>OY997262.1:242750470-247750470 GCA_963921465.1 Triticum timopheevii | reverse complement strand
GAGCCGTCGTATCACAAAACCCCACCTCCCCGCAGTCTAAGTTTGACAGACGAAGCAACCATCATTTCACTCTTTGCTAAATCCCCTTCTCCCTCACCGTCTTCAAGAAATGCAACACTTGCACCTGCCACTGTTCTTCTCTCCGAACGAAGGGGAGGTAAGCGGATCCGTGATGTTGGTATATTTTCGTTCAGAGAAAAAAAAAAGAACTTTTGCAAAGCAGTAACCGATCCTCACTCTCTTTTTTGTTTCATTGTCATTGCGATTTTCTTTTCGTTTCAGTGGTCTCCTAGTATTCATCAGTTTCATGATGGACCAAGGAGAACGAGGCAAAGATCTGCCGATATTGGAGCAGACGCGGGAGGCTGATCCCCACGAGACAGAGAGCTCCAAGAAGATGGAGGCAACCACCGAGCCGACCCCAGATACACTCACGGCCACTACTGAGATGGTCAACACCCTGTTTGAGGTTACAGCCCCCATGGCACTGCAAGAGCAGTTTCCCCCCTTCGAGGATGTGCCCCCCCCCCCCACTGAGCTACCCAAGGTGATTTCCTTCTTTGCCGATCTCAATTGTGGTTTTTCATCTAAGTGTGTGGTGATTTTTTTTAGAAAAGGAAGTATGTGGTGATTAATAATGCAAAATTTTATTAGCTTCGATGCCATGCTATACATAGTGGTTTAAATAACTTGTGTTTCTTATACTGAAAAGTAATTCAGAATTTGTTTCTATTTCAATTAGAGCCCTGATGCAGACAAGGATTGTGTGGTTGTACATGTCACTCGCTATGAGGCGGGTGACCTGAATATACGCACTGGGAAAACAGAGTTCTTAGGCTGTTGGATCCTGGAAGCCATTTGCGGTTATACCAATGAAGAGTTGTATTCCAGCCTCACTGTTGTCAGGCGTGTTGTCTAGGGTGTACTGAAGCACAAGAAGTTCAAAGCTACTCCTTCGTTTGTGAGGCATACTATTCTTGTCAAGCTTACACAGGAAGATGATGTGGCATGCCTCCACAAACAAGTTTATCAGTGGCAAGGCCACAAGGTTGTCTTCATGAAGGTTCACAGGATTGAGCTGCTGCGGGACGTCCTCGATGATGTTCATGGCAAGGTCCATCTTGTGTCCAGCCCAAATTAGATCGAGGCATGAAATAGTTGCCCCAGCTAGTGTTCAATAGTAGTTTGGATTGTGTCAACTTATCCAAACCTTGCCTATTATCGACACCTCTGGGGCTAGTACTCTATTTGAATCTGTATATGGGAACTGCTGCTACTTTTGTGTGCCCGTGAATCATGTGAGAATCATCGTAATTGTTGCCGAAACAGATGCGTCCTCACTAGTTTTTTCATGAATATGGCATGGTAAGACATAAGTTGTCACGGTTTAACATACGAGCAGTGTGTGTTTTGATGATATAGAGCACTCGTTCGAGAACCGTGCGCCGATGTATACATAAGTACTTGTAAACACTGTTGGTGCTACCCCACTTGTAAGCAGTTGTGCAAAACACGGCACATTGGCTCAGCTTGCTTCAACACTAGGCTATCGACCAACTAACAATCAACAATCTGCTGTCTGACATATACGCAACTATGTATCTTGTTACAGTGGTTCATGCAGTTAATTGAGGCCACAATGTAATAAATTCCAAACGTTCACATGCTAGTCCAGCGCTCATGTGGAACACTCACATTAAACTCGTCTTCATAAAAAACTTGAAAAGCATAAGTTAAGCAATTTTATACATCTCAATGATGAACATAACAAACATATACTAGTTCACAGCAAAAGACAAAGTTGTGAGAAGGTTTACAAATCAGGAAAAAACAAGCAAGGCTTCTCTGAGCAAAGGGCCTCCCGGCAGGCTTAAATTTCCTGGAGTTCACTATGGTTTTTTCTTGTTGCCACCATCCAGGGTTAGGTTCTCTCATTCCAGGATAACCAATTATAATTGTGGTCTCAGCTGGAATGCTGAACTGAACCATGCAGTGTACCGACCAGCTGAAATGCTTGTGCATTCCACTAAATTTAAGCACCGTTATTTGCAGAAATAAGCAGACCACAATGCCTCTTGTCCGCGCACCTGTCCAAAAAACCGCCGTACAGCCGTGCCAGCTAGTCCTCGGTCCATGGATGAATTGGTAGAAAGTGCATTCCAGACTAGGATGCAGTTGTTTTCGCTCGTCTCTGCACTGCAATGAGGAAGTAAAACGTACGAATCAGCTTCTTTTAGATTGCGTTGGTCATTCTACCTTAGTTACTACCAATGCGGCAACGAGGTTACCTTGAAGACGGGAGGTTAGACGACAGCAACGGGGGATAGCCATCTCATTTTGCGCAGTTGTACGAAAACTGAGGTGTGTGCTTTTAATTGCGCGGATAGAAACGATACGGAGACAGACATCCCGAAACGATATGGAGACAGACATCCTTCTTTGCGCAAATACGAAATACGATTATTTAAACAGTGACAGATATTACTACTTTCCCCTGTTTCCTTATAGAACCAAGTCCTAGATTCATGCTGTAGCTTTCCCACTTTCTTCCCTGTTTGAACCAACTCTTTGAGTCGACTGTATGAACTAGCTTTACTTCTAATAATAGTAGAAGTCTAGATGGCTTTGGAACAGCGGACGGAAGTAGAAAAGGATCCACACGAAGGGGGAAGAGCTGGGGCAGTAGAGCAAGGCAGGTTTCGAAGGAATATATACCTGAGGGTCGTCGGCATGTGGCAAAGACGGCGTCAAGAGGCCGCATCTCAGCCACAATACCGCAGGGAGGAAGAAGGGGTCGGAGGCCCTCCCGAGCCGGCTCTCTCGGAGAGAACGGCACGGCCGCCGATCAGGACGCGCGGGTAGCCGTTTGTCTCCTCCCTCACCGCCGACGACAGCGTGAACGATGCACCTACACGCCTGCCCCGGTCGAGGTTGTCCGGCCGGATTTGTGACCAGCCGTGAGCTGAGAGAGAGAGTGTGGCCACCTATGTCTTGCAACGGGTTTTTGTAGTAGTTGTAACAGTAGGAACGGAAAAGTAAATAAGCAAAGAACAATATATGAAAAGCTCGTAGGCAATGGATCAGTGATGGATAATTATGCCGGATGCGATTCCTCATGCAATAGTTATAACATAGGGTGATATACAACTAGCTCCAATTCATCAATGTAATGTAGGCATGTATTCCATAAATAACTACAAGAAATATGTCAACTTGTGACCAGCACTATTGGTCACTGAATGGTCACTGTTTTCAATTTGTGACCTTTTTGTGACCAAAAACATAAGGTCAAAAGCTGGCGGTCGTAAACTGACTATAGCGACCTTTCTTCTGGAATGGTCGTAGACGTTTATGACCAAAATACGTCTACTGTGACGTTTTGGTCACTAGCAACCTCCCCAGGCCATGTAGGCATCCAGCGTGGCAATCTGATGTGGCACAAGATTCAGCCCGGTCCAATTCAATTTTCTACATGGGCCTAGCCCAACAATTCGGCCTTTTTAATGTATTTTTTTCTTGTTAATTTTCACTAGCTACATGGGCTTGGGCCATTAATTCGGCCTTTTTTCTAAGATGCAGCCTTTTACAGTCTACTAATTTTTTATTTTCGTCCTTTTTTTGCCACTGGTCCCACCAATTAGATTGGTCCCACTTGTCATGCTTATCACAATTGATCCCACACATCAAAAATTTCAAAATCTATCAAACAACCATTATAACTTGGACCCCCTTGTCAGGTTTCCATTTGACGGGTATTAAAATCACATACACAATCATAATTTCAAACAATCCAAATAGCAAATGAAATTCGTCCAAAACAACACGGCACTAGTCTATTACAAACGTTACAATATACTACAGCCCAGATAAACCTACTACTGCCTACATTTACAACACATAATATGCTTGTCTTTGTTGATATGCTTCACAGCTTCGAACTTGGATTCGCACATCACCTGTGCAAAAAACAAGAATGAACATATAAGAATAAGAATGTGTACAGAACATCAAACAGTAGCCAATGAGGGATCCAATAACTTATAAGCAAGAATTGACAGCAAATGAGATGTACATAAATAGTATGACTAACACTAACCAGTATGCGTTCATGGAGTGACTAAAATGTTCTCACTAGCTAGGATTTTTTTAGTATACAATATACTGACATGTGCAACTCTCTAAACTGATCATAGAAATGAAAACTGTAGGTGCGCTGCAGGCCAGATCATCATATTTGAGCATTAATATTTCTGTATTACTACAACACTAGGAGTACACAGCAACTAGTAGCAGAACTAGAACAAATAACAAACCGAAGATGGATACAAACTAGTGACTAAGTACAAACTAGTCAGATCTAGATGATATCAAACCGAAGCAAATCAGCCACATCAAAGAAAGGAGAAAGTGATACAGCTAAAGAAAAAGATGGATGGAGGCAAGATAGAGAAGTAGCAGCCAACCTCATACTGCTTGGTCCACAGGCTGGTCCCGGTGGCCTGCTGGTAGCGGTCGAAGATCCCCTTGATGCTGCAAGTAGCACATGAAGAAAAAGAACAAAACGAAGCTGCCTTAGAGAGGTAATCAAGCAAGCAAACAGAAGCAACAGTGTAGTACAGAATGTATCACTATAGCAGGGGCATAATTTTTGTACTAGTTAAAATTGAACATGGTTTGTACTTCTCACATAAATCTTTACTCTTGTAAATTCAAAGCTATGTTTGATCCCAGACGACATGAGCTGATGATTATAATGTATGACACCCTACTGAAGCAACAAACAACTCCTGACTTATTACTACAAAGAAAATAGTTCTTCCCAAGCCTCCATTTTAACAATGTATAAATCTGCATAGGCATATACTGTTATGTCACTGCCTCCTAAGTATATAGTGACAGCCAATTTAAATTCAGCATACAAATTTTAATAGATGCTGGACTGGAATATGCCTTGGTCACCTAAGGAACCAGATCAGCTTGTTTCTTTCATACACGAAAGGTGACGCCTATCATACAAGCAGGCAGGCAACTGTCCTAGAAACTTCATGATCTAAATAGATTACAAGATGAACTCCCCGGAAAAAATCACTAAATGAACTGATCTAGAATGTTACTACAGTGCTACTACATGGCTGCACTAAAGAATGTGAAGATGCAGTTCTAGATACGTAGGATTTGAATCAATTTTGGTTGTACAAGTAGAGTTCCTCACTGTGACCGTGAGAGATTTCCATGAAGCAATGCGAGTCGGTTTTCAGTAGCTACTACTAAGACAGACTGACTGAATAGTTCTATCCGCTATATTCAGTTCTATGGAAAGAAAAATGCTATGCCAAGGTGCAAATGCGCTACAGATCGAGATAAATTTATCTATACACATGCAGTCTCATGTCTACAGGCATAAAATCAGGAGGCACAATAGTCTTTCAATATCATACTAATGCTAAGTGGGCTAACTAGCGAGTGCACTCACTGCTACACATTGCCAAGTGCTGCTGCACTAAGAAACCATGTAGACAAATTAAATTGTACGCCAGCCAGCACCCAACAATTAACAATCAAACAAGACGACTGCTGCACATCCAGGCAAAACCAGCATCGGCGCAAAACCAGCATCAGGTGCAAAACCGTGCGCAAGTGCATTGACATCAGTTTCATTAAGTCAATCATATTCATTAGCAAGGTTACATAGGAAGCAACATGAATAATTCATAAGCATGTCATCCCATCGCCAGCAACATGAATAATTCAGGGCCTACTATGCAACACAAGGACATTTCCATGACACATAAGAAGCTGAACATAACATAGCGCATATGTTGAACTCATAAGCATGTCAGGTCCGCTTGCGGCCTAAACAGGTACCTGCAGGAGGCAGGGAGGAGG
The DNA here is from genome assembly GCA_963921465.1 of Triticum timopheevii. Taxonomy (NCBI): domain Eukaryota; kingdom Viridiplantae; phylum Streptophyta; class Magnoliopsida; order Poales; family Poaceae; genus Triticum; species Triticum timopheevii. Next base: position 247,744,584 of record OY997262.1, on the reverse strand, counting down.
GAGCGGGCATGCAGACGGGACCTGGAGGTTCGTGTAGTCGTGGGCGAGCTTGTAGTCCTTGTAAGGAAGTAACAGAAGGATTTAGTAAAATGCTCACATAATAGTTCATATCTGCCGAGCTTGCAAAGGCTTAAGATCTAACTGGCCGAATGGATTTGTAATAAGGTATTGGATTTATCAAAGTGTGTAATTATACATCAAGGTTTGCAGGTGGAAGAAATCCATCAGAACTTAATTTTTATTGAAGACAGTATGTACAGTATGAGCAGTGCAAAATAGAAACATCTCTTGTATATATCCTAATTTACCAGTTGTTTAGCACCATGGTATAGGTGAGAGCTTAGTGCAGCAGTCACAGGGATCAAAATGAATTACAGAATAAAACAGCAAGGCTGTTAATTCAGATTCAATGTCAAGGCTGAACATACTAGTGATTACAAAACTGAACGAGCCAAGGCTGTTCATTCAGGTTCATAGGCAATCAACAAGATGGCCGAGATCGGGACCAAGCAATATACAGAGGTGGTGGGGTCGGGGCGAGCGTGCACGATACCTTGGAGGTACTGCTGCTGCTGGTGCTGGGGCGGCTGGTCACCCTTGGCGGCAGCCTTCTTCCTGGCCTTGGAGGGCTTGTCGGGGTCGTCGTCATCTCCTCGCGCCCGGGCGCGCTAGCCATCATGGTTCCGACGACCTTCGACAGAGAGGAGGGCGTCGGCGTCCTAGGAGTGGAAGCAGAGGAGGACGAGGGAGCGGAGACGAGCACGAACTAGTTGCTGCCAGCGAGGCGAGCCTCAGCCTCCACCCCGCGTTGTCGTCCCTGCTGTGGCGGACGCTCACCACCTCCATCCCGAACCGGACTGGCCCGAGGAGCTTGAACCGCCGCGTGAACCGATGGGAGAGAGCCTCCAGCCCACTGCTGAGCCGGATCTGGGCGCCGCCTGAGCAGCTCAGGAAGGGGAGAGGGTGGGGGCGGCAGAGGTGCGCCGATGGGAGAGAGCTCGTGGCCGCCGGTGCTGAGCAGCACCATGGATCCGAGGGGAGAGGGTGCGGCTTTGCTTTCTTGGGGGAGGAAGGGTGTCGGGTGGGCTGGTTGGTTCGCTTGTATGGGGGAAGGGGAAGGGCGAGAGGAGTAGGGCATGGGGGATGCCATGGACGGCGGCGTGCTCCGCCGGAGGGAGGTGGCGGTCGCGATCTGGAAGGGAGGAGGTGGCGTGGTAGTCAGCGGCGGCGAGGAGATGGGGGGAGGAGGGGTGCGATGGGAGGAGGGGATCGATGGGAGAAGGGAGCTGGTGGGGAGGAGCTAGGGTCAGCAGTGAGGGTCATCGACGATGGGGGTAGGCGGCGGTGGGGGTAGGCGACGGTGGAGAAGGGACCTGGCAGGGAGGAGCTAGGGTTTCCGCGGGTGAGGAAGGGAGGGGATCGGGGAGCAAGGGAAAGAAAGGAGGCGGGGGGTGGATGGAAATTGGCTCGGAGGACATATCTAGGGTTTCGGGGTTGGTGTGGATGGGTCAAGGACTGCCATTGGATCCCCGAGCATCCAACGGTGTTTGATGCATGATCCGCGTGATATGTGCCCGGACCAATCAGAGTACAGTACGATGTTATGACCATCTAAATTGGTCATAGTTGACTTAAAATAATGTGCTAAAATCATTTAAGCTACTTTATGATCCGAGAAATTATAAAAGAAAATGGAAAACCTTCTCAGCAAGTTTTTAGAAAAAATAACAACATGGAATAAGATAAAAATATTTAAAAACGTGTCGTCGGAAATGAGTTTTTTGCAAAAAAAAACATTTTCCATTTTTCGAGTGCCCAAAATGAGTTTTTTTGTGAAGGGCCTACCAAATAATTATTGCAAAATTGGACCAAATCAATTTTCTAAAATACTAGGCCATATTTAATGCACAATTGACCAAATGGCTCGGTGTAAAAAGTTTTGATCAACCTCTGGTGAAAAAGACAAATTCCCGCCGATTCAGTAGGAAGCGGTTTAAATTTGAACTGTGGCTGCCTCGTAGTTTCCTCTTTATTTTTTGCAAAAATCATTTCTAGGTACATAAGTATCTATTTAATCATAGAAACACCAAAAAATTCCAAGATTCAACCACTAGCTAGGAACGGTCATTCCCGCCGTTTTGACCGCATTTTGAAAAGGGCATAAAAAATTCGAAAAAAATCAAAAAATTGGAAAACCTCCGCATTGTGTCATTATATGTGACCAAGTTTCCAGAAAAAATAATAAACTTCTAATAAGGTAACTATTTTAAAAAAGTGTTCTCAGAAATGAGCTATCATGCGTGAAGGTTCATGGCTTTCGAGCCAAATGATCAATCTTATGGCCACATTCATGACATAGTTTGTTCAAATGACCTCATATCGTGCAAAAGGGTGCATCTTGGAATGACAAACAATGTTGCCTAAGTAAGTTTTCATTTTCTTTGCACGGAAAATTCATTTTCCATTTTTTTCGAGTGCCCAAAATGAGTTTTTTTGTGAAGGACCTACCAAATAATTGTTGCAAAATTGGACCTAATCAATTTTATAAAATATTAGGCCATATTTAATGCACAATTGACCAAATGGTTGGGTTTAAAAAAATTTGATCAACCTCTGGTGAAAACGACAAATTCCCGCCGATTTAGTAGGACGCGGGTTAAATTTGAACTGTGGCTGCCTCGTAGTTTCCTCTTTATTTTTTCCAAAAATCATTTCTAGGTACATAAGTATCTATTTAATCATAGAAACACAAAAAAAATTCCAAGATTCAACCACTAGCTAGGAACGGTCATTCACGCCATTTTGACCGCATTTTGAAACGGGCATAAAAAATTCAAAAAAAGCAAAAAATTAGAAAACCTCCACATTGTGTCATTATATGTGACCAAGTTTCCAGAAAAAATAATAAACTTGTAATATGGTAATTATTTGAAAAAAGTGTTCTCAGAAATGAGCTATCATGCGTGAAGATTCATGGCTTTTGAGCCAAATGATCAATCTTATGGCCACATTCATGACATAGTTTGTTCAAATGACCTCATATCGTGCAAAACGGTGCATCTTGTAATGACAAACAATGTTGCTTAAGGAAGTTTTCATTTTCTTTGCACGGAAAATTCATTTTCCATTTTTCGAGTGCCCAAAATGAGTTTTTTTGTGAAGGACCTACCAAATAATTGATGCAAATTGGACCTAATCAGTTTTATAAAATACTAAGCCATATTTAATGCACAATTGACCAAATGGTTGGGTTTCAAAAGTTTTGATCAACCTCTGGTGAAGAAGACAAATTCCCGCCGATTCAGTAGGAAGCAGGTTAAATTTGAACTGTGGCTGCCTCGTAGTTTCCTCTTTATTTTTTCCAAAAATTATTTCTAGGTACATAAGTATCTATTTAATCATAGAAACACCAAAAAAATTCCAAGATTCAACCACTAGCTAGGAACGGTCATTCCCTCCGTTTTGACCGCATTTTGAAACATGCCTAAAAATTCAAAACAAATCAAAAAATTGGAAAACCTCCATATTGTGTCATTATATGTGACCAAGTTTCCAGAAAAAATAATAAACTTGTAATACGGTAATTATTTTAAAAAAGCGTTCTCAGAAATGAGCTATCATGCGTGAAGATTCATCGCTTTCGAGCCAAATGATCAATCTTATGGCCACATTCATGACATAGTTTGTTCAAATGACCTCATATCGTGCAAAAGGGTGCATCTTGGAATGACAAACAATGTTGCCTAAGGAAGTTTTCATTTTCTTTGCACGGAAAATTCATTTTCAATTTTTTCGAGTGCCCAAAATGAGTTTTTTTGTGAAGGACCTACCATATATTTGTTGCAAAATTGGACCTAATCAATTTTATAAAATACTAGGCCATATTTAATGCACAATTGACAAAATGGTTGGGTGTCAAAAGTTTTGATCCACCTTTGGTGAAAAAGACAAATTCCTGCCGATTCAGAAGGAAGCGGGTCAAATTTGAACTACAGCTGCCTCATAGTTTGCTATTTATTTTTTCCAAAAATCATTTCTAGTTACATAAGTACCTATTTAATCATAAATACATGGTTTGGTGGCGATACGTCGAGGTTTGGATGGTGGCCGAGGGCCCCAACTCTAGAGCGTGTAAACTTGCATGCCCGCCTCGTGGTCACCGCAAGACCGTGGCATTGCCATGTGTTCTGGGCGGCCTAGGCATGTCTATTGGGTTGGGTACTCCCCAGGTAGGTGCTAGGAAGAAAATCACAACATAAGATTCTCACGAGGAGACCGATCGATGCTCAAACATGAATAAGCAGCCAAGTGTCTGATTAGCGGTACGGGAAATGCACATGGCTAATGGGTGTGAGTTTTTGCTGAGGATGATTACTTACTAAGAAGAGCGTCTTGACAAATTTTCAGCTCAAAAGGAGGAGCCTAGGTGGTACTTGCTTTGCAAAGTACCACACTGGACATAAATACGAATGTTGAAGCTGGGCTCAAAATAATGAATGGATTGAGCTGGCATTTGGTGGAGGATGGTTATTTGGGCACAGGAAAGCACTGTAGAGAATGGATACCATTTGGACATGCCAAAGTGGTACTTCCTTCACAAAGTGTTTTTTTAACAGAATAGGAAAATGAATATTTTTGAACTCTTTTTGAACTAGGCAAGGAAGGTTTTTTACATATTTGACAAAAAAATATAGGTTGCTTCACAACCTAGGGCAAAAACTTCCACATGGACATGACACATAGGCAAAACTGATGAGGTGGCGCCTAGTCATAGCAACCCACCACAATTTACAAGGTTATGACCATCTATATTGGTCATGATCAGCTAGAAATAAGGCAGCGGACCTGTGCTATCTGCTTTATGACCATTTCGTGTAAGGAAATTACGACCTTTCTGACCAAAATGGTCGTTATTGTTTACGGTTTGGAGCCCCCCGAACAGCTTTTGACCAATTGGTCTAAAATGGTCATAGATCTATGACCAATTCTTCCAGGGTCACTGACAGAAGGTCACTAGTTGACATATTTCTTGTAGTGAATAGTCATACGTGCTTATGGAAAAGAACTTGCATGACATCTTTTGTCCTACCCTCCCGTGGAAGCGGGGTCCTAGCGGAAACTAAGGGATATTAAGGCCTCCTTTTAATAGAGAATCGGAACAAAGCATTAGCACATAGTGAATACATGAACTCCTCAATCTACGGTCATCACCGAGAAGTATCCCGATTATTGTCACTTCGGGGTTGTCGGATCATAACACATAATAGGTGACTATAGACTTGCAAGATAGGATCAAGAACACACATATATTCATGAAAACATAATAGGTTCAGATTTTAAATCATGGCACTCGGGCCCTAGTGACAAGCATTAAGCATAGCAAATTAATAGCAACATCAATCTCAGAACATAGTGGATACTAGGGATCAAACCCTAACAAAACTAACTTGATTACATGGTAAATCTCATCCAACCCATCACCGTCCAGCAAGCCTACGATGGAATTACTCACGCACGGCGGTGAGCATCATGAAATTGGTGATGGAGGATGGTTGATGATGACGACAACGACGAATCCCCCTCTCTGGAGCCCCGAACGAACTCCAGATCAGCCCTCCCGAGAGAGATTAGGGCTTGGCGGCGGCTCCGTGTCGTAAAACACGATGAAACTTTCTCTCTGATTTTTTCTCCGCGAAACGGAATATATGGAGTTGGAGTTGAGGTCAGTGGAGCTCCAGGGGGCCCACGAGATAGGAGGCCGCACCCTAGGGGGGGGCGGCCCCCTGTCTCATGGAGAGCCTGTGGGCCCCCTGGTATTAATTCATTCGCCAAAAATTCTTATTAATTCCAAAAAGTGCCTCCGTGGATTTCCAGGACATTCCGAGAACTTTTCTTCCCTACACATAAAACAATGGCAGTTCTGCTGAAAACAGCGTCAGTCCGGGTTAGTTTCATTCAAATCATGCAAGTTAGAGTCCAAAACAAGGGCAAAAGTGTTTGTAAAAGTAGATACATTGGAGACGTATCAACTCCCCCAAGCTTAAACCTTTGCTTGTCCTCAAGCAATTCAGTTGATAAACTGAAAGTGATAAAGAAAAACTTATACAAACTCTGTTTGCCCTTTTTGTTGTAACATGAAAAGCCAACATTCAAGTTTCAGCAAATATTATGAACTAACCATACTCACAATAACACTAGCTCTCACAATTACTCATATCAATAACATAATCAACTAGCGAGCCATAATAATAGAACTCGGATGACAATACTTTCTCAAAATAATCATAACATGATATAACAAAATGGTATCTCGCTAGCCCTTTCCAAGACCGCAAAACATAAATGCAGAGCACCTTTAAAGATCAAGGACTCACTAAACATTGCAATTCATGGTAAAAGAGATCCAGTCAAGTCATACCCAATATAAACCAAAAATAATGAATGCAGATGACAGTGTGCTCTCCAGTGGGTGCTTTTAATAAGAAGGGTGATGACTCAACATAAAAGTAAATAGATAGGCCCTTCGCAGAGGGAAGCAGGGATTTGTAGAGGTGACAGAGCTCGATTTTAAAATAGAGATTGAATAAAATTTTGAGCGGCATACTTTCGCTGTCAATGCAACAACTATGAGATGGTTGTATCTTCCATACTAAATGCATTATGGGCAGTTCCCAAACAGAATGGTAAAGGTTTATACTCCCCCAACCACCAACAAGCATCAATCCATGGCTTGCTCGAAACAATGAGTGCCTCCAACATACAACAGCCCTGGGGGAGTTTTGTTTAATTATTTTGATTTCCTTTGATCTTTTTGGATCATGGGACTCGGCATCCCGGTTACCGGCCCTTTCTCGTGAATGAGGAGCGAAGTCCACCCCTCGTGAGAATAACCCACCTAGCATGGAAGATATAGGCAGCCCTAGTTGTAACATGAGCTGCTCGAGCATACAAAACAGAATTTCATTTGAAGGTTTGGAGTTTGGCACATACAAATTTACTTGGAACGGCAGGTAAATACCGCATATAGGAAGGTATAGTGGACTCATATGGAACAACTTTGGGGTTTATGGAGTTTGGATGCACAAGCAGTATTCCCGCTTAGTACAGGTGAAGGCTAGCAAAAGACTGGGAAGCGACCAACTGAGAGAGCGACAATAGTCGTAAACATGCATTAAAATTAATTTACACCGAGTAGGAGCATGAGTACGATATAATCTACCATGAACATAAATATCGTGAAGGCTATGTTGATTTGATTCAACTACATGTGTGAACATGTGCCAAGTAGAGTCACTCAATTCATTCAAAGGAGGATACCATCCCATCATATCACATCATAACCATTCTAATAGCATGTTGGCACGCAAGGTAAGCCATTATAACTCATAGCTAATCAAGCATGGCACAAGCAACTATAATCTCTAAATGTCATTGCAAATATGTTTACTTCATAATAGGTGACTCAGAAACGATGAACTCATCATATTTACAAAAATAAGAGAGGTCGACTTCAAACCAGCTTTTCTCATCCCAATAAGTCCATCATATATCGTCATTATTGCCTTTCACTCGCACGACCGAACGATGTGTATAATAATAAGAGTGCACATGCATTGGACTAAGATGGAATCTGCAAGCATTCAACTCAAGAGAGAAGACAAGTAATATGGGCTCTAAGTTAAATAAACAATCACGCATATAAGAGCCACTAAGCATTCTCAATATAGTCTTATCGACCCCCAAAAGAAAGAAAATAAAAGAAAACTATTTACACGGGAAAGCTCCCAACAAGTAAAAAGAAGAACTAGAAATCTTTTGGGGTTTTCATTTTAATTCTACTACAAGCAAGGAAATTAAACTAACTAATTTTTTTTGTTTTTTCTTAAAGTTTATCAAACACACAAGAAGAAAACTAGAAAAAGAAATTTAAACTAGCATGGATAATACAATGAAAGAGTATGAGCACCGACGACTAGTGTGTGAACATGAATGTAAAGTCGGTGAGAAATACGTACTCCCCCAAGCTTAGGCATTTGTCCTAAGTTGGTTTAGTACCAAGGACCGCCTTCCTAATATCCATAAGTGAAACTGGGGTTGTACTGAGATGCAGAGGCGACTGCCTCCTGAGCAGCAGCGTGTTGGTGAGCTGCCTCCATTCCCCTCTCATATTCAGTTGCTTCTTCCCTGGTGACAACATATCTTCCTCTTGCCTGATAATCAAAAAGGTTGGGAGCAGGAAGAGTAACAGGGACGATGTTGCGTCTGTCATAGATTAGTCGATAATGGAGGAATTGTTCATTCCTCTCAAGAAAATGATGATCAAACATAGCTTCTTTATCCAAATAAATAGGAGGTAAAATCATATCCCCCTCTTGTGGGGCTATATTAAGAAAATTAGCCACACGGGTTGCATAAATTCCTCCAAATAAATCTCCCTTCTACTATTATTCTGCAACCTACGTGCAACTATTGCCCCCAAGTTATAACCTTTATAACCTGACACATCACTCTTGGGGACACAAAGATCAGGGACACACATGTGACATGCTTCGTCTTTACCGTTAATGCATCTACCAATAGAGAGAGCAAAATAATGTATAGCAGGAAAATGAATGCTCCCTATGGTAGCTTGTGCTATGTCCCTAGATTCTCCCACAGTAATACTAGCAAGAAAATCTCTAAATTTAGATTTATGAGGATCATTAATATTACCCCATTGCGGGAGTTTGCAAGCAGTTGTGAAATCCTCTAAATCCATGGTATAAGATGTATCATAAATATCAAACATGACACTAGGAGAATTACGTGTACAATTATATTGGAACCTCCGCATAAAGGAATCAGTTAATTGATAGTACTTGTAAGAAGTCCTCCAGCTCGGCATTACGCACATACGCGTCAAATTCCTCCTTGGAGCCTGCTTCGACCATAAAATCATCGGATGGCCACTCACAAGCTCGTACATTTGCGTCCCTCGGCAGTTCAACATCTTGCTCGCGTATAGCAATCCTTGGTCCTTTCTTTGCCGAGGAACCACCTTGGTACATTCTTCTAAGCATATTTCTTTTTCTAAAATGAAATTTTAGTAACTTCAAAATAAAAGTGAATAGAACTAAACAAGATTGATAACAACTACTCCTACAAGTGCCTAGAGCCTATATCATGCATTGGAATTTCTTGGGACCTCAAAAATTTAACATGCAAGATCAAGAAGATGATCACTTATGCAGCAAAAATTTGCAATGAATAAAGCACTAGAACAAAAACTAATTGGACCAATGGAGGAGTCACATACCAAGCAACAATCTCCCAAAGCAGTTTTGTGAACGAGCTTTGAGCTAAGAGATCGAAAATCGCAGCAAAACGAGCTAGAACTCGTGCTTGAGCTGGATGGGGATTTTTTTTGGGTAGAAGATGAAGTGTGTGGGTGCTGGCATAAGTGGAGGGGACCACTAGGGGCCCACGAGACAGGGGGCGCGCCTAATAGGGGGGGCGCCCTCCTCTCTCGTGGCCTAGTGCTTGCCCCTACTTCAGTGTTTTCAGTGCCTAAAATCCTCAAATATTCCAGAAAAAATCATACTAAATTTGTCGGGAATTTAGTGCACTTTTATTTTCGGACTATTTTTTAATGCATGGATAATTCAGAAAACAGACGGATAATACTATTTTTGCTTTATTTATTCTAAATAACAGAAAGTAAAAAGAGGGTACAGACGGTTGTGCCTTCTACTTTCATCCATCTCGTGATCATCAAAATGAATCCACTAACAAGGTTGATCAAGTCTTGTTAACAAACTCATTCCGAATAACACGGAACCGGAGAAATTTCGAATGACACTAAGTTACCTCAACGGGGATATGAAAATCCCCAACAATAAGAATATCATACTTTTTCTTGACAGTAGGGAGAGGAAATTCAAAACCTCCAAAAATGATAGTTGGAACTTTTTCAATAGAAGTGATGCTATGAACTTGAGATTGTTTCCTCAGAAAGTGTACCGTATGCTCATTACCATTAACATGAGAAGTGACATTGCCTTTGTTGCAATCAATAACAGCCCCTGCAGTATTAAGAAAAGGTCTACCAAGGATAATAGACATACTATCGTCCTCGGGAATATCAATAATAACAAAGTCCGTTAAGATAGTGACATTTGCAACCACAACAGGCACATCCTCACAAATACCGACAGGTATAGCAGTTGATTTATCAGCCATTTGCAAAGATATTTCAGTAGGTGTCAACTTATTCAATTCAAGTCTACGATATAAAGAGAGAGGTATAACACTAACACCGGCTCCAAGATCGCATAAAGCAGTTCTAACATAATTTCTTTTAATGGAACATGGTATAGTTGGTACACCCGCATCTCCAAGTTTCTTTGATATTCCACCCTTAAAAGTGTAATTAGCAAGCATGGTGGAAATTTCAGCTTCCGGTATCTTTCTTTTATTTGTGATGATATCCTTCATGTACTTAGCATAAGGATTTACTTTAAGCATATCAGTTAAGCGCATACGTAAGAAAATAGGTCTAATCATTTCAGCAAAGCGCTCAAAATCCTCATCATCCTTTGACTTGGATGGTTTAGGAGGAAAGGGCATGGGTTTCTGAACCCATGGTTCTCTTTCTTTACCATGCTTCCGAGCAACAAAATCTCTCTTATCATAACATTGATTCTTTGATTGTGGGTTATCAAGATCATCAGCAGGTTCAATCTCCACATCATTGTTTTTTCTAGGTTGAGCATCAACATGAACATTATCATTAACATTACCACTAGGTTCATGTTCATCACCTGATTGAGTTTCAGCATCAGAAATAGAAATATCATTGGGATTCTCAGGTGTGTCTACAATAGGTTCACTAGAAGCATGCAAAGTTCTATCGTCTTTCTTTTTCTTCTTTTTAGAAGAACTAGGTGCCTCAAAATTATTTCTCTGAGAATCTTGCTCGATTTTCTTAGGGTGGCATTCAGGACACAAAGGTTCCTGAGTCATTCTACCAGTTCTAGTAGCCACTCTAACAACAAAGTCATTTTTATTATTTAATTCATCAAGCAAATCATTTTGAGCTTTAAGTACTTTCTCAGCTTGGGTAGCAACCATAGAAGCATATTCGCTAACGCGGTGAAGTTCATATTTAACTCTAGCCAGATTATCACTTACACGTCTTATCTCGAAAGCATTATTATTTAACTCTCTACCAACATAAGCATTAAAACTTTCCTGTCTAGCCATAAAGTCATCAAATTCATCTAAGCATGGGCAATGAAATTTAGTAGAGGGTATTTCAACTTTATCATATCTATAGAGAGAATTTACCTTTACTACCTATATCGGGTTATCAAGACAATGTGGTTCTTCAGGCGGTAAGTTAAGACCATGTATTTCTTTAATAGGAGGTAAATTCTTAACATCTTCAGCTTTAATACCTTTTTCTTTCATTGATTTCTTTGCCTCTTCCATATCTTCAGGACTGAGAAATAAAACATCTCTCTTCTTCGGAGTGGGTTTAGGAATAGGCTCAGGAGTTGGCTCAATTGGTTCAGGAATTACTTCAGGAACTGGCTCAGGAAGAGTCCAATTATTTTCATTTGTCAACATATTATTCAATAATATTTCAGCTTCGTCGACTCTTCTTTCCCTGAAAACACAACCAGCACAACTATCCAAGTAGTCCTTGGAAGCATCGGTCAGCCCATTATAAAAGATATCAAGTATTTCATTTTTCTTAGGAGGATGATCAGGCAAAGCATTAAGTAAACGGAGAAGCCTCCCCCAAGCTTGTGGGAGACTATCTTCTTTGATTTGCACAAAATTATATATTTCCCGGAAGGCAGCTTGTTTCTTATGAGCAGGGAAATATTTAGCAGAGAAGTAATAAATCATATCCTGGGGACTACGCACACAACCAGGAGCAAGAGAATTATACCAACTCTTAGCATCACCCTTTAATGAGAACGGAAATATCTTAAGGATATAAAAATAGTGAGACTTCTCATCATTAGTAAACAGGGTGGCTATATCATTCAACTTGGTAAGATGTGCCACAACAGTTTCAGATTCAAGGCCATAAAAAGGACCAGATTCAACTAAAGTAATAATATCAGGATCAACAGAGAATTCATAATCCTTATCAGTAACACAAATAGGTGAAATAGCAAAAGCAGGGTCAGGTTTCATTCTAGCATTAAGAGACTGCTGCTTCCGTTTAGCTAATAATTTCTTAACATCATATCTATCATTGCAAGCAAAAATTTCCCTAGCAGCTTCTTCATTCATAACATAAGCCTTAGGAACAACAGGTAATACATAATCATTGGGAGAACCTTCATCATCACTATCATCAATAATAGCATCTTCAATATTTTCATTCTCCCTAACTCTAGCAAGTTGTTCATCAAGAAATTCACCTAATGGCAAAGTAGTATCAAGCACAGAAGTAGTTTCATCATGCATAGCAGAAGTGGCATCATCAATAACATGCGACATATCAGAATTCATAGTAGTAGCAGGTTTAGGTGTCGCAAGCTTACTAATAACGGAAGGAGAATCTAGTGCAGATCTAGATGGCAGTTCCTTACCTCCCCTCATAGTTGAGGGCAAAATAGTAGCTCGGTCGTCTTTCAAGTTCTTCATAGTGATCAACAGATATAAATCCCAAGTGACTCAGTGAATAGAGCTATGCTCCCCGGCAACGGCGCCAGAAATTAGTCTTGATAACCCACAAGTGTAGGGGATCGCAACAGCTTTCGAGGGTAAAGTATTCAACCCAAATTTATTGATTCAACACAAGGGGAGCCAAAGAATATTCTTGAGTATTAGCAGTTGAGTTTTCAATTCAACCACACCTGGATAACTTAGTATCTGCAGCAAAGTATTTAGTAGCAGAAGTGGTATGATAATAAAAGTAACGGTAGCAAAAGTAAAGATAAATGTTTTTGGGTTTTTGTAGTAGTTGTAACAGTAGCAACGGAAAAGTAAATAAGCAAAGAACAATATATGAAAAGCTCGTAGGCAATGGATCAGTGATGGATAATTATGCCGGATGTGATTCCTCATGCAATAGTTACAACATAGGGTGATATAGAACTAGCTCCAATTCATCAATGTAATGTAGGCATGTATTCCGTAAATAGTCATACGTGCTTATGGAAAAGAAATTGCATGACATCTTTTGTCCTACCCTCCCGTGGAAGCGGGGATCTAGCGGAAACTAAGGGATATTAAGGCCTCCTTTTAATAGAGAACCGGAACAAAGCATTAGCACATAGTGAATACATGGACTCCTCAAACTACGGTCATCGCCGAGAAGTATCCCGATTATTGTCACTTCGGGGTTGTCGGATCATAACACATAATAGGTGACTATAGACTTGCAAGATAGGATCAAGAACACACATATATTCATGAAAACATAATAGGTTCAGATCTGAAATCATGCCACTCGGGCCCTAGTGACAAGCATTAAACATAGCAAAGTCATAGCAACATCAATCTCAGAACATAGTGGATACTAGGGATCAAACCCTAACAAAACTAACTTGATTACATGGTAAATCTCATCAAACCCATCACCGTCCAGCAAGCCTACGATGGAATTACTCACGCACGGCGGTGAGCATCATGAAATTGGTGATGAAGGATGGTTGATGATGACGATGGCGACGAATCCCCCTCTCCAGAGCCCCGAACGGACTCCAGATCAGCCCTCTCGAGAGAGATTAGGGCTTGGCGGCGGCTCCGTGTCATAAAACGCGATGAAACTTTCTCTCTAATTTTTTTCTCCGCGAAACGGAATATATGGAGTTGGAGTTGAGCTCGGTGGAGCTCCAGGGGGCCCACGAGATAGGAGGCCGCGCCCTAGGGGGGCACCCCCCTGTCTCATGGACAGCCTGTGGGCCCCCTGGTATTGATTCTTTCGCCAAAAATTCTTATTAATTCCAAAAAAGTGCCTCCGTGGATTTCTAGGACATTCCAAGAACTTTTGTTTTCTACACATAAAACAACATTATGTTAGTTCTGCTGAAAACAACGTCAGTCCGGGTTAGTTTCATTCAAATCATGCAAGTTAGAGTCCAAAACAAGGGCAAAAGTGTTTGGAAAAGTAGATACGTCGGAGACGTATCAAAGAGTACTAGTATAAGTGTGTGACATGTGGGCTAAAATAAAATGTGTGCGCCGTCTTTTGTTTTTTAGAAGTTCTGAGGGTAGGGTGTGAAGAGCACATATGTGCGTGACGTCTACCTGCAGATAGACGGTGGGTGCGACGTGCGAGTCTGCGAGAGGACTCGGGAGAGTCGTGACTCATGAGGGTGCGTGTGCGTGAGAGAGAGGGGGGCATGTATCAATGCAATGCATGTGTCCGTAAATCATTATCCGACAAACGTTCGCCACAAGCCTTTTCCTGACGAACGCCATAAGAACCGTTAGATCGGCATCCGACAGCGTCAGTTTTGCCATGTCATTTAACAGAACAGCCACTCCTCCTACACACAAATCTTCCACGTGAGTGTTAGCAACTGCCGTATGCTCCCTCCGTTCTGAAATGCAGTGCATATAGCTTTATTGAAAATTCGAACCTCGCAAACTTTTACCGAGTTCTCGTGTACCAAATTGCACATGTAGAATACCCTGTATATATCATTTCATTCATCTTCGAGAGGTAACTAGAAAGATGGGTGAGGAGTCTACAAAGAAAGACCATCGTATCACCCGCAGCAATTTCAACCATCCTTTAGCGCCGAGGAATATCATAGGAACTCTATATGATATGATTTTTATAGGATTTTTTCCTTTAGAGCCAATTGGTTCATAGGACTAGATTCATATACTCCACATTTCAAAGGAAATAAACATGATATCATTTCTATAGCTTTAGAGCCACTTGGTTCATATGAATGGATTCCTATACTCCCTTAATTTCAAAGGAAAATAAACATTAGCGTATATTCAATAGAAAATTTCCTATGATATGAACCAAATTACATCTCTTTTCTAATCCCTCCTCATAGGAATTGAGATACATGTCATCTCTAGATTCAATAGAAAAGTTCCTATGATGTGAACCAAATGACATCTCTTTTCCAATCCCTACTCATAGGAATTGAGATGCTCCATGTCATCTCTTTCCCTACAACTTCCATGTATACATCTTCTATTCCTAAATAGATAGTACAACCCACTAGTAGCTTTTTTCCAAAACATGCAACTATGGCACAAGAACTATATAGTGTGCCAATAACTTTGAAAGATGGTCGCTGGATGAAGCTAACCCGATAGTGCAGAGATAGGCAAATCCGAGCACTACTGGCCGTTGGATATCATCAACATTCCACAAGATCCGCCACATGTACAATTTAGAAGACTCCATGGTTGAACTTAAGCATAATGCACAAACCTCAAAACACAAGCACTTCTCCTTTGTTCTAGAATCTTCTGTATCATAATTGATTATTTTTTCTAAATGAATTGCCATTATTTGTTTTTTACTTTATGATTTACAATGCACAACCCCATGAAAATTAACATTTTTATAAAACTAATTGATTTTGAATGAGATGAACTATAAGAACTAAACAAACATCTACATCATGCATATATGACTCAAACCTTTACATGCTGTAGTGTGTATTTATTCATAATTTGGTTTTGAAATCTCATGCGTTCAATACATGTGTACCTTACTACTTTTGAGTCGAGTAGCAAATTTTACGCGGCCCCGGGTATATCAAAATGCAAGTCCCATGCATCATTGCCTTTCGGTCGACCTACGTCCACAATTTTTTGTACGTACTATGTCTCCACTGGTCCCCGAACCCAAAATGCTGCCTCGTTCCCATAAAACCAAGCGGCCCACACATATTTAAGGCTTCGACTCGAACCCGTTTACTACGATGTGGCCCCGCACACCGTAGTACTCCTACAAACCCTACCGCCACACTCATCATCGGTTTTCTTCAAGAGGACGAGTGAGAAGCCGATTTGTAGTGGAGGCGCTTTCAAAAAAAAGAAAAGGATCTGTAGTGGAGACCCCTACCCTAGAGTGCCCTAGTTAGCTGCCGCACGCATCATTGTTTTCTCTTTTCTTTATGCTCTTGCACCCTAGAGTGAAATGATGGTTGCTTCGTCTGTCCAGCTTTATGCGGGAAAGGTGGGGCTTTGTGATTTGACCCCTCATCGCTCATTTTCTACTACTACGGCGCTACGACCGGGGTGCCTCCAATTCCAACCTCTGCTCCGGGCTGTAATTTGGTGCATCGCACGTGGAACAAGACGGTGGATGAGCCACATGTCGGCCAAAGGGGTCCTGTTAAGTGTGTCGCCATTTCGTGTGTGGACTGACCTGCTTGAGTTGCTACGCCAACATGACAGGAGCAGCCTACCACTTGGTTTTGCTCCATGGTGAATCCTGACTATATTGATCTAAAAAGATACGTGCTGAACTACTGAAAGTGCAATGATCCCTAGGTGGTTTTGGTAATTCCTAACAACATATAGCTCATTGAGCTAACATCATTCCAAGATGAATATTTCAGGAAAAGCTCAATGAATGGCATGGCATGGATGAGAAAAGTGGACCCCTCAAAATGCTAAGGATAAAAGGATTGGCTTAAGCTCAAAAGTTCAAGACTCTAAATTTTATATTTTAGTGATCCAAGATCACATTGAGTCTATAGGAAAAGCCAATACTATCAAGGAGGGATGAGGTGTTGCTTAATGAGTTTCTTGCTCCATAGTGCTTAGTGATATGCTCCAAAGCCCTCAACTACTTTATCACATCCACATATGACCTAAACCAAAGGTCAAACTCGGCCCTACTGATTCTTTCTATCCGGCGCCACCGAGTTCAGATGTCATAGCCACTGCCAAAAACCCTAGGCAAATCGGTCTCGCCGATAGGGACCTCGGTCTCACCGAGATGGGATTGTAATCTCTCTGTTCCCTTCGTAACATTTCGGTACCACCGAGATGAGCGATCGGTCCCACCGAGATTGCAATGTAAACTCCCTGTTTCCTTTTCGTAACATTTCGGTCCCACCGAAACGGGCGAATCAGTCCCACCGAGTTTACCTGACCAACTCTCTAGTTAGCTTATTACCAAAATCGGTCTCACCGAGTTTGTGTAATCGGTCTCACCGAGATTACGTTAAGACCTAAACCCTAACCATATCGGTCCTACCGAGTTGCATGTCGGTCCCACAGAAAATCCTAACGGTCACTAGATTTGCTGAATCGGTCCGACCGAGTTTACCAATTCGGTCCCACCGTGTTTGGCAAGTTGTGTGTGACGGTTAGATTTTGTGTGTAGGCTATATATACCCCTGCACCTCCTCTTCATTCATGGAGAGAGCCATCAGAACGAACCTACACTTCCAACTTGCTGTTTCTGAGAGAGAACCACCTACTCATGTGTTGAGGCCAAGATATTCCATTCCTACCATATGAATCTTGATCTCTAGCCTTCCCCAAGTTGCTTTCCACTCAAATCTTCTTTCCACCAAATCCAAATCCTATGAGAGAGAGTTGAGTGTTGGGGAGACTATCATTTGAAGCACAAGAGCAAGGAGTTCATCATCAACACACCATTTGTTACTTCTTGGTGAGTGGTGTCTCCTAGATTGGCTAGGTGTCACTTGGGAGCCTCCGACAAGATTGTGGAGTTGAACCAAGGAGTTTGTAAGGGTAAGGAGATCGCCTACTTCGTGAAGATCTACCGCTAATGAGGCAAGTCCTTCGTGGGCGACGGCCATGGTGGGATAGACAAGGTTGCTTCTTCGTGGACCCTTCGTGGGTGGAGCCCTCCGTGGACTCACGCAACCGTTACCCTTCGTGGGTTGAAGTCTCCATCAACGTGGATGTACGATAGCACCACCTATCGGAACCACGACAAAAACATCTGTGTCTCCAATTGCGTTTGAACTCTCCAAACCCTTCCCTTTACATTCTTGCAAGTTGCATGCTTTACTTTCCGCTGCTCATATACTCTTTGCATGCTTGCTTGAATTGTGTTAAGATTGCTTGACTTGTGCTAAGATAGTTAAAATCTGCCAGAGACTAAAATTGGGAAAAGGATAAGTTTTATTTGGTCAAGTAGTCTAATCACCCCCCCCCTCTACACATACTTTCGGTCGTACAAGTGGTATCAGAGCTTTGGTCTCCATTTGCTTTGATTTCCATAGCTTTTGGTGGTCAGAGCCTTGGTTTCACAACCTAGGAGAGTATGGCGTCTAGCGAGGGAAATTATCACCGTAGAGGTCCTTACTTTGATGGTACTAATTTTGCTAGTTGTAAGCATAAGATGAAAATGCATATTCTTGGACATAACCCCGCCGTTTGGGCTATTGTGTGTATTAGATTGCAAGGTGAATTCTTTGATGGGAGAGAACCGAACCGTGAAGCTAGCGTGGAAGAGTTGAAGATGCTGCAATACAACGCTCAAGCTTGTGATATCCTTTTCAACGGATTGTGCCCCGAAGAATTCAAGAAAATCAGCCATCTTGAGAATACAAAGGAAATTTGGGATACTTTGATTGATATGCATGAAGGTACCGACTCCGTCAAGGAATCCAAGTTGGATGTGCTCCAAAGTCAACTTGACAAGTTCAAAATGAAGGATGGTGAAGGCGTCGCTGAAATGTACTCTAGGCTTGCTCTTATCACAAATGAGATTGCCGGCTTACGGAGTGAAGAGACGACCGACAAATTCATCATCAAGAAGATCCTAAGAATAATCTTTGGACGGAAAGTATGATACCATGTGCACATTGATCCAAATGATGGCAAATTACAAAGATCTCAAGCCAACGGAAGTCATTGGAAGAATTGTTACTCATGAGATGTCACTCAAGGATAAGGAGGAACTTCACAACAAGTCAAGTGGTGCTTACAAAGCCTCATGTGAAGCCCCCACATCATCATGAAGAATTGAGCCTAATGGTGAAGAACTTCAACAAGTTCTACAAGAATAGAAGCAAAGAGAGAAGCTCCAAGTCAAGGTCCTACAATGAGAAAAGATCTTCTAGTCGAGAGCGAAATTGCTACAATTGTGGGAGACCCGGACACTATTCCAATGAGTGTATGTCACACCACAAAAGAAGAGAAGAATCACCCAAGAGAAGAAGTAGAAGAGAAGAATCACCACCAAGAGAGAGGAGGAGTAGAGATGATCGTTATGAACGAAGAACATCCCGGAGAAGCAAGGATTCGGAAAGGAAGGACAAGTCATCAAGGAGCTACACAAAACGAAGACATCAAGCTCATGTTGGTGAATGGGTATCCGGCTCCGACTCCGACAATCACTCCGAGAGAAGCTATCACTCCGACTCCGAATATACTCAAGATGAAGGTGTTGCCGGTCTAGCACTTGTGTCAACCAACTCCTATGACATATTTGATTCACCAAATGAAGGATTTGGAAGATGCTTCATGGCTAAAGGCCCAAAGGTAACGCACCCCGAGTATGTTGATTTCAATAGTGATGAAGATGACTTGTTAGGTGATGATGATTTACTTGTTGACAACTCTAGTGATGAATACTATGATGAAACGTCAATAAATCATGCTAATCAAGATAAAACGAATGACAATGATAAGGAGAAGATTGAGCTTCTAAGTAAAGAACTAAACACTCTTAAGTTAGCTCATGAAACTATCTTAGAAGATCATCGAGAACTTTTAAGGACTCATGAGAAGTTACGCTTTGAAAAGCTCAACCTTGGGCAAGAGCATGAGTTCTTAAAGGCAATCAATGATGATCTCCGTACGAAAAGTTCTTCTTACATTGCCAAGCGTTTACTCTTATCTACTTACATGCCTCAAGTCAAGTCTATTAACATAAACAAGAAGGATTCTTCCTCTAGTAGTAACAATAATCATGCTAAATCCAATGTTGTTGCTTCTAGTAGTTCTCTTGATTCCACTAATGACTCTCTTAGCCAAGTTACACTTGAGGAAGAAAATAGCTTATTGAAGGGAATTATAGAGAAAGGTGTTTACAAGAGCCTTGCCGGGAGTAAGCAATTTGAGGAAATTGTACGCAAGCAAGGAAGGCACCGGAAGAACCAAGGTGTTGGTTTTGAACGAAAGTTCAATGCCAATGGAGTTGAGTGGGAAGAAGATCAATACCCCAAGACGAAGTTTGTTCCTCAACAAGAGAAGTATGATCCTACTTCCTTCAAGGGGACACAAGCTCAAGATGATCTTCCACCACAAGACCACAAGCAAAAAGGCAAGGACAAGCTTCAAGAGGAGATTGATGCATTTTGAAGAAGCTCCTAAGGCCTTGGTCAAGTGGGTTCCCAAGACTACGTCAAGTTTTACTTCATCAAGTACGACTACAACTCCAAGGATTCCCATCAAGATGATGTGGATCCCAAAGAAGAAGAACTAGAGAGTTCTTGAGGGTGACTCTGCCAACATATTTCACTCATATCATTTTGGCAACAACAAGTCCCTCTTGTTGGTAAGACAAGGGACAAGGTAACCTAATGCTTTCATAGACATCATCTTGTGTGTGCATCATTCTATGTCTATGGATATCCTTGCTTCTTCCTTGTGGAACTAAACCGTGTAGGTATTGAAAGTGCAACTCACTCCAAAGGAACTAGCGGGTGTACCCGCGCATTTGCGCGGCTAGATTTCTTGTAAATTATTATATGTATCGGCATTGAGTACATGATAATAATATATTATAGCAATACAAAATATTGTATTTCCTCTTATACATATTAATTGTCGAGTAAAAAGTAACAATTGAAAAAGTCGAGTTTTTCTCTTGTATTTTACTATAGATTATATATTTTGGGTGAACATACATTTTTTATTTTTATTTTTTTAGAATGTATTTTTTATAAAGATTTTTTAGAATGTATATTAGGTTTATTTTAAATTTACATTCTTGTGTATGTAAGACACATCCACGGCAAAGAAAAAAAAATTCACTCGCTTATTTCTTCACAAATTTGATTTATATCCATCAGATAAAGATCATACATTCGGAGTGGATTGTTTGGTCTGTATACATTTAAAAAATATTATCTGTAGATTCCTTCGATTAGTGTATTTTTAGACACCTTCTAGTTTGCATTTAGCCAACCATCTTAAAAAAAAGAATCTTAATCTAATGATCCGGCAAAAAAGAGAATCTTAATATAATGGCTTGGAAAATCAATTCATCTGAAATAAATTTTAGGCGACTCACGTGTAGCTTGTCTTTTTTTAACATAGTATAGATATACTCGCTCATACATATACACATACACTCACCCATGAACACATGCACACACACCTCCGAGAGACTGAGTCTACACATCATCTTGAGATTGATAAAGTTGCCACATACGCCTGTGTAGTCAACAAAAAATGTCTCCTCACACTAAACACATATGGCAGGAAGACATGAAATAAATTTAGAAAAATGCAAGTACCAATGTCGAGTTTAAGACTTGAACCATGATGGATTAAAAATATATGTGTCCTCGTGACTATCAAACATAGATTGGTTCATGTGCAGCCTATCTCTTTTTTCTAGGTTATTGGTCTTGCATATTCAATACGGATGGAGGTCAATTTTGCATCGATTATAAAGCTGTACTCTTTTTTTCTGGAACAACAAATCCCGAAAGCTGTATACGGTTTTGCATAGCTAACGTATCAGCCATACACAGGCCCATCGATTTTGACACAGGCCCATCGTAGTCATTTAGATAATTACCACCCCGTTTTCTAAAGAAATACTAACCACTCTGGATTTTTTTTCCAATGTAAAACTATCCGTGCTCATCTCTCTCCTCTGTCCTCTCATCTTGTCTGTTCCCCATACCAGGCTCTTCATCCACATGTAACATTTCTCCAGATTTGCTACCGGCGAAGGTAGATGTCGCTGGTGGGCGGTGGCCATCAGGAAGCTAATTATTCCCATGCTATTCCCCTCTAATTGTTGCTTCTTTTCTTGGAATTTCTCTTCCTTAGGGTGGTGGCGGTGTTCGGGTGAGTGCGTGAACGCGTTTGAAGCGGTCTTCAGGGTGCAGATCCTCGCCTACCTCGTAAGTCCGGCGGTGCGGCCATAGGGAGAGGAAGGGATAATGCGGCGCACTTCTCAACCTTGTCCTATGGCTGGCGACCGTGGTGGAGTTGCTGGAGGTTGTTGGCGTGGAGGACTCCCGGCGGTGAGGGAGCTCACGGAGAAGGTTGCCCCATTCATCGATTTCCTAGAGGAATTTGTGCGATGGATACTGGTTGGATCCGAGGAGCGGGGCAGAGGCTTGCACTGCGGCAATGCTCCATGTGAGCTGTGGCGGTAATAGACAGATCCGTACGACTCTCATGTAACATTCCTAGTGTAGACGCATCTTCTACTAAATGTAGCAGCAACATTGCAGCAGCGTTTGAGGGCGACGTGGAGTTTTTGTCCTCCTCGTCTTCTAATAAATGTAAGTGCGAGCTGGTGATATGCATCCTTCCTAGTGCAGATTATGTGTTGTGGTTCTTCCATAGCATTCTGTGGTGTTTTATTTTTAATATGTTTTTATCATGTGCTAGCAGTAAATGTTTAATTTATCTCCATGTGTGTGATGCTCAGCAGATGAATGCTGATGGCTCCTACCATATATAGGTTCTCGGCGCTTAAACTTTGTTAGAAAGAAAAATAAGTTGAAAAATGTGCATCTATTTACATATTTTAAAAAAATTTATGGGATAATATTTTTTTCTATTCTTGTTTCCACGTAATTTCGTGCAATTTCAGCTATTAAGTAACCCTATAATTAAGCTCTGATTTGGTAATTAGATTAGCTTTTGTGAAGTAATCTATAAGCTTGCATGGACAATTTGGGCATCAGTTTGTCAAGCAAAAGCTCGCATATTGAGTCTACTCAACTGATCTAATGTTTGCACCAGAAAACTCAATCACAAGAGTGTATTGACTGCTATGTTTATTTAGTTCGAACTAATTAGTTTGCATAACCTCTGGTCCTCCGGTTAACCAAGAAGAAATTTGGGTCTAGTTATTCCACTTCCAAATAAATTTTTAGGTACCTATATGCAACTAATGTGATTTGCTACTCGGTTTTCTTTGGCGCCAAGTCTAAATGATCTTGTTTTTAGTCAGAATGGTGGTGCCAGGCAAATAGAGCGGTATGTGAAACTTCAAAGCTCCTACAGATTGTGTTCTATCATGTTTTTCTATTCAGCTTCAGAAGCAAGGTATGGTCCTGTGTATGTGCTTGCTTGATGCAGGTTAGGAAAACATAGTTTCTTCAAATTGTGGAGTGAAGCCTAATATGTTAGAACTCTTGTGTTGTAGGTATATCTTCTAAGGTGAATATGCAGCCTTTTGACGAATACACTGGTATCGGTGAATTAAGATATGTGCAGGTAATTGTTACTTACCTAAAGTAGCATGTACGTAAAGTATAGATATATGAAGAAACCATTCATTCTTTCTTGGACTAACGATATAGTGCTCGATGTCAAGTATCCTTATTATCGTGCTCGATCTCAAGTACTCTTACAATACCTTGATACAAATAACTTTAAATATTTCATAAGCTATGCTCTTATATTTCTTTACAGAGGGTGTCGTGGGAACGAACACCTATGGGGCAGGGCCCCTTTTCGGTCCGGCGGGGGGCGAGGATCGCACGAAGAGCGGATCGAGGCGAAGCACGCGAGCGGTTTTACCCAGCTTCGGAGCTCTCCGGAGAGATAAAACTCCTACTGCTGCTTTGTGATTGTATTCTGTTCTTGCTTGAGAGCGCGAGTGTTCTATAGTTGTGAATGCTTCGAACCCCCTCTACGTTGCGCATGGGCCTCCTTTTATATGCTAAAGGGGTCACCGACAGGTGGCAACGTAGGCGAGGGCAAAAACGTAAAAGACGTGGTTGGTACAACTACTTGTACAGTGCACCCTACCTAACTCTGACGGCAGGGGACAAAGGCATTAAATGCCCGTCCGTGTCGCCCAAACAATGCAGAAAAGCGACCGTTAGGGGCGCCACGGCTTGCCACGATGGCGATCTTGTCATCTCCGTTTGCCACCGCGTACCCCTGGCTGCACAGCCTCTCGCCACGCGCCCCTGGGAAGGCCCCAGGGCGACACGTTGGTGATGCGCTGGAGAGATCATGGGTGATTCTTTATTCGGAAAAAGCGTAACGTTCGCCTCCTCCTCTTTATAAGCAGGGGAAACAGGGGCCGTTCTCCCACCTTCGCCATTTGCTGCTTCAATCTCGGAAATCTCCGCCGCTCCACTCCGTTTCCAAAGCCGAAAGAGACGAGCGCCGTCGATCTCCCCCACCACCTCCGCCATGGCTCCGAAAGACGGAAAGGGGAAGGCCGTGAAGTCGACCGAAGCGCAGCGGCTCGAGGCGCTGCGGAAGGAGCGGGCCACTTTCCCCTCCGAGCTCTCCGCGCGGGAGCTGAGGGAGTGGTACTACCTCTTCTGGTCGACGGAGACGCGGGCGCATCCGCGCACCAAGGTACTCTCCGCCGCCGCTTCGAAGAAGGCTCCATATGGGTATCCGTTCTTCGCTCTGTTCTTCTACTGCGGGCTCTGCCCGCCCTTCTCCGAGTTTTTCTGTGATATCATGAACACCTACGGGTTTCACCTCCTTGATTTCACCCCCAATGCTGTCCTAACCATGGCAGTTTTCGCACATCTCTGCGAAAACTTTGTCGGAGTCCACCCAAACGTTGCCCTCTTCTGCCATTTCTTTATGCCTCGTGTTGAGAGAGGGGAGCCCCTTGCCGGCAGGATTGCTTGGATCTCGCGAGCCGGCAAGAAGGAGGCCTATCTGGAGGGGGAGCTCCGCAGCAAATGGGAGGAGTGGAGATCTGATTGGTGCTGGATCTTAGAGGAGAACTCGCAGCCGTTTACCGCTCTGCGCCAAGCCCCAGCACTGCGCGGCAATGATTGGAGCAGCCTGGCCCCGGAAGACGATAGGCTGAAGATCGCTGTCACTCGGATCTTGCGCCTCAGGCTTGCCGGGTTGACTGTAGGCGCTGTTGGCGCAGATTTCCTTCGCCGCCGCATCGCCCCCTTGCAGGAGAGGAGGAGACCAGCCTGGGAATTCGGGGGTCCGGCGGATATTATGAGGCTGCGCCCGGGCCTCAATTTCAATTTCACCATCTTGGAGTTGGACGGGATACTCAAGGAGCTGTTCAAGCACGACCCTCAACACCCTGAGTGGTTCAGGCTGCCGGCGGGTGTCATCCCCTTGTGCAACAACTCCTCGCTCGACCGCATCCGTGCAATGATGCCGTCGTGCGACTCGCACGGGATCGTCCCCACTTGGCAAGAGCCTGCAGACGACATCGGGCAGCAGTTCTTCGACAGCTTGGTGGAGGTGGCGGTCCACGCCGACGAGAAGAGAAGCCTCACCCGCGACACCACCGAACAGGAGATGCAGCGCATCGCCACTAGGGCGGAGGAGGCGGCGGTAGCCGCCGCCGCGGGCGAGTTTGGGTTCTCAGTGGAGGAGGCGGAGGCAGCAGAGGCGGCAAGCCTTGCCAAGCGCTAGTGGATGGATGGCGAGGAAGAACTTGTCGCGCCCGACGCCGAGTCGAGCGAGCCCGTCGAGGGTGCGAGCGGCCCGCCATCTCCGAGCAGCTTGCCGCAGGCAAAGCCCGCAGCGCTGCCCCCAGCGCAGCCAAGAAGGCGCCTCCGCAGGGCCGGGGACGCAGCAGGGCGGCAGACGGGCCAACAGCCGCAGCGCCGCACGACGCGCTCCACCGCGACAAGCACCGTTGCCGCGCGAGCGCCTCACGTCGCCGCGGCAACTGGAGCGGGGTCGTCCCGGGCCGCCGCCGCAGCCCCCGCCAAGCGGCCAAGGGATCCCACTCCTCCACCTCGTCGCGCCGAAGGTGGGCCGAATTTCGACCTCTCCGCACTCAGCTTAGACGAGGAGGAAGAAGAGTAAGATCCACTTGTTGTTCTTGTAGTTCTTCAACTTGTTGTTTTTTTATCTTGCATCTGATCTGATTCACTCTGGACTCATTCCGTTTCAGGACTCTGGCCCAGAGAGCGGCGAAGAGGGCCAAGGCTCCGGTGATCGTCATCGAGGACGAGCCCACCGCGACAGCAGGAGGCGCGCCCGAGACCACCTTGCCGGACCCGGCCACTACTCCGCAAAGCAGCCCCCAGCGCAGCCCCCAGCGTAAGCACAGGGTTTCCTCTCTGTTGTTAGCCGTGCATGGGTGCTCTTTCTTTGCTATCAACTGAGTATTTGTTTGTGTAGGAGCAGAACAACTTCACCAGGAGGGCCCGGAAACCACCTCCGATTCGTCATCTGCTTCGACTACGCCGCCAAGGGCGGAATCCCCGACAAGGGAGTGCTCTCCGGCAAGGGAGGATTCCCCGACAAGGGAGAAGTCTCCGGCAAGGGAGAGCTCTCCGGCAAGGGGCAGCTCCAGCGATCCCCCTGTGGTGGAGACCGCGACGGCAGAGCCCGGTGCAGGTAATCCTTCTCGCTTGAGCACTTCCTTCGGGTTCTTTTTCTTTTGATCTTCTTTCTTTTGGATATCTGCTTGACTTTTCTCCCTCCTCCGGTCTTCAGATCCACCTTCCACGGAGCCGATGGAGACCGAGGCCACCGGCGGGGAGAACGCGCGCGGCAACACCGACGACGCCGCTGCCACCGAAGAAGAGGCCGGCGCTGGTGATCACGCCGACGAAGAGGCTGCCAAGGCTGCTGGCGCAGGAGCTGGCGAGGGATCCGGCGATCGCACTGATGGCCCTGGAGCCGCAGCAGCGCAAGGCGCTACGCCGACCGCCGATCCCTCCGCCACTGACGCTGCGCCAGGCTCCGAAGAGCCCCAGCCCGGCGCCTACTTGAAGGCTGGCGGAGGTGTCTTCATCAGGCTCCCCTGGGCATCAAGTTCCAGGGCGCCGGTCGAAGGAGAGGCGTTTGACGGGGAGGTGCTCGCCTCTGCTGGGCTGATGCTGGTTGACGCGCCGGGCAGCAGCAGCGGCGAGTCTGAGGAGGAGCAGCTGCTCCAGAAACTGGTGTCGCTCTACCGCGCCCGACAAGCCAAGGTGGAGTCCCGGGAAGCGCTTGTCGCGCAAGCGGGAGCAGATATTGAGAAGCGCGCGGAGGAGCTCCGGGAACGCAATCAGGAAGCTCTCCGGTCCATTGCAGAGGAGCGGGCGCAGCTCGTCGAGGTGCGGAAGGCATTCATCCTTGAGAAGGCCGAAGCCGAAGAGCAACAGCGGCTTGCCACCGAGGAGCTGTCCGTGCGAGAAGGCGAGCTGATGCAGCGGAAAGTCAACCTCGACAGCTACGAGGAGGAGCTTGCTACGCGCGAGCGAACACTTGGCGGGGCGCTCAAGGAAGCAAAGGACGCGGCCGCAGCTGCCGAGGCCGCCAAGAAAGAGTTAGAGGCGAAAGTGGCGCAGCTGGAGGCCGATCTTAGGGCGAGCGGCGAAGAGGTTGCCATGCTTAAGCGCGAGCGCGAGAAGGACGCCCGCGCTCATGGCGAGCTACAGGGTCAACTTGCCGAGAAGGGCAAGGAGCTGAGCGCTGCCAAGGACTCCAACGCGGATCTCGAGCTGAAGCTGGCCACTTCGACTCAGAGGCTGGACAGCGCCAAGGAGCGGGAGGTGACCCTGAAAGAGGAGATCAAGGGCAACGAAGAGCTGCTGACGAGGGCCGCCGAAACCCAGAACACTTTCAGGGCGACGGTGGAGCTTTGGACAGAGGGCCTCGTGAACATTGCTGCAGTCCTCGATGAGGAGCTGGTGCAGTTGGGGGTGGAGGATCTCAGGTACTCCTCCGACGAGAACCTCTAGCACAGCGCCAAGCTCACTCTGTTCTTCAAGGGCGTGGCGACGGCTCTCCAGCGACTCCGGAAAAGGATCCCAAAACAGTTGGCCGATGAGTCGCGCACGATCTGCGCTAGAGTTCTGGAGAAGGTGTTGGTGAAGGTGGCCTTCCGCAACCCAGGCCTCAACCTCACCAACGTCCTTAAGAAGCTGCCGGCGGACGCTAATCTGGAAGCACTCAAGGCCCTTGTCGCACCTATTGTGGACAAGGTGAATGAGGTCAAGAGGGTCGACGGCGATCGTGTTGATTAGGCCGCCCGTTTTCTCTTTTTCTTGTCGCTGCTGGTCATGTTATGAAAACAATCTGTTAGAGCTGCGACAAGCTTATCTTGTAATAAACTTTATTTTGGGTAGTGATTGCAATGTTATTTCCTTTACTTGATCCCTCCCTTTGTATGTTTTTACCCTACGCTTTTAGGGAACTTGTCGGCGCAGGCACACTTGCCACGAGCGCTGAGTGCGGAACATCAGCAGCCTACTGGCGGTGCCATCGCCGACAAGAAACCTTGTCGCAACTAGTCGCAGCACACTTAAGTTGTTGAGCGGACTCGAAACAAAGTAAGGGCGCAACTAGCCAGGAGTTGGTTCCTCCGCGCACAGGTTTTCCATACAAAGCACGATCGTTCGAGGAAGATAACTTAAAATTTTAAAATTAATTGCTCAAACTTTGGCAACTTAGCTTTTCTGTTGTTTGCTTCCCGGCAAGAGCGAAACTTTCTTGAACGACGCCTGGTCCACACCATTATCTTCTCCTCCCCCCCCCAGGCAAACTTGTGCACGAGGGAACCTTCCTTCTCTTTGGGAAAAAGAAAGAAGAGAAAATAAGGGTATGGAGCCTTACGGCTCGTTATTACTTACCGGGGGTAGGTGCTGCACAAAGTGTCAGATAGTACATGCAAAAGATAGAAAGCATGAAATTGACAGGATGTGCGGGGTGCATAAGCTTTATTTATGCACAGGGTCTGCGCCTGGCTTTGTACAAAGGATTACATGCAACAGCGGCAAGACTTGTACAAAAGGTGGTTGCCGGAACGGGTTCCGGCAACCGCGCCTTACGGGTAAAACTTACGAAGATGCTCAATATTCCAGGAATTGCTCACCGGAGTGCCATCTTCGGTCTCGAGGCGGACAGCGCCGGGTCTAGTGACTCGTTTCACCCGGTAAGGGCCTTCCCACTTTGGCATCAACTTGTTGGAATTCTTGGCGGACTTAACGTGCCAAAGAACAAGGTCTCCTTCCTTGAGACTTCTGGCATTAACTTTGCGGCTATGGTAGCGGTGCAAATCTTGCTGGTAGTGAGCAGCTCGTACAGCAGCCTGAAGACGATCTTCCTCAAGGAGCAGCGCGTCATCTTGTCCCAGCTGCTCTTGCTCAAGCTCATCATAAGCGAGCACTCGAGGCGATCCGTATACGAGTTCCGTGGGGAGAATTGCCTCTACTCCATAGACTAGAGCGAAAGGTGTCTGGCCAGTGGCTCGATTTGGCGTCATCCTGATCGACCAAAGAACCACCGGCAGCTCCTCAATCCAGTTTCTTCCGCAATTGTGCAGCATGTCGAAAGTCCTGGTCTTGAGCCCACGCAGCACTTCAGCATTTGCCCTCTCCGCTTGACCGTTGCTTCTCGGGTGAGCAACAGAAGCGAAGCAGACCTTGGCGCCAAGATATTGGACGTACTGCATGAAGGTGCGGCTCGTGAACTGCGTGCCGTTGTCAATGATGATCCGGTTAGGGACCCCGAAACGGCAAACAATCGACCTGAAGAACTTGACTGCTGACTGTGCTGTCACCTTCCTCACTGCTTCCACTTCTGGCCACTTTGTGAACTTGTCGATTGCAACGTACAAGTACTCAAAGCCCCCGGCAGCTCGAGGGAGGGGGCCGAGGATGTCGAGTCCCCAGACCGAAAATGTCCAAGATAAAATGATCGTCTGGAGAGCTTGAGCTGGCTGGTGTATCTGCTTGGAGTGGAACTGGCACGCTTCACACTTGGTTACTTGTGCAGTTGCATCCTGGAGGGCTGTCGGCCAGAAGAAACCTTGCCGAAACGCTTTGCCGGCAAGTGCTCTTGCGCTAATGTGGTGGCCACATATGCCTCCATGTATCTCCGCCAACAGCTTTTGTCCATCTTCCCGGCAAACACACTTCAATTTCACACTATTGAGTCTCTTTCTGTACAGTGCGTTGTCAACAAATTGGTACATACTTGACTGCCGGGCTACTCTTTCTGCTTCTTCTTGCTCTTCGGGAAGTTCTCCTGTCTGAAGGAAAAGGACAATCTGTTGTGCCCATTCTGGAGCTTGCGGCTCGACAACAAGGACCAAAGGCACGTCTGCTGCTGCGGGAACATCAGCTTCTACGGCAAGAACCTGCGGCTCAGCCGGAGCTTGATGCTCCCCGGCAAGCTTGCCAGAGCAAAACTTGTCGGGAGCGTCTGCTTCAACGAAACAAACCCTAGGGCTTGTCGGAGCAGATTGCTCCTCAACACTCTTGGTGTTGATCTTGGGGACCTTCTTGGCGGCGGCTTTGGGGAGCTCTGCCGGAATGTAGTCACCAGAAATCAGCTTCCTCTTCTTGCTTTGTCCAGTTGATGGTGTTACGGATGGTTGAGTCAGCTTGAGCACAAAGATTCCTTGTTCGACAGGTAACTTTAGTGCAGCGCACTTTGACAGGCCATCGGCAATGTCGTTTTGAGCTCTCGGAACATGTTCCATTTGTAGGCCGTCAAAGTGCTCTTCTAACTTTCTCACTTCATCAACATAAGCTTCCATCAACGGACTCTGATAACTCTTGTTCACTTGGCGGACGACAAGCTGCGAATCACCCCTGACAATGAGCTTCTTGATTCCAAGGTCTGCCGCAATCCTAAGACCGGCAAGCAAACCTCATACTCTGCAGTATTGTTTGTCGCTTTCTCCTTGGGAAAGTGCATCTAGACTACGTACTTGAGGTGCTCTCCGGTGGGTGCGACAAGTAGCACGCCCGCACCGGCACCTTGCAGCGAGAAGGCACCATCAAAGTACATGAGCCACTCTTTGCTTGCCTCCATGACGGGGATGCTCGTTTCTGGAATTTCTTCATCTGGTGTTGGTGTCCACTCTGCTATGAATTCTGCCAATGCTCGGCTCTGGATTGTTGAAGTGCTTTCAAACTTGAGGCCAAAGCTTGACAGTTCTAGTGCCCACTCGACAATTCTGCCTGTTGCTTCTGGATTCTGCAGTATCCTCTTCAACAGAAAGCGAGTGACAACTGTGATCTCATGTGCTTGGAAGTAATGGCGCAGCTTTCTCGAGGCCATGAGGAGGCCGAAAAGCAACTTCTGCACACCAGAGTACCTCGATCTAGCCCCCTGCAGGAGGGAACTGACGAAGTAAACTGGGCGCTGCACCATTTTCTTCTGCACCTCTTCATGTGCCTGCGCAGTTCCACCCTTGTCGGGACCAGAGCTTGTCGGCGAAGCCCCCTGCTTGTCGCTGGATGTCTCCGCCAAGGTTGCCGGCTCATCATCCGCCTCCCTCTCCGCTACTAACGCAGCACTAACCACTTGATTGGTTGCCGCTATATACAGCAGCAACTTCTCTTGTGGTTTAGGTGCGACAAGTATTGGAGTGGAGGACAGGTATCTCTTCAGGTCCTGTAGCACAGCCTCCGCTTCTGGAGTCCATTTCATTGGACCTGCCTTTTTCAATATTTTGGAAAATGGCAGGGCGCGCTCAGCAGACTTAGAGATAAACCTGCTGAGAGCAGCCACGCAACCGGCAAGCCTTCGTACATCCTTGACGCGCTTTGGTGCTTCAATCTGCTCTATGGCCTTGATCTTGCCGGGATTGGCTTCAATTCCCCGCTGAGACACGAAGAATCCGAGAAGCTTGCCGGAGGGGACTCCAAACACGCACTTCTCGGGGTTAAGCTTGAGGTTGATCTTGCGCAGATTTGCAAAGGTCTCGTCCAAATCTTGAATTAGAGTTGCTTTGTCCTTGCTCTTGACCACTATGTCATCCATGTATGCTTCTACATTTCTGTGTATTTGTGGCTCGAAAGCATGATGGACTACTCTTGCGAACGTTGAACCAGCATTCTTCAAACCGAAAGGCATCCGTACAAAACAGTACGTGCCACATGGAGTGATAAATGCGGTCTTCTCCTCATCCTCTTCAGCCATGAAGATCTGATGATACCTTGAGTATGCATCAAGAAATGAAAGCAAGTCACATCCGGCCCTGGAGTCAACAATCTGGTCAATGCGCGGCAAGGGAAATGGGTCTTTGGGACAAGCTTTATTGACATCGGTGAAATCGATACAAAGCCTCCATTTCCCGTTCGCCTTGCGTACGACTACAGGATTGGCCAACCACGTAGGATGGAGCACTCCTCTGACAAGGCCTGCTGCTCCCAACTTCTTGATCTCTTCTGCAATGAATTATTGGCGCTCCACTGCTTGTTTCCTGACTTTCTGCTTGACGGGCCACGCATGAGGACAGACGGCAAGGTGGTGCTCAATTACTTTCCTGGGAACACCGGGGATGTCAGATGGTTGCCATGCAAACACGTCGACATTCGCCCGCAGGAAAGCAACGAGCGCGCTTTCCTATTTAGGGTCGACCGTGGCACTGATGGTGAAAGTACCACCAGTGCCGTCCTCCTTGGCGGACACCTTCTTGGTCTCTGGTGAAGCTGTCTTTGTCTTCTTACACTTGCCGGTGGAGCTTGATGGTGCGTCCTCGATGGTAGCGCAGCACTCCGAAGAGGTGCGCTTGCCGAAGTGGGCATCAGAGCTCTTGTCGGACTTGGTCTTCTTCTTCCCCCCGGGAGCTTCAGCGGCAAGTGTCTTGCGATCTGCTGCGGCTGCTGCATCCCGGTAAATCTTGTCGATGCAGATAAGAGCATCCTTCTTGTTGCCAGGGACAGAGATGATACTTATCGGGCCTGGCATCTTTAGTACGTTGTATGCATAGTGAGAGGCTGCCATGAACTTGGCGAGTGCTGGACGGCCGAGTATCCCATTGTAAGGCAACGGGAAATCAGCAACGTCAAAGGTGACCCTCTCAGTCCTGAAGTTTAGCTCACTGCCAAATGTTACCGGCAACGTGATCTTCCCTTTCGGCTTGCTCCTTCCCGGGTTGATTCCTTGGAAGGTACCAGTCTCTTCGAGCTCGCCGTCAGGGATCTGGAGCTTCCGGAGCACCGTAGAGGAGATCAAATTCAAGCCGGCCCCGCCGTCAACTAGCATCTTCATGACCTTGAGGTTGCGGATAGTTGGTGAGACCAACATCGGCAAGCACCCGACCGCAGTTATGCGATCAGGGTGGTCCTCAATATCGAAGATGATAGGCATGCTGGACCACTTCAGAGGCTTGCGTGACTCGACGGTGCTGCATTGACTTCCCGCACCCACTGTTTGAGTTGGCGGTGTGAAGTATGCAGAGAAGCACCGCCGTCCACGCATAGGACCTCTGTGGCTTTCTGAAATTCCTGCTCATCGGCCTCATCATCCTCCATATCTTCATCTTCGTCTTCGTCTTCATCCTTGTCGCGACCGCGGGGAGGTCTATCTCCTTGCCGCTGTTTGGCCTTGTCGCGGCGTCCTCCCCTGCCGGGACATTTCTTGCCGGCTCCCCCAGCACCATCCTGGGCCTTCTCCTTGTCGCGTCGCTCGTACTCAGCTTTCTGCTGCTCAACAAGCTGCTCAACCTTCTTGCAGCTCTGGAGATCATGGCCCTTGGTGCGGTGGATCTTGCAGTACTGCTTGCCGGAGCCGTCCTGCTTGTCGGCAGCTGCCACAGCCTCCTCGCCGGAACCACTAGCTTTAGCTGTCTTGGCGCCACCTCCGTTGCCGGACTGCTCGACAACAAGCACATCTTTGCCTTTCTTCCTTCTGTTGTTCCGCCGCCGGTTTTTTCTTGCTGGGGCGGCATCTTCGCTGTCAGATCCTCCTGCTCCTGTGTTCTCTCTGGGGAGTTTCCTCCCTTCTTCAGCACGTGCACACTTGTCGGCCAGGGCGTACAGCTCACTGACGTCCCTGATCTTGCTCATCGCCATCTCCTCCCGCATCTTGCGGTTTCGCACGTTCTGATGGAACGCGCTGATGACCACGGTGGGGTGGACATCGGGGATGTTGCGCTGCACTTGGCTGAACCTCCGAATGAACTTGCGCAGGGACTCTCCTTCCTTCTGGGAGAGCAGATGAAGATCGCTCTCTTGGCCATGGGGCTTGTGGCCGCCTGTAAAGGCGCCGACAAACTGATGGCACAGGTCTGCCCATGAGGATATGGAGTTATCCGGCAAGTGCATGAGCCAGGATCTGACATTGGGTTTGAGCACTAGCGGGAAGTAGTTGGCGAGGATCTTGTCGTCGCGCCCCCCAGCAGCTTGCACCGCGATGGTGTAGATGCTGAGGAACTCCGACGGATGCAACCTGCCGTCGTACTTCTCCGGTACGTCTGGCTTGAAATTCTTCGTACTGGGCCACTGGACTTGCCGCAGCTCGCGAGTGAACGCAGGGCAACCTACCGCGTACGGCAAGTCGCCAGGTTCCCCTGGCGCATGCATGTCGACAGCGGGCCCAGCGCGCTGGTCTGATTGACGCCGCGCTTCTCTTTGGTGCTTGATGCGTGTGCGAGCGTCCTCTTGCTGCTGTTCTTGAAGAACTTGGCGCTGATCGCGACGAGCTCGCGGATCCGACGATGCGGTGGAGTCGCTGTCGAGATTGACCCGGCGAGTCGGCGATCTTGGCCTTCGAGGCGGAGAGTGCACGGTGGTTGCACCCCCTCCGATCTTGTCGTCATCAGCTCGCGCCTGGGCGTCTTGCCGCGGCTTCGATGCGCTCGGTTGCCGGGGAGTGTCGCCGTTGACGAAGCCGATGAGACTCTGAATGGTGGCCCTCCAATCGTCGATCTTGTCCGCCGTTGGAGGGTAATCTAGGAGCAGTTGGGCTCGGGCCAACGCTTCTTCTGGAGTCTTCGGTGGTGGTAATGAAGGGTGCGAGGAGCGGGATATGCTCGAACTTCTAACTGTGTTAGAAGGAGCAGCATCTCGTCCAAGCGACCGTGCCGCGCTCGTGCCAGCATGGTGGCGTGCATGCTGGCCTTGAGCTTCCCGAGATCCACCAGCTTGGCCTTGTTCCAACGCGCGTATGGTACTGCGAGCACCATGTCGCTGTCGGTCCCGCGCCTCCTGAGACGGGCGCGTTGCATGTACGGACGCCGAGGTTTGCGGGGCCTTGTCCTTGGACCTGGCAGCACCGTGAGCTCCCTCGTCGACGTCCGTTCCTCCGCCGGCGTCCACCCCACCGCCCGTATGCTCCGGTGGCGGTGGGATCGAAGCGGACGGACCAGCCACCTCCGAAGCCTTCTTCTTCTGTGGCATGTTGATGAAGATGACGAAGATCTAGCCCGCATGAACGCCAGATCAGGTTCACACGATCTCGATGCACCCCCTACCTGGCATGCCAAAGATGTCGTGGGAACGAACACCTATGGGGCAGGGCCCCTTTTCGGTCGGCGGGGGGCGAGGATCGCACGAAGAGCGGATCGAGGCGAAGCACGCGAGCGGTTTTACCCAGCTTCGGAGCTCTCCGGAGAGATAAAACTCCTACTGCTGCTTTGTGATTGTATTCTGTTCTTGCTTGAGAGCGCGAGTGTTCTATAGTTGCGAATGCTTCGAACCCCCTCTACGTTGCGCATGGGCCTCCTTTTATATGCTAAAGGGGTCACCGACAGGTGGCAACGTAGGAGAGGGCAAAAACGTAAAAGACGTGGTTAGTACAACTACTTATACAGTGCACCCTACCTAACTCTGACGGCAGGGGACAAAGGCATTAAATGCCTGTCCGTGTCACCCAAACAGTGCAAAAAAGCAACCGTTAGGGGCGCCACGGCTTGCCACGATGGCGATCTTGTCATCTCCGTTTGCCACCGCGTACCCCTGGCTGCACAGGCTCTCGCCACGCGCCCCTGTGAAGGCCCCAGGGCGACATGTTGGTGGATGCGCTGGAGCGCGGGTATAGAGTGGAAGTTTTCCCCGGCAAGCGCCTTGCCGGGGTCGCTGTCTTGTCGGGTCTGGAAGCTTGTCGCTCGCCGGGTCTTGCCGGGACGCGCGGCGCGTCGCGACAAGTTTCTTGAGGTGCCGTGGTTGGCCTTCCCGGCAAGCTCCTCTTACCGGGGCCTTGTCTCTTCCCGGCAAGCTCCTCTTGCCGGGGCCTTGTCTTCTCGGCTTGAATACTTTGTTCTTGAATGGCTCCAAAGGGACCAACGGAGGACCTTGGCGGTTGCCCGGCAAGCCTTGCCGCGGGGTGCTACGACTGCCCGTGCACAAGTTCGGGATACTAGGGTACCCCTACTCTAGTACACCGACAGAGGGAGTACTAATTTTCTAGATAACTTCCTGCCCCCCTAGTCTTTGTTTCGCCTACTTTCTCTTGGGATGACCACTTGTATACTTTCTTATGCTAGCAGTAACAATGGATTTTCTTTTGCCATGCCCTACATCCAACTCTTTATCTTCTATTCTTGTATTTGTGACTATATCTTTTACAAATATCTTGTTCTTGCGGACATCTATTTCCTTCCTTGTTGGAACAGTTGTCTTAGTGGATTCGTCCTCCAAGCCATATGATATTACAATACATTTCAGTCTACTTTTTTGTCACTATGGAGCTCAGGTGATGATGATATTTTGTCTTGAT
Organism: Triticum timopheevii; assembly: GCA_963921465.1. Classification (NCBI taxonomy): domain Eukaryota; kingdom Viridiplantae; phylum Streptophyta; class Magnoliopsida; order Poales; family Poaceae; genus Triticum; species Triticum timopheevii. The sequence goes on along the minus strand of OY997262.1, from coordinate 247,708,083 downwards.
GCCCATCTATGTGGACTGTAGTGCCATTACTATCGTGTGGTTCCTCTTTCATAGGCACCAGTTCACATGACTGCAAAATAAATATAAATTTTAAATCTTACACGTTTGGAAAGGTCTAGAAGTGTGTATGGTGAATAAATGAATCACCTTTTTATCCGACACATGTTCTTCGCTTCATGTTTTAACAGTGTCCACTTCATCATCCGTCAAATCCTATGCAACATATGTAGGGGTAATCAGTCAGGAAATTAGAATTACGATACTTATTTTTTAGAAAAACTAAATTTACCTTTACCTCCTCAGCTAAGTAGAGCATCTCAAGCTTATCCTTAGGCACAAATGTTTTTTACTGCATAGTTTTGTGTGCCGAAGGTGAGATTACATCATTGAGCTTAGTCAAAATATAAGTTCTCTTCCACATAATTGTTCTATAATCTTGGGTGCTTCTTCAGATTTCACATCCAGTGAGTTCAGCAAGTTAGAGACAGATGTACTAAGCAATCTTGCAGCCTCCTCATAAAACAAAGTGCAACTTGTAGTAGCTAATTTGGAGCCGAATACGCTACCCACCATACCATTCATGTTAGTGAAGAGTAAATATAATAGAAAGGTTCTTGTTTATATTAGAAATATGTGTACTGAGGGATTACCTTTTCAGAGGGGCATAAATAAGTCCAATATGGTTCCACTATAACTGATATGAATCAAATGTCATTGCAGGTTTTAGAGGCTCATATCCTGGGAGAGTGATGATATCATATGTCAGCATTCTGATGTATTGCTGAGTCATCTGGTTTTCATGCCTCATTGTAGTAAGTTCATGCAATGTTCTCCTGTGTTCTCCTAGTATTCCATGAGTACTTCTATGTATCTCGATCATCTTCAGTATTGTTTCTTCTGCTGAGTGCATATGCATATGTGGAGTACAAAAGTACAAATTTTATTCTACATTACTAAATAAACATGAGTCACTATTAATGATTAAAAATTTATCAAACAATAATGTTTCATACACTTGTGTTACTGTTGACTTGAGAACGAACCTGTTTAATCACAATGTATCACCAACTGTCAATTTACCTTTCGTAAGTAACAACAAAGCTTGTAAGACTATTGGACTTACCATTGAATTTTCATATCATTGTCATGGTCAGAGTAACGACAATTTGGTTGCCGGTTACATCCTCAGTGAGACAATAAGCAAACTTTCCCCATAATGTGAATCTGATTTTATTATCCCTATGGAGTTTAGTATAAAAAGTTAGTGCTAACAACATGGACGAGGTTTAGTTAAAATTTGAGCCATGCATAGGCATTATAAGTAAGCCAATGACAACTAATAGAAATATTTGGAATTTAGTTACATGCCAATGACAAATAGAAAATTACGTAGTCGAAAGTCCTAATTACAACTATAAATACATGAGCATAATGTATCTTTTTCTTTCTGATTTTGTAGCATGTCCTTGGTAGCAAACTCAAAGTTCTGGAAAATCCCCGGAGATCCTTTAACCTCCTTACTTTTGTATTGTAGATGCAAAAAATATTTTAGTTTCATTGCTCACTTGGTGATATTTTAGGGATTCCACATCCTTAAAATTGCTAAATGCATAAGTAGACTGCTTATTGATCTTTGATCTGAAAGAGTGTATCAGGTTTTTCTAAATAGTGGCACAAATTGTTTGGCCATGTGAAAACAATGAGATATACTTAGTAATTGCTGTTTAAAAGGATAGAAGAATTTGCAGCCATATATATGTGGAATAGATCTGTTCATCCATCAAGATCATGTCTAGGATGATAGGCTCATCACTTGAATGTTCCAGTTTTATCCCCTTGTCGTTAAGTCGGTCAACTTCTTGTATGCCATGGTATTTTGCCTTCAATAGGAATAGAAAAATTGACATCAATTGATAAAGTACATAGGAATATTTTATCCTGAATAATCTAGCTTACTGAATATAATTATTGAACTCATGATTCAGGTGAGAAGCAGTTGGGCAATACTTTGTTGGACACCGAGTTATGTGTCGTGTGAAGTGGTTGGACATAGCTTTGTCAGGCATTGAGTTGCACGTCGGGTGGACTTCAATTCCGGCTGACATTGGCTGACGACTTCGATTTTGTTGGTTCCTTGCACTTACCTGGTTCTGTAGCATGCGTATTCATTGGGTGGCCCGGCCATGTTCTTTTTGTGGCCGTCTAGATTTGTGGCTATGCAGCCGTGTCAGACATCGTCTGTTCACTTTAAATATGGAGCACATGTGGTGTCCTTATTTGTCTTTTTCTGTTTTGGGATGATGTCCGTATTTGCTTGGGTTTGCATGTCAGAGTCTATTTTTTTATAGAAGACATGCTCTAGAAGGAATACATAATAACCCTAAAAAAGGATGAAATACGTGCCAGATTTATGTGTGTTTTTGTAAGACGTGTTGAACTACGTGTTGAACTATACGTGGCAATCTATGTAACGCCTGACGTCTCTTATGTAATGTTTTCATATTAAATCTTAGCCGTTAATATATAAAATTAATGTAGGAGATTATTTAGCCCATGTGGATTAATGTGGTGTCTTATTTGACTTCTATCTTAATTATATAATAGATGCTCCAAATGATCTTCATCAACATTGAGCATCGACATCTTCAACACCTACATGAAGTCATCATTGACAAAACCCAAGGTTAGTTCATCCCTCTAAGGGGGAGTCTCACATCTAGGGGGAGCTTTACTCTAAGAATTGAGTCAAAGCAACTCTAATGGTGTGAACACATCAATGCATTATGTAAAAGAGGTAACCCCACTTGAGCTTAAACGATGAGTATGACCTATGATAAAATGTTCTCATTTGACTCCTAAGACAATATACTCATATATAGATGACCTAGTCATCGCCAATTGCTTGATAGATGCTAGAATTTGTTGTGCATGCTTTGCCACATATTTAATTTGCCATTTTATTGTGTGAGCATGTTGGTTGCATATTTTACTCATTCGAGGACATCCACTTGTTGTTTTGATTGATTGATTTCTTTTTCTTTTGCCAAGTGGATGGACAAGAATGCCTAAGAACCTTATGTAGCTATCTATGCTTTTCTTGTCTCAAACTCTATTCATGCTACATCACAAAATTTGATCTAGTCAGATTCGAACCACTTTGTGTGAGGAGCACTCGGAGTCCCCGATTCGTCATAGACTTAAACTTCCAAAACTTCTTTGTGCGTTTTGATCTGACCGATTCTTCCATTTCGGTCATACCGAGATCACTAAGTCGATCTAGGTTTTCAATCTCGGTGCAACCGATTTGAACTTTTCGGTCACACCGAGTTGCTGTAACTCTCAGTAGTTATGCATCTCGGTGCCACCGAGTTGTTCCACTCGGTCACACTGACAGGGTCGGGCTATATATACCCACGGGCAAAAATCTGGAAACTTTCTCCAAACTCTTTCACCCGCGCGTAGCCCGCTCTGCCTCAGGGTCTCCGGATCGTCCTCCTCGTCGCCAGCCGCCTCCAGTCGTTGGTCTCCACCGCCGTCATCAGAAATCATCCCCGTCGTTGCCGCCGTAGCGAGTTCATCGCCGAACTACGGTATGGACTCGATCACTGTGCTATCCCCGTCCGATTCCTAGCACAATGTGTTTGCCATGAATCTTGCCACGATTGAAACTATCCTATCTAGTAAAAACACTCCGTAGATTAGAGATGAATTGAAAAATTAGGGTTAGGTTCCACCAATTCGGCTAAGGCCAGTGCACAAGTGATACTCGGTCTGACCGAGAATAGCAAATCGGTGTGACCGAGTTCAGGACTTTGTGAAACCCTAGCAGTCTCGGTGCCACCGAACTGTGACTCGATCTGACCGAGTTCACTAGTTTAGGTTCCAAAAGCTGCTTCGGTATCACCAAGTTTACAAATCGGTTGATCCGAAATGCTTTCTGTGGAAAACTAAAACTAAGTTTTTGACTCATTCTTTTGCAAAAACCTCTGTATTTTGTGATGCTCATCCACTCTATCTCATCTATATCTATTCACTGGGTCTGCAGTCAGTGTTTGCAACATGTCTGATCAAAGTGACAGCTAGAACAGGGAAGAGGAGCAGGTTCAAATGAGTGAGGGCACTAGTCCCTCTAGCAGCTCTGATGAGGGTAGCAAGAGCACCCCAAGCAACTTACCCAAAGCTGCCACCAGGACCAGAAAGAAGAAAACCTCAGAATCTGAGGATGAAGACTATGTGGCAGTTGAGGATGAGGCCACTTCCAAGAAGAAGGTGCTCAAAAAGGAGTATGGCTCAGTTGCAACCACTAAGCTAGGAGTGCAGAAGAAGGCACCTGCAAGAAGGATTCCCACTTCCAAACCTAGGAAGGTTGCCACTAGAGAAAGCATGAAGTTTACTATTGAGTCAGAAGATAAAGCAGTTGGCCAAGACAAAAAGAAAAAGAGAGTCAGAACCACTACTGCCAAAGTTCTTGGCAATCCCTCTATGAGGAGAGACTCTGAAGAGGAAGAAGAAGAAGAGGTTGCTGCACCAGCACCCAAGGCTCAGAAGCTTATGGGTGATGCTATTAGGTCAGGGGCTGCATCATCAAAGCCCAAAGAAGCACCCAAAGCTGTCTCCAAGCCCAAGACTGCACCAAAGAGGAATACCAGGAACATATCTGCTGCTGAGAAGAACAAGGCCCCAGTGCCTGAAACTATTGCTGAAGAGGAAGATGATGAAGAGCATGTCTTGAGAAAATTGAAGCCAAAAATTCCAGATCATAATGATGCTCATCCTGTGGCTGAGAACATGAAGCTGAGAAAGGATGAAGGCCTCAGACAGTGGAGGTTGTCTGATCCTTATGCAGACAGGAGAAGGACTGCTGTTAACTACAGGTTCCATACAAAGGAACGGCAGGATTTCTATGAGACAGTCTTGCTGGACAAGAAGCCAATAGTGTGTGACATGAGGTGGGTGGACTGGACCTACATGAAGAAGAATGAGGAACACTATCCTGGTGTGTATGACAGTTTCAGTGCTTGTGGAGTGGTAGACTTTGTTGGGCAGAAGCTCACAAAGTGGAATGATGAACTCATAATGCAATTCTACTCCACAACACACTTCTATCCAGATGGCAGGATAGTATGGATGTCTGAAGGTACTAGGTACCAATCATCTATTGAAGAATGGGCTAATCTGATCAATGCACTTAAGGAGAAAGAGGATGACTTGGATGTCTATGCCAAGAAGAAGATGGATCACAACACTATGGCACATATGTACAAGGAGATCCCAGATGCTGCAGTTGAAACACATAAGTTTGGATCAATACATTACCTTCTGTCAGGACTACCAACCATCAACTAGATCCTCAAGCACACTCTCTTGCCCAAGTCAGGTGATCACAACATGATCAGAGGCCATGCAATAAACTTGCTACACTTATTTGATGTGCCACAAAAGTTCAAGGTCATGAGCCTTATAGTTGAAACTATTAAGAGAACAACAGCTGACCAAAAGAGAAGTTGTGGGTATGCTCCACAGATCCAGGAGCTGATTAACTCCAAGATGGGCACTAGCACATACTTGTTGGACAAGGATCACATGCCTATCTATCCAGACTTTGAGGACAACCAAGTGGTTATGGATGAAGATGAACCATCTTCTGTGAATGCTCAAGCAAAGAAGGAGAAGGCAAGGACAGAGAAGGCTACCAAGATGCCAACAATGGAAGAGGCATCTCAGTACTTTTTGAAGAGCAAACATGATCAGCTTGGCTACTTGATTACATCCACTCTGAGGATTGAGAAGGGGCTGGCCACCTTGACTCAAAACCAGGAGAGCCTGGAGAGGATCATGGAGCAGAAGTTCTATGACTTGGATGTGAAGGTAACTAAGATCCAGTCTGTTGTTGAGCAGCTTCAGGATGATATGCAGGAGAGAAAGGGCAAGACAACCACTGATGCATTTGCCAGAGTGCCTAGAGCTCAGAGATCAACTGCAGTGCCAGTGACAGACACCAGAGCCACTTCATCTGCACCAGCTATAGCTCCAGTGCAACCAGCTCCATGTTGGAAATATGCCCTAGAGGCAATAATAAAAGGATTATTATTATATTTCCTTGTTCATGATAATTGTCTTTATTCATGCTATAACTGTATTATCCGGAAATCGTAATACACGTGTGAATACATAGACCATAATACGTCCCTAGTAAGCCTCTAGTTGACTAGCTCGTTGATCAACAGATAGTCATGGTTTCCTGACTATGGACATTAGATGTCGTTGATAACGGGATCACATCATTAGGAGAATGATGTGATGGACAAGACCCAATCCTAAGCATAGCACAAGATCGTGTAGTTCGTTTGCTAGAGCTTTTCCAATGTCAAGTATCCTTTCCTTAGACCATGAGATCGTGTAACTCCCGGATACCGTAGGAGTGCTTTGGGTGTACCAAACGTCACAACGTAACTGGGTGACTATAAAGGTGCACTACAGGTATCTCCGAAAGTGTCTGTTGGGTTGACATGGATCGAGACTAGGATTTGTCACTCCGTATGACGGAGAGGTATCTCTGGGCCCACTCGGTAATGCATCATCATAATGAGCTCAAAGTGACCAAGTGGTTGGTCACGGGATCATGCATTATGGTACGAGTAAAGTGACTTGCCGGTAACAAGACTGAACGAGGTATTGGGATACCGACGATCGATTCTCGGGCAAGTAACGTACCGATTGACAAAGGGAATTGAATACGGGTTTGTTTGAATCCTCGACATCGTGGTTCATCCGATGAGATCATCGAGGAGCATGTGGGAGCCAACATGGGTATCCAGATCCCGCTGTTGGTTATTGCCTGAGAGCCGTCTCGGTCATGTCTACGTGTCTCCCAGACCCGTAGGGTCTACACACTTAAGGTTCAGTGACGCTAGGGTTATTAGGAAGACTTGTATGTGTTTACCGAATGTTGTTCGGAGTCCCGGATGAGACCCCGGACATCACGAGGAGTTCCGGAATGGTCCGGAGGTGAAGATTTATATATGGGAAGTTGTCATGTGGACACCGGAAAGTTTCGGGGGCATATCGGTATTGTACCGGGGCCACAGGAGAGGTTCCGGGGGTCCACCGGGAGGGGCCACCCCTCTCGGAGGGCCTCATGGGCCGCAAGGGGCAGGGAACCAGCCCCTGGAGGGCTGGGCGCCCCCCTTGGGCCCATGCGCCTAGGGTTGGGGGGGAAACCCTAGTGGGGGTGCCCCCCTTTGCTTGGGGGGCAAGCCCCCCTCCCTGGCCGCCGCCCCCCCTCTAGATCTCATCTAGAGGGGCCAGCCCCCCTTGCCCTTCCCCTATAAATAGAGGGGTGAGGGGGAGGGCTGCTGGACACAACCAAGGCGCGGCCCCTCCCCTCCCCAACACCTCTCCTCCTTCGTCACGAGCTTGGCGAAGCCCTGTCGGAGTACTGCTGCTCCACCACCACCACGCCGTCGTGCTGCTGCTGCAGCCATCTTCCTCAACCTCTACTTCCCCCTTGCTGGATCAAGACGGAGGAGACGTCGTCCGTTCCGTATGTGTGTTGAACGCGGAGGTGCTGTCCATTCGGCACATGGTCATCGGTGATCTGAATCACGGCGAGTACAGCTCCTTCATCACCGTTCCCTTGAACGCTTCCGCACGTGATCTATAAGTGGTATGTAGATGCAATCTCATTCCCTTGACTCGTTGCTTAGATGAACTCATAGATGGATCTTGGTGAAACCGTAGGAAAATTTTTAATTTTCTGCAACGTTCTCCAACAGTGGCATCATGAGCTAGGTCTATGCGTAGTTCTCTATTGCATGAGTAGAACACAATTTTGTTGTGGGCGTGGATCTTTTCAACTTGCTTGCCACTACTAGTCTTTTCTTGCTTCAGCGGTATTGTGGGATGAAGCGGCCCGGACAGACCTTACACGTACGCTTACGTGAGACAGGTTCCACCGACTGACATGCACTAGTTGCATAAGGTGGCTAGCGGGTGTCTGTCTCTCCCACTTTAGTTGGAGCGGATTCGACGAAAAGGGTCCTTATGAAGGGTAAATAGAAGTTGACAAAATCACGTTGTGGTTATTCGTAGGTAAGAAAACGTTCTTGCTAGAACCCAATTGCAGCCACGTAAAAGATGCAACAACAATTAGAGGACGTCTAACTTGTTTTTGCAGCAATTGACATGTGATGTGATATGGCCAGAAGTTGTGAATGATGAATGATATATTGTGATGTATGAGATCATGTTCTTGTAATAGGAATCACGACTTGCATGTCGTTGAGAATCACAACCGGCAGGAGCCATAGGAGTTGTCTTTATTTTTTGTATGACCTGCGTGTCATTGAAGAACGCCATGTAAATTACTTTACTTTATTGCTAAACGCATTAGCCATAGAAGTAGAAAAGTATTCGTTGGTGTGACAACTTCATGAAGACACGATGATGGAGATCATGGTGTCATGCCGGTGACAAAGATGATCATGGAGCCCCGAAGATGGAGATCAAAGGAGCTATATGATATTGTCCATATCATGTCACTACTATATAATTGCATGTGATGTTTATTATGTTTATGCATCTTGTTTACTTAGAACGATGGTAGTAAATAAGATGATCCCTTACAACAATTTCAAGAAGTTTTCTCCCCTAACTGTGCACCATTGCTAAAGTTCGTCGTTTCGAAGCACCACGTGATGATCGGGTGTGATAGATTCTTATGTTCACATACAACGGGTGTAGGACAGTTTTACACATGCAAAAACACTTAGGGATAACTTGACGAGCCTAGCATGTACAGACATGGCCTCGGAACACAGAGACCGAAAGGTCGAACACGAGTCGTATGGAAGATACGATCAACATGGAGATGTTCACCGACGATGATTAGTCCGTCTCACGTGATGATCGGACACGGCCTAGTCGACTCGGATCGTGTAACACTTAGATGACTAGAGGGATGTCTAATCTAAGTGGGATTTCATTGTAATAATTTGATTAGATGAACTTAATTATCATGAACTTAGTCTGAAACCTTTGCAAATATGTCTTGTAGATCAAATGGCCAACGCTCATGTCAACATGAACTTCAATGCGTTCCTAGAGAAAACCAAGCTGAAAGATGATGGCAGCAACTATACGGACTGGGTCCGGAACCTGAGGATCATCCTCATAGCTTCCAGGAAACAATATGCACTAGAAGGACCACTAGGTGATGCACCCGTTCTAGAGAACCAAGACGTTATGAACGCTTGGCAGTCTCGCGCTGATGATTACTCCCTCGTTCAGTGCGGCATGCTTTAAAGCTTAGAACCGGGGCTCCAAAAGCGTTTTGAGCAACACGGAGCATATGAGATGTTCGAGGAGCTGAAACTAGTTTTCCAAGCTCATGCCCGGGTCGAGAGATATGAAGTCTCCGACAAGTTCTATAGTTGTAAGATGGAGGAAAACAGTTCTGTCAGTGAGCACATACTCAAAATGTCTGGGTTGCACAACCGCCTATCCCACCTGGACATTAACCTCCCGGACGAGGTGGTCATTGACAGGATCCTTCAGTCGCTCCCACCAAGCTACAAGAGCTTTGTGATGAACTACAATATGCAGGGGATGGTGAAGACCATTCCTGAAGTATTTTCAATGCTGAAGTCGGCAGAGGTTGAAATCAAGAAAGAACATCAAGTGTTGATGGTCAATAAGACCACTAAGTTCAAGAAGGGCAAGGGCAAGAAGAACTTCAAGAAGGACGGCAAGGATGTTGTCGCGCCCGGTAAGCCAGTTACCGGGAAGAAGTCAAAGAATGGACCCAAGCCTGAGACTGAGTGTTTTTATTGCAAGGGGAAGGGTCACTGGAAGCGGAACTACCCCAAATACTTAGCAGATAAGAAGGCCGGCAACACTAAAGGTATATTTGATATACATGTAATTGATGTGTACCTTACCAGTACTCGTAGTAACTCCTGGGTATTTGATACCGGTGCCATTGCTCATATTTGTAACTCACAGCAGGAGCTGCGGAATAAGCGGAGACTGGCGAAGGACGAGGTGACGATGCGCGTCGGGAATGGTTCCAAGGTCGATGTGATCGCCGTCGGCACGCTGCCTCTACATTTACCTACGAGATTAGTTTTAAACCTTAATAATTGTTATTTGGTGCCAAGTTTGAGCATGAACATTGTATCTGGATCTCGTTTGATACGAGATGGCTACTCATTTAAATCCGAGAATAATGGTTGTTCTATTTATATGAGAGATATGTTTTATGGTCATGCCCCGATGGTCAATGGTTTATTCTTAATGAATCTCGAGCGTAACATTACACATATTCATAGTGTTAGTACCAAAAGATGTAAAGTTGATAACGATAGTCCCACATACTTGTGGCACTGCCGCCTTGGTCACATTGGTGTCAAGCGCATGAAGAAGCTCCATGCTGATGGACTTTTAGAGTCTCTCGATTATGAATCATTTGACACATGCGAACCATGCCTCATGGGCAAAATGACCAAGACTCCATTCTACGGAACAATGGAGCGAGCAACCAACTTATTGGAAATCATACATACCGATGTGTGCGGTCCAATGAGCGTTGAGGCTCGCGGAGGATATCGTTATGTTCTCACTCTCACTGATGACTTGAGTAGATATGGTTATGTCTACTTAATGAAACACAAGTCTGAGACCTTTGAAAAGTTCAAGGAATTTCAGAATGAGGTAGAGAATCAACGTGACCTAAAGATAAAGTTCCTATGATCAGATCGTGGAGGAGAATATTTAAGTCACAAATTTGGTACACACTTGAGGAAATGTGGAATCGTTTCACAGCTCACGCCGCCTGGAACACCTCAGCGTAATGGTGTGTCCGAACGTCGTAATCGCACTCTATTGGATATGATGCGGTCTATGATGTCTCTTACCGATTTACCGCTATCATTTGGGGGATACGCTCTAGAGACAGCTACATTCACTTTAAATAGGGCACCGTCTAAATCCGTTGAGACAACACCGTATGAATTATGGTTTGGGAAGAAACCTAAGTTGTCGTTTCTAAAAGTTTGGGGATGCGATGCTTATGTCAAGAAACTTCAACCTGAAAAGCTCGAACCCAAGTCGGAAAAATGCGTCTTCATAGGATACCCTAAGGAAACCATTGGGTATACCTTCTACTTAAGATCTGAGGGCAAGATCTTTGTTGCCAAGAACGGATCCTTTTTGGAAAAAGAGTTTCTCTCGAAAGAAGTAAGTGGGAGGAAAGTAGAACTCGATGAAGTACTACCTCTTGAACAGGAAAGTAGTGCAGCTCAGGAAAATGTTCCTGTGATGCCTACACTGACTGGAGAGGAAAATAATGATGATGATCAAGGTATTTCGGATCAAGTTGCTAGTGAACTTCGTAGGTCCACAAGGACACGTTCCGCACCAGAGTGGTACGGCAACCCTGTCCTGGAAATCATGTTGTTAGACAAGGGTGAACCTTCGAACTATGAAGAAGCGATAGCGGGCCCAGATTCCAACAAATGGCTTGAAGCCATGCGATCCGAGATAGAATCCATGTATGAAAACAAAGTATGGAGTTTGACAGACTTGCCCGATGATCGGCGAGCGATAGAAAACAAATGGATCTTTAATAAGAAGACGGACGTGGATGGAAATACTACCATCTATAAAGCTCGACTTGTCGCTAAGGGTTATCGACAAGTTCAAGGGATTGACTACGATGAGACATTCTCTCCTGTAGCGAAGCTGAAGTCCGTCCGAATCATGTTAGCAATTGCCACATACTATGATTATGAGATATGGCAGGTGGACGTCAAAATGGCATTCCTTAACGGACATCTTAAGGAAGAATTGTATATGATGCAGCCGGAAGGTTTTGTTGATCCTAAAGATGCTAACAAAGTATGCAAGCTCCAGCGATCCATTTATGGGCTGGTGCAAGCATCTCGGAGTTGGAACATTCGCTTTGATGAGATGATCAAAGCGTTTGGGTTTATGCAGACTTATGGAGAAGCCTGCATTTACAAGAAAGTGAGTGGGAGCTCTGTAGCATTTCTCATATTATATGTAGATGACATACTCTTGATGGGAAATGATATAGAACTTTTGGACAGCATTAAGGCCTACTTGAATAAGTGTTTTTCAATGAAGGACCTTCTATAGGGATAGATCGAGATGCCTCATAGGTCTTTCACAAAGCACATACCTTGATAAGATTTTGAAGAAGTTCAAAATGGATCAGTCCAAGAAAGGGTTCTTGCCTGTATTGCAAGGTGTGAGCTTGAGCTCGGCTCAATGCCCGACCACGGCAAAAGATAAAGAAGAGATGAGTGTCATCCCCTATGCTTCAGCCATAGGATCTATTATGTATGCCATGCTGTGTACCAGACCTGATGTAAACCTTGCCGTAAGTTTGGTAGGAAGGTACCAAAGTAATCCCGGCAAGGAACACTGTATAGCGGTCAAGAATATCCTAAAGTACCTGAAAAGGACAAAGGACATGTTTCTCGTTTATGGAGGTGACGAAGAGCTCATCGTAAAGGGTTACGTCGATGCTAGCTTCGACACAGATCTGGATGACTCTAAGTCACAAACCGGATACGTGTATATGTTGAATGGTGGAGCAGTAAGCTGGTGCAGCTGCAAGCAGAGCGTCGTGGCGGGATCTACATGTGAAGCGGAGTACATGGCAGCCTCGGAGGCAGCGCATGAAGCAATTTGGGTGAAGGAGTTCATCACCGACCTAGGAGTCATACCCAATGCGTCGGGGCCGATCAAACTCTTCTGTGACAACACTGGAGCTATTGCTCTAGCCAAGGAGCCCAGGTTTCACAAGAAGACCAGGCACATCAAGCGTCGTTTCAACTCCATCCGTGAAAATGTTCAAGATGGAGACATAGATATTTGCAAAGTACATACGGATCTGAATGTCGCAGATCCGTTGACTAAACCTCTCTCGCGAGCAAAACATGATTAACACCAGAACTCTATGGGTGTTCGATTCATCACAATGTAACTAGATTATTGACTCTAGTGCAAGTGGGAGACTATTGGAAATATGCCCTAGAGGCAATAATAAAAGGATTATTATTATATTTCCTTGTTCATGATAATTGTCTTTATTCATGCTATAACTGTATTATCCGGAAATCGTAATACACGTGGGAATACATAGACCATAATACATCCCTAGTAAGCCTCTAGTTGACTAGCTCGTTGATCAACAGATAGTCATGGTTTCCTGACTATGGACATTAGATGTCGTTGATAACGGGATCACATCATTAGGAGAATGATGTGATGGACAAGACCCAATCCTAAGCATAGCACAAGATCGTGTAGTTCGTTTGCTAGAGCTTTTTCCAATGTCAAGTATCCTTTCCTTAGACCATGAGATCGTGTAACTCCCGGATACCGTAGGAGTGCTTTGGGTGTACCAAACGTCACAACGTAACTGGGTGACTATAAAGGTGCACTACAGGTATCTCCGAATGTTTCTGTTGGATTGACACGGATCGAGACTGGGATTGGTCACTCCGTATGACGGAGAGGTATCTCTGGGCCCACTCAGTAATGCATCATCATAATGAGCTCAAAGTGACCAAGTGATTGGTCACAGGATCATGCATTATGGTACGAGTAAAGTGACTTGCCGGTAACGAGACTGAACGAGGTATTGGGATACCGACGATCGAGTCTCGGGCAAGTAACATACCGATTGACAAAGGGAATTGAATACGGGGTTGTTTGAATCCTCGACATCGTGGTTCATCCGATGAGATCATCGATGAGCATGTGGGAGCCAACATGGGTATCCAGATCCCGCTGTTGGTTATTTCCCGAGAGCCGTCTCGGTCATGTCTACGTGTCTCCCGAACCCGTAGGGTCTACACACTTAAGGTTCGGTGACGCTAGGATTATTAGGAAGACTTGTATGTGATTACCGAATGTTGTTCGGAGTCCCGGATGAGATCCCAGACGTCACGAGGAGTTCCGGAATGGTCCGGAGGTGAAGATTTATATATGGGAAGTTGTCATGCGGACACCGGAAAGTTTCGGGGGCATATCGGTATTGTACCGGGGCCAGCGGAGAGGTTCCGGGGGTCCACTGGGAGGGGCCACCCCTCTCGGAGGGCCTCATGGGCCGCAAGGGGTAGGGAACCAGCCCCTGGAGGGCTGGGCGCCCCCCTTGGTCCCATGCGCCTAGGGTTGGGGGGGAAACCCTAGTGGGGGCGCCCCCCTTTGCTTGGGGGGCAAGCCCCCCTCCCTGGCCGCCCCCCCCCCCCCCTCTAGATCTCATCTAGAGGGGCCGGCCCCCCTTGCCCCTTCCCCTATAAATAGAGGGGTGAGGGGAGGGCTGCTGGACACAACCAAGGCGCAGCCCCTCCCCTCCCCAACACCTCTCCTCCTCCGTCACGAGCTTGGCGAAGCCCTGTCGGAGTACTGCTGCTCCACCACCACCACGCCGTCGTGCTGCTGCTGGAGCCATCTTCCTCAACCTCTCCTTCCCCCTTGCTGGATCAAGACAGAGGAGACGTCGTCCGTTCCGTACGTGTGTTGAACGCGGAGGTGCTGTCCGTTCGGCACTTGGTCATCGGTGATCTGAATCACGGCGAGTACGACTCCATCATCACCGTTCCCTTGAACGCTTCCGCACGCGATCTACAAGTGGTATGTAGATGCAATCTCACTCCCTTGACTCGTTGCTTAGATGAACTCATAGATGGATCTTGGTGAAACCGTAGGAAAAATTTTAATTTTCTGCAACGTTCTCCAACACTCCAGCACCTACACCTCCAGCTCCATCCACATCTATTGAAGTCGTCGTCCAAGGAACCATCTCTACACCACCACCTGAAGATCAAGCCTGAGAGACAATTTAGTGCTATGCATTTCTATGAACTTTTTGGTAACTTGTTGCCAAAGGGGGAGAAAAATGTATAGATCATAGGCTTCGAGAGAGTGTGTTGCTTTTTATTCTCTCTTGCTTTGGTGGTTGAACTTTATTTGCTTGTTTGAGATACTTTATGTCCGTGTGATACCTGGATGATCATGTGTTTGATCATATGCTACATTTATGCTTGTTGGATGACATTATCCCGTTTATATCTATACGATCATTCACTTTTCTTGGTGATGAGTGCATGTATTCAATTATTATCATTTTGAGCGCTCCACCAAGATGTATGTCACATGGAAGAGTAACCCATGAGCCTAACTCTTTGTGCATTTGCAGTCCAAAGCAAAACTTAAACTATGCACAAATTTAGGGGGAGCTCTTTCTTATCACATACTTCTGAAAGCGACAATGTTTTTCACTCTGATTATCATTTGTCGAAGCTTTGATCTATATGTTGTCATCAATTACCAAAAAGGGGGAGATTGAAAGTGCAACTATCCCTAGGTGGTTTTGGTAATTCCTAACAACATATAGCTCATTGAGCTAACATCATTCCAAGAAGAATATTTCAGGAAAAGCTCAATGAATGGCATGGCATGGATGAGAAAAGTGGACCCCTCAAAATGCTAAGGATAAAAGGATTGGCTTAAGCTCAAAAGTTCAAGACTCTACATTTTATATTTTAGTGATCCAAGATCACACTGAGTCTATAGGAAAAGCCAATACTATCAAGGAGGGATGAGGTGTTGCTTAATGAGTTTCTTGCTCCATAGTGCTTAGTGATATGCTCCAAAGCCCTCAACTACTTTCTCACATCCACATATGACCTAAACCAAAAGTCAAACTCGGCCCTACCGATTCTTTCTATCCAGCGCCACCGAGTTCAGATGTCATAGCCACTGCCACAAATCCTAGGCAAATCGGTCTCACCGATAGGGATCTCGGTCTCACCGAGATGGGATTGTAATCTCTCTGTTTCCCTTCGTAACGTTTCGGTACCATCGAAATGAGCGAATCGGTCCCACCGAGTTTACCTGACCAACTCTCTGGTTAGCTTATTACCAAAATAGGTCTCACCAAGTTTATGTAATCAGTCTCGCCGAGATTACGTTAAGCCCTAAACCCTAACCATATCGGTCCTACCGAGTTGCATGTCGGTCCCACCGAAAATCCTAACGGTCACTAGATTTGCTGAATCGGTCCGACCGAGTTTACCAATTCAGTCCCACCTAGTTTGGCAAGTTTTGTGTAATGGTTAGATTTTGTGTGGAGGCTATATATACCCCTCCACCTCCTCTTCATTCGTGGAGAGAGCCATCAGAACGAAACTACACTTCCAACTTGCTGTTTCTGAGAGAGAACCACCTACTCATGTGTTGAGGCCAAGATATTCCATTCCTACCATATGAATCTTGATCTCTAGCCTTCCCCAAGTTGCTTTCCACTCAAATATTCTTTCCACCAAATCCAAATCCTGTGAGAGAGAGAGTTGAGTGTTGGGGAGACTATCATTTGAAGCACAAGAGCAAGGAGTTCATCATCAACACACCATTTGTTACTTCTTGGAGAGTGGTGTCTCCTAGATTGGCTAGGTGTCAATTGGGAGCCTCCGACAAGATTGTGGAGTTGAACCAAGGAGTTTGTAAGGGCAAGGAGATCGCCTACTTCGTGAAGATCTACCGCTAGTGAGGCAAGTCCTTCGTGGGCAACGGCCATGGTGGGATAGACAAGGTTGCTTCTTCGTGGACCCTTTGTGGGTGGAGCCCTCCGTGGACTCGCGCAACCGTTACCCTTCGTGGGTTGAAGTCTCCATCAACGTGGATGTACGATAGCACCACCAATTGGAACCACGACAAAAACATCCGTGTCTCCAATTGCGTTTGAACTCTCCAAACCCTTCCCTTTACATTCTTGCAAGTTGCATGCTTTACTTTCCGCTGCTCATATACTCTTTGCATGCTTGCTTGAATTTTGTTAAGATTGCTTGACTTGTGCTAAGATAGCTAAAATCTACCAAAGACTAAAATTGGGAAAAGGATAAGTTTTATTTGGTCAAGTAGTCTAATCATCCCCCCTCTAGACATACTTTCGATCCTACAACTACCCTCTCCGTCTCGGTTTTTTATTTTTAGGCGTCTCGGTTTATAGGGCCTGCACGTAGTTCTAGGTCATCCATTTGACTAACTAAATATGAGTTACTATGTCACAAAAAGTATATCATTGGATTCTTAAGCGGATGTAGTTGTATTTAGAAGTCGAGGGCGGGGCTTTTCCTTCCCGGTAGGCGGGGCAGTTCCTCCTAGTCGGTTCGACAGAGATGCGAGAAGACGAGGGAGTAGGATGCTGCAAATGTAGGGCTGTGTGATTTGACAGCGAGTTACTGCTGGACAGGTGGGGCCCCGTGATTTGACTTGCCATTATCATTTTAACTGCGGCGCTACGACCGGCGTGAGTCTCCTGATTCCTGACCACCTCCATACAGGTGCCTCTCCCAATGCTCCACCATGTAGTAGAGGCTGGCTCTTGCATGAGAGCCCACTTCTCCACTTTTTCCTTGCCTCTCTTTCCTCCACATATGCAAAAATGCCATGTAAAGCGCACTATTGTACTTACTTGCTCCTACAGGTGCTTAAGCTTGCCACATAGGCATAAAGTCTGATGTGGCAAGTTAATCAAGAAGAGAGAGACTAGTTTGGTGACCCAAGGAAGAAACGGTGCTAAGCGCGTGTACCTAGGTGAAAAGACAATTTTGAGCCTATAGCTAATTAAATGAAGCAAACTTAGCAACACCATTTTATTGGAAGAGGTCACTCCTTGGCAAATGCAATAAATACTAGTACTCCATGTGTCCCATAATATAAGAACGTTTTTGGCACTACACTAGTGTCAAAAACTTTCTTATATTATGGGACGTAGCTAGGGAGTACGAAGAAAGAGATAGAGAGAAGTAAAAAAAAATACACTTATAGCCAACATTATAGCCAACCTTATAGCCAACCTTGTTGTAGTATGAGTGACTAAGTGATGACTATGTATGACATGCCAACATCAGATAGCCTAACACACCGTGTTAAATCTCCAAGGGCACGACCGCACGAGCGACGCGACGGTCGTGGTAGACGCGACCATGATACGGGCTGCTGGCAGCCCTTGGATCTGAGATCAAACGGTCGCATGCTAAGTTGCTGAAAATTTGAAAAATAACCCTCCAGGATAGGATATTCACCCATAGGTCTAGAATCACGCCATGCAACCGTTCGATCTCAGATTCAAGGTCTCTTGGAAGCCCGTATCATGGGAGAATGGAAAGCCACTACCCTGCCAATCGCACGCTGGCAGTTCGCTCCTACTCATCCCCGCACGTCCTTCAATACTACGTCGGTTCGCTCCTAGTCGTCCTGTCCATTCACATTACGGCAGTTCCACTAATCCTAACCCTCCTCCCAAATCCATGGCGTCCCAAATCTCCACGATCGGCGGTGAGTACAAGGTTAGAACCATCACCAGCGATGATTTTGACGTCATCTACACCCGTTCTTCCGCGACGGTGAAAGGATGCCTTTCTTGCTTCAGACGCATGTTCGAAAACTCAGATGATGAGTGGGTTGCTGGGCTAGATGTTGAGTACACCACAGTCCTGGGACGAGAGAAGGATCTAAAGGACAAAGAGAGGAAGAAGCTCACTGTGATCCAGGTTTGCGTACATAACGTTTGCTTGGTCTACCACATATGCCATGCCGATGTTGAGTGCCAGGATTTTAAGAACTTCCTCAAGGACAAAATAGTGAAATTCGTTACTTTAGACTTTAAGAACGACAAAGAAGTCCTGGGTCGGATAGGCCTCGTTGTAGGCAACCCCTTCGACCTCCAGAAGAATCGGCTGGTGCCCTATCGTCAGCCTTCAATGCTGACCCTGGCAGGAGCCATGGTTCATCCTTCGTACCGTAAGCTGGAGAAACCTCATTACATGTTTCATCGTCATGCATGGCAGCGGAATGTACTAGATATAGACCACATCCACTATGCTGCAATGGATGGCTACCTTTGTTTCAATATCTACAAGGGTTGGATGAAGAGCAACAGCCAAGTGTGCGGTTCAAGCAAAGAAGTATCGGCCAAGAGGAAGAGGGACAAGGACGAAGTCGACGACGTGGACAAGGACTCCGAGTAAGGTGGCAGTGTCGTTGCTCATGGTGGTTCTAAACTTCTAATGCAGTGTCTACCAGATTAGTTGCATAGTTTAATTTCAGGTATGCTTAGTTTAATTTGAGGGGTGTGTTGTGCTGAGCCCCCAGCAGAACTATGTTATGTTTCTTCTCGTTACTTTAACACTTTAGTATGTACATACTACTAGTATTTCTTTAGTAGAATTTAGAACCCCAATTAAGGATGTACTAGCTTTTTTAATAGTACTATATGCATAATTTGGCGACGAGCGCTCTCTATATGTACCACCTTTTTTTTAATTTCAATTTTTGCTCCATGGCGCAATCCATCGATAGTACTACTGTACAAAAGTATACATTTTTTAAAAGGCTAGAGTGTTGTTCATCACATATATAGCCAGTTAAATTCTCAACCTAGAATGACGTGCATGCCATGTAGTAAACCGATATGGAGGAAGTATAGTAAAAATGAGGTGATTTTACCGAGCGATCGGCGGGGGAGCATGGCCTGTCATGCGGTCCCACGTGTCATGATGTACCAAGGCGATGCGCGTGTCCCTCTTGAGGCAGAAGCAATACTACGTGGTTTGAGATGATGGCGAACCGAAATGTGAATTAATGGTTGCTTCGTCCGTCTAGGAAGGTACGGCATTGTGATTTGGTGTCTCATTGCTCATTACTACTACTGGGCCGGTACGAGTGGGGTGCGTCCCCCCTGCTGTTTTGCACTGTTATTTGGTGCTTGACACATCGACCCGGTTGCTACATGTCCCACATGTCGGCGACAGGAAGTACAGAACTCATGAAAGGGAGCGTTGACGGAGGAGTATACTACATAATTCATGAAAGGGAGCAACTTAGTTTTGGAAAAATCTGTTTCTACGGAGTACGTACCCACTAGGGTTTATAGGGCTCATCAAAAAGACATTCGTTTTTCCGTTGGATTTCGAGGTGTGTTAGATCACCCGACGCAAACAGTGTCAAGAGGAAACTAACCAATGCATGTACAAGTTCATGGAAATTTAGTGGTCATTCATGCATTCGTTCTAATTAATGCCTCGGTAAACATAACTTCTTGAGAAAAACGAGCGTACTAATTACTTGTGCAAACTATGAAATTAATTCGACCACTCATTGTCTACCTTGGTTGGAGAGATTTTGAAATTGAACCATAAACTGGAAAGGAGGGAGTAGTAACTTTTGTCTCAATTACTATTTGTGGCCTTGTATAGATGCAAAATGTATTTTTTTATAGTGGCCTTGTATAAGTAAATGGAGGGAGTACTAACCAAAGTAGTATGTAGTAGGGACGAGGAGTAAACGGAGGGAGTAGTAAAATTTTCTCCTCGTGCTGCGAGCCACCGCGCGCGTGGGCGAGGGAGCGGACGTAAAGGCGTACAGTAGTAGTAGTAGTAGTAGTACTACTACTACTCGTAAGCAAGCTTCACCACATCCTGCGAGCCACCGCGCCCGTGGGCGGGGGAGACGGTGTACTAAGCAAGCTTCTCCTTGTTCTGCGAGTTGAAGGGACACATCAAAAGTACTCCAGTGTATAGAGCCTTGCCTCTAAGGTAGGCCCCACATGGTTTGCCTCTTTTTTTAATTTAACATAATGCGTCAAGTCACAATTTGTTTGTTCACCCGTGGTAGACGATCCTCCCTCCACCAAGTGGACAACCATCACACGTGCCAAATTACCACGTGAGCTGCCTTTTTCGTACAAAAATGAGCTCCACCGTGTACCCATGCGGGTGTGGTTGGGAAAGAGAGAGGAGTAGATGCACCGTGCGTGCACCTCTTCCCTTCGTGCACGTCCCCCACCTACGTGTGTGTTTGTGAGAGAGAGATACAAACCTAGACATAATGTGCCGTCCATCAACCAACTGGACGAAATTCACGCAAACACGTAGACAAACTGCTATTTCATATAAACAACGACGGAAATCATATAAAATACCTGATTTTCATACAAACATGACGGATTTCATTACATTCAAATGAACTACGCGGATCGATTTGTGTTCCTCATGTCCGCCAGTATGATCACCGGACTGTCGGGAGCCCTGGAGGTATATGCTTCAGCACAAAGGACGGCTTGCTTCCCCACTGCCCAACTGGTATCATTGGCTGGTGCCGAAGATGATGGTGGCCGGCACCGGTTCAATTTCATCACCGGCCACTACTTCGCCATGGCCGGCACCGGCTCGAGTTCATCCTAACATTCCCCTCTTTCGTGGAGCCCATGCAGGGTCGACGAAGGTCCTCGCAACAAAAGGATCCGACAAGACACCTGCTGTGTACGCCAACGTCACCTCCGTGGTGGCCTTCATGGGACCCAAGCGGCGGCTGCCTAACATGTTCTACTTCTCCTCGATGATGGCGGCGGACGCGGAGGAGCTGGCCACCGACTCATCGCTCTCCGCGCACCCGGCTTCTGTTGCTGCTTGCATGGCGCGACTGCCGGCATGGGAGTCTCGTCCACAGAAGCAGGAGACGCGGTACGAGGCAGCGGCATGGACGGCAGCAACAACGCCCGTGTGCTGCTCCTCGTCGAGCTAGCCTAGAGCGGCGAGTTGCTGAACCGCGCACCGGCTTGGGGCGGCAACTGGCTCCGTCGGGCGAGGGGAGGTGAGGGAGTCCTGGACTAGGGGGTGTCCGGACAGCCGGACTATCATCGTCCGCCGGACTCCAAGACTATGAAGATACAAGATTGAAGACTTCGTCCCGTGTCCGGATGGGACTTTCCTTGGCGTGGAAGGCAAGCTTGGCAATACGGATATGTAGATCTCCTACCATTGTAACCGACTCTGTGTAACCCTACACTACACCACAGCACTACATCTCCAATAGCCAAGTCGGTCGGGAATGCAAGTTCTACCAACAGGTAGTCGGTCGGGAAAGACTATTGCTGACCGACTTTGTCTGTTGGGTTAAGTCCAGACGGGAAAGCCCTTTCCCGACCGACATGTTTTTCCCGACCAACAGCTTGTTGGCTATGGTGTATCTTTCCCGACCAACATTCTGATGGGCCTGTCGTAGGCCTTTCCCGACCAACAGTCCGTTTGGGCTACGATGGGCCTTTCCCGACCGACTATGGGACAGGGTATTCTATCCCGACCAACAATCCGTTGAGGTGACCAGGGACAGTTCCCAACCAACGGTCTGATGGGAGTTTGCTTTGCCGACCAATAGCTTGACAACATTTGGTTTAATACCCACCAGTTATTTGGCATTTGCCTTAACAAAACAGTGCCAATCAAGTAATATATCTCATTACAGCACAATATCAATCAAATTATAGCAACACACATGTACTCCAAAAATATTAAACCAAAACCGAACAAAAATAGCACATTAATTACTTCTCACAAATGGACGAGGTAACCAATTAAGAGGAAACATTTATAGTTCAATGACCGAGAGGCCAAATAGGTTTGCACAGAATATCCAGTTGACCGAGATACCATATATGTTTACACAATGATAGCTAACAAATGCATGTCCAGCAATTCATAGTCTGCTCCATTACACAGTTAACGCAAACTGCCAGCTTCATGGTTCCTGGTCAACTTGAATGTCTTTTCTCCAAAGGATCAAGGCAATGAGAAAGCTTCAGCTTATATTCCTAATGAGGGAAACCTCCTGGTCAGAAACAATTAGCGGTCAATGTTAAACCCACATACACCCGAATATAACAACAGAATAAGAAAACTGATTCACCTCATATATTTCCTTGTGCTCTGGAAAGAATAGCAAAATTTATATAAAGCATAGCTCTACACTGTTAAGGTCATGACAGCCCGCTTATGGAAACATGACATCAGTGATTACTCCACAATGCAACCAGGGCGGAGCCAGGATTTGACGATAGGGGGGGGAGAAGACACCGGACGTATTTTTTTTCCTGACAATGACCTTACATAGAGGAACACAAGATAACATGCATTTTTCAATTAGAAAATTGTATTTTTGTTCTTTAGTTTGACTGTGGCTCTTACACCCAAAACACAGAACAAAGTCGATAATCCTATATGGCAATTCTAGCTTGTTGTAAATTTTACTCGTGCTAGAATATTTGATCGGTAGTTTGTGTATCAGCTATGTTGTCCTAAGGATGAAACTACAACTCAAATGATAAAATCTGCGCAAACTAATTTACAGTACCTATTATTGAGAATAAAACAAGAAATTGGTACCCTCTCAAGCAAAAAAGTTGTAGTCTTGAGGCAGAAGCGGATAAGTTCATCAGTTGTATTCTACAGTATAAATCAACAAAGGAATCAAAGGAGACTCGCCGCAGGATTATTCTACCATCGGCTCCGTTGTGGATCAGTTGTACAGATGCCATCATCGACCTTCCAGGCGGAGCGACCATGTGTGCTCGTGCGCCGGCGCCGAAACGAACGATAGGGGATGCCCTCGATCGTGGCCTCGTCAGATTCTGAAACTACCCTGTTGTGTTTGTTTTCCCGGGCTGACCAACAAGTACATATGAGCTTCAACGGAAAGCTCCCCTAGGCCCCCTAGCGTAGGCTGAACATCAAGTGCATATGGGCTTCAACTAGGAAACTCCTGAGCCCGCTGTTAGGGGGTGCTAATTAGTGCCAAATCTGTTTGACGTAGCCTAATTTAGTTGGCCTAGATCATGGTACTTTCTGTACGACGCGGCCCGGGGGGGGGGGGGGGGCGTGGCCCCCGATCGCCCCCCCATAGCTCCGCCCCTGAATGCAACTGAATTGCAGCATATACAAGAACTTTATTACTCTACAGTAGACTAACTTCAAATTTCTTGCTCCTAATTTCAGAGTACTATGGTTCAGTTCATCTTCACAGCAGTTCTAAGTTACTAGGAACACCACAACAGCTCATAATTTTCCAATATAGCCTTTATGTCAACCATACATTCTGTTCCACTATAGTAATTAGCAGTAGCAGACTTTTATTTTGTCTATAGTAATTAGCAGTAGCAGACTTTTAATTTATCTTAGTGGGATCTGAAACAACTTGTTGAAAAAGAGGTTTGTCTGTTTAATATTTGAGTAGATCTTCTGGTAAGCATAAAATTCTAAAAGCAATAGCATCACCATATGACAAATAGGTACTCCCTCCGTCCCATAATGTAAGATGTTTTTTGACACCAAGTGTCAAAAAAATTCTTACATTACGGGACGGAGGGAGTACTTTTCTTCTAGAGAATGGTTGAATTAAGTTCATTTCATGTCTAACTTTCACTTAATCTGCTAACATACTTCATTGAAATTGGTAAACTGTGTCATCTAAAGTTCCACTGGCAGATCGTAAACCATCATATTGACAAGACTTAGCCATGTGCATCTGTCAAACTTTTATCTAATATTATATACTAGCTGAACTAAGCTGAAAAAATAAAGTCAAAATCGAAGCATTTATATGCCTCGCAATAGATCACAGGAACAATGTAGTTGTTACATTCAAAATTTGAACTAAACAGATCTAAGCAATACTGAGAAAATGTCAAAATCAAGCCTCACAATAGATCAGAAAACAATATAGTTGTTGCAGGAACTATTGCTACGCAAGCACAATCTTATAGGGATATCTATCAAGCATGAACACCACCTTCCTGCGCGTGCACATGTGCGTGCACATGCGCGTGTGGGCGTGTGGGTGTGTGCGCGTGCGCGTGCGCGTGCGCGTGCGCGTGCACGTGTGTGTGTGTGTGTGTGTGTGTGTGTGTGTGTGTGTGTGAAGTTTACAAGCATATATCTGAATATTAATGACCTTATTTCTGATAGCATAGAATAACTGTATGTGCTACTCTGAATATGAGTGCTTGAATAAGAGAAATGGAGACATGGTAATGTTAGGATGGAGGAGGTATGCACATGAATTAATTTTCAAATAGATATCAGCGCTTTAACTGGAATATCTTAAAGCTTTCCTTCCTCACTAAAAAACTGAGCGAGATTTGTCTCTATAATGTTTTAGTTATGATAACCAAGAGAAACTATTTGTACATACAAGTGTTTCAGAAGCTACAATATAGTAGTGGCAAGTCAAGATATAGGTTCCATTCGTTGAATCCATCACTGTACATTTAAATTTCCATGGATTGACAGTAGTGACCACAATGCACATGCAATACACTAGAAAACATTGACACAAGTATTGTTCGCTTGGTAAGTTTACCTTCTATTATAATACAAGCAATCTCCAATATATGATGTGTTCAAACATCCAATGTCGAAACCTAAACAGTAAGAAACCAGCATGTGACCTGTTAGTCATAAATTCTGGAAGGTGTAAAATTGTTAATTGGGTTCCAACAGAAGGAACAAAATTCTAGAACGACATACATCATGTCAATTAGAGTAAAAAAATAGCACATAATGTAGTGCAAGGTCCATATCATGTACTCCCCCCTTTCCTAAATATAAGTCTTTGTAGAGATTCCAATATGGACTACATACGAAGCAAAATGAGTGAATCTACACTCTAAACTACATCTATATACATCCGTATGTAGTTCATATTGAAATCTCTAGAAAGACTTGTATTTAGGAACGGAGGGAGTAGTTCACATCAGAAAACAACAAAACAAGTTGTTTCTCAACTTATCATATCAAAGAAATATGTAATGAGATGTATACTGTGTACGGGCAGAGTTGATATGATGCACTGTACCCATAAGACTCGTGACCAACTGTTATTTACAATGTTCAGACAAAATTCTTTTGCAGAAACAGTGCAAACCAACTCCAAACTGAAAGAAAAAGAGTGTCATCGACATCCAGGTCAAGGACAAACATATATGTTGGGCAATATTAGATTAGTCATCCTCTCCCAAAAATTACAACGAATAGAGGTGTACCGGCTTTTTCCTCATCACACCTCTTTGCAGCTTCATCTCTCTGTTGCCGGATCAATCTGCGGATGCAAAAAGGATAGGTAAAGAATGATTGTTTGCCAATAATCAAACAACTATGATCTAGTAAGAAAACCTAATTTAATGGAGGTCTAGGAAAGATGTGTAGTTCTACTGCAAACTGAGTAACTGACGGACAGGAATCCGAGGGAATTCAAGATAGAAGAACACATGCCTACAGTTGCACATCAAAATTCGAAAAAACCCAGAAGGACTCACTGATTACAGGTAGGGGTCGAAGGGCGCAGCCGCTGGGAGAAACGCAACACAGCAGGCAGAGCGCCACGACCGGGAGGAACACCTAGTCACCATGAAGAAGAACTAGACTCTGCCCAGAGCGTGAGGGTAGGGGCGGCGGCGGCTGTAGCAAAACGGCATGGCGGCATGGGCCGTTGCTGCGGCAGGCGGGGGAGGAACGAAACAGTGCGGCAGTCACCGGTGGCAGGCACGTGGGGCGGATGAAGGGATGGTGGATCTACGCAGTGTTGGTTGCCAGCGCTCCGTGCGGAGGAGGCGCGAGAGAGGGGCGAGCCCTCCATGGCGACACGCACAGATCGACGGGGCGGCGCTCGATCTGAGGGAGAGGTGTGAAGGAAGAGGATGGGAGCTTCCACCGCCGCTCAGATCAGGAGAGAAAGATATAAGGGAGAGAGGGCACGAAGAGATTAGGTGCGCCGTGGGGGCGAGAAGGCTGAAAAATTCGGATGGGCTTCGCGCGCTAAGTTTCCCGGGCACGCGCGCACGGATATTTTGGACGGCCCAGTTGTCTACCCACGGTCGGTCGGCATTATTTGCCGACCAACAGTTTGCCAGTAGTGCAATTTTTACCGACCTACAGTTTGATGGTATACGTTCCAACATTCCCGACTGACAGTTTGTTGTTACACGTGTGTATTACCGACTGACAGTTGGATAGAAGTTTTTTCGACCAACAGTCGGTCGGCGAAAGTAAGTTTTGCCAACACACGTTGGTAGGGAATCCAGTGTCGTGGTGTAGTGCTAGCCCTCTCCGGTGTCTATATAAACCGGAGGGCTTTAGTCCGTAGGACATAAACTCCATTACAACAATCATACCATAGGCTAGCTTCTAGGGTTTAGCCTCCTTGGTCTCGTGGTAGATCCACTCTTGTAATACACATCATCAATATTAATCAAGCAGGACGTAGGGTTTTACCTCCATCAAGAGGGCCCGAACCTGGGTAAAACATCGTGTTCCTTGTCTCTTGTTACCATCCGCCTAGACGCACAGTTCGGGACCCCCTACCCGAGATCCGCCGGTTTTGACACCGACAGGAGGCAGGTGGATCAGCGAGCTGCATAGCTCGTATTTGGTGGGCTACCCAGCCGGCTTGGATGCGGAATAACTAATCTTCATAAGACATTGTAGGAGTGGACAAAATGGTGGAGGAGATAGGGGAGCGGCGGAGGTGTGCGATTCTTGGCCGGCGTTTGGCCTTGTTTAAATAGGATATTAAATAGAAGGCGGACGGGAGGAGCTCGGCCAGCGTTGCGTTTAACGCCGGCCCGGTCATGAACGGACGTGTGTCCAGAGTGGGTTTCTCGGCTTCCACACGGGCGGGTTTCATGGAAGCATTTGAATGCAGCAAGGAGGCGTGTTCAGCCGGGCGTGCCGCGAGTGGCGCCCTCGACTCTGACCTAGGACACCGTGCCGTTCTTCCACTGACGTGTGGGCTCTTTGGGTGCATGGCCTGCATGTCAGTGACCCAATGCAGGCAGCGCACAACAGAGGAACCTTTGGTGGGCCAGGGCGGTCAGAAGCGGGCATTTCATAAACTGATGATTGTTCATTGAGTGTGACATCATCTTTTTCATGTTGATAAGCCTACTATGTTGATAGCCCGTTCGATACGTTGTGATTCATAAAGACCGCTGCAAACATCAATGTTCTGCTTATCATAGTTGATTAATACCCGTAACAATCCATGTCCTTAACAAAGGGTGCATGCACGTATAGGTTGAGCATGTGTCTTGCATCGTGTGCTGTGTGCATGTAGGCGTGCGAGTGTTGCGTGCGTGCAAGGGTACGTTTCCGTGTTGCATGCATGGTGCGTACGTGCGTGTGTTCGTGAGTGCATGTGTACATGTCAGTGTTGCACGCCAGCATGCGTGCGTGTGTACGTTATGTGTAGATGTCAGTGTTGCACGCCTACTTGCGTGCGTGCATGCGTACGTGCGGGGTGAGGCTACACGTTAGTCGACTGACTTCTTCATCTCTGGTCATTAGATTTTCCAGTCGTTGGATACGAAATCAAGGGCCTCCAGTTTATCATCAAACTCCACCCCCATGAGCCGCCAGCCACCACCGGCTGAACCGCCAGCCCCCGCCACCCGCGGCCGGCCCGCACTCCCCGGAACCACTCCCCACCACCGGTCCGCTGCCGTACCGGCCATCCCTCTAGCCCCCCCCCCCCCCCGCCGAGCTTTTTCTCCGGGAAGGTCTCACGACTTCGAATACCCACCGACCACTAATTTATTACCATTTCTGTCCTACATATACGCGCTGACGGGTGGGCCCTATGGTAATGTGCGCTGCTGAATGTGGACCGTTTGACTGGTCAATTGATCGTGTTATCAACAAATTACGGAGCTGTATGGTGAGCCAGTGACCGTATGATCACCCTAAAATGTACTCCTATTTTATTAACACAGTATAGACTCAAACTACCATTTATTTCTTTCATATACGGGCTGATAGGTGGGCCCCACGGTTACGCGCCCCGATGGTGCAACACTAGTTGCGCCGCGTGGAACGTTTGACTGGTCAATCGATTGTGTCATCAAGAAAATACGGAGTTGTATGGGTGAGCCAGTGACCGTATAATCATGACATGTATTTGTTTAACACGGTACAGACGCAAGGGCTCATATATACGCGCAAGCACTCATCGCTATAAGCGCACACATGCGAACCCTACCCCTATGAGCACCTTCGA
Organism: Triticum timopheevii; assembly: GCA_963921465.1. NCBI lineage: Eukaryota > Viridiplantae > Streptophyta > Magnoliopsida > Poales > Poaceae > Triticum > Triticum timopheevii. The sequence continues at coordinate 247,679,166 of OY997262.1, read as the reverse complement.
GAGAGTGGGCCAGCATATATGATCTTGAGATTTTACGAAGTCACCATAGGTGCCTCGTAGTCGAGTGGAACGTCTCCCCCCACTGAACGTACATCGCCCATAAATACTGAAATTAACACAAGATAAATGCGAGCACCGAGACTTTAACCTTGGTGGGCTCGAGAAACCACTGTCCTCTAACCATCCAACCACATGTTTGTTAGCACTGCAAAATGTATGTGGTGACCATGATGAGCTTATTCTGAAGTCCAGTGACCATATCGTGCTTTCGCTTCAAATACAATCACCGTAAGTGTCGTCAACAAAATACGGAGCACGCATCAAATGCAATGTCCGTCAGTGTCATCAACAAAATATGGAGACGTATCGTGAGCTAGATACTGTTGTACTATTGTATATGCTTAGTTTCTTAGTGGCCAATTGCGTGTGTGGTGTGGTGGCACTACTAAGGAAAAGCCTATACACAAAATCTTAGCAGCAGTGTGGCTCAAAAAGGAGCACTGCTGCTAACTAGTAGTAGCGCGTGTGCGGGAAACTCGCTGCTGATAAGGATTTAGCAGTAGCGCGCTCGGCGTAAAACGCGCTGCTACAAATATCGACCGGCGGTGTTCACCTAACTCTAATTAGTAGTAGCGCGGTCGCGCGAACCGCGCTACTGCTAAGGATGTAGCAGTAGCGCGCTTTTTCTGAGATCGCTGCTGCTAAATTTCAAATTGCCACACTTTTTTGTCCCAGTTAGCAGTAGGGCCGTATCCCAAAGCGCGCTGCAGCTAATTCGTTAGCAACAGCGCGTTTTAGATCCCGCGCTACTGCTAACCCGCACCAACCCACCACCTTTCCCCACCTGTCGCTCCCCTCCCCTCCTCTCTTTCCCTTCCCCCTACCTCCCCCTCCCCCTCCTCTCTTCCCTTCCCCCTACCTCCCCCACATGCTCCCACTCTCACTCTTCTTCTTCCTCAATACTTCTCCCTCCACTAGTTGAAGTTGTCTCCTCCCAAATTAGGTAGCTAGGTAGATGTAGGATTTAGTTAGGTGACCTATTTGCTCCCTAACTAGATCTATCTTTGTCAAGAAGAGCTTTGTGCACTTTTGATCTCCCTACAACATCATCTCCACTGTGTGCTCGATCTCGATCGAGATAGAGGTGATGAAAATTTCATGCTTTTGCAAAATGGAAATATGTTTATGTGTGTGTGATATGTTTGTGGAAATTGTGTGTGTGGCATGAGTTGACGCCAAATTGTGCTTTTGAGTTGCCTATGTTTTGCCGAAATGTCGATTTATTTCCGTTTCGGCGAATTCCGGGCAAACTCTAGATCCATATATGTCCTATTTTTAGGGAAGGTCATGCCAAATTTTTTTATGACTTTGATGCATGCATGCATTTTTATAATCAATTTGTTTATTATTACCGTGCAGAGTTGACGATGGTCAGTGGAACGATGGTGGACAGGTGGCTGCGGTCGGCGGTGCAGGAGATGAAAGAAAATAACCGGACAGAGGTTTTATGTCCGTGTCGAAAATGCAAAGGAATAGTTTGGCTCGACCCCCATGACGATGGTCGTGTCGAAGCACACCTGCTCATGACTGGTTTCATGGATGGCTATACACGGTGGATAATTGAAGATGAGGATGACGATGTTGAGGATGCCGATGGGGCAGGCAATGTAACATCCCAAATTTCCTATTTGGTATGTTATACATAGGTCATCCATGCATATCATATTTTATTGCTTTTTTGTTTGCAATCCTCGAAATCCTAAGCAACTCAAGGACCCGCGGAGAGAGTTGGGGATTTTTCGATTTTCATATTTGATTTTTATCAAATATTGGAGACGAGGATTTTGATTTTAATTATTTTCTCTCCGGAAAATATTTCATTTTAAATAAATAAATGAGGGGAGATAATATGACTTCTCCAAAATAATTGAAATATCGGAGGAAAAATGTTAAAACCATTATTTGGTTTTTATTTGATTTTATTTGGAATTTTATTTGCCCTAGAAAAATTTGCATGTTTTAAAAATTGCATTTTAGGGGCCAAGAAAAGTTCATCTCTTTCTAAATATTCCATTTAGATGGAGAAAAATTGTTTTGGAATTTTTAGATTTTTATTTATTTTCCTAGGATTTTTCTAAGTCGGCGGAACGTTTTTTTTAAAAGAAAAAATAAGAGAGAGAGCACCCGCGCCCGACCGGGCCAAGGGCCCAGCCAGGCCGGCCCGCCTCGCCGCCGCCTCCCCGCGCGCGCCGCCGTGCGCCGCACGGACGCTGAGGGGAGTCCGAGCCGGACTCCTCCCCTGGCGCCCCCTTCCCCAAGCCGGAGCCGCCCCCCCTCCTTAAATACCGCCGCCCGCCACCCTCACCACCACCCACGACCACCGCCGCCGCCTCTCGCGCCCGCCGAGCCGCGCCCGAGCCGAGCCGCCGCCGCCCGCGCCCTGCCCGAGCCGCCGCCGCCGCCTCCCGCACCACCCCGCCCCTCGCCGAGCCCCGCCGCCCCTCGCTGAGGCCCCCCGGAGCAGCCCGCCCTGCCGGACGACCTCGCCGGAGGTAGCCGCCCCGCCGCCAGTTTTTTTAATAAAACCCTTCGGTTTTTTTGAGAAAACCCTAGTTCGTTTTTTTATTTAGATTGGTTTTATTCTTCGGTTTATCTACTTAGCAAGCGCTCGCTCGTTCATTCGTTTTAAAGAACGTGTTCGTCGTTTAGTTTCTGCTAACGAACGTTCGTTCGTTTAGCCGTTCGTCGTTTTTCTTTTTATCGGATTTATTCCGCGATTATTCTGATCGCGATTTCTGATCCGATGTTCGAACCTGTTTATCTTTTCGCTCGTTTATCGGAATCAGGCGATTCAAGTGCCTGGAGTTTCATCTCGAAACCCTCTTTCCGAATAATCAACTCAAACAAGTTTTTGTCTCTGTAATATTTGACCCTAGTTCAGATTAGTAGATGGATCTTATTTCTTTCACCGTTTGAGTTTCGTTGTTCCGTTTGATTTGATTCTTTTGGTGAACCAGAGTTCTTAAGTTGAACTTCTAGTCAAACTCTTCTATTTGGAGTTTTACTTGTGCATCTTTGCTAGTTGCTTATCTATGTTATTGTTTGTTTGCGATAGAATTCCCGGAGTGCGAAGCGTGTTACTACGAGTCTCTAGGATTCACGGATCGTCAGCAAGGCAAGTAACACATTGATCATACTCTTTCCATACCCAATTTTCATTGCATTAGTTCAACCCTCAAACATTGCATGATTAGGATGTCTTTAACTTGTGGGTTGGGAAGTAGTTGCTGAGGTAGAACCTATTGCTCTGTTTATTATCAAACCCTTGGGAGTTACTTCTACGCGTTGCTTATATTGCCATGCTATGCTCGTAGACGTGGTTTGGGTTTGAGTGTTTCCATGACAGATGTGAGATTGTTAATTAATGGTTTACTTCAGGTGGCAACTTTAATACACATCTGGGTGGATTGAGGCACCTGGGGTTACCGTGTGATCTTCCTATGGATCGCCACCCAGGCTCAAAGGGAACTGAGTTTATTCATGCTAGAAACTTCTGTGTGCAGCCACAAGCTATTATGGGCTCTAGCATAGTTGAGTAAGTTACGTGAAGCTCTTGAAGAGGTAGATCAGCAGGTAGTGGGTTTTGGAGGTTTGGTATGGTCTACCCGGAGTAGAGAGTTAATGTTTTTGAAAGACTGTGTCTCTGTCATCCGTTTCTCAAACACCATGTCGTGCGAGAAATCCAACGGAGGCGATCGAGTCTTGTGGGGAAAAGTGCGCAAACCTCTGCAAAGTGTACAATCTAATCATGGTTAGCCGTGTCCCCAATTATGGACAATTCTGAGTATCTAGTACTTGAGTATTCACATGTATCTCATCACTCTAAATTAATATTACTGGGATGTTAACTATCTTAATTGGGATTGAGTTGGGGTTATACCTTCTCAATGATGTTTCAACCACCATGATAGTTAAATTAAAATATATTCCTTTGTTGTAGGGAAAAATTGGCTTTTCACAAAAACTGTAACCATAGAGCTTTCCACCAGCCAAATATGCATGTAGTGGTAGCATTATTTTGTTATTGCTCTTTTGTGTTACATTACCAGCATATTCCATGTGCTGACCCGTTCTCGGGCTGCAACGTATTATGTTGCAGACTTTTCAGACGAGGAGTAACGTTCGATAGGTCGTTGCCGTGCAGCTCAGCTATGCCATTGGAGTTGATGGACTCACTTTATCTTCCAAGCCTTCCGCTGTTATCGTATTAGATGGCCTTAAGCCATATTATTGTAATAAGTTCTCTTTTGAGACATTCGATGTAATAAGTGTGTGATTGCTACTCTGTTATAAATCCTTCGAGTACTGTGTGTGTTAGCATTACCGATCCAGGCATGACACGGAAGCACAGAGACTTGACCATCTGAGGTCGGGTCGCTACAAGATGGTATCAGAGCACACGCTGAGTGTAGGACACGACCACTAAGATAAACCATAGGTCACTCTTCTCTACTCATTTCTGACTCGTCTCCATTTTCCACTCTTTAGGATGAAGGAGATGAAGAACAAGTTTGCACAACCGGATGAAGACACACCTTTTGGACGCCACTTGAAGGAAGTCACTAGGTACTTGAATATTGGAATACCAAGCTTCACCGGGACGTACAACGCCACTTTACCAGAAGAAGAGCGCTGGATGATTCAAGTACGAGTTCCAGGAAGGACGTTCTCGCCAACTTCCAAACCCATAGAGTTTTCTTTCGAAGCACCCACTTGGAGCCTTGGCAAGAGTATGGCAGCTCATATTACCATGGGACGCATTGGAGAAGTCTACCACAGGGAGCTTAAAGACACCACATATCAAATATGTGGGCGCCGAGATGAACAATGGGAGATGATCAGCAACAGGAAGGATAGATCTGTCGCAGCTTTTATCCAGGAGCTAAACCAGCACATTCGATGTCAGGAGAACCAGATGTGCGTAGACATGATGGAGATGAAGAATGCGAAAACTAGGATCATCGAGCTGGAGGAAGAACTCAAGTTTACACGCGATGGATATGAGGAGGAAATCAATACCCTACTGGAAAAGAATGACGACCTAGTCAAGAAGATCGGAGTCTTCATGGGAGGACCAGCCCCGGGAGAAGAGGAAGAAGATCCCACTTGTCCGGACAACTACATCATCATCGACGACACCGATTCAGATCCAAGTGATGATGACTACGAAGATGAAGCTGGAGTTGACATCATGGAGTCTTCCACCGATCAAAATTTTTAGATGACCACCATATAATAGTAGTATTCCCTCATGTAACTAGTATTAGTTGAGCACTTTTGTGATAGTCCTAGACTGTTTTGTATGCCCTTGCTTGATTGATTGAATGAATGTTTGTGTTTGCCTCATATGCATATGGGTAGTGTTTCTCCCCTAGATCTTTTTCTATTCTAATCTCTTCCATCTAAACCCTCAGATGCCTCCAAGAAGAGACCCCGATTTTGTTTTTTTGCCGGAGATCACCCAGTTGATCCAGCAGCAGAATGCCTTGATGCAATTGCTAGTTCAGAACCAGGGCAATGCCAACAACAACCCGCCGCCAGTGGATAATCTAGCCCGTTTCTTAAGGTTACAGCCGCCGGTGTTTTCCAGTAGCACCGAGCCTATAGTTGTAGATGATTGGCTACGCCGTATTGGAAGGGAGTTAATCACCGCAGGATGCATAGATGCTGAGAAGGTGCATTTTGCCGCACACCAACTGGACGGACCTGCAGCAGCATGGTGGGAGAATTTCATAGCCACCTATCCTATCGACACTGTCACATGGGCCCAGTTTCAGCAGGCTTTTTGTACTGCCCATGTCTCGACTGGAGCTATGCAGATGAAGAAGCGTGAGTTTCGCAATTTACGCCAGGGGAACTGTACTATTGGCCAGTACATGGATGAGTTTAGCAAGTTATCACGCTATGCCCCTGATGATGTGGCCACAGATGCCGCGAAGCAGGAGAAGTTTATGGAAGGGATGAATGATGAGATGAGTATGTAGTTGATGGTGGCGACTTTCAACAACTACCAGGAGTTGGTAGATAAGGCTCTAATGATTGAAGGAAAGTAGCAGCAAATTGAGAGCCGTAAGAGGAAGTATGGACAAGGGAAATACAACTCAGGAGCTCGCCAGAAGCCTTGCTTAACCCCGAACTCGGGAGGACTTGTTCATAACCATGGAGGTCATAACCATACTGGAGCAGGATCGCATAACCATAATGGTGCGAAGAACGGGAATGGGAACGGAGCCAACAATAATCAGAATCGCTCTAACCCATCTACACCCGCAAAGAGGGACTTAAGCCAAGTTATTTGCTATAAGTGTGGGAAGACAGGGCACTATGCCAATGACTGCCCTGAAGGAAAGAATGGAAACGGAAATGGGGGCGCTGGGAAGAAGCCCAATCCGTTCAACAAAGGACAAGTGAACCACGTTAACGTGGAGGAAGTTGAAGAGCAGCCGGACGCGGTAATAGGTAAGTTTTTGGTTCAGTCATTTACCGCTATTGTTCTTTTCGATACTGGTGCATCGCATTCATACATATCAAGGGGATTTGTGGAAAAGTTTAAGTTACCAACCCAAACCCTTAGGACCCCTCTTTTAGTGAGCTCGCCTGGAGCAGAGTACATGGCTAGCAGATGGTGCACCCAGATACCTCTAATCATTGGCACGCATGTTTTTCCGTCTGACCTAATCATCTTGGAGTCGCAAGGATTGGATGTGATATTAAGTATGGACTGGATGTCAAAGTATGGAGGAAGTATTGACTGTGCTAGCAAGTCAATTTATCTTACCACCCCGGAGGGAAAAAGGATTAAGTATGTATCTAGGCATGTGCCTAGGAGGAGCCAAGTAAATGCCCTCACGGGAGTTGTAAAGGAGGAAGTACCTGTAGTAAAGGATTTTCCGGATGTTTTCCCCGAAGAGTTACCCGGCATGCCACCGGATCGAGACATCGAGTTTTTGATAGAGCTATTGCCAGGTACAGGGCCAATATCCAAGAGACCCTATCGGATGCCCGCAAATGATCTGGAGGAAATTAAGAAGCAGATCAAAGAGTTGTTGGAGAAAGCTTACATTCATAGAAGTTCATCACCTTGGGGAGCCCCAGTACTTTTGGTGGAGAAGAAGGATAAATCCCCAAGGATGGTTGTTGATTACCGAGCTCTGAATGAAGTAACGATAAAAAACAAGTATCCCTTACCGATGATTAATGATCTGTTTGATCAGTTGCAAGGAGCTAAGGTGTTTTCGAAGATTGATCTACGATTAGGATACCATCAGCTGAAGATCCGAGAGAAGGATATACCAAAGACAACGTTTACCACACGGTATGGATTATATGAGTATACGGTCATGTCATTTGGACTGACTAACACCCCTGCCTATTTCATGAGTATGATGAACAAGGCGTTCATGGAGTATTTGGACAAGTTTGTTGTGGTATTTATTGATGATATTATGATATACTCGAAGAATGAAGAGGAGCACGCGGAACACTTGCGTTTGGTTCTCGAGAAACTCAGGGAACACCAGTTATACACCAAATTCAGCAAGTGCGAGTTTTGGTTGAAAGAAGTTGGATTTCTTGGGCATGTTATATCAGGAGAGGGTATAGTAGTAGATCCCAGTAAGGTTCAGTCAGTCACTGAATGGTTGGCACCCACTTCAGTTGGCGAGATCCGCAGTTTCCTTGGACTGGCAGGATATTATCGGAGATTCATTGAGAATTTTTCCAAGATTGCTAAGCCAATGACTGAATTGCTAAAGAAAGATACTAAGTTCAAATGGACAGAGGATTGAGAGACAAGCTTTCAAGAGTTGAAGAAACGGTTGACTGCAGCCCCAGTGCTGACATTGCCAGATATACATAAGGAGTTTCAAGTGTATTGTGAACACCAGTTATACTTGGATGTGTGCTTATGCAGGACGGAAAAGTTGTTTCGTATGCCTCACGACAACTGAAGCCACATGAGTTGAACTATGCCAAGCATGATTTGGAGTTAGCAGCCGTAGTGCATGCGTTGAAGACCTGGAGACATTACCTTATTGGAAACCGTTGTGATGTGTGCACGGATCATAAGAGCTTGAAGTACATTTTCACACAGAAGGAGCTAAACCTCAGACAGAGGAGATGGTTGGAACTTATAAAGGATTATGGTATGAAGCTACACTATCATCCAGGAAAGGCCAACGTTGTAGCAGACGCTTTGAGCCGGAACAGTTATGCTAATATCCTTGAAAGCAAAGGATTGCCAAAGGATTTAGCTGCGGAGATCATGGAACTTCAATTGGAGATTGTTCCAAGAGGTTTTCTTGCAACAATGGAGGTTCAATCGACATTGTTGGACAAGATTCGAGAAGCTCAGAAGGTGGACAAAGAGATTGCTGAGATAAGAGAGAAGATGGGCGAAGGTAAAGCCAAAGGTTTTTGCGAGGATGAGCATGATACCTTGTGGTTTGAGGACCAGATTTATGTGCCCAACAATTCGGAGATCAGGAAGTTAATACTTCAGGAGGCCCATGACTCACCATACTCGATTCACCCCGGAAACACCAAGATGTATTTGGACTTTAAGGAACATTTCTGGTGGACTGGTATGAAGAAGGATATCGCCGAGTATGTAGCCGTATGTGATGTATGTCAAAGAGTGAAGGCAGAGCATTAGAAGCCAGCAGGACTGTTACAGCCTATGCCAATTCCTGAATGGAAGTGGGACAAACTTGGTATGGACTTTATTACCGGATTACCCAGAACCAAGGCAGGATATGATTCAATATGGGTAGTTGTGGATCGTTGGACCAAAGTAGCTCACTTCATCCCAGTGAAAACAACGTATACAAGTGCAAAGTTGGCCAAGATATATATGTCCAGGATCGTATGTTTGCATGGAGTTCCGAGGAGCATCGTATTAGATAGAGGAACATAGTTTACTTTAAAGTTTTGGCATCAACTACACCAGACTTTGGGTACTCGATTGGAGTTCAGTACCGCTTTCCACCCGCAGACAAATGGACAGATAGAGAGAGTCAATCAGATTCTGGAGGACATGTTGAGAGCCTGTGCGCTAGATTATGGATCTAGTTGGGATGACAATTTGCCGTACGCAGAGTTCTCCTATAACAATAGCTACCAGGCCAGTTTGAAGATGGCACCATTCGAAGCTCTGTATGGACGCAGATGTAGAACACCATTGATGTGGGATGAGGTAGGAGACCGCAAGTTGTTTGAACCAGATTTGATCAAGGATTCAGAGGATAAGGTTAAATTGATCAGAGACAGACAAAAGATTGCTCAGTCCAGACAGAAGAGTTATGTAGATTCAAAATGCAAGGAAGTAACCTATGAAATTGGAGACAGAGCCTATCTGCGAGTATCACCCTTGAGGGGAGTAAAACGTTTTGGAGTTAAGGGAAAGTTAGCCCCGAAATTTGTAGGACCGTACCGTATTTTGGAACGGATGGGAGAAGTTTCCTACAAGCTGGAGTTACCTGAAGGATTGTCAGGAGCTCACGATGTGTTTCACATATCACAGCTGAAGAAGTGCCATGCTGAGATGGCCGATATACCGTTAAATGATACAGTGCCCTTGGAGGCGATTCAGCTGGATAATAATCTGAGCTATGAGGAGAAGCCAGTAAAGATTCTTGATTTTGACAGTCAAGTCACTCGCAACAAGGTTATCAAGTTTTGCAAAGTTCAGTGGAGTCACCATACCGAGGAGGAAGCCACCTGGGAGCGAGAAGAGGATATTCGCAAGGACCATCCGCACCTATTTTCTAGCCAACCCGAATCTCGAGGGCGAGATTCATCTTAAGGGGGGTAGGTTTGTAACATCCCAAATTTCCTATTTGGCATGTTATACATAGGTCATCCATGCATATCATATTTTATTGCTTTTTCGTTTGCAATCCTCGAAATCCTAAGTAACACAAGGACCCGCGGAGAGAGTTGGGGATTTTTCGATTTTCATATTTGATTTTTATCAAATATTGGAGACGAGGATTTTGATTTTAATTATTTTTCTCTCCGGAAAATATTTCATTTTAAATAAATAAATGAGGGGATATAATATGACTTCTTCAAAATAATTGAAATATCGGAGGAAAAATGTTAAAACCATTATTTGGTTTTTATTTGATTTTATTTGGAATTTTATTTGCCCTAGAAAAATTTGCATGTTTTAAAAATTGCATTTTAGGGGCCAAGAAAAGTTCATCTCTTTCTAAATATTCCATTTAGACGGAGAAAACTTGTTTTGGAATTTTTAGATTTTTATTAATTTTCCTAGGATTTTTCTAACTCGGCGGAACGTTTTAAAAAAAAGAGAGAGAGCACCCGCGCCCGACCGGGCCAAGGGCCCAGCCAGGCCGGCCCGCCTCGCCGCCGCCTCCCCGTGCGCGTCGCTGTGCGCCGCACGGACGCCGAGGGGAGTCCGAGCCGGACTCCTCCCCGGGCGTCCCCTTCCCCAAGCCGGAGCCACCCCCCTCCTTAAATACTGCCGTACGCCGCCCTCACCACCACCCGCCTCCACCGCCACCACCTCCCACGCCCGCCGAGCCGCGCCCGAGCCGAGCCGCCGCCGCCCGCGCCCTGCCCGAGCCGCCGCCGCCACCTCCCGCACCACCCCGCCCCTCGCCGAGCCCCGCCGCCCCTCCCCGAGCCCCCTCGGAGCCGCCCGTCCCGCCGGAGGTAGCCGCCCCGCCGCCGGTTTTTTTTAATAAAACCCTTCGTTTTTTTTGAGAAAACCCTAGTTCGTTTTTTTTATTTAGATCGGTTTTATTCTTCGGTTTATCTACTTAGCAAGCGTTCGCTCGTTCGTTCATTTTAGCGAACGTGTTCGTCGTTTAGTTTTTGCTAATGAACGTTCGTTCGTTCAGCCGTTCGTCGTTTTTCTTTTTATCGGATTTATACCGCGATTATTCTCATCGCGATTTCTGATCTGATGTTCGAACCTGTTTATCTTTTCGCTCGTTTAACGGAATCATGCGATTCAAGCGCCTGGAGTTTCATCTCGAAACCCTCTTTCCGAATAATCAACTCAAACAAGTTTTTGTCTCTGTGAAATTTGACCCTAGTTCAGATTAGTAAACGGATGTTATTTCTTTCGCCGTTTGAGTTTCGTTGTTCCGTTTGATTTGATTCTTTTGGTGAACCGGAGTTCTTAAGTTGAACTTCTGGTCAAACTCTTTTATTTGGAGTTTTACTTGTGCATCTTTGCTAGTTTCTTATGTATGTTATTGTTTGTTTGTGATAGAATTCCCGGAGTGCGAAGCGTGTTACTACAAGTCTCTAGGATTCACGGATCGTCAGCAAGGCAAGTAACACATTGATCATACTCTTTCCATACCCAGTTTTCATTGCATTAGTTCAATCCGCAAACATTGCATGATTAGGATGTCTTTAACTTGTGGGTTGGGAAGTAGTTGCTGAGGTAGAACCTATTGCTCTGTTTATTATCAAACCCTTGGGAGTTACTTCTACGCGTTGCTTATATTGCCATGCTATGCTCGTAGACGTGGTTTGGGTTTGAGTGTTTCCATGACAGATGTGAGATTGTTAATTAATGGTTTACTTAAGGTGGCAACTTTAATACACATCTGGGTGGATTGAGGCACCTGGGGTATCCAGTGATTGCCTATTTTTTTTGGAAATCCCGGGGTTACCATGTGATCTTCCTATGGACCGCCACCCAGGCTTAAAGGGAACTGAGTTTATTCATGCTAGAAACTTCCGTGTGCAGCCACAAGCTATTATGGGTTCTAGCATAGTTGAGTAAGTTACGTGAAGCTCTTGAAGAGGTAGATCAGCAGGTAGTGGGTTTTGTAGGTTTGGTATGGTCTACCCGGAGTAGAGAGTTAATGTTTCTGAAAGACTGTGTCTCGGTCATCCGTTTCTCAAAAACCATGTCGTGCGAGAAATCCAACGGAGGCGATCGATTCTTGTGGGGAAAAGTGCGCAAACCTCTGTAGAGTGTACAATATAATCATGGTTAGCCGTGTCCCCGGTTATGGACAATTCTGAGTATCTAGTACTTGAGTATTCACATGTATCTCATCACTCTAAATTAATATTGCTGGGATGTTAATTATCTTAATTGGGATTGAGTTGGGGTTATACCCTTCTCAATGATGTTTCAACCACCATGATAGTTAAATTAAAATATATTCCTTTGTTGTAGGGAAAAATTGGCTTTTCGCAAAAACTGTAACCATAGAGCTTTCCACCAGCCAAATATGCATGTAGTGGTAGCATTATTCTGTTATTGCTCTTTTGTGTTACATTACCAGCATATTCCATGTGCTGACCCGTTCTCGGGCTGCAACGTATTATGTTGCAGACTTTTCAGACAAGGAGTAAGGTTCGATAGGTCGTTGCCGTGCAGCTCAGCTATGCCATTGGAGTTGATGGACTCACTTTATCTTCCAAGCCTTCCGCTGTTATCGTATTAGATGGCCTTAAGCAATATTATTGTAATAAGTTCTCTTTTTGAGACATTCAATGTAATAAGTGTGTGATTGCTACTCTGTTATAAATCCTTCGATTACTATGTGTGTCAGCACTACCGATCCAGGGATGACATGGAAGCACAGAGACTTGACCATCTGAGGTTGGGTCGCTACAGGCAATGAGGACACGGGGCAAGAAGAAGAGATGATCGATAATGGCGGCGGGGAAGAGGCCGGACATGGCAGCAGAGAAGGGGCCGTACATGGCGGAGGAGAATGGGCCGGACATGGCGGCGGAGAGAACGACATGGACTCCACGCAGCAGAGTTCGTCGGTACTAAGTTCAATTGTGCGGGACCCTCATGTTCAAGCATTGCTTTGCAAGGAGATGAGTACTGAGAGAGCTGCTTCTAGAGAGGAGGCTAAGCTGGAGTTTCACGCTAGAGTGGTAGACTCGAACACTCCATTGTATGATGGTTGCAATCCTGAGGTGACCCGCTTGAGTTTCACGCTCCAACTCCTGAAGACGAAGGCTAAAAACAAATGGACCGACACTAGCCTTGATGAGCATCTCAAGTACCTAAAGGATGTTCTTCTCGCGGGTAATCTATGTCCTACTAGTGTTGATGAGGCCAAGAAGATCACGTTCCCTCTTGATTTTCCACATCTTAGATACCATGCATGCATCAACGATTGCATAATTTATCGGAAGGAGCACGTGGAAAAAACAAGCTGTCCGGTGTGCAATGCTTCTCGATACAAGAAGGCCGGGAAGAATTGTCCCCAGAAAGTTGTATGGTACTTACCGATCACTCCCTGTCTCCAGAGTTATTTTGTAGATCCCAAGGAAGCTAAGCTAATCCACTGGCACGCAGAGAGGAAGAAGCCCGACGATGGAGATGATCCGAAGCTGAGACATGTGAAGGATGGAAGCCAGTGGAGAGCGTTGAACAACTTCTATCATTATTTTAAATGTGATGCAAGGAACATCGTGCTCGGCGCGTGTACCGATGGCATGAATCCATTTTGCAACCAGAACACCAACCATAGCACATGGCCCGTGTTTGTATGGATGTACAACCTCCCCCCTGGTTGTGCATGAAATCGAAGTACATTCACATGAGCATGCTTATTCAAGGGCCGAAACAACCAGGAAATAATATTAATTTGTATCTGGGGCTACTTCAAGAGGAGTTAGACACGTTACGGAAAACACCGGCCAAGACATGGGACGCCAGCAAAGGTGAGTATTTCAACATGAGAGTCGCGCTGATCACGACAGTGCAGGACTATCTCGGTTACGGATATGTGGCAGGCCAGGTGTGCCATGGATATTGCGGATGCACGCGGTGCATGGATGATATGACGTCTCAGCAGCTAACGTCAAGGAAAGATGGCGGGTCTGGGAAAATCGTGTACATGGGGCATCGAAGATGGCTTGAACAGGACGACCCATGGAGAAACCGTGGAGATCTATTCAATGGTCACGCTGAGCATCGAGGACCTCCACGTAAGCGGAGCGGTGTCGAAATCGATGAGCTGTTGAAAAATTGGAAGGAGTGCCCCGCGCCGGGAAAGACGATGAGAAAGGCGCCAGAGCCGCTGCTGAAGGTATGGAAGACGAGGTCTGTGTTCTGGGACTTGGAGTACTGGCACAAACTCGATACACCTCATTGCCTTGATCAAATGCATATCTCTAAGAATGTCCTTGAGAGCTTGCTCGCAACACTGATGAACATGCCAGATAAGACCAAGGATGGGCTGAAGGCAAGAAAAGACTTGCAAGATTTGAAAATGAGGGAAGATCTGCACATGCCGCCCCGTAAAATGTCAGACGAGACAGAGACGGAGACAGAGGCACGGGAGAAGAAGGGCAAGAAAATAAAGAAAGAGGATTATTGCCCCCCTTCTGGCTTCACCTTAAGTCAGGCTGAGATCAATCAATTCTTTAAGTGCCTTATCGGAGTCAAAGTTAGTTCCAGTTACTATGGAAAGATAAGCAGATATCTAGACACGGACAAGAAAAGGTTCAACGGGATGAAGTCTCATGACTGTCATGTGATGATGACGCAGATACTACCTGTTGCCCTTAGAGGGATAATGGACAAGCACGTCCGTGACACGCTTATTGGTCTCTGCAACTTTTTCGACGTCATCTCTCGAAAGTCGATCAGTGTGAAGCAGCTCCAAAGGCTATAGGAAGAGATCGTTGTGATACTTAATGAGCTTGAGATGTACTTCCCGCCCGCGTTCTTCGACGTGATGGTGTATCTGTGTGTCCATATTGTGGATGACATAATAGACCTGGGGCCGTCATTCCTGCACAACATGATGCCGTTTGAGAGGATGAATGGGATCATCAAAGGATTCGTTCGTAACATGTCCCGTCCGGATGGAAGCATCGTCCAGGGCTATTTGGCACAAGAGTGCATCTCTTTCTGTGAGAATTTTCTATATGGCGCAGACCAGCCGCCTGGTGTTAGTGTTGGTTTGCCCGTTAACAAGCACGATGGGAGGCTCGAAAGAGATGGTCACTGCAATGGTCGCAGGGAACTGCACGTGGCATACTCAGATCGACGCAGCGACTTTGACAGAGCAAACTTGGTAGTGCTACAACACCTAGACGAGGTAGATCCTTTCGTGGCACTGCACAAAGAAATTATTGCAAAGAAGTATCGTGACCGGGGGGTATGCAGGACGGACGCGGAAGTTACTAGAGAGCACAACTCCACTTTCCTGCATTGGTTCAAAGAGCATATTATTGCTAATCCCCCGAAGGAGGGCTCTAAGGACGGATTGCTCATATACGCCTTAGCACATGGCCCCTCGCCCAACCTCGTAACCTATCAGGCATATGATATCAACGGATACACGTTCTAAACGGAGGCCAAAGATATGGACAGTGATGATCAAAACTCAGGGGTGACGATGGAATGCATGACCGGCAGTGACAACGGTGCAACTGAACGATTTTATGGAAGGGCCGAGGAGACCTGGGAGCTTGACTACTCTGGACTGCACAACACGATGATGTTCCGTGTCAGATGGGCTAAGAATGTCGAAAGAGAAAGCCGGATGTTCACTACCATGACTATCCTCGACGCCAAGAGCGCTACCGTGAATGCTATCGCAAAAAAGAGCCATGGGTACACGCTAAGCACGTGACACAGTGCTTCTTCATAACTGGCCCGCACAATCCCAGCCGTGTTGTCGTGAGGAGAGGCAAAAGGAACATCATTGGAATGGATGGAGTCGCCAACGAGGAAGACTATGATCAGTACGGCAACCCAATGAGGGAAGATGACGATGATGATAAAGTATATGTCAAAAGAAGAATCAATACTACATTACCTAAGAAAAATCATACTCCATGGAAAAGGCAAAGTCACAATGAGGGGCTCAATTATTCTTCGACGAACAAGAAGGGAAAGAAGCTGACTCAAAAGCGAAAACGTCAGCACTGAGGAAACATATGTTATCGGTCCAATGATGTGTAATATATATATATATATGTTCCTATTTTGTATACACACTTAGCCATTATTATGCATGGGTCCAATGATGTGTAATATATATGTTCCTATTTTGCATACATATTTAACCATCAAATGATGCAATATATATCGCCCTCCCTTCGTTCACTGCCCTCGGGAAATAAAAGTGGGATAAAATAAAGGAAAAGAAAAAGGAAAACTGGCAGTAGCGACGGTAGTAGCAGCGCATTTTGCATAAACCGCTGCAGCTACTGAATTTAGTAGGAGCGAATTTTGCCTAAACCGCTACAGCTACTGAGGTTAGTAGCAGCGCCTTTTGACATAATGCGCTACTGCTACGTCCACTTAACCCAAAATTCTCACTCGCCCTGCTTCATCCCGCCTTTTCCCCCCAAATCCCCACTCTCTCTTCCCCCGTCGCACGGCCGCGCCCGACCCGGCTAAGGGAGTCCTGGACTAGGGGGTGTCCGGACAGCCGGACTATCATCGTCCGCCGGACTCCAAGACTACGAAGATACAAGATTGACGACTCCGTCCCGTGTCCGGATGGGACTTTCCTTGGCGTGGAAGGCAAGCTTGGCGATACGGATATGTAGATCTCCTACCATTGTAACCGACTCTGTGTAACCCTAGCCTTCTCCGGTGTCTATATAAACCGGAGTCCTTTAGTCCGTAGGACACAACATACATTACAACAATCATACCATAGGCTAGCTTTAGGGTTTAGCCTCCTTGATCTCGTGGTAGGTCCACTCTTGTACTACCCATATCATCAATATTAATCAAGCAGGACATAGGGTTTTACCTCCATCGAGAGGGCCCGAACCTGGGTAAAACATCGTGTCCCTTGTCTCCTGTTACCATCCGCCTAGACGCACAGTTCGGGACCCCCTACCCGAGTTCCGCCTGTTTCGAAACCGACATTGGTGCTTTCATTGAGAGTTCCTCTGTGTCGTCACCGATAGGCTCGATGGCATCTTCAGCCAACAACGCTGTCCAGGGTGAGACTTTTCTCCCCGGACAGATCTTCGTATTCGGCGGCTTCGCACTGCGGGCTAATTCACTTGGCCATCTGGAGCAGATCGAAAGCTACACCCCTGGCCATCAGGTCAGATTCGGAAGCCTAAACTTCACGGCCAACGTCCGCGGAGACTTGATCTTCAACGGGCTCGAGCCACAGCCAAGCGCGCCGCACTGTTGCGATGGGCACGATCTAGATCTGCCGCCGAACAGTGCCTTGGTGGCCACACAAGAATCCTCTCCGGCCCTTAGACCGGAGCCGATCGCCCAGATCGAGGACCGGTGGCTGGACACCACCTCGGGGGCTTCAGCTTCCACGGTGATGGAGCCGAACATTAGCCTTGTCCCTCGCGAAACTCGTGACTCCGAGGTGCCGGACTCCTTGCCGGACTCCGGACCTCCCACGCCCCTGCCAGTCAAATCTGATTGGGCGCCGGTTATGGAATTCACCGCCGCGGACATCTTCCAATATTCACCCTTCGGCGACATCCTAAATTCGCTAAAGCATCTCTCGTTATCTGGAGAGTCCTGGCCGGATTATGGCCAGGATGGTTAGGATACGGACGACGAAGAAATTCAGAGCCCACCCACCACCCACTTTGTAGCCACTGTCGACGATCTTACCGACATGCTAGACTACGACTCCGAAGACATCGACGCTATGGACGACGATGCCGGAGACGAATGGGAACCAGCGCCTACAGGGCACTGGAAGACCACCTCGTCATACGACATATACATGGTGGACACCCCAAAAGACGGGGACGGCGAAGAAGCAGCGGAGGCAGATTCCTTAAAGAAACAGCCCAAGCGCCGGCGCCAGCGGCGCCGCTCTAAATCCCGCCACAGCAAGAATGGAGATTCCGGCACAGGAGATAATAATACCCCAGAGAGTGCCGAAGATAATGCCCTCCAGCAAGACTCAGCGCAGGAGGATGCAGAAGCAAGCCCTCACGAGAGGGCGGCAGACGAAGAGGTCGAGGATTATAACTATATACCTCCCTCCGAAGACGAGGCAAGCCTCAACGACGATGAATTCGTCGTGCCCGAGGATCCTGTCGAACAAGAGCGTTTTAAACGCAGGCTTATCGCCATGGCAAGTAGCCTAAAGAAAAAGCAGCAGCAGCTTCAAGCTGATCAGGATCTGCTGGCCGATCGATGGACCGAGGTCCTCGCGGCCGAAGAGTTTAAACTCGAACGCCCCTCCAAAAACTACCCCAGACGCAAGTTGCTCCCCCGATTAGAGGAGGAAGCATACATACCTTCATCACCAGCGCACGATACGGCCGACCGACCACCCCGTGGCCGTGACAGAGAGGCATCCGGACCCTCCACAAAGACCGTACCCCGGCATCGCTCCAAAAGTATGAAGCCAAGAGGGAACGCGCCGGACTTGCGAGACGTATCGGAGGACAAAGCAAGACAATCTAGATCCATCTACGGATCACGAGGGCGCCCCACGACCCGCGACGAATACCGTCACTCTGGATACAATAACCCCGGCCGGGCCGAACACAGCAGACAACGCTCTCTCGAGCTGCGTCGTGATATTGCTCAATATAGAGGCGCCGCACACCCGCTTTGCTTCACTGACGAAGTAATGGATCATCAAATCCCGGAAGGGTTTAAACTCGTAAACATCGAATCCTACGATGGCACAACAGACCCCGCAGTTTGGATCGAGGACTATCTCCTTCACATCCATATGGCCCGCGGCGACGATCTCCATGGCATCAAATACCTCCCACTCAAGCTTAAAGGACCAGCTCGGCATTGGCTTAACAGCTTGCCCATAGAGTCAATTGGGTGTTGGGAAGACCTGGAAGCCGCATTCCTCGACAATTTCCAGGGCACGTATGTGCGGCCACCAGACGCCGATGACCTAAGCCACATAATTCAGCAGCCAGAGGAATCGGCCAGACAATTCTAGACACGGTTCTTGACAAAGAAAAACCAAATCGTCGACTGTCCGGATGCAGAGGCCCTCGCAGCCTTCAAACATAACATCCGTGACAAGTGGCTAGCCCGGCACCTGGGACAGGAAAAGCCGAAATCCATGGCAGCACTCACATCGTTAATGACCCGCTTTTGCGCAGGAGAGGATAGCTGGCTAGCTCGCAGCAACAACCTCAGTAAAAATTTTGGCAGTCCGGATACTAAGGACCACAACGGAAGGTCACATCGAAGCAAAAATAAACACCGCATTAACGGCGACGATAAGGAGGATACGGCAGTCAACGCCGGATTCCGAGGCTCTAAACCCGGTCAGCGGAAGAAGCCATTCAAAAGAACCACTCCGGGTCCGTCCAACTTGGACCGAATACTCGACCGCTTATGCCAGATACATGGCACCCCTGAAAAGCCAGCCAACCACACCAACAGAGATTGCTGGGTGTTCAAGCAGGCAGGCAAGTTAATCGCCGAAAACAATGACAAGGGGCTAAACAGCGACGACGAGGAAGAGACCCGACAGCCGAACAATAGAGGACAGAAGGGTTTCCCCCCACAAGTGCGGACGGTGAACATGATTTACGCAACCCATATACCCAAGAGGGAGCAGAAGCGTGCACTAAGGGACGTCTATGCGATGGAGCCAGTCGCCCCGAAGTTCAATCCATGGTCCTCTTGTCCGATCACTTTCGATCGAAGAGACCATCCGACCAGCATACGCCATGGCGGATTTGCCGCATTGGTTTTAGACCCAATCGTCGATGGATTTCACCTCACAAGAGTCCTGATGGACGGCGGCAGTAGCCTGAACCTGCTTTATCAGGATACAGTGCGCAAGATGGGCATAGACCCCTCAAGGATTAAACCTACAAAGACAACCTTTAAAGGTGTCATACCAGGTGTGGAAGCTAATTGTACAGGCTCAGTCACACTGGAAGTGGTCTTCGGATCCCCGGACAATTTCCGGAGCGAGGAGTTAATCTTCGACATAGTCCCGTTCCGCAGCGGCTATCACGCCCTGCTCGGACGAACCGCGTTTGCAAAGTTCAACGCGGTGCCGCATTATGCATACCTCAAGCTCAAGATGCCAGGCCCTCGTGGAGTCATCACGGTCAACGGAAATACGGAACGCTCCCTCCAAACGGAGGAACATACAGCGGCTCTCGCGGCAGAAGTACAGAGCAGCCTTTTAAGGCGGTTTTCGAGTCCGGCTGTTAAACGGCCGGATATAGCAAAACGCGCCCGAAGCAATACCAACCAAGACCACCTGGCACAATCAGAGCACGAGTAGCAATGCGGCCCTAACCCCCGCCCTCGCATGACTGCAAGAACAACCCTCCGCGTACATCATTACGCTTTGGAGATACCATGGGCGTAAGGGAAGGGGCACGATCACAATGGACCCAGAGTGCGGCTCGACCACACTAGGGGCTCGCAAGTGTGCCACTCTTTTTTCTTATTTTTCTTCTTTGTATACACAGGACTCCGTTAATCAGAGGCCCTGTCCGGTGGTGAACCTGCCGAACTCACGATGCAATAGCCAGGGAAAAAAGAAGGCTGCAACGAACACTCAGGTGGTCTTAATTACGAGCATTAAATTCGATTATATACACCAAGTCCGCAGCTCATCCCTAGAGGGGGACATGTTTAATTAGTCCAAATCCCTTGCTTACCGCACTATTTGTATCAGTCCGCACTCATAGCAGACTTCCTTTAATAAATAAGGCAACACTTTTCGACTGCAATTACATTACTTTATATATATATATATGTTCATTACATGACATCTTGCACCCGTATATTTTGGTACGGCCTGATACACCAGGGGATTATGTTCCCCACATTACGGTGTGATAAGTCCGAACACTTTCATAGGTGCAGCACCCCGAACTTATAGCATTATATGAATCAGCTCCGAGTCATGTCTTGGGTCAATAGTTGGGTTTGCCCGGCTCCCACGTTTTGGTGCCTTACGTTCCGTTCTGTCGGCTAAGGTGGCACTGGGAGAACCACTGCGATTGCGCCCCGGTTGAGCCGGGCGAGCGCCTCAGTGGAGAAAGCTAAAACTGACCGGCATGACAAGGCGAGAGACTGGTCGCTGTTCGAGAGGTCTTTTCGGGTCCTTAAAGACTCACGCCGCTTAGAGCGAAGTTCCGGATAATGTCCGACGAAGGCGTGGATAGCGCCCCGGATTCGGTCTTCCAAATACCAGGGGCTTCGCCGAAATTTAAAATTATAGAATTCTATGGATAAGTGAGAGTGTTCAAGCATTATAAGTCCGGTTGCCTTGTTCGTTGTGTTGAGCGCCTCCCTAGATGGACACAAAAATGGGAACAAGAGTGCTCAAGTTTATCCCGAACACCCCAGCACTCGCGGCTCGGGGGCTGAAGCCAACGACTTGCCATCTCTCAGATTTTATAAACGGCCGCACAGAAGGTAATATTTTAAATTAAACAAGTGTTGCTTAAAGCGCATATGAACAAAGTTTTCAGTGCACAGGATAATACATAGCGAGTTTACTCAAAAATTACATCTCTAGGGCATTCATCCGCAATATCGCGGGCTCCCTTCAGGACAGTTTTATAATACATTTCGGGCGTGCGATACTCCTTGCCCGGTGGCGGTGGGTCAGTGAGAAGCTTCTCCGCATCCAGCCTGCCCCAATGCACCTTTGTGCGGGCAAGGGACCGACGAGCACCTTCAATACAGGCGGAGCGCTTGATTACCTCCACCCAGGGGTACGCATCCACCAGCCGCCGCACGAGGCCAAAGTAGCTTCCAGGCATGGCCTGTCCAGGCCACAGCCGGACTATAAGGCCCTTCATGGCCTCCTCAGCTACCTTGTGGAGTTCGACCAGCTGCTTCAGCTGGTCGCTTGGGGGCACCGGATGGCCGGCCTCAGCGTACTGAGACCAGAAGACCTTCTCCGTTGAGCTCCCCTCCTCGCCACGGTAGAACGCGGCGGCATCGGATACACTGCGCGGTAGATCTGCAAACGCCCCTGGAGAGCTCTGAATGCGGGTAAGTGTCAGGTAGTTTACATTAACATGCTTGCTTTCCATGAAAAATGCCTTACCCGCCGCTATCTTCTTTACATCTTCAACCTCCTGAAGGGCCTTACGGGCCTCGGCCTTGGCGGACTTGGCACTTTCGAGAGCCGAGGCGATCTCGGACTCTCGAGTCTTGTAGTCGCGCTCCTAACTCTCATGCTTTTCCATGAGAGCCTGGAGCTCTTGCCGCACTTCCGCCACCCGCGCCTCTTGTTTCTCTCGCTCGGCTCACTCCGCAGCCGCAGTGTGTTCGGCCGCGGACACAGCCTCTTTCAGGGCTGCCACCTCGTCAGTGGCCCCTGCAGTACCAACGTTATCCTTGTCATTTTTATTGCAACCTAAATCCTTTTCTGTAAGGTAAATCTTCAAAGTGGTGTTACTCACCTTCTTTGTCCTCGAGCTGCTTCTTGGCATGGCCGAGCTCTTGCTCGGACCGCTCGAGATCCTGTTTTAATGCACCGACCTCCGCAGTCAGTGCGGCAGAGGTCAGCAGCGCAGCCTGCAAACCCATGTTGACATATTTTAAGCAACCCTGCCTATATCTTTTAAGATCCTCAGTCCGGCTTTTCTTTCCGAACGCCGAACTAAGCATCAGGGGCTACTGTCTATGCGGTATTACATTACATAAATCTAACTTCTTACCTCAAAGCCTATTAGAAGGCTGCTGCAGGCTTCGGTCAGCCCGCTCTTGGCGAGCTGAACCTTCTGAATCACCGCACTCATAATAGTGCAGTGTTCTTCCTCGATGTAAGCGCCTTTGAGCGCCTCCAGCAAGTTGTCCGGTGCCACCGGTTGGACGGAGGCCGCCGGCGTCACGGTCTTGCCCTTCTTTCGAAGGGGCCACCTGCCGGACTCTGGAACCGTTGTAGGTTCCGATGTAGAGTCCGGCGCAAAGTCTGGGAGGCTGCCTTGCGGCGCCTCCGGAGCCTCCTCCTGATGGGTCCCTCTCTGGGATCCCACCTCGGCGTCCTCATCGGCGCGGGGGGTGGAGGCAGTCGGAAGTGAATCCACATCCGACGGGGCCAACGACCTGCTCGATGAAGCGGGGAGATCATCGTCGGCCGGACTGTGGACAGTATGCGGCATTAGAAAGGCACTATGTGGCATGAAAGAAATTTCAGATTATACAGGGATCCGGACACTTACGATCTCGTTGGAGGCCTGGCCCTTGAAGGCCACTCCTCTTCGCCAACATTGGTGTTGGCGGAGCTGTCCGGGGGAATAGTTCTCCCCCTTTTGGACCCTTCGGCCTCCCCTATTGGGGAAGCCTTCCTTTTCCTCTCTCCCTCCTCCGGGAGAGAGTCTTCTTCCTCCTCCTCGTCTTCGGGGGAGGAGTCCGCCTCTTTGTCGGACACCTGAAAACGGGTACTCTTCGGAGTACCCATGGCCACCTTCTTGGCCTTCTTCTCCGGCACCACGTGCGGTGCCGGAACCAGCAACCCTGCTAGACGGGTGTCCACTGGGTCTTCTGGCATGGGAGCCGGGCAGATGAGCTGCTCGGCCTTCTTCATCCATTCCTGTCAAAGGAGAAGGAAGATTGAAACCTGCTTAGGGTCAAACTCTTAACAATAAGTGTCCCATAAAGGGGTTGAATCACTTACCTCGTCAGCTGGATGCTGCGAGGGAAATCCGCGATCTTCTGTCGCGGATGCGGGGGCTTCGGCGCCCTTAAACAGCACCCTCCAGGCGCCTTTGTACGTTGTGTCGAAGAGCCCGCTTAGCGCCTGGTGCTGTTCCGGATTGAACTCCCACAGATTGAATGCCCGTTCTTGGCATGGGAGAATCTGGCGGATGAGCATGACTTGGACTACGTCGATGAGCCTGAGCTTATTGTTCACCAGCTTCTGGATACAGGCCCGGAGTCCCGTCAGCTCCTTCGGATTGCCCCACAACAAGCCCTTCTCTTTCCAGGAGGTGAGCTGCGTGGGGATGCCAGATCTGAACTCGGGGGCCGCCGCCCACGTGGGTTCACGCGGCTCGGTGATGTAGAACCACCCCGATTGCCACCCCTTAATGGAGTCCACGAAGGCCCCTTCGAGCCAAAGAAGTGGGGCCTCCACATTCTGCTTGCGTACCCATCATAACCTTCGGCTTGACGTTGAAGGTCTTGAGCCACAGGCCGAAGTGGGGCCGGATGCAGAGGAAGGCCTCACACATGACGATAAACGCCGAGATGTTGAGGATGAAGTTCGGCGCCAGATCATGGAAATCCAGGCCGTAGTAGAACATGAGCCCCCGGACAAAAGGGTGAAGTGGAAAACCCAGTCTGCAGAGGAAGTGGGGGAGGAAAACAACCCTCTCATGGGGCCCGGGGGTAGGGACCAGCTGGCCCTCGTCAGGCAGCCGATGCGCGATGTCGCCGGAGAGGTATTCGGCGCTGCGCAGCTTGGTGATGTGCTCCTCCTTAACGGTGGAGGCCAACCATTTGCCTCCCGCTCCGGACATGGTCGGAGAAGGTCGAGGCGAGATGTGCGAACTTGGCCGCTGGAGCTTGAGTGCGCGGAAATGGATAAGCAAAGGAGGAAGAAGGCGTAGGTGAGAAGGTTAACCCTTATCCCTTATATAGGGGCGGACGAAGACTATGCGTCCCCCACCATCCTGGTAAAACTCGCTTATCCCCCAAGCGCCACCATCAATGGCGCGGTTGGGTTACCCACGTCCGTATTGATGAGAATCCCGGAATAAGGGGAACACGATCTCTGCTTCGACTGGACGTGCCAAGGAAACCGCTTCGCTAAACGTGCTGAGGTGGTATAATAAAAAAAGATTCAAGTAAAGGCTTGGTAGCGGTGTGATGTCATGCCGCATAATACATCAGCAGATTGGACTTGCGTACAATTTATTCTCTCTACGGTGGAATGTGGAATTTATTTTGCAGAGCCGGACACTATCCTGGTGTTCATGATCTTCTTTGGAATATTCAAAGAGGGAACCCGCCTTGCAATGCCGAACATTATGCGCGCCGGACTCATCGTCATTGAAGCCTGGTTCAGGGGCTACTGAGGGAGTCCTGGACTAGGGGGTGTCCAGACAGCCGGACTATCATCGTCCGCCGGACTCCAAGACTACGAAGATACAAGATTGAAGACTCCGTCCCGTGTCCGGATGGGACTTTCATTGGCGTGGAAGGCAAGCTTGGCGATACGGATATGTAGATCTCCTACCATTGTAACCGACTCTGTGTAACCCTAGCCTTCTCCGGTGTCTATATAAACCGGAGTCCTTTAGTCCGTAGGACACAACATACATTACAACAATCATACCATAGGCTAGCTTTAGGGTTTAGCCTCCTTGATCTCATGGTAGATCCACTCTTGTACTAACCATATCATCAATATTAATCAAGCAGGACGTAGGGTTTTACCTCCATCGAGAGGGCCCGAACCTGGGTAAAACATCGTGTCCCTTGTCTCCTATTACCATCCGCCTAGACGCACAGTTCTGGACCCCCTACCCGAGATCCACCGGTTTTGACACCGACACCGGCCCCGGCACTCGCCCCCGACTCCGCCGGCGCCGTCGCTAGCCCACGACCCCGGCGCTCGCCCCTGTCCCGGCCCTCGACCCCGACCCCGGTGCCGGCGCTAGCCCCCGACCCCGGCACTCGCCCCCGACCCGGCCCTCGCCCCCGACTCCGGCGCCGGCGCTCACCCCCGACTCCGGCGCCGACGCTCGCCCCCGACCCCGGCGTGCTCGCCCCCGACCCGTCGGCCCTCGCCTCCCTCCTCTCCCCTCCCGGCCGTTGTCGGGCCTGCCTCCTCGCCCCTGCACCCTCTGTAAACCCCCCTCTCTCTCTGCTAGGGTTCTTCGGTTATGTTAATTAGGTTATCTATTTAGTTATGAATTTAGCTAGGTTTCAAAATTATCTGAATTTATATGCAAATTTGAACTGGACATGTGATATGTGCATATGTCATGTTTTGGACATGTCATGTTTGGAAAATGATCCGAGTGGCCTATGTTACGCTGGAATGTTGATTCATTTCCATTCTGGTGAATTTCAGGCACTCGATATGTCCATTTTTTAGCAAAGGTCATGCCGAAATTTCCCGTGAATAAAGGCATAATTTGTGCTACATAGTTGGCATATCGAGTGCTGGCACATAGATTTCTTTTTATGTCATTTCTCATTTATTCATACTTTTAGAAATAAATGAGGACACTTAATCATAGGAAACATGTCAAACAACGAAGAAACTAGGCCTTCTGACCAAGATGCAGACGAGATGGATTATGAGGGTGAACAAGAGTACCTTGACTATTTGACTGCTAAGCAAGGTTTGCAGGACGGCCTCGATGATGGTACTGACGCCGACATCGACACCGACGGCGCCGGCACCGATGGCGGCACCAAGACAAGTGGGGAAGGTACCGGCGGGGAATGTACCGGCCCCGATGCCGCTACCGAAAAGAAGAAGCATAAGAAGCAGAGGATACGAAAACCTAACAAACTAGGGATTGGACGACTTGTGATCACAAAGATGGCACCTGGCAAGTTTGAGCAGTTTGAGCCGGAAGAACCTCGCAAGTGCTATGGGAACCAAGTAGGATGCATCCTACGGGAACGCGCGAGCATCAACGACGATGACTTAAGGAGTAAAGAACATTTGACGCAGTTGCTCCTAACGAAGTTGCACAAGAGATTCAAGTTCCCCGACCGGGATGATAACATAGAACAACCGTGGGATGATCCGAAGATGAAAAAGATTAACTATCACGCCATGGGCATGTTCAGCAATGATTTGGCCTCCTAGAAAGGGAGGGTGAAATGAGCTATTGAGGCTGATGAACCCCTGTCCAAGATTCTGGAGGAAAATCCGACACTTATGGAAGAGGAGTTCGAAGAGTTCAAGGACACTTGCACTACCGAGGCAGCCAAGGCTAAGGCTGCGAAATTCAAAAGCCTTCAGCAAAGGAACACGGGGAAGCATCGCCTCGGAAGCTGTGGCTACCTCGGTAAAAGGCCCATATGGGATAAGGAGGACGCGGAACGTGAAGCCGTGGGTCTCCCAGACCCCTTCACGAAGTTCACCAACCCCTTGGAGCATGACTTCATCAGGGCCCCCTACAAGTGGGACAAGGAGAAAAAGGTTTTTTACACGGACAAGATCACGAGGAAATTGATTAGACTACTAGAGAAGCAACACCGGCTTGCAGCCGAAAGCCCTACTTCTCCGATGAGGCCCAAGTGGGACACCCCTCTCAACCGGGCCTTGAACGAATTTAAGGGACTCCCTTTGGACCAGCGGCCGCAATATGGTCGTGTGCACGGTGCTGGAGACGGCGCCACGTGGAAGGTGTTTTACAATGACGGCCCGGAGGCCAAGAAGCAGAAAAAGAAGTTTAGTCAGGCGGACATCGACGCAAAGGTGAAACTTGCGGTCGAGAAAAAAGCAGCTGAGGACGCGAAAAAAGCAGACGAGGACAAATATGAGTTGCTACAGCAGGCAGTCAATGCAGCTGTAACTGCCTGCAGAAATTATTTCGCTACTAACTTGGTTCCAGTTATCATCAACTGGGCGAAGGTAAATCCAGACAAGACGGTACATGATTTCCCGATGCCCAGTTTTTTCGCGAGCAACTCCATGAACAACAACACCATCGCACCATCACTTGCTCAAGCCACCGGGCCTCCTCTCGCAGCCGCTCCCGCTCATAGCAGCCCATCCTCAGTCTCAGGCGCGCTAGGTGGGCCTTCGTCTTTGGCTAAGCTCGATGCCGTCACGGTAATTACATGTCGCACCAACATATATATAGATAATATTCCATTTTTGTTGCCTTTCGGTTGTTTTACACCACAGGCATATGTGTTTGCAGGCGAAAGAAACCCCGTGCACCATACTCTACTTGATCAAAGGCTAGAAGGTGGACGTGGGAAAGGGGATGATAATGGACCCCTCTCAACGCACGTTACACAACCACCCGATCCCCGCTGGGCACTTCAGGGTTAGCTTGACCAGTGTGAAATCGGGGCACGAGGATTTTCCTCCTGCAGTACAACATGTGGGAGCGGACGACGAGACCCCGCCATGGATTGGAAGCTGCAAGAATTGGGTGCTGCTATGGTCGAAGAATCTTATTCGTCTGGAGCCGGCCGAGAGCACACCAATAACTACCACACATCAACAAGCATGTGCGGAGACCACCACACCGCCTAAGCAATTACCAGCTCCTGTACTGCCGGGTGAGAGCGGCGGACGACATGATGAAGGGGGTGCAATAGTACTGGCTGATGTAATTTCTCCTGTAGAACAGAGAATGGATGATGAGACGGAGGTCGACCCTATGGATTACCTCAATACAAACGCATATAACTGTGACATAGATATGATGAGTCAACCATATGACGAATCGGGCTATCAGCTTGCTAATGAGGATATGGATGATATGCCCGGGCAGGGTCGTACCATGGATTGCAAAAAGTCTCTCTTCATGAAATCCTCACAGGACACACCTGAAGATGCCGCCTCAACACAGGCTCAACTAGCCGGGCGCGAGGGTCGTACAGTACTTAGCCCGGGAACACTAGGGCAGGGCTTAAGGAAGGGTCTGGAAGGTGTGCCCAAGAAAAAGGAGAGGAAGAGATCGGGGAAGGTAACTGCCTCCAAACAAGCCAAAGCACATACCAGCCAGACGACGCATTCTGAAGAGCATGTACCCTTGAAAGGTGCGGTCATGTTCCATCTCACAGGCGAGCCGATGCTACCGCTGAAACCGCTGGAGGCACTATCAGGGGATCTCAGGAGACTGCACGACCATGTGCTGTCGACTGAGAAAAGCCTACTAGCCTCAAAGGATCCAGGATATCCGACATACGCGGCTCGTGTGCCTGAGGGGAAGTGCTACATCGACACACGGCCCGCGGAGGTGTTCTTCCTGCGGTTTGACCATATCTTTGAGATGTTTCTAACAAGGCGGCTTGATTTTACTATCGTCCGCCTTTTTGCGCTACATATGAGCTCCGTCATGAAGAGTGAAGAAGTCTCGCAAATCTGTGTGGCGGATCCGTACTACATGCACGAGTCTTTATTGAGTCTCGGTGACTTTGAGCGTGAAACTGCTAGGGAGTACCTCCAAAACTTCATGGTACAGAATAAGGACCGGGAAATTGTCCTCGTGCCTTATCATCCAAAGTAAGTCAGTTCCGTACAACCCTTTCGTACATTTCAATCATTCCTTCTCTCTCATATGGGGAATAATTTGAGGTGTCTTTTCCCTGCAGCAACGGGCGCGCCGTCCTTATCGTTCTTTACCCGCAAGTCTCCCACGCCGTGTATTTTGACCCTTCCAAAGACTACGAGAAAAAGGACTACACCCACATAATGAATATTCTAGATGATGCTCTCCAAGGCTTCAGCTTTAGAGGTGGCCACGTGCAGATCAAGAAACAAAGGAACAAGAAGATGGGTTTCGCGCATAAAACTAACTTCTCCTGCATCCATGTCCCAAAACCAAGCAAGAAGGATGGATTCTACATCGTCCATCTCATGATTCAGTTCAACACGGATCACCAAAAGCTTCGCATTAACAGCAGAAATGATGATCATATCCACAAGTGGCTAGAATCTCATGGAGAAGCGAATTATAAACTTAGAGATGACTTCTTTCGCATCCAAAGCGACATTGCGACGATCATCATGAAAGAAGTCGTCGATGAGAAGGGGATGTTCCACCACGGCCCTATATCGCGAGCTGACGTCCGAACTCGCATAGGCATGCAACGTCTAGACCTCACGCCGTTCAAGAAGCTAGGGTTCGTCCTCGATGATATGGAAGGATGGAACTTCTAGTGATTTATGATGCCGATGATGATGATATGTGTCGGTTGAACTTGTATACTTTTTGTAGCGATGAAACTTTGTGATGTCCACGGTCCCTGCCGAACTTGCGTAACGCTACTTTGGTAGTTTGCGTACGATGACTTGTGTACCTCTAGTTAATTAATTTGCGTACTATATATGTTGCATCTAGTTGCTAACCCTTTCTTTTTCGGTGTTGCTCTAGTATATTTTGTTGCATATATATGATTGTACATCCTCTTCATGAACATGCATCTCTAACAGGTACCTAGTTTCTTGATGGCGAGATGGAAATGCTATGTCGTGTACAAAGGGAAGGTTCTGGGGGTGTACAACGAGTGGCATGAGTGTCAGGCGCAAGTAAATGGGTTCACGGGCGCCAGCCATAAAGGCTTCAAAAGCAGACAAGAAGGAGAAAGCTAGTTAGTTGAGGTTCACGCTAGCGCGAGAGAGGACTCGTAACCGCCACCTCATGTACTGCATAGTTCCGCTCTCACTCATAGTGATAGCACTTCTTGCGTATACCTTTGTTTAGATGGATGACGTTGTTGTAGTTGCAAGTATTCGAGACTTGCATGTATCGCTATTTTCGAGATGATGACAAGATATCACTTTGTGTTGGATGATGATTATGATGAGACTATTTGTATGTACATGCTATGATTACATTTGTGGTCTCGCAGGCATTTGTATGTGTATCATGATGACATTTCTATGTGCTAAAGATTCTTCTACAAAGCCTGTTCAAATACAAAACAAATATGCCAAAAAAAACTAATTAAATTAGCAGTAGCGAGTGTATAAAAGTTAGCAGCAGCGCCTCAATAGCAGTAGCGCGTCCAGGCAAAGCGCGCTAGCGCTACTAGCAGTAGCGAGCTTCCTCTAACCGCGCTGCTGCTACACTTGTGTAGCAAGAGCGCCGGTGTGCACGCGCTACTGCTATGCGTTAGCTGTAGCGCCTTCTTAGTAGCGCCTGTACCCGCGCTACTGATACATCTAAAACCCACGCTGCTGCTAGCCTTTTCCCTAGTAGTGTGGGCACATCATTTCTAGTTGTTGTGGGTCAACATGAAGGCTCATGGGTCGGTTCCATCCTGCGCCACATATAGGTTGGACCGAGACGTGTTATACGAAGACCCATGTGGAGGACTCAGCGTACAACACGAAGCTACCAGAGTCGCGGAGGACTCTATCCCCACTGGTGATAAGCCGACTATATATGATTTGTAACCCTAGGCCCTTAGTATGTTATACAAGCTTGGGGGCTAGTTCGTCGATAGTATACACACACGCACAATGCCTGGTATTCACGTGTACTTTGTACACACCCCTATGACTAATATATAGTACCATGAGTAGGCTCTTTCTTCAACTGCAAGGGTCCGATCCAAACTAGGGTAAAACTTTGCCTCGTATTACCATCCAGCCTAACAGCCAGGGATATCCTACCGAATGATATGATAAAATCATATCTGCCAACTACTAAGAGAGAGGTGTGTCGGGGGGGCAATGTGTGTGTGAGAGGCCTAAAGATAATGTGCATGCGGGAGACACGTAGGCACATATATGTGCGTATATAGGGCTAGTAGAGACCGTGCATGTGTATATATGCATGTGAGAGAAATAGTGTTTTCCAACTGAGATTAGTGAAAAGAGTGGTACATAGTAGTCAGAAATAGAGAGAGAAACAGAGAGAGCATGTGCGTGAGACACCCCGACACCCTGAGAGAGATTGTGAGCACGTGTGAAAGAGAAATGCCGATGCATATAAAGTGTGTGCACTTATGCGTTAGATAGAGAGATATATAACGCGTTTGTGAGAACGGGGCGAGGCATAGTGCATCTACATGTAAAAGGCGGTTCTATGCATTAAATTAAAATATAAATGGCATTATTATTTTTGGAAGAGATCATGAATTTTGCAAATTGTGTATGGATGAAAATCGGTCTATCAGAAACCCATACTCTATTGAATTCTAGCATGTGCATGTGTTTATTTCATATTATCGATCCATAGAGTGAGAGCGGTTTGAAATAAAGGCAATGGATGCTTTTGCAATTCATATATAAACATTAATTAGTGCACTCCATGTTGTTAGTGTGAAGCACTTTATACATTTGTCACTTGCATGGATACATTCCAAATTGCTAGCTATGAAATAGAATACATGTCGAATTCAACATAACGGGGGTTTCAAAGATTCAAATTCATAGGAAGTGCATTCATCTATTTGAACCCGAGATAATGGCATTTGTAAAACAGATGTAAAAGGGGGCATCAATCTTTGTTGTGAGTTTGAACATGCTATATATATTCATACGCATATCTAATTTTTTTTTTTGCAACCAAGGAGATTATATCTGGAACCATGCATGAACTGAGGTAAGTTGCATATTTTTTAATATATACTCGTGTACAATGTATACTCAAATGTACCCCCTTCATTCCAAAATAATCGTAGCTTTAGGATTTTCAAGAGTAAAGATTTGTGAAGTTTGACAAATCCTGAAAGTTCAATTCAAGAGAACCAAAAACATTAATGCTTCTGCTCCCAAATATTGAATGAAGCGCCAAATAGGCCTCTGGTCACCCGAAACCGCGCGAGACTAATGTTTTGGTGGTAGGAAATTACGGTCCTAACTCTGGCCCGTGTAGCCTATCGGCCCGATGTCCAAAGGTCTAAACCGGGGTAGGTTTGTAACTTCACCAAGACGCCAGTCTCAACAGCCTCCGAGAAGCATTCATACGCCGTGGGCGCCTAAACACCCATGCGCTCGGCCGAAATCTATCCCGCCCACATTTGGGACACCTGACATGACTGTCCTACCCCCAACCCGCAATATGTCCGAAATTTTAGATGGGGGCAAAGTTTGTAACTTTCCCCAAATTTGAAACAAGCGCGTCTCAAACCGAAACATTGTTCCCTCTTAGTTCCCCGCTGAAGGAAATATGCCCTAGAGACAATAATAAAGTTATTATTTATTTCCTCATATCATGATAAATGTTTATTATTCATGCTAGAATTGTATTAACCGGAAACATGATACATGTGTGAATACATAGACAAACATAGTGTCACTAGTATGCCTCTACTTGAACTAGCTCATTGATCAAAGATGGTTATGTTTCCTAACCATAGGCATGTGTTTTCATTTGATTAATGGGATCACATCATTAGGGGAATGATGTGATTGACTTGACCCATTCTGTTAGCTTAGCACTTGATCGTTTAGTATGTTGCTATTGCTTTCTTCATGACTTATACAAAGTTCCTGCAACTATGAGATTGTGCAACTCCCGTTTACCGGAGGAACACTTTGTGTGCTACCAAACGTCACAACGTAACTGGGTGATTATAAAGGTGCTCTATAGGTGTCTCCAAAGGTACATGTTGAGTTGGCATAATTCGAGATTAGGTTTTATCACTCCGATTGCCGGAGAGGTATCTCCGGGCCTTCTCGGTAATACTCATCACCTAAGCCTTGCAAGCATTGTAACTAATGAGTTAGTTATGAAATGATGTATTATGGAACGAGTAAAGAGACTTGCCGGTTATGAGATTGAACTAGGTATTGGATACCAACGATCGAATCTCGGGCAAGTAACATACCGATGACAAAGGAACAACATATGTTGTTATGCGGTTTGAGTGATAAAGATCTTCATAGAATATGTAGGAACCAATATCAATATCCAGTTTCAACTATTGTTTATTGACCGAGAATTGTTCTAGGTCATGTCTACATAGTTCTTGAACCCGTAGGGTCCGCACGCTTAACGTTATGACAATAGTTTTATTATGAGTTTATAAGTTTTGATGTACCGAATGTTGTTCGGAGTCCCGGATATGATCACGGACATGACGAGGAGTCTCGAAATGGTTGAGACATAAAGATTGATATATTGGATGACTATATTCGGACACCGGAAGTGTTTCGGATGTTATCGGAGAAAAACCGGAGTGCCGGAGGGTTACCGGAACTAATGGGCCTTATTGGGCCCTAGCAGAGAGAGAGAGGGGCCGGCCAGGGCAAGAGGCGCGCCCCCTCCCCTTGAGTCCGAATAGGACAAGGAAGGGGGGGGGGGCGGCGCCCCCCTTGCCTTTCCCCTTTCCCACTCCTTCCTTCCCCCTCCTTCTTGGAATAGGAAAGGGAGGGGGCAAACCTACTTGGAGTAGGTTTCCCCATCCTAGGGCGCGCCTCCCCCTTGGCCGGCCCCCTCCTCCTCTCCCCCTTTATATACGGGCAGGGGGGGCACCCCATAGACACACAAGTTGATCTACGGATCGTTCCTTAGCCGTGTGCGGTGCCCCCCTCCACCATATTCCACCTCGGTCATAACATCGCGGAGTTTAGGCGAAGCCCTGCGATGGTAGAACATCATCATCGTCACCACGCCGTCGTGCTGACGGAACTCATCCCCGACGCTTCGCTGGATTGGAGCCCGGGGGACGTCATCGAGCTGGACGTGTGCTGAACACGGAGGTGCCGTACATTCAGTGCTTGGATCGGTCGAATCGTGAAGACGTACGACTACATCAACCGCGTTGTCATAACGCTTCCGCTTACGGTCTACAATGGTACGTAGACAATACTCTCCCCTCTCGTTGCTATGCCATCACCATGATCTTGCGTGTGCGTAGGAATTTTTTTGAAATTACTACGTTACCCAACAGTGGCATCCGAGCCTAGGTTTTATGCGTTGATGTTATATGCACGAGTAGAACACAAGTGAGTTGTGGGCGATACAAGTCATACTGCTTACCAGCATGTCATACTTTGGTTCAGCGGTATTGTTGGATGAAGCGGCCCGGACCGACATTACGCGTACGCTTACGCGAGACTGGTTTTACCGCCGTGCTTTGCACACAGGTGACTAGCGGGTGTCAGTTTCTCCAACTTTAGTTGAACCGAGTGTGGCTACGCCTGGTCCTTGCGAAGGTTAAAACAACACCAACTTGAAAAACTATCGTTGTGGCTTTTGATGCGTAGGTAAGAACGGTTCTTGCTCAGCCCGTAGTAGCCACGTAAAACTTGCACCAAGAAAGTAGAGGATGTCTAACTTGTTTTTGCAGGGCATGTTGTGATGTGATATGGCCAAGACGTGATGCTATATTTTATCGTATGAGATGATCATGTTTTGTAACGGAAGTTATCGGCAACTGGCAGGAGCCATATGGTTGTCGCTTTATTGTATGAAATGCAAACGCCCTGTAATTGCTTTACTTTATCACTAAGCGGTAGCGATAGTCGTAGAAGCAATAGATGGCGTAAACGACAACGATGCTACGATGGAGATAAAGGTGTCGCGCCGGTGACGATGGTGATCACGATGGTGCTTCGGAGATGGAGATCACAAGCACAAGATGATGATGGCCATATGATATCACTTACATTGATCGCATGTGATGTTTATCCTTTATGCATCTTATCTTTCTTTGATTGACGGTAGCATTTTAAGATGATCTCTCACTAAAAATTATCGAGAAGTGTTCTCCCTGAGTATGCACCGTTGCCAAAGTTCGTCGTGCCCAGACACCACGTGATGATCGGGTGTGATAAGCTCTACGTCCATCTACAACGGGTGTAAGCCTGTTTTGCACACGCAGAATACTCAGGTTAAACTTGACGAGCCTAGCATATGCAGATATGGCCTCGGAACACGGAGACCGAAAGGTCGAGCGTGAATCATATAGTAGATATGATCAACATAGAGATGTTCACCATTGAAAACTACTCCATCTCACGTGATGATCGGTTATGGTTTAGTTGATTTGGATCATGTGATCACTTAGATGACTAGAGAGATGTCTGTCTAAGTGGGAGTTCTTAAATAATATGATTAATTGAACTTAAATTTATCATGAACTTAGTACATGATAGTATTTTGCTTGTCTATGTTTATTGTAGATAGATGGCTCGTGCTGTTGTTCCGTTGAATTTTAATGCGTTCCTTGAGAAAGCAAAGTTGAAAGATGATGGTAGCAATTACACGGACTGGGTCCGTAACTTGAGGATTATCCTCATTGCTGCACAAAAGAATTACGTCCTGGAAGCACCGCTGGGTGCCAGGCCTACTGCAGGAGCAACACCAGATGTTGTGAACGTCTGGCAGAGCAAAGCTGATGACTACTCTATAGTTCAGTGTGCCATGCTTTATGGCTCAGAACCGGGTCTTCAACAACGTTTTGAACGTCATGGAGCATATGAGATGTTCCAGGAGTTGAAGTTAATATTTCATGCAAATGCCCGGATTGAGAGATATGAAGTCTCCAATAAGTTCTACAGCGGCAAGATGGAGGAGAATAGTTCTGTCAGTGAGCATATACTCAAAATGTCTGGGTATAATAATCACTTGATTCAACTGGGAGTTAATCTTCCGGATGATAGCGTCATTGACAGAATTCTCCAATCACTGCCACCAAGCTACAAGAGCTTTGTGATGAACTATAATATGAAAGGGATGAATAAGACAATTCCCGAGCTCTTCGCAATGCTAAAGACTGCGGAGGTAGAAATCAAGAAGGAGCATCAAGTGTTGATGGTCAACAAGACCACTAGTTTCAAGAAAAAGGGCAAAGGGAAGAAGAAGGGGAACTTCAAGAAGAACAGCAAGCAAGTTGCTGCTCAAGAGAAGAAACCCAAGTCTGGACCTAAGCCTGAAACTGAGTGCTTGTACTGCAAGCAGACTGGTCACTGGAAGCGGAACTGCCCCAAGTATTTGGCGGATCAGAAGGATGGCAAAGTGAACAAAGGTATATGTGATATAGATGTTATCGATGTGTACCTAACTAGAGTTCGTAGTAGCACCTGGGTATTTGATACTGGTTCTGTTGCTAATATTTGCAACTCGAAACAGGGACTACGAAATAAGCGAGCACTGGCCAAGGACGAGGTGACGATGCGCGTGGGAAACGGTTCCAAAGTCGATGTGATCGCAGTCGGCACGCTACCTCTACATCTACCTTCGGGATTAATTTTAGACCTGAATAATTGTTATTTGGTGCCAGCATTGAGCATGAACATTATATCTGGATCTTGTTTGATGTGAGACGGTTATTCATTTAAATTAGAGAATAATGGTTGTTCTATTTATATGAGTAATATCTCTTATGGTCATGCACTCTTGAAGAGTGGTCTATTTTTATTGAATCTCGATAGTAGTGATACACATATTCATAATGTTGAAGCCCAAAGATGCAGAGTTGATAATGATAGTGCAACTTATTTGTGTCACTGCCGTTTAGGTCATATCAGTGTAAAGCGCATGAAGAAACTCCATAGTGATGGACTTTTGGAATCACTTGATTATGAATCACTTGGTACTTGCGAACCGTCCCTCATGGGCAAGATGACTAAAACACCGTTCTCCAGTACTATGGAGAGAGCAACAGATTTGTTGGAAATCATACATACAGATGTATGTGGTCCGATGAATGTTGAAGCTCGTGGCGGATATCGTTATTTTCTCACCTTCACAAATGATTTGAGCAGATATGGATATATCTACTTAATGAAGCACAAGTCTAAAACATTTGAAAAGTTCAAAGAATTTCAGAGTGAAGTGGAAAATCATCGTAACAAGAAAATAAAGTTTCTACGATCTGATCGTGGAGGAGAATATTTGAGTTACGAGTTTGGTTTACATTTGAAACAATGCAGAATAGTTTCGTAACTCACGCCACCTGGAACACCACAAAGAAATGGTGTGTCCGAACGTCGTAATCGTACTTTACTAGATATGGTGCGATCTATGATGTCTCTTACTGATTTACCGCTATCGTTTTGGGGTTATGCTTTAGAGACGGCTGCATTCACATTAAATAGGGCACCATCTAAATCCGTTGAGACGACGCCTTATGAACTGTGGTTTGGCAAGAAACCAAAGTTGTCGTTTCTTAAAGTTTGGGGCTGCGATGCTTATGTGAATAAACTTCAACCAGATAAGCTCGAACCCAAATCGGAGAACTGTGTCTTCATAGGATACCCAAAAGAGACTGTTGGGTACACCTTCGAACATAGATCCGAAGGCAAGACATTCGTTGCTAAGAATGGATCCTTTCTAGAGAAGGAGTTTCTCTCGAAAGAAGTGAGTGGGAGGAAAGTAGAACTTGATGAGGTAACGGTACCTGCTCCCTTATTGGAGAGTAGTTCATCACAGAAATCAGTTCCTGTGACAAATACACCAATTAGTGAGGAAGCTAATGATATTGATCATGAAACTTCAGATCAAGTGTCTGCTGAACCTCGTAGGTCTACCAGAGTAAGATCCGCACCAGAGTGGTACGGTAATCCTGTTCTGGAAGTCATGTTACTTGACCATGATGAACCTACGAACTATGAGGAAGCGATGATGAGCCCAGATTCCGCAAAATGGCTAGAGGCCATGAAATCTGAGATGGGATCCATGTATGAGAATAAAGTATGGACTTTGGTTGACTTGACCGATGATCGGCAAGCCATTGAGAAAAAATGGATCTTTAAGAAGAAGACTGACGCTGACGGTAATGTAACTGTCTATAAAGCTCGACTTGTTGCGAAAGGTTTTCGACAAGTTCAAGGGGTTGACTACGATGAGACTTTCTCACCCGTAGCGATGCTTAAGTCTGTCTGAATCATGTTAGCGATTGCCGCATTTTATGATTATGAAATTTGGCAAATGGATGTAAAAACTGCATTCCTGAATGGATTTCTGGAAGAAGAGTTGTATATGATGCAACCGGAGGGAGCTAACAAAGTGTGCAAGCTCCAGTGATCAAGCTATGGTCTGGTGCAAGCCTCTTGGAGTTGGAATAAACGCTTTGATAGTGTGATCAAAGCATATGGTTTTATACAGACTTTTGGAGAAGCCTGTATTTACAAGAAAGTGAGTGGGAGCTCTGTAGCATTTCTAATATTATATGTGGATGACATATTGTTGATTGGAAATGATATAGATATTCTGGATAGCATAAAAGGATACTTGAATAAAAGTTTTTCAATGAAAGACCTCGGTGAAGCTGCTTACATATTAGGCATTAAGATCTATAGAGATAGATCAAGACGCTTGATTGGACTTTCACAAAGCACGTACCTTGATAAAGTATTGAAAAGGTTCAATATGGAACAGGCGAAAAAGGGGTTATTGCCTGTATTACAAGGTATAAAGTTGAGTCAGACTCAATGCCCGACCACTGCAGAAGATAGAGAGAAAATGAAAGGAGTTCCCTATGCTTCAGCCATAGGCTCTATCATGTATGCAATGCTGTGTACCAGACCTGATGTGTGCCTTGCTATTAGCTTGGCAGGGAGGTACCAAAGTAATCCAGGAGTGGGTCACTGGACAGCGGTCAAGAACATCATGAAATACCTGAAAAGGACTAAGGATATGTTTCTCGTATATGGAGGTGACAAAGAGCTAGTCGTAAATGGTTACGTCGATGCAAGCTTTGACACTGATCCGGACGATTCCAAATCGCAAACCGGATACGTATTTTTATTAAACGGTGGAGCTGTAAGTTGGTGCAGTTCTAAACAAAGCGTCATGGCGGGATCTACATGTGAAGCGGAGTACATAGCTGCTTCGGAGGCAGCAAATGAAGGAGTCTGGATGAAGGAGTTCATTTCCGATCTAGGTGTTGTACCTAGTGCATCGGGACCAATGAAGATATTCTGTGACAATACTGGTGCAATTGCCTTGGCAAAGGAATCTAGATTTCACAAGAGGACCAAGCACATCAAGAGACGCTTCAATTCCATTCGGGACCAAGTCCAAGTGGGAGACATAGAGATTTGCAAGATACATACGGATCTGAATGTTGCAGACCCGTTGACTAAGCCTCTCTCACGAGCAAAACATGATCAGCACCAAGACTCCATGGGTGTTAGAATGATTACTATGTAATCTAGATTATTGACTCTAGTGCAAGTGGGAGACTGAAGGAAATATGCCCTAGAGGCAATAATAAAGTTATTATTTATTTCCTCATATCATGATAAATGTTTATTATTCATGCTAGAATTGTATTAACCGGAAACATGATACATGTGTGAATACATAGACAAACATAGTGTCACTAGTATGCCTCTACTTGAACTAGCTCATTGATCAAAGATGGTTATGTTTCCTAACCATAGGCATGTGTTGTCATTTGATTAATGGGATCAAATCATTAGGAGAATGATGTGATTGACTTGACCCATTCCGTTAGCTTAGCACTTGATCGTTTAGTATGTTGCTATTGCTTTCTTCATGACTTATACAAAGTTCCTGCAACTATGAGATTGTGCAACTCCCGTTTACCGGAGGAACACTTTGTGTGCTACCAAACATCACAATGTAACTGGGTGATTATAAAGGTGCTCTACAGGTGTCTCCAAAGGTACATGTTGAGTTGGCATAATTCGAGATTAGGTTTTGTCACTCCGATTGTCGGAGAGGTATCTCTGGGCCTTCTCGGTAATACTCATCACCTAAGCCTTGCAAGCATTGTAACTAATGAGTTAGTTATGAAATGATGTATTACAGAACGAGTAAAGATACTTGCCGGTAACGAGATTGAACTAGGTATTGGATACCGACGATCGAATCTCAGGCAAGTAACATACCGATGACAAAGGGAACAACATATGTTGTTATGCGGTTTGACCGATAAAGATCTTCGTAGAATATGTAGGAACCAATATGAACATCCAGGTTCCACTATTGGTTATTGACCGAGAATAGTTCTAGGTCATGTCTACATAGTTCTCGAACCCGTAGGGTCCACACGCTTAACGTTACGATGACAGTTTTATTATGAGTTTATAAGTTTTGATGTACCGAAGGTTGTTCGGAGTCCTGGATGTGATCACGGACATGACGAGGAGTCTCGAAATGGTCTAGACATAAAGATTGATATATTAGATGACTATATTCGGACACCGGAAGTGTTCCAGATGTTATCGGAGAAAAACCGGAGTGCCGGAGGGTTACCAGAACTCCCCTCGGGAACTAATGGGCCTTATTGGGCCCTAGCGGAGAGAGAGAGGGGCCGGCCAGGGCAAGAGGTGCGCCCCCTCCCCTTGAGTCTGAATAGGACAAGGAAGGGCGGGGCGGCGCCCCCGCTTGCCTTTCCCCTCTCCCACTCCTTCCTTCCCCCTCCTTGGAATAGGAAAGGGAGGGGGCAAACCTACACTACTAGGGAAAAGGCTAGCAGCAGCGCGGGTTTTCAGGCTAGCAGCAGCGCGGGTGGCCGCTCTACTAATCAGGCGCTACAGCTAACTCATAGTAGTAGCGCGGCCACAACCCGCACTACTACTGTTGACGATATCAGCAGCGCTTTTTGTGAACGCACTACTATTAACTAGCTGTAGCGATTTCGTCATCCCTCGCTACTGCTATATCTTTCATCATTTTCCCACTGCCCCATTCCCTTTCAGTTCTCCTTTCACTTTCAGTTCTCCTTTCAGATACTAGATACTAGGTACTACTAGTAGATATCAAATTCATAAACCATTACTAGGTACGGTAGTACTCCCTTTGTTCCAAATTACTCGTCGTGGTTTTAGTTCAAACCACGACGAGTAATTTGGAACGAAGGGAGTACTAGATAACAATTTCATGCATAGCCAACATGCATCCTCAAGCAGTACATGGTCATATCAACGGCCATCATCATATGTAGTTCTAGATGATATCGACGACGATCATCATATGTAGTTCTAGATGATATAGCCACACACACATATGTAGTTCTAGATGATATAGCCACACACACATATGTAGTTCTAGATGATATAGCCACACACACATATGTAGTTCTAGATGATATCGAAGACAATCATCATCCTCAAGCCTGGGCGGTTAGTGTTCCTGATAGTAATTAGGATGGCCTGTCCAACACAAAGATTCTTGCCATCGAGGAATTTCTTCCACCCAACCGAGCTTAAGTGTGTGCGACCGTCCGTGTCCACGCGGTAAGTACAGGTTGTGACGGAGCACCTTGAAGTAAGGCGTAGTCCAGCTGAGCCTTCTTCATCAGGCTCGATACCATAACTCACAGATATGCTCTTTGCCAATTTTTGAATAAGAAAAACATATCAATTAATAAGCATGTGATCGAACTCTACACTAAAACATATATATCATCGACTAGATTCCACACAACATACCATATCATTGGACTGTACACTAAGTAATTCACACTATTAATTTGCATTTATAAGTATAACATACCATATCATGTCGATCAACCATGGTATTTGTCAAGAGGGTCACGAATGGCACCCCGACAAAGTCAGCACGTGGCGGAATTATGTCCCACAGGTTGGACACCTCCTCCTCACTCAACCTTGTTCTTTGAGCTACGATGGCTTCATGAAGTGGGTCCTCATCATCTTCATCGAGTGGGTCCTCATTATCTTCATCATCTTCATCATCTTCGTCATCTTCATCATCTTCCACCAGGTTGAGATAAATGACAGCTAGCTTGGGTCTTTCTTCTCGGAAGTTGAAGCTGATCAACTCACCACCAGTAAGATGCATGCGAGCGACGAAACGGGCCCATCCATCTCCTCCAATCTGCGACATATTGCGTCCTTTCTCGACCTCCATAGTGTACGGCCCCCCAGGAGCCTCAAATGTCACAGTGTCTCCTGTCAGCTTGTTGAATTTCAACCTCACATTGCATGGGACGATCTGTGTAAAATAAGCAAAATGACACAATGCAGTAATGCCAACACTAAAAATAAAATAGTTATTACATTTCATCTAATTTCTTACCGCCGCATGACAAAAACTCGGCTGGAAGTAGATGCAGAACAGCTTGCCAGTTGCAAGGCTGCTAGCGCATCTTGACTTGCACAGTTGACATAGTGGTGGTGGTGGTGGCGCCATTCTTCCTAAAGCAATATGAGCAAAGGATTACTAAATCAACTAAATCAAAATGTTCCTAAGTCAACTAAATCAACTAGCCTACTAAATCAACTAAATCAAAATGTTCTAAGTCAACTAAGTCAACTAGCCTACTAAGTCAACTAAATCAAAATGTTCTAAGTCAACTAAATCAACTAGCCTACTAAATCAACTAAATCAAAATGTTCTAAGTAACCTAAATTAACTAAATGAATTAGCCTACTAAATCAACTAAATCAAAATGTTCTAAGTCAACTAAATCAACTAGCCTACAAAATCAACTAAATCAAAATGTTCTAAGTCAACTAAATTAACTAAATGAATTAGCCTACTAAATCAACTAAATCAAAATGTTCTAAGTCAACTAAATCAACTAGCCTACTAAATCAACTAAATCAAAATGTTCGAAGTCAACTAAATTAACTAAATGAATTAGCCTACTAAATCAACTAAATCAAAATGTTCTAAGTCAACTAAATCAACTAGCCTACTAAATCAACTAAATCAAAATGTTCTAAGTCAACTAAATCAACTAGCCTACTAAGTCAACTAAATCAAAATGTTCAAAGTCAACTAAATCAACTAGCCTACTAAATCAACTAAATCAAAATGTTCTAAGTCAACTAAATCAACTAGCCTACTAAGTCAACTAAATCAAAATGTTCTAAGTCAAATAAATCAACTAGCCTACTAAATCAACTAAATCAAAATGTTCTAAGTCAACTAAATCAACTAGCCTACTAAGTCAACTAAATCAAAATGTTCTAAGTCAACTAAATCAACTAGCCTACTAAATCAACTAAATCAAAATGTTCTAAGTCAACTAAATCAACTAGCCTACTAAGTCAACTAAATCAAAATGTTCTAAGTCAACTAAATCAACTAGCCTACTAAATCAACTAAATCAAAATGTTCTAAGTCAACTAAATCAACTAGCCTACTAAGTCAACTAAATCAAAATGTTCTAAGTCAACTAAATCAAGTAGCCTACTAAATCAACTAAATCAAAATGTTCTAAGTCAACTAAATTAACTAAATGAATTAGCCTACTAAATCAACTAAATCAAAATGTTCTAAGTCAACTAAATCAACTAGCCTACTAAATCAACTAAATCAAAATGTTCTAAGTCAACTAAATCAACTAGCCTACTAAGTCAACTAAATTATATCAGCTAAATCAAAATGTTGCATATGAGAAGGAGGGAGAAGGAGGGCGACTCGAGGAGGGAGAAGAGAGTAGGATGGAGGAGGAAGGCGGAGCGAGGAGGGGCCGGCCGGTGCGGCTAGTTGAGGGAGGACGGAGGAGGAAGGCGGAGCGAGGAGGGGTAGGCCGGCGCGGCCAGTTGAGGGAGGACGGAGGAGGAAGGCGGAGCGAGGAGGGGCCGGCCAGCGGCAAGTGGAGAGGGAGGACGGAGGAGGAGGACGGTACCGAGTCCAGCAAGGAGGAGGTGACGGCGCACGGCGCAGACGGAGGAGGGGCGACAGGGGTGCGCGGCGCAGACGGATCGGAGAGGATTTTGAGTGGCTGTGTGTGAGTGGATCCGAAGGGAGGAGATGAGGGAGATGGATGGCTTAGCAGTAGCGCTCTTCAGGAAAACACGCTACTGCTAAGCTATCTAGCAGCAGCGCTTTTCACAGTAAAGCGCTACTGCTATGTGTCAGCATGCAAAAATAG
Source organism: Triticum timopheevii (assembly GCA_963921465.1). NCBI lineage: Eukaryota > Viridiplantae > Streptophyta > Magnoliopsida > Poales > Poaceae > Triticum > Triticum timopheevii. The sequence continues at coordinate 247,634,810 of OY997262.1, read as the reverse complement.
ACTTTGTTCAATATATCAAAAACACATTGATCATCAACGATCTTTCTGTGTACAATCTGATTTGACACTATGAGTCCTCACCGGTTTAGGAACAGGTGAAGACTCATATTGCAGCCACAAATTCTACACATAGAGTTCAATGAAGATCAAGTGCTTGTCAAAGTGTGAGAAGTAACATATTTAAGGTGGTAGAAACTCTCTTCACGGAGCGAGGTGGGACTAAATTTTTGTAGAAAACTTAGCAGTAGCGCTTATCCGATAAATGCGCTGCTACTATGCCGCGTAGCAGTAGCGCGCATCACTCTAACGCGTTGCTGCTATAACTAGCCTCGTGGCGGCCTCATAGGAATTATAGCAGCAGCGCGTCTTTCAGATGACACGCTACTGCTATATTTGTCTCAGCAGCGAGTTTCGTCTGTACGCGCTACTGCTAGTTAGCAGCAGCGAGTTATTTTGGAGCGCGCTGCTGATAAGATTCTATGTATAGGCTTTTCCCTAGTAGTGCTACTTGGAGTAGGTTTCCCCCTCCTAGGGCGCGCCTCCCCCTTGGCTGGCCCCCTCCTCCTCTCCCCCTTTATATACGGGAGAGGGGGGCACCCCATAGACACACAAGTTGATCTACGGATCGTTACTTACCCGTGTGTGGTGCCCCCCTCCACCATATTCCACCTCGGTCATATCGTCGCAGAGTTTAGGCGAAGCCCTGCGACGGTAGAACATCATCATCGTCACCACGCCGTCGTGCTGACGGAACTCATCCCCGACGCTTCACTGGATTGGAGCCCGGGGGACGTCATCGAGATGGACGTGTGCTGAACACGGAGGTGCCATACGTTCGGTGCTTGGATCGGTCGAATCGTGAAGACGTACGACTACATCAACCGCGTTGTCATAACGCTTCCGCTTACGGTCTACGAGGGTACGTAGACAATACTCTCCCCTCTCGTTGCTATGCCATCACCATGATCTTACGTGTGCGTAGGATTTTTTTGAAATTACTACGTTACCCAACACCCGCCTCCCTCCGTTTCCCCATTCATACTCCGTGGGCATGAAAACGCCTTCTCCACCAGCCGTGAAACCCCAGCCTCCTCCGTCCTCCACCCCATAGCGGCCAATCCACCGCCACCCTCCTCCATCACGCCGGAGCCGGTACCCCGATGTTGTCGTCCAACGCAACTGCAACCGCAATGCCTTCAAGGACTTAGCAACTGAAGCCGAGGCAGAGCAGCCTCCACGATGCTGACGCCGACGTGCGCCGTACCAGAACCACTCCGACCACGTTGTCCTGTGCCTCACTGCTTCGGCTCCACTGTCGCAACCGTCCTTAGCACCGGAGCTGTTCCCGCTATGCCGTCGTTCGCCGCCTCGGATATGCTTCCCCGCCGTCGACAAACAGCCACCGCACCACACTCAACAACTTGGCCATGGATTCGTCCAAGGCTGCACCGTCCTCCACAACTTCTGGTTTCCGGCGAATACCAAGAAGATCGTCGGAAAAATAGAAGGAGAACACAGCACTGCCAGCAGAAAGAGGTACTCCTCTTCCCTTATTCGTGCAAATCTTACGTCTCCGCTCACACCGTATTCATCCCATGAAAGAAACTAGTCGAGCGCTTCTTACTGCATCTTCTTTGTGATACTAAATGCATAAGGTTTCCTCCCTTTTACTATTTCACCTTTGCTAGAGGTCAGTAGCCCGCCTGGATTTCAATTTAGGGTCAGTCGAACCGCAATTAAAAGAAGCAGCACCCGCTTAGGTGCGCGGAGCACCTAGTCCGCCTATTCCCTGGGGAAGCATCGCATCGGTGTCTATCATAGGGGTGTGGGGCGCAGGAGTTGCTTGCGTCTGATCTGGAGGTCGGCGGAGCTTGAATGGATGGCCGAGGGAGGGGCGGTGCCAAGCACGGCAGTGCGGTGAGGTCGAGGGGAGGGTGCAGGTAGGGGAGGAATACTGGGCCGGTGGTCGCTGGCGTTTCGAGGAAGATCGTCAACACTGACTGGCTGGAGGTAGATGAAGGTGATCTGCCCATTATTTGTACATCGGATGGTGCAGAAAAAATGGACCGACCTATTTGCTTTCAGTCGACTATTATTTTCATAGAATCATGTAGTAATTTAGTGTGCCATGCATGTTGTAGAGCTATCATATGTCTCCCGTCATTTACTTCTCACTCACCTGCTATCTGCTACCTTTACACTGTACTAATTGTGCACACACTTCACCCATACTCACACTATTGCTTTTTTATGCATGGGTATTTCAGACTCTGACGCAGTGCTGATGAATGCAGAAAAGAAAAGACAGAAGTTGCTCCAGTGTAATTCGAAGATAAGCACTAAGCGTTTCAGCGCTCTAATGGGTGCAGTGTCAGCATTTGGAGACAGTAAACGCAGCTCTGAAGTTGATGATCTCAATAGCCAAACACAACCATCCCAGGTGCTTGCTTTAACTTCGCGCTGTCAAATGTGGTTGCATGTTGCATATGGTGTCTAGCTTGTATTGCTTCCAATTTGGTTAAATTGCATCTGCTTACTTTACACATTATACCTTTGATAATGACATGCCTTCCTGTTTTTGATACATACTACATATGTCTATTAACCATGTTCGTACATCAAACTAATGCTCTTTTGTATCCCTCGTCAATCACTTATGATGAGACAGTCACCCGAGTGGGTTACTGTGAATTGCCCTACTCGTTTAAAGAGTGCAGTGTCATCCTCCCCACGTGGTTCTCAAGAAACAGCAAGGCTAAATGAAGATAGTCAACGTAGCTCTCTAGTTGATCACCGCAATTCCCCCACACCACCATCGCAGGTGCTTGCTCTTACTTGGTAGTATGATATGTGGTTGCATGTTGCATATGGTGTCTACCTTGTAATGCTTCTAACTAGGGTAAATTGCATCTAGTTAACACATTATACCTATGAATATGACATGCCTTCCTGTTTTTGGTACATACTACGTCTTTGTATTAACCATGTTCTTACATCAAACTACTTTTCTTGTGTATTCCTCCTCAATGCTCCTAATTTGTTAAATTGCATCTCCTTAGCTTACACATTATACATGTGAATATGACATGCCTTCCTGTTTTTGGTACATACTACATCTGCCTATCACACCATGTTCTTACATCAAACTACTGTTCTTGTGTATCCTGCGTCTATCGCTTATGATGAGACAATCACGCGCGTGGTTTAATATGAGACGCAATACTCTTATAAAGAATGCAATTTCATCCTCTCCACATGATTCTCAAGAAATAGCAAGCGTAAATGAAGATATTGAACGTAGCTCTGTACCTGAAGACCGCACTTCCCCTACACCACCATCACAGGTGCTTGCTCTAACTTCACCGTGTGATATGTGGTTACATGTTGCATACTGTGTCTAGCTTGTAATGCTTCTAATTAGGGTAAATTGCATCTGCTTAGTTTACACACTATACCTATGAATATGACATGCCTTCCTATTTTTGGTACACACTACATCTATGTGTTAAGCATGTTCTTACATGAAACTACCTCTCTTCTGTATCCTGCATCAATCACTTACGATGAGTCACCTTTATTCGTTGCATATTGCATATTATTTCTAGCCTGTTGCCATGTATTGCTTCTAATTTGGTCAAATACATTTGTTAGGGCACCCTTTTAATTTGGCAAAGTGATATTGGTTCCATCTTTCATATGGTTTCTAGCTTGCATCGATTCTAACAAGTTCAAGCACCTTGTGCTTACTTTACACTTTATACATCATACATGTTAATATGTCACACCGTCCTGTTTTTCATACATATTCCATCCTCCTATCATGCGGCTGCCTTACATGAAAGTAGTGTTTGTCAGTATCATGCATCAATGAGTTCTGAAGAGCAAATTTTATTCGTTTTTCTTGTGGGTTTGACTTGACAAGGCAAAATCAAGAAAGAGGAAGGAAAAGAGTAAGGAAGGCGATGATGGTGGTCCTCTGCAGCAACGTAAACGAAGCATCTGTACCGATTCTCCTTGTACTGATAGTGCATTACAAGGTCCAAGTCTCCGCTCCCCTACTCCACCATCCAAGGTGCTTGCTCTAACTTGGCAGTGTGATATCTGGTTGCATGTTGCATATGGTGTCTAGCTCATATTGCTCCTAATTAGTGTAAACTGCATCTGCTTAGCTTACACATGATACATGTGAATATGACACGCTTTCCTGTTTTTGGTACATACTATATCTGTCTGTCACACCATGTTCTTACATGAAACTACTCTTCTTGTGTATCCTGCACCAGTCACTTATGATGGGACACCTTTAAGTTGGCAGTGTGATATTGGTTTGCGTCTTGAATATGATTTCTAGCATGTATTGCTTCTAGTTTGATGAACGCCACCTATGACGAGACAGTTTTAACTTGGCAGAGTGATATTGATTGCACCTTCCATATGGTGTCTTGCAGCGTTTCTAATTTGTTAAAGTGCCTTCTGCTTAGTTACCACATCATAGGTGTGAATATGTCAAGCCGTCCATTTTTTCGTGCATACTCTATCCTCGTATCATGACTTTGCCTTTCATCAGAGTAGTGTTCGTCACTATCATGCATGAATGAGTTCTGAAGAGCGAATGATATTACTTTTTCTTGTTGGTATGACCTCACAATGCAAAATCAATAAAGCTGAAGGAAATTGGCAAGGCATTGGATGATGGTGGTCCTTCCGAGCAACTGAAATGGAGGTTCTCTACAGATTCTACTCCGCCATCCTCCCAACAAGATTCACAAGACAACGCAAGGAAAGACAGTCAACATAGTTGTGTAGATGACGAGCACATCTCCCCTACTCCACCATCACAGGTGCTTGCTCTAACTTGGCACTACTATATGTGGTTGCATGTTGCATATGATGTCTAGCTTGTATTGCTTCTAACTTTGTTGAATAGCATATGCTTACGTTACACATAATGCATGTGAATATGACATGTGTTCCTGTTTCTAGAACATACGTGTACATGATGAGCACATCTCCCCTACTCCACCATCACAGGTGCTTGCTCGTACTTGGAACTGTTATACATGGTTGCGTTTTCTGTATGATGTCTAGTTTGTATTGCTTCTGATTATGTTGAATTGCATCTGCGTAGCTTACAACTTATACCTGCAACGATCACTTACCCATAAGACACATTTAACTTGGGACTGTGCTGTAGGTTGCATCTTGCATTGTCTTCTAGCTTGTACTGCTTCTAATTTCTTGAAATGGCACTTACGACGAGACACTTTTTACCTGATAGAGTGATATTGGTTGCATGTTCATATGTTGCCTAGCTTTCATTTCTTCTAATTTTGTTGAAATACCTTCCGCTTACTGTTTTTCATACATATTCCATCCTCCTATCGTACGTGTGAATATGAAACACTGTCTATTTTTGTATATATTCCATCCTCCTATCTTGCGCTTGCCTTACATCAAAGTAGTGTTCATTTGCATCATGCATCAACCAATTATGCAGAGCTAATTTTATTCGTCTTCTTGTGGTTTTGACTTCATAAGGCAATATCAGAAAATAGGAAGGAAAAGAGTAAGTTAGGGGATGTTGGTGGTCCTCTGCACCGACGCAAATAGAGACTCTCTAGAATTGACACTGCTACTGCTAATGAAGTTGAAGTCCCAAGTCTACATGATGAGTTCATCTCCCGTACTCCACCATCGCAGGTGCTTGCTCTAAGTTGACAGTGTGATAATTGGTTTCATGTTGCATATGTTGTCTAGCCTGTATTTCTTCTATTTTGATTAAATTGCACCTGCTGAGTTTATACATTATACATGTGCATATGACATGGCTTTCTGTGTCTAGAATACACTGCATCTATCTATCATACCATGTTCTTACATCAAAGTACTGTTGTTGTGTATCCCGCATCAGTCACTCATGATTGGACGCTTTTAACATGGCAGTTTGATAGTGGTTGCATATTGCATTGATTTCTATGTTGTACTGCTTCTAATTTTTTGAATTGCCACTTATGACAAGACACTTTTAACTTGGCAGAGTAATATTGGTTGCATCTTTCATATGGTGTCTAGCTTGCATTACTTCTATTTTCTTGAAAATCCTTGTGCTTAGTTTGCACATCGTAGCTGTGAATATGTCATGCCGTCCTATTTTTCTTACATATTCCATCCTCATACGGTTGTCTTACATCAAAGTATTGCTTGTCTGTATCATGCATCAATGAGTTCTGAAGAGTTATTTTATTCTTTTGTGTTGTGGGTACAGCTTGACATGGCAAAGTCAAAAAAGAGCAAGGAAAATAATATAGTAGGGAGTGCTGTTACTCGTCGGGTGAAATGGAAAAGGTTCTGCTGTCGAGATTCTGCTTGTACTTATAGTGCAGTAGAAGATCCAAGTCCACCGGCTAAATCTACAAACACAGTATCACCTGCTCCACCAGCTGCAACATCCGCTTCAACTATACTAGCATCTCAACCAGTTACTCGTTCGTTTGCTCCAGAACTGGCCAGTTCCCAAGTTGCCTTCACGCCTAACACTAGTTCCGAAGCACTGCTGACACAACATGACTTGGCAAGATCAGATGAACCTCATGAGCAAGAACACCAAGACGGTACCTGACCGAGTCAAGATGCAGTTGCATGCTCCTTTATATGTACTCTCACAGTTTGATGTACACTAACACTTTCCATATTCATTGTTGAACTAGCACCACGGCGCAAGCGGAAATAGACATCAGGGATAATGCTTGACAGATTAACAAAATCTAAAGGAGGAAGAATGGAGATCCATTTTGAGGCAGGTTTAAAAAGGCCACGTGATGCTACAGAGTCCGCCAAGTTAGTATCAGAGGCAGCCGTTGCCATTAGGTGTCATGCACGTATCCTCCCAACGTGGATCCAGTACAGGAATGAGAAAGACAATACCCAGTGTAACACCTTCCTTGACCATTTATCCGTAAGTAATGTTATTCATCGCAATTAGTAATATTGTCTTGCTCTGTCCCATACTTTCTAGCTTCCTCCTAATAAGACTCACATTCTTTTTTCAACAGATGAGGTTCAAGTTGGATCCGAAAGATGATGCAACTAAACAAGCATGCACTCATGTTTTTCAGTCTGCTCTGCGACATTATCGGTACCACCTTAGAAAATCTCACTTTGAAGACAAGCCTAACAATGAAATCGCCCAAACATCTCCAGTGGAATATATTACAGATGAAGACTGGACAGCCCTCGTTAAACACTGGCCTGATCCAAAGTATCAGGTAGGCTATATGTATTTGATCAGACCACATATTGAACTTGTATTTATGTATGTGCCTTACAAGTGTATCTTCTTCTAGGCTAACTGTTTGAAGAACAAAACCAACCGTTCTAAAGTGAAATTCCAACAGACAACAGGATCTCGTAGCTATATTGCACACTGCGAGGCTCTTGTAAATAGCTGCTACTTCCTTCTTTTTTGTGCCATATTATCGTATCTATATTGACTTGTTCCAAATACATAGGAAAGCCCGTGCGGACCAAAAAGAACCTGAACCGAATGCAGTGCAAATCTTCAAGGATTGCCACACCAGCAAGATGAAGGGCATGAGCACACCAGTTCAAGCCACTATTGTAAGTCCTTACTCCTCCTGCCTTGAACTGATTGGTACTATGATGTGTTCATTTAACTACTTGGTTTGCAGCCAATGTCAGTTACTCTGTTCACTTTTATACATAGTTGTCTTAACATATCATTTCACCTTACATGGTTTAAAAGAGATGAAGGATATTCTTTTGGTCTTGACCTGTAATCTAGTTGTTATGTTCACACACGCACACAATGATAAAATAGCCTGTTTGTTTTATATCTGTTTTCCCATGATATGAATGATGTCATACTATGTTCATCCTACTTTAAACCATATCTCTTTATCCTTAGATGTCAACGAATGTGAGGAAATAGACAATACAGTAGGCATGCTACATGGACATATGTTCCGAAAGTGATTTTATTATGTAGTTGGCACTACAATACATGCTAATGTATTACAGTAATTCACCAAAATAAGTTATGTATAAATGTTTAACCTACTTTGTTTGTTTTTGTCTCATTAGTAACTTATCTGGTACACTAATCTACAAGTTCAAACTTTCAGGAAGCTATGGAACAAATGATTGACCAGCCACAACCACCTGAAGGTGACGAGGCTACTACAGGCACAATGTCACCTCTTGCTGCAGTGCATGAGTATCTCTCCACTAACAGTGCAAAAACCACCTTCCTGCATAATTCTGGGTTGGCTGTCAAGGTAACCTCATCCAAATCGCTTACTGACCAAAATCTTCCTGCTAGATAGAGTGATATATCTGTGCTCCAGACACAAGTCCAATCCCTAATGGACGTTGTTTCGGAAACAAGAATAGTGGTTGAGAAATGTCGTCAAGATATGAATGGTTTTGAAACCAGACTATCAAACATTCACTTCGTTGTTCAAGAGCAATGGCGTAAAAAAGGTGGAGATCGTGCTGCTCCATCAGATTCTACAGCCTGAAACATTAGCACTCAGGTCAAATGATCTGTGCTTCTATACATCTGATGGTGCTTTTATCTGGAAGGACTATAAACTTTATGCCAATAGGCCTTTTGTTGTATGGTTGGAATTTATTTTGTTGTGATACAACATTTATGATAATGCCACAGGCTGCAGTAATTACGACGCTATTTTTGTATAGTGTAGGTTTATCTTAGTAATGTATTCGGCCGAAAGCTTCGTAGGAGCCCAACATGCCAACATTCGTCAGGCCCATTCCAATTGGGCTAAAAATGATTACGGGCCGGAATTGGCAAGTAGCCCACTAAAAATATCTGGGCCTAATACAGGCCTTTAACAGGCCGGAACTTCTGTCGGGCTAGATTATCGTCATTTTTATAAGGGTCGTTAATGGGCCCGATATGACGTTGGGCCACATATGGCCCATGGTTTACGTCCGGCGTTAACAGGCCAAAAATGACAACAGGCCGAAAGTGCCCCAAATCTATAGTGGGCCTCTAACAGGCCGAATGTTAGACATGGCCGAATATGACCCAAATCCTTCATGGTGGTTTATGGGCCTAAAGTTTTGATGGCCTGTAAATGGGCCCAAATGAAGTCGGACCTTTAACGGGCCGGAAATACACCGGGCTGTAATTCGTACCAATTACTTAGCGGACTGTTAACGGGCCAGAAGTGACCATGGGCTGCATTGATGACAAGTTTAGGACAGGCCGTTGACGGGCCGATTTGATAGAGAATGTTGGGCCTTTAGCTGGGCCGGCCCATTACGATTTGCAGAATCTTTTGGGCCTTTAGCTGGGCCGGCCCATTATGGTCTGCATCGTGTGGGCCTTTAGCTGGGCCGGCCCATTATGGTCTGCTAAATTTTGTGGGCCTTTAGCTGGGCGGGCCCATAATGGTCCGCTAAATCTTATGGGCCTTTGGTTGGGCCGGCCCATTTAAACTTTGTGGGCCACTTTTGGGCCGGTCCACGTTGTCGGATTTAGGGTTCCGGCAGACCCTTGAGGTTCGAACACGGGGGTGCGCATGGAGATTTCGCCCGCTACCTACCTGCTCCCCACCGACTCGCTAGGATCTAAAGTACGGAAGGAACAACACAAGAGACACAGAGTTTATACTGGTTCAGGCCACCATTGCGGTGTAATACCCTACTCCAGTGTGTGGTATGGTGGATTGCCTCTTGGGCTGATGATGAACAATACAAGGAAGAACAGCCTCGCGAGGGCCTGTTCTTGGCTGGGATGATGAACTGCTAGGGGGAGTTCAGTCGCTCTCTCTCTAGTGGTTTCTTGATGAGGATCCCGTTCGTCCTCTACCTTGTGGTGGCTAGTCCTATTTATATGCAAAGGCCCTGGGCCTCTTCCCAAATATTGAGCGGGAAGGGCGCCAACAATTGGCCATTTTGAAGTGGAACATCTGGTACACTTACCCTGACTAAGGTTGGTCTTCGCCTGTCAAAGGATCTGGTGGTGATGCCTGCTTGGGCTACACAATGACTTCCTCCCTGCCGTTGGGCGGGTCTTGGTCTTGTTGCACCGAAATGGACGCCTTTGCTTGATGCTCTCGCCTGCGCTTGCTCCCTTTGCACCAAAGAGGAAAGGAGGACACTGCGCGGGCTGGCGCCCACCTGGCGCCCTTAGTCGTCACGGCTTGCGTCAGGGGCACCTCGTGAGGTACCCCGCCTTGATCTCTCCGCCTCCTCGTGAGCCAGCCAGATGAGGCCGTGCCTGAGGAAGCTCCTCGTCGTCCGCCCCGTGAGGCTTGGCCCCTCGCGAGGGTCTTGAGCTTGTGTTGATGAAGATGGGCCATGCTGGGCCCCCTTTGAGCCACGCCGTAGGCCGCAGGCAGGAAAGTCTGGGGACCCCCATTCCCAGAACGCCGACAGTAGCCCCCGGGCCCGAGGCGCGCCCGTTCTTGGCCGAGCAGAGAGGCGAAAGGGCAAGTGCGAAGCGCCGCGGGCCCTAACAGCCTGCAGCCGTGGGCGCCGCGTGGCGGTTGATTGGACGTGGGCGGCACTGTTCCCCCACGCCTCCTTATTTCGTGCCATGCTATGCGGACTTGTAGTCGCACACAGCCGCTCCCCTTTTCGTTGCTCGAGCGTCCTCTGCCCTTCCTCCTCTCAAACTCCAGCTTCCGCTCTCAATCCAATCTCGAACCTTCCCCCCCTTCTACTGCCATGGCTCCGACGAAGAAGGGAAGAGGGAAGGAGCCCATTCCTCCGCCTCGCTCACCGTCGTAGGCGGCCCCCGCCGTCGACCGATCGATCATAATCAATCGAGAGGGCTTGGGCAAGGTCAGCTCGGCTCTGGCCACCGTCTTCAACGAATGCGGGAGGACGATGGCCTGGCCCGCGTCTCGCTTCTCCATCAACAGGATAGTCACTGAGGTCCGGTATTTCGCCGACGCCCTGTGGGCGGGACTGGTTCCCCCCTTTTCTGATTTCTTCAACGCCGAGCTCTCCCACTATCAGATCCATATGATGCATCTGGGTCCTGAATCCATCACTCTTCTCACGGTATTCGACTTCGTTTGTGAGGCAATGATGGGCATCTTTCCTTCGGTTGCCTTGCTGCGCCACTTCTTCTCTCTGCGCCTTGTCGACCCCACCCAATGCTCAGGGTGCGTGAGCTTCATTGCTGCACCTGAGACAGCGGCCTCAGGGATCGACTTCAGACTTCCTCCGCCCGCACCTGGGTTTCGCGAGCGGTGGCTGTATGTGGACGTAGGGGTGCCCAACCCCCTGCTGTCGGAGCCATCTTCGCCTGATGTCCCCAACTCAGGCTGGGGCCAGGAGACGCTCACGAGTTCTCGGCTCGTCTTCGTCTGGCGTCGCTTCGCGTTCTTGAGGGCACTCGGCGTGATGGCGCCCAAGGTGGTGAAGGAGTTCCTGCTACGCCGTGTTGCCCCTCTCCAACGCCATTCTCACCGGATGTGGGCCTTCAGCGGGCGTGAGGATCGTATGAGGTCCAGGAAGAGGACCTGACGCCTGAAGCACCGAGGAAGGTGCTCTTGGTCTTGACTGGGGACCCCACCCCCGGCAGCATCCGGCATGGGGGGGGCCTTGCTGTACCTCTGCACGAAGAGAAGCGACTTTGTGAATCAGATGCCCACCTTCGACGAGTGAGGGCTGCGCCCCGCTAGCCGCCAGGGGCCTCGCGAGAACCCAGTGGTGGTGGCCGCCCTTGCAGTCGGCTAAGGCGACTCTTCCTCAAGTGGCGTAGCAGGGAGGCATGAGTCGCCGGAGGCCGAGGGGGCCCCCGCCGAGGTGACAGCGCTGGGCGGCGCTCATGAGGGAGCAGCCCCTGAGGCCCGTGCTGCTGTGGCTGAGGGCGGCGAGCAGCCGCCCGCAGCGCCTGTGGCTGGGGCCCCTGAGGCACCAGCTACTCTTCTTGGTGAGGCAACCGGCAGCGCACATCAGGCAGACGCCCCTGACACGGGTCGCCTTGACGCTTCTCCCTCGTCGCAGGTTGACCCCTGCGCTCAACTCCTAGGTCGCTTCCGCGTGGACTTTGAGGCCCTCCGGAAGAGAAGGGAGGCCCTGGGTGACGATTACCCTTATCGCCTGCTGAAGCGTAGGAAGTGCTTCGCCACCGATGAGTAAGCCTTCTCCCTTCCCAGCTCCTGATCCTTCCATTGCTTTTCCTGATCCTTGCTCTGCAGGGCCCTTCCCACCGAGCTCACGGAGATGACTGAGGAGCCATCCCCCTTGTCTCCGCCCTCTCCACCGTCTTCGAGCACTCCGGGCAGCAGATCCCTTGCGGTGAGGCCGGTTGGAGAGACAAACCATCCTGAGGCGCATCGCGACCCCGCGCGCCTTGCGTCCTTCCTTCACAAGCCTTCTCATGGCATAGCCAGCCTGCCGTGGACTTCTCGTCTGGTCGTGGACCCTGATTGGCTGGGGTACTCCCTGCGCTCTTCATTTGGGGATGGACTGGCTCCAGGCCGGGCTTTTGGCGAGCCGTGCCCGGGTTTATACTGGTTCATTTTGGGGGAAGTGCTGACTCGTGTCCCCCGGCGCTCGCTTGGGGCGGATGATGGTGTGGAAGATGTACTTGAGCGCGCCCGGGAGCATCGCGCTCTTCGCCAAGGGTTTCTTTGGAGGGCGGCTGACGCGGTGAGCCTGCTTGGTGAAGAGCTCGCTGATGATGACGCGCGCCTTGAGGCCGAGGGCCTGCGCCTAGTTGCAGAGAGGCACGAGCTGGAGGCGGCTGTCGCCCTCGCGCGCTATCAGCGCGATCTTGACGATGAGGAGGCCAAGGCGACACTGGCGGCCTCTCGGGAGGTCCGTTCCCGGGCCATCGAGGAGGCCCGGGAAGCTGACTGGCGGCGAGAGGCGACGGAGGAGCGGGCGCGGGAACTCCTGGCCCGGTGCCGCTCACTGGAGGAGCAGGTGGAGCTGCACGAGGCGGCCCTCGCGTCGATGAAGATGGCTTCAGGTGACCCAGCAGAGCTCCCGAAGCGCGAGGAGGCGCTGACGCTGGAGGCCGCTGAACGCGCATGTGAGTATGAACGCCTGGAGACAAGGGAGCGCTTGGTGACGCAGGTGGAGGATGATGTTGTTGCGCGGGAAGCCCGTGTCCCGGAGGAAGTCGGACGTCTGGTGGCGACGGCGCGCTTGAACCTCGAGCGCGAGTTCGAGGAGAGGCTGGGGTTGATCCGGACCGAGGCTGAAGGTAGGACCGCTGTCTTAAGGGTCAAGCTGGAGGAAGTAACACGGCGGGTCGATGCTTTGCGGGCCGCACTTGAGGTGGGGCATGGGGAGTCAACTACCTCCCATGCCGAGGTGCTTCTCCTTCGCCAACGGGTAGACGAGGCTGAGGCCGTCACGCGCCAGAATGCGGATGAGATACGCCAGCGGCGGATCCTGGAGCATGAGCACGGCCCCATGCTCACCACGCTTCGGGAGAGAGCCAACACAGCCTTGGGTAACATCTGCGAGGCGGCTGTTGGCGAGTCACACGCAGTTAACTACACCGGCAACCTTTATTTCTTCATCGACATGGTGACACAGCTGGAGGCGCGGTCGGTTAGAGCCGACAGGTTGTTGGAGGAGAGGAGTCGCGCCCTGCTTGGGCGCTCCTTTTCTCGCGTCTTCAGCCATCTCCGGAACATGGATCCCCACTTTGACTTCGACGCTGCCATCGCCCTAGTCCCCAAGGCCGTCCGGGATGACCTGGCGCACTGGGTGGAAGACAACGTGGATGCTCTTGTCAGGGCCGTCGCTTCAGATAACGACGATGTGATCGTGGCCGCCGATGAGGGCGGCGTGGTGAACGGTCCTGACGCCGCTGATTGCAACGCAGAGGGCGATGGTGAGGCCAGCGACGCCAGCAACAGTTCGGGCGGTGCTCCTGAGGATGCATTGGGAGATTTATCCGACTGACCGCGTATCGTTCCTGTCTCCTTACCCTGCATGAATAGAACTCAGGTTTTGACCTGATGGTTGTAAGAGCATTTTGGGAGGGGGTGCCCCTCATGTAAAACTCATGTTCAACGTACTAGTGGATGCTACATCACCCGTACGCTCGCGCCAAGTGGTTGACTAGGCGACGAGCCGGCTGGCTAGTTTACCTTTGTCCCGTGCGGGCCATGAGATAGCTTGTGGGAGGCTGTGGTGCCTCGAGTGTCTCCTGATCGAATCCGTAGGATCTGCAGTAGAAGCCTCCTGAGAGGATACGACGACGGCAGTTCTGGGCTGCACGCAAGCTAGGCCAGACCCGGCTCGCGAGGGGCTCACGTGGGGAGGCAGCTGAGGCAAAGTGGTAACCGAAACGCGAGAGATTTCTCGAACGAGACTAAGCACCCCTTCCCCAAACACACGCAAATCTCAAATTCGAGTCCAACTTAAATCCAGCGGGGGAAAGCGACAACCAAGGGAAAGGCAATGAAAGCGGAAAAAAGGCCGCGTCCGGCACCTAGTCTAGTCTTGGACGTCTTCTCACCAGCGCGGAGCTAAGTGCTGCCACTAGGCGTGGGAGGGAGCCCCAGGGCCTGAGGCCGGTACCCCTGAGACTCCGGGGCGTGTACAGCCCCACTCATTATTATGTGAGAGTGTCACGGGGCGGCGAGCTTCACAGGCACTGGGCCTTCTTCACAGGTACCGGCCTTGCTTCATATCGCCAGATGAGGGCCCCGCCTTGCGCCACACTCTAGTGCCATCAACGACGACCAGAGACCAGGATACCGCCGATGGGGTAGAGCGGTCGCCAGCGGTTTCCCCGACGACCACGGGTCCTCCGCCAGGGGCAGGCCCTGAGGCACCTCCCCAGCAGAGGGCCTACCTACTGAGAACGCCTTGCTCCGAACGCCGCGGTGGTGATGCTGGATCCCGGCCCCTCTCTTGCAGCCCCCGACGCCCTCCTCCTGAGGGGTAGGAGACTGCGGGAGCGGGGCAGTTGCTCGCTATGGCGACCTGCACCTCCTGCGACCCATGATTAGCGAATGCCTGCTCCTGAGGAATTAGTGGTACCTGATAATCGTCGCTTCCAGCGTGGCCGGCGGGGCTGTCCTGGGTTTCCTGGAAGAGCTCAGCTTCTGGCGCCTCGTCCCCCCAGCTTGGGATGAGGAGTGAGCCTTGTTCGCCCTCATGCGGGTGCCCTTGGTCCATCATGTGGGGCATGTATTCTTCTGGGGCCGCCATCCCGAAGGCCGCACCATAGCGCTCCGCGTGCCATGCAGCTCTGCTTGATGCGCCCACCTGGGGGTGGTAGCGCGGCGGCCCACTGGGGCCGTGGGTCGCGACGAGTCCTTCTTCGCTAGCCGGGGGCGGAGTCAGCGCTGCCGCTGGCCCAGTGCTGAGAGCTTCGCTAGTGTTGGAGTAGCCTTGGAGCCCGCGGGCGCGCGTGGATCCCCTGCGCGGGCCACCCTGGACCTGAGATGGGAGCTGGGTGCAGAAGGGGTGAGCCCCCGAGGCGGCAAAGCCCAGGAGCTCTGTCACCCGCTCTAGCAGCACGTCACGGCCGCCCTCCATCAGCCTGCACTTCAGCAGCTCTCGGGCCACTGTGAGCACGGCCCTTGAGTTCACCTGCTCCCGGCGGGTGTACGGCGTCGTGGCCGCGGCGTGGTTGGAGGCCCTGGCTGCCGACCGCGCCTGCCGTGGTGTGAGAGCTGTCGGAGCCTGTCCGCGTCGCCCACGGCCTGCAGCGCCCTGCGGACCGCGAGCTGCCTGGGGCATGGGGTCGCCCGGGGCGAGCGACTCTGCGTGGGCGGGCCAAGCTGCCCAGGGATCAGGGTTGCCCGCCTGGTCGCCGGACATGGCGATGATGATGCGACGGGGCACGAAGTGGCAGAAGGTGGATCCCGGCGCACCCCTACCTGGCGCGCCAAATGTCGGATTTCGGGTACCGGCAGACCCTTGAGGTTCGAACACTGGGGTGCGTGCGGAGATTTCGCCCTCTACCTACCTGCTCCCCACCGACTCGCTAGGATCTAAACTACGGAAGGAACAACACAAGAGACACAGAGTTTATACTGGTTCAGGCCACCATTGCGGTGTAATACCCTACTCCAGTGTGTGGTATGGTGGATTGCCTCTTGGGCTGATGATGAACAATACAAGGAAGAACAGCCTCGCGAGGGCCTGTTCTTGGCTGGGATGATGAACTGCTAGGGGGAGTTCAGTCGCTCTCTCTCTACTGGTTTCTTGATGAGGATCCCGTTCGTCCTCTACCTTGTGGTGGCTAGTCCTATTTAAGGCAAAGGCCCTGGGCCTCTTCCCAAATATTGAGTGGGAAGGGCGCCAACAATTGGGCATTTTGAAGGGGAACATCTGGTACACTTATCCTGACTAAAGTTGGTCTTCGCCTGTCAACGGCTCTGGTGGTGACGCCTGCTTGGGCTCCACAATGACTTTCTCCCTGCCGTTGGGCGGGTCTTGGTCTTGTTGCACCGAACTTGATGCCTTCGCTTGATGCTCTCGCCTGCGCTTGCTCCCTTTGCACCAAAGAGGAAAGGAGGACACTGCGCGGGCTGGCGCCCACCTGGCGCCCACCTGGCGCCCTTGGTCGTCATGGCTTGCGTCATGGGCACCTCGTGAGGTACCCCGCCTTGATCTCTCCGCCTCCTCATGAGCCAGCCTAATGAGGTTGTGCCTGAGGAAGCTCCTCGTCGTCCACCCCGCGAGGCTTGGCCCCTCACGAGGGTCTTGAGCTTGTGTTGATGAAGATGGGACGTGCTGGGCCCCTTTTGTGCCACGCCGCAGGCCGCAGGCAGGCAAGTCTGGGGACCCCCATTCCCAGGACGCCGACACACGTGTCAACATATCATAGGCCCATCTCGACCGCTGGATGAGTGACACCTGTGCCAACGCCGAGCTGATGCATGGATCCTTCAGCAAATGAGAATTTTACACATGGAAAATCGGCATTGGTCATGGCTGTTAACGCGTTATCGTATCCAAAATCCGACCCGATAGCTTAACGGCGTTCCGTTACGGTGGATTCCACGTGTCGGTCACCCTTGACGAAAGCACTTCTGTGACGCGCGATTTATCGTCATGGAAGTGGACACTTCCGTGATGATAATTTTGGTAATGTCATGGAACACTTCTACGACGGCACAAGTATGATTATCTTGATTCTGTCATAAAATCGTCATGGATGTACATGCATGACAGAAAATGCGACCTACTGTGACAAACACATAGCATCACGGAAGTGTATTTTTTTTGTAGTGTATAGTATCTCTATTGGCAAGCTTAATAGTAACATCCATGTCTTCTATTTCAGCGGGTGCTATTTCATTCTTAATTTCTTCATACAAGGAAAAATGAATAGCACCCACGCTAGCACCCATGTCACATAAACCATGATAACAGTGATCTCCTATCTTAATTGAGACAACATGCATGGCAACAACTGGTCTATGTTTATCTTTTTCATCGGGTTTGGCAATTTTAGCAGCTTCAACACAAAAGTAAATAACATGCCCATCAATATTATCGACCAAGAGATATTTAACCATAGCAACACTAGGTTCAACTTTGATTTGTTCAGCTGGTTTAGGTGTTCTAATGTAACTTCTGTTGACCACAGTTGAAACTTTAGCATTTTATTTTACCCTAACACGAAAAGGTGGTTTTTCAATATAAGCAGTGGGAACAACTGGATCAACATTATAAATGATAGTTTCTGCTTTAGCCTTTACCGGTTCTTCAATTTCCTTTTTAATTGGTGTGTGATATTTGAACCACTTCTCCTTAGGGAGATCAACATGAGTAGCAAAAGATTCACAAAAGGAAGCTACTATCTCGGAATCAAGTCCATATTTGGTGCTAAATTGTTGAAAAGCATCGATATTCATAAAAGATTTAACACAATCAAACTTAGTTTCAATACCTGACTCTTTACCTTCGTCGAGTTCCCAATATTCAGAGTTGCTTTTAATTCTTTCTAAAAGATCCCACCAGAATTCAATAGTCTTCTTCATAAAAGAACCAATACAAGAAGTATCGAGCATGGATTGATCATTATGAGAAAGTCGAGCATAAAAATTATGAATAATAATTTCTCTTGAGAACTCATTATTGGGGCATGGATATAACATTGACTTAAGCCTCCCCAAGCTATAGCAATACCTTCTCCTTCATGAGGCCAAAAATTATATATATAATTCCGATCACGATGAACTAGCTGCATATGATAACCCACAAGTATAGGGGATCACAACAGTTTTCGAGGGTAAGTATTTAACCGAGATTTATAGATTCGACACAAGGGAAGCCAAAGAATATTTGAAGGTATTAGCAGCTGAGTTGTCAATTCAACCACACCTAGAGATTAATTATCTGCAGCAAAGTGATCAGTAGCAAAGTAGTTTGATATTTTGATAGTAGTGACAGCAGCAACGGTAACGGTAACAGTGATAGAAGTGATATTGTAGCAGTAACGATAGCAGTACCAATGGTAGTAACTTAGCAAGAACAATATATGATAAATCCGTAGGCATTGGATCTGTAACTTGTTGGATGATATTCATCATGTGATAGTTATAACCTAGGGCGATATGGCACTAGCTCTAGTTCATCGATATAATGTAGGCATGTACTCCGTAAATAGTCATACGTGCTTTATTAAAAGAACTTGCATGACATCTTTTGTCCTATCCTCCCGTGGCATCGGGGTCCATATTGGAAACTAAGGGATATTAAGGCCTCCTTTAATTAGAGAACTGGAACAAAGCATTAACACATAGTGAATACATGAACTCCTCAAACTACGGTCATCACCGAGAGTGGGCCCGGTTGTTGTCACTCCGGGGTTGTTGGATCATAACTGTAGTAGGTCACTATAACTTGCAAGATCGGATATAAACATGGATATAATAATGAATTCATAAATGGTTCAGATCTGAGTTCATGGCACCCGGGCCCAAAGTGACAAGCATTAAGCATACCAAAGTCATAGCAACATCAATCTAAGAACATAGTGGATACTAGGGATCAAGCCCTAACAAAACTAACTCGATTACATGATGAATCTCATCCAACTCCTCACTGACTAGAAAGCCTACGAAGGAATTACTCACTCCCGGTGGGGAGCATCATGGAATTGGCGATGGAGATGGGTTGGTGATGACAAAGAACGAAGATCCCCCTCTCCGGAGCCCCAAACGGACTCCAGATCTGCCCTCTCGAGGAAGAACAGGGCTTGGCGGCGGCTCCGTCTTGTGGATTGCGATAATTCTTTCTCCCCTATTTTTTTCTGGAAATATGTGATTTTATAGCATCAAGGGGGTTGTCTGCGGGGCCACCAGGTGGGGACAACCCACCTGGGCGCGCCAGGAGAGGGGGGCGCGCCCTGGTGGGTTGTGCCCACCTAGGTGCCCCTCTCCTGCAGGTCTTGGCTCCAGAAATTCTTATTATTGATATAAAAATCCTCGCAAAGTTTCGTTCCATTCCGAGAACTTTTATTTCTGCACAAAAACAACAGGATGGTAGTTCTGCTGAAAACAGTGTCAATCCGGGGTTAGTTTCATTCAAATCATGCAAATTAGAGTCCAAAACAAGAGGAAAAGCGTGAGAAAAAGACGATACATTGGAGACGTATCAACTCCCCCAAGCTTAAACCTTTGCTTGTCCTCAAGCAATTCAGTTGATAAACTGAAAATGAGAAACAAAAACTTTTACGGACTCTTTTGCTCTTGTTTGCATAAATAAGCTTAAACAACACCCAGGTTTTCAGCCAACATTATAACTAACCATGTCAACAATAACATTTAAAGATTATAATGACTCATATCAATGACATAATCAGCTAGCGAGCAATAATAAAATATCTCAAACAACAACACTTTGTCAAAAGAACCATGATATAATATGACAATAGTGGTACCTCGCTAGCTGCTACCTCTTGAGCACTGCGTTGGTTTTCCCTTGAAGAGGAAAGGGTGATGCAGCAAAGTAGCGTAAGTATTTCCCTCAGTTTTTGAGAACCAAGGTATCAATCCAGTAGGAGGCTCCACGCAAGTCCCTCATACCGACACAAACAAACAAGAACCTCGCAACCAACATGATAAAGGGCTTGTCAATCCCTTCACAGTAACTTGCGAAAGTGAGATCTGATAGAGATAATAAGATAAGATAAATATTTTCGGTATTTTTATGATATAGATTGAAAATTAAAGAGTGCAAAATAAAGTAGATCGGAAACTTATATGATAGAAGATAGACCCGGGGGCCATAGGTTTCACTAGTGGCTTCTCTCAAGATAGCATAAGTATAACAGTGGGTGAACAAATTACTGTCGAGCAATTTATAGAAAAGTGCATAGTTATGAGAATATCTAGGCATGATCATGTATATAGGCATCACGTCCGCGACAAGTAGATCGAAACGATTCTGCATCTACTACTATTACTCCACACATCGACCGCTATCCAGCATGCATCTAGAGTATTAAGTTCATAAGAACAAAGTAACGCATTAGGCAAGATGACATGATGTAGAGGGATAAACTCAAGCAATATGATATAAACCCCATCTTTTTTATCCTTGATGGCAACAATACAATACGTGCCTTGCTGCCCCTACTATCACTGGGAAAGGACGCCGCAAGATTGAACCCAAAGCTAAGCACTTTTCCCATTTCAAGAAAGATCAATCTAGTAGGCCAAACCAAACTGATAATTCGAAGAGACTTGCAAAGATAACCAATCATACATAAAAGAATTTAGAGGAGATTCAAATATTTCTCATAGATAAAATTGATCATAAACCCACAATTCATCGGATCTCGACAAACACACCGCAAAAAAGAGTTACATCGAATAGATCTCCAAGATGATCAAGTAGAACTTTGTATTAAGATTCAAAGAGAGAAAAGAAGCCATCTAGCTAATAACTATGGACCCGAAGGTCTGTTCTAAACTACTCACAACTCATCGGAGAGGCTATGGTCTTGATGTAGAAGCCCTCCATGGTTCATTCCCCCTCCGACGGAGCGCCGGCAAAGGCCCCAAGATGGGATCTCGCGGATACAGAAGGTTGCGGCTGTGGAAATAGGTTTTCTTGGTGCTCCTAGATGTTTTCGGGGTACGTAGATATATATAGGCGAAGGAGGTAGGTCAGGGGAGCCATGAGGGGCCCACAAGGGTGGGGGCGCGCCTACCCCCCTAGGGCGCGCCCTCCTGCCTCGTGGCCGCCTTGGCTACTTCTTGACGTCCACTCCAAGTCTCCTGGATTGTGTTTGTTCCAAAAAGATCGCTCCTGAAGGTTTCATTCCGTTTGGACTCAATTTGATATTCCTTTTCTTCGAAACACTGAAATAGGAAAAATGACAGCAATTCGGGTTGGGCCTCCGGTTAGTTGGTTAGTCCCAAAAATGATATGAAAGTGTAAAGTAAAGCCCATAAACATCCAAAACGGGTAATATAATAGCATGGAACAATAAAAAATTATAGATACGTTGGAGACGTATCAAGCATCCCCAAGCTTAATTCCTGCTCGTCCTCGAGTAGCTAAATGATAAAAACAGAATTTTTGATGTGGAATGCTACCTAGCATATTCTCAATGTAATTTTCTTTATTGTGGCATGAATGTTCAGATCCAAATGATTCAAGACAAAAGTTCATATTGACATAAGAATAGTAATACTTCAAGCATACTAACAAGAATCATGTCTTCTCAAAATAACATGGCTAAAGAAAGTTTATCCCTACAAAATCATATATTTAGGCTATGTATCATTTTCATCACACAAAATACTCCCATCATGCACAACCCCGGTTTCATCCAAGCAATTGGTTCATACTTTTTAACTCGCTTCAGCTTTTTCCAACTCTCACGCAATACATGAGCGTGAGCCATTGATATAGCACTATGGGTGGAATAGAACATGATGATAGAGCTTGTGTGGAGAAGACAAAAAAGGAGAAAGTCTCACATTGACGAGGCTAATCAATGGGCTATGGAGATGCCATCAATTGATGTCAACATGAGGAGTAGGGATTGCCATGCAACGGATGCACTAGAGCTATAAATGTATGAAAGCTCAACAGAAGAAACTAAGTGGGTGTGCATCCAACTTGCTTGCTCACGAAGACCAAGGGCATTTTGAGGAAGCCCATCGTTGGAATATACAAGCCAAGTTCTATAATGAAAAATTCCCACTAGTATATGAAAGTGACAACATAAGAGACTCTCTATCATGAAGATCATGGTGCTACTTTGAAGCACAAGTGTGGAAAAGCATAGTAACATTGTCCCCCCTTTTTTTGGGCCTTCCTTTTTCTTATTTTGCCTTTTTTATTGGCCTTTCTTTTTTTAAGGGATAATGCTCTAATAATGATGATCATCACACTTCTATTTGTTTACAACTCAAGAATTACAACTCGATACTAGAACAAGATATGACTCTATATGAATGCCTCCGACGGTGTACCGGGATGGGCAATGAATCAAGAGTGATATGTATATAAAAAATTATGCATGGTGGCTTTGCCACAAATACGATGTCAACTACATGATCATGCAAGGCAATATGACAATGATGATGCGTGTCATGATAAACGGAACGGTGGAAAGTTGCATGGCAATATATCTCGGAATGGCTATGGAAATGCCATAATAGGTAGGTATGGTGGCTGTTTTGAGGAAGATATAAGGAGGTTTATGTGTGATAGAGCATATCATATCACGGGGTTTGGATGCACCAGCAAAGTTTGCACCAACTCTCAAGGTGAGAAAGGGCAATGCACGGTACGGAAGAGTCTAGCAATGATGTAAGGGTAAGAGTGCGTATAATCCATGGACTCACATTAGTCACAAAGAACTCATATACTTATTGCAAAAGTTTTATTAGCCCTCGAAGCAAAGTACTACTACGCATGCTCCTAGGGGGGAGGTTGGTAGGAGTTAACCATCGCGCGCCCCCGACCTCCACACATAAAGAAGTCAATCAAAAGAGAACACCATGCAACAAATTTGTGACACAACTTTTACCATACGTGCATGCTACGGGACTTGCCAACTTCAACACAAGTATTCCTCAATTCCATAATTACCCAACTAGCATGACTCTAACATTACCACCTTTATATCTCAAAACAATTATCAAGCATCAAATTGATCATAGCATCCAATTCACTACCTATGATAGTTTTTATTATACCCAACTTGGATGCCCATCATTCTAGGACCAATTTATAACCATAGCAAATCCCATGATGTTCTAAAAGACTCTCAAAATAATATAAGTGAAGCATGAGAGATCAATAATTTGTACAAAATAAAACCACCGTCGTGCTCTAAAAAGATATAAGTGAAGCACTAGAGCAAAATTGTGTAGCTCAAAAGATATAAATGAAGCACATAGAGTATTCTAATAAATTCCGAATCATGTGTGTCTCTCCCAAAAGGTGTGTACATCAAGTATGATTGTGGTAAACTAAAAAGCAAAGACTCATATCATACAAGACGCTCCAAGCAAAACACATATCATGTAGCGAATAAAAATATAGCTCCAAGTAAAGTTAGCGATAGACGAAGACGAAAGAGGGGATGCCTTCCGGGGCATCCCCAAGCTTAGGCTTTTTGTTGTCCTTGGATTATCTTGGGGTGCCATGGGAATCCCCAAGGTTAGGCTCTTGCCACTCCTTATTCCATAGTCCATCAAATCTTTACCCAAAACTTGAAAACTTCACAACACAAAACTCAACAGGAAATCTCACGAGCTCCGTTAGTGCAAGAAAGAAAAACCACCACTTAAGGTACTGTAATGAACTCATTATTTATTTATATTGGTTTTAAACCTACTGTATTCCGACTTCTCTATGGTTCATACCCCCAGATACTAGCCATAGATTCATCAAAATCAGCAAACAACACACGAAAAACAGAGTCTGTGAAAAACAGAACAGTCTGTAGTAATCTGTTACTTTTGAATACTTATGGAACTCCAAAAATCCTACCAAAATAGGAAGTCCTAGGCAATTTGTCTACTGATCTACTTCAAAAATAATCAACTAAAAAGTACGTTCCTGTGATTTATTAAAATTACTCTCGTGCGCGCAAAAGTTTCTGTTTTTCAGCAAGATCAAATTAACTTTCACCCAAGATGATCCTATAGGTTCTACTTGGAACAAACACTTATTAAAACATAAAACAACATCTAAACAGAAGCTATATAAATTATTTATTACTAAACAGGAACAAAAATCAAGGAACAAAAATAAAATAAAAATAAAATCGTTTAACGCCCCTAGCTAGGCATAAAAGCGAGAATAGATCTAAGTATTGCCATCTTTGGTATTCAATTCATAAGTGGCTCGCTTAATAGATTCATAAGGTAATTTGATTTTCTTTCTAGGAAAGTGTTCCATGCCTTTCCTTAATGGAAATTGGAATCTAATATTCCCTTCCTTCATATCAATAATTGCACCAATCGTTCTAATGAAAGGTCTACCAAGAATAATAGGACATGAAAAATTGCAATCTATATCAAGAACAATAAAATCTATGGGAACATAATTCCTATTTGCAACAATAAGAACATCATTAATCCTTCCCATAGGTTTCTTAATAGTGGAATCCTCAAGGTGCAAGTTTAAATAGCAATCATCAAATTCACGAAAACCTAGCACATCACATAAAGTTTCTGGAATCGTAGAAACACTAGCACCCAAATCACACAATGCATAGCATTCACGATCTTTAATTTTAATTTTAATATTAGGTTCCCATGCATCATAAAGTTTTCTAGGGATAGAAACTTCCAATTCAAGTTTTTCCTCATAAGATTGCATCAAGGCATCGACAATATGTTTAGTAAAAGCTTTATTTTGGCTATAAGCATGTGGAGAATTCAACACGGATTGCAACAAGGAAATGCAATTCTATGTAAAGTTTTGACCTCTTCAATCCCACTTTTACCAAATTTAGCATCAAGATCTAAAAACTCCGAATCATTGGGATGCCTTTTAACTAAAGTTGACTCATCTCTATTCCCATCATTATCAAGATTCATATTGCAAAATAAAGATTTCATAGGAGACACATCAATTACTTTTAGATCTTCATCATTATTTTTATGGAAACTAGAAGAACACGCTTTTACAAAGAAATCTTTCTTAGCACGCATCCTAGCAGTTCTTTCTTTGCACTCATTAATGCAAATTCTCATGGTTTTGAGAGACTCATTGATATCATGCTTAGGTGGAATAGATCTAAGTTTCAAAGAATCAACATCAAGAGAAATTATATCCATGTTCCTAGCCAATTCATCAACTTTAAGCAATTTTTCTTCAAGCAAAGCATTGAAATTCTTTTGAGCGGTCATAAATTCTTTAACACTATTCTCAAAATCAAAGGGAATATTATTAAAATTTCCATAAGAGTTCTTGTAGGAATTACCATAATTATTAGAGGAATTACTAGGAAACGGCCTAGAATTAAAGTTTCCTCTATAAGCATTGTTACCAAAATTATTCCTACCAATAAAATTCACATACATAGAATCATTATTATTCTCAATCGAAGTAGACAAAGGCATATCATTAGGATCAATAGGAGCACTCTTACTAGCAAACAACTTCATAAGTTCATCCATCTTTCCACTCAAAACATTAATCTCTTCTATCGCATGTACTTTTTTACTAGTAGATCTTTCGGTGTGCCATTGAGAATAATTAACCATAATATTATCTAGGAGTTTAGTAGCTTCTCCTAAAGTGATTTCCATAAAAGTACCTCCCCCGACCGAATCTAAAATATTTCTAGAAGCAAAACACAATCCGGCATAAATATTTTGTATGATCACCCATAAATTCAAACCATGTGTAGAGCAATTGTGAATCATTAATTTCATCCTCTCCAAATATTAGGCAACATGCTCATGATCAAGTTGCTTAAAATTCAAAATATCATTTCTAAGAGAGTTGATCTTAGTGGGAGGAAAATACTTAGAGATAAAAGCATATTTGCATTTATTCCATGAATCAATACTATTTTTAGGCAAAGACGAAAACCAAGTTTTAGCACGATCTCTAAGTGAAAACGGAAATAACTTCAATTTAACAATATCATTATCCATGTCTTTATTCTTTTGAATATCACACAAATAAACAAAGTTGTTTAGATGAGTAGCGGCATCTTCACTAGGAAGGCCGGAGAACTGATCTTTCATGACAAGATTCAACAAAGCATCATTGATTTCACAAGATTTAGCATCATTAAGAGGATCAATCGGAGTGCTAAGGAAATCATTACTATTGGTATTGGAAAAGTCACACAATTTAGTATTATCTTGAGCCATCGTAACGAGCAATCCAACACACAAGCACACAAGAGGCAAGCGAAAAAGAGAGGCGAACGGAAAAGTGAGGGCGAATAAAACGGCAAGGGTGAAGTGGGGGAGAGGAAAATGAGAGGCAAATGGCAAATAATGTATTGCGAGGGAGATGAGTTTGTGATGGGTACTTGGTATGTCTTGACTTGTGCGAAGACCTCCCCGGCAACGGCTCCAAAAATCCTTCTTGCTACCTCTTGAGCACTCCGTTGGTTTTCCATTGAAGAGGAAAGGGTGATGTAGCAAAGTAGCGTAAGTATTTCCCTCAGTTTTGGAGAGCCAAGGTATCAATCTAGTAGGAGGCTCCACGCAAGTCCCTCGTACCTATAAAAACAAACAAGAACCTCGCAACCAACGTGATAAAGGGGTTGTCTATCCCTTCACGGTAACTTGCGAAAGTGAGATCTGATAGAGATAATAAGATAAGATAAATATTTTTGGTATTTTTATGATATAGATTGAAAAGTAAAGATTGCAAAATAAAGTAGACAATAAACTTATATGATAGAAGATAGACCTGAGGGCCTTGGGTTTCACTAGTGGCTTCTCTCAAGATAGCATAAGTATTACGGTGGGTGAACAAATTACTGTCGAGCAATTGATAGAAAAGTGCATAGTTATGAGAATATCTAGGCATGATTATGTATCTAGGCATCACGCCCGCGACAAGTAGATCGAAACGATTCTTCATCTACTACTATTACTCCACACATTGACCACTATCCAGCATGCATCTAGAGTATTAAGTTCATAAGAACAGAGTAACACATTAGGCAAGATGACATAATGTAGAGGGATAAACTCAAGCAATATGATATAAACCTCATCTTTTTATCCTCGATGGCAACAATACAATACGTGCCTTGCCGCCCCTGCTGTCACTGGGAAAGGACACCGCAAGATTGAACCCAAAGCTAAGCACTTCTCCCATTGCAAGAAAGATCAATCTTGTAGGCCAAACCAAACTGATAATTCGAAGAGACTTGCAAAGATAACCAATCATACATAAAAGAATTTAGAGGAGATTCAAATATTTCTCATAGATAAACTTGATCATAAACCCACAATTCATCGGATCTTGACAAACACACCGCAAAAAAGAGTTACATCGAATAGAATCCAAGACTATCAAGGAGAACTTTGTATTGAGATTCAAAGAGAGAGAAGAAGCCATCTAGCTAATAACTATGCACCCGAAGGTCAGTGGTAAACTACTCACAACTCATCGGAGAGGCCTTGGAGATGATGTAGAGGCCCTCCATGGTCGATTCCCCCTCCAGCGGAGGGCCGGCGAAGGCTCCAAGATGGGATCTTGCGGATACAGAAAGTTGCAGCAGTGGAAATAGGTTTTCTTGGTGCTCCTGGATGTTTTCGGGGTACGTAGATATATATAGGCGAAGGAGGTAGGTCAGGGGAGCCATGAGGGGCCCGCGATGGTGGAGGGTGCGCCTACCCCCCTAGGGCGCGCGCTCCTGCCTCGTGGCCGCCTCGGCTTCTTCTTGACGTCCACTCCAAGTCTCCTGGATTGCGTTTGTTCCAAAAAGATCGCTCCCAAAGGTTTCATTACGTTTGGACTCCGTTTGATATTCCTTTTCTTCGAAGCACTGAAATAGGCAAAAAAACAGCAATTCGGGCTGGACCTTCGGTAAGTAGGTTAGTCCCAAAAATGATATAAAAGTGTAAAGTAAAGCCCACAAACATCCAAAACGGGTAATATAATAGCATGGAACAATAAAAAATTATAGATACGTTGGAGACATATCAGTAGCCATTTCCGAGACCACAAAACATGCAGAGCACCTCCAAAGTTCAAGCAGCGACTGAACATTGTAATTCATGGTAGAACAGATCCAGTCATGATGCACCCAACATTAGCTACACATAATTCATAAATCATGACAGATGTGCTCTACTCGGTTTCTGGCGCTTGTTTTAGAAGGTGGTGACACAACATAAATGTAAATAGATAGTCCCTTCACAGAGGGAAGCAGTGATTTGCAGAGGTGCTAGAGCTCAATTTTTAAAACAGAGATAAATGATATATTGAGACATGCATCCTTCTTATTCACTTCATGACCATCAACTATCAATATCTTCCATGCTAAGAATGCTAGTGGCGGTTCCCAAGCGCTAAAGTAAAGGTTTACTCCCCATCCACCATCAATCACACTCCACGGCTTGTCCGAAACAACGGGTGTCGTCCATACCTACATCAGTACCGAGGGAGTTTTGTTTAATTATTTGAATTTTTGAGTTCGGGACTGGGAATCCCTATTACCTCCCATTTTCTCGTGCGATGGCGAGTGAATAAACACTCGACCTGAGAATAACCCGCTTAGAATGGAAGATACCTACCACCTCTTGTCGTTCCATGAACAATCCAGGCACACAAAAAAGGATAATTTTTAGAAGTTTTTAGAGGTGGCACATGCAAATTTAATTAGGACGGCAGGGTAATACCCATATAGGTAGGTATGGTGGACTCATCTGGAATAACTTTGGGTTCAAGGTTTTTGATGTACAAGCATAATTCCCACTTAATACAGGCGAAGGCTAGCAATTTAGATTGAGAAGCGGCCAACTAGAGAGCAACAATGATCATAACCATGCATTATGCATAAGTAACATTGGACACTAGCATGAGTAGGATATGAACACCATGAATATAAATATCATAGAGGCTATGTTGGTTTTGATTCAACTACATGCATGAACATGTGCCAAGTCAAGCCACTCGAACATTCAGAGGAGGATACCATATCATCATACTACATCACAATCATTTTAACACTATGTTGATATCCAAGATAAATCATTATCAAATCCCACCTACTTATGCATGGCATGAGAAACTATAATATCTAATTGTCATTGCAAACATGTTTAATCATAATGGGCTGAATCATGGATACTAGGTTAAACATATTTACAAAAACAAAACAAGTCGAGTTCATACGAGTTTCTCCCTGCCACGACCAGTTCATCAGATGTCGTCATTATTGCCTTTCACTTGCACGACCAAACTATATGAAAATAATAATAGTGCAAGAATGTCGTGGACTAAGCTGAAATATGCAAGATATTTTATTCAACAGGAGAACACAAGGTAAAATGTGCTCTTATAAGTTCAACAATTATTCATATGAGAGCCACTCAACATTTTCATCGTGGTCTTCTCCTCGGTACAACTTGAATAAAAGGAAAAGAAGTTCAGAGAAACACACTAAAATATTTTTGGAGTTTTCGATTTTCTTGAACAAGCAAACAAAAGAAAAGAGAGAAAACGAGAAAAACTATTTACACGGGAAAGCTCCCGACAAGGAAAAGAAGAACAAGGACTTTTGGATTTTCTTTTTAATACTACTACTAAGCATGCATAGAAAGTAAATTGACTACAACTAATTTTATTTGTTTTTCTAAAGTTTTTCAAACACACAAGAAGAAAGCAAAAATATAGATCTTAACATGGATGATACAATGAAAAAGTGTGAACACCGACAAATAGAATGATAAGTGGACATGAGTGTAAGGCCGGTGGAAACACGTACTCCCCCAAGCTTAGGCTTTTGGCATAAGTTGGTGATCGATCAGTAGCCTGGAGGGTGGTAGGGGTTCTGAGGAGCGGGCATCCACTCATCCCACTGCTGAGGCTCCTCCACAGCCTCTGCAGCAGCGTGAGCGTTCTAGTAGGCGATAATGTCCACAGGCATAATCCAGTATCCGCCCCTGGTAGCAGAATCAAACAAAGCAGGCGCAGGCAATGGAATAACATCACAAGTTTCAACGCTATAGACCGGGTTGTAAGGAATGGCGATGTTAGGAGATTATGTACAAGGAAGTGATGGTGCTCCATGGCTGCACAGTCTAGGTAAACCTTAGTCAGAGGGAAATCATGAGGGCGTATCTCAACCTCGAAGTGAGCCGCCAAACGAGTAGCATAAATCCCACCATGTATTTCACCCTGAAATTTATTAAGATGCAGGCGACGAGCCACAATAGCTCCCAAGCTGTAAGTGTTGTTACTCTCTAGTGCCCGGCCTAAAACAACAAAGTCTGGTGCGCTGAGCGCGCCTACTTTCTTCCTAGCAAGCAGACACTTAGCAACCAATAAAGCAAAATAATGTACAACAGGAACGTGTTAGCTAGCAGCCGTGGTCTCCGACACCCCTATATCATCTCCCACTGTCAAAGTGCGATAAAAATCCTCAAACCCAGGTGGCCTAGGCTCAGCCAAGCTCCCATCAGAAGGGATCATGCATATGTTACAAAATTTAGTAAGTGGTATCTAATGGTTTTCAGCATATAAATCAAAGCTCACATCAGGAGGACTATTCCTAGGCAAGAAAGTAAAACTTTGAACAAAGATGTTTGTTAGGATTTCGTGCTGATCACACTCATCTGCAATGAAGTCGGTGATGCCAGCACTAGCAATATATTGCATGAACTCCTCCAAAATTCCAGCCTCTTGTAGGAACGGGGTGTGCAGCCATTCGCACGGCCGTACTTCCGCCAACCTCCAAGGGTGGAGATCACTGTCAGAAGACTCCCCAATAATACCCTTGGAGTTCTTCCTCGAGCCAAACTTCCTGAAGATATTCATGTTCGCGTACAATTTTCTGAAAAATAAATATTTTGAGGTGACAAAAATTTGTCAACAAAACTTCACATGATTGATAGCAACTACTCGTAGGGATACATAGAGGCCATAGAAAGCATTCAAACTACTTAGAACACTAAGAATTCAACATGCAAGCTCATCTACAGCAGCACCAAGAGTAGCTAATTATTCAAAGTATAAACCACTAAAACAAAAACTAATTGGACAAATGGTGGAGTCACATACCAAGCAACAATCCCCCAAAATAGTTTCGGAAATGGAGCTTCGAGCTAAGAGATCAAAGTCTGTAGGTTTAAGCTCAAGAACACGGGAGAGAGAGCACTGGGGATTTTTTTTCGGAAGGTAAGTGATGATGTGGGCTAAAGAGAAAAGTGAGGGGCCCACATGGGGACCACAACCCACCAGGGCGCGCCTGGGGGTCCTGACGCGCCCAGGTGGGTTGTGCCCACCTGGTGCACCTCGCTCTGGTATTATTTGCACCAAAAATTCTTAAATATTTATAAAAAAATCGTATCAGGTTTTCAGAGCATTCTGAGAAGTTTTATTTTTGGGTCATTTTTTATTGCACGGGAAATTTAGAAAACAGACAAAACATGGCATTTTATTTTATTTAATTAATAAAAACAGGAAACAAAAAGTAGGGAGAGAAGGTAGTGCTTACTAAATTCATCAACTTCATACCGTTCAACTTCATATCAGGTCTTATTAACAACCACTTTCGATTAGCATGAAACCGAAGAACTTTCGTAAATCACTAAGTTACGACAATGGGGATATGCATTTCCCCAACAATAAGCATTTCATATTTCTTTTTGACAGTAGGTAGAGGTATTTGTAAACTTCCAGTAGTGATTGTCTATCACACCCTGATTTTCATGCCACAACACTTAAGCTAATAAATCATGATAAACTGTGGTTTGACAAAAACTTTTGAGTGTTTTGTCTTTGCTTGATTGAATGTTTGACTGTTGTTTGCAAGTGCTCTAAAAATCAAATAAAATCCTCCAACTCCTATACTTCATCTCCTTGCTCCAAACTCTTGAACCAATGCTCATGCCATGTGTATAGGACATAAAAATAATTTCTTACAAAAATAATTTGGCCAAATAGTATTTTTTAAAAATTAGTTTTCCAAAACCACCTAAATTGAGGTTTGCACTGCAAGTACTTAATTAAGGGCAGTAAAAATCTTTCTAAAAATATATTTAAATCCTATTAGATATAGTATACCCAGAAACCACAAAAATATAATTTTAAAAGTTATTTTCCTATTTTATTTAAAAGCTTTTTCTTAAGGCCAGAAATGGTCATTAGTAGGGAAAAATCATTTTATTGCTTCAAAAATATTTGACAAAAACCTAAGGAAACTCAGTGGACATATATTGTCCATATATAAGAGTTTCAACACATGGTCATGTTCAAAATATTGGTCAAATCCCTCAAAAACCCTTTCTGGATATTTCAAGCTTTTGAAATATTTACAAAGGAAATGTCCTCCAAAAATTCCAAGAAAATTCTACCATGTCACATATGACATGTTAGATGATCTTGCCAAGTCTCATGACTTGAAAAACAATATAACATCATCAAATCCCCTCAAAACCATTTCTGTTCATTTTGAAGTTTGAGCAACTTAACATTGCCAAACATTTCCAAATGTTCCCAAACCTTGTGAACATGCTCAAATGTTTTAATTATTCATCTATACCAAGTGGCACAAGTTGGAGAACAAGTTAACTTGATCAAAGTGCCCCAAAACCATTCATGTCCAGAACAAAGTTTGAGCAACTTTACATTGCCAAGTTTCTCCTTTTGATCTAAACTTTTGTGGACATGTTCAGGACCTCTAATGATGACACTACACCAAGTGGTGCATCAAGGAGAATAGATTTGCATGACTAAATCTTGGAAAATCCATTTCTGTTCATTTCTAGGGTTCACAAAAGTTGCATTGGCAACTTTGCCCAAATAAGCTCCAAATTGGTGAAAGGCCCTAATTATATGTGTCATTTCACCCTGTGGAGCCTCATGACAAATGGAAATAATATTCTTGCCCAAACCAACATCAAACACCTTCTGGCAGAATCTCAAAATTCATGTTTTAACCCCTTCCACTAATCTCAGGGAGTTATCCTTTTTACCCCAGCCCCTCCTAGTCCCCCTCTACCTCTGGTGTGCTTCCCTGCCCGAGAGGCAATGATCAAGGGGGGCAGGGATCCATTTTTCTTCTCTGGACAACCACTTTTCCCTCCCTTTCTCATCTCTCTCTCACTCCTGGCAAGTTCCAGAGAATCCAAAGCCTCCACCCCCCTTGTTTATTCTTCCTGCAGCCACTAGACGCAAGTGGACGCGCGAGTGCGCGCGGACAAGCCGCGGATGCCGGCCAAAGATACGCTCTGGAGCGCGAGGCAGAGCAGGCGACCGTTGACGCCACGTCCCCCGACCACCTCGAGCCTCCCCCTTGCGCCAGTCGAGGTGCCTCGACGTCTGCAACACGCCACCGCGCTGCCCCCCTCCTTTCCCCCTCTGTCTTGCCCATGTCGTGCGTGCCCAGAGCCGCCCGAGCCTGCCAATGCGCGTGCGAGCTCGTGGCTCCACCCGGAGCTCGCCCCGCTCCCTTTCTCTCTTCCTGGCGCCCTACTCCACCCCCACGAACGCCGTAGACAACCCCACTCCCTCCCTCCTGGCCGCATAGCCGTTGTCGTGGCCACCCGTGCGCCACGTCCACGGTGAGCCACGGGTCGGCTACATAAGGCCACCCCGAGCCCTCCCTCTGCTCCTTTGGCTCTCTCTCCTTCCCGTGCACCCCCTGGACCGACCCACTCCCCTCCTCGTGCCCTCCTTGCACGTCCATGGCCGAAGCCGAGCCGCCGACCGCCGCCAAAATTCCGGCGACTTAACCCCTCTCTCTTCCCCCTAGCTACTCCAGAACCCTCTCACAACCACCACTGATCCACCCCAGGCTCCATTTCGTCCTATCCCTCGTTGCATCGCCGTGCCGACCCCCACCACCGCATGTTCCCGCCGCGGCCGAGGCCTCGCTCGCTCTGGCGCTCCCCGGTGGAAACTGGGTCCCAAGGTGGACGCGGACCATCCTCCCGAGCTCGACGGAGTCCGGGCGGTCGCCGGAGGTGGCCGGAGCCACCGGAACGGGCGCCGGCAAGCGCTCGGCCCCGCCTCCTCTGCCTCCTTTTTGCGGGCGGGAGGAGGGCAACGACCCTACGGGTGGACCCCGCAGGTCAGTGACCGGCCAGCGGGCCCCTCCCGTTTAGGTGGAAGCGTACCAACCTCGCCACCGCTTCCCCGCGGCGAAGACGCGCAGGCGCGAGTACGCCTCCGATGTGGCCCCTGCGCGCGTGCGGGCGAGCTGCTGGGCCGGCCCAGTGGCGTCCTACTGCTAAACCTGGCCATGTGCGCCTCTTAAGGGTAAAGCCCTTGTCTGTTTCTTTCTTTTTCTTTTTCGAGATATCTTGTAAAATCCCTAGAGAAGCCAAACAGTGTCCAAATTTGATGATTCAAATTCCTAGTAGTTTATAAATTCATTCCCTATCGCAAGGTGCTACTTGCACATTTTTATAGAAATATTTCTTTCACAAATAATTAGCAAATCCTATTTTTCCATTTCTGTGATAAACTTTAGAAAATCACAGAGAGCCTATTTTTGATTCAAATGCCATGATTCAAGATCCTAGATACTTCTAAGTTCATAACTTAGTTTTTCAACATTTTTTTCTAATACTTTCTGTATCACCTCAAATAATGGTCTATTTCTTTATATATAGCCAACTTTGCAAGTTCATAGGAAAATCATCTCAACTCCAAATCCAGTGAAACCAATTCCTAGATGCTTATAAAATCATCCTTTGTTAAATGGGTGCCTTTGCTCATTTTTCAAAAATATATTTCTATACACCTCTTGCAAATCCATAAACCCCTTGATTCCATCATATCAAAATGTTTAGAAATATCCATTGATCCACTTCCAATGAAATCACTTTGGTCATTCCTCATATGACCAGAGGTATCCAATAAAAGTCAAATCCATATTTTTAGAGCACTTTTATTTCCTGCCTTGTTGTGTTGCTTATTATGGTTGCTTTCGACGATAGTTGACGAAGTAGACGAAATGCTCAGAGTTGGACCGGAGATATTTGAAGACCTCAAAGACTTTGTTAAAACAGGCAAGCAGCCCTTTGACCATGTCTATGAAACCCTTTTTATGCATGTCATATAGCACTTTATTGCTTGCATCGGAAACACGGTACTGTGATGACCACATGGGGTGGTTTGCCACCGTTACTTACTCGTTGATACTTGCATTGTGTATGACCCTACCTTCTTATGAGGGTTATGCCGGTGGGAGTAGATAGAATGCTAAAGTAGTGCTACGCAAAAAGGGACGGGAATATGCATGGTGAAGGAGACAAAGTATTTTCAATAGACTTTTTTGAAAACCTCGTCGGATGCCACTTATGCCCGAGGGAAATGATGAGTTGGGTAACCACTTGATGACGAAGTAGTGTACCGAGGCAAGTGTGTGTGTTGTTTTCGAAAACGGATTAGATTTAAGATTTGATGACTGTCCCAACCTTACGTGCACAACCACTCTACCCTTATATGGGAAAGGGCATTATTGATTACCTAGACCGATACTAGCTTGGAGCCCGCATTACTAGTGACGGGAGAGTTGTTGGTGCGCTCTCTCGGGACGGGGTCGCGCCAGGTAGGGCGGCCAAGAACATTTTTATGGGGCACCGGACACACCGTTGGTACCCCGTGCTTGTGATGTGAGATGATTATGGAGCGTGGCTCCGCGAAAATGTTATGTGATAATGTTGGGAACGGGGGTTACTACCAATCGAGTGGACTCCATGTTAGTGTCGTCTAGGGAAAGGTAGTGATCGGGTGCTTACCCCGGGTACTTGAGGTATCGCGGGTCGTGGATGACACGGAAGTTCCCCGGATCTTGTGGGTACAGTGTGCAACCTCTGCAGAGTGTAAAACTATTCGAATAGCCGTGTCCACGGTCAAGGACGTTTGGGCGGTACTGCTTAAACTATGTCCAGAGTTTACAAACCAGTGTGTGTGTTTGGATAACTACTTGGGTCAAGTCAACGGACTTGACGGGATTGAGATGGGTTGGTGCCCACTCTATTTATGTTGATATCTGTAACCTGTCCTCATGGTTACTTGAATTATCTTGATGCATGTCTTACAAGTTGTTGAACATGTCATTGCACTCAAAACTAGCTTTCTGCAAAAATTTACCTATATCATGCATTGTTGTATCTTGAACCAAAGCATGGGTTGCTTGCGAGTACATTAAAAGTACTCATTGGCTTGCCACTGGTTATTTTATTGACCAGGCATGAAAGAACAGGATATGATGAAGAATACTTCGATGACGAACATGCGAGCTAGGACGCTTCGCAGCCAGAATGCCTGTAGGGTTAAGGCAGATGGCATGGGTCCAAGTTATCGACGAAGATTTTCGCTGCGATGATATACTCAAGACTTGACCATAATGGTCCTACTTGTGTAAAACGGTATGTTTGGATGTAAGACTCTTGTTATTCAGCTTCTGTGTGTTCAGTGAGCATTGATCTCTGGGATCACTGTACACGTGCATTCGGTGATCACGACTTATGAGTCGGGGTCCCCACAGAGCTGGTATCAGAGCCATCCTAACTGTAGGAAGCCTTAGTTAGCATGGTCGTTAGTTAGGGTAAAGCTATTTTCAAAACTATTACTAATTTTCAAAACTATCTATACATCTCTTCCTCTTCTGAGTTTTTCAAAAACTAAGATATAATTTCCTCTTCCCCTTCAAAATTTAATTGTCACTAGAATCCTTATGCCACTGACCACGGGATTCCTTGTAATCCTCGTGGATAATCCAGAAGGAAGACGCCTTGCCAAACATTCGCCCACATCCCCTGAACACAAGATTGGCGACATCACAACAAGACGATACCAACAGAAGATACATCCTCGAGGAATGAGGACCTGAAGACCCAGTAGATGGTGACATCCTTGACACTGCCCCAAGATGATGCAACCTTAGCCTACAATGATCAGGGCACGGAATATGCAAGATCATGATATACATCGCTAATAGAGTAACCCTGTCACTATCATTGTTGCATCGGCAACCACCGGTGGATGAGAACCTAGCCATTTGGTCCGCCTCACTATAGTGAGCAGGAAAATGGTTCTCTTCATCCCCCGCTCTCGGTGACGATATTGTCAACAATGTTTCCGACAGATTGGGCCTCTATTATGCCTTGTTAATGTCATTACATAAAGGATTGCCTACCTGGTACATTCGACGCCTTAGAAGGCAAAAGGGGTCATCATGATTAAGAAGACAAGAGGAGAGTAAGTCAATGCCAGCCACGAGGAGCCACCTTCACCCCATCACCTCATTAGGCGAGAAGTTGTCGAAGATTCTTCAGGCTCAACCCAGATCGTTCCATCAAACAAGAGACGTAGCAACACCCGAGGAAAACTCAAAAGACTGCATGAGGCACAAGGCACGACTACCAAGTCCGAGAACCCCTAGGGTAGGATGAGTCGTGTACCCCCTATGCGCAGTCAAGTCCGTGTGATGGTTTGAATATAACCATGATTGTGTGATGCTTGTTTCTATTTGTTTGTGTTTTGATATAGGTCGCACTTTTTCCCTAGGCGACAAGTATGCGACTATATCACCTTCCTCACCTTGTTTCTTTTGTTTGGCCCTCTTTGCACCAGTTTCTTTGCACTAGCACTATAGAACCCCCTTTAGGCATCCCCCTCCTCTATGCTACTTTTCCCTCTCATATCTCTCTCCTCAGCTGAAGGGCGGCAAGACAAGGTACACCAAGGATTTTACTTTGAACCAACTAGCGTTGAAGACTTTTGCTACAACCTCCTCGACCAAGTGCAACCCCGTAGAACTATGTTTAACCCTCCAGACTAGAAACCCATTCCTAGACCCTTCGAGACTTCACAAGATACCCCATATCGAATCCTTAACCATGTGCTTAACCCACAGAATTGCAAGAGAACCTGTTAAGCCTCCATAACCTTGCTTATCACTGGGTTCATTAGGGAACTAGTGGACATAGTGAACGAGCACATTATCATCCTAAGATAGCACCAAAACTAACGATGCCATAGGGAAGACCAATTTAAGGATATAGGAGTAGAGGACAATTGACTTGGTGAGTTTATATCAATGACTTTGAGGAATCGTCCGAGACTATTTGGTGAATTATGAGGCTTTCATGTTGGTAGATGAACTTGGTGGGATCATGATTATAGAGTAGCATAGCTTTCATTACCCCTGAGTAAATTGGATTTATAGGACAATTATGATCACAAGCTAGAATTCTTGGAAGTATTTGGATTTGTCTTAGGCAGGGGGGTATTGATAGGAGATAGTTGATATTACGATAATGACTTGAGGGGAAAGTGCAGAAATTCTCGTTGGACATGAGATTTGGATTAAATAGGTGAACCTAATGGAGTCTAGATGCTGAGTAACTCCACATGGTTCAAATTAAATTGGATTTATACTGATGATCTCAATTATGATACCATGTTTCTCGATGGACGATAAACTAGGAGATTGGATTAATTGTCGGAGTTGATTTAGGGTTCTATATGAGCTTGACCTTGGAGTTTACTTGACCATGATAATGGAAATTGGTGGACTGACTATAGTAAGGTAGCCTTCCCAGTATTTGCGGATTATAGGACATTAGAAGATCGTGTGGAACACCATAGAGATTGGATTTGAAGAACTACTGGATCATGTAATGATTGGTGTAGTTAATGGGTTGTTGGAGTTGATTCATACGAAGGAAACAAGATTTTGGAGTGGCATACGATGTGTTTCCTTAGGATAGAGGTGCTTTATCTTAGACCTTGGAAGAATAGGCTGAGCACTTGGATTGTCACGTTCAAGCTTAGCAGCTTATATGTTCTACACATGGATTTTTAGGGGTAGACATACATATGAGTTTGGGGATTGTAGACATATATGGTTTTGTTAGACCTCCTCTCGAGAGTCATGAGGATATGAATCACATGAGTAATGATTGGAGTCGACCTATACGAGATGATTCTGTTGGTAATATGATGAGAAGACTAGGTAGAACAATTGGCATCTCAGAAACTGTGCTCAAGGATGGGATGATAAACATTCACTCGCACGCTAGAATCCTTGAAACCCTTACGTCCTACCAAGCCACAACATGGTCGGATCCTGACCTTGGGCTTTGGCTCTAGATCGATAAGACCTTGGCCAATACTCCACCGTGACCATCACCAATGCCTCAGCCCACTTTACGTACCCCATAGACTTCATGGAGTGCTTAGACAAGATAGTTGTCATCATCATTTGGTGACCTACCTGTCCACCCGAAGACGGAAGAAGAGCCGTTCATCTAGTCAAGGAACATTTGAAGACTGCCATGCCAAGGAGGAAGAACTACACCTACCACCATCATCAAGAAGTAAACATCCGCGTCGAAGACCAGGTGTATCTGCAAGCCACTTCTCTCTAAGGAACCAAGCATTTCCATGACAAGGAGACCCACACCAAGATTAATCGGCCCCCTTCGACATCACTCCAAGATTTAACAACCCCCTCTGAGATCACTACGAGATGAAGAGAAGACAGTTACCTGCTGGAATTGCCACCTGAGTTACCTGATGCGCACAATGCTTTCCATGCATCACAACCCCGGAAGTGTTTCCAACTTCCTAACCTGCCCGATCTCTATGAGGGCATTGACCACCGAGCCATCGACCCCTAGCCCAATCCAACCTACCGCGAGCTACCCATTAGCAACATGGATCAAGAAGAGCGTCATACATGAAGCCACACCATCAAGTACTTCAAGCTCAATGGAGCACTACACGGAAGCAGAAGCAACATGAGGACTTGAAGACTACCCCGGATCCAGATTTCATATTCCCTTCCGCGCCTAGTTTGGGAATCTCGGGGACGAGATTCTTGTAAGCGGGATAGGTCTGTCACACCCTGATTTTCATGCCACAACACTTAAGCTAATAAATCATGATAAAATGTGGTTTGACAAAAACTTTTGAGTGTTTTGTCTTTGCTTGATTGAATGTTTGACTGTTGTTTGCAAGTGCTCTAAAAATTAAATAAAATCCTCCAACTCCTATACTTCATCTCCTTGCTCCAAACTCTTGAACCAATGCTCATGCCATGTGTATAGGACATAAAAATAATTTCTTACAAAAATAATTTGGCCAAATAGTATTTTTTTAAAAATTAGTTTTCCAAAACCACCTGAATTGAGGTTTGCACTACAAGTACTTAATTAAGACAGTAAAAATCTTTCTAAAAATATATTTGACTCCTATTAGATATAGTATACCCAGAAACCACAAAAATATAATTTTAAAAGTTATTTTCCTATTTTATTTAAAAGCTTTTTCTTAAGACCAGAAATGGTCTTTAGTAGGGAAAAAATCATTTTATTGCTTCAAAAATATTTGACAAAAACCTAAGGAAACTCAGTGGACATATATTGTCCATATATAAGAGTTTCAACACATGGTCATGTTCAAAATATTGGTCAAATCCCTCAAAAACCCTTTCTGGATATTTCAAGCTTTTGAAATATTTACAAAGGAAATGTCCTCCAAAAATTCCAAGAAAATTCTAGCATGTCACACATGACATATTAGATGATCTTGCCAAGTCTCATGACTTGGAAAACAATATATCATCATCAAATCCCCTCAAAACCATTTCTGTTCATTTTGAAGTTTGAGCAACTTTACATTGCCAAACATTTCCAAATGTTCCCAAACCTTGTGAACATGCTCAAATGCTTTAATTATTCATCTAGACCAAGTGGCACAAGTTGGAGAACAAGTTAACTTGATCAAAGTGCCCCAAAACCATTCCTGTCCAGAACCAAGTTTGAGCAACTTTACATTGCCAAGTTTCTCCTTTTGATCTAAACATTTGTGGACATGTTCAGGACCTCTAATGATGACACTACACCAAGTGGTGCATCAAGGAGAATAGATTTGCATGACTAAATCTTGGAAAATCCATTTCTGTTCATTTCTAGGGTTCACAAAAGTTGCATTGGCAACTTTGCCCAAATAAGCTCCAAATTGGTGGAAGGCCCTAATTATATGTGTCATTTCACCCTGTGGAGCCTCATGACAAATGGAAATCATCTTCTTGCCCAAACCAACATCAAACACCTTCTGGCAGAATCTCAAAATTCATGTTTTAACCCCTTCCACTAATCTCCAAGAGTTATCCTTTTTACCACAGCCCCTCCTAGTCCCCCTCTACCTCTGGTGTGCTTCCCTGCCCGAGAGGAAATGATCAAGGGGGGCAGGGATCAATTTTTCTTCTCTGGACAGCCACTTTTTCCTCCCTTTCTCATCTCTCTCTCACTCCTGGCAAGTTCTAGAGCATCCAAAGCCTCCACCCCCTTGTTTATTCTTCCTGCAGCCACTAGATGCAAGTGGACGCGCGACTGCGCGCGGAAAAGCCGCGGATGCCGGCCAAAGATGCGCTCTGGAGCGCGAGGCAGGGCAGGCGACCGTGGACGCCACGTCCCCCGACCACCTCGAGCCTCCCCCTTGCGCCAGTCGAGGTGCCTCGACATCCGCAACACGCCACTGCGCTGGCCCCCTCCTTTCCCCCTCTGTCTTTCCCATGTCGCGCGTGCCTAGAGCCGCCCGAGCCCGCCAATGCGTG
Source organism: Triticum timopheevii (assembly GCA_963921465.1). Classification (NCBI taxonomy): domain Eukaryota; kingdom Viridiplantae; phylum Streptophyta; class Magnoliopsida; order Poales; family Poaceae; genus Triticum; species Triticum timopheevii. Next base: position 247,593,127 of record OY997262.1, on the reverse strand, counting down.
TGCGAGCTCATGGCTCCAGCCGGAGCTCGCCCCGCTCCCTCTCTCTCTTCCTGGCGCCCTACTCCACCCCCATGAACGCCGTAGACAACCCCACTCCCTCCCTCCTGGCAGCCCGAGACATTTCCGTGGCCACCCGTGTGCCACGTCCACGGTGAGCCATGGGTCAGCTACATAAGGCCACCCCCGAGCCCTCCCTCTGCTCCTTTGGCTCTCTCTCCTTCCCGTGCACCCCCTGGACCGACCCACTCCCCTCCTCGCGCCCTCCTTGCACCTCCATGCCCGAAGCCGAGCCGCCGACCGCTGCCAAAATTTCGGCGACTTAACCCCTCTCTCTTCCCCCTAGCTACTCCAGAACCCTCTCACAACCACCACTGATCCACCCGGGCTCCATTTCGTCCTATCCCTCGCTGCATCGCCGTGCCAAACCCCACCATCGCCTGTTCCCGCCATGGCCGAGGCCTCGCTCGCTCTGGCGCTCCCTAGCGGAAACTGGGTCCCCAGGTGGACGCGGACCATCCTCCCGAGCTCGACGGAGTCCGGGCGGTCGCCGGAGGTGGCCGGAGCCACTGGAACGGGCGTCGGCAAGCGCTCGGCCCCGCCTCCTCTGCCTCCTTTGTCGCGGGCGGGAGGAGGGCGACGACCCTCCAGGTGGACCCCGCAGGTCAGTGACTAGCCAGCGGGCCCTCCCGTTTAAGTGGAAGCGTACCAACCTCGCCACCGCTTCCCCGCGGCGAAGACGCGCTGGCGCGAGTACGCCTCCGACGTGGCCCCTGTGCGCGTGCGGGCGAGCCGCTGGGCCGGCCTAGTGGCGTCCTGCTGCTAAACTTGGCCATGTGCGCCTCTTAAGGGTAAAGCCCTTGTCTGTTTCTTTCTTTTTCTTTTTCGAGATATCTTGTAAAATCCCTAGGGAAGTCAAATAGTGTCCAAATTTGATGATTCAAATTCATAGTAGTTTATAAATTCATTCCCTATCGCAAGGTGTTACTTGCACATTTTTATAGAAATATTTCTTTCACAAATAATTAGCAAATCCTATTTTTCCATTTCTGTGATAAACTTTAGAAAATCACAGAGAGCCTATTTTTGATTCAAATGCCATGATTCAAGATCCTAGATACTTCTAAGTTCATAACTTAGTTTTTCAACATTTTTTTCTAATACTTTCTGTATCACCTCAAATAATGGTTTATTTCTTTATATATAGCCAACTTTGCAAGTTCATAGGAAAATCATCTCAACTCCAAATCCAGTGAAACCAATTCCTAGATGCTTATAAAATCATCCTTTGTTAAATGGGTGCCTTTGCTCATTTTTCAAAAATATATTTCTGTACACCTCTTGCAAATCCATAAACCCCTTGATTCCATCATATCAAAATGTTTAGAAATATCCATTGATCCACTTCCAATGAAATAACTTTGGTCATTCCTCATATGACCAGAGGTATCCAATAAAATTCAAATCCATATTTTTAGAGCACTTTTATTTCCTGCCTTGTTGTGTTGCTTATTATGGTTGCTTTTGACGATAGTTGACGAAGTAGACGAAATGCTCGGAGTTGGACCGGAGATATTTGAAGACCTCGAAGACTTTGTTAAAACAGGCAAGCAGCCCTTTGACCATGTCTATGAAACCCTTTTTATGCATGTCATATAGCACTTTATTGCTTGCATCGGAAACACGGTACTGTGATGACCACATGGGGTGGTTTGCCACCGTTACTTACTCGTTGATACTTGCATTGTGTATGACCCTACCTTCTTATGAGGGTTATGCCGGTGGGAGTAGATAGGATGCTAAAGTAGTGCTACACAAAAAGGGACGGGAATATGCATGGTGAAGGAGACAAAGTATTTTCAAAAGTCTTTTTCGAAAACCTCGTCGGGTGCCACTTATGCCCGAGGGAGATGATGAGTTGGGTAACCACTTGATGACAAAGTGGTGTACCGAGGCAAGTGTGTGTGTTGTTTTCGAAAACGGATTAGATTTAAGATTTGATGACTGTCCCAACCTTACATGCGCAACCACTCTACCCTTATATGGGAAAGGGCATTATTGATTACCTAGACCGATACTAGCTTGGAGCCTGCATTACTAGTGATGGGAGAGTTGTTGGTGTGCTCTCTCGGGACGGGGTCGCGCTAGGTAGGGCGGCCAAGAACATTATTATGGGGCACTGGACACACCGTTGGTACCCCGTGCTTGTGATGTGAGATGATTATGGAGCGTGGCTCCGTGAAAATGTTATGTGATAATGTTGGGCATGGGGGTTACTACCAATCGAGTGGACTCCATGTTAGTGTCGTCTAGGGAAAGGTAGTGATCGGGTGCTTACCCCGGGTACTTGAGGTATCGCGGGTCATGGATGACACGGAAGTTCCCCGGATCTTGCGGGTACAGTGTGCAACCTCTGCAGAGTGTAAAACTATTCGAATAGCCGTGTCCACGGTCAAGGACGGTTGGGCGGTGCTGCTTAAACTATGTCCAGAGTTTACAAACCAGTGTGTCTGTTTGGATAACTACTTGGGTCAAGTCAAAGGACTTGACGTGATTGAGATGGGTTGGTGCCCACTCTATTTATGTTGATACATGTAACCTGTCCTCATGGTTACTTGAATTCTCTTGATGCATGTCTTACAAGTTGTTGAACATGTCATTGCACTCAAAACTAGCTTTCTGCAAAAATTTACCTATATCATGCATTGTTGTATCTTGAACCAAAGCATGGGTTGCTTGCGAGTACATTCAAAGTACTCATTGGCTTGCCACTGGTTATTTTATTGACCAGGCATGAAAGAACAGGATATGATGAAGAATACTTCGATGACGAATATGCGAGCTAGGACGCTTCGCAGCCAGAATGCCTGTAGGGTTAAGGCAGATGGCATGGGTCCAAGTTATCGACGAAGTTTTCCGCTGTGATGATATACTCAAGACTTGACCATAATGGTCCTACTTGTGTAAAACGGTATGTATGGATGTAAGACTCTTGTTATTCAGCTTCTGTGTGTTCAGTGAGCATTGATCTCTGGGATCACTATACACGTGCATTCGGTGATCACGACTTATGAGTCGGGGTCCCCACATTGTCGGAGATTTTTCAATAACATTAATAGCATTCACTTGGAATTTTTTCTTCGGAAAGTGCACCATATGCTCATTACCATTAATATGAAAGGTGAGCTTGCTTTTGTCGGATATCGGGTTCCAGCAAAACCCTTAAGGTTCGAACTCTCGGGTGCGCATGAAGATCTTCTCCCTACCAATCCACGCCCCAAAGCCTCGTCGCGAATCTAAGCTACACGATGAACAACACAAGGGATCCAAGGTTTATACTGGTTCGGACCATCGTTGTGGTGTAATACCCTAATCCAGTATGTGGTGTGGTGGATTGCCTCTGGGGCTGATGATGAATAGTACAGAGGAAGAACAGCCTGGCGAAGGGTGTTCTTGTGGTGGTGTGCTTGGAGAGGAATGGCTCCATCTCTGTTGGCTCTAGGTGAGATCCAGATGCCTTCTACTATGGTGGCTATCTCTATTTATAGGGTCCCTGGTCCTCTTCCCAAATATTGAGCGGGAAGGCAGCCAACAACGGCCATTTTGAAGGGGAAAAGCTAGTACAAGTTATCCTGACTAAGGTTGGTCTTCGACTGCGAAAGGCACTGGCGATGACGCCGTCTTGGGCTCCACAGTGACCTCCGTCCTGCCGCTCTGCTAGTCTTGGTCTAATTGCACCGATAGGGAAATCTTTGCTTGATGCCTCGGTAATCGACACCTGCGCTTGCCCCCTTTGCACCAAAGAGGAAACGAGGACACTTCACAGGCTGGCGTCCGCCTGGCGCCCACCTGGTCTTGATCGTCATGGCTTGCGTCACGAGCACCTCATGAGGTACTCCTTGCCTTGATCTTTCCGCCTCCTCGCGAGCCTTCCTGGTGAGGCTGTCCCTGAGGAAGCCTTGCATCGTCCGCCCCACGAGGCTTGGTCCTTCGCGAGGGTCTTGAGCTTGCATTGATATAGACAGGCCATACTGGGCCACTGCTTGAGCCACACCACATGCCGCAGGCAGGAAAGTTTGGGGACCCCCATTCCCATAACACCGACAGTAGCCCCCGGGCCCAAGGCGCACTTGGACTTGGCTTAGCAGCTAAGCCAAAGGGCAAGTGCAGAGCACCGCGGGCCCCAACAGCCCGCGACCTTGGTCGCCGCATGGCGGTTGATTGGAGGTGGGCGTCTCCACTTCTCCAAGCTGCTTGGGCATCTGCCCGACTGACAAAAGGCTGGCCTAGGTTAGGCTTACCTTCATTGCTCTCATTCGCCTTGCTTCAGATCCCCTTTCTTGCTCTTGCTCTCTTGCTTCCAAAATTTCCAGATTTGCCTCATTCCTCCTCCTCCAGTGAGCGATGGCGCCCTGCAAGGCCACGGCCGAGGCTCCACTGGCTTGGTACTCGCCGGTCCTGGATCCCCCAAACATAATGGAGAAGAATCTCACCTCCATGCGTCTGATGACGGTGGCGCAGGGCAACGAGATGGGGGAGACCGGGCTCCAGGCCGGCTCTGCCCAGCCGGAGGCCAAGGGGAGTACCTTCTACCCCTTCTTCATGAGCACCGTCATTGCCGGCCTAGTGCCTCCTTTCTCTAAGTTCTTATATGTTGTTCTCCACCAAGACAAGCTGCATGCTCTGCATCTCCATCCCAACTCTGTCCTCCTTCTGTCGATTTTCGCCTACTATTGTGAGGCGCACGTCGGGGTGATGCCGTCTGTGGCCTTGCTGCGCCACTTCTTCTCCCTCTGGGACACCGGCAGCCACCTCAGCGTGCGCTGGCTTTGTCACGTACTCCAAAGCCAATGCGATCTCGAAGGCCGGGAAGAGGGTTGATGGCTTCCGGAGTAAGTGGGTCATGATGGACACCAGATGCACCCACTCTTGGTTGGTGCTGCCCACGGAGCAGCTCCAGGCCGACGAGGCGTGGTCTCGCGCGAAGCTTGATGACCGACGAGTGAAGCTGTGGCTGGAGAAGATGAACGCCGACCTAAGGCCAGGCAACATGAAGGCGGCAAAGCTGACCGAGGCCACACTCCTGAGGGAGTTCCTGGCGCAGCGAGTGGCTCCACTTCAGGCGCACTTGTGCCTGTTGTGGAGGCTTTGAGATGCGGATGATGATCTCCGCCTAAACTCGGAGGCCCTGGTTGATGAGGATCTGAACGCAGCTCTCCGCTTCCTGGTTGGAGAGGACGTGGAAGGCCTGGAGGGCGCTCCTGTCCCCTTGTTCCTTCGCGAAGACTGGCATCATGTGGTGGAAGCCATGCCCACCTTCAATGGGAGCGGCCTGGTGCCGGAGGTGCCTCCTGAGGGCCAGGAGGCGGCGGCGCCGGTGGAATTGTCTTCCGATGATTCCCGCGGAGGAGAGGAGGAAGACGAGGAAGAAGAGGAGCGCGACTCGGAGGCGACCACTGAGGAGACGGGGGAGACATCCCCCTGGCGCAGGGACAACATCCTCCGCACCGTGCCGGACGACGACGAGGCCGACACCAGGCGAGGGGGAGAGGACCCGCCCATGATCCCGAGGAAGGACAGGTTGGGGCTGATCTCCCGAGGGGCTACTCCGGCCCCGGCACTACTCGAAGCTAGCTCCAGCCCCTCTGGTGCGCCCTCCTCTGCCTCCGGACCTCCCGAGGCTGCGCCCCGCAAGAGGCTCACGGGCTTTAAGCTTGGCAGGAGACCTCCAGAACACGCCACAATTGACCAGTAAGTACTCGAACTTCGCTTTGCTCTTGTTTTTGCTGTCAGGGCTTGACGTCTTCCATCACTTGGGCAGGCTGCCGCCTGCGGTGAAGAGGCTGAAGGGGGACACGGTGGCTCCGCTTGGGGCAAGATCACCCGTTGTGGCCGCGCATTCATCTGTGGGAAGGGGAGGCAGTGGAACTTGCACCTCCCATACCCGGTCGTCCTCGCGAGGCCAGGAGGAGCGCCCTGGCGGGGTGACAGCCCCCATGGCCCCGCTGGCTCTGGAGCCGCCAGCACTTGATGCTGTCACTGAGGTTGCCAAGACTCAGGAGCTTCCTGTCTCCCAAGCCCTAATCACGCTGTCGTCTCCTTCTCCTGCTCCACTAGTCCCTGACTCCTCTGTCTCCTCCGCCGCCTTGGACCATGACACTCCCGAGCTAGGCTGGCTGCGAGAAGATCTCTAGGGCGCTAACCCTGCCTGGTGGCCGGGCACCTAGAGCTGATCTCTGGCTAGGTTCGCTCTGACACCTCCATCACTACAAAAAAAAGACACATCCGTGACATTTTGGGCCGAACGAAATTTTTTCTGTCATACATATGACACTTCTATGACGATAATTGTGACAAAACCCGGTATCATCATTTATGTGGTGGGCTCCTACTTCTATGACAAAAAATCATGACAGAAAATGGGCTTTTCGTCTTGGGCGGGTCGGAGACGTAGCTGCATGACATTCTTTGGGCCTTCCATGACGGAAAAAACCGTGGTAGAAGCGAGGGTGAGGAAAATTTCGGGGAGTTCCCAGTTACGGTGGGAGGTCGGGGGCCGAGCGATGCACGTTTCTCTAGTACACGTACGCGCGTGTGTGCGAGGCATGGGCTCTAACTAAACCCGAGCGAGGCGTTGGGCTCTAACTGAACCCGAGCGATTGCACTGTAGGCTACGCATTACAGAACCCGAGCGATCGATCGATGGCTGTTAACTGAACCCGATCGAGTGATTCCTGCGCTACTCCTGCTAACTGAAGCCGATCGATTGGATGAACAGTGAGCGTTGCGGGGTGGTTTGGATGAACAATGAGTGGTGGCGTTGCCTCTGGATGAACAGGACCCCGTGGTGTGGTGGAGGGCTGGATAAACAGTAGACGATGGAGGGGTGCCCGTGGAGGGGTGGTTGAACAGGACCCCGTGGTGTGGAGGGCTGGATGAACAGTAGACGATGGAGGGGTGCCTGTGGAGGGGTGGTTGAACAGGAGCCGGTGGAGTAGCGCGCGGTGGACGCTGGATGAACAGGAGCCCGTGGAGGCTGGAGGAGGTCGACGGTAGCCCGTGGAGGCTGGAGGAGGTCGACGGTGGAGATGAACAGTATCCCATGGAGTCTCGTTTGGCGGTACGTCACACCCCTCCTGATGAACAGGACCCCCGTTTCGACCGTAGCACTCCAACACAAGTCCGTTCCGTCCGGTTTGCGATACGCCACACCCCTCCCAATCAACAGGACCCCCGTTTTGACCGTAGGAGGTCCATTTTGTCCGTTTTGCGGTACGCCACACCCCTCCTGATCAACAGGACCCCCGTTTCGACCATAGGAGGTCCGTTTCCTCCGTTTTGCGCTACGCTAGGCCCCTCCCGATCAACAGGATCCCGTTTCGAACATGGCCAGTCGAACAGAAGGCCGTTTCCTCTGTTGTGCGGTACACCAGGCCTCGTTTCCATCCCCTGATCCGTCCGAGCCCTCCCGATGAACACGACGACGCATTCCGTTTCGACCCAGCCGGTTGGCTCCCATGCGTTCCATTGCCTCCCGATGAACACAACGCATTCCGTTGCCTCCCCATGAACACGACGACGATGTTGTTTCTCCGTTCCAACCCAGCCATGTACATGAGCCCTGGCCGTACGTATGCGCGAGTAGGCGTTCGAGACCCCGCCCGTATGTACACATATGTGGCCATATTTTCTTTCTTGCACCCTGGCCACTGTACGTACGTGTACATGCTACGTGCGCGCCTCTACTACGACACGTGCACGCCTATACATCGACCAGTATGTACGTACACATTCGCGACCAGGATGACAATGTTTGTACGCTTCGACCAGGTGGGTCCCGACTGTCAGGCACTTCCTTGCCTGCGAAGATGTAGCTGGTGGGTCCCAGCAGTCAGGGGGGCGAATCGTTTTGTATTCTTTTCCCGGACGCACTTCCTTCCGTGCGAAGGTGTAGCTGGTGGGTCCCCACAGTTAGGGGGGTGAATCATTTTTTTTGCCCGGACGCACTTCCTTGCGTGTGAAGATGAAGCTGGTGGGTCCCAGCAGTCAGGGGGAAACGTTTTTTCTGTGAAATACAGTGGCCCGTCCGGTGGGTCCTAGTTTTCAGGTGGAGGAATCATTATTTTCCGCGTAATAAGGAGGCACTTCCTTGCTGCGGTCGTGGACTCAGCTGTCAGCCTCTCCACGCACAGACCACGTCTGATGGAAGTCGTTCCTTGACCACGTTGACCAGGCTGCGCAGAGAGCACCATGGCAGTGGACGACGGCGAGGCCTAGGAAGGGGACGGCGCGGAGCCAGGAAAGACGCGGCAGTGGAAGCCCGCGCGGAGAGGAGTATGAGGGTTCACTGGTTCTGCTGCGTTGTGAGGCTGCCGTCGCCGCAGGTCCTGGCCAGCGGTGGGAATAGTAGGGGGCGGTGAGACATCCGCGGCAGCACAACCGCCAACGGATGGCAGGAGCATGCGACACGACCGGCGCTGTTTTGGGCGGCTGGAGCAAGAAGACCAGAGGTTGAATCGTTCATATTGACTAAGTTGGCAAAGCCCTCCGTCCCCGACAACTTAGTTGGCCCACAAGTCATCCTCCCACTATGGTGGGTCCCAGCTAGCAGGGGGGTATTCATGTTTTGTGCGCAATAAGGAGGCACTTCCTTTCATGCGAAGAAGATATAGCTGGTGAGTCCGACATGTCAGCGGAGGGAACATTTTTTTTCACGAAATACAGAGGCCCTCCGGTGGCTCCCAGCTGTCAGGTGGAGGAATCATTATTTTGCGCATACAGTCCACGGTCGATGGATGTCGTTCGTTGACCAGGCCGCGCTAAGAGCACCATGGCGGTGGACGACGGCGAGGCCTAGGAAGGGAACGACACAGAGCCGGGGAAGACATGGCAATGGTTGCCCACACGGTGGGGAGTACGAGGGTTTACTGGTCCGCCTGTCGTTGCCGGAAAATAACAGGAGGTGTGGGTGAGTAGAGGAATGGCCTGGCCAATGAAGTAGGGTGGGGCGATGCGGCCTGTGCGGAAGCACAGCCGGCCACGGGAGGCGGGAGCAGGCAGTCCGACCGGAGCTAGTTTGGGCGGCTGGAGCAAGAAGATCAGATATTGAAGAAGCAGCACGGCCGTTGGATTAACATCCAACGGTCACTGCTGCTAGAATCGTTTGTGGACTAAGTTAGGCCTTATATGCATCAGCTCCGAATCATGTCTTTGGTCAAATGTTGGGTTTGCCCGGCTCCTGTGTTTTGCTGCCTTACGTTCCGTATCATCGGCTAACGTGGCACCAGGAGAACTACTGCGATTGTGCCCCGGTTCGGCCGGGTGAGCACCTCAGTAGAGAAAGCCGAAAACTGACTGTCATGATGTGGCGAGAGATTGGTCAACCACTCAATCGACCTCCGGAATGTTTAGAATTCCTCCGCTTTGACGAAGGACCGCTTCCCAGTCAGGCACACACGCGCCCCAAATCTGGAGAGTGCGGTGCCCCTAGGGGCTATATCGTAGCCCCACCTTCGAACTCCTATGGCTAAGTGAAAGTGATAAAGCATTATAGTCCGGTTGCCTCGTTTGCTACGCTACCACCTCCTTCACAGGACCAAGACATTGGATTAAGTGTGAAAATGCGCTATTTCGCAAACACCCCTGCACCATGTGCGTGGGGGCTAAAGCCGAAGACTGCCATCTTTCAGGTTATACACAAGTATACATTAACGGCCGCACAGGAGATATTTCAATACTTGAACGCACAAGTACAAAAAGCGCTTATATTATAAATATCGTTTTACAAACCATAAAGATCATTTGAACATGACATTTTTTAAGCACTGCGACTCTATTACATGAGCATCACGCAGAACTTCCCCAAAATAGTGCTCGGCGGGTAACCGGCTCTCATCCGAACCCTGGGTTGCAACATCGGTGGCATCCATCTCCGTCCATTATGTATTCACACTTGCGAAGGCCATCCATGCACCCTCTATGCGGGCCGACCACTTCATCGCCTTTATATGCGGCACCGCCCCAAGGAATTGCTGCAATAAGCCGAAATAACTCTTCGACTTGGGCCTATCCCGCCAGACATGAGCCACGATATCCGTCATGGCAACTTCGGACAATCTATTCAGCTCAGCCCACTCAACCAGCCGATCGGTCAGCGGAAGTGAATGATCCGGACTGTGGAATTGAGACCAAAAAAGCTCTTTCGTCTCGTGATCCTTTTGACTTCGGAAGTGCAGAACAGCATCTGCCGCACTTGCCGCTAAATCCATATAAGGATCCTCCGGACCCCAAAGCTGGCCAAGCTGAGCATACTTCGGATCTGTAAACCTCCTGCGCAGCAGAAAGCGCTTGCCAGCCGCAATATCTCCGGCCTGGCGCAGCTCTTCCTTTATAGCCCTCATTGCAGAACGGGCATCCTTGGCTTCGGCGGTGGCCTTCCTCAGGTCTTCTTGTTCCGCTCGACGTTCTCTTTCAAGAACCTTATAGCGGTCGTAACTTCTTTCAGCTTCACGGCCATTTCGGCCATCTCCTCCCTGCTTCGGCAGTGAGCAGCCCTTTCGGCTTCTAGCTCTTCGGCCGCCCTCGAGGCAACCGCATCACTACTTCTGGCCTGCTCCTTGGCTCGAGCAAGTTCTTCCCGAAGGTCCTCCACAACAGTAGCACCATCTGCATTAAGCACACATATTGTAAGGAGTGGGCTTCGGCTCCCTTACTAGGTGACCACGGAGAAACAACCTACCTTGTAACTCGTTAAATCGCTTATTTACCAGCGAGATGTCCGCATCCGCAATGTCGAGTTGCCGCTTTAGTTCGGCAAATCCGTCAGTCCGGCTGGCCACCGGACCATCCGCCACCTGCATAGCAAAGGCGAAAATTAGTACCTGCTATTATGATCCTCGGCACGCTGTTGCTTTCGACAACATACCGAGTCTCAGGGGCTACTATCTATACAGGGCGCACTTTATGTGTAAAACTGTCAAAAGGTATGTCATCTTTACGTACCTCAAACCCCGCCAGCAAACACCTGACAGCATCATGCAACCCGCCCTTGGTGGATGAAATTCTTTCAATCACCGTACTCATCAATGAATGGTGACCTTCTGAGATAGACGCCCTCTCAAGCAGATCCTTCAGCTCCCCCGGCCGTACACCAGTTGGTGCCGAACTCTCCGGCCCAGCCGGACTCGGGGACACCCTCCGTGATGATACTTCAGGGTCGTCTGCCCCACCTGGCGGTGCGGCAAATGGAGGCGTCTCGCTCTCCATCATCTCCGGATGAAGGTCCCCCGAAGACGAGCTCATCTGAGAAGGACGGAGATCCGAACTACAAGGTAAAAAGTTCGGTTATCCTCAGAAGCAAAAATAGGGATATCTCTTATTACAAAACTCCCCCTTTTCTACTTACGGCTCGCTGGAGGGCTGATTCCTTAGGGGAGATAGTGCGGCCGGGGCCTCCCCAGACGCAGGACCCTTGGTGAAGATCTCTTCCCCCGCTTCGAGGCCTTGGCCTCCGGGTTTTCGAAAGCAGTCCTCTTCTCCCCTTGGAAGGAGGGATTCTCAATTCCCCCTTTCTCAAAATCCTCCTTGGTAGAGGTGGTAGTTTCTCTGTTCCCCCCTTTGCCTTCCTCTGAAGGCGCAACCTTCAGCATCCCGACCAGCACGGGATCCGGCACAGTCTCCGGGAGGGGGGCCGGACATCGTATCAGTTTCGCTTGCGCTATCCACTCATGTTCAAGAGACGATTGGTTAAAAGGCAAAGTCAAGAAGGTGCAAACAAATGGTGTGTCCGGACACAGGGCTACTACCTGGGCATCCAGGCGATTGCAGCTTAGGCCGGAATCCTCGGTCAATTTCGGACACACTCCTTGTGATCCGAAGAACGATTTATACATCTCCATGGGTGTCGTACCCATGAAGTGTTGGAGAGATCGTGGCCCCTCTGGATTGAATTCCCACAGGCGGAGGGGGCGACGTTTGCAGGGCAGAAGACGCCGAATCAGCATAACCTGCATCACTGCGACCAGATTGATCTCTCTCTCTTGGAGGTCTCGAATCCGGCCCTGCAATAGGGGTACGTCCTTTGACGGCCCCCAGTTGAGCCCTTGGTTGACCCACGACATCAGCCGCTGTGGAGGGCCCGAGCGAAAGATGGGCGGCGGCTTCTGCCTGCTGCCCCTATGAGCGGTAATATAGAACCACTCCTATTGCCACAAGCCAGGCACCTCTTGGAAAGAGCCCTTGGGCCATGGAGCATCGGCCCTTCTGCTTACCACCGCCCCTCCGCACTCTGCTGGGCGCCCCCCGATGATCTTCGGCTCCACGTTGAAGGTCTTGAGCCACAAACCGAAGTGGGGAGTAGTGCGGAGGAAGGCTTCACAGACAACAATGAATGATGAGATGTGGAGGATGGACTCCGGAGCCATGTCATGGAATTCCAACCCATAGTAAAACATGAGCCCTCTCACAAAAGGATCCATCGGGAAGCGTAAACCCCGACGGAGGTGGGACACAAATATGACGCTCTCGCCGGGCTCGGGAGTAGGACTGACTTGCCATTTGGCGGGCAACCTATGTGAAATCTCGCAGGTCAGGTACCTGGCTTCTCGCAGCTTTAGCACGTCCTCTTCCGTGACGGAGGAGGGTATCCACCGGCCCTGCAGGTCGGAGCCGGACATTGTTGAAGGTCTGAAGCGCTCGAATCTGGGGCTCTGGGTGTTGGAACTTGGGGCGAGAGGCAGATTCGATTGAGGGTTGAAGAAAAGAAACGTGGCTTGGTCCCATTATAAAGAGGGAGAATAAGCCGTCCCCGTGACCGTTTGGGACTCGCCTTCGATAGAGGAGGCGTGGCAACGGGCACGATTGGGTTACCCACGTCCGTATTGATGGGAATCCCGGAATAAGGGGAACACGATCTCTGCTTCGACTAGATGTGCCAAGGAAACCGCTTCGCTAAGCGCGCGGAGGTGGTATAATAAAAACGATTCAAGTAAAGGCTTGGTGGTGGCGTGATGTCATGCCACGAAATACGTCAGCATATTGAACTTATTTACATATTATTTTCTCTACGGTGGTATGCGGAATTTATTTTGCAGAGCCGGACACTATCCTGGTGTCCACCATCTTCTATGAATTATTCGGAGGAGGAACCCGCCTTGCAATGCCGAACAATATGCGCGCCGGACTCATCGTCATTGAAGCCTGGTTCAGGGGCTACTGAGGGAGTCCTGGACTAGGGGGTGTCCGGATAGCCGGACTATCATCATCGGCCGGACTCCAAGACTATGAAGATACAAGATTGAAGACTTCGTCCCCTGTCCGAATGGGACTTTCCTTGGCGTGGAAGGCAAGCTTGGCGATACGGATGTGTAGATCTCATACCATTATAACCGACTCTGTGTAACCCTAGCCCTCTCCGGTGTCTATATAAACCGGAGGGTTTTAGTCCGTAGGATGAACAACCATTACAACAATCATACCATAGGCTAGCTTCTAGGGTTTAGCCTCCTTTATCTCGTGGTAGATCCACTCTTGTACTACCCATATCATCAATATCAATCAAGTAGGAGTAGGGTTTTACCTCCATCGCGAGGGCCCGAACCTGGGTAAAAACATTGTGTCCCTTGTCTCCTGTTACCATCCGCCTAGACGCACAGTTCGGGACCCCCTACCCGAGATCCGCCGGTTTTGACACCGACACTCTTCATTTTATATTTTAGTGATCCAAGATCACATTGAGTCTTTAGGAAAAGCCAATACTATCAAGGAGGGAGGAGGTGTTGCTTAATGAGCCTCTTGCTTCATGTGCTTAGTGATATGCTCCAAAACCCTCAACTACTTTCCCACATCCACAAATGACCTAAACCTTAAGCCAAAATCGGTCACACCGATTCTTCCTATCCGGCGCCACCGATTCCAAAAGTCATAGCCACTGCCACAAACCCTAAGCAAATCGGTCTTACCGATAGGGATCTCGGTCTCACCGAGATGGGATTGTAATCTCTCTGTTTCCCTTCGTAACGTTTCGGTCTAACCGAAGTGAGCGATCGGTCCCACCGAGATTGCAATGTAAACTCTTTGTTTCCCTTTTGTAACATTTCAGTCTCACCGAAAGGAGCAAATCGGTCCCACCGAGTTTACCTGACCAACTCTCAGGAAAGCTTATTACCAAATCGGTCTCACCGAGTTTGTGTAATCGGTCTTACCGAGATTACGTTATGCCCTAATCCTAACCGAATCGGTATCACCGAGATGCATGTCAGTCCCATCGAAAATCACTAACAGTCACTAGGTTTACTAAATCGGTCCAACCGAGTCTGTTGAATCGGTCCCACCGAGTTTGGTAAATTGTGTGTAACGGTTAGATTTTGTGTGGAGGCTATATATACCCCTCCACCTCCTCTTCATTCGTGGAGAGAGCCATCAGAACAAACCTACACTTCCAACTTACCATTTCTAGGAGAGAACCACCTACTCATGTGTTGAGGCCAAGATATTCCATTCCTACCATATGAATCTTGATCTCTAGCCTTCCCAAGTTGCTTTCCACTCAAATCTTCTTTCCACCAGATCCAAAACCTATGAGAGAGAGTTGAGTGTTGGGGAGACTATCATTTGAAGCACAAGAGCAAGGAGTACATCATCAACGCACCATTTGTTACTTCTTGGAGAGTGGTGTCTCCTAGATTGGCTAGGTGTCACTTGGGAGCCTCCGACAAGATTGTGGAGTTGAACCAAGGAGTTTGTAAGGGCAAGGAGATCGCCTACTTTGTGAAGATCTACCGCTAGTGAGGCAACTCCTTCGTTGGCGACGGCCATGGTGGGATAGACAAGGTTGCTTCTTCGTGGACCCTTCGTGGGTGGAGCCCTCCATGGACTCGCGCAACCGTTACCCTTCGTGGGTTGAATTCTCCATCAACATGGATGTACGATAGCACCACCTATCGGAACCACGCCAAAAACATCCGTGTCTCCAATTGCGTTTGAATCCTCCAAACCCTACCCTTTACCTTCTTGCAAGTTGCATGCTTTACTTTCCGCTGCCTATATACTCTTTGCATGCTTGTTTGAATAGTGTGATGATTGCTTGACTTGTCCTAAATAGCTAAAATCTGCCAAACTCTAAAATTGGGAAAATGTTAAGTTTTTAATTGGTCAAGTAGTCTAATCACCACCCTCTAGACATACTTCAAGGT
This sequence comes from Triticum timopheevii, assembly GCA_963921465.1. NCBI lineage: Eukaryota > Viridiplantae > Streptophyta > Magnoliopsida > Poales > Poaceae > Triticum > Triticum timopheevii. The sequence continues at coordinate 247,577,939 of OY997262.1, read as the reverse complement.
CCTACAAGTGGTATCAGAGCTTTGGTCTCCATTTGCTTTGATTTACATAGCTTTTGGTGGTCATAGCCTTGGTTTCACAACCTAGGAGAGTATGGCGTCTAGCGAGGGAAATTATCACCATGGAGGTCCTTACTTTGATGGTACTAATTTTGCTAGTTGGAAGCATAAGATGAAAATGCATATTCTCGGACATAACACCACCATTTGGGCAATTATTTGTATTGGCTTGCAAGGTGAATTCTTTGATGGGAGAGAGCCGAACCGTGAAGCTAATGTGGAAGAATTGAAGATGCTGCAATACAACCCTCAAGCTTGTGATAGCATCTTCAACGGATTGTGCCCCGAAGAATTCAACAAAATCAGCCGTCTTGAGAATGCAAAAGAATTTGGGACACTTTGATTGATATGCATGAAGGTACCGAATCCGTCAAGGAATCCAAGTTGGATGTGCTCCAAAGTCAGCTTGACAAGTTCAAAATGAAGGATGGTGAAGGTGTCGCTGAAATGTTCTCTAGGCTTGCTCTTATCACAAATGAGATTGCCGGCTTAGGGAGTGAAGAGATGATTGAAAAATTCATCATCAAAAAGATCCTAAGAGCATTGGATGGAAAGTATGATACCGTGTGCACATTGATCCAGATGATGCCAAACTACAAAGATCTCAAGCCAACGGAAGTCATTGGAAGAATTGTTGCTCATGAGATGTCACTCAAGGATAAGGAGGAACTTCACAACAAGTCAAGTGGTGCTTACAAAGCCTCAAGTGAAGCCCCCACATCATCAAGTGAGAAACAAACCTTCAATGAAGAATTGAACTTAATGGTGAAGAACTTCAACAAATTCTACAAGAGTAGAAGCAAAGAAAGAAGCTCCAAGTCAAGGTCTTACAATGACAAAAGGTATTCTAGTCGAGAGCGCAATTGCTACAATTGTGGGAGACCCGGACACTATTCCAATGAGTGTACGGCACCCTACAAAAGAAGAGAAGATTCTCCAAGAAGAAGAAGCAAATGAGAAGACTCACCACCAAGAGAGAGGAGGAGTAGAGATGATCGTTATGAAATAAGACCCTCACGGAGAAGCAAGGATTCGGAAAGGAAGGACAAGTCATCAAGGAGCTACACAAAACGAAGACATCAAGCTCATGTTGGTGAATGGGTATCCGGCTCCGACTCCGACAATCACTCCGAGAGAAGCTATCACTCCGACTCCGAATATACTCAAGATGAAGGTGTTGCCGGTCTAGCACTTGTGTCAACGAAATCCTACGACATATTTGATTCACCAAATGAAGTAATTGGAAGATGCTTCATGGCCAAAGGTCCAAAGGTAACACATCCTAAGTATGTTGATTTCAATAGTGATGAAGATGACTTGCTTTTGGATGATGATTTACTTGTTGAGAACTCTACTGATGAATACTGTGATGAAACGTCAATTAATCATGCTAATCAAGATAAAATGAAAGACAATGAAATGGAGAAGATTGAGCTTCTAACTAAAGAACTAAACACTCTTAAGTTGGCTCATGAAACTATCTTCTAAGATCATCGAGAACTTTTAAGGGCTCATGAGAAGTTACGCTTTGAAAAGCTCAATCTTGAGCAAGAGCATGAGTTCTTAAAGGCAATCAGTGATGATCTCCGTAAGAAAAGTTCTTCTTACATTGCCAAGCGTTTACTCTTATCTACTTACATGCCTCAAGTCAAGTCTAGTAACAAGTACAAGAAAGATACTTCCTCTAGTAGTAACAATAATAATGTCAAATCTAATATTGTTGCTTCTAGTAGTTCTCTTTATTCCACTAATGATTCTCTTAGCCAAGTTACACTTGAGCAAGAAAATAGCTTATTGAAGGGAATTATAGAGAAAGGTGTTTACAAAAGCCTTGCCGGGAATAAGCAATTCGAGGAAATTGTACGCAAGCAAGGAAGGCACCGGAAGAATCAAGGTGTTGGTTTTGAACGAAAGTTCAATGCCAATGGAGTTGAGTGGGAAGAAGATCAATACCCCAAGAAGAAGTTTGTTCCTCAACAAGAGAAGTATGATCCTACTTCCTTCAAGGGAACACAAGCACAAGATGATCTTCCACCACAAGAACACAAGAACAGAGGCAAGGACAAGCTTCAAGAAGAGATTGATGCATTTGAAGAAGCACCTAAAGCCTCGTTCAAGTGGGTTCCCAAGACTACGTCAAGTTCTACTTCATCAAGTACAACTACAACTCCAAGGATTCCCATCAAGATGATGTGGATCCCGAAGAAGAAGAACTAGAGAGTTCTTGAGGGTGACTCCGCCAACATTCTTCACTCATATCATTATGGCAAGAACAAGTGCAATCAACTTCCACATCTTGCACTAGTTCAAGGAGTCACAAACCCTCATGTTGGTAAGGCAAGGGACAAGGTAACCTAATGATTTCATGGACATCATCTTGTGTGTGCATCACGCTATGTCTATGGATATTATTGTTTGTTCCTTGTGAGACTAACCCATGTAGGTAAGTTGAAAGTGCAACTCACTCCAAAGGATTGCTCCAAATGATCTACATCAACATTGAGCAACCACATCTTCAACACCTACATGAAGTCATCATCAACAAAACCCAAGGTTAGTTCATCCCTCTAAGGGGGGATCTCACATCTAGGGGGAGCTTAACTCTAAGAATTGAGTCAAAGAAACTCTAATGGTGTGAACACATCAATGCATTATGTAAAAGTGGTAACCCCACTTGAGCTTAAACGATGAGTATGACCTATGATCAAATGTTTTCATTTAACTCCTAAGACAATATACTCATATATAGATGACCTAGTCATCGCCAATTGTTTGGTAGATGCTAGAATTGGTTGTGCATGCTTTGCCACATATTTCATTTGCCATCTTATTGTGTGAGCATGTTGGTGCATATTTTACTCATTCAAGGACATCCACTTGTTGTTTTGATTGTTTGTCTTCTTTTATTTTTGCCAAGTGGATGGACAAGAATGCCTAAGAACCTTCTCTAGCTATCTATGCTTTTCTCATCTCAAACTCTATTCATGCTATATCACAAAATTTGATCAAGTCAGATTCGAACCACTCTGTGTGAGGAGCACTCGGAGTCCCCGATTCGTCATAGACTTAAACTTCCAAAACCTCTTTGTGACTCTCGGTCTGACCGATTCCTCCATTTCGGTCCTACCGAGATCATTAAGTTGATCTAAGTTTTCAATCTCGATGCAACCGATTTGAACTTTTCGGTCACACCGAATTGCTGTAACTGTACACAGTTATGCACCTCGGTGCCACCGAGTTGTTCCACTCGGTCACACCGACAGGGTCGGGCTATATATAGTCACGGGCAAAATTTTGGAAATTTCTCCGAACCCCTTTAGCCCGCGCAATAACTCGCTCTACCATCGAAGGTCTCCGGATCGTCTCCTTGTTGCCAGCCGCCTCTAGTAGCTGGTCTCCGCTGCCGTCAACGGATTTCGCCCCCGCCATTGCCGCCGCAGCGAGTTCATCGCCAAGCTAGGGTATGGACTCGATCATTGTGCTATCCACGTCTGATTCCTAGCACATTGTGTTCTTATTAATTCTTGTCACGATTGAAACAATCCTATCCACTCAATATAGTCCGTAGATTAGATGAGATTCAAAATTTTAGGGTTAGGTTTCCACCGAAACCATCTCCGACCCACCGAGTTGAAAAACTCGGTCTCACCGATTTGGCCTATGCCATTGCACTAGTAACTCTCGGACTGACCAAGAATTGCTAATCGGTGCGATCGATTTTAGGACTTTGTGAAATCCTAGCAGTCTTGGTGCCACCGAACTGTGACTCGGTCCAACCGAGATCATCAGTTTAGGTTCCAAAACTGCTTCGGTATCACCGAGTTTGAAAATCGGTTGATCCGAAATGCTTTCTGAAACTAAAACTGAATTTTTGACTCATTCTTTTGCAAAAATCTCTGCATTTTGTGATGCTCATCTATTCTATCTCATCTATAACTCTTCACAGGGTCAGCAGTCAGTATTTTCAGCATGTCAGACCAGAGTGACAGCCAGAATAGGTCAGAAGAGCAGATTGACATGAGCAAGGGCACTAGTCCCTCAAGTACAGATGAAGGGAGCAGAAGCACTCCTAGCAACCTGCCTAAGGCTGCTACCAGGCAAAGGAGGAAGAGAACCTCAGACTCAGAGGATGAGGACTACAAAGCTGAAGAAGATGAGGCCACTTCCAAGAAGGTGGTGCTCAAGAAGGAATATGGCTCTGCACATAGCACAAAGCCTGGACTGAAAAAGAAAGTTCCTGCCAAGAGGACACCAATGCCCAAGGCCAGAAGGTCCACTCAAGTGCCAGAACAGACTGAACCCAAAGAGGCACCTGAAAAGAAAGTCACATCTTCCAAACCCAAGAAAGTTCCCACTGGAGAGACAACGAAGTTTACCATTGAATCAGAGGATGAAGGTGCCCAGGACAAGAAGAAGAAGAGAGCAAGAACCACAACTGCCCAGGTTCATGGAAATCCCTCTATGAGAAGAGATTCTGAAGATGAAGAAGAGGTTGCTGCACCAGCACCTAAGGAACCAAAGCTTATGGGTGATGCTATAAGATCAGGGGCTGCAACATCTAAGCCCAAGGAAGCACCCAAAGCTGCCTCCAAGGCCAAGCTTATACCAAAGAGGAATACTAGGAGTATTCTAGCTACTGAGAAGAACAAGGCCCCAGTGCCAAATGTTGCTGATGAAGAAGATGAAGAAGGACAGGTCCTAAGGAAGCTCAAGCCCAAGATACCTGACCACAATGATGCCCATCCTGTGGTTGAGGACATGGGGATCAGGAAGGACTCAGGGTTAAGGCTATGGAGGATGGAAGATCCATATGCCTCAAGGAGAAGAACTGTTGTTGACTACAGGTTCCATACAAAGGAACAACAGGACTTCTATGAGGCAATTCTGTTGGATAAGAAGCCCATAGTTTGTGACATGAGGTGGGTCGACTGGACCTACATCAAGGACAATGAAGAGAACTATCCTGGAGTGAAAGAAAGCTTTGTTGCTTGTGGAGTTGCTGATTTTGTTGGGCAAAAGCTCACCCACTGGAATGATGAACTAATCATGCAGTTCTACTCCACAGCACACTTTTATCCAGATGGAAGAATTGTTTGGATGTCTGAAGGTACAAGGTACCAATCCACTGTTGAAGAATGGGCAAGTCTGGTAAATGCCCCAAAAGAAAATGAGGATGACCTAGATATCTATCCAAAGAAGAAGATGGATCACAATTCCATGGCACACATGTACAAGGAGATCCCAGACAAGGCTGTTGAGACACATAAGTTTGGATCAGTCCACTTTTCTGTTGTCAGGGCTGCCAACAATCAATTGGATTTTGAGGCACACTTTGTTGCCCAAGTCTGGTGACCATAACATGATCAGAGAGCATGCCATCAACATGTTGCATGTGTTTGATGTGCCACAAAAGTTCAAAGTAATGAGCCTTATGATTGAAACCATTAAGAGGACTACAGCAGATCAGAAGAGGAGCTGTGGATATGCACGTCAGATTCAGGAATTGATAAACTCAAAGATGGGCACAGGGAAATATCAATTGGATAAGGAACATTTTCCACTTTATCCAGACTTTGAGGACAATGAGGATGTCATGAATGAGAATGACCCATCATCAGTTCAAGCTCAAGAGAAGAAGGAGAAGGCAAGGAAGGAGAAGGCTGCGAAGATGCCAACTCAAGAGGAGGCATCTGAATATTTCTTGAAGAACAAGCTATATATACCCTTCCACCTCCTCTTCATTCGTGGAGAGAGCCATCAGAACAAACCTACACTTCCAACTTACCATTTCTGAGAGAGAACCACCTACTCATGTGTTGAGGCCAAGATATTCCATTCCTACCATCTAAATCTTGATCTCTAGCCTTCCCAAGTTGCTTTCCACTCAAATCTTCTTTCCACCAGATCCAAAACCTATGAGAGAGAGTTGAGTGTTGGGGAGACTATCATTTGAAGCACAAGAGCAAGGAGTTCATCATCAACGCACCATTTGTTACTTCTTGGAGAGTGGTGTCTCCTAGATTGGCTAGGTGTCACTTGGGAGCCTCCGACAAGATTGTGGAGTTGAACCAAGGAGTTTGTATGGGCAAGGAGATCGCCTACTTCGTGAAGATCTAACGCTAGTGAGGCAAGTCCTTCGTGGGCGACAGCCATGGTGGGATAGACAAGGTTGCTTCTTCGTGGACCCTTCGTGGGTGGAGCCCTCCGTGGACTCGCGCAACCGTTACCCTTCGTGGGTTGAAGTCTCCATCAACGTGGATGTACGATAGCACCACCTATCGGAAACACGCCAAAAACATCCATGTCTCCAATTGCGTTTGAATCCTCCAAACCCTTCCCTTTACCTTCTTGCAAGTTGCATGCTTTACTTTCCGCTGCCTATATACTCTTTGCATGCTTGCTTGAATAGTGTGATGATTGCTTGACTTGTCCTAAATAGCTAAAATCTGCCAAACTCTAAAATTGGGAAAAGGTTAAGTTTTTAATTGGTTAAGTAATCTAATCACTCCCCTCTAGACATACTTCAAGGTCCTACAATACTTTTTTATATATAGGAAGAAAACTGCGAGGAAAATGTGTTTGTCCGCCGTCCTCCTGACAGGGAACGTTCACCACATAAGTGACCAGCACCATTGGTTTTCAACTGAGAGGTCTTGGGTTTGAGTACGAGGAACTCTCAATTTTGTCCTCTTTTCTTCCTCGCAAAAAAGGGAAAGAAAATCAAAGACTTGGGAAGGCGTACAGAACAAGCTAGTGTACCAGTAAAGAGACGTTGCCGAGTTTTAGGAAAAAGAAAGACGTGATCCTGTAGCTGGTTCGAATCCAAACCTAGACTATGACTATATATGGTCCTATGCTACTCTGCAATTAATGAAACTAACATATGCAACATCCGCTTCTCCTCTTCTCTACTTACTCTGCCTAGCATCAGAAGCTCTGGCCGCAGCAACCATGTCCGCTGGCTGCTCGTCCACCTGCTCTTCAGCAGGCAACAACCAGATATGCGCCAAGTCGCCACCCATACCATCGCCTGTGGGTCTCATCACACCCCTGCTGGCACGCGCACCGCAGCCGATTTCTCATCGCAACCCGCTGCCGTTGGTGTGGTGCCACTGCTGGAAAACACGCAGAGTCATCCGTCGCGTCTCAACCATAATCCGCAACCCTGGCCGAGTCTTCTACAAATGCCCGAATCATGGGGTAATAATATGTTTAAGTGTTGTTCTGCTGCTTTCAGTTGCTGATTTTTTTAATAGTTTGGTTGATGATCTTCCAATTTGATTCGTGCAGAAAAGGGAAGATTCGTGTGATTTGTATTTCTGGGAAGTTGTTGATGTGGGGGAATGCAACTACGATGATTATTTGGTTAGCCAAGGAATCCCAATACCAGCAGGTTAGGGTGTTGGACAAGTAACTGAAGGAACGGTAGAAGAGGAAGATGCAGAGCAGAAGGTTAAAGATGAAGTTCCTCTGATCATCGCCAAGAAACAGCTGCTGAACAGCCTTAACAGCAATGAGGAGATAAAAGAGCTTGTGAAGATAATTGGCAAAATCGATGTGCTTTGTTGGATGATTGTCTCTTTATTTGCAGTGTATGTAGCACTCCTGATGTATTCAGTGGCTACGACATGAGTACTTTGCTGAAACTAGTAATGAATAAAACCCGTGTAGCAGGCTGGGCATAGTGTTGTGAACATCTAATGATTTCTATTAACGGAAATCAGGGGGTATCCCCTTTTTCTCATATAAATAAATAAATAGCAGAGGCCCTGTCGGGTCAGCTTTGTTCGCATTCGAAGATGTCGAGCAAATTGCAGTCCAACAGCAAACTATGTCATCAAATTCAAGTTTCACAGCCAAATATGAGTACAACTAAACAACAATGTCATCATGTTTTAGTTGTCATACAATCACCCAACACAAATCAGCATACATAACAAGTGATGTTCTCACAGCAAAATACTAAACAACATGTTCATCAGGTTTCAGTTGTCATAGCAAACACAATTTCACATAGTAGATAAAAAATGTCTTCTGACAGGCAAATACGACAAAAGCAATGTAATCATCATCCGCAGCAGCAGCGTCAACATCTTCGCCATGTGTATCAGTCTGAATCGTAATTCCCCACGGTGTCATCTTCTTCTTCGTCCTCAACGTCCTCGAACGTTGGCCTCTTCTTGATCAACTCTTGTATGTCCACAGCACGACAGGCAATCTTTTCACCGGCGTCATTGACGTGATGGTTCTCAAAGATATTAGGAACATCTGTGTTATCTTGTATATCAGGAGCAGTGTAAGCATCATCTTATTGTGCAACTTCATTAAATGAATTCCTCTTCTCAAACCTTTGCAATACTCTCCAGTCACCGCTACGTGCAAATGTGTCTTCCAAGAAAAATATCTGTGTTGTTTGATTTGCCAAAATAAAAGGCTCTTTGGTTTGAAATATCTACGCCGCCTTGACGTTGATGGATTTGAAATAATCATCAGCTCTGGGTTTTGCGATCCTGGAAAACAGGTTATACCAACGACAGCACAACAGAACCACACACCGATAATCCTTGAAATTGGAGATATACTGCAACTAAACAATGTCTATTATGTTAGCATACATTTTAGTTGTCTCTTTGTCATACGTATCTGTGTTCATGATGGCACTGTTTTGTGTCTTCCTGCCTTCGTCTCGTGCAAGGGTGTTGTAGCACACATGTCCAACAATGCAAGATTCATAATGTCTTACCCGAGTATCAGGACCCATTGCTAGTGAGTAAAGGGCATCATCAACTGCCTGCCCATCCTCCCGCATCTTCTTAACCTATGGTTAGAAAATAGAAAAGTTGATCATCTTATGTACTCAATATATTAAAAAAACTGACAGTGCACTTCAAAAGCTTACATGGTTCTTGAACCATTTCGCAAATCCTGCCATAACCAGTTTGTCAATGTTTCTTGGATTTTGCGGCAGTAACTCCTCTTTGTAGATGCTGCACAACATAGTGATCGCGTCAAACATGTAAATATATAAGAATGTGCTGCAAGTTTAGTAGATTACGATGTATAAGCTGCAGTACTGCACTTACTTGATATAAGGTAGTATCTCAGGACAGTTATTCAACACATACCAAACCATTTTTTCCAAATCTTTAGGTTTGTCCTCTTGTCGACTCTTCCCTGTAACTTGAACAGAATAATCGAAAACATTGAGCCTGGGATTGTCTTCACCCACCTCTTTGCTAAGCCGATCAGTTGTTTCAATGTATTTTGAGCAGAATGTCAACGCTTCTGTAGCAATGTAGGCCTCTGCAATGGAACCCTCGGGTCTAGCTCTGTTCCTAACATAGCCCTTGAAAGTGCCGAGCCGCCTTTCAATAGGGGACATCCAGCCATACTATACTGGACCACTAAGTAGTGCCTCATCAGGTAGATGAACAGCCAAATGCACCATCACATCAAAGAAGGCTGGAGGATATATCTTCTTAATGTCGCATAGGATAGTTGGTATCTTGTCTCTAAGACGCTCCAAAGCATCTATCCTGATATTTCTACTGCAAAGTTCCCTGAAGAATTGTCCCGACTCTGCAACTGCTCTGTATAACTCAGGGCGGCCCAATCCTCCAAGGATAACAGGTAAATCCCTTTGAAGTAGGACTTGGCAGTCATGAGTTTTCAACCCTTGTACCTTGTTTCCATCTGCACTGACTCTCCTTTCAGGGTTGGAAGCAAATCCATGTGGGAATCTCACACGTGACAGGTCCTCGACAATTCTTTTCTTTTTACCTTGTCCAAGACGTACACAGCTGGTGCCACATCTCGTGGTTTACCTTCATCTTCCACCTGCAAATCCTTTCTGATACCTAGGTGTGTCAAATGAATCCTAGATTTTAAGGTATCTTTCGTCTTGCCATCAATGTTAAGAAGTGTGCCGATAATGCTCACATATATTTTTCTCGATGTGCATCACATCAAGATTATGCCGCAGATCCAAATCTTTCCAATACTCCAAGTCCCACAAAGTGGACCTGCGGGTAAACAATAATCTCTAATCTACCATGCCACGCTTCCTTTTCCCGCTACCATTACCAGGATGGTTTCCTGGTGTAATATGCCTGACCTTCTCTAATTCCACTTGCAACTCATCGGCGGTGAGCCTCTTTGGCGCATCACGGTTTTCATGCTTTGCATTGAACACATGTCTTTGGTATTTTCTAGGATGCGGCTTGTCCTTGGCAAGGAAACGGCGGTGTCCAATGTAACAGATCTTGCTAAGTATTGCGTATGACAGCGGATTCATGTCACAGTGAACACATGCATTGTAACCATGTGTCGTTCGCCCTGACATAGTGCCCAAAGCCGGATAATCATGGATGCACCAAATTACAATAGCACAAAGAAAGAAATCAGCTGGTGGGCTGCTATATAGGTCTCGAGTGAGAACACCCTTCCATAGCTGTTGAAGTTCCTCCACAAGAGGCTCCATGAACAAATCAAAATCCTTTCCAGGACTTTTTGGACCTGGGATGAGCAAGGCCATCATGTAGTTTGATTCTTTGGTGCAGACATTTGGAGGCATGTTGTAAGGGATAACAAGCACTGGCCACATGCTATATGTGGCGCTCTTGTGGCCAAATGGGTTAAATCCATCTGAAGCTAAGCCAAGTCTAATGTTTCTCGGGTCAGCAACAAACTCTTTGTGTTTATCATTGAAGCTTTTCCACTCACTACCATGAGATGGATGGCTCATTACATTCTGATCTCTGTACTCCTGGTTCCTAGAATGCCACTTTACATCCTCTCTTGTTTCAGCATCATGAAACAACCTCTGCAATCTTGGTGTAATTGGAAAATGTCTCGGAACATTATGAGGAATCCTCTTCACAACATCACCATCTTTCCATCATGATGATTTGCATTTCGGGCAGTCACTTAAGTTGGCATAATCCTTCCGGAACAGAACACAATTATTCTCACAAACATGGATCATATCATATCTAATTCCAACTGCACGAAGGAAATTCTTCATTTTACTGTAGGTGTGTGGCAGCTCAGACGCATCTGGGAAAGATTTGAGGAAAGCAGCCAACATCGCATCGAATGATTTGTTGGTCATCTGCTCAGATGTCTTCACCTGAAGAAATGTGACCATAACTGAGAATACTAACAGCTTATTTCCTGGGGTGACAGCAACATTGCATTGTTCCAACATGCGGGCCCACCGTTTTTCTTCTGCAGGTGAAAGTTCACGGAATGCACGAGCATTTCGTAGCATTGTTCCAATGTTGGTCAAACTCATTGGCTCCGCCACCACCACCTCCTCCTCCTCTTCCACCTAAGCATCAGGCAGATCAAGATGGTGATCTGCTGCTTCCACGTAGTCAATAACATTGACGTTCATAGCTTCACCATGATCAACCCACCTAGTATATGTGACCGACATACCATACAACTGTAGATGATTTTGCACAGTTGACTGGGGTTTTGTATCTGAATTCATACAACTGCTACACGGGCAGAGCACATCTGATTTCAGACCACCGTACTCAGCTCTGATAAAGTTCATGAAGTTTTCAACCCCCTCGACATATGCAGTGAAGAATCTTCAAGCAGAAGTTATCCAAGTCCTGTCCATCTGTTAGACATACAAATTAGTTCTTCTACTAGATATTACAGGAAAAATATATATGCTTTTTTATGAAGTCCAGAAAAAAAAATACCTAGGTCGATGTCTAAAGCTATGGCAAGATATTTGGATGAGCAGATCTAAGTAACGAAATATATGTAAAGCTAATTCAGCAAACAGATTTGAGTGCTAAATTATGGCAGACTGTTTCAGCAGTCAATGAGGCCGAGCACACATCCATCAAACTATCGAAGGCCATCGCAGCAACAAAGATCGACTATAAAACGGTGTAGAGCTATTTCACCTAACAAATTAGCTACTATACCATGGCAAACTACGTCACAATAAATATATGGTAGGATATTTTTAGCAACTAATCGGCCTTGGCATGCCATCTCAGCTAAGCAGATTGAGTGCAGAACAGGGCAAGGAAGCTTCTTAAGCAGAGCATATTGACAGTAAACTACTTTGGCAAACAGTGGGATTAAAAGCGTCTGTCAGCTAACATTCAGCGCTACAACGACATGAACGGGGCCTCAGTCTAGAATGCGCGTACCATGGGAGAAGCTGACCGCTGTGTGTCTCCACACGAACGTCGCCAGCGGTGGCGGCGCTGACTACCGTGCGCCTCCATAAGAACGTAGCCAGAGGTGGCGGCGCGGCTAGAGGACGGCAGTCTAGAAGAGCATATTGTGGGAGCGAGAGGATCACCGTGCGTCCCCTCGACGAACCACGGCGCCGACGTATCGGCGCGACGGGGAGGGTGGCTTTGGCGGAGCGAATGGAGTGGAGGGGCATGGTATGGGGGAGGGGTTTGGGGAGTATTATTGGCTAGTTGGTCGAATGGTGGTTGAATCGGATTTGTGGGAATTTTTGTGTGTGGGGGGGGGGGGGGGGGGGATTTTCGCGCAGTGGGCGGGGGGAGTTTGGGCATGGTCGGTTTCTCCAAGTGCAGTCCCACGTGTCAGTGAAGAGGAAAGCCGAAGCGCGTTCCGTTTGCGTGAGCCATGTGCAGGACCGAACGTGTGTGGGGTGCAATGCGACCGTGACAGGAGTGCTGTGAGTGTACCGCCTTTTTTCCTTTTAAACTAGGTGCTTCGCCCCCTCAAAAAAAATTTGTTTCTTCACGCGATCCATCGATACTACTACTAGTAATCCGGTAATCCCGACTAAAATGGCGCGGCCGGGTCTTTTCCCGCGCGATATGCTGGGAGGTTGTCTTAGTTGGGTTTTTTAGGACGAGTAATGCTACACCTACATAATCCCAGTTATGTAATTAATGTAATGTGAAATGTGTGAGCTGTTGATTGTAGATTTGGGAGAGGGAGGGGCCCACCACCATGAAAATCAGGCGAAGAGAGAGAGAGGCAATTTACGTTAACCCTTTCGTAGGTTCCCGTAGATGTAGAAAGATGCGAAATGCGTGAATGTGTGGTGGACATACTATTGGGAGCAATGCTACATCCACGTAATGGTTTACATAAATTTATGAACTGATGTGACGTGGGACTATTTGATTGGATTAAAGGAGAGGATTAGGCCCACCCCACCTGAAAATCAGGGGGGTATATATAGATTAGATGGAAAGCATACGTAGCAGCTACGTAGCCCTTTGTAAGACTAGGATTAGGCTACTATTGGTGTGCCTAAGATAATTTGTGTATGTATAGACCGTATGTGTTTATTTTACTTCGCATGTTAGATTTTTCTCGGTTCAATAAAAAGCAGAGTTGGTGATGATGGTGTGCCTGTCATCCTGCAATATAGGCCGTCTGATCTATATCTAACGGATAGGAAGGAAAATATGACAATTTACCCGCACTCCTCTCCACATTTGCAGATAAGGCTTTCCCTCGTTCATCCTTTTCTCTCACAAGATCTTGATCTTCCGTGCAATGCACGGGCATCTTGCTAGTACTCCTACAATATGTATATTATTGTGAAAGTTCATATACACCGGCCGAGATTAATGCAAACACAGCAGATTTTCATTACATTTCGAACTTCTATAAGACAGAAAAATAAAGGAAACCCGACCCTAAACCTATTCTATGGCGGTGACCGACGTCCTCCATCTGCGATCTCTATGTACGAGGGCGGGGTTCAAGACCGTGAAGTGAATGTGCGGTCTCCTGCGAGGAAGAGTAGAACACGGGATACGGACCGGCCAATTGGCACACCATGCCATGCCGCCTCCCATGCCCTACTCATCCTCGGAGGAGTCCCTGACCTCGGCGGTGCCGGACGTTGGAAGGCGGTAAGTAGGACGCGTGGCTGACGGTGCTCCCGTCGTCGGCCACCAGCATGGCCACCGCTTGTGCGGTCGCGTCCGCGTCCGGCTACGCCGCTATTGCGTCGCGAGACGCGACTTGAGCGAGGGCAGTGACCTCGAGCGTCATCCCCGAAGACAAGCTCTCCCGCAGATTGTTCGCACTTGCGGTCATGGCGGATGTGGTGCCAGGTAGGAGGACAATGAGCTATGGTGTGAAGGTTAGCTGGGCGTTGCCGCTTTAAGTAGCGCATTCCGGTGAGGCCAAGTGTCCGGGTGCGTCATTAAGTCGCCGGAGTTGGTTCCTCAGGCACCGAGCCTCTTAACGACAACATACGAACAGACGGCATGAATGCAGGTAGCTGGCGCCGGCTGGGAACGCACCACGCGACGGCGCGAGGGACGAGGGTTTTGGTGTGCCAGGGTAGTCAGCTGCGGTAGTGGCAACGTTGGAGATGCCCTTTGCTCACATGCGATCCCCGCATGTGATTGAAAAAGCAAGACGACCAGGCATGTTCTCAAGTCCAGAGGATGCAGTAGGCCGCGCTACACCACTCCGCGGATGCGTCGCGGTGCCCCGTGCGTCCTCTATGAGACGGGTGTTGGGGTGTATTTGGATTGTGGCCAAAGTGCACCTTACCAAAATTTTGGTCATGACCCAAAGATTGGTCTTTGTTTGGATGGTTGCCATTTTTTTGGCATGCCAATGAACTCTCACCAACTCTAGTTCATTTTTCTTGCCAATGTCGGCCAAATCATGGGCAACCAATACCTCAACCAAAATTTTGGTCATGACCCAAAGATTGGTCTTTGTTTGGATGGTTGCCATTTCTTTGGCATGCCAATGAACTCTAGCCAACTCTAGTTCATTTTTCTTGCCAATATCGGCCAAATCATGGGCAAGCAATACCTCAACCAAAATTTTGGCTACCAATGCTTTGATGGGGCAACCTTGGGCACAAACCAAACATACAGTTGGTCATGCCATCGCACTAACGCCACCCTCGGCACACTCAAACCGACCGTGTCTAGCGACGATCTGAGCGTGTCGCTCACCGTGGTCGCCGTTTCCAGAGGCGGTGCTAGAGCTGCGCCCCGTTGTTGGCCCCAACGACCCACATGAATGGTTGTCGATGGTGAGGAGGTTGTGGGCCAGCTCCTCCATTGGACTAGTCTGCGCTACGTCGTCCCGACGGGTGTGCCCCACATGTCGGTTTCCCTATTTTTCCGGCCATATTCGAGCGCCAGTGCTCCGCGTTGCACATTAGGCCTTTCACTATGTAGGCCAAGCGAGACAACATATTGTTTATTTGAGCCGTTCAAGTGTAATCATGTGGCGTTTGCTTATTTCTCATTCCTCCCCAACCCTCTTCTCCATTGACCATGCCGCCCTCCAGTCGAGTCCATCCTCCCGCATGCCTCATTTGAACATTCTGCCGAGCATCATTCGCATGTACCCACCCTAGTCCTCTTTCAATAGATCTCCGGACCCCGAGATGAAATCGAGAGGGAACGAGTGGGGGCATGTGATACCTAAGGCGTATTCAAAATTTTGAACCGGTGATCATAGCATCCGCAAATCATATATAAAGGGTATTCAATGTTCGTTTCGTTTTTGAACGTACAATATAGTCCCTCCTATCCTTTCTAGTTTACATATAAGTTTTATGTGTAGTCAAAGTATCTCTACTATGATAAAAAAGGTATCAACATTCAACAACTCCCATCAATATTGTTAGATTCGTACGTACGCCTAGATTTGTACTCGAGATGGTTTCCAATTTGACTATTGACAAGATTAATAGTACATGAGATGTATAATGTGAAAATTATATCATTGGAAACTCCTTTCACATACAAAATTGACCGTATGCTTTGTATAAGTTGCATGTCATATATTAATACTCTAACATTTGGTCAAAGTTAGCCTCGAAAAACGCATTAGACCCTGTATGCTTTGTGTGAGTTGCATGTCATATATTATTACTCTAACATTTGGTCAAAGTAGTATAGTGGAAGTGGATCCTCTGACGAAGGTATCCCTGCCTTACCCTCCCTTTCGGTCACTTACTGGCGGACCCCATGCTTGCTAGGCCCCGCATGTCAATTACTCAATGGATTCGGCCACGTCAGGGGATCCTCATTCGTAGTATACTCCCTCTGTTTTTGTTTACTCCGCTTAAAACGGAGGGAGTGGTGGTATAAGAAATGACGCAAGTGGGGGAGGGGGAGGGACGTCGGTTTGCTCTCAACTGCGGTCCCACAAGTGAGCAAAAATGCAAGACGAAGCGCATTCCATTCGGTGAGCGATGTGGAGGGTCCAGCGTGCCGGGCTGCAACACGAACACAACAAGAGCGATGTACAGTCAAAACCAATTGACCAGTCATCACCGGAACCACTATTCACACCAGAACCTTTGCTGCTCGGCCTACGCCAGCCACTGCCCTCAAACCACACCAAATCTCCAGCCCATTCCCCCACCTTTCGATCCCCTAGCCTGCATCAAGTGTCCCCTAGTTGGCCAGAAAGCCATGGTGCGCCGCAAGATCACTTACTACAAGATGCTGACGCTGGAGCGCCACGCAGAAATCGCGGTAGCATTCGGCGCCACAGACCTCCGTTCCCAAGATGGCTTTGCGGCGGGCCAATCCCCGAGTTCTCTGGAGCCAAGCTACAAGGAGGAGGAAGCCAATCCAATATTCATGGCGGAGGTCGTGGCGTAGAAGTCCCCCGATGGGTATGAGACGATGGACGTCGACTTCGTGCCGGCGTCCGAGTCCCCCATGGTGCAGGCGGACCAGCGGTTCAACATGGCAATACTAAAGGAGGACCGGGAGGCAGAGGCTCAACTTGACGCAGTGCCATCAAGACACTCCTGCAGGCGGAACCGGATGTCGTGGATGTGAACTGGGCAGCGGAGGCTCAACTTGAGGCGGAGCGCGCGGATGCCGCTGCCATCGAGGCCCTCCTGCAGGTAGAACCGGACGTCCTAGACATGAACCGGGTGGCAGAGGCTCGACTCGACACAGAGCGCGCGGATGCCGCTCTCATCGACGCCCTCCTGCGGGCGGAACCGGACGTCCTGGACTTGAACCGGGCGGTGGAGGCTCGACTTGACGCGGAGCGCGCGGATGCCGCTGCCATCGAGGCCGTCCCGCAGGCGGGACCGGACATCCTTGACTTGAACCGGGCTGTGCTCTCGTTCATGCAGAGCACCCGCACGCTCTGCTTGAATGAGTAGCTGGAGGCCGAGGACAACCACAGTGCGGAGACATACGTCGGCAGCGACGGCTGGTTCGCACCGGAAGCCAAAGACGACGAGGCCGTCTCTTTTCACGAGTAGTGATAGTTTTTCTTTATGTTGTTGTTTTTATGGATCTTTTGTTGTGTAAAAACATACTATATTTGTTATGCAAGTCGCCTGACTTGGGTCAGTCTACCATTTCAGGCGGTTGGATGAATATCCTATGTCTCCTAACCCTTCTTTCCTTCTTCCTCACCTCTTCTTCTTCCCCAACAGACCACCGCATGGGCCGTACGGATACTCCCGAACATGCGATTGGACAAACATACTCTATGAACGAAAATTATGTGTCAGCGATAGGATGGCAGAGTTTGGTTTATTCACATGCGACAGCATGTGTCGGTGAGGGTGCGTTCCCTTGGTTGGGTTTGCGGCGTGCAGGAGCGACTGTGTGAGGGTGCGGTGCGACCGCGGTGTGTAGGAGCGACCGTGTGAGGGTGCAGTGCGACCGCGACAGCCGTGTGCAAGTATACCTCCTTCTCATTTTGAAAACTTTAGGCAAGCTTGGCAAAAATGTGTGGCGAAGTTTGGCAATGCAAGGCCTAGACCCAAACAGGATAAGTACGTACGTACTAGGAGTACTAGTGTTAAAAAAGAAAGGCGGGGTTTTCCTTCGCGGGATTTAATCGATACAAATCCTCGTTTCACGTGTCAATTAATGTGTATTTTTTTTCTTGAAAGACCAAAGAGCTAACCATCTCACTCCTCATCGCTTGATTAATGCAGCGCCATGCAAACCAACCTTCTCACATCCGCATGCATGCAGGGGATATTAATGTCCTTGGTTGCTAACCCCATCAATTTTGCCTCGATTAGTGTTAGTGTCCCTTTGCAAATTGTAATTTTGATATACTGGCTTTGTGTACAAAAAAATGGAGGTAGTAACTATATTTGACTTCCTTCCCTATTGCGGTGACGTCGACGATATTTTTTTTGTGGTTTGGCGAAGTGCGTTCGACGGAGAACACCATTGAGGGAAACCACGGTAAGTCGTTTGCAAGTGTAGCCTGCAAGCCGAGACAACCGCCTTATTTGCATCCAGGAAGTCCTTTACTAGTACTCCCTCCATCCGAAAATACTTTTCATCAAAATGGATAAAAGGAAATGTATCTAGACGTGTTTTAGTTTTAGATACATCTCTTTTTATCCATTTTGATGACAAGTATTTTCGGACGGAGGGATTACTTCTAGGAGTACTAGTGCGGTGAGATGGTTTCTCGAAGAAGACGATGGAGAAGCGGAGTCAGCGAAGAGTGAAATGATGGATGCTTCGTCCGTGCTTTGTGATTTGATGCCTCACTGCTTTGTGATTTGTGATAGAAGGGACAGGGGAGTAGACTCTGTGCTCTATACCGTACTACATGCGTCCAAGCATGGGAGAAAGAGGAGAGATGTTGCATTTTTCTATTCCTTCAATCAATCAACCAGGGAGCTTCGGTTCCATCTTTTTCGCTTTGGCAACACCATCCACAATGGTTCCCACGATGCCAAAAGCTATTTTCACATTTGGCTACACATTGTGGATGCCCTTAACTGTACCACTTGGTTTTGCTCCTGTGTTCTATCTATACAAATCTCTATTATATGGATCTAAAAAATTATAGAATCAAGATTAGTAAAAAGGAGGTGATTTTGCCACGCGGATGGTGGGGAAGGTTTCTTATTTTCGGAGGACGTTGTCCTGGCGGTTTTCTAACATGCGGTGCCACGTGTCAGTGCTTTACCAAGCCGATCCGCATCCCACATGAGGCAGAACAACGGTAGAAGCAACACGTGGTTAAGTTGAAGAAGATGAGGGAGAAGCGGATTTAGCAATGAGTGAAATGATGGTTGCTTCGTCCCTCCAACTTCTTTTTTTAGCATTATTACTTCGTCCCTCCAACTTAACTGCGGGAAAGGTGCATCTTTTTGATTTGACGCCTCATAGCTCATTACTATGCCGGCGCCATGACTGGGGTGCTTCACCCCGGCTGCTCTGCATTGTATTCCGGTATGGCACGTGGACCCGGTAGCTTGATGACCCACATGTCGGCGAAAGGGACTAGAAGATTTATGAAAGCGAGCGCTCCACTCTTACGACGGAGGAGTAGATGACACGACGACCCTGTGAACTGTCACTTGTACTGTATAGTACTATAGTTTAGCTGTTTCGCATGATCCATCGATACAAACCTGATTAAATAGGAAAGGGCGGGATTTTTCCCGCGGGGTAGATGATACTGGCCATACATTTCAAAGGCAATTTTAATGTATGCAAACTGAATAATTATAAGTAACAATATGATACCTAGTAAATCTAAAAACACATATGATTTATTGTGTTAGAGTGTAGTAGTAGTGCTGTATTGCATAGTTATTAGATGTAACATGCGAGAACGTGTAGAGATGTAGTTTGGAGGGCCTACAGAGAGAAAAGCATAATACGGTCACCGAACTTCAGAATAAGCTGATTACGGTCACTATATACATTTTGCGGTGATTATCCAGTCACTTGCTCACAGTTCAGCATCGGATTGCACTCTGTTGACCGGCCAAATAGTCTGCGTGGGCCATGTTGACTAGTTAAATTGACCACGTTCCTTGTGGGTCCCATCTGTCAGTTCGCATAGGGAAAAGGTCTGATAAACACAAATTTACGCAGGCGCGACAAGGCTCCAACCCGTGCCCGGGAATCATCTGGTTGTGTATGTGTCTGTTAGGGCCTGATGTGTGCGCATGCACGTGTAGGTTGAGCACTTGAGCGAGAGAGTGTGTGTTGGTCGTGTGGTGTACTGGTGTGTGCATGCATGTGTGCGTGTGTGCGTGTGAGTGTTGCGTGCGTGCGTGGTTGCGTGTGTATGTGTGAGTGTTGCGTGTGTGCGTGGGTGCATGTGTTTGTGTGAGTGTTGCGTGGATGCAGTTCGTGTGCATGCGTGCGTGTGTGTATAATCACCACACCAGCTCCTATGTGTTAAAACAGACGGCTCGGCATACCAATACAAGGCCATCTTGTCCGCTGTGCCCGCGGTCATGACTTCGAACCACCGTCCAAATATTTTTTTGTCGTTTGTTTTCATTCTTACTAGCAAGATGCCTGTGCGTTGCACGTAACATCAAGATGCATTTGTATGACTTGTTTATCTTGTGAGAGAAAAGGATGAACGAGGCAAGGCCTTATTTGCAAATGTGGAGAGGTTTGTGGGTACCTTTTTGCAAAATTTCCATAGTTTCTTTCCTATCCGTCAGATATAAATCAGACGACCTATATTGAAGGATGGCAGGCACACCATCATCACCAACTCTGTTTTTTATAAGAGTGTATTTTATGTATTTTATAAGAGTGTAGATGTAGAGTAGATACAAGTCGACAGGTGGGCACGATGGTAGTGAGATAATGTGATGTAACACTAGAGGTGCCAGATGGAGCGTTTAACTGGTCAACTAGTCATGTCATGAGCAAATACAGAGTTGTACGGTAAGCCCGTGACTGTATATTAACCACAAAACTTAAATGGTGACTGTAATGAGTGGATTATGGAGTCCAATGTACGTATCGTGCCTTCGCTTCAAATACAATGATCGTCATTGCATATATCGCGAGAGAAAGATGAAACACGCGTGAATTTTCTGGGGGCTTACTTTTAGAGGACCTGGAGATAGTTTTGTGTGCATACATGAATGGGGCGTACAGGGGGGGTATGCGATGGAGAGAGAGAGAGATGCTCTTTGTTTCTCTTTATTATGACTAACTTTGTATATAGTATAAAAATATACAAATTCACAGTGCGGAATAAATATCATTGTGGGCACCATGCAATGTAAATTAGCGTTCGTACTCCTCCATATAACTTTGTAGTGTTGTATATATGTAGAAACTCTAAAATAATTTTTTAGCCACACTTTATTCAAAAGGAATGTTGTATGTGAAATCAACGTGAAGAGAGGGCTTTTTAGATCAATGGGGTACGTGATGTAACATGTGTGAATGTGTAGTTGATGCATTTTGCGGGGCCTAGAGAGGTATGTGTGTGTATTACCTATTCGACAGAGGCATGGATAGAGGGGCCGACGGGGGGGCGTGGGAGAGATAGCACGAGAAATGAGAGTGGCCTAGAGAGAGAGACGAATATGACGTCACGACAAGAGATTCCATTCCCTTGAGTGTGTATATGCAAGGGGGGAGGGAAAAGAGGCACCAGGAGAAATTTTCTGTGTGTGTGGTGTTTGTGTTGGTATGTGTGGGTGTGAGAAGATAATGAGATGTGGGGGCAGAGGGTGTGTCGCCGCGTGAGGTCCAGTGGGTCGAGGTGAGGCCCTTCATTCGGTTCCGTCCTGCGCCACATTGGTTGGCCCATGACACATTTAGGAAGACCCATGGATGACTAGTCGTACAAGACAAAGATAGCAGAATTGTGAAGGACTCTGTGTCCACTAACAAAGCCAGCTAGGATTTGTAACCCTAGGTTCTCGGACTAAGGTAACCCCTTTATCTCTGATATTACTATTCATCCAACCTAACTTTAAGGGGCATCCTACAAAATGCTCTGCTAGAATCATACTCATCAATTAGGAAGAGAGGTGTGAGACAATGCGTGAGAGACAGGCGTAAAGATAATGTGCGTACATGATACACGTAGGCAGGTCCATGTATATAGAAAGGGTCGATGAGGATTGTGCGTGTGTATGTTTGCAAGAGGAAGAGTGCTTGTGATAAAGGTTAGTGAAAACAGTTGTAAATGGTTACGAGAGGGAGGGAGGGTTATATCTAGAGCATGTGTGCGAGAAAGACACCTCGGGAGAGGGTGTGTGAGCATGTGTGAGAGACCATCGATGGAGAGTGAAACTACACGTAAAAGACTGCTCTACACATTGATTAAAGATATAAATTGTATCCAAATATTAGGATGGGATCATGATATTTGCAATTCGCGTAAGGAGCGGTCATTGATCCATCAGACATCTAGATTCTATCGAATTTGAGCATGTCTATGTTATTATTCGACACAATTGATCCACATAGTTAGTATTTTGAACTCCAGACAATGCATCGCTTTAGCAATCGAATATAAACATGAGTATAGTTCATGTTGTGTGTGTAAAGCACATTATACATACGAAAGTTACACAATGGACATTATAAATAGCTACCTATGAACTAGCATACATTTGAATTCAACTTAAGGTGGTTTAAAAAAATCAAATTCAACATGAAGTCCATTCAATTATTTGAATTTGATATCATGGCATTTGTAAACTGTCGGGGAGGCTGACCCATGAACACCTATGGGACCGGCGGACCGTGCCCCTTCCGGTTCGGCGGGGGGCGGAGGTCGCACGAAGAGCGGATCGAGGCGAAGCACACGAGGGGTTTGCCCAGCTTCGGAGCTCTCCGGAGAGATAATACTCCTACTGCTGCATGTCTGAGTGTATTGAGTTCTTGCTCGGGAGCGCTGAGTGCTAGAGTACACACCAGTTGCTAACGAGACTGAGCGTGAGTGTTTTCTGCCTTCGAACCCCCCTCTATGTTGCGCATGGGCCTCCTTTTATATGCTCAAGGGGTCACCGACAGGTGGCAACGTAGACAAGGGTAAAAATGGAAAAGGAGTTGCGGTTGGTACAACTACCTGTACAGTGTATCATACCTAACCCTGACGGCAGGGGACAAAGGCATTAAATGCCCGTCTGCGTCGCCCAAACAGTGCAAAAAGGGACCGTCAGGGACGCCACCGCTTGCCACGATGGCAATCTTGTCAGCGCCGCTTGCCACCGCGCACCGCTGGCTGCACAACCTCTTGCCACGCGCGCCTGGAAAGGTCCCAGGGCGACACGTTGGTGGATGTGCTTGGGCGCGGGTACAGAGTGGTAGCTTACCGCGGCAAGCGCCTTGCCACGGTTGTTGTCTTGTCGCGTCCGGAAGCTTGTCGCTCACCGGGTCTTGCCGGGACCCGTGGCGCGTCGCGGCAAGTTCCTTGAGATGCCTTGGTTGGCCTTCCCGGCAAGCTCCTTTTGCCGGGGCCTTGTCTTCTTGGCTTGAACACTTTGTTCTTGAATGGCTCCAAATGAACCACGGAGGACCTTGGCGGTCACCCGGCAAGCCTTGCCGCGGGGTGCTGCGACTGCCCGTGCACAAGTTCGGGATACTAGGGTACCCCTACTCTAGTACACCGACATAAACCATACCTAAATTATGGGGGCACCAATCTTTGCTCTGATTTTGTACATAATTGCATATGTAGTCATGTACAAAATAGATTCAAATTTAGCTCCTCCATTCCAAAATAATCTTAGTTATAGGATTTTCAAGTGTCAAAATTTCAAAAAGAAGCGGATAATTTAATGAGGTTTTCAAACATACAAGGTCAAATATAATATTTTCTATTTAGGTCAACCCTCATAGTTCAAGAGTACTCTAAACGTGAATGCTTGTGTTTCAAAATTTCGAACGAAGCACCAAAAGAGCCTCTACTCGCCTGAAACCGCGTGAAACCAATGTTTGGTAGTACAAGGAAATTACTTTTCTAATAACCCCGACCCGTGAAACCTACCGGCCCGACGTCCAAAGGTCTAAACCGGGGTAGGTTTGTAGCTTCATCTAGACGCCACGCAACCGCCTCCAAAAAACATTCATACACAATGGCCGCCTAAGCACACATGCGCGTGGCCGAAATCGCTCCCGTCCACTATTTGGGACACCTGGGATTACCATCCTACCCTCGACCCGCAGTAGGTCCGAAATTTAAGAGGGGGGCAAAGTTTGTACTTCCCCCAAATTTCAAACCAGCGTGTCCCATCTTCTGTTAAAAAAGCCAAAAACAAGCGTGTCCCAGACCGAAACATGGTTCCCCCCACCCGTCCAATTCCCCATTCGTACTCCGTGGGTGCAAAAACTACCTCTCCACCAGCTGCAAAACCCAGGCGTCCTCCGTCCGCTGTCCATCAACCGCCGCCCTCCTCCATCACGCCGGAGCCGATACCCCAACGTCGTCGTCCACCGCAACCTCAACCGCAACACCCTCCACGGCTAGTAGTTGAAGCCGAGGCCGAGCCGTCCGTACCCGAGCCAGTTCAACCACGCCGTCCTGCGCCTCACCTCTGCCGCTCCAACTTCGCCACGCTCCACCGCACCAGAGTTGTTCCTGCTACGCCGTACTTCGCCGCCTCAGATCTGCTTCCCCTCCGCCGACATACGGCCACGGCAACACAGTCAACAATTTGGCCATGGGTTCATCCAAGCCTGCACCCTCCAGAACAACGGTTTCCCCGGTAAAAAGAAGAAGATCGGCGCGACATGTGGAGGTGACCACACCGGCAACCGAAAAAGGTACTCCTCTTCCCTTATTCGTGCAAATCTTACATCTCTTCTTGCACGGTATTCATCCCACAGAAGACACTAGTTGACCGCTTCTTCTGGATACTAGATGTTCCTAGTAACTCGCGATGCACAAGGTTTCTCCTCATATACTATTTCACCTTAGCTAGAGGTCCATTGCCCCCCTGAATTTCAATTTTTGGCCAGTTGATTCCCAATTAACAGAAGCATTCCCCGGTGTAACAGGCGCTAGTACGCCTATTACACCGGGGAAGCAACGCCTTGGTGTTTATCTTAGGGGCGTGTGCGGCCTAGAGCTACTGGTGCCCGATCTGGAGGTTGGTCGGGATTAAAGGGATGGCCTGGGGGCGCTGCCAAGCACGGCGGTGTTGTGAGGTCGATGGGAGGGCGGGGCAGCGGAGGCAGGGGTCTGGGCCGGTGGTCGCTGGCGGTTCGAGAAAGATCGTCAACAGTGACTGGCGGGAGGTAAACGAAGGCCATCTGCCCGTTCCTTATAGATAGGACGGTTCATTAAAAAAATCGACTGACCTATTTATTTTCAGTCGACTGTTATCTTAGATATGACCACATGTGGTGGTGTGCTGGAGGAGTACCTGCATTTCCTGTGCTCATATATAACAAAATCATACGGAGTAGAATCTAATTTTGTTTGCCATGCAATATTGTAGAGCTATCATATGTCTCCTGTCATTTATTTTTCAGCCACCTGCTATCTTCTACTTTTACAGTGCACTAGTTCTGCACACACTTCACCCATACGCTCACTATTGTGTTTTTATGCATGGGTATTTCAGAGTCTGCCGAAAGAGAAGCATCAAAGAAAAGAGAGAAGTCGCGCCAGCTTTCTTCGCGGGTATGCACGACACGTTACAGCGCTATAAAGGGTGCAATGTCAGCAGATGGAGACGGTAAATGTAGCTCTGGAGTTGATGACCTCGCTCGCAATGAACCACCATCCTAGGTGCTTGCTTTAACTTCGCGGTGTCATATGTGGTTGCCTGTTCCATATGGTGTCTAGCTTGTATTTGAAAGGCCGAAGTCGGTAAGATAAGGAAAGATATTTTTTTACATGAACCACCATCCCGTGAGCACCAGAAGACAAATAGCTAGTCAGGGCACTGGCCAAGCCAGTGACAAGCCTAGCAAAGATAGGCATCACCTGGAAGCCAACTAAAAAGCTACGATGGTGGCGAAGCAGCCCGCCTCCCACCAAGATCTCAGGTGCTAGATGATCATGCTCACCACTCCAGCCGGATGTCTAGCTTGTATTGCTTCCAATTTGGTTAAATTGCATCTGCTTAGCTTACACATTATACCTTTGAATATGACATGCCTTTCTGTTTTTGGTACGTACTAGTAGATCTGTGGAGTAACCATGTTCTTACATCAAACTAATGTTCTTGTGTATCCCTCATCAATCACTTATGACGAGACAGGCAGGCAAGGGGACTACTCCTCATTTAAAGAATGCAGCGTCAACCTCCCGACATGATTCTCAAGAAACAAAAATGCTAGATGAAGATAGTGAACGTAGCTCTGTAGTTGATTACAGCATTTCCCCTACACTAGCATCGCAGGTGTTTGCTCTAGCTTGGCAGCGTGATATGTGGTTGCATGTTGCATATGGTGTCTAGATTGTAATTCTTCCAATCTGGTTAAACTACATGTGCTAGTCTGCTTAGCTTATACATTATACCTGTTAATGTGACATGCCTTCCTATATTTAGTACATCGTACATCTGTCTATTAAGCATGTCCTTACATAAAACTATTATTTTTTTTTTGTATCCTGCATCAATCAATATGATGAGACACCTTTATTATATGCAGTGCGATATTAGTTGCATCTTTCATATGATTTATAGCATGCGCTGCTTCCAATTTGTTGAAATTCCAATTATGATGGGACGCTTTTAACTTGGCAGAGTCATATTGGTTGCATCTTTCATGTGGTGTCTGGCTTGCATTGCTTCTTATTTGCTGGAGTGGTTTCTGCTTAGTTTACACAAACAGTTGTGAACATGCCATGCCGTCCTATTTTTCTTACATATTCCATCCTGGTATCATGTGTTTGCCTTACATCAAAGTAGTGATTGTCAGTATCATCCATGAATGAGTTCTGAAGAGAGAATTTTATTGCTTTTTCTTATCGGTTTTACTTGACAATTCAAAATCAATAAAGCGGAAGGAAGTTAGCAAGGAAGCGAATAAAGGTGCTCCTTCCTAACGGAGGGCCTCTACAGTTTCTACTCCTCCACACCCCCAAGATGATTTCCAAGACAACACATGCATAGACACGCAACAAAGTTGTGTTTATGATGAGCACGTCTCCCCTAGTGCAGCATCCCGGTGCTCCCTCTAACTTGGCACTGTTATATGTGGTTGCATGTTATGTGTGATGTCTAGCTTGTATTTCTTCTAATTTTATTGAATTCCATCTGCTTACTTTAAACATTATACTTGAATAAGACACGTGTTCCTATTTCTAGAACATACAATATCTGTCTATCACACCATGTTCTTACATCAAATTACTACTGTTGTGTAACCTGCAAAAATCACTTATCATAAGACAC
The DNA here is from genome assembly GCA_963921465.1 of Triticum timopheevii. Taxonomy (NCBI): domain Eukaryota; kingdom Viridiplantae; phylum Streptophyta; class Magnoliopsida; order Poales; family Poaceae; genus Triticum; species Triticum timopheevii. Next base: position 247,550,803 of record OY997262.1, on the reverse strand, counting down.
GTTTGACTTCGGTGTGTGATATAGGTTACATCTCACATTCTTTTCTATCTTGTACTACTAATTTGTTGAAGTGGCACTTATGACGAGATAGTTTTAACTTGGTAGAGTAATATTCGTTGCATCTTTCATATGGTGTCTAGCTTTCATTGCTTCTAATTGGTTGAAATGCCTTCTCCTTAGTTTACACATCATAAGCTATGAATATGCAATGCTGTGAATATGCAATGCCACTAATGACGAGAGACCTCTAACATGGTAGTGTGATGTTCTTTGCAACTTCCATACGATTTATTTCTTGTACTGCTTCACATTTGTTTAAACGCCATTTATGATGAGACACTGTTAACTTGGTAGAGCGATATTTGTAGCATCTTTCATATGGTGTCTACCTTCCATTGCATTGCTTCTAATTTGGTGAAATGTCTTCTTCTTAGTTTACACATCATCGTTCTGGTTATCTCTTCCGTCCTGTTTTTCATACATATTACATCCTCCTATCATGTGGTTGTCTAACATCAAAGTTCAGTCCGTCTGCATCACGCATCAATTTGTCCTGAAGAACTAAATTGCTATTCATTTTTCTTGTCAGCTTGACTTAACATGAAACAGAGAAAGAGGAAGAAACACAGAATGGCAGGGAATGAGAAGCGGATGAATCCTGCAGATTTTGCTGGTACTGATGGTGCAATAGAAGGTCAAAGTCTAGCGAAAAATTCGACAAACACGGCATCCCATGCTACATGAGGTGCAAAAAAATCCAAACAGAAACAAGTAGCTGCCACCAAACAAGCAAAGACAACCCTAGTTCTTGCAACACCTACCGCAGTACTACTAGCTGCACGACTTACTCGTGCGTCAACTGAGCTAGCAGCACGTTCCCAAGCTCCCTTGCCACCTGACACTATTTCCCAAGCACTCTTGACACAAGACGAGTTGGCAATGTCAGATGAACCTTGTGAGCTTCAACAGCAAGAAGGTAGTTGCTGGAGTCAAGTTACAGTTGCATGCTTCTTTATATGTAGTCTCACAGTTTGATGTACACTAACACTTCCTATGTTCGTTGTTGGACTAGCACCTCGGCGCAAGAGGAAACAAACATCAGGGATAATGCTCGATAGGTTAACTAAATCTAGAGGAGGAAGAATGGAGATCCGTTTTGAGGCAGGTTGAAAAAGGCCACGTGATGCTACAGAGTCAGCCAAGTTAGTATCAGAGGCAGCGGTTGCCGTTAGGTGTCATGTACGTATCCTCCCAACATGGATTTAGTATAGGAATGACAAAGACGAAACCCAGTTCAACACCTTCCTCGACCATTTATCTATAAGTATGGCTATGTATGTAAACTAGTAATATCGTCTTGCTCTGTCCCATACTTTCTAGGTTGCTGATAATGAGACTCCCATAATTTTCAACAGATGAGGTTCAAGTTGGATAGCCAAGATGATGCAACCAAACAAGCTTGCACCCATGTTTTCAAGTCTACTCTACGATAGTATCGGTATAACTTGAGGAAAACTCACTTTGAAGGCAAGGCTAACAGTGAGCTTTCCCAAACATCTACAGTGGAAAATATATCGGATGAAGACTGGAGGGGCCTTGTTAAACACTAGTCTGATCCGAAGTATTAGGTACATTATATATATGTGACCAGATCACATGTTGAAGTCCTATTTAAGCATGTGCCACACAAATCTATCTTCTTGTAGGTGAACTGTTCAAAGAACAAGGCCAACCGTACGAAAGTGAAATTCCAACAGACGACAGGATATCGTAGCTATATTGCACACTGCGAGGCTCTTGTAATTAGCTGCTGTTTCACTCTTTTCGCTGTACCATATTATCAGATCTACATTGACTTGTTCGAAATGCAGAGGAAAGCCCGCAAGGACCAAAAAGTACCTGAACCAAATGTTGTGGAAATCTTCAAGGACTGTCACACCAGCAAGAAGAAGGGCATGACTGCACCAGTCAAAGCCGCTGTTGTAGGTCCATAATCCTCATGCCTTTTAACTACTACTTACTCTGACTTGTGCCTTGAACTGCATGGTTTGCAGTAAATATCTATTACTCTTTTCAATTTATACACAATTGTCTTAGCGTATCATTGCACCTTACAAGGTTTAAAAGAGAGCAGTGATGTTCCTTTGATCTTGACCCGTAATCTAGTTCTCTACTAGACTTTCCCACACAACGTTACAATTGCATGTTTGTCTGTTCTCAGTTGTTTTGTGATATGAATGATGTCATACTATGCTTACCGTATTATAAACTTTGTCTCCTTAACCTTAGCCCTCAATACAATGTGAAGAAATAGACAATACATTATCGATGGTACATGGTCATATGTTTGGAACCTGGTTTTATTATGTACTTTGCAATAAAATACAACTAATATTTTACATGGGTTCACCAGAATAAGTTCTGTATATAGACCAAAGCTATTTTGTTTGGTTTTGCTGCCTCCTTAATATCTTCTGTTCTGGTACTACTAATGTAAAACCACAACTTTTCAGCGAGCTATGGAAAAAATGGTGGAACCGCCACCTTCTGAAGGTGGCGAGGCAACTATAACCACAATGTCAGCTCTTGTTGCAGTGGGTCCATACCTGTCCAGTAACAGTGCCAAAACCACGTTCCTGCGTAATACTGGGTTGGTTGTTAAGGCAATATCGTCCAAACTGCCTCATGATCAAGATATGCAAGCTCAAAGCAATGTTGTATCTGCGCTCCAGACACAAGTCCATTCCCTAATAGAGGCCCTTTGTGAAACAATGAGAAACATTGCTCAATGTCATCAAGATATGCATGGTTTTCAAACCAGACTATCAAACATTTGCTATGTTGTTCAGGAGCCTAGGAGAAATGAAGGCGAGGGTTATGGTGCTCCATCGGACAATACAGCATGAAAACATAACAGTCAGGTCAAATGAACTAAGCTTTTGAACTTCTGGTGGTGCATTTATCTGCTAGACTGTTAAGTTTTATACCAACCTTCCTTTTGTTATATAGTTGTAATTTGTTTTGGTGCGATACAAAATTTATTCTTAACGTGCAGCCACCGGCTGAAGAAGACAGCAAGCCATTTTTGTATAGTGTAGGGTGTTCCCTATATTTGCACTGGTGGAGATCTTTGATGCCGAGTGGATGTAATCTGTGCGATCGCCTTGATAGCCTAGCGTTAGTTTCGGCCTTATTTATTTCCTAGTCTTCTTTTTCCCTGGTTTGCTAGTGGCCGCAACTACCATGGGCCATACACGGGCCGTAGGATCCATGGGTCTCCTACGGGCCGTCGATAAATGGGCCTATAATCAATGGGCCTCGGGCCGTTGATAAATGGGCCTGTAATTAGTGGGCCTCGGGCCGTCTGATAAACAGGTCTACATGGGCCGTAATCGGGCGTAATTGGTGTCGGCCCAGCACGGTAACGGGCCGTTAACAGGCCGTAGGACTGCAAAGGCTTAATTTTGTCACAGGCATAATGGGTCGTTAATGGGCCAAAATATAGGATAGGCTGGAAACGGCGCAACGGGTTAACAGGCCAGAAATGGGACGACTCTTGCCATGGGCCGAATTTGGCCCATTAGGGTAACAGGCCAGTAATGGGCTGACTCTTGCCATGGGACAAATTTGACCCATTAGGGGAACATGCCAGTAATGGGCCGACTCTTGCCATGGGCTGAATTTGGCCCATTAGGGGAATAGGCCAGTAACGGGCCGGAAGTAATCGAGGGCCGAAAAGGAGCCCAAGAACGTATGGGCCGTCAATAGGCTGAAAGCTAACACGGGTAGAAACGGCCCATGTAAATCATGGACCGTTAACGGGTACAAAGAAAATTACTGTTCATTATGGGCTAGAGTCACCGTGGGCCTGTAAAGGGCCGAAAGATACGAAGGCCTCATATGGGCTGAAAGACGTCGTGGGCCATACATGGGACAAAAGTGAAATGGGCTGGTGTTATATTCGACGGTCCACATGACGTTGTTGGGCCAATTTCCTTTAGGGCCTAACGGGCCGTGAGTTAACGAGCCATAAAATGGGCTATTTGCAAAGAGACCGTTAACACGCTTTTCATGGGCCAGCCCGTTAAAATTTGACCAAGTCAAACGGGCCGGCTTTGTAAGCTAAATGGGCCAGTGGTGGGCCGTGGCATGTGTCGACATGTCATAGGCGCCTATCTGACCCACTGACGAGCTGGCACGTGTTTTGTCCGGCCAATGATATTTTACACGTGGAAATTTCCCATTGGTCGCGGCTGTTAATGGGTTATCGGATCCAAAATCTGACCCGATAGCTTAACGGCGTTCCGTTATGGTGGATGCCACATGTCGGTCACCCTTGATGAAAGCACTTCTCTGACGCGCGATTTATCATCATGGAAGTGGACACTTCCGTGATGATAATTTTGGTAATGTCATGGAACACTTCTACGATAGCACAGTTATGAATATCTTGATTCTGTCATAAAATCGTCATGGATGTACATGCATGACAAAAAAGGCGACCTACTGTGACAAACACGTATCATCACGGAAGTGTATTTTTTTTGTAGTGCGTCCGAGCGGCGCTGAGCCAGGCTGTGGCGGCTTCCGAGGAGGAAAAGCAAGTCACCACCCAGGCCATAGCCTCCCGTTACGCGGCGTTGAAGGATGCTTCGGTCGCCCAGGACTGTTGCAAGGCACTGGAGGACGAGCTGCGGGGTTTGCGCGACGAGCCTGCCAAAGAGGTTCGTGACCGCCAGGCAAAGGAGGAAGAGATGAAGGCTTGGGAGGCTGCCATCGGGGACCGTGATGCTGAGCTGTCGCTGATCGCAGCTGACTGAAGACTCTAGAGCAGAAGCTGAAGGCGGAGAGGGCCGAGCTGGACGCCAAGGCGAAGGTCTTGACTGAGGATCGCGTGGCCTTTGCGGATCCTGAGGAGAGATCTTGCAAGGCACTGAAGTCGCTTTACGATGTTGGCCTGGAGAAGCCGCTGGCCGGAGCCAAGGACGGCCCCGCCAAGCTGCCTCCCTTCTTGCTCGAAGCGCTTGAGGAGTTTGTGACCGGCATCGGCCCCATGGCCGAGGTTGAGCTCACGTCCTTTCTTCTGCGGCGCTGACTCGGGTCCTCAGCCACGTCTACCTTCACGACCACGGCGCCAACCTTGACGATCTCCTGGAGCCTGTGCATGCAGAGCGTTCCGCCGCTGCTGCGGAAGCCGTGAAGGGCCGAGCGAAAGCCCTGCTGTCAAAGTTCCGCACCTTCACCACGGCTCCCAAAGCAGGTACTACTGGTTTAGCGGCCTCGAAAGGTGGAGTTGGCAAGCGCAACTCCGCCACGGAGGCGGGGCTCCTGGCGAATGACGGCGCTGCTCAAGGTGATCTCCTCGCGGCTTCTTTCCTATTTTAACTCCTGTAGCATGCACCGTGCATCGTGGAGGCATTTAAACTTGTGTTTGGTATCGTGAGGACAATTTATGGTTTGTAATATTTGCTTCTGAATTTGCGAGATTTTGCAATTTCCTTCCTATTTGCTTTGTGTTCTGCGTCAGTAGGGCCCGGTCCCGTGCATACCTCAGCCGCCGTTAGCCCCGACCGGATCACCAGGACGGGACCAAGGAGTGAAGGGCTACGTGACAAGTTAGACTCCTGAGTCGCGATGTTCAAGATTCCCCCTTGACGCGCAAACAGCAAATAGGGAGGGGGTGTAGGAGTGGATCTGACGTCTACGTCGGCAGGGCCCGGCCCCACGCATACCTCAACCGCCGTTAGCATTGCGGAATTAAGGAATGAGGGGCTACGTGACCAGTTAGGCTCCTGAGTCGCGATGCTTAGGAGTCCCCCTTGACGCTCAAAACGGTCTTCATTCCTAGCCTCCGCTCGGGGACGGGCGCACGACGACCAGGTCCGAGGGACCTGGCTGGGTGGCGTGAGCTCGGGCGTGACCTGGGCGCAGCCCTTGTGTCTAGCCCCCCTCACGTGGCACTCCCAAGGGGAGGCGTTGCGATTAGGCCAGACACTGAGCTCTGGGCTCCCTGAGCTTGATACAGCCGTGGGCTGCCCTCAGTTATTTATCACCAGCGCGGAGCATAGCGCTTCCGTATGTGTACGGGTATAGCCGTTCCTTGGCAGTGTCGTCAGCCAGTGCGAAGCATGGTGCTTCCGCTGGTACGTGGGAGGGGGGCCCCCTCTGGGAGGATCCCTCGGGGTGTGTAAAGCCCCGCCCTGACACGTGGCCGGCACGGTAGGGCTAGACGAGGTGTATCTGGGCACTCGTGAGCCATCGCGGGACTCATGAGGCCCTACCTCAAGGCGGGTTGCACTTGATCTTGAGCCTTGGGCAGCTGAGTGTTCCTGCGAGGTGGTTAGATACAAATGCTCTACGTCCTCAGGTCCCGGCCCTCGAGCGAGCTCAGCCGCCGCTGGTATGCCAGGTCGCGATGTCGTGGACAAGGCTAGGGGTGAGGGCTGGACAGCCAGTAAGAGCCCCTGAGTCGCGATGCTCAGGCACCCCCCTTTTAACGTGCAAGCGATTTGCATGAGGGAGGAAAAGGGGCCGTGGTAGGCAGGAGATGATAATCATAAGCAGGTTAAGCATGAAAGGCAAATTAGCTTAGATAACTACAGGAAGGATACATGCCATTGGGTCAGGCCCGAGCGGCTTGGGGATGATGCAGACCGAGGGGTGCCCCCAGCAAGGTAAACTGAAGACATAAGCAAAAAGGATACATGCCGCAGGGATGGACCCACACAACCTAGGAATAATACAGCCCTGAGGGCACTCCCAGCTGAAATGAACTCGAAAGATGTCACCCGATACCATTTTAGAGCAAGTGCTGGAGTAGCTGATGACGCACAGTGAAGAAGCCGATCCTCACGAGCCACCGGAGCCCTGAGCCTCGGGAGGCTCTGGGGGTTCGGGCAGCTCCTCGAGGACCATCTCCATCTCTGCCAGGACCGCGTGGCGCCTAGCCTCTTGAGCTGCCAGAATGCTCCGCGGAATACGCTGGTGAGCGGCAGCCACGTTCGGCAGGCCGAAAGGCATGTGAACATAGCTGTGCGGCGGACCCTCGCAGCGTCCCACGCGCGAGGGCCAGAAACGCTCCTGAGACACGACTCGGCTGAGCCCTGGGTAGTCGATGCAGACGCGCAGCCTGCCATCCTCACCTGGATGGGGAGCTATGCCAGGTAGGCGGCGATTGCCGCGTATGACTCTTGATTCTTGAAGCTCCTGAGTGGCCTTGGTGATGAACTCCTAAGGGTTGGGCCCTCCTTGTCCCATGCATTCCTGAGGGAAACATGCCGCAAAGCACGCCTCCAAGTTGTGCCCGAGCGCCTCCCTCGTGATCTTGGCGAAGTCTAAGGCCCTCCAAGAGAGAGCCCCCGAGCCTTGCCCGAGGAGGGCGCCGGGCGTGCCTTCCTATGCGACGGAGGGAGGCGCCCCTTGCACGGGCGCAGATCCTGACGCGGCGCCTCCGGAGATGCCAACCTCCTGAGGCCTTGAGCTGGGTGATGTCTTCTTCTTCCTGGGAACTGCCTCGGGAGGGTTCTCACTCTTGCTGTCTCGGTCCTCGCCTGATGCAACTTGGAAGGCATGCTCGAGAGAGCACACCACATCCTTCTCTTCGCAGGGGACTGTGATGATACCGCCGCTTCCAGACATCTTGAGGACATTGTAACCATGGTGTGTTACCGCCATGAACTTGGCCAGGGCTAGATACCCGAGGATGGCATTGTATGGTAGGTGAATGTGGGCATCATCGAAGTCGATGAGCTCGGTACGGTAGTTCTTGCACTGTCCGAAGGTGACAGGGAGGCGAACCTGCCCTATCGGAGTGGTGGAGCCGTCAGTGACTCCTGAGAAAGGCTTGGTTGGCTGAAGTTGATCATAGGGCACTTGGAGGTTGTTGAACGTCTCGACGGACAGAACGTTGAGTCCTGCGCCGCCATCGATGATGGTCCTGGTAACTTGCACATTGCTGATGACTGGGGAACAAAGCACCGGGAGGACGCGAGCTGTAGCCACGCACTTGAGCTGATCCACTGAGCTGAACGTGATGGCGCACGTGGACCACCTGAGAGGGCATGTGGCCTCGATCTTGGGAAGGACTGCATTCACCTCGCGAGCAAACTGCTTGAAGATGTGCTGAGAGGCTGGGGCCTGGGCTCCGTACAAGATGCAGGTGATAGCACGCGGCTCCTGGAAGCCCCCAGCCCCTCGTCCTGGTGGTGGTCGTCATTCCTTCTTGGCGGTGGTGGCAGAGGAGGAAGGCATGCATTGTCGTGCAACCGATCCTCGCGAGGCTGATCCCTCCAAGCCCCCTCGTGAGGATGGTCCTGCCAGCAATCCTCGCGAGGTCGGTCACGCCACTCCTGGCGAGGGCCTCGGTCGTCCCATCGTCCTCCACCTCTTCCTCCTCCTCGGTCGTAGGCCCGGTCGTTGCACTTGGGGCGTCGACCGATGCATCCTTCTCGAACGGCTTTGAGCTCCTGGCATTCGTTGGTGTTGTGGGTGTAGAGGTTGTGGTAGGTGCAAAATCGGTTTCCCTTGGACGACTCTAGCTGGTCCCTGCCGTGCTTCGTGTCTGGTTCTGCTGCGAGCATGGCTGCTCCTTTGTGCTTCACGTCCTTGGCCTTGGCTTTCTTCTCTTCCGAGGCAGCAGCTGGAAGCTCGAGGAGGGAGAGGAGCCCCTCCTCAGCTCTTGCGCACTTGGTTGCCAGGTTGAACAGCTCCAGAGATGTGCACAGATCCTCATGGATGGCCAACTCCTTCTTCATCTTGACGTCGCGGATGCCGTCAGAGAACACTGAGATGATGGCCTCCTCGGCAACCTTGGGAATCTTGAGGCGAGCGCTGTTGAAGTGCTGGATGTACTTCTGCAAGGTCTCTCCTGGCTACTACTTGATGCAGCGTAGGTCACCCACGACTGGAGGACGGTCGCGAGTGACCTGGAAGTTGGCGATGAAGCGGCTGCGCATCTCGTCCTAGGAGGAGATTGATCCGGGAGGCAGGTTCAGGAGCCAGGTGCGGGCACCATCTTTGAGCGCCATGGGAAACCAATTCGCCATGACCTTCTCGTCTCCGTTGGCCTCCTCGATGCCCAGCTCATAGAGCTGCAGGAACTCCACGGGGTTGGCAGTATCATCGTAGCGAGGAGGCAAATCTGGCTTGAACTTGCCCGGCCAGGCCACATTGCGTAGCTCGGTGGTGAAGGCGCGGCAGCCTGCAGTGGCCACCAGAGCCCTTTGCAGATGCAGAGCTTGCTCTTGGAGATTCCTGCGCGGCACCGCCAGGGGCAGCGCGGGGTCTTGATGTGCTAGCGCAGGGATGCGGTCTTGACGTGCTGGAGAACGGAGCACGCGAGCGCCTTCTTGGGGCCAAGGGATCTCTTGGTAGCTCCTTTCTTGTCGGGCTGGCGCTGGACGCAGTGGGTCTCGTCCAGGGGTCGCGCGCCTTGGAGCCAGGGCACCTTCTTGGGGAGGAGGTGGTGGAGGCACCTCCCGAGCTGCATCGCCCATGCAAGACGGAGGGCGAGGTAGCGAGAGGGACGGCGCAGGAGAGCCCCCTGCGGCGCTGACGAGCTCGGTGATGCGAGCGAGCCACTCCTCATAGAGGTCATCGATGGGGCGGTAGTGCAGAAGCTCACGTGCCAGGAGCAACGCGGCCTGCGCGTTCGTGGGAGCGCGATGAGCGTGAGATGACGAGGCAGCTGGAGTTAGCAACGGAGTAGTGGTGTGGCCTTCCCGCCGCACCGAGGGATGCAGCGACGATGCTTGCTGCTCGTTCCCCGACGGGCCGGTGGCGGCATTGGCGGCAGGTGACGAAGAACGACGAGGAGGCCCCTCGACGGGGGCCGTTTGGGCGATGCGGGCAGCGGGAGCAGCCCAATGCTCGGCGCAAGCTCGGCGAGCGTCCGCCATGGATGCGATGAAACGATGGAACGCGGAACCGCAGAAAGAGGATTTTGGCGCACCCCTACATGGCACGCCAAATGTGGATATCGGGTTCCGGCAAAACCCGTAAGGTTCAAACTCTGGGGTTCGAACTCTTCGACTGCCAAAGGCACTGGTGATGACGTTATCTTGGGCTCCACGGTGACCTCCGTCCTGCCGCTCTGCTGGTCTTGGTCTCGTTGCACCGATAGGGAAACCTTTGCTTGATGCCTCGGTACTCCGCGCCTGCGCTTTCCCCCTTTGCACCAAAGAGGAAACGAGGACACTGCATAGGCTGGCACCCGCCTGGCGCCCGCCTGGTCTTGATCGTCATGGCTTGCGTCACGAGCACCTCGCGAGGTACTCCTTGCCTTGATCTCTACGCCTCCTCGTGAGCCTGCCTGGTGAGGCTGTTCCTGAGGAAGCCTTGCTTCGTCCTCCCCGCGAGGCTTGGTCACTCGCGAGGGTCTTGAGCTTGGGTTGATGTAGACGGGTCGTACTGGGCCACTGCTTGAGCCACGCCGCAAGCCGCAGGTAGGCAAGTCTGGGGACCCCCGTTACCAGAATGGCGATAGCTTTTATTGCAATAAATAACAGCCACCGCAGTATTCAAGAAGGGTCTACCAAGGACAATTGAGATGTTGTCGTCCTCGGGCATCTCAAGTATAACAAAGTCAGCTAAAATAGTAACATTAGCAACAACAACGGGCACATCCTCACAGATACCGATAGGTATGGCGGTTGATTTATCAGCCATCTGCAAAGATATTTCAGTAGGTGTGAGTTTATTCAAATCAAGTATTTTATATAAAGAGAAATGAATAACACTAACACGAGCTCCTAAATCACACACAGCAGTTTTCGCATAATTCTTTTTGATAGAGCAAGGTATAGTTGGTATTCCCGGATCTCCAAATTTTTTAGGTACTCCATCTTTGAAAGTATAATTAGCAAGCATAGTGGAGATTTCAGCTTCCGGTATTTTTCTCTTATTTGTGATGATATCTGTCATATACTTTGCATAAGGAGGCATTTTTAAGATGTCAGTTAAGCGAGTACGCAAAAAGACTGGCCTCAGCATTTCAGCAAAGCGTTCAAATTCTTCATCATCTTTATTTTTAGTTGACTTGGGTGGAAAATACATAGGTTTTTGAACCCACGGTTCTCTTTCCTTACCGTGTGTTCTAGCAACAAAGTCTCTTTTATCATATCTTTTATTCTTAGGTTGTGGGTTATCAAGATCAACAGGTGGTTCTATCTCAACATCTTTATTTGGTTCCTTATCATTATTTGTTTGAGTGTCTTCATGAACCTCATCATTATCTTTTTCATTATCACTGGGTGGGTGTTCATTACCAGATTGAGTTTCAGCATCGGAGATAGAAGTTTCATTTTCATTATCAGGAGGTTTGTCTATTTCAGGTTCACTAGAAGCATGCAAAGTCCTATCATTTTTCTTTTTCTTTTTCTTTTTCTTTTTAGAAGGACTAGGTGCACTAGTGTTATTTCTTTGCGAATCTTGTTCAATTATTTTTGGGTGTCCCTCAGGATAAAGTGGTTCCTAAGTCATTTCAATTCCTCTAGTTGCAACTCTAACAACAAAGTCATGTATATTATGATTCATTTCATCAAGTAATTCTCTTTGTGATTTAGCAACTTGTTCTAACTGGGTTTGAACCATAGAAGCATGTTTCCCAACACCTCTAACATCAGTTGAGATTCTAAATAACAAGTCACTCAAGTGAGCAATCATATCAAAATTATATTTCAATTGTTTCATAACATTTGCATTGAAGTGATCTTGTTTTCTAATGTAGTTTTCAAACTCGTAAAGGCATTGACTAGGATGTTTATTATGAGGATCATCACTATCATTGAATTTCATTAAAGATTTTACCTCTACCACCTTGGGTGGTGGTGGTGCTTCAAGCGCATGTATTTCTACGATAGGTGGTAAACTTTTAACATCCTCGGCTTTAATACCTTTTTCCTTCATAGATTTCTTTGCCTCTTGCATATCTTCAGGACTGAGATATAATATACCCCTCTTCTTTGGAGTGGGTTTAGGCGGTGGTCCAGGAATAGTCCAGTCATCATAATTTTTCAATATGTTATTCAATAATTCTTCAGCTTGAGCAATAGTTTGTTCTCTGAAAACACAACCAGCACAACTATCTAGGAAGTCCATAGAAGCATCGGTTAGTCCATTATAGAAGATATCAAGTACTTCATTTTTCTTAAGAGGATGATCAGGAAAAGCATTAAGTAACTGGCAAAGCCTCCCCCAAGCTTGTGGGAGACTCTCTTCTTTAGTTTGAACAAAGGTAAATATTTCCTGTAAGGCAGCTTGTTTCTTATGAGCAGCAAAATATTTTTCAGAGATGTAGTAAATCATATCCTGGGGACTATGCACACAAACAGGAGCAAGAGTATTGTACCAAGCTTTAGCATCACCCTTTAATGAGAAAGGAAATAATTTGAGAATAAAGTAGTATTGAGTTTTCTCATCATGAGTAAAAAGGGTGGCTATATCATTCAACTTAGTAAGATGTGCCACAACAATTTCAGTTTCATAACCATGGAAAGGATCAGATTCAACCAAAGTAATTAACTCTGGGTCCACAGAGAATTCATAATCCTTATCATCAATAAATATAGGCGAAGTAGCAAACTTAGGATCACATTTCATTCTAGCATCCAGAGATTTTTTCTTTATACTTGTGTAATAATTTCTCTAGATCATCTGTATCATTACAAGCAAGAATATCTATAGTTGCCTCTTCACTCATAACATAGCCTTCCGGTACCTTAGGCAATTCATATCTAGCAAGGCTAGCTTTAGCAAGTGTTTCTGGAGTTTCGATTTCAAGATCATCATCAGATTCGACAACATCATGTTGTATTTACTCTAGCAATTTGTTCATCAAGAAATTCACCAAGTGGCACATCATCATTATCGAGCATGGTACTAGCATCATCAATAACTTCCGATATATCAGAATTAATAGCATGTGGTGGTGGTGTTGCAAGTTTACACATAACAGAAGGTGAATCTAAAGCAGAACTGGATGGCAGTTCCTTACCTCCCCTCATCTTTGAGGGAAATATGTCAGTCTTTGAATCCTTCAGATTCTTCATAGTGGTAATATGATAATAATCCCAAGTGACTCAACAAATATAGCTATGCTCCTCGGCAACGGCGATAGAAAAAGGTCTTGATAACCCACAAGTATAGGGGATCGCAATAGTTTTTGAGGGTAAGTATTTAACCCAAATGTATAGATTTGACACAAGGGGAGCCGGAGAATATTTGAAGGTATTAGTAGCTGAGTTGTCAATTCAACCACACCTGGAGATTAATTATCTATAGCAGAGTGATCAGTAGCAAAGTAGTCTGATAGTTTTGATAGTAGTGACAGTAGCAACGGTAATGGTAACAGTGATAGTAGTGATATTGTAGCAGTAACAATAGCAGTAGCAATGGTAGTAACTTAGCAAGAACAATATAAGATAAATTCGTAGGCATTGGATTGGTAACTTGTTGGACGATATTCATCATTTGACAGTTATAACCTAGGGCGATACGGCACTAGCTCCAGTTCATCGATATAATGTAGGCATGTATTCCGTAAATAGTCATACATGCTTTATTAAAAGAACTTCCATGACATCTTTTGTCCTACCTTCCCATGGCAATGGGGTCCATATTGGAAACTAAGGGATATTAAGGCCTCCTTTTAATAGAGAACCGGAACAAAGCATTAACACATGGTGAATACATGAACTCCTCGAACTACGATCATCACCGAGAGTGGGCCCGGTTGTTGTCACTCCGGGGTTGTCGGATCATAACCATAGTAGGTGACTATAACTTGCAAGATCGTATCTAAAACATGGATATAATGATGAATTCATAAATGGTTCAGATCTGACTTCATGGCACCCGGGCCCAAAGTGACAAGCATTAAGCATAGCAAAGTCATAGCAACATCAATCTAAGAACATAGTGGATACTAGGGATCAGGCCCCAACAAAACTAAATCGCTTACATGATGAATCTGATCCAACTCCTCACAGACCAGTGAGCCTACGAAGGAATTACTCACTCCCGGTGGGGAGCATCATGGAGTTGGCGATGGAGATGGGTTGAGGATGATGAAGAACGAAGTTCCCCCTCTCCGGAGCCCCAAACAGACTCCAGATCTGCCCTCCCGAGGAAGAACAGGGCTTGGCGGCGGCTCCGTCTCGTGGATCATGATAATTCTTTCTCCCCTATTTTTTTCTGGAAATATGTGATTTTATAGTATCAGGGGGTCGTCTGCAAGGCCACGAGGTGGAGACAACCCACCTGGGCGCGCCAGGAGAGGGGGCCACGCCATGGTATGTTGTGCCCACCCAGGTGCCCTTCTCCTGCAGGTCTTGGCTCCAGAAATTCTTATTATTGATATAAAAAATCCTCGCAAAGTTTCGTTCCATTCCGAGAACTTTTATTTCTGCACAAAAACAACACCATGATAGTTCTGCTGAAAACATCGTCAATCCGGGGTTAGTTTCATTCAATTCATGCAAATTAGAGTCCAAAACAAGAGTAAAAGCGTGAGAAAAAGTCGATACGTTGGAGACGTATCAACATATGATATTTTTTTGGATGGAATTCCAATTTCAACCGATTCTAGTCCTAAGATCCAATATCTACCGTGTCAATGCTTTTCCCTTCAAATATATCATCCACATATATGGGGTCAATATATCAAGTGTATATCAGGATGTTCAGTTCTATCTCCTGCATAAGGATTAGCTAGCGGTTGTTCTACCATACCCGAAGGAATTTCATATTCAATATTTTCAGTAGGTGTAGTAGGTTGAGGGGCAACTAATTGTGCTTCCGGTTGAGGTGAAGCTACCCCGAAAAAACCCCTCAAAGGATTGTTTTCCATAGTAACAAGTGACAATAAATTTCAGCACGTACATAATGTTTCCTTACCAATTTCCACTTACCAAAAGCGCTTCAGTCCCCAGCAATGACGCCAGAAAATGGCCTTGATGACCCACAAGTATATGGGGTCAATTGTATCCTTTTCGATAAGTAAGAGTGTCGAACCTAACAAGGAGCAGAAGGAAATGACAAGCGGTTTTCAGTAAGGTAATGTCCGCAAGTGCTGAAATTGTAAGTAATAGAGTAGTTTGATAGTAAGATAATTTGTAACGAGCAAGTAACGATAGTAGTTACAAAAGTGCACCAAGGTATCCCAATCCTTTTGAGGCAAAGGACAGGCCAAAACGGTCTCTTATGATAAGCAAAGTGTTCTTGAGGGTACACGGGAATTTCATCTAGTCACTTTCATCATGTTGGCTTAATTTGTGTTCGCTACTTTGATAATTTGGTTTGTGGGTGGACCGGTGCTTAGGTGCTATTCTTACTTGAACAAACCTCCTACTTATGATTAACCCCCTCGCAAGCATCCGCAACTACGAGAAAATTATTAAGAATAAATTCTAACCATAGCATTAAACTTTTGGATCCAATCGGTCCCTTACGGAATAGCGCATAAACTAGGGTTTAACCTTCTGTTACTCTCGCAACCCATCATCTAATAACTACTCCACAATGCATTCCTTTAGGCCCAAATATGGTGAAGTGTCACGTAGTCGACATTCACATGACACCACTAAGGGAATCACAACATACATATCATCAAAATATCAAACACATATCAAGTTCACATGATTACTTGCAACATGATTTCTCCCGTGACCTCAAGAACAAAAGTAACCACTCACAAATGATAATCATGCTCAAGATCAGAGGGGTATTAAATACCATAATGGATCTAAACATATAATCTTCCACCGAATAAACCATATAGTTATCAACTACAAGATGTAATCAACACTACTAGTCATCCACAAGCACCAATCTATAGTTCTAGTACAAAGATTGAACACAAGAGATGACCTAGGTTTTGAGAGGAGTTGGTGCTGTTGAAGATGTTGATGAAGATAGCCCTCCCCATGATGGGAGAGTTGTTGGTGATGATGATGACGATGATTTCCCCCTCCGGGAGGGAAGTTCCACCGGTGGAATCGATCCGCCAGAGGACAAAAGTGCTCCTGCCCAGGTTCCGCCTCAAGATGGCGAAGCTTCATCCCGAAAGTCCTCTCCTTATTTTTTGTAGGTCAAAATGACTTATGTACCAGAAGAGGGGCACCGGAGGTGGTCCTGGATGAGCACAATCCCAGGCGTGCCCTGGTGTCTTGTGCTCACGAGGGTGGCCCCCTCCGGTATTTATTTGCTCTAGTATTTCATATTTATTCCATAAAAAATCCTCGTGAAGTTTTAGCTCATTTGGAGTTGTGTAGAATAGGTAGCCTGGCGTAGCTTTTTCAGGTCCAGATTTCCAGCTGCCGGAATTTTCCCCCTTTGTGTGTATCTTGCATATTATGAGAGAAAAGGAATCTATTATATAATTAAGACAGAAGTCAAATAAGACACCACATTAATCCACATAGGCTAAATAATCTCCTACATTAATTTTATATATTAACGGTTGA
Source organism: Triticum timopheevii (assembly GCA_963921465.1). Taxonomy (NCBI): domain Eukaryota; kingdom Viridiplantae; phylum Streptophyta; class Magnoliopsida; order Poales; family Poaceae; genus Triticum; species Triticum timopheevii. Next base: position 247,534,343 of record OY997262.1, on the reverse strand, counting down.
GATTTAATACGAAGACATTACATAAGAGACGTCAGGCGTTACATAGATTGCCACGTATAGTTCAACACGTCTTACAAAAACACACATAAATCTGGCACGTATTTCATCCTTTTTTAGGGTTATTATGTATTCCTTCTAGAGCATGTCTTCTATAAAAAAATAGACTCTGACATGCAAACCCAAGCAAATACGGACATCATCCCAAAACAGAAAAAGACAAATAAGGACACCACATGTGCTCCATATTTAAAGTGAACAGACGATGTCCGACACGGCTGCATAGCCACAAATCTAGCCAACCACAAAAAAGAACACGGCCGGGCCACCCAATGAATACACATGCTACAGAACCAGGCAAGTGCAAGGAACCAACAAAATCAAAGTCGTCAGCCAATGTCAGCCGGAATCGAAGTCCACCCGACGTGCAACTCAACGCCTGACGAAGCTATGTCCAACCACTTCACACGACACATAACTCGGTGTCCAACAAAGTATTGCCCAACTGCTTCTCACCTGAATCATGAGTTCAATAATTATATTCAGTAAGCTAGGTTATTCAGGATAAAATATTCCTATGTACTTTATCAATTGATGTCAATTTTTCTATTCCTATTGAAGGCAAAATACCATGGCATACAAGAAGTTGACCAACTTAACGACAAGAGGATAAAACTGGAACATTCAAGTGATGAGCCTATCATCCTAGACATGATCTTGATGGATGAATAGATCTATTCCACATATATATGGCTGCAAATTGTTCTATCCTTTTAAACAACAATTACTAAGTATATCTCATTGTTTTCACATGGCCAAACAATTTGTGCCACTATTTAGAAAAACCTGATACACTCTTTCATATCAAAGATCAATAAGCAGTCTACTTATGCATTTAGCAATTTTAAGGATGTGGAATCCCCAAAATATCGCCAAGTGAGAAATGAAACTAAAATATTTTTTGCATCTACAATACAAAAGTAAGGAGGTTAAAGGATCTCCGGGGATTTTCCAGAACTTCGAGTTTGCTACCAAGGACATGCTACAAATAGGAAAGAAAAAGATGCATTATGCTCATGTATTTATAGTTGTAATTAGGACTTTTGACTGGGTAATTTTCTATTTGTCATTGGCATGTAATTAAACTCCAAATATTTCTATCAGTTGTCATTGGCTTACTTATAATGCCTATGCATGGCTCAAATTTAACTAAACCTCCTCCATGTTGTTAGCACTAACTTTTCGTACTAAACTCCACGGGGATAATAAAATCAGAGTCACATTATGGGGAAAGTTTGCTTATTATCTCACTGAGGATGTAACCGGCAACCAAATTGTCGTTACTCTGACCATGACAATGGTACAAAAATTCAATGGTAAGTCCAATAGTCTTACAAGCTTTGTTGTCACTTACGAAAGGTAAATTGACAGTTGGTGGTACATTGTGATTAAACAGGTTCGTTCTCAAGTCAACAATAACACAAGTGTGTGAAACATTATTGTTTGATAAATTTTTAATCATTAATAGTGACTCATGTTTATTTAGTAATGTAGAATAAAATTTGTACTTATGTACTCCACATATGCATATGAACTCAGCAGAAGAAACAATATCGAAGATGATCGAGTGTCACACCCTGCATTTTGTAACATTTCATTTGCATTACTAAAGCATGAAAATTTGGACCAACAAAAACTTTTGCATTATTTGGCTTTAATTTTGAGTTGGTTTTCTCTCTGTGATTCTTTTTAAGTGCTCTTTAAAGTCAACACAACTCCATCTTATATACTTCATCTCCTTGCCCCAAACTTCCGCCCAGTGATCATGCCATGTGTATAGAGCAATATATTATTTTCCTACAAAAATAATTTGGCCAAAAAGTATTTTCTAAAATTAGTTTTCCAAAAACCCCTAAATTGAGGTTTGCACTGAAAGTACTTGATTTGGGGTGTGAAAAATATTTCAAAGAGTACATTTGAGACCTATTAGATATAGGACTCCCATAAACCACAAAAATATAATTTTAAAAGTTATTTTCCTATTTTATTTAAAAGCTTTTTCTTAAGGCCAGAAATGGTCTTTTATAGGGAAAAATTGTTTTATTATTTTAAAAATATTTGACAAAAATCAGGGACACTCAGTGGGCATATATTTCCCATATATATAAGAGTTTAAACACATGGTCATGTTCAAAATATTGGACAAAACCTCCCAAAACCATTTCTGCCCATTTCAAGGATTTGAAATATTTCTACAGGAAATATTTTCACAAAAATCCAAGGAAAATCCAGCAAGTCACAAATGCATATTGTGATCACCTTGCAAAGCCTCATGTCAATTAAAATCATTTTGGTTCACCAAAATGCCCCAAAACCCTCTCTGACCAGAATCATGTTTGAACAACTTTGTGCTACCAACTTTCTCTCCTTGGCCCCAACTTTGGTGAGCATCTTCACATGACCAAATGAGGCCACTACACCAAGTGGTGCATCAAGGAGAAGTGATTTGCTCAACTAGATCTACACAAGTTCATTTCTGCTAATTTCTAGGGTTTGCCAAAGTTTCATTAGCAAACTCTTCCAAATGAGCTCATCTTCCTTTTTCCCTGTCATTTTGTCATGAAAAACATCCCTGCCTAGTGCCACAAGAATTGAATTGGTGCAAGTACCCCAAAACCATATCAAACACCTTCTGCATGTTAACTAAAAACCATGTTTGGGGCTCTTCCACTAATCTCCATGAGCTCCACTTTTTACCACAACCCCTCCTAGTCCCCTTTCACCTCCAGTAACAATGGCAAACCCACAGCTCAATTATTGGATGGGTAAAACCCCACTTTCTCTCTCTGGACAGCCCATTTCTCCCTCTTCTTCTCCCTCTCTCTTCTCCTACTGGCCACCCAGGGCATCCAAGGCCATCTCCTACTTCTTTACTCCCCCCTTGAGCTACCAAACACCTTTGGACGCGCCCACATTGCATAAAGAATGGCTATGCCAGCCATTTGCACGCTCTGGAGCGCGCAACAGTACGCTCCCGCACAGTAGCCGCCCCCTTCCAACCGCCTCCGGCCACCTCGGGCCTCCCCAGCACGCCCGACGATGCGGCTCGACGTCTGTGACACGTCACGCCTGGCCGCCCGAGCGCGCCAATGGCGCGGCTCACACGCGCGGCGTCTCTGACCCCTCCCCGCTCTCTCCCTTAGCTCCCCTCGGCGTAGTCCACGCCCAGAAACACCCCAGACACGGCGCCAGCCCCTCCCGAGCCCTGTGGCAACGAGCAGGAGCTCGCCGGCGCACGGGTCCACGGCACCCCGCCGTGCGCCTATTTAAGGGCCTCCCCGAGTCCTCCTATCCTCACCACTTGTTATCCCACTCCCCAAAACATCCCCCTGCACCCCCAGTTCGTCTCCAGAGCCGCCCGAGCTCGAGATCGAGCTCGAGCTCCGCCTCTTCGGCTCGCCGGAGTTCGCGAGGTACAGGCCTCCCCCGCTCCTCCTCTGCCCCGACCTGGAACCGCCTCCTCCCACTGATCATTTCCCCTCTCCCCCACCTCGTTTGCAGCCGGAGTCGACCAGAACGACCACCACCCGACGCTCCTCCGCCGTGCCTCCTCGTCACCGGCGAACCAGGCCACCCCGGCGACCGCGACCACCACCACCCGAACGGCGACACGACGCTGAGCACAGCCGTGCCCTCGCCCGACCTCATCGTGCCCTGCATCGTCGCCGGTGAGCACGCCGTCCGTCTGGACTCGGGGTTAGGGATGACAAGCGGGTCCCGCCTGTCAGCCTCTCCCCTCCATTGCCCCTCTCTCTCTCTCTCTCTCGCTGACGCCTGGGCCCCGCCCGTCAGGTTTAAACCAGGCGCGCGTGCGTGCACCAGTGCTTTGGGCCGCCTCTCTGGCTGGGCCTGCTGCGCTGCGGCTGTTCTGGCCCAGCAGGCACAGAGCCTTTTTCCTTTTTCTTTTTCTGTCGCCCTTCCAAAAATTCCACAGGATAAAGTATTTGCCCAAATAAATTAATTCCAACTCCTAAATTCCTAAAGTATTGCAACCTATTTAATGGTGCAACTTTCATTCAAATCCCACAACCTTTTCTTCACTGTAAATATTTAAATGTGATTTTAAGCATTTAAATATACCCTTGTAAATCCATTTCTCCAATTCTGCTAGTCCAAATCCAAAACTAGGAATTTTCCCCTTCTTAGTTTTCACCCTAGTATTTAACAAAAATGAGTTGACATTTTTCTGAGCACTTTGGTTTTTCTGTTTTATTATTGCCTTATTTTTCTTGTTATTATTTTGCGACGATAGATTGCCTTGCTGACGAAGGAGTTGGACCAGAAGACTTTGAAGACCCAGAAGACTTTGTTGAGCCAGGCAAGCATCCCTTTGACCATGTCTATGAAACCCTTTTTATGCATATCATATAGCACCATATTGTTGTTGCAACGGAATCATTTTGAGGTAGTAACCACTTTGATGGTTTGCCACCATACTTCCTCGTTGATACTTGCATTGTGCATGACCCTACCTTCTTATCAGGGTTATGCCGGTGGGAGTAGATAGGATGCTAAAGTAGATGCTACCCAAAAAGGGACGGGTATATGCATGATGAAGGAGACAAAGTATTTTCAAAAGACTTTTCGAAAACCCCGTCAGGTGCCACTTATGCCCGAGGGAGATGATGAGATGGGTAACCACTTGATGACGAAGTGGTGTACTGAGGCAAGTGTGTGTGTTGTTTTCAAAAACGGATTAGATTTAAGATTTGTCGACTTCCCCAACCTTACATGCGCAACCACTCTGCCCTTATATGGAAAAGGGCATTATTGATTACCTAGGCCGATACTAGCTTGGAGCCCGCATTACTAGTGACTGTCACGACCAGTTTTCCGGGTATAAATTTCCAGAAAAAGACCGTCGTGCTCATCAGCCCCAGGATTACTGTTAGCTGATGAGGCTCCAACTTGATACAGAAATTCCAAGCAAGATACAAAATATGTAGTACAAGACCATTCTGGCCTGTGAGTACAACAAATGGTTTCTAGTGGTTGAGGGCGGAAGCGGTTTGAGGATCATCAGGGTCTATGGGACTCCATTTCCCAGCAGGAACAGCTGACCAGGTTAACTCCTATCTTCACGAGGCTGCTATCACCGTTGCTTAGGTTCCGGGGCTGTCATCGCGTTGCTCCTCTCCGCGCAAGAAAATCTGGCCAAGACAATAACCAGTGACATGCCAGTGAGTACTTTGAATGTACTCGCAAACATTATGAACACAGGTATAATATAACAATGATGTGCTGAAAATATTTATGATCAAGACGTCAGTCACAAAAATAAATCTCTGATGCCTGCAAGCATGTTATTTATGAATGTGCAATAACATAGTAGTATTAAAATTTATGAAATAAATAACAAGCAATGCCACAGTCGGACATCTTAGCGACACCACATAAAGGGCTTTAAAAGAAATGCCACAGTCGGGCGTCTGAGCGGCACCACATAAAGGGATTTAAAAGAAATGCCACAGTCGGGCATCTGAGCGGCACCACATAAAGGGCTTTTAAAAAATGACACAGTCGGGTGTCTGAGCGACGCCACATAAAGGGCTTTAAAAGAAATGCCACAGTCGGGCGTCTAAGCGACGCCACATAAAGGGCTTTAAAAGAAATTCCACAGTCGGGCATCTGAGCGACACCACATAAAGGGCTTTAAAAGAAATGCCACAGTCGGGCGTCTGAGCGACACCACATAAAGGGCTTTAAAAGAAATGTTAGTGAATATCCAGGAGGTAGAACCATCCCAAGGGGTTAGTCCATAATTAAAAATAATCATAATCATCATAAGTCACAAGTCACAATCCATGTTCTGGTTTAATAGTTTTTCCTCCGAAGATCGATACTAAGACCGACACTTGACCCATCCCAGACTGTAATCCTTAACCATGAACACGGCTATTCGAATAGGTTTAATCTCTGCAGAGGGTGTACTCTTTACCCACGTGTAACGGATTCCTTTAGTCCATCGAGACTAATTCCGTCTATGGTCTTTTTGTTGAAAACACACCTAACTTGCACACACTAGCTTAACTCACACGTGTCTGGAATCACCCACGACACCTGTCAAGAAACTCTAAGTGGGGAGGCTACAACCTCGCGTAGCATGGGATGAAATTTATATCGCGCGCTCTAAGGGGTGGCCTCCCCTCTCGGTCCCAACCGGTAACACCCATGCCCCCGGACCAGGTGGCCTTCCTACCAGCTACAACCGGTATCTTCCACCATGGCCTCTCTGTACGGTGTGTGCTAGAAAGAGGTTGACAACTTACTGAACCGTACTCTACTTGTTGTAGAGACGAGTGGTAGTACGAAGCAAGTATGGGGTTACTGGAACAAGACTCGATCTACGGTTGACTCAGGAGGTTTATAGTTTCCTCCATGACATGTATAACAAAAATCTTTCAACCAGTACAATCAACACTCATTATATCTTACCATGCCATACCGGACATACCCGTCCCGACGGAGACCGGCGACAAGCTCACGCCTACCCAAGGCAGAGGCTTTCCTAGATTCCTTTCCGGCATGCATGCAAGATACATGAGGATGCTTGCCATCACAAGTATACTCATTTCCAACAGCATGGAAATCACAAATATGCATCCATGCAAATGATCATATCACATGAAATAACCAGTCCTTCGAAATGAGGTGGTTTTATAAACGTGTCAACGAACACACCAAAAATATTATGCCGGGGTTCAGAATGCTTGCCTTCAAGTTGTGGGGTGGTGAGGTGCATCCTAAAACTTTTGAAAGCCTTTCTCCTCTCTCTAAAATCCTATTAAAAATATTTTTGAATCAATATATAGTTTCAAAAACAGTACCAAAAAGTTGTCTGAAAATTTTCGACATAATTCTTAAAATAAACTAGACAAAATTTTAAAGAGAACAGAAAAAGAATCAATCAAAAATCCTTCTTTGTTTAAAAGTTATAAGAGTTTTGGTCCAAGGACTCATCTGTAATGAAATAGAAAACTCTTAGGGGCTTAAACAGAAAAGCGCAGAAAACGGTTCAGAGTAGAAAACGTATTTGCCAAAGTACGCTTTCAGAAAACGATTCAAAAAAATAGCAGAGAGGCTGACGGGCGGGTAACACCCGTCAGGTTTAAATTTTCAAACGAGCGAGACGGGGCTCGTCGGCGCCCGAGAGCCGCGGTGGTCGCCGGCGGCGATCCACGGCGAGGCAGGAGGATCGGAGGGTACCTCCGTGTTCAGGGCGTCATTCCGCGTCGGTTGGTAGTGGTGGTGGTCGCCGGTGAGCACCGCGTTGACGGCGGCTCCTGCTCCGGCGGACGGCGGTTCGGGTGGTCGTGGGTCTCGTCGGAGAGTGCTGCGGAGATGCAACTGAGGAGGGGGTTAGACTTGCGGTAGCATGAGACGGTAGCTGACATGATTAGGGCGTCGGAGATGGCCTCACCGGAGTGAATCGTGGTGGAGGCCGAGGCGGAACGGGGCGGCCGGAGCTGTGGGAGACCTCCACGAGGTCCCCCTGGTGGCCTGGCAGGGTGCTGGTGAGGTGCAGAGGGGGTGTGTGCTCGAGGGCGAGCTCGGGAGCCCTATATATAGGCGGTCCGAGGCGGTGGCCGAGAACGGGGTTCTCCGGCGAAGTTTACGGCGGCGCAGGGCATTGGTCGGGGTGGTTTAGGGGTTGAGCACCGTCGTGGGGGGCCCACTCACTCCAGTTAGGTGCTAAGCGAGCTCGGGTTAGGCACTTTGGAGAGAGCTCGACGGAACGGGGCGGCGTGGGCCCGTCGGCGGCAGGGAGCACGTTCTGTGCTTGCCGGGCCACGTTGACGGTGCCACGGGCGTGCGCTGGCATGGCAGGGCCACGCGGAGAGCTAGGAGGCGATGGGCGGCGCCGAACGGTGTTCTGCCGCGGTGTTGTCCCCTGTCGGCCGCTACGGTGGTTTTGCCACCGCGGGACACGCCGGCGCAGGCGGACCAGGGCACCACCGATGCCAGGAAGGCGCCAAGTGCGTGTGTGGGGTGCTGGCCAGGGGAAAGGGGCCATGCGCAATGTGCCAGGGCGCACTGTCGACGCGTGACTGAATTCTGACGAAGGGAAACGACACTGAACTCTGAAACTCTGAACATTTCTGAAAATGCAGAGAAACAGTGCCGGCCAGGTGTTCGACAGAATGATTTTGGTATGTGGGAGGCTCTGATTGAGCTGATTTTTGGTGGAGTGGCTTCTCAATGCAACAGGGGGTTGCCTGAATTTTTGTGGAATTTTTGGAGAAGAGGAGATATGAATTTCACCAAATTTAACAAATCTGGTCCAAACTTGCAGAGACTGTAATTTGAAATATTTGAAAAGGAGAGGAGTGAAACATGATGGTTCTGGGTTGTGGGTACCAAGGACTATCCAGGAGAGTTGGTTTGAGGTCAAAACTCTAATGCATCTTGATACTTGCTTTATAAATCCCTCAGGTTCAAAACAATAGACAGAAAAGATTTTGGGCAGGAAATAAATGAAATAAAATCCAAAAATGAGTTGGACTTGTTGGGACAGAATATATGGATTAACCCAAAGTGGAAGGAGGGTTTTTGGGAGGTTTTACCACATGAGGTATGGTAAAACCATGGGTGGTTTTAATATAAGATAAGTCCCAAAACTCCTAGGGTTTTCTCTTAAAGAAAATAAGCCCAAAAAATAAATTTGAGAATGGAACACGTAGAAGAAAGCTTTTTAATAACCAAACACCAGTGTTGATGAAGATACCAAAATACAATCCTTGCCAAGGGGAAAAAGTTTTGAGAGGGAAGAAAGTCCAATAAATTTGGGAAGTATTTCACTTGAGGTAAAAACTCCATGATAATAAGAAAGGAAATGTTTCAAAAATCAAAAGTGAGTCCAGAAAATAAAAGTTTTAATTTCCTGGTAAAATTTTAGTAAACAAAACAAGGTTAAAAATTTTGGGGTGTCACAACACTACCCCCCTTAAGAAAAATCTCGTCCTCGAGATTTGCTAAAAGCTGTTTAAAATATATATATATATATACATAGAAACAAAAATGGCTACAGTGAGAGGGCAATAAGTGGTGCAAAAATACAGTGCGGGGCACTGGCGCTGCGTGGAAAAATCTACGGTTTTGGGAAGAAAACGACGGATTTCTACACTGGATATAAATTTAGAGTAAATTGTAAATTTAATAATACGCTGGTCGTACCCGAGAGCACAGTGCTCTCTCTGGCTGACAGGTGGATCTGGGGCCCACTGTCGGCCTCTTCTTCTTCCTCTGGCTCTTTCTTCTTCCTCTTTCCCGCGTGCTTTCCCACGCTTTCTCGCCGGTGACGCCTAGCGCGTAGGGCATCTAGACCGTACCGTGATAGTGCGCGGCGTGCTAGCTGCCAGTGCGGCGTGCACTCACCTCGCGGGCCAGTGCGCTGTCGGCACTGCTCGAGGAATCGCCTTCGAACACCGGCGATCGGGCGACGAGCGGCGCTGGTGGACCTCGCCCACCGTACACCGAGCTCCAGCTATAAAACGGCCGAGGTTTTCTTCTCTTCTTCTCACACCTGACCTTGCTTCTCCTCCTCTTTCCTTTTCCTCTGTTTCCGTTTGCCGAAGTTCGAGGCGAGGCTCTAATGGCGGCGGTGGTGCCGGACTGGTACGTGATCCTGTTGTGCGAAGGACTGGCAGCGGTGCTGGGGCTCTCCGTGCTCCTGTGCACGATGATCCTCGATGATCGTCGCGATGCTGCTGCTCGGGTGCTAGCTCTCCGCGGTGGTGGTGATCACGAGGAGTAGGTGGGGTGTGTCGGGCGCTGACTGTTGTCGGGAGGTGCTCAGTTAGATGCAACACCGTTGCAAGGTTTTGCAAGCAGTGTATGTGCTCGAATGATTATGGTTGTGAGTCTGCTGCCGTGGTGCTGCGTGAATAGAAATAATCCATGTAGTGAGGGGATAAACGATGCAGAAATTCAGGGGAGAAAAAATCTCACTCCAGGATTTTTCGCGAGAGAAAACAGTAATATACTAGAGTCAAACCGCAACAGAGCTACTCACACTAATAGAAACTGAATGATTTACTTGGCGCGCAAACTCGGGGTTCCACGCATAAGTTACAACACATAAATAAAAGTTGCGATAATAAATACAGCAGTGACGTCTAAATCGAAAACGGTAACTGGACGGGGTCCTGAGAAAATGTCTCTGTCACAGGGATACACTCCTCTTCTATCGGGGAAAGTGGATTGACCAGACGATGAATGTGTCTCTCCTGGTCGGGCCTCAGTGATCTGCCGATGGCGATCTGAGGATTTAAATCTGCGAGACTCTGGAGATAACCCATCACGTGCTGGGTTAAATGCTCTTTTAACTCATAGGCACGACGGGTGAGGTTTGCGAGTATGGGCACAAAACCTCCAAGGTTGGTTGCTGTGGTCTCGTTGTGCACGACGGGACCAGGCATTGTGGCTCGGTTTGGGGTAGAGGCTGTGCTGTGCTGGTTTGGGGCTAGCGTGCCCTTTTTATAGTAAAAGGGAACGGAGTCTTCCTTTGCACGCTTGCGAATGAGACACCTTGGGTGTTGGCCACTGGTGCATGATCGACAGGCTAGGTTGATAGGTTGGGCACTGACTGCCAAAAGTGTCGGGGTCACTGTGTGGCTATCTTGCACGAGAAGATTGGCTAGGGTTTTGGTTATGGTCTGGTGGGTTGGTTTGCCTAAGTTTATTGACCTGGCTAATATAGGATTAGCCAATGGTCAGCCTGGCTCTGATACCAAGTCTATCACGACCGGTTTTCCGGGTATAAATTTCCAGAAAAAGACCGTCGTGCTCATCAGCCCCGGGATTACTGTTAGCTGATGAGGCTCCAACTTGATACAGAAATTCCAAGCAAGATACAAAATATGTAGTACAAGACCATTCTGGCCTGTGAGTACAACAAATGGTTTCTAGTGGTTGAGGGCGGAAGCGGTTTGAGGATCATCAGGGTCTATGGGACTCCATTTCCCAACAGGAATAGCTGACCAGGTTAACTCCTATCTTCACGAGGCTGCTATCACCGTTGCTTCGGTTCTGGGGCTGTCATCGCATCGCTCCTCTCTGCGCAAGAAAATCTGGCCAAGACAATAGCCAGGGACAAGCCCGTGGGTACTTTGAATGTACTCGCAAACATTATGAACACAGGTATAATATAACAATGATGTGCTGAAAATATTTATGCTCAAGACGTCAGTCACAAAAATAAATCTCTGATGTATGCAAGCATGTTATTTATGAATGTGCAATAACATAGTAGTATTAAAATTTATGAAATAAATAACAAGCAATGCCACAGTCAGGCGTCTTAGCGACACCACATAAAGGGCTTTAAAAGAAATGCCACAGGCGGGCGTCTGAGCGGCACCACATAAAGGACTTTAAAAGAAATGCCACAGTCGGGCGTCTGAGCGGCACCACATAAAGGGCTTTAAAAGAAATGCCACAGTCAGGCGTCTGAGCGACGCCACATAAAGGGCTTTAAAAGAAATGCCACAGTCGGGCGTCTAAGCGACGCCACATAAAGGGCTTTAAAAGAAATGCCACAGTCGGGCGTCTGAGCGACACCACATAAAGGGCTTCAAAAGAAATGCCACAGTCGGGTGTCTGAGCGACACCACATAAAGGGCTTTAAAAGAAATGATAGTGAATATCCAGCAGGTAGAACCATCCGAAGGATACTCAGTATTTCAAACAATATATAAAGGGGTTAGTCCATAATTAAAAATAATCATAATCATCATAAGTCACAAGTCACAATCCATGTTCTGGTTTAACAGTTTTTCCTCCGAAGATCGACACTAAGACCGACAGTTGACCCATCCCAGACTGTAATCCTTAACCATGGACACGGCTATTCGAATAGGTTTAATCTCTGTAGAGGGTGTACTCTTTACCCACGAGTAACGGATTCCTTTAGTCCATCGGGACTAATTCCGTCTACGATCTTTTTGTTGAAAACACACCTAACTTGCACACACCAGCTTAACTCACATGTGTCTGGAATCACCCACGACACCTGTCAAGCAAACTCTAAGTGGGGAGGCTACAACCTCGCGTAGCATGGGATGAAATTTATATCGCGCGCTCTAGGGGTGGCCTCCCCTCTCGGTCCCAACCGGTAACACCCATGCCCCCGGACCAGGTGGCCTACCTACCAGCTACAACCGGTATCTTCCACCATGGCCTCTCTGTACGGTGTGTGCTAGAAAGAGGTTGAAAACTTACTGAACCATACTCTACTTGTTGTAGAGACGAGTGGTAGTACTAAGCAAGTATGGGGGTTACTGGAACAAGACTCGATCTACGGTCGACTCAGGAGGTTTATAGTTTCCTGCATGACATGTACTCCCTCCGTTCGGAATTACTTGTCGTAGAAATGGATGTATCTAGACATTTTTTAGTTCTAGATACATCCATTTCTTCGACAAGTAATTCGGAATGGAGGGAGTATAACAAAAATATTTCAACCAGTACAATCAACACTCATTATATCTTACCATGCCATACCGGACATACCCGTCCCGACGGAGACCGGCGACAAGCTCATGCCTACCCAAGGCAGAGGCTTTCCCAGATTCCTTTCCGGCGTGCATGCAAGATACATGAGGATGCTTGCCATCACAAGTATACTCATTTCCAACAGCATGGAAATCACTAATATGCATCCATGCAAATGATCATATCACATGAAATAACCAGTCCTTCGAAATGAGGTGGTGTTATAAACGTGTCAACGAACACAACAAAAATATTATGCCGGGGTTCAGAATGCTTGCCTTCAAGTTGTGGGCTGGTGAGGTGCATCCTAAAACTTTTGAAAGACTTTCTCCTCTCTCCAAAATCCTATTAAAAATATTTTTGAATCAATATATAGTTTCAAAAACAGTACCAAAAAGTTGTCTGAAAATTTTCGACATAAATCTTAAAATAAACTAGACAAAATTTTAAAGAGAACAGAAAAAGAATCAATCAAAAATCCTTCTCTGTTTAAAAGTTATAAGAGTTTTGGTCCAAGGACTCATCTATAATGAAACAGAAAACTCTCAGGGGCTTAAACAGAAAAGCGCAGAAAACGGTTCAGAGTAGAAAACGTATTTGCCAAAGTACGCTTTCAGAAAACGATTCAAAAAAATAGCACAGAGGCTGACGGGCGGGTCCCACCCGTCAGGTTCAAATTTTCAAACGAGCGAGACGGGGCTCGTCGGCGCCCGAGAGCCACGGTGGTCGTCGGCGGCGATCCACGGCGAGGCAGGAGGATCAGAGGGTACCTCCGTGTTCAGGGCGTCATTCCGCGTCGGTTGGTAGTGGTGGTGGTCGCCGGTGAGCACCGCGTCGACGACAGCTCCTGCTCCGGCGGACGACGGTTCGGGTGGTCGTGGGTCTCGTCGGAGAGTGCTGCGGAGATGCAATTGAGGAGGGGGTTAGACTTGCGGTAGCATGAGAGGGTAGCTGACGTGATTAGGGCGCCGGAGATGGCCTCACCGGAGTGAATCGTGGGAGGCCGAGGCGGAACGGGGCGGCCGGAGCTGGGGGAGAAGACCTCCTCGAGGTCCCCCTGGTGGCCTGGCAGGGTGCTGGTGAGGTGCAGAGGGGGTGTGTGCTCGAAGGCGAGCTCAGGAGCCCTTCATATAGGCGGTCCGAGGCGGTGGCCGAGAACGGGGTTCTCCGGCGAAGTTTACGGCGGCGCAGGGCATTGGTCGGGGTGGTTTAGGGGTTGAGCGCCGTCATGGGGGGTCCCCTGACTCCATTTAGGTGCTAAGCGAGCTCGGGTTAGGCACTTTGGAGTGAGCTCGACGGAACGGGGCGGCGCGGGCCCGTCGGCGGCAGGGAGCACGTTCTGTGCTTGCCGGGCCACGTCGACGGTGCCACGGGCGTGCGCTCGCATGGCAGGGCCACGCGGAGAGCTAGGAGGTGATGGGCGGCGCCGAACGACGTTCTGCCGCGGTGTTGTCCCCTGTCTGCCGCTACGGTGGTTCTGCCGCCGCGGGACACGCCGGCGCAGGCGGGCCATGGCACCACCGACGCTAGGAAGGCACCAAGTGCGCGTGTGGGGTGCTGGCCAGGGGAAAGGAGCCATGCGCAACGTGCCAGGGCGCACTGTCGACGCATGACTGAATTCTAATGAAGGGAAACGACACTGAACTCTGAAACTCTGAACATTTCTGAAAATGCAGAGAAACAGTGCCGAACAGGTGTTTGACAGAATGATTTTGGTATGTGGGAGGCTCTGATTGAGCTGATTTTTGGTGGAGTGGCTTCTCAATGCAACAGGGGGTTGCCTAAATTTTTGTGGAATTTTTGGAGAAGAGGAGATATGAATTTCACCAAATTTAACAAATCTGGTCCAAACTTGCAGAGACTGTAATTTGAAATATTTGAAAAGGAGAGGAGTGAAACATGATGGTTCTAGGTTGTGGGTACCAAAGACTATCCTGGAGAGTTGGTTTGAGGTCAAACCTCAAATGCATCTTGGTACTTGCTTTATAAATCCCTCAGGTTCAAAACATAGACAAAAAAGATTTTGGGCAGGAAATAAATGAAATAAAATCCAAAAATGAGTTGGACTTGTTGGGACAGAATATATGGATTGACCCAAAGTGGAAGGAGGGTTTTTGGGAGGTTTTACCACATGAGGCATGGTAAAACCATGGGTGGTTTTAATATAAGATAAGTCCCAAAACTCCTAGGGTTTTCTCTTAAAGAAAATAATCCCAAAAAAATAAATTTGAGAAGGGAACACACAGAAGAAAGGTTTTTAATAACCAAACACCAGTGTTGATGAAGATACCAAAATACAATCCTTGCGAAGGCGAAAAAGTTTTGAGAGGGAAGAAAGTCCAATAAATTTGGGAAGTATTTCACTTGAGGTAAAAACTCCATGATAATAAGAAAGGAAATGTTTCAAAAATCAAAAGTGAGTCCAGAAAATAAAATTTTTAATTTCCTGGTAAAATTTTAGTTAACAAAACAAGGTTAAAATTTTTGGGGTGTCACAGTAACAGGGGAGAGTTGCTGCTCTCTCTCGGGACGGGGTCGTGCCAGGTAGGGCGGGCATGACTATTTTCACAGGGCACCGGATACACCGTTGTGTCCCCTCTCAGATGTTACGATCTAGAATGAGTCTCGTATGATGTACATCATGAGGATACGGAATAATGAGTGGACTCCTTGTTAGTGTCGTCTAGGGAAAGATAGTGATCGGGTGCTTACCTCGGGTGCTTGAGGTATCGCGGGCCGTGGATGACACGGAAGTTCCCCAGATCTTGTGGGTAAAGTGTGCAACCTCTGCAGAGTGTAAAACTATTCGAATAGTCGTGTCCACGGTCAAGGACAGTTGGGCGGTGCTGCTTAAACTATGTCCAGAGTTTTACAACCGTGTGTGTGAGTTGATAAAACTACTTGAGTCAAGTCAAAGGACTTGACATGATTGAGTTGGGTTGGTGCCCACTCTATTTATGTTGATATTTGTAACCTGTCCTTATGGTTACTTGAATTCTCCTGATGCATGTCTTACAAATTGTTGAACATGTCATTGCACTCAAAACTAGCTTTCTGTAAAAATTTACCTATATCATCTATTGTTACATCTTGGACCAAAACATGGGTTGCTTGCGAGTACATTCAAAGTACTCATTGGCTTGCCACTGGTTATTTAATTGGCCATGCATGGAAGAACTGGAGTTTGAAGAAGAGTTCTTTGGAGATGAACATGCGAACTAGGACGTTGCCCAGTCAGAATTCATGTAGGGTTAAGGCAGATGGCATGGGTTCTACTTATCGACCAAGATTTCCGCTGCTTGTGTTTCATTTGATGTTCAGCCCTTAAGGCTTTATCAATGTAAGACTTGACCATAATGGTCATAATTTATGTAAGACGGTATGTATGGATGCAAGACTCTTGTTATTCAGCTATCTGTGTGTTCAGTGAGCATTGATCTCTGGGATCACTGTACACGTGCATTCGGTGATCTCGACTTATGAGTCGGGGTCCCCACATCGAGATACATAGAAGTACTCATGGAACACTAGGAGAACAAAGGAGAACATTGCATGAACTTACTACAATGAGGCATGAAAACCATATGACTCAGTAATGCATCAGAATGCTGACATATGATATCATCACTCTCCCAGGATATGAGCCTATAAAACCTGCAATTAAATTTGATTCATATCAGTTATAGTGGAACCATATTGGACTTATTTATGCCCCTCAGAAAAGATAATCCCTCAGTACACATATTTCTAATATAAACAAGAACCTTTCTATTATATTTACTCTTCACTGACATGAATGGTATGGTGGGTATCGTATTCGGCTCCAAATTAGCTACTACAAGTTGCACTTTGTTTTATGAGGAGGCTGCAAGATTGCTTAGTACATCTGCCTCTAACTTGCTGAACTCACTGGATGCGAAATTTGAAGAAGCACCCAAGATTATAGAACAATTATGTGGAAGAGAACTTATATTTTGACTAAGCTCAACGATGTAATCTCAGCTTCGGCACACAAAACTATGCAGTAAAAAACATTTGTGCCTAAGGATAAGCTTGAGATGCTCTACTTAGCTGAGGAGGTAAAGGTAAATTTAGTTTTTCTAAAAAATAAGTATCGTAATTCTAAATTCCTGACTGATTACCCCTACATATGTTGCATAGGATTTGAGGATGATGAAGTGGACACTGTTAAAACATGAAGCGAAGAACATGTGTCGGATAAAAAGGTGATTCATTTATTCACCATACACACTTCTAGACCTTTCCAAACGTGTAAGATTTAAAATTTATATTTATTTTGCAGTCATGTGAACTGGTGCCTGTGACAGAGGAACCACACGATAGTAATGGCACTACAGTCCACATAGATGGGCATCAAGACAAAATATCATCATCACGTGAGCTCCATGGCGACAAAAAAAGTACACTGAAATGTATTGTAATATCATATGGCTTGGAGGATGAATCCACTAAGACAACTGTTCCAACAAGGAAGGAAATAGATCTCTGCAAGAACAAGATATTTGTAAAAGATACAGTCACAAATACAAGAATTGAAGATAAAGAGTTGGATGTAGGGCATGGCAAAAGAAAATCCATTGTTACTGCTAGCATAAGAAAGTATACAAGTGGTCATCCCAAGAGAAAGTAGGCGAAACAAAGACTAGGGGGGGGGGGAGGGGGGGCAGGAAGTTATCTAGAAAATTAGTACTCCCTCTGTAAAGAAATATAAGAGCATAGCTTATGAAATATTTAAAGTTATTTGTATCAAGGTATTGTAAGAGTACTTGACATCGAGCAGGATAAGAAGGATACTTGACATCGAGCACTATATCGTTAGTCCAAAAAAGAATGAATGGTTTCTTCATATATCTATACTTTACGTACATGCTACTTTAGGTAAGTAACAATTACCTGCACATATCTTAATTCACCGATACCAGTGTATTCGTCAAAAGGCTGCATATTCACCTTAGAAGATATACCTACAACACAAGAGTTCTAACATATTAGGCTTCACTCCACAATTTGAAGAAACTATGTTTTCCTAACCTGCATCAAGCAAGCACATACACAGGACCATACCTTGCTTCAGAAGCTAAATAGAAAAACATGATAGAACACAATCTGCAGGGGCTTTGAAGTTTCACATACCGCTCTATTTGCCTGGCACCACCATTCTGACTAAAAACAAGATCATTTAGACTTGGCGCCAAAGAAAACTGAGTAGCAAATCACATTAGTTGCATATAGGTACCTAAAAATTTATTTGAAAGTGGAATAACTAGACCCAAATTTCTTCTTGGTTAACCGGAGGACCAGAGGTTATGCAAACTAATTAGTTCGAACTAAATAAACATAGCAGTCAATACACTCTTGTGATTGAGTTTTCTGGTGCAAACATTAGATCAGTTGAGTAGACTCAACATGCGAGCTTTTGCTCGACAAACTGATGCCCAAATTGTCCATGCAAGCTTATACATTACTTCACAAAAGCTAATCCAATTATCAAATCAGAGCTTAATTATAGGGTTACTTAATAGCTGAAATAGCACGAAATTACATGGAAACAAGACTACAAAAAACTATTATCCCGTAACATTTTTTAAAATATGTAAATAGATGCACATTTTTCAACTTATCGTTCTTTCTAACAAAGTTTAAGCGCCGAGAACCTGTATATGGTAGGAGCCAGCAACATTCATCTGCTGAGCATCACACACATGGAGATAAATTAAACATTTACTGCTAGCAGATGATAAAAACATATTAAAAATAAAACACCACAGAATGCTATGGAAGAACCACAACACATAATCTGCACTGGGAAGGATGCATATCACCAGCTCGCACTTACATTTAGTAGAAGACGAGGAGGACAAAAACTCCACGTCGCCCGCAAACGCTGCTGCAATGCTGCTGCTACATTTAGTAGAAGATGCGTCTACACTAGGAATGTTACATGAGAGTCATACGGATCTGTCTATTACCGCCACAGCTCACATGGAGCATTGCCGCAGTGCAAGCCTCTACCCCGCTCCTCGGATCCAACCAGTATCCATCGCACAAATTCCTCTAGGAAATCGATGAATGGGGCAACCTTCTCCGTGAGCTCCCTCACCGCCGGGAGTCCTCCACGCCAACAACCTCCAGCAACTCCACCACGGTCGCCAGCCATAGGACAAGGTTGAGAAGTGCGCCGCATTATCCCTTCCTCTCCCTATGGCCGCACCGCCGAACTTACGAGGTGGGCGAGGATCTGCACCCTGAAGACCGCTTCAAACGTGTTCACGCACTCACCCGAACACCTGCGCCACCACCCTAAGGAAGAGAAATTCCAAGAAAAGAAGCAACAATTAGAGGGGAATAGCATGGGAATAATTAGCTTCCTGATGGCCACCGCCCACCAGTGACATCTACCTTCGCCGGTAGCAAATCTGGAGAAATGTTACATGTGGATGAAGAGCCTGGTATGGGGAACAGACAAGATGAGAGGACAGAGGAGAGAGATGAGCACGGATAGTTTTACATTGGAAAAAAAAATCCAGAGTGGTTAGTATTTCTTTAGAAAACGGGGTGGTAATTATCTAAATGACTACGATGGGCCTGTGTCAAAATCGATGGGCCTGTGTATGGCTGATACGTTAGCTATGCAAAACCGTATACAGCTTTCTGGATTTGTTGTTCCCGAAAAAAAGAGTACAGCTTTATAATCAATGCAAAATTGACCTCCCTCCGTATTGAATATGCAAGACCAATAACCTAGAAAAAAGAGATAGGCTGCACACGAACCAATCTATGCTTGATAGTCACGAGGACATATATATTTTTAATCCATCATGGTTCAAGTCTTAAACTCAACATTGGTACTTGCATTTTTTTAAATTTATTTCAGGTCTTCCTGCAATATGTGTTTAGTGTGAGGAGACATTTTTGTTGACTACACAGACGTATGTGGCAACTTTATCAATCTTAAGATGATGTGTAGGCTCAGTCTCTCGGAGGTGTGTGTGCATGTGTTCATGGGTGAGTGTATGTGTATATGTATGAGCGAGTATATCTATACTATGTTAAAAAAAGACAAGCTACACGTGAGTCGCCTAAAATTTATTTCAGATGAATTGATTTTTCAAGCCATTATATTAAGATTCTCTTTTTTGCCGGATCATTAGATTAAGATTCTTTTTTTAAGATGTTGGCTAAATGCAAACTAGAAGGTGTCTAAAAATACACTAATCGAAGGAATCTATAGATAATATTTTTTAAATGTATACAGACCAAACAATCCACTCCGAATGTATGATCTTTATCAGATGGATATAAATCAAATTTGTGAAGAAATAAGCGAGTGAATTATTTTTTTCTTTGCCGTGGATGTGTCTTACATACACAAGAATGTAAATTTAAAATAAACCAAATATACATTCTAAAAAATCTTTATAAAAAATACATTCTAAAAAATAAAAATAAAAAATGTATGTTCACCCAAAATATATAATCTATAGTAAAATACAAGAGAAAAACTCGACTTTTTCAATTGTTACTTTGTACTCAACAATTAATATGTATAAGAGGAAATACAATATTTTGTATTGCTATAATATATTATTATCATGTACTCAATGCCGATACATATAATAATTTATAAGAAATCTAGCCGCGCAAATGCGCGGGTACACCCGCTAGTTAGAATTACTCCAAAAAGCATTGTTATGCAATAAAACAACATAAATAACAGTAGGTAAATGTGATGCAAAATGGACGTATCAGCCACCATCTGCGGTACACGCTAAACGCCGGCACCAACGCCCCCCTCCTCGCCTTGGAGTTGCGAGAGGTGCGATAGGGCGCACTGCTCGCGCGCGTTGGCCCTTTCCATGCCGGCATGGTTCACCGAAGCTTCGGCTTAAGCGGGAAACCCACTTGACAAGCTGGTAGTAAAATTCAGCGTCGCGAACGCGTGCGTGCCCGATAGCCTCTAGGACTATTTGCTGGGTGCCGGCCTCCACGTAGTCGGCCCAGTTGCGGGAGCTCTGCTCGCAACTCAGAGCGTCAGTGCACTACTATTCCATGCCCCACTGGCGGCACAAATCAACGATACGCTGCTCCTCCGCCAGGCGGTCGTATTGCAATCTAAAGACCGATACAATGCCTCCTCCCTCTGTCTTCCTTCCGTTGAAAAACCGAACACTGGTTCCGGCAGTGAGCACCTCCCGCGTCGCCTATTGTGGATGGGCGGGGGCATGACGGACGTGGCGAGAGCGAGGGCAAGTGGCAAGCGGTGTGGGCCAGTGGGGGCTTGTGAGGATAGGGCGAGTTGAGTGATGGTGCCACCGAAGAACGTCAGGAACCAGTTATTATAGGTGAAAGGTAGGTGAACCAGCGTGTCATGGGAAACGCGACGGTCATTGCGGTCATCGGAATTCAATGCATAAGCAGGCATGGCTTAGCGCGCCGCTTGCCTTGGAAAACCAGAAAAACTAAAATCATGACTATGTTGTCCCGCTCCATCCCGTTAGTGGTGCGTCCCATTTGTGCTGGGTCGCACATCGGCATGACGGTCAAAAGAGTGCACTCGGTTCATCCAGATGAGGTACATGCGTGATCTGCTAGTTATTCGCATAGGATCGAGTTGGTCAGATAGTGTACGTGTAGGATCACAATAGTTGATGAATGTTCGCTTGGAGATAAGGCATTTGCGGATGTTTTTGTTGGCAGTTTCTTCAGATTCACATGGCATTTTCTTCAGAATAGCATGTCAGTTTCTTCATTGGTAGGCATTTTTATTCAAAAAACTGCCACCTTTGGATCTTGCATCGCAACTAGAACTGCCAGGAGTGCATTAGTAGGCTAGCTAATGATCGATCAGTAACTTGTAAACACTGAGCGAAGAGAAATAAGGAGATGCTAGTAACTTCTAAACAATGAGCACACATAAATAAGGATGATGTTGTGCATAGTAGTAAGAGTCGATCCGTTCGAAATGTTCAGACGAGACTCACAGGCCTGGCATTGTAATATGTTCACATCAGTAACCCAATTTCACAACTGATGTATGCTAGACCTACGTCGGTATTTCCCCAAAGAGGAAGGGACGATGCAGTATAGCAATGATAGGTATTTCTATCAGTTATGAGACCAAGGTTATCGAACCAGTAGGAGAACCTCCTCACACCACGTAAACAACACCTCCACACAAATAACAAATGCTCGCAACCCAATGTGTTAAAGGGGTTGTCAATCCCTTTTGGGTACGGCGCCTCAAGATAAGCAAATAACGTGAGGTAAAAGTGGTAGATAGGATAAATAGATCACAGAACAAATAAATTGCAGCAGGGTATTTTTGTATTTTTAGTTTAATAGATCTAAAAATAAATGCAAAGGAAAATAGACCGCAAAGGCAAATATGATGAAAAGAGACCCCGGGGCCGTAGGTTTCACTAGTGGCTTCTCTCGAGAAAAATAGCAAACGGTGGGAAAAAAAATATTGTTGGGCAATTGATAGAACTTCAAATAATCATGACGATATCCAGGCAATGATCATTATATAGGCATCACGTCCAAGATTAGTAGACCGACTTCTGCCTGCATCTACTACTATTACTCCACACATCGACCTCTATCCAGCATGCATCTAGTGTATTAAGTTCATGGAGAAACGGAGTAATGCAATAAGAACGATGACATGATGTAGACAAGATCTATTTATGTAGAAATAGACCCCATCTTGTTATCCTTAATCGCAACGATACATACGTGTTGTTTCCCCTTCTGTCACTGGGATCAAGCATCGTAAGATCGAACCCATCACAAAGCACCTCTTCCCATTGCAATATAAATAGATCAAGTTGGCCATACAAAACCCAAATATTGGAGAAGAAATACGAGGCTATAAGCAATCATGCATATAAGAGATCAAATAAGACTCAAATAACTTTCATGGATAAAAACATAGATCCGATCATAAACCCAAAGTTCATCAGATCCCAACAAACACACCGCAAAAAGGCTTACATCATATGGATCTCCAGGAGACCATTGTATTGATAATCAAGAGAGAGAGAGAGAGGAATCCATCTAGATACTAACTACGGACCCATAGGTCTACAAAGAACTACTCACGCATCATCGTAGAGGCACCAATGGAAGTGGTGAACCCCTCCATGATGGTGTCTATACTGAATCTGGTGGTTCTGGACTACGGTGGATGGAATGGCTTTTCGTTGACTCCTCTAGGGTTTCTGGAATATTCGGGTAATTATAGAGAAAGGAGGCGGTTCAGGGGGCACCCGAGGTGGTCACAACCCACCAAGGCACGCCTGGGCCTCCTCGCACGCCCTGATGGGTGCTGCCCCCCTCGAGGCACCCCCAGGTGCTTCCTTGGCCCACTATGGAACGCCCCGAATCAGATGCGCCAGGTGTCTTCTAGTTATTCACCGTCGTTTCCATGTCATTCTCTTGCGTGTTGCACTTTGCCATGTCATCATCTGCATTTCATCAGCATGTTTTTCAACACTTGCCTCCATTTGGGTTCCCCCGGTTCTCTCCGTTGTCCGTTTCGAGCTCATCCGACACTCGCATGCACTCGTCGCCCCTCTCAGACCTTCTTTCGTGAGCGGGAGAAAAACGTTCTCAGAATGGGCCGAGATTTGCTGAGTGGCCTTGGTATATCACTAGTAGACCGCCTATCAAATTTCGTTCCATTGGGAGGTCGTTTGATGCCCCAACTGTTAACCGAGTTAATCGAAACCCCTCTTTCTTTGCAGCCCAGCACCCGTTCACCACAACCCACTAACCCATGTAAACCCCCTCCATGCTCTCCGTCGTTGGATCACAATCGTGTGGGCAAAAACCGCACCTCATTTGGACTCTCCTAGCTCCCTCTGCCTATAAATGAGTCCCTCCCCCCGAAATTCGCAGTCCAAACCCTAGCAATCTTCTTCCTCGCGCCGCCGGACAAAACCGCCCGCGCCAGACATGTCCGCTCCGCCGTCCCTTGTCCAATCCCGCCTCGCCACCTGTTCTCGCCTCCGCCCCGGCCTCCGCCGCCCGAGCTCCATGGCCGCCACTGCCCCTACTCCGGCCAGATCCGGGTCGGCGCTACCCGGATCTGGCGACCCCGACGTTCCCGACGCCTCTCGAGGCTATCTCCGGCCGCCCTCGTCATCGACCGCCGCCGGCCATGGCCGCGGCTCGCCGGACCCCCGATCTGCATCGCCCCATCCGTGCCCGGCCGCGTCCACCCATCCAAATGCCACCCGGAGCCCACACCGTACCGTCCGGAATCTCTAGATCCGGTTTTCCCCCGAGGGTAAAATTCTGCCAAGTCCCAGTAATTTTTGCATCATGTGTGCATCTTTGACCTGGTGTAACTACATGCATATAGCTCCATTTTGCATGCATCATATGTCAAAATGTTCATCTCTGGATGCTCTTCATGAGGGAGTAGTTTTAATTCATATTAACGTTCATATTAATGTCTTAATTGTCGTTGCAAAACTGCTATGTGATATATACTGCTGGAATCTGCTGATTGTTAACATCATGTATGCATCTTGTGAGTGGTGTAACTTTGTACCTGTTGATCCTATGACGATGATCTTGATATGCACATGTTCTGCTCGTCATGCCCTACATGTTGGTGTGCTTCGCATTCATGTTAGGGTGCATCTTGATATGGTAATCTCTGTTGCAAAAGTGCATGCTGATGTTAACTGCTGAAAACTGTTATAACTTGTCTATTTGTCATTTTTATACCTTTTTGTGTGATTTTATTTTGAGCATTATGTCTACATGTTCTAGGAGCATAATCATTCCATATTTATAGGGGTGCAATCTATGTATTTTGTTAGGCCTTGTAGTGAGTGCGTAAGCTTGTGAAGTTGGCCACTTGCTGTTAATTTTCTGTCAAGTCTGTTTCTGTCATATCATATGGGCATGTTTGCTTGATGCTACCAATTAATCCATGCATAATCTGGAGATGCTTAGTTGACATGTTTTTATGCCAATATTATGATATATCTTTCCATTCCTTTTAATACCCTATATGTGTCCTGTAGCATATGTTTCATTGCCATGAACATGCCCACATGCTGTTCCAGATTTATGTTAACTTCATGATGCCTTGTTCTGAGCTTGATATTAGTTGATACATGCCTCTTTTGGAGATGATACAATTACATGTTTTGAAGTATGCTATGAGCTCCTTGTCCACATGTCAATTTTGATAATTTTGGATATCATATGCCTCTGTTCCATGCTTGCAAACATGCTATCATAATGTTCCAGTCTTACACTTGCTGAAACTGTTTCAACATTCAATCTTGTCATGTTGCTTCCCTCTAGTCCATGAGCTATATGTATATGATGCCTTGATGTTATTGGCTCTCTGTTATGTGTACTTTGATGCCAAGCCATTGGTTTTCACATATAGTTGCTTTAGCATCTTTGTTTCATGCCTCCAACATGCCATCATATTAACTCTGCTCATGTATATGCTCCTGTGTTATAAAGTTGCATTTTTCTTTAATAATATTGGTTTAATCTTGATGCCTATGAACCTGAACCTTAATTATATTTGAAGTAAGTTATCTCTACATTAAGTGCATGTCAAGTTTGTGCTCATATGATTCCTGTAGCATGTTGTTTTGATGTTTGCAAAGTGCCTACTTGCTGTTTTGGGCAGATTGTTATATCTTGTTTGGAGTGTATGTTTTGCACCGTTGCTCCGTTTTGAGCATGCTCTGTACGAAACTTGCTTAGAATTGCATGTAGTTTCATCATGTCATGTTGAATCCTTGTTTTGAGAGTGTTTGCTTGATGTTTGAATGAATTTTGCATCAATGCCATGTTTAACTTGTTTTGCTCATATCTTCTAGGCTGTAGCTCCAAACTAAATGAACTTTATATGTAACTTGACTAGAATTTCATGTAGATCATCTTGGTGCATCTTAACTTGCTGTTTAACAACTTGAACATAAGATTTATTCAGATCTGGACCAATTTTGAAATTTGCATATGGGGTCTTACCAGATTTGTTATATGTTGTTCCGGCCTCATTTAAACTTGCTTTGATGTGTTTTTCTTGTATGCTTCATCTCTTGCCATGAGTAGCATTATGTAGACTTCTCATGCATCATGCTTGGTTGAGCATCATGTCATGTTTATGTGTTGTGTCTTTACACTGTTATTTGCTTCTTTCTGGTTGTGCTTCTTCTCGATAGTTCCTGTTTCGTTGCGATCGTGAGGATTCGTTCGTCTACGCTTGATTCGTCTTCATCCGCTCGTCTTCTTCATGGACTTGTTCTTCTTCTTAGCAGGATTTCAGGCAAGATGACCGTTACCCTGGATCTCACTACGATTATCATTGTTATGCTAGTTGCTTCGTTCTATCGCTATGCTGCGCCACCTAGCACTTGTTTATCAAGCCTCCCAAATTGCCATGTCAGCCTCTAACCTTTTCACCCTTCCTAGCAAATCGTTGCTTGGCTATGTTACCGCTTTGCTCAGCCCCTCTTATAGCGTTGTATTGTAAGGTAAAGTTGAAGATTGCTCCATGTTGGTTCAGGATTATGTTGGGATATCACAATATCTCTTACTTAATTAATGCATCTATATACTTGGTAAAGGGTGGAAGGCTCGGCCTTATGCATGGTGTTTTGTTCCACTCTTGCCGCCTTAGTTTTTGTCATACCGGTGTTATTTTCCTTGATTTTGCGTTCCTTATGCGGTCGGGTTTATGGGAACCCCTTGACAGTTCACTTTGAATAAAACTCCTCCAGCAAGGCCCAACCATGGTTTTACATTTGCCTAACAACCTATAACTTTTCC
The DNA here is from genome assembly GCA_963921465.1 of Triticum timopheevii. Taxonomy (NCBI): domain Eukaryota; kingdom Viridiplantae; phylum Streptophyta; class Magnoliopsida; order Poales; family Poaceae; genus Triticum; species Triticum timopheevii. The sequence continues at coordinate 247,507,964 of OY997262.1, read as the reverse complement.
CTTGGGTGCTGCAGACTCAAGGTTCATCTTTATTTTAACCCCCCGGGCCAGTGCTCCTCTGAGTGTTGGTCCGAACTAGAGCCACTTGCAGCGCCACCTGGGGAAACTTGAGGGATGGTTTTAGCTGTACGTAGTGTTCATCCGGTGTGCGTTGAGAACGAGATATGTGCAGCTCCTATCGAGATTTGTCGGCACATCCGGGAGGTCTTGTTGGTCCTGTTTTACCATTGTCGAAATGTCTTGTAACCGGGATTCCGAGACTGATCGGGTCTTCCTGGGAGAAGGAATATCTTCGTTGATTGTGAGAGCTTGTGATGGGCTAAGTTGAGACACCCCTGCAGGGTTTAAACTTTCGAGAGCCGTGCCTATGGTTATGTAGCAGATGGGAATTTGTTAATATCCGGTTGTAGAGAAATTGACACTTGACTTAATTAAAATGCATCAACCGCGTGTGTAGCTGTGATGGTCTCTTCTCGGCGGAGTCCGGGAAGTGAACATGGTTTGGGTTATGTTTGAACGTAAGTAGTTGCAGGATAACTTCTTGATTACTTTTAGCTTCACGACCGTTGCATAGCTTCTCATCTTACTCTTACTTGCGTATGTTAGCCACCATATTTGCTTAGCGCTTGCTACAACTCCACCTCATTACCTTGTCCTACCCATAAGCATAAATAGTCTTGATCTCATGGGTTTTGAGATTGCTGAGTCCTCGTGACTCACAAGATACTACAAATAGTTGTAGGTGCCGACGATACTAGTGCAGGCAATTCTACCGAACTCAAGTGGAAGTTCGACGAGGTCCTTGGCCGTTACTACATGTCTTTTCCTGATGATCAGTAGTGGAGCCCAGTTGGGATGATCGGGGATCTAGCATTTGGGGTTATCTTCTTTTCATTTGGATTCGTCCGTAGTCGGACTATGTGTGTACTTTGAATGATGTATGAATTATATGATCTTTGTGTGAAGTGGCGATTGTAAGCCAACTCTACTTAGCCCTTTCTTGTTCATTACATGGGATTGTGTGAAGATGACCCTTCTTGCGACAAAACCACAATGCGGTTATGTGTCTAAGTCGTGCCTCGACACGTGGGAGATATAGCCACATCGTTGGCGTTACACACTAGATGTCTTCTGGCCCAAAAAAAACCTCAAGAAGTTTCACTGCGTTTGGACTCTTTTTGATATTGATTTCCTGCGATGTAAAAAACATGTAGAAAACAGCAACTGGCACTGGGCACTATGTCAATAGGTTAGTACCAAAAAATGATATAAAATGACTATCAAATGATTGTATAACATCCACGAATTATAATATAACAACATGGAACAATAAAAAATTATAGATACGTTGGAGACGTATCAGCATCCCCAAGCTTAATTCCTGCTCGTCCTCAAGTAGGTAAATGATAAAAACAGAATTTTTGATGTGGAATGCTACCTAACATGTTCATCACATTTCTTTCGTTATAGCATGGAAAATTGGACCTTTTATAAGATTCAAAGAAATAGTCTATTTTTGACATGAAGACTTTAATACTCAAGCATACCAATAAGCAACCATGTCTTCCAAAATATCAACACTAAAGCAAGTTATCCCTAGCCCATTATGCTCAATCATTGATCCATTCATGAAACACACTCGAATATTAGCTACACCCAATGCCCATATACGATCATAGTGCCCCTTAGTTGGTGCTTTATAAGAGAAGATCGAGACTCAAATTCAAAATAAAAATTGCATAAGTAAAAAAAGGCCCTTCGCAGAGGGAAGTAGGAATTTATAGAGGTGCCAGAGCTCAAAGCTTAAATTGAGAGATAAAAATATTTTTGAGAGGCATACTTTTCCCACCAACGAAAATGACTTAGAGCATCCCAACACTTTCCATGCTAGATACATCATAGGTGGTTCCCAAACAGAAAATAAAGTTTATTCCTTTTTCCACCATTACATTCACTTTCCATGGCTAGCCGAATCCATGGTTGGCCTCCATACCAACACTTCCCAAGGAATTTATTATTTGACAACATATAGTAAATTCATTATTCATTTCGGGACTGGGCATCCTAATACCTTTGCCGTACTCTCGTGCAATGACAAGTGAATAAACACTCATCGTGAGAATAACACATCTAGCATGGAAACTATTGGCCACCCTTCACCGCCTTGTGGACGGTAGAGCACACAAAAGAGAAATTTATTTGAAAATTAGAGATGGCACATGCAAATTTGCTTCGAATGACCTGGAAATACCGCATATAGGTAGGTATAGTGGACTCATAAGGCAAAACTTGTTTAAAGGGTTTTGGATGCACAAGTAGTGATCATACCTAGTGCAAAATGAAGGTTAGCAAAAAGATTGAGAAGTTGCCAACCAAAAAGCGAAAAATCTCGTACCCAAGCATTAAGCATAAGTAACACCAAATAATGCACCACAAGTAGGATATAAATTTCATTGCATAACTATTGACTTTCGTGCTTGCATAGGGAATAACAAACCTTAACATCAATATTCCTACTAAAGCACAATTACTCATCAACATGACTCGCATATCATATCGTCATATCTCAAAACCATTACTAAGAATCAAGTTTGTTTTGTCCAACGATCTTCATGAAAGTTTTTATTATATAATCCTTGGATATCTATCACTTTGGGACTATTTTTATATGTTGCTTTTGATAAGCTCAAACAAATATAAGTGAAAATCATGAGCATAATTTTTGTTTCTCTCAAAATAATCTAAGTGAAGCAAGAGAGAATTTCTGAAAATTTACTAACTCCCAAATAAATCTAAGTGAAGCATGAGAGCATTTCTTCAAAAATAATAAAGCACACCGTGCTCAAAAAGATATAAGTGAAGCACTAGAGCAAATCCATTGCTCTAAACATTTAAGTGAAGCATAGGAGCAAGCATAGCATCATTTTTGGCTCTCTCAAAAAGGTGTGTTCAGCAAGGATTCAACACTTAAAACACAAAGCAAAACAAGCAAAGACTCATATCAATACAAGACGCTCCAAGCAAAACTCATAATATGTGACGAATAAAAATATAGTTTCAAATAAAATACCGATGGTTGTTAGAAGAAAGCGGGGATGCCACTTGGGGGCATCCCCAAGCTTAGTTGCTTGCTACTTCTTTGAATATTATCTTAGGGTGCTGAAGGAGTCCTGGATTAGGGGGTATCCGGACAGCCGGACTGTGTACAACATCCGGACTATTGAAGCATGACGATACAAGACTCAACACTTCGGCCCGTGTCTGGATGGGACTCTCCTTTCCGTGGAAGACAAGCTTGGCGATCCGGATATTGTATTTCCTTCCTTGTAACCGACTCCATGTAAACCCGAGCCTTCTCCGGTGTCTATATAAACCGGAGAGGTTGGTCCTTAGAAGGCCGATCACAATTACAATCATACCATCATAGGCTAGCTCTTAGGGTTTTAGCTTCGACGATCTCATGGTAGATCTACTCTTGCACTACCCATATCTTCAATATTAATCAAGCGGGAAGTAGGGTCTTACCTCCATCGAAAGGGCCCAAACCTGGGTAAACATGTGTGTCCCTTGCTTCCTGTTATCATCAGCCTTGACGCACAGATCGGGACCCCCTACCCGAGATCCGCCGGTTTTGACACCGACAGGTGCCTCGGGCATCCCCAAGCTTAGCCTTTTGCTAATCGTTATTCTTCCATCCATCGTAAGATCACCCACGGAGACTTGATCTTCGACGGATTCGAGCCCACGCCAGGAGCACCGGACAGTCACGACAGGCATGGCCTAGACCTGCTATCGAACAACTCTTGGGATATCACTCCTGCAGTAGCCCCGGACTCAGATCCGGAATAGGCTGCGATGCCCGAGGACAGGCCGTACCCACATCGGCGGTAGAGCCGAACACATGCCTCACTTCTGAGGAGGGCTGTGACTCCGGACCCCCGGACTCGTATCCGGTCATAGGTTCCCGTTCGCGCACTCCCGAGCCAGTCGAGCCAGGTTGGGCTCCGGTAATGGAGTTTACTGTTGCGGACATCTTCCAGCACTCGCCCTTTGGCGACATGCTGAATTCGTTAAAAACTCTCTCTTTGACAGAAAATTCCGGGCCGAACTATGTCCGGCTCGAGTGGGAAGCAGGCGACGAAGAAATAAGTTACCCACCCACCACCCACTTCATAGCCACGGTTGATGATTTAACCGACGTGCTTGACTTCGACTCCGAAGGCATCGACGGTATGGACGACGATGCAGGAGAATATTCAGAATCTGTGGGGTACCGGACTTCCGCCTCGTCACTCGACATATACATGGTGGATATGCCCAAGGAGGACGACGGTGACAATCCGGAAGATAAAACCCCCAGGCAAAAGCCAAAGCGACGGCGCAGACGCCATTCCAAGTCCAGCAACAGTAAAAATAGCAGTAAGAGCGCCAGAAGGATCGATACTCCGGTCAACCCCGAAGGAAACAATGACCATACGGAACCAGTGATGGAGCAGGATGAGCCAGGTCACGCCGAACACAGTTCGGAGCAGACGCTCGAAGACAATGATCCAGAGGGACGAGTTCATCAAACCGGCCCAGGACAAGAAGACAGTCCGGACGATGATGCATTCATCATTCCGGAAGAACGCGTGGAACGAGATAACCTCCACAGAAAGCTTATGGCCACAGCGAGAAGTCTGAAGAAGAAGAAGCAACGGCTTAAAGCCGCACAAGAAACGCTCAACTGTAGATGGAACAAAGTGCTAGACACTCAAGAAAGATATGGGGACGATCGCCATACAAAGAGCTACCCAAAACGCAAGCTACTGCCAGAATTTGATGACGAGGCCGTTCCACCAAAGAGTAACACGACTAGGAGGCCCAACGTACCACTTCATAACCGCAACAAAGTAGCTACCAAAGACGCGCATGATCTACGTGAGCACCTGGATAAGAAAGCTGGCGCAGCCAGGTCCATCTACGGATCTAAAGGACACACCCCGGCAGGGGACTCTGGTCGTCAAAACGAATACGCCAATGAAATACCAGTTCGGAATAAACACCGGACACAACAACAGCCGACGGCATGCCACCGCACGTCCAGATACAGAGGGGCTGCTCACCCCCTGTGCTTTACCGAAGAGGTACTGAACCATGAATTCCCATAGGGCTTTAAACCTGTGAACATAGAGGCATACGACGGAACGACAGACCCAGGGGTCTGGATCGAGGACTTTATCCTAGATATACATATGGCTCACGGGGATGACCTCCACGCCATACAATACCTTCCCCTCAAACTAAAGGGACCAGCTAGACACTGGTTGAAAAGCCTCCCAGAAAATTCAATTGGAAGTTGGGAGGAGCTCGAGGACGATTTCAGGGCGAATTTTCAAGGTACTTATGTCCGGCCTCTGGATGCTGACGATTTAAGTCACATAATCCAACAGCCCGGAGAGTCCGCCTGCAAGCTTTGGAATAGACTCACTAAGAAGAATCAAATTGTCGATTGTCCGGATGCCGAAGCCTTAGCGGCATTCAAACACAGCATCCGCGACAAGTGGCTCGCCAGACACCTTGGCCAAGAAAAGCCAAGGACAGTGGCAGCCCTAACAAGCCTTACGACCCGCTTTTGCGCGGGCGAAGATAGCTGCTAGCCCGTAAAGGCTCCAGCGACCCCAGCACATCCGAAATAAGGGATGGCAACGGGAAGCCACAACGTCATAAAAACAAACGCCAAAACAAGGAAGAGAGCCCGGATAACACGGCGGTTAATGTCGGATTCAGGGGTTCTCGACCTAATCAGCAAAATAAGTCATCTAAAGGCAGTAAAGAGGGACCGTCCGGTCTAAACAGAGTCCTGGACAGACTATGCCAAATCCATGGCACCCCTGACAAACCTGCGAACCACATACACAGAGAGTGTTGGGTCTTCAAGCAGGCCGGCAAATTAAATGCCGAACACAAGGGAAGGGAAACACCAAGTGAGGACGAGGATGAACCTCACCAGCCGAACACTGGGGGACAGAAAAAATTCCCGCCAGAGGTTAAAACAGTGAACATGATCCACGCGACTCGTACATCCATGAGAAGGCACGAACGCGCGCATAGAGACGCGCACGATATAGAGCCCATCATACCCACATCTAACTACTGTATGTCTTATCCGATCACTTTCGATCACTTGGACGGTCGAACTAGTATTCGGCGCGGAGGATCAAAGGCCTTGGTGCTTGACCCAATAATCGACGGATACCGTCTCACCCGGGTCCTCATGGACGGCGGCAGTACTCTCAATTTAATATACGAGGACACTATCCACCAGATGGGGATAAACCCATCCAGAATCAGCCAAAGCAACACCACCTTTGAAGGGGTGATACCAGGCGTTGAAGCCTACAGCAGGGGATCCGTCATACTGGAGGTAACATTTTCTCTCCAGGCAACTCCAGAAGAGAAGAACTACTCTTCATCATTGCACCCTTCCAAAGCGACTATCACGCAGTGCTCGGAAGAACGGCCTTCGCCTGCTTCAACGCACTGCCGCACTATGGCTACCTCACACTCAAGATGCCTGGTCCACGTGGCGTCATCACCGTTAGCGGAATAACAGAGCGCTCTTTACGCGCAGAGAAACACGCGACGGCCCTAGCAGCCGTACTATAAGCGGCCTCCAATATAAAAAAAATGACTGGTCGTTAAGACCACGGACACGGTTAGACGAGTCTGGTAACCCAGATCGAACCAGGGCACCGTATATATAATCCCATAGTGGATACCAGGGGCTATAAATACTTAATAAAGCCCCACACTTGGCTCAACCTTATAGGAAGGCCAACATCTTACACTTTTAGTATCCATTGCATACTTACGTTGTACTCTCCTATGAGTTTTCCTTTTCCACAGACAACGTTCGCGCGATACCCTTCCAGGATACGGCACAATGGAGACAAAGGCGCAGACGTGCAGCAGGGCCCCATTCAACAGGTTTCTTTTTAGATTAAGCCCCTGTGTAAACCTTTTCTATTGCCTCTTGTTGTTTAACCATCCCATGGGTTCCATACCCACAGAGGATACTGCCGTTTTTGGCATTTCTCCATGACAGATTAACGCACATACCTGGAAACACAGGGTTTATAATGAATGGGCATTCTTGAGCCCATCATCTGTTATAAAGTCCGAATACCTTCGGGAGTGTTCGGCGTCACGAGTTTGGCCTTATATGCATCAGCTCCGAATCATGTCTTTGGTCAAATGTTGGGTTTGCCCGGCTCCTGGGTTTGTCGCCTTACGTTCCGTTATTATCGGCTAAGGTGGCCAAAGGAGAACTACTGCGATTGTGCCTTGGTTATTCCGGATGAGCACCTCAGTAGAGAAAGCCGAAAACTGACTGTCATGATGCAGCGAGAGACTATTCAACCACTCGAAGACTCACCGGAATCTTTAGGATTCCTCCGCATTAACGAAGGGCCGTTTCCCGGTCATGTACATACGCGCCCGTATTCGGATGCACGCGAAGGTACCAGGGGCTACATAGTAGCCCCAATGTTAGACTCCCATGGCTAAGCGAAAGTGTTACAACTATATAGTCTGGTTGCCTAGTTTGACGTGCGATCACCTCCTTAATGGACCAAGACGTTGGATCAAGTGTGATTAAGCATATTTTTCGCGAACACCCCCGCATTGTATGCGTGGGGGCTGAAGCCAATGACTGCTAACTTTCGGATTACATATTTGTATATACATATATATAAACGGCCGCACATGGGACACAATCTTATTTTCAGGCAAACAGTATAAATATAGCCTCATAATCAAAATAAGCATTGTTTTTACAATGATTCAATTCATCATTCGAACAAGACATTCTTCGAGCACTGCGCCTCTATTAGGCGGGCACCTTCTGTGACCTACGCCAAGTAGTGCTCAGCCAGATATTGGCCCCCCACCGGATCCTGGGCCGCTATAATGGTGGCATCCATATCCGTCAAATAGGCTTTAACGCGGGCAAGAGCCATCCGTGCACCCTCTAAACACGCCGACCTCCTCATGGCATCAATCCGAGGCACGGCCCCAAGGAACTGTTGCACCAAACCAAAGTAACTGTCTGGCTTAGGCCCCTTTGGCCAAAGATGATCTATCATAGACCGCATTGCAAGCCCGGACAGCCTGTGAAGCTCCGCTACAGCAGGCATCTTGTCACTTAACGGCAGCGGGCGAGTGGGAGCATGGAATTGCGACTAGAAAAGCTTCTCCACTTCCTTATCACCTTGACCTTTGAAGAACTCAGCAGCGTCAGCCATACTCTTTGCCAAATCCGCATATGCGTCCGCAGGACTCCAGCGTCCATCCAGGGGAGCGTACTTCGGATTGAAAAACTTCGTCCACAGCAAATAGGAGCCCCCAGCCGCGATTTTACCGGCCTGTTGAAGCTCCTCCCGTGCACCCCTGAGCTCGGTCCGTATTTCCTTGGTGGCATTAAGTGCCTTGTTCAGGTCGGCCGAATTATCCTCACGCTCCTTTTTAAGGAGCTCATACCGGTCAGCGGCATTTTTTATCTCAACAGCCATTTCGGCTACCTTTTCCTCGCTTCGGCGATGAGCAGCCTGTTCGGGCCTCAATTCCTCGGCCGCCTTTAGGGCAGCCGCATTGCTCACCAGAGCTTGTTCCTTGGCTTGAGCAAGTTCCGCCCTCAGGGCCTCCACGGCAGCAGCACCATCTGAAGTCCAAACATATTACATTAATATCATGCCACCTTCATATTTTCCTATACAAGGGAAGGCAGGGCACATACCTTGTGATTTGTCCAACCGCTCATTCACCAGCGTGATATCGACATCAATCAATCCAATCTGCCTTGTTAGTTCGGCAACATCAACGGACTGGCTGGCAGCCGGACCCACATGTACCTGCACATATTTACGGCACAATCATTGGTTTATGATCCCTCGTTTGCCGCCTAGGGAGGGCAACCAGAGTCTCAAGGGCTACTATCTATATGGAGCACACCTAGCGCGTGCCACTCAGCCATAAAATGGTGTATTCTTCACTACATACCTCAAAGCCTCTGTGCAGGCTTGTGAATGCTTCATTCAAACCGCTTGTAGCGGATGAAATCTTCTTGAGCACCACGCTCATTAATGAGAGGTGCTCCTCCGAGAGCGCAGCTCGCTCTAGTAAGCCCGTCAGTACGTCCGGCCGGACATTGAACTGCGCCAGACCCTTCCCATCGCCCTCCGTGGGAGCCAAACGCTCCGGGCTCAGGGCGGCTGACGCATTGACTTCCGGCTTCGGCAGATCCGGACTCCTCTGTGACGACACCTCGGTGTTGCCCGCTTCATGAGCCAGAGAGATAGGTGGGGTCTCTCTCTCCATCATCTCCGGAGGAAGATCCCCCGAAGACGAACTCTGTTGAGAAGAGCTGCTAGCCGGACTGCAAAAGACGAATCCTGGTTATTGATCTTGGAGAAAGATAGTACCTTCAAATTAATGATGACTTATAGCTCGGTGGAGGGCTGGCCCATTGGCGGGCACGATGCGGTGAGGGAGCCCGTTGGGGCAAGGCCCCCTGGGGGTATCTTTTTCCCTGGTTTGGGCGTCTCCGCCTCCAAGTCTTCGGAGGCGGCCCTCTTCTTCCCGCGCGGGGAGGAGGCCTTAGCCTCCCCTCCCCGATTATCCTCCTTAGGGGAGGTAACAATTCCCCCGGTTTGGATGCGTAGCATGTGGAGTTTGGTTTCTTCGTTCTACCCCTTGTCCTTCCATGAAGGCATTCTGCTGAGTACTCGGTCAAGCATCTTGGCCATGGTAGGGCCAGGCGAGCCTTCGGGAAGTGGTGTCGGACACCTGATTCTCTCCGCCTTGCTGAGCCATTCCTGGCCACGAATGATTTTCATAATAAACAATTATGAGAAATGCAAAACAAGGTGTCCGGTGTCAAGATTACTTACTTGGGTATCTAGGCGATTGCAGCTTAGGCCCACATCCTTGGTGGTGTCCAGACACTCTAATTTCTGTCTGAAGAATAATTTGCACATCTCTTCAAGCTTCAAGCCGAAGAAGTGCTTGACAGTCCTCGGACCCTCCGGATTGAACTCCCACATATGAAGAGGCCGGTGTTGGCACGGTAACATCCGTCGGATTAACATCACTTGTATTATGCTGACGAGTTTAATGTCCCTCTCAAGAAGCTCCCGGATGCGATTCTGCAGTACTGGTACATCATCAGCGGGCCCCCAATTTCGTCCTACGTCTGTCCAAGACGCCAACTATGATGGAGGGCCCGAGCGGAACATGGGGGCGGCTGCCTACTTTGTGCCTCTGGGAGCCGTGACATAAAACCACCTCTGTTGCCATACATCGGATACTTCTGGGAAAGAACCCTCTGGCCATGGGGCATCGGCGTTCCTGCTTATTACGACACCTCCGCACTCCACATGTCGCCCCTCGATCATCTTCAGCTTCACATTGAAGGTCTTAAGCCATAAGCCGAAGTGTGGGGTGACGTGAAGAAAATCCTCGCACACGATAATGAACGACGAGATATGGAGGATAGCGTCTGGAGCCAGATCATGAAAATCCAACCCATAGTAGAACATGAGGCCCCTGACAAAGGGGTCGAGGGTGAAGCCCATTCCGCGGAGGAAGTGTGGGACAAAAACGACGCACTCATTAGGCTCCGGTGTGGGGATGACCTGCCCTGGAGCAGGAAGCCTGTGCTGGATGTTGGTGGTCAGGTATCCGACCTCCCTAAGCTTCGCAATGTCTTCCTTTTGAATCGAGGAGGCCACCCACCGGCCTTGAGGGACGGATCCGGACATATTGGAGGATCTGGGGTGTTGGAGCTTGGGTTTCAAGTGTTAGAACTCGAGGTGCGAGAAGGCACGAGGAAGGTGGAAAAGAGGCATAGGCCTCGACCCCTTTATAAAGAGGGTGAATATCAAGAGTCCTCAGTGTGACCATTTGAGGCTTATCTAAAAACACACGGAGTTATACCAACGGCCGTCGTGGGGTCACGCACGCCCATATTAATGGAGAATCACGTGATAAGAGGGACATGATCTCTTCCTTGACAGGATGTGCCAATAAAACCGCCTCGTAACACGAGTCGAGGTGGGGTAAGAAACACCGGTTCGCGTTGGACCAGGCCACAATGCATGGGCATGACGCACGAAGATTGCCAGCGGATCAGATTTATGCTATGTGAAGATCATCTTGCAGATCTGGACATGGTCTACGTGTTCGATGACCACTTTGGAGCATTCGGAGAAGGAACCCACCTTGCAATGCCGAAGACAATACTACGTGCCGGACTCATCGTCATTGAAGCCTCGTTCAGGGGCTACTGAGGGAGTCCTGGATTAGGGGGTATCCGGACAGCCGGACTGTGTACAACGTCCAGACTATTGAAGCATGAAGATACAAGACTCAAGACTTCGGCCCGTGTCCGGATGGGACTCTCCTTTGCGTGGAAGACAAGCTTGGCGATCCGGATATTGTATTTCCTTCCTTGTAACCGACTCCATGTAAACCCTAGCCCTCTCGAGTGTCTATATAAACCGATGAGGTTGGTCCTTAGAAGGCCGATCACAATTACAATCATACCATCATAGGCTAGCTCTTAGGGTTTTAGCCTCTACGATATCGTGGTAGATATACTCTTGTACTACCCATATCTTCAATATTAATCAAGCACGAAGTAGGGTTTTACCTCCATCGAGAGGGCCCAAACCTGGGTAAACATCTGTGTCCCTTGCTTCTTGTTACCATCAGCCTTGACGCACAGATCGGGACCCCCTACCCAAGATCCACCGGTTTTGACACCGACAGGTGCCTCGGGCATCCCCAAGCTTAGCCTTTTGCTAATCCTTATTCTTCCATCCATCGTAAGATCACCCAAAACTTGAAAACTTCAATCACACAAAACTCAACAAAACCTCGTGAGATCCATTAGTATAAGAAAGCTGAAAGTGCGTTACGTCGACTAGAGGGGGGGGGGTGAATAGGTTATTTTTATGAATTCTTTACTGAGGAATTTCAGGGCGAGGAAATTCCTAAGCGAAGAACTACTTGCAGCGGAATAAGTAATCGGGTATAAGGATAACAAAGCAACATCATAGTCATCATGATGAAATGAAAGACAAACATGGAGTACAAAAAGCGTAAACACATGATAAGCAGGATGAAGACTAAATAGACTGAAGAAATAGGATTGAGGAATTAGAGAAAGTCTTCAGTCAAAGTCTTCAAACAGTAATGATCGGGTACATCAACACATAAACGAGGAAATGAAAGAGTTGAGGAAATAGAACCAGTAGGCTTGGTGAAGACAATCATTTGGTAGACCAGTTCCAACTGCTGTGATAGTTGTACGTCTGGTTGGAGCGGCTGAGTATTTAAACTCAAGGACACACAATCCTGGACACACAGTCCTCATCGTATTCTCCTTGAGCTAAGATCACACAGACCTCTCCCAACAGTAGTGGTAAGTCTTCACAGGTGACTTCCAAAACTTCACAGACATGGTCACCCGGCAATCCACAATTCCTCTTGGATGCTCAGACCATGACGCCTAACCATCTGGAGGATACACAGTCCTTAAAGGTAACAAGCGTCGGTTCCACACAGGAACAATCTCTTCAGTGATGCTCAATCACTTTGGGGTTTGTAGGTTTGGGTTTGGGATTTGGATTTTCCTCACTTGATGATTTTCTCTCAAAGTCCTTGGAGGATGGGATGCTCTTAATTGACAACTGTCCATTTCTCTCAGAGCAGCCAGCCAGCTAGTGGTTGTAGGGGGGCTGTTTATAGCCTAGGGAGCAGCCCAACATGATAAGACATAAATGCCCTTGATTGATATGACCGTTAGGTGGTAGGATAGTTTGGGACAGTTGGTGCGCGACACATCAACGGTCGGATTTGAGGTTTGAATTCCTCAGGGCTATCATGTTCCTCACTGTGTAGGCCATTCGCACTGGCGAATTCCTAACTCCTCAGTCAGAACAAATTCCTCAGAGACCAGAAGATCTTCGTCTCTATCACTGAAGAAATTGACTGAACTAATATGAGATTTCCAATGGCTTCACTCGAAGGATTGGGTAGGTGTAGGATTTTGAAATGAGCATCACATGGAAATCAGTTTCCTTAGTATTACCTCGACCCCCTTTAACAGTATGGTGTTTCCTATGACTCAAGAAGGATAAAATGAAACTACGAAAACAAAAGTCTTCGCGCTTCAGATTCCTTGCATGAGTATCCAAGTCTTCAAGGTCACACCAATTTCTTCACTTTCAAAGTCTTTAGGAGAACCAAAGTCTTCAACCGAAGACATTCATTTTTAGGGGTCGACTTTCACTGTAAATATCAAACTCCTCATCGACTTATAGAACCTGTGTACACTCACAAACATATTAGTCCCTTAACCTATAAGTCTTCAATACACCAAGATCACTAAGGGGCACTAGATGCACTTACAATCTCCCCCTTTGGTGATTGATGACAATATAGGTTAAGTTTTCAACGGGGATAAACATATGAATTGAAAGTGCTTAACATTGAGGAATTTTATTGCAAGATATAGAAGAACTCCCCCTGAAGAAGTGCAGAGTGAGGAATTTTCTTTTGAAGCAATGCACATTTGAAGAGTAGAATCATGGAGATCTCCCCCTATATCTTGTAATTCATACACGCATTTGACATGTCGAACGAAGAATTTGAAATGCATGATGAAATATGGTGACTGATGTAATTCAGCATGCGTGCATAACATTAATGAGGAAATAGCATGCAGAAAACCATAGCAAAAGTATCAGGTCACCATCGGACTTAAGTTTACAACTCAATCAACAAACACTTCAGAGAGCGAGAGTTGCAACTTAACAAAAAAAGCCCATATATATAGACCCGCTTGAAGACTAACTCAAATTTCTCCCCCTTTGTCATCAAATGACCAAAAGGGACGAAAAGTGAGGACTAACGCCCCTGAAGAATTGCATCACGAAGTCGATGGAGGAGCACCAGTGTTGTTGGGGTCGGTTGTTGGAGAAGGGCCTGCCATAGTGTCGTCCAAGTCTTCATTTTCATCAGTCTCACGGGATGAGGAATATGAGCTGGGCACCAAAGGAGGAACTTCGACCTTCTTGAATGTCTTTGGAGGAGGCTTAGACAAGCCAAAGTCCTGCTTGAAGCCCATCTACTTGAGATCTTCATCACCGTAGAGATGAGTCAGGATAGCCCAGGTGCAACCAAAAACTTCATTGAGTTAGTAGTGGTTCTTCTTCCCTGAATTATATGTGGCAGTCATGTTGTGAAGAATTGAACCAAACTGACGTTTGACCCATTTATGATTACGATCCACCTTTTGATGAAGACTGAGGAGTAGCTCACAATCAGTCATCACCCTTGGAGCTGTGGCCTGAGGACTGTGCTTTGAGGCATTAGCGACAGAGTCATGAGTAGCAGGGTCATCATTGGTGGAATATGAAGCAGCTTTGCGGAACTGTCCATCCAATGGTCGATTGCCCTCATCAATAATGGCAGTGGCCTTGCCCTTTTCATCAGCTGAGGAAAATGTCCGCTTGAGGACTTCAATAGGGGGCAAGTAACTGCCATGGTTGAGTGTGCCAGCTTTGTAGTTGAGTGAAGACCTTGATCTGAGGAATCTCATAATCCAAGGAGCATAAGGCTTCAACTCAAAGGGAGACATCGCGACATTTGCCAAAGTCCTCATGAAGAAGTCATGGTAGTTCACTGGAATACCATGTATGATATTGAAAAGCAGATTCTTTATGATGCCAACAACTTCTTCATCATTGGAGTCATGGCCTTTGATAGGACTTAGAGTCTTGGTCAGAATGCGGTATATTGTCCTTGGCACATATTGCAATTCCTTCACAAGGATCTTTGTCGTTGAGGCTTGACCAGGCTTCAATGGATTCATTAGAACTTGCATGAAGTGATTAGACAGCTCAGTTTCAGAGTAGATGAGACGTGCACCTTCTGGGGAAGGACTGACAGGCATGTCATGAAGCAATTTAGTGGACGGTGCCTTATAGTGAGTATTTTCTGTCATCCAGTCCAACACCCATGAGTTCACATCTTCAACATTGCTAGTGATGTGCAACGTCGAATAGGACTGAAGAATGAGTTCTTCATTCCAATCACAGATGTCCGTGCAGAAATTGAGCAATCCAGCATCATGAATAGCAGCGAGGACTGGTGTGAAACAAGGCAGTGATTCCATATCAACATGAGGAATATGCTCATGGTCAAAGACTTTGTCTTTGTTGAAGAGCACTGAGGAATAGAAGTTGGCTTGGCTGGCAGTCCAGAAGCGCTTTTGTAACACCCCGGATTTGATGCGCCAGGTGTCCGCCAGTTATTCGCCATCCTTGTTATGTCATGTGCTTGCGTGTTGCATTTTGCCATGTCATCATATGCATTTCATATCATGTCATCATGTGCATCGCATTGACATACGTCTTTGTTTCTTGCATCCGTGCATTTTCCCCATTGTCCGTTTTGCAATCCGGCATTCCTATGCCCTCCGGCGTTCCCCTTTTGTCTCCTATGGTGAGCGGGTGTTAAACTTTCTCGGAATGGATCGAGGTTTACCAAGCGGCCTTGGTATAGCACCGGTAGACAGCCTGTCAAGTTTCGTGACATTTGGAGGTCGTTCGATACTACAACGGTTAACCGGGGAACCGTTAAAGACCTTTCTCTTTGCAGCCCAACACCCCTCCAAAGTGGCCCAAAACCCATTCAAACCCCCTCCATGCTCTCGGCTGTTCGATCATGATCGTGTGGGCGAAAACTGCTCCCCATTTGGACTCTCCTAGCTCCCTCTACCTATAAATGTGCCTCCCCCTTCCAAATTCGCAGTCCAAAACCCTAGCCCTCTTCCTCCCGGTGCCACCGGACACGTCCGTGACGGTCGGACACGTTCGCCCGTCGCCCTCGGCCAATCCTGCCTCGCCATGTGGCCTCTTCGCCGCCAGCCACCGCGCCTCGCCGCCGCGGCCCGCCTGAGCCCGTCGCGGACCCGCGCGAGCCCGCGTGCCGCCGCCGCTCAGCCCGAGCGCTCGCCCGCGCCTGCGCCTCCCTTCGACCCCGCCGCCGGCCACCGTGTCCGCCACCGGCTAGCGTCGTAACCTCGCTGCCCCACCGCCGATGACCGTCCCCGCCGCCTGGCTGCGCCTCCCGACCCAGCGCCCCGCGCCGCCGTCGCGAGCCCCAGCGCCCCCGCGCCTCAGCCGAGCTCCGCCGCCGGGCGGCCTCTCTCCGGAGGCCGTGCCCGACCCCGCCGCCTCCAACTCCCTCCACTGTGCCCGTCGTCCCCGAGCACCGCCGCCGCCGGCAATGTCTTCGTTGGCCGCGCCCGTGCCTCGGCCCCGCGCCCCTCCAACTCTGACCGCCGCCCTCGCCGGAGCCATCGTCGCTGGATCCACCAGATCTTGACGAGATCCACCAGCCCCGCCTTCCAAACGCCCGCGCCCAACCCGGATCTCTCCGTCCCGCACGACCGCGTCCAGTTTCGGAGGTTGATTTTCCACCAAGTCCCAAATATTTTACATTATCATGCCATGTTCATCGCATCATAACTCCACGCACACTGCTCCGTTTCGTGCGTGTAATATGTTGAATTGTTCGCCTCGACGAGTATTTCATTTCGTTCCATTGCATCATGTTCATTTGAGTCCATCTTGATGCCCGAATCATCGTTGTAACAGTGCTATATGATGTTAATCTGCTGAAACTGTTATAACTTGCTCATTTGTCATTTTTGCTATGTTCGAGGTGTGCATCCTATGAACATGAGCTCTACATGAATTTTGATCTATGCCATGCCATCTTCACAGAGGTTCCATCCATGTATTTTGTGAGTTGTGTAGTGAGTGCATCAAGATTGTTAAGTAGGGTACTTGCTGTTACTGTTTTGCTAGGCTGTTTCTGTTATATTTTCTTGCTATGTAAACCTGCTGCTACAAGTCATTCTATGCATAATCTGGAGATGTTCACTAAGGATGATTTGTTATACATGTCATGATCTATCCATTCATGCCCCTGGTTGCATTTGTATCCTGCTGTAACATGTTGTTATCTTGCTCCAAACTTGCTAAATAATGTTGATGTCAGCCTGTTAACATTATGTTCAATGTTGTCATGTTTGTTGTTAGTGGTCCATGTACCCTATCAACTTGATCTTGCCATGCTTAGCTTCATAAACATGTATTCTTACTGTTGGTTGCCTTGTCATGCCATGTATTGCTCTGTGGTGAGTGGTTCAAGCTCACCAACATGCCTACTTATTGTTGTTCCTGCCATGTATGAATCTGTCATATAACTTGCCATATTTACATGGGTGCCATCATATCTTCTGATCCTTTTTGGCTCATGGTCAGTAAAGGACTTTTGTTCTATGCAATTAGTAGATTCATGCCATGCCTTTTTTTGCCATGATAAATTCCTGTAACATGTCGTTTGATAGCTCTAAACATTGCAACCTGATGTTATTTCTGCTAAGCCTGAAACTGTTATTATTTGCAATCTTGCCATGTCCTTTTGAGCATGTTCTAGTGTTTTCTGAAGATAGCTCAATGTTCATGTTTTGTCATGCATTACATGTACGTCATGTCCATGCCTCTTGTTTTCATATTGTGGTACTGTAGCATGTTGTTTTGGTGCTTGCAATATGCCTAGTTGCTATTTTGGACAGATTGTTGTTATGTCTTGTATAGAGTGTATGTGTTGAACCGTTGCTCTGTTTTGAGTGTGCTCTATATGAAACTTGCTTGATTTTGCATGTTGTTTCATATTCTCATGTTGCATCCTTGTTTTGAGGTGTTTGCTTGATGTTTGTATGCATTTTGCACCAATGCCATGTTTAACTTGTTTTGCTCATATCTTCTAGGCCGTAGCTCCAAATTAAATGAACTTTGTATGTAACTTGACTAGAATCTCGTGTAGATCATCTTGGTGCTCTTTAACTTGCTGTTTAACAACTTGAACTTAAGGTTTATTCAGATCTGGACCAATTTCGAAACTTGCATATGAGGACTTACCGGATTTGTTATATTTTGTTTCCGGCCTCGTTTAAACTTGCTTTGATGTGCTGCTCTTGTTTGCATCATCTCTTGCCATGAGTAGATTCATGTAGCTTTGTCATGCATCATGCTTGTTGTGCATCATGTCTTGTCTTTGTGTGGTGTGTTTACCATGTTGTGTGCTTCTTCTCGATAGTTCCCATTTCGTTGCGATCGTGAGGATTCGTTCGTCTACGCTTGGTTCGTCTTCGTGGCTTCATCTTCTTCATGGACTCGTTCTTCTTCCTTGCGGGATTTCAGGCAAGATGACCACTACCTTGGATCTCACTACTATCATTGCTATGCAAGTTGCTTCGTTCTATCGCTTTGCCGCGCTTCCTCTAACTTGTTCTTCAAGCCTCCCCAAAATGCCATGAACCTCTAAACTTTGACACCCTTCCTAGAAAACCATTGTTTGGCTATGTTACCGCTTTGCTCAGCCCCTCTTATAGCGTTGTTAGTTGCAGGTGAAGTTGAAAATTGCTCCATGGTGGACAGGGTTATGTTGGGATATCACAATATCTCTTATATTATTAATGCATCTATATATTTGGTAAAGGGTGGAAGGCTCGGCCTTATGCCTGGTGTTTTGTTCCACTCTTGCCGCCCTAGTTTCCGTCATACCGGTATTATGTTCCCGGATTTTGCGTTCCTTACGCGGTCGGGTGATTTATGGGACCCCCTTGACAGTTCGCTTTGAATAAAACTCCTCCAGCAAGGCCCAACCTTGGTTTTACCATTTGCCTCACCACCACCTACTTTTTCCTTGGGAGTCGCTCTCTCGAGGGTCATCTTTATTATAGCCACCCCGGGCTAGTGCTTATCTAAGTGCTGGTCCGAACTAGACCCCTTTGCAGCGCCCCCTCAGGGAAACTTGAGGTCTGGTTTTAGTTGTACGGATTGCTCATCCGGTGTTGCCCTGAGAACGAGATATGTGCAGCTCCTATCGGGATTGTCGGTGCATCGGGCGGTCTTGCTGGTCTTGTTTTACCATTGCCGAAATGTCTTGTAAACCGGGATTCCGAGACTGATCGGGTCTTCCTGGGAGAAGGAATATCCTTCGTTGATCTCGAGAGCTTATCATGGGCTAAGTTGGGACACCCCTGTAGGGTATAATCTTTCGAAAGCCGTGCCCACGGTTATGTGGCAGATGGGAATTTTTTAATGTCCGATTGTAGATAACTTGACACCAGATCCGAATTAAAACGCATCAACCGTGTGTGTAGCCATGATGGTCTCTTCTCGGTGGAGTCCGGGAAGTGAACACGGTTTTTGGGTTATGTTTGACGTAAGTAGGAGTTTAGGATCACCTCTTGATTATTGCTAGCTTCACGACCATTCCGTTTGCTCTCTTCTCGCTCTCTTTTGCGTATGTTAGCCACCATATATGCTTAGTCGCTGCTGCAACCTCACCACTTTATCCCTTCCTTTCCCATTAAGCTTTGCTAGTCTTGATACCCATGGTAATGGGATTGCTGAGTCCTCATGGCTCACAGATTACTACAACAATAGTTGCAGGTACAGGTTATGCGATGACCATGACGCGAGAGCGATGTTTGCTTGCTTTGGAGTTCTTCTTCTGCTTCTTCTTCGATCAGGGGATAGGTTCCAGGCTGGCAGCCTGGACTAGCAGGGTGGATGTCGTTTGAGTTTCTGTTTGTGTTCCATCCGTAGTCGGATGATGATCTCTTGTAAGATGATGTTGTATTCGTGTGGCATTGTATGCCTTTTGTATGTATCCCCATCTATTATGTAATGTTGATGTAATGATATCCACCTTGCAATAGCGTTTCAATATGCGGTGCTATCCTTGGTGGGACCTTCGAGTCTCTTTAGGATAGTATCGCATATTGGGCGTGACAAGTTGGTATCAAAGCCTCGACCGACCCTAGGAGCCCCCTTGATTGATCGTGTAGTTTGGCCGTTGTTGAGTCTAGAAGAAAACTTTTTTCGGAGTCTAGTTATATCGGAGAGTAGGAATTCTTTTTACTCCTCAGCCCCTTCGTCGCTCTGGTGAGGAATCTTGACGTAGGTATTTTAAATTACTTCTCTTCCCTTCCAAATTTTCTTTAGGATCACGCAGTTGGTTTTCCAATCGTTGGTCCTCAGCTCTTTGATCCGGTGCATTCTCGTCAAGTTGACTCGAGCCTCTTCATCTTTGCCAAGTTCAATCCTCAGTTGTTTTCTTTTCCCACCCGCCCACCCCTTTTTCATCTCGGAGTCCGAGTTCGTAATCGAGTATCCATCCTACTCGTGCGAAGTCTTTGCCTTCTTTCCTCAATGATTTTAACTGGTGTTTTCTCTTCAAGATATTCGTTGGTTCTCCCTTCCAAGTTGCCTTTGTTTTCCCGCCCTCCCACCCTCTTCTTCCCGAAATCCGAGTCTCTTTCGACCATCAATTTCATTCGTGTGGAGCCTCTTCAGTCTTCCCTCAATCATTTCAACGGTGAATCCTCGTCTCGTTCGTCATTCTTCATCCCTTTCTTTTGTCCGGTGCACTCAATTCAAGTCTTTCGGGTTGATCATATTCTTTTCCTCGGCTCAAGTGTTTTCCCTACTCGTTCGCCTCTCGCCAGTTTATTCTTCCGGAGTGTTCAAGACATCTCAGGAGATTCGTCTGTGTTCGAATTAATTCGAGGTTGTCACCTCATTCAAATATTTCAATTGTTCCGGTGCATAATCTATCTTTTCAACAATCCTTTTTCAACGGTGTTATCTCTTCAGTGGGCCCTAACCCATAGGTCTTTTCCGAGGATCTTACCTGACTCTTCTAATTCCCCCGGAGTTATTCTCAATTCTTTTCAAGTGTGACGTAAGAATGGATTTCATCAGTCACATGCCTTCTCCAAGATCTCGTTTAAATTCTTTTCATTGTTGGCTCAACCTCTTTGCTTTTCATTCTACCGGAGCATCTCAGTTATTTTGGTGGTGTTTCCCGTCGTCATTTGAAGACCGAAGAAGAGTTTCTCCTCTAAATCTTGTCTGTTCTCTCGAAGTTTCGTGGTTCTAGCTTCATGTTATCCTCTCGAATTATTCCATTCAACAGATATTCTTTTCTTACCCATCCGGTGTATTTCAGGAGTTCATTTCTTTTCATTTCACCGGAGGCCATCATTCCAGTTATCGTTCTCTAATTATCTCGGTGCTTGATTCAAGTGTTCTTTAATCTACTTTGTTCTTTTGCATCTAAATCCCCTCTAAAATATTTGTTCTTCTAATTCTTCCCGGTGATTCAATCCCTTTCATTAGTCATTTTTGAATTCTCATGGTGGTTCGTTCAACATTCTTTTCCTTGATTATCATATTAATCCATTCGTTCTTTTCGATCCTACCGGTGGTTCATGAAGACCTTCTCAAGTTTGTGATATGTCACTTCTCAATCCCTTTTCAAGAAGAATAAGTAGTATGCAAATCCATTGTGTCATCAAGTTAATTTTGATGAAGGATAAGCATACAATAAATCTTATTCTTATTTCCTCGTAGTGAGTAATCCCTTCCTTCCGAGTTTGTTCTTGATGAATAAATTCTAGTTCCAAGTGTTTTCATCTTTTCTTTTCTGGAGTTCAAAACTTCCTCGGCCATTTTGTCGGAACCTTCATCCAAGTCATCGCAAGGCTTCAATATTATCCCTTTCATCCTTCAATTTTATATTGTCATCCTTTTGTTACCGGAGTTCTTCACGGTGGCTCGTCATGATTCAATTCATTCTTCAAGTGTGCATCAAGATTCTTGTTCAAGGAGTTCTAGTATCTTTTGTTCTTGCATCTCAAAGTGCAATTAATTCTCCGTATTCTTTTGAAGTGGAGTTTTGCATTTCTTCGTTCTTCTCAGCTATTTAATCTTTTTTGCTCGTGGTCGATTATCACCTCATAATTTTGAGATGTTATCCATAAGTCCACAACAAACTTATTCTTTTCGTTGTTGATTTTTCTCAACAACTCCGTTTAAACCTTCCTTCTAAAGATGTTTTCAATTCCATTCGTGGCACAAGTTGTCATTTTCTTCTCTGTTATTTTCATTCAACTCTTTCAATTCTTTCCGGAGGTTTTGTATCATGGCTTCATCAAGTATCATTCTATCCTCTAAAGTTCATGTCTCCATTCCTTCCATTTTTAGCCGAAGTGCTGCCTAAATCCTTTCAGTCTTATTAGTTTCTTATCTCGTTCTAACCGGAGTGGTTTCATAGTCTATCTGATTCCGTGAGCTTTCCATTCTCGTCCTTCTCGTCGTTCCTCTCTTCTTCTCGAGTGCTCTCGATTCTTTGCTTCTTCTCTTGAGTTCTTGTTTCACCTCATCCCTTTTTCCCTTCCGTCTCAGTCCTAAGATCTCGGGACGAGATCTCTTGTTAGTGGAGGAGTGTTGTAACGCCCCGGATTCGATGCGCCAGGTGTCCGCCAGTTATTCGCCATCCTTGTTATGTCATGTGCTTGCGTGTTGCATTTTGCCATGTCATCATTTGCATTTCATATCATGTCATCATGTGCATCGCATTGACATACGTGTTCGTTTCTTGCATCCGAGCATTTTCCGCAATGTCCATTTTGCAATCCGGCACTCCTATGCCCTCCGGCATTCCCCTTTTGTCTCCTATTGTGAGCAGGTGTTAAAATTTCTCGGAATGGACCGAGGTTTGCCAAGCGGCCATGGTATAGCACCGGTAGACCGCCTGTCAAGTTTCGTGCCATTTGGAGGTCGTTTGATACTACAACGGCTAACCGGGGAACCGTTAAAGCCCATTCTCTTTGCAGCACAACACCCCTCCAAAGTGGCCCAAAACCCATCCAAACCCTCTCCATGCTCTCGGTCGTTCGATCACGATCGTGTGGGCGAAAACCGCTCCCCATTTGGACTCTCCTAGCTCCCTCTACCTATAAATGTGCCTCCCCCTTCCAAATTCGCAGTCCAAAACCCTAGCCCTCTTCCTCCCGCCGCCACCGGACACGTCCGTGACGGCCAGACACGTCCGCCCGTCGCCCCCGGCCAATCCTGCCTCGCCACGTGGCCTCTCCGCCGCGGCCTGCCCGAGCCCGTCGCGGGCCCGTGCGAGCCCGCGCGCCACCGTCGCTAAGCCCGAGCGCTCGCGCGCGCCCGCGCCTCCCTTCGACCCCGCCGCTAGCCACTGTGTCCGCCGCCGGCTAGCGCCGTCGTCTCGCCGCCCCGCCGCCGTCGACCGTCCCCGCCGCCTGGCTGCGCCTCCCGGCCCAGCGCCCTGCGCCTCAGCCGAGGTCCGCCGCCGGCCGGCCTCTCGCCGGAGGCCGCGCCCGACCCCGCCGCCTCCAACTCCCTCCGTCGTGCCCGTCGTCCCCGAGCACTGCCGCCGCCGGCGACGCCTCCGTTGGCCGTGCCCGTGCCTTGGCCCCGCGCCCCTCCAACTCCGGCCGCCGCCCTCGCCGGAGGCCTCGCCGCAGCCATTGTCGCCGGATCCACTGGATCAGGACGAGATCCACAAGCCCCGCCTTCCAAACGCCCGCGCCCGACTCGGATCTCTCCGTCCCGCACGACCGCGTCCAGTTTCGGAGGTTGATTTTCCACCAAGTCCCTAATATTTTACATTATCATGCCATGTTCATCGCATCATAACTCCATGCATACCGCTCCATTTCGTGCGTGTAATATGTCTAATTGTTCGCCTCGACGAGTAATTCATTTCATTCCATTGCATCATGTTAATTTGAGTCCATCTTGATGCCCGAATCATCGTTGTAAGAGTGCTATATGATGTTAATCTGCTGAAATTGTTATAACTTGCTCATGTGTCATTTTTGCCATGTTTGATGTGTGCATCCGATGAACATGACCTCTACATGAATTTTGATCTATGCCATGCCATCTTCACAGGGGTGCCATCCATGTATTTTGTGAGTTGTGTAGTGAGTGCATCAAGCTTGTTAAGTAGGGTACTTGCTGTTACTGTTTTGCTAGGCTGTTTCTGTTATATTTTATTGCTATGCAAACCTGCTTCTACAAGTCACTCTATGCATAATCTGGAGATGTTTACTAAGGATGATTTGTTATACATGTCATGATCTATCCATTCATGCCCCTGATTGCATTTGTAGCCTGCTGTAACATGTTGTTATCTTGCTCCAAACTTGCTAAATAATTTTGCTGTCAGCCTGTTAACATTATGTTCAATGTTGCCATGTTTGTTGTTAGTGATCCATGTACTCTATGAACTTGATCTTGCCATGCTTAGTTTCATAAACATGTATTCTTACTGTTGGTTGCCTTGTCATGCCATGTATTGCTCTGTGGTGAGTGGTTCAAGGTCACCAACATGCCTACTTATTGTCGTTCCTGCCATGTATGAATCTGTCATATAACTTGCCATGTTTACATGGGTGCCATCATATCTTCTGATCCTTTTTGGCTCATGGTCAGTAAAGGACTTCTATTCTATGCAATTAGTAGATTCATTCCATGCCTTTGTTTGCCATGATAAGTTACTGTAACATGTCGTTTGATAGCTCTAAACATTGCAACCTGATGTTATTTCTGCTAAGCCTGAAACTGTTATTATTTGCAATCTTGCCATGTCCTTTTGAGCATGTTCTAGTGTTTTCTGGAGATAGCTCAGTTTTCATGTTTGGTCATGCATTACCTGTACATCATGTCCATGCCTCTTGTTTTCATATTGTGGTACTGTAGCATGTTGTTTTGATGCTTGCAATATACCTATTTGCTGTTTTGGACAGATTGTTGTTATGTCTTGTATAGAGTGTGTGGTGAACCGTTGCTCCGTTTTGAGTGTGCTCTATATGAAACTTGCTTGATTTTGCACGTTGTTTCATATTATCATGTTGCATCCTTGTTTCGAGGTGTTTGCTTGATGTTTGTATGCATTTTGCACCAATGCCATGTTTAACTTGTTTTGCTCATATCTTCTTGGCCGTAGCTCCGAATTAAATGAACTTTATATGTAACTTGACTAGAATCTCGTGCAGATCATCTTGGTGCTCTTTAACTTGCTGCTTAACAACTTGAACTTAAGGTTTATTCAGATCTGGACCAATTTCAAAACTTGCATATGAGGACTTACCGGATTTGTTATATGTTGTTTCCGGCCTCATTTAAACTTGCTTTGATGTGTTGCTCTTGTTTGCATCGTCTCTTGCCATGAGTAGCTTCATGTAGCTTTGTCATGCATCATGCTTTTTGTGCATCATGCCTTGTCTATGTGTGGTATGTTTACCATGTTGTGTGCTTCTTCTCGACAGTTCCCGTTTCGTTGCGATCGTGAGGATTCATTCGTCTACGCTTGGTTTGTCTTCGTGGCTTCATCTTCTTCATGGACTCGTTCTTCTTCCTTGAGGGATTTCAGGCAAGATGACCGCTACCTTGGATCTCACTACTATCATTGCTATGCTAGTTGCTTCGTTCTATCGCTTTGCTGCGCTTCCTATAACTTGTTCTTCAAGCCTCCCCAAATTGCCATGAACCTCTAACCTTTGACACCCTTCCTAGCAAACCGTTGTTTGGCTATGTTACCGCTTCGCTCAGCCCCTCTTATAGCGTTGTTAGTTGCAGGTGAAGTTGAAGATTGCTCCATGGTGGACAGGGTTATGTTGGGATATCACAATATCTCTTATATTATTAATGCATCTATATATTTGGTAAAGGGTGGAAGGCTCGGCCTTATTCCTGGTGTTTTGTTCCACTCTTGCCGCCCTAGTTTCCGTCATACCGGTATTATGTTCCCGGATTTTGCGTTCCTTACGCGGTCGGGTGATTTATGGGACCCCCTTGACAGTTCGCTTTGAATAAAACTCCTCCAGCAAGGCCCAACCTTGGTTTTACCATTTTCCTACCTAAGCCTTTTTTCCTTGGGTTTCCGGAGCCCGAGGGTCATCTTTATTTAACCCCCCTGGGCCAGTGCTCCTTCGAGTGTTGGTCCGAACCGAGCAACCTGCAGGGCCACCTCGGGGAAACTTGAGCGCTGGTTTTACTCGTAGCTTGACTTATCCGGTGTGCCCTGAGAACGAGGTACATGCGACTCCTATCGGTATTTGTCGGCACATCAGGCGGCTTTGCTGGACTTGTTTTACCATTGTCAAAATTTCTGGTAAACCGGGATTCCGAGACTGATCGGGTCTTCCTGGGAGAAGGTATATCCTTCATTGACCGTGAGAGCTTGTGATGGGCTATGTTGGGAGGCCCCTGTAGGATATTATCTTTTGAAAGCCGTTCTCGCGGTTATGTGGAAGATGGGACTTTGTTAATGTCCGGTTGTCGAGAACTTGACACTTGACTTAATTAAAACGCATCAACCGCGTGTGTAGCTGAGATGGTCTCTTTTCAGCGGAGTCTGGGAAGTGAACACGGTTTTGGGTTATGTTATTAGGAGTTCAGGATCACTTCTTGATCACTTCTAGCTTCTCGACCGTTCCGTTGCTTCTCTTCTCGCTCTTACTTGCGTATGTTAGCCACCATATTTTCTTAGTGATTGCTGCAACTCCACCTCATTACCACTTCCTACCCATAAGCTTAAATAGTCTTGATCTCGCGGGTTTTGAGATTGCTGAGTCCTCGTGACTCACCAGATACTATCACAATAGTTGCAGGTGCCGATGATACCAGTGCAGGTGATGCAACCGATCTTAGATGGGAGCTCAACGAAGATCTTGGTCGTTGCTATGTTTCGTTTCATATTGATCAGTAGTGGAGCCCAGTTGGGACAACCGGGGATCTAGCAGTTGGGTTATTTTCTTTTCTTTTGGCTTCGTCCGTGCTGGAGGAGTTTTATTCAAAGCTAACTGTCAAGGGGGTCCCATAAATCACCCGACCGCGTAAGGAACGCAAAATCCGGGAACATAATACCGGTATGACGGAAACTAGGGCGGCAAGAGTGGAACAAAACACCAGGCATAAGGCCGAGCCTTCCATCCTTTACCAAGTATATAGATGCATTAATTAAATAAGAGATATTGTGATATCCCAACATAATCCTGTCCATCATGGAGCAATCTTCAACTTCACCTACAACTAACAATGCTATAAGAGGGGGCTGAGCAAAGTGGTAACATAGCCAAGCAACAGTTTTCTAGGAAGGGTGAAAAAGGTTAGAGGCTAACATGGAAATTTGGAAGGCTTGATAAGCAAGTGATAGGTAGCGCAGCAAAGCGATAGAACGAAGCAACTAGCATAGCAATGATAGTAGTGAGATCCAGGGTGACGGTCATCTTGCCTGAAATCCCGCTAGGAAGAATAACGAGTCCATGCAGAAGAAGAACGGGTGAAGACGAACCAAGCGTAGTCGAACGAATCCTCACGATCGCAACGAAACATGAACTATCAAGAAGAAGCACAACCGGAAAGAAGCAAACAACATAGTAAACAAACAACACATGAACAAGGCATGATGCACAACCAAGTATGATGCATGAGAAGGTTAAATGTTGTTAACATGGCAAGAGGTGAAGCATAAGTAAACTAACTAATTATGCAAGTTTAAATGAGGCCAGAACTATCAAATAACAATTCTGGAAAATCCCCATGTGCATATTTCAAATTTGCTCCTGTTCTGCCTAAATAATATTTTAGAGTTGTTAAGCAGCAAAAGTAAGTGCATCATGTTAATCTATGCATCTTTCTGCCCCAAATACATATAAAGTTTATTAAAATCGAAGCTATGGTTATTTAGTTATGAAATAAACCATTTTAGCATGTTATTTATGCAAATTAATGCAAACAGCAGGGTTAAGCATTTTTATCATGGGTGAAAGTGTAATATTGTGAAACTAAATAAAATTCTAAGCATTTTACATCTATTGTTTGTTTAATTTGGATCCATGCATATCTCGTTATAAGCAATACAAAACAGGGGCATTTCTGAAATTATGCAAAAGAAAAAAATAAAAACAATAGGGGAATCGGGCTGAGCCAGCCACTGTCAATGACGAGGGGGCCCTGGTGCTGAGGTGGCAAGAGTGTGGCCGTGTGGGTGTGGAGAGGGGTGTGTGTGGACATAGAGGATGACGAGGGGGTCCCACTGTCAAAGAGGGGGCAGAGGCAAAAATTGGGGAATATGTTCCCGAGGGGATTCGAACCAGGGTCTCCCCGGTAGAACTCCATGGCCCGATCCACTGCGCTGCTACTGCTGATGTTGGAGGGATGGTGCACGGCCCCTTTTGATCTAGCCCCACGGCGGACAGGATTCCTTCTCCTCTGCAACAGAGAAGCCACCGACGGCACCGGTGGGCAACAGTGAAATGGCGGGGCCCAAGATGCGCTGGGCGACGCATGCGTACAGAGGCTCGAGCACGAGCTCATACTCGTCTCGGGCACGGCACGGTAAGGCGGATGGCAGCGGCAGCTGCTTGTCGGTGTCATGTGCGTGCGTGCATGCGGGGCTTCTGCAGGTGTTGGTGGCGTGTGGACTCGCTGAAGATGCATAGATTGGATCTGAACCAAGCGGTGCAAGACAAAGAGACAGGGCCGGGCTTGCAGGTCGAGCCGCTCGGCCACGGCCACGGCGGGGCGTGCAGGCGTGCAGCGGCGCGTGTGTGCGGCACTTGAGGCAAGGCTGCAACGAGGCGGCGAGGTGAAACTAAGAAGGGTCCCGAGCGAGGCGAGCGGGGACAAAATCTGGACGGAGCACGGAAGTGTTTTCCTGAAAGTTTCAGAGATTCGCCAGAGCAGCAAGGGCACAACGATGGCATGGATCTAGTAGTGACTCCGATGATCTAAACGCGACAGGAAGAATAGGGAGGGAAGAAGGTATACCCAGCTCACCCTAGGACACAGCAACGGCCACGGAGATGAACTGGAGGCGACGCGGACGAGCTCTGAACCTGATGCGCTTCCTGTCTGAGGAAGAAGGAAGCTGGGGAGGACGCCAGGCGCGGGACTTGGCGACGCAAAGGAAGCAGACAAAGTCGAGGAAGAAGATCGCGTCGCCCTTGGACCCTTCTTGCTACTGGTCTTGCTTGTAGTTGAAGAAGACGACGAGGAGGCCTCACAAACGATGGCAGAACATGCTCGGTGGTTCTCTGCTCCTCTGTTTCCTGAGGAAGAAGGAGAAATAGAGGGGAGGAAAGGGGTGGCGGCGGCGAGAGGGAAACCCTAGGGGCACGGACGCCAAGCGGGGCTTCTTATAAGTGGCTAGGAGGGCCGCGGACGGCGAGACCTCGATGTCCGTGAAGCAGAGCTCATGGCGCTGGCACTCATGAAGGCATAGGAGGGAGACGACGCTATAGCGGAGTAGGTGGCTGTGAACATGGTTTGGGCCAGCTGGAAGAGTTCCAGGTGGGCTGCGGTGAATAGGTAAGATAGGTGGGCTTCGCTGGGCTGCTCTTCCTTTCTCCCTCATTTCCTTTCTTTAGTTCTTCAGACAGAATAACAAGAGCAGAAATGCACAGGAAGATCTGGAAGGAAGTAGACTGAGACAAATTGATCTGAGATCCTGGATTTAGGAACAATTTGAATAGAATGATTTGGACATTTTTTAGAGATATAAAAATAATTCAAGTTTGAATTAAATTCAAACTTGAGCCATTTTTGAACCGAACTAAAACATTTTCAAATGAGCTGAAAATTGGCAGAGAGGGTGTAGGCAATGTACATGATTTTTAGGGAAAGAATGAGCATTTATGGAGGACAGAAAATGGCACTAGCAAAAATGGAAGGAATAAGAAGGAAGAAGGAGGTGATGATACATGGGCATGGCTTGAGAGAAGAGACAACAAGGACTGATGCACACACAACAATACACCGATATGGAGAATGCAACCCACATGATGATCATGATGCAATAAATGACAATAGGCATATCAAAGCATATAACATATAACAAAGTGAGATGAACATGGCAAACACACAAAGATGGCACAATACAATATAATGACAAGAGGCACAATGCAACATAACAAGTGAAATGAGCATGGTGCAAGAAGCAAAAACATGACAAGGCATTCAACATGATCATGTCATAAACATGTAGGAATAAATATGCAAAACAATTATGATAATGCAACAAACAAAAATAAACACATGACAACAACTATAAATTGGAAGGCAACAGGAGCATCGGTCTCGGGGCGTCACAACACTCCCCCACTAACAAGAGATCTCGTCCCGAGATCTTAGGAACGAGACGGAAGAGGAATAGGAAAACAAAGTCGCTTGTTGGACAAATGAGTGAAACCAAAGAACCTTGAGAGGTTGAAATAAAACTTGGAGGAAAGGGTACAACAGAGACGAACGAGACTGAGGCTCTTGTTGGGGAAGGTTGCAGAAAATTAAAAAATTTCCTACAGTTTCACCAAGATCCATCTATGAGTTCATCTAAGCAACGAGTCAAGCGGGTGAGTTTGCATCTACATACCACTTGTAGATCGAGTGCGGAAGCGTTCAAGGGAATGGTGATGATGGAGTTGTACTCGCCGTGATTCAGATCACCGATGACCAAGTGCTGAACGGACAGCACCTCCGCGTTCAACACATGTACGGGATGGGAGACGTCTCCTCCTTCTTGATCCAGCAAGGGGGAAGGAGAGGTTGATGATGATCCAGCAGCATGACGGCGTGGTGGTGGATGCAGCAAAACTCCAGCAGGGCTTCGCCAAGCGACTACTAGAGGAGGACGAGGTGTAGCAGGGGGAGGGAGGCGCCAAGCACAAGGGTGCGGCTGCCCTCCCCCTGCCCTCCTTTATATAGGCCCCCAGGGGGGCGCCGGCCCTGGGAGATTGAATCTCCCAAGGGGGCGGCGGCCAAGGGGGGAGGAGTGCCCCCCAAGGCATGTGGTGCGCCCCCCCACCCTAGGGTTTCAACCCTAGGCGCAGGGGGTGGGCCTAAGGGGGTGCACCAGACCACTATGGGCTGGCTCCCCTCCCACTTCAGCCCATGGGGCCCTCTGAGATGGGTGGCCCCACCCGGTGGACCCCCGGGACCCTTCCGGTGGTCCTGGTACATTACCGGGTGACCCCGAAACTTTCCCGATGGCCGAAATACCACTTCCTATATATAATTCTTTACCTCCGGACAATTTCGAAACTCCTCGTGACGTTCAGGATCCCATCCGAGACTCCGAACAACATTCGGTATGCTGCATACTCATATTCATACAACCCTAGCGTCACCGAACCTTAAGTGTGTAGACCCTACGGGTTCGGGAGACACGCAGACATGACCGAGACGACTCTCGGGCAATAACCAACAGCGGGATCTGGATACCCATGTTGGCTCCCACATGCTCCTCGATGATCTCATCCGATGAACCACGATGTCGAGGATTAAACAACCCCGTATACAATTCCCTTTGTCAGTCGGTACGTTACTTGCCCGAGACTCGATCGTCGGTATCCCAATACCTTGTTCAGTCTCGTTACCGGCAAGTCACTTTACTCGTACCGTAATGCATGATCCCATGGCCAACCACTTGGTCACCTTGAGCTCATTATGATGATGCATTACCGAGTGGGCCCAGAGATACCTCTCTTTCATACGAAGTGACAAATCCCAGTCTCGATCCGTGTCAACCCAAGAGACACTTTCGGAGATACCTGTAGTGCACCTTTATAGTCACCCAGTTACGTTGTGACGTTTGATACACCCAAAGCACTCCTACGGTATCCGGGAGTTACACGATCTCATGGTCGAAGGAAGAGATACTTGACATTGAAAAAACTCTAGCAAATGAACTACACAATCTTTGTGCTATGCTTAGGATTGGGTCTTGTCCATCACATCATTCTCCTAATGATGTGATCCCGTTATCAACGACATCCAATGTCCATAGCCAGGAAACCATGACTATCTGTTGATCACAACGAGCTAGTCAACTAGAGGCTCACTAGGGACATATTGTGGTCTATGTGTTCACACGTGTATTACGATTTCCGGATAATACAGTTATAGCATGAACAAAAGACAATTATCATGAGCAATGAAATATAATAATACTTTTATTATTGCCTCTAGGGCATATTTCCAACAGTCTCCCACTTGCACTAGAGTCACCAATCTAGTTACATTGTGATGAATCGAACACCCATAGAGTTTTGGTGTTGATCATGTTTTGCTCGCGAGAGAGGTTTAGTCAACGGATCTGCGACATTCAGATCTGTATGTACTTTGCAAATATCTATGTCTCCATCTTGAACATTTTCACGGATGGAGTTGAAACGACGCTTGATGTGCCTGGTCTTCTTGTGAAACCTGGGCTCCTTGGCAAGGGCAATAGCTCCAGTGTTGTCACAGAAGAGTTTGATCGGCCCAGACGCATTGGGTATGACTCCTAGGTCGGTGATGAACTCCTTCACCCAAGTCGCTTCATGCGCTGCCTCCGAGGCTGCCATGTACTCCGCTTCACACGTAGATCCCGCCACGACGCTCTGCTTGCAGCTGCACCAGCTTACTGCTCCACCATTCAACATATACACGTATCCAGTTTGTGACTTAGAGTCATCCAGATCTGAGTCGAAGCTAGCGTCGACGTAACCCTTTACGATGAGCTCTTCGTCTCCTCCATAAACGAGAAACATGTCCTTTGTCCTTTTCAGGTACTTCAGGATATTCTTGACCGCTGTCCAGTGTTCCTTGTCGGGATTACTTTGGTATCTTGCTACCAAACTTACGGCAAGGTTTACATCAGGTCTGGTACAAAGCATGGCATACATAGTAGATCCTATGGCTGAAGCATAGGGGATGACACTCATCTCTTCTTTATCTTTTGCCGTGGTCGGGGACTGAGCCCAGCTCGATCTCACACCTTGTAACATAGGCAAGAACCCCTTCTTGGACTGATCCATTTTGAACCTTTTCAAAATCTTATCAAGGTATGTGCTTTGTGAAAGACCAATGAGGCGTCTCGATCTATCTCTATAGATCTTGATGCCTAATATATAAGCAGCTTCTCCAAGGTCCTTCATTGAAAAACACTTATTCAAGTAGGCCTTAATGCTGTCCAGAAGTTCTATATCATTTCCCATCAAGAGTATGTCGTCTACATATAATATGAGAAATGCCACAGAGCTCCCACTCACTTTCTTGTAAACGCAGGCTTCTCCATAAGTCTGCATAAACCCAAACGCTTTGATCATCTCATCAAAGCGGATGTGCCAACTCCGAGATGCTTGCACCAGTCCATAAATGGATCGCTGGAGATTGCATACCTTGTTAGCGTTCTTAGGATCGACAAAACCTTCCGGCTGCATCATATACAGCTCTTCCTTAAGATGTCTGTTAAGGAATGCCGTTTTGATGTCCATCTGCCATATCTCATAATCATAGTATGAGGCAATTGCTAACATGATTCGGACGGACTTCAGCTTTGCTACGGGAGAGAATGTCTCATCGTAGTCAATCCCTTGAAAATCCGCGTCTGTCCTTAGCGACAAGCCGAGCTTTATAGATGGTTACATTACCATCCGCGTCGGTCTTCTTCTTAAAAATCCATTTGTTTTCTATCGCTCGCCGATCATCGGGCAAGTCTGTCAAAGTCCATACTTTGTTTTCATACATGGATTCTATCTCGGATTTCATGGCTTCAAGCCATTTCTTGGAATCTGGGCCCGCCATCGCTTCTTCATAGTTCGAAGGTTCACCGTTGTCTAACAACATGATTTCCAGGACAGGGTTGTCGTACCACTCTGGTGCGGAACGTGTCCTTGTGGACCTACGAAGTTCAGTAGCAACTTGATTCGAAGTACCTTGATCATCATCATTGTTTTCCTGTTCAGTTGGTGTGGGCATCACAGAAACATTTTCCTGAGCCGCACCACTTTCTCGTTGGAGAGGTAGTACTTCATCGAGTTCTACTTTCCTCCCACTTACTTCTTTCGAGAGAAACTCTTTTTCTAGAAAGCATCCGTTCTTGGCAACAAAGATCTTGCCCTCGGATCTTAAGTAGAAGGTATACCCGACAGTTTCCTTAGGGTATCCTATGAAGACGCATTTTTCCGACTTGGGTTCGAGCTTTTCAGGTTGAAGTTTCTTGACATAAGCATCGCATCCCCAAACTTTTCGAAACGACAGCTTAGGTTTCTTCCCAAACCATAATTCATACGGTGTCGTCTCAACGGATTTAGACGGTGCCCTATTTAAAGTGAATGTAGCTGTCTCTAGAGCGTATCCCCAAAATGATAGCGGTAAATCGGTAAGAGACATCATAGACCGCACCATATCCAATAGAGTGCGATTACGACGTTCGGACACACCGTTACGCTGAGGTGTTCCAGGCGGCGTGAGTTGTGAAACGATTCCACATTTCCTTAAGTGTGTACCAAATTCGTGACTTAAGTATTCTCCTCCACGATCTGATCGTAGGAACTTTATCTTTCGGTCACGTTGATTCCCTACCTCATTCTGAAATTCCTTGAACTTTTCAAAGGTCTCAGACTTGTGTTTCATCAAGTAGACATACCCATATCTACTCAAGTCATCAGTGATGGTGAGAACATAAGGATATCCTCCGCGAGCCTCAACGCTCATTGGACCGCACACATCGGTATGTATGATTTCCAACAAGTTGGTTGCTCGCTCCATTGTTCCGGAGAACGGAGTCTTGGTCATTTTACCCATGGGGCATGGTTCGCATGTGTCAAACGATTCATAATCAAGAGACTCTAAAAGTCCATCAGCATGGAGCTTCTTCATGCGCTTGACACCAATGTGACCAAGCCGGCAGTGCCACAAGTATGTGGGATTATCGTTATCAACTTTACATCTTTTGGCATTCACACTATGAATATGTGTAACATTACGCTCGAGATTCATTAAGAATAAACCATTGACCATCGGAGCATGACCATAAAACCTATCTCTCATATAAATAGAACAACCATTATTCTCGGATTTAAATGAGTAGCCATCTCGTATTAAACGAGATCCTGATACAATGTTCATGCTCAAACTTGGCACTAAATAACAATTATTAAGGTTCAAAACTAGTCCCGTAGGTAAATGTAGAGGCAGCATGCCGACGGCGATCACATCGACTCTGGAACCATTCCCGACACGCATCGTCACCTCGTCCTTCGCCAGTCTCTGTTTATTCCGCAGCTCCTGCTGTGAGTTACAAATATGAGCAACGACACCGGTATCAAATACCCAGGAGTTACTACGAGTACTGGTAAGGTACACATCAATTACATGTATATCAAATATACCTTTGGTGTTGCCGGCCTTCTTATCCTCTAAGTATTTGGGGGCAGTTCCGCTTCCAGTGACCCTTCCCCTTGCAATAAAAGCACTCAGTCTCAGGCTTGGGTCCATTCTTTGACTTCTTCCCAGTAACTGGCTTACCGGGCGCGGCAACATCCTTGCCGTCCTTCTTGAAGTTCTTCTTGCCCTTGCCCTTCTTGAACTTACTGGTCTTATTGACCATCAACACTTGATGTTCTTTCTTGATTTCAGCCTCTGCTGACTTCAGCATTGAGAACACTTCAGGAATGGTCTTCACCATCCCCTGCATGTTGTAGTTCATCACAAAGCTCTTGTAGCTTGGTGGGAGCGACTGGAGGATTCTGTCAATGACCGCCTCATCAGGGAGGTTAATGTTCAGCTGGGTCATACGGTTGTGCAACCCAGACATCTTGAGTATGTGCTCACTGACAGAACTGTTTTCCTCCATCTTACAACTATAGAACTTATCGGAGACATCATATCTCTCGACCTGGGCATGAGCTTGGAAAACAAGTTTCAGCTCTTTGAACATCTCATATGCTCCGTGATGCTCAAAACGCTTTTGGAGCCCCGGTTATAAGCTGTAAAGCATGCCGCACTGAACGAGGGAGTAATCATCAGCACGAGTCTGCCAAACATTCATAATGTCTTGGTTTTCTGGGACGGGAGCGTCACCTAGCGGTCCATCTAGGACATATTGTTTCCTGGCAGCTATGAGGATGATCCTCAGGTTCCGGACCCAGTCTGTATAGTTGCTGCCATCATCTTTCAGCTTGGTTTTCTCTAGGAACGCGTTGAAGTTCATGTTGACATGAGCGTTGGCCATTTGATCTACAAGACATATTTGCAAAGGTTTTTAGACTAAGTTCATGATAATTAAGTTCATCTAATAAAAATATTATAATGAACTCCCACTCAGATTAGACATCCCTCTAGTCATCTAAGTGTTACACGATCCGAGTCGACTAGCCCGTGTCCGATCATCACGTGAGACGGACTAGTCATCGTCGGTGAACATCTTCATGTTGATCGTATCTTCCATACGACTCATGTTCGACCTTTTGGTCTCCGTGTTCCGAGGCCATGTCTGTACATGCTAGGCTCGTCAAGTTAACCCTAAGTGTTTTGCTGTGTAAAACTGTCTTACACCCGTTGTATGTGAACGTAAGGATCTATCACACCCGATCATCACGTGGTGCTTCGAAACGACGAACTGTAGCAACGGTGCACAGTTAGGGGAGAACACTTCTTGAAATTTTGTAAGGGATCATCTTATTTACTACCGTCGTCCTAAGTAAACAAGATGCATAAACATAATAAACATCACATGCAATTATATAGTAGTGACATGATATGGCCAATATCATATAGCTCCATTGATCTCCATCTTCGGGGCTCCATGATCGTCTTGTCACCGGCTTGACACCATGATCTCCATCATCATGATCTCCATCATCGTGTCTTCATGAAGTTGTCACGCCAACGACTACTTCTACTTCTATGGCTAACGCGTTTAGCAATAAAGTAAAGTAGTTTACATGGCGTTCTTCAATGACACGCAGGTCATACAAAAAATAAAGACAACTCCTATGGCTCGTGCCGGTTGCCATACTCATCGACATGCAAGTCATGAATCCTATTACAAGAACATGATCTCATACATCACAATTCATCATTCATCACAACTTCTAGCCATATCACATCACAAGAACAATCGCTGCAAAAACAAGTTAGACGTCCTCTAATTGTTGTTGCATCTTTTACGTGGCTGCAATTGGGTTCTAGCAAGAACGTTTTCTTACCTACGAATAACCACAACGTGGTTTTGTCAACTTCTATTTACCCTTCATAAGGAACCTTTTCATCGAATCCGCTTCAACTAAAGTGGGAGAGACAGACACCCGCCAGCCACCTTATGCAACTAGTGCATGTCAGTCGGTGGAACCGGTCTCACGTAAGCATACGTGTAAGGTTGGTCCGGGCTGCTTCATCCCACAATACCGCTGAAGCAAGAAAATACTAGTGGTGGCAAGCAAGTTGACAAGATCCACGCCCACACCAAAATTGTGTTCTACTCGTGCATTAGAGAACTACGCATAGACCTAGCTCATGATGCCACTGTTGGGGAACGTTGCAGAAAATTAAAAATTTTCCTACGGTTTCACCAAGATCCATCTATGAGTTCATCTAGGCAACGAGTCAAGGGAGTGAGTTTGCATCTACATACCACATGTAGATCGAGTGCGGAAGAGTTCAAGGGGATGGTGATGATGGAGTCGTACTCGCCGTGATTTAGATCACCGATGACCAAGTGCTGAACGGACAGCACCTCCGCGTTCAACACACATACGGGACAGGAGACGTCTCTCCTTCTTGATCCAGCAAGGGGGAAGGAGAGGTTGATGATGATCCAGCAGCACGACGGCATGGTGGTGGATGCAGCAGGACTCCAGCAGGGCTTCGCCAAGCGACTACGGGAGGAGGACGAGGTGTAGCAGGGGGAGGGAGGCGCCAAGCACAAGGGTACAACTGCCCTCCCCCCTGTCCTCCTTTATATAGGCCCCCAGGGGGGGCGCCGGCCCTGGGAGATTGAATCTCCCAAGGGGGCGGCGGCCAAGGGGGGAGGAGTGCCCCCCAAGGCATGTGGTGCGCCCCCCACCCCACCCTAGGGTTTCAACCCTAGGCGTAGGGGGTGGGCCTAGGGGGGCGCACCAGCCCACTATGGGCTGGTTCCCCTCCCACTTCAGCCCATGGGGCCCCCCAGGATGGGTGGCCCCACCCGGTGGACCCCCGGGACCCTTCCGGTGGTCCCGGTACATTACCGGGTGACCCCGAAACTTTCCCGATGGCCGAAATACCACTTCCTATATATAATTCTTTACCTCCGGACCATTCCGAAACTCCTCGTGACGTCCGGGATCCCATCCGAGACTCCCAACAACATTCGGTATGCTGCATACTCATATTCATACAACCCTAGCGTCACCGAACCTTAAGTGTGTAGACCCTACGGGTTCGGGAGACACGCAGACATGACCACGACGACTCTCGGGCAATAACCAACAGCGGGATCTGGATACCCATGTTGGCTCTCACATGCTCCTCGATGATCTCATCGAATGAACCACGATGTCGAGGATTAAACAACCCCGTATACAATTCCCTTTGTCAGTCGGTACGTTACTTGCCCGAGACTCGATCGTCGGTATCCCAATACCTTGTTCAGTCTCGTTACCGGCAAGTCACTTTACTCGTACCGTAATGCATGATCCCGTGGCCAACCACTTGGTCACCTTGAGCTCATTATGACGATGCATTACCGAGTGGGCCCAGAGATACCTCTCCGTCATACGGAGTGACAAATCCTAGTCTCGATCCGTGTCAACCCAACAGACACTTTCGGAGATACCTGTAGTGCACCTTTATAGTCACCCAGTTACGTTGTGACGTTTGATACACCCAAAGCACTCCTACGGTATCCGGGAGTTACACGATCTCATGGTCGAAGGAAGAGATACTTGACATTGAAAAAGCTCTAGCAAACGAACTACACGATCTTTGTGCTATGCTTAGGATTGGGTCTTGTCCATCACATCATTCTCCTAATGATGTGATCCCGTTATCAACGACATCCAATGTCCATAGCCAGGAAACCATGACTATCTGTTGATCACAACGAGCTAGTCAACTAGAGGCTCACTAGGGACATATTGTGGTCTATGTGTTCACACGTGTATTACGATTTCCGGATAATACAGTTATAGCATGAACAAAAGACAATTATCATGAGCAATGAAATATAATAATACTTTTATTATTGCCTCTAGGGCATATTTTTAATAGTCTCCCACTTGCACTAGAGTCACCAATCTAGTTACATTATGATGAATCGAACACCCATAGAGTTTTGGTGTTGATCATGTTTTGCTCGCGAGAGAGGTTTAGTCAATGGATCTGCGACATTCAGATCCGTATGTACTTTGCAAATATCTATGTCTCCATCTTGAACATTTTCACGGATGGAGTTGAAACGACGCTTGATGTTCCTGGTCTTCTTGTGAAACCTTGGCTCCTTGGCAAGGGCAATAGCTCCAGTGTTGTCACAGAAGAGTTTGATCGGCCCCGACTCATTGGGTATGACTCCTAGGTCGGTGATGAACTCCTTCACCCAAATCGCTTCATGCGCTGCCTCCGAGGCTGCCATGTACTCCGCTTCACACGTAGATCCCGCCACAACGCTCTGCTTGCAGCTGCACCAGCTTACTGCTCCACCATTCAACATATACACGTATCCAGTTTGTGACTTAGAGTCATCCAGATCTGAGTCGAAGCTAGCGTCGACGTAACCCTTTACGACGAGCTCTTCGTCTCCTCCATAAACGAGAAACATGTCCTTTGTCCTTTTCAGGTACTTCAGGATATTCTTGACCGCTGTCCAGTGTTCCTTGTCGGGATTACTTTGGTATCTTGCTACCAAACTTACGGCAAGGTTTACATCAGGTCTAGTACACAGCATGGCATACATAATAGATCCTATGGCTGAAGCATAGGGGATGACACTCAACTCTTCTTTATCTTTTGCCGTGGTCGGGGACTGAGCCGAGCTCAATCTCACACCTTGTAACATAGGCAAGAACCCCTTCTTGGACTGATCCATTTTGAACCTTTTCAAAATCTTATCAAGGTATGTGCTTTGTGAAAGACCTATGAGGCGTCTCGATCTATCTCTATAGATCTTGATGCCTAATATATAAGCAGCTTCTCCAAGGTCCTTCATTGAAAAACACTTATTCAAGTAGGCCTTAATGCTGTCTAGAAGTTCTATATCATTTCCCATCAAGAGTATGTCATCTACATATAATGTGAGAAATGCCACAGAGCTCCCACTCACTTTCTTGTAAACGCAGGCTTCTCCATAAGTCTGCATAAACCCAAACGCTTTGATCATCTCATCAAAGCGGATGTTCCAACTCTGAGATGCTTGCACCAGTCCATAAATGGATCGCTGGAGCTTGCATACTTTGTTAGCATTCTTAGGATCGACAAAACCTTCCGGCTGCATCATATACAGCTGTTCCTTAAGATGTCCGATAAGGAATGCCGTTTTGACGTCCATCTGCCATATCTCATAATCATAGTATGCGGCAATTGCTAACATGATTCGGACGGACTTCAGCTTCGCTACGGGAGAGAATGTCTCGTCATAGTCAATCCCTTGAACTTGTCGATAACCCTTAGCGACAAGCCGAGCTTTATAGATGGTTACATTACCATCCGCGTCCGTCTTCTTCTTAAAAATCCATTTGTTTTCTATCGCTCGCCGATCATCGGGCAAGTCTGTCAAAGTCCATACTTTGTTTTTATACATGGATTCTATCTCGGATTTCACAGCTTCAAGCCATTTTTTGGAATCTGGGCCCGCCATCGCTCCTTCATAGTTCGAAGGTTCACCGTTGTCTAACAACATGATTTACAGGACAGGGTTGCCGTACCACTCTGGTGCGGAACGTGTCCTTGTGGACCTACGAAGTTCAGTAGCAACTTGATCCGAAGTACCTTGATCATCATCATTGTTTTCCTCTTCAGTTGGTGTGGGCATCACAGGAACATTTTCCTGAGCTGCACCACTTTCCCGTTCGAGAGGTAGTACTTCACCGAGTTCTACTTTCCTCCCACTTACTTCTTTCGAGAGAAACTCTTTTTCTAGAAAGCATCGGTTCTTGGCAACAAAGAACTTGCCCTCGGATCTTAAGTAGAAGGTATACCCGAAAGTTTCCTGAGGGTATCCTATGAAGACGCATTTTTCTGACTTGGGTTCGAGCTTTTCAGGTTGAAGTTTCTTGACATAAGCATCGCATCCCCAAACTTTTAGAAACGACAGCTTAGGTTTCTTCCCAAACCATAATTCATACAGTGTCGTCTCAACGGATTTAGACGGCGCCCTATTTAAAGTGAATGTAGCTGTCTCTAGAGCGTATCCCCAAAATGATAGCGGTAAATCGGTAAGAGACATCATAGACCGCACCATATCCAATAGAGTGCGATTACGACGTTCGGACACACCGTTACGCTGAGGTGTTCCAGGCGGCGTGAGTTGTGAAACGATTCCACATTTCCTTAAGTGTGTACCAAATTCGTGACTTAAGTATTCTCCTCCACGATCTGATCGTAGGAACTTTATCTTTCGGTCACGTTGATTCTCTACCTCATTCTGAAATTCCTTGAACTTTTCAAAGGTCTCAGGCTTGTGTTTCATCAAGTAGACATACCCATATCTACTCAAGTCACCAGTGAGGGTGAGAAGATAACGATATCCTCCGCGAGCCTCAACGCTCATTGGACCGCACACATCGGTATGTATGATTTCCAACAAGTTGGTTGCTCGCTCCATTGTTCCGGAGAACGGAGTCTTGGTCATTTTACCCATGAGGCATGGTTCGCATGTGTCAAACGATTCATAATCAAGAGACTCTAAAAGTCCATCAGCATGGAGCTTCTTCATGCGCTTGACACCAATGTGACCAAGGCGGCAGTGCCACAAGTATGTGGGACTATCGTTATCAACTTTACATCTTTTGGCATTCACACTATGAATATGTGTAACATTACGCTCGAGATTCATTAAGAATAAACCATTGACCATCAGAGCATGACCATAAAACATATCTCTCATATAAATAGAACAACCATTATTCTCGGATTTAAATGAGTAGCCATCTCGTATTAAACGAGATCATGATACAATGTTCATGCTCAAACTTGGCACTAAATAACAATTATTAAGGTTCAAAACTAGTCCCGTAGGTAAATGTAGAGGCAGCGTGCCGACGTCGATCACATCGACTCTGGAACCATTCCCGACGCGCATCGTCACCTCGTCCTTCGCCAGTCTCCGTTTATTCCACAGCTCCTGCTGTGAGTTACAAATATGAGCAACGGCACCGGTATCAAATACCCAGGAGTTACTACGAGTACTGGTAAGGTACACATCAATTACATGTATATCAAATATACCTTTGGTGTTGCCGGCCTTCTTATCCGCTAAGTATTTGGGGCAGTTCCGCTTCCAGTGACCCTTCCCCTTGCAATAAAAGCACTCAGTCTCAGGCTTGGGTCCATTCTTTGACTTCTTCCCGGTAACTGGCTTACCGGGCGCGGCAACATCCTTGTCGTCCTTCTTGAAGTTCTTCTTGCCCTTGCCCTTCTTGAACTTAGTGGTCTTATTGACCATCAACACTTGATGTTCTTTCTTGATTTCAGCCTCTGCTGACTTCAGCATTGAGAACACTTCAGGAATGGTCTTCACCATCCCCTGCATGTTGTAGTTCATCACAAAGCTCTTGTAGCTTGGTGGGAGCGACTGGAGGATTCTGTCAATGACCGGCTCATCAGGGAGGTTAATGTTCAGCTGGGTCATACGGTTGTGCAACCCAGACATCTTGAGTATGCGCTCACTGACAGAACTATTTTCCTCCATCTTACAACTATAGAACTTATCGGAGACATCATACCTCTCGACCCGGGCATGATCTTGGAAAACAAGTTTCAGCTCTTCGAACATCTCATATGCTCCGTGATGCTCAAAACGCTTTTGGAGCCCCGGTTCTAAGTTGTAAAGCATGCCGCACTGAACGAGGGAGTAATCATCAGCAGAGTCTGCCAAGCATTCATAATGTCTTGGTTTTCTGGGACGGGAGTGTCACCTAGCGGTCCATCTAGGACATATTGTTTCCTGGCAGCTATGAGGATGATCCTTAGGTTCCGGACCCAGTCCGTATAGTTGCTGCCATCATCTTTCAGCTTGGTTTTCTCTAGGAACGCGTTGAAGTTCATGTTGACATGAGCGTTGGCCATTTGATCTACAAGACATATTTTCAAAGGTTTTAGACTAAGTTCATGATAATTAAGTTCATCTAATCAAAATATTATAATGAACTCCCACTCAGATTAGACATCCCTCTAGTCATCTAAGTGTTACACGATCCGAGTCGACTAGCTCGTGTCCGATCATCACGTGAGACAGACTAGTCATCGTCGGTGAACATCTTCATGTTGATCGTATCTTCCATATGACTCGTGTTCGAACTTTCGGTCTCCGTGTTCTGAGGCCATGTCTGTACATGCTAGGCTCGTCAAGTTAACCCTAAGTGTTTTGCTGTGTAAAACTGTCTTACACCCGTTGTATGTGAACGTAAGGATCTATCACACTCGATCATCACGTGGTGCTTCGAAACGACGAACTGTAGCAACGGTGCACAGTTAGGGGAGAACACTTCTTGAAATTTTGTAAGGGATCATCTTATTTACTACCGTCGTCCTAAGTAAACAAGATGCATAAAC
This sequence comes from Triticum timopheevii, assembly GCA_963921465.1. NCBI lineage: Eukaryota > Viridiplantae > Streptophyta > Magnoliopsida > Poales > Poaceae > Triticum > Triticum timopheevii. Next base: position 247,464,444 of record OY997262.1, on the reverse strand, counting down.
ATAATAAACATCACATGCAATTATATAGTAGTGACATGATATGGCCAATATCATATAGCTCCATTGTTCTCCATCTTCGGGGCTCCATGATCATCTTGTCACCGGCTTGACACCATGATCTCCATCATCATGATCTCCATCATCGTGTCTTCATGAAGTTGTCATGCTAACGACTACTTCTACTTCTATGGCTAACGCATTTAGCAATAAAGTAAAGTAGTTTACATGGCGTTCTTCAATGACACGCAGGTCATACAAAAAATAAAGACAACTCCTATGGCTCCTGCCGGTTGTCATACTCATCGACATGCAAGTCGTGAATCCTATTACAAGAACATGATCTCATACATCACAATTCATCATTCATCACAACTTCTGGCCATATCACATCACATGAACAATCGCTGCAAAAACAAGTTAGACGTCCTCTAATTGTTGTTGCATCTTTTACGTGGCTGCAATTGGGTTCTAGCAAGAACGTTTTCTTACCTATGAATAACCACAACGTGATTTTGTCAACTTCTATTTACCCTTCATAAGGACCCTTTTCATCGAATCCGCTTCAACTAAAAGTGGGAGAGACAGACACCCTCCAGCCACCTTATGCAACTAGTGCATGTCAGTCGGTGGAACCGGTCTCACGTAAGCGTACGTGTAAGGTTGGTCTGGGCCGCTTCATCCCACAATACCGCTGAAGCAAGAAAAGACTAGTAGTGGCAAGCAAGTTGACAAGATCCACGCCCACAACAAAATTGTGTTCTACTCGTGCATTAGAGAACTACGCATAAACCTGGCTCTGGTACTGCTGTTGGGGAACGTTGCAGAAAATTAAAATTTTTCCTATAGTTTCACCAAGATCCATCTATGAGTTCATCTAAGCAACGAGTCAAGGGAGTGAGTTTGCATCTACATACCACTTGTAAATCGAGTGCGGAAGCGTTCAAGGGGATGGTGATGATGGAGTCGTACTCGCCGTGATTCAATCACCGATGACCAAGTGCTGAACGGACAACACCTCCGCGTTCAACACATGTACGGGACGGGAGACGTCTCCTCCTTCTTGATACAGCAAGGGGGAAGGAGAGGTTGATGATGATCCAGCAGCACGACGGCGTGGTGGTGGATGCAGCAGAACTCCAGCAGGGCTTCGCCAAGCGACTACGGGAGGAGGACGAGGTGTAGCAGGGGGAGGGAGGCGCCAAGCACAAGGATGTGGCTGCCCTCCCCCTGCCCTCCTTTATATAGGCCCCCAGGGGGGGCGCCGACCCTGGGAGATTGAATCTCCCAAGGGGGCGGCGGCCAAGGGGGGGAGGAGTGCCCCCCAAGGCATGTGGTGCGCCCCCCCACCCTAGGGTTTCAACCCTAGGCACTCGGGGTGGGCCTAGGGGGGCGCACCAGCCCACTATGGGCTGGCTCCCCTCCCACTTCAGCCCATGGGGCCCTCCGGGATGGGTGGCCCCACCCGATGGACCCCCGGGACCCTTCCGGTGGTCCCGGTACATTACCGGGTGACCCCGAAACTTTCCCGATGGCCGAAATACCACTTCCTATATATAATTCTTTACCTCCGGACCATTACGAAACTCCTCGTGACGTCCGAGATCCCATCCGAGACTCCGAACAACATTCGGTATGCTGCATACTCATATTCATACAACCCTAGCGTCACCGAACCTTAAGTGTGTAGACCCTACGGGTTCGGGAGACACGCAGACATGACCGAGACGACTCTCGGGCAATAACCAATAGCGGGATCTGGATACCCATGTTGGCTCCCACATGCTCCTCGATGATCTCATCGGATGAACCATGATGTCGAGGATTAAACAACCCCGTATACAATTCCCTTTGTCAGTCGGTACGTGTAACACCCCGGATCCGATGCGCCAGGTGTCTGCTAGTTATTCGCCGTCGTTGCCATGTCATTTGCTTGCATGTTGCATTTTATCATGTCATCATGTGCATTTCATTTCGCATACGTGTTCGTCTCATGCCTCCGAGCATTTTCCCCGTTGCCCATTTTGCAATCTGGCACTCCTATGTCATCCGGCGTCCCCTTCTTCTCTCATGTTGTGAGCGGGTGTTAAACTTTCTCGGAATGGCCTGAGGTTTGCCAAGCGGCCTTGGTATAGCACCGGTAGACCGCCTGTCAAGTTTCGTGCCATTTGGAGGTCGTTTGATACTCCAACGGTTAACCGGGTAACCGCAAAGCCCTCTTTGAGTTGCATCCCAACACCCCTTCCAAAGTGGCCCAAAGCCCAGCAACTCCCCTCCATGCTCTCGGTCGTTCGATCACGATCGCATGGCCGAAAACCGCACCTCATTTGGACTCTCCTAGCTCCTTCTACCTATAAGTTAGCCCCCTCCCCCGAAATCTCGGGCAAACCCTAGATCAAATCCCCCCTCCGCGCGCCGGACATGTCCACTCCTCCGCCGGACACGTCCAGCCGCCGCGTCGGACGAATCAGCGCTCGCCATGTGGCGCCCGTGTCCTCCCCGCCGCCGCGGCCCGCGGAGCCCATCGCGGGCCCGCGCGGGCCCTCGCGCCGCCGCCTCCCGGCCGCGCCTCGCGCCGCCGCCGGACTCCCGCGCCGCCGCCCCACCGGTGCTCGCCCGCCGCCGCGCTCTGCGCCGCGCGCCCGAGGCTCCGCTGCCAGGCCGCGCGCCGCCGCCGCCCCATGAGCTCGCCGGAGCAGGAGCTCCTCCGCCGCCGCCGCCTTCCCCGCCTCGCCGGCTCCTCCTCCGGCCGGATCCGTGGCCGGGCCGGCCGGATCCGCCTCCCCTCGCCCTCCCCGGCGTCATCCCGGCCTCCCTCGTCTCCGGCGACACATCTCCGGCGAGATCCCGACGTGCATCGTAATCCATGCCCGCAGGTTGACCCCCCGAAATATCCTAAGTCCCGAATATATTTGACATTATCATGCCATGTTCGTCATGATGTATCTCTGCATCCGTAGCTCCGTTTCGTGCGTATAATATGTCAAATTGTTCGACTCGACGAGTACTTCATTTCATTCCATTGCATCATTTTCATTTGAGCTCATCTTGATGCCCTAAATGCTGTTGGAAGACTGCATGTTGATGTTAATCTGCTGAAACTGTTATAACTTGCTCATTTGTCATTTTTTCCATGATTGATGTGTGCATCCTATGGGGTTGATGTCTACATGTGTTTTGATCTATGCCATGCCATCTTTCCAGGGGTGTATGCCATGTATTTTTGTGATCAATGTGGTGACTAGCACAAGCATGCAAACTAGGCTTCGTGATATTGCTGATTTTAGTCCCTGTTCTGCTGTTATTTTGATGCCATGTAAACTTGATGCTACAGAGAGATCCATGCATATTTTGAGATACTTCAGTAAGGGTGTTTTGAACATGTGGTTATTGTCTATCCATCCATGTCCTTGTTTGCAATTATGGAGTAGTCTAGCATGTCATTTGAGTGCTCTACTTTTGCTTCAAAATGTTTCCTGGCAGATTGTTTACTTGTTATTCAATTTGGCCACGGTTGCTATATTTGATCCTTGCATGCTATGGACTTGTTCTTGACTTGGTTTGTTTCACAAACATGTCTTCTTGATGATGCTATGCTTATCTTGTCATGCAATGACTTGTGGTGAGTGAATCGAGCTTGTTAAGTAGTGTACTTGCTGTTGCTGTTTTCTTGACAGATTTTGTTATATATTGTTGCTATGTAAACATGCTTGTACTAATCATTCTATGCATAATCTAGAGATGGTCTATAAACATGTTTTAATCTACATGTCTTGCTCTATCCGTTCATGCCCTTGGTTGCAACTATAGCCTGCTGGAACATGTTGTTATCTTGCTCCAAAGTTGCTTGAAAATGTTGCTGTTAGCCTGTTAACATTAAGTTCACTTGTTCCCATGTGTTTTGCTAGTGATCCATGTACCCTATGAACTTGCTCTTGCCATGCTTAGCTTCATAAACATGTCTTATTACTGTTGGTTGCCTTGCCATGCCATGTATTGCTCTGTGGTGAGTGGTTCAAGCTCACCAACATGCCTACTTATTGTTGTTCCTGCCATGTTTGAATCTGTAATATAACTTGCCATATTTACATGGGTGCCATCTTATTTTCTATGCCTTTTTGGCTCATGGTCAGTAAGGGTCTGTTGTTCTATGCATTTAGTAGTATCATGCCATTCCTTTGTTTGCCATGATATGTTCCTATAACATGTTGTTTGCTTGCTCTAAACATTGCAACCTGATGTTATTTCTGCTAAAGTCTGAACTGTTATTATTTGCAATCTTACCATGTGTGTTTGAGCATGTTCTAGTGATTTCTGGAGATAGCTCAGTGTTCATGTTTTGTTACGCTTTACCTGTATTTCATGCCCATGCCTTTTGTTATTATGTTGGGGTGCTGTAGCATGTTGTTTTGATGCTTGCAATATGCCTAGTTGTTGTTTTGGACAGATTGTTGCTATGACTTGTATAGAGTGTGTGTTGCACCGTTGCTCCGTTTTGGGTGTGCTTTATATGAAACTTGCTTGATTTTGCATGTAGTTTCATATTGCCATGTTGCATCCTTGTTTTGGTGTGTTTGCTTGATGTTTGGGTGCATTTTGCATCAATGCCATGTTTAACTTGTTTTGCTCATATCTTCTAGGCCGTAGCTCCAAATCTAATGAACTTTATATGTAACTTGACTAGAATTTCGTGTAGATTCTCTTGGTGCATCTTAACTTGCTGTTTAACAACTTGAACATAATGTTTATTCAGATCTGGACCAATTTCGAAATATGCATATGAGGACTTACCGGAATTGTTATATGTTGTTTCCGGCCTCATTTAAACTTGCCTTGATGTGTTGTTCTTGTTTGCATCATCTCTTGCCATGAGTAGCTTCATGTAGCCTTTGTCATGCATCATGCTTGTTGTGCATCATGCCTTGTTCATGTGTGGTGTGTTTACCATGTTGTGTGCTTCTTCTTGATAGTTCCCGTTTCGTTGCGATCGTGAGGATTCGTTCGTCTACGATTGGTTTGGCTTCATCCGTTCGTCTTCTTCATGGACTCGTTCTTCTTCCTTGTGGGATTTCAGGCAAGATGACCGCTACCCTGGATCTCACTACTATCATTGCTATGCTAGTTGCTTCGTTCTATCGCTATGCTGCGTTACCTATTATTTGCTCTTCAAGCCTCCCAAATTGCCATAAACCTCTAACCTTTGACACCATTCCTAGCAAACCCTTGTTTGGCTATGTTACCGCTTTGCTCAGCCCCTCTTATAGCGTTGCTAGCTGCAGGTGAAGTTGAAGATCTCTCCATGGTGGACAGGGTTATGTTGGGATATCACAATATCTCTTATATTATTAATGCATCTATATATTTGGTAAAGGGTGGAAGGCTCGGCCTTATGCCCGGTGTTTTGTTCCACTCTTGCCACCCTAGTTTCCGTCATACCGGTGTTATGTTCCCGGATTTTGCGTTCCTGACGCGGTCGGGTGATTTATGGGACCCCCCTGACAGTTCGCTTTAAATAAAACTTGTCCAGCAAGGCCCAACCTTGGTTTTACCATTTGCCTCACCACCACCTACTTTTTACCTTGGGAGTCGCTCTCTCGAGGGTCATCTTTATTTTAGCCCCCCCGGGCCAATGCTTGTCTAAGTGTTGGTCCAAACCGAGCGATGTCCGGCGCCCCCTGGGCAACCAGGGTCTATGCCAACCCGACGTCTGGCTCATCCAGTGTGCCCTAAGAACGAGATATGTGCAGCTCCTATCGGGATTTGTCGGCACAGCGGGAGGCTTTGCTGGTCTTGTTTTACCATTGTCGAAATGTCTTGTAAACCGGGATTCCGAGACTGATCGGGTCTTCCTGGGAGAAGGTCTATTCCTTTGTTGATCACGAGAGCTTGTCATGGGCTAAGTTGGGACACCCCTGCAGGGTATAAACTTTCGAGAGCCGTGCCCGCGGTTATGTGGCAGATGGGAATTTGTTAATGTCCGGTTGTAGATAACTTGACACCGAATCCGAATTAAAACACATCAACCGCGTGTGTAGCCGTGATGGTCTCTTCTCGGCGGAGTCCGGGAAGTGAACACGGTTTCTGGGTTATGTTTGACGTAAGTAGGTGTTCAGGATCACCTCTTGATCATTGCTAGTTGACGAACGTTCCTTTGTTTCTCTTCTCGCTCTCATTTGCGTATGTTAGCCACCATATCATGCTTAGTCGCTGCTGCAACCTCACCACTTTACCCCTTCCTTTCCCATTAAGCTTTGCTAGTCTTGATACCCATGGTAATGGGATTGCTGAGTCCTCGTGGCTCACAGATGCTTGCTTGCATTGAGTTCTTCTTCTGCTTCTTCTTCGATCAGGGGATAGGTTCCAGGTCGGCAGCCTGGGCTAGCAGGGTGGATATTGTTTGAGTTTCTGTTGATGATTCATCCGTAGTCGGATGTTGTTCTTGTATGTTGTATTGTTGTATTCATGTGACATTGTATGTTTTGTATGTATCCCTAACTATTATGTAATTGTTGATGTAATGATATCCACCTTGCAAAAGCGTTCCAATATGCGGGTCTATCCTTGGTGGGACCTTCGAGTTCCTTTTGGATAGGGTCGCATATTGGGCGTGACAGTATGTTACTTGCCCGAGACTCAATCGTCGGTATCCCAATACCTTGTTCAGTCTCGTTACCGGCAAGTCACTTTACTCGTACCGTAATGCATGATCCTGTGGCCAACCACTTGGTCACCTTGAGCTCATTATGATGATGCATTACCGAGTGGGCCCAGAGATACCTCTCTGTCATACGGAGTGACAAATCCCAGTCTCGATCCGTGTCAACCCAACAGACACTTTCGGAGATACCTGTAGTGCACCTTTATAGTCACCCAGTTACGTTGTGACGTTTGATACACCCAAAGCACTCCTACGGTATCCGGGAGTTACACGATCTCATGGTCGAAGGAAGAGATACTTGACATTGAAAAAGCTCTAGCAAACGAACTACACAATCTTTGTGCTATGCTTTGGATTGGGTCTTGTCCATCACATCATTCTCCTAATGATGTGATCCCGTTATCAACGACATCCAATGTCCATAGCCAGGAAACCATGACTATCTGTTGATCACAACGAGCTAGTCAACTAGAGGCTCACTAGGGACATATTGTGGTCTATGTGTTCACACGTGTATTATGATTTCTGGATAATACAGTTATAGCATGAACAAAAGACAATTATCATGAGCAATGAAATATAATAGTACTTTTATTATTGCCTCTAGGGCATATTTCCAACAGCTCTCCGGTAAAATGAGGAAACAATGAATACGACGAGAACCAAGAGCTTAAGTGACAAGAGAGACATTGAAACCACTCTGGTTAAGCGAGATGGACAAGGAATAAGAACAAGAAAATTCAGATAGCACTCCGGTTGAACATGGATGGAATAAAACATGAACTTGACAAGTGGAACGATACTTGGCGAGAGGAACAACACAATCTCTTCGGAAGAATTTAAAGAATGGAATGAAAAGAACGGAGAAGAAAATGACAACCTCTTCCACAATTGAGTTTGAAAAGCATCATTACAAAGAAGGATTGAACGGAGTTGTTGGAAATTCAACAACGAAAAGAATAAGCTTGTTGTGGACTTACTGAAAACATATCCAACATTTGAGGTGAAATTTTTGCCACAAACAAAAGCTTTAATAGCTGAGAAGAACGAAGAAATGCAAAACTCCACTTGAAAAGAATATGGAGAATTAATTGCACTTTGATACGCAAGAAGAAAAGATACATGAGCTCCTCCAACAAAATCTTGATGAACTCTTGAAGAATGAATTAAATCATGAAGAACCACCATGAAGAACTCCGGTGACAAAAGGATGATGAGATAGAATGAAGGAAGAAAGAATAAGATGAGCCTTGCGGTGATTTAGATGGAGGATCCAACGAAATGGCCGAGAAAATTGAACTCCGAAAAAGAAAAGATGAAAACACTTGGAACTAGAATTTATTCATCAAGAACAAACTCTAAAGGAAGGGATTACTCACTTTGAGGAAATAAGAATAAGAATTACGTTATGCTATCCTCACCAAATTAAATTGATGACAAGCAACGGATTTTGCATGCTACTTATTCTTATTTGAAAAGGATTGAGGGGAATATGGCTCAACCTTGAGGAAGGTCTTCATGAACCACCGGTAGGATTTGGAAAGAACGAATGAACTAATATGATAATCAAAGAAAAAGAATCTTGAACGAACCACCGTAAGAATTCAAAATGACTGATGAAAGAGAATGCATCACTGGGAAGAAGTAGAAGAACAAATATGTTTGAGGGGATTTAGATGCAAAAGAACGAAGAGATCATGAGCTGATTAAAGAACACTTGAACGAAGCACCGGGATAATTGGATAACGGTAACTGAAATGTGAGGACGAAGAATTCTTCTGGAATGATGGCCTCCAGTGAAAAGAAATGGGAAAATGACTTCTGACATACTCCAGATGGGTAAGAAAGAATATATGGCAATCGGAATAATTCGAGAGGATAACAAGAAGCTAGAACCACGAATCTTCGAGAGAACTGGCAAGATTTAGAGGAAAAATTCTTCTTCGGTCTTCAAATGACGTTGGAAAACACCACCAAAATTACTGAGATAATCCGGGAGAATGAAAAGCGAACAGGTTGAGCCAACAATGAAAAGAATTTGAAAAGGATCTTGGAGAAAGAATGTGGCTGATGGAATCCATTCTTACGTTACACTTTGAAAAGAATTTGGAATAGCTCCGGAATAATTAGAAGAGTCAGGTAAGATCCTGGGAAAAACCTGTGGGTTAGGGCCCACTAAAGAGAAAAACACCGTTGGAAAAGGATTGTTGAGCAGATAGATGATGCACCGGAACAATTGAAATATTTCAATGAGGTGACAACCTCGAATTAATTCAAACACAGACGAATCTCCTGAGATGTCTTGAGCACTCCGGAAGGATAAACTGGCGAGAGGTGAACGAGCAGGGAAAACACTTGATCCAACGGAAAGAATATAATCACTACCGAAAATTGGAATTGAATCCACCGGAGAAGAAAAAGAGATGAGGAATGTCGAAAAAAACGAGAATTCACTGGTTGAAACAATTAACGAAAGACTGAAGAGGCTCCACATGAATAAAATTGATGCTCGAAACAGACTCAGGCTCCGGGAAGAAGAGGGTGGGAGGGTGAGAAAACAAAGAAAACTTGGAAGGGGAAAAACGATGAATAACTTCAAGAGGAAACACCGGTTGAAAGAATGCAAATGCTTCGCACAAGTAGGATGGATACTCGATTACGGACTCCGGCTCCGAGGAGAAAAAGGGGTCGGCGGGTGGGAAAAATAAAACAACTGAGGATTGAACTTGGCAACGATAAAGAGGCTCGAGTCAACTTGACGAGAAATGCACCGGATGAATAGAGCTGAGAACCCACGATCGGAAAACCAACTACATGATCCTAAAGAAAAATTTGAAGGGGAAGAGGAGTAATTAAAAACACCTGCGTCAAGATTCCTAACCAGAGCGACGAAGAGACTGAGGAGTAAAAAGAGTCCTACTCTCTGACATATATAATCCTACGAATCAAAATGTTTTTGTTCTAGACTCAACAACGCCAGTGATTCGATCAAGCAGAGGGCTCCTAAGTCAGGGATGGCTCTGATTACCAACTTGTAACGCCCACGATGCGGCTATATCTCCCATGTGTCGAAGCACGACTTAGAGGCATAACCGCATGGTGGTTTTTTCACAAGAAGGGTCATCTTCACACAGTCCCATGTAATGAACAAGAATGGGATAAAGAGTTGGCTTACAATCGCCACTTCACAAAATGAACATATAATTCATACATCATTCAGAGTACACACATAGTTCGACTACGGACGAAGCCAAAAGAAAAGAAGATAACCCAACTGCTAGATCCCCGATCATCCCAACTGGGCTCCACTACTGATCAATATGAAACAAAACATAGCAACGACCAAGATCTTCGTTGAGCTCCCATCTGAGCTCGGTTGCATCACCTGCACTGGTATCATCGGCACCTTCAACTGTTGTGATAGTATCTGGTGAGTCACAAGGACTCAGCAATCTCAAAACCCGCGAGATCAAGACTATTTAAGCTTATGGGTAGGAAGTGGTAATGAGGTGCGGTTGCAGCAAGCACTAAGCAAATATGGTGGCTAACATACACAAGTAAGAGCAAGAAGAGAAGCAACGGAATGGTCGAGAAGCTAGAAGTGATCAAGAAGTGATCCTGAACTCCTACTTACATCAAACATAACCCAAAACCGTGTTCACTTCCCGGACTCCGCCGAAAAGAGACCATCACGGCTACACACGCGGTTGATGCGTTTTAATTAAGTCAAGTGTCAAGTTCTCTACAACCGGACATTAACAAATTCCCATCTGCCACATAACCGCAGGCACGGCTTTCAAATATAATACCCTGCAAGGGTGTCCCAACTTAGCCCATCACAAGCTCTCACGGTCAACGAAGGATATACCTTCTCCCAGGAAGACCCGATCAGTCTCGGAATCCCGGTTACAAGACATTTCGACAATGGTAAAACATGTCCAGCAAAGACGCCCGATGTGCCGACAAATCCCGATAGGAGTCGCACGTACCTCGTTCTCAGGGCACACCGGATAAGTCAAGCTACGAGTAAAACCAGCCCTCAAGTTTCCCCGAGGTGGCCCTGCAGGTTGCTCGGTTCGAACCAACACTTGAAGGAGCACTAGCCCGGGGGGGGGGGGGGGGGGTTAAATAAAGATGACCCTCGGGCTCCGGAAACCCAAGGGAAAAAGACTTAGGTAGGCAAATGGTAAAACCAAGGTTGGGCCTTGCTGGAGGAGTTTTATTCAAAGCGAACTGTAAAGGGGGTCCCATAAATCACCCAACCGCATAAGGAATGCAAAATCAAGGAACATAACACCGGTATGGCGGAAAACTAGGGCGGCAAGAGTGGAACAAAACACCAGGCATAAGGCCAAGCCTTCCACCCTTTACCAAGTATATAGATGCATTAATTAAATAAGAGATATTGTGATATCCCAACACAATCCTATCCATCATGGAGCAATCTTCAGCTTCACCTGCAACTAACAACGCTATAAGAGGGGGCTGAGCAAAGCGGTAACACAACCAAGCAACGGTTTGCTAGGAAGGGTGAAAAAGGTTAGAGGCTGACATGGCAATTTCGGAGGCTTGATAAGCAAGTGATAGGTAGCATAGCAAAGCGATAGAATGAAGCAACTAGCATAGCAATGATAGTAGTGAGATCCAGGGTGACGGTCATCTTGCCTGAAATCCCGCTAGGAAGAAGAACGAGTCCATGCAGAAGACGAACGGGCGAAGACGAACCAAGCGTAGTTGAACGAATCCTCACGATCGCAAACGAAACAGGAACTATCAAGAAGAAGCACAACCGAAAAGAATCGAAAAACATAGTAAACAAACAACACATGAACAAGGCATGATGCACAACCAAGTATGATGCATGACAAGGTTAAATGTTATTAACATGGCAAGAGGTGAAGCATAAGTAAACTAACTAATTATGCAAGTTTAAATGAGGCCGGAACTATCAAACAACAATTCCGGAAATATTTCAAATTTGCTCCTGTTCTGCCTAAATCATATTTTAGAGTTGTTAAGAAGCAAATGTAAGTGCATCATGTTAATCTATGCATCTTTCTGCCCCAAATACATATAAAGTTTATTAAAATCGAAGCTACGGTTATTTAGTTATGAAATAAACCATTTTAGCATGTTATTTATGCAAATTAATGCAAACAGCAGGGTGAAGCATTTTTATCATGGGTGAAAGTTAAATATTGTGAAACTAGATAAAATTTTAAGCATTTTACATGTATTGTTCGTTTAATTTGGATCCATCCATATCTAGTTATAAGCAATACAAAACAGGGGCATTTCTGAAATTATGCAAAAGAAAAAAAATAAAAACAACAGGGGAACACGGGCTGAGCCAGCCACTGTCAATGACGAGGGGGCCTTGGTGCTGAGGTGGCAGGACTGTGGCCATGTGGGTGTTGAGAGGGGTGTGTGTGGACAGAGAGGATGACGAGGGGGTCCCACTGTCAAAGAGGGGGCAGAGGCAAAAATTGGGGAGTATGTTCCCGAGGGGATTCGAAACAGTTCTCCCTGGTAGAACTCCATGGCCCGATCCACTGCGCTGCTGCTGCTGATGTTGGAGGGATGGGGCACGGCCCCTTTTGATCTAGCCGCATTGCAGAAAGGATTCCTTCTCCTCTGCAACAGAGAAGCCACCGACGACACCGGCTGGCAACGATGAAACGGCGGGGCCCAGGAGGCGGCGGCGGGTGTGCGGGATTGGGAGGAAGAGGCACTGGGCGACGCTTGTGTATAGAGGCTCAAGCACGAGCTCATGCTCGTTTCGGGCACGACACGGCAAGGCGGATGGCTGCGGCAGCTGCTTGTCGGTGTCGTGTGTGTGCGTGCATGCGGGGCTTCTGCGGGTGTTGGTGGCGTGTGGACTCGCTGAAGATGCATAGCTTGGATTTGAAACAAGTGGTGCAAGACAAAGAGACAGGGCTGGGCTTGCAGGTCGAGGTGCTCGGCCACGGCCACGGTGGGGCGTGCGGGCATGCAGCGGTGCGTGCGTGCGGCACTTGAGGCAAGGCTGCAGCAAGGCGGCGAGGTGAAACTAAGTCGGGTCCCGAGCAAGGCGAGCGGGGACAAAATCCAGACGGAGCACGGAAGCGTTTTCCTGAAAGTTTTAGAGGTTCGTCGGAGCAGCAAGGGCATGATGATGGCATGGATCTAGTAGTGACTCCGGTGATCTAAACGCAACAGGAAGAATAGGGAGGGAAGCAGGTATACCTAGCTCACCCTAGGACACAGCGACGGCCACAGAGTCGAACCAGAGGCGACGTAGACGAGCTCTGAACCCGACACGCTTCCCGTCCAAGGAAGAAGGAAGCAGGGGAGGACGCCAGGCGCGGGACTTGGCGACGCAAAGGAAGCAGACGAAGTCGAGGAAGAAGATCGCTTCGCCCTTGGACCCTTCTTGCTACTCGTCTTGCTTGTAGTTGAAAAAGACGACGAGGAGGCCTCACAAACGACGGCGGAACGTGCTCGGTGGTTCTCTGCTCCTCTGTTTCCTGAGGAAGAAGGAGAAACAGAGGGGAGGAAAGGGGTGGAGGCGACAAGAGGGAAACCCTAGGGGCACAGACGCCAAGCGGGGCTTCTTATAAGTGGCGAGGAGGGGCGCGGACGGCGAGACCTCGATGTCCGTGAAGCAGAGCTCACGGCGCTGGCACTCCTGAAGGCAGAGGAGGGAGACGACGCTGTAGCGGAGCAGGTGGCCGTGAACATGGTTTGGGCCAGCTGGAAGAGTTCCAGGTGGGCTGCGGTGGACAGGTAAGATAGGTGGGCTTCGCTGGGCTGCTCTTCCTTTCTCCCTCATTTCCTTTCTTTAGTTCTTCAGACAGAATAACAAGAGCAGAAATGCACAGGAAGATCTGGAAGGAAGTAGACTGAGACAGAAATAGATCTGAGATCCTGGATTTATGAACAATTTGAATAAAATGATTTGGACATTTTTTAGAGATATAAAAATAATTCAAGTTTGAATGAAATTCAAACTTGAGCCATTTTTGAACCCAACCAAAACATTTTCAAATGAGCTGAAAATTGGAAGAGAGGGTGTAGGCAATGTACATGATTTTTAGGGAAAGAATGAACATTTATGGAGGACAGAAAATGGCACTAGCAAAAATGAAAGGAATAAGAAGGAAGAAGGAGGTGATGATACATGGGCATGGCTTGAGATAAGAGACAACAAGGACTGATGCACACACAACAATACACCAATATGGAGAATGCAACCCACATGATGATCATGATGCAATAAATGACAAGAGGCATATCAAAGCATATAACATATAACAAAGTGAGATGAACATGGCAAACAAACAAAGATGGCACAATACAATATAATGACAAGAGGCACAATGCAACATAACAAGTGAAATGACCATGGTGCAAGAAGCAAGCACATGACAAGGCACTCAACATGATCATGGCATAAACATGTATGAATAAAATGTGCAAAACAATTATGCTAATGCAACAAACAAAAATAAACACACGACAATAACTAAGATAAATGGAAGGCAACTGGAGCATCGGTCTCGGGGCGTCACAACACTCCCCCACTAACAAGAGATCTCGTCCCTTGATCTTAGGAACGAGACAGAAGAGGAATAGGAAAACAAAGTCACTTGTTGGACAAATGAGTGAAACCAAAGAACCTTGAGAGGTAGAAAAAAACTTGGCAGAAAGGGTACAACGGAGACGAACGAGAATGAGGCTCTCCGGTAAAATGAGGAAACAATGAATATGACGAGAACCAAGAGCTTAAGTGACAAGAGAGACATTGAAACCACTCCGGTTAAGCGAGATGGACAAGGAATAAGAACAAGAAAATTCAGATAACACTCCTGTTGAACATGGATGGAATAAAACATGAACTTGACAAGTGGAACGATACTTGACGAGAGGAACAACACAATGTCTCCGGAAGAATTTAAAGAATGGAATGAAAAGAACGGAGAAGAAAATGACAACTTCTTCCACAATTGAGTTTGAAAAGCATCATTACAAAGAAGGATTGAACGGAGTTGTTGGAAATTCAACAATGAAAAGAATAAGCTTGTTGTGAACTTATTGAAAACATATCCAACATTTGAGGTGAAATTTTTGCCACAAACAAAAGCTTTAATAGCTGAGAAGAACGAAGAAATGCAAAACTCCACTTCAAAAGAATATGGAGAATTAATTGCACTTCGATATGCAAGAAGAAAAGATACTTGAGCTCCTCCAACAAAATCTTGATGAACTCTTGAAGAAAATATTAAATCATGAAGAACCACCATGAAGAACTCCAGTGACAAAAGGATGATGAGATAGAATGAAGGAAGAAAGAATAAGATGAGCCTTGCAGTGATTTAGATGGAGGTTCCAACGAAATGGCCGAGGAAATTGAACTCCGGAAAAGAAAAGATGAAAACACTTGGAACTAGAATTTATTCATCAAGAACAAACTCTGAAGGAAGGGATTACTCACTTTGAGGAAATAAGAATAAGAACTACGGTATGCTATCCTCACCAAATTAAATTGATGACAAGCAATGGATTTTGCATGCTACTTATTCTTGTTTGAAAAGGATTGAGGGGAATATGGCGCAACCTTGAGGAAGGTCTTCATGAACCACGGGTAGGATTTGGAAAGAACGAATGAACCAATATGATAATCAAAGAAAAAGAATCTTGAACGAACCACCGTAAGAATTCGAAAATGACTGATGAAAGAGAATGCATCACCGGGAAGAATTAGAAGAACAAACATGCTTGAGGGGATTTAGATGCAAAAGAACAAAGAGATCATGAGCTAATTAAAGAACACTTGAACGAAGCACCGGGTTAAATGGATTATGGTAACTGAAATATGAGGACGAATAATTATTCTGGAATGATGGCCTCCGGTGAAAAGATATGGGAGAACGACTTCTGACATACTCCGGATAGGTCAGAAAGAATATCTAACAAACGGAATAATTCGAGAGAATAACAAGAAGCTAGAACCGCGAATCTTCGAGAGAACTGGCAAGATTTAGAGGAAAAATTCTTCTTCGGTCTTCAAATGACGTCGGAAAACACCACCAAAGTTACTGAGATACTCCGGGAGAATGAAAAGTGAACTGGTTGAGCCAACAATGAAAAGAATTTGAAAACGATCTTGGAGAAAGCATGTGGCTGATGGAATCCATTCTTACGTCACACTTTGAAAAGAATTTGGAATAGCTCCTGAATAATTAGAAGTGTCAGGTAAGATCCTGGGAAAAACATGTGGGTTAGGGCCCACTAAAGAGAGAAACACCATTGGAAAAGCATTGTTGAACAGATAGATGATGCACTAGAACAATTGAAATATTTGAATGAGGTGACAACCTCGAATTAATTCAAACACAGACGAATCTCCTGAGATGTCTTGAGCACTCTAGAAGGATAAACTGGCGAGAGGTGGACGAGCAGGGAAAACACTTGATCCAAGGGAAAGAATATAATCACTACCGAAAATTGGAATTGAATCCACCGGAGAAGAAAAGGAGATGAAGAATGTCGAACAAAACGAGAATTCACCGGTTGAAACAATTAACGAAAGACTGAAGAGGCTCCACACGAGTAAAATTGATGCTTGAAATAGACTCAGGCTCCTGGAAGAAGAGGGTGGGAGGGCGGGAAAACAAAGGAAACTTGGAAGGGGAAAAACCAATGAATAACTTCAAGAGGAAACACCGGTTGAAAGAATGCAAATGCTTCACACAAGTAGGATGGATACTCGATTACGGACTCCGGCTCCCAGGAGAAAAAGGGGTGGGTGGGTGGGAAAAAGAAAACAACTGAGGATTGAACTTGGCAACGATGAAGAGGCTCGAGTCAACTTCACGAGAAATGCACCGGGTGAAAAGAGCTGAGAACCCATGATCGGAAAACCAACTGCGTGATCCTAAAGAAAAATTTGAAGGGGAAGAGAAGTAAATTAAAACACCTACGTCAAGATTCGTAACCAGAGTGACGAAGAGACTGAGGAGTAAAAAGAATCCTACTCTCTGATATATATAATCCTAAGACTCAAAACATTTTTGTTCTAGACTCAACAACGCCAGCGATTCGATCAAGCAGGGGGCTCCTAAGTCAGGGATGGCTCTGATTACCAACTTGTAACGCCCATGATGCGGCTATATCTCCCACGTGTCGAAGCACGACTTAGAGGCATAACCGCATGGTGGTTTTGTCGCAAGAAGGGTCATGTTCACACAGTCCCATGTAATGAACAAAAATGGGATAAAGAGTTGGCTTACAATCGCCACTTCACACAATGAACATATAATTCATACATCATTCAGAGTACACACATAGTCCGACTACGGATGAAGCCAAAAGAAAAGAAGATAACCCAACTGCTAGATCCCCGATCGTCCCAACTGGGCTCCACTGCTGATGAATGTGAAACGAAACATAGCAATGACCAAGATCTTCGTTGAGATCCCATCTAAGCTCGGTTGCATCACCTGCACTGATATCATCGGCACCTGCAACTATTGTGATAGTATCTGGTGAGTCACGAGGACTCAGAAATCTCAAAACCCGCGAGATCAAGAGTATTTAAGCTTATGGGTAGGAAGTGGTAATGAGGTGGAGTTGCAGCAAGCACTAAGGAAATATGGTGGCTAACATACGCAAGTAAGAGCGAGAAGAGAAGCAAAGGAACGGTCGAGAAGCTAAAAGTGATCAAGAAGTGATCCTGAACTCCTACTTACGTCAAACATAACCCAAAACCGTGTTCACTTCCCGAACTCCGCTGAAAAGAGACCATCACGGCTACACACGCGGTTGATGGGTTTTAATTAAGTCAAGTGTCAAGTTTTCTACAACCGGACATTAACAAATTCCCATCTGCCACATAACCGCGGGCACGGCTTTCGAAAGATAATACCCTGCAAGGGTGTCCCAACTTAGCCCATCACAAGCTCTCACGGTCAACGGAGGAAATACCTTCTCCCAAGAAGACCCGATCAGTCTCGGAATCCCGGTTTACAAGACATTTCGACAATGGTAAAACAAGTCCAGCAAAGCCGCCCGATGTGCCGACAAATCCCGATAGGATTCGCACGTACCTCGTTCTCAGGGCACACCGGATAAGTCAAGCTACGAGTAAAACCATCCCTCAAGTTTCCCCGAGGTGGCCCCGCAGGTTGCTCGGTTCAGACCAACACTCGAAGGAGCACTGGCCCGGGGGGGTTAAATAAAGATGACCCTCAGGCTCCGGAAACCCAAGGAAAAAGGCTTAGGTAGGCAAATGGTAAAACCAAGGTTGGGCCTTGCTGGAGGAGTTTTATTCAAAGCGAACTGTAAAGGGGGTCCCATAAATCACCCAACTGCGTAAGGAATGCAAAATCAAGGAACATAACACCAGTATGAAGGAAAACTAGGGTGGCAAGAGTGGAACAAAACATCAGGCATAAGGCCGAGCCTTCCACCCTTTACCAAGTATATAGATGCATTAATTAAATAAGAGATATTGTGATATCCCAACATAATCCTGTCCATCATGGAGCAATCTTCAACTTCACCTGCAACTAACAATGCTATAAGATGGGGCTGAGCAAAGCGCTAACATAGCCAAGCAACAGTTTTCTAGGAAGGGTGAAAAAGGTTAGAGGCTGACATGGAAATTTGGGAGGCTTGATAAGCAAGTGATAGGTAGCGCAGCAAAGCGATAGAACGAAGCAACTAGCATAGCAATGATAGTAGTGAGATCCAGGGTGACGGTCATCTTGCCTGAAATCCCGCTAGGAAGAAGAACGAGTCCATGCAGAAGAAGAACGGGCGAAGACGAACCAAGCGTAGTCGAACGAATCCTCACGATCGCAACGAAACAGGAACTATCAAGAAGAAGCACAACCGGAAAGAAGCAAACAACATAGTAAACAAACAACACATGAACAAGGCATGATGCACAACCAAGTATGATGCGTGAGAAGGTTAAATGTTGTTAACATGGCAAGAGGTGAAGCATAAGTAAACTAACTAATTATGCAAGTTTAAATGAGGCCGGAACTATCAAATAACAATTCTGGAAAATCCCCATGTGCATATTTCAAATTTGCTCCTGTTCTGCCTAAATCATATTTTAGAGTTGTTAAGCAGCAAAATTAAGTGCATCATGTTAATCTATGCATCTTTCTGCCCCAAATACATATAAAGTTTATTAAAATCGAAGCTACGGTTATTTAGTTATGAAATAAACCATTTTAGCATGTTATTTATGAAAATTAATGCAAACAGCAGGGTTAAGCATTTTTATCATGGGTGAAAGTGCAATATTGTGAAACTAAATAAAATTCTAAGCATTTTACATCTATTGTTTGTTTAATTTGGATCCATGCATATCTAGTTATAAGCAATACAAAACAGGGGCATTTCTGAAATTATGCAAAAGAAAAAATAAAAACAACAGGGGAATCGGGCTGAGCCAGCCACTGTCAATGACGAGGGGGCCCTGGTGCTGAGGTGGCAGGAGTGTGGCCGTGTGGGTGTGGAGAGGGGTGTGTGTGGACAGAGAGGATGACGAGGGGGTCCCACTGTCAAAGAGGGGGCAGAGGCAAAAATTGGGGAATATGTTCCCGAGGGGATTCGAACCAGGGTCTCCCCGGTAGAACTCCATGGCCCGATCGACTGCGCTGCTGCTGCTGATGTTGGAGGGATGGGGCATGGCCCCTTTTGACCTAACTCCATGGCGGACAGGATTCCTTCTCCTCTGCAACAGAGAAGCCACCGACGGCACCGGCGGGCAACGGTGAAACGGCGGGGCCCAGGAGGCGGCGGCGGTGTGCGGGATTGGGAGGAAGATGCGCTGGGCTACGCATGCGTATAGAGGCTCGAGCATGAGCTCATGCTCGTCTCGGGCACGGCACGACAAGGCAGATGGCAGCGGCAGCTGCTTGTTGCTCTCGTGTGCGTGCGTGCATGCGGGGCTTCTGTGTGTGTTGGTGGCGTGTGGACTCGCTGAAGATGCATAAATTGTATCTGAACCAAGCGGTGCAAGACAAAGAGACAGTGCCGGGCTTGCAGGTCGAGGCGCTCGGCCACGGCCATGGTGGGGCGTGCATGCGTGCAGCGGCGGGTGCGTGCAGCACTGGAGGCAAGGCTACAGCGAGGCGGCGAGGTGAAACTAAGCAGGGTCCCGAGCGAGGCGAGCGGGGACAAAATCCGAACGGAGCACGGAAGCGTTTTCCTGAAACTTTCAGAGATTCGCCGGAGCAGTGAGGGCACGGCGATGGCATGGATCTAGTAGTGACTCCGGTGATCTAAACTCGACAGGAAGAATAGGGAGGGAAGCAGGTATACTTAGCTCACTCTAGGACACAGCGATGGCAACGGAGATGAACCGGAGGCGACGCGGACGAGCTCTGAACCCGACACACTTCCTGTCCGAGGAAGAAGGAAGTAGGGGAGGACGCCAGGCGCGGGACTTGGCGACGCAAAGGAAGCAGACGAAGTCGAGGAAGAATATCTTGTCGCCCTTGGACCCTTCTTCCTACTGGTCTTGCTTGTAGTTGAAGAAGACGACGAGGAGGCCTCACAAACGATGGCAGAACGCGCTCGGTGGTTCTCTACTCCTTTGTTTCCTGAGGGGCACCCTAGGGGCACGGACGCCAAGCGGGGCTTCTTATAAGTGGCTAGGAGGGGTGCAGACGGCGAGAGCTCGACGTCCGTGAAGCAGAGCTCACGACGCTGGCACTCCTGAAGGCAGAGGAGGGAGACGGTGCTGTAGCGAAGCAAGTGGCCGTGAACAAGGTTTGGGCCAGCTGGAAGAGTTCCGGGTGGGTTGCGGTGAACAGGTAAGATAGGTGGGCTTCGCTGGGGTGCTCTTCCTTTCTCCCCCATTTCCTTTCTTTAATTCTTCTGACAGAATAACAAGAGCAGAAATGCACAGGAAAATCTGGAAGGAAGTAGACTGAGACAGAAATAGATCTGAGATCCTGGATTTATGAACAATTTGAATAAAATGATTTGGACATTTTTTAGAGGTACACAGTCCTCAAAGGTAACAAGCATTGGTTCCACACACGAACAATCTCTTTAGTGATGCTCAATCACTTTGGGGGTTGTAGGTTTGGGTTTGAGATTTGGGTTTGCCTCACTTGATGATTTTCGCTCAAAGTCCTCGAAGGATGGGATGCCCTCAATTGACAAGTGTCAGTTTCTCTTGGAGTAGCCAAATAGCTAGTGGTTATAGGAGGCGGCTATTTATAGCCTAGGGAGCAGCCCAACATGATAAGACATAAATGCCCTTGACTGATATGACCATTAGGTGGTAGGATATTTTGGGACAGCTGGCGCACGGCACAACAACAGTCGGATTTGAGGTTTGATTTCCTCGGGGCTATCACGTTCCTCACTGTCTTGGAAATTCGCACTGGCGAATTCCTAACTCCTCAGTCAGAACAAATTCCTCAGAGACCAGAAGATCTTCGTCTTTGTCACTGAAGATATTGACTGAACTAATATGAGGTTTCCAATGGCTTCACTCGAAGGATTGGGTAGGTGTAGGATTTTGAGATGAGCATCACATGGAAATTAGTTTCCTTAGTATTACCTCGACCCCCTTTAACAGTACGGTGTTACCTATGACTCAAGAAGGATAAAATGAAACTACGAAAACAAAAGTATTCACGCTTCAGATTCCTCGCATGAATATCCAAGTCTTGAAGGTCACACCGATTTCTTCACTTTCAAAGTCTTCAGGAGAACCAAAGTCTTCAGCTGAAGACATTCATTTTTAGGGGTCGACTTTCACTGTAAATATCAAACTCCTCATCGATTTATAGAACCTGTGTACACTCACAAACATATTAGTCCCTTAACCTATAAGTCTTCAATACACCAAAATAACTAAGGGGCATAGGATGCACTTACAAAAGCAAATCACTACTATAAGTACTATTGCAAACCTATTATTATTTTGTTTTTGCATTATATTGTAGCGACCAGACCTCAAACAGTCTGATCTCTGTGCTTTAGTGTCATCCCTGGATCAGTAATGCTGACACGCACAGTACTTGAAGGATTTATAACAGAGTAGCAATCACACTCTTATTACATCGAATGTCTCCAAAAGAGAACTTATTACAATAAATATGGCTTAATGCCATCTAATAACGATAACAGCGGAAGGCTTGGAAGATAAGTGAGTCAATCAACTCCAATGGCATCACTGAGTATAGAACCATGACCTAAGGCACCTTACTCGTCGTTTGAAAAGTCTGCAACATGAACGTTGCAGCCCGAAAATGGGTCAGCACATGGAATATGCTAGCAAGGTAACACATAGAGAGTAATAAACAGAAATATGCTATACTACATGCATATATGGCTGGTGGAAAAGCTCTACGGTTACAGTTTTGCATAAAGCCAATTTTTCCCTACTACAAAGGAGATAGACATCCTCTGAATCCTAATTAAGCATCATCATTAAAACCCAACAATATTAATTAAAGTAACATGATGAGATTCACATGATAATCCAAGTACTAGATACTCAAAACGTCCATAACTGGGGACATGGCTAGCCATGATTAGTTTATACACTCTACAGAGGTTTGCAGACTTTTCCCCACAAGACTCGATTTCCTCCGTTGGATTCTCGCACTACATGGTGTTTGAGAAATGGATGACCGAGACATAGTCTTTCAGAAGCGCTAGCACCTTACGATCGGATAGATAGTTACACCTACTTTCCCCTACATCTGCTAATCTACCACTTTAAGAGTTCGCATGACTTAATCAACTATGCTAGAGCCCATAGTAGCTTGTGGCTGCACACGGAAGTTTCTAGCATGAATAATCTCATGATCCCTTTGAGCTTGGGTGGCGGTCCATAAAGAAAAACAGGCAATCGGTGGAATACCCAGGTGCCTCAATCCACCCAGATGTGTATTAAAGTTGCCACCTTGAATAAACCATTAAATAACAATCTCACATCTGTCATGGATACACTCACCCAATCCACGTCTACTAGCATAGCATGGCATAATAAGCAAACGTAGAGTAACTCCCAAGGGTTTGATAATAAAACAGGTAATAGGTACTACCTCATCTACTCCTCAAAACCCACATATTAATCAGATCCTAATCATGCAATTGTTTGAGGATTGATCTAATGCAATAAAATTGGGTAGTAAAGAGGTATGATCAAAGTGTTACTTGCCTTGCTGATGATCCATGAAACCTAGATATTCAAAGTAGCAAGCGGCGCACTCCGGGTACTCTATCGCAAACAAACAAGCATACAATAAGTACTCATATAATGCACGGGTAAAACTCAAATAAGAGAACTAACCAGAAAGTTCAACTTAAGAACTCCGGTTTGCAAAAAGAATCAAATCAAACGAAGCAACGAAACTCAAACGGAGAAAGAAACAAACTTTGTTTTACTAATGTGGACCTAAGTCAAATTTTATAGTAGCAAAAACTTGTTGGAGTTGGTTAAATGGAAAGAGGGTTTCGAGACAAAACTCTAGGCGCTTGAATCGCCTAATTCCGATAAATGAGCGAAAAGTTATACTAGAACGAAAATCGGATCAGAAATCGCGATCAGAAATAACCGAGGAAAATCCGAGAATAAGAAAAACTGACGAACAGATTAACGAACGAACGTTCGTTAACTGAGACTAAACAGTGAACTCGTCCGTTCAAACGAACGAACGGGCGAACGCTCTCTAAATAAATAAATCGGAAAAAAATAAACCGATCTATTTAAAAAAACGAAGCTAGGGTTTTACTAAAAAAACGGCTCGGTTTCTTGAAAAAAACCGGGCGGCGGGGCGGCGTGGGGTGCGGGGCGGCGGCTGGTGGCGGCGGTTCCCTGGCGGCGGCGGCGCTAGGCGGCGGGGCGGCGGCTGCGGCGGTGGTGGAGTGTGGTGGCGGTGGGGCTCCAGGGGGCCCCGGCTTGGTATTTAAAAGGAGGGTGCGGTGGCTTTGGGGAAGGGGGCAAGGCGGCGGCGGGGAGGAGTCCGGCTCAAACTCCGTGTCTGGGTCGGCAACGGCGGCGGCGCGGCTCCGCGTGGGAGACAGCGGCGTCGGGAGGCGGGCCGGCCTGGCTTGGCTGGGCTTCGGCCAAGTCGGGCGCGCACGCGTTTTTTTAAACAATTCCGTCGAAACTATGAAAAATCCTAGAAAAATAAGTAAAAATCTAAAAATGCCAAAACAGATTTTCACCGTCTAAATAAAATATTTAGAATGAGATGAACAATTTCTTGGCCCTAAAATGCAGTTTTGAAAAAAAATGCTATTTTTCCTAAATTCAAATAAAATAGCAAAAACTCCAAAATAAACCTTATTTGATATTTTTATTACATCCTCAACGTTTCTTTATTTTGGGAAGTCATTTTATTCCCTCTCATATTTTATAATTGAAATAATTGAAGATAAAATTAATAAAACTAAATGATCCTATTATCAAAATTTGAGAAAACTCAAATATGAAATTAACGAAATCCCCAACTCTCTCCGAGGGTCCTTAAGTTGCGTAGAATTTCTAGGATCAAAACAAAAGCAAGATAAAATATGATATGCATTGATGATCTAGTGTATAACATTCCAAATTGAAAATTTGGGATGTTACAAACCTACCCCCCTTAAGATGAATCTCGCCCTCGAGATTCTGGTTGGCTAGAAAATAGGTGAGGGTGGTCCTTCAGTAGATCTTCTTCTCGCTCCCAGGTGGCTTCATCCTCGGTGTCGTGGCTCCACTAAACTTTTCAAAACTTGATAACCTTGCTGCGGGTGACTCGGCTGGCATACTCGGGAATCTTGACTGGTTTCTCCTCATAGGTCTAATCACTATCCAACTGAATTGCTTCCAGCGGCACTGTATCTCTCAGCGGTATATCGGCCATCTCTGCGTGGCACTTCTGCAACTGGGAAACGTGGAACACATCATAAACTCCAGAGAATACTTTGGGCAACTCCAACTTGTAGGCAACTTCTCCCATAGACTCCAAAACTTTGTATGGTCCCACAAAATGTGGCGCTAACTTTCCCTTAACTCCAAAGCGCTTAACTCCCCGAAGTGGAGATACACGAAGATAAACTCTGTCCCCGACTTCGTAAAATGTCTCCTTGCATTTAGAATCTGCGTAGCTCTTCTGCCTCGACTGGGATACTTTGAGCCTATCACGAATCAACTTCACCTTCTGTTCAGACTCCTTAATCAAATCCGGTCCAAACAACTGGCGGTCTCCAACTTCATCCCATGACAATGGGGTCCTGCACCTCCTTCCGTACAGGGCTTCGTAATGGGCCATCTTCAAACTGGATTGATAATTGTTGTTGTAAGAGAACTCTGCATATGGCAAATTGTCGTCCCAACTAGATCCATAATCTAGCGCACAAGCTCTCAGCATATCCTCCAAAATCTGATTGACTCTCTCGTTTTGTCCATCTTTCTGCGGATGAAAGGCTGTATTGAACTCTAGCCTGGTACCCAAAGTTTCGTGCAACTGATTCCATAACTTTCAGGTAAACTGGGTTCCTCTATCTGATACAATGCTCCTCGGAACTCCATGGAGACATACGATCCTGGTCACGTATATCTTTGCCAACTTAGCACTAGTGTAAGTGGTCTTCACTGGGATGAAATGAGCTACCTTCGTCAAACGATCGACTACAACCCAAATCGACTCGTAGCCTGAACAAGTCCTGGGCAATCCCATGATAAAATCCATGGCTAACTTATCCCACTTCCATTCGGGTATTAGCAATGGCTGTAACAATCTTGCTAGCTTTTGATGGTCTGCCTTCACTCTATGACAGACATCACATACTGCTACATACTCCGCAATAACCTTCTTCATTCCGGTCCACCAGAAAGTATCCTTTAAATCCAAATACATCTTGGTATTTCCTGGGTGAATCGAGTACGGTGAATCATGGGCCTCTTGTAGAATCAACTTCCTAATCTCCGGATCATTAGGCACATAAACGCGGTCCTCAAACCATAAGGTATCGTGCTCATCCTCACGAAATCCTTTAGCATTTCCTTTGCTCATCTTCTCCTTTATAGAGGCAATCTCTTTGTCGGTCTTCTGAGCTTCTCTGATCTTATCCATCAATGTAGACTGAATCTCCAATGCTGCAATGTAGCCTCTCAGAACTATCTCCAAACACAGCTCACGAAGATCCTTGGCTAACTCCTTTGGTAACCCTTCGGTCATGAGTGTGTTTACATGGCTCTTACGGCTCAACGCATCGGCTACTACCTTAGCCTTTATGGGGTGATAATGCAATCTCATATCATAATCCTTGATGAGCTCCAACCGTCTCCTTTTCCTAAGATTCAGCTCCTTCTGCGTGAAAATGTACTTCAAACTCTTGTGATCCGTGTACACCTCACAATGGTTTCCGATGAGAAAATGTCTCCATGTCTTCAATGCATGCACTATGGCTGCTAACTCCAAATCATGTGTAGCATAATTCAACTCATGGGGCTTAAGCTCTCGTGACGCATACAAATTAACTCTTCCCTCCTGCATAAGCACTGCTCCAAGTCCTCGACGTGAAGCGTCGCAATACACCTCATAATCCTTGCACTGATCTAGCAAAATCAACACTGGTGATGTAACCAAAGGTTTCTTCAACTCCTGGAAACTGGCCTCACATTCCTCAGTCCATTTGAACTTGGTATCCTTCTTTAACAACTCCGTCATGGGCTTCGCAATCTTCGAGAAATTCTTAATGAATCTCTGGTAGTATCCTGCCAGTCCAAGAAAACTTCGGATCTCTCCAACTGTCGTTGGTGCTACCCAATTTGTCAAAGTGACAACCTTGGTGGGATCTACTGCTATTCCTTCCCCGGATATAACATGTCCGAGGAATCCAACTTCCTTCCACCAAAACTCACATTTGCTGAACTTAGCATATAACTGATGTTCTCTGAGCTTCTCCAGTACCAAACGCAAATGCTCCTTATGCTCTTCTTCATTCTTCGAGTAGACCAAAATATCATCAATGAACACCACGACGAACTTATCCAGAAACTCCATAAGTACCTTGTTCATCATGTTCATGAAATAGGCAGGTGCGTTAGTTAGAACAAATGACATTACGGTATATTCATACAGCCCATACCTGGTGGTGAAAGCCGTCTTAGGTATATCCTGCTCTCGAATCTTCAACTGATGGTATCCCGATCGCAAATTGATCTTGGAAAATACCTTAGCTCCTTGCAATTGGTCAAACAAATCATTGGTTATTGGCAACAGGTACTTATTCTTGATTGTTACTTCATTCAGTCCTCGATAATCAACAACCATCCTCAACAATCCATCCTTCTTTTCTACTAGAAGTACTGGCGATCCCAAGGTGAACAACTTGGGCGAATATAGCCTTTATCCACTAAATCCTTAATTTGCTTCTTAATTTCCTCCAAATCTTGTGCGGGCATCCGGTACGGTCTCTTAGATGTCGGCCCTGTGCCTGGTAAAAGCTCAATAAAAAACTCAATGTCTCTATCTGGTGGTATGCCTGGCAACTCTTCTGGAAATACATCAGGGAAATCCTTCACCACTGGTACTTCCTCGTGCACAACTCCTGATAAGGAATTTACTTGTGTCATCTTCGGCTCATGCCGTGAGACATACTTGATCCTTCTTCCTTCTGGAGTGGTAAGCAAAATCGACTTACTGGCGCAATCGATTTTTCCTCTATACATCAATAGCCAATCCATACCCAGAATTACATCCAAACATTGTGATTCCAAAATGATTAAATCTGAGGGGAAAACATGCCTACCTATACTTAATGGCACTTGAAAACATCCTCGACTAGCCATATACTCCGCTCCTGGTGAGCTTACTAACATAGGTGTTCTAAGAACTTTGGTGGGCAGTTTATACTTATCCACAAATCCCCTTGATATGTATGAATGCGATGCACCAGTATCAAAAAGAACGATTGCAGTAAATGACTTAACCAAAAACTTACCTATTACTGCATCTGGTTGGGCTTCAACCTCCTGCACGTTAACGTGGTTCACCTGTCCCCTGTTGAAAGCGTTCCGCTTCTTCCCAGAGCTTCCATTGCCATTTCCATTCTGGGTTTCAGGACATTCATTTGCATAATGTCCAGTCTTTTAGCACTTATAACAAGTGACTTGGCTCAGGTCTCTCTTGGCTGGGGTTGACGGGTTAGTACGGTTCTGGCCATTGCTTCCTCCATTCATTTACCATTTTTGGGGCCATTATGATTGTGCGAGCTACCTCCTCCATGGGTATGGTGGAAATGTCCTCCCGATTTCAGGGTAAAACGTGGCTTCTGCTGAGCTCCAGAATTGTACTTCCCTTGTCCATACTTCCTCTTGCGGTTCTCAATCTGCTGCTGCTTCCCTTCAATCATGAGAGCTCTATCTACCAACTCCTGATAATTGTTGAAAGTTGCTACCATCAACTGCATGCTCAGCTCATCATTCAGTCCTTCCAGAAACTTCTCCTGCTTAGCTGCATCTGTAGCAACGTCATTTGGGGCATAATGTGCTAATTTACTAAAGTCATCCACATACTAGCCAACTGTCCGTCCTCCTTGGCGCAAGTTGCGAAACTCATGCTTCTTCATGGCCATAGCTCCTGTTCAAACATGGGAAGTACGGAAAGCCCACTGAAACTGATCCCATGTGACAGTGTCGATAGGAGAAGTGGCTGTGAAATTCTTCCACCATGATGCTGCGGGTCCTTCAAGCTGATGTGCGGCAAAACGCACCCTCTCTGCATTTGTGCATCCTGCAGTGGTCAACTCCCTTGCTGTCTTGCGGAGCCAATCATCTGCAACAATCGGCTCGGTGCTACTGGAGAACACCAAAAGATTCAGCCTAAGGAAACGAGTTAAGTGATCAACAAGTGGTGGCGGTGGTCGGTTGTTGTTGTTGTTCCCCTGATTCTGATTCTGGAGTAGCAACTGCATCAACGCATTCTGCTGCTGGATCAACTGAGTGAGCTCCGGTGGGAAAGAAAATCCATTGTCACGTCTCGGAGGCATCTAAGGGTTTAGAAAAGATGAGAATATAGAATAGAATGAGGTCTAGAGAGAAAACACTACCCATATGCACATGAGACAAAATGCAAACAAAATCACTTCATTCAATCAAACAAGGGCATACAACGGTCTAACTATCGTTATAAAAGTGCTCAGACTATACTAGATACATGGGAGAATACTACTACTGTTATGGTGGTCGACTAGAAAAACTGCTCCGATGAAGACTCCATGATATCTGCTCCAGCTTCATTAACATAGTCATCATTGCTATCGTCTGGGTCCGAGTCGGTGTCATCGATGATGATGTAGTTCTCTGGACAAGTGCAATCATCTTCTCCTCCAGTTGCGGGAAATCCCATGAACACTTTTAGCTTCTTCTTCAGATCATCGTTCTTCTCCACTAGTGTTGCTATTTCCTCCTCATATCCATCGCGTGTATACTTGAGTTCTTACTCCAGCTCCGTGATCTTGGTCATGGCCTTCTTCAGATCTATCATGCCTGCGCACATCTGGTTCTCCTGGCGTCGAATGTGCTGGTTTAACTCCTGGATGAAAGCTGCAATTGATCTATCCTTCCTGGTGCTGATCATCTCCCATTGCTCATCTCGGCGCCCACAAATCTGGTAGATAGTATCCTTGAGATCCTTGTGGTAAACTTCTCCAATACGTCCCATTGTGATGTGGGCTGCCATGCTCTTTCCTAGACTCCAGGTTGGTGCATCAAAGGAAAACTCTATGGGCTCAGTGACGGGCATGAACATCCTTCCCGGAACTTGAACTTTAATCATCCAGCGCTCCTCTTCAGGTAAAGTGGCGTTGTAGGTCCCGGTGAAGCTTGGTACTCCGATATTCAGGTATCTAGTGACTTCCTTCAAGTGACGTCCAAAGGGTGTATCTTCATCCGGTTGTGTGAATTTGTTCCTTGCATCCGCCATCCTAAAAGAATAGAAAAGATGAGGAGTCAGAAATGAGAAGAGTGAGTAGTGATCTAGGGCTTTTAGCTTAGTGGTCGTGTCCTACAGTCAGCGTGTGCTCTGATACCATCTTGTAGCGACCAGACCTCAGACAGTCCGATCTCTGTGCTTTAGTGTCATCCCTGGATCAGTAATGCTGACACACACAGTACTTGAAGGATTTATAACAGAGTAGCAATCACACACTTATTACATCGAATGTCTCCAAAAGAGAACTTATTGCAATAAATATGGCTTAAGCCCATCTAATAACGATAACAGCAGAAGGCTTGGAAGATAAGTGAGTCCATCAACTCCAACGGCATCACTGAGTATAGAACCACGACCTAAGGCACCTTACTCGTCGTCTGAAAAGTCTGCAACATGAACGTTGCAGCCCAAAAATGGGTCAGCACATGGAATATGCTGGCAAGGTAACACATAGAGAGTAATAAACAGAAATATGCTATACTACATGCATATATGGCTAGTGGAAAAGCTCTACGGTTACAATTTTGCATAAAGCCAACTTTTCCCTACTACAAAGGAATAAATTTTATTTAACTATCATGGTGGTTGTTAAACATTGAGAAGATAGACATCCTCTCAATCCCAATTAAGCATCATCATTAAAACCCAACAATATTAATTAAAGTAACATGATGAGATTCACATGATAATCCAAGTACTAGATACTCAAAACTTCCATAACCGGGGACATGGCTAGCCATGATTAGTTTATACACTCTATAGAGGTTTGCGGACTTTTCCCCACAAGACTCGATTTCCTCCGTTGGATTCTCGCACTACATGGTGTTTGAGAAATGGATGACCGAGACATAGTCTTTCAGAAGCGCTAGCACCTTACGATCGGATAGACAGTTACACCTACTTTCCCCTACATCTGCTAGTCTACCACTGTAAGAGTTCGCACGACTTAATCAACTATGCTAGAGCCCATAGTAGCTTGTGGATGCACACGGAAGTTTCTAGCATGAATAATCTCATGATCCCTTTGAGCCTGGGTGGCGGTCCATAAAGAAAAACAGGCAATCGCTGGAATACCCAGGTGCCTCAATCCACCCAGATGTGTATTAAATTTGCCACCTTAAATATACATTAAATAACAATCTCACGTCTGTCATGGATACACTCACCCAATCCACGTCTACTAACATAGCATGGCATAATAAGCAAACGTAGAGTAACTCCCAAGGGTTTGATAATAAAACAGGTAATAGGTACTACCTCATCTACTTCCCAAAACCCACATATTAATCAGATCCTAATCATGCAATTGTTTAAGGATTGATCTAATGCAATAAAACTGGGTAGTAAAGAGGTATGATCAAAGTGTTACTTGCCTTGCTGATGATCCGTGAAACCTAGAGATTCGAAGTAGTAAGCGACGCACTCCGGGTACTCATCTAATGCACGAGTATAACTCAAATAAGAGAACTAATCAAAAAGTTCAACTTAAGAACTCCGATTTGCAAAAAGAATCAAATCAAACGAAGCAACAAAACTCAAACGGCGAAAGAAACAAACTTCATTTTACTAATCTGGACCTAAGTCAAATTTTAAAGTAGCAAAAACTTGTTTGAGTTGGTTAAACAGAAAGAGGGGTTCGAGACGAAACTCTAGGCGCTTGTATCGCCTGATTCCGATAAACGAGCGAAAAGTTATACTAGAACGAAAATCGGATCAGAAATCGCGATCACAAATAACCGCGGAAAATCCAACAATGAGAAACACTGACAAACAGATTAACGAACGAACATTCGTTAACGGAGACTATACAGTGAACTCGTCCATTAAAACGAACGAACGGGCGAACGCTCTCTAAATAAATAAACCGAAAAAAATAAACTGATCTATTTAGAAAAACAAAACTATGATTTTTTTCTAAAAAACCAGATTGGTTTCTTGAAAAAAACAGGGCGCCGGGGCGGCTACCTCGGCTCGTGCTCCGGCGGGGTCCGGCGGGGCTGCAGGGCGGCGTGGGGTGCGGGGAGGCGGCGACAGGCGTCAGCGGCGGCGGCTGCGGCGGCGGCGGAGTCCGGCGGCGGCGGCGGTTGCGGCTTGGGGCTCCAGGGGCGGCCCCGGCTTGGTGTTTAAAGGGGGGTGGTGCGGTGGCTTGGGGGAGGGTGCAAGGCGGCGGGGGGAGGAGTCCGACTCGAACTCCGTGTCCGGGTCGGTGGCGGCGGCGCGGCTCCGCGCGAGTGACGGCGGCCGCGGGAGGCGGGCCGGCCTGGCTCGGCTGGGCTTCGGCCCAGTTAGGCGCGCGTGTTTTTTTAAAATAATTCCGCCGAAATTAAGAAAAATCCTAGAAAAATAAATAAAAATCTAAAAATGCCAAAACAAATTTTCACCGTCTAAATAAAATATTTAAAACGAGATGAACATTTTCTTGGCCCTAAAATGCAGCTTTGAAAAAAATGCAATTTTTCCTAAATTCAAATAAAATAGCAAAAACTCCAAAATAAACCTTTATTTTTTTATTAAATCCTCAATATTTCTTTATTTTGGGAAAGTCATTTTATTCCCTCTCTCATATTTTTATAATTGAGATAATTGAAGATAAAATAAATAAAACCAAATAATACTATTATCAAAATTTGAGAAAACTCAAATATGAAATTAACGAAATCCCCAACTCTCTCCAAGGGTCCTTGAGTTGCGTAGAATTTCTAGGATCAAAACAAAAGCAAGATAAAATATGATATGCATTGATGATCTAGTCAATAACATTCCAAATTAAAAATTTGGGAAGTTACATATATCTACTGTATTCCAACTTTTCTATGGCAAAAACTCATCAGAGAAAACCATAGAATCATCAAAACAAGCACACAACGCAAAGAAAACTGAATCTGTCAAAAACAGAACAGTCTATAGCAATCTGAATATTTCGAATACTTCTGTAACTCCGAAAATTCTGAAATAAATTGTTGGACGTGAGCAATTTTTCCATTAATCTTATTCAAAAAGAATCAACTCAAAATCACTCTTCTGTTAAAAATGACAAATAATCTCGTGAGTGCAAAAGTTTCTGTTTTTCAGCAATATCAAATCAACTTTCACCCAAATCTTCCCAAAGGCCTTGCTTGGCACAAACACTTATTAAAACACAAAAAACACAATAATAAAAGTAGACTAATTGTGCTAACACACAAGAACATAAAGAAAAAAAGCAAAAATAAATTTTATTCATTGGGTTGCCTCCCAACAAGTGATATCGTTTTATGCCCCTAGCTAGGCATAACGCGTAGGATCTAAGTTTTGTCATCTTTGGTTCTAGATCCATAAGATGCCCTCATGATTGATTCATATGGTGGCCTAGTTCTTGTTGTAGGGAAGTGTTCCATTCCCTTCCTTAGTGGAAATTGAAATTTAATATTGCCTTCTTTCATATCAATCACGACACCAATAGTACACAAAAACGGTCTACCAAGAATAATTGGACAAGATGGATTGCAATCAATATCAAGAACAATAAAGTCTATGGGCACATAAATCCTATTGCAAGAATAAGAACATCATTAATTCTTCCCATAGGCTTTTTAATAGTAGATTCCGGTAAGTGCAAATTTAAAGAGCATTCTTCAATATTGGTAAGACAAAGCACTTCACATACATATTTCGGAATTGTAGAAACACTAGCACCCAAGTCACACAGAGCAAAACACTCATAATTTATAATCTTGAATTTGATAGTAGGTTCCCACTCATCATGCAATTTTCTAGGAATTGAAACTTATAATTCCAACTTTCTTCAAAAGCTTTCGTCATGGCATCAACAATATGTTTAGTAAAAGCTTTATTTTGTTCATAAGCATGGGGTGAATTTATCATGGATTGTAACAAAGAAATACAATCAACCAAAGAGCAACTATCATAATTAAAGTCTTTGTAATCCAAAATAGTGGGCACATCACTAGTTAAAGTCTTGACATCTTCAAACCCACTTTTGTCAATTTTCTCAACAAGATTTTCACACTCCGAATCACAGGAACGCCTTCTAGCTAAAGTTGACTCTTCTCCAGTCCCTTTTTCGTTAATCTTAATTTTACTAAACAAAGAATCAATAGAAGAAACACCAATCATTTTAAGATCTTCATCACTTTTATCTTCTAACGAGATTGGTTTGGCGGCCATTTGATTCACTAAAGTGGCTTGTGCATCGGATATTTTTCCCAACAAACTTTCATCAAAAGCATACTTAGATTGAAGATTGCAAACTTCTCTACTAATATCATCAAGTTGTTTCATTATAGCTTCTAACACAACGAAGTGTTCCTTAAGTTATTCAGTAAAATATTTATTATGCTCAAATTGTGTAGTCATATATGCCTTAATACTTTTCTCAATTTCAAGAAAAATATTTGGGTAAGGAACATCATAATATTTTCTTTCAGGCATCACGACTACGCAAACAAGATCGCACACAAAAACAGATCTGACGAGAAAACGGCGAACAAAAATGAGGGCGAATAAAATGACATATTTTTATGAAGTGGGGGAGAGGAAAATGAGAGGCAAATGGGAAATAATGTAAATTGCGAGGAGATGAGATTTGTGATTAGGAACCTGGTTGATGTTGAAGATCCTCCCCGGCAACGGCGCGTGAAATTCCTTTTGATATCTGCTAGAGCTACGTCAGTATTTCCCCAAAGAGGAAGGGATGATGCAGTATAGCGATGGTAGGTATTTCCATTAGTGATGAGACCAAGGTTATCAACCAGTAGGAGAACCTCCTCACACAATGTAAGCAGCACCTGCACACAAATAACAAATACTCACAACCCGACGTGTTAAAGGGGTTGTCAATCCCTTTCGGGTACGGCACCTCAAGATAAGCAAATAACGTGATGTAAAAGTGGTAGATAGGATAAATATATCACGGAACAAATAAATTGCAGCAAGGTATTTTTGTATTTTTAGTTTAATAGATCTGAAAATAAATCGCAAAGGCAAATATGATGAAAAGAGACCCGGGGGTCGTAGGTTTCACTAGTGGCTTCTCTCGAGAAAAATAGCAAAAGGTTGGAAAGCAATTATTTCTAGGCAATTGATAGAACTTCAAATAATCATGACGATATACAGGCAATGATCATTATATAGGCATCACGTCCAAGATTAGTAGACCGACTCCTGCCTGCATCTACTACTATTACTCCACACATCGACCACTATCCAGCATCTAGTGTATTAAATTCATGGAGAAACGGAGTAATGCAATAAGAATGATGACATGATGTAGACAAGATATATTTATGTAGAAATAGACCCCATCTTGTTATCCTTAATAGCAATGATACATACGTGTCATTTCCCTCTGTCACTGGGATCAAGCACCATAAGATCAAACACATCACAAAGCACCTCTTCCCATTGCAAGATAAATAGATCAAGTTGGCCAAACAAAACCCAAATATCGGAGAATAAATACGAGGCTATAAGCAATCATGCATATAAGAGATCAAAGAAGACTCAAATAACTTTCATGGATAAAAACATAGATCTGATCATAAACTCAAAGTTCATCGGATCCCAACAAACACACCGCAAAAAGGCTTACATCATATGGATCTCCAAGAGAACATTGTATTGATAATCAAGAGAGAGAGAGATGAGCCATCTAGTACTAACTACGAACCCGTAGGTCTACAAAGAACTACTCACGCATCATCAGAGAAGCACCAATGGAAGTGGTGAAC
Organism: Triticum timopheevii; assembly: GCA_963921465.1. NCBI lineage: Eukaryota > Viridiplantae > Streptophyta > Magnoliopsida > Poales > Poaceae > Triticum > Triticum timopheevii. The sequence goes on along the minus strand of OY997262.1, from coordinate 247,429,111 downwards.
CCCTCCATGATGGTGTCTAGATTGGATCTGGTGGTTCTGGACTCTACGGCGGCTAGAATTGATTTTCGTCGACTCCCCTATGGTTTCTGGATTATTGGGGTATTTATAGATCAAAGAGGCGGTTCAGGGGGCACCCGAGGTGCGCACAACCCACCAGGGCGCGCCTGGGCCTCATGGCACGCACTGGTGGTTGCTGCCCCCCTTGAGGCACCCTCAGGAGCTTCCTTGGCCCACTGGATGTCTTCTAGCCCAAACAAATCCTCAAGAAGTTTCGCTGCGTTTGGACTCTGGTTGATATTGAGTTCCTGCGATGTAAACAAACGCGTAGAAAACAATAACTGGCACTGGTCATTATGTCAATAGGTTAGTACCAAAAAATGATATAAAAAGACTATAAAATGAATGTAAAACATCCAAGAATGATAATATAACAGCATGGAACAATAAAAAATTATAGATACATTAGAGACGTATCAACAACCAACTAGTACGATTCCCATACATAAGATCAAAATGTTAATGCATCTCCATGATTCACAGATCATATACAATATGTAGCTCCTAAAGCAAAGATCAAGAAAAATTATCTATTCTTGCTACTAACATGGATGCTTCTCTGGGCCAACATTCAGTACAGAGTGGAAGACAAATTTCTATTGCAAACATAAGTGGTTTCACCAACAGATGGAACCATGAGAATGAACCACACATGATGGAGGAACATCCACTGAAATATAAATTGGTCATCTGTCGATCACGCAGCAAGACTATTTTCGGAATACAACTTTAACTTAGGCAAAGTGATGCCCATTGGATAATCAGACCAAAGCAATGAAGCACCTAGTGTTGGCCAATAAATAGTACTGTACTACTTTTGTGCAATCCATGAAGTGACTATCCAATCTTTCTGTGTCTATTTTCATATGGCACTTCATGCAGTGACTATACTATTCTCTTGTGCAGTTCCACAAAAGTTGAGGTCACTTTGTTTGTTTGCCAAATAGCAGCGGGCACACATCTGTTTGCACAAATATCAAGCAGCTAGTTAACATATAACCCACCTTGTATTTTCGGCTTAAATACGTCTCTTCTAGTCATTTCCGCTTAGCATCTGTCATGTTTTGCACTGGGAAATTTTATATTGTCATGTTTTGCACTGGACAATTTGATACTATCATGTTTTGCATTGGACAATTTGGTACTGAATTTATTTACTGGTACAGAGCGGAAATATAGTGCCTATTCTTCATCAGACCAAGGATATCCATGTTTGTAGTGATGGAAGAGGTGCAATTGATATAGCCGAAATTAAGCATCTGTTAACGCTAGAACGCGTCACACGAAGACGTCGATGTGTACCCGCGGCGCCAAGGGAGATGCTCCGCAACTCACACCGCGGGAGGCCGACTTCCAGCGCGATACGCAAGACAGCAAGCCGGAGCTTTTGAGACCAGACACCCCGCTCGCCCGGGAGGGACCCCGTCAGGGCTCGCGGCGACGATTGGCTGCTCGAGGTCGGTCTTACCGCCCCTAGAGCCTCGTGGATTCGCAGCCTCCAATCTTGAAGAATGACGAAGAATGAGAAGAAAGATACCAGGGGAGAGATAAAAGTAGATGAACACGGAAAAGTAGTAGATTGATTGATCGATTGTGTGTTGTTCAATCGGCCATCACCCCTCAGGTATATAAGAGGCGACTGGACTTCCCGTGCAAGGAAAAGGCTTGGATTCACGTCCAAAACCCTAGTCAAATTCGGATTGGTTTTGTCCGAACTTTCCAAAACTGTTCGGTTTAAACTGGCTGCACCTTGCGGGTAATGTTTGAGGTGGTAAACGATCTCGTATGGAAACGAGCTCAAAAGCAATCTTAACCGTTTCGACGAGGCGAACAACTTTTATGTTGAACGTTTTTTTATTAGAGTTCATCTTGAGGGTCAAATCGCTCGTGCAACACAGGCTATTATTCGCGCTACCCATCAGACAGGGTGTCTGGTGGGGCGCGCCACTTTTGGCTCGTGATAGTGCTGTATTTAGATGGCTCTAACTTTTGCATACGAAATCGGATTGGAATGATTCTTATATCAAAATCGATCGTTTCGACGAGACGAAGACAATCCATGTAGGTCATTTTTCCATACGAGGCAGTCTTCGGGGCGTGATGTGACGAATGGTGTTCCGAATACAAAATCTCAGTATTTCGAACACAACTTCGGCCTTCGAGATGAGATCAGATGGCGATGGCCCAAACTTAAAAGATGTTCGTATCGACAATATGAAACTTTTTCATGTAGAACTCTTCTCCATTTGAGGTCATTTTGAATAAGTTCTTGACTGTGCCAAAATCTGGTGTCAACACATGCCCCCCTGTTTTTCGGCAAACCCGTGTGCCAAAAAATAACTTGCACATAGCTTGCTCTAAGAACGATGTCAACACTCCATCGGCCATTTTGGCATATTCTTAGGACGATAAGTTTATATCGGCCATTGCTTGTGTGAATATTTTGATGCAAGCTTTGGTGAAACTTTCTCAACTTCAATAACAATCCAGTGATAAGGTTCCATAGATCAAAACCATCCTCCGAACCATATTGTTCACCCTTTCGCTAGGACTTTGCAGATAATCAATAATGAACTTCCTCCAATCCTTACTTCGCCTGCATAAAAGTTTCATTAGTGGCCAAAGCGGTGGGCTTCGGTTCGGCCTTACCTATGTTGACAAAACCTAGCATCGGCTATTGATAGAAATACAATACACCATAGTTAACATAGTAGCCATATGCTTGTTGTGCCAACTCTTTCAAATTGTCATGTCTAGATATATGAACAATTTTAAAGCAACCCAAGGTAAATCTTGCATCTAGTCATATCAAAAGATAAACTATAAGTGATTCGTCAAAACATTGATAACCCTTGGACATTTGTTGCACTACTAATAACGAATCACCGGAAGCCTCAATATGTATAGCACCTATAGCAAGGCAAAGCTCCAATCCGAATAACAATGCATATTCGGCTTTGATCATTGTGCAAAAATATCTTAAGCGGCATGAGGCTTCACAAACTAGCTCCATATGGAGATAAATAAACAACACCAACACTTTGGCCATTGCTACAAATTGAACCATCAAAATATAATCTCCATAGTACTAGAGAGACAAAGCTAATATCACTTAACATGTACCTTGTCTCGGTTCCAATTGAACCAAGGACGGTGTTAGAATTCCACACTGGCCATGATCAGATACTTTCTTAGGACGATAGTTAAGTATCGGCCATTACCATGAGGTTCATGTAGAATTCATCCATTAAAACATGTATAGCCGAAATAAACAAATAAAATGGCAATAAAATATTTCGGCTCCTTTGTCTAGCAACAAAAATGTAACTAACCAAATGTATAGTGATTTGGTAATACTCTGTCATCATATAGAAAATTATGTTACATCCATGGATCAAAATAAGTCCATGGAGGGTAACTGATCATACCTGTGGATGAATTCCATGGCAAAGGCATCAATGGCATTGTTGAAGAAAATGGATGATGTGCTAACCGAAGATTTTGATGTTGTTATGCACACCTTCGGCTTAATTGTTTGTTTCTTCCATCATTCTCCTTCTTAATTTTTATTGTACTTGTTGCAATTGAAGCATGCACATCGTTTTTGTTTTGATTGATCCTATTGGGAATCCATGCCATGTTTTTCTTTCTAAGCTCTTGTGCACTAAGATTTTGTAATTCCTTCTTTTGCCAATACGATAAGCCGAGTGAGCACCTCGACTGTGATTTTGTTTCAACCAATGGCAACTCTTTCTGGGTCTTGTGCACCCTCAACTTATTTTCTTCAGATTTGGCACTCTGATTTTTATCAATTGATTGCTTCACTTCTTTGCCTTTTGTAGCCAATGTCAACACTTTAATTGGCTCTTTGTTTTTTGAGATCAAATCTGAAGTAGCACACTTACGACCATCTCTTTTCACGTGGTAAACTTGCTTTACCATCTCTTTCTTCTTCCTTGAGCTCTGGACCAATTCCTTATGATTGAAACGGTCTTTGACACGTGATTGTTCAAATGTTGATCTTCTTGGAGCTGCATAGTATTGGTGAGATGTTATAGAATAAGATGGAGAATGTGCCCTTGTATCATACCTGTCCCATGATGAATATGTATCTATATGAGCATAGGGAGGCATCCACAGCATTGGCATTGGCGGCCCAAAATAAGGATATGAATATGTTGCATTAAAATTATCACTTTGCCAATACCAATCCTCATATTTGCGCCTTGGGGGTGATCTTGGTTTCTTTGCATGATTTGGCCGATAAGCATTCTTCTCTTCACTCATCTTTTGATATTTATCCAATAGTTCAGCAAAGGTGATTTTTGATCTCTTACACTTGCGCTTATTTCGGCCTTTGTTTTCTTGTGGTTTGCTTTCATCGGTCATTGGATTTGCTTTCTGCCCCCCAGTCCTTGGCGTCTCCATTGTAGCTTCGATGGAATTTTCGCCCTCAAGATTATGTTCATTATGCTCTTCGACAACTTCTTTACTTGAAACCTTGATCCCATCACCTGCGGTTTTTACATTCTCTTTAAATGGATCGGCTTGAAGCAGCCGATGCAAAAACCTTTTGCCATCGGGACCAATCGAAATAGACTAGTCATCTCTTGGTGTTTCAACAAACTTCAATCGTCCTTTTTCAATGGCCGATTTAACCATTTGCCGAAACATGTTGCAATCCTCAAAATTATGTTTGGACAAATCATGCAACTTACAATACATTCGTCCTTGGATTGATGGCTTAACATGGTGATCGAGAATTGTAATGTAATTATTTTTCATCAACAAATCAAATATTTGATCACACATGCTTGAATTGAAGGTATACTTCTTGTTTTCTAGCCGATCTTGCTGTTTGAAAAGCTTTGGAGATAAGCAAACGAATGGTTCAGATTTGGAATCGCCCCATTCGGCTATGCATTGTGTTTTCCACTCTATCTCTGATGTCTTTGGATAAGATATTGTATTAGCATCGGTTTTCTCAATAGAATTTAACCTTGGCATTAAATTTCTGAAACGAATATATTTAGAACATACATGTCTCAATTGAGACCAAGTGCAAGCCAAGTACGAAATAAGCAAAGCTACCCAACTAGATATGAAATTTAGATAAAGCAACAGGGAAAGCTTTGGCTGTAATAATAAGTCATTATCGGTCTTTATAAATGGCGGAATGGTTTGACCGATATGTTCCATAACAATTTTATTGCTAACAAGTAAATTACCCCTCTTCATTGGTATTTCAAAATTACTTATGAGAATATTTCTTATATATGCATCAATAATGAAGTTGCGACCAAATCTAAAAATAGGTGAATTACTCGCTATGCATACCTCTTCAAATATGTTGGGAGAACATGATGGTGGTGCCATTTGCAGAACATCTTGCTCCGTCTTTGGATGGCTCCCCAACACCTTGTCATCATCTTTTTCTTGAATCCGTGCATCATTGCTTTGAAGATTTTTGTCGGCCGAACTTTGTTCGGCTACTTGTTCTTGTCCTTGAAGCTTGTCAATTTCTACGGCACGGAACTCATAGGGCATGAAGTAGGTTCCATTAACTTCAGAAAAATCAAGCACCGTTGTTTTCCTATGCTTGCCATGCCCTTTCTCAATAATGCTTGCCTCGTTGGATTTGATGGATTCAGAATATATACTACATGATTCGGATTTTTCAACCGAAGCACTTCCATATTCCGAATCATCCTTCTTTTCATTGATACTACCAATTGGCAATGCTTCTTTTATCTGAGCCAATTCTTTTTCTATTTGTTTCTGACGACGAGCAGCAAAATTAGCTTTAAGCTTTTTCTCAATTTCAGCCCACTCCGGATATGATTGCCCCCCAATGCTTTTAGATTCTTTCGGCAATGACACACGGCTGTTGCCGAAATTTTGCAATTGTGTAGGGGATGTATAATATGATATAGTACTAGGTGAAGGCATATGCATTGTTGTAAGACCATCCTTTTGCTCGCCAATTTTATCAATTGGCAAAGATTCATCTTCTTGCAAAACTCTAGCTTTTATTGCGGCATAATCTGGAAATAGCCCCTTTTCATGTTGTTCAAGGCAAAGAGCACTAATTCTCTTATTTTGGGCTAAACTCTTCAATGCAGCCACCACTACCTCATCCTCTACAATGTTGGGCACAACCGCTCCTGTAAAATTTACATTCATTCGGCTATAACCAAGAAGGTGTGAAGCCGAATTATGAGCATCTACAGTTGTGTATGGTGCCGAAGAATTAGTAACATGAGGTGTAGCATATGACAGTTGAGAGTAACTGGCCGAATAGCCACTAGTAGCATGGCCAATTCTCTCATTCATCGGCATGGTTGGATTACTATATTGCACATTAGCTGCCGATGAATAAAAGGGTGAAACACTTTCTCGTATGGCATTGGAAATTCTAACTTGGGGTGTTTCGAATTGATTAATCAAACTCATCATGTTGCTCATCGGCATATGAATTTGCTGGGTTGCCGATGCGTGTGAGTTGGGATACATATGGTGCATGTTACTAATATCATAAGAAGTTGAAGTATATAAATTACTTTGAATCGGCCCTTGCACGTAGTTAGTTGCATGATTGAAAAAACTAGGGTTGGCTGATAGATTATACTCAATGAACGATATAGTAACACCATATGAATTATTTGCATCTACATAAAGGGATTGGGAATTCATATTACCTTTGTAGACTGCAAACCCTAGATGACGATCTCTTTGTAGCAAGAACGGGCCGGAGACCGTTCGAAGCTTCGTCCCCGTCGGAGTCGCCAAAAAGTGTGTTGACGCTGGAACGCGTCACACGAACACGTCGATGTGTACCCGCGGTGCCAAGGAGATGCTCCGCAACTCACACCGCGGGAGGCCGACTTCCAGCGCGATATGCAAGACAGCAAGCTGGCGCTTTTGGGACCAGATGCCCCGCTCGCCCGGGAGGGACCCCGTCAGGGCCCGCGGCGACGATTGGCTGCTCGAGGCGTTCTTACCGCCCCTAGAGCCTCGTGGATTCACAACCTCCAATCTTGAAGAATGACCAAGAACTAGACGAAAGATACAAGGGGAGAGATAAAAGTAGATGAACACGGAAAAATAGTAGATTGATTGATCGATTGTGTTTTGTTCAATCGGCCATCACCCCACAAGTATATCAGAGGCAGCTGGGCTTCCCGTGCAAGGAAAAGGCTTGGATTCACGTCCAAAACCCTAGTCAAATTCGGATTGGTTTTGTCCGAACTTCCCAAAACTGTTCGGTTTAAACTGGCTGCACCTTGCGGGTAACATTTGAGGTGGTAAATGACCTCGGATGGGAACGAGCTCAAAAGCAATCTTAACCGTTTCGACGAGACGAACAACTTTTATGTTGAACGTTTTTTGATTAGAGTTCATCTTGAGGGTCAAATCGCTCGTGCAACACAGACTATTATTTGCGCTACCCATCAGACAGGGTGTCTAGTGGGGCGCGCCACTTTTGGCTCGTGATAGTGCTATATTCGGATGGCTCTAACTTTTGCATACGAACTCGGATTGGAATTATTCTTATATCAAAATCGATCATTTCAACGAGACGAAGACAATCCATGTAGATCATTTTTCCATAAGAGGCAGTCTTGGGGGCGTAATGTGCCGAATGGTGTTCTGAATACAAAATCTCAGTATTTTGAACACAACTTCGGCCTTCGAGATGAGATTAGATGGCGATGGCCCAAACTTCAAAGATGTTCGTATCGACAACACGAAACATTTTCATGTAGAACACTTCTCCATTTGAGGCCATTTTAAATAAGTTCTTGACTGTGCCAAAATCTGGTGTCAACAACATCCATCATTGAATCATGTCCTGTACCACCAATATTGGTCCACCGTGCCAATAAATTTACATGCAAACCCCTAATATTACTATCTAATGACAGTACAAAAACAGTAGCAAGATAGTAGCAAACCATGTACCTTGGTAATGAACAGCTCATAGTGCCACCAATTGGATATAACTGTTTGGAAGAAAAAATGCTCATAATGTTGAACCATTTGGACTTTTTGTGCAGTTCCACTAAAATCGAGCATCCCTATTTGCACAGATATTGAAAGTGTGATTACTATAAAAGTGGCACTAGTTGAAGCATAGACTCACAAATATAAGCATTCCAATTTCTTAATGGGAAAAGGTAGCAAGACTGTTTCTAACCACCTGTTTGAAGGAATAAATAAGGCAACAACAGCCAATGTTAGTAAGGCATACATAGTATTTTTTGAAAGATTGAACCATTCCCGACCTTTCCTCTTCTTTTAAGCATTTTTTGTGCAGTTCAACTAAAATAAAATGCCATCACCGCTTTGATAATTCGGTGACACTGTACAAAAAGTGACTTACATGATGTTAGGTATGTAATCGACAGGCAATAGAGACAAACATGCAGACCTCCTCTGATAACATAATGAACATTAACTTTAACAAAGGTGTGACTAGCTTTGCTGGCATAATTTGAATGAACTCTACACCCTCTATTTCTTAATATAAGATGTTTTTGCTGTTCAATTTATAGTACCCAAACATCTAGTATTTAGAAAAATAGGTAGTAGTTTTCTTGGGCACATATCTGGGAAAGCTTTCCACAACTTATATATGTCCATACGCTAATGAAACTCCATTTGAATAGTACAAATATACACTACTCCAGTGGGTAGTGCAATAGTAGAGTAGTTTTTTTATTACGGGGTACAATGCAATGGTACAAATATACACTAATCTAGTGGCTAGTGCCCACTCCTGACCTTTCCTCTTCTCTTCATAATTTTTTGTGCAGTTTAACTGAAATTAAATGCCATCACCGCCTTGGCATTTTTGTGACACTGTATATAAAATTTGACTTGTCATAACCTCAGTAAGTGAGGTATGCACTATATAAGCATTAAGACTGCAAAAATCTGAAGGTAGTAACAAATTTCATCATTGGTATAGTGGTTGTGCAACAACATTAGAATGCCTTAGCTCAAAAATCTTTAATACATCCACAATCAACAGCTAACCCTGAAATAATCCAGTGACATTAAATGGCATTGCTTAAATTTATCAGTGGCATTAGACTGTCTGCGACATTAGTTAAATCTGGCATCACTTTAGCAGTAGCATTGCTTGATTTTACCAGTGGCATTATACTAAGGGGCTGTTTGGTTTGTGACTAACTTTGCGAAAGGTTGCCACACCTATGGTTAGGCAAGTTTAACCAACTTAGATGAGTGTTTGGTTCAAACCACACCTTAAGCAAGCCACATTAGGGCCCCACATGGCATACACACAAAAAAATGTGGCAAGATTCCCTTAGTCTTGCCAATTAGTGGCTCTCATTTTGATGAACTAATCTTAAGAAAGCTTGGAAAAAATATGTGGTAAAGTTTGGCAATGAAAGGCCTAGAACCAAACAACCCCTAACAGCTAAAAAGTGGCAATAAGAGCATGGGGAGGCCCGTTTGGACAGTGGGCGCAACAGTACGATGTATCTCCACGAACGCATAGACTGGTGAGGGAGGGATGGTTGCCCAGAGCAACAAATATCTAGGCAACATATGTGGATTACGTCCCATTTTTCTTCTCTTTAGCCACAATTTTCCTATGTGAGGACAACAAACTGATTGACCTGGTCATTCTCTATTACGTTGTCATGCCTTTCTACCCTTTTTCAACCAAGAGACAAGAGACTCATTCCTTAGCTACTGATTTCCCCCTTTTCAACCAAGATGCAGGTTCGATACCTAGTCTCTTTGACAGTAGTTTCTTCCTTTCTTTCTTTATTCAACCCAGACACGCATTAGTCTGCATGAAGTAGGGCTGCAAACGAGTCGAGTTCGAGCGAGCTGGATTAGGCTCAGCTTAAATTATACTAAAATTCGAGCGAGCTCAAACTGAGTGAAGCTCAAGGTCAAGACACAAAAAGTTGCTCATGCTCAACTTGTATCAATCTTGAGACGATCTCGAGCTAGTTTCGATCTAAATAATAAGATGATTTTACGAATAGGCAATTTTTCAAACATTATAGCCAACAACACAATATTGAAAACCACTATAAAATTTGACTTATTCTCCCTCAACTAAATACTAGCACTTGATAAATCGGGATCAATTAACTAGAAAGATTATAAAATGAAGGTGCTCTGCTCTTAAACTTCGGATGTGAATAATAGAATATTTGACACGACTGACCACGCATCATATTGAGGCTAAATTTGTCATGCTTAATAGGACTCCATGTTTCCTACTAGGTAAAACTAAGAAAAATTTGACACAAAATATATGGCAATACATTATCCTATTTCCTTTAAATATACATCAAGATTATTTAATATAATTATATGTCATCGAGCTATCGAGCTAAAATCGAGCGAGCTAGTGTTGGCTCAAGATTAACTCATTTCTCTATCGAGCCAAATAAAGTGTTCATACTCAGCTCATTTCTTTTCGAGTCGATCTCGAGCCAAGTCAAAATACGAGTTGATCTCGAGCGGCTCACGAGCCTCGAGCTTTTCTTGTAGCCCTAGCATGAAGTAGGGTTTCCTTTAATAGTGCAAATTAAGGTTTTCGTCTGCGTGACCAGCAGAGTAGAGGATAGTAAATTGGGGAGATGGGTAGTGGAAAAAGATCCACATGCAGTGACGTGGCAGATGCGGCAATGGAACAAGGGTATGGTTCGAAAAGAGGTAGCATACCCGAGGGTCGGTGGGAAGTGGCTTCGCTCATGGTCGTCGTCCTCCGCACACACTACGACAACCAGCTTGGGGACGAAGGCCATCCCGCGCCGGTGCTAGGTGTGAGAGTACGGCCTTGTCGTCAGTGTGTGACCTCCCTCGCCGACGATGAGTGCTTCAACACGGCACGTCCTTTTCTTCCCTAGTGGATGGGATCCTAGCAAATCTATGACCACCGGTGAGGAGGGAGAGAGAGGGGCCATCGCCATCTTTCTTAGATCTGGAGAGAGGGTGATAGTGTGATAAGCAAGTGGGTAGCCCTTAGCAAGCAAGCGTTGAAGCTGCAGTCTATATACTTTACGAGTACTAGTAAGTACTAGAGGTAGAGTAGTTTATATTTTCTCTACATATAATACCAATTAATTGTGCTTCAAAACTGAATGGCATGCCATTAAAAAATAAAGTCGAGAAATAATGCAGCACCTCGGGCCAACGCGGCTATATCGCATTTTGCACGTGAAATGACACACCATGTTTTGTTGACATGTGGTCATGTTCCAACATGTCAGTGAGACGACGGTGAGTCCTTTTGTATAATTTTGAAATGGACGTCTATATAGGTCGCGGAACCTCTTTCTATACCGCGACCATCTTCCATTCCCCACTAGCCTCTTCTTGTACTATATATGGCAACCGTCCATCGCCTCTTCGCATTTCACTAAAAAATACACTTCCGTGATGATACGTGTTTCTCACAGTAGGTCGCGTTTTTTGTCATGCATGTACATCCATGATGATTTTATGACAGAATCAAGATAGTCATACCTGTGCTGTCATAGAAGTGTTCCATGTCATTACCAAAATTATCATCACGGAAGTGTCCACTTCCATGACGATAAATCGCGCGTCACATAAGTGCTTTCGTCAAGGATGACCGACACATGGCATCCACCGTAACGGAACGCCGCTAAGCTATCGGGTTGGGTTTTGGATCCGATAACCCGTTAACAGCCCCGACCAATGGGGATATTCCACGTGTAAAATCATCATTGGCTGGAGGAAACACGTGTCGGCTCATCGTTGGGACATATGTCATCCACTCATTGGACAGAAGGCGCCTATGATACGTCAACACATGGCACGGCCCAACAGTGACCCATTCCTGTGAAAAGGCCGGCCCGTTTGACTTGGTCAAAAGGTGGCGGGCCGGCCCATGGAAAGCATGTTAACGGCCTATTCGCATATAGCCCATTTACAGCCCGCTAACCCAAGGCCCGTTACGCCCTATCCGAATTAGGCCCAGTAGCATCATCTGGGCCATCCAATATGATTCCAGCCCGTTTTCACTTCTGGCCCATGTATGGCCCATGACGTCTTTCGGCCCATATGAGGCCCTTTGTAACTCTTGGCCCATTAACGGCCCGTGGTGAAACTGGCCCGTAATGAACAGTGTATCACTTTACACCCATTAACGGCCCGTGGTGAAACTGGCCTGTAATGAACAGCGTATCACTTTATACCCATTAACGACCCGTTATTCTTTGGGCCGTTTCCAGCCCAAGTTATCTTTCGGCCTTCTGAGGGCCCATTTATTCTTGGGCTCATTTACAACATTCGGTTACTTACGGCCCGTTACTATCATTTTCTGCTTGTGGGCCAAATTCAGCCCGTAGTTACAATCGGCCCGTTTGTGGACCGTTAATCTGTTGGGCCATTTTCATAGCATCACCAAATACGGCCTATTAACGGCCCATTATGGTCAGTCCATAAAACGTACAATTTCCATTAAAGGCCCGTCTATGGCCCATTAAAGGCCCGTACAAGACCCATAAATGAGTCGGCCCTTACAAGGCCCATGGATCCTATGAGACATAGAAGGCCCATGGATCCTACGAGATGTAGAAGGCCCATGGATCCTACGAGACGTAGAAGCCCCATGGATCCTACGACCCGTTGAAGGCCCATGGATCCGATGGCCCATTGAAGGCCCATGGATCCGACGGCTTGTTGAAGGCCCATGGATCGTACGGCCCGTGAAGGGCCATGGTCGGGCGAGTTGGCCCCCGTTTGAACGATATAGCATATTCAAAGAATTATCCTACTCAATACTATCACCTCTAAAAAAACATACACTATACAACAAAGAGACAAAGCCATAGAAAGGTAGAATAATCCTACACTATACAATAAAGAAATTACAGCTGATTATACCCACTGGGCATTATGGTTCAACACATGTGATAATAAAGAATACACAAACAGCAAATTACATACACTGGGCAAATACAGCTCATACATCATGGACGCACATCAACTTAACTCCATTTGAACTATCATCTCTTCAGAAAATAGGATTCGCCGGATTCAGATAGCACAAATTTCAGTCTGCAAAGTCTCCAATTCCTTCATGGTTACCTCAGTGTCTTGTTTCATTTTTTGACTCCTTCATCTAATACCTGCATGTCCAGTCTCAACTTGTTGATTATACGTTGACAATCATGTACACGTTGTCTTGCTACCTTTAGTTGATGCTCGAGAACATCAGCACATTCCAATTCCAATCCATAATCATTCCGTAACGGCCATGCCACACTGCTCATAGATCTTTGTGTTGATGTCACTTCATCCCGAAATGTTTCTGTAAGTACAAATGACTAGGGCAAAAATATAGTTACAACAGTGAAGCGAGCAAGACACTATTTTGTACTACATGGCAAAACAGGACTAACAATAATGTTACATGTCATGAAGCATAACCAGGTGATATTTTAAAATTTATAAAAAAGATAGTCTGTGCAGCCTGCATACAGAAATCCCTCTTAGCTCACCAGAGGAGCATGATGTTGGGGCCCAATCGAAAACAAAGACAAGTTACAAATTTAGACAACACGTTGCGTATAAGTAAGCAAGCAGTTGGCCATTCTGTAGCTCAATTAAATTCTTAGGGAGCATAATGGACAACAGATGGTTTCATACAAACATACTACAGCAGGCAAAACTATGCAATCATTAGCGTAGTATAAACTAGATTGTGAGCCTCATGCAATAATAGTTGGTTAATAGACTTCAAAGCTTCAGGCACACTTCGGCAGAGTAATTAAATGGTAAGGCCTTTAATTATGTCAACTAATAGTTATACAAGTACCAAACATTAGGCATGATTATTTGGGCATCTCATTAACTGAGGACAAATAAAGCAATTGAAAAGAGCATAATGTCCCTGAAACAAACAAGGAATTGAACTGTTGAGTTGCATACAGTGACTTACCTTAGCAGGTTGGAGAGGCTCAGTGCAGCTCCTACTTCTCTTGCAAGGCTCCTTCCTAACATCTTGTACTTGGAAATCCTCAATCTTATCTTCATTGCACCCCCTCTGCAAGGTGACACAAACTAGCTACTCGTCTCCTTGGAAGATAAATATGCATACTTTCTAGTCTGAACACAAAAGGATGAGATTATAACAAAACAACACCACATAATGAAACATGCCGCATCTCTTGCACTTGCACACAATGAAATGAGCATTTACTATGTCTGCACTTTGTAAAAACTAGGCACACCTTCGAACTGGATCTCCAAGTACTCTTGGAGAGCCTACTGTAGTGTACAGCCAAACCTTTATGTCACCTATGACTTAGACAAGGCCCCACTACAGCATCCCTTAGTGTTTAAATCATTGACACGCTCTATTAGAGTGTTAGGTCAAGAACAACAAGTAATCAAAGCAAACAGTCCAAGTATGGCTGGCTGATGCAAACAAGCAATTGAACAGATGTGTGAGCAAATCTTACATATCAAGAAAAGAAGCAAAGAAGGAGGCTCAAGGACCATCACTTGACCGACCAGATTTAAGGGACATTTAAACATCATGTGCAACGTATGAACTAACATAAACATTGCACATTCCAGATTCTACAAGGGAATGCACATGTATTAGGTTATGCCATGTATGATGATGCCTAAATGTACAGATAGCAGGCAGGAGTGATTCATCATTGCACGCACAATTGAATTGCAGGTTAAGGGCTATTTCGATTCCGCCTTTTCAGGGCATATTGTCAAAAGAAGCCATAAAAGATGTAAAGAAGTCATCTTTGAGTTATGGGCTTGGGCTTAACTAATTTCGCTTTGGAGGGGGGTGTTTCGATTGGAACCTCACTAAAAATTGAAGGGAAGGGGAATAGTGAAATGACTCTGTTGTCTACCTATATTACACTCAAAATGCAACTGCTGACGCCGTGTCACACCTGACCCTCAAGTAAAAACAAAAACGCAAGCGTTCATTTCCCTGTCCGCTTGCATCTCCTCTCCCCTTTCCCTCTACCTCGATCCCCTGCCTGCAACACTAGGGTTCCTCCAGCGAGCCGTCGCCACTAGTCCCATCTGGCCTGGTCTTCGACGATGCTATGTCCACCTAGGCTACATGGCCGGCGGGTAGGGGCAAATCTCCCTGGCTGCTCCTCCCTCTAGCGCCGCCCCTCATTCTCATGGTCTCCAATAGCTGCTCCACTGTGGTTCGTCCAATGCACTACTCCGGCGGGCGCTGCACAACTACGGCTGATGCCACAGTGCAGCAGAAGGCACCTTATTCCCCCTCCCCTCCTCCCAGGCCATGGCCTTGAGGTGCTGTTAAAGGATGAGCTCATCCAACAAGGTGAGGATCTCCTCTGATTTTTTGCCAAATTTTCATTCTGATCCACTATACTATGAATTGCTATGAGCTGCTTCTGCTGCTGCTATATGATGCATTGCTATGAGCTGCTCCTACTGCTGCTATATGATGAATTGCTATGAGCTGCTGCTATATGATGAATTGCTATGAGCTGCTGCTGCTATATGATGAATTGCTATGAGCTGCTGCTGCTGCTATATGATGAATTGCTATGAGCTGCTGCTGCTGCTATATGATGATTTGCTATAAGCTGCTCCTGCTCCTGCTATATGATGAATTTCTATGAGCTGCTCATGCTGCTGCTATATGATGAATTGCTATGAGCTGCTCCTACTACTGTTATATGATGAATTCCTATGAGCTGCTGCTGGTATATAATGAATTGCAGACTGCTGCTGCTATATGATGAGTTTCTATGAGCTGCTGCTGCTACTATATGATGCTTTCAGGTGGTGCTGCTATATGATAATAACCAGCCACTTGGACCATCGAATTTCAATAAATAATTTTTCTTCATTTAAAAGTGGGTCATGTGTTCTTCGTTTAAATTAGGCAATGGGATCTCTATGGAGAACATTGACCAAAGTAGATTTTGCCAAGTAGATGGTATCTTTGTATTTGCATTTTGAGCAAATAATGATGGTCTGTTTTCCTATCATATTAATTACTGCACTGGTTTAAATTTGTGATGTTTGCAAGTCAAATTAATTTCCACATGGGCAGTAAAATGAAAAAAATATAATGCAATCTAGATTTTCCACTGATCATACCAAAGATAAGCGGAAAACGCAATGAAAAGAACTGGTTGGCTTATTACATGGAGCTTATATTCACAGGTGCTTATTTTCTTAGTATAACTCGTAATAACTGTCCCTAAGAAACTTGGCTAATAGAACTGGCATACAAATAACATGTCACGATGATTGCAATGGAGGAGTGACGTACCATAGCACACTGTATAGGCTCACCGCTGCCTCTCCTTTTTTGCGATGTTCCATGAAATTGCCACATACATCTTGTACTTTTTCATTGTGTAACCCTATCTGCCAGTTGACACGGTTAATTTGGGACATCTCTACATGATACTACATTGCATATCCCTTGCGCATATTTAAACCACCAATTAACGATTGTGTGCGTACCATAAACTAGCCATGACTCTGTATGCTGGACTAGCAGGCACTCTAAGGGAGCCTAATGTAGTGCACTGGAATTGCTACATGCCACCTACGATTTTGTGTAATGTACTGCCCCTGTTCCTAAATATATGTCTTTGTGGAGATTCCAGTATGGACCACATACAGATGTATATAGATGCATTTTGGAGTGTAGATTCACTCATTTTGCTCCGTATGTAGACTATAGTGGAATCTCTAGAAAGACTTATATTTAGGAACGGAGGTATGAGGTAGTATCATGTATGACATCTACATATCTAATTTAGCAGCTAGAATAGAAATCATTGTCTGCACAAAGGGATTACTGGTCGAAAATCCTAGCAAAGCACGCTAGCAGGCACAGAACAATACAAGAGAGAGAGAGAGAGAGACGCACTTACAAGATCATAGCAATGCCTCAGTCCAGGATCTTAGTTGGCCAAGCTGTTAGATCTAGAAGAAACATCGTCCTTGTAGTTTTTGCTAGCTGCATAACAGGTAGCAGCGACCAGTTAGTATATTTGAAGTACATCAGGCAGGTGATGTTGAACGGGTTTAAAGGTGACAAGTACCTAGGCCGTGGCGGGTGCTTGGCATCTCTCTAGATGGTGGGAATCAGGTTAGAAACGTCAAGGGTGATGACACTGCGCTGGCTGTCGGGGTCCGGTAAGGAGATCTAGAACCGTCAAGTAGGGTATTTGTGGAGCGACTCCGATAGGGTGGACTACGGTGTGGGCGAAGCAGATCTGTGGCCGTGGACGAGGGAGTAGGTGAAGCTGCTCCGGTGGTTGGGTTAAGGATGGTGTCGACGACGTGGATCTGCGGCCGTGGACGGGGCATCAGAAGCTGCTCCGGTGGTTGGGTTAAGGATGGTGTCAACGATGCGGATCTGCGGTCGTGGACGGGGCATCAGAAGCTGCTCCGATGGTTGGCATAAGGATGGTGTTGACGATGCGGATCTGCGGCCGTGGACGGGGCGTCAGAAGCTGCTCCGGTAGGTTGGATGAGGGTGCGAGGAAGCGGATCTAGGGCTGTGGACTTGTGAGTTGGCAAAGCGGCCCCGGTAGGGTTGAGAATGGTATAGGCGAAGCTACTCCGGTAGGGTTGACGATGGTGTCGGCGAAGCGGCTCCGGTAGGGTTGAGGAAGGTTTCGGCGAAGCGGCTCCGGTAGGGTTGAGGAAGGTGTCGGCGAAGAGGATCAGAGGCTGTCGACGGGGGCGTCGGTGGGGCGGCTCCGAGGGGTGTGGACGAAGTGTCTCTGGTGGGGAGTACGAATGAGCAGCTGTAGATGCGCGGCGGTTGACGAGAGTACCGGTGAAGCAGATCCGGCACCGTGGACAAGGCCGACACTGAATGGGCTGTGGTACAGTGGTGGATGAGCAGTCTACTTGTTTCTAGGGGAGGTGGGAGGGGTAGATGCGGCCGTAGAAGCAGATCCAGCGAGGTGGACACCGCTGGGAGTGAATAGGCTATGGTACACCGGTGGATGAGTAGTCTAGGGTTTCGAGAGGGGAGGGGAGAAAGGGCGATGAAGTACGGACGACGTGATGTAAGATGCTCTGGTGCTGTGGAGTTACTAGTTAGTCGTTTTTTCGGGAGGGGGAGACGAAATGGGGGTGCCATGTAGAGGGGGGAACTGGAAGTTACCAAAGCAGCCCCGACCTATCATGTAGATGAGGGCAGTATTGTAACTGTTGGCCTCCGTGCACCAAGGACAAAAGGGAGATTTCGCATGCTAAAGACTAAGGTGGCGGAAATTTTAGAAGGAGGCGGGAGACTTTGCCGCCCGCGGGATCATTCGTATCCAGTTTCAACTAATTTTAGACCGTGCTAGCGGGAAGGTCATGCTAGACTGTGTACACGGGGCACGCGTCAACAGTTAATAACTGGTGTGAAGTCCACCCCAGAAAAAAAGACAATAACTCGGGATGATGCGCCGATAACTTGGATGTTCACACGGGCGCGATCAATCATACGGGTGTAGTGGCGCGTTCACAAAAAAGGGATCAAACGCTCAGCCTATGTATTTCTCGTGTAAATAGATAATTTAGTGCCATTGGTTATTTACTTTAAACATAATCCATTGACGTGTTACCTCATATGATTACATAGCCTCCATTTCATAAATTGCGTACCCGTTGAATTCATATATGAATATTACATATGTTACTTCAAAATAGAAACTTAAATCATCCAAGACTAATGAATTTGAATGCAAGAGTAACAATGGTGCATGTACATGATAGCTACTATTGGTTGTTTGAAGAAACATAACTGTAACTTTGGCATGCACAACTAAAAATGTTTATTTAAATAGAAAAAAAGTGATATGTGAGTGTCCAATCTTTATAGAGTTGAATCGATATTGTACCTTTGGCCACGATACGAAGTAGATATTGACTTATGTTCAAGCGATGCACATCCACGATCGCTAGATAGTGATACGTGAATGAATTATGCAATCTCTCTCACACACATACATATCTCATTTCCCTGTGGGCATCGAATCACACACGCGCACTTCATGTATTTCTCTCCCTCGTCAAGGTTAAATTCGTGTTTCTACCCCGTCCTACAAGTCTCTCACACAGAAACACACACGCTCTCTATGTCTAACACACCCAACCCTTTAATTCCGCCCACCCACAGCCACTAATGTCTCAAAATATAATAATGTCTCTCACACATATGCCTAAGGTTAACTCGAGTTCCGGAACCATATGAATACATACAATGGGATTCCAACAGAGCACCTTTTGTTTTGAGATTTCTCTCTCCCTCCCTCTCTCTCTCTCTCTCACACACACACACACACACACACACACACACACACGCGCGCGTGCGCGCGTACACATTGTTTCTCGCTTCATTTTTCCGGCACTTGCATCCACACAAACCATTTGTTTATCTTTGTGAGGCTTTAAGTATGCCTCGCACAAATGCTATCTACCTATCCCTTAATATAGCTAGCATTTGTGTCACACAAACTCCTTCTCCCTACTAGCAAGATGCCCATGCGTTGCACGGAACATGAAGATGCATTTGTATGAGAAGTTTATCTTGTGGGAGAAAAGGATGAACGAGCGAATGCCTTGTTTGAAAATGCGGAGAGGGGTGTGGGTATCTTTTTGCGAAATTGCCATAGTTTCCTTCCTATCTGTCGGATATAAATCGGATGGCCTATATTGCAGGATGGTAGGAACACCATCATCACCAACTCTGTTTTTTTATAAGAGTAGAGATATGTGAGTGTCACTGCCCCCCCCCCCACACACCCACACACCCACACTTCCCAACACCGAAGGAGTAGGGTGACACCTCGATCTTGATACTAATCTATCGACTGGCTTCTCTCTCAAACATACACACACACACTACCCAGCACCGAAGGAGTAGGGTGGCACATCGATCTTGATAATAATCTATATACTCCTGTTTCAAACACACACACACACTCACTAGTTGTGCCTCTGTGCCTACCGTGCACACTCTCGGTACGTCTTTCTCTCCCTCCCCCCCAACAATGACAGTAGAAGGGTGACAACTCGATCTGATCATAATCTGTCAATTGGTTTCTCTCTCAAACATTGTGTCTCGGTGCCTCGCTCAGTAGCCCCCGCGATATGTAGATTTCTCGCGCGCGCACAGCTGTAGTGACGATGACGCTGAACCCAGTGTGCCTTGTTTTTACCAGCCTCATGTGATAGTTTTCACCCTGTTTTCTGTTAATTAACAAGGCAACCTTTTCTTTGTTACTACTAGTGAATCTGAAATCATTCGGGGCAGACATAAAATATATCACTTCAACCCAATTATCACAGCAACTATTTTAAAAGAAATTACCTAGCTGCCCATGCGTTGGACGGAATATCAAGATGCATTTGTATGAGTAGTTTATCTTGTGAGAGAAAAGGCTGAATGAGGGAAGGCCTTATTTGTGAACGTGGAGAGACGTGTGGGTATATTTTTGCAAATTTTCCATAGTTTCTTTCCTATCCGTTAGATATAAATCCGACGGCCTATATTGCAGGATGGCACACACACTATCATCACCAACTTTGTTTTCTACTCCCTCTGTCCGAAAATACTTGTCATCAAATTGGATAAAAAGAGATGTACCTAAAACTAAAATATGTCTAGATACATTTACTTTTATCCATTTTGATGACAAGTATTTCCGGACGGAGGGAGTATTGTCTTTTTAGAGATTTCAACAAGTGACTATGACCGGACCTTACCAACATACTCAAAAAAGTAGTCCCTAATTTTGATGTTACCCACTTTTCTTGGCGGTGCAGTGCCATCTAGATACCTCATAAATAAATCAAGGATAAATCCGACCCCTTCCTGAAAAGACATACGGAGCAAAATGAGTGAATCTACACTCTAAAATATCTCTACATACACATCCGTATGTGGTAGTCCATTTGAAATCTGAAAAAGACAAATATTTAGGAACGAATGGAGTATAAGAGTAGACATGGAGATATATCTCCAGCACGGCCTACAAAAAAAATGTGCTGGGCTGGTTAGCGCCGGATGCTCGCAACGTGATGACATGAGTTCGAATTCTGTCTTTTAACTTTAGATTTTTATATTATATATTACTCTACTTATTCAATATATACTTCTTTCGCTACTGTACTGACAGTGGAACCCACAGAGTACTTAGAATACAAGATTAAGGATGGACTTGTTTCTTTTTAACTTTCTGTACGAAGCTGTAGCCACCCTGCAAGTCACGTGTACACTGTACATGCAATTAACTTTTTATAGAGGGACAATCATACAGGCAATTAACTCAAATGGATTGGATGTCACTCTATTATTTCCAGCATAAAGAGCATCTCCAACGGCAGCGGGCAAATTTCCTCCCACTTCCTTCCGCGGAGGACGACATCAAACGCCAGCGGCATACATTTTTACAACTCTAACCAATCAGATGAAATTCGTGCAAACACAGACTGATTTAATATAAGCATGAAGGATTTCGTATAAAAAAGCCGAATCTTCATATATACATGATGGATTTCATTACATTTAAATGAACTAAGAGGTGCCAATCCCGCTCTCTTGTATAATTAATACTCCCTCCGTCCGGAAATACTTGTCCTAGAAATGGATGTATCTAGACTTATGTTAGTTCTAAATGGCCGCCCGCGGATCCCTTTGTCTTTCTCATGTCCGTCAGACACTTGCGGGGTCGACGAAGGTCCTCGGAAGAGACGAAGCAGCAAAGAAACCACCTGAATCCGCAGTCGTCGCCTCGGCGGTGGCCTTCATGGGTCCCAAGTGGCGGCGGCCTCCCATGTTCTACTTCTCTTCGATGATGGCGGCGGACACGGAGAAGCTGGCCACTGACTCGTTGCTCTCCACGCACCCAGCTTCTATCTCTGCCTGCATGGCACTACTGTAGGCAATAGAGGCGCGCCAAAAGACACGGGAGGCGCGGCCACCGCACACACTAGTGGCATGGTACGATGCGGTAGCGACGGCGCCCGTACCGGCATACTCGCCACCATGCCGGCGTGGAGCAACTCGCCACTGCTCATCGAGCTGAAATGGAGCGGCAAGTTGCTGAACCACGCGCCTGCTTGGGGCGGCAATTGGCTCCGTCGGGCCAACGGAGGATGGTGAAGCACCGAGCGGCCTCGCCCGTTGTCAGGACCCCGACTCAATGCCACACCGATCTAGCATGTAACACGTCATATCACTTTGCGGCCTCAGGCACGGTATTCCCAGGGGTGTCGCCTTAACAGGCCCGGGACCATTTGCGCCTTTTGGCACACGTAAATGATAGTGTCGCTAGCATCCATATGACAAGGAGCCCGGGTGACATGGCTAGTCGTGAACCCAAAGTGGCACTAACTTACAGGGACAGGCGTAAAAGACCCAGCAATGAACGTGTCGGTCATCAGCGAGTGAATCCGGGCTGTGGCAACCGGGCTAGCAGGACTCCGGTAAATCGGGCTATAGCAGGCTAACAGGACACCGGTAGACACCGCGTGACATTTCCCCGAAGGGACAGACACAGGAACGAAGAAGGACACATGGCAGCCAGCCTAAGTGTTCTGGAGCAGTAGCAAGCTACCAAGGCTCAGTGTAAGCACTAGGAGACATTTCCCGGTAAGAGAGGCTACCAAGGATAAACAACTAGATAGTCAGATCCCACACATACCAAGCATTTCAATAACATACACACAATATGCTCGATATGTGCAAATACAACATTTCATCACGACATTACTCTACAACTCAAGTATTTTATTCAATAGGCTCCGAAGAGCGAGATATTACAACATGGGTGTCTCACCCAGCATTCAGAGCATACAAGTCAAAGCACATGAGGAAGCTTAACATGTCTGAGTACAGACATCTACAAATGAAACAGGCTGAGAAGTCTGACTATCTACCAGATCCTGCCGGGGGCACAAGATCGTAGCTGAGGTAACAAGCTAAACGTCGAAGTCCCACACAGAACTACTAGTGAGACTAAAGTCTCTCTGCAAAACATAAAATAGGCAAATGTGAGTAAAAATGTACCCAGCAAGACTTACATCAGAACTAACTACATATGCATCATTATCAACAAAGGGGATGGTGGGGTTTAACTGCAGCAAGCCAGCTTTGACTCGGTGGCTATCCTGAACTACGACTGCAAGTAACTTTTTTGAGGTGGTGCACACGAGTCCACATATTCACCATATCAATACACCACTATGGATCCGCTCCCGTCTCCCTACGAGAACGCCATCCATAGCACTCACGCTTATCTTGCGTATTTTAGAGTATCCTCTTTCACTTGTCTATGAACTGTATAGGCAACCCAAAGGTCCTTTACTGCGGACGGCTATTCGAATAGATGATGTTAACCCTGCAGGGGTGTACTTCTTCACACACGCTCTCGCCACTTACCGTCATGTACACATCATGTATCTTGGCAACCTTAAAGCGGAAGCCTGGTGAGGGTGTCGGCCACGGCCTACCTAAACACTCAAGTCTCTAGTCTAGGTTTATCGCCTATTCAGGTTCCATTCGCAGGGAGTCCGGCTGAAGTTTCACATACGGCCCCGAACGATGTGAGCAGGGTTCCCGAGACACCAAACGGGCGCCCGATACACCGTGCCACGTGCCTACCGCATCACAGCCCACCCCTCAGGTTAGCGCTGCCCACAGCATCCAGCATACTACAAACACCAGAAACTACTTGTAACTCCTGGACAGAGGACAAGGGTGGTTAAGAAGCCGAGAGGGTCAATTAAGGATCCCAATGAGTGGTAGTAGTTGTTCATGGATCACAAACACAGAACTCAGTTCATTACAAAAAAAATACACTTTCGTGATGATACGTGTTTGTCACAGTAGGTCACGTTTTTTGTCATGCATGTACATCCATGACGATTTTATGACAGAATCAAGATAGTCATACCTGTGTTGTCGTAGAAGTGTTCGATGACATTACCAAAATTATTATCACGGAAGTGTCCACTTCCAAGACGATAAATCGCGCGTCACAGAAGTGCTTTCGTCAAGGGTGACCGACATGTGGCATCCACCGTAACGGAATGCCGTTAAGCTATCGGGTCGGGTTTTGGATCCGATAACCCGTTAACAGCCCTGACCAATGGGAAATTTCCACGTGTAAAATTCTTATTGGCCGGACGAAACACATGTCAGCTCGTCAGTGGGTCAGATAGGCGCCTATGATATGTCGACATGTGCCACGGCCCACCACTGGCCCATTTATCTTACAAAGCCGGCCCGTTTGACTTGGTCAAAAGTTAACGGGCTGGCCCATGAAAAGCCTGTTAACGGTCTCTTCGCAAATAGCCCATTTTACGGCCCGTTAACTCATGGACCGTTAGGCACTAAAGGAAATCGGCCCAACAACGTCATGTGGGCCATCGAATATAACACCAGCCCATTTCACTTTCGGCCCATGTATGGCCCACGACGTCTTTCGGCCCATATGAGGCCTTCATATCTTTCGGCCCTTTGCAGGCCCACGGTGACTCTAGCCCATAATGAACAGTAATTTTCTTTATACCCGTTAATGGACCGTGATTTACATGGGCCGTTTCCAGCCCGTGTTAGCTTTCAGCATATTGATGGCCCATACGTTCTTGGGCTCCTTTTTGCCCCTCTATTACTTCCGGCTCGTTACTGGCCTGTTCCCCTAATGGGCCAAATTCGGCCCATGGCAAGAGTCGTCCCGTTACTGGCCTGTAACCCTAATGGGCAAAATTCGGCCCATGGCAAGAGTCAGCCCGTTTCTGGCCAGCCCGTCCTATATTCTGGCCCATTAACGACCCGTTATGTCTGTGACAGAATTAAGCTTTTGCAGTCCTACAGCCTATTAACGGCCCGTTACCGTGCTGGGCCGATACCAATTACGCCCGATTACGGCCCATGTAGACCCATTTATCCGACGGCCCAAGGCCCACCAATTACAGGCCCATTTATCGACGGCCCGAGGCCCACCGATTACAGGCCCATTTATCGACGGGCCGTAGGAGACCCTTGGATCCTACGGCCCATATATGGCCCATGGTAGTTGCGGCCACTAGCAAACCAGGGAAAAAGAAGACTAGGAAATAAATAAGGCCGAAACTAACGCTAGGCTATTAAGGCGATTGCACAGATTACATCCACTTGGCATCAAAGATCGCCACCAGTGCAAATATAGGGAACACCCTACACTATACAAAAATGGCTTGCTGTTTTCTTCAGCCGGTGGCTGCACGTTAAGAATAAATTTTGTGTCGCACCAAAACAAATTACAACTATATAACAAAAGGAAGGTTGGCATAAAACTTAACAGTCTAGAAGATAAATGCACCACCAGAAGTTCAGAAGCTCGGTTCATTGGACCTGACTATTACGTTTTCATGCTATATTGTCCGATGGAGCACCATAACCCTCGCCTTCATTTACCCTAGGCTCCTGAACAACATAGCAAATGTCTGATAGTCTGGTTTCAAAACCATGCATATCATGACAACATTGAGCAATGTTTCTCCTTGTTTCACAAAGGGCCTCTGTTAGGGAATGGACTTGTGTCTGGAGCGCAGATATAACATTGCTTTGAGCTTGCATATCTTGATCATGAGGCAGTTTGGACGATATTGCCTTAACAACCAACCCAGTATTACGCAGGAACGTGCTTTTGGCACTGTTAGTGGATAGGTACTGACCCACTCCAGCAAGAGGTGACATTGCGGTTATAGTTGCCTCGCCACCTTCAGAAGGTGGTGGTTCCACCATTTTTTCCATAGCTCGCTGAAAAGTTGAGGTTTTACATTAGTAGTACCAGAACAGAAGATATTAAGGAGGCAGCAAAACCGAACAAAATAGCTTTGGTCTATATACAAAACTTATTCTGGTGAACCCATGTAAAATATTAGTTGTATTTTATTGCAAAGTACATAATAAAACCAGGTTCCAAACATATGACCATGTACCATCGCTAATGTATTGTCTATTTCTTCACATTGTATTGAGGGCTAAGGATAAAGAGACGAAGTTTATAATACGGTAAGCATAGTATGACATCATTCATATCACAAAACAACCGAGAATAGACAAACAGGCAATTGTAATGTTGTGTGGGCAAGTCCAGCACGGAACTAGATTACGGGTCAAGATCAAAGGAACATCACTCCTCTCTTTTAAACCTTGTAAGGTGCAATGATACGCTAAGACAATTGTGTATAAAATTGAAAAGAGTAATAGACATTGGCTGCAAACCATGTAGTTCATGGCACAAGTCAGAGTAAGCAGTAGTTAAAAGGCATGAGGATTAAGGACTTACTACAACGTCTTTGACTGGTGTAGTCATGCCCTTCTTCTTGCTGGTGTGACAGTCCTTGAAGATTTCCATAACATTTGGTTCAAGTACTTTTTGGTCCTTGCGGGCTTTCCTCTGCATTTCGAACAAGTCAATATAGATCTGACAATATGGTACAACAAAAAGAGTGAAACAGCAGCTAATTACAAGAGCCTCGCAGTGTGCAATATAGCTACGAGATCCTGTCGTCTGTTGGAATTTAACTTTCGTATGGTTGGCCTTGTTCTTTGAACAGTTCACCTACAAGAAGATAGATTTGTGTGGCACATGCGTAAATAGGACTTCAACATGTGATCTGATCACATATATATAATATACCTGATACTTAGGATTAGACCAGTGTTTAACAAGGCCCCTCCAGTCTTCATCCGATATATTTTCCACTGGAGATGTTTGGGAAAGTTCACTGTTAGCCTTGCCTTCAAAGTGAGTTTTCCTCAAGTTATACCGATACTGTCGCAGAGCAGACTTGAAAACATGGGTGCAAGCTTGTCTGGTTGCATCATCTTGGCTATCCAACTTGAACCTCATCTGTTGAAAATTATGGGAGTCTCATTATCAGCAACCTAGAAATTATGGGACAGAGCAAGACGATATTACTAGTTTCCATACATAACCATACTTACAGATAAATGGTCGAGGAAGGTGTTGAACTAGGTTTCGTCTTTGTCATTCTTGTACTGGATCCATGTTGGGAGGATACGTACATGACACCTAACGGCAACCGTTGCCTCTAATACTAACTTGGTTGACTCTGTAGCATCACGTGGACTTTTTAAACCTGCCTCAAAATGGATCTCCCTTCTTCCTCCTCTATATTTATTTAACCTATCGAGCATTATCCCTGATGTTTGTTTCCTCTTGCGCCTAGGTGCTTGTCCAACAACGAACATAGGAAGTGTTAGTGTACATCAAACGGTGAGACTACATATAAATAAGCATGCAACTGTAACTTGACTCTAGCAACTACCTTCTTACTGTTGAAGCTCACAAGGTTCATCTGATATTGCTAGCTCGTCTTGTGTCAAGAGTGCTTGGGAAGTAGTGTCAAGTGTCAAGGGAGCTTGGGAACGTGCTGCTAGCTCAGTTGACGCACGAGTAAGTCGTGCAGCTGGTAGTATTGTGGTAGGTGTTGCAAGAACTAGGGCTGTCTCTGTTTGTTTGGTGGCAGCTATTTGTTTCTGTTTGGCTTTTTTTGCAGCTCGTGTAGCATGGGATGTCGTGTTTGTAGAATTTTCTGCTGGACTTTCACCTTCTATTGCACCATCATTACCAGCAGAATCTGCAGGATTCATCCGCTTCTCATTCCCTGCCATTCTCTGTTTCTTCCTCTTTCTCTGTGCCATGTTAAGTCAAGACGACAAGAAAAACAAATAACAATTTAGTTCTTCAGAACAAATTGATGCGTGATGCAGACGAACTGAACTTTGATGTTAGACAACCACATGATAGGAGGATGTAATATGTATGAAAAACAGGACGGAAGAGATAACCAGAACTATGATGTGTAAACTAAGAAGAAGACATTTCACCAAATTAGAAGCAATGCAATGGAATGTAGACACCATATGAAAGATGCTACAAATATCGCTTTGCCAAGTTAACAGTGTCTCATCATAAATGGCGTTTAAACAAATGTGAAGCAGTACAAGAAATAAATCATATGCAAGATGCAAACAACATCACACTACCATGTTAGAGGTCTCTCGTCATTAGTGCCATTGCATATTCACAGCATTGCATATTCACAACTTATGACGTGTAAACTAAGGAGAAGGCATTTCAACAAATTATAAGCAATGAAAGCTAGACACCATATGAAAGATGCAACGAATATCACTCTACCAAGTTAAAACTATCTCGTCATAAGTGCCATTTCAACAAATTAGTAGTACAAGCTAGAAAATAATGTGAGATGTAACCTATATCACACTCCAAAGTCAAACGTGTCTTATGATAAGTGATTGTTGCAGGTTACACAACAGTAGTAATTTGATGTAAGAACATGGTGTGATAGACAGATATTGTATGTTCTAGAAACAGGAACACATGTCTTATTCAAGTATAGTGTGTAAAGTAAGCAGATGGAATTCAACAAAATTAGAAGCAATACAAGCTAGACATCACACATAACATGCAACCACATATAACAGTGCCAAGTTAGAGGGAGCACCAGTGATGCTGCACTAGGGGAGACGTGCTCATCATAAACACAGCTTTGTTGAGTGTCTCTGCATGTGTTGTCTTGGAAATCATCTTGGGGGTGTGGAGGAGTATAAACTGTAGAGGCCCTCCGTTCAGAAGGATCACCTTTATCCACTGCCTTGCTAGCTTCCTTCCGCTTTATTGATTTTGAATTTTCAAGTAAAATCGACAAGAAAAGCAATAAAGTTCTCTCTTCAGAACTCATTCATGCATGATACTGACAATCACTACTTTGATGTAAGGCAAACACATGATACCAGGATGGAATATGTATGAAAAATAGGATGTAATGGCATGTTCACAACTGTTTGTGTAAACTAAGCAGAAACCATTCCAGCAAATAAGAAGCAATGCAAGCTAGACACCACATGAAAGATGCAACCAATATGACTCTGCCAAGTTAAAAGCGTCCCATCATAAATGGAATTTCAACAAATTAGAAGTAGCGCATGCTATAGATCATATGAAAGATGCAACTAATTTTGCACTACATATACTAAAGGTGTCTCGTCATATTGATTGATGCGGGATACAAAAAAACAATAGTTTTATGTAAGGACATGCTTAATAGACAGATGTACTATGTACTAAATACAGGAAGGCATGTCACATTAACAGGTATAATGTCACATTTACAGGAGTATAAGCTAAGCAAACTAGCACATGCAGTTTAACCAGATTGGAAGAATTACAATCTAGACACCATATGCAACATGCAACCACATATCACGCTGCCAAGTTAGAGCAAGCACCTGCGATGCTAGTGTAGGGGAAATGTTGTAATCAACTACAGAGCTACGTTCACTATCTTCATCTAGCATTTCTGTTTCTTGAGAATCATGTCGGGAGGCTGACGCTGCATTCTTTAAATGAGGAGTAGTCCCCTTGCCTGCCTGCCTCGTCATAAGTTATTGATGAGGGATACACAAGAACATAGTTTGATGTAAGAACATGGTTAATACACAGATGTACTAGTATGTACCAAAAACAGAAAGGCATGTCATATTCAAAGGTATAATGTGTAAGCTAAGCAGATGCAATTTAACCAAATTGGAAGCAATACAAGCTAGACATCTGGCTGGAGTGGTGAACATGATCATCTCGGACCTGAGAGCCTAGTGGGAGGCGGGCTGCTTCACCACCATCGCGGCTTTTTAGTTGGCTTCCAGGTGATGCCTATCTTTCCTAGGCTTGTCACTGGCTCGGCCAGTGCCCTGACTAGCTATTTGTCTTCTGGTGCTCACGGGATGGTGGTTCATGTAAAAAATATCTTTCCTTATCTTAATAAAGACCGACTTCGGCCTTTCGAATACAAGCTAGACACCATATGGAACATGCAACCACATATGACACCGCGAAGTTAAAGCAAGCACCTGGGATGGTGGTTCATTGCGAGCGAGGTCATCAACTCCAGAGCTACGTTTACCATCTCCATCTGCTGACACTGCACCCTTTATAGCACTGTAACGTGTCGTGCATACCCGCAAAGAAAGCTGGCGCGACTTCTCTATTTTCTTTGCTGCTTCTCTTTCGGCAGACACTGAAATACCCTTGCATAAAAACACAATAGTGAGAGTATGGGTGTCACAACCCTGGAATGTTGGTTGTAATTAGTTGCATCAGTGAGAATCTTGCATCATGTTAATTTTCAATTAAAGTTGAAATGGGGATTGGTCCAAACCCTAGCACCAAATGAATTCAAATAGGATCAAATAAAATCACTTTCAATAAATCCAAAATGTTCTTTGGTAAAGTTCATGATTTTTGATAAAGGTGAAAACCTATGGAAAAATGATGCACATATTTCTAGGCCATTTCTGGACTCTTGAATTAAATCGTTATGTATTTGA
The DNA here is from genome assembly GCA_963921465.1 of Triticum timopheevii. Taxonomy (NCBI): domain Eukaryota; kingdom Viridiplantae; phylum Streptophyta; class Magnoliopsida; order Poales; family Poaceae; genus Triticum; species Triticum timopheevii. Next base: position 247,398,630 of record OY997262.1, on the reverse strand, counting down.
ATTTGGGCATTTAATTTCTATAACAACTATAACTGCTCAAATAATTCTGGAACTAAATGTGGGTTGTTGGAAATAATTCAATAGGTCCTCACAATTTATTTCAGGATTTTTAGATGAGGTTTAGTATTTTTACTAAATCCAGAAACAAAGATAGAAAATAGAAAACAGAAAATAAAAGAGAGAGAGAGAAGGATTACCTGGCCACCTACCTGTAGTCGGCCCAGCTCCTGTACCGGCCCAGCTGGCAGCCCACTTGTGTGGCCCAGCCCACTAGCCTTCCCCCTGTCGTCTTCCTCACGATAGAAGGACGCCGGGCGTGTGCCCCGTGCGCGCGGCCACGCGCCCCGGTCACCTCCTGCTTGCCGCTTCCCCTCGACGCCCTGGCCTTCTCTGGTGGCGCCACGCACCCCCTGGAACCCTCCCGCTCACTCCCTTGTCCCCATCTTCTCCCCTAGCTCTCTCCCTCTCACGCAACCGAGCGCAGCCATCGCCGCCGACGAGCACCACCATGGCCACAGCCACTGCCTCGCCTCGCCGATGCTCTCAGAGGCTCCGCCTCGTCCCCCTCTTCCTCCTCACCGAGCCACGCCCCGCGGGAGCCCCTACAACGCCACCATCGGCTCCGTCTTCTTTCTCAGACTCCGGCGATCGCCGTCATCGCCCCCATCGTCTGCAGGCCTTCCCCGAGCCCGACGAGTACTTCAATCGACGCGCTGTGAGCCTCCGGTCATTTTCCCCCTAACGCCTCGTCCTTTTGCACACCATAGCCGTCGTGTTCATCAAGGCCGAAGCTCACCTCCACCCGAGCTCATCGCCGGCATCAGTCCGGTGACCCTTTGGTCATGCTAGCATGCCCAATAGCCTTGTTAGCACATGCAGCCACTGTAGTTGCCAAGCAACGCACGCCTTGCTCACCGTAGCGACGAATCCGTCGACGCCCGAGCTCCGGTCGCTGCTGACCTCGACGCCGTCGTCGTTTCCGGCCGCCCCAGCAGGTGCTGCTTGCACCGTTGGATGTGCGTGAGTTCTAGCTCCGCGTAGATGCCCTCATCGCGCCCAGCCGCGGCCTGTAGCACCGCCCCGACCAACTCCGGCGAATTTCCGCCGCTGCGGTGGTCGCCGGCGTCACCTGCTGATGTGGCGCCGGTTAGTTAGTGCTAATGACCACTCTAAGCACCTCCATGAGCCACTGCCATGTGGGCCCCTGAGCTTAATTAGGTTAGTATAATTTTTCTGTTAGATTAGTGCTAATGCCGTGGACCCCACGTGTCAGCTTTGACTCTGGCCCAGTCAGCGTTGACCAGTCCCACCTGTCATTCACTCAAGCCAGCCCTGAGTGACTGACCAGTGGGCCCCACAGGTCAGTTTGACCTCAACCGGCTCCTGTTGACCGCTGACATCACAGTGACTTCATGCTAACGCAATAAGTCATTTTCTGGATTTGTTTTATTTCTAAATAACCAGGAAAATCCAAAAAATGATTTAAACATCAAAAATTCATAGAAATTCAACCGTAACTCGAAATGAAATAATTTATATATGAAAAACTATCAGAAAAATCCAATCTTTCCATCTGTACTTGTTTCATGCATGTTTAAATAACTTAACATTGTTGTTCAGATCAAAACATGATAATGCACTTTATAAGTTCATAATTTGAATTTGAATTTGAACCTTGGTTCAAATCAACTCAAACCCTTCTGTTGCTCGCTGCATTAGCTCAAATCACAGCATATTGCCATGTCATGATCATGCATCATATTGTTGCATTGCATTGATTGTGTTTCCTCTCTGTTGCCGGTATTTGTCCCCTCTCAGTAGACGTGTTCCGACGATGAGTTCGATGACACCAATGAAGAGCTATACTATCTTCAGAAGTGCCAGGCAAGCAAAACCCCCTTGTTCATTCTGATACAATCCCACTCTCTTGCTCCTGCTCTCTTTTACTGCATTAGGACAACAACGATTCATCTACTACTTGCTGCGGTTGCTGCGGTAGCTGAACCCCTTATCCTCTGCATGACCTGTCATTGCCATAGTAAATAGATGAAACCCACTAGCATGAGTAGGAGTTGTTTGAGCCCTAATGTGCCTACTCATTCCTGCTTGTTTTTCATGCCTGGTACTGCTTAGAGTTGAGTCCGGTCTGATTCATCGGGGATGAATCGGAGGGGTGTAAACATGTCCTACTGTGTGTGAGCTAAGTATGTGAACACGATTTGGTAATGGTAGCGGTGAGAGGCCATGTAGGAGTACATGGTGGGTTGTCTCATTGAAGCCATCCTCAGGAACTGAGTTCTGTATTTGTGATCCATGAAACAGTTACTACCACACATTGGGATCCTTAATTGACTCTCTCGACTTATTAACCGACTTGATCTCTGTCCAGGAGTCGCAACTAGTTTCTGGTGTTTGTAGGTAGTGCTATTTTTCTACCGAGTGGCACCCGGCAGGGTGGGCTTGGGACATACTAGGCACAGGTGGCACGGTGTACCAAGTGGCACCCGGATGATGGGCTTGGGAACCCTGCTCACATCGTTTGTGGCCGTGAGCAACACCCCGGCTGGATCTCCTTGTGGATGGAACCGGAATAGGCGATAAACCTGGATTAGAGTCTTGTGTGGTTAGTCAGGTCATGGCCGACACCGTCGCCAGGCTTCCACTTGAAGGTTGCCGAGATACATGACGTGTACATGGCGGTAAGTGGCGAGAGCGTGTGTGAAGAAGTACACCCCTGCAGGGTTAACATCATCTATTCGAATAGCCGTGTCCGTAGTAAAGGACTTCTGGGTTGCCTGTACAATTCATAGACAAGTGAGAGTGGATACTCTAAAATGCGCAAGATAAGCATGAGAGCTATGGATGGCGTTCTCGTAGGGAGATGGGGGCGGATCCATAGTGGTGTATCGATATGGTGAATATGTGGACTCGTGTGCGCCACCTCAAAAGAGTTACTTGCAGTCGTAGTTCAGGATAGCCACCGAGTAAAAGCTGGCTTGCTGCAGTTAAACTCCACCACCCCCTTTGTTGATAACGATTCATATGTAGATAGTTCTGATGTATGTCTTACTGGGTACATTTGTACTCACGTTTGCCTATTTTATGTTTTGCAGAGAGACTTCTGTCTCACTAGTAGTTCCGCGTGGACTTCGACGTTTAGCTTGTTACCTCAGCTATGATCTTGTGCCCTCGGCAGGATCTGGTAGATAGTCAGGCTTCTCAGCCTTTTTCATTTATAGATGTCTGTACCCAGACATGTTGTAACACCCCGGATGTAACTTTCCATATTTGTAACTCCAACTCTTGCCATTTTCGGCTATGTGCTATGATATTCCCTCCGTGGTTGGGTTTTGTCTTTTGTTTTGCATTTTGTTCATGTCATGCATCTCATATCATCTCATATCATTTGCATACGTGCTCGCCTCTTGCATCCGAGCATTTTCCTCGTTGTCCGTTTTGCATTCCGACGCTCCCACATGCACCGGCACACCCCTCTTGTATCTTTGTCGTGAGAGGGTGTTAAACGTTCTCGGAATGGACCGAGGCTTGCCAAGTGGCCTTGGTACACCACCGGTAGACCACCTGTCAAGTTTCGTGCCATTTGGAGGTCGTTTGATACTCCAACGGTTAACCGGGTAACCGCATAGGCCTCTCTTGGGTTGCAGCCCAACACTCCTCCAAAACATCCCAATAACCCATCTAAGTCACTTCCATGCTCTCCGACATTGGATCACGATCGGATGGGTGAAAACCTCACTCCATTTGGAGCCTCCTAGCTCCCTCTACCTATAAAAACACCCCTCCCTCGAAATCTCGGGTCATTTCCACCCTAACCCTAGCCTCGCTCCTCTCCGTGCGGCCGGACACGTCCGGACGGTGCCGGACGCGTCCGCCGCCGCGCCCCCGACGAATCGGATCCTGCCACGTGGCGCTTCGGCCGCCGCCGCCGCCGCCGGCCCGCCCGGCCCGCGGGAGGCCCCCGCGGCCCGTCGCCCGCGCCGCCGCCGCCCATATCCGCCGCCGTCGCCGGCCTCCGCGCGCCGCCCGGACGGAGCCGCGCCACCCGGCCCTCCATCTCCAGCGCCGCGCTCGCCGCCCGAGACCTCCTCCGGCCGCCGCCCCGTGCGCCGCTGCGCGCACCGGGCGCCGCCGTCGCCTCTCCACCGCCGGCCGCCGCGCCCCGGCCGGTTCAAGCCGCCGCCGGCCTAGGTCCGGCCCCGAGCTCCATCCCCGGCGACGAACCTCAAAGACCGCGTGCAGCCGGATCCAGATCCAAGCATCGGTTGACTTCCCCCCCCCCCCCCCCCGATTTTCGTCCAAGTCCTTTTCTGCCAATAATTTTGTTGCATGTTCATCGCACCACAACTTTGCACCCGTGGCTCCGTTTTGGGCGTGTACCATACCAAATTGTTCGCCTCAATGAGTACATCATTTCATCTCATTGCATCATTTTCATTTGAGCTCATCTTGATGCCCGAAATGCTGTTGGAAGAGGGCTATATAATGTTAGTTTATGTTTCTTAACAGAACATGCACTTTTGTCATTTTTGCCATGATTGAGGTGTGCACCTTATGAACTTGAGCCCTACATATGTGTTGATCTATGCCATGCCAGCTTTACAGGGGTGTATGCCATGTATTTTTGTGATCTCTGTGGTGACCAGCACAAGCATGCAAACTAGGGATGATAATGTTGCTGATTTCAGGGACTTAGTAATTTCACTTAGTCATGTCCTGCTGTTATTTTTATGCCATGTGTTCATGTTGTTACAGAGAGATCTATGCCCATTTTGAGCATGATCAGTAAGGGAGTTTTGAACATATGGATGTGCTCTATCCATCCATGCCTTTGTTGGCAATTATGGAGTAGTCTAGCATGTCATTTTGTTGCTCCACTTTTGCTACAAAATGTTTCCTGGCAGATTGTTTACATGATATTCAATTTTTACAAGGTTGTTGTAGTTGATCCTTGTATGCTATGATGTTATTCTTGCCATGTATAGCTTCTATGCCATGTCTTCTTGATGGATGTATGCTTATTTTATCATGAAATGCTCTGTAGTGAGTGCATCGAGCTCACGAACATGCCTAATTGTTATCTGTTTTTGCCATGTCCAGTTTTTCTGCCAAGTCTGAGATCTGTAATGAAACTTGCTATGTTTACATGGGTGACATCTTTTCTTCTGATCCTTTTTGGCTTATGGTCAGTAAGGGACTTTTGATCTATGCTTTGAGTAGATTCCTGCCATGTCTTGTTTTGCTATTATCAGTTCCTGTAGCTTATTGTTTGCTTGCTCTAAACATGCCTTCCTGATGTTAATTTCTGGCATATTATAGTTTTCACAAAGTCGGTGAACCTGATATCTTTTGCACTTTTCCCATACTTGTTTGAACCTGTTATGGTGTGATTTAGCCATAGCTCAGTGTTCCTCTTTTGTTAAGCATCTTCTTTAGATCACTTCCATATGCTTTGTTTTTATGTTGGGGTGCTGTAGCATAGTTTCTTGTTGCATGCTAAGTAGCATCGTGCTGTTAAGCGCAGATTTGCGTCATTCTTGTTTTGCTTGTCATTTGCAAAATGTGCATCCGATTCCGGTGATCTTTATATCGATTTCAACCGAAATCATCTCATCTTTCCAGCGGCATACTTGGTTTGCCAAGTTGATGCCTGGTTCATCATTTCCCTTTCGGAGCACGCATATGCATTGCATACCACATCTCGCATATCATGTCAAGTATTGCATCATGTTGCTTGTGCATCGCACCATGATTTATTGTGGTTCCTTTGCTTGTGTTCTTGCTTTGGGTAGAGCTGGGAGACGAGTACGTGAAAGAGGAACCTGTTGAGAATGCTTACGAGGATGAAGCCTTCGACAACTCTGAGAACCTTGCAGGCAAGATGACCATACCCTCGAAATCACTTCTATCTTTGCTTGCTAGATGCTCGCTCTTTTGCTATGCCTATGCTACGTTGCCTACCACTTGCTATATCATGCCACCCATATTGCCATGTCAAGCCTCTAACCATCCTATCCTATGCAAACCGTTGTTTGGCTATGTCACCGCTTTTGCTCAGCCCCTCCTATAGCGTTGCTAGTTGCAGGGGAAGATGAAGTTTGTTCCTTGTTGGGACATGGATACTTTGGGATATCACAATATCTCCTGTTTATTTAATGCACCTTATATACTTGGTAAAGGGTGGAAGGCTCGGCCTTATGCCTGGTGTTTTGTTCCACTCTTGCCACCCTAGTTTCCGTCATACCGGTGTTATGTTGCTTGATTTTTGCGTTCCTTACGCGGTTGGGTGATTTATGGGACCCCCTTGACAGTTCGCTTTGAATAAAACTCCTCCAGCAAGGCCCAACCTTGGTTTTACCATTTGACTACCTACCACCTACCACTTTTCCCTTGGGTTTTCGCGAGCCTGAGGGTCATATTTATTTTAGCCCCCCCCCCCCCGGCCAGTGCTCCTCCGAGCGTTGGTCCGAACCGAGCCGCTTACGGGGCCACCTCGGGGAAACTCGAAGTCTGGTTTTACTCGTAGCCTGTCTCATCCGGTGTGCCCTGAGAACGAGATATGTGCAGCTCCTATCGGGATTTGTCGGAACAATCGGGTGGTCTTGCTGGTCTAGTTTTACCTTTGTCGAAATGTCATGCGAACCGGGATTCCGAGACTGATCGGGTCTTCCCGGGAGAAGGTTTATCCTTCGTTGACCATGAGAGCTTATGATGGGCTAAGTTGGGACACCCCTGCAGGGTATTATCTTTCGAAAGCCGTGCCCGCGGTTATGAGGCAGATGGGAATTTGTTAATGTCCGGTTGTAGAAAACCCGAAGTTGACCTTAATTAAAATACATCAACCGCGTGTGTAACCATGATGGTCTCTTCTCGGCGGAGTCCGGGAAGTGAACACGGTGTTGGACTTATGTTTGACGAAGGTTGCTCTAGGATCACTTCTTGATCGCTACTAGCTTCACGACCGTGCCTTGCTTCTCTTCTCACTCTCTTTTGTGAATGTAGCCACCCTATATGCTAGTCGCTTGCTGCAGCTCCACCTCACCACTCTGTCCTACCTATAAGCTTAAATTGTCTTGATCTCATGGGTGTGAGATTGCTGAGTCCCCGTGACTCACAGATTCTACAAAAACAGATGCAGGTACCGATGATACCAGCGCAAGTGGCACAATCGAGCTCAAGTGGGAGTTTGACGAGGACCGTGGTCGTTACTATGTTTCTTTTCCAGATGATCAGTAGTGGAGCCCAGTTGGGACGGTCGGGGATCTGTGTAGCATATGGGGTAGTCTTCTTTTATTTTGGTTCCGTAGTCGGACCTTGAGTGTAATCTGGATGATGGATGTTTATTTATGTTTTGTGTGAAGTGGCGACTGTAAGCCAACTATGTATCTCTTTCCCTTATGTATTACATGGGTTGTGTGAAGATTACCTCACTTGCGACATTACTTTCAATGCGGTTATGCCTCTAAGTCGTGCTTCGACACGTGGGAGATATAGCCGCATCGAGGGCGTTACAAGTTGGTAATCAGAGCCATCCCCGACTTAGGAGCCCCCTGCTTGATTGTTTGCTGGCGTTGTTGAGTCTAGAACAAAAATGTTTTGAGTCTTAGGATTATATATATCGGAGAGTAGGATTCTTTTTACTCCTCAGTCCCTTCGTCGCTCTGGTGAGGTCTCCTGACGTAGAAGTTTTGACTTTCCTCTCCTCAAATTTCACTAAAAAAAATTTAGGATCACGCGGGTATCTTGGAATCATTCCGATGGTTTTGTGACGAGAACATTGTTCTTGGTGCCTCCTAACATTTAGGGGTTGTGGCAGTGTCCCGGGGAGTTGAGCTCCGAGGTGTTGTCATCACAATTTTATCGTTGCAGTTCTGGAATACCTGAGTTTTGCCGACATCGAAAATCTCTTTTATGCAGTTGTTGGTGAGATAACCTCGACGTCACCCAGTACTGGGGAGTTCGGGAGTATTGCCATAACTTGTATAACGGATGCTTTTCGAAGGTTGAGGTACACGATTTCTGAAGGTTTCTTGGTTATGTGTTGACGGATGGATACAACTGGATGTAGGGATTGTTAGTTTGGGTGAGATATATTGCTTCCCCTGTATCCCCAACACCCGATTGCATAACCAGAAAGTTTCGGGAGTTTATAGGTGGGATCCAAGTAGCTCTAGCATTTCTTCCCGCAGATATTTGGTTTGTGATTGGGTAATCCTTACCACTTATTTGTTCCAGTTGTACATTGTTTTTTTTCATTCATCAATCTCTTATCAAGCGGCTTCTCACCTTAATGGACATGATGTTTACTTTGGAATTCATTCGTTCATCCCTGTTCGAATGTTTATTGTGAAGACTATATTTGGCAAATTCTATCCGTTGATTCAACTTGTCTATCTGTCTATCAAGATGCTAACGGATGTCACCCTCTTCAGGATGGCTCCGCCAACGCGTCAGAATCCGGAACGCAATGATGGAAGTCAGGAGAACCCTCCACCTCCACCTCCGCCTCCGGAGGCATGGCAAACTTTGATGGCAACCACAAACGCCAATGCTCAGTTGTTGATTCAGCTGATGCAAGAGCGCAACCAAGGCCAAGGCAACCAAGGGAATCAAGGTCAAGGGTAGTTCAACCATCAGCCTCAGTTTCCTACCCTCAACCAGTTCCTTGCAAATCAGCCGAAGTCTTTCAGCTACTGTGTCGAGGCCACAAACGCCGACGATTGGCTCATGTATATCAACAAGCATTTCGAATGCAGCAATGTCCGGCCTGAGGACTACGTCAAGTTTGCTTCTTTTCAGCTCAAGGATCAAGCAGCTGATTGGTTCCAGCAATACAAGGATTCCAGAGGAGGTCGAGTGATTACTTGGACTGATTTTTGTCGGGACTTTAAAGCTCACCACATTCCTACCAGTGTTGTTGAGAGCAAGCGTGAGGAGTTCCGCAATCTCAAGCAAGGCAACATGTCTGTGTACGAATACAACAAGCAGTTTTAGAAACTTGCTCGCTTCGCTAAACAAGACATTCCTGATGAAAAGAATATGATCTATCAATTGAGAGGTGGCCTTAGAGACGATCTGCAGTTAGCTCTCGTTCTTGTTGAGCCTACTCAGTTTGATCAATTCTACAATATGGCCCTCAAGCAAGAAGGTGCTCAGCTCAAGTGTGAGGCTTCAAAGAAGAGAATCAGGGATGCAGTTCAGTCTTCTTCTTCCTCTCAAGTGGCAGCTAAGCAGCAAAAGTTCTGCCTTCCTCCTCCTCCGTTTCATCAGTCTTACCAGCAGAAGAACTCAGGTGGTCGTGGATCTTCCTACCCACCCAACCCAAGCCATCAGAACAAGTCTCAGCCTCAAGCTCCAAGGTCAAATGCTCCTTATCACCGTCCGCTCTCAGAAGTGACTTGCAACAAGTGCCAGCAGAAAGGTCACTATGCGAACAAATGCTTCAACCATAGGCAACTTCCTCCTCCTCCTCCTGTGAGATCTTCAAGAAATGCAGTGGTCAAGCATAATCCGTAGTCTGCAAAGGTGAACATGATGAATGCAGCACAAGCATAGGATTCTTCTGACGTGATAATGGGTAATCTTCCAGTTAATGATATTCCTGCTGTAAGGGCATATTTATCCCTAAGTGTTTTGGTGATTGATGACAATGCATTTGCGGACTAATCGTGTGCCTTGAGTCCCTTAGATACTTCATCACTAGGCACAAGACGATTCGGTGCCCCTCGGAGACTATTGAAGCCGGCGTTGTTCTACGTTTCTCTTTGGTGGAGTTGAGTCGTAGGAGAGCCGTACTATTAAGAGGGGGTCCGCGTCGGAAAGGTAGGGTGGAATCACACGTACACTTGTCCCTCCTTTCCTTGCACTTTGGAGCTACCCGTCGTTATCTTGGTTGTGCGGAAATCTGGCGACTACTGCTGTACTTGCGTTAGTACCGCAGGTCCAAGCAGTAATACCGCGGCGTGTCACGGTAGTGCCGCCCTTTTGGTGCGGTAGTACCGCGGCACCCTGGCCTTGTGCCGCTCCGGTGCGGTAGATGGGGCGGATGTAATTTTTTACATCCGTGCCCCCCACGGTAGTACCGCTCGTCTAGCGCAGTAGTACCGCGGGGGCCCACGGTAGTACCGCTCCCTAGGAGTTGCAGTACCGTTGGCCTTCGACCTAGTACCGCATTGTCGCGGTAGTAGGCGCGGATGTAATTTTTTACATCCACGCCGGCCACGGTAGTACCGCGCCTCGCGATCAGTAGGACCACGTCGGGTTTTTGCACCACCCCAGTTTTAGCGGAAGTAGGCACGGATGTAATTTATTTCATCCGCGCCCTTCCCAGGCCGTGACTCTCCTGCCTTGCGGTAGTACCGCAAGGGGGAGCGGTAGTACCGCGCTAGCGGTAGTACTGCCCCTTATACAGGCTAGTTCCGGCCTGTGCTGCTGCCGCGGTAGTACCGTGGTCGCCCATGGTAGTACCGCGCAGCCTTGCGGTAGTACCGCTTCCTTGGAGCGGTAGTACCGTGAGTCGCGGGCTGAACATGTGGATAACGGTTGGATTTTTTGTACGACTATATAAGGGGTGTCTTCTACCTCTAGTTGAGTACCTCTTCCACCTCTAAGCTCCATTGTTGCTCCAAGCTCCATTTTCGCCCGATCTCTCTCCCTAGCCAATCAAACTTGTTGATTTTCTCGGGATTGGGTGACAAGGGCCCGATCTACACTTCCACCAAAGGATATTTGATTCCCCCCACTTATCCCTTGCGGATCTTGTTACTCTTGGGTGTTGAGCTCCCTAGATGGTTGAGGTCACCTCGAAGCCATACTCCATTGTGGTGAAGCTTCGTGGTGTTGTTGTTGTTGTGAGCCTCCGATTGTTGTGGAGATTGCCCCAACCTTGCTTGTAAAGGTTCGGTCGCCGCCTTCAAGGGCACCAATAGTGGAATCACGACATCTCGCATTGTGTGAGGGCGTGAGGAGAATACGGTGGCCCTAGTGGCTTCTTGGGGAGCATTGTGCCTCCACACCGCTCTAACGGAGACGTACTTCCCCTTAAAAGGAAGGAACTCCGGTAACACATCCTCGTCTCCACCGGCTCCACTCTTGGTTATTTCGTGCCTTTACTCTTGCAAGCTTACTTGTCGTTTCATCCCTTGCTTGCTTGTGTACTAGTTGTTATTGCATCATATAGGTTGCTCACCTAGTTGCACATCTAGACAACCTATTTTGTTGCAAAGTTTAATTTGGTAAAGAAAAGGTTAAAAATTGTTAGTTGCCTATTCACCCCCCCTCTAGTCAACCATATCGATCCTTTCAATTGGTATCAGAGCCTCGTCTCTTTATTAAGGACTTTTCCGTCCGAAGAGTATGGTTGACACCAACGATGGTGCGGAGGAACACTCCGGTGTGAATCCCATCTCGTCTTCGGCCGAAGGGGGAACCTCGGTCTCTCGTGAGGAATTCAACGTGGCTTTAGACACATTGAAAACCTCCATGATGGCCGAGGTTAAAATCATGTTTAATGATTTTCTAGAGGGACTTAAACTATCTACCGTTCCTATGAAAGTGGGTGATCCCACTAACAAGGTAACAGATGCTAACTCCGACAAGGGGGAAGCTAACAATGAAAAGAGTCCTTCTACTAGTGGTAGAAATGGCACCGGCATCTTTGCCCATGTGGAACCTCCTATCTATAGGGGACCTATTCTCTCCACTCATTTAAATCATGCCGGTCCTCATCCTAAATATGTGAAAAATGAAGATTTTGATTCTTATGTTTATCGCTTCAAGCGACATTTAAAACATGTGAACACTAACCTTTGGAGAGTCCTTAAAGAAGGTTTCTATCCTCATGACCCAAGCAACTTCACCCCTCGAGAATAAGTGGACAATCAATTCAATGAGAGTGCTCTCTTCATCATCCAAGATGCTATTCTTCCTGAAGACCTTCCTCATCTTCGACCTCACCACATGGCTAAAGAAGCATGGAAATGTGTCGAGCGTCTCTATCGAGGAAGTGCTAGCATTCAACGCTCCAACTATGAAGTGGTGCAAGATGAAGCCGACGAGTTTGCTATGAAAGAAGATGAAGAACCTCGTGAGCTCTTTCGAAGAGTGACCAAACTCGCGGTTGCACTCCAAGATCATGAAAGCAAGGACACGGACGACAAATGGATCAAGCAAAAGTTCCTCAAGGCCATGATGCCCTACAACAAAGCTATGTCCTCTGTCATTCGTCAAAGACCGGACTTTCACTCCATGACCTCTAGTGAAGTGTTGGATGAGTTCGTTGCAATGAGCATTTTGGACAAGACCGCCGACAATGCGGTGCTCCGTTCTCAAAGGGCAAAGAAGCCCAATCTTGCTTTGAAGGCCAAGGTTATTGTCGAAGAAGAGGAAGAAGTGGAAGATGAAGAAAGCAACCCCGAAGACACCAAATTTGACTATCACGAGCACATGGCCCTTGCTTCAAGGCAATTTTGGAACAAGAAGAGTTCAAGACCCAACGTCAACAAGAACAACTCAAGTGGCGTCAAGGGCAAGCAACGAGTTAGGACTTGCTTCAACTGTGGCAATGTGAGACATTTCGTTGCGGATTGTCCTTACGAGAAGCGGGAATACAATGGTGGCAAGTTCATCCGAAAAGACAAAGCCAAGTCCTTCCCAAACAAGAACAACTTCGCCAAGAAGACTCCAACTCATGGGTTGGTGGTTCAAGAAGAATACCAAGAGGATGACGATGATGATGAGAATGAAGAAGCAATGGCCATGGCATCCGTTGCCATTGCTACTACTCCCCGGGTGTCTCTCTTTGATGCACCCAATGAAAACATCACCGCCAAATGCCTCATGGCTAAAGCTTCAAACAAGGTAACCCCCAACATTAAAACCACCATCATTCCTAATTCCTCCGTGGAGGATTGCGTTGATGAACATGATGAGTCTAATGAGGTAGTAAATGAGTTTGAGTCGTTTATGAGTAAGCTCAAGGGCAAGTCCAAGAAGCACTTTGCTGCTCTCTTGGAACAACTTGGTGAGGCCAATGACATGATCGAGGCTCACGAAGAAACCATCGCTAAGATGGAAGGTCATAGTCGTGACTATGCCGATGAGATATCAGATCTCTCTAATGCCCTTGAAGAAGAGCGTGTGCATCGTTTGACTTTTGAGGAGTCACACAACGATAGCCATGCTAAGTTAAAGAAAGATCTTGATCATGCTCTTGTCATGTCTCGTGTGCTAACCTCCGAGAAGGCTAAACTTGGGATTGATCATGCTAGACTCAAAGAGGAGTTTGAGTTACTTGACAAGGCCCACAAGGTCTTGAAGGGTACTCATGCTAATCTCAAAGAGTCTCATGCTCAACTCCAAGTCAAGCTAATCAAGGAAAAGGCCACTTTTCCTCATATGGTATTAATTGATAATGCATGTGCTACTAACCCGTGTTGTGAGCATGAGCATCTTGTGGAGGAGAATGCCAAGTTGAAGGATCAACTTGAGAAAGGCCTTGTGACTTGCATTCAAGGTTAGAAGAACCTCAACGACCTTTTGAGCAATCAAAAGGAAGTTGTGGCCAAAGAAGGAATTGGGTTCGCACCCAAGTCCAAGAGCAAGAAGAAGAACAACAACAAGACCAAACGTCCTCCTCCTCTCAAACAAACGTTTGTGAAAGAAGGAGAGGGCACTCCTAAGAAGAAGAAGGAGAAAGTGAAGGGAGTTGATGTCCAAAAGGGCAAAAGCATTTCCTCAACCAAAGCCGGCGACTTTAACCCATCATATGTGTTGTGCCGCGCTAGTGATGGACATGTTTATGCTAAATTTGTTGGTTCTTCTTATGAGTACATTGAATGGTCTATTTGGGTTCCCAAGACCCTTGTTACTAACATCAAAGGACCCATTACTAAATGGGTACCTAAATCCAAGCATTGATCTCGTGTAGGTGTTTGCTTCCCGTGGGGGATCATGGTTGCTCGATAGTGGAGCAACAAATCATATGACCGGGAGCAAGGACTTGGTGGTGGACGTGCAAGAGATTCCATCGATGCCCACCAATGTTGAGTGGGGTGATGCATCACATTCTAAGGTATTGGGTCTCGGCAAGGTTGTCATTTCTCATGATCTTACGATCGAGAAAGTCATGCTTGTTGAGTCCCTTGCATATAATTTGCTTTCCGTTCGTCAACTTGCACTCATGGGTTTTGCCACATTCTTTGACATTGATACCGTGGCCCTCTTGTGGAGCAAGGCTCTTAAAGTAGCCTTTGTTGGGCATGTCGAGAACGGTCTTTATGTGATTAACTTTTCGGAGCGACCCACTAAGACCGCGACATGCCTAATGGCTAAAGTTGACGTGGGATGGCTTTGGCATCGCCGCTTAGCCCACGTCAATATGAGATCTTTGCAAAGACTTCTCAAGGGGGACCATGTTCGTGGACTAACAAATGTTAGCTTTGCCAAAGATCATGCTTGCAGTGCTTGTACCGAAGGAAAGCTTCATGAAAAGGTTCACCCTCCATCAACCATCATCTACTAGAAGAGACCCTTGGAGCTCCTTCACATGGATCTCTTTGGGCCTCCATCTTTTGATAGTCTTGGAGGAAGAAAGTATTGCTTGGTGATTGTGGATGACTATTCAAGATACACTTGGGTATACTTCTTCAAGAGGAAGAGTGAGACTCAACAAACCGTCATCAACTTTGCAAATGAAGCTCAACGTCAACATGATGTAAAGATCTTGACAATAAGAAGTGACAACGGCACCGAGTTCAAGAACTACACCTTTGATGAGTTTCTTAGTGATGAAGGGATCAAGCATCAATATTCTGCACCATATACCCCTCAACAAAATGGTGTTGCGGAGAGGAAGAACCGGACGTTGATGGATGCGGCAAGGACCATGATGGCGGAGTTCAAGTCTCCATACAACTTTTGGGCCAAAGCCATCAACACCGCATGTCATGCATCCAATCGACTCTATCTCCGCAAAGGCTTGAACAAGAATCCTTATGAGATACTCACCGGCAACAAGCCCAACCTCAAGTACTTTCGGGTGTTCGGTTGTAAGTGTTTCATTCTCAAGAAAGGTGTTCGTTTGTCTAAATTTGAGGCTAGAGCTCATGAGGGCATATTTGTTGGTTATGCTACAAACTCTCATGCTTACTGTGTCCTCAGCAAGTCTACCGGACTCATTGAGGAGACGTGTAACGTGGAGTTTGACGAAAATAACGGCTCCCAAGTGGAGCAAAGTGGTACTTGTGATGTAGGTGATGAAATTCCTCCCCAAGCCATAAGAAGAATGGGTATTGGTCAAATCTTACCCATTGGGGAACCCCTTGTGGCCGAAGGAGAAGGACAATGCTCTACTCAAGTAGAGCCATCACCTCATCAAGACCCACACGCTTCCGAAGAACAAAGTGAAGGCCTTCAACATCGTGAACAAGACCAAAGGGAAGATCAACTTCATCAATCTCAAGACGGTGGTGATCCTCTAAATGATGCCCAAGGTCAAGTTCTCCCCCTCGAGCAAGTTCAAGATCAAGAGCAACCTCAAGATCAAGAACAAGCTCAAGACGACGCTCAACATGATCAAGTCAACTCTCCTCATTCCACATCCAAGGAGGAATTAGAGCGTCGTGCCGCGAAGATTGCTTCCAAGCTCACCACCCAAGGCCATCTCATGGAAAATGTGGTTGGAAGCCTAAGAAAGGGGGTAAGCACTCGTAGACAATTGGCAAACTATTGTGAACATCACGCGTTTGTCTCTTGTGTTGAACCCCAAAAGGTCTATGAGGCACTCGAAGACTCGGATTGGCTCAATGCCATGCATGAAGAACTCAACAACTTCGAGTACAACAAGGTGTGGAGATTGGTGCCAAGACCATCCGGGAACCACAACGTCATTGGAACCAAGTGGATCTTCAAGAACAAGGAAGATGCCCATGGGAACATCATTCGCAACAAGGCAAGATTGGTAGCACAAGGCTACTCCCAAGTCGAGGGTATCGACTACGGTGAAACCTTTGCTCCCGTTGCTCGTCTTGAATCCATTCGTTTGTTGATTGCTTATGCTTCCCATCACAACTATAAGTCGCAACAAATGGATGCGAAAAGTGCTTTTCTTAATGGTCCTATTAATGAGTTGGTCTATGTCAAGCAACCCCCCGGGTTCGAGGATCCCTACTTTCCGGATCATGTGTATCAACTCGATAAGGCACTCTATGGCCTTAAACAAGCCCCACGTGCGTGGTATGACCACCTTACCGAGTTGTTACAAGATCGTGGATTTGAGGTGGGGCTAATCGACCCCACTCTTTTTACTAAGAAGGTCAACGGGGAGTTGTTTGTATGCCAACTATATGTTGATGATATTATCTTTGGTTCCCCTAACAAAGATTTCAATGAAGAATTTGCCGCTCTCATGACCTCCAAATTTAAGATATCTTCGATGGGAGAGTTGAAGTTCTTCCTTGGTTTCGACATCAAACAAAGAAGAGAAGGAACCTTCATCAATCAAGCCAAATACACCCAAGACATGCTTAAAAGATTCAAGCTAAGTGATGTCAAGCCGGCTACTACACCAAGCGGTGGATCAAAAGGTATATCGCTCCATGATTGGCTCCTTGCTCTACCTTTGTGCATCTAGACTGGATATCATGTTGAGTGTGGGGATGTGTGCACGTTTTCAAGCCGCACCGAAGGAAAGTCACTTTGTGGCGGTCAAGCGAATCTTTCGATATTTGGCTCATACCCCAAACTTTGGCTTATGGTACGCAAGAGGAGCAAACTTCAAGCTTGAAGGTTTCACGGATTCCGATTGGGCAGGAGACAAACTGGATAGGAAGTCCACTTCCAGAGGGTGCCAATTTCTTGGTTGCTCTTTGGTAAGTTGGTCTTCCAAGAAGCAAAGTTGTGTGTCTCTCTCGTCCACTGAAGCGGAGTATGTGGCGGCCGGTAGTTGTTGTGCACAACTCCTATGGATGAGGCAAACTTTAAAGGAGTACGGTGTCATTTGTGACAAAGTGCCTCTTTGGTGTGACAATGAAAGTGCCATCAAGATTTCTCTCAACCCGGTGCAACACTTCAAGACGAAGCACATTGAGATTCGATATCACTTCATCCAGGATCACATTAGGCGAGGGGAGATAGAGCTCAAGTATGTCAACACTCATGATAACCTTGCAGATATTTTCACGAAGCCATTGGATGAAGCAAGATTTCGCGAGTTAAGGCATGAGCTAAATATCATTGATTTGAGCAATGTGACTTGAAACCATGCACCCCCTACCACACTCAACTTGTTGTCTAGTTTAGGTGTAGGCATGGACATAGGGGGAGTGTTGTTCTCTCAATGAACTCTCCCTCCCCCCATTATGCATAAATAGATCACCTCTTTCACATTAGCCATTTTTGATGGTACTTGTGCTTCAAAGACGAGTTTTGGTCATGGGCCCAAGGATAATTCTTCGCGGTGCCATACCATCCAACTCAAACATAGGTGGCTTTGGCCACCGCCCTCTCTCCTCGAGAGGCTTTGTCGCTTGGGAATTTTTCTACTGTACCTCTGGTCTGTGCATGTTCTTGTGGTTTTGTGAGTGTGTCAAGTTTCCGTGCAAAGGCGTTTTTCTTTTTGTATGAAACCTGCGGTGTCTTGAGCTCACGGTACTACCGCGGTCGGCCACGGTACTACCGCGGCCTGTCACGGTACTACCGCAGATGGGAGCACGGTACTACCGCCCCCACGCAGCAGTAATTTTTTACTGCCGCCTGGTTGAGTGGTACTACCGCCTCGGCGCGGTACTTCCGCCCGAGCGGTACTACCGCGATGATCCGCGGTACTACCGCGCCGGTTCGAGCGCATGGGGATAAGGACGGGTAGGGGGAGTTCTAACTCCCCATACCCATTCGTGTCCTCTCTCTCCACGTCGTCTCTTCCTCTCCCGTGCTCAAGAACGAAGCCGGCGTTCGTCGCCGGATCTCCTTCACCGGCTGCCCTCCCGTGATTCCGTCCGGTGGGATCGTTCCCCACCACGTGCTCTTGCTATGGACCAAGGTTTTTCCCCAAATCCCTCTCCGTTTGGTTGTATTTGGTGCTTTTAGGTTTTGGGGGAGACTTGTGTGTTCTTGAGATTCCTAGACTAAATCTTTGCAAGAGTAGGATGAAGGAGTGTGGTATTGCATAGGATTTACACTTGTATTGTTGTCTTGCGCTAGATCTGATCACCGTAGCACCGCCATTGTTTCGCGGTTCTTTTCAGATTCAAAACATGTTAGATCTGATGCGACGCGGTACTACCGCCCGTAGGGCGCGGTACTACCGCTCGCGCGGTACTACCGCCCCTAGGGAGCGGTACTACCGCGCCCTGTGCGGCACTAAGGGTCTACTACCGCTCCGGCCACGGTACTACCGTGACCACGCACGGTACTACCGCGTCTGGAGTAGTACTAATCTTTTAGTACCGTAGACAATGGCAGATCTACCGTGGCTCACATCTATCGTATGCTAACTTTCTCGTATACCTTCTATGGGTTTCATGTGCTGTTTTTTTGGCCTTTGCATTGATCCTCTTCGCTTTTTTGTTTTGGTGCTTTGCGTGTGTGTCTCAGGTGGTGGCTCTCGCCGGTCCAATCCCATTCGTGACACTGGCTCCAAGCGTTTGCGCAACCCAGGAGAAGTCCCCGAGGGATCATCTGCGTCCAAGAGCAACGTCAAGACCACAGCTAGCAAGCACAAGGAGGCCGCCAGGGGTATGGATGAGATAGCCCATGCTGAGTATGTCCGTCTTAGGCAGCTTCACCCTTATGTGACCCCACGCTCCACTGTCAGAGGATGTGAGTTGTTCTGGAACAAGACCCAAACCCAAATCTATTTGGATGTCATCAAGAACAAGCAGAATACCTATGTGGAGGTGAAGTGGATTGATATGCACCACATGAGGAAGGACAAGTTCCATGACTACTTTGGAGAGGCTCTGGACCTGGTGGAGCAGTTTGGAATTGAGCATGTGATCTCTTTCCACTTGGACTATGACCCTGAGATCATCTGTCAGTTCTTTGCCTCAGTGTATTTTCACTCCAATGAAGAAAGAAAGATGACCTGGATGACCAATGGCCGCCAACTGTCTGCTACCTGGAAGGAGTTCATGGATTTGCTTCAGGTTCCTGATGATGGGCTTGACACTCCAGTGGGTGTTCGCCCTCATGGCAATGCTGACTCTGCCAACGAGGACAAGCACACCCCGTTCATGGTTGAGAAGACGCTCGCCACTAGCAAGAAAGTTTTGGTTCTCAACTCCTTTCTGGATATCATGTACCGCATCTTCCGCAACTCTTTGTTCCCACGCATCGGTGACAAAGACAAGGTTCATGCCTATATGGTGGACATGATTCTTATTTGCCAGGAGGCTCGCTTGTCTCAGACTCAGCCACTTGATGTCTCTCACATCATGTGGTGTGAGCTTCGGTTTGCTGTGTTCAACCGCAAGGTGCCTATCTATGGGCCCTACCTGTTTCTGCTGATTTCGAAGACTTGGGAGAAGATGTACCCTGAGGAGGAGTTCCTGGCTCCAGACTGGATTCGCCATGAGCCCATTTGTCTGCGGATCAAATCCAACTGGGCCAACACCGCTACTCGTGCCGAGGCGTCTGCTGCTAGGGCTGCTGTTGATGAGGATGATGCTGGCGCCGAGGATGTTGCTGAGGGCCATACTGCTAGGCCCTCTCAGAGTGTCTCTAGGCCATCATGGGCCAAGAAGTTGAAGGATAAGATGATGTCTATTTTCTGCATGCAAGCCAAGGGGCAGTACAGGGCTCACGTGGAGTCCAAGGAGAGTCGTCGCCGACACAACAAGGTCTTGAAGCTCTACGGCGAGGAAGTGTTTGGCGGGTCTGAGGAGCTCATCACTCCTGAGACCGAGTGGATGGAGAAGCAAGGATACAGGCGGACTGATTCTGAGGAGGATGTCGAGGAGTCCATTCCAGCTGCAGAGGCGTCTGACAAAGAGGCTTGGGACGACTTCTCTACTTGAGCCACCTCTTCTGTGTAGGTGCCCTCTCTGCCTTTTTGGCGTCTCGATGCCAAAGGGAGAGAGAGTGTAGGGATTTCCGAGTTTGCGAGTCGTGTTTGTCGTGTGTTTGCTGCTTTCTCAGTTGAACTCTTTGCTGCTTTTCTCGTTTGAACCTTGGTTATCTTACTTCGTATGGTGTAAGACATATGCACTCTATCTATGCTAGCAAGCTTGTGTTACATTGTGCTATCTTCATGCTATGCTATGCTTATTATCATGTCTTGGTCTCTAAAATATAGGGGGAGTGTTGATCCTAGTCTGTGTGCCATGCAGTCCAAAGCATTCATCTAAACTGCACACATCTAGGGGGAGCCCGTCTATGTTTTAGAGAAGTGGGGTTTGCCCCTGCTCTAAATTATTTTATCTATGTGCAAATCCCGTGTTGTCATCAATCCACCAAAAAGGGGGAGATTGTAAGGGCATATTTATCCCTAAGTGTTTTGGTGATTGATGACAATGCTTTTGCGGACTAATCGTGTGCCTTGAGTCCCTCAGATACTTCATCACTAGGCACAAGACGATTCGGTGCCCCTCGGAGACTATTGAAGCCGGCGTTGTTCTATGTTTCTCTTTGGTGGAGTTGAGTCGTAGGAGAGCCGTACTATTAAGAGGGGGTCCGCGTCGGAAAGGTAGGGTGGAATCACACGTACACTTGTCCCTCCTTTCCTTGCACTTTGGAGCTACCCGCCGTTATCTTGGTTGTGCGGAAATCTGGCGACTACTGCTGTACTTGCAGTAGTACCGCAGGTCCAAGCGGTAGTACCGCGGCGTGTCATGGTAGTACCGCCCTTTTGGTGCGGTAGTACCGCGGCACCCTGGCCTTGTGCCGCTCCGGTGCGGTAGTAGGGGCGGATGTAATTTTTTACATCCGCGCCCCCCACGGTAGTACCGCTCGTCCAGCGCGGTAGTACCGCGAGGTCCCACGGTAGTACCGCTCCCTAGGAGTTGCAGTACCGTGGGCTTTCGACGTAGTACCACAGTGTCGCGGTAGTAGGCGCGGATGTATTTTTTTACATGCGCGCCGGCCACGGTAGTACCGCGCCTCACGAGCGGTAGTACCGCGTCGGGTTTTTGCACCACCCCAGTTTCAGCGGAAGTAGGCACGGATGTAATTTATTTCATCCGCGCCCTTCCCAGGCCGTGACTCTCCTGCCTTGCGGTAGTACCGCAAGGGGGAGCGGTAGTACCACGCCAGCGGTAGTACTGCCCCTTATACAGGCTAGTTCCGGCCTGTGCTGCTGCCGCGGTAGTACTGTGGTTGCCCACGGTAGTACCGCGCAGCCTCGCGGTAGTATCGCTTCCTTGGAGCGGTAGTACCGTGAGTCGCGGGCTGAACATGTGGATAATATCTCACCTTTGCTCTTTGTGCTTGCTGCTGACCTTCTGCAGACTATGATTAATGATCACCTTAGTAAAGGACTCCTTTCCTTACCCTTAGTAACTCATGATCCTGACTATCCAGTGGTTCAATATGCTGATGACACATTATTGTTTGTGGCTGCTGAGTCTGCTCAGTTAGAGGTGCTAAAAACTGTTCTAGACTCTTTCTCTCTTGCAACTGGTTTGCAGATTAATTACCACAAATCTTCAATGTACCCAATTAATGTGGATACCAATTATGCCAATGTTCTTGCTGCTCAATTTGGATGTCAACTAGGGGTGATGCCCTTCACATACCTGGGGTTGCCAGTCGGAACCACTAGGCCCAAAATTGTGGACCTTTTGCCACTTGTGGACTGCATGGAAAGAAGGTTGACTGCTAGCTCGTGGTTTCTACCACAAGGTAGCAGACTGCAGTTGGTAAATTCTGTTATCTCCTCATTGCCAATCTTCTTCCTCTGTAGCTTATCTATTCCACAAGGGATTTTGAAACAACTGGAAAGAATACAAAGACAGTGTCTTTGGAGAAAGTATGGCCAGGAAAAGGGGAACTCTCTGGCTGCCTGGCCACTGGTAT
This sequence comes from Triticum timopheevii, assembly GCA_963921465.1. NCBI lineage: Eukaryota > Viridiplantae > Streptophyta > Magnoliopsida > Poales > Poaceae > Triticum > Triticum timopheevii. Next base: position 247,376,604 of record OY997262.1, on the reverse strand, counting down.
GTAGACCTAAATTAAAGGGTGGGCTTGGCATCCTAAACCTTGGGCTGCAGAATGAAGCTTTGTTAATGAAGTTCCTCAATAAGTTCTATAACAAAGTTGATGTTCCATGCGTTCATTTGATCTGGGACAGTTATTATTATCAGAGAGTCCCACATGACACTGCTATGTGTGGCTCTTTTTGGTGGAGGGACATATGTAAGCTAATGGAAAAATTCAGGGTTGTGTCTTCAGTATGCGTTGGAAAAGGTGACTCCTTGCTATTCTGGTCAGATTCTTGGGAAGTGGATAATTCTTGCATTCCACTTCAGGATAGATTCCCCAGACTGTTCTCTTTTTGCACACAAGAGAATTCTTCTGTTCTCGAAGTAATGGCCACTGGTGAGTTTCATAGCATGTTCTCTCTGCCATTATCTGAAATGGCCTACATGGAGCTAAATCAACTTTCTGGAATATTGTCTGATATCTCCTTGGACGCTAATGCTAAGGATTTCTGGTATTGGAAACATGGAAAGAAATCTGGATACACAGCCAAGAAATATTATGATCTGGTCCATGAGCCAATTCCAACTAACCCCTTGCTATGTTGGATATGGAAGTCATGCTGTACTATGACAATCAAAATGTTTGCCTGGCTTGTCATTATGGATAGAGTAAACACCAAGGATATGATTCAGCGCAGGAAGTGGAAGATTAATGATGGGCCTGAATGTGTGCTTTGCCCAACAGGAACTCTTGAAGACAGGAATCATCTGTTTTTTCAGTGTAACTTCAGCATGAGGGTCTGGAATTACCTACAGATTTCATGGCCCAACAATCAGGATATGGTTCAGATTGCATGCCATGCTAGGAAGGAGTTCAATAAGCCTTTCTTTTCTGAAGTGGTGTTCCTTACTTGGTGGAATATCTGGAAAGTCAGAAATGATAAAGCTTTCAGGTATATCAGACCTACCTTCAGACAATGGAGAAATGGTTTTGTCCATGACATTTCCCTTCTGGCTCACAGAATCAAGTCAAAACACAGGGAGGCTCTGCTTAAATGGATTCATTTCCTTCCTCCTTGAGAGGTGACATGTATAGTTAGATTTTCCTTCTCTTTTAGATTAGATTGTACATAGTTTTCTTTTATCTTCTTCTGTTTTGTTCCTTTTCTTAAGGAACCTTTCTGTGTACTTGCTGTTTTAAGTTTTAATAAAATGCTGTGGGGTGTAAGCCCTGCAGTCCTCATTCAAAAAAAACGGTTGGATTTTTTCCACGACTATATAAGGGGTGTCTTCTACCTCTAGTTGACTACCTCTTCCACCTCTAAGCTCCATTGTTGCTCCAAGCTCCATTTTCGCCCGATCTCTCTCCCTAGCCAATCAAACTTGTTGATTTGCTCGGGATTGGGTGACAAGGGCCCGATCTACACTTCCACCAAAGGATATTTGATTCCCCCCACTTATCCCTTGCGGATCTTGTTACTCTTGGGTGTTGAGCACCCTAGACGGTTGAGGTCACCTCGAAGCCATACTCCATTGTGGTGAAGCTTCGTGGTGTTGTTGTTGTTGGGAGCCTCCGATTGTTGTGGAGATTGCCCCAACCTTGCTTGTAAAGGTTCGGTTGCCGCCTTCAAGGGCACCAATAGTGGAATCACGACATCTCGCATTGTGTGAGGGCGTGAGGAGAATACGGTGGCCCTAGTGGCTTCTTGGGGAGCATTGTGCCTCCACACTGCTCTAACGGAGACGTACTTCCCCTTAAAAGGAAGGAACTCCGGTAACACATCCTCGTCTCCACCGGCTCCACTCTTGGTTATTTCGTGCCTTTACTCTTGCAAGCTTACTTGTCGTTTCATCCCTTGCTTGCTTGTGTACTAGTTGTTATTGCATCATATAAGTTGCTCACCTAGTTGCACATCTAGACAACCTATTTTGTTGCAAAGTTTAATTTGGTAAAGAAAATGTTAAAAATTGTTAGTTGCCTATTCACCCCCCCCCCTCTAGTCAACCATATCGATCCTTTCACCTGCAAAAGTCTTATTTGATACCGGTGCATCGCATTCTTTCATGTCATATCCTTTTGCATCGAAGCACAATTTTGACAGAGAGGAATTACCTAGAGCAATGCAAGTTATTTCTCCGGCTAAGCGTTTGAGATCTACCTTATTGGTTCCGAATGTTGGTATCAAGATGGGCGATTATAGATTTCTGTCTTCTCCAATGGTCCTTGGTGACTCTGATATCGATCTTATTCTCGGGATGGACTGGCTTTCTCAGCACAAAGCTCAACTTGATTGTGCTGCCAAGGAAATTCATTTGACACACTCTTCTGAGGATGTTATCATCTATGCCGCTCATGATGAAACCATTCGGTTGTTTTCTCTCAATGAGAAGGGCGAGCTACATGCAATCTCTCAGATTCCAGTCGTTTGTGAGTACCAAGATGTCTTTCCAGAAGAGCTTCCGGGTATGCCTCCGCATCGACCAGTCGAATTCGTTATCGATCTTGAGCCTGGCACTGAACCCGTTTGCAAGCATCCATACAAGCTTGGACCTGAAGAACTGAAGGAATTGAAGAAACAGCTCGATGAACAAGAGCATCTGGGTTTGATCAGACCGAGTTCATCTCCATGGGGTTGTGGAGTTCTTTTTGTCCAGAAGAAGGATGGAACGGACCGACTGTGCGTCGATTACCATCCATTGAACAAGAAGACAATCAAAAACAAGTATCCACTTCCAAACATCAATGAGCTGTTCGACCAACTCAAAGGTGCTAAAGTTTTCTCCAAGCTAGACCTCCGTATGGGTTATCATCAGATTCGCATTCGTGAACAAGATATTCCCAAGACAGCATTCAGAACAAGCTATGGTTCTTATGAATATACTGTCATGTCTTTCGACCTTGTCAATGCTCCTCCAACATTCTCTCGAATGATGAACTTTATCTTCAACCCCTACACCAACGAATTCGTCTTGGTGTATCTCGATTATATTTTGGTCTTCTCCAAGAACAAATCGGATCATGCCAAACATTTGCGATTGGTGCTTGACAAGCTCAGAGAGCATCAATTCTATGCGAAGTTTTCCAAATGTGAGTTCTGGCTTGATGAAGTTCTTTATCTTGGTCACATCATCTCCGCCAAGGGCATCTCTGTTAATCCCGAGAAGGTGTCTTCAATTGTGAATTGGGAACCTCCTCAGAATGTCAAGCAGCTCCGCAGTTTTCTTGGTCTTGCAAGCTATTGCCGAAGATTCATTGAGAACTTCTCTAAGATTGCAAATCCTCTTTCCAACCTCCTCCAGAAGCATGTCAAGTATGTCTGGACGCCTGAGTGTGACGTTGCTTTCAACACCCTTAAAGGAAAGCTAGTCACAGCTCCTGTCTTGACTCCTCCTGATGAATCCAAGCCATTCGAAGTATTCTGTGATGCTTCCCTTCAAGGTCTCGGTGCTGTGTTAATGCAAGAGAAGAAAGTGGTGGCTTATACCTCTCGTCAGTTGAAGCCCAACGAAAAGAACTACCCCACTCATGATCTCGAGTTGGCGACAGTTGTCCATGCATTGATAACATGGAGACATCTCTTGTTGGGAAGGAAAGTGGATATATTCACCGATCATAAGAGTCTCAAGTATATCTTCACTCAACCCAACCTCAACCTTAGGCAAACTCGATGGGTCGAAATGATTCAAGAGTACAATCCAAGTATTGAATATACTCCAGGCAAGGCGAATGTGATTGCAGATGCTCTGAGCAGAAAGGCTTATTGCAACAGTCTAATTCTCAAGCCCTTCCAACGGGATCTTTGTGAAGCTTTCCGCAAGTTGAATCTTCAAGTTGTTCCTCAAGGCTTTCTTGCCAACCTCATAGTCTCTCCTACTTTGGAAGATCAAATTCGTGAGGCACAACTCCTGGATACCATGGTGAAGAAGGTGAAACGTGGTATTGACAAGGGCATTTCCAAATACAAGTGCTATCGCTTGGATGACAAAGATACTCTTTTCTTCGAGGATTGAATTGTGGTTCCCAAAGGCGATCTGAGAAAAGTCATTATGAACGAGGCACACAATTCCCTTCTATCCATTCATCCTGGAAGTACGAAGATGTACCATGACCTCAAGCAGTCATATTGGTGGACTCGAATGAAGCGAGAAATTTCTCAATTCGTGAATGAATGTGATGTCTGCAGAAGGGTGAAAGCAGAACACCAACGACCAGCTGGTCTCCTCCAACCTCTTGCTATTCCGGAATGGAAGTTTGATCATATCGTGATGGACTTCGTGACTGGATTTCCTAAGTCCAAGTGTGGAAATGATGTTATCTTCGTTGTCATTGACAAGCTTACTAAAGTGGCTCATTTTCTTCCTATCAAAGAATCTATCACAGCAGCTCAGCTGGCAGGGCTATACACCTCTAGAATTGTCTCCTTGCACGGTATTCCACAATTGATCTCTTCAGACCGTGGAAGCATCTTCACTTCTAAGTTCTGGGACTCCTTTCAGAAGGCCATGGGCACAAACATTCGTTTCAGCACAACTTTCCATCCTTAAACAAGTGGCCAAGTCGAGCGAGTCAATCAAATCCTTGAAGATATGATCAGGGCTTGTGTCATTTCCTTTGGCATGAAGTGGGAAGATTGTCTTTCATATGCCGATTTCTCCTACAACAACAGCTTCCAAGCAAGCTCGGGCAAGGCCCCATTCGAAATTCTCTATGGCAGGAAGTGTCGTACTCCTCTCAATTGGTCCGAGACAGGTGAACGCCAACTTGTTGGCAACGACTTGATCACAGAAGCCGAAGAAATGTGCAAAGTCATTCGTGAGAATCACAAGGCCGCGCAATCGCGCCAGAAGAGTTACTATGATAGCAAGCACCGTGACTTGGCTTTTGAAATCGGAGACCATGTCTACCACCGCGTCTCTCCAATGAAAGGCACTCGTCGCTTCGGTATCAAAGGGAAGCTTGCCCCTAGATACGTGGGTCCTTTCAAGATCATTGGCAAAAGAGGCGACCTCGCCTACCAACTCGAGCTTCCATCCAACTTTGCAAACGTGCATGATGTGTTTCACGTGTCACAGCTTCGCAAGTGCTTCAAGACTCCTGAGCGCACTATCAACTTTGAAGAAATTGACCTCCAAGAAGATCTCTCTTATCATGAGCACCCTGTTGCTATTCTTGAAGAAACTGAGCGCAAGACTCGCAACAAGTCAATCAAATTCCTGAAAGTGAAGTGGTCACACCATTCCGACCGAGAAGCCACCTGGGAGCGCGAGGATCACCTCCGTTTCGAATATCCGGAGTTCTTTCAGTCCTAGATCTCGGGACGAGATCCTCTTGTAGTGGTGGAGTGTTGTAACACCCCGGATGTAACTTTCCATATTTGTAACTCCAACTCTTGCCATTTTCGGCTATGTGCTATGATATTCCCTCCGTGGTTGGGTTTTGTCTTTTGTTTTGCATTTTGTTCATGTCATGCATCTCATATCATGTCATCATGTGCATCTCATTTGCATACGTGCTCGCCTATTACATCCGAGCATTTTCCCCGTTGTCCGTTTTGCATTCCGACGCTCCCACATGCACCGGCGCACCTCTCTTGTCTCTTTGTCGTGAGAGGGTGTTAAACGTTCTCGGAATGGACCGAGGCTTACCAAGTGGCCTTGGTACACCACCGATAGACCACCTGTCAAGTTTCGTGCCATATGGAGGTCGTTTGATACTCCAACGGTTAACCGGGTAACCGCATAGGCCTCTTTTGGGTTGCAGCCCAACACCCCTCCAAAACAGCCCAATAACCCATCTAAGTCACTTCCATGCTCTCCGTCGTCGGATTACGATCGGATGGGCGAAAACCTCACTCCATTTGGAGCCTCCTAGCTCCCTCTACCTATAAAAACATCCCCTCCCCCGAAATCCCGGGTCATTTCCACCCTAACCCTAGCCCCGCTCCTCTCCGCGCCGCCGGACACGTCCGGACGGAGCCGGATGCGTCCGCCGCCGCGCCCCCGGCGAATCGGATCCTGCCACGTGGCGCTTCGGCCGCCGCCGCCGCCGGCCCACCAGGCCCGCAGGAGGCCCCCACGGCCCGTGGCCCGCGCCGCTGCCGCCCATCTCCGCCGCCGTCGCCGGCCTCCGCGCGCCGCCCGGCCGGAGCCGCGCCGCCCCAGCCCTCCATCTCCGGCGCCGCGCTCGCCGCCCGAGACCTCCTCCGGCCGCCGCCCCGTGCGCCGCTGCGCGCACCGGCCGCCACCGTCGCCACTCCACCGCCGACCGCCGCGCCCCGGCCGGTTCAAGCCGCCACCGGCCCAGGTCCGGCCCCGAGCTCCATCCCCGGCGACGAACCTCGAAGACCGTGCGCAGCCGGATCCAGATCCAAGCATCGGTTGACTTCTTCCACCCCCCCCCCCCCCGATTTTCGTCCAAGTCCTTTTCTGCCAATAATTTTGTTGCATGTTCATCGCACCACAACTTTGCACCCGTGGCTCCGTTTTGGGCGTGTAGCATACCAAATTGTTCGCCTCAATGAGTACATCATTTCATCTCACTGCATCATTTTCATTTGAGCTCATCTTGATGCCCGAAATGCTGTTGGAAGAGGGCTATATAATGTTAGTTTCTGTTTCTTAACAGAACATGCACTTTTGTCATTTTTGCCATGATTGAGGTGTGCATCTTATGAACTTGAGCCCTACATATGTTTTGATCTATGCCATGCCAGATTTACAGGGGTGTATGCCATGTATTTTTGTGATATCTATGGTGACCAGCACAAGCATGCAAACTAGGGATGATAATGTTGCTGATTTCAGGGACTTAGTAATTTCACTTAGTCATGTCCTGCTGTTATTTTTATGCCATGTGCTCATGTTGTTACAGAGAGATCTATGCCCATTTTGAGCATGATCAGTAAGGGTGTTTTGAACATATGGATGTGCTGTATCCATCCATGTCTTTGTTGGCAATTATGGAGTAGTCTAGCATGTCATTTTCTTGCTCTACTTTTGCTACAAAATGTTTCCTGGCAGATTGTTTACATGATATTCAATTTTTACAAGGTTGTTGTAGTTGATCCTTGTATGCTATGATGTTGTTCTTGCCATGTATAGCTTCTATGCCATGTCTTCTTGATGGATGTATGCTTAGTTTATCATGAAATGCTCTGTAGTGAGTGCATCGAGCTCACGAACATGCCTACTTGTTATCTGTTTTTGCCATGTCCAGTTTTTCTGCCAAGTCTGAGATCTGTAATGAAACTTGCTATGTTTACATGGGTGACATCTTTTCTTCTGATCCTTTTTGGCTTATGGTCAGTAAGGGACTTTTGATCTATGCTTTGAGTAGATTCCTGCCATGTCTTGTTTTGCTATTATAAGTTCCTGTAGCTTATTGTTTGCTTGCTCTAAATATGCCTTCCTGATGTTAATTTCTGGCATATTAGAGTTTTCACTAAGTCGGTGAACCTGATATCTTTTGCACTTTTCCCATACTTGTTTGAACCTGTTATTCGTGTGATTTAGCCGTAGCTCAGTGTTCCTTTTTTGTTAAGCATCTTCTGTAGATCACTTCCATATGCTTTGTTTTTATGTTGGGGTGCTGTAGCACAGTTTCTTGTTGCATGCTAAGTAGCATCGTGCTGTTAAGCGCAGATTTGCGTCATTCTTGTTTCGCTTGTCATTTGCAAACCGTGCATCCGATTCCGGTGATCTTTATATCGATTTCAACCGAAATCATCTCATCTTTCCAGCGGCATACTTGGTTTGCCAAGTTGATGCCTGGTTCATCATTTCCCTTTCGGAGCACGCATATGCATTGCATACCACATCTCGCATATCATGTCAAGTATTGCATCATGTTGCTTGTGCATCGCACCGTGATTTATTGTGGTTCCTTTGCTTGTGTTCTTGCTTTGGGTAGAGCCGGTAGATGAGTACGTGAACGAGGAACCTGTTGAGAACGCTTACGAGGATCAAGCCTTCGACAACTCTGAGAACCTTGCAGGCAAGATGACCATATCCTCGAAATCACTTCTATATTTGCTTGCTAGATGCTCGCTCTTTTGCTATGCCTATGCTACGTTGCCTACCACCTGCTATATAATGCCACCCATATTGCCATGTCAAGCCTCTAACCATCCTGTCCTATGAAAACCGTTGTTTGGCTATGTCACCGCTTTTGCTCAGCCCTTCTTATAGCGTTGCTAGTTGCAGGGTAAGATGAAGTTTGTTCCTTGTTGGGACATGGATACTTTGGGATATCACAATATCTCCTGTTTATTTAATGCACCTTATATACTTGGTAAAGGGTGGAAGGATTGGCCTTATGCCTGTTTTTTTTTGTTCCACTCTTGCCACCCTAGTTTCCGTCATACCGGTGTTATGTTCCTTGATTTTTGCGTTCCTTATGCGGTTGGGTGATTTATGGGACCCCGTTGACATTTCGCTTTGAATAAAACTCCTCCAGCAAGGCCCAACCTTGGTTTTACCATTTGACTACCTACCACCTACCTATTTTCCCTTGGGTTTTCGCGAGCCCGAGGGTCATCTTTATTTTAGCAGCCCCCCCCCCCCCCGGGCCAGTGCTCCTCCGAGCGTTGGTCCGAACCGAGCCGCCTGCGGGGCCACCTCGGGGAAACTCGAAGTCTGGTTTTACTCATAGCCTGTCTCATCCGGTGTGCCCTGAGAACGAGATATGTGCAGCTCCTATCGGGATTTGTCGGCACAGTCGGGTGGTCTTGCTGGTCTAGTTTTACCTTTGTCGAAATGTCATGCGAACCGGGATTCCGAGACTAATCGGGTCTTCCCGGGAGAAGGTTTATCCTTCGTTGACCGTGAGAGCTTATGATGGGCTAAGTTGGGACACCCCTACAGGGTATTATCTTTCGAAAGCCGTGCCCGCGGTTATGGGGCACATGGGAATTTGTTAATGTCCAGTTGTAGAAAACCCGAAGTTGACCTTAATTAAAATACATCAACCGCGTGTGTAACCGTGATGGTCTCTTCTCGGCGGAGTCCGGGAAGTGAACACGGTGTTGGAGTTATGTTTGACGTAGGTTGCTCTAGGATCACTTCTTTATTGCTCCTAGCTTCACGACCGTGCCTTGCTTCTCTTCTCGCTCTCTTTTGCGAATGTAGCCACCCTATATGCTAGTCGCTTGCTGCAGCTCCACCTCACCACTCTATCCTACCTATAAGCTTAAATAGTCTTGATCTCGCGGGTGTGAGATTGCTGAGTCCACATGACTCACAGATTCTACCAAAACAGATGCAGGTACCGATGATACCAGCGCAAGTGGAGCAATCGAGCTTAAGTGGGAGTTTGACGAGGACCGTAGTCATTACTATGCTTCTTTTCCAGACGATCAATAGTGAGCCCAGTTGGGACGATCGGGGATCTATGTAGCATATGGGGTAGTCTTCTTTTATTCTGGTTCCGTAGTCGGACCTTGAGTGTAATCTGGATGATGGATGTTTATTTATGTTTTGTGTGAAGTGGCGACTGTAAGCCAACTATGTATCTCTTTCCCTTATGTATTACATGGGTTGTGTGAAGATTACCTCACTTGCGACATTGCTTTCAATGCGGTTATGCCTCTAAGTCGTGCTTTGACACGTGGGAGATATAGCTGCATCGAGGGCGTTACACATGTTAAGCTTCCGCTTGTGCTTTGACTTGTATGCTCTGAATGCTGGGTCGAGAGACCCATGTTTGTAATATCTCCCTCCTCGGAGCCTATTGAATAAATACTTGAGTTATAGAGTCATGTTGTGATGCCATGTTGTATTTGCACATATCGAGCATATTGTGTGTATGTTATTGAAATGCTTGGTATGTGTGGGATCTGACTATCTAGTTGTTTATCCTTGGTAGCCTCTCTTACCGGGAAATGTCTCCTAGTGCTTCCACTGAGCCTTGGTAGCTTGCTACTGCTCCGGAACACTTAGGCTAGCCAGCATGTGTCCTTCTTCGTTCCTGTGTCTGTCCCTTCGGGGAAATGTCACGTGGTGTCTACCGGAGTCCTGTTAGCCTGCTACAGCCCGGTTTACCGGAGTCCTGCTAGCCCAGCTGCTACAGCCCAGATTCACTCACTGATGACCGACACGTTCGTCGCTGGGTCATGTATGCATGTCCCTGTAAGTTAGTGCCACTTTGGGTTCACAACTAGCCATGTCAGCCCAGGCTCCTTGACATATGGATGCTAGCGGCACTATCATATACGTGTGCCAAAAGGCGCAAACGGTCTCGGGCCTGGTAAGGCGACACCCGTGGAAATACCGTGCGTGAGGCCGCAAGGTGATATGAGGTGTTACATGCTAGATCGGTGTGGCATTGAGTCGGGGTCCTGACAATGGGTGAAGTGTGTGCAGAACTAGTGCATTGTAAAAGTAGAAGATAGCAGGTGGCTGAAAAATAAATGACAGGAGACATATGATAGCTCTACAACATTGCATGGCAAACAACACTAGATTCTACTGCATATGATTTTGTAATATATGAGCACAAGAAATGCAGGTACTCCTCCAGCACACCACCACATGTGGTCATATCTAAGATAACAGTCGACTGAAAATAAATAGGTCAGTCGATTTTTTTAATGAACCGTCTGATCTATAAGGAATGGGCAGATGGCCTTCGTCTACCTCCCACTAGTCACTGTTGACGATCTTTCTTGAACCGCCAGCGACCACCGGCCCAGACCCATACCTCCGCCGCCCCGCCCTCCCATCGACCTCACACCACCGCCATGCTTAGCAGCGCCCCCAGGCCATACCTTTAATCCCGGCCGACCTCCAGATCGGGCGCCAGTAGCTCTAGGCCGCACACGCCCCTAAGATAAACACCAAGGCGCTGCTTCCCCGGCGTAATATTCATATTAGCGCCTGTTACGCTGGGGAATGCTTCCGTTAATTGGGAATCAACTGGGCATAAATTGAAATTTAGGGGGGGCAATGGACTTCTAGCTAAGGTGAGATAGTATATGAGGAGAAACCTTGTGCATCGCGAGTTACTAGGAACATCTAGTATCAAGAAGAAGCGGTTAACTAGTGTCTTTTGTGGGATGAATGTCATGCAAGCAGAGTTGTAAGATTTGCACGAATAAGGGAAGAGGAGTACCTTCTTCGGTTGCCGGTTTGGTCACCTCCACATGTCGCGCCGATCTTCTTATTTTTACCGGGGAAACCAATGTTCTGGAGGGTGCAGGCTTGGACAAACCCATGGGCAAATTGTTGACTGTGTTGCCGTGGCCGTATGTCGGCAGAGCGGAAGCAGATCTGAGGTGGCGAAGGACGGCGTAGCAGGAACAGCTCCAGTGCGGTGGAGGGTGGCGAAGTTGGAGCGGCAGCGGTGAGGCGCAGGACGGCGTGGTTGAACTGGCTCGGGTACGGACGGCTCGGCCTCGGCTTCAACTACTAGCCGTGGAGGGCGTTGGGGTTGAGGTGGCGGTGGATGACGACGTTGGGGTATCGGCTCCAGCGTGATGGAGGAGGGCAGCGGTTGATGGGTGGGATGGGGTGGCAGACGGAGGACGCCGGGGTTTCACGGCTGGTGTAGAGGTAGTTTTGGCGCCCACAGAGTACGAATTGGGAATAGGACGGGTGTGGGGGAACTATGTTTCGGTCTGGGACGCGCTTGTTTTTGGCTTTTTTGAACAGAAGATGGACGCGCTTGTTTGAAATTTGGGGAAGTACAAACTTTGCCCCCCTCTTAAATTTCGGACCTACTGCGGGTCGGGGGTAGGATGGTAATCCCAGGTGTCCCAAATAGTGTGCGGGAGCGATAACGGCCGCGTGCATGTGTGCTTAGGCTGCCATTGTGTATGAATGTTTTTCGGAGGCGGTTGTGTGGCGTCTAGATGAAGCTATAAACCTACCCCGGTTTAGACCTTTGGACGTCGGGCCGGTAGGTTTCACGGGTCGGAGTTATTAGAAAAGTAATTTCCTTGTACTACCAAACATTGGTCTCACGCGGTTTCGAGCGAGTAGAGGCTGTTTTGGCGCTTCGTTCGAAATTTTGAAACACAAGCATTCACGTTTAGAGTACTCTTGAACTATGAGGATTGACCTAAATAGACAACGTTATATTTGACCTTGTATGTTTGAAAACCTCATTAAATTATCCGCTTCTTTTTGAAATTTTGACACATGAAAATCCTATAACTACGATTATTTTGGAATGGAGGAGCTAAATTTGAATCTATTTTGTACACGACTACATATGCTATTATGTACAAAATCAGAGCAAAGATTGGTGCCCCCATAATTTAGGTATGGTTTACAAATGCCATGATATCAAATTCAAATAATTGAATGGACTTCATGTTGAATTCGATTTTTTAAACCACCTTAAGTTGAATTCAAATGTATGCTAGTTCATAGGTAGCTATTTATAAATGTCCATTGTGTAAATTTCATATGTATAATGTGCTTTACACACACAACATGAACTATACTCACGTTTATATTCGATTGCTAAAGCGATGCATTGTCTGGAGTTCAAAATACTAACTACGTGGATCAATTGTGTCGAATAATAACATAGACATGCTCAAAATCGATAGAATCTAGATGTCTGATGGATCAATGACCGCTCCTTACGCGAATTGCAAATATCATGATCCCATCCAAATATTTGGATACAATTTATATCGTTAATCAATGTGTAGAGCAGTCTTTTACGTGTAGTTTCACTCTCCATCGGTGGACTCTCACACATGCTCACACACTCTCTCCCGAGGTGTCTTTCTCGCACACATGCTCTAGATATAACCCTCCCGCCCTCTCATAACCATTTACAACTGTTTTCACTAACCTTTATCAAAAGCACTCTTCCTCTCTCAAACATACACACGCACAATCCTCATCGACCCTTTCTATATACATGGACCTGCCTATGTGTCTCATGTACGCATATTATCTTTACGCTTGTCTCTCACGCATTATCTCACACCTCTCTTCCTAATCGACGAGTATGATTCTAGCAGAGCATTCTGTAGGATGCCCCTTAAAGTTAGGTTGGATGAATAGTAATATCAGAGATAAAGGCGTTACCTTAGTCCGAGAACCTAGGGTTACAAATCCTAGCCGGCTTTGTTAGTGGACACAGAGTCCTTCACAATTCTGCTATCTTTGTCTTGCACGACTAGTTATCCATGGGTCTTCCTAAATGTGTCATGGCCCGACAATTGTGGCGTAGGACGGAACCGAACGAAGGGCCTCACCTCGACCCACCGGACCTCATGCGGTGACACACCCTCTGCCCCCATGTCTCATTATCTTCTCACACCCACACATACCAACACAAACACCACACACACAGAAAAATTCTCCTGGTGCCTCTATTCCCTCCCCCCTTGCATATACACACTCAAGGGAATGGAATCTCTTGTCGTGACGTCATATTTGTCTCTCTCTCTAGACCACTCTCATTTCTCGTGCTATCTCTCCCATGCCCCCCGTCGGCCCCTCTATCCATGCCTCTCTCGAATACGTAATACACACACATACCTCTCTAGGCCCCGCCAAATGCATCAACTACACATTCACACATGTTACATCACGTACCCCATTGATCTAAAAAGCCCTTTCTTCATGTTTATTTCGCATACAACATTCCTTTTGAATAAAGTGTGGCCAAAAAATTATTTTAGAGTTTCTACATGTATACAACATTACAAAGTTATATGGAGGAGTACGAACGCTAATTTGCATTGCATGGTGCCCACAATGATATTTATTCCGCACTATGAATTTGTATATTTTAATACTATATACAAAGTTAGTCATAATAAAGAGAAACGAAGAGCATCTCTCTCTCCATCGCATACCCCCCTGTACGCCCTTTCACGTATGCACACAAAACTATCTCCAGGTCCTCTAAAAGTAAGCCCCCAGAAAATTCACACGTGTTTCATCTTTCTCTCGCGATATATGCAATGACGATCATTGTATTTGAAGCGAAAGCACGATACATACATTGGACTTCATAATCCACTCATTACGGTCACCGTTTACGTTTAGTGGTCATTATACAGTCACGGGCTCACCGTACAACTTTGTATTTGCTCATGACATGACTAGTTGACAAGTTAAACGCTCCACGTGGCACCTCTAGTGTTGCATCACATTATCTCACTACCATCGTGCCCACCTGTCGACTTGTATCTACTCTACATCTACACTCTTATAAAATACATAAAATACACTCTTATAAAAAACTTAGTTGGTGATGATGGTGTGCCTGCCATCCTGCAATATAGGCCATCCGATTTATATCTGACGGATAGGAAAGAAACTATGGCAATTTTGCAAAAAGGTACCCACACACCTCTCCACATTTGCAAATAAGGCCTTCCCTCATTCATCCTTTTCTCTCACAAGATAAACAAGTCATACAAATGCATCTTGATGTTACGTGCAACGCATGAGCATCTTGCTAGTAAGAATGAAAACAAGATACAAAAATATATTTTGACGGTGGTTCGAAGTCATGACCGCGGGCACAGCGGACAAGGTGGCCTTGTATTGGTATGCTGAGCCGTCTGTTTTAACACACATGAGCTAGTGTGGTGATTATACACACACGCACGCATGCACACGAACTGCATCCACGCAACACTCACACAAACACATGCACCCACGCATGCACGCAACACTCACACGTACACACGCAGCCACGCACGCACGCAACACTCACACGCACACACGCACGCATGCATGCACACACCAGTACACCACACGACCAACACACACTCTCACGCTCAAGTGCTCAACCTACATGTGCATGCGCACACATTAGGCCCTGACAGACACATACACAACCAGGTGATTCCCACGCATGGGTTGGAGCCTTGTCGCGCCTGCGTAAATTTGTGTTTATCTTACCTTTTCCCTATGCGAACTGACAGGTGGGACCCACAAGGATCATGGTCAATTTAACTAGTCAACATCGTGCCACACAGACTATATGGCCGGTCAACAGAGTGCAATCCGATGCTAAACTGTGAGCAAGTGACTGGATAATCACCGCAAAACGTATATAGTGACCGTAATCAGCTTATTCTGAAGTTCGGTGACCATATTACGCTTTTCTCTCTGTAGGCCATCCAAAACTACATCTCTACACGTTCTCGCATGTTACATCTAACAACTATGCAATACAGCACTACTACTACACTCTAACACAATAAATCATATGTGATTTTAGTTTTACTAGATATCATATTGTTACTTATAATTATTTAGTTTGCATACATTAAAATTGCCTTTGAAATGTATGGCCAATATCATCTATCGCGGGAAAAATCCCGCCCTTTCCTGTTTAATCGGGTTTGTATCAATGGATCGTGCGAAACAGTAGAATTATAGTACAATACAGTACAAGTGAAAGTTCACTGGGCCGTCGTGTCGTCTACTCCTCCATCGTAAGAGTGGAGCGCTCGCTTTCATAAATCTTCTAGTCCCTTTCGCCGACATGTGGGACATAAGGCTACCGGGTCCACGTGCCATACTGGAATACAGTGCATAGCAGCCGGGGTGAAGCACCCCAGTCATGGCGCCGGCGTAGTAATGAGCAATGAGGCGTCAAATCACAAAGCTGCACCTTTCCTGCAGTTAAGTTGGAGGGACGAAGTAATAATGTTAAAAAAAGAAGTTGGAGGGACGAAGCAACCATCATTTCACTTGTTGCTGAATCCGCTTCTCCCTCATCTTCTTCAACTTAACCACGTGTTGCTTCTGCCGTTGTTCTGCCTCATGTGGGAGGTGGATCGGCTTGGTAAAGCACTGACACATGGGACCGCATGTTAGCAAACCGCCAGGACAACGTCCTCCGAAAATAAGAAACCTCCCCCGCCATCCGCGCGGCAAAATCACCTCCTTTTTACTAATCTTTGATTCTATAATTTTTTAGATCAATATAATTGAGATTTGTATAGATAGCACACAGGAGCAAAACCAAGTGGTACGGTTAAGGGCATCCACAATGTGTAGCCAAATGTGAAAATAGCTTTTGGCATCGTGGGAACCATTGTGGACGGTGTTGCCAAAGCCAAAAAGATGGAACCGAAGCTCCATGATTGATTGATTGAAGGAATAAAAAATGCAACGTCTCTCCTCTTTCTCCCATGCTTGGACGCATGTAGTACAATATAGAGCACAGAGTCTACTCCCCTGTCCCTTCTATCACAAATCACAAAGCAGTGAGGCGTCAAATCACAAAGAACGGACGAAGCAAACCATCATTTCACTCTTCGCTGACTCTGCTTCTCCATCGTCTTCTTCGAGAAACCATCTCACCGAACTAGTACTCCTAGTAGTAGTACTAGTAAAGAACTTCCTGGATGCAAATAAGGCGGTTGTCTCGGCTTGCAGGCGGCACTTGCAAATGACTTACAGTGGTCTCCCTCAATGGTGTTCTCCGTCAAACGCACTTCGCCAAACCACAAAAAAAAATCGTCGAGGTCACCGCAATGGGCAAGGAATTCAAATATAGTTACTACCTCCATTTTTTATGTACACAAGGCCAGTATATCAAAATTACAATTTGCAAAGGGCCACTAACACTAATCGAGGCAAAATTGATGGGGTTAGCAACCAAAGACATTAATATCCCCTGCATGCATGCGTAAGTGAGAAGGTTGGTTTGCATGGCGCTGCATTAATCAAGCGATGAGGAGTGAGATGGTTAGCTCTTTGGACTTTCGAGAAAAAAATACGCATTAATTGACACGTGAAACGAGGATTTGTATCGATTAAATCCCGAGAAAGAAAACCCCTGTCAGTGTCAAAACCGGCGGATCTCGGGTAGGGGGTCCCGATCTGTGCGTCAAGGCTGATGGTAACAGGAAGCAAGGGACACAGATGTTTACCCAGGTTCGGGCTCTCTCGATGGAGGTAAAACCTGTCGGCGTTCTGGGAACGGGGGTACCCAAACTTGCCTGCCTGCGGCCTGCGGCGTGGCTCAAGGAGTGGCCCAGTACGGCCCATCTTCATCAACACATGCTCAAGACCCTAGCAAGGGGCCAAGCCTCGCGGTCTGGACGACAGGAGGATTCCTCGGGCACAGCCTCGGCAGGCTGGCTCGCGAGGAGGCGGAGAGATCAAGGCGGGGTACCTCACGAGGTGCCCATGATGCAAGCCATGACGACCAAGGCCAGGCGGGCGCCAGGCGGGCGCCAGGCGAGAGCCAGCCCGCGCAGAGTCCTTGTTTCCTCTTTGGTGCAAAGGGGGCAAGCGCAGGCAAGAGTACCAAGCAAAGGCAACCATTTCGGTGCAACAAGACCAAGACCAGCAGGACGGCAGAATGGAGGTCATCATGGAGCCCAAGCCGGCGTCATCGTCGGGGTCTTTGGCAGGCGAGGACCAACTTTAGTCAGGATAAGTGTACTAGATGTTCCCCTTTAAAATGGCCAACTGTTGGCGCCCTTCCCGCTCAATATTTGGGAAGAGGCCCAGGGCCTCCGCCTATAAATAGGGCTAGCCACCCACAGGGTAGAGTCATCGAAAGAACGAGGATAGAAAGATAGAGATAGAGAGAGAGAGAGAGAGAGAGAGAAGCGACTGAACTACCCCTAGCAGTTCATCGCTACAGCCAAGAACAGACCCTCGCGAGGCTGTTCTTCCTTGTACTATTCATCATCAGCCCTAGAGGCAATCCACACACCACAAACTGGAGTAGGGTATTACACCACCTGATGGCCCGAACCAGTATAAGCCTTGTGTCCTTTGTGTTGTTCTTCGTATAGTTTAGATCCTTGCGAGACAACGAGACACGGGTAGGCAGCATGTGTGATCTTTGCGCACACCCCAGAGTTTGAACCTGGAGGGTCTGCCGGAACCCGAAATCCGACATTTGGCACGCCAGGTAGGGGTGCGCCGGAATCTGCCTTCCGTCACCTCGTGTTTCGCCGCCCGTCGCATCATCATCATCATGTCCGTTGACCCAACGAGCAATCCTAATCCCTGTGTGGCCTGGTCCGCCCACGCAGAGCCGCTTGCCCAGGGCGACCTCAACCCCGTGCCCCAGGCAGCCCGCGGTCCGCAGGGTGCTGCGGGCCGTGGGCGACGCGGTCAGACGACACCAGCTCTCACACCGCGACAGGTGCGGTCGGCAACGAGGCCTCGAGCCACGCCGCGGCCACGGTGCCGTACTCACGGAGGGAGCAGGCGAACTCAAGGGCCACGCTCACGGTAGGTCGAGAACTGCTACAATGCAGGCTGCTAGAGGGCGGCTGCTACGTGCTACTGGAGCGGGTGGCAGAGCTCCTGGGCTCTGCCGCCTCGGGGGCTCACCCCTTCTGCACCCAGCTGCCGCCTCAGGCCCAAGGCGGACCGCACGGAGGCACCACAAGCGCCCGCACAGCTCCAAGTGGATTCCAGGGCCACTCCAACGCCAACCTGGCCGTCAGTGCCTGGCCACCAATGGTGCCGCCTCCGCCTCCGACCAGTGAAGGGGGATCCACAACAGACCATGGTATAGGTGAGCCGCCACACTACCACTCCCAGGTTGGCACCACGAGCAGAACTGCATGGCACATGGGGCACTACGGTGAGGCATTCGGGGCGGCGGCCCCGGAGGCGTATGTGCCCCACATGGTGGATCAAGGACATGCGCAGGAGGAAGACCATGGCCAGTTCCTCGGCCCAGGCTGGGGATAAGAAATACCCGAGGCTGAGCTCTTTCAGGAGCCCAGGGAAGGCCTCGTCGACCGCGCCAGAGGCAGCGACTATCGGGTGCCGCTAATCCCTCAGGAACAGGAATAGCTAACCGTGGATCACAGGAGGTATAGGTCATTGCAGCGGGTGGCTTCCCCAATCCAGCAGCTCCCCAGCCCTCAGGAGGAGGGCACCAGGTGCAGGAGAGGGGCCGAGATCCGGCCTCGCACACGCGGCGCTCGGAGCAAGGCGTCCTCAGGAGGTAGGCCCTCTGCCGGGGAGGTGCCCTAGGGCCTACCCCCGGCAGAGGACCCGTGGTCGTCGGGGGAACTGCTGGCGACCGCTCTATCCCATCGGTGGCGTCCTCGATCTCCGGCCGTCGTCGATGGCAATAGAGTGTGTGTAGGACCTTGCAGTATGTCTAGAGGAGGGGGGTGATTAGACTACTTGACCAATTAAAAACTTAACCTTTTCCCAATTTTAGAGTTTGGCAGATGTTAGCTATCTTGGGACAAGTCAAGCAATCGTCACACAATTCAAGCAAGCATGCAAAGAGTATATAGGCAGCGGAAATTAAAGCATGCAACTTGCAAGAAAGTAAAGGGAAGGGTTTGGAGGATTCAATTGCAATTGGGACACGGATGTTTTTGGCGTGGTTCCGATAGGTGGTGCTATCGTACATCCACGTTGGTGGATACTTCAACCCACGAAGGGTAATGGTTGTGCGAGTCCACGGAGGGCTCCACCCACGAAGGGTCCACGAAGAAGCAACCTTGTCTATCCCACCCTGGCCGTCGCCCACGAAGGGCTTGCCTCACTAGCGGTAGATCTTCACGAAGTAGGAGATCTCCTTGCCCTTACAAACTCCTTGGTTCAACTCCACAATCTTGTCGGAGGCTCCCAAGTGACACCTAGACAATCTAGGATACACCACTCTCCAAGAAATAACAAATTGTGCATTGATGATGAACTCCTTGCTCTTGTGCTTCAAATGATAGTCTCCCCAACACTCCACTCTCTCTCTTAGGATTTGGATCTGGTGGAAAGAAGATTTGAGTGGAATGCAACTTGGGGAAGGCTAGAGATCAAGATTCATATGATAGGAATGGAATATCTTGGCCTCAACACATGAGTAGGTAGTTCTCTCTCAGAAATGATAAGTTGGAAGTGTAGGTTTGTTCTGATGGATCTCTCTACGAATGAAGAGGAGGTGGAGGGGTATATATAGCCTCCACACAAAATCTAACCGTTACACACAATTTACCAAACTCGGTGGGACCGATTCAACAGACTCGGTCAAACCGATTTAGTGAACCTAGTGACCGTTAGGATTTTTGGTGGGACCGACATGCAACTCGGTAAGACCGATTTGGTTAGGGTTAGGGCATAACGTAATCTCGGTAAGACCGATCACACAAACTCGGTGAGACCGATTTTGGTAATAAGCTTTACAGAGAGTTTGTCAGGTAAACTCGATGGGACCGATTTGCTCTTTTCGGTGAGACCGAAATGTTACAAAAGGGAAACAGAGAGTTTACATTGTAGTCTCGGTGGGACCGATCGCTCACTTCGGTTAGACCGAAACATTACGAAGGGAAACAGAGAGATTACAATCCCATCACGGTGAGACCGAGATCCCTATCGGTAGGACCGATTTGCCTAGGGTTTGTGGCAGTGGCTATGACATTAGAACTCGGTGGCGCCGGATAGAAAGAATCGGTGTGACCGATTTTGGCTTTAGGTTTAGGTCATTTGTGAATCTGAGAAAGTAGTTGAGGGTTTTTGGAGCATATCACCAAGCACATGAAGCAAGAGGCTCATTAAGCAACACCTCATCCCTCCTTGATAGTATTGGCTTTTCCTATAGACTCAATGTGATCTTGGATCACTAAAATGTAAAATGAAGAGTCTTGAGCTTTTGATCTTGAGCCAATCCTTTGTCATTAGTATTTTGAGGGATCCACTTTCATCATCCATGCCATGCCATTCATTGAGCTTTCCTGAAATAATAGTCTTGGAATAGTATTAGCTCAATGAGCTATATGTTGTTATGAATTACCAAAACCACCTAGGGATAGTTGCACTTTCAATCTCCCCCTTTTTGGTAATTGATGACAACATATAGATCAAAGCTTCGACAAATGATAATAAGATTGAAAAACATCATCACTTTGAGAAGTATGTGATAAGAAAGAGCTCCCCCTAAATTTGTGCATAGTTTAGGATTTGCTTTGGACTGCAAATGCACAAGGAGTTAGGCTCATGGGTTACTCTTCCATGTCACATACATCTTGGTGGAGCGCTCAAAATGATAAAGATTGAATACATGCAATCATCACCAAGCAAAGTGAATGATCACATATGGATAGGTAAGGTAATATCATCAAACATGCATAAGTGTAGATTATGATCAAACACATGATCATCAATTTCTCACAAAAATAGCATAGTATCTCAAGCAATCAAAAGCAAACAAAGTTTAACCACCAAAGCAAGAGAGAACAAAAGCAACATACACTCTCTCTCGAAGCCTATGATCTATACATTTTTCTCCCCCTTTGGAAACAAGTTACCAAAAAGTACATAGAAAATGCATAGTGCTAGATCGACTCTCAGGCTTGATCTTCAGGTGGTGGTGTCCGGAGAACTCCAAGAACGAAGGCTTCAGTTGAAGTGGATGGAGCTGGAGGAGTTGGTGCTGGAGCTGGTTGCACTGGAGCTGTAGGAGCTGTAGTTGGTGCAGATGATGTGGCTCTAGTGTCTGTCACAGGCACTGCAGCTAACCTCTGAGCTCTAGGCACTCTGGCAAATACATTAGTGGTAGTCTTGCCCTTCCTCTCCTGCATGTCATCCTGTAGCTGCTCCACAACTGACTGAATCTCAGTTACTTTGACATCTAGATCATAGAATTTTTGTTCCATGATTCTTTCAAAGCTCTTCTGATTTTGAGTGAGGGTGACCAATCCCTTCTCAATCCTGAGTGTTGACGCTATCAAGTAACCAAGCTGCTCCTGCTTGTTCTTCAAAAAGTACTCAGATGCCTCCTCTTGAGTTGGCATCTTGGCAGCCTTCTCTTTCCTTGCCTTCTCCTTCTTCTCTTGAGCTTGTACTTATGATGGTTCATTCTCATTCATGACAACCTGATTGTCCTCAAAGTCTAGATAGAGAGCAAAATGCTCCTTATCCAATAGATATTTTCCTGTGCCCATCTTTGAGTTCATCAACTCCTGAATCTAAGGGGCATATCCACAACTTCTCTTTTGGTCTGCTGCAGTCCACTTAATGGTCTCAACCATAAGGCTCATGACCTTGAATTTCTGTGGCACATCAAACAAATGCAACATGTTGATTGCATGCCCTCTAATCATGTTGTGGTCACCAGACTTAGGCAACAGAGTGTGCCTTAGGATCCAGTTGATTGTTAGCAGCCCTGAGAGAAGGAAGTGGACTGACCCAAACTTATGTGTCTCTATAGCTTTGTCTGGGATCTCCTTGTACATGTGTGCCATGGAATTGTGGTCCATCTTCTTCTTGGCATAGACATCAAAGTCATCTTCACTCTCCTTTGGGGCATTGATCAGTTTTGCCCATTCCTCAATGGTTGACTGGTACCTTGTACCTTTAGACATCCAAACTATCCTCCCATTTGGATAGAAGTGTGCTATGGAGTATAATTGGATAATGAGTTCATCATTCCAGTTGGTGATCTTTTGCCCAACAACATCTGCAACTCCACAAGCAACAAAACTGTCTTGCACTCCAGGATAGTGTTCTTCATTTTCTTTCATGTAGGTCCAGTCGACCCACCTCATATCACACAATATGGGCTTCTTGTCCAACAAGATTGTCTGATAGAAGTCCAGCTGTTCCTTTGTATGGAACCTGTAATCAACACCAGCCCTTCTCCTTGTGGCATATGAATCTATCATCCTCCATAACCTCAACCCTGAGTCTCTTCTGATGTTCATGTCCTCAGCCACAGGATGGGCATCATTATGGTCTGGTATCTTGGGCTTGAGCTTCCTCAGGACTTGTCCTTCTTCATCTTCCTCATCAGCAACTTCAGGCACTGGGGCCTTGTTCTTCTCAGCGGCTGGAATACTCCTGGTATTCCTCTTTTGTGCCTTGTGCACTGGGGCCTTGTGCAAGCTTGGGCTTGGGGGCAGCTTTGGGTGCTTCCTTGGACTTTGATGTTGCAGCCCCTGACTTAATAGCATCACCCATAAGCTTTTGTGCCTTGGGTGCTGGTGCAGCAACCTCTTCTTCCTCTTCAGAGTCTCTCCTCATTGAGGGATTTCCAAGAACCTGGGCAGTAGTGGTTCTGGCTCTCCTCTTCTTCTTATCCTGAGCAGCAGCTTCATCTTCTGATTCTATGGTAAACTTCATAGTTTATCCAGTGGGAACTTTCTTGGGTTTGCAAGTTCTGTCTCTCTTTGCATGTTCCTCTTTGGGTTCAGTCTTTTCAGGCACTTGAGTAGATCCTCTGACTTTCAGCATAGGTGTCCTCTTGGCAGGAACCTTCCTATTGAGTCCAGGTTTAGTGTTCTTTGCTGAGGCATACTCCTTTTTGAGCACTACCTTCTTGGAGGTATCCTCATCCTATTCTGCTCTATAGTCCTCATCCTCAGAATCTGAGGTTCTCTTCTTCCTTGTCCTGGTGGCAGCTTTAGGAAGATTGCTTGGGGTGCTCCTGCTGCCTTCATCTGAAGTGCTAGAGGGACTAGTGCCCTCACTCATGTGATTGTGCTCTTCTGACCTGTTCTGACTATCACTTTGGTTTGACATGCTGCAAATCACTGGCTGCTGACCCTGTGAAGAGTTATAGATGAGATAGAGTGGATGAGCATCACAAAATGCAGAGATTTTTGCAAAAGAATGATTCAAAAATTCAGTTTTAGTTTTCCACAGAAAGCATTTCAGATCAACCGATTTTCAAACTCGGTGATACCGAAGCAGTTTTGGAACCTAAACTGATGAACTCGGTTGGACCGAGTTACAGTTCGGTGGCACCGAGACTGCTAGGGTTTCACAAAGTCCTAAAATCTGTCTCACCGATTAGGAATTCTCGGTCAGACCGAGAGGTACTAGTGCAATGGCGTTAGCCAAATCGGTGGGACCAAGTTTTTCAACTCGGTGGGTCCGAGATGGTTTCGGCGGAAACCTAACCCTAAATTTTCAAATCCCATCTAATCTAAGGATTGCATTGACTGGATAGGAGTGTTTCAATCGTGGAAAGAATCATTAAGAACACAATGTGCTAGGAATCCGACGAGGATACCACTGTGATCGTGTCCATACCCTAGCTTGGCGATGAACTCGCTACGGCGGCAACGGCGGGAGTGAAATCCGTTGACGGCGGTGGAGACCAGTGACAAGAGGTGGCTCGCGACGAGGAGATGATCCAGAGACTCTGGAGGCAGAGTGAGCTATTGCGCGGGCGAAGAGGTTTGGAGAAATTTCCAAATTTTTGCCCGTGAGTATATATAGCCCGACCCTGTCGGTGTGACCGAGTGGAACAACTCGGTGGCACCGGGATGCATAAGTGTGTATAGTTATAGCAACTCGGTGTGACTGAAAAGTTCAAATCGGTTGCACCGAGATTTAAAACCTAGATCGACTTAGTGATCTCGGTAGGACCGAAATGGAGGAATCGGTCAGACCGAGAATCACAAAGAAGTTTTGGAAGTTTAAGTCTATGACGAATCGGGGACTCCGAGTGCTCCTCACACAGAGTGGTTCGAATCTGACTTGATCAAATTTTGTGATGTAGCATGAATAGAGTTTGTGACGAGAAAAAGCATAGATAGCTAGAGAAGGTTCTTAGGCATTCTTGTCCATCCACTTGGCAAAAAGAAAAAGAATCCAATCACTCAAAACAACAAGTGGATGTCCTTGAATGAGTAAAATATGCACCAACATGCTCACACAATAAGATGGCAAATGAAATATGTGGAAAAACATGCACAACCAATTCTAGCATATATCAAACAATTGGCGATGACTAGGTCATCTATATATGAGTATATTGACTTAGGAGTCAAATGAAAACATTTGATCATAGGTCATACTCATCGTTTAAGCTCAAGTGGGGTTACCACTTTTACATAATGCATTGATGTGTTCACACCATTAGAGTTGCTTTGACTCAATTTTAGAGTTAAGCTCCCCCTAGATGTGAGATCCCCTTTTAGAGGGATGAACTAACCTTGGGTTTTGTCGATGATGACTTCATGTAGGTGTTGAAGATGTGGATGCTCAATGTTGATGTAGATCATTCGGAGCAATCCTTTGGAGTGAGTTGCACTTTCAACTTACCTACATGGGTTAGTCCCACAAGGAACAAACAAGAATATCCATAGACATAGAGTGATGCACACACAAGATGATGTCCATGAAATCATTAGGTTACCTTGTCCCTTGCCTTACCAACATGAGGGTTTGTGACTCGTTGAACTAGTGCACGATGTGAAAGTTGATTGCACTTGTCGTTGCCAAAAAGATATGAGTGAAGAATGTTGGCGGAGTCACCCTCAAGAACTCTCTAGTTCTTCTCCTTCGGGATCCACATCATCTTGATGGGAATCCTTGGAGTTTTAGTTGTACTTGATGAAGTAGAACTTGACGTAGTCTTGGGAACCCACTTGACCGAGGCCTTAGGTGCTTCTTCAAATGCATCAATCTCTTCTTGAAGCTTGTCCTTGCCTTTGTTCTTGTGGTCTTGTGGTGGAAGATCATCTTGTGCTTGTGTTCCTTTGCAGGAAGTAGGATCATACTTCTCTTGTTGAGGAACAAACTTTGTCTTGGGGTATTGATCTTCTTCCCACTCAACTCCATTGGCATTGAACTTTCGTTCAAAACCAATACCTTGATTCTTCCGGTGCCTTCCTTGCTTGCGTACAATTTCCTCGAATTGCTTACTCCCGGCAAGGCTCTTGCAAACACCTTTCTCTATAATTCCCTTCAATAAGCTATTTTCTTGCTCAAGTGTAACTTGGCTAAGAGAATCATTAGTGAAATCAAGAGAACTACTAGAAGCAACAATATTGGATTTGACATTATTATTGTTACTACTAGAGGAAGGATCTTTCTTGTACTTGTTACTAGACATGACTTGAGGCATGTAAGTAGATAAGAGTAAAGGCTTGGCAATGTAAGAAGAACTTTTCTTACAGAGATCATCATTGATTGCTTTTAAGAACTCATGCTCTTGCTCAAGATTGAGCTTTTCAAAGCGTAACTTCTCATGAGCCCTTAAAAGTTCTCGATAATCTTCGAAGATAGTTTCATGAGCTAACTTAAGAGTGTTTAGTTCTTTGGTTAGAACCTCAATCTTCTCCTTATCATTGTCATTCATTTTATCTTGATTAGCATGATTAATTGACGTTTCATCATAGTATTCATCACTAGAGTTGTCAACAAGTAAATCATCATCCACAAGTAAGTCATCTTCATCACTATCGAAATCAACATATTCAGGATGTGTTACCTTTGGACCTTTGGCCATGAAGCATCTTCCAAATCCTTCATTTGGTGAATCAAATATGTCGTAGGAGTTGGTTGACACAAGTGCTAGACCGGCAACACCTTCATCTTGAGTATATTCGGAGTCGGAGTGATAGCTTCTCTCGGAGTGATTGTCGGAGTCACAGCCGGATACCCATTCACCAACATGAGCTTGATGTCTTTGTTTTGTGTAGCTCCTTGATGACTTGTCCTTCCTTTCCGAATCCTTGCTTTTCCGTGAGGGTCTTCGTTCATAACGATCATCTCTACTCCTCCTCTCTCACGGTGGTGATTCTTCTCATTTGCTTCTTCTTTTTGGAGAATCTTCTCTTCTTTTGTAGGGTGTCGTACACTCATTGGAATAGTGTCCGGGTCTCCCACAATTGTAGCAATTTCGCTCTCGACTAGAAGATCTTTTGTCATTGTAAGACCTTGACTTGGAGCTTCTTTCCTTGTTTCTACTCTTGTAGAATTTGTTGAAGTTCTTCACCATTAAGCTCAATTCTTCATTGAAGTTTTGTTTCTCACTTGATGATGTGGGGGCTTCACTTGAGGCTTTGTAAGCACCACTTGACTTGTTGTGAAGTTCCTCCTTATCCTTAAGTAACATCTCATGAGCAACAATTCTTCCAATGACTTCAGTTGGCTTGAGATCCTTGTAGTTTGGCATCATTTGGATCAATGTGCACACGGTATCATACTTTCCATCCAATGCTCTTAGGATCTTCTTGATGATGAATATGTCGGTCATCTCTTCACTCCCTAAGCCGACAATCTCATTTGTGATAAGTGCAAGCCTAGAGTACATTTCAGCAACACCTTCACCATCCTTCATTTTGAACTTGTCAAGCTGACTTTGGAGCAAATCCAACTTGGATTCCTTGACGGAGTCGGTACCTTCATGCATATCAATCAAAGTATCCCAAATTTCTTTTGCATTCTCAAGACGACTAATTTTGTTGAATTCTTCGGGGCACAATCCGTTGAAGATGATATCACAAGCTTGAGCGTTGTATTGCAGCATCTTCAATTCTTCCGCATTAGCTTCACGGTTAGGCTCTCTCCCATCAAAGAATTCACCTTGCAAGCCAATACAAATAATTGCCCAAACGGCGGGGTTATGCCCGAGAATATGCATTTTCATCTTATGCTTCCAACTAGCAAAATTAGTACCATCAGAGTAAGGACCTCTACGGTGATAATTTCCCTCACTAGACGCCATACTCTCCTAGGTTGTGAAACCAAGGCTATGACCACCAAACGCTATGGAAATCAAAGCAAATGGAGACTAAAGCTCTAATACCACTTGTAGGACCTTGAAGTATGTCTAGAGAGGGGTGATTAGACTACTTGACCAATTAAAAACTTAACCTTATCCCAATTTTAGAGTTTGGCAGATTTTAGCTATCTTGGGACAAGTCAAGCAATCATCACACAATTCAAGCAAGCATGCAAAGAGTATATAGGCAGCGGAAATTAAAGCATGCAACTTGCAAGAAAGTAAAGGGAAGGGTTTGGAGGATTCAAACGCAATTGGAGACACGGATGTTTTTGGCGTGGTTCCGATAGGTGGTGCTATCGTACATCCACGTTGGTGGAAACTTCAACCCACGAAGGGTAACGGTTGCGCGAGTCCACGGAGGGCTCCACCCACGAAGGGTCCACGAAGAAGCAACCTTGTCTATCCCACCATGGCCGTCGCCCACGAAGGACTTGCCTCACTAGCGGTAGATCTTCACGAAGTAGGCGATCTCCTTGCCCTTACAAACTCCTTGGTTCAACTCCACAATCTTGTCGGAGGCTCCCAAGTGACACCTAGACAATCTAGGAGACACCACTCTCCAAGAAGTAACAAATGGTGCGTTAATGATGAACTCCTTGCTCTTGTGCTTCAAATGATAGTCTCCCCAAAACTCAACTCTCTCTCATAGGATTTGGATCTGGTGGAAAGAAGATTTGAGTGGAAAGCAACTTGGGGAAGGCTAGAGATCAACATTCATATGATAGGAATGGAATATCTTGGCCTCAACACATGAGTAGGTAGTTCTCTCTCAGAAATGATAAGTTGGAAGTGTAGGTTTGTTCTGATGGCTCTCTCCACGAATGAAGAGGAGGTGGAGGGGTATATATAGCCTCCACACAAAATCTAACCGTTGCACACAATTTACCAAACTCGGTGGGACCGATTCAACAGACTCGGTCGGACCGATTTAGTGAACCTAGTGACCGTTAGGATTTTCGGTGGGACCGACATGCAACTCGGTAAGACTGATTCGGTTAGGGTTAGGGCATAACATAATCTCGGTAAGACCGATCACACAAACTCGGCTAGACCGATTTTGGTAATAAGCTTTCTAGAGAGTTTGTCAGGTAAACTCGGTGGGACCGATTTTCTCTTTTCGGTGAGACCGAAATGTTACAAAAGGGAAACAGAGAGTTTACATTGTAGTCTCGGTGGGACTGATCGCTCACTTCGGTTAGACCTAAACATTATGAAGGGAAACAAAGAGATTACAATCCCATCTCGGTGAGACCGAGATCCCTATCGATAGGACCGATTTGCCTAGGGTTTGTGGCAGTGGCTATGACATTAGAACTCGGTGGCACCAGATAAAATGAATCGGTGTGACCGATTTTGGCTTTAGGTTTAGGTCATTTGTGGAGGTGAGAAAGTAGTTGAGGGTTTTTGGAGCATATCACCAAGCACATGAAGCAAGAGGCTCATTAAGCAACACCTCATCCCTCCTTGATAGTATTGGCTTTTCCTATAGACTCAATGTGATCTTGGATCACTAAAATGTAAAATGAAGAGTCTTGAGCTTTTGAGCTTGAGCCAATCCTTTGTCATTAGTATTTTGAGGGATGCACTTTCATTATCGATGCCATGCCATTCATTGAGCTTTCCTGAAATAATATTCTTGGAATAGTATTAGCTCAATGAGCTATATGTTGTTATGAATTACCAAAACCACCTAGGGATATTTGCACTTTCAGTGTGGCGCAAGGTGGGGCCCTCGTCTGGCGATGTGAAGCAAGGCCGGTACCTGTGAAGAAGGCCCAGTGCCTGTGAAGCTCGCCGCCCCGTGACACTCTCACGTAATAATGAGTGGGGCGGTACACGCCCCGGAGTCTCCGGAGAGCCACCCTCGGGCCTCGGGGGCTCCCGCCCACGCCCAGTGGCAGCACTTAGCTCCGCGCTAGTGAGAAGACGTCGAAGACTAGACTAGGTGCCGGACGCGGCTTTTTCTGCTTTTCTTGCTTTTTCCCTTGGTTGTCGCTTTTCCCTGTTTGGATTTAAGTTGGATTTGAGCTTGAAACTTGCGTGTGTTCGGGGAAGGGGTGTTTAGTCTTGTTTGAGCAATCTCTTGCGTTCTGTTTACCGCTTGGCGTCCGTCCAGCTTCAGCTGCCTCCCCTCGCGAGCCCCTCGCGAGCTGGGCCAGGCCCATCATGTACGCAGCCCAGACTGCCATCGGCACACCCTCTCAGGACATTCTCATTACAGGTTCAATGGGCTCATCCAGGAGGCACTCGGGGCACCACGGCCCCCGCAGGCTTGCTCAGGGCCCACGCGGGTCGAAGGTAAACAAGCTAGTTGACTCATCACAAAACTAGTCGCTCGGTACGGGCATGCGGGCAACATCATGTCTACAAATACGCTAACTGCAAGTTTTCACATGAGGGGATCCACCTCCCAAAATGCTCTTACAACCCTCAGGGCTAAGCCCGAATTCTCTCTGCACAGGGTAAGAAGTAGGAATAGCGTGCAGTCAATCGGATAAATCCCCCAATGCATCCTAGGGGGCACCTCCGGAGTCGCCACTGGCGTCGCTGGCCTTGCCGTCGCCTTCTACGCCGCCGCCATCAGCACCTAGGTCATTCACCACTCCGCCCTCACCAACACCTGGGCCATTCACCACTCCGCCCTCATCAGCAGCTACGACCACACCGTCGTCATCAGCAATGAAGGCCCTAACAAGGGCGTCCATGTAACGCCCCGGATCCGATGCGCCAGGTGTCTGCCAGTTATTCGCCGTCGTTGCCATGTCATTTGCTTGCGTGTTGCACTTTGCCATGTCATCATCTGCATTTCATATCATGTCATCATGTGCATCTCATTTCACATACGTGTTCGTCTCATGCATCCGAGCCTTTTCCTCGTTGTCCGTTTTGAAATCCGGCGCTCCTATGTCATCCGCCTGTCAAGTTTCGTGCCATTTGGAGGTCGTTTGATACTCCAACGGTTAACCGGGTAACCGTAAAGCCGTCTTTTGTTGCAGCCCAACACCCCTTCCAAAGTGGCCTAAAACCCAGCAAACTCCCCTCCATGCTCTCGGTCGTTCGATCACGATCGCCTGGCCGAAAACCGCTCCTCATTTGTACTCTCCTAGCTCCCTCCACCTATAAAAACGTGTTCCCCTCTCCATTTTCAGATCATTTCCCCCCGAAACCCTAGCCCCGCTCCTCTCCGCGCCGCCGGACACGTCCGGTCCGGCCGGACACGTCCGCCGCCGCCGCCCCGACCAATCCGCGGCCGCCACGTGGCATCGCCGCCGCCCCCTCGCCGCTAGCCCACGGAGCCCATCGCGGGCCCGCGCGGGCCCTCACGCCGCCGCCGCCCGGCCCGGCCTCCTCGCCCCGCCGCGGCTCGGCCCCGCCGCCAGCTGTCCTCGCCGGCATGCCCCGCCGGCCGGCGCCGCGCCGCCCCGGCCGGAGCCGGCCGCCCCGCGCCTCCTCCGCTGCCGGGACCCCGCGCCCGTCCCGCGCCTCGCGGAGCCCCGCGTCGCCGCCGCCTTGCTGCCCAGCGCGCCTCGCCATCTTCGCCGGCTGGGCCGCCTCCGCTTCCCCATCGTCGCCGCCAGACTCCACCCCTAGCCGCTCCCCGCGCCGGCCGCCGCCCCCTCGCCGTCGCTGGTCCCGCACCCGAGCGCCGCCCTCCGGTCGCCGTGCCCCGCCGGTGCCTCCTCGCCGCCTCCGCTGGTCGCCGCCAGCGCCCGCGAGGCCCGCTCGCCCTTACCGCCGCTCCGGTCGGAGTTCGCCGGAGCGCGAGCCCGGCCGCCCCGCGCCTCCTCCGCCGGAGACCCTCCGTCCTGCCGCCTCCTCCCGTGCGAGATCCGGCCGGCCCGAGCTCCTCTGTCCTTCCTCGCCTCCCTCCGGTCTCCTTCCTCCTCTCTGGCCAAGTCCGGCGACTCTCCGGCGAGATCCCGGTCGCGTTGACTTTTCCCCGCGAGGTTGAAATTCTTCTAAGTCCCTGTTTTCTAACATAATCATGCCATGTTCATCGCATCACATCTCTGCATCCGTAGCTCCGTTTCGTGCGTATAATATGTCAAATTGTTCGCCTCGACGAGTACTTCATTTCATTACATTGCATCATTTTCATTTGAGCTCATGTTGATGCCCTAAATGCTGTTGGAAGAGTGCATGTTGATGTTAATCTGCTGAAACTGTTATAACTTGCTCATTTGTCATTTTTGCCATGATTGATTTGTGCATCCTATGAGGTTGATGTCTTCATGTGTTTTGATCTATGCCATGCCATCTTTCCAGGGGTGTATGCCATGTATTTTTGTGATCAATGTGGTGACTAGCACAAGCATGCAAACTAGGCTTCGTGA
This sequence comes from Triticum timopheevii, assembly GCA_963921465.1. Lineage (NCBI taxonomy): Eukaryota > Viridiplantae > Streptophyta > Magnoliopsida > Poales > Poaceae > Triticum > Triticum timopheevii. The sequence continues at coordinate 247,344,859 of OY997262.1, read as the reverse complement.
TATTGCTGATTTTAGTCCCTGTTCTGCTGTTATTTTGATGCCATGTAAACTTGATGCTACAGAGAGATCCATGCATATTTTGAGATACTTCAGTAAGGGTGTTTTGAACATATGGTTATTGTCTATCTATTAATGCCCTTGTTTGCAATTATGGAGTAGTCTAGAATGTCATTTGAGTGCTCTACTTTTGCTTCAAAATGTTTCTTGGCAGATTGTTTACTTGTTATTCAATATAGCCAAGGTTGCTATAGTTGATCCTTGCATGCTATGGACTTGTTCTTGCCTTGGTTGGTTACATAAACATGTCTTCTTGATGATGCTATGCTTATCTTGTCATGCAATGACTTGTGGTGAGTGAATCGAGCTTGTTAAGTAGTGTACTTGTTGTTGCTGTTTTCCTGACAGATTCTGTTATATTTTGTTGCTATGTAAACATGCTTCTACTAGTTGTTCTGTGCATAATCTGGAGATGCTCTATAAATATGTTTTGCTCTACATGTTATGCTCTATCCATCCATGCCCCTGGGTGAATTTATATCTTGCTGTAGATTGTTCATTTCTTGCTCCAAAGTTGCTTGAAAATGTTGCTATCAGCCTGTTAACATTAAGTTCACTTGTTCCCATGTGTATTGCTAGTGTTCCATGCATCCTATGACCATGCTCTTGCCATGCTTAGCTTCATAAACATGCCTTCTTACTGTTGGTTGCCTTGCCATGCCATGTATTGCTCTGTGGTGAGTGGTTCAAGCTCACCAACATGCCTACTTATTGTTGTTCCTGCCATGTTTGAATCTGTAATATAACTTGCCATGTTTACATGGGTGCCATCATATTTTCTATGCCTTTTTGGCTCATGGTCAGTAAGGGACTGTTGTTCTATGCATTTAGTAGTATCATGTCATGCCTTTTTTTGCCATGATATGTTCTTGTAACATGTTGTTTTATAGCTCTAAACATTGCAACCTGATGTTATTTCTGCTAAAGTCTGAAACTGTTATTATTTGCAATCTTACCATGTGTTGTGGAGCATGTTCTAGTGATTTCTGGAGATAGCTTAGTGTTCATGTTTTGTTATGCTTTACCAGTACTTCATGCCCATGCCTTTTGTTATTATGTTGGGGTGCTGTAGCATGTTGTTTTGATGCTTGTAAGATGCCTAGTTGCTGTTATGGACAGATTGTTGTTATGCCTTGTATAGTGCGTATGTGTTACACCGTTGCTCCGTTTTGAGTGTGCTCTATATGAAACTTGCTTGATTTTGCATGTAGCTTCATATTACCATGTTGAATCCTTGTTTTGGTGTGTTTGCTTGATGTTTGGGTGCATTTTGCATCAAGGCCATGTTTAACTTGTTTTGCTCATATCTTCTAGCCCGTAGCTCCAAATCTAATGAACTTTATATGTAACTTGACTAGAATATCGTGTAGATCATCATGGTGCATTTTAACTTGCTGTTTAAAAACTTGAACATAAGGTTTATTCAATTATGGACCAATTTCGAAATTTGCATATGAGGACTTACCGGGTTGTTATATGTTGTTCCTGGCCTCATTTAAACTTGCCTTGATGTGTTGTTCTTGTTTGCATCATCTCTTGCCATGAGTAGCTTCATGTAGCTTGGTCATGCATCATGCTTGTTGTGCATCATGCCTTGTTCATGTGTGGTGTGTTTACCTATGTTGTGTGCTTCTTCTTGTTAGTTCCTGTTTCGTTGCGATCGTGAGGATTCGTTCGTCTACGGTTGGTTCGGCTTCATCCGTTCGTCTTCTTCATGGACTCGTTCTTCTTCCTTGCGGGATTTCAGGCAAGATGACCGCTACCCTGGATCTCACTACTATCATTGCTATGCTAGTTGCTTCATTCTATCGCTATGCTGCGTTACCTATCATTTGCTCTTCAAGCCTCCCAAATTGCCATGAACCTCTAACCTTTGACACCATTCCTAGCAAACCATTGTTTGGCTATGTTACCGCTTTCGCTCAGCCCCTCTTATAGCGTTTCTAGTTGCAGGTGAAGTTGAAGATTGCTCCATGGTGGACAGGGTTTATGTTGGGATATCACAATATCTCTTATATTATTAATGCATCTATATACTTGGTAAAGGGTGGAAGGCTCGGCCTTACGCCTGGTGTTTTGTTCCACTCTTGCCGCCATAGTCTCCGTCATACCGGTGTTATATTCCCGGATTTTGCGTTCCTAACGCGGTCGGGTGATTTATGGGACCCCCCTGACAGTTCGCTTTGAATAAAACTTCTCCAGCAAGGCCCAACCTTGGTTTTACCATTTGCCTCACCACCACCTACTTTTCCCTTGGGAGACGCTCTCTCGAGGGTCATCTTTATTTTAGCCCCCCCCCCCCCGGGCCAATGCTTGTCTAAGTGTTGGTCCGAACCGCGTAGACTGCGGGGCCCCCTCGGGGCAACTCGAGGTCTGGTTTTACTCGTAGGATGTCTCATCCGGTGTTTCCCTGAGAACGAGATATGTGCAGCTCCTATCGGGATTGTCGGTGCATCGGGTGGCTTTGCTGGTCTTGTTTTACCATTGTCGAAAAGTCTTGTAAACCGGGATTCCGAGTCTGATCGGGTCTTCCTGGGAGAAGGTCTATTCCTTCGTTGATCGCGAGAGCTTGTCATGGGCTAAGTTGGGACACCCCTGCAGGGTATAAACTTTCGAGAGCCATGCCCGCGGTTATGTGGCAGATGGGAATTTGTTAATGTCCGGTTGTAGATAACTTGACACCAGATCCGAATTAAAACGCACCAACCGCGTGTGTAGCCGTGATGGTCTCTTCTCGGCGGAGTCCAGGAAGTGAACACGGTTTCTGTGTTATGTTTGACGTAAGTAGGAGTTTAGGATCACCTCTTGATCATTGCTAGTTGACGACCGTTCCTTTGTTTCTCTTCTCGCTCTCATTTGCGTATGTTAGCCACCATATATGCTTAGCCGCTGCTGCAACCTCACCACTTTACCCCTTCCTTTCCCATTAAGCTTTGCTAGTCTTGATACCCATGGTAATGGGATTGCTGAGTCCTCGTGGCTCACAGATTACTACAACAACAATTGCAGGTACAGGTTATGTGATGATCTTGACGCGAGAGCGATATTGCTTGTTTTGGAGTTCTTCTTCTGCTTCTTCGATCAGGGGATAGGTTCCAGGTCGGCAGCCTGGGCTAGCAGGGTGGATATTGTTTGAGTTTCTCTTTATGATTCATCCGTAGTCGGATGTTGTTCTTGTATGTTGTATTGTTGTATTCATGTGACATTGTATGTGTTGGATGTATCCCCACTATTATGTAATGTTGATGTAATGATATCCACCTTGCAAAAGCGTCTTCAAGATGCGCTTCTATCCTTGGTGGGACCTTCGAGTTCCTTTAGGATAGGGTCGCATCTTGGGCGTGACAGTCCATGTTGTCTTCCACCCAACGCGCCAGATTGCCCCGGATTGCCAGGGGTACCGGTGCGATGGCGGCATAGAAGTCGAAATGGGGGTCCATGTTCTGAAGGTGACAGAAGACACGAGAAAAAGCACGCCCAAGTAGGGCACGACTCCTCTCCTCCACCAACCTGTCGGCTCTGCCCGAACGAGTCTCCAGCTGCGTCACCACATCGGTAAGAACTGAAGGTTACCAGCATAGTTAACCACGCGAGGCTCCCCAACGGCTGCCTCGCAGATGATGCCCAAGGCCGTGTTAGCTCTTTCCCGGAGCTCGCGGAGCATGGGGCTGTGCATGTGCTCCAGGGTCTGCTGCTGGCGTATCTCATCCTCGTTCCGCCGCGCAACGGCCTCAGCCGCGTCCACCCTTTGATGGAGAAGAAGCACCTCGGCGCAGGAGGAAGCTAGTTCCGCCTGTGCCACGCCAAGGGCGGCCCCGGCAGCGTTCGCACGCCGTGTCACTTCATCCAGCTTGGTCGTCAGGCTGGCGGTCCCGCCCTCTGCTTTAACATTGATCAACTCCAGCCTTTCCTCGAACTCGCGCTCGAGGTTCGAACGGGCCGCCGCCACCCGGCGATCAACCTCTTCTGAGGCTCGGGCTTCCCTCGTGGCAACATCATCCTCCGCCTGCGCCACCAGGCGCTCCCTCGTCTCCAATCGCTCTAGGTCCAGGGTGTGCTCGGTGGCCTCCAGCGTCAGTGCCTCCTCACGTTTCTGAAGCTCCACCCGATCGACCGAGCCCCCCTTCATCGATGCACCGGCTGCCTCACGCAACTCCACCTATTGCTCCAGGGAGCTACTCCAGGCCTGGGGCTCCCACGCCCGCTCTTCTGCGGCCCTGCACCACAGGTTAGCCTCCTGAGCCTCCTCAACGTCCCGGGAGCAGGCCTCGCGAGAAGCTGCCAGCGACACCTTGGCCTTCTCATTGTGGAGGTCATGTTGGTGGCGCGCAAGGGCAACGGCCACCTTCAGCTTGCGCCTCTCCTCAGCTAGGCGCAGGCCCTCGGCCTCAAGGCGCGCGTCCTCATCAGCAAGCTCTACACCATGCTGGCTCACTGCGTCAGCCGCCCTCCGGAGGAACCCTTGGCGGAGGGTGCGGCGCTCCCGGGCGTGCTCGAGCACGTCTTCCGCGTCATCCTCCACCCCAGGCGCGCGCGGAGGACCACAGACCAGCACTCCCCCCTGGGCAGGGGCTGGCACCCTCGCAATGGCCGGACGCGCCTCGCCAGAAGCCTGGCCCAAAGCTAGTTCGTCCTCCAAGGAAGAACGCAAGGCCAACCTCAGCCAGTCGCCGTCCACAACCAATTGAAGAGCCCAGGGCAGGCTGGCCATGCCTAGGGAGGGCTCGCGAAGGATGGTCGCGAGGTGCGCAGAATCAGGATGCATCACAGGATGGCCCACCTCTCCAACCGGCCTCACCACAAGGGCAGTGTGTAACACCCCAAAAATTTAATCAGGTTTTAGATATTAAAATTTGGCCAAGAGTTTAAAATTTTTGCATGCAAGTATATCTCTGTTGATTTCAAAACTTTTCTTTTAATATTAAGAAATTTTTCCCAAGTGGATCCTTCCAAAACATATTGGACTTATTTTCCCTCTCATTTAAAAACATCTCTCAATCAGGAGATTTATTTATAAAATTATTTCACCCTGAGCTTTATTCATTAAATGACTTGTTTTGAGTTTTGGAGCTCTTTTTGTACTACAACCAGTTGATAGATTTATCTAAAAATCTAACCAAAATTTGGAGAAGTCATGTGATGTCTCTAAATCACTTTTGTGCAATAATATATTTAATTCATTGCATATTTTGAGTGCTACACCTGTTTTCCTTCTCTGGTCCAATGGGCAATTTTGCACTACAACCCTTTTAAATATTTCTTTCTAGCCTCCACCAAAATTTTGGGATGTCAGTAGGAGCATATCATTCCATTATATGCAAAAATCCAGGGTTGTTCTTTGAAAATTTTGAGTGAAACGACCTCATCTTTTTTCTGGCCCAACATGATGGTATGTACAGCAACCACATTTTTAGTTGCTCCTTTATCCATGATTCCTTTTCCTACTTGTAGCCCTCCCTACTAAACCCCTAAGTCCAGGAGCATGCACTTATTGTATCATTTTTAGTTCATGAAATGATGCCATCCATCTCCTGTCTAGAACTGAAGTTCATCAAAACCTGCACTAGCAAGTTTATCTTTTTGCCAAACTAACCTTACCACCTTCTCTTGCTTCTAAAGAGACACTGATCTGGAGAATTTGGCCACTCCAAGAAATGCCTAAGTGCCCTTAGCATTTTATCAAACACCTTATGGGCATGATCTGTTTTGACATGACTTTTGACATTGCACTGGGAGCTTGCACCCCTAATAGAACTAAGATGTACACTAGACTCCCAGTGGCTCCTGGCCTGGATCTGTTATGTGCCAGCCTCACCCAAGCTCTGCAGCATGCACAGGCATTTCTTCAAGCACGTCCCGTGCACGCCCAGAGCGCGAGCAGAGCGTGCGTTTGGCGCACGCGTGCAACCGAGCCGCCGCGTCTCACCCCGCACCCGTTTCGACTCGTGACCACCTGCAGCTAGCTGCCACGCACTCACCGCCTCACCACTACACGCCAGCCTGCCCTGGCACCCTACAGCGCCACCGCCAGAGCACTTTTGGTGGCACGCCGGCGTCGGCCGACAGCCTCTGCTCCGTTCAGCGCCGCCCAAGCCACCCCGGCTCGCCACCTGGCCACGACGCCATGCAAGCTACAGAGGGGCGGTTCGCCGGCGTCCTCATCCACCGCCACGGAACCGACCTCGTCGCGCTATAAAAGGACACCCCGAAACCATCCGAGCACGCAGGCGACTCTTAAGCCATCCCCTAGGACCCCTTGGGGCAGCCAATCGACCCGGGGAGGTCATCTTCCCCACCTCCGGCAGCAGCGGCCGCCGCCATGGCCCCAGCTCTCCCAGCGCCACCAGGGCCTCTCCCTCCCATTTCTCTTCACCAAGAACACCTCCTTCCTTCCAGGAACCCAACCCCCTACTCGATTTTGATCGGGAACCACATTCGCCCCAAAACCACACTGCCATCGAAGCCTCCTCCGCTGCGAAGCTCGCCGCCAGCAACTCCCTCCGTCCCCACCGGCCTGGCGACCACCGGGAGGACCGCCCTGGAGTGGCGGATCCATCCCCGCCCTCGGGGCCTCGCGAGGAGCCGCCAGTCGCCGGTGACGATCGCCGGAGCTCCGCCTCCGCTCGGGACAGAGAAAGGAGGGGAAAAAAGAAATAGTCAAACCTGACTAGTGGGCCCCCTGGACCCACTGTCAGTGTCTCACCGCGCCGTCCACGTGTTTAAGTGAAGGCGTAATCCACCCCAGTACGTTTCTCCCGCTTCGAAAGCGTATTCCCCTCTAAAACGTTTTTCTTTTTCTGTTTTATTTAAAATCAGATTTGACTAGAACTTTGACTGACTATATCTTTTTAAATATAACTCCAAATGAATTAATTATTTTTCCTACGTCTCTCAAATATTGTCTAGTTTATTTTAAGATTTAGTTGAAAAATATTCAGAACAACTTTTTGTGCTGTTTTTATTTTGTGTGTTAATTCATTTATATTGCTAAAATAGGATTTTTGAAGAGAGGAGAAATGTTTCAAGAGTTTGAAATGCACCCTGCCTTCCCGTGACCTGAAGGCAAGCATTCCGAACCCCGGCATAATATTTTTGTGTGTTCGGTGACACGTTTATAACATCACCTCACTTTGGAGAAACTTGTTATTTCATGTGATATGATCATATGCATGGGTGCATGTTATTGATTTCCATGCTGTTGGAAATGAACACACTTGTGATGATAATCATCCTCATGTGCCTTGCATGCATACCTGCAGGAACCCGGGAAAACCTCTGCCTTGGGTAGGCATGAGTTTGTCGCCGGTGTCCGTCGGGACGTTTATGTCCCGTATGGCATGGTAAGGTAATATGAGTGGTGACTCTGTTGGTTGAAATATATTTGTTATGCTAATCATGCAGGGAATACTTTAACCTCCTGAGTCGACCGTAGATCGAGTCTTGTGCCAGTAACCCCCATACTTGTTTCGTACTACCACTCGTCTCTACAGCAAGTAGAGTACGGTTCAGTAAGTTGTCAACCTCTTTCTAGCACACACCATACAGAGAGGCCATGGTGGAAGATACCGGTTGTAGCTGGTAGGCAGGCCACCTGGTCTGGGGGCATGGGTGTTTCCGGTTGGGACCGAGAGGGGAGGCCACCCCTTAGAGCGCGTGATATAAATTTGATACCATGCTACGCGAGGTTGTAGCCTCCCCACTTAGAGTTTGCTTGACAGGTGTCGTGGGTGATTCCAGACACGTGTGAGTTAAGCTGGTGTGTGCAAGTTAGGTGTGTTTTCAAGTAAAAGGCCGTAGACGGAATTAGTCTTGATGGACTAAAGGAATCCGTTACTCGTGGGTAAAGAGTACACCCTCTGCAGAGATTAAACCTATTCGAATAGCCGTGTCCATGGTTAAGGATTACAGTCTGGGATGGGTCAAGTGTCGGTCTTAGTGTCGATCTTCGGAGGAAAAACTGTTAAACCAGAACATGGATTGTGACTTGTGACTTATGATGATTATGATATATTTTAATTATGGACTAACCCCTCTATATTGTTTGAAATATTGAGTATCCTTGGGATGGTTCTACCTCCTGGATATTCACTATCATTTCTTTTAAATCCCTTTATGTGGTGTCGCTCAGACGCCCGACTGTGGCATTTCTTTGAAAGCCCTTTATGTGGTGTCGCTCAGACGCCCGACTGTGGCATTTCTTTTAAAGCCCTTTATGTGGTGTCGCTCAGACGCCCGACTGTGGCATTTCTTTTAAAGCCCTTTATGTGGTGTTGCTCAGACGCCAGACTGTGGCATTTCTTTTAAAGCCCTTTATGTGGTGTCGCTCAGACGCCCGACTGTGGCATTTCTTTTTAAAGCCCTTTATGTGGTGTCGCTCAGACGCCCGACTGTGGCATTTATTTTAAAGCCCTTTATGTGGTGTCGCTCAGACGCCCGACTGGGGCATGCTTGTTATTTATTTCATAATTTTAGTTACTTCTATGACATTGCGTATTTATATATTACATGCTTACACACATCAGAGTTATATTTATCTTTTGTGACTAACGTCATGAGTATAAAATATTTTGAGCACATCGTTGTTATATTATACCTGTGTTCATAATGTTTGCGAGTACATTCAAAGTACTCACTGGCTTGTCCCTGGCTATTGTCTTGGCCAGATTTCTAGCGCGGAAAGGAGCAACCGTGTTGACAGCCCCGGAACCCACACAATGGAGATAGCAGCCTCGCGAAGATAGGAGTTAACCTGGTCAGCTGTTCCCGTGGGAAATGGAGTCCCATAGACACTGATGTTTCACAACCCGCTTCCGCCATCAACCACTAGAAACCATTTGTTGTACTCACAGGCCAGAATGGTCTTGTGCTACATATTTTGTATTTTGCTTGGAATTTCTGTATCAAGTTGTTGACTCATCAGCTAATAGTAATCCTGGGGCTGATGAGCACGACGGCCAATTTTGGGAAAATAATACCCGGAAAACCGGTCGCCACACAGTGCCGGAGCTTGGGGCGCTTGGGGAAGGTGGAGAGGGCGAGGCCTGGAGGGATGGCTCCTTAGCCATCTCCGTGAACTCGGCAGGAAGGGCCCTGCAGGGCAATGATCAGCTGAAGCAGCAGGAAAGTAAGGAACTGAGAAAGGGAAAGGCTTACTCATCGGTGGCGAAGTACTTCCTGCGCTTCAATAGGCGGCAAGGGTAATCATCACCCAAGGCCTCCCTTCTCTTTTGGAGAGCCTCGAAGTCCACATGGAAGCGTCCCAAGAGCTCGGCGCAGGGGTCAGCCTGCGACGAGGAAGAAGCACCAAAGTGACCGGCATCGGGAACATCATCCTGACGCACGCCGCCAGACGCCGCGCCAAGAAGGGTGGCCGGGGCCTCAGGGGCCTCTACCGCGGGAGTCACGGGCCGCAGCTCAACCCCTTCAGCCGTCACAGGGCAGGCCTTAGGAGCTACCACCTCAGGAGTGTTGCATGGGGTCATCAACCCTGTGGTGGCCCCCTCAGCCCCCGATGGCCCTTGCCTCCCAGCTCCACCACTCGAGGAAGGGCCATCGCGGGCAACCGGAAGGGCAACCACCACAACTGGGTTCTCACGAGTTCCCACAAGGCCTGCGGGGCGGAGCTCCCATTCGTCGAAGCTAGGCATCTGCTTCCCAAAATCACCCCTGTTTGAGCAAAGGTACAGCAGGGCACCCCCATGCCGGATGCTGCCAGGGAAAGGGTCCCTAGTCAGGATCATGAGAACCTTCCTCAGCACTTCAGGCGTCAGATCTTCCTCCTGGAGCCTCATGCGGTCTTCGCGCCCCCTGAAGGCCCACATCCGGCGGGAATGGCGCTGGAGAGGGGCAATGCGGCATAGGAGGAACTCCTTAACCACCTTGGGTGCCGTCACACCGAGCGCCCTCAAGTTCGCGAAGCGATGCCAAACGAAGACGAGCCGGGGGCTCGTGAGCGTCTCCTGGCCCCAGCCTGAATTGGGGATAGCGGGCAAGGTTGGCTCCGAAAGCATGGGGCTGGGCACCCCGACATCCACGTACAGCCACCGCTCACGGAACCCAGTCACAGGCGGAGGAAGGCTGAAATCGATTCCCGAAGCCGCTGTTTCTGGTGTGGCAAGGAAGCTCACGCACCCCGAGCGTTGGGTGGGGTCGCTGAGGCCCAAAGAGAAGAAGTGGCGCAGCAAGGCAACTGAAGGAGGAATGCCCATCATTGCCTCGTAGACAAAAGCGAAAACGGCAACAAGAGTAATAGATTCGAAACCCAAATGCATCATGTGGATCTGGTAATGGGAAAGCACAGCGTTGAGGAAATCAGAGAAGGGGGGAACCAGTCCCGCCCACAGGGCGTCGGCAAAGTACCGGACCTCGGTGACTATTCTGTCAATGGAGAAGTGAGACGCGGGCGTCCTCCCGCACTCGTTGAAGATGGTCGTGAGGGTAGAACTGACCTTGTCCAAGCCTTCCCGGTTGAGTATGATTGACCGGTCAACAGCAGGAGCCATCGACGGCGACGGGCGGGGTGAGGGCACAGGCTTTTGCCCTTTCCCCTTCTTCATCGGAGCCATGGCGACAGGAAGGGGGAGGGTTCGAGATTGGATTGTAAGCGGAGATTGGAGCTCAAGAGAAGGAAGAGCAGGAGGCACGCGCGCGGCGAGAAGAGGGGCGACTGTGTGCAACCGCGGGTCCACCTAGCTGGGCGCAAAATAAGGAAGCGTGGGGGAACAGGGACACCCACGTCCAATCGACCGCCACGCGGCACCCAAGGCCGCAGGCTGTTGGGGCCTGTGGCGCTTCGTACTTGCCCCATCGCTTCCCTGCTAAGCCAAGTCCGAGCGCGCCTTGGGCCCGGGGGCTACAGTCGGCGTTCTGGGAATGGGGGTACCCAGACTTGCCTGCCTGCGGCCTGCGGCGTGGCTCAAGGAGTGGCCCAGTACGACCCATCTTCATCAACACATGCTCAAGACCCTCGCGAGGGGCCAAGCCTCACGGGGCGGACGATAGGAGGCTTCCTCTGGCACAGCCTTGGCAGGCTGGCTCGCGGGTTACCTCATGAGGTGGCCATGACGCAAGCCATGACGACCAAGGCTAGGCGGGCGCCGTCTCGCGCAGAGTCCTTGTTTCCTCTTTGGCGCAAAGGGGGCAAGCGCAGGCAAGAGTATCAAGCAAAGGCAACCATTTCGGTGCAACAAAACCAAGACCAGCAGGACGGCAGAATGGAGGTCATCGTGGAGCCTAAGACGGCATCATCGTCAGGGTCTTTCGCAGGCGAGGACCATCTTTAGTCAGTGTAAGTGTACTAGATGTTCCCCTTCAAAATGGCCAACTGTTGGCGCCCTTCCCGCTCAATATTTGGGAAGAGGCCTAGGGCCTCCGCCTATAAATAGGACTAGCCACCCACAGGGTAGAGGTATTGAAAGAACGAGAATAGAAAGATAGAGAGAGAGAGAGAGAGAGAGAGAGAAGCGACTGAACTCCCCCTAGCAGTTCATTGCTCCAGCCAAGAACAGACCCTTGCGAGGCTGTTCTTCCTTGTACTATTGATCATCAGCCCCAGAGGCAATCCACACAATCCACACACCACAAACTGGAGTAGGGTATTACACCACCATGGTGGCCCGAACCAGTATAAACCTTGTGTCCTTTGTGTTGTTCTTCGTATAGTTTAGATCCTTGCGAGGCGACGAGACGCGGGTAGGCAGTAGGTGTGATCTCCGCGAGCATCCCAGAGTTCGAACCTTAAGGGTCTGTCGGAACCCGAAATCCGACAAAACCCTACTTCCTGCTTGATTAATATTCGGGATATGGGTAGTATACGAGTAGATCTACCACGAGATCGTAGAGGCTAAACCCTAAGAGCTAGCCTATGATGGTATGATTGTAATTGTGATTGGCCTTCTAAAGACCAACCTCTCCAGTTTATATAGACACCGGAGAGGGCTAGGGTTTACATGGAGTCGGTTACAAGGAAGGAAACACAATATCCGGATCGCCAAGCTTGCCTTTGACGTAAAGGAGAGTCCCATCCGGACACGGGCCAAAGTCTTGAGTCTTGTATCTTCACGCTTCAATAGTCCAGACATTGTACACAGTCCAGCTGTCCAGATACCCCCTAATCCAGGACTCCCTCAGTAGCCCCTGAACCAGGCTTCAATGACGATGAGTCCGGCGCGCAGTATTGTCTTCGGCATTGCAAGGCGGGTTCCTTCTCCGAATACTCCGAGGTAATTATCGAACACTTGAATCATGTCCGGATCCACAAAATGATCTTTACATCCCGCTGTAGAGAGAATGATATTTCACAAATGCAATCTGATGACAACCTTTTTAGACGACGTGACATGTTGTTACGGTCGGATCATTATTCGAACCGTTTTCCCACAACCAGCCACAATGCATATTGCGAGGCGGTTTCTTTGACACGGCTTGTCAAAGCAGAGATCGTGTCCCCTTATCACGGGATTCTCATCAATACGGGTATAGGTAATCCCACCATGCCATGGCGCTCGGGAAGCAAGCGATTCCCAACGAGCAAGTGGGGAGGCCCACCACTTTCATCGCCTCTATAAAGGGATAAGATTTCTTCATTTTTACCCACGCCTTCTTTCTCCCTTTCCCACTCTTCCCCCTCGAGCTCCAGCGCCCAAACCCAAGTCTTCACCGCATAGCTAAACATGTCCGGAGCAGGAGGCAAGTGGGTGGCTTCCACCGTCAAGGAGAAGCACGTCACAAATCTTCGGGCGGCCGAATACTTGGCCGCAGACATAGCACACCGGCTACCGGACGCCGGGCGGGTCATTCCAACCCCAGGACCCCATGAGAGGGTCGTGTTCGTTGCCCACTTCATACGGGGACTGGGATTTCCACTTCATCCCTTAGTTCGCGGGCTTATGTTCTACTACGGGCTAGATTTCCAGGATCTAGCCCCAAATTTTGTCCTCAACATCTCGGCATTCATCGTCGTATGCAAGGCCTTCATCCGCATACGGCCTCACTTTGGCCTATGGCTGCAAACCTTTTGCGTGAAGCCGAAGATATTAAGCGGCCAGCAAGCGGAGTGCGGAGGGGCCATGGTGGGCAAGATGCCCAACGTCACCTGGTTGGACGGTTCCTTTGCGGAGACCGTAAAAGGGTGGCAATCGGGGTGGTTCTACATCACCGAGCCGCGTGGCGCCAACTAGGCGGCGGCCCTCGAGTTCCGATCCGGAGCCCCCATGCGGCTCACCTCCTGGGAAGGGAAGGGCCTGTCCTGGGGCGAATCTACGGAGCTGACCGGAGTCCAGACCTGCATCAAAAGCATGAAGGACAAGAACATCAAGCTTGTCAATGTGATCCAGGTCATGCTCGTTCGCCGGATTCTGCCCTGCCAAAGGCGAGCATTCAATTTGTGGGAGTTCGTACGGGCCGAACACCAGATGCTCCAGAAGCTCTACGACATGACGCACAAAGGCGCATGGAACGTGTTGTTCAAGGCCTCTGAAGTACCGCCTCCCACATCCGAGGACCGCGGGCTTCACGCCGTGCGGCCTCCTAGTCAGTTGAGTTCTCAGACTACCACCGGATTCGGTTCTTCCCAATATATTCATGGGAGAGCCTTAAGTAGTTATGCACATTTGTTGAGGATTATGTGGAGACAGTGGAGCAGGTTTACTGTCCGGCTCCGCTGCTAGAAGGCCCAGCTGATGCTCTGCTGATGGAGATGCTGGTCCCGGCACCGTACAAGGTGCCGGGGAAGAAGGCCGAAACGAAGGCCCCGGGGACACGAAAGGGTCTCCGGCGTAAGGTTGTGCCAGAAGCCTCGTCCGAAGACGACGAGGCACACTCCTCCCACAAAGGGGAGGAAGAAGAAGAAGAAGAAGCCCCATCCGGAAAGGATGAGGGGCCCGGGGAGGCGGACCAGGGGGCCAGAAAAGGCCCTCGGTGCAAGGCCATCATACCCAAGTCGTCTGACGATGACGAGACAGATTCCTCCTGCGGAGGCGGGGGGAATCAAGAAGAAACTCTACCTCCCCGCACTGGGAGGAGAAAAAGAGAAAAACCGCCCCGGAGGGGGAGGCTGGGGCGTCCAAGAAGGGAAAGGTGTCCCTTCCAGATTACTCCGCCACGGCCGCTCACAGTGAGGAGGGGTGGCTGCCCAGGGGGAAGCACCCAGTGCAATCGTAAGTGTCCGCACTCTATCATGACTTCACTTTATAGCTTTTGTATAACGCCGAACATATGTGCAGTCCAGCCAGGGCTCACCCCGAGGTATCTTCTTCCAGGTCCATGAGCGATTCGGAGATGAATTCGCCTCCGACGGCCACTACTCCTCAGCCCGCGGATGACATGGAGGTGTTGTCCCGAAGGTTCCTAGAGCGGGGGGAGGTGACTCTAGAGGCGACTCAAGGCAGGATTCCAGATGTCGGACACGCGGTGTTCAAGATCCCCGTGGATCATATCGATGAGAGCCAAAGTAGGCCGGGCTCTCAGCCGAACACTGTTCCAGAACCTTCAATGGTTCCAAACTCAGGTGGACAGCCCCTCGTCAGGGAGGGCGAGCCGCCTGCATCGAGGACCTCTGTTGCGCCCAAGGCGCTGGATTGTCTGCTGGAAGCGCTTCGCGGCGCTTCCATGGATGAAGAGCACCGTACTCTTATGAGTGCGGTGATTCAGAAGGTTTCGTCTGCCAAGAGCGGACTAACCGAAGCTTGTCTCAGCCTCCTAACAGGCTTTGAGGTAAGTAATAAAAATATGAGAAATTGCCACCCGGTAGGTAGTAGCCCCTGATACTCTGTTTGGTGTTTGGAAAGAAAAACCAAACAGAGGGTCAATAATAATCCGCAGGAGTCTAATAATAAATATTCATGTGCGTAAGCAGGCTGTGTTGCTTGCTGCTGCTGCCCGCACGGCCGAGGTTGCTGAACTAAAGCGGGACCTGGAGTAGGCGCAGGGAGAGCTCGGCCTCACGAAGAGGCAGCTCGAAGAGAACAAGGGTAAGTGATTCCCCGCTCTTATGTATTTAAGAATAGAAAAAATTAGTTAGTCCAACGCCGAAGCGTCGTGACTGTGTAGCAGGGGCCACCGCCGAAGTGGCGTACCTAAAGAAAGCACTGTTCGAGGCTGAAGACAAGGCGGCCTTGGAATGCCAGGAGCGCGAGAAGCAAAGTGCTAGAGTGGGCGAGGTAAAGCAAGAGCTCCGGGACCTTGGCAAGAAGTACGAGTCCGTGGAGCATGATCTGAAGAAGAATGAGGCCGAGCTTGCGAAGGCCTTGGTGAGTATGAAAGACGCCAAGGCCGAAGCCGAGAAGGCACAACAGGAAATCCAAGAGGCCAAAAAGATAGCAGCGGGTAAGAAATTCTTTATGCAAAGCAAACATGTGGAGGAGGCGTTTCTTTTACTTACTTGAATACGGAGCTCTCTAGGGGCATTCACAGATCTGCCACGCTGCATATCAGACGCTGCGGAGTTCTACCGTGCCCAGGAGGGGAGCTCAACGGAGAAGCTTTTCTGGTCCCAATATGCTGGGGCCAAACACCCAATGCCTCTGAGTGACCAACTGAAGCAGTTGGTCGAACTCCACAGGGCGGCCGAAGTGGCTATGAAAGATTTCATAGTCCGGCTGTGGCCTGGTGAGCCCCTGCCCACTAGCTACTTTGTCCTGATCAAGCGGATGGTGAATGCCTATCCGTGGCTTGAAGTCATCAAGCGATCTGTTTGCATTGAGGGTACCCGCCGGGCCTTTGCTCGCGCGAAGGTGCATTGGGGCAAGCTGGATGCTGAAAAGCTGGTGAAGGACGGTCCGCTAGAGGCCAAGGAGCATCACCATACCGAGAAGTACTATGATGGTGTTATGAAGGGCGCCCATCTCGTGGCCGATGAGTGTACGAAGGACAAGACCTTTGACTAAATGTACCTCTGCCATTTTTGTAACTTAAAGACGAATTTACTTGTTCTATGTAGCACTGTTTGATTTAAAGTATTACCTTCTGTGCGGCTGTTTATAAAATTCTAAAAGTAGGCCAGTCGTCGGCTTTCGCCCCCATGTAACTAGTACTGGGGTGTTCGTGGAAAACCCGGACACTCTTTATCCAAATTTTTGGTCCCTTAAGGAGGTGTCCGGTGCAGCGAAGAAGGCAATCGGACTATGCGGCTTTATAACTTTCACTTAGCCATAGAAGTCTACAATTTAAAATTTTCGGCGAAGCCCCTAGAATCCGGAAGGCCGAATTGGGGCGCTATACATGCCTATATCGGACGAAGCCGATTTGACGCCTAAAGCGGAAAATCTTTAAGGATTTTAAGACCTCTCAAACAGTGATCGGCTCTCGCCATATCATGTCGGTCAGTTTTCGGCTTTCTCTACTGAGGTGCTCGTCCGGAAGAACCGGGACACAATCGCAGTAGTTCTCCTTGCGCTACCTTAGCCGATATAACGGAATTTAAGGTACCAAAACAAGGGAGCCGGGCTAACCCAACTGTAGACCCAAGACATGATTTGGAGCTGATGCATATAATGTTATAAGTTCGGGGTGCCGCACAGTTGAAAGTGTTCGGACATGTCTTGCCGTATTATGAGGCGCCATAAGAAGCCCCTGGCAAACTAACCGTACCAAGGTGTACGGATGCAATATCAAATAAACATTTACGATAAAAAATGCTCAAATACGAATAGTAAGCTGACGCTACATATTGTAAGTGCATCTAGTGCCACCCCTAGTTGGTTTTGGAGTATTGACAACAAAGTGGGTTGAGGGACTAATGCATTTGTGAGAATTGCAGGATAACGCAGGTAGTGTCCCTCATTGATTCGGTTTACCTACCGGAGATGACCCCTAAAAATGTATGAAGACATTGAAGACAATGGTGGTATGAGAAGATATTCATACTGAAGACTATGACATGAGAAGACATTACGTGAAGACAATGGAGCGCGAAGACTGTGTGGTTTCGTCGTTTCCTTTTCTTCTTTGTTGAGTCATAGGAACCACCGTACTGTTAAGTGGGGTCCAAGTGAACTAAGTCAGAGTGACTGAAGTGATGCTCAACCCAAATCCTATGTCTTCGAGCGAAGACAATGAGAGCAAAACTTATCCAGAGCTGGATGAGTTAGCTTTGCTTGTAGCCCAAGTAAAGTTGCCGCGTGTGTTTGAAATCTGACCGTTGGAACACGTGTCAGTTCCTTAGTAACCCAGGGTCATTTTGGACAAATCAGGTCGGGTTGCCTAGTGGCTATAAATAGCCCACCCCCTACACCATAACTTGGTGGCTGCTCAGAGTTTGTGCACGGCTTTTGTCGTTTGAGAGCAACCTACCTCGAAGCATTTGAGAGAGAAAAATCCTTGCGAGGACAAAGCCCTAAACACCGAGCGCCAAAGAGTGTTAGGCATCACTGAAGTCTTTCTGTCTGTGTGACCTGAAGACTTATTACACTTGAGGACTGTGAATCCTCTAGCCGGTTAGGCGTCGCGTTCTGAGCATCCAAGAGTCATTGTGGATTGCCGGTGAACGAAGTCTGTGAAGGTTTGGAAGTCTCCCTTGAAGACTTACCAAAGTGATTGGGCAAGGACTGGGTGTCCTTAGCTCAAGGGGAATAAGGTAAAAACACAGTCTTCTGAGTTACATCTCAGCCTCCCTAACCAGACGTACAGTTGTCATAGCAACTGGAACTGGTCCAACAAATCCTGTGTCTTCAACAAGCAACTGGTTCTATCCCTTCCCAACCTTACTTTAGTTTGTCTTCGTGAAGTCATTGCCTATCTATTTATCTGTTTG
Source organism: Triticum timopheevii (assembly GCA_963921465.1). Classification (NCBI taxonomy): domain Eukaryota; kingdom Viridiplantae; phylum Streptophyta; class Magnoliopsida; order Poales; family Poaceae; genus Triticum; species Triticum timopheevii. The sequence continues at coordinate 247,327,053 of OY997262.1, read as the reverse complement.
ACTTCATTTCTTGACTACTATTGTTGATTGGCTTCATACCATCTTCCATCTTGATCCGTACTACCTAACTCCTATTAGTCCTGTACTTTCATATCATCACATACTTGACCATGGCTTGTTTAGGCTAGTTTATCTTCCTCTGCATATCAATTAGGTTGTTTCTGTTGTTGTCTTCGAAACTTCCAAGTTTTGAAGACTTTCATAAAAATCGCCTATTCACCCCCCCTCTAGTCGATACTAGCACTTTCAATTGGTATCAGAGCAAGGTACTCCCTTGTTTTGTGTGATTCGGTTTAACCACCTGGAGTTTCAGCTATGTCGACTGCAGGATTGAGGAACATATCGTGTCCCACCTTTGACGGTCATGAGTATCCCCGATGGAAGGCCATGATGAAGAAGCTACTCATGTCCATGGATAGAGAACTGTGGACCGTCACTGAGATTGGACTCACTGATCTATGCAAGATGGCAGAGGTTGATGACATTCGCAAGTATACTCTATTGAACCTCACAACGAAGGATGTCATCTGCTGTCATTTGTCCAGAAATCAGTTCAGGAATGTTATGCACCTCAATCACGCGAAGCTAATCTGGGACCGGCTTTCTGACGTATACGAAGGTCATCGCACTTGTCATGATCCGCGGTTTGAGGACTACAAGGAATCTCTCAAGGAGATGTCCTTTGCACCTAAATCATCATCATCCTCATCGTGCCACATGGCAAGGGGTGATAAGGTAACTGAATGCTATCTCTCTGAATCTAGTGATGATGAATCAGGTGATGAATTTGGACCCAGTTATGACAAACTTTCTTCCCTTGCCACTAAACAACAAATAATCTTGGAAAAGGTTCAAGACATGCTTAGTAAGAGCGATGATATGTTGGGTGAAGAAATGGATCAGTCAAAAGCTTTGGCTGACAGTCTTCAAAGACTTCATGCTAAGTTTGACGCCCTTCAAGATCAACATAATGCTCTCTTATCTGATCATGAGAAGCTTTCTTCTGAATGTCTTCAAAGAAAGCTAGACCTTGAAAAGATAAGAGTGGATTATGAAGATCTTCAAAAGGAGCGAGATTCACTTCGGGATCAACAGATCAGTTCCGCTCAGGATGGATTTGAACCACCAGGTCTAAAATGCATTGAGCGTGATAACGCTACATCTGTTGTTGAATGTTCCACTACTGCTACTGTTTCATTGTCTTCACCTACTGATGTGGTTACTAACCCCTTTGCGGAGGATACCACTGCTATTGCTAATGAAAATGCTATGTTGAAGACATTGCTTGAAACAGGGATGTACAAAAGTTTGAAGCGACATCAGACTCTCTGCGATGTCCTCAAAAAGCAGATTCGCAACCGAAACCCTAGGAAGGAGGGTGTTGGGTTCGAGAGGAAAATGAATGTTGATGGCTCGTACTAGAAGCCTGAGCAGTACCCCAAAACCACATGGGTTGCTGCAAAGGAACCTTCAGTAGATCCATCTACCTTATCTGGCTTTACCTGTGCTAATCCTATTATCATTGATGAATCCTTTGATGCAAACTATAAGCTGTTCAAAAATCAAAATGGTGAAGTGTTTGCCAGGTACATTGGTACTAATTGCAGGAATGGACCACCTATGAAGAAGATCTGGGTACCTAAGCGGTACATTGAGAATCTTCCTGTGAATGTCGTCGTGACACCACCTAGGAAGAAGACAAAACCCAGACCTATAGCTTCATATGGCCCAAAGGCTTCATACAGATAAAGGACTCACATGAGTCACCCTAATGCCAATGTTTTGCAGGCAAATCATACTCAGACTTATGAATATGAGCATGTATCTTCGAACCGCTATGTTCATAGGACTAAGAACTTTTCTGCTTATTCATATGAGTATCATTCATCTCCTGCAAGGCTATTTGCTAGGGCTCCAAAGCCAAAATTCTCAGATGCTGCACTTAGACTCATTGCCTCTAAGCCCCCACTGAAAATGTGGGTGGCAAATAAGAACTAACTCTCTTTTGTAGAAAATGGTCTCCAGCCAGCAATCAATGGCGTCCGATACTATTGCTGGGGACCTAAAACTCACTGAGGACGCACGTTAAAATATCACTCTATATGCTTCACATCTGAATTTCTTATCAGTCATACTATGTCTTAACCTTGTTATAAGCTGTGACTGTCCCTATATGTATCAAATGCATATGCTTCACAACACTTGTGTGAAGCCTATCCTCCTAACTGCACTGTAGGGTACATCACCAAAAGCTTTAGAATGGATTATGGACAGTGGATGCACAAATCATATGACTGGTGATGAAAGTCTTCTCATGGACTCAACCTTACGTCCATCCGACAAGAGTCACATCACATTTGCTGACACTGGTAAAAGCAAAGTATTGGGTCTAGGTAGAGTTGCAATCTCAAAGGATCAACACATGGATAAAGTGATGCTTGTTGAATCCCTTGGTTTCAACTTAATGTCTGTCTCAATGCTTTGTGACTTGAACATGATTGTGATATTTGGCAAATATCATTGCCTTGTACTAATGGAATCTGACAAATCTCTAGTCTTTTAAGGGTATCGAAAAGATGATCTATACATGGTAGATTTCTCAGCAGGTCCGTAGCTTGCTGTATGTCTTCTCACAAAAGCTTCAGAATGCTGGCTCCGGCATCGAAGGCCGGGACATGCTAGCATGAGAAACTTACACTCACTCGTCAAGAAGAAGCATGTCATAGGCATCGAAGATGTCAAGTTCAAGAAGGATCATCTGTGTGGTGCCTGTGAAGCTGGAAAGATGACAAGGGCAAAGCACCCCTCGAAGACAATCATGACAACATCTCAACCCTTTGAGCTGTTACACATGGACTTATTTGGACCTACTCACTACTCCACCCTCACAACAACTGCCTGTCTCTATGGCTTCGTCATTGTTGATGACTACTCAAGATACACATGGGTTCATATAATTCTTTACAAGACTGAAGTGCAAGATGTCTTCAGGCGCTTTGCAAATCGAGCAATGAACAATTATGGTGGGAAGATCAAGCACATCAGAAGTGACAATGGCACTGAATTCAAGAACACTGGACTTGATGTGTATCTGGATACAATGGGAATCACTCATGAGTTCTCTTCCCCATATACACCTCAGCAAAATGGCATCGTTGAGCGCAAAAACAGAACCCTCATTAAGATGGCTCGAACAATGCTAGATGAGTACAAGACACCAAGAAAGTTCTGGCCTGAAGCTATTGATACAGCATGTCACAGCATCAATCGTGTGTACATTCATAAGCTTCTGAACAAAACATCATATGAGCTGCTCACTGGCAAGAAGCCAAATGTCAGTTACTTCAGAGTATTTGGAGCACGATGCTGGATAAAGGATCCCCATCACAAGTCAAAATTTGCACCTAAGGCTCATGAAGGCTGCATGCTTGGCTATGGAAAGGATTCACACTCCTACAGAGTCTTCAACCTTTATCTCTACAAAATCGTTGAAACTGTGGATGTGAAATTTGATGAAACCAATGGTTCACAGAGAGAGATTCTGCCAAGCACACTGGATGAAGCTCCTTCAAACGAGGCAATCAAGCTAATGGGAACTGGTGAAATAATGCCCTCTGAAGCACAACCTGAAGAGGAACTTATCATCTCTGCACCAAATCAACCTGAAGACAATGCTCAGACCGAAGACATTCCTCCCAATGATGACAATGATCAGCCAGAGCAAAATCTTCGTCCTGTTCATCCACGTGTTGCAAATGAAGTTCAAATAGAGAAGATAATTGACAGCATCAATGCACCTGGTCCGCTCACTCGATCAAGAGCAACACAGCTAGCAAACTTCTGTGGGCACTTTTTATTTGTGTCAATATTAGAACCCAAGAAAGTTGCTGAAGCTTTTATGGAACCTGAATGGATTCAAGCAATGCAAGAAGAACTTCAACAGTTCAAGCTGAATAATGTTTGGGAACTTGTCAAGCGACCGGATCCTCGCAAGCATAACATTATTGGAACAAAATGGATATATCGAAACAAGCAAGATGAGCATGGCCAAGTCGTCAGAAATAAAGCTTGTCTTGTGGCTCAAGGTTACACTCAAGTTGAAGGAATTGACTTCGATGAAACATTTGCTCCTGTTGCTAGGCTTGAAGCTATTCGCATACTGCTAGCCTACACTAATCATCACAATATCTTGCTATATCAAATGGATGCAAAGAGTGCATTTCTCAATGGCAAGATTGAAGAAGAAGTATATGTCGCACAAGCACCTGGCTTTGAAGATCCAAAACATCCTGATATGGTGTACAAGCTAAACAAGGCACTGTATGGCCTCGAACAAGCCCCTCGTGCCTGGTATGATACAATCAAAGACTTCCTGAAGAGCAAAAGCTTCAAACCCGGATCCCTCGATCCCACTCTCTTCACGAAGACATATGATGGTGAACTGTTTGTGTGCCAAATATATGTGGATGACATAATCTTCGCCTGCACCAACCAGAAGTACAGTGATGAGTTTGGGTACATGATTCAAGAGCAATATCAAATGTCCATGATGGGTGAGCTGAAGTTCTTCCTTGGTCTTCAAATTCGTCAGCAGAGGAATGGCATCTTCATATCTCAAGAGAAATACCTCAAAGATTGTCTGAAGAAGTTTGGAATGGAAGACTGCAAAGGCTACACGATGCCAATGCCAGCCAAACACCATCTTGGTCCCGACGACAATGGTAAAGAGTTCGATCAAAAGGTATACCGCTCCATGATTGGTTCTTTGCTTCATTTATGTGCATCTAGGCCAGACATTACGCTTAGTGTTTGCATGTGTGCTCGATACCAAGCGGCACCAAAGGAATCGCATCACTTAGCTGTGAAGCGAATTCTTCGATATTTGGCTTACACCCCAACACTCGGATTATGGTATCCCAAGGGCTCAAGATTTGATCTGGTTGGATTCTCGGATGCTGATTATGCTGGTGACAAGGTGGATCGCAAGTCTACATCTGGCACATGTCATTTTCTTGGTCGATCACTTGTCTGTTGGTCTTCGAAGAAGCAGAACTGTGTATCACTCTCAACTGCTGAATATGAATACATTGCTGCTGGATCCTGTTGTGCTCAGCTTCTATGGATGAAGCAAACTCTCAAGGATTATGGCATCAATCTGAAGCTTGTACCTCTCTTCTACGACAACAAGAGTGCCATCAAAATAGCCAACAATCCAGTCCAACACTTGAAGACAAAGCACATTGAAATTCATCATCACTTTCTCAGAGATCATGTTATGAAGAAAGATATCGATATCATTCACGTCAACACTGAAGAGCAACTGGCAGATATCTTCACAAAGCCCTTGGATGAGAAAAGGTTTTGCAAGTTACGGTGTGAGCTAAATATCTTAGAATCCTCTAATGTCCTGTGATCAGGCACACCTCCTAACACTTATGCATGTTGATGACTTAGATGTGCAACACACAAAGTAATGTATATCTTCAATCAATGAAGATTTACACTCTGAGTGTGAACATATTAACATGGAATTTGGCTTCGGAGTGCCACGATAATTGTGCGCCGTGTCTGGGTCTAATACTTCCTATACGGTGGGTAACGCCACCACCAACTTTTCTTGTTTGAAGTGTTTCACTCAAGGTGTTATACTGCAATGACTTCACATTTGGTTTGTCTTCAGTTTCAATTTGTCTTCATGACTTTCTGCACTATGATGATTTGATTGCTTTCTGATATATATATACTAGTGTTCTGTCCTCTACAGCATTCACCTATAGCTATGTCTTGAGGATTGAATCTTTTGAACTAAGTGAATGTGATCGAACCCTAACTTCTCTATGCTTCCTATCTCAAAATCTATCTGTCCAAATCATATGCATTCTGTTGAAACTGTCGAATGTCTTCTCTGCATCCTAGTCAGCAGAAGGCAAAGAGACAAACATTAAATCTGTTTTAAATGGCTTATCTTTACTGTTGAAATCCGGAGAAGCCGGAACAACTCTCCGACATGCCTGGCAGCCGTGGGAACGTGGGACAACTCTGAGTATGTTGCATGCTTGCCACGTGCCCCTCAGATGTGAACCGCCAGGGGCACCAACGTAATTGCGCTGTGTCTCTCACCTACTTATAAATACCTGTCCCCTGCGGTAAAGAAATACTTCTTCCACCTCTCCACCTCTGTCAAAACCCTAGCGCCACCGCTAGCTCGCGACGATGCCGGCGACGAAGCGCTTAGCTGCCGCGACTTCTCCGACGCCGTCCTCACGCCGGCCATGGACATCGTCCTCTCCGCCGCCGCCGTAGGTGTCCTCCGTCGCAAAGTTAGGGCACGGTGGGCTGAACTGCTTGGTCTCCTATTCCTCCATCTAGCAGTTCTTCGTGCGGTAATTATAACTCTATTTTTACCACCTTTTTGATCTTCAAGATTCATCTTGTTTACCGAAAGTAGTTTCTGTCTATTCAAAGCTAGATCTATTCCGTCTGCATCTCATACTGCTTAGTCGATTCACTTAGATTTCTTGTAGTTTGATTCCTCACTTGTACTTATTCACGGATTGGTACAAATCTGGAACCAACTCACCTATATAAGTGAATGTCTTCGCAACATGAGGTCAATGTCTTCAAACTGATTTATCTTCAAAATTTTCTGAGAATGCATATGACCTCTTCCCCTTCCCTCGCATCTCTAATGCTGTCACAGGTACATGTCCGTGGGAGAATCCCTTGGTTCTCATAGTCTGCATTCGTTTGCAGAATACTTACAGCATCATATAAATTCTCCTGAAGCCAGTTCCTGTTTGACCAGCAAGCGCAAATCTCTGAAGCCTTTGAACGTATTGAAGCCTTTCAGCTTGAAGTTCATGGCAACAGAAAAATCAGCAAGGAAGGGTGGCAGACAGCACAGAGAAGGAACATCTAAAGATCTACCTAATGATTTAGCAGAAATGTACAAGACAGATCCTGAAGAGAACTATTATCAGAGAAAGACGCGAATCCAATGGATTCGACGCTATTGGGCTGAGGAGTGGTTCAAGTACAAGTTTGTCACAAAGGAATATGCAGAGAAGCATGCCACCAAGAGACCTTGGGGTGATATCCTCTATCGAGGACTTCAACCCAAGAGCCGAGTTGAAGCCATTGAACAAGGCTTCTATCCCTGTATGGTCCGTGGGCCACAGCCAGTGAACGCAGATCCCACTTTACTACTATGGTGTCATGACGATTCGTTCTTCAAGCGCAACTATCAGTTTGCTGTGGCTTCGGCCAAGAAGAACAAGAAGTCCTTGGGTTTGGACTTCAACCCAGGTCCCTCTGCTCCCCGTGCTAATGGCTCCCGTGAAGCTAATCCCAATGTCATCGGCCCCTACGCCAACCTTGACGGCCTCATCACCTACATCATGGTCCAAGGCGCTAGAGTAGATCATTCTGACAATGGTGCTGACTCTGATGAAGCCCCTTCTCCTCCACCAAAGCCGCAGAAGCAAAAGAAGTCAAAGGCTTCAACCTCAGCTGCACCTCCGAAGACTTTGTGTGCGAAGCCATTGGCCACTGCACCTCCTGAAGCCAGTGTGCAATCTGAAGATCTGTCCCGTGTCTCCAAGAGAACGGACAAGAAGAAGCAACTTGTTAGACCCTCTGATCAAAGAGCTTTGACTCCTGCCGCAATTATGCGTGAAGAACCCATTGATCTATCCAGTGATGAAGATCTTGCTGATGATGCCCTTGAGCAACTGATCAAGAGCAAGGAAGAAGCTGAAATCTTCAGCAACTTGCCTCTCTTTGATGTGGCCATCATTCACAATTTCATTGATGAATGGTTCGACACCCCCAATGTCAGCTTTGAAGACTTACAACTCCCAATTGGCCTCAGTGTCGCCTTCAATGGCGCCATTGCTCCTGAGCTAGCTCTCGCTCAGCGCATCGTTGAGCTCAAAAACAATATTGATTTTGAGAAGGCTCAATTCAAGAAGCATGTGGCCAACCTAAGTGTTCAAGACTTCAGAAACTTCCAGGTCATGCTCCATGAGCTTAAAGAAGCCTTTCTGAAGAAACGCCAAGAAGCTCAGGGCTCTCGAGAACGCATGAAGCTTTTGGCTGATAAGTGTGTGCTTGCTTACAATGAGGCTGAGAAGCGCAAGTCCCTTGGCCGTCCTGGCATTGATCCCAGAATGGCTGCAAAGAAAAAGAACAAGCGCCCTGCTGATCAGCCTGAACCTTCAAGCCAAGAAGCCCCTCGCATTATCTTCCCGAGCAGCATGACTGGCTCGAAGCCAAAGGTCACCACAACAGCTTCTGAACAGAAGAAGACGAGGACTGCAGAGGCTGAAGCCAGAAAGAGAAAGCATGCTGAAGCTTCTGATGCCGCTCCCTCCAAGAAAAAGCGCAAGACCAAGAAGACTAGGGCTGCTTCCACAGAGCCCTTAGTCGTTGAACCCATTTCCGTGGTTCGCCCAGTGTCTGTTCATCAAGAACGAAGAATGGTTTTCCATGAGCCTGCTACCATAGAGGCTCATGAAGCTGAAGATATTCCAGGAGCTGAAAACACCGCTGCTGAAGACATTGGTCAAGATGACAATGTAAATAATGATGAAGTTCTTCCTGAGATTGAACATCAAGTGGTATCATCGCCTGTTCGTACGAACAGCGAACTCATCAGCATTGGTCATCCATTGACGCCAATTGCTCAGGATGCATCATGGGCCGATCACCCACAACAACAACAAGACTCCCCCAGTACTCCCCAACAACAACAACAAGCTACACCCCCAGTGCAAGAAGAGGATGAAGAATTTCAGGCCCAGCCAACTCCATCTCCTAACTTGAAGCCAGCACTTCGCAGCCTTCGCAAAGGACAAAGGCCTGAAGTCCCTCTGTCGAGCATTCCCGAAAGAGAAGTGCAACGTTCACCTGTTGCACGACAAGTATTTTCTGAACCAGCTCCAACAGTGAACGTCTCCGCGTCTGAAGCACATGCTGCTGAAGACATTCCGGCTGCATCAGCCGAAGGAAATGAAGAAGTACGTGTCCCTACTCCCCCAGCGATTGAAGAAGAAGCAGTTCCAGCTGTGAACGTGCCTGTGCTCGACCCTCCTGTTCATCAAGAGGAGGTTGATAATGTTGAGGCTGCCACCACCAACGTCAATACAGCCAGTGACGTAGTCATGGCTGATGCTAATGTGGAGCCTGCACCAACCAGTGTGCCTGAAACCAATGAGGCCACTATGCCTGAAGCAAATGTGGCCACTAAAGCTGAAGATAATGAGGATGTTGCACCTGAAGTCAATGAGGATGCTGCACCCGAAGCCAATATGACAACTGCTCCTGAAGCACTTGTTGTGCAGCCTGACTCCTCTGATGTTGCCCCTGCTCCTGTTCCGCCACCAAGGCCTCACACTATTGAGAAAGCATACGATCACGGTCAGCTTGTCACTGTCTGATGGCCCGTTCTGGTGCCTCCACCTTCTGCCTCAGGACCCCAATTTAACTATCATGTTGAGCATCGACCTCAGGTCCAGAAGACAAAGCCCAGATTGCCAAGGTTTCCAGGTACTGCCAACTCCCCCGGGTCCTTCAGTGCAAATGGTTTCAAGAGCCACAATACCTTCTTTGACAGCGCCAAGAACCCCTACTCCAAGCCAAGAATTTCATCAGATCGGTTCTAGAGCTATCAAGAGAGAAGCTATTACTCATGCGTGTTATATGATCAAGGGCGCATTTTCCCTCATATGTGTCTTGACACTGAAGCTATTGCTGGATTGCCGTGCTTAGAAGAAGCACTTGACTGCTTTCGTGATGCTGGTCTACTCCACTTTGTGATAGACAAAGAACATTGGAATGAAGAGCTATTGCTTCAATTCTATGCCACTCTGCACATTCGCGGCTACTACAGAGACATCAAGACATGGGTTCTCGAGTGGATGACTGGAAATGTTCATCATGAAGCCAAAGCTATGGATATCATCGAGCTTACTGGGCTAGCCACTCCTGGAGAACTGTATGGGACTAACTGTCAGCTACACCGCAATGCTGTGGAGAGCATCTTTCATAAGCCAGAACCCAATATGAGCCAGATGCTGAGCATGATGAAGCCTTTTCCATCTGACGCTGAGTATCCCACACATTTCTTTGTTGAAGACCTTGAGTATCTGCCTCGCACTATATATCATATCATCAGGCAAACTCTATGGCCAGTCAAGGGACACTCATCATCGGCCAAGCTTGAAGGAGCTATGAAGACTTTGGTCTTCTATATTCTCAATGGCATCAGCTTCAACACTCAGGAATTCTTCATCAGGCAACTTGCTGCTTCCGGCTCCGACCTATTTGGTCTGAAGTTTTATGCTCCATGGGTCATGCGCCTTATCAAGCGACACTCATCTGTCAATTATGAGCCCTCTGCTCGCAATCATATAATATTTCTGCCAGAGGTTGATATGTCAGTTGATGCTATATACTCTGACCCTGCCAAGGCGCCGCTTTGTCTTCAGAACATTGAGCACCAAAGCTTCACTCAGCCTATTGAGGGTGTTCAAGCAGCGACAAGAATCTATCCACGGGCTGGTAACACTCGTCTGCCTCACAGGGCGCCCACTGAATCCACTGAAAGCACCATCACACAAAGGCCTCAGAAGCGTTCTCGCGTTCTCAATGACCGAGAGCTTCTTGTGGCTCTTCATCAGAAGCAGGATAAGCATCATTTCTAGCTCAAGCGCCAAATGCAAAGCCTCTTGGTGGATGTCAATCGCATTCGCAACCTTGCCACCAAGAATGCCTTTGTTGCTCATGAAACTTGTCGAAGATCATGGAAGAGTTTGACTCTTCTCAGTGCTGAAGTTGATCTTCAAGATGATGGCTTCAATGAAAGATTCCAGTTTGACTCCACTCCACCAAGGACTGCTACCCTGCGTCGAACTCCATCTCTTGAAGACTCTGAATATTCCTCTTCTGCTACTTCACCACCTCCAACTACTACTGCGCGCATCGACACTGCACCAAGTTCGTCTGCACCGCCAACCAACGACGACAACCCTGCTGCTTCACCTACTCATGACGAGTAGATGCTCTATGTCTTCAAACCTTTTTGGTCATTACTAACAAAAGGGGGAGAAGCGTATGAGTTGATAGTCTTCAAGCGGGTTCATATGGGCGGTTGCACTATATTTTGCTGCGTGCTTACAACTCTTGCATTTTGAAACATTTGGTTCTTTGAGTTGTAACACCTAAACTTGATGGCCGTCTGCTACTTCTGCTACTTATTTGCTTTGCGATGATAAATTCCACATGTGCGATGATAACTTCCGCACTTAGATCATTCTGCAGACATCCAATTTTCATTATGCATGTCATCCTACTTGCTATACCATTTCATGCATGATGAATTAGCTTCATAAGTTGAAGTGGATCTCCACAAGTACAACCTGCCATGTGCATTTGCATTCCAAAAGCAAATTACTTATATGCACATCTTCAGGGGGAGCCCTTGCAACTTATGAAGACAATTCCCTATCCTTACAATTTCACATACTTTATCCCCGTTGAAAACTTCAACCAGTTTGTCATCAATCACCAAAAAGGGGGAGATTGTAAGTGCATCTAGTGCCACCCCTAGTTGGTTTTGGAGTATTGACGACAAAGTTGGTTGAGGGACTAATGCGTTTGTGAGAATTGCAGGATAACGCAGGTAGTGTCCCTCATTGATTCGGTTTACCTACCGGAGATGACCCCTAAAAATGTATGAAGACATTGAAGACAATGGTGGTATGAGAAGATATTCATACTGAAGACTATGACATGAGAAGACATTACGTGAAGACAATGGAGCGTGAAGACTGTGTTGTTTCGTCATTTCCTTTTCTTCTTTGTTGAGTCATAGGAATCACCGTACTGTTAAGTGGGGTCCAAGTGAACTAAGTCAGAGTGACTGAAGTGATGCTCAACCCAAATCCTATGTCTTCGAGCGAAGACAATGAGAGCAAAACTTATCCAGAGCTGGATGAGTCAGCTTTGCTTGTAGCCCAAGTAAAGTTGCCGCGTGTGTTTGAAATCTGACCGTTGGAACACATGTCAGTTACTTAGTGACCCAGGGTCATTTTGGACAAATCAGGTCGGGTTGCCTAGTGGCTATAAATAGCCCACCCCCTACACCATAAATTGGTGGCTGCTCAGAGTTTGTGGACGGCTTTTGTCGTTTGAGAGCAACCCACCTCGAAGCATTTGAGAGAGAGAAATCCTTGCAAGCACAAAGCCCTAAACACCCAGAGCCAAAGAGTGTTAGGCATCACTGAAGTCTTTCTGTCTGTGTGACCTGAAGACTTATTACACTTGAGGACTGTGAATCCTCTAGCCGGTTAGGCGTCGCGTCTTGAGCATCCAAGAGTCATTGTGGATTGCCGGTGAACGAAGTCTGTGAAGGTTTGGAAGTCTCCCTTGAAGACTTACCAGAGTGATTGGGCGAGGACTGGGTGTCCTTAGCTCAAGGGGAATAAGGTGAAGACACGGTCTTCTGAGTTAAATCTCAGCCTCCCTAACCAGACGTACAATTGTCATAGCAACTAGAACTGGTCCAACAAATCTTGTGTCTTCAACAAGCAACTGGTTCTATTTCTTCCCAACCTTACTTTAGTTTGTCTTCGTGAAGTCATTGCCTATTTGTTTATCTGTTTGACTTCATTGCTTGACTACTATTGTTGATTGGCTTCATACCATCTTCCATCTTGATCCGTACTACCTAACTGCTATTAGTCTTGTACTTTCATATCATTACATACTTGACTATGGCTTGTTTAGGCTAGTTTATCTTCCGCTACATATCAATTAGGTTGTTTCTGTTGTTGTCTTTGAAACTTCCAAGTTTTGAAGACTTCCATAAAAATCGCCTATTCACCCCCCTCTAGTCGATACTAGCACTTTCACATATGATCTCCCATTGTTGAATAATACGTTTAAGCGTATGTTTACAATGGATGCATTAAGCGGAGATAAATAGGACTATTTGACATGTCCTATCAAGGGGCAGGCTGTGTATAGATAGATAAAGCAGGTATTATGATCGTAAATAGATTCCACCTGGGTATTTCCTTCCGTGCACAACGCCTGTTGCCTCCTTGGTTGTCTCTCCCATGTAAGTCCGGCAATCTGGCTCTTCTGAGGATGCTGCACTAAAGCGATGTCCTGAAAGATAAAAGGGAAAGATTATGAATGTGTTTGGCGGTTACCCGCACTATTGACTGAGTCGTTGTTGCGCCTCCGCCTATGCCCATGGTATCTTGAGTGTGTAATTGTACGCGCGGCACGAATGCTGCTTTGATGGGGCTTGAGCGGAGGCCGAACTGCTAATCACGCTCTTGGCGTTCCAGATGATCCTTTTGCAGGGTGCTCCGGACTCGCTTGATGGTGCTTGAGGTTGTCGTCGCCGGATTGGTCTTTTGCCGGAGGAGGCCGCATTATACTTCTGCCGCGAGGGCTGAAGTATGCTCTTCTGTACGGAGAGAGCGGTCCATGTTTCCGTTGACTGTTATGACCCCGCGCAGACCTGTCATCTTGAGCTTGAGGTATGCATAATGTGGTACCACATTGAATCTAGCGAATGCGGTTCGTCCGAGCAGTGCGTGGTAGCCACTACGAAATGGGACGATATCGAAGATTAACTCTTCGCTCCAGAAGTTGTCCAGGGATCCGAAGACCACTTCCAATGTTATAGAGCCCGTACAACGGGCCTCTACTCCAGGAATTACACCTTTAAAGGTGGTTTTCGTGGGCTTGATCCTTGAAGGGTCAATGCCCATTTTGCACACTGTGTCCTGATAAGGCAGGTTCAGGCTGCTGCCACCGTCCATAAGGACCCGCGTGAGGTGGACTGAGGGAGTTCTGGACTAGGGGGTGTCAGGACAGCCGGACTATCATCGTCCACCGGACTCCAAGACTGCGAAGATACAAGATAGAATACTCCGTCCCGTGTCCGGATGGGACTTTCCTTGGCGTGGAAGGCAAGCTTGGCGATACGGATATGTAGATCTCCTACCATTGTAACCGACTCTGTGTAACCCTAGCCTCCTCCGGTGTCTATATAAACCGGAGGGCTTTAGTCCGTAGGACACAACATACATTACAACAATCATACCATAGGCTAGCTTTAGGGTTTAGCCTCCTTGATCTCGTGGTAGATCCACTCTTGTACTACCCATATCATCAATATTAATCAAGAAGGACGTAGGGTTTTACCTCCATCGAGAGGGCCCGAACCTGGGTAAAACATCGTGTCCCTCGTCTCCCGTTACCATCCGCCTAGACGCACAGTTCGGGACCCCCTACCCGAGATCCGCCGGTTTTGACACCGACATTGGTGCTTTCATTGAGAGTTCCTCTGTGTCGTCACCGATAGGCCCGATGGCATCTTCAAAAAACGATGCTGTCCAGGGTGAGACTTTTCTCCCCGGACAGATCTTCGTATTTGGCGGCTTCGCACTGCGGGCTAATTCATTTGGCCATCTGGAGCAGTTCGAAAGCTACGCCCCTGGCCGTCAGGTCAGATTCGGAAGCCTAAACTTCACGGCCGATGTTCACGGAGACTTGATCTTCGACGGACCCGAGCCACAGCCAAGCGCGCCTCACTGTTGCGATGGGCATGATCTAGCTCTGCCGCCGAACAGTGCCTTGGTGGCCGCACACGAATCCGCTCCGGCCGTTGGTCCGGAGCAGACTGCCCAGATAGAGGATCGGTGGATGGACGCCGCCTCGGGGGCTTCAACTGCTACGGCGATGGAGCCGAACACTAATCTTGTCCCTCGCAAAACTCGTGATTCCGAGGGGCCGGACTCCTTGCCGGACTCCGAACCTCCCATGCCCCTACCAATCAAATCGGATTGGGTGCCGGTTATGGAATTCACTGCCGCGGACATCTTATAATACTCGCCTTTTGGTGACATCCTGAATTCACTAAAGCATCTCTCGTTATCAGGAGAGCCCCGGCCGGACTATGGCCAGGATGGTTGGGATGCGGACGACGAAGAAATTCAGAGCCCACCCACCACCCACTTTGTAGCCACTGTCGACGATCTAACCGACATGCTAGACTACGAATCCGAAGACATCGACGCTATGGATGATGATGCCGGAGACGAACAGGAACCAGCGCCTACAGGGCACTGGAAGACCACCTCGTCATATGACATATACATGGTGGATACCCCAAAAGATGGGGACAGCGAGGGAACAGCGGAGGCAGATTCTTTAAAGAAACAGCCCAAGCGCCGGCGTCAGCGGCGCCGCTCTAAATCTCGCCACAGCAAGAATGGAGATTCCGGCACAGGAGATAATAACACCCCAGAAAGTGCCGAAGACAACCCCCTCCAGCAAGACTCAGCGCAGGAGGATGCAGAAGCAAGCCCTCAGGAGAGGGCGGCGGACGAAGAGGTTGAGGATTACAACTATATGCCTCCCTCCGAAGACGAGGCAAGCCTCAACGATGACGAATTCGTCGTGCCCGAGGATCCCGTCGAACAAGAGAGTTTTAAACGCAGGCTTATCGCCATGGCAAACAGCCTAAAGAAAAAGCAGCAGCAGCTTCATGCTGATCAGGACCTGCTGGCTGATCGATGGACCGAGGTCCTCGCGGCCGAAGAGTATAAATCGAACATCCCTCCAAAAGCTATCCAAGACGCAAGCTGCTCCCGCGGTCGTGACAGAGAGGCATCCAGGCCCCCAGCCAAGACAGTACCCCGGCATCGCTCCAAAAGTACGAAGCCAAGAGGGAACGCGCCGGACTTGCGAGATATATTGGAGGACAAAGCAAGGCAATCCAGATCCATCCATGGATCACGTGGGCGCCCCACAACCCATGACGAATACCGTCATACCGGATATAATAACCCCGGCCGGGCCGAATACGGCAGACAGCGCTCTCTCGAGATGCGTCATGATATTGCTCAATACAGAGGCGCCGCACACCCACTATGCTTCACTGACGAAGTAATGGATCATCAAATCCCCGAAGGGTTTAAACCCGTAAACCTTGAATCCTACGATGGCACAACAGACCCCGCGGTTTGGATCGAGGATTATATTCTCCACATTCATATGGCCCGCGGCGACGAGCTCCACGCCATCAAGTATCTCCCACTCAAGCTTAAAGGACCAGCTCGGCATTTGCTTAATAGCTTGCCTGCAGAGTCAATTGGGTGTTGGGAAGACCTGGACGCCGCATTCCTTGATAACTTCCAAGGCACGTATGTGCGACCACCAGACGCCGATGACCTAAGCCACATCATTCAGCAGCCAGACGAATTGGCCAGACAATTCTGGACACGGTTCTTGACGAAGAAAAATCAAATCGTTGACTGTCCGGATGCAGAGGCCCTTGCAGCCTTCAAGCATAACATCTGCGACGAATGGCTAGCCCGGCACCTGGGACAGGAAAAGCCGAAATCTATGGCAGCCCTCACATCATTAATGACCCGCTTCTGCGCGGGAGAGGATAGCTGGCTAGCTCGCAGCAACAATCTCCGTAAAAATTCTGGCAGTCCGGATACTAAGGACAACAACGGCAGGTCACGTCGAAACAAAAACAAACGCCGCATTAACGACGATGACAAGGAGGATACGACAGTCAACGCCGGATTCCGAGGCTCTAAACCCGGTCAACGGAAGAAGCCACTCAAAAGAACCACTCCGGGTCTGTCCAATTTGGACCGAATACTCGACCGCTTATGCCAGATACATGGCACCCCTGAAAAACCAGCCAATCACACTAATAGAGATTGCTGGGTGTTCAAACAGGCAGGCAAGTTCATCACCGAAAACAATGACAAGGGGCTAAACAGCGATGACGAGGAGGAGACCCGACCGCTGAACAGTAGAGGACAAAAGGGTTTTCCCCCACAAGTGCGGACGGTGAACATGATTTACGCAACCCATATACCCAAGAGGGAGAGGAAGCGCGCACTAAGGGACGTCTATGCGATGGAGCCAGTCGCCCCGAAGTTCAATCCATGGTCCTCTTGTCCGATCACTTTCGATCGAAGAGACCATCCGACCAGCATACGCCATGGCGGATTCGCCGCATTGGTTTTAGACCCAATCATCGATGGATTTCACCTCACGAGAGTCCTGATGGATGGTGGTAGCAGCCTGAACCTGCTTTATCAGGATACAATGCGCAAAATGGGCATAGACCCCTCAAGGATTAAACCTACAAAGACAACCTTTAAGGGTGTCATACCAGGTATGGAAGCCAACTGTACAGGCTCAGTAACACTGGAAGTGGTCTTCGGATCCCCGGACAATTTCCGGAGCGAGGAGTTAATCTTCGACATAGTCCCGTTTCGCAGCGGCTATCACGCTCTGCTCGGACGAACCGCATTTGCCAAATTCAACGCGGTGCCGCATTATGCATACCTCAAGATCAAGATGCCAGGCCCTCGCGGGGTCATCACGGTCAACGGGAATACAGAACGCTCCCTCCGAACGGAGGAACATATAGCAGCTCTCGCGGCAGAAGTACAGAGCAGCCTCTTAAGGTAATTCTCGAGTCCGGCCATTAAACGGCCGGATACAGCAAAACGCACCCGAAGCAATACCAACCAAGACCACCTGGCGCGATCAGAGCACGCGTAGCAATGCCGCCCCGACCCCCGCCCGCGCATGATCGCAAGAATAACACTCCGCGTACATCATTACGCTTTGGAGATACCATGGGCGCAGGGGAAGGGGCACGATCGCAATGGACCCAGAGTGCGGTTCGACCACACCAGGGGCTCGCAAGTGTGCCCCCTTTTTATTTATTATTTTCCTTCTTTATGTACACAGGACTCCGGTAACCAGAGGCCCTGTCCGGCGGCGAACCTGCCGAACTCGTGATGCAACAGTCAGGGACGAAAGAAGGCTGCGACGAACACTCAGGTGGTCTCAATTTCGAGCATTAAATTCGATTATATACGCCAAATCCACGGCTCACCCCTGGAGGGGGACATGTTTACTTAGTCCAAATCCCTTGCTTACCGCACTATTTCTATCAGTCCGCACTTATAGCAGACTTCCTTTAATAAATAATGCAGCACTTTTCGACTGCAATTACATTACCTTTTATATATATATGTTCATTACACGACATCTTGCACCCGTACATTTTGGTACGGCTGAATACACCAGGGGCTTGTGTTCCCCGCATTATGGTGTGATAAGTCCGAACACTTTCACAAGTGCGGCACCCCGAACTTATAGCATTATATGAATCGGCTCCGAATCATGTCTTGGGTCAATAGTTGGGTTTGCCCGGCTCCCACGTTTTGGTGCCTTACGTTCCGTTCTGTCGGCTAAGGTGGCACTGGGAGAACCACTGCGATTGCACCCCGGTTGAGCCGGGCGAGCGCCTCAGTGGAGAAAGCTAAAACTGACTGGCATGATAAGGCGAGAGACTGGTCGCTGTTCGAGAGGTTTTTTCGGGTCCTTAAAGATTCATGCCGCTTCGAGCGAAGTTCCGGACAATGTCCGACAAAGGCGTGGATAGCGCCCCGGATTCGGCCTTCCGAATACCAGGGGGTTCGCCGAAATTTAAAATTATAGAATTCTATGGCTAAGTGAGAGTGTTCAAGCATTATAAGTCCGGTTGCCTTGTTCGCTGTGTTGAGCGCCTCCCTAGATGGACCCAAAAATGGGAACAAGAGCGCTCAAGGTTATCCCGAACACCCCAGCACTCGTGGCTTGGGGGCTGAAGCCAACGACTTGCCATCTCTCAGATTTTATAGACGGCCGCACAGAAGGTAATATTTTAAATTAAAAAAGCGTTGCTTAATGCGCACATGAACAAAGTCTCAGCGCAAAGGATAATAGATAGCGAGTCTACTCAAAGATTACATTTCTGGGGCACTCATCCGCAATATCGCGGGCTCCCTTCAGGACAGTTTTATAATACGTTTCAGGCGTACGATACTCCTTGCCCGGTGGTGGTGGGTCCGTGAGAAGCTTCTCCACATCCAACATGCCCCAATGCACCTTTGTGCGGGCAAGGGCCCGACGAGCACCTTCAATACAGGCGGAGCGCTTGATGACCTCCACCCAGGGGCATGCATCCACCAGCCGCCGCACGAGGCCAAAGTAGCTCCCAGGCATGGCCTGTCCAGGCCACAGCCGGACTATAAGGCCCTTCATGGCCTCCTCAGCTACCTTGTGGAGTTCGACCAGCTGCTTCAGCTGGTCGCTTGAGGGCACCGGGTGTCCGGCCTCAGCGTACTGAGACCAGAAGACTTTTTCCTTTGAGCTCCCCTCCTCGCCACGATAGAAATCGGCGGCATCCGATGCACTACGCGGCAGATCTGCAAACACCCCTGGAGAGCTCCGAATGCGGGTAAGTGTCAGGTATTTTACATTAACATGCTTGCTTTGCATGAAAAATGCCTTACCCGCCGCTATCTTCTTTACATCTTCAACCTCCTGAAGGGCCTTATGGGCCTCGGCCTTGGCGGACTTGGCACTTTCGAGAGCTGAGGCAAGCTCGGACTCTCGAGTCTTGGAGTCACGCTCCAAACTCTCATATTTCTCCATGAGAGCCTGGAGCTCTTGCCGTACTTCCGCCACCCGTGCCTCCTGCTTCTCTCGCTCTTCCCGCTCCACGGCCGCACTGCGTTCGGCCGCGGACACAGCCTCCTTCAGGGCTGCCACCTCGTTCGTGGCCCCTGCAATACCCATATTATCCTTGTTAATTTTATTGCAACCAAAATCCTTTTCTGTAAGGTAACCATTTAAAAGAGGTGTGACTCACCTTCTTTGTCCTCGAGCTGCTTCTTGGCATGGCCGAGCTCTTGCTCGGACCCCTCGAGATCCTTTTTAAACACATCAACCTCCGCTAATAGTGTGGCAGAGGTCAGCAGCGCAGCCTGCAATCCCATATTGACATATTTTAAGCAACCCTGCGTATATCTTGTTAGATCCTCAGTCCGGCTTTTCTTTTCCGAACACCGAACTGAGCATCAGGGGCTACTGTCTATGCGGTATTACATTACACAATTTTAACTTCTTACCTCAAAGCCTGTTAGAAGGCTGCTGCAGGCTTCGGTCAGCCCGCTTTTAGCAAGCTGAACCTTTTGAATCACCGCACTCATGATAGTGCGGTGTTCTTCCTCGATGGAAGCGCCTTTAAGCGCTTCCAGCAAGTTATCCGGCGCCTCCGGTTGGACGGAGGTCGCCGGTGTCACGGTCTTGCCCTTCTTTCGAAGGGGCCGCTTGCCGGACTCTGGAACCACTGCAGGTTCCGATGTATAGTCCGGCGCAAAGTCCGGGAGGCTACCTGACGGCGCCTCCGGAGCCGCCTCCTGATGGGTCCCTCTCTAGGATCCCACCTCGGCGTCCTCGTCGGCGCGTTGGGTAGAGGCAGTCGGAAGTAAATCCACATCCGACGGGGCCAACGACCCACTCGATGAGTCGGGGAGATCGTCATCGGCCGGACTACGGACAGAATGCGGCATTAAGGACACTACGCGACACGAAAGAAATTGCATATAAAGGATCCGGATACTTACGATCTTGCCGGACTCCTGGCCCTTGGAGGCCACTCATCCTCGCCAACGGTGGTGTTGGCGAAACTGTCCGGGGGGATAGTCCTCCCCCTCTTGGACCCTTCGGCCTCCCCTATTGGGGAAGCCTTCCTCTTCTTCTCTCCCTCCTCCGGGAGAGAGTACTCCTCCTCCTCCTCATCTTCAGGGGAGGAGTACGCCTCGTCGTCAGACGCCTTATTGCGGGAACTCTTTCGAGTCCCCGCGGCCACCTTCTTGGCCTTTTTCTCCGGCACCACGTGCGGTGCCGGAACCAGCAGCCCTGCTAAGCGGGCGTTCTCTGGGTCTTCTGGCATGGGAGCCAGGCTGATGACCTGCTTGGCCTTCTCCATCCATTCCTGTCAAAGGAAAAGACAAGAATGTAACCCCTCTAGAATCAATTTGATTACCACAAGTGTCCCGTAAAGGGGTTGAATCACTTACCTCGTTAGCCGGATGCTGCGAGCGAAATCCGCGATCTTCTGTCGCGGATGCGGGGGCTTCGACGCCATTAAACAGCACCCTCCAGGCGCCTTCGTATGTCGTATCGAAGAGCCCACTTAGCGCCTGGTGCTGTTCCGGATTAAACTCCCATAGATTGAATGCCCGTTCTTGGCATGGGAGGATCCGGCGGATGAGCATGACCTGGACCACGTCGACGAGCCTGAGCTTACCGCTCACCAGCTTCTGGATGCAGGCTCGGAGTCCCGTTAGCTCCTTTGGATTGACCCACAACAAGCCCTTCTCTTTCCAGGAGGTGAGCTGCGTGGGGACGCCAGATCTAAACTCGAGGGCCGCCACCCATGTGGGCTTGCATGGCTCGGTGATGTAGAACCACCCCGATTGCCACCCCTTGACGGAGTCCACGAAGGCCCCTTCGAGCCAAAGGACGTTGGGCAACTTGCCCAACATGGCGCCTCCGCATTCCGCTTGAGTGCCCTTCACAACCTTCGGCTTGATGTTGAAGGTCTTGAGCCATAGGCCGAAGTGGGGCCGGATGCAGAGGAAGGCCTCGCACACGACGATAAACGCCGAGATGTTTAGGATGAAGTTCGGCGCCAGATCGTGGAAATCTAGGCCGTAGTAAAACATGATCCCCCGGACAAATGGGTTCAGTGGAAAGCCCAGTCCGCGGAGGAAGTGGGGGAGGAAGACAACCCTCTCATGGGGCCCAGGGGTAGGGATGAGCTGCCCCTCGTCGGGCAGCCGATGCGCGATATCGCCGAAAAGGTATCTGGCGCTGCGCAGTTTGGTGATATGCTCCTCCTTAACGGTGGAGGCCAACCATTTGCCTCCCGCTCCGGACATATTCGGAGACGGTTGGGACGGGATGCGCGAGCTTGGGTGTTGGAGCTTGAGTACGCGGGGATGGATAAGCAAAGGAGGAAGAAGGCATAGGTGAGAAGGTAAATCCTTATCCCTTATATATAGGCGGACGAAAACTATGCGTCCCCACTGGCCTGATAAAACTCGCTTAACTCCCAAGCACCACCATCAATGGCGTGGTTGGGTTACCCACGCACGTATTGATGAGAATCCCGGAATAAGGGGAACATGATCTCTGCTTCGACAAGACGTGCCAAGGAAACCGCTTCGCTAAATGTGCTGAGGAGGTATAGTAAAAAACGATTCAAACAAAGGCTTGGTAGCGGTGTGATGTCACGCCGCATAATACGTCAGCAGATTGGACTGGTGTACATTTTATTCTCTCTACGGTGGAATGTGGAATTTATTTTGCAGAGCCGGACACTATCCTGGTGTTCATGATCTTCTCTGGATTATCCAAGGAAGGAACCCGCCTTGCAATGCCGAACATTATGCGCGCCGGACTTATCGTCATTGAAGCCTGGTTCAGGGGCTACTGAGGGAGTCCTGGACTAGGGGGTGTCCGGACAGCCGGACCATCATCGTCCACCGGACTCCAAGACTACAAAGATACAAGATTAAAACTCCGTCCCGTGTCCGGATGGGACATTCCTTGGTGTGGAAGGCAAGCTTGGCGATACAGATATGTAGATCTCCTACCATTGTAACCGACTCTGTGTAACCCTAGCCTCCTCCGGTGTCTATATAAATCGGAGGGCTTTAGTCCGTAGGGGACAACATACATTACAACAATCATACCATAGGCTAGCTTTAGGGTTTAGCCTCCTTGATCTCGTGGTAGATCCACTCTTGTACTACCCATATCATCAATATTAATCAAGCAGGACGTAGGGTTTTACCTCCATCGAGAGGGCCCGAACCTGGGTAAAACATCATGTCCCTCGTCTCCTGTTACCATCCGCCTAGACGCACAGTTCGGGACCCCCTACCCGAGATCCGCCGGTTTTGACACCGACATTGGTGCTTTCATTGAGAGTTCCTCTGTGTCGTCACCGATAGGCCTGATGGCATCTTCAACAAACGACGCCGTCCAGGGTGAGACTTTTCTCCCCGGACAGATCTTCGTATTTGGCGGCTTTGCACTGTGGACTAATTCGTTTGGCCATCTGGAGCAGATCGAAAGCTATGCCCCTGGCTGTCAGGTCAGATTCGGAAGCCTAAACTTCAGGGCCGATGTCCACGGAGACTTGATCTTCGACGGACCCGAGCCACAGCCAAGCGCGCCGCACTGTTGCGATGGGCATGATCTAGCTTTGCCGCCGAACAGTGCCTTGGTGGCCGCACACGAATCCGCTCCGGCCGTTGGTACGGAGCAGACTGCCCAGATAGAGGATCGGTGGATGGGCGCCGCCTCGGGGGCTTCAACTGCTACGGCGATGGAGCCGAACACTAATCTTGTCCCTCACAAAACTCGTGATTCCGAGGTGCCGGACTCCCTGCCGGACTCCGAACCTCCCGCGCCCCTACCAACCAAATCGGATTGGGCGCCGGTTATGGAATTCACCGCCACGGACATCTTCCAATACTCACCTTTTGGCGACATCCTGAATTCACTAAAGCATGTCTCGTTATTAGGAGAGCCCTGGCCGGACTATGGCCAGGATGGTTGGGATACGGGCGACGAAGAAATTCAGAACCCACCCACCACCCACTTTGTAGCCACTGTCGACGAGTTAACCGACATGCTAGACTACGACTCCGAAGACATCGACGCTATAGACGACGACGCCGGAGACGATCAAGAAACAGCGCCTATAGGGCACGCGAGGACCACCTCGTCATACGACATATACATGGTGGATACCCCAAAAGAGAGCGATAACGAGGACCAACGGGCCGCGGCAGAGGATAACGCTCCTAAGGACCCCGCCTCGACAACAACAACGCTCCTAAGGACCCCGCATTACAGCAGGGCACAAAAGTGGACGACGAGCATGTAGATAAGCAACCGTCCAAACAGGACGAGTCAGATAATCATTCCAGGCCCGGCGAAAATGACAGTTCGGACAATCTCACGCCGGACACGATGCCGGAAAGCAAAAACCTTCGGAAAAGACTCGTCAACACGGCAAGAAGCTTGAAGAAAGAAAAACGGAAGCTCAAAACAGCGGAAGACACACTCAGAATGAGGTGGAGCAAAGTACTCAAAACCGCGGATAAATACGGCAATGTCCACCAATCAAAGAGCTACCCGAAGCGCAAGCTGCTACTAGAATTCGACGACGAGGCTATAGAGCCCCCACAGTCAAATAGTAAAGAGGCAGCCCGGTTGGATAGACGGCCGGATGACAGGCCAAATTCTGAAAGCGGCGCCACACATAAACTAACCAACGAACTTGGAAGGACAGATGGCCTAGCCAGGTCCATCTACGGGCCAAAGAAGAAGGCCCCAAGAAGCAAGGCAACACGTCAAGTGTCCGAAGATAGCGGCACACCCAAATACAGGGGCACCGCACACCCACTATGTTTCACCGATGAGGTGCTGGACCATGAATTCCCAGCAGGATTTAAACCCATAAACATAGAGGCCTACGATGGAACAACAGACCCTGGAGTCTGGATAGAAGATTATGTACTACATATACACATGGCCAGAGGAGACGATCTCCACGCCATAAAATACCTACCCCACAAGCTCAAAGGGCCAGCCCGTCACTGGCTTAAAAGCCCCCCAGAAAACACTGTTGGAAGTTGGGAAGAGCTCGAGGACGCGTTTAGAGCAAATTTTCAAGGGACTTATGTCCGCCCTCCAGATGCAGATGATCTAAGTCATATAACTCAACAGCCCGGAGAGTCAGCGTGGAAATTCTGGAACAGGTTTCTCACCAAAAAGAACCAAATAGTCGACTGTCCGGACGCCGAAGCCTTAGCAGTTTTTAAACACAATGTCCGAGACGAATGGCTTGCCAGGCACCTCGGCCAAGAGAAGCCGAGGACAATGTCCGCACTAACAAGCCTCATGACCCACTTATGTGCGGGAGAGGATAGCTGGCTAGCAAGATGCAGCACCAGCGACCCAAGTACATCCGAGATAAGAGATGGAAACGGAAAATCACGGCGCAGAAAAGAGCAACGCCGGAATAAAGAGAAAAGCCCAAAGAGCACGGCAGTCAACGCCGGATTCAAAAGCTCGCGGCCGAACAACAAAACACCGCCTCTTAAGGATGACAGCGATGAGTTGTCCAACTTAAACAAGATTTTGGGTCGGATATGTCAAATCCACAGTACCCCCGGAAGGCCTGCAAACCACACCTACAAGGATTGTTGGGTTTTCAAACAGTCCGGCCAACTAAACGCCGAACACAAGGGGCTTGACGCGTCAAGCGAAGACGATAAACCCCACCAGCAGAGCACCGGAAAACAAAAGACTTTCCCACAAGAGGTCAAGGCAGTAAACTCACTTCATGTGATAATACGGAAAAATAGTGCGGCACTTCCTAAAAAGAGCCTCGTACAGTCCAACCAAGCAGACCATAGAGATTGGATATCAAAACCAATCACTTTCGACCACCTGGACTATTCCAGAAGCGTTCGAAACGCGGGACGGACTGCCCTGATATTGAATTCCATAATCGACGGATTACAATTTACTAAAGTCCTAATGGACGGAGGCAGCGACTTAAACCTGCTGTATTCAAACACAATCCGCAAGATGGGGATAGACCCTACCAAAATTCGACACAGCCGCACTTCCTTCAAAGGAGTGACGCCAGGCCCTTATGCCAAGTGCACAGGCTCCCTATTACTAGAAGTCGTGTTCGGATCACCGAACAATTTTCGGCGCGAAAAACTAATTTTTCACATCGTCCCATTTAAAAGTGGATATCAAGCACTCTTGGGACGAAAGGCTTTCATCCATTTCAACGCCATACCGCATTACGCGTCTCTTACACTCAAGATGCCCGGTCCTCGAGGCATCATTTCAGTGCGAGGGTCACTTGAAGACCCCGGACACGGATAGACGAGTCCGGCATTGGTTGGCTAGGGGCTCCCTAGCCACACAACCCTTGACAATGGGTTGCCCGCACAAAGAATCGCGAGTTCAATATGTCCTCCTCCGTGACGGAGGAGGGCATCCACCGACCATGGAGGTCGGAGCCGGACATGATTGAGAATCCGAAGCGCTTGAATCTGGGGCTCTGGGTGCTGGAACTAGGAGCGAGGAAGAGATTCGATGCGATATTGAAGAAAGGAAACGGTCCTTGGTCCTCTTATAAAGGGGAAAAATACCAAGGGTCGTCTCCGTGACCGTTCGGGATTCACCTTCGATGGAGGAGGCGTGGCGACGGGCACGGTTGGGTTACCCCCGCACGTATTGATGAGAATCCCGGAATAAGGGGAACATGATCTCTGCTTCGACAAGATGTGCCAAGGAAACCGCTTCGCTAAACGTGCTGAGGTGGTATAGTAAAAAATGATTCAAACAAAGGCTTGGTAGCGGCATGATGTCACGCCGCATAATACGTCAGCAGATTGGACTGGTGTACATTTTATTCTCTCTACGGTGGAATGTGGAATTTATTTTGCAGAGCCGGACACTATCCTGGTGTTCATGATGTTCTCTAGATTATTCAAGGAAGGAACCCGCCTTGCAATGCCGAAAATTATGCGCGCTGGACTTATCATCATTGAAGCCTGGTTCAGGGGCTACTGAGCGAGTCCTGGACTAGGGGGTGTCCGGACAGCCGGACTATCATCGTCCGCCGGACTCCAAGACTACGAAGATACAAGATTGAAGACTCCGTCCCGTGTCCAGATGGGACTTTCCTTGGCGTGGAAGGCAAGCTTGGCGATACGGATATGTAGATCTCCTACCATTGTAACCGACTCTGTGTAACCCTAGCCTCCTCCGGTGTCTATATAAACCGGAGGGCTTTAGTCCGTAGGGGACAACATACATTACAACAATCATACCATAGGCTAGCTTTAGGGTTTAGCCTCCTTGATCTCGTGGTAGATCCACTCTTGTACTACCCATATCATCAATATTAATCAAACATGACGTAGGGTTTTACCTCCATCGAGAGGGCCCGAACCTGGGTAAAACATCGTGTCCCTCGTCTCCTGTTACCATCCGCCTAGACGCACAGTTCGGGACCCCCTACCCGAGATCCGCCGGTTTTGACACCGACAGTGGAATCCGTCGATGATTGGGTCTAAGACCAATGCAGCTGAGCCGCCGTGACAGATGCTAGTAGGATGATCCCTATGATCAAAGGTGATCGGACAAGCTGACCAGGGGTTGAATTTGGGGGCGACTGGCTCCATCGCATAGACGTCCCGTAGTGCTCGCTTCCGTTCCCGCTTGGGGATGTGAGTGGCGTAGATTATGTTGACCGTTTTCACCTGGGGGGAAATTTATTTTGGGCCCCCGTGTTCGGATGCCGGGGCTCTTCGTCATCGTCGCTGTTCAGCCCCTTGTCCTTGTTTTCAGCGTTTATTTTGCCGGCCTGTTTGAACACCCAGCAGTCTCTATTGGTGTGGTTGGCTGGCTTGTCCGGGGTGCCATGAATTTGGCACGAGCGCTCCAGTAAGCGGTCCAGACTGGACGGCCCCTGATTATTTCTTTTGAACGGCTTTTGCCGCTGATCGGACTTGGACCCGCTGAATCTGGCATTTACTGCCGTGTCTTCAGTGGGTTGTTCCGTCGCTTATGTCTATTGCGTCGTGGCTTGCCGTTGTTTACGCGGACATCCGAAGTGCCGGAATGTGGCGTGGTGCCGTTGCGAGCCAACAAGCTGTCCTCACCCGCAGAAAAACGGGTCATTAGTGTTGTGAGAGCTGCCATGGACTTGGGTTTTTCCTGGCCGAGGTGTCAAGCAAGCCACTCGTTACGAATATTATGCTTAAAAGCCACCAGGGCTTCGGCGTCCGGACAGTCAACTATTTGGTTCTTTTTTACTTAGGAACCGAGTCCAGAATTTCCTGGCAGACTCTCTGGGCTGTTGAGTAATGTGGCTCAGGTCATCAGCGTCCGGTGGTCGCACATATGTGCCCTAGAAGTTGTCGAGGAATGCGTCTTCCAGGTTTTCCCAGCTGCCAATGGAATTTGCTGGCAAGCTGTTTAGCCAGTGCCGGGCTGGTCCTTTGAGCTTAAGGGGAAGATACTTGATGGCGTGTAGATCATCTCCGTGGGCCAGGTGAATGTGGAGAAGGAAATCTTCGATCCATACTGCGGGGTCTGTTGTGCCATCGTATGATTCGATGCTTACGGGTTTGAACCCTTCTGGGAATTCATGATCCATCACTTCGTCAATGAAGCAGAGGGGGTGTGCGGCACCTCTATGCCGGGCTATGTGGCTACGCAGTTCGAATTGGTCTGGGTTGTTGTGTTCTGCCCGGCCGGACTTGTTGATAATGTATCTGGCGTGACGGTCATCATCGTGCACTGGGGCGTGCCCCCGCGATCCGTACATCGATCTTGGCTGTCCTGCTTTGTTTTCCAGAACATCTTGCAGGTCTTGCCTGTTGCCCTGGGCCGTAGTGTATCGGCGTGGGGGTGAGGGCTTGTATTTGGGATGATATCCCGTATTATCCCGGCCACGGGGTGGCCGATCAGCCTTTTGGCGCTCGAGTCCGTATTCCTCGGCTGCCAGGACATCAGTCCATCTGTCTGTGAGCAGGTCTTGATCAGCTTGGAGTTGTTGTTGCCTCTTCTTCAGGCTCCTCGAAGTGGCTATAAGACGACGCATGAAGCGCTCCTGCTCCACGGGATCCTCAGGCACGCTCAACTCGTCGTCGCCGAGGCTAATCTCATCTTCAGAGGGGGGCATGTAGTTGTCCTCCTCCGGGTGTCCGTCCATCGCCTGTTCTTCTGGGCTGACCTGATCATCTTCCTGTTCAGCCTGCTCGAGGCGGGCTGGTCAAGGTTATATTCCTCTTCGGCGCCATCCGGATTGCTTTCGTCTCCGGGGCCGGTATTGCTGTGGCGGGGCTTGGAGTGGCGCCGACGACGCCCATGTTTTGCTTTTCTTCCTGAGGAGTTATCCTCCGTTGCCTTGTCGCCATTGGTTATATATATATATATATATATATATATATATATATATATATATATATATATATATATATCGTATGAGGAGGTGGCCGTCCACCGTCCTGTGAGCGGTGGCTCCTGTAATTCTCCTGCGTCGTCGTCCATACCGTTGATGTCTTCGTAGTCAAAGTCAAGCACGTCTGTTAAATCATCGACCGTGGCAATGAAGTGGGTGGTGGGTGGGCAACGAATTTCATCGTCACCTGCTTCCCACTCAAGCCGGACAGAGTTCGGCCCAGAGCCTCCTAACAAAGAGAGAGACTTCAATGAATTCAGCATGTCGCCAACGGGCAAATGCTGAAAGATGTCCGCAGCGGTGAACTCCATTATCGGAGCCCAACCAGGCTCGGCGGGCTCGGGAACATGCGGACTGGAACCTGCAACTGGATACGAATCCGGGGGTCCGGAGTCACAGGCTTCCTCAGAAGTGAGGCCTGTGTCGGCTCCATCACTGATGATGGTACGGCCTGCGGGGCGGGGTCCATCCCTCTGTCCCTAGGCACCGCAACCTGCTCTGGATTTGAGTCCAGGGCTACTGCAGGGGTGAAATCTCGAGTGTTGTCTGACAGCAGGCCTAGGACATTCTCGTCGTGACTGTCCGGTGCTCCTGGCGCCGGCCAGAATCCGTCAAAGATCAAGTCTTCGCGGATATCCGCCGTGTAGTTCAGGTTTCCAAACCTGATTTGATGGCCAGGGGCGTAGCTGTTGATCTGCTCCAGATGGCCAAGAGAATTGGCCTGCAGTGCGAAGCCGCCGAACACAAAGTTCTGTCCAGGGAGGAAAGTCTCGCCCTGGACCGCGTCATTGATGATGATTGAAGGAGCCATCGAGCCCGGCAGTGACGCCACAGAGGAACTCTCAATGAAAGCACCAATGTCGGTGTCAAAACCGGCGGATCTCATGTAGGGTGTCTCGATCCGTGCGTCAAGGATGATGGTAAGAGGAAGCAAGGGACACAGATGTTTACCTAGGTTCGGGCCCTCTCGATGGAGGTAAAACCCTACTTCCTACTTGATTAATATTGAAGATATGGGTAGTACAAGAGTAGATCTACCACGAGATCGTATAGGCTAAACCTTAAGAGCTAGCCTATGATGGTATGATTGTAATTGTGATTGGCCTTCTAAGGACCAACCTCTCCGGTTTATATAGACACCGGAGAGGGCTACGGTTTACATGGAGTCGGCTACAAGGAAGGAAACACAATATTCGGATCGCCAAGCTTGCCTTCCACACAAAGGAGAGTCCCATCCGGACACGGGCCGAAGTCTTGAGTCTTGTATCTTCACGCTTCAATAGTTCGGACGTAGTACACAATCCGGCTATCCGGATACCCCCTAATCCAGGACTCCCTCAACCCCGCCTTTCTTTTTTAACACTAGTACTCCTAGTACGTACGTACTTATCCTGTTTGGGTCTAGGCCTTGCATTGCCAAACTTTGCCACACATTTTTGCCAAGCTTGCCTAAAGTTTTCAAAATGAGAAGGAGGTACACTTGCGCACGGCTGTCGCAGTCGCACCGCACCCTCACATGGTCGCTCCTGCACGCCGCGGTCGCACCGCACCCTCACACAGTCGCTCCTGCACGCCGCAAAACCAACCAAGGGAACGCACCCTCACCGACACATGCTGTCGCATGTGAACAAACCAAACTCAGCCATCCTATCGCTGACACATAATTTTCGTTCATAGAGTATGTTTATCCAACCGCATGTTGGGGAGTATCCATACGGCCCGTGCGGTGGTCTGTTGGGGAAGAAGAAGAGGTGAGGAAGAAGGAAAGAAGGGTTAGGAGACGTAGGATATTCATCCAACCGCCTGAAATGGTAGACTGACCCAAGTTAGGAGACTTGCATGACAAATATAGGCCCTGTTTGGATACTCCAACACAGTTAGAGTTAGAGTTATTTTCTAACCCACTCTAACCCAAATAAGCACCTCTCCACCGGGATAGTTGGGTTAGATGCAACTAACCCACTCTAACCCTCCATGTTTGGATACTTTTGGGTTATTTGAGCCCCCAACTAACCCAAATTAGCTCTAACCCCATGATCCAAACAGGGCTATAGTATGTTTTTACATAGCAAAAGATCCATAAAAACAACAACATAAATAAAAACTATCACTACTCGCGGAAAGAGATAGCCTCGTCGTCTTTGGCTGCCGGCGCGAACCAGTCGTCGCTGCCGATGTGTGTCTTCGCACCGTGGTTGTCCTCGGCCTCCAGCTACTCATTCAAGCGGAGTGTGCGGGCGCTCTGCACGGACGAGAGAACAGCCTGGTTCAAGTCGAGGACGTCCGGTTCCGCCTGCAGGAGGGCCTCGATGGCAGCGGCATCCGCGCGCTCCGCGTCAAGTCGAGCCTCCGCCGCCCGGTTCAAGTCCAGGACTTCCGGTTCCGCCTGTAGGAGAGCGTCGATGAGAGCGGCATTCGCGCGCTCTGCGTCGAGTCGAGCCTTAGCCACCCAGTGCATGTCCAGGACGTCCCGTTCCGCCTGCAGGAGGGCCTTGATGGCAGCGGCATCCGCGCGCTCCGCCTCAAGTTGAGCCTCCACCGCCCGGTTCACATCCACGACATCCGGTTCCGCCTGTAGGAGAGCCTCGCTGGCAGCGGCATACGCGCGATCCGCGTCGAGTTGAGTCTCTGCCTCCCGGTCCTCCTTTAGTATCGCCATGTTGAACCGCTGGTCCGCCTGCACCATGGGGGACTCGGACGCTAGCACAAAGTCGACGTCCATTGTCTCATACCCATCTGGGGCCTTCTGCGCCGCGACCTGCACAGTGAACTTGGGAACGGAGGTCTGTGGCGTCAACCGCCGCCGCAATTTCTACGCAGCGCTCTAGCGTCAGCATCTTGTAGTAAGTGATCTTGCAGCGCACCATGGCTTTCCGGCGAACTAGGGGATGCTTGATGCAGGCTAGGGGATCGAAAGGTGGGGGAATGGCTGGAGATTTGATGTGGTTTTAGGGCAGTGGCTGGCGTAGGCCGAGCAGCGAAGGTTCTGGTGTGAATAGTGGTTCCGGTGATGACCGCTCAATCGGTTTTGACTGTACATCTCTCTTATCGCGTTCGCGTTGCAGCCTGGCACGCTGGAGCCTCCAGGTCGCTCACCAAATGGAACGCGCTTTGTCTTGCGTTTTCGCTCGCTTGTGGGACAACAGTTGAGAGCAAACCGACATCCCTCCCCCTCCCCCGCCTGCGTCATTTATTATAACCACCACTCCCTCCATTTTATGAGGAGTAAATAAAAACAGAGGGAGTATACTATGGATGAGGATCCCCTGACGTGGCCGATCCCATTGAGTAACTGACATGCGGGGCCTAGAAAGCATGGCGTCCGCCAGTAAGTGACCGAAAGGTTGGGTAAGGCAGGGATACCTACGTCAGAGGATCCACTTCCACTATATTACTTTGACCAAATGTTAGAGTAATAATATATGACATGCAACTTACACAAATGTTAGATTAATAATATATGACTTGCAACTTACACAAAGCATACAAGGTCTAATGCGGTTTTCGAGGCTAACTTTGACCAAATGTTAGAGTTGTAATATATGACATGCAACTTACACAAAGCATATGGTCAATTTCGTATGTGAAAGGAGTTTCCAATGGTATAATTTTCACATTATACATCTCATGTACTCCCTCCGTCTAGGTGTATAAGTCATCTTACAAAAACCAAATAATCCCAAAACACGTAGGCGGGGTGCATTAACTTCTTCGTTTCTTGTTTCTTGACATATCAACCAATAAGAGATGAGGGTGTGCATGCTTTTAATGACCTGAGACTATCAAACATGACATGCAGTGGTTAGTTCATTGCATGCAATACTATTAATTAGCAAATAAACATTAATGTCTCTCGTTTTCCCCTCCTCCTTGGTCATGGTGCATAGCCTAAGATGACTTACTCACCTAGACGGAGGGAGTACTATTAATCTTGTCAATAGTCAAATTGGAAACCATATCGAGTACAAATCTAGGACTACGTATGAATCTAACAATATTTATTGGGTGTTGTTGGATGTTGATACCTTTTTTTATCATAGTAGAGATACTTTGACTACACATAAAACTTATATGTAAAGTAGAAAGGATAGGACAGAGTATATTGTATGTTCAAAAACGAAACGAACATTGAATACCCTTTATATATGATTTGCGGATGCTATGATCAC
This sequence comes from Triticum timopheevii, assembly GCA_963921465.1. Taxonomy (NCBI): domain Eukaryota; kingdom Viridiplantae; phylum Streptophyta; class Magnoliopsida; order Poales; family Poaceae; genus Triticum; species Triticum timopheevii. The sequence continues at coordinate 247,293,924 of OY997262.1, read as the reverse complement.
AGGTTCAAAATTTTGAATCCCCCTTAGGTATCACGTGCCCCCACTCGTTCCCTCTCGATTTCATCTCGGGGTCCGGAGATCTATTGAAAGAGGACTAGGGTGGGTACATGCAAATGATAATCGGCGGAATGTTCAAATGAGGCATGCGGTAGGATGGACTCGACTGGAGGGCGACATGATCGATGGAGAAGAGGGTTGGAGAGGAATGAGAAATAAGCAAACGCCACATGATTACACTTGAACGACTCAAATAAACAATAAGTTGTCTTGCTTGGCCTACATAGTGAAAGGCCTAATGCGCAATGCGGAGCACTGATGCTCGAATATGGCCGGGAAAACAGGGAAACCGACATGTGGGGCACACCCGTCGGGACGACGTAGAGCAGACTAGTCCAATGGAGGAGCTGGCCCACGACCTCCTCGCCACCGACAACCATTCATGTGGGTCATTGGGGCCAACAACGGGGCGCAGCTCCAGCACCTCCTATGGACATGGCGACCGCGGTGAGCGACAAGCTCATATCGTCGATAGACACGGTCGGTTTCAGTGTGCCGAGGGTGGCGTTAGTGCTATGGCACGACCAACAGTATGTTAGGTTTGTGCGCAAGGTTGCCCCATCAAAGCATTGGGTAGCCAAAATTCTGGATGAGGTATTGGTTGCCCATGATTTGGCCGACATTGGCAAGAAAAATGAACTAGAGTTGGCTAGAGTTCATTGGCATGCCAAAGAAATGGCAACCATCCAAACAAAGACCAATCTTTGGGTCATGACCAAAATTTTGGTTGAGGTATTGGTTGCCCATGATTTGGCCGACATTGGCAAGAAAAATGAACTAGAGTTGACTAGAGTTCATTGGCATGCCAAAAAAATGGCAACCATCCAAACAATGACCAATCTTTGGGTCATGACCAAAATTTTGGTAAGGTGCACTTTGGCCACAATCCAAACACGCCCCAACACCCGGCCCGTCGAGGATGTATGGGGCGCCACGACGCGTCCGTGGAGTGGTGTAGAGCGGCCTACTGCATCCTCTGGACCTGATACCATGCCGGTTCGTCTTGCTTTTTCAATGACATGCGGGGATCGCATTTGAGCAAAGGGCATCTCCAACGTTGCCACGACTGCAGCTGACTACCCTATCACACCAAAGCCCTCGTCCCTCGCGCCATCGCGCAGTGCGTTCCCAGCCGGCGCCAGCTGCCCGCATTCATGCCGTCCGTTCGTATGTCGTCGTTAAGAGGCTCGGTGCCCGAGGAACCAACTCCGGTGCCTTAATGACGCACCCGGACGCTTGGCCTCACCAAAATGCGGTACTTAAAGTGGCAACGCCCAACTAACCTCCACACCATAGCGCATCGTCCTCCTACCTGGCACCACATCTGCCATGACCGCAAGTGCGAACACTCTGCGGAGAGCTTGTCTTCGGGGATGAAGCTTGAGGTCGCCGACCCCGCTCAAGTCGCCTCTCGCGATGCAATAGCAGCGTAGCCGGACGCGGACGTGACCGCACAAGCGGTGGCCACGCTGACGGCCGACGACGGGAGCACCGTCAGCCACGCGTTTTACTTGCCGCCATCCAACGTCCGACACCGCCGAGGTCGGGGACTCCTCCGAGGATGAGAAGGACATGGGAGGCGGCATGGCATGGTGTGCTAACTGGCCGGTCCGTATCCCGTGTTCTACTCTTCCTTGCCGGAGACCGCACCTTCACTTCATGGGTCTTGAACCCTGCCCCCGTACATAGAGATCACAGATGGAGGACGTCAGTTGCCGCTGTAGAATAGGTTTAGGGTCGGGTTTCTTTTATTTTTCTGTCCTATAAAATTTCAAAATGTAATGAAAATCTGCCGTGTTTGCATTAATCTCGGCCGGTGTATATGAACTTTCACAATAATATACATATTGTAGGAGTACTAGCAAGATGCCCGTGCGTTGCACGGAAGATCAAGATCTTGTGGGAGAAAAGGATGAATGAGGGAAAGCCTTATCTGCAAATGTGGAGAGGAGTGCAGGTAAATGGTCATAGTTTCCTTCCTATCCGTTAGATATAGACGGACAGCCTATATTGCAGGATGACACGCACACCATCATCACCAACTTTGCTTTTTTTGAACCGAGAGAAATCTAAAAAACCGAACTAAGCCGACCTCCCAGCATATCGCGCGGGAAAAGACCCGGCCGCGCCGTTTTAGTCGTGATTACCGGATTACTAGTAGTAGTATCGATGGGTCGCACGAAGCAACATTTTTTTTGAGGGGGCGAAGCACCTAGTTTAAAAGGAAAAAAGGCGGTACACTCACAGCACTCCTGTCGCGGTCGCATTGCAGCCCACACACGTTCGGTCCTACACATGGCTCGCGCAAACGGAACGCGCTTCGGCTTGCCTCTTCACTGACACGTGGGGCTGCACTTGGAGAAACCGACCATGCGTCAAACTCCCCCCGCCCACCGCAAGAAAATCGCCCCCCCCCCCCCCCCCCCCGCCCACACACAAAATTCCTCCCAAATCCGGATCAACCGCCCTTCAGCCAAATATTCCCCAAACCCCCCTCCCCCGTACCCCCATCCACTCCATTCGCTCCACCAAAGCCGCCCTCCCCGCCGCGCCGATACGTCGGCGCCGCGGTTCGTCGAGGGGAGGCATGGCGATCCTCTCGCTCCCACAGTACGCTCTCGTAGACTGCCGTCCTCTAGCCGCGCCGCCACCTCTGGCTACGTTCTTGTGGAGGCGCACGGCGGTCAGCGCCGCCACTGCTGGCAACGTTCGTGTGGAGACGCACGGCGGTCAGCTTCTCCCACGGTACGCGCATTCTAGACTGAGGCCCCGTTCATGTCGGTGTAGCGCTGAATGTTAGCTGATAGACATTGTTAATCTCACTGTTTGCCGAAGTAGTTTACTGTCAATATGGTCTGCTTAAGAAGCTTCCTTGCCCTGTTCTGCACTCAATCTGTTTAGCTGAGATGGCATGCCAAGGCCGATTAGTTGCTAAAATATCCTGCCATATATTTATTGTGACGTAGATTGCCATGGTCTAGTAGCCAATCTGTTAGGTGAAATAGCTCTACACCGTTTTATGCTCGATCTTTGTTGCTGCGATGGCCTTCGATACTTTGATGGCTATGTGCTCGGCCTCATTGACTGTTGAAATAGTCTGCCATAATTTAGCACTCAAATTTGTTTGCTGAATTAGCTTTACATATATTTCATTACTTAGATCTGCTCGTCCAAATATCTTGCCATAGCTTTAGACATCGACCTAGGTATTTTTTTCTGGACATCATAAAAAAGCATATATGTTTTTCCTGTAATATCTAGTAGAAGAACTAATTTGTATGTCTAACAGATGGACATGACTTGGATAACTTCTGCTCGAGATTCTCCACTTCATATGTCGAGGGGGTTGGAAACTTCATGAACTTTATCAGAGCTGAGTACGGTGGTATGAAATCAGATGTGCTCTTCCCGTGTAGCAGTTGTATGAATTCAGTTACAAGACCATAGTCAACTGTGCAAAATCATCTACACTTGTATGGGATGTCGGTCACATATACTAGGTGGGTTCATCTTGGTGAAGTTGTGAACGTCAATGTTATTGACTACGTGGAAGCAGTAGATCACCATCTTGATCTGCCTGATGCTTAGGTGGAAGAGGAGGAGGAGGTGGTGGTGGCGGAGCCAGTGAGTTTGACCAACATTGAAACAATACTACGAAATGCTCATGCATTCCGTGAACATTCACCTGCAGAACAAAAATGGTGGGCCCGCATGTTGGAACAATGCAACGTTGCTATCACCCCAGGAAATAAGCTATCAGTATTCTCAGCTATGATCACCTTTCTTTAGGTGGAGACATCTGAGCGGATGACCAACAAATCATTCGATGCAATGTTGGCTTCTTTCCGCAAATCTTTCCCAGATGCGTCTGAGCTGCCACACACCTATAGTAAAATGAAGAATTTCCTTAATGCTGTTGGAATTGGATATGATATGATGCATGTTTGTAAGAATAATTGTGTTCTGTTCTGGAAGGATAATGCCAACTTAAGTGAATGCCCGAAATGCAAATCATCAAGATGGAAAGATGGCGATGCTGTGAAGAGGGTTCCTCATAATGTTCTGAGACATTTTCCAATTACACCAAGATTGCAGAGGTTGTTTCATGATGCTGAAACAAGAGAGCATGTACTGTGGCATTCAAGGAACCAAGAGTGCAGAGATCAGAATGTAATGAGCCATCCATCTCATGGTAGTGAGTGGAAAAGCTTCAATGATAAACACAAAGAGTTTGCTGCTGACCCGAGAAACATTAGACTTGGCTTAGCTTCAGATGGATTTAACCCATTTAGCCACTAGAGCGCCACATATAGCATGTGGCCAGTGCTTGTTATCCCTTACAACATGCCTCCGAATGTCTGCACCAAAGAATCAAACTACATGATGGCCTTGCTCATCCTAGGTCCAAAAAGTCCTGGAAAGGATTTTGATTTGTTCATGGAGCCTCTTGTGGAGGAAATTCAACAGCTATGGAAGGGTGTTCTCACTCGAGACCTATATAGCAGCCCACCAGCTGATTTCTTTCTGCGGGCTATTGTAATTGGGTGCATCCATGATTATCCGGCTTTGGGCACTATGTCAGGGCGAACGACACATGGTTACAATGCATGTGTTCGCTGTGACAGGAATCCGCTGTCATACGCAATACTTAGCAAGATCTGTTACATTGACACCGCCGTTTCCTTGCCAAGGACAAGCCGCATCCTAGAAAATACTGAAGACATGTGTTCAATGCAAAGCATGAAAACCGTGATGCGCTAAAGAGGCTCACCGCCGATGAGTTGCAAGTGGTATTAGAGAAGGTCAGACATATTACACCAGGAAACCATCCTGGTAATGGTAGCGGGAAAAGTAAGCGTGGCACGGTAGAAGAGAGATTATTGTTTACCTGCAGGTCCACTTTGTGGGACTTGGAGTATTGGAAAGATTTGGATCTGCGGCATAATCTTGATGTGATGCACATCGAGAAAAATATATGTGACAGCATTGTCGGCACACTTCTTAACATTGAAGGCAAGACGAAAGATACCTTAAAATCTAGGATTGATTTGACACACCTGGGTATCAGAAAGGATTTGCAGGTGCAAGATGAAGGTAAACCACGGGATATGGCACTAGCTGTGTACATCTTGGACAAGGTAAAAAGAAAAGAATTCTGCGAGGTCCTGTCACGTGTGAGATTCCCACATGGATTTGCTTCCAACCCTGAAAGGAGAGTCAGTGCAGATGGAAACAAGGTACAAGGGTTGAAAACTCATGACTGCCACGTCCTACTTCCAAGGGTTTTACCTGTTATCCTTAGAGGATTGGGCCGCCCTGAGTTATACAGAGCAGTTGCAGAGTTGGGACAATTCTTTAGGGAACTCTGCAGTAGAAATATCAGGATAGATGCTTTGGAGCGTCTTAGAGACAAGATACCAACTATCCTATGCGACCTTGAGAAGATATATCCTCCAGCCTTCTTTGATGTGATGGTGCATTTGGTTGTTCATCTACCTGATGACGCACTACTTAGAGGTCCAGTATGGTATGGCTGGATGTACCCTATTGAAAGGAGGCTAGGCACTTTCAAGGGCTATGTTAGGAACCGAGCTAGACCCGAGGGTTCCATTGCAGAGGCCTACATTGGTAGAGAAGCGTTGGCATTCTGCTCAAAATACATTAAAACAGCTGATCAGCTTAGCAAAGAGGTGGGTGAAGACAATCCCGGGCTCAATTTTTTCGATTATTCTGTTCGAGTTACAGGGAAGAGTTGACAAGAGGATAAACCTAAAGATTTGGACAAAATGTTTGGTATGTGTTGAATAACTGTCCTCAGATACTACCTTATATCAAGTAAGTGCAGTACTGCATCTTATACATCGTAATCTACTAAACTTGCAGCACATTCTTATATATTTAGATGTTTGACGCGATCACTATGTTGTGCAACATCTACAAAGAGGAGTTACTGCCGCAAAATCCAAGAAACATTGACAAACTGGTTATGGCAGGATTTGCGAAATGGTTCAGGAACCATGTAAGCTTTTGAAGTGCACTGTCAGTTTTTTAATATATTGAGTACATAAGATGATCAGCTTGTCTATTTTCTAACCATAGGTTAAGAAGAAGCGGGAGGATGGGTAGGCAATTGATGATGCCCTTTACTCACTAGCAATGGGTCCTGATACTCGGGTAAGACATTATGAATCTTGCGTTGTTGGAGATGTGCGCTACAACACCCTTGCACGAGACAAAGGCAGGAAGACACAAAACAGTGCCATCATGAGCACGGATACGTATGATAAAGAGACAACTGAAATGTAAGCTAACATAACAGACATTGTTCAGTTGCAGTATATCTCCAGTTTCGAGGATCATCGGTGTGTGGTTCTGTTATGCTGTCGTTGGTATAACCTGTTTTCCAGGATCGCAAAACCCAGAGCTGATGATTATTTCAAATCCAGCAATGTCAAGGCAGCGTACCAGACCAACGAGCCTTTTATTTTGGCAAATCAAGCAACACAAATATTTTCTTGGAAGACACATTTGCACGTAGCGATGACTAGAGAGTATTGCAAAGGTTTGAGCAGAGGAATTCGTTTAATGAAGTTGCACAACAAGATGTTGCTTACACTGCTCCTGATGTACAAGATAACACAGATGTTCCTAATATCTTTGAGAACCATCACGTCAATGACGCCGGTGAAAAGATTGTCTGTCGTGTTGTGGATATACAAGAGTTGATCAAGAAGAAGCCAACGCTCGAGGACGTTGAGGACGAATAATAAGATGACACCATGGGGAATTATAATTCAGACTGACACATGGCGAAGATGTTGACGCTGCTGATGCGGATGATGATTACATTGCTTTTGTCGTATTTGCCTGTCAGAAGATGTTTTTTTATCTACTATGTGAAATTGTGTTTGCTATGACAACTGAAACCTGATGAACATGTTGTTTAGTATTTAGCTGTGAGAACATCACTTGTTATGTATGCTGATTTGTGTTTGGTGATTGTATGACAACTAAAACATGATGACATTGTTGTTTAGTTGTACTCATATTTGGCTGTGAAACTTGAATTTGATGACATAGTTTGCTGTTGGACTGCAATTTGCTCGACGTCTTCGAATGAGAACAAAGCTGACCCGACAGGGCCTCTGCTATTTATTTATTTATATGAGAAAAAGGGGATACCCCCTGATTTCCGTTAATAGAAATCATTAGATGTTCACAACAATACGCCCAGCCTGCTACACAGGTTTCATTCATTACTAGTTTTAGCAAAGTGCTCATGTCGTAGCCACTGAATACATCACGAGTGCTACATACACTGCAAATAAAGAGACAATCATCCTACAGAGCACATCGATTTTTCCCATTATCTTCACAAGCTCTTTCATCTCCTCATTGCTGTCAAGGCCGTTCAGCAGCTGTTGCTTGGCCGTGATCAAAGGAACTGCATATTTAACCTTCTGCTCTGCATCTTCCTCTTCTGTCGTTCCTTCAGTTACTTGTCCAACACCCCAACCTGTTGGTATTGGGATTCCTCGGCTAACCAAATAATCAGCGTAGTTGCATTCCCCCACATCAGCAACTTCCCAAAAATACAAATCACACGAATCTTCCCTTTTCTGCATGAATCAAATTGGAAGATCATCAACCAAACTATTAAAAAATCAGCAACTGAAAGCAGCAGAACAACACTTAAACATATTATTACCCCATGATTCGGGCATTTGTAGAAGACTAGGCCAGGGTTGCGGATTGTGGTTGAGACGCGACGAATGGCTCTGTGTGATTTGCAGTAGTGGCACCACACCAACGGCAGCGGGTTGCGATGAGCAATCGGCTGCGGTGCGTGTGCCGGCGGGGGTGTGATGAGACCCACAGGCGATGGTATGGGTGGCGACTTGGCGCATATCTAGTTGTTGCCTGCTGAAGAGCAGGTGGACGAGCAGCCAGCGGACATGGTTGCTGCGGCCAGAGCTTCTGATGCTAGGCAGAGTAAGTAGAGAAGAGGAGAAGCGAACGTTGCATATGTCAGTTTCATTACTTGCAGAGTAGCATAGCACCATATAGAGTCATAGTCTAGGTTTGGATTCGAACCAGCTACAGGAGCACGTCTTTCTTTTTTCTAAAACTCGGTAACATCTCTTTACTGGTACACTAGCTTGTTCTGTACGCCTTTCCAAGTCTTTGATTTTCTTTCCCTTTTTTGTGAGGAAGGAAGGAGTACAAAATTGAGAGTTCCTCGGACTCGAACCAAAGACCTCTCGGTTGAAAACCAAGGGTGCTAGTCACTTATGTGGCGAACATTCCCTGTGAGGACAACGACAGACGAACGCATTTTCCTCGCAATTTTCTTCCTATATATAAAAAAGTATGCTACTTGTGTCCGCTTAGTCAAAAAACGATTGTGCCAACCTTGACCGTTGGATTGACATTCAACGTCTGTCGTGTTTCTTCAGTCTCTTCTTCCTCGAGCCGCCAAAGCCAAACCAGCGCCGGCGGGACCGCCTGCTCCCGCCTCCCACGGCCGGCTGTGATCTTCCCTGGCTCCTGTTTGTTCCCGTATGAGGCCTCACAATCGTCCTCCGCCTTGGTTCGCTCGCCGCGGCGCTGCCCTCCGGTGTTGTCAACATGGTCAACAACCGAGAGGAATAATGAGATGACTATACATGGTGAGGATGACAGCAGGGACCCAGCAGCGTGCGCAGTAATTTTGTTTTTTCATGATGGAGAAGGGTATCAACTGGGTTGTGCGGGACCCGTGGCCCGTCTAGCCCAGGCTTTTATTTCATATGTTTAGCAATTATCCATCCAACGGTCATAGTGCTTCTTCAACCACTACTAGGAAAAGGGCTATAGATGAAATGGACACTAATAGCGCACCAGACATGTGGTGCGCCACTACTATATACTAATGGCGCACCATGTGTTGGTGCACCATTAGTGTCCAAATACTAATGGCGCACCACATACATGGTGCGCCATTAGTAACAATTTTTTTAATTTTTTTTCAAAACTAGTAATGGCGCAATAGGGGATAGTGCGCCATTACTAGTTAAACTAGTAATGGCACACCACATTCACGGTGCGCCATTAGTAAAAAAAATTCAAATTTGTTTTCAATATTTTTTTTCAAAACTAGTAATGGCGCACCAGGGGATAGTTTAACTAGTAATGGCGCACCACGTCCACGGTGCGCCACTAGTAATTTGTTTCCAATTTTTTTTTCAATTTTTTTTTTATTCAAAACTAGTAATGGTGCATCGTGGTAGTGGTGCGCCATTACTAGTTGAACTAGTAATGGGGCACCACTCCCATGGTGCGCCATTACTAACTTGGCCCAAAAATTCCCCCGAATGCACCCCCTGTGGACCGCCTTTTCAGTTTTAAAAAAAATAAAAGAAAATGATTAAAATGTCAAAAAAATAAAAGAAAATAAGTTTCCCATGTGATATGTGGTCTAGTTGTAGGGAAAATTTACAAATATAAATTTCGACTTTATTTGCAAAATCTCTCTGGAATTTGTAAAATGGGCATAACTTTTGCATACGAACTCGGATTAAAAAGTTTTCCATATGAAAAATCATCTACTCGAAAATTGGCGTCCGAATTTAATTGGGAGAACCTCGTTAAACATTTTCAAAATCCTCAAAAACCTAACAGAAAAAAAGTTACGGGCTTTTAAGATCTTGAGGCACAAAAATTAATAAAATTTAAAACTTACTAGTGGCGCACCATTTGCTAGGTGCGCCACTAGTAACAGAAAAAAAAATTAGTTTTGATTTTTTCCGGTAACTTTTTTTCAAAATATGATACGTAATATGAACGGAAGTTTTAAATATTTTTTCAAAATTTCATCGCACTCATGAACATGAACAAAATCCTAAACATCAACAAGGTTTAATAGGATTGATATGCTACATATATCAACAAGTGCCTGTGAAGTGAGGTCTTGCTGGGGTTGGATAGAACTCTGAAGTTAAGCGTGCTTGGGCTGGAGTAGTGTGAGGATGGGTGACCTTTTGGGAAGTTTGACCACGGAGTCTGATTTGACCTGAGATTAAGCCTTAGTGACTCGAGATTAAGAAAAAAAATAAAAAAAATTGAATTTAAAAAAAATAAAAAAATAAAAAAAATGAAAATATTTTGAAAAAAAATTATTACTGATGGCGCACTTCTATGTGGTGCGCCATTACTTAGTCAGATAGTAATGGCGCACCTCTAGGCATAGTAATGGCGCACTACAAGTGCGCCTTTGGTATCTGGTATACTAATGGCGCACCAGTGGTGCGCCATTAGTAAAAAAAATACTAGTGGCGTGGTACTAGTGGCGCACCAGTAGTGCGCCATTACTAGGCAAAACTGGTGCGCCACTAGTAGGCCTTTATCTAGTAGTGAACCTCTAGTCTTCTTGCTCCAGCCGCCCAAAGCAGCGCCGGTCGTGTCGCGTGCTCCTGCCTCTCGTTGCCGGCTGTGATGCCGCGGAGGCCTCACCGCCCCCTACTACTCCCACCGCTGACCCAGGGTATCCCTCTACTCACCCACAACCCCTATTATTCTGCGGCGACGGCAGCCTCACGCCGCAGCCGAACCAGTGAACCCTCGTACTCCTCTCCGCGTGGGCATCCACTGCCCGCGTCTTCCCCGGCTCCGCGTCGTCCCCTTACTAGGCCTCGCCATCGTCCACCGCCTTGGTGCTCTCGGCGCGGCGTGGTCAATGTGGTCAACGACCGACTTCCATCGGAAGAGTACTGTACGTGGAGAGGCTGACAGCTGGGTCCACGGCCACAGCCCAGTTTTTTTGTGATTTGCCAAGTAATTCGCTTTGTCAGGCCTGTTGGGCTGCAAATCTTTCAAGACGAGGAGAGCTTCATCCGGCTGGCCGAGAAAATGGCCTATCAGTAATGAGAAATGGGCAGTACATTTTTAAAACACATCAAACCGGCAATTAGTTTCAAATATCTTTTTTTCATTTCGAGATTTTAAATTACATTAATTTTTATGCGTGGAGAATTTGTTGGATTTTATATTGATATACATTTATTTTTAAAATCAGTTTGAATGTGAGTTAAAATTTTGGGATTAAAAATAGTTCGGACCACATCGGAATATGCAAAATTTCGTACAATTTTTTAACTGTGGCCACAATATGGGCTGTAATGCTAACAAAAAGAATATGGGCTGCAAAAGAACCCTTAAGAATTAGCAAATGGGCTGTAGATTATTAAAAATAATGGCAGATGGGCTGTATGCTGTTTTCCACAGATTTGAGGCTTTCCTAAAAAAATGTTGACGCACAAGCAGTGACTGTTGGATGTCCATCCAACGGCCGTCGTGCTTCTTCAATCTCTGGTCTTCCTGCTCCAGCCGCTCAAACAAGCGCCGACGGGACTACCTGCTCCCTCCTCCCCACGGCCGGCTGTGCTGCCGCGCATGCCTCACCGCCCCACTGTACTCCCATCGATGGCCTAGCCATCCCTCTACTCCCCCACACCTGCTGTTATTCTTCGGCGATTGCAGACGAAGCAGTAAACCCTCCTACAGTCGTACTCCCCTCCGCGTGGGAAACAACTGCCGAGTCTTCCCTGCCTCTGTGTCGTTCCCTTCCCAGGCCTCGCCGTCATCCATCACACTGGTGCTCTCGGCGTGGCCTGGTCAACATGGTCAACGACCGACATGCATCTGAAGTGGACTGTACGTGGAGAGGCCGACAGCTGGGTCCATGGCCGCACACAAGGAAATGCCTCCTTATTACGCGCAAAGTAATGATTCCTCCACCTGACATCAGGGACCCACCGAAAGGGCCTCTGTATTTCACGAAAAGAACGTTACTGCCGCTGATAGCTTGGACCAACTAGCTATATCTTCGCACGCAAGGAAGTGCCTCCTTATTACACAAAAAAATGAATACTCCCCGTGTTAGCTGGGACCCAGTGTAGTGGCAGGCTGACTTATGGGCCTACTAAGTTGACTGGGACGGAGGGCTTTGTCAACTTAGTCAATATGCACGATTCTAGCTCCAGTGACGGTACGATGTCCATCCAACGGCCGTAGTGCTCCTTCAACCTCTGGTCTTCTTGCTCTAGTCGCCCAAACCAGCGCCGGTCGTGCCTCGTGCTCCTGCCTCCCGTGGCCGACTGCGATGAGGCGGAGGCCTCACCGCCCCCTACTACTCCCACTGCTGGCTAGACCATCCCTCTATTCACCCACACCCCCTGTTATTCTGCGGCGACGGCAGCCTCACACCGCAGCGAACCAGTGAACCCTCGTACTCTTCTACGGGCGGGCATCCACTGTCGCGTCTTCCCCGGCTCTGCGTCGTGCCCTTCATAGGCCTTGCCGTCGTCCACCGCCCTGGTTCTCTAGGCGCGACATGGTCAACTTGGTCAAGGAATGGCTACCATAGGACGTGGACTGTACGTGGAGAGGCTGACAGCTGGGTCCACGGCCGCAGCAAGGAAGTGCCTCCTTATTACGCGCAAAATAATTATTCCTCCACCTGATAGCGGGGACCCACCGGACGGGCCACCGTATTTCGCGAAAAAAACATTTCCCCCTCACTGCTGGGACCCACCAGCTACATCTTCGCACGCAAGGAAGTACGTCCGGGCAAAAAAAAATGATTCACCCCCTGACTGTTGGGACCCACCAGCTACATCTTCGCAGGCAAGGAAGTTCCTGACAGTCGGGACCCACCTGGTCGAAGCGTATGTAGCGTTGTCATTCTGGTCGCGAACGTGTACGTACATATATACTGGTCGATGTAGAGGCGCGCATGTGTCATAGTAGAGGTGCGTACGTGTCGTAGTAGAGGTGCGCACGTAGCATGTACACGTACGTACAGCGGCTAGGGTGCTAGAAAGAAAATACGGCCATGTACGTACATATGGGCGGGGTCTCGAATGCCTACTCGCGCATACGTACGGCCAGGGCTCGTGTACATGGCTGGTTCGGAATAGAGAAACAGAGTCGTCATCGTGTTCATGGGGAGGCAACGGAATGCGTGGTGTTCATGGGGAGGCAACGGAATGCGTCGTGTTCATCGAGAGGCAACGGAACGTGTGGGAGCCAACCGGCTGGGTCAGAACGGAATGCGTGGTCATGTTCATCGGGAGGGCTTGGACAGAACATGCGATGGAAACGAGGCCTCGCGTACCGCACAACGAAGGAAACGGACCTCCTACGTTCGGAACAGGGTCCTGTTGATCGGCAGGGGTGTGGCGTACCGCAAAACGGAGGACATGGACCTCCTACGGTCGAAACGGGGGTCCTGTTGACCGGGAGGGGTGTGCTGTACCGAAACACGGACGAAACGGACCTCCTACGGTCGAAACGGGGGTCCTGTTCATCGGGAGGTTTGTGGCGTACCGCAAAACAGACAAAACGGACCTCCTACGGTCGAAATGGGGGTCCTGTTCATCGGGAGGGGTGTGACGTACCGCAAAACGGGACTCCACGGGATACTGTTCATCTCGACCGTCGACCTCCTCTAGCCTCCATGGGCTACCATCGACCTCCTCCAGCCTCCATGGGCTCCTATTCATCCAGCCTCCACGGCGCGCTACTCCACCGGCTACTGTTCAACCACCCCTCCATCATGTACTGTTCATCAAGCCCTCCGCCGTCTACTGTTCATCCAGCCCTCCACACCACGGGGTCCTGTTCAACCACCCCTCCACCGTCTACTGTTCATCCAGCCCTCCACACCACGGGGTCCTGTTCATCTAGAGGCAATGCCACCGCTCACTGTTCATCCAACCCCCCGCAACGCTCACTGTTCATCCAATCGATCGGCTTCAGTTAGCAGCAGTAGCGAAGGAATCGCTCGATCGGGTTTAGTTAACAGCCATCAATCGATCGCTCAAGTTTAGTAACGCGTAGCCTGCAGTGCAATCGCTCGGGTTCAGTTAGAGCCCAACGCCTCTCTCGGGTTTAGTTAGAGCCCAACGCCTTGCTCGGGTTTAGTTAGAGCCAACGCCTCACACGTGTACGAGAGAAACGTGCATCGCTCGGCCCCCGACGTCCCACCGTACGTGGCAACTCCCCGAAATTTTCCTCCCCCTCGCTTCTACCACGGTTTTTTCCGTCATGGATGGCCCAAAGAATGTCATGCAGCTGCGTCTTTGGGCCGCCCAGGACGAAAATCCCATTTTCTTTCATGATTTTTTGTAATAAAAGTAAGAGCCCACCACATCTATGATAATACTGGGTTTTGTCACAATTATCGTCATAGAAGTGTCATATGTATGACAGAAAAAAAATTCGTTCGGCCCAAAATGTCACGGATGTGTCTTTTTTTTGTAGTGGTTCATGAGGACGGCTTCAATGAGACAACCCACCATGTACTCATACATGGCCTCTCACCACTACCTTTACCAAATCGTGTTCACACACTTAGCTCACACACAGTAGGACATGTTTACACACCTCCGATTCATCCTCGATGAATCAGACCTGACTCAACTTTAAGCGGTAGCAGGCATGACAAACAAGCATCAATGAGTAGGCACATCAGGGCTCAAACAACTCCTACTAATGCTAGTGGGTTTCATCTATTTACTGTGGCAATGACAGGTCATGCAGAGGAAAAGGGTTCAACTACCGCAGCAGGTAACAGATGAATCGTTGTTGTCCTAATGCAGTAAAAGAGAGCGGGAGCGAGAGAGTGCGATTGTATTGGAATGAACAAGGGGGTTTTGCTTGCCTGACGGAGTGGTAGAAGGATACTGCCCTTCAGTTGGATACTCGTGAATATCCTCAGAGGCAGAACCTACCACGAGGAACACATCGAAACACAATCATCACATGGCAATATGCAACAATATGATGCATGCAATGACATGGCAAAATGAGTGTGTTTTGGCTAATGCAACTTAGAACAGATTGGTTTGAGTTCATTTGAATCAAGGATTCAAATGCAAACCCAAAATAAGAGGTCATATTAGTGCATTAACTTGTTTCACCTAAACAACAAGGTTAAAGTGTTCTAACATGCATGAAACCAGTGCAGATGGATAGATTGGATTTTTCTGATCATTTTTCATATATAATTTGTTTCATTTGTAGTTATAGTTTAATTTCTAAGAATTTTAGAAGTTTAGTGCATTTTTTGAAATTTATAAATCATTTCTAATTTATTTTAAATTCCAGAAAAGATAACTGTGTCAGCATGACAACAACATTATGTCAGCAGCTCGGCTGTGGCTGACCAGGTCAAACCTGACCAGTGGGACCCACTAGTTAGTGACGCAGTGTCAGTAAGTGGCACAGACAGGTGGGCCAGGTCAACGGCGACGTCAGCGAGGTCAACGCTGATGCTTGGGCCCACTGTGATTAATTTAAACTAAAAAGGAGTTAAACCATGGTTAGTTAAGGGTGTGGGGCCCATATGTTAGTTAGAGAGGGGTTAATTAGCAGGGACAGTAGCCCCTAATGACTGCGCCACATCAGCACGTCGGAGACCAGCCGGCAGCGACCACAGAACATGGCGGGGGCACGCCAGACTTGCGCTAGAAGCGTCGGCTTGACGCGCTGAGGGCACCAGGGCATAGCCCTTGCTCTTGCGCATCCAGAGAGCCAAGTGGGAGGGGATGGGTGGAACGAGCTCACCGGAGTCGAGCTGTTGGCGGCGGCCGGCGTTCGGGAGGAGTCGAGTATGGTGCTAGAGGGCATGGGAGGGGGAGCTAAGGGTGGCTGCAGGTTCATGGAGGCGTGCTGAGCACACTAGTGTGCTCGGATATGGGCTGCAGTGCCCATGGCCTTGTCTGCACCATCGCCGGCGGCGAGGTGCTCACGACTTCGGTGGAAACGGTGGCTGGAGGATGAATTAGGTGACGGGGCATGGGGGAAACGGTGCAGAGGCTCACCGCGGTTCTTCTGGTGCTGCTGGAGAGGCAGGTGGGACACGGGGTCCGGCGAAACGTCGGTGGGGATCTCCGGCACCCAGGGTGGAGACGACGGCGTTGGCGACGCTCGGAGTGTTTGGTGTTGCGTAGCTCACCGAGGAAGTAGAGGACGATGCGGCGGATCTCCTGGACTGGTCAAGGAATCAAGGGGGAGGCGCTGGGCACGACAACGGCGAGCGGCGGCGACGACGGCGCTCGGGTGTGCTCGGGAGAGAGAAACAGAGGAGGGAGAGGAGCACAGAGAGAGTGAGAGGGCCTGGGGGTGCGTGGCATCTCCAGGGGGTCGAGGCGCAGGCAGGTAGCCTGGAGGTGGCCGGCATTCGGCCATGCGCGGCAGCACACGCGCTCGCCACCGAGCTGCTTCGGGGCGAGGGGAGGAAGAAGACATGGAGGAGCCCCTAGTGGGCTGGGCTGGCTTTGCCCAGCTGGGCTGCTATAGTGCCAGGCCAGGTGGGCTTTGCCAGGTAAGTTCCTCTCTCTCTCTCTTTTATTTCTCTTTTCTATTATTCTGCAGCTTTGTGGCTTTACTAAAAATACCAGATCAATCCCAAAAATCAGGAAACTGCCCATGACTACTGTTTGGAATATTTCCAACAGCAAACATTTCAGTTTGTGATTATTTGAGCATTAGAAATATTTTATAGCATTTAAATGCCCAAATACAAATATCATAAGATTTAATTTAGTGACCCAAATTGTCCTAGAAAAATGTGCGATATTTTTGGCAGAGGTTCAAGACCAATCAAAAAATGACGAACATTTTGTGAAGGCAATTGGGTTCATTGAGACAATTTCCAGTTGAAATTGTTATTACCAGAGGGGGTGCTAGGGTTTTTGTTAATCCCCATTTCAAGTTTAATAAACTTTAAACATGATGCACACATGACTAGCTAGTCTAGGTCTTACCAGAACTAGGGATGTGACAACTCACCCCCACTAAACAAGAATCTCGTCCCGAGATTCAAGACATGAGGTAAGAAGACAGAGGGGACACTAAACCTCACAAACTTCATGATCCAAGTTGCACTTCATAAGAACGTTGATTCAATCACCATATTTGTGTCGATGTCTTGCTCTAAGAACTCCAACCAACATGACAAGGAGAGGAAAGGGAAAACTCTAGAAGGATCGATCTTCTCGAAGATCGAACAACTCATGATCAACTCATGGAGTGAGACATTGAAAACATCTCTCAAGCTGAGACACGAAGCATACATCCAGAGGGATGGAGTGGAACAGATGTCGAAGGTTCACTAGGTAGACAACAATTCCACACTTAAGAAGGTGGTGATCGGTTGTCAACATAGCGAGGAGTTGAGTTTCCATGACACCGTAACGAGACATCTTAGAGGAGGTGACCCATAGAATTGTTACCTTAAGTGGCAAAAAGAATTACTTTTGATTCAGAGATCATTGAAACTCTTTATACCAGCCTAAGGCAATCACAATTGATCATTTGAAGGAGTTCAAAAGAATGACATACTCGGACTAGAATGGATGATGTGGACTACCTCGTTGAAGAAACCACACTGGATGATTTTTGCCTATCATCAGAAATGGATGGGACCCATGGTAGGACCACTTCTAGAGATGATCCTGAACAGAAATTACTGAGAAGGGCAGCCCATGGGAGATGTCGCGGGGAAACAGACACCTATGGGGTAGGGCCCCTTTTCGGTTCGGCAGGGGAGCTGAGGGCGCGCGTAGAGCAGATCGAGGCGGAGCACGCGGGGGATTTTTACCCAGCTTCGGAGCTCTTCGGAGAGATAAGACTCCTACTGCTGCTTTGTGTTTGTATTCTGTTCTTGCTCTAGAGCGTGGGTGTGTTGTAGCTTCGAATCAGTCGAATCCGAACTGACCCGAGCCCTAAAATTGTTCGAACCTCCAACTGTCCGAACCCCTTCTACGTGCGCATGGGCCTCCTTTTTATAGTCTAAAGGGGTCACCGACAGGTGGCAGCGTAGAGAGAGGATTAAAAAGGTAAAAACGGGGGTTGGTACAACTGCTACCAACAGTGCCCCTACCTAACTCTGATGGCAGGGGGACCAGGGCGTTTAATGCCCGTCCGGTCGCCCGAACAGTGCAAGGAAGCGACCGTTAGGAGCGCCACCGATCGCCACGATGGCCTTCTAGTCATCTTCGCTTCCCACCTCGCACCGCTTGGCTGCACAGCTACCCGCCACGTGCACCAGGAGTGATCCTGCGGCGACACGTCGTCGGATGTGCTGGAGCGAGGGCGCAGGGTGGTGGCTTTGCCGCGGCAAGTGCCTTGACGCGGTCACTGTCTTGTCGTACCCGCAAGCTTGCCGCTCGCCGGGTCTTGCCGGGACGCACGGTGCGTCGCGGCAAGTCTCTTGAAGTGCCTTGGTTGGCCTTCCCGGCAAGCTCCTCTTGCCGGGGTCTTGTCCTTCCCGGCAAGCTCCTCTTGCCAGATTTTCTGTCTTCTCAGCTAACACTTTGTTCTTGAATGGGAGTAAATAGGCATAGCAGAGGATCTTGGCGGACGCCCGGCAAGCCTTGCCGCGGGACGCTGTGACTGCCCGTGCACAAGTTCGGGATACTAAGGTACCCCTACTTTAGTACACCGACAGGAGCCCCCGGGCCTGGGCCATACACGGTGCCGAGCGCTGTTGGGCCAGGCCCAAAATAGGGCACGGGCACACGCGGCCTGGGTCCATACCAAATCCAACTCCGCACTCACCGCGCCCTCCCGTAATGGCACGCGTCAATCACGGCGTCGTGGGAGAGATCGTGGGCGGTTCTAAAATCCGGGAAATGCGTAACATTCGCATCCCCTGTTTATAAGAAGAGGGAACAGGGCCGTTCCCCCACCTTCGCCACTTGCAGTTCCTTCCTCCGAAAGCTCCGCCGCTCCCCTCCGCTTCTCAAGCCGAAAGAGAGCAGCGCTCCGCCGCCCGTCACCGCCCGTCGCCGTCGCCTTCCTCCACCGCTTCTGCCATGGCTCCGAAGACCGGGAAGGCTGCAAAGTCGGCCGAGGCGCTGCAGCTTGAGGCGCTGCGCAAGAAGCGAGCGCTTCCCCCCCCCCCCCGATCTCACCTCGAAGGCGCTGCGGGAGGAGTTCTATCTCTTCTGGTCGACGGAGACGCGGGCGCATCCACGCACGCAGGTACTCTCCGCCGAAGCGTCTACTTCGAAAAAGTGTCCCAGAGGGTACTATTTCTTCCCTCTGTTCTTCTATTGTGGGCTCTGCCCGCCCTTTTCCGACTTCTTCCACGATATCATAAACACCTTCGGATTCCATCTCCTTGACTTCACCCCCAACGCCGTTCTGACAATGGCGGTCTTCGCGCATCTCTGCGAGAACTTCGTCAGAATCAAGCCCAACGTTGCCCTTTTCCGCCATTATTTCACTCCCCGGGTCGAGAAAGGGGAACCCTTGGCCGGCGGGGTCTCCTGGACCTCGAGGCTCGGCAAGAAGGAGATGTATCTGGAGGGGGAGCTCCGCAGCAAGTGGGACGAGTGGTGGGCGGAATGGTGCTGGATCGTCGACGCCAACCCGCAGCCCTTCACCAACTTGCGCCAGACCCGGACGACGCCAAGCTGAAGATTGCCACCACCCGAATCCTGCGGCTCAGGCTTGCCAGGCTCATAGTAGGGGCCGTCGGCGCGGATTTCCTTCGCCGTCGCATCGCCCCTCTGCAGGAGAGGGGGAGGCCCGCCTGGTTGTTTGGTGGCCCGGCAGATATCATGAGGCTGTGCCCAGGCCTCAACTTCAACTTCACGGTTCTGGAGCTTGACGGGATGCTGAAGGAGTTATTCAAGCACGATGCCAACCATCCGGAGTGGTTCAGGCTGCCGCAGGGCGTCATTCCACTGTGCAACAATTCCCAGCGTGATCGCATCCGTGCAATGATGCCGGAGTGCGACTCGCACGGAATTGTCCCAACTTGGATAGACCCCGCCGACGATGTCGTGCGGCAATTCTTCGATGGCTTGACGGAGGTAGCGGTTAACTCCGACGAGCAGAGACTCCTCACCCGTGACACCACCGATGACGAGATGCTGTACATCGCCACCAGGGCCGAAGAGGCGGCGGCAGCCGCCGCCGCGGGCGAGTTTGGCTTCACGTTGGAGGAGGCAGAGGCGGCCGAGGCGGCAAGCCTTGCCGATAGGGAGGACCTTGGCGGGCTGGTCGCTGGCGAGGAAGAGTCCGAGGCCGAGGCAAGCGAGCCTGCCGGGGGCGCGAGTGGACAACCATCTTCCAGCAGTTTGCCGCAGACGGAGCCCTCAGAGCAGCCCCCGACTCGACCAAGGAGGCACCTCCGTCGCACTTGAGATTCGGCAAGGCGGCAATCAGGCCAACAGCCGCAGCGTCGTGGGACGCGCTCCACCGCGGCAAGTATGGTTGCCGCAGGAGCATCTCAGGCCGCGCCGGCAACTGAGGTGGGGTCTTCCCGGGCTGCCACACCCGATCCTGCCGCAGCTCCTGGCAAATGTCCAAGGGAGCCCACTCCTCCGCCTCGCCACGCAGAAAGGGTACCGGACTTCGACCTCTCTGCGCTGAGCTCCGACGAGGAGGAAGAGGAGGAGGAGGAGTAAGGCTCTCTTCTTACTGTACTTGTATTTCTTCAATCTCTTTTGTTTCTTGTCTTGCATCTGATTTGCTTCTCTCGGAATCCTTGCTCTCTTTCAGGACTCTGGCCGAGAGGGCGGCGAAGAGGGCCAAGGTCCCCGTGGTTGTCATCGAGGACGATCCTGTTGTGACAGCAGAAGACACGTCCGAGACCACCTTGACGGATCCGGCTCCTTCTCCTCGCGGCAGCCCCCAGCACAGCCCCCAGCGTAAGTGTTTTGTTCACTTCCTGCTATGGGGCGTGCATGGGTGCTTCTTCTTTTGTTGACATCTTGATTGCTGATTCATTTGTGTAGGAGCAGAGTAGGCCCATCAGGGGCAATCAGAAACCGCCCCGGAGGTGCTGTCTACTTCGACTACGCCGCCAAGGGGCGATTTCCCGACAAGGGAGCGCTCCCCAGCAAGGGAGAGGTCCCTGGCAAGGGACAGAACCAGTGAGATCTTGGCGGAGGAGCCCATAGTCACAGAGCCCAGCACAGGTAACCTTCCTTGTCGGAAATCTTCCCTTGGGTTCTTCTTCTGGCCTTCTTTCTTCTTTCTTGGATATTTGCTTAGCTTTTCCTTCCTCTTCCTATCCTCAGATCCCCCTCCCGTGGACTCAATGGAGACCGAGCCCACCGGCGAAGAGGGCGCACGCGGAAATACTGAAGATGCCGCCACTGGCGAGGAAGAGGTCAGCGCTGATGAACCCGCCGACGAGGAAGCCGCCAAGGCTGCTGGCGCAGGAGCCGGCGAGGGGCCCGGCGATCGTACTGACGACCCGGAGGGCGCAGGAGCGCGAGGCGCTACACCGTCCGCCGAACCCTCCGAGAAGCCCCAGCCAGGCGCATACTTGAAGGCCGGCGAGGGTGTCTTCATCAGGCTTCCCTGGGAATCAAGCTCGAGGGCGCCGGTCGAAGGGGAGGAGCTTGATGGAGAAGTACTCGCCTCTGCTGGGCTGGTAGTGGTTGACGCGCCGAGCAGCAGCAGCAGCGAGTCCGAGGAGGAGCAGTTGCTCCGAAAGTTGGTGTCACTCTACCGCGCCCGGCAAGCGAAGCTTGAGTCCCGGGAAGCGCTTGTCGCGCGGGCGGGAGTTGACATAGTGAAGCACGCGGAGGAGCTCCGGAACCACAACCAGGAGGCCCTCCGGGCTATTGCTGATGAGAGGGCGCAGCTCGATGAGGCAAAAAAGGCGTTCATCCTGGAAAAGGCTGAAGCCGAAGAGCAGCAGAGGCTCGCCGCCGAGGAGCTGTCCAAGCGGGAAGGTGAACTGATACAGTGCAAGGTGGACTTGGACAGCCACGAGGAGGAGCTCGTCGTCCGGGAGCAATCACTTGGCGGGGCACTCAAGGAGGCGAAGGATGCCGCCGCAGCTGCTGAGGCCGCCAAGAAGGAGTTAGAGGTGAAGGCGACGCAGCTGGAGGCGGACATGAGAGGCAAGAATGAAGAGCTTGCTGCACTCCAACGCGAACGCGAGAAGGATGCACTTGCCCACGGCGATCTGCAAGTCCAACTCTCTGAGAAGATCAAGGAGCTGAACGCCACCAAGGACTCGAGCGCTGATCTGAAGCTGAAGCTGGCCACCTTGACGGAGACACTGGACGCCGCCAAGAAGCAAGAAGATGACTTGAAGAAAGAGGTCAAGGGCAACGAAGAGCTGCTGACGAGGGCCGCCGAGACTCAGAACACCTTCAAGGCCACGGTGGAGCTCTGGACGGATGGCCTCGTCAACATCGCTGCAGCTATCGACGAGGAGCTGGCGCAGCTGGACTTGGCGGGCTTCGGGTACTCCCCCGACGAGAACCTCCAGCCCAGCGCCAAGCTCACTCTTTTCTTCAAGGGCGTGGTGACGGCCCTCCAGCAACTCCGGGAAAGGATCCCGAAGAAGCTGGCGGACGAGTCACGCACAATCTGCGCCAAGGTCTTGGAGAAGGTGTTGGTGAAGATACTCTTCCGCAACCCGGGCCTCGACCTCACCCGCGTCCTCAAGAAGCTGCCGGCGGGTGCTGATCTTGAAGAACTCAAAGCCATTGTCGCACCCATCGTGGACAAGGTGAATGAGGTCAAGAGGGTTGACGGCGAGCGCGTGGATTAGACCATCTTTCTTCTCCTTTCCTTGTCGCTGTTTATTTAAATCACCTGAACAATTTAGTCAGTGCCACAGCAACTTACTTTTTTTGTAATATAACTTTATTCTGGGCAATGCTTGCTAAGCTATCTCCTTTACTTGATTCTTTGCTTTGTATGTTTTTACCCTACGCTTTTAGGGAACTTGCCGGCACGGGCACGCTTGCCGCGAGTGCTGAGTGCGGAACATCAGCAGCTCGCTGGCGGTGCCGGAGCACGCTTGCCGCGAGTGCTGAGTGCGGAACATCAGCGGTTCGCCGGCGGTGCCGGTTCCGGCAAGAAACCTTGCCGCAACCAGTTGCAGCTCACTTAAGTTGTTGAGCGGACTCGAAACAAAGTAAGGGCGCAACTAGCTACGAGGAGGTTCCTCCGCGCACAGGTTTTTTCATACAAAGCACAGTCGTTCAAGGAGGATAGCTTAAAAAATTTAAAACTGACTGTGCTCAAACTTTGGAAACTTAGCTTTTCTGTCGTCTGTGCCCCGGCAAGGCTAGACTTCTTTGAACGACGCCTGGTCCAAATCCTTATCTTCTCCTCCCCCCCCCCCCCTGAACTTGTGGGCGAAGGAACCTTCTTTTTCAGAAAAAGAAAGAAGAGAAAATAATGGTATGGAACCTTAAGGCTCGTTATTGCTTACCGGGGGTTAGTGCTGCACAAAATGTCAGATAAAACATGCAAAAAAGAAAGAATGCATGAAATTTGACAAGATGTGCGGAGCACATGAGCTTTATCTACGCACGGGGTCTGCGCCCGGCTTTGTACAAAGGGTTACATGCAACAGCGGCAAGGCTTTGTACAAAAGGTGGTTGCCGGAACAGGTTCCGACAACCGCGCCTTATGGGTAAAACTTACGAAGATGCTCTATGTTCCAGGAGTTGCTCACCGGAAAGCCATCTTCGGTCTCAAGGCGGACAGCGCCGGGCCTAGTGACTCGTTTCACCCGATAAGGGCCTTCCCACTTCGGCGTCAACTTGTTGGAATTCTTGGCGGATTGAACGCGCCGAAGAACAAGGTCGCCTTCCTCGAAACTTCTGGCATTAACTTTGCGGCTATGGTAGAGACGCAAAGCTTACTGGTAGCGAGCAGCTCGTACCGCAGCCTGAAGACGATCTTCCTCAAGGAGCAGCGCGTCATCTTGCCGCAGCTGCTCTTGCTCAAGCTCATCATAAGCGAGCACTCGAGGTGATCCGTATACGAGTTCCGTGGGGAGAACTGCTTCTGCTCCATAGACTAGAGCAAAAGGTGTTTGGCCAGTGGCTCGATTTGGTGTCGTCGTTCTTGGAGAACTTGACGTTGATCGCGGCAAGCTCGCGGGTCCGACGACGCGGTGGAGTCGGTGTCGAGGGTGGCCCGGCGAGTCGGCGATCTTGGCCTTCGGGGCGGGGAGTGCACGGTGGTAGCACCCCCAGCGGTCTTGTCGGCGTCGGCTTGCACCTGGGCGTCTTGCCGGGGCTTCGATGTGCTCGGTTGTCGGGGCTTGTCGCCGTTGGCGAAGCCGATGAGGCTCTGAATGGTGGCCCTCTAGTCGTCGATCTTGTCTGGCGCTAGAGGGTAGTCTAGAAGCAGCTGGGCTCGGGCCAACGCTTCCTCTGGAGTATTGGGTGGTGGTGGCGAACGACGCGAGGAGAGAGTTATGCTCCGACTTCTAACAGTGTTAGAAGGAGCAAAATCTCGTCCAGGCGACCGCCCCGCGCTCGTGCCAGCATGCTGACGCGCATGCTGGCCTTGAGCGTCTCGCGACCCACTAGCTTGGCCTTGCTCCAATGCGAGTACGGTGCTAGGAGCACCGTGGCTCTGTCGACCCTGCACCTACTGGAATGGGTGCGGTGAATGTGCAGACGGCGAAGCTTGCGGGGCCTTGTCCTTGGACCGGGTGACGATGTGATTCCCCCCGCTGGCGCCCGCTCCTCCGCCGGCGTCCACCCCACCGCCCGTTTGCTCCGGTGGCGGTAGGATAGACGTAGATGGAGCGGCCACCTCCGAAGTCTTCTTCTTCGGTGGCATGTCGATGAAGTTGTTGATGTAGCACGCGCAGACGCCGGATCAGATACACACGACCTCGAAGCCCCCTACCTGGCGCGCCAGAGATGTCGTGGGGAAACGGACACCTATGGGGCAGGGCCCCTTTTCGGTTGGGCAGGGGAGCGGAGGGTGCACGTAGAGCAGATCGAGGCGGAGCACGCGGGGGATTTTTACCCAGCTTCGGAGCTCTCCGGAGAGATAAGACTCCTACTGCTGCTTTGTGTTTGTATTCTGTTCTTGCTCTAGAGCATGGGTGTGCTGTATCTTCGAATCAGTCGAATCCCGTGCACAAGTAAATAGGCATAGCGGAGGATCTTGGCGGACGTCCGGCAAGCCTTGCCGCGGGACGCTGCGACTGCCCGTGCACAAGTTCGGGATACTAAGGTACCCCTACTTTAGTACACCGACAATGGGAGATTGGCACAATGGCGGTGCAAGTTGGGAACAAAATGCAAATGTTGGAATGTTCCAACCATCATTTCTGCCTGAGATTCAGACCTAGTTAGTAACAGGATACCTCAGACTCAACATGTCTGAAAGGAAGAGTTGCAACACAAATCGACGAGATAACGTTGCGAGATTCTCGGGAAATGAACTACGGTAGTAAGCTCCAAAACATGAGCTGGTTCTGCTACACACATGTGAACACGCTGTCCCAAACAAGCATGACCACGTCGTAGTCTTATAATAAAACACTACCGAGTTCAGGTTGGGAACCATCAACGAGGATATCGAAGTCCTTGCGTAAGTCTAGCTCTTAAGAAGGAACTTCTCTCCTTGAACAAATCAATCAGTGGATTGGTGTGCTAGGGATACATATAGAATGAAGATGATCAGTCTATCAGACCATAGAATACTTCGCACATGCATAAATGACTTGGGATGATTCTAGAGGAAGTAAAAACTTGCTTTCTCAAATTCATGGTGGCAACTTGCATCAAATGCACATGAATTAGAGGAAGTCACTCCTTTCAGCCGAACATATGCTTCACGAACGGAACATGAAGGTAATGCTTATATAAGTTTCCAACACTAGCTTGATGTCCAACAAAATCATGGAGAGGATAGGAATGTTGCCGATGGGATCAACAACAATCCATCCAGGCTTCCATATAAGTGGAATTCCAGAATTATGTGAACATGGTGATAGCATTGGTCAGACCCAAAAGATATAATGGTGTATGCTCAAGGGACAACCACGAGTAAGACAACATTATGAACATCGTTGGTTCTGATTTGATTTGACAATAGCCCATACTCAAATCAAGGATTGGATAAGACAATAGGTCCAACAACTGATCACAAGGAACAATCGATGAGGATATCATCTTTCTTCAACACACACACACACAAAAAAAAAGATATCCCTTAACATGAACTAAGTCAGACAAACTTTTATCTTCCAACTCTCCAAGTTGTTGTTTGGCCTAACCAACTAACTCGGGGATATCCAACACAGTTTCTTGGAGAAGGGGCGGTTTATAAGGAACCAACTTGATCACGAACTCAACATAGCGGTTAGGTGACAACCTGTTAACACTTCCGAGAAGATATTTAGAAAATCACGAACCACCGGCATGTTACTAAGCTCGAGAACAATCTTGCTTTTCAGGGCAAGACAATATGTTCAAAAGGGTGAGGGATTGACACAATCCTAACTCATTGATTGAGGAGTGCACCAGGAAACAAAGACTAGGTAGCACAATCAGTCTTAGAATGAGGATTCAAAAATCAACATGCTAAGAATGAAATTGTTGTCCTTTAACTACCAAGCAACGGGGTTGCTAGGAGGATTGATTTCACAGATCACAATTCACTTGTCGGCATTCCGGTTACAACAACACGGGACCAAGGAATGAATAATGATGGAGAGAAGTATCACTGCATCAAGAATTCATAATAGGTGGTGCAATTCTCATGACATTCTTGACATAAAGATGGTAACACTCCAAGGTAGAACAGAACAAAATCTGGTTTGGCATTTTGATCTGTGAGATACAACTACTTTGACCCAATCCTGGATATGGATGAGGTAATGGAGTTTGTTTCTCCTAGTCATTCCAAATAGAATGGCTTGACGGACCACAAGAGCAATAGGAATCGATGAACGAATGCACGCATACTCTTGACTATCAATAGATAGACGAGGGTCAGAAGACAACTAAAGAGGAACAACTCAAGGAACATATAACTTTCTGAGTTGTGGATGCATAGATTAGTATGTCGAACCAAGTTCAACATTTCTTTCGGGTAGCCCATGCAGAAAGGTGGAACTCGCAGAGTAACGGCATAGAATCGATAACTCATCAAGAGCACTCTAGCTGTGATCTTTCGGATCAGCGAGGAACTTCTTCCATAAGCAGTTCATGGTATTTGGAAGAATGAAATACCACGGACATCGAGGACTATCGCAAAGGTTACTAATAACCTAAAGGAATGAGAAAAACACTGTCAACACGAGGTAAGTAGGGTGAATCTCGGTTCAAAAACCCAGGAGTAGAATACCTACTACTAAGTGGCATCACGGGATGCTTTCGAGAATAAAGGCTAGAATCATCACACTGGGACACAAATCATGGCTAGATTACTAGATGATCCCCTAAGACACCTAGGGTCATAATAATAACTCCAACATATATGTCGAGGCAATAGAATACCTCAACTCAGCAATTGGTGTGATTAACCTGGCCCAAAGGAACATCAAAACCAGATGGAAAGGATTTGCAAGTGCATTAGATTGTTTAAAAACCTGGGATGACTCGGACAACATAACGGTTGTAAATGCTCGAAAAGATTTGAAACATACTGCAAAAATGGTTGCATAGCCACTCAGAAGCACAATATCAAGGTTTCGAGATCAACAGTTAACATATGGAAGTAGTAGGAACTGAACCGAGGCTTAAGTCCAACAATTCTATAAGTATACGGATTAGTAACACGTGATCCTGATAGAAAGAAGAGAAAGCCTAGTTCCTTAACCCCATAGGAAAGATAAGATGACTTAGATCAGAAGGCATAAGGTATAAGGAGTAAAAAGAGCCTCACGTTCCATCCCACAAGCAATTCCCCTACATATACCTAAAGCATTTCTAGACTCAACTTCGGCAAGTTTGGCTTGGTAATCCTACAGGCAGTCAGGCTCTGATACCGACATTGTCAGGACCCCGAATCAATGCCACACCGATCTAGCATGTAACACCTCATATCACTTTGCGGCCTCACGCACGGTATTCCCATGGGTGTCGCCTTACCAGGCCTGGGACTGTTTGCGCCTTTTGGCACATGTATATGATAGTGTCGCTAGCATCCATATGACAAGGAGCCCGGGCTGACATGGCTAGTCGTGAACCCAAAGTGGCACTAACTTACAGGGACAGGCATACATGACCCAGCAACGAACGTGTCGGTCATCAACGAGTGAATCCGGGCTGTAGCAACTTGGCTAGAAGGACTCTGGTAAAACGGGCTATAGCAGGCTAACAGGACTCCAGTAGACACCGCGTGACATTTCCCCGAGGGGACAGACACAGGAACGAAGAAGGACACATGCCGGCCAGCCTAAGTGTTCTGGAGCAGTAGCAAGCTACCAAGGCTCAGAGGAAGCACTAGGAGACATTTCC
Organism: Triticum timopheevii; assembly: GCA_963921465.1. NCBI lineage: Eukaryota > Viridiplantae > Streptophyta > Magnoliopsida > Poales > Poaceae > Triticum > Triticum timopheevii. The sequence continues at coordinate 247,265,623 of OY997262.1, read as the reverse complement.
CGGTAAGAGAGGCTACCAAGGATAAACAACTAGATAGTCAAATCCCGCACATACCAAGCATTTCAATAACATACACACAATATGCTCGATATGTGCAAATACAACATGGCATCACAACATGACTCTACAACTCAAGTATTTTATTCAATAGGCTCTGAGGAGCGAGATATTACAACATGGGTCTCTCGACCCAGCATTCAGAGCATACAAGTCAAAGCACATGCAGAAGCTTAACATGTCTGAGTACAGACATCTACAAATGAAAAAGGCTGAGAAGCCTGACTAACTACCAGGTCCTGCCAAGGGCACAAGATCGTAGCTGAGGTAACAAGCTAAACATCGAAGTCCACATAGAACTACTAGTGAGACTGAAGTCTCTCTGCAAAAACATAAAATAGGCAAACGTGAGTACAAATATACCCAGCAAGACTTACATCAGAACTAAATACATATGCATCATTATCAACAAAGGGGATGGTGGGGTTTAACTGCAGCAAGCCAGCTTCGACTCGGTGGCAATCCTGAACTACGACCGCAAGTAACTCTTTTGAGGAGGCGCAGACGAGTCCACATATTCACCATATCAATACACCACTATGGATCCGCTCCCGTCTCCCTACGAGGACGCCATCCATAGCACTCACACTTATGTTGCGTATTTTAGAGTATCCTCTTTCACTTGTCTATGAACTGTATAGGCAACCTAGAGGTCCTTTACCGCGGATGCGGCTATTCGAATAGTTGATGTTAACTCTGCAGGGGTGTACTTCTTCACACACGCTCTCGCCACTTACCGCCATGTACACGTCATGTATCTCGACAACCTTCAAACGGAAGCCTGGTGAGGGTGTCGGCCACGGCCTACCTAAGCACTCAAGTCTCTAGTCCAGGTTTATCACCTATTCAGGTTCGATCCACAGGGAGTCCGGCCGAAGTTTCCACATACAACCCCGAACAATGTGAGCAGGGTTCCCGAGACACCAAACGGGTGCCCGGTACACCGTGCCACGTGCCTACCGCATCACAGCCCACACCTCAGGTCAGCGCTGCCCACGGCCTCCAGCATACTACAAACACCAGAAACTACTTGCAACTCTTGGACAGAGGACAAGGGTGTTTAAGAAGCCGAGAGGGTCAATTAAGGATCCTAATGAGTGGTAGTAACTGTTCATGGATCACAAACACAGAACTCAGTTCCTGAGGACGGCTTCAATGAGACAACCCACCATGTACTCTTACATGGCCTCTAACCGCTACCTTTACCAAATCGTGTTCACACACTTAGCTCACACACAGTAGGATATGTTTACACACCTTCGATTCATCCCCGATGAATCAGACCTGACTCAACTCTAAGCGGTAGTAGGCATGACAAACAAGCATGAATGAGTAGACACATCAGGGCTCAAACAACTCCTACTCATGATAGTGGGTTTCATCTATTTACTGTGGCAATGACAGGTCATGCAGAGGAAAAGGGTTCAACCACTGCAGCAGGTAACAGATGAATCGTTGTTGTCCTAATGCAGTAAAAGAGAGCAGGAGCGAGAGAGTGGGATTGTATCGGAATGAACAAGGGGGTTTTGCTTGCCTGACGGAGTGGTAGAAGGATACTGCCCTTCAGTTGGATACTCGTGAATATCCTCGGAGGGAGAACCTACCACGAGGAAGACATCGAAACACAATCATCACATGGCAATATGCAACAATATGATGCATGCAATGACATGGCAAAATGAGTGTGTTGTCGCTAATGCAACTTAGAACAGATTGGTTTGAGTTCATTTGAATCAAGGATTCAAATGCAAACCCAAAATAAGAGGTCATATTAGTGCATTAACTTGTTTCACCTAAACAGCAAGGTTAAAGTGTTCTAACATGCATGAAACAAGCGCAGATGGATAGATTGGATTTTTCTGATCATTTTTCATATATAGTTTGTTTCATTTGGAGTTATAGTTGAATTTCGATGTATTTTAGAAGTTTAGGGCATTTTCTGAAATTTATAAATCTTTTCTGATTTATTTTAAATTCCAGAAAATATTACTGCGTCAGCATGAAACAGCAATACGTCAGCAGGTCGGCTGTGGCTGACCAGGTCAAACCTGACTAGTGGGACCCACTGGTCAGTGACCCATTGTCAGTAAGCTACACAGACAGGTGCTAGGTTAACGGCCACGTCAGCGAGGTCAACGCCGACGCGTGGGGCCACTTTGATTAATTTAAACTAAACAGGAGTTAAATCGTGGTTAGTTTAGGGCGTGGGGCCCATATGTCAGTGAGAGAGGGGTTAATTTGCAGGGTCATTTGCCCCTAATGACTGCGCCACGTCAACACGTCGGAGACCAGCCGACGGCGACCACAGAACACGGCAAGGGCGCCCCGGACTTGCGCTAGAAGCGTCGGCTTAACACGCTGAGGGCACCAGGGCATAGCCCTTGCTCTTGCGCATCCAGAGAGCCAAGTGGGAGGGGCTAGGGTAGAACGAGCTCTTAGCGGCGGCCGGTGTTTGGGAGCAGTCGAGTACGGTGCTAGAGGGCATGGGAGGTGGAGCTACTGGTGGCTGCAGGTCCGTGGATGCGTGTTGAGCACACTCGTGTGCTCAGATATGGGCTACAGTGCCCATGGCCATGTCTGCACCATCGCCGGCGGCGAGGAGCTCACGGCTTCAGTTGAAAACGGTGGCTAGAGGATGAATTAGGTGACGGTGCATGCGCGAAACGGTGCAGAGGCTCACCGCGTTTCTTCTGGTGCTGCTGGAGAGGCAGGGGGACACGAGGTCCGGCGAAACGTCGGCAGGGATCTCTGGCACCCAACGCGGAGACGACGGCGTTGGCGAGGCTCCGGAGTGTTCGGCATTGCGTAGCTCATCGAGGAGGTACAGGACGACGCGGCGGAGCTCCTGGATTGGTCGGGGAAGCAAGGGGGAGGCACTGGGCACGGCAACGACGAGCGGTGGCGACGGCGGCGCTCGGGTGCGCTCAGGAGAGAGAAACAGAGGGGGAAGGAGCACAGATAGAGTGAGAGTGCCTAGGGGGTGCGTGGCGTCTCCAGGGGTCGAGGCGCAGGCATGCAGCCTGTAGGTGGCCAGCGTTCGGCCACGCGCGGCGGCACACGCGCTCGCCACCGAGCTGCTTCGTGGCGAGGGGAGGAAGAAGACAGGGAGGAGCCCCTTGTGGGCTAGGCTGGCTTTGCCCAGCTGGGCTGCTGCAGTGCCAGGATAGGTGGGCTTTGCCAGGTAAGTTCCTCTCTCTCTTTTATTTCTCTTTTCTATTATTCCACAACTTTGTGGCTTTACTAAAAATACCAGATCAATCCCAAAAATCATGAAACTGCCCATGACTACTGTTTGGAATATTTCCAACAGCAAACATTTTGGTTTGTGATTATTTGAGCATTTTAAATATTTTATAGCATTTAAATGCCCAAATGCAAATATCATAAGATTTAATTCAGTGACCCAAATTGTCCTAGAAAAATGTGCAATATTTTTGGCAGAGGTTCAAGACCAATCCAAAAATGATGAACATTTTGTGAAGGCAACTAGGTTCATTGAGACAATTTCCAGTTGAAATTGTTATTACGAGAGGGGTGCTAGGGTTTTGTTAATCCCCATTTCAACTTTAATAAACTTTAAACATGATGCACACATGACCAGCTAGTCTAGGTCTTACCAGAACAAGGGATGTGACACCCGTTTCCGGAGGGCTCGGCGGGCCACCCAGCCGGGTAATATGCTGGAGAACGGCTCATCGGAAGCCATCGGAAGAGTGGAGAAAATGCTGAAGGATGAGATGGGGGAGCGGCGGAGGGGTGCGATTCTTGCCTGCTGTCTGTCTGGCCTCGTGTAAATAGAGGGCGAACGGTAGGAGCTTGGCCGGCGTCTGGCCTCGTTTAAACTAAGGGCGGACGGGAGGAGCTCGACCGGTGTTGCGTTTAATTCCGGCCCACTCATGAACGGACGTGTGGCCGGAGTAGGATTCTCGGTTTGCATGCGGGTTTAACGGAGGGGTTTAATGGAGGTGTCGGGCGTGCAGCGGGCGGCGCAGTACTATTTGATTTGACAAAAGTAATGAGCCGTCAAATCACAAAGGCCCTCGCCTCTCGTGATACCGACCGAGCTAGACTGCCCCGCCCTCTAGCCTTTTAAAAAGTGTATATACTCCACTTTTGTACAGTAGTACAATATCGATGGATTGCGCCATGGAGCAAAACTTGAAATTAAAAAAAAGGTGGTACATATAGAGAGCGCTCATTGCCAAATTATGCATATAGTACTATTAAAAAGGCTTGTCACAATAATGGTGTCCAGCACAAGTGCATAACCCACCCCTCAAATAAAACTAAGCACCCTGGAATTCTTTGACAAACTAAGCACCCTGAAATTCCTTGACAACTAAACTGCTGGCTATATGATGTTGGCCATATATATTGTACGTATATAATGTAAAAAAAGAGTGGCAGAAATGCTGAAGGATGAAATGTAAGAAATACTAGTATGTACGTACTGAAGAGTTAAAGCAACGAGAAGAAACATAACATATTTCTGCTGGGGGCTCAGCACAACACACCCCTCAAATTAAATTAAGCACGCCTGAATTAAACTTTGTAATTATTCCGGTAGATACTGCATTAGAACCACCATGAGTAACGACACTACCACCTTACTTGGAGTCCTTGTCCACGTCCTCGACTTCGTCCTTGTCCCTCTTCCTCTTCGCCGATACTTCTTTGCTTGAACCGCACACTTGGCTCTTGCTCTTCATCCAACCCTTGTAGATATTGAAACAAAGGTAGCCATCCGTTGCAGCGTAGTGGATGTGGTCTATATCTAGTACATTCCGCTGCCATGCATAATGATGAAACGTGTATGGAGGTTTCTCTAGTTTACCGTACGAAGGATGAACCATGGCTCCTGCCAGGGTCAGCATTGAAGGCTGACGAGAGGACACTAGCTGATTCTTCTGGAGGTCAAAGGGATTGCCTACAACGAGGCCTATCCAACCCAGGATTTATTTGTCGTTACCAAAGTCTACAGTAACGAATTTGACTAGGTTGCTCTCTAGGAAGTCCTTAAAATCCAGGCATTCAACATCGTCATGGCATATGTGGTAGACCAAGCATAAGTCATGCACGCAAACCTGGATCACGGTAGGCTTCTTCCTCTCTTTGTCCTTTAGATCCTTCTCTCATCCCAGGACTGTGGTGTACTCAACATCCAGCCCAGCGACCCACTCATCATCTGAGTCTTTGAACATGCGTCTGAAGCTAGAAAGGCATCCTTTAACCAGAAGACCGGGTGTAGATGACATCAAACTCATCGTCGGTGATGGTTCTAACCTTGTACTCACCGCCAATCGTGGAGATTTGGGATGCCATGGATTTGGGAGGAGGGTGAGGATTAGTGGAACTGCTGTAATGTGAAAGGACGGGATGACTAGGAGAGAACCACCGTAGTATTGAAGGACGTACGGGGACGAGTAGGAGCGAACTGCCAGCGTGGGAAAGGCAGGGTAGTGGCTTTCCATTCTCCCATTATACGGGCTTCTGAGAGCCCTTAGATCTGAGATCGAATGGTTGCATGGCGTGATTCTAGACCTATGGGTGAATATCCTATCCTAGAGGTTTATTCTGCAATTTTTCAGCAACTTAGCATGCAACCGTTTGATCTCAGATCCAAGGGCTGCCAGCAGCCCGTATCATCATCGCGCCTACCATGACTGTCGCATCGCACGTGCGGTCGCGCCCTTGGAGATTTAACACGCTGTGTTAGGCTATCTGATGTTGGCATGTCATACATAGTCATCACTTAGTCACTCATACTACAACAAGGTTTGCTATAAGGTTGGCTATAAGTGTATTTTTTTACTCCTCTCTATCTCTTTCTTCGTATCCCTCCGTCCCATAATATGTCGGTGTACTAGAGTAGGGGTACCCTAGTATCCCGAACTTGTGCACGGGCAGTCGCAGCACCCCGCGGCAAGGCTTGCCGGGTAACCGCCAAGGTCCTCCGTGGTTCTTTTGGAGCCATTCAAGAACAAAGTGTTCAAGCCAAGAAGACAAGGCCCCGGCAAGAGCAGCTTGCTGGGAAGGGCAACCAAGGCACCTCAAGGAACTTGCCGCGACGCACCGCGCGTCCCGGCAAGACCCGGTGAGCGACAAGCTTCCGGACGCGACAAGACAACGACCGCGGCAAGGCGCTTGCCGCGGCAAGCTACCTCCCTGTACCCACGCTCCAGCACATCCACCAACGTGTCGCCCTGGGGCCTTTCCAGGCGCACGTGGCGAGAGGCTGTCCAGCCAGCGGTGCGCGGTGGCAAGCGGCGCTGACAAGATAGCCATCGTGGCAAGCGGTGGCGCCCCTGACGCTCCCTTTCCTGCACTGTTTGGGCGACACAAATGGGCATTTAATGCCTTTGTCCCCTGCCGTCAGAGTTAGGTATGATGCACTGTACAAGTAGTTGTACCAACCGCAACTCCTTTCCATTTTTACCCTTGTCTGCGTTACCACCTGTCGGTGACCCCTTGAGCATATAAAAGGAGGCCCATGCGCAACGTAGAGGGGAGAAGGCAGGAAACACTCACGCTCGGTCTCGTTAGCAGCTAGTGTGTACTGTAGCACTCAGCGCTCCTGAGCAAGAACTCAATACACTCAAACATGCAGCAGTAGGAGTATTATCTCTCCGGAGAGCTCCGAAGCTGGGTAAACCGCTCGTGTGCTCCGCCTCGATCCGCTCTTCGTGCGGCCTCCGCCCCCTGCCGATCCGAAAGGGGCTCGGTCCGCGGGTCCCATAGGTGCTCATGGGTCAGCCTCCCCGACATCTTTGGTGCGCCAGGTAGGGGGCATTAAGGTTGTGTGAACCTGATCCGGCATTCACACGAGCTAGATCTTCATCTTCTTCATCGACATGCCACCGAAGAAGAAGGCTTCGGAGGCGGCAGCTCCGTCCGCATCAATCCCACCGCCACCGGAGCAAACAGGTGGTGGGGTAGGCGCCGGCGGAAGAACGGGCGTCGACGAGGGAGCTCATGGTGCTGCCGGGTCCAAGGACAAGGCCGCGCAGACCTCGGCGTCCGTACATGCACCGCGCCCATCTCAGGAGGCGCGGGACCGACAACGTCATGGTACTCGCAGTACCATACGTTCGTTTGACCAAGATCAAGCTGGTGGATCTCGAGGTGCTCAAGACCAGCATGCACGCCAACATGCTGGCACTAGTGAGACACGGTCGCCTGGACGGGATACTGCTCCTTCTCACATAGTTAGAAGTCCGAGCATATCCCGCTCCTCGCACCGTTCGCCACTGCCACCCACCACTCCAACAGAAGCTTTGGCCAGAGCTCAACTGCTCCTGGATTACCCTCCAGCAGCAGACAAGATCGACGAATGGAGAGCCACCATTAAGAGTCTCATCGGCTTCACCAACGGCGACACTCCACGGCAGCCGAATACATCGCAGCCGCGGCAAGACTGCCTGGCGCGAGCCGATGGCGACAAGACCGGTGGGGGTGCAACCACCGTGCACTCGCCGGATCCACCTCGACAGCGACTCCACCGCGTCATCGGATCCACGACCTCGTCGCGATCAGCGCCAAGTTCTTCACGAACGACAACAAGAAGACGCTCGTACTCGCATCGAGCGCCGAAGAGAAGCACAACGTCAATCGGACCGGCGCTCTGGGCCCTCTGTTGACATGCATGCGCCAGGGGAACCAGGCGACTTGCCGTACGCGGTAGGTTGCCCAGCGTTCACTCGTGAGCTGCGGCAAGTCCAGTGGCCCAGTACGAAGAATTTCAAGCCAGACGTACCAGAGAAGTACGATGGCAAGTCGCATCCATCGGAGTTCCTCAGCATCTACACCATCGCGGTGCAGGCTGTCGGGGGGCGGGACGACAAGATCCTTGCCAACTACTTCCCGCTGGTGCTCAAGCCCAATGTCAGATCCTGGCTCATGCACTTGCCGGACAACTCCATATCCTCCTGGGCAGACCTATGCCATCAGTTTGTCGGCGCCTATACAGGCGGCCACAAGCCTCATGGCCAAGAGAGCGACCTTCATCTGCTCGCCCAGAAGGAAGGAGAGCCCCCGCGCAAGTACATTCAGAGATTCAGCCGTGTACAACACAACATCCTAGATGTCCACCCTGCCGCGGTCATCAGCGCGTTCCATCAGAACGTGCGAAACCGTAGGATGCGGGAGGAGATGGCAATGTGCAAGATCAGAGACGTCAGTGAGCTATATGCCCTGGCCGACAAGTGTGCACGTGTTGAGGAAGGGAGGAAACTCCCCGGAGAGAATGCAAGAGCAGGAGGATCTGATAGCGAGGATGCCGCCCCGGCAAAGAAAAACCGGCGGCGTAACAACATGAATAAGAAAGGCAAAGATGTGCTAGTTGTTGAGCAGTCCGGCAACGGAGGTGGCGCCAAGAAAGCCAAAGCTGGTAGTGTAACACCCCGGATGTAACTTTCCATATTTGTAACTCCAACTCTTGCCATTTTCGGCATTGTGATATGATATTCCCTCCGTGGTTGGGTTTTTCTTCTTTTTGCATTTTGTCCATGTCATGCATTTCATATCATGTCATCATGTGCATCGCATTTGCATACGCGTTCGTCTCATGATTCCGAGCATTTTCCCCGTTGTACGTTTTGCAATACGGCACTCCTATGTTCCCCGGCGTCCCCTTTTACATTTTTCCATGAGCGGGTATTAAACTTTCTCGGATGGACCGAGGCTTGCCAAGTGGCCTTGGTAGAACACCGGTAGACCACCTGTCAAGTTTCGTGCCATTTGGAGGTCGTTTGATACTCCAACGGTTAACCGGGTAACCACGAAGGCCTCTTTTGGGTTGCAGCCCAACACCCCTCCAAAACAGCCCATTAACCCATCTAAGTCACTTCCATGCTCTCCGCCGTCGGATCACGACCGTGTGGGCGAAAACCGCACCTCATTTGGAGTCTCCTAGCTCCCTCTACCTATAAATATGTGCACTCCCCCGAATTTTCCGGATCCCCAAACCCTAGCCCGCTCCTCCGCCGCCGCCGAACACGTCTGGGCGAGCCGGACACGTCCGACCGCGCTGCCGGACGAATCGGGCGCCGCCACGTGGCGGGCCGCGCCCCACATCGCCGTCGGCCGCGCCAGGCCCGCCAGGCCCGTCTCCGGCCCCCGCGGCCCGCGCCTCCGCCTCCCGCGCCCGAGGCCTCCGCCGCCGCATCTCCACCGCCGACCGCCGCCGTGGTCCCGCGCCGCCGCCTCCCTCCGGTCGCCACGCCGCCGCGGTCCGCCGTCGCCCGGCGCCGTCCAGCCGCTGACGCCTCGCGCCCGGACCCGCGCGCGTCGCCCGCGCCGTCCGCGCCGCCGCCCGGCCCCGCCTCCGGCCGCCCCGGCCTATCCTCCCTCTGGCCCCGAGCTCCCGCTCCGGCGCCGCCTCGATCTACGCGCCCGTGGCCGATCTGGATCTGGGCGAGGTTGTCCCCGAAAATCCCCTAAGTCCCTTTTCTGCCAATAAATTGTTGCATGTTCATCGCATCATAGCTCTGCATCCATAGCTCCGTTTCGTGCGTATAATATGTCAAATTTTTCGTCTCGACGAGTACTTCATTTCATTCCATTGCATCATTTACATTTGAGCTCATCTTGATGCCCGAAATGCTATAGGAAGAGGGCTATGTGATGTTAGTTTCTGTTTCTTAACAGAACTTGCACTTTTGTCATTTTTGCCATGATTAATGTGTGCACCTTATGAACTTGAGCCCTACATATGTTTTGATCTATGCCATGCTATCTTTCCAGGGGTATATGCCATGTATTTTTGTGATCTCTGTGGTGACTAGCAGAAGCATGCAAACTAGGGATGATAATGTTGCTGATTTCAGAAACTTAGTAATTTCACCAAGTCATGTCCTGCTGTTATTTTTATGCCATGTGTTCATGTTGTTACAGAGAGATCTATGCCCATTTTGAGCATGATCAGTCAGGGTGTTTTGAACATATGGATGTGCTCTATCCATCCATGCCTTTGTTGGTATTTATGGAGTAGTCTAGCATGTCATTTTCGTGCTCTACTTTTGCTTCAAAATGTTTCCTGGCAGATTGTTTACATGATATTCAATTTTCACAAGGTTGTTGTAGTTGATCCGTGTATGCTATGATGGTGTTCTTGCCATGTATAGCTTCTATGCCATGTCTTCTTGATGGGTGTATGCTTAGTTTATCATGAGATCCTCTGTAGTGAGTGCATCGAGCTCACGAACATGCCTACTTGTTATCTATTTTTGCCATGTCCAGTTTTTCTGCTAAGTCTGAGATCTGTAATGAAACTTGCTATGTTTACATCGGTGCCATCATATCCTCTAGTCCTTTTTGGCTTATAGTCAGTAAGGGACTTTTGATCTATGCTTTGAGTAGAATCATGCCATGTCTTGTTTTGCTATTATAAGTTCCTGTAGCTTGTTGTTTGCTTGCTCTAAACATGCCTTCCTGATGTTAATTTCTGGCATGCTAGTATTTTCACTAAGTCTGTGAACCTGATATTTTTTTGCACTTTCACCATGCTTGTTTGAGCCTGTTATGATGTGATTTAGCCATAGCTCAGTGTTCCTATTTTGTTAAGCATCTCCTGTAGATCACTTCCATATGCTTTGGTTTTATGTTGGGGTGTTGTAGCATAGCTTCTTGTTGCATGCTATGTAGCATCATGCTATTAAACGCAGATTCGCGTCATTCTTGTTTTGCTTGCCATTTGCAAACCATGCATCCGTTTCCGGTGATCTTCATATCGATTTCAACCGAAATCATCTCATCTTTCCAGCGGCATACTTGGTTTGCCAAGTTGATGCCTTGTTCATCATTTCCCTTCCGGAGCACACATATGCATTGCATACCACATCTCGCATATCATGCCATGTATTGCATCATGTTGCTTGTGCATTGTTCCATGTTTGATTGTGGTTCCATTGCTTGTGTTCTTGCTTTGGGTAGAACCGGGAGACGAGTACGTGAACGAGGAACCTGTTGAGAACGCCTACGAGGATCAAGCCTTCGACAACTCTAAGAACCTTGCAGGCAAGATGACCATACCCTCGAAATCACTTCTATCTTTGCTCGCTAGATGCTCGCTCTTTTGCTATGCCTATGCTGCGATACCTACTACTTGCTATATCATGCCACCCATATTGCCATGTCAAACCTCTAACCATCCATGTCCTAGCAAACCGTTGATTGGCTATGTTACCTCTTTTTCTCAGCCCCTCTTATAGCGTTGCTAGTTGCAGGTGAAGATGAAGTTTGTTACTGGTCGGAACATGGATATCTTGGGATATCACAATATCTCCTGTTTAATTAATGCACCTTATATATTTGGTAAAGGGTGGAAGTCTCGGCCTTATGCCTGGTGTCTTGTTCCACTCTTGCCGCCCTAGTTTCCGTCATACCGGTGTTATGTTCCTTGATTTTGCGTTCCTTACGCGGTTGGGTGATTTATGGGACCCCCTTGACAGTTTGCTTTGAATAAGACTCCTCCAGCAAGGCCCAACATTGGTTTACCATTTGCCACCACCTACACCTTTTTCCCTTGGGTTTTCGCGAGCCCAAGGGTCATCTTTATTTTTAGACCCCCCCCCCCCGGACCAGTGCTCCTTCAAGTGCTAGCCTGAACCGAGCAACCTGCGGGGCCACCTCGTGGCAACTCGAGGCCTGGTTTTACTCGTAGCTTGACTTATCTGGATGTGCCCTGAGAACGAGATATGTGCAGCTCCTATCGGGATTTATCGGCCCAATCGGGCGGCTTTGCTGGTCTTGTTTTACAATTGTCGAAATGTCATCCGAACCGGGATTCCGAGACTGATCGGGTCTTCCCGAGAGAAGGTTTATCCTTCGTTGACCGTGAGAGCTTATGATGGGCTAAGTTGGGACACCCCTGCAGGGTATTATCTTTCGAAAGCCGTGGCCGCGGTTATGAGGCAGATGGGAATTTGTTAATGTCCGGTTGTAGAAAACCCGAAGTTGAACTTAATTAAAACACATCAACCGCGTGTGTTACCGTGATGGTCACTTCTCGGCGGAGTCCGGGAAGTGAACACGGTGTTGGAGTTATGTTTGACGTAAGTAGTTTCAGGATCACTTCTTGATCGCTACTAGCTTCACGACCGTGCCTTGCTTCTCTTCTCGCTCTCTTTTGCGATCGTAGCCACCATATATGCTAGTCGCTTGCTGCAGCTCCACCTCATTACACCACCCTTCCCTTAAGCTTAAATAGTCTTGATCTCGCGGGTGTGAGATTGCTGAGTCCCCGTGACTCACAGATTCTATCAAAACAGATGAAGGTACCGATGATACCAGCGCAGATGGCGCAACTGAGTTGAAGTGGGAATTTGATGAGGCCCTTGGTCGTTACTATGTTTCATTTCCTGACGATCAGTAGTGGAGCCCAGTTGGGACGATCGGGGATCTGTGTTGCTTTTGGGGTAGTCTTCTTTTATTTTGGTTCCGTAGTCGGACCGTGAGTGTATTCTGGATGATGGATGTTTATTTATGTATAGTGTGAAGTGGCGACTGTAAGCCAACTATGTATCTCTTTCCCTTATGTATTACATGGGTTGTGTGAAGATTACCTCACTTGCGACATTGCTTTCAATGCAGTTATGCCTCTAAGTCGTGCTTCGACACGTGGGAGATATAGCCGCATCGAGGGCGTTACAAGTTGGTAATCAGAGCCTTCCCCGACCTTAGGAGCCCCACTGCTTGATCGTTTTTAGCATTCGAGTTGTGTCTAGAAAAATGTTTTGAGTCATTTGGGATTATATATATCAGAGAGTTAGGAATTCTTTTTACTCCTCAGTCCCTTCGTCGCTCTGGTGAGGTCTCCTGACGTAGAAGTTTTGACTTTCCTCTCCTCAAATTTCACTAAAAAGAAATTTAGGATCACGCGAGTATCTTGGAATAGTTCCGATGGTTTTATGACGAGAACATTGTCTTGGTGCCTCCTGTAAGGGGTTTAGTGGAAGTGTCCTAGGGAGTTGAGCTCTGAGGTGTTGTCGCCATAATTTTATCGTTGCAGTTCTGGAATACCTGAGTTTAGTACACCGACATCGAAAATCTCTTTTATGCAGTTGTTGGTGAGATAACCCCGATAACCCAGTACTGAGGTGAGTACGGGAGTATTGCCATGACTCATATAACGGATGCTTTTCGAAGGTTGAGGTACACGATTTCCGAAGGTTTCTTGGTTATGTGTTGATGGATGGATACAGCTGGATGTAGGGATTGTTAGTTTGGGTGAGATATATTGCTTCCCCTGTATCCCCAACACCTGATTGCATAACCGGAAAGTTTTGGGAGTTTATAGGTGGGATTCAAGTAGCTCTAGCACTTCTTCCCGCAGATATTTGGTTTGTGATTGGGTAATCCTTACCACTTATTTTTTCCATTCATACCTTGTTTTTATTTTCATTCATCAATCTATTATCAAGTGGCTTCTCACCTTAATGGACGTGATGTTTACTTTGGAATTCATTCCTTCATCCTTGTTCGAATTTTTATTGTGAAGACTATATGTTGCAATTTCTATCCGTTGATTCAACTTGTCTATCTGTCAATCAAGATGCTAACGTATGTCACCCTCTTTAGGATGGCTCCGCCAACGCGTCAGAATCCGGAATGCAGTGATTGGAGTCAGGCGAACCCTCCACCTCCACATCCGCCTCCGGAGGCATGGCAAACTTTGATGGCAACAACTAACGCCAACGCTCAGTTGTTAATCCAGCTGATGCAAGAGCGTAACCAAGGCCAAGGCAACCAAGGGAATCAAGGTCAAGGGCAGTTCTACCATCAGCCTCAGTTTCCTACCCACAACCAGTTCCTTGCAAATCAGCCAAAGTCTTTCAGCTACTGTGTCGAGGCCACAGACGCCGACGATTGGCTCGTGGATATCAACAAGCATTTAGAATGCAGCAATGTCAGACCTGAGGACTACGTCAAGTTCGTGTCTTTTCAGCTCAAGGATCAAGCAGCTGATTGGTTCCAGCAATACAAGGATTCCAGAGGAGGTCGAGTGATTACTTGGACTGATTTCTGTCGGGACTTTAAAGCTCACCACATTCCTACCAGTGTTGTCGAGAGCAAGCGTGAGGAGTTCCGCAATCTCAAGCAAGGAAACATGTCAGTGTACGAATACAACAAGCAGTTTCAGAAACTTGCTCGCTTCGCCAAACAAGACGTTCCTGATGAAAAGAGTATGATCTATCAATTCAGAGGTGGCCTTAGAGAGGATCTGCAGTTAGCTCTTGTTCTTGTTGAGCCTACTCAGTTTGAGCAATTCTACAATATGGCCCTCAAGCAAGAAGGTGCTCAGCTCAAGTGTGAGGCTTCAAAGAAGAGAATCAGGGATGCAGTTCAGTCTTCTTCTTTCTCTCAAGGCGCAGCTAAGCAGCAAAAGTTCTACCTCCCTCCTCCTCCGTTTCGTCACCCTTATCAACAGAAGAACTCAGGTGGTCGTGGATCTTCCCACCCACCCAACCCAAGCTACCAGAACAAGTCTCAGCCTCAAGCTCCAAGGTCAAATGCTCCTTATCACCGTCCGCTCTCAGAGGTGACCTGCAACAAGTGCCAGCAGAAAGGTCACTATGCGAACAAATGCTTCAACCAAAGGCGCCTTCCTCCTCCTCCTCCTGTGAGGTCTTCCAGCAATGCAGTGGTCAAGCATAATCCGAAGCATGCAAAGGTGAACTTGATGAATGCAGCTCAGGCAGAGGATTCTTCAGATGTGATCATGAGTAACCTTCCAGTTAACTCTATTCCTGCAAAAGTCTTATTTGATACTAGTGCATCGCATTGTTAAATGTCAAGACCGTTTTTTGCCAAGCATGATTTCACTTCTTCTCACTTGGATAAACCCATGGCTGTCATTTCTCTGGGTAAACGGTTGAGCTCCAATTTGGTGGTCCCGGATGTTTCTATCAAGATGGGCGACTATAAATTTCTGGCTAAACCAATTGTTCTTGGTGACTCGGATATTGATCTAATTCTTGGGATGGATTGGCTTTCTCAGCACAAAGCTCAACTTGATTGTGCTGCCAGGGAAATTCAATTGACACACTCTTCTGAGGATGTTATCATCTATGCCGCTCGTGATGAAACCATTCGGTTGTTTTCTCTCAATGAGAAGGGCGAGCTACACGCAATCTCTCAAATTCCAGTCATTTGTGAGTACCAAGATGTCTTTCCAGAAGAGCTTCCGGGTATGCCTCCGCATCGGCCAGTCGAATTCGTTATCGATCTTGAACCTGGCACTGAACCCGTTTGCAAGCGTCCTTACAAGCTTGGACCCAAGGAGCTGAAAGAATTGAAGAAGCAGCTCGATGAACAAGAGCGTCTGGGTTTGATCAGACCGAGTTCATCTCCATGGGGTTGTGGAGTTCTTTTTGTCCAGAAGAAGGATGGCACGGACCGACTTTGCGTCGATTAACGTCCATTGAACAAGAAGACAATCAAGAACAAGTATCCACTTCCCAACATCCATGAGCTATTCGAGAAAATCAAAGGTGCTAAAGTATTCTCCAAGCTTGACCTTCGTATGGGTTATCATTAGATTCACATTCGTGAACAAGATATTCCCAAGACAACATTCAGAACAAGCTATGGTTCTTATGAATATATTGTCATGTCTTTCGGCCTTGTCAATGCTCCTCCAACTTTCTCTCGCATGATGAACTTTATCTTCAACCCCTACACCAATGATTTCGTCTTGGTGTATCTCGATGATATTTTGGTCTTCTCCAAGAATAAGCAGGATCATGCCAAACATTTGCCATTGGTGCTCGACAAGCTCAGAGAGCATCAATTCTATGCAAAGTTTTCCAAATGTGAGTTCTGGCTTGATGAAGTTCTTTATCTTGGTCACATCATCTCCGCCAAGGGCATCACTGTTAATCCCGAGAAGGTGTCTTCAATTGTGAATTGGGAACCTCCTCAGAATGTCAAGCAGCTCCGCAGTTTTCTCGGTCTTGCAAGCTATTGCCGAAGATTCGTTGAGAACTTCTCCAAGATTTCAAAGCCTCTTTCCAACCTCCTCTAGAAGCATGTCAAGTATGTCTGGACACCTGAGTGTGATGTCGCTTTCAACACCCTCAAAGAGAAGCTAGTAATAGCTCCTGTCTTAACTCCTCCTGATGAGTCCAAGCCATTCGAAGTATTCTGTGATGCTTCTCTTCAAGGTCTCGGTGCTGTCTTAATGCAAGAGAAGAAAGTTGTGGCCTATACCTCTCGCCAGTTGAAGCCCAACAAAAAGAACTACCCCACTCACGATCTTGAGTTGGCGGCAGTTGTCCATGCATTGATAACATGGAGACATCTCTTGTTGGGAAGGAAAGTGCACATTTTCACCGATCACAAGAGTCTCAAGTATATCTTCACTCAACCCAACCTCAACCTCAGGCAAACTCGATGGGTCGAAATGATCAAGAGTACAATCCAAGTATTGAATATACTCCTGGCAAGGCGAATGTGATTGCAGATGCTTTGAGCAGAAAGGCTTATTGCAACAGCTTAATTCTCAAGCCCTTTCAACCGGATCTTTGTGAAGCTTTCCACAAGCTGAATCTTCAAGTTGTCCCTCAAGGCTTTCTTGCCAACCTCATAGTCTCTCCTTCTTTGGAAGATCAAATTCGTGAGGCACAACTCCTGGATACCATGGTGAAGAAGGTGAAACGTGGTATTGACAAGGGCATTTCCAAATACAAGTGCTATCGCTTGGATGACAAAGATACTCTTTTCTTCGAGGATCGTATTGTGCTTCCTAAAGGCGATATGAGAAAAGTCATCATGAATGAGGCACAAAATTCTCTTCTATCCATTCATCCTGGAAGTACGAAGATGTACCATGACCTCAAGCAGTCGTATTGGTGGACTCGAATGAAGCGAGAAATTGCTCAATTCGTGAATGAATGTGATGTCTGCAGAAGGGTGAAAGCAGAACACCAAAGACCATCTGGTCTCCTCCAACCTCTTGCTATTCCAGAATGGAAGTTTGATCATATCGAGATGGACTTCGTGACTGGTTTTCCTAAGTCCAAGCGTGGAAATGATGCTATCTTTGTTGTCATTGACAAGCTTACTAAAGTGGCTCATTTTCTTCCTATCAAAGAATCTATCACAGTAGCTCAGCTGGGAGAGCTATACACCTCCAGAATTGTCTCCTTGCACGGTATTCCACAATTGATCTCTTCAGACTGCGGAAGCATCTTCACTTCTAAGTTCTGGGACTCCTTTCAGAAGGCCATGGGCACCAACATTCGTTTCAGCACAGCTTTCCATCCTCAAACAAGTGGCCAAGTCGAGCGAGTCAATCAAATCCTTGAAGATATGCTCAGGGCTTGTTTCATCTCTTTCGGTATGAAGTGGGAAGATTGTCTTCCATATGCCGAGTTCTCCTACAACAACATCTTCCAAGCAAGTTCGGGCAAGGCCCCATTCAAAATTCTCTATGGCAGAAAGTGTCGTACTCCTCTCAATTGGTCCGAGACAGGTGAACGCCAACTTCTTGGCAACGACTTGATCACAGAAGCTGAAGAAATGTGCAAAGTCATTCGTGAGAATCTCAAAGCCGCGCAATCGCGCCAGAAGGGCTATTATGATGACAAGCACCGTGATGTGGCTTTTGAAATCGGAGACCATGTCTACCTCCGCGTCTCTCCAATGTAAGGCACTCGTCGCTTCGGTATCAAAGGGAAGCTTGCCCCTAGATACGTGGGTCCTTTCAAGATCATTGGCAAAAGAGGCGATCTCGCCTATCAACTTGAGCTTCCATCCAACTTTGCAAACGTGCACGATGTGTTTCACGTGTCACAGCTTCGCAAGTGCTTCAAGATTCCTGAACGCACTATCAACTTTGAAGAAATTGACCTCCAAGAAGATCTCTCTTATCATGAGCACCCCGTTGCTATTCTTGCAGAAACCGAGCGCAAGACTCACAACAAGTCAATCAAATTCCTGAAAGTGAAGTGGTCACACCATTCCGACCGAGAAGCCACCTGGGAGTGCAAGGATCACCTCCGTTCCGAATATCCGGAGTTCTTTCAGTCCTAGATCTTGGGACGAGATCCTCTTGTAGTGGTGGAGTGTTGTAACACCCCGGATGTAACTTTCCATATTTGTTACTCCAACTCTTGCCATTTTCGGCATTGTGATATGATATTCCCTCTGTGGTTGGGTTTTTCTTCTTTTTGCATTTTGTCCATGTCATGCATTTCATATCATGTCATCATGTGCATCGCATTTGCATACGCGTTCGTCTCATGATTCCGAGCATTTTCCCCATTGTCCGTTTTGCAATCCAGCACTCCTATGTTTCCCGGCGTCCCCTTTTACATTTTTCCATGAGCGGGTATTAAACTTTCTCGGAATGGACCGAGGCTTGCCAAGTGGCCTTGGTATAACACCGGTAGACCACCTGTCAAGTTTCGTGCCATTTGGAGGTCGTTTGATACTCCAACGGTTAACCGGGTAATCGCGAAGGCCTCTTTTGGGTTGCAGCCCAACACCCCTCCAAAACAGCCCATTAACCCATCTAAGTCACTTCCATGCTCTCCGTCGTCGGATCACGATCGTGTGGGCGAAAACCGCACCTCATTTGGAGTCTCCTAGCTCCCTCTACCTATAAATATGTGCACTCCCCCGAATTTTCCAGATCCCCAAACCCTAGCCCGCTCCTCCGCCGCTGACGGACACGTCCGGGCGAGCCGGACACGTCCGCCCGCGCCGCCGGACGAATCGGGTGCCGCCACGTGGCGGGCCGCGCCCCACATCGCCGCCGGCCGCGCCAGGCCCGCCAGGCCCGTCTCCGACCCCCGCGGCCCGCGCCTCCGCCTCCCGCGCCCGAGGCCTCCGCCGCCGCATCTCCGCGGCCGACCGCCGCCGCGGTCCCGCGCCGCCGCCGCCCTCCGGTCGCCGCGCCGCCACGGTCCGTCGTCGCCCGGCGCCGTCCAGCCACCGACGCCCCGCGCCCGGACCCGCGCGTGTCGCCCCCGCCGTCCGCGCCGCCGCCCGGCCCCGCCTCCGGCCGCCCCGGCCTCTCCTCCCTCCGGCCCCGAGCTCCCGCTCCGGTGCCGCCTTGATCTACGCGCCCGTGGCCGATCTGGATCTGGGCGAGGTTGACCCCGAAAATCCCCTAAGTACCTTTTCTGCCAATAAATTGTTGCATGTTCATCGCATCATATCTCTGCATCCATAGCTCTATTTCGTGCGTATAATATGTCAAATTGTTCGTCTCGACGAGTACTTCATTTCATTATATTGCATCATTTACATTTGAGCTCATCTTGATGCCCGAAATGCTGTTGGAAGAGGGCTCTGTGATGTTAGTTTCTGTTTCTTAACAGAACTTGCACTTTTGTCATTTTTGCCATGATTAATGTGTGCACCTTATGAACTTGAGCCCTACATATGTTTTGATCTATGCCATGCTATCTTTCCAGGGGTATATGCCATGTATTTTTGTGATCTCTGTGGTGACTAGCACAAGCATGCAAACTAGGGATGATAATGTTGCTGATTTCAGGAACTTAGTAATTTCACCAAGTCATGTCCTGCTGTTATTTTTATGCCATGTGTTCATGTTGTTACAGAGAGATCTATGCCCATTTTGAGCATGATCAGTAAGGGTGTTTTGAACATATGGATGTGCTCTATCCAGTCATGCCTTTGTTGGCATTTATGGAGTAGTCTAGCATGTCATTTTCGTGCTCTACTTTTGCTTCAAAATGTTTCCTGGCAGATTGTTTACATGATATTCAATTTTCACAAGGTTGTTGTAGTTGATCCGTGTATGTTATGTTGTTGTTCTTTCCATGTATAGCTTCTATGCCATGTCTTCTTGATGGGTGTATGCTTAGTTTATCATGAGATGCTCTATAGTGAGTGCATCGAGCTCACGAACATGCCTACTTGTTATTTGTTTTTGCCATGTCCAGTTTTTCTGCCAAGTCTGAGATCTGTAATGAAACTTGCTATATTTACATGGGTGCCATCATATCCTCTTGTCCTTTTTGGCTTATGGTGAGTAAGGGACTTTTGATCTATGCTTTGAGTAGAATCATGCCATGTCTTGTTTTGCTATTATAAGTTCCTGTAGCTTGTTGCTTGCTTGCTCTAAACATGCCTTCCTGATGTTAATTTCTAGCATGCTAGTATTTTCACTAAGTCTGTGAACCTGATATTTTTTTGCACTTTCACCATGCTTGTTTGAGCCTGTTATGATATGATTTAGCCGTAGCTCAGTGTTCCTCTTTTGTTAAGCATCTCCTGTAGATCACTGCCATATGCCTTGTTTTTATGTTGGGGTGCTGTAGCATAGCTTCTTGTTGCATGCTATGTAGCATCGTGCTGTTAAACGCAGATTCGCGTCATTCTTGTTTTGCTTGCCATTTGCAAACCGTGCATCCGTTTCCGGTGATCTTCATATCGATTTCAACCGAAATCATCTCATCTTTCCAGCGGCATACTTGGTTTGCCAAGTGGATGCGTTGTTCATCATTTCCCTACCGGAGCACACATATGCATTGCATACCTCATCTCGCATATCATGCCATGTATTGCATCATGTTGCTTGTGCATTGTTCCATGTTTGATTGTGGTTCCATTGCTTGTGTTCTTGCTTTGGGTAGAACCGGGAGACGAGTACGTGAACGAGGAACCTGTTGAGAACACCTACGAGGATCAAGCCTTCGACAACTCTGAGAACCTTGCAGGCAAGATGACCATACCCTCGAAATCACTTCTATCTTTGCTTGCTAGATGCTCGCTCTTTTGCTATGCCTATGTTGCGATACCTACCACTTGCTATATCATGCCACCCATATTGCCATGTCAAACCTCTAACCATCCATGTCCTAGCAAACCGTTGATTGGCTATGTTACCGCTTTTGCTCAGCCCCTCTTATAGCGTTGCTAGTTGTAGGTGAAGATGAAGTTTGTTACTAGTCGGAACATGGATATCTTGGGATATCACAATATCTCATGTTTAATTAATGCACCTTATATATTTGGTAAAGGGTGGAAGGCTCGGCCTTATGCCTGGTGTCTTGTTCCACTCTTACCGCCCTAGTTTCCGTCATACTGGTGTTATGTTCCTTGATTTTGCGTTCCTTACGCGGTTGGGTGATTTATGGGACCCCCTTGACAGTTCGCTTTGAATAAGACTCCTCCAGCAAGGCCCAACATTGGTTTACCATTTGCCACCACCTACACCTTTTTCCCTTGGGTTTTCGCGAGCCCAAGGGTCATCTTTATTTTTAGCCCCCCCGGACCAGTGCTCCTTCGAGTGCTGGCCCGAACCGAGCAACCTGCGGGGCCACCTCGTGGCAACTCGAGGCCTGGTTTTACTCGTAGCTTGACTTATCCAGATGTGCCCTGAGAACGAGATATGTGCAGCTCCTATCGGGATTTGTCGACACAATCGGGCGGCTTTGCTAGTCTTGTTTTACCACTATCAAAATGTCATGCGAACCGGGATTCCGAGACTGATCGGGTCTTCCCGGGAGAAGGTTTATCCTTCGTTGACCGTGAGAGCTTATGATGGGCTAAGTTGGGACACCCCTGCAGGGTATTATCTTTCGAAAGCCGTGCCCGCGGTTATGAGGCAGATGGGAATTTGTTAATGTCCGGTTGTAGAAAACCCGAAGTTGACCTTAATTAAAACACATCAACCGCGTGTGTTACCGTGATGGTCACTTCTCGGCGGAGTCCGGGAAGTGAACACGGTGTTGGAGTTATGTTTGATGTAAGTAGTTTCAGGATCACTTCTTGATCGCTACTAGCTTCACGACCGTGCCTTGCTTCTCTTCTCGCTCTCTTTTGCGATCGTAGCCACCATATATGCTAGTCGCTTGCTGCAGCTCCACCTCATTACACCACCCTTCCCTTAAGCTTAAATAGTCTTGATCTCGCGGGTGTGAGATTGCTGAGTCCCCGTGACTCACAGATTCTACCAAAACAGATGAAGGTACCGATGATACCAGCGCAGATGGCGCAACTGAGTTGAAGTGGGAATTTGATGAGGCCCTTGGTCGTTACTATGTTTCATTTCCAGACGATCAGTAGTGGAGCCCAGTTGGGACGATCGGGGATCTGTGTTGCTTTTGGGGTAGTCTTCTTTTATTTTGGTTCCGTAGTCAGACCGTGAGTGTATTCTGGATGATGGATGTTTATTTATGTATAGTGTGAAGTGGCGACTGTAAGCCAACTATGTATCTCTTTCCCTTATGTATTACATGGGTTGTGTGAAGATTACCTCACTTGTGACATTGCTTTCAATGCGGTTATGCCTCTAAGTCGTGCTTCGACACGTGGGAGATATAGCCGCATCGAGGGCGTTACAGGTAGCTCCGGCGAGGAAGCTGTGGCGGCTGCCGACAAGCAGGACGGCACCAACAAGCAGTAGTGCAAGATCCACCGCACCAAGGGCCATGACCTCCAGAGCTGCAAGAAGGTCGAGCAGCTTGTCGAGCAGCAAAAGGCTGTGTACGAGCGACGCGACAAGGAGAAGGCCCAAGAAGGTGCTGGATGAGCCGGCAAGAAACGTCCCGGCCGGGGAGGACGCCGCGGCAAGGCCAAACAGCGGCAAGGAGACAGACCTCCCCACGGCCGCGACAAGGATGAAGATGACGACGACGATGAAGATATGGATGATGACGAGGCCGATGAGCAGGAGTTTCGGAAAGCCACAGAGGTCCTGTGCGTTGGCGGTGGTGCTTCTCTGCATACGTCACACCGCCAGCTCAAGCAGTGGGTGCGGGAAGTCAATGCGGCAGAACCACCCGTCGAGTCACGCAAGCCTCTGAAATGGTCCAACATGCCTATCATCTTTGATATTGAGGACCACCCTGATCGCATAACTGCGGTCGGGTGCTTGCCGATGTTGGTCTCACCAACTATCCGCAACCTCAAGGTCACTAAGATGCTAGTTGACAGCGGGGCCGGCTTGAGCCTGATCTCCTCCGCGGTGCTCCAGAAACTCCAGATCCCTAACGGGGAGCTCGAAGAGACCGGTACATTCCAAGGAATCAATCCGGGAAGGAGCAAGCCGAAGGGAAAGATCACGTTGCCGGTAACATTTGGCAGCGAGTTGAACTTCAGGACTGAGAGGGTCACTTTTGACGTTGCTGAATTTCCATTGCCTTACAATGGGATACTCGGCCGTCCAGTGTCGTGGGAACAAACACCTATGGGGCAGGGGCCCCTTCTCGGTCCGGCGGGGGGCGAGGATCGCACGAAGAACGGATCGAGGCAAAGCACGCGAGCGGTTTTGCCCAGCTTTGGAGCTCTCCGGAGAGATAAAACTCCTACTGTTACTTTGTGTTTGTATTGTGTTCTTGCTCGAGAGCGTGAGCGTTCTGTAGTTTCGAATGAGTCGAACCTCCTCTACGTTGCGCATGGGCCTCCTTTTATACGCTAAAGGGGTCACCGACAGGTGGCAACGTAGGCGAGGGTAAAAATGTAAAAGAAGTGGTTGGTACAGCTACTTGCACAGTGCACCCTACCTAACTCTGACGGCAGGGGACAAGGGCATTGAATGCCCGTCTGAGTCGCCTAAACAATGCAAAAAGTGACCGTTAGGAGTGCCACCGCGTACCCCTGGCTGCACAGGCTCCCGCCACGCGCCCCTGAGAAGGCCTCAGGGAGACACGCGGGTGGATGCGCTGGAGCGCGGGTATAGAGTGGCAGCTGGCCCCCGGCAAGTACCTTGTCGGGGTCGTTGTCTTGTTGCGTCCGGAAGCTTGTCGCCCGCCGGGTCTTGCCGGGACGCGCGGCGCGTCGCGGCAAGTTTCTTGAGGTGTCGTGGTTGGCCTTCCCGGCAAGCTCCTCTTGCCGGGGCCTTGTCTCTTCCCGGCAAGCTCCTCTTGCCGGGGCTTTGTCTTCTCGGCTTGAATACTTTGTTCTTGAATGGGTCCAAAGGAACCAACGGAGGACCTTGGCGGTTGCCCGGCAAGCCTTGCCGCGAGGCGCTGCAACTGCCCATGCAAAAGTTCGGGATACTAGGGTACCCCTATTCTAGTACACCGACAGGAGCCCCCGGGCCTGGGCCATACACGGTGCCGAGCGCTGTTGGGCCAGGCCCAAAACAGGGCACGGGCACGCGCGGGCCTGGGTTATGCCGAATGTAACTCTGTATCCACCGCGCCCTCCCGTAACGGCACGCGTCGAACGCGGCGTCATGGGAGAGATCGTGGGTGGTTCTTTATTCGGAAAAAGCGTAACGTCCGCCTCCTCCTCATTATAAGCAGGGGAAACAGGGGCCGTTTCCCCACCTTCGCCATTTGCTGCTGCAATCTCAGAAATCTCCGCCGCTCCCCTCCACTTCCAAAGTCGAAAGAGAGCAGCGCTCTGCCCCCGTTTCCGCCGCCACCACCAGCACCGTCGATCTCCCCCACCGCCTCTGCCATGGCTCCGAATGCCGGAAAGGGGAAGGCCGCGAAGGCTGCGGCCGCGAAGGCTGTGAAGTCGACCGAAGCGCAGCGGCTCGAGGCGCTGCGGAAGGAGCGGGCCACTTTCCCCCCCGAGCTCTCCGCAAAGGAGCTGAGGGAGTGGTACTATCTCTTCTGGTCGACGGAGACGCGAGCGCCTCCGCGCATGAAGGTACTCTCCGCCGTCGCTTCGAAAAAGGCTCCAGTTGGCGGATACCCTTTCTTTGCCTTGTTCTTCTACTGCGGGCTTTGCCCGCCCTTCTCTGATTTTTTCTGTGATATCATGAACACCTACGAGTTTCATCTCCTTGATTTCACCCCCAACGTCATTCTGACCATGGCAGTTTTCGCCCATCTATGCGAAAACTTTGACGGAGTCCACCCCAACGTAGCCCTCTTCCGCCACTTCTTTATGCCTCGTGTCGAGAGAGGGGAACCTCTTGCCGGTGGGATCGCCTGGATCTCGCGAGCCGGCAAGAAGGAGACCTATCTGGAGGGGGAGCTCCGTAGCAAGTGGGAAGAGTGGAGAGCAGATTGGTGCTGGGTTGTAGAGGAGAACCCGCAGCCGTTTACCACCCTGCGCCAAACCCCAGCAGTGCGTGGCAATGATTGGAGCGCCTTGTCTGCCGGGCTGACTGTAGGCGCTGTCGGCGCAGGTTTCATTCGCCCCGCATCGCCCCTTTGCAGGCGAGGGGGAGACTCGCCTGGGAATTTGGAGGCCCGGCGGATATCATGAGGCTGTGCCCGGGCCTCAATTTTAATTTCACCGTCCTAGAGTTGGACGGGATACTCAAGGAGATATTCAAGCACGACCCTCAACATCCCGAGTGGTTCAGGTTGCCGGCAGGCATCGTTCCTCTGTGCAATAACTCCTCGCGCGAACGCATCTGCGCAATGATGCCGTTGTGCGACTCGCACAGGATCGTTCCAACTTGGCAAGAACCTGCCGACAATGTCGTGCAGCAGTTCTTCGACGGCCTGGTGGAAGTGGCGGTCAATGCTGATGAAAAGAACCTCCTCACCCGCGACACCACCGAGCAAGAGATGGAACGCATCGCCACCAGGGCGGAAGAGGCGGCGGCAGCCGCAGCCGCGGGTGAGTTCGGGTTCACTGTGGAGGAAGCAGACGCGGCATCGGCGACGAGCCTTGCCGAACGGGAGTGGCCCGAAGACGAAGAAGAGCTCGCCGCGCCTGACGCCGAGTCGAGCGAGCCCGCTGAGGGTGCGAGCGGTCCGTCATCTCTGAGCAGCTTGCCGCAAGCAGGGTCCGCAGCGCAGCCCCCAGCGCAACCAAGAAGGCGCCTCCGCAGGGCCGGGGACGCAGCAGGGCGGCAGGTGGGCCAACAGCCGCAGCGCCGAGCGCGACGCGCTCCGCCGCGGCACGCACGGTTGCCGCGGGAGCGCCTCCCGCCGCGGTGGCAACTGGAGCGGGGTCGTCTCGGGCTACCGCCGCAGTCCCCACCAAGCGGCCAAGGGATCCCACCCCTCCGCCTCGTCGCACCGAAGGTGGGCCGAACTTCGACCTCTCCACGCTCAGCTCCGACGAGGAGGAAGAAGAAGAGTAAGACTCTCTTGTTGTTCTTGTAGTTCTTCAATTTGCTGTTCTTGTCTTGCATATGATCTGATCCACTCTGGACTCTTCCTTTTCAGGACTCTGGCCCAGAGGGTGGCGAAGAGGGCCAAGGTCCCGGTGGTCATCATCGAAGACGAGCCCGCTGCAACAGCAGGAGGCGCGCCCGATACCATCTCGCCGGACCCGGCCACTACTCCGCAAAGCAGCCCCCAGCGTAAGTATATGATCTTCTCCTTGCTGTTGGGCGCGCGTGGGCGCTCTTTCCTTTGCTGATATTTGATTGTTGGTTCGTTTGTGTAGGAGCAGAGCAACTTCACTAGGAGGGCGTGGAAATCACCTCCGATTCGTCATCTGCTTCGACTACGCCGCCAAGGGCAGATTCCCCGTCAAGGGAGCGCTCTCCGGCAAGGGAGGACTCCCCGGCAAGGGAGAGGTCTCCGGCAAGGGAGAGTTCTCCGACAAGGGGCAGCGCCGGCGATCCCCCGGTGATAGAGGCCGAGACGGCAGTGCCCAGCACAGGTAACCCTTATTGCTCGAACGCTTCCCTTGGGTTGTTTTTCTTCTGATTTTCTTTTTTGGATATTTGCTTGACTTCTCTCTCTCTCTCGGCTTTCAGATCCACCTTCCGCGGAGCCGATGGAGACCGAGGCCACCGGCGGGGAGAACGTGCACGGGAACGTTGATGATGCCGCCGCCACCGAAGAAGAGGCCGGCGCTGATGACCCCGCCGACGAAGAGGCCGCCAAGGCTGCCGGCACAGGAGCCGGCGAGGGATTCGGCAATCGCACTGACGGCCCTGGAGCCGCAGGAGCGCAAGGCGCTACGCCGACCGCCGATCCCTCCGCCGCTGACGCTGCGCCAGGCTCCGAAGAGCCTCAGCCGGCGCCTATTTGAAGGCTGGCGGAGGCGTTTACATCAAGGTCCCCTAGGCGTTGAGCTCCAGGGCGCCAGTTGAAGGAGAGACGTTTGACGGGGAGGTGCTCGCCTCTGCTGGGCTGGCACTGGTGGATGCGCCAAGCAGCAGCAGCGGCGAGTCTGAGGAGGAGCAGCTGCTCCGGAAGCTGGTGTCGCTCTACCGCGCCCGGCAAGCCAAGGTTGAGTCCCGGGAAGTGCTTGTCGCGCAGGCGGGAGCAAATATTGAGAAGCGCGCCGAGGAGCTCCGAGAACGTAATCAGGAAGCTCTCTGGACCATTGCAGCGGAGCGGGCGCAGCTCGCCGAAGTGCGGAAGGCGTTCATCCACGAGAAGGCCGAAGCCGAGGAGCAACAGCGGCTTGCCGCCGAGGATCTGTCTGCGCGAGAAAGCGAGTTGACGCAGCGAAAAGTCAACCTCGACAGTTATGAGGATGAGCTTGCTGCGCGCGAGCAGGCGCTTGGCGGGGCGCTCAAGGAAGCAAAGGACGCGGCCGCAGCTGCTGAGGCCGCCAAGAAAGAGTTGGAGACGAAGGTGACGCAGCTGGAGACCGACCTCAAGGCGAGGGACGAGGAGCTTACCATGCTCAAACGCGAGCGCGAGAAGGACGCCCGCGCTCACGGTGAGCTGCAGGGCCAACTTGCTGAGAAGGGCAAGGAGCTGAGAGCCGCCAAGGACTCCAACGCTGATCTGGAGCTGAAGCTGGCCACGCTGACTGAGACGCTGGACGGTGCCAAGAAGCGAGAGGAGGACTTGAAGGGAGAGATCAAGGCCAACGAAGAGCTGCTAACGAGGGCCGTCGAGACCTAGAATACTTTCAAGGCGACGGTGGAGCTTTGGACGGAAGGCCTCGTGAACATTGCTGCAGTCATCGACGAGGAGCTAGTGCAACTAGGGGTGGAGGGCCTCGGGTACTCCTCCGACGAGAACCTCCAACCTAGCGCCAAGCTCACTCTGTTCTTCAAACGCGTAGCGACAGCCGTCCAGCAACTCCGGGAAAGGATCCCAAAGCAGCTGGCCGACGAGTCGCACACGATCTGTGCCGGAGTTTTGGAGAAGGTGCTGGTGAAGGTGGCCTTCCGCAACCCAGGCCTCAACCTCACCAACGTCCTCAAGAGGCTGCCGGCGGACGCTGATCTTGACGCACTCAAGGCCCTCGTCGCACCCATTGTGGACAGGGTGAACGAGGTCAAGAGGGTTGACGGCGGTCGCGTTGACTAGGCCGCCTGTTTTCTTCTTTTCTTGCCGCTGCTAGTCATATTATGAAAACAAGTTGATAGAGCTGCGACAAGCTTATCTTGTAATAAACTTTATTTTGGGTATCATCTGCTATGTTATTTCCTTTACTTGATCTCTCCCTTTGTATGTTTTTACCCTACGCTTTTAGGGAATTTGTCGGTGCGGGCACCTTTGCCGCGAGCACTGAGTGCGGAACATCAGCCTGTTGGCGGTGCCGCCGCCGACAAGAAACCTTGTCGCAGCCAGTCGCAGGACACTTAAGTTGTTGAGCGGACTCGAAACAAAGTAAGGGCGCAGCTAGCTTCGAGTTGGTTCCTCCGTGCACAGGTTTACCATACAAAGCGCGATCGTTCGAGGAAGATAACTTAAAAAATTTAAAAACTAATTGCTCAAACTTTGGCAACTTAGCTTTTCTGTTGTTTGCTTCCCGGCAAGGGCGAACCTTTTCTTGAATGATGCCTGGTCCACACCATTATCTTCTCCTTCCCCCCTGGCAAACTTGTGCGCGAGGGAACCTTCCTTCCCTTTGAGAAAAAGAAAGAAGAGAAAATAATGACATAGAGCCTCACTGCTCGTTATTGCTTACCGGGACTTGGTGCTGCACAAAGTGTCAGATAGTACATGCAAAATAAAGTAGAAAGCATGGAATCGATAGAATGTGTGGAGCACACAAGCTTTATTTATGCACAGGGTCTGCGCCTGGCTTTGTACAAAGGATTACATGCAACATCGGCAAGACTTGTACAAAAGGTGGTTGCCGGAACGGGTTCCGGCAACCGCGCCTTACGGGTAAAACTTACGAAGATGCTCGATGTTCCAGGAGTTGCTCACCGGAAAGCCATCTTCGGTCTCAAGGCGGACAGCGCCGGGCCTAGTGACTCGTTTCACCCGGTAAGGGCCTTCCCACTTCGGTGTCAACTTGTTGGAATTCTTGGCAGACTGAACACGCCAAAGAACAAGGTCGCCTTCCTCGAGGCTTCTGGCATTAACTTTGCGGCTATTGTAGCAGCACAAAGCTTGCTGGTATCGAGAAGCTCGTACAGTAGCCTGAAGACGATCTTCCTCAAGGAGCAGTGCGTCATCTTGTCGCAGCTGCTCTTGCTCAAGCTCATCATAAGCGAGCACTCGAGACGATCCGTACACGAGTTCCGTGGGGAGAACTGCCTCTGCTCCATAGACTAGAGCGAAAGGTGTCTAGCCAGTGGCTCGATTTGGCGTCGTCCTGATCGACCAAAGAACCATCGGCAGCTCCTCAATCCAGTTTCTTCCACACTTGTACAGCCTGTCAAAAGTCCTGGTCTTGAGCCCGCGCAGCTCTTCAGCGTTTGCCCTCTCCGCTTGACCGTTGCTTCTCAGATGAGCAACAGAAGCGAACCAGACCTTGGCACCAAGGTCTTGGACATACTGCATGAAGGTCCGACTTGTGAACTGTCAGGACCCCGACTCAATGCCACATCGATCTAGCATGTAACACCTCATATCACTTTGCGGCCTCACGCACGGTATTCCCACGGGTGTCGCCTTACCTTTGCCCGGGACCGTTTGCGCCTTTTGGCACACGTATATGATAGTGTCGCTAGCATCCATATGATAAGGAGCCCGGGCTGACATGGCTAGTCGTAAACTCAAAGTGGCACAGACTTACAGGGACAGGCATCCATGACCCAGCATCGAACGTGTCGGTCATCAGCGAGTGAGTTCCGGGCTGTGGCACTGGGCTAGCAGGACTCCGGTACTCAACGCGTGACATTTCCTCGAAGGGACAGACACAGGAACGAAGAAGGACACATGTCGGCCAGCCTAAGTGTTCCGGAGCAGTAGCAAGCTACCCTGGCTCGGTGGAAACACTAGGAGACATTTCCCGGTAAGAGAGGCTACTAAAGATAAACAACTAGATAGTCAGATCCCACACATACCAAGCATTTCAATAACATACACACAATATGCTCGATATGTGCAAATACAACATGGCATCACAACATGACTCTACGACTCAAGTATTTATTCATTAGGCTACGAGGAGCGAGATATTATAAACATGGGTCACACGACCCAACGTTCAGAGCATACAAATCAAAGCACATGCGGGAGCTTAACATGTCTGAGTACAAACATCTACAAATGAAAAAGGCTTGAAAGCCTGACTATCTACCAGATCCTGCCGAGGGCACAAGATCGTAGCTGAGGAATCAAGCTAAACGTCAAAGTCCACGTGGAACTACTAGCGAGACTGAAGTCTCTCTGCAAAAACATAAAATAGGCAAACGTGAGTGCAAATGTACCCAGCAAGACTTACATCAGAACTAACTACATATGCATCATTATCAACAAGGGGATGGTGGGGTTTAACTGTAGAAAGCCAGCTTTGACTCGATGGCTATCCTAAACTATGACTGCAAGTAACTCTTTTGAGGTGGCGCACACGAGTCCACATATTCACCATATCAATACACCACTATGGATCCGCTCCCGTCTCCCTACGAGAACGCCATCCATACCACTCACGCTTATCTTGCGTATTTTAGAGTATCCACTTTCACTTGTCTATGAACTGTTATAGGCAACCCAGAAGTCCTTTACCGCGAACACGGCTATTCGAATAGATCATATTAACCCTGCAGGGGTGTACTTCTTCATACATGTTTCCACCACTTAGCGTCTGCACACGACATGTGCTCGGCAGACTTCAAGCGAAAGCCGACGTGGGTGTAGACCATGACCTACCTAAACACTCAAGTCTCTAGTCCAGGTTTATCGCCTATTCGGGTTCCATCCATGAGGAGATCCGGCCGGAGTTTCGCTCACAGCCCCAAACGATGTGAGCAGGGTTCCCGAGACACCAAATGGGCGACCGGTACACCGTGCCACGTGCCTACCGCATCACAGCCCACCCCTTCGGTCAGCGCTGCGCACGGCCTCCAGCATACTACAAACACCAGAAACTACTTGCAACTCCTGGATAGGGGACAAGGGTGATTAAGAAGTCGAGCGGGGTCATATTTCAGGGCCCAATGCATGCTAGTAGCTGAATCATGGATCACAAACACAGAACTCAGTTCCTGAGGACGGCTTCAATGAGACAACCCACCATGTACTCCTACATGGCCTCTCACCGATACCTTTACCAAATCATGTTCACACACTTAGCTCACACACAGTAGGACATGTTCACACACCTCTGATTCATCCTCGATGAATCAGACCCGACTCAACTCTAAGCAGTAGCAGGCATGACAAACAAGCATGTATGAGTAGGCACAACAGGGCTCAAACAACTCCTACTCATGCTAGTGGGTTTCATCTATTTACTATGGAATGACAGGTCATGCAAAGGATAAAGGGGTTCAGCTACCGCAGCAAGTAACAGATGAATCGTTGTTGTCCTAATGCAGTAAAAGAGAGTAGGAGCGAGAGAGTGGGATTGTATCGGAATGAATAAGGGGGTTTTGCTTGCCTGGCACATCTGAAGATAATATAGTTCTTCATCGGTGTCATCGAACTCATCGTCGAACCAAGTCTATCGAGAGGGGACAAATACCGGCAACACAGAGAAAACACAATCAATGCAATGCAACAATATGATGCATGAATATGACATGGCAATATGCTGTGGTTTGAGCTAATGCAACTAGCAACCAGATTAAATGAAGTTGATTTGAATCCAAGATTCAAATTCAAACTCCATATGTGCTTATTTAAATGCTAATTATGCAAATTGTCATATACAGCAACATTAGGTTGTTCAAACATGCATGAAAATGGTACAGATGGATAGATTGGATTTTTCTGATCATTTTTGATATATAATTTATTTCATTTGGAGTTACAGTTGAATTTCTATGATTTTTAGAAGTTTGTGGTATTTTCTGGATTTTCTGATTTATTTTAAATCCAGAAAATCATTTACTGCGTCAGCATGACATCACCCTGATGTCATCAGGTCAACAGGGCGGGTTCAGGTCAAACCTGACCAGTGGGGTCCATTGGTCAGTGACTGGGGCTGATTAGTGTCGCTGACATGTGGACCCAGTCAACGGCCACGTTAGCTTGGTCAATGCTGACGCGTGGGGCCGCTGTGATTAGTTAATATTAAGTAGAAACTAATCTAAGTTTAATTAGGCAGTGGGGCCCGGCTGTCAGTGTAACGAAGTGTTGACTAAGTGCGTCGTTAACCTAAACTAAGCGGCCACGTCACCACCGCCGGAGTTACGCCGGCGGTGACCAAAACGCGGCGGAGACACACTGGGTTAGCTCGGGTTTTGCCCACGATTGACCAAAACGACCATGGTTTGGTCCTACGCGTAGCTGGAACTCGCGCGCATCTGGTAGGGCAAACGGAAGGGGCTGGGGTGGAGCGAGCTCGCAGGAGTCGAGCTCGTAGCGGCGGTCGGCGTTCGGGTGTTGAGCGAGACGGAGCTACAGAGCACGGGGAGATGGATGGGTGTGTGAGTTATGCTCAGGGGAGTACGGTCAGTTCAGTGGTGAGCTCAGATGTGTGCTTGCACGGCCGTAGCCGCGGTGGCGACATGGCCGGCGGCGAGGAGCAATCGGCTCCGATGGCCACGGTGGCTAGAAGGCGCGGGAGAGCACGGGGAGAGAGGGGAAAGAGGCAGGGGCTTAGGGCGATTCCAGAAGAGGCGTCGGTGACGGCGGCCAGAGGTTGAAGACGGTGCCGTGGACGACGCTGCAGGGCTTCTGGCGGGGCTTGGCTGGGTGGAGAGGAAAGGGACGTCACGAACGGAGCTCGGGGGCGCGTCGGAGAGGCGTGGGGAAGGCGGTGGCCACGGCTGCGGCGGTCGGCGGCGGCGAGCGCACTCGGCAGTGGTGGGGAACGGTGAGAGAGGAGCGAAGAGGGGAAAGTGCGGTGTCCAGGGGTTGAGGGGAGGCCGGGGAGGCGGTTTAGGCGCCGCGGTGGCGTGGGATGCAGGCAGGCAGGGAGGTGGCGTGTCGCCACGGCGCGCGCCTGCGCTGTCTCCCTCCTCTGCCTGCTGGCAGAGGTAGAGGATGACTGGCATGGGCCTTGGTGGGCGAGGCCACCAGCTGGGCCAGCTAGGTGGGCTGCCAGGTAGGTCGAGGTGAGTTCTCTCTCTCTCTCCTCTATTTTCTGTTTTCTATTATTTCTGTAACTGTAGGGCTTTATTAAAAATACTTAGGCATCTTTAAAAATCCTAAAAATAATTAGGGGCTCTATTTAGATTATTTCCAACAGCCCACACTTCTTTTTAGAATTATTTGGGCATTTAGAATATTTTATAGCATTTAAATGCCCAAATGCAAATAGAGTATGATTTAATTTAGAGCCCAATATGTCCTGCAAAAATATAAACCATTTTTGGTAGATGCTTCCACCTTAAACCAGAAATGTTGAACATTTTTAGAGGGCATTTTGAGTTTAATGAAAAAGATTTTATTTTGACCCTAGTTGAATTCATTTGGTGCTAGGGCTTAAACAATCCCCATTTCAAGTTTCTTTAAATTTAAACATGATGCATGGATGATAAAGCAAAGACAAGCAAGGCCTGAACTGGGGATGTGACATGAACTGCGTGCCGTTGTCGGTGATGATCCTGTTAGGGACCCCGAAACGGCAAACGATTGACCTGAAGAACTTGACCGCTGACTGTGCTGTCACCTTCCTCACTGCTTCCACTTCCGGCCACTTTGTGAACTTGTCGATCGCAACGTACAAGTACTCAAAGCCCCCGACAGCTTGGGGGAAGGGGCCGAGGATGTCGAGCCCCCAGACCAAAAATGGCCAAGATAAAGGGATCGTCTGGAGAGCTTGAGCTGGCTGGTGTATCTACTTGGAATGGAACTGGCACGCTTCACACTTGGTTACTTGTGCAGTTGCATCCTGGAGGGCTGTTGGCCAAAAGAAACCTTGCCGGAACGCTTTGCCAACAAGTGCTCTTGCGCCAATGTGGTGGCCACATATGCCTCCATGTATCTCCGCCAACAGCTTTTGTCCGTCTTCCCGGCAAACACACTTCAATTTCACACCGTTGAGTCTCTTTCTGTACTGTGCGTTGTCAATGAACTAGTACATATTTGACTGCCGGGCTACTCTTTCTGCTTCTTCTTGCTCTTCGGGAAGTTCTCCTGTCTGAAGGAAACGGACAATCTGCTGTGCCCATGCTGGAGCTTGTGGCTCGACAACAAGGACTAAAGGCACATCTTCCGCTGCGGGAACATCAGCTTCTACGGCAAGAACTTGTGGCTCAGCCGGAGCTTGACGTTCCCCGGCAAGCTTGCCGGAGCAAAACTCGTCGGGAGCGTCTGCTTCAACGAAACAAACCCTAGGGCTTGTCGGAGCAGACTGCTTCTTAGGACTCATGGTGTTGACCTTGGTGACCTTCTTGGCAGCGGTCTCGGGGAGCTCGGTCGGAAAGTAGTCACCAGAAATCAATTTCCTCTTCTTGCTCTGTCCAGTTGATGGTGTTACAGATGGTTGAGTCAGCTTGAGCACAAAGATTCCTGGTTCCACGGGTAACTTTACTGCGGCGCACTTTGACAGGCCATCGGCAATGTCGTTCTCAGCTCTTGGAACATGTTCCATCTATAAGCCGTCAAAGTGTTCTTCTAGCTTTCTCACTTCATTAACATAAGCTTCCATCAATGGACTCTGGTAATCCTTATTCACTTGGCGGACGACAAGTTGCGAGTCACCCCTGACTATGAGCTTCTTAATCCCAAGGTCTGCCGCGATCCTGAGACCGGCAAGGAAACCTTCATACTCTGCAGTATTGTTTGTCGCTTGCTCCTTGGGAAAGTGCATCTGGACTACGTACTTGAGGTGCTCTCCGGTGGGTGCGACAAGCAGCATGCCAGCGCCGGCGCCTTGCAGGGAGAAGGCACCATCGAAGTACATGAGACACTCTTTGTTTGCCTCTTTGACGGGGACGCTCATTTCTGGAATTTCTTCATCTGGTGTTGGCGTCCACTTAGCTATAAATTCTGCCAATGCTCGGCTCTAGATAGTTGAAGTGCTTTCAAACTTGAGGCCAAAGCTTGACAGTTCTAGTGCCCACTCGACGATCCTGCCAGTTGCTTCTGGATTCTGCAGTATCCTCTTCAGTGGAAAGCGAGTGACAACTGTGATCTCATGTGCTTGGAAGTAATGGCGCAGCTTTCTCGAGGCCATGAGGAGGCCGAAAAGCAACTTCTGCACACCAGAGTACCTCGATCTAGCCCCCTGCAGGAGGGAACTGATGAAGTAAACTGGGCGCTGCACCATTTTCTTCTGCACCTCTCCATGTGCCTGCGCAGTTTCATCCTTGTCGGGACAAGAGCTTGCCGGCGAAGCCCCCTGCTTGTCGCCGGATGCACTTGCCGCGGTTGCTGGCTCATCATCCGCCTCCCTCTCCGCCACTAACGCAACACTAACCACTTGATTGGTTGCCGCTAGATATAGCAGCAACTTCTCTTGTGGCTTAGGTGCGACAAGTATTGGAGTGGAGGATAGGTACTTCTTCAAGTCCTGCAGCGCGGCCTCCGCTTCCAGAGTCCATCTCATTGGACCTGCCTTTTTCAATATTTTGAAAAATGGCAGGGCGCGCTCAGCAGACTTAGAGATGAACCTGCTGAGAGCAGCCACGCAACCGGCAAGCCTTCGTACATCCTTGACGCGCTTCGATGCTTCAATCTGCTCAATGGCCTTGATCTTGTCGGGGTTGGCTTCTATTCCCCGCTGAGACACGAAGAACCCGAGAAGCTTGCCGGAAGGGACTCCAAACACGCACTTCTCGGGGTTAAGCTTGAGGTTGATCTTGCGCAAATTTGTGAAGGTTTCTTCCAAATCCTGAACTAGGGTTGCTTTGTCCTTGCTCTTGACCACTATATCATCCATGTAGGCTTCCACATTTCTGTGCAACTGTGGCTCAAAAGCATCATGGACTACCCTTGCAAATGTTGAACCAGCATTCTTTAATCCGAAAGGCATCCGTACGAAACAGTAGGTGCCACACGGAGTAATGAAGGCAGTTTTCTCCTCATCCTCTTCTGCCATGAAGATTTGATGGTACCCTGAGTATGCGTCAAGAAATCAAAGCAAATCACATCCAGCTGGGGAGTCGACAATCTGGTCAATGCGCGGCAAGGGAAATGGGTCTTTGGGACAGGCTTTATTAACATCAGTAAAGTCAATACAAAGCCTCCATTTCCCATTTGCCTTGCGCACGACCACAGGATTGGCCAGCCGCGTAGGATGGAGCACTCCTCTGACAAGGCCTGCTGCTTCCAACTTCTTGATCTCTTCTGCAATGAATTCTTGTCGCTCCACTGCTTGCTTCCTGACTTTCTGCTTGACGGGCCGCACGTGAGGACAGACGGCAAGGTGGTGCTCAATTACTTTCCTGGGAACACCGGGGATGTTGGACGGCTGCCATGCAAACACGTCGACATTCGCCCGCAGGAAAGCAACGACCGCGCTTTCCTATTTAGGGTCAAGCATGGCACTGATGGTGAAGGTACCA
The DNA here is from genome assembly GCA_963921465.1 of Triticum timopheevii. Taxonomy (NCBI): domain Eukaryota; kingdom Viridiplantae; phylum Streptophyta; class Magnoliopsida; order Poales; family Poaceae; genus Triticum; species Triticum timopheevii. The sequence continues at coordinate 247,228,968 of OY997262.1, read as the reverse complement.
CCAGTGCCGTCCTCCTTGGCGGACACCTTCTTGGTCTCTGGTGAAGCTGTCTTTGTCTTCTTACACTTGCCGGTGGAGCTCGATGGTGCGTCCTCGACGGTAGCGCAGCACTCCGAAGAGGTGCGCTTGCCGGAGTGGGCATCAGAGCTCTTGCCGGACTTGGTCTTCTTCTTCCCCCCGGGAGCTCCAGCGGCAAGTGTCTTACGATCTGCTGCGGCTGATGCTTCCCGGTAAATCTTGTCGGTACAGATAAGGGCATCCTTCTTGTCGCCGGGGACAGAGATGACTCTTATCGGACCTGGCATCTTTAGTATGTTGTATGCATAGTGAGAGGCTGCCATGAACTTGGCGAGTGTTGGATGGCCGAGTATCCCATTGTAAGGCAACGGGAAATCAGCGACGTCAAAAGTGACCCTCTCAGTCCTGAAATTCAGCTCGCTGCCAAATGTTACCGGCAACGTGATCTTCCCTTTCGGTTTGCTCCTTCCCGGGTTGATTCCTTGGTATGCACCGGTCTCTTCAAGCTCGCTGTCAGGGATCTGGAGCTTCTGAAGTACCGCAGAGGAGATCAGGTTCAAGCCGGCCCCGCCGTCAACCAGCATCTTTGTGACCTTGAGGTTGCGGATAGTTGGCGAAACCAACATCGGCAAGCACCCAACCGCAGTTATGCGATCAGGGTGGTCCTCAACATCAAAGATGATAGGCGTGCTGGACCACTTCAGAGGCTTGCGTGACTCAACTGGGGGTTCTGCTGCATTAAATTCCCGCACCCATTGTTTGAGTTGGCGGTGCGAAGTATGCAGAGAAGCACCGCCGTCAACGCACAGAACCTCTGTGGCTTTCTGAAACTCCTGCTCGTCGGCCTCATCATCCTCCATATATTCATCCTCTTCTTCGTCTTCATCCTTGTCGTGGCCGCGGGGAGGCCTGTCTCCTTGCCGCTGCTTAGCCTTGCCGCGGCGTCCCCCCCCCTGCCGGGACGTTTCTTGCCGGCTCCACCAGCACCTTCCTGGGCTTTCTCCTTGTCGCGTTGCTCGTACTCAGCTTTCTGCAGCTCAACAAGCTGCTCAACCTTCTTGCAACTCTAGAGGTCATGGCCCTTGGTGCGGTGGATCTTGCAGTACTGCTTGCCGGAGCTGTCTTGCTTGTCGGTGGCCGCCACAGCATCCTCGCCGGAGCCACTAGGCTTGGTTGTCTTAGCGCCACCTCCGTTGCCGGACTGCTCGACAACAAGCACATCTTTGCCTTTCCTTCTTCTGTTGTTCTGCCGCTGGCCTTTCCTTGCCGGGGCGCCGTCCTCACTGTCGGACCCTTCTGCTCCTGCGTTCTCTCCGGGAAGTTTCCTCCCCTCCTCAGCACGCGCGCATCTGTCGGCCAGGGCGTATAGATCACTGACGTCTCTGATTTTGCACATCGCCTTCTCCTCCCTCATCCTGCGGTTCCGCAAGTTCTGGTGGAACGCACTGATTATCGTGGCAGGGTGGTGTCTGGGATGTTGCGCTGCACTTGGCTGAATCTTTGATTATACATACGCTGGGGCTCTCCTTCCTTCTGGGCTAGCAGGTGAAGATCACTCTCCTTGCCATGGGGCTTGTGGCCGCCTGTAAATAAGCCGACAAACTGATGGCAAAAATCTGCCCAGGAGGATATGGAGTTGTCCGGCAAGTGCATGAGCCAGGACCGGACGTTGGGCTTGAGCACCAATGGGAAGTAGTTGGCGAGGATCTTCTCGTCGCGCCCCCCAGCAGCTTGCACCGCAATGGTGTAGATGCTGAGGAACTCTGACGGATGCAACCTACCGTCGTACTTCTCGGGTACATCTGGCTTGAAGTTCTTCGTACTGGGTTACTGGACCTGCCGAAGCTCACGAGTGAACGCAGGGCAGCCTACCGCGTACGGCAAGTCGCCTAGTTCCCCTGGCGCATGCATGTCGACAGCGGGCCCAGCGCGCTGGTCTAATTAACGCCGCGCTTATCTTCGGCGCTCGATACGGGTACGAGTGTCCTCTTGCTGCCATTCTTGAAGAACTTGGCGCTGATCGCGACGAGCTCGCGGATCCGATGATGCGGTGGAGTCGCTGTCGAGGTTGACCCGGTGAGTCGGTGATCTTGGCCTTCAGGGTGGAGAGTGCATGAAGGTTGCACCTCCTCCGGTCTTGTCGCCATCGGCTCGCGCCTGGGCGTCTTGCCGCGGCTTCGACGTGCTCGGTTGCCGGGGAGTGTCGCCATTGGCGAAGCCGATGAGGCTCTGAATGGTGGCCCTCCAGTCGTCGATCTTGTCCGGCGCTGGAGGGTAATCCAGGAGCAATTGGGCTCGAGCCAACGCTTCTTCTGGAGTCTTGGGTGGCGGTGGCGAACGGCGCGAGGACCGGGATATGCTCGAACTTCTAACTGGGTTAGAAGGAGCAGCATCTCGTCCAGGCGACCGCGCCGCGCTCGTGCCAGCGTGTTGGCGTGCATGCTGACCTTGAGCGTCCCGGGATCCACCAGCTTGGCCTTGTTCGAACGCAAGTACGGTACTGCGGGTACCATAATGTTGGCGGTCCCGTGCCTCCTGAGAAGGACGCGGTGCATGCACAGACGCCGAGGTTTGTGCAACCTTGTCCTTGGACCTGGTAGCATCATGAGCTCCCTCGTCGGTGCCCGTTCCTCCGCCGGCGTCTACCCCACCACCCGTCTGCTCCGGTGGCGGTGGGATCGACGCGGACGGAGCAGCCACCTCCAAACTCTTCTTCTTTGGAGGCATATCGATGAAGATGATGACGATGCGGCTCGCGTGAACGCCGGATCAGGTTCACACAACCTCGACGCCCCCTACCTGGCGCGCCAAAGATGTCGTGGGAACGAACACCTATGGGGCAGGGGCCCCTTCTCGGTCCGGCGGGGGGCGAGGATCGCACGAAGAGCGGATCGAGGCGAAGCACGCGAGCGGTTTTACCCAGCTTCGGAGCTCTCTGGAGAGATAAAACTCCTACTGCTGCTTTGTGTTTGTATTGTGTTCTTGCTCGAGAGCGTGAGCGTTCTGTAGTTTCGAATGAGTCGAACCTCCTCTACGTTGCGCATGGGCCTCCTTTTATACGCTAAAGGGGTCACCGACAGGTGGCAACGTAGGCGAGGGTAAAAATGTAAAAGAAGTGGTTGGTACAGCTACTTGCACAGTGCACCCTACCTAACTCTGATGGCAGGGGACAAGGGCATTGAATGCCCGTCTGAGTCGCCTAAACAGTGCAAAAAGTGACAGTTAGGAGCGCCACCGTTTGCCACGATGGCCTTCTCGTCATCTCCGCTCGCCACCGCATACCCCTGGCTGCACAGGCTCCCACCACGCGCCCCTGAGAAGGCCTCAGGGCGACACGCGGGTGGATGCGCTGGAGCGCGGGTATAGAGTAGCAGTTGGCCCCCGGCAAGTACCTTGTCGGGGTCGTTGTCTTGTCAGAGGAGTGCTCCATCCTACGTGGTTGGCCAATCCTGTAGTCGTGCGCAAGGCAAACGGGAAATGGAGGCTTTGTATCGACTTCACCGATGTTAATAAAGCTTGTCCCAAAGACCCATTTTCCTTGCCATGCATTGACCAGATTGTTGACTCCACGGCCGGATGTGACTTGCTTTCATTTCTTGACGCATACTCAGGATATCATCAGATCTTCATGGCAGAAGAGGATGAGGAGAAGACCGCATTTATCACTCCATGTGGCACATACTGTTTTGTACGGATGCCCTTCGGATTAAAGAATGCTGGTTCAACATTTGCAAGGGTGGTCCATGACGCTTTTGAGCCACAAATACACAGAAATGTGGAAGCCTACATGGATGACATAGTGGTCAAGAGCAAGGACGAGGCAACTCTGATTCAAGACTTAGACGAAACCTTTGCAAATCTGCGCAAGATCAACCTCAAGCTTAACCCCGAGAAGTGTGTGTTTGGAGTTCCCTCCGGCAAGCTTCTCGGGTTCTTCGTGTCTCAGCGGCGAATTGAAGCCAATCCCGACAAGATCAAGTCCATTGAGTAGATTGAAGCACCAAAGCGCGTCAAGGATGTACGAAGGCCCTCCGGTTGCGTGGCCGCTCTCAGCAGGTTTATCTCTAGGTCTGCTGAGCGCGCCCTGCCGTTTTTCAAAATATTGAAAAAGGCAGGTCCAATGAAATGGACTCCGGAGGCGGAGGCTGCGCTGCAGGACTTAAAGAGATACCTGTCCTCCGCTCCAACACTTGTCGCACCTAAGCCACAAGAGAAGTTGCTGCTGTATATAGCGGCAACCAATCAAGTGGTTAGTGCTGCGTTAGTAGCGGAGAGGGAGGCGGATGATGAGCCAGCAACCACGGCAGATGCATCCAGCGACAAGCAGGGGACTTCACCGGCAAGCTCTGGTCCCGACAAGGATGGATCTGCGCAGGCGCCCGAGGAGATGCAGAAGAGAATGGTGCAGCGCCCAGTTTACTTCGTCAGTTCCCTTCTGCAGGGGGCTAGATCGAGGTACTCTGGTGTGTAGAAATTGCTTTTCGGCCTTCTCATGGCCTCGAGAAAGCTGCGCCATTACTTCCAAGCACATGAGATCACAGTTGTCACTCGTTTTCCGCTGAAGAGGATACTGCAGAATCTAGAAGCAACAGGCAGGATTGTCGAGTGGGCACTGGAACTGTCAAGCTTTGGCCTCAAGTTTGAGAGCACTTCAACTATCCAAAGCAGAGCATTGGCAGAATTCATAGCAGAGTGGACGCCAACACCAGATGAAGAAATTCCAGAAACGAGCATCCCCATCAAGGAAGCAAGTAAAGAGTGGCTGATGTACTTTGATTGTGCCTTCTCGCTGCAAGGCGCCGGTGCGGGTGTGCTGCTTATCGCACCCACCGGAGAGCACCTCAAGTACGTAGTCCAGATGCACTTTCCCAGGGAGCAAGCAACAAACAATACCGCAGAGTATGAAGGTTTGCTTGCCGGTCTCAGGATCGCGGCAGACCTTGGGATCAAGAAGCTCATTGTCAGCGGTGACTCACAGCTTGTCGTCCGCCAAGTGAACAAGAATTATTAGAGTCCGTTGATGGAAGCTTACGTTGATGAAGTGAGAAAGCTAGAAGAGCACTTTGACAGCCTACAGATGGAGCATGTACCAAGAGCTGATAATGACATTGTCGATGGCCTGTTGAAGTGCACCGCACTAAAGTTGCCTGTGGAACTAGGAATCTCTGTGCTCAAGCTGACTCAACCGTCTGTAACGCCATCAACTGGACAGAGCAAGAAGAGGAAGTTGATTTCTGGTGACTACTTTCCGGCAGAGCTCCCCGAAGCCGCCGCCAAGAAGGTCCCCAAGATCAACACCAAGGGTGCTGAGGAGCAGTCTGCTCTGACAGGCCCTAGGGTTGGTTCCGTTGAAGCAGACGCTCCCGACAAGTTTTGCTCGGGCAAGCTTGCTGGGGAACATCAAGCTCCGGCTGAGACGCAGGTCCTTGCCGTACAAGCGGATGTTCCCGCAGCAGCAGATGTGCCTTTAGTCCTTGTTGTCGAGCCACAAGCTCCAGCATGGGCACAGCAGATTGTCCGTTTCCTTCAAATAGGAGAACTTCCCGAAGAGCAAGAAGAAGCGGAAAGAGTAGCCCGGCAGTCAAGTATGTACCAATTTGTTGACAACACACTGTACAGAAGAAGACTCAACGGTGTGAAATTGAAGTGTATTCACCGGGAAGACGGACAAAAGCTGTTGGCTGAGATACATGGAGGCATATGTGGTCACCACATTGGCGCAAGAGCACTTGCCGGCAAAGAGTTCCGGCAAGGTTTCTTTTGGCCGACAGCCCTCGAGGATGCAACTGCACAATTAACCAAGTGTGAAGCGTGCCAGTTCCATTCCAAGAAGATACTCCAGCCAGCTCAAGCTCTCCAGATGATCCCTTTATCCTGGCCATTTTCGGTCTGGGGGCTCGACATCCTCGGCCCCTTTCCCCGAGCTGTCGGGGGCTTTGAGTACTTGTACGTTGCAATTGACAAGTTCACAAAGTGGCCGGAAGTGGAAGCAGTGAGGAAGGTGACAGCACAGTCAGCAGTCAAGTTCTTCAGGTCGATTGTTTGTTGCTTCGGGATCCCTAACAGGATCATCACCGACAACGGCATGCAATTCACGAGCCGCACCTTCATGCAGTACGTCCAAGATCTTGGCGCCAAGGTCTGCTTCGCTTCTGTTGCTCACCCGAGAAGCAATGGTCAAGCGGAGAGGGCAAATGCTGAAGTGCTGCGCGGGCTCAAGACCAGGACTTTCGACAGGCTTTGCAAGTGCAGAAAGAACTGGATTGAGGAGCTGCCGGTGGTTCTTTGGTCGATCAGGACGACGCCAAATCGAGCCACTGGCCAGACACCTTTCGCTCTAGTCTATGGAGCAGAGGCAGTTCTCCCCACGGAACTCGTATACGGGTCACCTCGAGTGCTCGCTTATGATGAGCTTGAGCAAGAGCAGCTGCGACAAGATGACGCGCTGCTCCTCGAGGAGGACCGTCTTCAGGCCGCTGTACGAGCTGCTCGATACCAGCAAGCTTTGTGCCGCTACCATAGCTACAAAGTTAATGCCAGAAGTCTCGAGGAAGGCGACCTTGTTCTTCGGCGTGTTCAGTCCGCCAAGAATTCCAACAAGTTGACGCCGAAGTGGGAAGGCCCTTACCGGGTGAAACGAGTCACTAGGCCTGGCGCTGTCCGCCTTGAAACCGAAGATGGCATTCCGGTGAGCAACTCCTGGAACATCGAGCATCTTCGTAAGTTTTACCCATAGGGCGCGGTTGCCGGAAACTATTCCGGCAACCACCTTTTGTACAAGTCTTGCCGCTGTTGCATGTAATCCTTTGTACAAAGCCGGGCGCAGTCCCCGTGCATAAGTAAAGCTCATGTGCTCTGCACATCTTGTCAATTTCATGCTTTCTATTTTTTTGCATGTGTTATCTTACACTTTGTGCAGCGCCTACCCCCGGTAAGCAATAACGAGCCGTAAGGCTCCATATCTTTATTTTCTCTTCTCAAAGAAAGGAAGGTTCCCTCGCCCACAAGTTTGCCGGGGGGAAGGAGAAGATAATGGTGTGGACCAGGCGTCGTTCAAGAAAGTTTCACCTTACCGGGAAGCGAACGACAGAAAAGCTAAGTTGCCAAAGTTTGAGCACTTAGTTTTAAAAATTTTTAAGTTATCTTCCTTGAACGACCGTGCTTTGTATGGAAAACCTGTGCGCGGAGGAACCAACTCATAGCTAGCTACGCCCTTACTTTGTTTCAAGTCCGCTCAACAACTTAAGTGAGCTGCGACTAGTTGCGACAAGGTTTCTTGTCGGTAACGGCACCGCCAATAGGCTGCTGATGTCCCGCACTCAGCGCTCGCGGCTAAGGTGCCTGCGCCGACAAGTTCCCTAAAAGCGTAGGGCAAAAACATACAAAGGAAGGAATCAAGTAGAGGAAATAACATAGCAGTCGCTACCCAAAATAAAGTTATATTATAAGATAGCTTGTCGCAGCTCTAACAGATTGTTCTCATAACATGACCGGCAGCGACAAGGAAAGGAGGAAACGAGCGGCCTAATCTACGCGATCGCCCTCGACCCTCTTGATCCCGCTCACCTTGTCCACAATGGCTGCGACAAGGGTCTTGAGCGCTTCCAGATCAGCATCCGGCGGCAAGGACCTGAGGACGTTGGTGAGGTTGAGGCCCGGATTGCGGAAGGCCACCTTCACCAACACCTTTTGAAGAGCTCCCGCGCAGATCTTGCGCGACTCGTCGGCCAGCTGCTTTGGGATCCTTTCCTGGAGTCGCTGGAGGGCCGTCGCCACGCCTTTGAAGAACAAAGTGAGCTTGGCGCTGGGTTGGAGGTTCTCGTCGGAGGGATACCCAAGATCCTCCATCCCTAGCTGCACCAACTCCCTGTCGATGGCTGCGGCAATATCCACGAGACCCTCCGTCCAGAGCTCCACAGTATCCCAGAAGGTGTTCTGGGTGTCGGCGGCTCTCGTCTGCAGTGCCTCGTTGGCCTTGATCTCCTCCTTCAAGGCCACCTCCCGCTCCTTGGCGCTGTCCAGCGTCTTGGTCAAAGTATCCAGCTTCAGCTCAAGATCCGCGTTGGATTCCTTGGCGGCGCTAAGCTCCTTCCCCTTCTCGACGAGATGTCGTGGGGAACGAACACCTATGGGGCAGGGCCCCTTCTCGGTCCGGCAGGGAGTGGAGGGCGCACGAAGAGCAGATCGAGGCGAGGCACGCGAGGGATTTTACCCAGCTTTGGAGCTCTCCGGAGAGATAAAACTCCTACTGCTGCTTTGTGGTGGTATTATGTTCTTGCTCGAGACCGTTCTGTAGTTTCGAATGAGTCGAACCCCCTCTACGTTGCGCATGGGCCTCCTTTTAAAGGCTAAAGGGGTCACCGACAGGTGGCAACGCAGACAGGGGTAGAAATGTAAAAAGAGGGGTTGGTACAACTGCTGCTACAGCGTATCCTACCTAACTCTGATGGCAGGGGACAAGAGCATTTAATGCCCATCCGGTCTCCCAAACAGTGCAGAAAACGACCGTTTGGGGCGCCACCGTTCGCCACGATGGCCTTCTCGTCATCTCCACTTGCCACCTCGCACCGCTTGGCTGCACAGCTTCCCGCCACGTGCGCCTGGAACGGTCCTGCGGCGACACGTCGACGGATGCACTGGAGCATAGGCACTGAGTGGTGGCTTCGCCGCGCCAAGCGCCTTGCCGCGGTCGTTGTCTTGTCGCGCCCGGAAGCTTGTCGCTCGCCGGGTCTTACCGGGACGTGCGGCGCGTCGCGGTAAGTTTCTTGAAATGCCTTGGTTGGCCTTCCCGGCAAGCTCCTCTTGCCGGGGCCTTGTCCTTCCCGGCAAGCTCCTCTTGCCGGAGTCTTGTCTTCTCAGTTAAAACACTTTGTTCTTGGATGGCATAAATAGGAACTACGGAGGATCTTTGCGGACACCCGGCAAGCCTTGCCGCGGGGCGCTGCGACTGCCCGTGCACAAGTTCGGGATACTAAGGTACCCCTACTTTAGTACACCGACAGGAGCCCCCGGGCCTGGGCCACACACGGTGCCGAGCGCTGTTGGGCCTGGCCCAAAACAGGGCACGGGCACGCGCGGCCTGGGTCCACACCAAATCTAACTCCGTATCCACCGCGCCCCCCCGTAACGGCACGCGTCAAACGCGGCGTCGTGGGATAGATCGTGGGTGATTCTCTAATCAAAAAAGGCGTAATATTCGCCTCTCCTCTTTATAAGTAGGGGAAACAGGGGCCGTTCCCCCACCTTCGCCACTTGCGGTTCCTTCCTCAGAAAGCTCCGCCGCTCCCCTCCGCTTCCCAAGCCGAAAGAGAGCAGCGCTCCGCTCCCGTCGCCGCCGTCGCCGCCAACGCCCTCGCTCTCCTCCACCGCCTCCGCCATGGCTCCGAAGACCGGGAAGGGCGTGAAGTCGGCCGAGGCGCTGCGGCTTGAGGCGCTGCGCAAGGAACGAGCACTTTCCCCCCCCCCCCCCCCCCCGAGCTCACCCCGAAGGCGCTGCGGGAGTGGTTCTATCCTTTCTGGTCGACGGAGACGCGGGGGCATCCGCGCACGTAGGTACTCTCCGCCGAAGCTTCTACTTCGAAGCGGTGTCCAAAAGGATACTACTTCTTCCCCTTGTTCTTATATTGCGGGCTCTGCCCGCCCTTTTCCGATTTCTTCTGCGACATTATGAACACGTACGGGCTCCATCTCCTCGACTTCACCCCCAACGCCATTCTGACCATGGCGGTTTTCGCGCACCTTTGCGAGAACTTTGTCGGAGTCCACACCAACGTAGCCCTTTTCCACCACTATTTCATGCCCCGGGTCGAGAAAGGAGAGCCCTTGTCTGGCGGGATCGCCTGGATCTCGAGGGCCGGCAAGAAGGAGGTCTATCTGGAGGGGGAGCTCCGCAGCAAATGGGATGAGTGGAGAGCGGAATGGTGTTGGATTGTTGATGCAGATCCGCAGCCATTCACCAATTTGCGCCAAGCCCGAGTAGTGCGCGGCGGCGACTGGAACGCCCTGGCGGTGGACGATGCTAAGCTGAAGATCGCCACCACCCGGATCTTGCGGCTCAGGCTTGCCAGGCTCACTATAGGGGCTGTTGGCACGGACTTTCTTCATGTTGTACTTATATTTCTTTGATTCTTGCTGTTTCTTGTCTTGTATCTGATCTGCTTCCCTCTGAAACTCATTCCATTTCAGGACTCTGGCCGAGAGAGCGGCGAAGAGGGCCAAGGTCCCCGTGGTTGTCATCGAGGACAATCCTGCTGTGACAGTAGAGGACGCGTCCGAGACCACCTTGTCGGACCCGGCAACCTCTCCTCGAAGCAGCCCCCAGCGCAGCCCCCAGCGTAAGTATCTGTTCACTTCCGGTGGTGGGGCGTGCATGGGTGCTCTTTCCTTGCTGATATCTTGATTGTTGATTTGCTTGTGTAGGAGCAGAACGGGCCCATCAGGAACAACCAGAAGCCGCTCCTGAGGTGCTATCTGCTTCGACTACGCCGCCAAGGGGCGATTCCCCGACAAGGGAGCGCTCTCCGGCAAGGGAGAGGTCCCCGGCAAGGGGTAGTTCTCCGGCAAGGGACGGGACCAGCGAACCTTCGGTGGTGGAGCCCATGACCACACAGCTCAGCACAGGTAACCCTCCTTGTCGGAAATTTTCCCTTGGGTTCTTCTTCTTCTGATCTTCTTTTTGGATGTTTGCTTGACTTTTCCTTCCTCTTCCTGTCTTCAGATCCCCCTTCCATAGATCCGATGGAGACTGAGGCCACCGGCGAGGAGGATGCACACGGCAACACTGATGATGCCGCCGCCACCGAGGAAGAGGCCGGCGCTGACGATCCCGCCGGCGAAGAGGCCGCCAAGGCTGCTGGCGCAGGAGCTGGCAAGGGGTCCGGCGATCGCACTGACGACCCCGAGGGCGCAGGAGCGCAAGGCGCTACACCGACCGCTGACCCCTCCGCCACTTATGCAGCACCGGGCTCTAAAGATCCCCAGCCCGGCGCCTACTTGAAGGCCGGCAAGGGTGTCTTCATCAAGCTTCCCTAGGTGTCGAGCTCCAGGGCGCCGGTTGAAGGAGAGGCATTTGACGGGGAAGTGCTCGCCTCTGCTGGGCTGACAGTGGTTGACGCGCCAAGCAGCAGCAGCGGCGAGTCTGAAGAGGAGCAGCTGCTCCGGAAGTTGGTGTCGCTCTACCGCGCCTGACAAGCGAAGTTGGAGTCTCGGGAAGCGCTTGTCGCGCAGGCGGGAGTTGACATAGAGAAACATGCGGAGGAGCTCCAGAGCCACAACCAAGAGGCCCTCCGGTCCATTGCGGAGGAGAGGGCGCAGCTTGTCGAGGCGCGGAAGGCCTTCCTCCTCGAGAAGGCAGAAGCTGAGGAGCAACAGAGGCATGCCGGTGAAGAGATGTCCACCCGGGAAGGTGATCTGACGCAGCGGAAAGTCAATCTGGACAGCTACGAGGAGGAGTTTGCCGCACGCGAGCAATCACTTGGCGGGGCACTCAAGGAAGCGAAGGACGCTGCCGCAGCTGCTGAGGCCGCCAAGAAGGAATTAGAGGTGAAGATGACGCAGCTGGAGGCTGATCTGAAAGGGAAGGATGAGGAGCTCGCCGCGCTCCAGCGCGAGCGCGAGAAGGACGCCCTCGCTCACGGCGATCTGCAAGTTCAGCTTGCCGATAAGGCAAAGGAACTGAACGCCGCCAAAGACTCAAATGCTGATCTGGAGCTGAAGCTGGTCACGCTGACTGAGACGCTGGACGGCGCCAAGAAGCGAGAAGATGACTTGAAGAAAGAGATCAAGGCCAATGAGGAGCTGCTAACGAGGGCCGCCGAGACTCAAAACACCTTCAGGGCTACGGTGGAGCTCTGGACGGAGGGCCTCGTCAACATCGCTGCAGTTATCGACGAGGAGCTGGCGCAATTGGACTTGGCGGGCTTCGGGTACTCCTCCGACGAGAACCTCCAGCCCAGCGGCAAGCTTACTCTTCTCTTCAAGGGCGTGGTGACGGCTCTCCAGCAACTCTGGGAAAGGATCCCAAAGCAGCTGGCTGACGAGTTGCGCACAATCTGTGCCAAAGTCCTGGAGAAGGTGTTGGTGAAGGTGCTCTTCCGCAATCCGGGCCTCAACCTCACCAACGTCCTCAAGAAACTGACGGCGGCTGCTGATCTTGAAGAACTCAAGGCCCTTGTCGCACCCATTGTGGACAAGGTGAATGAAGTCAGGAGGGTTGATGGCGACTGGGTAGATTAGGCCGTGTGTTTTCTCCTTTTTCTTGCCGCTGCTAGACATATTACGGAAACAACCTATTAGAGCGCGGCAAGCCATTATTGTAATATAACTTTACTCTGGGTAGTACTTGCTATGTTATTTCCTTTACTTGATTCTCTCCCTTGTATGTTTTTACCCTACGCTTTTAGGGAACTTGCCGGCGCAGGCACCCTTGCCGCGAGTGCTGAGTGCGGAACATCAGCAGCCTGCTGGCGGTGTTGCCTCCGGCAAGAACCTTGTCGGAACTAGCCGCAGCACACTTACATTGTTGAGCGGACTCGAAACAAAGTAAGGGCGCAACTAGCCACGAGTTGGTTCCTCCGCGCACAGGTTTTCCATACAAAGCACGGTCGTTCAAGGAAGATAACTTAAAAAATTTCAAAATTAGTTGTGCTCAAACTTTGGCAACTTAGCTTTTCTGTCATTTGTGTCCCGGCAAGGCTATACTTCTTTGAACGACACCTGGTCCACACCATTATCCTCTCCTTCCCCCTGGTTCTGGCAACCGCGCCTTACAGGTAAAATTTACGAAGATGCTCTATGTTCCAGGAATTGCTCACCGGAACGCCATCTTTGGTCTCAAGGCGGACAGCGCCAGGCCTAGTGACTCGTTTCACCCGATAAGGGCCTTCCCACTTTGGCGTCAACTTGTTGGAATTCTTGGCGGATTGAACGCGCCGAAGAAGAAGGTCGCCTTCCTCGAGACTCCTGGCATTGACTTTGCGGCTATGGTAGCGGCGCAAAGCTTGCTGATATCGAGCAGCTCGTACAGCAGCCTGAAGACGATCTTCCTCAAGGAGCAGCGCGTCATCTTGCCGCAGCTGCTCTTGCTCAAGCTCATCATAAGCGAGCACTCGAGGCGATCCGTATACGAGTTCTGTGGGGAGAACTGCCTCTGCTCCATAGATTAGAGAAAAAGGTGTCTGGCCAGTGGCTCGATTTGGCGTCGTCCTGATTGACCAAAGAACCACCGGCAGCTCCTCGATCCAGTTCCTTCCGCACTTGTGCAGCCTGTCAAAAGTTCTGGTCTTGAGCCCACGCAGCACTTCAGCGTTCGCCCTCTCCGCTTGACCGTTGCTTCTCGGGTGAGCAACAGAAGCGAAGCAGATCTTGGCGCCAAGATCTTGGGCGTACTGCATGAAGGTGCGGCTCGTGAATTGTGTGCCATTGTCGGTGATGATCCTGTTAGGGACTCCGAAACGGCAAACAATCGACCTGAAGAACTTGACTGTTGACTGTGCTGTCTCATTCCTCACTACTTCCACTTCCGGCCACTTTGTGAACTTGTCAATTGCGACGTACAAGTACTCAAAGCCCCCGACAGCTCGGGAAAAAGGGCCGAGGATACCGAGTCCCCAGACCGAAAATGGCCAGGATAAAGGTATCGTTTGGAGAGCTTGAGCTGGTTGGTGTATCTGCTTGGAGTGGAACTGGCATGCTTCACACTTGGTTACTTGTGCAGTTGCATCCTGGAGGGCTGTCGGCCAAAAGAAACCTTGCCGGAATGCTTTGCCGGCAAGCGCTCTTGCGCCAATGTGGTGACCACATATGCCTCCATGTATCTCCGCCAACAGTTCCTGTCCGTCTTCCCGGGGAATGCACTTCAATTTCACTCCGTTGAATCTTCTTCTGTATAGTATGTCGTCGACAAACTAGTACATACTCGATTGCCGGGCTACTCTCTCCGCTTCTTCTTGTTCTTCAGGAAGTTCTCCTGTTTGAAGGAAACGGAAAATCTGGTGCGCCCATGCCGAAGCTTGTGGCTCGACGACAAGGACTAAAGGCGCAAATGCTGCTATGGGAACATCTGCTTCTACGGCAAGGATCTGCGGTTCAGCCGGAGCGTGATGTTCCCTGGCAAGGTTGCCGGAGCAAAACTTGTCGGGGGCGTCTGCTTCAACGAAACAAACCCTAGGGCTTGTCAGAGCAGACTGCCCCTCAGCACTCTTTGTGTTAATTTTGGGGACCTTCTTGGCGGTGGCTTCGGGGAGCTCTGCCGGAAAGTAGTCGCCGGAAACCAACTTCCTCTTCTTGCTCTGTCCAATTGATGGCATTACAGATGGTTGAGTCAGTCTGAGCACAAAGATCCCTGGTTCCACAGGTAACTTTAATGCAGCGCATTTTGACAGGCCATCGGCAACATCGTTCTGGGCTCTTGGAACATGTTCCATCTGCAGACCGTCAAAATGCTCTTCCAACTTTCTCACTTCATCAATGTAAGCTTCCATCAACGGACTTTGATAATCTTTGTTCACTTGGCGGACGACAAGCTGTGAGTCACCCCTGACAATGAGCTTCTTGATCCCAAGGTCTGCAGCGATCCTGAGACCGGCAAGCAAGCCTTCATACTCTGCAGTATTGTTTGTTGCTTGCTCCTTGGGAAAGTGCATCTGGACCACGTACTTGAGGTGCTCTCCGGTGGGTGCAACAAGTAATACGCCGGCACCGGCGCCTTGCAGCGAGAAGGCACCATCAAAGTACATGATCCATTCTTTGCTTGCCTCCTTGACGGGGACACCAAAGATGTCGTGGGGAACGAACACCTATGGGGCAGGGCCCCTTCTCGGTCCGGCAGGGAGCGGAGGGAGCACGAAGAGCAGATCGAGGCGAGGCACGCGAGGGATTTTACCCAGCTTCAGAGCTCTCCGGAGAGATAAAACTCCTACTGCTGCTTTGTGGTGGTATTATGTTCTAGCTCGAGAGTGTTCTGTAGTTTCGAATGAGTCGAACCCCCTCTACGTTGCGCATGGGCCTCCTTTTATAGGCTAAAGCGGTCACCGACAGGTGGCAACACAGACAGGGGTAGAAATGTAAAAGAGGGGTTGGTACAACTGCTGCTACAGCGTATCCTACCTAACTCTGACGGCAGGGGACAAGAGCATTTAATGCCCGTCCGGTCGCCCAAACAGTGCAGAAAACGACCGTTTGGGGCGCCACCGTTCGCCACGATGGCCTTCTCGTCATCTCCACTTGCCACCTCACACTGCTTGGCTACACAGCTTCCCGCCACGTGCGCCTGGAACGGTCCTGCGGCGACACGTCGACGGATGCGCTGGAGCGTAGGCACTGAGTGGTGGCTTCGCCGCGGCAAGCGCCTTGCCGCGGTTGTTGTCTTGTCGCGCCCGAAAGGTTGTCGCTCGCCGGGTCTTACCGAGACGCGCGGCGCGTCGCGGCAAGTTTCTTGAAATGCCTTGGTTGGCCTTCTCGGCAAGCTCCTCTTGCCGGGTCCTTGTCCTTCCCGGCAAGCTCCTCTTGCCGGAGTCTTGTCTTCTCAGTTAAAACACTTTGTTCTTGAATGGCATAAATAGGAACTACGGAGGATGTTGGCGGATACCCGGCAAGCCTTGCCGCTGGGCGCTGTGACTGCCCGTGCACAAGTTTGGGATACTAAGGTACCCCTACTTTAGTACACCGAGAGCGATACAACCCTACAGCTCGCCAAGGGTGTAGGCATCCTTCTCGCGCTCACGCTTGAGCGCGGCAAGATTTTCACCGTTCGCCTCGAGATCGGCCTCCAGCCACGCCACCTTCATCTCCAGCTTCTTCTTGGCGGCCTCGGCAGCTGCGGGAGCATCCTCGGCTTCCTTAAGAGCCCCGCCAAATGTTTTCACGCGCGCGGCAAGCTCCTCCTCGTGGCTGTCAAGGTTGATCTTCCACTGCACCAACTCGCCCTCCCGCGCGGACAGATCCTCGGCGGCAAGCCGCTGTTGCTCTTCAGCTTCAGCCTTCTCGAGGAGGAAGGCTTTCCGCTCCTCGGCGAGTTGCGCCCGCTCCTCTGCCAGGGACCGGAGAGCTTCCTGGTTAGCACCCCGGAGCTCCTCCGCGCGCTTCTTGATGTCCACTCCCGCCTTCGCGACGAGCGCTTCTCGGGATTCCATCTTGGCCTGTCGAGCGCGGTAGAGCGACAACAGCTTCCGCAGCAGCTACTCCTCCTCAGGCTCGCCGCTGCTGCTGCTTGGCGCGTCAACCAGTGTCAGCCCAGCGGAGGCGAGCACCTCCCCATCTAAGGTTTCTCCTTCGACCGGCGCCCTAGAGCTTGACGCCCAGGGGAGCTTGATGAAGATGCCATCGCCGGCCTGGGGGGCGGAGGCCGCACGAAGAGCGGATCGAGGCGGAGCACACGAGCGGTTTACCTAGCTTCGGAGCTCTCCGGAGAGATAATACTCCTCCTGCTGCATGTTTGAGTGTATTGAGTTCTTGCTCAGGAGCGCTGAGTGCTACAGTACACACTAGCTGCTAGCGAGACCGAGCGTGAGTGTTTTCTGCCTTTTTCCCTCTATGTTGCGCATGGGCCTCCTTTTATATGCTTAAGGGGTCACCGACAGGTGGGAACGCAGACAAGGGTAAAAATGGAAAGGAGTTGCGGTTGGTACAACTACTTGTACAGTGCATCATACCTAACTCTGACGGTAGGGGACAAAGGCATTAAATGCCCGTCTGTGTCGCCCAAACAGTGTAGGAAAGGGACCGTCAGGGGCGCCACCGCTTGCCACGATGGCTATCTTGTCAGCGCCGCTTGCCACCGCGCACCGCTGGCTGCACAGCCTCTCGCCACGCACGCCTGGAAAGGCCCCAGGGCTACATGTTGGTGGATGTGCTGGAGCATGGGTACAGGGTGGTAGCTTGCCGCGGCAAGCACCTTGCAGCGGTCGTTGTCTTGTCGCGTCCGGAAGCTTGTCACTCACCGGGTCTTGCCGGGACGCGCGGCGCGTCGCGGCAAGTTCCTTGAGGTACCTTGGTTGCCCTTCCCGGCAAGCTCCTCTTGCCGGGGCCTTGTCTTCTTGGCTTGAACACTTTGTTCTTGAATGGCTCCAAAAGAACCATGGAGGACCTTGGCGGTTACCCGACAAGCCTTGCCGCGGGGTGCTGCTACTGCCCGTGCACAAGTTCGGGATACTAGGGTACCCCTACTCTAGTACACCGACAGGAGCCCCCGGGACTGGGCCACACACGGTGCTGAGCGCTGTTGGGCCAGGTCCAAGATAGGGCACGGGCACGCGCGGCCTGGGTTACGCCGTATCTTACTCCGCATCCACCGCGCCCTCCCTCAACGGCACGCGTCGAATGCAGCGTCGTGGGAGAGATCATGGGTGGTTTCTTTATTCGGAAAAACGGAACGTCCACCCCCTCCCCCTTTATAAGCAGGGGAAACAGGGGCAATTCACCCATCTCGCCGTTGCTATTCCAATCTCAAAAATCTCTGCCGCTCCCCCATTTCTCCAAAGTCGAGAGAGAGCAGCACTCCGCCCCCCATCGCCGCCGGTGCCACCAACGCCATCGATCTCCCCCACCACCTCCGCCATGGCTCTGAAAGCCGGGAAGGTTGTGAAGTTGGCCGAGGCGCTGCGGCCCGAGGCGCTGCGAAATGAGCGGGCAACTTCCCCCCCCCCCCCCCCCCCGAGCTCGCCGCGAAGGAGCTGAGGGAGTGGTACTACCTCTTCTGGTCGACGGAGACGCGAGCGCATCCGCGCACGAAGGTACTCTCCGCCGCCGCTTCGGAACGGGCTCCGAAAGGATATACCTTCTTCGCGTTGTTCTTCTAATGCGGGCTCTGCCCGCCTTTCTCTGAATTCTTCTGCGATATTATGAACACCTACGGGTTCCTCCTCCTTGACTTCACCCCCAATGCTATTCTGACCATGGCAGTTTTCGCACATCTCTGCGAAAACTTTGTCGGAGTCCACCCAAATGTAGCTCTTTTTCGCCACTTCTTTATGCCCCGAGTTGAGAGAGGGGAGCCTTTATCCGGCGGGATCGCCTGGATCTTGAGAGCCGGCAAGAAGGAAGCTTATCTGGAGGGAGAGCTCCACATCAAGTGGGAGGAGTGGAGAGCAGATTGGTGCTGGATTGTCGAGGAGAACCCGCAGCCATTTACTGCTCTGCGCCAAGCCCTAGCAACGCGCGGCAACGATTGGAGCAATGTGGCCCCGGAAGACGATAGGTTAAAGATTGCCGTCACCCGGATCCTACGCCTCAGGCTTGCCGGGCTCACTGTAGGCGCCGTTGGCGCAGATTTTCCTCTCACTATGCATACAACATGCTGAAAATGCCAGGCCCGATAAGTGTCATCTCTGTCCCTGGCAACAAGAAGGATGCTCTTATCTGCGCCGACAAGATCTACCGGGAAGCAGCAGCCGCAACAGATCGCAAGTCACTTGCCGCTGAAGCTCCCGAGGGGAAGAAGAAGACCAAGTACGGCAAGAGTTCTGATGCCTACTTCGGCAAGCGCACCTCTTCGGAGTGTTGCGCTACCGTCGAGTCCGGCAAGAGTTCTGATGCCCACTCCGGCAAGCGCACCTCTTCGGAGTGCTGCGCTACCGTCGAGGACGCATCATCGAGCTCCACCGGCAAGTGTAAGAAGACAATGGCAGCTCCGCCAGAGACCAAGAAGGTGTCCGCCAAGGAGGACGGCACTGGTGGTACCTTCACCATCAGAGCCACTCTCGACCCTAAATAGGAAAGTGCGCTTGAGGGAGTCCTGGACTAGGGGGTGTCCGGATAGCCGGACTATCATCATCCGCCGGACTCCAAGACTACGAAGATACAAGGTTGAAGACTCCGTCCCGTGTCCGGATGGGACTTTCCTTGGCGTGGAAGGCAAGCTTGGCGATACGGATATGTAGATCTCCTACCATCGTAACCGACTCTGTGTAACCCTAGCCTCCTCCGGTGTCTATATAAACCGGAGGGCTTTAGTCCGTAGGACGCAACATACATTACAACAATCATACCATAGGCTAGCTTTAGGGTTTAGCCTCCTTGATCTCTTGGTAGATCCACTCTTGTACTACCCATATCATCAATATTAATCAAGCAGGACGTAGGGTTTTACCTCCATCAAGAGGGCCCGAACCTAGGTAAAACATCGTGTCCCTCGTCTCCTGTTACCATCCGCCTAGACGCACAGTTCGGGACCCCCTACCTGAGATCCGCCGGTTTTAACACCGACATTGGTGCTTTCATTGAGAGTTCCTCTATGTCGTCACTGATAGGAAGGATGCCTCCACCCGTCTTCAAACACGGTGTTTTCGCCAAAGGGGCCTTGGCCGCCGGCCAAACTATCCGGCTAGGTGGTTTTCTTATGACCGCCTGTCCGGCCACCGCTTCGACAATGACTTCTCAAGTCATCAGAAGCAATCTTCGCGTCAGCTCGAAATCTGCTGAACAATTGGATCCAATAGAGCTCTCGTCTGTTAACGAGCTCTTGGATCGCATCGCCGCCCTGGGAGTCGCTACAGACTACAATCAGATTGGGCTTAAAACCGATCTGAGAGAGATTAACTCTCCCCAGGCCACCCACCACGTCGCAGTGGTAGAGGAGCAATACGGCAACTCTTCGCCTATATTGAAAAGTAGTCACGTCCGGATTCCCGAACCTTCCATGCCGGATTTCCGCGGAGGGACGGACTTCGATCCAGCATTGAACTTAAAACCATGCATCGCTCCGGACTCGCTGGATCGTGTCCAGCAACCCAAGCTTCCGAATTCGGAAACTCCTCGGCCTTTAAGCCCCAAGATGGGCAGGGATCTGGATTTTAGTCCACCCACCCGCCCAGTCATATGTGATCTATCTCTAATACGGCAAGAGCCCGCTGAAACAGTACATCACTACTGGGCCAGATTCCTCCTGGTTATGGACAGGATAAAGGACTGCCGAGAGAAAAACGCAATCTCAATCTTCTGCAATAATTGCACGGACAAGGGAATATTGAACGCCATCGATCGTCGTAAAATTACACGCTTCACCGATCTGGCGTCCATAGTACGAAAGTACTGTGCGATGGAGAGTTTCCGGAAAACCGAAAACCAATTTTGGGATAATCCGGCCCCAACCCCAGTCCGCAACAAAAGGGTGCCTCACACTCAGGCCCCAGATGCAAAAACGAAAAAGCAAAAACCCAATAAGGGGCACGAAACCGTACTGGAGGGATGGCTCAATGGACCCTGTAAGCTTCATAGTACAGAGGGAGCCGTGCCAACACATAGCCTTCGAGCATGTTAGATATTACGGCAGGTGGCCAAAAGTGGCGAGGAGCTTCTAGCCCCGAAAAACCACTCCAACAATACCGGTACGGTATCAACAGTCTTCGAGACCTTCGCATCAAACAATATGCGAAAACGAACAATCTGCGGACTCGCTAAAGTCTACCAAGTAGCAACAGCAAATCCATGGAGCGACACAGCTATTACATTCAACGTCAGTGACGAGCCTAAATTCCGAACAGCCAGAGCACCAGCCGCACTGGTGCTTAGTCCCATAGTGGACGACTTTCGACTGACAAAAGTCCTCATGGATGGCGGCAGCGGATTAAACCTCATTTATGAGGAAACTCTGCGAAAAATGGAAATCGATTGGAGCCGTATTGAGCGAAGCAGCACAACCTTCAGAGGAATAATCCCTAGCCGGGAAGCGCGCTGCACCGGAAAAATCACACTCGATGTGGTGTTCGGCTCACCGGACAATTACAGATCCGAAGAAGTCACGTTCCAAGTGGCCCCGTTCAACAGCGGATATCACGCTATATTAGGACGAGAGGCATTCACAATTTTTCAAGCAGTACCTCATTACGGGTACATGAAGCTCAAAATGCCTGGGCCCGGCGGAACAATCACTCTCGCTAGTGATCCGGACATAGCACTCTGTGCCGAAAACAAGACAGCCGCACTAGCCCTGGAGGCACTGTCCGAAGCCTTAGCAGCAGAAGAACTCACCGCGCTGCGCTCTACGGTGAACAGGGACGATGTGATACTCGATAAAAGATCCAAGTCCACCTTCTTTAAACCAGCAGATGAAATAATAAAATTCCAAGTCCATCCAACGGACCCAACAAAGACGGCCTCCATCGGGGCACAATTGAACCCCGAAGTAGACGCCGCACTACGCGAACTCCTTCGGGAAAATTGGGACATTTTCGCCTGGCATCCTTCGGATATGCCCGGAATCCCATGCAGGTTGGCAGAACACAGCCTAAACATCCTAAAAGGATTTTAAGCCAGTCAAACAGGCTCTTCGACGATTTTCCGCACCCAAAAGACAGGCAATGGGAGTAGAGCTAGCCAAACTATTGGAAGCCGGATTCATCAGAGATATCAAACATCCGGATTGGCTAGCAAATCTGGTAATGGTACCAAAGAAGGACAAATCCTGGCGCCTCTGTGTCGATTTTAAAGACCTCAATAAGGCTTGCCCGAAGGATCCCTTCCCTCTCCCCCGCATCGACCAAATTACCGATGCTACCGCAGGGCACGATTCATTGTGCTTCCTCGATGCATACTCTGGCTACCATCAAATCAAGATGGCGGAAGCAGACCAAGCCGCAACGGCATTCATTACTCCTTATGGACCATTCTGCTTCAACACAATGCCCTTCGGACTTAAAAACGCCGACGCAACATATCAGCGCATGATTCAAACATGTCTGGCTACCCAGATCGGCAAAACAGTCGAGGCATACGTAGACGATGTAGTCGTCAAAACAAAACACGTCGAAACTCTAGTAGACGATTTGAGGCTCACGTTCGACAACCTCAGAGAATATGACATCAAGCTGAATCCGAAAAAATGTGTTTTCGGCGTACCAGCCAGAAAGCTGCTGGGCTTCATCGTATCCGGTAGAGGAATCGAAGCAAACCCAGCTAAAATCCGGGCTCTGTCACAGTTGGACATTCCAAAAGACCTCAAACAAATACAAAAATTAACAGGATGCATGGGAGCTCTAAGCCGCTTCATCTCCCGTCTAGGAGAAAAGGCGTTGCCCCTCTATCGCCTCCTCAGGCGCACCGAACACTTCAAGTGGACGGATACTGCCACTGCCTGACTCGAAGAAATAAAGGCCATATTGGCAACAAATCCGGTCCTGGCTGCGCCCAATCTGGGCGAACCAATGTTGTTATAGATCGCAGCAATGCATCAAGTTGTAAGTGCGGTACTCGTCGTCGAACGAGAGACAGAAGGGCACAAATTACCTCTTCAAAAACCAGTGTATTATGTATCCACTGTGTTAACCCCCTGCAAGTCCCGTTACCCACACTATCAGAAGATAGCGTATGCGGTGTTCATGGCATCCCGGAAGCTCCGACACTACTTTCAAGAGTGTTCGATAACAGTGGCCTCTGAAGTACCACTCAATGACATTATAAATAACCGCGACGCAATGGGCAGGATTACAAAATGGGCCATTGAGCTCTTACCATTCGATATAACTTACAAACCTCGGCGAGCTATAAAGTCACAAGTTTGGGCTGACTTTGTCGCCGAATGGACCGAAGCCGAACTCCCTAAAGAGTACGGCGCATACTCCAATTGGACTATGCATTTCGACGGCTCTAAAATGTTGGCCGGAGTGGGGGATGGCGTCGTATTGACGTCCCGAACCGGGGACACAGTCCAGTATGTACTTCAAATAATGTACACGGACTCCAACAACGCAGCCGAATACGAGGCCCTGTTACATGGTCTCCGTATGGCAGTCTCCATGGGCATTCAACGCCTCGAGGTGCGCGGGGATTCAAACCTTGCAATATCCCAAATAAACGGAGACTTTGACGCCAAGGATCCAAAAATGGCAGCATATCGCAACGCTGTCCTAAAAATGTCAGCTCGGTTTGAAGGACTCGAATTCCATCACATAGCCCGAGATAATAACCAAGCAGCCGATGTACTGGCATGCATCGTTGCGAAACGTGATGCTGTCCCTCCAAATATCTTCCTGGAATGGCTCTTCAAGCCATCCGTACTATGGGAAGAGCAGCCCGGAAGTGACAAACCGGAAAAAACCACGCCAATCGGCGATTCAGCCGATGACATAACACCTTCAGCCCACGTCATAATGGCAGTAATTGCCCCGTGGACAGAACCATTCCTAGCCTACTTGCTTAGGAAGGAACTTCCCGAAGACCAAAACGAGGCCCGCTGCGTAGTCCGGCGATCGAAAGCCTACAAGGTCCATGAGGGAGAACTTTATAAGAAAAGTACACCCGGAGTCCTTCAAAGGTGTATCTCCGAAGAGGAAGGGTGAAACCTCCTAGCTGAAATTCATGCCGGACTAGGCGGACACCACGCAGCAGCCCGGGCCCTCGTAGGAAAGGCATTCCATACAGGATTTTATTGGCCGACGGCCCGGGCAGATGCCCAGGACTTAGTCCAGAGATGCGTTGGTTGTCAGCTCTTTGCTAATCAAAGCCACATGCTGCCCACCGCCCTCAAAACTATACCCATTACCTGGCCGTTTGCGGTCTGGGGGCTTGATATGGTTGGACCCCTTAAAGGGGAAACCCACAAGCAAAGATACCTATTGGTCATGGTGGATAAATTCACCAAATGGACAGAGGCCAAACCGGTCAAAACGGCAGAGTCCGGACCAGTGATAGACTTTATATCCGGGGTAGTACACCGCTACGGAGTCCCCCACAGCATCATCACCGACAACGGCACGAACTTTACAGCCGACGAGGTTAAGTCATGGTGCAAAAATATGGGCATCAAGCTCGACTACGCTTCAGTCTATCACCCTCAAACCAACGGTCAAGTGGAACGAGCAAATGGTCTAATAATGAGCGGCATTAAACCCAGACTAGTGTGGTCACTTACTAAATCTGACACGTACTGGGTTGAGGAGCTCGACTCCGTACTCTGGGGGCTGCGGACAACACCTAACCGCACTACCGGATTCACACCATTATTTATGGTCTACGGCGCAGAGGCAGTCTTGCCCTGCGACATTATTCATGACTCACCTCGAGTGCGCATGTACGAAGAAAGAGAGGCCGAGCTTGATTGGCAGGACAGCTTGGACACATTGGAGGAAGAAAGAGACGTCGCCAAGGCTTGTTCCGCATTCTATCAGCAGCAGGCCCGAAGATATCAAAGTAGAGAAGTACGGGCCAAGACTTACAACGTTGGTGAACTAGTTCTACGCCTGCCGGACAACAAAAAGGACAAGCTCAAGCCCAAATGGGAGGGCCCCTTCATTATTGATCAAGTACTGACTGGCGGAGCATACCATCTACGAAATGCGTCGGATAACTGACTCGAGCCGAACCCATGGAACGCAGCCCGCCTCAGAAGATTCTATGCCTAGCGCCGGACTAAGAGTTCGTCCCCTTCCTCTGTCCAAATTTTTAAACTTCGGCTGTCTTTTGTTTCTCTTTTCATAACCTTTTTACTAAAAAGCCCCGAAGGGCCTACTTTCGCATTTTTCGCATACACTTGATGTGCCATCCGCACTCATTATACCTGGGGGCTTCTTTTACAGAAGCTCAATTATAAGGGTTTCATGCCCAGCACATGTGTCAAGCTTCCACATGTACCTTTTACTCACCATTATATGCATCGATATGACTTAAGTTTTGGCCAAGCTGGGTTGCCTGGCTCCTGTGCTTACCCCTACGTTCCCGATTGTTCGGCTAGGAGGTAAAGGGAGCATCTCTGCGATTGTTACTGCCGGGTCAGCCGGATGTGTACCTCAGACTGGGTGAAGCCGAAAACTAGCATTCTTAAGGGCTTATTCGGTCGGTGACTTAAAAGATGACTTTTTACCTACTCATTTATCCGCCCCCAGATGTTTTCTCTGCTTTTTTCACAGTCCGGACATGCACTTTAGGGCATGCCTCCCAGGGAAAGGAACCCTTAACGGAACTATTCTCTCTGGAAGAAGTTTCTTACTAACCATGTAATATAACATAACTAGTTGGGCACTTGTCTGATAAAGCACTAATGACCCCTACGCCTAGTCTCCATGCATACCCCGGTTGTTTCTTAACCAAAAAGGTATTTGGACACACTCCAGACTCTAGGGTCCCGAGGTTGAAGCGAAAAGGTCGGCAAAGACAAACGATCTACAATCCGGCTAGAAGGCATTTCACATGTCACTTTAAAGGAAAACATACATCGTCAAAATTACTGATTGTATTCCTCCTCAATCCCGTCTAACAGGCTGTCTAGCTTACAGTCCCGTTGGGAAAATTTAGCAGCCAACTCTACTTGGCTGTATACTAAACTCACAGGGATCTCCTTCCCATCGGGCCCCACCGGTCCAACTTCGGCCATATGGTTGGGATCCGCCTTCTTGTAACGCGTCTTCACCATGGCCCAAGCCTCCCTGGCACCTTGGCGGCAGGCCGAAATCTTCCATAAACGGAAGCGCTGCCGCACTCCCTGAAGCTTCTCCGCAAGATCTCCAAGGCCCTCGGGTAGGGAGAAGGCTGGCCATAAAGCCTGGACGACGCCGCTCATTGCCTGCCAAACTCGTTCGAGCAGCTGCAACAGCTCGGGAAGTTGATCACCCGTTGATACGGGCATCTCCTTCGCGAGGCGACCGGTGAGTATACCTACAAGACATAATTTGTCAATCGACTTCCTCGCCGAACTCTTCTTTTCAAAGGAGTCCGCTCAAGCACTTACTATAGATGCCGCGACGAAGCCGCTCAGTCTCCTTAACGGAGCCGGACAGCTCGGCCCAAACACCTTTCAGCTCTTCTCCGAGTTGGGCGTGGGCACCCTGGAGCTTGTTCCTTTCTTGCTGCACCTTATTTAGCACCCTCTCGCCGGCCTTTAGCTGGCGTAGTAATTCTTGCCTATCCGGATCTTGTTCGGCGGCACCTGCAATGTCACTATTAGACTTGCGCGCACACCGCACAGCGCTTATATTTATTAACAAAAATGTGTTACCAGGAGGGGTCTCTGTGTCTCCCCCTGCGGCAGCAAGTGCGGCCTTAAGTTGGGCCTTGCATTCTTGCAGCTCCTGAGACAGCTGGGCATTCTTCTCGGTAAGAGCCTGCGTTTTAATTGATCCTTAAATCAGTTAATATAACTACTTTAAGTCTCGGGGGCTACTGGTATATATAACCATTAAATTTCCCTTACCCGTATGTCTTTCACATACTGCTCCGTGGCTCTGGTAAAACCATCTTGAGCGGCACGGATGTGCGCGTCCCCTGCGTTAAAGGCGTCCAATGCCTCAGGGGAGAAGCACGCTTCATGAAACACTATCCGGTGGCGCCTATGGTTCATGGCGCTCTCCACCTCAGACTTGGTGGCGGACAGTCTGTCGGTGTCCTCCGTTGGAGGAGGATCCGGCCTGCGTCTTGCGCTTGCCTCCCCCTCCAGGCCGGGCGCTGGAGCCTGGCCGGTGTAGGTTGGATCGGCAACTTCCGCGCCCGCAGTCCGGCGAGCGCTTTTTCTCCTGTAAAGATCATGAGCACTCAGACGCTTCCTAGGAACGTTGCTCTGAAAATTCAAATACAAGTTATACCTTTGCGGCGACGTTTCAGTCTGTGCCGCGCTCCATTTCCGCCTGCTGGTCCGGACTGACCTTTGTTGGTCAGTCGCCGCGGGCTCGGCTTCCCGCTGTAAAGGCGCTTCCTGTAGAATACCATCGTTCGCGAAGGTCAGAAATGGGCAAGGAAGAGATAATGGTGTTCGGACCTCGGTGACAGTCACCTGGGAAGCCGGATACAGTCCGGGGTAGTCCGCCGTAATGGCGACCAAAGCATTATCCATGCTGAGCTGGTGAAATACCCCGTCGATCAGCTCCACCTTGATGTCCGGATCCTCTTCGGAGGCCGGATCCAGGAATCTTTCTGGATCCTCGGGTTGCGGAGCGGGACTTACCATGTCCTCCACAGTTCGGCGTAGATCCTGCGCCGAAGACATAATGTAAGAAGCCTAAACTTCGAAAGCATGGGTTGAGCCCTTGAAAGTGTTCGCTTACCCATCCTCTAGGGTTGTTCATGGAAAACCCATTCAAAGGGTTCGTTCAAAGGAAGACCTCCTTCTCCCCCTTGTACAGGCTGGATAGGATCTCCACCAGATCCTCGGTCGAATCCGGCCCTTCGCGGCCATGACGGGTGGCGTCGTCTTCCCTGTTGAAATCCCACATGGGGTGGCCTCTGTATTGCAATGGCTGTACCCCCCGCATGATGCATGTCGCCATGACTCCAATCATGGTCAACCCGGAATGGGCCAGTAATCTTATTCGGCCCATCAAGTAATGGACGCTCTTGTCTTCCTCCAATCGGGGGCTCCGTGGGCGCCAGCTGAGGCGTTTCTTCAGAGGAGCAACACTAAACTCTGGGAGGCCAATCCGGACTGGGTCCGGCAGCGGAGCGTCTCCTATGTAAAACCACTCTAAAGGCCAGTCTTCGGACGCCTTCTTGGGAGTACCGGATGGGTATCCGGTCCCGGCGATGCGCCATATTTCGGCGCCGCCCACTTGATATATGGACCCCTCGTGAGAACAGGGTACGAGGCAGAATAGCCTCTTCCACAATGCAAA
Organism: Triticum timopheevii; assembly: GCA_963921465.1. Lineage (NCBI taxonomy): Eukaryota > Viridiplantae > Streptophyta > Magnoliopsida > Poales > Poaceae > Triticum > Triticum timopheevii. The sequence continues at coordinate 247,201,423 of OY997262.1, read as the reverse complement.
ATGCGGCTCAATGCCCAGGAATAGCTTGCAAAGGGCTACGTAGCCCGCGATATGCAGGACAGAGGCGGGCGTGAGGTGGTGGAGCTGGAGCCCGTAGAACTCCAGGAGCCCACGGAGGAACGAATGTATTGGGAATCCGAGTCCCCTTATCAGATAAGGGACGAAGCATACTCGCTCCCCTTTATTGGGGCTTGGGGTAGCTTCTGCTTGCCTCCCACCTTGATAAGTGACCAGCCCGGCTCGAACTGGGACCATGAAGGCCGGAGGGAGATATCCCCCCGCTTGGAGCTTCACTAGCTCGTTGTGCGGAACAGAGCACCTCCTCCAATCCCCTGGCGGTGGGCTGGGAGCGCGAGAAGAGGAGCCGCGTTGATGGTCCATGATGGAATGGATTTCTAGGTCAAGGGCGCTCCGATGAAGTATTCGCGGGAGGAAGATGGTGTGGTTTGGATCTGGATTTTTGCCTCTTTTGTAGGCGGATGACTCGCACGACTAGGGGGTGAAGCATAAAAGACACCCTTGCTTTTCGCATTCGTGCGACGCGTGGAAAAAGGCCATTATTGGGCGAAGAGGCCGAGAAACACAGTATTTATGATAAAGCCGGACACTGTTCGGCAGGTACATGGAACTTGAAGGGAGAACCCGCCTTGCAACGCCGAAGACTATATACGCGCTGGACTTATCGTCATTGAAGCCTGGCTTGGGGGCTACTGAGGGAGTCCTGGACTAGGGGGTGTCCGGACAGCCGGACTATCATCATCCGCCAGACTCCAAGACTACGAAGATACAAGATTGAAGACTCCGTCCCGTGTCCGGATGGGACTTTCCTTGGCGTGGAAGGCAAGCTTGGCGATACGGATATGTAGATCTCCTACCATCGTAACCGACTCTGTGTAACCCTAGCCTCCTCCGGTGTCTATATAAACTGGAGGGCTTTAGTCCGTAGGACGCAACATACATTACAGCAATCATACCATAGGCTAGCTTTAGGGTTTAGCCTCCTTGATCTCGTGGTAGATCCACTCTTGTACTACCCATATCATCAATATTAATCAAGCCGGATGTAGGGTTTTACCTCCATCAAGAGGGCCCGAACCTGGGTAAAACATCGTGTCCCTTGTCTCCTGTTACCATCCGCCTAGACGCACAGTTTGGGACCCCCTACTCGAGATCCGCCGGTTTTGACACCGATAGCGCTCGTTGCTTTCCTGCGGGCGAATGTCGACGTGTTTGCGTGGCAGCCATCTGACATCCCCGGTGTTCCCAGGAAAGTAATCGAGCACCACCTTGCCGTCTGTCCTCATGCGCGGCCCGTTAAGCAGAAAGTCAGGAAACAAGCAGTGGAGCGCCAAGGATTCATCGCAGAAGAAATCAAGAAATTGGAAGCAGCAGGCCTTGTCAGAGGAGTGCTCCATCCTACATGGTTGGCCAATCCTGTAGTCGTGCGCAAGGCAAACGGGAAATGGAGGCTTTGTATCGACTTTACCGATGTTAATAAAGCTTGTCACAAAGACCCATTTCCCTAGCCGCGCACTGACCAGATTGTTGACTCCACGGCCGGATGTGACTTGCTTTCATTTCTTGACGCATACTCAGGATATCATCAGATCTTCATGGCAGAAGAGGATGAGGAGAAGACCACATTTATCACTCCATGTGGCACATACTGTTTTGTACGGATGCCCTTCGGATTAAAGAATGCTGGTTCAACATTTGCAAGGGTAGTCCATGACGCTTTTGAGCCACAAATACACAGAAATGGCAAGTCCAATGAAATGGACTCCGGAGGCGGAGGCTGCGCTGCAGGACTTAAAGAGATACCTGTCCTCCGCTCCAACACTTGTCGCACCTAAGGCACAAGAGAAGTTGCTGCTGTATATAGCGGCAACCAATCAAGTGGTTAGTGCTGCGTTAGTAGCAGAGAGGGAGGCGGATGATGAGCCAGCAACCACGGCAGATGCATCCAGCGACAAGCAGCGGACTTCACCGGCAAGCTCTAGTCCCGACAAGGATGGATCTGCACAGGCGCCCGAGGAGATGCAGAAGAGAATGGTGCAGCGCCCAGTTTACTTCGTGAGTTCCCTTCTGCAGGGGGCTAGATCGAGGTACTCTAGTGTGCAGAAATTGCTTTTCGGCCTTCTCATGGCCTCGAGAAAGCTGCGCCATTACTTCCAAGCACATGAGATCACAGTTGTCACTCATTTTCCGCTGAAGAGGATACTGCAGAACAGCCAGGATTGTCGAGTGGGCACTGGAACTGTCAAGCTTTGGCCTCAAGTTTGAGAGCACTTCAACTATCCAAAGCAGAGCATTGGCAGAATTCATAGCAGAGTGGATGCCAACACCAGATGAAGAAATTCCAGAAACGAGCATCCCCGTCAAGGAAGCAAGTAAAGAGTGGCTGATGTACTTTGATGGTGCCTTCTCGCTGCAAGGCGCCGGTGCGGGCGTGCTGCTTATCGCACCCACCGGAGAGCACCTCAAGTACGTAGTCCAGATGCACTTTCCTAGGGAGCAAGCAACAAACAATATCCGCAGAGTATGAAGGTTTGCTTGCCGGTCTCAGGATCGTGGAAGACCTTGGGATCAAGAAGCTCATTGTCAGGGGTGACTTGCAGCTTGTCGTCCGCCAAGTGAACAAGAATTATCAGAGTCCGTTGATGGAAGCTTACGTTGATGAAGTGAGAAAGCTAGAAGAGAACTTTGACGGCCTACAGATGGAGCATGGACCAAGAGCTGATAATGACATTGCCGATGGCCTGTCGAAGTGCGCCGCACTAAAGTTGCCTATGGAACCAGGAATCTTTGTGCTAAAGCTGACTCAACCGTCTGTAACGCCATCAACTGGACAGAGCAAGAAGAGGAAGTTGATTTCTGGTGACTACTTTCCGGCAGAGCTCCCCGAAGCCGCCACCAAGAAGGTCCCCAAGATCAACACCAAGGGTGCTGAGGAGCAGTCTGCTCCGACACGCCCTAGGGTTTGTTCCATTGGAGCAGACGCTCCCGACAAGTTTTGCTCCGACGAGCTTGCCGGGGAACATCAAGCTCCAGCTGAGACACAGGTCCTTGCCTTACAAGTGGATGTTCCCGTAGCAGCAGATGTGCCTTACTCCTTGTTGTCGAGCCACAAGCTCCAGCATGGGCACAACAGATTGTGCGTTTCCTTCAGACAGGAGAACTTCCCGAAGAGCAAGAAGAAGCGGAAAGAGTAGCCCGGCAGTCAAGTATGTACCAGTTTGTTGACAACACACTATACAGAAGAAGACTCAACAGTGTGAAACTGAAGTGTATTCACCGGGAAGACGGACAAAAGCTGTTGGCTGAGATACATGGAGGCATATGTGGTCACCACATTGGCGCAAGAGCACTTGCCGGCAAAGCGTTCCGGCAAGGTTTCTTTTGGCCGACAGCCCTCCAGGATGCAACTGCACAAGTAACCAAGTGTGAAGCGTGCCAGTTCCATTCCAAGTAGATACACCAGCCAGCTCAAGCTCTCCAGACGATCCCTTTATACTGGCCATTTTCGGTCTGGGGGCTCGACATCCTCAGCCCCTTTCCCCGAGCTGTCGGGGCTTTGAGTACTTGTACGTTGCAATCGACAAGTTCACAAAGTGGCCGGAAGTGGAAGCAGTGAGGAAGGTGACAGCACAGTCAACAGTCAAGTTCTTCAGGTCGATTGTTTGTCGCTTCGGGATCCCTAACAGGATCATCACCGACAACGGCACGTAATTCAAGAGTCGCACCTTCATGCAGTACGTCCAAGATCTTGGCGCCAAGGTCTGCTTCGCTTCTGTTGCTCACCCGAGAAGCAACGGTCAAGCGGAGAGGGCAAATGCTGAAGTGCTGCGCGGGCTCAAGACCAGGACTTTCGATAGGCTGCGCAAGTGCGGAAAGAACTGGATTGAGGAGCTGCCGGTGGTTCTTTGGTCGATCAGGACGACGCCAAATCGAGCCACTACCGGACACCTTTCGCTCTAGTCTATGGAGCAGAGGCAGTTCTCCCCACGGAACTCGTGTACGGGTCACCTCGAGTGCTCGCTTATGATGAGCTTGAGCAAGAGCAGCTGCGACAAGATGACGCGCTGCTCCTAGAGGAGGACCGTCTTCAGGCTGCTGTACGAGCTGCTCAATACCAGCAAGCTTTGCGCCGCTACCATAGCCGCAAAGTTAATGCCAGAAGTCTCGAGGATGGCAACCTTGTTCTTCGGTGTGTTCAGTCCGCCAAGAATTCCAACAAGTTGACGCCGAAGTGGGAAGGCCCTTACCGGGTGAAACGAGTCACTAGGCCTGGCGCTGTCCGCCTTGAGACCGAAGATGGCATTCCGGTGAGCAACTCCTGGAACATCGAGCATCTTCATAAGTTTTACCTGTAGGGTGCGGTTGCCGGAACCTATTCCAGCAACCACCTTTTGTACAAGTCTTGCCGCTGTTGCATGTAATCCTTTGTACAAAGCCGGGTGCAGACCCCGTGCATAAGTAAAGCTCATGTGCTCTGCACATCTTGTCAATTTCATGCTTTCTATTTTTTTGCATGTGTTATCTGACACTTTGTGCAGCGCCTACCCCAGGTAAGCAATAACGAGCCGTAAGGCTCCATATCTTTATTTTCTCTTCTCAAAGAAAGGAAGGTTCCCTCGCCCACAAGTTTGCTGGGGGGAAGGAGAAGATAATGGTGTGGACCAGGCGTCGCTCAAGAAAGTTTCGCCTTACCGGGAAGCGAATGATAGAAAAGCTAAGTTACCAAAGTTTGAGCAATTAGTTTAAAAAAAAATTAAGTTATCTTCCTTGAACGACCGTGCTTTGTATGGAAAACCTGTGCGCAGAGGAACCAACTCGTAGCTAGCTGCGCCCTTACTTTGTTTCGAGTCCGCTCAACAACTTAAGTGAGCTGAGACTAGTTGCGACAAGGTTTCTTGTCGGTAACGGCACCGCCAGCAGGCTGCTGATGTCCCGCACTCAGCGCTCGTGGCTAAGGTGCCTGCGCCGACAAGTTCCCTAAAAGCGTAGGGCAAAAACATACAAAGGAAGGAATCAAGTAGAGGAAATAACATAGCAGTCGCTACCCAAAATAAAGTTATATTACAAGATAGCTTGTCGCAGCTCTAACAGATTGTTCTCATAACATGACCGGCAGCGACAAGGAAAGGAGGAAACGAGCGGCCTAATCTACGCGATCGCCCTCGACCCTCTTGATCCCGCTCACCTTGTCCACAATGGGTGCGACAAGGGTCTTGAGCGCTTCCAGATCAGCATCCGGCGGCAAGGACCTGAGGACGTTGGTGAGGTTGAGGCCCGGATTGCGGAAGGCCACCTTCACCAACACCTTTTGAAGAGCTCCCGCGCAGATCTTGCGTGACTCGTCGGCCAGCTGCTTTGGGATCCTCTCCTGGAGTCGCTGGAGGGCCGTCGCCATGCCTTTGAAGAACAAAGTGAGCTTGGCGCTGGGTTGGAGGTTCTCCTCGGAGGGATACCCAAGATCCTCCATCCCCAGCTGCACCAACTCCCTGTCGATGGCTGCGGCAATATCCACGAGACCCTCCGTCCAGAGCTCCACAGTATCCCTGAAGGTGTTCTGGGTGTCGGCGGCTCTCGTCAGCAGTGCCTCATTGGCCTTGATCTCCTCCTTTAAGGCCACCTCCTGCTCCTTGGCGCTGTCCAGCGTCTTGGTCAAAGTATCCAGCTTCAGCTCAAGATCCGCGTTGGAGTCCTTGGCGGTGCTAGGCTCGTTTCCCTTCTCGGCGAGACAACCCTGCAGCTCGCCAAGGGTGTAGGCGTCCTTCTCGCGCTCACGCTTGAGCGCGGCAAGCTCTTCACCGTTCGCCTCGAGATCCGCCTCCAGCCACGCCACCTTCGTCTCCAGCTTCTTCTTGGCGGCCTCGGCAGCTGCGGCAGCATCCTCGGCTTCCTTAAGAGCCCCGCCAAATGTTTGCTCGCGCGCGGCAAGCTCCTCCTCGTGGCTATCAAGGTTGATCTTCCGCTGCACCAACTCGCCCTCCCGCGCGAACAGATCCTCGGCGGCAAGCCGCTGTTGCTCTTTAGCTTCAGCCTTCTCGAGGAGGAAGGCTCTCCGCTCCTCGGCTAGTTGCGCCCGCTCCTCTACCAGGGACCGAAGAGCTTCCTGGTTAGCACCCCGGAGCTCCTCCGCCCGCTTCTTGATGTCCACTCCAGCCTTCACGACGAGCGCTTCTCGGGATTCCAGCTTGGCCTGTCGAGCGCGGTAGAGCGACAACAGCTTCCGCAGTAGCTGCTCCTCCTCAGGCTCGCCGCTGCTACTGCTCGGCGCGTCAACCAGTGTCAGCCTAGCGGAGGCGAGCACCTCTCCATCTAAGGTTTCTCCTTCGACTGGCGCCCTGGAGCTTGACGCCTAGGGGATCTTGATGAAGATGCCATCGCCGGCCTTCAAATAGGCGCCGGGCTGGGGCTCTTCGGAGCCTGATGCTGCAGCAGCGGCGGAGGGATCGGCGGTCGGCGTAGCGCCTGTCACTCCTGCGGCCTCAGGGCCGTCAATACGATCGCCAGATCCCTCGCCAGCTTTTGCGGCGGTAGCCTTGGCGGCCTCCTCGCCGGCGGGGTCATCAGCGCCAGCTTCTTCTTCGGTGGCAGCGACGTCGTCGGTGTTGCCATGCGTGTTCTCCTCACCGGTGACCTCGGTCTCCATCGGCTCCATGGTAGATGGATCTAGCAACCGGAAAAGGGAAAAAGTCAAGCAAATATCCAAAAAGAAAATCAGAAGAAGAAGAACCCAAGGGAAGTTTTCAAGCAAGGAGGATTACCTGTGCTGAGTTCCACAGTCACGGTCTCCACCACAGGGGGATCGCTGGTGCTGTCCCTTGCCGGAGAACTCTCCCTTGTCGGAGACTTCTCCCTTGCCGGGGAATCCTCCCTTGCCGGAGATCGCTCCCTTGCCGGGGATCGCTCCCTTGGCGGAGTAGTCGAAGCAGATGACATGTCGGGGGCGGCTTCCGGGCGCTCCTGGTGAGGTTATTCTGCTCCTACACAATAGTCAGGTGTCAGCAAAGAAAGAGCACTCATGCGCGCCTAAAAGCGGGAAGTAAATCATGTTCTTACGCTGGGGGCTGCCTTGGGGAACAGTTGCCGGGTCCGGCAAGGTGGTCTCGGGCGCGCCCCCTGCTGTCGCGGTGGGTTCGTCCTCGATGACAATCACCGGGACCTTGGCTCTCTTTGCCGCTCTCTGGGCCAGAGTCCTGAAAAGGAATGAGTTCGGAGTAAAGCAAATCAGATACAAGACAAAACAGCAAGAATTGAAGAACTACAAGTACATCAGAGAATCTTACTCTTCTTCTTCCTCGTCAGAGCTGAGCACGGAGAGGTCGAAGTCCGGCTCGCCTCCGGTGCGACGAAGCGGAGGGGTGGGATCTCTTAGCCGCTCGGCGGGGGTAGTGGCGGTGGCCTGAGACGGCTCAGCTCCGGTCGCCGCCGCGGCGTGAGAAGCGGCAGGAGCAGAAGCGGTGCTCCGGGAGGACCCCACTCCAGTTGCCGCAGCGGCGTGAGGCGCTCCCGCGATAGTGCTTGTCGCGGTAGAGCGTGTCACGCGGCGCAGCGGCTGTCGACTCGTCTGCCGCCCTGCTACGTCCCCGGCCTTGCGGAGACGCCTTCTTGGTGGAGCTGGGGGCTCTGCTTGTCGGCGAGGAAGAGCTTGGCGGCGAAGAAGAGCTCGCCTGGCCTGATGTCAAGTCGAGCGAGCCCGCCGAGGGTGCGAGCGGCTCGTTGAAGATCGGCTCCTCTTCCTCGCCGAGGCCCCAGCTCCACCAAGAAGGCGTCTCCGCAAGGCCGGGGACGTAGCAGGGCGGCAGACGAGTCGACAGCCGCTGCGCCGCGTGACACGCTCTACCGCGACAAGCACTATCGCGGGAGCGCCTCACGCCGCTGCGGCAACTGGAGCGGGGTCCTCCCGGAGCACCGCTTCTGCTCCTGCCGCTTCTCACGCCGCGGCGGCGACCGGAGCTGAGCCGTCTCAGGCCACCGCCACTACCCCCGCCGAGCGGCTAAGAGATCCCACCCCTCCGCTTCGTCGCACCGGAGGCGAGCCGGACTTCGACCTCTCCGTGCTCAGCTCTGACGAGGAAGAAGAAGAGTAAGATTCTCTGATGTACTTGTAGTTCTTCAATTCTTGCTGTTTTGTCTTGTATCTGATTTGCTTTACTCCGAACTCATTCCTTTTCAGGACTCTGGCCCAGAGAGCGGCAAAGAGAGCCAAGGTCCCGGTGATTGTCATCGAGGACGAACCCACCGCGACAGCAGGGGGCGCGCCCGAGACCACCTTGCCGGACCCGGCAACTGTTCCCCAAGGCAGCCCCCAGCGTAACTACATGATTTACTTCCCGCTTTTAGGCGCGCATGAGTGCTCTTTCTTTGCTAACACCTGACTATTGTGTAGGAGCAGAACAACCTCACCAGGAGTGCCCGGAAGCCGCCCCCGACATGTCATCTGCTTCGACTACTCCGCCAAGGGAGCGATCCCCAGCAAGGGAGCAATCTTCGGCAAGGGAGGATTCCCCGGCAAGGGAGAAGTCTCCGACAGGGGAGAGTTCTCCGGCAAGGGACAGCACCAGCGATCCCCCTGTGTTGGAGACCGTGACTGTGGAACTTAGCACAGGTAATCTTCCTTGCTTGAAAACTTCCCTTGGGTTCTTCTTCTTCTGATTTTCTTTTTGGATATTTGCTTGACTTTTCTCCCTTTTCCGGTTGCTAGATCCATCTGCCACGGAGCCGATGGAGACCGAGGTCGCCGGCGAGGAGAACGCGCATGGCAACACCGACGACGTCGCTGCCACCGAAGAGGAAGCTGGCGCTGATGACCCCGCCGGCGAGGAGGCCGCCAAGGCTGCCGCCGCAAAAGCTGGCGAGAGATCTGGTGATCGTACTGACGGCCCCGAGGCCGTAGGAGCGACAGGCGCTACGCCGATCGCCGATCCCTCCGCCACTGCTGCAGCGTCAGGCTGCGAAGAGCCCCAGCCCGGCGCCTATTTGAAGGCCGGCGATGGCATCTTCATCAAGATCCCCTAGGCGTCAAGCTCCAGGGCGCCAGTCGAAGGAGAAACCTTAGATGGAGAGGTGCTCGCCTCCGCTAGGCTGACACTGGTTGACGCGCCGAGCAGCAGCAGCGGCGAGCCTGAGGAGGAGCAGCTACTGCGGAAGCTGTTGTCGCTCTACCGCGCTCGACTGGCCAAGCTGGAATCCCGAGAAGCGCTCGTCGTGAAGGCTGGAGTGGACATCAAGAAGCGGGCGGAGGAGCTCCGGGGTGCTAACCAGGAAGCTCTTCGGTCCCTGGCAGAGGAGCGGGCGCAACTAGCCGAGGAGCGGAGAGCCTTCCTCCTCGAGAAGGCTGAAGCTAAAGAGCAACAGCGGCTTGCCGCCGAGGATCTGTTCGCGCGGGAGGGCGAGTTGGTGCAGCGGAAGATCAACCTTGATAGCCACGAGGAGGAGCTTGCCGCGCGCGAGCAAACATTTGGCGGGGCTCTTAAGGAAGCCGAGGATGCTGCCGAAGCTGCCGAGGCCGCCAAGAAGAAGCTGGAGATGAAGGTGGCGCGGCTGGAGGCGGATCTCGAGGCGAACGGTGAAGAGCTTGCCGCGCTCAAGCGTGAGCGCGAGAAGGACGCCTACACCCTTGGCGAGCTGCAGGGTTGTCTCGCCGAGAAGGGAAACGAGCCTAGCACCGCCAAGGACTCCAACGCGGATCTTGAGCTGAAGCTGGATACTTTGACCAAGACGCTGGACAGCGCCAAGGAGCAGGAGGTGGCCTTAAAGGAGGAGATCAAGGCCAACGAGGCACTGCTGACGAGAGCCGCCGACACCCAGAACACCTTCAGGGATACTGTGGAGCTCTGGACGGAGGGTCTCGTGGATATTGCCGCAGCCATCGACAGGGAGCTGGCGCAGCTGGGGATGGAGGATCTTGGGTATCCCTCCGACGAGAACCTCCAACCCAGCGCCAAGCTCACTTTGTTCTTCAAAGGCATGGCGACGGCCCTCCAGCGACTCCAGGAGAGGATCCCAAAGCAGCTGGCCGACGAGTCACGCAAGATCTGCGCGGGAGCTCTTCAAAAGGTGTTGGTGAAGGTGGCCTTCCGCAATCCGGGCCTCAACCTCACCAACGTCCTCAGGTCCTTACCGCTAGATGCTGATCTGGAAGCGCTCAAGACCCTTGTCGCACCTATTGTGGACAAGGTGAGCGGGATCAAGAGGGTCGAGGGCGATCGCGTAGATTAGGCTGCTCGTTTCCTCCTTTCCTTGTCGCTGCCGGTCATGTTATGAGAACAATCTGTTAGAGCTGCGACAAGCTATCTTGTAATATAACTTTATTTTGGGTAGCGACTGCTATGTTATTTCCTCTACTTGATTCCTTCCTTTGTATGTTTTTGCCCTACGCTTTTAGGGAACTTGTCGGCGCAGGCACCTTAGCCGCGAGCGTTGAGTGCGGGACATCAGCAGCCTGCTGGCGGTGCCGTTACCGACAAGAAACCTTGTCGCAACTAGTCTCAGCTCACTTAAGTTGTTGAGCGGACTCGAAACAAAGTAAGGGCGCAGCTAGCTACGAGTTGGTTCCTCCGCGCACAGGTTTTCCATACAAAGCACGGTCGTTCAAGGAAGATAACTTAAAAAATTTTAAAACTAATTGCTCAAACTTTGGCAACTTAGCTTTTCTGTCGTTCGCTTCCCGGTAAGGCGAAACTTTCTTGAACGACGCCTGGTCCACACCATTATCTTCTCCTTCCCCCCCGGCAAACTTGTGGGCGAGGGAACCTTCCCTTCTTTGAGAAGAGAAAATAAAGATATGGAGCCTTACGGCTCGTTATTGCTTACCGGGGGTAGGCACTGCACAAAGTGTCGGATAACACATGCAAAAAAATTGAAAGCATGAAATTGACAAGATGTGCAGAGCACATGAGCTTTACTTATGCACGGGGTCTGCGCCCGGCTTTGTACAAAGGATTACATGCAACAGCGGCAAGACTTGTACAAAAGGTGGTTGCCAGAACAGGTTCCGACAACCGCGCCCTACAGGTTAAACTTACGAAGATGCTCGATGTTCCAGGAGTTGCTCACCGGAATGCCATCTTCGGTCTCAAGGCGGACAGCGCCAGGCCTAGTGACTCGTTTCACCCGGTAAGGGCCTTCCCACTTTGGCGTCAACTTGTTGGAATTCTTGGCGGACTAAACACGCCGAAGAACAAGGTCGCCTTCCTCGAGACTTCTGGCATTAACTTTGCGGCTATGGTAGCGGCGCAAAGCTTGCTGGTATCGAGCAGCTCGTACAGCAGCCTGAAGACGGTCCTCCTCGAGGAGCAGCGCGTCATCTTGTCGCAGCTGCTCTTGCTCAAGCTCATCATAAGCAAGCACTCGAGGTGACCCGTATACGAGTTCCGTGGGGAGAACTGCCTCTGCTCCATAGACTAGAGCGAAAGGTGTCTGGCCAGTGGCTCGATTTGGCGTCGTCCTGATCGACCAAAGAACCACCGGCAGCTCCTCAATCCAGTACTTTCCGCACTTGTGCAGCCTGTCGAAAGTCCTGGTCTTGAGCCCGCGCAGCACTTCAAAATTTGCCCTCTCCGCTTGACCGTTGCTTCTCGGGTGAGCAACAGAAGCGAAACAGACCTTGTCGCCAAGATCTTGGACGTACTGCATGAAGGTGCGGCTCGTGAATTGCGTGCCATTGTCGGTGATGATCCTGTTAGGGATCCCGAAGCGACAAACAATCGACCTGAAGAACTTGACTGCTGATTGTGTTGTCACCTTCCTCACTGCTTCCACTTCCGGCCACTTTGTGAACTTGTCGATTGCAATGTACAAGTACTCAAAGCCCCCGACAGCTCGGGGAAAGGGGCCGAGGATGTCGAGCCCCCAGACCGAAAATGGCCAGGATAAAGGGATCGTCTGGAGAGCTTGAGCTGGCTGGTGTATCTGCTTGGAATGGAACTAGCACACTTCACACTTGGTTACTTGTGCAGTTGCATCCTGGAGGGCTGTCGGCCAAAAGAAACCTTGCCGGAACGCTTTGCCGGCAAGTGCTCTTGCGCCAATGTGGTGACCACATATGCCTCCATGTATCTCAGCCAACAGCTTTTGTCCATCTTCCCGGTGAATACACTTCAATTTCACACCGTTGAGTCTTCTTCTGTACAGTGTGTTGTCAACAAACTGGTACATACTTGACTGCCGGGCTACTCTTTCCGCTTCTTCTTGCTCTTCGGGAAGTTCTCCTGTCTGAAGGAAACGAACAATCTGCTGTGCCCATGCTGGAGCTTGTGGCCCGACAACAAGGACTAAAGGCACATCTGCTGCTGCGGGAACATCCGCTTCTACGGCAAGGACCTGCGTCTCAGCCGGAGCTTGATGTTCCCCGGCAAGCTTGCCGGAGCAAAACTTGTCAGGAGCGTCTGCTTCAACGGAACAAACCCTAGGGCTTGTCGGAGCAGACTGCTCCTCAGCACCCTAGGTGTTGATCTTGGGGACCTTCTTGGCGGCGGCTTCGGGGAGCTCTGCCGGAAAGTAGTCACCAGCAATCAACTTCCTCTTCTTGCTCTGTCCAGTTGATGTAGTTACAGATGGTTGAGTCAGCTTGAGCACAAAGATTCCTGGTTCCACAGGCAACTTTAGTGCGGCGCACTTTGACAGGCCATCGGCATTGTCATTATCAGCTCTTGGTACATGCTCCATCTGTAGGCCGTCAAAGTGCTCTTCTAGCTTTCTCACTTCATCAACGTAAGCTTCCATCAACGGACTCTGATAATTCTTGTTCACTTGGTGGATGACAAGCTGCGAGTCACCCCTGACAATGAGCTTCTTGATCCCAAGGTCTGCCGCGATCCTGAGACTGGCAAGCAAAGCTTCATACTCTGCGGTATTGTTTGTTGCTTGATCCCTGGGAAAGTGCATCTGGACTACGTACTTGAGGTGCTCTCCGGTGGGTGCGATAAGCAGCACGCCCGCACCGGCGCCTTGTAGTGAGAAGGCACCATCAAAGTACATCAGCCACTCTTTACTTGCTTCCTTGACGGGGATGCTCGTTTCTGGAATTTCTTCATCTGGTGTTGGCGTCCACTCTGCTATGAATTCTGCCAATGCTCTGCTTTGGATAGTTGAAGTGCTCTCAAACTTGAGGCCAAAGCTTGACAGTTCCAGTGCCCACTCGACAATCTTGCCTTTTGCTTCTGGATTCTGCAGTATCCTCTTCAGCGGAAAACGAGTGACAACTGTGATCTCATGTGCTTGGAAGTAATGGCGCAGCTTTCTCGAGGCCATGAGAAGGCCGAAAAGCAATTTCTGCACACCAGAGTACCTCGATCTAGTCCCCTGCAGAAGGGAACTGACGAAGTAAACTGGGCGCTGCATCATTCTCTTCTGCATCTCCTCGGGCGCCTGCGCAGATCCATCCTTGTCGGGACCAGAGCTTGCCGGTGAAGTCCCCTGCTTGTCGCTGGATGCATCTGCCGTGGTTGCTGGCTCATCATCCGCCTCCCTCTCCTCTACTAACGCAGCACTAACCACTTGATTGGTTGCCGCTATATACAGCAGCAACTTCTCTTGTGGCTTAGGTGCAACAAGTGTTGGAGCGGAGGACAGGTATCTCTTTAAGTCCTGCAGCGCAGCCTCGGCCTCCGGAGTCCATTTCATTGGACCTGCCATTTCTGTGTATTTGTGGCTCAAAAGCGTCATGGACTACCCTTGCAAATGTTGAACCAGCATTCTTTAATCCGAAGGGCATCCGTACAAAATAGTATGTGCCACATGGAGTGATAAGTGCGGTCTTCTCCTCATCCTCTTCTGCCATGAAGATCTGATGATATCCTGAGTATGCGTCAAGAAATGAAAGCAAGTCACATCCGGCCGTGGAGTCAACAATCTGGTCAATGCATGGCAAGGAAAATGGGTCTTTGGGACAAGCTTTATTAACATCGGTGAAGTCGATACAAAGCCTCCATTTCCCGTTTGCCTTGCGCACGACTACAGGATTGGCCAACCACGTAGGATGGAGCACTCCTCTGACAAGGCCTGCTGCTTCCAATTTCTTGATTTCTTCTGCGATGAATTCTTGGCGCTCCACTGCTTGTTTCCTGACTTTCTTCTTGATGGGCCGCGCATGAGGACAGACGGCAAGGTGGTGCTCGATTACTTTCCTGGGAACACCGGGGATGTCAGACGGCTGCCACGCAGACACGTCGACATTCGCCCGCAGGAAAGCAACGAGCGCGCTTTCCTATTTAGGGTCGAGAGTGGCACTGATGGTGAAGGTACCACCAGTGCCGTCCTCCTTGGTGGACACCTTCTTGGTCTCTGGCGGAGCTGCCATTGTCTTCTTACACTTGCTGGTGGAGCTCGATGGTGCGTCCTCGACGGTAGCGCAGCACTCCGAAGAGGTGCGCTTGCCGGAGTGGGCATCAGAACTCTTGCCGGACTCAACGGTAGCGCAGCACTCCGAAGAGGTGCGCTTGCCGGAGTGGGCATTAGAACTCTTGCCTAACTTGGTCTTCTTCTTCCCCCCAGGAGCTTCAGCAGCAAGTGACTTGCGATCTGTTGCGGCTGCTGCTTCCTGGTAGATCTTGTCGGCGCAGATAAGAGCATCCTTCTTGTCGCCAGGGACAGAGATGACACTTATCGGGCCTGGCATTTTCAGCATGTTGTATGCATAGTGAGAGGCTGCCATGAATTTGGCGAGTGTTGGACGGCCAAGTATCCCATTGTAAGGCAATGGAAAGTCAGCAACGTCAAAAGTGACCCTCTCAGTCCTGAAGTTCAAGTCGCTGCCAAATGTTACCGGCAACGTGATCTTTCCCTTCGGCTTGCTCCTTCCCGGATTGATTCCTTGGAATGTACCGGTCTCTTCGAGCTCGCCGTCAGGGATCTGGAGTTTCTGGAGCACCGCGGAGGAGATCAGGCTCAAGCCGGCCCCGCCGTCAACTAGAATCTTAGTGACCTTGAGGTTGCGGATAGTTGGTGAGACCAACATCGGCAAGCACCCGACCGCAGTTATGCGATCAGGGTGGTCCTCAATATCAAAGATGATAGGCGTGCTGGACCATTTCAGAGGCTTGCGTGACTCGACGGGTGGTTCTGCCGCATTGACTTCCCACACCCACTGCTTGAGCTGGCGGTGTGAAGTATGCAGAGAAGCACCACCGTCAACGCACAGGACCTCTGTGGCTTTCTGAAACTCCTGCTCATCGGCCTTGTCATCATCCATATCTTCATCGTCGTCGTCATCTTCATCCTTGTCGCGGCCGCGGGTAGGTCTGTCTCCTTGCCGCTGCTTGGCCTTGTCGCGGCGTCCTCCCCGGCCGGGACGTTTCTTGCCGGCTCCTCCAGCACCTTCTTGGGCCTTCTCCTTGTCGCGTCGCTCGTACTTAGCCTTTTGCTGCTCGACAAGCTGCTCGACCTTCTTGCAGCTCGGGAGGTCATGGCCCTTGGTGCGGTGGATCTTGCAGTACTGCTTGTTGGTGCCGTCCTGCTTGTCGGCAGCCGCCACAGCTTCCTCGCCGGAGCTACCAGCTTTGGCTTTCTTCGTGCCACCTCCGTTGCCGGACTGCTCAACAACTAGCACATCTTTGCCTTTCTTCTTCATGTTGTTCCGTCGCCGGTTTTTCTTTGCCGGGGTGGCATCCTCGCTATCAGATCCTCTTGCTCCTGCATTCTCTCCGGGGAGTTTCCTCCCTTCCTCAGCACGTGCACACTTGTCGGCCAGGGCATATAGCTCACTGACGTCTCTGATCTTGCACATCACCATCTCCTCCCGCATCCTGCGGTTTTGCATGTTCTAATGGAACGCGCTGATGACCGCGGCAGGGTGGACATCTGGGATGTTGTGCTGTACACGGCTGAATCTCTGAATGTACTTGCGCAGGGGATCTCCTTCCTTATGGGCGAGCAGATGAAGGTCACTCTCTTGGCCATGAGGCTTGTGGCCGCCTGTAAAGGCGCCGACAAACTGATGGCATAGGTCTGCCCAGGAGGATATGGAGTTGTCCGGCAAGTGCATGAGCCAGGATCTGACGTTGGGCTTGAGCACCAGCAGGAAGTAGTTGGCAATGATCTTGTCGTCCCGCCCCCCGGCAGCCTACACCGCGATGGTGTAGATGCTGAGCAACTCCGACGGATGCGACTTGCCGTCGTACTTCTCTGGTACGTCTGGCATGAAATTCTTCGTACTAGGCCACTGGACTTGCCGCAGCTGACGAGTGAACACTGGGCAACCTAACGCGTACGGCAAGTCGCCTGGTTCCCCTGGCGCATGCATGTCAACAGAGGGCCCAGCGCACTGGTCCGATTGACGCCGCGCTTCTCTTCGGCGCTCGATGCGAGTACGAGCGTCTTCTTGCTGTCGTTCGTGAAGAACTTGGCGCTGATCGCGACGAGCTCGTGGATCCGATGACGCGGTGGAGTCGCTATCGAGGTGGATCTGGCGAGTCGGCGATCTTGGTCTTCGGGGCGGAGAGTGCACGGTGGTTGCACCCCCACCGGTCTTGTCGCCATCGGCTCGCGCCTGGCAGTCTTGCCGCGGCTGCGATGTATTCGGCTGCCGTGGAGTGTCGCCGTTGGCGAAGACGATGAGACTCTAAATGGTGGCCCTCCATTCGTCGATCTTGTCTGCCGCTGGAGGGTAATCCAGGAGCAGTTGAGCTCTGGCCAAAGCTTCTGCTGGAGTGGTGGGTGGCAGTGGCGAACGGTGCGAGGAGCGGGATATGCTCGGACTTCTAACTTTGTGAGAAGGAGCAGTATCCCGTCCAGGCGACCGTGTCTCACTCGTGCCAGCATGTTGGCGTGCATGCTGGTCTTGAGCACCTCGAGATCCACCAGCTCGATCTTGGTCCAACGAATGTATGGTACTGCGAGTACCATGACGGTGTCGGTCCCGCGCCTCCTGAGATGGGCGTGGTGCATGTACGGACGCCGAGGTCTGCGCGGCCTTGTCCTTGGACCCGGCAGCACCATGAGCTCCCTCGTCGACGCCCGTTCTTCCGCCGGCGCCTACCCCACCACCCGTTTGCTCCAGTGGCGGTGGGATCGATGCGGACGGAGCTGCCGCCTCCGAAGCCTTCTTCTTCGGTGGCATGTCGATGAAGAAGATGAAGATCTAGCTCGTGTGAACGCCGGATCAGGTTCACACAACCTTAACGCCCCCTACCTGGCACGCCAAAGATGTCGGGGAGGCTGACCCACGAGCACCTATGGGACAGGCGGACCGAGCCCCTTTCGGTTCGGCGGGGGGCGGAGGCCGCACGAAGAGCGGATTGAGGTGGAGCACATGAGCGGTTTACCCAGCTTCGGAGCTCTCCGGAGAGATAATACTCCTACTGCTGCATGTTTGAGTGTATTGAGTTCTTGCTCAGGAGCGCTGAGTGCTACAGTACACACTAGCTGCTAACGAGACCGAGCGTGAGTGTTTTCTGCCTTTTCCCCTCTACGTTGCGCATGGGCCTCCTTTTATATGCTCAAGGGTCACTGACAGGTGGCAACGCAGACAAGGGTAAAAATGGAAAGGAGTTGCGGTTGGTACAACTACTTGTACAGTGCATCATACCTAACTCTGACGGCAGGGTACAAAGGCATTAAATGCCCGTCTGTGTCGCCCAAACAGTGCAGGAAAGGGACTGTCAGGGGCGCCACCGCTTGCCATGATGGCTATCTTGTCAGCGCCGCTTGCCACCGCGCACCGCTGGCTGCACAGCCTCTCGCCACGCGCCCCTGGAAAGGCCCCAGGGTGACACGTTGGTGGATGTGCTGGAGCGTGGGTACAGGGTGGTAGCTTGCCGCGGCAAGCGCCTTGCCGCGGTCGTTGTCTTGTCGCATCCGGAAGCTTGTCGCTCACCGGGTCTTGCCGGGACACGCGGCGCGTCGCGGCAAGTTCCTTGAGGTGCCTTGGTTGCCCTTCCCGGCAAGCTCCTCTTGCTGGGGCCTTGTCTTCTTGGCTTGAACACTTTGTTCTTGAATGGCTCCAAAAGAACCACGGAGGACCATGGCGGTTACCCGGCAAGCCTTGCCGCGGGGTGTTGCGACTGCCCGTGCACAAGTTCGGGATACTAGGGTACCCCTACTATGCACGGGCAGTCGCAGAACCCCGCGGCAAGGCTTGCCGGGTAACCGCCAAGGTCCTCCGTGGTTCTTTTGGAGCCATTCAAGAACTAAGTGTTCAAGCCAAGAAGACAAGGCCCCGGCAAGAGGAGCTTGCCGTGAAGGGCAACCAAGGCACCTCAAGGAACTTGCCACGACGCGCCGCGCGTCCCGGCAAGACCCGGTGAGCAACAAGCTTCCGGACGCGACAAGACAACGACCGCGGCAAGGCGCTTGCCGCGGCAAGCTACCACCCTGTACCCACGCTCCAGCACATCCAGCAATGTGTCGCCCTGGGGCCTTTCCAGGCGCGCGTGGCAAGAGGCTGTGCAGCCAGCGGTGCATGGTGGCAAGCGGCGCTGACAAGATAGCCATCGTGGCAAGCGGTGGCGCCCCTGATGGTCCCTTTCCTGCACTGTTTGGGCGACACGGGCGGGCATTTAATGCCTTTGTCCCCTGCTGTCAGCGTTAGGTATGATGCACTGTACAAGTAGTTGTACCAACCGCAACTCCTTTCCATTTTTACCCTTGTGTGCGTTGCCACCTGTCGGTGACCCCGTGAGCATATAAAAGGAGGCCCATGCACAACGTAGAGGGGGAAAGGCAGAAAACACTCACGCTCGGTCTCGTTAGCAGCTAGTGTGTACTGTAGCACTCAGCACTCACCCATGATCTCTCCCACGACGCCGCATTCGACGCGTGCTGTTGAGGGAGGGCGCGGTGGATGCGGAGTAAGATACGGCGTAACCCAGGCCGCGCGTGCCCGTGCCCTGTCTTGGGCCTGGCCCAACAGCGCTCAGCATCGTGTGTGGCCCAGGCCCGGGGGCTCCTATCGGTATACTAGAGTAGGGCTACCCTAGTATCCCGAACTTGTGCACGGGCAGTCGCAGCACCCCGCGGCAAGGCTTGCCGGGTAACCGCCAAGGTCCTCCGTGGTTCTTTTGGAGCCATTCAAGAACAAAGTGTTCAAGCCAAGAAGACAAGGCCCCGGCAAGAGGAGCTTGCTGGGAAGGGCAACCAAGGCACCTCAAGGAACTTGCCGCGATGCGCCGCGCATCCCGGCAAGACCCGGTGAGCGACAAGCTTCCGGACGCGACAAGACAACGACCGCGGCAAGGCGCTTGCCGCGGCAAGCTACCACCCTGTACCCACGCTCCAGCACATCCACCAACGTGTCGCCCTGGGGCCTTTCCAGGCGCACGTGGCGAAAGGCTGTGCAGCCAGCGGTGCACGGTGGCAAGCGGCGCTGACAAGATAGCCATCGTGGCAAGCGGTGGCGCCCGTGACGGTCCCTTTCCTGCACTGTTTGGGCGACACAGACGGGCATTTAATGCCTTTGTCCCCTGCCATCAGAGTTAGGTATGATGCATTGTACAAGTAGTTGTACCAACCGCAACTCCTTTCCATTTTTACCCTTGTCTGCGTTACCACCTGTCGGTGACCCCTTGAGCATATAAAAGGAGGCCCATGCGCAACGTAGAGGGGAAAAGGCAGAAAACACTCACGCTCGGTCTCGTTAGCAGCTAGTGTGTACTGTAGCACTCAGCGCTCCTGAGCAAGAACTCAATACACTCAAACATGCAGCAGTAGGAGTATTATCTCTCCGGAGAGCTCCGAAGCTGGGTAAACCGCTCGTGTGCTCCGCCTCGATCCGCTCTTCGCGCAGCCTCCGCCCCCGCCGAACCGAAGGGGCTCGGTCTGCCGGTCCCATAGGTGCTCGTGGGTCAGCCTCCCCGACATAATATAAGAACGTTTTTCACACTAGTGTTGTGCCAAAAACGTTCTTATATTATGGGACACAGGGAGAACTAGTATTTATTGCATTTGCCAAGGAGTGACCTCTTCCAATGAAATGGTGTTGCTAAGTTTGCTTCATTTAATTAGCTATAGACTCAAAATTGTCTTTTCACCTAGGTACACGTGCTGAGCACCGTTTCTTCTTTGGGTCACCAAACTAGTCTCTCTCTTCTTGATTAACTTGCCACATCAGACTTTATGCCGATGTGGCAAGCTTAGCACCTGTAGGAGCAAGTAAGTACAATAGTGCGATTTACATGGCATTTTTGCATGTGTGGAAGAAAGAGAGGCAAGGAAAAAGTGGAGAAGTGGGCCCTCATGCAAGAGCCAGCCTCTACTACATGGTGGAGCATTGGGAGAGGCACCTGTATGGAGGTGGTGAGGAATCGGGAGACTCACGCCGGTCGTAGCGCCGCAGTTAAAATGATAATGGCAAGTCAAATCACGGGGACCCACCTATCCAGCAGTAACTCGATGTCAAATCACACAGCCCTACGTTTGCAGCAGCCTACTCCCTCGTATTCTCGCGTCTCTATCGAACCGACTAGGCGGATCTGCCCCGCCTACCGTGCAGGAAAAGCCCACGCAGTATACTCCCTCTGTCTAGGTGACCAAGGTGGGGAGGAAAATGAGAGAACTTAATGGTTAGTATTTGCTAAGGCTGGTTGTAATGGTACTAGCCTTAGCAATTTTTATGAGGTGTCATAGAATTAAATGAAGAAAGAGAGAGAGTTGAGTACTATGTGTCATACATGGCAATAAATAAAGTACTACATAACACTAATATATGATACATGGCGCAGGAGTACCAAGTATTATTAATACAGTTTTGCTAGAACTCATCTAGATGAGATATAATTTGGTCTCATTCATCTTTTATAGCCATTGGCTGTGATGCTATAAGATGCGTGTGTGCTGACGTGGGTTGTATTTGTTCATGTTCTCAAAGTGAATGAGACCAAATTATATCTCATCTACTCCCTCTGTTCCTAAATATTTGTCTTTCTAGAGATTTCAACAAATGACTACATACGGAGCAAAATGACTGAATCTACACTCTTAAATGTGTCTATGTACATCCGTATGTGGTAGTTCATTTGAAATCCTAAAAATACAATATTTAGGAATGGAGGGAGTAGATGAGTTCTAGGTACTCCCTTATTAATATCATTGCGTGCAATGAATTGACCACTTCATGTCATGTTTGATAGTCTCAAGTCATTAAAAGCATACAAGCCCACCACATCTCTTATTGGTTGATTCCTCTATTTATGTCAAAAAATAAGAAACAACGTGAGAGTTAATGCACCACGACTATGTGTTTACTATTTGGTTTTCGTAAGATGACTTAATACTCACCTAGACGGAGGGAGTATTCAATTTGACAGCGGGCGGCGTAGTTCCCGGTATGGCTTTAATGCCGACGAGGGAGGGAGTAGCGCTTCCCGATATGTTGAACGGCCAATGCATCCTCCTTCAATTAATGCATGAGCGAAGTAAAGGGAGGAGGTCCGGGAAAATAGGCTGCACGATGTAAATGCAACGTAGTTTGCCCTCATTGCCCTCATATAAAGGCGCCCCTCTATTCCAATTTCCAATGCATCTACCACATCGTACGCACCTAAGCATTTGCCTAAGCACCTACACTAAGCGCAAAAGAGCTTACTCCAGACCCATGGCGGTGATGCGCGTGAGCGGCCAGCGGCTGTGCCAGATGGTCCACGACGCCGGCCTGCGGCATGGCGCCGAGGATCGTCTCCATACGGTGTTGGAGATTGGCTGGTGGATGGCCGCCGTTGACGCCAACTACGACTCTCAATTGGACCAGATGATCGTTGCCACCAGCAACAAGTTCACCGTCCTCAAGAAGCTCGCAGACGACATCACCGTACTCCTTGAGCCCACACGCCCTGGCTCCTCATTGCCTGCCACCCTAATCGGCCTCCATGGCCGGAACCTCTTTCAAGCACTGGTGGCCCTACGACTACGAGCCGATGCCATGAAGAATGTCCACCTGGAGGTCGCGCTCGCCGTGAGTCGCCTCGCCCTGCAAGAATTCATCGACATACACATCCACGTGTACGAGCAAATCGTGTACATAGGTATCTACAAGGCCAGTGATGACGCTACCACGTTGGCCTTCCTCAACCGACTGGAAGCCTTGGACGCCTTTGCTGAGAAGCACCTCGACCTCGCCACAAAAGCCGCCGCTCCTTAGCCGCCGGTCGGTGGCCCGGCGAACTAAGTTGAGGAGGAGGAGATCGTATGTTCATGGATCCATCTTTCTTCTTGCCTTCTGTAACCACCACTGCGATCGCATCATCGTTGCCTTAATTCTTATTGTGTTGTCGCATTCTCGTTCCAGTCAATACCGACATGTGCGATCCCTTTGCTTAATTATGTGCATCACTATGACTACTACTCCATCTGTCAATTTATAAGTTGTGCTTACCTTTTCCATCAACTTCATCCAACGCACGGGCATCTTGCTAGAAACACTAGAATATGTCTATATAATCCGTATGTGATAGTCCATTTGAAATCTCTAAAAAGATAAATATTTAGGTAGGGAGGGAGTAATATATTAGGAGTATATCAAAACAATTGTGATTTCTTTCAAATTTGTGAACAAATACTACTATTCTACTACTTTGGATCCGTTGCAACGCACGAGCACATTGCTAGTAAAAGGAAAAGGCATGACGTGTTCGCGTCGCACCCCCACACGCCCGGGAATCGGGAGTACTCCACGGCCCGTCCGGCACGACACATAGCTTAGGGAAGGCGTCTTGCCTAGCATTTTCACTTTCATGTGGGACCGCCGTTGAGCAAACCGACACCCCGCCCACCACCGAGTTGGAAAACAGAAACGAGGGGAAGATCTAGCTGCAGCACGGAAGCCAAGGAATTTGGTGTCAGGTGGGGCTCATTTATAGAGTAGGAGCATTCCGTACTAGTACTACTCCTACTAGTACCAAGTTTGTACTCCTAATACTATATTACTAGTACTACCACTATACAAGTAGTAGGTACGTGCACGGCAAAACATCGTAGGAACAAAAAACGAGAAGATCTTGTTTTGGGTGATTTATCATTTTTTCAATCAACGTAGTATGAATAATATGATGTGGGGGGCACCCATGAAGCTTATGTGGCTTGGTTGCATGGCTACGAAAGGTTAGAGAAAAATAAATAGATAATGTGTTTAGAGTGCACTCCACTAAATATATATACTTTGGATCCATTGCAATGGACTGACACATCTATATCTATACCCCCTATATAGTGTGTGAACAACTTTGGAAGTTGGTCGTTGGATGAAGCCAATTCGACGGTACAAAGATGGAAAATCCAAGCACTACTGGCCGTTTGATATCATCCACCAGATTCTGCCACATGTACAATCTAGAAGACTCCATGGTTGAACTTAATTCATGACTAACTTTGCCACAACTAAGCTCAGGCAAAGTTATTAGTTCTTCAAAATGAGAGCCACAAGTTGGCAAGCCTAAGGTAATCTTGCCACATTTTTTGCGTGTATGTCATGTGGGGCCTTAGTGTGACTTGCCTAAGGTGTGGCTTGAACCAAACACTCACCTAAGTTAATCAAACTTGCCTAACCTTACATTCCACCAGATTTTGCCACATGTTAGAATCAAGAAAACTCCACATGTAGAAGCATAATGCACAAACCACCAGAATCTCATGCGTGCAATGCACGTGTACCTTACTAGTACTAGTTGGTGGTATTAAGAAACAAATTCCAGTTTTGGCACGAGCTCGTACTGCGGGAGCACCACAAGGCCTGTCGCAGGAGTTACATTTCCCTCTCTGGGCCCACGGGACCAAACTCCACTGGCTTAGTGCCCGGCCTATGAGTCAATGACATGCGGACCTTAAATGCGGCAGGCCCACATGTCATTCTCATGGTGGTGGCATGCTTCGCGACTCACTCGTTCGAGATGAACCGGCCGGTGGTGTCGTGGCCGTGGCGAGGGTGCCACAGCTAGGCGTCGGGGCGTTACGAGGCATAGATGGCCACACCGGCGGGTACTACCTGTAGTACATAAGTACTCCAGCTGATGATTGATGCCCGGGACGAAATGTGTCACAGCCGCTGGATGAAAATTCGATGGTGTAGGAGTACGGATCGGAGCACAGCAGTGAAGCAGGCAAACCGCTTCCAATCGGGTGTGTCTGTGGTAGAAAGTTGATGGTCGCCGCAGTTCAGTTGGCCCGCATGTCATGCACACAAAGGCAGAGGAGCAGTGGGGCCGAGAGGGATGAGGGGCACGTCGGGGGGATGAGGATCCCCTGACGCGAACAATCCTACCATTATGTCACTGACATGTGGGACCCATAAGTGTGGGTCCCACTTGTCAGCGAAGGAAAGGCAGGGCAAGGCAGTGATAGCCACGTGAGAGGATCCATGTCCATGTCGGGGGACGTCGTGCCATGGTTTGGAGCAGCATCGTGGGAATCGCGTGTGGGTGTGGGCGTGTGGCAGTGGTATAAACAAGAAGCGTGATGGTCGTCATGGTTCAACTTCCATGGACAAGCTGTCATGTCTGCTGACACATGTATATCAAAACTAGAGTGTTTATATTTCAAGCACGTGAACAAGTATTATTCTACTACTTTGGATTCATTGCAACGCACGGGCCAGCACATTGGTAGTAGTAGTGTCCATCTCTATCTCTAGAGGCCTTCCCTTGTTCATCCTTTTCTCTCACAAGATAAAGTACTCATACAAATGCATCTTGGTGTTCCATGGAATGCATGAGGATGTTTACGTGGGGGTATCTCCAGCGCGGCATGGCCGTAGTTGCAAGTTGATGCCCCTTGAGATGCCGACGTTGAGGGGCACTCGGATTTCCTCCGATGAGCAGGTAAGATGAATTTGATCACGTAGTAAATGCATTCTAAAGACTACTTCCGTGTCCATTTCCTAATTCTCCCCCTGCCCACTGTTTCATAGGCTAGGCTCGGTGCGAGTGGAGATTGGCTTGCATATGTATGGGAGGGTACCAACATCAATTTGCACAACATTTACAATGGTAACACCGTTCCCGTAGAACCTTTTTCCAACATTGGGATCAGCCATGCAATGGGCCACCGCATGAATTGGTACGATGGAACCACTGTGAGATTGAATAAGATAGCACGAACCTTGCACACGGCGGTCAAAGGCGGACCATGCTGTCTGCGGCCGACTTGTTGTCGTACGAGTACGAAGACGCTGTGCTCCTTTCTAACCCCATCTTCACGGTGACAAACCAGGGGACTTATTTTGTATGGGACAAATCATACGATATACTCCCTCTCTCCCAGTTTATTAGTTTTGAATCTTTTAGTTTTATAAATTTCAAATTCAAATTTAGAGCTCCCCATCACATGTTGAGATTACAATGTCCATTAAATCGTTGCGTGCATGTATAGTAAAGAAACAAATCTCGAGTTTGGGACGAGTTCGTGCAGCGGTAGAACCACAAGCCCTGGCGCAGGAGTTACATTTCCCTCTCAGGGCCGTCGGGACTGAGCTTCAGCGCCTTACTACACCTACCTTTGAGTCAATAACATGTGGACTCGATAGGTGACTTGTCCACATGTAATGCTCCCGAAGGCAAAGGGGCAGTGGGGCCAAGAGGGGTGAGCCGCAGGTCGGGGGACGTGTGGTGTCATGGGTTTGAGCGTCGTCGTGGGAATCACGTGTGGCTGTGGTAGAAACTTGATGCTCGCCGCATTTTAGGTGGCCCACATGTCATGCACACAAAGGCAGTAGGGCGGTGCAGTCGAGAGGGGTGAGGCGCACGTCGGGGGACGTGGTGCCGTGGGTTGGAGAGGCGTTGTGGGAATCGCGAGATGAAACATGATGGTCGTCGTAGTTGAACTTCCATGGACAAGCTGTCATGTCTACGGACACATGCACTGCATACCGATCACTGGAAGGAGTAGTAGAGAAAGCTATATATGTGGATAAATATTTCCTTATAGTCAAGCGGACTCACGCTACTACACTCTTCCAAATACATGCATACCATTGAAATAGTCCATCTATATCAATATACACCGAGAGGGAATAATTTTTTTACAAGAGAGGAAATAGTTCATCCATCCATAATGCCCTCCTGCTGGTGCATCCTTTTCTTCTTCTTCTTCTTCTTCTTCTTCTTCTTCTTCTTCTTCTTCTTCTTCTTCTTCTTCTTCTTGTTCTTCTTCTCATTTTTTGTGGGAGACGGCTTCGCAACAAGCTCTTTGGACCTTGCAGCTATCTCGAAACTCACACGGGCATCGAGGGCAGCATATTTTATTCGCTCGTACGTCAAGGGATAATTCTCCCATCCAGATGACCTTAATGCCACCGTCTCGTCACCCTTCAGAAGATTTGTATCAAGCACAAAATTTGCTACGTCGAATAGGGATGGTGTTTGTTTGTCACAATCTTCCATAGGAATTTTGATTCTGGTTTGTAGGTCAGTGATGCTTTTCAAATCAAGGTTGTATGACTCCAGCTTCTGTTTGTCCCCTTTGATGGCTGCCCCACAGAAGTATACGTCCTCCTGAGACAAGAAATCGTGAAGCTCACCTGGTATGGAGGGCGATTGTATGATGTGGTACACCAAAACATCATCTTCAAGGCACAGCTGAAGGACGGCGGCGCATTGGATCTTCCCAGGGGCACACTCTGTGTACTCTGCATCAAGACCGATGACCCTCGTCTCTACCTTTTCCAGGGAGTTGGATACATTGTTGATCCACTGCCGAACAACCCTGGGGTGGATGGTGACGGTGGCAACTATGCTCATCGAGCCTTCGACGAGGACATGTTGGACGCTAAAAACCTGCATCTCGATCTCTTTCGCCATTTGGAACCGCTGGAATGGAGGGCTATGGTTTGGAGAATTAGGATTAGATGGCTAGTCTAACTAAAGTAGTAGATGATTATTTAAAGAGGTTAAAACAATGTGACCGTAGTGGGGTTTGGATGCAAATGAAGACGAAGGGGAGGTCAAGAAGCCGAGGAAATCGGTTCCCGATGGAGAAGTAAATGGGAGATGTGGTGTGCAGGCAGTTGATTAGACGGCTAGGTAGACTAAACAAAAAGGCTATGCGGGTAGACTGATGAGTCGTACCTGTTCATGTACATGCCCATCCTTCCTGATAGGTGGGACCTATACAAATAGATAAAAAATGTGTCATACCTTTTTTTTTAGCGCGTGAGTAGGAGACACAACATTCTCTAGTGAAGGAATACTCCCTCAATTTAGGTGAGTATAAGTCACCTTATGAAAATCAGGTTTTCCCAAAACCTTTAGGCGTGGAGCATTAACTTCCTGCTCGATCCCCTCCCAGCCTTGTTAGCCAGCATTCTCTTCCTTTGCTGCCACGTTCTACCTTTCCATTTTTCCTCTTCTCAAGTGTGGAACGATCTGCATGCCGTCCTTGATGCACCAGAACGACCACTGCATGCATCACGGCAGGGCGTTGATTGGGCATGCACGAGAATTTGGTTCTGCTCGCAATATGGATGATACCTGAACAATGAAGTGAACAGGCATGCTAGCGCGGGAGACCTATTTCTGCTATACAATACTGGAGCACTCATGTTCCTACTACTAGTAGTAGTAGTACAACTGTGGTACACTTGATGGTCAAAATACTATTCATCTGGTCCTCACAGTGAAGTGACAACAACTTGTGCCTGACACTAGTCCAGGCGAGGCGGCGTGTCCGGGTTACCAAAGTCAGCCTCACCCTGTGCATTGTGCAGTCTGTCACCGCCGCTGTACAACACATTGGCGACTCACCTCGTCTCCCTCTCCGCTCCATAGAACCACTCCATCTCCATCTCCTTCTTCGTCTCCGTCTCCATCACACTGTGGCCCCGTGTACCGTCGCCTCACTCGCCTCCCCTAGTACCACTATTCCCTCGCTAGCCACTCCAGCACCGACATCCTTCTCCCCCGTAAATCAAGCCCCCCCAAAACCACCACCTTCCAAACTCCACCATGGCCGAATGCGAACCGCGCAGCATCCATATGAGCCGCGATTGGAGCAATCTCCCCAGTGACATCCTCGACCTCTATTGTTCGTGTATGGATATGTTGAGCGCCCTGCGGCTAGCTGCATGCTCGAGGGACATGCACACGGCCATCGTCGAAGTGAGGCCTAAGCTTTTCAGGACACCCTGCTTGATGCTATCTGGTCTTGCGAGATTGGCTCGCCATGATATGGACGCGTACATGATGCCCCTCAACTTCAATCCGATCTCCGTAGGCGAAACTTCTTTGCAGGTATGTAGTGGGTCACCGTACATCATTTCCCTCGACATTGATCCCATCACCATCGCCCGAAACTTCTTGGCAGTTATGTACTGGGTCGGCATGAACTCCCACTAGATGGATGCCTTCATAGAAGATGGTAAAAAGTTGGTGCTTGCGAACTTCCAGACCTCCCATGAGATTATCCTTCCTCCGTTGGATTATATAGAGTATTACCATCGCGGTCCAGGTCATCTAGATTACCACGTCAGTTGAAAGGACCTTGTTTTGCAGAAGATTGTAGTCTGCCAAGTGCCCACACGACATGCGAATTACGCAGACTTCAAGCTAATTGCCTTGTTCGACCGCAGACTCGCCTATCTTTGCGCGGGTGCCTTCTTTAGCTGGAGACAACTCAGCTCGCAGTGGATCATCGTCAAAGCTGATACACACTTCTGTGATGCTATTGAACACAATGGCATCATGTATGCAATCGACAAAGCAGATGGCACCACGTATTGCTGGGACGGCGCATGTAAGTTGTTTCCATCTCATGTTAATGATGACGCCATGACACTGTTTGAACTTTTTGTGATGATTGGCATATCCCTGTTTGAGCAGAATTTGAGTAGAACTATGGCAATGTATTAGAGACGCCGTAAATTAGCTATATTTGAAATGAGTTAATTCATGCGATTGTGACCATGTCATTACATCCAATTTGTACCCTGAATAATCAAACAGTTAGGAATATATCGATATTATCCTTATTTTACAGTAATCTATATACTACTACTAAATATGAGTGTGTATCAATGGCCATGTTAGTTTCCTCATTTTCATGATGTAGAAACATGCACCACATTGTTGGTTTCATCTAACCATACATTGGGGAAGTAAATGTGCATATGGAGAACTCTATATTTGGAAGTTGTGAAATCCTGCAATGCTTACCATGTGTACATACCTATATTCGTCCTTCAGCAATCAATGGCTAGAATAATATCCTCACAAAATTTTTGCCCACAGAACATGGGTATATAACAATGCATGGTATGTTAGTTACCTTGAAGAATTTGTATGTGAGGACAGAACATGATTACATAACATGCATGACATGGTAGTTTCCTGTGAAGAATCGATTGCGAGATAACATGAGTATAACCATGCATGGCACTTCTATATTTTTGAACCCAGTATACATTTCCCTGTATTTTCCATCCAGTTCCAATAGGGACATATCAATACAGTTTCTTGCATTATCCTACTCATACTTTGAACAATGCTGATCTTACATTAACAACGGCTGACCTTTTTGATATGATGAAGTGTCCCTACAGTTATTGCCCTTTGTAATCACACCACCTTTGCCAAAAACAGGGAAGCACAACTGGTTCCTCGCTCGATCAGACGACGGCAAAAGACTGATGATCATTCGGACACATGAGCCGGAAAAGTTATATTGCAAAAACCCCACTGTATACAAGCACAGTGTAATACGTGACTATCCGGACAGTGGCTGTTACGTCTATGAGAAGGATACCAGCTTGTTGGGGCCTTTAGGACTTTTTAGTTGGAGGCGGGTAAACAGCCTTGGTTCACACTCTCTTTTTCTCGGACTCAATTATCCGATTAACCAGGAGATCACTGTTGGAAAGGACCTTGATGGTAGAGAGGCTCTGTTTGCTATGGAAAACTGTGTCTACACAGCAAGCCCTAGGAGTTCGGGAGCAAACTCCCCTGGTTGTCAACGATACAGCCTACAGCCAAAAGAAGGTGAGAATGACAAAGGCATCCGGAATAACTTTGATCCTTGGATGTCTCAATTACGACATGCAGTGATGTGGTTCAAGCCTTCAGGTTGATAGGTAATTGGGCTGTTGCATCGAAAGGGTGGAGTACTGGTGTCTCCGGATCACTGCTCGCTGAAGCGGGGCTGCAAATTATGATGGTGTTGGATCATCTCCTCAAATGACTTTGTTGTCTTTGCTGCTGGTTCTGGATGGGTAGTTCTTTCTTTTGTTATGCATATTCCTAGTCATTTGGTCATCCTCGTCTGTGTAACTCTTACTATGTAATAGTTGCTTCTATTTAGAATGTCATTTTCGTCTGGACCACAAGAGTCTGAGCGCTGCAGATGGGTGCATTTTGGTGGTGTAGCAAGACTTCTTATGAACTATCATGTCTTGCTCTTTATGTCAGTAGTAGTCACTAGTCAGTGTTTGATTGTTGTATATATCGTTGTTTCGAACTGTTTATTGTCTCGAACTACTGGTGGGCTAAATGAGGGCATCACCATTCTCCAGTGTTCAGAGTATATCTCCTTTTTTCAAGTTATATAATTTGAGCTCAGTGTCTTTTCGATGATGTACACTTGTTTGGGCCAGTGAGGTGTCGTTGAATATGGGCCAAGTAGTAACGCAATGCCAAATAGGTCAATTATGACTCTCAGGCTAGGCTCTCAAAAGATCCTAAAAAAGGCCGGGCTCTCCAAAAGAGAAAGAATAAGGACTCTTAGGCCGACATGTGGGCGCCACCGGTGTTTTCGTGCGCTTGCGCGCCGAGAGCATATTGGTGCTTGCTCGAAATTCATGCTACCTTTTCATCCCCAGTCTCCCGCCCCTCCTCCACCTCTGTAATCTCGATTCCTACTCCAGTTCCCCCAAATCCCCTTCCTGTACTCCCTTTACTCAAGCGCACTATCATGTCGCCAGTCAACGCGGATCTCCGAGCCGAAGATCCTAAGGTCCGTCTTGCCTTCGGTCGCTGCATGCTATCGATCAACAGTGGCATGGCGGCTCTTAACGACCAGTTTGCCGGCAAAGTGCTGATGGTAACCATCAACGGCGACCGGCCTCCCGTCTCGCCAGACGACCTTGTCAAAGCTCTTGGCATTGCGCACGACATCCAAATAAGTGACTTGCTCGTCGAAGTCTGTCCGCCACCGGCTGATTTCTTCGTCAGGTTCCGGACAACTTTCGACTGCAGTCGTGTGTTCGAATCTTCCCGGCGTTTGTTCTGCGATGGCACGCTGGTGAGCTTTGATCAGGGGCACCCAGGATGGGTCTCGGTGCCCTCTGAGCTTGAGTTTTTATCAAAGCTTACCTTCCACGGCATGCCTCGACGTGCTTGGAACAGCGAGTCCATGAACGAGCTTATCAACGACCTTGGAGGTGAGCTCGTAAGTATGTTTGTTCCTCCATATAGCTGGGCTCTGATGGTTATGGCATGGATGAAGAAGCCCTCCATCATACCGAAGGTGATTGGTGTTGAGATACCGGTGCAGGAACCGGGGTTGTACTATTCGTCGCCACCAAGGCTGTCGCGGACCACGTTAGGGATGTACCTGTATCGAGTGTTCGTGAATGTCGAATAAGTGGCCAATCCATCAATCAAAGTCTTGACGCTGCTGCTGGTGCCAGGGTCCGTCGACGACGTCCATTACAGGAGTCAACGTCAGACTTTCCCCGTGTTGCTCGGAACGATGGATGGCACAGGGCCTACTCCATCGCGTGGCGGAGGCCACTGCTTCTTTGGGGGAAGAGGCAGGGCTGGCTGCCTGGATGTGCTCTAATTTGAGGTAACAACTGAATCTTGTCAGATACTAGTTAAATCCGAGCTATGGGTGTGAAGCACTTATATGCTAGTACATTTGATTGTGACCTGTTCTAATTTTGTACCTGAACTTTTTTAGAAAGGGTTGTACGTCAACTTAATGTGCTAGCAGAACTTATTGTGTTGTCTGTCTGTTTTCTCAGCATTCAAGATATTTCCCCATCATTGATGAAGACGATGAACCATTATGTACGACTTCGTTGGTTTCAACAAAGCCCTACCCGTAGCGATCCACTGCTTCCATCCTGATTGTGCCACCTGCGTGAAAGTTTTGTATGCAAGTTCAGTGTGCTATGATGTTCTATATGATTGTGTCAACTATATAAGTTTTTACTGAGCATCAGCAATTCATATGGCTGAAAGATGTATTTACAAGCATCGACCAATGGGTCTCTCTCTATCTCTCTCTCTCTCTCTCTCTCTCTCTCTCTCTCTATCACACACACACACACACACAAGCGCGCGCGCACCCGCGCGCTCACACGCACACGCACAAGTGGGACCCGTTGAATTATTTATTTGCTCGTGATAGCTTTTAATTACGTTCTACTGTAATCTAACTTTTTTCTTAAGTTATTAATTGAGCTAAGTGACTTCAAAAAGTTGTACAGAAGCCTTGTTTGGGCCTTTTCGGCGTCGCTGAATGTGGGCTGAGTAGCCATGTTAGGTTGTACTTTACTACACATGCCTTTTTTTCAACATCAGCAATGCAACTGGGCCGACAGTTGTACACAATATCCGGGTCAACTTGTTATTCTCCGCCCCGCTGGGCTGCAAACTTTCCTAGGAGGTATGCATTAGGCTTAACAAGAAAATGGACTTTAAGAAATGATAAATGGGATGTAATTATAATAACTGGGTAGTAACTATGCACCAAAAGCGTAATTAGTTTAAAAATATATTATATTTGGAATTGAAAATTTTAATTTCATTACTTGTTGCGCGCGCAATATTTCGTTGGATTTTAACGTAATACAACTTTATTTTGAAATTATATTTAACCTGGCTAGAAATTTCGGATAAAAATATTTTGGATCCCATCAAAATGTGGGAATTTTTTTGAATTCTGTTTTGAGCGGTTGTTTGAAATTATTAATCGTTGTCCTAGCTACAAGTTGGGCTGTACTTTTAACAAACTATAAATGGGCTATAATAAGTTCCATTAGAATTAAAAAATGGGTTGTACATTCTTAGAAATCGCAAATGTGCTATATGTTCTCTTCCAAATCCGAGTTGTGGGCCTACTAAGTTCACGCGTTCCAAGGGCTTTGTCAAGTTAGTCAATATAAACGATTCTAGCTGCAGTGATCGTACGATGTCCATCCAACGACCGTAGTGCTTCTTCAACCTCTGGTCTTCTTGCTCCAACCGCCCAAAGCAGCGCCGGTCGTGCCGCATGCTCCTGCCTCCCGTGGCCGGCTGTGATGCCGCGGAGGCCTCACCGCCCAGTACTACTCCCACCACTGGCCAGGCCATCCCTCTGCTCATCCACACCCCATGTTATTCTGCGGCGATGGTGGCCTCACACCGCAGCCGAACCAGTGAACCCTCGTACTCCTCCCCGCACGGGCTCCCACTGCTGCGTCTTCCCCGGCTCCGCGTCGTCCCCTTCCTAGGCCTCGCCATCGTCCACCGCCCTGGTGCTCTCGGCGCGGCGTGGTTAACGTGGTCAACGACTGACTTCCATTGGAAGAGTACTGTACGTGGAGAGGCTGACAGTTGGGTCCAGGCGGCCGCAAGGAAGTGCCTCCTTATTATGCGCAAAATAATTATTCGTCGACCTGATAGCAGGGACCCACTGGACGGGCCACCTTATTTCGCGAAAAAAACGTTTCCCCCCTGACTAATGGGACCCACCGGATGGGCCACCGTATTTCACAAAAAAAAACGTTCCCCCCGCTGTCAGCTCGAACCCACCAGAAGTGCCTCCTTATTACGCACAAAAAAATGAATACTCCCCCTGCTAGCTGGGACCCACCATGTTGGGAGGCTGACTTGTGGGCCTACTAAGTTGACTGGGATGGGGGCCTTTGTCAACTTTAGTCAATATGAACGATTCTAGCTCTAGTGACTGTATGATGTCCATCCAGCGGCCGTAGTGCTTATTCAACCTCTGGTCTTCTAGCTCCAGCCGCCCAAAGCAGCGCCGGTCGTGTCGCATGCTCCTGCCTCCCGTGGCCGGCTGTGCTGCCGCGGAAGCCTCACCGGCCCCTACTATTCCAACCGCTGACCTGGCCCTGCGGTGACCGCAGCCGAACCAGTGAACCCTCGTACTCCTCTCCGCGCGGGCTTCCACTGCCACGTCTTCCCCGGCTTCGAGTCATCCCCTTCCTAGGCCTCGCCGTCGTCCACCGCCGTGGTGCTCTCGGCGTGGCGTGGTCAATGTGGTCAAGGAACGACTTCCATTGGACGTGGACTGTACGTGGAGAGGCTGATAGCTGGGTCCATGGCCGCAGCAAGGAAGTGCCTCCTTATTATGCGGAAAATAATGATTCCTCCACCTGACAGCAGGGACCCACCCGACAGGCCACCGTATTTCGCGAAAAAATGTTTCCCCCCTGACTACTGGGACCCACCAGCTACACCTTCGCATGCAAGGAAGTGCGTCTGGGCAAAAAAAAAAACGATTCGCCCCCTGACTGCTGGGACCCACCTACTACATCTTCGCACGCAAGGAAGTGCCTGACAGTCGGGAACCACCTGGTCGAACCGTACGTAGCATTGTCATTCTGGTCACGAACATGTACGTACATATATACTTGTCGATGTAGAGGCGCGCACGTGTCATAGTAGAGGCGCGCACGTAGCATGTACACGTACATATAGTGGCCAGTGTGCAATAAAGAAAATACGGCCATGTATGTGTACATACGGGCGGGGTCTCGAACGCCTACTCGCGCATACGTACGGCCAGGGCTCGTGTACATGGCTGGGTCGGAACGGAGAAACAGTGTCGTCCTCATGTTCATGGGGAGCCAATCTACTGGGTCGGAACGGAATGCGTGGTCGTGTTCATCGGGAGGGCTTGGACGGAACATGTCATGGAAACGAGGCCTGGCGTACCGCAGAACGGAGGAAACGGCCTTGTGTTCGACCGGCCACGTTCGAAATTGGGGTCCTGTTGATCGGGAGGGGTCTGGCGTACCGCAAAACGGAGGAAACGGACCTCCTATGGTCGAAACGGGGGTCCTGTTGATCGGGAGGGTTGTGGCGTACCGCAAAACGGACGAAACGGACCTCCTACGGTCGAAACGGGGGTTCTATCGATCGGAAGGGGTGTGGCGTACCGCAAAACGGAGGAAACGGACCTCCTACGGTCGAAACGGGGTCCTATTAATATGGAGGGGTGTGGCGTACCGCAAAACAGACGAAACGGACTTGTGTTGGAGCACTACGGTCGAAACGAGGGTCCTGTTCACCGGGAGGGGTGTGGCGTACCGCAAAACGGGACTCCACGAAATACTGTTCATCTCCACCGTCGACCTCCTCCAGCCTCCACGGGCTACCGTCGACCTCCTCCAACCTCCATGTGCTCCTGTTCATCCAGCCTCCACCACGCACTACTCCACCGGCTACTGTTCAACCAACCCTCCACGGGCACCCCTCCACCGTATACTGTTCATCCAACCCTCCACACCATGGGGTCCTGTTCATCCAGAGGCAACGCCACCGCTCACTGTTCATCCACCCCCCCTCACAACAGTCACTGTTCATCCCAGAGGCAGCATCGATTGGCTTCAGTTAGCAGCAGTAGCGAAGGAATTGCTCGATCGCGTTCAGTTAACAACCATCGATCGATCACTCGGGTTCAGTAACGCGTAGCCTGCAGTGCAATCGCTCGATTTCACTTAGAACCCAACGCCTCGCTCAGGTTCAGTTAGAGCCAACGCCTCGCACACACGCGCGTACATGTACGAGAGAAACGCGCATCGCTCGGCCTCGACCTGCCACAGTAACCGGGAACTCCCCAAAATTTTCCTCGCCCTCGCTTCTACCACGGTTTTTTCCATCATGGCCGGCCCAAAGAATGTCATGAAGCTGCATCTCCGGCCCGCCCAGGATGAAAAGCCCATTTTCTGTCATGAATTTTTGTCATAGAAGTAGGAGCCCACCACATCTATGATGATACCGGGTTTTGTCACAATTATCATCATAGAAGTGTCATATGTATGACAGAAAAAAATTCGTTCGACCCAAAATGTCACAGGTGTGTCTTTTTTTGTAGTGTTTCCCTCTCGATTTTGAAACTGTTGTGGCACGCTCTTCGTCCCTCCATTTGCCTTGACTCTTCCTTCTGCATTGTTCGTCTTCTCAATGGAGGGAACAGGCCGGAAATGACCCCGTTATTCTTGCCCCGATTTGAAAGATGACATGGTGGAGGAACTCATTGATCGGTGCAACGTCATCACCACAGCTAGCATGGAAGGTTCATTCAAGACCATTCTCGACTCAACAAATAACATCATTACAAAGAACCCAATCCTGAGCGGTTTGATCTCCTCTATCTTCTTTGCCATGACCATGTTCGCTACCGCAGGGACGATGGAAGCCTCGCCTTGTGCAAGTTGATGCCACCTGATAATGATACATGTGACATTAAGATGCCAAAGCTTAAAGGTAAGGACTGGGTGGGCGCAAATGGAGATTGGGTTTTTTATATTGGGTACAACTGCGAGTGGGAACTTGTGAATGTGTACACTCGTCACCGGGTTCCACTTCCAAATATTTCAGACTGCACTGAGGCTGAGCACACGAATACTCTATGTAAATTCATATATGATCATGGTGACTCTCGGAAGATAGCATTTTGTCAAGTTCCCAACCACTCTTGGAATTATACGAACTATCATGTTGTCGCTATGTTCGACAAGCTTGTTGACGTCCTAGATTACACGCCTCGATGGATATTGCTCAAAAATCGGTTTCTCTACACGGATGAGTATTGTGATGCAATTAAATATGACCATCTTGTGTTTGCTGCCACCACTTCTGGCACATTTTTGCATGAGATCCATGTTGTTTTGGTACATTTGTCTTCCACCGTAATTAGAATTGTTTCATTCACATGCATGCGAGTTATTATCCCCGTACTAATTAACTTTCATGCGTTTCCAAGGTCCTGTGAACATTCCACCACCTATACTTGGAAAATTTTATAACAAAGGGGGAGATGACGATGGTGATGATCACGAGCATGAGGACGCGTAAGACCCCCGGGTGGAGTGGTTGCTGGAGAGGATGACAGCCGACCTGAAGGCGGAGGACCCAAAGGCGGAGAAGCTAATAGGGGCCATGATCGCCAGGGAGTTCCTGATGCAGCGCCCGGCTCCACTCCACTCGTGCCCCTTGTGGAGCTTCAAGGGCGCAGAAGACGACATCCGGTTGTGCCCAGACAACTTGTCTGACGAGGAGCTAAGCAACGTCGTGCGCACCTTGCTCGGGAAGGACCAGGGTGCCCCCCGGACTCCCATCTCCCTCTGTACCGCCGCGCCAATTGAGAGAAAGTGGCCGCTGCCATGGCCACCTTCAACGAGCGCGGACTCATGCCGCTGAAGCCTTCCCAACCCCTCGGCTCCCTGGTGCCAGTGTCCTCCAGTGAGGACTCCGAGGAGAAGGAGGAGGAGGGAGACTTGGAGACCTTGGAGGGGGCGGGGGAGACCTCTTCCCTCCGGCAAAGTGAACTCCCCTGCGTTCTTCCTAATGACGACGACGCTGGCGAGCACCCAATCAGGGAGCGCTCCACCGGGGTCGCCATGAGGTAGGAGACCCCAAAGAAGGACAGGTCGGCGTTGCTTCCCTGGGGCGGCGCCTCCACCTCGTCATCGGCCGCCACCGTCGCAGAGCCAGCCGCATGCTCATCCGCCCCTGAAGACGCGACGAAGCCCATGCCCAGGAAGCTTGGAGACATCGCGCTCCTGAGCAGGAAGAGAGACTACGTCGCCGATGACCAATAAGTGTATCTCCTTGCCTTTGTTCTTTGATCTTAACGCGGAGCTCAACATCTTCATCTTGAGGCCAGGCTAACATTGATGGCGAAGAGGAAGAAGGGGGATGCCGGAGTTGCCGAGGCCAAGCGGCCTGCTGTGGCCACGATGACCCTGGTGCGGGAGGATGAGGCCGCTTCGCGTGCTCCCGCGGCAAGGTTGTCCTCCAGCGGCTCGGAGGCCCATCCTCAGGAGAAGACAACCCCCGTGTCCGAACAGGCTCTGGAGGCACTTTCCTGCAGCGCGCTTGCTGATGACCCGATGGCCCCGGAGCCCTCGGCCATCCTTGCTGCTGCTGCTTCGCCGGTCCTGGCGCCAGTGCCTACTCCTCCCCCAGCCGTTAGGCCGGCAGGCTGTGGTTGTTCTGCCATGCCTAGTGCCCTGGAGGAGGCCTTCTCTGCGCTGGACCAGCTCCAGCCTAATCTTCTGGGTCCCTACTGGTGCAGTGCGTCGGGGTACCTGGAGCTGATCTCTTGGTG
Organism: Triticum timopheevii; assembly: GCA_963921465.1. Lineage (NCBI taxonomy): Eukaryota > Viridiplantae > Streptophyta > Magnoliopsida > Poales > Poaceae > Triticum > Triticum timopheevii. The sequence goes on along the minus strand of OY997262.1, from coordinate 247,163,221 downwards.
GCTCCAAGCTGACTCGTCTATCCGGATGGCCTGCGGCCAAGCCGAGGCGGCCGCCGAGGAGGGCCGGAAGGACGTGAAGGACGCCGAGAAGCGCTGCTGTGCGGTGGAGGCCGGGCTAAAAATGCTCCACGACGATCAGGCCACCCGCGCCCGCCAGCTCGAGGAGCTAGAGGAGAAGATGAAGGACCGGGAGGCTGCGGTCGCCGACCATGATGCCAAGCTAGAGCATGCAGCCTAGGAATAGGCCACGGAGCGCGGCCGGCTGGAGAAGCTGAAGGAGGAGGTGGAGGTAGCCCAGGCGTCCCACACCAACCTTGTCTCGGAGGAGAAGACTTGGCTGGAAGCCAGGGAGAAGCTCCTTGTTGCAACTGAGGAGACGGCTGCCGTGGGGCGCACCGCCTGATACGTATCCAACGTATCTATAATTTATGAAGTATTCATGCCAATATATTATAACTCTTGGATGTTTTATGATCATTTTAGCAACTTTATAGCATTTTTTGGGACTAACCTATTGACCCAGTGCCGAGTGCGAGTTGTTGTTTTTTGCTTGTTTTTTATCTCGCAGAAAATCAATATCAAATGGAGTCCAAACACTACGAAACTTTTTGTGGATTTTTTATGGGCTAGACTCCTGATGGGCCAAAGTAGCACCTGGGGGGTGCCCCGAGGGGGGCACAACCCACCAGGGCGCGCCAGGCCCCCTGGCGCGCCCAGGTGGGTTGTGCCCACCTCAGTGGCCTCTCGTACCCCTTCTTTGCAATATAAAATCCCAAATATTCCGAAACCCTTCGGGTTACCCTAGATCAGAAGTTCCGTTGCTGCAAGGTCTTTGTATCTGCGAAAACTAATCTAGATCCTGTTCCGGCAAACTTGATTCCTTGTAATAATTTTGAGATACGATGATGTGATATGTGATTCATGTTGATGAGTAATTGTGCTTTAGTAAGAATATTGGTGTTAAGGTTTGTGATTCCCTATGCAAGCACGAAAGTCAATAGTTGTGCAATGAAATTACATCCTACTTGTGGTGCATTATTCAGTGTTAATTATGCTCAACGCTCGCTTATGAGATTATTCGTTTCTTGGTTGGTCGCTTCCCAATGTTTTGCTAGCCTTCATTCTGCACTAAGTATGATCACTAGTTGTGCATCAAAAATCCTTTAAACCAGTTTTGCCACATGAGTCCACTATACCTACCTATATGCGGTATTCTTTTACCGTTCTAAGCAAATTTGCATGTGCCATCTCTAATTTTCAAAATAAATTTGTCTTTTGTGTGCTCGTACCGCTCGTGAGGCGGTGAGGGGTGGCCAATATTTTCCGTGCTAGATGTGTTATTATCACGATAGTGTTTATTCACTTGTCATTGCACGAGAGTAAGGCAAAGGTATTTGGGATGCCCTGTCCCGAAATGAAAAATGAATTTACTTTATGTTTCCAAATAATAAATTCCTTGGAAAGTGTTGGTATGGAGGGCACCCGTGGATACGGTTAGCCATGGAAAGTGAAAGTATGGTGGAAAAAGGAATAAATTTTATTTTTTTTGTTTGGGGACCGCCTATGATATATATAGCATGAAAAGTGTTGGGAGCTCTAAGTCGTTTTCGTTGGTGGGAAAAGTATGCCTCTCAAAATGTTTTATCTCTAAGTTTTCGCTTTGAGCTCTGGAACCTCTACAAATCCCTACTTCCCTCTGCGAAGGGACTTTATTTTACTTTATGCAATTTTTAATTTTAATTTGAGTCTCCATCCTCTCTAATAAATCACCAAGTAGGAGGAACTATGATCGTACTTGAGCATTGGTTGTAGCTAATATGCGAGTGTGTTTGGCGAATGGATCAATGATTGAGCATGATGGGCCAGGGATAACTTTCTTTAGTGTTGACATTTTGAAAGACATGGTTGCTTGTTGATATGCTTGAGTATTGATGTCCTCATGTCAAATTATAGACTATTGATTTGAAACATTCATGTCCAAATGTCCATGCTACAAAAGATAAGAGTATATGATGAATATGATAGGTAGCATTCCACAACAAAAATTCCATTTTCAATTGCTACTTTATCATGATAAGTTTTATGAGAAAGAATTGATGTTATGATGCTAGGGAGAAGTGATTGAAATTGTCATTGCTCAAACTTGTGCACTTTGCTAGCATTCACACTTCATAAATTATTTCTTTTTATCATTTACCAACTCGAGGACGAGTAGGAATTAAGATTGGGGATGCTGATACGTCTCCAACGTATCTATAATTTATGAAGTATTCATGCCAATATATTATCATTCTTGGATGTTTTACAATCATTTTATAGCAACTTTATAGCATTTTTTGTAACTAAACTATTGACCCAGTGCCCAGTGCTAGTAGTTGTTTTTTGCTTGTTTTTTACATCGCATAAAATCAATATCAAACGGAGTCCAAACACCGCGAAACTTTGTGTGGAATTTTTATGGGCCAGAAGAATCCCGATGGGCCAAAGCAGCACCTGGTGGGTGCCCCGAGGGGGGCACAACCCATGAGGGCACGCAAGGCCCCCATGGCGCACCCAAGTGGGTTGTGCCCACTAGGGCTGCAAATGAGTCGAGTTCGAGCGAGCTGGATTAGTCTCAGCTTAGATTATACTAAAATTCGAGCGATCTCAAACTGAGTGAGGCTGAAGGTCAAGACATAGAAAGTGGCTCATGCTAAACTTGTATCAATCTCGAGCCAATCTCGAGCTAGTTTCGATCTAAATAATAAGATGATTTTACGAATAGGCAATTTTTCAAATAATATAGCCAACAATGCAATATTGAAAACCACTATAAAGTTTGACTTATTATCTCTCAACTAAAGACTAGCACTTGATAAATAGGGATCAATGAACTAGAAAGATAGAAAAATGAAGGTGTGTCTGCTCTTAAACTTTAGCTGTGAATAATATGATATTTGACACGACTAACCACGCATCATATTGAGGCTAAACTTGTCATGCTTAATAGGCCTCCATGTTTCCTACTAGGTAAAATTGAGAAAAATTTGGCACAAAATATATGGAAATAAATTATCCTATTTCCTTCAAATGTACATCAAGATTATTTAATATAATTATATGAAATCAAGCTATCGAGCTAAAATCGAGCGAGCTAGTGTTGGCTCAAGATTAACTCGTTTCTCTATTGAGACAAATAAAGTGTTCATACTCAGCTCATTTCTTTTCGAGTCGATCTCGAGCCGAGTCAAAATACGAGTTGATCTCGAGTGGCTCATGAGCCTCGAGCTTTTCTTGCAGTGCTAATGCCCACCTCGGTGGCCTCCTGTACCCCTTCTTTGCACTATAAATTCCCAAATATTCCGAAACCCTTCGGGGTTACCATAGATCAGAAGTTCCACCGCTGCAAGGTCTCTGTATCCGCGAAAAGAAATCTAGACCCTATTCTGGCACCCTGTCAGAGGGGGGAATCATCTCTGGTGGCCATCTTCATCATCCCAGCGGCCACCACAATTAGGAGGGAGTAGTCCACCCTCGGGTTGAGGGTTTGTACTAGTAGCTATGTGTTTTATCTCTCTCTCTATCTCTCTCTCTCTTGTGATCTATATCATGGGCTTTGTTAATATAGATGGATCATATGATGCTTCTCCCCTCTATACTCTTGTTATGATGAACCGAATCTTTACCCTTTGTGGCGTTTTCTTGTCGGATTGAATATTCATATATGTGAACACACGATGTATGTCTTGCGGTACGAATACTTGATTTGACCATGGGGCATCATATTGATTCACTTGATGTATGTTATGGCACTCGACTCGCAGATTCTCGAGGTGACATTGGGGCAATCTTTGCATAGGGGTTGATGCACGTTTTTATTATCTTTTCTCCGATAGAAACTTTGGGGTCTCTTTGTAGTTCTTTGTCTGGATTGAGTATTATGAATATGAATTTTCTTTGGTGTTATTTAAGTATGAACTCATGATTAGATCGATCAGAAAGAATAGCTTGCGTTATTTTAGTACGAATCGAGGATAGATCAAACGGAAAGAATAGCTTTGAGGTGGTTTTGTACCCTACAAACAATTTCTATCTTTTGTTCTCCGCTAATAGGAACTCGAAGTGATTCTTTATTGCACTTTGAGGGATAATCATATGATCCAACTATGTTAGCATTGTTGAGAGGTTGCACTAGTGAAAGTACAGACCCTAGGCCTTGTTTTCAAGCATTGCAATACCGTTTTTGGGCCCGTTTACTATTTTCTACCTTGCTGTTTTTATTTATTCAGATTATAAAAATATATTTCTACCATCAATATTACACTTTCATCACCATCTCTTCGCCAAACTAGTGCACCTATACAATTTGCCATTGTATTGGGTGTGTTGGGGACACAAGAGATTTCTTCTATTTGGTTGCAGGGTTGTTTGAGAGAGACTATATTCATCCTATGCCTCCCATGGATTGATAAACCATAGGTCATCCACTTGACGGAAAATTGCTACTGTCCTACAAGACTCTGCGCTTGGAGGCCCAACACGTGACTAAAAGAATAAAGTTTCGTAGTAGACATCATGCTATTTTTTGGCGCCGTTTCCTGGGAGGTGAGTGCTTGAAGGTATATCTCTTGATCTTGCAATTGAATCTTTTAGTTTCTTGTTTTATCCCCAGTTTAGTCTATAAAAGAAAATTACATAAAACTGGAATTTAGGTTGCATCATATTACTGATCAACTTTATAATATCTTTCTTGAAAATGATGGTTAGGAAAATTGTGCTCAATTGTTAGAAGAAGAAGTCAATAAAATGCGTGGCACAAAATATTTGAATGATGAGCATGATTGTAATGTGGTTAGTGTGAATTCTTTGAATATCAAAAATGCTAATGATGATTGCACAAGTCATGACAGAAATGTTTCTTATAAGCATGTCACTTTTTATGGAGTGAACTGGGAGTGCAATTGCACACTAAAAAGGGGAGATAGATTTTGTAAGAAGCATAAATATTTAGAAACAAAAAAGTTACAAGAGAGGCTAGATGATTGTGCTGAAAGATTTAAATTTTTTTCGCCATCCTTGTGAACTTTGCAATGAACATGGTCATTTGAATCTCCAATGTAAATTGATTCATGATAAAATCGTGTCCAAAAATTGTGATAACTTGATTACCCTTGAGCATCATAAAGAGCTTAGTCTTCTTTTAGGGTCTGAAGAAATGAAACGTATAACTAAGGGTATTCCAAAATTTAATCTCGAGAGATTTCTTGATTTTGATCTTGTGCGGTAAATTGCATTGAGAATCCTTATATTGCCTGCTACCTAAAGACAAGAAAACAAATGGAATAGGAAGAGAATAATAATGAAAGGGAAAATGTTTCCCAAAAACCTCCTAGTATTTATTATGATGAATCAGGTAACGGGGAGGAGCTTCCTATCCAATAAATCTCTTCAACAAGAAGCTTGAAAAAATTATTTGAACCCACACATGATGTGGTGAAGAAGAAGAAGAAAAGAAGAAAGGATATAGGTAAAAAGGTATCTCCCAAATAATGTTGCTCCTATTATTGTTGTGCCCCATGATAATGAATCAGAAATTATTGTGGAAGATGATGAACTTGATGATGGTATTGCTTCTATGTCTTATGGCACAATGTTCGAGAGCACTATTGATGATGATTTTGTTATGCCTATTGCTTGTTGTGATGATTATGATTGGGAAGACAATGATGTCCCTTATGATCTTTAAAATATCTTTAGCACTTGCTTGGAAGAATATTATAATAATGTTTGCTATACTATTGGTGCTATTCATGCTACTGATAAGAATGATTGTGATGATATGCAAAACCACAAGCTTGGGGATTCTATGTTTAATGAGTATGACAGGTTTGAAGATTTGTTTGCTGGAAATAATGCTTGTCCTAAGCTTGGGGATGCTTTGCTTAATGATTATGATCCTTTGATTCCTTCTACTTTCGATAAGAAAATTTATTATGATGATAGCATGCCTCCTATTTATGATGATTACATTGATGAAAGTGGGTTTCGAAGAGTGTCAACTCTAGGTAGTAGTGATCCCACTATTTTGGAGGGTGTTGAATCTTATTACAATATTGATGAAAGTGGATTTGGAGAGGTCATGAATTTATTTAGTGATACATCCACTATTTTGGAAGAGGTTTCAATTGATTATGACAATGAAGTTGCCATCTATGATGATTATTATGATGACATCTATGCCATAAAGAGTGATAAATCTTTTATGCTTGCGCATCATGAAAAGAGTGCTGCATGTGATGGTTATGTTATTGAATCCATTCATGATGTCTCTGAAAATTATTATGAGGAAGGAACTTATACTCTTACATATTTCAATAATATCAAGTTTCTTCTCTATGTGTTGATTGTTTTGAAGTTGCACTTGTTTTGCCTTCCTATGCTAGTTTATTCTGGGTCACATAAGTTGTTTGCTCACAAAATCCCTATGCATCGGAAGTGGGTTAGACCTAAATGTGCTAGTCATATGCTTCATGATGCTCTCTTTATGTTTCAATTCTTATCTTTTATGCGAGCATCATTGAAATCATCATGCCTAGCTTAAAAGCCATTAAAGAAAAGTGCTTGTTGGGAGACAACCCAACACTTTTACCTACTATTTTAGTGTGTTCACATGACTATGCTACTGTAGTAATCATGTTTTTTTGCTTTTGTTTCAATAAAGTGCCAAGTAAAACCCTTTGGGATCATGTTGGGTGATAGTTGATTTGACCCTGCTGAAAAGCAGAAACTTTTGCGCTAACGAAAATGAGTCTAATTTTTAACAGAAGAGTGATTTTGAGTTTATTCTTTTTGAAGAAGTTTAATATACAAATTTCTAACGTGGTACTTATTTTTTCATAATTTTTGGAGTATCATAAGTACGGTAGTTATCCAGATAATTACAGACTGTTCTGTCTTTGACAGATTCTGTTTTCAATGAATAGTTTGCTTGCTTTCTAGTTTCTATGGCTTAAATTGCTCAATATAAATTCTGGAAATGATATGGTACAGTAGTCTTTGTGTGAGAACAATTATGATTCTTGTCTTTGACAGTACCAAAAGTGAAATGGTTTGCTCTTTATCATACTAACCTGTCTCACAAAGTTCCGTTAAGTTTTGTGTGATTGAAGTTTTCAAGTTTTGGGTGAGGTGTCGATATGAGGAGAATAAGGAGTACAAGACCCTAAGCTTGGGGATGCCCAAGGCACCCCAGGGTAATATTCATGTGATATCCAACCCCGGAATGCATCCCCTCTTTCGTCTCCAACATTATCGGTAACCTCACTTGGAGCTATGTTCTCATTCGTCACATGATATGAGTTTTACTTGGAGCGTCATTTTATTTTGTTAGGATTTGCTTGCTGTTATTTATAATAATGTTTTGCATCGTTTATTTCAATAAAAGTGGCATTTATAGCCTTTACCATGCTTAGTTTACAAGTCTACATGTTGCTGTTTGAAAACAGAAAGTTTACTGCTGTTGCAAAAACTCCCTCAAAAAGTCAGAATGTGATAAAATTTTGAAACTTTTTTCATAATAAGCTATGATAAATTTTCTAAAGATTGGTACATTTACATAATTTTTGGATTTAGGGAAGTATTTATAGTCTTGCATTCTTTATAGATTGTGCTGTTTTGGCAGATTGCTGTTATGTTTGCATATGTTTGCTTGTTTAATGATTCTAGTTGAGGATAGGAGTATTAAATATGAATAGGCATTTAGTATGAAATATTGAATAATAATTTTAGTGATTTACTGTCACGCCCAATATGCGACCCTATCCAAAAGGAACTCGAAGGTCCCACCAAGGATAGACCCGCATATTGAAATGCTTTTGCAAGGTGGATATCATTACATCAACATTACATAATAGGTAGGGAAACATACATAAGGCATACAATGCCACACGAATACAACATCATTATACATAAGAGCACCATCCGACTACGGATGAAACACAAACATAAACTCAAACGACATCCACCCTGCTAGCCCAGGCTGCCGACTTGGAACCTATCCCCTGATCGAAGAAGAAGCAGAAGAAGAACTCCAAAACAAGCAAACATCGCTCTCGCGTCATGATCATCGCATAACCTGTACCTGCAACTGTTGTTGTAGTAATCTGTGAGCCACGAGGACTCAGCAATCCCATTACCATGGGTATCAAGACTAGCAAAGCTTAATGGGAAAGGAAGGGGTAAAGTGGTGAGGTTGCAGCAGCGACTAAGCATATATGGAGGCTAACCAATGCAAATAAGAGCGAGAAGAGAGCAAGAGGAACGGTCATGAAGCTAGAAATGATCAAGAGGTGATCCTGAACTCCTACTTACGTCAAACATAACCCAAAGACCGTGTTCACTTCCCGGACTCCGCCGAGAAGAGACCATCACGGCTACACACGCGGTTGATGCGTTTTAATTCGGATCTGGTGTCAAGTTATCGACAACCGGACATTAACAAATTCCCATCTGCCACATAACCGCGGTCACGGCTCTCGAAACTTTATACCCTGCAGGGGTGTCCCAACTTAGCCCATGATAAGCTCTCGCGATCAACGAAGGATATACCTTCTCCCAGGAAGACCCGATCAGTCTCGGAATCCCGGTTTACAAGAAATTTCGACAATGGTAAAACAAGATCAGCAAAGCCGCCCGATGCGCCGACAATCCCGATAGGAGCTGCACATATCTCGTTCTTAGGGCAACACCGGATAAGTCAAGCTACGAGTAAAACCACACCTCGAGTTTCCCCGAGGTGGCCCCGCAGGCTGCTCGGTTCGGACCAACACTTAGAGAAGCACTGGCCCGGGGGGGCTATAATAAAGATGACCCTTGGGTTAATTACTCCCAAGGGAAAGGTAGGTGGTGGTGAGGCAAATGGTAAAACCAAGGTTGGGCCTTGCTGGAGGAGTTTTATTCAAAGTGAACTGTCAAGGGGGTCCCATAAATCACCCGACCGCGTAAGGTACGCAAAATCCGGGAACATAACACCGGTATGACGGAAACTAGGGCGGCAAGAGTGGAACAAAACACCAGGCATAAGGCCGAGCCTTCCACCCTTTACCAAATATATAGATGCATTAATAATATAAGAGATATTGTGATATCCCAACCAAAATCCTGTCCACCATGGAGTAATCTTCAACTTCACCTGCAACTAGCAACGCTACAAGAGGGGCTGAGCAAAGCGGTAACATAGCCAAACAACGGTTTGCTAGGAAGGGTGTCAAAGGTTAGAAGTTCATGGCAATTTGGGAGGCTTGAAGAGCAAAAGATAGGTAGCGCAGCATAGCGATAGAACGAAACAACTAGCATAGCAATGATAGTAGTGAGATCCAGGGTAGCGGTCATCTTGCCTGAAATCCCGCTAGGAAGAAGAACGAGTCCATGAAGAAGATGAAGCCACGAAGACGAACCAAGCGTAGACGAACGAATCCTCACGATCGCAACGAAACAGGAACTATCGAGAAGAAGCACACAACATGGTAAACACACCACACATAGACAGGACATGATGCACAACAAGCATGATGCATGACAAAGCTACATGAAGCTACTCATGACAAGAGACGATGCCAACAAGAACAACACATCAAGGCAAGTTTAAATGAGGCCGGAAACAACATATAACAATTCTGGTAAGTCCTCATATGCAAGTTTCAAAGTTGGTCCAGATCTGAACAAAACCTTAAGTTCAAGTAGTTAAACAGCAAGTTAAGATGCACCAAGATGATCTACACAAAATTCTAGCCAAGTTACATATAAAGTTCATTTAGTTCGGAGCTACGGCCTAGAAGATATGAGCAAAATAAGTTAACCATGGCATTGATGCAAAATGCATACAAACATCAAGCAAACACCTCAAAACAAGGATGCAACATGGTAATATGAAACTACAGGAAAAATCAAGCAAGTTTCATATAGAGCACACTCAAAACGGAGCAACGGTTCAACACATACACTCTATACAAGTCATAACAACAATCTGCCCAAAACAGCAACTAGGCATATTACAAGCACCAAAACAGCATGCTACAGTACCACAACGTGAAAACAAAAGGCATGGGCATGAAGTACAGGTAAAGCATGACAAAACATGAACACTGATCTATCTCCAGAAACAACTAGAACATGCTCAAAAGGACATGGTAAGATTGCAAATAATAACAGTTTCAGTCATTAGCAGAAATAACATCAGGTTGCAATGTTTAGAGCTATCAAACAACATGTTACAGGAACTTATCATGGCAAACAAAGGCATGCCATGAATCTACTAATAGCATAGAACAAAAGTCCCTTACTGACCATGAGCCAAAAAGGATCATAAGATATGATGGCACCCATGTAAACATGGCAAATGATATGACAGATTCATACATGGCAGGAACAACAATAAGTAGGCATGTTGGTGAGCTTAAACCACTCACCAAAGAGCATTACATGGCATGACATTGCAACCAACAGTAAGAATACATGTTTATGAAGCTAAGCATGGCAAGAACAAGTTCATAGGGTGCATGGATCGCTAGCAACAATCATGGCAACATTGAACTTAATGTTAAGAAGCTGACATCAACATTATTTAGCAAGTTTGGAGCAAGATTATAACAAGCTACAGCAGGCTATGAATGCAACCAGAGGCATGAATGGATAGCTCATAACCATATGTACAAAACATCCTTACTGAAGTATCTCAAAATAAGCATGGATCTCTCTGTAGCATCAAGTTTACATGGCATAAAAATAACAGCAGAACAGGGACTGAAATCAGCAACATCATGAAGCCTAGTTTGCATGATTGTTCTAGTCACCACATAACTTAAAAAAAATACATGGCAAGCACCTCTGTAAAGAAGACATGGCATAGTCTAAAACACATGTAGAGCTCATGCTCATAAGATGCACACATCAATCATGGTAAAAATGACAAATGAGCATGTTATAACAGTTTCAGCCGATTAACATCACATAGCACTCTTACAACGACGATTCAGGCATCAAGATAGACTCAAATGAACATGATGCAATGGAATGTAATGAAGTACTCGTCGAGACGAACAATTTGACATATTACACGCACGAAATGGAGCAGTATACAGAAAGTTATGATGCGATGAACATGGCATAAATTAACAACAAAAATGACTTGGAGGAAAAAAATGACCTCCGAAAAAATTGGATCTAGGGTTCGTCCGTGGGCGCACGAACCGAGGCAAGGCGCGGCTCGCCGGTGATGGAGGAACGGGCGGCCAGCGGAGCTCCTCCGGGCCGGATCCGGCCTTACCGCGGCCGGATCTGGCCAGGGAGGCGACGAGGGCGTGGGGCGGTGCCGGGAGGAGCGAGGCGGCGCTCGGGGCAGGGCGGCGACCGGCGGAGGGCGGCGGCTGGCGGGCGGAGGCAATCGGTGACGGGGATGGCCGGCGACAGGCTCGGGCGACCCGGGCGGCGCGCGGGAGGAAGCGGCGCGGGGAGGCGGCGGCCCGGTCAGGCGCGGGGAGCGCCGACGCTGGGCCTCGCGGGCCTGGCGTGGCCGGCGGCGATGTGGGGCGCGACCCGCTACGAGGAGGTGCGCGGTTGGACGGGCGGCGGTGGACAGACGTGTCCGGCCGTCACGGACGTGTCCGGTGGCGGCGGGAGGAAGAGGACTAGGGTTTGCACCGAAATTTCAGGGAGGGGCATATATATATATATATATAGGTAGAGGGAGCTAGGAGACTCCAAATGGGGTGCGGTTTTCGCCCACATGATCGTGATCGAATGGCGGAGGGAATGGAGGGGAGTTTGCTGAGTTATTGGGCCACTTTGGAGGGGTGTTGGGCTGCAAGACACAACAGGCTTTTACGGTTACCCGGTTAACCGTTGGAGTACCAAACGAACTCCAAATGGCACGAAACTTGACAGGCGGTCTACCGGTGCTATACCAAGGCCACTTGGCAAGAGTCGGGCCATTCCGAGAAAGTTTAACACCCGCGCACAAAAGAGAGGCAAAAGGGGGCGCCGGGGAACATAGGAGTGCCGGATTGCAAAACGGACAACGGGGAAAATGCTCGGATGCAAGAAATGAACACGAATGCAAAATGAGATGCACATGATGACATGAAAAAATGCAACACGCAAGAAAATGACATGGCAACAACGGCGAATAACTGGAAGACACCTGACGCATCGAATACGGGGCGTTACAACACTCCTCCACTAACAAGAGATCTCGTCCCGAGATCTTAGGACCGAGACGGAAGGAAAAAGGGATGAGGTGAAACAAGAACTCAAGAGAGGAAACAAAGAATCAAGAGCACTCGAGAAGAAGAGAGGCACGATGAGAATGACGAGAATCGAAAGCTCATTGAAACAGATAGACTATGAAACCACTCCGGTTAGAACGAGATAAGAAACGAATAAGACTGAAAAGGATTTAGGCAGCACTCCGGCTGAACATGAAAAAAATAGAACATGAACTTGAGAGGATGGAATGATACTTGATGAAGACATGACACAAAACCTCCGGAAAAAAATTGAAAGAGTTGAATGAAAAGAACGGAGAAGAAAATGACAACTTGTGCCACGAATGGAATTGAAAGCAACCTCAGAAGAAAAGATTGAACGGAGTTGTTGAGAACATCAACAACGAAAAGAATTGCTTGTCATGGACTTACGGATAAGATCTAAAAATCATAAGGTATTAACCGACCACAAACAGAAATGATTGGATAGCTGAGAAGAATGAAGAAAAGCAAAACTCCACTTCAAAAGAATACGGAGAATTAATTACACTTCGAGATGCAAGACGAAAAAGATACTTGAGCTCCTTCCACAAGAATCTCGATGAACACTAGAAGAATGAATTAAATCATGACGAGCCACCGTGAAAACTCCAGTAACAAAAGGATGATGAGATACAATTGAAGGATGGAAAAGAATAAGGATTAAGCCTTGCTATGATATAGATGGAGGTTCCGACGAGATGGCCTAGGAAATAATTGAACTCCGGAAAAGGAAAGATGAAAACACTTGGAACTAGAATTTATTCCTCAAGAACAAACTCTGAAGGAAGGGATTAATCACTTGGATGAAATAAGAATAAGATTTATTGTATGCTTATCCTTCATCAAGTTAAATTGATGACAAGCAATGGATTTTGCATACTACTTATTCTTCTTGAAAAGGATTAAGGGGAACATAGCACAAAACTTGAGAAAGTCTTCATGAACCACCGGTAGGATTGGAAAGAACGAATGAATTAATATGATAATCAAACAAAAAGAATCTTGAACGAACCACCGTAAGAATTCGAAAATGACTAATTAAAGAGAAAGAATCATCGGGAATAATTAGAAGGCAAATATGCTTGAGGGGATTTAGATACACAAGAACGAAGGAATATGTGACAAATGAAATAATTCGAGATGATAATATGAAGCTAGAACCATGAATCTTCGAGAGAACGGCCAAGATTTAGAGGAAAAACCCTTCTTTGGTCTTCAAATGAGGACGAGAAACACCACCAAAATTTGTGAAGGCACTCCGGGAGAACGAAAAGCGAAGAGGTTGAGGCAACAATGAAAAGAATTTGAAAGCGATCTTGGAAAAGATCTGACTGATGAAATTCATACTTACGTCACCCTTGAAAAGAATTGAGAATAACTCTAGGGGAATTAGAAGAGTCAGGTAAGATCCTGGGAAAAGACCTGTGGGTTAGGGCCCACTAAAGAAAACACCATTGGAAAGGATTGTTGAAGAGATAGATGATGCACCGGAACAATTGAAATATTTAAATGAGGTGATAACCTCGAATTAATTGGAACACTGACGAATCTCCTGAGATGTCTTGAACTCCGGAATGATTGAATGGCGAGAGGCAAATGAGCAAGGAGAACACTTGATCCAAGGAAAAGAATACGATCAACACCGAAAAACTTGAATTGAGTGCACCGGAGAAGAAAGGGATGAAGAATGACGAACACGACGAGAATTCACCAGTTGATATGATTGAGGAAAGACAGAAGAGGTTCCGCATGAATGAAATTGATGCTCGAAAGAGGCTCAGACTCCGGGAAGAAAAGGGTGGGAGTGTGGGAAAACAAAGGCAACTTGGAACGAGAAATCGATGAATAACTTGAAGAGAAAACACCGGTTGAAATCATTGAGGAAAGAAAGCAAAGACTTCACACGAGTAGGAAGGATACTCGATTACGGACTCCGGCTCCGAGAAAAAAAAAGGTGGGCGTGTGGGAAAAACAAAGACAACTTCGGACAGGGAAAAACAACGACGTCGGAGGAAGAACTGAGGATTGATCTCGCGAAAGACAAAGAGGTTCGAGTCGACTTGACGAGAGATGCACCGGATGCAAAGAGCTGAGGAACAACGATTGAAAAACCAACTGCGTGATCCTAAAGAAAAATTTGAAGGGGAAGAGGAGTAATTCAAAACACCTACGTCAAGATTCCTCACCAGAGTGACAAAGGGGATGAGGAGTAAAAATAATTCCTACTCTCCGATATAACTAGACTCAGAAATCAGTTTTCTTCTAGACTCAACAACGGCCAAACTACTGTTGGGGAACGTAGTAATTTCAAAAAAAATTCCTACGCACACGCAAGATCATGGTGATGCATAGCAACAAGAGGGGAGAGTGTTGTCTACGTACCCTTGTGGACCGAAGCGGAAGCGTTGACGCAACGTAGAGGAATTAGTCGTACGTCTTCCCGATCCAACCGATCCAAGCACCGTTACTCCGGCACCTCCGAGTTCTTGACACACGTACAGCTCGATGACGCACCCCGGGCTCCAATCCAGCAAAGCTTCAGGGAGGAGTTCCGTCAACACGACGGCGTGGTGACGATCTTGATGTTCAACCATCACAGGGCTTCGCCTTAGCACCGCTACAATATGACCGAGGTGTAATATCGTGGAGGGGGGCACCGCACACGGCTAAGGAATGATCACAAAGATCAACTTTTTGTCTATGGGGTGCCCCCCGCCCCCGTATATAAATGAGCAAGGGGGGGAGGCCGGCCGGCCCCTGTCACGATCGGTTTTTCCGGGTATAAATTTCTAGAAAAAGACCGTCGTGCTCATCAGCCCTAGGATTACTGTTAGCTGATGAGGCTCCAACTTGATACAGAAATTCCAAGCAAAATACAAAATATGAAGTACAAGACCATTCTGGCCTGTGAGTACAACAAATGGTTTCTAGTGGTTGAGGGCGGAAGCGGTTTGAGGATCATCAGGGTCTATGGGACTCCATTTCCCAACAGGAACATCTGACCAGGTTAACTCCTATCTTCACGAGGCTGCTATCATCGATGCTTAGGTTCCGGGGCTGGCATCACGTCGCTCCTCTCCGTGCAAGAAAATCTGGCCAAGACAATAGCCAGGGACAAGCCAGTGAGTACTTTGAATGTACTCGCAAACATTATGAACACGGGAATAATATAACAACGGTGTGCTGAAAATATTTTATGCTCATGACGTCAGTCACAAAAGGTAAATAAACTCTGATGCGTGCAAGCAAGTTATTTATAGAAGTGCAATAACATAGTAGTATAAAAATTTATGAAATAAATAACAAGCAATGCCACAGTCGGGCGTCTTAGCGACACCACATAAAGGGCTTTAAAAGAAATGCCACAGTCGGGCGTCTGAGCAACACCACATAAAGGGCTTTAAAAGAAATGCCACAGTCGGGCGTCTGAGCGACACCACATAAAGGGCTTTAAAAGAAATGCCACAGTCGGGCGTCAGAGCGACACCACATAAAGGGCTTTAAAAGAAATGCCACAGTCGGGCGTCTGAGCGACACCACATAAAGGGCTTTAGAAGAAATGCCACAGTCGGGCGTCTGAGCGACACCGCATAAAGGGCTTTAAAAGAAATGCCACAGTCGGGCGTCTGAGCGACACCACATAAAGGGCTTTAAAAGAAATACCACAGTCAGGCGTCTGAGCGACACCGCATAAAGGGCTTTAAAAGAAATGCCACAGTCGGGCGTCTGAGCGACACCGCATAAAGGGCTTTAAAAGAAATGCCACAGTCGGGCGTCTGAGCGACACTCCATAAAGGGCTTTAAAATAAACAATCATAGTGAATATCCCGGAGGTAGAACCATCCCAGAGATACTCGATAATAATAATAATATCACAGGTTAGTCAACAATAATAATAATCATAGTTATCACAAGTCACAAGTAGTAATTCCATTTCTGGTTTAACAGTTTCATCTCCGAAGACCGACACTAAGACCGAAACTTGACCCATCCCAGACTGTAATCCTTAACCATGGACACGGCTATTCGAATAGGTTTAATCTCTGCAGAGGGTGTACTCTTTACCCATGAGTAACGGATTTCTTTAGTCCATCGGGACTAATTCCGTCTACGGTATTTTTTTTGAAAACACACCTAACTTGCACACACCAGCTTAACTCACACGTGTCTGGAATCACCCACGACACCTGTCAAGCAAACTCTAAGTGGGGAGGCTACAACCTCGCGTAGCATGGGATCAAATTTATATCGCGCTCTAAGGGGTGGCCTCCCCTCTCGGTCCCAACCGGAAACACACATGCCCCCGGACCAGGTGGCCTGCCTACCAGCTACAACAGGTATCTTCCACCATGGCCTCTCTGTACGGTGTGTGCTATAAAGAGGTTGACAACTTATTGAACCGTACTCTACTTGCTGTAGAGACGAGTGGTAGTACGAAACAAGTATGGGGGTTACTGGCACAAGACTCGATCTACGGTCGACTCAGGAGGTTTAAGTATTCCCTGCATGATTAGCATGACGAATATATTTCAACCAACAGAGTCACCGCTCATATCACCCTGCCATGCCATACCAGACATAACCGTCCCGACGGAGACCGGCAACAAACTCATGCCTACCCAAGGCAGAGTTTTTCCCGGGTTCCTGCCGGTATGCATGCAAGGCACATGAGGGTGATTATCATCTCAAGTGTGTTCATTTCCAACAGCATGGAAATCAATAACATGCACCCATGCATATGATCATATCACATGAAATAATAAGTTTCTCCAAAGTGAGGTGATGTTATAAATGTGTCATCGAACACACAAAAATATCATGCCGGGGTTCAGAATGCTTGCCTTCAATGTGTGGAAAGGCAGGGTGCACTTCAAAACTTTTGAAAGTTTCTTCTCTCTCTTCAAGGTCCTATTTTAAATAAATTTGAATTAACACACAAAATAAAAACAGCACAAAAATTTGTTCTAAAATTTTTTCAAATAAATCTTGAAATAAACTAGACAATATTTGAGAGACGTGGGAAAAAGAATTAATTCATTTGGAGTTATCCTTAAAAAGATATAACCAGTCAAAGTTCTGGTCAAAATCTGATTTTAAAAATAAAACAAAAGGAAACGTTTCAGCCACGAATACGCTTTCTAAGTAGGGGTGACGTACTTGGGGTTTTATGCTTTCACTTAACACGCGTGGCGGCGGGGTGGGTCACTGATAGTGGGTCCAGGGGGCCCACTGGTCAGGTTTGACTAGTCCTCTCCCTCCTCTTCCTCTGTCCCGAGCGGAGGCGGAACTCCGGCGATCGTCGCCGGTGATTGGCGGCTCCTCGCGGGGCCCCAAGGGAGGGGATGGATCCGCCACTCCAGGGCGGTCCTCCCGGTGGTCGACTGGCCGGCGGGGGCGGAGGGAATCGCCGTCGGCGAGCTCCGCGGCAGAGGGAGCTTCGGGCACGATTGGGGGCTTTCTCTCCGGTGGCTCCCGATCAAAATCGAACTTGGGGGTGGACTCACGAGACGAAGGGAGGGCCCCTGGTGAAGAGAGTGGAGGGGGGGAGGCCCTGGTGGCGCCGGAGTGAATGAGACAGTGGCGGCGGCCGTGGTTGCCGGAGATGAGGAAGACAACGTTTCCCTGACGATTGCGGGCTGTGGGGGTGCCATGGGGGTAGCCTGAGGTTGCGTGCGTCCTCAGAGGGGCTCGGGGTCCCTTTTTATAGCGTGGCCATGTCGGTTTGCGGCGGCCGGGGATAAGTTCACCGGCGAACCGCCCTACTGTGTTGCATGGCGACGTGGCGGCGACGAGGGCTTGCGGACAAGGCTGCTGATGAGCTTGAGCTGTTCAACGGGCAGGTGGCGAGCCGGGGTGGCTTTGGCGGCGCCGACCGCGGCAGAGGTGCGCTGCGGCCGCCGGTGTGCCGCCAAAAGCTCTGTCGGCGGCGCTGTGCGGCTTTGGACGGTTCCTGCGAGTGGATGAGGTCGGGCGCGGCTCTGCGGGCGAGCGGGGGTAGGTGGCGTGAAGCGGGCGCGACGCGGCGGCTCGGGCGCATGTGCGTGCCAAATGCACGCTCTGGGCACGCCCAGAGCACGCCCACCAGGTGCTCGGCGAAACGCCAGGATGGCCAAAACTGCTAGGGATCAAGTGCAAATCCACAGGTCTGGGTTGGAGACCATTAGTAGGCTACTAGACAACATGGTTTGGACAGATGGACAAGTTCATCACACAAACCTATAATCATGCCAAAACTGTTCATGCCCACAGAGTGTTTGACAAAATGCCAGAGGCATCTAGGCAGGTCTTGGAGGGGTCAAAAGTTCCAGGCTAGTGTCTCCTTGGATGCACAAGAGGTTGGTGAAGTTAGTTTGCAAAAGGAAGAAACTTGCTAGTGCAAGTTTTGCAAAACTACACTTCTGGGCAGGGAGTGAATGGTATTATTTCATGAACCAAAAATATGACAATGGTTGCATGCTCCTGGACTTAGGAGTTTAACATGGAGGACTACAAGTAGGAGAAAGACTCTAGGGCCAAGGAGTAAGAAAAAATATGGTTGTTGTACAAACCATCATGTTGGACCAGAATGAAGATGGGGTTGTTTCACTCAAAATTTTCAAAGAACATCCCTGGATTTATGCATATAATGGAATTATATGCTCCTACTGACATCCCATAATTTTGGTGGGAGCTAGAAACAAATATTTAAAAGGGTTGTAGTGCAAAACTGCCCACTGGACCAGAGAAGGAAAACAGGTGTAGCACTCAAAATATGTAATGAATTAAATATATTATTGCATAAAAGTGATTTAGAGGCATCACATGACATCTCCAAATTTTGGTTAGATTTTTAGATAAATCTATCAACTGGTTGTAGTTCAAAAAGAGCTCCAAAACTCAAAACAAGTCATTTAATGAATAAAGCTCAGGGTGAAATAATTTTATAAATAAATCTCCTGATTGAGAGATGTTTTTAAATGAGAGGAAAAATAAGTCCAATATGTTCTGGAAGGATCCACTTGGGAAAAACTCCTTAATATTAAAAGAAAAGTTTTGAAATCAACAGAGATATTCTTGCAGGCAAAATTTTTAAACTCTTGGCAAATTTTTAATAACTAAAACCTGGTTAAATCTTTGGGGTGTTACAGCCCCTTGGGGCGCGCCAAGGAGGAGGAATCCTCCTCCTAGTAGGAGTAGGATTCCTCCTTTCCTACTCCTACTAGGAGGGGGAAGGTAGGGGAGAGGGGGGAAGGAAAGGGGGGCGCCGCCCCCCCCTCCTAGCCCAATTCGGACCAGAGGGAGAGGGGGCGCGCGGTCCACCCTGGCCGCCCCTCTCTCTTCCCACCAAGGCCCATGTGGCCCATTAACTCTCTCGGGGGGTTCCGGTAACCCCCCAGCACTCCGGTTTTCTCCGAAATCACCCGGAACAATTCCGGTGTCCAAATATAGTCGTCCAATATATCAATCTTTATTTCTCGACCATTTCGAGACTCCTCGTCATGTCCGTGATCACATCCTGGACTCAGAACAACCTTCGGTACATCAAAATACATAAACTCATAAAGAAACTATCATCGTAACTTTAAGCGTGCGGACCCTACGGTTCGAGAACAATGTAGACATGACCGAGACACGTCTCCGGTCAATAACCAATAGCGGGACCTGGATGCCCATATTGTTCCTACATATTATACGAAGATCTTTATCGGTCAGACCGCATAACAACATATGTTGTTCCCTTTGTCATTGGTATGTTACTTGCCCGAGATTCGATCGTCGGTATCCAATACCTAGTTCAATCTTGTTACCGGCAAGTCTCTTTACTCGTTCCGTAATACATCATCTCGCAACTAACTCATTAGTTGTAATGCTTGCAAGGCTTAAGTGATGTGCATTACCGAGAGGGCCCAGAGATACCTCTCCGACATTCGGAGTGACAAATCCTATTCTCGAAATACGCCAACCCAACAAGTACCTTTGGAGACACCTGTAGAGCACCTTTATAATCACCCAGTTACGTTGTGATGTTTTGTAGCACACAAAGTGTTCCTCCGGTAAATGGGAGTTGCATAATCTCATAGTCGTAGGAACATGTATAAGTCATGAAGAAAGCAATAGCAACATACTAAACGATCGGGTGCTAAGCTAACGGAATGGGTCATGTCAATCAGATCATTCAACTAATGATGTGATCCTGTTAATCAAATAACAACTCTTTGTCCATGGTTAGGAAACATAACCATCTTTGATTAACAAGCTAGGCAAGTAGAGGCATACTAGTGACACTCTGTTTGTCTATATATTGACACATGTATTATGTTTCCGGTTAATACAATTCTAGCATGAATAATAAACATTTATCATGATATAAGTAAATAAATAATAACTTTATTATTGCCTCTAGGGCATATTTCCTTCAGTCTCCCACTTGCACTAGAGTCAATAATCTAGATTACACAGTAATGATTCTAACACCATGGAGTCTTGGTGCTGATCATGTTTTGCTCGTGGAAGAGGCTTAGTCAATGGGTCTGCAACATTCAGATCCATATGTATCTTGCAAATCTCTATGTCTCCCACCTAGACTAGATCCCGGATGGAATTGAAGCGTCTCTTGTTGTGCTTGGTTCTCTTGTGAAATCTGGATTCCTTCGCTAAGGCAATTGCTCCAGTATTGTCACAAAAGATCTTCATTGGACCCGATGCACTAGGTATGACACATAGATCGGATATGAACTCCTTCATCCAAACTCCTTCATTAGCTGCTTCCGAAGCAGCTATGTATTCCGCTTCACACGTAGATCCCGCCACGACGCTTTGTTTTGAACTGCACCAACTGACAGCTCCACTGTTTAACGTAAACACGTATCCGGTTTGCGATTTAGAATCGTCCGGATCCGTGTCAAAGCTTGCATCAATGTAACCATTTACGATGAGCTCTTTGTCACCTCCATATACGAGAAACATATCCTTAGTCCTTTTCAGGTACTTTAGGATGTTCTTGACCGCTGTGCAGTGATCCACTCCTGGATTACTTTGGTACCTCCCTGCTAAACTTATAGCAAGGCACACATCAGGTCTGGTACACAGCATTGCATACATGATAGAGCCTATGGCTGAAGCATAGGGAACATCTTTAATTTTCTCTCTATCTTCTGCAGTGGTCGGGCATTGAGTCTTACTCAACTTCACACCTTGCAATACAGGCAAGAACCCTTTCTTTGCTTGATCCATTTTGAACTTCTTCAAAACTTTGTCTAGGTATGTGCTTTGTGAAAGTCCAATTAAGCATTTTGATCTATCTCTATAGATCTTAATGCCCAATATGTAAGCAGCTTCACTGAGGTCTTTCATTGAAAAACTTCTATTCAAGTATCCCTTTATGCTATCCAGAAATTCTATATCATTTCCAATCAATAATATGTCATCCACATATAATATTAGAAATGCTATAGAGCTCCAACTCACTTTCTTGTAAATACAGGCTTCTCCAAAAGTCTGTATAAACCCAAATGCTTTGATCACACTATCAAAGCGTTTATTCCAACTCCGAGAGGCTTGCACCAGTCCATAAATGGATCGCTGGAGCTTGCACACTTTGTTAGCTCCCTTTGGATCGATAAAACCTTCTCGTTGCATCATATACAACTCTTCCTCCAGAAACCCATTCAGGAATGCAGTTTTTACATCCATTTGCCAAATTTCATAATCATAAAATGCGGCAATTGCTAACATGATTCGGACAGACTTATGCATCGCTACGGGTGAGAAGGTCTCATCGTAGTCAATCCCTTGAACTTGTCGAAAACCTTTTGCAACAAGTCGAGCTTTGTAGACAGTAACATTACCGTCAGCGTCAGTCTTCTTCTTGAAGATCCATTTATTCTCAATTGCTTGCCGACCATGGGGCAAGTAAAACAAAGTCCATACTTTGTTCTCATACATGGATCCCATCTCAGATTTCATGGCTTCAAGCCATTTTGTGGAATCTGGGCTCACCATCGCTTCTTCATAGTTCGTAGGTTCATCATGATCTAGTAGCATGACTTCCAGAATAGGATTACCATACCACTCTGGTGCGGATCTTACTCTGTTTGACCTACGAGGTTCTGTAGCAACTTGGTCTGAAGTTCTATGATCATCATCATCAATTTCCTCACTAGTTGGTTTTGACGTCACAGAAACTGGTTCCTGTGATGTACTATTTTCCAACAAGGGAGCATGTATAGTTACTTCATCATGTTCTACTTTCCTCCCACTCACTTCTTTCGAGAGAAACTCCTTCCCTAGAAAGGATCCATTATTAGCAACAAATGTATTGCCTTCGGATCTGTGATAGAAGGTGTACCCAACTGTCTCCTTTGGGTATCCTATGAAGACACATTTCTCCGATTTAGTTTCGAGCTTATCAGGTTGAAGCTTTTTCACATAAGCATCGCAACCCCAAACTTTAAGAAACGACAACTTTGGTTTCTTGCCAAACCATAGTTCATAAGGTGTCGTTTCAACGGATTTTGATGGTGCCCTATTTAATGTGAATGTGGCCGTCTCTAAAGCATAACCCCAAAACGATAGCGGTAAATCTGTAAGAGACATCATAGATCGCACCATATCAAGTAAAGTACGATTACGACGTTCGGACACACCATTACGCTGTGGTGTTCCGGGTGGCGTGAGTTGCGAAACTATTCCGCATTGTTTCAAGTGTAGACCCAACCCGTAACTCAAATATTCTCCTCCATGATCAGATCGTAGAAACTTTATTTTCTTATTACGATGATTTTCAACTTCACTCTGAAATTCTTTGAACTTTTCAAATGTTTCAGACTTATGCTTCATTAAGTAGATATACCCATATCTGCTTAAATCATCTGTGAAGGTGAGAAAATAATGATATCCGCCACGAGCCTCAACATTCATCGGACCACATACATCTGTATGTATGTTCCAACAAATCTGTTGCTCTCTCCATAGTACCGGAGAACGGCGTTTTAGTCATCTTGCCCATGAGGCACGGTTCGCAAGTACCAAGTGATTCATAATCAAGTGGTTCCAAAAGTCCATTAGTATGGAGTTTCTTCATGCGCTTTACACCGATATGACCTAAACGGCAATGCCACAAATAAGTTGCACTATCATTATCAACTCTGCATCTTTTGGCTTCAGCATTATGAATATGTGTATCACTACTATCGAGATTCATCAAAAATAGACCACTCTTCAAGGGTGCATGACCATAAAAGATATTACTCATATAAATAGAAAAACCATTATTCTCTGATTTAAATGAATAACCGCCTCGCATCAAACAAGATCCAGATATAATGTTCATGCTCAACGCTGGCACCAAATAACAATTATTTAGGTCTAATACTAATCCCGAAGGTAGATGTAGAGGTAGCGTGCTGATCGTGATCACATCGACTTTGGAACCATTTCCCACGCGCATCGTCACCTCGTCCTTTGCTAGTGTTCGCTTAATCCGTAGTCCCTGTTTCGAGTTGCAAATATTAGCAACAGAACCAGTATCAAATACCCAGGTGCTACTGCGAGATCTAGTAAGGTACACATCAATAACATGTATATCACATATACCTTTGTTCACCTTGCCATCCTTCTTATCCGCCAAATACTTGGGGCAGTTCCGCTTCCAGTGACCAGTCTGTTTGCAGTAGAAGCACTCAGTTTCAGGCTTAGGTCCAGACTTGGGTTTCTTCTCTTGAGCAGCAACTTGCTTGCTGTTCTTCTTGAAGTTCCCCTTCTTCTTCCCTTTGCCCTTTTTCTTGAAACTAGTGGTCTTGTTGACCATCAACACTTGATGCTCCTTCTTGATTTCTACCTCCACAGCCTTTAGCATTGCGAAGAGCTCGGGAATCGTCTTATCCATCCCTTGCATATTATAGTTCATCACGAAGCCCTTGTAGCTTGGTGGAAGTGATTGGAGAATTTTGTCAATGACGCTATCATCCGAAAGAGTAACTCCCAGTTGAATCAAGTGATTACAATACCCAGACATCTTGAGTATATGCTCACTGACAGAACTATTCTCCTCCATCTTGCAGCTATAGAACTTATTGGAGACTTCATATCTCTCAATCCGGGCATTCTTCTGGAATATTAACTTCAACTCCTGGAACATCTCATATGCTCCATGACATTCAAAACGTCGTTGAAGTCACGGTTCTAAGCCGTAAAGCATGGCACATTGAACTATCGAGTAGTCATCAGCTTTGCTCTGCCAGACGTTCTTAACGTCGACAGTTGCATCAGCAGCAGGCCTGGCACCCAGTGGTGCTTCCAGGACGTAACTTTTCTGTGCAGCAATGAGGATAATCCTCAATTTACGGACCCAGTTCGCGTAGTTGCTACCATCATCTTTCAACTTTGCTTTCTCAAGGAACGCATTAAAATTCAACGGAACAACAGCACGGGCCATCTATCTACAATCAACATAGACAAGCAAGATACTATCAGGTACTAAGTTCATGATAAGTTTAAGTTCAATTAATCATATTACTTAAGAACTCCCACTTAGATAGACATCCCTCTAATCCTCTAAGTGATCACGTAATCCAAATTCAACTAAACCATAACCGATCATCACGTGAAATGGATTAGTTTTCAATGGTGAACATCTTATGTTGATCATATCTACTATATGATTTACGCTCGACCTTTCGGTCACCGTGTTCCGAGGCCATATCTGCATATGCTAGGCTCGTCAAGTTTAACCCGAGTATTCTGCGTGTGCAAAACTGGCTTGCACCCGTTGTAGATGGACGTAGAGCTTATCACACCCGATCATCACGTGGTGTCTGGGCACGACGAACTTTGGCAACGGTGCATACTCAGGGAGAACACTTCTTGATAATTAGTGAGAGATCATCTTAAAATGCTACCGTCAATCAAAGCAAGATAAGATGCATAAAAGATAAACATCACATGCAATCAATATAAGTGATATGATATGGCCATCATCATCTTGTGCTTGTGATCTCCATCTTCGAAGCACCGTCATGATCACTATTGTCACCGGCGCGACACCTTGATCTCCATCGTAGCATCGTTGTCGTCTCGCCAATCTTATGCTTCTACGACTATCGCTACCGCTTAGTGATAAAGTAAAGCATTACAGGGTGATTGCATTGCATACAATAAAGCGACAACCATATGGCTCCTGCGAGTTGCCGATAACTCGGTTACAAAACATGATCATCTCATACAATAAAATTTAGCATCATGTCTTGACCATATCACATCACAACATGCCCTGCAAAAACAAGTTAGACGTCCTCTACTTTGTTGTTGCAAGTTTTACGTGGCTGCTACGGGCTTAAGCAAGAACCAATCTCACCTACGCATCAAAACCACAACGATGGTTTGTCAAGTTGGTGCTGTTTTAACCTTCGCAAGGACCGAGCGTAGCCATACTCGGTTCAACTAAAGTTGGAGAAACTGACACCCGCTAGCCACCTATGTGCAGAGCACGGCGGTAGAACCAGTCTCGCGTAAGCGTACGTGTAATGTCGGTCCGGGCCGCTTCATCCAACAATACCGCTGAACCAAAGTATGACATGCTGGTAAGCAGTATGACTTATATCACCCACAACACACTTGTGTTCTACTCGTGCATATAACATCAAACCATAAAACCTAGGCTCGGATGCCACTGTTGGGGAACGTAGTAATTTCAAAAAAAATCCTACGCGCACGCAAGATCATGGTGATGCATAGCAACGAGAGGGGAGAGTGTTGTCTACGTACCCTCATAGACCGAAGCGGAAGCGTTGATGCAACATAGAGGAAGTAGTCGTACGTGTTCCCATTCCAACCGATCCAAGCACCGTTACTCCGGCACCTCCGAGTTCCTGACACACGTACAGCTCGATGACGTACCCCGGGCTCCAATCCAGCAAAGCTTCGGGGAGGAGTTCTGTCAGCACGACGGCGTGCTGACGATCTTGATGTTCAACTGTCGTAGGGCTTTGCCTAAGCACCGCTACAATATGACTGAGGTGTAATATCGTGGAGGGGGGCACCGCACACGGCTAAGGAATGATCACGAAGATCAACTTTTTGTCTATGGGGTGCCCCCGGCCCCCGTATATAAAGGAGCAAGGAGGGAGGCCGGCCGGCCCCTTGGGGCGCACCAAGGAGGAGGAATCCTCCTCCTAGTAGGAGTAGGATTCCTCCTTTCCTACTCCTACTAGGAGGGGGAAGGAAGGGGGAGAGGGGGGAAGGAAAGGGGGGCGCCGCCCCCCCTCCTAGTCCAATTCGGACCAGAGGGAGAGGGGGCGCGCGGCCCACCCTGGCCGCCCCTCTATCTTCCCACCAAGGCCCATGTGGCCCATTAACTCTCCCTGGGGGTTCCGGTAACACCCCCGGCACTCCGGTTTTCTCCGAAATCACCCGGAACAATTCCGGTGTCCGAATATAGTCATTCAATATATCAATCTTTATGTCTCGACCATTTCGAGACTCCTCGTCATGTCCATGATCACATCCGAGACTCCGAACAACCTTCGGTACATCAAAATACATAAACTCATAAAGAAACTGTCATCATAACTTTAAGCGTGCGGACCCTACGGTTCGAGAACAATGTAGACATGACTGAGAAACGTCTCTGGTCAATAACCAATAGCGGGACCTGGATGCCCATATTGTTCCTACATATTCTACGAAGATCTTTATCGGTCAGACCACATAACAACATACGTTGTTCCCTTTGTCATTGGTATGTTACTTTCCCGAGATTCGATCGTCGGTATCCAATACCTAGTTAAATCTTGTTACTGGCAAGTCTCTTTACTCGTTCCGTAATACATCATCTCGCAACTAACTCATTACTTGTAATGCTTGCAAGGCTTAAGTGATGTGCATTACCGAGAGGGCCCAGAGATACCTCTCCGACATTCGGACTGACAAATCATAATCTCAAAATACGCCAACCCAACAAGTACCTTTGGAGACACCTGTAGAGCACCTTTATAATCACGCAGTTACGTTGTGACGTTTGGTAGCAGACAAAGTGTTCCTCCGATAAACGGGAGTTGCATAATCTCATAGTCATAGGAACATGTATAAGTCATGAAGAAAGCAATAGCAGCATACTAAATGATCGGGTGCTAAGCTAACGGAATGGGTCATGTCAATCAGATCATTGAACTAATGATGTGATCCCGTTAATCAAATAACAACTCTTTGTCCATGGTTAGGAAACATAACCATCTTTGATTAACAAGCTAGTCAAGTAGAGGCATACTAGTGACACTCTGTTTGTCTATATATTCACACATGTATTATGTTTCCGGTTAATACAATTCTAGCATGAATTATCATGATATAAGGAAATAAATAATAACTTTATTATTGCCTCTAGGGCATATTTCCTTCCACTACACGATCAATCAAGGGGGGCTCATAAGGTCGGTCGAGACTCTGATACCAACTTGTCACGCCCAATATGCGACCCTATCCAAAAGGAACTCGAAGGTCCCACCAAGGATAGACCCGCATATTGAAACTCTTTTGCAAGGTGGATATCATTACATCAACATTACATAATAGGTAGGGAAACATACATAAGGCATACAATGCCACACGAATACAACATCATCATACATAAGAGCACCATCCGACTACGGATGAAAAACAAACATAAACTCAAACGACATCCACCCTGGTAGCCCAGGCTGCCGACCTGGATCCTATCCCCTGATCGAAGAAGAAGCAGAAGAAGAACTCCAAAACAAGCAAACATCGCTCTCGCGTCATGATCATCGCATAACCTGTACCTGCAACTGTTGTTGTACTAATCTGTGAGCCACGAGGACTCAGCAATCCCATTACCATGGGTATCAAGACTAGCAAAGCTTAATGGGAAAGGAAGGGGTAAAGTGGTGAGGTTGCAGCAGCGACTAAGCATATATGGAGGCTAACCAACACAAATAAGAGCAAGAAGAGAGCAAGCGGAACGGTCGTGAAGCTAGCAATGATCAAGAGGTGATCCTGAACTCCTACTTACGTCAAACATAACCCAAAGACCGTGTTCACTTCCCGCACTGCGCCGAGAAGAGACCATCACGGCTACACACGCGGTTGATGCGTTTAATTTCGGATCTGGTGTCAAGTTATCTACAACCGGACATTAACAAATTCCCATCTGCCACATAATCGCGGGCACGACTCTCAAAAGTTTATACCCTGCAGGGGTGTCCCAACTTAGCCCATGATAAGCTCTCGCGATCAACGAAGGATATCCCTTCTCCCAGGAAGACCCGATCAGTCTTGGAATCCTGGTTTACAAGACATTTCGACAATGGTAAAACAAGGCCAGCAAAGCTGCCCGATGCGCCGACAATCCTGATAGGAGCTGCACATATCTCGTTCTCAGGGCAACACCAGATAAGTCAAGCTACGAGTAAAACCAGTCCTCGAGTTTCCCCGAGGTGGCCCCGTAGGCTGCTCGGTTCGGACCAACACTTAGAGAAGCACTGGCCCGGGGGGGGGGCTGTAATAAAGATGACCCTTGGGTTAATTACTCCCAAGGGAAAGGTAGGTGGTGGTGAGGCAAATGGTAAAACCAAGGTTGGGCCTTGCTGTAGGAGTTTTATTCAAAGCGAACTGTCAAGGGGGTCCCATAAATCACCCGACCGCGTAAGGAACGCAAAATCCGGGAACATAACACCGGTATGACGGAAACTAGGGCGGCAAGAGTGGAACAAAACACCAGGCATAAGGCAGGGCCTTCCTCCCTTTACCAAATATATAGATGCATTAATAATATAAGAGATATTGTGATATCCCAACCAAAATCCTGTCCACCATGGAGTAATCTTCAACTTCACCTACAACTAGCAACGCTATAAGAGGGGCTGATCAAAGCGGTAACATAGCCAAACAACGGTTTGATAGGAAGGGTGTCAAAGGTTAGAGGTTCATGGCAATTTGGGAGGCTTGAAGAGCAAAAGATAGGTAGCGCAGCATAGCGATAGAACGAAACAACTAGCATAGCAATGATAGTAGTGAGATCCAGGGTAGCGGTCATCTTGCCTGAAATCCCACTAGGAAGAAGAACGAGTCCATGAAGAAGATGAAGCGACGAAGACGAACCGAGCGTAGACGAACGAATCCTCACGATCGCAACGAAACAGGAACTATCGAGAAGAAGCACACAACATGGTAAACACACCACACATAGACAAGAAATGATGCACAACAAGCATGATGTATGACAAAGCTACATGAAGCTACTCATGACAAGAGACGATGCCAACAAGAACAACACATCAAGGCAAGTTTAAAGGAGGCCGGAAACAACATATAACAATTCCAGTAAGTCCTCATATGCAAGTTTCAAAGATGGTCCAGATCTGAAGAAACCTTAAGTTCAAGTAGTTAAACAGCAAGCTAAGATGCACCAAGATGATCTACACGAAATTCTAGCCAAGTTACATACAAAGTTCATTTAGTTCGGAGCTACGGCCTAGAAGATATGAGCAAAACAAGTTAAACATGGCATTGATGCAAAATGCATACAAACATCACGAAAACACCTCAAAACAAGGATGCAACATGGTAATATGAAACTACATGCAAAATAAAGCAAGTTTCATATAGAGCACACTCAAAACGGAGCAACGGTTCAACACATACACTCTATACAAGTCATATCAACAATCTGCCCAAAATAGCAACTAGGCATATTACAAGCACCAAAACAGCATGCTAAAGTACCACAACGTGAAAACAAAAGGCATGGGCATCAAGTACAGGTAAAGCATGACAAAACATGAACACTGAGCTATCTCCAGAAACAACTAGAACATGCTCAAAAGGACATGGTAAGATTGCAAATAATAATAGTTTCAGTCATTAGCAGAAATAACATCAGGTTGAAATGTTTAGAGCTATCAACCAACATGTTACAGGGTCTTATCATGGCAAACAAAGGCATGGCATGAATCTACTAATAGCATATAACAAAAGTCCCTTACTGACCTTGAGCCAAAAAGGATCAGAAGATATGATGGCACCCATGTAAACATGGCAAATGATATGACAGATTCATACATGGCAGGAACAACAATAAGTAGGCATGTTGGTGAGCTTGAAACACTCACCACAGAGCATTACATGGAATGACAACGCAACCAACAGTAAGAATACATGTTTATGAAGCTAAGCATGGCAAGAACAAGTTCATAGGGTGCATGGATCACTAAAAACAATCATGGCAACATTGAACTTAATGTTAAGAAGCTGACAGCAACATTATTTAGCAAGTTTGGAGCAAGATTATAACAAGCTACAGCAGGCTATAAATGCAACCATAGGCATGAATTGATAGCTCATAACCATATGTACAAAACATCCTTACTGAAGTATCTCAAAATAAGCATGGATCTCTCTGTAGCATCAAGTTTACATGGCATAAAAATAACAGCAGAACAGGGAGTGAAATCAGCAACATCATGAAGCCTAGTTTGCATGCTTGTTCTATTCACCACATAATTCAAAACAATACATGGCAAGCACCTCTGTAAAGAAGACATGGCATAGTCCAAAACACATGTAGAGCTCATGCTCATAAGATGCACACATCAATCATGGTAAAAATGACAAATGAGCATGTTATAACAGTTTCAGCAGATTAACATCACATAGCACTCTTACAATGATGATTCAGGCATCAAGATGGACTCAAATGAACATGATGCAATTGAATGAAATGAATTACTCGTCGAGGAGAACCATTTGACATATTACACGCACGAAACGGAGTAGTATACAACAAGTTATGATGCGATGAACATGGCATAAATTAACCACAAAAATGACTTAGAGGAAAAAAACGACCTCCGAGAAAATTGGATCTAGGGTTCGCCCGAGGGCGCGTGAACCGAGGCGAGGCGCGGCTCGCCGGTGATGGAGGAAGGGGCAGCCGGTGGAGCTCCTCCGGGCCGGATCCGGCCTTCCCGCGGCCGGATCTGGCCGGGGCGGCGATGAGGGCGCGGGGCGGCGCCTGGAGGAGCAGGGCGGCGCTCGGGGCAGGGCGGCGACCGGTGGAGGGCGGCGGCTGGCGGGCGTAGGCGGCCGGTGACGGGGATGGCCGGCGACGGGCTCGGGCGACCCGGGCGGCGCGCGGGAGGAAGCGACGCAGGGAGACGGCGGCCCGGTCAGGCGCGGGGAGGGCCGGCGCTGGGCCTCGCGGGCCTGGCGCGGCCGGCAGCGATGTGGGGCGTGGCCCGCCATGTGGCGGCGCGCGGTTGGACGGGCGGCGGTGGACGGACGTGTCCGGCCGTCACGGACTGTAACATCCCAAATTTCCAATTTGGCATGTTATACATAGATCATCCATGCATATCATATTTTATTGCTTTCTCGTTTGCAATCCTCGAAATCCTAAGCAGCTCAAGGACCTTCGGAGAGAGTTGGGGATTTTCCTATTTTCACATTTGAAATTCTTACCAAATAGTGAAGACGAGGATTGGATTTTAATTATTTTCCCTCCGGAAAATATTTCATTTTAAAATAATAAATGAGGGGAGATAATATGACTTCTCCAAAATAATTGAAATGTCGGAGGAAAAATGTTAAAATCATTTTTGGGATTTTATTTGATTTTATTTCGGGATTTTATTGCTCCTAGAAAAATGTTGCATATTTTAAAATCACATTTTAGGGGCCAAGAAAAGTTCATCTTGTTCTAAATATTTTATTTAGACGGAGAAAACTTGTTTTGGAATTTTTAGATTTTTATTTATTTTTCTAGGAATTTTTCTTCGGCGGAATGTTTAAAAAAAATAAAAAAATTCCTCGCGCCGGGCTGGCCCAGCCAGCCGCCGCCGCCGCCGCCTTCCCCCCGCGCGCGCTGTGCGCTGCATGGACGCCGAGGGCGAAGTCCAAGCCGGACTCCACCCCGGGAGCCCCCTCGCCCAAGCCAGCCCTGCCCCGCCCCTATAAAGCCGCCGCCCCCGCCGCCACAACGCCACCACCACCACCGCAGCCCGCCGCCGGAGCCGCCGCCGCAGCCCCGCGTCGCCGCCACCGCCTCCCGCCGCAGCCCCGCGTCGCCGCCGCCTCCCGCCGCAGCCCCGCAGCCCGCCGCCGCCACCGAAGCCCCGCCGGAGCCGCCGCCTCGCCGGACGAGCCGCCGGAGGTACCCGATCCCTGCCGCCGGTTTTCTTAAATAAATCCTCGGTTTTTTTGAAAACCCTAGATCGTTTTTTTTCTAGATCTGTTTATTTTATTTTTTTTCTGGTTTATTTACTTAGAGAACGTTCGTTCGTCCGTTCGTTTTAACGAACGCATTCTCTATTTAGTCTCTACTAACGAACGTTCGTCCGTTTAGCAGTTCGTCGCTTTTCTTTTTATCGGATTTATTCCGCGATTATTCTGATCGTGATTTCTGATTCGATTTTCAAACCTATTTATCTTTTCGCTCGTTTATCAGAATCAGGCGATTCAAGCGCCTGGAGTTTCATCTCGAAACCCTCTTTCCGAATAATCAACTCAAACAAGGTTTTTCTTCTGTAAAATTTGACCTAGATCCAGAATAGCAAAACGAAGTTGTTTCTTTTGCCGTTTGAGTTTCGTCGCTTTGTTTGATTTGATTCTTCTTGCAAACCGGAGTTCTTAAGTTGAACTCTCCGGTCAACCTCTTTTTATTTGGAGTTCTACTTGTGCATCTTTGATTGTTGCTTATGTATGTTATCGTTTTCTTGCGATAGAGTTCCCGGAGTGCGAAGCATGTTACTACGAGTCTCTAGGATTCCCGGATCATCAGCAAGGCAAGTAACACATTGATCATACTCTTTTCATACCAAGTTTTTATGCATTAGTTTCAATCCTCAAACATTGCATGATTAGGATGATTTAACATGTGGGTATTGGGAAGTAGTTGCTGAGGTAGAACCTATTGCCCTGTTTATTATCAAACCCTTGGGAGTTACTTCTACGTTATGCTTATTTTGCCATGCTATGCTCGTAGACGTGGATTGGGTTTGAGTGATATCCATGACAGATGTGAGATTGTTAATTAATGGTTTACTTAAGGTGGCAACTTAAATACACATCTGGGTGGATTGAG
The DNA here is from genome assembly GCA_963921465.1 of Triticum timopheevii. Classification (NCBI taxonomy): domain Eukaryota; kingdom Viridiplantae; phylum Streptophyta; class Magnoliopsida; order Poales; family Poaceae; genus Triticum; species Triticum timopheevii. The sequence continues at coordinate 247,129,867 of OY997262.1, read as the reverse complement.
GCACCTGGGGTTACCAGTGATTGCCTGTTTATTTTTTTGGAAATCCCGGGGTTACCGTGTGATTCTCCTATCGACCGCCACCCAGGCTCAAAGGGAACTGAGTCTATTCATGCTAGAAACTTCCGTGTGCAGCCGCAAGCTATTATGGGCTCTAGCATAGTTTGAGTAAGTTGCGTGAAGCTCTTGAAGAGGTGGATCAGCAGGTAGTGGGTTTGTAGGTTTGGTATGGTCTGCCCGGAGTAGAGAGTTAATGCTTCTAAAAGACTGTGTCTCGGTCATCCGTCTCTCAAACACCATGCAGTGCGAGAAATCAACGGAGGCGATCGAGTCTTGCGAGGAAAAGTGCGCAAACCTCTGTAGAGTGTACAATCTAATCATGGTTAGCCGTGTCCCCGGTTATGGACAATTCTGAGTATCTAGTACTTGAGTATTCGCATGTATCTCAACACTCTTAATAATTAATTTTGCTTGGGTTGTTAATTACTTTTAATTGGGATCATTGAGTTGGGGTTTACCTTCTCAAATGATGTTTCAACTACCATGATAGTTAAATTAAATTTGATTCCTTTGTAGTAGGGAAAAATTGGCTTTTCGCAAAAACTGTAACCATAGAGCTTTCCACCAGCCAAATATGCATGTAGTGGTAGTATTACTCTGTTATTGCTCTTTTGTGTTACATTGCCAGCATATTCCATGTGCTGACCCGTTTTCGGGCTGCAACGTATTATGTTGCAGACTTTTTAGACGAGGAGTAAGGTTCGTAGGTCATTGCCGTGCAGCTCAGTTATGCCGTTGGAGTTGATGGACTCACTTTATCTTCCAAGCCTTCCGCTGTTATCGCATTAGATGACCTTAAGCCATATTATTGTAATAAGTTCTCTTTTGAGACATTCGATGTAATAAGTGTGTGATTGCTACTCTGTTATAAATCCTTCGAAGTACTGTGTGGTGTTAGCATTACTGATCCAGGGATGACACCTGAGCACAGAGACTTGACCATCTGAGGTCGGGTCGCTACAAGATGGTATCAGAGCACACGTTGAGTGTAGGACACGACCACTAAGATAAACCATAGGTCACACTCTCTTCTCATTTCTGACTCCTCTTCTCTTTCCACTCTTTAGGATGAAGGAGATGAAGACCAAGTTTGCACAGCCGGATGAAGACACACCTTTTGGACGCCACTTGAAGGAAGTCACTAGGTACTTGAATATTGGAATACCAAGCTTCACTGGGACGAACAACGCCACCCTACCGGAAGAAGAACGTTGGATGATTCAATTACGAGTTCCAGGAAGGACGTTCTCGCCAAATTCTAAACCCATAGAGTTTTCTTTCGAAGCACCCACTTGGAGCCTTGGCAAGAGTATGGCAGCTCATATTACCATGGGACGCATTGGAGAAATCTACAACAAGGAACTAGAGGATACCACCTATCAAATATGTGGGCGCCGAGATGAACAATGGGAGATGATCAGCACCAGGAAGGATAGATCTGTCGCAGCCTTTATCCAGGAGCAAAACCAGCACATTCGATGTCAGGAGAACCAGATGTGCGCAGACATGATCGAGTTGAAGAAGGCTAAGACCAGGATCATCGAGCTGGAGGAATAACTTAAGTTCACACGCGATGGATATGAGGAGGAAATCAAGACGCTATTGGAGAAGAATGACGACCTAGTCGAGAAGATCGGAATTTTTATGGGAGGACCAGTTCCGAAAGAAGACCTCATACGCCCGGACAACTACATCATCATCGACGACACCGACTCGGATTCAAGTGATGATGATTTCAAAGATGAAGCTGGAGCAGACATCATGGAGTCTTCCACCGATCAAAATTTCTAGATGACCACCATATGACAATAGTATTTCCCCATGTAACTAGTAGTAGTGAGCACTTTTGCGATAGCCCTAGACCGTTTTGTATGCCCTTGCTTGTTTGATTGAATGAATGGTTGTGTTTGCCTCATATACATATGGGTAGTGTTTCTCCCCTAGATATTTTTCTATTCTAAATCTCTTCCATCTAAACCCATCAGATGCCTCCGAGGAGAGACCCCGAGTTTGTTTTCCCACCGGAGATCACCCAGTTGATCCAGCAGCAGAATGCCCTGATGCAGTTGTTAGTTCAGAACGAGGGCAATGCCAATAACAACAACGCCAACAACAACAACACGCCGCCAGTGGATAACCTCGCCCGTTTCTTAATGTTACAGCCGCCGGTGTTCTCCAGTAGCATCGAGCCAATAGTTACAGATGATTGGCTACGTTGTATTGGAAGGGAGTTAACCACCGCTGGATGCACAGATGCTAAGAAAGTGCGTTTTGCCGCACACCAACTGGATGGACCTGCAGCAGCATGGTGGGAGAATTTCACAGCCACCTATCCTATCGACACCGTCACATGGGCTCAGTTTCAGCAGGCTCTTCGCACTGCCCATGTCTCGACTGGAGCTATGCAGATGAAGAAGCGGGAGTTCCGCAACCTACGCCAGGGGAATCATATTGTTGGCCAGTACGTGGATGAGTTTAGCAAGTTGTCACGTTATGCCTCTGATGATGTGGCCACAGATGCCGCGAAGCAGGAGAAGTTTATGGAAGGGCTGAATGATGAGATGAGTATGCAGTTGATGGTAGCAACCTTCAACAACTACCAGGAGTTGGTAGATAAGGCCCTGATGATTGAAGGGAAGTAGCAGCAGATTGATAATCATAAGAGGAAGTATGGACAAGGGAAATACAATTCAGGAGCTCACCAGAAGCCTCGTTTGACCCCGAACTCAGGAGGACTTGTTCATAACCATGGAGGACATAATCACGCTAGAGGAGGATCGCATAACCATAATGGTGCGAAGAACGGGAATGGGAATGGAGCCAACAATAATCAGAACCGCTCTAACCCATCCACACATGCAAAGAGAGACATAAGCCAAATCGTTTTCTACAAGTGCGGGAAGACTGGGCACTATGCCAACGACTGCTCTGAAGGAAAGAATGGGAATGGAAACGGGAGCGTAGGGAAGAAGCCCAATCCATTCAACAAAGGACAAGTGAACCACGTCAACGTGGAGGAGGTTGAAGAGCAGCCGGACGCGGTAATAGGACACCCCTCTTAGTGAGCTCGCCGGGATCAGAGTACATGGCTAGCAGATGGTGCACCTAGATACCCCTAATCATTGGCACACATGTATTTCCGTCCGACCTAATTATCTTGGAGTCACAAGGATTGGAATTGGATGTGATATTAGGTATGGACTGGATGTCAAAGTATGAAGGAAGTATTGACTGTGCTAGTAAGTCGATTTATCTTACCACCCCAGAGGGAACAAGGATTAAGTATGTATCTAGGCATGTGCCTAGGAGGAGCCAAGTAAACACCCTCATGGGAGTTGTACAGGAGGAAGTGCCTGTAGTAAAGGATTTTCCGGATGTTTTCCCCGAAGAGTTACCTGGTATGCCACCGAACAGAGACATTGAGTTTTTGATAGAGCTATTGCCAGGGACAGGACCGATATCTAAGAGACCCTATCAGATGCCAGCAAATGATCTGGAGGAAATTAAGAAGCAGATTAAGGAGTTGTTGGAGAAGGGTTACATTCGTAGAAGCTCGTCACCTTGGGGAGCCCCAGCACTTTTGGTGGAGAAGAAGGATAAATCCCTAAGGATGGTTGTTGACTACCGAGCTCTAAATGAAGTAACGATAAAGAACAAGTATCCTTTACCGATGATCAATGATCTGTTTGATCAGTTACAAGGAGCTAAGGTGTTTTTGAAGATTGATCTACGATCAGGATACCATCAGTTGAAGATCCGAGAGAAGGATATACCCAAGACAGCGTTTACCACTCGGTGTGGATTATATGAGTATACGGTCATGTCATTTGGACTGACTAACGCCCCTGCCTATTTCATGAGTATGATGAACAAGGTATTCATGGAGTATTTGGACAACTTTGTTGTGGTATTCATTGATGATATTATGATATACTCAAAGAACGAAGAAGAGCACGCGGAACATTTGCATTTGGTTCTCGAGAAACTCAGGGAACATCAGTTATACGCCAAATTCAGCAAGTGCGAGTTTTGGTTAAAGCAAGTTGGATTTCTTGGGCATGTTATATCAGGAGAGGGTATATCAGTAGATCCTAGTAAGGTTCAGTCGGTCACTGAATGGTTGGCACCCGCTTCAGTTGGCGAGATCCGCAGTTTTCTTGGACTGGCAGGATATTATCGGAGGTTCATTGAGAATTTTTCCAAGATTGCTAAACCAATGATGGAACTGCTAAAGAAGGATACTAAATTCATATGGACGGAGGAGTGCGAGACAACTTTTCAAGAGCTGAAGGAGCGATTGACTACAGCCCCAGTGCTGACTTTGCCAGATATACATGAGGAGTTTCAAGTGTATTGTGACGCCTCTCGCTTGGGACTTGGATGTGTGCTTATGCAGGAAGGAAAAGTTGTTTCGTATGCCTCACGACAATTGAAGCCACACGAGTTGAACTATGCCACACATGATTTGGAGTTATCAGCCGTGGTGCATGCACTAAAAACCTGGAGACATTATCTTATTGGAAACAGTTGTGATGTGTACACGGATCATAAGAGCTTGAAGTACATTTTCACACAGAAGGAGTTGAATCTCAGGCAAAGGAGATGGTTGGAACTTATAAAGGATTACGACATGAAGCTACACTACCATCCAGGAAAAGCCAATGTCGTAGCAGATGCCTTGAGCCGGAAGAGTTATGCTAATGTTCTTGTGAGCAAGGGAATGCTAAAGGAGTTAGCTGCAGAAATCACGGAACTACGTTTGGAGATTGTTCAAAGAGGTTTTCTTGCGACAATGGAGGTTCAGTCGACATTGTTGGACAAGATCCGAGAAGCTCAGAAGGAAGACAAAGAGATTGCTGAGATAAGAGAAAGGATGGGCGAAGGTAAAGCCAAAGGTTTCCACGAGGATGAGCACGATACCTTGTGGTTTGAGGACCGAATTTATGTGCCCAATAATTCGGAGATCAGGAAGTTGATACTTCAGGAGGCCCATGACTCACCATACTCGATTCACCCCGGAAACACCAAGATGTATCTGGACTTGAAGGAACATTTCTGGTGGACTGGAATGAAGAAGGATATTGCCGAGTATGTAGCCGTATGTGATGTATGTCAGAGAGTGAAGGCAGAACATCAGAAGCCAGCTAGACTGTTACAGCCTATGCTAATACCCGAATGGAAGTAGGATAAACTTGGTATGGACTTTATTACCGGATTACCCAGGACTAAGGCAGGATATGATTCAATATGGGTAGTTGTGGATCGATTGACTAAAGTAGCTCATTTCATCCCGGTGAAAACAACGTATACCAGTGCGAAGTTGGCCAAGATATATATGACCAGGATCGTATGTTTACATGGAGTTCCGAGGAGCATCGTATCAGATAGAGGAACTCAGTTTACTTCAAAATTTTGGCATCAGTTACACCAGACTTTGGGAACCCGATTGGAGTTTAGTACAGCTTTTCACCCGCAGACCGATGGGCAGACAGAGAGAGTCAATCAGATTCTGGAGGATATGCTAAGAGCCTGTGCACTAGATTATGGATCTAGTTGGGATGACAATTTGCCGTACGCAGAGTTTTCTTATAACAACAGTTACCAGACCAGTTTGAAGACAGCACCATTCGAAGCTCTGTATGGACGCAGGTGTAGAACACCATTGATGTGGGACGAGGTAGGAGATCGTCAGTTGTTTGGACCCGATTTGATCAGAGAATCAGAGGAGAAAGTTAAACTGATTAGAGACAGACTAAAGATTGCTCAGTCCAGACAAAAGAGTTACGCAGATTCAAAACGAAAGGAAGTAACTTATGAGGTTGGAGATAGAGCCTATCTACGAGTATCACCCTTGAGGGGAGTAAAACGATTTGGAGTCAAGGGAAAGTTAGCCCTGAGATTTGTAGGACCGTACCGTATTTTGGAACGGATGGGAGAAGTTGCTTACAAGCTGGAGTTACCAGAAGGATTGTCAGGAGTTCACGATGTGTTTCACGTATCGCAGCTGAAGAAATGCCATGCTGAGATGGCCGATATACCGTTGAATGATACAGTGCCTTTGGAGGCGATTCAGCTGGATGATAATCTGACTTATGAGGAGAAGCCAGTTAAGATTCTTGAGTTTGATAGCCGAGTCACTCGCAACAAGGTGATCAAGTTTTGCAAAGTTCAGTGGAGTCATCATTCTGAGGAGGAAGCCACCTGGGAGCGAGAGGAAGATATTCGCAAGGACCATCCGCACCTATTTTCTAGCCAACCCGAATCTCGAGGGCGAGATTCATCTTAAGGGGGGTAGGTTTGTAACATCCCAAATTTCCAATTTGGCATGTTATACATAGATCATCCATGCACATCATATTTTATTGCTTTCTCGTTTGCAATCCTCGAAATCCTAAGCAGCTCAAGGACCTTCGGAGAGAGTTGGGGATTTTCCTATTTTCACATTTGAAATTCTTACCAAATAGTGAAGACGAGGATTGGATTTTAATTATTTTCCCTCCGGAAAATATTTCATTTAAAATAATAAATGAGGGAGATAATATGACTTCTCCAAAATAATTGAAATATCGGAGGAAAAATGTTAAAATCATTTTTGAGATTTTATTTGATTTTATTTCGGGATTTTATTGCTCCTAGAAAAATGTTGCATATTTTAAAATCGCATTTTAGGGGCCAAGAAAAGTTCATCTTGTTCTAAATATTTTATTTAGACGGAGAAAACTTGTTTTGGAATTTTTAGATTTTTATTTATTTTCCTAGGAGTTTTTCTTCGGCGGAATGTTTTAAAAAAAAATTCCTCGCGCCCGCCTGGGCCGACGGCCCAGCCGAGCGGGCCGGCCCAGCCAGCCGCCGCCGCCGCCTTCCCCGCGCGCGCGCCGTGCGCCGCACGAACGTCAAGGGCAAAGTCCGAGCCGGACTCCACCCCGGGCGCCCCCTCGCCCAAGCCAGCCCCGCCCCGCCCCTATAAAGCCGCCGCACTCGCCGCCACAACGCCACCACCACCGCAGCCCGCCGCCGCCACCGCAGCCCGCCGCCAAGGGCGACGTCCGAGCCGGACTCCACCCCGGGCGCCCCCTCGCCCAAGCCAGCCCCGCCCCGCCCCTATAAAGCCGCCGCCCCCGCCGCCACAATGCCACCACCACCACCGCAGCCCGCTGCCGGAGCCGCCACCGCAGCCCCGCGTCGCCGCCGCCGCCTCCCGCCGCAGCCCCGCGTCGCCGCCGCCTCCCGCCGCAGCCCCGCAGCCCGCCGCCGCCACCGAAGCCCCGCCGGAGCCGCCGCCTCGCCGGACGAGCCGCCGGAGGTACCCGATCCCCGCCGCCGGTTTTCTTAAATAAACCCTCGGTTTTTTTTTGAAAACCCTAGATCGTTTTTTTCTAGATTGGTTTATTTTATTTTTTCTGGTTTATTTACTTAGCGAACGTTCGTTCGTCCGTTCGTTTTAACGAACGCATTTTCTGTTTAGTCTCTGCTAACGAACGTTCGTCCGTTTAGCAGTTCGTCGCTTTTCTTTTTATCGGATTTATTCCGCGATTATTCTGATCGCGATTTCTGATCCGATTTTCAAACCTATTTATCTTTTCGCTCGTTTATCGGAATCAGGCGATTCAAGTGCCTGGAGTTTCATCTCGAAACCCTCTTTCCGAATAATCAACTCAAACAAGGTTTTTTCTTCTGTAAAATTTGACCTAGATCTAGAATAGCAAAACGAAGTTGTTTCTTTTGCCGTTTGAGTTTCGTCGCTTTGTTTGATTTGATTCTTCTTGCAAACCGGAGTTCTTAAGTTGAACTCTCCGGTCAACCTCTTTTTATTTGGAGTTATACTTGTGCATCTTTGATTGTTGCTTATGTATGTTATTGTTTGCTTGCGATAGAGTTCCCGGAGTGCGAAGCGTGTTACTTCGAGTCTCTAGGATTCCCGGATCGTCAGCAAGGCAAGTAACACATTGATCATACTCTTTTCATACCCAGTTTTTATGCATTAGTTTCAATCCTCAAACATTGCGTGATTAGGATGCTTTAACATGTGGGTATTGGGAAGTAGTTGCTGAGGTAGAACCTATTGCCCTGTTTATTATCAAACCCTTGGGAGTTACTTCTACGTTATGCTTATTTTGCCATGCTATGCTCGTAGACGTGGATTGGGTTTGAGTGATATCCATGACAGATGTGAGATTGTTAATTAATGGTTTACTTAAGGTGGCAACTTAAATACACATCTGGGTGGATTGAGGCACCTGGGGTTACCAGTGATTGCCTGTTTATTTTTTTGGAAATCCCGGGGTTACCGTGTGATTCTCCTATGGACCGCCACCCAGGCTCAAAGGGAACTGAGTCTATTCATGCTAGAAACTTCCGTGTGCAGCTGCAAGCTATTATGGGCTCTAGCATAGTTTGAGTAAGTTGCGTGAAGCTCTTGAAGAGGTGGATCAGCAGGTAGTGGGTTTGTAGGTTTGGTATGGTCTACCCGGAGTAGAGAGTTATTGCTTCTGAAAGAGTGTGTCTCGGTCACCCATCTCTCAAACACCTTGCAGTGCGAGAAATCAACGGAGGAGATCGAGTCTTGCGGGGAAAAGTGCGCAAACCTCTGCAGAGTGTACAATCTAATCATGGTTAGCCATGTCCCCGGTTATGGACAATTCTGAGTATCTAGTACTTGAGTATTCGCATGTATCTCAACACTCTTAATAATTAATTTTGCTTGGGTTGTTAATTACTTTTAATTGGGATCATTGAGTTGGGGTTTACCTTCTCAAATGATGTTTCAACTACCATGATAGTTCAATTAAATTTGATTCCTTTGTAGTAGGGAAAAATTGGCTTTTCGCAAAAACTGTAACCATAGAGCTTTCCACCAGCCAAGTATGCATGTAGTGGTAGTATTACTCTATTATTGCTCTTTTGTGTTACATTGCCAGCATATTCCATGTGTTGGCCTGTTTTCGGGCTGCAACGTATTATGTTGCGGACTTTTCAGACGAGGAGTAAGGTTCGTAGGTCGTTGTCGTGCAGCTCAGTTATGCCGTTGGAGTTGATGGACTACCTTTATCTTCCAAGCCTTCCGCTGTTATCGCATTAGATGGCCTTAAGCCATATTATTGTAATAAGTTCTCTTTTGAGACATTCGATGTAATAAGTGTGTGATTGCTACTCTGTTATAAATCCTTCGAAGTACTGTGTGGTGTCAGCATTACTGATCCAGGGATGACACCTGAGCACAGAGACTTGACCATCTGAGGTCGGGTCGCTACACGGATGTGTCCGGTGGCGGCGGGAGGAAGAGGACAAGGGTTTACACCGAAATTTCGGGGAGGGGCACATATATATAGGTAGAGGGAGCTAGGAGACTCCAAATGGGGTGCGGTTTTCGCCCACACGATCGTGATCGAACGGCGGAGGGCATGGAGGGGAGTTTGCTGGGTTATTGGGCCACTTTGAAGGGGTGTTGGGCTGCAAGACACAAGAGGCTTTTACGGTTACCCGGTTAACCGTTGGAGTACCAAACGAACTCCAAATGGCACGAAACTTGACAGGCGGTCTACCGGTGCTATACCAAGGCCACTTGGCAAGACTCGGGCAATTTCGAGAAAGTTTAGCACCCGCACATAAAAGAGAGGCAAAAGGGGGCGCCGGGGAACATAGGAGTGCCGGATTGCAAAACGGACAACGGGGAAAATGCTCGGATGCAAGAAATGAACACGAATGCAAAATGAGATGCACATGATGAGATGGAAAAATGTAACACGCAAGCAAATGACATGGCAACAATGGCGAATAACTGGAAGACACTTGACGCATCGAATCCGGGGCGTTACATTTACTACAGTAGAGAATGGTAAGGTTTTTGCATTGGTTGATACTAACTTATCTCACGGGTTCTTGTTGAGTTTTGTGTGGATGAAGTTTTCAGTATTAGGTAAACCGTGATTTGAAAGAAATTAAGGAGACACAAAATCTCGAGCTTGGGGATGCCCATGGCATCCAAAGTTAATATTCTAAGAAGTATCAAGCATCTAAGCTTGGGGATGCCCCAGTAGGCATCCCACCTTTCTTCATCAACAATTATTGGTTTGTATCGGTTGAGCCTAAGTTTTTGCTTCTTCACATGAGTTCTATCCTTGAAATGTCATTTTATTTTGTTTTGCTTTCTGTTTTAATAAAATACTTAGATCTGAAAGTTTTTTTAAATAAAATAGAGTCCTCAAATAGTTGCCAGGGAGGCTTGGTAAGCGGCTCTCACATCCCATCAACGAAGCTCTTTTGTACGGAATTGCTCTAGTGCCTCACTTATATCTTTTTGAGCATGGTGTGCTTTAGTATTTTTTTAAAGAAATTCTCTCTGGCTTCAGTTAAATTAATTTGTGAGAAAGAAATATTATGTTCATGATCTTCACTTATATTTTTTTGAGCTTATCAAAAGGAACCCATGAAAATTAGTCCCAAAGTGATAGATATCCAAGAAGGATATAATAAAAACTTTCGTGAAGATCATTGGACAAAATAAACTTGATTCCTTGTAATAGTTTTTAGATATGATGATGTGATATGTGAGTCATGTTGATGAGTTATTGTGCTTTAGTAAGAATAATGGTGTTAAGGTTTGTGATTCCCCATGCAAGCACGAAAGTCAATAGTTGTGCAATGAAATTACATCCTACTTGTGGTGCATTATTCGGTGTTAATTACGCTCAATGCTCACTTATGAGATTATTCGTTTCTTGGTTGGTCGCTTCCAGATCTTTTGCTAGCCTTCATTCTACACTAAGTATGATCACTAGTTGTGCATCCAAAATTCTTTAAACCAGTTTTGCAACATGAGCCACCATACCTGCCTATATGTGGCATTCTTTTGCCGTTCTAAGAAAATTTATATGTGCCATATCTAATTTTCAAAATAAATTTCTCTTTTGTGTGCTCGTACCGCTCGCGAGGCGGTGAGGGGTGGCAAATATTTTCCATGCTAGATGTGTTATTCGCAGGATGTGTGTTTATTCACTAGTAAGTGCATGAGAGTAAGGCAAAGGTATTAGGGTTGCCCAGTCCCGAAATGAAAAATGAATTTACTTTATGTTGTGAAATAATGAATTCCTTGGAAAGTGTTGGTATGGAGGGCACCCTTGGATACGGTTAGCCATGGAAAGTGAAAGTATGGTGGAAAAAGGAATAAACTTTATTTTCTGTTTGGGAACCGCCTATGATATATCTAGCATGTAAAGTGTTGGGAGCTCTAAGTCGTTTTCGTTGGTGGGAAAAGTATGCCTCTCAAAATGTTTTATCACTAAGTTTTCGCTTTGAGCTCTGGCACCTCTACAAATCCCTACTTCCCTCTGCGAATGGCCTTTCTTTTACTTTATGTAATTTTATTTTTTATTTGAGTCTCCATCTTCTCTTATAAAGTACCAACTAGGAGACACTATGATCGTTCTTGAGCATTGGGTGTAGCTAATATGCGAGTGTGTTTCATGAATGGATCAATGATTGATCATGATGGGCTTGGGATAGATTTCTTTAGTGTTGATATTTCGAAAGACATGGTTGCTGGTTGATTTGCTTGAGTATTGATGTCCTCATGTCAAATTATAGACTATTGCTTTGAATCATTCAAGTCCAAATGTCCATGCTACAAAATAAAAGAGTCTATGCTGAATATGATTGGTAGCATGCCACAACAAAAAATTCGTTTTCAATTGCTACTTTATCATGATAAGTTTTGTGAGAAAGAATTGTTGTTATGATGCTAGGGAAAAGTGATTGAAATTGTCATTGATCAAAGTTGTGCACATTGCTAGAATTCACACTTCATAAATTATTCCTTTTTACCATTTACCAACTCGAGGACGAGTAGGAGTTAAGCTTGGGGATGCTGATACGTCTCCAACGTATCTATAATTTATGAAGTATTCATGCCAATATATTTTCATTCTTGGATGTTTTACAATCATTTTATAGCAACTTTATAGCATTTTTTGGGACTAACCTATTGACCTAGTGCCCAGTGCTAGTTGCTATTTTTTGCTTGTTTTTACATAGCAGAAAATCAATATCGAACGGAGTCCAAACACCGCAAAACTTTTCGTGGATTTTTTATGGGCCAGAAGACTCCCGATGGGCCAAAGCAGCATCTGGGGGTGCCCCGAGAGGGGCACAACCAACCAGGGCACGCCAGGCCCACCTAGCGCACCCAGGTGGGTTGTGCCCACCTCGGTGGCCTCCTGTACCCCTTCTTTGCACTATAAATTCCCAAATATTCTGAAACCCTCTGGGGTTACCCTAGATCAGAAGTTCCGCCGCCGCAAGGTCTTTGTATCCAGGAAAACCAACCTAGACCCCATTCCGTCACCCTGTCGGAGGGGGGAATCATCTCCGGCGGCCATCTTCATCATCCCGGCGGCCACCACGATGAGGAGGGAGCAGTCCACCCTCGGGGCTGAGGCTTTGTACCAGTAGCTATGTGTTTTATCTCTCTCTCTCTATCTCGTGATCTATATCATGGGCTTTGTTAATATAGATGGATCATATGATGTTTCTCCCCTCTATACTCTTGTTATGATGAATCGAATCTTTACCCTTTAAAGTTTTGTCTTGTCGGATTGAATATTCAGATATGTGAACACATGATGTATGTCTTGTGGTATGAATACTTGATGTGACAATGGGGTATCATATTGATTCACTTGATGTATGTTATGGCACTCAACTCGTGGATTCCCGAGGTGACATTGGGGCAATCTTTGCATAGGGGTTGATGCATGTTTTTATTATCTTTTCTCCGATAGAAACTTTGGGGTCTATTTGTAGTTCTTTGTGTGGATTGAGTATTATGAATATGAATTTGTTTTGGTGTTATTTTAGTATGAACTCTTGATTAGATCAATCAGAAAGAATAGCTTGCATTATTTTAGTATGAACTCTAGGATAGATCGAAAGGAAAGAATAGCTTTGAGGTGGTTTCATACCCTACAAACAATTTCTATCTTTTGTTCTCTGCTAATAGGAACTCAGGAGTGATTCTCTATTGCACTTTGAGGGATAATCATATGATCCAACTATGTTAGCATTGTTGAGAGGTTGCACTAGTGAAAGTACGGAACCTAAGCCTTGTTTTCAAGCATTGCAATACCGTTTTTGTGCCTGTTTACTATTTGCTACCTCGTTGTTTTTATTTATTGAGATTATAAAAATATATTTCTACAATCAATATTACACTTCTATCACCATCTCTTCACCGAACTAGTGCACCTATACAATTTTCCATTGTATTGGGTGTGTTGGGGACACAAGAGATTTCTTGTATTTGGTTGCAGAGTCGTTTGAGAGAGACTATCTTCATCCTACGCCTCCCATGGATTGATAAAACTTAGGTCATCCACTTGAGGGAAAATTTCTACTACCCTACAAAACTCTGCTGTAACATCCCAAATTTTCAATTTGGAATATTATACATTAGATCATCTTTACATATCATATTTTATCACATTTTGGCTTGATCCTAGAAATTCTATGCAACTCAAGGACCCACGGAGAGAGTTGGGGATTTTGTTATTTTCATATTTGAGTTTTCTCAAATTTTGAAAAGAGGATCGTTTGATTTTAATCATTTTCTCTTCGAATAATTCTTTTATGAAAATAAAAGAGAGGGGATAAAATGACTTCCCAAAAATAAAGAAATATTGGAGATTTAATATTAGAATCAAATAAGTATTTTATCCGGAGTTTTATCGCTATTTTATTTGAATTAGGAAAATATGCATTTTTCAAAATTGCATTAGAGGCCCAAATAAATGTTCACCTTGTCCGCTATATTTTTAGAGGACGGGGAAAATTTATTTCAGGATTTTTTAGAGTCTGTTTAGTATTTCTTTTATTTGTTTTTCTGCGAGTGGAATTATTTTATAAAAAAAGTCCACCGCCTTACCGGGCCATGTCCGACCCGGACACTTCACCCGGGTGGCCTTTAAAGGCCCGAGCCGCCAGCCCGCCCAAAACCCTAGCGCCCTGCCCCGCCTTGATTTTGCCACCGCCGCCACCGCGGGAGCCCATCGTCGCCGCACCACCCGCCGCCGACCCCGCCGCCCTTCGCCACCGCCCACCACTTCACGGCCGACCCCGCCGGAACCCCGTCGGAGTTGCCGCCGTCCGTCCCGAGGTAGCCACCGCCGTCACCGGTTTTTGATAGAAAACCGTGCGGTTTTTTCAAGAACCCGCTGTTTTTTTAGATTGTTTTTTTTTGTTTAGTTATTTAGCGAACGCCCGTTTGTTCGTTTGTTTTAACGAACAATTTTCACCCGTTAGCCGCAGACAGCGAACGTTCGTTCCTTATCCTGTTCGTCAGCTTTTCTTTTTCCAGGGATTTTACGCGATTATTTTCGATTGCGATTTCTTCCCTGATTTTCGTTTTAGTTTATCTTTTCGCTCGTTTATCGGAAGCAGGCGATTCAAGCGCCTAGAGTTTCGTCTCGAAGTCCTCTTTCTGTTTAACCAACTTGAAAAAGGTTTTGGTACTGTAAAATTTGACTTAACTCCATCTTTCGCGGTTTGAGTTTCGTTGCTTCGTTTGATTTGATTCTTTTTGCAAACCGGAGTTCTTAAGTTGAACTTTCTTGTTAGATCTTTTATTTGAGTTTTACCAGTGCTTCTAGTAGAGTGCTTATTGTATGCTTGTTTGTTCGCGATAGAGTACTCGGAGTGCGAATGAGTGCTACTACGAGTCTTTAGGTTTCACGGATCATCAGCAAGGCAAGTAACACTTTGATTATACCTCTTTACTACCCAGTTTTATTGCATTAGATCAATCCTCAAACATTTGCATGGTTAGGATCTAATTAACATGTGGGTTTTGGGAAGTAGATGAGGTGGAACCTATTACCTGTTTATTATCAAACCTTGGGAGTTACTTATACGTTGCCTATATTGCTATGCTTGTAGATGTGGTTTGGTTCGAGTGATTCATGACAGATGTGAGTGTTGTTACTTAATGGTTAACTTAAGGTGGCTACTTTAATACACATCTGGGTGGATTGCCTGAAGGCACCCTGGAGTACCCAGTGGTTGTTAGGGCACCCGTGTGATCATCCTACGGTCCGCCACCCAGGCTCAAAGGGATCATAAGATTATTCACTAGAAACTTCCGTGTGCAGCCACAACCTATTATGGGCTCTAGCATAGTTGAGTACGTTGCAAGACCTCTTTCAGTGGTGGGATAGCAGATGTAGGGGAAAGTAGGTGTAACTGTCCACCCAGAGTAAAGAGTTATTGTTTCAGAAACACTATGTCTCAATTCTCTGACCATGGATGTATTCGAGTCTTGTGGGGAAAAGTGCGCAAACCTCTGCAGAGAGAACAAACTAACCATGGTTAGCCGTGTCCCCGGCTATGGACGTTTTGAGTATCTAGTTCTTGGATTATCATGTTGATCTCATCACTCTTAATATAATTTGATTGGGTTTAATGATGATGATTAATTGGGATTGAGTTGGAGGAACCTTCTCAATGTTTAACAACCACCATGATAGTTAAATAAAATTTATTTCTGTGTTGTAGGGAAAAATTGGCTTTATGCAAAACTGTAACCATAGAGCTTTCCACCAGTCATATATGCATGTAGTGATAGCAATTATTTCTGTTCATTACTCTCGTGTGTTACACTGCCAGCATATTCCATGTGCTACCCGTTTCGGGCTGCAACGTTCATGTTGCAGACTTTTCAGACGATGAGTAAGGGGCCATAGGTCGTTGTCTTTCACTCAGTGATGCTGTTGGAGTTGATGGACTCACTTTATCTTCCAAGATTCCGCTGTTATCGTATTTAGATGGCCTTAAGCCATATTTATTGTAATAAGTTCTCTTTTGAGACATTCGATATAATAAGTGTGTGATTGTTACTCTGTTATAAATCCTCGAGTATTGTGTCTATCAGCATTACCGATCCAGGGATGACACTGATGCACAGAGATCAGACTGTTTGTGGTCTGGTCGCTACATCTGCGCTTGGAGGCCCAACACATGTCTACAAGAATAAAGTTACATAGTAGACATCAAGCTCTTTTCTGGCGCCGTTGCCGGGGAGGTGAGTTTTTGAATGTATATCTTTAGATCTTGCAATTGAATCCTTGAGTTTCTTGTTTTATCACTAGTTTGGTCTATAAAACAAAACTGCATAAAAATGGAATTTAGGTTGCATAATATTATTGATCAACTTTATCATATCTTTCTTGCAAATGATGGTAAGGAAAATTGTGCTCAATTGTTAGAAGAGGAAGTCAATAAAATGCTGGGCACAAAATATTTGAATGATGAGCATGATTGGAATGTTGTTAGTGTGAATTCTTTGAATATAAAAAATGCTAATGATGATTGCACAAGTCATGACAAAAATGTTTCTTATAAGCATGTCACTTTTTGTGGAGTGAATTGGGAGTGCAATTGCACACTAAAAATGGAAGATAGATTTTGTAAGAAGCATAAATATTTAGAAACGAAAAAGTTGCAAGAGAGGCTAGATGATTGTTCTGAAAGATTAAATTTTTTCGCCATCCTTATGAACTTTGCAATGAACATGGTCATTTAAATCTCCAATGCAAATTGTGTCCAAAAACTGTGATAACTTGATTACCCTTGAGCATCATAAAGAGCTTAGTCTTCTTTGGGGGTATGAAGAAATGAAACGTATAACTAAGGGTATTCCAAAATTTAATCTCGAGAGATTTCTTGATTTGGACCTAGAAGAAATTTATATGTTTTGTGTGGTAAATTCCATTGAGAATCCTTATATTGCCAACTACCGAAAGACAAGAAAACAAACGGAATATGAAGAGAGTACTAATGAAAGGGAAAATGCTTCCCAATACCCTCCTAGTGTTTATTATGATGAATCAGGTAACGAGGAGGAGCTTCCTATCTAATCAATCTCTTCAACAAGAAGCTTGAAAAAAATTAATTGAACCCACACATGATGCGGCGAAGAAGAAGAAAAGAAGAAAGAATAGAGGTAAAAAGGTATCTCTCCGAAATAATGTTGCTCCTATTATTGTTGTGCCCCATGTGTCACGCCCAAGATGCGACCCTATCCTAAAGGAACTCGAAGGTCCCACCAAGGATAGAAGCGCATCTTGAAGACGCTTTTGCAAGGTGGATATCATTACATCAACATTACATAATAGTGGGGATACATCCAAAACATCCAAAGACACATGAATACAACAATACATCATACATGAGAACAACATCCGACTACGGATGAAACACAAACAGAAGCTCAAACGACATCCACCCTGCTAGCCCAGGCTGCCGACCTGGAACCTATCCCCCGATCAAAGAAGAAGTAGAAGGAGAACTCCAAACAAGCAAACATCTCTCTCGCGTCATGATCATCGCATAACCTGTACCTGCAACTGTTGTTGTAGTAATCTGTGAGCCACGAGGACTCAGCAATCCCATTACCATGGGTATCAAGACTAGCAAAGCTTAATAGGAAAGGAAGGGGTAAGGTGGTGAGGTTGCAGCAGCGACTAAGCATAATATGGTGGCTAACATACGCAAATGAGAGCAAGAAGAGAAACAAAGGAACGGTCGTGAAGCTAGCAATGATCAAGAGGTGATCATGAACACCTACTTACGTCAAACATAACACAGAAACCGTGTTCACTTCCCGAACTGCGCCGAAAAGAGACCATCACGGCTACACACGCGGTTGATGTGTTTTAATTCGGATCTGGTGTCAATTTATCTACAACCCGACATTAACAAATTCCCATCTGCCACATAACCGCGGGCACGGCTCTCGAAAGTTAATACCCTGCAGGAGTGTCCCAACTTAGCCCATGATAAGCTCTCACGATCAACGAAGGATATACCTTCTCCCAGGAAGACCCGATCAGTCTCGGAATCCCGGTTTACAAGACATTTCGACAATGGTAAAATAAGACCAGCAAAGCCGCCCGATGCGCCGACAATCCCGATGGGAGCTGCACATATCTCGTTCTCAGGGCAACACCGGATAGGTCAGCCTATGAGTAAAACCAGACCTCGAGTTGCCCCGAGGTGGCCCCGTAGTCTGCCCGGTTCGGACCAACACTTAGACAAGCACTGGCCTGGGCTGTGCTAAAATAAAGATGACCCTTGGGTTAATAACTCCCAAGGGAAAGGTAGGTGGTGGTGAGGCAAATGGTAAAACCAAGGTTGGGCCTTGCTGGAGGAGTTTTATTCAAAGCGAACTGTCGAGGGGGTCCCATAAATCACCTGACCGCGTTAGGAACACAAAAATCCGGGAACATAACACCGGTATGACAGAAACTAGGGCGGCAAGAGTGGAACAAAACACCAGGCATAAGGCCGAGCCTTCCACCCTTTACCAAATATATAGATGCATTAATAATATAAGAGATATTTTGATATCCCAACATAACCCTGTCCACAGCAATCTTCAACTTCACCTGCAACTAACAACGCTATAAGAGGGGCTGAGAAAAGCGGTAACATAGCCAAACAACGGTTTGCTAGGAAGGGTGTCAAAGGTTAGAGGCTGACATGGCAAATTGGGAGGCTTGAAGAGCAAATGATAGGTAGCGCAGCATAGCGACAGAACGAAGCAACTAGCATAGCAATGATAGTAGTGAGATCCAGGGTAGCGGTCATCTTGCCTGAAATCCCGCAAGGAAGAAGAACGAGTCCATGAAGAAGATGAAGCCACGAAGACGAACCAAGCGTAGACGAACGAATCCTCACGATCGCAACGAAACGAGAACTATCGAGAAGAAGCACACAACATAGTAAACACACCACACATAGACAAGACATGATGCACAACCAAGCATGATGCATGAGAAAGCTATATGAGGCTACTCATGCCAAGAGATGGTGCAAACAAGAACAACACATCAAGGCAAGTTTAAATGAGGCCGGAAACAACATATAACAATTCCGATAAGTCCTCATATGTAAATTTAGAAATTTGTCCAGAACTGAATAAACCTTATGTTCAAGTTGTTAAACAGCAAGTTAAGATGCACCAAGATGATCTACGCGAGATTCTTGTCAAGTTACATATAAAGTTCATTAGATTCGGAACTACGGCCTAGAAGATATGAGCAAAACAAGTTAAGCATGGCATTGATGCAAAATGCACCCAAACATCAAGCAAACACCTCAAAACAAGGATGCAACATGATAATATGAAACTACATGCAAAATCAAGTAAGTTTTATATAGAGCACACTCAAAACGGAGCAACGGTTCAACACACACACAAGAAACAAGATATGACAACAATCTGTCCAAAATAGCAACTAGGCCTATTGCAAGCATCAAAACAATATGCTACAGCACCCCAACATATTAACAAAAGGCATGGGCAAGAAGTACTGGTAAAGCATAACAAAACATGAATGCTGAGCTATCTCCAGAAATCACTAGAACATGCTCAAATACACATGGCAAGATTGCATATATTAACAGTTTCAGACTTATCAGGAAATAACATCAGGTTGCAATGTTTAGAGCTATCAAACAACATGTTACAGGAAGCTATCATGGCAAAAAAATGAATGGCATGAACCTACTAATTGCATACAACAAAAGTCCTTTACTGAACATGAGCCAAAAAGGATCAGAAGATACCATGGCACCCATGTAAACATGGCAAGTTATATGACAGATTCAAACATGGCAGGAACAGCAATAAGTAGGCATGTTGGTGAGCTTGAACCACTCACCACAGAGCAATATGGCATGGCAAGGCAACCAACAGTAAGAATACATGTTTATGAAGCTAAGCATGGCAAGAACAAGTTCATAGGGTGCATGTATCACTAGCAAAACACATGGCCAAAACTGAACTTAATGTGAACAGGCTGACAGCAACATTATTTAGCAAGTTTGGAGCAAGATAACAACATGTTACAGCAGGCTAAAAATGCAACCAGGGACATGAATGGATAGAACATGACATGTATAACAAATCATCCTTAGTGAACATCTCCAGATAATGCACGAAATGACTTCTAGCAGCAGGTTTACATAGCAACAAAATATAACAGAATTAGTCAGGAAAACAGCAACAACAAGTACTCTACTTAACAAGCTCGATGCACTCAGTACAGGACTCACAAAAATACATGGATAGCACCCCTGGAAAGATGGCATGACATAGATCAAAACACATGTAGAGCTCAACCTCATAGGATGCACACATCAAACATGGCAAAAATAACAAATCATCAAGTTTTAACAGTTTCAGCAGATTAACGTCACATAGCACTCTTACAACAATGATTCAGGCATCAAGATGAACTCAAATGAACATGATGCAATGGAATGAAATGAACTACTCGTTGAGGCGAACAATTTCACATATTACACGCATGAAACGGAGCAGTATGCATGGAGTTATGATGCGATGAACATGGCATGATTATGCAAAAATATTCGGGACTTAGCCAAAAATATACCCTCGTGGAAAGCTGGACGGGACGGTTCGGGGATGACCAGATCCGGGACGGGGCGGCGTTTGGTTCGAGGGAGTGGTGGATCTGGTCCACCGGAACAGATCCGGCGAGGACGGCGGCGCCGGCGAGCTCCTCCGGCGAGGGCACGGTGAGATCTGGCCGAGGGGCTCTGTGGCGGCGCCGGGGCGACGGCGGAGCGGACGAGGCGCAGCGGGGCGCGAGTTGGAGAGGAGGAGACCGGCGGGGTCGTGCGGGATGGAGGCGGAGCGGCCGTTCGGCGGCCGGGCGCGGAGGGAGAGCAGCGGGACACGCCGGCGAGGTGCTCGCGGGCGTGCGGCGGCGGAGAGCCGGCCGGGCGGCGCGAGGCGCGGGGAGGCGCGGAGCGGAGGCGGGAGGCGGCCGGCGCCGGAGGTCTCCACGGGCGGCGTGCGGGTTCCGGCGGCGGAGGACGCCGGTGGCGAGGCGGCGGAGGTCGGCGGCGGCCAGGCCCGGCGGCGGGCCGGGCAGCGCTGGGGCGCGGGGCGCTCGGGCCCGGTCGCGTCCCGGGGCGGGCGTGCCGTGGGCCAGGCAGGCCGCGGCGGCGCGGGGAGCTGCGGGCGACGTGGCGGGCTGGGATTCGGCGGGCGGCGGCGGACTTCGTCCGGTGAGACCCGGACGTGTCCGGCGACGGTGGAGGGAGGAGTTAGGGTTTGACCTGCGCGAAAATCCGGGGGGTGCACATATATATAGGTAGAGGGAGCTAGGAGACTCCAAATGGAGCACGATTTTCGCCCACACTATCGTGATCGAACGACCGAGAGCATGGAGGGGAGTTAGATGGGTTTTGGGCCACTTTGGAAGGGGTGTTGGGCTGCAACACAGAGGGCTTCTACGGTTACCCGGTTAACCGTTGGAGTATCAAACGACCTCCAAATGGAACGAAACATGACAGGCGGTCTTCTGGTGCTATACCAAGGCCGCTTGGCAAACCTCGGTCCATTCCGAGAAAGTTTAACACCCGCTGACAACAAGAGGCAAAAGGGAACACCGGAGGACATAGGGGTGCCGGATTGCAAAACGGATAACGGGGAAAATGCTCGGATGCATGAGACGAACACAAATGCGAAATGAGATGCACATGATGACATGATAAAATGCAACACGCAAGAAAATGGCATGGCAACGAAGGCGAATAACTGGCAGACACCTGGCGCATCGAATCCGGGGCATTACAACACTCCTCCACTAACAAGAGATCTCGTTCCAAGATCTTAGGACCGAGACGGAAGAGAAAAAAGGGTGAGGTGAAACAAGAACTCGAGAGAAGAAGCAAAGAATCGAGAGCACTCGAGAAAAGAGAGGAACGACGAGAATGACAAGAATCGAAAGCTCACTGAATCAGATAGACTATGAAACCACTCCGGTTAGAACGAGATAAGAAACGAATAAGACTGAAAGGATTTAGGCAGCACTCCAGCTGAAATATGGAGGAATAGAACACGAGCTTGAGAGGATGGAATGCTACTTGATGAAGACATGACACAAAACCTCTTGGAAGAATTGAAAGAGTTGAATGAAAAGAACGGAGAAGAAAATGACAACTTGTGCCACGAATGAAATTGAAAGCATCTTTAGAAGGAAGTTTAAACGGAGTTGTTGAGAAAAATCAATTACTAAAAGAATAGGCTTGTTGTGGTCTTATAGGTAACATCTCAAGATCATAAGGTGATAATCGGCCACAAACGGAAATGATTGGATTGCTGAGAAGAACAAAGAAATGAAAAACTCCACTTCGAAAGAATACGGAGAATTAATTGCACTTCAAGATGCAAGAAGAAAAGATACTAGAACTCCTTGAACAAGAATCTTGATGAACTCTTGAAGAATGAATTAAAACAAGACGAACCACCATGAAGACTCCGGTAACAAAAGATGATGAGATAGGAATGAAGGATGAAAGAATAAGATGAGCCTTGCGGTGATTTAGATGAAGGTTCCGATGAGATGGCCAAGAAATTTGAACTCCGGAAAAGAAAAGATGAAAAGACTTGGAACTAGAATTTATTCATCAAGAACAAACTCCGAAGGAAGGGATTACTCACTACGAGGAAATAAGAATAAGATTTATTGTATGCTTATCCTTCATCAAATTAAATTGATGACAAGCAATGGATTTTGCATATTACTTATTCTTCTTGAAAAGGATTAAGGGGGGTATAGCGCAAACTTGAGAAGGTATTGATGGAACCACCAGTGGGATTTGGAAACAACGAATGAATTGATATGATAACGAAGGAAGTGAAATCTTGCACGAACCACCGTAAGAATTCAAAATGACTGATGAAAGAGAATGAATCACCGGGAAGAATTAGCAGCACAAATATGCTTGAGGGGGATTTAGATGCAAAAAAACAAAGAGATCATGAGCTGATTAAAGAACACTTGAACAAAGCATCGGGATAAATAGAGAACGATAACTGGAATGATGGCCTCCGGTGAAAAGAAACGGGAAAACAACTCCTGGCATAATCCGGATGGGTAAGAAAATAATATCTGACAAATGGAATAATTCGAGAGGGTAAAAGGAAGCTAGAACCACGAATCTTCGGAAGAATGGACAGGATTTAGAGGGGAAACTCTTCCTCGATCTTCAAAGTTGAGAATGACGACGAGAAACACCACCGAAATTACCGAGATACTCCGGAAGAATGAAAAGCGAAGAGGTTGAGCCAACAATGAAATTATTTGAAACCGATCTTGGAAAAGGCATGTGACTGATGGAATCCATTCTTACGTCACACTTTGAAAAGTATTGAGAATAGCTCCGGGGGAATTAGAAGAGTCAGGTAAGATCCCGGGAAAAGACCTGTGGGTTAGGGCCCACTAAAGAGATAACACCGTTGGAAAGGGATGTTGAACAGATAGATGATGCACCGGAACAATTGAAATACTTGAATGAGGTGACAACCTCGAATTAATTGGAACACAAATGAATCTCCCTATATGTCTTGAACACTCCGGAAGGATAAACTGGCGAGAGGCGAACGAGCAGGGAAAACACTTGAGCCGAGGAAAAGAATATGATCAACACCAAACAACTTGAATTGAATCCACTGGAAAAGAAAAGAGATGAAGAATGTCAAACGAGACGAGAATTCACCGGTTGAAATAATTGAGGGAAGACTGAAGAGGCTCCGTACGAATGAAATTGAAGGTCGAAACAGACTCAGACTCTGGGAAGAAGAGGGTGGGAGGGAGGGAAAACAAAGGCAACTTGGAAGGGGGAACCGACGAATATCGTGAAGAGAAAAAAAACACCGGTTGAAATCATTGAGGAAAGAAAGCAAAGACTTCGCACGAGTAGAAAGCATAGTCGAGAACGGACTCCCGTTTGAAGAAGAAGAAGGGTGGGCGGGTGGGAAAGAAAACAACTGAGGATTGAAATCAAAGATGAAGAGGCTCGAGTCAACTTGACAAGAAATGCACCGGATAAAAGAGCTAGGGAACAAAGATCGGAAAACCAACTGCGTGAACCTAAAGAAAAAAATTGAAGGGTAAGAGGGGTAGTTCAAAACACCTATGTCAAGATTCCTTACCAGAGCGACGAAGGGGGCTGAGGAGTAAAAAGAATTCCTACTCTCCGATATAACTAGACTCCGAAAACAGTTTTCTTCTAGAGTGAACAACGACCAAACTACACGATCAATCAAGGGGGTCTCCTAGGGTCGGTCGAGGCTCTGATACCAACTTGTCACACCCAAGATGCGACCCTATCCTAAAGGAACTCGAAGGTCCCACCAAGGATAGAAGCGCATCTTGAAGACGCTTTTGCAAGGTGGATATCTTTACATCAACATTACATAATAGTGGGGATACATCCAAAACATCCAAAGACACATGAATACAACAATATATCATACATGAGAACAACATCCGACTACGGATGAAACACAAACAGAAGCTCAAATGACATCCACCCTGCTAGCCCAGGCTGCCGACCTGGAACCTATCCCCCGATCAAAGAAGAAGTAGAAGGAGAACTCCAAACAAGCAAACATCGCTCTCGCGTCATGATCATCGCATAACCTGTACCTACAATTGTTGTTGTAGTAATCTGTGAGCCACGAGGACTCAGCAATCCCATTACCATGGGTATCAAGACTAGCAAAGCTTAATATGAAAGGAAGGGTTAAGGTGGTGAGGTTGCAGCAGCGACTAAGCATAATATGGTGGCTAACATACGCAAATGAGAGCGAGAAGAGAAACAAAGGAACGGTCGTGAAGCTAGGAATGATCAAGAGGTGATCCTGAACACCTACTTACGTCAAACATAACACAGAAACCGTGTTCACTTCCCAGACTCCGCCGAAAAGAGACCATCACGGCTACACACGCGGTTGATGCGTTTTAATTCGGATCTGGTGTCAAGTTATCTACAACTGGACATTAACAAATTCCCATCTGCCACATAACCGCGGGCATGGCTCTCAAAAGTTTATACCCTGCAGGGGTGTCCCAACTTAGCCCATGATAAGCTCTCGCGATCAACGAAGGATATACCTTCTCCCAGGAAGACCCGATCAGTCTCGGAATCCCAGTTTACAAGACATTTCGACAATGGTAAAACAAGACCAGCAAAGCCGCCCTATGCGCCGACAATCCCGATAGGAGCTGCACATATCTCGTTCTCAGGGCAACACCGGATAGGTCAGCCTACGAGTAAAACCAGACCTCGAGTTGCCCCGAGGTGGCCCCGCAGTCTGCCCGGTTCGGACCAACACTTAGACAAGCACTGGCCCGTGGGGGCTAAAATAAAGATGACCCTTGGGTTAATTACTCCCAAGGAAAAGGTAGGTGGTGGTGAGGCAAATGGTAAAACTAAGGTTGGGCCTTGCTGGAGGAGTTTTATTCAAAGCGAACTGTCGAGGGGGTCCCACAAATCACCCGACCGCATTAGGAACGCAAAAATCTGGGAACATAACACCGGTATGACGGAAACTAGGGCGACAAGAGTGGAACAAAACACGAGGCATAAGGCCGAGCCTTCCACCCTTTACCAAATATATAGATGCATTAATAATATAAGAGATATTGTGATATCCCAACAAAACCCTGTCCACAGCAATCTTCAACTTCACCTGCAACTAACAACGCTATAAGAGGGGCTGAGCAAAGCGGTAACATAGCCAAACAACGGTTTGCTAGGAAGGGTGTCAAAGGTTAGAGGCTGACATGGCAAATTGGGAGGCTTGAAGAGCAAATGATAGTTAGTGCAGCATAGCGATAGAAGGAAGCAACTAGCATAGCAATGATAGTAGTGAGATCCAGGGTAGCGGTCATCTTGCCTGAAATCCTGCAAGGAAGAAGAACGAGTCCATGAAGAAGATGAAGCCACGAAGACGAACCAAGCATAGACGAACGAATCCTCACGATCGCAACGAAACGGGAACTATCGAGAAGAAGCACACAACATAGTAAACACACCACACATAGACAAGACATGATGCACAACCAAGCATGATGCATGAGAAAGCTAGATGAGGCTACTCATGGCAAGAGATGATGCAAACAAGAACAACACATCAAGGCAAGTTTAAATGAGGCCGGAAACAACATATAACAATTCCGATAAGTCCTCATATGTAAATTTAGAAATTGGTCCAGAACTGAATAAACCTTATGTTCAAGTTGTTAAACAGCAAGTTGAGATGCACCAAGATGATCTACACGAGATTCTAGTCAAGTTACATATAAAGTTCATTAGATTCGGAACTACGGCCTAGAAGATATGAGCAAAACAAGTTAAGCATGGCATTGATGCAAAATGCACCCAAACATCAAGCAAACACCTCAAAACAAGGATGCAACATGATAATTTGAAACTACATGCAAAATCAAGCAAGTTTCATATATAGCACACTCAAAACGGAGCAACGGTTCAACACACACACATAAACAAGATATGACAACAATCTGTCCAAAACAGCATCTAGGCATATTGCAAGCATCAAAACAATATGCTACAGCACCCCAACATATTAAAAAAAGGCATGGGCATGAAGTACTGGTAAAGCATAACAAAACATGAACACTAAGCTATCTCCAGAAATCACTAGAACATGCTCAAACACACATGGCAAGATTGCATATATTAATAGTTTCAGACTCATCAGGAAATAACATCAGGTTGTAATGTTTAGAGCTATCAAACAACATGTTACAGGAAGCTATCATGGCAAAAAAAGGCATGGCATGAACCTACTAATTGCATAGAACAAAAGTCCTTTACTGACCATGAGCCAAAAAGGATCAGAAGATACGATGGCACCCATGTAAACATGGCAAGTTATATGACAGATTCAAACATGGCATGAACAGCAATAAGTAGGCATGTTGGTGAGCTTGAACCACTCAACACAGAGCAATATGGCATGGCAAGGCAACCAACAGTAAGAATACATGTTTATGAAGCTAAGCATGGCAAGAACAAGTTCATAGGGTGCATGGATCACTAGCAAAACACATGGCCAAAACTGAACTTAATGTTAACAGGCTGACAGCAACATTATTTAGCAAGTTTGGAGCAAGATAACAACAAGTTACAGCAGGCGAAAAATGCAACCAGGGGCATGAATGGATAGAACATGACATGTATAACAAATCATCCTTAGTGAACATCTCCAGATAATGCACGAAATGACTTGTAGCAGCAGGTTTACATAGCAACAAAATATAACAGAATCAGTCAGGAAAACAGCAACAGCAAGTTCTACATAACAAGCTCGATGCACCAAGTACAGGAGTCACAAAAATACATGGATAGCACCCCTGGAAAGATGGCATGACATAGATCAAAACACATGTAGAGCTCAACCTCATAGGATGCACACATCAAACATGGAAAAAATGACAAATCATCAAGTTATAACAGTTTCAGCAGATTAACATCACATAGAACTCTTACAACGATGATTCAGGCATCAAGATGAACTCAAATGAACATGATGCGATGGAATGAAATGAAGTACTCGTTGAGACGAACAATTAGACATATTACATGCACGAAACGGAGCAGTATGCATGGAGTTATGATGCGATGAACATGGCATGATTATGCAAAAATATTCGGGACTTAGCCAAAAATATACCCTTGTGGAAAGCTGGACGGGACGGTTCGGGGATGACCAGATCCGGGACGGGGCGGCGGTTGGTTCGAGGGAGTGGTGGATCTGGTCCACCTGACCAGATCCGGCGAGGACGGCGGCGCCGGCGAGCTCCTCCGGCGAGGGCACGGCGAGATCTGGCCGAGGGGCTCTGTGGCGGCGCCGGGGCGACGGCGGAGCGGACGAGGCGCAACGGGGCGCGAGGTGGAGAGGAGGAGGCCGGCGGGGTCGTGCGGGATGGAGGCGGAGCGGCCGTTCGGCGGCAGGGCACGGAGGGAGAGAAGCGGGGAACACCGGCGAGGTGCTCGCGGGCGCGCGGCGGCGGAGAGCCGGCCGGGCGGCGCGAGGCGCGGGGAGGCACGGAGCGGAGGCGGGAGGCGGGAGGCGCCGGAGGTCTCCGCGGGCGACGTGTGGGTTCCGGCGGCGGAGGACGCCAGCGGCGAGGCGGCGGAGGTCGGCGGCGGCCAGGTGCGGCGCGGGCCGGGCGGAGCTGGGGCGCGGGGCGCTCGGGCCCGGTCGTGTCCCGGCGCAGGCCTGCCGTGGGCCCGGCGGGCCGCGGCAGCGCGGGGAGCTGCGGGCGACGTGGCGGGCTGGGATTCGGCGGGCGGCGGCGGACTTCGTCCGGTGAGACCCGGACGTGTCCGGCGACGGTGGAGGGAGGAGTTAGGGTTTGACCTGCGCGAAAATCCGGGGGGTGCACATATATATAGGTAGAGGGAGCTAGGAGACTCCAAATGGAGCACGGTTTTCGCCCACACAATCGTGATCGAACGACCGAGAGCATGGAGGGGAGTTAGATGGGTTTTGGGCCACTTTGGAAGGGGTGTTGGGCTGCAACACAAAGAGGGCCTCTATGGTTACCCGATTAACCGTTGGAGTATTCAACGACCTCCAAATGGAATGAAACTTGACAGGCGGTCTTCCGGTGCTATACCAAGGACGCTTGGCAAACCTCGGTCCATTCCCAGAAAGTTTAACACCCGCTCACAACAAGAGGCAAAAGGGAACGCCGGAGGACATAGGGGTGCCGGATTGCAAAACGGACAACGGGGAAAATGCTCGGATGCATGAGATGAACACGAATGCGAAATGAGATGCACATGATGACATGATAAAATGCAACACACAAGCAAATGCCATGGCAACGAAGGCGAATAACTTGCAGACACCTGGTGCATCGAATCCGGGGCGTTACACCATGATAATGAATCAACAATTATTGTGGACGATGATGAACTTGATGATGATATTGCTTCTATGTCTTATGGCACAATGTCCGAGAGGACTATTGATGATGATTTTGTTATGCCTATTGCTTGTTGTAATGATTATGATTGGGAAGACAATGTTGTCCCTTATGATCTTGAAAATCTCTTTAGCACTTGCTTGGACGAATATGATAATAATGTTTGCTATACTATTGGTGCCATTCATGCTATTGATAAGAATGGTTGTGATGATATGCAAAACCACAAGCTTGGGGATGCTATGTTTACTGAGTATGACATGTTTGAAGATTTATTTGCTGGAAATAATGCTTGTCCTAAGCTTGGGGATGCTTTGCCTAATGATTATGATCCTTTGATTCCTTCTACATTCGATAAGAAAATTTATTATGATGATAGCATGCCTCCTATTTATGATGATTACATTGATGAAAGTGGGTTTGGAAGAGTGTCAACTCTAGGTAGTAGTGATCCCACTATTTCGAAGGGTGTTGAATCTTATTACAATATTGATGAAAGTGGATTTGGAGAGGTCATGACTTTATTTAGTGATACATCCACTATTTTGGAAGAGGTTTCAATTGATTATGACAATGAAGTTGCTATCTATGATGATTATTATGATGACATCTATGCCATAAAGAGTGATAAATCTTCTATGCTTGTGCATCATGAAAAGATTGCTATATGTGATGGTTATGTTGTTGAATCCATTCATGATGTCTCTGAAAATTATTATGAGGAAGGAACTTGTGCTCTTACATATTTCAATAATATCAAGTTTCTTCTCTATGTGTTGATTGTTTTGAAGTTGCACTTGTTTTGCATTCCTAGGCTAGTTGATTCTTGCTCCCATAAGTTGTTTGCTCACAAAATCCCTATGCATAGGAAGTGGGTTAGACCTAAATGTTCTAGTCATATGCTTCATGATGCTCTCTTTATGTTTCAATTCTTATCTTTTATGCTAGCATCATTGAAATCATCATGCCTAGCTAAAAAGCCATTAAAGAAAAGCGCTTCTTCGGAGACAACCCAACACTTATACCCACTTTTTTGTGTGTTCACATGATTATGCTACTGTAGTAATCAAGTTTTGTTGCTTTTGTTTCAATAAAGTGCCAAGTAAACCTTTGGGATCATGTTGGGTGATAGTTGATTTGACCCTGCTGAAAAACAGAAACTTTTACCCTCACGAAAAATGAGTCTGATTTTTAACAGAAGATTGATTTTGAGTTGATTATTTTTGCAGAAGGTTAATACACAAATTTCTCACGCGGTTCTAATTGTTTCATAATTTGTGGAGTAGAAGAAGTATGGTAGTTATCAAGATAATTATGGACTGTTCTGTCTTTGACAGATTTTGTTTTCAATGCATAGTTTGCTTGCTTTCTAGTTTCTATGGCTTACATATACTACAGTAGGTTTTGTGTGAGAACAATTATGATTCTTGTCTTTGACAGTACCAAAAGTGAAATGGTTTGCTCTTTATCATACTAACCTGTCTCACAAAGTTCCGTTAAGTTTTGTGTGATTGAAGTTTTCAAGTTTGGGCGAGATGTCGATATGAGGAGAATAAGGAGTGACAAGACCCTAAGCTTGGGGATTCCCAAGGAACCCCAAGGTAATATTCAAGGAAGATCCAGGCAACTAAGCTTGGGTATGCCTCGGAAGGCATCCCCTCTTTTGTCTCCAACATTATCGGTAACCTCACTTGGAGCTATGTCTTCATTCGTCACATAATATGAGTTTTACTTGGAGTGTTGGGGATATAACTACTAGGTATGACCCGCCCAAGAGTGGCCGGGTTATACCTATGGCAATTTATCATATGAATCCCAAGACGATATTTGAAGATGGTAGTTCAGTTAACAGCCCAAGGCCCAAAGGCGGCTTAAGGTCCGTAGAGATAAACCGCCATATATGTATGACTTGTATTGTAAGGCAAGAATAGATAGTCACCGAGCCGGACACTATTTATGAGCCAGCCGGGACTCCGTGAGCCGCGGGGCATCGACATCTGTATATAAAGGGACAACCCGGCGGCGATTCAGGACTGGTAACAACAGATCGAAAGCTAGGTCAAGCAGATTCGCTCCCTGGTAACTCATACATCAGCAATACCACCTAAAAACTGGATTAGGCCTTTAGCTTCACCGCAAGGGGCTGAACCAGTATAAACTCCCGTTTCCTTTGTCCCATTTAACCCCTTTAAGCTTCCCAGTTGCGATGGCTCCACGACTAAGTCCTTTTGCTAGGACATCTGCCATGACCTTTCCACGACAGTTGGCGCCCACCATGGGGCCAGCGCACGGTGGATTTCAGTTCTTACAGGGTAGCTTCGAAGGGATCAAGGGATACGCTGTGGGCCGGATAACCAAGAGTCGTCGTGGCAAGCTCTACATCGACGATGCAGGATGGGGGCCCGACGCCCGCTCAATTGAGTACGGGTACCGGGTCCCCTTTGGCGGAATCCATGTCTTCATCAGCAAAACCGAAGAGCCGGGCCCTAAGCCGGACATCTGCACCAACATCATCGAGAAGGCTCAGCGTGCAAGACCCCCCTGAGCTCAGCCCGCTGTGAAGCGTTCCTTCATGGGATGCATCCATGGAGGGGAATTTGATGAAGGATCTATGTCTGGTGCTGAGACGGCCATTTACTCTGATGGTGAGTCATCCACGGGTGAAACTCATTTGTTGTATCAACTGCATGATGGCGGGCTTTGGGGCTATTCGATGGCAACAGTATTCTGGACCCCTATGAGCCGCCAAACAGAGTCGGGATCTTCATGGCTGGCACGCAACCTGGGCAAAACTCTATAGCTGTGGTAGCAATAACTTCCAGGTCAGCAGCGGTGATGGCAGCCGGGGCAGGAGGCCCTGCGCGCCCATCGGCTCAGTTCTGATGGCTTTAAAGGACAAGTTGACGGCTCTGTTAACGTCTGTAGTCAACCCTGCGAATCAAGCACAACATGATTCGGAAGTGGCGCAGTTACATGAGCAGGTAGCACAAGCCAAAGAAGACCTGGCGGTAGAGGACGTCAGGATGGCCATGGAATGGGCGGCTTTGGATGCTCAAGCCCAGCGGATTCAGTCGGAGGCTTTCCAGCTTACAATGGATCAGAACGTATCAAATGAGATCATGAGGAGAAGGCACCACTCCCGTCTGCCTACGGTTTATGAGCCTAGAAACCTCTTCCGCACGCCCGGCGCAGGGCCGAGTTACTCGCCGGAGATAAACCGGGCTGCGGCGCCCGGGGCTGGGACGCCAGTTCAACTACGTGTGACGGAACCTCCTCGTCTGAATGCTGCTCCACCTCACCATGTACCAACACCACCGGGTCATTATTCTATTCCTTTGGAGAACATGATCGCTGCGGCGGCACAATTGGCGGCTCTCCCTGTGGATGGCGACTCTCCAACGGCGGTTGAAACACGAAGGGACAGAGAGCTTCTTCAGACAGCCTTGGCACAACAGGAGGCATATTCTTACAGCTGAGATAGGATCCACTCGACCCCTCGCCCAAGCCGGAGCCAGAGCTATGGCAGGCACATGGACTCACCAGCCGTTTGAACCAACGCCCAACGCTGAGACTAGCCACGTGTGCATGACCCGACACTGTTGGGGAACGTTGCAGAAAATTAAAATTTTTCCTACGGCTTCACCAAGATCCATCTATGAGTTCATCTAAGCAACGAGTCATGGGAGAGAGCTTGCATCTACATACCACTTGTAGATCGCGTGCGGAAGCTTGCAAGGTGATGATGGAGTCGTACTCGAACGTGATTCAGATCACCGATGCCAAGTGCTGAACGGACAGCACCTCCGTGTTCAACACACGTACGGGACGAGCGACGTCTCCTCCTTCTTGATCCAGCAAGGGGGAAGGAGAGGTTGAGGAAGACAGCTCCACCGGCAGCACGACGGCGTGGTGATGGTGGAGAAGCAGTACTCCGACAGGGCTTCGCCGAGCACACAACGAAGGAGGAGAGGTGTTGGGGAGGGAGAAGGAGGCAACCAAAGGCCAAGGACTCAAGGTATGAAGTCCCTCCTCTCCCCCACTATATATAGGAGGGCCAAGGGGGGGGTGGCCGGCCCTAGGAGATCCA
Source organism: Triticum timopheevii (assembly GCA_963921465.1). NCBI lineage: Eukaryota > Viridiplantae > Streptophyta > Magnoliopsida > Poales > Poaceae > Triticum > Triticum timopheevii. Next base: position 247,096,894 of record OY997262.1, on the reverse strand, counting down.
ATCTCCTAGGGGGGCGGCGGCCAAGGGGGGTTTCCCTCCCCCCCAAGGCACCTAGGAGGTGCCTTCCCCTCCTAGGACTCTTGCCCCCTTGAACCCTAGGCGCATGGGCCTATGTGGGGCTGGTGCCCTTGGCCCATGCAGGCCAAGGCGCACCCCCTACAGCCCATGTGGCCCCCCGGGGCAGGTGGCCCCACCCGGTGGGCCCCCGGGACCCCTCCGGTGGTCCCGGTACAATACCGATAACCCCGAAACTTGTCCCGATGCCCGAAACAGGACTTCCCATATATAAATCTTTACCTCCGGACCATTCCGGAACTCCTCGTGACGTCCGGGATCTCATCCGGGACTCCGAACATCATTCGGTAGTCACATACTTGACTTCCTACTAACCCTAGCGTCACCGAACCTTAAGTGTGTAGACCCTACGGGTTCGGGAGACACGCAGACATGACCGAGACGACTCTCGGGCAATAACCAACAGCGGGGTCTGGATATCCATGTTGGCTCCCACATGCTCCTCGATGATTTCATCGGTTGAACCACGATGTCGAGGATTCGATCAAACCCTGTATACAATTCCCTTTGTCAATCGGTACGTTACTTGCCCGAGACTCGATCGTCGGTATCCCAATACCTTGTTCAGTCTCGTTACCCGGCAAGTCACTTTACTCGTACCGTAATGCATGATCCCGTGGCCAACACCTTGGTCACATTGAGCTCATTATGATGATGCATTACCGAGTGGGCCCAGAGATACCTCTCCGTTATACGGAGTGACAAATCCCAGTCTCGATCCGTGTCAACCCAACAGATACTTTCGGAGATACCTGTAATGCACCTTTATAGTCACCCAGTTACGTTGTGACGTTTGATACACCCAAGGCACTCCTACGGTAACCGGGAGTTACACGATCTCATGGTCGAAGGAATAGATACTTGACATTGGCAAAGCTTCTAGCAAACGAACTATACGATCTTTTATGCTATGCTTATGATTGGGTCTTGTCCATCACATCATTCTCCTAATGATGTGATCCCGTTATCAACGACATCCTATGTCCATAGTCAGGAAACCATGACTATCTATTGATCATAACGAGCTAGTCAACTAGAGGCTCACTAGGGACTCATTGGGTCTAAGTGTTCACACGTGTATTACGATTTCCGGATAATACAGTTATAGCATGAACAAAAGACAATTATCATGAACATTGAAATATAATAATCCTTTTATTATTGCCTCTAGGGCATATTTCCAACAGTCTCCCACTTGCACTAGAGTCACCAATCTAGTTACATTGTGATGAATCGAACACCCATAGAGTTCTGGTGTTGATCATGTTTTGCACGCGAGAGAGGTTTAGTCAACGGATCTGCGACATTCAGATCCGTGTGCACTTTGCAAATCTCTATGTCTCCATCTTGAACATTTTCACGGATGGAGTTGAAACGACGCTTGATGTGCCTGGTCTTCTTGTGAAACCTGGGCTCCTTGGCAAGGGCAATAGCTCCAGTGTTGTCACAGAAGAGTTTGATCGGCCCCGACGCATTGGGTATGACTCCTAGGTCGGTGATGAACTCCTTCATCCAAATCGCTTCATGCGCTGCCTCCGAGGCTGCCATGTACTCCGCTTCACATGTAGATCCCGCCACGACGCTCTGCTTGCAGCTGCACCAGCTTACTGCTCCACCATTCAACATATACACGTATCCGGTTTGTGACTTAGAGTCATCCAGATCTGAGTCGAAGCTAGCGTCGACGTAACCCTTTACGACGAGCTCTTCATCTCCTCCATAAACGAGAAACATGTCCTTTGTCCTTTTCAGGTACTTCAGGATATTCTTGACCGCTGTCCAGTGTTCCTTGCCGGGGTTACTTTGGTATCTTGCAACCAAACTTACGGCAAGGTTTACATCGGGTCTGGTACACAGCATGGCATACATAATAGACCCTATGGCTGAAGCATAGGGGATGACACTCATCTCTTCTTTATCTTTTGCCGTGGTCGGTGACTGAGCCAAGCTCAATCTCACACCTTGTAACATAGGCAAGAACCCCTTCTTGGACTGATCCATTTTGAACCTCTTCAAAATCTTATCAAGGTATGTGCTTTGTGAAAGACCTATGAGGCGTCTCGATCTATCTCTATAGATCTTGATGCCTAATATATAAGCAGCTTCTCCAAGGTCCTTCATTGAAAAACACTTGTTCAAGTAGGCCTTAATGCTGTCCAGGAGTTTCGTATCATTTCCCATCAAGAGTATGTCATCTACATATAATAGGAGAAATGCTACAGAGCTCCCACTCACTTTCTTGTAAACGCAGGCTTCTCCATAAGTCTGCGTAAACCCAAACGCTTTGATCATCTCATCAAAGCGAATGTTCCAACTCCGAGATGCTTGCACCAGTCCATAAATGGATCGCTGGAGCTTGCATACTTTGTTAGCGTTCTGAGGAACGACAAAACCTTCCGGCTGCATCATATACAGCTCTTCCTTAAGATGTCCATTAAGGAATGCCGTTTTGACGTCCATCTGCCATATCTCATAATCATAGTATGCGGCAATTGCTAACATGATTCGGACGGACTTAAGCTTCGCCACGGGAGAGAATGTCTCGTCGTAGTCAATCCCTTGAACTTGTCGATAACCCTTAGCGACAAGTCGAGCTTTATAGATGGTAACATTACCATCCGCGTCCGTCTTCTTCTTAAAAATCCATTTATTTTCTATCGCTCGCCGATCATCGGGCAAGTCTGTCAAAGTCCATACTTTGTTTTCATACATGGATCCTATCTCGGATTTCATGGCCTCAAGCCATTTGTTGGAATCCGGGCCCGCCATTGCTTCTTCATAGTTCGAAGGTTCATTGTTGTCCAGCAACATGATTTCCATGACAGGGTTGCCGTACCACTCTGGTGCAGAACGTGTCCTTGTGGACCTTCGAAATTCAGTAGCAACTAGATCTGAAGTACCTTGATCATCATCAACATTTTCCTCTTCAGTTGGTGTGGGCATTACAGGAATGGTTTCCTGCGCTGCACCACTTTCCCGTTCGAGAGGTAGTACTTCATCGAGTTCTACTTTCCTCCCACTTACTTCTTTCGAGAGAAACTCTTTCTCCAGAAAGCATCCGTTCTTGGCAACAAAGATCTTGCCTTCGGATCTTAAGTAGAAGGTATACCCGACAGTTTCCTTAGGGTATCCTATGAATACGCATTTTTCCGACTTGGGTTCGAGCTTTTCAGGTTGAAGTTTCTTGACATAAGCATCGCATCCCCAAACTTTTAGAAACGACAGCTTAGGTTTCTTCCCAAACCATAATTCATACGGTGTCGTCTCAACGGATTTAGACGGTGCCCTATTTAAAGTGAATGTAGCTGTCTCTAGAGCGTATCCCCAAAATGATAGCGGTAAATCGGTAAGAGACATCATAGACCGCACCATATCCAATAGAGTGCGATTACGATGTTCGGACACACCGTTTCGCTGAGGTGTTCCAGGCGGCGTGAGTTGTGAAACGATTCCACATTTTCTTAAGTGTGTACCAAATTCGTGACTTAAGTATTCGCCCCCACGATCTGATCGTAGGAACTTTATCTTACGGTCATGTTGATTCTCTACCTCACTCTGAAATTCCTTGAACTTTTCAAAGGTCTCAGACTTGTGTTTCATTAAGTAGACATACCCATATCTACTCAAGTCGTCAGTGAGAGTGAGAACATAACGATATCCTCCGCGAGCCTCAACGCTCATTGGACCGCACACATCGGTATGTATGATTTCCAACAAGTTGGTTGCTCGCTCCATTGTTCCGGAGAACGGAGTCTTGGTCATTTTGCCTAAGAGGCAAGGTTCGCATGTGTCAAATGATTCATAATCAAGAGACTCTAAAAGTCCATCAGCATGGAGCTTCTTCATGCGCTTGACACCAATGTGACCAAGGCGGCAGTGCCACAAGTATGTGGGACTATCGTTATCAACTTTACATCTTTTGGCATCCACACTATGAACATGTGTAATATTACGCTCGAGATTCATCAAGAATAAACCATTGACCATCGGAGCATGACCATAAAACATATCTCTCATATAAATCGAACAACCATTATTCTCAGACTTAAATGAGTAGCCATCTCGTATTAAACGAGATCCAGATACAATGTTCATGCTCAAACTTGGCACTAAATAACAATTATTGAGGTTTAAAACTAATCCCGTAGGTAAATGTAGAGGCAGCGTGCCGACGGCGATCACATCGACCCTGGAGCCATTCCCGACGCGCATCGTCACCTCGTCCTTCGCCAGTCTCCGTTTATTCCGCAGCTCCTGCTGTGAGTTACATATGTGAGCAACGGCACCGGTATCAAATACCCAGGAGTTACTTCGAGTACTGGTAAGGTACACATCAATTACATGTATATCAAATATACCTTTGGTGTTGCCGGCCTTCTTATCCGCTAAGTATTTGGGGCAGTTCCGCTTCCAGTGCCCCTTCCCCTTGCAATAAAAGCACTCAGTCTCAGGCTTGGGTCCATTCTTTGACTTCTTCCCGGCAACAGGCTTACCGGGCGCGGCAACATCTTTGCCGTCCTTCTTGAAGTTCTTCTTACCCTTGCCCTTCTTGAACTTAGTGGTCTTATTGACCATCAACACTTGATGTTCTTTCTTGATTTCAGCCTCTGCTGACTTCAGCATCGAGAACACTTCAGGAATGGTCTTTACCATCCCCTGCATGTTGTAGTTCATCACAAAGCTCTTGTAGCTTGGTGGGAGCGACTGGAGGATTCTGTCAATGACCGCCTCATCTGGGAGGTTAATGTTCAACTGGGTCATACGTGCGTGCAACCCAGACATCTTCAGGATGTGTTCACTGACAGAACTGTTCTCCTCCATCTTACAACTGTAGAACTTGTCGGAGACATCATATCTCTCGACCCGGGCATGAGCTTGGAAAACTAGTTTCAGCTCTTCGAACATCTCATATGCTCCGTGATGCTCAAAACGCTTTTGGAGCCCCGGTTCTAAGCTGTAAAGCATGCCGCACTGAACGAGGGAGTAATCATCAGCACGAGTTTGCCAAGCGTTCATAACGTCTTGGTTCTCTGGGACGGGAGCGGCACCTAGCGGTCCTTCTAGGACATATTGCTTCCTGGCAGCTATGAGGATGATCCTCAGGTTTCGGACCCAGTCCGTATAGTTGCTGCCATCATCTTTCAGCTTGGTTTTCTCTAGGAACGCGTTGAAGTTCATGTTGACATGAGCGTTGGCCATTGATCTACAATACATATTTGCAAAGGTTTTAGACTAAGTTCATGATAATAAAGTTCTTAATCAAAATTATGAACTCCCACTTAGATTAGACATCCCTCTAGTCATCTAAGTGTTACACGATCCGAGTCGACTAGCCCGTGTCCGATCATCACGTGAGACGGACTAGTCATCGTCGGTGAACATCTTTATGTTGATCGTATCTTCCATACGACTCGTGTTCGACCTTTCGGTCTCCGTGTTCCGAGGCCATGTCTGCACATGCTAGGCTCGTCAAGTTAACCCTAAGTGTTTTCGCTGTGTAAAACTGTCTTACACCCGTTGTATGTGAACGTAAGGATCCATCACACCCGATCATCACGTGGTGCTTAGAAACGACGAACTGTAGCAACGGTGCACAGTTAGGGGAGAACACTTCTTGAAATTTTGTAAGGGATCATCTTATTTACTACCGTCGTCCTAAGTAAACAAGATGCATAAACATAATAAACATCACATGCAATTATATGGTTGTGACATGATATGGCCAATATCATCAAGCTCCATTGATCTCCATCTTCGGGGCTCCATGATCATCTTGTCACCGGCTTGACACCATGATCTCCATCATCATGATCTCCATCATCGTGTCTTCATGAAGTTGTCACGCCAACGACTACTTCTACTTCTATGACTAACGCGTTTAGTAATGAAGTAAAGTAGTTTACATGGCGTTCTTCAATGACACGCAGGTCATACAAAAAAATAAAGACAACTCCTATGGCTCCTGCCGGTTGTCATACTCATCGACATGCAAGTCGTGAATCCTATTACAAGAACATGATCTCATACATCACAATTCAACATTCATCACAACTTCTGGCCATATCACATCACATGATCAATCGCTGCAAAAACAAGTTAGACGTTCTCTAGTTGTTGTTGCATCTTTTACGTGGCTGCGATTGGGTTCTAGCAAGAACGTTTTCTTACCTACGAATCACCACAACGTGATTTTGTCAACTTCTATTTACCCTTCATAAGGGCCTTGTTCATCGATTCCGCTCCAACTAAAGTGGGAGAGACAGACACCCGCCAGCCACCTTATGCAACTAGTGCATGTCAGTCGGTGGAACCGGTCTCACGTAAGCGTACGTGTAAGGTTGGTCCGGGCCGCTTCATCCCACAATACCGTTGAGCAAGAAAAGACTAGTAGAGGCAAGTAAGATGACAAGATCAACGCCCACAACAAATTGTGTTCTACTCGTGCATTAGAGAACTACGCATAGACCTAGCTCATGATGCCACTGTTGGGGAACGTTGCAGAAAATTAAAATTTTTCCTACGGCTTCACCAAGATCCATCTATGAGTTCATCTAAGCAACGAGTCATGGGAGAGAGCTTGCATCTACATACCACTTGTAGATCGCGTGCGGAAGCTTGCAAGGTGATGATGGAGTCGTACTCGAACGTGATTCAGATCACCGATGCCAAGTGCTGAACGGACAGCACCTCCGTGTTCAACACACGTACGGGACGAGCGACGTCTCCTCCTTCTTGATCCAGCAAGGGGGAAGGAGAGGTTGAGGAAGACAGCTCCACCGGCAGCACGACGGCGTGGTGATGGTGGAGAAGCAGTACTCCGACAGGGCTTCGCCGAGCACACAACGAAGGAGGAGAGGTGTTGGGGAGGGAGAAGGAGGCAACCAAAGGCCAAGGACTCAAGGTATGAAGTCCCTCCTCTCCCCCACTATATATAGGAGGGCCAAGGGGGGGGTGGCCGGCCCTAGGAGATCCAATCTCCTAGGGGGGCGGCGGCCAAGGGGGGTTTCCCTCCCCCCCAAGGCACCTAGGAGGTGCCTTCCCCTCCTAGGACTCTTGCCCCCTTGAACCCTAGGCGCATGGGCCTATGTGGGGCTGGTGCCCTTGGCCCATGCAGGCCAAGGCGCACCCCCTACAGCCCATGTGGCCCCCCGGGGCAGGTGGCCCCACCCGGTGGGCCCCCGGGACCCCTCCGGTGGTCCCGGTACAATACCGATAACCCCGAAACTTGTCCCGATGCCCGAAACAGGACTTCCCATATATAAATCTTTACCTCCGGACCATTCCGGAACTCCTCGTGACGTCCGGGATCTCATCCGGGACTCCGAACATCATTCGGTAGTCACATACTTGACTTCCTACTAACCCTAGCGTCACCGAACCTTAAGTGTGTAGACCCTACGGGTTCGGGAGACACGCAGACATGACCGAGACGACTCTCGGGCAATAACCAACAGCGGGGTCTGGATATCCATGTTGGCTCCCACATGCTCCTCGATGATTTCATCGGTTGAACCACGATGTCGAGGATTCGATCAAACCCTGTATACAATTCCCTTTGTCAATCGGTACGTTACTTGCCCGAGACTCGATCGTCGGTATCCCAATACCTTGTTCAGTCTCGTTACCCGGCAAGTCACTTTACTCGTACCGTAATGCATGATCCCGTGGCCAACACCTTGGTCACATTGAGCTCATTATGATGATGCATTACCGAGTGGGCCCAGAGATACCTCTCCGTTATACGGAGTGACAAATCCCAGTCTCGATCCGTGTCAACCCAACAGATACTTTCGGAGATACCTGTAATGCACCTTTATAGTCACCCAGTTACGTTGTGACGTTTGATACACCCAAGGCACTCCTACGGTAACCGGGAGTTACACGATCTCATGGTCGAAGGAATAGATACTTGACATTGGCAAAGCTTCTAGCAAACGAACTATACGATCTTTTATGCTATGCTTATGATTGGGTCTTGTCCATCACATCATTCTCCTAATGATGTGATCCCGTTATCAACGACATCCTATGTCCATAGTCAGGAAACCATGACTATCTATTGATCATAACGAGCTAGTCAACTAGAGGCTCACTAGGGACTCATTGGGTCTAAGTGTTCACACGTGTATTACGATTTCCGGATAATACAGTTATAGCATGAACAAAAGACAATTATCATGAACATTGAAATATAATAATCCTTTTATTATTGCCTCTAGGGCATATTTCCAACAGACACGTGATGGAGTTCCTAAGTTGGTTGATCAGGACAAAGTGCGTCAAGAAGCCAAGCAGGCGGCTCAGCAGGCGGCTCAGCAGGCGGCTTACCAGCCCCTTCCGGTTTACCTAACAACCTCGGTTGAGGCAGGCATGACCTCAAGATCTACAGGGGTGCCCTATTTGGTGCCGACTCTGCATAATGAGCGTTTGCCCAAGGATTTCAAAGGACCTCGAAAGGTGCCGAATTACACAACCGACTTACCCCCTGAAGTGTGGATTGAAAGTTATGAGATGGACATGGAGTTATTGGAAGTCAGTGACGCTGTGTGTGCCAAGTACTTCACCATGATGCTGGACGGAACGGCCCATACTTGGTTAAAGGGGCTGCCGGCTAATTCCATCGGTTCATGGGCACAGTTAAAGGCCCGGTTCATTCAGAACTTTAAGGACACATGCAAGCAGCCCATGTCGATTGTGGACTTGACTAATTGCAAGTGAGAGGAGGGTGAATCCACGACCCATTGGGTGCACCGGGTCAAAGCTATCATACATTCATCCGATAATATGAACGCCGGCTCTGCAGTCTTAATGTTGGAGGAAAATTGTCATTTTTTGCCTCTTAAACAGAAGCTGGGGCGGGTCAAGTGCAATTGTAATGACATGGGCCAGTTGATGGTGGCTCTAGTCAAATATGCCGACTCTAATAGTACAAAGGACCCCGAGTCTGACGATGAGAAGACAGGGAAGGGAAAGAAGAACCGCAACGCTAAGGGCCCGCAGCATAACCCGGTGAATCAAGGGGACAATGGTAAACGCAAGGTTGATGGTAGCTCGGAGTTTGTGGCTAACACCAATGAACAGGGCAACAACCAACGTCGTAAGGGGAGGCCGCCTCCTCGGACCGGCAGGTCAGGTCCTACTCTTGATCAGCTGCTGAATGAGCCTTGTCCAAGACATGGCACGCCGGAGAAACCAACCACTCACCTTTGGAAAGATTGTATGATTATGAAGGCTTTCAAAAACTCATGCGTTTGACAGCAATCATGGACCGGGCGGCGGCTCAGGCGGCGGCGGTTTCTAGGTCCCGGGTTATGGAGGTGGCGATTCTAATTCCAACTTCCAGGGCCCACAAGGTAATTAGGGCGGTTTTAATCAAGGTAATCAGGGTGGTTACAATCAGCAATCTGACCAAGGAGGTCAGCAGCAGCAGCAATTCAGATATCAGAGTAATCCAAAGCAGCTGAATAGTGGACAGTATCATGTGTTTACCACCAGTTCGTGCAAACAGGGCGAGAAGCTTCATAAGAGGGTTGTGAACGCTGTTGAGCCGACTGTTCCTTATTACTTCCGCTGGTCTGAGCTGCCCATTATGTGGAGTAGGGCGGATCATCCTCCCTAGGTTGACAATCCGGGTCACTTAGCTTTGGTGGTGGCACCTCAAGTCGGTTGATACAAATTCACTAAGGTACTCATGGATGGAGGCAGTAGCATCAATATTCCTTATTATGAGACCTTCCGTCGTATGGGGTTAACTGATAAAAGTCTTAAAACATACAACACTATTTTCCATGGAGTGGTGCCTGGTAAGTTGGCATACCCGATGGGCAAGATTGAGCTGGAGGTGGCCTTTGGGGATGTGCATGATTCCAGGGCTGAGAAGTTAACATCTGAAGTGGTTAAAATTAGAAGCCCGTACCACGCTCTGTTTGGATGGCCGGCTTACGCCAAGTTCATCGCACGGCCGTGTTATGTTTATCTGCAGCTCAAGATGCCGGGTTATAAAGGCACCATTACAGTACATGGGAGTCGGAAGATAGCCTTGGAATGTGAGGTAGGTGATGCTGCTTATGTTGAGTCTGTTTGTGCAACAGAGGAATTGAAGTTTTACAAGGACAATGTTGACCCGACGGATATGACGTCTTTGAAAAAGCCAAGTACAGAGCACCATCTAGCGCTGAAGTTTAAGTCGACCGATGACACCATGCTAGTTGATTTTGTTCCTGGCGACTCATCCAAATAGTTCAGTATTAGTGGTAACTTGGATCCCAAATAGGAAAGCGCGCTCATCGAGTTCATCCATGAGAAATGGGACATCTTTGCATGGAAACCTTCTGACATGTCGGGTGTACCAAGAGAACTCGCTGAGAACACTCTAAATATTGATCCGAAGTTTAAGCTGATCAAGCAATTCCTCCGGCGGTTCAACGAGGAGAGGCGTAAGGCCATTAGTGAAGGAGTGGCCCTGCTCTTAGCGGCTGGGTTCATTGTTGAAGTTTTTCATCCAGAGTGGTTGGCTAACCCGGTGCTAGTGCTTAAGAAGAATGACACCTGGCGCATGTGTGTGGATTACATGGACTTAAACAAGGCTTGTCTAGCTGATCCTTTTGCTCTCCCTCGAATTGATCAAATCATTGATTCTACGGCGGGTTGTGAGCGCTTGAGTTTTTTGGATGCTTTTTCTGGTTATCATCATATCAAGATGGCAGTTAAGGACCATGAGAAAACAGCTTTCATTACTCCCTTTGCAGCCCTTCTGCTATGTGTCTATGCCTTTTGGGCTCAAGAGTGCCTAGGAAACTTATCAGCGATGTGTGCAGAATTGTCTTCACAGTCACATTGGGCGCAACATTCATGCTTATGTGGACGACATTGTGGTGAAGTCCAAAGAGAAGGAAACCTTGATAGATGATTTGAAGGAAACCTTTGATAATCTACGGGTCTAGAAGATGATGCTTAACCCAACCAAATGTGTTTTTGGTGTGCCAGGAGGCAACTTTTGTGTTTTCTGGTTTCTAACAGAGGCATTGATGCTAACCCAGAGAAGATCAAGGCCATCACCTCCCTGGCTAAGCCGGCATGTATCAATGATGGCGGTTCGTATCGCTGCCTTAAGCTAGTTCATAAGTCGGTTGCGTGAGAAGGCCATACCACTGTATCAGATGATGAAGAAAACAGATAACTTCGTCTGGAGTGATGCTGCTAACGACGCGTTTGAGGACTTGAAGAGGTAGCTAGCTGAGCCGCCAGTTCTTGCTGCTCCCATTGATAAGGAGCCGTTATTGTTATATGTGGCTGCTAACACCCGTGTTGTTAGTGTGGCCATTGTGGTGGAGCGCAAAGAGGCTGGCAAGGAATATCCGGTTCAATGGCCGGTTTACTACATTAGTGAAGTGCATATTGAGTCCAAGCAGAGATATCCACATTGCCAGAAGCTTGTCTATGTGGTGTTTATGGCCGGCGGAAGCTTAAGCAGCATTTTCTGGGTCACCCCATCACTGTGGTCAGTTCTGCTCCATCACAGAACGAGTCGCCAAGTGGGCCTCATGGTTTGAAGTATATGCCTCGTACTACTATCAAGTCTCTAGCACTGGTGGACTTCATCAACGACTGGACAGAGCTGCAAATGCCTAAAGAGAAGCCGGATAATACATATTGGACTATTCACTTTGATGGGTCTAGGCAGTTGGAAGGCTCAGGAGCTGGAGTTGTCTTAGCTTCCCCTCGAGGTGACAAGTTTCGTTATGTCCTAAGGTTGATGTTTCCCTGTACTAACAATGCAACTGAGTACGAAGCCTTGATCCATGGTCTTCGGATGGCTAAGGAGATGAACTTAAGCCGGGTGAGATGTTTTGGCGACTCAGACTTGGTAGCTCAGCAAGTTTCAGGCAAGTGGGATTCCAAAGACCCACTTATGGCGGCTTATCGCCGCAAGGTGGATACCATTGCTGGATATTTCAAGGGTTATCAGGTGGAACACATTGATCATAGAAAAAATAAGGCAGCTGACGCCTTAAGCCGTCTGGGGTCTCAGCGTAAGCCGGTGCCACCTAATACTTTCTTGGATATCCTACTTAACCCTTCTGTCAAGTTGCCTACAGAGGAAGACCTGGCTGTTCCTGACCCGGAGGCACAATTGGTGGCGGCTCTTCACACTATCCCAGACCGGACAGTACCATACTTGGCTTACATGACCTGGGGCGAATTACCTGAGGATGAAACATTGGCCAGCCAGATAACCCGACGGTCTAAGTCAATGACAATTGTTAATGGCGAGTTATACCATCGCAGTGTCACTGGGGCGTTTCAGCGTTGCGTCTCTTCTGAGGAGGTCTATGAGATTTTTCGTGAGATTCATGAAGGGGATTGTGGTCATCATGCCGGTTCAAAGTCCCTTGTGGCCAAACCTTTTCGTCATGGATTTTATTGGCTGACGGCTCACGTTGATGCAGAGGATTTGGTCAGTAAATGTGATGATTGTCAGAAATTTTCACGGCGAGCTCACGTGTCGGCTCAAGAATTGAGGACAATTCCAATTACATGGTCGTTTGCAGTCTGGGGACTTGACATGGTTGGGCCTTTTTAAAAGGTCCAAGGATAAAAACACCCACCTCTTGGTGGCGGTTGACAAATTCACAAAGTGGGTAGAAGCAGAGCCGGTCAGTAAGTGTGACGCGACAACGGCGGTTCAATTCATAAAAAAGGTGATTTTCCGTTTTGGCCTTCCCAAAGTATCATAACTGATAATGGCACTAACTTGTCCAAAGGTGCTATGAAAGACTTTTGTCAACATGAGCATATTCGTCTTGATGTATCATCAGTAGCTCACCCTCAATCCAATGGTCAAGCTGAAAGAGCCAATCAAGAAATTTTGAGAGGCATCAAGCCCCGGCTTATGGTTCCTTTTCAATGGACGTCGGGTTGTTGGGTGGAGGAGTTGCCTTCTGTGATAACGAGTATCAACACTACCCCCAATAGGTCTACGGGTTACACGCCTTTCTTCATGGTTTACGGAGCAGAGGCGGTTCTTCCTAGTGACATCCGTCATGACTCACCCCGTGTGGCGGCTTATGTTGAAGCTGATAATGAGCAAGCACGTTAGGATGCCCTTGACCTGTTGGATGAGAAGTGCGATCTTGCGGCAGCCCGTTCAGCGATTTACCAACAAGACCTGTGCTGTTACCATAGCCGCAGGGTTAAGTCCAGAACCTTTCAAGGAGGTGATTTAGTGCTCTGGCTCATCATGGATCAAACTGATATGCACAAGTTGTCCCCACCTTGGGAAGGGCCCTTTATGATCAGAAAGAATTTGAACAACGGGTCATACTACCTTATCGATGTTCGAGAGCACAAAGACCCACATAAGTCGGAGGAGGAGACTCGCCGGTCGTGGAATATCGCTCATCTTCGGCCTTACTACACTTGAGACACCAGCTCTTATGATGTACATATTTTGATGATGTATATATTATGCTGATTATAATAAAGAGGGGTTTCTGTTGTTTTATCTTCAAAAGATCATGTGTCTTCATCATCATAAATGACCATTGGGGGCTGATCGTATTTGAATCTACCTTAACTCCTTTGGCACAGCTTCCTAATCGTATTCGAATCATAGCTGTCCAAACCTCTTGATCATTTGGGGGCTGGATCGTTTTCGAATCATAGCTTAACCCCTTTTGGTCCGACCCTGATGTATTGGAATCAGAGTCATAAATATTTAGACCACTGGGGGCTGATCGTATTCAAATCTAGCTTAACTGCTTTGGCACAGCATCCTGGTCGTATTTGAATCATAGATGTTCAAACAACTTGATCATTTGAGGGCTGGATCGTATTCGAATCATAGCTTAACCCCTTTTGGTCCGACTCTGATCGTATTCGAATCAGAGTCGTTAAAAAAGCTTCAAGGTCACTTGGGGGCTTCCTGTTCAAACATAGGTGTCTTCACCAAAGAGAACATAGCTGTCGGTACCCTCTTGATCGACGCAGTGGCAAAAATCACTTGGGGGCTGATTGTTCAAACATAGGTGTATTCACCAAAGAGAACATAGTCGTTAACCCTTTTGGTCCGGCTTACTGATCGTATTCTAATAAGAAGCATCATATTTTTTCTCTCTATGTTGATTTATGTTTTTTGAAACAGTCTTTCGGGTTTCTCTTGATACCTTTTTACGTCTGAAGCATATATGTGGTTTTGATTAACCCGGCTTGACTTTGGATGATAAGTCGCCAGCATATGACAATCATAAACATTTGGAAGTTTTGGCTTCTAAAGATTAGGTTATCACCCTTACTACACAGGTCACATAAACCGGCAGTACAAATTCAATATCATAGGTATGATATTGTTATTATAATTATGTTTCAAGTTCTGATTCATACTAGCCTATCTATGACTCTTTTTACACACCAGTTGTTATATGTGAGATATTATGACCCGCCCTGCGGTAAACCGCCAAGCATTCTTGTCATCTATTTCTATGTGCAGGATAGTTCAAGCATTTTCTTATGCACAAGTCACACAAATGATAAGTGTAAAGAGGGTAAATATAAAAGGGTGGCTTAACTGTGTTGAGCACCAAATCGTGCACGATGGCACGACAGAGCAAAATAATTGCTACCCTATTACATGACTCCCAGAGTCCAATTGATTAAACTGTTTTTCAGAAGGCTACAAATATGAACTGCCCAGTGGATCAATTTTCTTGCCGGCATGATGCTTCCGGGTCAACCGTCTCCGCTTCTTTGTCATGTTTTACGTCCTGGAAGGTTGATTACGACCAATCAATGCTATTCAAAGCTCGAAATTCAGCTTCATCATCAATTAGCTTGGTCGGGTCAACTTAAGGGGCAAAGGTGTGCTTACGGATTGGGGGGATCAGGCCTGTCACTTTATAAGATAGTGTTGGCATCCTCTGATTTCCCTTTAAGAGGTCCAACCATATCCAGCCCCCAGACTGCGAAGGGCCAAGTAATGAAGATTATTTGGAGAGTGGTGGGGGGCATATGACTCTGATTGGCAAAGAGCTGGCAACCGACGCAGTGTTGGACAAGGTCCTGTGCGTCTGCTCGGCCTGTCGGCCAATTAAAACATGTACGGAAGGCCTTGCTGTCAAGTGCCCGAGCCGCAGCGTGGTGCCCGCCGAGTCCGGCATGGATTTCAGCCAAGAGCTGCCACCCTTCCTCTTCGGAGATGCATATTTGGAGCACCCCGGTCGTACTTTTCTTATAGAGTTCTCCCTCATGGACTTTGTAGGCCTTGGAACGCCGCACAATACAACATGCTTCATTTTGGTCCTCGGGGAGCTCCTGCCTATTTAGGTAGGCTAGGAAAGGCTCAGTCCACGAGGTGATTATAGCCATGATTTCGTGGGCCGAAGGTGTTATTTCGGTGGCGGAGCCTCCGATTACGTCCGATGGTTCGGAATCTGGGGCTGTGTTTGGATCCGGTCTAGTGTTGCCGGACTCCCCTTCCCATACCATGGATGGCTTGAACAGCCTTTCCAGGAATATATTAGGTGGGACAGGGTCGCGCTTAGTGCCGATGCGGGCGAGGATATCTGCCGCTTGATTGTTTTCTCGAGCCACATGGTGGAATTCGAACCCCTCGAACCAGGCTGACATTTTGAGGACGGCGTTATGGTAGGCTGCCATTTTTAGATCCTTGGCATCAAAGTCTCCGTTTATTTGTGATATTGCGAGGTTTGAATCCCCGCGCACTTCCAGGTGTTGAATGCCCATAGAGACTGCCATCCGAAGACCATGCAACAGAGCCTCATATTCGGCTGCGTTGTTGGAGTCGGTGTATAGTATTTGGAGTACGTACTGGACCGTGTCTCCGGTGGGGGAAGTCAGGACTACAACTGCCCCTAATCCGGCCAGCATTTTAGAGCCATCGAAGTGCATGATCCAATTAAAGTACGCATCATACTCTTTAGGGAGTTCGGCTTCTGTCCATTCAGCGACGAAGTCAGCCAATACTTGCGACTTAATGGCCAGCCGTGGTTTTTATGTTATGTCGAATGAGAGGAGCTTGATAGCCCATTTAGCAATCTGTCCCGTATCGTCGCGGTTATTTATTATGTCGTTGAGTGGTACTTCGGAGGCCACCGTAATCGAACACTCTTGGAAGTAGTGTCGTGGCTTCCGGGATGCCATGAAGACCACATATGCTATCTTTTGATAGTGCGGGTATCGAGATTTGCATGGGGTGAGGACCGTGGACACGTAATATACCGGCTTTTGGAGCGGGAATTTGTATCCGTCTGCTTCTCGTTCGAGGACGAGTATTGTGCTTACAACTTGATGTGTTGCAGCTGCACTGTCAGGCCGCGGCGTTTATTTCATCCAGTCCAGCCACGGCTGCATCCATCCACACGAAGTGTTCGGTGCGTTGAAGAAGGCGGTAAAGGGGTAGTGCTTTTTCTCCTAATCGGGAGATAAAGCGGCTTAAGGCAGCCACGCATCCAGCTAGTTTCTGGATATGTTTGAGGTCTGTTGGGATAGCCAACTGTGACAGAGCTCGGATTTTGGCCGGGTTTGCTTCAATTCCTCTATTGGAAACAATGAAGCCGAGCAACTTCCCGGAGGGTATGCCGAAAACACACTTTTCCGGGTTTAGCTTGATGTCGTATGTTCAGAGGTTACGAACGTAAGTTTCAAGTCATTTATTAGGGTTTCGACGTGTCTTGTTTTTAGGACCACGTCTTCCACATATGCCTCCAGTGTTTTGTTGATTTGCTTTTCCAGGCATGTTTGAATCATGCGTTGATAGGTTGTGCCGGCATTTTTAAGCCCGAAAGGCATAGTGTTGAAGAAGAAAGGGCCATATGGCGTTATGAAGGCCGTTGCAGCTTGGTCGGACTCTGCCATCTTTATTTGATGGTATCCGGAGTATGCATCGAGGAAACACAGTGAGTCGTGTCCTGCGCTGGAATCGATGATTTGGTCGAAGCGAGGGAGGGGGAAGGGATCCTTGGGGCAAGCCTTGTTGAGGTCTTCGAAATCGACGCATAGGCGCCAGGATTTGTCCTTCTTCGGTACCATTACCAGATTTGCCAGCCAATCCGGATGCTTGATATCTTTCATGAAGCCAGCCTCAAGTAGCTTGGCTAGCTCTTCTCCCATGGCTTGCCGTTTAGGCTCTGAAAAGCGTCTAAGAGTCTATTTGACTGGCTTGTATCCTTTCAGTATATTGAGAGTGTGTTCGGCCAGTCTGCGTGGGATGCCTGACATGTTCGAAGGATGCCAGGATTAAATGTCCCAATTCTCGCATAGGAAGTCTCGTAGTGCGGCGTCCATTGTGGGGCTCAACTATGTCCCGATGGAATCTGTCTCCGTGGGGTCCGTTGGATGGACCTGGAATTTGACTATCTCGTCTGCGGGTTTGAATGAGGTGGACTTGGGTCGTTTGTCGAGTATCACGTCGTCCGTGTCCACTACGGTGCGCAGCGTTGTTAATTCTTTGGCCGCTAGGGCTTCGGATAATGCTTCCAGGGCTAGTGCTACGGTTTTATTTTCGGCGCGGAGTGCCACGTCCGGATCACTGGCTAGAGTGATGATTCCATTGGGCCCGGGCATTTTGAGCTTCATGTACCCGTAATGGGGTATAGCTTGAAAGCTTGTGAATGCGTCCCGCCCTAAAAGGGCGTGGTATCCGCTGCTGAAAGGGGCCAATTGGAATGTGATTTCTTCATACCTGTAATTCTCCGAAGTGCCGAATACCACATCGACTGTGATTTTTCCCGCACACCGTGCCTCCCGACTAGGGATGATTCCCCTGAAGGTTGTGTCGCTTTGCTCAATGCGGCCTTTATCAATTTCCATCTTGTTGAGTGTTTCTTTGTAGATCAAGTTTAATCCGCTTCCACCGTCCATGAGTACTTTAGTGAGCCGAAAGCCGTCCACGATTGGGCTAAGGACCAAAGCGGCTGGTGCCCGGACTGTCTGGAATTGGGGTTCGTCATTGGCACTGAAGGTTATAGCAGTGTCGTTCCACGGATTCATTTTTGCCACGTGGCAGATTTCAGCGAAATTTCGATGAGCTCGCTTGCGCCTATTATTTGAGGCGAAAGTCTCGAAGACTGTCAATACCGTATTGTTTTCTTCGGCGGGGTGTTGCTCTGCTTTGTGGCTTACCAGAAGTTCATCGCCACTTTTTGCCACCTGCCGGAGTATCCAACATGTCCTAGGCTATGCGTTGGCGTAGTATCCGGCGTGCTGTGAATTTTGCATGGCCCATTGAGCCATTCTTCCAATACAGTTCCATGCCTTGGAGTGGGCTTTGGTTTTTTGGGAATTGGATCGGGTAACTTATGAGAGTTTCCCTTTTAGTTCGGACAAAGGATTTAGTGAGAGCCGGATTATCCCAGAAGTCTGTTTGGGTTGTCCAGGTGCTCTCCAACGCACAGTACTTCTGTACTATGGCTGCTAAGTCGTCAAAGTGTACTATGTCACGGCGACTTATAGCATTACGGATTCCTTTGTTCATGTAGTTTTTGCAGAAAAGTGAGATTGTGTCTTCCTCATGACAGTCCTTAACCCTGTTTAGCACAAGGAGGAATCTAGCCCAGTAGCGATGTACTGTCTCTTGGGGCCCTTGTCTGATATGGGAGAGATGGTTTAAGTCTGGGTGGGTGGATGTAGCTGAATCTGGATTCTGATCCGATCTAACGCCCAGGGGCAGAGGAGCTTCCGGGCTTAACAGCTCGGGATCCAGGGTGCTGCCCGATTTTCCGGCCCGATGCCCGATTCTAAGTGCAGGGTCTAGGTCATGTCCTCCCGCGAGCGGGTATCCGGCTTAGAGAGCTCGGTGAACCGGACATAATTCGTCCTCAAAGTAGAGGGATAATCCATGTGTGGCTCTTCCACTACCGCTATCTCGTGGGTGACCGGTGGGGTTTTAATATCCCTCTGGTCGGGTTTAAGCCCGATTCGATCATAGTTTGTAGCGACTCCCAAAGCGGTGATGCGATCCAAGAGCTCATTGAGGGAGGAGAGCTCTATAGGATTCACTTGTTCGGCGAGTTCCGAATTGATGTGGAGGCTGTTTTTGATGACCTGAGAGGTCATCGTCGGCGCGGAAGCCGATCGAGCGGCCATGATAAAGCTGCCTAGTCGGAGAGTTTGGCCTACCACCAACGCTCCCCTAGAGGTGATGTTGTCCTTGACAACGAGACGGGCCATCAAGCCTTGCAGCGACGACACAGAGGAACTCTCAATGAAAGCACCAATGTCGGTGTCAAAACCGGTGGATCTCGGGTAGGGGGTCTCGAACTGTGCGTCTAATGCTAATGGTAACAGGAGGCAAGGGACACGATATTTTACCCAGGTTCAGGCCCTCTCGATGCAGGTAAAACGCTACTTCCTGCTTGATTGATATTGATGATATGAGTAGTACAAGAGTTGATCTACCACGAGATCGTAGAGGTTAAACCCTAGAAGCTAGCATATGATGATTATGATTGTGTCCCTAAGGACTAAACCCTCCGGTTTATATAGACACCGGAGGGGGCTAGGGTTTACATAGAGTCGGTTACAAAGAAGTAAATATATGATCCGGATCGCCAAGCTTATCTCCCACGCAAAGGAGTGTCCCCTCCGGACACGGGACGGAGTCTTGAGTCTAGTATCTTCACGCTCCAATAGTCCGGACAAAGTGTATAGTCTGGCTGTCCGGATACCCCCCAATCCAGGACTCCCTCTGTCATCAGGTAACTCATCGGGGTTGTGGCGCAGAGGATCCTTTGTGTCACCGGTATGAGTGCACATTAAGCTGGAGCGGCGGCTCAAGGGGATGATCCGCCAGGCAACCCAGCATCGGACCCAGTCAATGCCATTTAAGTTGTTCCCCAACAGAGCTTTGACTTTTGCAATGGTAGGGGTGAGCTTCTAGTGATCAACAGTTGACAACTTGTCGGGGAGCAGGTGATTGGATTCAAGACGCAAGGCACGAAACCCGGGCAGAGGGTTCTAATCAGCTGGAGAAGTATCTTGGCAGTAGAACCATGTCTGGTTTCAGTCCTTAGGATGACTTGGTGGTTGCGCATAAGGAAAAATGGCGTCTCTTCGTTGTTGGATTGAGACCCCGTCAAGTTCCAAACTAGGTCCGTTGGAATATTCATTCTGGCGGTTCAGGTAAAAGTATTCCCTATAAAGTTCCAAGTTGGGCTCTTCTTCAATGTACACATCACAGAACACTTGAAAATTGCATATGTTAGACATGGAATTGGGTCCGATGTCTTGAGGATGGAGGTCGAAAAAGCACAGAATGTCTCTGAAGAACTTAGAGTCGGGCGACGAAAAGCCCCGGTTCATGTGATCAGTGAAGACAATGACTTCTCCTTCTTTGGGCTAAGGTTTTTCTTCTGTCGGCTTAGGGGCGCGGTACGACATGACATCCTTTTTGGGTAGATAGCCGGTTTTCACAAAATCTTCAAGTGTGTTCTCCGTGAAGATGGAGCGAACCCAGTTACAGGAAGTGGTTGTTTAGGGCGGCATTGTGAAGAAGGAAGCCTAAAAAAGAATAAATTTGCCGTCTCAAATTTAAGCCGACGGGAAAAGTATTACAACGCATATTCAGAATGGCGGCTTATAAAGGGGCCTAATGGTATATGGCTAATTACGTCAGGTTATTTAAGCCACCATGAGCAGTTTGATGTTATCTATTGAGCGTTGCCATTAAAGCCGGTGGTATGAGCCGCCATGGCTAGGTGGACTTATCAAGGTGCATTTTTGGCTAAGTGCCACACAAACAGGTTTCACAGATTGCAATCATTATTTTGGATCAGCGGCAGTTCAGAAAAAGGAAATAAATCAAGACCTAAAAAACTAGTACAGATGAGTTCATAAGTTCATAAGCTGGTATGAAAGGCGGAGGCAAAACTACCACCACATAAGTTTTATACCTTTTTCAGATCAAAGAGGGTCACGGTGCAGGCACCAAGGATGAACTACGACGAACTATGAAGAGCACGGAGAAGTTTAGAAACCATAATGCGGATCTGGGTACAGGAAAGCAAGTACTTACGGATGCAGATCGGCTGCGGAGGGGCACCGCCATTCTCTGGTCCGTTCAGGGTGATGCAGCAGCCAAGGATGAGGACGACGGTGTACTTTGCGGCGGTGGCGGAGCTCGAGTGGCAGAAGGTCGCGAGAGGAGGAAGATGATGGAAAGGGGAGAATGAGGAAAGACTGGTCGTGGCTATTTATAAGGAGGAGGCTTATAAGTGAGTGCGTAAAACGAGGAGACCAAAACATGGTTATCTAGTTGCTCAGGCGCCTCAAATTTCGGACGATTATTAAAGATAAAAATCCTTTGAGATATGTTAGATAAAGTATGAATTAATGATAGGCAACGTCATGGCGGGTTATCACAAATCTAGAAGATGACGTCATGGTGGGTTATAAACTCTCGCGCGATAAAGAGCAGAAGATTTTTCGTAAGTGTTGAAGATTGACATGATCCAGTTCAAATTAATCTGGGGCCTAATGTTGGGGATATAACTACTAGGTATGACCCGCCCAGGAGGGGCCCGGTTATACCTATGGCGATTCATCATATGAAGCCCAGGACGATATTTGAGGATGGCGGTTCAGTTAACGGCCCAAGGCCCAAAGGCGGCTTAAGGCCCGTAGAGATAAACTGCCATATATGTATGACTTGTATTGTAAGGCAAGAATAGATAGCACCGAGCCGGATACTGTTTATGAGCCGGCCGGGACTCCGTGAGCCGCGGGGCATCGACCTCTGTATATAAAGGGATGACCCGACGGTGATTCAGGACAGGTAACAACAGATCGAAAGCTAGGTCAAGCGAATTCACTCCCTGATAATCGAGACATAAGCAATACCATCTCAAAGCTGGATTAGGCCTTTACCTTCACCGCAAGGGGCCGAACCAGTATAAACTCTCATGTCATTTGTCCCGTTTAACCCCTTTAAGCTTCCTAGTTGCGATGGCTCCACCACTAAGTCCTTTTGCTAGGACATCTGTCGTGACCTTTCCACGACATGGAGCGTCATTTTACTTTGTTAAGATTTTCTTTCTATTATTCAGAATAATGTTTTGCATCGTTTATTTCAATAAAACTGGCATTTATAGCCTTTACCATGCTTATTTATAAGTCTACATGTTGCTGTTTGAAAACAGAAAGTTTACCGTTGTTGGAAATATTCCCTAGAAAAGTCAGAATGTGATAAAATGTTGGAACTTTTTGTATAATAAGCTCTGATAAATTTTCTATAGTGTGATAAATTTTCATAATTTTTGGAGTTAGGGAAGTATTGATACTCTTTCATTCTTTACAGACTGATCTATTTTGGCAGATTGCTGTTATGTTTGCATTGTTTGCATATGTTTGCTTGTTTAATGATTCTATTTGAGGATAGTAGTATTAAATATGCAGAGGCATTTAGTATGCAATGTTGAATAATAATTTTAATGATTTGCTACTATCGGATTAAGAGGTTTGAACTCTGGGGTGCGTGCGGAGATCTCAACCTACCCAGCCTGCCTACTCGTGATCCTCCTAAGCCTAGCGCAAAAAGCTGAAAGAGACAAAGAGACACAACCGTTTATCCTGGTTCGGGCCACCTTGCGGTGTAATACCCTACTCCAGCGTTTTGGTGGATTGCCTCAGAGGGCTGAGGATGAACTAGTACAGTGGATGAACTGGCCTTAGGACGTGAGGTGTTCTTGAGCTCAAGGGAGCTGGTGTGGTGTGAGCTAGTTCCACCTGTCTTTTATGATGGTGGCTAGTCCTATTTATAGTGGCCGTGGTTCTCTTCCCGGATATTGGTGGGAAGGGATCCCACAACGGCCGGATTTGAAAGAGGACAAGTAGTACAACTTATCCTAACAAAAGTAGTCTTCGCCTGCGAAAAGCCTCTGGTCGTGATGCTGCGGTGGGCTCGTTGATGACCTCCGTCCTGCCGTCGTGGCGGTCTTGGTCTCATTGCACCAGAATGGAAACCTTTGGCTGATTCCTTGGGACTCGGCGCCCGTGGCTTGCCTGCTTTGCACCGAAGAGGAAACCTGTGCTTTGCGCCCGCCTGGCACCCGTCTGGCCTTGGTTGTCATGGCTCACGTCAGCTGAGCCTCGTGAGGTAAACCTTGCATGGAACTCTCCGCCCCTCAAGAGCCAGCCTGAGGAGGCTGATCCCCTCGGGGGTCTTGGCGCCATCCGCCTCGCGAGGCTTGGCCCCTCGCGAGGGTCTTGAGTTGTTGATGCTGAAGCTGGGCCGTACCAGGCCGTCGATGGAGCCACGTGGTGGGCCGCAGGCAGGCAGGGCTTGATACCCCCATATCCAGGACGCCGACAGTAGCCCCCGGGCCCAAGGCGCGCTCGGACTTGGCTTCCAGGCAAAGCCAAAGGGCAAGTGCAGAGCGCCGCGGGCCCTAACCGCCTGCAGCCTTGATGACGTGTGGCGATTGATGGGACGTGGGCGACTCCGCTTCCCACGCTGCCTTGGCAACTATTCGACTTGACAAGACGATGCGGTATGCAAAATGTCATGATGGCGCGAGGTCGTGGAGGCCGGCGGTTAGCCTCCATTATCTATAAATGTGGGGGAGGGGCAGGACCCCTCACCGATCTCTCCTTCGTCTTGCTTCCGCCTGCTTCTTTTCTTCTTCACCTTACGCCCATGGTGTCGCCGAGGAGGTTTTCAGCGGTCGAGAAGGGGAAGGATTCCAAGGAGGGGCATGCCGCTCCGCCTCCTAAGAGAGGTCGCGGTCGCCCCCGCAAGCATCCCGTGGCTCCCACGGCGGCCCCTCGGGGGCACGAGGGCACACCCCCCCAGAGCCGGCACTCCTCTTGGTGCCCGCGATGGCACCTCTTCTCGCGGCAGGGGCCACCGGCTTCGGAGCAGCCCCCATGACGAAGTGAGGCACGCCGTGATCGAGCGCCCGCCTCAGCCGCGCTTCTCTTTGTTGGACATGCTCCCTGAATTCATGGTGTGGTCGGAGAGCCCGGCCGGTACCTTGCTCCGGCTTCTGCGTTTCTTCTCCGGCAAACTTCCTTCATTGGGGCTTGATGGTCTCTGGCTGGAGGCTGACGATTGCTGTAGCAAAGCTTCGTGGGTTGGTGCCGAGGTCGCCGTCTCCGGCAACGTAGTCCTGACACGTCGCTGGCAAACTTTCGCCCACGCGCGTGGCCTGGGCGGAAGGTGCACCCTCCACTTCAAGTACGACAGCCTGGCGAACCTTTATGTGAGGGTGTTCAGGGAGGGCCGCCGCCGCGTGGGGTGCTGCCCGGAGGATGGCAGCGACGACGATGGTGGCGACGCCGAGCTTGGTCTTGGCGACGTGCGCTCCTCCTCCTATGACGGCAGTTCTTCCTCGGATGTTATCTCGAGCATTGGCGGCTATGACCAGCCTCCGCATCGTCGTGCTCGGGCCAAGGACATCGGTGGTTCATCCCGCCGCGGCGCTCTGGTGAAGCTAGAGAGGAGGCCGGTGTGAGGCTGGGGGCCGGCGAACTTGGACTCAAGGCCTGCAGCCCCAGGTCGCCTATGGGAGAACTAGTGAAGCGCCAGGTCACCTTGAGGCACTGCTTGAGAATGCGGCACTGATGCCGAGCTCGTATGCCTGTGAGCCCTCTTTTTTTAGCCTTTCCTTCTCCTATAATTCGAAAAAAAGATGTGCCCTGCAGGGGCATGTGATGAACTATGGCAGTTATGCCCTTTATGCAATGCTTGCTATCTTGATGCTGTGTTGTAATGTTTACGATCTGAGTAAGCTAAGGTAGGAAATCTTAGCTTGGTGTGTGTAGTAGTTTTCTGCCTCACGAAGACCTGGCCTTATGTACGTGGCGGGGCCCCCTTTCCCGTTGAGATGTGGGTGCAGACCCCGGAAGACGCCTTGGGGTCTCAGGAGGCGCTGCGGCGCTGCCTTCGAAGGAATAGAAAAACTGATGAGCGGCTCACTCCCCTTATGTGAGCCCCCAGTCATAGATTAGCTCGGACTTGATGCACCGCGTCGCGCTGCCCAGGGGGCACGGATATGAGGGGTGCTGGTGCCTGTAAGCTTGATCGAGGGCTCCTCGTGAGGATGAAGCCGAAGGACCAGGGTTCGGTGTGGTGCGTGCGCGCAAGGGCAGGCCCAAGGCGCACACACCTACCTGGCCCCACGTGCGAGGCGCGCAAGAAGAAGTGATGGGCGACTACCACCTCTCTGATGCCCTTAGACCAAAAACAGCTCAGGAGAAGGAAACAGCTCGAGGAACCAGGGTTCGAAAATACAAAATCCATTGAAAGGTTACTAAAAAACTACAAGCAACTTTGGAAAGCAAATGAACAGCCGCGTCCAGCACCTAATCTAGTCTTCTCACCAGCACGGTGCTAAGTACTGCCATGAGGCCCCAGGGTGACTCTCAGGAGACTCCGGGGCGTGTGCAGCCCCACTCATTATTACATGGGAGTGTCACGAGCAGAGACCATCACAGGTTGGAGCCTTGCTTCACAGGCCGGAGCCTTTCTTCAGGGGTACAACTTCTGGAGGTGCTGGATGTTCCAGGCGTTCTGCATGGGGACCCTGTCCTGTGTCTCCAGGCGCGCAGCGCCAGGCCTGGAGACATGGGCAATCCTAAACGGGCCCTCCCACATGGGAGAGAGCTTGTGCAGCCCCTCCCTGTAGAGCACCCGCCTCACGATGAGGTCGCCCACCTCTAACGTCCTGGAGAGGACACTGCAACAGTGGTACCGCCGCAGCGCCTGCTGTATCTCGCTGCCCGGAGCGAGGCTTGACAACGGCGTTCCTCCCCCAGCACGAGATCCATCCCCCGTGTGGCGTCCTTGCGTGCCTCGTCAAACGCCAGGTCCCACGTGGAGCGATGCTTGACCTCATGAGGGAGAACCGCTTTTGCTCCATAGATGAGGTAGAACGGTGTCTCTCCTGTTGGCTTGGTTGCTGTGGTGCGGATGGACCACAGCACGGATTGCAGCTCATCGAGCCAGCCCCGGCTGCAGGCCTCGAGCTTCTTCTTGAAGGTCCTGGTCTTGAGGCCCCTCAAGACTTCTGCATTGGCCGACTCGGCATGGCCATTGCTCCATGGGTGTGTGACTGAGGCATAGCATATCTGCGCTCCAAGGTTAGCACAGTATGTTTTGAAAAGGTTGCTGGTCGGTGATGATACGGTTGGGGACCCCAAATCGGCTCACGATTCCCTTGATGAACTTGATGGCCGATCCAGCTAGAATAGTGCGCACGGCTTCTACCTCCGCCCACTTGGTGAACTTGTCGATGGATACGTAGAGGTACCGGTAGCCCCCTGGCGCTCGAGGGAACCACCCCAAGATGTCTAGCCCCTAGACCGCGAACGGCCATGTGAGCGGGATTGTCTAGAGGCCCTGCGTGGGCTGGTGGATTTACTTGGCGTGAAATTGGCATGCTTCACATGAGCGCACCAGCTCTGCAGCGTCGTTGAGAGCGGTGGGCCAGTAGAAGCCGCTGCGGAATGCCTTGCCCACCAGAGTGCATGATGAGGAATGGTGCCTGCAGTCCCCATCATGTATGTCCGCTAGCAGCTCGAGTCCCTGTTGCCTGGAGATGCACAGCAACAAAATGTCATTGGGCCTCTTATGATATAACTCACCATCCTGGATGCAGTACGCAGTAGCTTGAAGGGCCACGCGCTCGGCATTCTCCTCCTTCTCTGGCAGGGTGCCCTGAAGCAAGTATGCCTTGAACTCTTCGGTCCAGCACCCCTCCTGAGGCTCGATCGCAAGCAGAAGGCGGGCCCCCGATAGGTGGCCATAGGATGGGGCGCCCGTCTCAGGTGCATGTGGCAAGTCCTCCTGAGGTAGTGCTGGAGTCGTGGTGTGGGGAGTCGCAGACGGCTTGAAGAGCCGCTCCTCAAACACCCCCGGCGACCGAGGGAGCCTAAGGGAGGCTCTCTTAGTGATGTCGTTCGCTTCCTTGTTCGTTCCGCTCAGCACGTGCTGTAACTCCATGCCCATGAACCGCTTCTCCATCTTTTGCACCTCTTCTAGGTACTCTTCCATGTGCTCGTCCTTAGGCGTGTACTCCTTGTTGGAGAAGTTGACAAGGAGCTGAGAGTCGCCCTTGATCGTGAGGCGCCTCACTCCCAGCACGGCTGCGGCCCTGAGTCCAGCGAGCAGGACTTCGAATTTTGCAATGTTGTTGGAGACCTTCTTGCCCTGCTGGAAGCAGAGCTGCACTGTGTAGTAGAGCTTGTCCTTGGTGGGTGGGATGAGGATGGCCCCCGCTCCTGCGCCTTGTCGCGCAAATGCCCCATCAAAGTACATGATCCATCCGTCCGGTTCCTCGTCTCCTGGAAGGAGGGAGCGGTCCTCGCCTACTCTGTGGTTGGGAGCATCAGTCCACTCGGCCACGAAGTCCGCGAGGGCTGCACCCTTGATGAACCTGGTGGTGCTGAACTCGAGACTGAACGCCTGAAGCTCGATGTTCCATTCAGCGACTCGCCCGGCGGCATTCGGGCTCCGGAGCACCCTCTCCAATGGGTACGCCGAAACAACCTTGATGGGGTGGCCTTGAAAGTAGTGGCGCAGCTTTCAGGAGGTGACCAGGAGCGCGAGCAGGAGTTTCTGAGTCATGGGGTAACGCGCTCGGGCCTCCCTCAATACTGTGCTGACGAAGTAGACTGGGTACTTGACAAGGGGGAGACATTAGTGGAGTCTTGCTCTTCATGAGGGCGCGGGTCAACTATGGCTTCATGAGGTCTGCCCTCGGGAGCCACGTTGGCCGCGGGGTCGAGCGTGGCCTCGGGAGGAACGTCGGCTACCCGGTCGGTCGAGGCCCTAGACGCACCGTCCTGAGGGTGCTATGCCTTGCTCCACGGTTGTGCATCTTGATGAGGTTTCTCGAACAGACGCTCCTTCCTCAGCGCCACCAGGGCAACACTGGCTGAGTGAGGGGTGGCTGCCAGATAGAGCACCAAGGGCTCAAGAGGGCGCGGTGCCACCATCACTGGCGGGCTAAATATCTCTTGAGATCTTGAAAGGCTGCGTCTGCCTCTGGGGTCCATTCGAACGGCTCCTTCCTTTTCATCAGCTTGAAGAACGGGAGGGCGCGCTCCCCCAGCTTGAAAATGAAGCGCCCAAGCGAGGTTACGCAGCCCGCCAGCTTCTGCATCTCCTTCAGGGTCTATGGGGGGCTCATGTCCTCTATCGCCTTGACCTTCTCCGGGTTGGCCTCGATCCCTCTGTGTGACACCAAGAAGCCCAACAGCTTGCCAGAGGAAACCCCAAACACACACTTCTCGGGATTAAGTCGAAGGTCCACCTTGCGCAGGTAGGCAAACGTCTCCTCCAGATCTGCTATCAGGGTCCCGGCCTCCCGGGACTTTACCACTATATCATCAACATAGGCCTCTGCATTCCTCCCGAGCTACGAGCCTAGGGTGATATGCATCAGTCGCTGGAAGGTTTCCCAGGCATTACGCAGTCCGAAGGGCATGCAGGTGTAGCAGTACTCCCTGCAGGGGGTCAGGAATGCCGTTTTCTCCACATCCTGCACGGTGTCACGCCCAATATGTGATACTATCCTAAAGAGACTCGAAGGTCCCACCAAGGATAGAACCGCATATTGAAACGCTTTTGCAAGGTGGATATCATTACATCAACATTACATAATAGATGGGGATAAATACAAAAGGCATACAATGCCACACCAATACAACATCATCTTACATAATATCAACATCCGACTACGGATGAAGCACAAACAGAAACTCAAACGACATCCACCCTGCTAGCCCAGGCTACCGACCTGGAACCTATCCCCTGATCGAAGAAGAAGTAGAAGAAGAACTCCAAATCAAGCAAACATCGCTCTCGCGTCATGAACATCGCATAATCTGTACCTATAACTATTGTTGTAGTAATCTGTGAGCCACGAGGACTCAGCAATCCCATTACCATGGGTATCAAGACTAGCAAAGCTTAATGGGAAAGGAAGGGGTAAAGTGGTGAGGTCGCAGCAGCGACTAAGCATGATATGGTGGCTAACATACGCAAATAAGAGCGAGAAGAGAGCAAATGGAACAGTCGTGAAGCTAGCAATGATCAAGAGGTGATCCTGAACACCTACTTACGTCAAACATCACACAAAAACCGTGTTCACTTCCCGGACTCCGCCGAGAAGAGACCATCATGGCTACACACGCGGTTGATGCATTTTAATTCGGATCAGGTGTCAAGTTATCTACAACCGGACATTAACAAATTCCCATCTTCCACATAACCGCGGGCATGGCTCTCGAAAGTTTATACCCTGCAGGGGTGTCCCAACTTAGCCCATGATAAGCTCTCGCGATCAACGAAGGATATTCCTTCTCCCAAGAAGACCCGATCAGTCTCGGAATCCCGGTTTACAAGACATTTCGACAATGGTAAAACAAGACCAGCAAGACCGCCCGATGCGCCGACACCCCGATAGGAGCTGCACATATCTCGTTCTCAGGGCAACACCGGATGAGCAATCCGTACAACTAAAACCAGACCTCAAGTTTCCCTGAGGGGGCGCTGCAAAGGGCTCTAGTTCGGACCAACACTTAGACAAGCATTGGCCCGGGGGGGGGGGCTATAATAAAGATGACCATTGGGTTAATTACTCCCAAGGGAAAAGTAGGTGGTGGTGAGGCAAATGGTAAAACCAAGGTTGGACCTTGCTGGAGGAGTTTTATTCAAAGCGAACCGTCAGGGGGGTCCCATAAATCACCCGACCGCGTTAGGAACACAAAATCCGGGAACATAACACCGGTATGACGGAAACTAGGGCGGCAAGAGTGGAACCAAACACCAGTCATAAGGCCGAGTCTTCCACCCTTTACCAAATATATAGATGCATTAATAATATAAGAGATATTGTGATATCCCAACATAACCCTGTCCGCCATGGAGCAATCTTCAACTTCACCTGCAACTACCAACGCTATAAGAGGGGCTGAGAAAAGCGGTGACATAGCCAAACAACGGTTTGCTAGGAATGGTGTCAAAGGTTAGAGGTTCATGGCAATTTGGGAGGCTTGAAGAGCAAATGATAGGTAACGCAGCAAAGCGATAGAACGAAGCAATGATAGTAGTGAGATCCAGGATAGCGGTCATCTTGCCTGAAATCCCGCAATGCAGAAGAACGAGTCCATGAAGAAGATGAAGCCACGAAGACTAACCACACGTAGACGAACGAATCCTCATGATCACAACGAAACGGGAACTATCGAGAAGAAACACACAACATAGTAAACACACCACACATAGACAAGACATGATGCACAACAAGCATGATGCATGAGAAAGCTAAATGAGGCTACTCATGGCAAGAGAGGATGCATACAAGAACAACACATCAAGGCAAGTTTAAATGAGGCGGGAAACAACATATAACAATTCCGGTAAGTCCTCATATGCATATTTCGAAATTGGTCCAGAACTGTATAAACCTTATGTTCAAGTTGTTAAACAGCAAGTTAAGATGCACCAAGATGATCTACACGAAATTCTAGTCAAGTTACATATAAAGTTCATTAGATTTGGAGCTACGGCCTAGAAGATATGAGCAAAACAAGTTAAACATGGCATTGATGCCAATTGCACCCAAACATCAAGCAAACACACCAAAACAGGGGTGCAACATGATAATATGAAGCTACATGCAAAATCAAGCAAGTTTCATATAGAGCACACTCAAAACGGAGCAACGGTGCAACTCATACGCACTATACAAGTCATAACAACAATCTGTCCAAAACAGCAAGTAGGCATATTGCAAGCATCAAAACAATATGCTACAGTCACACAATATGAAAACAAAAGACATGGTCATGAATTACAGGTAAAGCACAACAAAACATGAACGCTGGGCTATCTCCAGAAATCACTAGAACATGCTCAAACACACATGGTAAGATTGCAAATAATAACAGTTTCAGACTTAGCAGAAAATAACATCAGGTTGCAATGTTTATAGCTATCAAACAACATGTTATAGGAACTTATCATGGAAAACAAAGGCATGGCATGATACTACTAAATGCATAGAACAAGAGTCCCTTACTGACCATGAGCCAAAAAGGATCAGAAAATATGATGGCACCCATGTAAACATGGCAAGTTATATGACAGATTCATACATGGCAGGAACAACAATAAGTAGGCATGTTGGTGAGCTTCAATCACTCACCACAGAGAAATACATGGGATGGCAAGGCAACTAACAGTAAGAAGACATATTTATGAAGCTAAGAATGGAAATAGCAAGTTCATAGGGTGCATGGATCACTAGAAAAGCACATGCCCAAAACTGAACTTCATGTTAACAGGCTGACAGCAACATTATTTAGCAAGTTTGGAGCAAGGTTAGAACAAGCTACAGCAGGCTATAAATGCAACCAGGGGCATGAATGGATAGAGCATGACATGTATAACAAAACATCCTTAGTGAACATCTCCAGATTATGCATGGAATGACTTGTGGAAGCAGGTTTACATAGAAACAAAATATAACAGAATCAGCCTAGCAAAACAGCAACAGCAAGTACCCTACTTAACAAGCTTGATGCACTCAGCACACAACTCACAAAAATACATGGATTGCACCTCTGGAAAGATGGCATGGCATAGATCAAAACACATGTAGACATCAACCTCATAGGATGCACACATCAACCATGGCAAAAATGACAAATGAGCATGTTATAATAGTTTCAGCAGATTAACAGCAACATGCACTCTTCCAACAGCATTTCGGGCATCAAGATGAGCTCAAATGAAAATGATGCAATGGAATGAAATGAAGCACTCGTCGGTATGAACAATTTGACATATTACACGCACGAAACGGAGCAGTATGAACAGAGTTATGATGCGACGAACATGGCATGAAAATTACACAGACTGGGGACTTAGGCAAAATATCACCTCCGGATCTGGGGTTGACCCGGGCGCGGATTTCGAGGCAGCGAAGGAGATGCTCGCCGGAGTGGACGGGGATGGCGGCGAGGCGCTCCGGCGACGTCGGGGAACGGCGCCGGCGGAGGAGATGGATGGGGGGGCGCCAGATGGGGCAGACGGCGACGTTGGTGGCGAGGCGAGGGCCGGTGGCGGGGAGGCACTCGGGGGCGCGGCGGCGAGCTTCGGCCGGCCCGGGCTGGCGGCGGCGCTCGGAGGCGGAGGGCTCGGGCGAAGCCGGCGGGAGGCGGCGGCCGGGCGGGTCGGCCGGGCGGAGGAGGCGCGGGGCGGCGGTGACCCGACGGAGCGGCGGCGACCCGACGCGGCGGCGGCGGTGCTCGGCGGCGAGCGGAGGCGGGCGCGGGCGGAGGCGGCACGGGATTCGGGGCGCGCGGGCCAGCGGCGGCGGCGGACGGTTTCCGCGGGCCCGATCCGGGCCCGGCGGGCTTCGTGCGGTGGGAGGAGAGAGAGGGGGCCGACGAGGACAGGTGGTGGCACATGAGTGGCTGAGGCGGCGGAGGAGGTGACGTGGCGACACCCGATTCGCCGGGGCGACGTGGCGGCGGCGGTGGACACGTCCGGTGCGGAGGCGGACATGTCCGGCGGCGGCGGGGAAGAGGCTAAGATAGGGTTTCATCCGCGGAAATGGAAGGGGAGGGCCTATTTATAGGTAGAGGGAGCTAGGAGAGTCCAAATGAGGAGCGGTTTTCGCCCACACGATCGTGATCGAACGACCGAGAGCATGGAGGGGAGTTTGCTGGGTTTTGGGCCACTTTGGAAGGGGTGTTGGGCTGCAACAAAAGAGGGCTTTGCGGTTACCCGGTTAACCGTTGGAGTACCAAACGACCTCCAAATGGCACGAAACTTGATAGGCAGTCAACTAGTGCTATACCAAGGCCGCTTGGCAAACCTCGGGCTATTCTGAGAAAGTTTAACACCCACTCACAACAGGAGACAAAAGGGGACGCCGGAGGACATAGGAGTGCCGGATTGCAAAACGGACAACGGGGAAAATGCTCGGATGCATGAAACGAACATGTATGCAAAATGAAATGCACATGATGACATGATATGAAATGCAGATGATGACATGGCAAAATGCAACACGCAAGCAAATGACATGGCAACGACGGCGAATAACTGGCAGACACGTGGCACATTGGATCCGGGGCGTTACAACACTCCTCCACTAACAAGAGATCTCGTCCCGAGATCGTAGGACTGAGACGGAAGGGAAAAGGGGTGAGGTGAAACAAGAAATCAAGAGAAGAAGCAAAGAATCGAGAGCACTCGAGAAGAAGAGAGGAACGACGAGAATGACGAGAATCGAAAGCTCATGGAATCAAATAGACTATGAAACCATTCTGGTTAGAACGAGATAAGAAACGAATAAGACTGAAAGGATTTAGGCAGAACTCTAACTGAACATGGAAAGAATAGAACATGAACTTGAGAGGATGGAAAGATACTTGACGAGAGGAACGACACAATGCCTCCGAAAGAATTGAAAAAAAATTGAAAGAAAAGAACGGAGAAGAAGATGACATCTTCTAGCACGAATGAATTTGAAAAGCATCCTTGCGAGAAAAGATTGAACGAAGTTTTTGAAAAAATCAACAACAAAAAGAATAAGCTTGTTGTGGACTTATGGATAACATCTCAAAATTATGAGGTGATAACCAACCACAAGCAAAAAAAGATTGAAAAGCTGAGAGGAACGAAGAAATGCAAAACTCCACTTCAAAAGGATACAGAGAATTAATTGCACTTTGATACGCGAGAAGAAAAGATACTTGAACTCCACCAACAAGAACCTTGATGAACACTTGAGGAATGAATTAAATCATGAAGAACCACCCTGAAGAACTCCAGTGACAAAAGGATGATGATATAGAATAAAGGATGAAAGAATAAGATGAGCCTTGCGATGATTTAGATGGAGGTTCCGACGAGATGGCCGAGGAAATTTGAACTCCGGATAAGAAAAGATGAAAACACTTGGAACGAGAATTTATTCATCAGGAACAAACTCCGAAGGAAGGGATAGCTCACTTGGATGAAATAAGAATAAGATTTATTGTATGCTTATCCTTCATCAAATTAAATTGATGACAACCCGGATTTGGCATGCAACTTATTCTTGTTGAAAAGAATTGAGAAGTGACATATCGCAAACTTGAGAAGGTCTTCATGAACCACCGGTAGGATTGAAAAGAACGAATGGATTAAAAAGATAATCAAGGAAAAAGAATCTTGAACAAACCACCGGAAAAATTCGGAAAAGACTGACGAAAGAGAAAGAATCACCGGGAAGAATTAGAAGAACAAATATGATTGAGGGGATTTAGATGCAAAAGAACAGGAAGAACTCGATCTGATTAAAGAACACTTGAACGAAGCACCGGGATAAATAGAGAATGATAACTGGAATGATGGACTCCGTTGAAAAGAAATGGGAAAACAACTCCTGAAATACTCCGGGTTGATAAGAAAAAATAACTGACAACCAGATTAATTCGAGAGGATAGCATGAACTAGAACCACGAATCTTCAAGAGAACGGGCAAGATTTAGAGGAAAAACTCTTCTTCGGTCTTCAAATGATGGCGAGAAAACACCACCAAAATTACTGAGATACTCTGGGAGAATGAAAAAGAGGAAGAGTTGACCCAAAGATGAAAAGAATTTGAAAGCGATCTTGGAGAAGGCATGTGACTGATGAAATCCCTTCTTACGTCACACTTGAAAAGAATTGAGAATAACTCCGTGGAAATTAGAAGAGTCAGGTAAGATCCTGGGAAAAGACCTGTGGGTTAGGGCCCACTAGAAGAAAACACCATTGGAAAAGATGTTGAAGAGATAGATGATGCTCCGGAACAATTGAAATATTTGAATGAGGTGACAACCTCGAAATAATTGAATGCAAACAGAATCTTCTAAGATGTCTTCAGCACTCCGGAAGGATAAGCTGGCGAGAGGCGAACGAGCAAGGAAAACACTTGAACCGAGGAAAGGAATGTGATCAACACCGAAAAACTTGAATTGAATCCAGTGGAAAAGGAAAAGAGATGAAGAATGTCAAACGAGACGAGAATTCACCGGTTGAAATAATTGACGAAAGACTGAAGGGGTTCCGCACGAATGGAATTGATGCTCGAAACAGACTCAAGCTCCGGGAAGAAGAGGGTGGGAGGGCGGGAAAACAAAGGAAACTTGGAAGGGGAACCGACGAATATCTTGAAGAGAAAACACCGGTTAAAATCATTGAGGAAAGAAAGTAAAGACTTCGCACGAGTAGGAAGGATACTCGATTACGGACTCCGGGTCCGAGAAGAAAAGGGGTGGGCGGGTGGGAAAAGAAAACAACTGAGGATTGAACTTGGCAAAGATGAAGAGGCTCGAGTCAACTTGACGAGAAATGCACCGGATAAAAGAGGATGGACAACTCACGAAACTAACCGCGTGATCCAAAAGAAAAATTTTTAAGGGAAGAGGAGTAGTTCAAAACACCTACGTCAAGATTCCTTACCAGAGCGACAAAGGGGGCTGATGAGTAAAAAGAATTCCTACTCTCCGATATAACTAGACTCAGAAAACAGTTTTTCTTCTAGACTCAACAACGGCCAAACTACACGATCAATCAAGGGGGCTCCTAAGGTCGGTCGAGGCTCTGATACCAACTTGTCACACCCAATATGTGATACTATACTAAAGAGACTCGAAGGTCCCACCAAGGATAGAACCGCATATTGAAACGCTTTTGCAAGGTGGATATCATTACATCAACATTACATAATAGATGGGGATAGATACAAAAGGCATACAATGCCACACCAATACAACATCATCTTACATAAGATCAACATCCGACTACAGATGAAACACAAACAGAAACTCAAACGACATCCACCCTGCTAGCCCAGGCTGCCGACGTGGAACCTATCCCCTGATCGAAGAAGAAGAAGAAGAACTCCAAATCAAGCAAACATCACTCTCGCGTCATGAACATCGCATAATCTGTACCTGTAACTGTTGTTGTAGTAATCTGTGAGCCACGAGGACTCAGCAATCCCATTACCATGGGTATCAAGACTAGCAAAGCTTAATGGGAAAGGAAGGGGTAAAGTGGTGAGGTTGCAGCAACGACTAAGCATGATATGGTGGCTAACATACGCAAATAAGAGCGAGAAGAGAGAAAATGGAATGGTCGTGAAGCTAGCAACGATCAAGAGGTGATCCTGAACACCTACTTACGTCAAACATAACACAGAAACCGTGTTCACTTCCCGGACTCCGCCGAGAAGAGACCATCACGGCTACACACGCGGTTGATGCATTTTAATTCGGATCAGGTTTCAAGTTATCTACAATCGGACATTAACAAATTCCCATCTGCCACATAACCGCGGGCATAGCTCTCGAAAGTTTATACCCTGCAGGGGCGTCCCAACTTAGCCCATGATAAGCTCTCGTGATCAACGAAGGATATTCCTTCTCCTAGGAAGACTCGATCAGTCTCGGAATCCCAGTTTACAAGACATTTCGACAATGGTAAAATAAGACCAGCAAGACTGCCCGATGCGCCGACATCCCGATAGGAGCTGCACATATCTCGTTCTCAGGGCAACACCGGATGAGCAATCCATACAACTAAAACCAGACCTCAAGTTTCCCTTAGGGGGCGCTGCAAAGGGCTCTAGTTTGGACCAACACTTAGACAAGCATTGGCCCGGGGGGGCTATAATAAAGATGACCCTTGGGTTAATTACTCCCAAGGGAAAAGTAGGTGGTGGTGAGGCAAATGGTAAAACCAAGGTTGGGCCTTGCTGGAGGAGTTTTATTCAAAGCGAACTGTCAGGGGGGTCCCATAAATCACCCGATCGCGTTAGGAACGCAAAATCCGGGAACATAACACTGGTATGACGGAAACTAGGGCAAGAGTGGAACAAAACACCAGGCATAAGGCCGAGCCTTCCACCCTATACCAAATATATAGATGCATTAATAATATAAGAGATATTGTGATATCCCAACATAACCCTGTCCGCCATGGAGCAATCTTCAACTTCACCTGCAACTAGCAACGCTATAAGAGGGTCTGAGCAAAGCGGTGACATAGCCAAACAACGGTTTGCTAGGAATGGTGTCAAAGGTTAGAGGTTCATGGCAATTTGGGAGGCTTGAAGAGCAAATGATAGGTAACACAGCAAAGCGATAGAATGAAGCAACTAGCATAACAATGATAGTAGTGAGATCCAGGGTAGCGGTCATCTTGCCTGAAATCCCACAAGGAAGAAGAACAAGTCCATGAAGAAGATGAAGCCACGAAGACGAACCACACGTAGACGAACGAATCCTCACGATCGCAACGAAACGGGAACTATTGAGAAGAAGCACACAACATAGTAAACACACCACACATAGACAAGACATGATGCACAACAATCATGATGCATGAGAAAGCTAAATGAGGCTACTCATGGCAAGAGAGGTTGCATACAAGAACAACACATCAAGGCAAGTTTAAATGAGGCCGGAAACAACATATAACAATTCCGGTAAGTCCTCATATGATAATATGAAGCTACATGCAAAATCAAGCAAGTTTCATATAGAGCACACTCAAAACGGAGCAACGGTGCAACTCATACGCACTATACAAGTCATAACAACAATCTGTCCAAAACAGCAAGTAGGCATATTGCAAGCATCAAAACAATATGCTACAGTCACACAATATGAAAACAAAAGTCATGGTTATGAATTACAGGTAAAGCACAACAAAACATGAACACTGGGCTATCTCCAGAAATCACTAGAACATGCTTAAACACACATGGTAAGATTGCAAATAATAACAGTTTCAGACTTAGCAGAAAATAACATCAGGTTGCAATGTTTAGAGCTATCAAACAACATATTATAGGAACTTATCATAGCAAACAAAGGCATGTCATGATACTACTAAATGCATAGAACAAGAGTCCCTTACTGACCATGAGCCAAAAAGGATCAGAAAATATGATGGCACCCATGTAAACATGGCAAGTTATATGACAGATTCATACATGGCAGGAACAACAATAAGTAGGCATGTTGGTGAGCTTCAATCACTCACCACAGAGAAATACATGGGATGGCAAGGCAACCAACAGTAAGAAGACATATTTATGAAGCTAAGAATGGCAATAGCAAGTTCATAGGGTGCATGGATCACTAGAAAAGCACATGGCCAAAACTGAACTTCATGTTAACAGGCTGAAAGCAACATTATTTAGCAAGTTTGGAGCAAGGTTAGAACAAGCTACAACAGGCTATAAATGCAACCAGGGGCATGAATGGATAGAGCATGACATGTATAACAAAACATCCTTAGTGAACATCTCCAGATTATGCATGGAATGACTTGTGGAAGCAGGTTTACATAGAAACAAAATATAACAGAATCAGCCTAGCAAAACAACAACAGCAAGTACCCTACTTAACAAGCTTGATGCACTCAGCACACAACTCACAAAAATACATGGATTGCACCTCTGGAAAGATGGCATGGCATAGATCAAAACACATGTAGACATCAACCTCATAGGATGCACACATCAACCATGGCAAAAATGACAAATGAGCATGTTATAATAGTTTCAGCAGATTAACAGCAACATGCACTCTTCCAATAGCATTTCGGGCATCAAGATGAGCTCAAATGAAAATTATGCAATGGAATGAAATAAGCACTCGTCGAGACGAACAATTTTACATATTACACGCACGAAACGGAGCAGTATGCACAGAGTTATGATGCGACGAACATGGCATGAAAATTACACAGACTGGGGACTTAGGCAAAATATCACCTCCGGATCTGGGGTTGACCTGGGCGCGGATTTTGATGCAGCGACGGAGATGCTCGCCGGAGTGGACGGGGATGGCGGCGAGGCGCTCTAGCGACGTCGGGGAACGGCGCTGCCGGAGGATATGGACGGGGGGCGCCGGATGGGGTGGACGGCGACGTCGGTGGCGAGGCGAGGGCCGGCGGCGGGGAGGCGCTCGGGGGTGCGGCGGCAAGATTCAGCCGGCCCGGGCTGGCGGCGGCGCTCGGAGGCGGAGGGCTCGGGCGAAGCCGGCGGGAGGCGGCGGCCTGGCGGGGGCGGCCGGGCGGAGGAGGCGCGGGGCGGCGGCGACCCGACGCGGCGGCGGCGGTGCTCGGCGGCGAGCAGAGGCGGGCGCGGGCAGTGGCGGCGCGGGATTCAGGGCACGCGGGCCAGCGGCGGTGGCGGACGGGTTCCACGGGACCGATCCGGGCCCGGCGGGCTTCGTGCGGTGGGAGGAGAGAGATGGGGGGGCCGGCGAGGGCAGGTGGCGGAGCATGAGTGGCTGAGGCGGCGGAGGAGGTGACGTGGCGGCGGCGGTGGACACGTCCGGTGCGGAGGCGGACATGTCCGGAGGCGGCGAGGAAGAGGCTAGGCTAGGGTTTCATCCGCGAAAATTGAAGGGGAGGGCCTATTTATAGGTAGAGGGAGCTAGGAGAGTCCAAATGAGGAGCGGTTTTCGCCCACACCATCGTGATCGAACGACCGAGAACATGGAAGGGAGTTTGTTGGGTTGTGGGCCACTTTGGAAGGGGTGTTGGGCTGCAACAAAAGAGGGCTTTGCGGTTACGCGGTTAACCGTTGGAGTACCAAACAACCTCCAAATGGCACGAAACTTGACAGGAGGTCTACCGGTGCTATACCAAGGCTGCTTGGCAAACCTCGGGCCATTCCAAGAAAGTTTAACACCCACTCACAACTGGAGACAAAAGGGGACGCCGGAGGACATAGGTGTGCCGGATTGCAAAACGGACAATGGGGAAAATGCTCGGATGCATGAAACGAACACGTATGCAAAATGAAATGCACATGATGACATGATATGAAATGCATATGATGACATGGCAAAATGCAACACGCAAGCAAATGACATGGCAACGACGGCGAATAACTGACAGACACCTAGCGCATCGGATCGTGGGCGTTACACACGGCCATCTTGATCTGGTGGTAGCTTGAGAAGGCATCCAAGAAGCACAGCAGGTCGCACTCGGCGGTGGAGTCCACGATCTGGTTAATGCAAGGGAGCGGGAAGGGATCTTGTGGCCAGGCCTTGTTGAGGTTGGTGAAGTCAACACACATGTGCTCCTTCCCTCCTTTCTTGGGGACGATGACAGGGTTCGCCAGCCACTCTGGGTATCATACCTCTCTGATGACCCCCGCGGCTTGTAACTTGTGGGTTTCCTAGACGATGAAGGCCTATTTCTCGGCGGACTGGCGACGAGCCTTCTGCTTCACTTGTCGCACATTTGGGCATACCCTCAGGTGGTGCTTGATTATTCCCCTTGGGACCCCAGCCAGGTGTTTGGGTTCCCAAGCAAATACATCTTTGTTGGCCCGCAAAAAGTTGACCAATGCCTCCTCTTGGTCCCGACGGAGGCCAGCCCCTATGGTGAAGGTGGCGCTGGCCGCTCCATCCTCTATGACCAGCACTTGCTTCGTCTCGGTTCGGTCTTGGTTGAACAACTGCTTCATGTTGGCCGACGCTACTTCTGGGGCATCCTGACCCCCTTTCTCGTTGGGTAGCGCGGATGTAGCTGACCTGAAGGCGAGCTTGAGGGCCTACAACGCGCCTTTGGTGTCCCCCGCCACCGTGAGGACACCGTTGCTGTCGGGCATCTTCATGAGATTGTACGTAGGGTGGGTCGCAGCCATTAACTGGGCCAAGGCCGGGTACCCCGGAATGGCATTGTATGGCAGGTCGATCCTGGCGATGTCGAAGTCGATGAGCTCGGTGAGGTAGTTGTCGTGGGTCCCAAAGGTGACAGGGAGGCGGATCTGCCCCAGGGGGCTGGTGGAGCCACCGATGACCCCGAAGAAAGGCTTGGAGGGGCGGAGCCGGTTGGGCAGCACGTGCAGCAGGCCGAACGCCTCCGGGGAGAGCATGTTGAGGCCGGCTCCGCCGTCGATGAGGGTCCTGGTGACTGCCACATGGCGGACGGTGGGGGTGCAAAGCATTGGGAGCACGCCTGCTCCCATCGTGGCGGCAGGATGATCCTCAAGGCCGAAGGAGAGGTCGGCCTTGGGCACGGCCCAGTCCGGGGGAGCCCCCGAGCCCGCCTAGGTGGTGCCTACTCGCCGGTAGAACTGCTTGATGTGGCGGTCGGAGGGTGGTGCCTGCGAGCCACCTAGAGAGCTGCAACGACCGGGGGCGCCGGTGCCGCATAGTGGGTGAGGAAGAGGTCACGCAGCTCTTCCCAGGAGGCCATAGAGGATGCCGGCAGGTTGAGCAACCAGGCGCGCGGTGCACCTACAAGGGCCATGGGGAGCCAGTTGGCCTTCACCTTGTCGTCTCCGCCGGCCGCCCAGACTGCCTCCTCGTATGCTCGAAAGAAGGCGGCCGGCCTCCCGCGCCATTATAACGTGGAGGCATCTCTGGTAGGAACTTATGCGGCCATTGCACCTGCCACAGAGAGAGGCTGAAGCAGTGCAGCCCCGGCGCTTCTTCGGTAGCGCGCGTCGGCTGGGTCGACGGAGGAGCACCCGCCATCGGGGCCGGCGGCGCGATCTGGCGGTTGGGGTAGAACATTTCTGACGCACCCCTACCTGGCGCGCCAAATGTCAGATTAAGGGATCAACAAACCCTTGAGATGTTCAAACTCTGGGTGCGTGCGGAGATCTCAACCTACCCAGCCTGCCTACTCGCAATCCACCTAATCCTAGCGCGACAAACTCAAAGAGACAAAGAGACACAGCTGTTTATCCTGGTTCGGGCCACACCTTGCGCTGTAATACCCTACTCCAGTGTTTTGGTCGACTGCCTCGGAGGGCTGAGGACTAACTAGTACAGTGGATGAACTGGCCTCAGGAGGTGAGGTGTTATTGAGCTCAAGGGAGCTGGTGTGGTATGAGATAGTTCCACCTGTCTTCCATGGTGGTGGCTAGTCCTATTTATAGTGGCCTTGTCCTCTTCCCAAATATTGGCGGGAAGGGATCCCACAACGGCCGGACTTGAAAGGGGACAAGTAGTACATATTATCCTGACAAAAGTAGTCTTCGCCTACGAAAAGCCTCTAGTTGTGACGTTGCGGTGGACTCGTTGATGACCTCCGTCCTGCCATCCTAGCGGTCTTGGTCTCCTTGCACCAGAATGGAAACCTTTGGCTGATTCCTCGGGACTCTGCGCCCGTGGCTTGCCTCCTTTGCACCAAAGAGGAAACCTGCGCTCTGCGCCCACCTGGCGCCTGATACGTCTCCGTCGTATCTATAATTTTTGATTCTTCCATGCCAATATAATTCAACTTTCATATACTTTTGGCAACTTTTTATACTATTTTTTGGGACTAACATATTGATCCAGTGCCTAGTGCCAGTTCCTATTTGTTGCATTTTTATGTTTCGCACAAACCCAATATCAAACGGAGTCCAAACAGGATAAAAATGGATGGAGAATTATTTTGGAATATTTGTGATTTTTGGGAGGAATAATCAACGCGAGATGGTGCCCGAGGGGGTCACAAGACAGGGGGTGCGCCCCAGGGGGCAGGAGCGCCCTGGACTCCCGTGGGCACCCCGTAAGGCGGTTGATGCTCTTCGTTTTCCGTGAGAAAGCTAATTTTATGAGAAAAATCTGGGCGAAAGATTCACCCCAATCGGAGTTACAAATCTCTGGATATAAAAGAAACGGTGAAGGGGAAGGATCTCGGAACGCAGAAACAGAGAGAGACAGAGAGACAGATCCAATCTCGGAGGGGCTCTCGCCCATCCCACACCATGGGAGCCAAGGACCAGAGGGGAAACCCTTCTCCCATCTAGGGAGGAGGTCAAGGAAGAAGAAGAAGAAGGGCGCCTCTCTCCCCCTTGCTTCCGGTGGCGCCGGAGCGCTGCCGGGGGCCACCATCATCACCGCGATCTTCACCAACACCTCCGCCATCTTCACCAACATCTCCATCACCTTCCCCCTTCTATCTATAGCGGTCCACTCGCTCGCAACCAGCTGTACCCTCTACTTGAACATGGCGCTTTATGCTTCATATTATTATCCAATGATGTGTTGCCATCCTATGATGTCTGAGTAGATTTTCGTTGCCTACCGGTGATTGATGAATTGCTATGATTGGTTTGAATTGCATTTTTTATTATTGGTGCTGTCCTATTGTGCCCTCCATGTCGCACAAGCGTGAGGGATTCCCGCTGTAGGGTTTGCAATATGTTCATGATTTGCTTATGGTGGGTGGCATGAGTGACAGAAGCACAGACCTGAGTAAGTAGGTTGTTTGCGTATGGGATAAAGGGGACTTGATACTTTAATGCTATGGTTGGGTTTTACCTTAATGATCTTTAGTAGTTGTGGATGCTTGCTAGAGTTCCAATCATAAGTGCATATGATCCAAGAAGAGAAAGTATGTTAGCTTATGCCTCTCCCTCAAATAGAATTGCAATAGTGATTGCCGGTCTAGTAAAGTAGTCAATTGCTTAGGGACAATTTCACAACTCCTACCACCACTTTTCCACACTCGCTATATTTACTTTATTGCTTCTTCATCTAAACAGCCCCTACGTTTTATTTACGTGTTCTTTATTATTCTTGCAAACCTATCCAACAACACCTACAA
The DNA here is from genome assembly GCA_963921465.1 of Triticum timopheevii. Taxonomy (NCBI): domain Eukaryota; kingdom Viridiplantae; phylum Streptophyta; class Magnoliopsida; order Poales; family Poaceae; genus Triticum; species Triticum timopheevii. The sequence continues at coordinate 247,053,246 of OY997262.1, read as the reverse complement.
AGTACTTCTAGTTTCATACTTGTTCTAGGTAAAGCGAACACTAAGCGTGTGTAGAGTCATATCAGTGGCAGATAGGACTTGAGAGGGTATTTCTTCTACCTTTAGCTCCTCATTGGGTTCGACACTCTTACTTATCGAAAGAGGCTACAATTATACCCTACACTTGTGGGTTATCAAGACCTTTTTCTGGTGCCGTTGCCGGGGAGTCATAGCGTGGGGTGAATATTCTTGTGTGTGCTTGTTTGCTTTATCACTAAGTAATTTTTATTTGCTGTTCTAAGTTGTTCTCTATCTTTAGTTATGGATATGGAACACGAAATACCAAAAAAAATTAGGTGTGCTTGCTACTCATGGAGATGGGGAACCTCCTAAAACCCTCGATGCTCGTTATGTGCAAGATATTATGTACTACTTTGATAATCCTCAGAAAACCCCATTCAATTATGTTATGGGAGACACGTTGGATCAGCGTGAACACTTTAGGGATTATCGCTTGACACAAAAAGGGAAACTATTATGGGATCAAATTCATATGTTACGTTGGTATGCTCGTCAACTATGCTTGATACATGATTATACTTGCTGCTCTAGGATGAAGGCTCCACACCTACCCTTTTCATGCAAATTTAATGATAATGGTATCTATGATTACTATGATGTGGAAAAAATAGAAGAATTTGTTGCTTTTATGGGTGCTTATGAGATTGAATCCATGTTTAAAGCATTTGATGATTTTGATGATTCAGTTTATAGACCAGAAAATTTTGCTATACTTAGATATTGCTATGAAAATTATGAATACAATTACAATATTGACGCATTTATTGAGAAAGTCTCCGCTGTCCAAGAAGAGACTAATATTTTGCAGGAGTCTATGGAAGAAGAAATTGATGAAACTGTGAGCTCATTGGATGAAAAAGATGATGAGGAGAGCGAAGAACAAAAGGAGGAAGAGCGGAATAGCTACCCGTACCCACCTTCTAATGAGAGTAACTCTTCAACTCATACATTGTTTAATTCCTCTTCGTGCTTACCGAAGGATGATTGCTATGATCCCGTTGATTCTGTTGAAATATCCCTTTTTGATGATGCTTGTTATGCTTGTGGCCAAGATGCCAATATGAATTATGCTTATGGAGATGAACTTGTTGGGGAACGTAGTAATTTCAAAAAAATTCCTACGCACATGCAAGATCATGGTGATGATATAGCAACGAGAGGGGAGAGTGTTCGTCCACGTACCCTCATAGACCGTAAGCTGAAGCGTTAGCACAACGTGGTTGAGTAGTCGTACGTCTTCATGATCCGACCGATCCAAGCACCGAACGTACGGGGCCTCCGAGTTCAGCACACGTTCAGCTCGATGACGATCTCCGGCCCTCCGATCCAGCAAAGGCTCCGGAGATGAGTTTCGCCAGCACGACGGCGTGGTGACGATGATGATGTTCTACCGGCGCAGGGCTTCGCCTAAACTCCGCGACGATATGACCGAGTTGGAATATGGTGGAAGGGGGCACCGCACACGGCTAAGGAATGATCCGTAGATCAACTTGTGTATCTTTGGGGTGCCCCCCGCCCCCGTATATAAAGGAGCCAGGGGGAGGAGGCGGCTGGCCTAGAGGGCGCGCCAAGGGGAGAGTCCTACTCCCACCGGGAGTAGGACTCCCTCTTTCCAAGTAGGAGTAGGAGAAGGGGGGAAAGAGGAGGAAGAGGGGAAGGAAAGGGGGGGCGCCGCCCCCCTTCCCTTGTCCTATTCGGACTAGGAGGGGGAGGGGCACGCGGCCCCCTCCTGGCTCCTTCCCTCTTCTCCCTCATGGCCCATGTAGGCCCATTAACCCCCTGGGGGGTTCCGGTAACCTCCCGGTACTCCGGTAAAATGCCGATTTCACCCGGAACCATTCCTATGTCCAAACATAGGCTTCCAATATATCAATCTTTATGTCTCGACCATTCCGAGACTCCTCGTCATGTCTGTGATCACATCCGGGACTCCGAACAAACTTCGGTACATCAAAACTTATAAACTCATAATAAAACTGTCATCGAAACGTTAAGCGTGCGGACCCTACGGGTTCGAGAACTATGTAGACATGACCTAAAACCATTCTCGGTCAATAACCAATAGCGGGACCTGGATGCCCATATTGGTTCCTACATATTCTACGAAGATCTTTATCGGTCAAACCGCATAACAACATACGTTGTTCCCTTTGTCATCGGTATGTTACTTGCCCGAGATCTGATCGTCGGTATCCAATACCTAGTTCAATCTCGTTACCGGCAAGTCTCTTTACTCGTTCTGTAATGCATCATCTCGTAACCAACCCATTGGTCACATTGCTTGCAAGGCTTATAGTGATGTGCATTACCGAGAGGGCCCAGAGATACCTCTCCGACAATCGGAGTGACAAAAGCTAATCTCGAAATACGCCAACTCAACATGTACCTTTGGAGACACCTGTAGTACTCCTTTATAATCACCCAGTTACGTTGTGACATTTGGTAGTACCCAAAGTGTTCCTCCGGTAAACGGGAGTTGCATAATTATCATATTTACAGGAACATGTATAAGTCATGAAGAAAGCAATAACAGTATACTAAACGATCAAGTGCTAGGCTAACAGAATGGGTCATGTCAATCACATCATTCTTCTAATGATGTGATCCCACTAATCAAATGACAACACATGTCTATGGTTAGGAAACAAAACCATCTTTGATTAATGAGCTAGTCAAGTAGAGGCATACTGGTGACACTATGTTTGTCTATGTATTCACACATGTATTATGTTTCCGGTTAATACAATTCTAGCATGAATAATAAAAATTTATCATGAAATAAGGAAATAAATAATAACTTTATTATTGCCTCTAGGGCATATTTCCTTCAGTCTCCCACTTGCACTAGAGTCAATAATCTAGTTCACATCGCCATGTGATTTAACACCAATGTTCATATCTGTATATGATTAACACCCATAGTTCACATCGTCATGTGACCAACACCCAAAGGGTTTACTAGAGTCTAGTTCACATCAGTATGTGATTAACACCCAAAGAGTACTAAGGTGTGATCATGTTTTGCTCGTGAGAGAAGCTTAGTCAACGGGTCTGTCACATTCAGAACCGTATGTATTTTGCAAATATTCTATGTCCACAATGCTCTGCACGGAGCTACTCTAGCTAATTGCTCCCACTTTCAATATGTATCCAGATTGAGACTTAGAGTTATCTGGATTGGTGTAAAAGCTTGCATCGTTGTAACTTTTTACGACGGGCTCTTTTATCACCTCCATAATCGAGAAACATGTCCTCAGTCCTCACCAAGGATATTCATGACCGCTGTCCAGTGATCTACTCTTAGATCAAAATTGTATTCCTTTGTCCAACTCAGAGCAAGGTATACAATAGGTCTGGTTCACAGCATAGCATACTTTATAGAACCTATGACTGAGGCATAGGGAATGACTTTTCATTCTCTTTCTATTTTTTGCCATGGTCAGGTATTGAGTCTTACTCAACTTCACACCTTTGCATCACAGGCAAGAACTCCTTCTTTGACTGTTCCATTTTGAACTATTTCAAAAATTTATCAAGGTATGTACTCATTTGAAAAAATCTTATCAAGCGTCTTGATCTATCTATATAGATCTTGATGCTCAATGTGTAAGCAGCTTCACCGAGGTCTTTCTTTTAAAAACTCTTTTCAAAACACTCCTTTAAGCTTTGCAGAATAATTCTACATTATTTCCGATCAACAACATGTCATTCACATATACTTATCAGAAATGCTGTAGTGCTCCCACTCACTTTCTTGTAAATACATGCTTCTCCAAAAGTCTGTACAAAATCATATGCTTTGATCAACTCATCAAAGCGTATATTTCAACTCCGAGATGCTTGCACCAGTCCATAGATGGATCGCTGGAGCTTGCACACTTTGTTAACATCTTTAGGATTGACAAAACCTTCTAGTTGCATCATATACAACTCTTCTTTTAATAAATTCATTAAGGAATGCAGTTTCATTAAGGAATGCAGTTTTGACATCCATTTGCCAGATTTCATAAAATGTGGCAATTGCTAACATGATTCGGACAGACTTAAGCATCGATATGAGTGAGAAAATCTCATCGTATTCAACCCCTTGAACTTGTTGAAAACCTTTTGCAACAAGTCGAGCTTAGTGGATAGTAACACTACTATCGGTGTCCGTCTTCCTCTTGAAGATCCATTTATTTAACATGGCTTGCTGATCATCGAGCAAGTCAATCAAAGTCCATACTTTGTTCTCATACATGGATCATATCTCAGATTTTATGGCCTCAAGCCATTTCGCGGAATATGGTCTCATTATCGCTTCCTCATAGTTCGTAGGTTCATCATGGTCTAGTAACATGACTTCCAGAACAGTATTACCGTACTACTCTGGTGCGGACTGTACTTTGGAAGACCAACGAGGTTTTGTAGTAACTTGATCTGAAGTTTCATGATCATCATCATTAGCTTCCTCACTGATTGGTGTAGGAATCACTGGAACTGATTTCCATGGTGAACTACTTTCCAATTCGGGGTGAAGGTACAAATTACCTTATCAAGCTCTACTTTCCTCCCACGCACTTCTTCCAAGAGAAACTCCTTCTCTAGAAAGGATCCATTTTAGCAACGAATATCTTGCCTTCGGATCTGTGATAGAAGGTGTACCCAACAATTTCCTTTGGGTGTTCTATGAAGATGCACTTCTCCGATTTGGGTTCGAGCATATCAGGATGAAACTTTTTCACATAAGCATCGCAGCCCCAAACTTTAAGAAACGACAACTTGGGTTTCTTGCTAAACCACAGTTCATATGCTGTCGTATCAACGGATTTAAATGGTGCCCTTTTAATGTGAATGCAGCTGTCTCTAATGCATAACCCCAAAACAATATTGGTAAATCAGTAAGAGACATCATAGATCGCACCATATCCAATAAAGTGCGGTTACGACGTTCGGACACACCATAATGTTGTGGTGTTCCAGGTGGCGTGAGCTGTGAAACTATTTCACATTGTTTTAATTGAAGACCAAACTCGTAACTCAAATATTCGTCTCCGTGATCAGATCGCAGAAATTTTATTTTCTTGTTACGATGATTTTTCCACTTCACTCTGAAATTCTTTGAACCTTTCAACTATTTCAGACTTATGTTTCATCAAGTAGATATACCTATATCTGCTCAAATCATCTTGTGAAGGTCAGAAAATAACGATACTTGCCACGAGCATCAATACTCATTGGATCGCATACATCTGTATGTATTATTTCCAACAAGTTAGTAGCTCGTTCCATTGTTCCGGAGAACGGAGTTTTAGTCATCTTGCCCAAAAGGCACGGTTCGCAAGCATCTAATGATTCATAACCAAGTGATTCCAAAAATCCATCTTTATGGAGTTTCTTTATGTGCTTTACACCGATATGACCCAAACGGCAGTGCCACAAATAAGTTTCACTTTCATTATTAACTTTGCATCTTTTGGCATCAATATTATGAATATGTGTATCATCACGATCGAGATCCAACAAACTATTTTCATTGGGTGTATGACCATTGAAGGTTTTATTCATGTAAACAGAACAACAATTATTCTTTGATTTTAAATGAATAACCGTATTGCAATAAACATGATCAAATCATATTCATGCTCAACGTAAATGCCAAATAACATTTATTTAGGTTTAACACTAATCCCGAAAGTATAGGGAGTGTGAGATGATGATCATATCAATCTTGGAACTACTTCCAACACTCATCGTCACTTCCCCTTCAATTAGTCTCTGTTTATTCTGTAACTTCTGTTTCGAGTTACTAATCTTAGCAACCGAACAAGTATCAAATACTCAGGGGCTACTATAAAAACTAGCAAGGCACACATTAATAACCTTTATATCAAATATACCCTTGTTCACTTTGCCATCCTTCTTATCTACCAAATATTCAGGGCATTTCCGCTTCCAGTGACCATTTCCTTTGCAGTGTAAGCACTTAGTTTCAGGCTATGGTCCAGCTTTGGGCTTCTTCGCAGGAGTGACAACTTGCTTGTCTTTCCACTTGAAGTTCCCTTTCTTTCCCTTTGCCATTTTCTTGAAACTAGTGGTCGTGTCAATCATCAACACTTGATGCTCTTTCTTGATTTCTACCTTCGTCGATTTCAACATCACGAAGAGCTCGGGAATCGTTTTCGCCATCCCTTGCATACTATAGTTCATCATGAAATTCTACTAACTTGGTGATGGTGACTAGAGAATTTTGTCAATCACTATCTTATCTGGAAGATTAACTCCCACTTGATTCAAGCGATTGAAGTACCCAGACAATTTGAGAACATGCTCACTAGTTGAGCGATTCTCCTCCATCTTTTAGCTATAGAACTTGTTGGAGACTTCATATCTCTCAACTCGGATATTTGCTTGAAATATCAACTTCAATTTCTGGAACATCTCATATGGTCCATGACGTTCAAAACGTCCTTGAAGTCCCGATTCTAAGCCGTTAAGCATGGTGCACTAAACTATCAAGTAGTCATCATATTGAGCTAGTCAAACGTTCATAACGTCTGCATCTGCTCCTGCAATAGGTTTGTCACCTAGCGGTGCATCAAGGACATAATTCTTCTGCGCAGCAATGAGGATAAACCTCAGATCACGGATCCAATCCACATCATTGCTACTAACATCTTTCAACATAGTTTTCTTTAGGAACATATCAAAATAAACATATGAAAGCAACAACACGAGCTATTGATCTACAACATAATTTGCAAAATACTACCAGGACTAAGTTCATGATAAATTTAAGTTCAATTAATCATATTACTTAAGAACTACCACTTAGACAGACATCTCTCTAGTCATCTAAGTGATCACGTGGTCCAAATCAACTAAACCATGTCCGATCATCACGTGAGATGGAGTAGTTTTCAATGGTGAACATCACTATGTTGATCATATCTACTATATGATTCACGCTCGACCTTTCGGTCTCCGTGTTCCGAGGCCATATCTGTATATGCTAGGCTCGTCAAGTATGACCTGAGTATTCCGCGTGTGCAACTGTTTTGCACCCGTTGTATTTGAACGTAGAGCCTATCACACCTGATCATCATGTGGTGTCTCAGCACGAAGAACTTTCGCAACGGTGCATACTCAGGGAGAACACTTCTTGATTATTAGTGAGAGATCATCTTAAAATGCTACCGTCAATCAAAGCAAGATAAGATGCATAAAGGATAAACATCACATGCAATCAATATAAGTGATATGATATGGCCATCATCATCTTGTGCTTGTGATCTCCATCTTCGAAGCACCGTCATGATCACCATCGTCACCGGCGCGACACCTTGATCTCCATCGTAGCATCATTGTCATTACGCCATCTATTTCTTCTACGACTATCGCTACCGCTTAGTGATAAAGTAAAGCAATTACAGGGCGTTTGCATTTCATACAATAAAGCGACAACCATATGGCTCCTGCCAGTTGCCAATAACTTCGGTTACAAAACATGATAATCTCATACAATAAAATATAGCATCATGTCTTGACCATATCACATCACAACATGCCCTGCAAAAAAAAGTTAGACGTCCTCTACTTTGTTGTTGCAAATTTTACGTGGCTGCTATGGGCTTAGCAAGAACCGTTCTTACCTATGCATCAAAAACCACAACGATAGTTCGTCAAGTTGGTGCTGTTTTAACCTTCGCAAGGATCGGGCATAGCCACACTCGATTCAGCTAAAGTGAGAGAGACAGACACCCGCCAGCCACCTTTAAGCACAAGTGCTCGTAACGGTGAAACCAGTCTCGCGTAAGCGTACGCGTAATGTCGGTCCGGGCCGCTTCATCTCACAATACCGCCAAACCGAAGTATGACATGCTGGTAAGCAGTATGACTTGTATCGCCCACAACTCACTTGTGTTCTACTCGTGCATATAACATCAACGCATAAAACCTAGGCTTTGATACCACTGTTGGGGAACGTAGTAATTTCAAAAAATTTCCTACACACACGCAAGATCATGGTGATGATATAGCAACGAGAGGGGAGAGTGTTCATCCACGTACCCTCGTAGACCGTAAGCGGAAGCGTTAGCACAACGCAGTTGATGTAGTCGTACGTCTTCACGATCCGACCGATCCAAGCACCGAACGTACGGGGCCTCCGAGTTCAGCACACGTTCAGCTCGATGACGATCTCCGGCCCTCCGATCCAGCAAAGGCTTCGGAGATGAGTTTCGCCAGCACGACGGCGTGGTGACGATGATGATGTTCTACCGGTGCAGGGCTTCGCCTAAACTCCGCGACGATATGACCGAGGTGGAATATGGTGGAAGGGGGCACCGCACATGGCTAAGGAACGATCCGTAGATCAACTTGCGTATCTTTGGGGTGCCCCCCGCCCCCATATATAAAGGAGCCAGGGGGGAGGAGGAGGCCGGCCTAGAGGGCGCGCCAAGGGGGGGAGTCCTACTCCCATCGGGAGTAGGACTCCCTCTTTCCAAGTAGGAGTAGGAGAAGGGGGGTAAGAGGAGGAAGAGGGGAAGGAAAGGGGGGGGCGCCCGCCTTCCCTTGTCCTATTCGGACTAGGAGGGGGAGGGGCACGCGGCCCCCTCCTGGCTCCTTCCCTCTTCTCCCTCGTGGCCCATGTAGGCCCATTAACCCCCTGGGGGGTTCCGGTAACCTCCCGGTACTCTAGTAAAATGCCGATTTCACCCAGAACCATTCTGATGTCCAAACATAGGCTTCCAATATATCAATCTTTTTGTCTCGACCATTCTGAGACTCCTCGTCATGTCCGTGATCACATCCGGGACTCCGAACAAACTTCTGTACATCAAAACTTATAAACTCATAATAAAACTGTCGTCGAAACGTTAAGCGTGCGGACCCTACGGGTTCGAGAACTATGTAGACATGACCTAAAACCATTCTCGGTTAATAACCAATAGAGGGACCTAGATGCCCATATTGGTTCCTACATATTGTACGAAGATCTTTATCGGTCAAACCGCATAACAACATACGTTGTTCCCTTTGTCATCGATATGTTACTTGCTCGAGATCTGATCGTCGATATCCAATACCTAGTTCAATCTCGTTACCGGCAAGTCTCTTTACTCGTTCTGTAATGCATCATCTCGTAACCAACCCATTGGTCACATTGCTTGCAAGGCTTATAGTGATGTGCATTACCGAGAGGGCCCAGAGATACCTCTCCGACAATCGGAGTGACAAAACCTAATCTTGAAATACGCCAACTCAACAGGTACCTTCGGAGACACCTGTAGTACTCCTTTATAATCACCCAATTACGTTGTGACGTTTGGTAGTACCCAAAGTGTTCCTCCGGTAAACGGGAGTTGCATAATTCTCATAGTTACAGGAACATGTATAAGTCATGAAGAAAGCAATAGCAGTATACTAAACGATCAAGTGCTAGGCTAACGGAATGGGTCATGTCAATCACATCATTCTTCTAATGATGTGATCCCACTAATCAAATGACAACACATGTCTATGGTTAGGAAACAAAACCATCTTTGATTAATGAGCTAGTCAAGTAGAGGCATACTAGTGACACTATGTTTGTCTATGTATTCACACATGTATTATGTTTCCGGTTAATACAATTCTAGCATGAATAATAAACATTTATCATGAAATAAGGAAATAAATAATAACTTTATTATTGCCTCTAGGGCATATTTCCTTCAGAACTTGCTATAGTTCCTTATGTTAAACATGAAAATGTTGCTATTGCACCCACGCATGATAATCCTATTATCTTTTTGAATTCTCCAAACTACACAATACCGGAGAATTTTGTGCTTATTAAGGATTATATTGATGGGTTTGCCTTTTACCATTGAACATGATAATTTTGATGAATGTGATATGCATGTGCTTGCTGCTCCTACTTGCAATTATTATGAGAGAGGAGACTATATCTCCACCTCTCTACGTTTCCAATACGATAGAATTGCAAGAAACTGTTTATACTATGCATTGGCCTTTACTTGGTTTGCATGAATTGTTCTTTTTATGACATGCCGATGCATAGGAAGAGAGTTAGACTTCATCATTGCTTTATATATGTTACTTTGTGCTCACTACTAAATCACAAATCATTGTTAATTAAAATTGGCTTTGATATACCTTGGGATCCGGGTGGATACATTACTTGAGCACTTTATGCCTAGCTTAATGGCTTTAAAGAAGCGCTGCCAGGGAGACAACCCGGAAGTTTTAGAGAGTCTTCTATTTCTGTTGAGTGCTTTTATATAGTTTAAAAACAAAAAAATAAAGAGGGGAACCTAAAACTTTTCAAAAAGGAAAGCGAAAGTGAGAAAGATAAGCATTGTTGAAGTGGGAGCTAGCCTAGAACTTTGTTCATGCTCACGGAAACTTTGTGAATATTGATTAAAGAAACTTTTCATCAAAAATAATTATCCCCTTGTAAAATTCCATTGTATTATAAAAATAATGTGCTAAGGTTTGCCTTTAGGATGTTTACAATGCTTGTTGGTTTGTACAGTGCAGGACAGAAACTTTGGCTGTAGTGTGCGATTTTACATTTTTAACTAGAGAGTCAAATGGTTCTGATTCCTTTTGCACTGTCTTTATGTACAAATTGTTTATTTTTCGTAATTTTGGTAGAATTATGGGGTACCAGAAGTATGGTGAATGTTCAGATTACTACAAACTGTTCTGTTTTTGACAGATTCTGTTTTTGATGCATAGTTTGCTTGTTTAGATGAAACTATCAATTTCTATCAGTGGATTAAGCCATGGAAAAGTTATATTACAGTATACACAATGAAAAAACAAAATATGAATTTGTTTGCAATAGTACTTAGAGTAGTTATTTGCTTTATTATACTAACGGATCTTACTGAGTTTTCTGTTGAATTTTTGTGTGGATGAAGTGTTTGATCGAGGAGGTCTCAATATGAGGAAAAGGAAGAGAGGCAAGAGCTCAAGCTTGGGAATTCCCAAGGCACCCCAAGTAAATATTCAAGGAGACTCGAGGGTCTAGGCTTGGGGATGCCCCGGAAGGCATCCCCTCTTTCTTCAACAAGTATCGGTATGTTTTCGTATTCGTTTCGTTCATCCGATATGTGCAAATCTTGGAGCGTCTTTTGCATTTAGTTTTCACTTTTATTTTATGCACCATGCTGGTATGAGATAGTCCTTGGATGATTTCTAGAATGCTCATTGTACTTCACTTAAATCTTTTGAGTATAGCTTTATAGAATGCTTCTTGTCCTTCACTTATATCATTTGAAGTTTGGATTGCCTGTTTCTCTTCACATTGAAAACCGCCATTTGTAGAATGCTCTTTTGCTTCAATTATATTTGTTAGAGCGTGGGCCTATATTTTGTAGAAAGAATTAAACTCTCTTGCTTCACTTATATCTATTGAGAGAGATGACAGGAATTGGTCATTCACATGGTTAGTCATAAAATCCTACATAAAACTTGTAGATCATAGAATATGATATGTTTGATTCCTTGCAATAGTTTTGCGATATAAAGGTGGTGATATTAGAGTCGTGCTAGTGGGGTAATTGTGAAATTGAGAAATACTTGTGTTGAGGTTTGCAAGTCCTGTAGCATGCACGTATGATAACCGCTGTGTGACAAATTTGAAGCATGGGGTGTTCTTTGATCTCTTTCCTTATGAGTGGAGGTCGGGATCGCGCGATGGTTAAATCCTACCAACCCTTCCCCTAGGATCATGCGTAGTAGTACTTTGCTTCGAAGTCAGGTAGACTATTGCAATAAGTATATGAGTTCTTTATGACTAATGTGAGTCCATGGATTATACGCACTCTTACCTTTCCACAATTTGCTAGCCTCTACGGTACCGTGCATTGCCCTTTCTCACCTTGAGAGTTGGTGCAAACTTCGCCGGTGCATCCAAACCCCGTGATATGATATGCTCTATCACACATAAGCCTTCTTATATCTTCCTCAAAACGGCCACCATACCTACCTACATGGCATTTCCATAGCCATTCCGAGATATATTGCCATGCAACTCCATCATCATCATATACATGACTTGAGCATTCATTGTCATATTGCTTTGCATGATCGTAAGACAGCTAGCATGATGTTTTCATGGCTTGTACATTTTTTGATATCTTTACTATGATAGATCATTGCACATCCCGGTACACCACCGGAGGCATTCATATAGAGTCATATCTTTGTTCTAGACATCGAGTTGTAACATTGAGTTGTAAGTAAATAAAAGTGTGATGATCGTCATTATTAGAGCATTGCCCCAGTGAGGAAAGGATGAAGGAAGCAATGATTCCCCCACAAGTCGGGATGAGACTCCGGACTTTATGAGAAATAAAAGAGGCCAAAGAAGCCCAAATAAAAAAAGAGGCCAAAGATGCCCACCAAAAAAATAAATATATATATATACAAAAAAAGAAAATTAAAAAAATGAGAGAAAAAGAGAGAAGGGGCAATGTTATTATCCTTTTACCACACTTGTGCTTCATAGTAGCACCATGTTCTTCATATAGAGAGCCTCTTGAGTTATCACTTTCATATACTAGTGGGAATATTCATTATAGAACTTGGCTTGTATATTTCGATTGTCAGGACCCCGACTCTATGCCACATCGATCTAGCATGTAACACCTCATATCACTTTGCGGCCTCACGCACGGTATCCCCATGGGTGTCGCCTTACCTTGCCCGAGTCCGTTCACGCCTTTTGGCACACGTATATGATAGTGTTGCTAGCATCCATATGACAAGGATCCCGGGCTGACATGGCTAGTCGTGAACCCAAAGTGGCACTAACTTACAGGGACAAGCATACATGACCCAGCAACGAATGTGTCGGTCATCAGCGAGTGAATCCGGGCTGTGGCACTAGGCTAGCAGGACTCCGGTAAACCGGGCTGTAGCGGGCTAACAGGACTCCGGTATTCATCACGTGACATTTCCCCGAAGGGACAGACACAGGAACGAAGAAGGACACATGCCGGCTAGCCTAAGTGTTCTGGAGCAGTAGGAAGCTACCAAGTCTTAGAGGAAGCACTAGGAGATATTTCCCGGTAAGAGAGGCTACCAAGGATAAACAACTAGATAGTCAGATCCCACACATACCAAGCATTTCAATAACATACACACAATATGCTCGATACGTGCAAATACAACATGGCATCACAACATGACTCTACAACTCAAGCATTTTATTCAATAAGCTCCGAGGAGCGAGATATTCCAAACATGGGTCTCACGACCCAACATTCAGAGCATACAAGTCAAAGCACATGCGGAAGCTTAACATGTCTGAGTACAGACATCTACAAATGAAAAGGGCTGAGAAGCCTGACTAGCTACTAGATCATGCGGAGGGCTCAAGATCGTAGCTGAGGTAACAAGCTCAACGTCGAAGTCCACGTGGAACTACTAGCGAGACTGAAGTCTCTCTGCAAAAACATAAATTAAGCAACGTGACTACAAATGTACCCAGCAAGACTTACATCAGAACTAAATACATATGCACCATTATCAACAAAGGGGTGGTGGCTAACCTGAACTACGTCTACAAGTTACTCTTTTGAGGTGGCACACACGAGTCCACATATTCACCAAATCAATACACCACTATGGATCCGCTCCCGTCTCCCTACGAGAACGCCATCCATAGCACTCACGCTTATCTTGCGTATTTTAGAGTATCCACTTTCACTTGTCTATGAACTGTATAGGCAACCCAGAAGTCCTTTACTGCGGACACGGCTATCCGAATAGATCATATTAACCCTGCAGGGGTGTAGTTCTTCACACACGCTCTCGCCACCAACCGCCATGTACACCTCGTGTATCTCGGCAACCTTCAAGCGGAAGCCTGGCAAGGGAGTCGGCCACGACCTGACTAACCACACAAGTCTCTCGTCCAGGTTTATCGGTTATTCGGGTTCCATCCGCAAGGAGATCCGGTCGGGGTGTCGCTCACGGCCCCAAATGATGTGTGCAGGGTTCCCAAGCCCACCATCCGGGTGCCACTTGGTACACCAGGCCACCGTGCCTAGTCTGTCCCAAGCCCACCTGTACCGGGTGCCACTTGGTAGACTACTAACACTGCCTACAAACACCAGAAACTAGTTGCAACTCTTGGACAGAGATCAAGTTGATTAATAAGTCGAGAGAGCTTGGAGTGCCCGGAGCCCAATGTGTGGTAGTAACTGTTCACGGATCACACACACAGAACTCAGTTCCTGAGGACGGTTTCAATGAGACAACCCACCATGTACTCCTACATGGCCTCTCACCGCTACCTTTACCAAATCGTGTTCACACACTTAGCTCTCAACAGTAGGACATATTCACCACATTCCAATTCATCCCCGATGAATCAGACCTGACTCAACTCTAAGCAGTAGCAGGCATGAAAAACAAGCATGAATGAGTAGGCACATCAGGGCTCAAACAACTCCTACTCATGCTAGTGGGTTTCATCTATTTACTGTGGCAATGACAGGTCATGCAGAGGAAAGGGGTTCAACTACCGCAGCATGTAACAGTTGAATCGTTGTTGTCCTAATGCAGTAAAAGAGAGCAGGTGCGAGAGAGTGGGATTGTATCGGAATGAACAAGGGGTTTTTGCTTGCCTGGCACTTCTGAAGATAATATAGCTCTTCATCGGTGTCATCGAACTCATCGTCGGAACACGTCTATCGAGAGGGAACAACACCGGCAAACAGAGAAGGATCACAATCAATGCAATCCAACTGTCGGCGTTCTGGGAACGGGGGTCCCCAGACTTGCCTGCCTGCGGCCTGCGGCGTGGCTCAAAGGGGGCCTAGCGCGGCCCATCTTCATCAACACAAGCTCAAGACCCTCGCGAGGGGCCAAGCCTCGCGGGGCGGATGACAAGGAGCTTCCTCAGGCACGGCGTCATCAGGCTGGCTCACGAGAAGGCGGAGAGTTCAAGGCGGGGTACCTCGCGAGGTGCCCATGACGCAAGCCATGACGACCAAGGGCGCCAGTCAGGCGCCAGCCCGCGCAGTCTCCTCCTTTCCTCTTTGGTGCAAAGGGAGCAAGCGCAGGCGAGAGCATCAAGCAAAGGCATCCATTTCGGCACAACAAGACCAAGACCAGCCCAACGGTAGGGAGGAAGTCATTGTGGAGCCCAAGCAGGTGTCACCACCAGAGCCTTTGGCAGGCGAGGACCAACTTTAGTCAGGATAAGTGTACCCGCTGTTCCCCTTCAAAATGGCCAATTGTTGGTGCCCTTCCCACTCAATATTTGGGAAGAGGCCCAGGGCCTTTGCCTATAAATAGGACTAGCCACCCCCATGGTAGGGCGATCGATCTAGCTGGATCTAGGATTGGGCATACATCTAGAATCGAGAGAGAGAGAGAGAGAGAGCGACTGAACTCCTCCTAGCAGTTCATCGCACCAGCCAAGAACAGACCCTCGCGAGGCTGTTCTTCCTTGTATTGTTCATCATCAGCCCAAGAGGCAATCCACCACACCAAACACTGGAGTAGGGTATTACACCACAATGGTAGCCTGAACCAGTATAAACCCTGTGTCTCTTGTGTTGTTCTTTTCGTAGTTTAGATCCTAGCGATTCGGTGAGGAGCAGGTAGGTAGAGGGTGAAATCTCCGCGCGCACCCTAGTGTTCAAACCTCAAGGGTCTGCCGGAACCCGAAATCCGACATTTGGCGCGCCAGGTAGGGGTGCGCCGGAATTCGCCTTTCGTCGTCCTGTTCTTCTCCGACCATCGCATCCATGTCTGACACTCATCGGGATCGCGTCGAGCGCCGAGCCTCCCTCGCTTCCCGCGTCGCCCAGACGGCTCCCGTTGGCGGGCGCCCTCGTCGTTCCCCGTTGCCTGCCGTGAACGCCGCCACCGGCCCGGCGGGGAACGAGCAGCAAGCATCGTCCCAGCATCCATCCATGAGGCGAGACGGCCGCACTGCTACACCCTCGCTCACCCCTGCTGGTTCTTCGTCCTGCGCGCCCCGCGCGGCAATGGAGGCTCGAGCTGCGATCGCGGCAAACGAGCTCCTGCGCTACCGCCCAATCGACGACGTCTACGAAGAGTGGCTCGACCGAGTCGCCGAGCTCGTCCGCGCCGCTGGGGGCTCCCCCGCGCCATCCTTCTCGCTTCACCGCGCCCCGCCCTGTGCGGGCAATGAAGCTCCTAGGGTGCCTCAGCCGCCTCCCCCTCAAGAAGGCGCCCTGGCCCTAAGGCGCGCAACCCCTGGGCGGAACCCGCCCCATCAGGCGCTAGGCGCGGCAAGAGCAGAGTTGCCAAGAAGTCCCTCGCCCTCGAGAAGCTGCCCGAGCGCTCCCTGCTCCAGCACGTCAAGACCCCGCGCTGCTCCCAGCTGCAGCACATGGGGACCCGTAGGACCAAGCTCTTCGTCTCCCAAGGCCTCCCGTGGCCATAGCGGGCTGCCGCGCCTTCACCACCAAGCTGCGCAGCGTCGCTGTAACGCCCCGGATTCGATGCGCTAGGTGTCTGCCAGTTATCATGTCAGCTGCTTGCGTGTTGCATTTTGCCATGTCATCATCTGCATTTCATCTGCATGTTTTTGAAAACTTGCATCCGTTCGGGTTCCGCCGGTTCTCTCCGTTCTCCGTTTTGAGCCAGACACTCTCGCCCGCGCCCGCGGCACCTCCAAAATATTATTTTATTAGTGGCATAACAATGTTCTCGGATGGGGATGTCACTTGGCTTGTGGTCTTATTATAGTGTAGACAGAGCGCCTGTCAAGTTTCGTCGCATTCGGAGTCCGTTTGACTGCCCAACCGTTAAATGTATAGCAGTACCATTGCCGGTATCTTCGTCGGAAGTTTCGGTATTCGAAACTGCCGCCGGGCCTCTCTCTCTCTTCTCTCTCTTCTCAGCCCAAGGCCCTCTAACACAGCCCTCTAACCCCTCCTAGCCCAGCCTACCTCCCCTCGTGTCCGAAACCCTCCGATCGAGATCTAACGGTCCGAAAACGGAGCAAATCCCCTAACCCTAGCCCCCTTTCCTATTTAAAACCCCTCCCCTTGCCATTTTGAGCGCCCTAGTCTAACCCTAGCCGCCTCCCACCTCCAGCTACCGCATCTTCCTCGAGTTCCGTGCCGGACGAGCCCCTCTCCGCCACTTGGCGTGCCGCCGTTCGCCAGCCGCCGCCAGCGCCGGCGCCCCGGCCAACCGGGCATCGCCACGTCACCCTCAGCCTCCTCCCCGCCTCCGCGGCCCTGTTGGGCCCATCTGGGGCCCGCCGAGGACCGCCAGGAGCCCGAGCCCCTCGCCCGAAGCTGCCAGGGCTGCTCCTCCTCGATCCGATCTGGATCGGGAGGGAGCCCGAGCGCTGCTCTCTCCCGCAGCGCCGGCGAGTCCGCTTGCCTGCTGTCGTCGCCGGAGCCGCCGTCTCCGCCGTCCCAGGTCACCGCCTCCGCCGTCTCCCGTCCTGCTCTCCTCCTTCCTCACTGCCTCTCTCTCTTCCGCAGGTTGCCGCCGCCGCCGGAGCTCCGAGCTCGCCGCCGCCGCTCGGATCTCGTCGCCGAAGCCCCTCCGACTTCCTCCCGCGGCCGGATACGGCTCCGCGCTGCCCGGATCGGTCCATTCCCACCGCCCCGAGCCGTTTCTCGCCTGCCTCGCCATCCAAGGCTCGCCGCCACTCGCCGGAAGCACTGCCGGCGCAACCTCCCTCTCCTGCGCGTGCGTGTGAGCGCACGGGGCCGCTGCCTCGCGGGCCCCGCAGCCCAGACGCCAGCCTCCAAGGCCCAACTCCAGCCGAACCGAGCCTGCAGCCCATGGTGAGCAATCCCCCCTCCTAAAACCCGCACCGTGCGACTTTTAGCTATCACGCGCGC
The DNA here is from genome assembly GCA_963921465.1 of Triticum timopheevii. Lineage (NCBI taxonomy): Eukaryota > Viridiplantae > Streptophyta > Magnoliopsida > Poales > Poaceae > Triticum > Triticum timopheevii. The sequence continues at coordinate 247,035,346 of OY997262.1, read as the reverse complement.
ATTCATTTTTTTCAGAAAAACTGCTAAGTCCCTGTATTTTGACATTACCATGCCATATTCGTCGCATCATAACTCTGTGCATACTGCTTCGATTTGTGTGTGCAATATGTCTAATTGTTAGTCTCGATGAGTACTTCATTTCATTACATTGCATCATGTTCATTTGAGCTCATCTTGATGCCCGAAATGCTGTTGGAAGAATGCATGTTGATGTTATCCTGCTGAAACTGTTATAACATGCTCATTTGTCATTTTTGCCATGTTTGATTTGTGCATCCTATGAGGTTGATGTCTACATGTATTTTGATCTATGCTATGCCATCTTTCCAGAGGTGCAATCCATGTATTTTTGTGAGTTGTGTGCTGAGTGCATCGAGCTTGTTAAGTAGTGTTCTTGCTGTTGTTGTTTTGCTAGGCTGATTCTGTTATATTTTGTTGCCATGTTAACCTGCTGCTACAAGTCATTTCGTGCATAATCTGGAGTGTTCACTAATGATGAGTTGTTATACATGTCATGCTCTATCCATTCATGCCCCTGGTTGCATTTATATCCTGCTGTAGCATGTTCTAATCTTTCTCCAAAGTTGCCAAATAATGTTGTTGTCATCCTGTTAACATTAAGATCAGTTTTGGCCATGTGCTTTCCTAGTGATCTATGTACCCTATGAACTTGCTCTTGCCATGCTTAGCTTCATAGACATGTCTTACTACTGTTGGTTGCCTTGCCTTTGCATGTATTGCTCTGTGGTGAGTGGTTCAAGCTCACCAACATGCCTACTTATTGTTGTTTCTGCCATGTATGAATCTGTAATATAACTTGTCATGTTTACATGGGTGCCATCATATTCTCTATGCCTTTTTGGCTCATGGTAAGTAAGGGACTCTTGTTCTATGCATTTAGTAGTATCATGCCATGCCTTTGTTTGCCATGATATGTTCCTGTAACATGATGTTTGATAGCTCTAAACATTGCAACCTGATGTTATTTCCTGATAAGTCTGAAACTGTTAATATTTGCCATCTTCCCATGTCCTTTTGAGCATGTTCTAGTGATTTCTGGAGATAGCTTAGTGTTCATGTTTTGTTATGCTTTACCTGCACTTCATGCTCATGCCTTTTGTTCTTATGTTGGGGTGTTGTAGCATGTTGTTTTGATGCTTGCAATATGCCTAGTTGCTGTTTTGGACAGATTGTTGCTATAACTTGTATAGAGTGCATGTGTTGAACCGTTGCTCCGTTTTGAGTGTGCTCTATATGAAACTTGCTTGATTTTGCATGTGGTTTAATATTATCATGTTGCATACCTGTTTTGGTGTGTTTGCTTGATGTTTGTATGCATTTTGCATCAATGCCATGTTTAACTTATTTTGCTCATATCTTCTAGGCCGTAGCTCCAAATTAAATGAACTTTATATGTAACTTGACTAGAATTTCGTGTAGATTATCTTGGTGTATCTTAACTTTCTGTTTAACAACTTGAATATAAGGTTTATTCAGATCTGGAACAATTTCGAAATTTGCATATGAGGACTTACCGGAATTGTTATATGTTGTTTCCAGCCTCATTTAAACTTGCCTTGATGTGTTGTTCGTGTTTGCATCATCTCTTGCCATGAGTAGCTTCATGTAGCTTTGTCATGCATCATGCTTGTTGTGCATCATATCTTGTCCATGTGTGGTGTGTTTACCATGTTGTGTGCTTCTTTTCGATAGTTCTTGTTTCATTGCGATCGTGAGGATTCGTTCGTCTACGCTTGGTTCGTCTTCGTGGCTTCATCTTCTTCATGGACTCGTTCTTCTTCCTTGCGGGATTTCAGGCAAGATGACCGCTACCCTGGATCTCACTACTATCATTGCTATGCTAGTTGCTTCGTTCTATCGCTATGCTGCGTTACCTATCATTTGCTCTTCAAGCCTCCCAAATTGCCATGAACCTCTAACCTTTGACACCCTTCCTAGCAAACCATTGCTTGGCTATGTTACCGCGTTGCTCAGCCCTCTTATAGCGTTGCTAGTTGCAGGTGAAGTTGAAGATTGCTCCATGGTGGACAGGATTTTGGTTGCGATATCACAATATCTCTTATTTAATTAATGCATCTATATACTTGGTAAAGGGTGGAAGGCTCGGCCTTATGCCTGGTGTTTTGTTCCACTCTTGCCGCCCTAGTTTCCGTCATACCGGTGTTAATGATCTTGACGCGAGATCTATGTGCTTGTTTGGAGTCTTCTTCTGCTTCTTCTTCGATCAGGGGATAGGTTCCAGGTCGGCAGCCTGGGCTAGCAGGGTGGATGTCGTTTGAGTTTCTGTTTGTGTTTCATCCGTAGTCGGATGGTGCTCGGATGTATTGTCATGTTGTATTCGTGTGGCATTGTATGCCTTTTGTATGTATCCCCATCTATTATGTAATGTTGATTTAATGATATCCACCTTGCAAAAGCGTTTCAATATGCGGGTCTATCCTTGGTGGGACCTTCGAGTTCCTTTTGGATAGGGTCGCATATTGGGCGTGACAAGTTGGTATCAGAGCCTTGACCGACCCTAGGAGCCCCCCTTGATTGATCGTGTAGTTTGGCCGTTGTCGAGTCTAGAAGAAAACTGTTTTCGGAGTCTAGTTATATCGGAGAGTAGGAATTCTTTTTACTCCTCAGCCCCTTCGTCGCTCTGGTGAGGAACCTTGACGTAGGTGTTTTGAATTACTCCTCTTCCCGTTCAAATTTTTCTTTAGGATCACGTGGTTAGTTTCGTGAGTTGTCCATCCTCTTTTATCCGGTGCATCTCTCGTCAAGCTGATTCGAACCTCTTTGTCTTTGGGAGATCAATCCTCAGCTCTTTTCGATCGATGTTGTTTCTCTGTCCGAAGTTGTCCTTGTTTTTCCCACCCACCCACCCTTTTTCTTCTCGGAACTGGAGTCCGTAATCGAGTATCCATCCTACTCGTGTGAAGTCTTTTCTTTCTTTCCTCTATGATTTCAACCGATGTTTTTCTCTTCAAGATATTCGTCGGTTTTCCCTTCCAAGTTGCTTTTGTTTTCCGGCCCTCCCACCCTTTTTCTTCCCGGAGCTTGAGTCTTTTTTTCGACCATCAATTTCATTCGTGTGGAGCCTCTTCAGTCTTCCCTCAACTATTTCAACCGGTGAATTCTCGTCTCGTTCGTCATTCTTCATCTCTTTTCTTTTCTGGTGGATTCAATTCAAGTTTTTCGGTTGATCATATTCTTTTCCTTGGATCAAGTGTTTTCCCTGCTCGTTCGCCTCTCGCCAGTTTATCATTCTGGAGTGCTCAAGACATCTCAGGAGATTTGTCTGTCTTCCAATTAATTCGAGATTGTCACCTCATTCAAATATTTCAATTGTTCTGGTGCATCATCTATCTGTTCAACATCCCTTTCCACGGTGTTTTTCTCTTCAGTGGGCTCATAACCCATAGGTCTTTTCCCAAGATCTTACCTGACTCTTCTAATTTCCCGGAGCTATTCTCAAATTCTTTTCAAGTATGATGTAAGAATGGATTCCATCAGTCACATGCCTTCTCCATGATCTCTTTCAAATCATTTCATCATCGGCTCAACCTCTTTGCTTTTCATTCTCCCGGAGTACCTCAGTAATTTTGGTGGTGTTTCTCATCGTCATTTGAAGATCGAAGTAGAGTTTTTCCTCTAAATCTTGTCCGTTCTCTCGAAGATTCGCGGTTCTAGCTTCATGTTATCAGTCTCGAATTATTCCATTTGTCAGATATTCTTTTCGTACCCATCCGGAGTATGTCAGAAGTTGTTTTCCATTTCTTTTCTCCAGAGGCCATCATTCCAGTTATCGTTCTCTATTATCCCGGTGCTTCGCTCAAGTGTGTTTGTTCAGCTCATGATCTCTTTGTTTCTTTTGCATCTAAATCCCCCAAAAGCATATTTGTCTTCTAATTCTTCCCGATGATTCATTCTCTTTCATCAATCATTTCCAAATTATTACGGTGGTTCGTTCAAGATTCTTTTCCTTGTTTATCATATTAATCCATTCGTTCTTTTCAATCCTACCGGTGGTTCATGTAGACTTTCTCAAGTTTTGTGCTATATCCCCCCTTAATCCTTTTCAACGCGGATAAGTTGTATGCAATCCATTGCTTGTCATCAATTTGATTTGATGAAGGATAAACATACAATAAATCTTATTCTTATTTCATCCAAGTGAGTAATCCCTTCCTTCGGAGTTTGTTCTTGATGAATAAATTCTAGTTCCAAGTGTTTTCATCTTTTCTTTTCCGGAGTTCATATTTCCTCGGTCATTTCGTCGGAACCTCCATCTAAATCATCGTGACGCTCATCTATTCTTTCATCCTTCATTTTATCTCGTCATCCTTTTGTCTACGGAGTTCTTCATGGTGGTTCTTCATGATTTAATTCATTCTTCAAGAGCTCATCAAGATTCTTGTTGGTGGAGTTCAAGTATCGTTTCTTCGCGCGTCTCGAAGTGTAGTTAATTCTTCGTATCCTTTTGAAGTGGAGTTTTGCATTTCTTCGTTCTTCTCAGCTATCCAATCATTTCCGTTTGTGGCCGGTTATCACCTTATGATCTTGAGATGTTACCTATAAGACCACAACAAGCTTATTCTTTTCGTTGTTGAATTTTGTCAACAACTCCGTTCAATCCTTTCTTCCGAGGTTGCTTTCTATTTCTTTCGTGGCACAAGTTGTCATTTTCTTCTCCGTTCTTTTCATTCAACTCTTTAAATTCTTTCCGGAGGTTTTGTGTCATGTCTCCATCAAGTACCATTCCATCCTCTCGAGCTCGTGTTCTATTCCCCCATGTTTCAGCCGGAGTCCTGCCTAAATCCTTTTCAGTCTTATTCGTTTCTTATCTCGTTCTAACCAGAATGGTTTCATAGTCTATTTGATTCCGTGAGCTTTCGATTCTCGTCATTCTCGTCGTTCCTCTCTTCTTATCGAGTGCTCTCGAATCTTTGCTTCTTCTCTTGAGTTCTTGTTTCACCTCATCCCTTTTCCCTTCCGTCTCGGTCCTAAGATCTCGGGACTTGATCTCTTGTTAGTGGAGGAGTGTTGTAACGCCCCGGATTCGATGCGCTAGGTGTCTGCCAGTTATTCGCCGTCGTTGCCATGTCAGCTGCTTGCGTGTTGCATTTTGCCATGTCATCATCTGCATTTCATCTGCATATTTTTAAAAACTTGCATCCGTTCGGGTTCCGCCGGTTCTCTCCGTTGTCCGTTTTGAGCCAGACACTCTCGCATGCGCCCGCGGCACCTCCAAAATATTATTTTATTAGTGGCATAACAATGTTCTCGGATGGGGATGTCACTTGGCTTGTGGTCTTATTATAGTGTAGACAGAGCGCTTGTCAAGTTTCGTCGCATTCGGAGTCCGTTTGACTGCCCAACCGCTAAATGTATAGCGGTACCGTTGCCGGTGTCTTCGTCGGAAGTTTCAGTATTCGAAACTGCCGCCGGGCCTCTCTCTCTCTTCTCTCTCTTCTCAGCCCAAGGCCCTCTAACACAGCCCTCTAACCCCTCCTAGGCCCAGCCTACCTCCCCTCGCGTCCGAAACCCTCCGATCGAGATCTAACGGTCCGAAAACGGAGCAAATCCCCTAACCCTAGCCCCCTTTCCTATTTAAAACCCCTCTCCTTGCTATTTTGAGCGCCCTAGTCTAACCCTAGCCGCCTCCCACCTCCAGCTGCTGCATCTTCCTCGAATTCCGTGCCGGACGAGCCCCTCTGCGCCACTTGGCGTGCCGCTGTTCGCCAGCCGCCGCCAGCGCCGTCGCCCCGGCCAACCGGGCGTCGCCACGTCGCCCTCAGCCTCCTCCCCGCCGCCGCGGCCCTGTTGGGCCCATCTGGGGCCCGCCGAGGCCCACCAGGAGCCCGAGCCCCTCGCCCGCAGCCGCCAGGGATGCTCCTCCTCGATCCGATCTGGATCGGGAGGGAGCCCGAGCGCTGCTCTCTCCCGCAGCGCCGGCGAGTCCGCCTGCCTGCTGTCGTCGCCGGAGCCGCCGTCTCCGCCGTCTCCCGTCCTGCTCTCCTCCTTCCTCATTGCCTCTCTCTCTTCTGCAGGTTGTCACCGCCGCTGGAGCTCCGAGCTCGCCGCCGCCGCTCGGATCTCGTCGCCGGAGCCCCTCCGACTTCCTCCCGCGGCCGGATCCGGCTCCGCGCTGCCTGGATCGGTCCATTCCCACCGCCCCGTGCCGTTTCTCGCCTGCCTCGCCGTCCAAGGCTCGCCGCCGCTCGCCGGAAGCACTGCTGGCACAGCCTCCCTCTCCTGCGCGTGCGTGTGAACGCACGGGGCCGCTGCCTCGCGGGCCCCGCAGCCCAGACGTCGGCCTCCAAGACCCAGCTCCAGCCGAACCGGGCCTGCAGCCCATGGTGAGCAATCCCCCCTCCTAAAACCCGCACCGTGCGACTTTTAGCTATCACGCGCGCATTCATTTTTTTAGAAAAACTGCTAAGTCCCTGTATTTTGACATTACCATGCCATATTCATCGCATCATAACTCTGTGCATACTACTCCGTTTTGTGCGTGTAATATGTCAAATTGTTAGTCTCGATGAGTACTTCATTTCATTACATTGCATCATGTTCATTTGAGCTCATATTGATGCCCGAAATGCTGTTGGAAGAGTGCATGTTGATGTTAACCTGCTGAAACTGTTATAACATGCTCATTTGTCATTTTTGCCATGTTTGATTTGTGCATCCTATGAGGTTGATGTCTACATGTGTTTTGATCTATGCTATGCCATCTTTCCAGAGGTGCAATCCATGTATTTTTGTGAGTTGTGTGCTGAGTGCATCGAGCTAGTTAAGTAGTGTACTTGCTGTTGTTGTTTTGCTAGGCTGATTCTGTTATATTTTGTTGCCATGTTAACCTGCTGCTACAAGTCATTTCGTGCATAATTTGGAGATGTTCACTAATGATGAGTTGTTATACATGTCATGCTCTATCCATTCATGCCCCTGGTTGCATTTATAGGCTGCTGTAGCATGTTCTAATCTTACTCAAAGTTGCTAAATAATGTTGTTGTCATCCTGTTGACATTAAGATCAGTTTTGGCCATGTGCTTTCCTAGTGATCTATGTACCCTATGAACTTGCTCTTGCCATGGTTAGCTTCATAGACATGTATTCCTACTATTGGTTGCCTTGCCATGCCATGTATTGCTCTGAGGTGAGTGGTTCAAGCTCACCAACATGCCTACTTATTGTTGTTTCTGCCATGTATGAATCTGTAATATAACTTGCCATGTTTACATGGGTACCATCATATTTTCTGTACCTTTTTGGCTCATGGTCAGTAAGGGACTCTTGTTCTATGCATTTAGTAGTATCATGCCATGCCTTTGTTTGCCATGATATGTTCCTGTAACATGATGTTTGATAGCTCTAAACATTGCAACCTGATGTTATTTCCTGATAAGTCTGAAACTGTTAATATTTGCAATCTTCCCATATCCTTTTGAGCATGTTCTAGTGATTTCTGGAGATAGCTTAGTGTTCATGTTTTGTTATGCTTTACCTGTAATTCATGCTCATGCCATTTGTTCTTATGTTGGGGTGCTGTAGCATGTCGTTTTGATGCTTGCAATATGCCTAGTTGTTGTTTTGGACAGATTGTTGCTATAACTTGTATAGAGTGCATGTGTTGAACCGTTGCTCCGTTTTGAGTGTGCTCTATATGAAACTTGCTTGATTTTGCATGTAGTTTCATATTATCATGTTGCATCCTTGTTTTGCTGTGTTTGCTTGATGTTTGTATGCATTTTGCATCAATGCCATGTTTAACTTGTTTTGCTCATATCTTCTAGGCAGTAGCTCCAAATTAAATGAACTTTATATTAACTTGACTAGAATTTCGTGTAGATCATCTTGGTGCATCTTAACTTGCTGTTTAACAACTTGAATATAAGGTTTATTCAGATCTGGACCAATTTCGAAATTTGCATATGAGGACTTACCGGAATTGTTATATGTTGTTTCCGGCCTCATTTAAACTTGCCTTGATGTGTTGTTCGTGTTTGCATCATCTCTTGCCATGAGTAGCTTCATGTAGCTTTGTCATGCATCATGCTTGTTGTGCATCATGTCTTGTCCATGTGTGGTGTGTTTACCATGTTGTGTGCTTCTTTTCGATAGTTCCTGTTTCGTTGTGATCGTGAGGATTCGTTCGTCTACGCTTGGTTCGTCTTCGTGGCTTCATCTTCTTCATGGACTCGTTCTTCTTTCTTGCGGGATTTCAGGCAAGATGACCGCTACCCTGGATCTCACTACTATCATTGCTATGCTAGTTGCTTCGTTCTATCGCTATGCCGCCTTACCTATCATTTGCTCTTCAAGCCTCCCAAATTGCCATGAACCTCTAACCTTTGACACCCTTCCTAGCAAACCATTGCTTGGCTATGTTACCGCTTTTCTCAGCCCTCTTATAGCATTGCTAGTTGCGGGTGAAGTTGAAGATTGCTCCTTGGTGGACAGGATTTTGGTTGGAATATCACAATATCTCTTATTTAATTAATGCATCTATATACTTGGTAAAGGGTGGAAGGCTCGGCCTTATGCCTGGTGTTTTGTTCCACTCTTGCCGCCCTAGTTTCCGTCATACCGGCGTTATGTTCCCGGATTTTGTGCTCCTTACGCGGTCGGGTGATTTATGGGACCCCCTTGACAGTTCGCTTTGAATAAAACTCCTCCAGCAAGGTCCAACCTTGGTTTTACTATTTGCCTCACCACCACCTACTTTTCCCTTGGGAGTCGCTCTCTCGAGGGTCATCTTTATTCTAGCCCCCCCGGGCCAATGCTTGTCTAAGTGTTGGTCCAAACCGAGCGATGTCCGGCGCCCCCTGGGCAACCAGGGTCTATGCCAACCCGTCGTCTTGCTCATCCGGTGTGCCCTGAGAACAAGATATGTGCAGCTCCTATCGGGATTGTCGGCACAGCGGGCAGCTTTGCTGGTCTTGTTTTACCATTATCAAAACATCTTGTAAACCGGGATTCCGAGACTGATCGGGTCTTCCTGGGAGAAGGAATATCCTTCGTTGATCGCGAGAGCTTATCATGGGCTAAGTTGGGACACCCCTGCAGGGTTTAAAATTTCGAGAGTCGTGCCCGCGGTTATGTGGCAGATGGGAATTTGTTAATGTTCGATTGTAGATAACTTGACACCAGATCCGAATTAAAACGCATCAACCGCGTGGGTAGCCGTGATGGTCTCTTCTCGGCGGAGTCCGGGAAGTGAACACGGTTTCTATGTTATGATTGACGTAAGTAGGGGTTCAGGATCACCTCTTGATCATTACTAGCTTCACAACCATTCCTTTGTTTCTCTTCTCGCTCTCATTTGCGTATGCTAGCCACCATATATGCTTAGTCGCTGCTGCAACCTCACCACTTTACCCCTTCCTTTCCCATTAAGCTTTGCTAGTCTTGATACCCATGCTAATGGGATTGCTGAGTCCTCATGGCTCACAGATTACTACAACAACAGTTGCAGGTACAGGTTGCCATGATCTTGACGCGAGAGCGATGTTTGCTTGTTTGGAGTCTTCTTCTGCTTCTTCTTCGATCAGGGCAGGTCGGCAGCCTCGGCTAGCAGGCTGGATGTCGTTTGAGTTTCTGTTTGTGTTTCATCCGTAGTCGGATGGTGCTCGGATGTATTGTGATGTTGATGTAATGATATCCACCTTGCAAAAGCGTTTCAATATGCGGGTCTATCCTTGGTGGGACCTTCGAGTTCCTTTTGGATAGGGTCGCCTATTGGGCGTGACAGTCGCGTGGCCCGGCAAGTTCAAGCCAGACCTGCCTCCTCGCTACGACTACACGGCTGACCCTGCAGAGTTCCTCCAGCTCTACGAGCTGGGCATCGAGGCTACCAACAGAGACAAGAAGGTCATGGCGAACTGGTTTCCCATGGCGCTCAAGGATGGGGCCCGCACCTGGCTCCTGAACCTGGCCCCAGGCACGATCTCCTCCTGGGACGAGATGCGCACCCGCTTCATCGCGAACTTCCAGGGTAGTCGCGACCGGCCACCCGCCGTGAGTGACATGCGCCGTATCCAGCAGCAACCAGGGGAAACCCTGCAGAAGTACATCCAGCGCTTCAACAACGCGCGCCTCAAGATCCCCAAGGTGACCGAGGAGGCCATCATCTCAGCCTTCTCCGACGGCGTGCGCGACGTCAAGATGAAGGAGGAGCTGGCGATGCATGAAGACCTGTGCACCTCCTTGGAGCTGTTCAACTTGGCGACCAAGTGCGCCAGGGCTGAGGAAGGGCGCCTCTCCCTCCTCGAGCTACCTGCCACAGACCCAGAAGAGAAGAAGCCCAAGGCCAAGGACGTGAAACGCAAGGGGGCTGCCGTGCTCGCGGCAGAGCCAGACACCAAGCGGGGCAGAGATCAGTCCGAATCCTCCAAGGGCAGTCGATACTGTGTGTACCACGACCTCCACACCCACAACACCAACGAATGCCAAGAGCTCCGGGACGTGCGTGAAGGAAGGGTCAGCCGACGTCCCGACCGCAGCGACCGGGGCTACGGCCGAGGAGGAGGAAGGAACGCAGGACGCTGGGAAGACCGTGGCCCACGCCAAGGGTGGCGCGACCTACCTCGCGAGGATCGCTGGCAGGACCCGCCTCGCGAGGGAGGCTGGAGGGATTAGCCTCGCGAGGATCGCCCGCAAGGTAATGCATGCCTCCCTCCACTGCCGCTGCAGCCAAGGAGAAATGAGGACCGTCATCAAGACGAGGGGCCTGGGGGCTTCCAGGAACCACGTGCGATCGCCTGCATCCTGGGCGGAGCTCAAGCCCTAGCGTCTCAGCGCATCTTCAAGCAGTTCGCCCACGAAGTGAATGCAGTCCTCCCCAAGCTCGAGGCCACGTGCCCTCTCAGGTGGTCGGCATGCGCCATCACGTTCAGCTCAGCGGATCAGCTCAAGTGCGCGGCCACAGCCGGAGTCCTCCCGATGCTTTGTTCCCCAATCATCAGCAATGTGCTAGTCACTAGGACCCTCATCGATGGCGGGGCAGGGCTCAACGTTCTGTCCGTGGAAAGGTTCAACAATCTCCAAGTACCCTACAATCAGCTTCAGCCAACCAAGCCTTTCTCCGGAGTCACCGACGGCTCCACGGTCCCGATTGGGCAGGTCCGCCTCCCAGTCACCTTCGGGGCACGCGACAACTACCGCACCGAGCTCATCGACTTCGACGTCGCCCACATTCGCCTGCCGTACAACGCCATCCTCGGGTACCCAGTGCTGGCCAAGTTCATGGCCGTAACCCACCACGGCTACAACATCCTCAAGATGCCAGGAAGTGGCGGAGTCATCACGATGCCCTGCGAAGAGGGAGACGCAGTGTGCTCCCTGGAGCGAGCCTTTCAGGCCGCATCACTGGAAGACCCGGATCGCGGAAGCAGGAGGCTTCCTGAGGCCGCCCCCAAGAAGAAGAAGACATCGTCCGGCCCGGCCCCTTAGGAGGCAGGCCCCTCAGGGCCCGCGCCTGCTCAGGGGGAACCTCCTTCCATTACATAGGGAAGCGCGCCCGGTGCCCTCCTCAGGCAGGGCTCAGGGGCTCTCCCCTGGAGGGCCGCCGACCTCGCCAAGGTCACGAGGGAGGCGCTTGGGCACCACGTGGAGGCGTGTTTCGAAGCACGTTTCCCTCAAGAAGGAGCAAGGCAAGGAAGGCCAAAACCTCAGGAGTTCGTCAGCAAGGCCATTCAGGATCTACAGGAGTCAAGATTCATGAGAGGCAGCCGCCGCTTACCCGCTGTGGCCCCCCATCCAGGCGAGGATGGTGGGCTGCGCGTCTGCATCGACATACCAGGGCTCAACCGAGCCGCGTCTCAGGAGCGCCTCTGGCCCTCGCAAGTGGGACGATGCGAAGGTCTGCCTCACAGCTACGTTCGCATGCCTTATGGCTTGTCGAACGCGGCTGTCGCGTACTAGCACCTCATGAGGGCCATCCTGGAGGCTCATGAAGTCAAGCGTTCCGCAGCCCTGGTGGAGATGGAGATGGTCCGCGAGGAGCCACCAGCGCCTCCGGAGCCTCCCGAGGCCCCTGGGCCTGGGGGCTCGTTAGGATCAGCTCCCGCATCCCACCGAGTCTGCTACACCAACACCCCTTCGTCCCCAACATCATCAGGTGACATCTTTCAAGTTTCATTTCCAGCTGGGAGCGCCCTCAAGGCCGCATTATTCCCAGGCCACGTGGGGCCGTCCCTGTGGCGTGTATCCCTTTTATTTCATGTTCTTAGCTTACTTTATTGGGGGCGCCCCTCGGGCTGCATCACCCCCAAGTCGCTCGGGTCAGACCCAGCGGCGTGTACCCCTCTTAAGTTTATCTTAGGGCCATGCTTTCGACCCATCATGCTTGTTATTTGGTGCCTGTCCGTGGCACCTTTTCTTCCTGGATGTCGGAAGCTTGCACGTTAAAGGGGGGGGTACCTGAGCATCGCGACTCAGGGCTCCTACCGGCTCTCCAGCCCTAACCCTCTAGTCTTGTCCATGGCATCGTGACCTGGCATACCAGCGACGGCTGAGACCAGCTCGAGGTCTGGGACCCGAGGACGTAGAGTTTCGACATCAAACCAAGCTTGCGCGTTAAAGGGGGGGGGTACCTGAGCATCGCGACTCAGGGCTCCTACCGGCTCTATCCCTCACCCTCTGGTCTTGTCCACGGCATCGCGACCTGGCATACCAGCGACGGCTGAGACCAGCTCGAGGGCCGGGACCCGAGGACGTAGAGTTTCGACATCTAACCCAGCTTGCGTGTTAAAGGGGGAGCACCTGAGCATCGTGACTCAGGGCTCCTACCGGCTCTCCAGTCCTCACCCTCTGGTTTTGTCCACGGCATCGCGACCTGGCATACCAGCGACGGCTGAGACCAGCTCGAGGTCCGGGACCCGAGGACGTAGAGCGCCGGCATCTAGCCAAATTTGCAGGAACACATCCCAAGATAAGGCCTAGAGCCAGGCGCAACCCGCCTTGAGGTAGGGCCCCGTGAGTCCCGTGCTGGCTCACGGGTGCCCAGATACACCTCGTCAAGCCCTACCGTGCCAGCCACGTGTTAGGGCGGGGCTGTACATGCCCCGGGGGCTCCTCCCGGAGGGGAGCCCCGCCCCACGCACCAGTGGAAGCACCATGCTCCGCGCTGGCTGACGACACTACCGAGGAGCGGCTATGCCCGTACACATACGGAAGCGCTATGCTCCGCGCTGTTGATAAACAACTGAGGGTGGCCCCCGAGCCGCATCAACCTCATGGAGCCCAGACCTCAGTGTCTAGACTCATCGCAACGCCTCCCCTCGGGAGTGCCGCGCGAGGGGGCTGGGTACGGGGGCTGCGCTTGGGTCACGCCCAGACGCACGCCACCCAGCCAGCCCCCCCCCCCCCCCCCCCCCCCGGGCCTCGTTCGTCGCACGTCCCTCCCCGAGCGGAGCCAAGGTACGAAGGTCGTTTGAGCGTCAAGGGGGGCTCCTGAGCATCGCGACTCAGGAGCCTAACTGGTCACGTAGCCCCTCATTCCTTAGTTCCGAAAGGCTAACGGCGGTTGAGGTATGCGCGGGGCCGGGCTCTGCAGACGTAGAATGGTAGATCCACCCGCATCTCACCTCCCTAAGGAGTCACCCTCATATCACACCTCCCTACTTGCTGTTCAAGCGCCAAGGGGGACTCCTGAGCATCGCGACTCAGGAGCCTAACTTGTCACGTAGCCCCTCACTCCTTGGTCCCGTCCTGGTTTCCGGTCGGGGCTAACGGCGGCTGAGGTATGCGCGGGGCCGGGCTCTGCCGACGTAGAACATAAGCAAGTAGGAAGGAATTGTGCAAATTTCAAGGAATTCAAAAGCAAATATTACAGTCCATATTGTTGTCTCAGCATCAAATGCAAGTTTTAAACGCCTCCCCGAGGCATGGTACATGTGCAGGAATTAAAAGCAGGACGGGAGCCACGACAGAGTCACTTGCCGGCGGTGGAGCTACGCGGAGCGGGTTCACCTTGTGGAGCTGCAGGGCCGGCAGCGCTCCGCTTCGGCTTGGTGCTGAAGGCCCGGAACTTCCCCAGCAGAGCCTCCACACGACCCTTCACGGCCTCAGGAGTGGCAGCGGCAAGCTCACCGCTCACTTGCTCCAGCAGGCTGTCGAGGTCGACATTGGGGTCGCGAAGTTAGATGTGGGTGAAGGCCCACGTCAGCGCCGCAGAAGACAAGACGCGTGCCTCGGCCTCAGCCGTAGGGCCAAGGCCAAGGGTGACATCTGCAAGAGCACGAACTAGGAAGGGAAGCAGCTTGGCGGGGCCGTCCTCCTCGCCGGCCAGCGGGCTCTCCATGCCGTTCTCGTAAAGCGTCTTCAGTGAAGTGCGAGCCTTCTCCTCCATCTCCGCGAAGGCCACGCGATCCTCGGCAAGAACCCGTGCCTTGCCGTCTAGCTCGACCTTCCTCGCCTCCAACTCTTGCTCCAGCACGCCCAGGCAGTCATGGCGCTTCTTGAGCTTGGTGTCCCGGTCCTTGACAGCCACCTCGCGAGCCTTCATGCCTTCCTCCTGCTCTTGGCGAAGGCGGGTCTCCTCGGCGAGCTGGTCCTGCAGGCCCTTCAGCTCACTCTCCAGCGCCTCGCAGCGACCTTGGACATTAGCCACCTCCCCCAAGGCGGCGTCGCAGGCAGCCTTCACCCCGAGGACGGCCTGCTTCTCCTCGTCGCAAGCCATCGAGGCCTGGACCAGGCCGCCCGAATCGAAGCATCGGAGCGACTCCAGCCAGAAGCTAGCTCCAAGCGCCCGGCCACTAAACGAGGGTCGGCGCCCAGAAGATCCTGCCGCAGACGGTCCAGTTTGGCAGCAGCACGACCCAGAACAGTAGGAGGAGTCAGGGAAACAGCAGTTGGTGGAGTAGGAGGAGAAGACGGCAGCGTGACCACGGTATCCTGTGGCGGAGCCTGCTGTGCCCCAACGGTTGTGGTGGCGGCATCAAGCAAGGGCACCTCGGCAGTCGCTCGGGCCATGGAGGCTGAGCTCGCCCCAGCTGGCTCAGCCAGGCCTCGCGAGGACGCCCGGGCAGGAGAGGCTCGTGCATCACTGTCACCTTCTTTCGCGGGCAGAGGCGCTGCCAAGGATGGAACCTTAGGAGCTCCCTTCGACTTCTTTGCCGCGGGCGACAGCCTAGCCGGGAGACACGAACGTTAAGCCTCAGCAATAGAACAAGAAACAAGATAGGAATCAAGCACTTACAGGTCGTCGCTCGCGGGCTCGAGTAGCCTCCGGCCGTACTTGAAGCTCGAGAGCCGGCTGCAAGGATCAGCCTCAAGGAGCTCGGGAGCAGGAGGTGCGCCTGCGGATCGCCTCGGGGCTAGGGCAGACACGCGGGGGATCAGCCCGGTCCGGTCCTTCTTCGGGATCGGGGGCAGGCTCCCGCCGCCCTGCTCGTCATCATCCTCGTCGTCATCACTCAGAGAGAGGCGGAGAGCGCGGGACCTACGCTGAAGGGGGAGCCCTTGACTCTGCCTCAGAGTCAGCCCCCTTTTCCCACTCCCCTTCTTCCTTCTCTTCGCTGGAGTTGCCGGAGGACACGTCCACCGGGTCCTCGGGAGCCTCCGCGGGCACGGGCCCGTCCCCGTTGAAGACGGGCATGGACCCCACAACCTGCTCCCAGTCCTCGCGGAGGAACAGGGGCGTAGGAGCGCCCTCCAACCTCGCCACGTCGCCCCCAACTAAAGACTAGAGAACCGCAGCCACATCCTCGTCGGCCAAGACCGCGGGGCTCGGGTGGGGCCTCCACATCGGAAGTGAGTACTGACGAAGCAGAGCCAGCTGGTGCTCCAGGAACTCCCTCAGCAGCGATGCCCCAGTCAGCTTCGCCGCCGCCATGCTGGCCGGCCTAGCACGGGGGTCCACAAGCTCCACTCGAGACCAGTCGTCAGAGCTCGAGGGGTGCCCCGTGGGCAAGATCAGCCGGGGGTGGATGCGCCCACCATCTACCAAGACCCACTTGCTCCTGAAGCCCTCAATCCTTTTCCCAGGGTTCGAAATGGCGATGGAGATGTCGTACGCGACGAAGCTCGCACACGCAGAGACGGAACCACGAGAGGTCCGGAGGGAAAAGTAGTGGCGTAGCAAGGCCACTGAGGGCTTCACCCCTACGTGAGCCTCGCAATAGTAGGCGAAGATTGCCAGAAGAAGGACAGAGTTGGGGTGGAGATGCAGAGCTTGAAGATTATAATGGCGGAGGACAGAGAAGAAGAACTCAGAAAAAGGAGGCACCAGACCAGCGACAATGGCGCTCACGAAGAGCAGATAGAAGGTGCTCCCTTGGCCCTCGGGGAGGGCAGAGCCGGCCTTAAACACCTTCACCCCGTCGATGCCCTGCGCCGCCGCCATCTGGCGCACCCGGGCAAGGCTCGCCTCCGACACGTTCGGCGAGTCCAAGGCGGACGAATACCAAGCTCCGGCCGGGGCCTGGCAAGCCGCCATGTCTAGCTAGGGCGCATGGACGGGGTAGATCTGAAGATTTCTAAGGCAGGAAGGAGAGGCGCAAGAAAGGGGATCTGAGCAGCAACTGGAGAAAGCAAAGGAGGCAAAGGACAGATGCCGCTCCTTTATCAACTCGCGCGGTTGCTGAGTGGGATTGTATCAGAATGAACAAGGGGTTTTTGCTTGCCTGGCACTTCTGAAGATAGTATAGCTCTTCATCGGTGTCATCGAACTCATCGTCGGAACACGTCTATCGAGAGGGAACAACACCGGCAAACAGAGAAGGATCACAATCAATGCAATGCAACTATCGGCATTCTGGGAACGGGGGTCCCTAGACTTGCCTGCCTGCGGCCTGCGGCGTGGCTCAAAGGGGGGCCAGCGTGGCCCATCTTCATCAACACAAGCTCAAGACTCTCACGAGGGGCCAAGCCTCGTGGGGCGGATGACAAGGAGCTTCCTCAGGCACGTCCTCATCAGGCTGGCTCACGAGAAGGCGGAGATTTCAAGGCGGGGTACCTCGCGAGGTGCCCATGAAGCAAGCCACGACGACCAAGGGCGCCAGTTGGGCGCCAGCCCGCGCAGTGTCCTCCTTTCCTCTTTGGTGCAAAGAGAGCAAGCGCAGGCAAGAGCATCAACCAAAGGCATCCATTTCGGTGCAACAAGACCAAGACCAGCCCAACAGCAGGGAGGAAGTCATTGTGGAGCCCAAGTAGGCATCACCACCAGAGCCTTTGGCAGGCGAGGACCAACTTTAGTCAGGATAAGTGTACCCGCTGTTCCCCTTCAAAATGGCCAATTGTTGGCGCCCTTCCCGCTCAATATTTGGGAAGAGGCCCAGGGCCTTTGCCTATACATAGGACTAGCCACCCCCAGGGTAGGGGGATTGATCTAGCTGGATCTAGGATTGGGCATACATCTAGAATCGAGAGAGAGAGAGAGTGCGACTGAACTCCTCCTAGCAGTTCATCGTACCAGCCAAGAACAGACCCTCGCGAGGCTGTTCTTCCTTGTATTGTTCATCATCATCCCAAGAGGCAATCCACCACACCACACACTGGAGTAGGGTATTACACCATAATGGTGGCATGAACCAGTATAAACCCTGTGTCTCTTGTGTTGTTCTTTTCGTAGTTTAGATCCTAGCGATTCGGCGAGGAGCAGGTAGGTAGAGGGCGAAATCTCCGCGCGCACCCCAGTGTTCGAACCTCAAGGGTCTGTCGGAACCCGAAATCCAACAGAAACAATATGATACATGAATGTGACATGGCAATATGCTGTTGGTTGAGCTAATGCAACTATAACCAGGGTGGTTTGAGCTCATTTGAATCAAAGATTCAAATGCAAACTCAAGTTATGGGTTTATAAAGTGCATTAACATGTTTTGAGCTAAACAACAAGGATAAGTTGTTTAAACATGCATGAAAGGTGGATAGATTGGATTTTTCTAATCATTTTTCATATATAACTTATTTCATTCTGAGTTATGGTTGATTTTATATGAATTTTTGAAGTTTATAACATTTTCTGGAATTTCCTGAATAAACTTAAATCCAGAAAGTGCTTTATTGCGTCAGGGCGACGTCACGGTGATGTCAACAGTCAACAGGGTTGACCCAGGTCAAACCTGACCTGTGGGACCCACTGGTCAGTGACCCAGTTAACTAACTAAGATAATTAGTGCTAAACTAGCCCAAACTAAGCTGTCAGCAGTGCGGGGCCCACGTGTCGGTGGATCATCAATTTAACTAGTTAATTAACACTACTTAAACCTAACACTAATTAAACAGGGGCCTGGGCCCACTCGTCAGTGAGAGAGAGGGGTCAAACCCCTGGGCAGACGGGGTCAAACCCCGCCGGTCAAAGCGGTCAACCCGCCGGCGTTTAGCCGCCGGCGAGGCCAGATGCGGCGGCGGGCTTCGGGTTTGGTCCTCCATCGAGGTGGTGTAGTAAAAAATGATTCAAACAGTGGCTTGGTAGCGGTGTGATGTCACGCCGCATAATACGTCAGCAGATTGAACTAGTGTACATTTTATTCTCTTTACGGTGGAATGTGGAATTTATTTTGCAGAGCCGGACACTATCCTGGTGTTCATGATCTTCTCCGGATTATTCAAGGGAGGAACCCGCCTTGCAATGCCGAACATTATGCGCGTCGGACTTATCGTCATTGAAGCCTGGTTCAGGGGCTACTGAGGGAGTCCTGGACTAGGGGGTGTCCGGACAGCCGGACTATCATCGTCCGCCGGAGTCCAAGACTACGAAGATACAAGATTGAAGACTCCGTCCCGTGTCCGGATGGGACTTTCGTTGGCGTGGAAGGCAAGCTTGGCGATACGGATATGTAGATCTCCTACCATTGTAACCGACTCTGTGTAACCCTAGCCTCCTCCGGTGTCTATATAAACCGGAGGGCATTAGTCCGTATGACACAACATACATTACAACAATCATACCATAGGCTAGCTTCTAGGGTTTAGCCTCCTTGATCTCGTGGTAGATCCACTCTTGTACTACCCATATCATCAATATTAATCAAGCAGGACGTAGGGTTTTACCTCCATCGAGAGGGCCCAAACCTGGGTAAAACATCGTGTCCCTCGTCTCCTGTTACCATCCGCCTAGACGCACAGTTCGGGACCCCCTACCCGAGATCCGCCGGTTTTGACACCGACACACGGTTTCTGGGTTATGTTTGACGTAAGTAGGTGTTCAGGATCACCTCTTGATCATTGCTAGCTTCACGACCGTTCCGCTTGCTCTCTTCTCGCTCTTATTTGCGTATGTTAGCCACCATATATGCTTAGTCGCTGCTACAACCTCACCACTTTACCCCTTCCTTTCCCTTTAAGCTTTGCTAGTCTTGATACCCATGGTAATGGGATTGCTGAGTCCTCATGGCTCACAGATTACTACAACAACAGCTGCAGGTACAGGTTAGGCGATGATCTTGACGCGAATGCGATGTTTGCTTGTTTTGGAGTTCTTCTTCTGCTTCTTCTTCGATCAGGGCATATGTTCCAGGTCGGCAGCCTGGGCTAGCAGGGTGGATGTCGTTTGAGTTTCTGTTTGTGTTTCATCCGTAGTCGGATGGTGCTCTTATGTATGATGATGTTGTATCCTTGTGGCATGTATGCCTTATGTATGTATCCCCATCTATTATGTAATATTGATGTAATGATATCCACCTTGCAAAAGCGTCTTCAAGATGCGCTTCTATCCTTGGTGGGACCTTCGAGTTCCTTTAGGATAGGACCGCATCTTGGGCGTGACACAGGGGCTTCGCCGAAATTTAAAATAATAGAATTCTATGGCTAAGTGAGAGTGTTCAAGCATTATAAGTCCGGTTGCCTTGTTCGTTGTGCTGAGCGCCTCCCTAGATGGACCCAAAAATGGGAACAAGAGTGCTCAAGTTTATCCCGAACACCCCAGCACTAGTGGCATGGGGGCTGAAGCCGACGACTTGCCATCTCTCAGATTTTATAAAACGGCCGCACATAAGGTAATATTTTAAATTAAACAAGCATTGCTTAAGCGCATCTGAACAAAGTTTTCAGCGCACAGGATAATACATAGCGAGTTTACTCAATAATTACATCTCTAGGGCACTCATCCGCAATATTGCGGGCACCCTTCAGGACAGTCTTATAGTACATTTCGGGCGTACGATACTCCTTGCCCACTGGCGGCGGGTCAGTAAGAAGCCTCTCCGCATCCAGCCTGCCCCACTGCACCTTCGCGCGGGCAAGGGCCCGACGAGCACCTTCAATACAGGCGGAGCGCTTGACGACCTCCACCCAGGGGCACGCATCCACCAGCCTCCGCACAAGGCCGAAGTAGCTCCCAGGCATGGCTTGTCCAGGCCACAGCCGGACTATGAGGCCCTTCATGGCCTCCTTAGCCGCCTTCTGGAGCTCGACCAGCTGCTTCAGTTGGTCGCTAGGGGGCACCGGATGGCCGGCCTCAGCGTACTGAGACTAGAAGACCTTCTCCGTTGAGCTCCCCTCCTAGCCACGGTAGAATGCGGCGGCATCGGATACACTTCGCGGCAGATCTGCAAACGCCCCTGGGGAGCTCCGAATTCGGGTAAGTGTCAGGAAGTTTACTTTAACATGCTTGCTTTGCATGAAAAATCCCTTACCCGCCGCTATCTTCTTTACATCTTCAACCTCCTGAAGGGCCTTACGGGCCTCGGCCTTGGCGGACTTGGCACTTTCGAGAGCCGAGGCGAGCTCGGACTCTCGAGTCTTTGAATCGCGCTCCAAACTCTCATGCTTCTCCATGAGAGCCTGGAGCTCTTGCCGCACTTCCGCCACCCGCGCCTCCTGCTTCTCTCGCTCCGCCCGTTCCGCGGCCGCATTGCGTTCGGCCGCGGACACAGCCTCCTTCAGGGTTGCCACCTCGTTCGTGGCCCCTGCAGTACCCACGTTATCCTTGTCATTTTTATTGCAACCTAAATCCTTTTCTGTAAGGTAAATCTTTAAAGTGGTGTTACTCACCTTCTTTGTCCTCGAGCTGCTTCTTGGCACGGCCGAGCTCTTGCTCGGACCGCTCGAGATCCTGCTTCAATGCACCGACCTCCGCAGTCAGTGCGGCAGAGGTCAGCAGCGCAGCCTACAAACCCATATTGACATATTTTTTAGCAACCCTGCGTATATCTTTTTAGATCCTCAGTCCGGCTTTTCTTTCCGAACACCGAACTGAGCATCAGGGGCTACTGTCTATGCGGTATTACATTACATAATTTTAACTTCTTACCTCAAAGCCTGTTAGAAGGCTGCTGCAGGCTTCGGTCAACCCGCTCTTGGCGAGCTGAACCTTCTGAATCACCGCACTCATGATAGTGCGGTGTTCTTCCTCGATGGAAGCACCTTTGAGCGCCTCCAACAAGTTGTCCGGCGCCTCCGGTTGGACGGGGGCTGCCGGTGTCACGGTCTTGCCCTTCTGGCGAAGGGGCTGCCTGCCGGACTCTGGAACCACTGCAGGTTCCGGTGTAGAGTCCGGCGCAAAGTCCGGGAGGCTGCCTTGCGGCACCTCCGGAGCCTCCTCCTGATGGGTCCCTTCCCGGGATCGCACCTCGGCATCTTCAGCGGCGCGAGGGGTGGAGGCAGTCGGAATGGATTCCACATCCGACGCAGCCAACGACCCGCTCGACGAAGCAGGGAGATCATCGTCGGCCGGACTGCAGGCAGTATGCGGCATTAGAAGGACACTATGTGAACAAAAAGAAATTGTACATCATTCAGGGATCCGGATACTTACGATCTCGCCTGAGGCCTGGCCCTTTAGGGCCACTCTTCATCGCCAACGTTGGTGTTGGCGGAGCTGTCCGGGGGAATAGTTCTTCCCCTCTTGGACCCTTCGGCCTCCCCTGTTGGGGAGGCCTTCCTCTTTCTCTCTCCCTCCTCTGGGAGAGAGTCTTCTTCCTCCTCCTCATCTTCGGGGGAGGAATCCGCCTCGGAGTCGTCGGACACCTGAAAACGGGAACTCTTTTGAGTACCCGTGGCCACCTTCTTGGCCTTCTTCTCCGGCACCACGTGCGGTGCCGGAACCAACAACCCCGCTAGACGGGCGTCCACTGGGTCTTCTGGCATGGGAGCCGAGCAGATGAGCTGCTCGGCCTTCTTCATCCATTCCTGTCAAAGGAAAAGGGAGATTAAAACCCGCTTGGGGTCGAACTATTAACAACAAGTGTCCCGTAAAGGGGGAGAATCACTTACCTCGTCAGCAGGACGCTGCGAGTGGAATCCGCGATGTTCCACCGCGGATGCAGGGGCTTCGGCGCCCTTAAACAGCACCCTCTAGGTGCCTTCGTACGTTGTGTCGAAGAGCCCGCTCAGCGCCTGGTGCTGTTCCGGATCGAACTCCCACAGATTGAATGCCCGTTCTTGGCATGGGAGAATCCGGCGGACGAGCATGACTTGGACCACATTAACCAGCCAGAGCTTCTTGTTCACCAGCTTCTGGATACAGGCTTGGAGTCCCGTCAGCTCCTTCGAATTACCCCATAGCAAGCCCTTCTCTTTCCAGGAGGTGAGCTGCGTAGGGATACCAGATCTGAACTCGGGGGCCGCCGCCCACGTAGGGTCGCGCGGCTCGGTGATGTAGAACCACCCCGACTGCCACCCCTTGACGGATTCCACGAAGGCCCCTTCGAACCAAAGGACGTTGGGCATCTTGCCCAACATGGCGCCTCCGCACTCCGCTTGAGTGCCCTTCACTACCTTTGGCTTGACATTGAAGGTCTTGAGCCACAAGCCGAAGTGGGGCTGGATGCAGAGGAAGGCCTCACACACGACGATAAACGCCGAGATGTTGAGGATGAAGTTCGGCGCCAGATCATGGAAATCCAGGCCGTAGTAGAACATGAGCCCCCGGACAAAGGGGTGAAGTGGAAAGCCCAGTCCGCGGAGGAAGTGGGGGGGGGGGGGGGGAAACGACCCTCTCATGGGGCCTGGGGGTGGGAACGAGCTGCCCCTCGTCGGGCAGCCGGTGCGCGATGTCGCCGGAAAGGTATTCGGCGCTGCGCAGCTTTGTGATGTGCTCCTCCTTGACGGTGGAGGCCAACCATTTACCTCCCGCTCCGGACATGGTCAGAGAAGGTCGAGGCGAGATGCGCGAACTTGGGCGCTGGAGGCAAAGGAGGAAGAAGGCATAGGCGAAAAGGTGAATCCTTATCCCTTATATATGGGCGGACAAAGACTATGCGTCCCCACTAGCCTGGTAAAACTCGCTTATCTCCCAAGCGCCACCATCAATGGCGCGGTTGGGTTACCCACGTCCGTATTGATGAGAATCCCGTAATAAGGGGAACACGATCTCTGCTTCGACAAGACGTGCCAAGGAAACCGCTTCGCTAAACGCGCTGAGGTGGTATAATAAAAAACGATTCAAGTAAAGGCTTGGTGGTGGTGTGATGTCATGCCGCAAAATACGTCAGCAGATTGAGCTTGTGTATATATTATTCTCTCTATGGTGGAATGTGGAATTTATTTTGCAGAGCTGGACACTATCCTGGTGTTCACAATCTTCTCCGGATTATTCAAAGGAGGAACCCGCCTTACAATGCCGAACATTATGCGCGCCGGACTTATCGTCATTGAAGCCAGGTTCAGGGGCTACTGAGGGAGTCCTAGACTAGGGGGTGTCCGGACAGCCGGACTATCATCGTCCACCGGACTCCAAGACTACGAAGATACAAGATTGAAGACTCCGTCCCGTGTCCATATGGGACTTTCCTTGGCGTGGAAGGCAAGCTTGGCAATACGGATATGTAGATCTCCTACCATTGTAACCGACTCTGTGTAACCCTAGCCCTCTCTGGTGTCTATATAAACCGGAGGGCTTTAGTCTGTAGGACATAACCTCCATTACAACAATCATACCATAGGATAGCTTCTAGGGTTTAGCCTCCTTGATCTCGTGGTAGATCCACTCTTGTAATACACATCATCAATATTAATCAAGCAGGACGTAGGGTTTTACCTCCATCAAGAGGGCCCGAACCTGGGTAAAACATCGTGTCCCTTGTCTCCTGTTACCATCCGCCTAGACGCACAGTTCGGGACCCCCTACCCGAGATCCGCCGGTTTTGACACCGACAGAGGTCGAGAAAGGACGCAATATGTCGCAGATTGGAGGAGATGGATGGGCCCGTTTCGTCGCTCGCATGCATCTTATTGGTGGTGAGTTGATCAGCTTCAACTTCCGAGCAGAAAGACCCAAACTAGCTGTCATTTATCTCAACCTGGTGGAAGATGATGAAGATGACGAAGATGATGAAGATGATGAAGATAATGAGGACCCACTCGATGAAGATGATGAGGACCCACTTCACGAAGCCATCGTAGCTCAAAGAACAAGGCTGAGTGAGGAGGAGGTGTCCAACCTGTGGGACATAATTCCGCCACGTGCTGACTTTGTCGGGGTGCCATTCGTGACCCGCTTGACAAATACCATGGTTGATCGACATGATATGGTATGTTATACTTACAAATGCAAATTAATAGTTTGAATTACTTAGTGTACAGTCCAATGATATGGTATGTTGTGTGGAATCTAGTCGATGATATATATGTTTTAGTGTAGTAAAACATATTTATTAATTGATATGTTTTTCTTATTCAGAAATTGGCAAAGAGCATATCTGTGAGTTATGGTATCGAGCCTGATGAAGAAGGCTCAGCTGGACTATGCCTTACTGCAAGGGGCTCCGTCACAACCTGTACTTACCGCGTGGACACGGACGGTCGCACACACTTAAACTCGGTTGGGTGGAAGAAATTCCTCGATGGCAAGAATCTTCGTGTTGGACAGGCCATCCTAATTACTATCAGGAACACCAACCGCCCAGGCTTGAGGATGATGATTGTCTTCGATATCATCTAGAACTACATATGTGTGTGTGGCTATATCATCTAGAACTACATATGTGTGTGTGGCTATATCATATAGAACTACATATGTGTGTGTGTGGCTATATCATCTAGAACATATGATGATCGTCGTCGATATCATCTAGAACTACATATGATGATGGCCGTTGATATGACCTTGCACTTCTTGAGGATGCATGTTGGCTATGCATGAAATTGTTATCTAGTACTCCCTTCATTCCAAATTACTCGTCGTGGTTTGAAAATAAACCATGAACGAAGGGAGTACTACCATACCTAGTAATGGTTTATGAATTTGATATCTACTAGCAGTACCTAGTATCTAGTATCTGAAAGGAGAACTGAAAGGGAATGGGGCAGTGGGAAAATGATGAAAGATATAGCAGTAGCGAGGGATGGCGAAATCGCTATAGCTAGTTAATAATAGCGCGTTCACAAAAAGTGCTGCTGATATCGTCAACATTAGTAGCGTGGGTTGGGGCCGCGCTACTACTATGAGTTAGCTGTAGCGCCTTATTAGTAGCGCGGCCACCCGTGCTGCTGCTAGCCTTTTCCCTAGTAGTGATGGTAAACACATCATATGGTGTTGCGTGGAAAAAGTTTGATGAATTACATGCTGACAAAGCGGCAGATCCGAGGCATCCTCGAGTCGGCATCAGCACAGATGGGTTCAGTGTGTTTGGTATGACGGCAGCCCAATACAGTTGTTGGTCCGTATTTGTCTTTCCACTCAATCTCTCCCCCGGACAGATTATGCAAAGAAAGAACATTTTCCTGACGTTAATAATTCCAGGGCCCAACTATCCTGGGAAAAATATGAATGTGTACATGCAACCGCTTAAGGACGAATTGCAAGAAGCCTGGGATAATGGGTTCAAGACATACGACGCCTATAGCAAACGAAACTTCATAATGCGTGTCTGGTACATGTACTCGACGCATGACTTGCCGGCGTATGCGCTATTCGTTGGCTAGTGTGTGCATGGAAGGTTCCCGTGCCCCACATGCAAGGGAGCTCTTGAGTTTCGTTGGCTTCAGGCCGCTCGCAAGTTTTCTTGCTTCGACATGCATAGACAGTTCCTGGATCCTCGCCATAAGTTCAGGAAAGACAATAAGAACTTCATCAGAGGTAGAGTTGTAAAAAACTCTGCACCACCTGCGTTGACAGGCCAATAGACCCTGAATCAGTTAAACGCTCTCGAGCCAGATCCAGAGCGTCCAGGGTACTTCAAGGGGTATAATTCTGAGCACGCCTGGACTCACAAAACATGCTTATGGGATCTGCCTTACTTGAAAGACCTCCTTTGCCCAGACAACATCGACGTGATTCACACTGAGAAGAATATCGCCGAGGAACTTTTTGGTACATTGTTCGGCATAGATGGGAAGTCAAAGTATAATACTAAGGCTAGAGTGGATCTGGAGGCGCTATGTGATAGGCCGTTACAAAATATGAAAGAACCGAAAGGAAAGCAGAACTGGACGAAGCCAAAGGCATGGTTCAATCTTGGAAGGCCAACTATGAGGGAAATTATCTTGTGGGTGAAAATGCAGTTGATGTTCCCCGATGGGTATGCAGCGAATCTAAAGAGGGGAGCGAGTCTTGATAAATTGAAGATATTTGGTCTCAAGAGTCATGATTGGCACATATGGATTGAGCGGGTAATGCCGGTGATGTTGCGTGGCTTCATCCCTGAGGATGAATGGCTAGTACTGGCAGAACTCAGCTATTTTTTCTGTGTTCTTTGTGCGAAAGAACTATCGCCTGGCGTTCTAGAAGAAATGGAAGAGTTGGCGCCGGAGTTGATCTGCAAGTTAGAGAAGATCTTTCCATCGGGCTACTTTAATCCAATGCAGCATTTGATTTTGCATCTCCTCACCGAGGCAAGATTGGGGGGCCCGTGCAAAATCGTTGGTGCTACCCAACTAAGAGGATGCAGAAGACGCTTCGAGAAAAATGTAAAAATAAACATAGAATTGAAGCATCGATGGCTGAGGCATTCATCACTGAGGAGGCGGCAAACTTCGTGACAGCACACTACAAAACAAAAAATCATCATTTGCATAATCTGAAGCCTCGGTACAATGCTGATGATCCTAAAAAGGGTGGATCCAACCTCAGCCTATTCAAAGGGAATCTCGCACCAGCCAGTGTTTCAAATCCAGTATCTTTGGATAACGAAGAATGGCGAACCATTTCGTTGTATATCTTCAACAACCTGATAGAAGTGTGGCCATACATCGAGTAAGTTCTCGGTACATTGTTTCGCAACTTCTATTTCCTTTGAACTGCTCTTATTCCTAGATATTTCATACTCGATACGTCGCCCTATTCTCGTATGGAGCGGTGATCCAAAAGGATTCCGTCGAAGAGTATGAGCTTCTCGCAAAGCAAGGAGGCGGCTATCCTGGTTTAATCTCTTGGTTCACACAAACGGTAATTTCTATTAGACAATTTCATTTCATTCTCTAATTTGTGAGTAATGCAACAATCCTTTCATATTAAACTTGTAGGCTAATTCAGAGTCTATGGACGCCGAATTGAGACAAGTCGCTAATGGTTTTGACTATAAAGTCCGTTCATTTGACAAATACGACATCAACGGGTATCTCTTTTGTACCTATGGCAAAGAGCTATCTATGGCCGACCGAAAGTCTACAAATTGTTGTGTATCTGCTATCGGCGAAGGAGGTACCGAGTATTATGGGAGAGTTGAAGCAATTTATGAACTTCTATTCTATGGTGAAAACCCACTGAATGTCGTAGTCTTCAAATGTTATTGGTTTCAGCCGAAGGAGACTAGAAGGACTCATGAACATATAGGGCTAGTTGAAATCAACCAAAGCACCCATTTAGATGCTCCTGATGTCTATATTATGGCTCAACAGGAGACCCAAGTATTCTATCTACCGTGGTCCTGCCAAACTAATCCAAATCTGAAAGGTTGGGATGTCGTTTATGAAGTGCCGCCACGTGCTAGACTATCTCCCCCAAAGGAAGAGGATTATGAACCTCACATTAACCCAGACACATATGAAGGAGAATTCTTCCAAGAGACACGTCTTTCCAAAAAGCGTTTCAAGAACCGGTATACTTCACCCCAAAACATTAAAGTAGACATCGACAGTGAATCCCACATCACCCCAGAGGAGGAACAAGAAGAGCCGGAACAAGAAGAGGTTACTGCTGCGGATGACCTGTCAATGCTTGACCGATTACGTAAAGGTGGCCTTCCACATGTTGATGCCAATGAACCCTATGAGCCCGTCGTTGATTATAGTGATGATGATGATTATGCATTTATTGATGATACTGATCGAGATTATTAGTAGTGTCAGGTATTCATTTTTTTATGTTGTACTTGATGATGATACACTTAAGTGATATACATATTATTATTCATGTCAGTATTTTTTTATGTTGTACTAATTTCGTTTACTCTTGTCATGGCAGGTGTTGAAGGATGAAAGGGGAGCCGACTGAGGCCAAGGACAAACGTGCCCAAATTGAAGGTGTGCCACACCATCAAGGTAGCTCCAACTTATCAGTTCAGGCGGAATTGGGTATGTGGTTTGCTTCATGATTAATGCAATTCATTCATCATGCTAGCTTGAGCCCTTTAATTACTAATTTACTTTGTTTCTCTCTTTCAGGCATGCTACAATAAGACGGATAAGGTGCCAGAGGGGTACGACCTGTATGCCATGGCCCACACTGCCTCTTACAAGCAAGTCAAGGTGAAGGCGAGGAAAGGGGAGGAGTTTAACCCGAGCCAGATTCCCATTGATCCAGAGCAGGTGATGATATCTAGTGGCGGGAGGTCCCGTGGCTCCATAGCCATTGATCCAGAGATTGCTCCTGAGACCACGGTGAGTTTAATTTGAATGGACATTACTTTCTAGTCTTAACATTTGAGTATCATCATGCTAACGAAACATTGGAAATGATCTTTGGTGCAGGGTAACTCCACACAAGCGTCACACAATCCTTCTCCAGCTACTGGCACGAGCCAGCCCGCTCCTACACCTCCATGATCAAGGTAAGTTTCTCTAGTTTTTTGCTTAACAAATGCACAAAGACCTAGACTTAGCTTTATTTCCTCCAATATGCTTACCTTAATGACCTAGAGTTAGCTTCTTTTCCTACAAAATGACTTAATAAGCTTACTGACCTCCAAAACCAGCCATTTTACCTAAGTTAGCTCTAAAACGATCTATACTTAGCTTTGTTTCCTCCAAAATGACCTAAGTTAGTTATAATATGCTTAGTTAACTAGGTTTGCTCAATAATGACATGTACTTAGCTTACTTATGTAAAAAACGGCATAATTAGCTTAGTTAGCTCATAAACGATCCATTTTACCTACGTTAGCTCTAAAATGGTGCATTTTACCTAAGTTAGCTCATAAACGATCCATTTCACCTAAGTTACCTCAAAAACAATGGTGTGCTTCTTCTTCTAGTCTTCTTCTTCTAGTCACCTTTTCCTAACTTTCGTATTTGCCATTTTGCAGATTTCATTCACTTCTCGGAAGCTAGCTTGCTATGATGGAGTGCTTGTTTTTTATTTCATTCTCTTCTAGTATTCTTCTAGCTTGCTACGATGGAACTTGCTATCTTGATGAAACTTTTCATTGTAATATGTATGTGCAACATCCTAATGGTTGTAACTTATGTGTATGTGCAACTTGCTATGTATGAATGGATGGAACCATATATGTATGTACGATAAAACTTATGTGCTGTTAAATAGCCCTGTGAAATATATCTATATATGTCATACATATTTGCTGTGAAAATTGTTGGATTAAAAAAAAGAAAAAAAAGAGCCAATATGCGGGCTCTTTGCTGTCCGCCACCGACGGCAATGGCCTCTTTGCCAATAGCCGCAGACAGCAAATAAGGCACGTGGCAGCCAACTGTGCTTCCTGGGAGCTGACCCATTTAGTCAGTTTGCCTACAGTGGTAGACGGCAAAGGCAGGACGAATTTTGCCGTCAGCGGCAGACGGCAAAGGCAGGACGAATTTTGCCATCAGCGGCGGACGGCAAAGTCCTGCCGTTAGCCACCTAACGGACTAACAGTGAAATTTTTGCCGTCTGTGTTCTTTGCCGTCTGCTGCTGATGGTAAAGGCCCCTTGGCCGTCAGCCACGAAAAGCAGACGGCAACGTAGCTCTTTACCGCACCTTTCTTTGCCGTCCACTTTTGCCGTCCGTGGCAGACGGCAAAGACCTTTGCCATCCGCCATTCCTGCCTTTGCCATCCGCCGTGGTAGACGGCAAAGTAGCTGATTCTTGTAGTGAAAGTCAGCACGTGGCGGAATTATGTCCCACAGGTTGGACACCTCCTCCTCGCTTAGCCTTATTCTTTGAGCTACGATGGCTTCATGAAGTGGGTCCTCATCATCTTCATCGAGTGGGTCCTCATTATCTTCATCATCTTCGTCATCTTCATCATCTTCCACCAGGTTGAGATAAATGACAGCCAGCTTGGGTCTTTCTGCTCTGAAGGAGAAGCTGATCAACTCACCACCAGTAAGACACATGCGGGCGAGGAAACGGACCCATCCATCTCCTCCAATCTGTGACATATTGCGTCCTTTCTCGACCTCCATAGTGTACGGTCCCCCAAGAGCCTCAAATGTCACAGTGTCTCCTGTTAGCTTGTTGTTTCAACCTCACATTGCATGGGACGATCTGTGTAAGAAAAGCAAAATGACACAATGCAGTAATGCCAACACTAAAATTAAAATAGTTGTTACATTTTATATAATTTCTTACCGCCGCATGACAAAAACTCGGCTGGAAGTAGATGCCGAATAGCTTGCCAGTTGCAAGGCTGCTGGCGCACCTTGACTTGCACAGTCGACATAGTGATGGTGGTGGTGGCGCCATTTTCCTAAAGCAATATGAGCAAAGGATTAACGATTAGATGACAAGGTACCACCTACCAAAGCATTTCGATGGCACCTATTGCCTAAGATAATTGAGTAGAAAAACAAGTGGAAAATTTATCTAAATTGGCACCCACATTATGCCAAAAAAATAACTTATTACAAAAAAACAAAAGAATCTACCTATCCATGTAAAGAAAAAATAACAATAAAATGGTGCATACTAAATCAACTAGCATACTAAATCCACTAGCATACTAAATCAACTAAATGACACAATGTTCTAAATCAACTAGCCTACTAAATCAACTAAGTCAACTAGCCTACTAAATCAACTAAATGAAAATGTTCTAAATCAACTAGCCTACTAAATCAACTGAATCATATCAACTAAATCAAAATGTTGCATATAAACTAGCCTACTAAATCAAAATGTAGTAGGAAGGAGGGAGAAGGAGGGGCAACTCGAGGAGGGAGTAGAGAGTATGACGGAGGAGGAAGGCGGAATGAGGAGGGGCCGGCTGGCGGCGAGTGGAGGGAGGACGGAGGAGGAAGGCAGAGCGAGGAGGGGCCGACCAGCGGTGAGTGGAGGGAGGACGGAGGAGGAGGCCGGTACCGAGTCCAGCGAGGAGGATGAGGTGACGGCAGCGCAGATCAGAGGAGGGGCAACGGGGGAGGACCGGCGGCGCGGGGGGTTGAGGGGGAGATCGAGTGAGTGTGTGGATCTGTGGGTTATTACGACTAGTTAACTTAGCAGCAGCTGTTATTGCGTAAATGCGCTGCTGCTACGACCCGTAGCAGTAGCGCTCTTTGTATTAATGCACTGCCGCTATAACTGGCCTCGCGGTGGCGCCGTGGGAATTTTAGCAGTAGCGCAACTTTGAGTGTACGCGCTACTGATAAACTTGTTTCAGCAACGAGTTTTGTCCGCGCGCGCTATTGCTACTTAGCAGCGGTGCCTGATTTTAAAGCGTGCTACTCGTAAGATTCTGTTTATAGGATTTTCCCTAGTAGTGTTGCCTGGCCTTGGTCGTCATGGCTCACGTCACTGAGCCTTGTGAGGTAAACCTTGCATGGAACTCTCCGCCCCTCGAGAGCCAGCCTGAGGAGGCCGATCCCCTCGGGGTTCTTGGCGTCGTTCGCCTCGCGAGGTTTGGCCCCTCGTGAGGGTCTTGAGTTGTTGATGCTGAAGCTGGGCCGTACCAGGCCGTCGATGGAGCCACGTGGTGGGCCGCAGGCAGGCAGGGCTGGATACCCCCATATCCAGGGCGCCGACAGCTATAGTAGAGAATGATAAGGTTTTTGCATTGGTTTATACTAACTTATCTCACGAGTTCTTGTTGAGTTTTGTGTGGATGAAGTTTTCAGTATTAGATAAACTGTGATATGAGAGGAATTAAGGAGACACAAAAGCTCAAGCTTGGGGATGCCCATGGCATCCCAAGTTAATTTTCCAAGAAGTCTCAAGCATCTAAGCTTGGGGATGCCCCGGTAGGAATCCCACCTTTCTTCCTCAACAATTATCGGTTAGTATCGGTTGAGCCTAAGGTTTTGCTTCTTCACATGAGTTGTGCTATCCTTGAAATGTCATTTTGTTTTGTTTTGCTTGCTGTTTTAATAAAATACTTAGGTCTGAAAGTTTTTAAATAAAATAGAGTCCTCAAATAGTTGCCAGGGAGGCTAGGTAAGCGGCACTCACATCCCGTCAACGAAGCTCTTTTCTATGGAATTGCTCTAGTCCTTCACTTATATCTTTTTGAGCACGGTGTGCTTTAGTACTTTTTTAAAGAAATTCTCTCTTGCTTCACTTAAATTAATTTGAGAGAAATAAATATTATGCTCATGACCTTCAGTTATATTTGTTCGAGCTTACCAAAAGCAACGCATGAAAATTAGTCCCAAAATGATAGATATCCAAGAAGGATATAATAAAAACTTTCATGAATATCACTGGAAAAAATAAACTTGATTCCTTGTAATAGTTTTGAGATATGATGATGTGATATGTGAGTCATGTTGATGAGTAATTGTGCTTTCGTAAGAATATTGGTGTTAAGGTTTGTGACTCCCTATGCAAGCAATGAAATTACATCCTACTTGTGGTGCATTATTAGGTGTTAATTATGCTCAAGGCTTGCTTATGAGATTATTCGTTTCTTGGTTGGTCGCTTCCCAATCTTTTGCTAGCCTTCATTCTGCATTAAGTATGATCACTACTTGTGCATCCAAAATCCTTTAAACCTGTTTTGCCACGTGAGTCCACTATACCTACCTATATGCAGTATTCTTTTTCCGTTCTAAGAAAATTTGTATGTGCCATCTCTAATTTTAAAATTAAATTTCTCTTTTATGTGCTCATACTGCTCACGAGGGGGTGAGGGGTGGCCAATATTTTCCGTGCTAGATGTGTTATTCTCACGATGAGCGTTTATTCACTTGTCATTGCACGAGAGTAAGGCAATGGTATTAGGGATGCCCAGTCCCTAAATGAAAAATGAATTTACTTTATGTTGTCATATAATAAATTCCTCGGAAAGTGTTGTTATAGAGGGCACCCGTGGATACAGTTAGCCATGGAAAGTGAAAGTATGGTGGAAAAAGGAATAAGATTTATTTTCTATTTGGGAACCGCCTACGATATATCTAGCATGGAAAGTGTTGGGAGCTCTAAGTCATTTTCGATGGTGGGAAAAGTATGCCTCTCAGAATGTTTTATCTCTAAGTTTTCGCTTTGAGCTCTAGCACCTCTACAAATACCTACTTCCCTCTGCGAAGGGCCTTTCTTTTACTTTATGCAATTTTTATTTTTAATTTGAGTCTCCATCTTCTCTTATAAAGCACCAACTAGGAGGCACTATGATTGTACTTGAGAATTGGGTGTAGCTAATATGCGAGTGTTTTCATGAATGGATTAATGATTAAGCATGATGGGCCAGGGATTGCTTTCTTTAGTGTTGATATTTTAAAAGACATGGTTGCTTATTCATATGCTTGAGTATTGATGTCCTCATGTCAAATTATAGACTAGTGCTTTGAATCATTCAAGTCCAAATCTCCATGCTACAAAAGAAAAGAGTATATGATGAATATGATAGGTAGCATTCCACAACAAAAATTCCGTTTTCAAATGCTACTTTATCATGATAAGTTTTATGAGAAAGAATTGTTGTTATGATGCTAGGGAAAAGTGATTGAAATTTTCATTGATCAAACTTGTGCACTTTGCTAGCATTCACAAATATATTTCTACCATTAATATTTGCTCCCTTGCTGTTTTTATTTGTTCAGGTTATAAAAATATATTTCTACCATCAATATTACACTTTTATCACCATCTCTTCGCTGAACTAGTGCACCTATACAACTTGCCATTGTATTGGGTGTGTTGGGAACACAATAGATTTCTTGTATTTGGTTGCAAGGTCATTTGAGAGAGACTATCTTCATCCTATGCCTCCCACGGATTGATAAACCTTAGGTCATCCACTTGAGGGAAAATTGCTACTATCCTACAAAACTCTGCGCTTGGAGGCCCAACACGTGTCTACAAGAATAAAGTTGTGCAGTACACATCACCGCCTTCAATTCCCTCGAGCCGAGGTCCCGCAAGGCGCTAAGGATCTCTACGGGAGGGGTACGAGAAGCTGCTAGTGACTCCGGGGGAAGGCCCCGCCGGGCTGCTTCTCAAGCTCACCATGATGCTCGAGGGCATCGTTGTCAGAGTGGGCCCGCTGGTGGAGGGGGAGGCTCATGCGTCTTCTACCTCGGCTCCGACGCGCGTCTTTAGCCACCTCCATCTTCAAGACCCAGCTTTGACTTTGTCGCCCTGCTCGAACCCATGGACCCTGAGCTCCAAGATGCTGCTGCCGCAGCTATGAAGGATCAGGTGGAAGCCATGCTGTGGAAGTTCCTTGCCACTGACCCAGTGACTGCGGATGACGGCAAGGATGGTGGCGACGTCGTCGATGACAGGGCTCCCCAAGCGGGTGACGGCGATGTCCAAGGCTGAAGAAGAGGCTCGATGGTGGCGCTTCCCCCCATTTAAGTCCTGCAACATGTATCATGCCTCGTGGAGGCGTAAGAATTTATGCTTGGTACTTTTAAGATACAGTATGTTTTGTAGTGATTTGCTAGGGTTCCATGATTTCCTTTCCATTTGCTTTAGTGTTCTGTGTCGGCAGGGCCCAGCCCCACGCATACCTCAGCCGCCGTTAGGTCGTCTGAATCACCAAGACGAGACCAAGGGGTGAGGGGCTACGTAACCAGTTAGGATCCTAAGTCGAGATGCTCAGGAGTCCCCCTTGACATACAAACAACCCTCGGGAAGGAAATGTGAGAGTAGGTCTTAGCGTTCTGTGTCGTCAGGACCCGACCCCGCGCATATCTCAGCCGCCGTTGGAGCGTCCAGATCACCAGGAGGAGACCAAGGGGTGAGGGGCTACATGACCAGTTAGGCTCCTGAGTCACGATGATCATGGGTCCCCCTTGATGTGTGAACATATCTCCATACCTTTACTCGCCGGGTTCTTGCCGCGGGAGGGGTGTGCAAAGACCGGGTCCGGGGGACATGGCGAGGTGGCATATGTCAGGCATGACCTGAGCATAGCCCCCGTGCCCAGCCCCTTCGCGTAACTCTCCTGAGGGGAAAGCAGTGCGGTGAGGCTGAGCACCGAGCCTGGTGGCTTGCTTGAGGTTAATGCAGTCGTGAGGCCACCCCCAGTTGTTTATCACCAGCGCGGAGAATGGTACTTCTCCTCGACCGTTCCGACTGCTAGCATGGAGCATGGTGCTTCCACTGGTGTGTGGGAGGGACCTCCCTCTGAGGGGAGACTCCAGGGCGTGTACATCCCCGCCCTGAGATGTGGCTTGCACGGTAGGGCTAGAGGAGGTGTGTATGGGCACTCGTGAGCCAGCGCGGGACTCACGAGGCCCTACCTCAAGGCGGGTTGCACCTAGATTTGATTCGGAACACTTGAGATGGTCCTATGAGATGGTTAGGCAACCTGCGCCGAGTGAATCTCCTGAGGTTATCGCATGAGAAGGCCAAACAACAACGACCCCAGGAGGTGACGTGAACAGGACCGGCCCGCCAGACAGAGCTCAGCCGTTGGGTTTGTCGACGCTGCAGGGACGGACCTGAGCATAGACGCCATGCCTAGTCTTCTCATGTGAAACTCCTGAAGAAAGACAACCGGCGTACGGCTCCCGGGGTGGCGAGGCCTCGGGTCGCGCACCCTTACTCATCCGCCCTCGATTAGCTCATGCGAGAACAAGGCACCACCGACCATGGGAGGTGACATACACGGGAGCTAGCCCGCGAGCCAGAGCTCAGCCACTTGGGATTAGCAACGCTGTAGGTACAGACCCGAGAACAGACGTCGTGCCAGTCCTTAATCATGAGGCGGTCGTGGGTGGGCTTGCAAGGGCGTACGACGTTCATGGCGAGGAAGCATCGTCACTACAAAAAAAGACACATCCCTGACATTTTGGGCCGAACGAATTTTTTTCCTGTCATACTTATGACACTTCTATGACGATAATTGTGAGAAAACCCGGTATCATCATAGATGTGGTGGGCTCCTACTTCTATGAAAAAACATCTTGTCAGAAAATGGGCTTTTCATCCTGGGCGGGCCGGAGACGCAGCTGCATGACATTCTTTGGGCCGTCCATGACGGAAAAAACCATGGTAGAAGCGAGGGCGAGGAAAATATCGGGGAGTTCCCAATTACGGTGGGTGCTCTGGGGCCGAGCGATGTGTGTTTCTATCGTACACGTACGCGCGTGGGTGCGAGGCGTTGGGCTCTTACTAAACCCGAGCGAGGCGTTTGCCTACTGAACCCAAGCGATTGCACTGCAGGCTACGTGTTACTGAACCCGAGTGAGAGATTCCTTCGTTCACTACTGCTGCTAACTGAATCCGATCGAACCTGCTGCCTCCTTCCCTTGATGAATAGTGAGTGTTGTTGGGGTGGGGGTGGGGTTGGATGAACAGTTCCCAGTGGGGGTTTGGATGAACAGGACCCTGTGGTGTTGCCGCTGGATGAACAGGACCCCGATCGATCGAGCCGATTGGGCGTGGATGAATAGGACCCCGTGGAGGGCTAGATGAGCAGACACCATGGAGGGAAGGTTGAACAGTAGCCAGTGGAGGGCTGGTTGAACAGTAGCCAGTGGAGGGCTGGATGAACAGTAGCCCGTGTAGGGGTGGTTGAATAGGACACCGTGGAGAGGGCTGGTTGAACAGTAGCCTGTGGACGAGCGGTGGTGAAAGTGTGTTAATTCGATTAGAGGGGGGTGAATAGGCCGATTTTACAAATTCGTCACTTAGGAATTTCAGGGTGAGGAAATCCCTAAGTCACAAACTACAAGCAGTGGAATAAGTACTCAGGTATAAGTATAACAGAGCAATAGCATAGTCATAATGATGAAATGAAAGACAGACACAGAGTACAGAAAGCGTAAACACAGGATAAGCAGGCTGAAGACAATGTGACTAAAGAAATTTGATTGAGGATATATAGAAAGTCTTCAGTCAAAGTCTTCAAACAGTAATGATCAGGTTAATCAACACATGAATGAGGAAATGAAAGGGTTGAGGAAATAGAACCTGTAGGCTTGCTGAAGACAATGATTTGGTAGACGAGTTCCAACTGGTGTGACAGCTGTACGTCTGGTTGGAGCGGCTGAGTATTTAAACTCGAGGACACACAGTCCCGAACATGCAGTCCTCACCGTATTCTCCTTGGGCTAAGGTCACACAAACCTCGCCCAACACTCGTGGTAAGTCTTCATAGGTGACTTCCAAATCTTCACAGACTCGGTCACTCAGCAATCCACGATTCCTCTTGGATGCTCAGACCATGACGCCTAACTGTCTGGAGGATACACAGTCCTCAAAGGTAACAAGCGTCGGTTCCACACAGGAACAATCTCTTCAGTGATGCTCAATCACTTTGGGTTTGTAGGTTTGGGTTTGGGATTTGGGTTTTCCTCACTTGATGATTTTTGCTCAAAGTCCTCGGAGGATGGGATGCTCTCAATTGACAAGTGTTAGTTTCTCTCAGAGCATCCAACCAGCTAGTGGTTGTAGGGGCGGCTATTTATAGCCTAGGGAGCAGCCCAACATGATAAGACATAAATACCCTTGAAGGATATGACCGCTAGGTGGTAGGATATTTTGGACAGCTGGCGCGTAGCACAACAATGGTCGGATTTGAGGTCCGAATTCCTCAGGGCTATCATCCTCACTACGTAGGCAATCTACACTGGCGAATTCCAAACTCCTCAGTCAGAACAAATTCCTGAGAGACCAGAAGATCTTCGTCTCTGTCACTGAAGAAATTGAGTAAACTGATATGAGATTTCCAATGGCTTCACTCGAAAGGATTGGGTAGGTGTAGGATTTCTAGATGAGCATAACCTGGAAATTAGTTTCCTTAGTATTACGTCGACCCCCTTTAACAGTACGGTGTTTCCTATGACTCAAGAAAGAGAAAATGTAACTACGGAAACAAAAGTCTTCACGCTTCATAATCCTCGCATGAATATCCAAGTCTTCAAGGTCACACCAATTTCATCACTTTCAAAGTCTTCAGGAGAACCAAAGTCTTCAGCTGTAGACATTCATTTTTAGGGGTCGACTTTCACTGTAAATATCAAACTCCTCATCGACTTATAGAGCTTGTGTACACTCATAAACATATTAGTCCCTTAACCTATAAGTATTCAATACACCAAAATCACTAAGGGGTACTAGATGCACTTACAATCTCCCCCTTTTTGGTGATTGATCACAATATAGGTTAAGTTTTCAACGGGGATAAACTTGTGAATTAAAAGTGCTCAATATTGAGGAATTTGATTGCAAGATATAGAAGAACTCTCCGTGAAGATGTGCATAGTGAGGAATTTGCTTTTGAAGCAGTGCACATTTGAAGACTAGAATCATGGAGATCTCCCCCTATATCTTGTAATTCATACACACATTTAACATATCGAATGAAGAATTCGAAATGCATGATGAAATATGGTGACTGATGTAATTCAGCATGCATGCATAGCATATATGAGGTAATAGCATGCAGAAAAACAAAGCAAAAGTATCAGGTCACCACCACACTTAAGTTTACAACTCAATCAATAAACACTTGAGAAGAGCGAGAGTTGCAACTTAACAAAAGAATGCCCATATAGATATACCCGCTTGAAGATTAACTCAAATTTCTCCCCCTTTTTCATCAAATGACCAAAAGGTACGAAAAATGAGGACTAACGCCCCTGAAGAATTTCATCACGAAGTTGATGGAGGAGCGCCAGTGTTGTTGGGGTCGGTTGTTGGAGTAGGGCCTGCTGCAGTGTCGTCCAAGTCTTCATTTTCATCGGTCTCACACGATGAAGAATATTAGCTGGGTACCAAGGAAGGAACTTCGACTTTCTTGAATTTCTTTGTCAGAGGCTTAGACAAGCTGAAGTCCTGCTTGAAGCCCATCTGCTTGAGATCTTCATCACCGTAGAGATGAGTCGGAACAGCCCAGGTGCGATCAAAAACTTCATGGAGGTAGTAGTGGTTCTTCTTCACTGAATTATGTGTAGCAGTCATGTTGTGAAGAATTGAACCAAACTGACGCTTGACCCATTTATGGTTGCGATCGACCTTCTGATGAAGACTGAGGAGAAGCTCACGATCAGTCATCACCCTTGGAGTTGTGGCTTGAGGACTTTGCTTTGATGCATTGGCGGCAGAATCATGAGTGGCAGAGTCATCACTTGTGGAATACAATGCAGCTTTGCGGAACTGAACATCCAAATGACAAATGCTCTCATCAACAATTGTAGTGGCCTTGCCCTTTTCATCAGCTGAGGAAAATATCCGCTTGAGGACTTCAATAGGGGGAAAGTAACTGCCATGGTTGAGCGTGTTAGCCTTGTATTTGATTGAAGACCTAGATCTGAGGAATTTCATAATCCAGGGAGCATAAGGCTTCAATTCACAAGGAGACAGTGCAACGTTTGCCATAGTCTGCATGAAGAAGTCATGGTAGTTTATTGGGATACCATGCATGATATTGAACAGCAGGTTCTTCATGATGCCAACAACTTCTTCATCATTCGAGTCATGGCCTTTGATTGGACTCAATGTCTTGGTCAAAATGTGATAGATAGTCCGAGGTACATATAGCAATTCCTTCATGAGAAATTTGGTCCTTGGGGCTTGACCGGGCTTCGGTGGCTTCATCAGTACTTGCATGAAGTGATCAGACAGCTCAGGTTCATGATATATACGACTGGCACCTTCAAGGGGAGGACTGACAGGCAGGGCATGAAGTGAGTGTTCTCTGTCATCCAGTCCAACACCCAAGAGTTGGCATCTTCAACATTTCCGGTGATGTGCAGTGTCACATAGAACTGAAGAATGAGTTCTTCATTCCAATCACATATGTCTGTGCGAAAGTTGAGCAATCCAGCGTCATGAAGAACACTGAGCACTGGTGTGAAGCACGGCAGCGATTCCATGTCCACATGAGGAATATGCGCATGGTCGAAGAGTTTGTCCTTATCGAAAAGCAGTGAAGAATAGAAGTTTGCTTGGCTGGCAGTCCAGAAATGCTTCCTTCTAAGACGAGCAAAGTCAAAAGGGTTGTAGTCGGTGAAGAACACATGCTCATGGAAGAAGTCATCAGCCTTGAATTTTGGCATCTTCGAGAATGGATTCTTCGGCTTCGGTTGAGGAGTATCAGTCAATTGCAGCACAACCTCAGGAATCTCAATCTCTGGAGCCGCAGGCTAAGGAATTTCAGCTTCTGTTTCTGTAGCGGCTTGGGTCTCCGTTTCTTCACCAGCTTTGTCATCAGCACTAGTGGCTGGAATTTCTTCAGGAATGGAAGGTGCAGCGTGAATTTCATCAGAGCCCATTTGAACTTCAGTAGGTACTGGGGACTGAGGAATTTTTTGAAGTGGCATGAACAAAGGAGAGTTTGGTGCTGACTTTCCCAAAAATCATCATTCATCACAGGCATGGTGCTCCCAATGCCCACGTCTTCATCTTCTTCCATTTCTTCAACGCCTGCCTCTTCAGCTGTGAACTGAGGCATTGGTGATGATACCAGAGGAGTTGAAGTGATAGTGTCTACTTCAATTTCTTCATCCATCTGCTCTGTCGAAGCAGCAGAAGGATTTTCTTCATTAGATTCATTTGGAATCTCATAATCTTCACCCAAAGGAATGATTTCCTTTGATGGCATGCTTGAGAGAGGAACAACATCAATTGAATTTTCAAGAGAGCTTGTCAAAATCTTCGCATTCTTGGAAGCAAAAGATTCTGATGAAGTAGATGCTTTCCTTTTCTTCAGTGCAGCTCGCTCTGCAGCCTTTGTTTTCTTCACTTCCAATGAAGAAGGAAGAACAAAACTTGGTGTTGGTGTAGGAGGAGTAGAGGAAATTGGAGCAATTTCTTCAAGCACAACTAATGTAGTTGTCCTGACTTGTTTAGCTTCTTCAGGCGCAGCTTTAGATGCTTCAGCTGGCCTGACTTATTCTTCAGGCGCAACACTAGTGGTTTCCCTGGCAGTTTCTTCAGCGGCTGGAATTGCTTCGTCATCCTTGGTGCTTGCAGTTTCATCTGCAGCCTGGTTTTTATCGACGGTGCTGGCATGTTCTTCACTTGGCTGAGCAGATACTTTAGCCAGAGGAATGTCAATGTGCGTTGGATCATCAACATTGGAAGTGAGGTCTTTCGCCATTTTAACGAATCTGACTTTGGCTCCCTATCGGTGTCAAAACTGGCGGATCTCGGGTAGGGGGTCCCGATCTGTGCATCTAAGGCTAATGGTAACATGAGGCAAGGGACACGATGTTTTACCCAGGTTCGGGCCCTCTCGATGGAGGTAAAACCCTACTTCCTACTTGATTGATATTGATGATATGAGTAGTACAAGAGTTGATCTACCACGAGATCGTAGAGGCTAAACCCTAGAAGCTAGCCTATGATGATTATGATTGTGTCTCTAAGGACTAAACCCTCCAGTTTTTATAGACACCGGAGGGGGCTAGGGTTTACACAGAGTCAGTTAAAAAGAAGGAAATCTATTATCCGGATCGCCAAGCTTGTCTTCCACGCAAAGGAGAGTCCCCTCCGGACACGGGATGGAGTCTTGAGTCTTGTATCTTCACGCTCCAATAGTCCGGACAAAGTGTATAGTCCGGCTGTCCGGATACCCCCTAATCCA
Source organism: Triticum timopheevii (assembly GCA_963921465.1). Taxonomy (NCBI): domain Eukaryota; kingdom Viridiplantae; phylum Streptophyta; class Magnoliopsida; order Poales; family Poaceae; genus Triticum; species Triticum timopheevii. The sequence goes on along the minus strand of OY997262.1, from coordinate 246,993,379 downwards.
GGACTCCCTCAGTAGCCCCTGAACCAGGCTTTAATGACGATGAGTCCGGCGCGTAGATTGTCTTCGGCATTGCAAGGCGGGTTCCATCTCCGAATACTCCCAAGTAATTATCGAACACTTAAATCGTGTCCGGATCTGCAAGATGATCTTCACATGCCTTCATGGGGAGAATGATATTCCACAAATACAACCTGCTGACATTTTCAGTTAGCATGACATAACATCATAGTGGAGACATTATTGAACCGTCTCTCCACAACCAACCACCGCACACATTGCAAGGCGGTTTTCCGGGCACGTCTCATTGAAGCAGAGATCGTGTCCCCCTTATCGCGGGGCTTTCATTAATACGGGCGCGGGCAGCCCAATCGCACCGCCAATCATGGCGAGTGGGGAACGAGCGGGTTCCAATAGGCAAGTGGGGAGGCACAAAATCTTTTATCGCCTCTATAAAGAGATAAGGTTCTTCCTCTTCACCCACGCCCTTCCCTTCGCTCGTCCATTCCCCTTTGCTCAAGCCCTATCACCCAAGCACTTGTCTTCTCCATCGAAGAGAGGTTCTCCAAAGATGTCCGGATCCAGAGCAGGAGGCAAATGGATGGCCTCTACCATCCGGGAGAAGGATATTAAAAGGCTCCGAGAGGCCGGGTACTTGGCCAAGAAAATCGGCCACCGTCTTCCGCCGGCGGGACAGATCGTCCCTACTCCAGAGCCCCACGAGAGGGTCGTGTTTCTTCCTCATTTTGTCCGCGGGCTCGGGTTTCCCCTTCACCCATTCGTTCGCGGCATCATGTATTATTACGGGATTGATTTTCATGATCTGTCCCCCAATTCTTTCCTTAACATCTCAACGTTCATCGTCGTATGTGAGGCTTTTCTCCATATTCCGCCCCACTTTGGCTTGTGGCTGAAGATCTTCAACGTGAAGCCCAAGGTGGTGAATGGCGAGCACGCCAAATGCGGCGGCACCATGGTGAGCAAGATGCCCAAGGTCGTATGGCCAACAGGTGCCTTCAAGGACTCCGTCAAGGAGTGGCAACAGCAGTGGTTCTATATCACCGAACCGCACGGTAAAAAGTGGGCCGCTGCTCTTGAATTCAGATCCGGAGCCCCACTGCGGCTCACGTCCTGGCCCGAGAAGGGCCTGAACTAGTCCTCATCTGACGAGCTGTCAGTGCTCCAAACGCGCGTCCAGAGCATGGTCGACAAGGATGTAAAACTTGTCAACGTAGTCCAGGTGATGTTAGTTCACCTGGTTCTCCCTTGCCAGCGTTGAGCCTGCAATTTGTGGGAATATGACCCAGCCGAGCACCTGACCCTACGGGAGCTCAATGGCTCCTCCCACAAGGACATCTGGAAGGTGCTCTTCAAGTCTGGCAAACCGTGGTCGGGCTCCACCGAGGACCGCAGGTCCAGTAAGTCATTGCTATGCTCTTCCATCCATGTTTTAGTCGGCATGTCCCAAGGGAGACGCCTTTATCATGCTTTCTACAATAATCCCAGGAATGGATGAAAAAGGTGGAGCGGATACACTGTCTTGCCCCGCTGCCGGAGGAGACGGCCGGACCTCTTCTGACGAAGATGCTGGTCCCAGCGCTTTACGAGGCACCAAAGAAAGAGGCCTCCAAGAAGGTCAAGAAGACCAAGAGTGGCCTCCGTCGTCGCGATGCTTCGGATGCAAAATCCGAAGATTCCAGCGACCATCCCACCTCCAAAGATGAAGAGGCGGAGGAAGAAGACGAGTCCCCCACAGGGGGAGGGAAGAAAAGGACGGCTTCCTCATCCCTGGAGGCCGAATCGTCAAAGAGGGGGAAAGGTTCCCTCCAAGAGGCATTCACCACGGCTGCTGATAGCAGCCCGGAGTGGGATCCCAGGGCCCAGCCCCTGGTAAAGTCGTAAGTATATGAAATTCGAACATACCTACGTGCCCGAGGTCATTAGGATGTAGTGGTTTAACTGTCGCCATTCTTTTGTGCAGCACGGCGAGGTCTCGCGCCGAACAGTCCTCCTCGGAGGATTTGCTGAGCTCAGATGCCCTAGAGAGCGAGACACCTCCATAGGTCCCTTCCCCGAAGCCTAGGCGCGACACCGAGGTGTCGTCCCAGCGTGGCCCGGACTAGGGAGGACACATCTCTAGGGCTAGATACATGGGAGCAGCGGTTCCCGTGAATGTCGACGGCGGGGGTGATCTTGGGTTTGGCCCGCAGCTGGACACAGTCCTGGAGGCCTTTAAAGCTCCAAGATTGGGCGAGCAGCCCCCCTTGACGGAGGGAGGCCAGCCCGCTCCGCTAGCAACCTCTGTCCAAGCAGAGTTGCCAGGCGGTCTGTCGATAGCGCTAAAAAGTGCGTCCATCATCGACGAACATCGCGCCCTCATGGGTGCGGTGATTGCGAAGATTCAATCCGCTGAGAGCGGGCTTAATGAATCTTGCCTTAGCCTTATAAAAGGCTTTGAGGTATGTCTTTAGGACCCTTTGGAATATTGTCATAGTACGAGTAGTAGCCCCTGATGCACTGTCCAGTGAAAGGTAGAGAGAGAGAGCCGGACAGGGGATCAAATTTCCTCTTTGCAGGAGACTCAGTTAAGGACGTATATCCCTTTGTTTGAAAACAGGCGTCTGAAGCGACGACCGCCTCTCATAATGCGGAGGTGTCCAGACTAAAACAGAGTCTAGAACGGGCCGAACAAGAACTTGGCCGCTTGAAGAAGCAGTTGGAGGACAAGCAAGGTATGTTGAAACCTTTTGCTAAGTTGGGCATGAACGAGTAGTTGTGCTTGAAAATATTTGTATTGAATGTTCTAGGAGCGAGTGTCGAAATTGAGGCACTAAAGAAGGCTGTGGCCGAAGCCGACAAGAAGGACGCCACCGAGCAGGCTCTTCGCGAAAAGCATGAGGCCAGGGTCATCGAAGCTGAGCGAGAGCTCCAGGAGGCCGTGAAGAAAGGCGAGACCTTGGAGCAGAGTCTAGCAGGGAAAGAATCCGAACTTGCCCAAGCTCTCCAAGCCGTAGATGATGCTCGGGAAGAAGCCCGAGGTGCTCTTAAGGACATTCAGGAGGCACGGAGGGTTGCGGCTGGTAAGGGTTTTTGCACTTTAAAATAATTTTTGCATAGTAATGGGAGGAATTCTAAGCGACTAGCTGAATTCTTCTTTCTCCAGGGGCGTTTGCGGACTTGCCACGCAGCATATCTGATGCTGCCCAATTCTACCGGTCTGAGGAGAAGAAGTCTGTGGAGAAGCATTTCTGGTCGCAGTATTTGGCGCCGAATTATCCGGTGCCCTTTATCGATCAGCTCAAACAGTTGGTCGAACTGCACCAAGCGGCCGAACTAGCCATGAAGGACTTAGTTGTCCGGTTGTGGCCTGCTGAGCCAATTCCAAGCAGTTACTTCGGACTCGTGAAGCGGATTGTAGGTGCTTGCCCTCGGCTCGACATTATTAAGCGATCGGTCTGTATAGAGGGTGCAGGCATGGCGTTTGCCCGTGCAAAGGTGCACTGGGGGAAGCTTGATGCTGAGAAGTTGATGACCGAGGGACCGCCAGAGGGTAAGGAGCATCGCAAGCCCGAGTTATACTATGAAGGTGTCCTGAAAGGAGCCCGCCTTGTGCCGGATCAGTGTACCAAAGACACTATATTTCCCTGAAGGCAGTCATGCCGTCCTTTGTAATGCGGGATATTGGCACTGTTATTATTTATTGCATGTTTATATGAACGTTTGTTCTTCCTGTGCGGCTATTTACAGTATATAAATCCTGAGAGTTGGCCAGTCATCGGCTTCTGCCCCCACACAAAAAGAACGGGAGTGTTCAGGACATACCTGAACACTCTTTATCCCGCTGTTGGGTCCTTTTAAGGAGGTGTTCCTCACCACGAACCAGGCAATCGGACTATAGGGCTTTATCACTCTCACTTAGCCATAGGAATTCGAGTATGGTGGGCGCAGCCCCTAGTATTCAGAAGACTGTACTAGGGGCTCTAATGGCGCCTGATCAGAGAACCGATCCGTCGCACTCTGCATTGATTATGGCATTGTGCAGAATGAATCTTTAAAGATTTTACAACCTCTCGAACAGCTGACCAGCTCTCGCCATATCATGACAGTCAGTTTTCGGCTTTCTCTACTGAGGTGCTCGTCCGGAAGCACCGGGACACAATCGAATTTTTTCTCCTAGCGCTACCTTAGCCGATAGAGCGGAATGTAAGGTACCAAAACATGGGAGCCGGGCAAACCCAACTAATGACCCAATACATGATTCGGAGTTGATACATATAGTTCTATAAGTTCGGGGTGCCGAGCGACAAAAAGGTGGCCGGACTTTGTTGCCATATGATGAGTACTGTGAAGCCCCTGGCATAGTGGGGCATGACACTATGTGCGGGTACCATTATGACAAAAGATCGTCAATGAGAAACGACGGCCGGTAAGTGTTATTTAGGTCTATGTATCGTAGTAGAATGACATGTCTATGTAGTACTGCTTATGAAAAGGGGTGTGCTAGCGGAACCTGTCGTGGCCAGACTAGGGGAGGCTGTGTGCGGATCCTAAATGTATCCAGTCTTTCTCCTTTGGGTGGGTTTTACTTATGTGTTCCTGCCTTGTGCGTCCGAGCGGATTCCATGTCGCTAGTCCTGCTGTGCGCAAAAGTTAGTCTGTCAAGACAACTGCTTAAGGGCAGCTGCATGTCATATATGGTTGAACCGCGGGTGCCAGATCAGAGCCCGGCCAAACCAGGTGATCATGCCATAAAGTAGCTCGGACTCCTCAGTTGGTGTCCGGGTAATTAGCTACCGAATCGAAATGGGCACAACTCGCTATTCCAGCGGCGGTATGATTTCCACTCTGAGGGTGGAGTTCGGCCTTGCCCATAATTGTGATTATGTTACGCGGGTTTGGCCTGATGTTGTACCCCGTTGGGTCTAGCCAATGTGGTTCATCCCGATAGTATATGGTAGTTACCGTATAAGGGGACGGTGCCGAAGACTTTCGTCTGCATGGTGTTTGTTTGGTGATCCGAAGATAACCACTAGGGTGGTTGGCCTGTAGAACTTTGGCCTTTGCACCTGGCATCTTTTAGAAGATGTTATTAATGGGTTTATGCCCGTAGGGGCTCGTGTGAGATGGAGCCCACAAACTATTGGGTCGATAGTGAGTGCAATTAAATTTCTATGGTTGCTGTTGTCCGGACGTTCGATGTGATCGGAGATGATCGGCCCTACTTTTGTACTGCGGAGAATCTTCCTTCGACCTCGCCCTGTTTGATCGGTCTTTCGTTGTTTGAAACCTCCTTTCATTGTTTCCGGCGCACGACTAGCCGTTTTGTTTTGAGGATCCGGCATTCTCTATTGGTATGCTTGGCCGTCCTTCTAGGGGTACCATGAATTTCACATGGTTGATCGAGTATGCTACTCGGGCCGGATGGGCTTGAGCTGTTCTTTTTCCGCTGATCGGACTGGGGGCCGCTGAATTCGGCACCAACTTCCTTGACTTGATGCTTATGACAATTGCGTCTAGGTTTGTGGATGCTGCCTCGCATTTCCTGCGTATTGTCCCGGACCGTGGTATGTTGGCGTCGGAGTGTGGGCTTTAGGTTCTCCTTCTTAGGTTGAGGTAGCGAATTGTGTCTTGTGTACCCGTTTGCGGGGCGGTCGAGTCCGTATTCCTCGGTGGCTAGGACCTTCGTCCATCTTTCTGTGAGCAAATCTTTGTCATCTTTGAGCTCTTGTTGCTTCTTTTGCAGGCTTTTCGCTGTGTCCATAAGCCGTTGCTTAAAGCAAACTTGTTCCGCGGGATCCTTAGGCACGCTGAATTCATCGTTGTCGAGGCTCACCTCGTCTTCGGAGGGGGGCATGTAGTTGTCCCTCTCCAAGTATCCATCCGTCGCATGTCCGGCCTGCTCGAAGGTAGGCTGATCGGGATTGTATTCATCTTCGGCACCATCTGGATTGTTTTTGACTGGTGTGCTAGTATTGCTGTGGCGGGGCTAGGGGCAGCACTGGTGACGTTCATACTTTGCCTTCTTCCTTGAGGGGTTATCCTCCATTGCCTCATCGCCATTGGTTTCTTTCGGAGTGTCCACCATATATATATATATCATATGAGGAGGTGGTTGTCCACCGCCCCGTGGGCGGTGGTTCCTGTTCCTCTCCTACATCGTCGTCCACACCATCGATGTCTTCGGAGTCGTAATCAAGCACGTTGGTCAAATCATCGACCGTGGCAATGAAGTGGGTGGTGGGTGGGCAACGAATTCCCTCGTCGTCTGCTTCCCACTCGAGCCGGACATAGTTCGGCCAAGAGTCTCCTGACAAAGAAAGAGACTTTAACAAGTTCAGCATGTCGCCAAAGGGCGAGTGCTGGAAGATATCTGCAGCAGTGAACTCCATTACCGGAGCCCAACCAGTTTTGGCGGGCTCGGGGATGCGTAGACTGGAACCTACAGCCGGACACAAGTCCGGGGGTCCGGTGTCACAGGCTTCCTTGGGGGTGAAGCCGGTGCTCAGCTCTACCACCGGTGAGTGTGCGGCTTCCGGGGCGGGGTCCATCCACCCGTCCTCGGACGACGCGATTTGCCCCGGATTTAGGTCCAGAGCTCCTGCAGGTGTGATATCCCGAGTATTGTCAGACAGTAGGTCTAAGCCATGCTCGTCATGACTGTTTGGCGCTCCTGGCATAGGCCCGAATCCGTCGAAGATCAAGTCTCCGCGGACATCGGTCGTATAGCTCAAGTTTCCGAATCTGAGCTGATGGCCAGGGGCGTAGATATCGATCTGCTCCAGATGGCCAAGCGAGCTGGCCCGCAGTGCGAAGCCGCCGAAGAAGAAGATCTGTCCGGGGAGAAAAGTCTCACCCTGGACCGTGTTGTTGTTGATGATTGAAGGAGCCGTCAAGCCTTGAAGCGACGACAGAGAGGAACTCTTAATGAAAGCACCAATGTCGGTGTCAAAATCAGCGGATCTCGGGTAGGGGGTCCCAATTTGTGCATCTAAGGCTAATGGTAACAGGAGGCAAGGGACACGATGTTTTACCCAGGTTCGGGCCCTCTAGATGGAGGTAAAACCCTACTTCCTGCTTGATTGATATTGATGATATGAGTACTACAAGAGTTGATCTACCACGACATCGTAGAGGCTAAACCCTAGAATCTAGCCTATGATGATTATGATTGTGTCTCTAAGGACTAAACCCTCCGGTTTATATCGACACCAGAGGGGGCTAGGGTTTACACAGAGTCGGTTACAAAGAAGGAAATCTATTATCCAGATCGCCAAGCTTGTCTTCCACGCAAAGGAGAGTCCCCTCCGGACACGGGATGGAGTCTTGAGTCTTGTATCTTCATGCTCCAATAGTCCGGACAAAGTGTATAGTCCGGCTATCCGGATACCCCCTAATCCAGGACTCCCTCATTCCCAGCCATTCTGCCTTGTAGGCATCAAATTCATCATTGAGATTTTTGATCTCAGATTGCAGAGAGATGAGTTGTTCAGGCTATAGCGTGAGCATGTTGTCCTTCAGATAACGATGTTTCTTGTACTGGGCTTTCTTCATAGTCCTGGCTTGTTCATATTTCCGTTTTTCTTCAGAGATGAAAGCCGTAAACATGTGACTTTGACAAGGAGGGAGGTCTAACTCTGGCAAAGGAGTGTTTGGGTCTTTGTGCAAGATGTTAATGAAATCCAGGAACTTCTTCGGATCCAATAGGAGAGGCACAACACTTCCCTTGGCTCTAGCAGCCCCTTGATGTCTATCTTTGATGATTTTGGACAATTCTTCATCATCATCAGATGGTACTTGGAAGGCAACTTGCTTCTTGTGAGGACTTGGTCTAGTGCCTCATCCTGTAGTGGCCTTGGTCTTCAGCCAAGTGGGGATTTTTGAAGATAGAGGAGGAGCTGAAGAACTTGCAGAAGCTCCTGAGGCAATTGAGATACCTATGGTCCTTTGGCAAGTGGCGAGATGCACAGGTGCTGAGGACTTTGCCGGAGGAGCTGAGGGTTTTGCAACCTGAGGAACTAGAGCAGCTTTAGGGATTTGCCATGAGGGCACAGATTAGCTTGGTCGCGAGGGCATTGCTGAGCTTGGAGGTTTGTGAGCAGGCTTCTTGGGCATAGCCTTCTTGCTTGTGGAAACCTCAGCAGCGGCAGCAGCAGAATCTTCATTGAATTTCCTCACTGCTTCTTTGGCCTTTTTGGCCAACTTGGCTTGCCGTTTGTCCCATTCATCCGCATAATCCTCATCGCATTTGATGCTAGTGGGATCAGCATGCTGGCTAGGTGCTAATGGAGGTCTTGGGCAAGGAGGGTTTAGAGCGAATTTCTTCATGTATTTTGGAGTAACATATCTGTACTCCCTCCATTCCCGTGCCGATATTCGTTCAATTTTCTGTATGCGCACCTTTCGCTCATTCTTTGTTTCCTTCCCATGAGTACCCTGCATAAATATTAGCAGGGATCTCAAAAGCAGTGTTGACTTCTAGTTTCTTTCCTCCCTTCTAAGGTCTTTTGCCATATGTCATTTTCTTCAGCTGAGGAATTTGAACTATTGAGTTCTCTGAAGAAGTATGCAGCTTTTCTTCGAGGAACGCTCAAATGAGTTAATTTGATGAGAACCTAGTGATTTAGTAGCAGACATGTGTACCTGTGAACAGAGTATAGGTGCGAAGAATTTGGATAGGTCATATGCGTTCTCAGAAGTTTTTGCAAAATGGAACAAGTTTGAGGAAATTAACCATATATGTCTTGAAGAATTTCACTAAATGTTCTTTGACTTAGGTTCCAGAGTTGTGTGGATTGTGAGATTCACACGATTGAGGAATATTGAGGAAAAACATCACTTAGAGAAAAAGATCAAGAACAGATGATTGTGTGTGGTGTTTAGAGTGGGGAAGTTGAAGAATAAACACCTTTTGAAGATTTTATGGAAATCATGAGAATCAACAAAAGCAGTAAAAGCAACTTTTAATTACCCTTGATGAAGAACACGACAAACTGGGAGTGTAGATTTAGAAGTTCGTCAGTCCAGATCTTCCACGCCCTAACTTGGCAGAGGAAGACAGGTACGGCGGCGGCGGAGAGAAGATGTCCGCGGCCGGTGATAACCCACAAGTATAGGGGATCGCAACAGTTTTCGAGGGTAGAGTATTCAACCCAAATTTGTTGATTCGACACAAGGGGAGCCAAAGAATATTCTCAAGTATTAGGAGCTGAGTTGTCAATTCAACCACACCTGGAAACTTAGTATCTGCAGCAAAGTGTTTAGTAGCAAAGTAATATGATAGTGGTGGTAACGGTAACAAAAGTAAAGACAACAAAAGTAATGTTTTTGGTATTTTGTAGTGATTGTAACAGTAACAACGGAAAAGTAAATAAGTGAGAACCAGTATATGGAAAACTCGTAGGCACCGGATTAGCGATGGATAATTATGCCGGATGCGGTTTGTCATGTAACAGTCATAACATAGAGTGGCATAGAACTAGCTCCGGTTCATCAATGTAAAGTAGACATGTATTCCGTATATAGTCATACGTGCTTATGGAAAAGAACTTGCATGACATCTTTTGTCCTACCCTCCTGTGGCAGCGGGGTCCTACTAGAAACTAAGGGATATTAAGGCCTCCTTTTAATAGAGAACCTGAACAAAGCATTAGCACGTAGTGAATACATGAACTCCTCAAACTATGGTCATCACCGGGAGTGGTCCCAATTATTGTCACTTCGGGGTAGCCGGATCATAACACATAGTAGGTGACTACAGACTTGCAAGATAGGATCAAGAACACACATATATTCATGAAAACATAATAGGTTCAGATCTAGAATCATGGCACTCGGGTCCTAGTGACAAGCATTAAGCATAGCAAAGTCATAGCAACATCAATCTCAGAACATAATGGATACTAGGGATCAAACCCTAACAAAACTAACTCGATTACATGATAAATCTCATCCAACCCATCCCCGTCCAGCAAGCCTACGATGCAAGTACTCATGCACGGCGGTGAGCATCATGAAATTGGTGATGGAGGATGGTTGATGATGACGACGGTGACGAATACCCCTCTCCGGAGCCCCGAACGGACTCCAGGTCAGCCCTCCCGAGAGAGATTAGGGCTTGGCGGCGGCTCCGTATCGTAAAACGCGATGATTTCTTCTCTCTGATTTTTTTCTCCCCGAAAGCCAATATATGGAGTTGGAGTTGGCGTCGGAGGGCCACCAGGGGGCCCACGAGGTAGGGGGGCGCACCCCCCACCCTCGTGGACAGGGTGTGGGCCCCCTGGTCTTCATCTTTGGCGAGGATTTTTTATTGTTTTTTCTAAGGTGTTCCGTGGAGTTTCAGGTCATTCCGAGAACTTTTATTTTCTGCACATAAAACAACACCATGGCAATTCTGCTGAAAACAGCGTCAGTCCGGGTTAGTTCCATTCAAATCATACAAGTTAGAGTCCAAAACAAGGGCAAAAGTGTTTGGAAAAGTAGATATTACAGAGACGTATCAACTCCCCCAAGCTTAAACCCTTGCTTGTCCTCAAGCAATTCAGTTGACAAACTGAAAGAAAAAAAGAAAAACTTTTACAAACTTTGTTTGCTCTTGTTGTTGTAAACATGAAAATCCAGCATTCAAGTTTCAGCAATTATTATGAACTAACCATACTCACAATAACACGTAGGTCTCACAATTACTCATATCAATAGCATAATCAGCTAGCGAGCTATAATAATAAAACTCGGATGACAACACTTTCTCAAAACAATCATAACATGATATAACAAAATGGTATCTCGCTAGCCCTTTCTGAGACCGCAAAACATAAATGCAGAGAACCTTTAAAGATCAAGGACTGATTAAACATTGTAATTCATGGTAAAAGAGATCTAGTCAAGTCATACCCAATATAAACCAATTGTAATGAATGCAAACGACAGTGTGCTCTCCAGCGGGTGCTTTTTAATAAGAAGGGTGATGGCTCAACATAAAAGTAAATAGATAGGCCCTTCACAGAGGGAAGCAGGGATTTTTAGAGGTGCCAGAGCTCGGTTTTGAAATAGAGATAAATTATATTTTGAGCGGCATACTCTCGTTGTCAACATAACAACTAAAAGACGACGATATCTTACATGCTAAACAGATTATAGGCGGTTCCCAAACAGAATGGTAAAGTTTATACTCCCCCACCTCCACAAGCCTCAATCCATGGCTTGCTCGAAACAACGAGTGCCTCCAACATTCAAAGGGTCCCAGGGGGAGTTTTGTTTGCAGTTATTTTGATTTAGTTTGCATAAAGCATGGGACTGGGCATCCCGGATACCAGCCATTTTCTCGTAAATGAGGAGCGGAGTCCACTCCTCTTGAAAATAACTCGCCTAACATAGAAGATAAGGGCAGCTCTAGTTGACATATGAGCTGATCGAGCATGCAAAACAGAATGTTTATTTGAAGGTTTAGAGTTTGGCACATACAAATTTACTTGGAATGGCAGGTAAATACCGCATATAGGAAGGTATAGTGGACTCATATGGAACAACTTTGGGGTTTAAGGAGTTTGGATGCACAAGCAGTATTCCCGCTTAGTACAGGTGAAGGCTAGCAAAAGACTGGGAAGCGACCAACTGAGAGAACGCTAACAGTCGTAAACATGCATTAAAATTAATTTACACCGAATACAAGCATGAGTAGGATATAATCCACCATGAACATAAATATCATGAAGGCTATGTTGATTTGATTCAACTACATGCGTGGACATGTGCCAAGTCGAGTCACTCAATTTATTTAGAGGAGGATACCATCCCATCATACCACATCATAATCATTCTAATAGCATGTTGGCACACAAGGTAAACCATTATAACTCATAGCTAATGAAGCATGGCACAAGCAACTATAATCTCTAAATGTCATTGCAAATACGTTTACTTCATAATAGCTGACTCAGGAACGATGAATCATCATATTTACAAAAACAAGAGAGGTCGAGTTCATACTAGCTTTTCTCATCTCAATAAGTCCATCATATATCATCATTATTGCCTTTCACTTGCACAACCGAACGATGTGTATAACAATAAGAGTGCACGTGCATTGGACTAAGATGGAATCTGCAAGCATTCAACTCAAGAGAGAAGACAAGTAATATAGGCTCTAAGTTAAATAAACAATCATGCATATAAGAGCCACTAAGCATTTTCAATATAGTCTTCTCGACCCCCAAAGAAAGGAAAAGAATAAAAACTATTTACACGAGAAAGCTCCCAACAAGCAAAAGAAGAACGGGAAATAATTTTGGGTTTTCTTTTTAATTACTACGGCAAAGAAATAAACTACTACTATTTTTTTTCTTAAGGTTTATTAAACACACAAGAAGAAAGCAGGAAAAAGAAAGTAAACTAGCATGGATATTACAGTGAAAGGGTATGAGCACCGACAGCTAGCAATGAGTGTGTGTGAACATGAATGTAATGTCGGTGGGAAATACGTACTCCCCCAAGCTTAGGCTTTTGGCCTAAGTTGGTCTATTGCCAGGGATAGCCTGGTGGATACCCGAAGGTGTAGCTAGGGTCGTATTGTGACGAAGAGGCTCCGGCTTCCACTGGCTGGCAGCCTCCTCTGGATCCCAAGAATAAACAGATAGTCGTGGAGGCTCATCTTGTGGCTCCGGTTTCGGGACTGGTGCAGGATTCCGATAGGCTTGAACAGCCGACCACGGAACGATGTGAGGACCTGCAGATAAGTTAAAGAAAGAAGGAGCAGGCAAAGTGATAGTCTCAGGGTGATGTTTATCAAAGTATAGTTTGTATTTGAGCTCCCCTTTGCGACTCTTAACAAGAAAGTCATGCACTATCATACTCTTATAATCTAAATAAGCACGGGGCAGCGCTGTTTCTTCTTTCTCCTCATGCCTAATAGGTATTTCAAAATGTTCAGCTAGGCATGAAGCATAAATGCCTCCAAAGATGGGGCCCTTAGTACGGTTCTGACTTAACCGTCTAGCAACAATTCCACCCATACTAACAGAGTTATTGCGGTATAAACCATGAACAAAATAATAATATCAGGAATACTAAGGTTTCCACAGTTCCCGCGTCCAATCAAGCAATGACTAGCAAATAAGGCAAAATAGCGTAAAACAGGAAAATGTATGCTAGTGATCCTTGCATCAGAAACCTTCCTGGTTTCTCCCACCGTGATGGTGTTAATAAAAGATTCTACTTCGTTATGGTGGGGTTCATCTAAGGTGCCCTCAAAGGGTATTCTGCAAACCTCGCAGAATTCAGCTAATGTCATCTCTTTAACAACGTCATATAAATGAAACTCTACTATTGGAGGTGATTTCTTAGGGAAAAGTAGAAGCTTTGCACAAAAGTATTTGTGAGTAAGAGATACTGATGACGTTGGTCGCGGAGGAAATTGGTGAGGCCAGCATTCTCAATCAGTAAATAGAAATCCTCATAAATCCCGGCTCTCCTCAAGAAGTCATCGGAAGGCCATTCACACAGCTGGACCTCCGCGGTGCGAGGCAAATTAAATTTGGGCTTCTGCTCTTCTTCCTTTTGTTTTTCCTTAGAGCTTCGGCTCGACGAGCCCCTCAAAAATTTCTTCATTATTTCTGAAACAATCTGAAATTTTTAGTAAGTTCAAATAAAAGTGAACCAACTTCAATAAAATTGATAGCAACAACTCCCCTAAGTGCCTAGAGCCCATATAAAGCATTGGAACTACTTGCAACCATATAAATTTGACATGCAAGCTCAAGAACATGGTCACCTATGCAGCACAAATTTGCAATGAATAAAGCACTAGAACAAAAACTAATTGGACCAATGGAGGAGTCACATACCAAGGAACAATCTCCCCAAGCAGTTTTGCGAGAGGTGCTTTGAGCAAGGAGATCAAAAATCACAGCAACGGGGGCTCGAACTCGTGCTTGAGTTGGTGTTTCATGTTTGTGTGAGGCAAAGGAAGAAGATGGGTGCAGGAATAAGTGTAGGAGAGCCACCATGGGCCCACGAGACAGGGGGCGCGCCCAGGGGGTAGGGCGCGCCCTCCACCCTCGTGACCAGGTGGCAGCTCCCCCCATGGTAATTTTTGCACAGTAAATCCTCAAATATTCCCGAAAAAATCATATTAAATTGGCATGGCATTCTGAGGACTTTTATTTTCGGGATATTTTTATATTGCACGGATAAGTCAGGAAACAGACAGAAAAATACTATTTTACTTTATTTCTACTAAATAACAGAAAATATAAAGAGAGGGTACAGAAGGTCGTGCTTCTAGTTTCATCCATCTCATGATCATCAAAATGAACCCACTAACAAGGTTGATCAAGTCTTGTTAACAAACTCATTCCAAATAATCACGGAACTGGAGAAATTTTGAATAACACTAAGTTACCTCAACGGGGATATGAAAATCCCCAACAATAAGAATATCATATTTTTTCTTGACAGTAGGGAGAGGAAATTCAAAACCTCCAAATATAATCGATGGAATTTTTCCAATGGAGTTGATACTATAAACTTGAGGTTGTTTTCTCGGAAAGTGTATCGTGTGGTCATTGCCATTAACATGAAAAGTGACATTGCCTTTGTTGCAATCAATAACAGCCCCTGCAGTATTAAGGAAAGGTCTTCCAAGAATAATAGACATACTATCATCCTCGGGAATATCAAGAATAACAAAGTCCGTTAAAATAGTAATGTTTGCAACCACAGCAGGCACATCCTCACAAATACCGACAGGTATAGCAGTTGATTTATCAGCCACTTGCAAAGATATTTCAGTAGGTGTCAACTTATTCAAGTCAAGTCTACGATATAAAGAGAGAGGCATAACACTGACATCGGCTCCAAGATCACATAAAGCAGTTTTAACATAATTTCTCTTAATGGAGCATGGTATAGTAGGTACCTGGATCTCCATGTTTCTTTTGTATTCCACCCTTAAAAGTATAATTAGCAAGCATGGTGTAAATTTCAGCTTCAGGTATCTTTCTTTTATTAGTAATGATATCCTTCATATACTTAGCATAAGGATTTGTTTTGAGCACATCAGTTAATCGCATACACAAAAAGATGGGTCTAATCATTTCAGCAAAGCGCTCAAAATCCTCATCATCCTTTTTCTTGGATGGTTTCAGTGGAAAAGGCATGGGTTTCTGAACCCATGGTTCCCTTTCTTTACATGTTTCCTAGCAACGAAGTCTCTTTTATAATAACGTTCATTCCTTGATTGTGGGTTATCAAGATCAACAGCAGGTTCAACTTCTACATCATTACTAGGTTGAGCATCAACATGAACATTATCATTAACATTATCGCAACAGTCATGTTCATCACCTGATTGTGTTTCAGCATCAGAAACAGAGATATCATTCAGATTCTCAGGTGGTTCAGCAATAGGTTTAGTAGAAGTTTGCAAAGTCCTATCATTTTTCTTTTTCTTCCTCTTAGAAGAACTTGGTACATCAATATTGTTTCTCTGAGAATCTTGCTCGATTCTCTTAGGGTGGCCTTCAGGATACAAAGGTTCCTGAGTCATTCTACCAGTTCTAGTAGCCACTCTAACAGCATAATCATTTTTCTTACTATTCATTTCATCAAGCACTTCTTTCTGAGCTTTAAGTACTTGTTCTACTTGAGTGGTAACCATAGAAGCATGTCTGCTAACAAGTTTAAGTTCACCTCTAATATCAGCCATATAATCACCCAAGCGTTTAATCATAAAGGTATTCTATTTTAATTGTCTACAAAATAAGCATTAAAGTCATTTTGCTTAAACATAAAGTCATCAAACTCATCCAAGCACTGACTAGCAATTTTACTAGGAGGGACTTCAGCTTTATCATATCTATAGAGAGAATTTACCTTTACTACCTGTGTCGGGATATCGGGAGGTTCTTGAGTAAATATGTAACTGAGATCATATACTTCTTCAACAGGGGGTAAATTAAGACCATGTATTTCTTCAATAGGAGGTAAATTCTTAACATCTTCAGCTTTAATACCTTTTTCTTTCATTTATTTCTTCGCCTCTTGCATATCTTCGGGACTGAGAAATAGAACACCTCTCTTCTTTGGAGTTGGTTTAGGAATAGGCTCAGTAATTGGCTCTGGAACTGGCTCAGGAGGTGGCTCAGGAGGTGCCCAATTATTTTCATTTGTCAACATATTATTCAATAGAATTTCAGCTTCATCCGGTGTTCTTTTCCTGAAAAGAGAACCAACACAACTATCCAGGTAATCTCTGGAAGCATCAGTTAGTCCATTATAAAAAATATCAAGTATTTCAGGTTTCTTAAGAGGATGATCAGGCAAAGCATTAAGTAACTTGAGAAGCCTCCCCCAAGCTTGTGGGAGACTCTCTTCTTCAATTTGCACAAAATTGTATATTTCCCTCAAGGCAACTTGTTTCTTATGAGCAGGGAAATATTTAGCAGAGAAGTAATAAATCATATCCTGGGGACTTTGCATCACCCTTTAATGAGAACGGAAATATTTTGAGTAAATAAAGGTAGCGCGATCTCTCATTATTAGTAAACAGGGCAGCTATATCATTTAACTTAGTAAGGTGTGCCACAACAGTTTCAGATTCATAGCCATAAAAAGGATTAGATTCAACCAAAGTAATTATATCTGGATCAACAGAAAAATCATAATAATCTTTATCAGGAACACAAATAGGTGAAGTAGCAAAATCAGGGTCGGGTCTCATTCTATCTCTAAAAGATTCTTTACTCCATTTAACTAGCAACCTCATAAGTTCATGTCTATCCTGGCAAGCAAGAATAGCTGCAGAAGATTTAGCATCAAAAAGATAACCCTCAGGAATAGTAGGCATATTCTCATCATCACTAACATCATCGTATTCAGGTTCAATAATTTCTCTTTCTCTAGATCTAGCAATTTGCTCATCAAGAAATTCACCAAGGGGCACAGTAGTATCAAGCATAGAAGTAGTTTCATCATAAGTATCATGCATAGCAGAAGTGGCATCATCAATAACATGCGACATATCAGAATTCATAGCAGTAGCAGGTTTAGGTGTCGCAAGCTTACTTATAACAGAAGGAGAATCTAGTGCAAAGCTAGATGGCAGTTCCTTACCTCCCCTCGTAGTTGAGGGCAAAATAGTAGTTCGATCATCTTTCAAGTTCTTCATAGTGTCCAGCGGATATAAATCCAAGTGACTCAAAGAATAGAGCCATGCTCCCCGGCAACGGCACCAGCAAAAGGTCTTGATAACCCACAAGTATAGGGGATTGCAACAGTTTTCGAGGGTAGAGTATTCAACCCAAATTTGTTGATTCGACACAGGGGAGCCAAAGAATAATCTCAAGTATTACCAGCTGAGTTGTCAATTCAACCACACCTGGAAACTTAGTATCTGCAGCAAAGTGTTTAGTAGCAAAGTAATATGATAGTGGTGGTAACGGTAACAAAAGTAAAGACAGCAAAAGTACTGTTTTTGTTATTTTGTAGTGATTGTAACAGTAACAACGGAAAAGTAAATAAGCGATAACTAGTATATGGAAAACTCGTAGGCACCGGATTAGCGATGGATAATTATGCCGGATGCGGTTCGTCATGTAACAGTCATAACATAGGGTGACACAGAACTAGCTCCAGTTCATCAATGTAATGTAGGCATGTATTCCGTATATAGTCATACGTGCTTATGGAAAAGAACTTGCATGACATCTTTTGTCCTACCCTCCCATGGCAGCGGGGTCCTATTGGAAACTAAGGGATATTAAGGCCTCCTTTTAATAGAGAACCGGAACAAAGCATTAGCACATAGTGAATACATGAACTCCTCAAACTATTGTCATCACCGGGAGTGGTCCCGATTATTGTCACTTCAGGGTTGCCGGATCATAGCACATAGTAGGTGACTATAGACTTGCAAGATAGGGTCAAGAACACACATATATTCATGAAAACATAATAGGTTCATATTTGAAATCATGGCACTCGGGCCCTAGTGACAAGCATTAAGCATAGCAAAGTCATAGCAACATCAATCTCAGAACATAATGGATACTAGGGATCAAACCCAAACAAAACTAACTAGATTACATGATAAATCTCATCCAACCCATCACCGTCCAACAAGTCTACGATGCAATTACTCACGCAAGGCGGTGAGCATCATGAAATTGGTGATGGAGGCTGGTTGATGATGACGACGGCGACGAATCCCCCTCTCCGGAGCCCCGAACGGACTCCAGATCAGCCCTCCCGAGAGAGATTAGGGCTTGGCGGCGGCTCTGTATTGTAAAACGCGATGATTTCTTCTCTCTGATTTTTTTTCTCCCCGAAAGCCAATATATGGAGTTGGAGTTGGCGTCGGAGGGCCACCAGGGGGCCCACGAGGTAGGGGGGCGCGCCCAGGGGAGCGCGCCACCCACCCTCGTGGACAGGGTGTGGGCCCCCTGGTCTTCATCTTTGGCGAGGATTTTTTATTGTGTTTTCTAAGGTGTTCCGTGGAGTGTCAGGTCATTCCGAGAACTTTTATTTTCTGCACATAAAACAACACCATGGCAATTCTGCTGAAAATAGTGTCAGTCCGGGTTAGTTCCACTCAAATCGTACAAGCTAGAGTCCAAAACAAGGGCAAAAGTGTTTGGAAAAGTAGATACGACCGAGACGTATCAGCCGGTGCGAGTACGACGGCGACGAGGTCGAGGTAGTGAAGCTCTTCCTCACCGGCAACGATGAACTTAGCGGCGGTGCTAGGGCTTGAGAGCTCGAGCGAGGGGAGTGAGATCGAGCGGGGTAAATGCAGTCTAAGGAGGGTGAGGGGTATTTATAGCCGCCGTGAAAAACCGCTCACCCGAGGAAAATGGACGAACGTGCCCCTGACCCTTCTCATCCCAGCGACATGTGTCACCCACGTAAAGTGTGGTGGAGATCGTGTAAGATTGTGGGTGAATAGATAACTCTCATCGTGGGATGTGTAATGGTTTGAGCGGCAAAAGCTGAAAATTCAGATATGAATATTTTAAAGTTTCATTTGCAATTTCTTCAGCTGACAAGGACACAATGAAGATTTTGAACAGGTTTCAAATAGAACACACATGAAGAATTTGTGAATAGACTAGGTTGAGTTTAGCATAGAGGGGGAAAGGGTCCGATCACATTCACTTAGCAGAAAAGTCAGCTTGAAGAATTAGCAATAAGTGAATGTTGTAGAGGACATAAAAAATCAAGTATATATATAGTCAATGAAGAACAACGACGGAAAGAGTGAAGACAATGCAAAGTTGAAGAATACGGAAAGAGTGAAGACAATGCAAAATTGTCGTAGGGTTCTGAGAATCAAATTATTCATTAATTTCTTCACACTTAGAGGGTTAGTCTTCATTGATTGAAGAAAAAATGTTACTTCATGTGTTGCACATCTAAGTCATCAAGTTAGCATAAGTGTTAGGATGTGTGTCCTTTTCAAAGAACATTCGAAGGTTCTAAGATATTTAGCTCACACCACAACTTGCTAAATCTCTTCTCATCCAAGGGATTTGTGAAGATATCGGCTAGCTGGTCTTCAGTATTTTCATGGTCGATGGAGATGTCGCCCTTCAACACATGGTCACGAAGAAAATGATGACGAATCTGGACGTGCTTTGCCTTCGAGTGCTGAACTGGGTTGTGAGCAATCTTGATGGCACTCTCATTGTCGCAGTAGAGTGCCACATTCTTCACATTGATGCCATAGTCCTTGAGGGTTTGCTTCATCCATAGCAATTGAGCATAGCAAGATCTAGCAGCAATGTACTCAGCTTCAACAGTAGAGAGTGATACGCAGTTCTACTTCTTCGAGGACCAACATACCAAGGATCGTCCGAGGAAATGACATGTGCCTGACGTTGACTTGCGGTCCACCCGATCACCAGCATAGTCAGAGTCTGAATATCCAATGAGATCAAAGGAAGAGCCCTTGGGATACCATAATCCAAGTGTTGGTGTGTGAGCTAGATATCAAAGAATATGCTTCACAGCCTTATGGTGTGATTCCTTTGGTGTTGCTTGAAACCGGGCACACATGCAAACACTAAGCATAATATCCGGCCTAGATGCACATAGGTACAATAAAGAGCCAATCATGGAGCGGTATACCTTTTGATCGAAGTCTTTACCATTTTCATCAGTGCATAGATGACCATTTGTGGGCATAGGGATTTTGACGCCTTTGCAATCTTGCATGCCGAATTTCCTCAACACATCCTTGAGATATTTCTCCTGAGATATGAATATGCCATTGTATTGTTGACGAATTTGAAGACCTAAGAAGAATTTCAATTCTCCCATCATAGACACTCATCATATAGGCAAATTCGTCACTGTAATGTTGGTTAGTACAGCCAAAGATAATATCATCAACATATATTTGCCACACGAATAATTCATCATCATATGCTTTATTGAAAAGAGTTGGATCAAGTGAACCGGGTTTGAAGCCTTCCTTCATGAGGAGTTCCTTCAGTGTGTCATACCACGCCCGAGGTGCTTGCTTGAGGCCATAGAGGGCCTTGTTGAGTCTGTAGTCGTGATCTGGAAATTTTGGATCCTCAAAACCTGGTGGTTGAGCAACATGCACTTCTTCCTCAAGCTTACCATTGAGGAATGCACTTTTCACATCCATTTGATCCAAGATGATATTATGATGGTTAGCGTAAGCAAGCAATATGCGAATAGCCTCAAGTCTAGCAACAGGTGCAAAAGTTTCATCGAAATCAATTCCTTCAACCTGCGTGTAGCCTTGAGCTACAAGACGAGCCTTATTCCTCACCACAAGGCCATTTTCATCTTGTTTGTTGCGGTAGATCCATTTGGTACCAATAACATTGTGCTTGTGTGGCTTTGGTCGCTTGACAAGTTCCCACACATTGGTTATCTTGAACTGATGCAATTTCATCTTGCATGGCTTGAATCCACTCAGATTCCATGAATGCTTCATCAACTTTAGTGGGCTCTATGATAGAGACAAACGCAAAACGCGCACAAAAGTTAGATAAGTGTGAAGCTTTTGAGCGCGTGACAAGACCTAGTGCGTTGATGTCATTGATGATCTTCTTGATCTGCACTTCGTTTGCAATGCTAGGATGTGTGGGTTGACGACTTTGCTTAGGCCCAACAATTTCTTCAGGACCAGTTTCTTCAGCAGCACCAGTGTGATTTTCTTCACGATCTGGAGTGACTTCTTCAGCAGATTCTTCGGTAGGGATGATATCCTTAGTAGCTTTGAACTTGATGGATTCCTCAAGTGACATTTCATCTAGCACAGGAGGTAGGTGCTCTCTTTGCGAGCCGTTAGTTTCATCGAACCGCACATGTACAGTTTCAACAATCTTGTGACGATTGATGTTGAAGACTTTGTAGGTGTGCGAGTCCTTTCCGTAACCAAGCATAAACTCTCATGTGCTTTTGGTGCAAATTTAGAGTGATGGTGAGGATCTCTAATCCAGCATTTAGCACCGAAGACTTTGAAATAACTTACATTGGGTTTCTTGTCAGTGAGTTCATATGAGGTATTTTTGAAGAATTTGTGAAGATATACCCTGTTGATGATGTGGCATGCAGTATCAATGGCTTCAGGAAAAAAGCGCTGAGGTGTCTTGTATTCATCAAGCATGGTGCGAGCCATCTCAACAAGAGTTCTGTTCTTGCGCTCCATGACGCCATTCTACTTAGGAGTATATGGAGGAGATAACTCATGAGTAATACCAAGTATATCAAGATATTCATCGAGACCAGTGTTCTTGAACTCAATTCCATTATCACTCCTGATATGCTTGATCTTCACACCGAAGTTGGTAGAAGCTCTTGAGGAAAATCGTCTGAAGACTTCCTGCACTTCATTTTTGTAAGTGATGATATGCACCCATGTGTAACGAGAATAGTCATCAACTATGACAAAGCCATATAATGATGCAGAACTAGAGAACTTGGCATAATAAGTAGGGCCAAAGAGATCCATATGAAGTAATTCAAAGGGGCAAGACGTGGTCATGATAGTCCTCGAGGGATGCTTGGCTCTGGTGATCTTTCGAGCCTCACAAGCCCCACAAAGATGATTGATACGTCTCCGTCGTATCTATAATTTTTTATTGTTCCATGCCAATATTATTCAACTTTTATATACTTTTGGCAAATTTTTATACTATTTTTTGGGACTAACATATTGATCCAATGCCCAGTGCTAGTTCCTGTCTGTTGCATGTTTTTTGTTTCGCATAAACCCAATATCAAACGGAGTCCAAACGGGATAAAAACGGACAGAGATTTTTTTTGGAATATTTGTGATTTTTGGGAAGTAAAATCAACACGAGACGGTGCCCGAGGGGGCCAGGAGATAGGGGGCGCGCCCCAGGGAGGCAGGCGCGCCCTGGACTCTCCTGGGCCCCCCGTAAGGCGGTTGACTCTCTTCTTTTGGCGCAAGAAAGCTAATTTTATGAGAAAGATCTGGGCGAAAGATTCACCCCAATCGGAGTTATAGATCTCCGGATATTTAAGAAACAGTGAAGGGGTACAATCTGAGAACGCAGAAACAGAGAGATAGATCCAATCTCGGAGGGGCTCTCTCCCCTCCCACTCCATGGGAGCCAAGGACCAGAGGGGAAACCCTTCTCCCATCTAGGGAGGAGGTCAAGGACGAAGAAGAAAGGGGGCTCTCTCCCCCTTGCTTCCGGTGGCACCGGAACGCCGCCGGGGGCCATCATCATCACCGCGATCTTCACCAACATCTCCATCACCTTTGCCCCTCTATCTACAACGGTCCACTCTCTCGCAACCCGTTGTACCCTCTACTTGAACATGGTGCTTTCTGCTTCATATTATTATCCAATGATGTGTTGCCATCCTATGATGTCTGAGTAGATTTTCGTTGTCCTATCGGTGATTGATGAATTGCTATGATTGGTTTGAGTTTCATGTTTTATTATTGGTGTTGTCCTATTGTTCCCTCCGTGTCGCGCAAGTGTGAGGGATTCCCGCTGTACGGTTTGCAATATGTTTATGATTTGCTTATGGTGGGTGGCGTGAGTGACAGAAGCACAGACCCGAGTAAGTAGGTTGTTTGCGTATGGGATAAAGGGGACTTGATACTTTAATGCTATGGTTGGGTTTTACCTTAATGAATCTTTAGTATTTGTGGATGCTTGCTAGAGTTCCAATCATAAGTGCATATGATCCAAGTAGAGAAAGTATGTTAGCTTATGCCTGTCCCTCAAATAGAATTGCAATAGTGATTATCGGTCTAGTAACATAGTCAATTGCTTAGGGACAATTTCACAACTCCTACCACCACTTTTACACACTCGCTATATTTACTTTATTGCATCTTTATCTAAACAGCCCCTACTTTCTATTTACGCGTTCTTTAATTTCTGGCAAAACTATCCAACAACACCTACAAAGTACTTCTAGTTTCATACTTGTTCTAGGTAAAGCGAACGTCAAGGGTGCGTAGAGTCGTATCAGTGGCAGATAGGACTTGAGAGAGTATTTGTTCTACCTTTAGCTCCTCGTTGGGTTCGACACTCTTACTTATCAAAAGAGGCTACAACTATCCCGTATACTTGCGGGTCATCAAGACCTTTTTCTCGCGCCGTTGCCGGGGAGTCATAGCGTGGGGTGAATATTCTCATGTGTGCTTGTTTGCTTTTTCACTAGGTGATTTTTATTTGCTGTTCTTAGTTGTTTTCTATCTTTAGTTATGGGTAGGAAACGCAAAATAGCAAAAAAATTAGTTGTACCTATTGAACCAGTGGTTGAAGAACCACTCAAAATCTATCACACTACTGAAGCTTTTTACTTGGATCATCTTTGATCCCTTTGTGCTTGTGCTGAAACCCCCACTAGTTTAGTTGAGGGCAAATCTTTAGATGAGCATGCTTGTTTTGTGCGACACCGTATATCTGAAAGAGAGAAACTATTATCGGATCAAATTCAACGTTTGCAATGATATGCTTGGAATTTATGTGAAATATATGAGTTTACTTGTTGTTCTGAAGACCCTAAGAAACACCTACCCTATCAATGCTTGTTTAGTGATAATGGAATCGTATCTTCGTATGCTAAGGGTGTTACAATTACTATGATGTTCAAAAAATTGAAGAATTTGTTGCTTTTAAAGGTGCTTATGAGATTGCCTCTTTGATTGAAAAGTATGATGCTACTATTTACAAATCTGAAAATTTTGCCATATTTCAATATTGTTATGATAATTATGCTTCTAATGCCTATGTTAAACCATATATTGAGGACTTCTCCGCTGTCCAAGAAGAGACTAATATTTTGCAGGAAGCTATGGAAGAAGAAATTGATGAAACAGTGAGCTCATTGGATGAAAAAGATGATGAGGAGAGCGAAAAACAAAAGGAGGAAGAGCGGATTAGCTACCCGTGCCCACCTTCTAATGAGAGTAACCCTCCAACTCATATATTATTTAATTCCCCTTCGTGCTTACCGAAGGATGATTGCTATGATGATTGCTATGATCCCGTTGATTCTCTTGAATTATCCCGTTTTGATGATACTTGCTATGCTTGTGGCTAAGATGCCAATATGAATTATGCTTATGGAGATGAACTTGCTATATTTTCTTATGTTAAACATGAAATTGTTGCTATTGCACCCACGCATTATAGTCCTATTATCTTTTTGAATTCTCCAAACTACACTATATCAGAGAAGTTTGTGCTTATTAAGGATTATATTGATGGGTTGCCTTTTACCATTGCACATGATACTTTTGACGAATGTAATATGCATGTGCTTGCTTCTCCTACTTGCAATTATTATGAGAGAGGAACTATGTCTCCACCTCTCTATGTTTCCAATATGATAGAATTGCAAGAAACGGCTTATACTATGCATTGGTCTTTACTATGTGTGCATGAATTGTTCTTTTATGACATGCCGATGCATAGGAAGAGAGTTAGACTTCGTTGTCGCATGATATATGTTACTTTGTGCTCACTACTAAATTACAAATCATTGTTAATTAAAATTGGCTTTGATATACCTTGGGATCCGGGTGGATCCATTACTTGAGCACTATATGCCTAGCTTAATGGCTTTAAAGAAAGCGCTGCGAGGGAGACAACCCGGAAGTTCTAGAGAGTCATTTATTTCTGTTGAGTGCTTTCATATAGTTTAAAAAAAACAAAAATAAGGAGGGGAACCTAAAACTTTTCAAAAAGGAAAGTGAAAGTGAGAGAGACAAGCATTGTTGAAGTGGGAGAGCTCCTTGAACTTTGTTCATGCTCACGGAAACTTTGTGAATCTTGATTACAGAAAATTTTCATCAAAAATAATTATCCCCTTGTATAATTCCATTTTATTATAAAAATAATGTGCTAAGGTTTGCCTTTAGGATGTTTACAATGCTTGTTGGTTTGTACGGTGCAGGACAGAAACTTTGGCTGTAGTGCGCGATTTTACATTTTTAACTGGAATGTCAATTGGTTATGATTCCTCTTGCACTGTCTTTCTATACAAATTTTTTATTTTTCCTAATTTTCGTAGAATTTTCGAGGTATCATAAGTATGGTGGATGTTCAGATTTATACAGACTGTTCTGTTTTTGATAGATTCTGTTTTTGATGCATAGTTTGCTTGTTTTGATGAATCTATCAATTTATATTAGTGGATTAAGCCATGGAAAAGTTATATAAACAGTAGAAACAATGAAAAAACAAAATATGAATTGGTTTGCAACAGTACTTATAGTGGTGATTTGCTTTATTATACTAACGGATCTTACCGAGTTTTCTGTTGAACTTTTGTGTGGATGAAGTGTCTAAACGAGGAGGTCTCGATATGAGGAAAAGGAAGAGAGGCAAGAGATCAAGCTTGGGGATGACCGAGGCACCCCAAGTAAATATTCAAGGAGACTCAAGCGTCTAAGCTTGGGGATGCCCCGGAAGTCATCCCCTCTTTCTTCAACAAGTATCGGTATGTTTTCGTATTCGTTTCGTTCGTGCATTATGTGCAAGTCTTGGAGCGTCTTTTGCATTTAGTTTTCACTTTTATTTTATGCACCATGCTGGTATGAGATAGTCCTTGGTTGATTTATAGAATGCTCATTGCACTTCACTTAAATCTTTTGAGTATGGCTTTATAGAACACTTCATGTGCTTCGCTTATATCATTTGAAGTTTGGATTGCCTGTTTCTCTTCACATAGAGAACCGCCATTTGTAGAATGCTCTTTTGCTTCACTTATATTTGTTAGAGCATGGGCATATCTTTTGTACAAAGAATTAAACTCTCTTGCTTCACTTATATCTATTTAGAGATATGACAGGAATTGGTCAATCACATGGTTAGTCATAAAATCCTACATAAACTTGTAGATCGTTGAATATGATATGTTTGATTCCTTGCAATAGTTTTGAGATATAAAGGTGGTGATATTAGAGTCATGCTAGTGGGTGGTTGTGGATTGTAGAGACACTTGTGTTGAGGTTTGCAAGTCCCGTAGCATGCACGTATGGTAACCGTTGTGTGACAAATTTGAAGCATGGGGTGTTTCTTTGATTGTCTTCCTTATGAGTGGCGATCGGGGATGAGCGATGGTCTTTTCCTACCAATCTATCCCCCTAGGGGCATGTGTAGTAGTACTTTGCTTCAAGGGCTAATAAACTTTTGTAATAAGTATATGAGTTCTTTATGACTACTGTGAGTCCATGGATTATACACACTTTTACCTTTCCATCATTGCTAGCCTCTTCGGTACCGTGCATTGACCTTTCTCACCTCGAGAGTTGGTGCAAACTTTGCCGGTGCATCCAAACCCCGTGATATGATATGCTCTATCACACATAAACCTCATTATTTCTTCCTCAAAACAGCCACCATACCTACCTATCATGGCATTTCCATAGCCATTCCGAGATATATTGCCATGCAACTGTCATCATCATCATATATAGGACTTGAGCATTCATTGTCATATTGCTTTGCATGATCATAAGATAGCTAGCATTATGTTTTCATGGCTTGTCCATTTTTTGATGTCATTGCTATGCTAGATCATTGCACATCCCGGTACATCGCCGGAAGCATTCATATAGAGTCATATCTTTGTTCCAGTATCGAGTTGTAATATCGAGTTGTAAGTAAATAAAAGTGTGATGATCATCATTATAGAGCATTGACCCATAAAAAAGAAGAAAAAGAAGGAAAAAAAGGATAGGCCAAAGAAGCCTAAATAAAAAAGGGGGCCAAAGAAGCCCACCGGAAAAAAAAGAAAAAAAAAAGAAAAAAAGAAAAGAAAAGGGGCAATGTTACTATCCTTTTTCCACACTTGTGCTTCAAAGTAGCACCATGTTCTTCATATAGATTATCTCCTATGTTGTCACTTTCATATACTAGTGGGATTTTTCATTATAGAACTTGGCTTGTATATTCCAATGATGGGCTTCTTCAAATGCCCTAGGTCTTCATGAGCAAGCAAGTTGGATGCACACCCACTTAGTTTCTTTTGTTGAGCTTTCATACACTTATAGCTCTTAGTGCATCCGTTGCATGGCAATCCCTACTCCTCGCATTGACATCAATTGATGGGCATCTCCATAGCCCGTTGATTAGCCGTGTCGATGTGAGACTTTCTCTTTTTTTGTATTCTCCACATAACCTCCATCATATTCTATTCCACCTATAGTGCTATATCCATGGCTTGCGCTCATGTATTGCGTGAGGGTTGAAAAAGCTAAAGCGCGTTAAAAAGTATGAACCAATTGCTCGGCTTGTCATCGGGGTTGTGCATGATGGGAGCATTTTGTGTGACGAAAATGAAGCACGGCCAAACTATATGATTTTGTAGGGATAAGCTTGCTTTGGCCTTGTTGTTTTGAAAAGACATGATTGCTTTATTGGTACGCTCGAAGTATTATTATTTTTATGTCAAATGATAGACTATTTCTTTGAATCACTCGTGTCTTAATATTCATGCCATGATTAGATATATGATTAAGATTATGCTAGGTAGCATTCAACATCAAAAATTATCTTTTTTATCATTTACCTACTCGAGGACGAGAAGGTTTCAGCTTGGGGATGCCGATACATCTTCGTCGTATCTATAATTTTTGATTGTTCCATGCCAATATTATTCAACTTTTAAATACTTTTGGCAACTTTTTATACTATTTTTTGGGACTAACATATTGATCCAGTGCCCAGTGCCAGTTCCTGTCTGTTGCATGTTTCTTGTTTCGCAGAAACCCAATATCAAACGGAGTCCAAACGGGATAAAAACAGACAGAGATTTTTTTTGGAATATTTGTGATTTTTGGGAAGTAAAATCAACGCGAGACGGTGCCCGAGGAGGCCAGGAGATAGGGGGCGCGCCCCAGGGTGGCAGGCGCGCCCTGGACTCTCCTGGGCCCCCCGTAAGGCGATTGACTCTCTTCTTTTGGCGCAGGAAAGCTAATTTTATAAGAAAGATCTGGGCGAAAGATTCACCCCAATCGGAGTTACAGATCTCCGGATATTTAAGAAATGGTGAAGGGGTACAATCTGAGAACGCGGAAACAGAGAGATAGATCCAATCTCGGAGGGGCTCTCGCCCCTACCACGCCATGGGAGCCAAGGACCAGAGGGGAAAACCTTCTCCCATCTAGGGAGGAGGTCAAGGAAGAAGAAGAAGACTGGTGTCGCCGGAACGCCGCTGGGGGCCATCATCATCACCGCGATCTTCACCAACATCTCCATCACCTTCCCCCCTCTATCTACAGCGGTCCACTCTCCCGCAACCCGCTGTACCCTCTACTTGAACATGGTGTTATATGCTTCATATTATTATCCAATGATGTGTTGCCATCCTATGATGTCTGAGTAGATTTTTGTTGTCCTATCGGTGATTGGAGAATTGCTATTATTGGTTTGAGTTGCATGTTTTATTATTGGTGCTGTCCTATTGTGCCCTAAGTGTCGCGCAAGCGTGAGGGATTCCCGCTGTAGGGTTTTCAATATGTTTATGATTTGCTTATGGTGGGTGGCATGAGTGACAGAAGCACAGACCCGAGTAAGTAGGTTGTTTGTGTATGGGATAAAGGGAACTTGATACTTTAATGCTATGGTTGGGGTTTACCTTAATGAATCTTTAGTATTTGCGGATGCTTGCTAGAGTTCCAATCATAAGTGCATATGATCCAAGTAGAGAAAGTATGTTAGCTTATGCCTCTCCCTCAAATAGAATTGCAATAGTGATTATCGGTCTAGTAACATAGTCAATTGCTTAGGGACAATTTCACAACTCCTACCACCACTTTTCCACACTCGCTATATTTACTTTATTGCATCTTTATCTAAACAGCCCCTACTTTCTATTTATGCGTTCTTTACTTTCTTGCAAAACTATCCAACAACACCTACAAAGTACTTCTAGTTTCATACTTGTTCTAGGTAAAGCGAACGTCAAGTGTGCGTAGAGTCGTATCAGTGGCAGATAGGACTTGAAAGAGTATTTGTTCTACCTTTAGCTCCTCGTTGGGTTTGACACTCTTACTTATCGAAAGAGGCTACAACTATCCCGTATACTTGCGGGTCATCAATGATCTTTGAGGAATTTGAGACCCTCGATGCCAATGACATGCTTCTTCTTCACGAGTGTATGCAAGTTCCTCATCCCAGCATGACCAAGTCGTCAATGCCATAGCCATCATTCTGAAGCTTTTGCTAGTAGACATATGGTAGGCTGTGGTCTTGTAGAGAAATCAAAAATATACAAGTCTCCTTTCCTAAAGCCTTCGAAGACTTTGGAATTGTCAGATTCCATCAGCACAATGCAACGATATTTGCCAAAGCCGATAACCATATCAAGATCGTAAAGCATTGAGATAGACATGAGGTTGAATCCTAAGGACTCGACAAGCACGACTTTGTCCATGTGTCTATCCTTTGAGATCACAACCTTACCTAGACCCAATACCTTGCTTTTGCCATTGTCAGCGTAGGTGATATGCTTCAGATGAGATGGTGACAAATCAGTGTCCATCAACAAGTTCCTGCCACCGGCCATTTGGTTTGTACATCCACAGTCGAGGACCCACTCAGTAGCTTAAGGTTGTTCATCCTACAGATGAATTAGTGCAACTTACGAACCCATAAACTTCATCAGTGAGGAATATGATATCTATTTCATCAATAGTAATAGATGTAGTAATACGAGGACGTTAGAAATGAGTGATTCATTTCTTCATGATTAGCTTGCGTCCATTCAAGCACATTCAGGTCTCCAACAAATTCTTCAGACGATTAAGTTTTTTTGGAGACCTGACCCTACATAAGAGATTAGTTCTTTTTCTTCACCACCCACATCTGGAGGGGTGGCAAAGAATTCATCATTCTGCGAGCTGCATAAGAAAAACATGGCATTGAAACCAGTGCACTTTGTTTCACAGAAGAGTGGTTAGGATAAGCTTATGAATAAGCAGAGAAATTCTTCGTGGACTTATGAACATAATGGTTTGAATAATAATGCACATATTCATGGCCTTTAGACTTTCCCTGGGAAACAGAAGTGTTAGCACGATGATGTTCATATGAGGATTTTGATCCATGTGAGGAATTTGATCCACATGAAGAATTTGATCTATATGAAGAATTTGATCTGGGGTTCCTATTCTTCATAGGTGGTGTCATGATGACATTCACCTGAAGATTTTCAAGGCACCTTTTGGGAACCCAGATTTTCTTCATAGGGGGTCGTTCCTGTAGTTAGTTCCAACATATCGAGCAGATACTTCACCATTCTGATTCTTGAACAATTTATAGTTGGAGTCGAATGACTCATCTGAGGAATATGAAGAATCACAAGTAAAGCTAGATAGAGTGCATGGATCTACAGGAGGTCCTTTCGCAGCAACCCATGAGGTTTTGGGATACTGCTCAGGTTTCTAGTAGGTCCCATCATTATTGAGTTTCCTCTCAAAGGCAATGCCCTCTTTCCTAGGGTTCCTGTTCAAGATCTGCTTTTTGAGCACATCACATAGTCTGATGCCCTTTGAGGCTTTTGTAAATGCCCATCAAATACAATTCCTTCAGCCCTGCATTATCATCAGTGATACTTTTGGTATCCTCAGATGAGGAATTTGTGACCACAGAGACAGTTGAAGAATTTGTAGCAATAGAAGCATTTGAACATTCAGGTGATGAATTAGCAGATTCACGCTCAATGCATTTCAGACATGGTGGAATAAATTCTACCTGAGCGTAACTGATCTGTTGAGCAAGCAATGAATCATTTTCCTTCTGAAGATCTTCATTACTCACTTTCAACTTCTCAAGATCTTGCTTTCTCTGAAGAAATTCATAAGAAAGCTTCTCATGATTAGTTAAGAGAGTGTTATGATGATTTTGAAGGTTGTCAAACCTAGTCTAAAGTCTTTGAAGATTATCTATCAGAGTTTTGGTTTGATTCAATTCCTCACCCAACAGGTCATCGCTTCGGTCTAGTAGATTTTGATTCTTTTCTAAAGCCTTCTGTTGTTTAATAGCAATTTTAGCAAGTTTAGAATAGATAGGCTTGAGATTGTCATCAGATTCATCCTCACTAGAATCAGAGGGGAATGTTTGAGTACCTTGGCACCTTTTGTCGTGAAGCAGTAGGTGGGAGCATAGTCATCGACGCTCTTGTCAGCAGAGTTGGGGAGGTCATTTTCTTCAGTGTTGAAGATGGGCTTGCTGATGTAAGAAGTAGCGAGGTCTAAGCTTGCCACACTAGAGTCTGATTCCTCAGATTCCTCCTGTTCCACATTATCCTCAGATTCAGCTTCAGAGTCCATTTCCTTGCCAATGAATGCCCGGGCCTTCTTGGAACTGCTCTTCTTGTGAGATGAAGACTTTGAAGATTTTGATGATGAAGACTTTGAAGATTTCTTATTCTTTGAGTCATCAGAATCCTCACCTTTGTACTTCTTCTTTGATTCCTTTTCCCACAGAGGACAATCAGACATGTAGTGACCAGGTTTCTTGCATTTGTGGCAAGTTCTCTTTTCATAGTCACGACACGAGGAATCATCATTTCTTCAAGACTTTCCAGAACGAACACGGCGAGAGAACTTCTGGAATTTCCTCACGAGCATTTTTAGCTCCTGGGTCAGTTCTTAAGGATCACCAAGGCTGCTACTAGAATCTTCAGCTTCAGACTCAGAGACTGCCTTGGCCTTCAGTGCACGTGATCTTCCTTAGCTCAATCCATAGAGGTCTATCTTCTCAGCAAACTAGAACTCGTGAGTGTTTAGCCTCTCGAGGATATTAGCGGGATCTAGTGACTTGTAATCAGCTCGCTCTTGAATCATCAGTGCAAGGGTATCAAATGAGGAATCAAGTGATCTCAGTAATTTCTTCACCACCTCATGGTCGGTGATGTCAGTGGGACCACGTGCTTGAAGCTCATTTGAGATGTCAGTGAGGTGATCGAAGGTTTGCTGAACATTTTCGTTGTCGAGTCTTTTGAAGCGGTGGAAGAGATTGCGAAGAACATCAACTCGGGAGTCATGTTGAATTGAGACTCCTTCGTTGAGCTTGGACAGCCTGTCCAAAATCAGCTTGGTAGTTTCCAGGGCACTCACTCTGTCGTGCTGTCCTTTGCTCAGATGGACATATATGATATTCTTCGCTTGAGGATCGAGTTGCTTGAATCTCTTCACATCAGCAGCATTCACAGACGGAGTGACTGAGGGAACGCCATTTTCACAACATACCAGAGATCGTTATCAATTGCCTCAAGATGCATGCACATCTTGTTCTTCCAGTAGGGGTAGTCCGTCCCATCAAAGGTAGGACACCCAGCCGAGACCTTGATCATACCTGCAGTCGACATAACTGAAACTCCAGGCGGTTAAACCAGAATCACACAGAACAAGGGAGTACCTTGCTTTGATACCAACTAAAGTGCATTAAGTCGACTAGAGGGGGTGAGTAGGCGATTTTTACAAATTCATCACTGAGGAATTTCAGGGTGAGGAAATTCCTAAGTCACGAACTACAAGCAGCAGAATAAGTACTCAGGTATAAGCATAACAGAGCAATAGCAGAGTCATCATGATGAAATGAAAGACAGACACAGAGTACAGAAAGCGTTAACACAGGATAAGCAGGCTGAAGACAATGTGACTGAAGAAATTGGATTGAGGAAATATAGGAAGTCTTTAGTCAAAGTCTTCAAACAGTAATGATCAGGTTCATCAACACATGAATGAGGAAATGAAAGGGCTGAGGAAATAGAACCAGTAGGCTTGGTGAAGACAATGATTTGGTAGACCAGTTCCAATAGCTATGACAGTTGTATGTCTGATTGGAGCGGCTGGGTATTTAAACTCGAGGACACACAATCCTCACGATATTCTCGTTGAGCTAAGATCACGCAGACCTCGCCCAACACTCGTGGTAAGTCTTCACAGGTGACTTCCAAACCACTCGGCAATCCACAATTCCTCTTAGATGCTCAGACCATGACGCCTAACCATCTGGAGGATACACAGTCCTCAAAGGTAACAAGCATCGGTTCCACACAGGAACAATCTCTTCAGTGATGCTCAATCACTTTGGGGTTTGTAGGTTTGGGTTTGGAATTTGGGTTTTCCTCACTTGATGATTTTCTCTCAATGTCCTCGGAGGATGGGATGCTCTCAATTCACAAGTGTCAGTTTCTCTCGGAGCAGCCAACTAGCTAGTGGTTGTAGGGGGCGGCTATTTATAGCCTAGGGAGCAGCCCGAGATGATAAGACATGAATGCCCTTCAAGGATATGACTGTTAGGTGGTTGGATATTTTGGACAGATGGCGCGTAGCACAGCAATGGTCGGATTTGAGGTACGAATTCCTCAGGGCTACCATGTTCCTCACTATGTAGCCAATCCGCACTGTCGAATTCCTAACTCCTCAGTCGGAACAAATTGCTGAGAGACCAGAACATCTTCATCTCTATCACTGAAGAAATTGACTAAACTGATAAGGATAATTAATCTGGTGCCCTTAGTTGTGTCCCACTCGGCAGGTTGACCCCTAGTTTCCGAAAACACTTGTTCCTGCCCAAACCACTTTGCTCCTCTTATGCTTTTGCCCTTTGACCGTTTGACCATCACTTTGAAAACTTCATCAAAAATGCATACTAACTTAGAAAAATTCAAATAAGATATCAAAATGTTCAGAAAAGCATCACCTATATGTGCATGTCATTTGCATTCATAAAAAAAGTGTTGTCCAGTCCCCATCTCAGTTTTAGCTCATATGATCTTAGCATGAACTGTGAAATCTAAAAAAATTCTAAAAACTCTAAATCAAATTGGTGGCAAACTTTGACCAATGTTTTGAGTGCTTGCCAAGTTTCACAAGGGAATGACATTCGTGGAAGTCATGGCAAAAAAATGAAATTTTGGAGCATTGATTTTTATTTTTTTTGCCACGACTTCCATGAATGTCATTCCCTTATGAAACTTGGCAAGCACTCAAAACATTGGTCAAAGTTTGCCACCAATATTTTTTAGATTTTTTTTAGATTTTACTATTCATGCCAAGATCATATGAGCTAAAACTAAGATGGGGACTAGCCAACATTTTTTTCATGAATGCAAATGACATGCACATATAGGTGATGATTTTCTGAACATTTTTCCATCTTATTTGAATTTTTCTGAGTTAGTATGAATTTTTTATGAAGTTTTCAAAGTGATGGTCAAATGGTCAAAGGGCAAAAGCATAAGAGGAGCAAATTGGTTTGGGCAGGAACAAGTGTTTTCGGAAACTAGGGGTAAACCTGCCGAGTGTGACCCAACTAGGGGCATAAAATCAATTATTCCAACTGATATGAGATTTCCAATGGCTTCACTCGAAAGGATTGGGTAGGTGTAGGATTTTGAGATGAGCATCACTTAGTTTCCTTAGTATTACCTCGACCTCCTTTAACAGTACAGTGTTTCCTATGACTCAAGAAAGAGAAAATGAAACTACGAAAACAAAAGTCTTCACGCTTCGTAATCCTCGCATGAATATCCAAGTCTTCAAGGTCACACCAATTTCATCACTTTCAAAGTCTTCAGGAGAACCAAAGTCTTGAGCTGAAGACATTCATTTTTAGGGGTCGACTTTCACTATAATATCAAACTCCTCATCGACTTGTAGAGCCTGTGTATACTCACAAACATATTAGCCCCCTAACATATAAGTCTTCAATACATCAAAATCACTAAGAGGCACTAGATGCACTTAAAGGTCGAGGCTGGATGAACAGTCGCAGGTGGAGGCTGGAGGAGGTCGATGGTGGATGAACAATAGCCCGCGGAGGCAGTCGACGATGGAGATGAACAGTATTCCGTGGAGTCCCGTTTTGCGGTACGCCATACCCCTCCCGATGAACAGGACCCCCGTTTCGACCGTAGCACTCCAACACAAGTCTGTTTCCTCCATTTTGTGGTAGGGTACGCCACACCCCTCCCGGTCAACAGGACCCCGCTTCGACCGTAGAAGGTCCAACAGAAGTCTGTTTCCTCCGTTTTGCGGTACGCCAGACCCCTCCCGATGAACAGGATCTCATTTCGGCCGTGGCCGATCGAACACAAGGTCGTTTCCTCCGTTCTGCGGTACGCCAGGCTTCATTTCCATCGGTTGTTCCATCCAAGCCAGTTGGCTCCCGATGAACACGACGTATTCCGTTGCCTCCCGATGAACACGACACATTCTGTTGCCTCCCCATGAACACAACGACGACGCAGTTTCTCCATTCCGACCCAGCAATGTACAAGGGCCCTGGCCGAACCTATGTGTGAGTAGGCATTCGAGACCCCGCCCATATGTACTTACGTGGCCGTAATTACTTTCTTGCACCCTGGTTGTACGTATGTGTACATATTACGTGCACGCCTCTGCTACAACACGTGCGCGCCTATACTACGACACGTGCCCTTCCTTACATGGCCACGGTTCATCGCTGTAGCCTGCAGACAGACCGATCATATGTACGTACATGTTCATGATCAGAATGACAACGCTACGTATGGTTAGACCAGGTGGGTCCCGACTGTCAGGCACTTCCTTGCGTACAAAGATGTAGCTGGTGGGTCCCAGCAGTCAGGGCGGCGAATCAAATTTTTTTGCCCGTAATATGGACGCACTTCCTTGCGTGCGAAGATGTTGCTGGTGTGTCCCAGCAGTCACGGGGGAAACGTTTTTTCACGAAATACGGTGGCCCGTCCTGTGGGTCCCTGCTGTCAGGTGGAGGAATGATTATTTTGCGCGTAATAAGGAAGCACTTCCTTGCTGCGGCCATGGACCCAGCTGTCAGCCTCTCCACATACAGTACTCTTCTGATGAAAGTCGTTCGTTGACCACATTGACCATGCCACACCGAGAGCACCAGGGCGGCAGACAACGGCGAGGCCTAGGAACGGGACAATGCGGAGCCAGGGAAGAGGCGGCAGTGGATGCCCACACGGAGGGGAGTATGTGGGTTGACTGCTTCGGCTGCGGTGTGAGGCTGCCGTCGCTGGAGAATAACAGGAGGTATGGGTGAGTGTAGAGGGATGGCATGGCCAGTGGTGGCAGCACAGCCGCACACGGGAGGCAGGAACAGGCGGCAGACCGACGCTTTTTTGGGTGGATGGAGCAAGAATACTAGAGGTTGAAGAAGCACTACGGCCGTTGGATGGACATCGTAGGGTCACTGGAGCTAGAATCATTCATATTGACTAAGTTGACAAAGCCCTCGGTTGGTGTCAACTTACTAGGCCCACAAGTCAGCCTCCCACTATGGTGGGTCCCAGCTAGCAGGGGGTATTCATTTTTTTGTGTAATAAGGAGGCACTTCCTTGAATGCGAAGATATAGCTGGTGGGTCCGACCTATCAGCGGGGGAATGTTTTTTTCGTGAAATACAGAGGCCCTTCCGGTGGGTCCTAGCTATCAGGTGGAGAAATCATTATTTTGCGCATAATAAGGAGGCATTTCCTTGCGTGCGGCCGTGGACCCAGCTGTCAGCCTCTCCACACACAGTCTAATTCTGATGGATGTCGTTCGTTCACCATGTTGACCACTCCGCGCCGAGCGCACCCAAGGTGGTGGATGATGGCGAGGCCCCGGACAGCAACGAGCCGGAAATGGGAAGAAGCGGGAGTAGAGTCGCAAATAGAGAGGTGTATGAGGGTTAACTGGTTCTGGTGCAGTGTGGTTCGGCAGTCGGTGGAGAAGAACAGGAGGTGTGGAGGGGTGGAGGGATGGCCTGGCCAACGGTGGGGTAGCGCTTCATAGCGAAGCGTGCTAAGCACAGCTGCTAGCAGCAGGAGGCAGGAGCAGGTGGTCCCGGTGACGCTAGAGGAATAAGAGGAGAGATTGAAGATGGATGCCGGCCGTTGGATGTAAATCCAATGGATAACGATGTCAGAATCATTTGTTGACTAAGTTGACAATGACTTGCGTTGGCTTCAACGTATTGGCCCACATTTCAGCCTCCAGAAATGTGGCACGTATTCAACCCATTTTTTCAGAATTTACAGTCAATTTGATCTCTTCTTTTTAGAATTACATTCCATTAGCTGGGCTGGGTGAACAAATAATGTAGTGTCCATGCGGCCCATTTATTTTTTGGCCATTTGCACTTTCTCAAAATACACGATTTTGCTAGGCTGATTCTAATTATAATGTTGGGTTGAGCGCAGCAATGTTATCAAAAAATAAACAGGGGCTGAGCATTTTCTTATAAATATATTTAAATAATAATTGATTTATTATTACATTGGTCCTTAAATCTTACCAAGCTGTTGTACACAATCACCAAGATTTTCGTTGCCAAAAAAATCCAGGATTTTATTGTTAAGAAATTATTTTTATAAGTTAATAAGATGTGGGATATTGTTTTCTTACATATGCAAGTATCTGTTAAATATATGATGACAATAAGAATAATATATAATAATATATAAAATAATTTAAATATATATAATATAGGTAAGAGGGAAACAGAAGTTGGACCAGGTGTTCCTATTCTTATATAGAAAAATAGAACAGACCTCTGCGTTTTCTTCAAAAAAATACATAAATTGGGATGCCGATGTTTCAGGAAAAATAAAACCTCGGATGGGAGGTCCATAGGCCGGTCGATACATGACGGCCCTCAAGAAAATACAAACCGGCATGTCGTGGGCTGCGCATGTTAAAAAAGAAAGCCTAGACGGGGCAACCCAAAACCCAGCTGATACTTGCTGCCCCGGTGTTAATAAATGATACCTGCCAGCTCCCTGGCTTCATTGTGAATTTATCTCCTATAGTAACTACGTTGAAGCACCTAAGAAAATGTAACTATGTTGACAAACCCGTGGGCCCCAACGTCAGTATAGCATTAGGAGGAAGTATTTTTTCGATGAGACACTTGCTTGCGTACAGCCATAGACCTGGTGGGTCCCGACTGTCCAACTCTCCATGTACAGTCCTCTCCAGATTCCTCTCATTTGTTTAGCATGTTCACAACGGTAGACAGTGGCGCCGCGGCGAGTGCACGAAGGCGCAGGAGGAGACCAGACCACCTGAGGAAGTGCCTTATTTGTAGCAAAAGTACTGAACTTGCCCAGTGGCCAAGTGACACTACCCGACAGTTGTTTCGCCCGGGTTTGATTCCACGTGATGCAGGGAAAATATCTCCATTTTTTTTGCCTCAGCCATTATTGACATGTGGGTCCCCATTGTCATCTATGCACACCACGTTCAACACTTGCCAAAACATCGTCCCTCATTTTCTCTGTTTTTCGCACACTCGACATTGTGTGGGCATTTTGAAAATAGCATATCTTTTTGACTGTGCATCATATGAAGATGTGCTATGCATGAATGTTGATCAGCATGATGTTAACTGGCTGGTAGTTCCATTTTCTACCATGAATAAAACTTCCAACATGATGTTAACCCTGTTTGAAAAGGTCGTGTTAATATAAATGCTCTGCCTCTGAAAGTTGCACTTTCTTATCTAAAACTGAACTTGCAATTTCTTATCTAAAACTGAAACTTGTAGTTTCTTCTCTGAGAATCACATTATCTGCACTTCTACACTCCTATGAAACTACATTTTTTAAGTGCTAAAAATATATCTCTAGAATTCATAAAATACTTTATATGCTCAATACTGCAAATCTGAAATTCAAAAGACATTCATATCTGAAAATACTCTCAAAATACACAACACAAAACACAATTCACGACCTGCAAATACTGACAACCCTAAGCTCCTCCTGACAATTCACAACCTGCCCAACTATTGGGCTAGGGGAAACCCCCTCGTATTTCTCTGCGGCAGACAGCAGCCCCGTAAGACGATGTGAACGTCGAGGGAGAGGGTGGCGGGGAAGCGTCGTCGGGCCAACTACTTTTCTCCTCTTGTAGTTGGGTTCAGTTGAAGAAGACTCCACCGGCTCGCTCTAGCATGACACCCTCACAAACGGCACCCTGCAGATGCTCGATCCTTCAATCTTTGTTGGATGCTCCATCTGGGATCGATACTCCCACCACCGCTCCCTCACGATCGGATTTAGTGAATCTGTTTGCTCCATGGCCCAGAGGAGCAGCTCTATGTACTCCCATGCAACTCCCTTTGGGAGTATCACCATTGTTTTGCTCTTTTGCAGATATTTGGCCATGGATGTTGCCGTCTCCGCTAGTTGGTCCTTGTTGTCAAACCAAGACTGTATCTCCAACATCCTAACTAGCTTCACAGGGTCGCCGTTTTTGATCCTCATGTATCAGTTGTACTCCTTCATCGATCTACTTCTCCATAGCACCTTCACTCGCCGATGGTGGTTTTTGAATAGAATAGGAGAGGTGCAGCGCTAGTTTTGGATTAGAACGGGAGAGGAGCGATGCTGGTTTGGAATTTGGAATAGGAGAGGAGGGGCGGTGGTTTTGAAATGGAAGAGGAGAGGAGCGGCGCTGGATTTAGATTGGAATAGGAGAGGAGCGGTGGTGGTTTAAGGGGAGAGGAGCGGCGCTGGTCTTGGAAGTATTTTTTGTTTTGCGTATTTTGGGTCATAGTTTGACCACGTACTATATTTGACAAGCAAAATGTGAATGCATGTCGCCAAAAATTGTATCCTTTGTTTCGTATCTGAATGTACTTTCAAATTATATTATTTTTGCAACGTATAACACATATTTTATTTGTGAAAATCATGGTCAATTATGACCCAGAATAAAAGGGAGACTAGTTAATGTGGGGACGCTTTCTTAATTGAAGGGTAAATTGATTTTGATTTTGATCCAGTCACAGCGTGCCGGCCCTCTCGTCCAATCCTAAATCGCTGTCGCACGCTCCTCTCCCTCTTCTCCATTGCAAAACCACCCCTCTCCTCTCCATCATCTCCATTCCAAAACCACCGTCTCGCCTCTCCCTCTTCTCTATTGCAAGACCACCTTCTCGCCTCTCCCTCTTCTCTATTGCAAGACCATCGTCTCTCCTCCCATCTTCCAAAGCTAGCACCGGACCACTTAGAAGGACATCTATGGAGAGGATGCAGCAGCGAATCAGGCAGATCGCCGGCGGCGACCAGGCAAAGTTAGCCAGGTTGAAGGAGATCCTTACTTAGTTGACAATGAGTGGGATATTTCGAGGACGGTGAGGGCCATGTGGCAATGTATGCGAAAGAGCGAGATAACGATGATGAGGGCAGCGATGTACTCCTCGACGAAAGTCACGCCGCAGTCCTTTGAGTTCATCGAGTATCTCCTCTGGGTGATGGAGCAGACAGATTCACCCGAGGAGAAAGTCAGGTGGAGGTGGTGGGTGTACAGGTCGAAGGTCGACCACCCAGAGGATAACGAATCGATCGAGTACGGTGTGCCGTTCGTGAGGGTGCAGAGCCAGCCGGAGCCATAGGAGTATTCGTTCTCCCACCACAATAGGAGGCCAGATGGAGCGATGTCGCTTCCCCACCGTTCTCCACGGTTCCCTCGACACTCGCCTCGTTTCAACGGCGACGGTAGGGTTTAACGTAAGATTCGCACTAACCTAATCTTCCATCTGCTCATGCTTACAATCAGTGCGACAACTAATGAAAATCATGCTTACAATCAGTCTTCGAGTACTACGCCAATCACCCTAAAATAGCTCTGGACCTTTGGGTCAAAGTTGTGACACTGTGTTCAAATAAAGAAAAATAGATTGGCGCTTCTTTCAGAAAAGAGTACTCCCTAGAAAACTATGAATATAAGCTACTAGTATTTGGTTAGAGGATTTGCTGCCGAGAAAGATCCGTCCATAGAGAGCGCGCCACATCCCACTGGTGGTGGATGCCAATGCATGCATGGAGCATGGTTGGTGTCTGTAATTTTTACTTGGCACACCTCGCACTCTGCATATATGCCGGTTCCATCCGTACATTTGTGCAGTTCCACCAAAATGTAGTTGAATAACCCTGTTTGCACAGATAACGAAAAAGCATGATTACATTATAGTGGCACTAGATGATAAAACATACACTAATAAATAGAAGAAAATATTGCAATAGTATCATAGTATGCCATGCTGCGAGGGCAAGATGAGCCCTGCGACGCCTCATACGGTATGCCTCATACTGGAAATCGACCCAAGTCTCCCTGATACACCTTCTGCCAGTGATGAACATCAGTGTACATCAGTAGTACAAGGAGGGGCCTTGAGACATTCCAATCTCTATTTTTGTGCAGATCAACTAAAATTAAGCACCCCAGTTTGCAGAAACGCTTAAACATTAACAATGGGACTAGTCGATGAAACATATACTAACGAAGAGAAGCGCTTTCTTGATCTACATTGGAAATGAAATGATAGCGAGGACACTCACTCTATTTTAACTGTATTATTACTTCATTTTATCAGTGGCACTAGGGTCGGGCAGGTGGCAAACAAGGTGTACCATGCGTCACAATAATGGAGGCCGGGGGTGCTTAGATAGGGATGCTGAAGCTGGCTCTTTCAGTTCCTATCTTCCCCCTGATGTTTCTGTGGTAGCATTTGGGTTGTAATACAAACGTGGTCGAGCTTGTGCTGCATCCCCCTACCTGCCTAGCTTATGTGGTAAACTTGTCTCCTGCTAGTGCTCAGACTGTTCTAGTAGTTGTTGCATAACTGCCCGTTTACACTGAGATGTTGTCGGATAATGGTTCTCTATGGTTGGGTTTCTTTAATGAAATCGGAGGAAACCATTGGCACTAGCGGTGCCAAAACATTGCCTCAAATTAATAGTGCCACTAGATTAAGGTGCAAAATAATAACATTACTACTTTATCATGGCAGTGCCAAAACAGTAGCACAAGAGCAGACTCAACATGCAGGATCTTTGGCAAATGGTCAGACCAAAAAGGAACATACCTCGTGATGGGAACCATATCTATAGTCAATGCCATCATAGAAGGGATGACACCAGTCACCAACATGGATGATTCAATTCATGGGACCTTTTG
Source organism: Triticum timopheevii (assembly GCA_963921465.1). Taxonomy (NCBI): domain Eukaryota; kingdom Viridiplantae; phylum Streptophyta; class Magnoliopsida; order Poales; family Poaceae; genus Triticum; species Triticum timopheevii. The sequence continues at coordinate 246,950,956 of OY997262.1, read as the reverse complement.
GTGCAGTCCACCTAAAATGAGGCAATGTCCGATGAGCTAGCAGCTTCTTCTTCTTTTTTAAGAAAATGGCTCCAGCCCCGGTTCCATTTCCATCAGAAAACGAAAACTACATAGCTTCTTCTTCATTAGTTGCAATAAAATTGAGCAACATCAAGGTTGGTTGTGAAGCTCCTGGAATGTTCAACTATAATTTGGATATCATTTGTGCAGTTCAACTAAGATCAAGCATGAAATGTATATCTCCGTTTGCACAAAAAAGGTGGAAATGCGGGTGACTAACAAGTGATGAAACATACATCAAATGAAAAGAAGCATGTTCCTTATCTGAATGACAATCCTACAAGGACAGTAGCAATTTCTAAAGAAGTAGAATTGCTAGATATTAGTGTGGGCATTAGGATTAACTATGACAACCGTTAAATACGACATTACTTTAATGGTGACATTGCTTCATTTTACCAGCAACATTACATTAACATCTGCTGCAGAGTCAGTATTTGGGCACGAGAGAGTAGGCGGACCAGGACAGTTGCATTTCTAACGAAAAGCAGTAACTTATCTTAATGGGAAATTTAGCAGGACATGAAAAAAAGTGCCCTTGATTCATATTACTGGAGGCATTACATTGAAAACAACATTGGTTTAACATGTCCTTACTTTTAAAAGTGTGACTGCTACATTTTACCAGTTGCATTACATAAGAGTGGCTCGGGGCAACAAACATCAGAATAGGATATCTGGGTTGGTCCCATTTTTGTTTGGTACAGCCACCTTATACTGTGTGAGGCTAGCAAATCTAGTGCTCGACTTACTCTATTGACTTGTCCCCCAGTCCCCACTTTCTTTCCTTTTTTAACCAATAGATCGGGTTTATATTGAGTTTGTACTACGTTTCCCTTATTTCCCTATTAGACCTAGAGACCAGTTGGATAGCCTGTCTCTGCTACTTTTTGCCCCCCATTACTTCCTCTTTCGACCAAGTCCTAGATTCAGGTAACAAATCTTCGCCCACCCCCTTTCTTCCTTGTTTGAACCAAGTAGTACTAGATTCGAGTGCATGAACTAGTTTTACCTCTTAACAGTAAAAATTTAGGTGGCTTCCGAACAGCCGATAGATCCTATCTATGAGGGAGCCCTGAGAAATAGTAAAAGATACAAATGTAGCGACGTCAGGAGCTCAGGAAGTAGAGCAAGGCCGGTTTTGAAGGAAGTTATACCTGAAGGTCGCCGGGATGTCGCTAGGTGGGCAGCGGGAGGCCGGATCTGCACACACTATAGCAGCAAGGAAGAAGGGGTCAGAGGCCCTCCCTAGCCAGCGGTGCTTGGGAGAGAATGACAAGGCAAGCTGATCGGGACGCGCCGGCAGTGGGTGAGAGTCGTTGCCGAGGATGACCGCATGAACGGTGCACCTTCTCACCTTCCCCAACGGAGAGGATCCGGCTGGATATGTGACTAGCGGTGAGCAGAGAGAGAGTGTGTGGCCACCGCTGTCGTGTTTAGATCTGGAGAGGACGAGAGACTATGTGAAGAGAGCAACACTAGCAAGCAAGCACTGGGGCTCCTGCCTATATAGCGGAGTACTAGTTTTCTTTTGTCTACAGGAGCCGGCTTGACCTCGTCAATGACTGTCGAGAAGTCTATGCACATGCCCCGGAGGCGCAGTTGTTGTCATTTTGATCTGAAGCACCGGATTATAACATATAACACGAAAAATGCCACATGACAAGAAACCATAACCTCACGACCCAAAGGAGACAACATGAATCTCGACGGACAAACTAGACGAGGATCAAAGCTCAAATTAAATATAAACTCGTAGAAAAGGGGTCAATCGATAGATGTCCTAATTAACATAGCCGTCTTGACCTAGATGGCAGCCGAGTAGTCTTCGTGCATGTGCCCCCAATGACTAGCCCCTTCGAGGAACTCAGTTGTCGCTATTTAACCCTCATAGTGATCCGAAGCACATGACACCTAATTTTGCGAGATGACAAGAAACCTTTTTTTAGATTTCTGACAAGAACTACAGTCATGTACAACACAGCCTGCATGATATGTAGACGATAGCCAATCCAGGCGTGTCTGCTGGAGTCTGGTCACATGCATGGACGAACTGATCTTCCGTGTCTTGCAGGGATCGTCCAGGCACCAACATCTATACAACACTTCTCTAGTACTATCACTTGTGTCTCTCTTCTATTAACTCACCCAACTTGCGGGGCCAGGGAGTGTGCCTATGGTCGGTTCTCAATTGAGGTCCCACATGTGTGTGCAAACGCAATATGATGCATGTTCCATTCGGAGAGAGGCATGCCAGACCGACCAACCATGGAGTGCGACGCAAACACGACGGGCGTGCTGTATACTCTGTACATGTGTACCACCGTTTTCTTGAGGCTTTGCTCCATGGCGCAATCCATGGATACAAAATTAGTATATTGTACTATTTAAAAGTCGAGGGCGGGGCTTTTCCCGCGCGGTAGGCGGCGCAGTTCCGCCTAGTCTGTTCGACAGAGACGCGAGAAGATGAGGGAGTAGGCTGCTGCAAACGTAGGGCTAGGTGATTTGACAGCGAGTTACTGCTGGAAAGGTGGGGCCCCATTGAGGGAGTCCTGGATTAGGGGGTACTCGGACAGCTGGACTATGTACTTGTGTCGGACTGTTGGACTCTGAAGATACAAGATTGAAGACTTTGTCCCGTGTTCGGGTGGCACTCTCCTTTGCGTGGAAGGCAAGCTTGGCAAATCGGATATGTAGATTTCCTTCTTTGTAACCGACTCTGTGTAACCCTAGCCCCCTCCGGTGTCTATATAAACCAGAGGGTTTAGTCCGTAGGACAACAACAATCATAATCATAGGCTAGCTTCTAGGGTTTAGCCTCTACGATCTCATGGCAGATCAACTCTTGTAATACTCATATCATCAAGATCAATCAAGCAGGAAGTAGGGTATTACCTCCATCAAGAAGGCCCGAACCTGGGTAAACATTGTGTCCCCCGCCTCCTATTACCATTAGCTTTAGACGCACAGTTCGGGACCCCCTACCCGAGATCCGTCGGTTTTGACACCAACATTGGTGCTTTCATTGAGGGTTCCACTGTGTCGTCACGATAAGGCTTTATGGCTCCTTCAATCATCCACAACAATGCAATCCAGGGTGAGGTTTTCCTCCCCGGACAGATCTTCGTATTCGGTGGCTTCGCACTGCGGGCCAACTCGCTTGGCCATCTGGAGCAGATCGACAGCTATGCCCCTGAACATTAGGTTAGGTTTGGAAGCCTGAACTACACTGCCGACATCCGCGGAGACTTGATCTTCAAAGGATTCGAGCCCACGACAGGTGCGCCGTACTGTCACGATGAGCATGATTTAGATCTGCCATCAGGCGGTGTTCAGGAGAATGCACCTGCATCTGCCCCGGCCTTAGATCCGGAGCAGATCATGCCATCCGAGGACGGGTGGATAGACCCCGCCACGGAAGCCGCACACTCATCGGCAATAGAGCCGAACACAGACTTCGCCTCCAATGAGGATTGTGTCATCGGACCCTCGGACTCGTCTCCGGCCATAGGCTCCGAACCGCTCGCATCCGTGCCTATCGAATCTGATTGGGCAGCGATCATGGAGTTTACCTCCGCGAATATCTTTCAGCACTCACCTTTGGGCGACGTGCTAAATTCACTGAAATCTCTCTCCCTGTCAGGAGATTCTTGGCCGAACTATGTCCGGCTTGAGTATGAAGCGGACGACGAAGAAATTCTTCCCCACCCACACCCACTTAATAGCCACTATCGACGACTTAACTGACATGCTTGATTTTGACTCCGAAGACATCGACGGTATGGAAGACGATGCTGGAGAAGAACAGGAACCACCGCCCACAAGGCGCTGTACAACCACCTCATCATATGATATTTATATGGTGGACACACCCAAAGAAAGCAATGGCGATGAGGCAACGGAGGATAACCCCCTTGAGAAGCAATCTAAGCACCAGCGTCATTGGCGCTGCTCTAAGCCCCGTCATAGCAAAAATAGTGATACCGGCACAAGAGACAATAACACTCCCGATAGTGCCGAGGACGAAAACAATCCCACCCAACCAAGCTTCGAGCAGGCCGAACGGGAGGATGGGCAAGCTATCCCTGAGGAACAAGCAATGGATGGAGAATCGGAGGATGACAATTACATGCCCCTCTCCAAAGACGAGGTGAGCCTCAGCGACGAAGAATTCATCATGCCTGAGGATCCCGTCAAGCAGGAGCGCTTCAAGCGCCGTCTTATAGCCACTCCAAAAAGCCTAAAGAAAAAGCAGCAGCAGCTTCAAGCTGATCAAGATCTGCTAATTGATAGATGGACCGAGGTCCTGGCAGCCGAGGAATACAGACTCGAGCGCCCAACCAAAAGTTACCCAAAGCGCAGGTTGTTACCTCAACTCGAGGAGGGGGCACTAGAGCCTACACTACCAGCGCAGGATGCGGCTGATCGGCCACCTTCTGGATGAGACAAAGCGGCATATCAGCCTGCACCCCGTCGCCAAACAAGCAAAAACATGAAGGCCCAGGGCTACACGCATGACCTGCGAGACAAATTGAACAAAGCAGGAAAGTCAAGATTGATCTACGGATCACGGGGGCGCACCCCAACGCGTGATGGTGACCGTCACGCCGGATACACTAAATACAAATCCGACCGGGCCGAATACAACAGACCAGACTCATTGGAACTGCATCGTGATGTAGCCCGGCATAGAGGCGCCGCACACCCCCTATGCTTCACTGACGAAGTTATGGATCATGAATTCCCAGAAGGGTTTAAGCCCGTGAATATCGAGCCCTACGATGGGACTATAGACCCCGAAGTATGGATAGAAGATTTCTTTCTCCACATTCACGTGGCTCGCGAGGATGATGTACACGCCATCAAGTACCTCCCACTAAAACTCAAGGGACCGGCTCGACATTGGCTGAATAGTTTGCCGGCAAACTCCATTGGAAGTTGGGAGAACCTGGAAAATGCATTCCTGGATAACTTCTAGAGCACTTATGTGCGACCACCGGATGCTGACGATTTAAGTCACATAACCCAACAGCCCGGAGAGTCAGCCAGGAAATTCTGGACTCGGTTCCTAACTAAAAAGAACCAAATTGTCGACTATCCGGATGCCGAAGCTCTAGCGGCCTTTAAACATAACATCCGTGACGAGTGGCTTGCCTGACACCACGGCCAAGAGAAGCCGAAATCCATGGCAGCCCTCACGACACTCATGACCCGCTTTTGCGCGGGCGAGGATAGCTGGTTGGCTCGTAGCAATAGCACAGCAAGCAATCCTGGAACATCAGAGGCCAGAGATAACAACGGCATACCCCGACGCAACAAATACAAGCATCGCAATAATGGCGATAACGCCAAGGACACGGTCGTCAATGCCGGATTCAGTGGCTCTAAGTCCGGTCAGCGGAAAAAGCCATTCAAAAAGAACAATCCGGGACCGTCCAGTCTGGACGGCATACTCAACCGTCCATGCCAAATTCATGGCACCCCAGGAACACCAGCCAATCATATCAACAGAATGCTGGGTCTTCAAACAAGCCGGCAGGTCAGGTGCCGAAAACAAGGAGAAGGGGTCTCAAAGCGATGACGATGATGAGGAGCCCCGACCACCGAACATAGGAGGGCAAAAGAAATTCCCCCCGCAAATCAAAATGGTGAACATGATAAACGCCACCCACATTCCCAAGCTGGAATGGATGTGCACTTTTAGGGATATCGACGCAATGGAGCCAGTCGCCCCAAAATATAACATATGGCCGATCACCTTTGACCGTACAGATCCCCGGCCAATACCAGTCCAGAAAATTCATTCGCACTAGTCCTTGACCCAATAATTGACAGATTCCACCTCACACGAGTCCTTATGGACGAAGACAGCAATTTAAACCTGCTGTATCAGGACACGGCGTGCAAGATGGGTATCGATCCTTCAATGATCAAGCCCACTAAAAACCACCTTTCAAGGTGCTATACTAGGTGTGGAGGCCCGTTGTATAGGCTCCATCACTCTGGAGGTAGTCTTCGGATCACCGGGTAATTACCGTACCGAAGAGTTAATCTTCGACATCGTCCCTTTTCGCAGTAATTATCATGCACTTCTCGGACGAACCGCGTTTGCTCGATTCAACGCGGTGCCACATTATGCCTACCTTAAGCTCAAGATGCCCGGTCCGCGCGGCGTCATAACAGTTAATGGCAAGGCCGAACGCTCCCTCCGTGCTGAAGAGTATACCGCCGCCTTAACAGCAGAAGCAACGAGTAGCATCTTTCAATCGAACCTTGAGTCGACTGCCAAGCTCCCGGACACCATCAAAGGAATCTGAATTACTTTGCGGTAGGATAGCCCGGCTCGTTAGGAGCACAATTAAAACACTCCGGCAATAAAAGAAGGAAAAGCTAAGATAGGCCACATACTGCGGCTTAACCGCTCCGTGGCACACAAACATTTTTTGCATTTTCTTTGCAGGTTCACTTTTGCGTAGGCCAGGACTGGCGATATGGAGACCAGACTCATGAACGGACGGGAAACAGCTCGAACACGTAAGGGAATCCTTAGATATTCCCCTCGATGACCATCCGATTAGACTCCGAATCCGCACACAGCCTCCTCCCGCTTGGTCTCAGCAGGTTCCGAAGTCATATTTCTTTTTATCACATTACCTGTACTCGTACGCATTGACGTGTTATTCAATTACAACATGTGACTTTATATGACGCTTATCTGCTGTTGTTTCTTATTGACACTCTTTGTCCAATGGCATCCGTACACCGCAATATGCCTTAATATGCTAGGGGCTTCATTGCACCCATAATACGGCAATAAAGTCCGAACACCTTCACGGTCGTTCGGCACCACGAACTTATAGCATTATATGCATCAATTTCGAATCATGTCTTGGGTCAATAGTTGGGTTTGCCCGGCTCCCATGTTTTGCTGCCTTATGTTTCGCTATATCGGCTAAGGCAGCACAGGGAGAACTACTGCGATTGTGTCCCGATTCTTCCGGACGAGCGCCTCAGTAGAGAAAGCAGAAAACTGACTGTCGTGATACGGCGAGAGCTGGTTAGCTGTTCGAGAGGTTGTAAAATCTTTAAGGATTTCTTCCGCATTATGTGATAACTAATGCAGCGTGCGATGGATCAGCTTTTCTTTCAATCAGGTGCTTATAGAGCCCCTCGTGCGGTCTTTCCGAACACAAGGGGTTGCGCCTACCTTCCTTTTGTCAAACTCCTATGGCTAAGTGAGAGTGATAAAGCCTTATAGTCCTATTGCCTGGTTCATGCGCTGAACACCTCCTTCAAGGACCCAAAACCGGGATAAGAGTGCTCAGGTTTATCCCGAACACCCCCGTACTTCCTACGTGGGGCAGAAGCCGACGACTGGCCAACTCTCAGGATTAATATATAAAACGGCCGCGCAGGAGGAATCTATTTATATATAAAAAGTACTTGACGGTGTCATCAAAATAAAGATAATTAGCTTAGTAAATCCCACAATAATTAGAAAAATCCTATCTTTAATTTTGTGAGACAACAAAGTTCAGCCATTAGATCTTCGTAAACCAGGTGGGTCTATGCCGTGAGACAACAAATTCCAACCATTAGATATTTGTAAACCAGTTGGGTCAGAATAAAGATAAGTCCAACCATTAGATCCTCGTAAATGATGTGGGTCCATAGGGTCCAATGACGGCTTCACGTCGATTTTCATGATCCCAACCACAACCCCAATGGTTGGACCATCCCGTGAGGGATCAGAAACACACATGCATCATGCATCATTAAGAAGAAAAAACATACAGGTTGGGCCATCACACGCATACGGGATGGACCATGCCATCAGCGATGAGGCCAACCCAGAAGAAAAAAAGGGTCTAATATGCCTAACCAAATCGAAACTATCATATCTCTCCAAACAGAATATGTGTCCACACGGAATCCAATGTTTTTTCCATCGTGCAAACATGAGAAATATAACCATCCATATAAGACCTTCCCCACGACCTCATAGGTTCGTTGCCCTCAAGATTTTAGGTTACAACTTCTACATGATCTTCCTCCCACATCATCTTCCTCCGGCGACCCAAACTTCAAGATCAACTTTAGAATTGCCTTCCTCCAGTGGCCACAGGATAGCTCTGTCGAGCAATCAAGAAACATCAAGTAAGTTCAATCTGCATGAAATTATAAATGATACCGACTCATGGATCAATGATGGTTCAATTATGCTCTACGCAAACCTCATCTAAGAATATTTGCCATGTTACGCCAGAAGGTTGATTACGTAGAATCCTGTAGGTATGGGTTCATGTCTTAATGATGTCATGTGCATACTTTTTACCCATCTACAAAAGGCTAATGCCATGGATGTTTCTTGCTGAAACATATATGGTGCATCAGATGGTGTTCATATTATAGATCAGACCTATTAATGGATCAATGATACTTAGATTATACTGTCGGCAGTGCTAATCTAAAAAGATTTCACATGTTAGCTCACAAGTTTCATTATGTATAAACAGACATGGAGAAACATACATAGATGGTTTCCATTTTTGATCAACCTCAGATGCTATAGTGGTTTCCTTTCACTAGATGACCAGTTGCGCCAATGGCGCAAAGGCCAAGGATAAGCCATGTATTGAAAGAGTGTACATTAATATTATTCGGGGACATATTGAAACATATGAGAAAAATTTCCACTTACTATAAGTACAAGCGATGCAATACCCATATAATGTACAAGGGCATATCAGTATTAACAGAAGCGTTAATTAGTCAGACACAAACCCACACCCGAGAAGCACATTGCATAGGGTTGAAACTTTTAAGCCTCACATTCCCAAGCAATGTTAATGAGGGCCACCAGAATTGAAATCACTGATGCAAAGTATCAGCAGTTAGAAATATTTATACACACAGCTTCTTTATTGTAGTCATATGATGATGAAATCAGTACGTAAATCAGCACCAAGGATAGCCGATCAGACAACCAAAAATTCTGCATCCTACTGAACAACACTATTATGCAGGACTCATTTTAAAAGGCCCTCGGTTCTAATTTCTATAAGAGCTTGAAGCTTTGGAGCCAAGGCTACGAACCTTCTCTATTGTGACTTCTAAATGTACCTATGAAAGTAAGGATCAAGAACATTCTCTATTAAACCAACAAACTGAACAATGAGAACTTGAAATATGTAAAAGTACTAATGAAAGTATTTAATATGTGCGTGTACAGTGGACAAAGATTACAACACACGGCATGTTGCAAACATCCTAACCAGCGTACTTTTGATGTAACATGAGAACTTGAAATGTGTTAAATAGAGAAAAAAGGCTAATGACCTGTCTACAAAATAGAAGTGAATTGAATATTTACTATAATGTAACATGAGAACTTGAAATATGTTAAATAGAGAGAAAGGGCTAATGTCTGGTCTAAAGAACAAAAAAAATTAAATATCAGTTTCGCCAACCCTGGATGATCCAACTCACTTCGTATAATCCAGGAAATTAGGGAGCAAATATAAGTAATCCTTCAAGACACTAGCACCATCTTCAGGATATACGAATCATTTCTAGTGAAAAGTTGAATGTAGCAGTAACCTTTTCTGAAGCACACAAACACATATATAATCATTTTGTTATATCATCTAGATCATCCCTGCAAGTACAGGTAAAATCAGATCAATCTCCATTAGCAGACGAACCCCAAGCCAAGCCAAGAACATGCATGGTGGTGGTGATAAATGTTCTTCTGGATTCGACGAAAGGCGTGTAGTGGAGTACTCACCGAGGAAATCACTACCGGACAGGCCCTTGGCATCGAACAGAAGACCGCACCTCATTGCATTCTTCTCCAGCCGTTGTAGCTCCCTCTCCTTTGTCCTCTCGAAATTAAGGAAAGAGCAGTAAAGTAGTGAACTGAACATCAAAAGCAAGCAGAGGTAGCTAAGACGTATAACATTTTCACTGACAGCGCAAAGGGAATGTGGAGCAAATGTGTTTTTGTTAGTTCAGTGAAAATTAGAGGTCAACCTGATGGTACTTCATTTTTATTCTAATCTGCCAAATGCTATTAAGGAACCTCTTGCTACTTCTCACCCCTCGCTCCTCTCCAGATGCCCCCACACTCTCCTCCTCCTCCTCCCCGTCTCATCCAGCGCAAAGGGCAAGAGTGAACCAACGACTGATAACTTGATCGAGGAAGAAACTTCATTTCCTTAATAGCATTTGGCAAATTAGAATAAAAATGAAGTACCATCAGGTTGATCTCTAATTTTCACTGAACTAACAAAAACACATTTTACACTGCCCACGTACTACTATTACTGTCCATTTGGAGTAGAATTTGTAAGTGAATGTTTATCTACTGCTGCACTCAAGTTAACTTGAATTAGGTCGGATGAATCATATACTTCTGCCATTGGCATGAAAAGGTCAATACGGCATGCACACTATACTGCCACTTCTGCTTCAGAAGTAAAACTTTTTGTATCTTTGATCATGTTTCTAATAAAAAGTATCAAGGGAACCAGCTATGAGGATAAATAAATGACCAAATTTAGAAGTGTTGTACTTCAGGTACCTGGCGGCAACGACATTGATCACCTAGTCTCTGCAGAACACATCCAACTCTTCCTGCTATCCTGCAACACGTGGCCACCCCAAACCTGAAATCCTCGATGCTCCATTCAACGTCTGAGTGGCAGTAAGGCGAAACCAATATTGATGTCATGATGAAGCTTTCCAAAAAAAATTAGTGTTCTTAACTAATGCATCTAATCAATTTGCCTGTACTCTGTTTCTATGCACTAAGTGTGCCGAACCGCTAAGGAAAAAACAAATTTTATGTTATCATATGTAATCAAATACTATGGTAAATGCAATGTATCACCTGTATGGAGGAGCATATGATATATTTATTACTACAAAAGTAGGGCGTGCCAATTATACATGATAACTTAGTAGTCTCTTAAGGTGCGTAACACATGTCGGATATTACATATTCTAAAAGAATTATTCGCCTCTTTTTTAAGCATTAGAAAGGATACAAAATATTGGTACATTGGAAAGCACTTTTTTTACAAATAACTCTGGGTCTGTCCTGGTACCTTAGAACTAGAACATGAAGGAAAACAGACGAATCAACACACAAAAACACCATTATTTCACAGGCCTATACTCAATGCAAAGGACAGAGGCAATAAGTGATAGCATATAACCGGAAATGTCATATTTCATATATCAACGTATACAATAGGACCTATGATAAACCCACATTTCCTGGGTCAACATATCTTTATTGACCATGCTGGAGCAATGAGACACAAATATTCATTATTTCGCAGGCCTATACTCAAATTTGAAGGACAAAGGTAATAAGTGATAGCATTATTTCTTGTTTAGCTTCATCGCAACCAGCTACATCCATAAAAAAACACCTACACCAACCGAAGAGCAGTTGTCAGGGAGATACAGCCAATATCATGTAAACCAAAAGTGAATACTACTGCAAATCTAAAAAATGAGAACTCTGCGAGCTCCAGAATTACTTTTCAGTGGACCTAAATATTTCCGATTGCCTCTTTTTTTGGAGTATAGTACCAAAAGGAACGGTAAAGAGAATGATACGGAACAAAAAAGAACTAACCTTATTTTTGGAATTTCTGTCCATCTTTATTACTGTTGCTTTTTCAATGTTTGTACAAGGTTCAGTTTGAGTAAAACAGGGGATTCCATCCAGTGAATATCAAGGGGATACATGATCAGTCTGAAACTTGACTCGACAGGCTGAATATACACAATGAAACACAGGTTTCAGTGAGATTATCAGATTCACACAGGAAAGTTGCTTTGAACATTAACTGAAATAGAATGTATGAGTTCCAAAAGTTCCCCTCTAATTGTTACACATATAATTGGTGCAAGCAAACAAGATTCACAACAGATTAACGTACATCAATGAAAAACCAAAACCAAATTTCTCTGGAGATCAACATAACAGAGTATCAAATTACATCGTTCCTCCAGCCAATTGTTCTCAAATTAAACTATCCTAATATTATGAACATGCTTACTAAAATAGACTATAAAAAATCAGGTGATTCTCTTCTTATTACCGGTTTCATGTGTGCACTGATGAACCAGGGAAAAGCCAATTTAAACAAGTATTATGTGGGTATTATAGAGCATATTTTTCATATCTAATCAACTTGACAGGCACATAGCAAAATTTCTAACCAACATATCTGCACAGTACACTGAAAGTAGAGTAAGCAAACTCACCTCATGAGTGGAAGTTGGCTATCAAATCCTGAAGCAATAGTGATGGTGGTTGGTTCGGCCTATGCCCATTGGGTCCTGATATCTTGCTATTGCAGAAATGCTCTTCCCCGTTGCAACAACTATTCTAAAAGTACGAACGTGGATGTGGTTGTCTAAAGATAGGAACCTAGAATAAATAAACTTCATATTACCAATCATAGTGACCAAACCATACTAAAATAAATTACTTTGTTGGTTAGAAATCTTGCTAATCTACATAATAGAGAACAGAATTAAAGTCCAAGTTACTGTTTTGCTCATCTACATCACAAAGAAATAAAGCCAAAGTTGTTGCTTTGCTCATCTAGATCACAGAGGTTGAACAGAAATAAATCCCAAGTTATTATTTCTATTGGTATCTATAAAATCTACTTGCAAGCAATTAACTAAGCACTCCGTAAGCATAAATAAAAAATGGTATATAGTTCAATAACTATAGAAAGTATATAGTATCATCACATATACAGAGCACATCTTAATTTCAAAAGACAACAAAAAGTATCACAACTAACAACCGAAAAGCATATAGAAACACGTCTAGAAAACAGACAAGCAGGATAGTGTTTGCTGTCATCAACTCCTCAATACTTAATATTGGCTAAAACCTGCTATTACAGTAAAATATTAGAAAGAGTACCTTGATAAACTAAAGATAGTTCGATCGTACACATTAAATCTGCGCATGGAATTTCTTTTTAAACGGAACACTACATTTAGAACAGTAGAAGGTCACTCTTGCATACAGAAATTGTAGTATATATTAAAACTGACCATACTGAAGGGTGGCAAGGTTACTCACCGGCTCCATTAGCCACATCGATTGTGTCAATTGCTGCAAGAGCATCCTGATGAGCACTACCCAGTTCCATAAACTCCTCCCATAAAATAAGTATTTTGTTGTATGTCCCAGCTTAAGGCATTAGCCCGTCATAGTTACCTAAAGTACAATTACTTTGTAAGGATGCAACAAATATGCATGAAGATTCCTCAAAAAGAAGTGCACTATTTCTTTTACTCATGACAATATAACCAGAATAATAAGATCAGCAACTGGTAAAAACTCAACCTGATGAGTGACGTACACCACAGATTTTTAGCCAAAGCCTCAAGAAAGCATCTGTACAAAAGTTAAGAAATCTTAAGCAGTGACTTGTCAAATTCCCGTCAAATTCCCGTGAACAGAACACTAAAGATAGTATCATTATACCTAGAATATGTGGGATCATGTATGAGCATATAGTGCGCTTCAAGAATCATCAAGCAAATAAATATTAGCAGTCTAACACATAGTTAGTGCTATCTGATTCCAATCATAGAAATCATGCATATATGTAGACAAAGCAGATGAGGGCCTTGTTGGGGTTGCAAAGAAGTCTAACAAGTTGCAGATTCCTGTTGTCGTTGGAATCGCCATCGTGCACCAGCTGCAACCGCCGTCACTGACCCGCTGAGGACGTGGTCCACTGCACGGCCAGATGAGCTGCCTCCTATTGAGCGATGAAAAGGAGGAAGAGGCGGAGCGCAAGTAGGAGTTGAGAGTTTTCTTCAATTGCAGGATATAGCTTCACCAGATCTTCGACAAGAAAATCATGCAACTCCACGGTAAATTCAACCCCAGTAGGTCCACCACCGATAATCACAAAGTGAAGGATCTTCCTTTTCTCCTCTTCACTGAGGTTAGGAAGTGACGCCTTTTCAAAGCAGTCTATCACGCTCTTCCGAATCTTTTGGGCATCCTCCACTACCTGACATTTACAATGTGAGGTTGTAAGCACAAGATATGACTAATACTGCAAGGTACAAATACCATATATCTCAAGAGTTTGCAGGAAATTAAACTGTAACTTACATCTCAGGATTGAAACATGAGAAATAGCAGAACAGTAAAGAGACACACAATGCCAATCAGGATTTTACCTTCAGAAAGTGGCAATGCTCCATCACACCAGGAGTGTTGAATGTATTCGCAGTAACTCCAAGAGCAAGAACCAAGTAATCATAATCAACCATGAAATCACCATTCCCATCCAAATTAGTCCCAGCAGCAGAGCGGTAGTTGATCATCAGATCGATCTTGAAGCACTCTGGTAAATATTCACATGTTTGATTGGAGTATAACCTGGAAAAAAATCAATCTCGAAAGATTACAGAGAGGGAGGAGGCCGCATGAAGAGAGAGAGAGAGAGAGAGAGAGAGAGAGAGAGAGAGTATTTGGTGAAGCTCACCTCCTTGTGTTGGCCGCCGCGCCACCATCTCCCCCCTCCTCCTCTGCCACCAGAGGGGGCCGCCGCCACCGTTGTCGAGGGAGTGGAGGGGATGAGCGGATGTAGGGGGAAAAGATTTTAGGGTTGGAGACGAGGGGGATGGAGGAGAAAGCGGATGGGCGCGGGGCTCACCACAGCACGGTGGTTTTTTTCCTTCGCGTGGTGCGCTGCACCCCCACGCACGGCGCGGCGCGGTGGTCTTTTTTCCCTCGCGTGGTACCGTGCGCTCGAGGCCTTCGTTGTGACTACCACTCTAGGAGGCTTTATATGTTAGATAATGCCAACAGCTCCATCTGAAACAAAAATAAAAAAACAATTGTCAATAAAATTTTATTGATTCATCTACTATGATTTCATATAGACTCATCTATACATACATAGATGGTTCCTGTATTTGGTCAACCTCAGATGCTATGGTGGGTTCCTGTCGTAATTCCAACATCTCTATCTGAAACAAAATTTAAGACCAATTGTTAATAAAATTGTATCGATCCATCTACTGTGATTTCATATAGACTCGTCTACAGAAGGCTAATGCAATGGATGTTGCTTCCAGTGTTTTCACGTTAAGATAACATATAATCGAAGTCTAGAATCATACAACTATACAGAAAGAAGTGGGATTGCTTGCTGCGATATAGATAAACATATATGATTCATCAGATAGTGTTCATATTATAGATCAAACCTATTAATGGATCAATAATACTTAAATTACACTGTAGGCAGTGCTAATCTAAAAGCGACAAAAATATTTTGTATTTATAGAGCTTGCATGTCATTATATTACTTACTTTATCAATCAACACTTTGTTCTTATATTTTTAGGGCCTCAAAGATTATGGCACACACACCGTTCAATGAATTGACTACAGGAAACGAGACATGGACAATCAAAGTCAAAGTTTTAAGACTTTGGGACAAAATTAACTTATTAACTAATGAACTCATTAGCACTGATATGGTTTTATTAGATAAAAAGGTGCAAGTATTACATATATAATATCTCTTCAATTTACCCTTTCCAAAGTTTGCTGATGTTTTCTCTCTATGTAAGGTGATGTAATCCATGCTTCTATTGGGAGCAAACTGGTCAATAAATTTAAACCAAAAATTAAAGAGGTACAAAATTAAGACCTTCAAAGTCTGGGAGTATGAAAAATACCGACCATTGAACAGCAATCTAAAATAAGTTTTGTCTATGATACAACCGTGAAGGAAGTGGATGAAGGAAAATCCAAGTTTTTGGACTACCACTTCAAATTTGCTGATGGTGCTACCTCAGATAGTAGGGTGATTATTCATACATATTGCTCGGGTACAATCAAAATCCATATCTTAGAAAAAACATCGGTGAACTAGATTTTTAAGTATGATTATATGCAGATGTCATTGGATTGCTTATTGCAATGAAGCCAATATAGCAAGTGCAAAAAAATAAAGGGACGGGCATGGCGCAAACTTCAAACGTCCGTGAGATTGAAGTCCTTTTACTAGAGCAAGTGATTATATTCTATAGATATTTTTGAATTACATATATGATCTTTATATCACTTTTTCATGATTAAATGCATGAAGTCGTGAGATAATCAGAATCACGCTATGGGGGGATATCTACAAATATGATGAATGAAAAGCTTTAAAATAATAAACAATAGTGATTGTCACTTCAAATTTGGTCAGAAAATTCAATGGTGAGAACTATAATCACTATGTGTAAACCTGAATCCAAATTACTGACAATTTATTACCAGGGCTATCACTGCGCACGACAAATGCCTCTAAAGTCTTCCTGGACCCTGAAATTCCAGAGACAGACCAAATTATTGACAGGTATATATATAATAATGCAATTATGTATGTTTTTGAAGTTACAAGTTTATGTGCTCATATTGTAATGTATTATAGGCATTGTGAAAGCTATGTTATTCCAACAATGATTGGAATTGACAAAAGCACCCAAGGAACGATTGAAGAGCAAATGTTCTACAATAAAAAAACATTGAGGGAAATTATAGAACTACGATATGTTGAAGTTAAAAGAAAGGTTTCCATGTGGACTTGATCATAAAAGTCTTATACCTTCTCTATTTTACATTATTATGTAAACTCATATGTTTTACCTTCAAGAGGAATTTGTATGCATAACAAAAGCAACAATTGATGATTTTATACAGAAACACCATAACTATATTTGCACTTCCTGTCATTAAGTATCTGAAAATCCCAACATAAGGTGAGCATTTTATGCACTAGATTGTCTTTGGTGCCATTTCTTTTAATAATAGACCAGTAATAACTGATACTGTCATATTAAACTCAAGGTACGCGAGGAGACGACAACAACAACTTTTGTTAGGTTTAATGAGGTAGCAAAGAGTCTTTTAGGCAACATATCTGCATCAACCCTATTAGAGCAGGAGGGATTCAACAACATAGTATCAGATATTATAAAAGACCTTTATGGCAGAACACTCATATTTCGACTTAAGTTAAATTCAAGGAATCTATAGGAGTGTATGGAAAATTTTAAAGTGAGCTTCACTTTTGAAGATGACAGACTTGAGATGGAATATTCAAATGAAATAGTTGAAGATATGCACATGCACATTTTAGTATTTTAAATGGTTTATAAAATTATAATGCGAGAACATTCTTTATAGGGCATACTGGAAAGGCAAGACACACAAGGTTCTTCAAATTTTGCTATGCAGAAATCCGATAACGAGGTATTGCCACTAATTAATGGTTTTGCTGTCACGAGTGTGTGATTTTTGTTTTAAAATATTAAAAAAAATATAAGTCAACCACTCCAAGAATGCAAGAATGATGAGAAGGAGGATATGTGCTGAAAGGAAGCCTCTAAATCATCTAACGAAAAGAAACTAAGGAGGACAAAGAGACAGAAGTCTAGCAAAATATATGAAAAAGATGTGACAATGTTTGCTTCCAGAAATAGCAGGAAGCCAATTGTTAAAATCGAAGCTCCTGATGACGATGTAACAAATTGAAAAAAATTATCTTCCTGTATATGCATTGATAATTGTTTACAACCTATTTATTTATGACATCACAAAACACACAGGAAGAGCCAAAAACTGTTTCACCGAAGATAAAAGGAGAGACAAACATAAGAGATGTGAAGATTTGAAAAGAAAGGCTTTGTGAAATAAAAAAAAGTTCTTATAGAGAGCAATCTATTTGATAATGAGGTATTCTTTCAAATTACTTACCCTCATCTATATGTACTAAAAATAATAATCCATGACAGTGTATCGGTCATTTCCCACTTTGGTCTAATTTTGTATGCATTTGATCTTATATATGTATTACATAATACATTGTTAAATATGATGATGATATACAAGCTTAATATCTACCATGCATTTACGGAAATTTATGAATGTTTCAATAATAACATTGTTCTTGCATTTATGCAGCGAGACAACAATAGTCACGCTGACAACAACTGTACCAGCACAGATAACCGTAATGAAGAATGGAACGCCAAAACTAGCAGCAGAACAAAGAAGGGAAGGACCGATTGCATAAAGAGGAGGAAAATATCATCTGAAGACATGCAGCCAACCTTGTATGATAGACATAAGAGGATTAGGAGAGAACAAGCGAGATACATGGGCTAGGCATTATACAGCAGCAAGTGCTGACATACGTCCAATAGCTGCAAGAATTGAAGAATATACTATACACGCTCTATACTTAGTAGTAATTTGCATTGATAAACAATTATGTTTATTTTATGCTCCACGAGAGTACGGATTGAAGTTATGATGTGTACTCAGACATATACTTAAATTATTTTTAGTTACAATCGCTTGTGTCTTCTTTAGCATCTACCTCATTCAACACTAACAACGCCCATAAAGAAATAAACACTGATTTTATCTTTAAGAATTGAAGAAAATAGAAGGAGGCATACCCAACTGGAGATGAAGGCCCCGTTCGGAAGTGCTCCAGCTTCCCGACGGGGCCAGCTTCTCGACGGAGCAGCGCAAGCCAGCTTCCCAGCGAAGCCAGCAGCGTTCGGCAGGCATAGGAGAGGAGTTGCGCTAGTCACTGTGGTCGGGCCTACCAGGCTGGGCTGCGAACAAAGAGGAAAACGGTTCGGCAGGCATTTCGCGGTGGCAGCGGGATGTAATTTGAACGAACTCCTACTTCTGTATTTCGCGAAGCTGGACTTCCCTCGCTCCACGGATTTGCACGTCGCGAGGCCACCGCTTCTGAAGCTGGCTCCATGGATCCGACGCGTTCGGCTAGCTCCTCGCCAGCTTCCAGAGAAGCGCGGAGCAAGATCACTTCCGAACGGGGCGGAAGATACATAGCATCATTGGAACTGGAACATGTAATCATTCCCAAAAAACACCTCCTTAAGATTGACATGTGGTGCTCTTACTCTTCATGTCACAAATATGATACCACCTGTCCAAATCAAATAAAAAAATTGATATCTAAACAAGATAATAAATTAAATTACTATAAAACAGACTAAAGGAAAACATTTTGGGATTACTATAGAACTTCTAGATGGGTGCTGGCTTGGATGCTCGGCAGAGTAGAAGTCGTGTACATCGCCAACACACAACGTATGGTGACGCACAAGATGCCCTGGTAAAGTATACACTAACTTATACAGTATGTACTTACATTTTAAAAATGTACACTAACTTATTAGTATCTACTCTATACCTCATTCAACACTTATAGATCACTTTAAAAAAACATGTTATTCAAGAATTTAAGGGAAACATATGAAATACTTACAACTAACAAGCATTTCCTTAATTATATTATATTGGTTGAATGGCACAAGGACAGGAAAAGGCTAGGAGAAAGGGGAAATAATACAGAGTCAGGAAAAGGAAAAATAAGGACCTGCAGCTCAACTTGGAACAATGTTGCCGTTGCAGGCCTGCGGGAGATGAAATCCAAAAGACCAAATCAACTGCATGGACGACAGCATCAACGGCAGCGTCCAGATCGATGATCTCGCCTACACTCTGGTGTAGTTGATCCCCTGCTAACCCTCAATCGACGTCAATGGTCACCCCGTCGAAGCACCAGGTGCGGGGGTGGCTTCAAGTTAGGACGAGCATCCTGAATGCAGTGAATCAAGAGAGCAACCTGATGGGCGGTATCCAACATCAGCAAATTTTAACTGAGAAGAAAAATAAGAGGAGAGGAGAAAGGGGATCGGCCAAGAACATTCTCACTTGTGTGAGGAAAGAAGAACGGAGAAGTCCAGAAGACTACAGAGTGGGTAAAGTAAAGAGTAATACTGGTGGGACCCATGACATCAGTTACGTACTGCGGAAAATGTGAGACAAAACAATGTAACGTCAAAATATAAGGCAACTTGGTACTGCCGAGGTTTTTTTAAAATACAAAACTTGGTAGTACTGTTGAGTGCACGTGTATGGAAGCAAACACCAACAAACCTTTTATGCATATACGGATACTGTATATAAAAATAATAAAACATTTACTCTACAAAAACAATAAAAAAATATGCCAATATTTCATAGCGTTAGTGAAATAATTTATGACTACACGAAAACAAGAAGAATAACTTGACACACACAAAAAAGCGACATGGTAAAAATGTTAGAAAAAATATATAATTTTGAAGAATTCAACCGAACATAAAACTAAAAAAACCTTTACCCAGGTGAAATCTACATTACATATATCAACTTATAGCTACAAGCATTAATTTGCTTATTCTCCAAATAGAGTTGTATGTTTATCCCAGTCAAACCTACATTACCTGATGGTGATTGGTTAGCCACAGGAGAATAACACAAGACAATATCTGTACTACCATGGCGAAAATGCTAAATGGAGGCCGAGCTCCATGGAGCTCTTTATTTTGAAAAAATTGAAAATCACATTTTGAAGATTAAAAAAATCTGAAAAAGTGTACGCATTCATACGGATGTGTAATACATGTGTGTGAAATTTGAAGATGATATACATTACGATGCGAGCTATATAAAAAAGGCAAAATCATGATTTTGAAATGATGAACAATGCACCCACTGTTCACTACAAAAAATGCATGAATTTGTCTTTTTTATTTAGCTCTCACCATAATGTATTTCATCGTCAGATTTTACACATCCATATGAACGCCTATGGATTTTTCCACAATTTTTTGAAACTTAAAAAATATGATTTTTAATTTTTCAAAAAAAGACGAGTTCCATCCAGCTCGTCCTCCAAAATGCTGCACTCCAACCATGGCATGATACTACTCTTAAAAAAGAACATTAGCAAGGTACTCACTCCGTTTCATATTAGTTGTCGCTCAAACGAATGAATCTAACACTGAAATATGTCTACATATAAATATTATTATTTTTAGACAGAACACATATGCAAGCGATCACCCTTGCTACTTGTCTATGTAAACAAATACTATATCCGTCTCAAAATGTAAGATGTTTTTTCTCGAATAAAAAACAAGTACAGAAAAAAAACATGCCAATCAAACATACCAAATCAAATTAGTATGGCATGAATAATTAGCAGATAAAGGGTGTTTGGAAAATAATTATATTCAAATATCAATGAAAATCGAAGAATAAAGTTTCCAAAATTGTAATACTTAAAAAATGTCTCAACAATTGCTTTCGAGTTTACTTCAGAAAATAACAAATAAAATGTATCTTCTAATTCAACTTGGCAAAATCCTAGCCCGCGCATCGAGCGGGCCACTTTGCTAGTTTTTTCAAATAACAGGCAATAAATAATAGAAATGACCTTGTTTAGCATTACAAAGGACAACATGACTGTATTCATGGAAATATAATGTCCTTGGTGCATTGCTCCGCTCCAAGGCGGGATCCTTTCAGGACAATATCATAATATAACTCGGGCTTGCAGTGCTCCTTCCCCTCCGGCAGTCCCTCGGTCATCAGCTTTTTAACGTCCATCTTCGCCCAGTGCACCTTTGCGCAGGCAAAGGCCATTCACGCAGCCTCCATACAGACCGACCGCTTGATGACATCAAGTCGAGGGCAGACACTAACAAGCCGCTTCACGAGCCTGAAGTAGCTGCTTGGGATCGGCTCGGCAGGCCATAGCCGGATAATTAAATCCTTCATGGCTAGTTCGGCCGCCTTATGCAGTTCAATCAGCTGTTTCAGTTGATCGGCAAAAGGCAGTGGATAATTTGGCACCAGATACTGCGACTAGAAGAGCTTCTCCGTAGTGCTCCTTTCTTCGGCTCGGTAGAATTGGGCGGCATCAGATATGCTACATGGCAGCTCCGCAAACACCCCTGGAGAAATACGAACTCAAATTAGAAACGTGATTTTATCCTCAAATACTTGCTTTACATAGAAAAAGCCTTACCCGCCGCGATCTTCCTCGCCTCCTGGATTTCCTGTAGGGCACCTTGGGTTTCCCCCGGGCATTGTGTGTGGCTTGATGAGCCTTGGTGAGTTCGGATTCTTTCTCTGTTAAGCTCTGCTCCAAGGTCTCGCATTTCTTCACGACCTCTTGATGCTCTTGCTCAGCTTCAATAACCCTGGCCTCGTGCTTCTCATGAAGAGCCTGCTCTGCGACTACCTTTTTCTCGGCTTCGGACACATCCTTCTTAAGAGCCTCGACTTCGGTCACCGCCCCTAGAGCAAACCATGAACATATTTTTATCATACTAAATATTCGTTCGCACTGAACGCGTGCAAGATATTTTGCATACCTTGTTTATCCTCCAACTGCTCTTTCAATTGGCCAAGTTCCTCTTTGGCCCGCTCCAGACTCTGCTTCAGTCCGGAGACTTCCGCAATATGAGAGGAGGCAGGCGCTATAGACGCCTGCTTACAAAGAAAAAGAGGGACGGATGCCATAAAGTGAGTCTCCGACGAACATATATTGGATCCTCTGTCTGGTTCTTTCTTTCACCGAACAGTGTATCAGGGGCTACTACCTATACTAGGACACTCTTCGAAACCTCACAAGACATACCTCAAAGCCCATTATAAGGTTGATGCAGGCTTCATTCAGTCCACTCTCCGCAGACTAGATCTTCTCAATCGCCGCACCCATAAGGGCACGGTGTTCTTCAACGATGGAGGCGCTCTTTAGCGCCGCCAATAAAGTATCCGGCACCTCTAGTTGGACAGAGGTTGCCGACGGAACAGGCGCACCCCCTCCAGCCGAGGGAGGTTGCCTGCCTGATTCTGGAGCCATATCGGTCTCCGGAATTGTGCCCGGCCGGGGGCCGAATTCGAGATAGCCCCCGCCGTCGACGTCCATGGGAGCCTTTTCTCCTGTGTGTCTTGCCCCTGAAGTTTGACCTCCTGGTGCCGCCTTGACGATCTTTTCCCCCCCTTCTTGGCCTGGGTCCCTCTATGACGATACCTCGGTGTCGTTCACGTGTTTTGGGGAAGGGGCCTTCGGGGGCGTCTCGCTGTCCATAGCATCTGAACCCAATAAATCCTCTGATGAGGATTATTCGGTGCGGGACCTCGCCGGACTGCAAAAAAGTATGGCTCAATGATTAAAACACCATGCCATAGTGAGTCCGGATGCGTAAACGTGTTCGGATTTTATATACTCACGAGTTCACCACGGGCTAGGCCGGTCCACTTCTGACGAAGATGTTGGCAAGGAAGAATCCGGCGAATTAACATCACCTGGACTACATTGACAAGTTTGATATTCTTGTCTTCCATATCCTTGACGCGCATCTGGAGCGCCGTCAGCTCGTCGGGCGAACACCAGTTCAGGCCCTTCTTGGGCCAGGATGTAAGCCGCAGGGGAGCTCCGGATCGGAATTCGGGAGCTGCTGCCCATTTTGGGTATGTGATGTTGGGCATCTTCCTCACCATGGCACCTCCACACTTGGCGTGGTTGCCGCTCACTACCTTGGGCTTCACATTAAAAATCCTCAGCCATAAGCTGAAGTGTGGTGAGATAGGGAGAAAGGCCTTGCACACGACGATGAATGTCGAGATGTTGAGGAAGGAATTTGGGGATAGATCATGAAAATCGATCCCGTAGTAATACATGATACCACGAATGAATGGGTGGAGGGGAAACCCTAGCTCGCGGACAAAGTGAGGGAGGAATGCAACCCTCTCGTGGGGTTCCAGGGTCGGGACGATCTGTCCCACCGTCTGGAGACGATGGCTGATTTTCTTGGCTAGATACTCGGCCTCCCGAAGCTTTTTGATATCCTTCTCCCGGACTGTAGATGCCATCCACTTGCCTCCTGCGCTGGATCCGGACATTTTCAGAGGGCCTTTGTGGGCGGATAATACGAACGCTTGGGCGCTGGAGCTCGAGCGAGAGGGAATGGATGAGCAGAGGAAGAAGAAGGCGTGGGTGAAAAAGGGGAGTCCTTATCTCCTTATAAAAGGCAGCCGGGATCCTGCGCCTCCCCACTTGCCCGGTAAACTCGCTTATTCCCCAAGCGCCGCGTTGATGGCGCGGTTGGGTTTCCCACACCCGTATTGATGAGAATCCCGAGATAAGGGGAACACGATCGCTGCTTCAACAAGACGTGCCAATAAAACTGCCTCACAATATGTGTAGTAGCAGGTTGGGAAAAACGGTTTGCATAACGACCAGGCCGTGGCGTGATGTCACGCTATGAAAAGTTGTCAGCAGACTAGATTTGTGGAATATTGTGCTCTCTATGGTGTATGTGGAATATGTTTTGCAGAGCCGGACACGATTAGTGTGTTCAAATCTACCTTGGAGTATTCGGAGAAGGAACCCGCCTTGCAATGCCGAAGACAATTTGCACGCCGGACTCATCGTCATTGAAGCCTGGTTCAGGGGCTACTGAGGGAGTCCTGGATTAGGGGGTCCTCGGATAGCCGGACTATGTACTTGTGCCAGACTTTTGGACTATGAAGATACAACATTGAAGACTTCGTCCCGTGTCCGGGTGGGACTCTCCTTTGCGTGGAAGGCAAGCTTGGCAAATCGGATATGTAGATTTCCTTCTCTGTAACCGACTCTGTGTAACCCTATCCCCCTCCGGTGTCTATACAAACCGGAGGGTTTAGTCTGTAGGACAACAACAATCTTAATCATAGGCTAGCTTCTAGGGTTTAGCCTCTACTATCTCGTGGTAGATCAACTCTTGTAATACTCATATCAATCTAGATCAATCAATCAGGAAGTAGTGTATTACCTCCATCGAGAGGGCCCGAACCTGGGTAAACATTGTGTCGCCCGCCTCCTGTTACCATTAGCCTTAGACACACAGTTCGGGACCCCCTACCCGAGATCCGCCGGTTTTGACACCAACACCCGTGATTTGACTTTCCATTATCATTTTAACTGCGGCGCTACGACCGGCGTGAGTCTACTGATTCCTGACCACCTCCATACAGGTGTCTCCCCCAATGCTCCACCATGTAGAGGCTGGCTCTTGCATGAGAGCCCACTCCTCCACTTTTTCCTTGCCTCTTTCCTCCACATATGCAAAAATGCCATGTAAAGCGGGCTTATAGCCCAATATTGTACTTGCTCCTACAGGTGCTAAGCCTGCCACATAGGCATAAAGTCTGATGTGGCAAGTTAATTAAGAAGAGAGAGACTACTTTGGTGATCCCAGGAAGAAACGGTGCTAAGCGTGTGTACCTAGGTGAAAAGACAATTTTGTGTCTATAGCTAATTAAATGAAGCAAACTTAGCAACAAAAAAACTAACACTACAAAAAAAATACACTTCCCGTGATGATACGTGTTTGTCACAGTAGGTCACGTTTTTTGTCATGCATGTACATCCATGACGAGTTTATGACAGAATCAAGATAGTCATACCTATGCTGTCGTAGAAGTGTTCCATGACATTACCAAAATTATCATCACGGAAGTGTCCACTTCCATGACGGTAAATCGCGCGTCACAGAAGTGCTTTCATCAAGGGTGACCGACACATGGCATCCACCGTAACGGAACGCCGTTAAGCTATCGGGTCCGGTTTTGGATCCGATAACCCGTTAATAGCCCGGACCAATGGGGATTTTCCACGTGTAAAATCATCATTGGCCGCAGGAAACACGTGTTGCCTCACCGTTGGGACAGATGTCATCCACTCATTGGACAGGAGGTGCCTATGATAGGTCGAAACGTGGCACGGCCCAATAGTGGCCCATTCCAGTGAAAAAGGCCAGCCCAGTAAAAATTAGCAGGCCAGCCCATATAAGGCCTACTTGTGTCAGGTCCATTTAAGCCCACGGCCCATACGAGATGTGCCAATTCGGCCCGTCAATGGCCCGTTAAAGATTTGACACCACTGCAGCCCATCGTCAGTTCGAGCCCGTTAACAACCCGCTATATATTTGGGCTCAGTATCGGCCCGATGAGATTTCGGCCTGTTAACGGCCCATTCAATGGATGGGCCAATTTTCAGGATGTACATCTTTCGGCCTTTTAGCGACCCATTTAAATGTTGGGCTAATTTCCGGCCCGGTGTGTCTTTCAGCCTGTTGACGACCCATAAATCTAATGGGCCATTTGTAGTCGGACCTAAGTTTCAGCCTTTTAGCGGCCCATTTAAGTGTTGGGCCAATTTCCGGCCCAGTGTCACTTTCAGCCTGTTGACTTATTGCTACATTCCCCAACATGTTGTCCTTGTCTCTTTCACACATGCACACACACTTTTTTCACTCACTCTTTCTCTCTCTCTCTCTCTCTCTCTCTCTCTCTCTCTCTAGTTAGGGACTCTATCACGTCCATAAGCATATGGATGTTTTGAAAAGTCAAACCTCAGAAAAGTTTGACCAGGTATATGTGGAGAAAAAAATTTACATCTGGAACGATCATTAGATTCATCACAACATGTACTTACTTCATACTATCATTTATCTTTCGTATTGTAGATATAAGTAATTTTTTTATAAACTTGGTCAAAGTTTCAAAAGTTTGATTAAAAAAATGTTGGTACTACATTATCGAACGGAGGGAGTAGCTCTTTCTCTCTCTCTCTCTGCTATCTCTCACGGGCCTCCCCTCTCACTCGAACTCTCCATACCGACGGACTATACGCTCACTGTGTCAGCGTATAGCTCCCTATATTGTTTAGTTGACCGGTCAACCAATCCACATGCTGCCTTGTCAGCTCGTGTTCTGTATCTTCGTGTGCTGGCCCATGTGGCAGTGGGTGAAAATAAGTAAACTAGAGGCCCATCTGACACGCAGTGAAGTAAACAAAGTTGAAACCACTTGGGGTAGCACCCCGCTCGCTAGTAAATTGAGGGCGCATTGAGGACACACTTATTGCACGTGAAGGACACACTCACGCACAATTCACCACTGCGCGGCGGCGTGCACAGAAGGACGCACTCGCGCACACCTAGCACACAACACACACCAGCACACGTGTACACCGGCGTCGCCGCCGGTTGAGATGGACGGCGAGGCAGCCAACAAGCGGAGGCGGCTCGAGCCTAAACTGCATCCGATGAGCCTGGACTTCATCAGCAGCCTCCCCGACGACATGCTGCTCGTCATCATCGGCATCCTCCCCACCAAATCTGCCATGCGGACCGCCCTGCTCTCCCGGCGGTGGCGCCCCCTCTGGCACTGCATCCCCCTCAACCTCACCATCGACAGCTGCCTTTGTGACAGGGATTGGAAACGCATGGCCGCAGTCTCCAAGATCCTTTCATCGCACCCTGGGCCAGCCAGACGCCTTGACATCCGCATGTTCAGTACCAACTGCAAGGTCCAACCCAAGTTCGACGAGTGGTTCTTATCCCCCGCCCTAGATCAGCTCGAGGAGATCAGCTTTGAAGCTAGATGATGTCGCTCTCTGCCGCCGTCTGCTCTCCGCCTCACGCCAACGCTGCGCCGCGCCAGCTTCAGCTCCTGCTATCTTCCCCAGATTAATGCCGCACCCGCCCTTCTTCTCCCTCAACTCAAGCAGCTTGACCTCTTCGACGTTGTCATCTCGAAGAAGGCTATGGAGCACATGCTCTGCAGCTGTACTGCGCTCGAGTACCTTCGTCTTGAGCAGATCCACTGGTTCATTAGCCTCCACATCGCCTCGACGAATCTCCGATGGATTTATGTGTCTTGCTGGCCCGCAACAAGGCATCAATTGGGAAGAGATCACTCCAGCTGTTCCATGTTATGGTCATTGAGAATGCGCCTTTCCTTGAGAGATTGCTTGTATCAGATCTAGAAGGTCCAACAAAAATCAGGGTCATTGATGCGCCGAAATTGACAGCGTTGGTGTACTCGTCTGCCAAATTCTCCGAAGTCTTTATTGGATCCGTAATCGTTCAGGTACAACACTCATCTTCTTCTCTGTCTTCTTGAAATTCACATTTTTAAAATTCTTCTTGATGTATTTACGACCGTCTTCCAAAAAATGATTCCCATGAGCTTGACCAAGTCCATGCGCATAGTGAAGATCTTGGCACTAAAATCTATCGGCCCCAATCGGGATCAAGTTGTTGGATTCCTTACATGCTTTCCGTGCACGGAGAAGCTACTCATCAAGGTGAAACTTCTTTCCTATAAGTAACCGGTAATCACAACGTAGCTCAATTTTTTTGTAATTTTCCCAAATTACGATGACAAGTGTAGTGTTCAAAACTGCATCTATGCACTGCACCGAAAGAAATGTTTTTAGTATTTTTTTCTCACGTGATCACCTGCATCGTTTTTATGCTATGCTACTATAGTAGCCTAGGCTAGTCATAGTTGAAAGTAACTTAGACTACTCCAGTAACTCTATGGTTACCCTAAGAGCAAGTACTACCTCCGTCCTGGTTTACTCTTCCAATTTTGTAGTATCAAAATTTGACCATAGATTTAACTGACAAAATGTTAATGCATGTCACTAAGAACTATATCGTTGGATTCGTATTTGAACATAATTTCAAATGTTGTAATTTTTAGTGACATGCATTGGCATTTTCTTAGATAAATCTATGGTCAAAATTTTATACTAAATACGAGGTAGTATTCCCTCCATCCCAAAAATCTTGTCTTACATTTGTTTAGATACAGATGTATCTAACACTAAAATGTAACTAGATACAGCCGTATTTAGACAAATTTAAGACAAGAATTTTGGGACGGAGGGAGTACAAAAGTGGGCTATGTAGGCCAAAACATGGCCAATTCACTTGTGATGCATTTGGCATTGATGCCCCTCCATTGCTCACCTGGTGCCCCAATCTGGATCACCTACTTTGCTCCGGTGCCAAATTAACTCACGCAATGAAAAAAACACTGCGTGGGAGAGAGAGAGAGAGAGGACTGAGGCAATAAAAAACACTTGTTTGGGAGAGTGAGAGGCTGGTGTAGTTGGTTTGATTGATTTGTTTATACATGTGGGTCTGTGTGCAAAGTGGTGCCAACTCTCTCAGATCGCGAGAGCGGTGCCAAAATCTTTTGATTTGACATCGATGCATATTATGTGGCATACTTTTGCAAAATATGGCATCGTCCACATAGTGGAAGGCAACAAATGCCCAAGCTCTTCGCGTGCTCCTAGTTAAATGAGAGAGAGAGAGAGAGAGAGAGTGAGTGAAAAAATATCACTAGCCAGCCAACCCTATCGTATGAGCGAATGATATTGGTACCTCTTGATGACACAGCAATCTTATACAGCCAGCTGCTCTAATATGTTCTCTTCTTTTGCAAATAAAAAAAGACCCGAAAGCGAAAAATGTGCTGCGCTACAACAATCTCATCGAATGCCTTGATCTCCATCTTACAGAAATTGATTTGATCGACTACCGAGGCAGCACATCTGATATTAAATTGCCAGGTTCTTTGTTCTGGAGGCAAGTGTGCTCAAGGTAATGAGGTTTGGCGTTCTCTGGCGCAATAATGAATGGCGTGCTGATCATCGCAAGCATCTAAGCCTAAATGACAAAGTCTCCGCAGAAGCTGAATTTGTTTTTGAAACATCAAGTAGCCAGAGACTCAAAAACTTATTTGCCCATTAGTGACTTGTCAGGGCGGTCAATTTTAGTTTGTACAATATTGCTGCATCCACCTAAAGTAACGAAAGTTCTTATGTAAACTTCCTAGTAATTCCCTCTTCGTATGTGCAGCATTACTCCTAACATTTGTAATATTAGTTTGAAACTTGTAATATTGCCGTGTCCTATTCCTGCGTTTTCAAAATCCTGAGAATCAAACAGGTCCTAAGTTGGTGATGATGTTGTGCCTCCCATATTTCACCAATAGCCTTTGGATCTAGATCTGACGCATACAAACCAAGCTTTTCTAATTTTGCAAAAAGATGCCCGCACTTGTTCCCTATTTACAAACAACTCCTTGTCTCTCACAATCAGCCTTATCTCCTCCCCACCACATCTAGAAGGCCGTGGAAAAATATGGCGCGATGGCCGCTGCTGGCACCGTCCACCCCCAATCTTGGTGTTCCGCACAATGCACGGGCATCTACGCACGGGAAATTATGTCGAACAGGGCTAGTTGTAAGCAGGCTAGCTCTACAGCCATGATGATAGTGACAGCAGACGGTGAGGTTGACTATGGTATGCCAAACACAGCGCCTATACTCAGGTCTCATCTCTGGCGCAGGGTCTTGTCACTTCACTGTGAGGAGCAGCACGTAATAATTTGACATTGGTAGTACTAATACTAGTACTAGTAGCACCACGGTCTGGATTTAGGAGTACTACCACGTCCATCTGGATTTTAGTATTTGACTAGCAATATCTAGTAATGCATGTCACAAAAAATGTACTACTCCCTCTATAAATAAATACATGGTGTATTGTTTTATTCCTATCAGCGAGAGAACTTAATGTCTTTTTGCTAACTAAACATCGCATGTCATGTTTGGTTGTCTCAAGTCATTGAAAGCATGCACGGCCCACATCTCTCATTGGTTGATATGTCACGAAATAAGAAACAAGGTGTCACATCCCTAGTTCTAACCATGCCTAGTGCTAGCATATGGTATTGCATCATGTTTACTTTCACAGAAAGTTAAAATGGCGATGACAGAACCCCCAGCACCCCACTGAAAACAACTAGGGTTTCCTAAAATCTTTTTCAATGAACCTGAAATGCCCTTCCAAAATGTTCATCATCTTTGCCTTGGTCTTAAACCTCTGACAAAAATGGTGCACAATTTTCTAGGTCATCCTAAGGTCACTGAATTAAATCATAAGTACTTGAATTTGGACATTTAAATTCTATAAAATATTTAAAATGTCCAAATAATCCTAAACTAAAATGTTCCATGTTGGGTATATGCTAAACAGTGGGCATGAGTAGTTTGGTCATTTTTGAAAGTGCATAAGCATTTTTAGAAAAGCCACAAAGTTACAGAAGAAATGAAAAACAGAAAATAAAAGAGAGAGAGAAACCCTACCTAACCTACCTGAGCCCACTTAGTCAGCCCACTACTGTCCAGCCCACCTGCCAATCGTCTTCTCCAACGCGCCAGTAGACAGGGCTCGTGTGCCCGACGCACGCGCGCTCACCACACGCCATGCAGCAGCTGCCTGGCTTCCTCCCGAGACACGTCGACAACGCGGACGACTTCGCCACTGCCATCCGCATCGATCCATCCCTCTCTGCTCACTACTCCCTCGTCCCTGCGCTTCTTCCCTCCCATGGCCGAAGCCTCCACGAGTGCGCCACCGCGGTTCTCGCAGCCACCAAAGTCGCCTTGCCTCCCCGAGCTATCCAGAGCCTCCGCCGCCTCCCGATTCACCTCTGCACCAAAGGAAGGAAGCACGGAAGCCCCGAGCAGCCGCCATCATCTTCGTCTTCAAGCTTCGGCTCCGGCACTCTTCTCCGTCGATCCGGCCACTCCGGCGTGTCCCCGAGCCTGCTAACCATCCCTTCAGCTCCGCATTGAGCCGTTGACACGATTCCCCCTTGCCCCGTCGTCCCTCGTGTCCTCTAGCTGTCGTCCCCGAGAGCTCCTTGCCGCCGGCCATGTCACCGCCATCACTGCAGCTGCTTGAGCTCGATTTGGAGCGCGTCACCGCGCTTAGGAAGCCACCAGGAGCCTAACACACATGCTAACTCGCCCTCCCGTGCACCACAGCACTAACCCCGCGCCCACCCGAGCTCCGACCGTCGCGGCCGAGCTCCTCACCATCGCCTCCGGCCGCCCTAGGCCCGACTGGCTCCACCGCCCGACGCGTGCTGGTCTGGGCTCTCGAACGAGCCCAGCCACGCTGCGAACGGGGCACCACAGCCCATGCCTGAGTGCCCCGGCGCGTCTGCTGCCGTCGACGGCTAAACGCCGGTGTTTTAACCCCGGTTGACCAGGGGTTTGACCTCCCCCTGGGTCACTGACATGCGGGCCCAGCCTTCCTAATTAACCAAGGTTACACTACAGGAATCAGCTACTTTGCCATCAGCCACGGCAGACGGCAAAGGCATGGATGGAGGACGGCCAAGGTCTTTGCCGTCCGCCGCGGACGGCAAAAGTGGACGGCAAAGTACGGGACGACAAAGAGCTACATTGCCGTCCGCTTCGGGCGGCTGACAGCAAAGGGTCCTTTGCCATCAGCTGCCGACGGCAAAGAATGCTGACGGCAATAAATGCGCTGTTACTCCGTTAGGTGGTTAACGGCAAGCCTTTGCCGTCGGCCGCTGACGGCAAACTTCGGAAGGCCTTTGCCGTCCGCCGCCGTAGGCAAAGTTTTTTTTTCTCTTTGCCGTTAGCCACTGTAGGCAAACTGACCAAATAGGTCAGCCTCCCAGGAAGCACAGTTGCCCGCCACGTGGCCTCTTTGTCGTCCGCTGCTGATGGCAAAGAGCCCTTTGCCGTCGGTGGCAGACGGCAAAGAGCCTGCATAATGGCTTTTTTCCCTGTCTTTTTTAAATCCAACAATTTTCACAGCAAATATATATGACATATATAGATATATTTCACAGGGCTATTTAACAGCACATAGGTTTCATCGTACATACATATATAGTTCCATCCACTCATACATAGCAAGTTGCACATACACATAAGTTGCAACCATTAGGAAGTTGCACATACATATTACAATGCAAAGTTTCATCAAGATAGCAAGTTCCATCGTAGCAAGCTAGAAGAATACTAGAAGAGAATGAAATAAAAAACAAGCACTCCATCATAGCAAGCTAGCTTCCGAGAAGTGAATGAAATCTGCAAAATGGCAAATAAGGAAGTTAGGAAAAGGTGACTAGAAGAAGAAGACTAGAAGAAGAAGCACACCATCGTTTGTGAGGTAACTTAGGTGAAATGGATCATTTATGAGCTAACTTAGGTAAAATGCATAATTTTAGAGCTAATGTAGGTAAAATGGATCGTTTATGAGCTGACTAAGCTAATTATGCCGTTTTTTACATAAGTAAGGTAAGTACATGTCATTATTGAGCAAACCTAGTTAACTAAGCATATTATAACTAACTTAGGTCATTTTGGAGGAAACAAAGCTAAGTATAGATCGTTTTAAAGCTAACTTAGGTAAAATGGCTGGTTTTGGAGGTCAGTAAGCTTATTAAGTCATTTTGCAGGAAAAGAAGCTAACTCTAGGTCATTAAGGTAAGCATATTGGATGAAATAAAGCTAAGTCTAGGTCTTTATGCATTTGTTAAGCAAAAAACTAGAGAAACTTACCTTGATCATGGAGGTGTGGGAGCGGGCTGGCTCATGCCAGTAGCTGGAGAAGGATAGTGTGATGCTTGTGTGGAGTAACGCTGCACCAAAGATCATTTCCAATGTTTGGTTAGCATGATGACACTCAAATGTTAAGACTAGCAAGTAACATCCATTCAAATTAAACTCACCGTGGTCTCAGGAGAAATCTCTGGATCAGTGGCTATGGAGCCACGGGACCTCCCGCCACTAGATATCATCACCTGCTCTGGATTGTAGGGGATCTGGCTCGGGTTAAACTCCTCCCCTTTCCTCGCCTTCCCCTTGACTTGCTTGTAAGAGGCAGTGTGGGCCATGGCATACAGGTCGTACCCCTCTGGCACCTTATCCGTCTTATTGTAGCATGCCTAAAAGAGAGAAAAAAAGTAAATTAGTAATTAAAGGGCTCAAGCTATCATGATGAATGAATTGCATTAATCATGAAGCAAACCACATTACCCAATTCCGCCCGAACTGATATAAGCTGGAGCTACCTTGATGGTGTGGCACACCTTCAATTTGGGCACGTTTGTCCTTGGCCTCAGTCGGCTCCCCTTCCATCATTCAACACCTACCATGACAAAGAGTAAACGAAATTAGTACAACATAAAAAAATACCGACATGAATAATAATATGTATATCACTTAAGTGTATCATCATCAAGTACAACATAAAAAAATTGAATACCTGAAACTACTAATAATCTCGATCAGTATCATCAATAAATGCATGATCATCATCATCACTATAATCAATGACGGGCTCATAGGGTTCAGTGGCATCAACATGTGGAAGGCCACCTTTACGTAATCGGTCAAGCATTGAGAGGTCGTCCGTAGCAGTAACCTCTTCTTGTTCCGGCTCTTCTTGTTCCTCCTCTGGGGTGATGTGGGATTCACTGTCGCTGTCTACTTCAATGTTTTGGGGTGAAGTATACCGATTCTTGAAACGCTTTTTGGAAAGACGTGTCTCTTGGAAGAATTCTCCTTCATATGTGTCTGGGTTAATGTGAGGTTCATAATCCTCTTCCTTTGGGGGAGATAGTCTACCACAATATACCTGGAACACTTGCAAATAGGACAATAGTTCAAGTCCGCATAGTCAAGCCTAAATAAGGCACATCCTTTCTCACAGACATGTATCTTCTCATAGGGCATCTTCAGTGCACGGAGGATTTTGTCCGACTGGTACAGGTTTGTAGGCATTACATGGCCTTTGGGTAGAAAGCGTCCAAATACTGTCATAATTGCGTCATAGCATTCTCTGCCCAAGTTGAACTGAGCCTGCAAAGCCATTACTTGTGAGATGGCATCCAACTGACAATGCTCAGTGTGCTCGTGGAGCGGACGTTTTGAAGACTCCAACATTTCATTGAAGGCCTTTGCAGATTCCTCCATCTCCTCGTCCGAATCCCGAGCATCCTCATAGTCTTGCACCATGTTTTCCATCCCGGTACCATGCTCGTTGGTGCGACGATGATCCACCTCAGCTCGGTCACGTTGGGCAGACTCACCATGAAATGTCCACACCTCAGATCATCGGTGCGTCGGATCCGGAGCAAAGCATATGGGAAAACGAACCCAATCTACACATACTCGGGCTGTCCATGGATAGCGTTGGACAATTCGAAAGAATCAAGGTTATAAATATGCAAATGCATGCATATTTATAACTATGACACTTTCGAACGGGAGACACATATTGGTTACGCATACTGATGATTCAAGACACATATATAGCTAGCTATCAAGTTTCATCGGCACGAACACCAGAACAGAGCAAATAATTAATGGGGGAGGAGGACATGTCATTTGTGCTCACCCACGAATGAAGGGGCAGAGCTCGTCAAACGCACAGCGAGGTCGTCGAACACCAAACCTCACAGCGGTGAAACAACTGCACATTTAAATCAACCCGATCAACACAATTATATATGATGTTTTTCATAACAAAATCGAAAAATATATGACCTAACTAATAATTCACAAATATAAGACCCTGTCGGCCTCGGGGGGTCGTGTGTCGGGGTGTCTGGGTGTCGTGTCGGGGTCGGGGTGTGGTGTCGGGGTCAGGGTGTCGGGGTCAGGGGTCAGGGGGTCGGGGTGTCGGGGGTCAGGGGGTCGGGGTGTTTCCTTCTATCCTTCTTCTTCTTTCTTTCTCTTCTTCTTCTTCTTTCCTTTCTTCTTCTTCTTCCATCTTTTTTCTACTTTTTTACTTCTTTTCGTTTCTTCTATTCTTCTTCTTCTACTTCTTCTACTTCTTTTCTTCTTCTTCTTTTTTCATCTTTCTACTACTTCTACTTCTTCTACTTCTTCTAATTCTTTTCTAACACTAACACTAACACAATCTAGCACTAACAATTAAACAGCAAAAAAAATGAAAAAACAGAAAAAAGTAGTTCCCTCACCGGAGCAATGGGACGGGCGGCGGGGACGGCGCCGGGCGGCGGGTGCGTCGCCGGGCGGCGGGTGGTGGGGCGACGGGGCGTCGGCGGGTGGGGTGGGGGGCGGAGGGGTGGTGGGGGGCGGGGGCGGCGCCGGGCGGCGGGGGGTGGGGGCGGGGCGACGGGGCGTCGCCGGGTGGCGGGTGGCGGGGCAACGGGGCGTCGGCGGGTGGGGTGGGGGGCGGAGGGCTGGTGGGGGCGGGGGCGGCGCCGGGCGGCGGGGGGCGGGGGCGGGGGCGGCGCCGGGCGGCAGGGGCGGGGGCGGCGGTGGATCTAGGGCGGGCCGTCGGGGAGGAGAGAGGAAGAGAAGGAGAGTAACGGGCGGGGGGGGGGGGGGGTGTGGCGTCCATTAGTTACTCGGCTCTTTGTCGTCCGCCACTCTTTGCCGTCCGCCGTTATCTCTCTTTGCCGTCTGCTGGCAGACGGCAAAGAGGTGGGGGTGTTAAGTTTTTTTAAACGGGCGGATGGGTGGGGGCCACCTCCCTCTTTGCCGTCAGCTGGCGGACGACAACGAAATGGCTCATGGCAAAGAGCTTCTTTGCCGTCCGCCGTTTCTTGCCGTCGGCTTTTCAGTAGCTGATGGCAAAGAGCT
This sequence comes from Triticum timopheevii, assembly GCA_963921465.1. NCBI lineage: Eukaryota > Viridiplantae > Streptophyta > Magnoliopsida > Poales > Poaceae > Triticum > Triticum timopheevii. Next base: position 246,914,672 of record OY997262.1, on the reverse strand, counting down.
TCTTTGCCGTCCGCTAGCCGACGGCAAAGATCAGGCAGATGGCAAAGTAGCTGATTCCAGTAGTGTTATCTTAAGTTAAAACGCTAATTAACCCAGGTAATTAGGTTAGTCACTGACGTGTGGACCCCGCTGGCCAGGGTTGACCTAGAACAGCCCTTTGACCTGCTGATGTAGTGCTGACGTCACCGTGACGTCATAAAGGTTTTATGGAATTCAAAATAAATCAGAAAATGTTTTATTATTCCAGAAAATACTCAAAACTTCTAAAATTCATAGAAATTCAACCGTAACTCCAAATAAGATAAATTATATATGAAAAATTATTAGAAAAACCCAATCTATCCACCTATACTGGTTTCATGCATGTTAAAGCAACTTAACCTTGCTGTTTAGTGCAAAACATGATAAGGCACTATTTAAATTCATAAGTTTAGTTTGGGCTTGAACTTTTGGTTCAAAATGGCTCAAACCCATCTGGTTGTAGTTGCATTAGCCCAACACACTCATTCTGCCGTGTCATGATCATGCATCATATTGTGCATTGCATTGATTGTGTTTCTTCTTTTTGTTGATCTTTGTCCCCTCTCAGTAGATGTGTACTGACGATGTGATCGATTACACCGATGAAGAACTATACTATCTTCAGAAGTGCCAGGCAAGCAAAACCCCCTTGTTCATTCAGATACAATCCTACTCTCTCGCTCCTGCTCTCTTTTATTGCATTAGGACAACAACGATTCATCTGTTACTTGCTGCGGTAGCTGAACCCCTTATCCTCTGCATGGACTGCCATTGCCACAGTAAATAGATGAAACCCACTAGCATGAGTAGGAGTTGATTGAGCCCTGTTGTGCCTACTCATTCATGCTTGTTTGTCATGCCTGCTACTGCTTAGAGTTGAGTCAGGTCTGATTCATCAGGGATGAATCAGAGGTCTGTGAACATGTCCTACTGTGTGTGAGCTAAGTGTGTGAACACGATTTGGTAAAGGTATCGGTGAGAGGCCATATAGGAGCACATGGTGGGTTGTCAAATTGAAGCCGTCCTCAGGAACTAAGTTCTGTGTTTGTGATCCATGAAACAACTACTACCATGCATTGGGCCTTGAAATATGACCCCGCTTGACTTCTTAATCACCCTAGTCCTCTGTCCAGTAGTTGCAAGTAGTTTCTGGTGTTTGTAGTATGCTGGAGGCCGTGCACAGCGCTGACCCGAGGGGTGGGCTGTGATGCGGTAGGCACGTGGCACGGTGTACCAGGCGCTCGTTTGGTGTCTCGGGAACCCTGCACACATCGTTCAGGGTCGTATGTGGAAACTTCGGCCGGACTCCCTGCAGATGGAACCTGAATAGGAGATAAACCTGGACTAGAGACTTGAGTGTTTAGGTAGGTCATGGTTTACACCCACGTCGGCTTTCATTTGGAGTTTGCCGAGCACATGTCATGTGCAGACGCTAAGTGGTGGAAACATGTATGAAGAAGTACACCCCTGCAGGGTTATAATAATCTATTCGAATAGCCGCGTCCGCGGTAAAGGACTTTCGGGTTGCCTATAGACAAGTGAAAGTGGATACTCTAAAATACGCAAGAAAGCGTGAGTGCTATGGATGGCATTCTCGTAGGGAGACGGGAGCGGATCCATAGTGGTGTATTGATATGGTGTATATGAGGACTCGTGTGCGCCACCTCAAAAGAGTTACTTGTAGTCGTAGTTCAGGATAGCCACCGAGTCAAAGCTAGCTTGCTGCAGTTAAACCCCACCATCCCCTTTCTTGATGACGATGCATATGTGGATAGTTCTGATGTAAGTCTTGCTGGGTACATTTGTACTCACGTTTGCCTATTTTATGTTTTGCAGAGAGACTTCCGTCTCACTAGTAGTTCCGCGTGGACTTCGATGTTTAGCTTGTTACCTCAGCTACGATCTTGTGCCCTCGGCAGGATCTTGTAGATAGTCAGGCTTCTCAGCCTTTTTCATTTATAGATGTCTATACTCAGACATGTTAAGCTTCCGCTTGTGCTTTGACTTGTATGCTCTGAATGCTGGGTCATGAGACCCATGTTTGTAATTTCTCGCTCCTCGGAGCCTAATGAATAAATACTTGAGTTGGAGAGTCATGTTGTGATGCCATGTTGTATTTGCACATATCGAGCATATTGTGTGTATGTTATTGAAATGCTTGCTATGTGTGGGATCTGACTATCTAGTTGTTTATCCTTGGTAGGCTCTCTTACCAGGAAATGTCTCCTGGTGCTTCCACTGAGCCTTGGTAGCTTGCTACTGCTCCGGAACACTTAGGCTGGCCGGCATGTGTCCTTCTTCGTTCTTGTGTCTATCCCTTCGGGGAAATGTCACACGGTGTCTACCGGAGTCCTGTTAGCCTGCTACAGCCCGGTTTACCGGAGTCCTGCTAGCCCAGTTGCTACAGCCCGGATTCACTCGCTGATGACCGACACGTTCGTTGTTGGGTCATGTATGCCTGTCCCTGTAAGTTAGTGCCACTTTGGGTTCACGACTAGCCATGTCAGCCCGGGCTCCTTGTCATATGGATGCTAGCGACACTATCATATACGTGTGCCAAAAGGCGCAAACGGTCCCGGGCCTGGTAAGGCAACACCCGTGGGAATACCGTGCGTGAGGCCGCAAAGTGATATGAGGTGTTACATGCTAGAACGGTGTGCCATTGAGTCGGGATCCTGACTGCTTTGGTATCAGAGCCTGACTGCTTGTAGGATTACCAAGACAAACTGGTCGAAGTTGAGTCTAGAAATTGTTTAGTTATATAAGGGAATTGATTGTGGGATGGAACGTAAGGCTCTTTTTACTCCTCTACCTCATGCCTTCTGATCCGAGTCATCTTATCTTTCCTACGGGGTTAAGGAACTAGGCTTTCTCTTCTTTCTATCAGGATCATGTGTTACTAATCTGTAGACTTATAGAATTGTTGGACTTAAGCCTCGGTTCAGTTCCTGCTACTTCCGTATGATAACTGTTGATCTCGAAACCTTGATATTGTGCTTCTGAGTGGTTATGCCACTATTTTTGTAGAGCGTCTCAAATCTTTTTGAGCATTTACAGCCGCTATGCTATCCGAGTCATCCCAAGTTTCTAAATAATCTGATGCATTTGCAAATCCCTTCTTACCATTCCGAAGTTCCTTGTGCCAGATCAACCACACTAACTAGTGTGTTGAGGTACTTCATTGCCTCGGCATTTATGTTAGAGTTATTATTATGACCCTAGGTGTCTAGAGTATCACCTAGTAACTTGGCCATGCTTTGTGTTCCCAGCGTGATGATTCTGGCCGTCAACCTCGAAAGCATCCCGTGATGCTACTTGGTAGTAGGTATTCTACTCCTGGGTTTTGAACCCGAGATTCACCCTACTTCATGTTGTTAGTATTTGCTAGTTCCCTTAAGATATTAGTAACCTTTGCGATAGTCCTCGAGGTCCGTGGTATATCGTTCTTCCAAATACCATGAAACATTCTTGGCAGGAGTTCTTTTGAACCAAAAGATCACAACCAGAGTGCTCTTGATGAGTTCTCCATTCTATATTGTGAATCTGCCAGTTCTACCTTCTGCATGGGTTATCCGGAAGAAATGTTGAGCTTTGCTCGACATACTAATCTATGCATCCACAACTCAGAAAGATATAGGTTCCTTTGAGTTGTCCCTCTTCAGTCGTATTACGACCTTCATCTATCAATTGATAGTCAGGAGTAATTGTGCATTCGTGTTATCGATGCTTATTATTCTTGTGGTCCATCAAGCCATTCTATTCCAGAATGACTAGGAGAAAAAAAACTCCAGTACCTCATCCACATCCAGGATTGGGTCAAAGCAGTTGTATTCCGTAGATCAAAATGCTAATTCATCTTTTGATTCTGTTCTACCCAGAAGTATTACCGTCTTATGTCAAGAATGTCATGGGAATTGCACACCATCCTATGAACTCTTGATACAGTGATACTTCTCGCCATCGTTATCCATTCCTCGGTCCCCGTGTTAATGCAACCGGAGTGCCGACAAGTGAATCGTGATGTGTGAAATCAATACTCCTAGCAACCATGTTGCTTGGTAGTTAAAGGACAATAATTTCATCCTTAGCATGTTGGTTATTGAATCACCATCCCTAAGGTTGATCGTGTTACCTAGTCCATATCTCTGGTGCACTCCTCTATAAATAAGTTAGGGCTATGCTAATCCCTTGCTTACTTGATCATATCGTCTTGCCCTGAAAAGCAAGATTGTTCTCGAGCTTAGTAACATATTGGTGGTTCGTGATTTTCCGAATTTCTTCTCGGAAGTGTTACCAGGTTGTCACCTAACCGCTATGTTGAGCTCGTGATCAAGTTGGTCTCTTGTAAACTGGCCCTTCTCCAAGAATCTGTGTTGGTTACCCCTTGAGCTAGTTGGTTAAGCTAGACAATAATTTTGAGAGTTGGAAGACAAAAGCTTGCCAGCTTAGTTCATCTCAAGGGATATATTTGTGTGTGTTGAAGAGAGATTATATCTTCATCGATTGGTCCCTATGATCAGTTGTTGGACCTATTGTCGTATCAAAACTTTGATTTGAGTATGGGCTATCATCAAATTAAATCAGAACCAGTGATGTTCATAATGTTGTCCTACTCGTGGTTGATCCCTTGAGCATACACCATTATATCTTTTGGGTATGACCAATGCTATCACTTGTTCACATACTTGTGGAACTCCATTTTTATGGGAACATGGAAGAATTGTTGAGCCCATCGACAACATCCTTGTACTCTCCATAATTTTGTTGAACATTAAGCTAGTGTTAGAAACTTTTATAAGTGTTATCTTCATGTCCCGTGCATGGAGCATATGCCCGGACGAAAGAAGTGATTTCCTCTAATTCATGTGCATTTTGATGCAAGTTGCCGCCATGGATTCGAAAAATTCAATGTTGATTCCTTTGGAATCATCCCAAATCAGTCATGCACATGTGTCCCTAGCACACCAAGCGACTGATTGATTTGTTCAAGGAGAAGAAGTTCCTTCTTAAGAATCATGACTTATGTTAGGACTTCGCTATCCTCGTTGATGATTCCCCTCCTAAACTCGGTAGTGTTTTATTGTAAGACTACCACGTGTTCATGTTTGTCTGGGACAGTGTGTTCACATGGGTGTAGAAGAACCAGCTCTTGTTTTGGAGCTCTTGCTATCGTCGTTCATCTCCTAAGAATCTTGCAACATCATCTCGTCGATTTGTGTTGCAAACTTTCACTTTCCTTTCTAGACTTGACGAGTCTGGAATATCCTGACACCAACCAGATCTGAATCTCGGGCAGATGTGATGGTTGGAATGTGTCCCAAGAATTATAATATTGGTCTCTTTGTAACCCGATAAAGTGAGTGTCGTGGCCAACACACCCAGTCGGAAGACCTATGCTTGCAGTATCTTGATTGAAGAAGTTGGCCACCTCCCCATAAGGATTTCACAAGATTTACTTCCGTAGCTATTCCTTATGGATGTTTGAGCTTCCGAAGTCTGACCTGTTACTTGATGTTCTAGATACCAAACTATTTCAATAGATGGGTTATGCTAGCACATCAAGGAGAACATTGGAAGCAGAGTGCTAAATGTCTCTCGGTCGATCATCCAGATTTTGCCCCCTTGGCCCCGCTAAGGTGAAATCTGAGTAAGTGTTATCTTTCTTTGCATCTGCATCGTCCATTACTAATCATCATGGTAGTATGTTGTGTTGCCAGGATCCTTGACATGTATATTGGTAAAACCTTGATGAATATGGAAGAGCTCAAGTCCTTGAGAGCACACACAAGCACTAGGTGTTATCACCGGCACTAACTGGGATTGCTCCCAGTTTTCCTCGGTTATGCTATAACTTTTCAACAGTGGACCCACTCTCTACTGCTGAGCTTCTCCCCAGTTACTAGAATCATTCCCAGCATTTGTATTTTCTTCCCGGCTGGCACTGCCATTGTGCCACCCTACCCTGGACTACCCTTCTCAGTAATTACTGATCAGGATCATCTTCAAAATGGTCCTACCATGGGTCCTATCTATTTTCGATGATAAGCAAAATTATCCCTTGTGTTGTCTTCAACAAGGTAGTCCACATCATCCATTCTGGACCGAGAATGTCATTCTTTGGGACTCCTTCAAATGATCGATTGTGATTTGCCTTAGGCTGGTATAAAGAGTTTCAATGATCTCTGAATCAAAGGTAATTCTTTTAGCCACTTAAGGGGATATATCTACGAGTCACCATCCCTAAGGTGTCTCGTTGTGGTATCATGGCAACTCAAATCCTCGCTACGTTGACAACCGATTACCACCTTCTTAAGTATGGAATTGTTGTCTACCTAGTGAACCTTCGACATCTGCTTCACTCCATCCCTTTGGATGAATTCTTCGTATCTTAGCTTGAGAGATGTTCTTACCTCTCACTCCATGAGTTGATCTTGAATACCCGATCTTTGAGGAGATCATTTTCTGTAGAGTCTCCTTCTGTCGTCATCGTGTTGGATGAAGACCTCGCAAGCAAAGACGTCAAGATCAATTTGAGTCAACAAATCAACACCCTCAAGAAGACAGTTGGATCATGAAGTTGTGATACTTAGTGTCCCCTTTGTCTTCTTACCTCACGTCTTGAATCTCGGGACGAGATTCTTGTTTAGTGGGGGTTAGTTGTCACATCCCTAGTTCTGACCATGCCTAGTGCTAGCATCAGGTATTGCATCATGTTTACTTTTCACAGAAAGTTAAAATGGGGATGACAGAACCCCCAGCACCCACCTGAAAACAACTCGGGTTTACTAAAATCTTTTTCAATGAACCTGAAATGCCCTTCCAAAATGTTCATCATCTTTGCCTTGGTCTTAAACCTCTGACAAAAATGGTGCACAATTTTCTTGGTCATCCTAAGGTCACTGAATTAAATCATAAGTATTTGAATTTGGACATTTAAATTCTATAAAATATTTAAAGTGTCCAAATAATCCTAAACTGAAATGTTCCATGTTGGTTATATGCTAAACAGTGGGCATGAGCAGTTTGGTGATTTTTGAAAGTGCATAAGCATTTTTAGAAAAGCCACAAAGTTACAGAAGAAATAGAAAAACAGAAAATAAAAGAGAGAGAGAGAAACCCTACCTAACCTACCGGATCCCACTTAGCCGGCCCACTACTATACAGCCCACCTGCCAATCGTCTTCTCCACCGCTCCAGTAGACAGGGCGCGTGTGACCAATGCATGCGCGCTCACCACGCGCCACGCAACAGCTGCCTGGCTGCCTCCCGAGACACGTCGATGATGCGGACGACTTCGCCTCTGCCGTCCGCTTTGACCCATCCCTCTCTGCTCACTACTCCCTCGTCCCTGCGCTTCTTCCCTCCCATGGCCGAAGCCTCCACGAGCGCGCCACCGCAGTTCTCGCAGCCACGGCCATCGCCTTGCCTCCCCGAGCTATCCAGAGCCTCCGCCACCTCTCGATTCACCTCTGCACCGAAGGAAGGAAGGAAGCACGGAGGCCCCGAGCAGCCGCCATCATCTTCATCTTCAAGCTTCGGCTCCGATGCTCTTCTCCGTCGATCCGGCCACTACGGCGCATCCCCGAGCCCGCTAACCATCCCTTCAGCTCCGCGGTGAGCCGTTGACCCAGTCCCCCCTTGCCCCATCGTCCCTCGCGTCCTCTAGCCGTCGTCCCCGAGAGCTCCTCGCCGCCGGCCATGTCGCCGCCGTCACTGCAGCCGGTTGAACTCAATTCGGAGCGCGTCACCACGCTTAGGAAGCCACCAGGAGCCTAACGCACATGCTAACTCGCCCTCCCATGCACCACAGCGCTAACCCCGCGCCCACCCGAGCTCCGGCCATCGCGGCCGAGCTCCTCACCATTGCCTCCGGCCACCCCAGGCCCGGCTGGCTCCACCGCCCGACGTGCGCTGTTCTGGGCTCTCGAACGAGCCCAGCCACGCTACAAACGGGGCACCACAACCCGTGCCCGAGTGCCCCACCGCGTCTGCTGCCGCCGGCATTTTAACCCCGGTTGACCAGACCTCCCCCTGGGTCACTGACATGCGGGCCCAGCCCGCCTAATTAACCAAGGTTATCTTAAGATAAAACGCTAATTAACCCAGGTAATTAGGTTAGTCACTGACATGTGGACCCCGCTGGCCAGGGTTGACCTGGACCGGCCCTTTGACGTGCTGACATAGTGCCAACTCACCCTGACATGATAAAGGTTTTCTAGAATTTAAAATAAATCAGAAAATGATTTATTATTCCAGAAAATACTCAAAACTTCGAAAATTCATAGAAATTCAACCGTAACTCCAAATGAGATAAATTATATATGAAAAATTATCAGAAAAATCTGTCGGATTTCGGGTTCCGGCAGACCCTCAAGGTTCGAACTCTGGGGTGCACGCGGAGATCACACCTCCTACCTACCCACGTCTCGTCGCCTCGCAAGGATCTAAACTACCCGAAGAACAACACAAGGGACACGAGATTTATACTGGTTCAGGCCACCATTGTGGTGTAATACCCTACTCCAGTTTGTGGTGTGGTGGATTGCCTCAGGGGGCCGATGATGAATAATACAAGGAAGAACAGCCTCACGAGGGGCTGTTCTTGGCTGGTGTGATGAACTGCTAGGGTGAGCTCAGTCGCTTCTCTGTCTCTCTCTTTTGTTGATCTCTAGATGCCCCTACCCTTGGGGTGGCTAGTCCTCTTTATAGAGGGAAGCCCTGGGCCTCTTCCCAAATATTGAGCGGGAAGGGCGCCAACACCTGGCCATTTTGAAGGGGAACATCTAGTACACTTATCCTGACTAAATTTGGTCTTCGGCTGCCAAAGGCTCTGATGGTGACGCCGGCTTGGGCTCCACGATGACCTCCATCCTGCCGTTCTGCTGGTCTTGGTCTTGTTGCACCGAAATGGTTGCCTTTGCTTGATACTCTTGCCTGCGCTTTCCCCCTTTGCACCAAAGAGGAAACAAGGACTCTGTGCAGGCCGGCGCCCGCCTGGCGCCCGCCCGGCCTCGGTCGTCATGGCTTGCGTCATGGGCACCTCATGAGGTACCACGCCTTGATCTCTCTGCCTCCTCGCGAGCCAGCCTGACGAGGCTGTGCCCGAGGAAGCCTCCTATCGTCCGCCCTGTGAGGCTTGGCCCATCGCGAGGGTCTTGAGCATGTGTTGATGAAGATGGGCCATACTTGGCCACTCCCCGAGCCACGCCGCAGGCCGCAGGCAAGCAAGTCTAGGTACCCCCGTTCCCAGAACGCCGACAAAATCCAATCTATGCATTTGTACTGGTTGAAGGAAATATGCCCTAGAGGCAATAATAAAGTTATTATTTATTTCCTCATATCATGATAAATGTTTATTTTTCATGCTAGAATTGTATTAACCGGAAACATGATACATGTGTGAATACATAGACAAAACTATAGTCACTAGTATCCCTCTACTTGACTAGCTCATTAATCAAAGATGGTTATGTTTCCTAACCATAGACATGTGTTGTCATTTGATTAGTGAGATCACATCATTAGAAGAATGATGTGATTGACATGACCCATTCCGTTAGCCTAGCACTTGATCGTTTAGTATACTGCTATTGCTTTCTTCATGACTTATACATGTTCCTGTAACTATGAGAATTATGCAACTCCCATTTACCGGAGGAACACTTTGGGTACTACCAAACGTCACAACGTAACTGGGTGATTATAAAGGAGTACTACAGGTGTCTCCGAAGGTACATGTTGAGTTGGCGTATTTCGAGATTAGGTTTTGTCACTCCGATCGTCGGAGAGGTATCTCTGGGCCCTCTCGGTAATGCACATCATTATAAGCCTTGCAAGCAATGTGACCAATGAGTTAGTTACGGGATGATGCATTACAGAACGAGTAAAGAGACTTGCCAGTAACGAGATTGAACTAGGTATTGGATACCGACGATCAGATCTCGGGCAAGTAACATACCGATGACAAAAGGAACAACGTATGTTGTTATGCGGTTTGACCGATAAAGATCTTCGTAGAATATGTAGGAACCAATATGGGCATCCAGGTCCCTCTATTGGTTATTGACCGAGAATGGTTCTAGGTCATGTCTACATAGTTCTCGAACCCGTAGGGTCTGCACACTTAACGTTACGATGACAGTTTTATTATGAGTTTAAAAGTTTTGATGTATCGAAGTTTGTTCGGAGTCCCGGATGTGATCACGGACATGACGAGGAGTCTCGAAATGGTCGAGACATAAAGATTGATATATTGGATGACTATATTCGGACACCGGAATTGTTCCGGGTGATTTCAGAGAAAATCGGAGTGCCGGGGGGGGGGGGGGGGTTACCGGAACCCCCCGGGAGAGTATTGGGCCTTATGGGCCTTAGGGGAAAGGAGAGAGGGGCGGCCAGCATGGGCCGCGTGCCTCCTCCCCCTCTGGTCCGAATTGGACTAGGAGGGGGGGCGGCGCCCCCCCCCCCTTTCCTTCCCCCTCTCCCCCTTCCTTCCCCCTCCTAGTAGGAGTAGGAAAGGAGGAGTCCTACTCCTACTATGAGGAGGATTCCTCCTCCTTGGCGCGCCCCAAGGGGCCGGCCGGCCTCCCCCCTTGCTCCTTTATATACGGGGGGGGGGGGGGGGGCACCCCATAGACACAAGTTGATCTACAGATCGTTCCTTAGCCGTGTGCGGTGCCCCCCTCCACCATATTCCACCTCGGTTATATCGTCGCGGAGTTTAGGCGAAGCCCTGCGCCGGTAGAACATCATCATCGTCACCACTCCGTCGTGCTGACGGAACTCATCTCCGGAGGTTTGCTAGATCGGAGGCCAGAGATCGTCATCGAGCTGAACGTGTGCTGAACTCGGAGGCCCCTTACGTTCGGTGCTTGGATCGGTCGGATCGTGAAGACGTACGACTACATCAACCTTGTTATGCTAACGCTTCCGCTTACGGTCTACGAGGGTACATGGACGAACACTCTCCCCTCTCGTTGCTATGCCATCACCATGATCTTGCGTGTGCGTAGGAATTTTTTTTGAAATTACTACGTTCCCCAACAGTGGCATCCGAGCCTAGGTTTTATGCGTTGATGTTATATGCACGAGTAGAACACAAGTGAGTTGTGGGCGATACAATTCATACTGCTTACCAGCATGTCATACTTTGGTTCGGCGGTATTGTGAGATGAAGCGGCCCGGACCGACATTACGCGTACGCTTACGCGAGACTGGTTTCACCGTTACGAGCACTCGTGCTTAAAGGTGGCTGGCGGGTGTCTGTCTCTCTCACTTTAGCTGAATCGAGTGTGGCTACGCCCGGTCCTTGTGAAGGTTGAAACAGCACCAACTCGACGAACTATCGTTGTGGTTTTTGATGCGTAGGTAAGAATGGTTCTTGCTAAGCCCGTAGCAGCCACGTAAAACTTGCAACAACAAAGTAGAGGATGTCTAACTTGTTTTTGCAGGGCATCCTGTGATGTGATATGGTCAAGATGTGATGCTATATTTTATTGTATGAGATGATCATGTTTTGTAACCGAAGTTATCGGCAACTGGCAGGAGCCATATGGTTGTCGCTTTATTGTATGAAATGCAAACGCCCTATAATTGCTTTACTTTATCACTAAGCGGTAGCGATAGTCGTAGAAGCAATAGATGGCGTAACGACAACGATGCTACGATGGAGATCAAGGTGTCGCGCCGGTGATGATGGTGATCACGACGGTGCTTCGAAGATGGAGATCACAAGCACAAGATGATGATGGCCATATCATATCACTTATATTGATTGCATGTGATGTTTATCCTTTATGCATCTTATCTTGCTTTGATTGACGGTAGCATTTTAAGATGATCTCTCACTAATAAAGAAGTGTTCTCCCTGAGTATGCACCGTTGCGAAAGTTCTTCGTGCTGAGACACCACGTGATGATCGGGTGTGATAGGCTCTACGTTCAAATACAACGGGTGCAAAACAGTTGCACACGTGGAATACTCAGGTCATACTTGACGAGCCTAGCATATACAGATATGGCCTCGGAACACGGAGACCGAAAGGTCGAGCGTGAATCATATAGTAGATATGATCAACATAGTGATGTTCACCATTGAAACTACTCCATCTCACATGATGATCGGACATGGTTTAGTTGATTTGGATCACGTGATCACTTAGATGACTAGAGAGATGTCTGTCTAAGTGGGAGTTCTTAAGTAATATGATTAATTGAACTTAAATTTATCATGAACTTAGTACCTGATAGTATTTTGCTTGTCTATGTTTGTTTGTAGATAGATGGCTCGTGCTGTTGTTCCGTTGAATTTTAATGCGTTCCTTGAGAAAGCAAAGTTGAAAGATGATGGTAGCAATTACACGGACTGGGTCCGTAACCTGAGGATTATCTTCATTGCTGCACAGAAAAGTTACGTCCTGGAAGCACCACTGGGTGCCAGGCCTGCTGCTGATGCAACTAACGACGTTAAGAACGTCTGGCAGAGCAAAGCTGATGACTACTCGATAGTTCAGTGTGCCATGCTTTATGGCTTAGAACCGGGTCTTCAACGACGTTTTGAACGTCATGGAGCATATGGGATGTTCCAAGAGTTGAAGTTAATATTTCAAGCAAATGCCCGGATTGAGAGATATGAAGTCTCCAATAAGTTCTATAGCTGCAAGATGGAGGAGAATAGTTCTGTCAGTGAACACATACTCAAAATGTCTGGGTATAATAATCACTTGATTCAACTGGGAGTTAATCTTCCTGATGATAGTGTCATTGACAGAATTCTCCAATCACTACCACCAAGCTACAAGAGCTTCATGATGAACTATAATATGCAAGGGATGAACAAGACTATTCCCGAGCTCTTCGCAATGCTAAAAGCTGCGGAGGTAGAAATCAAGAAGGAGAATCAAGTGTTGATGGTCAACAAGACCACCAGTTTCAAGAAGAAGGGCAAAGGGAAGAAGAAGAGGAACTTCAAAAAGAACGGCAAGCAAGTTGCTCCTCAAGAGAAGAAACCCAAGTCTGGACCTAAGCCTGAAACTGAGTGCTTCTACTGCAAGCAGACTGGACACTGGAAGCGGAACTGCCCCAAGTATTTGGCGGATAAGAAGGATGGCAAAGTGAACAAAGGTATATGTGATATACATGTTATTGATGTGTACCTTACTAATGCTCACAGTAGCACCTGGGTATTTGATACTGGTTCTGTTGCTAATATTTGCAACTCGAAACAGGGACTACGGATTAAGCGAAGATTGGCTAAGGACGAGGTGACGATGCGCGTGGGAAATGGTTCCAAAGTCGATGTGATCGCAGTCGGCACGCTACCTCTACATCTACCATCGGGATTAGTTTTAGATCTAAATAATTGTTATTTGGTGCCAGCGTTGAGCATGAACATTATATTTGGATCTTGTTGATGCGAGACGGTTATTCATTTAAATCAGAGAATAATGGCTGTTCTATTTATATGAGTAATATCTTTTATGGTCATGCACCCTTGAAGAGTGGTCTATTTTTATTGAATCTCGATAGTAGTGATACACATATTCATAGTGTTGAAACCAAAAGATGCAGAGTTGATAATGATAGTGCAACTTATTTGTGGCACTGCCGTTTGGGTCATATCGGTGTAAAGCGCATGAAGAAACTCCATACTGATGGGCTTTTGGAATCACTTGATTATGAATCACTTGGTACTTGCGAACCGTGCCTTATGGGCAAGATGACTAAAACGCCGTTCTCCGGAACTATGGAGCGAGCAACTGATTTGTTGGAAATCATACATACTGATGTTTGTGGTCCAATGAATGTGGAGGCTCGCGACGAGTATCGTTATTTTCTCACCTTCACAGATGATTTAAGCAGATATGGGTATATCTACTTAATGAAACACAAGTCTGAAACATTTGAAAAGTTCAAAGAATTTCAGAGTGAAGTGGAAAATCATCGTAATAGGAAAATAAAGTTTCTACGATCTGATCGTGGAGGAGAATATTTGAGTTACGAGTTTCGTCTACACTTGAAACAATGCAGAATAGTTTCGCAACTCACGCCACCTGGAACACCACAATGAAATGGTGTGTCCGAACGTCGTAATCGTACTTTACTAGATATGGTGCGATCTATGATGTCTCTTACTGATTTACCGCTATCATTTTGGGGTTATGCTTTAGAGACGGCCGCATTCACGTTAAATAGGGCACCATCAAAATCCATTGAGACGACGCCTTATGAACTATGGTTTGGCAAGAAACCAAAGTTGTCGTTTCTTAAAGTTTGGGGCTGCGATGCTTATGTGAAGAAACTTCAACCAGATAAGCTCGAACCCAAATCGGAGAAATGTGTCTTCATAGGATACCTAAAAGAGACTATTGGGTACACCTTCTATCATAGATCTGAGGGCAAGATTTTTGTTGCTAAATTCAGATCCTTTCTAGAGAAGGAGTTTCTCTCGAAAGAAGTGAGTGGGAGAAAAGTAGAACTTGATGAGATAACTGTATCTACTCCCTTATTGGAAAGTAGTTCATCACAAGAACCGGTTCCTGTGACAACTACACGAATTAGTGAAGAAGCTAATGATAATGATCATGAAACTTCAGATCAAGTTTCTACTGAACCTCATAGGTCTACCAGAGTAAGATCCGCACCATAGTGGTACGGTAATCCTATTCTGGAAGTCATGTTACTTGACCATGATGAACCTACGAACTATGAGGAAGCGATGATGAGCCCAGATTCCGCAAAATGGCTAGAGGCCATGAAATCTAAGATGGGATCCATGTATGAAAACAAAGTATGGACTTTGGTTGACTTGCCTGATGATCGGCAAGCCATTGAGAATAAATGGATTTTTAAGAAGAAGACTGACGCTGATGGTAATGTAACTGTCTATAAAGCTCGATTTGTTGCGAAAGGTTTTCGACAAGTTCAAGGGGTTGACTACGATGAAACTTTCTCACCCGTAGCGATGCTTAAGTCTGTCCGAATCATGTTAGCTATTGCTGCATTTCATGATTATGAAATTTGGCAAATGGATGTCAAGACTGCATTCTTGAATGGATTTGTAGAAGAAGAGTTGTATATGATGCAACTGGAAGGTTTTGTTGATCCAAAAGGTGCTAACAAAGTGTGCAAGCTCCAGCGATCCATTTATGGACTGGTGCAAGCATCTCGGAGTTGGAATAAACGTTTTGATAGTGTGATCAAAGCATATGGTTTTATACAGACTTTTGGAGAAGCCTATATTTACAAGAAAGTGAGTGGGAGCTCTGTAGCATTTCTGATTTTATATGTAGATGACATATTATTAATTGGAAATGATATAGAATTTCTAGATAGCATAAAGGGATACTTGAATAAAAGTTTTTCAATGAAAGACCTCGGTGAAGCTGCTTACATATTGGGCATCAAGATCTATAGAGATAGATCAAGACGCTTAATAGGACTTTCACAGAGCACATACCTTGACAAAATTTTGAAAAAGTTCAAAATGGATCAGGCAAATAAAGGTTTCTTGCCTGTGCTACAAGGTGTGAAGTTGAGTCAAACTCAATGCCCAACCACCGCAGAAGATAGAGAGAAAATGAAAGATGTTCCCTATGCTTCAGCCATAGGCTCTATCATGTATGCAATGCTGTGTACCAGACCTGACGTATGCTTAGCAATAAGCTTGGCAGGAAGGTACCAAAGTAATCCAGGAGTGGATCACTGGACAGCGGTCAAGAACATCCTGAAATACCTGAAAAGGACTAAGGATATGTTTCTCGTATATGGAGGTGACAAAGAGCTAGTCGTAAATGGTTACATCGATGCAAGCTTTGACACTGATCCGGACGATTCTAAATCGCAAACCGGATACGTGTTTTTATTAAATGGTGGAGCTGTAAGTTGGTGCAGTTCTAAACAAAGCGTCGTGGCGGGATCTACATGTGAAGCGGAGTACATAGCTGCTTCTAAAGCAGCAAATGAAGGAGTCTGGACGAAGGAGTTCATTTACAATCTAGGTGTCATACCTAGTGCATCGGGACCAATGAAGATCTTCTGTGACAATACTGGTGCAATTGCCTTGGCAAAGGAATCCAGATTTCACAAGAGGACCAAGCACATCAAGAGACGCTTCAATTCCATTCGGGACCAAGTCCAAGTGGGAGACATAGAGATTTGCAAGATACATACGGATCTGAATGTAGCGGACCCGTTGACTAAGCCTCTCTCACGAGCAAAACATGATCAGCACCAAGACTCCATGGGTGTTAGAATCATTACTATGTAATCTAGATTATTGACTCTAGTGCAAGTGGGAGACTGAAGGAAATATGCCGTAGAGGCAATAATAAAGTTATTATTTATTTCCTCATATCATGATAAATGTTTATTATTCATGCTAGAATTGTATTAACCAGAAACATGATACATGTGTGAATACATAGACAAAACTATAGTCACTAGTATGCCTCTACTTGACTAGCTCATTAATCAAAGATGGTTATGTTTCCTAACCATAGACATGTGTTGTCATTTGATTAGTGAGATCACATCATTAGAAGAATGATGTGATTGACATGACCCATTCCGTTAGCCTAGCACTTGATCGTTTAGTATACTGCTATTGCTTTCTTCATGACTTATACATGTTCCTGTAACTATGAGAATTATGCAACTCCCGTTTACCGGAGGAACACTTTGGGTACTACCAAACGTCACAACGTAACTGGGTGATTATAAAGGAGTACTACAGGTGTCTCCGAAGGTACATGTTGAGTTGGCGTATTTCGAGATTAGGTTTTGTCACTCCGATCGTCGGAGAGGTATCTCTGGGCCCTCTCGGTAATGCACATCATTATAAGCCTTGCAAGCAATGTGACCAATGAGTTGGTTACGGGATGATACATTACAGAACGAGTAAAGAGACTTGCCGGTAACGAGATTGAACTAGGTATTGGATACCGACGATTAGATCTCGGGCAAGTAACATACCGATGACAAAAGGAACAACGTATGTTGTTATGCGGTTTGACCGATAAAGATCTTCGTAGAATATGTAGGAACCAATATGGGCATCTAGGTCCCGCTATTTGTTATTGACCGAGAATGGTTCTAGGTCATGTCTACATAGTTCTCGAACCCGTAGGGTCCGCACGCTTAACGTTACGATGACAGTTTTATTATGAGTTTATAAGTTTTGATGTACCGAAGTTTGTTCGGAGTCCCGGATGTGATCACGGACATGACGAGGAGTCTCGAAATGGTCGAGACATAAAGATTGATATATTGGACGACTATATTCGGACACCGGAATTGTTCCGGGTGATTTCGGAGAAAACCGGAGTGCCGGGGGGGGGGGGGGGGTGGGGGGGTTACCGGAACCCCCCGGGAGAGTATTGGGCCTTATGGGCCTTAGGGGAAAGGAGAGAGGGGCGGCCAGCATGGGCTGCGCGCCCCCTCCCCCCTCTAGTCCGAATTGAACTAGGAGCGGGGGGGGGGGGGGGGGGCAGCGCCCCCCCTTTCCTTCCCCCTCTCCCCCTTCCTTCCCCCTCCTAGTAGGAGTAGGAAAGGAGGAGTCCTACTCCTACTAGGAGGAGGATTCCTCCTCCTTGGCGCGCCCCAAGGGGCCGGCCGACCTCCCCCCTTACTCCTTTATATACGGGGGCGGGGGGCACCCCATAGACACAAGTTGATCTACGGATCGTTCCTTAGCCGTGTGCGGTGCCCCCCTCCACCATATTCCACCTCAGTCATATCGTCGCGGAGTTTAGGCGAAGCCCTGCGCCGGTAGAACATCATCATCGTCACGACGCCGTCGTGCTGACGGAACTCATCTCCGGATCTTTGCTGGATCGGAGACTGGAGATCGTCATCGAGCTGAACATGTGCTGAACTCGGAGGCCCCGTACGTTCGGTGCTTGGATCGGTCGGATCGTGAAGATGTACGACTACATCAACCGCGTTGTGCTAACGCTTCCGCTTACGGTCTACGAGGGTACGTGAACGAACACTCTCCCCTCTTGTTGCTATGCCATCACCATGATCTTGCGTGTGCGTAGGAATTTTTTTCAAATTACTACGTTCCCCAACACTGGTTTCATGCATGTTAAAGAAACTTAACCTTGCTGTTTAGTGCAAAACATGATAAGGCACTATTTAAATCCATAAGTTGAGTTTGGGCTTGAACTTTTGGTTCAAAATGGCTCAAACCCATCTGGTTGTAGTTGCATTAGCCAAACACACTCATTCTGCCGTGTCATGATCATGCATCATATTGTGCATTGCATTGATTGTGTTTCTTCTTTTTGTCGGTGCTTGTCCCCTCTCAGTAGACGTGTACCGACGATGTGATTGATGACACCGATGAAGAACTATACTATCTTCAAAAGTGACAGGCAAGCAAAACCCCCTTGTTCATTCCGATACAATCCTACTCTCTCGCTCTTGCTCTCTTTTATTGCATTAGGACAACAACGATTCATCTGTTACTTGCCGCGGTAGCCGAACCCCTTATCCTCTGCATGGCCTGTCACTGCCAAAGTAAATAGGTGAAACCCACTAGCATGAGTAGGAGATGTTTGATCCCTATTGTGCCTACTCATTCATGCTTGTTTGTCATGCCTGCTACTGCTTAGATTTGAGTCAGGTATGATTCATCGGGGATGAATCAGAGGTGTGTGAACATGTCCTACTGTGTGTGAGCTAAGTGTGTGAACACGATTTGGTAAAGGTATCGGTGAGAGGCCATGTAGGAGTACATGGTGGGTTGTCTCATTGAAGCCGTCCTCAGGAACTGAGTTCTGTGTTTGTGATCCATGAAACAGCTACTACCATGCATTGTGCCCTGAAATATGACCCCGTTTGAGTTCTTAATCACCCTAGTCCTCTGTCCAGGAGTTGCAAGTAGTTTCTGGTGTTTGTAGTATGCTGGAGGCCGTGCGTAGCGCTGACCCGAGGGGTGGGCTGTGATGCGGTAGGCACGTGGCATGGTGTACCGGGCGCCCGTTTGGTGTCTCGGGAACACTGCACACATCGTTCGGGGCCGTATGTGGAAACTTCGGCCGGACTCCCTGCGGATGGAACCTGAATAGGCGATAAACCTGGACTAGAGACTTGAGTGTTTAGGTAGGTCATGGTCTACACCCACGTCGGCTTTCGTTTGAAGTCTGTCGAGAACATGTCGTGCGCAGACGCTAAGTGGTGGAAGCATGTCTGAAGAAGTACACCCCTGCGGGATTATAATAATCTATTTGAATAGCCGCGTCCGCGGTAAAGGACTTCTCGGTTTCCTATAACAGTTCATAGACAAGTGAAAGTGGATACTCTAAAATACGCAAGATAAGCGTGAGTGCTATGGATGGCGTTCTCGTAGGGAGACGGGAGCGGATGCATAGTGGTTTATTGATATGGTGAATATGAGGACTCGTGTGCGCCACCTCAAAAGAGTTACTTGTAGTCGTAGTTCAGGATAGCCACCGAGTCAAAGCTGGCTTGTTGCAGTTAAACCCCACCATCCCCTTTGTCTATAACGATGCATATGTGGATAGTTCTGATGTAAGTCTTGCTGGGTACATTTGTACTCACGTTTGCCTATTTTATGTTTTGCAGAGAGACTTCCGTCTCACTAGTAGTTCCGCGTGGACTTCGATGTTTAGCTTGTTACCTCAGCTACGATCTTGTGCCCTCGGCAGGATCTTGTAGATAGTCAGGCTTCTCAGCCTTTTTCATTTATAGATGTCTATACTCAGACATGTTAAGCTTCCGCTTGTTCTTTGACTTGTATGCTCTGAATGCTGGGTCATGAGACCCATGTTTGTAATATCTCGCTCATCGCAGCCTAATGAATAAATACTTGAGTTGTAGAGTCATGTTGTGATGCCATGTTGTATTTGCACATATCGAGCATATTGTGTGTATGTTATTGAAATGCTTGCTATGTGTGGGATCTGACTATCTAGTTGTTTATCCTAGGTAGCCTCTCTTACCGGGAAATGTCTCCTAGTGCTTCCACTGAGCCTTGGTAGCTAGCTCGTGCTCCGGAACACTTAGGCTGGCCGGCATTTGTCCTTCTTCGTTCCTGTGTATGTCCCTTCGGGGAAATGTCACGCGGTGTCTACCGGAGTCCTGTTAGCCTGCTACAGCCCGGTTTACCGAAGTCCTGCTAGCCTAGTTGCTACAGCCCAAATTCACTTGTTGATGACCGACACATTCATTGCTGGGTCATGTATGGCTGTCCCTGTAAGTTAGTGCCACTTTGGGTTCACGACTAGCCATGTCAGCCCGGGCTCCTTGTCATATGGATGCTAGCGACACTATCATATATGTGTGCCAAAAGGCGCAAACGGTCCCGGGCCTGGTAAGGCGACACCCGTGGGAATAGCGTGTGTGAGGCCACAAAGTGATATGAGGTGTTACATGCTAGATCGGTGTGCCATTGAGTCGGGGTCCTGACACAAGGAGGGAGTTAATGCACTGTGCCTAAGTGTTTTGGGATTATTTGCTTTTCGTAATGTGACTTACACAACATTTTTGTTTACATGCATTAACATTTTATTAGTTAAATCAAAGGTCAAAACTTGGCGCAAAAATGCAAAGGGGGCCAATAAACCAGTAAACATCAAACTTCTCTCGTTTGGCCCCAACTAGAGGTCCGGTGAGATGACTATACTGCACCGACACGAAGGGGACGCAGCTTCATTGACTTACTGCAACTGCCTTTGGGTGAATGACACGTGGGCCCAAGGGGTGGCTGGACCATCTATCATACAGCCAAAGGCAGGTGCAGTAGAGGGCCGAGGAGTAGTACGAAATCCTACGCACCTACGCACGCTAACCAAGGGCAAGAGTGATCACTCGAATCACAAGACCAGTTGACTAGAAGCTACGCTAGACCCATGGAGGCGATGAGCGCGAGCATCAGCCGGTTGTGCCAGATGGTCCACGATGCTGGTCTGCGGCCCGACACCGAGGAGCATCTCCAGGTATTGCTTGAGGCCGCCAGGGCGAGGGGCCACTTGGACGACAGCTTCGTCTCCTTGTTCGACGAGGTCCTCGTTGGTTTCCTCGACAAGTTCACCATCGTCAAGAAGCTCACAGACGACTTTGACGTACACCTCCAGCCGACGTGCCCAGGCTCTGCGATGCCCGCCACCCTCAACAGCCACTATGGTGACAACCTCTTCGATGCACTGGTGGCCCTACGACTGCCCGCCGTCGCACCGGAGAATATCCACCTCGAGGCCGCGCTCGCCGCGCAGCGCCTGGCGCAGCAAGACACCATTGACATAATCACCCACGTCTACGCACAAATCCTCCATAAGGACTACTACATGCAAGAGGAGGACGATAGGATGCTGGCCTTCTTGGACCGCACGGCAACCTTGGACGGCATTGTTCAGAAGCACGTTGAGCTCGCCGACAATGCCGTTGCTCCTCACACGTCGGTTGGTGACCCGGCGCACTAGGGCGTGAGGATGTCGTTGATGGATCCATATGTATTTTCATCTTTCCATCAAATCCATGCAATAGTATATGGTACTACTAGTAATTATCGTAACTTTCGCATCAACTTCATAATTTTCGTACATACTCCATGCATGAACGGCGCCAGAACCAAACTTCTCATTACTCTAGGCAAAATCATTATTTTCTATCTATCGGTCGCGCCATGGAGCAGAACCAAATTTTACAAGTTACGAGTTCAAAAGTAAAAGCCTGCTGTGTTCGCATCGCACCCCCACACAGTTGGTCCGGCACGCCGCTCAAGGGGGAATGCTTGCGGTGTTGCATTTTTAGTTACAAGTGGGACTGCAGTTGAGCAAACTGACTATCGGCAAACCCTCACCCCGCCCCCCGCACGATGGCTGAGAAAACGGGAGGGAGAAGAGATGGCTGTAGCATGGACTCCAAGAAAATTGGTGTCGGATGGGACTCGTGTGGGTGGCGTGTGCCGTACTGCTAGGCGTGAATGCTAGTTATGGACCATGCCACCCCACTATATCGAGCCTATATCGAGGTACGTAGAAGAAATTTCCTGGAGTCCGTGCTCAGCCCTCCTCTATCTCTCTTCTCTGCCGGCCAGCGGACGCGCGGAGCCCATCGTATGTTTGCTCACATTCGGTCCCACATGTCAGTGAAAATGCAAGAGGACCCACTGAACCTGCACATCTTTCACCTCGACATGCTGGTGATGAAAAACAAATCCAATAAAGATCTTCGGTGGCCACTTTTGGATTTACTCAAGAGTCACTACAAGAAATATGTCAACTAGTGACCTTCTGTCAGTGACCCTGGAAGAATTGGTCATAGATCTATGACCATTTCAGACCAATTGGTCAAAAGTTATTCGAGGGGCTCCAAACCCTAAACCATTGCGACCATTTTGGTCAGAAAGGTCGTAATTTCCTTACACGAAAAGGTCATAAAGCAAACAGTGCTAGTCCGCTGCCTTATTTCTAGTTGTTAACGACCAATATAGATGGTCATAGCCTTGTAAATTGTGGTGGGTTGCTATGACTAGGCACCACCTCATCAGTTTTGCCTATGTGTCATGTCCATGTGGCAGTTTTTGCCCTAGGTTGTGAAGCAACCTATATTTCTGTCACTCCCAAAATTCCCAAAAAAATCTCATAAATTCTTTGGGTCATATCTTCGTCAAATATGTAAAAACATTCCTTGCCTAGTTCAAAAATAATTCGAAAATATTCATTTTCCTATTCTGTTCAGAGTATCACTTTGTGAAGGAAGTACCACTTTGGCATGTCCAAATGGTATCCATTTTCTACAGTGCTTTCCTATGCCCAAATAACCATCCTCCACCAAATTCCAGCTCAATCCATTCATTATTTTGAGCCCAGCTTCAACATTCGTATTTATGTCCAGTGTGGTAGTTTGTAAAGCAAGTACCACCTAGGCTCCTCCTTTTGAGGTGAAAATTTGTGAAGACGGTCTTCTTAGTAACTGATCATCCTCAGCCAAAACTCACCCCCATTAGCCATGTGCATTTCCCATACCGCAAATCAAACAGTTGGCTGCTTATTCATGTTTGAGCATCGATCGGTCTCCTTGTGAGAATCTTATGTTGTGATTTTCTTTCTAGCACCTATCTTGGGAGTGCCCAACCCACTAGACATGCCTAGGCCACCCAGAACACATGGCAACGCCACGGTCACGCGGTGACCACGCGACGGGCATGCGAGCTTACGCGCTCTAGAGTAGGGGCCCTCGGCCATCGTCCAAACCTCGATGTATCGCCATCAAACCATGTATTTCTGATTAAATAGATACTTATTTACCTAGAAATGATTTTTGGAGAAAATAAAGAGCAAACTATGAGGCAGCTGCAGTTCAAATTTGACCCGCTTCCAACTGAATCGACGGGAATTTGTCTTTTTCACCAGAGGTGGATCAAAATTTTTTACACCCAACCATTTTGTCAATTTTGCATTATATAGGGCCTAGTATTTTATAAAATTGATTAGGTCCAATTTTGCAGCAATTATTTGGTAGTTCCTTCACAAAAAACCCTCCTTTTGGGCACTCGGAAAATGAAACATGAATTTTCCGTGCAAAGAAAATGAAAACTTCCTTAGGCAACATTGTTTGGAATTCCAAGATGCACCCTCGTGCACAATATGAGATCATTTGAACAAACTATGCCATGAATGTGGCCATAAGATTGATCATTTGGCTTGAAAGCCATGAATCTTCACGCATGATAGCTCATTTCTAAGAACACTTTTTTAAAATAATTACTGTATTACAAGTTTATTATTTTTCCTAGAAACTTGGTCACATATAATGACACAATGCGAAGGTTTTTTGATTTTTTGATTTTTTTTGAATCTTTTATGCCCGTTTCAAAATGCGGTCAAAACGACTGGCTTGACCGTTCCTAGCTAGTGGTTGAATCTTGGAATTTTTTTGCTGTTTCTATGATTAAATAGATACTTATGTACCTAGAAATGATTTTTGGAAAAAATAAAGAGCAAACTATGAGGCAGCTACAGTTCAAATTTGACCTGTTTCCAATTGAATCAACGGGAATTTTTCTTTTTCACCAGAGGTGGATCAAAACTTTTTTCACCCAACCATTTTGTCAATTGTGCATTATATATGACCTAGTATTTTATAAAATTGATTAGGTCCAATTTTGCAACAATTATTTGGTAGTTCCTTCACAAAAAACCCTCCTTTTGGGCACTCGGAAAATGAAAAATGAATTTTCCGTGCAAAGAAAATGAAAACTTCCTTAGGCAACATTATTTGGAATTCCAAGATGCACCCTCGTGAACAATATGAGATCATTTGAACAAACTATGCCATGAATGTGGCCATAAGATTGATCATTTGGCTTGAAAGCCATGAATCTTCACGCATGATAGCTCATTTCTGAGAACACTTTTTTAAAATAATTACCGTATTACAAGTTTATTATTTTTCCTGGAAACTTGGTCACATATAATGACACAATGCGAAGGTTTTCCAATTTTTTGATTTTTTTTAAATTTTTTATGCCCGTTTCAAAATGCGGTCAAAACGACGGGCTTGACCGTTCCTAGCTAGTTGTTGAATCTTGGAATTTTTTTGGTGTTTCTATGATTAAATAGATACTTATGTACCTAGAAATGATTTTTGGAAAAAATAAAGAGCAAACTATGAGGCAGCTACAGTTCAAATTTGACCCGTTTCCAGCTGAATCGACGGCAATTTGTCTTTTTCACCAGAGGTGGATCAAAACTTTTTACACCCAACCATTTGGTCAATTGTGCATTAAATATGTCCTAGTATTTTAGAAAAATTATTTGGTCCAATTTTGCAACAATTATTTGGGAGGTCCTTCACAAAAAAATCTCCTGTTGGGCACTCGAAAAATGGAAAATGGTTTTTTCATCCAAAGAAAATGAAAACTTCCTTAGGCAACATTGTTTGCCATTCCAATATGCACCCTCGTGCACAATATGAGATCATTTGAACAAACTATGCCATGAATGTGGCCATAAGATTGATCATTTGGCTTGAAAGCCATGAATCTTCAGAGATGATAGCTCATTTCTGAGAACACTTTTTTTAATAATTGTCGTATTATAAGTTTGTTATTTTTCCTGGGAACTTGGCCACATATAATGACACAATGCGATGGGTTCCCAATTTTTTTATTTTTTTTGAATTTTTTATGCCCGTTTCAAAATGCGGTCAAATTGGCGGGAATGACCGTTCCTAGCTAGTGGTTGAATCTTGGATTTTTTTGGTGTTTCTCTGATTAAATAGATACTTTTGTACCTATAAATGATTTTTGTAAAAAATAAATTGCAAACTATGAGGCATCCGCAGTTCAAATTTGACCCGTTTCCAGCTGTATCGGCAAAAATTTGTCTTTTTCACCAGAGGTGGATCAAAACTTTTTACACCCAATAATTTGGTCAATTCTGCATTAAATATGGCCTAGTATTTTAGAAAAATGGTTTGGTCCAATTTTGCAACAAATATATTATAGGTCCTTCACAAAAAAACTCAGTTTGGACACTCGAAAAATGGAATATTGATTTTTCGTGCAAAGGAAATAAAAACTCCCTTTGTCAATATTGTTTGCAAATCCATGATGTAAACTTGTGCAAAATATGATATCATTTGAACAAATATTTGATAGGGCTTTCACAAAAATACTCATTTTGAGCACTAAAATATGGAATGAAATTTTTTATCTTGAATCGATCACGACCAAATGGTTTGCTTCGTTTTGATTGGACCATGAGCATATCACACGGATCACGCATCAACCACCGTCGGATGCTTCTGGATCCTACGGCCCAAAACCACCCGAGCCGAAACCCTAGGTCTGTCCTCATGGACATTTTCCACCCACCCCCCGCCTCCATTCTTTCTTTCTTTCTCTCCCTCCCCCCTCAGATCCTCTCCCCTCTCCCCCGTGTAGTGAACCCTAGCCCCTTTCTCCCCCGCACACCACTCCTCCTCCCTTCCAGATCACAGCCGCCACCTCCTCCTTTCTAGATCGCCACCTCCACCTCCCTCCGGACGAGCTCCCCGCCGTCCATGGCCTCCCCCATGCCCTTCTCCCCCGCGAGCCCTCTCTCTCTCCCTCGCGCGACTCCTCTACTCCACTCGATTCCGGCGAGTTGAGGCGGCTCTCGCCGGCGCGTAGCACACCCCGGGCTTCAGGTAAGCAAGTTTTTTGCTCGGCGCCGGCGCGGGCGCGGATCGAGACTGACGGATGGGTTTGGTTCCTTCCTTGCTACAGGCGGTGTTGTGCACGGCGGTGGCGCTGGCGCTGTGCGCGGGCAGCATTGGCGCGTCGCCCGCGGCGAGGGGCGCGGGGTGTCGGAAGCACGTGCGGAGGGTCACGGAGTACGGGGTGGTGGGGGACAGCAAGACGCTCAACACGGCGGCGTTCGCCAGGGCGGTGGCGGACCTGGGCAGGCGCGCGGGCCACCGCGGCGCAGCGCTGGTGGTGCCGGCGAGGCGGTGGCTCACGGGGCCCTTCAACCTCACCAGCCACTTCACCCTCTTCCTCCACCGCGGCGCTGAGATCCTCGCATCCCAGGTGCGCCCCTCTTCTTCAGTTACCCGTGGGATTAATTAGCGGCAGTAATTGCTATGTACGTACTTACTGTGGCACGATGCGTGGTGGGGGGCTACTGGTGACGGACGGGACGGCACGGGGCCGGTGCTAAGTCACTTGGCCGCTTGCGTAGGGAGGTTCATCCAGGAACGGAGTGGGCAGCGGCTACTGGTTTGGGGGTCCCCTGCCATGCATCGCCATGACCTGTAAACTTGAGGAGAACTTACATGATAATTCACTTCGGGCTGGTTGTTTTATAACTTACACCAATATATTGCAACCGACTAGACCTTCACATGCGTTTTTTCAAGTAGTATTCATTTGTTAGCAGTACTGCAGTCTGTTAATTTTTTCCTCTATCAAAGTTGCCTCACGAACAGTTAATTTGTAGTAATTATTTGAGGAGAAGTTAATTCGTTAGTAGCTGATTTGGAGCATGCACTTAATAATTACCTGATGTTCTTCGAATCACAGTCAATTCAATTATATGTGTTGCTTCAAATTGGTTGGTTGAAGTTTGACATTGTACTTTGTTAACTCCCTTAGCTGTTTTGGATGTCAGAGTGAACTGAGAAGAAAATCAACCAGAACTCAGGACAAGTATGGGCTGAGAAACCATCAAATTTCTTTCTCTTTTGTTGCCTCCACTATGTGTAGGAGTCAAGGATATCTGTTTCATAAAAGAAATCGAAGATCATCTGTACACACTCCCTCCGTTCACTTTTGTAAGTCCGTTTAGACATTTAAGACAACACCCAAATGTTGGTAAGTGCCTGATGCATACAACTTTAATCTGTAAGGAGGGGCTAATAGCATATACGTACTTACGGATGGTTGTTGTAGTTTGAAGATACTTTCAGGGTGCATGAGTGTTAGGTTGTTAACTTGTTCCATAGTTCCGATCACTCTATATCTCTAGCCGTTCCTGATGTATTTCTCTGTTTTTCTGGATACAGGGATTTTCTTTACAGTGCTGGGCATAGTGATGTTCATCCCTGGGTTCTACTAGACAAGAATAGCGTATTATGCCTACAAAGGGTACCAGGGCTTCTCTTTTGCCAACATCCCTCCCATCTGAAATGATCTGCTGTAATGACGGGCACGGGCATGGCAGGTCAAGCAGTCGCATCCCACTTATTTGGAATCAATAATAACAAAGCAGATAAGATTACATTACTTTACTGAACTGCTCTTTTTATCCTGTAGATTAAATCTCATTGTTTAAGAGGTCCTGTTCTTTGCTTTTATCTATTCAATACATTCCAGCATGTTGGTTTAATAAAATCCTCTAATAATGCCACAGCTTGTCATGCATGTCGCATTTCCTTATTTTTGGGGAATTTCGACCAGTACCACCACTCTCTATTTTGGGAATTTCGTTCCCGTAATTATTATAGCCAACTGTTCAGACTTGTTTTTGCGGGGAGCAAATCTGCATGTGCAAAGTGTGTGTGTGTATCCAGTGAGCAAATCTGTAGTAATTACTGAGTATACTATCTGCTTTCTTTTAGTGTCTATTATTTGCTCAGTTCTCTTTTGACATATAGTTTATTCATCATACTTTTATCTGGTTTTTATTCATGCAACAGGAAGCAACTTAAAATGCGACATGAAAATTAATTTCCAACAAAATGAGCTTTTCTTTCTTCTATATATTCTGTTGTCATTGAGTTTCTGAATTGCTTTATATTAGGATCGGGCTGAGTCTTTGTGATGGCTGAGTCTTTGTGATGTTACTTTATGGTCACCAGCTCACCGGTGTACATGTTTGCTTTCTGTTGGATACTTGGTGTGCTAAGAAGCACTCTTTATACTTCCAGGGTGCAGTTTTTATATGTGAGTATCTTATGTTGCTGTAAGCATTAACACAATATGACGTGCGCAGGGAGCTCCGCATCCGAGTCCCAGCCACCCACCCCTCGCCCCTCGCTTTGATCCCAAGGTACCTTGCAGTTCCCGGCCAGTTCATGATTTTGTCTTCTGCAGGCTCTGATCAGTGAATATATTTCTGCTTGTAAGAGGGTGTTTGGTTGGACGGTAAACTTGCTGCACAACTGGACCTCGTTACATGCAGTGAAACAAATTACCACATCACTGGTGAGCTTATTTACATAAGAACACGAGCATGACTAGATCTAAGAATCACAGAGATTAAGTCAGCATATCTGATAATTGCTTTCGTTGCTTGTGTTGTATGTTCAGTTTACGGGTCTCCTTTGACTGCAGAAGCTTAATATCACTCCCTCTGTTCATAAATAAGTGATGTGCAAAGAGGTTGCGTTCAGTTTACTTTCTGCCTGTAGAGTTACTGTGTTTCTGATGGATTTTGAAATCAGACCATATGTTTTCTTATAAGCAAACTATATTGATGGTTGAAAGATTTTATATGCTTCTGATGCGTGATCCTTCTAATGCTAGGTGATTTGTTTATTGGAATTTGGAATAGGAAGACAATGAAGCGTTCTGGTTGTACTTCATAGCTAGTTTCATTGTATTTTGTACTGGTCTGGTTGTATGTACAGTATGTAAAGATTGTAATAGGCTACACTTATTGGTCTGGTTGCATTTTGTACTGGTCTAGTTGTACTGGTCTGGTCATTTCAAGTATATAGTTCTGTTTCATTTGAAATATTTGTCATGAAATAGTTCTATTTCTTTGTACTGTGAAAATGTGAGAAATAGAAAGTTGATGAGTTGGACTTACTTATTGGTAGAGGCCAAGGCCCAAAACGTGAATAGCATGCAAAAAGGCTTAGGCCCAAAAAAAAGTCAACTTTTAAAAGGCCGAGGCCCGAAAAGAAATGGACCGTAAAGTTCTGTTTTAGAAACCAAAAAGGCCGAATTGCTGGGCTTGGCCCATGTAGATAGCGTAAATTGACAGGAAAAACATATATAAAAGGCTGAATTAATGGGCTCGGCCCATGTAAAACACCTAATTGGACCGGGCTGAATCTTGTGCCACATCAGCTTGCCACGCTGGATGCCTACGTGGCCTGGGGAGGTTGCTAGTGACGAAAACGCCACAGTAGGAATAGTTTGGTCATAAACGTCCACGACCTTCTCACAGAGAAGGTCGTTATAGTCAGTTAACGACCCTCAGCTTTTGACCTTCTGTTTTTGGTCAAAAAAAGGTCGCAAATGAAAAACAATGACCTTTCAGTGACCAATAGTAAAGGTCACAAGTTGACATATTTCTTGTAGTGAGTAGTAAGATTCTATTTACAGTTTAACCCAAGATGCACGTCACGTGGCTTCAACTACCACTCTATTTTCTTGCATGACACGACCTGGATGCTGGATGTCCCACGTGTCGACTAAAGGAGGAAGAACCTGACAAAATCTTCGGTTCTGCTCTCGGATTAGACTAGTTGTGCTAACTTAAAATTTTTATTGTGTACTCCCTCCGTTCCAAAATGCTTGACTTCCATTTGTCCAAAAATGGATGTACCTATATACTAAAACATGTCTAGATACATCTATATTTTGGCAAATAGAAGGCATGTATTGTGGAACGGAGGGAGTAGAATGGATGCAAGTTTTTGTATTGGGAAGAAGAGTACATCGATATATTGATAGAGCACAATTTAGTAGATGTTCTAGCACTTTTAGCTCGCATAGAGGCTAGAGATGAGACTAGTGCACTTGTTGATACTCCTACTAGAATAGAGGCTAGACTTGAGACTAGATGCGAGGAAGCAACGTCTACTTCTTTACACTCGAAGAAGAAAGAAGCACGCAAGATCAAGCCTCCGCAGATCAACAACGAACGCATCGAGAAGGCACTAATCCAACTTACAGAAGCCGTTATGGAAGTTGGATATCTTCTAGAGTAGTAAAATGTATTCTTGTGGTTCTTGTTTTCTTTGGTCTTGCTTTTCTAGTCAACTTTATCATTGGAGTTCGTCTAAAACAGAGGTCCATTTGGGGTCGTGCGTTGGAGTTGGCCTTACAAGTGGGACCGCAGTTGAGGAAATCGACTATCGGCAAACCCCCACCTCGCCTGCCGCACGATGGCTGAAGTTAGAGAAACGACGAGGTTGAAGAGATTGCTCTAGCACGGACTCCAAGAAATAATATGGTGTCAGATGGATGTCGTGGTGGTGGCGTGTGCCGTACTCCTGGACGTGAATGCTTGTTCTGGCTCATGCCACCCTACTACTCCTACTACTTACTATATAGTACTAGTATCGAGGATTTGAGGTGCTGGTTACGTACAGCGAACACATTAACATATGGCTACAGTAAAAACACCCGCCCGACGCGCGAAGCATGCGAACCTAGTACAAATAGTGTACTACTATTGTTGATTGTCCTCATCCGATAACCTGTTGCAATGCATGTACAATTATGTATTCGGAAAATATTTTTTTGCCTTGTCGCACCACTCACTCAAAGAAGCGACTCGAAAGCCATTCATAAATTTAGTAAGTTTATCACAGGCATATCATTTTATTACATACAACAGGTCATCAACCCACATCGACAACGAGGATACATTATAAATACTAAAGTTTTCATCACACAACAAATAACAAGCAATGAAATGAACTTCAACTCAACCATTCCTCGGCATTGGAAAAACGCTTGCTTTGAACCACAAGTGATTCTCTGGGACAGCCATCCATTGTCGATCTCGAGACCAACGCGGGACTGATCATCCAGGCTGAAGCGGCCTACTATATCAGTACCAGGGTAGGGAACCACCCAAATGTCTGAGGTATAGACATAGTTGCTTCTCATAAATGGTAGTAATGTTGGGTCAACAGCAGTTGGATCGCCTTTCACCATCATTGGATAGTTTTGTCGAAGGAAGAGCGAGTTTTCTCCAAGACTATCAATTCTGTACCAGGGAGAAGGAGTTGGAGCTAGCACACTAGTATCCATCCCGAATACCATGCAACGGGTGTTGGAATAGGTCCGGAGAGTGCGACCATGGGAGACTACACCTGCTTCCTTAGTAGTAACATCATCAGTAGCCTATATACACACAAGAAGAGGTGATCCATCGGAATTAGTTGCCAGGAACCACGGAGTATATGGGCGCTGCTCGTCCTCATGCTCGTGATCATCACCATCATCATCTCCCCCTTGGTTATAAAAATTTTCAAGTATAGGTGGTGGAATGTTCACAGTACCTTGGAAACACAAGAAGAAGGTTAATTAGTAAAGGGAAACTTGCTAACCCACATGCATGTGGATGAAACAATTATAATTACGGTGGAAGACAAACGTACCAAAAGCATAAGGATTCCATGCAAAAATAGTGCCACGAGTGGTGGTAGCAAACACAAGGCCCTCGTGTTGAATTGCATCACAGTACTCATCCGTGTACAGAAACTGATTTTGAGCAATATCCATCCAGTCGAACCACAAAGGACGGCAACCATCTTGTCGAAGATAGCAACAACTTCATAGTTGTTCTAATTCCAAGAGCGGTTGGGAACTTGACAAATTGCTATCTTTCGTAGAAGACAGTCACCATGATCGTATTTGTACGTGCGTACAGTACCGGTGTGCTCAACCTCTGGGCAGTCTGCTGAGATTTTTGGAAGTGGAACCCGGTCACGAGTGTACACATTCACAAGTTCCCACTCGCAGTTGGACCCAATGTAAACAACCAAATCTCCATTTGCGCCTGCCCAAGCCTTACCCTCAAGCGATGGCATCTTAACATCATACGTATCATTATCAAGCGGCATCAACTTGCACAAGGCGAGGCCTTCGTCGTCCCCGCGCCAGTCATCAGGGTCACGGTGAAGAAGATAGGGGAGATCAAACCGCTCCTTGACTCTTGGGTTCCTTGTAATGATGTTATTAGTTGAGTCGAGAATGGTCTTGAACGAACCTGCCATGCTAGGCGAGGTGATGATGTCGCACCAATCAATGAGTTCCTCCACCATGTCATCTTTCAGATCGGGGCAAGAATAATGGGGTCATTTCCGGCCTGTTCCCTCCATGGAGAAGACGATTGAACAATGGTAGAAGAAAGGGTGAAGGGCTGTAGGAAAATGGAGGAGGGAGAGGAAGAGCGTGCGACAGCAGTTCCAAATCAAGAGGGAAAGGCGAAGAGTCAGTGGACGGTTGCCAGTTTGCCACAGTTCACAAAGAGGCGCCCCGGCCTACATGTCCGTTCAGAAATACTAGTAGAAAAGGACTCGCTGTCGTTTCACTGATATGTTGGAATGGGACCACATGTCAACGAAACATGGTGTGTAATTTCTCATGCAAAATGCGATCTAGCCGCGTTGGCCGAAGGTGCCCCATTAGTTATCGACCTTTATTTTTTTAATGGCATGCTGTTCAGTTTTGAAGCACGACTAACTAGTACTGTACGCAGAGAAAATATAAACTACTCTACCACTACACCACCTCCAGTACCAGTAGTATACAAAAGATATATAGGCTGGAGCTTCAGCGCTTTCTTGCTAAGGGCTGCCCACTTCCTTCTCACACTATCACCCTCTCTCCAGATCTAAAAAAGACAGCCTCTCTCACCCTCCTCCCCGGTGGTCACACATCCGCCGGGGAAGAAAAGGACGTGCAGCGTTGACGCACTCGTCATCGGCGATCGAGGTCACGCACTGATGACAAGGCCGTCCTCTCAGACCTAGCGCCCACGCGGGATGGCGTTCTCCCCCAACACTACTAGGAAAAGGGCTATAGATGAAATGGATACTAATGGCGCACCTGTCATGTGGTGCGCCACTACTATATAGCAGTGGCGCACCATGTGCAGGTGCGCCATTAGTGTGGAAGACACTAATGGCGCACTAGGCACATGGTGCACCACTAGTAACAATTTTTTTATTTTTCCAAACATA
The DNA here is from genome assembly GCA_963921465.1 of Triticum timopheevii. Classification (NCBI taxonomy): domain Eukaryota; kingdom Viridiplantae; phylum Streptophyta; class Magnoliopsida; order Poales; family Poaceae; genus Triticum; species Triticum timopheevii. The sequence goes on along the minus strand of OY997262.1, from coordinate 246,881,274 downwards.
CTAATGGCCATTACTAGTGCTAACTAGTAATGGCGCACCGGACAGACAGTGCGCCACTACTGTTTTTTTTGCAAAATTACTAATGGCGCACCGTGGCACAATGCGCCATTACTAGTTTAAACTAGTAATGGCGCACTATGCCACGGTGCGCCATTAGTGTATATATATATATATATATATATATATATATATATATATATATATATATATATATATATATTTTGCAAAACTACTAATGGTGCACCACCTGCAAGTGCGCCATTAGTAATCAGGGTTACTAATGGCGCATTTGCAGGTGGTGCGCCATTAGTAAACTGGGACCAACAAGATATTTTGGACAGCCACACCTATCCACTCACTTTCCCACTTCATTCTATCCACCACCTCCTCCAAGCCTGTCTCGGCTGCCTTCTCCTCCTCACCTCATTTTCACCATAGATTCATCCAAATTAAGTGGTTAAATTACCTTCTTTTGATAGGTAAGTAAGGGGGGGAAGCTATCTTTATGTTGTTCTCCCTCTCCAACAACGTGCACATGCAGTTTTTGTGGCCTAGCTAGATCTCTGTATGTTCGTGGTGTTGCATATGTTTGTGGTGTTGCATATATGCTAGTGTTTGCAGGTACCGGTATTTGAAATGCGATAGTTGCCAATATTTTACCGGAATGTTGATTCATTTCCGTTTCGGCGAGAATTTTGGCACTATGCATTCTTTTTGGTCCTATTTTTAGGGAAAGTCATGCCAAATTTTTTCTTGGTTCTAAAATATCGTTTTTCTCTACCCCGCAGGCGACCATGGTCCGCACGATGACCGAAGGTATCGTGAATAGGTTTTTGAGCTCCGCGAAGGCCGAGATGCTTCAAAAGAACGAGACGGAGATAAGATGTCCGTGTCGAAGATGCAAGCTGAAGAGCCTTATTGTGGACCCGGATTCCGGGCAGGTGCAGGACCACCTGCTCTTGCGTGGTTTCATGGATGGCTATCGGTGGCAAGGTGATGAAGATGACTATGAAGTCGTCCATGGGGGCCGGGCAAGAAATGAGCAAGACTCGGGCGGGCGAGAAGACGAAGAATCTCCAGGATATGATCACGACATTGATGCTATACACAGTCATCATGTAGAAGATGCAGGACATGATGACGAGGAAGATGCCAGAGCAGATGAAGGGCATGATCATGAAGATGAAGATGCCGGCGGAGCAGATGACGATGGACCATCGATGGGCTGGGTGCAGGACCCTCATATTCAAGAGCTGCTTCTCAAGCAGACGGATAACGCAAGAGCTGCCGCCCAAGAGAAAGCAAAGCTGGATCAACTGGAGATAGACGCGGTTACTCCATTGTACGAAGGATGCAGGCCCGAGGATACCCGCCTGAAAGTAACGCTCATTGCTTTGGAGATGAAGGTAAAACACAAAATGACCGACGCATGCTTCGACGAGAACATGTCATTCTGGCACGAACATCTTCCCAAGGGGAACAAGTGCCCGACGAGTTTCGAGGAGACGAAGAAAATCCTGTGTCCTCTGGATTTACCGCACGTGAAATACCATGTGTGCATGAACAATTGCATCATTTATCAGGACGAGCACGCGGAGTCTACCATATGTCCGGTATGCGGCGTCACTCGATACAAGAAGAGGAAGAAAGCTCCTCGAAAAGTGGTGTGGTACTTTTCGATCACTCCTCGTCTGCAGCGGTATTTCGCGGACCCTAAGGTAGCAATGCTCCTGCGTTGGCACGCGGATAGGGAGGAGAAGAAGCGAGAAGATGACGCAAATGATCCAGAGATAAATAAAAAAGACAAGATGCTGAGTCACCCTAAGGATGGGAGCCAGTGGCAAGCGTTGAACTTCAACACCCAGAATTTGGGAAGGATCCAATGAACATCGTGTGGGCACGAGCACCGATGGAGTCAATCCGTTTGGCAGCCAGAGAAGCACACATAGCACCTGGCCTATGTTTGTGTGGATGTACAACCTTCCCCCCTGGTTGTGCATGAAGAGGAAGTACATTCACATGAGTATGCTAATTGAAGGGCCGAAACAACCAGGGAACGACATCAATCTGTATCTGGGGCTGCTGAAAGAGGAGCTAGACACGGTGTGGAAAACACCAGCCAATACGTGGGACGCTGCAGAGAAAGAATATTTCCCTATGAGAGCCGCACTGCTCACGACGGTGCATGACAATCTTGGTTACGGATATCTCGCGGGGCAGGTGGTCCACGGATTTTCTGGATGCGTCAGGTGCATGGATGACACAACGTATCGCCAGCTAGATAGAGATCCTGGGTCTTCGAAAACCGTGTTCATGGGACATCGAAGGTGGCTTCACGACGATGACCCATGGAGGAAACGCAAGGATCTGTTCGATGGTGAAACCGAACCCCGAAGATGCCTGCGTACGAGGAGCAGCGAGGAAATAGACCAGTTGTTGAAAAATTGGAAAGATTGCCCACTGCCGGGAAAGAAGCAAAAGGCGCCAGAGCCGGGAAAGAAGCGAAAGGCGCCAGAGCCGCTGCTGAAGGTATGGAAAACGAGGTCTGTTTTCTGGGACTTGCCGTACTTGAAGATCCACCGGGTTCCTCACAGCCTTGATGTCATGCATATCACGAAGAACGTGTGCGAGAGTCTGCTTGGTACCCTGCTAAACATGTCAGAGAGGACCAAAGATTGGCCGAAAGCAAGGGCAGACTTGAAATCAATGGGCATCAGGGAGGAGCTTCACGCTAATGATGATGATGAAGATGATGAGGTGAAGCAGGACACGGAAAGTGGTCGCAAAGGCAAAAAGCCAAGAAGACCGGAAATGACTACCCTCCCGCGTGCTTCACTCTAAGTCAGGAGGAGAATGAGCAGTTTTTCACCTGCCTCCTAGGAGTAAAACTTCCTTACGTTTACGCGGGGAAGATAAGCAGATACCTAGACCCAGCGAAGCAGAAGTTCAGCAGGATGAAGTCTCACGACTGTCACGTGCTGATGACGCAGATACTTCCATTTGCAATCCGTGGCATCATGGACGTGCACGTCCGTGAAACGCTATTTGGCCTATGCAACTTTTTCGACGTCATCTCTCGGAAGTCGGTTGGCGTGAGGCAACTCAGAAGGCTACAGGAAGAGATCGTGGTGATACTATGCGAGCTTGAGATGTACTTCCTGCCCGCATTCTTCGATGTTATGGTGCATCTGCTGGTCCATATCGTGGAGGATATCATCCAACTCGGGCCGACTTTCCTGCACAGCATGATGCCGTTCGAAAGGATGAATGGTGTCATCAAAGGATACGTTCACAACGTGTCACGCCCAGAGGGAAGCATAGCCAGGGGCTTTCTGACCGAAGAGTGCATCTCCTACTGCACGAATTATCTAAGCATCGAGAACCCCGTTGGTCTGCCCGTCAATAGGCACCTCAGCAGGCTCGCTGGATGGGGTCACTATGAGGGCCGCCGCGAAATGCATGTCGACTTCGAGGGTCGACTCGCCGACTTTGAAAGAGCAAACCTAGTCACGCTACAACACATAGACGTGGTCGATCCTTGGGTGGTAGAGCACAAAACCTTTATTGAGAAGACGTATAATGACCGAGGCCAACAGAGGACGGACGGAGATATAATCAAAGAGCACAACTCATGTTTCACGCGTTGGCTCAAGCAGAAGCTTCTGTCGTACCCTTTACATGAGGATTCTTCCGCGGAAGAACAACTCATATTCGCCTTGTCACAGGGCGCCGAGCACAACCTGATGATGTATGAGGCGTACGATATCAACGACTACACATTCTACACCGAGGGAAAGGACATGAAGAGCGATGGTTATCAGAACTCCGGGGTAACGATGGAATCCTACACCGGTAACGACAAGGACAGATATAACAGAAGGATCGAGGAGATTTGGGAGCTGAGCTAAGCTGGAGAGAAGGTCCCGATGTTCCATGTCAGATGGGCCAAGAGCGTCCTAAAAGAAGACCGGTATTTCACCACCATGGTTATACCTGAAGCCAAATCCAAGACTGCGGGCGCAAACGTCACCGCGAAAAATGAGCCATGGGTACTGGCTTCCCAAGTGGACCAATGCTTCTTCATTACCGACCTGTCAAAGCCCAGTCGTGTTGTCGTGAGGAGAGGCAAAAGGAAGATCATCGGAATGGATGGAGTAGCCAATGAGCAAGACTTCGACAAGTACGGTGACCCGAAGATCGAACATGACGACGACGATGAAGTAGCAACATACACCACAAGAAGAATCAGGACCACCCTACCTAAAGGACGTCCGTTCCACAGAAGAACTCCATTTGCAAAAAAGAAGGGCAAGAAGATTGTGAACAGATAGCTAGCTAAGATCGATTGTATTTAAATTGTAGCCTTCATTTCTCGATTGTATTTCGACATATTCATAAATGTTTTTCCATGGGCACTTTTTGAATTCATGAATATTTTTTCAAATTTGATGATATTTTTTCATATTCATAAATGTTTTACCAATTCACAAATGAATGCAACTAAAAATCGAAAAAATACTAGTTGTGCTTGGTTATATGTTACTCCCAAAAGCATATAAAGTTTGTCAAATTTGGAGCTATGGATATTTAGTTATGACTTAAACAAGTTTGAACATATTTAAACACAAATAAATATCAAACAATATTTTAAATGTTGTTAACATGGCAACAAACTGCATATTATTTTTCTACATGAAACTCTGAGCATCTAGCGTATGTGACATGTTATATTTGGATGCATGGATAAAAAGATATGTGCAAAGAAAAAATGCATAAAAACAAAAATTGGGGAGCCTCGGAATCGAACCCAGGACCTCCTATTGTGTGTGCTGCGTGCTGACCAGTCGGGCTAGTGTGTGTGTTCTGATGGAGATACGGTTAGGTGGAATATAACCTGAGTGCTCGAACTGTAATCATAAAAAATTTACTAATGGCGCACCAGTGGGAGGTGCGCCATCGCTGTCGTCGTACTTATGGCGCACTAGGGGGAGGTGCGCCATTGCTAACCCTCCCCCCACTCCACCTATTCCCCTATGGCCTCTGTCCCTCCCTCGCCAGATCCCCCACTTGACCTAACTTTGCCTTGCTCCGCCCCCTCCGTCCGCCACGCCTGCACGCCGTCGGCGACACCACCACTACAGCTCCCACGTACGTCCCCTCCCTCCCTTCCCCCTAGCTTCTCCTCCTCCTCCTCTCATCACCCGTGCCTTCTTCTTCTCGGAAGGTCAAGAAGGCGGTCCCTTCCTCCGGATTGCCGCCCACAGCCTCCTCGGTGTTGGCACCCGACAAGGCCGTGTCGGCGCCCCCCGCCGCCCTCGCACCGGACTTGCCGCCCGCGCCCAAGCTCAGGCCCGCCCCCACGCCCTACGAGGCGCACCACCGACCGACCAAGTCCCAGACGTCCCCGTCCCCGCCGCCGCCGGACTACGCGCCGCCCCCGCCACCCAAGCCCAAGCCGGAGCCCAGGCTATCCAAGCTCGAGGTATCCCCCTTTTTCTTCTCTCTAAATTTTCAAAATTAACAAATGTTCACAAATCTTTAGATTTTGCTCTCTAAATGTCAATTAACAAATTCTTATTCTTACTGTCAAACTGTGTTATGTTAGTATGTTCAGTGGTTAACAAATATGTCTAGTGGTTAGTATGTTTAGTGGTTAGTTTTTGCCCTCTAAATATGTCCAGTGGTTAGTATGTTCAGTGGTTAACAAATATGTCCAGTGTTCAGTGGTTAACAAACTATGTTATGTTAGTATGTTCAGTGGTTAACAAATTTTTAGATTTTGCTCTCTAAATGTCAGTTAACAAATCTTCTTTTCTTTTTGAAACCATGCATACTGTGTTATGTTAGTATGTTCAGTGGTTAGTTTTTGCCACACCCAAATTCTAGATATGTCCAGCATCACTTGCTCGTATCCATCTGATAGAAAGAAAAAAACTGCCTTCAATTTGGTAGCATGATTTCCCTTCAGTTTGGTAGTTTCAGTGTCTAGCTAGCTTAGTGCATTTTGATCTTGGAGGTTTCTTTCAGTGTGTAGCTACTGCAGATGCTGAGGTTAGAAAATGTGTTCTGTGTTCTCTGTCTTTGTTGAAGGAAGGCTAAATACTCCTTGTTCCCAAACTGTCAAGCTGCATTTTACTCCATCTCTCTCCAAACTGTCAATTGAATTTCGCTCACTGAAATTTGACAGTGGAGTACTATCCAAACTGTATTCACTGTCTAAATTTCATTCATGTCAAATTTTATTTATGTATCAAGTCTGACATCAACTTCTAAGAAGAATAAGGGTGAGTCCAAGATCAGGTGAGTGAGTGAGTGATGTGGTTGCTGAAGTTCAGACATGTTCAATGAGAACAACTACTGTGGAGATTAAATTCAGTGAGAATAAATTCAAATACATCCAAATAAACCCATCATGTCAGGATTCTTGATCAAAGACCCACTTAGGAGTAGTTTGTCATTGTTAAACACAAGTTTAAAATGAATACGCTTCTTTTGCTATGATAATCCAAAATGCTACTTTTGAGTACAGTAGCTGTAAAATTTAGTCTATCTTGAGCTTGAGCTTGGGAGCTTCGTTATCAAGATCACTGAATATACTGATTTGTTGCGTAGGAGTAGCTATAAATGCTTAAGATTATTTCCCCCACAATGCATAAGAATTGTCTACCAGCAGTCATGTGGCTTCACATTGCTGGCATCGGTTGTGTTATGTCACATGGCCCAGATACAAGTGTCGCTTTCTGCATTTTGTGCCGATGAAGTAGATATAGATAGGCTTTCTGCATTTTTTCAGCTTCAAGTAGATAGGCTTTGCTTTGAATGCTTCTGATAATCTGAATGTTGCTGGATAAGAAACATACAAGTTTGGAACTTCTCTCTCTTGTGAGCTTTGTTGTCAAACTGAATGTTGCTGAATAAGAAACGTATTGCAAGTTTGGGACTTCTCTTATGAAACACAAGTTTCTTCATCTTTTGCTTTGGATCAGATGGAGTAACATGATCACGGTGTTTCTTTTTAATCAGTAAACCTAGGTGTTCATCACCTGTGGCCTTAATATCGATAGAAATGTATGTTGCTGTTGATTCTTTCTGGCCTATTCATTCATCATTTAGGGCTTGATGTATGGAGGCTTGTCTACTTGTTTCTAATAAAACATAACATTTGATATGAGCAGGGTGAACAAACTTCAGGTCCCGGGAATCTACTCAAGGCTGCAGACACTTCTTGTCTCACTTCTTTTATCATCGGTATAATATTCATATTAAGGAGTTTCTATAAGTTCATTGTTCTTATAAGCATCAGGACTTTTTTTAATGGAAATTTACAGTATGTTTGAGGGTGAACATTAAGCAACGTTTGTTGTCAAACAAATTAAGAATCTTTTTAATTTATGTATTTACTTTTTTTTATTTTACTGATCAAGATGGTGTATTTGAGCTCGGGAGTAGAGACTCCACGTCCTGAACTCCTGATTTGTCCCTCTATGCATGATGTGCATATACTATTTGCCTATTTGGTAAAAAAACAGTTTAGTTGCCTATTTGGTATGCTTGTCATGTCACTTGTAGTACAAGCTTAGTTAGGAGTACTCCATCTAGTAGTAATTAATTTGTGTGGCTGTGGAAGTCACTTGCTTTGGCATAGTAATGTTTTTATTCTAGTATTATTTTGTGGTGGTGTGGGTAGCAAGGTGCATGCTACTTGTGATGATGCTACTTGTGATCTTCTGAAATGCCGACCCATTGGGGACTTCATTACGCGGGGATAATGATTTTGCAGGTACCCTGACAGGCCCTTGAGTTTGCCGGAATGTCGATTAACTTCCGTTCCGGCAAATTTGGGTACTCCATATGTCCTATTTTCAGCAAAGGTCATGCTGAAATTTTCCGTGAATTTTAGCATGACTTTGCTAAAAATAGGACATATGGTGTACTTGCGAATAATGCATGGGCCGGGGTATCTTAGTACTTAGTTAAGTAGGATCAACTGCCCCGCCATTCTTGCGGCATTAAACCATAGGTGGCAATAGAGCCAAGTGATTAGGCCCAACTTAGAATTCTCCTTAGCATCGATAAACCCTAGATGATAAACCCAACATAGGTGGCAATAGAGCCAAGTGATTAGGCCCAACCTAGGGTGCCTCGGCATCGATAAACCCTAAATGATGAAAACTTAACTTAGCATTTAGGGTGCCTCAGCATCGACAAACCCTAAATGATGAAACCTTGGCTTCTATAGGGTTACTCGGTGTCGATGAGAACCTAAATGATGTACGCTTAGGCTTTTAGGGTGCCTCAGCATCGACAAACCCTAAATGATAAAAGCTTAGCTTTTAGGATGCCTCGGTGTCGACAAACCCTAAATGATGAGACCATGATATTGTTCCTTGACAATAACCAACTTTTTGACCAAACTTTTTTCCTATTTAGAGCGAACCATGGCCCACAACGATGAGGCCGGCGGTTCGGGCGGCCAGCAATTCTGGGAGCTGTCCCAGGAGTTGGAGGAAGAACCTCACCGCTATGAGGATGCAGCGGAAGACATCGATCCTGACTACACAACCCCTAGTGGCGCCGGGGATGACACCACTGATGGTGCTGCCGAGGATGCCACCACTGATGATGGCGGCGCACGCACAGATGGCAGCCAACCGAAGAGGCAACGGAAGGACCGGCGCCCGAACATGCTCGGCACCGTCAAGGAGGAATTTACTGAAGTGAACTCTGACGGGCATCCGACGGCGCCCAAAGAAGTAGTCAAGGGGTACTCGATTCAGCTCGGGTGCATTCTCCGGAGCACCGTCTCGATCAACACCGAGAACCTAAGGCATAAGGACCGAGTCAATTTGCGCAGCCTCCTCTTCATGAAGCTGCACGAACGGTACAAGTTCCCCGCTGAATTTGCAAACACATGCCTCTCAGGGAACAAAGTGATCAGTGCTGCCCTCACGAGGATGAGCACGGCCCTGTCTACTTGGAGAAGCACGGTGAAGGCAATGATTGAAAAAGGTGATAGTTATGAGAAGATCAAGGCGAAATATCCTTTGATGAGCGAAGATGACTACAAGGAGTTCAAGATCAAGTGCGAGAGCAGCGCAACCTCCAAATCAAGTCAGTGGGGGAAAGAAATGCGGCAGTTGAACTTAGGGGTCCACCAACTCGGTCCCGACGGTTACAGAGTGGCGGAGCCTATATGGGACAAGGAGGACGCGGAGCATGCCGAGCAACGCCTACCGCCCCGGTTCAATAAATACCGTGACAAGCAGACCAGGAACTTTCTCAGGGCCCGGTACAAGGAGGACCCGGTAACAAAGGAGCTTACCACGGATCCGAAGACCAGGGGCTCGAGCTTGTTCTAGTAAGTAATACACCCCCGCGTAATTAGCTCCATATGGTTGCATTCTAATTAGTCCCCAATATTTCTAAATGGTTCACTTTCCTTCCGCAGGACACTGAAAGCAGTAGCGCGGGGTCGTCTCAGAGCTCCCCTTTCGACACCCCTTTAAATAGGGCGTTGAACGTAATGAAAAACAAGGATAAGCTCAATAAGCCGACGTCAGCTGGTCGTGTGGCCGGCAAAGGCTTGTCCACAAAATGGTCATCATACTATACCGCTGGTGGGCGAAAGGAGAAAAAGACCAGCTCGGAAAGCCAGTCGCGCGAGGTTGAAGCACTCAAGGCACGCCCGCCATTGGCGGTGCCTCGACATTAGCCGAGCTCGCCGGTATCACGGTAACTAAGCCTCTCGGCCGATGACTTCATCTCCTTGCCTTTGACTGGGTATCCCTGACGCCCTACATGTTTTCACAGGGCGCCACCGATGTTCCTTGCACTCTCCTGCACTTCGTGGGCGGCGAGTTGGTCGATGTCGCCAAGGGCAGAATCGTTCAACCGGGCAACCCCGTGTTCCACGGTAATCCGATGCCACCCACCTTGTATAGGATTGAACTAGTTCGGGTGCTGCCAGGCTGCGATGAGCTGTTACCTCCGATTTGACCCGCTGGGGCTGATGAAGAAGATGAGATGACCCTCAGCGCCTGCGTAAGCTGGCCCCTGCTTTGGCCGAAGAGCCATATTCATTTGGGGGCTGGGGACACCACCCCACAGACAAGACCGCCAGTCGTGCCGGCGCCAAGCCATGGCAAGAACGCCGCAACGCTACCGGACATGCCGGACATCCCTATGGCACATGATCCGGACATGCATATGGCACATGATCCGGACGACGACGACAACGACGATGGTACATTTACCAACGTCGATAAGTACTTTGCCGAACATGGGTACGCTGAAGAGTTCTGCAGGCCTCCGTCTCAAGAACCCAACCAAGACGACCACGATCTAGCTGGTACGGCGGAGAAATCCAATTGCAACAGGCGTTGTCTGGCGTTTAGTTCTCAGGAGACTCCTCCAGCTCCCGCCTTCACCGAGCCTCAGATAGCTGAGGTGCGAAATATTACCAGCCCCAACATGCTCAAGAAGGCAGTCTGTGAGCAAAACTCGGTCCCATTACAGCAGATCAAGAAGAAGGGACGAAAATGGAAGACTAACAAGGGCGCCGGTGCGAGCCAGCCAGCACCGAGTATGATCCGTGCTCAAGACGGGCCACCTTCACCTAAGGATATCTCGAGGAGGGTGCATGTGGCGGGTAGGGCGATGCTACCGCCAAATATGCTCAATGCTGCAACCGGTGCTATGCGGAGTCTGCATGACCGTGTTCTTTCTTTGGAGAAGCGGCGTCTCTCCCAGAATGATGTGGCATACCCGGTTTTCGTGGCCAAGGTGCCAGAGGGAAAGGGCTTTGTGGATGGCTCCATCAGGGGTACGATCATCCTGTGGTTTGATGACATCTTTGCTATGTTTAACCTTCATCCGCTGCACTACACCTTTGTTCGGCTGTTTTCGCTGAGTATGGAGATGCGGATCATTCGAGACAAGACCCCGGACATCGTGATAGTCGACCCCTTCTACATGTGTGCCAAGATCTTGGGCAGCGCTGGGGACCGACAAGTCGCGAGTTCACACCGCGAAGGCATCATTCTGGCAAACCCAGATAAGGATAACTTCCTCGTGCCTTACTTTCCCGAGTAAGTCATCCCCTCACCGCCCCGTAACATATGATTTCTTAGATTTCGATCGTTCTTTTTTTTCTAACATTCCGTGTTCTGTGTAGTGACACACATTGCACACTCATCCTCTTAAGCCCGAAATATTCCACGGCCACGTATTTCGACCCGAACCGTAACATATGAGTTCTTAGATTTCGATCGTTCTTTTTTTTCTAACATTCCGTGTTCTGTGTAGTGACACACATTGCACACTCATCCTCTTAAGCCCGAAATATTCCACGGCCACGTATTTCGACCCGAACCATGACTCCAAGATAGGCTACACAAATATCAAGAAAGTTCTTGATGATGTTCTCCCCGGCTATGCCAAATCTGGAGGCATCTTTAAGAAGCCAGTTCGTAGGTACGGCAGGCACGTGTTCACCCACAATACGACGTCCCCCTGCGTCAAGCAGCCACCTGGCGTTCAGAAGGATGCCTACTACGCGCTCCATCACATGCGGGCGATCGTACGGGACCATAATCACCTTCTGCTACCAAATAATGTCAAAGATTGGGCCGCAAGCTTGGCGGCAATCCAGGACGCGGACCTCCGACAAGAATTCTTTCGCATCCAGTCGGAGTTTCCAGAAATCATCCATCAAGATGTCCTTCATACCTCGGGGCAGTTCTACCTCAGATATCAACCGTCCAACAGTGAGATTGACACAACGTTACAAATGCAGGCTGACAACACCCGCGACTTCATGACCATCACGAAAGACGGCGACTTCATCCACGCTCTGGTCCCATGAGTCGAGTCAAAAGTAGTGATGCTATTTGTAGTTCTAAAACATCGATTAGCTCATGTTGTAATTAAACTTTAATGAACTTGTATGTCTCTTTGGTTTGGACAGTCGTTCAACTTAGATGTAATCGATGCTATTTATTAGTAGGACCATGAATCGTGTTATTAATGTCTTGTGTTTCTCTTCCGATCCTTTTGTTGCATACTTATATATTGCTTATGTATTGTCTGTTGTTTGGCTTGTGCATAGAGATGCCGTCGTATGTCGTGTACAAGGGTAAGGTTCCCGGAGTCTATGACGACTGGGAGGAGTGTCGGAGACAGGTTCACCATTTCAGCGGTAACAATTACAAAGGGTACACCACTAGGGCGGAGGCGGAATCTAGATACGCCCGCTATCTAGCGGGAGAGAGGAGGGAGCGTTGGAGGAACCGGATGAAGACCAGTTTCATCGCGATGATGCTCATCGTGATGACCGCGGCTCTCTTCTATGTGATGGTAGTTTAGATGATCGATATCGACTTGTAATGTGAAGACAAACTCTCTACTCGCGGTTGACGAGACTTGTAATGTTCTGTCTTTGTTCGGTCTTTTGAATTCGGAGACTAATATGATGAATTGTATTTGGAGACTAATCTTCTATTGTATTCGATGAATCTGCTGTTGCTGTGTGGTCATGTCTATATTCTGTCCAATAATACATTTTGTAACCTGTGCAAAAATCAGAAAAGTAAAAAAAAGTAATATTCATACTAATGGCGCATCACCACAAAGTGCGCCATTAGTATGCCTAAGGATACTAATGGCGCATCACCCTATAGTTTGCCATTAGTATGCCAAAGGATACTAATGGCGCATCATACCGCAGTGCACCATTAGTATGCCAAAGCACCTGGGTAAATATGGCCCCCTGGGAGGCATACTAATGGCGCACCGTGGGCTATACTAATGGCGCACCTGTGGTGCGCCATTAGTATACCAGATACCAATGGCGCACCACAGGTGCGCCATTAGTAAAAAATACTAGTGGCGTGGTACTAGTGGCGCACCAGTAGTGCGCCATTAGTAGGCAAAAATGGTGCGCCACTAGTAGCCCTTTTCCTAGTAGTGCAAGCTCGCTGCCGTAGTGTGTGCGGAGGACGACTACCATGAGCGAAGCCACTTCCCGCTGACCCTCGGGTATGCTACCTCTTTTCGAACCATACCCTCGTTCTATTGCCCCATCTGCCATGTTGTTGCATGTGTATCTTTTTCCACTCCACCATCTTCCCAATTTGCTATCCTCTGCTCTGCTGGCCACGCAGACAAAAATCATAATTTGCACTATTAAAGGAAACTCTACTTCATGCAGACTAATCCATGTCTGGGTTGAATAAGGAAAGGAAGGGAGACTGTACTGTCCAAGAGAGTAGGCATCGAACCCGCATCTAGGTTGAAAAGGAAAAAAATCAGTAGCTAAGGAACAAGTCTCGTGTCTCTTGGTTGAAGAAGGGTAGAAAGGCATGACAACGCAATAGAGAATGACCAGGTCGATCGGTTTGTTGTCCTCACATAGGAAAAAGGTGGCTAAAGAGAACAAAAATGAGACGTAATCCACATATGCTGCCTGGATATTTGTTGCTCTGGGCAACCGTACCTCCCTCACCACTCTGCGTACGTGGAGGAACATCGTACTGGTGCGCCCACTGTCCGAATGGGCCTCCCATGCTCTTATTGCCACTTTTTTGATGTTAGTATAATGCCAGCAGTCAAGTCAAGCAATGCTACTACTAAAGTGATGCCACATTTAACTAATGCCGCTCTCAGTCTAATGCCACCGATACATTTAAGCAATGCCATTTAATGTCACTGGATTATTTCAGGGTTAGCTGTTGATTGTGGATGTATTAAAGATTTTCCAGCTAAGGCATTGTAATGCTGTTGCACAGCCAGTATACCAACGATGAAACTTGTTACTACCTTTAGATTTTGCACTGTTAATGCTTATAGATTACATACCTCACTTTCATGAGATAAGTTATTTTTTTTGTACAGTGTCACCAAAATGCCAAGGCGCTGGTGTCATTTTATTTTGGTTAAACTGCACAAAAAATTATGAAGACAAGAGGAAAGTTCAAGAGTGGGCACCTCCTCCTTCGGCTGTTCTCTTGATTCGTTCGATCAAGTTTTTATGTTTGATCGATTATCAATATTGGGATAGCAATTTTTAAGGTCCCTCCGAGTTCGAAATGATATTTACCTTGGAGGTACATGGTTTGCAATTTTTTTATACTGTCATTAGTTAATAATGCTAGTTACCTTCAGACTTTTGTATTTGGTTTAATGCTCATGCACAGCTTGTATACCAATGCTGAAACTTGTTACCTTTATATTTTGTATTGTTAATTATTATAGAAATCTTCCAGTGCTAGAGTTTATTGAAATCTATTCAGTAAAACCATTGTACTGTACCCTGTAATAAAGTAACTACTCTACTGTTGCACTAGCCACTGGATTAGTGTATATTTGTAGTATTCGAATGGGGTTGCATTAGCATATGGACATAAATAAAGTGTGGTAAGCTTTCCCAGATATGTGCTCAAGAAAACTACTACCTGTTTTTCTAAATACTAGACGTTTGGTTACTTTAAATTGAATCGCGAAAAGGTCTTATACGAAGGAACAGAGGGTGTAGAGTTCACTCAAATTATCCCGGTAAAGCGAGTCACACCTTTGTTAAAATTAATGTTCATTATGTTATCGGAGGAGGTCTGTATGTTTGTCTCTAATGCCTGTCGACTACATACCTGACATCATGATGTAATGTTAAGTCATTTCCTTTTGTACAGTGTCACTGAATTCTCAAGGCGGCGATGGCATTTTTCAGAAGAGGAAAGGTCAGAAATGGCTCAATTTTTCAGAAAAAACTATGTATGCCTTGCTTACATCAGCCGCTGTTGATTTATTTATTCCTTCAAACAGGTGGTTAGAAACAGTCTTGCTACTTTTCCCATTAAGAAATTGGAATGCTTATATTTGTGAGTCTATGCTTCAACTAGTGCCACTTTTATAGTAATCACACTTTCAATATCTATGCAAACAGGGATGCTCGATTTTAGTGGAACTGCACAAAAAGTCCAACTGGTTCAACATTAGGAGCATGTTTTTTTCCAAACCTTTATATCCAATTTGTGGCACTATGAGCTATTCATTACGAAGGTACATGGTTTGCTACTATCTTGCTAATCTTTTTGTACTGTCATTAGATAGTAATACTAGTGGTTTGCATGTGAATTTATTGGCAGGGTGGACCTACATTGGAGGTGCAGGACAAGATTCAATGATTGGATGCTCAATTTTGGTTGTATCGATTTCACCTCTTCCATCACTGTGAACATGGATATCCTTGGTCTGATGAAGAATAGGCGCTATATTTCTTCTCTGAACCAGCAAATCAATTCAGTATGAAATTGTCCAGGGCAAAACATAACTATATCAGATTATCCAGTGCAGAGCATGACAGATGCTAAGAGGAAGAGACATGTTTAAACCAAAAATACATGGTGTGGTACATGTTTACTAGCTGCTTGATATTTGTGCAGACAGGGATGTCTACCCATTGCTATTTGGCAAACAAACAAAGTGTCCGCAATTTTGGTTGAACTGCACAAGAGAATAGTATAGTCACTGCATGCAGTGCCATTTGAAAATAGACATAGAAAGATTGGATAGTCACTTCATGGACTGCAGAAAAGTAGTAATGTACTATTTATTGGCCAACACTAGGTGCTTCATCACTTTGGTCTGATTATACAATGGGCATCATTTTGCCTAAGTTAAAGTTTGTATTCCAAAAATAGTCTCGCGGTGTGATCGAAAGAAGACCAAATGATATTGCAGTGGATGTTCCTCCATCATGTGTGGTTCATTCTCATGGTTCCAGCTGTTGGTGAAAGCACTTACGTTTGCAAGAGGAATTGTAGACTTCACGAACAAATTTGACTTTCAGTCTGTACCGAATGTTGGCCAAGAGAAGCATCCATGTTAGTAGGAGGAACAAATGTTTTTTCTAGATCTTTGCTTTTGGAGCTACATATTTGTATATGATCTGTGAATCATTGAGATGCATTAACAGTTACTTATTTCTGTTTGCTCAGTGTTTACAAGTTACTGATCGATCACTAGCTAGCCTACTAAGGCGCTCCTGGCAGTTTTATTTGCGACACAAGATCCGAAGTGTCAGTTTTTTGAATAAAAATGCCTACCTCTGAAGAAACTGAAAAGCTACACTATCCTACCTACTCGATCCTACATGGATAAATAGCGGATCACACACGTACTACCTCCTTTCCAGTTTGCAAGGCTGAATTCAAGAAACGACCTCCTCGATCCTACACGAATAAATAGCGGATCACGCACATACTAGTACCTCCTTTCCGTTTTGTAGGGCTTAATTCAAACCTCTCACCAACCAAGGTACTCCCTCCATCCGGGTTTATTAGTTCCTTGAGCAAAGCAGCAAGACCAAGGCATGGCAATAATTAACGGCATGCACAAGTTTAAGCCTAATTAATTCCAGCGATTTAAGTGGCTGCATGCATGCCCTCGGCTGCGACTCGATGCATGCTGCTCCGCGTACTGGCTGTGAGCGATTCTGAGTGCCTGCATGCAGCCGGCTGTAATTAAGGCAGCTAACTGATGCAAAAAAAGATGCGCTTTAATTGTTGCGGGCTTTTTAAATCCGTGGAATCATTATTGACAAGGAGGGAGATGATTCGAGTGCACTCATTTGACCGCCATGCCAGCGTGCAACCCAGACAGGACGTGACGGCACAGTCATAATTTCAGTTTCTCTAGTTTTCCACGGCAAGCTGGCGTGCTAAGCCATTATGCATTGAATTCCGATGACTGTCGCGCTACCTTCCGCCTATAAGTACCGTTTCTCGGCCTTCTCCGGTCGCACCGTGACCCAACTCGCCATATCCTCATAAGCCCCCGCCGGCCCGACGTCACTCGCCACATCCACCATGCCCCCGCCCGTCCGCGGTAGGCGACGCCGGAGGCAGTCACCGCCGGAACTAGTGTTTGGCTTTTCATCGGAAGGCAGACGGAGGGACGAGGCATTCTATTTGTCTTTAGATGGCAATGCAGAGATCGAGGAGTTGTTGGAGCGCGACTGCCTGGCGGAGGAGCAGGAGTTGTTGGAGCGCGACCACCTAGTGGAGGAGCAGCGTATCGCCGATTTGCGCCGCCAGCAGGACATGGAGCAGCAGCGCACCAATGCTCTGAGTCGCGAGCAGCGCGCCCGCAAGTGGGCCGACTACGTGGAGGCTGGCGCCCGACAAATAGCCCTGGAGGCTGTCGGGCACGCACGCGTTCGCGACGCTGATTTTTACTACCATCTCGTCAAGTGGGTTTCTCGCTTGGAAGCCGAAGCTTCGGTAGACCACGCCGGCATGGAAAGGACCAACGCGCGCGAGCAAGGCGCCCTATGGCACCTCTTGCAAGTCCGAGGCGAAGCGCAGGACGCCGGTGCCGGCGTTTAGCGTGTACCACAGATGGGGGCCGGCATCATCTAGTTAGCTAAGAGTAAGTTAGTACTTGTACGCTACTAGAGTATTAGTGGGAGTAGATAGTTAACTTGGCTATGATGGTTGTCAATGTGGAAGTTCAGTACTCTATATGTGGATCAGACCTGTTACTTTGCTCTGAATGTTCAACTTTCCGTTTGAACGTATGGAATGGGCTGTTATTTTTTTAAATGGGTTGTATTTGTCCTCCACGGGTTTAGAGGCTGACTTGTGGGCCTACCAAGTTGACGCGTACACAATTAGGAGATGACTATACGTGGAGAGGATGACCGCAGGGACCCGCCAAGGTCATGGAAGTACGCAAGCAAGTGCCTCCTTATTTCAAGCCAATAAAAAAATGGCTCCTCCTAGTGGATTTTTGATATCTGGGACCCATGCCATTGTCAACATAGTCAATAAATGAGAGAATTGCACAACGAGCGGCTGACACTAGGGACCCAGCAGCTCACCCAGTTATTTTTGTTTGGGTTAATTTGATAAATGCCACTCCAAATCTGGTGTTTCCGAGAAATGCCACTGCAATTTCCAATCTTTGAAAAATGCCATTTCATGCCATTTCTAGTGGCATTTTTTGAAGTCTGGAGTGGCATTTTTCAAAGTTTGCAAACTGTAGTGGCGTTTTTCAAAGTTTGCAAAAATTGCAGTGGCATTTTACAAAGTATGGAAATTGTAGTGGCATTTTTATGAATCGCCATAATTGGAGTGTCATTTATCTAATTTGTTTTTGAGACGGAAGCAGGGTGTCAACTGGGCTGTGCGGGACACTCTGGCCTGTCTAGACATCCTTTTCTTTTACGTTTACCACAGACTAGCCCAGTAGTTTTTTTCTTTCTGAAAATGGCTAGCCTAGTTTTTTTGTGATTTGTCAAGTAAGTCGCTTTATCAGGCCTGTTGGGCCACTAATCTTTCAAGACGAGGAGAGCTTCATTCGTCTGGCTGAGAAAATGGCTTATCAGTATGAGAAATGGGCTATACATTTTTAAAACACATCAAACCGGCAATTAGTTTCAAATATATTTTTTCCATTTCAAGATTTTAAATTGCATTGATTTTTACGCGTGGACAATTTATTGGATTTTATATTGATATAAATTTATTTTTAAAATCAATCTGAATGTGACTCGAAATTTCGGGATTAAAAACAGTTCAGACCGCACTGACATATGCAAAATTTCGTATAATTTTTGAACTGTGGCCACAATATAGGCTGTAATGCTAACAAAAAGAATATGGGCTCCAAAAAACCCGTAAGAATTAGCAAATGGGCTGTAAATTATTTGAAATAATGGCAGATGGCCTGTGATGTCTACTACACAACCTTCTTCTTGTAGACGTTGTTGGGCCTGCAAGTGCACAGGTTTGTAGGACAGTAGCAAATTTCCCTCAAGTGAATGACCTAAGGTTTATCAATCCGTAGGAGGTGTAGGATGAAGATGGTCTCTCTCAAACAACCCTGCAACCAAATAACAAAAAGTCTCTTGTGTCCCCAACACACCCAATATAATGGTAAATTGTATAGGTGCACTAGTTCGGCGAAGAGATGGTGAAACAAGTGCAAAATAGATGGTAGATATAGGTTTTTGCAATGTGAAATAATAAAAACAGCAAGGTAACCAAAGATAAAAGTGAGCGTAAACGGTATTGCAATGATAGGAAACAAGGCCTAGGGTTCATACTTTCACTAGTGCAAGTTCTCTCAACAATAATAACATAGATAGAACATATGACAAGCCCTCAACATGCAACAAAGAGTCACTCCAAAGCCACTAATAGCGGAGAACAAACATAGAGATTATGGTCGGGTACGAAACCACCACAAAGCTATTCTTTCAGATCGATCTATAAAAGAGTTCGTACTAGAATAACACTTTAGATACAAATCAACGAAAACCCTAATGTCACCTAGATACTCCATTGTCACCTCAAGTATCCATGGGCATGATTATACGATATGCATCACACAATCTCAGATTCATCCAACCAACATAAAAGTACTTCAAAGAGTGCCCCAAAGTTTCTACCGGAGAGTCAAGAACGTGTGCCAACCCCTATGCATAGGTTACCAAGTGTCACGAAACCCGCAAGTTGATCACCAAAACATACATCAAGTGGATCAATAGAATAACCCATTGTCACCACGGTTATCCCACGCAAGACATACATCAAGAGTTCATGAAAGACTCAATCCAATAAGATAACTTCAAAAGGGGAAACTCAATTCATCACAGGAGAGTAGAGGGGGGGAAACATCATAAGATCCAACTACAATAGCAAAGCTCGGGATACATCAAGATCGTGCCATAGATGGAACACGAGAGAGAACACGAGAGAGAGAGAGAGAGAGAGAGAGATCAAACACATAGCTACTGGTACATACCCTCAGCCCCGAGGGTGAACTACTCCCTCCTCGTCATGAATAGCGCCGGGATGGTGAAGATGGCCTCCGGTGATGGGATCCCCCTCCGGCAGGGTGCCCGAACCGGGTCCCATTTGGTTTTTGGTGGCTACAGAGGCTTGCGGTAGCGGAACTCCCGATCTATATTCTGTTTTGGAAATTTTAGGGTACGTAGGTATATATGGGTGAAGGGAGAACGTCGGTGGAGCTATGGGGGCCCCACGAGGCAGGGGGGCGCGCCCAGGGGGAGGGCGCGCCCCCCACCCTCGTGAGCACCTCCCGTATCTTCTGACGTGGGGTCCAAGTCCATCAGGTGGGGTTCCTTCCAAAAATAACTTCTCCAGTTGATTTCGTTCCGTTATGACTCCGTCTGGTATTCCTTTTCCTCGAAACACTGAAATAGGCATAAAACAGCAAATCTGGGCTGGGCCTCGCGTTAATAGGTTAGTCCCAAAAATAATATAAATGTGTATAATAAAGCCCAATATTTGCCTAAAACAGTAGATAAAGTAGCATGGAGCAATCCAAAATTATAGATACATTGGAGACGTATCAAGCATCCCCAAGCTTAATTCCTGCTCGTCCTCGAGTAGGTAAATGATAAAAAAGAATTTTTGATGCGGAGTGATACTTGGCATAATTTCAATGTAATTCTTCTTACTTGTGATATGAATATTCAGATCCGAAAGATTCAAGACAAAAGTTCATATTGACACAAAAATAATAATACTTCAAGCATACTAATCAAAGCAATCATGTCTTCTCAAAATAACATGGCAAAAGAAAGTTCATCCCTACAAAATCATATAGTTAGACTATGCTTCATTTTCATCACACAAAGATGTTCCCAACTTCTATACCCCCGATGACAAGCCAAGCAATTGTTTCATACTTAAATAATCTCAAACTTTTTCAACCTTCACGCAATACATGAGCGTGAGCCATGGATATAGCACTATGGGTGTAATAGAATATGATGATGGGGATTGTGTGGAGAAGACAAAGAAGGAGAAAGTCTCATGTTGACGAGGCTAATCAACGGGCTATGGAGATGCCCATCAATTGATGTCAACATGAGGAGTAGGGATTGCGATGCAACGGATGCACTAGAGCTATGAATGCTCAACAAAATAAAACTAGTGGGTGTGCATGCAACTTGCTTGCTCATGAAGACCTAGGGCATTTGAGGAAGCCCATCGTAGGAATATACAAGCCAAGTTCTATAATGAAAAATTCCCACTAGTATGAAAAGACAACTTATGAGACACACTACATGAAGAACAAGGTGCTACTTTGAAGCACAATATATGAGACTCACTACATGAAGAACAAGGTGCTACTTTGAAGCACAAGTGTGGAAAAGAGATAGTAGCATTGCCCTTTTTTTTGGGCCTTTCTTTTTTTGGGCCTTTCCCTTTTCTTGGGCCTTTCTTTTTTTGGCCTTTTTTTGGGCAATGCTCTAATAATGATGATCATCACACTTCTATTGATTACAACATAAGGATTACAACTCGAAACTTAGAACAAGATATGACTCTATATGAATGCCTCCGGCGGTGTACCAGGATGGTGCAATGAATCAAGAGTGACATGTATGGAAAATAATGCATGGTGGCTTTGCCACCAATATGATGTCAACTACAAGACCATGCAATGGCAATATGACAAAAGTAATGTATGTCATGATGATGATGGTGGATGTTGCATGGCAATATATCTCGGAATGGCTATGGAAATGCCATGATAGGTAGGTATGTTGTCTGTTTTGAGGAAGATATAAGGAGGTTTATGTGTGATAGAGCGTATCGTATCACGGGGTTTGGATGCACCAGCGAAGTTTGCGCCGACTCTCAAGGTGAGAAAGGGCAATGCACGATACCGAAGAGGCTAGCAAAGGTGGAAGGATGAGAGTGCGTATAATCCATGGACTCAACATTAGTCAAAAGAACTCATATACTTATTGCAAAAATTTAGAAGCCATAAAAAATTCAAGTACTACGCGCATGCTCCTAGGGGGATAGATTGGTAGGAAAAGACCATCGCTCGTCCCCGACCGCCACTCATAAGGATGCACAAGCCAGGTTCACTTCATGTTTCAAATTTGTTACACAACTTTAACCATACGTGCATGCTACGGGATTTGCAAACTTCAACACAAGTATTTCTCAAATTCATAATCACCCAACTAGCATGACTTTGATATTATCACCTCCATATCTCAGAACAATTATCAAGCATCAAACTTTTCTTATTATTCAACACACTCAAAAGAAAGTTTCACATATCTTGAATACCAAGTATATTAACATTAAGCAAATTACCATGCTATTAACGACTCTCAAAATAATCTAAGTGAAGCATGAGAGATCAGTAGTTTGTTTAAAACAAATCCACCACCGTGCTCTAAAAGATATAAGTGAAGTACTAGAGCAAAAATTATCACGCTCAAAAGATATAAGTGAAGTACTATGAGCAAAAACTATCAAGCTCAAAATATATAAGTGAAGCACATAGAGTATTCTAGCATATTCCAATTTGTGTAAGGCTCTCTCTCATTAAAGAATTTAAGATCTTCATACTTATTCAGACAGCAATCAAAGCTAAGGAAAACTACATTGCAAGGATCGCACAACTCATGTGAAGAAGCAAAAACTTAGGCTCAACCGATACTAACCGGTAGTTGTTGAAGAAGAAAGGTGGGATGCCTACCGGGGCATCCCCAAGCTTAGATGGTTGAGACTTCTTGAAATATTATCTTGGGGTGCCTTGGGCATCCCCAAGATTGAACTTTTTTGTCTCCTTAATTCCTCTCATATCATGGTTTCTCTTTTTATCAAAAGCTTCATTCACAACAAACTCAACAAGAACTCGTGAGATAGGTTAGTATAAACCAATGCAAAACCTTATCATATTATACTGTAGCAAATCACTAAGATAATTATTTAACATTTCATACTAAATGCCTCTGCATATTTAATAGTCCTATCCTCAAATAGAATCATTAAACAAGCAAACATACGCAAACAATGCAACCATAACAGCAATCTGGCAAAACAGTACAGTCTGTAAAGAATGCAAGAGTATCAATACTTCCCTGACTCCAAAAATTATGAACTAAAATTCCCACTGTAACAAAATTATCGGAGCTCAATATGCAAAAAGATTCAACGTTATACCATGCTCTGACTTTTCTAGGGAATTTTTTCAACAGCGGTAAACTTTCTGTTTTCAAACAGCAACATGCAAACTAGCAAAATAAGCATGGCAAAGGCTATCCTTGAATTTTTATTGAAACTAAATAGGCAAAACATTATTCTAAATGACAGCAAGCAAAAACTAACAAAATAAATTGACGCTCCAAGCAAAACACATATCATGTGGTGAATAAAAATATAGCTCCAAGTAAAGTTACCGATGAACGAAGACGAAAGAGGGGATGCCTTCCGGGGCATCCCCAAGCTTAGTTGCTTGGTTGTCCTTGAATATTACCTTGTGGTGCCTTGGTAATCCCCAATCTTAGGCTCTTTCCACTCCTTATTCCATTGTTCATCGAATCGTTACCCAAAACTTGAAAACTTCAACCACACAAAACTCAAAACAAAACTCGTAAGCTCCGTTAGTATAAGAAAATAAAACCACCACTTAGGTACTGTAATGAACTCATTCTAAATTCATATTGGTGTAATATCTACTGTACTCCAACTTATCTATGGTTCATACCCTCCGATACTACTCATAGATTCATCAAAATAAGCAATCAACACATAGAAAACAGAATCTGTCAAAAACAGAACAGTCTGTAGTAATCTGTATAAAACGTATACTTCTGGAACCTCAAAAATTATGAAATAAAGTGCTGGACCTGAGAAATTTGTCTATTAATCATCTGCAAAAAGAATAAACCTAAAAGCACTCTCCAGTAAAAAATGGCAGCTAATCTCGTGAGCGCTAACATTTCTGTTTTTCACAGCAAGATCATATAAACTTCACCCAAGTCTTCCCAAAGATTATACTTGGCACATTATTGAAATAAAAGCTATAAAACATGATTACTATAGTATCATAATCATGTGGACACATAAAAACAGTAAGGATAAATATTGGGTTGTCTCCCAACAAGCGCTTTTCTTTAATGCCTTTTAGCTAGGCATGATGATGACAATGATGCTTACATAAAAGATAAGAATTGAAACATAACGGGAGCATCATGAAGCATATGACTAGCACATTTAAGCCTAACCCACTTCCTATGCATAGGGATTTTGTGAGCAAGCAACTTGTGGGAACAATAATCAACTAGCATAGGATGGCACAACAAGCATAGCTTCAAGAATTTAAGCATATAGAGAGGAAACTTGACATTATTGCAATTCCTACAAGCATATGTTCCTCCCTCATAATAATTTTCAGTAGCAGAATTCAACAATATAACCAGCACCTAAAGCATTCTTTTCATGATCTAGAAGCATAGAAAATTTACTACTTTCCACATAAGCAAACTTCTTCTTTATAGCATACGTATCATCACAATAATCATTATAGATAGGAGGAAAGCTTTCATCATAGTAAATTTGCTCATCAAATCTTGGGGGACAAAAAATATCATCTTCATCAAACATAGCTTCCCCAAGCTTGTGGCTTTGCATATCATTAGCATCATGGATATTTAAAGAATTCATACTAACAACATTGCAATCATGCTCATCATTCAGATATTTAGTTCCGAACATTCTATAGATTTCTTCTTCTAGCACTTGAGCACAATTATCATTTCCATCATACTCACGAAAGATATTAAAAAGGTGAAGCGTTTGAGACAAACTCAACTCCATTTTTTTTTATTTTTTTATTTTTATTTTATAAACTAGACTAGTGCTAAAACAAGAAACAAAAAGATTCGATTGCAAGATCTAAAGATATACCTTCAAGCGCTAACCTCCCCGGCAACGGCGCCAGAAAAGAGCTTGATGTCTACTACACAACCTTCTTCTTGTAGACGTTGTTGGGCCTACAAGTGCACAGGTTTGTAGGACAGTAGAAAATTTCCCTCAAGTGGATGACCTAAGGTTTATCAATCCGTAGGAGGCGTAGGATGAAGATGGTCTCTCTCAAACAACCCTGCAACCAAATAACAAAAAGTCTCTTGTGTCCCCAACACACCCAATACAATGGTAAATTGTATAGGTGCACTAGTTCGGAGAAGAGATGGTGAAACAAGTGCAAAATAGATGGTAGATATAGGTTTTTGTAATCTGAAATAATAAAAGCAGCAAGGTAACCAAAGATAAAAGTGAGCGTAAACGGTATTGCAATGATAGGAAACAAGGCCTAGGGTTCATACTTCCACTAGTGCAAGTTCTCTCAACAATAATAACATAGATAGAACATATGACAAGCCCTCAACATGCAACAAAGAGTCACTCCAAAGCCACTAATAGCGGAGAACAAACGTAGAGATTATGGTCGGCTACGAAACCACCACAAAGCTATTCTTTCAGATCGATCTATAAAAGAGTTCGTACTAGAATAACACCTTAAGATACAAATCAACCAAAATCTTAATGTCACCTAGATACTCCATTGTCACCTCAAGTATCCATGGGCATGATTATACGATATGCATCACACAATCTCAGATTCATCCAACCAACATAAAAGTACTTCAAAGAGTGCCCCAAAGTTTCTACCAGAGAGTCAAGAACGTGTGCCAACCCCTATGCATAGGTTCCCAAGTGTCACGAAACCCGCAAGTTGATCACCAAAACATACATCAAGTGGATCAATAGAATAACCCATTGTCACCACGGTTATCCCACGCAAGACATACATCAAGTGTTCATAAAAGACTCAATCCAATAAGATAACTTCAAAAGGGGAAACTCGATTCATCACAAGAGAGTAGAGGGGGAGAAACATCATAAGATCCAACTACAATAGCAAAGCTCGGGATACATCAAGATCGTGCCATAGATGGAACATGAGAGAGAACACGAGAGAGAGAGAGAGATCAAACACATAGCTACTGGTACATACCCTCAGCCCCGAGGGTGAACTACTCCCTCCTCGTCATGGATAGCGCCGGGATGATGAAGATGGCCTCCGATGATGGGATCCCCCTCCGGCAGGGTGCCGGAACAGGGTCCCGATTGGTTTTTGGTGGCTACAGAGGCTTGCGGCGGCGGAACTCCCGATCTATCTTCTGTTTTGGAAGTTTTAGGGTACGTAGGTATATATGGGTGAAGGGAGAACGTCGGTGGAGCTACGGGGGCCCCACGAGGCAGGGGGGCGCGCCCAGGGGGGAGGGCGCACCCCCCACCCTCGTGAGCACCTCCCGTATCTTCTGACGTGGGGTCCAAGTCCATCAGGTGGGGTTCCTTCCAAAAATAATTTCTCCAGTTGATTTTGTTCTGTTTTGACTCCGTCTGGTATTCCTTTTCCTCGAAACACTGAAATAGGCATAAAACAACAAATCTTGGCTGGGCCTCCGGTTAATAGGTTAGTCCCAAAAATAATATAAAAGTGTATAGTAAAGCCCAATATTTGCCTAAAACAGTAGATAATGTAGCATGGAGCAATCAAAAATTATAGATACGTTGGAGACGTATTAGCCTGCATGTTGTTTTCCACAGATTTTAGGCTTTCCTAAAAAAAAGGTTGACGCACAAGCAGTAACTGTTGGATGTCCATCCAATGGCCGTCGTGCTTCTTCAATCTCTGCTCTTCCTACTCCAGCCGCTCAAACAAGCGCCGACGGGACTGCCTGCTCCCTCCTCCCCGCGCCCGGCTGTGCTGCCGCGCAGGCCTCACCGCCCCACCGTACTCCCATTGCTGGCCTAGCCATCCCTCTACTCACCCACAGTCCCACACCTGCTGTTATTCTCCGGCGATGGCAGACGAACCAGTAAACCCCCGTACAGTCGTACTCCCGTCCGCGTGGGAAACAATTGTCGAGTCTTCCCTGGCTCCGTGTCATTCCTTTCCTAGGCCTCGACGTCGTCCACTGCCCTGGTGCTCTCGGCGTGGCGTGGTCAACGTGGTCAACGACCGACATGCATCTGATGTGGACTATACGTGGAGAGGCTGACAGCTGGGTCCACGGCCGCACGCAAGGAAATGCCTCCTTATTATGCGCAAAATAATGATTCCTCCACCTGACATCTGGGACCCACCGAAAAGGCCTCTGTATTTTGCGAGAAAAAATGTTACCGCCGCTGACAGCTCGGACCCACGAGCTATATCTTCGCATGCAAGGAAGTGCCTCCTTAGTACGCACAAAAAATGAATACTCCCCATGCTAGCTGGGACCCAGTATAGTGGGCCTATTAAGTTGACGGGGACGGAGTGCTTTGTCAACTTAGTCAATATGAACGATTCTAGCTCGACTGACCGTACGATGTCCATCCAACGGCCGTAGTGCTTCGTCAACCTCTGGTCTTCTTGCTCCAGTCACCCAAAGCAGCGCCGGTCGTGCCGCCTGTGATGCCGCGGAGGCCTCACCGCCCCCATACTACTCCCACCGCTGGCCAAGCCATCCCTCCACTCCACTCACCCACACCCCCTGTTATTCTGCCGCGACGGTAGCGCAGTCGAACAAGTGAACCCTCGTACTCCTCTCCGCGTGGGCATCCACTGCCGCGTCTTCCCCGGCTCCGCGTCGTGCCCTTCCTAGGCCTCGCCGTCGTCCACCACCGTGGTGCTCTCGGCGCGGCGTGGTCAATGTGGTCAACTGCCGAATTCCATCGGAAGAGTACTGTTGTGGAGAGGCTGACAGCTGGGTCCACGGCAGCCGCAAGGAAGTGCCTCCTTATTACGCGGAAAATAATTATTCCTCCACCTGACAGCAGGGACCCATCGGACGGGCCACCTTATTTTGCGAAAAAATGTTTCCCCCCTGACTGCAGGGACCCACCGAACGGGCCACCGTATTTCGCGAAAAAACATTCCCCCCGCTGTCATCTCGAACCCACCGGAAGTGCCTCCTTATTACGCACAAAAAAATGAATACTCCCCCTGCTAGCTGGGACCCACCATGGTGGGAGGCTGACTTGTGGGCCTACTAAGTTGACTGGGACGGGGGCCTTTGTCAACTTTAGTCAATATGAATGATTCTAGCTCCAGTGACCGTACGATGTCCATCCAACGGCCGTAGTGCTTCTTCAACCTCTGGTCTTCTTGCTCCAGCCGCCCAAAGCAGTGCCGGTCGTGCTACATGCTCCTGCCTCCTGTGGCCGGCTATGATGCCGTGGAGGCCTCACCGCCTCCTACTACTCCCACCGCTGGCTAGGCCATCTCTCTACTCACCCACACCCCATGTTATTCTGCCACAGCCTCACATCGCAGCCGGACCAGTGGACCCTCGTACTCGTCTCCGCGTCGGCATCCACTGCCGCGTCTTCCCCGGCTCCGCGTCGTCCCC
Organism: Triticum timopheevii; assembly: GCA_963921465.1. NCBI lineage: Eukaryota > Viridiplantae > Streptophyta > Magnoliopsida > Poales > Poaceae > Triticum > Triticum timopheevii. Next base: position 246,853,037 of record OY997262.1, on the reverse strand, counting down.
TTCCTAGGCCTCGTCTTCATCCATTACCCTGGTGCTTTTGGCGCGGCGTCGTCACCGTGGTCAAGGAATGACTTCCATCAGACGTGGACTGTACGTGGAGAGGCTGACAGCTGGGTCCACGGCCACAGCAAGGAAGTGCCTCCTTATTACGCGGAAAATAATGACACCTCCACCTAACAGCAGGGACCCACCAGACGGGCCACTATATTTCACGAAAAAAATGTTTCCCCCCTGACTGCTGGGACCCACCAGCTACATCTTTGCATGCAAGGAAGTGCGTCCGGGCAAAAAAAAAACGATTCACCCCCCTGACTGCTAGGACCCACCAGCTACATCTTCGCACGCAAGGAAGTTCCTGACAGTCGGGACCCACCTGGTCGAAGCGTACGTAGCGTTGTCATTCTGTTTGCGAGCATGTACGTACATACTGGTGGATGTAGAGGCGCGCACGTGTCGTAGTAGAGGCGCGCACGTAGCATGTACACGTACGTACAGCGGGCAGTGTGCAAGAAAGAAAATACGGCCACGTATGTGTACATATGGGCGGGGTCTCAAACGCCTACGCACGCATACGTACGGCCAGGGCTCGTGTACATGGCTAGGTCGGAATGGAGAAACAACATCGTCGTCGTGTTCATGGGGAGCCAACCGACTGGGTCGGAACAGAATGTGTCGTCGTGTTCATCGGGAGGGCTTGGACGGAACAGGCGATGGAAACGAGGCCCGGCGTACAACAGAACGGAGGAAACGACCTTGTGTTCGACCGGCCACATTCAAAACGGAATCCTGTTCATCGGGAGGGGTCTGGCGTACCGTAAAAGGGAGGAAACGGACCTCCTATGGTCGAAACAGGGGTCCTGTTGATCGGGAGGGGTGTGGCGTACCGCAAAACTGATGAAACGGACTTGTTTTGGAGCGCTATGGTCGAAACGGGGGTCCTGTTCATCGGGAGGGGTGTGGCGTACCGCAAAACGGGACTCCACGGGATACTGTTCATCTCCACCATCGACCTCCTCCAGCCTCCACGGGCTACCGTCGACCTCCTCCAGCCTCCACGGGCTACCGTCGACCTCCTCCAGCCTCCACGGGCTCCTATTCATCCAACCTCCACCACGCGCTACTCCACCGGCTACTGTTCAACCACCCCTCCATGGGCACCCCTTCACCGTCTACTGTTTATCCAGCCCTCCACGGGGTCGTCCTGTTCATCCAGATGCAACGCCACGGGGTCCTGTTCATCCACCCCCACTGCTCACTATTCATCCAACCCCCCTCCCCCCGCAATGCTCACTGTTCGTCCCAGAGGAAGCATCGATCGGCTTCACTTAGAAGCAGTAGCGAAGGAATCGCTCGATCGGGTTCAGTTCACAGCCATCGATCAATCGCTCGGGTTCAATAATGTGTAGCCTGCAGTGCAATCGCTCAGGTTCAGTTAGAGCCCAACGCCTTGCTCGGGTTCAGTTAGAGCCAACGCCTCTCACACACGTGCGTACGTGTACGAGAGAAACGCGCATCGCTTGGCCCCCGACCACCCACCGTAACCAGGAACTCCCTGAAATTTTCCTCGCCCTCGCTTCTACCATGGTTTTTTCCGTCATGGACGGCCCAATGAATGTCATGCAGCTGCATCTCCGGCCCGCCCAGGACGAAAAGCCCATTTTCTGTCATGATTTTTTGTCATAGAAGTAGGAGCCCACCACATCTATGATGATACCAGGTTTTGTCACAATTATTATCATAGAAGTGTCATAAGTATGACAGGAAAAAAAATCATTTGGCCCAAAATGTCACGGATGTGTCTTTTTTTGTAGTGTAAGCACCTATGCATTGGGGACTTGAGTTGCTAAGCCATTCAATGCCCTTAGCACCTCATCTAAGCACCATTTCATTGGAAGAGGTCACTCCTTGGCAAATGCAATAAATACTATGAAGAAAGAGATAGAGAGAAGTAAAAAATACTCTTATAGCCAACCTTATAGCTAACCTTGTTGTAGTATGACTGACTAAGTGATGACTATGTATGGCATGACAACATCAGATGCCTAACGCACCGTGTTAAATCTCCAAGGGAGCGACCGCGCGAGCGAGGCGACGGTCGTGGTAGGCGCGACCATGATACGGGCTGCTGGCAGCCCTTGGATCTGAGATCGAACGATCGCATGGTAAGTTGCTGAAAATTTGCAGAATACCCTCCAGGATAGGATATTCACCCATAGGTCTAGAATCACGCCATGCAACCGTTCGATTTCAGATCCAAGGGCTCTCGGAAGCCCGTATCATGGGAGAATGGAAAGCTTCGTATCACCTGCAATTTTCCCGATGCTTGAAATGACATCAAAAGCCATTTAATTGGGCGTCGAGTAGACATGACATCTCATTGGGCCCCTATAGTACTGTGCATGAATCCATTTATCCACCAGGCAAGCAACTACCCTGCCGTTTGCACATGCCACTCAGCATTTTTACAATCGAAAAACCGCTGGCAGTTCGCTCCTACTCGTCCCCGAACGTCCTTTAACATTACGACAGTTTGCTCCTAGTCGTCCCGTCCTTTCACATTACGGCTGTTCCACTAATCCTAACCCTCCTCCCAAATCAATGGCGTCGCAAATCTCCATGATTAGCGGTGAGTACAAGGTTAGAACCATCACCGGCGATGAGTTTGACATCATCTACACGCATTCTTCCGAGACGGTGAAAGGATGCCTTGCTCGCTTCAAAGAATGTTCGAAAACTCAAATGATGAGTGAGTCGCTGGGCTAGATGTTGAGTACACCACAACCCTGAACAAAGAGAAGAATCTAAGGGAGGAAGAGAAGATGAAGCCCGCCGTGCTCCAGGTTTGCGTGCATGACTTATGCTTGGTCTACCACATATGCCATGCCGACGTTCAGTGCGATGAATTTAAGAACTTGCTCAAGGGCGGCTGAGTCAAATTCCTTACTGTAGACTTTACGAATGACAAAAGAGTCCTGGATTGGATAGGCCTCGTTGTAGGCAACCCCTTCAACCTCCAGGAGAATGGGCTGGTGCCCTACCGTTTTCAGCCTTCAATGCTCACCCTGGCAGGAGCCATGGTTCATCCTTCGTACGGTAAACTGAAGAAACCTCCGCACACGTTTCGTCGTGCATGGCAGTGGAATGTACTAGATATAGACCACATCCACTACGCTGCAATGGATGGCTACCTTTGTTTCAATATCTATATATCTACAAGGGTTGGATGAAGAGCAAGAGCCAAGTGTTCGGTTCAAGCAAATAAGTATCGGCCAAGAGGAAGAGGGACAAGGATGAAGTCGAGGACATGGACAAGGACTCCGAGTAAGGTGGCAGTGTTGTTGCTCATGGTGGTTCTAATGCAGTGTCTACCGGATTAGTTGTTTAGTTTAATTTCAGGTGTGCTTTGTTTTATTTGAGGTATGTGTTGTGTTGAGCCCCCAGCAGAACTATGTTATGTTTCTTCTCATTACTTTCACTCTTCAGTACGTACATACTAGTATTTCTTATATCTCATCTTTTAGTTCGTATAGTACTACCACTCATTTCTTCACATTATATACGTACAATATATATGGCCAACCTCATATAGCCAGCAGTTTAGTTGTCAAAGAATTTCAGGATGCTTACTTTTGTCAAAGAATTTCAGGGTGCTTAGTTTTATTTGAGGGGTGTGTTGTACTGGACACCATTATTGTGACTCTAATCTCTTTTGCCATGTTATAATGACATAAATACCAATGGACCAACATGCCAGCTCTCCCTCTATCTCACTATGGTAAAATAAAGTGTGGGGCCTACTTGATCCCAACAGCGTTCTTATTTTCCTGAAAAATTATTAGCTTGGTTACTCCTGACAAGCTGGGCGACACTTATCATTGTGAGAATCGGCTTATTTTTGTCATATAACATGGTCAACGGGTTTGACGTGAAAATAACAATGTCTAATGGCATTTTTGAGCAAACATCTAACTTAATGATGGCATTTTTGAGATATCTAATTGCATTTTGAGTAGGCATCTCATGGATCGATGGCATTTTTGAGTAGCTGTAACTTATAATTGCAAAACTGAGTAGTGATACCAACTAGTGGAATACATAGTAAGAACCCAAGAATTAAATAGATATGCTAATTTATTTAATAGAATTTAGCACCCCATTTAAGCACGTACTAGCTTTTTTAATAGTACTATATGCATAATTTGCCGATGAGTGCTCTCTATATGTACCAACTTTTTTCCCTTAATTTCATCTTGTTAGTTTTGCTCCGTGGCGCAATCCATCGATACTACTACTGTACAAAAGTATACATTTTTAAAAGGCTAGAGGGCGGGGCAGTCTAGCTTGGTCGGTTTCACGAGAGGCGAGGGCCTTTGTGATTTGACGACTCATTACTGTTGGAAGGTGGGGCCTTGTGATTTGACTGCTCGTATAAATGTGCCAATGACCTGAGGAGGATCAAAGAGCATGCGGTATACTCAAGTTTTTCACTGGAGTACGATGGAGGAGCACGAAACACGGCAGCCCAGTGCCATCTGGCGATAAAAAATGATCTGATTTGCTAGTCATCACATTCTTAGCATTGTTCTATTCATGCCTTGCAGAGAACATGACACGTGCAGTGAAACACATGAAGAAATAGAAGAAACACAGGAGTAAAAGAATAAGGAAACTTATCACCCCCAAAAAAGAAGGAAGATGAACACACAAGTCTGGGGCGCTGCTCTCACTACATGAAGGGTTGTTGTCCGCGGAGTCGTGTCTGCTTCTTCATCGCCTCCACGACCTCCATCTCCTTGCGGGTCTCCTCCGCCATCTTCTTCATTCTGTCCATGATGCGGGATTTCTCGAAGCGGCCTTCATCATCTGTTCCACGGTTGCATTACGTACCTTGACAACAATCGGGTGCTTGATGTGGAGCTTCGCCAACTACTCCTTCTGTTCCATGATGAGGGCCTGAGCATCTTCATGGAGGAACTACAATTCTCATGCAACTTCTTCTAGCCGGCGTTCTCCACCTTCAGCAGGTCGAGCTCGTGGCAGAGCTTCGCTTTGTCCTCCTAAAGTTGCAGGATTTCGTCGGTCGCCTTCTTCTTAGAGGCAATGCTCTTCTTCAGCAGCATCACCAAGCCGGCGGTCAACTCCCCCTGCTCATTGAGCTCAACGGGCATGTCGTCGAGGCTCTCCTTCAGCAGCTCCACCAAGCCGTGGATGAACTCCTTCTGCTTATTGAGGTGCTTATTGAGATGATCAGGCATGCCATCGAGGGATAATGACTCCAGCGCCGCCAGCTCGGCATGTTCGCCTCCACGGCTTGGGCGCTCCTGGGAGCCATCGCCTGCCCATGAGAGATCTTTTGAGGTCTCTGCGTGGCAGCGAGCCCTCTCTTTTTTTCACAGCCTTGGTTGCCGCTCCCTTGTGACGAGTAGTTCTCGACCTAGAGCTCTGCACACCGGCCATGGCAAGTACGGATGAAGAAGAAGGACTTATGAGGAGGAAGGTAGAGTAATTTTCGGTTAGGTAGTTCCCCTTTTTGTAACCTAAGTACTAGCACTAGTACTAAAACCTGCATAGTGGGAACACGTTCAGGTTTGGTACGTCCTAGTAGGTGTGAGCAGGCTTGCACTTAATTGTAGCACTAGTACTTTCGAATGTGGTGGGAACAAGGTAAATATTAATATATGGTTTTGGTTTCGAGGCCCGAAACGGCTCCCAATGAGTTTAGTGGAGCATAAATTTCAAGTACTCCCTTCATCTTAGTTTACAAGGCTTGCACGTGTATCTAGGTTGTCAATGTAACTTATATAAAATAAATTGTTTAACATAAAAAATATATCATTAAAAAATAGAATATTTGAAGTTTGTAATGATATATTTTTTGTAATCTATGCCTCTTATTAAGTTGGTCAAATTAACGACCTAGGTACACGTGCAAGACTTGTAAACGGAGATAGAGGAAGTACTACACTGCTCAAATGCGGTCGCACAAGTCAGTGATGTAACTGGTCGTAGATGTCAGACCAAGCTAATGCATGTCCCTTCGATGAGACGCGGGTCCGACCGACCGTCTGTTGGTGCGACCGACCGTAAAGTATTATGCGATGGAGGCTTCTGGTTGTGGTTTCCGTTGATTGTCACAACCAAGCATTCTAAAACTAGTGATAAATCAATTACCATCTTTTTCCAAACGACCAAGTATTTTCATAGGAATACAATACATATAGATGGAGTGATTGTCAAGGTTGCAAACCGACATGGCATTGCAAGTTCACTACAGCAGCATCTGACTAGGTCACGGCATCGCTGGCGGGAAGGAGGGCAGCTCACCTCGCCAACGATGCATGCCCGGCGGTGCCGCCGCAACTGGTCCCGGGATTTGGCTTCTCCTACCGCCCATTTGAACAGTTGCACCAACTGCTCATGCCATTGCACAGGCATGCGCGTTCTTTCCTCTGCATTCGACTCTGTGAATATGATCTCTGCCATTAGCCCTAGCTCGACAACGCGACGCTGCCAGATGCTGACATCCCTTAGCATCTCTCCACTGAGATCGACTTGCGCCTCCACCTTGTGCTGCGCCAGGAGCAGCTCCTTGGAGCTTCTCTCCAATCGATGCCACGCTTCCTTGATCCGGTTTGCCCTTGCTGCCCACCACCTGAAAGGCAGCCCTGGCATGTCCTCCGGTGCCATCGATCTGTGATTCTAGAGCAATGGATCCCCTCTAAAACATATGTGGGTTTCGCTCAAAGGCGGCAGTGCTGCGGGCCGGAGCGAGAGGGCAGCCTACGGGATCCTGGGATCTAAGGGATTATCCATGGCGGGATCCTCCATGGCGGGATCCGGTGGGCAAGGCGGGGAGGCGAGCCTAGGCGCTGGGAGAGCCCTACGAGGCTAAGATAAAGATAGTACTACTCCACTCCATCCATATTTAAATACAAAGGCCACCAATAGTAGCCCTGGCCAAAATTGATTGTGCTGCCTGCGACCTAGTTTATTGACCTCCTTTTTTTGTGCCACTTTTATGACATGCATAAATATTATGTTACTTACAAATATGCTCAAAAATTGGCACAAAATACGAAGGAGACCAATGGAAATACTAGCAACCCATGATTTAACTACTCGCATGCGCGCAGTGGAGTAGTAATGTCTTTTTTCCGCCCTCACGTCCACTCAACTTGCATGCGCTGTATTAATTGACCATCAACGAAGTGAAGGACTTTACACGCGTCAAATTATCACATGGGTGGATCTTCATATAAGAATATGTCCGCCCGTGTACCCGCGTGTGCGTGCGAGGGAATGAGTGTGTGCGTGGCGTGCGTGCACATCTTCGCTTCGTGCATGTACCGCCAGTGTGGCTCAGAGAGGACGAGTACATTCTTCTGGAACCAGCAGCACGTCACTGTGATCAATCCACACAAGGAGGTCATGACAACGTCTCCACATGTGCCACATGGCTTCATGAACTGTAAGAGAGACACTGTGTAGCGTGCCAATGGAATTCTAATTTACGTGTTTTGCACATACTCGAATTTGGCAACCAAATTATGAATAAATACCACACTATAGCATGTAAGCTCTAAGTCATATATGCCTGATGTAGACCTTTATTTAATTCTTATAGTTCATCTCATTCAAAATCAATTAGTTTTTATAAAAAAGCTAGGGCCTCTTTGATTCGTAGGATTTCCAAAATGCGGGAATAGGAAAAACATGGGATTAGAGTGGAATGTCGTCTTGAATCCTACAGGATTGACGAGTGTTTGATTGTGCATAGAAAAAATGTAGGATTCTTTCAAAGAGGTTTGAGTGGATGGGATGTTTCCTATGAAATCTAGTGCAAATGAATCCTATGGAAAAATTCCTATGGTTTACACTCCGACGAATCAAACAACCAAGATAGGAAAAATTCCTAAGGATTAGAATCCTCGAAAATTCCTTTGAGAATCCTTTGAATCAAAGAAGCCCTTAATCTATTTTATGATTCATGGAATTGTGCATTGTAAAGCATAAAGTAAAAACAAATAATGGCAATTCAACTAGAAAAAAAGTTTGGGCACTTATGATATGGAAGATTCTAGAACAAAGGAGAAGCACTTGTGTTTTGAGGTTTGTGCATTATGGTTAAGTTCAACCATGGAGTCTGCTAGATTGTACATGTGGCAAAATTCGGTGGGGAGCTAGAAGATGGTACAAGGGGCCAAGTGGAGGGAGAGTATGAAGGAGTGCACGAGCGCGAGATTGATATTTAACGAGGGGGGACGAGAACATGCAATGTTATGCGCAGTGGCGGAGCCATGAAAAATAAATGAGCTAGGGGGCCAAGCATTTCTAATCCTTTATGAGGAGGGCCAATTCATCAACTTAAACCATTTTACCACAATTGTCTAATGATCACATTCATATTAATTAGCCTCGATATATAGTGATGTTAGGGGGGCAGGGCCCTTGCTGCCCCTGTCTTCGCCACTGTGCGCGCGTCTGAGAGATGAAGCGGAAGGCATGGATGATGAGAGGGGGATGTTGGATATATTATTAATGTGGGTGTATTAGCTATGTAATCCTATATAGAGAGGTATAGATTGATCGATGTGGACGTGCAAAAGAGGGTGAGACCTCACTAGATATATATATTGATTGGTTTGTGTGGAAAACTATGAAAGACCTAGCTATACACACACACATAGAGGAACTATGACAACCTGGATTTTGCCTTCTCTCTTTTTCCGGACTTGCCTTCTCCCTCTTTTCGGACTTGGTTTTTGAAAGTGCTAGTTATCGACTAGAGGGGGGTGAATAGGCGATTTTTATAAAAGTATTCGAAACATGGAAGTTTTGAAGACAAACAATAGAAATGACCTAATTGATATGCAGCAGAAGATAAACTACAATAAGCAAACCATAGTCAAGTATGCAATGATGTGAAAGTACAGGACTAATAGCAGCTAAGTGGTAAGGATCAGGATGGAAGATAGTATGAAGCCAATCAACGATAGTAGTCAAGCAATGAAGTCAAACAGGTACGACAGATAGGCAATGACTTCACGAAGACAAACTCTAAATAAAGGAAGGGAGAGGATAGAACCAGTCACTTGTTGAAGACACATGATTTGTTGGACCAGTTCCAGTTGCTGTGACAACTGTACGTCTGGTTAGGGAGGCTGAGATTCAACTCAGAAGACCGCGTCTTCACCTTATTCCCCTTGAGCTAAGGACACACAGTCCTCTCCCAATCACTCTGGTAAGTCTTCAAGGTAGACTTTCGAACCTTCACAAACTTCGTTCACCGGCAATCCACAATGACTCTTGGATGCTCAGAACGCGACGCCTAACCGGCTGGAGGATTCACAGTCCTCAAGTGTAATAAGTCTTCAGGTCACACAGACAGAAAGACTTCAGTGATGCCTAACACTCTTTGTCTCTGGGTGTTTGGGCTTGGTCCTCGCAAGGATTTCTCTCTCTCAAAGGCTTCGAGGTGGGTTGCTCTCAAACAACAAAAGTCGTGCACTAGCTCTGAGCAGCCACCAATTTATGGTGTAGGGGGTGGGCTATTTATAGCCACTGGGCAACTCGACCTGATATGTCCGAAATGACCCTGGGTCACTAAGGAACTGACACGTGTTCCAACGGTCATATTTCAAACACAGACGGCAACATTACTTGGGCTACAAGCGAAGCTGACTCATCCAGCTTTGGATAAGATTTGCTCTCATTGTCTTCGCTCGAAGACATAGGATTTGGGTTGAGCATCAGTTCAGTCATTCTGACTTTGTTCACTTGGACCCCACTTAACAGTACGGTGGTTCCTATGACTCAACAAAGAGGAAAAAGGAACCAACAAAACAACACAGTCTTCGCGCTCCATAGTCTTCACTCAATGTCTTCTCATGTCATAGTCTTCAATATGAATATCTTCACATACCACCATTGTCATCAATATCTTCATACATTTTTAGGGGTCATCTCCGGTAGGTAAACCGAATCAATGAGGGACACTACTTGCGTTATCCTGCAATTCTCACAAATGCATTAGTCCCTCAACCAACTTTGTCGTCAATACTCCAAAACCAACTAGGGGTGGCACTAGATGCACTTACAATCTCCCCCTTTTTGGTGATTGATGACAAACTGGTTGAAGTTTTCAACGGGGATAAAGTATGTGAAATTGTAAAGGGTAGGGTATTGTCTTCATAAGTAGCAAAGTCTCCCCCAGAAGATGTGCATATAAGTAATTTGCTTTTGGAATGCAAATGCACATGGCAGGTTGTACTTGTGGAGATCCTCTTCAACTTATGAAGATAATTCATCATGCATGAAATGATATAGCAAATAGAAAGACATGCATAATGAAAAATGGACATCTGCAGAATGATCTAAGTGCGGAAGTTATCATCGCACATGCGGAATTTATCATCGCATCATAGTAAAGCAAATAAGTAGGAGACGACCATCGAGTTTAAGTGTTACAACTCAAAGAACCAAATGTATCAAAAGCGAGAGTTGTAAACACTAGGCAAAATATAAAGCAAGCGCCCATATGAACCCGCTTGAAGACTATAAACTCATACACTTCTCCCCCTTTTGTCAGTAAAGACCAAAAAGGTTTGAAGACATAGAGCATCTACTCGTTCTCATGAGTAGGTGAAGCAGCAGGGTTGTCGTTGTTTTTTGGCTGCGCAGACGTACTTGGTGAAGTGTCAATGCGTGCAGAAGTAGGGGGCGGTGAAGTAGCATCGTCTTCATCATCGATCACTCTGGCATTCACAGTTGCCGAGGAGGAAGAATAGTCAGAGTCTTCAAGAGATGGAGTTGGACGTAGGACAGCATTCCGTGGAGGAGTGGAGTCAAACTTGAATCTTTCAGTGAAGCCATCGTCTTGAAGATCTGCTTCAGCACTAAGCAGTGTCAAACTCTTCCATGATCGCCGACTGGTTTCATGAGTAACAAAAGCATTCTTGGTGGCAAGATTTCGAATGCGATTGACGTCCACCAAGAGGCTTTGCATCTGTCTCTTGAGCCAAAAGTGATGCTTATCTTGTTTCTGATGAAATGCCACAAGAAGTTCTCGGTCATTTAGAACACGAGAGCGCTTCTTAGGCCTTTGGGCAATGGTGCTTTCAGTAGCTTCAGTTTGCGCACGATGAGGTAGACGAGTGTTCCCAGCCATTGGATAGATATGAGTGACTGCTTGGACACCTTCCATGGACTGAGTGAAGCTTTGGTGATCAGCATTTTGAAGACAAAGAGGCTTCTTGGTAGGCTCAAGGTATATGGCTTCAACTGACATATCAACCTCTGGTAGAAAGATCAGATGATTGCGAGCAGAGGGTTGATAGTTGACAGAGGAGTGTAGCTTGATGAGGCGCATGACCCATGGAGCATATAATTTCAGGCCAAAAAGGTCAGATCCAGACGCAGCAAGTTACCTGATGAAGAAGTCTTGTGAATTGAAGCTGATGCCATTGAGTATGTAAAAGACCAATGTCTTCATGGCTCCTTCAAGTTTGGCCGCTGATGAATGCCCTTTGATAGGCCATAGAGTTCGCCTGATGATGCTATATATTGTGCAAGGCAGATACTCTAGGTCATCAACAAAGAACTCCATTGGGTATTCAGCTTCAGATGGCAAAGGCTTCATCATGCTCAACATCTGGCTCATGTTGGGTTCTGGCTTATGGAAGATGCTCTCCAGTGCATTGTGGTGGAGTTGACAATCAGGTTCGTACAGTTCACCGGGAGTGGGTAGGCCTGTAAGCTCAATGACATCAAGAGCTTTGGCTTCATGATGAACATTTCCTGTCATCCACTCGAGAACCCATGTCTTTATATCCCTGTTGTAGCCGCGAATGTGGAGGGTAGCATAGAATTGAAGCAAAAGTTCCTCATTCCAATGTTCTTTGTCTGTCACAAAGCTGAGCAGACCTGCATCACGAAAGCAGTCAAGTGCTTCTTCTAAGCATGGCAGTCCAACAATGGCTTCAGTGTCGAGGCACATATGAGGGAAAATGCGCCCTTGATCATACAGAACGCAGGAGTAATAGCTTTGCTGCTGATAGCTCCAGAAACGATCAAATGATATTCTTGGCTTTGAGTAGGGGTTCTTTGCACTGTCAAAGAAGGTGTTGTGTCTTTTGAAGCCATTTGCATTGAAGGACCCTGTAGAGTTTGCAGTACCTGGGAACCTTGGCAGTCTTGGCTTTGGTTTCTGGACCTGAGGCCTATGCTCAACATGATAATAAAACTAAGGACCAGAGGCAGCAGGCGGAGGAACCAGAACGGGCCATCGAACAGTGGTTAGCTGACCATGATTGTATGCTTGCTCAATTGTATAGGGCCTTGGTGGCGGAACAGGAGCAGTGGCAACAACTGAGGATTCAGGCTGCACAACAGACATTTGAGGAGCAGGTGCATCATTGGCTTCGGGCACATTGGTTGGTGTAGGCTCCACATTTACTTCAGCCATGATTATGTCATTGGCTTCATTTCTGTTGGTGGTGGCAGCCTCAAGATTTTCAACCTCCACTTGATGAGCTGGAGGGTCGGGCACTAGCATGTTCACATCAGGAACAACTTCTTCAGTATTGGAGGGAGTAGGGACACGTACATCTTCTTGATTGTCATCGTCTGATGCAGCCGGATTGTCTTCAGCAGCATGGGCTTCAGACACGGAGACATTCACAGTCGGAGTGGCTTCTGGGAACACTTGACGTGCAACAGATGGGTGGTGCACTTCTCCTTCTGGAATGCTCGAAAGAGGGACCTGAGGCCTTGGTCCTTTGCGAAGCCTGTGTAATGCTGGCGACGCCTTTGGGATGGAGTTGGCTGGGCCTCAAAGTCTTCTTGTTCTTCTTGCACAGGTGGTGTGACTTGTGGTTGTTGTTGGGGAGTACTTGGGGTGTCTTGTTGCTGTGGGTGATCAACCCATGATGCATCCTTAGCAATTGGCGTCAGAGGACGACCAATGCTGATGAGTTCGCTGTTCGTGAGAACAGGCGATGATACCAAGTTGTGTTCGATCTGAGGAAGAACTTCATCATCTTCAACATTGTCACCGTGACCAATGTCTTTAGCAGCGGTGGGTTCAGCTGCTGGAATGTCTTCAGCTTCATGAGCCTCTATGGAAGCAGGCTCATGAACTATCATCCGTCGTTCTTGGTGTTCAGATGCAGGGCGAACCACTGAGATAGGTTCAACAACTAAGGGCTCTGTGGGAGCAGCCCGATTCTTCTTGGTTTTGCTCTTCTTCTTGGAGGGAGCATCATCAGAGGCTTCAGTATTTTTCCTTTTCCTAGCTTTGGCCTCGGCAGCCCTCGTCTTCTTCTGTTCTGAAGCGGTTGACATGACCTTTGGCTTCGAGCCAGTCATGCTACTTGGGAAGATTATGCGAGGTGCTTCCTGCCTTGAAGGTGCTGATTGAGCAGTTGATAGCTTCTTCTTCTTTGCAGCCATTCTGGGGTCAGTGCCAGGACGACCAAGAGACTTGCGCTTCTCAGCCTCATTGTAGGCTAGCACACATTTGTCAGCCAAACTCTTCATGCGCTCACAAGAGCCTTGAGCTTCTTTGTGCTTCTTGAGAAAGGCTTCTTTAAGCTCATGCAGCATGATCTTGAAGTTTCTGACATCTTGCACGCTGAGCTTTGCGACATGCTTCTTGAACTGAGCTTTCTCATAATCAATCTTGTGCTTCAGTTCAACGATGCGCTGAGCAAGAGCTAGCTCAGAAGCAATGGCGCCATTGAAGGAGCCGCTGAGGCCAATGGGAAGCTGCATATCTTCAAAGCTGAGATTTGGGGTGTCAAACCACTCATCAATGAAGTTATGGTTGATTGCCACATCGAAGAGAGGCAAATTGTTGAAGATCTCTGCTTCTTCCTTGCTCTTGATCAGTTGCTCAAGGGCATCATCTGCAAGATCTTCATCGCTGGACAGATCAATGTGCTCTTCTTGCAGAATGGCAGCAGGAGTCAAGGTCTGATCAGTATGCTTGACGATTTTCTTTTTCTTCTCAATCCTCTTGGAGATATGTGAGAGATCTTCAGACTGCACACTGTTTTCAGGAGGTGCAGTGGCCAGTGGCTACGCACGTGAAGCTTTTGGAGGAGCAGCTGAACTTGAAGCCTTAGCCTTCTTTAGCTTCTGCGGCTTTGGAGGAGGAGCTGGGGCTTCATCAGTATCAGCATCATTACCAGAATGATCTACTTTGGCACCTTGGACCAAGATGTAAGTGATGAGGCCATCAAGGTTGGAGAAGGGGCCGATGACATTGGGTTCCACATCACATGAGCCGTCAGCACGGGGAGCAGAGGGAACAGGGTTGAAGTCTAATCCCAATGACTTCTTGTTTTCGTTGGCCGATGCCTTTGCGTGCTGGAAGTTGCGCTTGAAGAGAGTATCGTCACGACACCAGAGAAATGATGATGGGTCGGCATTCTCAGGCTGAGGTCCACGGACCATACAGGGATAGAAACCCTGTGCAATAGCTTCAGCTTTGTTCTTGGGTTGAAGGCCTCGATAGAGAATATCACCCCAAGGACTTTTGATAGCATTCTTCTCTGCATATTCCTGGGTCACGAACTTGTACTTGAACCATTGTTCAGCCCAATAGCGTCGAATCCATTGGATTCGTGTCTTGCGCTGATGATAATTCTCTTCAGGATCTGTCTTGTAAAGTTCTGCGAGGTCATCAGGCAGATCTTTTGATGTTCCCCCTTGGCGCTGTCTGTGACCCTTCCTTACAGATTTCTCTGCAGCCATGAACTTCAAACTGAATGGCTTCAATACGTTCAAAGGCTTCAAAGACTTTCGCTTGCTGGACAAATAGGACCTGGCTTCGGGATAGTTAATGTGATGCTATTAGAATTCTGCAAACGAATGCAGACTATGAGAACCAAGGGATTCTCCCACGGACATGTACCTGTGACAGCATTAGAGATGCGAGGGAAGGGGAAGAGGTCATATGCATTCTCAGAAGATTTTTAAGATAAATCAGTTTGAAGACATTGACCTCATGATGCGAAGACATTCACTTATATGTTGAGAGTTGGTTCCAGATTTGTATGAATCCGCGAATAAGTACAAGTGAGGAATCAAACTAGATATGAAGTTTAAGTGAATAGACTAGGCAGTATGAGATGCAGAAAGAATAGATCTAATATTGTGTAGGCAGAAACAACTTTTGGTAAATAGGATGAATCTTTAAAGATCAAAAGGATGGTAAAAATAGAGTTATATTTACCACACGAAGAACTGCTAGATGGGATGAATAGGAGACCGAGCAGTTCAATCCATCGCGCCCTAACTTGGCGACGGAGGACACCTACGGCGACGGCGGAGAGGACGATGTCCGCGGCCGGCGTGAGGACGGCGTCGGAGAAGTCGCGGCAACTAAGCGCTTCATCGCCGGCGTCGTCGAGAGCTAGCGGTGGCGCTAGGGTTTTGACGAGGTGGAGAGGTGGAAGAAGGTTTTCTTTACCGCAGGGGACATGTATTTATAAGGAAGTGTGCGGCACAGCGCAATTACGCAGGTGCCCCTGGCGATTCACATTTGAGGGGCAACATACTCAGAGTTGTCCCACGTTCCCATGCCTGCCAGGCATGTCGGATGGTTGTTCCGGCTTCTCCAGATTTCAACAATAAAGATGAATCATTTAGAACAAACTTAATGTTTGTCTCTGTGTCTTCTGCTGACTAGGATGCAGAGAAGACATTCGACAATTTCAATAGAATGCATATGATTTGGACAGATAGAGTTTGAGATAGAAAGCATAGAGAGATTAGGGTCTGATCACATTCACTTAGTTCAAAAGATTCAACTAGGAAGACATCGCTATAAGTGAATGCTGTAGAGGACAGAACACTAGTATATATATATATATATATCTCAGAAAGCAATCAAATCATCACAGTGAAGAAAATCATTAATATAAATTGGATTGAAGACAAACCAAATGCGATGTCATTGCAAAAATAACGCCATGAGTGAAACACTTCAAATAGAGAAATTTGGTGGTGGCGTTACCCACCGTATAGGAAGTATTAGACCCAGACACGGCGCACAATTATCGTGGCGCTCCGAAGTCAAATTCCATGTTAATGTATTCACACTCAGAATGTAAGTCTTCATTGATTGAAGATATACTTTACTTCGTGTGTTGCACATCTAAGTCATCAACATGCATAAGTGTTAGGATGTGTGCCTGATCACATGACATTTGAGGATTCCAAGATATTTAGCTCACACCGTAACTTGCAAAACCTTTTCTCATCCAAGGGCTTTGTGAAGATATCTGTCAGTTGCTCTTTAGTGTTGACGTGAATGATGTCAATATCTTTCTTCATGACATGATCTCTGAGAAAGTGATGACAAATTTCAATGTGCTTTGTCTTCGAGTGCTGGACTGGATTGTTGGCTATCTTGATGGCACTTTCATTGTCACAGAAGAGAGGTACTTGTTTCAGATTGATGCCATACTCCTTGAGAGTTTGCTTCATCCATAGGAGCTGAGCGCAACAAGATCCAGCAGCAATGTATTCAGATTCAGCAGTTGAGAGTGATACAGAGTTCTGCTTCTTTGAAGACCAACAGACAAGTGATCAACCCAGAAAGTGACATGTGCCTGATGTAGACTTGCGATCCACCTTGCCACCAGCATAATCAGCATCCGAGAATCCAACCAAATCAAATTTTGAGCCCTTTGGATACCATAATCCGAGTGTTGGGGTGTAAGCCAAATATCGAAGAATTCGCTTCACAGCTAAGTGATGCGATTCCTTTGGTGACGCTTGGAATCGAGCACACATGCAAACACTAAGCATAATATCTGGCCTAGATGCACATAGATAAAGTAAGGAACCAATCATGGAGCGGTATACCTTTGGATCGAACTCTTTACCATTGTCGTCGGGACCAAGATGGTGTTTGGCTGGCATTGGCGTCGTGTAACCTTTGCAATCTTCCATTCCAAACTTCTTCAGACAATCTTTGAGGTATTTTTCCTGAGATATGAAGATGCCATTCCTTTGCTGACGAATTTGAAGACCAAGGAAGAATTTCAGCTCACCCATCATGGACATCTGATATTGCTCTTGCATCATGTATCCAAAGTCATCACTATACTTCTGGTTGGTGCAGCCGAAGATAATGTCATCCACATATATTTGCCACAAAAACAGTTCACCATCATATGTCTTTGTGAAGAGTGTGGGATCGAGGGATCCAGGTTTGAAGCCTTTGCTCTTCAGGAAGTCTTTGATCGTATCATACCAAGCGCGAGGAGCTTGTTTGAGACCATACAATGCTTTGTTTAGCTTGTACACCATATCAAGATGTTTTGGATCTTCAAAGCCAGGTGGTTGAGCGACATATACTTCTTCTTCAATCTTGCCATTGAGAAATGCACTCTTCACATCCATTTGATATAGCAAGATGTTGTGGTGATTAGCATAGGCTAGCAGTATGCGAATAGCTTCAAGCCTAGCCATAGGAGCAAATGTTTCATCGAATTCAATTCCTTCTACTTGAGTATATCCTTGAGCCACAAGACGTGATTTGTTTCTAACGACTTGACCATGCTCATCTTGCTTGTTTCCATATATCCATTTTGTTCCAGTAATGTTATGCTCGCGAGGGTCAGGACACTTGACAAGTTCCCAAACATTGTTCAGCTTGAACTATTGAAGTTCCTCTTGCATAGCTTGTATCCATTCAGGTTCCATAAAGGCTTCAGCAACTTTCTTGGGTTCTGATATTGGCACAAAAGAAAAGTGCCCACAGAAATTTGCTAACTGTGTTGCTCTTGAGAGAGTAAGTGGACCAGGTGCATTGATGTTGTCAATTATCTTTTCAATTTGTACTTCATTTGCAACTCGAGGATGAACTGGACAAAGACTTTGCTCTTGCTGATCATTGTCATCATTGGGAGGATTGTGTTCAGTCTGAGCATTGTCTTCAGGTTGGTTAGGTGCAGAAATGATAAGTTCCTCTTCAGGCTGTGCTTCAGAAGGCATGATTTCACTAGTTCCCATCAGCTTGATAGATTCGCTGGGGGGAGCTTCGTCTAGTGTACTTGGCAGGACCTCTCTTTGTGAACCATTGGTTTCATCAAATCTCACATCCACAGTTTCAACGATTTTATAGAGATAGAGGTTGAAGACTCTGTAAGAGTGTGAGTCCTTTCCATAACCGAGCATGAAGACTTCATGAGCTTTAGGTGCAAATTTTGACTTGTGATGGGGATCCTTGATCCAGCACCTAGCTCCAAATACTCTGAAGTAGCTTACATTTGGCTTCTTGCCAGTGAGGAGCTCATAGGATGTTTTGTTCAGAAGCTTATGGATGTAAACACGGTTGATGATGTGACATGCTGTATCAATAGCATCAGGCCAGAACTTTCTTGGTGTCTTGTATTCGTCGAGCATTGTTCTAGCCATCTCAATGAGGGTTCTGTTCTTGCCCTCAACGATGCCATTTTGCTGAGGTGTGTATGGAGCAGAGAACTCATGAGTGATTCCCATTGTATCCAGATAAAGATCAAGTCCGGTGTTCTTGACTGCAGTGCCATTGTCACTTCTGATATGCTTGATCTTCGCGCCATAATTGTTCATTGCTCGATTGGCGAAGCGTATGAAGACATCTTGCACTTCAGTCTTGTAGAGAATTATGTGCACCCATGTGTATCTTGAGTAGTCATCAACGATGACGAAGCCATAGAGACAAGCAGTTGTTGTGAGGGTTGAGTAGTGAGTAGGTCCAAATAAGTCCATGTGTAGTAGCTCGAAGGGTTGAGATGTCGTCATGATTGTCTTCGAGGGGTGCTTTGCCCTGGTCATCTTTCCAGCTTCGCAGGCACCACACAAATGATCCTTCTTGAACTTGAAACTCTTGATGCCTATGACATGCTTCTTCTTGACGAGTGTGTGTAAGTTTCTCATACCAGCATGCCCCAGCCTCCGATGCTAGAGCCAGCATTCAGAAGCTTTTGCGAGAAGACATACGGCAAGCTGTGGACCTGCTGAGAAATCTACCATGTATAGATCATCTTTCCGATACCCTTCAAAGACTAGAGACTTGTCAGATTCCATTAGTACAAGGCAACGATATTTCCCGAATAGCACAATCATGTTCAAGCCACAAAGCATTGAGACAGACATTAAGTTGAATCCAAGGGATTCAACAAGCATCACTTTATCCATGTGTTGATCCTTTGAGATTGCAACTCTACCTAGGCCCAATACCTTGCTTTTACCAGTGTCAGCAAATGTGATGTGACTCTTGTCTGATGGACGTAAGGTTGAGTCCATGAGAAGACTTCGATCACCAGTCATATGATTTGTGCGTCCGCTGTCCATAATCCATTCTGAAACTTTTGGTGTCATACCCTACAGTGCAGTTAGGAGGATGGGCTTCACGAAGAGCGTTGTGAAGCATAAGCATTTGACGCACACAAGGATTATCACGGCCTAGATCAAGGTTAGGACACATAGTATGACTGGTAAGCGATTCAGATATGAAATACATAGTAAGATCATTTTATCATGCGTCCCTTTATGTGTTTTAGGTCCCCAGCAATAGCATAGGACGCCTTTAATTACAGACTGGAGACCTTTCCCTGCAAGGAAGGTTAATTCTTCTTCACCACCCACATCTTCAGGGGTGGCTTAGAAGCAATGAGTCTAAGTGCAGCATCTGAGAATTTCGGCTTTGGAGCCCTAGCAAATAGCCTTGCAGGAGATGAATGATACTCATATGAATAAGCAGAAAAGTTCTTAGTTCTATGAACATAGCGGTTTGAAGACACACACTTATATTCATAAGTCTGAGTATGATTTCCCTGCAAAACATTGGCGTTAGGGTGACTCTGGTGAGTCCTATATCTGTATGAAGCCTTTGGGCCATATGAAGCCATATGTCTGGGGTTTGTCTTATTCCTTGGTGGTGTCATGACGAAATTCACAGGAAGATTCTCAATGCACTACTTAGGTACCCAGCTCTTCCTCATAGGTGGTCCATTCCTGCAGTTAGTACCAATATACCTGGCAAACACTTCACCATTCTGATTCTTGAACAACTTATAGTTTGCATCAAAGGATTCATCAATGACAATAGGATTAGCATAGGTAAAGCCAGATAAGGTGGATGGATCTACTGAAGGTTCCTTTGCAGCAACCCATGTGGTTTTGGGATACTGCTCAGGCTTCCAGTAGGAGCCATCAACATTCATTTTCCTCTCAAACCCAACACCCTCTTTCCTAGGGTTTCGGTTCAGAATCTGCTTTTTGAGGACATCGCACAGTGTCTGATGTCCTTTCAGACTTTTATACATCCCTGTTTCAAGCAATGTCTTCAACCTAGCATTTTCATCAGCAATAGTAGTGCTATCCTCCGCAAAGGGGTTAGTTACCACATCAGTAGTTGAAGACAATGCAACAGTAGCAGAAGTGGAACATTCGGCAACAGATGTAGCGTTATCACGCTCAATGCATTTTAGACATGATGGTTCAAATCCATCCTAAGCGGGACTGATCTGTTGAGCGCGAAGTGACTCATTCTCTTTCTGAAGATATTCATGAGCCGCTCTCAATTTCTCAAGCTCTTGCTTCCTTTGAAGATAATCATAGGAGAGCTTTTCATAAGTGGTTGAGAGCGTTTCATGATGACTTTCAAGTTCTTGGTACTTAGCATGAAGATTTTTTATATCTTCAACTAAGGACTGTGAACATGTCATTTCCGCATCCAACAGGTCATCGCTTTTGTCTAAAAGTTTTTGAGTATGTTCCATAGCCTTTTGCTGTTCAGTTGCAATTTTAGCAAGTGTTTTGTAGCTGGGTTTGGATTCACAATCAGAGTCATCTTCACTTGATGTTTGAAAGTAAGCATCACGTGATTTTACCTTGGCACCTCGTGCCATGAAGCAGTAGGTGGGAGTGGGATCATCTTCGTTATCAGCTTCAGCATTGGTGTGGAAGTCATTGTCTTCAGTGTTGAAGATGGACTTGGCAACATAGGTTGTGGCTAGAGCCAGACTTGCAACGCCAGGGTCGGACTCCTCTCCAGACTCCACCTCCGCCTCCTCAGAAGCAAACTCCTCCTCTGAATCCATTTCCTTGCCAACAAAGGCACGAGCCTTGCCAGATGAGCTCTTCTTGTGTGATGAAGACTTGGAAGAAGACTTAGAAGAAGACTTTGAGGATTTCTTCTTCTTCTTGTCATCAGAATCATATTCCTTGCTCTTCTTCTTCTTCTTCTCATTGTCCCACTGTGGACACTCAGATATGTAGTGACTAGGTTTCTTGCACTTGTGGCAGGTTCTCTTCTTGTGGTCATGGGTGGAAGCTTCATCATTCCTTGAGCTGGATCGTGAAGACTTTCTGAAGCCTTTTTCTTGGTGAATTTCTGGAACTTCTTCATAAGCATAGCAAGTTCCTTTCCAATGTCTTCAGGATCATCAGAACTACAATCAGATTCTTCTTCAGATGAGGAAACAACTTTTGCCTTCAAAGCGTGAGTTCGGCCATAGTTGGGACCATAGATATCTCTTTTCTCAGAAAACTGGAACTCATGTGTGTTGAGCCTCTCAAGTATATCAGACGGATCGAGTGTCTTGAAGTCAGGACGTTCTTGTATCATGAGGGCAAGGGTGTCAAAGGAGCTGTCAAGTGATCTTAGTAGTGTCTTGATGATTTCATGCTTGCTAATCTCAGTTGCACCGAGAGCATGAAGCTCATTTGTGATGTTAGTGAGGCGATCGAACATGAGCTGGACATTTTCATTGTCGTTTCTCTTGTAGCGGTTGAAGAGGTTGTGAAGAACACTGATCCTTTGATCTCTCTGGGTTGAGACGCCTTCGTTGACCTTGGATAGCCAGTCCCAGACTAGCTTCGACGTTTCCAGAGCACTCACACGGCCATACTGTCCTTTGGTTAGATGACCATAGATAATGTTCTTGGCAGTAGAGTCCAGTTGAATGAACTTCTTGACATCAGCAGGGGTGACACCTTCACCAGTTTTGGGAATGCCGTTCTTGACGACATACCAGAGGTCGACATCAATGGCTTCAAGATGCATGCGCATCTTATTCTTCCAGTAGGGATAGTCAGTTCCATCGAACACGGGGCAAGCAGCGGAGACTTTGATTATCCCTGCAGTCGACATAGCTAAAACTCCAGGTGGTTAAACCGAATCACACAGAACAAGGGAGTACCTTGCTCTGATACCAATTGAAAGTGCTAGTTATCGACTAGAGGGGGGTGAATAGGCAATTTTTATGAAAGTATTCAAAACATGGAAGTTTTGAAGACAAACAATAGAAATGACCTAACTGATATGCAGTGGAAGATAAACTACAACAAGCAAACCATAGTCAAGTATGCAATGATGTGAAAGTACATGACTAATAGCAGCTAAGTAGTAAGGATCAGGATGGAAGATAGTATGAAGCCAATCAATGATAGTAGTCAAGCAATGAAGTCAAACTGGTACGACAGATAGGCAATGACTTCACGAAGACAAACTCTAAGTAAAGGAAGGGAGAGGATAGAACCAGTCAATTGTTGAAGACACAGGATTTGTTGGACCAGTTCCAGTTGCTGTGACAACTGTACGTCTGGTTAGGGAGGCTGAGATTCAACTCTAAAGACCGCGTCTTCACCTTATTCCCCTTGAGCTAGGGACACACAGTCCTCGCCCAATCACTCTGGTAAGTCTTCAAGGTAGACTCCCGAACCTTCATAGACTTCATTCACCGGCAATCCACAATGACTCTTGGATGCTCAGAATGCGACGCCTAACCGGCTGGAGGATTCATAGTCCTCAAGTGTAATAAGTCTTTAGGTCACACAGACAGAAAGACTTCAGTGTTGCCTAACACTCTTTGGCTCTGGGTGTTTGGGCTTGGTCCTCGCAAGGATTTCTCTCTCTCAAAGGCTTCGAGGTGGGTTGCTCTCAAACGACAAAAGTCGTGCACTAACTCTGAGCAGCCACCAATTTATGGTGTAGGGGGTGGGCTATTTATAGCCACTTGGCAACCCAAGCTGATATGTCCGAAATGACCTTGGGTCACTAAGGAACTGACACGTGTTCCAACGGTCAGATTTCAAACACACACGACAACTTTACTTGGGCTACAAGAAAAGCTGACTCATCCAGCTCTGGATAAGATTTGCTCTCATTGTCTTCGCTCGAAGACATAGGATTTGGGTTGAGCATCACTTCAGTCATTCTGACTTTGTTCACTGGGACCCCACTTAACAGTACGGTGGTTCCTATGACTCAACAAAGAAGAAAAAGGAACCAACGAAACAACACAGTCTTCGTGCTCCATAGTCTTCACTCAATGTCTTCTCATGTCATAGTCTTCAATATGAATATCTTCACATACCACCATTGTCATCAATGTCTTCATACATTTTTAGGGGTCATCTCTGTTAGGTAAACTGAATCAATGAGGGACACTACCTGCGTTATCCTGCAATTCTCACAAACGCATTAGTCCCTCAACCAACTTTGTCGTCAATACTCCAAAACCAACTAGGGGTGGCACTAGATGCACTTACAGTTTTTATCGTGGTTTTGCCCTGAATTGAATTGGAGTTTGAATCATTTCAAATGGACTTGGCACTTGGGCATATCCTTGGCTTTCACCCAAGTGACCTATCTTCTTTATTCCTCTGATCAATCCTTACAATAATCAATTGAATATTTTTCATAAAAGAAAAATATTCATTTTTCTCTCTGAAACTCACTTCAGAAGCTAGTGCTCCAAAGCAACCTCAATTTTTATTGCTCAGAAATATCTGAGATAAATCCTAAATATTCTTAGAACCATGGCACAACTTTCCATGCAAAAATATTGCATCACTTTTTGCAATAGTTTTGCTGTAGAAAATCTTTTCACTTCTGGAGAAGAAATACACTTTGTACAGCAAGTACATTCTTCCTTGAGCTTTTAGCTTTGATCTTTCTTGAGCTTAAACACCCTCCTAAGAAACCCTAAACCCCAGGAGATCAGCCCTAATGGCCTTCTAGAAGGTGGCCAAACTTGGTGACCAAGTTTCTGGACAGAAACTTGTCAGCTTAGTGGAGTCAAGTCTGGTCGGCCTGGGCATGAACTATCAACTCCCCTAGACTAAACACTGAACGGTCGAGTGCATAGACAAGGTTTGGCCGCTCCTGGGCGTCGTTTTGACCATGCCAGCCTAGTGACCGCGCATGGACACAATGCCTGGCATGCGTCCGACGCGCTCTGGCTGGCGCCTTGCTCTCTGTTTCGCGCGTTCTCGCTCCAGCGCTCGCCACCGACTGCCACACTGCGCCACAAGCCCCAACCCATCACCACTGACCGCTCCCTGGCGCTCACCAACGTCGGAGCCGCCGCAGCAAGCACGGGCGCGTCGCGGCCAAAACGCCATAGAGCGTGCATGCACTTGTCCGCTTCCCCAACCGCCTCCTATGCTCGTCCGCGAGCGTGGGCAAGCTTCTACATTGACGCTGAGCATTTGCCCCCTCTTGTTGGAGCTTCTCGTTGCCATTCGCCACATGTGTAGAGAGCTCCTGCGGCGACACGTCCCCCACTTGCTCCGGCTATATATAGTGCTCCCCTCCTCGATTTCTAGCCACGCACCACTCCGCACCACCTCCACGAACACGTAGACGAGTAGAAGCCTGGTCAGGCAGGCCTCTGGCCGTCGCCCTGACTAGAGGACTCCGGCGATCTCCACAGCCAGCCGCCATGCTCTGGTGCCTCTCAAGCTCAAGCAGCAGCTTTGGCAGGGCATTGGGGATCTGCTGGAGCTCCCTAGACACCGCTGAGCCCTCGGAGTCACCTCTAGCCGTCGTCTTCAACCTCTCCGGCAGAACCCGTCCGCCACCATAGCTTTCAAGCTCAACCGCAAGCAGCTCCATCCACCTCTCACCAAGCCACAGGTACGGGCAGGTGCGCCTTGAGCCCCGCTTCAATCCTATCCCTCTCGCCTAGCCCCAAACCCCCTCGTCACCGGCGTGAGCTCCAGCGAAGCCTCGCCTCTCTTTAATCTTGCCCCCTCTCTCTCTCTCCTAACGCACGAGACCCACCTCTTGGTCTCACCACTCGCGCCCGAAGCGGTACGAGTGGAGGCGTATTTCTGTTATACGCTTTCGACGTCACCCCCAGGATTTCTGTTTAATTCAAAATTTATTCAGAAATTTGACTGAACTTTGACCAGCCACCATTTCTAAACAATAAGTCCAAATGACTTGATTCTTTTTGCATTGTCTTTGTTTCAGAAAGCTCTAGCAGCACACCAGAAGTTGGATTTTTACTTGCTGTCTAGAATTTTGGGTGATTTTCAGAATGTGTTTTGATAATTCTTTTTGTGGTTTAAGTTCTTTTTTAGAAGGAGAAGCATGTCTTGAAGCAAACCAAGAGGGGTGTGATCCTCCTCTACACTAAGGGTGGCCACACCAGCATTTTATGGTGTTATTTCAATATCTATGATTTTCTACTTGAATCTAAATGGATCAATTCTCTGTGCTTAAGTGTCATCCCTGGATCGGTATGCTGACACACACAGTACTTGAGGATTTATAACAGAGGTAAATCACATGTATAAAGTAACGTAAATACTATTACCTCAATCCAAAATAGCGGAAGTAACAAGGTTGTGGATTCCCATTAACACCAACGGCAAAGTTGAGTATAGGAATCGTAACCCTAACGTATCACTTACTCGTCGTAAGATCCTGCAACATGAGACGTTGCAGCCACAAAGGGTCGGTACATTGAATGTACTGGCAAATTCACACCATAGAGCAATGATGAATAATGGCTATCTCTACATGCATATTTGGCTGGTGGAGGCTCTATGGTTATAATGTTTTTGCGAAAAGCCAATTTTTCCCTACTGCAAAGGAATAAATTTATTTAACTATCATGGTGGTTGTTAAACATTGAGAATGGTTGAAAGCATTCTCAATCCCAATTAAAAGTACTCATTAATAACCCAACAATATTAATAGAAGTAACATGACGAGATTCACATGATATCCAAGTACTAGATACTCAAGATGTCCATAACCGGGGACACGGCTAATCATGATTAGTTTGTTACACTCTGCAGAGGTTTGCGCACTTTTCCCACAAGACTCGATCTCCTCCGTTTGGTTTCTCGCACTACATTGTTGTCGGTGTACTAGAGTAGGGGTACCCTAGTATCCCGAACTTGTGCACGGGCAGTTGCAGCGCCCCGCGGCAAGGCTTGCCGGGTGACCGCCAAGGTCCTCCGTGGTTCATTTGGAGCCATTCGAGAACAAAGTGTTCAAGCCAAGAAGACAAGGCCCCGGCAAGAGGAGCTTGCCGGGAAGGCCAACCAAGGCATCTCAAGGAACTTGCCGCGACGCGCCACGCGTCCCAGCAAGACCCGGTGAGCGACAAGCTTCCGGACGCAACAAGATAACGACCGCGGCAAGGCGCTTGCCGCGGCAAGCTACCACCCTGTACCCACGCTCTAGCACATCCACCAACGTGTCGCCCTAGGGCCTTTCCAGGCGCGCGTGGCGAGAGGCTGTGCAGCCAGCGGTGCGCGGTGGCAAGCGGCGCTGACAAGATAACCATCGTGGCAAGCGGTGGCGCCCCTGATGGTCCCTTTCTTGCACTGTTTGGGCGACACAGACGGGCATTTAATGCCTTTGTCCCCTGCCGTCAGGGTTAGGTTTGATACATTGTACAAGTAGTTGTACCAACCGCAACTCCTTTTCCATTTTTTCCCTTGTCTACGTTGCCACCTGTAGGTGACCCCTTGAGCATATAAAAGGAGGCCCATGCGCAACGTAGAGGGGGGTTTGAAAGGCAGAAAACACTCACGCTCGGTCTCGTTAGCAGCTGGAGTGTACTGTAGCACTCAGTGCTCCCGAGCAAGAACTCAATACACTCAGACATGCAGCAGTAGGACTATTATCTCCGGAGAGCTCCGAAGCTGGGTAAACCGCTCGCGTGCTTCGCCTCGATCCGCTCTTCGTGCGGCCTCTGCCCCCGCCGAACCGAAAGGGGCTCGGTCCGCCGGTCCCATAGGTGCTCGTGGGTCAGCCTCCCCGACATCTTTGGCGCGCCAGGTAGGGGGCGTTGAGGTTGTGTGAACCTGATCCGACGTTCACACAAGCTAGATCTTCGTTTTCTTCATCGACATGCCGCCGAAGAAGAAGGCTTCGGAGGCGGCTGCTCTATCCGTGTCGATCCCACCACCACCGGAACAGACGGGTGATGGGGTAGACGCTGACGGAAGAACGGGCGTCGACGAGGGAGCTCACGACGCTGCCAGGTCTAAGGACAAGGCTGCGCAAACCTCGGCGTCCGTACATGCACCGCGCCCATCTCAGGAGGCGCGGGACCGACAGCGTCATGGTACTCGCGGTACCATACGTTCGTTGGACCAAGATTGAGCTGGTGGATCTCGAGGTGCTCAAGACCAGCATGCGCGCCAACATGCTGGCACGAGCGAGGCACGGTCGCCCGGACGGGATACTGCTCCTTCTAACATAGTTAGGAGTCCGAGCATATCCCGCTCCTCGCACCGTTCGCCACCGCCACCCACCACTCCAGCAGAAGCTTTGGCCTGAGCTCAACTACTCCTGGATTACCCTCCAACGGCGGGCAAGATCGACGAATGGAGGGCCACCATTCAGAGTCTCATCGGCTTCGCCAACGGCGACACTCCACGGCAGCCGAGTACATCGCAGCCGCAGCAAGACTGCCAGGCGCGAGCCGATGGCGACAAGACCGGTGGGGGTGCAACCACTGTGCACTCTCTGCCCCGGAGGCCAAGATCGCCGACTCGCCGGATCTACCTCGACAACGACTCCACCGCGTCATCAGATCCACGAGTTCGTTGCGATCAGCGCCAAGTTCTTCACGAACGACAGCAAGAAGACGCTCGTACTCGTATCGAGCGCTGAAGAGAAGCGCGGCGTCAATCAGACCAGCGTGCTGGGCCCTCTGTCGACATGCATGTGCCAGGGGAACCAGGCGACTTGCCGTATGCGGTAGGTTGCCCTGCGTTCACTCGTGAGCTGCGGCATGTCCAGTGGCCCAGCACGAAGAATTTCAAGCCCGACGTACCAGAGAAGTACGACGGCAAGTCGCATCCGTCGGAGTTCCTCAGCATCTACACCATCGCGGTGCAAGCTGCCGGGGGGCGGGACGACAAGATCCTTGCCAACTACTTCTCGCTGGTGCTCAAGCCCAATGTCAGATCCTGGCTCATGCACTTGCCGGACAACTCCATATCCTCTTGGGCAGATCTATGCCATCAGTTTGTCGGCGCCTTTATAGGCGGCCACAAGCCTCATGGCCAAGAGAGCGACCTTCATATGCTCGCCCAGAAGGAAGGAGAGTCCTTGCGCAAGTACATTCAGAGGTTCGGCCGTGTACAGCACAACATCCCAGATGTCCACCCTGCCGCGATCATCTGCGCGTTCCATCAGAACGTGCGAAACCGTAGGATGCGGGAGGAGATGGCAATGTGCAAGATCAGAGACGTTAGTGAGCTATATGCCCTGGCCGACAAGTGTGCACGTGTTGAGGAAGGGAGGAAACTCCCCGGAGAGAATGCAGGAGCAGGAGGATCTGATAGCGAGGATGCTGCCCCGGCAAAGAAAAACCGGTGGCGGAACAACAGGAAAAAGAAAGGCAAAGATGTGCTAGTTGTTGAGCAGTCCGGCAATGGAGGTGGCGCCAAGAAAGCCAAAGCTGGTAGCTCCGGCGAGGAAGCTGTGGCGGCTGCCGACAAGCAGGACGGCACCAACAAGCAGTACTGCAAGATCCACCGCACCAAGGGCCATGACCTCCAGAGCTGCAAGAAGGTCGATCAGCTTGTCGAGCAGCAAAAGGCTGAGTACGAGCGACGCGACAAGGAGAAGGCCCAAGAAGGTGCTGGAGGAGCCGGCAAGAAACGTCCCGGCCGGGGGGGACGCCGCGGCAAGGCCAAGCAGCGGCAAGGAGACAGACCTCCCCGCGGCCGCGACAAGGATGAAGATGACGACGACGATGAAGATATGGATGATGACGAGACCGACGAGCAGGAGTTTCAGAAAGCCACAGAGGTCCTTTGCGTTGACGGCGGTGCTTCTTTGCATACTTCACACCGCCAGCTCAAGCAATGGGTGCGGGAAGTCAATGCGGCAGAACCACCCGTCGAGTCACGCAAGCCTCTGAAATGGCCCAACACGCCTATCATCTTTGATATTGAGGACCACCCTGATCGCATAACTGCGGTCGGGTGCTTGCCGATGTTGGTTTGACCAACTATTCGCAACCTCAAGGTCACTAAGATACTAGTTGACAGCGGGGCCGGCTTGAACCTGATCTCCTCCGCGGTACTCCAGAAACTCCAGATCCCTGACAGCGAGCTCGAAGAGACCGGCACATTCCAAGGAATCAGTCCGGGAAGGAGCAAGCCGAAGGGAAAGATCACGTTGCCGGTGACATTTGGCAGCGAGTTGAACTTCAGGACTGAGAGGGTCACTTTTGACGTTGCTGACTTTCCATTGCCTTACAATGGGATACTCGGCCGTCCAGCACTCGCCAAATTCGTGGCAGCCTCTCACTATGCGTACAACATGCTGAAGATGCCAGGCCCGATAAGCGTCATCTCTGTCCCTGGCGACAAGAAGGATGCTCTCATCTGTGCCGACAAGATTTACCGGGAAGCAGTAGCCGCAACAGATCGCAAGTCACTTGCCGCTGAAGCTCCCGGGAGGAAGAAGAAGACCAAGTCCGGCAAGAGTTCTGATGCCCACTCCGGCAAGCGCACCTCTTCGGAGTGTTGCGCTACCGTCGAGGACGCACCATCGAGCTCCACCGGCAAGTGTAAGAAGACAATGGCAGCTCCGCCAGAGACCAAAAAGGTGTCCGCCAAGGAGGACGACACTGGTAGTACCTTCACCATCAGTGCCACTCTCAACCCTAAATAGGAAAGCGCGCTCGTTTCTTTCCTGCGGGCGAATGTCGACGTGTTTGCGTGGCAACCGTCTGACATCCCCGGTGTTCCCAAGAAAGTAATCGAGCACCATCTTGCCGTCTGTCCTCATGCGCGGCCCGTCAAGCAGAAAGTCAGGAAACAAGCAGTGGAGCGCCAAGAATTCATCGCAGAAGAAATCAAGAAATTGGAAGCAGCAGGCCTTGTTAGAGGAGTGCTCCATCCTACGTGGTTGGCCAATCCTGTAGTCGGGCGCAAGGCAAACGGGAAATGGAGGCTTTGTATCGATTTCACCGATGTTAATAAAGCTTGTCCCAAAGACCCATTTCCCTTGCCGCGCATTGACCAGATTGTTGACTCCACGGCCGGATGTGACTTGCTTTCATTTCTTGATGCATACTCAGGATACCATTAGATCTTCATGGCAGAAGAGGATGAGGAGAAGACCGCATTCATCACTCCATGTGGCACATACTGTTTCGTACGGATGCCTTTCGGTTTAAAGAATGCTGGTTCAACATTTGCAAGGGTAGTCCATGACGCTTTTGAGCCACAAATACATAGAAATGTGGAAGCCTACATGGATGACATAGTGGTTAAGAGCAAGGACAAGGCAACTCTGATCCAAGATTTAGACGAAACTTTTGCAAATCTGCGCAAGACCAACCTCAAGCTTAACCCCGAGAAGTGTGTGTTTGGAGTCCCCTCCGGCAAGCTTCTCGGGTTCTTCGTGTCTCAGCAGGGAATTGAAGCCAATCCCGACAAGATCAAGGCCATAGAGCAGATCGAAGCACCAAAGCGTGTCAAGGATGTATGAAGGCTTGCCGGTTGCGTGGCTGCTCTCAGCAGGTTTATCTCTAGATCTGCTGAGCGAGCCCTGCCGTTTTTCAAAATATTGAAAAAGGCAGGTCCAATGAAATGGACTCCGGAAGTGGAGGCTGCGCTACAGGACTTAAAGAGATACCTGTCCTCCACTCCAACACTTGTCGCACCTAAGCCACAAGAGAAGTTGCTGCTGTATATAGCGGCAACCAATCAAGTGGTTAGTGCTGCGTTAGTAGCGGAGAGGGAGGCGGATGATGAGCCAGCAACCACGGCAGATGCATCCAGCGACAAGCAGGGGGCTTCACCGGCAAGCTCTGGTCCCGACAAGGATGGATCTGCGCAGGCGTGTGAGGGAATGCAGAAGAGAATGATGCAGCGCCCATTTTACTTTGTCAGTTCCCTTCTGCAGGGGGCTAGGTCGAGGTACTCTGGTGTGCAGAAATTGCTTTTCAGCCTTCTCATGGCCTCGAGAAAGCTGCGCCATTACTTCCAACCACATGAGATTACAGTTGTCACTCGTTTTCCGCTGAAGAGGATACCGCAGAATCCGGAAGCAACAGGCAGGATTGTCGAGTGGGCACTGGAGCTGTAAAGCTTTGGCCTCAAGTTTGAGAGCACTTCAACTATCCAAAGCAGAGCATTGGCAGAGTTCATAGCAGAGTGGACGCCAACACCAGATGAAGAAATTCCAGAAACGAGCATCCCCGTCAAGGAAGCAAGCAAAGAGTGGCTGATGTACTTTGATGGTGCCTTCTCGCTGCAAGGCGCGGGCGCGGGCGTGCTGCTTATAGCACCCACCGGAGAGCACCTCAAGTACGTAGTCCAGATGCACTTTCCCAGGGAGCAAGCAACAAACAATACCATAGAGTATGAAGGTTTGCTTGCCGGTCTCAGGATCGCAGCAGACCTTGGGATCAAGAAGCTCATTGTCAGGGGTGACTCGCAGCTTGTCGTCTGCCAAGTGAACAAGAATTATCAGAGTCCATTGATGGAAGCTTATGTTGATGAAGTGAGAAAGCTAGAAGAGCACTTTGATAGCCTACAGATGGAACATGTTCCAAGAGCTGATAACGACATTGCCGATGGCCTGTCAAAGTGCGCCGCACTAAAGTTGCCTATGGAACCAGGAATCTTTCTGCTCAAGCTGGCTCAGGCATCCGTAATGCCATCAACTGGACAGAGTAAGAAGAGGAAGTTGATTTCTGGTGACTACTTTCCGGCAGAGCTCCCTGAAGCCGCCGCCAAGAAGGTCCCCCAGATCAACACCAAGGGTGCTGAGGAGCAGTCTGCTCCGGCAAGCCCTAGGGTTTGCTCCGTCGAAGCAGACGCTCCCGACAAGTTTTGCTCCGACAAGCTTGCTGGGGAACATCAAGCTCCGGCTGAGCCGCAGGTTCTTACCGTAGAAGCGGATGTTCCCGCAGCAGCAGATATGCCTTTAGTCCTTGTTGTCGAGCCACAAGCTCCAGCATGGGCACAACAGATTGTCCGTTTCCTTCAGACAGGAGAACTTCCCGAAGAGCAAGAAGCGGAAAGAGTAGCCCGGTAGTCAAGTATGTACCAGTTTGTCGACAACACACTGTACAGAAGAAGACTCAACGGTGTGAAATTGAAGTGTATTCACCGGGAAGACGGACAAAAGCTGTTGGCTGAGATACATGGAGGCATATGTGGTCACCACATTGGCGCAAGAGAACTTGCCGGCAAAGCGTTCCGGCAAGGTTTCTTTTGGCCGACAGCCCTCCAGGACGCAACTGCACAAGTAACCAAGTGTGAAGCGTGCCAGTTCCATTCCAAGCAGATACACCCGCCAGCTCAAGCTCTCCAGACAATCCCTTTATCCTGGCCATTTTCGGTCTGGGGGCTCGACATCCTCGGCCCCTTTCCCCGAGCTGTCAGGGGCTTTGAGTACTTTTACGTTGCAATCGACAAGTTCACAAAGTGGCCGGAAGTGGAAGCAGTGAGGAAGGTGACAGCACAGTCAGCAGTCAAGTTCTTCAGGTCGATTGTTTGTCGCTTCGGGATCCCTAACAGGATCATCACCGACAACGGCACGCAATTCACGAGCCGCACCTTCATGCAATACGTCCAAGATCTTGGCGCCAAGGTCTGCTTCGCTTCTGTTGCTCACCCGAGAAGCAACGGTCAAGCGGAGAGGGCAAATGCTGAAGTGTTGCGCGGGCTCAAGACCAGGACTTTCGACAGGCTGCACAAGTGTGGAAAGAACTGGATTGAGGAGCTGCCGGTGGTTCTTTGGTCGATCAGGACGATGCCAAATCGAGCCACTGGCCAGACACCTTTCTCTCTAGTCTATGGAGCAGAGGCAGTTCTCCCCACGGAACTCGTATACAGGTCACCTCAAGTGCTCGCTTATGATGAGCTTGAGCAAGAGCAGCTGCGACAAGATGACGCGCTTCTCCTCGAGGAGGACCGTCTTCAGGCCGCTGTACGAGCTGCTCGATACCAGCAAGCTTTGCGCCGCTACCATAGCCGCAAAGTTAACGCCAGAAGTCTCGAGGAAGGCGACCTTGTTCTTCGGCGCGTTCAGTCCGCCAAGAATTCCAACAAGTTGACGCCGAAGTGGGAAGGCCCTTATCGGGTGAAACGAGTCACTAGGCCTGGCGCTGTCCGCCTTGAGACCGAAGATGGCACTTCGGTGAGCAACTCCTGGAACATTGAGCATCTTCGTACGTTTTACCCATAGGGCGCGGTTGCCGGAACCTGTTCCGGCAATCACCTTTTGTACAAGTCTTGCCGCTATTGCATGTAATCCTTTGTAAAAAGCCGGGCGCAGACCCTGTGCATAAGTAAACTCATGTGCTCCGCACATCTTGTCAATTTCATGCTTTCTATTTTTTGCATGTGTTATCTGACACTTTGTGCAACACCTACCCCCGGTAAGCAATAACGATCCATAAGGCTCCATATCTTTATTTTCTCTTCTTTCTTTTTCTCAAACGGAAGGTTCCCTCACCCACAAGTTTGTCGGGGGGGAAGGAGAAGATAATGGTGTGGACCAGGCGTCGTTCAAGAAAGTTTCGCCTTACCGGGAAGCGAACGACAGAAAAGCTAAGTTGCCAAAGTTTGAGCAATTAGTTTTAAATTTTTTTAAGTTATCTTCCTTGAACGACCATGCTTTGTATGGAAAACCTGTGCGCGGAGGAACCAACTCGTAGCTAGCTACGCCCTTACTTTGTTTCGAGTCCGCTCAAAAACTTAAGTGAGCTACGACTAGTTGTGACAAGGTTTCTTGTCGGTAACGGCACCGCCAGCAGGCTGCTGATGTCCCGCACTCAGCGCTCGCGGCTAAGGTGCCTGCGCCGACAAGTTCCCTAAAAGCGTAGGGCAAAAACATACAAAGGAAGGAATCAAGTAGAGGAAATAACATGGCAGTCGCTACCCAAAATAAAGTTATATTACAAGATAGCTTGTCGCAGCTCTAACAGATCGTTCTCATAACATGACTGGCAGCGACAAGAAAAGGAGGAAACGGGCGGCCTAATCTACGCGATCGCCCTCGACCCTCTTGATCCCGCTCACCTTGCCCACAATGGGTGCGACAAGGGCCTTGAGCGCTTCCAGATCGGCATCCGGCGGCAAGGACCTGAGGACGTTGGTGAGGTTGAGGCCCGGGTTGCGGAAGGCCACCTTCACCAACACCTTCTGAAGAGCTCCCGCACAGATCTTGCGCGACTCGTCGGCCAGCTGCTTTGGGATCCTCTCCTGGAGTCGCTGGAGGGCCATCGCCACGCCTTTGAAGAACAAAGTGAGCTTGGCGCTGGGTTGGAGGTTCTTGTCGGAGGGATACCCAAGATCCTCCATCCCCAGC
Source organism: Triticum timopheevii (assembly GCA_963921465.1). Classification (NCBI taxonomy): domain Eukaryota; kingdom Viridiplantae; phylum Streptophyta; class Magnoliopsida; order Poales; family Poaceae; genus Triticum; species Triticum timopheevii. The sequence continues at coordinate 246,818,443 of OY997262.1, read as the reverse complement.
TGCGCTAGCTCCCTGTCGATGGCTGCAGCAACATCCACGAGATCCTCCATCCAAAGCTCCACATTCTCCCTAAAAGTGTTCTGGGTTTCGGCAGCCCTCGTCAGCAACGCTTTGTTGGCCTTGATCTCCTCCTTCAAGGCCACCTCCCGCTACTTGGCGCCGTCCAGCGTCTCGGTCAAAGTAGCCAGCTTCAACTCAAGATTCGCGTTGGAGTCCTTGGCGGCGCTAAGCTCCTTGCCCATCTCGGTGAGACTACCCTACAGCTCGCCAAGAGTGTAGGCGTCCTTCTCGCGCTCACGCTTGAGCACGGCAAGCTCTTCACCGTTCGCCTCGAGATCGGCCTCCAGCCGCGCCACCTTCGTCTCCAGCTTCTTCTTGGCGGCCGCGGTAGCTGCGGCAGCATCCTCTGCTTCCTTAAGAGCCCCGCCAAATGTTTGCTCGCGCGCAGCAAGCTCCTCCTCGTGGCTGTGAAGGTTGACCTTCCGCTGCGCCAGCTCGCCTTCCCGCGCAAATAGCTCCTCGGCGGCAAGCCACTGTTGCTCTTCAGCTTCAGCCTTCTCGAGAAGGAAGGCTTTCCGCTCCTCGGCGAGTTTCGCCCGCTCCTATGCCAGGGACCGGAGCTTCCTAGTTAGCACCCTGGAGCTCCTCCGCGTGCTTCTTGATGTCCTCTCCCGCCTTCGCGACAAGCGCTTCTCAGGATTCCAGCTTGGCCTGCCGAGCGCGGTAGAGCGACACCAGCTTCCGCAGCAGCTGCTCCTCCTCAGACTCGCCGCTGCTACTGCTCGGCGCATCGACCAGCGTCAGCCCAACGGAGGCGAGCACCTCTCCGTCTAAGAATTCTCCTTCGACCGACGCCCTGGAGCTTGACGCCCAGGGGAGGTTGATGAAGATACCATCGCCGGCCTTCAAATAGGCGCCGGGCTGGGGCTCTTCGGAGCCTGACGCTGCGGCAGTGGCAGAGGGATCGGCGGTCGGCGTAGCGCCTGATGCTCCTGCGGCCTCAGGGCCGTCAGTGCGATCGCCGGTCCCCTCGCCGGCTTCTGCGGCGGCAGCCTTGGCAGCCTCCTCGCCGGCAGGATCATCGGCGTCGGCTTCTTCTTCGGTGGCAGCGGCGTCGTTGGTATTGTCGCGCGTGTTCTCCTCGCCGGCGACCTCGGTCTCCATAGGCTCCGTAGCAGATGGATCTGACGACCGGAAAAGGGAGAAAAGTCAAGCAAATATCCAAAAAGAAAATCAAAAGAAGAAGAACCCAAGGGAAGTTTTCAAGCAAGGAGGATTACCTGTGCTGGGTTCCGCAGTCACGGTCTCCACCACAGGGGGATCGCTGGTGCTGTCCCTTGCCGGAGAACTCTCCCTTGCTGGAGACTTCTCCCTTGCCGGGGAATCCTCCCTTGCCGGAGATCGCTCCCTTACCGGAGAATCCTCCCTTGGCGGTGTAGTCGAAGCAGATGACATCTCGGGGGCGGCTTCCGGGCGCTCCTGGTGAGGTTGTTCTGCTCCTACACAAACAAATAGTCAGATGACAGCAAAGAAAGAGCACCCATGCGCACCTAACAGCGGGAAGTAAACCATGTACTTACGCTGGGGGCTGCGTTGGGGGCTGCTTTGGAGAATCGTTGCCGGGTCCGGCAAGGTGGTCTCGGGCGCGCCCCCTGCTGTCGTGGTGGGCTCGTCCTTGATGACAATCACCGGGGCCTTGGCTCTCTTCGGCGCCCTCTGGGCCAGAGTCCTGAGAAGGAATGAGTTCAGAGTAAAGCAAATCAGATATAAGACAAAACAGCAAGAATCGAAGAACTACAAGTACAGCACAAAATCTTACTCTTCTTCTTCCTCGTCGGAGCTGAGTGCGGAGAGGTCGAAGTCCGGCCCACCTTCGGCGCGGTGAGGCGGAGGAGTAGGTTCCCTTGGCTGCTTGGCGGGGGCAGCGACGGTGGTCCGGGACGACCCCGCTCCAGTTGCCGCAGCGGCGTGAGGCGCTTCCGCGGCAACAGTACTTGTCGCGGTGGAGCGTGTCGCGCGGCGCGGCGGCTGTTGACTCGCCTGCCGCCCTGCTACGTCCCCGGCCTTGCGGAGACGCCTTCTTGGTGGAGCTGGGGGCTGCGCTGGGGGCTCTGCTTGCGGCAAGCTGCTCGAAGATGGCGGGCCGCTTGCACCCTCGGCAGGCTCGCTCGACTCGGCGTCAGGCCTGGCAAGCTCTTCCTCGCCGGCAAGCCACTCTCGCTCGGCAAGGCTTGCCACCTCTGCTGCCTCTGTCTCCTCCACGGTGAATCCAAACTCGCCCGCGGCGGCGGCTGCCGCCGCCTCTTCCGCCCTAGTGGTGATGCGCTGCATCTCCGCATCGGTGGTGTCGTGGGTGAGGCTTTTCTGCTCATCGGAGCGGACCGCCACCTCCACCAAGCCGTCAAAGAACGCCTGCACGACGTCGTCTGCAGGCTCTTGCCAAGTTGGGACAATTCCATGTGAATCGCACAACGGCATCATTGCACGGATGTGGTCAAGCGAGGAATTGTTGCACAGCGGAACGACACCCTTCGGCAACCTGAACCATTCGGGATGTTGAGGGTCGTGTTTGAACAGCTCCTTGAGCATCGCGTCTAGTTCCAGGACAGTGAAGTTGAAGTTGAGGCCCGGGCGCAGCCTCATGATGTCCGCCGCACCCCCGAACTCCCAGGCGGGTCTCCTCCTCTCCTGCAGGGGGGCGATGCGGCGGCGATGCAGCGGCGAAGAAAGTCCGCGCCAAGGGCGCCTACAGTGAGCCCGGCAAGCCTGAGGTGCAGGATCCGGGTGACGGCAATCTTCAGCCTATCGTCCTCCGGGGCCACGCTGCTCCAATCGTTGCCGCGCACTACTGGGGCTTGGTGCTGGGCAGTGAATGGCTGCGGGTTCTCCTCGACAATCCAGCACCAGTCTGCTCTCCACTCCTCCCACTTGCTGCGGAGCTCTCCCTCCAGATAAGCTTCCTTCTTGCCGGCCCTCGAGATCCAGGCGATCCCACCAGATAAAGGCTCCCCTCTCTCAACACGGGGCATAAAGAAATGGCGGAAAAGGGCTACATTTGGGTGGACTCCGACAAAGTTTTCGCAGAGATGTGCGAAAACTGCCATGGTCAGAACGGCATTGGGGGTGAAGTCAAGGAGGTGGAACCCGTAGGTGTTCATAATATCGCAGAAGAATTCAGAGAAAGGCGGCAGAGCCCGCAGTAGAATAACAACGCGAAGAAGGGATACCCATTCAGAGCCCGTTCCGAAGCGGCGGCAGAGAGTACCTTAGTGCGCGGATGCGCTCGCGTCTCCGTCGACTAGAAGAGGTAGTACCACTCCCTCAGCTCCTTCGCGGCGAGCTTGGGGGGGAAAGTTGCCCGCTCCTTTCGCAGCGCCTCGAGCCGCAGCGCCTCGGCCGACTTCACAGCCTTCCCGGCTTTCGGAGCCATGGCGGAGGTGGTGGTGGAGGTCGACGGTGTTGGTGGTGCCTGCGGCGATGGGGGCGGAGTGCTGCTCTCCTTCGGCTTTGGAAGAAGGGGGGAGCGGCAAAGATTTCTGAGATTGGAATAGCAACAGCGAGGTGGGCGAACTGCCCCCGTTTCCCCTGCTTATAAAGGGGGAGGGGGCGGACGTTCCGTTTTTCTGAATAAAGAAACCACCCACGATCTCTCCCACGACGCCGCATTCGACGCGTGCCATTGAGGGAGGGGGTGGTGGATGCGGAGTGAGATACGGCGTAACCCAGGCCGCGCGTGCCCGTGCCCTATTTTGGGCCTGGCCCAACAGCGCTCGGCACTGTGTGTGGCCCAGGCCCGGGGGCTCCTGTCGGTGTACTAGAGTAGGGGTACCCTAGTATCCCGAACTTGTGCACGGGCAGTCGCAGCGCCCCGCGGCAAGGCTTGCCGGGTGACCGCCAAGGTCCTCCGTGGTTCATTTGGAGCCATTCGAGAACAAAGTGTTCAAGCCAAGAAGACAAGACCCCGGCAAGAGGAGCTTGCCGGGAAGGCCAACCAAGGCATCTCAAGGAACTTGCCGCGACGCGCCACGCGTCCTGGCAAGACTCGGTGAGCGACAAGCTTCCGGACGCATCAAGACAACGACCGCGGCAAGGCACTTGCCGCGGCAAGCTACCACCCTGTACCCACGCTCCAGCACATCCACCAATGTGTCGCCCTGGGGCCTTTCCAGGCGCGCGTGGCGAGAGGCTGTGCAGCCAGTGGTGCGCGGTGGCAAGAGGCGCTGACAAGATAGCCATCGTGGAAAGCGGTGGCGCCCCTGATGGTCCCTTTCCTGCACTGTTTGGGCGATACAGACGGGCATTTAATGCCTTTGTCCCCTGCCGTCAGGGTTAGGTACGATACACTGTATAAGTAGTTGTACCAATCGCAACTCCTTTTCCATTTTTGCCCTTGTCTACATTGCCACCTGTCGGTGACCCCTTGAGCATATAAAAGGAGGCCCATGGGCAACGTAGAGGGGGTTTCGAAAGGCAGAAAACACTCACGCTCGGTCTCGTTAGCAGCTGGAGTGTACTGTAGCACTCAGCGCTCCCGAGCAAGAACTCAATACACTCAGACATGCAGCAGTAGGAGTATTATCTCTCCGGAGAGCTCCGAAGTTGGGTAAACCGCTCGCGTGCTTCGCCTCGATCTGCTCTTCGTGCGGCCTCCGCCCCCCGCCGAACCGAAAGGGGCTCGGTCCGCCGGTCCCATAGGTGCTCGTGGGTCAGCCTCCCCAACAATTGTGTTTGAGAAACGGATGACCGAGACATAGTCATTCAGAAGCGCTTGCACCTTACGTAAAGGGTAGACCGTACCAACCTACATCCCCTACATCTGCTAGTCTACCCTGTAAGAGTTCGCACGACTTAGTCAACTATGCTAGAGCCCATAATAGCATGTGGCTGCACATGGAAGTTTCTAGCATGAATAATCTTATGATCCCTTTGAGCCTGGGTGGCGGTCCGAAGAAAAACAGGCAAGTCCTGGAAACCAGGTGCCTCAATCCACCCAGATGTGTGTTTAAGTTGCCACCTTAAATAAGCCATTAATTAACAAACTCACATCTGCCATGGATACACTCACCCAATCCACGTCTACTAGCATAGAATGGCATAATAAGCAAACGTAGAAGTAACTCCCAAAGGTTTGATAGTAAAACAGGTAATAGGTACGACCTCAACTACTTCCCATAACCCACAATTTAATTAGATCCTAATCATGCAATGTTTGAGGATTGATCTAATGCATAAAAACTGGGTATGAGAAAAGGTATGATCAAAGTGTGAACTTGCCTGCAATGTTGATGAAGATGATCCGCACTAAAAACTCTTGATAGTTCTACTCGTCACACTCCGGTCAATCTATCGTAAGCAATCAATAGTAACCACACATAAGCAATCACTCAAAAGATCGGAAAGAACGAAGAAAACAATTTAGAAAAAACCAAAAGCAAGCGAATAACTCTTGAAACATAAAACAATTTCTAACAGTTCCAAAATTATTTGAATTTGGCCTTATCAGAAAGTTTAGGTCAAGAGCTTCGATTTGCAAAAAGAATCACTCAAAACGGAGTTATAAAACTCAAGTTACGATCAAACGAAATTCAAATACAAATCTTGTTTGAATTCAAATTTTAAACTTTCAAAAACATGTTTAAGTTGTTTTACTGGATAGAGGAGAACATAACGAAGAAGTGGGTGTTGGTTTCGTTGGATTTGGACAAACGTGTAAAAAGTTGTGAGCGATTGAAGTACAGGGCCTAAACTGTAAAATAAAACAATTACAACTAGGTCCCTGGCAGAAAATATAACTAAAAGAAAAACTGTACTGAACGAACATTCGCTACCAAACGCTAACGAACAAAAACCGTTCGCTCCAGAGCCTAAGCTAACGAACACTCTCTAAATAAAAAAACGCTTAGAGAAAAAAAACAAATGGATCTGGATCCTTAGATCCAGATCGGACGGACGAGGAGGGGCGGCGGTTACCACGGCGGTGGCAGCGAAGTCCGGCGACGCGGGAGACCGGCAGCGGCTCGGCTCCGGGCGTCGGGGAAGGCAGCGAGGAGCACGGGGAGGGGCGGCGTGGAGCGGCGGTTGCGGTGGTGGCTTCGGCGGCGGCCGACGGCGACGAGGGCGACGGCTGCGGCTTCCGGCGGCGGAGGCGGATCTGGCGAGGGGCGGCGGTGCGAGGAGAGGAAAAAGAGGGGGCGGGGCGGCTGCCTCGCCTTATAAAGGACAGGGGAGGGTGCGGCTTGGAGGAGGAGGCAAGGCGGCGCGGAGGTGGCCGGGTCCGCCACGACGGCGGCGGACGGCGTGCAGGTGCGGGAGTCCGTCCCGAGCTCGGGGACGAGCGGGGCGCAGCGCTGGGCTGGGCCGTCTGGCTGGGCTTCGGCCCAGTTGGCCCGCGGGGAAAGGAACTCTTTTTTTTAAACGTTTTCCAGGCAAACAAAAATAACAAAAACCAAATAATATATTATTTAGGCATATAATATATCGAAATTTTCAGAAAAATATTTCCTACAAGCTGAACATTTTTCTAGAGTCAAATAAAATACACACAAATTCAAATAAAGCAAAGAGTGCTTCTGCTCTAGTAAAATCCAGTAAAAATCATTTTAAAAATACCAAAATTAATTCAAATTTATTTCTCTCCATTTTTCAGATATAGGGAATCATGTTACCCTAATTTCTGTATATTTTATTTTTGGAGAAAAATAATTTGAATAAAACTCAAATAACTCCAAATTGAAAAAAAAATTCAAAAAAACTTTGAATTTAATTCTTTGAAACTCCCAACTCATATTTCATATGTTTTGAAGAAGTCATTTTATCTTCACTCGTGAAAATCATTAAGTTGCATAAAGTTCTAGAATTGAAAATATTTTCCAAATGAAATTCAAATATTTTCAACACCCCTTGTCATTTAAATAAATGGAAGAAGTCATTTTATCTTCTCTCCAGGGTTTTGTGGTGAAAATAATTTGAATTCATGAAGATCAGAAAAGAAAATGAAAGTTTGGGAAAGTCCTTTTATTCCCTCTCATTTAACTTTCAAAAAGTTTTGAATTCACTGACTTTCAGTCAATCAATCAAACAATCAATCAAATCTATCTATTTAATATAACATTCCAAAATTTAGAATTTTGGGATGTTACAAAACCAAGAGGGGTGTGATCCTCCTCTACACTAAGGCAAGCCACACCAGCATTTGGATGGTGTTATTTCAATATCTATGATTTTCTACTTGAACATGAGTTATTATGTGCATTTAAAATTTGATAAATAACTTTGGCTAATTTGTAGTTACTTTACCATGCTTGATAGGCTTGTTTGAGTTGCTGGTTGAATGCATGAACTTGTTTGGCTGAGTAGAGTAATATTTTGCACTATGCTTATTGCTATGGAAATTAATGATAGTTATTTTACTAGTGATAGTTTTATTTAAATAAAGAACTAATAAAATATTTCTTGATTACAAAAATGAGTTATAACCAGAGAAGTTCTGATTCTAAATATTGCAAGATGCATATGTTGTTAAGTTTGATCCATGAATATGAGTTGTTTGCTTTGCATGACGAATGGTTGCTTGATTCTTTTTGGGGTATATCATGTTGATGATAAAAAGTTTTTATCAAAGCTAACCTTGATTAAGTTCAACTTGAATATGATGTTGATCACATCATGGTGCCAGTAAATCGGGTTTTAGTTAAGTGCGACCACATTTACCTTATGGGAAGGTCTTGATTCGGTCCTTTGTTGTGGCTCTCGCCGGTGCCTCCCCGCGAGGGACGGTTATGGGCGTGCATACCCTGGCCCAGTAGGCAGACATAACCTTGTGTGCTCGTTTTTGTTTTTATGGTACCTTGTCCCCGTTTGGGACTGTTTTGCCATGACGGTGGCCGTTGGTGTCTTTGGTAGACACGGGGCCACCCAAGACCTAGCCCTGAGGGGAAGTTGGTCGGAGTGGCCGGGGAGAGTGCATGACAAAGGGCGGGTTTCGTCGGAATGCTTTGGTCCACCCGAATGGGAATGCGAGGCCAGGTATTCCGTAGTGTGGGTAAAGTGTGCTACCTCTCCAAAGTGTAATTAATCTATCGATAGTCGCGTCTTCGGTTATGGGCATAACTCAGAAGTAAGTCACACCATGGATCAACTTTTCTAATAAATCTTGCAAACTATGTGAGTGTTGTGATGCATTAGTTTGTGGTGAAGCATGAACACTTGAGGTGCTCATGAGTGATTTGGTTTCAGGTGTGACCCAGGTATGGTAACCGTTTGGTTACGAGGTAACCGTCTGGTAAGCGAGTCCGTGGGACTCATTGCATGAAACATTTGTTTTCCTTTAGTACTAGTAGTTTTGCATTGAATTAATCTAATTAAATATCATGATATTGTTTGTCGTCGTGCTTATGTTTGTTGTGAGCTTGCAAGTACATTCAATGTACTGACTTGGCGTGTTATGCCAGTTTTCAGGCAAGTTAGTTCACATCGGAGCGCATCTCGTGTCTAGGCCGTGTTCACGCCGGTGTCCCTGTGCTATGGTGTTCCACTTCGTCGTTCTTTCGCTGCCGCATAGTTCGTGTGATCGAGGCCCCATCATGTTCATTAAATAATGTACATACTGTCCATCAGCACCTTGTGTGCCGCTTGGCCTCGAATCTCGATGTAATATCAGACCTATGTAATCCGCTAGCATCAATAAAGCGGTTGTTTCTGTACCATGTTATTGTGTGTTGCCAGAAGACTTGATCTCTAGGCTGGCAATGCAAGGTAAACCGGTTGCTCTGAGCCGGGGTGCCACAGCGCTTGGTATCACAGCCAGGATGATTGTAGGACACGCTAGACCGTTAGTGCGTTAGTGAAACGGTAGATAGCTTCGTTTGAGTGCCGATTGTTGCATTGCATGCATGTTTATTTGTTATTACTAACCGAATGATTTGTGAGTGTAGATGGCACCAGTACCGATCTTGTACCATCCTGAGCCAGCTCCGTACACATTGCCACATCTGCTTCAGAAAATGTGGCGACGACTCTACCCAGAGGGTGCTGATCCAGAGTATCGGGTGTATCGCGAGCAGTTGGCCGGTGCATTGTATGAGTATTATGATGAGGTCACTCTAAAGCATAGTTCAATTTTCGGCACTTACACTCGTTCGACTAAGGTTGGTCTTGCTTCTACGCCATCCCAGGCGGTTCAGTTTGCTGCTCTCGAGGCTCTTGTAGACTTGTGCTACAAGGTCCGCATGCATACACACCCTAATCTCTTCTTCTACCCATCTCTACACGAGAATGGGCGTATCCATTTTCCTTTGATTAATCCGGCGTGCGACCGTCCCACTAGCCACCTTTCTCGCTACATCACCGCTAGTTATCTCCTGAACTACGAGTTAGCTCGGGAACTTTCACGTGCTCGCACCGCTCTCACAGCCACTCATATGAGGAACCCACTTCCCGCTGTCATCTATACTTCTCCTCTGGTTCCTTCCACCCCCGTTCCACCGACGACCTCGTAGGGTACTATTAACCCTCTGACGGTGAACCCTCGCAGCGATCCTGCTGCATGGTCTTCCCTTGCTCCTATGCTTAGATCCCATCCCCCACCTGCCCCTAAAGGAGAGCCCTCAAGGTAGCATCATCGCGTTCCTCTTGACCCGGAGATCGCTGTTATTAGTTCAGGATCAGGGTCCGGCTCAGGAGACGAGCCTGCAGCAGCACCGACCGAGTAGTAGACCGTTAGAGTATCGCTGTAGTCATGAGCATGATGTATGGCTGTAATCGCACATGTCATGATGCGTAGTTTCATGTACGAGGGTAGTAGACCCGCTGTGATGTTACTTTCATGTTGGGACTATGTATAATTATGTTGGAACTTTATATTCACCTTGGTTTCCATTCTGTGTTTTCTTCCAGGATTTGTCATTGGCTTTTTCCTCCATTTTGGAATTTTCTCATCATGGTTGCCATGTATTGGGAAAACAAAAAATAGGATGATGCGTGGAGGCAGTAGCAGCCAAGCTTGTGAGGATGTCCCTGTCCATCGTTTCGCAAGACAGGCGGGCCATTAGCCCGAGCCGTACCAGCCACCTCCGCCGCCACCACCACATCCGCCTTCCACCGATCAGATCATGCGAATGTTTGAAGAAAGAAGGAGCAACGACCTGGTGGAAATCCTGAAGAGTGTGCAAGTTATGGTTGGCCAGAATGGAAACCAGAATGGCCATCACTCCAAACTGTTAGATTTTCAGCGAACCAAGCCTCCCAGTTTTAGCCATGCTACTACTCCTTTGGACGCTGACGACTGGATAAGGACTATGGAAAGGAAACTGGAGATTGCCTGCACTGAAGAAGGAGACAAGGTTTCCTTTACAACACATTATCTCGAAGGAATTGCCGTGATATGGTGGGATAATGCCAAGGCAATATGTCCTGCAGACGAGGCAATTACTTGGGACAAATTCAAGGAACAATTCCGCAAGTATCATATTCCCACCGGAGTTATGAAAATCAAGTAGCATGAATTCCTCGCTCTCACTCAAGGTAGCATGACTGTCAACGAGTACTTGAACAAATTCAACCATTTGGCCCGCTATTCTCTCGACGATGTTGCCACGTAAGAGAGGAAGATCGATCGGTTCCTTGGAGGCTTGAATCAGCATCTCAGGTGCACTCTTAGCATATATGATTTCCCAGACTTCCTGACGCTGGTGAACAAGGCCCTCCTCGCCGAAAGGGAACACAAGCTCCTACATGACCACAAGCCAGCTGTTAACGACCACAAGTGCAAATTCGAGCCAAAGAAGGATATGCAACCAGTGCACAGGCTCGTTCTTGGCAATAGACTCAGGTGGAGTACAAACCAAATTGGCAGCAGAATGTCAACAAGACAACTACACAAGTCAAGAATGTCATGACTAGCCCGGTGCACAAAGACTGTCAGCGGAACAATTCATGTTTCAGCTGTGGTCGAACCGGACACTATGCCAGGCAGTGTCCCAAGAACAACAAGCAAGTAGCTCCCTTCCAGCCGCAAGTCAACTACATGGAGCCGTATTCCGCCCCAGATATGATTCAAGGGCAAATTCATCACATCTCCACAAACGAAGCTCAAGAGGACCCGGAAGTCGTCATTGGTGTGTTTCTTGTTAATGACATACCCACCATAATTTTATTTGACTCTGTAGCTTCCCACTCTTTCATATCGCGGAGTTTTTCTTCCCAAAACAATTTTCCTTGCTCGATTTTGGGAAATCACATGCTGGTACAATCCCCGGGATCCCTACTCGGAAGCAATCTCGTCTATCGAAACATGGAAATTGACATCAAGGGCGTCAAGTTTCCAACCTCGTTGATAATCATCGATTCCAACAAATTGGACATCATTCTGGGCATGAATTGGTTAACTCAATATCAAGTCTGCATCAACTGTGCAACCAGAGAAGTTACGCTGAAAAATATGGAAGGTCGGACTACATGTTTTTATGCCCGCGGGCACATACCCACGAAAGATATGGTTTTCGCAGCAGTGGCCGAAGAACTGGATTTAATTCCTATGGTTAGTGAGTATCTAGACGTCTTTCCTGAAGAATTACCAGGCATGCCATGAGACCGAGAATTGGAGTTCGCAATTGACTTGGTGCCTGGAACCACTCTGATACATAAGAAATATTACCAGATGCCTTCCTCAGAATTGGTGGAATTGAAGAAACAACTGGATGAGATGCTGTAGAAAGGATACATTCGTCCAAGCTCTTTACCATGGGGATCACCAGCAATCTTCATGGACAAAAAGGACGGCAGTCTACGAATATGTGTAGACTGCCGACAGCTGAATGACGTCACCATCAAAAACAAGTATCCACTGTCGAGGATCGACGATCTGTTTGATCAAACTTAGTGGGGCCAAAGTATTCTCAAAAATTGATCTGAGGACTGGATATCATCAACTCAAGATAAAGAAGGAAGATATTCCTAAGACCGCGTTCACCACTCGACAGTCTTTGTGAGTACACTGTTATGTCCTTCGCCCTCACCAAAGCTCCTGCATTCTTTATGCATATGATGAACAAGGTGTTTATGGACGTCTTGGATAAATTTGTGGTGGTATTCATTGATGACGTCCTCATTTACTCCAAGAGCAAGGATGAACACAAGGAGCATCTTCGAGCAGTTCTGCAAAGGCTTCGCGACCATCAGCTTTGTGCCAAATTCAGCAAATGTGAGTTCTGGCTCCAACAAGTGGGATTCCTCAGGCATGTCCTCTCAGCAGAAGGAATCTCAGTGGACCCAAGCAAGGTGAAGGATGTACTTGATTGGTCTGCACCCACCATAGTCTCAGGAATCCAGAGTTTCCTTAGATTGCCGGATATTATCGCTGTTTTATCGAAGGCTTCTCAAAGATCGCCAAGCCTATGACTGAGCTTCTAAAGAAGGATAAGAAGTTCATATGGACTGAGGAATGCGAGCAGAGTTTCAACGAGTTAAAAATTAAGCTGACATCAGCACCACTATTGACTCTTCCAGACATCTACCGCAGTTTTGATGTCTACTGCGACGCATCCAGAAGAGGACTGGGGTGTGTACTCATGCAAGATGGCAAAGTGGTAGCATATGCATCTCGACAACTACGGCAACATGAAGGAAACTACCCTACTCATGATTTGGAATTGGCCGCGGTGGTGCACGCTTTGAAGATCTGGAGACAATATCTGATTGGAAAGAGGTGCCAGATATTCACCGATCATAAGAGTCTCAAGTATATATTCACTTATCCCGATTTGAACCTTCAACAGCGAAGATGGCTCGAATTGGTTAAGGACTACGACCTCGGGAAAAATTATCACCCGGGCAAAGCTAATGTGGTGGCTGACACCCTCAGCCACAAAACAGCCAACCTTAATGCTCTAATGGATTCCTTGCCTCCTAAGCTTTATGAAGAAATCATGCAGCTCAATTTGGTAATCACCAATGCCCGTCTTGCCAATATATTGGAAGTTGCCCCTACTCTCAAAGAAGAAATCTGCAGTGCTCAAGCAAATGATGAGAGGTTAAGAAGATATGTTCAGAACATGCACCAAGGGCATGCACCCGACTTCTCTATGGATCAGCAAGGCTCCCTAAGGTTCCGAGGAAGACTCTGCGTACCCAACCAAGAAAGTCTGAAGAAGAAGATATTGGCAGAAGCGCATGACGCACCATACGCAATTCATCCCCGGGGTACCAAAATGTATGAGGACCTTCGTCAGGTATTTTGGTGGGATGGAATGAAGAAAGACATCGCATATTTTGTGGCCTGTTGCGACGTATGCAATAAGGTAAAGGCGAAACACCAAAAACCCGCCGGACTCCTCCAACCTCTGCCAGTATCCCAATGGAAATGGGATGATATCTGCATGGACTTCATCACCGTACTACCAAGGTCTCATCGAGGAAACGACGCAATATGGGTCATAGTGGACATCTTAACCAAGGTGGCACACTTTCTTCCTATCCGGACCACATACCATGCAAATCAACTTGCACAGTTGTATGTGCCAAGAATCGTCAGTCTGCACGGGGTACCCAAGACTATCACCTCCGACAGGGGATCTCTCTTCACCTCCGCATTTTGGTCCCGACTACATCAAGCTTTGGGGACCGCTTTGAAATACAGCATGGCCTATCATCCTTAAAAAAATGGACAGATTGAGAGAGTAAATCAAATACTTGAAGATATGCTCAGGGCATGTACATTGGCCCAAGGAACCAAGTGGGAAGACTGTCTGCCCTATGCTGAGTTCTCCTACAACAACAGTTTCCAGGCCAGCTTAAAGATGTCACCCTATGAAGCCCTGTATGGTCGGAAATGCCGCACTCCATCAAACTGGTCTCAAACCGGAGACAGACGCATTTTCGGAACTGATTTAATGATCAAAGCAGAGAAGCAAGTCAAGTAAATCCGCGACAGACTGCAATTTGCCAAATCCTGACAGAAGAGCTACTATGATGCCAAACATCGTCAGATCAGCTTCGAACCCAGAGAACACGTATATCTCCGAGTTACCCCTATGAAAGGAGTCACGAGGTTTCAGACCCACGGAAAATTGGCACCCAGATATATCGATACATTCCCTGTCATGGCCAGAGTCAATACGGTCACATATCAGTTGGAATTGCCACCGGAACTGTCCGAAGTACACAACGTGTTTCACATCTCACTGCTAAGAAAATGTATCTCGCCACCAGAGAAAAGGACTGATATGGCAGAGATAGAATTGGCTAAGGATTTGACTTATGAGGAAAAGCCAATCCGAATATTGGATCAGACAGACAGGGTCACCCGCAGCAAAGAAACAAGGTTTTACAAGGTTCAGTGGGAGCACCACACCGAAGAGGAAGCGACCTGGGAAAGAGAGGAATTTTTAAGGACTGCATACCCAGAATGGTTTTCCCAAGAAACCGAATCTCGAGGATGAGATTCATCTTAAGTGGGGGAGGTTTGTGACAGCCTGGATTTTGCCTTCTCTCTTTTTCTGGACATGCCTTCTCCCTCTTGCTAGACTTGGTTTTTATTGTGGTTTTTGCCCTGATTTGAATTGGAGTTTGAATCATTTCAAATGAACTTGGCACTTGGGCATACCCTTGGCTTTCACCCAAATGACCTATCTTCTTTATTCCTATGATCAATCCTCACAATAATCAAATGAATATTTTTCATAAAAGAAAAATATTCATTTTTCTCTCTGAAACTCACTTCAGAAGCTTGTGCTCAAAAGCAACCTCAATTTTTCTTGCTCAGGAAAACCTGAGATAAATCCTAAATATTCTTAGAACCATGGCACAAATTCACATGCAAAAATATTGCATCACTTTTTGCAATTTTTTGCTGTAGAAAAACTTTTCACTTCTGGACCAGAAATGCACTTTGTACAGCAAGTACATTGTTCCTTGAGCTTTCAGCATTGATCTTTCTTAAGCTTAAACACCCTCCTAGGAAATCCCTAAACCCCAGGAGATCAGCCCTAATGGCCTTCTAGAAGGTGGCCAAACTAGGCAACCAACTTTCTGGACACACACTTGTCAGCTTAGTGGAGTCAAGTTTGGTCGGCTTGGGCATGAACCATCAACTCCCCTAGACTAAACACTGAATGGTCGAGTGCGTAGACAAGGTTTGGCCTCTCCTGGGCATTGTTTTGACCATGCTAGCCTGGTGACCGCGCGTGGACAGGGCGCCTGGTATGCGTCTAGACGCGCTCTGGCTGGCGCCTTGCTCTCTGTTTCGCGCATGCTCGCTCCAGCGCTCGCTGCTGACTGCCACACCGTGCCACAAGCCCCGACCCATCACTAATGATCGCTCCCTGGCGCTCGCCAACGCCGGAGCCGCCGCAGCAAGCACGGGCGCGTCGCGGCCAAAATGCCACAGTGCGCGCGTGCACTTGTCCGCTTCCCCAACCGCCTCCTAAGCTCGTCCGTGAGCGTGGGCAAGATTCTGCGTCGACACTCAGCATGTGCCCCCTCTCATTGGAGATTCTCGTCGCCGCTCGCCGCATGTCCAGAGAGCTCATGGCCCCCCTCTCTCCGGCTATATATAGCGCTCCCCTCCTCAATTTCTAGCCACGCACCACTCCGCATCACCTCCACGAACACGTAGACGAGCAGAAGCCTGGTCGGGCAGGCCTCTGGCCGTCGCCCCGACTAGAGGACTCCGGTGATCCCCGCAGTCCAGCCGCCGCGCTCCGGTTCCTCTCGAGCTGAAGTAGCAGCTTGGGCGGGGCATTGGGATCTGTTGGAGCTGCCTGGACACGGCTGAGCCCTCGGAGCCGCCTCTAGCCGTCATCTTCAACCTCTCCGGCAAAACCCGTTCACCACCGTAGCATGCGAGCTCAACCGCGGGTAGCTCCGTCCACCTCTCACCAAGCCATGGGTACGGGCGGGTGCGCCTCGAGCCCCGCTTCAATCCTATCCCTCTCACCTAGCCCAAAACCCCCTCGTCGCCGGCGTGAGCTCTGGCGAAGCCCCGCCTCTCTCTGATCTCGCCCCTGTCTCTCTCTCTCTCTCTCCTGACGTGCGGGACCCAACTGTCGGTCTCACCACTCGCGCCCGAAGCTGTATGAATGGAGGCGTATTTCTGTTATACGCTTTCGACGTCACCCCCCCCAGGATTTCTGTTTAATTCAAATTTTATTTAGAAATTTGACTGAGCTTTGACCAGCCACCATTTCTAAAACATAAGTCCAAATGATTTGATTCTTTTTGCATTGTCTTTGTTTCAGAAAGCTCTAGTAGCACACCAGAAGGTGGATTTTTCCTTGCTATCTAGAATTTCTTGTGATTTTTAGAATGTGTTTTGATAATTCTTTTTGTGGTTTAAATTCTTTTTCAGAAGGAGAAGCTTGTCTTGAAGCAAACCAAGAGGGGTGTGATCTTCCTCTACACTAAGGCAAGCCACACCAGCATTTGGCTGGTGTTATTTCAATATCTACGATTTTCTACTTGAACATGAGTTATTATGTGCATTTAAAATTTGATAAGTAACTTTGGTTAATTTCTAGTTACTTTACCATGCTTGATATGCTTGTTTTCATTGCTGGTTGAATGCATGAACTTGTTTGGCTGAGTAGAGTAATATTTTGCACTATGCTTATTGCTATGGAAATTAATGATAATTATTTTACTAGCGATAGTTTTATTTAAACAAAGAACTAATAAAAATATTGCTTGATTACGAAAATGAGTTATAACCAGAGAAATTTTGATTCTATGTATTGCAAGATGCATATGTTGTTAAGTTTGATCCATGAATATGAGTTGTCTACTTTGCATGAAGAATGGTTGCATGATTCTTCTTGGGGTATATCATGTTGGTGAAAAAAAGTTTTTATCAAAACTAGAATTGATTAAGTTCAACTTGAATATGATGTTGATCACATCATGGTGCCACTGAATCAGGTTTTAGTTCAGTGCGACCACATTTACCTTATGGGATGGTCTTGATTCGGTCCTTTGTTGTGGCTCTCACCGGTGCCTCCCGCGAGGGAAGGTTATGGGCGTGCATACCCTAGCCCGGTGGGCAGACATAACCTTGTGTGCTCGTTTTTGTTTTTATGGTACCTTCTCCCCGTTTGGGATTGTTTTGCCATGACGGTGGCCGTTAGTGTCTTTGGTAGACACGGGGCCACCCAAGACCTAGCCCTGAGGGGGAGTTGGTCGGAGTGGACGGGAAGAGTGCATGACAAAGGGAGGGTTTCGTCGAAATGCTTTGGTCCACCCAAATGGGAATGCGAGGCCAGGTATTCCGTAGTGTGGGTAAAGTGCGCTACCTCTGCAGAGTGTAATTAATCTATCGATAGTTGTGTCCTCGGTTATGGGCATAACTCAGAAGTAAGTCACACCATGGATCAACTTTTCTAATAAATCTTGCAAACTAAGTGAGTGCTGTGATCATTGGTTCGTGGTGAAGCATGAACACTTGAGGTGTTCATGAGTGATTTGGTTTCAGGTGTGACCCTGGTATGGTCACCGTTTGGTTACGAGGTAACCATCTGGTAAGCGAGTCTGTGGGACTCATTGCATGAAACGATTGTTTTCCTTTAGTAGTAGTAGTTTTGCATTAAATTAATCTCATTAAGTATCATGATATTGTTTGTCATCGTGCTTATGTTTATTGTGAGCTTGCAAGTACATTAAATGTACTGACCTGGCGTGTTATACCAGTTTTCAGGCAAGTCAGTTCACATCGGAGCGCATTTCGTGTCTATTCCGTGTTCACATAGGTGTCCCTATGCTATGGAGTTCCACTTCGTCGTTCTTCCGCTGCCGCGTAGTTCGTGTGATCAAGGCCCCTTCATGTTCATTAAATAATGTACATATTGTCCAGCAGCACCGTGTTTGCCACTGGCCTCGAATCTCAATGTAATATCAGACCTATGTAATCCGCTAGCATCAATAAAGCTGTTGTTTCTGTACCATGTTGTTGTGTGTTGCCAGAAGAGTTGATCTTTGGGCTGGCAATGCAAGGTAAACCGGTTGCTCTGAGCCGGGGTGCCATAGGAACATCGATCATTGCGCATGCACGTGAGAGATAAAGAATGCCCGTATGATGGAGAGGGGGAGGTGTGTGTGTGCATGCATGGGAGACCGACCTGAAGAAAAAGATTGCATGTGTGCGATGGATAATGTTGAATGGTAGTGTGTGTGCATGCATGCAAAAAAAAATTTAGTGGTACAATTATGAAGAGAAGATGACTGTGTGGGTGTAAAAGACTAGGTGAGGTCATAATCAATGTAAAGTTGAATTCAAATATTTGAATAAGAGATCATGATGTTTGAAACCCATGCATGCATGAATATAACTGAGATTTGCGCGGTGTAGTTTGGAAACAAGCATGTTGTACTGTATACACATTGAACAAGGTCAGACTGATTTGAATTTGACATATCGATGGCAGACATTGTTTGGCCACATTTCATCCGTGCATGGACACACTATTCTAATTGGAGATGATGGGTGGCTTTCGCATCACATATCTATATCTATACCCCTATATATATTATATTTTATACTTTTTATATAGTGTGCGGATAACTTTAACTTTGAAAGATGGTCATTGGATGAGGCCAATCCGATGGTGCAGAGATGGCAAATTTGAGCACTACTGGCCGTTGGATATTATCTAGATTCCACCAGATTTTGCCACATGTACAATCTAGAAGACTCCATGGTTGAACTTAAGCATAATGCACAAACCTCAAAACACAAGCACTTCTTCTTTGTTCTAGAATATTTTGTATTAGAATTGCCCAAATGTTTTTCTACAAGAATTTCCATTATTTGTTTTTTACTTTATCCTTTACAATGCACAATTCCATGAATCTAAAAATAGATTAGCTTTCTTATAAAAACTAGATGATTTTGAATGAAATGAACTACAAGAATTAAACGAACATCTACAGCATGCATATATGACTCAAAGCTTACATGCTATAATGTGGTATTTATTCATAATTTGGTTGCCAAATCTCATTCGTGCCATGCACGTGTACCTTACTAGTCTAAATGGTATTTGTGTGTGTGTGTTGTGCGTGTTAAACACATTGTACGTAGTATATCATACATGGTTTAGATTCCGAACATCTAGCTAGAGCATACATGTACTATGATTTGAATTTGACATAAAATGGATACATATATTTGAATTTGAGATCGTATGTACATGTAGTTCGTATTTATATAGGAATTTACTTCTCCTATATTCATGTCATGTGTTGTGAAGATAATATTTAGATGGTTGTATAACTAACCCGAGTACAATCTCCAATTAAGTCCATATGCTAGACAACATACATTGTTTTTTTATTGTTGAGGGAAGTGTAAATTGTTTTGGTAATGTACACGTTATGTTTGTTGTCCCATTTTTTTTATTTTTTTTGTATTTGAATGCATTTCCAGTAATATAGTAAAACGGGACATGGCTCTCTCAAGTGATGAGGTGTGAATTGTCTTTTTTTTGGGGGGGGGGTGGTACACGTTAAGCTTGTTCTCCTGAAATTTCAAGTCGCGCCTTGTTATGCCGAAATTTCAAGCTAGCGTCTCTGCCTATCGTGCTGCAAAACTCCCACCTCTTCAACCCGCACCTTGTTACCCCAAAATATTAAAGATATATCTTTGTCTAGTTGTGCTCCGACAACTCCCTCCATCTCAACCCGCACCTTGCTATTCCAAAATTACAACGCGTGCCAAAACTCCCACCTCCTGTGAAATCCGGACACGCGAAATGCCCGTGATACCCCTGAGCCAAAAGAACCGCCTAGCTCAAATTGGTGGGGGAACTTTTGTAACTTACCCCAAATTTTGGACAATCGCATCCCAAAGCCATGGTTCCCCACTCCCATCCCATCCTCCCACCCATTCGTACACCAAGGTCGCAAAAACCCGCGAAGCCCCACACCCTCCACCGTCCGCCACCCAGCAGGAGCCACTTCCCTGACGACGTCATTCACAGCAACACCTCGACGTCCCTCATCCATCGTACCATATGAGGATCCGTCATCGATCTCGTCATCTTGCTGGTTTAGCCACCCTGTCCTCCAAGGAGCTGCCCCGACATTCCCCTCGTCTTTCGCGCCCCCTCCATTCCCATACCGCCGTCTTCACCTGCACCACCTTAAGAGCATCATCATGAACGCTTCCTCGGATGAATTTGAGGCCTAATTGGCGCCACCGAAGAGGTTGTATACTCATCGCCGCATTTTCTTCTTGATTCGATCTCACGGTCCTGCCGGTGCTCAGTCCCGAGCTGACACGGCGCGGCTCCATCCACGGCGGCGTTGCTAGCCACTTCCTCCACCATGTCGCTCCCTCGGCAACGACGTCCACATCAGTAGGAGCTGCTGCTGCTTTAGCTCTCGCTCGTGTTGCTGCTCTGCTCTTGCTCTCGGTCCCCTGCTTGGTCTGCTCTTGCTATTGCTCTTTCTCGCGCTGCTGCTCTCGCTCTTGCTCTTGCTTGCGATGCTGCTCCGATTTAGCTACACTTCTGTTGACTGAATCGACTTTTGGGTCAGTCGATTTTCAGGGGGTGGGGGGACTCGCCAGAGTTAAGGAAGAACCAGCCGAAGCAGGGATGGGGGCTCGCCGGAGAGCTACCCCACTATCAATCTTAGGGTTCAGGGTGGGGGCGGTGGTCGTCGGTGGTGGTGGGGTGGTGGCGTGGGGATCGTCGAAGAAAAAGCTCGGCATGGGGGGGCGCTAGAGGGATAGCTGGGGCAGCGGCGGACCAGCGGTGGGGAGTGGTTTCGAGGCGGGCAGGGCGGCGCACCGCCAACCGCGGGTGGCGGGGGCGGCGGTTTGGTTGGTGGTGGTTGGCGGCTCAGGGGGGTGGAAGTTGAAGATGAACTGCAGGCTCTTGATTTCATATCCAACGGCTGGAAAATTGACTGACCAGAGATAAAAAATTCAGTCGACTGACGTGTAGCCTTACCTGATGCTGCTACATGGCCAGCTGCCCCGGCTCTCACACGCGCTGCTGCTGCTGCTACTGCTTTTCTACTTCTAGTGCGTTTAGTTTCGACAGTAAAATTCAGTTCCGATAGTTAAATTCAGTCTCGATAGTTAAATTTAGTTTCGACAGTTAAGTTCAGAGATGAGCGGCTGATGTATTTTACATCTAGAACTTTGTGGTTATGAATTTTACGTCATCTATTGGAGATGCTATTATAATTCCACTCAGGTTAATGTTGTCTCTCCTATCCTGCTTCAGCCTTGGCTTCGTACAACTCACTGGAGCTGCTCCAACAACGAACCCCTCCATCACAGCGGAGCAGTACCCTGGGCTCCATCTCAGGATCCCTAAGATCTTCTTCCCATCCTCCGACAGCCAAGACAGCCGGAGCATCCTCACTGACCAACCCAATCACGCTGAGATCGACATGGCTTCGCCAAAGAGGTTGTACACTTGTTGCATCTCTTTTGTACTCTACATGTTATATATATTGTCCACTAAGCACACGTAGTAACGTGAAATACGATTAGTTTCTCCTACTATATGACAAGTAGTGAGGTACTAGGTAACTTAGTTATCCGTGATGGACTCTCTTGAACACCATCATTATTTATCTCTGTGCGTTTGAGCTGTGCATTTGTCGATTGGCCTGGTGAAAGGATCGAGAAGAGGTGTCTAGGGGGGGGGGTGATTAGACACTAAGTACCAAAAGTTGCAGTTTTTAACTTCTTTAAGTTTAAGTGGAGTTTTGGCACAATTTTAACAATCACAACACATATCAAGCAAGCATGCAAAGAGTATATGGGCAGCGAAAAGTAAAGCATGCAGCTTGCAAGAAAGTAAAGGGATGGGATTGGAGTGTGCAAACGCAATTTGGACACACGGAGATTTTTGGGATGTGGTTCCGATAGGTGGTGCTATCGCACATCCACGTTGATGTAGACTTCAACCCACGAAGGGTAACGGCTACACGAGTCCACGGAGGGCTCCACCCACGAAGGGTCCACGAAGAAGCAACCTTGTCTATCCCACCATGGCCGTCGCCCATGAAGGACTTGCCTCACTAGCGGTAGATCTTCATGAAGTATGCGATCTCCTTGCCCTTACAAACTCCTTGGTTCAACTCCACCATCTTGTCGGAGGCTCCCAAGTGACACCTAGCCAATATTGGAGACACTACTCTCCAACAAGTAACAAATGGTGTGTTGATGATGAACTCCTTGCTCTTGTGCTTCAAATGATAGTCTCCCCAACACTCAACTCTCTCTCACGGGACTTGGATTTGGTGGAAATAAGATTTGAGTGGAAAGCAACTTGGGGAAGGCTAGGGATTAAGATTCATATGGTAGGAATGGAATATCTTGGCCTCAACACAAGTGTAGGTGGTTCTCTCTCAGAAAATGTATGCTGGAAGTGTAGGCACGTTCTGATGGCTCTCCCCACGAATGAAGAGGAGGTGGAGGGGTATATATAGCCTCCACATAAAATCTAACCATTACACACAACTTGCCAATCTCGGTGGGACCGAATTGAGAAACTCGGTCGGATCGATTCAGCAAATCTAGTGACCGTTAGGATTTTCGGTGGGACCTACATGCAACTCGGTAGGACCGATATGATTAGGGTTAGGGCATAATGTAATCTCGGTGTGACCGATTACACAACCTCGGTGAAACCGATTTTGGTAATAAGCTAACCAGAGAGTTGGTCAGGTAAACTCGGTGGGACCGATTCGCTCATCTCGGTGAGACCGAAATGTTACGAAAAGGAGACAGAGTGTTTACATTGCAATCTCGGTGAGACCGATTTATGCAAACTCGATGAGACCGATTTTGGTAAAAGATACATACAAAGAGATTGCAATCCCATCTCGGTGAGATCGAGATCCCTATCGATGAGGCCGATTTGCCTAGGGTTTGTGGTAGTGGCTATGACATCTGAACTTGGTGGCGCCGGATTGGAAGAATCGGTGGGGCCGAGTTTGACATTTGGTTTAGGTCATATGTGGATGTGAGAAAGTAGTTGAGGGATTTTGGAGCATATCACTAAGCACTTTGAGCAAGATCCTCATTAAGCAACACCTTATCCCTCCTTGATAGTATTGGCTTTTCCTATAGACTCAATGTGATCTTGGATCACTAAAATAGAAAAAGTAGAGTCTTGAGCATTGAGATTGGGCCAATCCTTTTGTCCTTAGCATTTTGAAGGGGTTCCACATCCTCTAGTCCATGACACTTCATTATTGATCTCATCTGAAACATACTAGGTAAAAGCGTTAGTCCAACAAGAGATATGTTGACATTAATTACCAAAATCACCCAGGGAGCACTTGTGCTTTCAATCTCCCCCTTTTTGGTAATTGATGACAACATACATCAAATCTTTAAATAAAGATATAGAGAATAACAAGTAAAGCTTTGGTAAGACATGTAACATGGATAGGCTCCCCCTACATGTATGCAATCATGTACATATGGAAAGTTGGAGCATGTGAGTGCATAAACATGACAGAGTAAGCAATGTGTTACATGTATCTTGGCTATATGCATCAGAGTAAAAGATGTGAATATGGGAAATGTACCTTCATGCTCATGAGTCCTTCTTGCAAACAGTATGTACATCAGCAAGAATTTCTCATACACATGATTTTGATGCATATACTTACCTTGTGGGTCTTGAGTTGGCTTAGGATGGAATGAACCTACATAAACAATGTTAGATAACACAGATACACCTACTGGCCAGAGCAAACATGAGAAACCACAAGAGTACCAAGACTGGGATGACATGTAGAGAGTGACTACTGAGTACCACATTAAATATAGACATGTCCCCAAAGGTAAAGATGTGCAATGAATTCAAGGATTTCCTTCCCTTAGATGTCTTGCTCCCCCTGAATCTAGCATGGGATACTGGGAGAAGATAGGGAACAGAAAATCAGAGCAAAACCGGAGCTCAAAGAAAGTAAAAAGAGCTAATAATGCAAACAAGCACATATGAACATGTCTTTCCCCTCTTGAAGACATGTGATTTCTCTCCTCTTGAACACCAAGCATCTGGGGTCCTTGATGATTACTCTTTCTCCCCTTGAGTATTCTCTCCCCCTATAGATATGATTAAGCTTTGATGTGATCACTCTCTCCCCCTTTGACATCAATTTCCAAGAAGGGTTCTTCTGGATTTTTGTCATGATGGGTTTGGTCCTTGAGTCACAGAACAAAGCAGTAAGTTGAATGTGATGCTGGTCGAGGACAAGATTCATTGAGTGGAGTTGGATCTAAAAAGGAATGCAGAAACAAGTGGCAAGCTGCCTTTCCTGTATTGAAATCGGCGGCACCGAGTTGTTTGTTTTTGGTTGTACCAAAATTATTCGTTGGACCGAAGGCATCAGACCGGTGTGATCGAGTTCATCGTAGAGAAAACACTTGTCACCTCAGCTCACTAGACAACTAAGATCTCACAAGGATTTGCAAGGAATTAACTAAAAGATTTGCAATGAATTGGATGCAGGGAATGCAGAACAAACAGAAAAGAAAAAGAAATCTAGATGAAGTTTTTTTAAGAAGGGGGAAACAAATATGCATGAGACAAATGCAAGAGCACAGAAAAGAACACAAGAGAACTTCATCTAGAATTGGTCGGCGACAAAGTCACCTATGTTAGCGTATATTGACTTAGGAGTCAAGTGAGATCACTTCATCATAGGTCATACTCATCGTTTAAGCTCAAAATGGGGTTACCATTTTTCGTTTAAGCATCTTGATGTATTCATATCTTGTCAAGTTGCTTTGACTCATGACTTGGAGTAAAGCTTCTCTGAGATGGAATAACATACCTTGGGTGGTGGTGTTGATTGTGATCATATAGTTGAACTTGTGTGGGTTGCTGAAGGTTGTGTGAGTTGGGAGCACCACTTGGAATTTGAGTTCATCTACCTACATGGGATAGTTTTTGCAAGGAAGAGCACTTGTGTATCCAAAATGACAATCATGAATTTCAATAATAAATTTGTCAAAGGATATGTTTGAATGGTTTCGTGCTTCCTTGTATTCAACCACCATTATGTAGAGACTTCGTGATGTACAGATCGCTCAAGATGTGAGTAAGTTGCAATCTCTTAGATTTAGATTCATCCAAGTACCTACAAGGGTTAGATAACATGCAAGATGCAAATGTATCCAAGACATAAGATAGTCATCATAAGAGAAATATCAAGGATTAGTCATCGACTCATGTCTTGCAGGTATCCAATGCAGTTCCTACTCCAAGTTTGAAGCATCAATGATGTTCAATTCACCTCTTAACCTGCAAAACACTTTCTCATCAAGTGGTTTAGTGAATATGTCCGCTAATTGCTTTTCGGTGGGGACATGCTTAAGATTAATGTCCCCTTTGGCAACATGATCTCGAATGAAATGATGACGAACTTCAATATGCTTAGTTCGAGAGTGTTGCACGGGATTGTGAGCAATCTTGATAGCACTTTCATTGTCACAAAGTAATGGAACATGTTTCACATATATCCCATAATATTTAAGAGTTTGGGTCATCCAAAGTAATTGAGCACAACATGAACCAGCGGCAATGTATTCCGCTTCGACGGTGGATAAGGATACCGAGTTTTGTTTCTTGGAAGACCAAGATACAAGAGATCCACCAAGAAATTGAAAAGTACCCGAAGTGGACTTTCTATCAACCTTGTCACCGGCATAGTCTGAGTCAGAGTAGCCAACAATATCGAAAGAGGCCCTCTTTGGATACCAAATGCCAAAATTTGGTGTATGGATTAAGTATCTCACTATCCTTTTAACGGCCTTAAAGATGACATTCTTTAGGAGCAGCTTGATATCGTGCGCACATGCACACACTTAGTATAATATCGGGACGTGAAGCACATAGATATAACAATGAACCAATCATAGAGCGATAAACCTTTTGATCGACCTGTTCACCATCTTTAGTCAAATCAAGATGTCCACTAGTAGGCATGGGTGTAGTCATACCTTTGCATTCTTACATATTGAACTTCTTGAATAAGTCCTTGCTGTACTTCGTTTGAGAGACAAAGGTACGTTCCTTGGTTTGCTTTATTTGCAAACCAAGAAAGAATTTGAGTTCACTCATCATAGACATCTCAAACTTCTCCGACATTAGCTTTCCAAACTTTTCACTAAAATGAGGGTTAGTAGAACTTTCGGTGTCAAAACCGGCGGATCTCGGGTAGGGGGTCCCGAACTATGCGTCTAGGCGGATGGTAACAGGAGACAAGGGACACGATGTTTTACCCAGGTTCGGGCCCTCTTGATGGAGGTAAAACCCTACGTCCTGCTTGATTAATATAGATGATATGGGTAGTAAAAGAGTGGATCTACCACGAGATCAAGGAGGCTAAACCCTAGAAGCTAGCCTATGGTATGATTGTTGTAATGTATGTTGTGTCCTACGGACTAAAGCCCTCCGGTTTATATAGACACCGGAGAAGGCTAGGGTTACACATAGTCGGTTACAATGGTAGGAGATCTACATATCCGTATCGCCAAGCTTGCCTTCCACGCCAAGGAAAGTCCCATCCGGACACGGGACGGAGTCTTCAATCTTGTATCTTCGCAGTCTTGGAGTCCGGCGGACGATGATAGTCCGGCCATTCGGACACCCCCTAGTCTAGGACTCCCTCAGTAGCCCCTGAACCAGGATTCAATGACGATAAGTCCGGCGCGCATAATGTTCGGCATTGCAAGGCGGGTTCCTCCTTTGAATAATCCAGAGAAGATCATGAACACCAGGATAGTGTCCGGCTCTGCAAAATAAATTCCACATTCCACCGTAGAGAGAATAAAATGTCCACAAGTCCAATCTGCTGACGTATTTTGCGGCATGTCGTCACGCCACTACCAAGCCTTTACTTGAATTGTTTTTTATTGTACCACCTCAGCGCGTTTAGCGAGGCGGTTTCCTTGGCACGTCCTGTCGAAGCAGAGATCTTGTTCCCGTTATTCCGGGATTCTCATCAATACGGACGTGGGTAACCCAACCGCGCCATTGATGGTGGCGCTTGGGAGATAAGCGAGTTTTACCAGGCTGGTGGGGGACGCATAGTCTTCGCCCGCCTATATATAAGGGATAAGGATTTACCTTCTCACCTACGCCTTCTTCCTACTTTGCTTATCCGTCTCTACGCACTCAAGCTCCAGCGACCAAGTTCGCGCATCTCGCCTCGACCTTCTCCGACCATGTCTGGAGCGGGAGGCAAATGGTTGGCCTCCACCGTTAAGGAGGAGCACATCACCAAGCTGCGTAGCGCGGGATACCTTTCCGGCGACGTCGCGCATCAGCTGCCCGACGAGGGGCAGCTCATCCCCACCCCTGGGCCCCATGAGAGGGTCGTTTTTCTCCCCCACTTCCTCCGCGGACTGGGCTTTCCACTTCACCCCTTTGTCCGGGGGCTCATGTTCTACTACGGCCTGGATTTCCACGATCTGGCGCCGAACTTCATCCTCAACATCTCGGCGTTTATCGTCGTGTGTGAGGCCTTCCTCTACATCCAGGCCCACTACGGCCTGTGGCTCAAGACCTTCAACGTCAAGCCAAAGGTTGTGAAGGGCACTCAAGCGGAGTGCGAAGGCGCCATGTTGGGCAAGATGCCCAGCGTCCTTTGGTTCGAAGGGGCCTTCGTGGACTCCGTCAAGGGGTGGCAATCGGGGTGGTTCTATATCACCGAGCCGCGCAACGCCACATGGGTGGCGGCCCCCCAGTTCATATCTGGTATTCCCACGCAGCTCACCTCCTGGAAAGAGAAGGGCTTGAGGTGGGGTAATGCGAAGGAGGTGACGGGACTCGAAGCCTGTATCCGGAAGCTGGTGGATAAGAAGCTGAGGCTGGTTGACGTAGTCCAAGTCACGCTCGTTCGCCAGATTCTCCCATGCCAAGAGAGGGCATTCAATCTGTGGGAGTTTGATCCGGAACAGCACCAGGCGCTGAGCGAGCTCTTCGACACGACGTACGAAGGCGCCTGGAGGGTGCTGTTCAAGGGCGCCGAAGCCCCCGCATCCGGGACAGAAGATCGCGGATTCCACTCGCAGCATCTGGCTGACGAGGTAAGTGATTCTACCCCTTTACGGGACACTTGTGGTAAATAGATTGATTCTAAGAGGGTTTCAATCTCCCTTTTCCTTTGACAGGAATGGATGAAGAAGGCCGAGCAGCTCATCTGCCCGGCTCGCATGCCGGAAGACCCAGTGGATGCCCGTCTAGCGGGGTTGCTGGTTCCGGCACCGCACGTGGTGCCGGAGAAGAAGGCCAAGAAGGTGGCCACGGATACTCGGAAGAGTACCCATTTTCAGGTGTCCAACGACGAGGCGGATTCCTCCCCCGAAGATGAGGAGGAGGAAGAAGACTCTCTCCCAGAGGAGGGAGAGAGAAAAAGGAAGGCCTCCTCTACAGGGGGGGCCGAAGGGTCCAAGAGGGGAAGAACTATTCCCCCGGACAGCTCCGCCAACACCAACGTTGGCGAAGAAGAATGGCCCTCAAGGGCCAGGCCTCAGGCGAGATCGTGAGTATCCGGATCCCTGTATAACCTGAAATTTCTTTCGTGCCACATAGTGCCTTTCTAATGCCGCATACTGCCTATAGTCCGGCCGACGATGATCTCCCTGCTTCATCGAGCGGGTCGTTGGCGGCGTCGGATGTGGAGTCCATCCCGACTGCCTCCACCCCTCGCGCCGACGAGGACGCCGAGGTGGGATCCCAAAAAGGGACCCATCAGGAGGAGGCCCCGGAGGCGCCGCAAGGCAGCCTCCCGGACTATGCGCCGGACTCTACACCGGAACCTGCAGTGGTTCCAGAGTCCGGCAGGCGGCCCCTTCGCAAGAAGGACAAGACCGTGCCACCGGCGGCCCCCGTCCAACCAGAGGCGCCGGACAACTTGTTGGAGGCGCTCAAAGGCGCTTCCATCGAGGAAGAACACCGCACTATCATTGAGGTAAGAAGTTAAAATTATGTAATGTAATACCGCATAGACAGTAGCCCCTGATGCTCAGTTCGGCGTTCGGAAAGAAAAGCCGGACTGAGGATCTTAAAAGATATACGCAGGGTTGCTTAAAATATGTCAATATGGGTTTGCAGGCTGCGCTGCTGACCTCTGCCGCACTGACTGCGGAGGTCGGTGCATTGAAACAAGATCTCGAGCGGTCCGAGCAAGAGCTCGGCCATGCCAAGAAGCAGCTCGAGGACAAAGAAGGTGAGTAACACCACTTTGAATATTTACCTTACAGAAAAGGATTTAGGTTGCAATAAAAATGACAACGATAACGTTGGTACTGCAGGGGACATTGACGAGGTGGCAGCCCTGAAAGAGGCTGTGTCCGCGGCCGAACACAATGCGGCTGCGGAACGGGCCGAGCGAGAGAAGCAAGAGGCGCGGGTGGCGGAAGTGCGGCAAGAGCTCCAGGCTCTCATGGAAAAGCATGAGGGTTTGGAGTGTGACTCCAAGACTCGAGAGTGCGAGCTCGCCTCGGCTCTCGAAAGTGCCAAGTCCGCCAAGGCCGAGGCCCGTAAGGCCCTTCAGGAGGTTGAAGATGTGAAGAAAATAGCCGCGGGTAAGGCATTTTTCATGCAAAGCAAGCATGTTAATGTGAACTACCTGATACTTACCCGAATTCGGAGCTCTCCAGGGGCGTTTGCAGATCTGCCGCGCAGTGTATCCGATGCCGCCGCATTTTACTGTGGCCAGGAGGCGAGCTCAACGGAGAAGGTCTTCTGGTCTCAGTACGCTGAGACCGGCCATCCGGTGCCCCCTAGCGACCAGCTGAAGCAGCTGGTCGAGCTCCACAAGGCGGCCGAGGAGGCCATGAAGGGTCTTATAGTCCGGCTGTGGCCTGGGCAGGCCCTGCCTGGGAGCTACTTCGGCCTTGTGCGGCGGCTGGTGGATGCATGCCCCTGGGTGGAGCTCATCAAGCGCTCCGCCTGTATTGAAGGTGCTCGTCGGGCCCTTGCCCGCACAAAGGTGCACTGGGGCAGGCTGGATGCGGAGAAGCTTCTCACTGACCCGCCGCCACCGGGCAAGGAGTATCGTATGCCCGAAATGTATTATAAAACTTTCCTGAAGGGAGCTCGCAATATTGCGGATGAATGCCCTAGAGATGTGATTTTTGAGTAAACTCGCTATGTATTATCCTGTGCGCTGAAAACTTTGTTCATGTGCACTTTAAGCAACGCTTGTTTAATTTAAAATATTACCTTCTGTGCGGCCGTTTATGAAATCTGAGAGATGGCAAGTCTTTGGCTTCAGCCCCCAAGTCGCGAGTGCTGGGGTGTTCGGGATAACTTGAGCACTCTTGTTCCCATTTTTGGGTCCATCTAGGGAGGCGCTCAACACAACGAACAAGGCAACTGGACTTATAATGCTTGAACACTCTCACTTAGCCATAGAATTCTATAATTTTAAATTTCGGCGAAGCCCCTAGTATTCGGAAGACTGAATTCGGGGCGCTATCCACGCCTTCGTCGGACATTATCCGGAACTTCGCTCGAAGCGGCGTGAGTCTTTAAGGACCCGAAAAGACCTCTCGAATAGCGACCAGTCTCTCGCCTTATCATGCCGGTCAGTTTTAGCTTTCTCCACTGAGGCGCTCGCCCGGCTCAACCGGGGCGCAATCGCAGTGGTTCTCCCAGTGCCACCTTAGCTGACGGAACAGAACGTAAGGCACCAAAATGTGGGAGCCGGGAAAACCCAACTATTGACCCAAGACATGATTCAGAGCCGATTCATATAATGCTATAAGTTCGGGGTGCCGCACTTGTGAAAGTGTTCGGACATATCACACCATAATGCGGGGAACATAAGCCCCTGGTGTATTAGGCCGTACCAAAATATACGGGTGCAAGATGTCATGTAATGAACATATATATGTAATAGCAGGCAAAAAAGTGCTGCGTCATTTATTAAAGAAAGTCTGCTATGAGTGCGGACTGATACAAATAATGCGGTAAGAAAGGGTTTTGGACTAGTTAAACATGTCCCCCTCCAGGGGTAGGCTGCGTACTTGGTGTATATAATCAAATTTAATGCTCGTAATTGAGACCACCTGAGTGTTAGTCGCCGCATTCTTTCTCCCCCGGCTGTTGCATCATGAGTTCGGCAGGTCCGCCGGACAGGGCCTTTGGCTAACGGAGTCCTGTGTATACAAAGACGGAAAATAATAATAAGAAAGAGTGGCGCACTTGCAAGCCCTTGGTGTGGTCGAGCCGCACTCTGGGTCTATTGTGATCGTGCCCCTTCCCCTACGCCAATGGTATCTCCAAAGCGTAATGATGTACGCGGAGGGTTGTTCTTGTGATCATGCGAGGGCGAGGGTTAGGGCCGCATTGCTATGCGTGCTCGGATCGTGCCAGGTGCTCTTGGTTGGTATTGCTTCGGGCGCGTTTGGCTGTATCCGGCCGTTTAACGGCTGGACTCGGAAATTGCCTTAAAAGGCTGCTCTGTACTTCTGCCGCGAGAGCCGCTGTATGTTCCTCCGTTCGGAGGGAGCGTTCCGTATTTCCGTTGACCGTGATGACTCCATGAGGGCCTGGCATTTTGAACTTGAGGTATGCATAATGCGGCACCGCGTTGAACTTAGCAAACGCGGTTCGTCCGAGCAGAGCGTGATAGCCGCTGCGAAATGGGACTACGTCGAAGATTAACTCTTCGCTCCGGAAATTATCCGGGGATCTGAAGACCACTTCCAGTGTGACTGAGCCTGTGCAATTGGCCTCCACACCTGGTATGATGCTTTTAAAGGTTGTCTTTGTAGGTTTAATCCTCGAGGGGTCTATGCCCATCTTGTGCACTGTATCCTGATAAAGCAGGTTCAGGCTACTGCCGCCGTCCATCAGGACTCTCGTGAGGTGAAGTCCATCGACGATTGGGTCTAAAACCAATGCGGCGAATCCGTCATGGCGGATGCTGGTCGGATGGTCTCTTCGATCGAAAGTGATCGGACAAGAGGACCATGGATTGAACTTCGGGGTGACTGGCTCCATCGCGTATACGTCCCTTAGTGCATGCTTCCGCTCCCTCTTGGGTATATGGGTTGCGTAAATCATGTTCACCCTCCGGACTTGTGGGGGGAAACCCTTCTGTCCTCTATTGTTCGGCGGTCGGGTCTCTTCCTCGTCGTCGCTGTTTAGCCCCTTGTCGTTGTTTTCGGCAATTAACTTGCCTGCCTACTTGAACACCCAGCAATCTCTGTTGGTGTGATTAGCTGGCTTTTTAGGGGTGCCGTGTATCTGGCATAAGCGGTCGAGTATTCGGTCCAAATTGGACGGACTCGGAGTGGTTCTTTTGAATGGCTTCTTCCACTGACGGGGTTTAGAGCCTCGGAATCCGGCGTTGACTGCCGTATCCTCCTTATCATCGCCGTTAATGCGGCGTTTATTTTTGCTTCGACGCGACCTGCCATTGTGGTCCTTAGTATCCGGACTGCCAGCATTTTTACTGAGGTTGTTGCTGTGAGCTAGCCAGCTATCCTCTCCCGCGCAGAAGCGGGTCATTAATGATGTGAGGGCTGCCATGGATTTCGGCTTTTCCTGTCCCAGGTGCCGGGCTAGCCACTCGTCACGGATGTTATGTTTGAAGGCTGCGATGGCCTCTGCATCCGGACAGTCGATGATTTGGTTTTTCTTTGTCAAGAACCGTGTCCAGAATTGTCTGGCCGATTCGTCTGGCTGCTGAATTATGTGGCTTAGGTCATCGGCGTCTGGTGGCCGCACATACGTGCCCTGGAAGTTGTCGAGGAATGCGGCTTCCAGGTCTTCCCAACAACCAATTGACTCTACGGGCAAGCTGTTAAGCCAATGCCGAGCTGGTCCTTTAAGCTTGAGTGGGAGATGCTTGATGGCGTGGAGATCGTCACCGTGGGCCATATGGATGTGAAGGAGATAATCTTCGATCCAAACCGCGGGGCCTGTCGTGCCATCGTAAGATTCAATGTTTACGGGTTTAAACCCTTCAGGGATTTGATGATCCATTACTTCGTCAGTGAAGCATAGCGGGTGTGCGGCGCCTCTGTATTGAGCAATATCACGACGTAGCTCGAGAGAGCGTTGTCTGCTGTGTTCGGCCCAGCCGGAGTTATTGTATATGGCGTGACGGTATTCGTCGTGGGTCGTGGGGCGCCCCCGTGATCCGTAGATGGATCTGGATTGCCTTGCTTTGTCCTCCAATATATCTCGCAAGTCCGGCGCGTTCCCTCTTGGCTTCGCACTTTTGGAGTGATGCCGGGGTATGGTCTTGGTGGAGGGCCTGGATGCCTCTCTGTCGCGACCACGGGGTGGTCGGTCTGCCGTATCGTGCGCTGGTGATGAAGGTATGTATGCTTCCTCCTCTAATCAGGGGAGCAACTTGCGTCTTGGGTAGCTTTTGGAGGGGCGTTCGAGTTTATACTCTTCGGCCGCGAGGACCTCGGTCCATCGATCGGCCAGCAGGTCCTGATCAGCTTGAAGCTGCTGCTGCTTTTTCTTTAGGCTATTTGCCGTGGCGATAAGCCTGCGTTTGAAACGCTCTTGTTCGACGGGATCCTCAGGCACGACGAATTCGTCGTCGTTGAGGCTTGCCTCATCTTCGGAGGGAGGTATATAGTTATACTCCTCGACCTCTTCGTCTGCCGCCCTCTCATGAGGGCTTGCTTCTGTATCCTCCTGCAATGAGTCTTGCTGGAGGGGATTGTCTTCGGCACTCTTTGGAGTATTATTATCTCCTGTGCCGGAATCTCCATTCTTGCTGTGGCGGGATTTAGAGCGGCGCCGCTGACGCCGGCGCTTGGGCTGTTTCTTTAAGGAATCTGCCTCCGCTGCTTCTTCGCCGCCCCCATCTTTTGGGGTGTCCACCATGTATATGTCGTATGACGAGGTGGTCTTCCAGTGTCCTGTAGGCGCTGGTTCCTGTTCGTCTCCGGCATCGTCGTCCATAGCGTCGATGTCTTCGGAGTCGTAGTCTAGCATGTCAGTTAGATCGTCGACAGTGGCTACAAAGTGGGTGGTGGGTGGCCTCTGAATTTCTTCGTCTTCCATATCCCAACCCTCCTAGCCATAATCCGGCCAGGACTCTCTGGATAGCGAGAGATGCTTTAGCGAATTTAAGATGTCGCCAAAGGGTGAGTGTTGGAAGATGTCTGGGGCGGTGAATTCCATAACCGGCGCCCAATCAGATTCGATTGGCAGGGGCGTGGGAGGTCCGGAGTCCGGCAGGGAGTCCGCCACCTCGGAGTCACGAGCTTCGTGAGGGACAAGGTTAGTGTTCGGCTCCATCGCCGTGGAAGTTGAAGCCCCCGAGGTGGTGTCCAACCACCGGTCCTCGATCTGGGCGATCGGCTCCGGTCTAAGGGCCGGAGCGGATTCTTGTGTGGCCACCAAGGCACTTTCGGCGGCAGAGCTAGATCATGCCCATCGTAACAGTGTGGCACGCTTGGCTGTGGCTCGAGCCCGTCAAAGATCAAGTCCCCGCGGATGTCGGCCATGAAGTTTAGGCTTCCGAATCTGACCTGACGGCCAGGGGCGTAGCTTTCGATCTGCTCCAGATGGCCAAGTGAATTAGCCCACAGTGCGAAGCCGCCGAATACGAAGATCTGTGCGGGGAGAAAAGTCTCACCCTGGACAGCGTTGTTGATTGAAGAAGCCATCGAGCCTATCGGTGACGACACAGAGGAACTCTCAATGAAAGCACCAATGTCGGTGTCAAAACTGGTGGATCTCGGGTAGGGGGCCCCGAACTGTGCGTCTAGGCGGATGGTAACAGGAGACAAGGGACACGATGTTTTACCCAGGTTCGGGCCCTCTTGATGGAGGTAAAACCCTACGTCCTGCTTGATTAATATTGATGATATGGGTAGTACAAGAGTGGATCTACCACGAGATCAAGGAGGCTAAACCCTAGAAGCTAGCCTATGGTATGATTGTTGTAATGTATGTTGTGTCCTACGGATTAAAGCCCTCCGGTTTATATAGACACCGGAGAAGGCTAGGGTTACACAGAGTCGGTTACAATGGTAGGAGATCTACATATCCGTATCGCCAAGCTTGCCTTCCACGCCAAGGAAAGTCCCATCCGGACACGGGACGGAGTCTTCAATCTTGTATCTTCGCAGTCTTGGAGTCCGGCGGACGATGATAGTCCGGCCATCCGGACACCCCCTAGTCCAGGACTCCCTCAAGAACCAAATATAATATCAGCAACATAGATTTAGCATACAAATAGTTCTCCATTGACCCTTTTAGTAAAAAGAGTAGAATCTATTTTTCCAATTTCAAAGCCTTTTTCAATAAGGAACTTGGTCAAGCATTTATACCACGCTCTAGGAGCTTGTTTAAGACCATAAAGAGCTTTGTGAAGTTTGTAAACATGATCAGGTTTCTTAGGATTAACAAAGCCAGGAGGTTGCTTAACATAAACATCCTCCTCCATTTCACCATTTAGAAAAGCACTTTTAATGTCCATTTGGTACAAGGTGATATCATGGTGATTAGCATAGGATAGTAAGATGTGAATGGAGTCAAGTCTAGCAAAGGGAGAATAAGTCCCACCATAGTCTATACCTTCGACTTGTGTGTAGCCTTGGGCGACGAGACGTGCTTTGTTGCGAACTACTTGTCCATCTTCATCTTGCTTGTTGCGAAACACCCATTTGGTAGCGATGATGTTATGGTTGTTGTCGGGCTTCTCAACTAATGTCCAAACTTGATTTCAAAGTTGTGTAGCTCTTCATGCATAGCATTTATCCAATCCGGATATTCCAAAGCTTCATCAACCTTCATAGGTTCAATGCTAGAGATGAATGAATAGTGTTCACAAAAGTTAGCTAAATGAGTTTTACAGCGAGTGATTCTCCCGGTTTGGATATCATTGTAGATTTGCTTGACGGGATGGTCTTTAGCAATTCTTGCTCGAACTCGTGAAAGCTTTTTCTTGGATCTTGGTTGAACATCTTGTTCTTCTTCTTGGCCTTCTTCATTGTTGACATTGTCGTTCTCTTGTCGTGGTGGAGAAGGAGGTTGTTGACGTTCATCTTGGTGCACTTCCTCGTTTTCTTCATCTTGGTGTGTCCCACTTGTGGATGCTTCCGTATCAACTCTTGGTTCACCTTGTCGTGAGGTAGAAGCTTCCACTTGGACGGACGAGGTACTCTCCTTCACCTCCGTTGGATGAATCTTGCCAATAGACAAGTCTTGGATTGCTTCGGAGGGGTCTTTGTCTCCTACATCAATTGGCAATTATTCTACTTGTGAGCCGTTAGATTCATCAAACTTCACATCTACCATTTCTTCAACCTTTCGGGTGAAATTGTTGTAGACACGGTATGTGTGAGAGTTTGATCCATAACCAAGAAGGAAACCTTCATGAGACTTAGGAGAAAATTTAGAACGATGATGGTTATCAAGAATGTAGCACTTTGAGCCAAATACTTGAAAGTATCCAACTTGGGGTTTGTTACCGGTGAGGAGCTCGTATGCCGTCTTGCTGAGTAGCTTGTGAAGATACAAGCGATTTGTTGCATGACAAGCTGTCTCTACCGCTTCCGCCCAGAAGTGCTTCGGCGTCTTGTACTCATCAAGCATCATTCTCGCCATTTCGATGAGCGTCCTGTTCTTCCTCTCAACAACTCCATTTTGTTGAGGTGTGGACGTAGCAGAGAACTCATGTGAAATACCTTCTTCGTCAAGAAAGGTATCCACTTTAGCGTTCTTGAACTCCGTTCCGTTGTCACTGTGAACCTTCTTGATCGTCACTTCAAATTGATTTTGGGCCTTCCTAGCGAAGCTTTTGAAGATCTTTTGGACCTGCGATTTATCATTGAGAAAGAACACCCACGTAAATCTTGAAAAGTCATCAACTATAACTAGACCAAAAGAATTTCCACCCAGACTTTTGTAAGCGTTGGGACCAAAAAGATCCATGTGAAGTAGCTCGAGTGGCCTCCTTGTGGTCATGATGTTCTTCACGGGATGCCTCCCTCCAACCTGTTTACTTGTCTGACAAGCGCTGCAAAGTCTATCCTTATCAAATATGACATCGTTAACGCCAAGGATATGATTTCCTAATAAGCTTGTCAAGG
This sequence comes from Triticum timopheevii, assembly GCA_963921465.1. Taxonomy (NCBI): domain Eukaryota; kingdom Viridiplantae; phylum Streptophyta; class Magnoliopsida; order Poales; family Poaceae; genus Triticum; species Triticum timopheevii. Next base: position 246,781,401 of record OY997262.1, on the reverse strand, counting down.
TTTCGCATACCAACATGACCTAATTTTCTATGCCATAACCACCGTTTAGAGGATTTAGCGATGAATCAAGTTCTAGGTTGAGCCTTTTTAGTGAAATCAACAATGTATAGATCACCTCTACGTACACCGGTAAAGACCATTTTATGATTGTCTCTACTAAACACTTGGCAATCTACTTCAGTGAATAGGACATTGAAACCGAAATCAGCAAGTCTAGATACTGAAAGTAAATTGTATCCAAGAGATTCAACGAGCATGACATTTTGTATGGAGCTATCATGTGATATGGCCACCTTACTGAGGCCAACCATCTTACCCTTTGAGTTGTCACCCAAAGTGACATACTTTCGAGGACCTTCATTTTCAGCAAGCTCACGAAACATATCTTTATCTCCGGTCATGTGATCGGTACATCCACTATCAAGAACCCATTCCTTTCCTCCTGCCATATATCCCCGAAGATTTGGCATGAGACCAAAGTGTCTCATTGCACCATCAAGATCAAGGTCACTATCATCATCCTCATCATAGTATCCATGTTCAACATCGTCATGTGGTGGATCAAATCCTAGAGAGGGTGATTCGTTAGAGTGAGTTTGAAAATGATCTTCTTTATGAATTTTAATGGCTTCCGAAATAATATTACTAATGATTTTAACATCTCCTTTGGCACGCATAAGGTTTGTAAGCTCAAATAGACAATCACCAAACATAGGATCATTGGAATTCATCTTACTCAAGGCAATAGACTTATGGAGAATTTCATCTAGATTTTTCAAGGAATAATTTGGAAAACGTTCCACAAGAAATTTCCATATGGTGTAGGCACACTTAAGAGTAGGCAAACATCCAATCAAGTTTCTAGGCAAGCCTCTTTCGATAAGTTCAACAGTTCTAAGATTGCGAATCATGTCAATTGACTCATCAAGTGGAGGATGCATAGGATCAACATGAGGTGCAAAAGGGCTAGCAATGTACTTGTTCAAATGATATTGATTGAAAATCACAAGCATCTCATTTTTTCACTCATGAAAATACTCTCCATCAAGTATAGGCACTCTATGTCTAAGACTCCCAATAGTAGACTCATCCATTTTCCTCCAATGGTGTTTAAACCAAAGCAATGGAGACCAATGCTCTGATACCAATTGAAAGGATCGAGAAGAGGTGTCTAGAGGGGGGCGATTAGACACTAAGTACCAAAAGTTGCAGTTTTTAACTTCTTTAAGTTTAAGTGGAGTTTTGGCACAAGTTTAACAATCACAACACATATCAAGCAAGCATGCAAAGAGTATATGGGCAGCGGAAAGTAAAGCATGCAACTTGCAAGAAAGTAAAGGGATGGGATTGGAGTGTGCAAACGCAATTTGGAGACACGGAGATTTTTGAGATGTGGTTCCGATAGGTGGTGCTATCGTACATCCACGTTGATGGGGACTTCAATCCATGAAGGGCAATGGCTGCGCGAGTCCACGGTTGGCTCCACCCACGAAGGGTCCACAAACAATCAACCTTGTCTAACCCACCATGGCCGTCGCCCACGAAAGACTTGCCTCACTAGCGGTAGATCTTCACGAAGTAGGCGATCTCCTTGCCCTTACAAACTCCTTGGTTCAAGTACACAATCTTGTCGGAGGCTCCCAAGTGACACCTAGCCAATCTAGGAGACACCACTCTCCAAGAAGTAACAAATGGTGCGTTAATGATTGCTACGTCTTGAGCTTGTGTTGGTTTTCCTCGAAGAGGAGAGGGTGATGCAGCGATAGTAGCGTAAGTATTTCCCTCAGTTTTTGAGAACCAAGGTATCAATCCAGTAGGAGGCTCCTCAAAAGTCCCACACACCTACACAAACAAACTGAGAACTAGTAACCAACACAATAAAGGGGTTGTCAATCCCTTCACGACCACGCGAAAGTGAGATCTGATAAAGATAGTATGATAAGATAATTTTTTTTGGTATTTTATAATATAGATGCAAAAAGTAAAGATGCAAATAAAAGTAGATTGAAAGCAAATATGATAAGAGATAGACCCGGGGGCCATAGGTTTCACTAGAGGCTTCTCTCAAGATAGCATAAGTATTACGGTGGGTGAACAAATTACTGTCGAGCAATTGATAGAAAAGCACATATTTATGAGATTATCTAGGCATGATCATGTATATAGGCATCACGTCCATAACAAGTAGACCGACTCCTGCCTGCATCTACTACTATTACTCCACACACCGACCAACTCCTGCCTGCATCTAGAGTATTAAGTTCATAAGAACAGAGTAACACATTAAGCAAGATGACATGATGTAGAGGGATAAACTCAAGCAATATGATATAAACCCCATCTTGTTATCCCCGATGGCAACAATACAATACGTGCCTTGCAACCCTTTCTGTCATTGGGTAAGGACACTGCAAGATTGAACCCAAAGCTAAGCACTTCTCCCATGGCAAGAAAGATGAATCTAGTAGGCCAAACCAAACTGATAATTCGAAGAGACTTGCAAAGATAACTCAATCATACATAAAAGAATTCAGAGAAGATTCAAATATTATTCATAGATAAACTTGATCATAAACCCACAATTCATCGGATCTCGACAAACACACCGCAAAAAGAGTTTACATCGAATAGTTCTCCACAAGAGGGGGGGGGGAGAACATTGTATTGAGATCCAGAAAGAGAGAAGAAGCCATCTAGCTAATAACTATGGACCCGTAGGTCTATGGTAAACTACTCACAACTCATCGAATGGGCAAGGATGTTGATGTAGAAGCCCTCCATGGTCGATTCCCCCTCCGGCAGAGTGCCGGCGAAGGCTCCAAGATGAGATCTCGCGGATACAGAAGGTTATGGCAGTGGAAATTGTGTTTTGTGGTGCTCCTGGATGTTTTTGGGGTACGTAGGTATATATAGGAGGAAGAAGTACGTCGGTGGCCGACAGAGGGGCCCACGAGACAGGGGGCGCGCCCTACAGGGGGGTGCGGCCTCCTATCTCGTGGCTTCCTCGGCTGCTTCTTGACTTACACTCCAAGTCCTCTGGATCACGTTCTTTCCAAAAATCACGCTCCCGAAGGATTCATTCCGTTTGGACTCCATTTGATATTCCTTTTCTTCGAAATACTGAAATAGGCAAAAAACAGCAATATGGGCTGGGCCTCCGGTTAGTAGGTTAGTCCCAAAAATGATATAAATGTGTAAAATAAAGCCCATAAACATCCAAAAGGGGTAGTATAATAGCATGGAACAATAAAAAATTATAGATACGTTGGAGACGTATCAAGCATCCCCAAGCTTAATTCCTACTCGTCCTTGAGTAGGTAAATGATAAAAAGAGAATTTTTGGTGTGGAATGCTACCTAGCATAATTCATAATGTAATTTTCTTTATTGTGGAATGAATGTTCAGATCCAAATGGTTCAAAATAAATGTTCATATTGATAAAAGAAATAGTAACACTTCAAGCATACTAATCAAAGTAATCATGTCTTCTCAAAATAACATGGCAAAAGAAAGTTCATCCCTACAAAATCATAGAGTTAGGCTATGCTTCATTTTCATCACACAAAGATGTTCCCAACTTCTATACCCCCGATGACAAGCCAAGCAATTGTTTCATACTTAAATAATCTCAAACTTTTTCAACCTTGATGCAATACATGAGCGTGAGCCATGGATATAGCACTATGGGTGGAATAGAATATGATGATGGGGATTGTGTGGAGAAGACAAAAAAGGAGAAAGTCTCACATTGACGAGGATAATCAACGGGCTATGGAGATGCCCATCAATTGATGTCAACATGAGGAGTAGGGATTGCCATGCAACGGATGCACTAGAGGCATAAATGAATGCTCGACAAAAGGAAACTAGTGGGTGTGCATCCAACTTGCTTGCTCACGAAGACCTAGGGCATTTGAGGAAGCCCATTGTAGGAATATACAAGCCAAGTTCTATAATGAAAAATTCCCACTAGTGTGAAAAAGACAACTTATGAGACTCACTATATGAAAAACATGGTGCTACCTATAAGCACAATATATGAGACTCACTACATGAAGAACAAGGTGCTACTTTGAAGCCCAAGTGTGGAAAAGGAGATAGTAACATTGCCCTTTTTATTTATTTTCTTTTTTTCTTTTCTTTTTTTCTTTTTTTTCTTTTTTTGGGACTTTCTTCCTTTTTTCTTTTTTTCTTCTTTGGGCAATGTTCTAATAATGATGATCATCGCACTTCTATTGATTACAACATAAGAATTACAACTCGAAGCTAGAACAAGATATGACTCTATATGAATGCCTCCGACGGTGTGCCGGGATGGTGCAATGAATCAAGAGTGACATGTATGAAAAACAATGCATGGTGGCTTTGCCACAAATACGATGTCAACTACATGATCATGCAATGGCAATATGACAAAAGTAAAGTATGTCATGATGATGAACGGAATGGTGGAAAGTTGCATGGCAATATATCTCGGAATGGCTATGGAAATGCCATAATAGCTAGGTAGGTATGGTTGTTGTTTTGAGGAAGATATAGGGAGGTTTATGTGTGATAGAGCGTATCGTATCACGGGGTTTGGATGCACTAGCAAAGTTTGCACCAACTCTCAAGGTGAGAAAGGGAAATGCACGGTACCGAAGAGGCTAGCAAAGGCGGAAAGGTAAAAGTGCGTATAATCCATGGACTCAACATTAGTAAAAAGAACTCATATACTTATTGCAAAAATTTAGAAGTCATCAAAATTCAAGTACTACGCGCATGCTCCTAGGGGGATAGATTGTTAGGAAAAGACCATCGCTCGTCCCCGACCGCCACTCATAAGGATGCACAAGCCAGGTACACTTCACGTTTCAAATTTGTTACACAACTTTAACAATAGGTGCATGCTACGGGACTTGCTAACTTCAAAACAAGCATTCTTTTAATTCATAATCACCCAACTAGCATGACTTTAATATCACTACCTCCATATCTCAAAACAATTATCAAGTATCAAATTGATCATAGCATCCAATTCACTTCCTATGATAGTTTTTATTATACCCAACTTGGATGCTCATCATTCTAGGACCAACTTTATGACCATAGCAAATACCATGCTGTTCTAAAAGACTCTCAAAATGATATAAGTGAAGCAGGATAGACTAGTAATTTCTTCAAAATTAAGACACCACCGTGCTCTAAAAGATATAAGTGAAGCACTAGAGCAAAAACTATCAAGCTCAAAAGATATAAGTGAAGCACATACAGTATTCTAGCAAATTCTAATCAAATAGGCTTCTCCCAAAAGGTGTGTACAACAAGGATGATTGTGGTAAACTAAAAAGCAAAGACTAATATAATACACGACGCTCCAAGCAAAACACATATCATGTGGCGAATAAAATATAGCTCCAAGTAAAGTTACCAATGAACGAAGACGAAAGAGGGGATGCCTTCCCGGGACATCCCCAAGCTTAGGCTTTTGGCTATTTTTGAATATCTTGGGGTGCCATGGGCATCCCCAAGCTTAGGCTCTTGCCACCCTTTATTCCATAGTCCATAAAAGCTTTACCCAAAACTTGAAAACTTCACAACACAAAACTCAACAGGAAATCTTATAAGCTCCGTTAGTGAAAGAAAAAAAACCACCACATAAGGTACTGTAATGAAATCATTATTTATTTCATTTGGTGTTAAACCAACTGTATTCCAACTTCTTTATGGTTCATAAACTAATTTACTAGCCATAGAGGCATTGAAATAAGCAAACAACACACGAAAAACAGAATCTGTCAAAAACAGAACAGTCTGTAGAAATCTATAACTAACGCAAACTTCTGGAACTCTAAAAATACTAAAAAAATAGGAAGTCTTGGAAAATTTGTTTATTGAACATAATCAAAAAGAATCAACTCAAAATCACGTTCCTGTGATTTAACAAAATTACATTTTTGTGCGCAACATTTCTGTTTTTCAGCAGAATCAAATCAACTATCATCGTAGGTTATCCTATAGGTTCTACTTGGCACAAACACTAATTAAAAGATAAAAACACATCTAAACAGAAGGTAGATGCAAGATTTATTACTAAACAGGAGCAAAAACAAAAAACATAAAGAAAATTGGGTTGCCTCCCAACTAGCGCTATCGTTTAACGCCCCTAGCTAGGCATAAAAGCGAAGATAGATCTAACGAGTGCCATCTTTGGCACTAAATTCATAAGTAGCACACATGATAGATTCATAAGTTAATTTGACTTTCTTTCTTGGAAATTTCTCCATGCCTTTCTTTAATGGAAATCTGAATCTAATATTCCCTTCCTTCATATCAATAATCGCACCAATTGTTCTAAGGAAAGGTCTACCAAGAATAATAGGGCAAGAAAGATTGCAATCTATATCAAGAACGATAAAATCTATGGGCACCAAATTTCCATTTGCAACAATAAGAACATCATTGATCCTTCCCATTGGCTTTTTAAAGGTGGAATCCGCAAGGTGCAAATTTAAAGAGCAAGCATCAAGATCATGGAAACCTAGAATATCACATAAAGTTTTCGGAATCGTGGAAACACTAGCACCCAAATCACACAAAGCAAAACACTCATGATCTTTAATTCTAATCTTTATAGTAGGTTCCCACTCATCATTAAGTTTTCTAGGTATATAAACTTCCAAATTAAGTTTTTCATCATAAGATTGCATCAAGGCATCAACAATATGTTTCGTAAAAGCTTTATTTTGACTATAAGCATGAGGAGAATTAACAACGGATTGCAACAAGGAAATACAACCTTTTAAAGAGCAATTATCATAATCAAATTCCTTGAAATCCGAGATAGTAGGTTCAATGTTGTTAGAAGTTGAGGATTCTCCAATCTCACTTTTACCAAATTTAGCATCATGATCTAAAGACTCCGAATTTTTGGGACGCCTTCTAGGCAAAGTTGATTCATCATCAGTCCCATAATCATCAAAATTCATATTGGAAAACATAGATCTAATCGGAGACACATCAATAACTTTAAGATCTTCATCATTATTTTCATGGAAAGTAGAAGAACACGCTTTTATAAAGCTATCTTTCTTAGCACGCAATCTAGCGGTTCTTTCCTTGCACTCATCAATGGAAATTCTCATTACTTTGAGAGACTAATTGATATCATGCTTGGGAGAAGAAGATCTAAGTTTAAGAGAATCAACATCAAGCGAAAGTCTATCAACGTTCCTAGCCAAATCATCAACTTTGAGCAATTTTTCTTCAAGCAAAGCATTAAAATTCTTTTGAGAAATCATAAATTCTTTCACACTATTCTCAAAATCAGAGGGCATCTTATTAAAATTACCATAAGCATTATTGTAGGAATTTCCATAATTATTAGAGGAATTACTAGGGAACGGTCTAGCATTAAAGTTTCATTTATAAGCATTGTTTCCAAAACTATTCCTACCAACAAAATTCACATCCATAGATTCATTATTATTCTCAATCAAGGAAGACAAAGGCATATCATTGGGATCAAGAGGAGTATTTTTAGTAGCAAACATCTTCATAAGTTCATCCATCTTTCCACTCAAAACATTAATTTCTTCTATAGCATGCACTTTTTTTACTAGAAGATCTTTCGGTGTGCCATTGAGAATAATTAGCCATAATATTATCAAGAAGTTTTGTAGCATCTCCTAACGCAATTTCCATAAACGTGCCTCCCACGGCCGAATCTAAAATATTTCTAGAAGCAAAGTTCAAACCGGCATAAATTTTTTGTATGATCATCCATAAATTCAAACCATGAGTAGAGCAATTGCGAAGCATCAATTTCATTCTTTCCCAAGATTGGGCAACATGCTCATGATCAATTTATTTAAAATTCATAATATCATTCCTAAGAGTGATAATCTTAGCAGGAGGAAAATACTTATAGATAAAAGCATCTTTGCACTTGTTCCAAGAATCAATACTATTTTTAGGCAAAGACGAAAACCAAACTTTAGCACGATTTCTAAGTGAAAACGAAAATAACTTCAATTTGACAATATTGTTATCCGTATCTTTCTTCTTTTGCATATCACACAAATCAACAAAATTGTTTAGATGAGTAGCGGCATCTTCACTAGGAAGGCCGGCGAATTGATCTTTCATAACAAGATTCAGCAAAGCGGTATTGATTTCACAAGACTCAACATCATTAAGAGGAGCAATCAGAGTACTAAGGAAATCATTATTATTGGTATTCGAGAAATCACACAATTTGGTATTATCTTGTGCCATGGCAACAAGTAATCCAACACACATGCAAACAGAAAAAGGCGAGCAAAAAAGAGAGGAGGAGGTTGGGAAAGAGAGGGCGAATAAAACGGCATGGGTGAAGTGGGGGAGAGGAAAACGAGAGGCAAATGGCAAATAATGTAAATGCGAGGGAGATGGGTTTGTGATGGGTACTTGGTATGTCTTTACTTGAGCAAAGACCTGCCCGGCAATGGCACCAGAAATCCTTCTTGCTACGTCTTGAGCTTGCGTTGGTTTTCCTCGAAGAGGAGAGGGTGATGCAGCGATAGTAGCGTAACTATTTCCCTTAGTTTTTGAGAACCAAGGTATCAATCAAATAGGAGGCTCCTCAAAAGTCCCACACACCTACACAAACAAACTGAGAACTCGCGACCAACACAATAAAGGGGTTGTCAATCCCTTCACGGCCACTTGCGAAAGTGAGATCTGATAAATATAGTATGATAAGGTAAGTATATTTTTGGTATTTTATAATATAGATGCAAAAAGTAAATATGCAAATAAAAGTAGATTGAAAGCAAATATGATAAGAGATAGACCCGGGGGCCCTAGGTTTCACTAGAAGCTTCTCTCAAGATAGCATAAGTATTACGGTGGCTGAACAAATTACTGTCGAGCAATTGATAGAAAAGCGATAGTTATGAGATTATCTAGGCATGATCATGTATATAGGCATCACGACCATAAAAAGTAGATCGACTCCGGCCTGCATCTACTACTATTACTCCACACATCGACCTACTCCTGCCTGCATCTAAAGTATTAAGTTCATAAGAACAGAGTAACGCATTAAGAAAGATGACATGATGTAGAGGAATAAACACAAGCAATATGATATAAACCCCATCTTGTTATCCTCGATGGCAACAATACAATACGTGCCTTGCAACCCTTTCGGTCACTGGGTAAGGACACCGCAAGATTGAACCCAAAGCTAAGCACTTCTCGCATGGCAAGAAAGATGAATCTAGTAGGCCAAACCAAACTGATAATTCGAAGAGACTTCAAAGATAACTCAATCATACATAAAAAAATTCAGAGAAGATTCAAATATTATTCATAGATAAACTTGATCATAAACCCACAATTCATCGGATCTCGACAAACACACCACAAAAAGAGTTTACATCGAATAGATCTCCACAAGAGAGGGGGAGAACATTGTATTGAGATCCAAAAAGAGAGAAGAAGCCATGTAGCTAATAACTATGGACCCGTAGGTCTGTGGTAAACTACTCACAACTCATCGGAGGGGCAAGGATGTTGATGTAGAAGCCCTCCGTGGTCGATTCCCCCTCTGGCAGAGTGCTGGCGAAGGCTCCAAGATGATATCTCGCGGATACATAAGGTTACAGCGGTGGAAATTGTGTTTTGTGGTGCTCCTGGATGTTTTTGGGGTGCGTAGGTATATATAGGAGGAAGAAGTACGTCGGTGGCCGCCCGAGGGGCCAACGAGACAGGGGGGCGCGCCCTACAAGGGGGCACGGCCTCCTATCTCGTGGCTTCCTCGGCTGCTTCTTGACTTGCACTCCAAGTCCTCTGGATCACGTTCGTTCCAAAAATCACGCTCCCGAAGGTTTCATTCCGTTTGGACTCCATTTGATATTCCTTTTCTTCGAAATACTAAAATAGGCAAAAAATAGCAATATGGGCTGGGCCTTCGGTTAGTAGCTTAGTCCCAAAAATTACATAAATGTGTAAAATAAAGCCCATAAACATCCAAAAGGGGTAATATAATCGCATGGAACAATAAAAAATTATAGATACGTTGGAGACGTATCAATGATGAACTCCTTGCTCTTGTGCATCAAATGATAGTCTCCCCAACACTCAACTCTCTCTCACAGGATTTGGATTTGGTGGAAGGAATATTTGAGTGGAAAGCAACTTGGGGAAGGCTAGAGATCAAGATTCATATGGTAGGAATGGAATATCTTGGCCTCAACACAAGTGTAGGTAGTTCTCTCCCAGAAAATGTATGCTAGAAGTGTAGGCATGTTCTGATGGCTCTCTCCACAAATGAAGAGGAGGTGGAGGGGTATATATAGCCTCCACACAAAATCTAACCATTACACACAACTTGCCAATCTCAGTGGGACCGAATTAAGAAACTTGGTCGGACCGATTCAGCAAATCTAGTAACCGTTAGGATTTTCGGTGGGACCGACATGCAACTCGGTAGGACTGACATGATTAGGGTTAGGGCATAACGTAATCTCGGTGTGACCGATTACACAAACTCAGTGAAACCGATTTTGGTAATAAGCTAACCAGAGAGTTGGTCAGGTAAACTTGGTGGGACCGATTTGCTCATCTCGGTGAGACCGAAATGTTACGAAAAGGATACAGAGAGTTTACATTGCAATCTCGGTGAGACCGATTACGCAAACTCGGTGAGACCGATTTTGGTAAAAGATACATACAGAGAGATTGCAATCCCATCTCAGTGAGACCGAGATCCCTATCATTGAGACCAATTTGCCTAGGGTTTGTGGCAGTGGCTATGACATCTGAACTCGGTGGCGCCAGATATAAAGAATTGGTGGGGACGAGTTTGACATTTGGTTTAGGTCATATGTGGATGTGAGAAAGTAGTTGAGGGCTTTTGGAGCATATCACTAAGCACTTTGAGCAAGATCCTCATTAAGAAACACCTCATCCCTCCTTGATAGTATTGGCTTTTCCTATAGACTCAATGTGATCTTGGATCACTAAAATAGAAAATGTAGAGTCTTGAGCTTTGAGCTTGAGCCAATCCTTTTGTCCTTAGCATTTTGAAGGGGTTCCACATCCTCTAGTCCATGCTACTTCATTGTTGAACTTGAAACATACTAGGTAAAAGTGTTAGTCCAACAAGAGATATGTTGACATTAATTACCAAAATCACCCAGGGAGCACTTGTGGTTTCACCTGGGAGTTGAGCTAGTAGGGCAGTGGCCTGGGTCCAAAGTAGTAGAAGTAGCACAAAAACATTTTATGAGTGTAGGCTTTTCCTTGCTCAAGCCTGCCTACTAGAAACGCTAATGCTTGAAAGGAAAAGTGAGGAAAAACATAGGAATTGGAAAGTTTCCTATGGTACTACTATTCATGCATTTGGTTCCATGGAATGGAGCAAAGGAAAACTGTAGGGTTTGTCCCTTTAGTGTCTCCTTGAAAGAAAAATTGTAGGAATTTTAATTTCCACATGTCATCCTTTTCAAATTCCTATTCATGAAGCACGGGACTAAGAGATAGTAGCATAATAGAATTATAACCGTACATTTTCTTATGGTTTGACTTAATCTCACCATGCTTCTTTGCATCCTATGATCTTCCAATTCTTGTGAATCAAACACCCAGATTGGTAGAAATCCTGTGTTTTTAAATTCTATGTTTTGCACGTGCATTCATATCCTATTCCTGTCTATTTCCTATCCCTATATTGTTAGAATCCTGAAATTCAAACAAGCCCTTACACAATTACTTTTGTTATAGATATGTGTCAAAGAAAACCTTGTGTGGTTTATCCTGCTCTTGCTGCATTGTGTTCCACCCTAGCTCAGCTACTCCAACGATGGAAGGGTTCACCACAACAGGGATCCGCTCTCCAGACTATCTTTCACTGCCTCAGAGCTTCTTCCCCACCGCCGGCATCCATGACAACTGCATTACCATCATCAATTGAGGAGATGACCTTGAGGACTACACGGGTCCGCAAGAGAGGTCACACTCTTTCGTGTCTGCTTATGTTATGCATCGCTTAATATGATGACACGCTACTTTATCATCGTGTCCACCTATTAGACTCCGAGTCAGGTCCAAACTAATGCTAAAACTTGAGTTTTTAAATGGTTGTGGGGTACATATTAGGGCAGCAATCAGTACTATCTGTCTACTATCTGGTTAATCTCGGGTGTCTAGTATGAGTTTCATGTTGGGTGCAAACAAACATTATATGAGCCATTATCTGTATTTTTAACTAAAGCTATTATCTGCCTGCTATCATTGGTTTTGGGTCTATCCACAGCTTGCTACTATCGCTCTGGATTTTTGCATGCACTCCTTACATAATCTCACTATGTTTTATTCCTATGCATGTCAGTTATTGTACACAATGGAACTGAACATGTAGAGCAAAAGAGACGAGCCTTGCGTGGCAATAAAATTTCATGCAGACGTCGCTCCATGGTGGGCGTAAAGGCAACCCCCCCTCCACCCATTTCAGATCATAATCAAGAGGAAGATAACTGTTCTGAGGGGGATTCAGAAGGAGAAGACCACTCCTATTTCCCCCTGAGGTCTTCGCTCTAACTTAGCATGCTGATGTTTGTAATATCATGCATATGGTGACTTGCATTTCTTACTGTATACATCAAATATGTCATCTGCTTAGTTTAGACATGCTTTGTATCAATGCCATCTGTTTAGTTTCTTTATCGTATATGTGAATCATGCAATGCCATCTTGTTTAGCCAGGCATCATATATGTGAATTTTGCAGTGCCACCCTGGTTAGCCAGTCATGTTATATGTGAATTATATCATGCCATCATTTTTTTATTACGTGTTAAATTTGTCAACAACTTTAGTACATTTAATTACTCTTCCTGTGCATCAGCCATTCGGCACGGTCATGGAAAAATCTGGAGTGGAAGCAAGGTCTTCAGAGCAGACAATGCTATCTGACGAAGCGCATGTCTTGCTGGTTACGGATAGCTCCTCAGCGGAGGATTCAGAGACAGATGACTAGTCCTATTCCCCCCCTCCCCCGAGGTGCGTGCTCTAACTTGGCAGGTTTATGTTGCTCATAACGTGCGTATGGTACCTTGCATTGCTATGTCATTTGCTTAGTTTATACATGCTTTGTGTGAATGCCACCTGTTTAGTGTCTAATTACCATATATGTGAATTATGCAATGCCATCTTGTTGCAAGACATTATATATGTGAATTATGCAATGCTATCTTGTTGCAAGGCATTATATATGTGAATTATGCAATGCCATGTTGTTTAGCCAAGCGTCATCTTTGTGAATTATATCATGCCGTCCTTTTTTTGTATTTCTCGTTGCATTTGTCGACAATGTCTGTATATTCAACTGCTCTTCCTGTGTATCGGCCATTTGAATTGGTGATGGAGAAATCTGGAGTGAAAACAAGGTCTTCGGAGGAGACAATGCTACCTACTGAAGCAGATATCTTGCTGGTTACAAATATCTCTTCAGAGGAGGATTCCGAGGAAGATGACCAGTCCTATTATCCCCCTGGGGTGTATGCTCAAACTTGGCAGGGTTATCTTACTCATATCATGCATATGTTGTATTACAATTCTTAGTTTTTACATCCTATACACAATATTGAATGCCATCTCCTTAGTTGACACATCATATATGCGATTGCCCTCTGCTCACTTGCTTAGTATATAAATCATATATTTGAATTATATCATGTCATGATGTTTACATAGACAACATGTATCTGAATTATGGCATGCCAACCCATTTTCTAAAGACATAATATAGTTATATCATCTCATCATGTTTACATAGTCATCATATTTTTAATTATGTCATTCTATCCGTGAATTATATCATGCTGAGGGAGTCCTGGACTAGGGGGTGTCCGGACAGCCGGACTATCATCCTCCGCCGGACTCCAAGACTACGAAGATACAAGATTGAAGACTCCGTCCCGTGTCCGGATGGGACTTTCCTTGGTGTGGAAGGCAAGCTTGGCGATACGGATATGTAGATCCCCTACCATTGTAACCGACTCTGTGTAACCCTAGCCTCCTCCGGTGTCTATATAAACCGGAGGGCTTTAGTCCGTAGGACAACATACATTACGACAATCATACCATAGGCTAGCTTTAGGGTTTAGCCTCCTTGATCTCGTGGTAGATCCACTCTTGTACTACCCATATCATCAATATTAATCAAGCAGGACGTAGGGTTTTACCTCCATCGAGAGGGCCCGAACCTGGGTAAAACATCGTGCCCCTCGTCTCCTGTTACCATCCGCCTGGACGCACAGTTCGGGACGCCCTACCCAAGATCCGCCGGTTTTGACACCGACATTGGTGCTTTCATTGAGAGTTCCTCTGTGTCGTCACCGATAGGAAGGATGCCTCCACCCGTCTTCAAAGACGGTATTTTCGCCGAAGGGGCCTTGGCCATCGGCCAAACTATCCGGCTAGGTGGTTTTCTTATGACCGCCTGTCCGGCTACTGCTTCGACAATGACTTCTCAAGTCGTCAAAAGCAATCTTCGCGTCAGCTCGGAATCCGCCGAGCAGTTGGATCCAATAGAGCTCTCGTCTGTTAACGAGCTCTTGGATCGCATTGCCGCCCTGGGAGTCGCTACAGACTACGATCAGATTGGGCTTAAAACCGATCTGAGAGAGATTAACTCTCCCTAGGCCACCCACCACATCGCAGTGGTAGAGGAGCAATGTGGCGACTCTTCGCCTATATTGAAAACTAGTCACGTACGGATTCCCGAACCCTCCATGCCGGATTTCCGCAGAGGGACGGGCTTCGATCGAGCATTGAACTTAAAACCATGCTTCGCCCCGGACTCACTGGATCGTGTCCAGCAACCCAAGCTTCCGAATTCGGAAACTCCTCGGCCTTTAAGCCCCAAGATGGGCAGGGATCCGGATTTTAGTCCACCCACCCGCCCAGACATATGCGACCTATCTCTAATACGGCAAGAGCCCACTGAAACAATACATCACTACTGGGCCAGATACCTCCTGGTTATGGACAGGATAAAGGACTGCCGAGAGGAAAACGCAATCTCAATCTTTTGCAATAATTGCACGGACAAGGGAATATTGAACGCCATCGGTCGTCGTAAAATTACATGCTTCGCCGATCTGGCGTCCATAGTACGAAAGTACTGTGCGATGGAGAGTACCCGGAAAACCGAAAACCAATTTTGGGACAATCCAGCCCTAAACCCAGTCCGCAACAAAAGGGTGCCTCTCACTCAGGCCCCAGATGCAAAAGCGAAAAAGCAAAAACCCCATAAAGGGCACGGAACCGTACTGGAGGGATGGCTCAATGGACCCTGTAAGCTTCACAGTACAAAGGGAGCCATCCCAACACATAGCCTTCGAGCATGTTGGATACTACGGCAGGTGGCCAAAAGTGGCGAGGAGCTTCTAGCCAGGGAAAACCACTCCAACAATACCGGTACGGTATCAACAGTCTTCGAGACCTTCGCATCAAACAATATGCGAAAACGAACAATCCGCGGACTCGCCGAAGTCTACCAAGTAGCAACAGCAAATCCATGGAGTGACACAGCCATCACCTTCAATGCTAGCGACGAACCTTAATTCCGAACAGCTCGAGCACCAGCCGCACTGGTGCTTAGTCCCATAGTGGACGGCTTTCGGCTTACAAAGGTCCTCATGGATGGTAGCAGCAGACTAAACCTCATATATGAGGAAAATCTTCAAAAAATGGAAATAGACTGGAGCAGTATTGAGCGAAGCAGCACAACCTTCAGAGGAATAATCCCTAGCCGGGAAGCACGCTGCACCGGAAAAATCACACTTGATGTGGTGTTCGGCTCGCCGGACAATTATAGATCCGAAGAAGTCACGTTCCAAGTGGCCCCGTTCAACAGCGGATATCACGCTATATTAGGATGAAAGGCATTCACAATTTTTCAAGCAGTACCTCATTACGGGTATATGAAGCTCAAAATGCCAGGGCCCGGCGGAATAATCACCCTCGCTAGTGATCCGGACATAGCACTCCGTGCCGAAAACAAGACAGCTGCACTAGCCCTGGAGGCACTATCCGAAGCCTTAGCAGCAGAAGAACTCACCGCGCTGCGCTCTACGGTGAACAGGGACGATGTGATACTCGATAAAAGATCCAAGTCCACCTCCTTCAAACCAGCAGATGAAATAATAAAATTCCAGGTCCATCCAACGGACCCAACAAAGACGGCCTCCATTGGGGCACAATTGAACCCCAAAGTAGACGCCGCACTGCGTGAATTCCTTCGGGAAAATTGGGACATCTTCGCCTGGCATCCTTCGGATATGCCCGGAATCCCACGCAGGTTGGCAGAACACAGCCTAAACATCCTAAAAGGATTTAAGCCAGTCAAACAGGCTCTTTGACGATTTTCCGAACCCAAAAGACAGGCAATGGGAGAAGAGCTAGCCAAACTATTGGAAGCCGGATTCATCAGAGATATCAAACATCCGGACTGGCTAGCAAATCTGGTAATGGTACCAAAGAAGGACAAATCCTGGCGCCTCTGTGTCGATTTTAAAGACCTCAATAAGGCTTGCCCAAAGGATCCCTTCCCTCTCCCCCGCATCGACCAAATTATCGATGCTACCGCAGGGCACGATTCGTTGTGCTTCCTCGACGCATACTCTGGCTATCATCAAATCAAGATGGCGGAAGCAGACCAAGCCGCAACGGCATTCATCACTCCATACGGACCATTCTGCTTCAACACGATGCCCTTCGGACTTAAAAATGCCGGCGCAACATATCAACGCATGATTCAAACATGTCTGGCCACCCAGATCGGCAAAACAGTCGAGGCATACGTAGACGACGTAGTCGTCAAAAAAAAACACGTCGAAACTCTAGTAGACGATTTGAGGCTCACATTCGACAACCTCAGAGCATATGACATCAAGCTGAATCCGGAAAAATGCGTTTTCGGCGTACCGGCCGGAAAGCTGCTAGGCTTCATTGTATCCGGTAGAGGAATTGAAGCAAACCCGGCTAAAATCCGAGCTCTGTCACAGTTGGATATTCCAAAAGACCTCAAACAGATACAAAAATTAACAGGATGCGTGGCAGCTTTAAGCCGCTTTATCTCCCGTCTAGGAGAAAAGGCACTGCCCCTCTATCGCCTCCTCAGACGCACCGAACACTTCGAGTGGACGGATGCCGCCACTGCCGGACTCGAAGAAATAAAGGCCATATTGGCAACAAATCCGGTCCTGGCCGCGCCCAATCTAGGCGAACCAATGTTGTTATACATCGCAGCAACGCATCAAGTCGTAAGCGCGGTACTCGTCGTCGAACGAGAGACAGAAGGGCACAAATTCCCTTTTCAAAAACCAGTGTATTATGTATCCACTGTGTTAACCCCCTGCAAGTCCCGTTACCCGCACTATCAGAAGATAGCATATGCGGTGTTCATGGCATCCCGGAAGCTCCGGCACTACTTTCAAGAGTGTTCGATAACAGTGGCCTCTGAAGTACCACTCAATGACATTATAAATAACCGCGACGCAATGGGCAAGATTGCAAAATGGGCCATTGAGCTCTTACCATTCGATATAACTTACAAACCTTGGCGAGCAATAAAGTCACAAGTTTTGGCTGACTTCGTCGCTGAATGGACCGAAGCCGAACTCCCTAAAGAGTACGGCGCATACTCCAATTGGGTTATGCATTTTGACGGCTCTAAAATGTTGGCCGGACTGGGGGCTGGCGTCCTATTGACGTCCCCAACCGGGGACACAGTCCAGTACATACTTGAAATAATGTACACCGACTCCAACAACGCAGCCGAATACGAGGCCCTGCTACATGGTCTTCGGATGGCAGTCTCCATGGGTATTTAACGCTTAGAGGTGCGCGGGGATTCAAACCTTGCAATATCCCAAATAAATGGAGACTTTGACGCCAAGGATCCGAAAATGGCAGCATATCGCAACGCTGTCCTAAAAATGTCAGCTCGGTTTGAAGGACTCGAATTCCATCACATAGCCCGAGATAATAACCAAGCGGCCGACGTACTGGCACGCATCGGTGCGAAACGTGATGCTGTCCCTCCAAATATCTTCCTGGAACGGCTCTTCAAGCCATCCGTACTATGGGAAGAGGAGCCCGGAAGTGACAAACCGGAGAAAACCGCGCCAATCGGCGATTCAGCCGATGACATAACACCTTCAGCCCACGACATAATGGCAGTAATCGCCCCGTGGACAGAACCATTCTTAGCCTACTTGCTTAGGCAGGAACTTCCCAAAGACCAAAACGAGGCCCGCTGCATAGTCCGGCGATCGAAAGCCTACAAGGTCCATGAGGGAGAACTTTATAAGAAAAGCACAACCGGAGTCCTCCAAAGGTGTATCTCCGAAGAGGAAGGGCGAAACCTCCTGGCTGAAATTCATGCCGGACTAGGCGGACACCACGCAGCAGCCCGGGCCCTTGTAGGAAAGGCATTCCGTACAGGATTTTATTGGCCGACGGCCCGGGCAGATGCCCAGGACTTAGTCCAGAGATGCGTTGGTTGTCAGCTCTTTGCTAATCAGAGCCATATGCCACCCACCGCCCTCAAAACTATACCCATTACCTGGCCGTTCGCGGTCTGGGGGCTTGATATGGTTGGACCCCTTAAAGGGGGAACCCACAAGCAAAGGTACCTATTGGTCATGGTGGATAAATTCACCAAATGGATAGAGGCCAAACCGGTCAAAACAGCAGAGTCCGGACCAGTGATAGACTTTATATCCGGGGTAGTACACCGTTACGGAGTCCCCCACAGCATCATCACCGACAACGGCACGAACTTCACAGCCGACGAGGTTAAGTCATGGTGCAAAAATATGGGCATCAAGCTCGACTACGCTTCAGTTTATCACCCTCAAACCAACGGTCAAGTGGAACGAGCAAATGGTCTAATAATGAGCGGCATCAAACCCAGACTAGTGCGATCACTTACTAAATCCGACACGCAATGGGTCAAAGAGCTCGACTCCGTACTCTGGGGGCTGCGGACAACGCCTAACCGTACTACCGGATTCACACCATTTTTTATGGTCTACGGCGCAGAGGCAGTCCTGCCCTGCGACATTATTCATGACTCACCTCGAGTGCGCATGTATGAAGAAAGAGAGGCCGAGTTGGATCGGCAGGACAGCTTGGACACATTGGAGGAAGAACACGACGCCGCCATGGCTCGTTCCGCATTCTATCAGCAGCAGGATCGAAGATATCAAAGCAGAGAAGTACGGGCCAAGACTTATAATGTTGGTGAACTAGTTCTACGCCTGCCGGACAAGAAAAAGGACAAGCTCAAGCCTAAATGGGAGGGCCCCTTCATTATCGATCAAGTCCTGATCGGTGGAGCATACCGTCTACGAAATGCGTCGGACAACCGACTCGAGCCGAACCCATGGAACGCAGCCCGCCTACGAAGATTTTGTGCCTAGCGCCAGATTAAGAGTTCGTCCCCTTCCCCCGTGCAAAGTTTTACATTTCGTCTGTCTTTTGTTTCTCTTTTCATAACCTTTTTATTCAAAAGCCCTTAAGGGCCTACTTTCGCATTTTTTGCATACATATGATGTGCCATCCGCACTCATTATTCCTGGGGGCTTCTCTTACAGAAGCTTAATTATAAGGGTTTCATACCCAGCACATGTGTTAAGCTTCCACATGTACCTTTTACTCACCATTATATGCATGGATATGACTTAAGTTTTGGCGAAGCTGGGTTGCCTGGCTCCTGTGCTTACCCCTACGTTCCCGATTGTTCGGCTAGGAGGTAAAGAGAGAACCTCTGCGATTGTTACTGCCGGGTCAGCCGGATGTGTACCTCAGACTGGGTGAAGCCGAAAGCTAGCGTTCTTAAGGGAATATTCGGTCGGTGCCTTAAAAGATGACTTTTTTACCTATCTATTTATCCGCCCCCAGATGTTTTTCTGCTTTCTTTGCAGTCCGGACATGCACTTTAGGGCATGCCTCCCAGGGAAAGGAACCCTTAACGGAACTATTCTCCCTGGAAGATGTTTCTTACTAACCATGTAATATAACATAACTAGTTGGGCACTTGTCTGATAAAGCACTAATGACCCCTACGCCTGGTCTCCATGCATACCGCGGTTGTTTCTCATCCACAAAGGTATTCGGACACACTCCGGACTCTAGGGTCCCGAGGTCGAAGCGAAAAGGTCGGCAAAGACAAACGATCTACAATCCGGCTAGAAGGCATTTCACATGTCACTTCAAAGGAAAACATACATTGTCAAATTTACTGATTGTATTCCTCCTCAATCCTGTATAACAGGCTGTCTAACTTACAGTCCCATTGGGAAAACTTAGCAGCCAACTCTACTTGGCTGTATACTAAACTCACAGGGATCTCCTTCCCATCGGGCCCCACCGGTCCAACTTCGGCCATATGGTTGGGATCCGCCTTCTTATAACGCGTCTTCACCATGGCCCAAGCCTCCCTGGCACCTTGACGGCAAGCCGAAATCTTCCACAAACGAAAGCGCTGCCGCACTCCCTAAAGCTTCTCCGCAAGCTCCCCAAGGCCCTCGGGTAGGGAGAGGGCTGGCCATAAAGCCTGGACGACGCCGCTCATTGCCTGCCGAACTCGTTCGAGCAGTTGCAACAGTTCGGGAAGTTGATCACCCGTTGATATGGGCATCTCCTCTGCAGGACGACCTGTGAGTATACCTACAAGACATATCATGTCAATATACTTCCTCGCCGAACTCTTCTTTTCAAAGGAGTCCGCTCAAGCACTTACTATAAATGCCGCGACGAAGTCGCTCATTCTCTTTCACGGAGCCGGACAGCCCGGCGCGAGCGCCTTTCAGCTCTTCTCCGAGCTTGGCGTTGGCATCCTGGAGTTTATTCCTTTCCTGCTGCACCCTATTCAGCACACTCTCGCCGGCCATCAGCTGGCGCAGTAATCCTTGCCTGTCCGGATCTTGTCCGGCGGTACCTGCACAGTCATTATTAGACTTGCGCGCACGCCGCACAGCGCTTATATTTATTAATAAAAATGTGTTACCAGGAGGGGTCTCTGAGTCTCCTCCTGCGACAGCAAGTGCGGCCTCAAGTTGGGCCTTGCATTCTTGCAGCTCCTGAGACAACTCGACATTCTTCTCGGTAAGAGCCTGCGTTTTAATTGATACTTAAATCCGTTAACATAACTGCTTCAAGTCTCGGGGGCTACTGGTATATATAACCATCAAAATTCCCTTACCCGTATGTCTTTCACATACTGCTCCGTGGCTCTGGTAAACCCATCTTGAGCAGCACGGAGGTGCGCGTCCCCTGCATTAAAGGCGTCCAATGCCTCAGGAGAGAAGCACGCTTCACGAAACACTATCCGGTGGCGCCTATGGTTCATGGCGCTCTCCACCTCAGATTTGGTGGCGGACAGTCTGTCGGTCTCCTCCGTTGGAGAAGGAACCGGCCCGCGTCTTGCGCTTGCCTCCTCCTCCACGCCGGGTGCTGGATCCTGGCCGGTATAGGTCGGATCGGCAACTTCCACGCCCGCAGTCCGGCGAGCGCTTTTTCTCCTATAAAGATCATGAGCACTCAGACGCTTCCTAGGAACGTTGCTCTGAAAATTCAAATACGAGCTATACCTTTGCAGTGACGTTTCCGTCCGCACCGCGCTCCTTTTCCGCCTGCTGGTCCGGACTGACCGATGTTGGTCAGCCGTCGCGGGCTCGGCTTCCTGCCGTGAAGGCGCTTCCTGTAAAATACCATCGTTCGCGAAGGTTAGAAATGGGCAAGGAAGAAATAATGGTGTCCGGACCTGGGTCGCAGTCACCTGGGAAGCCGGATACAGTCCGGGGCAGTCCGCCGTAATGGCGAACAAAGCATTATCCATGCTGAGCTGGTGAAATACCCTGTCGATCAGCTCCACCTTGATGTCCAGATCCTCTTCGGAGGCTGGATCCAGGGATCTTTTTGGATCCTTGGGTTGCGGAGCAGGACTTGCCATGTCCTCCATAGTCTGGCGTAGATCCTGCGCCGAAGACATAATGTAAAGAAGCCTAAACTTCGAGAGCATGGGTTGAGCCTTTAAAGGTGTTCGCTTACCCATCCTCTAGGGTTGATCATGGAAAACCCATTCAAAGGGTTCGTTCGAAGGAAGTCCTCCTTTTCCCCCTTGTACAGACTGGAAAGGATCTCCACCAGATCCTCGGTCGAATCCGGCCCTTTGCGGCCATGACGGGTGGCATCGTCCTCCCCGTTGAAATCCCACATGGGGTGGCCTCTGTAATGCAGTGGCTGTACCCCCCGCATGATGCATGTCGTCATGACTCCAATCATGGTCAACCCGGAATGGGCCAGTAATCTTATTCGACCCATCAAGTAATGGACGCTCTTGTCTTCCTCCAATCGGGGGCTCCGTGGGCGCCAGCTGAGGCGTTTCTTCAGGGGAGCAGCACTAAACTCTGGGAGGCCGATCCGGACTGGGTCCGGCAGCGGAGCGTCTCCTATGTAAAACCACTCTGAAGGCCTGTCTTCAGACGCCTTCTTGGGAGTACCGGATGGGTATCCGGTCCCGGCGATGCGCCATATTTCGGCGCCGCCCACTTGATATATGGACCCCTCGTGAGAACGGGGTACGAGGCAGAACAGCCTCTTCCACAATGCAAAATGGGCTCAATGCCCAGGAATAGCTCCCAAAGGGCTACGTAGCCCGCGATATGCAGGACAGAGGCGGGCGTGAGGTGGTGGAGCTGGAGTCCGTAGAACTCCAGGAGCCCGCGGAGGAACGGATGTATCTGGAATCCGAGTCCCCTTATCAAATAAGGGACGAAGCATACTCGCTCCCCTTTATTGGGGCTTGGGGTAGCCTCTGCTTGCCTCCCACCTTGATAAGTGACCGGCCCGGCTCGAACCGGGACCATGAAGGCCGGAGGGAGATATCCCCCCGCTTGGAGCTTCACTAGCTCGTTGTGCAGAACAGAGCACCTCCTCCAATCCCCCGGCGGTGGGCCGGGAGCGCGTGAAGAAGAGCCGCGTCGAAGGTCCATGATGGAATGGATTTTTAGGTCAAAGGCGCTGCGATGAAGTATTCGCGGGAGGAAGATGGTGTGGTTTGGATCTGGATTTTTGCCTCTTTTGTAGGCGGATGACTTGCGCGACTGGGGGGTGAAACGTAAAAGACACCCTGGCTTTTCGCATTCGTGCGACGCGTGGAAAAAGACCATTATTGGGCATAGAAGCCGAGAAACACAGTATTTATGATGAAGCCGGACATTGTTCGGCAGGTACATGGAACTTGAAGGGAGAACCCGCCTTGCAACGCCGAAGACTATATACGCGCTGGACTTATCGTCATTGAAGCCTGGTTCGGGGGCTACTGAGGGAGTCCTGGACTAGGGGGTGTCCGGACAGCCGGACTATCATCGTCCGCCGGACTCCAAGACTACGAAGATACAAGATTGAAGACTCCGTCCCGTGTCCGGATGGGACTTTCCTTGGCGTGGAAGGGAAGCTTGGCGATACGGATATGTAGATCCCCTACCATTGTAACCGACTCTGTGTAATCCTAGCCTCCTCCGGTGTCTATATAAACCGGAGGGCTTTAGTCCGTAGGACAACATACATTACGACAATCATACCATAGGCTAGCTTTAGGGTTTAGCCTCCTTGATCTCGTGGTAGATCCACTCTTGTACTACCCATATCATCAATATTAATCAAGAAGGACGTAGGGTTTTACCTCCATCGAGAGGGCCCGAACTTGGGTAAAACATCGTGTCCCTCGTCTCCTGTTACCATCCGCCTAGACGCACAGTTCGGGACCCCCTACCCGAGATCCGCCTGTTTTGACACCGACACATGCCATCATGTTTCCGTCGATGACATGTTTGTGATTTATGGCATGCCAACCACTTTAATAGACACATCGTATAGTTATATCATGTCATCTTGTTTACATAGTCATCATATTTTGAAGTATGTCATTCTATCCTGTTTAGTTAGCCATCATACATGTGAAATTGAGTCATGCTATCCTGTTTAATTAGCCATCATACATGTGAAATTATGTCTTGTTATTCTGTTTGGTTAGACAACATAAATGTGAATTATATCATGCCATGTTTTCTTCCCTACTATCCATTGCACCTCTCTATCTTACAATGCCTATACATTCAATTACTTTTCTTATTTATAAGCCATTTCAATTGGAGGGGGTGATTGCAGTATCTGTGGGAGTAAAAACACGGTCTTCGAAAAAGATCGTGCTACCTGTCGATGCAGATAGAACCACGGCTGTACTTGCCCAAGAACCAGCCCCAACACACATAACCCAGACTCATGCAGATTGTACCCCTACCCAGTTGGACAGAGAACCAGCTACACCCCTTATAACCCCAACCCCAGTAGATAGTAACCCAGTTCCAGTTGACACAACACCATCTCCACCATAGAGCACCCAAACATGAGCAGTTAGTAAGGCAACTTCAGTGCCCAAAGCACGAGGACCACCACTCCAAACCCCAAGTCAACGCTTAAAGCAGAAGAAGAATTTTTCTCAGGTCAGGTTCCATAGCTATGGTTCATACTACTTTGCTCTTGCATCACTGTATTTACTCATACCAACTAATTTCAAATTTGAAAGATGCAATTGAAACTCCAATGGCACAATGGGTATGTTTTAAACCTGTTTCTTTAACGTGTTTGCTTTTGTAACTTGCTCTATGTTGATTTTAGTTTCAATTGAATAAACAGTTATGTTCTCATGCCATGCACATTACAAGGGTTATTATTGTTGTGTAGTTTCCCACACTTATATTCTGTCTATGCTGCTTTGTCTTAAATAGATATGATTCGAACTGTATATCTTGATTTTGCAACATAAATTAGAATGATATAGACCATACAGTGACCATACTACATAGATATATGTTTGTTTCATGTTGTTATCATGTCCACCTTACTACTGAACTGGTTTACCAAAATGAGTTTCATATACTACATTGTAAACATGTGATGTGTTTATTTGTTTCACTTTTAGAACGCGGATAAAATATTGGAGAAGAGTACCCCATTATGCAATGGTAAAGGAAGTAACGCAGATAAGTTTCAAGATAGTGAGACATCCCTGTTAGTCTCCAAGAAAGCTGATAAAAACTATATTGAAGACACTGAGACAACCCCAAAGACCTGTCTTGATGTAGTGTTCGAGTTACTGGCTACTACTGCTAGCACCAGCTCTTCGAACTCGCTGCCTGAATCAGTTCGGCTTCTTGAATCTCAACTTCAAGTTGAAAGACATCGATCAGATGTTATGCGATAGGAAGCCGAAGGACTGAGGAAGTCCCTGCAGAATTCAGATGCATACTTTCTGGTGCCACAGCAAGTGCTGGAGGACTTAAGCGCCAAATAAGAGAAAGTTAATAAGCTTGCTAAGCATCTTGCCAGCATTATGGGTACCCAGGATATTGTTTCTTGAGCTCTTCTGAAGTGGTTTCAGTTCTGGACTTGTTTTGCTGCGCCATTTATTTGCACTGGTCGCCAACTTTGACAACCAGTGTATATGATATCCTGCTTTGTTCCCTATATTTGCACTGGTGGCGAACTTTGATGCCTAGTGGATGTAATATGTGTAATAGCCGTGATAGCCTAGCGTAAGTTGCCTGCTTATTTATTTTCTTATTGACTTGTTTATTTGTTTGCTTGTAGTTAGTGCAGTTCTTTTTCCACGGTTTGCTAGTGGCTGCAATAACCTATTTTTTAAAACTAGGCCACAATAACCATGGGCTACATATTTACTGTAGTTACCATGGGCCTCCTATGGCAGTAGAAATAATGGGCTTCTAAGGGCCATAGAAACAATGGGACTTCTATGAGGCGTAGAAACAATGGGCCTTCTATGGGCCATAGGCACAATGGGCCTTCTACGGGTCATATCATCAATGGGCCTTCTATGGGCCATATGGTCGATTGGCCAAACATGGGCCAATAACAGACCGCATTATGGTCGTAAACGGTCTAGAGTTGGAATCGTCCGTTCATGGGCTGACCATAACGGGCCGTCATTAATCGGTCGTATTTTATGACGCTATGAAAATGGCCCAATGTATTAACGGGACACAAATGGGCCGACTGTAACCACGGGCTGAATTTGGCCCACAAGCAGAAAATGACAGTAACGGGCCGTAAGTAAACGAATGCAGGAAATGAGCCCAAGAAGAAATGGGACCTGAGAAGGCCGAAAGATAACATGGGCTGGAAATGGCCCAATAGAATAATAGGCCGTTAATGGGTATAAAGTGATACACTGTTCATTACGGGCCAGTTTCACCACGGGCCGTTAATGGGCCAAGAGTTACAAAGGGTCTCATATGGGCCGAAAGACGTCATGGGCTATACATGGGCCAGAAGTTAAAACGAGCTGGAATCATATTGGACGGCCCAGATGATGCTACTGGGCCTAATTCAGATAGGTCGTAACGAGCCCTAGGTTAGCAGTAAATGGACTATATACGAAGAGGCTGTTAACAGGCTTCCCGTGGGCCGGCCCGCCACCTTTTGACCAAGTCAGACGGGCCGACCTTTTCACAGGAATGGGCCTCTGTTGGGCCGTGCCACGTCTCGATTTATCATAGGCGCATTCGGTCAAATGAGTGGATGACATCTGTCCCAACGATGAGCTGACACGTGTTTCCTCCAGCCAATGATGATTTTACACGTGCAAAATCCCCATTTGTCAGGGCTGTTAATGGGTTATCAGATCCAAAACCGGACCCGATAGCGTAACGGCGAGCCATTAAGGTGGATGCCACATGTCGGTCACCCTTGACGAAAGCATTTCTATGATGCATGATTTATCGTCATGGAAGTGGACACTTCCATGATGATATTTTTGGTAAGTCACGGAACACTTCTATGATAGCACAGGTATGACTATCTTGATTCTGTCATAAAATCGCCATGGATGTACATGCATGACAAAAAACATGACCTACTATGACAAACACGTATCATCACGGAAGTGTATTTTTTTGGAGTGCGGACAGGCAGGTAATAATCATAAAGCGACCCATGAAAGAAGGTAAAGCCAGTTCTTGTAGATGCAAGAAGGATGCATGTTGTAGGGACGGACCCACGCGGCTTGGGGATAATGCAGCCCGAGGGGCGCCCCCAACTGAACAGACCAAAAGATGTCACCTGGCACCGTTGCCGAAGAGATGTTGGAGTAGCCGAAGACGCATGCTGCAGAAGTTGCTCCTCACGAGACGTCCAGGTCCTGAACCCCAGGAGGCTCTGGAGGCCCGAGGGGCTCACGAGGATCCATAGCCATCTCCGTCAGGATCGCCTGGTGCTTGGCCTCATGAGCCGATAGGATGCCCTGCATGTGGCGCTAATGCACGACAGCCCTGTTCAGCAAGCCGAAAGGCATGCGAACATAGCTGTGAGGGGGCCCTCACACCGGCCAACGTGGGATGGCCAGAAGAGCTCCCGAGATGTGGCCCTATTGAGCCCGGGGATGTTGACACAGGTGCGCAGCTCGCTGTCCTCACCGGGGTAGGGAGCTACGCCGGGTGGTGGGCGACGGTTGCCTCACATATCTCTTGCCTCCTGAAGCTCCTCAATTGCCTTGGTGATGAACTCTTGAGCGCCTGGCGCCTCACGCCCTACGCTTTCCTCATGGCAGCGTGCGTTGAAGCATGCCTCCACGTGGTGCCCGAGCGCCTCCCTCATGACGTTGGCCACGTCTGAGGCCCTCCACGCGAGAGCCCCTGAGCCCAGCCTAAGAGGGGCACTGGGCATGCCTTCCTATGCAAGAGGGGAAGGTGCCCCGTCAGTGGGCGTAGAGCATGAGGTGGCGGTGCCGGACGCCCCACCCTCCCGTGGTCCTTGGTGAAGCTGCTGCTTCTTCTTGTCGGGGACAGCCTCAGGAGGGTAGACAGCGCCCTCGTCAGCTGGTCCTCGCCAGCCGCGGCCTTGTAGGCGCGCTTGATAGAGCACATCGCGTCCTTCTCCTCGCAGGCGACCGTGATGACGCCGCAGCTCCCTGGCATCTTGAGAACGTTGTAACCATGGTGGGCGACAGCCATGAACTTGGCTAGGGCTGGGTAGCCGAGGATGGCATTGTATGGAAGGTGAATGTGGGTGACGTCAAAGTCGATGAGCTCAGTGTGGTAGTTGTCGCGCTTGCTGAAGGTGACAGGGAGGTGTATTTGCCCTATCGAGGTGGTGGAGCCGTCAGACACTCCTGAGAAGGGCTTGGTAGGCTGAAGCTGGTCATAGGGCACCTGGAGTCGGTCGAATGTCTCGACTGAGAGGACATCGAGTCCTGCACCACCATCAATGAGTGTCTTGGTGACGAGCACATTGCTGATGGTAGGCAAGTAGAGCATCAGGAGGGCACAGGCAGTTGCCGCACACTTGAGCTGGTCGGAAGCGTTGAAGGTGATGGTGTACTTGGACCACCTGAGCCGACGCGTTGCCTCGAGCTTGGGGAGGGCTACATTCACCTCGCGCGCGAACTTCTTGAAGATGCGATGGGAGGCTGGGGCTTGAGCGCCGCCAAGGATACAAGCGACAACACGAGGCTCCTGGAAGCCCCCAACCCCCTCATCCTGGTGATGGTCATCATTCCTTCTTAGTGGTGGCGGCAGCGGGGGAAGGCCAGCATTTCCCTGAGGGCGGTCCTCGCGAGGCTAATCTCTCCAGGCACCCTCATGAGGCTGGCCCTGTCAGCGGACTCACGAGGCTAGTCACACCATTCCTGGCGGGGGTCACGAGCGTCCCAGCGTCCTCCGCTTCAGCCTCCTCCGCGGTTGTAGCCTCGATCATTGCGCTCGGGGCAACTACCGAAGCGCCCGTCGCGGATGGCCCTGAGCTCCTGGTAGTCGTCGGTTTTGTGGATGTGCATGTTGTGGAAGACGCAGAATGGGCGACTTCCCTTGGA
Source organism: Triticum timopheevii (assembly GCA_963921465.1). NCBI lineage: Eukaryota > Viridiplantae > Streptophyta > Magnoliopsida > Poales > Poaceae > Triticum > Triticum timopheevii. The sequence goes on along the minus strand of OY997262.1, from coordinate 246,752,475 downwards.
TGACTCCGGGTGGTCGCAACCACACTTCATCTTTGGCTCGGCCCCGAGTACGGCCTGTCCCTTGCGCTTCACTTCCTTGGCCTTGGCCTTCTTGTCTTCTGGGTCAGCCTCGGGGTGCTCGAGGAGGGAGAGGCATCCCTCCTCAGCTCTCGCACACTTGGTTGCCATGTTGAACATCTCCAGAGCCGTGCATAGGTCCTCGTGTATGGTGAGCTCCTCCTTCATCTTGATGTCGCAGACGCCATCAATGAATGCCGAGATGATGGCCTTATCCGACACCTTGGGGATCTTCAGGCGAACACTGTTGAAGCACTTGATGTACTTCTGCAAGGTTTCTCCTGGCTGCTGCTTGATGCGCCGCAGGTCTCCCATAGCTGGTGGGTGATCGCGAGTGCCCTGGAAGTTGGCGACGAAGCACTCTTGCATCTTGTCCCAGGAGGAGATCGATCCTGCGGGGAGGTTCAGGAGCCATGAGCGTGCACCGTCCTTCAGGGTTGTGGGAAACCAGTTCGCCATGACCTTCTCAACATTGTTAGCCGCCTTGATGCTCAGCTCGTAGAGCTGCAGGAACTCAGTAGGGTTGGGGGTGCTGTCGTAGCGTGGAGGCAAGTCGGGCTTGAACTTCCTTGGCCAGACAACGCTGCGCAGCTCCTGAGTGAATGCGCGACATCCAGCTGTGGTCATGGGAGCCCACCGCGGAGGTGGAGCCTGATCTTGGCACTCACACGCCACCACCGCAGGTGGCGCGCGGTCTTGTTGCGGTGGTGCTAGAAGCGCACGCGGCTCTCCTTGTGGTCGTTGCGCCACCTAGCAGCTTTCTTCGTCGTGCGCCGGTGCCTTGCACGGAGGGTCGCGCTATGCAGCCTCATGCCTTGGCTCGACGATGGGGTCGTGCCTGGGAGGTGGAGGAGGTGCTCCGTAAGCCACGTCACCGGCGGCAGGCGGCGGGTGAGGTAGCGAGCTAGATGGTGCATGAGACTCTCCGGCGGCGCTGACGAGCTAGGCGATGCGGTCCAGCCAGTCCTAGTAGAGGTCATCGATGGGGCGGTTACACAGGAGCTTGCACGCCATGAGCCACACAGCCTGCGCATTTGCAGGCCCGCGACGAGCGTGAGACGATGAAGCGTCCGCCGGGGTCAGCAAATGAGTGGCGGTGCGTCCATCCCGCTGCACAGAAGGTTGCATCAACGAAGCCTGCTGCTTGTGGGCCGCAGGGCCGGTGGCTGCGGGCGATGGAGAACGGCGGGGAGCGCCATAGCCAGCGGGTGCTGTCTGGGCAACACGGGCGGCGAGGGCGGCCCGGCGCTTACCACGAACTCGATGAGCATCAGCCATGGGGATGGCGAAACGGTGGCGAATCGACTGAAGGAAGAGAGGCTCCGACGCACCCCTACCTGGGGCGCCAAATGTAGGATTTCAGGTTCCACAGACCCTTGAGAGCTTCGAACTCTAGGGTGCGTGCGAAGAACTCAACCTCCCCAGTCTTCCTACTCAGCAATCTCACGGCCTAGCTCGGTGAAAAAGAAGGAAATGGGACACATCAGTTTACCCAGGTTTGGGCCACCTTGCGGTGTAAAACCCTACTCCTGCTTTGTGGTGGATTGACCTCGAGGGGCTGAGGATGAACTAGTACAGTGGGAGAACAACCTCAGGAGTAGGAGTATTCTTGTGCTCAAGTGAGCTGGTGAGTATCAGGATGGAACGGACCCGATCTGGTCTCCCCCCTCTATGGTGGTGGCTAAGTCCGATTTATAGTGGTCTTGGTCCTCTTCCCAAATGAAGGCGGGAATGTTGGGGAACATAGTAATTCAAAAAAATTCCTACGATCACGCAAGATCTATCTAGGAGATGAATAGTAACGATAGGGGAGAGTGTATCCACATACCCTCGTAGACCAAAAGCGAAAGAGATTAGTAACGCGGTTGATGTAGTCGAATGTCTTCACGATCCAACCGATCCAAGTACCGAACGTTCGACACCTCCGTGTTCAGCACATGTTCAGCACGGTGACGTCCCTCGAGCTCTTGATCCAGTAGAGTGTTGAGGGAGAGTTCTGTCTGCACAACGGTGTGGAGACGGTGTTGGTGATGTGATCCGTGCAAGGCTTCGCCTAAGCACTACGACAATATGACCAACGTGGTAAATTGTTGTAGACACGGTATGTGTGAGAGTTTGATCCATAACCAAGTAGGAAACCTTCATGAGACTTAGGAGCAAATTTAGAACGATGATGGTTATCAAGAATGTAGCACTTTGAGCCAAATACTTGAAAGTATCCAACTTGGGGTTTGTTACCGGTGAGGAGCTCGTATGCCGTCTTGCTGAGTAGCTTGTGAAGATACAAGCGATTTGTTGCATGACAAGCTGTCTCTACTGCTTCCGCCCAGAAGTGCTTCGGCGTCTTTTACTCATCAAGCATCATTCTCGCCATTTCGATGAGCGTCCTGTTCTTCCTCTCAACAACTCCATTTTGTTGAGGTGTGGACGTAGCAGAGAACTCATGTGAAATACCTTCTTCGTCAAGAAAGGTATCCACTTTAGCGTTCTTGAATCCGTTCCGTTGTCACTGTGAACCTTCTTGATCATCACTTCAAATTGATTTTGGGCCTTCCTAGCGAAGCTTTTGAAGATCTTTTGGACCTGCGATTTATCATCGAGAAAGAACACCCACGTAAATCTTGAAAAGTCATCAACTATAACTAGACCAAAAGAATTTCCACCCAGACTTTTGTAAGCGTTGGGACCAAAAAGATCCATGTGAAGTAGCTCGAGTGGCCTCCTTGTGGTCATGATGTTCTTCACGGGATGCCTCCCTCCAACCTGTTTACCTGCCTGACAAGCGCTGCAAAGTCTATCCTTATCAAATATGACATCGTTAACGCCAAGGATATGATTTCCTAATAAGCTTGTCAAGGTTTCGCATACCAACATGACCTAATTTTCTATGCCATAACCACCGTTTAGAGGATTTAGCGATGAATCAAGTTCTAGGTTGAGCCTTTTTAGTGAAATCAACAATGTATAGATCACCTCTACGTACACCGGTAAAGACCATTTTATGATTGTCTCTACTAAACACTTGGCAATCTACTTCAGTGAATAGGACATTGAAACCGAAATCAGCAACTCTAGATACTGAAAGTAAATTGTATCCAAGAGATTCAACGAGCATGACATTTTGTATGGAGCTATCATGTGATATGGCCACCTTACTGAGGCCAACCATCTTACCCTTTGAGTTGTCACCCAAAGTGACATACTTTCGAGGACCTTCATTTTCAGCAAGCTCACGAAACATATCTTTATCTCCGGTCATGTGATCGGTACATCCACTATCAAGAACTCATTCCTTTCCTCCTGCCATATATCCCCGAAGATTTGGCGTGAGACCAAAGTGTCTCATTGCACCATCAAGATCAAGGTCACTATCATCATCCTCATCATAGTATCCATGTTCAACATCGTCATGTGGTGGATCAAATCCTAGAGAGGGTGATTCGTTAGAGTGAGTTTGAAAATGATCTTCTTTATGAATTTTAATGGCTTCTGAAATAATATTACTAATGATTTTAACATCTCCTTTGGCACGCATAAGGTTTGTAAGCTCAAATAGACAATCACCAAACATAGGATCATTGGAATTCATCTTACTCAAGGCAATAGACTTATGGAGAATTTCATCTAGATTTTTCAAGGAATAATTTGGAAAACGTTCCACAAGAAATTTCCATATGGTGTAGGCACACTTAAGAGTAGGCAAACATCCAATCAAGTTTCTAGGCAAGCCTCTTTTGATAAGTTCAACAGTTCTAAGATTGCAAATCATGTCAATTGACTCATCAAGTGTAGGATGCATAGGATCAACATGAGGTGCAAAAGGGCTAGCAATGTACTTGTTCAAATGATATTGATTGAAAATCACAAGCATCTCATTTTTTCACTCATGAAAATACTCTCCATCAAGTATAGGCACTCTATGTCTAAGACTCCCAATAGTAGACTCATCCATTTTCCTCCAATGGTGTTTAAACCAAAGCAATGGAGACCAATGCTCTGATACCAATTGAAAGGATCGAGAAGAGGTATCTAGAGGGGGGCGATTAGACACTAAGTACCAAAAGTTGCAGTTTTTAACTTCTTTAAGTTTAAGTGGAGTTTTGGCACAAGTTTAACAATCACAACACATATCAAGCAAGCATGCAAAGAGTATATGGGCAGCGGAAAGTAAAGCATGCAACTTGCAAGAAAGTAAAGGGATGGGATTGGAGTGTGCAAACGCAATTTGGAGACACGGAGATTTTTGAGACGTGGTTCCGATAGGTGGTGCTATCGTACATCCACGTTGATGGGGACTTCAATCCACGAATGGCAATGGCTGCGCGAGTCCACGGTTGGCTCCACCCACGAAGGGTCCACAAACAATCAACCTTGTCTAACCCACCATGGCCGTCGCCCACGAAAGACTTGCCTCACTAGCGGTAGATCTTCATGAAGTAGGCGATCTCCTTGCCCTTACAAACTCCTTGGTTCAAGTCCACAATCTTGTCGGAGGCTCCCAAGTGACACCTAGCCAATCTAGGAGACACCACTCTCCAAGAAGTAACAAATGGTGCGTTAATGATTGCTACGTCTTGAGCTTGCGTTGGTTTTCCTCGAAGAGGAGAGGGTGATGCAGCGATAGTAGCGTAAGTATTTCCCTCAGTTTTTGAGAACCAAGGTATCAATCCAGTAGGAGGCTCCTCAAAAGTCCCACGCACCTACACAAACAAACTGAGAACTCGTAACCAACGCAATAAAGGGGTTGTCAATCCCTTCACGACCACTTGCAAAAGTGAGATCTGATAAAGATAGTATGATAAGATAATTTTTTTTGGTATTTTATAATATAGATGCAAAAAGTAAAGATGCAAATAAAAGTAGATTGAAAGAAAATATGATAAGAGATAGACCCGGGGGCCATAGGTTTCACTAGAGGCTTCTCTCAAGATAGCATAAGTATTACGGTGGGTGAACAAATTACTGTCGAGCAATTGATAGAAAAGCACATATTTATGAGATTATCTAGGCATGATCATGTACATAGGCATCACGTCCATAACAAGTAGACCGACTCCTGCCTGCATCTACTACTATTACTCCACACACCGACCGACTCCTGCCTGCATCTAGAGTATTAAGTTCATAAGAACAGAGTAACACATTAAGCAAGATGACATGATGTAGAGGGATAAACTCAAGCAATATGATATAAACCCCATCTTGTTATCCCCGATGGCAACAATACAATACGTGCCTTCCAACCCTTTCTGTCATTGGGTAAGGACACTGCAAGATGGAACCCAAAGCTAAGCACTTCTCCCATGGCAAGAAAGATCAATCTAGTAGGCCAATCCAAACTGATAATTCGAAGAGACTTGCAAAGATAACTCAATCATACATAAAAGAATTCAGAGAAGATTCAAATATTATTCATAGATAAACTTGATCATAAACCCACAATTCATCGGATCTCGACAAACACACCGCAAAAAGAGTTTACATCGAATAGTTCTCCACAAGAGGGGGGGGGAGAACATTGTATTGAGATCCAAAAAGAGAGAAGAAGCCATCTAGCTAATAACTATGGACCCGTAGGTCTATGGTAAACTACTCACAACTCATCGAATGGGCAAGGATGTTGATGTAGAAGCCCTCCATGGTCGATTCCCCCTCCGGCAGAGTGCCGGCGAAGGCTCCAAGATGAGATCTCGTGGATACAGAAGGTTATGGCGGTGGAAATTGTGTTTTGTGGTGCTCCTGGATGTTTTTGGGGTACGTAGGTATATATAGGAGGAAGAAGTACGTCGGTGGCCGACAGAGGGGCCCACGAGACAAGGGGCGCGCCCTACAGGGGGGTGCGGCCTCCTATCTCGTGGCTTCCTCGGCTGCTTCTTGACTTACACTCCAAGTCCTCTGGATCACGTTCATTCCAAAAATCACGCTCCCGAAGGATTCATTCCGTTTGGACTCCATTTGATATTCCGTTTCTTCGAAATACTGAAATAGGCAAAAAACAGCAATATGGGCTGGGCCTCCGGTTAGTAGGTTAGTCCCAAAAATGATATAAATGTGTAAAATAAAGCCCATAAACATCCAAAAGGGGTAGTATAATAGCATGGAACAATAAAAAATTATAGATACGTTGGAGACGTATCAAGCATCCCCAAGCTTAATTCCTACTCATCCTTGAGTAGGTAAATGATAAAAAGAGAATTTTTGATGTGGAATGCTACCTAGCATAATTCATAATGTAATTTTATTTATTGTGGAATGAATGTTCAGATCCAAATGGTTCAAAATAAATGTTCATATTGATAAAAGAAATAGTAACACTTCAAGCATACTAATCAAAGTAATCATGTCTTCTCAAAATAACATGGCAAAAGAAAGTTCATCCCTACAAAATCATAGAGTTAGGCTATGCTTCATTTTCATCACACAAAGATGTTCCCAACTTCTATACCCCCGATGACAAGCCAAGCAATTGTTTCATACTTAAATAATCCCAAACTTTTTCAACCTTCACGCAATACATGAGCGTGAGCCATGGATATAGCACTATGGGTGGAATAGAATATGATGATGGGGATTGTGTGGAGAAGACAAAAAAGGAGAAAGTCTCACATTGACGAGGATAATCAACGGGCTATGGAGATGCCCATCAATTGATGTCAACATGAGGAGTAGGGATTGCCATGCAACGGATGCACTAGAGGTATAAATGAATGCTCGACAAAAGGAAACTAGTGGGTGTGCATCCAACTTGCTTGCTCACGAAGACCTAGGGCATTTGAGGAAGCCCATTGTAGGAATATACAAGCCAAGTTCTATAATGAAAAATTCCCACTAGTGTGAAAAAGACAACTTATGAGACTCACTATATGAAAAACATGGTGCTACCTATAAGCACAATATATGAGACTCACTACATGAAGAACAAGGTGCTACTTTGAAGCCCAAGTGTGGAAAAGGAGATAGTAACATTGCCCTTTTTATTTATTTTCTTTTTTTCTTTTCTTTTTTTCTTTTTTTTCTTTTTTTGGGACTTTCTTCCTTTTTTCTTTTTTTCTTCTTTGGGCAATGTTCTAATAATGATGATCATCGCACTTCTATTGATTACAACATAAGAATTACAACTCGAAGCTAGAACAAGATATGACTCTATATGAATGCCTCCGACGGTGTGCCGGGATGGTGCAATGAATCAAGAGTGACATGTATGAAAAACAATGCATGGTGGCTTTGCCACAAATACGATGTCAACTACATGATCATGCAATGGCAATATGACAAAAGTAAAGTATGTCATGATGATGAACGGAATGGTGGAAAGTTGCATGGCAATATATCTCGGAATGGCTATGGAAATGCCATAATAGCTAGGTAGGTATGGTTATTGTTTTGAGGAAGATATAGGGAGGTTTATGTGTGATAGAGCGTATCGTATCACGGGGTTTGGATGCACTAGCAAAGTTTGCACCAACTCTCAAGGTGAGAAAGGGAAATGCACGGTACCGAAGAGGCTAGCAAAGGCGGAAAGGTAAAAGTGCGTATAATCCATGGACTCAACATTAGTAAAAAGAACTCATATACTTATTGCAAAAATTTAGAATTCATCAAAAATCAAGTACTACGCGCATGCTCCTAGGGGGATAGATTGGTAGGAAAAGACCATCGCTCGTCCCCGACCGCCACTCATAAGGATGCACAAGCCAGGTACACTTCATGTTTCAAATTTGTTACACAACTTTAACCATACGTGCATGCTACGGGACTTGCTAACTTCAAAACAAGCATTCTTTTAATTCATAATCACCCAACTAGCATGACTTTAATATCACTACCTCCATATCTCAAAACAATTATCAAGTATCAAATTGATCATAGCATCCAATTCACTTCCTATGATAGTTTTTATTATACCCAACTTGGATGCTCATCATTCTAGGACCAACTTTATGACCATAGCAAATACCATGCTGTTCTAAAAGACTCTCAAAATGATATAAGTGAAGCAGGATAGACTAGTAATTTCTTCAAAATTAAGACACCACCGTGCTCTAAAAGATATAAGTGAAGCACTAGAGCAAAAACTATCAAGCTCAAAAGATATAAGTGAAGCACATAGAGTATTCTAGCAAATTCTAATCAAATAGGCTTCTCCCAAAAGGTGTGTACAACAAGGATGATTGTGGTAAACTAAAAAGCAAAGACTAATATAATACACGACGCTCCAAGCAAAACACATATCATGTGGCGAATAAAATATAGCTCCAAGTAAAGTTACCAATGAACGAAGACGAAAGAGGGGATGCCTTGCTGGGACATCCCCAAGCTTAGGCTTTTGGCTATTTTTGAATATCTTGGGGTGCCATGGGCATCCCCATGCTTAGGCTCTTGCCACCCTTTATTCCATAGTCCATAAAAGCTTTACCCAAAACTTGAAAACTTCACAACACAAAACTCAACAGGAAATCTTATAAGCTCCGTTAGTGAAAGAAAAAAAACCACCACATAAGGTACTGTAATGAAATCATTATTTATTTAATTTGGTGTTAAACCAACTGTATTCCAACTTCTTTATGGTTCATAAACTAATTTACTAGCCATATAGGCATTGAAATAAGCAAACAACACACGAAAAACAGAATCTGTCAAAAACAGAACAGTCTGTAGAAATCTGTAACTAACGCAAACTTCTGGAACTCTAAAAATACTAAAAAAAATAGGAAGTCTTGGAAAATTTGTTTATTGAACATAATCAAAAAGAATCAACGCAAAATCACATTCCTATGATTTAACAAAATTATATTTGTGCGTGCAACATTTCTGTTTTTCAGCAGAATCAAATCAACTATCATCGTAGGTTATCCTATAGGTTCTATTTGGCACAAACACTAATTAAAAGATAAAAACACATCTAAACAGAAGGTAGATGCAATATTTATTACTAAACAGGAGCAAAAACAAAAAATATAAAGAAAATTGGGTTGCCTCCCAACTAGCGCTATCGTTTAACGCCCCTAGCTAGGCATAAAAGCGAAGATAGATCTAACGAGTGCCATCTTTGGCACTAAATTCATAAGTAGAACACATGATAGATTCATAAGTTAATTTGACTTTCTTTCTTGGAAATTTCTCCATGCCTTTCTTTAATGGAAATCCGAATCTAATATTCCCTTCCTTCATATCAATAATCGCACCAATCGTTCTAAGGAAAGGTCTACCAAGAATAATAGGGCAAGAAAGATTGCAATCTATATCAAGAACGATAAAATCTATGGGCACCAAATTTCCATTTGCAACAATAAGAACATCATTGATCCTTCCCATTGGCTTTTTAAAGGTGGAATCCGCAAGGTGCAAATTTAAAGAGCAACCATCAAGATCATGGAAACCTAGAATATCACATAAAGTTTTCGGAATCGTGGAAACACTAGCACCCAAATCACACAAAGCAAAACACTCATGATCTTTAATTCTAATCTTTATAGTAGGTTCCCACTCATCATTAAGTTTTCTAGGTATAGAAACTTCCAAATTAAGTTTTTCATCATAAGATTGCATCAAGGCATCAACAATATGTTTCGTAAAAGCTTTATTTTGACTATAAGCATGAGGAGAATTAACAACGGATTGCAACAAGGAAATACAACCTTTTAAAGAGCAATTATCATAATCAAATTCCTTGAAATCCGAGATAGTAGGTTCAATGTTGTTAGAAGTTGAGGATTCTCCAATCTCACTTTTACCAAATTTAGCATCATGATCTAAAGACTCCGAATTTTTGGGACGCCTTCTAGGCAAAGTTGATTCATCATCAGTCCCATAATCATCAAAATTCATATTGGAAAACATAGATCTAATCGGAGACGCATCAATAACTTTAAGATCTTCATCATTATTTTCATGGAAAGTAGAAGAACACGCTTTTATAAAGCTATCTTTCTTAGCACGCAATCTAGCGGTTCTTTCCTTGCACTCATCAATGGAAATTCTCATTACTTTGAGAGACTAATTGATATCATGCTTGGGAGAAGAAGATCTAAGTTTAAGAGAATCAACATCAAGCGAAAGTCTATCAACGTTCCTAGCCAAATCATCAACTTTGAGCAATTTTTCTTCAAGCAAAGCATTAAAATTCTTTTGAGAAATCATAAATTCTTTCACACTATTCTCAAAATCAGAGGGCATCTTATTAAAATTACCATAAGCATTATTGTAGGAATTTCCATAATTATTAGAGGAATTACTAGGGAACGGTCTAGCATTAAAGTTTCATTTATAAGCATTGTTTCCAAAACTATTCCTACCAACAAAATTCACATCCATAGATTCATTATTATTCTCAATCAAGGAAGACAAAGGCATATCATTGGGATCAAGAGGAGTATTTTTAGTAGCAAACATCTTCATAAGTTCATCCATCTTTCCACTCAAAACATTAATTTCTTCTATAGCATGCACTTTTTTTACTAGAAGATCTTTCGGTGTGCCATTGAGAATAATTAGCCATAATATTATCAAGAAGTTTTGTAGCATCTCCTAACGCAATTTCCATAAACGTGCCTCCCACGGCCGAATCTAAAATATTTCTAGAAGCAAAGTTCAAACCGGCATAAATTTTTTGTATGATCATCCATAAATTCAAACCATGAGTAGAGCAATTGCGAAGCATCAATTTCATTCTTTCCCAAGATTGGGCAACATGCTCATGATCAATTTATTTAAAATTCATAATATCATTCCTAAGAGTGATAATCTTAGCAGGAGGAAAATACTTATAGATAAAAGCATCTTTGCACTTGTTCCAAGAATCAATAGTATTTTTAGGCAAAGACGAAAACCAAACTTTAGCACGATTTCTAAGTGAAAATGAAAATAACTTCAATTTGACAATATTGTTATCCGTATCTTTCTTCTTTTGCATATCACACAAATCAACAAAATTGTTTAGATGAGTAGCGGCATCTTCACTAGGAAGGCCGGCGAATTGATCTTTCATAACAAGATTCAGCAAAGCGGTATTGATTTCACAAGACTCAACATCATTAAGAGGAGCAATCAGAGTACTAAGGAAATCATTATTATTGGTATTCGAGAAATCACACAATTTGTATTATCTTGTGCCATGGCAACAAGTAATCCAACACACATGCAAACAGAAAAAGGCGAGCAAAAAAGAGAGGAGGAGGTTGGGAAAGAGAGGGCGAAAAACGGCATGGGTGAAGTGGGGGAGAGGAAAACGAGAGGCAAATGGCAAATAATGTAAATGCGAGGGAGATGGGTTTGTGATGGGTACTTGGTATGTCTTTACTTGAGCGAAGACCTGCCCGGCAATGGCACCAGAAATCCTTCTTGCTACGTCTTGAGCTTGCGTTGGTTTTCCTCGAAGAGGAGAGGGTGATGCAGCGATAGTAGCGTAAGTATTTCCCTTAGTTTTTGAGAACCAAGGTATCAATCAAGTAGGAGGCTCCTCAAAAGTCCCACACACCTACACAAACAAACTGAGAACTCGCGACCAACACAATAAAGGGGTTGTCAATCCCTTCACGGCCACTTGCGAAAGTGAGATCTGATAAATATAGTATGATAAGGTAAGTATATTTTTGGTATTTTATAATATAGATGCAAAAAGTAAATATGCAAATAAAAGTAGATTGAAAGCAAATATGATAAGAGATAGACCCGGGGGCCCTAGGTTTCACTAGAAGCTTCTCTCAAGATAGCATAAGTATTACGGTGGCTGAACAAATTACTGTCGAGCAATTGATAGAAAAGCGCATAGTTATGAGATTATCTAGGCATGATCATGTATATAGGCATCACGACCATAACAAGTAGATCGACTCCTGCCTGCATCTACTACTATTACTCCACACATCGACCTACTCCTGCCTGCATCTAAAGTATTAAGTTCATAAGAACAGAGTAACGCATTAAGAAAGATGACATGATGTAGAGGGATAAACACAAGCAATATGATATAAACCCCATCTTGTTATCCTCGATGGCAACAATACAATACGTGCCTTGCAACCCTTTCGGTCACTGGGTAAGGACACTGCAAGATTGAACCCAAAGCTAAGCACTTCTCGCATGGCAAGAAAGATGAATCTAGTAGGCCAAACCAAACTGATAATTCGAAGATACTTCAAAGATAACTCAATCATACATAAAAGAATTCAGAGAAGATTCAAATATTATTCATAGATAAACTTGATCATAAACCCACAATTCATCGGATCTCGACAAACACACCACAAAAAGAGTTTACATCGAATAGATCTCCACAAGAGAGGGGGAGAACATTGTATTGAGATCCAAAAAGAGAGAAGAAGCCATGTAGCTAATAACTATGGACCCGTAGGTCTGTGGTAAACTACTCACAACTCATCGGAGGGGCAAGGATGTTGATGTAGAAGCCCTCCGTGGTCGATTCCCCCTCTGGCAGAGTGCTGGCGAAGGCTCCAAGATGATATCTCGCGGATACAGAAGGTTACAGCGGTGGAAATTGTGTTTTGTGGTGCTCCTGGATGTTTTTGGGGTACGTAGGTATATATAGGAGGAAGAAGTACGTCGGTGGCCGCCCGAGGGGCCAACGAGACAGGGGGCGCGCCCTACAGGGGGGCACGGCCTCCTATCTCGTGGCTTCCTCGGCTGCTTCTTGACTTGCACTCCAAGTCCTCTGGATCATGTTCGTTCCAAAAATCACGCTCCCGAAGGTTTCATTCCGTTTGGACTCCATTTGATATTCCTTTTCTTCGAAATACTGAAATATGCAAAAAATAGCAATATGGGCTGGGCCTTCGGTTAGTAGCTTAGTCCCAAAAATTACATAAATGTGTAAAATAAAGCCCATAAACATCCAAAAGGGGTAATATAATCGCATGGAACAATAAAAAATTATAGATATGTTGGAGACGTATCAATGATGAACTCCTTGCTCTTGTGCATCAAATGATAGTCTCCCCAACACTCAACTCTCTCTCACAGGATTTGGATTTGGTGGAAAGAATATTTGAGTGGAAAGCAACTTGGGGAAGGCTAGAGATCAAGATTCATATGGTAGGAATGGAATATCTTGGCCTCAACACAAGTGTAGGTAGTTCTCTCCCAGAAAATGTATGCTAGAAGTGTAGGCATGTTCTGATGGCTCTCTCCACAAATGAAGAGGAGGTGGAGGGGTATATATAGCCTCCACACAAAATCTAACCATTACACACAACTTGCCAATCTCAGTGGGACCGAATTAAGAAACTCGGTCGGACCGATTCAGCAAATCTAGTAACCGTTAGGATTTTCGGTGGGACCGACATGCAACTCAGTAGGACTGACATGATTAGGGTTAGGGCATAACGTAATCTCGGTGTGACCGATTACACAAACTCGGTGAAACCGATTTTGGTAATAAGCTAACCAGAGAGTTGGTCAGGTAAACTCGGTGGGACCGATTTGCTCGTCTCGGTGAGACCGAAATGTTACGAAAAGGATACAGAGAGTTTACATTGCAATCTCGGTGAGACCGATTACGCAAACTCGGTGAGACCGATTTTGGTAAAAGATACATACAGAGAGATTGCAATCCCATCTCAGTGAGACCGAGATCCCTATCATTGAGACCGATTTGCCTAGGGTTTGTGGCAGTGGCTATGACATCTGAACTCGGTGGCGCCAGATATAAAGAATCGGTGGGGCCGAGTTTGACATTTGGTTTAGGTCATATGTGGATGTGAGAAAGTAGTTGAGGGCTTTTGGAGCATATCACTAAGCACTTTGAGCAAGATCCTCATTAAGCAACACCTCATCCCTCCTTGATAGTATTGGCTTTTCCTATAGACTCAATGTGATCTTGGATCACTAAAATAGAAAATGTAGAGTCTTGAGCTTTGAGCTTGAGCCAATCCTTTTGTCCTTAGAATTTTGAAGGGGTTCCACATCCTCTAGTCCATGCTACTTCATTGTTGAACTCATCTAAAACATACTAGGTAAAAGTGTTAGTCCAACAAGAGATATGTTGACATTAATTACCAAAATCACCCAGGGAGCACTTGTGGTTTCACCTGGGAGTTGAGCTAGTAGGGCAGTGGCCTGGGTCCAAAGTAGTAGAAGTAGCACAAAAACATTTTATGAGTGTAGGCTTTTCCTTGCTCAAGCCTGCCTACTAGAATCGCTAATGCTTGAAAGGAAAAGTGAGGAAAAACATAGGAATTGGAAAGTTTCCTATGGTACTACTATTCATGCATTTGGTTCAATGGAATGGATCAAAGGAAAACTGTAGGGTTTGTCCCTTTAGTGTGTCCTTGAAAGAAAAATTGTAGGAATTTTAATTTCCACTTGTCATCCTTTTCAAATTCCTATTCATGAAGCACATGACTAAGAGATAGTAGCATAATAGAATTATAACCGTACATTTTCTTATGGTTTGACTTAATCTCACCATGCTTCTTTGCATCCTATGATCTTCCAATTCTTGTGAATCAAACACCCAGATTGGTAGAAATCCTGTGTTTTTAAATTCTATGTTTTGCACGTGCATTCATATCCTATTCCTGTCTATTTCCTATCCCTATATTGTTAGAATCCTCAAATTCAAACAAGCCCTTACACAATTACTTTTGTTATAGATATGTGTCAAAGAAAACCTTGTGTGGTTTATCCTGCTCTTGCTGCATTGTGTTCCACCCTAGCTCAGCTACTCCAACGATGGAAGGGTTCACCACAACAGGAATCCGCTCTCCAGACTATCTTTCACTGCCTCAGAGCTTCTTCCCCACCGCCGGCATCCATGACAACTGCATTACCATCATCAATTGAGGAGATGACCTTGAGGACTACACGGGTCCGCAAGAGAGGTCACACTCTTTCGTGTCTGCTTATGTTATGCATCGCTTAATATGATGACATGCTACTTTATCATCGTGTCCACCTATTAGACTCCGAGTCAGGTCCAAACTAATGCTAAAACTTGAGTTTTTAAATGGTTGTGGGGTACATATTAGGGCAGCAATCAGTACTATCTGTCTACTATCTGGTTAATCTCGGGTGTCTAGTATGAGTTTCATGTTGGGTGCAAACAAACATTAAATGAGCCATTATCTGTATTTTTAACTAAAGCTATTATCTGCCTGCTATCATTGGTTTTGGGTCTATCCACAGCTTGCTACTATCGCTCTGGATTTTTGCATGCACTCCTTACATAATCTCACTATGTTTTATTCCTATGCATGTCAGTTATTGTACACAATGGAACTGAACATATAGAGCAAAAGAGACGAGCCTTGCGTGGCAATAAAATTTCATGCAGACGTCGCTCCATGGTGGGCGTAAAGGCAACCCCCCTCCACCCATTTCATACCATAATCAAGAGGAAGATAACTGTTCTGAGGGGGATTCAGAAGGAGAAGACCACTCCTATTTCCCCCTGAGGTCTTCGCTCTAACTTAGCATGCTGATGTTTGTAATATCATGCATATGGTGACTTGCATTTCTTACTGTATACATCAAATATGTCATCTGCTTAGTTTAGACATGCTTTGTATCAATGCCATCTGTTTAGTTTCTTTATCGTATATGTGAATCATGCAATGCCATCTTGTTTAGCCAGGCATCATATATGTGAATTTTGCAGTGCCACCCTGGTTAGCCAGTCATGTTATATGTGAATTATATCATGCCATCATTTTTTTATTACGTGTTAAATTTGTCAACAACTTTAGTACATTTAATTACTCTTCCTGTGCATCAGCCATTCAGCACGGTCATGGAAAAATCTGGAGTGGAAGCAAGGTCTTCAGAGCAGACAATGCTATCTGACGAAGCGCATGTCTTGCTGGTTACGGATAGCTCCTCAGTGGAGGATTCGGAGACAGATGACTAGTCCTATTCCCCCCCTCCCCCGAGGTGCGTGCTCTAACTTGGCAGGTTTATGTTGCTCATAACGTGCGTATGGTATCTT
The DNA here is from genome assembly GCA_963921465.1 of Triticum timopheevii. NCBI lineage: Eukaryota > Viridiplantae > Streptophyta > Magnoliopsida > Poales > Poaceae > Triticum > Triticum timopheevii. The sequence continues at coordinate 246,736,478 of OY997262.1, read as the reverse complement.
GCATTGCTATGTCATTTGCTTAGTTTATACATGCTTTGTGTGAATGCCACCTGTTTAGTGTCTAATTACCATATATGTGAATTATGCAATGCCATCTTGTTGCAAGACATTATATATGTGAATTATGCAATGCTATCTTGTTGCAAGGCATTATATATGTGAATTATGCAATGCCATGTTGTTTAGCCAAGCGTCATCTTTGTGAATTATATCATGCCGTCCTTTTTTTGTATTTCTCGTTGCATTTGTCGACAATGTTTGTATATTCAACTGCTCTTCCTGTGTATCGGACATTTGAATTGGTGATGGAGAAATCTGGAGTGAAAACAAGGTCTTCAGAGGAGACAATGCTACCTACTGAAGCAGATATCTTGCTGGTTACAAATATCTCTTCAGAGGAGGATTCCGAGGAAGATGACCAGTCCTATTATCCCCCTGGGGTGTATGCTCAAACTTGGCAGGGTTATCTTACTCATATCATGCATATGTTGTATTACAATGCTTAGTTTTTACATCATATACACAATATTGAATGCCATCTCCTTAGTTGACACATCATATATGCGATTGCCCTCTGCTCACTTGCTTAGTATATAAATCATATATTTGAATTATATCATGTCATGATGTTTACATAGACAACATGTATCTGAATTATGGCATGCCAACCCATTTTCTAAAGACATAATATAGTTATATCATCTCATCATGTTTACATAGTCATCATATTTTTAATTATGTCATTCTATCCGTGAATTATATCATGCTGAGGGAGTCCTGGACTAGGGGGTGTCCGGACAGCCGGACTATCATCCTCCGCCGGACTCCAAGACTACGAAGATACAAGATTGAAGACTCCGTCCAGTGTCCGGATGGGACTTTCCTTGGTGTGGAAGGCAAGCTTGGCGATACGGATATGTAGATCCCCTACCATTGTAACCGACTCTGTGTAACCCTACCTCCTCCGGTGTCTATATAAACCGGAGGGCTTTAGTCCGTAGGACAACATACATTACGACAATCATACCATAGGCTAGCTTTAGGGTTTAGCCTCCTTGATCTCGTGGTAGATCCACTCTTGTACTACCCATATCATCAATATTAATCAAGCAGGACGTAGGGTTTTACCTCCATCGAGAGGGCCCGAACCTGGGTAAAACATCGTGCCCCTCGTCTCCTGTTACCATCCGCCTGGACGCACAGTTCGGGACGCCCTACCTGAGATCCGCCGGTTTTGACACCGACATTGGTGCTTTCATTGAGTGTTCCTCTGTGTCGTCACCGATAGGAAGGATGCCTCCACCCATCTTCAAAGACGGTATTTTCGCCGAAGGGGCCTTGGCCGTCGGCCAAACTATCCGGCTAGGTGGTTTTCTTATGACCGCCTGTCCGGCTACTGCTTCGACAATGACTTCTCAAGTCGTCAAAAGCAATCTTCGCGTCAGCTCGGAATCCGCCGAGCAGTTGGATCCAATAGAGCTCTCGTCTGTTAACGAGCTCTTGGATCGCATTGCCGCCCTGGGAGTCGCTACAGACTACGATCAGATTGGGCTTAAAATGATCTGAGAGAGATTAACTCTCCCTAGGCCACCCACCACATCGCAGTGGTAGAGGAGCAATGTGGCGACTCTTCGCCTATATTGAAAACTAGTCACGTACGGATTCCCGAACCCTCCATGCCGGATTTCCGCGGAGGGACGGGCTTCGATCGAGCATTGAACTTAAAACCATGCTTCGCCCCGGACTCGCTGGATCGTGTCCAGCAACCCAAGCTTCCGAATTCGGAAACTCCTCGGCCTTTAAGCCCCAAGATGGGCAGGGATCCGGATTTTAGTCCACCCACCCGCCCAGACATATGCGACCTATCTCTAATACGGCAAGAGCCCACTGAAACAGTACATCACTACTGGGCCAGATACCTCCTGGTTATGGACAGGATAAAGGACTGCCGAGAGGAAAACGCAATCTCAATCTTTTGCAATAATTGCACGGACAAGGGAATATTGAACGCCATCGGTCGTCGTAAAATTACACGCTTCGCCGATCTGGCGTCCATAGTACGAAAGTACTGTGCGATGGAGAGTACCCGGAAAACCGAAAACCAATTTTGGGACAATCCGGCCCCAAACCCAGTCCGCAACAAAAGGGTGCCTCTCACTCAGGCCCCAGATGCAAAAGCGAAAAAGCAAAAACCCCATAAAGGGCATGGAACCGTACTGGAGGGATGGCTCAATGGACCCTGTAAGCTTCACAGTACAAAGGGAGCCATCCCAACACATAGCCTTCGAGCATGTTGGATACTACGGCAGGTGGCCAAAAGTGGCGAGGAGCTTCTAGCCAGGGAAAACCACTCCAACAATACCGGTACGGTATCAACAGTCTTCGAGACCTTCGCATCAAACAATATGCGAAAACGAACAATCCGCGGACTCGCCGAAGTCTACCAAGTAGCAACAGCAAATCCATGGAGTGACACAGCCATCACCTTCAATGCTAGCGACGAACCTAAATTCCGAACAGCTCGAGCACCAGCTGCACTGGTGCTTAGTCCCATAGTGGACGGCTTTCGGCTTACAAAGGTCCTCATGGATGGCGGCAGCGGACTAAACCTCATATATGAGGAAACTCTTCAAAAAATGGAAATAGACTGGAGCCGTATTGAGCGAAGCAGCACAACCTTCAGAGGAATAATCCCTAGCCGGGAAGCACGCTGCACCGGAAAAATCACACTTGATGTGGTGTTCGGCTCGCCGGACAATTATAGATCCGAAGAAGTCACGTTCCAAGTGGCCCCGTTCAACAGCGGATATCACGCTATATTAGGATGAGAGGCATTCACAATTTTTCAAGCAGTACCTCATTACGGGTATATGAAGCTCAAAATGCCTGGGCCCGGCGGAATAATCACCCTCGCTAGTGATCCGGACATAGCACTCCGCGCCGAAAACAAGACAGCTGCACTAGCCCTGGAGGCACTATCCGAAGCCTTAGCAGCAGAAGAACTCACCGCGCTGTGCTCTACGGTGAACAGGGATGATGTGATACTCGATAAAAGATCCAAGTCCACCTCCTTCAAACCAGCAGATGAAATAATAAAATTCCAGGTCCATCCAACGGACCCAACAAAGACGGCCTCCATTGGGGCACAATTGAACCCCAAAGTAGACGCCGCACTGCGTGAATTCCTTCGGGAAAATTGGGACATCTTCGCCTGGCATCCTTCGGATATGCCCGGAATCCCACGCAGGTTGGCAGAACACAACCTAAACATCCTAAAAGGATTTAAGCCAGTCAAACAGGCTCTTTGACGATTTTCCGAACCCAAAAGACAGACAATGGGAGAAGAGCTAGCCAAACTATTGGAAGCCGGATACATCAGAGATATCAAACATCCGGACTGGCTAGCAAATCTGGTAATGGTACCAAAGAAGGACAAATCCTGGCACCTCTGTGTCGATTTTAAAGACCTCAATAAGGCTTGCCCAAAGGATCCCTTCCCTCTCCCCCGCATCGACCAAATTATCGATGCTACCGCAGGGCACGATTCGTTGTGCTTCCTCGACGCATACTCTGGCTATCATCAAATCAAGATGGCGGAAGCAGACCAAGCCGCAACGGCATTCATCACTCCACACGGACCATTCTACTTCAACACGATGCCCTTCGGACTTAAAAATGCCGGCGCAACATATCAACGCATGATTCAAACATGTTTGGCCACCCAGATCGGCAAAACAGTCGAGGCATACGTAGACGACGTAGTCGTCAAAAAAAAAACACGTCGAAACTCTAGTAGACGATTTGAGGCTCACATTCGACAACCTCAGAGCATATGACATCAAGCTGAATCCGGAAAAATGCGTTTTCGGCGTACCGGCCGGAAAGCTGCTGGGCTTCATTGTATCCGGTAGAGGAATTGAAGCAAACCCGGCTAAAATCCGAGCTCTGTCACAGTTGGATATTCCAAAAGACCTCAAACAGATACAAAATTTAACAGGATGCGTGGCAGCTTTAAGCCGCTTTATCTCCCGTCTAGGAGAAAAGGCACTGCCCCTCTATCGCCTCCTCAAACGCACCGAACACTTCGAGTGGACGGATGCCGCCAGTGCCGGACTCAAAGAAATAAAGGCCATATTGGCAACAAATCCGGTCCTGGCCGCGCCCAATCTAGGCGAACCAATGTTGTTATACATCGCAGCAACGCATCAAGTCGTAAGCGCGGTACTCGTCGTCGAACGAGAGACAGAAGGGCACAAATTCCCTCTTCAAAAACCAGTGTATTATGTATCCACTGTGTTAACCCCCTGCAAGTCCCGTTACCCGCACTATCAGAAGATAGCTTATGCGGTGTTCATGGCATCCCGGAAGCTCCGGCACTACTTTCAAGAGTGTTCGATAACAGTGGCCTCTGAAGTACCACTCAATGACATTATAAATAACCGCGACGCAATGGGCAGGATTGCAAAATGGGCCATTGAGCTCTTACCATTCGATATAACTTACAAACCTCGGCGAGCTATAAAGTCACAAGTTTTGGCTGACTTCGTCGCTGAATGGACCGAAGCCGAACTCCCTAAAGAGTACGGCGCATACTCCAATTGGGTTATGCATTTTGACGGCTCTAAAATGTTGGCCGGACTGGGGGCTGGCGTCCTATTGATGTCCCCAACCGGGGACACAGTCCAGTACATACTTCAAATAATGTACACGGACTCCAACAACGCAGCCGAATACGAGGCCCTGCTACATGGTCTTCGGATGGAAGTCTCCATGGGTATTCAACGCTTAGAGGTGCGCGGGGATTCAAACCTTGCAATATCCCAAATAGATGGAGAATTTGACGCCAAGGATCCGAAAATGGCAGCATATCGCAACGCTGTCCTAAAAATGTCAGCTCGGTTTGAAGGACTCGAATTCCATCACATAGCCCGAGATAATAACCAAGCGGCCGACGTACTGGCACGCATCGGTGCGAAACGTGATGCTGTCCCTCCAAATATCTTCCTGGAACGGCTCTTCAAGCCATCCGTACTATGGGAAGAGGAGCCCGGAAGTGACAAACCGGAGAAAACCGCGCCAATCGGCGATTCAGCCGATGACATAACACCTTCAGCCCACGACATAATGGCAGTAATCGCCCCGTGGACAGAACCATTCTTAGCCTAATTGCTTAGGCAGGAACTTCCCGAAGACCAAAACGAGGCCCGCTGCATAGTCCGGCGATCGAAAGCCTACAAGGTCCATGAGGGAGAACTTTATAAGAAAAGCACAACCGGAGACCTCCAAAGGTGTATCTCCGAAGAGGAAGGGCGAAACCTCCTGGCTGAAATTCATGCCGGACTAGGCGGACACCACGCAGCAGCCCGGGCCCTTGTAGGAAAGGCATTCCGTACATGATTTTATTGGCCGACGGCCCGGGCAGATGCCCAGGACTTAGTCCAGAGATGCGTTGGTTGTCAGCTCTTTGCTAATCAGAGCCATATGCCACCCACCACCCTCAAAACTATACCCATTACCTGGCCGTTCGCGGTCTGGGGGCTTGATATGGTTGGACCCCTTAAAGGGGGAACCCACAAGCAAAGGTACCTATTGGTCATGGTGGATAAATTAACCAAATGGATAGAGGCCAAACCGGTCAAAACGGCAGAGTCCGGACCAGTGATAGACTTTATATCCGGGGTAGTACACCGTTACGGAGTCCCCCACAGCATCATCACCGACAACGGCACGAACTTCACAGCCGACGAGGTTAAGTCATGGTGCAAAAATATGGGCATCAAGCTCGACTACGCTTCAGTTTATCACCCTCAAACCAACGGTCAAGTGGAACGAGCAAATGGTCTAATAATGAGCGGCATCAAACCCAGACTAGTGCGGTCACTTACTAAATCCGACACGCAATGGGTCGAAGAGCTCGACTCCGTACTCTGGGGGCTGCGGACAACGTCTAACCGTACTACCGGATTCACACCATTTTTTATGGTCTACGGCGCAGAGGCAGTCCTGCCCTGCGACATTATTCATGACTCACCTCGAGTGCGCATGTATGAAGAAAGAGAGGCCGAGTTGGATCGGCAGGACAGCTTGGACACATTGGAGGAAGAACACGACGCCGCCACGGCTCGTTCCGCATTCTATCAGTAGCAGGATTGAAGATATCAAAGCAGAGAAGTACGGGCCAAGACTTATAATGTTGGTGAACTAGTTCTACGCCTGCCGGACAAGAAAAAGGACAAGCTCAAGCCCAAATGGGAGGGCCCCTTCATTATCGATCAAGTCCTGATCGGTGGAGCATACCGTCTACGAAATGCGTCGGACAACCGACTCGAGCCGAACCCATGGAACGCAGCCCGCCTACGAAGATTTTGTGCCTAGCGCCAGATTAAGAGTTCGTCCCCTTCCCCCGTGCAAACTTTTACATTTCGTCTGTCTTTTGTTTCTCTTTTCATAACCTTTTTATTCAAAAGCCCTTAAGGGCCTACTTTCGCATTTTTTGCATACATATGATGTGCCATCCGCACTCATTATTCCTGGGGGCTTCTCTTACAGAAGCTTAATTATAAGGGTTTCATACCCAGCACATGTGTTAAGCTTCCACATGTACCTTTTACTCACCATTATATGCATCGATATGACTTAAGTTTTGGCCAAGCTGGGTTGCCTGGCTCCCGTGCTTACCCCTACGTTCCCGATTGTTCGGCTAGGAGGTAAAGGGAGCACCTCTGCGATTGTTACTGCCGGGTCAGCCGGATGTGTACCTCAGACTGGGTGAAGCCGAAAGCTAGTGTTCTTAAGGGAATATTCGGTCGGTGCCTTAAAATACGACTTTTTTACCTATCTATTTATCCGCCCCCAGATGTTTTTCTGCTTTCTTTGCAGTCCGGACATGCACCTTAGGGCATGCCTCCCAGGGAAAGGAACCCTTAACGGAACTATTCTCCCTGGAAGATGTTTCTTACTAACCATGTAATATAACATAACTAGTTGGGCACTTGTCTGATAAAGCACTAATGACCCCTACGCCTGGTCTCCATGCATACCGCGGTTGTTTCTCATCCACAAAGGTATTCGGACACACTCCGGACTCTAGGGTCCCGAGGTCGAAGCGAAAATGTCGGCAAAGACAAACGATCTACAATCCAGCTAGAAGGCATTTCACATGTCACTTCAAAGGAAAACATACATTGTCAAATTTACTGATTGTATTCGTCCTCAATCCCGTCTAACAGGCTGTCTAACTTACAGTCCCGTAGGGAAAACTTAGCAGCCAACTCTACTTGGCTGTATACTAAACTCACAGGGATCTCCTTCCCATCGGGCCCCACCAGTCCAACTTCAGCCATATGGTTGGGATCCGCCTTCTTATAACGCGTCTTCACCATGGCCCAAGCCTCCCTGGCACCTTGACGGCAAGCCGAAATCTTCCACAAACGGAAGCGCTGCCGCACTCCCTAAAGCTTCTTCGCAAGCTCCCTAAGGCCCTCGGGTAGGGAGAGGGCTGGCCATAAAGCCTGGACGACGCCGCTCATTGCCTGCCGAACTCGTTCGAGCAGTTGCAACAGTTCGGGAAGTTGATCACCCGTTCATATGGGCATCTCCTCTGCAGGACGACCTGTGAGTATACCTACAAGACATATCATGTCAATATACTTCCTCGCCGAACTCTTCTTTTCAAAGGAGTCCGCTCAAGCACTTACTATAAATGCCGTGACGAAGTCGCTCATTCTCCTTCACGGAGCCGGACAGCCCGGCGCGAGCGCCTTTCAGCTCTTCTCCGAGCTTGGCGTTGGCATCCTGGAGTTTATTCCTTTCCTGCTGCACCCTATTCAGCAAACTCTCGCCGGCCTTCAGCTGGCGCAGTAATCCTTGCCTGTCCGGATCTTGTCCGGCGGTACCTGCACAGTCATTATTAGACTTGCGCGCACGCCGCACAGCGCTTATATTTATTAATAAAAATGTGTTACCAGGAGGGGTCTCTGAGTCTCCTCCTGCGACAGCAAGTGCGGCCTCAAGTTGGGCCTTGCATTCTTGCAGCTCCTGAGACAACTCGACATTCTTCTCGGTAAGAGCCTGCGTTTTAATTGATCCTTAAATCCATTAACATAACTGCTTCAAGTCTCGGGGGCTACTGGTATATATAACCATCAAAATTCCCTTACCCGTATGTCTTTCACATACTGCTCCGTGGCTCTGGTAAACCCATCTTGAGCAGCACGGAGGTGCGCGTCCCCTGCATTAAAGGCGTCCAATGCCTCAGGAGAGAAGCACGCTTCACGAAACACTGTCCGGTGGCGCCTATGGTTCATGGAGCTCTCCACCTCAGATTTGGTGGCGGACAGTCTGTCGGTCTCCTCCGTTGGAGAAGGATCCGCCCCGCGTCTTGCGCTTGCCTCCTCCTCCACGCCGGGCGCTGGAGCCTGGCCGGTATAGGTCGGATCGGCAACTTCCACGCCCGCAGTCCGGCGAGCGCTTTTTCTCCTATAAAGATCATGAGCACTCAGACGCTTCCTAGGAACGTTGCTCTGAAAATTCAAATACGAGCTATACCTTTGCAGCGACGTTTCCGTCCGCACCGCGCTCCTTTTCCGCCTGCTGGTCCGGACTGACCGATGTTGGTCAGCCGTCGCGGGCTCGGCTTCCTGCCGTGAAGGCGCTTCCTGTAAAATACCATCGTTCGCGAAGGTTAGAAATGGGCAAGGAAGAAATAATGGTGTCCGGACCTGGGTCGCAGTCACCTGGGAAGCCGGATACAGTCCGGGGCAGTCCGCCGTAATGGCGAACAAAGCATTATCCATGCTGAGCTGGTGAAATACCCTGTCGATCAGCTCCACCTTGATGTCCAGATCCTCTTCGGAGGCTGGATCCAGGGATCTTTTTGGATCCTTGGGTTGCGGAGCAGGACTTGCCATGTCCTCCATAGTCTGGCGTAGATCCTGCGCCGAAGACATAATGTAAAGAAGCCTAAACTTCGAGAGCATGGGTTGAGCCTTTAAAGGTGTTCGCTTACCCATCCTCTAGGGTTGATCATGGAAAACCCATTCAAAGGGTTCGTTCGAAGGAAGTCCTCCTTTTCCCCCTTGTACAGACTGGAAAGGATCTCCACCAGATCCTCGGTCGAATCCGGCCCTTTGCGGCCATGACGGGTGGCATCGTCCTCCCCGTTGAAATCCCACATGGGGTGGCCTCTGTAATGCAGTGGCTGTACCCCCCGCATGATGCATGTCATCATGACTCCAATCATGGTCAACCCGGAATGGGCCAGTAATCTTATTCGGCCCATCAAGTAATGGACGCTCTTGTCTTCCTCCAATCGGGGGCTCCGTGGGCGCCAGCTTAGGCGTTTCTTCAGGGGAGCAGCACTAAACTCTGGGAGGCCGATCCGGACTGGGTCCGGCAGCGGAGCGTCTCCTATGTAAAACCACTCTGAAGGCCTGTCTTCGGACGCCTTCTTGGGAGTACCGGATGGGTATCCGGTCCCGACGATGCGCCATATTTCGGCGCCGCCCACTTGATATATGGACCCCTCGTGAGAACGGGGTACGAGGCAGAACAGCCTCTTCCACAATGCAAAATGGGCTCAATGCCCAGGAATAGCTCCCAAAGGGCTACGTAGCCCGCGATATGCAGGACAGAGGCGGGCGTGAGGTGGTGGAGCTAGAGTCCGTAGAACTCCAGGAGCCCGCGGAGGAACGGATGTATCGGGAATCCGAGTCCCCTTATCAAATAAGGGACGAAGCATACTCGCTCCCCTTTATTAGGGCATGGGGTAGCCTCCGCTTGCCTCCCACCTTGATAAGTGACCGGCCCGGCTCGAACCGGGACCATGAAGGCCGGAGGGAGATATCCCCCCGCTTGGAGCTTCACTAGCTCGTTGTGCGGAATAGAGCACCTCCTCCAATCCCCCGGCGGTGGGCCGGGAGCGCGTGAAGAAGAGCCGCGTCGAAGGTCCATGATGGAATGGATTTTTAGGTCAAAGGCGCTGCGATGAAGTATTCGCGGGAGGAAGATGGTGTGGTTTGGATCTGGATTTTTGCCTCTTTTGAAGGCGGATGACTCGCGCGACTGGGGGGTGAAACGTAAAAGACACCCTGGCTTTTCGCATTCGTGCGACGCGTGGAAAAAGACCATTATTGGGCATAGAAGCCGAGAAACACAGTATTTATGATGAAGCCGGACATTGTTCGGCAGGTACATGGAACTTGAAGGGAGAACCCGCCTTGCAACGCCGAAGACTATATACGCGCTGGACTTATCGTCATTGAAGCCTGGTTCGGGGGCTACTGAGGGAGTCCTGGACTAGGGGGTGTCCGGACAGCCAGACTATCATCGTCCGCCGGACTCCAAGACTACGAAGATACAAGATTGAAGACTCCGTCCCGTGTCCGGATGGGACTTTCCTTGGCGTGGAAGGCAAGCTTGGCGATACGGATATGTAGATCCCCTACCATTGTAACCGACTCTATGTAACCCTAGCCTCCTCCGGTGTCTATATAAACCGGAGGGCTTTAGTCCGTAGGACAACATACATTACGACAATCATACCATAGGCTAGCTTTAGGGTTTAGCCTCCTTGATCTCGTGGTAGATCCACTCTTGTACTACCCATATCATCAATATTAATCAAGAAGGACGTAGGGTTTTACCTCCATCGAGAGGGCCCGAACCTGGGTAAAACATCGTGTCCCTCGTCTCCTGTTACCATCCGCCTAGACGCACAGTTCGGGACCCCCTACCCGAGATCCGCCTGTTTTGACACCGACACATGCCATCATGTTTCCGTCGACGACATGTTTGTGATTTATGGCATGCCAACCACTTTAATAGACACATCGTATAGTTATATCATGTCATCTTGTTTACATAGTCATCATATTTTGAAGTATGTCATTCTATCCTGTTTAGTTAGCCATCATACATGTGAAATTGTGTCATGCTATCCTGTTTAATTAGCCATCATACATGTGAAATTATGTCTTGTTATTCTGTTTGGTTAGACAACATAAATGTGAATTATTTCATGCCATGTTTTCTTCCCTACTATCCATTGCACCTGTCTATCTTACAATGCCTATACATTCAATTACTTTTCTTATTTATAAGCCATTTCAATTGGAGGGGGTGATTGCAGTATCTGTGGGAGTAAAAACACGGTATTCGAAAAAGATCGTGCTACCTGTCGATGCAGATAGAACCACGGCTGTACTTGCCCAAGAACCAGCCCCAACACACATAACCCAGACTCATGCAGATTGTACCCCTACCCAGTTGGACAGAGAACTAGCTACACCCCTTATAACCCCAACCCCAGCAGATAGTAACCCAGTTCCAGTTGACACAACACTATCTCCACCATAGAGCACCCAAACATGAGCAGTTAGTAAGGCAACTTCAGTGCCCAAAGCACGAGGTCCACCACTCCAAACCCCAAGTCAACGCTTAAAGCAGAAGAAGAATTTTTCTCAGGTCAGGTTCCATAGCTATGGTTCATACTACTTTGCTCTTGCATCACTGTATTTACTCATACCAACTAATTTCAAATTTGAAAGATGCAATTGAAACTCCAATGGCACAATGGGTATGTTTTAAACCTGTTTCTTTAACGTGTTTGCTTTTGTAACTTGCTCTATGTTGATTTTAGTTTCAATTGAATAAACAGTTATGTTCTCATGCCATGCACATTACAAGGGTTATTATTGTTGTGTAGTTTCCCACACTTATATTCTGTCTATGCTGCTTTGTCTTAAATAGATATGATTCGAACTGTATATCTTGATTTTGCAACATAAATTAGAATGATATAGACCATACAGTGACCATACTACATAGATATATGTTTGTTTCATGTTGTTATCATGTCCACCTTACTACTGAACTGGTTTACCAAAATGAGTTTCATATACTACATTGTAAACATGTGATGTGTTTATTTGTTTCACTTTTAGAACGCGGATAAAATATTGGAGAAGAGTACCCCATTATGCAATGGTAAAGGAAGTAACGCAGATAAGGTTCAAGATAGTGAGACATCCCTGTTGGTTTCCAAGAAAGCTGATAAAAACTATATTGAAGACACTGAGACAACCCCAAAGACCTATCTTGATGTAGTGTTCGAGTTACTGGCTACTACTGCTAGCACCAGCTCTTCGAACTCGCTGCCTGAATCAGTTCGGCTTCTTGAATCTCAACTTAAAGTTGAAAGACATCGATCAGATGTTATGCGATAGGAAGCCGAAGGACTGAGGAAGTCCCTGCAGAATTCAGATGCATACTTTCTGGTGCAACAGCAAGTGCTGGAGGACTTAAGCGCCAAATAAGAGAAAGTTAATAAGCTTGCTAAGCATCTTGCCAGCATTATGGGTACCCAGGATATTGTTTCTTGAGCTCTTCTGAAGTGGTTTCAGTTCTGGACTTGTTTTGCTGCGCCATTTATTTGCACTGGTCGCCAACTTTGACAACCAGTGTATATGATATCCTGCTTTGTTCCCTATATTTGCACTGGTGGCGAACTTTGATGCCCAGTGGATGTAATATGTGTAATAGCCGTGATAGCCTAGCGTAAGTTGCCTTCTTATTTATTTTCTTATTGACTTGTTTATTTGTTTGCTTGTAGTCAGTGCAGTTCTTTTTCCGCGGTTTGCTAGTGGCTGCAATAACCTATTTTTTTAAACTAGGCCACAATAACCATGGGCTACATATTTACTGTAGTTACCATGGGCCTCCTATGGGCAGTAGAAATAATGGGCTTCTAAGGGCCATAGAAACAATGGGACTTCTATGAGGCGTAGAAACAATGGGCCTTCTACGGGCCATAGGCACAATGGGCCTTCTACGGGTCATATCATCAATGGGCCTTCTATGGGCCATATGGTCGATTGGCCAAACATGGGCCAATAACAGACCGCATTATGGCCGTAAACGGTCTAGAGTTGGAATCGTCCGTTCATGGGCTGACCATAACGGGCCGTCATTAATCGGTCGTATTTTATGACGCTATGAAAATGGCCCAATGTATTAACGGGACACAAATGGGCCGACTGTAACCACGGGCTGAATTTGGCCCACAAGCAGAAAATGACAGTAACGGGCCGTAAGTAAACGAATGCAGGAAATGAGCCCAAGAAGAAATGGGACCTGAGAAGGCCGAAAGATAACATGGGCTGGAAATGGCCCAATGGAATAATAGGCCGTTAATGGGTATAAAGTGATACACTGTTCATTACGGGCCAGTTTCACCACGGGCCGTTAATGGACCAAGAGTTACAAAGGGTCTCATATGGGCCGAAAGACGTCATGGGCTATACATGGGCCGGAAGTTAAAACAAGCTGGAATCATATTGGACGGCCCAGATGATGCTACTGGGCCTAATTCAGATAGGTCGTAACGAGCTCTAGGTTAGCAGTAAATGGACTATATACGAAGAGGCTGTTAACAGGCTTCCCGTGGGCCGGCCCGCCACCTTTTGACCAAGTCAGACGGGCCGACCTTTTCACAGGAATGGGCCTCTGTTGGGCCGTGCCACGTGTCGATTTATCATAGGCGCATTCGGTCAAATGAGTGGATGACATCTGTCCCAACGATGAGCCGACACGTGTTTCCTCCAGCCAATGATGATTTTACACGTGCAAAATCCCCATTTGTCAGGGCTGTTAATGGGTTATCGGATCCAAAACCGGACCCGATAGCGTAACGGCGAGCCATTAAGGTGGATGCCACATGTCGGTCACCCTTGACGAAAGCATTTCTATGATGCATGATTTATCGTCATGGAAGTGGACACTTCCATGATGATATTTTTGGTAAGTCACGGAACACTTCTATGACAGCACAGGTATGACTATCTTGATTCTGTCATAAAATCGCCATGGATGTACATGCATGACAAAAAACATGACCTACTATGACAAACACGTATCATCACGGAAGTGTATTTTTTTGGAGTGCGGACAGGCAGGTAATAATCATAAAGCGACCCATGAAAGAAGGTAAAGCCAGTTCTTGTAGATGCAAGAATGATGCATGTTGTAGGGACGGACCCACGCGGCTTGGGGATAATGCAGCCCGAGGGGCGCCCCCAACTGAACAGACCAAAAGATGTCACCTGGCACCGTTGCCGAAGAGATGTTGGAGTAGCCGAAGACGCATGCTGCAGAAGTTGCTCCTCACGAGACGTCCAGGTCCTGAACCCCAGGAGGCTCTGGAGGCCCGAGGGGCTCACGAGGATCCATCGCCATCTCCGTCAGGATCGCCTGGTGCTTGGCCTCATGAGCCGATAGGATGCCCTGCATGTGGCGCTAATGCACGACAGCCCTGTTTAGCAGGCCGAAAGGCATGCGAACATAGCTGTGAGGGGGCCCTCACACCGGCCAAAGTGGGATGGCCAGAAGAGCTCCCGAGATGTGGCCCTATTGAGCCCGGGGATGTTGACACAGGCGCGCAGCTCGCTGTCCTCACCGGGGTAGGGAGCTACGCCGGGTGGTGGGCGACGGTTGCCTCACATATCTCTTGCCTCCTGAAGCTCCTCAATTGCCTTGGTGATGAACTCTTGAGCGCCTGGCGCCTCACGCCCTACGCTTTCCTCATGGCAGCGTGCGTTGAAGCATGCCTCCACATGGTGCCCGAGCCCCTCCCTCATGACGTTGGCCACGTCTGAGGCCCTCCACGCGAGAGCCCCTGAGCCCAGCCTAAGAGGGGCACTGGGCATGCCTTCCTATGCAAGAGGGGAAGGTGCCCCGTCAGTGGGCGTAGAGCATGAGGTGGCGGCGCCAGACGCCCCACCCTCCCGTGGTCCTTGGTGAAGCTGCTGCTTCTTCTTGTCGGGGACAGCCTCAGGATGGTAGACAGCGCCCTCGTCAGCTGGTCCTCGCCAGCCGCGGCCTTGTAGGCGCGCTCGATAGAGCACATCGCGTCCTTCTCCTCGCAGGCGACCGTGATGACGCCGCAGCTCCCTGGCATCTTGAGAACGTTGTAACCATGGTGGGCGACAGCCATGAACTTGGCTAGGGCTGGGTAGCCGAGGATGGCATTGTACGGAAGGTGAATGTGGGTGACGTCAAAGTCGATGAGCTCAGTGTGGTAGTTGTCGCGCTTGCTGAAGGTGACAGGGAGGCGTATTTGCCCTATCGAGGTGGTGGAGCCGTCGGACACTCCTGAGAAGGGCTTGGTAGGCTGCAGCTGGTCATAGGGCACCTGGAGTCGGTCGAATGTCTCGACTGAGAGGACATCGAGTCCTGCACCACCATCAATGAGTGTCTTGGTGACGAGCACATTGCTGATGGTAGGCGAGTAGAGCATCAGGAGGGCACAGGCAGTTGCCGCACACTTGAGCTGGTCGGAAGCGTTGAAGGTGATGGTGTACTTGGACCACCTGAGCCGACGCGTTGCCTCGAGCTTGGGGAGGGCTGCATTCACCTCGCGCGCGAACTGCTTGAAGATGCGATGGGAGGCTGGGGCTTGAGCGCCGCCAAGGATACAAGCGACAACACGAGGCTCCTGGAAGCCCCCAACCCCCTCGTCCTGGTGATGGTCATCATTCCTTCTTGGTGGTGGCGGCAGCGGGGGAAGGCCAGCATTTCCCTCAGGGCGGTCCTCGCGAGGCTAATCTCTCCAGGCACCCTCATGAGGCTGGCCCTGTCAGCGGACTCACGAGGCTAGTCGCACCATTCCTGGCGGGGGTCACGAGCGTCCCAGCGTCCTCCGCTTCAGCCTCCTCCGCGGTTGTAGCCTCGATCATTGCGCTCGGGGAAACTACCGAAGCGCCCGTCGCGGATGGCCCTGAGCTCCTGGTAGTCGTCGGTTTTGTGGATGTGCATGTTGTGGAAGACGCAGAATGGGCGACTGCCCTTGGATGACTCCGGGTGGTCGCAACCACGCTTCATCTTTGGCTCGGCCCCGAGTACGGCCTGTCCCTTGCGCTTCACTTCCTTGGCCTTGGCCTTCTTGTCTTCTGGGTCAGCCTCGGGGTGCTCGAGGAGGGAGAGGCATCCCTCCTCAGCTCTCGCACACTTGGTTGCCATGTTGAACATCTCCAGAGCCGTGCATAGGTCCTCGTGTATGGTGAGCTCCTCCTTCATCTTGATGTCGCAGACGCCATCAATGAATGCCGAGATGATGGCCTTATCCGACACCTTGGGGATCTTCAGGCGAACACTGTTGAAGCACTGGATGTACTTCTGCAAGGTTTCTCCTGGCTGCTGCTTGATGCGCCGCAGGTCTCCCATAGCTGGTGGGTGATCGCGAGTGCCCTGGAAGTTGGTGACGAAGCACTCTTGCATCTTGTCCCAGGAGGAGATCGATCCTGCGGGGAGGTTCAGGAGCCATGAGCGTGCACCGTCCTTCAGGGTTGTGGGAAACCAGTTCGCCATGACCTTCTCAACATTGTTAGCCGCCTTGATGCTCAGCTCGTAGAGCTGCAGGAACTCAGTAGGGTTGGGGGTGCTGTCGTAGCGTGGAGGCAAGTCGGGCTTGAACTTCCTTGGCCAGACAACGCTACGCAGCTCCTGAGTGAATGCGCGACATCCAGCTGTGGTCATGGGAGCCCACCGCGGAGGTGGAGCCTGATCTTGGCACTCACACGCCACCACCGCAGGCGGCGCGCGGTCTTGTTGTGGTGGTGCTAGAAGCACATGCGGCTCTCCTTGCGGTCGTTGCGCCACCTAGCAGCTTTCTTCGTCGTGCGCCGGTGCCTTGCACGGAGGGTCGCGCTATGCAGCCTCATGCCTTGGCTCGATGATGGGGTCGTGCCTGGGAGGTGGAGGAGGTGCTCCGTAAGCCACGTCACCGGCGGCAGGCGGCGGGTGAGGTAGCGAGCTAGATGGTGCATGAGACTCTCCGGCGGCGCTGACGAGCTAGGCGATGCGGTCCAGCCAGTCCTAGTAGAGGTCATCGATGGGGCGGTAGCACAGGAGCTTGCACGCCATGAGCCACACAGCCCGCGCATTTGCAGGCCCACGACGAGCGTGAGACGATGAAGCGTCCGCCGGGGTCAGCAAATGAGTGGCGGTGCGTCCATCCCGCTGCACAGAAGGTTGCATCAACGAAGCCTGCTGCTTGTGGGCTGCAGGGCCGGTGGCAGCGGTGGCTGCGGGCGATGGAGAACGGCGGGGAGCGCCATAGCCAGCGGGTGCTATCTGGGCAACACGGGCGGCGAGGGCGGCCCGGCGCTTAGCACGAACTCGACGAGCATCATCCATGGGGACGGCGAAACGGTGGCGAATCGACTGAAGGAAGAGAGGCTCCGACGCACCCCTACCTGGGGCGCCAAATGTAGGATTTCAGGTTCCACAGACCCTTGAGAGCTTCGAACTCTAGGGTGCGTGCGAAGAACTCAACCTCCCCAGTCTGCCTACTCACCAATCTCACGGCCTAGCTCGGTGAAAAAGAAGGAAATGGGACACATCAGTTTACCCAGGTTTGGGCCACCTTGCGGTGTAAAACCCTACTCCTGCTTTGTGGTGGATTGACCTCGAGGGGCTGAGGATGAACTAGTACAGTGGGAGAACAACCTCGGGATTAGGAGTGTTCTTGTGCTCAAGTGAGCTGGTGAGTATCAGGATGGAACGGACCCGATCTGGTCTCCCCCCTCTATGGTGGTGGCTAAGTCCGATTTATAGTGGTCTTGGTCCTCTTCCCAAATGAAGGCGGGAATGTTGGGGAACATAGTAATTCAAAAAAATTCCTACGATCACGCAAGATCTATCTAGGAGATGAATAGTAACGATAGGGGAGAGTGTATCCACATACCCTCGTAGACCAAAAGCGAAAGAGATTAGTAACGCGGTTGATGTAGTCGAATGTCTTCACGATCCAACCGATCCAAGTACTGAACGTTCGACACCTCCGTGTTCAGCACATGTTCAGCACGGTGACGTCCCTCGAGCTCTTGATCCAGTAGAGTGTTGAGGGAGAGTTCTGTCAGCACAACGGTGTGGCGACGGTGTTGGTGATGTGATCCGTGCAAGGCTTCGCCTAAGCACTACGACAATATGACCAACGTGGTAAATTGTTGTAGACATGGTATGTGTGAGAGTTTGATCCATAACCAAGTAGGAAACCTTCATGAGACTTAGGAGCAAATTTAGAACGATGATGGTTATCAAGAATGTAGCACTTTGAGCCAAATACTTGAAAGTATCCAACTTGGGGTTTGTTACCGGTGAGGAGCTCGTATGCCGTCTTGCTGAGTAGCTTGTGAAGATACAAGCGATTTGTTGCATGAAAAGCTGTCTCTACCGCTTCCGCCCAGAAGTGCTTCGGCGTCTTGTACTCATCAAGCATCATTCTCGCCATTTCGATGAGCGTCCTGTTCTTCCTCTCAACAACTCCATTTTGTTGAGGTGTGGACGTAGCAGAGAACTCATGTGAAATACCTTCTTCGTCAAGAAAGGTATCCACTTTAGCGTTCTTGAACTCTGTTCCATTGTCACTGTGAACCTTCTTGATCGTCACTTCAAATTGATTTTGGGCCTTCCTAGCGAAGCTTTTGAAGATCTTTTGGACCTGCGATTTATCATCGAGAAAGAACACCCACGTAAATCTTGAAAAGTCATCAACTATAACTAGACCAAAAGAATTTCCACCCAGACTTTTGTAAGCGTTGGGACCAAAAAGATCCATGTGAAGTAGCTCGAGTGGCCTCCTTGTGGTCATGATGTTCTTCACGGGATGCCTCCCTCCAACCTATTTACCTGCCTGACAAGCGCTGCAAAGTCTATCCTTATCAAATATGACATCGTTAACGCCAAGGATATGATTTCCTAATAAGCTTGTCAAGGTTTCACACACCAACATGACCTAATTTTCTATGCCATAACCACCGTTTAGAGGATTTAGCGATGAATCAAGTTCTAGGTTGAGCCTTTTTAGTGAAATCAACAATGTATAGATCACCTCTACGTACACCGGTAAAGACCATTTTATGATTGTCTCTACTAAACACTTGGCAATCTACTTCAGTGAATAGGACATTGAAACCGAAATCAGCAAGTCTAGATACTGAAAGTAAATTGTATCCAAGAGATTCAACGAGCATGACATTTTGTATGGAGCTATCATGTGATATGGCCACCTTACTGAGGCCAACCATCTTACCCTTTGAGTTGTCACCCAAAGTGACATACTTTTGAGGACCTTCATTTTCAGCAAGCTCACAAAACATATCTTTATCTCCGGTCATGTGATCGGTACATCCACTATCAAGAACCCATTCCTTTCCTCCTGCCATATATCCCCGAAGATTTGGCATGAGACCAAAGTGTCTCATTGCACCATCAAGATCAAGGTCACTATCATCATCCTCATCATAGTATCCATGTTCAACATCGTCATGTGGTGGATCAAATCCTAGAGAGGGTGATTCGTTAGAGTGAGTTTGAAAATGATCTTCTTTATGAATTTTAATGGCTTCCTAAATAATATTACTAATGATTTTAACATCTCCTTTGGCACGCATAAGGTTTGTAAGCTCAAATAGACAATCACCAAACATAGGATCATTGGAATTCATCTTACTCAAGGCAATAGACTTATGGAGAATTTCATCTAGATTTTTCAAGGAATAATTTGGAAAACGTTCCACAAGAAATTTCCATATGGTGTAGGCACACTTAAGAGTAGGCAAACATCCAATCAAGTTTCTAGGCAAGCCTCTTTTGATAAGTTCAACAGTTCTAAGATTGCAAATCATGTCAATTGACTCATCAAGTGTAGGATGCATAGGATCAACATGAGGTGCAAAAGGGCTAGCAATGTACTTGTTCAAATGATATTGATTGAAAATCACAAGCATCTCATTTTTTCACTCATGAAAATACTCTCCATCAAGTATAGGCACTCTATGTCTAAGACTCCCAATAGTAGACTCATCCATTTTCCTCCAATGGTGTTTAAACCAAAGCAATGGAGACCAATGCTCTGATACCAATTGAAAGGATCGAGAAGAGGTGTCTAGAGGGGGGCGATTAGACACTAAGTACCAAAAGTTGCAGTTTTTAACTTCTTTAAGTTTAAGTGGAGTTTTGGCACAAGTTTAACAATCACAACACATATCAAGCAAGCATGCAAAGAGTATATGGGCAGCGGAAAGTAAAGCATGCAACTTGCAAGAAAGTAAAGGGATGGGATTGGAGTGTGCAAACGCAATTTGGAGACACGGAGATTTTTGAGACGTGGTTCCGATAGGTGGTGCTATCGTACATCCACGTTGATGGGGACTTCAATCCACGAATGGCAATGGCTGCGCGAGTCCACGGTTGGCTCCACCCACGAAGGGTCCACAAACAATCAACCTTGTCTAACCGACCATGGCCGTCGCCCACAAAAGACTTGCCTCACTAGCGGTAGATCTTCACGAAGTAGGCGATCTCCTTGCCCTTACAAACTCCTTGGTTCAAGTCCACAATCTTGTCGGAGGCTCCCAAGTGACACCTAGCCAATCTAGGAGACACCACTCTCCAAGAAGTAACAAATGGTGCGTTAATGATTGCTACGTCTTGAGCTTGCGTTGGTTTTCCTCGAAGAGGAGAGGGTGATGCAGCGATAGTAGCGTAAGTATTTCCCTCAGTTTTTGAGAACCAAGGTATCAATCCAGTAGGAGGCTCCTCAAAAGTCCCACGCACCTACACAAACAAACTGAGAACTCGTAACCAACGCAATAAAGGGGTTGTCAATCCCTTCACGACCACTTGCAAAAGTGAGATCTGATAAAGATAGTATGATAAGATAATTTTTTTTGGTATTTTATAATATAGATGCAAAAAGTAAAGATGCAAATAAAAGTAGATTGAAAGCAAATATGATAAGAGATAGACCCGGGGGCCATAGGTTTCACTAGAGGCTTCTCTCAAGATAGCATAAGTATTACGGTGGGTGAACAAATTACTGTCGAGCAATTGATAGAAAATCACATATTTATGAGATTATCTAGGCATGATCATGTACATAGGCATCACGTCCATAACAAGTAGACCGACTCCTGCCTGCATCTACTACTATTACTCCACACACCGACCGACTCCTGCCTGCATCTAGAGTATTAAGTTCATAAGAACAGAGTAACACATTAAGCAAGATGACATGATGTAGAGGGATAAACTCAAGCAATATGATATAAACCCCATCTTGTTATCCCCGATGGCAACAATACAATACGTGCCTTGCAACCCTTTCTGTCATTGGGTAAGGACACTGCAAGATGGAACCCAAAGCTAAGCACTTCTCCCATGGCAAGAAAGATCAATCTAGTAGGCCAAACCAAACTGATAATTCAAAGAGACTTGCAAAGATAACTCAATCATACATAAAAGAATTCAGAGAAGATTCAAATATTATTCGTAGATAAACTTGATCATAAACCCACAATTCATCGGATCTCGACAAACACACCGCAAAAAGAGTTTACATCGAATAGTTCTCCACAAGAGGGGGGGAGAACATTGTATTGAGATCCAAAAAGAGAGAAGAAGCCATCTAGCTAATAACTATGGACCCGTAGGTCTATGGTAAACTACTCACAACTCATCGAATGGGCAAGGATGTTGATGTAGAAGCCCTCCATGGTCGATTCCCCCTCCGGCAGAGTGCCGGCGAAGGCTCCAAGATGAGATCTCGCGGATACAGAAGGTTATGGCGGTGGAAATTGTGTTTTGTGGTGCTCCTGGATGTTTTTGGGGTACGTAGGTATATATAGGAGGAAGAAGTACGTCGGTGGCCGACAGAGGGGCCCACGAGACAAGGGGCGCGCCCTACAGGGGGGTGCGGCCTCCTATCTCGTGGCTTCCTCGGCTGCTTCTTGACTTACACTCCAAGTCCTCTGGATCACGTTCATTCCAAAAATCACGCTCCCGAAGGATTCATTCCGTTTGGACTCCATTTGATATTCCTTTTCTTCGAAATACTGAAATAGGCAAAAAACAGCAATATGGGCTGGGCCTCCGGTTAGTAGGTTAGTCCCAAAAATGATATAAATGTGTAAAATAAAGCCCATAAACATCCAAAAGGGGTAGTATAATAGGATGGAACAATAAAAAATTATAGATACGTTGGAGACGTATCAAGCATCCCCAAGCTTAATTCCTACTCGTCCTTGAGTAGGTAAATGATAAAAAGAGAATTTTTGATGTGGAATGCTACCTAGCATAATTCATAATGTAATTTTCTTTATTGTGGAATGAATGTTCAGATCCAAATGGTTCAAAATAAATGTTCATATTGATAAAAGAAATAGTAACACTTCAAGCATACTAATCAAAGTAATCATGTCTTCTCAAAATAACATGGCAAAAGAAAGTTCATCCCTACAAAATCATAGAGTTAGGCTATGCTTCATTTTCATCACACAAAGATGTTCCCAACTTCTATACCCCCGATGACAATCCAAGCAATTGTTTCATACTTAAATAATCCCAAACTTTTTCAACCTTCACGCAATACATGAGCGTGAGCCATGGATATAGCACTATGGGTGGAATAGAATATGATGATGGGGATTGTGTGGAGAAGACAAAAAAGGAGAAAGTCTCACATTGACGAGGATAATCAACGGGCTATGGAGATGCCCATCAATTGATGTCAACATGAGGAGTAGGGATTGCCATGCAACGGATGCACTAGAGGTATAAATGAATGCTCGACAAAAGGAAACTAGTGGGTGTGCATCCAACTTGCTTGCTCACGAAGACCTAGGGCATTTGAGGAAGCCCATTGTAGGAATATACAAGCCAAGTTCTATAATGAAAAATTCCCACTAGTGTGAAAAAGACAACTTATGAGACTCACTATATGAAAAACATGGTGCTACCTATAAGCACAATATATGAGACTCACTACATGAAGAACAAGGTGCTACTTTGAAGCCCAAGTGTGGAAAAGGAGATAGTAACATTGCCCTTTTTATTTATTTTCTTTTTTTCTTTTCTTTTTTTCTTTTTTTTCTTTTTTTGGGACTTTCTTCCTTTTTTCTTTTTTTCTTCTTTGGGCAATGTTCTAATAATTATGATCATCGCACTTCTATTGATTACAACATAAGAATTACAACTCGAAGCTAGAACAAGATATGACTCTATATGAATGCCTCCGACGGTGTGCCGGGATGGTGCAATGAATCAAGAGTGACATGTATGAAAAACAATGCATGGTGGCTTTGCCACAAATACGATGTCAACTACATGATCATGCAATGGCAATATGACAAAAGTAAAGTATGTCATGATGATGAACGGAATGGTGGAAAGTTGCATGGCAATATATCTCGGAATGGCTATGGAAATGCCATAATAGCTAGGTAGGTATGGTTGTTGTTTTGAGGAAGATATAGGGAGGTTTATGTGTGATAGAGCGTATCATATCACGGGGTTTGGATGCACTAGCAAAGTTTGCACCAACTCTCAAGGTGAGAAAGGGAAATGCACGGTACCGAAGAGGCTAGCAAAGGCGGAAAGGTAAAAGTGCGTATAATCCATGGACTCAACATTAGTAAAAAGAACTCATATACTTATTGCAAAAATTTAGAAGTCATCAAAAATCAAGTACTATGCGCATGCTCCTAGGGGGATAGATTGGTAGGAAAAGACCATCGCTCGTCCCCGACCGCCACTCATAAGGATGCACAAGCCAGGTACACTTCATGTTTCAAATTTGTTACACAACTTTAACCATACGTGCATGCTACGGGACTTGCTAACTTCAAAACAAGCATTCTTTTAATTCATAATCACCCAACTAGCATTACTTTAATATCACTACCTCCATATCTCAAAACAATTATCAAGTATCAAATTGATCATAGCATCCAATTCACTTCCTATGATAGTTTTTATTATACCCAACTTGGATGCTCATCATTCTAGGACCAACTTTATGACCATAGCAAATACCATGCTGTTCTAAAAGACTCTCAAAATGATATAAGTGAAGCAGGATATACTAGTAATTTCTTTAAAATTAAGACACCACCGTGCTCTAAAAGATATAAGTGAAGCACTAGAGCAAAAACTATCAAGCTCAAAAGATATAAGTGAAGCACATAGAGTATTCTAGCAAATTCTAATCAAATAGGCTTCGCCCAAAAGGTGTGTACAACAAGGATGATTGTGGTAAACTAAAAAGCAAAGACTAATATAATACACGACGCTCCAAGCAAAACACATATCATGTGGCGAATAAAATATAGCTCCAAGTAAAGTTACCAATGAACGAAGACGAAAGAGGGGATGCCTTGCCGGGACATCCCCAAGCTTAGGCTTTTGGCTATTTTTGAATATCTTGGGGTGCCATGGGCATCCCCAAGCTTAGGCTCTTGCCACCCTTTATTCCATAGTCCATAAAAGCTTTACCCAAAACTTGAAAACATCACAACACAAAACTCAACAGGAAATCTTATAAGCTCCGTTAGTGAAAGAAAAAAAAACCACCACATAAGGTACTGTAATGAAATAATTATTTATTTAATTTGGTGTTAAACCAACTGTATTCCAACTTCTTTATGGTTCATAAACTAATTTACTAGCCATAGAGGCATTGAAATAAGCAAACAACACACGAAAAACAGAATCTGTCAAAAACAGAACAGTCTGTAGAAATCTGTAACTAACGCAAACTTCTGGAACTCTAAAAATACTAAAAAAATAGGAAGTCTTGGAAAATTTGTTTATTGAACATAATCAAAAAGAATCAACGCAAAATCACGTTCCTGTGATTTAACAAAATTATATTTGTGCGCGCAACGTTTCTGTTTTTCAGCAGAATCAAATCAACTATCATCGTAGGTTATCCTATAGGTTCTACTTGGCACAAACACTAATTAAAAGATAAAAACACATCTAAACAGAAGGTAGATGCAAGATTTATTACTAAACAGGAGCAAAAACAAAAAACATAAAGAAAATTGGGTTGCCTCCCAACTAGCGCTATCGTTTAACGCCCCTAGCTAGGCATAAAAGCGAAGATAGATCTAACGAGTGCCATCTTTGGCACTAAATTCATAAGTAGAACACATGATAGATTCATAAGTTAATTTGACTTTCTTTCTTGGAAATTTCTCCATGCCTTTCTTTAATGGAAATCCGAATCTAATATTCCCTTCCTTCATATCAATAATCGCACCAATCGTTCTAAGGAAAGGTCTACCAAGAATAATAGGGCAAGAAAGATTGCAATCTATATCAAGAACGATAAAATCTATGGGCACCAAATTTCCATTTGCAACAATAAGAACATCATTGATCCTTCCCATTGGCTTTTTAAAGGTGGAATCCGCAAGGTGCAAATTTAAAGAGCAATCATCAAGATCATGGAAACCTAGAATATCACATAAAGTTTTCGGAATCGTGGAAACACTAGCACCCAAATCACACAAAGCAAAACACTCATGATCTTTAATTCTAATCTTTATAGTAGGTTCCCACTCATCATTAAGTTTTCTAGGTATAGAAACTTCCAAATTAAGTTTTTCATCATAAGATTGCATCAAGGCATCAACAATATGTTTCGTAAAAGCTTTATTTTGACTATAAGCATGAGGAGAATTAACAACGGATTGCAACAAGGAAATACAACCTTTTAAAGAGCAATTATCATAATCAAATTCCTTGAAATCCGAGATAGTAGGTTCAATGTTGTTAGAAGTTGAGGATTCTCCAATCTCACTTTTACCAAATTTAGCATCATGATCTAAAGACTCCGAATTTTTGGGACGCCTTCTAGGCAAAGTTGATTCATCATCAGTCCCATAATCATCAAAATTCATATTGGAAAACATAGATCTAATCGAAGACGCATCAATAACTTTAAGATCTTCATCATTATTTTCATGGAAAGTAGAAGAACACGCTTTTATAAAGCTATCTTTCTTAGCACGCAATCTAGCGGTTCTTTCCTTGCACTCATCAATGGAAATTCTCATTACTTTGAGAGACTAATTGATATCATGCTTGGGAGAAGAAGATCTAAGTTTAAGAGAATCAACATCAAGCGAAAGTCTATCAACGTTCCTAGCCAAATCATCAACTTTGAGCAATTTTTCTTCAAGCAAAGCATTAAAATTCTTTTGAGAAATCATAAATTCTTTCACACTATTCTCAAAATCAGAGGGCATCTTATTAAAATTACCATAAGCATTATTGTAGGAATTTCCATAATTATTAGAGGAATTACTAGGGAACGGTCTAGCATTAAAGTTTCATTTATAAGCATTGTTTCCAAAACTATTCCTACCAACAAAATTCACATCCATAGATTCATTATTATTCTCAATCAAGGAAGACAAAGGCATATCATTGGGATCAAGAGGAGTATTTTTAGTAGCAAACATCTTCATAAGTTCATCCATCTTTCCACTCAAAACATTAATTTCTTCTATAGCATGCACTTTTTTTACTAGAAGATCTTTCGGTGTGCCATTGAGAATAATTAGCCATAATATTATCAAGAAGTTTTGTAGCATCTCCTAACGCAATTTCCATAAACGTGCCTCCCACGGCCGAATCTAAAATATTTCTAGAAGCAAAGTTCAAACCGGCATAAATTTTTTGTATGATCATCCATAAATTCAAACCATGAGTAGAGCAATTCCGAAGCATCAATTTCATTCTTTCCCAAGATTGGGCAACATGCTCATGATCAATTTATTTAAAATTCATAATATCATTCCTAAGAGTGATAATCTTAGCAGGAGGAAAATACTTATAGATAAAAGCATCTTTGCACTTGTTCCAAGAATCAATACTATTTTTAGGCAAAGACGAAAACCAAACTTTAGCACGATTTCTAAGTGAAAACGAAAATAACTTCAATTTGACAATATTGTTATCCGTATCTTTCTTCTTTTGCATATCACACAAATCAACAAAATTGTTTAGATGAGTAGCGGCATCTTCACTAGGAAGGCCGGCGAATTGATCTTTCATAACAAGATTCAGCAAAGCGGTATTGATTTCACAAGACTCAACATCATTAAGAGGAGCAATCAGAGTACTAAGGAAATCATTATTATTGGTATTCGAGAAATCACACAATTTGGTATTATCTTGTGCCATGGCAACAAGTAATCCAACACACATGCAAACAGAAAAAGGCGAGCAAAAAAGAGAGGAGGAGGTTGGGAAAGAGAGGGCGAATAAAACGGCATGGGTGAAGTGGGGGAGAGGAAAACGAGAGGCAAATGGCAAATAATGTAAATGCGAGGGAGATGGGTTTGTGATGGGTACTTGGTATGTCTTTACTTGAGCAAAGACCTGCCCGGCAATGGCACCAGAAATCCTTCTTGCTACGTCTTGAGCTTGCGTTGGTTTTCCTCGAAGAGGAGAGGGTGATGCAGCGATAGTAGCGTAAGTATTTCCCTTAGTTTTTGAGAACCAAGGTATCAATCAAGTAGGAGGCTCCTCAAAAGTCCCACGCACCTACACAAACAAACTGAGAACTCGCGACCAACACAATAAAGGGGTTGTCAATCCCTTCACGGCCACTTGCGAAAGTGAGATCTGATAAATATAGTATGATAAGGTAAGTATATTTTTGATATTTTATAATATAGATGCAAAAAGTAAATATGCAAATAAAAGTAGATTGAAAGCAAATATGATAAGAGATAGACCCGGGGGCCCTAGATTTCACTAGAAGCTTCTCTCAAGATAGCATAAGTATTACGGTGGCTGAACAAATTACTGTCGAGCAATTGATAGAAAAGCGCATAGTTATGAGATTATCTAGGCATGATCATGTATATAGCCATCACGACCATAACAAGTAGATCGACTCCTGCCTGCATCTACTACTATTACTCCACACATCGACCTACTCCTGCCTGCATCTAAAGTATTAAGTTCATAAGAACAGAGTAACGCATTAAGAAAGATGACATGATGTAGAGGGATAAACACAAGCAATATGATATAAACCCCATCTTGTTATCCTTGATGGCAACAATACAATACGTGCCTTGCAACCCTTTCGGTCACTGGGTAAGGACACCGCAAGATTGAACCCAAAGCTAAGCACTTCTCGCATGGCAAGAAAGATGAATCTAGTAGGCCAAACCAAACTGATAATTCGAAGATACTTCAAAGATAACTCAATCATACATAAAAGAATTCAGAGAAGATTCAAATATTATTCATAGATAAACTTGATCATAAACCCACAATTCATCGGATCTCGACAAACACACCACAAAAAGAGTTTACATCGAATAGATCTCCACAAGAGAGGGGGAGAACATTGTATTGAGATCCAAAAAGAGAGAAGAAGCCATGTAGCTAATAACTATGGACCCGTAGGTCTGTGGTAAACTACTCACAACTCATCGGAGGGGCAAGGATGTTGATGTAGAAGCCCTCCGTGGTCGATTCCCCCTCTGGCAGAGTGCTGGCGAAGGCTCCAAGATGATATCTCGCGGATACAGAAGGTTACAGCGGTGGAAATTGTGTTTTGTGGTGCTCCTGGATGTTTTTGGGGTACGTAGGTATATATAGGAGGAAGAAGTACGTCGGTGGCCGCCCGAGGGGCCAACGAGACAGTGGGCGTGCCCTACAGGGGGGCACGGCCTCCTATCTCGTGGCTTCCTCGGCTGCTTCTTGACTTGCACTCCAAGTCCTCTGGATCACGTTCGTTCCAAAAATCACGCTCCCGAAGGTTTCATTCCGTTTGGACTCCATTTGATATTCCTTTTCTTCGAAATACTGAAATAGGCAAAAAATAGCAATATGGGCTGGGCCTTCGGTTAGTAGCTTAGTCCCAAAAATTACATAAATGTGTAAAATAAAGCCCATAAACATCCAAAAGGGGTAATATAATCGCATGGAACAATAAAAAAGTATAGATATGTTGGAGACGTATCAATGATGAACTCCTTGCTCTTGTGCATCAAATGATAGTCTCCCCAACACTCAACTCTCTCTCACAGGATTTGGATTTGGTGGAAAGAATATTTGAGTGGAAAGCAACTTGGGGAAGGCTAGAGATCAAGATTCATATGGTAGGAATGGAATATCTTGGCCTCAACACAAGTGTAGGTAGTTCTCTCCCAGAAAATGTATGCTAGAAGTGTAGGCATGTTCTGATGGCTCTCTCCACAAATGAAGAGGAGGTGGAGGGGTATATATAGCCTCCACACAAAATCTAACCATTAAACACAACTTGCCAATCTCAGTGGGACCGAATTAAGAAACTCGGTCGGACCGATTCAGCAAATCTAGTAACCGTTAGGATTTTCGGTGGGACCGACATGCAACTCGGTAGGACTGACATGATTAGGGTTAGGGCATAACGTAATCTCGGTGTGACCGATTACACAAACTCGGTGAAACCGATTTTGGTAATAAGCTAACCAGAGAGTTGGTCAGGTAAACTCGGTGGGACCGATTTGCTCATCTCGGTGAGACCGAAATGTTACGAAAAGGATACAGAGAGTTTACATTGCAATCTCGGTGAGACCGATTACGCAAACTCGGTGAGACCGATTTTGGTAAAAGATACATACAGAGAGATTGCAATCCCATCTCAGTGAGACCGAGATCCCTATCATTGAGACCGATTTGCCTAGGGTTTGTGGCAGTGGCTATGACATCTGAACTCGGTGGCGCCAGATATAAAGAATCGGTGGGGCCGAGTTTGACATTTGGTTTAGGTCATATGTGGATGTGAGAAAGTAGTTGAGGGCTTTTGGAGCATATCACTAAGCACTTTGAGCAATATCCTCATTAAGCAACACCTCATCCCTCCTTGATAGTATTGGCTTTTCCTATAGACTCAATGTGATCTTGGATCACTAAAATGGAAAATGTAGAGTCTTGAGCTTTGAGCTTGAGCCAATCCTTTTGTCCTTAGCATTTTGAAGGGGTTCCACATCCTCTAGTCCATGCTACTTCATTGTTAAACTCATCTGAAACATACTAGGTAAAAGTGTTAGTCCAACAAGAGATATGTTGACATTAATTACCAAAATCACCCAGGGAGCACTTGTGGTTTCACCTGGGAGTTGAGCTAGTAGGGCAGTGGCCTGGGTCCAAAGTAGTAGAAGTAGCACAAAAACATTTTATGAGTGTAGGCTTTTCCTTGCTCAAGCCTGCCTACTAGAATCGCTAATGCTTGAAAGGAAAAGTGAGGAAAAACATAGGAATTGGAAAGTTTCCTATGGTACTACTATTCATGCATTTGGTTCAATGGAATGGAGCAAAGGAAAATTGTAGGGTTTGTCCCTTTAGTGTCTCCTTGAAAGAAAAATTGTAGGAATTTTAATTTCCACTTGTCATCCTTTTCAAATTCCTATTCATGAAGCACAGGACTAAGAGATAGTAGCATAATAGAATTATAACCGTACATTTTCTTATGGTTTGACTTAATCTCACCATGCTTCTTTGCATCCTATGATCTTCCAATTCTTGTGAATCAAACACCCAGATTGGTAGAAATCCTGTGTTTTTAAATTCTATGTTTTGCACGTGCATTCATATCCTATTCCTGTCTATTTCTTATCCCTATATTGTTAGAATCCTCAAATTCAAACAAGCCCTTACACAATTACTTTTGTTATAGATATGTGTCAAAGAAAACCTTGTGTGGTTTATCCTGCTCTTGCTGCATTGTGTTCCACCCTAGCTCAGCTACTCCAGCGATGGAAGGGTTCACCACAACAGGGATCCGCTCTCCAGACTATCTTTCACTGCCTCAGAGCTTCTTCCCCACCGCCGGCATCCATGACAACTGCATTACCATCATCAATTGAGGAGATGACCTTGTGGACTACACGGGTCCGCAAGAGAGGTCACACTCTTTCGTGTCTGCTTATGTTATGCATCGCTTAATATGATGACATGCTACTTTATCATCGTGTCCACCTATTAGACTCCGAGTCAGGTCCAAACTAATGCTAAAACTTGAGTTTTTAAATGGTTGTGGGGTACATATTAGGGCAGCAATCAGTACTATCTGTCTACTATCTGGTTAATCTCGGGTGTCTATTATGAGTTTCATGTTGGGTGCAAACAAACATTAAATGAGCCATTATCTGTATTTTTAACTAAAGCTATTATCTGCCTGCTATCATTGGTTTTGGGTCTATCCACAGCTTGCTACTATCGCTCTGGATTTTTGCATGCACTCCTTACATAATCTCACTATGTTTTATTCCTATGCATGTCAGTTATTGTACACAATGGAACTGAACATGTAGAGCAAAAGAGACGAGCCTTGCGTGGCAATAAAATTTCATGCAGACGTCGCTCCATGGTGGGCGTAAAGGCAACCCCCCCTCCACCCATTTCAGATCATAATCAAGAGGAAGATAACTGTTCTGAGGGGGATTCAGAAGGGGAAGACCACTCCTATTTCCCCCTGAGGTCTTCGCTCTAACTTAGCATGCTGATGTTTGTAATATCATGCATATGGTGACTTGCATTTCTTACTGTATACATCAAATATGTCATCTGCTTAGTTTAGACATGCTTTGTATCAATGCCATCTGTTTAGTTTCTTTATCGTATATGTGAATCATGCAATTCCATCTTGTTTAGCCAGGCATCATATATGTGAATTTTGCAGTGCCACCCTGGTTAGCCAGTCATGTTATATGTGAATTCATGCCATCATTTTTTTATTACGTGTTAAATTTGTCAACAACTTTAGTACATTTAATTACTCTTCCTGTGCATCAGCCATTCGGCACGGTCATGGAAAAATCTGGAGTGGAAGCAAGGTCTTCAGAGCAGACAATGCTATCTGACGAAGCGCATGTCTTGCTGGTTACGGATAGCTCCTCAGCGGAGGATTCAGAGACAGATGACTAGTCCTATTCCCCCCCTCCCCCGAGGTGCGTGCTCTAACTTGGCAGGTTTATGTTGCTCATAACGTGCGTATGGTATCTTGCATTGCTATGTCATTTGCTTAGTTTATACATGCTTTGTGTGAATGCCACCTGTTTAGTCCTATTATCCCCCTGGGGTGTATGCTCAAACTTGGCAGGGTTATCTTACTCATATCATGCATATGTTGTATTACAATGCTTAGTTTTTACATCATATACACAATATTGAATGCCATCTCCTTAGTTGACACATCATATATGCGATTGCCCTCTGCTCACTTGCTTAGTATATAAATCATATATTTGAATTATATCATGTCATGATGTTTACGTAGACAACATGTATCTGAATTATGGCATGCCAACCCATTTTCTAAAGACATAATATAGTTATATCATCTCATCATGTTTACATAGTCATCATATTTTTAATTATGTCATTCTATCCGTGAATTATATCATGCTGAGGGAGTCCTGGACTAGGGGGTGTCCGGACAGCCGGACTATCATCCTCCGCCGGACTCCAAGACTACGAAGATACAAGATTGAAGACTCCGTCCAGTGTCCGGATGGGACTTTCCTTGGTGTGGAAGGCAAGCTTGGCGATACGGATATGTAGATCCCCTACCATTGTAACCGACTCTGTGTAACCCTACCTCCTCCGGTGTCTATATAAACCGGAGGGCTTTAGTCCGTAGGACAACATACATTACGACAATCATACCATAGGCTAGCTTTAGGGTTTAGCCTCCTTGATCTCGTGGTAGATCCACTCTTGTACTACCCATATCATCAATATTAATCAAGCAGGACGTAGGGTTTTACCTCCATTGAGAGGGCCCGAACCTGGGTAAAACATCGTGCCCCTCGTCTCCTGTTACCATCCGCCTGGACGCACAGTTCGGGACGCCCTACCCGAGATCCGCCGGTTTTGACACCGACATTGGTGCTTTCATTGAGAGTTCCTCTGTGTCGTCACCGATAGGAAGGATGCCTCCACCCGTCTTCAAAGACGGTATTTTCGCCGAAGGGGCCTTGGCCGTCGGCCAAACTATCCGGCTAGGTGGTTTTCTTATGACCGCCTGTCCGGCTACTGCTTCGACAATGACTTCTCAAGTCGTCAAAAGCAATCTTCGCGTCCGCTCGGAATCCGCCGAGCAGTTGGATCCAATAGAGCTCTCGTCTGTTAACGAGCTCTTGGATCGCATTGCCGCCCTGGGAGTCGCTACAGACTACGATCAGATTGGGCTTAAAACTGATCTGAGAGAGATTAACTCTCCCTAGGCCACCCACCACATCGCAGTGGTAGAGGAGCAATGTGGCGACTCTTCGCCTATATTGAAAACTAGTCACGTACGGATTCCCGAACCCTCCATGCCGGATTTCCGTGGAGGGACGGGCTTCGATCGAGCATTGAACTTAAAACCATGCTTCGCCCCGGACTCGCTGGATCGTGTCCAGCAACCCAAGCTTCCGAATTCGGAAACTCCTCGGCCTTTAAGCCCCAAGATGGGCAGGGATCCGGATTTTAGTCCACCCACCTGCCCAGACATATGCGACCTATCTCTAATACGGCAAGAGCCCACTGAAACAATACATCACTACTGGGCCAGATACCTCCTGGTTATGGACAGGATAAAGGACTGCCGAGAGGAAAACGCAATCTCAATCTTTTGCAATAATTGCACGGACAAGGGAATATTGAACGCCATCGGTCGTCGTAAAATTACACGCTTCGCCGATCTGGCGTCCATAGTACGAATGTACTGTGCGATGGAGAGTACCCGGAAAACCGAAAACCAATTTTGGGACAATCCGGCCCCAAACCCAGTCCGCAACAAAAGGGTGCCTCTCACTCAGGCCCCAGATGCAAAAGCGAAAAAGCAAAAACCCCATAAAGGGCATGGAACCGTACTGGAGGGATGGCTCAATGGACCCTGTAAGCTTCACAGTACAAAGGGAGCCATCCCAACACATAGCCTTCGAGCATGTTGGATACTACGGCAGGTGGCCAAAAGTGGTGAGGAGCTTCTAGCCAGGGAAAACCACTCCAACAATACCGGTACGGTATCAACAGTCTTCGAGACCTTCGCATCAAACAATATGCGAAAACGAACAATCCGCGGACTCGCCGAAGTCTACCAAGTAGCAACAGCAAATCCATGGAGTGACACAGCCATCACCTTCAATGCTAGCGACGAACCTAAATTCCGAACAGCTCGAGCACCAGCTGCACTGGTGCTTAGTCCCATAGTGGACGGCTTTCGGCTTACAAAGGTCCTCATGGATGGCGGCAGCGGACTAAACCTCATATATGAGGAAACTCTTCAAAAAATGGAAATAGACTGGAGCCGTATTGAGCGAAGCAGCACAACCTTCAGAGGAATATTCCCTAGCCGGGAAGCACGCTGCACCGGAAAAATCACACTTGATGTGGTGTTCGGCTCGCCGGACAATTATAGATCCGAAGAAGTCACGTTCCAAGTGGCCCCGTTCAACAGCGGATATCACGCTATATTAGGATGAGAGGCATTCACAATTTTTCAAGCAGTACCTCATTACGGGTATATGAAGCTCAAAATGCCTGGGCCCGGCGGAATAATCACCCTCGCTAGTGATCCGGACATAGCACTCCGCGCCGAAAACAAGACAGCTGCACTAGCCCTGGAGGCACTATCCGAAGCCTTAGCAGCAGAAGAACTCACCGCGCTGCGCTCTACGGTGAACAGGGACGATGTGATACTCAATAAAAGATCCAAGTCCACCTCCTTCAAACCAGCAGATGAAATAATAAAATTCTAGGTCCATCCAACGGACCCAACAAAGATGGCCTCCATTGGGGCACAATTGAACCCCAAAGTAGACGCCGCACTGCGTGAATTCCTTCGGGAAAATTGGGACATCTTCGCCTGGCATCCTTCGGATATGCCCGGAATCCCACGCAAGTTGGCAGAACACAGCCTAAACATCCTAAAAGGATTTAAGCCAGTCAAACAGGCTCTTTGACGATTTTCCGAACCCAAAAGACAGGCAATGGGAGAAGAGCTAGCCAAACTATTGGAAGCCAGATTCATCAGAGATATCAAACATCCGGACTGGCTAGCAAATCTGGTAATGGTACCAAAGAAGGACAAATCCTGGCACCTCTGTGTCGATTTTAAAGACCTCAATAAGGCTTGCCCAAAGGATCCCTTCCCTCTCCCCCGCATCGACCAAATTATCGATGCTACCGCAGGGCACGATTCGTTGTGCTTCCTCGACGCATACTCTGGCTATCATCAAATCAAGATGGCGGAAGCAAACCAAGCCGCAATGGCATTCATCACTCCATACGGACCATTCTGCTTCAACATGATGCCCTTCGGACTTAAAAATGCCGGCGCAACATATCAACGCATGATTCAAACATGTCTGGCCACCCAGATTGGCAAAACAGTCGAGGCATACGTAGACGATGTAGTCGTCAAAAAAAACACGTCGAAACTCTAGTAGACGATTTGAGGCTCACATTCGACAACCTCAGAGCATATGACATCAAGCTGAATCCGGAAAAATGCGTTTTAGGTGTACCGGCCGGAAAGCTGCTGGGCTTCATTGTATCCGGTAGAGGAATTGAAGCAAACCCGGCTAAAATCCGAGCTCTGTCACAGTTGGATATTCCAAAAGACCTCAAACAGATACAAAAATTAACAGGATGCGTGGCAGCTTTAAGCCACTTTATCTCCCGTCTAGGAGAAAAGGCACTGCCCCTCTATCGCCTCCTCAGACGCACCGAACACTTCGAGTGGACGGATGCCGCCACTGCTGGACTCGAAGAAATAAAGGCCATATTGGCAACAAATCTGGTCCTGGCCGCGCCCAATCTAGGCGAACCAATGTTGTTATACATCGCAGCAACGCATCAAGTCGTAAGCGCGGTACTCGTTGTCAAACGAGAGACAGAAGGGCACAAATTCCCTCTTCAAAAACCAGTGTATTATGTATCCACTGTGTTAACCCCCTGCAAGTCCCGTTACCCGCACTATCAGAAGATAGCATATGCGGTGTTCATGGCATCCCGGAAGCTCCGGCACTACTTTCAAGAGTGTTCGATAACAGTGGCCTCTGAAGTACCACTCAATGACATTATAAATAACCGCGACGCAATGGGCAGGATTGCAAAATGGGCCATTGAGCTCTTACCATTCGATATAACTTACAAACCTCGGCGAGCTATAAAGTCACAAGTTTTGGATGACTTCGTCGCTGAATGGACCGAAGCCGAACTCCCTAAAGAGTACGGCGCATACTCCAATTGGGTTATGCATTTTGACAGCTCTAAAATGTTGGCCGGACTGGGGGCTGGCGTCCTATTGATGTCCCCAACCGGGGACACAGTCCAGTACATACTTCAAATAATGTACACGGACTCCAACAACGCAGCCGAATACGAGGCCCTGCTACATGGTCTTCGGATGGCAGTCTCCATGGGTATTCAACGCTTAGAGGTGCGCGGGGATTCAAACCTTGCAATATCCCAAATAAATGGAGACTTTGACGCCAAGGATCCAAAAATGGCAGCATATCGCAACGCTGTCCTAAAAATGTCAGCTCGGTTTGAAGGACTCGAATTCCATCACATAGCCCGAGATAATAACCAAGCGGCCGACGTACTGGCACGCATCGGTGCGAAACGTGATGCTGTCCCTCCAAATATCTTCCTGGAACGGCTCTTCAAGCCATCCGTACTATGGGAAGAGGAGCCCGGAAGTGACAAACCGGAGAAAACCGCGCCAATCGGCGATTCAGCCGATGACATAACACCTTCAGCCCACGACATAATGGCAGTAATCGCCCCGTGGACAGAACCATTCTTAGCCTACTTGCTTAGGCAGGAACTTCCCGAAGACCAAAACGAGGCCCGCTGCATAGTCCGGCGATCGAAAGCCTACAAGGTCCATGAGGGAGATCTTTATAAGAAAAGCACAACCGGAGTTCTCCAAAGGTGTATCTCCGAAGAGGAAGGGCGAAACCTCCTGGCTGAAATTCATGCCGGACTAGGCGGACACCACGCAGTAGCCCGGGCCCTTGTAGGAAAGGCATTCCGTACAGGATTTTATTGGCCGACGGCCCGGGCAGATGCCCAGGACTTAGTCCAGAGATGCGTTGGTTGTCAGCTCTTTGCTAATCAGAGCCATATGCCACCCACCGCCCTCAAAACTATACCCATTACCTGGCCGTTCGCGGTCTGGGGGCTTGATATGGTTGGACCCCTTAAAGGGGGAACCCACAAGCAAAGGTACCTATTGGTCATGGTGGATAAATTCACCAAATGGATAGAGACCAAACCGGTCAAAACGGCAGAGTCCGGACCAGTGATAGACTTTATATCCGGGGTAGTACACCGTTACGGAGTCCCCCACAGCATCATCACCGACAACGGCACGAACTTCACAGCCGACGAGGTTAAGTCATGGTGCAAAAATATGGGCATCAAGCTCGACTACGCTTCAGTTTATCACCCTCAAACCAACGGTCAAGTGGAACGAGCAAATGGTCTAATAATGAGCGGCATCAAACCCAGACTAGTGCGGTCACTTACTAAATCCGACACGCAATGGGTCGAAGAGCTCGACTCCGTACTCTGGGGGCTGCGGACAACGCCTAACCGTACTACCGGATTCACACCATTTTTTATGGTCTACGGCGCAGAGGCAGTCCTGCCCTGCGACATTATTCATGACTCACCTCGAGTGCGCATGTATGAAGAAAGAGAGGCTGAGTTGGATCGGCAGGACAGCTTGGACACATTGGAGGAAGAACGCGACACCGCCACGGCTCGTTCCGCATTCTATCAGCAGCAGGATTGAAGATATCAAAGCAGAGAAGTACGGGCCAAGACTTATAATGTTGGTGAACTAGTTCTACGCCTGCCGGACAAGAAAAAGGACAAGCTCAAGCCCAAATGGGAGGGCCCCTTCATTATCGATCAAGTCCTGATCGGTGGAGCATACCGTCTACGAAATGCGTCGGACAACCGACTCGAGCCGAACCCATGGAACGCAGCCCGCCTACGAAGATTTTGTGCCTAGCGCTAGATTAAGAGTTCGTCCCCTTCCCCCGTGCAAACTTTTACATTTCGTCTGTCTTTTGTTTCTCTTTTCATAACCTTTTTATTCAAAAGCCCTTAAGGGCCTACTTTCGCATTTTTTGCATACATATGATGTGCCATCCGCACTCATTATTCCTGGGGGCTTCTCTTACAGAAGCTTAATTATAAGGGTTTCATACCCAGCACATGTGTTAAGCTTCCACATGTACCTTTTACTCACCATTATATGCATCAATATGACTTAAGTTTTGGCCAAGCTGGGTTGCCTGGCTCCCGTGCTTACCCCTACGTTCCCGATTGTTCGGCTAGGAGGTAAAGGGAGCACCTCTGCGATTGTTACTGCCGGGTCAGCCGGATGTGTACCTCAGACTGGGTGAAGCCGAAAGCTAGCGTTCCTAAGGGAATATTCGGTCGGTGCATTAAAAGATGACTTTTTTACCTATCTATTTATCCGCCCCCAGATGTTTTTCTGCTTTCTTTGCAGTCCGGACATGCACCTTAGGGCATGCCTCCCAGGGAAAGGAACCCTTAACGGAACTATTCTCCCTGGAAGATGTTTCTTACTAACCATGTAATATAACATAACTAGTTGGGCACTTGTCTGATAAAGCACTAATGACCCCTACGCCTGGTCTCCATGCATACCGCGGTTGTTTCTCATCCACAAAGGTATTCGGACACACTCCGGACTCTAGGGTCCCGAGGTCGAAGCGAAAAGGTCGGCAAAGACAAACGATCTACAATCCAGCTAGAAGGCATTTCACATGTCACTTCAAAGGAAAACATACATTGTCAAATTTACTGATTGTATTCCTCCTCAATCCCGTCTAACAGGCTGTCTAACTTACAGTCCCGTTGGGAAAACTTAGCAGCCAACTCTACTTGGCTGTATACTAAACTCACAGGGATCTCCTTCCCATCGGGCCCCACCGGTCCAACTTCAGCCATATGGTTGGGATCCGCCTTCTTATAACGCGTCTTCACCATGGCCCAAGCCTCCCTGGCACCTTGACAGCAAGCCGAAATCTTCCACAAACGGAAGCGCTGCCGCACTCCCTAAAGCTTCTTCGCAAGCTCCCCAAGGCCCTCGGGTAGGGAGAGGGCTGGCCATAAAGCCTGGACGACGCCGCTCATTGCCTGCCGAACTCGTTCGAGCAGTTGCAACAGTTCGGGAAGTTGATCACCCGTTGATATGGGCATCTCCTCTGCAGGACGACCTATGAGTATACCTACAAGACATATCATGTCAATATACTTCCTCGCCGAACTCTTCTTTTCAAAGGAGTCCGCTCAAGCACTTACTATAAATGCCGCGACGAAGTCGCTCATTCTCCTTCACGGAGCCGGACAGCCCGGCATGAGCGCCTTTCAGCTCTTCTCCGAGCTTGGCGTTGGCATCCTGGAGTTTATTCCTTTCCTGCTGCACCCTATTCAGCACACTCTCGCCGGCCTTCAGCTGGCGCAGTAATCCTTGCCTGTCCGGATCTTGTCCGGCGGTACCTGCACAGTCATTATTAGACTTGCGCGCACGCCGCACAGCGCTTATATTTATTAATAAAAATGTGTTACCAGGAGGGGTCTCTGAGTCTCCTCCTGCGACAGCAAGTGCGGCCTCAAGTTGGGCTTTGCATTCTTGCAGCTCCTGAGACAACTCGACATTCTTCTCGGTAAGAGCCTGCGTTTTAATTGATCCTTAAATCCGTTAACATAACTGCTTCAAGTCTCGGGGGCTACTGGTATATATAACCATCAAAATTCCCTTACCCGTATGTCTTTCACATACTGCTCCGTGGCTCTGGTAAACCCATCTTGAGCAGCACGGAGGTGCGCGTCCCCTGCATTAAAGGCGTCCAATGCCTCAGGAGAGAAGCACGCTTCACGAAACACTGTCCGGTGGCGCCTATGGTTCATGGCGCTCTCCACCTCAGATTTGGTGGCGGACAGTCTGTCGGTCTCCTCCGTTGGAGAAGGATCTGGCCCACGTCTTGCGCTTGCCTCCTCCTCCATGCCGGGTGCTGGAGCCTGGCCGGTATAGGTCGGATCGGCAACTTCCATGCCCGCAGTCCGGCGAGCGCTTTTTCTCCTATAAAGATCATGAGCACTCAGACGCTTCCTAGGAACGTTGCTCTGAAAATTCAAATACGAGCTATACCTTTGCAGCAATGTTTCCGTCCGCACCGCGCTCCTTTTCCGCCTGCTGGTCCGGACTGACCGATGTTGGTCAGCCGCCGCGGGCTCGGCTTCCTGCCGTGAAGGCGCTTCTTGCAAAATACCATTGTTCGCGAAGGTTAGAAATGGGCAAGGAAGAAATAATGGTGTCCGGACCTGGGTCGCAGTCACCTGGGAAGCCGGATATAGTCCGGGGCAGTCCGCCGTAATGGCGACCAAAGCATTATCCATGCTGAGCTGGTGAAATAACCCGTCGATCAGCTCCACCTTGATGTTCGGATCCTCTTCGGAGGCTGGATCCAGGGATCTTTTTGGATCCTCGGGTTGCGGAGCAGGACTTGCCATGTCCTCCACAGTCTGGCGTA
Source organism: Triticum timopheevii (assembly GCA_963921465.1). NCBI lineage: Eukaryota > Viridiplantae > Streptophyta > Magnoliopsida > Poales > Poaceae > Triticum > Triticum timopheevii. The sequence continues at coordinate 246,696,063 of OY997262.1, read as the reverse complement.
GATCCTGCGCCGAAGACATAATGTAAAGAAGCCTAAACTTCGAGAGCATGGGTTGAGCCTTTAAAGGTGTTCGCTTACCCATCCTCTAGGGTTGATCATGGAAAACCCATTCAAAGGGTTCGTTCGAAGGAAGTCCTCCTTTTCCCCCTTGTACAGGCTGGAAAGGATCTCCACCAGATCCTCGGTCGAATCCGGCCCTTTGCGGCCATGACGGGTGGCATCGTCCTCCCCGTTGAAATCCCACATGGGGTGGCCTCTGTAATGCAGTGGCTGTACCCCCCGCATGATGCATGTCGTCATGACTCCAATCATGGTCAACCCGGAATGGGCCAGTAATCTTATTCGGCCCATCAAGTAATGGACGCTCTTGTCTTCCTCCAATCGGGGGCTTCGTGGGCGCCAGCTGAGGCGTTTCTTCAGGGGAGCAGCACTAAACTCCGGGAGGCCGATCCGGACTGGGTCCGGCAGCGGAGCGTCTCCTATGTAAAACCACTCTGAAGTCCTGTCTTCGGACGCCTTCTTGGGAGTACCGGATGGGTATCCGGTCCCGGCGATGCGCCATATTTCGGCGCCGCCCACTTGATATATGGACCCCTCGTGAGAACGGGGTACGAGGCAGAACAGCCTCTTCCACAATGCAAAATGGGGCTCAATGCCCAGGAATAGCTCCCAAAGAGCTACATAGCCCGCGATATGCAGGACAGAGGCGGGCGTGAGGTGGTGGAGCTGGAGTCCGTAGAACTCCAGGAGCCCGCGGAGGAACGGATGTATCGGGAATCTGAGTCCCCTTATCAAATAAGGGACGAAGTATACTCGCTCCCCTTTATTGGGGCTTGGGGTAGCCTCCGCTTGCCTCCCACCTTGATAAGTGACCGGCCCGGCTCGAACCGGGACCATGAAGGCCGGAGGGAGATATCCCCCCGCTTGGAGCTTCACTAGCTCGTTGTGCTGAACAGAGCACCTCCTCCAATCCCCCGGCGGTGGGCCGGGAGCGCATGAAGAAGAGCCGCGTCGAAGGTCCATGATGGAATGGATTTTTAGGTCAAAGGCGCTGCGATGAAGTATTCGCGGGAGGAAGATGGTGTGGTTTGGATCTGGATTTTTGCCTCTTTTGTAGGCGGATGACTCGCGCGACTGGGGGGTGAAACGTAAAAGACACCCTGGCTTTTCGCATTCGTGCGACGCGTGGAAAAAGACCATTATTGGGCATAGAAGCCGAGAAACACAGTATTTATGATGAAGCCGGACATTGTTCGGCAGGTACATGGAACTTGAAGGGAGAACCCGCCTTGCAACGCCGAAGACTATATACGCGCTGGACTTATCGTCATTGAAGCCTGGTTCGGGGGCTACTGAGGGAGTCCTGGACTAGGGGGTGTCCGGACAGCCGGACTATCATCGTCCGCCGGACTCCAAGACTACGAAGATACAAGATTGAAGACTCCGTCCCGTGTTCGGATGGGACTTTCCTTGGCGTGGAAGGCAAGCTTGGCGATACGGATATGTAGATCCCCTACCATTGTAACCGACTCTGTGTAACCCTAGCCTCCTCCGGTGTCTATATAAACCGGAGGGCTTTAGTCCGTAGGACAACATACATTACGACAATCATACCATAGGCTAGCTTTAGGGTTTATCCTCCTTGATCTCGTGGTAGATCCACTCTTGTACTACCCATATCATCAATATTAATCAAGAAGGACGTAGGGTTTTACCTCCATCGAGAGGGCCCGAACCTGGGTAAAACATCGTGTCCCTCGTCTCCTGTTACCATCCGCCTAGACGCACAGTTCGGGACCCCCTACCCGAGATCCGCCTGTTTTGACACCGACACATGCCATCATGTTTCCGTCGACGACATGTTTGTGATTTATGGCATGCCAACCACTTTAATAGACACATCGTATAGTTATATCATGTCATCTTGTTTACATAGTCATCATATTTTGAAGTATGTCATTCTATCCTGTTTAGTTAGCCATCATACATGTGAAATTGTGTCATGCTATCCTGTTTAATTAGCCATCATACATGTGAAATTATGTCTTGTTATTCTGTTTGGTTAGACAACATAAATGTGAATTATTTCATGCCATGTTTTCTTCCCTACTATCCATTGCACCTATCTATCTTACAATGCCTATACATTCAATTACTTTTCTTATTTATAAGCCATTTCAATTGGAGGGGGTGATTGCAGTATCTGTGGGAGTAAAAACACGGTCTTCGAAAAAGATCGTGCTACCTGTCGATGCAGATAGAACCACGGCTGTACTTGCCCAAGAACCAGCCCCAACACACATAACCCAGACTCATGCAGATTGTACCCCTACCCAGTTGGACAGAGAACCAGCTACACCCCTTATAACCCCAACCCCAGCAGATAGTAACCCAGTTCCAGTTGACACAACACCATCTCCACCATAGAGCACCCAAACATGAGCAGTTAGTAAGGCAACTTCAGTGCCCAAAGCACGAGGACCACCACTCCAAACCCCAAGTCAACGCTTAAAGCAGAAGAAGAATTTTTCTCAGGTCAGGTTCCATAGCTATGGTTCATACTACTTTGCTCTTGCATCACTGTATTTACTCATACCAACTAATTTCAAATTTGAAAGATGCAATTGAAACTCCAATGGCACAATGGGTATGTTTTAAACCTGTTTCTTTAACGTGTTTGCTTTTGTAACTTGCTCTATGTTGATTTTAGTTTCAATTGAATAAACAATTATGTTCTCATGCCATGCACATTACAAGGGTTATTATTGTTGTGTAGTTTCCCACACTTATATTCTGTCTGTGCTGCTTTGTCTTAAATAGATATGATTCGAACTGTATATCTTGATTTTGCAACATAAATTAGAATGATATAGACCATACAGTGACCATACTACATAGATATATGTTTGTTTCATGTTGTTATCATGTCCACCTTACTACTGAACTGGTTTACCAAAATGAGTTTCATATACTACATTGTAAACATGTGATGTGTTTATTTGTTTCACTTTTAGAACGCGGATAAAATATTGGAGAAGAGTACCCCATTATGCAATGGTAAAGGAAGTAACACAGATAAGGTTCAAGATAGTGAGACATCCCTGTTGGTCTCCAAGAAAGCTGATAAAAACTATATTGAAGACACTGAGACAACCCCAAAGACCTGTCTTGATGTAGTGTTCGAGTTACTGGCTACTACTGCTAGCACCAGCTCTTCGAACTCACTGCCTGAATCAGTTCGGCTTCTTGAATCTCAACTTCAAGTTGAAAGACATCGATCAGATGTTATGCGATAGGAAGCCGAAGGACTGAGGAAGTCCCTGCAGAATTCAGATGCATACTTTCTGGTGCCATAGCAAGTGCTGGAGGACTTAAGCGCCAAATAAGAGAAAGTTAATAAGCTTGCTAAGCATCTTGCCAGCATTATGGGTACCCAGGATATTGTTTCTTGAGCTCTTCTGAAGTGGTTTCAGTTCTGGACTTGTTTTGCTGCGCCATTTATTTGCACTGGTCGCCAACTTTGACAACCAGTGTATATGATATCCTGCTTTGTTCCCTATATTTGCACTGGTGGCGAACTTTGATGCCCAGTGGATGTAATATGTGTAATAGCCGTGATAGCCTAGCGTAAGTTGCCTGCTTATTTATTTTCTTATTGACTTGTTTATTTGTTTGCTTGTAGTCAGTGCAGTTCTTTTTCCGCGGTTTGCTAGTGGCTGCAATAACCTATTTTTTTAAACTAGGCCACAATAACCATGGGCTACATATTTACTGTAGTTACCATGGGCCTCCTATGGGCAGTAGAAATAATGGGCTTCTAAGGGCCATAGAAACAATGGGACTTCTATGAGGCGTAGAAACAATGGGCCTTCTACGGGCCATAGGCACAATGGGCCTTCTACGGGTCATATCATCAATGGGCCTTCTATGGGCCATATGGTCGATTGGCCAAACATGGGCCAATAACAGACCGCATTATGGCCGTAAACGGTCTAGAGTTGGAATTGTCCGTTCATGGGCTGACCATAATGGGCCGTCATTAATCGGTCGTATTTTATGACGCTATGAAAATGGCCCAACGTATTAACGGGACACAAACGGGCCGACTGTAACCACGGGCTGAATTTGGCCCACAAGCAGAAAATGACAGTAACGGGCCGTAAGTAAACGAATGCAGGAAATGAGCCCAAGAAGAAATGGGACCTGAGAAGGCCGAAAGATAACATGGGCTGGAAATGGCCCAATGGAATAATAGGCTGTTAATGGGTATAAAGTGATACACTGTTCATTATGGGCCAGTTTCACCACGGGCCGTTAATGGGCCAAGAGTTACAAAGGGTCTCATATGGGCCGAAAGACGTCATGGGCTATACATGGGCCGGAAGTTAAAATGAGCTGGAATCATATTGGACGGCCCAGATGATGCTACTGGGCCTAATTCAGATAGGTCGTAACGAGCCCTAGGTTAGCAGTAAATGGACTATATACGAAGAGGCTGTTAACAGGCTTCCCGTGGGCCAGCCCGCCACCTTTTGACCAAGTCAGACGGGCCGACCTTTTCACAGGAATGGGCCTCTGTTGGGCCGTGCCACGTGTCGATTTATCATAGGCGCATTCGGTCAAATGAGTGGATGACATCTGTCCCAACGGTGAGCCGACACGTGTTTCCTCCAGCCAATGATGATTTTACACGTGCAAAATCCCCATTTGTCAGGGCTGTTAATGGGTTATCGGATCCAAAACCGGACCCGATAGCGTAACGGCGAGCCATTAAGGTGGATGCCACATGTCGGTCACCCTTGACGAAAGCATTTCTATGATGCATGATTTATCGTCATGGAAGAGGACACTTCCATGATGATATTTTTGGTAAGTCACGGAACACTTCTATGACAGCAGAGGTATGACTATCTTGATTCTGTCATAAAATCGCCATGGATGTACATGCATGACAAAAAACATGACCTACTATGACAAACACGTATCATCACGGAAGTGTATTTTTTTGGAGTGCGGACAGGCAGGTAATAATCATAAAGCGACCCATGAAAGAAGGTAAAGCCAGTTCTTGTAGATGCAAGAAGGATGCATGTTGTAGGGACGGACCCACGCGGCTTGGGGATAATGCAGCCCGAGGGGCGCCCCCAACTGAACAGACCAAAAGATGTCACCTGGCACCGTTGCCGAAGAGATGTTGGAGTAGCCGAAGACGCATGCTGCAGAAGTTGCTCCTCATGAGACGTCCAGGTCCTGAACCCCAGGAGGCTCTGGAGGCCCGAGGGGCTCACGAGGATCCATCGCCATCTCCGTCAGGATCGCCTGGTGCTTGGCCTCATGAGCCGACAGGATGCCCTGCATGTGGCGCTAATGCACGACAGCCCTGTTCAGCAAGCCGAAAGGCATGCGAACATAGCTGTGAGGGGGCCCTCACACCGGCCAACGTGGGACGGCCAGAAGAGCTCCCGAGATGTGGCCCTATTGAGCCCGGGGATGTTGACACAGGCGCGCAGCTCGCTGTCCTCACCGGGGTAGGGAGCTACGCCGGGTGGTGGGCGACGGTTGCCTCACATATCTCTTGCCTCCTGAAGCTCCTCAATTGCCTTGGTGATGAACTCTTGAGCGCCTGGCGCCTCACGCCCTACGCTTTCCTCATGGCAGCGTGCGTTGAAGCATGCCTCCACGTGGTGCCCGAGCGCCTCCCTCATGACGTTGGCCACGTCTGAGGCCCTCCACGCGAGAGCCCCTGAGCCCAGCCTAAGAGGGGCACTGGGCATGCCTTCCTATGCAAGAGGGGAAGGTGCCCCGTCAGTGGGCGTAGAGCATGAGGTGGCGGCGCCGGACGCCCCACCCTCCCGTGGTCCTTGGTGAAGCTGCTGCTTCTTCTTGTTGGGGACAGCCTCAGGAGGGTAGATAGCGCCCTCGTCAGCTGGTCCTCGCCAGCCGCGGCCTTGTAGGCGCGCTCGATAGAGCACATCCCGTCCTTCTCCTCGCAGGCGACCGTGATGACACCGCAGCTCCCTGGCATCTTGAGAACGTTGTAACCATGGTGGGCGACAGCCATGAACTTGTCTAGGGCTGGGTAGCCGAGGATGGCATTGTACGGAAGGTGAATGTGGGTGACGTCAAAGTCGATGAGCTCAGTGTGGTAGTTGTCGCGCTTGCTGAAGGTGACAGGGAGGCGTATTTGCCCTATCGAGGTGGTGGAGCCGTCGGACACTCCTGAGAAGGGCTTGGTAGGCTGCAGCTGGTCATAGGGCACCTGGAGTCGGTCGAATGTCTCGACTGAGAGGATATCGAGTCCTGCACCACCATCAATGAGTGTCTTGGTGACGAGTACATTGCTGATGGTAGGCGAGTAGAGCATCAGGAGGGCACAGGCAGTTGCCGCACACTTGAGCTGGTCGGAAGCGTTGAAGGTGATGGTGTACTTGGACCACCTGAGCTGACGCGTTGCCTCGAGCTTGGGGAGGGCTGCATTCACCTCGCGCGCGAACTGCTTGAAGATGCGATGGGAGGCTGGGGCTTGAGCGCCGCCAAGGATACAAGCGACAACACGAGGCTCCTGGAAGCCCCCAACCCCCTCGTCCTGGTGATGGTCATCATTCCTTCTTGGTGGTGGCGGCAGCGGGGGAAGGCCAGCATTTCCCTGAGGGCGGTCCTCGCGAGGCTAATCTCTCCAGGCACCCTCATGAGGCTGGCCCTATCAGCGGACTCACGAGGCTAGTCGCACCATTCCTGGCGGGGGTCACGAGCGTCCCAGCGTCCTCCGCTTCAGCCTCCTCCGCGGTTGTAGCCTCGATTATTGCGCTCGGGGCAACTACCGAAGCGCCCGTCGCGGATGGCCCTGAGCTCCTGGTAGTCGTCGGTTTTGTGGATGTGCATGTTGTGGAAGACGCAGAATGGGCGACTGCCCTTGGATGACTCCGGGTGGTCGCAACCATGCTTCATCTTTGGCTCGGCCCCGAGTACGGCCTATCCCTTGCGCTTCACTTCCTTGGCCTTGGCCTTCTTGTCTTCTGGGTCAGCCTCGGGGTGCTCGAGGAGGGAGAGGCATCCCTCCTCAGCTCTCGCACACTTGGTTGCCATGTTGAACATCTCCAGAGCCGTGCATAGGTCCTCGTGTATGGTGAGCTCCTCCCTCATCTTGATGTCGCAGACGCCATCAATGAATGCCGAGATGATGGCCTTATCCGACACCTTGGGGATCTTCAGGCGAACACTGTTGAAGCACTGGATGTACTTCTGCAAGGTTTCTCCTGGCTGCTGCTTGATGCGCCGCAGGTCTCCCATAGCTGGTGGGTGATCGCGAGTGCCCTGGAAGTTGGCGACGAAGCACTCTTGCATCTTGTCCCAGGAGGAGATCGATCCTGCGGGGAGGTTCAGGAGCCATGAGCGTGCACCGTCCTTCAGGGTTGTGGGAAACCAGTTCGCCATGACCTTCTCAACATTGTTAGCCGCCTTGATGCTCAGCTCGTAGAGCTGCAGGAACTCAGTAGGGTTGGGGGTGCTGTCGTAGCGTGGAGGCAAGTCGGGCTTGAACTTCCTTGGCCAGACAACGCTGCGCAGCTCCTGAGTGAATGCGCGACATCCAGTTGTGGTCATGGGAGCCCACCGCGGAGGTGGAACCTGATCTTGGCACTCACATGCCACCACCGCAGGCGGCGCGCGGTCTTGTTGTGGTGGTGCTAGAAGCGCACGCGGCTCTCCTTGCGGTCGTTGCGCCACCTAGCAGCTTTCTTCGTCGTGCGCCGGTGCCTTGCACGGAGGGTCGCGCTATGCAGCCTCATGCCTTGGCTCGATGATGGGGTCGTGCCTGGGAGGTGGAGGAGGTGCTCCGTAAGCCACGTCACCGGCGGCAGGCGGCGGGTGAGGTAGCGAGCTAGATGGTGCATGAGACTCTCCGGCGGCGCTGACGAGCTAGGCGATGCGGTCCAGCCAGTCCTAGTAGAGGTCATCGATGGGGCGGTAGCACAGGAGCTTGCACGCCATGAGCCACACAGCCTGCGCATTTGCAGGCCCGCGACGAGCGTGAGACGATGAAGCGTCCGCCGGGGTCAGCAAATGAGTGGCGGTGCGTCCATCCCGCTGCACAGAAGGTTGCATCAACGAAGCCTGCTGCTTGTGGGCCGCAGGGCCGGTGGCAGCGGTGGCTGCGGGCGATGGAGAACGGCGGGGAGCGCCATAGCCAGCGGGTGCTGTCTGGGCAACACGGGCGGCGAGGGCGGCCCGGCGCTTAGCACGAACTCGACGAGCATCAGCCATGGGGACGGCGAAACGGTGGCGAATCGACTGAAGGAAGAGAGGCTCCGATGCACCCCTACCTGGGGCGCCAAATGTAGGATTTCAGGTTCCACAGACCCTTGAGAGCTTCGAACTCTAGGGTGCGTGCGAAGAACTCAACCTCCCCAGTCTACCTACTCACCAATCTCACGGCCTAGCTCGGTGAAAAAGAAGGAAATGGGACACATCAGTTTACCCAGGTTTGGGCCACCTTGCGGTGTAAAACCCTACTCCTGCTTTGTGGTGGATTGACCTCGAGGGGCTGAGGATGAACTAGTACAGTGGGAGAACAACCTCGGGAGTAGGAGTGTTCTTGTGCTCAAGTGAGCTGGTGAGTATCAGGATGGAACGGACCCGATCTGGTCTCCCCCCTCTATGGTGGTGGCTAAGTCCGATTTATAGTGGTCTTGGTCCTCTTCCCAAATGAAGGCGGGAATGTTGGGGAACATAGTAATTCAAAAAAATTCCTACGATCACGCAAGATCTATCTAGGAGATGAATAGTAACGATAGGGGAGAGTGTATCCACATACCCTCGTAGACCAAAAGCGAAAGAGATTAGTAACGCGGTTGATGTAGTCGAATGTCTTCACGATCCAACCGATCCAAGTACCGAACGTTCGACACCTCCGTGTTCAGCACATGTTCAGCACGGTGACGTCCCTCGAGCTCTTGATCCAGTAGAGTGTTGAGGGAGAGTTCTGTCAGCACAACGGTGTGGCGACGGTGTTGGTGATGTGATCCGTGCAAGGCTTCGCCTAAGCACTACGACAATATGACCAACGTGGTAAACTATGGAGGGGCGCACCGCACACGGCTAAGAAACAATTGTTGTGTTTTGGGATGCCCCTACCTCTGTATATAAAGGAGGAGAGGGGGAGGCCAACCCCCTAGGGGTGCGCCAAGTGTGGAGAGTCCTACTAGGACTCCCAAAGCCTAGTAGGATTCCCCTTTCCTTTTCCGGAGGGGGAAAGAGGGAAAGGGAGATGGAGTAGGAAAGGGCAAGGGGGGCGCCGCCCCCTCCCCTAGTCCAATTCAGAATCCATGGGGGCGTCTCCTCCTTTGGCCTGCCTTCTCTTCTCCCTTATGGCCCAATAAGGCCCAATTACTTCCCCGGGGGGTTCCAGTAACCCCTCGGTACTCCGGTAAAATACCCGAATTACTCGGAACCATTTTGATGTCCGAATACAACCTTCCAATATATGAATCTTTACCTATTGACCATTTCGAGACTCCTTGCAATGTCCGTATCTCATCCAGGACTCCGAACAAACTTCAGTCACCAAAACACATAACTCATAATACAAATCATCATCGGACATTAAGCGTGCGGACCCTATGGGTTCGAGAACTATGTAGACATGACCGAGACATATCTCCAGTCAATAACAAATAGCGGCACCTGGATGCTCATATTGGCTCCTACATATTCTACGAAGATCTTTATCGGTCAAACCGCATAACAACATATGTTATTCCCTTTGTCATCGGTATGTGAGGGAGTCCCGGACTAGGGGGTGTCCGGATAGCCGAACTATCATCTTCGGCCGGACTCCTAGACTATGAAGATACAAGATTGAAGACTCCGTCCCATGTCCAGATGGGACTTTCCTTGGCGTGGAAGGCAAGCTTGGCGATATGGATATGTAGATCTCCTACCATTGTAACCGACTCTGTGTAACCCTAGCCCTCTCCGGTGTCTATATAAACCGGAGGGTTTTAGTCCGTAGGACGAACAACAATCATACCATAGGCTAGCTTCTAGGGTTTAGCCTCTCTGATCTCGTGGTAGATCTACTCTTGTACTACCCATATCATTAATATTAATCAACCTGGGTAAAAACATCGTGTCCCTTGTCTCCTGTTACCATCCGCCTAGACGCACAGTTCGGGACCCCCTACCCGAGATCCGCCGGTTTTGACACCGACATTGGTGCTTTCATTGAGAGTTCCTCTATGCCGTCGCCATCAGGAAGGATGCCTCGTCCCGTCTTCAAAGAAGGCACTGTTTCTAAAGGAGCTTTGGCCATCGGCCAAACTCTTCGATTAGGCGGTTTTCTTATGACCGCTTGTTCGGCCGCCGCGCCAACGATGACTTCTCGGTTCATCGAAAGCAATCTTCACGTTAACTCGGAACTTGCCGAGCAGCTAGATCCGATGGAGCTCTCCTCCTTAAACGAGCTCTTGGATCGCATCGCCACCCTGGGAGTAGCTACAGACTACGATCATATTGGGCCTAAAACCGATCTGAGAGAGATCAAATCTCCCCAGGCTACCCACCACGTTGCTGTGGTAGAGGAACAGTACGGTGACTCTTCTTCTATATTATGGACTAGCTATGTCCGGATTCCCGACCCCTCCATGCCGGATTCCCGCGGAGGGACGGACGTCGATCAAGTCCTAAATTTAAAGTCAGGCAGCAGGCTGGATTCATTGGACAATATCCAAAAGCCCAAGCTTCCAAGTTCGGAAACTTTTCGGCCCTTGAGTCTTAGATTGGACGGGGTTCCGAATTTAATTCCACCCGCCCCCAAACATAAGCGATCTATCCCGAATCCGGCAAGAGCCCACTGAAACAGTACACCATTACTGGGCCAGATTCCTCCTGGTTATGGACAGGATAAAGGACTGTCGCGAGGAAGACGCAATTTCACTTTTCTGCAATAATTGCACGGACAAGGGAATCCAAAACGCCATAAGTCGTCGTGAAATTACACTCTTTGCTGACTTGGCGTCCATAGTACGAAAGTACTGTGCGACGGAGAGCGCCTGGAAAACCGAAACCAAATTTTGGGATAATCCGGCCCTGACTACAACCCTAGTCCGAAATAAAAGGGTGCACCATCGCCAGGCACCTGGGTTAAATACCAAAAAGCAAAAAACCCCTAAAGGGTACGGAACCGTACTGGAGGGATGGCTCAATGGAACCTGCAAAATTCATAGTACAAAGGGCGCCACCCCAACTCATTGCCTTCGAGCATGTTGGATACTACGGCAGGTGGCCAAAAGTGGCGAAGAGCTTCTAGCACCAGAGAACCAGCCCAGCAATACCAGTACGGTATTAACAGTCTTCGAGACTTTCGCTAATATGCGGAAACGAACACTCCGCAGCCTTGCCGAAGTCTACCAAGTAGCAACAATAAATCCATGGAGTGACATGGCTATTACCTTTAACGCCAGTGACGAACCTAAATTCCAAACAGCCCGAGCACCAGCCGCATTGGTCCTCAGTCCAATAGTGGACGGCTTTCGCCTTACCAAGGTACTCATGGATGGCGGCAGCGGATTAAACCTCATTTATGAGGAAACACTTTGAAAAATGGAAATAGACTGGAGCCGCATTGAGCGAAGTAGCACAACCTTTAGAGGAATAATCCCTAGTCAGGAAGCAGCGGTGTTCGGCTCACCGAACAATTACAGGTCCGAGGAGGTCACGTTCTAAGTGGCCCCGTTCAGCAGCGGATATCACGCTTTATTAGGGAGAGAGGCATTCACAATTTTTCAAGCTATACCCCGTTACGGGTACATGAAGCTCAAAATGCCCGGGCCCAACGGAATCATCACTCTTGCCAGTGATCCGGACATAGCACTCCGTGCCGAAAATAAGATAGCCGCACTAGACCTCGAGGCACTATCCGAAGCCCTAGCGGCCGAGGAACTCACTGCGCTGCGCTCCACGGTGAACAGGGACGATGTGACACTCGATAAGAGATCCAAGTCCACCTCCTTTAAGCCAGCAGATGAAATAGTCAAATTCCAAGTCCATCCAACAGGCCCTACAAAGACGGCATCCATTGGGGCACAGTTAAACCCTGATGTAGATGCCGCACTACGAGAATTCCTACGGGAAAATTGGGACATTTTTGCCTAGCACTCTTCAGACATGCCAGGAATCCCACGCCGGCTGGCCGAGCACAGCCTAAATATCCTAAAAGGATTCAAGCCAGTCAAACAGGCTCTTCGGTGATTTTCCGAACCCAAGAGACAGGCAATGGGAGAGGAGCTCGCCAAACTATTGGAAGCCGGATTCATCAGAGATATAAAACATCCAGACTGGCTAGCAAACCTGGTGATGGTACCAAAGAAGGATAAATCCTGGCGCCTATGTGTCGACTTCAAGGACCTTAACAAGGCTTGCCCAAAGGATCCCTTCCCCCTCCCCCGAATCGATCAAATTATCGACGCTACCGCAGGGCACGATTCATTGTGCTTCCTCGACGCATTCTCCGGCTACCACCAAATCAAGATGGCGGAGCCAAACCAAGCCACAACAGCATTCATCACTCCATACGGCCCATTATGCTTCAACACAATGCCATTTGGGCTCAAAAACGCCGGCGCAACATATCAACGCATGATTCAGACATGTCTGGCAAACCAGATCGGCAAAACAGTGGAGGCATACGTAGATGATGTGGTCGTCAAATCCAAGCATGTCGAAACTCTAGTAGACGACTTGAGGCTCACATTCGACAATCTCCGAGCATATGACATTAAGCTCAACCCGGAAAAATGCGTTTTCGGCGTACCAGCCGGAAAGCTCTTGGGCTTCATTGTATCCAGTAGAGGAATTGAAGCAAACCCAGCCAAGATCCGAGCTCTGTCACAATTGGATATCCCAAAAGACCTCAAACAAATACAAAAATTGACTGGATGCATGGCGGCTCTAAGCCGCTTTATCTCCCGCTTAGGAGAAAAGGCATTACCCCTTTATCGCCTCCTGCGGCGCACCGAACACTTCGAGTGGACGGATGCCGCCACGACCGGACTCGAAGAAATCAAAGCCATATTGGCAACAAATCCGGTCCTAGCCGCGCCCAACATGGGCGAACCAATGCTGTTATACATCGCGGCAACCCATCAAGTTGTAAGCGCGGTGCTCATTGTCGAACGAGAAACAGACGGACACAAATTCCCTCTTCAAAAACCAGTTTACTATGTGTCCACTATCCTAACTCCATGCAAGTCCCGGTATCCACATTATCAAAAGATAGCGTACGCGGTGTTCATGGCATCCTGGAAGCTTCGACACTACTTCCAAGAGTGTTCGATAACAGTAGCCTCCGAAGTACCTCTTAATGACATTATAAACAACCGCAACGCAACAGGCCGGATTGCCAAATGGGCCATCGAGCTCCTCCCATTCGACATAACCTATAAACCACGGCGAGCTATCAAGTCACAAGTTTTGGTTGACTTCGTCGCCGAATGGACTGAAGCCGAACTCCCTAAAGAGTACGGCGCATATTCCAATTGGATCATGCACTTTGATGGCTCCAAAATGTTGGCCGGCCTGGGGGCTGGCGTCGTCTTGACGTCCCCAACCGGAGACACAATCCAATACGTACTCCAGAAAATGTACACGGACTCCAACAATGCAGCCGAATATGAGGCCCTTTTACATGGCCTCCGGATGGCGGTCTCCATGGGCATTAAAAGCCTAGAGGTGCGCGGGGATTCGAACCTCGCGATATCCCAAATAAATGGAGACTTCAACGCCAAGGATCCGAAAATGGAAGCTTACCGAAACGCCGTCCTAAAAATGTCAGCTCGGTTTGAAGGGCTCGAATTTCACCATATAGCCCGGGATAATAACCAGGCGGCGGACATATTGGCACGCATCGGCGCAAAGCGCGATGCCGTCCCTCCCAACATCTTCCTGGAGCGGCTTTTCAAGCCATCCGTACTATGGGAAGGGGAGTCCAGAAACAACAATCCGGACCCAACCGCACCTACCAACACCGAACATTCTGACACAATCGACGGTTCTGCCAATGAAATAACATCTTCAGCCCAAGAAATAATGGCAGTCATTGCCCCGTGGACCGAACCATTCCTAGCCTACTTAACTAGGCAGGAACTTCCCGAGGACCAAAACGAGGCCCGCTGCATAGTACGGCGATCTAAAGCCTATAAGGTCCATGAGGGAGAGCTTTATAAGAAAGCACAACCGGAGTCCTTCAAAGGTGTATCTCCGAAGAGGAAGGGCGAAATCTTCTGGCTGAAATTCATGCCGGACTTGGTGGGCACCACGCCGCAGCCCGGGCCCTTGTAGGCAAGGCCTTCCGTACAGGATTTTATCTGCCAACAGCCCGGGCAGACGCTCAGGACTTAGTCCACCGATGCGTCGGTTGCCAGCTCTTTGCTAATCAAAGCCACATGCCACCCACCGCCCTGAAAACTATACCCATCACCTGTCCGTTCGCGGTCTGGGGGCTTGACATGGTTGGACCCCTTAAAGGAGGAACCACAAGCAAAAATACCTATTGGTAATGGTGGATAAATTCACCAAATGGATAGTGGCCAAGCCAGTTAAGACGGCCGAATCTGGACCCGTGATAGACTTCATATCAGGGGTAGTACACTGTTACAGCGTCCCCCATAACATCATCACTGATAATGGCACGAACTTCACGGCTGACGAGGTTAAACTCTGGTGTGGAAAATCATGGGCATCAAGCTCGACTACGCTTCAGTCTATCACCCTCAAACTAACGGTCAAGTCAAGCGAGCAAATGGTCTAATCATGAGCGGCATTAAACCCAGACTAGTGCGGTCCCTCAAGGAATCTAACACACACTTGGTAGAGGAGCTCGACTCTGTACTCTGGGGGCTGCGGACCACGCCGAATCGCACTACCGGATTCATATCATTTTTTATGGTATACGGCGCAGAGGCAGTTTTGCCCTGCGACATAATTCATGACTCACCTCGCGTGCGCATGTACGAAGAAAGAGAAGCTGAGCTGGATCGGCAGGACAGTTTGGACGCCTTAAAGGAGGAGCATGACGTGGCAAAAGCTCGTTCCGCATTCTATCAATAGCAGGCTCGAAGATATCAAAGCAGAGAAGTACGGGCCAAAACTTACAATATTGGCAAACTAGTTCTATGCCTGCCGGATAGGAAAAAGGACAAACTCAAGCCCAAATGGGAAGGTCCCTTCATCATCAACCAAGTCCTGACCGGCGGAGCGTACCGTCTGCGAAATGCATCCGATAACCGACTCGAGCCAAACCCATGGAATGCAGCTCGTCTCCGAAGATTCTACGCCTAGCGCCGGACTCTGAGTTTGTCTCCTTCCTCCATCTACATTTTATACTTTAGCTGTCTTTTATTTCTCTCCTTCTCCCTCCCTTTTCCTCAAAGCCTTTAGAGGCTCATCTGCGCATTGTTCGCATACACTTGACGTGCTACTCGCGCTCATTATACCTGGGGGATTCTTTAACAGAAGCTTACTTATATGGGCTTTATGCCCAACACATGCGTCACACTTCCGCATGTACCTTTTATTCACCATTATATGCATCGATATGACTTAAGTTTTGGCCAAGCTGGGTTGCCTGGCTCCTGTGCTTACCCCTACGTTCCCGATTGTTCGGCTAGGTGGTAAAGGGAGCACCTCTGCGATTGTTACTGCCGGGTCAGCCGGATGTGTACCTCAGACTGGGTGAAGCCAAAAGCTAGCGTTCTTAAGGGAATATTCGGTCGGTGAACCAAAAGACGATTTCTTAACCATTTATTTATCTGCCCCCAGATGCTTTTCTGCTTTTTTCGCAGTCCGGACATGCACTTTAGGCCATGCCTCCCAGGGAAAGGAACCCCTACCAGAACTATTCTCCCTAGAAGTTGTTTCTTACTAACCATGTAATATAACATAACTAGTTGGGCACTTGTCTGATAAAGCACTAATGACCCCTATGCCTGGTCCCCACGCATGCCCCGGTTTTTTAACCACGAGGGTATTCGGACACACTCCGGACTGTCGGGTCCCGAGGTGGAAGTGAAAAGGTCCGCTATGACAAACGATCTCATATTCCGCTAGAAGGCATTTTACAAGTCATTTTAAAATTACATAGTCAAATTGACTGATTGTCTTCCTCTTCAATACCATCTAATAGGCTGTCTAGTTTATAGTCCCGCTGGGAATACTTTGCGGCCAACTCTACTTGGCCGTACACTAAGCTCACAGGGATCTCATTCCCATCGGGCCCCACAGGTCTGACTTCGGCCATATGGTTTGGGTCAGCCTTCGTGTACCGCGTCTTCACCATGGCCCAGGCCTCCCTGGCGCCTTGACAGCAGGCCGATATCTTCCATAGCCGGAAGCAACTCCATGCTCCCTAAAGCTTCTCTGCAAGCTCTCCAAGGCCTTCGGGTAGGGAGATGGATGGCCACAAGGCCTGGGCGATGCCTCTCATCGCCTGCCGAACTCGTTCGTGCAGTTGCAGCAACTCGGGAAGAAGGTCACCCGTTGAACCGAGCATTTCCTCTGCAGGACGACCTGTGAGCATACCTACAAACATATTTCTGTTAGTCGACTCCCTTGCTGAACTATTTTTAAGGTTCGTTCAAGCACTTACTAAAAATTCCGCGATGAAGTCGCCGATTCTCCTTAACGGAGTCAGACAGCTGGGCACGAACATCTTTCAGTTCCTTGCCCAGCTGGGTGTTGGCATCTTGGAGGTTATTTTTCTCTTGCCGCACCCTTGTAAGCACATTCTTGCCGGCTTTTAACCGGTGCAGGAGTTGTTGCTTGTCCGGATCTACCCCGGTGCCATCTGCAAAATTATTGTCAGACTTACACACATGCCGCACTTCACAAACTACTTATCTTTCAAAGTGTATATTACCAGAGGGGGTCTCAGTGGCTCCCCCTGCGGCGGCTAGTGCGGCCTCAAGTTGGGCCTTGCACTCTTGAAGCTCCTGGGACAGTTGGGTATTCTTTTCTGTAAGATCCTGCATAACAAATGATCCTTAAATCAGTTATTCTAACTATTTTAAGTCTCGTGGGCTACTGGCATATATAACTGTCAAAATTTCTCACCCGTATGTCTTTCACATACTGCTCCGTGGCTCTGGCTAGACCATCTTGAGTGGCACGGAGGTGGGCATCTCCCGAATCAAAGGCATTCAATGCCTCTTGGGAGAAACATGCGTCACGAAGAATTGTCCGGCGGCGCCTATGATTCACGGCGCTCTCCACCTCAGATTTGGTGGCGGACAATCTGTCGGCATCCTCCGTTGGAGGAGAATCCGACGCGCGCCTTGTGTTCGCCTCCCCTTCCGGACCTGGCTTTGGAGCCTAGCCGGCGGAGGCTCGATTGGCAACCTCTCCGGACACAGTCCGGCGAGCGCTCTTTCTTCTGAAAAAATCACGAGCGTTGGTATGCCTTCCAGGAATCTTTCCTTGAAACACGGCGGTGCGCCATACCGTCGCGGCGACGTCTCGATCCGCACCGCACTTCTTTTCTGCCTGCTGGGCCGAGCTGCCCCTTGTTGGCCAGCCGCCGCGGGCTCGGCTTCCCGCCTCAGAAGCACCCCCTGCGAAACACCATTGGTATGCGGTGATCAGAAATAAGCACGGATGGGTCATGGTATCAGGACTTCGGTCACAGTTACCTGGGAAGCTGGAAGTATTCCAGGGTAGTCGACCGTAATGGCGACCAAAGCATTGTCGATGCTAAGTTGGTGGAACACCCCATCGATCAGCTCCACCTTTATGTCGGGATCCTCTCTGGAGGTCGGGTCGAGGGACCATTCCGGATCCTCGGGTTGTGGAGCCGGGCTGTGTATATCCTCTACGGCCCGGCGCAGTTCCTGCGTCAAAATCACAAAATGAGATACTTAACCATGGGAATATGGATCGGATAGGCAAAAAGAAATGTCCGCTTACCCAGCTTCGAGGGTTGTTCATAGAAAATCCGTTCAATGGACTAACGCGGAGAAAATCCTCCTTTTCCCTTTGTATAGTGTCGGTGTCAAAACCGGCGGATCTCGGGTAGGGGGTCCCGAACTATGCGTCTAGGCGGATGGTAACAGGAGACAAGGGACGCGATGTTTTTACCCAGGTTCGGGCCCTCTCGATGGAGGTAAAACCCTACTCCTGCTTGATTAATATAGATGATATGGGTAGTACAAGAGTGGATCTTCCACGAGATCAAGGAGGCTAAACCCTAGAAGCTAGCCTATGGTATGATTGTTGTAATGGTTGTTCGTCATACGGACTAAAACCCTCCTGTTTATATAGACACCGGAGAGGGCTAGGGTTACACAGAGTTAGTTACAATGGTAGGAGATCTACATATCCGTATTGCCAAGCTTGCCTTCCACGCCAAGTTAAGTCCCATCCGGACACGGGACGAAGTCTTCAATCTTGTATCTTCATAGTCTTGGAGTCCGGCCGATGATGATAGTTCGGCTATCCGGACACCCCCTAGTCCAGGACTCCCTCAGTAGCCCCTGAACCAGGCTTCAATGACGACGAGTCCGGCGCGCATGTTGTCTTCGGCATTGCAAGGCGGGTTCCTCCTCCGAATAATTCATAGAAGATTGTGAACACCAGGATAGTGCCCGGCTCTGTAAAATAAATTCCACATACCACCGTAGAGAGAATAATATGTACACAAGTTCAATCTGCTAACATATTTTGTGGCATGATGTCACACCACTACCAAGCCTTTACTTGAATCATTTTTATTATACCACCTCAGCGCGTTTAGCGAAGCGGTTTCCTTGGCACGTCTTGTCGAAGCAGAGATCGTGTTCCCCTTATTCCGGGATTCCCATCAATACGGACGTGGGTAACCCAACCGCGCCATTGATTGTGGCGCTTGGGAGATAAGCGAGTTTTACCAGGCCAGTGGGGACACATAGTCTTCGTCCGCCCATATATAAGGGGATAAGGATCCACCTTTTTTACCTACGCCTTCTTCCTCCTTTGCTTATCCATCTCCGTGCACTCGAGCTCCAGCGCCCAAGTCCGCACATCTCGCCTCAACCCTCTCCAGCCATGTCCGGAGCGGGAGGCAAGTGGATGGCCTCCTCCGTTATGGAGGGGCACATCGAGAAGCTGCGCGGCACCGGATACCTGTCCGGCGACATCGCGCATCGGCTGCCCGACGAGGGGCAGCTCATCCCCACCCCCAGGCCCCATGAGAGGGTCGTATTTCTTCCCCACTTCCTCCGCGGACTGGGCTTCCCACTTCACCCCTTCTTCCGGGGGCTCATGTACTACTATAGCCTGGACTTCCACGATCTGGCGCCACACTTCATCCTCAACATCTCGGCATTTATTGTTGTGTGCGAGGCCTTCCTCTGCATCCAGCCCCACTTCGGCTTGTGGCTAAAGACCTTCAATGTCAAGCCGAAGGTGGTGAAGGGCGTCCAAGCGGAGTGCGGAGGCGCCATGGTGGGCAAAATGCCCAACATCACTTGGCTTGAGGGTGCCTTCATGGAATCCATCAAAGGGTGGCAATCGGGGTGGTTCTACATCACCGAGCCGCGTGACCTCAAATGGGCAGTGGCCCCCGAATTCAGATCTGGTATCCCCATGCAGCTCACCTCCTGGAAAGAGAAGGGCTTGCTATGGGGTAGTTTGGAGGAGCTGACCGGACTCCAGTCCTGTCTCCAGACCCTGGTGAACAAGAAGCTTAAGCTTGTCAACGTGATCCAGGTCATGCTCGTCCGCCGGATTCTCCCCTGCCAGCAACGGGCCTTCAATTTTTGGGAGTTTGATCCAGCACAGCACCGGACCTTGAGCGGGCTCTTCGACACGACGTACGAAGCTGCCTAGAGGGTGTTGTTCAAGGGCGGAGAAGCCCCCGCATCTGCAACTGAAGATCGCGGATTCAGAAGGCAGCGCCCGGCCAGCGAGGTAAGCTATGTTATCCTTTATGGGACACTCATTTCTTCCATAGTTTGACCCTATGTGGGATCTAAACTCCCAATGCCTTTAACAGGACTGGAAGAAGACGTCCGGATAGGTTAACTATCTGGCTCCCCTTCCAGAAGACCCAGCGGACACCCGTTTGAAGGGGCTGCTAGTCCCGGCACTTTACGTGGTGCCGGAGAAGAAGGCCAAGAAGAAGGCCACGTGAACCCGAAGGAGTTCCCGGCGCCAGGTGGTATCGGACTCATCGTCCGATGACTCTGAGGCGGACTCCTCCCTCGAGGAGGAGGAGAAAGAGGCCTCTCCCCCAGCGGGGGGAGAGAAGAAGAGGAAGGCCTCCCCAACGAGGGCGGCCGAAGGGTCCAAGAAAGGACGGACCCTTCCTCCGGACTACTCCGCCAGCGCCGACGACGGCGACGAGGAGTGGCCCTCAAGGGCCAAGCCCCTAGCAAGATCGTAAGTGTCCGAATTCCTGGATGATTTATAATTTCTCTTTTTGCCACGTGGTGTCCTTCTAACGCCGCATACAACCTGTAGTCCGGCCAAGGACGATCTTCCTGCTTCATCGAGCAGGTCCTTGGCTATGTCGGATATGGATTCCCTTCCGACCGCCTCCACCCCTCGTGACGCTGATGACGCCGAGGTGGGATCCCAGGAGGGGACCCGCCAGGAGGGGGAGGCTCCGGAGGTGCCACAGGGCAACCTCCCGGACTTCGCACCGGACTCCGCACCGGAACCTGCAGTGGTTCCGGAGTCCGGCAGGCGGCCCCTTTGTAAGAAGGGCAAGACTGTGACACGGCGGCCCCCGTCCAACCGGAGGCGCCGGATAACTTGTTGGAGGCGCTCAACGGCGCTTCCATCGAGGAAGAACACCGCACTATCATGAGTGCGGTGATTCAGAAGGTTCAGCTCGCCAAGAGCGGGCTGACCGAAGCCTGCAGCAGCCTTCTAACAGGCTTTGAGGTATGAAATTTAAAATATGTAATATAATACCACATAGACAGTAGCCCCTGATGCTCGGTTCGGTGTTCGGAAAGAAAAGCCGGACTAAGGATCTAAAAAGATATACGCATGAGGTCTAAAAAATATGTCAATATGGGATTGCAGGCTGCGCTGCTGACCTCTGCCGCACTGACTGCGGAGGTCGATGCTTTGAAGCAGAACCTCGAGCGGTCCGAGAGTGAGCTCATCCATGCCAAGAAGCAACTCGAGGACAAGGAAGGTGAGTAACACCGTATTAAATTTGTACCTTACAGAAAAGGATTTTGGTTGCAAGAGAAATAACAAGGATAACGTGGGTACTCCAGGGGCCATGAACGAGGTGGCGACCCTGAAGGAGGCCGTGTCCGTGGCCAAACGCAATGCGGCCGCGGAGCGAACCGAGCGAGAGAAGCAGGAGGCACGGGTGGCGGAGGTGCAGCAAGAGCTCCAGGCTCTCGTGGAAAAGCATGAGAGTTTGGAGCGCAACTCGAAGACTCGAGAGTCCGAGCTTGCATCGGCTCTTAAGAGTTCCAAAGCCGCTAAGGCCGAAGCCCACAAAGCCCTCCAGGAAATCGAGGCGGTGAAGAAAAAAGCGGTGGGTAAGGCATTTTTCATGCAAAGCAAGCATGTGAATGTGAATTACCTATTACTTACCCGAATTCGGAGCTCTCCAGGAGCGTTTGCAGATCTGCCTCGCAGCGTGTCCGATGCTGCCGCTTTCTATAGGGCCGAGGAGGGGAGCTCGACGGAGAAGGTCTTCTGGTCTCAGTATGCTAAGGCCAGACATCCGGTGCGCCATAGCGACCAGCTGAAGCAGCTGGTCGAGCTCCACAAGGTAGCCGAACAGGCCATGAAGGGCCTCATAGTTCGGCTGTGGCCCAAGGAGGCCATGCCTGGGAGCTACTTCGGCCTGGTGCGGCGGCTGGTGGATGCGTGTCCCTGGGTGGAAGTCGTCAAGCACTCCGCCTGCATTAAAGGTGCCCGTCGGGCCCTTGCCCATGCAAAAGTGCACTAGGGCAGGATGGACGCTAAGAAGCTTCTGACGGACGCGCCGCCGGCGGGCAAGGAGTATTGCACGCCCGAAATGTATTATAAGAGTGTCCTAAAGGGTGCCCGCATGATTGCGGGTGAGTGCTCCAAAGATGTAATATTTGAGTAGACTCGCAATGTGTTATCCTGTGCGCTGAAAACTTTGTTCATATGCGCTAAGCAACGCTTATTAATTTAAAATATTACCTTCTGTGCGGCCGTTTATCAAATCTGAGAGATGGCAAGTCGTTGGCTTCAGCCCCCATGCCACGAGTGCTGGGGTGTTCGGGATAAACTTGAGCGCTCTTGTTCCCGTTGTTGGGTCCATCTAGGGAGGCGCTCAACACAACGAATGAGGCAACCAGACTTATAATGCTTGAACACTCTCACTTAGCCATAGAATTCTATAATTTTAAATTTCGGCGAAGCCCCTAGTGTTCGGAAGACCGAGTTCGGGGCGCTATCCACGCCTGGGCCGGTCAAAGCCGGTTCCTCGCTCTAAGCGGCATAAGTCTTTAGGGACTCGAAAAGACCTCTCGAACAGCGACCAGCTCTCGCCTTATCATGACGGTCAGTTTTAGCTTTCTCCACTGAGGCGCTCGCCCAGCTCAACCGGGGCGCAATTGCAGTGGTTCTCCCAGTGCTACCTTAGCCGATAAAACGGAATGTAAGGTACCAAAACATGGGAGTCGGGCAAACCCAACTATTGACCCAAGACATGATTCGGAGCCGATGCATATAGTGCTATAAGTTCGGGGTGCTGCACTTGTGAAAGTGTTCGGACTTATCACACCATAGTGCAGGGAACTTAAGCCCCTGGTGTATTCGGCCGTACCAAAGTGTACGGATGCAAGATGTCATAAATGAACATATATATAAGAAAGAAATGCAATTATAAGCGAAAAGCGATGCATTGTTTATTCAAAGAATTCTACGATGAATGCAGAACGATAAAAATAGTGCGGTAAGCAAGGGGTAAGACTATTAAACATGTCCCCCTCCAGGGGTAGGCTGCGGAATGGTGTATGAAAACGGATTTAATGCTCGTAATGGAGACCACCTGGATACTCGCCGTAGCCCTTCTTCTCCCCTGGCTGTTGCATCGTGTGTTCGGCAGGTTTACTGCCGGACGGGGCCTCTGGTGAATGGAGTCCTGTGCGTAAGGAAAAAAGGAAAATAAAAAGAGCCACACACTTGGGAGCCCCTGGTGCGGTTAAGACGCATTCTGGGCCTGTGGTGGCCGTGCCCCTGCCCCTATGCCCATGGTATCTCCAGAGCGTAATGATGTACGCGAAGGACCAGTCTTGCAATTTGGCAGGGGCTGGGGTTGGGGCCACATTGCTACGCGTGCTCGGAACGTGCCAGGTGGTCTTGTTGTAGGTTACTCCGGGAGCGTTTGGTCGTGTCCGGTCGCTTAACGGCCGGACTCGAAAATTGCCTTAAAAGGCTGCTCTGTACTTCTACCACGAGAGCCGCTGTGTGTTCCTCCGTTCGGAGGGAGCGTTCCATGTTTCCGTTGACCGTGATGACTCCTCGAGGGCCTGGCATCTTGAGCTTGAGGTATGCATAATGCGGCACCGCGTTGAACTTTGCAAACGCGGTCCGTCCGAGCAGAGCGTGATAGCCGCTGCGGAACGAGACTATGTCGAAGATTAATTCCTCGCTTCGGAAGTTATCTGGGGATCCGAAGACCAATTCCTGTGTGACCGAGCCTGTACAATTGGCCTCTACACCTGGTATGACGCATTTGAAGGTCGTCTTTGTAGGTTTAATCCTTGAGGGGTCTATGCCCATTTTGCGCACTGTATCCTGATAAAGCAGGTTCAGGCTGCTGCTGCCGTCCATCAGGACTCTGGTGAGGTGAAATCCATCGACGATTGGGTCTAAGACCAATGCGGCGAATCCTCCATGGCGGATACTGGTGGGGTGGTCCCTTCGATCAAAAGTGATCGGGCAAGAGGACCATGGATTGAACTTCGGGGCGACTGGCTCCATCGCATATACGTCCCTAAGTGCACGCTTCCGCTCCCTCTTGGGTATGTGGGTTGCGTATATCATGTTTACCGTCCGCACTTGTGGGGGGAAACCCTTCTGTTCTCTATTGTTCGGTGGCCAGGTCTCTTCCTCGTCGTCGCTATGCAGCCCCTTGTCATTGTTTTCGGCGATTAACTTGCCTGCCTGCTTGAACACCCAACAATCCCTGTTGGTGTGATTGGCTGGCTTTTCGGGGGTACCGTGTATCTGGCACGAGCGGTCGAGTATTCGGTCCAAATTGGACGGACCCGGAGTAGTTCTTTTGAATGGCTTTTTCCGCTGACTGGGTTTGGAGCCTCTGAATCCGGAGTTCACTGCCGTATCCTCAGTGTTATCGCCGTTAACGCGGCATTTGTTTTTGTTGCGACGCGACCTGCCATTGTGGTCCTTGTTATCCGGACTGCCAGAATTTTTGCTGAGGTTGTTACTGCGGGCTAGCCAGCTGTCTTCTCCCGCGCAGAAGCGAGTCATGAGTGATGTGAGGGCTGCCATGGATTTCGGCTTGTCCTGTCCTAGGTGTCGGGCCAGCCACTCGCCGTGGATGTTATGTTTGAAGGCTGCGAGGGCCTCCGCATCCGGACAGTCGACGATTTGATTTTTCTTTGTTAACAACCGTGTCCAGAACTGTCTGGCCGATTCGTCTGGCTGCTGAATTATGTGGCTTAGGTCATCGGCGTCTGGTGGTCGCACATATGTGCCCTGGAAGTTGTCAAGGCATGCGGCTTCCAGGTCCTCCCAACACAAAATTGACTCTGCTGGCAAGCTGTTAAGGCAATGCCGAGCTGGTCCTTTAAGCTTGAGTGGGAGATATTTGATGGCGTGAAGATCGTCACCGCGGGCCATGTGGATATGAAGGAGATAGTCTTCGATCCAAACCGCGGGGTCTGTTATGCCATCGTAGGATTCAATGTTCACGGGTTTAAACCCTTCAGGGATTTGATGATCCATTACTTCATATGTGAAGCATAGTGGGTGTGCGGCACCTCTATATTGGGCAATGTCACGCCGTAGCTCGAGCGAGCTTTGTCTACTGTGTTCGGCCCGGCCGGAGTTGCTGTATCCGGCGCGACGGTAGTCGTCACGCATAGTCGGGCGTCCACGTGATCCGTAGATCGATCTTGATTGTCTTGCCTTGTCGTCCAATATGTCTCGCAAGTCCGGCGCATTCCCCCGTGGCTTTGTGCTTTTCGAGCGGTGCCGGGGTACGGTTCTGGTGGAGGGTCTAGAGGCCTCTCTGTCGCGGCCACGAGGTGGTCGGTCTGCCGTATTGTGAGCTGGTGATGAATGTTTATATGCCTCCTCCTCTAATTGGGGGAGCAACTTGCATTTTGGGTAGCTTTTGGAGGGGTGTTCGAGTTCATGCTCTTCGACCGCAAGGACTTCGGTCCATCTGTCGGCCAGCAGGTCTTGATCAGCTCGAAGCTGTTGCTGCTTTTTCTTTAGGCTGTTCGCCGTGGCCATTAGCCTGCGTTTAAAACGCTCTTGTTCGACGGGATCCTCGGGCACGACAAATTCGTCGTCGTTGAGGCTTGCCTCATCTCCGGAGGGAGGCATGTAATTATCATCCTCTACCTCTTCGTCTGCCGCTCTCTCGTGAGGGCTGGCTTCTCCGTCCTCCTGTGTTGAATCTTGCTGGAGGGGGTTGTCTTCGGCACTCTCTAGGGTGTTATTATCTCCGGTGCCGGAATCTCCATTCTTGCTGTGGCGGGATTTAGAGCGACGCCGCTGACGCCGTCGCTTGGGCTGTTTCTTGGAGGAGCCTTCCTCCGCTGCATCCTCGCGTCCCATCCTTTGGGATGTCCACCATGTATATGTCATATGACGAGCTGGTCTTCCAGTGCCCCGTAGGCGCTGGTTCTTGGTCGTCTCCGGCATCATCGTTCATACCATCGATGTCTTTGGAGTCGTAATCTAGCATGTCGGTTAGATCGTCGACAGTGGATACGAAGTGGGTGGTGGGTGGGCTTTGAATTTCTTCGTTGTCCGCATCCCAACCGTCCTGACCGCAGTCCGGCCAGGGCTCTCCTGATAACGAGAGATACTTTAGCGAATTCAGGATGTCGCCAAAAGGTGAGTGCTGAAAGATGTCCGCGGCGGTGAACTCCATGATCGGCGCCCAATCAGATTCGATTGGTAGGGGCGCAGGAGGTTCGGAGTCCGGCGAGGAGTCCGGCACCTCGGAGTCACGAGCTTTACAAGGGACAAGGTCAGTATTCGGCTCCATCGCCGTAGAGGTTGCAGCCCCCGAGGCAGTGTCTAGCCACCCGTCCTCGATCTGCGTAGTCGGCTCCGAACTAAGGGTCGGAGCAGACTCATGTGCGGCCTCCAGGGCACTGTCCGGCAGCAGAGCTAAATCATGCCCATCGTGACAGTGCGGCGCGCTCGGCTGTGGCTCGAATCCGTCGAAGATCAAGTCTCTGCGGATGTCAGCTGTGCAGTTTAGACTTCCCAATCTGACCTGACGGCCAGGGGCGTAGCTTTCAATCTGCTCCAGATGGCCAAGCGAATTGGCCCGCAGTGCAAAGCCGCCGAATACGAAGATCTGTCTGGGGAGAAAACTCTCACCCTGGACTGCGTCGTTGTTGATGATCGAAGGAGCCATCAAGCCTATCCGTGACGACACAGAGGAACTCTCAATGAAAGCACCAATGTCGGTGTCAAAACCGGCGGATCTCGGGTAGGGGGTCCCGAACTGTGCGTCTAGGCGGATGGTAACAGGAGACAAGGGACGCAATGTTTTTACCCAGGTTCGGGCCCTCTCTATGGGGGTAAAACCCTACTCCTGCTTGATTAATATTGATGATATGGGTAGTACAAGAGTGGATCTACCACGAGATCAAGGAGGATAAACCCTATAAGCTAGCCTATGGTATGATTGTTCTAATGGTTGTTTGTCATACGGACTAAAACCCTCCGGTTTATATAGACACCGAAGAGGGCTAGGGTTACACAGAGTCGGTTACAATGGTAGGAGATCTACATATCCGTATTGCCAAGCTTGCCTTCCACGCCAAGGAAAGCCCCATCCGGACACGGGTCGAAGTCTTCAATCTTGTATCTTCATAGTCTTGGAGTCCGGCCGATGATGATAGTTCGGCTATCCGGACACCCCCTAGTCCAGGACTCCCTCATATAGGCTGAACAAGATCTTCACCAGATCGGCGATCGATCCCGGCCCCTTATGGCCATGGCGGGAGGCATCATCCTCCCTGTTGAAATCCCACATGGGGTGGCCCCTATACTGGAGCAGCTGCACCCCCCGCATAATGCATGTGGCCATGACTCCGATCATAGTCAGGCCGGAATGAGCCAATAACCTTATTCGGCTCATCAGGTAGAGGACATCCCTGTCATTTTCCCTCTACCGGCTCCGCGGGCGCCAGCTTAGGCGTTTCTTCAAGGGAGCATTGCTGAACTCCGGAAGGCCGGTCCAAAGGGGATCCGGTAGCGGGGCGTCTTCTACATAAAACCATTCCAAAGGCCAGTCTTCTGACGCCTTCTTCGGGGTTCCGGACATATATCCGGTCCCGGCGATGCGCCATAGTTCGGCTCCGCCCACTTGATATATTGACCCCTCATGAGAACGGGGTACCAGGCAAAACAATCTCTTCCACAGCACAAAATGAGCCTCAATGCCCAAAAACAGTTCGCAAAGGGCCACGAAGCCCGCGATGTGCAGAATGGAGGCAGGCGTAAGGTGGTGCAGCTGGAGGCCGTAGAACTCCAGGAGCCCCCAGAGAAACGGATGTATTGAAAATCCGAGTCCTCTTATTAGATAAGGGACAAAGCATACCCGCTCTCCTTTGGAGGGATTGGGGATGCTCTCCGCCTGCTTTCCGCCCTTGTAGGTGGCGAGTCCGGCTCGAACCGGAACCATAAAGGCTGGGGGAAGAAATCCCTTGGCTTGGAGCGTAACTAACTCACTGTGCGGGACTGAGCATCTCTCCCAATCGACTGTCCATGATGGAATGGATTTTTGTCAGAGGCGCTCCGATGAATGCTCGCGGAGGGAGGATGGTGTGATTCGGATCTAGATCCCCGTTTCTTTTATAGGCGGCACATTTGCGTATCTAGGGGGGTAAATATAAAGATACCTAGCTTTTCGCATTCGTTCGACACGTGGAAGATGGCCATTATTGGGCGTGGAAGCTAAGGAGCGCAGCATTTATAAGAAGCCGGACACTATTCGACAAGTACATGGAATTTGGAGAAGAACCCGCCTCGCAATGCCGAAGATAATCTACGCGCCGGACTCGTCGTCAATGAAGCCTGGTTCGGGGGCTACTGAGGGAGTCCCGGACTAGGGGGTGTCCGGATAGCCTAACTATCATCTTCGGCCGGACTCCTAGACTATGAAGATACAAGATTGAAGACTCCGTCCCGTGTCCGGATGGGACTTTCCTTGGCGTGGAAGGCAAGCTTGGCGATACAGATATGTAGATCTCCTACCATTGTAACCGACTCTATGTAACCCTAGCCCTCTCTGGTGTCTATATAAACCGGAAGGTTTTAGTCCGTAGGACGAACAACAATCATACCATAGGCTAGCTTCTAGGGTTTAGCCTCTCTGGTCTCGTGGTAGATCTACTCTTGTACTACCCATATCATCAATATTAATCAAGCAGGAGTAGGGTTTTACCTCCACCGAGAGGGCCCGAACCTGGGTAAAAACATTGTGTCCCTTGTCTCCTGTTACCATCCGCCTAGACGCATAGTTCGGGACCCCCTACCCGAGAGCCGCCAGTTTTGACACCGACAGTATGTTACTTGCCCGAGATTCGATCGTCGGTATCGTCCTAGTTCAATCTCGTTACCGGCAAGTCTCTTTACTCATTCCATCATCTTCCCGCAACTAACTCATTAGTCACATTGCTTGGAAGGCTTATTATAACGTCCAATATGCGACTATACTCCATACGTGTCGAGGCATGACTTGGGGTATAAGCGCATATTGGTATAGTCGCAAGAGTGGTTGTATCTTTGCCCATCTCATGTACTGAATAGATAGAATACGAGCTTTAGCTTACAATTGCCACAATGTCACGTAACATCATCAAGTTATACAATCATTGAAGATGAACACAAAGAATGACTACGGATGAAATCAAACAAATAAAAGGTAACCACCCATGCTAAGTCCCGATCGACCCTACTGGTCACCCCTACTAATCATCCGGAAAGGAAACATAGTAATGTCCACAGTCCTCGTCTAACTCCCACTTGAGTTCAGTGGCATCACCTGCATCAGTCTTGTCGGTACCTACAATTGTGTTTGTAGTATCCGGTGAGTCACGAGGACTCAAAAATCTCAAAACTCGTGATAGCAAGACTATTTAAGCTTAAAGGTAAGGTGTGGGTATATGGTGGAGTTGCAGCAAGCACTAAGCAAATATGGTGTCTAACATACTAGTACAAGAGTAAGATGAGAAACTACACAATGGATGTAGAGAAAGAAGTGATCCTGAACTACTTACAGTCAATCATAACCCAACCGTGTTCACTTCTCGAACCTGGTCAAAAAGAGACCATCATGGTTACACACGCGGTTGGCGTATTTTAATTAAGTTAAGTGTCAAGTTCTGTACAACCGGATATTAAAAACTCCCATCTGCCACATAACCGTGGGCACGACTCTCGAAAGTTTAAACCCTGCAGGGGTGTCCCAACTTAGCCCATCACAAGCTCTCACGATCAACGAAGGATATTCCTTCTCCCGAAACAACCCGATCGGACTCAGAATCCCAGTTACAAGACATATAGACAATGGTAAAACAAGTCCAGCATGACCTCCTGGCTTGCCGACACCCTGATAGTAGCTGCGCGTATCTCGTCTCAGGGCACATCCGGATGAGCGTATCTTACACCAACTGAGACCCGAGTTCCCCCGGGGGAAGCCGCACATGACTTTAGTTTGGACCAGTGCTCATGAGGAGCACTGGCCCGGGGGGTTGATTAAGTATCTGTGGGTTAATTACTCCCTATGCATATTTTAGTTGTTATTAAGCAAATGGAAAAGCCAATGTTGGGCCTTGCTGGAGGAGTTTTATTCAAAGCAAACTGTCAAGGGGGCCCCATAACCCCAACCGCGTAAGGAACACAAAAATTAAGGAACATAACACCGGTATGACGGAAACTAGGGCGGCAAGAGTGGAACAAAACACCGAGTAAAAGGCCAAGCCTTCCACCCTTTGCCAAGTATATAGGTGCATTAAATTAAACATAAGATAATATTGTGTTATCCCAACATATCCATGTTCCAACATGGAACAACCTGCACTGCACCTGCAACTAGCAACGCTATAAGGGGGGCGAGTAAAAGCGGTAACATAGTCAAACAATGGTTTGCTAGGAAGGTGGGTTAGAGGCTTTATATGGCAATATGGGAGGCTTGATAAACAAGTGGCAGGTAGCACGACATAATGATAGAATGAACAACTAGCAAGCCGAGATAGATGTGATATCGGTGGTAATGATCATCTTGCCTGCAATGTTCTTAGGGTTGTCGAAAGCTTGCTCCTCGTGAACGTACTCGGCAGGGTCCTCGTATTCACACTCGTCTCCCGAAACTACCCAAATAAAATACAAGCATGCAATAAACAACCACTCATGGCAAGTACATGTTCTATATGCAAGACTAACGAGGATGCAAAAAGAACGGTATGCACGGAGTTACGGATCTATCGGAATGAAGGGGACGGACAACAAGAAGGAAATGGTGGAGTCATGAAGGATATGGGCAGAATCTTGGTAACCAAAGCATGCCACTGGAAAGATAGAAAGATTTTGGTTGAAATCGATATGAAGATCACCAGAAATGGATACACGGTTTGCAAGTGACGAGCAAAACAAGATGCAATGCAATCTGCTTAAAACAACAACATGACCACTTAGATGCATAGATTAAATATGATACAACACCCAAACATGAATACAAGTTACATGGCAGTTAATTATAGGTGAAGCTCTACAAATCATGAACACTGAGCTACTGCTAGAAACCCCTAGAACATGACTAAAACAACATGGCAAGATGCAAATGACAACAGTTTAACAGACGGCAGAAATTCATTGAGCATGACAGAAACAACATCAGGTTGCAATGTTTAGAGCCAGTAAAATACATGTTACAGTAACCTAACATGGAAAACTTGGGCATCGCATGCTAGTACTAAATGCAATTAACAAAACTCCCTTATTAAACTTGTTCCAAAGATCCACAGAAAAGACGATAGCTCCAATGCAAACCTGGCAAGTCATATGAACAGATTTTAGATGGCAAAATATGCACAGCATGACATCACAAATTCATGTAGGCATGTTTACAAGCTTGTGGCACTCAATATAAAGCATGTCATGGCATGTAACAAAGTCTATCATGTAGTAGGCATGTTGAAGAGCATGTGCATGTGCAAAACTACCCCAAAGCTTATTTGCATTTAAACACACATAAATGACAAATCAGCAATATGATGTAACATGACATGTGTGCAAACTTGCTCAAATGCAGAAACTAAAGCCACCACTGGATTCATTGGTTTTTCTAGCCCAAAAACATCTATAATATGTCTAGGTTACTGTACAAAAATCATCACAAATGCTTAGAATGATTACTGCCCTAAATGGAAATCAACAGATTTGGGAATTTCCATATTTGGAATGTCCAGAATTGGACTTGCCCGAAATGGATAGGGGATGACAGGTGGGACCTGGTCCCCTGTGTGGTTGAGCAGTGGGTCCCGCAGGGCCCGCACGGCGGATGACACAGGGGCGCTCGAGCAGGGGAAAAACAGAGGAGGGCGCCGGTGGAGGCCTTGCCGGAGTAGCTCCGGTGGCCTAGCGGAACGGCGGAAGGGCGCAACGGGGTCGTAGGGGGATCCCGCACGCACAGGAGCAACTGGCCGCAACGGACGTCGACGAAGGCGACGCCAGCGACGAGCGACAAAGGCGGCGGCGACGGACTCGAACCGGACAAACCTGAGGCAGGAACACGGCAATATGGCTATGGAGGAACTCTATGCGGAAGGAGAACTCGCCAGACATGCTAAATGTGGCGAGCGAGGTCGGGGTCCTCGCTAGAGACGAGGCCCGACGGTGGTGCGTTCGGGTGCTCATGGCAACCCTCGACAGAGCATGTAAACAGAGGGGAGAAAGAGGTTGGGGAGGAGCGCGTGCTCACCAGGAGCTCGGAGGTGAGCTCCGTTGGTTGGGAGGTGGAAGGAGACGGTGATGGCGGTGATCGAACCTGTACAGTGACCGGAGTCGAAGACGGGGAAGAATACGTCGCAGTGGCAGGTTCCGGCTACACGTAGTCGACGTCGTGGATGTAGTTGACGATGGGGAGGAAGAAGGACACGGTTGGCGAGGCGGAGGTCAATGGAGAGCATGCCGGCGATGAGGCCGCGCTCTTAGATGCGTTCGGGCATGGTGGAGAACGACGGATCTGGTGGCTATCTCACCTGACGACAGCGACGGATGGGAGAGGGGGTATATAAAGGGCCAGGGCGATGGGTGGAGCACACCGTCGCGCTCGCGGTCCCCATAGCGGAGGTGAGAGGAGAGGGAAAGGTGGGTGCGGGCTACAGGGAGATGCTGACTAGTGGGGCCAGGCAGGCCATGTGGGCGCGAGACAGAGGGGCTGCGTGGGTGAGAAAGGGGGAAGCATCGTGCGCGCGAGCTCACTGGGCTGGCTGGCGCACGGCTAGATGGGCCAGCCTGGAGGCCGATGCCCAGGTGGCTGCTGGTCTACTGCTAGGCTGCACGCCTGTTGCTGCTTCTTTTCTCTCTTCTCTTTTCTTTAAACATTTCTTCAGACAAAAAAGTAAAAAAAAAGGCCAAAGAGTTAGGCAATGAAGTAGGAAGAGATACAAATATATCTGAGACCCTAGAATTATGTAGTATTTGTAAATTGCTTTGGATATTTTAAAGGTAGAAAAATAAAACAAGTTTGAATATAATTCAAACTTGAGGCATTTTTGAACCTAACCAAAACAACTTCAAATGATCTGAAATTTGGCAGAGAGGTCTAGGACATGGTGCTAGAAAATTGGGGAAAAGTTGAACATTATTTGAGGCCAAAATAATGTTGCTTGCCAAAATAAGGAAAAGGGATAGGTGGAGAGATGAGGGGGGAATGATGATGAAGATGGCATTACAAGATGATGCACTTGGCATGATGAGGTGAAAACTACCATGCACAACACAACAAGGCCTAGCCAAGCATAATGCAACATGATATGACAATGCAACAAGATGATGGCATACCAATGCAATAAATAAATAAAACAATGGAAAATAAAAAGAAGCCAACCATGATAGACCCAAAGGAATTGGATGAAGACCAAAATGAATATATTGCCAAATATGAAAGTTTTACATCTGGGGTGTTACAACTCTCCTCCACTACAACAGGATCTCATCCCGAGATCTAGGACTGAAAGAACTCTGGTTATTCGGAACAGAGGTGATCCTCGTGTTCGCAAGTAGCTTCCTGATCAGAATGGTGAGACCACTTAACTTTGAGGAATTTGATCGACTTGTTGCGAGGTTTGCGCTCGGTTTCTTCAAGAATGGCAATAGGATGTTCATGATAAGACAAGTCTTCTTGGAGGTCAATATCTTCGAAGTTGATAGTGCACTCAGGCATCTTGAAGCACTTGCGAAGCTGTGACACATGAAACATATCGTGCACATTCGGGAAGTTGGACGGGACTCAAGTTGATAGGCGAGGTCCCCTCTTTTGCCAATGATCTTGAAAGGACCCATATATCTTGGGGCAAGCTTCCATTTGATACCAAAGCATTGAGTGCCTTTCATTGGAGAGACTCAGAGATAGACATGGTATAACGCCCCGGATTCGATGCGCCAGGTGTCTTCCAGTTATTCGCCGTCGTTGCCATGTCATTTGCTTGCATGTTGCATTTTATCATGTCATCATGTGCATCTCATTTTGCATACGCATTCATCTCATGCATCCAAGCATTTTCCCCGTTGTCCGTTTTGCAATCCGGCACTCCTATGTCATCCGGCGTCCCCTTCTTGTCTCTTTTCATGAGCGGGTGTTAAACATTCTCGGAATGGACCAATGTTTGCCAAGCGGCCTTGGTACACCACCGGTAGACCGCCTGTCAAGTTTCGTGCCATTTGGAGTCCGTTTGATACTCCAACGGTTAACCGGGTAGCCGCTAAGGCCTCTTTTGTGTGCAGCCCAACACCCCTCCAAAGTGGCCCAATAACCCATCCAAACCCCCTCCATGCTCTCGGCCGTTCGATCACGATCGTGTGGGTGAAAACCGCACTCCATTTGAAGTCTCCTAGCTCCCTCTACCTATATAAACACCTCCCCCTCCGAAATTCACTGTGCAAACCCTAGCCCCCTTCTCCTCGCGCCGCCGGACGAAAACCCCGCCGCCGGACGTGTCCGCGCTGCCGTCCCCGACGAATCCGCCGCCGCCACATCGCCCCCGAGCATGTGCGACCTGGCGCCCTCGGCTCCCGCTCGCCGTTGCCGGATGCGCGCCTCCGCCGCCGACCTCCGCGCCTCCGCCGGCGACCGTGGCCGCCGAGCGCCGCCAGGCCGCCCTCCTCCGCCTCCGCCTTCACCTCCTCCACCGACGGGCGCCACCC
This sequence comes from Triticum timopheevii, assembly GCA_963921465.1. Lineage (NCBI taxonomy): Eukaryota > Viridiplantae > Streptophyta > Magnoliopsida > Poales > Poaceae > Triticum > Triticum timopheevii. The sequence goes on along the minus strand of OY997262.1, from coordinate 246,661,449 downwards.
CCGCCGCGGGACCGCGACTCCCGCGCCTCGCCCCCGCCTCCCGCACCCGCGCCGGCCACCGCCAGCCGCGCCGCCCCGCGTCGACCGCGCGCCGCCCGCGCCTCTTCTCCGACATTGCCGGCGCGCCCCTGCGCCGCCGCCGTTTACCTCCGCTGGCCGGAGCACGACGTCCTGACCCTCCGGTCGACCCGTCGTCGACCCCGCCGTCTCCGGCCGCCGCGTCGCTCGCCGGAGCATCTCGCCGCCGTCCTCGCCCGGATCTAGTCAACCGGGACCAGATCCACCGCTCCCTTCATCCAAACGCGCCCTCCCGATCCGGATCCCTCCGTCCCGCTCGTCCTCGTCCCGTTGACTTTTCGGAGTGGTAAATTTCTGCTAAGTCCCCAGATCATCATATTATATGAGCATCTTTAACCTGTCATAACTCCATGCATACTGCTCCATTTTGTGCGCGTAATATATCGAAATATTCGCTGTGAGATGCTCTACATATCATTCCATTGAGCCATGTTTGTTTGAGTCCATCTTGATGTCCGAATCATCGTTGCAAGAGTGCTATATGATGTTAACCTGCTGAAACTATTATAACTTGCTGTTTTGTCTTTTTTGTTGCATTTTGTGTGTGCATCCTATGAGCATGAGCTCTACATGAGTTTTGAGCTACATCGTGCCATCTTTGCAGTGGTGATCTACATGTAATTTTGTGAATCTCGTAGTGAGTGCGTCAAGCTCATGAAGTAGGGTACTTTTTGTTACTGTTTTGTTAGGCTGAATCTGCTATATCATGATGCTATGTTAACCTGCAGCTACAAATCATTCTATGCATAATCTTGAGATGTTCTCTAAGGATGTTTTGTTATACATGTCATTCTCTATCCATTAATGCCCCTGGTTGCATTTTTATCCTGCTGTAACTTGTTGTTATTTTGCTCCAAACTTGCTAAATAATGTTGCTGTCAGCCTGTTAACATTAAGTTCAATGTTGTCATGATTGTTGCTAGTGATCCATGCACCCTATGACCATAATATTGCCATGCCTAGCTTCATAAACATGTATTCTTACTGTTGGTCACATTGTCATGCCATGTATTGCTTTGTGGTGAGTGGTACAAGCTCACCAACATGCCTACTTATCGTCGTTCCTGCCATGTCTGAATCTGTCATATCACTTGCCATGTTTGCATGGATGCTAGCATGTTTTCTGTTGATCTTTGGAATAAGTTCACTAAGGGAGCTTTGTTCTTTGTCTTTAGTACTACCATGACATGCCTTTGTTTGCCATGTTAAGTTCTTTTAACATGTTGTTTGATAGCTCTAAACATTGCAACCTGATGTTATTTCTGCCAAGTCTGAAAACTGTTATGATTTGCAAACTTGCCATGTCCTTTTGAGCATGTTCTGGTGTTTTCTGGAAATATCGCAGTGTTCATGTTTTGTCATGCTTTACATGTACTTCATGCACATGCATTTTGTTCTGATGTTGAGGTGCTATAGCATATTGTTTTGATGCTTGCTAGATGCCTAACTGCTGTTTTGGACAGCTTGCCCTTTAAACTTGTATAGAGTGTATGTGTTGAACCGTTGCTCCGTTTTGAGTGTGCTCTATATGAAACTTGCTTGATTTTGCATGAAGTTTCATATTATCATGTTGCATACATGTTTTCAGGTGTTGGCGTGATGTTTGGATGCCTTTTGCATCAATGCCATGTTTAACTTGTTTTGCTCATATCTTCTAGGCCGTAGCTCTGAACTAAATTAACTTTATATCTAACTTGACTAGAATTTCGTGTAGATCATCTTGGTGCATCTTAACTTGCTGTTTAACAAGTTGAACATAAGGTTTATTCAGTTCTTGACCAATTTCTAAATTTGCATATGAGGACTTACCGGAATTGTTATATGTTGTTTCCGGCCTCATTTAAACTTGCCTTCATGTGTTGTTCTTGTATGCATCATCTCTTGCCATGAGTTGCTTTGTGTAGTCTTGTCTTGCATCATACTTGGTTGAGCATCATGTCATGTCCATGTGTGGTGTGTTTACCATGTTGTGTGCTTCTTCTCGATAGTTCTTGTTTTGTTGCGGTCGTGAGGATTCGTTCGTCTATGCTTGGTTCGACTTCATCTGTTCGTCTTCTTCATGGACTCGTTCTTCTTCCTTGCGGGATTTCAGGCAAGATGACCGCTACCCTGGATCTCACTACTATCATTGCTATGCTATTTGCTTCGTTCTATCGCTATGCTGCGCTTCCTATCACTTGTTCTTCAAGCCTCCCCAAATTGCCATGTCAGCCTCTAACCTTTTCACCCTTCCTAGAAAACCGTTGCTTGGCTATGTTACTGCTTTTGCTCAGCCCCTCTTATAGCGTTGTTAGTTGCAGGTGAAGTTGAAGATTGCTCCAGGGTGGACAGGATTATGTTGGGATATCACAATATCTCTTATTTAATTAATGCATCTATATACTTGGTAAAGGGTGGGAGGCTCGGCCTTATGCCTGGTGTTTTGTTCCAGTCTTGCCGCCCTAGTTTCCATCATATCGGTATTATGTTCCCAGATTTTGCGTTCCTTACGCGGTTCGGGTGATTTACGGGACCCGCTTGATAGTTCGCTTTGAATAAAACTCCTCCAACAAGGCCCAACCTTGGTTTTACCATTTGCCTCACCACCACCTATACCTTTCCCTTGGGTCGGCCAACCCGAGGGTCATCTTTATTTTAGCCCCCTCGGGCCAGTGCTTGTCTAAGTGCTGGTCCGAACCGGGCAGACTGCGGCACCACCTTGGGGCAACTCGAGGGTTGGTTTTACTCGTAGGCTGACCTATCCGGTGTTGCCCTGAGAACGAGATATGTGCAGCTCCTATTGGGATTGTCGGCGCATCGGGCGGCTTTGCTGGTCTTGTTTTACCATTGTTGAAATGTCTTGTAATTTGGGATTCCGAGATTGATCGGGTCTTCCTGGGAGAAGGAATATCCTTCGTTGATCACGAGAGCTTATCATGGGCTAAGTTGGGACACCCCTGCAGGGTATAAACTTTTGAGAGCCGTGCCCGCGGTTATGGGGAAGATGGGAATTTGTTATTGTCCGGTTGTAGATAACTTGACACCTGATTCGTATTAAAACGCATCAACCGTGTGTGTAGCCATGATGGTCTCTTCTCGGAGGAGTCTGGGAAGTGAACACGGTTTCTGTGTTATAATTGACGTAAGTAGGAGCTCAGGATCACTTCTTGATCATTACTAGTTGACGACCATTCCTTTGCTCCTCTTCTCGCTCTCTTTTGCGTATGTTAGCCACCACACTTGCTTAGTCGCTGTTGTAACCTCACCACTTTACCCCTTCCTTACCCTTTAAGCTTTGCTAGTCTTGATACCCATGGTAATGGGATTGCCGAGTCCTCGTGGCTCACAGATTACTACAACAAATGTTGCAGGTACAGGTTATGCGATGATCATGACGCGAGAGCGATGTTTACTTGTGTTGGAGTTCTTCTTCTGCTTCTTCTTCGATCAGGGGATAGGTTCCAGGTCGGCAGCCTGGGCTAGCAGGATGGATGTCGTTTGAGTTTCTGTTTGTGTTTCATCCGTAGTCGGATGGTGCTCTTGTGTATGATGATGTTGTATTCGTGTGGCATTGTATGCCTCCTGTATGTATCCCCATCTATTATGTAATGTTGATGTAATGATATCCACCTAGCAAAAGCGTATCAATATGCGGTTCTATCCTTGGTGGGACCTTCGAGTCTCTTTAGGATAGTATCGCATATTGGGCGTGACAAGTTGGTATCAGAGCCTCGACCGACCTTAGGAGCCCCCTTGATTCATCGTGTAGTTTGGCCGTTGTTGAGTCTAGAAGAAAACTGTTTTTGAAGTTTAGTTATATCGAAGAGTAGGAATTCTATTTACTCCTCAGCCCCTTCGTCGCTCTGGTGAGGAATCTTGACATAGGTGTTCTGAATTACTCCTCTTCCCCTTCAAAATTTTCTTTAGGATCATGCGGTTAATTTTTTTTTTGTTCATTGGTTCTCAGCTCTTTTTATCCGGTGCATTTCTCGTCAAGTTGACTGGAGCCTCTTCATCTTTGCCAAGTTCAATCCTCAGTTGTTTTCTTTTCCCACCCGCCCTCCCTTTTTCTTCTCGGAGCTGAAGTCCGTAATCGAGTATCCATCCTACTCGTGTGAAGTCTTTGCTTTATTTCCTCAATGATTTCAACCGGTGTTTTCTCTTCAAGATTCCAAGTTACCTTTGTTTTCCCGCCCTCCCACCCTCTTCTTCCCAGAGTCTGACTCTCTCTCTCTCGACCATCAGTTTTCATTCGTGCAGAACATCTTCAGTCTTTCGTAAATTATCTCAACCGGTGAATTCTCGTCCCGTTTGACATTCTTCATCTCTTTTCTTTTCCGGTGGATTCAATTCAAGTTTTTCCGTGTTGATCGCATTCTTTTCCTTGGATCAAGTGTTCTCCTTACTCGTTTTGCCTCTCTCCATTCAATCATTCCGGAGTTCTAGACATCTCAGGAGATTTGTCTATCTTTGAATTAATTCGAGGTTGTCACCTCATTCAAATATTTTAAGTGTTCCGGCGCATCGTCTATCTGTTCAACACCCCTTTCCAACGGTGTTTTTTCTCTTAAGTGGGCCCTAACCCACAGGTCTTTTCCCAGGATCTTACCTGATTCTTCCAATTATTCCGGAGCTATTCCCAAATTCTTTTCAAAGTGTGACGTAAGAATGGATCCCATCAGCCAGATGCCTTTCCAAGATCGATTGCAAATAATTTCATTGTTGCCTCAACCTCTTCGCTTTTCGTTCCCCCGGAGTGCCTTAACAATTTTGGTGGTGTTTATCGTCGTCATTTGAAGACCGAAGAAGAGTTTTTCCTCTAAATCTTGCCCATTCTCTCGAAGTTTCGTGGTTCTAGCTTCAGGTTATCCTCGCAAATTATTCCATTTGTCAGATATTCTTTTCATCCATTCGGAGTATTTCAGGAGTTGTTTTGCCGTCTCGATCATCCGGAGGCCATCTTTTCGAAATATTTCTTCGTTCCAAGTTTTCAAATTCGTTCCCCAATTATTCTATATCCGTGCCCCTTCGTTCATCTCAATATTATCCCGTTGCTTGGTTCAAGTGTTCTTTAATCAGCTCATGATCTCTTTGTTCTTTTGCATCTAAATCCCCTCTAGCATATTTGTTCTCCTAATTCTTCCCGGTGATTCATTCTCTTTCGTCATTCAATTTTTGAATTCTTATGGTGGTTCGTTCAAGATTCTTTTTCTTTGATTATCATATTAATATATTCGTTCTTTCCAATCCTACCAGTGGTTCATGAAGACCTTCTCAAGTTTGTGATATGTCACTTCTCAATCCTTTTCAAGAAGAATAAGTAGTATGCAAACATCCATTGCTTGTCATCAATTTAATTTGATGAAGGATAAGCATACAATAAATCTTATTCTTATTTCCTCAAACTGATTAATTCCTTCCTTTGAAGGTTTTTCATGATGATTAGTCTCTCGGTTCCGAGTTAATCTTTTCTTTTCCGGAGTTCAAATTTCCTCGGCCATTTCGTCGGAACCTCCATCTAAATCAACGCAAAGCTTTAATCTTATTCTTTCATCCTTCATTCTATCTCATCATCCTTTTGTTACCGGAGTTCCTCACAGTGGTTCTTCATGATTTAATTCATTCTTCAAGAGTTCATCAAGATTTTGTTGGTGGAGTTCAAGCATCTTTTCTTCTCGTGTCTTGAAGTGTGATTAATTCTCCATATACTTTTGAAATGGAGTTTTGCATTTCTTCGTTCTTCTCGGCTATTCAATCTTTTCCGTTTGTGGTCGGTTATCACCTCAAAATCTTGAGATGTTAGCTATAAGACCACAACAAGCTTATCCTTTTCATTGTTGATTTTCTCAACAACTCCGTTTAAACCTTCCTTCTAAAGATGCTTTCAATTTCATTCGTGGCACAAGTTGTCATTTTCTTCTCCGTTCTTTAAATTCAAATATTTTAATTCTTTCCGGAGGTTTTGTGTCATGTCTTCATCAAGTATCATTCCATCCTCTCAAGCTCGTGTTCTATTCCTCCATGTTTCAGCCGGTGTGCCGCCTAAATCCTTTCAGTCTTATTCGTTTCTTATCTCATTCTAACCGGAGTGGTTTCATAGTCTATCTGATTCCGTGAGCTTTCAATTCTCGTCATTCTCGTCATTCCTCTCTTCTTCTCGAGTGCTCTCGATTCTTTGCTTCTTCTCTTGAGTTCTTGTTTCACCTCACCATTTTTCCTTTCCGTCTCGGTCCTAAGATCTCGGGATGAGATCTCTTGTTAGTGCAGGAGTGTTGTAACGCCCCGGATTCGATGCGCCAGGTGTCTTCCAGGTATTCGCTGTCGTTTCCATGTCATTTGCTTGCGTGCTGCATTTTATCATGTCATCATGTGCATCTCATTTTGCATACGCGTTCATCTCATGCATCCGAGCATTTTCCCCGTTGTCCGTTTAGCAATATTGCACTCCTATGTCATCCGGCGTCCCCTTCTTGTCTCTTTTCGTGAGCAGGTGTTAAACATTCTCGGAATGGACCAAGGTTTTCCAAGCGGCCTTGGTACACCACCGGTAGACCGCCTGTCAAGTTTCGTGCCATTTGGAGTCCGTTTGATACTCCAACGTTTAACCGGGTAGCCGCTAAGGCCTCTTTTATGTGCAGCGCAACACCCCTCCAAAGTGGCCCAATAACCCACCCCTCCATGCTCTTGGCCGTTCGATCACGATCGTGTGGGAGAAAACCGCACTCCATTTGGAGTCTCCTAGCTCCCACTACCTATATAAACACCTCGCCCTCCGAAATTCACAGTGCAAACGCTAGCCCCCTTCTCCTCGCGCCGCCGGATGAAAACCCCGCCGCCGGACGTGTCCGCGCCATCGACCCCGACGAATCCGCCTCCACCACGTCACCCCCGCTCCTCTCCAGCCGCCGCCGCAGCCCGGCCGAGCCCGGGGCCGGCCCGCGAAGCCCATCGGGGCCCGCCCCCGAGCCCGTGCGACCCGGCGCCCTCGGCTCCCGCTCGCCGTCGCCGGAAGCGCGCCTCCGCCGCCGACCTCCGCCGCCTCCGCCAGCGACCGTCGCCGCCAGGCGCCACCAGGCCGCCCTCCTCCGCCGCCGCCTTCGCCTCCTCCGCTGACAGGCGCCGCCCCCGCCTCGGGACCGCGCCTCGCCCCCGCCTCCCTCACAAGCGCCTCCCCGCGTCGACCGCGCCCCGCCCGCGCCTCTCCTCCGACCTTGCCGGCGCGCCCCTCCGCCGCCGCCGGTTACCTCCGCTCGCCGGAGCACCGCGTCCTCGACCCTCCGGTCGACCCGTCGTCGAGCCCGCCGTCTCCGGCCACCGCGTCACTCGCCGGACCATCTCGCCGCCCTCCTCGCCCGGATCTGGTCAACCGGGACCAGATCCACCGTTCCCTTCATCCAAACGCGCCCTCCCGATCCGGATCCCTCCGTCCCGCTCGTCCTCGTCCCGTTGACTTTCCGGAGTGGTAAATTTCTGCCAAGTCCCCAGATCATCATATTATGTGAGCATCTTTAACCTGTCATAACTCCATGCATACTGCTCCGTTTTGTGCGTGTAATATATCGAAATTTTTGCTGTGAGATGCTCTACATTTCATTCCATTGTGCCATGTTTGTTTGTGTCCATCTTGATGCCCGAATCATCGTTGCTATAACTTGTTGTTTTGTTATAATGATGTTAACCTGCTGAAACTGTTATATGATGTTAACCTGCTGAAACTGTTATAACTTGTTGTTTTGTCCTTTTCGTTGCATTTTGTGTGTGCATCCGATGAGCATGAGCTCTACATGAGTTTTGAGCTACATCATGCCATCTTTACAGTGGTGCTATCCATGTAATTTTGTGAGTCTTGTAGTGCGTGCATCGAGCTCGTGAAGTAGGGTACTTGTTGTTACTGTTTTGTTAGGCTGAATCTGCTATATCATGATGCTATGTTAACCTGCTGCTACAAATAATTCTATGCATAATTTGGAGATGTTCACTAAGGATGTTTTGTTACACATGTCATGCTCTATCCATTCATGCCCCCGGTTGCATTTTTAGCCTGCTGTAACTTATTTTTATCTTGCTCCAAACTTGCTAAATAATGTTGCTGTCAGCCTGTTAACATTAAGTTCAATGTTGCCATGATTGTTGCTAGGGATCCATGTGTCGGTGTACAAAAGTAGGGGTACCTTAGTACCCCGAACTTGTGCACGGGCAGTCGCAGCACCCAGCGGCCAGGCTTGCCGGGCGTCTGCCAAGATCCTCCGTAGCTCATATTGATGCCATTCAAGAACAAAGTGTTTGGACTAAGAAGACATGACTCCGGCAAGAGTAGATTGCCGGGAAGGCCAAGGCCCCGGCAAGAGGAGCTTGCCGGGAAGGCCAACCAAGGCGTTTCAAGAAACTTGCCGCGACGCGCCGCGCGTCCCGGCAAGACCCCGCGAGCGACAAGATTTCGGGTGCGACAAGACAACGACCGCGGCAGGACGCTTGCCGCGGCGAAGCCACCACTCTGCGCCCACGCTCCAGTGCATCCGACGACGTGTCGCCACAGGATCGTTCCTGGCGCATGTGGCGGGGCGCTGTGCAGCCAAGCGGTGCGAGGTGGCAAGTAGAGATGACGAGAAGGCCATCATGGCATGCGGTGGCGCCCCTAACGGTTGCTTCCTGCACTGTTTGGGCGACCGGACGGGCATTAAATGCCCTTGTCCCCTGCCGTCAGAGTTAGGTAGGGGGCACTGTAGATAGCGGTTGTACCAACCCCTCTTTTTACTTTTATACCCCTGTCTGTGTTGCCACCTGTCGGTGACCCCTTTAGCCTATAAAAGGAGGCCCATGCGCAACGTAGAAGGGGTTCGACTCCTTCGAAAAGACAGAACGCTCACGCTCTTAAGAAAGAACATAATACCACCAGAAAGCAGTAGTAGGAGTTTTATCTCTTCGGAGAGCTCCGAAGCTGGGTAAAATCCCTCGCGTGCTTCGCCTCGATCTGCTCTTCGTGCGCTCTCCGCTCCCTTGCCAGACCGAAAGGGGCCCTGCCCCATAGGTGTTTGTTTCCCACGACATCTTTGGCGCGCCAGGTAGGGGGGCGTCGAGGTTGCGCGAACCTGATCCGGTGTTCGCGCGCACTACTTCATCATCTTCATCGACAGGCCACCCGAAGAAGAAGACTTCGAAGGTGGTTGGTCCGTCCGCGTCGATTCCACTGCCACCGGAGCAAACGGGCGGTGGAGTAGACGCCGGCGAAAGAACAGGCGCCGATGGGGGAGCTCACATTGTCACCAGATCCAAGGACAAGGCCCCTCAAGCTTCGGCGTCTGTACATACGCCGCACCCTTCCCAGGAGGTACTGGATCGACAACGCCATGGTGCTCCTAGCACCGTACTCGCGTTGGAACAAGGCCAAGATGGTGGATCGCGGGACGCTCAAGGCCAACATGCGCGTCAACATGTTGGCACGAGCGCGGTACGGTCGCCTGGACGAGATGTTGCTCCTTCTAACACTGTTAGAAGTTTGAGCATATCCCGCTCCTCGCGTCGTTCGCCACCGCCGCCCAAGACTCCAGAGGAAGCGCTGGCCCGAGCCCAACTGCTTCTAGATTACCCTCCAGCGCCAGACAAGATCGACGATTGGAGGGCCACCATTCAGAGCCTTATCGGCTTTGCCAACGGCGACAAGCCCCGGCAACCGAGCACGTCGAAGCCCCGGCAAGATGCCCAGGCGCAAGCCGACGCCGACAAGACCGGTGGGGGTGCCACCACCGTGCACTCCCCGCCCCGAAGGCCAAGATCGCCGACTCGCCGGGCGAACCTCGACACCGACTCCACTGCGTCGTCGGACCCGCGAGCTTGTCACGATCAGCGGCAAGTTCTCCAAGAACAACGACAAGAAGACGCTCGTACTCGCATCGAGCGTCGAAGAGAAGCGCGGCGTCAGTCAGACCAGCGCAGTGGGCCCACTATTGATATGCATGCGCCAGGGGAACCAGGCGACTTGCTGTACGTGGTAGGTTGCCCTGCGTTCACTCGTGAGCTGCGGCAGGTCCAGTGGCCCAGTACCAAGAATTTCAAGCCAGATGTACCCAAGAAGTACGATGGCAGGATACATCCGTCAGAGTTCCTTAGCGTCTACACCATCGCGGTGCAGGTTGCCGGGGGGCGCGACGAGAAGATCCTCGCCTACTACTTCTCGCTGGTGCTCAAGCCCAACGTCAGATCTTGGCTCATGCACTTGCCGGACAACTCCATCTCTTCATGGGCAGATCTGTGCCATCAGTTTGTCGGCGCCTTCACAGGCGGCCACAAGCCCCATGGCCAGGAGAGCGATCTTCATCTGCTCGCCCAGAAAGAAGGAGAACCCCTGCGCAAGTACATTCAAAGATTCAGCCAAGTGCAGCGCAACATCCCAGACGTCCACCCTGCCGCAGTTATCAGTGCGTTCCATCAGAACGTGCGTAACCGCAGGATGAGGGAGGAGATGGCGATGTGCAAAATCAGAGATGTCAGCGAGCTCTATGCTCTGGCCGACAAATGTGCACGTGCTGAGGAGGGGTGGAAACTCCCCGGAGAGAACGCAGGAGCAGAAGGATCTGACAGTGAGGATGCCGCCCCGGCAAAGAAGAACCAGAGGCCAAATAACAGAAAGAGGAAAGCTAAGGATGTGCTAGTTTTCGAGAAGTCCAGCAACGGAGGTGGCGCCGAGAAGGCCAAAGCTGGTGACTCTGGCGAGGCTGTGGTGGCCGCCGACAAGCAAGACGGCTCCGGCAAGCAGTACTGCAAGATCCACCGCACCAAGGGCCATGATCTCCAGGCTTGCAAGAAGGTTGAGCAGCTTGTTGAGCTACAGAAAGCTGAATACGAGCGCCGCGACAAGGAGAAGGCCCAAGAAGGTGGTGGAGGATCCGGCAAGAAGCGTCCCGCCCGGGGAGGGCGCCGCGGCAAGGCTAAGCAGCGGCAAGGGGACAGACCTCCCCGCGGCCGCGACAAGGACGAAGACAAAGACGAAGATGAAGAGATGGATGAGGATGAGACCAACGAGCATGAGTTTCAGAAGGCAACAGAGGTTTTGTGCGTCGACGGCGGTGCTTCTCTGCATACTTCGCACCGCCAGCTCAAACAGTGGGTGCGTGAAGTTAATGCAGCAGAACCGTCAGTCGAGTCGCGCAAGCCTCTGAAGTGGTCCAGCACGCCCATCATCTTTGATGTCGAGGATCACCCTGATCGCATAACTGCGGTCGGGTGCTTGTCGATGTTCATTTCACCAACTATCCGCAACCTCAACGTCACAAAGATGCTGGTTGACGGCGGGGCCGGCTTGAATCTGATCTCCTCCGCGGTGCTCGAGAAGCTCCAGATCCCCGACAGCGAGCTCAAAGAGACTGGTACCTTTCAAGGAATCAACCCGGGAAGGAGCAAGCCGAAGGGGAAGATCACACTGCCGGTTACATTTGGCAGCGAGTTAAATTTCAGGACAGAGAGAGTCACCTTTGACGTCGCTGATTTCCCATTGCCCTACAATGGGATACTTGGCCGTCCAGCGCTTGCCAAGTTCATGGCAGCCTCTCACTACGCCTACAACGTGCTCAAGATGCCCGGTCTGATAAGTGTCATTTCTGTCCCTGGCGACAAGAAAGATGCCCTTATCTATACCGACAAGATCTACCGGGAAGCAGCAGCCGCAGCAGATCGCAAGACACTTGCCGCTGAAGCTCCCGGGGGGAAGAAGAAGACCAAGTCCGGCAAGAGAAGCTCTGATGCCCACTCCGGCAAGAGCACCTCTTCGGTGTGCTGTGCTACCATCGAGGACGCACCATCGAGCTCCACCGGCAAGTGCAAGAAGGCAAAGACAGCTTCACCAGAGATAGAGAAAGTGGCCGCCAAGGAGGACGGCACTGGTGGTACCTTCACCATCAGTGCCACGCTTGACCCTAAATAGGAAAGCACGCTCGTTGCTTTCCTGCAGGCGAATGTCGATGTGTTTGCATGGCAACCGTCTGACATACCCGGTGTTCCCAGGAAAGTAATTGAGCACCACCTTGCCGTCTGCCCTCACGCGCGGCCCGTCAAGTAGAGAGTCAGGAAACAAGCAGTGGAGCGACAAGAATTCATTGCAGAAGAAATCAAGAAGTTGGAAGCAGCAGGCCTGGTCAGAGGAGTGCTCCATCCTATGTGGTTGGCCAATCCAGTAGTCGTGCGCAAAGCGAATGGGAAATGGAGGCTTTGTATTGACTTCACTGATGTTAATAAAGCTTGTCCCAAGGATCCATTTCCCTTGCCGCGCATTGACCAGATTGTCGACTCCACGGCCGTATGTGATTTTCTTTCATTTCTTGATGCATACTCAGGATATCATCAGATCTTCATGGCAGAAGAAGATGAAGAGAAAACCGCATTCATTACTCCATGTGGCACGTACTGCTTTGTACGGATGCCTTTCGGACTAAAGAATGTTGGTTCAACATTTGCAAGGGTAGCCAGTCATGCTTTTGAGCCACAGTTGCACAGGAATGTAGAGGCTTACATGGATGACATAGTGGTCAAGAGCAAGGACAAAGAAACTTTGATCCAAGATTTGGACGAAACCTTCGTAAATCTGCGCAAGATCAATCTCAAGTTGAACCCCGAGAAGTGCGTGTTTGGAGTTCCTTCCGGCAAGCTTCTCGGGTTCTTTGTATCCCAGAGGGGATTGAAGCCAATCCCGACAAGATCAGGGCCATTGAGCAGATCGAAACACCAAAGCGCGTTAAGGATGTGCGAAGGCTTGTCGGCTGCGTTGCTGCTCTCAGTAGGTTCATCTCTAAGTCTGCTGAGCGCGCCCTGCCATTTTTCAAAATTTTGAAAAAGGCAGGTCCAATGAAATGGACTCCGGAAGCGGAGGCTGCGCTGCAAGACTTGAAGAGATATCTATCCTCCACTCCAATACTTGTCGCACCTAAGCCACAAGAGAAGTTGCTGCTATATCTAGCGGCAACCAATCAAGTGGTTAGTGCTGCGTTAGTAGCGGAAAGGGAGGCAGATGATGAGCCAGCAGCCGCGGCAAGCACATACAGCGACAAGCAAGGGGCTTCCCCGACAAGCTCTGGTCCCGACAAGGATAGATCTGTGCAGCCAGAGGAAGAGAAACAAAAGAAGATGGTGCAGCGCCCAGTTTACTTTGTCAGTTCCCTTTTGCAGGGGGCTAGATCAAGGTACTCTGGCGTGCAGAAATTGCTTTTCGGCCTTCTCATGGCCTCGAGAAAGCTGCGCCATTACTTTCAACCACATGAGATCACAGTTGTCACTCGCTTTCCGTTGAAGAGGATACTGCAGAATCCAGAAGCAACAGGTAGGATTGTCGAGTGGGCACTGGAATTGTCAAGCTTTGGCCTCAAGTTTGAGAGTACCTCAACTATCCAGAGCCGAGCATTGGCAGAATTCATAGCAGAATGGACGCCGACACCTGATGAAGAAACTCCAGAAACGAGCATCCCCGTCAAGGAGGCAAGCAAAGAATGGATCATATACTTTGATGGTGCCTTCTCGCTGCAAGGCGCCGGTGCGGGTGTGTTACTTGTTGCTCCCACCGGAGAGCACCTAAGGTACGTGGTCCAAATGCACTTTCCCAAGGAGCAAGCAACAAACAATACTGCAGAGTATGAAGGCTTGCTTGCCAGACTCAGGATCACTGCGGATCTTGGGATCAAGAAGCTCATTATTAGGGGTGACTCGCAGCTTGTCGTCCGCCAAGTGAACAAATATTATCAGAGCCCGTTGATGGAAGCTTACATTGACGAAGTGAGAAAGTTGGAAGAGCATTTTGACGGCCTACAGATGGAACATGTTCCGAGAGCTCAGAACGACATTGCAGACGGCCTGTCAAAGTGCGCCGCACTCAAGTTACCTGTGGAACCAGGAATTTTTGTGCTCAAGCTGACTCAACCATCTGTAACACCATCAACTGGACAGAGCAAGAAGAGGAAGTTGGTTACTGGCGACTACTTTCCGGCAGAGCTCCCTGAAGCCGCCGTCAAGAAGGTCCCCAGGATCAACACGAAGAGTGCTGAGGGGCAGTCTGCTCCGACAAGCCCTAGGGTTTGTTTCGTTGAAGCAGACGCTCCCGACAAGTTTTGCTCCGGCATGCTTGCCGGGGAACATCAAGCTCCAGTTGAACCTCAGGTTCTTGCCGTAGAAGCTGATGTTCCCGCAGCAGCATTTGCGCCTTTAATCCTTGTCGTCGAGCCACAAGCTCCGGCATGGGCACAACAGATCGTCCGTTTCCTTCAAACAGGAGAACTTCCCGAAGAGCAAGAAGAAGCGGAGAAAGTAGCCCGGCAATCAAGTATGTACCAGTTTGTCGATGACATACTGTACAGAAGAAGATTCAACAGAGTGAAATTAAAGTGTGTTACCCGGGAATAAGGACAGAAGCTGTTGGCGGAAATACATGGAGGCATATGTGGTCACCACATTGGCGCAAGAGCACTTGCCGGCAAGGCTTTCCGGCAAGGCTTCTTCTAGCCAACAGCCCTCCAGGATGCAACTGCGCAAGTAACCAAGTGTGAACGTGCCAGTTCCACTCCAAACAGATACATCAACCAGCTCAAGCTCTCCAAACAATCCCTTTATCCTGGCCATTTTCGGTCTGGGGCCTCGACATCCTCGGCCCCTTTCCCCGAGCTGTCGGGGGCTTCGAGTACTTGTACGTGGCGATCGACAAGTTCACGAAGTGGCCGGAGGTGGAAGCAGTGAGGAAGGTGACAGCACAGTCAGCAGTCAAGTTCTTCAGGTCAATTGTTTGCCGTTTCGAAGTCCCTAACAGGATCATCATCGACAATGGCACGCAATTCACGAGCCGCACCTTCATACAGTACGTCCAAGATCTTGGCGCCAAGGTCTGTTTCGCTTCTGTTGCTCACCCGAGAAGAAACGGTCAAGCGGAAAGGGCAAATGCTGAAGTACTGCACGGGCTCAAGACCAGAACTTTCGACAGGCTGCACAAGTGCGGAAGAAATTGGATCGAGGAGCTGCCGGTGGTTCTTTGGTCGATCAGAACGACGCCAAATCGAGCCACTGGCCAGACACCTTTTGCTCTAGTCTACGGAGCAGAAGCAGTTCTCCCCACGGACCTCGTATACGGATCGCCTCGAGTGCTCGCTTATGATGAGCTTGAGCAACAGCAGCTGCGGCAAGATGACGCGCTGCTCCTTGAGGAAGATCGTCTTCAGGCTGCTGTACGAGCTGCTCGCTACCAGCAAGCTTTGCACCGCTACCATAGCCGCAAAGTCAATGCCAGAAGTCTCGAGGAGGGCGACCTTGTTCTTCGGCGTGTTCAATCCGCCAAGAATTCCAGCAAGTTGATGCCAAAGTGGGAAGGCCCTTATCAGGTGAAACGAGTCACTAGGCCTGGCGCTGTCCGCCTTGAGACCGAAGATGGCTTTCCGGTGAGCAACTCCTGGAACATTGAGCATCTTCGTAAATTTTACCTATAAGGCGCGGTTGCCGGAACCTGTTCCGGCAACCACCTTTTGTACAAGCCTTGCCGCTGTTGCATGTAACCCTTTGTCCAAAGCCGGGCGCAGATCCCGTGCATAAATAAAATTCATGTGCTTCGCACATCTTGTCAAATTTCATGCATTTTTTCTTTTTTGCATGCTTTACCTGACACTTTGTGCAGCACTTGCCCCGGTAAGCAATAACGAGCCTTAAGGCTCCATATCATTATTTCCTCTTCTTCCTTTTTCTCAAAAAGGAGGTTCCTTCGCCCACAAGTTCACCGGGGGGGAGGAGAAGATAAGAAGATAATGGTGTGGACTAGGCGTCGTTCAAAGAAGTATAGCCTTGCCGGGACGCAGACGACGAAAAGAAAAAGCTAAGTCGCCAAAGTTTGAGCATGATCAGTTTTTAAAATTTTAAGTTATCTTCGTTGAACAACCGTTCTTTGTATGGAAAACCTGTGCGCAGAAGAACCAACTCGTAGCTAGTTGCGCCCTTACTTTGTTTCGAGTCCGCTCAACAACTTAAGTGTGCTGCGGCTAGTTACGACAAGGTTTCTTGCCGGAAGCAGCACCGCCAGCAGGCTGTTGATGTTCCGCACTCAACGCTCGCGGCAAGGGTGCCTACGCCGGCAAGTTCCCTAAAAGCGTAGGGTAAAAACATACAAAGAATGGAATCAAGTAAAGGAAATAACATAGCAAATACTGCCCAGGATAAAGTTATATTACAAAGGAAACTTGTCGTGGCACTGACTAAATTGTTCTCATAACATAAATGGCAGCGGCAAGGAAAGGAGAGAAAGAGCAGCCTAATCCACACGCTCGCCGTCGATCCTCCTGACTTCATTCACCTTGTCCACAATGGGTGCGACAAGGGCTTTGAGTTCTGCAAGATCAGCACCCGCCGGCAGCTTCTTGAGAATGTTGGTGAGGTTGAGGTTCGGATTGAGGAAGAGCACCTTCACCAACACCTTCTCCAAGACCTTGGCACAGATTTCGCGCGACTCGTCAGCCAGCTGCTTTGGGATCCTTTCCCGGAGTTGCTGGAGAGCCGTCGCCACACCCTTGAAGAAAAGTGTAAGCTTGGCGCTGGGCTGGAGGTTCTCGTCGGAGGAGTACCCGAAGCCCGCCAAGTCCAGTTGCGCCAGCTCCTCGTTGATGACTGCAGCAATGTTGACGAGGCCCTCCGTCCAGAGCTCCACCGTGGCCCTGAAGGTGTTTTGGGTCTCGGCGGCCCTCGTTAGCAGCTCCTCGTTGGCCTTGATATCTTTCTTCAAATCATCCTCTCGCTTCTTGGCGCCGCCCAGTGTCTCTGTCAGTGTGGCCAGCTTCAGCTCCAGATCAGCATTTGAGTCCTTGGCGGCGTTCAGTTCCTTGCCCTTGTCGGCGAGTTGGACTTGCAGATCACCATGAGCGAGGGCGTCCTTCTCGCGTTCGCGCTGGAGCGCGGCAAGCTCCTCATCCTTCCCTTTCAGATCAGCTTCCAGCTGCGTCATGTTCACCTCTAATTCCTTCTTGGCAGTTTCGGCAGCTGCGGCAGCGTCCTTCGCTTCTTTAAGTACCCCGCCAAGTGATTGCTCGCGTGCGGCGAGCTCCTCCTCGTAGCTGTCCAGATTGACTTTCCGCTGCGTCAGTTCACCTTCCCGGGTGGACAGCTCTTCAGCGGCAAGCCTCTGCTGCTCCTCAGCTTCAGCCTTTTCAAGGATGAACGCCTTCTTCGCCTCGACAAGCTGCGCCCTCTCCTCGGCAATAGACCGGAGGGCCTCTTGATTGCAGCTCTAGAGCTCCTCCGCATGCTTCTCTATGTCAACTCCCGCCTGCGTGACAAGCGCTTCCCGGGACTCCAGCTTCGCTTGTCGGGCACGATAGAGCGACACCAACTTCCGGAGCAGCTGCTCCTCTTCAGACTCGCCGCTGCTGGTGCTTGGCGCGTCAACCACCGCCAACCCAGCGGAGGCGAGTACTTCTGCGTCAAAAGTCTCTCCCTCGACCGGTGCCCTGGAGCTTGACGCCCAGGGGAGCCTGATGAAGATACTTTCGCCGGCCTTCAAGTAGGTGCCGGGCTGGGGCTCTTCGGGGCCTGGCGCAGCGTCAGCAGTGGAAGGGTCGGCGGTCGGCATAGCGCCTTGCGCTCCTGCAGCCCCCGGGTCATCAGTGCGGTCGCCAGACCCCTCGCCAGCTCCAGCGCCAGCTGCCTTGGCGGCCTCTTCGTCGGCGGGGTCATTAGCGCCGGCCTCCTCTTCAGTAGCAGCGGCATCGCCAGTATTGCCGCGCACGTTCTCCTTGCAAGTGGCCTCGATCTCCATTGGCTCCATGGAGGGAGGATCTGAAGGCAGGAAAAGGGGAGAAAAATTCAAGCAAATATCCAAAAGGAAGACCAGAAGAAGAAGAACCCAAGGGAAAATTTCCGACAAGGAGGGTCACCTGTGCTGGGCTCTGTGACCATGGGGTCCACCACCGAAGGCTCGCTGGTCCCACCCCTTGCCGGGGAGCTCTCCCTTGCTGGAGAGCGCTCCCTTGTCGGAGAATCGCCACTTGGCGGTGTAGTTGAAGCAGATTGCACCTCTGGAGCGGCTTCTGGTTGCTCCTGATGGGCCTGCTCTGCTCCTACACAAGCAAGTCAACAGTCAAGATGTCAACAAAGAAAGAGCACCCACGCGCGCCCCACAACAGGAAGTGAACAAGTACTTACGCTGGGGGCTGTGCTGGGGGCTGCTTCGGGGAGAGGTTGCCGGGTCCGTCAAGGTGGTCTCAGATGCATCCTCTGTTGTCGCAGCAGGATCATCCTCGATGACTACCACGGGGACCTTGGCCCTCTTCGCCGCTCTCTCGGCCAGAGTCCTGAAAAGGAACGAGATTCAGAGGGAAGCAGATCAGATACAAGACAAGAAACAGCAAGAATCAAAGAAACATAAGTACAACAAGAAGAAAGTCTTACTCCTCCTCTTCTTCTTCCTCCTCGTCGGAGCTCAGCGCGGAAAGGTCGAAGTCCGGCACCCTTTCAGCGCGATGAGTTGGAGGAGTAGGCTCCCTTGGACGCTTGGCGGGAGCTGCAGCAGGATCAGGAGTAGCGGCTCGAGAAGATCCCGCTCCAGTTGCCGGCGCGGCATGAGACGCTCCCGCGGCAACGGTGCTTGTCGCGGTAGAGCGTGTCCCGCGGTGCTGCGGCTGTTGGCTTGCCCGCCACCCGGCTGTATCTCCAGTCTTGCGGAGGCGCCTTCTCGGTTGAGCTGGGGGCTGCACTGAGGCCCCCGTCTGCGGCAAGTTGCTTGAAGATGGCTGGCCACTTGCACCCCTGGCAGGCTCGCTCGCCTCGGCTTCGGGCTCCCCCCTCGCCAACGACCTCCCCGCCAAGATCCTCTCGGTCGACAAGGCTTGCTGCCTCGGCCGCCTCTGCCTCCTCCAACGTGAAACCAAACTCACCCACGGCGGCGGCTGCCGCCGCCTCTTCCGCCCTGGTGGCGATGTACCGCATCTCGTCATCAATGGTGTCGCGGGTGAGGAGCCTCTGCTCGTCGGCACGGACTGCCACCTCCACCAGGCCGTCAAAGAATTGCCGCACGACGTCGTCGGAGGGCTCCTGCCAAGTTGGGATGATCCCATGCGAGTCGCACTCTGGCATCATGGCGCGGATGCGATCGAGCGCAGAGTTGTTGCATAATGTGACGACGCCCTGCGGCAGCCTGAACCACTCCGGATGGTTGGGGTCATGCTTGAACAACTCCTTGAGCATCCCATCCAACTCCAAGACTGTGAAATTAAAATTGAGGCCTGGATGCAGCCTCATGATATCTGCCGGGCCCCCGAACAGCCAAGCGGGCCTCCCCCTCTCCTGCAGAGGGGTGATGCAGCGGCGAAGAAAATCCGCGCCAACGGCCCCTATAGTAAGACCGGCAAGCCTGAGCCGCAGAATCCGCGTGGTGGCAATCTTCAATCTGGCGTCGTCCGCCGCCAGGGCGCTCCAGTCGCCGCCGCGCACTACTCGGGCTTGACGCAGGTTGGTGAATGGCTGTGGATCCGCGTCAACAATCCAGCACCACTTCGCCCTCCACTCATCCCACTTGCTGCGGAGCTCCCCCTCCAGATAGACCTCCTTCATGCCGACCCTCGAGATCCAGGCGATCCCGCCAGCTAAGGGCTCTCCCTTCTCGGCCCGGGGCATGAAGTAGTGGCGAAAGAGGGCGACATTTGGGTGGATTCCAACGAAGTTATCGCAGAGGTGTGCGAAAACCGCCATTGTCAGAACGCCGTTGGGGGTGAAGTCAAGGAGATGAGACCCGTAGGTATTCATGATCTCATAGAAGAAATCGGAAAAAGGTGGGCAAAGCCCGCAATAGAAGAATAGGGGGAAGAAATAGTATCCTCTGGGACACTTTTTCGAAGTAGAAGCTTCGGCGGAGAGTACCTGCGTGCGCGGATGCGCCCGCGTCTCCGTCGACCAGAAGAGATAGAACTCCTCCCGCAGCGCCTTCGGGGTGAGCTCGGGGGGGGGGGGGGGAAGCGCTCATTCCTTGCGCAGCGCCTCAAGCCGCAGCGCCTTGGCTGACTTCACGCTCTTCCTTGTCTTCGGAGCCATGGCGGAAGCGGCGGACGAGGGCGGCGGCGACGGGCGGCGGAGCGCTGCTCTCTTTCGGCTTGGGAAGCGGAGGGGAGCGGCGGAGCTTTCTGAGGAAGGAACCGCAAGTGCCGAAGGTGGGGGAACGGCCCCTGTTTCCTCTGCTTATAAAGAGGAGACGCGAACGTTACGCCTTCCTTGATTAAAGAATTGCCCATGATCTCTCCCACGACGCCGCGTTTGACGCGTGCCGTTACGGGAGGGCGCGGTGGATACGGAGTTAGATTTGGTATGGACCCAGGCCGCGCATGCCCGTGCCCTGTTTTGGGCCTGGCCCAACAGCGCTCGGCACCGTGTGTGGCCCAGGCCCGGGGCTCCTGTCGGTGTACTAAAGTAGGGGTACCTTAGTACCCCGAACTTGTGCACGGGCAGTCGTAGCACCCAGCGGCCAAGCTTGACGGGCGTCCGCCAAGATCCTCCGTAGCTCATATTGATGCCATTCAAGAACAAAGTGTTTGGACTAAGAAGACAAGACTCCGGCAAGAGTAGATTGCCGGGAAGGGCAAGGCCCCGGCAAGAGGAGCTTGCCGGGAAGGCCAACCAAGGCGTTTCAAGAAACTTGCCGCGACGCGCCGCGCGTCCCGGCAAGACCCGGCGAGCGACAAGCTTTCTGGTGCGACAAGACAACGACCGCGGCAGGACGCTTGCCGCGGCGAAGCCACCAATCTGCACCCACGCTCCAGTGCAGCCGACGACGTGTCGCCACAGGATCGTTCCTGGCACACGTGGCGGGGCGCTGTGCAGCCAAGCGGTGGGAGGTGGCAAGTAGAGATGACGAGAAGGCCATCATGGCATGCGGTGGCGCCCCTAACGGTCGCTTCCTGCACTGTTTGGGCGACCGGACGAGCATTAAATGGCCTTGTCCCCTGCCGTCAGAGTTAGGTAGGGGGCACTATAGATAGCGGTTGTACCAACCCCTCTTTTTACTTTTATACCCCTGTCTCCGTTGCCACCTGTCGGTGACCCCTTTAGCCTATAAAAGGAGGCCCATGCGCAACGTAGAAGGGGTTCGACTCCTTCGAAAAGACAGAACGCTCACGCTCTTGAGCAAGAACATAATACCACCACAAAGCAGCAGTAGGAGTTTTATCTCTCCGGAGAGCTCCGAAGCTGGGTAAAATCCCTTGCGTGCTTTGCCTCGATCTGCTCTTCATGCGCTCTCCGCTCCCTTGCCGGACCGAAAGGGGCCCTGCCCCATAGGTGTTCGTTTCCCACGACACCATGCAACCTATGACCATGCTATTGCCATGCCTAGCTTCATAAACATGTATTCTTACTGTTGGTCACATTATCGTGCCATGTATTGCTCTGTGGTGAGTGGTACTAGCTCACCAACATGCCTACTTATCATCGTTCCTGCCATGTCTGAATCTGTCATCACTTGCCATGTTTGCATGGATGATACCATGTTTTCTGTTGATCTTTGGAATTAGTTCAGTAAGGGAGTTTTGTTCTTTGTCTTTAGTAATAGCATGACATGCTTTTGTTTTCCATGTTAAGTTCCTGTAACATGTTGTTTGATAGCTCTAAACATTGCCACCTGATGTTATTTCTGCTAAGTCTGAAAGCTGTTATGATTTGCAAACTTGCCATGTCCTTTTGAGCATGTTCTGGTGTTTTCTGGAAATAGCTCACTGTTCATGTTTTGTCATGCTTTACCTGTACTTCATGCCCATGCCTTTTTTATTATGTTGAGTAGCTGTAGCATATTGTTTTGATGCTTTCTAGATGCCTAGTTGCTGTTTTGGACAGCTTGCCCTTTAAACTTGTATAGAGTGTATGTGTTGAACCGTTGCTCCGTTTTGAGTGTGCTCTATATGAAACTTGCTTGATTTTGCATGAAGTTTCATATTATCATGTTGCATTCATGTTTTGAGGTGTTGGCTTGATGTTTGGATGCCTTTTGCATCAATGCCATGTTTAACTTGTTTTTGCTCATATCTTCTAGGCCGTAGCTCCGAACTAAATGAACTTTATATGTAACTTGACTAGAATTTCGTGTAGATAATCTTGGTGCATATTAACTTGCTGTTTAGCAACTTGAACATAAGGTTTATTCAGTTCTGGACCAATTTCTAAAATTGCATATGAGGACTTACCGGAATTGTTATATGTTGTTTCCAGCCTCATTTAAACTTGCCTTGATGTGTTGTTCTTGTATGCATCATCTCTGGCCATGAGTAGCTTTCTGTAGTCTTGTCTTGCATCATACTTGGTTGAGCATCATGTCATGTCCATGTGTGGTGTGTTTACCATGTTGTGTGCTTCTTCTCAATAGTTCCTATTTCGTTGCAGTCGTGAGGATTCGTTCGTCTACGCTTGGTTCGGCTTCCTCCGTTCGTCTTCTTCATGGACTCGTTCTTCTTCCTTGCAGGATTTCAGGCAAGATGACCACTACCCTGGATCTCACTACTATCATTGCTATGCTAGTTGCTATCGCTATGCTGCGCTTCCTATCACTTATTCTTCAAGCCTCCCCAAATTGCCATGTCAGCCTCTAACCTTTTCACCCTTCCTAGCAAACCGTTGCTTGGCTATGTTACCGCTTTTGTTCAGCCCCTCTTATAGCGTTGTTAGTTGCAGGTGCAGTTGAAGATTGCTCCATGGTGGGCAGGATTATGTTGGGATATCACAATATCTCTTATTTAATTAATGCATCTATATACTTGGTAAAGGGTGTAAGGCTCGGCCTTATGCCTGGTGTTTTGTTCCACTCTTGCCGCCCTAGTTTCCGTCATATCAGTATTATGTTCCCGGATTTTGCGTTCCTTACGCGGTTGGGTGATTTATGGGACCCCCTTGATAGTTCGCTTTGAATAAAACTCCTCCAGCAAGGCCCAACCTTGGTTTTACCATATGCCTCACCACCACCTATACCTTTCCCTTGGGTCGGCCAACCGAGGGTCATCTTTATTTTAGCCCCCCCCCCCCGGGGCTAGTGCTTGTCTAAGTGTTGGTCCGAACCGGGCAGACTGCGGGGCCACCTCGGGGCAACTCGAGGGTTGGTTTTACTCGTAGGCTGACCTATCCGGTGTTGCCCTGAGAACGAGATATGTGCAGCTCCTATCGGGATTGTCGGCGCATCGAGCGGCTTTGCTGGTCTTGTTTTACCATTGTCGAAATGTCTTGTAAACCGGGATTCCGAGACTGATCGGGTCTTCCTGGGAGAAGGAATATCCTTCGTTGATCGCGAGAGCTTATCACGGGCTAAGTTGGGACACCCCTGCAGGGTATAAACTTTCGAGAGTCGTGCCCATGGTTATGTGGCAGATGGGAATTTGTTAATGTCCGGTTGTAGATAATTTGACACCTGATTTGTATTAAAACACATCAACCCGTGTGTAGCCATGATGGTCTCTTCTCGGCGGAGTCCGGGAAGTGAACACAGTTTCTGTTTTGTGATTGACGTAAGTAGGAGCTC
This sequence comes from Triticum timopheevii, assembly GCA_963921465.1. Taxonomy (NCBI): domain Eukaryota; kingdom Viridiplantae; phylum Streptophyta; class Magnoliopsida; order Poales; family Poaceae; genus Triticum; species Triticum timopheevii. Next base: position 246,637,904 of record OY997262.1, on the reverse strand, counting down.
AGGATCACTTCTTGATCATTACTAGTTGACAATCGTTCCTTTGCTCCTCTTCTCGCTCTCTTTTGCGTATGTTAGCCACGATACTTGCTTAGTCGCTGCTGCAACCTCACCACTTTACCCCTTCCTTACCGTTTAAGCTTTGCTAGTCTTGATACCCATGGTAATGGGATTGCTGAGTCCTCGTGGCTCACAGATTACTACAACAACAGTTGCAGGTACAGGTTATGCGATGATCATGATGCGAGAGCGATGTTTACTTGTGTTGGAGTTCTTCTTCTACTTCTTCTTTGATCAGGGGATAGGTTCCAGGTCGGCAGCCTGGGCTAGCAGGGTGGATGTCGTTTGAGTTTTTGTTTGTGTTTCATCCGTAGTCGGATGGTGCTCTTATGTATGATGATGTTGTATTCGTGCGGCATTGTATGCCTCCTGTATGTATCCCCATCTATTATGTAATGTTGATGTAATGATACCCACGTTGCAAAAGCGTATCAATATGCGGTTCTATCCTTGGTGGGACCTTCAAGTCTCTTTAGGATAGTATCGCATATTGGGCGTGACACATGGTTTCCAATCTCAAAAGCCAAGTCATGGTGCTTGCTATCATGGTAACTCTTCTGGCATGATTGCACGGCTTTGAGATTTTCATGAATGACTTTACAGATATATGCAGCTTCTGTGATCAAGTCGTTGCCAATAAGTTGGCGTTCACCAGTCTCGGACCAGTTGAGAGGAGTACGGCACTTTCTGCCATATAGAATTTTGAAAGGGGCCTTGCCCGAACTTGCTTGATAGCTGTTGTTGTAGGAGAACTCAGCATATGGGAGGCAATCTTCCCACTTCATACCGAAAGAGATGACACAAGATCTAAGCATGCCTTCAAGGACTTGATTGACTCTTTCAACTTGGCCACTTGTTTGAGGAAGAAAGGTTGTGCTGAAATGAATGTTGGTGCCCATGGCCTTCTGGAAGGAGTCCCAGAACTTGTAGGTGAAAATGCTTCCACGATCTAAGGAGATCAATTAAGGAATCCCGTGCAACGAGACAATTCTGGAGGTGTATAGCTCTGTCAAGTGAGTTGCTTTGATAGATTCTTTGACTGGAAGGAAATGGGCCACTTCTGTAAGCTTGTCAATGACAATGAAGATAGCATCATTACCATGCTTGGACTTGGGAAAGCCAATGACAAAGTCCATCTCAATATGATCAAACTTCCATCCTGGAATAGCAAGAGGTTGGAGGAGACCAGTTGGTCATTGATGTTCTTCTTTCACCCTTCGATAGACATCACATTCATTCACGAATTGAGCAATCTCTCGCTTCATGCGAGTCCACCAATACGACTGCTTGAGGTCATGGTACATCTTCGAACTGCCTGCGTGGATGGAAAGAAGAGAATTGTGCACTTCGTTCATTATGACCTTCCTGAGATCACCTTTTGGAACCACAATCTGGTCCTCAAAGAACAAAGTGTCTGTGTCGGCGTTCTGGGAACGGGGGTACCCAGACTTGCCCACCTGCGGCCTGCGGCGTGGCTCGGGGAGTGGCCCAGTACGACCCATCTTCATCAACATGTACTCAAGACACTCGCGAGGGGCCAAGCCTCGCGGGGCGGACGACAGGAGGCTTCCTCGGGCACAGCCTCGTCAGGCTGGCTCACAAGGAGGCGGAGAGATCAAGGCGGGGTACCTCACGAGGTGCCCGTGACGCAAGCCATGACGACTAAAGCCAGGCGGGCGCCAGGTGGGCGCCGGCCTGCGCAGAGTCCTTGTTTCCTCTTTGGTGCAAAGGGGGCAAGCGCAGGCAAGAGTATCAAGCAAAGGCAACCATTTCAGTGCAACAAGACCAAGACCAGCAGAACGGCAGGATGGAGGTCATCGTGGAGCCCAAGCCGGCGTCACCGTCAGATTTTTGGCAGCCGAGGACCGACTTTAGCCAGGATAAGTGTACTAGATGTTCCCCTTCAAAATGGCCAATTGTTGGCGCCCTTCCCGCTCAATATTTGGGAAGAGGCCTCCCTCTATAAATAGGACTAGCCACCCACAGGGTAGAGGCATCGAGAGATAAACAAAAGAGAGAGACAGAGAAGCGACTAAACTCACCCTAGAAGTTCGTCGCAGCAGCTAAGAATAGCCCCTCGCGAGGCTGTTCTTCCCTTGTACTATTCATCATCAGCCCCCTGAGGCAATCCACCACACCACAAACTGGAGTAGGGTATTACACCACAATGGTGGCCTGAACCAGTATAAATCTCGTGTCCCTTGTGTTGTTCTTCGTGTAGTTTAGATCCTTGCGAGGTGATGAGATGTGGGTAGGCGGGAGGTGTGATCTCCGCGTGCACCCCAGAGTTCGAACCTTGAGGGTCTGTCGGAACCCGAAATCCGACATTTGGTGCGCCAGGTAGGGGTGCGCCGGAGCTTTCCCTTCCGCCGACCCGCTCTCCGCCAACACTGCGGTTCGCCCTCATGATGGGCAACGTGCCACCCGCTCTGGTTGTCAGCGCCAGCACGGGGGTCAGGGGGCTCCGAGCCTTGGCCCCCGCCTTGCAATAGGTGCAATGGCCGAACAAGTTCAAGCCGGATATGCCGTCGCGCTAGAACGGCACGATCGATCCGCTGGCTTTCCTGCTGACGTACGAGGAGGCCGTCCTCGAGGCCGGGGGCGACGACAGGGTCATGGCCAACTGGTTTCCCATGGCCCTCACCGGCGTCTCGCGCATGTGGCTGCTCCACCTGCCGGCGGCTTCTGTGGCCTGTTGGGGGGAGCTGTGCGGCCTCTTCCTCGCCCAGTACGCCGCACCGGCGCACCCGGTCGTCGTAGCTCTCCTAGGTGGCTCGCAGGCACCACCTTCAGGCCGCCACATCAAGCCATTCGTCCGCCAGATCAGCGCCGCTTCCGCGCTGCATGGGGCTCCTACGGGCTGGGCGGCGCCTAAATCCAATCTGGCCTTCAGCTCGGATGATCACCCCTCCAACTCAGCCTGCTCGGGCGCGCTCCCAATGCTGTGCACCCCCACCATCTGTCAGGTGGCCGTCACCAGGACCCTCAACGACGGCAGTGCCGGCCTCAGCGTGCTCTCGGTGGAAGCCTTCATCCTCCTCCACATACCGCCAGAGCGGCTTCAGCCCAGCAAGCCCTTCTTAAGCGTCGGAGGCGGTTCCACCGGCTCCTTGGGGCAGATTCACCTTCCGATAACCTTCGGCACCTACGATAACTTCCGCACGGAGATAATCGACTTCGATATTGCCCCCATCAGCCTCCCATACAACGCCATCCTCGGCTACCCGGCACTAGGCCGATTCATGGCCGCAACTCACCCAGCGTATAACCTCATGAAGATGCCCGGGAGTAGCGGTGTTCTCACCGTGTCCAGAGACACCGGGGATGCGTTGCAAGCACTCAAGCTTGCCTTCAAGACCGCGGCGGTGGCGCAGCCCGCTGGCTCAGAGGCCCCTCAGCCCAAGGGGGCTGCACCGCCCAAGAAGAAGCAGCTATTCACCCAAGACAAGGCGGAAACCAAGCAGGTACTGGTCGACGAGGACAGATCTACTGGTGCCACCTTCACCATAGGCGCCAACCTCGAGCCCGAGCAGGAGGAGGCCTTGGTGAAGTTCCTACGTGCGAACAAGAAGGTATTCGCGTGGGGACCTGATCAGCTAGTAGGGGTCCCAAGGAGTGTAATTGAGCATCACCTCAACATGTGCCCCAACGTGCGCCCTGTGAAGCAGAAGGCGAGGCGGCAGTCCACTGAGAAGCAAGCTTTCATCGTCCAAGAGACCCGCAAGTTGGAGGCGGCAGGGTTCATTGGCAAGGTCCGCTACCCAGATTGGTTGGCTAACCCAGTTGTTGTGCCAAAGAAGGGGGGAAAGGAACACATGTGTGTCGACTTCACCAACCTCAACAAGGCCTGCCCCCAGGATCCATTCCCACTCCCTCGCATCGACCAGATCGTCGACTCCACCGCTGAGTGCGACCTGTTATGCTTCCTGGACACCTTGTCCGCTATCACCAGATCAAGATGGCAGTAGAAGATGTGGAAAAGACGGCTTTCCTGACCCCGTGTGGAGTGTACTGCTATACATGCATGCCGTTTGGGCTGCGCAATGCAGGTGAGACCTTTCAGCGGCTGATGCACATTGCCTTGGGTCGGTAGCTCGGGAGGAATGCTGAGGCTTACGTTGATGACATCGTGGTGAAGTATTGGGAGGCAAAAACCCTGATACAGGATTTGGAGGAAACCTTCACGAGCCTCAACGAAGTGGACCTACGGCCCAACCCGGAGAAGTGTGTGTTTGGATTCCCCTCGGACAAGCTCCTGGGCTTCCTCGTGTCCCACCGGGGCATCGAGGCCAACCCAGAGAAGGTAAAAGCAGTCGAGGACATGTGCCCGCCGAAGACCCTCAGAGAGATGCAGAAGCTCACCGAGCGCGTGACCGCACTAGGACGCTTCATCTCCAAGCTAGGAGAACGAGCGTTGCCCTTCTTCAAGCTGATGAAGAAGAAGGGCACCTTTGAATGGACCGAAGAGGCCGACAAGGCATTCCAGGATCTCAAAAGGTATTTAACCAGCCCCCCAATAAATGCTGTATTTGGGATGTCTTCTTCACGAATGCGAATCTGGTGATAACCCATACGGAGGTCAAGCTTGGAAAACAACTTTGCACCTTTGAGTTGCTCGAATAACTCATTGATATTAGGGAGTGGATACTTATTCTTGATTGTCTTCTTGTTCAATGGGTGGTAATCAATGCAAAGTCGGTCCATGTCATCTTTCTTCTGCACAAAGAGAACACCACAACCCCACGGAGAAGAACTTGGTCTGATCAGACCCAGACATTCTTGTTTATCGAGCTGTTTCTTCAATTCTTTCAGCTCTTTTGGACCAAGCTTGTATGGGCGCTTGCAAACAGGTTCTGTACCGGGCTCAAGGTCAATAACGAACTCGACTGGCTTGTGAGGAGGCATACCCGGAAGCTCTTCAGGAAAGACATCTTGATACTCACAAACCACTGGAATCTGAGAAATAGCGTCGATCTCGCCTTTCTCATTGTGAGAGAACAACCGAATGGTTTCATCACGAGCGGCAAATATGATCACATCTTCAGAAGGATGCGCCAATTTAATCTCCTTGGCACCACAATCAAGAAAAGCATTGTGCTTAGAAATCCAATCCATGCCAAGAATGAGATCAATATCGGAATCACCGAGAACAATTGGGGAGGCCAGAAAAGAATAGTTACCCATCTTGATATCAACATTAGGAACCCTTCTGTTTGCATTTAGGAAAGCAGCCAGACAAACAACGGACAAAGGGCTTGGCAAAATCTCAAATGGCAACTCATGGTTTGTGAAAAACGATCTTGACATGAAACAATGCGATGCACCGGAATCGAATAAAACTCTAGTAGGAATATCATTAAGTGGGAGATTACCCATGATCACTTCTGAAGAATCCTCTGCTTGAGATGATTTCATCAAGTTCACCCTTGTGGACTTGGGATTGTGCTTGACAACTGCATTGCTTGCTAACCTGACCGGTGGAGGAGGCGGAAGGCGACTCTAGTTGGTGCACTTGTTGGAATAGTGACCCTTCATACCACACTTGTGACAAGTGACCTCTAAAAGCGGACATAAAGGTGGAGGAGGAGGACCACCTGTCCTTGGAGCCTGAGACTGAGACTGAGACTTGTTATGATAGCTTGGATTGGGTGAGTGGGAAGATCCACGACCACCTAAGTGCTTCTGCTGATAGGGTGGATGAAACAGAGGAGGTGGAGGAAGCCAAAACTTCTGTTGCTTTGCTGGCACTTGAGAGGAAGAAGACGAGTGGACTGCATCCCTGAGCCTCTTCTTTGAAGCCTCACACTTGAGCTGGGCAACATCTTGCTTGAGAGCCATGTTATAGAACTGATCGAACTGAGTAGGCTCAACAAGAACGAGAGCTAACTCCAGATCCTCTATGAGGACACCCCTGAAGTGATAGATCATGCTCTTTTCATCAGGAACGTCTTGCCTTGAGAAGCAAGCAAGATTCTGAAACTGTACGTTGTATTGATACACGGACATGCTTCCTTGCTTGAGATTGCGGAATTCCTCACACTTTCTCTCGACAGCACTCGTTGGAATGTGATGAGCTCGAAAGTCCTGGCAAAAGTCAGTCCAGGTAATCACTCGACCCCCTCTAGAGTCTTTGTACTACTGATACCAGTCTGCTACTTGGTCCTTGAGCTGAAAAGAAGCGAACTTGACGTAGTCCTCAGGCCTGAAATTGCTGCATTCAAATGGCTTGTTGATGTCCATGAGCCAATCATCAACGTCCATGCCTAAACACAAGCGCTGAAAGACTTTGATTGATTTACAAGAAACTGGTTGAGGGTAGAAAACTGAGGCTAATTGTTGAATTTCCCTTGGCCTTGGTTCCCTTGGCTGCCTTGGCCTTGATTCAGCTCTTGCATGAGCTGAATATGCATTTGAGTGTTGGCGTTGGTGGCCCCATCAAAGCTTTCCATGCCTCCGGAGGCGGAGGAGGTGGCGGTGGTTCGACTGCTCTCCATTGGTACATTCCGGATGCAGACGCGTTGGAGGAGCCATCCTAAAGAAGGTGACATCCGTTAGAACCACACTAGAAATGATAGACAAGCTAAATCAAAGGATAGACATGTGCAAAGAAGTCTTCACAATAAGCATCCGAACAGAGATTGAATGAATATATTCCAAAGTTAATATGATATGACCATTTGAGTGAGAAGCCACTTGAAAAGATATTGATGAATAAAATAAGAAGGTACAACTGGAACAAATACATGGTAAAGATTACCAAATCTCAAACCAAATATCTGTTGGAAAGATAACTTAGAGCTACTGGAATTCCTACCTATTAACTCCCGAAACTTTCTGGTTATGCAATCTGGTGTTGGGGATACAGTGAGGCACAATATATATCACACAACTAACAAGCCCTACGCTCCACTGTATCCATCCATCAACACATAACCAAGAAAAATCCAGAAATCGTGTACCTCGACCTACGAAAAGCATCCACTATACTAGCTGTGGCAATACTCCCAAACTCCCTCCCTAGTAGTGGGTGGCGTCGAGGTTATCTCACAACTAACCGCATAGAAGAGATTTTCGATGTCGACGAGCTCAGGTATACCAGAACTGCAATGCTAAAATTGTGATGACAACACCTCGGAGCTCAACTCCCCGGGATACTGCCACAACCCCTAAATGTTAGGAGGCACCAAGAACAATGTTCTCGTCACAAGAATATTGGAACAATCCCAAGATATCCGCGTGATCCTAAAAAAAGCTATTGAAAATGAGGAGAGGAAAGTCAAAAAATCTACATCAGGAGTCCTCACCAGAGCGACAAAGGGGTTGAGGAGTAAAAAGAATCCTACTCTCTGATATATTTATTCTAAGACTCAAAATTGTTGTTCTAGACTCAACAACGTTAGCAATTCGATAAAGCAGGGGCTCCTAAGTCGGGATGGCTCTGATTACCAACTTGTAATGCCCAATATGCAACTATACTCCATACGTGTCGAGGCACAACTTGGGGTATAAGCGCATATTGGTATGGTCGCAAGAGTGGTCGTATCTTTGCTCATCTCATGTACTGAATAGATAGAATATGAGCTTTGGCTTACAATCGCCACAATGTCACACAACATCATCAAGTTATACAATCATTCAAGATGAACACAAAGTCTGACTATGGACGAAATCAAACGAATAAAAGACAACCACCCATGCTAAGTCCCGATCGACCCTACTGGGCACCACTACTGATCATCCGGAAAGGAAACATAGTAATGGCCACGGTCCAGGTCGAACTCCCACTTGAGTTCAGTGGCATCACCTGCATCAGTCTCATCGGTACCTACAACTGTGTTTGTAGTTACTGGTGAGTCATGAGGACTCAACAATCTCAAAACCCACGATAGCGAGACTATTTAAGCTTAAAGGTAAGGTGTGGGTATATGGTGGAATTGCAGCAAGCACTAAGCAAATATGGTGGCTAACATACGAGTACAAGAGTAAGATGAGAAACTACGCAACGGACGTAGAGCTGGAAGTGATCAAGAAGTGATCCTGAACTACTGACAATCAATCATAACCCCACCGTGTTCACTTCCCGAACGTCGTCGAAAAGAGACCATCACGGTTACGCACGCGGTTGGCGTATTTTAATTAAGTCAAGTGTCAAGTTCTCAACAACCGGATATTAAAAACTCTCATCTTCCACATAACTGCGGGCACGGCTCTCGAAAGTTTAAACCCCGCAGGGGTGTCCCAACTTAGCCCATCACAAGCTCTCACGATCCACGAAGGATATTCCTTCTCTCAGAACAACCCGATCAGACTCGAAATCCCGGTTACAAGACCTTTCGACAATGGTAAAACAAGTCCAGCAAGACCTCCCGGCGTGCCGACACCCTGATAGTAGCCGCGTGTATCTCGTCTCAAGCCACGTCCGGATGAGCGCAGCGTACAGCAACTGAGACCCGAGTTGCCCAGGGGGAAGCCACACACGACTCTAGTTTGGACCAGTGATAACCCACAAGTTTAGGGGATAATTGTAGCCTCTTTCGATAAGTAAGAGTGTCAAACCTAACGAGGAGCTAAAGGTAGAACAAATATTCTCTCAAGTCCTATCTGCCACTGATACGACTCTACGCATGCTTAGTGTTCGCTTTACCTAGAACAAGTATGAAACTAGAAGTACTTTGTAGGTGTGATAGGTGTGGCACCCCGGCTCAGAGAAAACCGGAACGCCCCATATTCCAGCCCAGAGATCGAGATGAAGTCTTCTGGAATACGACACTGCTTAGCATAGAACAAACCAGCTCTTTATTACAATCTATTTGGGTACAAAGGTTATATCGGCACGGCGACACTACGCCTGCCACTGTTGCTCTATGCAAGCAGCAGAACAACACGATGCAGCGGAAGAACTCTAGCAGCGAACAATGACGAAGGTGGTGAGCTCCACTCTGCAGGGACTCTGGCTGGAACACTAATCCTGGCTTGCACGAACGGAAACCATGACAAGCAAGCAATCAAATCCGGCATGACCTGCAAGCTGGCATGACTCGCCAGGTCAGTACATTGAATGTACTTGCAAGCTCACAATAATCCATAAGCATTCAAGACAGACAACAGCATGGAAATTACAGGTTAAACAGGAATTATCATGAGATCATCAGAATAACATGGCATGACCAACATAAACATGATACGTCTAACACAACATGAACATATTAATCCAACAATACTAGGATGCAACATGATGACACTATATGCACCACTTATTCCGCTCTGGTTACCTCGTAACCATCACATGCATCACTTACCAACCTCGGACATCACACGATCATCTCAGGATCAAATCAAGCTTTGTATAAACAATGTCGTAGTAATCGTTAAATGACCACAAGGAGCTTGATGTTTACCCATGATTTTCGCACAACATCACGAATATACAACGACTCGGTATCCTCGATACCACCATGATCCTTACGGCGATCACAACCACGACCAACACTTGGTCCCAAACCGTGATCCTTACGGCGATCACAACCAACTTATCTCATCATCAAACCGGGGTTGTCATTAATCAAGTTATTATTATTACTGTTGACTCACGGTGTGACCTACTTTCGACCTCGGCCCTTATCCACGGGCGCGGCTATCGATAGATTTAATGTCATAGTCCTAGAGTTTGTTTGCAAGTAGTTGCATAATCATCCATGCATCATGTCTAAATTTATTGGAAACTTGAAATGGGGATGCTTAAACCCTAGCACCAAATGAATTCAACTAGGGTCAAATAAAATCTTTTTCATTGAACTCAAAATGCCCATTAAAATTGTTCAACATTTCTGGTTTGAGGTGAAAGCATCTACCAAAAATGGTTTATATTTTAGTAGGACATATTGGGCTCTGAATTAAATCATACTCTATTTTCCTTTGGGCATTTAAATACTCTAAAATATTTTAAATGCTCAAATAATCATAAACTAAAATGTTTACTGTTGGATATATTCTAAACAGTAGCCATGATTAGTTTCATGATTTTTGGATCTGTTTAAGTATTTTAAATAAAGCCCTAAAGATTACAGAAAATAGAAAACAATAAATAAAAGAGAGAGAGAGAGAGATTTTTTACCTGGGCCACTTACCTGGCCGCAGCCCACCTGGCAGGCCCAGCACTGTGCTGGCCCATGCCAGCCAGCTGCTTCGTCCTCGCCAGGCAGGCACAGAGGTGACGCCGACGAGCGCGAGCTCGCCACGGCGCCACCTGCTTGCCGCCCGTGCACCTGGACGTCTAGATGACCTCCACGTTGTCGCCCCGACCCCCTGGACCCCTCCATTCGCCCCCAACGCCTCTCCGTCGCTCGTTCCCCGCCATGGCCGAAGCCTCCATGGACGTGCCGCCGTAACCCCGCGCCCACAACCACTGCCCCACCTCTCGACGCATCCCAGAGCTCCACCTCGACCTTCTCCTCCTCCTCACCGCGCCAAGTGAGCCGGGAAGCTCCGTTTCGTCTTCACCGTCGTCGTCTTCAACCTGCGGCCGCCGAGATTGCCTCCGCCGCCCCGTTTGCTCCGGTCATCCCCCGAGCTCGCCGTCCACCCCACGACGATCACCGTGAGCTTCTGCCTATCCTCCCCCTCTCCGTTTGCTCTGCCGCACACCGTAGCGACCACACCGCACTCACCCGGACGCGTCGCCGCCCGCACTCGTTGCCGGTGATGCTCCGGTGACCATTTGGTCCCGGGCATGCACCCAACACGCTCCCCGCATCGCGTAGAGCCTCTGTGGCACCTCGCCGCGCTCGTTTGCGCACCGCAGCCCCATCCCCACTTGCACCCGAGCTTCGGCAGTCGCCAAGCTCGTCGCCGGCACCACTCCGGCCACTCTCCAGCAGCGCCACCACCACGGTTGGATGCGGACGAGCGTCCGCATCCCGTAGCTGTGCTTCGCGCGCCAAACGGCGCCCTGTAGGCGGATCCCGCAGCGCACCGCCGCGTCTAGCCTCGCCGGCATCATGACGCCGGCGGGTTTGACCCGTTGACCTTGACCGGGTGGGTCCAGGTTGACTCCCCTGAGTCTATGACAAGTGGGCCCCCCCTCTGCTAATTAACCAGATTAGTTTTAACTAAATTTAGTTAGTTAAATAACTACTGACACGCGGGACCCACTGGTTAGTTTGACCTGGACCAGCTCCGTTGACCACTGACGTCATCCTGACGTAATGCTGACGCAGTAAGTTATTTATCGGAATTATTTTTACACAGGAAATTCTAGAAAATACCACAAACTTCAAAAATTCATAGAAATTAATCTGTAACTCCAAATTCAAAGATTTATATATGCAAAATGATCACAAAAATCCAAGCTATCCATCTGTACTGGTTTCATGCATGTTAGAGCAACCTAACCTGGCTGTTTAGATGAAACAAGTTAATGCACCTTTATGACATCATAAAATGGGTTTGCATTTGAATCTTTGGTTCAAATGGACTCATCTCAATCTGTTCTAGCTTGCATTAGCCCAAAACACATCCATATTGCCATGTCATAACATGCATCATATTGTTGCATATCGTCATGTGATGATTGTGTTCGACGTATCTTTCGTGGTAGGTTCTGCCTTCGAGGATACCTACGATTATCCGACTGAAGGGCAATATGCTACTATCACTCCATCAGGCAAGCAAAACCCCCTTGTTCATTCCGATACAATCCCACTCTCTCGCTCCTGCTCTCTTTTACTGCATTAGGACAACAACGATTCATCTGTTACTTGCTGCGGTAGCTGAACCCCATTATCCTTTGCATGACCTGCCATTCCACAGTAAATAGATGAAACCCACTAGCATGAGTAGGAGTTGTTTGAGCCCTGTTGTGCCTACTCATTCTTGCTTGTTTGTCATGCCTGCTACTGCTTAGAGTTGAGTCAGGTCTGATTCATCGAGGATGAATCAGAGGTGTGTGAACATGTCCTACGGTGTGTGAGCTAAGTGTGTGAACATGATTTGGTAAAGGTAGCGGTGAGAGGCCATGTAGGAGTACATGGTGGGTTGTCTCATTGCAGCCGTCCTCAGGAACTGAGTTCTGTGTTTGTGATCCATGAAACAGAAACTACCACGCATTGGGCCCAAAACCAATGGACCCTCTCGGCTTCTTATTCACCCTTGTCCTCTGTCCAGGAGTTGCAAGTAGTTTCTGGTGTTTGTAGTATGCTGGAGGCCGTGCATAGCGCTGACCGAAGGGGTTGGTTGTGATGCGGTAGGCACATGGCACGGTGTACCGGGCACCCGTTTGGTGTCTCGGGAACCCTGCACACATCGTTTGGGGTTGTGAGCGAAACTCCGGCCGGATCTCTTCGCGGATGGAATCCGAATAGGCGATAAACCTGGACTAGAGACTTGAGTGTTTAGGTACGTCGTGGCTGACACCCTCGTTGGGCTTCCGCTTGAAGGTTGCCGAGTACATGTCGTGTAAACGGCGGTAAGTGGTGAGAGCGTGTGTGAAGAAGTACACCCCTGCAGGGTTAACATCATCTATTCGAATAGCCGTGTCCGCGGAAAAAGACTTCTAGGTTGCCTGTACAGTTCATAGACAAGTGAAAGTGGATACTCTAAAATACGCAAGATAAGTGTGAGTGCTATGGATGGCGTTCTCGTAGGGAGACGGGAGCGGATCCATAGTGGTGTATTGATATGGTGAATATGTGGACTCGTGTGCGCCACCTCAAAGAGTTACTTGCAGTAGTAGTTCAGGATAGCCACCGAGTCAAAGCTGGCTTGCTGCAGTTAAACCCCACCATCCCCTTTGTTGATAATGATGCATATGTAGTTAGTTCTGATGTAAGTCTTGCTGGGTACATTTGTACTCACGTTTGCCTATTTTATGTTTTTGTAGAGAGACTTCAGTCTCGCTAGTAGTTCCGCTTGGACTTCGATGTTTAGCATGTTACCTCAGCTACGATCTTGTGCCCTCGGTAGGATCTGGTAGATAGTCAGGCTTCTAAGCCTTTTTCATTTGTAGATGTCTGTGCTCAGACATGATAAGCTTCCGCTTGTGCTTGACTTGTATGCTCTGAATGTTGGGTCGTGAGACCCATGTTTGTAATATCTCGCTCCTCGGAGCCTAATGAATAAAATACTTGAGTTGTAGAGTCATGTTGTGATGCCATGTTGTATTTGCACATATCGAGCATATTGTGTGTATGTTATTGAAATGCTTGGTATGTGTGGGATCTGACTATCTAGTTGTTTATCCTTAGTAGCCTCTCTTACCGGGAAATGTCTCCTAGTGCTTCCACTGAGCCATGGTAGCTTGCTACTGCTCCGGCACACTTAGGCTGGCCGGCATGTGTCCTTCTTCGTTCCTGTGTCTGTCCCTTCGGGGAAATGCCACGCGATGAACACCGGAGTCCTGTTAGCCTGCTACAGCCCGGTTCACCGGAGTCCTACTAGCCCAGTGCTACAGCCTGGATTCACTCGCTGATGACCGACACGTTCGATGCTGGGTCATGGATGCCTGTCCCTGTAAGTTTGTGCCACTTTGGGTTTACGACTAGCCATGTCAGCCCGGGCTCCTTATCATATGGATGCTAGCGACACTATCATATACGTGTGCCAAATGGCGCAAACGGTCGCGGGCAAAGGTAAGGCGACACCCGTGGGAATACCGTGCATGAGGCCGCAAAGTGATATGAGGTGTTACATGCTAGATCGATGTGGTATTGAGTCGGGGTCCTGATAGCTTTGGTATCAGAGCCTGACTGCCTGTAGGATTACCAAGCCAAATTGGTCGAAGTTGTGTCTAGAAATGCTTTAGTTGTATAAGGGAATTGATTGTGGGATGGAACGTAAGGCTCTTTTTACTCCTTATACCTCATGGCCTTCTGATCTGAGTCATCCTCTTCTCTTCTACGGGGATTAAGAACTAGGCCTTCTCATCTATCTATCAGGATGACGTGTTACTAATCCATAGACTTATAGGATTGATAGTTTCAAGCCTCAATTCAGTTTCTACTACTTAATATGTTCTCAGGTCAACCAGAACCTTGATATGATGTTGTTAAGTGACTATGCAAATCCTTGTGAATGTCTCAATCTTTCTTGAGCATTTACAGTCGTTATGTTGTCCGAGTCATCCCAGGTTTCTAAATAGTCTGATGCATTTGCAAATCCTTTCTTTCCGTTCCCGATGTCCTTTATGGTCAGAATAAGCACTCTAACCGATGCGTTGAGGTAATCTATTGCCTTGACATATATGTTGGAGCTATTTTTTTTGATGGTTTATATGTTGGAGCTATTATTATGACCCTATGTATTTTAGGGAGTCACCTAGTAATCTAGCAATGTTTTGTGTTCCCAGTGTGAAGATTCTGGCCATCATTCTCGAAAGCATCTCGTGATGCTACATAGGAGTAGGTATTCTATTCCTGGGTTTTGAACCCGAGATTCACCCTACTTACTTCATGTTGATAGTGTTTGCTCGTTCCTTTAGGTTATTAGTAACCTTTGTATTAGTCCTTGAGGTCCGTGGTATTTCCTTCTTCCAAATACTATGAACCACTTATGGAAGAAGTTTATTTTATCAAAATATCACAACAGGAGTGCCTCGATGAGTTCTCCATTCATAATTGTGATTCTGCCAGTTCTACCTTTTTGCATGGGTTATCTGGAAGAAAAATGTTGAACTTGGTTCGACATACTAATCTATGCATCCACAACTCAGAAAATCATATGTTCCTTTGAGTTGTCCCCCTTTAGTTGTATCCTGACCTTCGTCCATCGATTGATAGTCAGGAGTAGTCGTGCATTCGTGTTCATCGATGCCTTTTACTTCTGTGGTCCGTCAAGCCATTCTATTCGGAATGACTAGGAGAAACAAACTCCAGTACCTCATCCATATCCAGGATTGGGTCAAAGTAGTTGTATCTCGCAGATCAAAATGCCAACCTAGCTTTTGTTCTGTTCTACCCTGAAGTATTACCTACTTTATGTCAGGAATGTCATGAGGGTTGCACCTTCTCTTATGGATTCTTGATATAGTGATACTTCTCACCATCGTTATACATTTCTCAGTCCCCGTGTTGTTGCAACCGGAATGCCGACAAGTGAATCGTGATGTGTGAAATCTATACTCCAAGCAACCCTGTTGCTTGGTAGTTAAAGGACTGTAGCTTCATTCTTAGTATGTTGATTATTCAATCATCACCCTAAGGTTGATTGTGCTACCTAGTCCCTATTTCCGGAGCACTCTTCGGTCGGTGAGTTAGGATTTTGTCAATCCCTCGCTCAATTTATCATCTCGTCTTGCCCTGAAAAGCAAGATTGTTCTCGAGCTTAGTAACATATCGGTGGTTCGTGATTTTCTGATCATCTTCTCGGAAGTATCACCAGGTCGTCACCTGACCGCTATGTTGAGTTCGTGATCAAGTTGGTTTATTCCTGTAAACCACCCCTTCTCCAAGAATTTGTGTTGCATACCCCTGAGCTATTTTGGTCAAGCTAAACAACAACTTGGAGAGTTGGAAGATGGAAGCTTGTCCGATTTAGTTCATCTTAAGGGATATCTTGTATGTGTGTTTGAAGAAAGATGATATCTTCATTGATTGATCCTCGAGACCAGTTGTTGGACCTATTGTCTTACCAAAGCTTTGATTTGAGAGTGGGCTATCCTTGAATCAAATCAGAACCAACGATGTTCCTAATGTTGTCTTACTCGTGGCTGATCCCTCGAGCATACACCATTATTTCCTTAGGTATGACCAATACTATCACTTGTTCTCATAATTATGGAATTCCATTTTTATGGAAACCTGGATGAATTGTTGTTGATTGAGCCCATCGACAACATCCTTGCCTTCTCCATAATTTTGTTGAACATTAAGCTAGTGTTGGAAAAAAATTAAAGCATTTGTTCATGCTAGCTCATGAAGCATATGTTCGGATGTAAGAAGTGACTTTCCTCTAGTTCATGTGCATTTGATGCAAGTTGCCACCGTGGATTCTAGAAAGTCAATGTTGCTTCCTTTGGAATCATCCCAAGTCGGTCATGCACGTGCGAAGTATTATGTGGTCTGTTAGACTGATCATCTTCGTTCCATATGAATTCCGTAGCACACCAAGCCACTGATTGATTTGTTCCAGATAAAGGAGTCTGTTTTAAAGTAAATACTTTAGATTACCGCGCGGAGACTTTGATATCATTAATGATGGTTCCCCTCCTGAACTCGGTCGTGTTTTATTATAAGACTACTACGTGGCCATGCTTGTCTGGGACAACGTGTTCAGATGTTTGTAGCAGAACCGACTCATCTTTTGGAGCTTGCTATCGTAGTTCATCCCCGAGAATCTCGCAACGTCATCTCATCGATTTGTGTTGCAAACTTTCATTTTTCTTTCTAGACTTGATGAGTCTGGATTATTCTGAAACCAACCAGATCTGAATCTCAGGCAGATATGATGGTTGGAACGTTTCCCAAGAATTATATTGTTGGTCTCTATGTAACCCGGTAAACTGGATGTCGTGGCCAACACACCCAGCCGGAAGACCTGTTATTGTAATATCTTGGTTGAAGAAGAAGTTGGCCACCTCTCCATAAGGACTTCGTAGGAATTATTCCCTAGTTGTGTGCCTTACGATTTTTGTTCTTCCGAAGTCCGACCTTTACTTGATGTTCTAGATATCAAACCATATCTATGAATGGGATACGCTAGTACATCAAGGAGAACATTAGAAGCGGAGTACTAAATGTCTCTCGGTCGATCATTCAGATTTTGTCCCCTTGGTCTCGCTAAGGTAAAATCTGAGAAGGTGTTATCTTCCTTTGCATTTGCATCATCCACCACTATTCATCATAGTAGTATGTTGTGTTGCCAGGATCCTTGACACGGATATTGGTAAAACCTTGATGAATATGGAAATGCTCAAGTTCTTGAGAGCACGCAAAAGTGCTAGGTTTTATCGTCGGCATTAATTGCATAGTGCTCTCAGTTTTCCTCGGTTATGCTATAACTTTTCAAACAATGGACTCACTCTCTACTGTTGAGCTTCTTCCCAGTTACTAAAATCATCCCTTGTGTTGTTTTCAACAAGGTAATCCACATCATCCATTCTAATCCGGTTATGCCATTCTACCGAACCCCTCTAAAAAATCGCTCGAGAATTGCCTTAGGTTGGTATAAGGAGTTTCAATGATCTCTAAATCAAAGGTAATTCTTTTTGCCACTTAAGGGGATATTTCTACGAGTCACCTTCCCTAAGGTGTCTCGTTGTGGTATCATGGCAACTTTTTTTTTCGTCGCTACTTTGAAACCTCATCAAATTGTTTCTTCCGTCCTTCATGATGTGTGTTTTGCCTCTCAGCTCAAGAGATGTTCTACATCTCATTCCGTGAGTTGATCTTGTGATCATTAAACCTTGTAGAGTGTTTCTGTCCTCGTGTTTGATGAAGATCTCAAAAGCAAGGACGTCAAGATCAATTGGAGCACTGGATCAGCATCATCGAGAAGGACAATTGGATCATGAAGTTTGAGCTGGCTTAGTGTCCCCTTGTCTTTTTACCTCACGTCTTGAATCTCGGGACGAGATTCTTGTTTAGTGGGGGTGAGTTATCACAGCCCTAGAGTTTGTTTGTAAGTAGTTGCATAATCATCCATGCATCATGTCTAAATTTATTGGAAACTTGAAATGGGGATGCTTAAACCCTAGCACCAAATGAATTCAACTAGGGTCAAATAAAATCTTTTTCATTGAACTCAAAATGCCCTCTAAAATGTTCAACATTTCTGGTTTGAGGTGAAAGCATCTACCAAAAATGGTTTATATTTTAGTAGGACATATTGGGCTCTGAATTAAATCATACTCTATTTGCATTTGGGCATTTAAATACTATAAAATATTTTAAATGCTCAAATAATCATAAACTAAAATGTTTACTGTTGGATATATTCTAAACAGTAGCCATGATTAGTTTCATGATTTTTGGATCTGTTTAAGTATTTTAAATAAAGCCCTAAAGATTACAGAAAATAGAAAACAATAAATAAAAGAGAGAGAGATATTTTTTACCTGGGCCACTTACCTGGCCGCAGCCCACCTGGCAGGCCCAGCACTATGCTGGCCCATGCCAGCCAGCTGCTTCGTCCTCGCCAGGCAGGCACAGAGGTGACGCCGACGAGCGCGAGCTCGCCACGGTGCCACCTGCTTGCCGCTCGTGCCCCTGGATGTCTGGACGACCTCCACGTCGTCGCCCCGACCCCCTGGACCCCTCCATTCGCCCCCAACGCCTCTCCCTCGCCCGTTCCCCACCATGGCCGAAGCCTCCATGGACGCGCCGCCGTAACCCCGTGCCCACAGCCACTGCCCCACCTCTCGACGCATCCCAGAGCTCCGCCTCGACCTTCTCCTCCTCCTCACCACGCCAAGTGAGCCGGGAAGCTCTGTTTCGTCTTCACCATCGTCGTCTTCAACCTGCGGCCGCCGAGATCGCCTCCGCCGCCTCGTTTGCTCCGGTCATCCCCCGAGCTCGCCGTCCACCCCACGACGATCACCGTGAGCTTCTGCCTATCCTCCCCCTCTCCGTTTGCTCTGTCGCACACCGTAGCGACCACATCGCACTCACCCGGATGCGCTGCCGCTCGCACTCGTCGCCGGTGATGCTCTGGTGACCATTTGGTCCCGGGCATGCGCCCAACGCGCTCCCCGCATCGTGTAGAGCCTCCATGGCACCTTGCTGTGCTCGTTTGCGCACCGCAGCCCCATCCCCACTTGCACCCGAGCTTCGGCCGCCGCCAAGCTCGTCGCCGGCACCACTCCGGCCACTCTCCGGCAGCGCCACCACCACGGTTGGATGCGGACGAGCGTCCGCATCCCGTAGCTGTGCTTCGCGCGCCAAACGGCGTCCTGTAGGCGGAACCCGCAGCGCACAGCCGCGTCTGGCCTCACCGGCGTCATGACGCCGGCGGGTTTGACCCATTGACCTTGACCGGGTGGGTCCAGATTGACTCCCCTGAGTCTATGACAAGTGGGGCCCCCTCTACTAATTAACCAGATTAGTTTTAACTAAATTTAGTTAGTTAAATAACTACTGACATGCGGGACCCACTGGTCATTTTGACCTAGACCAGCTCCATTGACCACTGACGTCATCCTGACGTAATGCTGACACAGTAAGTTATTTACTGGAATTATTTTTACACAGGAAATTCCAGAAAATACCACAAACTTCAAAAATTCATAGAAATTAATATGTAACTCCAAATTCAAAGATTTATATATGAAAAATGATCAGAAAAATCCAATCTATCCATCTGTACTGGTTTCATGCATGTTAGAGCAACCTAAACTTGTTGTTTAGACGAAACAAGTTAATGCACCTTTATGACTTCATAAAATGGGTTTGCATTTGATTCTTTGGTTCAAATGGACTCATCTCAATCTGTTCTAGCTTGCATTAGCCCAAAACACATCCATATTGCCATGTCATAGCATGCATCATATTGTTGCATATCGTCATGTGATGATTGTGTTCAATGTATCTTTTGTGGTAGGTTCTGCCTTCGAGGATACCTACGATTATCCGACTGAAGGGCAGTATGCTACTATCACTCCATCAGGCAAGCAAAACCCCCTTGTTCATTCCGATACAATCCCACTCTCTCGCTCCTGCTCTCTTTTACTGCATTAGGACAACAACGATTCATCTGTTACTTGTTGTGGTAGCTGAACCCCTTTATCCTTTGCATGACCTGTCATTCCACAGTAAATAGATGAAACCCACTAGCATGAGTAGGAGTTGTTTGAGCCCTGTTGTGCCTACTCATTCATGCTTGTTTGTCATGCCTGCTACTGCTTAGAGTTGAGTCAGGTCTGATTCATCAAGGATGAATCAGAGGTGTGTGAACATGTCCTACGGTGTGTGAGCTAAGTGTGTGAACACGATTTGGTAAAGGTAGCGGTGAGAGGCCATGTAGGAGTACATGGTGGGTTGTCTCATTGCAGTCGTCCTCAGGAACTGAGTTTTGTGTTTGTGATCCATGAAACAGATACTACCACGCATTGGGCCCGAAACCAATGGACCCTCTCGGCTTCTTATTCACCCTTGTCCTCTATCTAGGAGTTGCAAGTAGTTTCTGGTGTTTGTAGTATGCTGGAGGCCGTGCGCAGTGCTGACCGAAGGGGTGGGCTGTGATGCGGTAGGCACGTGGCACGGTGTACCGGGCGCCCGTTTGGTGTCTCGGGAACCCTGCACACATTGTTTGGGGCTGTGAGCGAAACTCCGGCCGGATCTCCTCGCGGATGGAACCCGAATAGGCGATAAACCTGGACTAGAGACTTGAGTGTTTAGGTAGGTCATGGCCGACACCCTCATTGGGCTTCCTCTTGAAGGTTGCCGAGTACATGTCGTGTAAACGGCGGTAAGTGGTGAGAGCGTGTGTGAAGAAGTACACCCCTGCAGGGTTAACATCATCTATTCGAATAGCCGTGTCCGCGGAAAAGGACTTCTGGGTTGCCTGTACAGTTCATAGACAAGTGAAAGTGGATACTCTAAAATACGCAAGATAAGTGTGAGTGCTATGGATGGCGTTCTCGTAGGGAGACGGGAGCGGATCCATAGTGGTGTATTGATATGGTGAATATGTGGACTCGTGTGCGCCACCTCAAAGAGTTACTTGCAGTAGTAGTTCAGGATAGCCACCGAGTCAAAGCTGGCTTGCTGTAGTTAAACCCCACCATCCCCTTTGTTGATAATGATGCATATGTAGTTAGTTCTGATGTAAGTCTTGCTGGGTACATTTGTACTCACGTTTGCCTATTTTATGTTTTTGTAGAGAGGCTTCAGTCTCGCTAGTAGTTCCGCTTGGACTTCGACGTTTAGCTTGTTACCTCAGCTACGATCTTGTGCCCTCGGCAGGATCTGGTAGATAGTCAGGCTTCTAAGCCTTTTTCATTTGTAGATGTCTGTACTCAGACATGATATGCTTCCTCTTGTGCTTGACTTGTATGCTATGAATGTTGGGTCGTGAGACCCATGTTTGTGCTTGCTACTGCTCCGGAACACTTAGGTTGGCCGGCATGTGTCCTTCTTCGTTCCTGTGTATGTCCCTTCGGGGAAATGTCACGCGATGAATACCAGAGTCCTGTTAGCCCGCTACAGCCCGGTTCACCGGAGTCCTGCTAGCCTAGTGCTACAGCCTGGATTCACTCGCTGATGACCAACACGTTCGATGCTGGGTCATGGATGCCTGTCCCTGTAAGTTTGTGCCAGTTTGGGTTTACGACTAGCCATGTCAGCCCGGGCTCCTTATCATATGGATGCTAGCGACACTATCATATACGTGTGCCAAAAGGCGCAAACGGTCCCGGGCAAAGGTAAGGCAACACCCGTGGGAATACCGTGCGTGAGGCCGCAAAGTGATATGACGTGTTACATGCTAGATCGATGTGGTATTGAGTCGGGGTCCTGACATTTACTATACACTCTGCAGAGGTAGCGCATTGTACCCACACTACGGAACCCATGGCCTCGCACTCCCATTCGGGTGGACCAACGGCTTTCCGACAAAACCGATCTACTGCCATGACACTCTCCCGACCACTTCGACTCACTCCCCACTGGGCTAAGTCATGGGTGGCCCCGTGCCTACCTCAAGACACCTCAAACCACCGTCGTGGCAACGATCCACTCTGGGACCCAAAACTTAACTCAACAACGGGCACACAAGGCTTATGTTCGCCTACCTGATTAGGGTAGCGCGCGCCCATAACCTTCCCTCGTTGGAGGCACCGGCGAGAGGCACGACAATAGACCCAGTTAGGACCGTCCCATACCAGTAAGCGTGGCTGCACTGGTCAGCATCATTTCAGCGGCACCATGACTCAGCCAACAGTTGTTTAAGTTCAATTTAATCCGGTTAACCTGAATGCAAATATGCTAAGTCATGATAAAATGCATGAACATGATATCAACATAATCATGAGGGTATCACATAACTATCCACCATATCAACAATAAATTATATTCACTGAGCATGGCATACTGACTAGCATGAACATCACCAACATCAACATGTACTACTAGCAAGCATAAATATATGAAAGGAATTACTAGTAGGTAGAACATGATGACAGAGTACAAGACAACATAGCACAAAAGTGAACATGCAAATCTAAACATCATCGGAACAACGATAACTATCTTTTCAATAAACAAACATTTAATAAAGATTCAAGTTGAAAACCATGGCTACTGCATGACTATCATGCAAGTGTGTATTTTCCCTTGCCTGGGGTGGAAGAAATCACTGGAAGAAAGTGCAAGAAACTTGCAGAAAGAATCGCCGAAAAATGTACTCTCTTGGAGGGGGCTGAATAAGGGCAAGGGCATAATGGTCATTTTCACAATGTCTAACCATAGTGAAGATGAAACCAACAGAACGGTCTCGACGAAATGAAGAAGTGAGCGTTGGTTTCACCTTAAACAGAGTTACGGTTGAAAAGTTATGGAGGGTTGAAGTTCAGGGACTTTTCTGTAAAAATTTCATCACAAACAAGTCCCTGAGTGGATAAGGCAGAGGCGTAAAGTTAGAAATACGTTTTTGGAAGTTGAAAACGTAAAATAGAAGTACGTTTTCAATTATTTCACGTGGCGAGGCTGGCCAGCGTTGTCGTGCGGGTCCCACGCGGGTGGGGCCCGCCACTTATCCAGTTGGCAGGGGTGGGGCCGAGGCTTGTGTGGCTGACGCGCGGGGCCCACGGGATGCACGCTGCTGTTCAACGCCCTCCTCCCGCTCCTCCTTCTTATTCCCCGACGGGAGCAGTTGAGGGGTGAGGCAGCGGCGCTACCGGCGCTGGGCACGGCAGCTCCGGCCATCTTCGGCCAAGGAGAGGGCACCGGCGGACTCGGGCGGCTGCACCGCACCCATCCAGAGGGAGAGCTGGCGCCGGGGAGAGCTAGAGCTGCCGCGGCTGGAGGCAACAGAGAGCACAGCCGGCAGCGGCCGTTCTAGGGAGGCGCGGCCACAGGGCCTCCGGCGAAGAGTGAATGGGTTGGGGAGGCTCTACGGGGCACGGAGAAGCCGGGGGTGGTGGTGGAACGGAGGGAACAGGCTTGGTTCGACCGAATCGAGGAGGGGCAGAGGCGGCGGCCATGGCGGCCGGAGGACGAGCAGAGGGGCTCCGTGTTAGATGATAGAGATAGAATACTGTTTAAGTTCATCTTGTGATCTATCTCCTCTTCTATAACTTCCTGTATTCGAACTCTGTAACCTGGAACGCATCCTAGCGATAGTTCCTTTCATGTACGCCACGGCTGGCTATCTTGCCTTCATCAATATATACACGCGGCCACCCAAGTGTGAAGATACGCTTCCCAACCAAATCTTTCATGGTCATCAGAGCCTCTTCCTCCTAGATCGAATTTCATCTAGCTAGAGCAAAAGCCATGGCCGGAACTACCTCATCCGCCCTCACCAGCACCTCGAGTTCCCTCACCACCGATTCATCCACCTCCCTCTTCGCCCCGTCATCAAGCACCACGCACGCTATGTCCATCGGACCACCACCGCAAGAGAAGCTAACCAGGAGCAATTTTCTCCTGTGGAAGGCCATCGTGTTGCCCCAGATCAAAGGCGCCCAGATGCAGCACTTCCTTGAACTGACGAGCCAAGCGCCGCCGGCCACTCTCACCGTCACTAAGGACGGGAAGGAGGAACAAGTTTTCAACATGGCACGAGTCCTCTGGTCTGCTCAACAGCAGCAGCTTCAAGGGTACTTGACGGGATCCCTCTCCCGCGAGATCCTTGCCCAAGTCGTCACCCTCCAGACGTCGCACGAGGTATGGGCTGCCATCCATGCCACGTTCGCAGCTCATCCCAGGCTCAGGCGATCAACACCAGAATTGCTTTGCACAATCTTCAAAAGGGGAACGCAAGTATGGCCGACTACCTCGCCAAAGTGAAGTCCCTCACGGACGAGATCGCACGTTCAGGCGAAAGACCTCTCTCTGATGGCGAGATCACATCGCATATTCTTGCTGGACTCGACCTCGAGTACAACCCGGTTGTCTCTGCCCTTGCTGCTTGGGTGGAGCCTGTCACCGTTCCTGAACTCTATAGCCAACTCCTCTCCTTCGACGCTCGGATCAATCTACTCCATGGTCTGAACCCTCGACAGTCTTCTGCAAATTCTGTCTCTCGCGGGCGTGGAGCAGGAGGTCGCGGGCGTGGTCACCAGACGCACAGCCGCAGCAATAGCAGCAGCGGGCGCGGGCGTGGTGCCTCTCATTACGGGCGCTCAGGTGCGGGAGGCACCAACCAGAACGGCGGAAGCGGGGGCGGCTACAACCAGTACGGCGGGGGTTCATCTTCCAACAGCCGTGGGGGCGGCCACAACCAGTACAGCGGGGGTTCCTCCTCCAACAGCCTCGTCCTCGCTGCCAGTTATGTAAGAAGCCGGGTCATGAGGTGATGGAGTGCTGGCACAGGTTTGATGAGAACTACGTCCCAGACGAACGCCATGTAGCTGCAGCAATAAGGGAACAGGAAGAAGATGCAGGCACGGTCTGGTATGCTGATTCCGGCGCCACAGATCATGTCACCAATGAAGTTGAGAAGCTCGCTCTCCGCGAGAAGTACTTCGGGAGCGATCAAATTCACACCGCAAGCGGTGGAGGTATGGACATTCATCACATAGGTCAAGCTATTATTAATTCCCCTACTTGCAAACGTGATCTTCTTTTAAAAGATGTCCTACATGTTCCACAAGCCGATAAAAATCTTGCATCCATGTCTCGTCTAAGTTCCGATAACAATGTCTTTTTTGAAACTCATCCTAAATACTTTTTTATAAAGGACCGGGCAACGAGGGAGCTCATCCACCACGGTAGATGCATTGGAGGACTCTACCCCATCACATCAAGAGCTTTTAGTCATCTTTGTCATCTTCAAGTCTACTCCGTCATCAAGCCCTCCTTGGCAAGATGGCATCAAAGATTAGGACATCCGTCATCGATCATAGTTAAGCAAGTAGTGAATAAAGGCAATCTTATGTTGTCCCATAGTCAAAGTGAAGAGTCTGTTTGTGATGCTTGTCAATGTGCCAAGAGTCATCAACTTCCTTATCCTAAGTCAACTAGTGTGTCTCATGCTCCTTTAGAGCTTATTTTTAGTGATGTATGTGGTCATGCAAGAGATTCTTTTGGAAGAAAGAAATATTATGTTAGTTTTATCGATGACTTTAGTAAATTCACTTGGATATATTTGCTCAAGTACAAATCTGAAGTGTTTTCTATTTTTCAAGAGTTTCAAAAGCTTGTTGAAAGACAATTCGGCAGAAAAATCCTCACGGTCCAAAGTGACTGGGAAGGGGAGTATGAGAAACTCAACTCTTTCTTTCGAGACATAGGCATAGAACGTCATGTATCATGTCCTCATGCTCATCAACAAAATGGTTCGGCTGAACGCAAACATCGTTGTTGAAGTAGGTCTCTCCCTTCTTGCTCATGCATCAATGCCACTTAAATATTGGGATGAAGCTTTCATTGCTGCCACCTATCTCATAAATCGTTTGCCTAGTAAAGTGATTGGTAACACCACTCCTTTAGAACGATTATTTCATCAAAAACCAGACTACAATTCTCTCAAAATCTTTGGGTGTGCTTGCTACCCCAATTTGCGTCCTTACAATCGTCACAAACTTGAGTTCCGTTCTACCCAGTGTGTCTTCATTGGTTATAGCAATCTTCATAAAGGATACAAGTGTCTTGAAATTTCAACTGGACGCATCTATATTTCTCGTGACGTTGTTTTTGATGAAACATTATTTCCCTTTGCAAAGCTTCACCCAAATGCAGGAGCTCTACTTCGTGCTGAAATATCTCTCCTTCATGATTCTTTATCTAATCCAGATCACGGGGGTGAATTAACTAATGTTGATCATGTGATTAGTTCAAAGGAAAAAGAAAATTTTGATTCTGTTGACATATGTGCAGAAACAGGGCATCATTTTATGTGTGAAGGTACGGACAAAAGAGACAACACGGGATCCAGAGCTGTTTCTCCTAATCCCGACGCATCCTGCAGCACGCGATCCCAGGAGGATCCTGGCGACAGGCGCAGCGCGTCAGCCCAGGAGGACAGCCGCAGTGTTTCAGCCCAGAAGGAGACACTGGGCGACAGCGCTGGGCCCGGCAGCCCAGCCGATGTGCGCCTGCGTGGCTCGCCTCGCACCACGTGTGCGTGGGCCGGGAACCAGGAGACCAGCGTGGGGCCCAGCGCTAGTTCTCCGTTCCGCACGCCCGAGCGTGGATCGCCCGTCATCGAGCCATCAGATGCAGCCCTGGCAGGATCTTCTGCGACAGAATCTGATCCAGCGGGATCTTTTGCGGCAGAAATGTGTGTCACGCCTGGATCCTCTGTGGCGAGTCCTGCAGCTCTACCTTCTGTACCAGAAGTTCCTCCTCGTATTACAAGGTCAAAAACCAGTGTGTTCAAACCAAAGGAATACAAGGACGGCACAATCAGGTATGACAAGATCAAGCATGCGTTTCTAACCACTACCGGTGAACCTGTTCATTTAAATGATGCTCTTGCTCATGAAGAATGGAAAACTGCTATGGATGTTGAATATCATGCACTCATGGAAAATAAAACCTGGCATCTAGTTCCACCATTAAGGAGTAAAAATATAATTGATTGCAAATGGGTTTATAAGATCAAGAGAAAGTCAGATGGGAGTATAGACAGGTACAAGGCTAGATTAGTTGCTAAAGGTTTTAAGCAAAGGATTGGCATTGACTATGAAGATACCTTTAGCCCTGTTGTAAAGTCGGCTACTATCAGACTTGTGCTTTCAATTGCTGTTTCCAGAGGTTGGAGTCTACGACAGCTAGATGTTCAGAACGCGTTTCTTCATGGTGTTCTGGAGGAAGAAGTGTTCATGCGGCAACCACCAGGTTATGAAAACAAAAACACACCAGGTTATGTGTGTAAGTTAGACAAAGCCTTATATGGATTAAAACAAGCACCAAGAGCATGGTACTCCAGGTTGAGTACACAGTTATAAATGCTTGGGTTCACTCCATCGAAGGCAGATACCTCACTCTTTTTCTACAAAAAAGGCAACATTACTATATTTGTTCTTGTTTATGTCGATGATATAATTGTTGTCAGTTCTAGTCCAGATGCTACTACCTGCTTGTTGAAGGATCTAAAGTTGGAATTTGCCCTCAGAGATTTGGGAGATCTTCATTACTTTCTTGGTATAGAAGTCAAGCAGGTAAAAGATGGTATACTTCATACTCAGGAAAAATATACCACTGACATACTCAAGAGAGTAGGATTGGAACATTGCAAACCTGTGAGTACACCACTCTCAACTTCAGAAAAACTTACAGTTGAAAGTGGAGAACTACTTGGATCAGATGATGCAACAAATTACAGAAGTGTTGTAGGTGCATTACAATACTTGACTCTTACTCGTCCTGATATTTCTTATTCTGTGAATAAAGTGTGTCAATACTTGCATGCTCCTAGTACAGCTCATTGGACTGCAGTTAAGAGAATTCTGAGGTACTTGAAGTTTACAGAAGGACTTAGACTTCAGATTAACAAGTCTTCGTCTATGCTTGTTACTGCTTATTCTGATGCAGATTGGGCAGGGTGTGCTGATGATAGAAGGTCCACAGGTGGCTTTGCCGTATTTCTGGGATCAAATCTTGTATCATGGAGTGCAAGAAAACAAGCCACTGTCTCAAGATCTAGCACTGAGGCTGAGTACAAGGCTCTAGCGAATGCTACAGCTGAAGTCATGTGGATTCAGACTTTGCTTCATGAACTTGGAATCAAGACTCCACAAGCTGCGAGGTTATGGTGTGATAATATTGGTGCTACATATCTCTCAGCTAATCCTGTGTTTCATGCAAGGACAAAACACATTGAAGTTGATTTTCACTTTGTCAGAGAAAGGGTAGCTCGCAAGCTTCTTGACATTCAGTTCATACCAACTGGAGATCAACTTGCTGATGGGTTCACGAAACCTCTTACAGCTAGAAGGTTAGATGAGTTCAAGTACAATCTCAACCTTGGTAAGATTACATAGGTTTAGATTGAGGGGGAATGTTAGATGATAGAGATAGAATACTGTTTAAGTTCATCTTGTGATCTATCTCCTCTTCTGTAACTTCCTGTATTCGAACTCTGTAACCTGGAACGCATCCTAGCGATAGTTCCTTTCGTGTACGCCACGGCTGGCTATCTTGCCTTCATCAATATATACACGCGGCCACCCAAGGGTGGAGATACGCTTCCCAACCAAATCTTTCACTCCGGTGCTCAGGAAAGAGGTTTGGGTAGGGTAGAGGGGAGTGGAGAGGCTGGAGATGAGCTCAAACGGCTCGGGGGAAGGCCATTTATAGGCGGGGTGAGGGCACGGCCTCGGGTGCCGCCGTGCGCACCCGGCCGACGCTCTAGCGAGGTCAGCGAGCATGGGAGGGCACGGGGAACGCGAGACGGGTATGCGGACGATCCCCAGAGCTCACGGAGTCGAGGGGAGCAGAGGAAGAGGCCAAGCGCCATTAAAGCTCGGTCGGCCACAGTGTGCCCGTGGGCGTTCGGCGGTGAGCGTCGGTGAGCGCGATGAGGAAACGGACGGAGGGGAGAGGGGTCTGGGAGAACGGCGACGATGCAGGCTACCTACTGGACATCATCACGAGCGCGAAGCCGACGAGAGGGGGAGGGGGTCCAGCACAAACAGCCACTGGACGCGCTCATGGCATGCCAAAACGATGGTCACCACTAGTGCTGGCATGTGTGGGAGGCAAACAGCTGGCAATTGATGTCTAGTGGTAAGTCCTTCGAATGGTGGTTTCAACTGAGGTGGTAACTTGGTTAAATATGCTCTGGTTAAATAGAAATCACCCTCTGAAGTTTACTACAGTAAACTTGGGTGAGTACTGGTGATCAACAGTGATATGCTATGGGCCAAATAAGTTATCTGGGGTGTTTAGCTATGGAGGGACTATGATCCTGGAGGTTTTGAGGGTAAATGGACCAAGTTTACTGCAGTTGCTTCACAACTGACCAAAATGGTCTAGAAACTAGATCATGATGGTGCACTCACATGGAGTGTCAACTTGGGATAATATTGGGCAAAGCTTAGTCATTTGGTCTTATGAAGATGCTCAAAAAGTCTCATACCATTTGGCCAAGCCAAAATGGCACTTGCTTCACAAACATCTCCACTGGATAGAAACTTGGAATAATTATGGTGATCAAATGGATCAATGAAATGATGCCAAATTGGGTGGAGAGATGTTTTATGGCATAAGAGACATCTGGTAATTTATCAGGATTTTTGAAGCAATACAAAATGCACTTGCTTCACAACCTGAAAATATTGCCAGAATCAAAGATTTTCTCATGTGCTCACATTGATGATTGGATGGGGCTGAAAATGGGTGGAAGGGGCTAATATGAGCACATTAAGGAGTGTGCAAAAGTTCAACTCATTTGGGTACTCCTAGCTAGTACTTCCTTCACAAAGCTTTCTGTTTGACAAAAACTTTGAAAATTCACTGAGGAAAATTGTCTAGGCAAATAAATTTGAACTTGTGCATGAGGCAATTATTTGGACATATAAACATGCCCAAAAAGGTTGGGAGTCAATAGGAGAAATATAAATGACACTTCCTTCACAAAGTGCCATTTAGGGCAGAAAGGAAGAATAATTATTGGGGAATTATTTTTGAACATGGCAATGAAAAGTTTTGCCATATTTGATCAAGATATGACCCAAATAGTTTATGAGAATTATTTGGGAATTTTAGGAGTGAGGGAAATATAGGTTGCTTCACAACCTAGGGCAATTTGAGTTATCCCTTTAATAGAAATGGCATATTCCCAATAAAAAGAATATGGGTATTTGGGCTAGGATGGAAATGACAGGGTCTAGGGAAAGATTTGGGAATGACAAGCTACTCTAGAAGCAAAGAAGAGGGCATCTTCTTCAGTTTCCAGACCACAAAGCCACGGAAAAAAGAAAACTCAGGCAAAAACCTCGGAAAAACAAAAGAAAAAGAAATGGCCAAAAATCAGGCTGTCACAAACCTTACCCCCTTAAAGAAATCTCGTCCCCGAGATTTGGTTGCTCAGGGAACTAGTATGAATATTCTGACTTAAGGAACCCGTTTCCAACTCGGGTATCCTTTTTCCTTTATTGTTGTTCCCATTAAATTATTATCTGACTGGCCCTGGGGTGGTTTGATTCACTGTATCCTCCTTCTGACAGATCTTACCTTGCTTTTTCATGCTTATATAGGCTCCAATTTCTTTTTCGATCTGCTGACTAGCTGAGTGTGATTTGATTATCACGACTGAAATATATGCCCGTCTCACAAATCCAAAAGTGATTTCTGCTGGGTGTGCCACCCGACACTGATAACCTTTCATGTAATGATGATCAGATTTTTCTGATGAAAACTCAAGCTCTAACTCATTGCATTGGGTTTCTCAACTAAATGCAGGTCCCTTGGGTTCCAAATAGTGAGTTAAAACATAACCATTTCCTGACAGATTCTGACTCATCGCAGAAGTTTCTGAATCATCTTAACTGGTTCCATTGTCGTGAGTATCGGATCCGTACCAAATATTTGATTGTCTCCTGTCGCGGCCAGCATAAAGGGTTTGGCCTGTATGATAATATCTGCAGACTTGACTGGAAGTGGTTCTGACGGAAAAGTTTTGTTCACGACAGGCTATCCATGATGATTCATATAAGTGAGGACTCAGGCTTCCAGACCGTTATTCCTCATGCCGATTACTCATGCCGTAGGCATATTGTCGGTGTCAAAACCGGCGGATCTCGGGTAGGGGGTCCCGAACTGTGCGTCTAGGCGGATGGTAACAGGAGACAAGGGACACGATGTTTTTACCCAGGTTCGGGCCCTCTCGATGGAGGTAAAACCCTACTCCTGCTTGATTGATATTGATGATATGGGTAGTACAAGAGTGGATCTACCATGAGATCAAGGAGGCTAAACCCTAGAAGCTAGCCTATGGTATGATTATTGTGATGGTTGTTCGTCCTACGGACTACAACCCTCCGGTTTATATAGACATCGGAGAGGGCTAGGGTTATACATAGTCGGTTACAATGGTAGAAGATCTACATATCCGTATCGCCAAGCTTGCCTTCCACGCCAAGGAAAGTCCCATCGAGACACAGGACGAAGTCTTCAATCTTCTATCTTCATAGTCTTGGAGTCCAGCCGATGATGATAGTCCGGCTATCCGGACACCCCCTAGTCCAGGACTCCCTCAGTAGCCCTTGAACCAGGCTTCAATGATGATGAGTCCGGCGCGCATATTGTTCGGCATTGCAAGGCGGGTTCCTCCTCCGAATTAATTCATAGAAGATTGTGAACACCAGGATAGTGTCCGGCTCTGCAAAATAAATTCCACATACCACCATAGAGAGAATAATATGTACACAAGTTCAATCTGCTGAAGTATTTTGTGGCGTGACGTCACACCACTACCAAGCTTTTACTCGAATCGTTTTTATTATACCACCTCAGCGTGTTTAGCGAAGCGGTTCCCTTGGCACGTCTTGTCGAAGCAGAGATCATGTTCCCCTTATTCCGGGATTCCCATCAATACGGACGTGGGTAACCCAATCGCGCCATTGATTGTGGCGCTTGGGAGATAAGCGAGTTTTACCAGGCCGGGGGGACGCATAGTCTTCGTCCGCCCGTATATATAAGGGGATAAGGATCCGCCTCTTTTACCTACGCCTTCTTCCTTCTTTGCTTATCCATCTCCGCACACTCGAGCTCCAGCGCCCAAGTCCGCACATCTCGCCTCAACCTTCTCCAGCCATGTCCGGAGCGGGAGGCAAGTGGATGGCCTCCTCCGTCACGGAGGGGCACATCGAGAAGCTGCGCGGTGCCGGATACCTATCCGGTGACATCGCGCATCGGCTGCCCGACGAGGGGCAGCTCATCCCCACCCCCAGGCCCCATGAGAGGGTCGTATTCCTTCCCCACTTCCTCCGCGGACTGGGCTTCCCACTTCATCCCTTCGTCCGGGGGCTCATGTACTACTACGGCCTGGACTTCCACGATCTGGTGCCAAACTTCATCCTCAACATCTCGGCGTTTATTGTCGTGTGCGAGGCCTTCCTCTGCATCCAGCCCCACATCGGCTTGTGGATAAAGACCTTCAATGTCAATCTGAAGGTGGTGAAGGGCGTCCAAGTGGAGTGCCGAGGCGCCATGGTGGGCAAAATGCCCAACGTCACCTGGCTCGAGGGTGCCTTCGTGGAGTCCGTCAAAGGGTGGCAATCGGGGTGGTTCTACATCATCAAGCCGCGTGACCCTAAATGGGCAGCGGCCCCCGAGTTTAGATCTGGTACCCCTATGCAGCTCACCTCCTGGAAAGAGAAGGGCTTGCTATGGGGTTGTTCGGAGGAGCTGAACGGACTCCAGTCCTGTCTCCAGACCCTGGTGAACAAGAAACTTAAGCTTGTCAATGTGATCCAGGTCATGCTCGTCCGCCAGATTCTCCCCTGCCAGCAACGGGCCTTCAATTTGTGGGAGTTTGATCCGGCACAGCACCGGACCCTGAGCGGGCTCTTCGACACGATGTACGAAGCTGCCTGGAGGGTGCTGTTCAAGGGGGAAGAAGCCCCCGCATCCGCAACTGAAGATCGCGGATTCGGCACAAAGCGGCCGGCCGGCGAGGTAAGCTTTGTTATCCTTTATGGGACACTCATATCTTTCATAGTTCGACTCTATGTGGGATCTAAAACTCCCAATGCCTTTAACAGGATTGGCAAAAGACGTCCAGCTCCCCTTCCTAAAGACCCAGCGGACACCCGTTTCACGGGACTGCTGGTTCCGGCCCTTTATGTGGTGCCGGAGAAGAAGGCCAAGAAGAAGGCCACGGGAACCGAAGGAGTTCCCGGCGCCAGGTGGTATCGGACTCGTCGTCCGATGGCTCCGAGGCGGACTCCTCCCCCGAAGACGAGGAGGGGAAAGAGGACTCTCCCCAAGAGGGGGGAGAGAAGAAGAGGAAGGCTTCCCCAATGAGGGAGGCCGAAGGGTCCAAGAAGGGAAGGACCCTTCCTCCGGACTGCTCCGCCAACACCGACGACGGCGACGAGGAGTGGCCCTCAAGGGCCAAGCCTCTGGCAAGATCGTAAGTATCCGGATTCCTGAATGACTTATAATTTCTCTTTGTGCCACGTAGTGTCCTTCTAATGCCGCATACAACCTGTAGTTCGGCCGAGGACGATCTTCCCGCTTCATCGAGCGGGTCCTTGGCACCGTTGGATGTGGATTCCCTTCCGACCGCCTCAACTCCCCGTGACGCTGACGACGCCAAGGTGGGATCCCATGAGGGGACCCATCAGGAGGAGGAGGTTCTGGAGGTGCCGCAAGGCAACCTCCCGGACTTTGCACCGGACTCCGTACCGGAGCCAGCAGTGGTTCCGAAGTCCGGCAGGCGGCCCCTTTGTAAGAAGGGCCACACAGTGACACCGGCGGCCTCCGTCAAACCGGAGGCGCCGGACAACTTGTACTATAATGAGTGTGGTGATTCAGAAGGTTCATCTCGCCAAGAGCAGGCTGACCGTAGCCTGCAGCAGCCTTATAACAGGCTTTGAGGTAAGAAATTTAAAATATGTAATGTAATACCACATAGACAGTAGCCCCTGATGCTCGGTTCGGTGTTCGGAAAGAAAAGCCGGACTGAGGATCTAATAAAGATATACGCAGGAGTTCTAAAAATTATGTCAATATGGGATTGCAGGCTGCGCTGCTGACCTCTGCCGCACTGACTGCGGAAGTCGGTGCTTTAAAGCAGAGCCTTGAGCGGTCCGAGAACGAGCTCGGCCTTGCCAAGAAGCAGCTCGAGGACAAAGAAGGTGAGTAACACCATATTAATTTTGTACCTTACAGAAAAGGATTTTGGTTGCAAGAGAAATAACGAGGATAATGTGGGCACTGCAGGGGCCACGAACAAGGTGGCGACCCTGAAGGAGGCCGTGTCCGCGGCCGAGCGTAATGTGGCCGCGGAACGAGCTGAGAGAGAGAAGCAGGAGGCGCGGGTGGCGGAGGTGCAGCAAGAGCTCCCGGTTCTCATGGAAAAGCACGAGAGTTTGGAGCGCGACTCGAAGACTCGAGAGTCCGAGCTTGCCTCGGCTCTTGAGAGTGCCAAAGCCGCTAAGGCCGAAGCCCATAAGGCCCTCCAGGAGATCGAGGCGGTGAAGAAGATAGCGGCGGGTAAGGCATTTTTCATGCAAAGCAAGCATGTGAATGTGAATTACCTATTACTTACCCGAATTCGGAGCTCTCTAGGAGCGTTTGCAGATATGCCTCGTAGCGTGTCCGATGTCGCCGCATTCTACCGGGCCGAGGAGGGGAGCTCGACGGAGAAGGTCTTCTGGTCTCAGTATGCTGAGGCCGGACATCCGGTGCCCCTTAGCGACCAGCTGAAGCAGCTGGTCGAGCTCCACAAGGTAGCCGAACAGGCCATAAAGGTCCTCATAGTTCGGCTGTGGCCCGAGGAGGCCATGCCTGGGAGCTACTTCGGCTTAGTGCGGAGGCTGGTGGATGCATGTCCCTGGTGGAAGTCGTCAAGCGCTCTGCCTGCATTGAAGGTGCCCGTCAGTCCCTTGCCCGTGCAAAAGTGCACTGGGGCAGGCTGGATGCTGAGAAGCTTCTAACGGACGCGCCACCGGCGGGCAAGGAGTATCGCACGCCCGAAATGTACTATAAGAGTGTCCTGAAGGGTGCCCGCAAGATTGCGGATGAGTGCTCCAAAGATGTAATATTTGAGTAGACTCGCAATGTGTTATCCTGTGCGCTGAAAACTTTGTTCATATGCGCTTAAGCAACGCTTATTAATTTAAAATATTACCTTCTATGCGGCCGTTTATCAAATCTGAGAGATGGCAAGTCGTCGGCTTCAGCCCCCATGCCACGAGTGCTGGGGTGTTCGGTATAAACTTGAGCGCTCTTGTTCCCATTTTTGGGTCCATCTAGGGAGGCGCTCAACACGACGAACAAGGCAACCGGACTTATAATGCTTGAACACTCTCACTTAGCCATAGAATTCTATAATTTTAAATTTCGGCGAAGCCCCTAGTATTCAGAAAACCGAGTTCCGGACAAAGCCGGTTCCTCGCTCTAAGCGGCATAAGTCTTTAGGGACTCGAAAAGACCTCTCGAACAGCGACCAGCTCTTGCCTTATCATGACGGTCAGTTTTAGCTTTCTCCACTAAGGCGCTCGCCCAGCTCAACCGGGGCGCAATCGCAGTGGTTCTCCTAGTGCTACCTTAGCCGATAAAACGGAACGTAAGGTACCAAAACATGGGAGCCGGGCAAACCCAACTATTGACCCAACACATGATTCGGCGCCGATGCATATAATGCTATAAGTTCGGGGTGCCGCCCTTGTGAAAGTGTGCGGACTTATCACACCATAATGTGGGGAACATAAGCCCCTGGTGTATTCGGCCGTACCAAAGTGTACGGATGCAAAATGTCATAAACGAACATATATAAAAAGGGGATGCAATTATAAGCAAAAAGCGATGCATTGTTTATTCAGAAATACTGCCATGAATGCAGAGCGATACAAATAGTGCGGTAAGCAAGGGTTTGTACTACTAAACATGTCCCCCTCCAGGGGTACGCTGCGGAATGGTGTATTAAACAGATTTAATGCTCGTAATGGAGACCACCTAAGTGTTCGTCGTAGCCTTTCTCCTTCCCTGGCTGTTGCATCGTTAGTTCGGCAGGTCTGCTGCCGGACTGGGCCTCTGGCGAACGGAGTCCTGTGGGTAAGAAAAATAAAAAAGAAAAAGAGCGACACACTTGGGAGACCCTGGTGTGGTTGAGCCGCACTCTGGGCCTGTCGTGGTCGTGCCCCTCCCCCTATGCCCATGGTATCTCCAGAGCGTAATGATGTACGCGAAGGACTAGTCTTGCAATCATGCAAGGGCTGGGGTTGGGGCCGCATTGCTACGCGTGCTCGAAATGTGCCAGGTGGTCTTGATGTGTGTTACTCCGGGCGCGCTTGGCCATGTCCGGTTGCTTAACGGCCGGACTTGAGAATTGCCTTAAGAGGCTGCTCTGTACTTCTGCCGCGAGAGCCGCTGTATGTTCCTCTGTTCGGAGGGAGCGTTCCGTGTATCTGTTGACCGTGATGACTCCTCGAGGGCCTGGCATCTTGAGCTTGAGGTATGCATAATGCGGCACCGCGTTGAACTTTGCAAACGCGGTCCGTTCGAGAAGAGCATGATAGCCGCTGCGGAACGGGACTATATCGAAGATTAACTCCTCGCTTCGGAAGTTATCCGGGGATCCGAAGACCACTTCCAGTGTAACCGAGCCTGTACAATTGGCCTCTACACCTGGTATGACGCCTTTGAAGGTCGTCTTTGTAGGTTTAATCCTTTAGGGGTCTATGCCCATCTTGCGCACTGTGTCCTGATAAAGCAGGTACAGGCAGCTGCCGCCGTCCATCAGGACTCTGGTGAGGTGAAATCCATCGACGATTGGGTCTAAAACCAATGCGGCGAATCCGCCATGGCGGATACTGGTGGGGTGGTCCCTTCGATCAAAAGTGATCGGGCAAGAGGACCATGGATTGAACTTCGGGGCGACTGGCTCCATCGCATATACGTCCCTAAGTGCATGCTTCCGCTCCCTCTTGGGTATGTGGGTTGCGTATATCATGTTTACCGTCCACACCTGTGGGGGGAAACCCTTCTGTCCTCTACTGTTCGGCGGCCGGGTCTCCTCCTTGTCATCGCTATGCAGCCCCCTGTCGTTGTTTTCGGCAATTAACTTGCCTGCCTGCTTGAATACCCAACAATCCCTGTTGGTGTGATTAGCTGGCTTTTCGGGGGTGCCATGTATCTGGCAAGAGCATCGAGTATTCGGTCCAAATTGGACGGACCAGGAATGGTTCTTTTGAATGGCTTTTTCCGCTGACCGGGATTAGAGCCTCTGAATCCGGCGTTGACTGCCGTATCCTCAGTGTTATCTCTGTTAACATGGCGTTTGTTTTTGTTTCCACGTGACCTGCCATTGCGGTCCTTGGTATCCGGACTGCCAGAATTTTTGCTGAGGTTGTTACTGTGGGCTAGCCAGCTGTCCTCCCCCGCACAGAAGCGGGTCATGAGTGATGTGAGGGCTGCCATGGATTTCGGCTTTTACTGTCCTAGGTGCCGGGCCAGCCACTCGTCGCGGATTTTGTGTTTGAAGGTTGCGAGGGCCTCTGCATCCGGATAGTCTACGGTTTGATTTTTCTTTGTTAGGAACCGTGTCCAGAATTGTCTGGCCGATTCGTCTGGCTGCTAAATTATGTGGCTTAGGTCATCGGCGTCTGGTGGTCGCACATATGTGCCCTGGAAGTTGTCAAGGAATGCAGCTTCCAGGTCCTCCCAACACCCAATTGACTCTGTTGGCAAGCTGTTAAGCCAATGCCGAGCTGGTCCTTTAAGCTTGAGTGGGAGATATTTGATGGCGTGGAGATCGTCACCGCAGGCCATATGGATATGAAGGAGATAGTCTTCGATCCAAACCGCGGGGTCTGTTGTGCCATCGTAGGATTCAATGTTCACGGGTTTAAACCCTTCAGGGATTTGATGATCCATTACTTCATCTGTGAAGCATAGTGGGTGTGCGGCGCCTCTATACTGGGCAATATCACGACGTAGCTCAAGAGAGCTTTGTCTACTGTGTTCGGCCCGACCAGAGTTGCTGTATCCGGCGCGACGGTAGTCGTCGCGCATCATGGGGCGCCCACGTGATCCGTAGATCAATCTTAATTGTCTTGCCTTGTCCTCCAATATGTCTCGCAAGTCCGGCGCATTCCCCCGTGGCTTCGCGCTTTTCGAGCGGTGCCGGGGTACGGTTCTGGTGGAGGGCCTAGATGCCTCTCTGTCGCGGCCACAAGGTGGTCGGTCTGCCGTATTGTGCACTGGTGATGAAGGTTTATACTCCTCCTCTAATCGGGGGAGCAACTTGCGTTTTGGGTAGCTTTTGGAGGGGCGTTCGAGTTCATGCTCTTCGGCCGCGAGGACTTCGGTCCATCTGTCGGCCAGCAGGTCTTGATCAGCTCTGAGTTGTTGCTGCTTTTTCTTTAGGCTGTTTGCCGTGGCCATAAGCCTGTGTTTAAAACACTCTTGTTCGACGGGATCCTTGGGCACGACAAATTCATCGTCGTTGAGGCTTGCCTCGTCTCCGGAGGGAGGTATGTAATTATCATCCTCGACCTCTTCGTTTGCCGCTCTCTCATGAGGGCTGGCTTCTCCGTCCTCCTGCGCTGAAATCTTGCTGGAGGGGGTTATCTTCGGCACTCTCTGGGGTGTTATTATCTCCGGTGCTGGAATCTCCATTCTTGCTGTGGAGGGATTTAGAGCGGTGCCGCTGACGTCGGCGCTTGGGCTGTTTCTTGGTGGAATCTGCCTTCGCTGCTTCTTCGCCGTTCCCATCCTTTGGGATGTCCACCATGTATATGACGTATGACGAGGTGGTCTTCTAGTGCCCCGTAGGCGCTGGTTCTTGGTCGTCTCCGGCATCGTCGTCCATACTGTCGATGTCTTCGGAGCCGTAGTCTAGCATGTGGTTAGATCGTCGACAGTGGCTACAAAGTGGGTGGTGGGTGGGTTTTGAATTTCTTCGTCATCCACATCCCAACCGTCCGGACCGCAATCCGGCCAAGGCTCTCTTGATAACGAGAGATGCTTTAGCGAATTCAGGATGTCACCAAAGGGTGAGTGCTGAAAGATGTCGGTGGCGGTGAACTCCATGATCGGCGCCCAATCGGATTCGATTGGTAGGGGCGCAGGAGGTTCGGAGTCCGGCGAGGAGTCCGGCACCTCAGAGTCATGAGCTTTATGAGGGACAAGGTCAGTATTCGGCTCCATCGCTGTAGAGATTGCAGCTCCCGAGGCGGTGTCCAGCCACCTGTCCTCGATCTGCACGGTCGGCTCTGAACTAGGGGTCGGAGCGGACTCATGTGCGGCCTCCAGGGCACTGTCCGGTGGCAGAGCTAAATCATGCCCATCGTGACAGTGCGGCGCGCTCGGCTGTGGCTCGAATCCATCGAAGATCAAGTCTCCGCGGATGTCAGCCGTGAAGTTTAGGCTTCCAAATCTGACCTGATGGCCAGGGGCGTAGCTTTTGATATGCTCCAGATGGCCAAGCGAATTGGCCCGCAGTGCAAAGCCGCCGAACACGAAGATTTGTCCGGGGAGAAAAGTCTCACCCTGGACTGCGTTGTTGTTGATGATTGAAGGAGCCATCAAGCCTATCGGTGACGACACAGAGGAACTCTCAATGAAAGCACCAATGTCGGTGTCAAAACCGGCGGATCTCGGGTAGGGGGTCCCGAACTGTGCGTCTAGGCAGATGGTAACAGGAGACAAGGGACACGATGTTGTTACCCAGGTTCGGGCCCTCTCGATGGAGGTAAAACCCTACTCCTGCTTGATTGATATTGATGATATGGGTAGTACAAGAGTGGATCTACCACGAGATCAAGGAGGCTAAACCCTAGAAGCTAGCATATGGTATGATTGTTGTAATGGTTGTTCGTCCTACGGACTAAAACCCTCCGGTTTATATAGACACCAGAGAGGGCTAGGGTTATACAGAGTCGGTTACAATGGTAGGAGATCTACATATCCGTATCGCCAAGCTTGCCTTCCACGCCAAGGAAAGTCCCATCCGGACACAGGACGAAGTCTTCAATCTTGTATCTTCATAGTCTTGGAGTCCGGCCGATGATGATAGTTCGGCTATCCGGACACCCCCTAGTCCAGGACTCCCTCACATATCCATGTGGATCAATACTGACTTAGACTATCCAGGGGATCTGCACCATGGGGGTCGTGTACAATTTTCATACCTGCCTCACTGGTCTTGCTCCTTCATTATTGTTTTCTTGGTCTGGATCTTTGGCTGAAAGAGCGGGTCCATATTGCTTCTTCGTATGACCATAGGTACTGTCGGTGCAATTTTTTTATTTTTTTTCAACAATTGCAGTTTATCCTCATTTTTCTGATAAGGTAACCCAATAAATGGTAGGTTCAACACCTCTCAAGTTCTGACCGCGGGAAAATGATCATCCGAACCTTTGCAAGAAATCGGCAAATAAATCAGTAGCCACCAGAACGGTCTTTATGACCCAGATCTGGGACATTACTGGAATAACTCAAGCATGGCTAAGGACGGCCGAAAAGCAGCTCAGAGCATGAGACCGGTCGATAAGAAGAAGGTGGCAGCTCCCTAAAATAGCCAAAAAGCAGCTATAGGGCTACTATCACAAAAAGAAACTCAACAGTTGTACGAGACAGCCGAAAAGCAGCTCAGACTCGTAACAGTCATTGAAGAGAGAAACAAAAATTGGCATCCACCCCGGATAGCTAGAAACAGCTCAGATCACAGGCGTAGTGCCGTCATTGGAGAAAAAGTGGACAAGGGCTCATCAGGATCGGTTTCCAAGTTCACGGGTACTTGTATTGAGCTCATTGATGTCATCAATCCTCATAATCCTTTGTCACACTGCGGTTTATACTTGCTTTCTTCTATTAATCATCCTCACGTGGTTATCAGATCCTCATCCGAGTGACTTATAAGATCTTAATGATATGCTCACTGCATATATATGAAGACCTGATTCTGAGACAGACATGTATTCTGAGTGATTCTTAATTCTGACCAAAATGTTGCCGATCTGATTCTTGGGATTCACTGCCATATGCTATCAATTCACAGCGTACTACCTTGTACCAATGTCTTACTGAGGAATATTTACTGGCTTGTGCTCGAAACTTTCATCGGACAGCTTGCTGAAGAAGACAGGGTATCGTGCTTCACAAGCTTACCCCCTTAAAGACTTTGCTGGGGAAAGACTCGGTACCTTATGCTGGAAGCTTTTGCGGTTGCTTACTGAAGAAGGCAGAGTACCTTTGTACGGAAAATCACACGTGTATCATACCGAGGAAGATAGATGAATCTAGCCTTGGAAGCTTCTCTGGTATATTGCGAGGGAAAAGTGGGTTGCTTACACCAAAAACTTCTTATTGTGATATGCGGACCGATTTCAACATATACATACCATCTTAATATTTCTCATGTTGATTTCTTGTATAAAACAGGGTTTTACTGGACTATCCTCCTTTCTAAGTATATGCCATATTTTTACTTGCTTCCACGTACATCGAGTTCCAAAATCATCCTCAACGAAAAATTAAACTTGTATCTGAGCCATACCTTTGATAATATTCTGTCAACCTTGCACACAATTATCTTCTTGCCGATTTAATCATTTTGTTGTGACGAGTGCGCGCTAATGCAAACTTGATACTGACGGTCCATCCAGGATTTATTTTGCATCTAGGCAAGATATTCCCAATTTCACTGCAGTCAGCTGATAATTCTATTCTGTTTAGCAGAGTTTCCTAATATATGCATTTATTGCTGACTCTTCGGGTCTGGTGTCGGCTGACGAGCAACTTTAATAGGGGAAAAATTTGTAATACCAAAGGCCCAAAGAAAGGAACAACAGAAACGACTAAAACAATAGCACACAAGCATTCTACTAATATAATTAATCAATCGAACATCACATATTACTGCTACTCACACAATAATATGCATGCACACCTAAGCACACAAATCTCGCGGAAACTCCGGTATTGCGGTCTAATATGCTGTGGCGGCATGCAGAAAATTATATCCCTGTGTGGAAGGCGTTGGCGTAACCGAAGCTACACCAAGCACTGGCTGAACAATGGCTGGATCTGGATGGATACACAGGTGAGTACGGACTTAACGATCAAGTAGCAAGACACAAAAGTCATGACTACCTCATCATCAAGCGTACGAAGGGAATCGTACCCGTCCAAAGAATGAAATGACAAGGCAAGATAACAGTGGAAGACTGGGTCTAATGGCATTGCCCTTTTCTGATAACAAAGGTCAGCAAGGGTTGCCAACACAATGATATGGAGGGCATGGATGATGATGTGGTCGCATCACACACCGAAGAGCAAACATGATAAGAAGGAGGGCGTAGGTAGTGGATCGGAACCAATACCACCTACTCTCACAAGATTAATGGTTAGCGACTAAATAATAATCTATATGCATGCTATGCGACAAACAAATGCAGCAATCAAGTGCAACAAACCAACTGGGATCTATACTACCGCTTTCTAATGTTCGCGCAGTCTAGGGCGTCCTACAGCCAGACCTGCTCTGATACCAAGCCTATGGCACCCCGGCTCAAAGAAAATCGGAATGCCCTGTATTCCAGCCCAGAGATCGAGATGAAGTCTTCTAGAATACGGCACTGCTTAGCATAGAACAAACCAGCTCTTTATTTCAATCTATTTGGGTACAAAGGTTACATCAGCACGGTGACACTGCGCCTGCCACTGTTGCTCTACGCAAGCAGCAGAACAACACGATGCAGCGGAAGAACTCTAGCAGCAGAACAACGACGAAGGTGGTGAACTCCACTCCGTAGGGACTCTGGCTGGAACGCTTATCCTAGCTCGCACGAACAGAAACCACGACAAGAAAGCAATCAAATCCGGCATGACCTGCAAGCTGGCATGACACGCCAGGTCAGTACATTGAATGTACTTGCAAGCTCACAATAATCCATAAGCATTCAAGACAGACAACAGCATGGCAATTACAGGTTAAACAGGAATTATCATGAGATCATCAGAATAACATGGCATGACCAACATAAACATGATACGGCTAACACAACATGAACATATTAATCCAGCAATACTAGCATGCAACATGATGACACTATATGCACCACTTATTCCCCTCAGGTTACCTCGTAACCGTCACATGCATCACTTATCAACCTCGGACATCACACGATCATCTCAGGATCAAATCAAGCTTGGTATAAACAATACCATAGTAATCATTAAATGACCACAAGGAGCTTGATCTTTACCCACGATTCTCGCACAACATCACGAATATACAACAACTCGGTATCCTCGATACCACCATGATCCTTACGGCGATCACAACCACGACCAACACTTGGTCCCAAACCGTGATCCTTACGGCAATCACAACCAACTTATCTCATCATCGAACTGGGCTTGTCATTAATCAAGTTATTATTATTACGGTTGACTCACGGTGTGACCTACTTTTGACCTGGGCCCTTATCCGCGGGTGCGGCTATCGAGAGATTTAGTATACACTCTGCAGAGGTAGCGCATTGTACCCACACTACATAACCCATGGCCTCGCACTCCCATTCGGGTGGACTAACGGCATTCCGACAAAACCGATCTACTGCCATGACACTCTCCCGGCCACTCCGACTCACTCCCCACTGGGCTAAGTCATGGGTGGCCCCGTGCCTACCTCAAGACACCTCAAACCACTGTCATGGCAACGATCCACTCTGGGACCCAAAAACTTAACTCAACAACGGGCACACAAGGCTTATGTCCGCCTACCTGATCAGGGTAGCGCGCGCCCATAACCTTCCCTCGTTGGAGGCACCGGCGAGAGGCACGACAATAGACCAAGTTAGGACCGTCCCATACCGGTAAGCGTGGCTGCACTGGTCAGCATCGTTTCAGCGGCACCATGACTCAGCCAACAGTTGTTCAAGTTCAATTTAATCCAGTTAACTTGAATGCAAGTATGCTAAGTCATGATAAAATGCATGAACATGATATCAACATAATCATGAGGGTATCACATAACTATCCACCATATCAACAATAAATCATATCCACTGAGCGTGGCATACTGACTAGCATGAACATCACCAACATCAACATGTACTACTAGCAAGCATAAATATATGAAAGGAATTACTAGCAGGTAGAACATGATAACAGAGTACAAGACAACATAGCACAAAAGTGAACATGCAAATCTAAACATCACCGGAACAACGATAACTATCTTTTCAACAAACAAGCATTTAATAAAGATTCAAGTTGAAAACCATGGCTACTGCATGATTATCATGCAAGTGGGTATTGTGGCTTGCTTGGGGTGAAAGAAATCACCGGAAGAAAGTGCAAGAAGCTTGCGGAAAGAATCGCCGAAAAACGTACTCTCTCGGAGGGGGCTGAATAAGGGCAAGGGCATAGTGGTCATTTTCATAGTGTCAAACTATAGTGAAGATGAAACCAATAGAACGTGCTTGACGAAATGAAGAAGTGAGCGTTGGTTTCACCTTAAACGGAGTTACGGTTGAA
The DNA here is from genome assembly GCA_963921465.1 of Triticum timopheevii. Classification (NCBI taxonomy): domain Eukaryota; kingdom Viridiplantae; phylum Streptophyta; class Magnoliopsida; order Poales; family Poaceae; genus Triticum; species Triticum timopheevii. Next base: position 246,593,595 of record OY997262.1, on the reverse strand, counting down.
AAGTTATGGAGGGTTGAAGTTCAAGGACTTTTCTATAAAAATTTCATGACAAACAAGTCCATGAGTGCATAAGGCAGAGGCGTAACGTTAGAAATACGTTTTCGGAAGTTGAAAACGTAAAACAGAAGTACGTTTTCACTTATCTAACGTGGCGAGGCTGGTCAGCGTTGTCGTGCGGGTCCCACGCGGGTGGGGCCCGCCATTTATCCACTTGGCAGGGGCGGGGCCGAGGCTTGTGTGGCTAACGCCCGGGGCCCGCGAGACCCACGCTGCTGGTCAATGCCCTCCTCCCGCTCCTCCTTCTTCTTCCCCGACGGGAGCAGGGGAGGGGCGAGGCAGTGGCACTGCCGGTGCTGGGCACGGCGGCTCCGGCCATCTCCGGCCAGGGAGAGGGTACCGGCGGACTCGGGCGGCTGCACCGCACCCATCCAGAGGGAGAGCTGGCGCCAGGGAGAGCTAGAGCTACCGTGGCTGGAGGCAACAGAGAGCACAGACGGCGGCGGCCGTTCTAGGGAGGCGCGGCCACAGGGCCTCCGTCAACGAGCGAATGGGTTGGGGAGGCTCTACGGGGCACGGAAAAGCCAGTGGTGGTGGTGGAACGGAGGGAACGGGCTTGGTTCGACCGAATCGAGGAGGGGCAGAGGCGGCGGCCATGGCGGCCGGAGGACGACCAGAGGGGCTCCGGTGCTCGGGGAAGAGGTTTGGGCGGGGTAGAGGGGTGTGGATAGGCTAGAGATGAGCTCAAACGGCTCGGGGGAAGGCCATTTATAGGTGGGGCGATGGCACGGCCTCGGGTGCCGGCTCACGCATCCGGCCGACTTTCTGGTGAGGCCAACGAGCACGGGAGGGCACGGGGAACGCGACGACGGGGATGCGGACGAGCCACAGAGCTCACGGAGTCGAGGGGAGCAGAGGAAGAGGCCAAGCGCCATTAAAGCTCGGTCGGCCACAGTGTGCCCGTGGGCGTTCGGCGGCGAGCGTCGATGAGGAAACGGGCGGAGGGGGAGAGGGGTCCAGGAGAACGGCGATGACGTGGGCTACCTACTGGACATCATCACAAGCGCGAAGCCGACGAGAGGGGGAGGGGGTCCAGCAGAAACAGCCACTGGACGCGCTCATGGCATGCCAAAACGGTGGTCACCACTAGTGCTGGCATGTGTGGGAGGCAAACAGCTGGCAATTGATGTCTAGTGGTAATTCCTTCGAAGGGTGGTTACAACTGAGCTGGTAACTTGGTTAAAGAGGCTCTGGTTAAATAGAAATCACCCTCTGAAGTTTACTGCAGTAAACTTGGGTGAGTACTGGTGATCAACAGTGATATGCTATGGGCCAAATAAGTTTTCTGGGGTGTTTAGCTATGGAGGGACTATGATCCTGGAGGTTTTGGGGGTAAATGGACCAAGTTTTACTGCAGTTGCTTCACAACTGACCAAAATGGTCCAGAAACTAGATCATGATGGTGCACTCACATGGAGTGTCAACTTGGGCTAATATTGGGCAAAGCTTAGTCATTTCGTCTTATGAAGATGCTCAAAAAGTACCATAACATTTGGCCAAGCTAAAATGGCACTTGCTTCACAAACATCTCCTCTGGACAGAAACTTGGAATAATTATGGTGATCAAATGGATCAATTAAATGATGCCAAATTGGGTGGAGAGATGTTTTAAGGATATAAGAATGATCTGGTAATTTATCAGGATTTTTGAAGCAATACAAAATGCACTTGCTTCACAACCTGAAAACATTGCCAGAATCAAAGATTTTCTCCTGTGCTCACATATATGATTCGATGGGGCTGAAAATGGGTGTAAGGGGTTAATATGACCACATTAAGGAGTGTGCAAAAGTTCAACTCATTTGGGTACTCCTAGCTAGTACTTCCTTCACAAAGCTTTCTTTTTGACAGAAATTTTGAAAATTCACTGAGGAAGATTGGCTAGGCAAATAAATTTTAACTTGTGCATGAGGCAATTATTTGGACATATAAACATGCCCAAAAAGGTTGGGAGTTAATAGGAGAAATATAAATGACACTTCCTTCACAAAGTGCCATTCAGGGCAGAAAGGAAGAATAATTATTGGGAAATTATTTTTGAACATGGCAATGAAAAGTTCTGCCATATTTGATCAAGACATGACCCAAACAATTTATGAGAATTATTTGGAAATTTTAGGAGTGAGGGAAATATAGGTTGCTTCACAACCTAGGGCAATTTGAGTTATCCCTTTAATAGAAATGGAATATTCCCAATATAAAGAATATTGGGATTTGGGCTAGGATGGAAATGACAGGGTCTAGGAAAAGATTTGGGAATGACAAGCCACTCTGGAAGCAAAGAAGAGGGCATCTTCTTCAGTTTCCAGACCACAAAGCCACGGAAAAAAGAAAACTCAAGCAAAAACCTCGGAAAAACAAAAAAAGAAAGGGCCAAAAATCAGGCTGTCACAATAGGATAGGTTTGCAAGATAATAAAGAGCACATAAAAATAAACTAGGGGCTGCTTAGATAAAGAAGCAATAAAGTAAATATAGCGAGTGTGGAAAAGTGGTGGTAGGAGTTGTGAAATTGTCCCTAAGCAATTGACTGCGTTACTAGACCGATAATCACTATTGCAATTTTATTTCAGGGAGATGCATAAGCTAACATACTTTCTCTTCTTGGATAATATGCATTATGATTGGAACTCTAGCAAGCATCCACAACTACTAAAGATCATTAAGGTAAAACCCAACCGTAGCATTAAAGTATCAAGCCCCCTTTATCCCATATGCAAACAACCTACTTACTCGGGTATGTGCTTCTGTCACTCACGCCACCCATCATAAGCAAATCATGAACATATTGCAAACCCTATAGCGTGAATCCCTCACACTTGCGCAACACGGAGGGCACAATAGGACTGCACCATGATAAAACATGCAACTCAAACCAATCATAGCAATTATCAATCACCGATAGGACAACGAAAATCTACTCAGACATCATAGGATGGCAACACATCATTGGATAATAATATGAAGCATAAAGCACCATGTTCAAGTAGAGGGTACAGCGGGTTGCGGGAGAGTGTACCTCTGTAGATAGAAGGGGGGAGGTGATGGAGATGTTGGTGTAGATGATGGAGGTGTTGGTGAAGATCACGGTGATGATGATGGCCCCCAGCAGCGCTCCGGCGCCACCGGAAGCAAGGGGGAGAGAGCCCCACTTCTTCTTCTTCCTTGACCTTCTCCCTAGATGGTAGAAGGGTTTCCCCTCTGGTCCTTGGCTCCCATGGCGTGGGAGGGGCGAGAGCCCCTCCGTGATTGGATCTATCTCTCTGTTTCTCTCTTTTTCTGCGTTCTCTAATTCTGCCCCTTCACCGTTTCTTTTATATCCGGAGATCTGTAACTCCGATTGGGGTGAATCTTTCACCCAGATTTTCCTCATATAATTAGCTTTCTTGCGGCAAAAGAAGATTGTCAACCTCCTTACGGGGGCCCCAGGAGAGTCCAGGGCGCGCATGCCTCCCTGGGGCGCGCTCCCCTATCTCCTGGCCCCCTCGGGCACCGTCTCGCGTTGATTTTACTTCCCGAATATCATAAATATTCCAAAATAATTCTCCGTCCGTTTTTATCCCGTTTGGACTCCGTTTGATATGGGTTTTCTGCGAAACATAAAACATGCAACAAACAGGAACTAGCACTGGGTACTGGATCAATATGTTAGTCCCAAAAATAGTATAAAAAGTTGCCAAAAGTATATGAAAGTTGAAAAATATTGGCATGGAACAATCAAAAATTATAGATACGACGGAGACGTTTCAGCATCCCCAAGCTTAATACCTGCTCGTCCTCGAGTAGGTAAATGATAAAAAAAAGATAATTTTTGATGTGGAATGCTACCTAGCATAATCTCGATCATATGTCTAATGATGGCATCAATATTAACACACGAGTGATTCAAAGCAATAGTCTATCATTTGACATAAAAACAATAATACTTAGGGCATCCCAACAAACAATCATGTCTTTCAAAATATCAATGCTTCAGAAATTTATCCCTACAAAATCATATAGTCTTGTATGCTCCCTTGTCTTAACACAAGGTACCCCTCATGCCTATCCCGCTGTCAGCCAAGCAATTGTTTCATACTTTAGTATTCTCAAACTTTTTCAACTCTCACGCAATACATGAGCGTGAGCCATGGATATAGCACTATGGGTGGAATAGAATATGATGGTGGAGGTTATGTGGAGAAGACAAAAAGGAAGAAAGTCTCACATCGACGCAGCTAATAAACGGACTATGGAGATGCCCATCAATTGATGTCAATGCGAGGAGTAGGGATTGCCATGCAACGGATGCACTAAGAGCTATAAGTGTATGAAAGCTCAAACTGAAAACTAAGTGGGTGTGCATCCAACTTGCTTGCTCATGAAGACCTAGGGCATTTGAGGAAGCCCAGCGTTGGAATATACAAGCCAAGTTCTGTAATGAAAAATTCCCACTAGTATATGAAAGTGACAACATAGGAGACTCTCTATATGAAGAACATGGTGCTACTTTGAAGCACAAGTGTGGTAAAAGGATGGTAACATTGCCCCTTTTCTTTTTCTTTTTTTTCTTTTTTTTCTTTTTCTTTCGGGTGGGCTTCTTTGGCCCCCTTTTTTATTTAGGCTTCTTTGGCCTCTATTTTTTTTCTTTTTTTTCATGGGGAAATGCTCTATAATGATGATCATCACACTTTTATTTACTTACAACTCAATATTACAACTCGATACTAGAACAAAGATATGACTCTATATGAATGCCTCCGGCGGTGTACCGGGAAGTGCAATGATCTAGCATAGCAGTGACATCAAAAAACGGACAAGCCATGAAAACATCATGTTAGCTATCTTACGATCATGCAAAGCAATATGACAATGAATGCTCAAGTCATGTATATGATGATGATGGAAGTTGCAAGGCAATATATCTCGGAATGGCTATGGAAATGCCAAAATAGGTAGGTATGGTGGCTCTTTTGAGGAATATATAAGGAGGCTTATGTGTGATAGAGCGTATCATATCACGGGGTTTGGATGCACCGGCGAAGTTTGCACCAACACTCGAGGTGAGAAAGGGCAATGCACGGTACCGAAGAGGCTAGCAATGATGGAAGGGTGAGAGTGCGTATAATCCATGGACTCAACATTAGTCATAAAGAACTCACATACTTATTGCAAAAATTTACCAGCCTTCGAAACAAAGTACTACACGCATGCTCCTAGGGGTGGAGGTTGGTATGAGTTAACCATCGCGCGCCCCCGACCTTCACGCAAAGATAAACAATCAAAATACAATGCGTGCCAATTTGGTTACATAGTTAGTAGACCATACGTGCATGCTTCGGGAATCACAAACCTTAACACCAACATCCTTACTAAACACAACCATCTACTAGTACCTCCCACATATTATCATCTCTATATTGCAAAACTATCGCAAGGAATCAAACATATCATATTCAGTGATCCACAAGTTTTATGTAGGATTTTATGACTAACCATGTGAATGCCCAATTCATGTCATCTCTCTCAATATATATAAGTGAAGCAAGAGAGTTTAATTCTTTCTACAACAGATATGCCCACGCTCTAACAAATATAAGTGAAGCAAAAGAGCATTCTACAAATGGCGGTTTTCTATGTGAAGAGAAACAGGCAATCCAAACTTCAAATGATATAAGCGAAGCACGTGAAGCATTCTATAAAGCCATACTCAAAAGATATAAGTGAAGTGCAAATGAGCATTCTATAAATCAACCAAGGAATATCTCATACCAGCATGGTGCATAAAAGAAAAATGAAAACTAAATGCAAAATATGCTCCAAGATTGCACATATCGCATGAACGAAACGAATCCGAAAACATATCGATACTTGTTGAAGAAAGAGGGGATGCCTTCCTGGGCATCCCAAGATTAGACGCTTGAGTCTCCTTGAATATTTAGTTGGGGTGCCTCGGGCATCCCAAAGCTTGAGCTCTTGCCTCTCTTCCTTTTCCTCATATCGAGACCTCCTCGATTAGACACTTCATCCACACAAAACTTCAACAGAAAACTCGGTAAGATCCGTTAGTATAATAAAGCAAATCACTACTCTGAGTACTGTAGAAAACCAATTCATATTTTTTTTCATTGTGTCTACTGTAATATAACTTTTTCATGGCTTAATCCACTGATATAAATTGATAGATTCATCAAAACAAGCAAACTATGCATCAAAAACAGAATCTGTCAAAAACAGAAGAGTCTGTAGAAATCTGAACATCCACCATACTTCTGGTACCCCAAATATTCTAATAAAATTAGGAAAAATAAAAATTTTGTTAAGAAAGACAGTGAAAAAAATTCAGAACCATTTTTCATTCTAGTTAAAAATGTAAAATCGCGCACTACAGCCAAAGTTTCTATCCTGCACCGTACAAACCGACAAGCATTGGAAACATCCTAAAGGCAAACCTTGGCACATTATTTTTATAATACAATGGAATTATACAAGGGGATAATTATTTTTGTTGAAAAGTTTCTGTAATCAAGATTCACAAAGTTTCCGTGAGCATGAACAAAGTTCAAGGAGCGCTCCCACTTCAACAATGCTTGTCTCTCTCACTTTCACTTTCCTTTTTGAAAAGTTTTAGGTTCCCCTCTTTTTTTGTTTTTAAACTATATGAAAGCACTCAACAGAAATAAATGACTCTCTAAAACTTCCGGGTTGTCTCCCTGGCAGCACTTTCTTTAAAGCCATTAAGCTAGGCATAAAGTGCTCAAGTAATGGATCCACCCGGATCCCAAGGTATATCAAAGCCAATTTTAATTAACAATGATTTGTAATTTAGTAATGAGCACAAAGTAACATATATCATGCAACAGCGAAGTCTAACTCTCTTACTATGCATCGGCATTTCATAAAAGAACAATTCATGCACACCAAGTAAAGGCCAATGCATAGTATAAACAGTTTCTTGCAATTCTATCATATTGGAAACATAGAGAGGTGGAGATGTAGTTCCTCTCTCATAATAATTGCAAGTAGAAGCAACAAGCACATGCATATTACATTCATCAAAATCATCATGTGCAATGGTAAAAGGCAACCGTCAATATAATCCTTAATAAGCACAAACTTCTCTGATATAGTGTAGTTTGGAGAATTCAAAAAGATAATAGGACTATCATGCGTGGGTGCAATAGCAACAATTTCATGTTTAACATAAGGAACTATAGCAAGTTCATATCCATAAGCATAATTCATATTGGCATCTTGGCCACAAGCATAGCAAGCATCATCAAAAAGGGGTATTTCAAGAGAATCCACGGGATCATAACAATCATCATAGCAATCATAACGTATAGTTGAAGAGTTACTCTCATTAGAAGGTGGGCACGGGTGATCAATCCTCTCTTCCTCCTTTTGTTCTTCGCTCTCCTCATCATCTTTTTCATCCAATGAGGTCACAGTTTCATCAATTTCTTCTTCCATAGCTTCCTGCAAAATATTAGTCTCCTCTTGGACACTGGAGACTTTCTCAATAAATGCATTAATATTGTAATTGTATTCATAATTTTCATAGCAATATCTAAGTATAGCAAAATTTTCTGGTCTATAAACTGAATCATCAAAATCGTCAAATGCTTTAAACATAGATTCAATCTCATAAGCACCCATAAAAGCAACAAATTCTTCAATTTGTTCAACATCATAGTAATCATATCTACCATTAGCATAAGAACCCAAGGTTTTATTATCATTGAATTTGCATGAAAAGGGAAGGTGTGGAGCCTTCATCCTAGAGCAACAAGTATAATCATGTATCAAGCATAGTTGGCGAGCATACCAACGTAACATATGAATTTGATCCCATAATAGTTTCCCTTTTGTCTCAAGCTGTAATCCCTAAAGTATTCACGTTGATCCAACGTGTCTCCCATAACATAATTGAATGGGGTTTTCTCAGGATTATCGAAGTAGTACATAATATCTTGAACTTAATGAGCATCGAGGGTTTTAGGAGGTTCCTCATCTCCATGAGTAGCAACTACACCTAATTTTTTTTGGTATTTCGTGTTCCATATCCATAACTAAACATTGAGAACAACTTAGACCAGCAAATAAAAATTACTTAGAGATAAAGTAAACAAGCACACACGAGAATATTCACCCCACGCTATGAGTCCCCGGCAACAGCGCTAGAAAAAGGTCTTGATAACCCACAAGTTTAGGGGATAATTGTAGCCTCTTTTGATAAGTAAGAGTGTCGAACCCAACGAGGAGCTAAAGGTAGAACAAATATTCTCTCAAGTCCTATCTGCCACTGATACGACTCTACGCATGCTTAGTGTTTGCTTTACCTAGAACAAGTATGAAACTAGAAGTACTTTGTAGGTGTGATAGGATAGGTTTGCAAGATAATAAAGAGCACGAAAAAATAAACTAGGGGCTGTTCAGATAAAGAAGCAGTAAATTAAATATAGTGAGTGTGGAAAAGTGGTGGTAGGAGTTGTGAAATTGTCCCTAAGCAATTGACTATGTTACTAGACCGATAATCACCGTTGCAAATTTATTTGAGGGAGAGGCATAAGCTAACATACTTTCTCTTCTCGGATCGTATGCACTTATGATTGGAACTCTAGCAAGCATCCGCAACTATTAAAGATCATTAAGGTAAAACCCAACCATAGCATTAAAGTATCAAGTCCCCTTTATCCCATACGCAAACAACCTACTTACTCGGGTCTGTGCTTCTGTCACTCACGCCACCCACCGTAAGCAAATCATGAACATATTGCAAACCCTACAGAGGGAATCCCTCACGCTTGCGCGACGCGGAGGGCACAATAGGACAGCACCAATAATAAAACATGCAACTCAAACCAATCATAGCAATTCATCAATCACCGATAGGATAAGGAAAACTACTCAGACACCATAGGATGGCAACACATCATTCGATAATAATATGAAGCATAAAGCACCATGTTCAAGTATAGGGTACAGCGGGTTGTGGGAGAGTGGACCGCTGTAGATAGAAGGGGGGAGCTGATGGAGATGTTGGTGAAGATGATGGAGGTATTAGTGAAGATCGCGGTGATGATGATGGCCCCCGGCAGCGCTCCGGCATCACCGGAAGCAAGGGGGAGAGAGCCCCCCTTATTCTTCTTCTTCCTTGACCTTCTCCCTAGATGGGAGAAGGGTTTCCCCTCTGGTCCTTGGCTCCCATGGCATGGTAGGGGCGAGAGCCCCTCCGAGATTGGATCTATCTCTCTGTTTCTCTCTCTTTCTGCGTTCTCTGATTCTGCCACTTCACCGTTTCTTTTATATCCGGAGATCCGTAACTCCGATTGGGGTGAATCTTTCGCCCAGATTTTCCTCATATAATTTGCTTTCTTGTGGCAAAAGAAGAGTGTCAACTGCCTTACGGGGGGCCCAAGAGAGTCTAGGGCGCGCCTGCCTCCATGCGGCACACCCCCTATCTCCTGGCCATCTCGGGCACCGTCTCGCGTTGATTTTACTTCCCAAAAATCATAAATATTCCAAAATAATTCTCCGTCCGTTTTTATCCCGTTTGGACTCCATTTGATATGGGTTTTCTGTGAAAGATAAAACATGCAACAAACAGGAGCTGACACTGGGCACTGGATCAATATGTTAGTCCCAAAAATAATATAAGAAGTTGCCAAAAGTATATGAAATTTGAAGAATATTGGCATGGAACAATCAAAAATTATAGATACGACGGAGACGTATCAACCAGCACTCATGAGGAGCACTGGCCCAGGGGGTTGATTAAGTATCCTCGGGTTAATTACTCCCTATGCATATTTTAGTTGTCATTCATAAAATGGAAAAGCCAATGTTGGGCCTTGCTGGAGGAGTTTTATTCAATGCGAACTGTCTAGGGGGGCCCATAACCCCAACCGCGTAAGGAACGCAAAAATCAAGGAACATAACACCGGTATGACGGAAACTAGGGCGGCAAGAGTGGAACAAAACACCGAGCAAAAGGCCAAGCCTTCCACCCTTTGCCAAGTATATAGGTGCAATAAATTAAACATAAGATAATATTGTGTTATCCCAACATATCCATGTTCCAACATGGAACAACCTGCATTGCACCTGCAACTAGCAATGCTATAAGAGGGGCTGAGCAAAAGTGGTAACATAGCCAAACAACGGTTTGCTAGGAAGGTGGGTTAGCGGCTTTATATGGCAATATGGGACGCTTGAAAAACAAGTGGCAGGTAGTGCGACATAACGATAGAATGAACAACTAGCAAGCAACGATAGAAGTGATATCGGGGGTATGGTCATCTTTCTTGCAATGTTCTCAGGGTTGTCGAAAGCTTGCTCCTCGTGAACGTACTCGGCAGGGTCCTCGTAGTCAAACTCGTCTCCCGGAACTACCCAAAGAAAATACAAGCATGCAATAAACAACCAGAGTTATGGATCTATCGAAACGAAGGGGATGGACAACAAGAGGGAAATGGTGGAGTCAAGAAATATATGGGCAGAATCTTGGTAACCCAACCATGCCAATAGAAATATTGAAAGATTTTGGTTGAAATTGATATGAAGATCATCGGAAACGGATGCACGGTTCACAAATGACGAGCAAAACAAGATGCAATGCAATCTGCTTAAAACAACAACATGACCACTTAGATGCATAGATTAAATATGCTACAGAACGCAAACATGCAAACAAATTACATGGTAGTGAAGTACAGGTGAAGCTCTACAAATCATGAACACTGAGCTACTGCTAGAAACCCCTAGAACATGACTAAAACAACATGGCAAAGATGCAAATGACAACAGTTTAACAGACTTGGTAGAAATTCACTGAGCATGACAGAAACATCATCAGGTTGCAATGTTCAGAGCTAGTAAAATATTTGTTACAATAACCTAACCTGGCAAACTTGGGCAAGGCATGCTAGTACTAAATGCAGTTAACAAAACTCCCTTACTGAACTTGTTCCAAAGATCCACAGAAAAGATGATAGCACCAATGCTAACATGGCAAGTGATATGAACAGATTTCAGACAGCAAAATATGCATGGCATGACAACACAGATTCATGTAGGGATTTTTACAAGCTTGTGGCACTCAATATAAAGCATGTCATGGCATGTAACAAAATCTAGCATGTAGTAGGCATGTTGAAGAGCATGTTCATGTGCAAAACTACCCCAAAGCATATTTGCATTTAAACACACAAATGACAAATCAGCAATATGATGTAAAGTGACATGTGTGCAAACTTGCTCAAATGCAGAAAATAAATCCACCACTGAATTCATTGGATTTTTTCTAGCCCGAAAACATATATAATATGTCTAGGTTACTATGGAAAAATCATCACAAATGCTTAGAATGAATTACTACCCTAAATGGAAATGAACAGATTTGGCAATTTCCATATTGGAATGTCTAGAATTGGACTTGCCCGAAATGGATAGATTCCATATGACAGGAAAGGAATATTTGCTGGGAATAAAAGAAAAGAAAAAGGAGAAAAGAGAGAGGGGATGACAGGTGGGACCTGGTCCCCTGTGTGGCTGAGTAGTGGGTCCCGCAGGGCCCGCATGGCGGATGACATAGGTGCGCTCGAGCTAGGGAAAAAACAGAGGAGGGCACCGGCGGATCACATAGAACGGTGGAGGCCTCACCGAAGTAGCTCCGGCGGCCTAGCGGAGCGGCGGAAGGGCGCAACGGGGTCGCAGGAGGATCCCACACGCACGGGAGCAACTGGCCGCACCGGACGTCAACAGAGGCGTCACCGGCGACGAGCGACATAGGCAGTGGCGACGGACTCAAACCGGACAAACCTGAGGCAGGGACACGACAATATAGCTACGGAGGAAATGTACGCGGAAGGGGAACTCACCGGACATGCTAACTGCGGCGAGCGAGGTCGGGGTCCTCGCCGGAGACAAGGCCCGATGGCGGCGCATTCGGGTGCTCGTGGCAACCCTCGATAGAGCGTGTAAACAGAGGAGGAAAGAGGTCGGGGAGGAGCACATGCTCATCAGGAGCTTGGAGGTGAGCTCCGTTGGTCGGGAGGTGGACGGAGACAGCGATGGCAGCGAATGAACAGGTACGATGGCCGAAGTAGAAAACGGGAAAGAAGACATCGCAGCGGCGGGTTTCGGCTACACGTAGTCGACGTCATGGATGTAGTCGATGATCGGGAAGAAGAAGGACATGGTTGGCAAGGCGGAGGTCGATGTAGAGCACGAGGCAACGAGACCGCACTCTCAGATGCGTTTGGGCGCGGGGGAGAACGGCGGATCTGGTGGCTATCTCACCTGGCGGCGGCGGATGGGAGAGGGGGAACCCTAGGGGTTGTTGGGCATGGAGAGGGGATTTATAGAGGGCCAGGGCGATGGGTGGAGCACGCCGTCGTGCTTGTGCTTGCGGTCCCCATGGCGAAGGCGAGAGGAGAGGGAAAGGTGGGTGCGGGTTACAGGGAGACGCTGACTAGCGGGGCCAAGCAGGCCACGTGGGCGCGAGGCAGAGGGGGGGGGTGCGCGAGTGCGTTGGTGAGAAAGCGGGAAGCGTCGTGCGCGCGAGCTCACTGGGCTGGATGGCGCACGGCTAGATGGGCCGGCCTGGAGGCCGAGGCCCAGGTGGCCGCTGGTCTGCTGCTGGGCTGCACGCCTACTGCTGCTGCTTTTCTCTCTTCTCTTTTCTTTAAACATTTCTTCAGACAGAAAAGTAAGAAAAGGCCAAAGAGTTAGGCAATGAAGTAGGAAGAGATAGAAATATATCTGAGACCCTGGAATTATGTAGTATTTGAATAAATTGCTTTGGATATTTTAAAGGCAGAAAAGTAAAACAAGTTTGAATATAATTCAAACTTGAGGCATTTTTTAACCTAACCAAAACAACTTCAAATGATATGAAATTTGGCAGAGAGATCTAGGACATGGTGCTAGAAAATTGGGGAAAATTTGAACATTATTTGAGGCCAAAATAATGTTGCTTGCCAAAATAAGGAAAAGGGATAGGTGGAGAGATAAGGGGGGAATGATGATGGAGATGGCATTACAAGATGATGCACTTGGCATGATGAGGTGAAAACTACCATGCACAACACAATAAGGCCTAGCCAAGCATAATGCAACATGATATGACAATGCAACAAGATGATGGCATAGCAATGCAATAAATAAATAAAACAAAGGAAAACAAAAAGAAGCCAACCGTGATAGACCCAAAGGAATTGGTGAAGACCAAAATGGATATATTTCGAAATATGGAAGTTTTACATCTGGGGTGTTACAATTATAGTGATGTGCATTACCGAGAGGGCCCAAAGATACCTCTCTGATACTCGGAGTGACAACTCCTAATATCGATATATGCCAACCCCACAAACACCTTTGGAGACACCTGTAGATCATATTTACAATCACCCAGTAACGTTGTGACGTTTGATAGCACACAAGGTGTTCCTCCGGTATTCGGGAGTTGCATAATCTCATAGTCGAGGGATATGTATAAGTCATGAAGAATGCAATAGCAATAAAACTGAACGATCAACATGCTAAGCTAACGGATGGGTCTTGTCCATCACATCATTCTCCTAATGATGTGATCCCATTCATCAAATGACAACACATGTCTATGGTCAGGAAACTTAACCATCTTTGATTAACGAGCTAGTCAGTAGAGGCATACTAGGGACACTTTGTTTTGTCTATGTATTCACACATGTATCAAGTTTTCGTTCAATACAATTCTAACACGAATAATAAAAATTTATCGGCATATTTCCTTCAGTCTTGCACTAGAGTCAATAATCTAGTTCACACCGTCATGTGATTTAACACTCTATAGTTCACATTGCCAAAGGTCTTACTAGAGTCAATAATCTAGTTCACATCACCATGTGATCAACACCCAAAGAGTACTAAGGTGTGATCATGTTTTGCTTGTGAAAGAAGTTTAGTCAACGGGTCTGCCACATTCAGATCCGTATGTATTTTGCAAATTTCTATGTCTACAATGCTCTGCACGGAGCTACTCTAGCTAATTGCGCCCACTTTCGATATGTATCCAGATTGAGACTTAGAATCATCCGGATCAGTGTCAAATCTTGCATCGACGTAACCCTTTATGACGAACTTTTTGTCACCTCCATAACCGAGAAACATATCCTTATTCCACTAAGGAAAATTTTAACCGCTATCCAGTGATCCACTCCTAGATCACTATTGTACCCTCTTGCCAAAATCATGGTGAGGTACATAATAGATCTGGTACACAACATAGCATACTTTATAGAGCCAATGACTGAGGCATAGGGATTGACGTTTCATTCTCTTTCTATTTTCTGTCGTGGTTGGGTTTTGATTCTTTACTCAACTTCACACCTTGCAACACAGGCAAGAACTCCTTCTTTGACTGTTCCATTTTGAACTACTTCAAAATCTTGTCAAGGTATGTACTCATTGAAAAAACTTATCAAGCGTCTTTATCTATATCTATAGATCTTGATGCTCAATATGTAAGCAGCTTCACATTGGGTGTATGACCACAGAAGGTTTTATTCACATAAACAGAACAACAATTATTCTTTGACTTAAATGAATAACCGTATTGCAATAAACATGATTTAGTCATATTAATGCTCAACGAAACACCAAATAACATTTATTTGGTTCAATTATAATCCCGAAGGTAGAGGGAGTGTGCGATGGTGATCGTATCAACCTTGGAATTACTTCCAACACACATCGTTACCTCGTCCTTAACTAGTCCCTGTTTGTCTTGTAACTCCTATGTAAAGTTACTACTCGTAGCAACTGAACCAGTATCAAATACCGAGGGGTTGGTATAAACACTAGTAAAGTACACATCAATAATATGTATATCAAATATACCTTTGTTCACTTTGCCATCCTTCTTATCCGCCAGGTATCTAGGGCAGTTCCACTTCCACTTCCAGTGACCATTTCTTTTGCAGTAGAAGCACTCAGTTTTAGGCTAGGGTATTTCTTCGGGCTTCTTCATGGGAGTGGCAACTTTCTTGCCATTATTTGGAAGTTTTCCCTTTCTTTCCCTTGCCCTTCTCTTGAAACTAGTGGTCTTGTTAACCATCAACACTTGATGCTTTTTCTTGATTTCTACCTTCGCTGATTTCAGCATTGTGAAGAACTTGGGAACCGTTTTTGTCATCCCTCGCATATTATAGTTCATCATAAAGTTCTAGTAACTTGGTGATAGTGACTAGAGAACTCTGTAAATCACTATATTATCTGGAAGATTAACTCCCACTTGATTCAAGCGACTGTAGTACCCAGACATTCTGAGCATATGCTCACTAGCTGAGCTATTCTCCTCCATCTTGTAGGCAAAGTACTTTGTCAGAAGTCTCATACCTCTTAACACGGGCATGAGTCTGAAATACCAATTTGAACTCTTGGAAAATCTCATATGCTCCATGTCGTTCAAAACATTTTTGAAGTCCTGGTTCTAAGCCGTAAAGCATGGTGCACTAAGCTATCAAGTAGTCATCATACCAAGATTGTCAAACTTTCATAACATCTGCACCCTGCTCCTGCAATAGTTCTGTCACCTAGCGGTGCATCAAGTACATAATACTTCTGTGCAGCAATGAGGATAATCCTCATATCACGGGACTAGTCCGCATCATTGCTACTATCATCTTTCAACTTAGTTTTTCTCTAGGAACATATCATAAATAAAACGGGGAAGCTATGCGCGAGCTATTGATCTACAACATAGATATGCAAATACTATCAGGACTAAGTTCATGATAAATTTAAGTTCAATTAATCATATTACTTAAGAACTCCCACTTAGATAGACATCCCTCTAGTCATCTAAATAATCACATGATCCATATCAACTAAACCATGCATGATCATCACATGAGATGGAGTAGTTTTCAGTGGTGAACATCACTATGTTGATCATATCTACTATATGATTCACGTTCGACCTTTTGGTCTCAGTGTTCCGAGGCCATATCTGCATATTCTAGGCTCGTGAAGTTTAACCCGAGTATTCTGCATGTGCAAAACTGACTTGCACCCGTTGTATGTGAATGTAGAGATTGTCACACCCGATCATCACGTTGTGTCTCGGCACGACAACCATAGCAACGGTGCATACTCAGGGAGAACACTTATACCTTCAAATTTTGTCTATGTATTCGCACATGTATCAAGTTTCCATTTAATACAATTCTAGCACGAATAATAAAAATTTATCATGATATAAGGAAATATAAATAACATCTTTATTATTGCCTCTAGGACATATTTCCTTCAGGGAAGGGATCCCACAACGGCCAAATTCGAAGGGAGACAACTCGTATATGCTATCCTGACAAAAGTAGTCTTCGCCTGCAAAAGCCTCTGGTCGTGACACCACGGTGGGCTCGGAGATGACCTCCATCCTGCCATCTAGGCGGTCTTGCTCTTGTTGCGCCAGAATGGAAACCTTTGGCTGATTCCTCAGGACTCCGCGCATGCGCTTGCCTCCTTAGCACCAAAGAGGAAACTCGTACACTACGCCCGCTAGTGCCCGCCTGGCCTTGGTCGTCATGGCTCATGTCATCCGAACCTCTCGAGGTGAAGCTTGCATGGAAATCTCCGCTCCTCGGGAGCCAGCCTGAGGAGGCCGCTCCTCGTGGAGGTCTTGGTGTCGTCTGCCTCGTGAGGCTTGGCTCCTCGCGAGGGTCTTGAGTTGTTGATGTTAAAGCTGAGCCATACCAGGCTATCGATGGAGCCACGTCGTGGGCCGCAGGCGGGCAAGTCTGGGTACCCCCGTTCCCAGAACGCCGACAAATGCGAGCACCAGGACTTGAACCCTGATGGGTTGGGGATACCACTGTCCCTCTAACCATCCAACCATGGGTTGGTTCGCATGAACATGTGTTGTTAGATAAGTTAGTGTACTATTTTTCTGGTTTTTTTAAGTTTATGTATGGTTCTATTAATTCACTGTAAGAGCAACTCCAACGCAGCGACTCAAATCATTCGCCTGCGTCTGTTTGGGTCAGCATGGACAAAAGTGGAGGCCGAACGCGTCGACCCAAACCCAAAACACGTCCGCGCTGCGCATCCCCTTGGTGTCCGCCACGGCCCCACTTGGCGGCCACCCAACTACCATCCATCGTCTAATTTATGACAACCACCGACACTAGACCCACTACTCAGCCAGTGCAACTGTCGCTTTTTAACCCACGTGCGCGGGTGCCCCATCCTCATCCACTTCTGTCCACATCTGGCCCCCAGCACCCTCTTCTTGCTTCCTCGCCGGCGATAACCCAAAACCTCAGCCATGGGCCTCTTCGGCAGCAGCTCCGGCAGCGACAAAGGCAAGGGCACCCGTGGCGCCTCATCCTCCCGTGCTCCTCCTCCCCCTCCTCCTCCGTCACCGGCGCATGCCCGCCCAGGTAGGCAGCGTCTGCACATCCCGGTGCACCAAGCGCGGTAGCACCGGGAGTACAGGCAGACGTTGTCTTACCCTGACGTGACGCTACCGCACCACTGGCACCTCAATCCGCAGCGGATCTCGGTGCCGGCGGTCCCGCAGACACAGCGGGCGCACGACGAGGAGGTGCGCAGGCGCTAGGCGCAGATCACGCCAGCGTAGCGGCGGATGCCCGAGTACGTCGCAGACTCTCCCAACTGGGAGGCATGGTTTGCCCTCGGGCACGAGGAGCAAGGGCGGCTCGACGTCCACACAACAATGACCTTCCGCCGCCATTGCGGGTAGAGCCAGAGGAAGAGGAGGCGGAGGCGGAGTACCAAGCCGCCCTCGAGGAGGCACTGCAACACACGCTACACACGCTGGAGGCAAGACGGCTTGAGGAGGACGCCCATTGGGATGGTTTGGAGCAAGCCCTTGCTCTGTCTGCGGCGGGGGGCTCCATCCAGGCGCCCCTGTTTGTGCCGCCACCGCCCCCGCCGCCACCCCTCATCAAGCCCAAGCCCGAGCCGGAGCGCGAGCCAACTCCCACGCGCAAGCGGCCACCGCCGCCCCCCACTTGGCTGGAGGATTCCTATTCGTGGTCCGGCCAGTACCGTGAATGGGTGAGCACGTCTCCCTGCCACTACGCCGCCACACCGGAAGAAGAGGCGGACCACCTGAGCACTTGAAGGCCAACTGGCTCGCCGAGGAGGGGGCCGACGGCGAGCGGCAGATGCAATATGAGCAGATGTTGCACCATGATGAGGAGGCTCTTCGGCTTGAGGAGGAGGAGGAGGAGGAGGAGCGTGTCTGCCTCGCCGCCATGCCGCCGCTGGAGTAGACGCCGGAGGAGGCTGCCCTGGCGGCCTATCAAGCCGCGTTCGGTTGGGCTGGGCCTCCCCCCGTCTTCATTGATCTTACCGGCAGCGAGGACGACGACGACAAGGGCAAGACGGTCTACTAGGGCAGCATGCGGACGGCTTATTAGTTTTTTTAATTTTCTAGTTGTTTAAGTGGACTTTGGTTGGCCATTTATGTATACTTATGTTTAATTAGTCAGCTTCGGCCTGGTCGGCATAAATGGGTAGGTCTCCTGTTGGGCGCATCTGCTGACCCAAATGAAAAACTGGACACGCATGTCCGCTTGGCTGACCCAAATGGACAAAGTGCGCGTCCGTTTGGGTCGGCGCGTTGAAATTGCTCTAAGTTCTTGTACTAGAGGTGTAATTAACTCTTTTGGCTGAGCCTTGGAACAACATGCGCATTCAGTGGAGGTGGCTCGGACAGGTTGCAAATGCGATGACGTGTGTCGGTCCGACAGCCTGAAACCCTGACCGTGCTTCTGTAAACCCGTCGTCTCCATGGAAGGCCACTCCCGATCCCCAAGGCGGCGCGGAAGGCTGTGGTTGCTCCGGCTGGCTGGTGCTGGTGATGGATGACGCTGGCTTGAGTTCTTGTTGGATGCTAATGACCGGTAAGTGAACCCTACCCCGCTTGGAGATTTCTCAATTTTGCGTGAGAACCCCACGAGGCCACGACGCTGACTCCATCGGCTACCATGCCGTAAGTTGCTGGTTTTTGCTTGGAGAAGAGTTTGCGAACAACAAGGAAGAATCAGATCCGGTCCCTCTGTCGGTGCTCCCGCGGCAAAATGATGCCCCTGCTGCACCGGCGGACTCGAATGTTGGCTCCGGGTGCGACCAGCATGTTGGTGGCTTCGGAGGGCAACAAGCGCCGACAACAGTAGGCTTCTCTGACGAGGTCGTAATCCTTTAAGAGCATCTCCACTCGTTTGACGTTCCGGGGGATGAAAATAGTGCCTCCAGGGGGCGAGCCGATGTTATTTTTACCGTGGGGCCGGTCGAGTTCCCACTCGCCGCCCCAAGTTGGCCCAGATGCCCTTTTCTAAAAAAAGTTCGGCTAAAATTTAAAAAAATTCGGACGAAATTCATACATACTTGTACATAATTTAGGAGATAAAACCTAAAACCTAAAACTACGCTGCCGCCATCGTTGTCGCCCTGCATGCCGCCGTCCTTGCTACAGCCCTGCCCTGGGCCATCTTGGCGGACGGGGTTGGTGGGCGGCGGTGCCTCATCGCCGCTGTCCTTGAGGACGATGACGCCAGCCTCGTCATGGCCGCGGCACCGAGCAGAAATCTCCTTGAGGGCACGGCGCTGGCGCTCCAGCTCCAACCGGATGTAGTTGTCCCACGCCCGTTTGAGGGCGGCCTCCTCCTCGACGGCCATGTCATCGTGTTCCTTCTTCACGGCGACGAGCCTCGGCTCGGCCTTCACGGCGACGAGCCCCAGTTCGGGCTTCGTCTTGACGAGGCAGGAGGAGGAAGGAGAGGGGCCACCGCGGGTGCGCTGCCCGAGCGGCGTCTCCATGGGCTCGGCCTTGACCGGGGTGAGCAGGGCGAGCGCCGGCGACCCGGAGGAGCGAGAGGAGGAGGAGGAACTGCCAGCCATGCGCCTCGGCAGCTAAGAAGAGTTGTCGCTCCAGCGGGGGACCGGGGCCGCCGAGTACTCAAGCGGAGGCTCGTTGCCGCCCTCGAGGTGCTCGAGGACGGCGTGGGGCGTGCGCCCGGGGACGCCCCACCACAGGCACCGACCGTCGGTGTTGTAACGGCCCCTCACCAGAGTGTTGTTGGTGGAGGCGAGTTGCTCCTCGTGGCGGCGCTGGAAGTACGCCGTCCACCAAGCGTGGTTGTCGGCGGCGTACTTTGGTAGGCCCCGCACCTCCTTCGGTAGGGACGCCCGAATGAGCGCGATCTTGGTGAGGCAGCGGTAGGCGGTGGGAGGACGGGGTCGCCTCCGGCGCTCAGCCTCCACGAGCCCGGCACGCGCATGTCAGGTGGTGCCGGGTAGTTCGCCTCGTGGAGTAGGTACTCCTCCCACTCGTGAAGGTGGTGCCGGATGATGCCATTGGCCGCTGCTCCGTCGCCGGGGAATCGATGAGCCATCAGCGGTGGCTGCAGATGGGGAGAGAGGTAGACGGGGGGAGAGATGGGTCATCGGCGGCGAGAGAGGGACTGCGGCAAGGGAGTGCGCGACCAGCGGCGAGGAAGAGCGGTACTTATAGCGGCAGGTGGGCGGCGAGTGGGCGACAACTTTGTGGACGCGTGGCGGCGCACCTTCACTGCGCCGCCCGTGAGGAATCAATAGAAGGCTGACCAGCGTCAGCCTTGGCATTGATTCCCCGCGGGAAACCTAGGCGATGAGGACGACGAACGCGCCTAGTCGCTGACTCGGCGGGTCCACCAGTCTTCCACACCAAAAATGTTTCCCCCGGCCTGGGTCCGCCGGCGTCAAATTTGGCCCTAACTGGCAAAAAATGGGCTTTTGAGGGTGTGACTGGGCCTTTTTTTCTTGTCGGCGATAAAAAAAGGCCTTGGAGGAGGGGCGAGTGGAGATGCTCTAACAGGGCCAATCTAGAGGCGCCGGGCTGGACCAAAAGTTACGACCTGGAACCTATCCCGGGCAGCTATTTAACTGTTCCTTTTTTTGGCAAATGTTGTGATGTTTTTCTTTTGTGCTATGTATGATTTGTAGAACAAACAAAATGAAAATGCTCGTTCGTGCTAGGCATGATGTGGATAAATTGGTTAGTTCTGGTCGGGCACTGCTGATTTGAGTTATGTTTCCTCCTGTGGAGTCTTACGCAGAATGTTCTTGCTTGTAAATCTAGGTTACGCCATGGGAGCGCACCGTGGACAGAACGTCATGTCCATCTAGGATGAGCGCCTTAGAGCAGACAATTCGCAAGTATGCAGATGAGCCTCCAAAAAATGTAGTGTGCAGCTTGAACTAGGACTGAGTTTCTACTCGCTTGGTGATTTCAATGACTTCTACAGCTTTTATTTATGGGGGATTGGGTTCGGGATTAGATATGGCAAGAACATATTGAATGCCAAGCAAACCAAATCAATGCAAGAGATTGTTTGCGGCTGCTCGATGTGTCGGATTATGGGATCCGCAAACCCTTGAGAAATTCGAATTCTGGGGTGCGTGCGGAGATCTCAACCTACCCAGCCTCCCTACTCGCGATCCTCCTAAGCCTAGCGCGACAAGCTCAAAGAGACAAAGAGACACAACAGTTTATCCTGGTTCGGTCCACCTTGCGGTGTAATACCCTACTCCAGCTTCTTGGTGGATTGCCTTGGAGGGCTGAGGATGAACTAGTACAGTGGATGAACTGGCCTCAGGAGGCGAGGTGTTCTTGAGCTGGTAGGTGTGAGCTAGTTTGACTCGTCCTTTCTCTATGGTGGTGGCTAGTCCTATTTATAGAGGCCTTGGTCCTTTTCCCAAATGTTGGCGGGAAGGGATCCCACAACGGCCGGATTTGAAAGGGGACAAGTAGTACAGCTTATCCTGACAAAAGTAGTCTTCACCTGCGAAAAGCCTCTGGTCGTGACGCTGCGGTGGGCTCGTCGATGACCTCCGTCCTGCCGTCTTGGCGGTCTTGGTCTCGTTGCACCAGAATGGAAACCTTTGGCTGATTCCTCAGGACTCCGCGCTTGTGGCTTGCCTCCTTTGCACCGAAGAGGAAACCTGCGCTCTACGCCCGCCTGGCCTTGGTCGTCATGCCTCATGTCAGCTGAGCCTCATGAGGTAAACCTTGCATAGAACTCTCCGCCCCTCGGGAGGCAGCCTGAGGAGGCCGATCCCCTCGGGGGTCTTGGCGGCGTCCACCTCGCGAGGCTTGGCCCCTCGCGAGGGTCTTGAGTTGTTGATGCTGAAGTTGGGCCCTACCAGGGCGTTGATGGAGCCATGTGGTGGGCCGCAGGCAGGCAGGGCTGGATACCCCCATATCCAGGATGCCGATAATAGCCCCCTGGGCCAAGGCGCACTTGGACTTGGCTTCCAGGCGAAGCCAAAGGGCAAGTGCGGAGCGCCGCGGGCCCTAACCGCTTATGGCCTTGATGACACGTGGCGGTTGATGGGACGTGGGCGTCTCCACTTCCCCATGCCGCCTTGATATCTGGCAGGCCCAGCAGTCGCCCATTGCTAGTGCACTCGCCCTTCACAGATTGCCGTGCTCGGCTCTTGTTTCCTCCTTTCCAACCTTGCCACCACGTCCATAGATCCGGCGCCAGCGCCTCGCCCTTCTTTTGGCACTCGTCATGGCCCCCAAGTCGAGGAAGAAGGGGAAGCCGCTCGCCCCGACCGGTCCTCTGCCGGCCTTGGAGCCAGCCCTCGAGCAGTCGATGGTGATCAATCAGGAGGGGTTGGACAAGGTTCACCATGCGCTTGCCACCGATTCCAATGAGGGGAGGGCGACAGCTGTCCGCCCTTCATCTTGGCGAGCCAGAGAGATGAGCGCCACCGAGATCCCCATCTATCTCCATGCTCTTCTCGCGAGGTTGATTCCTCCCTTCTCCCCTTTCTTCAATGTTGTGATATCACATTACCAGATCCACCTGCTGCATCTGGACCCCCGCTTTGTCATCCTTCTCGCCATATTCGTCTTCCTTTGTGAGGCCATGGTCGGCATCTCTCCTTCCGTGGCCTTATTTCAACATTTCTTCTTGCTTCCGTTGGTCGACGCTCGCCAATGCTCTGGGTGTGCGGCCTTTGAAGCTGTGGCCGCAACCGCCAGTTCGAGAAATCGACTTCGAGCTCTCGCCTACTGCGAAGGGATTCCGGAAGTAGTGGCTTCTCATGGATGCCCACTCGTTCAGCCCCCTGCTCTTGACTCCCGGAGCACCAGCCTCACCTAGCTCAGGTTGGTGCCACGAGAGGCTCTCCGACCGGCGCCTTGCTTTCGTCTGGAAGAGATTGGCAAGGCTTCAGGAACTGGAAGTGATGGCGCCGATGGTGGTGAAGGAATTTGTCAGGCAGCGCATTGCTCCCCTCCAGCGCCATTCTCGCCCAATGTGGGACTTCACAGGCGTCGAAGATCTGCTGAGGCTGCAGAGGCCATCGCAGGCTGCTGAGAGCTTGAGCCTGGTGCTCAAACTCCTGACGGGCGAGCCCAAGCCTGCTGACCTTCCGGGGGGGTGGTGGCCTTCTCTATCTGTGCTCGAACAAGGCGGTCTTCACTGGGCAGATGCCTCTATTCGACGAGTGGGGGTTGCTTCCAGAGGGCCTTGAGGGGCCCCGCGAGAACCCCGTCTTTGTGGCTCCTCTCATGATCGATCTTGCCGCGTGTGCCCCAAGTGTGGAGGCAGGGGCGCGCACCTCCAGCAGCTGCCGAGGGCTCCTCCGCAGGCCCGGCGCCGTTAGTGGCCCAGGAGGCCGAAGCTCCTGGGGCCCTGGAAGGAGTTCCCGCAGAACTGACGCGACCCCAAGCTCCGGTGGCAGAGGTCCGTGATGTCCAGGGTGGTGGCTCCAGAGTGGCGGCTGGCGGCGAGGAGCCCACCAATGGCTCTGGAGCCATAAGCCAGAAGATCTCGCCGGGCGCCCGTGCCCCCTGGGTCCCTACCCCGGCTGCCCCGTCGAGCGCTCCTCCTCCCGAGGATCGCCCGTCGGGGTCCGGTCGGCCCCGCCTATGCTTTGAGTCCCTCCTGAAGAGGAAGGGGTACCCGTGCCGCAACGATGGCACCCATCAGCCGCTGAAGCCGAGGAGATACGTGGCTGTTGATGAGTAAGTACCTTTGCTCTTGATCTCGTTGCGCGGCGCGTTATCTCATGACTGGGGTCTTGTAGGGCTCCCACGAAGCCGAAACCTCGGGAAGCGGGTGCTCCCAAGGATTCCAGCTTGACGCCCGCGCACTGTCCCTGACTCCCCGATCCTGCGCAGGGCATGGGGCTGACTCCAGTTGTCGTGACGTCGTGAGGGTGCCCCAGAACTGAGCCCCCTGCTCCCTCTCCCCGCTACTCAGCCCGTGAGACGGGGGATGCACTGGCGATCCTTCCTCTTGTCATTGCTCACAAGGGGGTGCCCACTGGGCGGCCTTCGTCCTCTAGTTGTGGGGCTATACCAGCCATCCCCCGGCCGGCGGCTGGCGGGGCACCCAACGCCTCTCGAGCGGCCTCTGGGGCCGATAAAGGTCTTGGCGACCAGCTTGTGCTCGCTTGTGGGTGCAGCGCTGTGCGCTTCGGGCTCTTCGGTGAAGCGATGCATGCAATGATCCATCTTGGCAGGGAGCTCGCCAACGTCGACACCAGGCTCGAGGCAGAAAACCGCCGCCTGGAGCATGAGTGGCAGCGGCTGAAGGTTGCCATTAACCTTGGGAAACTTCAGCGTGACGAAGCCGAAGCGTGCGGAGTGGCCTCGCTCGCGACTTCTCGCGAAGCTTGCGCCCACGCCATGGAAGAGGCCGAGGCAGCCAACCGCCACCGCGAGGCGGCCGAGGAGCGGGAGCGAGATCTTTTGTCTTCAAATGCGGCTCTTGAGCGTGAAGTCGAGGAGCGTCGCGCCCTTGTGGCCTCCTCTCCAGACGAGGCGGCCCTTGCCAAGGAGGAGCTCCAGAGGCACCATGAAGATTTGGCGTTGGAGACTGTGGAGCACAACATGGCGTTGGAGAGGTTGGAGGTGAGGGAGTGGCAGGCTGCCGCGGCTGAGGACGCCATCGCCGGTCGGGAAGCTCAGGCCCAGCTGGAGGTGGAGGAGAAGGTAGAGAAGGCGCGTGCTGAGTTGGTTGAGAAGCACCGCCTGGATTTGGAGCTGCTCGAGGCTGAACTCTAGGGTCGGACTTCTGCCTTGAAGGCTGAGCTGCATTCTATGGAGCAGCGTGAGAGCGCTGCCCGAGGAGCCCTGACTTCCTCCGAATCTGCCCTGAATTCTGCTCGTGCCGAGATATCCTCTCTCCAGAATTAAGTCGAAGACACTGCCACCCTCCTGAAGAAGGCTTCGACTGAAAAGTGTCGCCGCTTGACATTGGAAAGTGAGCACGGGTCCATGCTCCAAGGTCTGTGCGTCAGAGCCAAAAATGTCTTGGGTGCTATTTCTGACAAGAGCGCTCCTCACCCGCACGAGAGCGACTATGCCAGCCATCTCAAATTCTTCACTGATATCGTGACCCACCTAGAAGCTCAGCCCACGAAAGCTCGCCAGCTTGTTGAGGAGAGGAGCCGAGGCCTCCTCGGAGGCGTGCACTCTCGCACATCTTCAGCAACCTCCTGAACCTTGATTCCCACTTTGATTTCAGCACCATGCTAGCCCCCGTGCCTGCGGCCACCCAAGACAAGCTCGTCAAGTGGGTGGATGGCCATGTGGACGCCTTGGTGAAGGAACTGAGTCCTGAGGACGACACGGCTGTGCTCGCGGCCAAAGAAGCTGGCGCGGGTGGTGATGATTAGGAGGATGGCAGCCACGACGCAAGCAGCACGGATGGGAGTGACGAAGAAAGCATGTCTAGCTAGGCCCGTGTTTCTTTTGCTTTGACATGTATGATGAAAAATTGAACGCATTCTTGTGAGAGCATTTTGAAAAGGGGGAGCCCCTTATGATGTGTGAGATTTTGAAATGCTTTTGAAGTAGCGCCCGGAGTGGGGCCCCGCAGGGCTGCGGGCCGTTGAGCGAGGTAGTTGTTTATGACTTATCTTTGGTTTCGTGGGTCTCGAGTGAGGCCTGGTGTCGCGGCGGTGCTCCTTCTCCTGAGGCGAGCCTGCTGCGGGCTCACGAGGTTTTGTGCCTCTC
The DNA here is from genome assembly GCA_963921465.1 of Triticum timopheevii. Classification (NCBI taxonomy): domain Eukaryota; kingdom Viridiplantae; phylum Streptophyta; class Magnoliopsida; order Poales; family Poaceae; genus Triticum; species Triticum timopheevii. The sequence continues at coordinate 246,567,531 of OY997262.1, read as the reverse complement.
AAGGGGCCTGACGGCCTGCCATAGAGTGCCTCATGAGAAGCCAACTGCTAGACCGCGACGAGGTGGGCGCGCGGGGCGGCTACACCCTCGAGCCCCCAGGGGGAGCGATCAGCACCAGCGCGTGCATCGCACCCAGCCCCTGCTCGCGAGGCGCTTGAGGGTAGGGTAACAGTCACAAGCTCTAGAAAGAACGCAAGAACTGAAGGCAAGAGAGAGACACGAAACGAGAAAACTCCCCCCATTTTTACAAACGCACGAAAAACAAACTGCTTCAAGAAGCCGACGAGCAAGTACAAAAAAGGAGGCAAAAGCAAATGGCCGCGTCCGACATCTAGCTAGTCTTTAGTCTTCAGTATTCTCACCAGCGTGGAGCTAAGTGCTTCCACTAGCTGGGCATAGTCATTGGGGACAGTGTCGACGGCCAACGCGCAGCATGATGCTTCCACTAGGACGTGGGCGAGAGCCCCCGTGAGGCCCCAAGGCGGCACTCAAGAGACTCTGGAGCGTGTACAGCCTCACTCATTATTATGTGAGAGTGTCAGCGGAGACCTTTCATAGGCCGGAGCCTTGCTTCGTGTCTCCCGACGAGGACCCCGCTGTGTGCCATGATACGTCTCCAACGTATCTATAATTTTTGATTGTTCCATGCTATTATATTACCCCTTTTAGATGTTTATGGGCTTTATTTTACACATTTATATCATTTTTGGGACTAACCTACTAAACGGAGGCCCATCCCATATTGCTGTTTTTTTGCCTATTTCAGTATTTCGAAGAAAAGGAATATCAAACGGAGTCCAAACGGAATGAAACCTTCAGGAGCATGATTTTTGGAACAAATCTGATCTGGAGAGCTTGGAGTGCAAGTCAAGAAGCTCCCGAGGGCCCCACGAGATAGGGGGCCGCCCCCACCCCTTTAGGGAGCGCCCCCCTGTCTCGTGGGCCCCTCGGGCGGCCACCGACATACTTCTTCTTCCTATATATACCTACATACCCCAAAAACATCCATGTGCACCACGGAACACAATTTCCACTGCCGTAACCTTCTGTATCCGCGAGATCTCATCTTGGAGCCTTCGCCGGCACTCTGCCGGAGGGGGAATCAACCATGGAGGGCTTCTACATCAACATCCTTGCTCCTCCGATGAGTTGTGAGTAGTTTACCACAGACCTACGGGTCCATAGTTATTAGCTAGATGGCTTCTTCTCTCTTTTTGGATCTCAATACAATGTTCTCCCCCTCTCTTGTGGAGATCTATTTGATGTAAACCCTTTTTGCGGTGTGTTTGTCGAGATCCGATGAATTGTGGGTTTATGATCAAGTTTATCTATGAATAATATTTGAATCTTCTCTGAATTCTTTTATGTATGATTGAGTTATCTTTGCAAGTCTCTTCGATTTATCAGTTTGGTTTGGCCTACTAGATTGATCTTTCTTGCCATGGGAGAAGTGGTTAGCTTTGGGTTCAATCTTGCAGTGTTCTTACCTAGTGACAGAAAGGGTTGCAAGACACGTATTGTATTGTTGCCATCGAGGATAACAGGATGGGGTTTATATCATATTGCATGTGTTTATCCCTCTACATCATGTCATCTTGCTTAATGCATTACTCTGTTCTTATGAACTTAATACTCTAGATGCAGGCAGGAGTCGATCGATGTGTGGAGTAATAGTAGTAGATGCAGGCAGGAGTCGGTCTACTTGTTATGGACGTGATGCCTATATACATGATCATGCCTAGATAATCTCATAACTATGCGCTTTTCTATCAATTGCTCGATAGTAATTTGTTCACCCACCGTAATACTTATGCTATTTTTAGAGAAGCCTCTAGTGAAACCTATGGCCCCGGGGTCTATCTTTTATCATATTTGCTTTCAATCTACTTTTATTTGCATTTTAATTTTTGCATCTATCTTATAAAATACCAAAAATATATTTATCTTATCGTACTATCTTTATTAGATCTCACTTTCGCAAGTGACCGTGAAGGGATTGACAACCCCTTTATTGCGTTGATTGCGAGTTCTCAGTTTGTTTGTGTAGGTGCGTGGGACTTTTGAGGAGCCTCCTACTGGATTGATACCTTGGTTCTCAAAACTGAGGGAAATACTTACGCTACACTTTGCTGCATCACCCTCTCCTCTTCGAGGAAAACCAACGCAAGCTCAAGACGTAGCAAGAAGGATTTCTGGCACCATTGCCGGGGAGGTCTTCGCTCAAGTCAAGACATAACAAGTACCCATCACAAACCCATCTCCCTCGCAATTACATTATTTGCCATTTGCCTCTCGTTTTCCTCTCCCCCACTTCACCCTTGCCATTTTATTCGCCCTCTCTTTCCCAATCTCCTCCTCTCTTTCGCTTGCCCTTTAGTTTGCTCGTTTGAATAGATGCTTATTTATTGCTAAACAGAGAACCTAACATCTATGGATCCTCATCCTCTTGCTAATCTTTTTCAGAGATCCAATTATGACGAACCAATTGCTAGTGAGTTTTGCGCACTAGATTATCTTTATGAGGCTTTGCTCAAAATTTGTGAATCCGAAAATTACGATGAAGAAATTTATGAAGAGATTCACGATAACTCCTTGAATAAAAAAGCATGATTGCAATGAGTTTTCTATAAATTCTCTTGATGTCAATTGTGCTAATAATATGCAAAACCCTAAGCTTGGGGATGCTTGTTTTGCTATGTCTACTACTTGTTTTAATCATCATGATTGAGGTGATTCTTCTTATAACCTTGAAAATTTATTTAAGCCCCATGATGAATATGATATTGATAATAGTGTTTGCAATAATATTGAAAGTGGGTTTGGAAGAGTGTCAACTTTAGATCCCACATATTTGGAGTATGTTCAATCTTATGATATTTTTGATAAAAGTGGGTTCGGAAAGGTCATGACTTTAGTTAATGTTAATCCCACTATCTTGGAAGAGTGTCAACTTTGCATGCATGTGGATCATGTTGAGAATATGTTTTGTGATAGCTATTTTGTTGAATTTGCCTATGATCCTACATGTAATTATTATGAGAGAGGAAAATATGGTCGTAGAAATTTTTATCTTATTAAAATACCTCTCGTCATGTTGAGATTGCTATCGTCTCTTTCTTCTTCCTTGCGTATACTAGTTTTTGCTTGCCTTGCAAATTTGTTTGCTTATAATATGCCTATGCATAGGAAGTATTTTAGACTTAGATGTGTTTGTCACGTGTTTCATGATGCTCTCTTTGCACTTCAATTCTTGTCTTTCATGTGAGCATCATTAAAATTATCAATGCCTAGCTAAAAGGCTTTAAAGAAAAGCACTTGTTGGGAGGCAACCCAATATTTTTCCTTGCTGTTATTTAATAAATCTTGCATCTACCTTCTGTTTAGATGTGTTTTTATCTTTTAATTAGTGTTTGTGCCAAGTAGAACCTATAGGATAATCTACGATGATAGTTGATTTGATTCTGCTGAAAATCATAAACTTTGCATGCACGAATATAATTTTGTTAAATCACAGGAACGTGCTTTTGCATTTATTCTTTTTGCTTTTCTTCAATAGACAATTTTCCAGGACTTCCTATTTTGGTAGGATTTTTAGAGTTCCAGAAGTTTGCGTTAGTTACAGATTGCTACGGACTGTTCTGTTTTTGACAGATTCTGTTTTTCGTGTGTTGTTTGCTTATTTCAATGCATCTATGGCTAGTAATTCAGTCTATGAACCATAAAGAAGTTGTAATACAGTAGTTTAACACCAAATTAAATAAATATTGATTTTATTGCAGTACATTATGTGGTGGTTTTGTTTTCTTTCACTAACGAAGCTTATAAGATTTCCTGTTGAGTTTTGTGTTGTGAAGTTTTCAAGTTTTGGGTAAAGCTTTTATGGATTATGGAATAAAGGGTGGCAAGAGCCTAAGATTGGGGATGCCCATGGCACCCAAATATATTCAAGAATAGCCAAAAGCCTAAGCTTGGGGATGCCCCGGGAAGGCATCCCCTCTTTCGTCTTCGTTCATTGGTAACTTTACTTGGAGCTATATTTTTGTTCGCCACATGATATGTGTTTTGCTTGGAGCGTCGTGTATTATATTAGTCTTTGCTTTTTAGTTTACCACAATCATACTTGCTGTACATACCTTTTGGGAGAAGCCTATTTGATTAGAATTTGCTAGAATACTCTATGTGCTTCACTTATACCTTTTGAGCTTGATAGTTTTTGCTCTAGTGCTTCACTTATATCTCTTAGAGCACAGTGGTGTCTTAATTTTGAAGAAATTGCTAGTCTCTCATGCTTCACTTATATCTTTTTGAGAGTCTTTTAGAACAGCATGGTATTTGCTATGGTCATAAAGTTGGTCCTAGAATGATGAGCATCCAAGTTGGGTATAATAAAAACTATCATAGAAAATTGAATTGGATGCCATGATCAATTTGATACTTGATAATTGTTTTGAGATGTGGAGGTAGTGATATTAAAGTCATGCTAGTTGGGTGATTATGAATTCAAAGAATGCTTGTGTTGAAGTTAACAAATCCCGTAGCATGCACGTATGGTTAAAGTTGTGTAACAAATTTGAAACATGAAGTGTACTTGGCTTGTGCATCCTTATGAGTGGCCGTCGGGGACGAGTGATGGTCTTTTCCTACCAATCTATCCCCCTAGGAGCATGTGTGTAGTACTTGATTTTTGATGACTTCTAAATTTTTGCAATAAGTATATGAGTTCTTTTGACTAATGTTGAGTCCATGGATTATACGCACTTTTACCTTTCCACCTTTGCTAGCCTCTTCGGTACCATGCATTGCCCTTTCTCAACTTGAAAGTTGGTGCAAACTTCGTCGGTGCATCCAAACCCCGTGATACGATACGCTCTATCACACATAAACCTCCTTATATATTCCTCAAAATAGCCACCATACCTACCTATTATGGGATTTCCATAGCCATTCCGAGATATATTGCCATGCAACTTTCCACCGTTCCGTTCATCATTTTCATGACATACTTTACTTTTGTCATATTGCCATTGCATGATCATGTAGTTGACATCGTATTTGTGGCAAAGCCACCAAGCATTATTTTTCATTCATGTCACTCTTGATTCATTGCACCATCCCAGTACACCGCCGGAGGCATTCATATAGAGTCATATATTGTTCTAGTTTCGAGTTGTAATTCATATGTTGTAATCAATAGAAGTGTGGTGATCATCATTATTAGAGCATTGCCCAAACAAAAAAAGGAAAAAAAGAAGAAAGGCCAAAAGAAAAAAAGGAAGGCCCAAAAAAAGAAAAAAAAGAAAAAAAAAAGAAGAAAACAAATAAAAAGGGCAATGTTACTATCTCTTTTTCGACACTTGTGCTTCAAAGTAGCACCTTGTTCTTCATGTAGTGAGTCTCATATATTGTGCTTCAAAGAAGCACCATGTTTTTCATATAGTGAGTCTCATAAGTTGTCTTTTTCATACTAGTGGGAATTTTTCATTATAGATCTTGGCTTGTATATTCCTACGATGGGCTTTCTCAAATGCCTTAGGTCTTCATGAGCAAGCAAGTTGGATGCACACCCACTAGTCTTCTTTTGTTGAGCATTCATTTATAGCTCTAGTGCATCCGTTGCATGGCAATCCCTACTCCTCATGTTGACATCAATTGATGGGCATCTCCATAGCCCGTTGATTATCCTCGTCAATGTGAGACTTTCTCCTTTTTGTCCTCTCCACACAATCCCCATCATTATATTCTATTCCACCCATAGTGCTATATCCATGGCTCACGCTCATGTATTGCATGAAGGTTGAAAAAGTTTGAGATTATTTAAGTATGAAAAATTTGCTTAGCTTGTCATCGGGGGTATAGAAGTTGGGAACATCTTTGTGTGACGAAAATGAAGCATAGCCTAACTATATGATTTTGTAGGGATGAACTTTCTTTTGCCATGATATTTTGAGAAAACATGATTACTTTGATTAGTACGCTTGAAGTGTTACTATTTCGTATGTCAATATGAACTTTTATTTTGTATTCATTTGGATCTGAACATTCATGCCACAATAAATAAAATTACATTATGAATTATGCTAGGTAGCATTCCACATCAAAAATTCTCTTTTTATCATTTACCTACTCGAGGACGAGCAGGAATTAAGCTTGGGGATGCTTGATACGTCTCCAACGTATCTATAATTTTTTATTGTTCTATACTATTATATTACCCCTTTTAGATGTTTATGGGCTTTATTTTACACATTTATATCATTTTTGGGACTAACCTACTAACCGGAGGCCCATCCCATATTGCTGTTTTTTTTGCCTATTTCAATATTTTGAAGAAAAGGAATATCAAACGGAGTCTAAATGGAATGAAACATTCAGGAGCGTGATTTTTGGAACAAATCTGATCCGGAGAGCTTGGAGTGCAAGTCAAGAAGCTCCCGAGGGCCCCATGAGATAGGGGGCCGCCCCCCCTATATTGCGCGCCCCTGTCTCGTGGGCCCCTCGGGCGGCCACCGATGTACTTCTTCTTCCTATATATACCTACGTACCCCGAAAACATCCAGGGGCACCACGAAACACAATTTCCACCGCCGTAACCTTCTATATACGTGAGATCTCATCTTGGAGCCTTTGCCGGCACTCTGCCGGAGGGGGAATCAACCACGGAGGGCTTCTACATCAACATCCTTGCCCCTCCGATGAGTTGTGAGTAGTTTACCACAGACCTATGGGTCCATAGTTATTAGCTAGATGGCTTCTTCTCTCTTTTTGGATCTCAATACAACGTTCTCCCCCTCTCTTGTGGAGATCTATTCGATGTAAACCCTTTTTGCGGTGTGTTTGTCGAGATCCGATGAATTGTGGGTTTATGATCAAGTTTATCTATGAATAATATTTGAATCTTCTCTGAATTCTTTTATGTATGATTGAGTTATCTTTGCAAGTCTCTTCGAATTATCAGTTTGGTTTATCCTACTAGATTGATCTTTCTTGCCATGGGAGAAGTGCTTAGCTTTGGGTTCAATCTTGCGGTGTTCTTACCCAGTAACAGAAAGGGTTGCAAGACACGTATTGTATTGTTGCCATCGAGGATAACACGATGGGGTTTATATCATATTGCATGTGTTTATCCCTCTACATCATGTTATCTTGCTTAATGCGTTACTCTGTTCTTATGAACTTAATACTCTAGATGCAGGCAGGAGTCGGTCGATGTGTGGAGTAATACACTACAAAAAAAAGACACATCCGTGACATTTTGGGCCGAACGAAAAAAAATTCTGTCATACATATGACACTTCTATGACGATAATTGTGACAAAACCCGGTATCATCATAGATGTGGTGGGCTCCTACTTCTATGACAAAAAATCATGACAGAAAATGGGATTTTCGTCCTGGGCGGGCCGGAGACGCAGCTGCATGACATTCTTTGGGCCTTCCATGACGGAAAAAACCGTGGTAGAAGCGAGGGGGAGGAAAATTTTGGGGAGTTGCCGGTTACGGTGGGAGAGCGATGCGCATTTCTCTCGTACAAGTACGCGCATGTGTGTGAGGCGTTGGCTCTAACTGAACCCGAGCGAGGCGTTGGGCTCTAACTGAACCCGAGCGATTGCACTGCAGGCTACGCGTTACTGAACCCGAGCGATCGATCGATGGCTGTTAAATGAACCCGATGGAGCGATTCCTTCGCTACTGCTACTAACTGAAGCCGATCGATGCTGCCTCTGGGATGAACAGTGAGCTTTGCGGAGGGGTTTGGATGAACAGTGAGCGGTGGCGTTGCCCCTAGATGAACAGGAACCCGTGGTGTGGAGGGCTGGATGAACATTAGACGGTGGAGGGGTGGTTGAACAGGACTCCGTGGTGTGGAGGGCTGGATGAACAGTAGACGGTGGAGGGGTGCCCGTGAAGGGGTGGTTGAATAGTAGCCGGTGGAGTAGCGCGCGGTGGAGGTTGGATGAACAGGAGCCCGTGGAGGCTGGAGGAGGTCGAAGGTAGCCCGTGGAGGTTGGAGGAGGTCGACGGTGGAGATGAACAGTATCCTGTGGAGTCCCGTTTTGCGGTACGCCACACCCCTCCCCCCCGTTTCGATCGTAGCGCTCCAACACAAGTCCGTTTCGTCCGTTTTGCGGTACGCCACACCCCTCCCGATGAACAGGACCCCCGTTTCGACCGTAGCGCTCCAACACAAGTCCGTTTCATCCGTTATGCGGTACGCCACACCCCTCCCGATCAACAGGACCCCCGTTTCGACCGTAGGAGGTCTGTTTCCTCCGTTTTGCGGTACGTCACACCCCTCTCGATCAACAGGACCCCGTTCCGAACGTGGCCGGTCGAACACAAGGTCGTTTCCTTCGTTGTGCGGTACGCCCGGCCTTGTTTCCATCGCCTGTTCCGTCCAAGCCGGTTGGCTCCCACGCGTTCCGTTGCCTCCCGATGAACACGACGTATTTCGTTGCCTCCCCATGAACACGACGCATTCCGTTGCCTCCCCATGAACACGACGACGACGTTGTTTCTCCGTTCCGACCCAGCCATATATGTATGCGCGAGTAGGCGTTCGAGACCCTGCCCGTATGTACGTACGTGGCCGTATTTTCTTTCTTGCACCCTCGCCGCTGTACGTACGTGTACATGCTACGTGCGCGCCTCTACTACGACACGTGCGCGCCTCTACTATGACACGTGGGCGCCTCTACATCGACCAGTATGTACGTACACGTTCGCGATGAGAATGACAATGGTACGTACGCTTCGACCAGGTGGGTCCCAACTGTCAGGCACTTCCTTGCCTGCGAAGATGTAGCTGGTGGGTCCCAGTAGTCAGGGGGGCGAATCGTTTTGGGTTTTTTGCCCGGACGCACTTCCTTGCATGCGAAGATGTAGCTAGTGGGTCCCAGCAGTCAGGGGGGCGAATCATTTTTTTTTCGGACGCACTTCCTTCCGTGCGAAGATGTAGCTGGTGGGTCCCAGCAGACAGGGGGAAAAGCTTTTTTCGCGAAATATGGTGGCCCGTCCGGTGGGTCCCCGCTGGCAGGTGGAGGAATAATTATTTTGCGTGTAATAAGGAGGCACTTCCTTGCTGCGGCCGTGGACCCAGCTGTCAGCCTCTCCACGTACAGTCCACGTCTGATGGAAGCCATTCCCTGACCACGTTGACCATGCCGCACCGAGAGCACCAGGGCGGTGGACGACGGCGAGGTCTAGGAAGGGGACGACGCGGAGCCGTGGAAGACGCGGCAGTGGATGCCCATGCATAGAGGAGTATGAGGGTTCACTCGTTCGGCTGCGGTGTGAGGCTGCCGTCGCCGCAGAATAACAGGGGGTGTGGGTGCGCAGAGGGATGGCTTGGCCAGCGGTGGGAGCAGTAGGGGGCGGTGAGGCCTCCGCGGCATCACAGCCGGCCACGGGCGGCAGGAGCAGGCGGCACGACTAGCGCTGCTTTGGGCGGCTGGAGCAAGAAGACCAGAGGTTGAAGAAGCACTACGGCCGTTGGATGGATATCGTACGGTCACTGGAGCTAGAATCGTTCATATATTGACTAAAGTTGACAAAGGCCTCCGTCCCAGTCAACTTAGTAGGCCCACAAGTCAGCCTCCCACCAAGGTTGGTCCCAGCTAGCACGGGGGTATCCATTTTTTTGTGTGTAATAAGGAGGCACTTCCGGTGGGTCCGAGCCGACAGCGGGGGGAACGTTTTTTTTTGCAAAATATGGTGGCCCGACCTGTGGGTCCCAGCAGTCAGGGGGAAACGTTTTTTTCGCGAAATACTGGTGGCCCGTCTAGTGGGTCCCAGCTATCAGGTGGAGGAATAATTATTTTCCGCGTAATAAGGAGGCACTTCCTTGCGGCTGTCGTGGACCCAGCTGTCAGCCTCTCCACGTACAGTACTCTTCCGATGGAAGTCGGTCGTTGACCACATTGACCACACCACGCTGAGAGCACCACGGTGGTGGACGACGGCGAGGCCTAGGAAGGGGATGACGCGGAGCCGGGGAAGACACGGCAGTGGAAGCCCGCGAGGAGAGGAGTACGAGGGTTTACCGGTTCGGCTGCAGTGTGAGGCTGCCGTCGCCGCAGAACAACAGGGGGTGTGGGTGAGTAGAGGGATGCCCTGGCCAGTGGTGGGAGTAGTAGGGGGCGCTGAGGCCTGCGCAGCAGCATAGCCGGCCACGGGAGGCGGGAGCAGGCGGTCCCGCCGGCGCTGCTTTGGCGGCTGGAGCAAGAAGATCAGAGATTGAAGAAACACGACGGCCGTTGGATTGACATCCAACAGTTACGTCTGCTAGAATCTTTTGTTGACGTAGTATATAATAACTAAAAAAATCTTGCATACGCATCAACTAAAAAGGCCCACAAGTCAGACCACTCCCTCTTTTTTTAATAATTTATATATAGCTCATGGCAACTTCTTATGCAATTTATTGCAGTCGGTTTTTTGGTTGGCCAAGGCCAATTTCCCATATTTCTGTGGGTTCCAAACTATTTTTAATACCGAAATGTCGAGCCAAATTTAAAGTACTTTGAAGATATATTTGAATTAGGTTAATGCCCAGTGAAATAGGAATCTGAAAATGTGAAAAAAAATCAGAAATTATAAAGTAATTGCCAATTTGTCATCTGTTTTTATATTTACAACCCATTTCATATTACTTTCAAGATTTGTAGGCGTCTTGAAAGAGTTGCAGCCCATTAGGGCGTAGAAAAATAAGTAGGCCTAGATTGGGGATTCTTCAGAAAAAATAAACTGGGCTCATTTTCACAAAGAAAAAATAGCTGGGCTGGTCACATGGTGAACATAAAATATAAGCCTGGGCTAGACGGGCCACAGCCCATTTCAAACCCTGCTCCGTCTCAACAATACCAAACAAAAAAAATACTGCTCGAGTAGCTACGTCCCAGGTGTCAGCCGATCTTGTGTTGTTCTCTTGTCTATTGACTATATATGCTCACAATGTCGTGGGTCCCAGATGTCAGGAAAACACTAGGAGGAAGCATTTTATTTTTCCATACGCTGACGTGGTGGGCCCCTACTGTCATCCTCTCCACGTACTTCTGCCGATTCCTGATGTTTGTTGACCATGTTGACAAAACGAGAGGGCGGCGCTGCGGCGAGCGCACCAAAGCGCGCGGAGGACGTCGGCGTTAACGATTTAGGAGACGGTGGGGCGGCGATGCGTGCGCTGAGGCGCAGCCAGCCGTGGGAGGCGGAAGCAGGCGGCCCCACCGGCGCTGGATTGGTTTTGGCGGCTGGAGGAAGACAGGACTGAAGAAACACGACAGACTGTAAAAGCAGTAGGAGTACTTAACAACCTTAACTGAAACCAGCAGGGGCACTTAACAACCAAAGATGAAAGCAGTATGAGTACTTATACAGGTTCAACCGTACAAAGCACGCCTCGAACAGTGCTACTTTGGCTACAGTTAACCAAGGGTGAGGCTGCCAAGCCCCAGGACAAGGCCCAGGCACCACCCGGCGCATCCACAACCTTCTGAAAGCGGCTTCATCTCGCAACGTGGTCAATAAACAGGATATTCGCTTTAGATCCATGGAAAAGCATGAACATAATCTTCTGTCCTATTCGCCAAGATGGACGGGCCTTCATTATCTGAGACCACCCACGAATAAGTATCTTTTCACCTCCAAGGGGAATTGAGTAGGTCGACATAAACATCATGTTGTCACCAAGCGCAAGTCTGACCCGACCATGCTCAGGCATCTGTATAGGAACAATAGAACTCGGTAGTTCCTGTTTCAAGAAGATCACAGCTATAAAATTGTGTATAAGCAATAGTTTATGAACAACATATATAACAGAAAACAACTCGTACCATAAGTTTCTGGACACAGTTGGACCTGTTCAACGAGTGCAGCAGTGGCACACATATCCCACGTGGCCTTCCACCATTGAAACGCCCCACAAGGACCTCAAGACGATCAATAAAGTGTAGGAACTTGTGGATGTCGATCCAGTCAACTTCAGTGCCATTATTAACAGTCGAGTTATTACAGAGTAACAAACGAGCAGACTGCTTAAGTCTGAAAAAACCTACACATGCCACCAATTATAAGACAATATTAGTTAGAAGAAGCATCTTCGTGAGAGATTCGTTGCTACTTCTAAAGTTAAATTGTGATTAGTTAGACAGAATAGGTGGATTAAGAAGTATTCGAGGCAACAAGAAAGAACCAGATACAAAACTAACATGGATGAACAATTGGAACGATGTCGGGGTGGAAGATCGCAGTGAAGATGAGACCAGGTTCTGCTATTTCCAACAACATTAGTGCGCCAACTTTCAGTCCGTAACACTTGAGAAAGTTTATCCAATTTCGGCCATAAAAAAAGCAGCAATCTTCTTGGTTCATGAACCCAACTTGGAAGCAATATCCATGGATTGTCTTCACTATGACCATTAAACTAGTGTATTCAGTTATGGCAAGGCCGAGCATCTTGAGTACATGTGTTCTGGCAGAGAAAATAATACACTGCAGGAAAAATAATATGAGAACACAGCATGTTCAAAAAAAACCCACCCTCCCGGATAGAGAAGATGATTCTAGGAACATACTGTGCGTGTGTCAAAATGTTGTGGTAGGATGAGAAGGAACAAGTGTGGTGTCTCGCCGTGGGCGCAGAAATCTGTAGGGTACTCGCACTTTGGGTACTGCAACTGAAACACACTAGATTCAGTATGAAAAAAAATGCATCAACGGCGGCTGAGGGAGTCCTGGACTAGGGGGTGTCCGGATAGCCGAACTATCACCATCGGCCGGACTCCAAGACTATGAAGATACAAGATTGAAGACTTCGTCCCGTGTCCGGATGGGACTTTCCTTGGCGTGGAAGGAAAGCTTGGCGATACGGATATGTAGATCTCCTACCATTGTAACCGACTCTGTGTAACCCTAGCCCTCTCCGGTGTCTATATAAACCGGAGGGTTTTAGTCCGTAGGACGAAAAACAATCATACCATAGGCTAGCTTCTAGGGTTTAGCCTCCTTGATCTCGTGGTAGATCTACTCTTGTACTACCCATATCATCAATATTAATCAAGCAGGAGTAGGGTTTTACCTCCACCGAGAGGGCCCAAACCTGGGTAAAAACATCGTGTCCCTTGTCTCCTGTTACCATCTTCCTAGACGCACAGTTTGGGACCCCCTACCCGAGATCCGCCAGTTTTGACACCGACATTGGTGCTTTCATTGAGAGTTCCTCTGTGTCGTCACCTATAGGCCCGATGGCTCCTTCGATCATCAACAACGACACGGTCCAGGGCGAGACACCGGACAGATTTTTGTATTCGGTGGCTTCGCAGCGGGCCAATTCACTTAGCCATCTGGAGCAGATAGAAAGCTACGCCCCTGGCCATCAGGTCAGATTTGGGAGTTTGAACTATACGGCTGACATCCGCGGAGACTTGATCTTCGACGGATTCGAGGCACAGCCAAACGCACCGCACTGTCACGATGGGCATGATCTAACTCTGCCGCCGAACAGTGCCCTGGAGGCCACACAAGAGTCTGCTCCGACCCTTAGCTCGGAGCCGACTGCGCCGATCGAGGATGGGTGGCTGGACGCCGCCTCGGGGGCTGCTACCTCTACAGCGATAGTGCCGAATACCGACCCTGTCCCGTGTGAAGCTCGTGACTCCAAGGCGCCGGACTCCTCTCCGGACCCCGAACCTTCCGCGCCCCTGCCAATCGAATCCGATTGGGCGCCGATCATGGAGTTCACCGCTGCGGACATCTTTCAGCACTCGCCTTTTGGCAACATCTTGAATTTGCTAAAGTATCTCTCTTTATCAGGAGAGCCCTGGACGGATTATGGTCAGAACAGTTGGGATGCGGACGACAAAGAAATTCAAGGCCCACCCACCACCCACTTCGTAGCCACTGTCGATGACTTAACCGACAAGCTAGATTTCGACTCCGAAGACATCGACGATATGGACGACGATGCAGGAGACGACCAAGACCCAGCGCCTATAGGGCACTGGAAGGCCACCTCAACTCACGATGTTTATATGGTGGGCACACCTAAAGGAAGCGATAACAAGGAACAACGGGACGCTGCGAAGGATAACTCCCTCGAAAAATAGCCGAAACGGCGACGTAAGCGCCGCCCAAAGTCCCGCCTCGACAACGACAGCACCCATACAGACCCAGCCATAGAGCAGGGCGAACCGGTGGATGACGAACATGCCCCCGAGCAACCATCCGAACATGATGAATTGGATAAACAATCCGTCCCCGGTGGAAACAACAGTCCGGATGATCTCACGCCGGACACATCGTTGGAGCAGAAGAACCTCCACAAAAGGCTCGTCGCCACTGCACGAAGTCTGAAGAAGCAGAAGCGGTAGCTCAAAACAGCGGAAGACGTACTCAGAATTAGATGGATCAAAGTACTCAAGACCGCAGACAAATACGGCGATAGTCGCCAAGCAAAAAGCTACCCGAAGCGCAAACTACTGCCCGAATTTGATGAGGAGGCCGTAGAGCCCCCACAATCAAAGAACGAAGAGGCCGCCCGGTCGGATAGACGACCACATGACAAACAAAGAGCGGCAAGCGGCGCCGCACACAAGCCAGCACGTGATCCACATAAGGATGCTCACAAAATGGATGGCCGGTCAGGTCCATCTATGGGCCAAGAAAGCAAGCCCCAGAAAGCAATACAACACGTCGAGTATTCGAACATCACGGCACACCCAAATACAGGGGCGCCGCACACCCCTTATGTTTCACCGATGAGGTGCTGGATCATGAATTTCCAGCGGGATTCAAACCCGTAAACATAGAGGCATACGACGGAACAACAGACCCTGGAGTCTGGATTGAGGATTACATCCTGCACATACATATGGCTAGAGGAGATGACCTCCACGCCATAAAATACTTACCCCTCAAGCTCAAAGGGCCAGCCCGGCATTGGCTCAAAAGCCTCCCAGAAAATACCATTGGAAGTTGGGAAGAGCTCGAGGATGCATTTCAGGCAAATTTTCAGGGGACTTATGTCCGCCCTCCGGATGCAGACGATTTAAGTCACAAAACTCAACAGCCCGGAGAGTCAGCCCGCAAATTCTGGAACAGGTTCCTCACCAAGAAGAACCAAATAGTCGACTGTCCGGACGCCGAAGCCTTAGCAGCCTTCAAACATAACGTCCGAGACGAATGGCTCGTCAGACACCTCGGCCAGGAAAAGCCAAGAACAATGGCCGCACTAACAAGCCTCATGACCCGCTTTTGCGTGGGAGAGGATAGCTGGCTGGCAAGATGCAGCACCAGCGACCCAAGTACATCGGAGGTCAGGGATGGAAATGGGAAACCACGGCGCAGCAAGGACCAGCGCCGGACAAAGGGAAATGGCCCAAAGAGCACGGCAGTCAACGCCGGATTCAAAAGCTCTCGGCAGAACAACAAAACACTGCCTCTCAAGGACAACAGCGACGAGCTATCCAACCTAAACAAAATCTTGGACAAGATATGCCAAATCCACAATACCTCTGGGAAGCCTGCAAACCACACCCACAGAGATTGTTGGGTCTTCAAACAGTCCGGCCGACATAATGCCGAACACAAGGGGCTCGACACACCGAGCGAGGACGACGACGAACTCCACAAGAAGAACACCGGAAAACAAAGGAATTTCCCACAAGAGGTCAAAACAGTAAACTCACTTCAAGTGACAACAGGCAAAAATAGAGCGGCGCCCATTAAAGTACGCGCCGCACGGTCCACCCCATCGGAGTCCCGACACTGGATGTCAAAACCAATCACTTTCGACCATCAGGATTACTCCGGAAGTATCCGGAACGCAGGATGGACTGCTCTGATATTAGATCCTATAATCGACGGACTACAATTTACACAAGTCCTAATGGACGGCGGTAGTGATCTAAACCTGCTATATCGGGATACAATCCGCAGAATGCGGATAGACCCAACCAAAATAGGCCATAGCAACACTTCCTTTAGAGGAGTGATGCCAGGCCCATACGCCCATTGTACGGGCTCTCTACCACTAGAAGTTGTGTTCGGCTCATCCGACAACTTCCATCGCGAAAAGTTAGTCTTCCACATCTCCCCGTTTAAAAGTAGCTATCAAGCACTATTGGGACGTGAAGCTTTCGCACGCTTTAACGCAATACCGCATTATGCATCTCTTACACTTAAAATGCCCGGTCCACGCGGCATCATCTCACTAAAGGGAAACCTCGAGTGTTCCTTGAGTATGGAAGAAAGTGAGGCTGCCTTGACAGCCACACATTAATCCGGCTTTGCTGATCAAAGCAACTAAACAGGTCATTTAGATCCCGGACACGGTTAGGCGAGTCCGACATAAATAAACAAGGGGCTTACTAGCCGCGTTCCCCCTTACAAGGGGCTGCACACATGTACAATAAGAGACAATAAAGCTCAATTTTATTCATTTTTTGAATTATACCCTGTTTATACATTTTTCGCACGATCCTTTTTTCCAACTAAGTTCTTCTCTTTTACAGATGAACACCATGCTACACCCGTCCAGGATACGGCACAACGGAGACACAGGCGCAGACGTGCAGCAGGGACCCATTGCAAGGATTCTTTTCAGATTAAGACCCTGCGTAAACCTTTCTTACTGTCTCTTGTTGATACACATCCCCCGGTTTCTCACTATAACCGAGGAGGAGGCTGGCGTTTTGGCATCGGCCGCGTCAGAAATTTTTGCGCGTACCTGGACATTAGGGGCTTAGGGCATTCTTCTGCCCGTTTTCATAAAGACCGAATACCTCAGGGAGTGTTCGGCGTCTCGAGTTAGGCCTTATATGCATCAGCTCCGAATCATGTCTTTGGTCAAATGTTGGGTTTGCCTGGCTCCTGTGTTTTGCTGCCTTACGTTCCGCTCTATCAGCTAACGCGGCACCAGGAGAACTACTGGGATTGTGCCCCGGTTCGTCCAGGTGAGCACCTCAGTAGAGAAAGCCAAAAACTGACTGTCATGATATAGCGAGAGACTGGTCAACCACTCGATCGACCACCGGAATGTTTAGAATTCCTCCGCTTTAACGAAGGACCGTTTCCCGGTCAGGCACATACGCGCCCCGAAATTCGGAGAGCGCGGTGCCCCTAGGGGCTATATAGTAGCCCCACCATCGAACTCCTATGGCTAAGTGAAAGTGATAAAACATCATAGTCCGGTTGCCTAGTTTGCTACGCTACCACCTCCTTCACAGGACCAAGACGTTGGATTAAGTGTGAAAATGCGCTTTTTTGCAAACACCCCCGCACTATGTGCATGGGGGCTGAAGCCGAAGACTGCCATCTTTCAGGTTATATACACATATACATTAACGGCCACACAGAAGGTATTTCAACACTTGAACGCACAAGTATAAAAAGCCCTTATATTATATTTGAAACATGATTTCACAAATCATACATGTCATTTGAACATAACATTTTTCGAGCACTGCGTCTCTATTAAACGAGCGCCCTGCAGGACTTCCTCAAAATAGTGCTCGGCAGGTAATCGGCTTCTGTCCGAATCCGGGGATGCAACATCGGTGGCCTTCATCTCTACCCAGTATGTTTTGACATGGGCGAGAGCCATCCGTGCACCCTCTATGCATGCCGACCGTTTCATTGCATCGATATGCGGCACCGCATCAAGGAACTGCTGCACCAAGCCAAAATAACTCTTCGGCTCGGGCCTTTTTGGCCACAAATGAGTCACGACGTCCTTCATGGCGAGTCCGGACAGCCTATTCAGCTCAGCCCATTCGGCTAACCTATCGGCTAATGGAACTAGACGGTCTGGACTATGGAACTGCGAACAAAAAAGCTCTTCCATTCTGTTATCCTTTTGGCCTCGGAAGTGTGCGACCGCGTCTGCGGCACTCGCCGCCAAATTCAGATAAGCATCCTCCGCACCCCACAGTTGGCCCAACTGAGCATACTTCGGATCCGTGAACTTCCTCCGCAGTAGAAAGGGCTTTCTAGCCGCAATATCCCCGGCTTGACGTAGCGCCTCCTTCATAGCTCTCATCGCGGAACGGGCATCCTTGGCTTCGGCAGTGGCCTTCTTCACGTCCTCTTGCTTTGCTCGACATTCTCTTTCAAGAAACTCGCAGCGGTCGGTAGCATCCTTCAGCTTCACGGCCATTTCGGCCATTTCCTCCCTGCTTCGGCAGTGAGCAGCCTGTTCAGCTTTCAGCTCTTCGGCCGCCTTCAAGGCAGCTGCATTACTTTTTCTGGCTTGCTCCTTGGCTCGGGCGAGCTCTGCCCGAAGGTCCTCCATAGCAGCGGCACCATCTGCATTAAGCACACATGTTGTAAGACACGGGCGTCAAGCTCCCTTACCAGGTGTCCACGGAGAAGCCACATACCTTGTGACTCATCAAGTCGCTTATTGACCAGCGCGATGTCCGCATCTGCAACGTCAAGTTTCCACTTTAGTTTGGCAAATCTATCAGTCCGGCTGGCCACCGAACGCTCTGCCACCTGTACAGGAAGGGCGACATCTTACAACTGAGATTATGATCCTCGGCATGCTGTCACTTTTGACAATGTACCGAGTCTCAGGGGCTACTATCTATACAGGGCGCATTCTATATGCAAAAATGTCAGAAGGTATATCATTCTTACGTACCTCAAACCCCGTCAGTAAACTTCTGACGGCCTCATGCAACCCGCTCTCAGCGGATGAAATCCTTTCAATCACCGTACTAATTAACGTACGGTGATCTTCTGAGATAGACGCTCGCCCGAGCAGATCCTTCAGCTCCTCCGACCGTACACCAGTTGGTGCCGAACCTTCTGGCCCCGCCGGATTTGGGGAAACCCTCCGTGACGACACCTCAGGGTCATTCGCCCCGCCTGACAGTGCGGCAGATGGAGGCGTTTCGCTCTCCATCATCTCTGGACGAAGATCCCCCGAAGATGAGCTCTGCTGAGAAGGGCTGAGATCCGAACTACAAGGTAATAACTTCGCTTATCTTCAGAAATAAAAACAGGGACATCCCTTATTACAAAACTCCCCTTTCTACTTATGGCTCGCTAGAGGGCTGATTTCCTTGGGGAAATAGTGCAGCCGGGCTCCTCCCGGTGCAAGACCCTCTGGTGAAGATTTCTTCCCCCTCTTTGAGGCCTTGGCCTCCGGATCTTCAGAAGCGGTCCTCTTCTCCCCCTGGAGGGAGGGATTCTCGATCCCCCCTTTCTTGAGAGCCTCCTTAGCGGAGGCGTAGCTTTCCTGTTCCCCTCTTCGCCCTCCTCCGAAGGTGTGGCCTCCAGCATCTTGGTTAACACAGGATTCGGCGTGGTCTCAGGGAGGGGGGCCGGACACCTTATTAGTTTTGCTTTTGCTATCCATTCCTGTTCAAGGGACAACTCTTTAAAGGGCAAGTTTATGATAAATGTACGGATAGCATGTCCGGGCACAGGACTACTTACTTGCGTATTCGGGCGATTGCAGCTCAGACCTGCGTCCTCGGCCAAGTCCGGACACATCTCTTGTGATCCGAAGAACAGTTTATACATCTCCATGGGCGTCGCACCCATAAAGTGTTGGAGAGCTCGCGGTCCCTCCGGATTGAATTCCCACAGGCGGAGGGGGCGACGTTTGCAGGGCAGAAGGTGCCGAATCAGCATGACCTGCACCACTACAACCAGATTGATCTCACTCTCCTGGAGGTCTCGAATACGGCCCTGCAGCAGTGGTACATCCTTGGACGGCCCCCAGTCAAGCCCATTGTTGACCCATGACGCCAGCCGTTATGGAGGGCCCGAGCGAAGGGCAGGCGGCGCTACCCATCTGGTGCCCCTGGGAGCGGTGATGTAGAACCACTCCTGTTGCCACAAACCAAGCTCCTTTTGAAAAAATCCCTCGGTCCATGGAGCGTCAGCCCTCTTGCTTATAACTGCCCCTCCGCACTCTGCCTGCCACCCTTCGATCATCTTCGGCTCCACGTTGAAGGTCTTGAGCCACAATCCGAAGTGAGGGGTAGTGCAGAGGAAGGCTTCGCATACAACAATGAATGATGAGATGTGGAGGATGGACTCCGGATCCAAGTCATGGAATTCCAGCCCATAATAAAACATGAGCCCCCTCATGAAGGGGTCCGTCGGGAAGCCTAGACCCCGACGGAAGTGAGACACAACACCACGCTCTCACCAGGCTCGGGAGTAGGAATGACTTGCCCTTGGGCAGGCAGCCTATGCGAAATTTCTCCGGTTAGATACCTGGCATCTCTCAGCTTTAGCACATCTTCTTCCGTGACGGAAGAAGGCATCCACCAGCCTTGTAGGTCGGAGCCGGACATCGTCGAAGGTCCGAAGCGCCTGAATCTGGAGCCTTGGGTGTTGGAACTCGAGGCGAGGGGCGGACTCCATTGAGATTGAAGAAAAGGAACAGGCATTGGTCTCGTTATAAAGGGGTTGAATACCAAGAGCCGTCCCCATGACCGTTTGGGACTCGCCTTCGATGGAGGGGGCGTGCCAATGGGCGCGGTTGGGTTACCCACGCCCGCATTAATGAGAATCCCGGAATAAGGGAGCACGATCTCTGCTTTGACAAGACGTGCCAAGGAAACCGCTTCGCTAAACGCGCTGAGGTGGAATAGTAAAAACAATTCGAATAAAGGCTTGGCCGTGGTATGATGTCATGCCACGAGATACGTCAGTAGATTGAACTTGTGTAAATATTATTCTCTCTACGGTGGTATGTGGAACTTATTTTGCAGAGCCGGACACTATCCTGGTGTTCAAAATCTTCTATGAATTATTCGGAGGAGGAACCCGCCTTGCAATGCTGAAGACAATATGCGCGCCGGACTCGTCGTCATTGAGGCCTGGTTCAGGGGCTACTGAGGGAGTCCTGGACTAGGGGGTGTCCGGATAGCTGAACTATCATCGTCGGCCGGACTCCAAGACTATGAAGATACAAGATTGAAGACTTTGTCCCGTGTCCGGATGGGACTTTCCTTGGCGTGGAAGGAAAGCTTGGCGATACGGATATGTAGATCTCCTACCATTGTAACCGACTCTGTGTAACCCTAGCCCTCTCTAGTGTCTATATAAACCGGAGGGTTTTAGTCTGTAGGACGAAAAACAATCATACCATAGGCTAGCTTCTAGGGTTTAGCCTCCTTGATCTCATGGTAGATCTACTCTTGTACTACCCATATCATCAATATTAATCAAGCAGGAGTAGGGTTTTACCTCCACCAAGAGGGCCCGAACCTGGGTAAAAACATCGTGTCCCTTGTCTCCTGTTACCATCCGCCTAGACGCACAGTTCGGGACCCCCTACCCGAGATCCGCCGGTTTTGACACCGACAGCGGCGGCTACCATCCTAGGATTACCTGCGACCAAGGGACTTGGACTTATTGGGGATGGATGAAGAAATTCATACCTGGTTCTCCATGAAAACACCCTATGCAATCGCCGAGCGGGGGTTTTCTCTGAACAAGCAGACGAGGGAGAAGGGGATTCAGGCCCAGTGAAATATTGCCACTTCGTCCGTCCAGCTTATTGCTAAAGCTGGAAAGGGGGGGTTGTGATTTGACGGCTCATTGGGCATTACTGCGGCGCTACGACCGGGGTGTGTCTACCGTGAAGTTGTGCACTCTAATTTGTGCATATGGCACGTGTACCCCGTTGTCGGTTGCCCCACATATCAACGAAAGGAAGTACAAAGACAGGAGGAACTAGTTACACATAAATATATTTTTTGACAGAGAGATACTCCCTCTGTAAAGAAATATACAAATCTTTTATATCACAGGCTCACCTTGCCGAGAAATATACTCCCTCTGCAACACACATGCATTATGGGGGTTCAGTTTTTTTATGGGGGTTCAGCTGAGAATATAATACTCAGATAGGCTCACGGTTCTGGACTTTGGGCCGCAGGCCGACCCTGCATGTTTGGGGGCCCATGTGTTCTACCTCAGCGCTTTTCATATTGCAGGCGATCGGTACTGTGCTGGTTTTAGATGCTGTCGCAAGGCGAATACACAAAATTGAGTAAAGCACGACAGCTGTTGGAATGAGATCGAACGACAGTTCCTAACCAGCAATCAGAGTTGCAATTCTATCAACGATATACCATGTGATAAATAATACTGTCGTACTACTTATACACACAGGACACTTGTTTCACCATGCTAGATTATTACATCAAAATCTCTCAGAGGATAGATCAGTTCGGCAGTTGCGTGCTGCTACTGAAGAATTTCGAAGTTGATTTGGACCAGCTCTCCTTGCCGAGAAAGTTCGATTTTGACATCATCCCCTAACGCAACATATAATTTAGATTTGAACCTTGACCATCCTTTAGCATCAATCAACATCCGACCATCCTTTGTACTTACGGTATATTGAGCAGGTTCATTCACACCAAGGCTGCGCATGGTAAGAGAAACTTGTCTGCGGTCGCCCGGATTGTTGAACGACTCCCTCGTTGCTCTAGGAATTCTCTGTTTGAAAACAAGAAGACATACCCAAACAGTTAGATCAACACAGTGAATCATGTGAAACAACATGGAAAGAAAAAAGAATGAAGCACTTGGGCGGCCAATGCTTAACAAGAAGGTGGACATGTCGGTTTTTGTAAGGACTTTGGTATATGAAGTGCGAACTGCAGCCCAGTCTGTTGCCGATGCAACTGCATGGGCCGGACCAAATGCAAGTGCAAAGGTTGGTGTAGGTGTCGAAGCGGCTGCTGCTGCCAGAGATGGTGCTCCTTGTAGAGCTGGTGCCGGTGTCGATGCCCGATCCTCCGGTAGATCAGACTGATCCGCTAATGCAGTCGGTGCCCAATCCTCAGCTGGATCAGACTGAGCTGCTGCCGCTGTCAGTGCTAGAGCAACTACCGGTGCTCGATCTGTGTGAGACAGCGGTGATCGTGTCTGGTCTGCTATGATCAGCTTTCTAACTTGACTAGGATTCGTGACCGTGATCCAGTTTTTTTCTTCATTTCTTTTAAACACGAGAAGGACTAATTGTGGCATTTTTGTTAAACCAAACTGCAGTTCATCATAGGGATTCAGCTTGTACTCAGACAACAGGCTGATCCAACTTTTTCCAGTAATATAAGTGATGGATAGTGCCTTTGTTACTGACATGACATAACAAGTGAAACCTGCAAAAATAGCCATCGTAGAGCAAACCAAACGGTTTATTCTGTGATGAATGTCACATGGCAAAACCTACATCGTAAAATTGCAGGAAAAGAAAGAAAACATGACATTAAATCAATAAGATTTAGACAGTAAATCAATAAGATTTACTTGATGTGACACGAGTGAATCCTTACCAGGAAATCACTATGTTGAAGTACTAAACAGAAGATTGATCGTCCAACTATGCATGGCATGCAGGGGCCCTGCCTACTCCCACAAGCAGGACAGTCCAAAGGTCGTGACAAATCGTATGGACTGAACATCCATGGGACTGAAAATCCTGGTGGGTGCGATAAACCCTGCAGTGCATACAGATATTGGAGTGTAACCATAATTGATAAACCATCCTCACAAAAAATATGATCTGGATACTTCAAAATGTACATACTAAATTGAGTGGACAGACATTAACATAGACCGTTCTCAGGATTGACCACACACCAAAAGCGGTAGTACTAATAAACAATACAGGGTTCACAAACACAAATCAAGTACTGAACAATAGTACTTACTACAGACAAGCAAAGTTGCACTAACTAAACTCTGCAGACTATTTCTTGCCATCGACCTACGGGATGAACCCCGCATAACTAACTAGGCCATGGACTTCGTGTGAGATGTCTACATGCACCATCACCATCTTGTCAACCTTGGAGAACCTAACAGAGTGGTCTTTCCACTCATAAACATGATGATGAAGACAGGCCGCATCAGATTTGTTGGGAAGCTTTACAAGAACCACACCCTACGTAATCGAAGGAACAGCCAGGAAATTGTTGTGGTCAAGTACAGCCTCGAGAACACGCCTGACAACAATGCTATAGGAAAACACTAGTTCAGGACACGTGGCGACAAGGACACGGCAGCTGGATAGTTCAGCAGTAGAACTCATCATCAGGTCTTCCAGTTCACACGGCATGACTTTGAGATCTCCACCGCCGACTTGGTTCTAAGAAACCATATTTCATTACTACATCCGTTCAGAAATATAAGATGATTTTCGATATTATACTCCATATATGACTAGATATACGCACAGAAATGAGTGAACAAAGACACTAGAACATGTCTTCAAAGGCATGAGAGCAGAGGGATTACATGCAATATCCATAACACAAGTTACTGAGGCAAATATACCCTCTTAAAAGGTAGCATTGATGTTCATAAAGTACTCCCTCCATCCCAAAATTCTTGTCTTAGATTTGTCTAGATAGGGATGTATCAAGTCACATTTTAGTATTAGATACATCCGTATCTAGACAAATCTAAGAAAAGAAATTTGGGACAGAGGGAGTAGTTGAAAGCATTCTATAAGAAATCAGTGTCAACCTATTGCATGTTTTGGTCAAAAGAGGAATTTAGAACCGTCATTTGGCACACTAAAATCACATGCAAGATCACCCAGAAAGTTGTACTACCAGTACTAGTACTGCGTGTTAGATGAAAAAACATGATCAAGATCGAGAAAAGGATCGTTCACAAGAGACATTACCTGGACTTGCTTAATGATGGATCCCGGAGAGGGGGGCTTGGACAGGGCAATGGCTTTGAGCTTGTTTGCGGTAGTCTCGGCGGGGTGCTTGCGCTTCTTCGTACCATGAGCCTCGACGATTTTGGCCAGAGCCATAGACATCACGTCGGCCGGTGCTCCGGCGTCCCTCCAAGAGAGGAAGCTGAGAGAGAAGAGTGAAAGAAGGAATGCGATGAGGGAGAAGCGAAGCGAGTGGGGGTCTTCTTCAAGAGAGGGAGCTGAGAGAGAAGAGTGAAATGATGGTTGCTTCGTCCGTCCAACTTACTGCTGGAAAGGAGGGGGCTTTGTGATTTGACGGCTCATTGGGCATTACTGCGGCGGTTCGATCGGGGTAGTTTACCGTCACTTTACTACGGAGTAATTTAGTGCATGGCTGGTGGACCCAGGTGCTGGCTGTCCCACACGTCGGCGAAAGTGAGTAATTTAGTGCATGGCTGGAGGAGGATCCGCACAGTAGAGCGTGTCCATTGTTTTTCATTCTGAAGAAAAAATGATTACAGCAAGCGTTTCCACTCTTACGACGGAGGAGTGCGAAACACGGCAGCCACTTGAACATACACAGTGCTCCTACTACTAGGCATGTGTAGTGGTTCATACGTCAGTACTACACAATCTTGTTGCTAGTGTTGTGCGCATGTCAACTACTCCTATATGTAACATAGTACCGCTTTTTCGACTGTCCGGTCGAGAATGAACGGTGAGATCAATGTTAATAGAACTAGGTCCACCTCGTAGGAGAGTACAGTGCTACAGTACTCCGCGAAACATGAACCATATGAAGCACATCCTATAGTGTTAGACAGGGTGTATGAAGGGTGCACGGGATGGGAGCAAAAGTTCCCTACTTGACCAACTTTTGGGTGTTTGGCAGAGTACATGAAGGGTGCATGAGTCCACACTAGTAGGTTGACAAAAATACACGAAGAGGAAACAACTATATTGAGATGATAATGCAACCAAACACACCACATGCTTTGTGCTACAGTGACGGATCTGCACCGTCTGAGTTTGATCCAATGGTCATGTTGCACCGAGACATGGACATGCCCATGCAGAGGGCGCCTAAACACCACCGAAGTCCCTCTACTTCTCGAGGCGCACGACGTTGGTGATGCAGGGTGCACCCACCCGCAGAGCCTGCTCCTGGTCGACGGGAGCCAGCTCGTCAAAGACGGTGTCCAATGGCACGAATGGATTCCGGTGACGGAGCCCTGAAAGGATTCGCCCGGCAACGGCGACGGCAGCGCGCAACCCCTCCTTGTCCAGCTCAGCCCCCACCATCGCGCGGAGACGGCTCAGCTCCTCAGAGATATAGGTGAAGAAGGAGACCAGGTTAGGAAGCCGCAGCTCATTGTAGTCGTCCGGGTGGTCAAACAGGTTTAGCTCGACGGCCGGCATCGTCGCGCTGGCACGACGGTAGGCATCGCGCAGCCGCAACACGTGCGTGGCAACTTGGTTCACCAAGTGGCTGAGGCGATCCTGGACCTCGTCATGATCAGCCCACTCGCGCTCCAGCCGGCTCCCCTGACAGCCTATCGTATCTCCCGCTTTCTGCAGCAACGCCGCCGACGCCTCGAGCATCTTTGTGGTGGACGCCTGCCACTTTTGAAGCTCCGTGAACTCCTGCACATGACGGAGGAGCATGGCACTCCTCTCCTCCTAGAGCTCACGGAGCTCCACGTCCTTGGCCCTGAGCTCCGCATCCTTGGCATGGAGCTCCTGTGTCAAGCGCCTCACGTCGGACTCCGTGATCTGCTGCGCCGCCATGGCACCAGGTAGAAGCAATGGGGAGAGGAAGCAAAGGGGGCGAAACGGCTAAAAGGCAATGCAATCTACGGGAAGGCGGAAGGAGCCAGCCGAGGAGCGGGGAATCTTTTGGTTTTCACCACGGTAAAATACCAGTCGACGAGTTCTCACATCAGGGAGCAGTGGGTTTTTACAGGCGGAGTCATCGTGACTAATTGCTACCGCGCCTGCTCCCGTCAATCAAAAAATTAAAAATCCTGCCGCGCCTGCTCCCGTCAATCAAAAAATTAAAAATCCTGCCGCACCCAAACACCAGAGCAACGCTGCGGTGGATATTTAAATTTACCTGCCGGCAAGTAGATAAAAAAGGGGTGAAAAAACAAATGTGGCGGCAGCCTAGCTAATCGGTCGAACTAGCCCAACTAGCTAGCCAGCGTGCTTCATTGATGTACTCGTCGGGAAAGGTGGTTGAGGGAGTCCTGGACTAGGGGGTGTCCGGAGAGCCGGACTATCATCGTCCGCCGGACTCCAAGACTACGAAATACAAGATTGAAGACTCTGTCCCGTGTCCGGATGGGACTTTCCTTGGCGTGGAAGGCAAGCTTGGCGATACGGATATGTAGATCTCCTACCATTGTAACCGACTCTGTGTAACCCTAGCCTCCTCCGGTGTCTATATAAACCAGAGGGCATTAGTCCGTAGGACACAACATACATTACAACAATCATACCATAGGCTAGCTTTAGGGTTTAGCCTCCTTGATCTTGTGGTAGATCCACTCTTGTACTACCCATATCATCAATATTAATCAAGCAGGACGTAGGGTTTTACCTCCATCGAAAGGGCCCGAACTTGGGTAAAACATCGTGTCCCTCGTCTCATGTTACCATCCGCCTAGATACACAGTTCGGGACCCCCTACCCGAGATCCGCCGGTTTTGACACCGACAGTGGTCCTTCGTGATTTGATGACTCATTTACTTGCTTCAGCGCTACGACCGAGGAGGACCCAGAAAACGCGTGGTAGGGCATCCCATGTCAGGAAGAATATATGCGTGCACCACCCTGGAGGACCCCGAAACTGCGCGGTGGGGTGTGCCACGTCTTGGTACGGAGGAAAAATGTGCGTGTAAAAATATACTGTATCAGACATAGTACCTATGGTTCGACCTCGGGACCCAGCCAGTCGGTCGAAAACACCCCACTAGCCACACAGCTTCATCATGCAAACGTGGCACGGTTAGCTCCGTCTCGACCAGCGACAACGTCTCTTGTTCTAGGCGATTCTTCTATTTTCCAAGCTTTTTTTTAGTTTTAGTAATAACACCACGGCAAGCTAGCGTCGCTCTTCGTGTGTGACCGTGCAAACGTTAGACGATGGAGAGAAGAGAGATTGAGATCGCAGACCTGGGACCCACCCGTAAGTGAGACAACGGTCATGCACGTGTTGACAAGGCACTCCCTCTACTCTACTCAACGCAAGTACTGTATAAAATCAAGTTATGGGACAAAGCCAACAACCGTTCTGTTAGGCACGTAGTAATTTCAAAATTTTCCTACGCACACGCAAGATCATGGTGATGCATAGCAACGAGAGGGGAGAGTGTTGTCCACGTACCCTCGTAGACCGTAAGCGGAAGCGTTATGACATCGCGGTTGATGTAGTCGTTTGTCTTCACGATCCGACCAATCCAAGTACCGAACGTACGGCACCTCCAAGTTCAGCACACGTTCAGCCCGATGACGATCCCCGGACTCCGATCCAGCAAAGTGTCGGGGATGAGTTCCGTCAGCATGATGGCGTGGTGACGATGATGATGCTCTACCGGCGCAGGGCTTCGCCTAAACTCCGCGATGATATGAATGAGGTGGAATATGGTGGAGGGGGGCACCGCACACGGCTAAGGAACGATCCGTAGATCAACTTGTGTGTCATGGGGTGCCCCCTACCCCCGTATATAAAGGAGCAAGGGGGGGAGGCCAGCCGGCCCCTTGGGCGCGCCAAGGGAGGAGGAATCCTACTCCTAGTAGGAGTAAGACTCCTCCTTTCCTACTCCTACTGGGAGGGGGAAGGAAGGGGGAGACGGGGAAGGAAAGGGGGGGCGCCGCCCCCCCCCCTCCTAGTCCAATTAGGACCAGAGGGGGGAGGGGGCGCGCGGCCCATGCTGGCCGCCCCTTTCTCCTTTCCCCTAAGGCCCATGAGGCCCAATACTCTCCCGGGAGGTTCCCGTAACCCCCCCGGCACTCCGGTTTTCTCCGAAATCACCCGGAACACTTCCGGTGTCCGAATATAGTCGTCCAATATATCAATCTTTATGTCTCGACCATTTCGAGACTCCTCTTCATGCCCGTCACCATATCCGGGACTCCGAACAAACTTCGGTACATCAAAACTAATAAACTCATAATAAAACTGTCATCGTAACGTTAAGCGTGCGGACCCTACGGGTTCGAGAACTATGTAGACATGACCTAGAACCATTCTCGGTCAATAACCAATAGCGGAACCTGGATGCCCATATTGGTTCCTACATATTCTACGAAGATCTTTATCAGTCAAACCGCATAACAACATATGTTGTTCCCTTTGTCATCGGTATGTTACTTGCCCGAGATTCGATCGTCGGTATCCAATACCTAGTTCAATCTCGTTACCGGCAAGTCTCTTTACTCGTTACGTAATGCATCATCCCGTAACCAACTCATTGGTCACATTGCTTGCCGGGCTTATAGTGATGTGCATTACCGAGAGGGCCCATAGATACCTCTCCGACAATCGGAGTGACAAAACCTACTCTCGAATTATGCCAACTCAACATGTACCTTCGGAGACACCTGTAGTACTCCTTTATAATCACCCAGTTACGTTGTGACGTTTGGTAGCACCCAAAGTGTTCCTCCGGTAAACGGGAGTTGCATAATCTCATAGTTACAGGAACATGTATAAGTCATGAAGAAAGCAATAGCAACATACTAAACGATCAAGTGCTAGGCTAATGGAATGGGTCATGTCAATCACATCATTCTCCTAATGATGTGATCCCATTAATCAAATGACAACACATGTCTATGGTTAGGAAACATAACCATCTTTGATTAATGAGCTAGTCAAGTAGAGGCATACTAGTGACACTCTGTTTGCCTATGTATTCACACATGTATTATGTTTCCTGTTAATACAATTCTAGCATGAATAATAAACATTTATCATGAAATAAGGAAATAAATAATAACTTTATTATTGCCTCTAGGGCATATTTCCTTCAGTCTCCCACTTGCACTAGAGTCAATAATCTAGTTCACATCACCATGTGATTAACACCCATAGTTCACATCACCATGTGATTAACACCCATAGTTCACATCGTCATGTGATCAACACCCAAAGGGTTTACTAGAGTCAATAATCTAGTTCACATCGCTATGTGATTAACACCCAAAGAGTACTAAGGTATGATCATGTTTTGCTTGTGAGAGAAGTTTAGTCAACGGGTCTATCACATTCAGAGCCGTGTGTATTTTGCAAATATTCTATGTCTACAATGCTCTGCACGGAGCTACTCTAGATAATTGCTCCCACTTTCAATATGTATCCAGATTAAGACTTAGAGTCATCTGGATCAGTGCCAAAACTTGTATCGACGTAACCCTTTACGACAAACCTTTTGTCACCTCCATAATCGAGAAACATATCCTTATTCCACTAAGGATAATTTTGACCAATGTCCAGTGATCTACTCCTAGATCACTATTGTACTCCCTTGCCAAACCAGGGCAGAGTATACAATAGGTCTGGTCCATAGCATGGCATACTTTTATAGAACCTATGACTGAAGCATAGGGAATGACTTTCATTCTCTTTCTATTTTCTGTTGTGGTCAGGATTTGAGTC
Organism: Triticum timopheevii; assembly: GCA_963921465.1. Lineage (NCBI taxonomy): Eukaryota > Viridiplantae > Streptophyta > Magnoliopsida > Poales > Poaceae > Triticum > Triticum timopheevii. Next base: position 246,537,196 of record OY997262.1, on the reverse strand, counting down.
TTACTCAATTTCACACCTTGTAACACGGGCAAGAAACTCTTTCTTTGACTGTTCCATTTTGAACTACTTCAAAATCTTGTCAAGGTATGTACTCATTGAAAATCTTATCAAGCGTCTTGATCTATCTCAATAGATCTTGATGCTCAATATGTAAGTAGCTTTACTGAGGTCTTTATTTTAAAGAACTCCTTTCAAACACTCCTTTATGCTTTGCAGAATAATTCTACATTATTTCCGATCAACAATATGTCATTCACATATACTTATCAGAAATGTTGTAGTGCTCCCACTCACTTTCTTGTAAATACAGGCTTCACCATAAGTCTGTACAAAACTATGTGCTTTGATCAACTCATCAAAGCATATATTCCAACTCCGAGATGCTTGCACCAGTCCATAGATGGATCGCTGGAGCATGCACATTTTGTTAGTATCTTTAGGATTGACAAAACCTTCTGGTTGCATCATATACAACTCTTCTTTGAGAAAACCATTAAGGAATGCAGTTTTGACATCCATTTGCCAGATTTCATAAATTGTGGCAATTGCTAACATGATTCGGATAGACTTAAGCATCGCTACAGTTGAGAAAATCTCATTGTAGTCAACACCTTGAACTTGTCAAAAACCTTTTTGCGACAAGTCGAGCTTTGTAGATAGTAACACTACTATCAACGTCCGTCTTCCTCTTGAAGATCCATTTATACAATATATCTTGCCGATCATCGGGCAACTCCACCAAAGTCCATACTTTGTTCTCATACATGGATCATATCTCAGATTTTATGGCCTCAAGACATTTCGCGGAATCTGGGCTCATCATCGCTTCCTCATAGTTCGTAGGTTCGTCATGGTCTAGTAACATGACTTCCAAAACAGTATTACCGTACTACTCTGGTGCGGACTGTACTTTGGAAGACCTACGAGGTTTTGTAGTAACTTGATCTGAAGTTTCATGATCATCATCATTAGCTTCCTCACTAATTGGTGTAGGAATCACTGGAACTGATTTCTGTGATGAACTACTTTCCAATTCAGGAGAAGGTACAAATTACCTTATCAAGCTCTACTTTCCTCCCACTCACTTCTTTCGAGAGAAACTCCTTATCTAGAAAGGATCCGAATTTAGCAACGAAAATCTTGCCCTCAGATCTGTGATAGAAGGTGTACCCAATAGTTTCTTTTGGGTATCCTATGAAGACACATTTCTCTGATTTGGGTTCGAGCTTATCTGGTTGAAGTTTCTTCACATAAGCATCGCAGCCCCAAACTTTAAGAAACGACAACTTGGGTTTCTTACTAAACCACAGTTCATATGGTGTCATCTCAACGGATTTAGATGGTGCCCTTTTAACGTGAATGCAGCTGTCTCTAATGCATAACCCCAAAACAATAGTGGTAAATTAGTAAGAGACATCATAGGTCGCACCATATCCAATAAAGTGCGGTTACGACGTTCGGACACACCATAACATGTGGTGTTCCAGGTGGCGTGAGCTGTGAAACTATTTCACATTGTTTTAATTGAAGACCAAACTCGTAACTCAAATATTCGTCTCTGCGATCAGATCGCAGAAACTTTATTTTCTTGTTACGATGATTTTTCCACTTCACTCTGAAATTCTTTGAACCTTTCAACTATTTCAGACTTATGTTTCATCAAGTAGATATACCCATATCTGCTCAAATCATCTTGTGAAGGTCAGAAAATAACGATACTTGCCACGAGCATCAATACTCATTGGATCGCATACATCGTATGTATTATTTCCAACAAGTTAGTAGCTCGTTCCATTGTTCTGGAGAACGGAGTTTTAGTCATCTTGCCCAAAAGGCACGGTTCGCAAGTATCAAATGATTCATAACCAAGTGATTCCAAAAATCCATCTTTATGGAGTTTCTTCATGCGCTTTACACCGATATGACCCAAACGGCAGTGCCACAAATAAGTTGCACTGTCATTATTAACTTTGCATCTTTTGGCATCAATATTATGAATATGTGTATCATCACGATCGAGATCCAACAAACTATTTTCATTGGGTGTATGACCATTGAAGGTTTTATTCATGTAAACAGAACAACAATTATTCTCTGATTTTAAATGAATAACCGTATTGCAATAAACATGATCAAATCATATTCATGCTCAACGCAAACGCCAAATAACATTTATTTAGGTTTAACACTAATCCCGAAAGTATAGGGAGTGTGCGATGATGATCATATCAATCTTGGAACTACTTCCAACACTCATCGTCACTTCCCCTTCAACTAGTCTTTGTTTATTCTGTAACTCCTGTTTTGAGTTACTAATCTTAGCAACCGAACAAGTATCAAATACTCAGGGGCTACTATAAACACTAGCAAGGCACACATTAATAACCTGTATATCAAATATACCCTTGTTCACTTTGCCATCCTTCTTATCTACCAAATATTCAGGGCATTTCCGCTTCCAGTGACTATTTCCTTTGCAGTGTAAGCACTCAGTTTCAGGCTATGGTCCAGCTTTGGGCTTCTTCGCAGGAGTGACAACTTGCTTGTCTTTCCACTTGAAGTTCCCTTTCTTTCCCTTTGCCCTTCTCTTGAAACTAGCGGTCTTGTCAATCATCAACACTTGATGCTCTTTCTTGATTTCTACCTCTGTCGATTTCAACATCACGAAGAGCTCGGGAATCGTTTTTGTCATCCCTTGCATACTATAGTTCATCACAAAGTTCTAGTAACTTAGTGATGGTGACTAGAGAATTCTGTCAATCACTATCTTATCTGGAAGATTAACTCCCACTTGATTCAAGCGATTGAAGTGCCCAGACAATCTGAGCACATGCTCACTAGTTGAGCGATTCTCCTCCATCTTTTAGCTATAGAACTTGTTGGAGACTTCATATCTCTCAACTCGGGTATTTGCTTGAAATATTAACTTCAATACCTGGAACATTTTATATGGTCCATGACGTTCAAAACGTCTTTGAAGTCCCGATTCTAAGCCGTTAAGCATGGTGCACTAAACTATCAAGTAGTCATCATATTGAGCTAGCCAGACGTTCATAACGTCTGCATCTGCTCCTGCAATAGGTCTGTCACCTAGCGGTGCATTAAGGACATAATACTTCTGTGCAGCAATGAGGATAAACCTCAGATCACGGATCCAATCCGCATCATTGCTACTAACATCTTTCAACACAGTTTTCTCTATGAACATATCAAAATAAACATATGAAAGCAACAACGCAAGCTATTGATCTACAACATAATTTGCAAAATACTACCAGGACTAAGTTCATGATAAATTTAAGTTCAGTTAGTCATATTACTTAAGAACTCCCACTTAGACAGACATCTCTCTAGTCATCTAAGTGATCACGTGATCCAAATCAACTAAACCATGTCCGATCATCACGTGAGATGGAGTAGTTTTCAATGGTGAACATCACTATTTTGATCATATCTACTATATGATTCACGTTCGACCTTTCGGTCTCCGTGTTCCGAGGCCATATCTGCATATGGTAGGCTCGTCAAGTTTAACCTGAGTATTCCGCATGTGCAAAACTGGCTTGCACCCGTTGTAGATGGACGTAGAGCTTATCACACCCGATCATCACGTGGTGTCTGGGCACGACGGACTTTGGCAACGGTGCATACTCAGGGAGAACACCTCTTGATAATTTTAGTGAGAGATCATCTTAAAATGCTACCGTTAATCAAAGCAAGATAAGATGCATAAAGGATAAACATCACATGCAATCAATATAAGTGATATGATATGGCCATCATCATCTTGTGCTTGTGATCTCCATCTCCGAAGCACCGTCATGATCACCATCGTCACCGGCGCGACACCTTGATCTCCATCGTAGCATCGTTGTCGTTACGCCATCTATTGCTTCTACGACTATCGCTACCGCTTAGTGATAAAGTAAAGCAATTACAGGGCGCTTGCATTTCATACAATAAAGCGACAACCATATGGCTCCTGCCAGTTGCCGATAACTTCGGTTACAAACATGATCATCTCATACAATAATATAGCATCACGTCTTGACCATATCACATCACAACATGCCCGGCAAAAACAAGTTAGACATCCTCTACTTTGTTGTTGCAAATTTTACGTGGCTGCTACGGGCTTAGCAAGAACCGTTCTTACCTACGCATCAAAAACCACAACGATAGTTCGTCAAGTTGGTGCTGTTTTAACCTTCACAAGGACCGGGCGTATCCATACACGATTCAGCTAAAGTGAGAGAGACAGACACCCGCCAGCCACCTTTAAGCATGAGTGCTCGTAACGGTGAAACCAGTCTCGCGTAAGCGTACGCGTAATGTCGGTTCGGGCCGCCTCATCTCACAATACCGCCGAACCAAAGTATGACATGCTGGTAAGCAGTATGACTTGTATCGCCCACAACTCACTTGTGTTCTACTCGTGCATATAACATCAACGCATAAAACCTAGGCTCGGATGCCACTGTTGGGCACGTAGTAATTTCAAAATTTTCCTACGCACACGCAAGATCATGGTGATGCATAGCAACGAGAGGGGAGAGTGTTGTCCACGTACCCTCGTAGACCGTAAGCGGAAGCGTTATGACATCGCGGTTGATGTAGTCGTATGTCTTCACGATCCGACCGATCCAAGTACTGAACGTACGGCACCTCCGAGTTCAGCACACGTTCAGCTCGATGACGATCCCCGGACTCCGATCCAGCAAAGTGTCAGGGATGAGTTCCGTCAGCACGATGGCGTGGTGACGATGATGATGCTCTACTGGCGCAGGGCTTCGCCTAAACTCCGCGACGATATGACTGAGGTGGAATATGGTGGAGGGGGGGCACCGCACACGGCTAAGGAACGATCCGTAGATCAACTTGTGTGTCATGGGGTGCCCCCCTGCCCCCGTATATAAAGGAGCAAGGGGGGAGGCCGGCCGGCCCCTTGGGCGCGCCAAGGGAGGAGGAATCCTCCTCCTAGTAGGAATAGGACTCCTCCTTTCCTACACCTACTAGGAGGTGGAAGGAAGGGGGAGAGGAGGAAGGAAAGGGGGCGCCCCCCCCCCTCCTAGTCCAATTCGGACCAGGGGGGAGGGGGCACGTGGCCCATGCTGGCCGCCCCTCTCTCCTTTCCCCTAAGGCCCATGAGGCCCAATACTCTCCCGGGAGGTTCCGGTAACCCCCCCGGCACTCCGGTTTTCTCCAAAATCACCCGGAACACTTCCGGTGTCCGAATATAGTCGTCCAATATATCAATCTTTATGTCTCGACCCTTTCGAGACTCCTCGTCATGCCCGTGATCACATCCGGGACTCCGAACAAACTTCGGTACATCAAAACTTATAAACTCATAATAAAACTGTCATCGTAACGTTAAGCGTGCGGACCCTACGGGTTTGAGAACTATGTAGACATGACCTAGAACCATTCTAGGTCAATAACCAATAGCGGAACCTGGATGCCCATATTGGTTCCTACATATTCTACGAAGATCTTTATCGGTCAAACCGCATAACAACAAACGTTGTTCCTTTTGTCATCGGTATGTTACTTGCCCGAGATTCGATCGTCGGTATCCAATACCTAGTTCAATCTCATTACCGGCAAGTCTCTTTACTCATTACGTAATGCATCATCCCGTAACCAACTCATTGGTCACATTGCTTGCAAGGCTTATAGTGATGTGCATTACCGAGAGGGCCCAGAGATACCTCTCCGACAATCGGAGTGACAAAATCTAATCTCGAAATATGCCAACTCAACATGTACCTTCGGAGACACCTGTAGTACTCCTTTATAATCACCCAGTTACGTTGTGACGTTTGGTAGCACCCAAAGTGTTCCTCCGGTAAATGGGAGTTGCATAATCTCATAGTTACAGGAACATGTATAAGTCATGAGGAAAGCAATAGCAACATACTAAATGATCAGGTGCTAGGCTAACGGAATGGGTCATGTCAACCACATCATTCTCCTAATGATGTGATCCCATTAATCAAATGACAACACATGTCTATGGTTAGGAAACATAACCATCTTTTATTAATGAGCTAGTGAAGTAGAGGCATACTAGTGACACTCTGTTTGTCTATGTATTCACACATGTACTATGTTTCCGGTTAATACAATTCTAGCATGAATAATAAACATTTATCATGAAATAAGGAAATAAATAATAAATTTATTATTGCCTCTAGGGCATATTTCCTTCACGTTCGTTTTTTCAGGCTATCGACTTACGCTTTGCAGTCCAGGTTGCCAGTTCGAATCTCGTCTTTCAGATTTTTTAGTTTTAGGTCCAAATTTGATTAATGACAAGTGGGACCCCCGTGTGTTGTTCCGATATTTCAGTGTAGGATGGTTTTTTTTGAACAAACACTTTGCGCGGTTAGACAAGTAAAGGCATGAGTTACACGTATTTTGCAAGTTTACAAACAAAAATGGCAGCGGCATAGAATATCACATCCACCCCGCAGCTTAGATACTATGGTGATACGAGTTTTTACATCGTTGGAAGTGAGATCCAATGGCTTGGGAGTAGTCTTTGTAATTATGCGCAATTTCCAAACTCTCCAAAGTTTTTTTGCAAATAAAACACTCAGGCCTCGTGTGTGCCGCTGCATTTTCGATCCAACGGCTCCCCGGTGCTAATATTAGGTGCTCCCCATAGCTTAATTACCCGCTACGGTGATATGAGCATCTAGGTCGTATGATCAGTGATCAGATGGCACATGCATAATACTTGTACTTTCTGCGCATTTCCCAAACTCTATCAGCCGTATATTGCAAAAACATTCAAACCTCCTACTGTGGGCCGTTAGATCTCAGTGAACTCATAGCACCCAAGAATCTATGGTGCGGGAGCACCTCATACTCTCCCGTGCGAGAAAACATAAGGAGCTATCGTAGCTTGGATGCTACGGTGATACGAGCTTGGAGGTCGTTTGATCTGAGATCCAATGGCATCTGAGCAGTCTTTGTGCTTGTAAGCAGTGGCCGAACTCTTTTGGGGCTTTTCTACAAAAAACCATTTGAACCACCGAGGAGGTGTTGGGTCACAAATCCAATGCCTTCGAAGAGCTTGTATCACCAAAGCATCTAAGGTGTGGTGGCACATGATATTCTTACATACAGGAGAATATGATGTCCTCCTTCATCTTAGATGCTACGGTGATACGAGCATCGAGGTCGTTGGATATGGGATCAAAAGGCATCTAAGTAGTTTTTCTACAAATTGTGTGCAATTCTCAAACTCATCAAGATTTCCTGGAAAAAAATTAAGACACATCATGTGAGCTGCTATATCTCAGATCTACAAGCTCCAAGCAACTCATATCGGCATATAGCATGTAAGGTATGGGGGCACATGATATTCTCCCGGGGAGGAGGGGTGGGGGGTGCACAACCAATTGGTGGTTGGGAGGGTGGGAACAAATATAATCTAAACAACTCTAAATAGAGCTCCACAATTTTATGTAAGGTCGAGGGGTTGACCCCCGACAGTCATAGCTCCGCCTAAACACAACATTTGCATGTACTGTAGTACTAGACTTAATATTCATGTTTCAGTTTCATGTTCATTTTAAATATTGAACTGAGGACCATGGATGTCTTACATTTTACTCCATTCGTTCCTAAATATTAGTCTTTTTAGAGGCTTCAAATGGACTGGCACATACGGATGTATATAGACATATTTTAGAGTCTGGATTCACTCATTTTGCTCTGTATGTAGTCACTTCTTGAACTCTCTAAAAGACTAATATTTAGGAATAGAAGGAGTATTTTTGAACTCGTGTCATACATGCATGGGTTGGAAAAGTAGATGCACTATACTTATTGGATTGTTGTTGTGTTCGTGCGTGTGTCTGTGTGTGTGTGTATGGTCATATGCTTGATACATACAAAGTTTTCTCACCTCCATATTGTTCATCTTTTAAATTTGAATTTTCATTGTAAAACTTACTAGGGATACCATGAAATGTGAAATCCACGTTGAGATCACTATATCACAAATTCACTCTGATTCAACGACTCGTCATAAATCAATTACCACGTTGAGATTAGTATTTGCAAGGAAAATACGGGTATTGTAATACACATAGATTCGTTCGGCAATTTAAAAGGTTCCTTTTGTATTCTCAAATGGTAGGACCCAACGGCATACCAGCCAGACCTTGGCTCATGTTGATCCTAAAAAAAAGGGCTCGTGTCCTTCGGTGGCGTGCGTGGTATGAACATTAGGCAACCCCAACATGTCGAGCCTCAGCGTTTCAAGTCAAAATATCTGGCGGCCAGAATTCCAGCCCTAGGAAATTCCCCTCATGTCCCCGGTCCATAATGACTACCGACGAACAACGGAGGGATGCTTTAGTAACTAGACAACGTTACCTACCGTGCCGAGCACGGTTCAATTCCCTCGGTCGCCACTCGTCAATGTCACCCGTCAACTGCATTTCCTAGTACTACTACTACTACACCAGGATGAGCACGGAATTGAGCCTGTTTGTTCGTGCCTAGTACTTGAGTTAATATATCAGGCAATGCACTGGTACGGAGGGATTATCCTTTTACTCCCTCCTTTCCGGTTTATAGGGCTTATCTAAAATTTTTAGTTTTCCCATTTTATAAGTCTCAATTTGGTTGTTCCCCATCACATGTTTATATTTCAAGGTGCAATAAATCATTACATGCAAGTATTAAGAGAAAATTGACCAATGCATGTACTTTATGCATGCATGCATTGCAATTAATGCATTCGTAAACACAATTTTTGAGAAAAACAAGTGAATTAATTGAGTCGTTTTGCAAACTACAACAATTGTTCCACCACTCACCATCTACCTTGCTTGGTGAGATTTTTGAATTGAGCCCTATAAACCGGAAAGGAGGTTTAACTAAGAAAAATGTTTGACCAAATCCTTTCTTAAGAAATACAACAGGACAGATGTACGGCTTGAAAATTTATTGCATGATGCAGGGTATGATATTATTTCGAATCCTGCGTCTTAAATTTTAGAAAATCCAAAAGTGAGCTTAAATTCTTGAAACTGAGCATGGTCACGTGATATGGCACAAATATTACTTCGTAAGTTTTTTCTTCAATTCGAGACAAGCTGCTTATGACAAGTTGCACAAATGAAGAGCCAAGGTATTTTGGAACAAAGACCTTTCACGTTAAGGCTAACGCTTTCACTATTGAAACCGTGGGCGTTTACGTGCCACCACGAGTCCCCGCTTCTCATCGGCAGGTGTCATCCCAGCAAGTGTGTGAGTAGACGGAAGGCGTGCGAGCAGACTGCTGCGTTGGCTGTTAGGGAGGTGTGCGAGCAGACCGCTGTGCAGACTCACTGGGAGGCGAGCCCTTTGACCAGGCTCCGCCGCCCAACGTCGTCCCAACTGCTCCCACTTTTAATGTCGTTGGCGCCGCAGTTTAAATCAACCCTGCACTACCCGGTATCGCTACAATCCTCTCTCTTCCTCTCCGATTCTCCTATCGTCTACCTCCAACTAGCCTGACCTAAACGTATGCCATGCCGCATCACGATGGTCTGCCCTAAGTGTTCCAGTTTCATGAGGAAGACACCCAGCCGGAGTCTCCATAACATAAGGCGCTTTGGGACGAGCTTGAACTGGCCTTGCGGGAAGACGCCGTGCCTGTCCCCGCTCCCGTTCCAGCTCCCGTCGCCCCGACAGCGCCAGCGCCCATCCCTGTGGCATTGATGGGCTGGGAGCCGCACATTGTCGCCGAGCTTGATGCCACGGGGTTCCACGAGGTCCCCACCGACTTTCACGCACCCGTGCACCTGCCAGCGCATGCGCCTGCGCGTGCACTGACACGCACGCCCATGCCGGTGCCCGTGCACCTGCCAGCGCATGCGCCTGCGCGTGCACTGACGTGCGTGCCCATGCCGGTGCCCATGCACACGAACGTCTCCGCCATGCGGTTGACAGCGCCTGTCCCCGCGCGGGTGCCAGTGCCCCCCTCAGCGGCATGGATGGCCGCCGTCAACCGCTTCCTTGCACCAACGCCAGTCGCCTCCTCCCGCCAGTTGACTCGCTTCGAAGTCCAGAACATTTTGGCCTTCCTTGAAGCTAGGACAATGTCCAGGAGTACGCCAACAACGGCGCAAGATGCCACCGTCGCCATCAGTTAGTGGCCTGACGACACACATAGCACGGTAGAGGAGACGCTTCCCACCGCGAGACGCCCCCGCCGCCGCCGTGTAATCTAAATTTGCCATGAAAACATTCGGATTGCCATGCTTAAAATCCACACGTTTATTATTTCCATCTATTTTATATCGATCCTCGTATAATTTAAAGTCGGAGTCAGACTGAACGAAATGTATGGTTTGATCGATTGAATCTTCTACTAGAGCCGTATCAAATTAAATATAAAACGTCATCAAGCCACATGTATTCCTTGTCATCCAACGACCTAGACTGCTTCAATATCAAGCGCTCAACACGTTTAGCGTGCAGTTAATTTCATGCCAAAAATAGTGCTAATCACATGACAACACGCAAATAATATCCTAGTAGTTAATATCCGCATGCGCTTAATATACTTCCAAATTAACGTGCATTGCACGTACACACTGACTAGTACTGCTAGTACGTGAAACTGGTGCCGTGACTTGTGAACGCGTCCAGATATGGTCAACGGCAACATCGCCCGCGAGTTCTTCCTATTTGTTGGTGCGTCTAAACGCATAAGGGGAGGAGAAAGAGAGAGCACACATGGAACCCACCAGTAAGTGAAGGCAAATAGTACTAAAAATAATATTACATGTTATCCATTAATTAGGCTGTGGTAATATAAAAACATTATGTGAACAAAGGGGGTACAACAAACATTGCTATTCTACGTATGTTGCCTATTGACGTGCGGCTTGAAGGCCCGGTCGCATGTTTGATCCTCGTCCTTTATTTTTTTAATTTGTATATGGGTCCAAATTTGTTTCATGACATGTGGGCCCCTTGGTGTGTAGTTCGTAGCACTTTAATTTGTGGGTCAAAATTTGTTCCATTCCAACTTGACTATCGGTGTGTAGTTTTGTCGCTTATTTATAATAATTAAGGAGAACAACATAGTTTTTTCAATAATACCATGGTGCGACGTTGAAGGTGAGAAAGGACGTCCGAGAGAGCGATGACCGAGCCAGAGGGAAATCAACTAGGGGAGTTGCGTGGGTTGCAACGGCGTTTGGAGTAGTTGTGGGCTGAATGCTATGAAAATATAATCTAAACCGACCGGAATAAATGCCTACACAAATTAATCCAAGGTTGGAGTGCCCCTCGCAATGTAAATAGCTCCGGCTTTGCGAGGGATGGAGAGGTAGTAGCTTCAATGCGTGGAAGATACGGTATGAGAGACATATAGATAGAGAGACAAAGTGAGTGTGGTTCGACACTACTAGGAAAAGGCCTACTAATGGCGCACCTAATTTGGCCATTAATGGCGCATTAGTGGTGCGCCATTAGTGCCACGCCATTAGTATATTTTACTAATGGCGCACCACAGGTGCGCCATTAGTATCTGGTATACTAATGGCGCACCTCTGATGCGCCATTAGTGTATACAGGAGTGCGCCATTAGTATGCCTCCCAGGGGCCATGTATACCCAGGTGCTCTGGCATACTAATGGCGCACAGCAACTAGATGCGCCATTAGTATCCTCGACATACTAATGGCGCACTGTTTAGTGATGCGCCATTAGTATACTTTGTCATACTAATGGCGCACTGTGATGTGATGCGCCATTAGTATGAATATTAGGTTTTTTTTATTTTTTATTTTCTGTTTTTTGCACAGGTTACAAAATGTATAATAGGACAAAATATAGACATCACACATCAAAAACAGATTCATCGAATACAATAGAAGATTAGTCTTTGAATACAATTCATCATATTAGTCTCCGAATACAATTCATCATATTAGTCTCCGAATTGAAAAGACCGAACAAAGATAGAACATTATATTACAAGTCTCGAGACCGCGAGTAGCAAGTTTGTCTTCACATTACAAGTCGATATCGATCATCTAAACTACCATCACATAGAAGAGAGCTGCGGTCATCACGATGAGCATCATCACGATGAAACTCATCTTCATCCGGTTCCTCCAACGCTCCCTCCCCTCTCCCGCTAGATAGCGGGCGTATCTAGATTCGGCCTCGGCCCTAGTGGTGTACCCTTTGTAACTGTTACCGCTGAATCGGTGAACCTGTCTTCGACACTCCTCCCAGTCGTCGTAGACTCCGGGAACCTTACCCATGTACACGACATACAACGGCATCTCTATGCACTAGCCAAACGAAACATTAGTACCAATTCACAGACAATACATAAGCAATATTTAAGTATGCAACAGAACAATCGGAAGAGAAAAGCAAGACATTAATAGCATCGATTACATCTAAGTTGAACGACTCTCGAAACCAAAGAGACATACTACAAGTTCATTAAAGTTTAATTACAACATGAGCCAATCGATGTTTCAGAACTAGACACAGCATCACTGCTTTCGACTCGACTCAAGGGACCGGAGTGTGGATGAAGCCGCCGTCTATCGTGGGATTCATGAAATAACGGTCGTTGCCAGCCTGCATTTGTAGCATTGTGTCGATGTCACTGTTGGACGGTTGATTGTTGAGGTAGAACTGCCCCGAGGTACGAAGGACATCTTGATGGATGATTTCCGCAAACTCCGACTGGATGCGAAAGAATTCTTGTCGGAAGTCCGCGTCCTGGATTGCCGACACGCTCTTTGCCCAATCTTTGAGTTTACTCGGTAGCAGAAGTTGATGATGGTCCCGTACGATCGCCCGCATGTGATGGATGGCATAGTAGGCACCCTTCTGACCGCCAGGCGGCTGCTTGACGTAGCAGAACATCGTATTGTGGGAGAACACGTGCTTGCCGTACTTACGAATAGGCTTGGTGAAGGTGCCTCCAGATTTGGCGTAGCCGGGGAGAACATCATCACGAACCTTCTTGACATTTGTGTAGTCTACGTTCGACTGACAGTCCGGGTTGAAATAAGTGGCCATGGAATATTTGGGGCTTAGGAGGATGAGCGTGCAATGTGTGTCACTGCAGAAAACACGGAATGTTAAAAGAAAAACGATCGAAATCTAAGAATTCATATGTTATGGGCCGGTTGAGGGCAGGACTTACTCGGGAAAGTAAGGCACGGGGAAGTTATCCTTATCTTGGTTTGCCAGAATGACGCCTTCGAGGTAAGAACTCACGACTTGCTGGTCCCCAGCGCTGCCCAAGATCTTGGCACGCATGTAGAAGGGGTCGACTATCACGATGTCCGGGGTGTTGTTGCGAATGATCCGCATCTCCATACTCAGCGAAAATAGCCGAACGAAGGTGTAGTGCAGCAGATGAAGGTTCAACATAACGTGGATGTCATCAAACCGCAGGACGATCGTACGCCCGATGGAGTTATCCACAAAGCCCTTGCCCTCTGGCACCTTGGCCGCGAAAATCGGGTATGCCACATCCTTCTCTCTGAGACGCCACTTCTCCAAAGAAAGAACACTGTCATGCAGACTCCGCATAGCACTGGTTGCAGCATTGAGCATATTTGTCGGTAGCATCGCCCTACCCGCCACATGCACCCTCCTCGAGATATCCTTAGGTGAAGGTGGCCCGTCCTAAGCACGGATCGTACTCAGTGCCGGCTGGCTCGCACCCTTCTTAGTCTTTCTTTTGCGTGCCTTCTTCTTCTCCTGTAATGGCACCGAGTTCTGCTCACAGACCACCTTCTTGAGTGTGTTGGGGCTGATAATATTTCGCACCTCGCCTATCTGAGGCTCGGTGAAGTCGGCAGCTGGAGGCGTCTCCTGAGAGCTGAACGCCAGACGGCGCCTGTTGCAACTTGGCTTCTCCGCGGTACCAGCTAGATCGCACACGTCTTTTGTTGGGTTGGGTTCTTGAGAAGGAGGCCCCATGAAGTCGCCATCGTATCCATGATCGGCAAAGTACTGATCGACGTTGCCAAATGTATCGTCGTCGTCGTCGTCGTTCTGATCCTGTGCCATATGCATGTTTGGATCCAGTGGCATAGGGATGTCCGGCACCGTTGCGGCGGTCTTGCCATGGGGCCGACTTGGCGCCGGCACGACTAGCGGTGTTGTCTTTGGGGTGGTGTCCCCCGCCCCCAAACAAATCTGGCTCTTCAGCAAAAGCAAGGGCCAGCTCAGGCAGGCGCTGAGGGTCATCACGTTATCGTCGTCGGCCCCGACGGGTCGAATCGGAGGTAACAACTCGTCGCAGCCTGGCAGTACCCGAACCAGTTGAACCCTAAACAAGTTGGGTGGCATCTGGGTACCGTGGAACAAGGGGTTGCCCGGTTGAACGATTTTTCCCTTGGCGACATCGACCAACTCGTTGTTCACGAAGTGGAGGAGAGTGCACGGAATGTCGGCGGCGCCCTGCGAAAACATGTAGGGCGTCAGGGATGCCTAGTCAAAGGCAAGGAGATGAAGTCCTCGGCTGAGAGAGGCTTAATTAGTTACCGTGATGATGGCGTCGAGCTCGGCTAATGTCGAGGCACCGCCAACGGCGGGCGTGCAGTTGACGGAGGGGCCGCTTGCTGCAGAGGTGCCGGCCAGCGTACACCCGGGTGTATTAAGCTCCCGTGCCAGCATCGGAGACACCAATGCCGCCTCCGCCGGAGGCACCAATGGCCCCGCCATCGCATTATATGAGTTGCTGGCCGTGAAGCTAGGAATCGGGGGCGGCCCCTATTGGCCGCCCGCAATCCACGCACTCAACCCCGAGATCAAGGTAGGCACAATGGCGGTGATCGTCGCTCCGAGTCGTTGTTCCACTTGCTCTTGGAAAATCTCCGGAATCCGCGCCACCTGTGCCTTGAGTTCTTGAACCTCGCGCGCCTGGCTTTCCGAGCTGGTCTTTTTCTCCTTCCGCACACCAGTGGTATAGTATGACCCCCATTTTGTCGACAAGCCTTTGCCGGCCACACGACTAGCTGACGTCGGCTTACTGAGCTTATCCTTGTTCTTCATTACATTCAACGCCCTATTTAGAGTGGTGTCCCAAGGGTTGCTCTTAGTCGACCCTGCGCTAGTGCTTTCAGTCGCCTGCGGAAGGAATGTGAACCATTTAGAAATTTGGCTTCATTAATTAGAATGCAACCATATGGAGCTAATTACGCGGGGGTGTATTCCTTACCAGAACAAGCTCAAGCTTCCTGGTCTTCGGATCCGTGGTAAGCTCCTTTGTTTGCGGGTCCTTCTTGTATCGGGCCCTGACAAAGTTCCTGGTCTGCTTGTCACCGTATTTATCGAAGAGGGGCGGTAGGCCTTGCTCAGCACGGTCCGCCTCCTCCTTGTCCCATATAGGCTCCGCCACTCTGTAACCGCCGGGACTGAGTGTGTGTTCCCCTATGTTCAGCTCCCGCATTTGTTTCCCCCACTCACTTGATTGGGAGTTTGCGGTGCTCGAGCAATTGATCTTGAAGTCGTTGTAGTCATCTTCGGTGATCGAAGGATTTTTCTCCTTGATCTTCTGATAACTCTCACCTTTCTTGATCATTCTCTTCACATTGCTTTTCCAAGTAGACAGGGCCTTGCTCATCTTCGTGAGGGCAGCATTGTTCACTTTATTCCCTTTGAGGCTTCTGTTTGCAAATTCAGCGGGGAACTTGTATCGTTCGTGCAGCTTCGTGAAGAGGAGGTTGCGCAAATTCCCTCGGTCAGGATGCCTCAGGTTCTCGGTGTTGATCGAGACGGTGCTCCGGAGAATGCACCCGAGCTGAAGTGAGTACCCCTTGACTATTCGTTCGAGCGCCGTTGGATTCCCGTTGGAGTCCACTTCAGTAACTTCCTCCTTGAGGGTGAGGAGCACGATCGGGCGCTGGTGTAATGCCCCAGATTCGTTGCTCCAGGTGTCTGCCAGTTATTCGCCATCATTGCCATGTCATTTGTTTGCGCGTTGCATTTTATCATGTCATCATGTGCATTTCATTTTGCATACATGTTCGTCTCATGCATCCAAGCATTTTCCCCGTTGTCCGTTTTGCAATCCGGCACTCCTATGTCCCCCGGCGTCCCCTTCTTGTCTCTTTTCGTGTGCGGGTGTTCAACTTTCTCGGAATGGCCCGAGGTTTGCCAAGCGGCCTTGGTATAGCACCGGTAGACCGCCTGTCAAGTTTCGTGCCATTTGGAGGTCGTTTGGTACTCCAACGGTTAACCGGGTAACCGCAAAGCCTCTTTCTCTTTGCAGCCCAACACCCCTTCCAAAGTGGCCCATGCCTTTTGTTATTATGTTGGGGTGCTGTAGCATGTTGTTTTGATGCTTGCAATATGCCTAGTTGCTGTTTTGGACAGATTGTTGTTATGACTTGTATAGAGTGTATGTGTTGAACCGTTGCTCCGTTTTGAGTGTGCTCTATATGAAACTTGCTTGTTTTTGCATGTAGTTCCATATTATCATGTTGCATCCTTGTTTTTAGGTGTTTGCTTGATGTTTGTATGCATTTTGCATCAATGCCATGTTTAACTTGTTTTGCTCATATCTCCTAGGCCGTAGCTCCGAATCTAATGAACTTTATATGTAACTTGACTATAATTTCGTGTAGATCATCGTGGTGATATTTAACTTGCTGTTTAACAACTTGAACATAAGGTTTATTCAGATCTGGACCAATTTCGAAATTTGCATATGAGGACTTACCGGAATTGTTATATGTTGTTCCCGGCCTCATTTAAACTTGCCTTGATGTGTTGCTCTTGTATGCACCATCTCTTGCCATGAGTAGCCTCATCTAGCTTTGTCATGTGTCATGCTTGTTGTGCATCATGTCTTGTCTATGTGTGGTGTGTTTACTATGTTGTGTGCTTCTTCTTGTTAGTTCCGGTTTCGTTGCGATCGTGAGGATTCGTTCGTCTACGGTTGGTTCGGCTTCAGTCGTTCGTCTTCTTCATGGACTCATTCTTCTTCCTTGCGGGATTTCAGGCAAGATGACCGCTACCCTGGATCTCACTACTATCATTGCTATGCTAGTTGCTTCATTCTATCGCTATGCTGTGTTACCTATCATTTGCTCTTCAAGACTTCCCAAATTGCCATGAACCCCTAACCTTTGACACCCTTCCTAGCGAACCATTGCTTGGCTATGTTACCGCTTTGCTCAGCCCCTCTTATAGCGTTGCTAGTTGCAGGTGAAGTTGAAGATTTTCTCCATGATGGACAGGATTTTGGTTGGGATATCACAATATCTCGTATATTATTAATGCATCTATATATTTGGTAAAGGGTGGAAGGCTCGGCCTTATGCCTGGTGTTTTGTTCCACTCTTGCCGCCCTAGTTTCCGTCATACCGGTGTTATGTTCCCGGATTTTGCGTTCCTAACACGGTCGGGTGATTTATGGGACCCCCCTGACAGTTCGCTTTGAATAAAACTTGTCCAGCAAGGCCCAACCTTGGTTTTACCATTTGCCTCACCACCACCTACCTTTCCCTTGGGAGTAATTAACCCAAGGGTCATCTTTATTTTAGCCCCCCCCCCCCCGGGCCAGTGCTTGTCTAAGTGTTGGTCCGCACCGAGCAGCCTGCGGGGCCACCTCGGGGCAACTCGAGGGCTGGTTTTACTCGTAGCTTGACTTATCCGGTGTTGCCCTGAGAACGAGATATGTGCAGCTCCTATCGGGATTGTCGGCGCATCGGGCGGCTTTGCTGGTCTTGTTTTACCATTGTCGAAATGTCTTGTAAACCGGGATTCCGAGACTGATCGGGTCTTCCTGGGAGAAGGTCTATTCCTTCGTTGATCGCGAGAGCTTGTCATGGGCTAAGTTGGGACACCCCTGCAGGGTTTAAACTTTCGAGAGTCGTGCCCGCAGTTATGTGGCAGATGGGAATTTGTTAATGTCCGGTTCTAGACAACTTGACACCAGATCTGAATTAAAACGCATCAACCGCGTGTGTAGCCGTGATGGTCTCTTCTCGGCGGAGTCCGGGAAGTGAACACGGTTTCTGTGTTATGTTTGATGTAAGTAGGAGTTCAGGATCACCTCTTGATCATTGCTAGTTGACGACCGTTCCTTTGTTTTCTCTTCTCGCTCTCTTTTGCGTATGTTAGCCACCATATATGCTTAGTCGCTGCTGCAACCTCACCACTTTACCCCTTCCTTTCCCATTAAGCTTTGCTAGTCTTGATACCCATGGTAATGGGATTGCTGAGTCCTCGTGGCTCACAGGTTACTACAACAACAGTTGCAGGTACAGGTTATGCGACGATCATGACGTGAGAGCGATGTTTGCTTGTTTGGAGTTCTTCTTCTGCTTCTTCTTCGATCAGGGGATAGGTTCCAGGTCGGTAGCCTGGGCTAGCAGGGTGGATATTGTTTGAGTTTCTGTTTATGTTCATCCGTAGTCGGATGTTGTTCTTGTATAATGTATTGTTGTATTCATGTGGCATGGTATGCCTTATGTATGTATCCCCTTTATTATGTAATGTTGATGTAATGATATCCACCTTGCAAAAGCGTTTCAATATGCGGGTCTATCCTTGGTGGGACCTTCGAGTTCCTTTTGGATAGGGTCGCATATTGGGCGTGACAAGTTGGTATCAGAGCCTTAACCGACCTTAGGAGCCCCCTTGATTGATCATGTAGTTTGGCCGTTGTCGAGTCTAGAAAAAACTGTTTTCTGAGTCTAGTTATATCGGAGAGTAGGAATTCTTTTTACTCCTTAGCCCCTTCGTCGCTCTGGTGAGGAATCTTGACGTAGGTGTTTTGAACTACTCCTCTTCCCCTTCAATTTTTTCTTTAGGATCACGCGGTTAGTTTTCCAATCGTTGTTCCTCATCTCTTGTTATTCGGTGCATTTCTCGTCAAGTTGACTCGAGCATCTTCATCTTTGAGTTCAATCCTCAGTTGTTTTCTTTTCCCACCCGCCCTCCCTTCTTCTTCTCAGAACCGGAGTCCGTAATCGAGTATCCATCCTACTCGAGCGAAGTCTTTGCCTTCTTTCCTCAATGATTTCTACCGGTGTTCTCTCTTCAAGATATTCGTCGGTTCCCCTTCCAAGTTTCCTTTGTTTTCCCGCCCTCCCACCCTCTTCTTCCCGGAGCTTGAGTCTTTTTCGAGCATCAATTTTCATTCGTACGGAGGTTCTTCAATCTTCCCTCAATTATTTCAACCGGTGAATTCTCGTCTCGTTCGTCATTCTTCATCACTTTTTTTTTTCTTTTCCGATGCACACAATTCAAGTTTTCTTCGTTGTCGATCATATTCTTTCCCTCAGCTCAAATATTTCCCTTTGCTTGTTCGTCTCTCGCCAGTTTATCCTTCCGGAGTGCTCAAGACATCTCAGGAGATTCGTCTGTGTTCGAATTAATTCGAGGTTGTCACCTCATTCAAATATTTCAATTGTTCCGGTGCATCATCTATCTTTTCAACAATCCTTTTCTACGGTGTTTTTCTCTTTAGTGGGCCCTAGCCCACAGGTCTTTTCCCAGGATCTTACCTGACTCTTCTAATTCCCCCGGAGTTATTCTCAAATTCTTTTCTAGTGTGACGTAAGAATGGATTTCATCAGTCACATGGCTTCTCCAAGATCGCTTTCAAATTCTTTTCATTGTTGGCTCAACCCCTTCGTTTCTTTTTCGTTTTCCCGAAGATTCATGGTTCTAGCTTCATATTATCCTCTCAAATTATTCCATTTGTCAGTTATTCTTTTCTTAACCATCCGGAGCATTTCAGGAGTTGTTTTCTCTCTCGATCATCCGGAGGCCATCTTTTCGGAAGATTTCTTCATTCTAAGTTTTCAGATTCGTTCTCCAATTATTCTATATGCGTGTCCTTTCGTTCGTCTCAATATTCTTATGGTGGTTCGTTCAATATTCTTTTTCCTTTATTATCATTTTAATCCATTCATTCTTTCCATTCCTACTGGTGGTTCATGAAGACTTTCTCAATTTTGCGCCATTTTTCCCTAATCCTTGTCAAGAAGAATAAGTAGTATGCAAAATCCATTGCTTTCATCAATTTAATTTGATGAAGGATAAGCATACAATAAATCTTATTCTTATTTCATCCAGGTGATTAATCCCATCCTTCGGAGTTTGTTCTTGATGAATAAATTCTAGTTCCAAGGGTTTTATGTTTTCTTTTCCAAAGTTCAAATTTTCCTCAGCCATCTCGTTGGAACCTCCATCTAAATCATCGCAAAGCTCATCTTATTCTTCCTTCCTTCATTCTATCTCATTGTATTTTGCCACCGGAGTTCTTCACGGTGGATCGTCATGATTTAATTCATTCTTCAAGAGTTCATCAAGATTCTTGTTCAAGGAATTCAAGTATCTTTTCTTCTCGCGTCCCGAAGTGCATTTAATTCTCTGTATCCTTTTGAAGTGGAGTTTTGCATTTCTTCGTTCTTCTCAGCTATCCAATCATTTCCGCTTGTGGTCGGAGATCACCTTATAATTTTGATATGTTATCCATATGTCCACAACAAGCAATTCTTTTCGTTGTTGATTTTCTCAACAACTCCGTTCAATCCTTTCTTCTGAGGTTGCTTTATATTTCATTCGTGGCACAAGTTGTCATTTTCTTCTCCGTTCTTTTCATTCAACTCTTTCAATTCTTTCCGGAGGTTTTGTGTCACGTCTTCATCAAGTATCATTCCATCCTCTCAAGCGCTTGTTCTTTTCCCCCATGTTCAGTCAGAGTGCTGCCTAAATCCTTTCAGTCTTATTCGTTTCTTTTCTCATTCTAACCACTCCGGTTAGAACGAGTGGTTTCATAGTCTATCTGTTTCCGGGAGCTTTCAATTCTCGTGATTCCCGTCGTTCCTCTCTTCTTCTCGAGTACTCTCGATTCTTTGTTTTCTTCTCTTGAGTTCTTGTTTCACATCATCCCTTTTCTCTTCCGTCTCGGTCCTAAGATCTCGGGACGAGATCTCTTGTTTGTGGAGGAGTGTTGTAACGCCCCGGATTCATTGCGCCAGGTGTCTGCCAGTTATTCGCCGTCATTCCCATGTCATTTGTTTGCGTGTTGCATTTTATCATGTCATCATGTGCATTTCATTTTGCATACATGTTCGTCTCATGCATCCGAGCATTTTCCCCGTTGTCCGTTTTGCAATCCGGCACTCCTATGTCCCCCGGCGTCCCCTTCTTGTCTCTTTTCGTGTGCGGGTGTTAAACTTTCTCGAAATGGCCCGAGGTTTGCCAAGCGGCCTTGGTATAGCACCGGTAGACCGCCTGTCAAGTTTCGTGCCATTTGGAGGTCGTTTGGTACTCCAACAGTTAGCCGGGTAACCGCAAAGCCTCTTTCTCTTTGTAGCCCAACACCCCTTCCAAAGTGGCCCATGCCTTTTGTTATTATGTTGGGGTGCTGTAGCATGTTGTTTTGATGCTTGCAATATGCCTAGTTGCTGTTTTGGACAGATTGTTGTTATGACTTGTATAGAGTGTATGTGTTGAACCGTTGCTCCGTTTTGAGTGTGCTCTATCTGAAACTTGCTTGTTTTTGCATGTAGTTCCATATTATCATGTTGCATCCTTGTTTTGAGGTGTTTGCTTGATGTTTGTATGCATTTTGCATCAATGCCATGTTTAACTTGTTTTGCTCATATCTCCTAGGCCGTAGCTCCGAATCTAATGAACTTTATTTGTAACTTGACTAGAATTTCGTGTAGATCATCGTGGTGATCTTTAACTTGTTGTTTAACAACTTAAACATAAGGTTTATTCAGATTTGGACCAATTTCGAAATTTGCATATGAGGACTTACCGCAATTGTTATATGTTGTTCCCGGCCTCATTTAAACTTGCCTCGATGTGTTGCTCTTGTATGCATCATCTCTTGCCATGAGTAGCCTCATCTAGCTTTGTCATGTGTCATGCTTGTTGTGCATCATGTATTGTCTATGTGTGGTGTGTTTACTATGTTGTGTGCTTCTTCTTGTTAGTTCCGGTTTCATTGCGATCGTGAGGATTCGTTCGTCTACGGTTGGTTCGGCTTCAGTCGTTCGTCTTCTTCATGGACTCGTTATTCTTCCTTGCAGGATTTCAGGCAAGATGACCGCTACCCTGGATCTCACTACTATCATTGCTATGCTAGTTGCTTCGTTCTATCGCTATGATGCGTTACCTATCATTTGCTCTTCAAGCCTTCCCAAATTGCCATGAACCCCTAACCTTTGACACCCTTCCTAGCGAACCATTGCTTGGCTATGTTACCGCTTTGCTCAGCCCCTCTTATAGCGTTGCTAGTTGCAGGTGAAGTTGAAGATTTTCTCCATGGTGGACAGGATTTTGGTTGGGATATCACAATATCTCTTATATTATTAATGCATCTATATATTTGGTAAAGGATGGAAGGCTCGGCCTTATGCCTGGTGTTTTGTTCCACTCTTGCCGCCCTAGTTTCCGTCATACCGGTGTTATGTTCTCGGATTTTGCATTCCTAACGCGGTCGGGTGATTTATGGGACCCCCTGACAGTTCGCTTTGAATAAAACTTGTCCAGCAAGGCCCAACCTTGGTTTTACCATTTGCCTCACCACCACCTACCTTTCCCTTGGGAGTAATTAACCCAAGGGTCATCTTTATTTTAGCCCCCCCCCCCCCCGGGCCAGTGCTTGTCTAAGTGTTGGTCCAAACCGAGCAGCCTGCGGGGCCACCTCGGGGCAACTCGAGGGCTGGTTTTACTCGTAGCTTGACTTATCCGGTGTTGCCCTGAGAACGAGATATGTGCAGCTCCTATCGGGATTGTCGGCGCATCGGGCGGCTTTGCTGGTCTTGTTTTACCATTGTCAAAATGTCTTGTAAACCGGGATTCCGAGACTGATCGGGTCTTCCTGGGAGAAGGTCTATTCCTTCGTTGATCGCGAGAGCTTGTCATGGGCTAAGTTGGGACACCCCTGCAGGGTTTAAACTTTCGAGAGACGTGCCCGCAGTTATGTGGCAGATGGGAATTTGTTAATGTCCAGTTGTAGATAACTTGACACCAGATCCGAATTAAAATGCATCAACCGTGTGTGTAGCCGTGATGGTCTCTTCTCGGCGGAGTCCGGGAAGTGAACACGGTTTCTGTGTTATGTTTGACGTAAGTAGGAGTTCAGGATCACCTCTTGATCATTGCTAGTTGATGACCGTTCCTTTGTTTTCTCTTCTCGCTCTCTTTTGCATATGTTAGCCACCATATATGCTTAGTCGCTGCTGCAACCTCACCACTTTACCCCTTCCTTTCCCATTAAGCTTTGCTAGTCTTGATACCCATGGTAATGGGATTGCTGAGTCCTCATGGCTCACAGATTACTACAACAACAGTTGCAGGTACAGGTTATGCGACGATCATGACGTGAGAGAGATGTTTGCTTGTTTGGAGTTCTTCTTCTGCTTCTTCTTCGATCAGGGGATAGGTTCCAGGTCGGCAGCCTGGGCTAGCATGGTGGATATTGTTTGAGTTTCTGTTTATGTTCATCCGTAGTCGGATGTTGTTCTTGTATGATGTATTGTTGTATTCATGTGGCATGGTATGCCTTATGTATGTATCCCCTTTATTATGTAATGTTGATGTAATGATATCCACCTTGCAAAAGCATTTCAATATGTGGGTCTATCCTTGGTGGGACCTTCGAGTTCCTTTTGGATAGGGTCGCATATTGGGCGTGACAGCCGGTCCTTCCGTTGCCTCTTCGGTTGGCTGCCATCTGTGCGTGTGCCGCCATCATCAGTGGTGGCATCCTCGGCGGCACCATCAGTGGTGGCATCAGTGGGGTCATCCTCGGCGGTACCATCAGTGGTCTCAGGATCGGTGGGGCAGGCGGCATCCTCATACAACTGAGGTTGGTCCTCCATCTCCTGGGACAGCTCCCAGAATGCCTTGCCGCCCGAACCCCCGGCCTCATCGTTGTTGGCCATGTTTCTCCCTAAATAGGAACAAAGTTTGGTCAAAAAGTTGGTTATTGTTTAGGGTTTGTCGACACCGAGGCATCCTAAAAGCTAAGCTTTTATCATTGAGGGTTTTCCGACGCCGAGGCACCCTAAAAGCCTAAGCTTTCATCATTAGTCACAAGTACCCCATATGTCCTATTTTTAGCAAAGTCATGCTAAAATTCACGGAAAATTTCAGGATGACCTTTGCTGAAAATAGGACATATGGAGTACCCGAATTTGCTGGAACGGAAATTAATCGACATTCCAGCAAACTCAAGGGCCTCTCGGGTGGACAAGGCAAAAAAAGCCTCCATCACAACAAAGCAAATCATTGCATGGGCATACAGATGCTGAAGTAAGAATGCCAGAAGTAGCATTAAACCATTTCCACAGTACTATGGTGATTTGAGATCATCTATTTATGTTCGGAAAGAGTAGTTTATGATCTAAGACTAAAAGGAAATGCACCAGCAGTACTAAATTGTCGGTCAGTCTCCAAAACTGATCCCAGCATTTTAAACAGTCCCTAGCAAGAACACAAATGTGGAAGCAAGTCAATCGCACAACATAAGAAACAAATTGGCAGCTACTGGCTAGAGCTAGTATTATGTTATCATGTTTTCCGAACAGATAATAGGAACCTCAAATATATGACGTTTTGCAAATGGAGATTATAAGGAACACTGACATTCGGCAAGTTCATGGGTTACTACATTGTATATATGAGACTGAAAACATCAGTTTCAAAGAGATGAACTAGATAATAAAATTAGAAGATGAACTTGTAATAGTTTCACGAGGTTTGGTTGGACACTGTAAGTACACTTTCTACCTAACATCGTTCAAAACACAGAGTAATCTACTTGCAGAACAGTATGAGAACTTCCAATTTTTTTGTATATCATCATCATTTTTCATAAATAACTTTGCTTGATATGTCACCTTGGTTCAAATTAATGGAGGTTTGGGCTCTCTGATTTACTAGTTGTTGGTTGACTACTCTTTTCAATCAGATTTCTTGCATCAAATAGCACCTGCTAACAAGAAAAGGAACAACATCTGAAGTTTTAAACACAAACAAGGAAAAGGTGTAGCATTTCAGTTTCTCACAGGCTCAGCCACAGTAATCATGCATGTCAAGAATGAGTTTGTGCTACTAGTAGATCGGCATGATCTGGTGCTGAAAACAAAATGAAACGAATATCTGAGCTAAAGAGCAGTAGATTTTAGCAAACATCCGTTGGCTGAATCATACACCTTTCATCATGTTGCAGGGGAGAAGTTAATTGTGAGCAGAGCACAACCCAAGACTGACATGAGTATTTTAACCACCACAGTAAGCAACTACTGTAACTCTGAACATAATATCTTCAGGCTTGGGCACAAGCAAAAAACAGAGCAGTAGTAGTACTAGAGCGTAGCAGGAATTGTCTTGCTCTGGGCTAGCAGTTATACTAGT
The DNA here is from genome assembly GCA_963921465.1 of Triticum timopheevii. NCBI lineage: Eukaryota > Viridiplantae > Streptophyta > Magnoliopsida > Poales > Poaceae > Triticum > Triticum timopheevii. Next base: position 246,511,808 of record OY997262.1, on the reverse strand, counting down.
TGGGCGTCGTTGAGTGGCAGGCAACACGGCGTGGAACTACTGCGGCCACACATGGCGAACATGAGGATCAGATGACCAGGAGCAGAAACATGTATGCAGCTACTCCGTACCTGTAGTCGGCGGGAAGCTCGCCGGCGCCGTGAGGTGGTACGTGCATGCGACGGACGCCAGAGGCGAAACCGCACGAGGAAACCGATGGAAGGAACTGCGCTGACCGGGGCAGGAAGGTTTCCAGTGAGATCGAACCTCTGTCACCAGCGGCGGGTTGAGGGTCGTGACGAGGAGGACGGCGGCGGGACGAGGACGACGGGACGAGGACGAGGACGACGGGGCGGCATCGCGGCGTCGGGGCGGCGTCGAGGCGGCGGGGCAGCGGCGTCGAGGCGGCGGGGCAGCGGCGTCGGGGCGACGTCGAGGCGGCAGGGCAACGGCGTCGGGGCGGCGTCGAGGCGGCGGGGCAGCGGCGTCGGGGCGGCGTCGAGGCGGCGGGGCAGCATCGTCGGGGAAGGGGATCGAGGGCGAGGGCGAGGGAGAGAGAGGGGATCAAGGGCGAGGGAGAGAGGTGGGCCGCCGGGGAGGAACTATGGATGGGGGCGGCACAATACTAATGGCGCACCACCCCTCGGTGCGCCATTAGTACATCCACACTAATGGCGCACCTCACCCTGGTGCGCCATTAGTAATTTTTTTTCTGCTCGAGCCAACAGGTTATATTCCACCTGACCTGATCCACATCAAGCTCCCTCTACTAGCTCGACTGGTCAGCAGCCAGTTCTCACACCAGGAGGTCCTAGGTTCGATTCCCAGGCTCCACAATTTTTTTTCATTTAAAATGCTGTTTGATACTTATTTGTGTTTAAATATGTTCAAACTTGTTTAAATCATAACAGTAATATTTGTTTTATAAGACAGTAATAATTTTTTAAAAAATATTATCAAACAGTAATGCCGGTGGAGCGGGGGAGGGTGCAGGGGGTGCGGGGGGTCGACGGCGGCGGTTGAGTAGGGGAGGGGTGCGGGGGGTCGGCGGCGGCGGTTGAGTAGGGGAGGGGTGCGGGGGGTCGGCGGCGGCGGTTGAGTAGGGGAGGGGTGCGGGGGGGCGGCGGCGGCGGCCGGTGGACCAGGGGGTGCTCGGCGGCGAGGGGGACCGGATCTGGCGAGGTGGGATAGCGATCGAGATGGAGGGGGATCGAGATTGAGTGTCCATGAAATTTAAAAATTTTCATGATAGTTCAAAAAGTGCCCATGAAATACAATCGAGAAATGAAGGCTACGATTTAAATACAATCGATCTTAGCTAGCTATCTGTTCACAATCTTCTTGCCCTTCTTTTTCGCAAATGGAGTTCTTCTATGGAACGGACGTCCTTTAGGTAGGGTGGTCCTGCTTCTTCTTGTGGTGTATGCTGCTACTTCATCATCGTCGTCATGTTCGATCCTCGGGTCGCCGTACTTGTCGAAGTCTTGCTCATTGGCTACTCCATCCATTCCGATGATCTTCCTTTTGCCTCTCCTCACGACAACACGACTGGGCTTTGACGGGTCGGTAATGAAGAAGCATTGGTCAACTTGGGAAGCCAGTACCCATGGCTCATTTTTCGCGGTGACGTTTGCGCCCGCGGTCTTGGATTATGCTTTAGGTATAACCATGGTGGTGAAATATCAGTCTTCTTTTAGGACGCTCTTCGCCCATCTGACACGGAACATCGGGACCTTCTCTCCAGCGTAGCTCAGCTCCCAGATCTCCTCGATCCTTCCGTAGTATATGTCCTTGTCGTTACCGGTGTAGGATTCCATCGTTACCCCGGAGTTCTGATAACCATCGCTCTTCATGTCCTTGGCCTCGCTGTAGAATGTGTAGCCGTTGATATCGTACGCCTCATAGGTCATCAAGTTGTGCTCGGCGCCCTGTGACAAGGCGAATATGAGTTGTTCTTCCGCGGAAGAATCCTCATGTAAAGGGTACGACAGAAGCTTCTGCTTGAACCAACGCGTGAAACATGAGTTGTGCTCTTTGATTATATCTTCGTCCGTCCTCTGTTGGCCCCGGTCATTGTACGTCTTCTTAATAAAGGTTTTGTGCTCTACCACCCAAGGATCGACCACGTCTATGTGTTGTAGCGCGACTAGGTTTCCTCTTTCAAAGTCGGCGAGTTGACCCTCTAAGTCGACATGCATTTCGCGGCGACCCTCACGGTGACCCCATCCAGCGAGCCTGCCGAGGTGCCTGTTGACGGGCAGACCAACGGGGTTCTCGATGCCTAGATAATTCGTGCAGTAGGAGATGCACTCTTCGGTCAGAAAGCCCCTGGCTATACTTCCCTCTTGACGTGACATGTTGCGAACGTATCCTTTGATGACACCATTCATCCTTTCGAACGGCATCATGCGGTGCAGGAACTTCGGCCCGAGTTGGATGATATCCTCCACTATATGGACCAGCAGATGCACCATAACATCGAAGAATGCAGGCGGGAAGTACATCTCAAGCTCGCATAGTATCACCACGATCTCTTCCTGTAGCCTTCTGAGTTGCCTCACGTCAATCGACTTCCGAGAGATGACGTCGAAAAAGTTGCATAGGCCAAATAGCGTTTCACGGATGTGCGCGTCCATGATCCCACGGATTGCAACTGGAAGTATCTGCGTCATCAGCACGTGACAGTCGTGAGACTTCATCCCACTGAACTTCTGCTTCGCTGGGTCTAGGTATCTTCTTATCTTCCCCGCGTAACCGTAAGGAAGTTTTACTCCTAGGAGGCAGGTGAAAAACTGCTCGATCTCCTCCTAACTTAGAGTGAAGCACGCGGGAGGGTAGTCATTTCCGGTCTTCTTGGCCTTTTTTCCTTTGCGACGACTTTCTGTGTCCTGCTTCGCCTCATCATCATCATCATCATCATCATCATCATTAGCATACTCATGTGAATGTACTTCCTCTTCATGCACAACTAGGGGGGAAGGTTGTACATCCACACAAACACAGGCCAGGTGCTATGTGTGCTTCTCTGGCTGCCAAACGGATTGACTCCATCGGTGCTCGCGCCCAGCACGATGTTCCTTGGATCGTTCCCAAATTCTGGGTATTCAAAGTTCAACGCTTGCCACTGGCTCGCATCCTTAGGGTGACTCAGCATCTTTTCTTTTTTATCTATCTCCGGATCATTTGCGTCATCTTCTCGCTTCTTCTCCTCCCTATCCGCGTGCCAACGCAGGAGCTTTGCTACCTTAGGGCCCGTGAAATACCGCTGCAGACGAGGAGTGATCGGAAAGTACCACACCACTTTTCGAGGAGCTTTCTTCCTCTTCTTGTATCGAGTGACGCCGCACACCAGACATATGGTAGACTCCGCGTGCTCGTCCCGATAAATGATGCAATTGTTCATGCACACATGGTATTTCACGTGCGGTAAATCCAGAGGACACACAATTTTCTTCGCCTCCTCCAAACTGGTCGGGCACTTGTTCCCCTTGGGAAGACGTTCGTGCCAGAATGACATGTTCTCGTCGAAGCATGCGTCGGTCATTTTGTGTACCTTCATCTCCAGAGCCATGAGCGTTACTTTCAGGCGGGTATCCTCGGGCCTGCATCCTTCATACAATGGAGTAACCGCGTCTAACTCAAGTTGATCCATCTTGGCTTTCTCTCGGGCGGCAGCTCTTGCGTTATCCGTCTGCTTGAGAAGCAGCTCTCGAATATGAGGGTCCTGCACCCAGCCCATCGATGGTCCAGCGTTGTCTGCTCCGCCGGCAACATCATCTTCATGATCATGCCCGTCGTCTGCTCCGGCATCTTCCTCATCATCATGTCCTGCATCTTCTACATGATGACTGTGTACAGCATCACCGTTGTGATCATCTCCAGGGGATTCTTCGTCTTCTCGCCCACCCGAGCCGCGGTGGTTGTCTTGCTGCCCTTCCTCATTTCTTGCCCGGCCCCCATGGACGACTTCATAGTCATCTTCATCACCTTGCCACCGATATCCATCCATGAAACCACGCAAGAGCAGGTGGTCCCGCACCTGCCCGGAATCCGGGTCCGCAATAAGGCTCTTCGGCTTGCATCTTCGACACGGACATCTTATCTCCGTCTCGTTCTTTTGAAGCATCTCGGCCTTCGCGGACCTCAAAAACCTATTCACAATGCCTTCGGTCATCGTGCGGACCATGGTCGCCTGCGGGGTAGAGCAAAACGATATTTTAGAACCAAGAAAAAATTTGGCATGACTTTCCCTAAAAGTAGGACCAAAAAGAATGCTTAATGCCAAAATTCTCGCCGAAACGGAAATGAATCAACATTCCGGCAAAATATTGGCAACTATCGCATTTCAAATACCGGTACACCTCCAAACACAAACACATATGCAACACCACAAACATATGCAATACCACGAACATACATAGATCTAGCTAGGCCATCAAAAGTGCATGTGCACATTGTTGTAGGGAGAACAACATAAATATAGCTTCCCCCCTTACTTACCTATCAAAACAAGGTAATTTAACCACTTAATTTGAATGAATCTATGGTGGAAATGAGGTGAAAAAGAGGAGGCACCCAAGACAAGGAGGAGGCGGTGGAGAGAATGAAGTGGGGAGAAAGTGAGTGTGGGAGGAGAGGCTGTCCAAAATATCTTGTTGCTGCCCACTTACTAATGGCACACCAACCATAAATGCGCCATTAGTAATCCAGGTTACTAATGGCGCACCCTCTGGTGGTGCGCCATTAGTAGTTTTGCAAAAAAATGCATACTAATGGCGCATTGTCCCACGGTGCGCCATTACTAGTTTAAACTAGTAATGGCGCACCGTGGGATAGTGCGCCATTAGTAATTTTACAAAAAAAGGAATAAAAAATATAATAAAAAAACAACATTAGTGGCGCACTTTCTGACAGGTGCGCCATTACTAGTTACAACTAGTAATGGCGCACCTCGTCTGGATGCGCCATTAGTATGTTTGGACAGGCGCACTAGTTCAAAAAAAAATTTGATACTAATGGCGCACCTTGGGCCTGGTGCGCCATTAGTAGTTTCACCACTAATGGCGTATCAGAAGGTGGTGCGCCATTAGTATATACTAATGGCGCACCACTTGTCTGGTGCGCCATTAGTGTCAATCCCATCTATAGCCCTTTTTCTAGTAGTGCGACATTCATTGAACAAATATATATGCTCCGGAGAGATATTGTTCGATTGAGCTTTTGGTAAGGGTGAGGGCTGTAAGATAGAGCTTGAGAGATGATCCAGTCACAGACGTGTAGATATATTTTGTGCGTGGGAGGAAGCAAGGTCAACCGATCACATAGGGTCGCCGTGCGATCGAAAGAGTGAGACGGCTTGGAGAGAGTGACCTAGATAGATGATGTGCGTGAGAGAGTATACAATGGGAATAGGTCGAATTGGGCTCAAACATGGTGATATATCTTTTTTTCCAAGAAAGAGCGAGGTAAATCGAGACATACACACACACACACACACACACACACACACACACAGAGATTGAGTGAGCGTGGCCCACCATGAGGTCGAAAGAGTGGCGGCGGCTTGGATGGACTGACCTAGATAGACAATCTGCGTGAGAGAGTATAGAGTGTGTCGATCGAGGCCCGAACAGGGAGATATATCATTTTTGTGTGAAAGAAAACGAGGTTAAACGAGACTCAGATAAACAGAGCGAGATTGAGCGAGTGTGGCCCGCCGTGCGGAAGAAAGAGTGAGATAGTCTCGAGGGAGTGACCTAGATATACAACGTGCGGTCGTGCGCACGAGAGGTTGGGGGGCTAGAGAGGCAATGCATGTATTTAGCGCGAGAGGGTGTGAGGGAGAGGGGGGAGAGAGAGAGAGAGAGCTCGGCATGGGGTGCAATGGTGGGTGTGTGAGGTAAATACATTTGGTAACAGGAGTGGAAAAGGGGTTGTGTAGTTGAGAGACTTAGAGATCGAAACATGGAGAGAAAGAATGAACGTGTGTTGGAAACCGATAGCTTGCTAAGGTGGTTAGGAGAGGAAGATTGACCGATATAGGAAGTATGTAGCGTATGTGCGCGGGGGGGGGGGGGTCTAAAAACAACATTTGAATGTACATAGTACAAGACTTAATATCGATGTTTCAATTCGGTGTACATTGTAAGATTTGAACCGAGGACCAGGCATACGGGTAATTATTTTGAATTCGTGTCATACAAAGTTTCGAAAAGTTGACATTGGCTCAATTTGTTGTGCTATTTTGTAGGTCATATGTTTGAATCCATCCAAAAGTTTTCTCACTACCATGGTGTTCATCACATACATATGAATTTGTATTAAAAAAGTAGCGTGGATACAGTGAAATGCGAAATCCACGTTGGAATTGGAGATCGCTACGTGACACACACTCTAATTCAAATAACTAACTACGTGACACACACTCTAATTCAAATAACTAATTATGTGACACACTCTAATCCACGTTAGCGTGGGTACCGTCTTGATTTTTTTTCAAATAACTCCTCATTAATTATATTATAGTACTCCCTCTGTTCACTTTTATAAGACCTTGAAGACATTTCAGACAATGTGCAAAACAGTTCATTTTAAGTTGTCTGAAACGGCTTACAAAAGTGAACGGATGGAGTATCTCGTTTCGAATGACTAATTATTGCAAGGAAAACACGGGCATGGTAATACATACAGATTCGTTTGCAAATGAAAGAAGATTCGTTTGCATTCTCAAATGTGGGCGCACCAGGCAGACCAGGGTCGTGTCGGGGTGGACGTTTCTTCAGTTCCTTAAAGGCAGCAGCCCTTGGGTGACTGACATGTGGGCCAGCCACCTGTTGGGCCCACATGTCATGGACACAAAGGCAGGTGCCTTAAGGCACCGAAACGTAGTCCTGTCGGGGTGGTCGCGTGTGTCGGACGGACGCGTAGCACCCAGCCACCCACCCCCCTCCCCCACAAAAAAAGGACGTCGACAATATAAGTTCGCGCTTCCACATTTCGGATTGAAATATCTGGCGGCCCCAATTCCAGCCCTGCAAAACCTCTCTTCTCCACCGTCCCCTTCCGCGCCCAGATTGCTCAAATCCCTAATTCGCCGCCATCCCTCGAATAGCCCCTTGTCTTTTCTCTTTCCCCACCGTTCCCCACCTCTGTGCTGGACGACGACGACGAAGACGACGGTCGCGCTTCACCACCGCACCGGAGCTACCTCATCTACTCCCTCGTCCGCCACACCGGGTGGTCCACCGACAATGTCGGCCACCGCAACCAACGTGCCACACAGACACCGAGTTCCACCGCATCAGGTGCGCTTCACCGACCCCGTCTCCCAGCTCATCGGGGCTACTTCACCGAGCACATCGTCGCACCTCCGCCCCCCAAGGTCGTTGGGGCTTTACCAATGGTCTCGTCCACCGCATCGTAGCTCTCCGCTGCCACTCAAGATCTGCATCCGTGCGCGGCCAGCCAACGCCAGCGCATCACCCTCAACGGCTCTGAAGTGACCCGCACTCTAGCTAGGCGAGCATGCCCAAACACCGGCCCGAACTAGGTATCCACACATCACTCCCTTGTGAACTGTTCCGACGATGTTTGGATATCCTTTCACTCCTCTCTTAGCTTACACGCCTATGCAACTCTGACTTTAACTCCTATTTCTTCTGGAGATATCATCTGAAACAAGCAAATCCATTTTTTAGTGAAGGGTGACGGGGCTACGGGATCTGGTACACATCCTGCACACCCGTATAAACTTGTAAGTATCTGTCCTCCGGTACAACATCAAGGTCGATTCCTCTTATTTGATCAACCATTTGCCGTGTCAAAAATGCAGAGGGGGATGCAAGGAGCACAAGGCCTGCACATCCAAGAAAGTGGTAACATGGACTTGTACATGGAACATCCCAAGCACAAGCAGAGCTGCAGTGAGCCTGTACAATGAGCTAGCGTAAGTCCCTACATTTCATTTAATTCGTACTGGCATTCGTGTATGATTTGTGTGCAGTGGCTGATCCACGAATTCAAGTTACCATGGGCGAACATTTAACTTAAAAAATACGAAGGCACTTGCACTCCGGAAATCAACATAACTTGAGAAATGTGAAGCTACATGCACTTTGAAAACCAGCTAATGATCCAAAGTAGTTCAGATTATAAGCACTAAATGATGCAAGAACCAAAAAACACAAAATGCAACATGGTGTACAAGGACTACAAACATGGTCTGTACCTGCCTAAATTATTCGTTCTCTGGCTGAAAATATCGAAGTGTAATTGCACGTATAACCAGTGCGCAAACTGCATATCAATATATCTATCCTGCACAAGTATGCCAATAGTTTCAAACAACAGGTTAGAAAAGTATTTATGTTATGTTGTCATGATACGGGGACTTTCTGATAGATGGCCTCGACATTTCCTCAAGCTATGAAAATGCACTACAATTTGCTTGTCATCAATGCCTGCAAATCTCTGTCTCTCTCAACATAGTAGATCATCATTAGACACTAAATCCTTCAATGAGCTTGCAAAATGCTTGCATTAGATCCCTCATTAGACACTATATGTTCATCACCAGGAGCATGTAAAATGTTTGCATGAAATCCTTCATTAGCAGTCTGTTCATTAGACACTTCAGGCTCAAGAACAACATGAGCTTGTATGTTTGCACCAGAAACTTGATTAGATACATCAGATTCAGTCAGTTCAGTATTGATTGGGGGAGTTATAAAATAAGTAGAAATTGGTTTCATTTTCTCATAGATTCCCTACATACAAGCAGTTTTACAACACCGTCAGGTTTAACTATTGGCCAGAAATTGAAGAGTTGAATTAGGTATAATCAGGGATATGATGTACCTACTCATTGCGCATGATACTCTTGCAAGCTGCGACTGTCCATTTGCGCAAGCTCGATGCCATGCCCGTGCTGCCGCCGCTGCCTCCCACGCAGGCTACACCCAGGGTTGGATCTTCATCTTCTTGTCTTTCCGTTCGCTTGAAGCCCGGCGACCGCCCTCCAACGAGGGCGCGAGGAAGTGCTGTATCGGTCTGTCCAGTGGCGGCTAGGTTAGGAGCGAACCAGACTGGAGGCTGGAGCGAATGAATTGGGATTTTTCCTGTTGTCGATCGATATGGGAGGCGCTTGTTTGTGCCGCGAGCCTGCTATAGGGCCTGCCTTGCACTTATGTTATTGGCCCATCCAAATTGAAACATTTTTCTTCATTTTTTACATTGCCTGCTCGTGCGTTGGGACGAACAAAACTAGCATGGGCCAACCTGGACGACTCAAACTAGGTGCACACTTTCTAGCCACCTGAGGTAGCCGCCCATACTAGCCCCTATGGTGGCGTCGCCCTTTTTGCGTGTATGATTGGATAGTGAAAAATATTGCAGTGGCGCTTTTGATTTACCCATAGAATGGTTGAATTGCTTGTTTCTATGAACTGAGTTCGCCAATAATGTGAAGGATGCCAGTCTTTTCATCCTATTGTAGATTGCTTAGATCTCGATATGCCAAAAGTAATCGCATGAAATATACAGTAAAAGCCAGTGTGATGTGTTTGGCTACAACTAGTCCGACTACACGTCCTCATATAACATATCAAGGACGCACCATCTTACCAGATTAACCATTCGACTTACCCATGTAGTGTAGGAAGAAAGAAGTATTGGGACTTCGTATCCAAGCAATTGATGCCATGGACTCCTTTGTACAACCTTGTAAGCGAAAAAGAAGTTGCAGTGTGCCTGTACAAAGAACTAGCATAAGTTCAGTTACCTGCTTCTAGGAATTTTAGTTAGCCACTTATTGCAAAATTGTTCAATTACGTTGCTTGGCTTAATTTAGTTTGCTACTGATTACATAATGGCACAGCCTGTTAATCATATTGTAGACTGCGCCTATCTATGTGTTTGATACTTACTGTTAAGAATTACCTGTTTGCCTTAACTTAAATATCTACTTGTTTGTTTAACTACTTTGCTGCTGCAACAGCGGGTTACAATGATGTTAATAACTACTCCCTTCGTCCCATAATATAGGACGTTTTTTGACACTAGCATAGTGTTAAAAACATCTTACATTATGGGACGGAGAGAGTACTTTTCAGCATCCAATTGAAACTCTTTAATTCCTTGTTTGTTTAACTGGTTTGCTGTTATAACTCCCAGTTGAGATGCTTTGCTAACTTCAACTTTTCTGAATCCAATCGGAACTTTAATGGCAAAACAAGTTAGCCCAAGATGAAAGAGCGAGGTCCCCATGGACGTTGCATCATCCCACAGCAGTGGCACTGGCCCAATCTTGCATGATGAATTACCAACTGCTGATGCTCTAGAGGCTAAACTAGTGGTAGAAAGAGATTCTGCTTCTGCACTTAGAGATGAAGTTGACATGTTGAGGAAGCAAACTACACAATCACAAGCAGTATTCAAGACAACCATTAAATATTTGGTGGATTTCAAAACGAAGCAAGCTGAGACTGACCGGATTGTTAAGGTCCTGAAGGAAAAAAGGAAATTAAATTCCTACTTGGTAAATCATAAGTGAAATGTTCTTTCCATAGTTGAATAACCTTTGTGTTGTCTGTTCATGTAATCAATCAAACCATTTATTTTAGAGATCATGTAATAATTATTTTTTTGTTTTTGGTTTGTAATTTTATTTGAGCACAAGTCTGTATTAATTGATAAGACTCAGAGACATTTCATTTGGATTGCTGTGCCAGACCTACAAATATGCCAATCGGGCTGAATGTGCATTCAACAATAGTAGTAGTATAGATGGACCATAAGTGGCACGCATCAGAAAGGGCCAAGATGTTGGCTAAAAAAAAGATGTTGTTGTAGCCAAAAAAAAGTACAGCGGCCTGGCTTATGTATGTTAGTTGATATTATTGATCCATATAGTCTATAAGTGTTTATATGTCTGTTAGTTCTGTACATTCTTGGTTGATTGACTCGGTATTTGAATCTTGATACATCGCTTGTGTACATATCTAAATGGGAGTACACATTATGCTGCATGTGACATTTGAGTTGGACATGAAGTGTTCCAAATATTCGAATTCACCTTAAACTGGATACTAGTTTCTGAATTTGAGTATCGGTATTTGTAAACCATATTCATATATGACTGTGGAATACATCTTTGTCATCCTTTTGAAGATATATAAAAACACATAGAACGATTTATAAAGATTCATATAGGAATACAAAATGGATTCGAATTTAGTTGCCAGGGTAAACGTGGATGCTTATTGTCCCAAAATTCGAAAGAAGCTGCAAAATGCCCACTCCCACGTCGGCTGCCCGAAGCCAAGTGTTTGGGAGATGGTAATTACTGTCTACCCATTACAGGGACAATCCATCGGCCCTATTTCCACTGCTCTAAATTGTGGTAGGTTAGTAACTTCAATTAGACGTGACACGACCGCCTCTGAGCCCATTCCGACACGGTGGGCGTCAAACATGGGCGGCAAAACACATTTGATTCAAGCTCGTCCAAAAGACCTCTGTTTCTCCCTCCATTCCCCATTCATACACGATGGGCGGCAAAACAAACTCGACTCGGCCGAAATCGATGTAGGAAAATATTTTCAATAGGGGCAGGCTTGTAACTTCACTCAGACATGACACAACCGCCCTACCTATCAGCCTCGTTCATACACCGTGGGCGCCAACTGTCGGTGTCAAAACCGGCGGATCTCGGGTAGGGGGTCCCGAACTGTGCGTCTAGGCGGATGGTAACAGGAGACAAGGGACACGATGTTTTTACCCAGGTTCGGGCCCTCTCGATGGAGGTAAAACCCTACGCCTGCTTGATTGATATTGATGATATGGGTAGTACAAGAGTAGATCTACCACGAGATCAAGGAGGCTAAACCCTAGAAGCTAGCCTATGGTATGATTGTTCTTCGTCCTACGGACTAAAACCCTCTAGTTTATATAGACACCGGAAAGGGCTAGGGTTACACAGAGTCGGTTACAATGGTAGGAGATCTACATATCCGTATTGCCAAGCTTGCCTTCCACGCCAAGGAAAGTCCCATCTGGACACGGGACGAAGTCTTCAATCTTGTATCTTCATAATCTTGGAGTCCGGCCAATGATGATAGTTCGGCTATCCGGACACCCCCTAGTCCAGGACTCCCTCAGTAGCCCCTGAACCAGGCTTCAATGACGACGAGTCTGGCGCGCATATTGTCTTCGGCATTGCAAGGTGGGTTCCTCCTCCGAATAGTTCATAGAAGATTGTGACCCCTAGGATAGTGTCCGGCTCTGCAAAATAAATTCCACATACCTCCGTAGAGAGAATAATATTTACACAAGTTCAATCTGCTGACATATTTCGTGGCGTGACGTCACACCACGGCCAAGCCTTCACTCGAATTGTTTTTATTATTCCACCTGAGCGCGTTTGGCGAAGCGGTTTCCTTGGCACGTCTTGTCGAAGCAGAGATCATGTCCCCTTATTCCGGGATTCTCATCAATACGGACCTGGGTAACCCAACCGCGCCATTGATTGTGGCGCTTGGGGGATAAGCGAGTTTTACCAGGCTGGTGGGGACGCGTAGTTTCGTCCGCCCATATATAAGGGGATAAGGATCCACCTTTTTACCTACGCCTTCTTCCTCCTTTGCTTATCCATCTCCGCGCACTCGAGCTCCAGCGCCCATGTCCGCACCTCTCACCTCAATCTTTTCCAGCCATGTCCGGAGTGGGAGGCAACTGGATGGCCTCCTCCGTTACGGAGGGGCACATCAAGAAGCTGCACAGCGCCGGATATTTGTCCAGCGACATCGCGCACCGGCTCCCCGACGAGGGGCAGCTCATCCCCACCCCCAGGCCCCATGAGAGAGTGGTATTCCTTCCCCATTTCTTCTGCGGACTGGGCTTCCCACTCCACCCCTTTGTCCGGGGGCTCATGTTCTACTACGGCCTGGATTTCCACGATCTAGCCCCGAATTTCATCCTCAACATCTCGGCGTTTATCATCGTGTGCGAGGCCTTCCTCTGCATCCAGCCCCACTTCGGCTTGTGGCTAAAGACCTTCAATGTCAAGCCGAAGGTTGTGAAGGACAGCCAAGCGGAGTGCGGAGGCGCCATGGTGGGCAAGATGCCCAACGTCACTTGGCTCGAGGGCGCCTTTGTGGAAACCATCAAAGGGTGGCAATCGGGGTGGTTCTACATCACCGAGACGCATGACCCTGAATGGGCAGCAGCCCCCGAATTCAGATCTGGCATCCCCATGCGGCTCACTTCCTGGAAAGAGAAGGGCCTGCTGTGGGGTAATTCGGAAGAGCTGACCGGACTTCAATCCTGTCTCCAAACCCTGGTGAACAAGAAGCTCAAGCTTGTCAACGTAATCCAGGTCATGCTCATCCGCCGGATTCTCCCCTGCCAACAGCGGGACTTCAACTTGTGGGAGTTCGATCCGGCACAGCACCAGACCTTGAGCGGGCTCTTCGACACTACGTACGAAGAGGCCTGGAGGGTGCTGTTCAAGGACGCCGAGGCTCCCGCATCCGCTACCGAAGATCGCAGATTCATCTCGCAGCGTCCGGCTGGCGAGGTAAGCCATGTTATCCTTTATGGGACACTTGCTTTTCATAGTTTGACTCTATGTGGGATCTAAACTCCCAATACCTTTAACAGGCCTGGCACGAGACGTTCGGACAGGTTAACTGTCCGGCTCCCCTTCCAGAAGACCCAGCAGATGCCCGTTTGACAAGGCTGCTGGTCCCGGCGCCTTACGTGGTGCCGGAGAAGAAGGCCAAGAAGAAGGCCATGGGAACCCGAAGGAGTTCCTGGCGTCAGGTGTTATCGGATTCATCGTCCGATGACTCCGAGGCGGACTCCTCCCACGAGGACGAGGAGGAGAAGAAAGAGGCCTCTCCCCCAGCAGAGGGAGAGAAGAAGAGGAAGGCCTCCCTAACGGGGGAGGCCGAAGGGTCCAAGAAGGTAAGGACCCTTCCCCCGGACTGTTCCACCAACGCCGACGACGGCGACGAGGAGTGGCCCTCAAGGGCCAAGCCCCTGGCGAGATCGTAAGTATCCGGACTCCTAAATAACTCATAATTTTCGTTTTGTCGCATAGCATCTTTTAACGCCGCATACAACCCTGTAGTCCGCCCAAGGACGATCTTCCCTCTTCGTCGAGCGGGTCCTTGGGCACGTCGGATGTGAATAGTACTTCTCTTCCGGCCGCCTCCTCCCCCCGTGACGCCGACGACGCCGAGGTGGGATCCCGCAAAGGGACCCACCAGGAGGAGGAGGCCCCGGAGGTGCCGCAGGGCAACCTCCCAGACTTGGACCGGACTCCGCACCGGAACCTGCAGTGGTTCTGGAGTGTGGCGGGCGGCCCCTTCGTAAGAAGGGCAAGACTGTGACGCCAGCGGTCTCCGTCCAGACGGAGGCGCCGGATAACTTGCTGGAGGCGCTCAACGGCGCTTCCATTGAAGAGGAACACCGCACTGTCATGAGTGCGGTGATTTAGAAGGTGCAGCTCGCCAAGAGCGGGCTTACCGAAGCCTGCAGCAGCCTTCTAACAGGCTTTGAGGTAAGAATTTTAAGATATGTAATATAATACTGCATAGACAGTAGCCCCTGATGCTCGGTTCGCTGTTCGGAAAGAAAAGCCGGACTGAGGATCTAAAAAGATATACGCAGGAGTCTTAAAAAATATGTCCACATGGGAATGCAGGCTGCGCTGCTGACCTCTGCCGCACTGACTGCGGAGGTCAATACCTTGAAGCAGAGCCTCGAGCGGTCCGAGAACGAGCTCGGCCGTGCCAAGAAGCAGCTCGAGGACAAGGAAGGTGAGTAAAACCTTATTAAAGTTGTACCTTGCAGAAAAGGATTTGGTTGCAAGAGAAATGACGAGGATAACGTGGGTACTCCAGGGGCTACGAACGAGGTGGCCACCCTGAAGGAGGCGGTGTCTGCGGCCGAACGCAATGCGGCCGTGAAAAAACACGAGAGTTTAGAGCGTGACTCGAAGACTCGAGAGTCCGAGCTTGCGGCGGCTCTTGAGAGTGCCAAAGCCGCTAAGGCCAAAGCCCACAAGGCCCTCCAGGAAATCGAAGCATTGAAGAAAATAGCGGCGGGTAAGGCATTCTTCATGCAAAGCAAGCATGTAAATGTGAATTACCTGTTACTTACCCGAATTCGGAGCTCTCCAGGAGCGTTCGCAGATCTGCCTCATAGCGTGTCCGATGC
Organism: Triticum timopheevii; assembly: GCA_963921465.1. Classification (NCBI taxonomy): domain Eukaryota; kingdom Viridiplantae; phylum Streptophyta; class Magnoliopsida; order Poales; family Poaceae; genus Triticum; species Triticum timopheevii. The sequence goes on along the minus strand of OY997262.1, from coordinate 246,496,610 downwards.
TGCCGCTTTCTATAGAGCCGAGGAGGGGAGCTCGACGGAGAAGGTGTTCTGGTCTCAGTATGCTGAGGCCGGAGATCCGGTGCCCCTTAGCGACCAGCTGAAGCAGCTGGTCGAGCTCCACAAGGTGGCCGAACAGGCCATGAAGGGCCTTATAGTTCGGCTATGGCCCAAAGAGGCCATGCCTGGGAGCTACTTCGGCCTGGTGCGGCGGCTGGTGGATGCGTGTCCCTGGGTTGAAGTCATCAAGCATTCCGCCTGCATTGAAGGTGCCCATCGGGCCCTTGCCCATGCTAATGTGCACTGGGGCAGGATGGATGCTGAGAAGCTTGTGACGGACGTGCCACCGCCGGGCAAGGAGTATCGCACACCCGAGATGTATTATAAGGGTCTCCTGAAGGGTGCCCGCATTATTGCGGGTGAGTGCTCCAAAGATGTAATATTTGAGTAGACTCGCATTTTGTTATCCTGTGCGCTAAAAACTTTGTTCATATGCACTAAGCAACGCTTGTTAATTTAAAATATTACCTTCTGTGCGGCCGTTTATCAAATCTGAGAGATGGCAAGTCGTCGGCTTCAGCCCCCATGCCACGAGTGCTGGGGTGTTCGGGATAAACTTGAGCGCTCTTGTTCCCATTTTTGGGTCCATCTAGGGAGGCGCTCAACACAACGAACAAGGCAACCGGACTTATAGTGCTTGAACACTCTCACATAGCCATAGAATTCTATAATTTTAAATTTCGGTGAAGCCCCTAGTGTTCGGAAGGCCGAATTCGGGGCGCTATCCACGCCTGGGCCGGACAAAGCCGGTTCCTCGCTCTAAGCGGCATAAGTCTTTAGGGACTCGAAAAAACCTCTTGAACAGCGACCGGCTCTCGCCTCATCATGACGGTCAGTTTTAGCTTTCTCCACTGAGGTGATCGCCCAGCTCAACTGGGGCACAATCACAGTGGTTCTCCCGGCGCTACCTTAGCCGATATAATGGAACGTAAGGTACCAAAACATGGGAGCCAGGCAAACCCAACTATTGACCCAAGACATGATTCGGAGCCGATGCATATAATGCTATACGTTCAGGGTGCCGCACTTGTGAAAGTGTTCGGGCTTATCACACCATAATGTGGGGAACTTAAGCCCCTGGTGTATTTAGCCGTACCAAAGTGTACGGATGCAACACGTCATAAATGAACATATGTATAAGAAAGGAATGCAATTATAGGCAAAAAGCGATGCATTGTTTATTCAAAAAATAATGTCGTGAATGCAGAACGATACAAATAGTGCGATAACCAAGGGGTGGAACTATTTAGCATGTCCCCCTCCAGGGGTAGGCTGCGGAATGGTGTATAAAACAGGTATAATGCTCGTAATGGAGACCACCTGGATACTCGTCGTAGCTTTTTTCATTCCCTAGCTGTTGCATCGTGAGTTCGGCAGGTCTACTGCTGGACAGGGCCTCTGGTAAATGGAGTCCTGAGGATAAGAAAAAGAAAAGAACAAAAGGAAAGAAAAAGGATGACACACTTGGGAGCCCCTGGTGTGGTTGAGCCGCACTCTGGGCCTGCCGTGGTCGTGCCCCTCCCCCTATGCCCATGGTATCTCCAGAGCGTAATGGTGTACGCGAAGTACTGGTCTTGCAATTTTGCAAGGGCTGGGGTTGGGGCCGCATTGCGACGCGTGCTCGGAACGTGCCAGGTGGTCTTGTTGTAGGTTACTCCGGGCGCGCTTAGCAGTGTCTGGTCGCTTAACGGCCGGACTTGAGAATTGCCTTAAGAGTCTACTCTGCACTTCTGCCGCGAGAGCTGCTGTATGCTCCTCCGTTCGGAGGGAGCGTTCAGTGTTTCCATTGACCGTGATGACTCCTCGAGGGCCTGGCATCTTGATCTTGAGGTATGCGTAGTGCGGCACCGCATTGATCTTTGCAAACGCAGTTCGTCCGAGCAGTGCATGATAGCCGCTGCGGAACGGAACTATGTCGAAGATTAACTCCTCGCTTCGGAAGTTATCCGGGGATCCGAAGACCACTTCCAGTGTAACTGATCCTGTACAATTGGCCTCTACACCTGGTATGACGCCTTTGAAGGTCGTCTTTGTGGGTTTAATCCTTGAGGGGTCTATGCCCATCTTGCGCATTGTATCCTGGTAAAGCAGGTTCAGGCTGCTGCCGCCGTCCATCAGGACTCTAGTGAGGTGAAACCCATCGACAATTGGGTCTAGAACCAGTGCAGCGAACCCGCCATGGCGGATGCTGGTGGGGTGGTCCCTTCGATCAAAAGTGATTGGGCAGGAGGACCATGGGTTGAACTTTGGGGCGACTGGCTCCATTGCAGATACGTCCCTAAGTGCACGCTTCCGCTCCCTTTTGGGTATGTGGGTTGCGTATATCATGTTCATCGTCCACACTTGTGGGGGGAAACCCTTCTGTCCTCTATTGTTTGGCGGCCGGGTCTCTTCCTCGTCCTCGCTATGAAGCCCCTTGTCATTGTTTTCGGCAATTAACTTGCCTGCCTGCTTGAATACCCAACAATCCCGGTTGGTGTGATTAGCTGGCTTTTCGGGGGTGCCGTGTATCTGGCACGAGCGGTCGAGTATTCAGTCCAAATTGGACGGATCCAGAGTCGTTCTTTTGAATGGCTTTTTCCGCTGACCGGGTTTGGAGCCTCTGAATCCGGCGTTGACTGCCATATCCTCAGTATTATCGCCGTTAATGCGGCATTTGTGCTTGTTACGACGTGACCTGCCATTACGGTCCTTGGTATCTGGACTGCCGGGATTTTGTTGAGGTTGTTACTGCGGGCTAGCCAGCTGTCCTCTCCCGCGCAGAAGCGGGTCATGAGTGATGTGAGGGCTGCCATGGATTTCGTCTTTTCTTGTCCTAGGTGCCGGGCAAGCCACTCATCGCGGATGTTGTGTTTGAAGGCTACGAGGGCCTCCGCATCTGGACAGTCGACGATTTGATTTTTCTTGGTTAAGAACCGTGTCCAGAATTGTCTGGCTGATCCGTCTGGCTGCTGAATTATGTGGCTTAGGTCATCAGCGTCTGGTGGTCACACATATGTGCCCTGGAAGTTATCAAGGAATGCGGCTTCCAGGTCCTCCCAACACCCAATTGATTCTGCTGGCAAGCTGTTAAGCCAATGCCGAGCTGGTCCTTTAAGCTTGAGTGCGAGGTATTTGATGGCGTGAAGATCATCGCCACGGGCCATGTGGATATGAAGGAGATAGTCTTCGATCCAAACCGCGGGGTCTATTGTGCCATCATAGGATTCAATGTTCACGGGTTTGAACCCTTTGGGGATTTGATGATCCATTACTTTATCTGTGAAGCATAGTGGGTGTGCGGCGCCTCTGTATTGGGCTATATCACGACGTAGCTCAAGCGAGCTTTGTCTACTATGTTCCACCTGGCCGGAATTGCTGTATCCGGCGCAACGGTTGTCGTCGCGTATCATGGGGCGCCCACGCGATCCGTAGATCGATCTTGATTGTCTTGCCTTATCCTCCAATATGCCTCGCAAGTCCGGCGCATTCCCCCGTGGCTTTGTACTTTTCGAGCGATGCCGGGGTACGGCTTTAGTGGAAGGCCTAGAGGCCTCTCTGTCGCGGCCACGAGGTGGCCGATCGTCCGTATTGTGCGCAGGTGATGTAGGTTTATATGCTTCCTCCTCTAATCGGGGCAGCAGCTTGCGTTTGGGGTAGCTTTTGGAGGGGCGTTCGAGTTCATACTCTTCGGCCGCAAGGACTTCGGTCCATCTGTCGGCTAGCAGATCTTGATCAGCTCTAAGCTGTTGCTGCTTTTTCTTGAGGCTGCTTGCCGTGGCCATAAGCCTGCGTTTAAAACGCTCTTGTTCGACGGGATCCTCAGGCACGACGAATTCGTCGTCGTCGAGGCTTGCCTCGTCTCCGGAGGGAGGCATGTAATTATCGTCCTCTACCTCTTCGTCTGCCGCTCTCTCGTGAGGGCTGGCTTCTCCGTCCTCCTGTGCTGAATCTTGCTGGAGGGGGTTGTCTTCGGCACTGTCCGGGGTGTTATTATCTCTGGTGCCGGAATCTCCATTCTTGTTGTGGCGGGATTTAGAGCGGCGCCGCTGACGCCGGCGCTTAGGCTGTTTCATGGAGGGGTCTTCCTCCGCTGTTCCCTCGCCATTCCCATCCTTTGGGATGTCCACCATGTATATGTCGTATGACGAGGTGGCTTTCCAGTGCCCGGTAGGTGCTGGTTCCTGGTCGTCTCCGGCATCGATGTCTTCGGAGTCGACGTCTAGCATGTCGGTTAGGTCGTCGACAGTGGCTACAAAGTGGGTGGTGGGTGGTCTTTGAATTTCTTCGTCGTCCGCATCCCAACTGTCCTGGCCATAATCCGGCCAAGGCTCTCCTGACAAAGAGAGACACTTTAGCGAATTCAGGATGTTGCCAAAAGGCGAGCGTTGAAAGATGTCCGTAGCGGTGAACTCCATGATCGGCGCCCAATCGGATTCGATTGGTAGGGGCGCAGGTGGTTCGGAGCCCGGCGAGGAGTCCGGCACCTCGGAGTCACGAGCTTCACAAGGGACAGGGTCGGTATTCGGCTCCATCGCCGTAGAGGTAGCAGCCCCCGAGGCGGTGTCTAGCCACCCATCCTCGATCAGCGCAGTCGGCTCCGAGTTAAGGATCGGAGCGGACTCTTGTGCGGCCTCCAGGGCACTGTCCGGCAGCAGAGCTAGATCATGCCCATCGTGACAGTGCGGCGCGCACGGCAGTGGCTCGAATCCATCGAAGATCAAGTCTCTGAGGATGTCGGCCGTGAAGTTCAAACTTCCAAATCTGACCTGATGGCCAGGGGCGTAGCTTTCAATCTGTTCCAGATGGCCAAGCGAATTGGCCCACAGTGCAAAGCCGCCGAATACAAAGATCTGTCCGGGAGAAAAGTCTCACCCTAGACCATGTTGTTGTTGATGATCGAAGGAGCCATCGGGCCTATGAGCGAAGACACAGAGGAACTCTCAATGAAAGCACCAATGTCGGTGTCAAAACCGGCGGATCTCGGGTAGGGGGTCCCGAACTATGCATCTAGGCGGATGGTAACAGGAGACAAGGGACACGATGTTTTTACCCAGGTTCGGGCCCTCTCGATGGAGGTAAAACCCTACTCCTGCTTGATTGATATTGATGATATGGGTAGTACAAGAGTAGATCTACCACAAGATCAAGGAGGCTAAACCCTAGAAGCTAGCCTATGGTATGATTGTTCTTCGTCCTACGGACTAAAACCCTCCAGTTTATATAGACACCGGAGAGGGATAGGGTTACACAGGGTCGGTTACAATGGTAGGAGATCTACATATCCGTATTGCCAAGCTTGCCTTCCACACCAAGGAAAGTCCCATCCGGACACGGGACGAAGTCTTCAATCTTGTATCTTCATAATCTTGGAGTCCGGCCAATGATGATAGTTCGGCTACCCAGACACCCCCTAGTCCAGGACTCCCTCACCAACCATGGGCACCAACCACCCTCTCCTCGCCCGAAATCGCTCTGGGCAAATATTGGCGAGATGCGAGATTACCGTCCTATCCCCAACCGACGAGACGTCCAAATTTTAAACGGGGGCTAAGTTCGTAACTTTCCCATATTTCAGACAGGCGCATCCCAAAAACATGGTTCCCCGTACCTCTCCCTCCATTTTCCCATTCACACACCGTCCGCGCTAGAACACCCCATCCCCAGACCAGCCTCCGTCTGCCACCCCATCCATCGCCGCCATCCTCCACCACATCCATCGCCACCGTCTTCCACCATGCCGGAGCGCCTACCATGACCGCGTCGTCCACTTCTAGAGATGGACGTTTCTCATCCACGGCGATGGACCAATAGCCTTGCATCGCGTCCTCTCACTTCATCAGTGCCGTCGTCCTCTTTGCCGGGGCCGCTCACACGACCATCTCTTCCACCGTAACGGTACTTATCCCCCGATGCACCCGTCTACCATCGCAGATCTGCTTCAACGCCACCGACAGCCATCGCACCCCCGATACCTACACGGCGCCGCAAGAGAGGTGGTACTTCATATCTCCTCAAATTTTTGATCTCAACCAAAAAATAGATCTTAACTTGGTTACCCTACTTTCTTTTCAGCTCTTAGAATTTAGTTCTTAGTTCGAAGCAAACAATGGATGCTAAATTTCATTTCTCCGGTTTGCAGCTTCAAATCTGCCATGGCACAGCCATAATACGGTTTAATTGATCATTCTTAGGGTTTAATTGATCATGTTGGTTCCGTGGTGGTTTCTTTAATAGAAATCGGAGGGGAAACCCTCTTTTGCTAAAAAAATATGCTTAGAGTTTCCCCCTTTTATGATCACTATACGATCAGAATACGTGCTTCGTGTCATAATAACACTGCTCCACGCATCAAGCTAAACAAGCTTAGATGTTCAAATACGAATCTGATATTATTAAAATAGAGTTGTTTAATTGGTCAGCTAAATGTTCCTAAATTAGTTTCGAAAATGCATGTTCGCTGCTCGGGTGTGTATCTCTACAGGGTGCCCACGGTGGGCCGGCCCACCCTGGGATTTTGGGTCGTCCCAGGCCCCGATTCCCCTCTGTTTTGCTGCGCGCTTCTGATCTCTACTCGCCCCCAGCCGCCTACCTCGCCGGCGACTTGCCGTCCCCGGATGGCATGACTCTAGGAGGAGACGCCGTACTAATAGGAGGCCAGGAGCCGCTCGCCCAACAGCGTCACCGCTGCCTGGGCGTGCCGCCGTGCCTACCTTCCCAGTCCGTTCAGGGCTCAGGCATGCAACACCCACCAAGCCAACCCGATTTAGCCTGAGATACGTCATCAACACTCAGCAGCCACTCCTCATCACCCATTTTCTAATTGATTCATTACTCATTAGGCAGGACTATCATTAGGGTTTGTTGTGTGCTCAGTGCTACCTACACTTAATGGTTCATATGTATTTAGGTAATCTTTAGTACCTCTAAAGTTCACAGGGTTTTCAAAATTCCGTCCCTCGGAACAAAAACTAGTCATTTTGGATTGTTGGTCGTAGTGACATTGACCCAGATTACTACTGCAAGCCAGGTTTGTTGACAATTTTACTTGTCTTTCTTAGTCATTCGATATAATATCCAATTATTCACGTAGATTAGTTGCAAAGAATAAGTGCTAGGCAAACTTCTTCATTCAGATTTTGGACGGTCTCTTACTGCAGTTACAATTCTGCATACTTGTCCTAATAAGCTCACATGTAAATGATTGATTCACTACATCTATGCTTTCCTTGTCATATTTGTTGTCAATATTCTTTTAGGGTGGACCACCCTGTTTCTAAATACTGGAACCGTAGACCTGAGTGAATAGTATTTCTCTATGTGATCTCTTCCATCATGTGTGGGTAACGAACACTGCATTGTATAGAAAGAAAGTGTCATTTCCAGCTTTTACATAGGTTTCAATCTTTTACATGGAATACAATCTGCCTACTTGCTTTGTGTCGCACTACCAACGCTCCACCCTTGAAGCTAAACATTACGCCACTCATAATTGCTTAGTTTATTTGTTCAAATACGAATTTCATATGATTCTAATGTTCCTACTTCAGTTTTGAAATGTGTGCCTGCCTGTTATAGAGACATAAGGGGTTTGTATTTCTGTGTGTGGTCTGGTCAACACGGTTGGGGAGGTGAACTTTGCATATGCAGGGGTTTATAGGGAGACACTCTCTGAGTTGAATCCGCAATGCATTCCATAGATAATCTGACTACTTTTTATGTTTTCATGAATCTCATATTCTGAACAGCATCATAATGATTATGAGCTTGCGCGCATGAAAAGAATAAAGCAAAACAATGCCATGGTTGTCAAACTTGGCATTAAGGGACTGAAATCAAGTCTGGATGCAATGCAATGCAAACGCTCTCCACCTATAGATTCATGCTCAGAATATGATCCTAACAGTAATTCTGAGCTAGAGGGAGACCTAAGTCAATGTAGCTCCCTAGTGGAGGAGTCAGAGGAAGATGCCCTATCTTATTCACCCATCAGGGTACTTGCTCTAACTTTCCAAGGTTACATTGCTCGCACATATCTTGCAACTGATGCTTTGCATTGCTTCTACTTTGTTGAACTACCATTAGCTTAGTTTACACATCGTGTATGTGAATACGCCCTGCCTATCCATTTTCAGTACATATTCCATCTGTCATCATACCATATTTATCCATTCAAATGTTGTTTTTGTGTATCAGACGTTCAAAAGGAAGAGGGTGATTGCTGATCATGGAGGAGCACAAGCAAAGTATTTGGAAAAGGTAGTGGCACTTGATAAATCAAATAGCCCATTAGGTGTAGTTGCAATATCACCTGACCCACAAAATACCCCAACTCTAGCAGACTCTAGCCCTACTACACTGGTCATTTCTGATGCCCCAACTTAGCAGACCCCAAGTGCAGCAAACAGTATGATTATGCCAGTTGACATAGCACCAGCTATACGATGCAAAACCCCCATTACAGCAAAGAGTACACCAAATCCAGTTGCCAAATCCCTTTTCGAACCAGAGAGAGCCCCAGTTGCAGCAAATAGGACCCATGTTCCATTTCTTCCCAGTTTAGAAGATGAAGCTTATGTTGTTGTCAGGAACTTTGTGCTCATCTTTCCTTCATGGAAAGATTATACCGTAGACACAGAACAATTTCCAGTCTTCCTCCGCAAGTTACGCGTAAGTAATGTACTAATGTTATTCATGGTCATTACTGCATATGTTTCTGTTGACAGAAGACACAAGATTTCATTCTTTTAAATAGGCGAGGAGCAAACTGGATTGTGATGACGAGCAAGAGTTGGTTGCGCTTTTCAAGCACTCGTTGATGAAGTATCATTCCTACCTGAGGCAAGCGCACTTAGATGGCAAGCCTCTGAACGGAGTTTCTGTAAAGTCTCCGGTGCTACATTTATCCGACGGTGACTGGAATAATCTTGTTACACATTGGTCTCGGCTGCAGCGTAAGGTACTGTCTATGATATCACATCACAATTTGAACTACATTTCTGCATTTGCCTTAATGTCTCACTTGTAAGAAAACTGTTAGCGGAAGAACATTCATTCTCAAGGGACCACAGAATCTCGCAACTATACTGCACACTGCATTGCTCTCGTGAGTACCTCTTGCCCTGTATGACCATACTTACTTTCATAGCTGTTTGATTATGTAGCATCACTGCACATGTTAGCCTCGTAATCGCCCATTTGGTGGACATTATAAGATCCATATGGACTCTTACACAAATTTAGAATCAACCCAATGCTTTTGAACAGGTTTAGCTCTGCAGTCCTCTTGTAAGGACTGAACGTGGTGTATCACTATACTTACATTAACAGCTACTCCCTCCGTCCCATAATATAAGAACATTTTGTACAGTACACCAGTGTTCAAAACACTCTTGTATTATGGGAAGAGGGATTGGTTCATTTTGTAGCATTCTGCATCTTATCTCCCTCGCCCACCGTTTACTAAAAAAGATCAGATCTATATTTAATCTTACCAACAAGTAGAACACAGATAATGCCAGTGCAGAAGTGTAGCCCATTGCTCTTGTCAGTACATTTTGTCCTGTAATGCTTGTACTTCCAGGGATTGGTAGTTGATTATGTAGCATCAATCTGCATCTTATCTTCATTATCCTCTATCCCTTCTAGTATTATCATATCTATAATTACTCTCTACAAAATGTGGAGTACAGGCAATGCTTATGAAGAAGATTCTGTGCTGAAATTCTTGAGTTATTCTTCCCGTGACATGGAGAAGGGCATTATAAAGCCGGTGTTAACTGTTAATGTAAGTCAGTCCTTCTAAAGCCTATCCTCAACTGCTATTTAATTTGCTCATACTCCCTATCGTTTACTGCTGTTTAGTTTGTTGTTTCTACCAAAATGCATGTTCGTAAGAACCGTAAGTTCTAAGTTTTACTTGTAAAACCAAATTTCTTATTCATACCATGCACATTACTTAATACTCCCTATATGTATGCTTGGTTTTGTGGATCTATAATCCAGTGTGTGGTGAAGCAGCCCACGTTTGCACCTTGTCATCTCCTATATTATCTTACTGATGTGGCTGATGATATCAACAACATGCCATGCACATTATCCAAAATAGATACAATGGTTTTCTTTGCCCTTCATCTATGCTTGTTATGTTAACATGGTAATCCAGTAGTGTGGTGAAGCTCCCCGCACTATGAACAATGCCAAATTATGCTATTGATATTTTGAATTTACTCTTTATTTTGTAATTTGAAATTGGATAGAATTGACAGAACAGTTATCGTCTTTGTTTATACACGTGCAAAACCTGTCATCTCTCTGCTTTGTTTCAGGTTGCTATGCCTGATGGCATGCACAAGTCTGCTGAAGGCTGTGAGACAAATCCAACATACATTGCAACAAAGAAGGCAAAACATCTTGAAGATAGCAAGACAACCCCAAAGTCTTGTCTTGATGCAGTGTTCAAGTTACTTGAGACTAACAGTCAGACAAGCTCACAGAATTCGTTGTCTGAATCAGTTCGACTTCTTCAGCCCCAAGTTCTAGCAGAAAGGCATTCTGCAACTCAACTTCGACTTGAAGTCCTATCTCTAAGAAAGATTGCGGAGAACACCAATGAGAACCTCATCGCTAAACAGCTACACCTGGAAGCTATGACCGACATGCTAGGTCGGTCTCACAACCTTGCTCAGCAGCTTGTGCAGCAGTTCCCCCGCAAGGCTAACCTTTCTTGAACTGTCTTGGAAGTGGTCTCGGTTCAGTATTATTTTGTGACGCTGCAATGGTGCCCAGCTTTTGTAATCTTCTTCTTCGTTGCGCTTTATGATCACTGGTGGCGAACTTCGATGACCAGTGGATGTAATATACCTTAAAACCTGTATTGTATACTATAGGTTTATTCTTAGTTACTATGCCGTAATTTCTTTATTGTATAGAGTAGGTTTGTTCTTAATTCCTACTAGTTACTGCCATCATTCGCTATCTAAAAAATCAGATGTAGTCGACCAGGCCAAAACATTCGATAACGGGCCAGGTTTTTAGCGGGACACAATTGGGCTGGCCTGCGTCTTTCTTGGGCCCGAATGATTGGGGCCTTCACACATTGCGCCAGGCCCAAACTTACACCGGCCTATATTTTAGTTGGGCCTTTTGTCGACCCAGCGCTTAGTTTGGCCCAGGTAGCGTTGGGCCATTAACAGGCTGAATATTTGTTGGAAATATGCCCTAGAGGCAATAATAAATTGATTATTATTATATTTCCTTGTTCATGATAATCGTTTATTATCCATGCTATAATTGTATTGATAGGAAACTCAGATACATGTGTGGATACATAGACAACACCAAGTCCCTAGTAAGCCTCTAGTTGACTAGCTCGTTGTGATCAACAGATAGTCATGGTTTCCTGGCTATGGACATTAGATGTCGTTGATAACGGGATCACATCATTAGGAGAATGATGTGATGGACAAGACCCAATCCTAAGCCTAGCACAAAGATCGTGTAGTTCGTATGCTAAATCTTTTCTAATGTCAAGTATCTTTTCCTTAGACCATGAGATTGTGCAACTCCCGGATACCGTAGGAATGCTTTGGGTGTACCAAACGTCACAACGTAACTGGGTGGCTATAAAGGTGCATTACAGGTATCTCCGAAAGTGTCTGTTGGGTTGGCACGAATCGAGACTGGGATTTGTCACTCCGTGTAAACGGAGAGGTATCTCTGGGCCCACTCGGTAGGACATCATCATAATGTGCACAATGTGACCAAGGGGTTGATCACGGGATGATGTGTTACGGAACGAGTAAAGAGACTTGCCGGTAACGAGATTGAACAAGGTATTGGTATACCGACGATCGAATCTCGGGCAAGTATAATACCGCTAGACAAAGGGAATTGCATACGGGATCGATTGAGTCCTTGACATCGTGGTTCATCCGATGAGATCATCGTGGAACATGTGGGAGCAAACATGGGTATCCAGATCCCGCTGTTGGTTATTGACCGGAGAACGTCTCGGTCATGTCTACATGTCTCCCGAACCCGTAGGGTCTACACACTTAAGGTTCGATGACGCTAGGGTTATAAAGGAAGTTTGTATGTGGTTACCGAATGTTGTTCGGAGTCCCGGATGAGAACCCGGACGTCACGAGGAGTTCCGGAATGGTCCGGAGGTAAAGATTTATATATGGGAAGTCTTGTTTTGGTCACCGAAAAAGTTTCAGGTTTTATCGGTAACGTACCGGGGCCACCGGGAGGGTCCCGGGGGTCCACCAAGTGGGGCCACCAACCCCGGAGGGCTGCATGGGCCATGTGTGGGAGGCAACCAGCCCCAGGTGGGCTGGTGCGCCCCCCACAAGGGGCCCAAGGCGCAAGGGAGAGTGGGAGGGGGCAAACCCTAGGGCAGATGGGCCCTAAGGCCCATGCTCCCTGCGCCTCCCCTCTCTTCCCCTCTGGCCGCTGCACCAGATGCCATCTGGAGGCTGGCCACACCCCTTGGGGTGGGAAACCCTAAAGGGGGCGCAGCCCCCCCTTCCCCCCTATATATATTGAGGCATTGGGCTGCCCAGAAGAGACGTGATATGATCTATGCCTTTGGTGCAGCCCCTCCCTCTCTCCTAAGTCCTTCTCCTCTCTCGTGGTGCTTGGCGAAGCCCTACAGGATAGCCATGCTCCTCCATCACCACCACTCCGTTGTGCTGCTACTGGATGGAGTCTTCCTCAATCTCTCCCTCTCTCCTTGCTGGATCAAGGCGTGGGAGACGTCACCGGGCTGTACGTGTGTTGAACGCGGAGGTGCCGTGCGTTCGGCACTTGATCATCGGTGATTTGGATCACGACGAGTACGACTCCTTCAACCCCGTTCTCTTGAACGCTTCCGCTTAGAGATCTACAAGGGTATGTAGATCCACTCTCCTTCCCCTCGTTGCTGGTTTCTCCATAGATAGATCTTGGTGACACGTAGGAAAATTTTGAATTTCTGCTACGTTCCCCAACAGTGGCATCATGAGCTAGGTCTATTGCGTAGATTCTTTGCATGAGTAGAACACAAAGTAGTTGTGGGCGTTGATGATGTTCAATATGCTTACCGTTACTAGTCCAATCTTGTTTCGGCGGTATTGTGGGATGAAGCGGCCCGGACCGACCTTACACGTACTCTTACGTGAGACAGGTTCCACCGATTGACATGCACTTGGTGCATAAGGTGGCTAGCGGGTGCCAGTCTCTCCCACTTTAGTCGGAACGGATTCGATGAAAAGGGTCCTTATGAAGGGTAAATAGCAATTGGCATATCACGTTGTGGTTTTGCGTAGGTAAGAAACGTTCTTTCTAGAAACCCATAGCAGCCACGTAAAACATGCAAACAACAATTAGAGGACGTCTAACTTGTTTTTGCAGGGTATGCTATGTGATGTGATATGGCCAACAAGGATGTGATGAATGATATGTGATGTATGAGATTGATCATGTTCTTGTAATAGGATTCACGACTTGCATGTCGATGTGTATGACAACCGGCAGGAGCCATAGGAGTTGTCTTAAATTTATTGTATGACCTGCGTGTCATTGAACAACGCCATGTAATTACTTTACTTTATTGCTAACCGGTAGCCATAGTAGTAGAAGTAATAGTTGGCGAGACAACTTCATGAAGACACGATGATGGAGATCATGATGATAGGGATCATGGTGTCATGCCGGTGACGATGATGATCATGGAGCCCCGAAGATGGAGATCAAAAGGAGCAAAATGATATTGGCCATATCATGTCACTATTTGATTGCATGTGATGTTTATCATGTTTATGCATCTTGTTTACTTAGAACGACGGTAGTAAATAAGATGATCCCTTACAAAAATTTCAAGAAGTGTTCTACCCTAACTGTGCACCGTTGCTACAGTTCGTCATTTCTAAGCACCACGTGATGATCGGGTGTGATGGATCCTTACGTTCACATACAACGGGTGTAAGACAGATTTACACAGCAAAACACTTAGGGTTAACTTGACGAGCGTAGCATGTGCAGACATGGCCTCGGAACATGGAGACCGAAAGGTCGAGCATGAGTCGTATAGTAGATACGATCAACATGAAGATGTTCACCGATGATGACTAGTCCATCTCACGTGATGATCGGACATGGCCTAGTTGACTCGGATCATGTAATCACTTAGATGACCAGAGGGATGTCTATCTGAGTGGGAGTTCATAAGATGAACTTAATTATCCTGAACATAGTCAAAAGGATTTTGCAAATTATGTCGTAGCTCGCGCTTCAGTTCTATGTTTTAGATATGCTCCTGGAGAAAATTTTAGTTGAAAGTTGACAGTAGCGATTATGCGGACAGTAGAAAGCTTATGTCCTTAATGCACCGCTCAGTGTGCTGAACCCCAAACGTCGTTTGTCGATGTTGCGAACATCAGACATACACGTTTTGATAACTACGTGATAGTTCAGTTAAATGGTTTAAGTAGAGGCACCAAAGACGTTTTTCGAAACATCGCGGAACATATGAGATGTTTCGAGGGCTGAAATTGGGATTTCAGGCTCGTGCCCATGTCAAGAGGTATAAGACCTCCGACGATTTTCTTAGCCTGCAAACTAACGGAGAAAAGCTCAATCGTTGAGCCTGTGCTCAGATTGTCTAAGTGCAACAATCACTTGATTCAAGTGGGAGTTGATCTTCCAGATGAGATAGTGATGTTTCTCCAAAAGTCATTACCACCAAGCTGCTAGAGCTTCGTGATAAACTATAACATATCAGGGATAGATATGATGATCCTTGAAATATTTGCGATGTTTGACACCGCGAAAGTAGAAATCAAGAAGGAGCATCAATTATTGATGGTTGGTGAAACCACTAGTTTCAAGAAGGGCAAGGGAACAAAGGGATACTTCATGAAACGGCAATTCAGCTGCTGCTCTAGTGAAGAAACCCAAGGTTGAACCCAAACCCGAGACTAAGTGCTTCTGTAATAAAGGGAACAGCCACTGGAGCAGAATTACCCTAGATACTTGGTAGATGAGAAGGCTGGCAAGGTCGATAGAAGTATATTGGATATACATTGTGTTGATGTGTACTTTACTAGTACTCCTAGTAGCACCAGGGTATTAGATACCGGTTCGGTTGCTAAGTGTTAGTAACTCAAAATAAAAGAGCTACGGAATAAATGGAGACTAGCTAAAGGTGAGCTGACGATATGTGTTGGAAGTATTTCCAAGGTTGATGTGATCAAGCATCGCACGCTCCCTCTACCATCGAGATTTGGTGTTTGCATTGAGCATAGACATGACTGGATTATGTCTATCGCAATACGGTTATTCATTTAAGGAGAATAATGGTTACTCTATTTATTTGAATAATACCTTCATTGGTCTTGCACCTAAAGGAATGGTTTATTGAATCTCGATCGTAGTGATACACATTTTCATGCCAAAAGATATAAGATAGTAATGATAGTACCACTTACTTGTGGCACTGGCATGTAGGTCATATTGGTATAAAATGCATGAAGAAGCTCCATGTTGATGGATCTTTGGACTCACTCGTTTTTGAAAAGTTTGAGACATGCGAACCATGTCTATTGGTGTATATGCATGAAGAAACTCCATGCAAATGGACCGTTTGAACTCACTTGATTTTGAATCACTTGAGATATGCAAATCATACCACATGGGCAAGATGACTGAAAAGCCTCGTTTTTAGTAAGATGGAACAAGATAGCAACTTGTTGGAAGTAACACATTTTGATGTGTGCAGTCCAATGAGTGCTGAGGCATGCAGTGAATATCGTTATGTTCTTACTTCACAGATGATTCGAGTAGATGTTGAGAATATTTACTTGATGAAACACAAGTCTGAATTATTGAATGGTTCAAGTAATTTCAGAGTGAAGTAGAAGATCATTGTGACAAGAGGATAAAATGTCTATGATATGATCATAGAGATGAATATCTGAGTTACGAGTTTTGGCACGTAATTAAGACATTGTGGAAATTGTTTTACAATTAATACCGCCTGGAACACCATAGTGTGATGGTGAGTCCGAACATCATAGTTGCACCCTATTGGATATGGTGCGTACCATGATGTCTCTTATCGAATTACCACTATTGTTCATGGGTTAGGCATTAGAGACAACCACATTCACTTTAAATAGGGCACCACGTAATTCCGTTGAGATGACACCGTATGAATTATGGTTTAGAGAAACCTAAGTTGTCATTTCTTAAAGGTTTGGGGCTGCGACGCTTATGTGAAAAAGTTTCAGGATTGATAAGCTCGAACCCAAAGCGGATAAAATGCATCTTCATAGGACACCCAAAACAGTTGGGTATACCTCCTAATTCAGATCCGAAAGCAATATGGATTGTTTCTTGAATCGGGTCCTTTCTCGAGGAAAGGTTTCTCTCGAAAGAGTTGAGTGGGAGGATGGTGGAGACTTGATATGGTTATTGAACCATCACTTCAACCAGTGTGTAGCAGGGTACAGGAAGTTGTTCCTGTGGCACCTACACCAATTGAAGTAGAAGCTTATGATAGTGATCATGAAGTTTCGGATCAAGTCACTGCCGTACCTCGTAGGGTGACAAGGATACGTACTACTTCAGAGTGGTACAGTAATCCTGTCTTGAAGGTCATGTTGCTAGACAACAATGAACCTACGAACTATGGAGAAGTGATGGTGGGCTCAAATTCCGACAAATGGTTAAGAAACCATGAAATCCGAGATAGGATCCATGTATCAGAACAAAGCATGGACTTTGGTGGACTTGCCCAATGATCGGCAAGCCATTGAGATAAATGGATCTTTAAGAAGAAGACGGACGTGGATGGTAATGTCACCATCTATGAAGCTCGACTTGTGACGAAGAGTTTTTCACAAGTTCAAGGAGTTGACTACGATGAGATTTTCTCATCCGTAGCGATGCTTAAGTCCGTTAGATTCATGTTAGCATTAGCTGCATTTATGAAATCTGGCAGATGGATGTCAAAACAAGTTTCCTTACCAGTTTTCATAAGGAAAGGTTGTATGTAATACAATCAGAAAGGTTTTGTCGATCCTAAGGATGCTAAAAGGGTATGCTAGCTCCAGCGATCCTTCTAAGGACTGGAGTAAGCATCTCGGAGTTGGAATGTACACTTTGATGAGATGATCAAAGATTTTGGGTTTATACAAAGTTTATGAAAAACTTGTATTTCCAAAGAAGTGAGTGGGAGCACTATAGAATTTCTGATGAGTATATGCTGTTGACATATTGATGATCAGAAATGATGTAGAAAGCATATAGGGTTATTTGAAAGGTGTTTTTCAATAGAAAACCTGGATTAAGCTACTTGAACATTGAGCATCAAGATCTATGAGGATAGATCAAAAACGCTTAATGGAACTTTCAAATGAGCACATACCTTGACATGATCTTGAAGGTGTTCAAGATGGATCAGTCAAAGAAGGAGTTCTTGCCTGAGTTGTAAGGTATGAAGTTAAGACTTAAAGCTCGACCACGGCAGAATAGAGAGAAAGGACGAAGGTCGTCCCCTGTGCTTAACACATAGGCTCTACAGTATGCTATGCTGTGTACCGCACCTGAAGTGTGCCTTGCCATGAGTCAGTCAAGGGGTACAAGAGTGATCCAAGAATGGATCACAGTACAGCGGTCAAAGTTATCCTTAGTAACTAGTGGACTAAGGAATTTTCTTGATTATGGAGGTGATAAAGAGTTCGACATAAAGAGTTACGTCGATGCAAGCTTAACACCTATCCGGATAGCTCTGAGTAGAGATACCGGATACGTATAATGGAGCAAACATTTAGAATAGCTCCAAGTAGAACAGTTATTTGGAATAGCTCCAAATAGAGCGTGGTAGCTACATCTAGGAGATGACATAGAGATTTGTAAAGCACACACGGATCTGAAAGGTTCAGACCCGTTGACTAAAACCTCTCTCACAAGCAGAACATGATCAAACCCCAGAACTCATTGAGTCTTGATCACATGATGATGTGAACTAGTTTAATGACACTAGTAAACTCTTTGGATGTTGGTCACATGGTGATGTGACCTGTCAGTGTTAATCACATGGTGATGTGAACTAGATTATTGACTCTAGTGCAAGTGGGAGACTGTTGGAAATATGCCCTAGAGGCAATAATAAATTGATTATTATTATATTTCCTTGTTCATGATAATCGTTTATTATCCATGCTATAATTGTATTGATAGGAAACTCAGATACATGTGTGGATACATAGACAACACCAAGTCCCTAGTAAGCCTCTAGTTGACTAGCTCGTTGTGATCAACAGATAGTCATGGTTTCCTGGCTATGGACATTAGATGTCGTTGATAACGGGATCACATCATTAGGAGAATGATGTGATGGACAAGACCCAATCCTAAGCCTAGCACAAAGATCGTGTAGTTCGTATGCTAAAGCTTTTCTAATGTCAAGTATCTTTTCCTTAGACCATGAGATTGTGCAACTCCCGGATACCGTAGGAATGCTTTGGGTGTACCAAACGTCACAACGTAACTGGGTGGCTATAAAGGTGCATTACAGGTATCTCCGAAAGTGTCTGTTGGGTTGGCACGAATCGAGACTGGGATTTGTCACTCCGTGTAAACGGAGAGGTATCTCTGGGCCCACTCGGTAGGACATCATCATAATGTGCACAATGTGACCAAGGGGTTGATCACGGGATGATGTGTTACGGAACGAGTAAAGAGACTTGCCGGTAACGAGATTGAACAAGGTATTGGTATACTGACGATCGAATCTCGGGCAAGTATAATACCGCTAGACAAAGGGAATTGCATACGGGATCGATTGAGTCCTTGACATCGTGGTTCATCCGATGAGATCATCGTGGAACATGTGGGAGCCAACATGGGTATCCAGATCCCGCTGTTGGTTATTGACCGGAGAACGTCTCGGTCATGTCTACATGTCTCCCGAACCCGTAGGGTCTACACACTTAAGGTTCGATGACGCTAGGGTTATAAAGGAAGTTTGTATGTGGTTACCGAATGTTGTTCGGAGTCCTGGATGAGATCCCGAACGTCACGAGGAGTTCCGGAATGGTCCGGAGGTAAAGATTTATATATGGGAAGTCCTGTTTTGGTCACCGGAAAAGCTTCGGGTTTTATCGGTAACGTACCGGGGCCACCGGGAGGGTCCCGGGGGTCCACCAAGTGGGGCCACCAACCCCAGAGGGCTGCATGGGCCATGTGTGGGAGGCAACCAGCCCCAGGTGGGCTGGTGCGCCCCCCACAAGGGGCCCAAGGCGCAGGGGAGAGTGGGAGGGGGCAAACCCTAGGGCAGATGGGCCCTAAGGCCCATGCTCCCTGCGCCTCCCCTCTCTCCCCCTTTG
Source organism: Triticum timopheevii (assembly GCA_963921465.1). NCBI lineage: Eukaryota > Viridiplantae > Streptophyta > Magnoliopsida > Poales > Poaceae > Triticum > Triticum timopheevii. Next base: position 246,477,201 of record OY997262.1, on the reverse strand, counting down.
GCCGCCGCACCAGATGCCATCTGGAGGCTGGCCGCACCCCTTGGGGTGGGAAACCCTAAAGGGGGCGCAGCCCCCCCCCCCCTTCCCCCCTATATATATTGAGGCATTGGGCTGCCCAGAAGAGACGTGATATGATCTATGCATTTGGTGCAGCCCCTCCCTCTCTCCTAAGTCCTTCTCCTCTCCCGTGGTGCTTGGCGAAGCCCTGCAGGATAGCCACGCTCCTCCATCACCACCACGCCGCTATGCTGCTGCTGGATGGAGTCTTCCTCAATCTCTCCCTCTCTCCTTGCTGGATCAAGGCGTGGGAGACGTCACCGGGCTGTACGTGTGTTGAACGCGGAGGTGCCGTGCGTTCGGCACTTGATCATCGGTGATTTGGATCACGACGAGTACGACTCCTTCAACCCCGTTCTCTTGAACGCTTCCGCTTAGCGATCTACAAGGGTATGTAGATCCACTCTCCTTCCCCTCGTTGCTGGTTTCTCCATAGATAGATCTTGGTGACACGTAGGAAAATTTTGAATTTCTGCTACGTTCCCCAACAATATTGTACTGGCATGTTACGGCCGAGATGAAACCACGGGCCTTTAGCAGGCCAAAATGCATGTTGGGCCTCAATTTTCACTAGTCGTCGACGGGCCTTCCGCAGGCCAAAATGTAGACCGGGCCATTATGGGCCCAGTTAGCTCATTTGCCGTTACCAGGCCGAAACATATCTCGGGCCTTAGTTGGCCCACTGATATCATGGGCCATTAAGAGGCCGAAAGCTTAGTACAGGCATCAATGGGCCGAATTACGCGACAATCCTTTAACAGGCCCAAAGTCACGTTGGGCTTAACTGTTTCCACCTTTAGCACGGGCCGTTAGTGGGCCCGATGTCCCGTCGGACCATATATGGCCCATGGGCAGCATGGGCCATTCCCAGGCCAAAAGTCACACCGGGCTGAAATGGGCCCATGTCTACATTAGGCCTCTAACATGCCGAAAGTCACTGGGTTGTAGTTGGGCCCGAATATTCGGCAAACAATTAATGGGCCAGATCTGGCTTCGGGCCGCAAATGGGCCCAAATATTGGGGAACAATTAACGGGCCAGATCTGGCTTCGGGCCGTAAATGGGCCCAAATATTGGGCGAACAATTAATGGGCCAGATCTGGTTTCGGGTGTAAATGGGCCTTTATTAAGCAGGCCGTTATTGGGCTGGCCCACTAGTACCTGATTAAGTTCTATGGGCCATTGACTGGGCCGGCCTTTTTAACCTATATGGGCCTCTATTGGGCCCAACCACGTGTCAAAGTACCATAGGCATGTCTCCTCCAATGGACGGGCGACATCTGGCCCACTGACGAGCTGACAGGTGTTCCCTTCGGCCAATCAGAATTTTACACGTGGAAATTTCCCATTGGTCGGGGCTGTTAACAGGTTATTGGATCCAAAATCTGACTCGATAGCTTAACGACGTTCCGTTACGGTGGATGCCACGTGTCGGTCACCCTTGACGATAGCACTTCTGTGACGCGCGATTTATCGTCATGGAAGTGGACACTTCCGTGATGATAATTTTGGTAATGTCATGGAACACTTCTACGACAACACAGGTATGACTATCTTGATTCTGTCATAAATTGGTCATGGATGTACATGCATGACAAAAAACGTGACTTACTGTGACAAACACGTATCATCATGGAAGTGTATTTTTTTTGTAGTGATAGTAGTAGATGCAGGCAGGAGTCGGTCTACTTGTTATGGACGTGATGCCTATATACATGATCATGCCTAGATAATCTCATAACTATGCGCTTTTCTATCAATTGCTCGACAGTAATTTGTTCACCCACCGTAATACTTATGCTATCTTGAGAGAAGCCTCTAGTGAAACCTATGGCCCCGGGGTCTATCTTTTATCATATTTGCTTTCAATCTACTTTTATTCGCATCTTTACTTTTTGCATCTATCTTATAAAATACCAAAAATATATTTATCTTATCATACTATCTTTATTAGATCTCACTTTCGCAAGTGGCCGTGAAGGGATTGACAACCCCTTTATTGCATTGGTTGCGAGTTCTCAGTTTGTTTGTGTATGTGCGTGGAACTTTTGAGGAGCCTCCTACTGGATTGATACCTTGGTTCTCAAAACTGAGGGAAATACTTATGCTACACTTTGCTGCATCACCCTCTCCTCTTCGAGGAAAACCAATGCAAGCTCAAGACGTAGCATGCCACCCTAGAGCAGCCCAGCGTCGAGGTGGAACGTTCGGAGCAGCGCGGGGCTGCTCCGCGGGGCTGGTCGGCATCGATAGGCTCTCCAGGGGCATGGGAGGGGCGCGCGGTTGTGTCGGGGATGAGCGCGCGCCCCCGCCACCGCATGTGACGTGGGCAGGGTGCAGAACGGCGCCGCCCCCCTGCACGCCGCATCTAGTAGCTCAGCGACCCGTTCCAGCAGGGCATCGCGACCACTCTCCAGCAGCTTGCATCGTAAGAGCTCCCGGGCCACGATGACCGCTACCCGCATGTTTGCTTGTTCCCTACGCATGTGTGGAGTGGTTGCTGCAGCATAGTTCGCATATCATGCAGCAAAGCGGCTGCGGCATGGCGCCAGTGGAGAATGTTGCGCCGCGCGCCCTGCATGGCTGGTCGCCCCCGGTGGAGCGCGGGCCGCGAGCAGAGCGGAGTGGAGGTCTTCCTTGTCGGTGGGCGCTGCCGAGGTGGCCTGGACGACCCAGTGCTCGACGTGCACCCTCGGGGCGTCGGCCATGGCGTCGGTGGAGCAGCGGAGAACTGGTCGACGGAAGAGAAGATCCGACGCACCCCTACCTGGCACGCCAGATGTCGGATTATGGGATCCACAAACCCTTGAGAGGTTCGAACTCTAGGGTGCGTGCGGGGATCTCAACCTACCCAGCCTGCCTACTCACAATCCTCCTAAGCCTAGCGCCCCAAGCTCAAAGAGACAAAGAGAAACAGCAGTTTATCCTGGTTCGGGCCACCTTGCGGTGTAATACCCTACTCCAGAATTTTGGTGGATTGCCTCGGAGGGCTGAGGATGAACTAGTATAGTGGATGAACTGGCCTCAGGAGACGAGGTGTTCTTGAGCTGGTGTGGTGTGAGCTAGTTTGACTTGTCCTTTCTCTATGGTGGTGGCTAGTCCTATTTATAGAGGCCTTGGTCCTCTTCCCAAATATTGGCGGGAAGGGATCCCACAATAGCCTGATTTGAAAGGGGACAAGTAGTATAGCTTATCCTGACAAAAGTAGTCTTCGCCTGCGAAAAGCCTCTGGCCATGACGCTGCGGTGGGCTCATCGATGACCTCCGTCCTGCCGTCCTGGCGGTCTTGGTCTCGTTGCACCAGAATGGAAACCTTTGGCTGATTCTTCGGGACTCCGCGCCTGTGGCTTGCCTCCTTTGCACCGAAGAGGAAACCTGCGCTCTGCACCCACCTGGCCTTGGTCATCATGGCTCATGTTAGCTGAGCCTCGTGAGGTAAACCTTGCATAGAACTCTCCGCCCCTCGGGAGCCAGCCTGAGGAGGCCGATCCCCTCGGGGGTCTTGGCGTCGTCCACCTCGCGAGGCTTGGCCCCTCGCAAGGGTCTTGTGTTGTTGATGTTGAAGCTGGGTCGTACCAGGCCGTTGATGGAGCCACGTTGTGGGCCGCAGGCAGGCAGGGCTGGATACCCTCATATCCAGGACGCCAACACAATGGGTATAGATCTGCTTAGCATTTTTGTGCACAACTAAATTAGTTAAATTATGCTTGACAGTTTTGATCTTCCCCAAGCAGAGCAAGGACGGAGTCAGGATTTGAAAATATGGGGACGAAAGAGATAACTATCCCACACATAATATGTATATCAAGTCTCATGTAAAGTGGCAATGTATATTTTGCAATAGTTGCACATAATTTTTGTATGAGAAAATAACACATGTTATGCAACTGTGGGTGTAAATTTAGCCCTACCATTACCTATATGATCATAAAATTAGTAAGTTGAATTCGTATTTTAAGTGTAAAGATATGTTCTGTTCTTTCTTTCTTTTTTTGTGTAGAGAAGTACAACTTTTTTTTTGAAAAGGAGGTTATCCCCAGGCCTCTACATCCGAAAGATGCATGCGGCCATGATATTAAGCAAGTGCAACAAAAAAAGTCTGTAATCCGGAGTACATCTCACGGAAGGAGCAAAAATTAAAGAGGCTAAGCAATAAATCAAAGCCACAATCGGCTGGATGAGACTACATTAAGGACCTATCCTATTATGTGACCGCCATCCAAACAGGTTGAGGACATCCCGAGCTACCATCTCGCCTTGGTTGCACACAGTAGCCAAATGCCCCTTGGAGCCCATAGGAGTGAGTGACAACCACGTACGGATCCACGCTGTAGCTCTTGAAACAACCTGCAAGAAGTTTAGAAGATGTAATCTGTTAAAAATCATATCATTCCTATAGTTCCAGATAGCCCAGAGAAGTGCGCATGTTCCAATCCGAACACGTGCCGCAATCTCAGGTTGTAACCCATTTAACCACGTCCCAAACAGTGCATCTATGCTATCTGGTGGTGTGATGTTAAATGCAATATGAACAGATCGCCAAAGTAACTTAGCTAAAGGAAAATGAATAAATAAATGTTGGATCATTTCGTCCTGAGCACAGAAACAACATTGTGGACCCCAACCCATCATCGCTTTAGTAAGTTCTCTTTAGTAAAAATTACCAGTTTGTGAACAAACCACATGAAATTTTTTATGTGTAAGGGAACCTTTACTTTCCAAATGTGTATCGATCTTGGGATTGGGCCAGAATTAATAAGATCTAAGTACATAGATATAACTGAGAACACTCCGTTCGTTGTCCGTTTCCACTTCACATTGTCCGCTTGATCGGAGAGATGAACGTCCATCAACCTCCGCACCAGGTGCAACCATGAGTCCCATCGTTCCCCGACTAAAGCCCTCCGAAGCTGTATATTCAACGGTATCGTCTGTAATACTGTTGCAACGTAATCCTGCTTATGTTGCACAATATTATATAGGGTAGGATATTGCGGGGCTAATGGTGTGTCCCCTAACCAAGTATCCTCCCAAAACCTGGTTGTCGTTTCGTCTCCGACAACGAAACTCACCCTACGGAAGAAAGTCTCTTTTGTTCTCATGAGCCCCTTCCAAAATGGGTGAATCGTTAGGTATTAAACTAACTCGAGCCATAGTTTTAGATTGTAAATACTTATTCCGCAGAATCTGAGCCCAGATGCCATCTGATTCCATAGATAACCTATAAAGCCATTTGCTCAACAGGCATTTGTTTTTAATCTCAAGGTTCTCAATCCCAAGACCCCCCTGGTCTTTGGGTCGACATATTATATCCCATCTAGCCAAACGATATTTTGTTTTAACCTCATGTGATTGCAAAAAAATCGAGATTGATAGAAGTCCAGTCTCTTTTGTACCCCTTTAGGTATTTCAAAGAAAGAGAGAAGGAACGTCAGCATACTAGTCAGTACTAAATTAATCAGCACAAGCCTTCCCCCGTATGACATAAGCTTACCCTTCGAGTAGCTTAGTATTTTTTTCAAATTGATCTTCGATACATTTCCACTCTTTATTAGTTAATTTAGGTGATGGATTGGAATGCCTAAATAGCTAAAGGGCAACGATCCCAGTTCACAGCGAAACAATTGTCTGTAGTAATCTTATTCTTCTTTGGCCCGCCCAAAGCAAAATAGTTCACTCTTATGAAAGTTAATTTTCAACCTGAATAATTGTTCGAAAAGGCATAATACTAATTTCATATTCCTCGCTTCTGCCAGGTCATGCTCCATGAAAAGTATAGTGTCATCAGCATATTGTAGGATCGAAATGCCCCCATCCACCAAATGGGGAACAAGACCACTTACTAGGCCTTTCTCCTTGGCCCGACCTATGAGCACTGTGAACATGTCTGCCACAATGTTGAATAGAATAGGAGACATTGGGTCACCCTGTCGTAAGCCTTTATGCGTCTGGAAGTAATGACCAATGTCATCATTCACCTTTATCCTGACACTGCCTTTTTGGACAAAAGAATCCACCTGATCCCTCCATGCCCCATTGAAACCCTTCATGTGCATGGCCTGCTGCCAGAAAGGCCATTTGACCTTATCATATGCCTTCTAAAAATCCACTTTGAATATTACCCCATCTTGTTTCTTTGAATGAATTTCATGTAAAGTTTCATGTGAGATAACAACCCCTTCTAGGATATGTCTTCCAGTCATGAAAGCAGTTTGACTAGGATGCACCACCAGATGAGCAATCCATGTCAATCTATTAGTGGCTACTTTCATAAAATCTTGAAACTTACATTCAGAAGGCATATTGGCCGAAATTGCTCTATTCAGATTGCTTCCTCTTTCTTTGGTAACAAAGTGATCGTGCGAAAGTTGAGATGGAACAGTTGCAGGTGTCCATTAAAGAAGTCATGAAACATAGGCATAAGATCATCCTTCACAACATGCCAACATTTCTTATAAAACTCCACGGGAAACCCATCTGGACCTGGTGCTTTATTTGACTTCATTTGAGAGATCGCCTCAAAAACCTCTTTCTCTGTAAAAGGTGCAGACAGAATCTCATTCTCGTTTGAGTTGAGCTGAGGTATGTCCCCAACTAGTTGTTCATCTAGGGTAATCGCGTTTTGTACCGCGGGCCCAAAGAGTTGCTTGTAGTAATTGGAAATATATAATTTGAGATTCTCATGACCCACCACGGTTCCCTCATCTTGCTCAAGCTAGATGATCTTCTTTTTCCTATACTTTCCATTTGCAATCATATGAAGAAACTCAGTGTTGTCATCCCCTTGGACTACCTTAAGAACCTTAGCATGTAAAGCCCACTTCATCTCTTCTTCTCTAAGAAGAACTCGTAGTTTCAACTCGGCTTCGGGCTTTACGGCCTGTTCCGCCTCATCCAACAAATTCATTCCCGCTTGCAAGTCGAGATCATGAATCAACTGAATAAGCCGCTATTTTTCTTGTTTATAAATCCTGCTTTTATTTCTGGCCCAACCCCTCAAAAATTGTCTGAGATGTCTTATTTTGTTCTGCCAGCGTTCCATACTGGATCTACCAGCAACCGGCTTAGCCCACTCTCTTGCTATGATCTCAAGAATTTTTTCTCTCTCGAACCAACTTAGTTTGAAAGAGAAAGAATTTTTATTGCCAACATGAGTTGCTTCACCCGAGTCCAGCAACAAGGGTGCATGGTCCGAGATTGCCCTTTGCATGGCGTGGACCGAAACTAGTGGGTACTTCTGTTCCCATTCCACACTTGCCAGCACTCTGTCTAGCTTCTCGTAAGTAGGAATGTGTAGCTAATTTGCCCAGGTAAACTGCCTACCCATCAGTTCAATCTCACGGAGGTTGAGACACTCAATAATCATATTAAACATGAGAGACCATCGCCTGTCAAAATTGTCATTGTTCTTCTCTTCTTTCCTCCTGATGATATTAAAGTCCCCTCCACTAGAGTTGGTAACCTCTCATCCCCGCAAATCCTAACTAGATCCGTCAAGAAATCAGGTTCAAATTCGGGTTGGGCAGCACTATATACCGCCACCAGAGTCCAACGGAATCCATCCAGCTTGGACCTCACCCAGAACTTAACCGCATAATCCCCATACACTACATTTAACGCTTCTAGTGTTTCGCACTTTACACCCAAGAGAATCCCACCAGACCTTCCTCTAGGGGGTAAACAATGCCAGTCGAACACTATTCCTCCAGTCAAAGATTCGAGGAATTGCGATGTAAAATTGTCTCTACTGGTCTCAGGAAGTGCGATAAAATACGATCTATCCTCAATGGATGTTTCAGCCAGGAATCTTTTCTTAGCCAAGTCAGCTAGACCTCTGTTATTCCAGAAAAGTCCTTTCATTATTCATCATGCATTTTTTCTTGAGCTTGACTCTCGCGCTTCTGCGAACAGCCGATGTTAGATATATTTTCCTCTTCCAGGACTGCTTGGGTTTGGACACTTCCACCCCCCATCCTCATGACTAGTTATGAGAGGTGCATCCGACTCTAAATGGGTCAGGTCGTCACACCCCTCGGATGCCAAACCCCCTACCTCATCTTCAGCCTCCGAAGTAGGCATTAGGTCGTCACACAAACTCTCTATTGTAGACATACCCAATTTGTTAATATCATTATCTAACATAGGTTTAACAACTGCTAAATTCTGTATCAACTCAGACGCTCTCTCTCCGCCTCTAAGTCAAGTATATCATTTACTGATTTAGTAATCTCGTGCCTATTAGACCCTAGTGAAACTCCTATCTCATTTGCCTTACTTATAATGTCATGCATAGAAAAATGCAAAAACGAACATTGCATATTGACTGACATACATGTAGTAGACTCGACGTCCCGAAGCTTGGCGGCCCTCATAGCACGTCCTAGCTGGAAATCGTCCGCATCTGGCTGGTCCTAGATCCGGTTACTGACACGCCTGCCAGCCGACACCGGATCCTGGTGCCCACCAAAAGTAATCACATCCTCGATGGTCCATGCCCGCGGCGACTGGACCGTCGCCACGGGACCGTCCACCGTGACAAGCCCATGTGCAGTAGGAGACACCAAGGGGATGCCATCTGCATCTCCTCCCAGCATCCTCTTGTCCATGCCATCATGCTCCGAAGACTGACGGTGTACTAGAGCATGGACAGGTGAGTCACGGGCCTCCTGCCCGTCACCCGAGCTCGCTGTCCCAGCTGCCAAGGTCCTGGGCGAGTACCCCGATCGCCGTGTGGGCGAGGTTGAGGGAGACCGACCCCGGGCCTCCTGCCCCATGTTGCCATCCCGCACCTCGTCCCCAATCTACTGCCGCGGAGATTCCATAGAGACCTGCCGCACCCTCTCCGTCTGGCCCACAACTGGAGGCGGAGGTTCAATGACAAAAGGGGGTAGCAAGCTCTCAATCATACCATCACTCTCAATGCGATCACTCCAAAGTCGAGGAGGTGCGGAGGCAGACTCAAACGAACCAAATCTCAGTGAGTTCATGGGTGTAGAAGTAGGTAGTGGCGCACCCTTCCCTGGCGCCACCGAAGTGTGTTTTGCACCCGGTGTGTGAGACTTATCGCATGCACTGTCGTCCTCCCACTGCTCCTTCTGACCCGAGCCATAATCCTTATCATTCATATCCACATCATCCCCTGCCATGGCCTACATGAACAAATCAGAGTCCTCTAGTTCAATGTCCAGGTTGTAGATCATGCCCGCATGCGTCCATCTGTTCATATCTGGTATAAACTCGATGTCCATGACACTCATGAGCAGCGTTGCCACCCCATGTGCTCAAGTGAACGGCATATCCACCCGCTCAGTTCCCAACGAGTGTCCCCAGACTAGCCGCAACCCGGACATCATTCAGAGGCTTAGGTGGTGCCCCCGAGAAGCGTAACCAAACCTAAGGTAATGGCGTACCCTTTGGCTCAGCTCGCTTCCATTCATCAAACTCAAGTATACACTCCGTGCCAGGCACCCTACACATACCAAAACTCAGGAGCTTCTTCAGGTCCTCTGTTGATCGAAAGTCCACCTTATACATGTTAGCCTCGAGTCTAATCTTTACCTCTTTATCTTTATCTTTACCTAATAATAAAGAAAATTGGGTTTATGGTCGTCCGTCAGTAATTTTGCATAAAAGTCCCTCTGTATCTAAGAAATCAACCCACAGTCCCTATTTTAAAGTAAAAAATTGTTTCATCCGTGGTTGTAAATGAAAAAAGTGAACAGACACGAGCACGACTGCAGGGGCTCTCCTCTCTCCCTCGTCTCCTGATCCCAGCCGCCAGGAGGCCCGTGGACCGCGCGGCGCTCGATCCGGTGACCGTCGGCCGTCGGAAGACGCCGGCAATGGTAGCACCCTGCAACACTGTTCCACCTTAGCTCCCCCTCTATTCCGCGTCCGCGTGCCCGAGCTCCTCCTCTCTCCTGCGCACCCGAGCTCCTTGATGTGTGCCGCCCAGGAGGGCTTGCGCTCGCTGCTCGACCAGAGCCACCGCGATCTGGGCGTCGTTGCACTTGTCGACGACCTGGCCGTCCCCTCTACACCGCTCTCCACCTCAAATTTGGACGCGCATGTGCTTGTGTATGTTCTCAGTTCTTTTTTGCACACAAGGTGTTTGTGTGTTTGTCTGAGCTAGTTTCAGTCACACATCCTTGAGGTAAACTCCCAAATGAATACATCATGAGACTAAATCTCCCTCCATATGATTCAAAGCATGTTATGATGGTGGGAGTGAATCAGGTTACTAGAATAATGGTTTGCTAATTAATTTACATCATGTGGAGACTCAAGACGCATGGGTACGCCGACTCCTATTTGCTTGACAAATGTATATCTGCAGACTTTCTTTAATTGTATGAAGAAGTTACAGTTAGGTCTTGACCTTTTTTTTTCCTAGACATAGCACCTCCATGCGCCTTGTTTTCGTTTATCTTTGATGTGCCTTTTTAGTTTTAATTGTTCTTTACCTTCATCCGACCAATATCAGCTATCGGAGGTGCTGCGGTCTTCTGGCAAACATGCTCTATATTCTATGGTTTCGCATCTACATGATGCCATATCAGGTCATGGATCCACTGTGGCCACTTCGTCCTTCACTGAGGACATTATCATCCCCACAGAGATCAGAGGTAACCCACATAGTTGGAAATTGTTGCTCAAGTTCTTGCTTCAACAAATTTTGTTCGGGATATAATTTATGGCCATGTCATGTATTAATTATTCTTCTAATGGTCATCTGAATTTGCAAAGAATATTATATTTTAGAGGCAGGAACCCTTACCTCATAAGATGGGTGAGCTGCAGGATTTGGTTCTGTTCAACTTGAATTAGTTCTTGCTCATCATGTTATCTTGATTAGGAATTCAGATGCCTTCCAGCTCTAATCTTTTTGTATTGTTGGTGCATGCTGGGAGTCACATTGTTATGCATGCTAGCAAACATTAGGATTGGAAATCTTACCCTGTAGGTTATTAATATCTTTTCCACTATACTGAGATTCAGCAATTTAATTCGTATGGTCGCACAAGCAGTTTTGTTTTCAGATTTTTCTTGACAAACATATTGGGTACATCAATGTAAATCATATTAAGGTCACACAAGCAGTTAGTTACATTGCACTTGGGTCACCGACGGTTGCCGAGCTACTATGCCCCTCTAATGTTGTAGTGGCTGGCTGCTGCAATTCATGGATCATGCTCTCTCGTGGGAAGGAGGTTGTGTCTTTCTCAATTGATCAGAAGAACAAAACCCTACATAGTTCTTTTCTAGATATATATTGTTATTTTTGATGTTGTGTGGGCCATCAGAAACCTGATGTGTGTGTGTATCATAGAATATCTTGCTATTTATATGTATGTTGCTTCCCTTTTATTTATGTACTACTTCTCTAAATATAAGCCACTTCTTTTCTGTTGTTAGCACTATCTTTTGATGTTAATGCACTAAAAGTCTAAAGCCTTTCCCTCTGCAAAATGATGATATTAGAGCTATGCGTCTTATAATCCGTACTGTATATGACAATGCGATATTCAGTTATATTATGTTTGTAGCATGGATTTTTTCCATTCCTTTTTTTCCGATGAATCACATGGTAAATTATGCTCTACAGTGACTGCTCTTGGAAAAAGTTTGGAATTTAGAGAAGGATTCTACAACAAGCAAGGTTTTAGGTTCTGAATCTAAATTAACTCTTCTTTATTTTAGTCCTAGCAAAAGTTGATCAGAGAAACAAAGAAGCAGCAACGAATGGGTCCCTTTCTTGCCCACAAGAGTTGTCTGTGTGCAAGTCATTAACCTTTTGTCCATAAATACAAGTGCAGGATTTGAACATGTTAATTCTGACCTTTTGTTGGGAGTTTATGTTATAACTTTCATGCGAAGTAGTTACATTTATCACATGGAAGACAATGCCCATAGAGTGGAAGGTGGAGAGATTCAGACTTCAGAGGATGTTAATATGCTCAAAGTTTTTCAATTAAACATGTTGAAATCTTACATGTAGCTTTGATTGTTCTCTCCAAACATGGAGGATCAGTTCTTGGACAAATTTTTCTGTTTGTTGTATGACTTTCCACCATTTTTTCTAAATTTCTATTCACATGTGATCAAGCCAAAAATATTTCATTATCTTAAAACTTTAGTAGAATTAATCTGCCTGTGTTTCTGGACTCTAGCATTTTGTGCTTCTTCACAAGTTCCAAGTTGTTATTTGGTGATTAATTTAATTTGATCTTGAACTTTGGGTTCTTGGCACTCACCCGTGCAGGTTATGACTATGTCATTGGTGACCTGCAGATAGGTGACCAACAAGGAGAAGATTGCATGAAGAATTCTTGCTATCAACTAGGGCTGGATGCCCCCAGGAAGAATACTATGAGTCAACTTTCATGACTGATATGTTCATTTCCTCTGGCTACACAATATGAGATATTGCTTCTTAATTAGCGCCTACTGCTACGTTGTAAGATGACATATGAGATTTTGTTCCTCGAGTTGGCACTCAGTAGTAAAAGTGGTTTATACTTTGAATAGTTGAGCAGAAAACTGGTGTATCATGGCTCCTAATGTTACAGAGCAAGTGCACAGACTCTATTTCCCCCTCCCAACCCCCTCTAAACTTTGTTTTCTAGGTTTGGTTGGCTACAAAAGGCTAGATTCTGGTATATATTCGTTGGTGCAGAAGCTAGAAGCTCATTGATATTATTTCTCTTGCCAAACATATGAAGGATTGTGCATAAAACTTCCAGCTTGAAATCTACATCTGGGTTACAAGCTTTTTCCAGAATTTAAGAACATCGCTGTGAACATTTAGATATTTTTGTAGCATTCTTCAGGGTCTTGACTTAATTTCTTTTCACACAATAAAATATCAATTATATGTTGTACAGTAGTAGTAGTGTGAATACTATGTACTCAAGTTTATTAGAGTCAAAATAGGCAAGGAGAGCAGAGTTCAGGGCATGTTCAGCTCCATCTGTGCATCAAGGGAAATATATATGAGGCAAAGGATTACGTGTTCTGCTAGATGACATAGTACAAGGTTCAGTAGCGACGATCGACATGATCTCAAACATGGCACTGGTACCACCTATACTAAACTTGATTTTTTTTTCTCAATATGGATTGTTAATCTTCTCCTCTGCATAGTACAATATTCCCTTGGCTCGAAGGATATAGGCATGGCGAGTTTGGTTCAAGGAGGAAATAAGAATGATTTAACAGTAAGAAAAGGGAGATAATGCTTCTTGATGTGTATGGGGATTCTGAAGATATATATGATTGATACTTTCCCTGCATGATATAGATTAGTCGAGGTTTGCGAAGTTCTCTATAAAACAACTATGTGGGGTTCTCTATAAAATAGTTGTTAGGTGTCTAGGTCTTTAGTTTGGGCATTCCAGTATTTTGAGTGGAGTAATTCCACAATGCACAGCTATCTTCATTGAACAACTGAAAGTAATATACAGAAAACAGACGCTTGTTTATTTCTTGACAACCAATTGATTTGCTAACTATTACTCCCTCCATTCCAAAATAGATGACCCAACTTTGTACTAACTTTAGTATAAAGTTGAGTCATCTATTTTGGAACAGAGGGAGTATATTCTTAGAGTACAAGGCAAAGTTATGTGGTGGGTCGGATGGAGAGCTTGGTGCGGCGATGTGGCAGGATGCTCTGCAGTGGCACTAATGGAGAACTCGGTCAATGATGACAGGACGACCGACTGATCTGCGGCAGCGTGGAAGGAGGGATCGGCGATCGACCCGCTGTTCTGTGTCGTTTGGGAGAACTTCTTGTACTAGTGTGTGTATGCATAGGTGATGTACTATCCTGGGTGCTTACTCCCCCAGGATCCTACAAGTTTGCATAGAGCTCGGACATTGGTGGCGGCCTGGCACGCTAATCTGCCGCCTCCATATGAGGAGTCGTGAGATTAGTGCATCACATTCAAAAGTCGATGCTCCGTGATTAGGGCATTGCATTCAGGCATTCAGTAGATTAGAAGACATATTTAGCTGGCACTGGGATCCATCGCCATTGTAGGGCCTTGAATCTTTTCAATCCTTGCCAGGACAGTTCTTGCCATGGACGACGGGTCTCTCCGTGTGGTCTTGATCCAAAAGCTGAAATAGGGAATAAGATGTGCCTTGTCGTGTGGAGTGATGGGTATCTTTTGCACTTGCTCCATCAGCTGCAGAAACTATAGCCCAAAAGCAGCATACTGCTACTATTTCATATCATCGATTGATGATTTGTTTTTTCATAAATGAATTGGCGAATGATGAAAAGGTGTAATGTTCAGGGATTTTTGCTAGATGATTTGTTGATCCGGTTTAATTTTAGTAGGCATCTGGGTACTGTTTATGAATTGATAGTGCACCTTGCTTAAATCCTACAGTATTATTTTTACTTTTCTGAAACAATCTTCTCTGGAATTCATACTAACAAGTGGCTTGGCTTGTACCAATCTTCTCTGGATTTCATACTAACAAGTGGTTTGGCTTGTACCAATGATAAAGTCCTGCTTTATGTTGCCCAATCCTAAGTTGTCCATCCTTCTGTTGCTCAATCCTTAGTTGTCCATCCTTTCATAGTGATAGCTGCGTTGGGCCAGGTTGCAACGGATGCATTCAACACGTTTCAAAGGCCTTGTATGCTGATCTGGAGCCAGTGTAAGTCGATTATGGCGGGAAATCAAAGTCAGTTTCTTCATTTATCCATCACCGTAGGACTATTATGATTACTGCATTTTATTTTATTTTGAAGATAAGTCATGTTATCAAAATTACTTTTTATTTGCAACTGATTGGTGTTGCACAGAATACACATGCCGCGTTGCAACGCACGGGTATTATCCTAGTATAACTCAGCGTGCGCGCATTATAACTCAGCGTGCGCGCCGGCCGCTCATCGACCCAACCGGCTATACGCGTAATTAGGGGAAGCGCACGCTCCAAATTCTACTGTAATGAACTTGCTATTAGTGTCCACGCGCTTAACGTTCCTCCGTGAAAACCCGCTAGTAACGAGTTAACATATCCAATCCCCTCGCACGTCTACACCCCCGAGCCCAGCCGTTAATTGCTACCATAAGTAAATGGAGTAGTAATGATGTTACCATATAGTAATTGCCCTACTAGAAGTCGTAACACATTACCATTACTATAATTCCCTTTTAAAATAATTTTCCAATTATCGTATGTACCCATGTCCCCCAAGACTCGTGACTTGACCGCTCACTAAGCGGTCTCTATTCTCTAATCTGAGGTTCGTATCTGCATGTAGTAATGTATTACCACATACTAGAAGAACGCCCGTGCGTTGCAGCGGGGCAACATTAATTTTAAGAGTTTAATATTACGACATTGGCGACCTTTTTTATCATCAAATCCTCGCACACACACTCTCTTTCCCCTCCCTCTTCCTCACTCTCTCTCCCTCTCTCTCTAACACACACATAGCCTATTCTCCCCGCCAATAAAACTTACTCAATTGGAAATAATGTGTGGACTTGTGGTGAGCTTGATTGAACTAATGGATAGTGTGATATATTTCCCAGTCATTTAACAATGAAATTTCAGAAATGGGAACTATGTAACACCTCAAGTCGTTAGCTACAGTGACCTCCCCCTAATGGTGCCATGTCATCAGGCTTGCTAAGCCAAACTGACACTTGATAAAAATCAAAGCGCAATTCAAATTTAAAATAAAGTCAAATAAATTATTTCGTCAAATAGTAAAACTAAAATTTCCACCATATTCTATAAATTCCATTGATCTTTGGCATGTTGAGCCCAACATTATTTGACCCAAAAATTAAATCTTGTCAAATTAATAAGAGGTCCAACAGTAGTTAAAATAACCAATTAAATATAAACCTAATTTTATGTATTTTCTTTTGGCCCCAAACTTTTTGTGCCACCTAAAAATATTGTGCTCGAATTTAGTTGATATAAGGATAGATAGAAAACTGTGTTAAAAAGGAGAAATGGATTAGAATACATTAAAAACCAAAAGGACGATGAAAAAGGGGATTCCCCCAACCCCGGGCCTTGCCACCGAACCGGCCCAGTGGCCCAATCCCCGCACGGTCGTCTTCTCCTATTCCCCGAGCCCGTCGCTACAGAGCCGGGCTCCCGCCCGACCACCTCACCGGCATCGAAGGGGAATGGATAAGGCTAACGCCCTGCGTCCCCTGCCCCCATGGCTTCACTCCTCCTCGACGCCCCCTCCCAGATCCACATCTCCTCCTCTCTTGCTCGATCCCGGTGATCTAGACGAAGTCAGATGCCACGGCCACCATGACCGACCCTGTCCACACGGCCACTGCCCTCCCTGCTGGCTAGGAGCTTGTCGTGGAGCTTTGAATGCATCCGCTACTTCATCTGCACCAACTAGATCAAGTCCAGCACCCCCAAATCGACGTCGTTGCCGTCTTCCTCAACCTTCGGCCACCGCGACATTGCCGTTCGATCCACGCCGCCCCAAGCTCCCCTGTCTTCCCGTAGGGTGCCATTGACACCGTCGTGATCTCCTCTTGCCTTTCCCCAGTTTCCCCTCTCATTTGCTCTCGTTAGGTATTTCGCCGTGGCCGAGAACCGCCGTCCACCATGGCCATTGCAGGGGTAGCCACTGAGCTCCTCGGATTGACCCCGTGGCACATGCCCGCTCCTATGCGCGCCCATGCCCGAGCCTTCAGCTCTTCTTCCACGCCCGCGGGGCCACTCCCTCTCTGGCTCTCCATGCCCACGCACGTGCCACACCGCGTCCGTCGCGCCCGCCGTTGCCATCACGCTCACCACAGCCACCGCACCACTGTTCCCCGCGCGACGCACACCCTGGCCGTGCGTTACACTCTCGCTGGCTGTGCTCGCCCCGTCTTCTGCTGCCTATCCCTTCGCTCGCCCCATCTTCTGCCGCGGCCATCTTCTACCGGCCGCCCCGTCAGCCACACCGGCCGCATCTCTGCCCTCCACCGTCGGCCGCTCGCCTCGCCTGCTGCGTGCTTCTTCCTGCTGCTATGCGCTACTCTACCACTGGTACGCTGTTACGCCATGCCCTCGATACCGCCGTGGACAAGGGTGGCGGAGGGATTGTCAATGGAGTACGAGGAGGAGGTGGCGTAGAAGGTGTGGAGAGGCAAGAGGTCTAGGGTGGCGTCAGCTGGTTGTGGTGGAGGTGATTATGCGAGAAGGAACCGGAGCGGAAGGAGAGGTTACAATTGGAAAGAATTGCAAAAAAATCATAACCCGGAGATCTCATTCCAAAAAATGCTAATATTGATGGAGGGGTGATTTCCTTCAATATGTGGAAAACATAGGAAATATTGGATGTTATTAAAGAAAGGTAAAAATTTAGGAAAGCTAGGATTTTGAATTGTTTTCTATGCAAATGGGGTTTTATTGTTTGGTAACATGATATCAGTACCTGCCTGTTTGTGACGTGTCTGATTAGGATGTTTGCAAATGTTAAGAAACTATTTATTGGGAGGAAAGTTTGTGACGTGTCTGTTATTTGTTTCCTAAAACAAATTTCAATAATGAGAGAAATCGATTGATTTAGATAAGTTAGGAAAGTTAGATTCAAATCTATTATTTGTTTCTTAAAAATTTGTTATTTGCTTCCTAAGACAAATTAAACCAATAAAAGGAATCGATTGATATGAATAATTTAAGGAAGTTAGATCCGTGATTTGTTATATGTTAGGAAAGTCCTGGTTGTAATAAAGAGTTGAGAAAAAAATAAACCGATGGACCAGGATGGGAGGGGGTGGTGGGAGGAGAGACGAAAAAAACAGCGAAAATAAACCATGGAGACTATTCACCAACTACTTCATTAGGAGTAAAGATCAGTCTTCATGGAAGCATTTTAACCTTTTTTGGAATAATTCTTTTTTTGCGTTACCATCCACTACACTTTTTTACTGGTGCAACTTTGTGATCATTTAGTAATACATTACTAAATGTCTCGGTAAGGTTTTACTTTGTTTACCGAAGAAACCATCGATAACTCCCTGCCCGATAAAATAACCTAGGTCCATTACCGTCTATAGTACCATTACTGGGAATGACTAGAGACCGGAGCGCAGCGGACCAGCACATGGTAACGAAATTAATTGTGTTACTTTTTCTTGCACTCCTCATTACCCTCAATTTTTATATGTATATATATATATAGGTAAATTAACTGGGGCACCTAGGTGCGTGGGCACCTAGGCCCGTTATGGCAGGTCATATTGGTTGATGCATGTGTACAATCCACGGTACAATGACTTGCCAATTTTTTTTGCGTGTCCTCCAAACATTGATGGTCAACAATTTCTTTCCATAAAATGCACTGCACTACACATTCATTCAAAATGCTTTCAACTCTCATACCCCCGTTGACTTATAGAAAAAAAATGGTGTGTGTACATATATACCTATGATTATTTTTGTTATTCATACATCCTTTATGTTTCTCACATTTTGACCACAGCTGCATTCCAAGGTACACAAGGGTATGTATATACCTAATGAAACTAAACGGTATGTACATACCCTCTATTTTTTTTAAGGTATTCGATACTACCAAATAATATGAAACATTGTCCCAAAGGTTTGTATGTATAATTATGACGTTCTGATATATTTTTCTAATGTTTTACTTTTCAAGGTATCTAATATTGTTTTAAAATAAGGCAGGCCATACTTGTTGATGAGTAATTTTTCTATACAAACTAAGGTGACCAAAGAATATAAAATATAATTCTAATTATTTTTTCTTTTATAAATGTACGTATGCATGTTTATACCCACACATGATTTTTATTTGACTCTTTGACCATATATGTGTATATAGATAACCAAGGGTATGTATATACCTAGTGAAACAAAAAGGGTATGTATACACTATCTGATTCTTCAAAGGTATCAAATACGGCCAAATAATATGAAACAACACCCAAAGGTTTGTATCTATAACAAGGGCATTCTTATGTATTTTTGTAATGTTTATTTTTTAAGGTATATAATATTTTAATAAATTATGGCCGGATCACGCTTCTTAGTGACTAATTGTCATATACAATTAACGTGATCGAATAATATAAAATGTGAACTTAATTATTTTTTACTCTGTGATGTGCATACCTCGCCCCGCGAGATGAATATTATTCAACAATATTATGAAACAATCCTGACATACATAAACTCGTCCTCACTTTTTCCATAAATTTGTTAATCATTGGCTACCATACATGGCAACGGGTATGAAAAATTAATTAATTGTGACCCTCCCAGGCAGAAGACAATTAATGGCATGCATCAATTACTAAAATTTGACCCTTTTCATAGCATCAGCCATGCAACAATTAATATTTTGAAGGTAAATAATTAGACGCATCATTTTCTTTTGGAATGTCATCAATACATGTTCGTGGGTAATACATAGGATGGTAATTTTTTTGTTGCCTTTTGAGGTATGCATGCAACCATCACAACAACAAATCATGATACGATCCAACGGTATCTAGGCAAGGTGCCAGGGCACCTAGGTGTCCCAAACAGCCGTCCTATACCTATATAGGACAAATGTTTCCTACAAGCAGTGGTAGTTACCACCACTTGCGTTTTGTATGTTGTATATAGTATCTGTCGAAACTGAGAGTATATACGTGTAGTATGTAGTATATAACAATGATTAGGTACTATATATACAAATTTTTAGGTAGTATGTACCATTTTTTGAGTATGCTCTTTTTTACGTACAAATATGTTTGTATTTCACAAATATAACAAAAACTATGGGTTCATATGCAATTTTTTCATGTAACTTATTTTGAAATATCTTAGAAATAGTATACGAATATATTTAAAATAATAAATAGTATATATAGTACCACATGCTAGTGTGTGTATATATATATATATATATATATATATATATATATATATATATATATAGTAGCACTATTCTAATCCCGGGATTAGAATAGCTATTTGGATCACGGCGCGACCTATATAGGAGCCGAGCAGATCCTCCCCAACCGGTGCGGCAGCCCACGCGATAAAACAGGGAAAAACCTCTTGTCCCCCGCTCCCGCACTCCACCCCGCAACTGCCTGCATCCCCGGTCCCTACCGCCGAGCCCCTCCCCCGACCCCCACGCTGCTTTCACTCCCCTGGATGCCCACGCCGCCGCGCCCCTCCCCGGAACCCCACACCGCCGCGCCCCTCCGCCGAGACCCTTGCCGCCGCGCCCCTCGCCGGAGACCCGCGCCGCCGCGCCCCATCTCTGGAAACCCCCACCGTCGCGCCCCGTCCCCGGAGACCCCCGTCGGCGCGCCCCCTAACCGGATCCACCCGCTGCCGTGCGCCCTCCCCGGAACCCCCACGTGCGCCGCCGGATCTTCCAGCCGCCTCACGCCTCCACCACCGGTCGCCGCTGCTCTTCCCATCCCCCACTCCGGTCAACCCCGCACTTCTCCCTCCAGTGAGTCTCCTCCCGCCCTCGGCCTGCCTCTTCTACTTCTCTACCTCCGGGGAACTCCCCTGGATCCTCCTGCTCATCGTCGCCTAGTTCCTCTTGTTCATCCGTGCGTGACCCTCGGACCACCATCGCGGCGCTGTTCTTGTTCTTCAAGCTCTCGTGTCCTGCCGATGTCGTCGTCCCCAACCCCCTGCGCAGCGCGAACGCTATTCTTGAGGATGATTCTGATGCCCGACGGTGCAGTTGCCATCCGCAAAGATCTCCCTGACATGTGGATCCATTGGTTCGATCAACCAAGTTTTTGTTCTGAAAATTGAAGTTCGCAGAGAACAAGGGGTGAAAAATACAGAGAGTTTTTGCATAAAAAGTTCAGAAAAATATGCCCTGTCACAATTTTTGTTCATGCTAGTTCATATATCTATTTCTCTTATATATGTATTCAGATTTTGGTATGCAGAAGAAGGCACGAAGTTCACTTACTATCATCGAGGAAATTCAGCTATACCCTCTCCAACGACCTCGGCCATGACCGTGCTCCAGCCATCGAGCGCTTGCCTCTGTCCTCTCCAAGTGATTTTTGATGTCTGAAGTTCAGCTATACTTGCAGGTGCAAAAAATAGGTGTTTTGGTCCATTTGTTTCAGTTTGACAAGTCGATTTTCTTCCAAGTTTATCTCCAAAATGCAACAACGTCTCGAGTTTTAATCCTTCAGTTTCTATGAGAAGAAGAACAACAACTGCATATTTCTCTGAACATCCCATTTGGCCACAACTAGACCCCAAGAAAAGTGCACGTACAGGATCCTGTTACAACCAAATATGATGTAAAATGCAGAGACAAAAAAAGTGAATATATTCAGTAGTTTTTTTTGTTTTCTTTCGTGTTTTCTCTGACTATACATGACAGTCTATCATTTGTATTCAAATCAGATCCTTGTTGATGTGCTCATACATTTCTAAATAGTATGCGTTAACATTGTGTTGCCCAAAAAGTTCAACACGCTGTCTCGGGCCATTCAACGATGCGGCTCCAAGAAGTTTGTTTTCCATATTGGTGTTATAGTGTCAATTTTTTTGTGTTCATGTAGTAAAACATTAGGAAGTTCAATTTTAAAGAAGCAACAAGTTCAACCAATACAAAAACACTAAAAAAATACATTGAATAGAAACTTTTTTAGTGGGGTTCAAATTGGAAAGACATGGAAAAAAATCTCTGCTCTTTACAGTAAAAAATGTATCATGTATTGGTTGGTTTCCTCAAGTAGTTGCTCTCTAACACACATTATGTTGCTGCTTTCCTTCTCCTTCGTGAAACTGTTACAAAATAATAGAGCATAGAAGTTCAATATTAAAAGCAAAAAAACAAGCGGGCATTTCTTGAAGACAAAAAAAGGTTGATGCAAAGTTCATATTCTTTGTCACGGATAGTTCATTATGTTCGCTTAGGGCAAAACGCACACATTGGGTATAAAAAAAGAGGTGAACATACAAAAAATTCACGAAGTTCAAATTTTGAAAATAGAGAAGTCTGAATTTTATTAAAAATAGAAAAAAATATTCGTTTCCAAAAAGTAAAATAAAAACATTCGGGTTTAAATACCACAACAGTTTGGATGTTTATTAAAATACTCCTAGCAGAAAATAAAAACTAGGAAGTTCAATTTTAAATCATAGAATAGTTTGATGTATATTAAAATCTTGGATTTTTCTCGTTATTACAAGAATAAGACCAAGAAGTTCAAACTAAAATAATAGAGTAGTTCAATGTATATAAAAAACGGAGACTTTTCTGTTTACTAAATAATAAAACCAAAGAAGTTCAACTTTTAAAAGGAGAGCGTTTGATATTTATTTGAAAAACTTAGTTTTTTCGGTTACTGAAGAATAAGACCAATAAGATCTATTAAAAATAACGAAGAAGTTCAATGTTTCTAACAAAACTTCCGTTTTTCACATTTCTAAAAAGCACACAAAAGAAGTTGAAAAAACAAAGTTAGAGCAATTCGATGTCTATAAAAAACTCAGATTTTTTTTCGCTACTAAAGTGAAATAGAGATAAGTTCAAATTGACAACAGAAGGAGGTTCACGTACTGCATGGTGTGTGTTTCGTATGAGAAAATAGGAGTAAAAAGGTGAAGTCAAAAAATTTGGTGCTAGAAGTTCAAGTGCACAGACCGGGAATGTTCAAAAAGTTCCTCCTGTTCAACAAGTTTCCACAACGGAAGCTCAAATTAAATTAACAAAAAAATAGTTTAGAAAAATTAATTAGAAAAGAATGTGGACGAGGTCCAATATTTATGACAAAACTAGGATATTTTGATGCTAAAATAAATAAACCAAGAAGTCCAAATTATAAAAAAGAGAAGTTCAATATTTATAAAAAAAAACACAGGTTTTCTTTGTTACTAAAGTATAAAATTAAAGAAATTCAAATTAAAATAAAAGTAGTAGTTTGATGTTTACGAAAAACTAAAATTCTTTCCATTTCTAGGAAAAAATAAAAGTATGAGGTTCAATTTAAAAAAAATGTTTGATGCTTATTTGAAAACACTTTTTTTTCTAAGAAATAGGATTTAGAAGTTCAATTTGAAATAACAGAGAAGTTCGAAGTATATAAAAACTGAGATTTGTTGCAACAATTTCACGTGCACCTCCGTGCACGATTCAGAATTTATATTGCGGGACGTTCGACTTCCAATTACATGTTTTAAAAAATGGCAAAAAATGACATTCGACCTTCAATTGTGGGTAATTCGACGTATACACAAAAATGTGGCAGAAGTTCATAATGAAAACAACGAGAAGTTCAAGTACTGCAAGGAATGCATTTCAGGTGAGAATAAAAACTATAGAAAAATAAAAGTTTAAAAAGTTTGTTTAAAGAAGTTCAAGTGCTCTGTCCGGAGAAGTTCAAAAATTCTTGCGAGAGAGGTTCACCTTGTATTTCCATGTTCGATTTTTTCCGTATAAAAATTGAATACAATTCTTTACTCAAAAATATAAAAAGGTGAAGTTCATATTGAAATAATAGAGAAGTTTGGAGTTTATTAAAACCTAGGATTTACCTGTTCAAAAAATAAAAAACACAACGCCATTTTTTGTACTTTTAAAAATAATTCATAAACGAAAAAATGGTTGCTAGAAGTTCAAGTGCTCGGTGAGGAAAAGTTCAAAAAATTCTTGTGAGAGAGGTTCACCGTGTATTTAGATGTCCAAAATACGTAAAAAATATGTTGTTTTTTGGGTTTTATAATAATTCTCTCAAACCAGAGAGAAGTTCAAATTGATAATAACCAGAAGTTCACGTACTACATGGTGTGTATTTCATACAAGAAAAAACAATAAAGTGAAACGGAGTGAAGTTCAAACAGACATGCCCAGAAGTTCAACTACTTCACGCAGTGCAAAAAACAGCACATCAAAAACAAAGTGATGTTCAAACAGACATACCCGAGAAGTTCAACTAATTCACGCAGTGCGTTTCCATTCGCAATAAAGGCAGAAATCATGATCTTGTCATTTCTCTAATTTACTTCAAAACAACAGGAATATCATCTGTGTAAGTTCAAGTCCTCGATCGAAGAAAATTAAAAAAAATATTGTGAGAGAGGTTTGTACAAAAAGAGTATCATTTGTGTAACACTGACGAAATGGATGAGAAAATTACAAAGGAAAATACGTCATAGAAGTTCAACGTGAAAACAGCAGGAAGTTCGACTACTATAGTGAATGAATTTGAGATGAAAAACTTTTAAAATTGTCGCGAGTATGAAAATATGATCAACACGGGAAAGTTGCGTGTTTACAATAGCTTTCAATCGGTATATCACTTGCTCAATTCCAGTGAGTGGATGGAGAGCTACGAGCAGTGGATGAAGAGCTACGAGCAAGAAAAGCACATGAAAAAACAGAGTGAAGTTCAAGTACACGTGCCGAGAAGTTCAGGTTCTTCACGCGGTGCATTTTCGAAGAATCAGTTTCGCGATAAAGGCAGAAAGAATGATCTCATCATTTTTGTAATTACTTGAAAACGGCTAGGAATTAGAGAAAACCATCAACATGAAAAAGTTTCGCATTTTTCGTAGCTTTTCAATGGTATATTATTTGCGCCTTTGTGTTAAAGTTTGTAGAAAATATGGCGAAAATACGTTTTTCTCCATTGTCGAAACTGACTTAAAATCGTAAAGAAACAATACATACAAAAAAGTTCCGCATTTGTTCAAGCTTTCTAACGCCATATCATTTGCTGCATTCGGACGCACAGTTAAAAAATTAGCTCGAAAATAGAAACTTGGTAGGACTTGGACCGTTTTCTAAATTACTCTTAAACTATTCAAACTTAGAAAAAACTTTTAAAAACAAAAAAGTAGCGCATTTTCATAAGCTTTCTAACGCCATATCATATGCCTCAATTGGATTAGCCGTTTAGAAATGACATCGAAAATACGAACTCGGCTGTTCGGTTTACGAAATTTTACGTTTTTTCAAATTACTCTTTAACCATAGGGAATTAGAGAAAACTTTCAACATGTGGAAGGAGCGGTTTTGCAGCAGGTTTCCAACGCCATATTATATGCCTCATTCCTATAACGTTTTAGAAATGTGATCGAAAATACGATTCACGTTTTTTGTGCGAAGAAAAAATGATTTTCAAAAGTGCTCTTAAACCACTTATATTTTGCCAAAAATTTAAGTTGGGTCATGATATTGGTGTGCATAGCTTTCCAACAGTATATCGCAAGCCCCATTTGGGAAATGTTGGCGGAAGTTCAACCTAGTTCACAGGGAAGTTCAATGTACTACTAGCGGGGCAGGTTAGGTTGTGATCAGAATATTATTCTGATCCCGTGATCAGAATAGTGTTTATGTATGTATATATATATATATAATAAATAAAATTAGGTTTCTGGTCGTCCATCAGTAATTTTGCATAAAAGTCCCTCTATTTCTAAGAAATCAACCCGCAGTCCCTATTTTAATGTGAAAAACTGTTTCATCCGGGGTTGTAAATGTAAAAAGGTAACAGACACGAGCACGGCTGCAGGGACTCTCCTCTCTCCCTCGCCTCCTGATCCCAGCCGCCAGGAGACCCGCCGCCAGCGCGGCGCTCGATCCGGTGACCGTCGGCCGCCGGACGACGCCGGCAATGGCAGCACCCTGCAACACCGTTCCACCTTAGCTCCCCTTCTACCCCACGTCCGCGTGCCCGAGCTCCTCCTCTCTCCTGCGCGCCCGAGCTCCTTGCTGTGTGCCGCCCAGGAGGGTTTGCGCTCGCCGCTCTACCATAGCCACCGTGATCTGGGCGTCGTTGCACTTGCCGGCGACCTGGCCGTCCCCTCTACACCGCTCTCCCCCTCAAATTTGGACGCGCATGTGCTTGTCTATGTTCTCAGTTATTTTTTGCACACAAGGTGTTTGTGTGTTTGTTTGAGCCAGTTTCAGTCACAGATCCTTGAGGTAAACTCCCACATGAATAAATCATGAGACTAAATCTCCCTCCATATGATTCAAAGCATGTTATGATGGTGGGAGTGAATCAGGTTACTAGAATAATGGTTTGCTAATTAATTTACATCATGTGGAGTCTTAAGACACATGGGTACGCCGACTCCTATTTGCTTGACAAATGTATATCTGTAGATTTTCTTTAATTGTATGAAGAAGTTACAGTTAGGTGTTGACCTTTCTTTTTCCTAGACACAGCACCTCCATGCGCCTTGTTTTTGTTTATCTTTGTTGTGCCGTTTTAGTTTAATTGTTGTTTACTTTCATCCGACCAAATTGAGCTATCGGAGGTGTTGCATTCTTCTGGCAAACATGCTCTATATTCTATGGTTTTGCATCTACAGGATGTCATCTCAGGTCATGGATCAACTATGGCCGCTTCGTCCTTCACTGAGGACGTTCTCATCCCCACAGAGATCAGAGGTAACCCACACAGTTGGAAATTGGTTCTCAAGTTCTTGCTTCAACAAATTTTGTTCGGGATATAATATATGTCCATGCCATGTATTAATTATTCTTCTATTGGTCATCAGAATTTGCAAAGAAAATTATATTTTGGAAGCAAGAACCCTTACCTCATAAGATGGGTGAGCTGTAGGATTTGGTTCTGTTCAACTTGAATTAGTTTTTGCTCATCATGTTCTCTTGATTAGGAATTCAGATGCCTTCCAGCTCTAATCTTTTCGTATTGTTGGTGCATGGTGGGAGTCACATTGTTATGCATGCTAGCAAACATTAGGATTGGAAATCTTACCCTGTAGGTTATTAATATATTTTCCACTATACTGAGATTCAGCAATTTAATTCGTATGGTTGCACAAGCAGTTTTGTTTTCGTATTTTTCTTGACAAACATATTGGGTACATCAATTTAAATCATATTAAGGTCACACAAGCAGTTAGTTACATTGCACTTGGGTCACCAACGGTTGCCGAGCTACTATGCTCCTCTCATGTTGTAGTGGTTGGCTGCTGCAATTCATGGATCATGCTCTCTCGTGGGAAGGAGGCTGTGGCTTTCTCAATTGATCAGAAGAACAAAACCCCACATAGTTCTTTTCTAGATATATATTGTTATTTCTGATGTTGTGTGGGCCATCAGACACCTGATGTGTGTGTGTATCATAGAATATCTTGCTATTTATATGTATGTTGCTTCCCTTTTATTTATGTACTACTTCTCTAAATATAAGCCACTTCTTTTCTGTTGTTAGCACTATCTTTTGATGTTAATGCACTAAAAGTCTAAAGCCTTTCCCTCTACAAAATGATGATATTAGAGTTGTGTATCTTATAATCCGTACTGTATATGACAATGCGATATTCAGTTATATTATGTTTGTAGCATGGCATTTTTCATTCCTTTTTTTTGATGAATCATATGGTAAATTATGATCTACAGTGACTGCTCTTGGAAAAAGTTTGGAATTCAGAGAAGGATTCTACAACAAGCAAGGTTTTAGGTTCTGAATCTAAATTAACTCTTCTTCAGTTCAGTCCTAGCAAAAGCTGATCAGAGAAACAAAGAAGCAGCAACAAATGGGTCCCTTTATTGCCCACAAGAGTTGTCTGTGTGCAAGTCATGAACCTTTTGTCCATCAATACAAGTACAGGATTTGAACATGTTAATTCTGACCCTCTGTTGGGAGTTTATATTATACCTTTCATGCGAAGTAGTTACATTTATCGCATGGAAGACAATGCCCATAGAGTGGAAGGTGGAGAGATTCAGACTTCGGAGGATGTTAATATGCTCAAAGTTTTTCAATTAAACATGTTGAAATCTTCCATGTAGCTGTGATTGTTCTCTCCGGACATGGAGGATCAGTTATTGGACAAATTTATCTGTCTATTGTATGACTTGCCACCATTTTTCTAAATTTCTATTCACATGTTATCAAACCAAAAATATTTCAATATCTTAAAACTTTAGTAGAATTAATCTGCCTCTGTTTCTGGACTCTAGCATTTTGTGCTTCTTCACAAGTTCCAAGTTGTTATTTGGCGATTAATTTAATTTGATCTTGAACTATGGGTTCTTGGCACTCACCCGTGCAGGTTATGACTATGTCATAGGTGACCTGCGGAAAGGTGACCAACAAGGAGAAGATTGCATGAAGAATTCTTGCTATCAACTAGGGCTGGATGCCCCCAGGAAGAATACTATGAGTCAACTTTCATGACTGATATGTTCATTTCCTCTAGCTACACAATATGAGATAGTGCTTCTTAATTAGCGCCTACTGCTACGTTGTAAGATGCATATGAGATTTTGTTTTTCGAGTTGGCACTCAGCAGTAAAAGTGGTTTATACTTTGAATAGTTGAGTAGAAAACTGGCGTATCATAGCTCCTAATGTTACAGAGCAAGTGGATAGACTCTATTTCCCCCTCCCAGCCCCCTCTAAACTTTGTTTTCTAGGTTTGGTTGGCTACAAAAGGCTAGATTCTGGTATATATTCATTGGTGCAGAAGCTAGAAGCTCATTGGTATTATTTTTCTTGCCAAACATATGAAGGATTGTCTATAAAACTTCCATCTTGAAATCTACATCTGGGATACAAGCTTTGTCCAGAATTTAAGAACATTGCTGTGAACATTTAGATATTTTTGTAGCATTCTTCAGGGTCTTGACTTAATTTCTTTTCACACAGTAAAATATCAAGTATATGTTGTACAGTAGTAGTAGTGTGAATACTATGTACTCAAGTTTATTAGAGTCAAAACATGAGAGGAGAGCAGAGTTCAGGGCATGTTCAGCTCCATCCATGCATCAAGGGAAATATATACGAGGCAAAGGATTATGTGTTCTGCTAGATGACATAGTACAATGTTCAGTAGCGACGATCGACATGATCTCAAACATGGCACTGGTACCACCTATACTAAACTTGATTTTTTTTCTCAATATGGAGTGTTAATCTTCTCCTATGCATAGTACAATATTCCCTTGGCTCGAAGGATATAGGCATGGCAAGTTTGGTTCAAGGACGAAATAAGAATGATTTAACAGTAAGAACATGGAGATAATGCTTCTTGATGTATATGGGGATTCTGAAGATATATATGATTGATACTTTCCCTGCATGATATAGATTAGTCGAGGTTTGCGAAGTTCTCTATAAAAGAACTATGTGGGGTTCTCTATAAAATAGTTGTTAGGTGTCTAGGTCTTCAGTTTGGGCATTCCGGTATTTTGACGAGTAATTCCACAATGCACAGCCATCTTCATTGAACAACTGAAAGTAATATACAGAAGACAGTCGCTTGTTTATTTGTTGAAAAGCAATTGATTTGCTAACTATTATATTCTTAGAGTACAAGGTGAATTTATGTGGTGGGTCGGATGGAGAGCATGGCGCGGCGATGTGGCAGGATGCTCTGCAGTGGCACTAATGGAGAGCTCGGTCAACGATGACGGGACGACCAACTGATCTGCGGCAGTGTGGAAGGAGGGCTCGGCGGTTGACACGGCGGCTCGACCCGCTGTTCTACGACGTTTGGGAGAACTTCTTGTACTGGTGTGTGTATGCATAGGTGATGTACTATCCTAGGCGCTCACTCCCCCAGGATCCTACAAGTTTGCATAGAGCTCATACGTTGGTGGCGGCCTAGCACGCGAATCTGCCGCCTCCATATGAGGAGTCGTGAGATTAGTGCATCACATTCAAAAGTCACCGCTCCATGATTAGGGCATTGCATTCAGGCATTCAGTAGATTAGAGGACATATTTAGCTAGCATGGGATCCATCGCCATTGTAGGGCCTTGAATCTTTTCAATCCGTGCCAGGACAGTTCTTGCCATGGACGACGGGTCTCTCCGTGTGGCCTTGGTACAAAAGCTGAAATAGGGAATAAGATGTGCCTTGTCGTGTGGAGTGTTGGGTATCTTTTGCACTTGCTCCATCAGCTACAGAAACTATAGCCCAAAAGCAGCATACTACTACTATTTCATATCATCAATTGATGATTTGTTTTTTCATAAATGAATTGGCGAATGATGAAAAGGTGTAATGTTCAGGGATTTTTGCTAGATGATTTGTTGATCCGGTTTTATTTTAGTAGGCATCTGGGTACTGTTTATGAATTGATAGTGCACCTTGCTTAAATCCTATAGTATTATTTTTACTTTTCTGAGACAATCTTCTCTGGATTTCATACTAACAAGTGGCTTGGCTTGTACCAATCTTCTCTGGATTTCATACTAACAAGTGGTTTGGCTTGTACCAACGATAAAGTCCTACTTTATGTTGCCCAATCTTAAGTTGTCCATCCTTTTGTTGCCCAATCCTAAGTTGTCCATCCTTTCATAGTGATAGCTGTGTTGGGCCGGGTTGCAACGGATGCATTCAACACGTTTCAAGGGCCTTGTATGTCGATCTGGAGCCAGTGTAAGTCGATTATGGCAGGAAATAAAAGTCAGTTTCCTCATTTATCCATCACCGTAGGACTATTATGACTACTGAATTTTATTTTATTTTGAAGATAAGTCATGTTGTCAAAATTACTTCTTGTTTGCAACTGATTGGTGTTGCACAGAATACACATGCCCCGTTGCAATGCACGGGTATTGTCCTAGTAAGCTCCCAATGAAAGTTCCCTGAAGCAAGTTCATTTAACCTTTGCAAAATCTGCGCCTTCGACAAGACACCTTTTGTCACTTTGACCACCCCCGTGGTCGAGATCTTCGGCGTCTCCGGGACCACAACCACACAGGGGGACTCAAAAAACATCAGTTCGGAGCAGCATACTCCAAGGATAGTGACTCCCGGCATCGGCTCGCGCAACAACAGACACTCTCCCAAAGCGCGCACCGGTTTGAGGCAAGTATCGCATAGCTCTGTATTACATTCCGCAATAAAATGACCCTGCTCACCACATCTATAGCAAAACATTTTCTCTTTATTTCGAGCCCACTTGGCAGCTCTATCACCATCAGTTTTTTCAATCGCTTTGACAGTACCCATAGCGATTTCGGCCTGCGGCACCGTCGCTGTTGCAAGAGATGTCACCACCGCCATGACCTGACTCATCAAAATTGGTGGTTGCACAGCATCGACCGCCTCCGAAGGAGCTATCGGCTCCATAGAGTCTGTAATCATAGCAGCCGGCGGAGGAGGCTGTCGCTGGCGGTGTTGGGCAAGCCAGTGATTACCCCCTGCCTCCATGCAAAACCACGATAACCTCCGCGCTGCCGGTAGCTGGACCCGACGCACCCTCGACGAAGTCGCCAGGAGGGCCATAGAACAGACAGTCCACAGTCCCATCACTCTGCCAAACATATCCTCGTCTGCCGCCCACCAACGACGAACCCTGGTGCTGACCATCACCATAGGAATTAAAGCAATCATCGTCCCACTGTCCACCAGGAGGCCCACGACCGCCGTTCGAGAAATCCCGTCCTCGGTTCGCAGCAAATGGAGGCCGGTGAGGGCCCGAGCCCCGTCGCCTCTAGGCAGCGGCAACACGTCCTTAACTGTCGATGGCAGCGCGATCTTGTCGGGGGGGGGGGGGGGTGGGGTGGAGCAGCCACCTACTGCGTTGGCAGCGCTGGCCTCGGTTGCGGCATAGCGGCCTTGGGCTACAGCGGCGCCACCTTGGGAGGCGGCGGAGCGGCCTTGGGTGGCACAGTTTTGGGAGGCTGTGGCCCTGTCCCGCGACCAGCCATGGCGCCGCACCCTCCAGTAGTCGATCGAACCCTAGCGGCGCGTTCGCACTACTAGAATTTTCATGTACGCCGGGTGTAATGCTCTTCACCGAGTGCTAAAACACGGACACTCGGCAAAGCAAGCTTTGCCGAGTGTCACTCTCGGCAAGCCCACCTTCACGACAAACTACCATCTTTGCCGTCACTGCCTCACAGCAAAGAGGCACCGCACAGCAAACCCTGCAGACGCCGAGAGCCGTTCACGGCAAAGAGGAGCCACGTGGCATGCCCGTCCGCAACAAACGGCTCCGTCAGTTATTGCGTACTTTGCTGAGTGTCACTCCCGGCAAAGCATATGCAACATCCTTTTTTTGTGTTCTTTCTAACTTACATGTGGTCCCACTGGTCACATTTATCAGTAAAAGTTTTAAATAACTTGCTAAATATTTTTGAAAACAAATGATGATATCTTTGCCGAGAGCATCTCTCGGCAATCCTTCTGACCAGCAGAACAGCGTGGCCCACATGGGAGCTGACAGTTTACATAGCTTTGCCGAGAGCTAGTCTCAGCAATGCTCTCCTTCTTTTCCTAGAGCTGCTCTCGGAAAAGTTGTGGCACAACAGTAGTGTCTCCCAGACGACCATGTTTCCTAGAGGAGCTCTCAGTAGTATATCATTTTCCGAGTGTTGCTCTCGGAAATCTTTCCCATCCATTGTGCTGTCAAGCTATTTCTTTTCTGATCCCTGCAGATGAAAACATCTACAGTGCAGTTCGATCATATATAGGCATAATTTGATCTAGTCCACACATATATAGGCATAATTTGATCATATATAGGCATAATTTGATCTAGTCCACATATATATGCATAATTAGGGATAGTCCACATATTGTCACACACAAGTCGAATGTATTATTCTAGTAGACGTCACACACAAGTCGCAAATTCATACATATTGTCACTACATGCAAAACACGTGCACGTCACAGTAGAAGTACACTTGTTCATATATAGATCATCTTGAGGAGGAGAGGCCATCGGGTTAACATTCCGGAGGAGGAGGAGGGGCCTCACTTGCACCGCTTCGAGATTGCATAAGAACCTATAAGAGTAGAGTCACGTGAGGGTGGTTCGTCCCAATGTAATGAATCTTCTACTCTAGTTTAGATAATGTTCTACCTGTAGTTGATCCTCAAGCAGCTTCAACCTCTTGTTCGTGTCTTCCCGTTCCTTTTCTCTAGAGTCCTTCTCAGCCTGTCGCCTTTGCTCCTCTTCAACAGCCCGCTACGCCATTAAATCCTGTAACATGGCATTAGGCTCATATAGGTTGGAACGGTGCTATTTCGAGGCATGGACGTAAATGAAAGGTTAGGATGCTAACCTTGAGACGCGCTATCTCACGTGATGCGGCGGTTGGGCGACTTCGTATGGACGGAGTTGAGCTGGTGCTCGACGCGCGTATCTCGTGCAGCTTGCGATGACCGGAGGTGGCGATCGCCCCGCTTCAAAGGACGTGGCGGCCATGGCCC
The DNA here is from genome assembly GCA_963921465.1 of Triticum timopheevii. Lineage (NCBI taxonomy): Eukaryota > Viridiplantae > Streptophyta > Magnoliopsida > Poales > Poaceae > Triticum > Triticum timopheevii. Next base: position 246,443,997 of record OY997262.1, on the reverse strand, counting down.
TTCCCCTCGCCAGCAATCATGAGAAGCTCAGGGTCAAGGGGCTTGGACGTAGGTTCGGCTTCCTTCCTGTGCACCTCCTGGAAGACCTCTTTGAAGGTCCCCCACTTCTCCTCCGTCGACTCGCTACAGAACTCGGCGCCATCCTTCCCCTTGTGGCCTTCTCTCCAGGCTTCCAGGATGTGGACCGGGCGACCAACCTTCGCCTCCTGCAAACTTAACCATCAAGTTTAATGAACCAAGATGCACCGTGCGAAAAATTAACATCTTAATCCACACACCATGTGTTGCTTGAGAGCGGTTAGGTTCCGACTCCACTGGACATGAGCTGGGCTTGTCATTTTGGCTCGATCGTTTCCCTTCTCCACATGTTGCGCCTGCCATGCTGGGTTACACCAGATGTCAACCAAGGCCTCCCAATAATTGTCCTTCATCCAGGGTTCCTTCACCTAGTCAGAAAAAATTGAATAATTGAGGAACAAGAGGGATGAATCAAAGTACTAGCAACCGATATAGTCACTTACCACTGACAGGTATTCGTATCGCGACATGTTGGTCTGGCAAGCAGTCTTCCTTGTCATCTTCTCTCCCTTCTCATCGAGCGGCCGACACTGCATCACGGCTTTGTACTGCAGCGTGTGCTTGAGGTCAGAGAGTATCTTTTGGGCAGATTTCATGATGCCTTTGATCGCCTTCTGCTTCTCACCATCCACGCAAGCAAATGTTTCCTACAAGAAAGCATAAGGCATCTTCTCACCATCCACGCAAGCAAGGATTTGGATATGGAAAAATGCAGTTGTCAGAGCGAAGATACTTACAAAAAAATCATTAATGACCCGAGTGGCCATGGTGATATCGTGCTCATCCTTGCTGTGTAGGTAATGCTCCCAGGTTAAACCTGGCGACGGCGGATCGTCATCACCCGTCTTGGACAATCCAGGGAAGTGCTTCCTCAAGAGGGAGCCGATGACGTGGTTCGGCGGGCGTGCCCCCTTAGGTTGTGTCGGGATAAATTCCCATTGACTGCATGATATAAAAGACAAGCATATGTGAGTGTCAAAGTTGTGGCATCCAAAATATGATGCAAATGAAATGCTTGCTTACCCCTGTCCTGTTGGGAAAATGATAGGATGTTGCTGGCAGCAGTTGGTTCTAGGACCTTCCCCAGACCACGCCCGTATTTCTTCCTCTTGGAAGTGTTGCTCGAGGTAGAACCCGAGCCGTCCGAGGCCTCCATGTCGCCCGACTCGGTACCGAGCGGATCTGGTATATCTAACTCCACTCCGACATCGCCATCCGATGATGACAATGCCTGGTTGTGGCCTGATGGGAGGCGGACGACTCGGTCCTACCAGTCGGGACTCTCCGGTACTTACTACCAGTGCTCCCATCAGAATCTGGAAAACAAAATATATATGGTTACTCTCAGTTCCAAAGCAAAATCTTCCTAATCTAAGTGTCCTATCATATATGGCAAAAAATAACACAAATAGCTCAATCAAGTCTTAGATATATAGTTCCATTTACTAATGCCATAGCACTGACAAGGAAACAAGCACAAGTATATAGTTTCATTGATCTACTCTAGTATTTATCTAAAAAGGCACAAGCATAGAGGTGTTGATCCTTCATAAGATGTTGAATTCTTTAGAGAAGGTGTCGATCTCTTCAGGTATGTTCAGATACAGGAAGTTCAGACAACTAGTGTATTGACGCATAGTCTGACCAAAATTTGAGTGCTCATTCGGCAAAAACAAAGCATCCACAGCGTTATCCCCATGCCAATCCACTTACCGACGACAAGCATTAGTTTAGAGACAAGAAGTTTAGAGAACTAGTTTCAACTGAAACTAAATACTTCGAGCACTCATTCGGTTTAACTAAAACTAAACCAGTCAAACATAGAAGTCAAAACCAAAGCATCCACAGCCTTATTCTCCATGGCAAATCACTTACCGAGGACAAGCATACGCAATGCTGAATCTGTTCTATATATATTGGCCGTAGCACATTACTAGTATTTACAATGATCATCAGTCGTAAAATTAAACCAGAACAATAGCAACTAAACTCTTATTACTCGTTTAGTTAAACTAAAATTCAAACAAACACTCTAGGCATTACTCCAAACTTCCAAACTTCCATACTACTCTAGGCATTACTAAACAGGACCATCTTCCTCTAGTACTTTTAATCACATTTGTGCATAGTTCCTACATTTGTGCAAAATATCCTACTCTAGGCATAGAATCTGATACTGACCTGAGGACATCTCTAGCTGCCGCGCTACCGGAGGAGCTCCGCTGCGGCCACCATCCTTGGGCCGCATCAAAGAACCGCCACGCCGGCTGCCGGCCATGAAGCTTGGGGCGATGGCTGCAGTTGGGGGCGGTGGAGGAGGGGTGGAGGTGGCCAGTGTGGGGAGCGGTGGAGGAGGCGTGGCGGCCGCAGTTGGTGGCAGTGGAGGGCGGTGGAGGAGGGGGTGGCGGTGGCCGCAGTTGGGGGCGGTGGAGGAGGGGGTGGCGGTGGCCGCAGTTGGGAGCGATGGAGGAGGGGTGGCGGCCGTAGTTGGTGGCGGCGGCGGTGGCGATTTCGGCGTCGGCGGCGACGGTGGCGCAGGGAAGAGAGGAGGGGAATGAAGATACAAACGAAAGGGGAAAGGTTAAGATCTAGGTTAGATGCTTCACCGAGAGCTTCACTCGGAAAAGGTGGCCATTACCGAGAGCCGATAATCGACCCTCGGTAACCACTGCTCTAATTTTTTCCCTTCTCTTTTTGTTTTTGTTTTGCACTATCTTTTTTGTATATCATATTTCATATGCTTTTACGACCAAAGTTTGTAAATTCCATGACCTTAAAGAGTGTAAAGTAAAAAACATGAGAAGAAGCAGTTGTTGACCGTGGCCTACCCCCTCTCTCGGTGCCGGTAAACTTTCTAGACCGGCACCGAGAGAGAACTTTAAAGAGTGCAAAGTAATAAACATGAGAAGAAGTAGTTGTTGACCGTTGCCTACCCCCCTCTCGGTGCCGGTCAACTTCCTAGACTGCCAGGGCCACCGGATAGCCCATGCATATACATGTGATGGCCTCCTTTGAGAGCATAAGAAGTTTCGAGGCCAACGGAGCAACAGGACCCGCACTTCCTGCACAAACCGGACACATTCCCTCTCGATACCCATAGACTATCTTGAAGAACGGGCCTATACTTGGTCTGTCATCTCGCGATGACATGCACTAACACGGAGAAGGAGTTATTCACCGTGGACTACACCCTCTCGGTGCCGAATGATGCCCTAGACCGCCGGGGCCACCGGATGGGTGCTCGATATAGAGACCGCCCGAGGGGGGGAGGGCACCCCCTACATGCGTGTGGCCCATGCTTATGCATGCAGGGGTGGTGTGCTATTTGAATAAGCAACACACGTCCTTGACGTGACACGTGCCTCACAAACCACACACACGGGCGGGAACGTCGAGGACCGGCTACGTCCGTCCCCGAGACAGAGTCTTCGATGGGTGATCCCGTGATAGAACAGGCCTAGACTTGGTCTGTCATCTCGCGATGACATGCACTAACACAAAGAAGCAGTTATTCCCCGTGGCCTACCCCCTCTAGGTGCCGAACAACTCCCTAGACCGCCGGGGCCACCGGAGGGGTGCTGGTCTCTAGAACCGGACGAGGCCCATCCGAAGAAGAAAACACAAGACGGTAATTATGATGTGCTAAGGTTGTTTTCCAAGCATGGAAGAAAAAAAGTATAATACATATTATCGAGAATGTACAAGAAGGAAAGAGTTCTAGGTTAGATGCTTTACCGAGAGCTCCTCTTGGAAAAGGTGGCCATTACCGAGAGCGAGAATCGACCCTCGGTAACCACAGCTCTAAAATTTTTCCCTTCTCTTTTTGTTTTGTTTTGCACAATCTTTTTTGTATCTCATATTTCATATGCTTTTACGACCAAAGTTTGTAAATTCCATGACTTTTGATGAATTTTTTCAAAACTCAACTTTAAAGAGTGTAAAGTAAAAAACATGAGAAGAAGCAGTTGTTAACCATGGCCTACCCCCTCTCTCGGTGCCGGTCAACTTTCTAGACTGGCACTGAGAGAGAACTTTAATGAGTGTAAAGTAATAAACATAAGAAGAAGAAGTTGTTGACCGTGGCCTACCCCCTCTCTCGTTGTCGGTCAACTTCCTAGACCGCCAAGGCCACCGGATAGCCCATGCATATACATGCGATGGCCTCCTTTCAGAGAACAAGAAGTTTCGAGGCCAACAGAGCAACAAGACCCGCACTTCCTGCACAAACCGGACACATTCCCTCTCGATACCAATAGACTATCTTGAAGAACGGGCCTAGACTTGGTCTGTCATCTCGCGATGACATGCACTAACATGGAGAAGCAGTTATTCACCATGGACTACACGGAAGAAGCCACCAGCCCCTTTCACCCCTTTAATGCCCCAAAGGAAGGAAATTCTCCAATGGATTGTGAACAACTTGTACTTCCCTGATGGATATTGATACGTCTCCAACGTATCTATAATTTATAAACCATTCATGCTATTTTATTATCTGTTTTGAATGATTACGGGCTTTATTATACACTTTTATATTACTTTTGGGACTAACCTATTAACCGGAGGCCTAGCCCATATTGCTGTTTTATTGCCTGTTTCAGTATTTCGAAGAAAAGGAATATCAAACAGAGTCCAAACGGAATGAAACCTTCGGGGGAGTGATTTTTAGGAAGAATATGATCCAGGAGACTTGGAGTTCATGTCAGAACATCCTCAAGGAGGCCACGAGATAGGGGGGCGCGCCCACCCCCCCGGGGTGCGCCCTACCATCTCGTGGGCCCCTCGAGGCTCCCCCGACCGACTTCTTTCGCCTATATAAGCCTATGTACCCTAAAAACATCGAATATCAAGATAGATCGGGAGTTCCGCCGGCGCAAGCCTCTGTAGCCACCAAAAACCTCTCGGGACCCCGTTCTGGCACCCTGCCGGAGGGGGAACCCATCACCGGTGGCCATCTTCATCATCCCGGCGCTCTCCATGACGAGGAGGGAGTAGTTCACCCTCGGGGCTGAGGGTATGTACCAGTAGCTATGTGTTTGATCTCTCTCTCTCTCGTGTTCTCTCTATGGCACGATCTTGATGTATCGCGAGCTTTGCTATTATAGTTGGATCTTATGATGTTTCTCCCCCCTCTACTCTCTTGTGATGAATTGAGTTTTCCTCTTGAAGTTATCTTATCGGATTGAATCTTTGATTCGAGAACACTTGATGTATGTCTTGCCGTGTTTATCTGTGGTGACAATGGGATATCACGTGCCACTTGATGTATGTTTTGGTGACCGACTTGCGGGTTCCGCCCATGAACCTATGCATAGGGGTTGGCACACGTTTTCTTGACTCTCCGGTAGGAACTTTGGGGCACTCTTTGAAGTACTTTGTGTTGGTTGGATGAATCTGAGATTGTGTGATGCATATCGTATAATCATGCCCACGGATACTTCAGGTGACAACGGAGTATCTAGGTGACATTAGGGTTTTGGTTGATTTGTGTCTTAAGGTGTTATTCTAGTACGAACTCTTGAATAGATTGATCCGAAAGAAAAACTTTGAGGTGGTTTCGTACCCTACCATAATCTCTTCGTTTTTTCTCCGCTATTAGTGGCTTTGGAGTGACTCTTTGTTGCATGTTGAGGGATTGTTATATGATCTATCTATGTTATTATTGTTGAGAGAACTTGTACTAGTGAAAGTATGAACTCTAGGCCTTGTTTCCTATCATTGCAATACCGTTTATGCTCACTTTTATCATTAGTTACCTTGCTTTTTTTTATTATTTCATATTACAAATACCTATATCTACCATCCATATTGCACTTGTATCACCATCTCTTCGCCGAACTAGTGCACCTATATAATTTACCATAGTATTGGGTGTGTTGGGGACACAAGAGACTCTTTATTATTTGGTTGCAGGGTTGCTTGAGACAGACCATCTTCATCCTATGCCTCCCATAGATTGATAAACCTTAGGTCATCCACTTGAGGGAAATTTTCTACTGTCCTACAAACCTGTGCACTTGCAGGCCCAACAACATCTACAAGAAGAAGGTTGTGTAGTAGACATCAAGTCTTTTCTGGCGCCGTTGCCGGGGAGGAGAGTGCTTGAAGGTATATCTTTAAATCTTGCAATCGAATCTTTTTGTTTCCTGTTTTATCACTACTTTAGTTTACAAAAGAAAACTACAAAAAAATGGAGTTAAGTTTGTCTCATACGCTTCGTCTTTTTAATATCTTTCGTGAGTATGATGGAAAGGAAAATTGTGCTCAAGTGCTAGAAGAAGAATGCATTAAAATGCTTGGTACTAAATCTTTGTATGATGAGCATGATTGTAATGTTGTTAGTATGAATTCCTTGAATATCCATGATGCTAATGATATGCAAAGCCACAAGCTTGGGGAAGCTATGTTTGATGATTATGATATATTTTGTCCCCCAAGCTTTGATGAGCAAATTTATTTTGATGAAAGCATGCCTCCTATTTATGATGATTATATTGATGAAAGTGGGTTTGGAAGAGTGTCAACTTTAGCAAGTAGTGATCCCACTATTTTAGAGGATGTTGAATCTTATTGTGTTGAATATGAAAGTGGATTTTGAAGAGTGTCAACTTTATTTAGTGATGATTCCACTATTTCGGAAGAGGTTCCAATTGATTATGAGAACAAAATTGCTGTCTACGATGATTATTGTGATGACTTGTATGATATTAGGAATAATGATAACCATGAAACTTGTCATCATGATTTTAGTTTTCAATTGGATTATGCCTCACATGATAATTATTTTGTTGAGTTTGCTCCCACTACTATTCATGAGAAGAAATTTGCTTATGTGGAGAGTAGTAAATTTTCTATGCTAGTAGATCATGAAAAGAATGATTTAGGTGCTGGTTATATTGTTGAATTCATTCATGATGCTACTGAAAATTATTATGAGGGAGGAACATATGCTTGTAGGAGTAGCAATAATATCAAGTTTCCTCTCTATGTGCTTCAAATCTTGAAGCTATGCTTGTTTTGCCTTCCCATGCTAGTGGATTATTGTTCCCATAAGTTGTTTGCTCACAAAATCCCTATGCATAGGAAGTGGGTTAGACTTAAATGTGCTAGTCATATGCTTCATGATGCTCCCGTTATGTTTCAATTTTTATCTTTTACGTGAGCATCGTTGTCATCATCATGCCTAGCTAGAAAGGCATTAAAGAAAAGCCCTTGTTGGGAGACAACCCAATATTTATATTTAATGTTTTTGTGTGTTCACATGATTATGCTACTGTAGTAATCATGTTTTATAGATTTTGTTTCAATAAACTGCGAAGTAAGACCTTTAGGATAGCTTACGGTGATAGTTTTGTTGATCCTGCTGAGAATCAGAAACTTTTGCACCCAGTAAATTAGTTTTGTTAATTCACAGAAATGTTATATTGATCTGATTCTTTTTTCTCTGGATTTCTCCACAAATTTCTTAGGACTTCCTAATTTGGAGTTCCATAAGTATACGTTTGATACAGATTACTACAGACTATTCTGTTTTTGACAGATTCTATTTTTCGTCTGTTGTTTGCTTATTTTGATGCATCTATGGCTAGTATTAAGTGGTATGAACCATAGAGAAGTTGGAATACAGTAGATATTACACCAATATGACTTTAGAATGAGTTCATTACAGTAACTAAGTGGTGGTTTTATTTTCTTATACTAACGGAGCTTACGAGTTTTCTGTTGAGTGTTGTGTTGTGGAGTTTTCAAGTTTTGGGTAAAGATTCGATGGACTATGGAATAAGGAGTGGCAAGAGCCTAAGATTGGGGATGCCCCAGGCACCCCAAGATAATATTCAAGGAAAACCAAGAGCCTAAGCTTGGGGATGCCCCGGAAGGCATCCCCTCTTTCGTCTTCGTTCATTGGTAACTTTACTTGGAGCTATATTTTTATTCACCACATGATATGTGTTTTGCTTGGAGCGTCATTTTCTTTTGTTAGTATTTGCTTGATGTTATTTATAATAATGTTTTGCATCTTTAGTTTCAATAAAGTCAAGGATAGCCTTTACCATGCTTATTTTGCTAGTATACATGTTGCTGTTTGAAAACAGAAAGTTTACCGCTGTTGCAAAAATTCCCTAGAAAATTCAGAGAATGATATAATGTTAAAACTTTTTGCATAATGAGCTCTTATAAATTTACTACAGTGGTAATTTTATTTAATAATTTTTTGAGTTAGAGAAGTATGATGAATCTTGCATTCTTTGCAGACTATACTGTTTTGGCAGATTGCTGTTATGGTTGCATTGTTTGCATATGTTTGCTTGTTTAATGATTCTATTTGAGGATAGGAGTATTAAATATGCATAGGCATTCAGTATGCAATGTTGAATAATAATTTTAGTGATTTGTTATAGTATAAAATGATAAAGGTTTTGCATTGGTTTATACTAACCTATCTCACGAGTTCTTGTTGAGTTTGTTGTGGATGAAGCTTTTGATAAAAAGAGAAACCATGATATGAGAGGAATTAAGGAGACACAAAAGTTCAAGCTTGGGGATGCCCAAGGCACCCCAAGATAATATTTCAAGAAGTCTCAAGCATCTAAACTTGGGGATGCCCCGGTAGGCATCCCACCTTTCTTCTTCAACAACTATCGGTTAGTATCGGTTGAGCCTAAGTTTTTGCTTCTTCACATGAGTTGTGCTATCCTTGCAATGTCATTTTATTTTGTTTTGCTTGCTGTCTGAATACAATACCAAGATCTGAAATTCCTTAATGTTAGAGAGTCTTCACATAGTTGCATAATTATTTAGCTACTCATTGATCTTCACTTATATCTTTTTGGAGTAGTTTGCCATTTACTCGTGTGCTTCACTTATATCTTATGAGTAAATGGTTGAAAGAGTTGAATGTCATAAATCCGACATTATATATGTCTCATTTCCTTATACCATGGGGAGTTATGACTTCACAACTAAGAAGTAGAGGTTGTAAATTCATTGAAGGTTAGCAAGCATTGTATTGGTCAGTCGAACAATTCATGGAAGAATATTGAAGGAAGAGAGATTCCACATATAAATATACTATCCTAGACATCTTTTATAATTGGGAGCACTCATTAAGTATGACATGCTAAAGAGTTGATATTGGACAAGGAAGACAACGTAATGGGTTGTGTTTTCCGACATCTCAGTTAAAGTATATTGTCATGGATAATTCAAACATGTTGAGCTTGCCTTTCCCCCTCATGCTAGCAAAAATTCCTAGCACCAAGTAGAGATACTACTTGTGCTTCCAAATATCCTTAAACCCAGTTTTTACATGAGAGTCCACCATACCTACCTATGGATTGAGTAAGATCCTTCAAGTAAGTTGTCATCGGTGCAAGCAATAAAAATTGATCTCTAAATGTGTATGATCTTTTGGTGTGAAGAAAATAGCTTTATACTATCTTGTTATGGAAGCAATAAAAGCGACGGACTGCATAATGAAGGTCCATATACAAGTGCAATATAAAGTGACGTTCATTCGCATTAAGATTTTGTGCATCCAACCCTAAAAGCACATGACAACCTCTGCTTCCCTCTGCGAAGGGCCTATCTTTTACTTTATGTCTTTTACTTTATGCAAGAGTCAAGGTGATCTTCACCTTTCCCTTTTTCATTTTATCCTTTGGCAAGCACTTAGTGTTGGGGTGATCCTGATATATATATCCAATTTGATGTAAGTTAGCCTGAACTATTATTGTTGACATCACCCAAAGGTGAATACGTTGGGAGGCAACACTATAAGCCCCTATCTTTCTCAGTGTCCGGTTGAAACTCCATAACCATTAGTATTGCATGAGTGTTAGCAATTATAGAAGACTATATGATAGTTGAGTATGCGGAGTTTGCTATTCCTGAAAATAAGATGAATTGCAATTGTTTGATGACTGAGAATGAAGTTTGCTAGTTTTCAAGAAAGTTTATGGTCTATGCTTTGACATGTGAATTGCTTGTTACTTTATCGTTAGAAGTTTTATGAGATGAACTACTGTTATGACATATTATCATGCTAGAAATGGTGATTGAAATTATCATTGATCAAACTTGTGCACCTTCTAGCATTCACACTTCGTAAATTCTTTCTTTTATCATTTACCTACTCGAGGACGAGTAGGAATTAAGCTTGGGGATGCGGATACGTCTCCAACGTATCTATAATTTATGAAACATTCATGCTATTTTATTATCTGTTTTGAATGATTACGGGCTTTATTATACACTTTTATATTACTTTTGGGACTAACCTATTAACCAGAGGCCCAGTCCATATTGCTGTTTTATTGCCTGTTTCAGTATTTCGAAGAAAAGGAATATCAAACAGAGTCCAAACGGAATGAAACCTTCGGGAGCGTGATTTTTAGGAAGAATATGATCTGGGAGACTTGGAGTTCACGTCAGAAGATCCTTGAGGAGGCCATGAGATAGGGGGCGCGCCCACCCCCCTGGGCGTGCCCTACTGAGGGAGTCCTGGACTAGGGGGTGTCCGAATAGCCGGACTATCATCATCGGCCGGACTCCAAGACTATGAAGATACAAGATTGAAGACTTCGTCCCGTGTCCGGATGGGACTTTCCTTGGCGTGGAAGGCAAGCTTGGCGATACGGATATGTAGATCTCCTACCATTGTAACCGACTCTGTGTAACCCTAGCCCTCTCCGGTGTCTATATAAACCGGAGGGTTTTAGTCCGTAGGACGAACAACCATGACAACAATCATACCATAGACTAGCTTCTAGGGTTTAGCCTCCTTGATCTCGTGGTAGATCCACTCTTGTACTACCCATATCATCAATATCAATCAAGCAGGAGTAGGGTTTTACCTCCATCAAGAGGGCCCGAACCTGGGTAAAAATATCGTGTCCCTGGTCTCCTGTTACCATCCGCCTAGACGCACAGTTCGGGACCCCCTACCCGAGATCCGCCGGTTTTGACACCGACATTGGTGCTTTCATTGAGAGTTCCTCTGTGCCGTCGCCGATAGGAAGGATGCCTCTTCCCGTCTTTAAAGACGGAGCCATCACCAAAGGAGCTTTGGCCGCCGGCCAAACTATCCGGCTTGGTGGTTTCCTTATGACCGCCTGTTCGACCACCGCTTCAACGACGACCTCTCGGGTCATCAAAAGCAATCTTCACGTCAACTCGGAATTCGCCGAGCAGCTGGATCCAATAGAGCTCTCGTCCGTAAACGAGCTCTTGGATCGCATCGCCGCCCTGGGAGTCGCTACAGACTACAATCAGATGGGACTTAAAACTGATCTGAGAGAGATTAACTCTCCCCAGGTTACCCACCACGTTGCGGTGGTAGAGGAACGACGCGGCGACTCCTCTCCTGTATTGAAAACTAGTCATGTTCGGACTCCCGAACCCTCCATGCCGGATTCCCGCGGAGGGACGGACTTCGATCGAGCACTGAACCTAAAGTCAGGCATCGGACCGGACTCGTTGGACAACGTCCAGCAATCCAAGCTTCCAAATTCGGAAACTCTTCGGCCCTTGAGCCTTGAGATGGGTAGGGTTCCGGAATTAATTCCACCCACCCACCCAGACATATGCGATCTATCTCAAATCCGGCAAGATCCCACCAAAAAAGTACATTATTACTGGGCCAGATTCCTCCTGGTTATGGACAGGATAAAGGACCGCTATGAGGAAAACGCAATTTCAATTTTCTGCAATAATTGCACGGACGAGGGAATCTTGAACGCCGTCAGTTGTCGCGAAATTACACACTTCGCTGATCTGGCGTCCATAGTACGAAAGTATTGTGCGATGGAGAGTTTTCGGAAAACCGAAACTAAGTTTTGGGACAATCCGGCCCCGAATACAACCCTAGTCCAAAATAAAAGGGTGCATCACACTAGGGCACCAGATACAAAAACCAAAAAGCAAAAACCCCATAAAGGGCACAGAACCGTACTAGAAGGTTGGCTCAACGGACCCTGTAAAATTCACAATACAGAAGGCGCCACTCCAACACATAGCCTTCGAGCATGTTGGATACTGCGGCAGGTGGCCAAAAGTGGCGAAGAGCTTCTAGCCCCGGAGAGCACTCCAATAATACCAGTACGGTGTCAACAGTCTTTGAGACTTTCGCATCAAATAATATGTGGAAACGAACAATCCGCAGCCTCGCCGAAGTCTACCAAGTAGCAACAACAAATCCGTGGAGCGACACTGCCATCACCTTCAACGCCAGCGACGAACCTAAGTTCCGAACAGCCCGAGCACCAGCCGCATTGGTCCTCAGTCCAATAGTGGACGACTTTCGTCTTACCAAGGTACTCATGGATGGCGGCAGCGGACTAAACCTCATCTACGAGGAAACTCTTCAAAAAATGGAAATAGACTGGAGCCGCATTGAGCGAAGCAGCACAACCTTTAGAGGAATAATCCCTAGTCGGGAAGCGCGCTGCACAGGAAAAATCACACTTGATGTGGTGTTCGGCTCGCCGGACAATTACAGGTCCGAAGAGGTCACGTTCCAAGTGGCCCCGTTCAGCAGCGGATATCACGCTATATTAGGACGAGAGGCATTCACAATTTTTCAAGCCATACCCCACTACAGGTACATGAAGCTTAAGATGCCTGGGACCGGCAGAATAATCACTCTCGTTAGTGATCCAGACATAGCACTCCGCGCCGAAAACAAGACAGCCGCATTAGCCCTGGAGGCACTATCCGAAGCCCTAGCGGCGGAGGAACTCACTGCGCTGCGCTCTACGGTGAATAGGGACGATGTGATACTCGATAAGAGACCCAAGTCCACCTCCTTTAAACCAGCGGATGAAATAGTCAAATTCCAGGTCCATCCAACGGACCCAACAAAGACGGCCTCCATCGGGGCACAGTTGAACCCTGATGTAGACGCCGCACTGCGAGAATTCCTTCGGGAAAATTGGGACATCTTTGTGTGGCACCCTTCAGATATGCCAGGAATCCCACGAAGATTGGCAGAACACAGCCTAAACATCCTAAAAGGATTCAAGCCAGTCAAACAGGCTCTTCGGCGATTTTCCGAACCCAAAAGACAGGCAATGGGAGAAGAGCTAGCCAAACTACTGGAAGCCGGATTCATCAGAGACATCAAACATCCGGACTGGCTAGCAAACCTGGTAATGGTACCAAAGAAGGATAAATCCTGGCGCCTATGTGTCGATTTTAAAGACCTCAACAAGGCCTGCCCAAAGGATCCCTTCCCCCTCCCCCGCATCGACCAAATAATCGATGCTACTGCAGGGCACGATTCATTGTGCTTCCTTGACGCATACTCTGGCTACCATCAAATTAAGATGGCGGAGGCGGACCAAGCCGCTTCATTACTCCATATGGACCATTCTGCTTCAATATGATGCCTTTCAGACTAAAAAATGCCGGCGCAACATATCAGCGCATGATTCAGACATGTCTGGCTACCCAGATCGGCAAAACAGTAGAGGCATACGTAGACGACGTAGTCGTCAAAACCAAACACGTCGAAACTCTAGTGGACGATTTGAGGCTCACATTCGACAACCTACGAGCATATGATATCAAGCTGAATCCAGAAAAATGCGTTTTCGGCGTACCAGCCGGAAAGCTCCTGGGCTTCATCGTATCCAGTAGAGGAATTGAAGCAAACCCAGCCAAGATCCGAGCTCTATCACAGCTAGATATTCCAAAAGACCTCAAACAAATACAAAAATTGACTGGATGCGTGGCGGCTCTAAGCCGCTTCATCTCCCGTTTGGGAGAAAAGGCGTTGCCCCTCTATCGCCTCCTCAGGCGCACCGAACACTTAGAGTGGACGGATGCTGCCACTGCCGGACTCGAAGAAATAAAAGCCATATTGGCAACAAATCCAGTCCTGGCTACGCCTAACCTGGGCGAACCAATGTTGTTATATATCGCAGCAACACATCAAGTTGTAAGCGCCATGCTCGTCGTCGAACGAGAAACAGAAGGGCACAAATTCCCTCTTCAAAAACCAGTGTAGTACGTATCCACTGTCTTAACACCCTGCAAGTCCCGGTACCCACATTATCAAAAGATAGCGTACGCGGTGTTCATGGCATCCCGGAAGCTCCGACACTACTTCCAAGAGTGTTCGATAACAGTGGCCTCCGAAGTGCCCCTCAATGACATTATAAACAACCGCGACGCGACGGGCAGGATTGCAAAATGGGCCATTGAGCTCTTACCATTTGATATAACTTACAAACCTCGGCGAGCTATAAAGTCACAAGTCTTGGCCGACTTTGTCGCCGAATGGACTGAAGCCGAACTCCCTAAAGAGTATGGTGCATACTCCAATTGGATTATGCATTTTGACGGCTCCAAAATGTTGGATGGCTTGGGAGCTGGCGTCGTATTGACGTCCCCAACCGGGGATACAGTCCAATACGTACTTCAGATAATGTACACGGACTCCACCAGCGCAGCCGAATACGAGGCCCTCCTACATGGCCTCCGGATGGCAATCTCCATGGGCATTCAGCGCCTAGAGGTGCGCGGGGATTCAAACCTTGCAATATCCCAAGTAAATGGAGACTTTGACGCCAAGGATCCTAAAATGGCAGCCTATCATAACGCTGTCCTAAAAATGTCAGCTCGGTTCGAAGGACTCGAATTCCACCACGTAGCCCGGGATAATAACCAAGCAGCCGACGTATTGGCACGCATCGGCGCGAGACACGACGCTGTCCCTCCAAACATCTTCCTGGAATGGCTATTTAAGCCATCCATACTAGGGGAAGAGAAGTCCGGAAATAACAACCCGGAAGCAGCCGCACTACCCAACACAGAACAATCTGACATAATCGGCGGCTCAGCCGATGAAATAACACCTTCAGCCCAGGAAATAATGGCAGTAATTGCCCCGTGGACGGAGCCATTCCTAGCCTACTTAATTAGGCAGGAACTTCCCGAAGACCAAAATGAGGCCCGCTGCATAGTTTGGCGATCTAAAGCCTACAAGGTCCACGAGGGAGAACTTTATAAGAAAAGCACAACCGGAGTCCTTCAAAGGTGTATCTCCGAAGAGGAAGGGCGAAACCTTCTGGCTGAAATTCATGCCGGACTAGGCGGACACCACGCCGCAGCTCGGGCCCTTGTGGGCAAGGCCTTCCGTACATGATTTTATTGGCCGATGGCTCGGGCAGATGCTCAGGATTTAGTCCAAAGATGCGTTGGTTGTCAGCTCTTTGCTAATCAGAGCCATATGCCACCTATCGCCCTCAAAACCATACCCATTACCTGGCCGTTCGCGGTCTGGGGGCTTGACATGGTTGGACCCCTTAAAGGGGGAACCCACAAGCAAAGGTACTTATTGGTCATGGTGAACAAATTCACCAAATGGATAGAGGCCAAGCCAGTTAAAACGGCAGAGTCCAGACCAGTGATAGACTTCATATCCGGGGTAGTACACCGTTATGGCGTCCCCCATAGCATCATCACCGATAACGGCACGAACTTCACGGCCGACGAGGTCAAACTCTGGTGCAAAAATATGGGCATTAAGCTCGATTACGCTTCAGTCTATCACCCTCAAACCAACGGTCAAGTTGAGCGAGCAAATGGTCTGATAATGAGCGGCATCAAGCCTAGACTAGTGCGGTCCCTTACGGAATCTAACACGCACTGGGTAGAGGAGCTTGACTCCGTGCTCTGGGGGCTGCGGACCACGCCAAACCGTACTACCGGTTTCACACCATTCTTCATGGTATACGGCGCAGAGGCAGTTTTGCCCTGCGACATAATTCATGACTCACCTCGAGTGCGCATGTACGAAGAAAGAGAAGCCGAGCTGGATCGGCAGGACAGCTTGGACGCATTGGAGGAGGAACGCGATGTGGCAAAGGCCCGTTCGCATTTTATCAGCAACAGGCTCGAAGATAGCAAAGAAGAGAAGTACGGGCCAAAACTTACAATGTTGGCGAACTAGTTCTACGCCTGCCGGACAAGAAAAAGGACAAACTCAAGCCCAAATGGGAGGGTCCCTTCATCATCGACCAAGTCCTGACCGGCGGAGCATACCGTCTGCGAAATGCATCGGACAACCGACTCGAGCCGAACCCATGGAACGCGGCCCGCCTCCGAAGATTTTACGCCTAGTGCCGGACTAAGAGTTCGTTTCCTTCCTCCGTCCATATTTTTACACTTCAGCCATCTTTTCATTTCTCTCTTTTCTCTCACCTTTTTCATAAAAGCCCTTAGAGGCCTATTTGTGCATTGTTCGCATACACTTGATGTGCTATCCGCACTCATTATACCTGGGGGCTTCTTTAAAAGAAGCTTACTTATCCGGGCTTCATGCCCAGCACATGTGTCAAACTTCCACATGTACCTTTTATTCACCATTATATGCATCGATATGACTTAAGTTTTGGCCAAGCTGGGTTGCCTGGCTCCTGTGCTTACCCCTACGTTTCCGATTGTTCGGCTAGGAGGTAAAGGGAGCACCTCTGCGATTGTTACCGCCGGTCAGCCGGATGTGTACCTCAGACTGGGTGAAGCCGAAAGCTAGCGTTCTTAAGGGAATATTCGGTCGGTGACTCGAAAGATGATTTTTTACATATTTTTATCTGCCCCCAGATGTTTTCCTGCTCTTTTCGCAGTCCGGACATGCACTTCAGGGCATGCCTCCCAGGGAAAGGAACCCTTAACGGAACTATTCTCCCTGGAAGATGTTTCTTACTAACCATGTAATATAACATAACTAGTTGGGCACTTGTCTGATAAATCACTAATGACCCCTATGCCTGGTCTCCATGCATGCCCCGGTTTTGACATAACCGAGAAGGTATTCGGACACACTCCAGACTCTAGGGTCCCGAGGTCGAAGCGAAAAGGTCGGCAAAGACAAACGATCTACAATACGGCTAGAAGGCATTTTACATGTCATTTTAAATACATCGTCATACTGACTGACTATACTCATCCTCAATCCCGTCTAACAGGTTGTCTAATTTACAGTCCCGTTGGGAATACTTAGCGGCCAACTCTACTTGGCCGTACACTAAGCTCACAGGGATCTCCTTCCCATCGGGCCCCACTGGTCCGACCTCGGCCATGTGGTTTGGATCCGCCTTCTTGTACCGCGTCTTCACCATGGCCCAGGCCTCCCTGGCACCTTGACGGCAGGCAGATACCTTCCATAAGCGGAAGCGCTGCCATGCTCCCTGAAGCTTCTCCGCAAGCTCTCCAAGGCCCTCGGCTAGGGAGATGGATGGCCATAGAGCCTGGACGACGCCACTCATCGCCTGCCGAGCACGTTCGAGCAGTTGCACCAGCTCGGGAAGTTGGTCACCCGTTGAAACGGGCATTTCCTCCGCAGGGCGACCTGTGAGCGCACCTACAGACATATTTCTGTCAATAGGCTTCCTCGCCGAACTCTTCTTTTCAAAAGAATTCGCTCAAGTACTTACCTTAGATGCCGCGACTAAGCCGCTGATTCTCCTTCACGGAGCCAGACAGCTCGGCCCGAACACCTTTCAGCTCTTCCCCAAGCTGGGTGTGGGCATCCTGGAGTTTGTTCCTCTCCTGCTGTACCTTCATAAGCACCCTCTCGCCGGCCTTCAGCTGGCGTAGTAGGTTTTGGTTGTCCGGATCCAGTCTGGCAACATCTGCAATATCAGTGTCAGATTTACACGCACGCCGTACACCGCTTATCTTTTTGAAATAATGTGTTACCAGGAGGGGTCTCTGTGTCTCCTCCTGCGGTAGCAAGTGCAGCCTCAAGTTGGGCCTTGCACTCTTGCAACTCCTGGGACAATTGGGCATTCTTATCTGTAAGATCCTGCAAATTATATGATCCTTAAATCAGTTACTTTAACTACTTTAATTCTCGGGGGCTACTGGCATATATGACCATTAAAATCTCTTACCCGTATGTCTTTTACATGTTGCTCCGTGGCTCTGGTTAAACCATCTCGAGCAGCACGGAGGTGCGCGTCTCCCGCGTTAAAGGCAGTCAACGCCTCTGGGGAGAAACACGCGTCACGCAGAACTATCCGGCGACGCCTATGATTCATGGCGCTCTCCACCTCAGACCTGGTGGCGGACAACCGGTCGGCATCCTCCACTGGAGGAGAATCCGGCTCGCGCCTTGCGCTCGCCTCCCCCTCCGGACCAGGCGTTGGAGCCTGGCGGGCGGAGGCTTGGTTGGCAACCTCTCCGGACACCGTCCGGCGAGCGCTCTTTCTCCTGGAAAGATCATGAGCGTGAGTACACCTCCTGGAAATCCTTTTTCTAAATGAAAAGACACGGGCTATACCGTTGCGGTGACGTTTCGACCCTCGCCGCAGTCCTCTTCCGCCTGCGGGGCCGGACTGACCCTTGTTGGTCAGCCGCCGTGGGCTCGGCTTCCTGCCTTGAAGGCACCTCCTGCGAGACACCATTATATGCGGTGGTCAGAAATGCGCAAGGATAAAATAATGGTGTCAGGACTTTGGTCGTAAATACCTGGGAAGCCGGCAACAAACCGGGGTAGTCAGCCGTAATGGCGACTAAAGCATTGTCCATGCTAAGTTGGTGGAACACCCCATCAATTAGCTCCACCTTTATGTCCGGATCCTCTTCGAAGGCTGGATCAAGGGATCTTCTCGGATCCTCGGGTTGTGGGGCCGGACTATGTATGCTCTCCACAGTCCGGTCCTGCGTCAAATCCATAAAATAAGGTACTTAACTTTGAAAGCACGGGTCGGACAAATGAACGTCCGGTTACCCAGCTCCGAGGGTTATTCATTGAGAACCCATTCAATGGGCTCGTCTGGAGGAAGTCTTCCTTCTCCCCCTTGTACAGGCCGGACAGAATCTTAACCAGATCTTCGGCCGACTCCGTCCCTTTGCGGCCATGACGGGTGGCATCATTCTCCCCATTGAAATCCCACATGGGGTGGCCCCTGTATTGCAGCGGCTGCACCCCCCGCATTATGGACGTGGCCGTGACTCCAATCATGGTAAATCCGGAATGGGCTAGCAATCTTATCCGGCCCATCAGATAATGGACGCCCTTGTCTTCCTCCAGTTGAGGGCTCCGCGGGCACCAGCTTAAGCGCTTCTTCAGAGGAGCCCCACTAAACTCCGGGAGGCCGATCCAAACTGGGTCCGGCAGTGGAGCGTCCTCCAAGTAGAACCATTTCGAAGGCCAGTCTTCGGACGCCTTCTTCGGGGTTCCGGATGGGTATGCGGTCCCGGCGATGCGCCATATTTCGGCACCGCCCACTTGATATATTGACCCCTCATGAGAACGGGGTACGAGGCAGAATAGCCTCTTCCACAGTGCAAAATGGGGCTCGATGCCCAGGAATAGCTCGCAAAGAGCTACAAAACCTGTGATATGCAGAATAGAGGCGGGCGTGAGGTGATGGAGCTGGAGTCCGTAGAACTCCAGGAGCCCGCGGAGGAACGGATGTACAGGAAATCCGAGCCCCCTTATCAGATAGGGGACAAAGCACACCCGCTCTCCTTTAGAGGGGCTAGGGGTGGCCTCCGCTTGCTTCCCACCTTTGTAGGTGGCCATCCCGGCTACTATAAAGGCCGGAGGAAGATATCCCTCCGCTTGAAGCTTCACCAGCTCGTTGTGCGGAACCGAGCATCTTCTCCAATCTCCTGGCGGAGGGCTGGGAGCGCGAGAGGAGGAGCCGCGTCGACGGTCCATGATGGAATGGGTTTTAGGTCAGAAGCGCTCCGATGAGTACTCGCGGAAGGAGGGTGGTGTGATTTGGATCTGGATTCTTATCCCTCTTATAGGCAAATTATTTGCGCAGCTAGGGGGTAAAACATAAAAGATACCCTGGCTTTTCGCATTCGTGCGACGCGTGGAAGAGGGCCATTATTGGGCGTGGAAGCCAAGGAGCGCAACATTCATAAGGAAGCCGGACACTATTCGGCGAGAACATGGAATTTGGAGGAGAACCCGCCTTGCAACGCCGAAGACTATATATGCGCTGGACTTGTCGTCATTGAAGCCGGGTTCGGGGGCTACTGAGGGAGTCCTGGACTAGGGGGTGTCCGAATAGCCGGACTATCATCATCGGCCGGACTCCAAGACTATGAAGATACAAGATTGAAGACTTCGTCCCGTGCCCAGATGGGACTTTCCTTGGCATGGAAGGCAAGCTTGGCGATACGGATATGTAGATCTCCTACCATTGTAACCGACTCTATGTAATCCTAGCCCTCTCCGGTGTCTATATAAACCGGAGGGTTTTAGTCCGTAGGACGAACAACCATGACAACAATCATACCATAGGCTAGCTTCTAGGGTTTAGCCTCCTTGATCTCGTGGTAGATCCACTCTTGTACTACCCATATCATCAATATAAATCAAGCAGGAGTAGGGTTTTACCTCCATCGAGAGGGCCCAAACCTGGGTAAAAACATCGTGTCCCTTGTCTCCTGTTACCATCCGCCTAGACGCACAGTTCGGGACCCCCTACCCGAGATCCACCGTTTTGACACCGACACCTACCCTCTCGTGGGCCCCTCGAGGCTCCCCCGACCGACTTCTTTCGCCTATATAAGCCTACGTACCTTAAAAACATCGAATATCAACATAGATCGGGAGTTCCGCCGTCGCAAGCCTCTGTAGCCACCAAAAACCTCTCAGGAGCCCATTTCGGCACCCTGCCGAAGGAGGGAACCCATCACCGGTGGCCATCTTCATTATCCCGGCGCTCTCCATGATGAGGAGGGAGTAGTTCACCCTCGGGGCTGAGGATATGTACCAGTAGCTATGTGTTTGATCTCTCTCTCTCTCTCTCGTGTTCTCTCTATGGCACAATCTTGATGTATCGTGAGCTTTGCTATTATAGTTGGATCTTATGATGTTTTTCCCCCCTCTACTCTCTTGTGATGAATTGAGTTTTCCTCTTGAAGTTATCTTATCGGATTGAGTCTTTGATTTGAGAACACTTGATGTATGTCTTGCCGTGTTTATCTGTGGTGACAATGGGATATCACGTGCCACTTGATGTATGTTTTGGTGACCAGCTTGCGGGTTCCTCCCATGATCCTATGCGTAGGGGTTGGCACACGTTTTCTTGACTCTCCAGTAGGAACTTTGGGGCACTCTTGGAAGTACTTTGTGTTGGTTGGATGAATCTGAGATTGTGTGATGCATATCGTATAATCATGCCCACGGATACTTGAGGTGACAATGGAGTATCTAGGTGACATTAGGGTTTTGGTTGATTTGTGTCTTAAGGTGTTATTCTATTACGAACTCTTGAATAGATTGATCTGAAAGAATAAATTTGAGGTGGTTTCGTACCCTACCATAATCTCTTTGTTTGTTCTCCACTATTAGTGGCTTTGGAGTGACTCTTTGTTGCATGTGGAGGGATTGTTATATGATCTATCTATGTTATTATTGTTGAGAGAACTTGCACTAGTGAAAGTATGAACCCTAGGCCTTGTTTCCTATCATTGCAATACCGTTTACGCTCACTTTTATCATTAGTTACCTTGCTGTTTTTATTATTTCATATTACAAATACCTATATCTACCATTGATACGTCCATTTTGCATCATGCTTTTATATCAATATTTATTGCATTATGGGCTGTTATTACACATTATATCTCAATACTTATGGCTATTCTCTCTTATTTTACAAGGTTTACCATGAAGAGGGGGAATGCCGGCAGCTGGAATTCTGGCTGGAAAAGGAGCAAACGTTGGAAACCTATTCTGCACAGCTCCAAAAGTCTTGAGACTCCACGAAACAACCTTTTGGATTTAATAAGAATTTATGAGCGAAAGAAACAGGCCAGGGGCCCCACACCCTGTCCAGGAGGCAGGGGGCGCCCCCCCCTATAGGGTGTGCCACCCTATCTCCTGGGGCCCCTAGTGGGCCTCCGGCGTCCATCTTGCTATATCATCACTTTTACCCTGGAAAAAATCGTGGGCAAGCTTATGGGACGAAACTCCGCCGCCACGAGGCGGAACCTTGGCGGAATCAATCTAGTGCTCTGGCGGAGCTATTCTGCTGGGGACACTTCCCTCCGGGAGGGGGAAATCATCACCAACGTCATCATCAACGATACTCTCATCGGAAGGGGGTCAATCTCCATCAACATCTTCACCAGCACCATCTTGTCTCAAAACCCTAGTTCATCTCTTGTATCCAATCTTGTATCAAAACCACAAATTGGTACCTGTGAGTTGCTAGTAGTGTTGATTACTCCTTGTAGCTGATGCTAATTGGTTTACTTGGTGGAAGATCATATGTTCAGATCCTTTATGCACATTATTACTCCTCTGATTATGAACATGAATATGCTTTGTGAGTAGTTACGTTTGTTCCTAAGGACATGGGTGAAGTCTTGCTATTAGTAGTCATGTGAATTTGGTATTCGTTCGATATTTTGATGAGATGTATGTTGTCTTTTCCTCTAGTGGTGTTATGTGAACATCGACTACATGACACTTCACCATTATTTGGGCCTAGAGGAAGGCATGGGGAAGTAATAAGTAGATGATGGGTTTCTAGAGTGATAGAAGCTTAAACCCTAGTTTATGCGTTGCTTCGTTAGGGGCTGATATGGATCCACACGCTTAATGTTGTGGTTATGTTTACCTTAATACTCCTTTTTGTAGTTGCGGATGCTTGCAATAGGGGTTAATCATAAGTGGGATGCTTGTCCAAGTTAGGGCAGTACCCAAGTACCGGTCCACCCACATATCAAATTATCAAAGTACCGAACGGGAATCATATGAACGTGATGAAAACAAGCTTGACAATAATTCCCAATGTGTCCTCGGGAACTCCTTCCTCATTATTAGAAATTGTCCAGGCTTATCCTTTTCTAAATAAAGGATTGGGCCATCTTGCTGCACTTTACTTACTTGTTACTTGTTACTATTTATCTTATCACAAAACTATCTATCACCTACTATTTCAGTGCTTGTAGAGAAAACCTTACTGAAAACCGCTTATCATTTCCTTCTGCTCCTAGTTGGGTTCGACACTCTTACTTACGGAAAGGACTACGAAAGATCCCCTACACTTATGGGTCACCAAGACTCTTTTCTGGCGCCGTTGCCGGGGAGTGTAGCGCTTTTCGTGAGTGGAACTTGGTAAGGAAACATTTATATAGTGTGCTGAAATTTTCTGTTACTTGTCACTATGGAAACTAATCCTTTGAGGGGCTTGTTTGGGGTATCTTCACCCCAACCAGAAGAGCAAAGAGTTGCTCCTCAACCTACTGAACTTTATGAAAATATTTACTTTGAGATACCTTCGGGTATGATAGAGAAACTGCTAGCTAATCCATTTGCAGGAGACGGAACATTGCATCCCGATTTACACCTTATCTTTGTGGATGAAGTTTGTGGATTATTTAAGCTTGCAGGTACACCCGATGATGTTGTCAAAAGGAAGGTCTTCCCTTTATCTTTGAAGGGAGATGCATTGACATGGTATAGGCTATGTGATGATACGAGATCTTGGAATTATAAGCGATTGAAGTTGCAATTTCACCAGAAGTTCTATCCTATGCATCTTGTTCATCATGATCGTAATTACATATATAATTTCTAGCCTCGCGAAGGAGAAAGCATCGCTCAAGCTTGGGGAGGCTTAAGTCAATGTTATATTCATTCCCCAATCATGAGCTCTCTCGGGAAATGATTATTCAGAATTTTTATGCTCACTTTCTCTTGATAATCGCAACCTGCTCGATACTTCCTGTGCTGGTTCTTATTGCTGAAGACTATTGATTTCAAATGGGACTTATTGGAAAGAATTAAACGCAACTCTTAAGATTGGTGTTCCGACGATGGTAAGGAGTCAGGTATGACACCTAATTTTGATTGTGTTAAATATTTTATGAATATCGATGCTTTTCGTGGATTTAGCGCTAAGTATGGACTTGACTCTGAGATAGTAGCTACTTTTTGTGAATCTTTTGCTACTCACATTGATCTCCCTAAAGAGAAGTGGTTTAAATATAATCCTCATGTTGAAGTGAAAGTAGTTGCACCTATTACAGTCGAAGAAAAGGTTATTACCTATAGTGATCCTATTGTTCCTACTGCTTATGTTGAAAAACCTCCTTTTCCTGTTAGGATGAAAGATCATGCTAAAGCTTCGACTGTTGTTTGTAAGAGTAATACTAGGACTTATACACCTCCTGAGCAAATTAATGTTGAACCTAGTATTGCTATGGTTAAAGATATCTTGGATGAGGACTTAGATGGGCATGTTATTTCTTTCTTGGGTGAGACAGCTAATATTGCTAGACCTGATACTAAAACACGTAGACCTATCGTAGGCATGCCTGTTGTTTCTGTTAAAATAGGAGATCATTGTTATCATGGCTTATGTGATATGGGTGCTAGTGCTAGTGAGATACCTTATGATCTTTATAAAGAAATTATGCACGACATTGCACCCGTTGAACTAAAAGACATTGATGTTACTACTGAGCTTGCTAATAGGGATACCATTAAACCTATTGGGATTGTTAGAGATGTTGAAGTTTTGTGTGAGAAGGTTAAATACCCCGCTGATTTTCTTGTTCTTGGTTCCCCACTAGATTTTGTCCCATTATTTTTGGTAGACCTTTCTTGAATACTGCTAGTGCTAAGATTATTTGTGAAAAGAATATTGTTACTGTTGGCATAGATGGTATGTCTCACGAGTTTAATTTCGCTAAGTTTAGTAGACAACCTCGTGAAAGGGAACCACCTAGTAAGGATGAAATTATTGGTATTGCTTCCATTGCTGTTCCTCCAACTGATCCGTTAGAACAATATTTGCTAGACCATGAAAATGATATGTTTATGAAGGAAAGGGAAGAAATAGATGAAGTGTTCCTTAAACAGGAACCTATGCTGAAACATAACCTTCCCGTTGAGATTCTTGGGGATCCCCCTCCACCCAAGGGTGATCCCGTGTTTGAACTCAAACCATTACTTGATAATCTTAAGTATGCATATCTTGATGAAAAAGAAATATATCCAGTTATTATTAGTGCTAACCTTTCAGATAAAGAAGAAGAAAGATTATTGAAAACTCTGAAGAAGCACCGAGCTGCTATTGGATATACTCTAGATGATCTTAAGGGCATTAGTCCCACATTATGTCAACACAAAATTTTAGTGGAGAAAGATGCCAAACCAGTTAGAGATCCTCAAAGACGATTAAATCCCAAGATGAAGGAAGTGGTAAGAAAGGAGATACTAAAGCTCCTTGAGGCAGGTATTATTTATCCCGTTGCTGATAGTGAATGGGTAAGCACTGTCCATTGTGTCCCTAAAAAGGGAGGTACTACCGTTGTTCCTAATGATAAAGATGAATTGGTCCCGCAAAGAATTATTACAGGTTATAGGATGGTAAATGATTTCCATAAGTTAAATAAAGCTACTAGGAAAGATCATTACCCTTTACCTTTTATTGATCAAATGCTAGAAATACTATCCAAACACACACATTTTTGCTTTCTAGATGGTTATTATGGCTTCTCTCAGATACCTGTGTCAGCGAAGGATCAATCTAAAACTACTTTTACTTGCCCTTTTGGTACTTTTGCTTATAGAGGTATGTCTTTTGGTTTACGTAATGCACCTGCTACCTTTCAAAGATGCATGATGGCTATATTCTCTGATTGTTGTGAAAAGATTTGTGAGGTATTCATGGATGACTTCTCAGTCTATGGATCCTCTTTTGATGATTGTTTGAGCAACCTTGATCAAGTTTTGCAGAGATGCGAAGACACTAGTCTCGTCCGGAATTGGGAAAAGCGTCACTTTATGGTTAATGAAGGCATTGTCTTGGGGCACAAGATCTCCGAGAGAGGTATTGAAGTTGATAAAGCCAAAGTTGATGCTATTGAAAAGATGCCATGTCCCAAGGACATAAAAGGTATAAGAAGTTTCCTTGGTCACGCCAGTTTTTATAGTAGGTTCATTAAGGACTTTACTAAAATCTCTAGGCCTCTGACTAATTTATTGCAAAAAGATATTCCTTTTGTCTTTGATGATGACTGTGTAGAAGCGTTTGAAACAATTAAGAAAGCTTTGATCACTGCACCTATTGTTCAGATGCCTGATTGGAATTTACCTTTTGAAATTATGTGCGATGCTAGTGATTATGATGTAGGTGCTGTTTTAGGGCAAAGAGTCGATAAGAAATTGAATGTTATCCAGTATGCTAGTAAGACTGTTGATACTGCCCAGAGAAATGTTGGGGAACGTAGCAGAAAATAAAAAATTTCTACGCATCACCAAGATCAATCTATGGAGTCATCTAGCAATGAGAGAGAGGAGTGCATCTACATACCCTTGTAGATAGCGAGCAGAAGCGTTCAAGAGAACGGGGTTTATGGAGCCGTACTCGTCGTGATCCAAATCACCGATGCTCCTAGCGCTGAACGGACGGTACCTCCGCGTTCAACACATGTACGGTTGGGGAAGACGTCTCCTCCTTCTTGATCCAGCAAGAGGGAAGGAGAGGTTGATGGAGATCCAGCAGTACGATGGCGTGGTGGTGGAAGCAGCGATGATCTCGGCAGGGCTTCGCCAAGCTCAGCGAGAGGGAGAGGTGTTGCAAGGGGAGAGGGAGGCGCCAGGGACAAGGGTGTGCAGCCCTCCCTTCCTCCCTCTTTATATAGGGGCCCTGGGGGGGCGCCGACCCCCTAGAGATTCAATCTCAAGGGGGGGCGGCGGCCAAGGGGGGGACTTGCCCCCCAAGTCAAGTGGGGCGCCCCCCACCCCTAGGGTTTCCAACCCTAGGCGCAGGGGAGGCCCAAGGGGGGCGCGCCAGCCCACCAGGGGCTTGTTCCCTTCCCACTTCAGCCCATGTGGCCCTCCGGGATAGGTGGCCCCACCCGGTGGACCCCCGGGATCCTTCCGATGGTCCCGGTACAATACCGGTGACCCCCGAAACTTTCCCGGTGGCCAAAACTGGACTTCCTATATATAAATCTTCACCTCTGGACTATTTTGGAACTCCTCGTGACGTCCGGGATCTCATCCGGGACTCTGAACAACTTTCGGGTTACCTCATACTAATATCTCTACAACCCTAGCGTCACCAAACCTTAAGTATGTGGACCCTACGGGTTCGGGAATCACGCAGACATGACCGAGACAGCTCTCCGGTCAATAACCAACAGCAGGATCTGGATACCCATGTTGGCTCCCACATGTTCCACGATGATCTCATCGAGTGAACCACCATGTCGAGGATTCAAGTAATCCCGTATACAATTCCCTTTGTCAATCGGTACATTAGTTGCCCGAGATTCGATCGTCGGTATCCCAATACCTCGTTCAATCTCGTTACCGAAAAGTCACTTTACTCGTACCGTAATGCATGATCCCGTGACCAACCACTTGGTTACATTGAGATCATTATGATGATGCACTACCGAGTGGGCCCAGAGATACCTCTCCATCATACGGAGTGACAAATCCCAGTCTCGATTCGAGTCAACCCAAACGACACTTTCGGAGATACCTGTAGTATACCTTTATAGCCACCCAGTTACGTTGTGACGTTTGGTACACCCAAAGCACTCTTACGGTATCCGGGAGTTACACGATCTAATGGTCTAAGGAAATGATACTTGACATTTAGAAAAGCTCTAGCAAACTGTCACAGGCTAGATTATTGCTTGTATTAGTTGCATCTTAGAGCACTTATGTTTCATGTCTAAATTTCTGAAACTTGAACTGAGGAAATTAGAAAAGCCTCAAAACTTTCTAAAAGAAGAGCAAGAACCCTTTAAATTGCATTCAGTGATTCCAAAATGCCCTAAAAATCATTCTGGTAATTTTGGCAAGAGATATATATCAAACCAGAATTCTGGAACATTTTTGTGGAATATTTTGGAACAATGAATTTAAATCATATTGTATTTGGATTTGAAGTTATATTCATAATATATAATGATTATAGTTTCAAATGCCTGTGATATTTTATGTATATGTGGAGAAGTCCATTAAGTGACATAAAAATATCCAGGGGAGTTTTGGCACTGTTTTCAATTTGTTTAAATTTGAATTCAGTGGCAAAAGAATTAATAAAAAAGAAAACAAAACAGAAAATATAAACAGAGCAGAAGAACTTACCTGTAGCTTACCTGGCGCAGCCCACCTAGCGCCCAGCTGGCCCATCTTGACCGGCCTAGCCCACTTACCTCCTCGCTCGTCGTCTTCCTCTGCCAGTAGGCAGAGGCGAAGACGCACGCGCGCGCTGGGAGGCCTCCACCTCCTGCTTCGCGCTGGCAGCGTCCCCGCGAGTCTAGCTGCTCGCCCGGAGACGCTCAACACCCCCTGCACCTCTTCCCTCTCCCCCTGGACTTCTTCCCCTCATCTGCTCTCTCTGCGCGGCACCACCGAACACACCCGCCGCCGCCGATCGCCATAGCCGCAGCCACCGCCTCCCTCCCGCCTCTCCGACGCGCCCAAGGGATCCGCCTCGTCGCCTTCGTCCTCCTCGTCGAGCCACACATCGCTCGGAGCTCTACTTTGCCATCAATGCCATCGTCTTCAACCTCTCGGTCGCCGAGATCGCCGGCACCCGTTCGTCGTCTCCGACGCGTCCCAGAGCCCGCTGAGACCTCCTACGGCTTCGCTGTGAGCTCCTCTTCCTCTCCCCCTATCTCCCGTGCTCGTTTGGCCGCCGTAGCCGCCGTTCCCACCACGCCCGATCTCCGGCCGCCGCCCGTGCTCACCGCCGACGGCGCCACGGTGACCATTTGGTCCCGGGTGCGTGTCCACCGAGCTTGCCGCCCCGCTCTGAGCCTCGCTAGCGCCTTCCCTTGCCGCTTGCACCCTGCAGTGCCACCCGCGCACATCACCGAGCCCCGCCACTGCCTGAGCTCATCACCGCCGCCGCTACACGCTGTTCCCGGCATCCCCAGGACCACCACTGGATGCCCCGCACCACGGGCTCTCCAACGCACCTAACCGCGCGGCCATCCGTGGCCGGAAACGGCCGGTCGGCAATCACCGCCGCGTCGGGTCATCGCCGGCGTAACCACGCCAACGTGGCACGGCAATTAAGCGCTAACCCCGCTGCTTAAACCGCCCACAGCCACTAACAGTGGGCTCCAGGCCTGGTCAAACCCTAGTCAGCGCTGGGTTTGACCGGGATTAGCCCTGTGTCGCTGACGTGTGGCCCCCACACGTCAGGTTTGACCTGGGTCAACCTAGTTGACTGCTGACGCATGCATGACACAGTGCTGACGCTATTAATGATTTTCTGGATTTAAAATAAATCAGAAAATCCAGAAAATGTCCTAAACTTCTAAAAATCATAGAAATTCAACCGTAACTCCAAATGAAATAATTTATATATGAAAAATGATCAGAAAAATTCAATCTATCCATCTGCACTGGTTTCATGCATGATAAAGTAACTTAAACCTGCTGTTTATATCAAAACATGATAAGGCACTATTTAAATTCATAATTTGAGTTTGGAATTGAATCTTTGGTTCAAAATGACCCAAATCCATCTGGTTGTAGTTGCACTAGGCCAACACACTCATATTGACATGTCATGAGCATGCATCATATCGTGCATTGCATTGATTGTGTTTCTTTCTCAGTTGTCGGTAATTGCCCCCTCTCGATAGACGTGGTTTCGACGATGAGTTCAATGACACCGATGAAGAACTATACTATCTTAAGAAGTGCCAGGCAAGCAAAACCCCCTTGTTCATTCCGATACAATCCCACTCTCTCGCTCCTGCTCTCTTTTACTGCATTAGGACAACAACGACATATTTGTTACTTGTTGCGGTAGCTGAACCCCTTTTCCTCTGCATGACCTGTCATTGCCACAGTAAATAGATGAAACCCACTAGCATGAGTAGGAGTTGTTTGAGCCCTGATGTGCCTACTCATTCATGCTTGTTTGTCATGCCTGCTACTGTTTAGAGTTGAGTCAGGTCTGATTCATCGGGGATGAATTGGAGGTGTGTAAACATGTCCTACTGTGTGTGAGCTAAGTGTGTGAACACGATTTGGTAAAGGTAGTGGTGAGAGGCCATGTAGGAGAACATGGTGGGTTGTCTCATTGCAGCTGTCCTCAGGAACTGAGTTCTGTGTTTGTGATACATGAACAGTTACTACCACACATTGGGCTCCGGGTGCTCCAAGCTCTCTCGACTTATTAATCAAATCGATCTCTGTCCAGGAGTTGCAACTAGTTTCTAGTGTTTGTAGGTAGTGCTAGTAGTCTACCAAGTGGCTCCCGGTACAGGCGGGCTTGGGACAGACTAGGCACAGTGGCCCGGTGTACCAAGTGGCACCCGGATGGTGGACTTGGGAACCCAGCACACATCGTTTGGGGCCGTGAGCGACACCCTGACCGGATCTCCTTGCGGATGGAACCCAAATAGGCGATAAACCTGGACGAGAGACTTGTTTGGTTAGTTAGGTCGTGGCCGACTCCCTCGCCAGGCTTCCGCTTGAAGGTTGCCGAGATACACGAGGTGTACATGGCGGTAAGTGGCAAGAGCGTGTCTGAAGAAGTACACCCCTGCAGGGTTAATATTATCTATTCGAATGCCATGTCCGCGGAAAAGGACTTCTGGGTTGCCTGTGCAGTTCATAGACAAGTGAAAGTGGATACTCTAAAATACGCAAGATAAGCGTGAGTGCTATGGATGACGTTCTCGTAGGGAGACGGGAGCGGATCCATAGTGGTGTATTGATATGGTGAATATGTGGACTCGTGTGTGCCACCTCAAAAGAGTTACTTGCAGTCGTAGTTTAGGATAGCCACTGAGTCAAAGCTGGCTTGCTGCAGTTAAACCCCACCAACCCTTTGTTGATAATGATGCATATGTAGTTAGATCTGATGTAAGTCTTGTTGGGTACATTTGTACTCACATTTGCCTATTTTATGTTTTTGCAAAGAGACTTCAGTCTCACTAGTAGTTTCGTGTGGACTTCGATGTTTAGCTTGTTACCTCAGCCACGATCTTGTGCCCTCGGCAGGATCTGGTAGTTAGTCAGGCTTCTCAGCCTTTTTCATTTGTAGTTGTCTGTACTCAGATATTTTAAGCTTCCGCATGTGCTTTGACTTGTATGCTCTGAGTGTTGGGTCGTGAGACCCATGTTTGTAATATCTTGCTCCTCGGAGCCTATTGAATAAAATACTTGAGTTGTAGAGTCATGTTGTGATGCCATGTTGTATTTGCACATATTGAGCATATTGTGTGTATGTTATTGAAATGCTTGGTATGTGTGGGATCTGACTATCTAGTTGTTTATCCTTAGTAGCCTCTCTTACCGGGAAATGTCTCCTAGTGCTTCCACTGAGCCATGGTAGCTTGCTACTGCTCCGGAACACTTAGGCTGGCCAGCATGTGTCCTTCTTCGTTCCTGTGTCTGTCCCTTCGGGGAAATGTCACGCGATGAATACTGGAGTCCTGTTAGCCCGCTACAGCACAGTTCACCGGAGTCCTGCTAGCCCAGTGCTACATCCTTGATTCACTCGCTGATGACCGACACGTTCGATGCTGGGTCATGGATGCCTTTCCCTGTAAGTTTGTGCCACTTTGGGTTTACGACTAGCCATGTCAGCCCGGGCTCCTTATCATATGGATGCTAGCGACACTATCATATATGTGTGCCAAAAGGCGCAAACGGTCCCGGGTAAAGGTAAGGCGACACCCGTGGGGATACCGTGCGTGAGGCCGCAAAGTGATATGAGCTGTTACATGCTAGATCGATGTGGCATTGAGTCGGGGTCCTGGCAGCTTTGGTATCAGAGCTTGACTGCCTGTTGGATTACCAAGCCAAACTGGTCGAAATTGAGTCTAGAATTTTTTTAGTTATATAAGGGAATTGATTGTGGGATGGAACGTAAGGCTCTTTTTACTCCTTATACCTTATGCCTTCTGATCTGAGTCATCCTATCTTTTCTACGGGGTTAAGAAACTAGGCTTTCTCTTCTTTCTATCAAGATCACGTGTTACTAATCCATAGACTTATAAGATTGGTAAATTCAAGCCTCAGTTCAGTTCCTACTATCTTCGTGTATTCATAGTTGATCTCAGAACCTTGATATTGTGATGTTGAGTGGTTATGCCACCATTTTGTAGGATGTCTCAAATCTTTTGAGAATTTACAGCCGTTATGCTGTCCGAGTCATCCCAGGTGTCTAAACAATCTGATGCATTTGCAAAATCCTTTCCCTCTGGTTTCCATGTTCCTTTAGGCTAGGTTAATCACACTAATCGGTGAGTTGAGGTACTCTGCTGCCTTGACATATATGTTGGAGTTATTTTTATGACCCTAGGTGTCTTAGGGAACCACCTAGTAGTTTAGCCATGTTTTGCGTTCCCAGTATGATGATTCTGGCCATTATTCTCGAAAGCATCTCGTGATGCCATTTAGTTAGTAGGTATTCCACTCCTGTGTTATGTACCCGAGATTCACCCTATCTACCTCATGTTGTTAGTGTTTGCTAGTTCCTTTAGGATATTAGTAACCTTTGCGATAGTCCTCAAGATCCGTGGTATTTCTTTCTTCCAGATACCATGAACTCCTTATGGCACAAGTTCCTCGTTGAACCAGAAGATCACAACTAGAGTGCTCTTGATGAGTTCTTGATTCTATGTTGTGACTCTTCCAGTCCTACCTCTCTGCATGGATTGTCCGGAATAAATATGTTGAACTCGTTCGACATGCTAGTCCATGCATCCACAACTCAGAAAATCATATGTTCTCTTGGGTTGTCCCTCTTTAGTTGTCTTCTGACCTCGTCTATCAATTGATAGTCAAGAGTATGCGTGCATTCGTTCATCGATGCCTATTACTCTTGTGGTCCGTCAAGCCATTCTATTCCGGAATGACTAGGAGAAACAAACTCCAGAACCCCATCATATCCAGGATTGGGTCAAAGCAGTTGTACTCCGCAGATCAAAATGCCAATCCAGCTTTTGCTCTGTTCTACCTTAGCGTATTACTATATTTATATCAAGAATATCATGGAATTGCACACCACCCTATGAACTCTTGATATAGTGATACTTCTTGCCCTCATTATTCATTCCTCGGTTCCATGTTGTCGCAACCGGAATGCTGACAAGTGAATCATGATGTGTGAAATCAATACTGCTAGCAACCCCGTTGCTTGGTAGTTAATGGACAATAATCTCATTCTTAGCGTGTTGGTATTGAATCATCATTCTAAGATAGATTGTGCTACCTAATCCTTATTTCTGGTGCACTCTTCGATCAATGAGTTAGGATTATTCAATTCCTTGCTTATTTGATCATATCGTCTTGGCCTGAAAAGCAAGATTATTGTCGAGCTTAGTAGCATATTGGTGGCTCGTGATTTTCCGATTATCTTCCCGGAAGTATCACCAGGTTGTCCCCCTGACCAATGCGTTGAGCTCGTGATCAAGTTGGTTTCTTGTAAACCAACCTTCTCCAGAATCTGTGCAGGATACCCCTGAGCTAGTTGGTTAAGCTAAACAACAACTTGGAGAGTTGGAAGATAAAAGCTTGTCCGATTTAGTTCATTTTAAGGGATATCTTGTATGTGTGTTGAAGAAAGATGGTATTTTCATCGATTGACCCTCGTGGTCAGTTAATGGACCTATCATCTTATCCAATCTTTGATTCGAGTATGGGCTATCCTCAAATCAAATTAGAACCAACGACATTCATAATGTTGTCTTGCTCGTGGTTGTTTCTTCGAGCATACACCATTATATCTTTTGGTCTGACCAATACTATCACATTGTTCACATAATGGTGGAAGTCCAGTGATATGGAAATTCCGATGAGTTGCTGTTGAGCCCATTAGCGGCATTTTGTCTCCTCCATGATTCATGCTGAACATTAAGCTAGTGTTGGAAACTTTTGTAAGCATTATCTTCATGTCCTGTGCATGAAGCATATGTTCGGATGAAAGAAGTGACCTCCTCAAATTCGTGTGCATTTGATGCAAGCTGCCACCGTGAATTCGAGAAAGTCAATGTTGCCTCCTCTGGAACCATCTCAAGTCAGTCATGCATGTGCGAATGTATTCTATGGTTTGTAGATTAATTACCTGCACTCCATATGGATTCCCTAGCACACCAAGCCACTAATTGATTTGTTCAGGAAAAGGAGTTAAGTGCTAATCCATGGTAATGCACAAGACTTCGATATCCCCGATGATGGTTCCCACCTGAACTCGGTAGTGTTTAATTATAAGACTACTACGTGGCCATGCTTGTCTGGGACAACGTGTTCACATGTTTGTAGCAGAACCAGCTCATGTTTTGGAGCTTACTACCATAGTCCATTTCCCGAGAATCTCGCAACATCGTCTCGTCGATTTGTGTTGCAAACTTTCATTTTTCTTTCTAGACTCGATGAGTCTGGAATATCCTGACACCAACCAGATCTGAATCTCAGGCAGATATGATGGTTGGAACGTTCCCAAGAACTATAATATTGGTCTCTTGTAACCCAGTAAAGTGGATGTCATGGCCAACACACCCAACCGGAAGACCTATTATTGTAGTATCTTGATTGAGGAAGTTGGCCACATCCCATAAGGATTTCGTAGGATTTATTTCCTAGTTGTCCCTTATGGATTTTTGTGTTACCGAAGTCCGACCTTTTACTTGATGTTCTAGATACCAACCCATGTAAATGGGTTACGCTAGCACATCAAGGAGAACATTAGAAGTGGAGTGCTAAATGTCTCTTGGTCGATCATCCAGATTTTGTTTCCTTGGCCTCGCTAGGGTGAAATCTGAGAAGAAGTTATCTTCCTTTGCATCTGCATCGTCCATCACTATTCATCATGGTAGTACGATGTGTTGCCAGGATCCTCGGCGCGGATGTTGGTAAGACCCTGATGAATATGGAAATGCTCAAGTTCTTGAGAGCATGCTCACACACTAGGTTATATCCTCGGTATCAATTGGAATGTGCCTTCCGTTTGTCAAGTTGTCTTATAACTCTAGTTTCCTTTCCAAACTGAGTATGCCATTCTTTTGAATTCGTTCAAACGATCAATTGTGATTTGCCTTACGTTGGCATAAGGAGTTTCAATGATCTAGGTATCAAAAGTAATTCTTTTTGCCACTTAAGGGAATAATTCTACGAGTCACCTTCTCTAAGGTGCCCCGTTATGGAATCATGGCAATTATTTCATCGCTATCTTCAAACCATTCACCATCTCCTCAAGCATGGAATTGTTGCCTACCAAATTGAACCCCGTCATCTGTTCTTCCATCCCTCCCGAAGTGTGCTTGAACATCTCAGCTCAAGAGGTGTTCTATGCCTCATTCCGTGAGTTGATCGTGAGTTGCTCGATCCTCGAGAAGATCGATTCTTCTAGAGTTTTCATTTCTTCTCGTGGTCATGTTGAATGGAGTTCTCAAAGCAAGATGTCAAGATCAAGATGATGCAATGAATCAACATCTTCGAGAAGAGCTATTGGATCATGAGGATTGTGTTAGTTTGTGTCCCCTTTGTCCTCTTACCTCACATCTTGAATCTCGGGACGAGATTCTTGTTTAGTGGGGGTGAGTTGTCACAGGCTAGATTATTGCTTGTATTAGTTGCATCTTAGAGCACTTATGTTTCATGTCTAAATTTCTGAAACTTGAACTGAGAAAATTAGAAAGCCTCAAAACTTTCTAAAAGAAGGGCAAGAACCCTTTAAATTGCATTCAGTGATTCCAAAATGCCCTAAAAATCATTCTGGTAATTTTGGCAAGAGATATATATCAAACCAGAATTCTGGAACATTTTTATGGAATATTTTGGAACATCTTATATCTTATATTTACTAATTGGATGCACCATACGAGGCTCCACGTTAATCCTCATGTCTAAACAGTTATTTACCGTTGGATTAAAAGATCAATAGCCGAGATGTATTCTTGCACCGTGATGTTTGCAAGAGTCCAGAGATAATCAAATATGTTTTTTTCTCAAGAGTCCAGAAGATATTAAGTAATATATCTCTCCCTATAGAGCGATATCTCTCCTCTCCATGTCCCCATGTCACACCATCTCCTCCTTTGCCTCTTCTCTCTCCACCATGTTTCCAGCCCAAGGATTAATCAAGTGCATGTCCGATCAAGGTTGTGTACGTGCACCTCTAATGAGATATACTTTGCTTTTACAGCCGCAAAGATTAATCGAGTACGTGCTCTGATCAAAGTTGTGTACGTTCATGTTCAATTGAGCCAGCATGTTTGTCGCATCTCGCCGGATGGGCTTCCGCATGATCGTGTGGAGAAGAAATCAAGTTAACTTGCTTCATGGTTGTTCACGGGCCGACCCTGGCCGACGGTTCATGATGGTTCTCTTGCCGTCGATCATGCCTGTGTTAGAAGCCAGAAGAAATTGATATGTGTTACATATACAAACAGTACATACTAGCGCATCCAGTCGACAAAAATCAATCAACCTGTTTAGGAAGTAAGCTTGGTACATGTATGTGTGTTATTTACTACTATCTCTAGATCTGATGATCTTCTCCAATTTTGGTGACACACACGTATGAAGATGCATGCGGAAACACGGCAACAAACCATCGAGCCGCCGAAGACAAGCAATAGTATTTTCCTTTTCTGGACCGGAGACAAGCAACTGTTCATACCGTGGCTGCCGCTAGCATAGCCTAATTTGGAAAACAATATCAACAGCTGTATATCTTTTTGTCAAGTAATGGCATCATCAATGTCTATTCATGTCGTAGACACACAGAACAGGTACACACTCCCAATATTTTATTATTATATATATTTAGTGTATAATGAATGGAACAAGTCGTGTATATTTCTGTACGGATAGCCTGACTGCTACTTCCTTAAAGATTGTTTTTCTCAAGATAATTGGTGTGGTTGGTTGCTTGACTAAAGCGCTTGAAGGCATGAACTGATTAAAAGTGTATCATGTCGTTGGTGCTCATTAATATACATCATTAAAATTAGTTACACCGTTGGATTGTAGAAATAACGTCTAAGATTAAAGAAAAACTTGCGTACACAGATGGTCCCATTAAAAAAAATACATCTGTCATATTCAACATTGGTGAAAAAAACAGCCACGGTGCCGTAAAAGAGATAGCCTTACATCTGGCACGTTCAATATTATGGTGGGAGAAATAAAAATCATGTTTCCATAAAAAGAGATAGCCTCCTTCCATAAAAGTGGGCGCTAAAAAGGAAGAAAAAAAATAATCACATCTGACACGTTATACTTCGGGGACGAGACTTGCCTGCTCCCTCCCCATGCTCCCATCCGTGCTCCCGCGTACGTGGCTTGATTTGATTGGAAGAAAATAAGACCCGGCCCCACCCCCTGAAAATCAGGGGGGAGATGATTAGATTAGAAAAGAAAAAGAGAAAATGACAACCGTGGGATGAAGTGGAAGCACGGACGGGAGCATGGAAAGGGAGCAGGCAAGCCGGATCCATACTTCGGTGGAACAAAACTAGGTAAGTTGTGTCCATGGTTCCCTCATAAAAAAAAGGATAATCTCCTTCCATAAAAACTCCAGCGATGAAAAAAAATAGATCTGAAGATAGACTCCTTCAATAAAAGTTGGTGGCCGATCCTCAAAAAAATAAAAAAATAATAATAAAAAGTTGGGCGCTGAAATAGAAAGAAAAAAAGATCGCATATGAGATCTGACACATTATACTTCTGTGAAACAGAACTAAGAAAGTGGGGAGTGTCCACGGTTCCCTCAAAAAGGGTACTCTCCTTCCATAGAAACTCCAGTGATGGAAAAATTCAGATCTGTTTGATTGCCCTTGAAAGTCTATCAGTAAAATAACGTAACATATAGATGGCCCACAAAAAAGAAAGAACCTACACGTAACGTTGGTGAAAGAAAATAAGGAAATCATCGATGGTTCCTTATGTAAAAAGAATAGATTCCTTCCATAAAAACTCCATCTATGAAAAGAAAAAGGAAACATATCCATTCGATGTCCATTTCTTATCCTAACAAAAATAAAAAATAGCTATTAAAACATCATTATATACATATAAACGTATCATGCGCCACAAAGATATCATATAAAGAGTACATTTTTTCTACAACCACTACTTTCCCTCTCAAACAAACATCATTGTCTATGCGATGTACATATGTATAGTATGGATAGAAAATATTAAAAATTTCCCATGCAGGTTAACTAGAAGAGAAATTGTTTAAAATTTGTTGGTACAGACAACATCCTATAATCTCCTCTTTTTAAAATATGTATATTATTCGCTACGGTATGACGTATGTTGATAGAAAGTCGTTCATGTATGTGTCCATTATTCTATATGGAAACAAAGTTTTTTTAATTC
This sequence comes from Triticum timopheevii, assembly GCA_963921465.1. Taxonomy (NCBI): domain Eukaryota; kingdom Viridiplantae; phylum Streptophyta; class Magnoliopsida; order Poales; family Poaceae; genus Triticum; species Triticum timopheevii. The sequence continues at coordinate 246,405,617 of OY997262.1, read as the reverse complement.
CACCGTGTTTCCGTGGCAAAAAGGAAGATGTTGTCTTTTTTAGGTTAAATAAGAAATTAAGATATAATGTTACAATAGGGCACTTCATCTTTATCCGTTCTCGAAACTATTAGATCACGAATACATGATACATGCAACAACTTCTGCATTTGGAACTATATTTTCTACCAACATAATACCCTTATGTAACCTTGATAAGTAGGACATCCATATTTCCAGATATCGGCCATAAATCTTATGTGGATCGCTATGACACAATTCGATGCAAACAATATAATCACAAAATAGTCAAAGCAATGTAATTTAATTGGTATAGATGTGCATGTGTGATAATAATAACCTATATCAAAATATGAAAATTATTGTTTGATATTTCCAATTTCTCAAAACTTTGTTATATCTAATACTAAAATTGCTAGCCCGTGCAGGTGCACGGGTTGATGACTAGTTGAATTTAAATCATATTGTATTTGGATTTGAAGTTATATTCATAATATATAATGATTATAGTTTCAAATGCTTGTGATATTTTATGTATATGTGGAGAAGTCCATTAAGTGACATAAAAATATCCTGGGGAGTTTTGGCACTGTTTTCAATTTGTTTAAATTTGAATTCAGTGGCAAAAAAATTAATAAAAGAGAAAACAAAACAGAAAATATAAACAGAGCAGAAGAACTTACCTGTAGCTTACCTAGCGCAGCCCACCTAGCGCCCAGCTGGCCCATCTTGACCGGCCTAGCCCACTTACCTCCTCGCTCGTCGTCTTCCTCTGCCAGTAGGCAGAGGCGAAGACGCACGCGCGCGCTGGGAGGCCTCCACCTCCTGCTTCGCGCTGGCAGCGTCCCCGCGAGTCCAGCTGCTCGCCCGGAGACGCTCAGCACCCCTGCACCTATTCCCTCTCCCCCTGGACCTCTTCCCCTCCTCTGCTCTCACTGCGCGGCACCACCGAACACACCCGCCGCCGCCGATCGCCATAGCCGCAGCCACCGCCTCCCTCCCGCCTCTCCGACGCGCCCAAGGGATCCGCCTCGTCGCCTTCGTCCTCCTCGTCGAGCCACGCATCGTCGGGAGCTCTACTTCGCCATCAATGCCGTCGTCTTCAACCTCTCGGTCGCCGAGATCGCCGGCGCCCGTTCGTCGTCTTCGACGCGTCCCCGAGCCCGCCGAGACCTCCTACGGCTTCGCTGTGAGCTCCTCTTCCTCTCCCCCTATCTCCCGTGCTCGTTTGGCCACCGTAGCCGCCGTTTCCACCGCGCCCAATCTCCGGCCATCGCCCGTGCTCACCGCCGACGACGCTACGGTGACCATTTGGTCCCGGGTGCGTGTCCATCGAGCTTGCCGCCCCGCTCTGAGCCTCGCTAGCGCCTTCCCTTGCCGCTTGCACCCTGCAGCGCCACCTGCGCACATCACCGAGCCCCACCACCGCCTGAGCTCATCACTGCCGCCGCTACACGCCGTTCCCGGCATCCCCACGACCACCACTGGATGCCCCGCACCACGGGCTCTCCAACGCACCTAACCGCGCGGCTATCCGTGGCCGGAAACAGCCGGCCGGCAATCACCGCCGCGTCGGGTCATCGCCGGCGTAACCACGCCGACGTGGCACGACAATTAGGCGCTAACCCCGCTGCTTATACCGCCCACAGCCACTAACAGTGGGCTCCAGGCCTGGTCAAACCCCAGTCAGCGTTGGGTTTGACCGGGATTAGCCCTGTGTCGCTGACGTGTGGCCCCCACACGTCAGGTTTGACCTGGGTCAACCCAGTTGACTGCTGACACAGGCATGACACAGTGCTGACGCAATTAATGATTTTCTGGATTTAAAATAAATCAGAAAATCCAGAAAATGTCCTAAACTTCTAAAAATCATAGAAATTCAACCGTAACTCCAATTGAAATAATTTACATATGAAAAATGATCAGAAAAATTCAATCTATCCATCTGCACTGGTTTCATGCATGATAAAGCAACTTAAACCTGCTATTTATATCAAAACATGATAAGGCACTATTTAAATTCATAATTTGAGTTTGGAATTGAATCTTTGGATCAAAATGACCCAAATCCATCTGGTTGTAGTTGCACTAGGCCAACACACTCATATTGCCATGTCATGAGCATGCATCATATCGTGCATTGCATTGATTGTGTTTCTTTCTTAGTTGCCGGTAATTGCCCCCTCTCGATAGACGTGGTTTCGACGATGAGTTCAATGACACCGATGAAGAGCTATACTATCTTCAGAAGTGCCAGGCAAGCAAAACCCCCTTGTTCATTCCGATACAATCCCACTCTCTCGCTCCTGCTCTCTTTTACTGCATTAGGACAACAATGACATATTTGTTACTTGCTGCGGTAGCTGAACCCCTTATCCTCTGCATGACCTGTCATTGCCACAGTAAATAGATGAAACCCACTAGCATGAGTAGGAGTTGTTTGAGCCCTGATGTGCCTACTCATTCATGCTTGTTTGTCATGCCTGCTACTATTTAGAGTTGAGTGAGGTCTGATTCATCGGGGATGAATTGGAGGTTTGTAAACATGTCCTACTATGTGTGAGCTAAGTGTGTGAACACGATTTGGTAAAGGTAGCGGTGAGAGGCCATGTAGGAGTACATGGTGGGTTGTCTCATTGCAGCCGTCCTCAGGAACTGAGTTCTGTGTTTGTGATCCATGAACAGTTACTACCACACATTGGGCTCCGGGTGCTCCAAGCTCTCTCGACTTATTAATCAAATCGATCTCTGTCCAGGAGTTGCAACTAGTTTCTAGTGTTTGTAGGTAGTGCTAGTAGTCTACCAAGTGGCACCCGGTACAGGCGGGCTTGGGACAGACTAGGCACAGTGGCCCGATGTACCAAGTGGCACCCGGATGGTGGAGTTGGGAACCCAGCACACATCGTTTGGGGCCGTGAGCGACACCCCGGCCGGATCTCCTTGCGGATGGAACCCGAATAGGCGATAAACCTGGACGAGAGACTTGTGTGGTTAGTTAGGTCATGGCCGACTCCCTCGCCAGGCTTCCGCTTGAAGGTTGCCGAGATACCCGAGGTGTACATGGCGGTAAGTGGCGAGAGCGTGCGTGAAGAAGTACACCCCTGCAGGGTTAATATGATCTATTCGAATAGCCGTGTCCGCGGAAAAGGACTTCTGTGCTGCCTGTACAGTTCATAGACAAGTGAAAGTGGATACTCTAGAATACGCAAGATAAGCATGAGTGCTATGGATGGCGTTCTCGTAGGGAGACGGGAGCGGATCCATAGTGGTGTATTGATATGGTGAATATGTGGACTCGTGTGCGCCACCTCAAAAGGGTTAGTTGTAGTCGTAGTTTAGGATAGCCACTGAGTCAAAGCTGGCTTGCTGTAGTTAAACCCCACCAGCCCTTTGTTGATAATGATGCATATGTAGTTAGATCTGATGTAAGTCTTGTTGGGTACATTTGTACTCACATTTGCCTATTTTATGTTTTTGCAGATAGACTCCAGTCTCACTAGTAGTTCCGTGTGGACTTCGACGTTTAGCTTGTTACCTCAGCTATGATCTTGTGCCCTCGGCAGGATCTGGTAGTTAGTCAGGCTTCTCAGCCTTTTTCATCTGTAGTTGTCTGTACTCAGACATTTTAAGCTTCCGCATGTGCTTTGACTTGTATGCTCTGAGTGTTGGGTCGTGAGACCCATGTTTGTAATATCTCGCTGCTCGGAGCCTATTGAATAAAATACTTGAGTTGTAGAGTCATGTTGTGATGCCATGTTGTATTTGCACATATTGAGCATATTGTGTGTATGTTATTGAAATGCTTGGTATGTGTGGGATCTGACTATCTAGTTGTTTATCCTTAGTAGCCTCTCTTACCGGGAAATGTCTCCTAGTGCTTCCACTGAGCCATGGTAGCTTGCTACTTCTCCGGAACACTTAGGATGGCCGGCATGTGTCCTTCTTCATTCCTGTGTTTGTCCCTTCGGAGAAATGTCATGCGATGAATACCGGAGTCCTGTTAGCCCGCTACAGCCCAGTTCATCGGAGTCCTGCTAGCCCAGTGCTACAGCCTTGATTCACTCGCTGATGACCGACACGTTTGATGCTGGGTCATGGATGCCTGTCCCTGTAAGTTTGTGCCACTTTGGGTTTACGACTAGCCATGTCAGCCCGGGCTCCTTATCATATGGATACTAGCGACACTATCATATACGTGTGCCAAAAGGCGCAAACGGTCCTGGGCAAAGGTAAGGCGACACTCGTGGGGATACCGTGCATGAGGCCGCAAAGTGATATGAGGTGTTACATGCTAGATCGATGTGGCATTGAGTCGGGGTCCTGACAGCAAACGAACTACACGATCTTGTGCTATGCTTAGGATTGGGTCTTGTCCATCACATCATTCTCCCAATGATGTGATCCCGTTATCAATGACATCCAAATGTCCATGGCCAGGAAACCGTAACCATCTATTGATAAATGAGCTAGTCAACTAGAGGCTCACTAGGGACATGTTGTGGTCTATGTATTCACACATGTATTACGATTTTCAGATAACACAATTATAGCATGAACAATAGACAATTATCATGAACATGGAAATATAATAATAACCATTTTATTATTGCCTCTAGGGCATATTTCCAACAGTCTCCCACTTGCACTAGAGTCAATAATCTAGTTACATTGTGATGAATCGAACACCCATAGAGTTCTGGTGTTGATCATGTTTTGCTCGCGGAAGAGGTTTACTCAACGGATCTACGACATTCAGATCTGTGTGCACTTTACAAATATCTATGTTTCCATCTTGAACATTTTCACGAATGGAGTTGAAGCGACGCTTGATGTGTCTGGTCTTCTTGTGAAACCCGGGCTCCTTGGCAAGGGCAATGGCTCTAGTGTTGTCACAGAAGAGAGTCATCGGCCCCGACGCATTGGGAATAACTCCTAGGTCGGTAATGAACTCCTTCATCTAGATTGCTTCATGTGCTACCTCCGAGGCTGCCATGTACTCCGCTTCACATGTAGATCCCGCCATGACGCTTTGCTTGCAACTGCACCAGCTTACTGCCCCATCATTCAAAATATACACGTATCCGGTTTGTGACTTAGAGTCAACCAGATCTGTGTCGAAGCTAGCGTCGACGTAACCCTTTACGACAAGCTCTTCGTCACCTCCATATACGAGAAACATATCCCTAGTACTTTTCAGGTACTTCAGGATATTCTTGACCGCTGTCTAGTGTTCCATGCCGGGATTACTTTGGTACCTTCCTACCAAACTTACGGCAAGGTTTACATCAGGCCTGGTACACAGCATGGCATACATGATAGACCCTATGGCCAAGGCATAGGGTACGACACTCATCTTTTCTCTATCTTCTGCCGTGGTCGGACATTGAGCCGAGCTCAATTTCACACCTTGCAACACAGGCAAGAATCCCTTCTTGGACTGATCCATATTGAACTTCTTCAATATCTTATCAAGGTATGTGCTTTGTGAAAGACCTATGAGGCATCTCAATCTATCTCTATAGATCTTGATGCCTAATATGTAAGCAGCTTCTCCAAGGTCCTTCATTGAAAAACACTTATTCAAGTAGGCCTTAATGCTGTCCAAAAGTTCTATGTCATTTCCCATAAAAAGTATGTCATCCACATATAACATGAGAAATGCTACAGAGCTCCCACTCACTTTCTTGTAAACACAGGCTTCTCCATAACTCCGCATAAACCCAAATGCTTTGATCATTTCATTAAAGTGAATGTTCCAACTCCGAGATGCTTGCACCAGCCCATAGATGGAGCACTGGAGCTTGCATACCTTGTTAGCATTCTTAGGATCGACAAAACCTTCCGGCTGCATCATATACAATTCTTCCTTAAGAAAGCCGTTAAGGAATGCCGTTTTGACGTCCATTTGCCATATCTCATAATCGTAGTATGCGGCAATTGCTAACATGATTCGGACGGACTTCAGCTTCGCTACGGGTGAGAAGGTCTCATCGAGTGAACCCCTTGAACTTGTCGATAACCCTTAGCGACAAGTCGATCCTTATAGATGGTAACACTACCATCCGCGTTCGTCTTCTTCTTAAAGATCCATTTATTTTCTATCGCTCGTCGATCATCGGGCAAGTCTGTCAAAGTCCATACTTTGTTTTCATACATGGATCCTATCTCGGATTGCATGGCTTCAAGCCATTTGTTGGAATTTGGGCCCGCCATCGCTTCTTCATAGTTTGAAGGTTCACCGTTGTCTAACAACATGATTTCCAGGACAGGGTTGCCATACCATTCTTGTGTGGAACGTGTCCTTGTGGACCTTCGAAGTTCAGTAGCAACTTGATCCAAAGTACCTTGATTATCATAATTAACTTCCTCTCTAGTCAGTGCAGGCACCACAGGAACATCTTCCTGAGCTGCGCTACTTTCCGGTTCAAGAGGTAGTACTTCATCGAGTTCTACTTTCCTCCCACTTACTTCTCTCGAGAGAAACTCTTTCTCCATAAAGGACCCGTTCTTGGCAACAAAGATCTTGCCTTTGGATCTGAGTTAGAAGGTATACTATCGGTGTCAAAACCGACGGATCTCGGGTAGGGGGTCCTGAACTGTGCGTCTAGGCGGATGGTAACAGGAGACAAGGGACACGATGTTTTTACCCAGGTTCGGGCCCTCTCGATGGAGGTAAAACCCTACTCCTACTTGATTGATATTGATGATATGGGTAGTACAAGAGTGGATCTACCACGAGATCAAGGAGGCTAAATGCCACACCCTGATTTTCATGCCACAACACTTAAGCCAGTAAATCATGCTAAAATGTGGATTGACAAAACTTTTGAGTGTTTTGTCTTTGCTTTGATTGAATGGTTGACTGTTGTTTGCAAGTGCTCTAAAAATCAAATAAATCCTCCAACTCCTATACTTCATCTCCTTAATTAAGGGCAGTAAAAATATTTCCAAAAATATATTTGACTCCTATTAGATATAGCATACCCAGAAACCACAAAAATATAATTTTAAAGGTTATTTTACTATTTTATTTAAAAGCTTTTTCTTAAGGCCAGAAATGGTCTTTAATAGGGAAAAAATATTTTATTGTTTTAAAAATATTTGACAAAAATCAGGGAAACTCAGAGGACATATATTGTCCATATGTAAGAGTTTCAACACATGGTCATGTTCAAAATATTGGTCAAATCCCTCAAAAACCCTTTCTGGATATTTCAAGCTTTTGAAATATTTACAAAGGAAATATTATCCAAAAATTCCAAGAAAATTCTATCATGTCACATATGACATATTTGGTGATCTTGCCAAGTCTTATGTCTTGGAGAATAAGATAACATCATCAAATCCTCTCAAAACCATTTCTGTCCATTTTGAAGTTTGAGCAACTTTACATTGCCAAACATTTCCAAATGTTCTCAAACCTTGTGCACATTCTCAAATGGTCTAATTATTCATCTAGACCAAGTGGCACAAGTTGGAGAACAAGTTAACTTGATCAAGTGCCCCAAAACCCTTCCTGTCCAGAACCAAATTTGAACAACTCGACATTACCAACTTTCTCTCCATGGTTCCAACTTTTGTGAGCATGATCACATGACCAAATGAGGCCACCACACCAAGTGGTGCATCAAGGAGAACAGATTTGCATGACTAAATCTTGGAAAGCCCATTTCTGCTGATTCCTAGGGTTTACAAAAGTTGCATTGGCAACTTTGCCCAAATGAGCTCAAAATGGGTGGAAGGCCCTATTTATATGTGTCATTTCACCCTGTGGAGTCACATGGCTATTGGAAATCATTTGCTTGCCAAAACCATCATCAAACACCTTCTGCCTCTTTACCAAAATCCCATTTTTGGCCTCTTCCACTAATCCAAATGAGTTCTCCTCTTTACCACACCTCCTCCTAACCTCCCTCTACCTCTGGCGTTCAGCTCAAGTCAATGCAATTTGATCAAGGGGATGGAACCACTAATTTTCTATTCTGGACAGCCCCATTTCCACTCTTCTCCATCCTCTCTCTTCACCCACTGGCCATTCCAGAGCATCCAAGGCTCTCCCTAGGCTTTAGCCCATCACCCAGCACACTCCAGACGCAAGTGGACACGGCAGAGTGCGTAAAACGCGCTCATGCCGGCCAAAAGCCTGCTCTGGAGCGCGCTACAGTAGCGGCCGAGCCCTGCCGCCGCACTCCCGTCCACCTCGGGCCGCCCAAGCGCGCGAGTCGACGCGCCTCGGCGTCCGCGACACGCCACGGCCTGGTCCCCCTCCTCCTTCTCCCTCCTGCTGCCTCTGCTCACACGCGCGCCGGCCGCCCGAGAGCTCCAATGGGCGGCCTCACACGCGCGGCACCCTGGCCCTTCCCCGCTCCTTCTCTCCCCTCCTCTAGCCCTAGACCAACCCCACGAACACCCCAGACACGCCCATGCGCGCCCCCGTGGCCTCCAGCAACGGCTAGGAGCTCGCCGGCGCACGAGCCACGGTGCACCTCGCCCCCTTATATTTAAGGTCACCCCCGAGCCTCTTCTCCACTCCTTTGGCTCTCTCTCCCTCCCTTGCACCCCCGGACCAACCCACTCCTCCTCCCGTGCCTCCCTTCTCCTCCTACCACCACACGGCCGCCGCTTCGGCTCGCTCAAATTCGAGCAACGCCGAGCTCACCTCCCTCCCTTTTCTCCACACAAAGGCTCCCCGTGGTCCGGCCAACCTCCCCACCTCCTCGAACCGTCGCGGGGATGCTCGAACACCAAGAGCCATGGATAGCCGACGACCTCCCCCCGCCACCGTCAAAGTTGCGGTCACCTCGGCCCCCTCCGGCGGCCGTGACCTGCACCAGTGGATGCGCCTCTCCGCGCTGAGCTCGCCCATAGGCAGAGCGCCGCGGGAGACGGCCGGCGTGCGCTCTGCCTCCCCTACTCTGTCTCGAGCGGGAGGTAGAGGACGACCGCCCCGCCAGCTGGCGTGGGGGCCCGCGTGTCGGCGACCCTGTGGACCGGGCCCGCAAGTTTAAGTGGAAACGGCTTCCAGCCGACCCGCTTTCCCTGCTGGGTGGCGCTCTTCCGTAGTGCGCCTTCGGCGTCACCTCTTCACTCGTGCAGCTGAGCCGCTGGGCCGAGCCCAGTAGGCGCTGTTTAGCTGGGCTTCGCCCAGTGCGCTTTATAAGGTTGACATCTTTTCTTCCTTTTTCTCTTTTTATAAATATTGTAAAATCTCTAGAGAATTCAGATGGACTCCAAATTTGATGATTCAAATTTCTAGTGACTCTATAAATCATGATCTATCTGGTGATGCAACATGCACATTTTTCCAGAGACCTTTTCATCACAAATATTTATTAAAACCCCATTTTCCATTTCTGTGATGAACTTTAGAAAATCATAGAGAGCCCATTTTTGATCCAAAGTCCATGATTCAAAATCCTAGATGTCTATAAGTTCATAACTTAGTTTATGAACATTTTTATTAATACTTTCTGTACCACATAAATTATTGAGCCATTTCTTCATATTTATCAACTTTGCAAATTCGTAGGAAATTCATTTGGACTCCAAATCCAGTGAAACCAATTCCTAGATGCTTCTAAAATCATCCTTTGTTAAATGGGTGCCTTTGCTCATTTTTCAAAGTAATTCTTCTGTACACTTCTTGCAATTCCATAAACCCCTTGATTCCATCATATCGAAATGTTTAGAGATAACCACTGATCCAATTCCAATGAAACCACTTTGGTTATTTTTCATATAACCAGAGATATCCTAGAAAAGTCCAACTCACATTTTTAGATCACTTTTATTTCCTGCCTTGTTGTGTTGCTTATTGTGTTTGTTTCCGACGTTAGTTGACGAAGTAGACGGAGTACTTGGAGAAGGACCAGAAGATTTCAAGACTCTGATGAAACAGGCAAGCAGCCCTTTGACCATGTCTATGAAACCCTTTTTATGCATGTCGTATAGCACCATATTGTTGTTGCAATGGAATCATGATGAGGTGGTAACAACCTTGATGGTTTGCCACCGTACTTCCTCGTTGATACTTGCATTGTGCATGACTCTACCTTCATATGAGGGTTATGCCGGTGGGAGTAGATAGGATGCTAAAGTAGTGCTACGCAAAAAGGGACGGGAATATGCATAGTGATGGAGACAAAGTAATTTCAAAGGACTTTTCGAAAACCCTGTCGGGTGCCACTTATGCCCGAGGGAGATGATGAGATGGGTAACCACTTGATGACGAAGTGGTGTACCGAGGCAAGTGTGTGTGTTGTTTTCAAAACGGATTGGTTTAAGTTGCGACCGTTATTCCAACCTTACATGCGCAACCACTCTACCCTTATATGGGAAAGGGCATTATTGAGTACCTAGACCGATACTAGCTTGGAGCCTGCATTACTAGTGACGGGAGAGTTGTTGGTGCGCTCTCTCGGGACGGGGTCGTGCCAGGTAGGGCGGCCATGATCATTTTTATGGGGCACCAGACACACCGTTGGTACCCCGTGCCAGTGGTATGTGATAAATATGGGATACAGGCTCCACGAAAATGTTATGTGAAATGTTGGGCACGGGGGTCACTGCCAATCGAGTGGACTCCATGTTAGTGTCGTCTAGGGAAAGATAGTGATCGGGTGCTTACCCCGGGTACTTGAGGTACCGCGGGTCGTGGCTGACACGGAAGTTCCCCGGATGTTGTGGGTACAGTGTGCAACCTCTGCAGAGTGTAAAACTATTCGAATAGCCGTGTCCACGGTTAAGGACAGTTGGGTAACCGCTCTTGGGCTACGTACACTTGTTTGCAAACCAAGTGTGTGGGTTGATAAAATGACTTGGGTCAAGTCGAGGGACTTGACATGATTGAGATGGGTTGGTGCCCACTCTATTTATGTTAGATGGGTTGGTGCCCACTCTATTTATGTTAGATGGGTTGGTGCCCACTCTATTTATGTTGATATCTGTAACTTGTCCTCATGGTTACTTGGATTCTCTTGATGCATGTCTTACCAAAGGGTTTTGAACATGTCATTGCACTCCAAACTAGCTTTCTGCAAAAATTTACCTATATCATGCATTGTTGTACCTTGGACCAAAACATGGGTTGCTTGCGAGTACATTCAAAGTACTCATTGGCTTGCCACTGGTTATTTTATTGGCCAGGCATGAAAGAACAGGATATGATGAGGAATACTTCGGTGACGAACATGCGAGCTAGGACGCTTCCCAGTCAGAATGCTTGTAGGGTTAAGGCAGATGGCATGGGTCCAAGTTGTTATTGAAGAATCTTCCGCTGCGATGATATACTCAAGACTTGACCATAAGGGTCCTACTTGTGTAAAATGGTATGTATGGATGTAAGACTCTTGTTATTCAGCTTCTGTGTGTTCAGTGAGCATTGATCTCTGGGGTCACTGTACACGTGCATTCGGTGATCACGACTTATGAGTTGGGGTCCCCACAAAGCTGGTATCAGAGCCATCCTGACTGTAGGAAGCCTTAGTTAGCATGGTTGTTAGTTAGGGTAAAACTATTTCCAAAACTACTACTAGTTTTCAAAACTATCTATACTTCTCTTCCCTTCTCAGTTTTTCGAAAACTAAGGTATACATTCCTTATTAATCTCTTCCCCTTCAAAACCTTTGGTCGCTAGAACCCTTATGCCCCTAACCACTGGATTCCTTGTAATCCTCGTGGATAATCTGGAAGGAAGATGCCTTGCCAGACGTTCACCCACATCTCCTGAACACAAGATTGGCGACATCACAACAAGATGATACCAACAGGAGATACATCGTCAAGGAATGAGGACCTGAAGACCCAGGAGATGGTGACATCCTTGACACTACCCCAATATGATGCAACCTTAGCCTACGATGATCAGGGCATAGGATATGCAAGATCATGATATACATCGCTAATAGGGTGACCCTGTCACTACCGTTGTTGTGTCGGCAACCACCGATGGATGAGAACCTAGCCAATTGGTCCGCCTCACCATAGTGAGCAGGAAAACGGTTCCCCTCATCCCCCGCTCTTGGTGTCATCAACGTAACCGACATGATGGACCTCTATTATGCCTTGATAATGTCATTGCATAAAGGATTACCTACCTGGTACCATCGGTGGCTTAGAAGACAAAAATAGGGATCATCGTGATTAAGAAGACAATAGAAGACCAAGTCAATGCCAGTTACGAGAAGCCACCTTCACCCCATCACTTCAACAGGCGAGAAGTCGTTAAAGAATCTTTAGGCTCAACCCGGATTGTTTCATCGAACAACTACAACACACGTAGCAACACCTGAGGAAAACTCAGAAGACTGCATGAGGCACAAGGCACGACTACTGAGTCCGAGAACCCCTAGGGTAGGATGAGTCGTGTACCCCCTATGCGCAGTCGAGTCCATATGATAGTTCGAATAGAACCATGATTGTGTGTTGCTTGTTTTTATTTGTTTATGTTTTGATATCAGTCGCCCTTTTGCCCTAGGAAACAAGTACGCGACTATATCACCTGCCTTATTTTTTTGTTCGTGTTTGGCCCTTTTTGGCACTTGTTTGTTGCACTTGCACCATAAAACCCCCTTTAGGCATCCCTCCTCTATGCTACTTTTCCCTCTCATCTCTCTCCTCAACTGAAGACAAGATACACCATGGATTCTACTTCGACAACCAACGAGCACTGGAGACTTTTGTTGCATCCTCCTCGACCAAGTACAACCCCGTATGTTTACACCTCAAGACTAGAACCCTATTCCTAGACCCTTCAAGACTTCACGAGATACCCCAGCTCGAATCCTTAACCATGAGCTTAACCTACGGAATTGTAAGAGAACCTGTTAAGCCTCCGTAACCTTGCTTATCACTGGGTTCATTATGGAACTAGTGGACATAGTGAACGAGCACATTATCATCCTAAGATAGCACCAAAACTGACGATGCCATAGGAAGGACCAATCTGAGGATATAGGAATAGAGGGCAAATGACTTGATGAGTTTATATCAATGACTTGAGGAATTATATGAGACTATTTGGTGGATTATGAGGCTTTGATATTGGTAGATGAACTTGGTGGGATCATGAGTATAGATTAGCATAGCTTTCATTACCCCTGAGTAAATTGGATTTAGTAGGATAATTGTGTTCGCAAGATGGAATTCTTGGAAGTATTTGGATTTAAACTTAGCCATGGGATATTGATAGGAGAGAGTTGATATTACGTGAATGACTTGGGGGGAACATGTTGGAATTCTCGTTGGACACAAGATTTGGATTTAAGTAGCTGATTCTAGTTGAATATAGATGTTGAGTATGTCTACATGGTTCGGAGTAAATTGGATTTAGACTGATGATCTCGATCATAATACCATGTTTCTCGGTGGACGGTAAACTAGGAGATTGGACTAATTGTCAGAGTTTATTTAGGGAATCTGTATGAACCAACCTTGGAGTTTACTTGACTACAATAAATGGAAATTGGTGGACCGACTATAGTAAAAATAGCCCTTTCAAGTATCTAGGGTTTATAGGAACCTTAGGAGATCATGTGGAACACCTAAACCATTGGATTTGTAGAATTAAATGGATATGTAGTGATTGATGGAAGTTCATGGGCTGTTGGAGTTGATTCATAGGAAGGAAACAAGATCTTGGAGTGGCATACGACGTGTTTCCTTAGATAGAGGTGCTTTATCTTAGACCTTGGAAGAACAGGCTGAGCACTTGGATTGTCACATTCAAGCTTAGCAGCTTATATGTTCTACCCATGGATTTTTAGGGGTAGACATACATATGAGTTTGGGGATTGTGGACATATATGATTTTGTTAGACCTCCTCTCGGGAGCCATGAGGATATGAATCACATGAGTGATGATTGGAGTTGACCTATACGAGCTGATTCTTTTGGTAATATGAGGTGAATACTAGGTAGAAGTATTGGCATCTCAGAAACTGTGCTCAAGGATAAGATGATAAATGTTCACTCGCACACTAGAATCCTTGAAACCCTTAAGCCCTACCAAGCCACAACATGGTCGGATCATGACCATGGGCTTTGGCCCTAGGTCAAGTAGACCCTGGCCAATACTCAACCGTGACCACCACCGATACCCCAAGCTATACCCTATGTACCCCGTGGGCAAGTCTTCACGGAGTACTCGGACAAGTTAGTTGGCATCTTTCTTTGGTGATATACTTGCCTACCCGAAGACGGAAGAAGAACCGTTCAACCGGTTAGGGAACGTCTGAAGACCGCCATGTCAAGGAGGAAGAACTACCACCACCATCAAGAAGTAAACCTCCACATTGAAGACCATGCGTGTCTACAAACCACTCCTCTCAAAGACACCGAACATTACCAAGACAAGGAAGCTTACACCAAGATTCATCGGCCTTCTTCAAGATCACTCCAAGATTTAACAACCCCCTCCGAGATCGCCACAAGACGAAGAGAAGACAGATACCAACTAGAGTTACCACCTGGCACACCCACTATGCACAGCGTTTTTCCACACGACACCACTCCAGAAACATTTCCAACTTCCTAACTAGCCCGGTCTCTACAAGGACATCGATCACCGAGCCATCGACCTCCAGCCCAATATGACCACCGCAAGAAACCCCTTAGAAACCTGGATCGAGAAGAACGTCATACACGAAGCCACGCCATCAAGTACTTCAAGCTCAATGGAGCACTACACGGAAGCAGAAGCAACATGTGGACTTGAAGACTACCCCACATCCAAGTTTCTGTTTTCCTTTCCGCGCCTAGTCTGGGAATCTCGGGGACGAGATTCTTGTAAGGGGGGTAGGTCTGTCACACCCTGATTTTCATGCCACAACACTTAAGCCAATAAATCATGCTAAAATGTGGATTGACAAAACTTTTGAGTGTTTTGTCTTTGCTTTGATTGAATGGTTGACTGTTGTTTGCAAGTGCTCTAAAAATCAAATAAATCCTCCAACTCCTATACTTCATCTCCTTGCCCCAAACTCTTGAACCAATGATCATGCCATGTGTATAGGACATAAAAATAATTTCTTACAAAAATAATTTGGCCAAATAGTATTTTCAAAAATTAGTTTTTCAAAAACCCCTGAATTGAGGTTTGCACTGCAAGAACTTAATTAAGGGCAGTAAAAATCTTTCCAAAAATATATTTGACTACTATTAGATATAGGATACCCAGAAACCACAAAAATATAATTTTAAAGGTTATTTTACTATTTTATTTAAAAGCTTTTTCTTAAGGACAGAAATGGTCTTTAATAGGGAAAAATTATTTTATTGTTTTAAAAATATTTGACAAAAATCAGGGAAACTCAAAGGACATATATTGTCCATATATAAGAGTTTCAACACATGGTCATGTTCAAAATATTGGTCAAATCCCTCAAAAACCCTTTCTGGATATTTCAAGCTTTTGAAATATTTACAAAGGAAATATTATCGAAAAATTCCAAGAAAATTCTATCATGTAACATATGACATATTTGGGGATCTAGCCAAGTCTTATGTCTTGGAGAACAAGATAACATCATCAAATCCTCTCAAAACCATTTCTGTCCATTTTGAAGTTTGAGCAACTTTACATTGCCAAACATTTCCAAATGTTCTCAAACCTTGTGAACATTCTCAAATGGTCTAATTATTCATCTAGACCAAGTGGCACAAGTTGGAGAACAAGTTAACTTGATCAAGTGCCCCAAAACCCTTCCTGTCCAAAACCAAATTTGAACAACTCTACATTACCAACTTTCTCTCCTTGATTCCAACTTTTGTGAGCATGATCACATGACCAAATGAGGCCACCACACCAAGTGGTGCATCAAGGAGAACAGATTTGCATGACTAAATCTTGGAAGGCCCATTTCTGCCGATTCCTAGGGTTTACAAAAGTTGCATTGGCAATTTTGCCCAAATGAGCTCAAAATGGGTGGAAGGCCCTATTTATATGTGTCATTTCACCCTGTGGAGTCACATGGCTATTGGAAATCATTTGCTTGCCAAAACCATCATCAAACACCTTCTGCCTCTTTACCAAAATCCCATTTTGGCCTCTTCCACTAATCCAAATGAGTTCTCCTCTTTACCACACCTCCTCCTAACCTCCCTCTACCTCTGGCGTTCAGCTCAAGTCAATGCTATTTGATCAAGGGGATGGAACCACTAATTTTCTATTCTGGACAGCCCCATTTCCACTCTTCTCCATCCTCTCTCTTCACCCACTGGCCATTCCAGAGCATCCAAGGCTCTCCCCAGGCTTTAGCCCATCACCCAGCACACTCCAGATGCAAGTGGACACGGCAGAGCACGCAAAACACGCTCATGCCGGCCAAAAGCCTGCTCTGGAGTGCGCTACAGTAGCGGCCGAGCCCTGCCGCCGCACTCCCGTCCACCTTGGGCCGCCCAAGCGCGCCAGTCGACGTGCCTCGGCGTCCGCGACACGCCACGGCCTGGTCCCCCTCCTCCTTCTCCCTCCTGCTGCCTCTGCTCACACGCGCGCCAGCCGCCCGAGAGCTCCAATGGGCGGCCTCACACGCACGGCACCCTGGCCCTTCCCCGCTCCTTCTCTCCCCTCTTCTAGCCCTAGACCAACCCCACGAACACCCCAGACACGCCCATGCGTGCCCCCGTGGCCCCCAGCAATGGCTAGGAGCTAACCGGCGCACGAGCCACGGTGCACCTCGCCCCCTTATATTTAAGGTCACCCCCGAGCCTCTTCTCCACTCCTTTGGCTCTCTCTCCCTCCCTTGCACCCCCGGACCAACCCACTCCTCCTCCCGTGCCTCCCTTCTCCTCCTACCACCGCACGGCCGCCGCTTCGGCTCGCTCAAATTCGAGCAACGCCGAGCTCACCTCCCTCCCTTTTCTCCACACAAAGGCTCCCCGTGGTCCGGCCAACCTCCCCACCTCCTCGAACCGTCACGGGGATGCTCAAACACCAAGAGCCACGGATGGCCGACGACCTCCCCCCACCACCATCAAAGTTGCGGTCACCTCGGCCCCCTCCGGCGGCCGTGACCCGCACCATTGGATGCGCCTCTCCGCGCTGAGCTCGCCCATAGGCAGAGCGCCGCGGGAAATGGCCGGAGGCGCCGGCTATCGCCGGACGAGCGCCGGCGTGCGCTCTGCCTCCCCTGCCTTGTCTCGAGCGGCAGGTAGAGGACGACCGCCTCGCCAGCTGGCGTGGGGGCCCGCGTGTCGGCGACCCTGTGGACCGGGCCCGCAAGTTTAAGTGGAAACGGCTTCCAGCAGATCTGCTTTCCCCGCTGGGTGGCGCTCTTCCGTAGTGCGCCTTCGGCGTCACCTCTTCGCTCGCGCAGCTGAGCCACTGGGCCGAGCCCAGTAGGCGCTGTTTAGCTGGGCTTCGCCCAGTGCGCTTTATAAGGTTGACATCTTTTCTTCCTTTTTCTCTTTTTATAAATATTGTAAAATCTCTAGAGAATTCAGATGGACTCCAAATTTGATGATTCAAATTTCTAGTGACTCTATAAATCATGATCTATCTGGTGATGCAACATGCACATTTTTCCAGAGACCTTTTCATCACAAATATTTATTAAAACCCCATTTTCCATTTCTGTGATGAACTTTAGAAAATCACAAAGAGCCCATTTTTGATCCAAAGTCCATGATTCAAAATCCTAGATGTCTATAAGTTCATAACTTAGTTTATGAACATTTTTATTAATACTTTCTGTACCACATAAATTATTGAGCCATTTCTTCATATTTATCAACTTTGCAAATTCATAGGAAATTCATTTGGACTCCAAATCCAGTGAAACCAATTCCTAGATGCTTCTAAAATCATCCTTTGTTAAATGGGTGCCTTTGCTCATTTTTCAAAGTAATTCTTCTGTACACTTCTTGCAATTCCCTAAACCCCTTGATTCCATCATATCGAAATGTTTAGAGATATCCACTGATCCAATTCCAATGAAACCACTTTGGTTATTTTTCATATAACCAGAGATATCCTAGAAAAGTCCAACTCACATTTTTAGAGCACTTTTATTTCCTGCCTTGTTGTGTTGCTTATTGTGTTTGTTTCCGACGTTAGTTGACGAAGTAGACGGAGTACTTGGAGAAGGGCCAGAAGATTTCAAGACTCTGATGAAACAGACAAGCAGCCCTTTGACCATGTCTATGAAACCCTTTTTATGCATGTCGTATAGCACCATATTGTTGTTGCAATGGAATCATGATGAGGTGGTAAAAACCTTGATGGTTTTCCATCGTACTTCCTCGTTGATACTTGCATTGTGCATGACCCTACCTTCTTATGAGGGTTATGCCGCTGGGAGTAGATAGGATGCTAAAGTAGTGCTACGCAAAAAGGGACGGGAATATGCATAGTGATGGAGACAAAGTAATTTCAAAGGACTTTTCGAAAACCCCGTCGGGTGCCACTTATGCCCGAGGGAGATGATGAGATCGGTAACCACTTGATGACGAAGTGGTGTACCGAGGCAAGTGTGTGTGTTGTTTTCAAAACGGATTGGTTTAAGTTGCGACCGTTATTCCAACCTTACATGCGCAACCACTCTACCCTTATATGGGAAAGGGCATTATTGAGTACCTAGACCGATACTAGCTTGGAGCCTGCATTACTAGTGACGGGAGAGTTGTTGGTGCGCTCTCTTGGGACGGGGTCGTGCCAGGTAGGGCGGCCATGACCATTTTTATGGGGCACCGGACACACCGTTGGTACCCCGTGTCAGTGGTATGTGATAAATATGGGAGCAAGGCTCCACGAAAATGTTATGTGAAATGTTGGGCACGGGGGTCACTGCCAATCGAGTGGACTCCATGTTAGTGTCGCCTAGGGAAAGGTAGTGATCGGGTGCTTACCCCGGGTACTTGAGGTACCGCTGGTCGTGGCTGACACTGAAGTTCCCCAGATCTTGTGGGTACAGTGTGCAACCTCTGCAGAGTGTAAAACTATTTGAATAGCCGTGTCCATGGTCAAGGATAGTTGGGTAACCGCTCTTGGGCTACGTCTACTTGTTTGCAAACCAAGTGTGTGGGTTGATAAAATGACTTGGGTCAAGTCGAGGGACTTGACATGATTGAGATGGGTTGGTGCCCACTCTATTTATGTTAGATGGGTTGGTGCCCACTCTATTTATGTTGATATCTGTAACTTGTCCTCATGGTTACTTGGATTCTCTTGATGCATGTCTTACCAAGTTGTTGAACATGTCATTGCACTCCAAACTAGCTTTCTGCAAAAATTTACCTATATCATGCATTGTTGTACCTTGAACCAAAACATTGGTTGCTTGCGAGTACATTCAAAGTACTCATTGGCTTGCCACTGGTTATTTTATTGGCCAGGCATGAAAGAACAGGATATGATGAGGAATACTTCGGTGACAAACATGCAAGCTAGGACGCTTCCCAGTCAGAATGCCTGGAGGGTTAAGGCAGATGGCATGGGTCCAAGTTGTTATTGAAGAATCTTCCGCTGCGATGATATACTCAAGACTTGACCATAAGGGTCCTACTTGTGTAAAACGGTATGTATGGATGTAAGACTCTTGTTATTCAGCTTCTGTGTGTTCAGTGAGCATTGATCTCTGGGATCACTGTACACGTGCATTCGATGATCACGACTTATGAGTCGGGGTCCCCACACTAAACCCTAGAAGCTAGCCTATGGTATGATTGTTGTTCTACGGACTAAAACCTTCCGGTTTATATAGACACCGGAGAGGGCTAGGGTTACACAGAGTCGGTTACAATGGTAGGAGATCTACATATCCGTATTGCCAAGCTTGCCTTCCACGCCAAGGAAAGTCCCATCCGGACACGGGACGAAGTCTTCAATCTTGTATCTTCATAGTCTTGGAGTCCGGCCAATGATGATAGTTCGGCTATCCGGACACCCCCTAGTCCAGGACTCCCAAAGTACCCCCTGAACCTGGCTTCCATGACGATGAGTCCGGCGGGCATATTGTCTTCGGCATTGCAAGGCGGGTTCCTCCTCCAAATAATTCATAGAAGATTGTGAACACCAGGATAGTGTCCGGCTCTGCAAAATAAATTCCACGTAACACCGTAGAGAGAATAATATTTACACAAGTTCAATCTGCTGACGTATTCTGTGGCGTGACGTCACACCACTACCAAGCCTTTACTCATTTTTATTATACCACCTCAGCGCGTTTAGCAAAGCGGTTTCCTTGGCACGTCTTGTCGAAGCAGAGATCGTGTTCCCCTTATTCCGGGATTCCCATCAATACGGACGTGGGTAACCCAACCGCGCCATTGATTGCGGCGCTTGGGAGATAAGCGAGTTTTACCAGGCTAGTAGGGACGCATAGTTTCATCCCCCCATATATAAGGGGATAAGGATCCACCTCTTCTACCTACGCCTTCTTCCTCCTTTGCTTATCCATCTCCGCGCACTCGAGCTCCAGCGCCCAAGTCCACACATCTCACCTCGACCCTTTCCAGCCATGTCCGGAGCGGGAGGCAAGTGGATGGCCTCCTCTGTTACGGAGGGGCACATCGAGAAGCTGCGCAGCGCCGGATACCTGTCCAGCGACATCGCGCACCGGCTGCCCGACGAGGGGCGGCTCATCCCCACCCCCAGGCCCCATGAGGGGGTCGTAATCCTTCCCCACTTCCTCTGCGGACTAGGCTTCCCACTTCACCCCTTCGTCCGGGGGCTCATGTACTACTACGGCCTAGATTTCACGATTTGGCCCCAAATTTCATCCTCAATATCTCGGCGTTTATCGTCGTGTGCGAGGCCTTCCTCTGCATCCAGCCCCACTTCGGCTTGTGGCTAAAGACCTTCAATGTCAAGCCGAAGGTTGTGAAGGGCAGCCAAGCGGAGTGCAGAGGCGCCATGGTGGGCAAAATGCCCAACGTCACTTGGCTCGAGGGTGCCTTCATGGAATCCATCAAAGGGTGGCAATCGGGGTGGTTCTACATCACCGAGCCGCGTGACCCTAAATGGGCAGCGGCCCCCGAATTTAGATCTGGCATCCCCATGCAGCTCACCTCCTGGAAAGAGAAGGGCTTGCTATGGGGTAGTTCGGAAGAGCTGACCGGACTCCAGTCCTATCTCCAGACCCTGGTGAACAAGAAGCTTAAGCTTGTCAACGTGATCCAGGTCATGCTCGTCCGCCAGATTCTCCCCTGCCAGCAACGGGCCTTCAATTTGTGGGAGTTTGATCTGGCACAGCATCTGACCTTGAGCGGGCTCTTTGACACGACGTATGAAGCTGCCTGGAGGGTGCTGTTCAAGGGTGCCGAAGCTCCCGCATCCGCAACCAAAAATCGCGGATTCAGCACGCAGCGCCCGGCCGGCGAGGTAAGCTATGTTATCCTTTATGGGACACTCATTTTTTTCATAGTTTGACTCTATGTGGGATCTAAACTCCCAATACCTTTAACAGGACTAGCAGAAGACGTCCAGACAGGTTAACTGTCCGGCTCCCCTTCCAGAAGACCTAGCGGACGCCCGTTTGACGGGGCTGCTGGTCCCGGCAGTTTACGTGTTGCCGGAGAAGAAGGCCAAGAAGAAGGCCACGGGAACCCGAAGGAGTTCCCAGCGTCAGGTGGTATCGGACTCATCGTCCGATGACTCCGAGGCGGACTCCTCCCCTGAGGACGTGGAGGAGAAGAAAGAGGCCTCTCCCCTAGCGGGGGGAGAGAAGAAGAGGAAGGCCTCCCCAACGAGGGAGGCCGAAGGGTCCAAGAAGGGAAGGACCCTTCCCCCGGACTGCTCTGCCAACATCGGCGACGGCGGCGAGGAGTGGCCCTCAAGGGCCAAGCCCCTGGCAAGATCATAAGTATCTGGACTCCTGGATGATTTATAATTTTTCTTTTTGCCACGCGGTGTCTTTCTAATGCCGCATACAACCTGTAGTCCGGCCAAGGACGATCTTCCCGCTTCGTCGAGCGGGTCCTTGGGCACGTCGGATATGGATTCTCTTCCAACCGCCTCCACCCCTCGTGACGCTGACGACGTCGAGGTGGGATCCCAAGAAGGGACCCGCCAGGAGGAGGAGGCCCCGGAGGTACCGCAGGGCAACCTCCCAGACTTCACACCGGACTCCGCACCGGAACCTGCAGTGGTTCTGGAGTCAGGTGAGCGGCCCCTTCGTAAGAAGGGCAAGACTGTGACGCCGGCGGCCTCTGTCAAACCGGAGGCGCCGGATAACTTGCTGGAGGCGCTCAACAGCGCTTCCATCAAAGAAGAACACCGCACTGTCATGAGTGCGGTGATTCAGAAAGTTCATCTCGCCAAGAGTGGGCTGACCGAAGCCTGCAGCAGCCTTCTAACAGGCTTTGAGGTAAGAATTTTAAGATATGTAATATAATACCGCATAGACAGTAGTCCTTGATGCTCGGTTCGGTGTTCGGAAAGAAAAGCCGGACTGAGGATCTAAAAAGATATACGCAGGAGTTCTAAAAAATATGTCAATATGGGATTGCAGGCTGCGCTGCTGACCTCTGCCGCACTGACTGCGGAGGTTAATGCTTTGAAGCAAAGCCTCGAGCGGTCCGAGAGCGAGCTCGGCCATGCCAAGAAGCAGCTCGAGGACAAGGAAGGTGAGTAACACCGTATTAAATTTGTACCTTACGGAAAAGGACTTGGTTGCAAGAGAAATAACAAGGATAACGTGGGTACTCCAGGAGCCACGAACGAGGTGGCGACCCTGAAGGAGGCGGTGTCCGCGGCCGAACGCAATGCGGCCGCGGAGCGAGCCGAGCGAGAGACGCAGGAGGCGCAGGTGGCGGAGGTGCAGCAAGAGCTCCAGGCTCTTATGAAAAAACATGAGAGTTCGGAGCGCGACTCAAAGACTCGAGAGTCCGAGCTTGCATCGGCTCTTGAGAGTGCCAAAGCCACTAAGGCCGAAGCCCACAAGGCCCTCCAGGAAATCGAGGCATTGAAGAAGATAGGGGCGGGTAAGGCATTTTTCATGCAAAGCAAGCTTGTGAATGTGAATTACCCATTACTTACCCGAATTCGGAGCTCTCCAGGAGCGTTCGCAGATCTGCCCCGCAGCGTGTCTGATGTTGCCGCTTTCTACCGGGCCGAGGAGGGGAGCTCGACGGAGAAGGTCTTCTGGTCTCAGTATGCTGAGGCCGGACATCCGGTGCCCCTTAACGACCAGCTGAAGCAGCTGGTCGAGCTCCACAAGGTAGCCGAACAGGCCATGAGGGGCCTCATAGTTCGGCTGTGGCCCAAGGAGGCCATGCCTGGGAGCTACTTCGGCCTGGTGCGGTGGCTGGTGGACGCGTGTCCCTGGGTTGAAGTCGTCAAGCACTCTGCCTGCATTGAAGGTGCCCGTCGGGCCCTTGCCCGTGCAAAGGTGCACTGGGGCAGGATGGACGCTGAGAAGCTTGTGACGGACACGCCACCAACGGGCAACGAGTATCGCACACCCGAAATGTATTATAAGAGTGTCCTGAATGGTGCCCGCATGATTGCGGGTGAGTGCTCCAAAGATGTAATATTTGAGTAGACTCGCATTTTGTTATCTTGTGCGCTGAAAACTTTGTTCATATGCGCTAAGCAACACTTGTTAATTTAAAATATTACCTTCTGTGCGGCCGTTTATCAAATCTGAGAGATGGCAAGTCGTCGGCTTCAGCCCCCATGCCACAAGTGCTGGGGTGTTCGGGATAAACTTGAGCGCTCTTGTTCCCATTTTTTGGTCCATCTAGGGAGGCGTTCAACAAAACGAACGAGGCAACCAGACTTATAATGCTTGAACACTCTCACTTAGCCATAGAATTCTATAATTTTAAATTTCGGCAAAGCCCCTAGTGTTCGGAAGACCGAGTTCGGGGCGCTATCCACGCCTGTGCCGGACAAAGCCGGTTCCTCGCTCTAAGCGGCATAAGTCTTTAGGGACTCGAAAAAACCCCTCGAACAGCGACCAGCTCTCGCTGTATCATGATGGTCAGTTTTAGCTTTCTCCACTGAGGCGCTCGCCCAGCTCAACCTAGGCGCAATCGCAGTGGTTCTCCCAGTGCTTCCTTAGCCAATACAACGGAACGTAAGGTACCAAAACATGGGAGCCGGGCAAACCCAACTATTGACCCAAGACATGATTCGGAGCCGATGCATATAATGCTATAAGTTCGGGGTGCCGCACTTGTGAAAGTGTTTCGGACATATCACACCATAATGTGGGGAACTTAAGCCCCTGGTGTATTTAGCCGTACCAGAGTGTACGAATGCAACATGTCATAAATGAACATATGTATATAAGAAAGAAATGCAATTATAAGCAAAAAAGCGATGCATTGTTTATTCCAGAAATACTGCCATGAATGCAGAACGGTACAAATAGTGCGGTAAGCAAGGGATGGGACTATTAAACATGTCCCCCTCCAGGGGTAGGCTGCGGAATGGTGTATAAAACAGATTTAATGCTCCTAATGGAGACCACCTGAGTGTTCGTCGTAGCCTTTCTCCTTCCCTGGCTGTTGCATCGTGAGTTCGGCAGGTCTACTGCCGGACAGGGCCTCTAGTAAATGGAGTCCTGTGGATAAGAGAAAAAAAGATGACACACTTGGGAGCCCCTGGTGTGGTTGAGCCGCACTCTGGGCCTGTCGTGGTCGTGCCCCTCCCCCTATGCCCATGGTATCTCCAGAGCGTAATGATGTATGCGAAGGACCAGTCTTGCAATTTTGCAAGGGCAGCGGTTGGGGCCGCATTGCTACGCGTGCTCGGAACGTGCCAGGTGGTCTTGTTGTAGGTTACTCCGGGCGCGTTTGGCCGTGTCCGGTCGCTTAACGGCCAGACTCGAAAATTGCCTTAAGAGGCTGCTCTATACTTCTGCCGCGAGAGCCGCTGTGTGTTCCTCCGTTCGGAGGGAGCGTTTCGTGTTTTCGTTGACCGTAATGACTCCTTGAGGGCCTGGCATCTTGAGCTTGAGGTATGCGTATTGCGGCACCGCGTTGAACTTTGCGAACGCGGTTCGTTCGAGCAGAGCATGATAGCCGCTGCGGAACGGGACTATATCGAAGATTAACTCCTCACTTTGGAAGTTATCCGGAGATCCGAAGACCACTTCTGGTGTAACTGAGCCTGTACAATTGGCCTCTACACCTGGTATGACGCCTTTGAAGGTCGTCTTTGTGGGTTTAATCCTTGAGGGGTCTATGCCCATCTTGCGCACTGTATCCTGATAAAGCAGGTTCAGGCTGCTGTCGCCGTCCATCAGGACTCTAGTGAGGTGAAATCCATCGACGATTGGGTCTAAAACCAATGCGGCGAATCCACCGTGGTGGATACTAGTGGGGTGGTCCCTTCGATCAAAAGTGATCGGGCAGGAGGACCATGGGTTGAACTTCGGGGCGACTGGCTCCATCGCGTATATGTCCCTGAGTGCACGCTCCGCTCCCTCTTGGTTATGTGAGTTGCGTATATCATGTTCACCGTCCGCACTTGTGGGAGGACACCCTTCTGTCCTCTATTGTTCGGCGGCCAGGTCTCTTCCTCGTCATCGCTATGCAGCCCCTTGTCATTGTTTTCGGCAATTAACTTGCCTGCCTGCTTGAATACCCAACAATCCCTATTGGTGTGATTAGCTGGCTTTTCGGGGGTGCCATGTATCTGGCAAGAGTGGTCGAGTATTCGGTCCAAATTGGACAGACCCGGAGTAGTTCTTTTGAATGGCTTTTTCCGCTGACCGTGTTTAGAGCCTCTGAATCCGACGTTGACTGCCGTATCCTCAGTGTTATCGCCATTTGTTTTTGTTGCGACGCGACCTGCCATTGCGGTCCTTGGTATCCGGACTGCCAGAATTTTTGCTGAGGTTGTTACTGTGGGCTAGCCAGCTTTCCTCTCCCGCGCAGAAGCGGGCCATGAGTGATGTGAGGGCTGCCATGGATTTCGGCTTTTCCTGTCCTAGGTGCCGGGAAAGCCACTCGTCGCGGATGTTATGTTTGAAGGCTGCGAGGGCCTCTGCATCCGGACAGTCGATGATTTGATTTTTCTTTGTTAAGAACCGTGTCCAGAACTGTATGGCCAATTCGTCTGGCTGCTAAATTATGTGGCTTAGGTCATCGGCGTCTGGTGGTTGCACATATGTGCCCTGGAAGTTGTCAAGAAATGCGGCTTCCAGGTCCTCCCAACACCCAATTGATTCTGCTGGCAAGCTGTTGAGCCAATGTCGAGCTGGTCCTTTATGCTTGAGTGGGAGATATTTGATGGCGTGAAGATCATCGCTGCGGGCCATGTGGATATGAAGGAGATAGTCTTCGATCCAAACCGCGGGGTCTGTTGTGCCATCATAGGATTCAATATTCACAGGTTTGAACCCTTCGGGGATTTGATGATCCATTACTTCATCTGTGAAGCATAGTGGGTGTGCGGCGCCTCTGTACTGGGCTATATCACGACGTAGCTCAAACGAGCTCAAACGACGTAGCTCAAACGTAGCTCAAACTGTGTTCGGCCCGGCCGGACTTGTTGTGTCCGGCGTGACGGTTGTCGTCACATGCCGTGGGGCGCCCACGCGATCCTTAGATCGATCTTGATTGTCTTGCCTTATCCTCCAATATATCTCGCAAGTCCGGAGCGTTCCCCTGTGGCTTTGTGCTTTTCGAGCGGTGCCGGGGTACGGTTCTAATGGAGGGCCTAAAGGCCTCTCTGTCGCGGCCACGAGGTGGTCGGTCAGCCGTATTGTGCTCTGGTGATGCAGGTTTATATGCTTCCTCCTCTAATCGGGGGAGCAACTTGCGTTTTGGGTAGCTTTTGGAGGGGCGTTCGAGTTCATACTCTTCGGTTGCAAGGACTTCAGTCCATCTGTCGGCTCGCAGGTCTTGATTAGCTCTAAGCTGTTGCTGCTTTTTCTTTAGGCTGTTAGCCGTGGCCATTAGCCTGCATTTGAAATGCTCTTGTTCGACGAGATCCTCGGGCACGACGAATTCGTCGTCGTTGAGGCTTGCCTCGTCTCCAGAGGGAGGCATGTAATTATCATCCTCTACCTCTTCGTCTTCCGCTCTCTCATGAGGGCTGGCTTCTCCGTCCTCCTGTGCTGAATCTTGCTGGAGGGGGTTCTCTTTGGCACTCTCTGGGGCGTTGTTATCTCCAGTGCCGGAATCTCCATTCTTGCTGTGGCGGGATTTAGAGCGGCGCCGCTGACGCTGGCGCTT
Organism: Triticum timopheevii; assembly: GCA_963921465.1. NCBI lineage: Eukaryota > Viridiplantae > Streptophyta > Magnoliopsida > Poales > Poaceae > Triticum > Triticum timopheevii. Next base: position 246,378,494 of record OY997262.1, on the reverse strand, counting down.
GGGCTGTTTCTTGGAGGAGTCTTCCTTCGCTGCTTCCTCGCCATTCCCATCCTTTGGGATGTCCACCATATATATGTCGTATGACGAGGTGGTCTTCCAGTGCCCCGTAGGCATTGGTTTTTGGTCGTCTCCGGCATCGTCGTCCATACCGTCGATGTCTTCGGAGTCGTAGTCTAGCATGTCGGTTAGATCGTCGACAGTGGCTACAAAGTGGGCGGTGGGTGGGCTTTGAATTTCTTCGTCATCCGCATCCCAACCATCCTGACCGCAATTCGGCCAGGGCTCTCCTGATAGCGAGAGATACTTTAGCGAATTTAGGATGTCGCCAAAAGGTGAGTGTTGAAAGATGTCCACGGCGGTGAACTCCATGATCGGCGCCCAATCAGATTCGATTGGAGGGGGCGCATGAGGTTCGGAGTCCGGCGAGGAGTCCGGCACCTCGGAGTCACGAGCGTCACAAGGGACAAGGTCAGCATTCGGCTCCATCGCCGTAGGGGTAGCAGCCCCCGAGGCGGTGTCTAGCCATCCGTCCTCGATCTGGGCAGCCGGCTCCGAATTGAGGATCAGAGCGGACTCGTGTGCGGCCTCCAGGGCACTGTCCGGCAGCAGAGCTAAATCATGCCCATCGTGACAGTGCGGCGCGCTCGGCTGTGGCTCGAATCCGTCGAAAATCAAGTCTCCGCGGATGTCTGCCGTGAAGTATAGACTTCCAAATCTGACCTGATGACCAGGGGCGTAGCTTTCGATCTGCTCCAGATGGCCAAGCGAGTTGGCCCGCAGTGCAAAGCCGCCGAATATGAAGATCTGTCCGGGGAGAAAAGTCTCACCCTGGACTGCGTCGTTGTTGATGATCGAAGGAGCCATCAAGCCTATCGGTGACGACACAGAGGAACTCTCAATGAAAGCACCAATGTCGGTGTCAAAACCGGCGGATCTCGGGTAGGGGGTCCCGAACTGTGCGTCTAGGCGGATGGTAACAGGAGACAAGGGAAACAATGTTTTTACCCAGGTTCGGGCCCTCTCGATGGAGGTAAAATCCTACTCCAGCTTGATTGATATTGATGATATGGGTAGTACAAGAGTGGATCTACCACGAGATCAAGGAGGCTAAACCCTAGAAGCTAGCCTATGGTATGATTGTTGTTCTACGGACTAAAACCCTCTGGTTTATATAGACACCGGAGAGGGCTAGGGTTACACAGAGTCGGTTACAATGGTAGGAGATCTACATATCCGTATTGCCAAGCTTACATTCCACGCCAAGGAAAGTCCCATCCGGACATGGGACGAAGTCTTCAATCTTGTATCTTCATAGTCTTGGAGTCCGGCCGATGATGATAGTTCGGCTATCCGGACACCCCCTAGTCCAGGACTCCCTCATATACCCAATGGTTTCCTTAGGGTATCCATTGAAGACGCATTTTTCCGACTTGGGTTCGAGCTTTTCAGGTTGAAATTTCTTGACATAAGCATCGCATCCCCAAACTTTTAGGAACGACAGCTTAGGTTTCTTCCCAAACCATAATTCATACGGTGTCATCTCAATTTATTTAGACGGTGATGAAGCCATGTACCTAGGGTAGGGTCATGGACCTGTCCAAGGTACCCTCCCCAAGGACATCTCTAGAGGAAACTACCTTTCAGTCAACCTGGAAGGATTCCACTCAACAGACTCGAAGACACTCGACCATGAAGCCACTCACTCGACTACCAGGAGATCTAGAGTCACTCTGCACACAAACGGTCTGTCATGAAGTAGTCTTTATGGTCATGATAGCACTTTATGTATGGCGTTACCAGTAATGCCAGACCTTAATGTACTTTAAACCCTGCATAACTGAGGGCCGGAGGGGTCTGGCGGACTCTATATAAGCCACACCCTCCTCAGTGTAAACGGTTTGCATCCCTGTAACTCGTACACATATAATCCAGTCGACCGCCTCCGGGCTACGAGACGTAGGGCTGTTACTTCCTCCGAGAAGGGCCTGAACTTGTAAATCTCTTGCATATACAACTACTCCATAGCTAGGATCTTGCCTCTCCATACCTACCCCCCTATCCTACTGTCAGGCATAGAACCACGACAGTTGGCGCCCACCGTGGGGCAGGGGTCTTAGCGACCTATTGGAGAAGTTGTGATTGTTCCGATCTCCTTCATCATGGTTTCAGGCGGAGTTTTGGTTGAGGGCCGCGAGATCTGTCTCGGCGCGCTCACGTTCATCGCCGACGACTCCGCTTGGCTTCAAGAGGCTCCACTCGACATCGACGCGCTCCCCGTCCGCGGGGCGATGCACTTCCGCGCGTGCGTCTGTGGCGTCCTCCTGTGGCAACCGTTGACCCAGTATCGGTCGACCCCTGTGTCGTCCTCCCTCCCTATCTCCCGCCAGCGCAAGCGCTCCGGTCGGTCGAGGCTTCAGTGGTGGGTGAGGCACGTGGTGGCCCGCCAGTCGGCCACCCCCCAAGTCGCGGTGATCGAGCCCGATGAATCTCTCTACGGCCTGTTCGACTGGCTCCGTAGAGACTGCATCCGAGTGCGACATCAATGATCCAGCGGCGGAGGTCCTGATGGTCAATGAACCGCGCAGTCCTCCCGGCTTCCCCCGCGCCGACGGAGGGGACAGCGGAGGCGACCCAGCGCAGGTCCCCGAAGAGTATCAACCCGAGCCACTCACTTCGCTGCAAAGGGAAGATCTTCGCCGTCGGAACATGGATGCGCTGCATACTCCTATCGTTGGAGAAACCCCCGAGGCTCATGCCCTAGAGGACGCGCGTTTGGCCAACTTGGTTGAGCGCACTCGACTGGAGAACCTCCAGCGAGCACTCGACGAGCATGCGCGGCAACGGGTACCAGACTCCAGTCGACGTCAACTCTTTCCACCATCGACTCAGGTATATCGAACTCTGATTCAGAATCTAGCAGCTGCAGCCCGTATAGCAGAGTTGATTCAGCCCTCTCAGTCAGAGGCTGGCAGAGGCTTGATGCAAATCAGAGATTTACTCCGGGCAGCAGGAGATCAAAATTCAGCTGTATCGCAGTCGCGAAATAGGATTCACAGCAGATCCGTCGCTGCGAATACAGTCCAGTCGGCCCATAGCCCAAGATCGCCCCCGAGGCGTGAGGGACTTGGAGCCCAGCGTGATCAGTATGATGACCGATTCGATCATGATGATCGGCATCGAGTGCCCACCCCTCTCCCAAGGGATGGGTCGTACGCCCCTCGACAGCAAGATGACAAACGCCAGCACAGTGTTGGGCGAAGGGTTCCAGTCGACCCCAGAGAACCAGGCTTTGATGCGAGATCCATTATCGTTCAAGGTTTGGTCGACCGGAACAGAGCTCACCGAGAAGGCCATGACAGAGATGTGCCCACTAGCAGCAGAGTTCATGTCTCAGGACCAGAGTGTTTTAGCAGAGCCATCAGGGCCGCGGTGATTCCTCCCAACTTCAAGTTGGCAACTGGAGTTAGTAAGTTCACTGGTGATTCCAAGCCCGATACTTGGCTTGAGGACTACCGACTGGCTGTTCTGATTGGCGGCGGCAATGATGAGGTGGCCATGAAACACCTACCTGTTATGTTGGAGGGCTCGGCCAGAGCAGGGCTGAATCAGTTGTCACCTTGCAGCATTTACATTTGGGAAGATCTTGCCCGAGTGTTTGTCAGAACATTTGAAGGAACTTGCAAGCGACCAGCATGGTTGACAGAGCTGCAGGTTTGTGTGCAATAGTCAAATGAGACTCTGAGGGATTACATCTGGAGCTGGATCACATTGCATCACACAGTGGAGAATGTATCTGATCACCAGGCAGTCTGTGCCTTCAAGGAAGGCATTAAGAACAGGGAGTTAAGTTTGAAGTTCGGTCGGACCAGAGACATGACTCTGGGTCTAATGATGGAGATTGCCAACAAATATGCCAATGGTGAAGAAGAGGATCGGCTCCGGAGTGGCAAGTACAAGCCGACCGCTCATGAAACCGAGGGAGGGAACTCCAGTCGGAAGCAGAAGCGGAAAGCCGAGCCAGCTACTCCTAGAGAAGCCTTGGCCATGACTCAAGGAAAGTTCAAAGGAAAGCCTAAAGGGTCTTGGAACCCTAAGAAGGTGAAGGACAAGGAAGGAAATGACGTGATGGATTTGCCGTGCCACATCCACACGAAGAAAGATGAGGAGGGTAACTTCATTTACCCGAAACATACCACTCGGCAGTGTCGGCACTTGATCCAGCAATTTTAGGGGAAGCAGCCCAAGGATAAGGAAAAGGAGTCAAACAAAGTTGAGGACAAAGAGGACAGTGATGAAGGATATCCCCATGTCAATTCCACCCTGATGATTTTTGCTGATGTTGAAAGAAAAAGTCGATTGAAAGTTATCAACTGAGAGGTGAATATGGTTGCTCTGGTAACTCCCAATTATCTGAAATGGTCTCAGACTGCCATCACATTTGACCAATCCGACCATCCGACGCACATTGCCACTCCTGGGAGGCAAGCTTTGGTGGTCAACCCGGTCATCGAAGGCACTCGACTGACCAAAGTCTTTATGGATGGCGGCAGTGGCCTGAACATATTGTACGCGGAGACGCTAAAAGGGATGGGCATTCCGATGTCCAGACTCAGTACCAGCAACATGAGTTTCCATGGAGTCATTCCTAGGAAGAAGGCTGAGTCACTCAGCCAAATTGCTCTTGATGTGGTTTTCGGCGATTCAAAGCATTTCCGCAAAGAAAAGTTGACTTTTGAAGTTGTGGATTTCCAGCGTGCTTATCACGTTATTTTAGGCAGGCCAGCTTATGCACGCTTCATGGCTCGACAATGTTATGTGTACCTCAAATTGAAGATGCCTGGTCCCAAGGGTGTGATCACCATTACTGGTAATCGGAAAAAGGCAGAAGAGTGCTTTCAGAAGGGCTCAAATATCGCCAATGCTCAGATAATAGTGGTAGAGCTGCAGGAATACCAGAAAACTATGGATCCGAGTGATTTATTGCGGGCCAAGAAGCCCGCCACAGAGTCAGCGTTCCAGTCGTCCGGTGAGACAAAGCCCGTTCACATTCACCTGACCGACCCCAGTGCTGCTCCGACTCATATCTCCACAACACTCGACTCTAAATAGGAAGAAGCGATCATCCAGTTCCTCCGTGAGAACTGGGACATCTTCGCATGGAAGCCTGCTGAATGCCGGGTGTTCCCAGGGGGCTGGCTGAGCATCGTCTACGAGTCGACTCAAAAGTGAAACCTGTCAAGGAACATCTTCGACGGACCGTCGTCCAGAATAGAAAGGCTATTGGTGAGGAGGTGACTCGGCTCCTGGCAGCAGAGTTTATCCGAGAGATTTACCACTCCGAGTGGCTCGCTAATGTTTTCATGGTCCCCAAGAAGGACAAGTCACTTCGCATGTGCATTGATTTCAAACATATCAATCGGGCCTGCCCGAAAGATCATTTTCCTCTCCCCTGCATCGACCAAATAGTCGACTCGACTGCGGGATGTGAGTGCCTGTCTTTTTTAGACGCCTACTCCGGTTACCATCAGATCCGTCTGTATGGACCCGACGAGATCAAAACAGCTTTCATCACTCCATTCGGGTGCTTCTTCTATGTCACCATGCCATTCGGCCTCAAGAATGCCGGAGCCACGTTCATGAGGATGATTCAGAAGTGTTTACTCACTCAAATCAGTCGGAATATGGAAGCATACATGGATGATATTGTGGTCAAATCACGGAAGGGTTCCGACCTATTGACTGACCTCGCTGAAACATTTGCCAATCTAAGGAGATATGATATCAAGCTTAATCCATCAAAGTGAACATTCGGAGTTCCTAGTGGAAAGTTACTCGGTTTCCTCGTTTCTGAACGAGGAATCGACACCAACCCAGAAACAGTTGGCACTATACTCCGAATGAAACACCCTGTGCGTGTGCACGATGTCCAGAAGCTTACTGGATGCTTGGCCACTTTAAGTCGATTCATCTCTCGCCTCGGTGAAAAGGCATTGCCTCTTTACCGACTGATGAAGAAGTCAGACAAGTTCGAGTGGACTCCCGAAGCTGATGCAACATTTGCAGAGCTAAAATCTCTGCTCTCCACCCAGCCGGTGCTCACTGCCCCTGTCAGCAAAGAGCCTTTGTTGCCTTACATTGCAGCCACAAGACAAGTCATCAGTACAGTACTTACGATCGAGCGGGAAGAAGAAGGAAAAGCCTTCAAAGTTCAACGCCCTGTATATTATCTTTCCGAAGTGTTGACCCCATCGAAGCAAAGATACCCTCATTATCAGAAGCTTGTATATGGGATATATATGACCACGAAGAAGGTTGCTCATTATTTCTCTGATCATTCCATTACAGTCGTCAGTGATGCCCCATTATCAGAGATTCTGCACAATAGAGATGCAACTGGTCGAGTGGCAAAATGGGCGATTGAACTCCTTCCCCTTGATATCAAGTTTGAGGCAAAGAAAGCCATTAAGTCCCAAGCAGTAGAAGATTTCATCGCCAAGTGGATTGAACAGCAATTACTGACTCCAATTCACTCGGAGCACTGGACCATGTTCTTTGGCGGTTCTAAGATGTTGAATGGTTCCGGTGCTGGGGTAGTATTGGTTTCCCCCTGAGGAGATAAGCTCAGATATAAGCCCCAGATCCACTTTGATTCCTGTCGGTGTCAAAACCGGCGGATCTCGGGTAGGGGGTCCCGAACTGTGCGTCTAGGCGGATGGTAACAGGAGACAAGGGACATGATGTTTTATCCAGGTTCGGGCCCTCTCGATGGAGGTAAAACCCTACGTCCTGCTTGATTAATATTGATGATATGGGTAGTACAAGAGTGGATCTACCACGAGATCAAGGAGGTTAAACCCTAAAGCTAGCCTATGGTATGATTGTTGTAATGTATGTTGTGTCCTACGGACTAAAGCCCTCCGGTTTATATAGACACTGGAGAAGGCTAGGGTTACACAGAGTCGGTTACAATGGTAGGAGATCTACATATCCGTATCGCCAAGCTTGCCTTCCACGCCAAGGAAAGTCCCATCCGGACACGGGACGGAGTCTTCAATCTTGTATCTTCGTAGTCTTGGAGTCCGGCGGACGATGATAGTCCGGCTGTCCGGACACCCCCTAGTCCAGGACTCCCTCAGTAGCCCCTGAACCAGGCTTCAATGACGATGAGTCCGGCGCGCATAATGTTCGGCATTGCAAGGCGGGTTCCCTCTTTGAATAATCCAGAGAAGATCATGAACACCAGGATAGTGTCCGGCTCTGCAAAATAAATTCCACATTCCACCGTAGAGAGAATAAAATGTACACAAGTCCAATCTGCTGACGTATTATGCGGCATGACATCACACCGCTACCAAGCCTTTACTTGAATCTTTTTTTATTATAACACCTCAGCACGTTTAGCGAAGCAGTTTCCTTGGCACGTCCCGTCGAAGCAGAGATCGTGTTCCCCTTATTCCGTGATTCTCATCAATACGGACGTGGGTAACCCAACCGCGCCATTGATGGTGGCGCTTGGGGGATAAGCGAGTTTTACCAGGCTGGTGGGGGACGCATAGTCTTCGTCCGCCCCTATATAAGGGATAAGGATTAACCTTCTCACCTACGCCTTCTTCCTCCTTTGCTTATCCATCTCCGCGCACTCGAGCTCCAGCGCCCAAGTTCGCACATCTCGCCTCGACCTTCTCCGACCATGTCCGGAGCGGGAGGCAAATGGTTGGCCTCCACCGTTAAGGACGAGCACATCACCAAGCTGCGCAGCGCCGGATACCTCTCCGGCGACGTCGCGCATTGGCTGCCCGACGAGGGGCAGCTCGTCCCTACCCCGGGGCCCCATGAGAGGGTTGTTTTCCTTCCCCACTTCCTCCGCGGACTGGGTTTTCCACTTCACCCTTTTGTCCGGGGGCTCACGTTCTACTACGGCCTGGATTTCCACGATCTGGCGCCGAACTTCATCCTCAACATCTCGGCGTTTATCGTCGTGTGTGAGGCCTTCCTCTGCATCCGGCCCCACTTCGGCCTGTGGCTCAAGACCTTCAACGTCAAGCCGAAGGTTGTGATGGGCACGCAAGCGGAATGCGGAGGCGCCATGTTGGGCAAGATGCCCAACGTTCTTTGGCTCGAAGGGGCCTTCGTGGACTCCATTAAGGGGTGGCAATCGGGGTGGTTCTACATCACCGAGCCGCGCGAACCCACGTGGGCGGCGGCCCCCGAGTTCAGATCTGGCATCCCCACGCAGCTCACCTCCTAGAAAGAGAAGGGCTTGTTGTGGGGCAATCCGAAGGAGCTGACGGGACTCCGAGCCTGTATCCAGAAGCTGGTGAACAATAAGCTCAGGCTCGTCGATGTGGTCCAAGTCATGCTCATCCGTCGGATTCTCCCATGCCAAGAACATGCATTCAATCTGTGGGAGTTCAATCCAGAACAGCACCAGGCGCTAAGCGGGCTCTTCTACACAACGTACGAAGGCGCCTGGAGGGTGCTGTTTAAGGGCGCCGAAGCCCCCGCATCCGCGACAGAAGATCGCGGATTTCGCTCGCAGCATCCAGCTGACGAGGTAAGTGATTCAACCCCTTTACGGGACACTTATTGTTAAGAGTTTGACCCTAAGCGGGTTTCAATCTTCCTTCTCCTTTGACAGGAATGGATGAAGAAGGCCGAGCAGCTCATCTGCCCGGCTCCCATGCCAGAAGACCCAATGGACGCCCGTCTAGCGGGGTTGCTGGTTCCGGCACCGCACGTGGTGCTGGAGAAGAAGGCCAAGAAGGTGGCCACGGGTACTCGGAAGATTACCCGTTTTTAGGTGTCCGACGAAGAGGCGGACTCCTCCCCCGAAGACGAGGAGGAGGAAGAAGACTCTCTCCTGGTGGAGGGAGAGTGGAAAAGGAAGGCTTCCCCAATAGGGGAGGCCGAAGGGTCCAAAAGGGGGAGAACTATTCCCCCGGATAGCTCCGCCAACACCAATCTTGGCGAAGAGGAGTGGCCTTCAAGGGCCAGGCCTCCAGCGAGATCGTAAGTGTCCGGATCCCTTTATAATCTGAAATTTCTTTCGTGACACATAGTGCCTTTCTAATGCCGCATACTGTCCGCAGTCCGGCCGACGATGATCTCCACGCTTCATCGAGCGGGTCATTGGCCCCGTCGGATGTGGATTCACTTCTGACTGCCTCCACCCCCCGCGCCGATGAGGACGCCGAGGTGGGATCCCAGAGAGGGACCCATCAGGAGGAGGCTCCGGAGGCGCCGCAAGGCAGCCTCCCGTACTTTGCGCCGGACTCTACGTCGAAACCTACAAGGGTTCCGGAGTCTGGAAGGCGGCCCCTTCGAAAGAAGGGCAAGACCGTGACGCCGGCGGCCTCCGTCCAACCGGAGGCGCTGGACAACTTGCTGGAGGTGCTCAAAGGCGCTTCCATCGAGGAAGAACACCGCACTATTATGAGTGCGGTGATTCAGAAGGTTCAGCTCGCCAAGAGCGGGCTGACCGAAGCCTGCAGCAGCCTTCTAACAGGCTTTGAGGTAAGAAGTTAGATTTATGTAATGTAATACCGCATAGACAGTAGCCCCTGATGCTTAGTTCGGCGTTCGGAAAGAAAAGCCGGACTGAGGATCTTAAAAGATATACACAGGGTTGCTTAAAATATGTCAACATGGGTTTGCAGGCTGCGCTGCTGACCTCTGCCGCACTGACTGCGGAGGTCGGTGCATTAAAACAGGATCTCGAGCGGTCCGAGCAAGAGCTCGGCCATGCCAAGAAGCAGCTCGAGGACAAAGAAGGTGAGTAACACCACTTTGAAGATTTACCTTACAAAAAAGGATTTAGGTTGTAATAAAAATGACAAGGATAACGTTGGTACTGCAGGGGCCACTGACGAGGTGGCAGCCCTGAAAGAGGCTGTGTCCGCGGCCGAACGCACTGCAGCTGCGGAGCGGGCCGAGCGAGAGAAACAAGAGGCGCGGGTGGCGGAAGTGCGGCAAGAGCTCCAGGCTCTCATGGAAAAGCATGAGAGTTTGGAGCGCGACTATAAGACTCGAGAGTCTGAGCTCGCCTCGGCTCTCGAAAGTGCCAAGTCCGCCAAGGACGAGGCCCGTAAGGCCCTTCAGGAGGTTGAAGATGTAAAGAAGATAGCGGCGGGTAAGGCATTTTTCATGCAAAGCAAGCATGTTAATGTAAACTACCTGACACTTACCCGCATTCGGAGCTCTCCAGGGGTGTTTGCAGATCTACCGCGCAGTTTATCCGATGCCGCCGCGTTCTACCGTGGCGAGGAGGGGAGCTCAACGGAGAAGGTCTTCTGGTCTCAGTACGCCGAGGCCGGCCATCCGGTGCCCCCAAGCGACCAGCTGAAGCAGCTGGTCGAACTCCACAAGGTAGCTGAGGAGGCCATGAAGGGCCTTATAGTCCGGCTGTTGCCTGGACAGGCCATGCCTGGAAGCTACTTTGGCCTCGTGCGGCGGCTGGTGGATGCGTGCCCCTGGGTGGAGGTAATCAAGCGCTCCGCCTGTATTGAAGGTGCTCGTCGGGCCCTTGCCCGCACAAAGGTGCATTGGGGCAGGCTGGATGCGGAGAAGCTTCTCACTGACCCACCGCCACCGGGCAAGGAGTATCGCAAGCCCGAAATGTATTATAAAACTGTCCTGAAGGGAGCCCGCGATATTGCGGATGAATGCCCTGGAGATGTAATTTTTGAGTAAACTCGCTATGTATTATCCTGTGCGCTGAAAACTTTGTTCATATGCGCTTTAAGCAACACTTGTTTAATTTAAAATATTACCTTTTGTGCGGCCGTTTATAAAATATGAGAGATGGCAAGTCGTTGGCTTCAGCCCCCGAGCCGCGAGTGCTGGGGTGTTCGGGATAAACTTGAGCACTCTTGTTCCCATTTTTGGGTCCATCTAGGGAGGCGCTCAACACAACGAACAAGGCAACCGGACTTATAATGCTTGAACACTCTCACTTAGCCATAGAATTCTATAATTTTAAATTTCGGCGAAGCCCCTGGTATTCGGAAGACCGAATCCGGGGCGCTATCCACGCCTTCGTCGGACATTATCCGGAACTTCGCTCTAAGCGGCGTGAGTCTTTAAGGACCCGAAAATACCTCTCGAACAGCGACCAGTCTCTCGCCTTGTCATGCCGGTCAGTTTTAGCTTTCTCCACTGAGGCGCTCGCCCGGCTCAACCGGGGCGCAATCGCAGTGGTTCTCCCAGTGCCACCTTAGCCGACAGAATGGAACGTAAGGCACCAAAACGTGGGAGCCGGGCAAACCCAACTATTGACCCAAGACATGACTCGGAGCTGATTCATATAATGCTATAAGTTCGGGGTGCCGCACTTATGAAAGTGTTCGGACTTATCACACCGTAATGTTGGGAACATAAGCCCCTGGTGTATCAGGCCGTACCAAAATATACGGGTGCAAGATGTCATGTAATGAACATATATATATATAAGGTATGTAATTGCAGTCGAAAAGTGCTACCTTATTTATTAAAGGAAGTCTGTTATGAGTGCGGACTGATGCAAATAGTGCGGTAAGCAAGGGATTTGGACTAATTAAACATGTCCCCCTCCAGGGATGAGCTGCGGACTTGGTGTATATAATCGAATTTAATGCTCGTAATTAAGACCACCTGAGTGTTCGTCGCAGCCTTCTTTTTTCCCTGGCTGTTGCATCGTGAGTTCGGCAGGTTCACCGCCGGACAGGGCCTTTGATTAATGGAGTCCTGTGTATACAAAGAAGAAAAATAAGAAAAAAAGAGTGGCACACTTGCGAGCCCCTGGTGTGGTCGAGCCGCACTCTGGGTCCATTGTGATCGTGCCCCTTCCCCTACGCCCATGGTATCTCCAAAGCGTAATGATGTACGCGGAGGGTTGTTCTTGCAGTCATGCGAGGGCGGGGGTTAGGGCCGCATTGCTACGCGTGCTCTGATCATGCCAGGTGGTCTTGGTTGGTATTGCTTCGGGCACGTTTTGCTATATCCAGCCGTTTAACGGCCGGACTCGAAAACTGCCTTAAAAGGCTGCTTTGTACTTCTGCTGCGAGAGCCGCTGTATGTTCCTCCGTTCGGAGGGAGCGTTCCGTATTTCCGTTGACCGTGATGACTCCACGAGGGCCTGGCATCTTGAGCTTGAGGTATGCATAATGCGGCACCGCGTTGAACTTTGCACACGCGGTTCGTCCGAGCAGGGCGTGATAGCCGCTGCAGAACGGGACTATGTCGAAGATTAACTCCTCGCTCCGGAAATTGTCCGGGGATCCGAAGACCACTTCCAGTGTGACTGAGCCTGTACAATTGGCTTCCACACCTGGTATGACACCTTTAAAGGTTGTCTTTGTAGGTTTAATCCTTGAGGGGTCTATGCCCATCTTGCGCACTGTATCCTGATAAAGCAGGTCCAGGCTACTTCCACCGTCCATCAGGACTCTCATGAGGTGAAATCCATCGACGATTGGGTCTAAAACCAATGCGGCAAATCCGCCATGGCATATGCTGGTCGGATGGTCTCTTCGATCGAAAGTGATCGGACAAGAGGACCATGGATTGAACTTCGGGGCGACTGGCTCCATCGCATAGATGTCCCTTAGTGCACGCTTTCGCTCCCTCTTGGGTATATGGGTTGCGTAAATCATGGTCACCGTCCGCACTTGTGGGGGGAAACCCTTCTGTCCTCTATTGTTCGGCGGTCGGGTCTCTTCCTCGTCGTCCCTGTTTAGCCCCTTGTCATTGTTTTCGGTGATTAACTTGCCTGCCTACTTGAACACCCAGCAATCTCTGTTGGTGTGGTTGGCTGGCTTTTCAGGGGTGCCATGTATCTGGCATAAGCGGTCGAGTATTCGGTCCAAGTTGGACGGACTCGGAGTGGTTCTTTTGAATGGCTTCTTCCGCTGACCGGGTTTAGAGCCTCGGAATCTGGCGTTGACTGCCGTATCCTCCTTGTCGTCGCCGTTAATGCGACGTTTATTTTTGCTTCGACGTGACCTGCTGTTGTGGTCCTTAGTATCCGAACTACCATAATTTTTACTGAGGTTGTTGCTGCGAGCTAGCCAGCTATCCTCTCCCGCGCAAAAGCGGGTCATTAACAATGTGAGTGCTGCCATGGATTTCGGCTTTTCCTGTCCCAGGTGCCGGGCTAGCCACTCATCGCGGATGTTATGTTTGAAGGCTGCGAGGGCCTCTGCATCCGGACAGTCGACGATTTGGTTTTTCTTTGTCAAGAACCGTGTCTAGAATTTTCTGGCCGATTCCTCTGGCTGCTGAATTATGTGGCTTAGGCTATCGGCGTTTGGTGGCCGCACATACGTGCCCTAGAAATTGTCAAGGAATGCGGCTTCCAGGTCTTCCCAACACCCAATTGACTCTGCGGGCAAGCTCTTAAGCCAATGCCGAGCTGGTCCTTTAAGCTTGAGTGGGAGGTATTTGATGGCATGGAGATCGTCGCCGCGGGCCATATGGATGTGAAGGAAATAATCCTCAATCCAAACCGCGGGGTCTATTGTGCCGTCGTAGGATTCGATGTTTACGGGTTTAAACCCTTCCAGGATTTGATGATCCATTACTTCGTCAGTGAAGCATAGCGGGTGTGCGGCACCTCTATATTGAGCAATATCACGATGCAGCTCGAGAGAGCGTTGTCTGCTGTGTTCGGCCCGGCCGGGGTTATTGTATCCGGAGTGACGGTATTCGTCGCGGGTCGTGGGGCGCCCTCGTGATCCGTAGATGGATCTGGATTGTCTTGCTTTGTCCTCCAATACGTCTCGCAAGTCCGGCGCGTTCCCTCTTGGCTTCGTACTTTTGGAGCGATGCCGGGGTACGGTCTTTGTGGAGGGTCTGGATGCCTCTCTGTCACGGCCACAGGGTGGTCGGTCGGCCGTATCGTGCGCTGGTGATGAAGGTATGTATGCTTCCTCCTCTAATTGGGGGAGCAACTTGCGTCTGGGGTAGTTTTTGGAGGGGCGTTCGAGTTTAAACTCTTCGGCCGTGAGGACCTCGGTCCATCGATCGGCCAGCAGATCCTGATCAGCTTGAAGCTGCTGCTGCTTTTTCTTTAGGCTATTTGCCGTGGCGATAAGCCTGCGTTTAAAACGCTCTTGTTCGACAGGATCCTCGGGCATGACGAATTCGTCGTCATTGAGGCTTGCCTCGTCTTCGGAGGGAGGTATATAGTTATAATCCTCGACCTCTTCGTCTGCCGCCCTCTCGTGAGGGCTTGCTTCTGCATCCTCCTGCGCTGAGTCTTGCTGGAGGGCATTATCTTCGGCACTCTCTGGGGTATTATTATCTCCTGTGCCGGAATCTCCGTTCTTGCTGTGGCGGGATTTAGAGCGGCGCCGCTGACGCCGGCGCTTGGGCTGTTTCTTTAAGGAATCTGCCTCCGCTGCTTCTTCGCCGTCCCCGTCTTTTGGGGTGTCCACCATGTATATGTCGTATGACGAGGTGGTCTTCCAGTGCCTTGTAGGCGCTGGTTCCTGTTCGTCTCCGGCATCGTCGTCCATAGCGTCAATGTCTTCGGAGTCGTAGTCTAGCATGTCGGTAAGATCGTCGATAGTGGCTACAAAGTGGGTGGTGGGTGGGCTCTGAATTTCTTCGTCATCCGTATCCCAACCATCCTGGCCATAATCCGGCCAGGACTCTCCAGATAACGAGAGATGCTTTAGCGAATTTAGGATGTCGCCGAAGGGCGAATATTGGAAGATGTTCGCGGCGGTGAATTCCATAACCAGTGCCCAATCAGATTCGACTGGCAGGGGCGTGGGAGGTCCGGAGTCCGGCACCTCGGAGTCACGAGTTTTGCGAGGGACAAGGCTAATGTTCGGCTCCATCGCCGTGGAAGCTGAAGCCCCCAGGTGGTGTCCAGCCACCGATCCTCGATCTGGGCGATCGGCTCCGGTCTAAGGGCCGGAGCGGATTCTTGTGCGGCCACCAAGGCACTATTCGGCGGCAGAGCTAGATCGTGACCATCGCAACAGTGTGGCGCGCTTGGCTATGGCTCGAGCCCGTCGAAGATCAAGTCTCCGCGGATGTCGGCCGTGAAGTTTAGGCTTCCGAATCTGACCTGATGGCCAGGGGCGTAGCTTTCGATCTGCTCCAGATGGCCAAGTGAATTAGCCCGCAGTGCGAAGCCACCGAATACGAAGATCTGTCCGGGGAGAAAAGTCTCACCCTGGACAGCGTTGTTGGCTGAAGATGCCATCGAGCCTATCGGTGACGACACAGAGGAACTCTCAATGAAAGCACCAATGTCGGTGTCAAAACCGGCGGATCTCAGGTAGGGGGTCCCGAACTGTGCGTCTAGGCGGATGGTAACAGGAGACAAGGGACACGATGTTTTACCCAGGTTCGGGCCCTCTCGATGGAGGTAAAACCCTACGTCCTGCTTGATTAATATTGATGATATGGGTAGTACAAGAGTGGATCTACCACGAGATCAAGGAGGCTAAACCCTAAAGCTAGCCTATGGTATGATTGTTGTAATGTATGTTGTGTCCTACGGACTAAAGCCCTCCGGTTTATATAGACACCAGAGAAGGCTAGGGTTACACAGAGTCGGTTACAATGGTAGGAGATCTACATATCCGTATCGCCAAGCTTGCCTTCCACGCCAAGGAAAGTCCCATCCGGACACGGGACGGAGTCTTCAATCTTGTATCTTCGTAGTCTTGGAGTCCGGCGGACGATGATAGTCCGGCTGTTCGGACACCCCCTAGTCGAGGACTCCCGCAATTCCTCCAACAATGAAGCAGAATACGAAGCACTTTTGTATGGGTTGCGTATGGCCATTTCACTTGGCGTCCATCGCCTTATGGTTTATGGCGACTCAGATTTGGTGGTCAATCAGGTGATGAAGGAGTGGGACGTCAGAAGCCCAGCCATGACTGGTTACTGCAATGCAGTGAGAAAGCTTGAGAAGAAATTTGAAGGGTTAGAGCTCCATCATATACCCCGACTGAAAAATGAAGCGGCTGATGATTTGGCAAAGATAGGTTCCAAGAGAGAAGCCATTCCCAGTAATGTGTTTTTGGAACACATCCATACTCCATCAGTTCAAGAGGATCCTTTCACCGAAGAAGCTCCACAGCCAAAAAGTGTCACAGATCCGACTAAAGTTGAAGTTCCAGCGGTGGTCGACCTGATCATGGAAGCTTTGGTCATCACTCCCGACTGGACAGAGCCGTACTTCGCGTATATCCTAAGGAAAGAGCTCCCAGAGAATGAAGAAGAGGCTCGACAGATCGTCCGTCGATCCAAAGCCTTTACCGTGATAAAGGGACAGTTGTACAGAGAAAGCGCGACTAGAGTCGGTCAGAAATGTATAACGCCAGAAGAAGGTCGGATAATCCTTGACGATATCCACTCTAGGACCTGTGGTCATCATGTGTCCTCTCGGACCATTGTGTCTAAAGCATACCGAGCGGGATTTTACTGGCCAAGAGCAAATGAAATGGCAAAGGAGATAGTCGACAAGTGTGAAGGATGTCAGTTTTACTCCAATATATCACACAAACCCGCCTCAGCCTTGAAGACCATTCCACTCGTCTGGCCCTTCACTGTTTGGGGGTTAGATATGGTTGGACCACTGAGAACTGGCAGGAGCGGCTTCACTCACTTGCTAGTAGCAGTCGACAAGTTTACCAAATGGATTGAAGCTAAGCCTATCAAGAATCTGGATGCTGGCACTGCTATCAGCTTCATCAGAGAGTTGGTATTCAGATATGGAGTTCCGCACAGCATCATCACTGATAATGGGTCAAACTTTGATTCCGACGAATTCAGAGCCTTTTGCGCATCTCAAGGCACACGAGTCGACTATGCTTCAGTCGCTCACCCCCAGTTGAATGGACAAGCAGAACGATCAAATGGTCTAATTCTCAAAGGACTGAAACCCCGACTGATGCGCGATCTCAAGCATGCGGCAGGTGCATGGGTCGACGAACTTCCGTCGGTACTTTGGGGATTAAGGACCACTCCTAATCGGTCGACTAGGAGAACTCCGTTCTTCTTGGTCTATGGAGCTGAAGCTGTCTTGCCGAGTGTCCTACTTCACAATGCACCCCGAGTCGAACTCTACACTGAAGATGAAGTAGAGCAAGCCCGACAGGATGCAGTCGACCTTCTAGAAGAAGAAAGAAAGATGGCCATGATCCGCTCGACTATCTATCAGCAGGACTTGCGTCAATTCCATGCTAGAAACGTGAAGAGTCGAGCCTTCCAAGAAGGAGATTTGGTTCTCCGAGTGGATCAGCAGAAGCCACACAATCTTGCTCCTACTTGGGAAGGTCCCTTCATCGTCACCAAAGTCCTTCACAATGGAGCGTACCGCCTTTACAATGTCGATCGCCAGATTGATGAGCCACGAGCTTGGAATGTGGAGCTGCTCCGCCCCTTTTATACTTAAGTATTCACTCGTATGAGATGTAATAAAAGTACTTCTGTAGTTTATTTATCAAAGACAAGAGTGTTATAATTTTCCCAGTGATTGTTGTTACTTTTGTTTACATGAGAAATCCCCCAGTGGGTGGCTTAGCTGCGAATCCGTTTCACCTAAGTTTGTAGAAAACAAAAAATCCTGCCGAGTGGTGACCCAGCCTCACACTCGGGGGCTTAGCTGCGAATCCGTTTCGCCTAAGTACTTGAAAATCCTACTGAGTGGTGAGCCAGCCTCCCACTCAGGGGCTTAGCGGCAGTCCAAGTACTCGCCTAAGTTTAAAAAATCCTACCGAGTGGTGAGCCAGCCTCCCACTCGGAGGCTTAGCTGCAGTCCCAGTACTCGCCTAAGTGTTTAAAATCCTACCGAGTGGTGAGCCAGCCTTCCACTCGGAGGCTTAGCTGCAGTCCAAGTACTCGCCTAAGTGTTTAAAATCCTACCGAGTGGTGAACCAGCTTCACACTCGGAGGCTTAGCTGCAGTCCAAGTACTCGCCTAAGTATTTAAGACAATGTGCGCTTTGCAAGGATGATGAGGTGCAGGTCGACTGCTACCTTTTCCTTCGAAGCTACGCCACAAAAAATCCTACCGAGTGGAGAGCAAACCTCCCACTCGGGGGCTTAGCTGCAGTCCAGTACTTGCCTAAGTATATGAAAATCCTACCGAGTGGAGAGCAAACCTCCCACTCGGGGGCTTAGCTGCAGCCCAGTGCTCGTCTAAGTATCAGAAAATCCTACCGAGTGGAGAGCAAACCTCCCACTCGGGGGCTTAGCTGCAGCCCAGTGCTCGCCTAAGTATCAGAAAATCCTACCGAGTGGAGAGCAAACCTCCCACTCGGGGGACTTAGCTGCAGCCCAGTGCTCGCCTAAGTATCTCAAAATCCTACCGAGTGGAGAGCAAACCTCCCACTCGGGGGCTTAGCTGCAGCCCAGTGCTCGCCTAAGTATCTAAAAATCCTACCAAGTGGAGAGCAAACCTCCCACTCGGGGGCTTAGCTGCAGCCCAGTGCTCGCCTAAGTATCTGAAAACCCTACCGAGTGGAGAGCAAACCTCCCACTCAGGGGATTAGCTGCAGCCCAGTGCTCGCCTAAGTATCAGAAAATCCTACCGAGTGGAGAGCAAACCTCCCACTCGGGGGACTTAGCTGCAGCCCAGTGCTCGCCTAAGTATCTAAAAATCCTACCAAGTGGAGAGCAAACCTCCCACTCGGGGGCTTAGCTGCAGCCCAGTGCTCGCCTAAGTATCTGAAAACCCTACCGAGTGGAGAGCAAACCTCCCACTCAGGGGATTAGCTGCAGCCCAGTGCTCGCCTAAGTATCTAAAAACCCTACCGAGTGGAGAGCAAACCTCTCACTCGGGGGCTTAGCTGCAGCCCAGTGCTCGCCTAAGTATCTGTAAATCCCGCCGAGTGGAGAGCAATCCTCCCACTCGGGGGCTTAGCCGCAGCCCAGTGCTCGCCTAAGTACTTAATCTATTCCGCTCATGATGACGCACACGTCGATTGTAACCTTCTCCCTCTGAGCTACGCCACAAATACAATGTGCACTCCATCTGTGCTCCATCCCTACCTGCAAAAAGCGGTGAAGTGTAGGTCGACTGGGCTTTCCACCTCAGAGCTACGTCTCAAGCATTAAAATATATTCCAAGTGAAGAAGAAAATTCGCTCGAAGGCAAATGCAAGCATATTCAACGATAAGCAAAGTTCAGATAATGGATTTAGAAGTGCGCAGGCATCAAGCCTGTAAAAGTTTATCCGTTACAAAACCACTCGGCATTCCGAGGAAAATTTCAAGTGAAGCATAGAAGTTTTTTACTCCTCAGGTGGAGGACTGGAAGGCGTGACAAACTGTTCCAGGTCGATTCCATCTGCAATCCGAGTGGCAGCGACAATGAAGGTCTCCATGAAATATTGGAAGTCATGCTTCTTGGTATTGGCCACCCAGATGGACGCCAGCTTGTCCTCTCGAGCATCCTTGCAGTGAACACGTACCAGGGACAGAGCAACATCAGCACCACACCTGGCGGAAGACTTCTTCCATTCCTGCACTCGACCTGTAACATCATTCAGTCGAGTCATTAAAGACTCGAGGTCATTTTGAAGCATCTCTCTTGGCCAGAGTGTCGTGTCGATCCGCTACACCGCAACCTTCAGTGGAGCGAGGTAGTCCACCACACCAGCAACGCGAGATTCCAGTCAGAACACGTTCATAGCAGCCTCGTCCTTCACAGGAGAGTTGATGGGATCCAAATTTTTCTCCAGTTGACTGGTCTCCTCATCGAAGTTTTGACAGAATTCTGTAAGCACAGTTTGAGGTTAAACCAACAGTCCAACAATGAGTCGATGATAACGAGTCAGTCGGATAAAAGAGATTACCTTCAAGCATGAGGAATAACTTCTTGGCGAGTCCTTCCAGATTAGCCTCCAGATCGTTTTTCTTCCCCATTAGTTCGATGGCCTTGTCACTCAGAGCTATCTTGTCATTCTTCAGACGCGTGACCTCCTTGTTGGCCGCGTCAAGAGCAGCTTTCAGATTGGTATTTTCCTCTTCGAGTTTACCGACTGAAGCCATCTTTTCTTCTGCCAACTTCGTCTTGTCCGAAGCCGCTTTTTGCGCCTCGGCGAGGTCAAGGTCCTTCTTCTTCAGAGCCTCCTTCAGTTTATCTACAAAGTGACAATGAGATCAGAATCGGGAATGGACAAAAAATAAAGACAGTCGTCAAGATTATCACCAAACATACCTTTTGCCTCCTCCTTCGCCTTTGTGAAGTTCTCCTGGACAAGCTTCAAGTCAAGTTCGAGCTGGATATGTTTGTTCTCCAGCTTAGTATAATGAGCCACAAGCTCGCAAGATTTCTGTGAAAGATCAGTCGACAGACATCAAAGATAGGTCACTTCCGAGTGACTAAGAGAAAAAATCGTAGCATTTCTAAAATTACAACCGAATCAAAATATTCAACTGTAGTCTCGGGGACTACACCAAGTGGGTGCACTCAGCGTGCCCCCGCTAGTTCTACCGACCATAGCTAACTGCCAGCAGTCAGCCACGGTATCACCACGCTGAAAAAAAAGAGGGGAGATGTTCTTCAAACCATAGTCGACTGTCAGCAGTCGACCATGGTCTCGGGGACTACACCCAGTGGGTGCACTCAGCGTGCCCCAACTGGTCCCAAGATTCCACTCGACCAGACCGAGTGGAGAACTTAGAGTGAACAATTTCAAAGTATAAAGACTATAGTCGACTGCCAGCAGTCCACCATAGTCTCGGGGACTACACCCAGAGGGTGCACTCAGCGTGCCCCCACCAATCAAAACAGTCAATCGACACACCCAGTGGGTGTACAGATACTAAGATCTTCAGAAAGAAGAGTTTTCAGGTACCATATCCTAACAGAACAAGCGGTGATCAACTAACCTGGACATTGCTGTGAAGAGTTGAGCTTGCATCATAAGCTGCTTGGCTGGCGTCTCGGATCTCCTTCACCTGCTCCATCATGACCCCCGCCTGGTGTATAGTTTCCTTAGTAGCACCTGCTTGGTCCTCTGGGACGTGGTGTTTGGCGAAAAGGGAAGGCAGATGAGCACTCGACGATGAAGGGCGAGCACTCGTCAGTGGCACAGCAAAGGACACGGTAGTCCAAGTGATGTTTCCTTCCTCCGGAACCAGCGTTTCAGGTGCTGATACAACCTGAGTAGTCTTGCCAGCAGGCGCTTTCTTGTTCCTCCTCTGCCTCAGTGGCTCCTCATCGTCATCATCAGGGAGATCAATGACATGAGGTGGAGCTACAAGAAAGATTCAAAGTTAAAAATGAAGATCCAATCGACCAAAAGCGAAACTACAGAGATCATACCAAGGTTGGAGGTGGCAGCATCTTCCATTTCTTGATATTCGTTCTTGGCTGAGGTCTCGGAGGTAGCAGCACTGCAGATTTCAGAAATCAGTCGGTTAACCAACGAGTCGACCAAGAGATTATCCATGCCAAACAAGAAAACACAAGTTCTGCTATTACCCGGAAATAGTGGGAATCACCATCCTCATCTTTGGCAGGGCCTTCGTCGGCTTTGATGACGCCGCTCGGGGTTGCTTCGACGCTTTCTCAGTCGGCGCCGGAGAGGTCGTCCGAGGGTGTTTAGTCGACTGCCCAACAGGCACGGCCGCTTTGCCACGCTCGACTGCGGGGTCATGGGCCATCTTGGATCGCCTTTCAGTGCAGGGAGGGTCGACTTCCTCCTCCTCTTCCTCCTCCTCCTCTTCACCAGAGTTGTCGTCTTCTTCATCTCCTCACCATCAGATTGCCACTCCTCCTGAATTTCACCTCCACTCCCTTCCTCCTCCTCGATCTGTTCTTGCGCCCCGCTGGGCATCGAGTACATCTCTGTAGTGACCTGGAAGACAACAAACAAGACAAAAGTCAGTCGACTGAATTCTAGCAAAACAGAATGAAGGAAGCAGGATCACGGTCGGAGATATAGAATTGGACCTTGTCTGGCTCGTAAGATTGGTCGAGTGGAGGGATCCTCCTGGCTCCTCGGGGGTTGTCCTTGTTCCCTGTGGCGGCAGTCATCCACCTCTCCAGCGTGGCATCCTCGACCTCCTCCGGGTGGACCCGAGTGGTGTCTTCAGTGCCAGAATACATCCACATCGGATGGTCTCGATATTGAAGTGGCTGGATGCGTCGTCAAAGGAAAACCTCCAGAAGA
The DNA here is from genome assembly GCA_963921465.1 of Triticum timopheevii. Lineage (NCBI taxonomy): Eukaryota > Viridiplantae > Streptophyta > Magnoliopsida > Poales > Poaceae > Triticum > Triticum timopheevii. The sequence goes on along the minus strand of OY997262.1, from coordinate 246,356,374 downwards.
TCCATGCCAGTCACCCCGTCACGGATAAGCTGGACTACTCGCTCGACCAGCACCTTAACCTGAGCCTTCTCCTCCAGGACCACCTTCAAAGAGGATGGCTTGTTCACTCGATCCATGGAAAAAGGAGGGAGTCCAGTCGACCGCCCTGGCGTCGGCTGGTCTTGGCAGTAGAACCAGGTCGATTGCCACCCTCGGACCGACTCGGGAAGGACCATGGCTAGAAAAGCACTTTTCCCCCTCATTTGAACCCCAAGACCCCCACACATCTGAATCACTTGGGTTTTCTCATCACTCGAATATACCTTTTTCACTGTCTGGGAGCGACAGGTGAAAATGTGTTTGAAAAGGCCCCAATGCGGCCGGCAACCCAAGAAATTCTCACACAAGGACACGAAAGCAGCGAGATAGACGATAGAGTTGGGTGTGAAGTGGTGGATTTGTGCCCCAAAGAAGTTCAGAAATCCCCGAAAGAAAGGGTGGGGCGGCAGAGAAAACCCGCGGTCAACGTGGGTGGCTAAGAGGACACACTCACCCTCCTGAGGCTGCAGCTGCCACTCCTTCCCCGGGAGCCTCGCTGATCCATGAGGGATCAGTCCCTCATTGGCCAGGTCGTCAAGATCTTTCTGGTGGATGGTCAAGCGGATCCAGTCGCCCTGAATCCAGCCTTGCGGCAGACCGGCCCGCGACGAGGATCCGCCCCGACTGGTCGCCCTCCCCTTCGCCTTCGCCGTTGCCTTCTTCGCCCGCTCCAAAGTCGTCGTCTTCTCCTTCACCATCGTCGCCGGTGAAGCACGCACAGAGCAGCAGTGCTGGGATGGTGGCGAATGCAGCAGATGAATCTGAGGAAGAGGGAGGGGAAAATGAGGGTGCACTGTTCAAAAAAAACCCGTCCGGCGCCTTATATGAGGTCGCTTCCGAGTGGCTGACTGGTAGGCCCGGACGATCCTGTCAAATCCCGCAACAGTCGCGCGCGCGATACGTGGCGAAAAAGGTGGCGCAAAGATCGAGGCGTTCCTGCCTTATCCCATCCGAGTACCGCGGCCTCCTCTGCCTCGCGTGCTTCCTGAAATTCAAATCTCGCTAAATCCACGAACAGCAGAGCAACTTGTCAGACTGGAGATTTCCTCTGATCCGTCGCTCGGAGAACTCCAAGTACAGAAAAGTCACTCGACAGATACAAAGAATGGATCAAGGCGACCGAAAAAGAAGTTGGTGCCGTCACCTAAAGTCATTGATCTAGAACAAGACATACTCATAGCACGAAAAACGGGTGGGAAGAATTCTCAACTCCTTCCTCACTCAAACCTCGATCCATTCGGGGGCTAATGATGAAGCCATGTACCTAGGGTAGGCTCATGGACCTGTCCAAGGTACCCTCCCCAAGGACATCTCTAGAAGAAACTACCTTTTAGTCGACCTGGAAGGATTCCACTCGACGAACTCGAAGAGACTCGACCATGAAGCCACTCACTCGACCACCAGGAGATCTAGAGTCACTCTGCACACAAACGGTCTGTCATTAAATAGTCTTTATGGTCATGATAGCACTTTATGTATGGCGTTACCAGTAACGCTAGGCCTTAATGTACTTTAAACCCTGCATAACTGAGGGCCGGAGGGGTCTGGTGGACTCTATATAAGCCACCCCCCTCCTCAGTGTAAAGGGTTCGCATCCCTGTAACTCGTACGCATATAATCCAGTCGACCGCCTCCGGGCTCCGAGACGTAGGGCTATTACTTCCTCCGAGAAGGGCCTGAACTCGTAAATCTCTTGCGTATACAACTACTCCATAGCTAGGATCTTGCCTCTCCATACCTACCCCCTATTCTACTGTCAGGCTTAGAACCATGACAGACGGTGCCCTATTTAAAGTGAATGTAGGTGTCTCTAGAGCGTATCCCCAAAATGATAGCGGTAAATCGGTGAGCAACATCATAGATCGCACCATATCCAATAGAGTGCGGTTACAATGTTCGGACACACCATTACGCTGAGGTGTTCCAGCCGGCATGAGTTGTGAAACGATTCCATATTTCCTCAAGTGCGTACCAAATTAGTGACTTAAATATTCTCCCCCACGATCTAATCGTAAGAACTTTATCTTTCGGTCACATTGATTCTCTACCTCACTCTGAAATGCCTTGAACTTTTCAAAGGTCTCAGACTTGTGTTTCATCAAATAGACATACCCATATCTACTCAAGTCATTAGTGAGAGTGAGAACATAACGATAGCCTCTGCGAGCCTCAACACTCATTGGACCGCACACATCAGAATGTATGATTTCCAATAAGTTGGTTGCTCGCTCCATTGTTCCGGAGAACGGAGTCTTGGTCATTTTGCCCATGAGGCATGGTTCGCATGTGTCAAATGATTCGTAATCAAGAGACTCCAAAATTCCATCAGCACGGAGCTTCTTCATGCGTTTGACACCAATGTGACCAAGGCGACAGTGCCACAAGTATGTGGGACTATCGTTAGCAACCTTACATCTTTTGGTATTCACACTATGAATATGTGTAACATCACGTTCGAGATTCATTAAGAATAAACCATTGACCAGCGGGGCATGACCATAAAACATATCTCTCATACAAATAGAACAACCATTATTCTCGGATTTAAATGAGTAGCCATCTCATATTAAACGAGATCCAGATACAATGTTCATTCTCAAAGCTGGCACTAAATAACAATTATTGAGGTTTAAAACTAATCCTGTAGGTAAATGTAGAGGTAGCGTGCCGACGGCGATCACATCGACCTTGGAACCATTCCCGACGTGCATCGTCACCTCATCCTTCACCAGTCTCCGCTTATTCTGCAGCTCCTGTTTTGAGTTACAAATATGAGCAACCGCACCGGTATCAAATACCCAGGAGCTACTACGAGTACTGGTAAGGTACACATCAATTACATGTATATCACATATACCTTTGGTGTTGCCGGCCTTCTTGTTTGCTAAGTACTTGGGGCAGTTCCGCTTCCAGTGTCCGCTTACCTTGCAATAAAAGCACTCAGTCTCAGGTTTGGGTCCATGCTTTGGCTTCTTCCTGGCAACTGGCTTACCAGGCGCGGCAACTCCCTTGCCGTCCTTCTTGAAGTTCTTCTTACCCTTGCCTTTCTTGAAACTAGTGGTTTTATTGACCATCAACACTTGATGTTCCTTTTTGATCTCCACCTCCGCTGATTTCAGCATTGAATACACCTCAGGAATGGTTTTCACCATCCCCTGCATATTGAAGTTCATCACAAAGCTCTTGTAGCTAGGTGGGAGAGACTACAGGATTCTGTCGACCACCGCGTCATCCGGGAGATTAACTCCCAGTTGAGATAAGCGGTTGTGCAACCCAGACATTTTGAGTATGTGCTCGCTAACAGAACCATTCTCCTCCATCTTACAACTGTAGAACTTGTTGGAGACTTCATATCTCTCGACCCGGGTGTGAGCTTGGAAAACCATTTTCAGCTCTTGGAACATCTCATATGCTCCGTGCTGCTCAAAACGCTTTTGGAGCCCCGGTTCTAAGCTGTAAAGCATGCTGAACTGAACCAGGGAGTAATCATCACTATGCGACTGCCAGGCGTTCATAACGTATTGATTTGCTGGGAAAACGGGTGCTTCAACTAGCGGTGCATCTAGGACATATGCTTTCTTGGCAGCTATGAGGATGATCCTCAAGTTTCGTACCCAGTCCGTATAGTTGCTGCCATCGTCTTTCAGCTTGGTTTTCTCTAGGAACGCGTTGAAGTTGAGGGCAACATTAGCGTGGGCCATTTGATCTACAAGACATATTGCAAAGATTTTAGACTAAGTTCATGATAATTAAGTTCATCTAATCAAATTATATAATGAACTCCCACTCAGATAGACATCCCTCTATTCATCTAAGTGATCCATGATCCGAGTCAACTAGGCCGTGTCCGATCATCATGTGAGACAGACTAGTCATCATCAGTGAACATCTTCATGTTGATCGTATCTTCTACACAACTCATGTTCGACCTTTCGGTCTCTTGTGTTCCAAGGCCATGTTTGTACATGCCAGGCTCGTCAAGTCAACCTAAGTGTTTTGCATGTGTAAATCTGGCTTACACCCGTTGTATGTGAACGTTAGAATCTATCACACCCGATCATCACGCGGTGCTTCGAGACAACGAACTTTCGCGACGGCGCACAGTTAGGGGGAACACTTTCTTGAAATTATTATGAGGGATCATCTTATTTACTACCGTCGTACTAAGCAAAATAAGAAGCAAAACATGATAAACATCACATGCAATCAAATAGTGACATGATATGGCCAATATCATTTTGCTCCTTTTGATCTCCATCTTCGGGGCGCCATGATCATCATCGTCACCGGCATGACACCATGATCTCCATCATCGTGTCTTCATGAAGTTGTCACGCCAATGACTACTTCTACTTCTATGGCTAACATGTTTAGCAATAAAGTAAATTAATTACATGGCATTATTCAATGACTCGCAGGTCATACAAAAATAAAAAACTCCTATGGCTCCTGTCGGCTGTCATACTCATCGACATGCAAGTCGTGATTCCTATTACAAGAATATGATCAATCTCATACATCACATATATTTCATACATCACATCCTTTTGGCCATATCACATCACAAGGCATATGCTGCAAAAACAAGTTAGACGTCCTCTAATTGTTGTTGCTTGTTTTTACGTGGCTACTATAGGTTTCTAGCAAGAACGTTTCTTACCTACGCCAAAACCACAACGTGATATGCCAATTTCTATTTACCCTTCATAAGGACCCTTTTTATCGAATCCGATCCGACTAAAGTGGGAGAGACAGACACCCACTAGCCACCTTATGCAACTAGTGCATGTCAGTCGGTGGAACCTGTCTCACGTAAACGTACGTGTAAGGTCGGTCCGGGCCGCTTCATCCCACGATGCTGCCGAAACAAGATAAGACTAGTAGTGGCAAGAAAATTGACAAAACCAACGCCCACAACAATCTTGTGTTCTACTCGTGCATAGAAACTACGCATAGACCTAGCTCATGATGCCACTGTTGGGGTATGTAGCAGAAAATAAAAAATTTCTATGCATCACCAAGATCAATCTATGGAGTCATCTAGCAACGAGAGAGAGGAGTGCATCTACATACCCTTGTAGATCGCGAGCGGAAGCGTTCAAGAGAACGGGGTTGATGGAGTCGTACCGATGATCCTAGCTCCGAACGGATGGCACCTCCGCGTTCAACACACATACGGTTGGGGAATATGTCTCCTCCTTCTTGATCTAGCAAGGGGGAAGGAGAGGTTGATGGAGATCCAGCAGCACGACAGCGTGGTGGTGGAAGCAGCGGTGATCTCGGCAGGGCTTCGCCAAGCTCAGCGAGAGGGAGAGGTGTTGCGAGGGGAGAGGGAGATGCCAGGGGCTAGGGTGCGCAGCCCTCCCTTCCCCCCTCTTTATATAAGGGCCCTGGGGGGCGCCGGCCCCCTAGAGATTCAATCTCAAGGGGGGGCGGCCAAGGGGGGGACTTGCCCCCCAAGTCAAGTGGGGCGCCCCCCCCCCACCCCTAGTGTTTCCAACCCTAGGCGTAGGGGAGGCCCAAGGGGGGGTGCACCAGCCCACCAGGGGATGGTTCCCTTCCCACTTCAGCCCATGTGGCCCTCCGGGATAAGTGGCCCCACCCGGTGGACCCCCGGGACCCTTCCGGTGGTCCCGGTACAATACCGGTGACCCCCGAAACTTTCCCGGTGGCCGGAACTAGACTTCCTATATATAAATCTTCACCTCCGGACTATTCCGGAACTCCTCGTAAAAACCGGGATCACATCCGGGACTCCGAACAACTTTCGGGTTACCACATACTAATATCTCTACAACCCTAGCATCACCGAACCGTAAGTGTGTAGACCCTACGGGTTCGAGAATCACGCCGACATGACCGAGACAGCTCTCCGGTCAATAACCAACAGCGGGATCTGGATACCCATGTTGGCTCCCACATGTTCCACGATGATCTCATTGAATGAACCACAACGTTGAGGATTCAAGTAATCCCGTATACAATTCCCTTTGTCAATCGGTACGTTACTTGCCCGAGATTCGATCGTCGGTATCCCAATACCTCGTTCAATCTCGTTACCGGCAAGTCACTTTACTCATACCGAATGCATGATCCCGTGACCAACCACTTGGTCACATTGACCTCATTATGATGATGCACTACCGAGTTCAGAGATACCTCTCCATCATACTGAGTGACAAATCCCGGTCTCGATTCGAGTCAACCCAACAGACACTTTTGGAGATATCTGTAGTATACCTTTATAGCCACCCAGTTATGTTGTGACGTTTGGTACACCCAAAGCACTCATACGGTATCCGGGAGTTACATGATCTCATGGTTTAAGGAAATGATACTTGACATTTAGAAAAGATCTAGCAAACGAACTACACGATCTTTTGTTATGCTTACAATTGGGTCTTGTCCATCACATCATTCTCCCAATGACGTGATCCCGTTATCAATGACATCCAAATGTCCATGGTCAGGAAACCGTAACCATATATTGATAAACGAGCTAGTCAACTAGAGGCTCACTAGGGACATGTTGTGGTCTATGTATTCACACATGTATTACGATTTCCAGATAACACAATTATAGCATGAACAATAGACAATTATCATGAACAAGGAAATATAATAATAACCATTTTATTATTGCCTCTAGGGCATATTTCCAACAAGAAATTATGCTACTACTGAAAAAGAGTTCTTAGCAGTTGTGTTTGCATGTGAGAAGTTTAGACCTTATATTGTTGATTCCAAAGTTACTATTCACACTAATCATGCTGCTATTAAATATCTTATGGAAAAGAAAGATGCTAAGCCAACTCATTAGATGGGTTCTCTTGCTCCAAGAATTTGATTTGCATATTATAGATAGAAAGGGGAGCTGAGAACCCCATTGCAGATAACTTGTCTAGGTTAGAGAATGTTCTTGATGACCCACTGCCTATTAATGATAGCTTTCCTCATGAACAATTAGCGGTCGTCAATGCTTCTCGTACTGCTCCTTGGTATGCTAATTATGCTAATTACATTGTTGCTAAATATATACCGCCTAGTTTCACATACCAGCAAAAGAAAAAGTTCTTTTATGATTTAAGACATTACTTCTGGGATGATCCACATCGTTATAAAGAAGGAGTAGATGGTGTTATTAGATGTTGTGTGCCTGAGCATGAACAGGAATAGATCCTACGCAAGTGTCACTCTGAATCCTATGGAGGACACCACGCTGGAGATAGAACTGCACACAAGGTACTACAATCTGGTTTTTATTGGCCTACTCTCTTCAAAGATGCTCGTAAGTTTGTGTTGTCTTGTGACGAATGCCAAAGAATAGGTAACACTAGTAGACGCCAAGAAATGCCTATGAATTATTCTCTTGTTATTGAACCGTTTGATGTTTGGGGCTTTGATTATATGGGACCTTTTCCTGCCTCCAATGGTTATACACATATTTTAGTTGCTGTTGATTACGTTACTAAGTGGGTAGAAGCTATTCCAACTAGTAGTGCTGATCATAACACTTCTATTAAAATGCTTAAAGAAGTTATTTTTCCAAGGTTTGGAGTCCCTAGATATCTTATGACTGATGGTGGTTCACATTTTATTCATGGTGCTTTCTGTAAGATGCGTGCTAAGTATGATGTCAATCATAGAATAGAATCTCCTTATCGCCCGCAGTCTAGTGGTCAAGTAGAGTTGAGCAATAGAGAGCTCAAATTAATTTTGCAAAAGACTGTGAATAGATCTAGAAAGAATTGGTCCAAAAACCTTGATGATGCATTATGGGCCTATAGAACTACATACAAAAATCCTATGGGTATGTCTCCATATAAGATGGTTTATGGAAAAGCGTGTCATTTACCTCTTGAACCTGAACATAAGGCATATTGGGCTATTAAAGAGCTCAATTATGACTTCAAACTTGCCGGTGAGAAGAGGTTGTTTGATATTAGCTCACTTGATGAATGGAGAACCCAAGCCTATGAGAATGCCAAGCTTTTCAAAGAAAAAGTCAAACGCTAGCATGATAAAATGATACAAAAGCGTGAGTTTAACGTTGGAGATTATGTGTTATGATTCAAATCTCATTTAAGAGTTTTTGTAGGAAAACTTCTCTCAAAATGGGAAGGTCCCTACGTTATTGAGGAGGTCTATCATTCTGGTGCTATAAAAATCAACAACTTCGAAGGCACAAATCCGAGGGTGGTAAATGATCAAAGAATTAAACATTATATTTCAGATTTAGAGCACCATGACTTCTCCCTCCTCCAACAACGAAGACAAGGATGCTTGGCTATTGAAGATAGACCTGAAAAGAGAGGAACCAGAAGAGATCAACAAGGATGAAGGGATCAAGAAGGCCATGGAGGTTCAAGCTCCGGTGGATCATATCGCCGGACTCAAGGGCATTATCCGCAAGTTGGAGGAGCTTTTACGCTCGATGTGCGATTATCCACCGTCATCATCACCACCTCAATCACCTCCGAGGAAATAATCACATTGGTATGGGCACTCCCCTTGGCAACTGCCAAGCTTGGGGGAGGTGCCCCGGTATCGTATCACCATCACACTCCTATCTTTACCGCTTTATTTAGTTCGATCCTTTTAGTAGTTTCTTGATATAGTAGTTTGAAGTTTTGATATCAAGTCATTTTGAGTTTTGCTTTGTGATCTCTTTATGTAATTGAGTTCGTGTGCTATCTATAATAAAGATTAGTGTTGAGTCAAGGGCTTTGCTATGTTGCTATGATCTTGAAAAAGTAGAAAGAATAAAAGAGTTCATATTGATCTTATGGATAGTGATAACTTCACACATAGAAAGTATGAGGCATAAAAATTGTTGAGAGTTGATGAACATAGCCTTGGTCATCGTTGCAATTAATAGGAAGTGATAAGGAAAGAGGGGTTCACATATAAATATATTATCTTGTACATCTTTTATGATTGTGAAGCACTCATTAAGTATGACATGCTAAAAGAGTAGATGTTGGACAAGGAAGACAACGTAATGGTTTATGTTTTCCGACATCTCAGTTAAAGTATATTGTCATTGACCTTCCAAACATGTTGAGTTTGCCCTTCCCCCTCATGATAGCCAAATTCCTTGCACCAAGTAGAAATACTACTTGTGCTTCCAAATATCCTTAAACCCAGTTTTGCCATGAGAGTCCACCATACCTACCTATGGATTGAGTAAGATCCTTCAAGTAAGTTGTCATCGGTGCAAGCAATAAAAATTTCTCTCTAAATATGCATGACTTATTAGTGCAGAGAAAATAAGCTTTGTACGAACTTGTTGTGGAAGTAATAAAAGCGATGGACTGCATAATAAAGGTCCACATACAAGGGGCAATATAGAGTGACGTTCTTCTGCATTAAGATTTTGTGCATCAACCCTAAATGCGCATGACAACCTCTGCTTCCCTCTGCGAAGGGCCTATCTTCTACTTCATGTTTTTACTTTATGCTTGAGTCAAGGTGATCCTCACCTTTCCCTTTTTATTTTATCCATTGGCAAGCTCCTCTTGTTTGAAAGATCATGATGCATATATCCAATTGGATGTAAGTTAGCATGGGCCATTATTGTTGACATAACCTAAAGGTGAATATGTTGGGAGGCAACACAATAAGCCCCTATCTTTCTCAGTGTCCGGCTGAAGTTCTATAACCACAAGTATTGCGTGAGTGTTAGCAATTATAGAAGACTACGAGATAGTTGAGTATGTGAGCTTGCTGAAAAGCTCTATTATTGACTCTTTCTGATGTTACGATAAATTTCAATTGCTTCAATGACTGAGATTATAGTTTGTTAGTTCCCAATGAAGTTTTTGAACCATACTTGACATTGTGAACTACTTATTACTTGAGCATAGGAAATCATATGGCAAAATCTATATATGTTGTTGTTATTAGAATGATCATGATGCCCTATGTCCGTATTTTATTTTTATCGACACCTCTATCTCTAAACATGTGGACATATTTTTCGACTTCGGCTTCCGCTTGAGGACAAGCGAGGTCTAAGCTTGGGGGAGTTGATACGTCCATTTTGCATCATGCTTTTATATCAATATTTATTGTATTATGGGCTATTATTACACATTATATCTCAATACTTATGGCTATTCTCTCTTATTTTACAAGGTTTACCATGAAGAGGGGGAATGCCGGCAGCTGGAATTCTGGCTGGAAAAGGAGCAAACGTTGGAAACCTATTTTGCACAGCTCCAAAAGTCCTGAGACTCCACAAAACAACTTTTTGGATTTAATAAGAATTTATGAGCAAAAGAAACAGGCCAGGGGGCCCACACCCTGTCCAGGAGACATAGGGGCGCCCCCCCTATAGGGCGCGCCCCTATCTTCTAGGGCCCCTGGTGGGCCTCCAGCGTCCATCTTCTGCTATATCATCACTTTTACCCTGGAAAAAATCATGGGCAAGCTTACGGGACGAAACTCCGCTGCCACGAGGCGGAACCTTGGCGGAATCAATCTAGGGCTCTGGCAGAGCTGTTCTGGCAGGGACACTTCCCTCCGGGAGGGGGAAATCATCACCAACGTCATCACCAACGATCCTCTCATCGGGAGGGGGTCAATCTCCATCAACATATTCACCAGCACCATCTCCTCTCAAAACCCTAGTTCATCTCTTGTATCCAATCTTGTATCAAAACCACAAATTGGTACCTGTGGGTTGCTAGTAGTGTTGATTACTCCTTGTAGTTGATGCTAATTGGTTTACTTGGTGGAAGATCATATGTTCAGATCCTTTATGCATATTATTACTCCTCTGATTATGAACATGAATATGCTTTGTGAGTAGTTACGTTTGTTCCTGAGGACATGGGTGAAGTCTTGCTATTAGTAGTCATGTGAATTTGGTATTCGTTCGATATTTTGATGAGATGTATGTTGTCTTTTCCTCTAGTGGTGTTATGTGAAAGTTGACTACATGACACTTCACCATTATTTGGGCCTAGAGGAAGGCATGGGGAAGTAATAAGTAGATGATGGGTTGCTAGAGTGACAGAAGCTTAAACCCTACTTTATGCGTTGCTTCGTTAGGGGCTGATATGGATCCATACGCTTAATGTTGTGGTTAGGTTTACATTAATACTCCTTTTTGTAGTTTCAGATGCTTGCAACAGGGGTTAATCATAAGTGGGATGCTTGTCCAAGTTAGGGCAGTACCCAAGTACCGGTCCACCCACATATCAAATTATCAAAGTACCGAACGTGAATCATATGAACGTGATGAAAACTAGCTTGACGATAATTCCCAGTGTGTCCTCAGGAACTCCTTCCTCATTAATAGAAATTGTCCAGGCTTATCCTTTGCTACATAAAGGATTGGGCCATCTTGCTGCACTTTACTTACTTTACTTACTTGTTACTTGTTACTATTTATCTTATCACAAAACTATCTATCACCTACTATTTCAGTGCTTGCAGAGAAAACCTTACTGAAAACCGCTTATCATTTCCTTCTGCTCCTCGTTGGGTTTGACACTCTTACTTATCGAAAGGACTACGATAGATCCCCTACACTTGTGGGTCATCAACCATCCATATTGCACTTGTATCACCATCTCTTCGCCGAACTAGTGCACCTATACAATTTACCATTGTATTGGGTGTGTTGGGGACACAAGAGACTCTTTGTTATTTGGTTGCAGGGTTGCTTGAGAGAGACCATCTTCATCCTACGCCTCCCACGGATTGATAAACCTTAGGTCATCCACTTGAGGGAAATTTGCTACTGTCCTACAAACCTGTGCACTTGCAAGCCCAACAACGTCTATAAGAAGAAGGTTGTGTAGTAGACATCAGATATGCAGCTAATATCATGAGCTGAGTGAATATGGCTACAAAGCGAATAGGAGGCCTCAAGAGTCATGACTACCATGTATGGCTTGAGCGGATAATGCATGTGATGATTTCAGGGTATGTCAAAGAGGATATTTGGCGAGTGCTGGCGGAGTTGAGCTACTTCTTCCGTCAGCTTTGTGCCAAAGAACTAGATTATGAAGTGGTTGCAAAGTTGGAGGAACAAGCACCTGAGTTGCTATGCAAGTTAGAGATGATATTTCCGCCAGGTTTCTTTAATCCGATGCAACATATGATCTTACATATCACGTATGAGGCTAGAATGGGAGGACCTATGCAGTTCCGATGGCAGTATGCACCTGAACGGGAGTTCAAGCATCTTCGTGGGAAATGTAAGAATAAAGCCCGTATTGAAGCCTCCATAGCCGAGGCATACCTGAACGAGGAGGTGGCCACGACCACAACAAAGTGCTATCATGACAGTATTCAGACTAGGTTAAATCCAGCTCCTCGTTACAATGAAGAACCCACAAGTAATGTTTCCGACCTTAGCCTCTTCGAAGGCCAAGGTGGCAAAGCAAGTGGACCGAAGCCCAAGAACTTTTCACCTACTGAGTGGTCGACTATTATGATCTATGTCTTTACCAACATGGAAGAAGTGCAACCGTACATAAAGTAAGTGTAGAACATCTTTATTGACAACTACTCACTAGTCTTGAGTTCTAACTCGAATTCTTCCTATTGCTAGGGAATTCCAGAACAAATTCTAGAAGCTACCACGGCCTCCTAGCAACGAAGAATCAGCAGACTTTCTTGAAGATACCAATGCTGATGGCGGTTTCATTTCTTGGTTCTCAAGAAAAGTAACTTTTCTAACTTTATGTTACTTCAAGTTGATCTTACTGCCCTGTAATGCTTCCACTAATGAACCAGACAATCTCCTATTAATCTTGTAGGCATATCAGGAGGTTGATATGGACGCCAAAGTGAGAAAAGTAGCCAAAGGTTTTGAATACGAGGCCAAGTCATTTAAGGCTTACGACATGAATGGGTATCGCTTCCACACTGATAAACACACGCGTGAGAGGCCCAACCGAAGGTCAATAAATAGTGCGGTCTATTGTCTAGGGACAGATGGACGTCACTACTATGGAACCATCGAAGAAATTTATGAGTTGCAGTATTATGGTTTACAAGGAGTGAAGCCCATCATATTCAGATGCAGCCGGCTCAATCCTGAGAAAGTGAGACGAACCCCTAGTATTGGCTTTGTCAAAGTTGAACGAGCATCGAAATATGCAGGAAATGATGTCTATATTATGGCTCAATAGGCTACACAAGTGTTTTTTCTCCCATACTCGTGCACATCTATGGAATATGTCGATCTCTTGAAGTGGGATGTCGTGTACAAGGTACCCCCGCGTATCAAGGTACCTACCCCAAATAAGGACGATTACCATGTAAACCCTAACACATACGAGGGAGAGTTCTTTCAAGAAGTAGACACTGACGAAGACGAAGATGATGCAAAGGAAGATGATGGCGTGCATCACGAACATGATGCTATGGAACATGAGGCCGTGGATGACATGGAAGTAGATAATGTAGAGGATGAATACGAGGATGTTTCTGACCCTCAAGATTTTGCATTACTTATGCGATGGCACATGGGGCTAGATGAGGATGAGGCCCCCTGAAGACTTCGAGGATGAATGTATGAACGGGCGTGATAGCGATGATGAAAGCCCTGATTCAAATGTTGCACCTAATATTGACACTTATTTCTAACAACTCCATGTAATCATGTGAGAACTCTATGTATGTGTGTCACAACTCTATGTATTCGTGTGTGTAACAACTCTATGTATTCGTGTGTGTGCAACAACTCTATGTATTCATGTGTGCAACAACTCTATGTATTTGTGTGTGTAACAACTATATGTATTATTGTGACAATTCCATTTATTCTTCATATGTGATATATTTATTGTATTTACATCAAGTTGTATCATCTGTACTAATTGGTTTGTTCTTCTTTGTATCAGGTGATTGAAACATGATAGGTAGAAAGAAGATTCCAAAGGAAAGTTTGAAAAAAGTGAATGATCTATACAATGATCAACCTGCTCTACCGGTGAAAGCAGTGGCCACTCCTTCATTGGTTGCCACAACCACCAAGAAGGCCAAAGGATTGGCGGGTCTAGACACTCGTCCGGCAAAATGTGCGAAACAAGGTCGAGTACCACGCGGGGGAGGATTAGGAGGCGGACGAGGAGGGGGAGTAGGTGACGCAGGAGGAGGAGGTGGACGAGGAGGGGGAGTAGGTAAGGTATGAGGAGGAGGCGGACGAGGAGACGGACGAGGAGGGGGAGGATGTGAGGCAGGAGGAGGAGGCGGATGAGGAGTACGTAAAGTAGCCCGGAGTAGAGCACCTCTTTCTTCTCCTCGACCCTCTGATGCAGTGCTTCACCGTGCTCAGGAGGAGGAAACAGAGGATGGGGATGAGGCATGTGAGGAGGAGTACGAGGAGGATTTTGCGGAGGAGGTGGTGGAGGATGAGGAGGTGGTGGTGGAGGATGACGCCACCGAGAGGAGGCTGGTTGTTCGTCAGGTTTCTGAGGGTGGGGATGGACCCTCATGGGTGACAGAGCACCACGAGCTGAGCGGTTCGCAACCGAGCGGTTCGACTATCAGCACTACTTCTAGAGGGAAAGTGTGGTTACATGGTCCTTCAAAGCTTCCAAGACGTCCATATGTGCATAGAGACGTGTTGATTAAACCAATGGGAGAGAAGTAAGTGGTTATCTCGACTCATCCCATATAAATTGTACCTTTTGTCATGTCCTCACATATAATATGACTTCACTCTTCGAAATGCAAAAGTTTAGTGAAAGATGGTGAGAGGCGTCTGCCACGGTCGCCGAGTGGCATCATTGGGGGTCTTTGTAGGTTAAATTATCCTGGACTTGTCACTTTGCCGAACGGTATCATTGAGCCAGCTTGGTCATGGGATCACTAGAACTGGCACTGGATTTCCTGGATATGCGTCAGAAGGTTTTGTTGGGGAACATAGTAATTTCAAAAAATTTCCTACGCACACGCAAGATCATGGTGATGATATAGCAACGAGAGGGAGAGTGTTCATCCACGTACCCTCATAGACCGTAAGCGGAAGCATTAGCACAACGCGGTTGATGTAGTCGTACGTCTTCACGATCCGACCGATCCAAGCACCGAACGTACGGGGCCTCCGAGTTCAGCACACGTTCAGCTCGATGACGATCTCTGGCCCTCCGATCCAGCAAAGGCTCCGGAGATGAGTTTCGCCAGCACGATGGCGTGGTAACGATGATGATGTTCTACCGGCGCAGGGCTTCGCCTAAACTCCGCGACGATATGACTGAGGTGGAATATGGTGGAAGGGGGCACCGCACACGGCTAAGGAACGATCTGTAGATCAACTTCTGTATCTTTGGGGTGCCCCCCCGCCCCCGTATATAAAGGAGCCAGGGGGGAGGAGGCGGCCGGCCTAGAGGGCGCGCCAAGGGGGGGAGTCCTACTCCCACCGGGAGTAGGACTCCCTCTTTCCAAGTAGGAGAAGGAGAAGGGGGAAAGAGGAGGAAGAGGGGAAGGAAAGGGGGGCGCCGCCCCCCTTCCCTTGTCCTATTCGGACTAGGAGGGGGAGGGGCGCGCGGCCCCCTCCTGGCTCCTTCCCTCTTCTCCCTCGTGGCCCATGTAGGCCCATTAACCCCTTGGGGGGTTCCGGTAACCTCCCGGTACTCCGGTAAAATGCCGATTTCACCCGGAACCATTCCGATGTCCAAACATAGGCTTCCAATATATCAATCTTTATGTCTCGACCATTCTGAGACTCCTCGTCATGTCCGTGATCACATCCGGGACTCCGAACAAACTTCGGTACATCAAAACTTATAAACTCATAATAAAACTGTCATCGAAACGTTAAGCGTGCGGACCCTACGGGTTCAAGAACTATGTAGACATGACCTAAAACCATTCTCGGTCAATAACCAATAGCGGGACCTAGATGCCCATATTTGTTCCTACATATTCTACGAAGATCTTTATCGGTCAAACCGCATAACAACATACGTTGTTTCCTTTGTCATCGGTATGTTACTTGCCCGAGATTTGATCGTCGGTATCCAATACCTAGTTCAATCTTGTTACTGGCAAGTCTTTTTACTCGTTCTATAATACGTCATCTCATAACTAACTCATTAGTTATAATGCTTGCAAGGCTTAAGTGATGAGTATTACCGAGAGGGCCCAGAGATACCTCTCCGACAATCGAAGTGACAAAACCTAATCTCGAAATACGCCAACTCAACATGTACCTTTGGAGACACCTGTAGTACTCCTTTATAATCACCCAGTTACATTGTGACGTTTGGTAGTACCCAAAGTGTTCCTCCGGTAAACGGGAGTTGCATAATTCTCATAGTTATAGGAACATGTATAAGTCATGAAGAAAGCAATAGCAGAATACTAAACGATCACGTGCTAACCTAACGGGATGGGTCATGTCAATCACATCATTCTCCTATTGATGTGATCCCATTAATCAAATGACAACACATGTCTATGGTTAGGAAACATAACCATCTTTGGTTAATGAGCTAGTCATGTAGAGGTATACTAGTGACTATATGTTTGTGTAATGCCCCGGATACAACTTTCCATTATCGTAACTCCAACTCTTGCCATTTCCGGCTATGCCATGCCTCATTAAACCGGTCATGCATCATACTTGTTTGTGCATCATGCCATGTTTATGTGATGGTTGTTTACCATGTTGTTTGCTTCTTTCCGGTGTTGCTTCGTAGTTCCGGTAATGTTGCGGTTGTGAGGATTCGTTCGACTACTCCCGTTCGTCTTCTTCATGGACTCGTTCTTCTTCCTTGCGGGATTTCAGGCAAGATGACCGCTATCCTGGATCTCACTACTATCATTGCTATGCTAGTTGTTTCGCTCTATCGCTATGCTGCGCTTCCTATCACTTGTTCTTCAAGCCTCCCAAATTGCCATGAACCTCTAACCTTTGACACCCTTCCTAGCAAACCGGTGCTTGGCTATGTTACCGCTTTGCTCAGCCCCTCTTATAGCGTTGCTAGTTGCAGGTGAAGTTGAAGATTGCTCCTTGGTGGTCAGGGTTATGTTGGGATATCACAATATCTCTTATATTATTAATGCTTCTATATACTTGGTAAAGGGTGGAAGGCTCGGCCTTATGCCTGGTGTTTTGTTCCACTCTTGCCGCCCTAGTTTCCGTCATACCGGTGTTATGTTCCCGGATTTTGCGTTCCTTACGCGATCGGGTGATTTATGGGACCCCCCTGACAGTTCACTTTGAATAAAACTTGTCCAGCAAGGCCCAACCTTGGTTTTACCATTTGCCTCACCACCACCTATACCCTTCCCTTGGGTCGGCCAACCCAAGGGTCATCTTTATTTTTGCCCCCCCCGGGCCAGTGCTTGTCTAAGTGCTGGTTCGAACCGAGTAGACTGCGGGGCCCCTCGGGGAAACTCGAGGTCTGGTTTTACTCGTAGGATGTCTCATCCGGGGTTGCCCTGAGAACGAGATATGTGCAGCTCCTATCGGGATTGTCGGCGCATTGGGCGGCTTTGCTGGTCTTGTTTTACCATTGTCGAAATGTCTTGTAAACCGGGATTCCGAGACTGATCGGGTCTTCCTGGGAGAAGATCTATTCCTTCATTGATCGCGAGAGCTTGTCATGGGCTAAGTTGGGACACCCCTGCAGGGTATAAACTTTCGAGAGCCGTGCCCGCGGTTATGTGGCAGATGGGAATTTGTTAATGTCCGGTTGTAGATAACTTGACACCAGATCCGAATTAAAATGCATCAACCGCATGTGTAGCCGTGATGGTCTCTTCTCGGCGGAGTCCGGGAAGTGAACACGGTTTTTGGGTTATATTTGACGTAAGTAGGAGTTCAGGATCAACTCTTGATCATTGCTAGCTTCACGACCATTCCTTTGCTTCTCTTCTCGCTCTTATTTGCGTATGTTAGCCACCATATTTGCTTAGCCGCTGCTGCAACCTCACCACTTTACCCCTTCCGTTCCCATTAAGCTTTGCTAGTCTTGATACCCATGGTAATGGGATTGCTGAGTCCTCGTGGCTCACAGATTACTACAACAACAGTTGCAGGTACAGATTATGCGATGATCATGACGTGAGAGCGATGTTGCTTGTTTTGGAGTTTCTTCTTCTGCTTCTTCGATCGAGGGATAGGTTCCAGGTCGGCAGCCTGGGCTAGCAGGGTGGATATTGTTTGAGTTTCTGTTTATGATTCATCCGTAGTCGGATGTTGTTCTTGTATGTTGTATTGTTGTATTCATGTGACATTGTATGTATTGGATGTATCCCCACTATTATGTAATGTTGATGTAATGATATCCACCTTGCAAAAGCGTCTTCAAGATGCGCTTCTATCCTTGGTGGGACCTTCGAGTTCCTTTAGGATAGGGTCGCATCTTGGGCGTGACAAGTTGGTAATCAGAGCCTCGACCGACCATAGGAGCCCCCTTGATTGTTGGCCGTTGTTGAGTCTAGAAAAAAACTATTTTGAGTCTTAGGATTATATATATCGGAGAGTAGGATTCTTTTTACTCCTCAGCCCCCTTCGTCGCTCTGGTGAGGACTCCTGACGTAGATGTTTTGTATTTCCTCTCCACAAATTTCACTAAATTTTTTTTAGGATCTCGCGGGTATCTTGGGATCGTTCCGATATTCTTATGACGAGAACATTGTTCTTGGTGCCTCCTGACATTTAGGGGTTGTGGCAGTGTCCCGGGGAGTTGAGCTCCGAGGTGTTGTCGTCATAATTTTATCGTTGCAGTTCTGGAATTCCTGAGTTTTGCCGACATCAAAAATCTCTTTTATGCAGTTGTTGGTGAGATAACCTCGACGTCACCCAGTACTGGGGAGTTCAGGAGTATTGCCATAGCTCGTATAACAGATGCTTTTCGAAGGTTGAGGTACACGATTTATGGAGTTTTCTTGGTTATGTGTTGACGGATGGATACAGCTGGATGTAGGGATTGTTAGTTTGGGGAGATATATTGCTTCCCCTATATCCCCAACACCAGATTGCATAACCAGAAAGTTTCGGGAGTTTATAGGTGGGAATTCAAGTAGCTCCTAGAATATCTTTCCGACAGATGCATGATATGGGATTGGGTAAATCTCTATCATATGTATTTGTTCCGGCTTATTCTGCAAGCCAAATCCTTTGTTTTGTTTTATTTGTGGTATTCGAGTTGCTTCGAAGTCAAAGTTGAATCCATAGCTTTCCTAAATGGTGTTCTCATATTGCTATGTGAATACTAATCCTTCTTGATCATCGAGGTCGTCATGTTAATTCTTTTTCCATCCGGTGTGCTTCTCTTCATGTGGATCCGATCATTTTCAACATCCGCAAGATCAATTCTAAGTTTTCTTCGTTCATCCCAAGTTGTCTTTGTTTTTCCCCACCCTCCCACCCTTTTTCCTTCAAGGACTCATTTATTTTAATCAAGTATCCATTTATTCATGTGAAGTCACTTCACTCTTTTCAATCAATATTTTGATCCGGTGATCCCTTGTGAAGATGCTCACGAGCTTCAAGTTCATCATCCTTCGTTCTTTTTTCTTCTCCGGTGGATCCAATTCAAGCTTTCAGTGTTGATCATATTCCTTTACTCGTGTCAAATGCTCTCTCATGCCGGTGCACCTCTCAATCACTCACCTCTTGCTATTCAATTGTTCCGGAGTGCTGAAGATATCTTTGAAGATTTGTGTTTCCATTCTTAATCCGTTCAAGCTATTTGGAGATTGTTATCTCATTCAAGCCATTTAGTTCAACCAGTGCAATCTCTCTTTAAAATCATTTCAACGGTGTTTCTCTTGAGTGGGCCCTAACCCACAGGTATTTTCCCAGGATCTTACCTGACTCTTCTAATTTATCCGGAGCGATTTCCAAAGTCTTTCAAAGGTTGACGTAAGAATGAATTTTCATCAGTCATATCCCTTCTCCAAGATCGTTTTCAAAATATTTTGATCGTTGCTTCATCATTTCTATTCTTCTTTGATCCGAAGTGCCTCAACAGTTTTGGTGGTTCTCATCTTCATTCTCAACATGTGAAGACCGAAGAAGTGTTTCCTCTAAATCTTGGTCCATTCTCTTGAAGATTCATGGTTCTAGCTTCATGCTATCCTCATAATTGTTTTGATTGTGAGAATTCTTTTCTTACCATCCGGAGCATTTCAGGAGTTGATTTCATTTCTTTCCTCCGAAGGCCATCATGTCATAATTCTTCATTCTCAGCGTGTAGCTATCATTCTCCAAATCTTACCGGTGCATCGTTCAAATACCCTCTAATCAGTTCATGATCTCTTCGTTCTCATGTATCTAAATCCCTTCAAGTATCTTCATTCATTTTCCAATTCTTCCCGGTGAATTGTGCCTTTGCTACTTTCATTTTCAAATCTTACGGTGGTTCGTTCATGATTCCTCTTCCTTTGCTACCGTATCATTTCATTCTTTTGTTGTTTCAATCCCACCGGTGGTTCCATCAAGACCTTCTCAAATTTGTGCTATATCTCTCTTAATCCTTTCTATGAGAATAAGTAGTATGCCAAATCCGTAGCTTGTCATCAATTTAAACTGGTGAAGGATACGCATAACATAATTCTTATTATTGTTTCATCCAAGTGATCTAGTTTCTTCTTTACATCGTTGTTCATCATGTCACATTTCTCGGTTCGACATGCTTCATCTTTTCTTTTTCGGAGTTCCAAGCTCTCTCAATTATCTCGTCGTGAAGCTCCTTCTAAATCATCGCAAGGCTTCAACTTGTGTTTTCAACTTCTTTTTATTTTCATCATCCTTTTATTACTGGAGTTCTTCACGAAGGCTCAACATGGTGGTTCATCAAGGATTCTTTTCATTCTTCAATTGTTCTTCAAGATTTCTCTCGAAGTTATGACCCGCCAAGCTATACTAAAAAATAAACATGGTGCCCAACACATGTTTTTCCTGAGGAGTTCAAGTATTCTTCATCTTGCATTTCAAAGTGCAATTCGTTCTACCTTATCATTTGAGGTGGTGTTATGTCATTCTTGACAATTTGAGTTCGTGTTTCATGATTCACATGTTGTCAAGAATGAGGTATTTTAAATCCATCAATCTCTTCTTTGGAGTTATCTTGGTATAGATTTCACCTAAATCCTTCCCTAAGGAATGTTGCTATTTGTGGTGCTTATCAATGATCCAAGCTTTCTCCATATCCTTCTCGGTGAAAGAGGTTTTTTCATCTCTTCATTGATTTCAAGCAAGCAATTGTTTTTCGTTAGTGGCAGAATTTCACCTCAAGTGTTGTGATGTTTCCATAAGCCCACTAAAAGCTTATTCTTTTCGTTGTTGGTTTTCCAACAACTCAGTTGTAACCTTCTTGCAAGGATGCCTTCCAAATTCAATTGTGGTAGAAGTTGTCATTTCCTTCTCTATTCTCTTATTCCGACGGTCTAGCTTCTATTCTTTCGTTCCGGAGGCATTGTGATGTGGTGCTCTTCACCCATCACCTCGTTTTGTCAAGATCATGTTATTTTCTTAACCGGAGTGTTGTGTTCTCATTCAAGCTCTTTCATTTTATCAAGTTTTGCCTCTCTTTTCAACCGGAGTGCTGTCTGAAATCCTTCTTACCCCTTGTGCCATTCTTTCAATAGTTCCGGAGGCAGTGTGTTGTTGATTTCATCAAGTATCATCCCATCTTCTCAAGTTCATGTTCTATTCGTTCCATGTTCAACTGGAGTGCTGCCCGAATTCTTCCTCCCTCATCTTGTTTTAACCGGAGTGGTTTCGAATTCTATCTTGTCCATTAAACTCTTGATTCATGTCTTTGCAACCTTCAAGTTCTCGTAATGTTCCTTGTTCCTCTTTTCGAACGGATTGTTTGCAATCTCGTTCATATTTGTTGTACTCTTTCTTTTAAATTGCTCAACCTCTCAAGGTTCGTGGTTTCACTCGTTCGTCAAAGAAGCAACTTAGTTTTACCTCTTCTCTTCCTCTTCCGTTTCCCTCCGGTGCCATCCTAGATCTCGGGACCAGATCCTCTCGTAGTGGTGGAGTGTTGTAACACCCCGGATACAACTTTCCATTATCGTAACTCCAACTCTTCCCATTTCCGGCTATGCGATATGATATTTCCTTCGTGGTTGGGTTTTTGTCGTTTGTTTTGCATTTTGTTCATGTCTTGCATTTCATCTCATAGCATCATGCGCATTGCATCTGCATGTTTTCATAAAACGTGCATCCGTTGTTAGTTGCCGCCTCTTCCTCGTCTCTGTTGACCTTTCTCAGACCGACCATTCTGTTGTTGCCCAACCACTTAACCTCTCTGCACAAGCACCCACCCCCTCTTGCGCGTGTCCGAAACTTGCCCGAACCTGACCCGCTCAGTATTTACCGATGGATCCGGATCATCCCCAAACATCCCGAAAACATCTCCGTTTTATCATTTGGACTCCCTGCCTATTTTATTCTCGACCGTTCGATTTTGATCGAAGGGTTCATTTTGCCCTAAGATAGTCCACCTAGCTATTTAAATAGCCCTAACCCTAAAATCTAGGGACTTTGTCCCTTCACCCGCCGCCCCCGCCGCACTCAAATCCCACCTCGGGATCCCTCCAAATCCCATCTGCCCAATCCTCTCGCGCAGCCACTTCCAGCCAACCAACCCATGCATTCCCACCGTCGGTCTGGACCGTCCGATCCAGATCGAATGGCCCTCATCGTCCCAGTTCATCCCATCGAGGCCCTGGATCCAGCTGCCCCGCAAGGCCCGAGCGCCTCGTTCCCTCCTCCGTGCCCCGATCCGGTATGGATCGGAAGCAGCACCGCCCTGCGCCAGCCTCCAGTGCGACGTCCGCCCCGGCAACCTCGACGTTGAGCTCCAGTAGGAACTGCTTCACGCGCCCCTGTGCCCGCGAGCGTATGAGGCTGCGCCCTCCTCGTCGTCCAGCCCTCTACTTCGCCGGACCAGCAGATGAGCCTCGCACCGCCCCTACCTTCCCTTTCTTCCTCTCCCGTCTCTCTCTTCTCTCGTCTCACATCACTCTCTGCTCTCTCTTTTCTTTGTGCACAGGAGCAACCCGCCGCCATGGACGCCCGACCTCACTGCCGTCCTGGATCTCGTCCGGCCGTCCCCGCCGCCAAGGCCCTCGCCGGGGAGCACCCCGCCGCCGCTGACTCTGCCTTACCTGAACCGGGGATCCTCTTTCTGCCTCGCCGCCGCGCCAAGTCCCTGCCGCCGCGCCTCTGCTTCCCCTGCTCGTCCCGCAAGCGCAGCCGCTCGCCCGGTCCAGTCGCGCGTTGACTGCGCCAGGCCCAGCGCCTCCTCACCTCGCGGCTGGGCTGCACCCAGCCAGCCTCCCGCACCACCGAGCCGGCCCAAGTGCCGTGGTGAGCAGCCCCCCCTCTGTTGGCCCAGCACGTGTAGTTTCGGCCTGATGTAGTTTTTTCCCCTGCCTGCGATTTTGTCCAATTATCCAGTAAATTCCAGTTTTACAGATTGCACCCTCATGTTCATGCATTTAATAACTAATTAACCGTGCATCGGATTAAAATAAATTATATATGTAAAATGCTTAGTTTTTCATCTAGTGTCATAATTTGTCACTTTCATCCATGTTTAAAATGTTTAAAGTGCTGTTTGATTAAATTTGCTCAAATGCCATGTTAAAATGATTTATTTCATAACTAAATAACCGTAGCTCGGTTTTAAATAAACTTTATATGTAAATGGGGTGGAAAAATGCCTAGTTTAACATGGTGGACTTTATTTTCCTGTTTAACAACCTTAAAATATGTTTTAGGGCAGAAAAGTAGCTAATTCAAAATATGCACATGGGGATTTTTCTGGAATTGTTGTTTGATGTTTCCGGCCTCATTTAAACTTGCCTAAATAGTTAGTTTCCTTATGCTTCACCCCTTGCCATGTTTAACAACATTTAATATTGTTGGGTGCATAAACAGGAGAGAACTAAATAATTGTTGTGGTGTTTCGTCAATATGCAACTCGTCGCATATTGAGCTCCACTTAACTTGTAGTGTTGTTTGTTGCACTTTGCCATGCCATGCCATGCCTCATTAAACCGGTCATGCATCATACTTGTTTGTGCATCATGCCACGTTTATGTGATGGTTGTTTACCATGTTGTTTGCTTCTTTCCGGTGTTGCTTCGTAGTTCCGGTAATGTTGCGGTTGTGAGGATTCATTCGACTACTCCCGTTCATCTTCTTCATGGACTCGTTCTTCTTCCTTGCGGGATTTCAGGCAAGATGACCGCTACCCTGGATCTCACTACTATCATTGCTATGCTAGTTGTTTCGCTCTATCGCTATGCTGCGCTTCCTATCACTTGTTCTTCAAGCCTCCCAAATTGCCATGAACCTCTAACCTTTGACACCCTTCCTAGCAAACCGTTGCTTTGCTATGTTACCGCTTTGCTCAGCCCCTCTTATAGCGTTGCTAGTTGCAGGTGAAGTTGAAGATTGCTCCTTGGTGGTCAGGGTTATGTTGGGATATCACAATATCTCTTATATTATTAATGCATCTATATACTTGGTAAAGGGTGGAAGGCTCGGCCTTATGTATGGTGTTTTTTTCCACTCTTGCCGCCCTAGTTTCCGTCATACCGGTGTTATGTTGCCGGATTTTGCGTTCCTTACGCGGTCGGGTGATTTATGGGACCCCCCTGACAGTTCGCTTTGAATAAAACTTGTCCAGCAAGGCCCAACCTTGGTTTTACCATTTGCCTCACCACCACCTATACCCTTCCCTTGGGTCGGCCAACCCAAGGGTCATCTTTATTTTAGCCCCCCGGGCCAGTGCTTGTCTAAGTGCTGGTTCGAACCGAGTAGACTGCGGGGCCCCCTCGGGGAAACTCGAGGTCTAGTTTTACTCGTAGGATGTCTCATCCGGTGTTGCCCTGAGAACGAGATATGTGTAGCTCCTATCGGGATTGTCGGCGCATCGGGCGGCTTTGCTGGTCTTGTTTTACCATTGTCGAAATGTCTTGTAAACCGGGATTCCGAGACTGATCGGGTCTTCCTGGGAGAAGGTCTATTCCTTCGTTGATCGCGAGAGCTTGTCATGGGCTAAGTTGGGACACCCCTGCAGGGTATAAACTTTCGAGAGCCGTGCCCGCGGTTATGTGGCAGATGGGAATTTGTTAATGTCCGGTTGTAGATAACTTGACACCAGATCCGAATTAAAACGCATCAACCGCGTGTGTAGCCGTGATGGTCTCTTCTCGGCGGAGTCCGAGAAGTGAACACGGTTTCTGGGTTATGTTTGACGTAAGTAGGAGTTCAGGATCACCTCTTGATCATTGCTAGCTTCACGACCGTTCCTTTGCTTCTCTTCTCGCTCTTATTTGCGTATGTTAGCCACCATATTTGCTTAGCCGCTGCTGCAACCTCACCACTTTACCCCTTCCGTTCCCATTAAGCTTTGCTAATCTTGATACCCATGGTAATGGGATTGCTGAGTCCTCGTGGCTCACAGATTACTACAACAACAGTTGCAGGTACAGATTATGCGATGATCATGACGTGAGAGCGATGTTGCTTGTTTTGGAGTTTCTTCTTCTGCTTCTTCGATCGGGGGATAGGTTCCAGGTCGGCAGCCTGGGCTAGCAGGGTGGATATTGTTTGAGTTTCTGTTTATGATTCATCCGTAGTCGGATGTTGTTCTTGTATGTTGTATTGTTGTATTCATGTGACATTGTATGTATTGGATGTATCCCCACTATTATGTAATGTTGATGTAATGATATCCACCTTGCAAAAGCGCGTCTTCAAGATGCACTTCTATCCTTGGTGGGACCTTCGAGTTCCTTTAGGATAGGGTCGCATCTTGGGCGTGACAGTTTGTCTATGTATTCACACATGTATCATGTTTCCTGTTAATACAATTCTAGCATGAATAATAAACATTTATCATGATATGAGGAAATAAATAATAACTTGATTATTGCCTCTAGGGCATATTTCCTTCAGTCTCCCACTTGCACTAGAGTCAGTAATCTAGATTACATAGTAATGATTCTAACACCCATGGAGTCTTGGTGCTGATCATGTTTTGCTCGTGAGAGAGGCTTAGTCAACGGGTCTGCAACATTCAGATCCGTATGTATCTTGCAAATCTCTATGTCTCCCACTTGGACTTGGTCCCGGATGGAATTGAAGCGTCTCTTGATGTGCTTGGTCCTCTTGTGAAATATGGATTCCTTTGCCAAGGCAATTGTACCAGTATTGTCACAGAAGATCTTCATTGGTCCCGATGCACTAGGTATGACACCTAGATCGGAAATGAACTCCTTCATCCAGACTCCTTCATTCACTGCTTCAGAAGCAGCTATGTACTCCGCTTCACATGTAGATCCAGCCACGACGCTTTGTTTAGAACTGCACCAACTTACAGCTCCACCGTTTAATATAAACACGTATCCGGTTTGCGATTTAGAATCGTCCGGATCAGTGTCAAAGCTTGCATCGACGTAACCATTTACGACTAGCTCTGTGTCACCTCCATATACGAGAAACATATCCTTAGTCCTTTTCAGGTATTTCAGGATGTTCTTGACCGCTGTCCAGTGATCCACTCCTAGATTACTTTGGTACCTTCCTGCCAAGCTTATTGCTAAGCATACGTCAGGTCTGGTACACAGCATTGCATACATGATAGAGCCTATGGCTGAAGCATAGGGAACATCTTTCATTTTTTCTCTATCTTCTGCTGTGGTCGGGCATTGAGTTTGACTCAACTTCACACCTTGTAGCACAGGCAAGAATCCTTTCTTTTCCTGATCCATTTTGAACTTTTTCAAAAATTTGTCAAGGTATGTGCTTTGTGGAAGTCCTATTAAGCGCCTTGATCTATCTCTATAGATCTTGATGCCCAATATATAAGCAGCTTCACCGAGGTCTTTCATTGAAAAACTTTTATTCAAGTATCCCTTTATGCTATCCAGAAATTCTATATCATTTCCAATTAATAATATGTCATCTACATATAAAACTAGAAATGCTACAAAGCTCCCACTCACTTTCTTGTAAATACAGGCTTCTCCAAAAGTCTGTATTAAACCATATGCTTTGATCACACTATCAAAGCATTTATTCCAACTCCGAGATGCTTGTACCAGTCCATAAATGGAACGCTGGAGCTTGCATACTTTGTTAGCACCTTTTGGATCAACAAAACCTTCCGGCTGCATCATATACAACTCTTCTTCTAGAAATCCATTCAAGAATGCAGTCTTGACATCCATTTGCCAAATTTCATAATCATGAAATGCAGCAATAGCTAACATGATTCGGACAGACTTAAGCATCGCTACGGGTGAGAAAGTCTCATCGTAGTCAACCCCTTGAACTTGTCGAAAACCTTTCGCAACAAGTCGAGCTTTATAGACAGTTACATTACCATCAGCATCAGTCTTCTTCTTAAAGATCCATTTATTCTCAATAGCTTGCCGATCATTGGGCAAGTCAACCAAAGTCCATACTTTGTTTTCATACATGGATCCCATCTCAGATTTCATGGCCTCTAGCCATTTTGCAGATTCTGGGCTCATCCTCGCTTCCTCATAGTTCGTAGGTTCATCATGGTCAAGTATCATGACTTCCAGAATAGGATTACCGTACCACTCTGGTGCGGATCTTACTCTGGTAGACCTACGAGGTTCAGTAGAAACTTGATCTGAAGTTTCATGATCAATATCATTAGCTTCCTCACTGATTGGTGTAGTTGTCACAGGAACCGGTTCTTATGATGAACTACTTTCCAATAAGGGAGTAGATACAGATATCTCGTCAAGTTCTACTTTCCTCCCACTCACTTCTTTCGAGAGAAACTCCTTCTCTAGAAAGGATCCGAATTTAGCAACGAAAATCTTGCCCTCATATCTGTGATAGAAGGTGTACCCAATAGTCTCCTTTGGGTATCCTATGAAGACACATTTCTCCGATTTGGGTTCGAGCTTATCTGGTTGAAGTTTCTTCACATAAGCATAGCAGCCCCAAACTTTAAGAAACGACAACTTTGGTTTCTTGCCAAACCACAGTTCATAAGGCGTCGTCTCAACGGATTTTGATGGTGCCCTATTTAACGTGAATGTGGCCGTCTCTAAAGCATAACCCCAAAACGATAGCGGTAAATCAGTAAGAGACATCATAGATCGCACCATATCAAGTAAAGTACGATTACGACGTTCGGACACACCATTTCGTTGTGGTGTTCCAGGTGGCGTGAGTTGCGAGACTATCCCGCATTGTTTCAAGTGTAGACCAAACTCGTAACTCAAATATTCTCCTCCACGATCAGATCGTAGAAACTTTATTTTCTTGTTACGATGATTTTCCACTTCACTCTGAAATTCTTTGAACTTTTCAAATGTTTCAGACTTGTGTTTCATTAAGTAGATATACCCATATCTGCTCAAATCATCTGTGAAGGTGAGAAAATAACGATATCCGCCATGAGCTTCAACATTCATTGGACCACATACATCTGTATGTATGATTTCCAACAAATCTGTTGCTCTCTCCATTGTACCGGAGAACGGCATTTTAGTCATCTTGCCCATAAGGCACGGTTCGCAAGTACCAAGTGATTCATAATCAAGTGATTCCAAAAGCCCATCAGTATGGAGTTTCTTCATGCGTTTTACACCGATATGACCCAAACGGCAGTGCCACAAATAAGTTGCACTATCATTATCAACTCTGCATCTTTTGGTTTCAACACTATGAATATGTGTATCACTACTATCGAGATTCAATAAAAATAGACCACTCTTCAAGGGTGCATGACCATAAAAGATATTACTCATATAAATAGAACAACCATTATTCTCTGATTTAAATGAATAACCGTCTCGCATCAAACAAGATCCAGATATAATGCTCATGCTCAACGCTGGCACCAAATAACAATTATTTAGGTCTATTACTAATCCCGATGGTAGATGTAGAGGTAGCGTGCCGACCGCGATCACATCGACTTTGGAACCATTTCCCATGCGCATCGTCACCTCGTCCTTAGCTAATCTTCGCTTAATCCGTAGTCCCTATTTCGAGTTGCAAATATTAGCAACAGAACCAGTATCAAATACCCAGGTGCTACTGCGAGCATTAGTAAGGTACACATCAATAACATGTATATCACATATACCTTTGTTCACTTTGCCATCCTTCTTATCCGCCAAATACTTGGGGCAGTTCCGCTTCCGGTGTCCAGTCTGCTTGCAGTAGAAGCACTCAGTTTCAGGCTTAGGTCCAGACTTGGGTTTCTTCTCTTGAGCAGCAACTTGCTTGCTGTTCTTTTTGAAGTTCCCCTTCTTCTTCCCTTTGCCCTTCTTCTTGAAACTAGTGGTCTTGTTGACCATCAACACTTGATGCTCCTTCTTGATTTCTACCTCCGCAGCTTTTAGCATTGCGAAGAGCTCGGGAATAATCTTGTTCATCCCTTGCATATTATAGTTCATCACGAAGCTCTTGTAGCTTGGTGGCAGTGATTGGAGAATTGTGTCAATGACACTATCATCAGGAAGATTAACTCCCAGTTGAATCAAGTGATTATTATACCCAGACATTTTGAGTATGTGTTCACTGACAGAACTATTCTCCTCCATCTTGCAGCTATAGACCTTATTGGAGACTTCATATCTCTCAATCCGGGCATTTGCTTGAAATATTAACTTCAACTCCTGGAACATCTCATATGCTCCATGATGTTCAAAGCATCGTTGAAGGACTGGTTCTAAGCCGTAAAGCATGGCACACTGAACTAGAGAGTAGTCATCAGCTTTGCTCTGCCAGACGTTCTTAACGTCGTCAGTTGCATCAGTAGCAGGCCTGGCACCCAGCGGTGCTTCCAGGACGTAACTTTTCTGTGCAGCAATGAGGATAATCCTCAAGTTACGGACCCAGTCCGTATAATTGCTACCATCATCTTTCAACTTTGCTTTCTCAAGGAACGCATTAAAATTCAACGGAACAACAACACGAGCCATCTATCTACAAACAAACATAGACAAGCAAAATACTATCAGGTACTAAGTTCATGATAAATTTAAGTTCAATTAATCATATTACTTAAGAACTCCCACTTAGACAGACATTTCTCTAGTCATCTAAGTGATCACATGATCCAAATCAACTAAACCATGTCCGATCATCACGTGAGATGGATTAGTTTCAATGGTGAACATCACTATGTTGATCATATCTACTATATGATTCACGCTCGACCTTTCGGTCTCCGTGTTCCGAGGCCATATCTGTATATGCTAGGCTCGTCAAGTATAACCTGAGTATTCCGCGTGTGCAACTGTTTTCCACCCATTGTATTTGAACGTAGAGCCTATCACACCCGATCATCACGTGGTGTCTCAGCACGAAGAACTTTCGCAACGGTGCATACTTAGGAAGAATACTTCTTGATAATTAGTGAGAGATCATCTTAAAATGCTACCGTCAATCAAAGCAAGATAAGATGCATAAAGGATAAACATCACATGCAATCAATATAAGTGATATGATATGGCCATCATCATCTTGTGCTTGTGATCTCCATCTTTGAAGCACCGTCATGATCACCATCGTCACCGGCGCGACACCTTGATCTCCATCATAGCATCGTTGTCGTTACGCCATCTATTGCTTCTACGACTATCGCTACCGCTTAGTGATAAAGTAAAGCAATTACAGGGCGTTTGCATTTCATACAATAAAGCGACAACCATATGGCTCCTGCCAGTTGCCGATAACTTCGGTTACAAAACATGATCATCTCATACAAAAAATATCGCATCACGTCTTGACCATATCACATCACAACATGCCCTGCAAAAACAAGTTAGACGTCCTCTACTTTGTTGTTGCAAATTTTACGTGGCTGCTATGGGCTTAGCAAGAACCGTTCTTACCTACGCATCAAAAACCACAACGATAGTTCGTCAAGTTGGTGCTGTTTTAACCTTCGCAAGGACCGGGCGTAGCCACACTCGATTCAGCTAAAGTGAGAGAGACAGACACCCGCCAGCCACCTTTAAGCACAAGTGCTCGTAACGGTGAAACCAGTCTCGCGTAAGCGTACGCGTAATGTCGGTCCGGGCCGCTTCATCTCACAATACTGCCGAACCAAAGTATGACATGCTGGTAAGCAGTATGACTTGTATCGCCCACAACTCACTTGTGTTCTACTCGTGCATATAACATCAACGCATAAAACCAAGGCTCGGATGCCACTGTTGGGGAACGTAGTAATTTCAAAAAATTTCCTACGCACACGCAAGATCATGGTGATGATATAGCAACGAGAGGGGAGAGTGTTCGTCCACGTACCCTCGTAGACCGTAAGCGGAAGCGTTAGCACAACGCGGTTGATGTAGTCGTACGTCTTCACGACCGGACCGATCCAAGCACCGAACGTACGGGGCCTCCGAGTTCAGCACATGTTCAGATCGATGACGATCTCCGGCCCTCCGATCTAGCAAAGGCTCCGGAGATGAGTTTCGCCAGCACGACGGCGTGGTAACGTTGATGATGTTCTACCGGAGCAGGGCTTCGCCTAAACTCCGCGACGATATGACCGAGGTGGAATATGGTGGAAGGGGGCACCGCACACGGCTAAGGAACGATCCGTAGATCAACTTGTGTATCTTTGGGGTGCCCCCCCGCCCCCGTATATAAAGGAGCCAGGGGGGAGGAGGCGGCCGGCCTAGAGGGCATGCCAAGGGGGGGAGTCCTACTCCCACCGGGAGTAGGACTCCCTCTTTCCAAGTAGGAGTAGGAGAAGGGGAGAAAGAGGAGGAAGAGGGGAAGGAAAGGGGGGGCGCCGCCCCCCTTCCCTTGTCCTATTCGGACTAGGAGGGGGAGGGGCGCGCGGCCCCCTCCTGGCTCCTTCCCTCTTCTCCCTCGTGGCCCATGTAGGCCCATTAACCCCCTGGGGGGTTCCGGTAACCTCCCGGTACTCTGGTAAAATGCCTATTTCACCCGGAACCATTCCGATGTCCAAACATAGGCTTCCAATATATCAATCTTTATGTCTCGACCATTCTGAGACTCCTCGTCATGTCCGTGATCACATCCAGGACTCCGAACAAACTTCGGTACATCAAAACTTATAAACTCATAATAAAACTGTCATCGAAACGTTAAGCGTGCGGACCCTACGGGTTCGAGAACTATGTATACATGACCTAAAACCATTCTCGGTCAATAACCAATAGCGGGACCTGGATGCCCATATTGGTTCCTACATATTCTACGAAGATCTTTATCGGTCAAACCGCATAAAAACATACGTTGTTCCCTTTGTCATCGGTATGTTACTTGCCCGAGATTGATCGTCGGTATCCAATACCTAGTTCAATCTTGTTACCGGCAAGTCTCTTTACTCGTTCTGTAATACGTCATCTCATAACTAACTCATTATTTATAATTCTTGCAAGGCTTAAGTGGTGAGTATTACCGAGAGGGCCCAGAGATACCTCTCCGACAATCGGAGTGACAAAACCTAATCTCGAAATACGCCAACTCAACATGTACCTTTGGAGACACCTGTAGTACTCCTTTATAATCACCCAGTTACGTTGTGACGTTTGGTAGTACCCAAAGTATTCCTCCGGTAAACGGGAGTTGCATAATTCTCATAGTTATAGGAACATGTATAAGTCATGAAGAAAGCAATAGCAGAATACTAAACGATCACGTGCTAAGCTAACGGGATGGGTCATGTCAATCACATCATTCTCCTAATGATGTGATCCCGTTAATCAAATGACAATACATGTCTATGGTTAGGAAACATAACCATCTTTGGTTAATGAGCTAGTCAAGTAGAGGTATACTAGTGACTATATGTTTGTCTATGTATTCACACATGTATCATGTTTCCGGTTAATACAATTCTAGCATGAACAATAAACATTTATCATGATATGAGGAAATAAATAATAACTTTATTATTGCCTCTAGGGCATATTTCCTTCAGGTTTATGGTAACAGAGCCATGCGAGTGGTCAACGATTTCTGGGTAAGTCCTTTCAAACACCTAAATGTCAATACCAAAAGGTTTAAATTTTCCATAGTCGTGATTTAACCCTTCTCACATGTATGCATGTTTGTAGCATTTCTATACATGCGTTGAGGGTCAAAAGGATTGTGCAAATATGGTGGTTGAGAATATTGCCAAGAAACTAGTCCACGACATGCACTATGAGGAGCGTGTCCGGTTAGTGGTCAAGTATCATGCGGACTATCTCAACCATAGGATTTCCAAACAGGAGGCTCAAGGGACGCATCTTTCACGGGACAATTACTTCAAGGCAAGTGACGATGGATGCTTGCTATTCCCTACATTATCGCAAAATTAGAATCCTTACTAAGATGTATTTGTTTAATTTACAAGTGATTCCTCGGTGGTGCGCTGACAAACGTCCGTGCTGGGAGAAGATCGTCGAACGGTGGACAGATTCAGGGTGGCAGGATGAACACAAAGTAATATCTGAACGGCGTAAGTTGATGGGAGGTCGAGGACACCGTCAAGGCAACCTCACCATCCTAGGTGTCGTCTCAAAAGATGTAGGCAACCACATCCTTTTCTTTTTCATCATGATCTCTTTCATTTGTGAGCATTCCCTTGATTGTTTGGATCGCTTTCTTTTGCAGAAAGAAGACACTGGCAAGGTATCACTTACTTCGAGGCATGGACCGTCAAACGTACCAAAGATGACAAGGACAAGGACCCTCTCCACCCGGAGAGGGACTGGATCAGCTCTAAAGCCCGGTCAGATGGAGAGAACTACACCAAAAAAACTGAAGGAGACGTACGGGCCTGGCACTGATCCTCACGTGCTACCGTTTGACCCTCTTGTGGCCATTGCCGCGACAGGCAGTAGACCAAATGGCTGGATGGCGGTTCACCTCAATTCTGTCATAACCACCTCCCTTTCGAGAGTCAACACGCTTCGTGCTATGAGTATTGGCTCTACTCCTACCGTAGAGCGTCACGTACCACATTCCGTGAGCATTATTGAGGATATTCAGGTCAGTGCTTCTTCATTGATCCTTCATGGTCCTGCATATTTTCATTTCAACATGAATGACATTTGCATTGCCATATTGTAGACTCGACCGATTGACACCGAGAAAGAACGAGATGAAAACCGGGCCAAGCTGAAGGCACAAGATGATCTAGTGAAGTCTTTACAGCATATGGTGGCCAATCTTTATTCCATGCAAGGCCAACCAGTGCCAGAGATGCCACCGACGCCAGAGTGGAACATTGTGAGTTTCGTTCAAACTATTTCTATCACCATTTTCAGCATTACCATATGCATTCATGTCACAATTGGTTCAATCCATCACAGCTCAACCCATCACATGGGTCGAACAATGTTCCGGCAGTTCCACCTCAAGTTGGTGGAATTGGGGCAGCAAAGGGAATGATCCCTTCTAATGTTGATGTTATCACTCCGGTTGATGGGTTGGGGCAGCAAATGGAATGATGCCTTCTAATATTGATGTTATCACTCTGATCTCCAAAATTGCGTGAACTTCATGTTATGTTATGTTTGAAACTGTTCCTTGTATGTTGAGAACTCTTGCATCTTGAGACTTGTAAACTTGTGGTAGTCGAGTGTCTTCACTACTATTTCACCTTTTATGCACTATTGCTTTTATGTGGAATGTTTTTTAGAATCAATCATTGCTTCTTTTGTTCAACGATGCCTATATGTGACATGTTCTATGTGTGATGAACTATATGCTGCTGCTGTATATGTTTCATTGTAGGAAAGAAACAGAAACAGGAAAAAAAAGGCTCCTGGGCACACCATTGCCGAGGGCGGCTCTCGGCAATGACTGTGAAACTGGACCAGAATGCACCCTTTACCGAGAGGCCTCTCGGTAAATGTGTACCAAACAGTATACCCTGACACCTTTACCGAGAGGCCTCTCGATAAAGGATAATAACCTGTAGCCCTCCTGGCAACTTTACCGAGAGGCCTCTTGGTAAAGGAAAAAGGATTTCCGACGGTGGCTCTCGGCAAAGTGTTTTCACGGCTTTTAGGAGAAGTGACGTGGCCCTTCCCTATTGGCTCAGTTTGCCGAGAGCCACACTCGGTAAAGATAGAGTTTGCCGAGAGTGGCCCTCGGCCTGTTTCTCCTGGTCCCACATGTTGGAAGCTGGCACGTGTCAGCCTACTACTGGATCTCTTTGCCGAGAGTGGCACTCGGCAAAGTTGGCCCTCGGCATGTTCTCCTAGTCCCACATGTCAGGAGCTGACACGTGTCAGCCACCTATTGGGTGGCTTTGCCGAGAGTGGCTCTCGGCAAAGTTGGCCCTCGGCCTATTCGCCTGGTCCCACATGTCACGAGCTGACACTTGTCAGCCACCTATTGGGTGGTTTTGCAGAGAGCGGCTATCGGCAAAGTTGGCCCTTGGCCTGTTCGCCTGGTCCCACATGTCAGGAGCTCACACGTGTCAGCCACCTATTGGGTGACTTTGCCGAGAGTGGCTCTCGGCAAAGTTGTCCCTCGGCCTATTCGCCTGGTCCCACATGTCAGGAGCTGACACATGTCAGCCTGCTACTGGCTCTCTTTGCCGGGAGTGACACTCGGCAAAGAAGGCCCTCGGCCTGCTCCCCTGGTCCCATGTGTCAGGAACCGCCGTCATCGTCTGCTAAGCTACTTTATTTTGCCGAGTGGTACTGTTTGGCTCTCGGCAAAGTCTTTGCCGAGTGCCCATGTTCTGACTCTCGGCAAACTCCTGTTTGTCGAAGAGGTGTACGCCGGGTGGCTGTTGCCGAGGGTGACACTCGGCAAAGGCTTTGCCGGCGGTTTTCGACCCTTTGCCAAGTGTCCGTGGCACTCAGCGTACATCAGAATTCCAGTAGTGCCGCCAGCGAGCTTCGGAACCCCAGAGTTGCGACCCAGCGAACCCTAGGTTTCTCAGAGTCACAAAACGATGGAATCGAACCTGGATGTATCGGCTCGCCCTTCGATACGATCACATGCACGTCGAGGCTCTCCCTCCGATTGGTCACCTGGATAGGTCTCTGGGCCTCATACCTAGTCCTAACGAGGCCCAACACGGAGTCATGTTTCACTGTCCTATCTCGGTCTAACAGCGAATTCAAACGCTCCCTGACGCGCTGCCCGCATCTGACGAACCTCGCCGTTCATCGTCGATGGCCGGACGACCGCCAGAGCACTCTTTTTCTTCTTCTTCCGAGTGACCTTCGTCCACACCTCCGGTGGAAAAAAATCGGACAACGTAATAGGCTAATAGTAGACGAACTTACCGTGGGCAGAGGACCGATCCAAGGCTTCATCTTCGACGCCGATGAAGGTGATCTCGGACCGAAAGGCACCTCCATCTTACGCCTACTAGTGAGCCCTAACTGCAAAGAAGCCGCAGGTTGTGACGTCACCGGCCGCATCCGAGGCTTCTCCTCTGGGTAAACAGTGGGCGACTCGTCCTCCGCATTCTCGTCTTCCTCATTGGCCAGGACCCAAAAGCTTCCCCTGACCCGCGGCTTCCAGGGTACGAGCTCCGCGGTAAGATCAATGACCTCGATCCGATCTTCCACTATGAACTCCCCCTGCATGGAATTAATAACACAAACTTCAAAGACATCGATTAACAAACACGTACCTTTAGTGATCATCTCGTCGACGGCAAGGTACCGTCTGCCAAGAATGTCCCCTTCAAGATCTCTCACTGTCGTCCATCTTGACGGATTGTGCGCAAATGAAAAAATCCCTCTCTCCAACTTCCGGCCACCCGAACGTCATCGAAACAAATTTTCCATCTTTCCGCGTTCAGGTATCCTCCGATCTGATCCAGATCTGCCGAAGAGGCCGATCCACTTGTCTCCGATCGCGGCACCAGCCCATGTACCGGCGGCGACCGTAGATGCGTCTCCGGTGGTGGTTCAGGTGGAGGCGGCAGGGCCGCCACCCCCTCGCCATCGCCCTCAGGCGCCATCGCCCTCAGGCGCCATCGCCCTCAGTATGGCTAAACAGAGATGAACAATATATTGGATCTCTATCTAACATCGAGTAAATACATGTGAGTACAACGGCAGAAATGCTACTCCCTCCGTCCCGTAATATAAGAACGTTTTTTAAACTATGTTAGCTTGAAAAACGTTTTTATATTATGGGACGGATGGAGTACTAACTAATGCAAAGATTAGCGTATCAGACCATATTAATAATATGTTTATAACTAGAGATAGGATCTACTGCCGGCAGCGGAAATTAGCGGCGGCCATCGCAAAATCACCATTTTCTCAAGTTTATAAACAATAATGATTCCTGACAGTGGCTGATGGAAACTAGTGGGCGGCGGCCGTGATATTGGGAATTCGGGACCAAATCGTGTGAGCTACTACCTCTGACTCAAGATATGATGGTGAAAAAAACACTAACCTCTTTTTCTCGTTTGGTAGCTCACACGTATGGCCGGCCGGCCGGAATGCGCCATTGGATCGATAGAGCAACACTTTTGTGTCCCCTTCCCGGAGAGATTATATGAAGATCTAGCATGCAGCCGGCGGCCGGCGGCATGGTCGATCGCATGAGCAGTTGTTTTCAGTAGGGTTGAAATGAAGGGATTACAGTACAACTAAAGGCCACGCTTGGAACGTCGTTTTACAGCCGTATACACCTGTAAAATAGAGCTATTTTACAGTACCCTGGTACTCCCTAAGGGTCCTGTGGAGTACCAAGTAAATCCAACCGTGGATACTAAAGGGTATTATGAACATTTTGTAATTTGTGTTGGTGTTTCGTTTAACATAAGCCCGCTCAATTTCTGAAACCGGTCTGCTCCACAACCATCCAATCAGCCGCCGCCCTCTTTGTTCTGAATCTAATCGGCCGGCGCCGCTGCGATTGAATCAGTCGCCGTTGCCTTTTACTGATTACTAATTTGTAATTTCCCATTTTCATTCAAGGGTGTTGCGACGATAGACTCAAGAGTATTGATCGTAGCTGACCTGGTTAAGAAATCCTTATTTTGGATTGTTCTTGGCTGCATGATTTGGTGTTTCTCTAAACCAACAAAGAAAAAAATAGGGATTAATGAAGTCGAATGATGCTAATTCCAAAATCAGGTCGCTCTAGATCTGCCTGATAATGGATGTATCGTAACTCTCTTCCACGCAAATAACTTGCGACAATGATCGGATCGGTGCATGCATGAAGATATAGATCTGATTGCAGGAATAGCATATCATAGTCATTTATTTATTTCCAAAAATATAATAAATCCGGATCATGAATTTGGCTCTCTAAATGACAAATCTACCCTTCAAATTAGGTACTCCCTGATTTTCGGTTGTAGTACTCCTTAATGCTTACAATGGAGTACCCTTTACGTACAACTGTTGGATCATATTAAACTAAGGGTACTGTAAAAGAGCTTGTAAAATACTCCCCCGAGATTTTTCATGGCTTGGGATACTTCTATGTTTCATGCTAGTGCGATAGGTATCCGAGATTTTTTCAGTCTCAGTTCAGTTATCTCGTGCCTCTTCACAGCCCTTCTGGGTTAGTTCAGTTTACGGGCCGCAGCAAGATGTTGATAAGCTCCGTTTTCTAGAGGAAATCAGGACTATCCGTAGCAGCGCTGATGGTCCTTGGCTTTTAACCGGGGATTTTACCGAAAAAGGCTTTCGCCCCGCTTTATAGATAAAGCAAACCGCCATAGAGCACAGATACAGAGTCAAGTCCCCACACACACACACCCAAGTCTCACAGCAAGGTACAAAGGTTCTGCTGAGGGCACAGCTCAACAAGCCCAGAAATAAAAAACCTGAAAAAGCAGGAAGAAAGGAGCGTCTAGTCTGGTTCTAGCGGCGGCAGCGGTGGTGGTGGCGACAGGCGGACAGCCATCGAACGGAGGTCGGCGATGAAGGCGGAGATGGCGTCGTGGTCTGGAGGATGGCTAAGCGGCCGCCAAAGCTGCAAGAAACCCGAAAGTTTGAAGAGAGTGTTAGTAGCCCGTCGAAGAGGAGTGCGTTGAATCACAAGCTTATTGCGGATCGTCCAAAGGGTCCGGGCGAGGACCCCAATCTCAAGCCACCTAATGTGGCGAGAAGACAAGGGGGACATCTGGAGTTCGGCAAATAAGTCCGGGAAGTTGGTTGGCACCAATTTCCACCGACCTCTTCGCGAAAGCAGCTCCAAAGGAACTGAGCGGACACGCAGGAGAAGAAGATGTGGTTGGAGTCTTCTGGGACCCCACAAAGCGGGCAAATGCCAGTACCCGGGCCATTTCGCTTGCGCACCTCCACCCCGGACGGGACCCGACCGCGAATCCATTTCCACATGAAGATACGGATCTTCAGGGGCAGGCGGATGGACCACACCGTTAAGAGGGGGAGGGGGCGGAGGAGGGGGCGATTTCCAGGTAAAGCGACTTGGTGGAAAATTGGCCCGAAGGGTCAAGGCGCCAGCGCACCAGGTCAGGGCCACCGTCCACAACCGGTTCATGGAGAGAAACACAGTCAAGCAACTAACGCCAGGCGGCGGATTCCAAGGGGCCAAAGGCCCACCGGAAAGCAAGGTGCCCTAGGTCAAGAAGGGCCCTTTCTACAGATATCACGGGGTCGACAGAGATGGAGAAGAGGCCGGGGAAGTGAGCCGCAAAGGGGGTGTCCCCGGACGAACGAGCAAACCAGAACAGCATCGCTGCCCCGGAGCCGACCGAGATGGAGGTCCCGATGCGAAGGACCGAGATAAGCTGGACAATCGATTGCCAGAACTGAGATCCGCCAGACTTCTGGCAGAAGGCGAGGGGCTGACCGCACAAGTATTTGTTCTGAATGATGTCAAGCCATAGGCCACCATGCCCTTGCGAGATGCGCCAAAGCCAGCGGGAGATAAGGGCGATATTCATCCGTTTAGAGCACATAATGCCTAGTCCACCCTGCTCCCGGGGCTTGCAAATGTCCGGCCAGCTGACCATATGATACTTCTGCTTGTCGTTGTCGCCCGCCCAGTAGAAGCGGGACTGGACCTTGGCGATCTCATGGTGCAGGGTCTCGTGGAGACTGTAGAAGCTCATGAGAAACAAGAGGAGACTGGAGAGCGAAGAGTTGATGAGAATTGTTCGGGCTGCCTTAGACAACCACCTCCCCTGCCAGGGCTCGACGCGCGTTTGGAGCTTGGCCATGGAGGGCCGCAAGTCCGCGACGGTGAGCCGGGAGTCACTAATGGGCGTGCCCAGGTAGGTTGTGGGGAAGGAGCCCAGGCGGCAATTAAGTCTGTTGGGAATGGCCAAAGACTCCGCGGGGAGTATCCCATCACCATAACATCACGCTTGTCGAAGTTGATCTTGAGGCCTGACATTTGTTGGAAGCAGAGGAGGAGGAACTTGAGGTTGGAAATGTCCGTCTCCGAGCCTTCGACCATGATGATAGTGTCGTCAGCATACTAGAGGATGGAGATCCCGAAGCCACCGACGAGGTGGGGAGTAATCCCACGGATATGGCCAGCGGCTTTCGCCTTATCTAGGATGGAGGCAAGCGCGTCCACGACCATATTGAACAAGAACGGGGAGAAGGGGTCGCCTTGTCGAACCCCACAGAGGGTGGGGAAGAAAGGGCCGATCTCACCGTTTATGTTCATGGCCGTGCGACCGCAAGAGAACATTTGCATGACTCTCGTGATCCACCGGTCGTCGAAACCCTTCTGAAGAAGGACTTCCTGAAGGAAGGGCGAGCTAACCGTATCATAGGCCTTATGGAAGTCGATCTTCAGAAAAACCGCCTTGAGGTGTTTGATGTGAACCTCATGGAGGACTTCATGAAGGACTAGGACCCCATCCAGGATGTAATGGCCCTTAATGAAGGCCGACTGGTTGGGATGTGTCACACAGTCTGCCAGCAGGGTCACCCTATTGGCGTACCCTTTGGCCAGGATCCGGAAGATCACGTTAATGACTATGATCGGGCGAAATTGACGAATGTCGGACGCCCCAGGGACCTTTGGGATGAGAGAAATGATCCCGTAGTTGAGGCGCCCGAGATCAATGGCGCCTACGTAGAACTCGTTGAAGATAGCCATGACCTTCGGTTTAATCATGTGCCAGAAGGTCTGGAAGAATTTAACCGGGAGGCCATCCAGTCCTGGCGCCGAGGATGGGTTCATGCCCTTGATGGCATCCTAGACCTCCTGCTCAGAAAAGGGGGCCGTAAGGGCCGCGTTCTCCGACTCAGACACCAACTGGGGACTAGACCAGCAATCGAGGGCAAGAGAGAGGCTGCTTCTAGGGGCGGCAGAGAATAAGGATCTATAGAATCCGTCAACGTGGGACCGGATGTCGTGAGGGTCTTGAAGGAGAGTCTCACCATCCCACAAGAGAGGGATGGTGTTACGTCTACAGCGGCCATTGGCGATGGCCTGGAAGTATGCTGTATTCGCGTCGCCCTTCAAGACCCATTTCTGGGCACCACGGAGGCGCCAATAGGCCTCCTCATCGGTGTAAATCATGGAGAGCTGGTCTTCCAGGTCATACCGGGAAAGCCACTCGTCCGGAGAGAGACCCAACGTATCAGCGCACAGGTCAAAGGCCTGGATCGCGGATAACAGCGCCTTCTTGCGCTCACGGAGGTCATGACCCAGGTTAGCACCCCACCCCTTCATGAACTGCTGTCCGCGCTTCACGCAGAAGTGCCACGAGTCAATGGCCGAGTGGGGGCAGGGGTGGGGGTGGTTGATACGTCCATTTTGCATCATGCTTTTATATCAATATTTATTGCATTATGGGCTGTTATTACACATTATATCTCAATACTTATGGCTATTCTCTCTTATTTTACAAGGTTTACCATGAAGAGGGGGAATGCCGGCAGCTGGAATTCTGGCTGGAAAAGGAGCAAACATTGTAAACCTATTCTGCACAACTCCAAAAGACCTGAGACTCCATGAAACAACTTTTTAGATTTAATAAGAATTTTTTGGCAAAAGAAATAGGCCAGGGGGCCCACACCCTGTCCAGGAGACAGGGGGTGCGCCCCCCCTATAGGGCGCGCCCCCTATCTCCTGGGCCCCCTGGTGGGCTTCTGGTGTCCATCTTCTGCTATATGAAGGGTTTTCCCCTGGAAAAAATCATGGGCAAGCTTACGGGACGAAACTCCACCGCCACAAGGCAGAACCTTGGCGGAATTAATCTAGGGCTCTGGCAGAGCTGTTCTGCCGGGGACACTTCCCTCCGGGAGGGGGAAATCATCACCAACGTCGTCACCAATGATCCACTCATCGAGAGGGGGTCAATCTCCATCAACATCTCCACCAGCACCATCTCCTCTCAAAACCCTAGTTCATCTCTTGTATCCAATCTTGTATCAAAACCACAAATTGGTACCTGTGGGTTGCTAGTAGTGTTGATTACTCTTTGTAGTTGATGCTATTTGGTTTACTTGGTGGAAGATCATATGTTCAGATCCTTTGTGCATATTATTACCCCTCTGATTATCAACATGAATATTCTTTGTGAGTAGTTACGTTTGTTCCTGAGGACATGGGTGAAGTCTTGCTATTAGTAGTCATGTGAATTTGGTATTCGTTCGATATTTTGATCAGATGTATGTTGTCTCTCCTCTAGTGGTGTTATGTGAACGTCGACTACATGACACTTCACAATTATTTGGGCCTAGAGGAAGGCATGGGGAAGTAATAAGTAGATGATGGTTTGCTAGAGTGACAGAAGCTTAAACCCTAGTTTATGTGTTGCTTCGTTAGGGGTTGATATGAACCCATATGTTTAATGCTGTGGTTAGGTTTACCTTAATACTCCTTTTTGTAGTTGCGTATGCTTGCAATAGGGGTTAATCATAAGTGGGATGCTTGTCCATGTTAGGGCAGTACCCAAGTGCCGGTCCACCCACATATCAAATTATCAAAGTACCGAACGTGAATCTTACGAACGTGATGAAAACTAGCTTGACGATAATTCCCAATGTGTCCTCGGGAGCTCCTTCTTCATTATTAGAATTTGTCCAGGCTTATCCTTTGCTACATAAAGGATTGGGCCACCTTGCTTCACTTTATTTACTTTATTTACTTTTTGCTCGTTACTATTTATCTTATCACAAAACTATCTATCACCTACTACTTCAGTGCTTGCTGAGAAAACCTTACTGAAAACCGCTTATCAATTTCCTTCTGCTCCTAGTTGGGTTCGACACTCTTACTTATCGAAAGGACTACGATAGATCCCCTATACTTGTGGGTCATCCAGACTCTTTTCTGGCTCCGTTGCCGGGTAGCGTAGCGCTCTTGGTGAGTGGAACTTGGTAAGGAAACATTTATATAGTGTGCTGAAATTTTCTGTTACTTGTCACTATCGAAACTAATCCTTTGAGGGGCTTGTTTGGGGTATCTTCACCCCAACCAGAAGAGCAAAGAGATGCTCCTCAACCTACTGAACCTTATGAAAATATTAACTTTGAGATTCCTTCGGGTATGATAGAAAAACTGCTAGCTAATCCTTTTGCAGGAGACGGAACATTGCATCCCGACTTACACCTTATCTTTGTGGATGAAGTTTGTGGATTATTTAAGCTTGCAGGTATTCCCGATGATGTTGTCAAAAGGAAGGTCTTCCCTTTATCTTTGAAGGGAGATGCAATGACATGGTATAGGCTATGTGATGATACGAGATATTGGAATTATAAGCGATTGAAGTTGGAATTTCACCCGAAGTTCTATCCTATGCATCTTATTCATCATGATCGTAATTACATATATAATTTTTGGCCAAGCGAAGGAGAAAGCATCGCTCAAGCTTGGGGGAGGCTTAAGTCAATGTTGTATTCATGCCCCAATCATGAGCTCTCTCGAGAAATGATTATTCAGAATTTTTATGCTCGGCTTTCTCTTGATAATCGCAACTTGCTCAATACTTCCTGTGCTGGTTCCTATATGCCGAAGACTATTGATTTCAAATGGGACTTATTGGAAAGAGTTAAACGCAACTCTGAAGATTGGGGTTCCGACGATGGTAAGGAGTCAGGTATGACACCTAAGTTTGATTGTGTTAAATCTTTTATGGATACCGATGCTTTCCGTGGATTTAGCTCTAAGTATGGACTTGACTCTGAGATAGTAGCTACTTTTTGTGAAACTTTTGCTACTCACATTGATCTCCCTAAAGAGAAGTGGTTTAAATATAATCCTCATGTTGAAGTGAAAGTAGTTGCACCTATTACAGTAGAAGAGAAGACTATTACATATAGTGATCCTATTGTTCCTACTGCTTATGTTGAAAAACCTCCTTTTCCTGTTAGGATAAAAGATCATGCTAAAGCTTCGATTGTTG
Organism: Triticum timopheevii; assembly: GCA_963921465.1. Lineage (NCBI taxonomy): Eukaryota > Viridiplantae > Streptophyta > Magnoliopsida > Poales > Poaceae > Triticum > Triticum timopheevii. The sequence continues at coordinate 246,312,047 of OY997262.1, read as the reverse complement.
TTCGTAAGAGCAATGTTAGAACTTATACACCTCCTGAGCAAATCAAATTTGAACCTAATGTTTCTATTGTTAAAGATCTCTTGTCTGATAATATTGATGGGCATGTTATTTATTTCTGTGATGAAACTGCTAGAATTGCCAAACCTTGTGCTAAAGATAAGCATAGACCTGTGGTAGGCATGCCTGTTATTTCTGTTAAAATAGGAGATCATTGCTATCATGGCTTATGTGATATGGGTGCTAGTGCTAGTGCAATACCTATTGACTTATACAAAGAAATTAAGCACGATATTGCACCTACTGAGTTAGCAGATATTGATGTCACAATTAAACTTGCCAATAGAGATATTATTTCACCAATGGGAATTGTTAGAGATGTTGAAGTCTTGTGTGGGAAAACTAAATATCCTGCTGATTTTCTTGTTCTTGGCTCCCCACAAGATAGCTTTTGTCCCATTATATTTGGTAGACCCTTCTTGAAAACCGTTAATGCTCGAATAGATTGCGAAAAGGATGTAGTCATTATTGGTCTAGGTGATATGTCTCATGAGTTCAACTTTTCTAAATTTCATAGACAACACCGTGAAGAGGAACCATCTAGTAAGGATGAAATTATTGGTCTTGCTTCCATTGCTGTTCCACCAACTGACCCGTTAGAACAATATTTGCTAGACCATGAAAACGATATGTTTATGAAGGAAAGGGAAGAAATAGATGAAGTGTTCCTTAAACAAGAACCTATGCTGAAACATAACCTTCCCGTTGAAATTCTTGGGATCCTCCTCCACCCAAGGGTGATCTCGTGTTTGAACTCAAACCATTACCTAATAATCTTAAGTATGCTTATCTTGATGAAAAAGAAATATATCCTGCCATTATTAGTGCTAACCTTTCAAAGAAAGAAGAAGAAAGATTACTGGAAACTCTGAAGAAGCACAGAGCTGCTATTGGATATACTCTGGATGATCTTAAGGGCATTAGTCCCACAATATGTGATGCGGAGCATCATTCCATCATCCCCATGGACTCTACATCAACACATCCAACCCCACAAGGACCTATGACTCGAGCACGTGCAAGAGCTCTTGAAACCGAGGTGACATCACTCCTCTCACAACTCCCTTTCGATTCACATGAGACATGGTTACTACCTCAAACGGAAATGCTATGCATACTCAGGTACCAAGGAGTCAACCATGAAGAGGCTAGGAAGCAAGGAGAACCGGAAGCGCAAGACATGCGAGAAGACGGAGAGGAAAAAGCACCAAGGACCAAGGTGGCCGGACGATCCGGAGGGCGGCCCGGACGATCCGGACAGAGCCCGGACGATCCGGACCCCGGCCCGGACGATCCGGCTAAATCAACTGAAGGCAACAGAAGCTCCACCCTGAAGCCGGATCATCCGGACCCCGTCCCGGAACATCCGGACCCAGCCCGGACATCCGGACCTCCAGCCGGACATCCGGCCCTGCACGACCACCAGCCGACCCTCCGGCTCATCCGGGCCTCCACCTGGATCATCCGGACCAGCCCGGATCATCCGGACCCTCGTCCGGATCATCCGGCCAGCGCCTGCGCGCGCGTGTTGGGCTGAGCCCATGTACCCCTTCGCCCCCAACTCTATATATAGGACCCCATCTCCTCACTTTGAGACTTAGCATTGGATTAGCTCATATTTGTGTCAGAGCCTTTGCTCATCCACTCGGTTACTTCTCCTCAGAGATCAGGACCTCCTCGGAGAAGATCCCCCTGCGGATTCAAGACCCCTATCTAGGGAAGAACATCAAGGCCTCCTCTTGGAGATGAACGGTTCCGTTGTATCCTTACCCTAGTTGACTATGTATCTTGTGGATCTCATGTGTGTATGTTGATCTAGCACTTGTGTGATCGATTCCTTGTTGGTTGAGTGATTCTCTCTCGTTCTCCCCGTGTTTCCCCTTGTGCTTCCGCGTGTTCTTCGTGTTTCCTCCATAGGATCCCCTCCAAACGTGAAAGATCGACACTATAGGGTTCCACCCTACATCATATGGTATCATGAGCCATGTTGATCACGTTTTTCGAGCCCCTACCCTGTGTTTTCTAGCTTGATTTTGTTGTTTTCGTCCTAAAATCCGAAAATCCCCACAAAAATACCCCCCAAATTTTTTTGTGATTTGTTGGTTTTGATGATGTTTTGTTGTTTTTGATCCATGGATTCGGTGTGTAACTCGTGGATCTTGCTTTTCCCCACCTAATCCATCCAAAATCCCCGAAATCGTCAAATTTCTCCCCGTTTTCGTGTTCTTCCCGAGCAGTTCCCGTGCGAGGTTGACCTGCCCGGATCATCCGGACTCCGACCCGGATCATCCGGCTCCTGGCCCGGATCATCCGGCTTCCTCTGCCGAAACTGCAGATTCGCAGTCCCCCTCCACCACCACCTCCACCAACACTTACATACCACCTCCCCACCCCAACCACCACCACTTCCACTTGCCAAAACCCCACGACACAACCTCCGTACTACCATTCGAATTTGGGTTCGAGAATTTGAGTTGAGATTTCCGTGTCCTATTGTGTTTCGGCTATTTAGGTGCGGTGAGACATCAACAACAAACGCTCATTTTCGTCGACTACTCATCTTCGCTACGGACGGTAACTTCGACGACATCTTTGTCATACCTTGCAATTGCATTGATAACCATCATAGACCATCTTTTGCGTTGCTTACCCATCGAGACTAGCCATTGAGTATTGCTGGCAACATGACTTGTGCACATTAGTTGCATACACCATATCATACATACCATCGTGGTGCATATCTCGGAATCAACTTGTGTGTCACAAAGTTGTCATCGCATACACAATTGCTATCTTGGTTCGTGAAGTTTGCATAAGAAAAGAGCTCAAAAGAGAAAGAGCCACTCAAGCTTTTAAGCAAAGAGGAAAGATAAGCAAAGAGCTTATAAGCAACAAGCATAGCATCATACAACATTAAGATTGTCATATAAGATCATCTTGGATCATTGCACCGAAATACCATACATATAGCATACTTGGGATAGAGATCGTTGCATTTTTGCCTAGTAGGTTGTGCACAAGCTCCGTATCCGCCTATTGTGCAATCGTGCTAGTGTCTCTCTAGTATTGTGCAACAAGAGCATTTTCGTGGATTCCACATTTTGGCTCACTTTTGGTTTGCACAATCCCATTTATCAATTTGCATGTGTGTTTCCGTGTACCACTACTTGCTTGGTCTACTTGTTGCATATGCGAATTTGCGAATCTTCTTCAACATTTTTGAGTCAAGCTAACGATCAATTTTGTGCCACCATCCTAACCAAGCTCCACCAAAAGCTTTTACTTGTGTAGGTGTGAGAATCGACAAGGACCGGTACCAATAGTGCTATTTCATTGTCCGCATTTGAGTGAACTTGATTCATGTTCAACTTCGGTCAAAGGTACATTGGTATTCGTTCTTCTCCTTCTATCACTTACAATTTGCTTGAAATGATGGATAGGCCAAGTTCTTCTACAAATCCACTCTTCATCGAACAAGACGACGACATGTCATCATACGTCACCAAGAACCACCTCTTTGCCGCACAACGAGCTCTCCATCAAGAGCAACAAGCAATGAGCGAACGCATCAACAACAAGCTCGACATGCACAAGAAAGAGAATGATGCAAGAATGGACGAGCTCCGCGCCTTGTTGGTGAACCGGCGTCCTTCTACTTCCTCACACTCAAGACGGAGCCACTCAAGTCGCCACTCCGACGACTCCTTCTCCGACACAAGTACACCGTCATCGAACACTCTTCGACGAGCAGCGCGTCAAGACCGTCATGCATCTCGCAACCCGCTACACGACAAGCATCCCCAAGAGCAATTTGATGAACAAGTTCCTCATCCTCAATCGAACCAAGTGGCGTTTGCTCAAGCTCAAGAACGACAACGTCTTCGTCGCCAACAAGAACAAGAACGAGCGCGCCTACATGAAGAGCAACAAGACGCCGAAGCTCAACGTCTTCAACAACAACAACGAGAAGCACAAGCTCGTGAGGCGGAACGTGCCCTTCAAGCATCAAGCCGAGCTATCGCCAACCGCAATCGTGAAAGGCGCAATCAAGAGGAAGCCCTTCGAGAAGAAATCCAAGAGAGGAACTACCATCCGCGTGCGCAACGTCAAGCCCCACAAGCTCCTCCGCAAGTTCCTCAAGCTCATCCCCAACCTCAAGGTCAACAAGAGCAAGTTGATAATGGACTTCCTCCTCGCCAAGAGCAACATGAGGATGATTACCCTCCACGTCAAGAACGTCATCATCAACATCGACCTCAACACAATGAAGAACAACGCTATGGCAAGCTCAAGTTCACAATGCCAAAGTTCAATGGAACCAATGATCCCGAAGAGTACCTCTCATGGGCATTGAAGGTTGACAAAATCTTTCGTTTGTACAACTATGAGGAAGAGAAGAAGATCGCTATGGCATCACTTGAGTTCCAAGACTATGTGCTCATATGGTGGGAACAAGTCCTTGAGCGCCGACAAGCAAGAGGTGAACCTCCAATCACCACTTGGGCTCAAATGAAGGATGTCATGCAAGCACGCTTTGTGCCCACCTACTACAACCGTGATCTCTTCAAGAAGCTACAACTCCTCAAGCAAGGAACAAAGAGTGTTGAAGAATACTACAAAGAAATGGAGATTGCCATGATTCGAGCCAATGTCACGGAGGATGATGAGCAAACAATGGCACGATTCTTGAATGGACTCAACCATCCCATCAAGAAGATCGCCGACTTCCAACCCTACTCAAACCTCATTGAGCTCGTGCATCAAGCTACAAAGGCGGAACGACAAGTGCAAGATGACTTCAAGTACGCCAAGTACTCATCCAAGACATACGGCTTCTCCAACAACCAAGCTTCAACAACTACTCCAACTTCGACATCAACCAAGCCTTTTCCAAGCAACGACGACAAGCCAAGTTACAAGAAAACTTCTACAAGTTCAAGTCGTCCTCCTCCTACTACAAGCAACTCCAAGCCGCGTGCTTCGTCATCTACTCCAACCGATGAGACCGTCAAGACAAGCTCCTTCAAGTGCTTCACATGCGGCGGCCGAGGCCACAAGTCCTATGAATGCACCAACAAGCGCACCATGATACTCAACAACGATGGAACATACGACTCAATGAGTGAAGATGAAATGGAAGCTATTGAGCAAGTGGCCATGCACCGGCGCATCAACGAGGATGAAGATGATCAAGTCTTTTGTGATGAAGATACGAGCCCCGCTCTTGTTGTTTCCAAGGTCTTGACACTTCAACATCAACAAGAAGAAGATCAAAGACGCCACATCTTCCACACAAAGGCCGGCATCAATGGACGCTCCGTCAAGGTCATCATCGATGGAGGTAGTTGCCACAACTTGGCAAGCAAAGAACTATGCTCCAAGCTTCAATTGGTCAAGAAGAAGCATCCGCAACCCTACAAGGTTCAATGGCTAAGTGACTCCGGCTCTATACGAGTTGAGCATACGGTCCAAGTATCCTTCAAAATAGGTGCATATGAGGACACTTTGGAGTGTGATGTGGTCCCAATGACCGTTTGCCACCTCCTCCTTGGTCGGCCATGGCAATTCGACCGTGGTGTCTACCACAATGGGCGTACAAACCACTATAGCTTCAAGATGAAAGGAAAAGAATATGTCCTATGACCCATGTCTCCTAGTCAAGTGATAGCCGACAAACAAGCCACCAACCAAAGAGAGAAGAGTGAGAAAGTGAGCCACCAAAAAGTGAGTGAGAGCCACAAGCCAAATTTGAGCGCCTCTTCGCCTAGAGAGAAAAACCTCATACTATTCGCCACCAAACATGAGATGAGAGAAGTGTGTGAGAACCCATCGAGTGTGATGCACTTTGTCCTTGTGTGCAAGGATGGAGAACCAAAAACTAACACCACTCATGAGCTACCTATGGTGTTTCAATCTCTTTTGCAGGAATTTCAAGATGTTTTCCCCGATGAGCTACCTCCGGGTCTACCTCCTCTACGAGGCATTGAGCATCGAATCAACCTCATCCCCGGAGCACCACTTCCAAACAAAGCTCCATACCGTGTCAACCCCGAAGAAACCAAGGAGATTCAACGGCAAGTACAACAACTAATCGACAACGGCCATGTACGTGAAAGCTTAAGCCCTTGTGTCGTTCCCGTTATTCTTGTGCCTAAGCCCGATGGAAGTTTCCGCTTGTGCTCCGATTGTAGACCTATAAATGCTATCACCGTGCGCTATAGGCATCCCATTCCTCGCTTAGATGATATGCTTGATGAACTTAGTGGAGCCAACTTTTTCTCAAAAATTGATCTAAAAAGTGGCTATTATCAAATCCGCATTCATGAGGGTGATGAATGGAAAACTGCTTTCAAAACAAAATTTAGCTTATATGAATGGTTGGTCATGCCTATGGGTTTGTCGGAAGCACCCGGAACTTTTGTGCGTCTCATGCATCATGTACTTCGTCCATACATTGGAATCTTTTTTGTGGTTTACTTCGATGATATTCTTGTGTTTAGAAAAACCATGAAAGAACATCTTGATCATGTTAATCTTGTTTTGCAAACACTTCGAAAAGAAAGTCTTTATGCCAACTTGAAAAAATGCACTTTTGGCATTGACAAAGTAGTTTTCTTGGGTTTCGTTGTCTCTTCCAAGGGTGTCCATGTTGATGAAACTAAGATCAAAGCAATAAAAACTTGGCCCCAACCCACCAATTTGCAACAAGTGCGAAGTTTCCTTGGTCTTGCAGGTTTTTACCATAGATTTGTGAAAAACTTTAGCACCATTGCAGCTCCTTTGCATGCTTTGAGTAAGAAGAATACTCCTTTTCTTTGGGGACCTTTGCAATCCAACGCTTTCGATGAGCTCAAGTCTTTGCTTACTCATGCTCCGATTCTTGCTTTGCCCAATTTTGACAAAACTTTTGAGGTTCATTGTGATGCAAGTGGTACCGGAATTGGCGGAGTTTTAATGCAAGAAAAACGAGTCATTGCTTATTTTAGTGAAAAACTCTCCGGTGCTCAACTTAACTATCCCATCTATGACAAAGAATTGTATGCTTTAGTGCGTGTCCTACATGTTTGGGAACATTATCTTAGACCTCATGAGTTTGTCATCCATACCGATCATGAAACGCTTAAATACTTAAAAGGTCAAACTAAATTGAACAAGCGTCATGCCAAATGGAGTGAATTTATTGAATCTTTCCCATATGTGATCAAGTACATTAAGGGCAAGGAAAATGTAGTTGCCGATGCACTTTCACGCATATGTACGCTTGTCACCCAACTTGAGTTGAATGTTATTGGCTTTGAGCACATCAAAGATTTGTATGCTAGTGATCCATCTTTTGCACCTCATTATGCTAAATGTTTGACGCATACATCTTGGGAACAATATTACCTCAAGGATGGTTATCTTATGAGAGCTAACAAACTATGCATACCCGAGTCTTCTCTTCGTTTGCTCCTTTTGCAAGAGGCTCATGGAGGTGGACTCATGGGACATTTTGGACGCGACAAGACCTTCGCCACGCTCTCCAAGAACTACTTTTGGCCCAAGATGTTTCGAGACGTCTCACGCTTTACCACCCGATGCTCTACATGCCGCAAAGCTAAGTCAAAAGCTCAATCTCATGGTCTTTACATGCCTCTTCCAATTCCATATCAACCTTGGGAAGACATTAGCATGGACTTTGTACTTGGTTTTCCTAGAACTCAAAATGGAAAGGATTCCGTGTTTGTTGTTGTGGACAGATTTTCTAAGATGGCACATTTCATTCCTTGCAACAAGGTAGACGATGCTTCACATATTGCAAATCTCTTTTGTAGTGAAATCTTGCACCTCCATGGAGTACCAAAGACAATCATCTCCGACCGCGACGTCAAGTTCTTGAGTTACTTTTGGAAGACCCTATGCGCCAATCTCGGAATCAAGCTCTTGTTCTCATCCGCATACCATCCTCAAACCGACGGCCAAACGGAGGTGACGAACCGGACGCTCTCCACTCTACTTCACGTGTTGATCAAGAAGAACATCAAGGAGTGGGAGGCGTGTCTACCCATCGCCGAGTAAGCCTACAACCGCGCAAGACATTCGATGACCGGCAAGTCCCCCTTCGAGATCGTCTACGGCTTCAACCCATTGTCCCCATTGGACATTCTACCTCTACCTCTACAAGAGCGCACCAACCTCGACGCAAGTGCCCGTGCAAGCTACATCAAGAAGATGCATGAAGATACAAGAAACACCATCGAGCGCCAAGTACAATGACTAGCGACCAAGCTCAACATCAACAAGCAACCCATGATCTTCAACATAGGCGATCTCGTGTGGCTACACCTTCGCAAGGAACGCTTCCCCAACGAACGCAAGTCCAAACTTCTACCTCGAGCCGATGGACCCTTCAAGGTGTTAGCACGCTACAACAACAACGCCTACAAGCTCGACCTACCAAGCGACAAGTACAACATGAGCGACACCTTCAACGTCAAAGACCTCACGCCTTTCCATGGTGATGAAGATCTAGATCCGAGGTCGGATCCGTTCGAAGGGAGGGGATATGATGCGGAGCATCCTTCCATCATCCCCATGGACTCTACATCAACACATCCAACCCCACAAGGACCTATGACTCGAGCACGTGCAAGAGCTCTTGAAACCGAGGTGACATCACTCCTCTCACAACTCCCTTTCGATTCACATGAGACATGGTTACTACCTCAAACGGAAATGCTATGCATACTCAGGTACCAAGGAGTCAACCATGAAGAGGCTAGGAAGCAAGGAGAACCGGAAGCGGAAGACATGCGAGAAGACGGAGAAGAAAAAGCACCAAGGACCAGGGTGGCCGGACGATCCGGACGGTGGCCCGGACGATCCGGACAGAGCCCGGACGATCCGGACCCCGGCCCGGACGATTCGGCTAAATCAACCGAAGGTAACAGAAGCTCCACCCTGAAGCCGGATCATCCAGACCCCGTCCCGGATCATCCGGACCCGGCCCGGACATCCGGACCTCCAGCCGGACATCCGGCCCTGCACGACCACCAGCCGACCCTCCGGCTCATCCGGGCCTCCACCCGGATCATCCAGACCAGCCCGCATCATCCGGAACCTCGTCCGGATCATCCGGCCAGCGCCTGCGCGCGCGTGTTGGGCTGAGCCCATGTACCCCTTCGCCCCCAACTCTATATATAGGACCCCATCTCCTCACTTTGAGACTTAGCATTGGATTAGCTCATATTTGTGTGAGAGCCTTTGCTCATCCACTCGGTTACTTCTCCTCGGAGATCAGGACCTCCTCGGAGAAGATCCCCCTACGGATTCAAGACCCCTATCTAGGAAAGAACATCAAGGCCTCCTCTTGGAGATGAACGGTTCTGTTGTATCCTTACCCTAGTTGACTATGTATCTTGTGGATCTCATGTGTGTATGTTGATCTAGCACTTGTGTGATCGATTCCTTGTTGCTTGAGTGATTCTCTCTCGTTCTCCCCGTGTTTCCCCTTGTGCTTCCGCGTGTTCTTCGTGTTTCCTCCGTAGGATCCCCTCCAAACGTGAAAGATCGACGCTATAGGGTTCCACCCTACATCAATATGCCAACACAAAATTTCAGTGGAGAAAGATGCTAAACCAGTTAGAGACCCTCAAAGACGATTAAATCCCAAAATGAAGGAAGTGGTAAGAAAGGAGATGCTAAAACTCCTTCAGGCAGGTATTATTTATCCCATTGCTGATAGTGAATGGGTAAGCCCTATCCATTGTGTCCCTAAAAAGGGAGGTATTACCGTTGTTCCTAATGATAAAGATGAATTGATCCCACAAAGAATTATTACAGGTTATAGGATGGTAATTGATTTCCGTAAGTTAAATAAAGCTACTAATAAAGATCATTACCCTTTACCTTTTATTGATCAAATGCTAGAGAGGCTATCCAAACACACACATTTTTGCTTTCTAGATGGTTATTCTGGCTTCTCTCAGATACCTGTATCAGCGGGGGATCAATCTAAAACTAGTTTTACTTTCCCTTTTGGTACTTTTGCTTATAGACGTATGCCTTTTGGTTTATGTAATGCACCTGCTACCTTTCAAAGATGCATGATGGCTATATTTTCTGATATTTGTGAAAACATTTGTGAGGTATTCATGGATGACTTCTCCGTCTATGGATCCTCTTTTGATGATTGTTTGAGCAACCTTGATCGAGTTTTGCAGAGATGTGAAGACACTAGTCTCGTCCTGAATTGGGAAAAGTGTCACTTTATGGTTAATGAAGGCATTGTCTTGGGGCACAAGATCTGCGAGAGAGGTATTGAAGTTGATAAAGCCAAAGTTGATGCTATTGAAAAGATGCCATGTCCCAAGGACATAAAAGGTATAAGAAGTTACCTTGGTCATGCCGGTTTTTATAGGAGGTTCATTAAGGACTTCTCTAAAATCTCTAGGCCACTGACTAATTTATTGCAAAAAGATATTCCTTTTGTCTTTGATGATGATTGTGTAGAAGCTTTTGAAACACTTAAGAAAGCTTTGATCACTGCACCTATTGTTCAGCCACCTGATTGGAATTTACCTTTTGAAATTATTTGTGATGCTAGTGATTATGTTGTAGGTGCTGTTTTAGGGCAAAGAGTCGATAAGAAATTGAATGTTATCCATTATGCTAGTAAGACTCTTGATACTGCCCAGAGAAATTATGCTACTACTGAAAAAGAATTCTTAGCAGTTGTGTTTGCATGTGATAAGTTTAGACCTTATATTGTTGATTCCAAAGTTACTATTCACACTGATCATGCTGCTATTAAATATCTTATGGAAAAGAAAGATGCTAAGCCTAGACTCATTAGATGGGTTCTCTTGCTCCAAGAATTTGACTTGCATATTATTGATAGAAAGGGAGTTGAGAACCCCGTTGCAGACAACTTGTCTAGGCTAGAAAATGTTCTTGATGACCCACTGCCTATTAATGATAGCTTTCCTGATGAACAATTAGCAGTCGTCAATGCTTCTCGTACTGCTCCTTGGTATGCTGATTATGCTAATTACATTGTTGCTAAATATATACCGCCTAGTTTCACATACCAGCAAAAGAAAAAGTTCTTTTATGATTTAAGACATTACTTCTGGGATGATCCACACCTGTATAAATGTAACATCCCAAAATTCTAAATTTTGGAATGTTATAAACAAATAGATAGATTTGATTGATTGTTTGATTGATTGACTGAAATTGAGTGAAATTCAAAACTTTTTGAAAGTTAAATGAGAGGGAATAAAAGGACTTTCCCAAACTTTCATTTTCTTTTATGATCTTCATGAATTCAAATTCTTTTCAAATACAAAACCCTTGAGTGAAGATGATATGACTTCTTCCATTTAAATTAAATGAAAGGGTATTTGAAAATATTTGAATTTCATTTGGAAATATTTCGATTCATAAACTTCATACAACTCAATGATTTTCATGAGAGACGATAAAATGACTTCTTCAAATTATATGAAATATGAGTTGTGAGTTTCAAAGAATTAAATTCAAAGTTCGTTTGAATTTATTTTCAATTTGGAGTTATTTGAGTTTTATTCAAATTATTTTTCTCCAAAAATAAAATATATGGAAAATAGGGTAACATGATTCCCTACATCAGAAAATTGGAGAGAAATAAATTTGAATAATTTTGGTATTTTTTAAAATGATTTGTATTTGATTTTATTAGAGCAGTAGCACTGTTTGAATTATTTAAATTAGTGTGAATTTTATTTTATGCTATAAAAATGTTCAGCTTGTAGGAATTCTTTTTCTGAAAATTTTAATATATAATATGCCTATAGTATGTTTTTCTTTTGGTGGTTTATTTCTATTTATTGTTTTCTGGAAAATGTTAAAAAAAACAAAACAATCTTCTCCTCTCCCCGACTGGGCCGTCCCAACTCCTGCCAGGCCAAGCCCAGCCCAGCCGCGCCGTCCCCGACCTCGAGCGGGAGTCCCGCCGCCGCACGACTCGCCAACTGCCATCGCCAGATCCACCGCCGCCACCATCGGTTGCCGCCGCCGCCGTTGCCAACTCCCGCTGCCGCCGCCGTTCTGCGCCTCCACCCCGCGCGCCATCGCCGCAACCTCGCCGCCCTCGCCCCTCGCCGTTACCCCGGCCACCGGAGCACCGCCGGCAACCACACCCGAGCCGCCCGTTGTCGCCGGAGTTCAATCTCGCCGCCGCTGGTTTTGTCGCCAAAGCTGCCGAATCACCGAACCTGTAAATAAACCGCCCGGTCCGGTTTATTCTTTTCGGTTTTCTTCGGTTTACCTTTTAGCCGGGTTTTTTTAGGTTAGATTATTTAGCGAACGCTTTCTGTTTAGGAAGTTTTAGTGAACGTTTTCATTCTGTAGTACTGTTTAATGAACGTTCGTTATTTAGAGTTTTCTTTTTCTGTTAGTTTTACTTAGGGACTTCTTTGGAGATGTTTTATTTACAATTTAGCCCCTAGACTTCAAACGCTCACAACTTTTTACTCGCTTGTCCAAATCTAACGAAACCAACACCCACTTCTTTGTTATGATCCCTCTATCCAGATAAACAACTTAAACATGTTTTTGAAAGTTTTAAAATTTGATTTCAAACAGATTAGTTTTTGAACTTCGTTTGATTGTAACTTGAGTTTTATAAGTCTGATTTGAGTGATTCTTTTTGCAAATCGAAGCTCTTGACCTAAACTTTATGATAAGGCCAAATTCACATAGTTTTGGTACTGTTATAAATTGTTTTATGCTGCAAGAGTCATTTGCTTGGTTTTGATGTTTTCTGAATCGTACTCTTCGTTCTTTCCGATCTTTTGAGTGATTGCTTATGTGAGGTTACAATTGCTTGCTCAAGATAGATTGACCGGAGTGTGACAAGTAGAACTATCAAGAGTTTTGAGTGCAAATCATCTTCATCAACATTGCAGGCAAGTTCACACTTTGATCATACCCTCTTATTACCCAGTTTTATTGCACTTGTTCAACCCTCCAAACAATTGCATGATTAGGATCTGAATTAAATTGTGGGTTTTGGGAAGTAGTTTGAGGTAGTACCTATTACCTGTTTTGTTTTCAAACCCGTGGGAGTTACTTCTACGTTTGCTTATTATGCCATGCTATGCTAGTAGACGTGGATTGGGTGAGTGTATCCATGACAGATGTGAGTTTGTTAAATTAATGGTTTATTTAAGGTGGCAACTTGAACACACATCTGGGTGGATTAAGGCACCTGGTTTCCAGGACTTGCCTGTTTTTCTTCGGACCACCACCCAGGCTCAAAGGGATCATAAGATTATTCATGCTAGAAACTTCCGTGTGCAGCCACATGCTACTATGGGCTCTAGCATAGTTGACTAAGTTGTGTGAACTCTTACAGTGGTCGACTAGCTGATGTAGGGAATGTAGGTTGGTACGGTCTCCCCTTTATGTAAGGTGCGAGCGCTTCTGAAAGACTATGTCTCGGTCATCCGTTTCTCAAACACCATGAAGTGAGAGAAATCAAACGGAGGAGATCGAGTCATGTGGGGAAAAGTGCGCAAACCTCTGCAGAGTGTACAAAATAATCATGATTAGCCGTGTCCCCCGTTATGGACATCTTGAGTATCTAGTACTTGGATTATCATGTGAATCTCATCATGTTACTTTAATTAATATTGTGGGGTTGTTAATGAGTACTTTTAATTGGGATTTAGAATGCTGTCAACCATTCTCAATGTTTAACAACCACCATCATAGCTAAATAAATTTATTCCTTTGCAATAGGGAAAAATTGGATTTTCGCAAAAACATTATAACCATAGAGCCTCCACCAGCCAAATATGCATGTAGTGATAGCCTTTATTCATCATTGCTCTATGGTGTGAATTTGCCAGTACATTCAATGTACTGACCCTTTGTGGCCGCAACGTCTCATGTTGCAGGATCTTACGACGAGTAAGTGATACGTTAGGGTTATGATTTCTACACTCAACTTTGCCGTTGGTGTTGATGGGAATCCACAACCTTGTTACTTCCACTATTTTGGATTGAGGTAATAGTATTTACGTTACTTTATACATGTGATTTACCTTTGTTATAAATCCTCGAGTACTGTGTGTGTCAACATACCGATCCAGGGATGACACTTAAGCACGGAGACTTAATCCATTCGGGTCGGGTCGCTACAAGATGGTATCAGAGCACATGTTGACTGTAGGACGTGACCCTAGAAACTGGCAAGCCCATAGGAAAGATTTTCTATACAACTTTCTTTTCAAAAGAATCTTTTACCTCTCTTCTCTTTTGAGCTTATTCAAATATTCCCGTTTATTGAGACCATACCCCCTTTCCCCTTTTGACCCCTCGAAGATTCGACTGATGAGACCACTACAAGAAGGACCAGATATCGGACAACTAAGACCACTTCGGAATGAGGAGGATTTTACCGAGCATTATAATGATGGAAACTACGACGGATAAAGACTTCGAAGACTAGGAGAATATGAAGAATCCAGATTTGGTATGACCAAGGAAGGCTACACTTATGGAACTTGACAGACTATGGAAGCTGTCACTACCGAGATCAAGGTGTATCGGAGAAAGACCTGAACATGGAGTGTTAGAACTCAAAGTTTTTGTCAAGAAAACCATAAGGCAGGAGATATCAACTATGGAATAAAAGTTCATGTCAATGACCAGGGCAGAAATATGGATATCCAAGATGTTAGCGCTCTCTTATGCTATTGTTACCGTGTTGAGTTAAGCATGCATTCCATCGGAAGTATTGGATTGTAGAAAGCTGATGGAGCACCCATCAGCAAAGGATGCAGTTTTAACCTTACTGGTGTATCACCAGGATCTGGAGTATTACATCAAGAATTTTAAGATGGACTTTAGGAAGTCATATTTGACAAGGAGGCAATTCGTGAAGAACTCAGGAACTAGAAGCTGAAGTAGCCAAACTGGAGGAACAAAACATCGAGATACCGAAGATTCGTTAGGAACTCAAGGACATTAGGACCATGGCTCATGCCAAGGATGTTGAAACCCAGAAGTTTGGAATGCCACCCCAGAAATATTAAAGGATGTCATGAGAGACTTCGCATCAACAGAGATGATCTGGAAATAAATACTTGAGAAGGATAAGGATGACCGAAAGAAGCCATCGGAGACATGACCAAGACTTGAAGAGTTTGATGACGTTGAGATCTATAGACCATTAGAAGACCCAACCCCGGTTATATATTTACGTTAGATGCGACGATTGTGAGCTGTAATTTGTTGGTTGTTTTTCCGACAGCCACAATAAAATCTGCCTTTTCAAAACTTTTGTTTGTATTGTGTGCATCCCTCTCTATCTCTCTTATCCCACCCCCAAACCCATGGACCCAATAGAGGATGAATGGAGATGAGCTTGTAATTTTCTGGACCAATGAGTCAATTGGATACGGACCGATGGATTCCGAACATGGAGGATAACCCTAAAGCCAGAAAGGATATAACCCAGCATGCTCTTCAGTGCTTGGTAAGAGTTGCTGCTACTTAGTGGAGAATGTACCAAACCATCAATGGATGGCAAGGAGTAACCGTTTGGGAAGAATTTAAGTTGACTCTGCAAAGTCTCGGCTTGTGTCCCAGAAGATGAAGCCTTATGAAAAGGATATGAAGAAATCTTGTGCATGCAAGCTCTGTGGAGAAATAGGACACAACCATAAATAAAACAAGGACGAATACCCTCATAAGCGGGGATTACCAAAGGAAGTTAGCCGAGGATCTTAGGGAACTTCGGTTGGAGATTGTTACCGAAGGCTTTGTTGCAGCAATGGAAGTTCAGTCTACATTGTTGGGAAAGATTCATGAAGCTCAGAAGTATGACAAAGAGATTGCTGAGGCAAAGGAGAAAATGAGCAAAGGAAAGGCCAAAGGTTTTCGTAAGGATGAGCACGACACCTTATGGTTCGAGGACCGTGTATATGTTCCCAATAATGCAAGGATCGGGAAGTAAATACTTCAAGAGGCTCATGACTCACCATACTCGATTCGCCCTGGAAACACCAACATGTATTTGGATTTGAAGGAGTGTTTCTGGTGGACTGGTATGAAGAAGGATATTACGGAGTATGTAGTCGTAGGTGATGTATGCCAGAGAGAGTAAAAGCAGAGCATCAGAAGCCAGCAGGATTACTACAGCCTATGCCGATACCCGAATGGAAGTGGGATAAGCTTGGCATGGATCTCATTACCGGATTTCCTAGAACCCGAACGGGATATGACTCTATCTGGGTAGTAGTTGATTCGCTTGACAAAAGTGGCTCACTTTATCCCAGTGAAAACCACCTATACAAGTGAGAAGTTGGCCAAGATATATTTGACCAGGATCGTATGTCTGCATGGAGTTCCGAGGACCATCGCATCAGATAGAGGAACACAGGTTACCTCAAAGTTTTGGAATCAGCTACACCACACTTTGGGTACTAGGCTAGAATTCAGTACAGCCTTTCATCCGCAGACAGATGGATAGATCGAGAGAGTCAATCAGATTCTGGAGGACATGTTGAGAGCGTGTGCGCTAAATTATGGATCTAGTAGGGATGATAAACTACCTTACGCGGAGTTCTCATACAACAATAGTTACCAAGCCAGTTTGAAGATGGCCCCGTTTAAAGCTTTGTATGGGAGAAGGAGCCAGACATCGTTGATGTGGGATGAAGTTGGAGACCGTCAGTTGTTTGGATGAAATGTAATCAAGGATTCAGAAGAGAATGTTAAGTTGCTTCGAGATAGACTGAAGGTAGCTCAGTCCTGGCAGAAGAGTTATGCAGACTCAAAATGCAAGGAGGTAGTCTATGAAATTGGAGATAGAGCATGTCTTCGTGTGTCCCCTCTGCGAGAAGTTAAACTATTTGGAGTTAAGGGAAAGTTAGCCCCGAGATTTGTAGGACCATACCGAGTTTGGAGCGTATGGGAGAAGTGGCCAACAAAGTTGGACTCACCCGAAGGACTGTCAGGAGTTCATGTTGTATTTCACGTTTCCCAGTTGAAGAAGTGCCATGCAGAGATGGCCAATATTCCCCTGTAAGGACGCTTGACCCTGGAAAGGATAATGACGTTCCATGAAGTGGAGTATGGACTTCATAAGTATAAGTTTTTATCTCGGTATGTGGGACATACCACGAGGATGAAGAGATGAAATAGTATTAGATATAAAGGAGGTATGATGTTGGAAATATGGATCAATGGAAATTCCATGATGAGTCTGAGTAATCATGTCCTAGTTTGGTGCCAATAGAAGGAATGAAGACAGTATAATTGGATGGATTTAAGAATACTAGGAAGTTGGAAGTTGAAATAACGATCAGTTGCTCGATGATGAGTTCAAGGTATACAAGTGATGAGATGGGCCATAACCCAGAGGCCCCAGGACCTGCCAAGAAGCAAGCACACTCTTGCTGAAGGAGAAACCCTGGAAGAAGAGGATATGCCTTTATCAACCAACGATTTATAGGAGCAACGCAAAACCTGAGAGTTGTGAAGGAACGATATATTTTGTTTGGCTTGCAGAATCCATGGATTATCCGAACTTGGTTTGGCGACAAGAGAAATTTTTTGCAATGCTTGTAAGGATGACCGAGTGTTAGCATGCGAGATTCGCTAAACCATATACAAGATAATGATTTGGGTGCGGGATGGATTGATCACCATACCGACTTACTCTTATTATTCGCCTTGCTATACGGGATGGTAAATCTGAGTGACTTACCTATAGTAGAGAGACGACGATCAAAACCTTGTTTAAACCTTAGAATGGTATAAGTATTTATCCTTTGTAAAAGGCAGTTGTTGCCAATCGTAGGTCATACGGTGAGGTTCAACCCAGACCGATTTTCTGCAGGAGAAACCATAAATTGTTGACCACCATGAGATATCGATAGTTGTTAGTATTGGCGCCAGACCCATGAGCCAAGAAGACCCAGTCTCGGAATAACCTTACCAAGATGAAAGGACGGAAGAATTGAGGAAAAGGTTATGCCACTACCGGAAGAGCCCAGAGAAGGAAATTTTTCAGAGGATCTGAGAAGATCGACACTGCCAACAATAAGGATGGAGTATATGAGTTTTGATGGAACCGTAACAATGCTTTTAAGGGTGGTAGCACCCAAGACCCCGGAGACGAACGTTGGATTTTGAAGACCCCCAAACCCTAACCTATTTCTTGCTAGCCTCTCTGAATCTCGAGGACGAGATTCATTTTAAGGGTGGTAGGTTTGTAACATCCCAAAATTCTAAATTTTGGAATGTTATAAACAAATAGATAGATTTGATTGATTGTTTGATTGATTGACTAAAATTGAGTGAAATTCGAAACTTTTTGAAAGTTAAATGAGAGGGAATAAAAGGACTTTCCCAAACTTTCATTTTCTTTTCTGATCTTCATGAATTCAAATTCTTTTCAAATACAAAACCCTTGAGAAAAGATGATATGACTTCTTCCATTTAAATTAAATGAAAGGGTTTTGAAAATATTTGAATTTCATTTGGAAATATTTCAATTCATAAACTTCATGCAACTCAATGATTTTCATGAGAGAAGATAAAATGACTTCTTCAAATTATATGAAATATGAGTTGGGAGTTTCAAAGAATTAAATTCAAGTTCGTTTGAATTTATTTTCAATTTGGAGTTATTTGAGTTTTATTCAAATTATTTTTCTCCCAAAATAAAATATATGGAAAATAGGGTAACATGATTCCCTACATCAGAAAATTGGAGAGAAATACATTTGAATAATTTTGGTATTTTTTAAAATGATTTGTATTGGATTTTATTAGAGCAGTAGCACTGTTTGAATTATTTAAATTAGTGTAAATTTTATTTGATGCTATAAAAATGTTCAGCTTGTAGGAAATCTTTTTCTGAAAATTTTGATATATAATATGCCTATAGTATATTTTTATTTTGGTGGTTTATTTCTATTTATTGTTTTCTGGAAAATGTTAAAAAAAACAAAACAATCTTCTCCTCTCCCCGACTGGGCCGGCCCAGCTCCTGCCAGGCCAAGCCCAGCCCAGCCGCGCTGTCCCCGACCTCGAGCGGGAGTCCCGCCACCGCACGACTCGCCGGCCACCGTCGTGGCCGAGTCGGTCTCCCCGCGCTGCCTTGCCCCCTCCTCCACGCACCCGAGGCCCCGCCTCCTATAAATGCACCGGCCCCGCCTCCCTCTCTCTCTCTGCTCGTGCCGCCGCCATTGCCAGATCCGCCGCCACCGCCATCGGTTGCTGCCGCCGCCGTTGCCAACTGCCGCCGCCGCCGTTCTGCGCCTCCACCCCACGCGCCATCGCCGCAACCTCACCGCCCTCGCCCCTCGCCGTTGCCCCGGCCACCAGAGCACCGCCGGCGACCACGCCCGAGCCGCCCGCTGTCGCCGGAGTTCAATCTCGCCGCCGCCGGTTTTGTCGCCAAAGCCGCTGAATCACCGAACCGGTAAATAAACTGCCCAGTCCGGTTTATTCTTTTCGGTTTTCTTCGGTTTACCTTTTAGCTGGGTTTTTTTTAGGTTAGATTATTTAGCGAACGCTTTCTGTTTAGGAAGTTTTAGTGAACGTTTTCGTTCTGTAGTACTGTTTAACGAACGTTCGTTATTTAGACTTTTCTTTTTCTGTTAGTTTTACTCAGGGACTTCTTTGTAGATGTTTTATTTACAATTTAGCCCCTAGACTTCAAACGCTCACAACTTTTTACTCGCTTGTCCAAATCTAACGAAACCAACGCCCACTTCTTCTTTATGATCCCCTCTATCCAGATAAAGAACTTAAACATGTTTTTGAAAGTTTTAAAATTTGATTTCAAACAGATTAGTTTTTGAACTTCGTTTGATTGTAACTTGAGTTTTATAACTCCGATTTGAGTGATTCTTTTTGCAAATCGAAGCTCTTGACCTAAACTTTCTGATAAGGCCAGATTCACATAGTTTTGGTACTGTTAGAAATTGTTTTATGCTGCAAGAGTCATTTGCTTGGTTTTGATGTTTTCCGAAGCGTACTCTTCGTTCTTTCCGATCTTTTGAGTGATTGCTTATGTGAGGTTACAATTGCTTGCTCATGATAGATTGACCGGAGTGTGACGAGTAGAACTATCAAGAGTTTTGAGTGCGAATCATCTTCATCAACATTGCAGGCAAGTTCACACTTTGATCATACCCTCTTATTACCCAGTTTTATTGCATTAATTCAACCCTCTAAACAATTGCATGATTAGGATCTGAATTGAATTGTGGGTTTTGGGAAGTAGTTTGAGGTAGTACCTATTACCTGTTTTGTTTTCAAACCCTTGGGAGTTACTTCTACGTTTGCTTATTATGCCATGCTATGCTAGTAGACGTGGATTGGGTGAGTGTATCCATGACAGATGTGAGTTTGTTAAATTAATGGTTTATTTAAGGTGGCAACTTAAACACACATCTGGGTGGATTGAGGCACCTGGTTTCCAGGACTTGCCTGTTTTTCTTCGGACCGCCACCCAGGCTCAAAGGGATCATAAGATTATTCATGCTAGAAACTTCCGTGTGCAGCCACATGCTACTATGGGCTCTAGCATAGTTGACTAAGTCGTGCGAACTCTTACAGTGGTAGACTAGCTGATGTAGGGGATGTAGGTTGGTACGGTCTACCCTTTACGTAAGGTGCGAGCGCTTCTAAAAGACTATGTCTCGGTCATCTGTTTCTCAAGCACCATGAAGTGCGAGAAATCAAACGGAGGAGATTGAGTCATGTGGGGAAAAGTGCGCAAACCTCTGCAGAGTGTACAAACTAATCATGATTAGCCGTGTCCCCGGTTATGGACATCTTGAGTATCTAGTACTTGGATTATCATGTGAATCTCATCATGTTACTTTAATTAATATTGTGGGGTTGTTAATGAGTACTTTTAATTGGGATTGAGAATGCTGTCAACCATTCTCAATGTTTAACAACCACCATGATAGTTAAATAAATTTATTCCTTTGCAATAGGGAAAAATTGGCTTTTCGCAAAAACATTATAACCATAGAGCCTCCACCAGCCAAATATGCATGTAGTGATAGCCTTTATTCATCATTGCTCTATGGTGTGAATTTGCCAGTACATTCAATGTACTGACCCTTTGTGGCCACAACGTCTCATGTTGCAGGATCTTACGACGAGTAAGTGATACGTTAGGGTTATGATTTCTACACTCAACTTTGCCGTTGGTGTTGATGGGAATCCACAACCTTGTTACTTCCGCTATTTTGGATTGAGGTAATAGTATTTACGTTACTTTATACATGTGATTTACCTCTGTTATAAATCCTCGAGTACTGTGTGTGTCAGCATACAGATCCAGGGATGACACTTAAGCACAGAGACTTGATCCATTCGGGTCGGGTCGCTACAATAAAGGAGTAGATGGCATTATTAGACGTTGTGTGCCTGAGCATGAACAGGAACAAATCCTATGCAAGTGTCACTCTGAATCCTATGGAGGACACCATGCTGGAGATAGAACTGCACACAAGGTATTACAATCTGGTTTTTATTGGCCTACTCTTTTCAAAGATGCTTGTAAGTTTTTCGTATCTTGTGATGAATGTCAAAGAATAGGTAACATAAGTAGACGTCAAGAAATTCCTATGAATTATTCTCTCGTTATTGAACTGTTTGATGTTTGGGGCTTTGATTATATGGGACCTTTTCCTGCCTCCAATGGTTATACACATATTTTAGTTGTTATTGATTACGTTACTAAGTGGGTAGAAGCTATTCCTACTAGTAGTGCTGATCATAACACTTCTATTAAAATGCTTAAAGAAGTTATTCTTCCGAGGTTTGGAGTCCCTAGATATCTTATGACTGATGGTGGTTCATACTTTATTCATGGTGCTTTCCGTAAGATGCTCGCTAAGTATGATGTCAATCATAGAATCACATCTCCTTATCACCCGCAGTCTAGTGGTCAAGTAGAGTTGAGCAATAGAGAGCTCAAATTAATTTTGCAAAAGACTGTGAATAGATCTAGAAAGAATTGGTCCAAAAAACGTGATGACGCATTATGGGCCTATAGAACTGCATACAAAAATCCTATGGGTATGTCTCCATATAAGATGGTTTATGGAAAAGCATGACATTTACCTCTTGAACTTGAACATAAAGCATATTGGGCTATTAAAGAGCTCAATTATGACTTCAAACTTGCCGGTGACAAAAGGTTATTTGATATTAGCTCACTTGATGAATGGAGAACCCAAGCATATGAAAATGCCAAGCTTTTCAAAGAAAAAGTCAAACGCTGGCCTGATAAAAGATTACAAAAGCGTGAGTTTAACATAGGAGATTATGTGTTATTGTTCAACTCTCATCTAAGATTTTTTGCAGGAAAACTTCTCTCAAAATGGGAAGGTCCCTACGTTATCGAGGAGGTCTATCGTTCCGGTGCTATAAAAATCAACTACTTCGAAGGCACAAATCCGAGGGTGGTAAATGGTCAAAGAATTAAACATTATATTTCAGGTAATCCTATTAATGTTGAGACTAATATTATTGAAACCATAACCCCTGAGGAATACATAAGAGACACTTTCCATAACGTTCTAGACTCTGAAAAGGCATAGGTACGTGGTACGGTAAGTAAACCAACTCCAAAACAACTCTAATGGCAATTTTTATCAGTTTTGGGTTATTTAAAGATTTTAGGAAGAAAGAAGTAGTCCGAAAGGGGCACGAGGCTCCCACGAGAGAGGAGGGAGCCCCCCTGTAGGGCGCGCCCCCTGTCTCGTGGGCACCTCGTGTGCCTCCCCAACTCCATTTTCTTGTATGTTACGTATTTTGGTCGGTAAAAATTCATTATATATACTCCTGAAGGTTTTGACCACTGTATCATGCAAATATCCTCTGTTTTCGTTTCGAGCTATTCCTGATACAGAATTAAGCAAGATGTCTTCTCAGGAATCAGTTGGGGAGAGCCGGGTGTCTCACCCAACGCCAGGTCCAGGAGCAAATAGTGATGCCTATCACTTTGGACCATCAACGGAGGATGAGATGGAGGCTGATTTGAAAAGGATAGATGCCATGGAGGAAGATCAAGAATTTACCTCTCTCCTCCAAGTAGAATTCACTATGGGGGAACTACCTAGCCTGGCTGTCCCTACTTCGGTCACACCTTTCAACTCCAGATTTCTTTCTTATGAAAATATGAAAAAGAGTTTCACTTGTTCTCCAGAAGCTATTGAGCATTCTTGGGTAAAAGGAGCTTTTTCTGTTACAGGCAAGCTCCGTAAAGAAAATATGGACCGCAAACAACAAGTCAATAAGCTCGAGGAGGAGAACCGTATCCTGAAGGGCATAATCGCCAAGAAGATCATAACACCAAACGTGAAGAAGGAGAAATAATCACATGGGTATGGGCACTCCCCTTGGCAACTGCCAAGCTTGGGGGAGGTGCCCCGGTATCGTATCACCATCACACTCCTATCTTTACCGCTTTATTTAGTTCGATCCTTTAGTAGTATCTTGATCTATTAGTTCGAAGTTTTGATTTCAAGTAGTTTTGAGTTTTTCATTGTAATCTCTTTATGTAATCGAGTCCGTGTGCTATCTATAATAAAGATTAGTGTTGAGTCAAGGGCCTTGCTATGTCACTGTGATCTTGAGAAAGTAGAAAGAACAAAAGAGTTCATACTGATCTTATGGATAGTGATAACTTCACACATAGAAAGTATGGGGCATAAAAATTGTTGAGAGTTGATGAACGTAGCCTTGGTCATCGTTGCAATTAATAGGAAGTGATAAGGAAAGAGGGGTTCACATATAAATATATTATCTTGGACATCTTTTATGATTTTGAAGCACTCATTAAGTATGACATGCTAAAAGAGTTGACGTTGGACAAGGAAGACAACGTAATGATTTATGTTTTCCGACATCTTAGTTAAAGTATATTGTCATTAACCTTCCAAATATGTTGAGCTTGCCTTTCCCCCTCATGCTAGCCAAATTCCTTGCACCAAGTAGAGATACTACTTGTGCTTCCAAATATCCTTAAACCCAGTTTTGCCATGAGAGTCCACCATACCTACCTATGGATTGAGTAAGATCCTTCAAGTAAGTTGTCATCGGTGCAAGCAATAAAAATTGCTCTCTAAATATGTATGACTTATTAGTGAAGAGAAAATAAACTTTGTACGAACTTGTTGTGGAAGTAATAAAAGCGACGGACTGCATAATAAAGGTCCTATTACAAGGGGCAATATAAAGTGACGTTCTTTTGCATTAAGATTTTGTTCATCAACCCTAAACGCGCATGACAACCTCTGCTTCCCTTTGCGAAGGGACTATCTTTTACTTTATGTTTTACTTTAATGCTTGAGTCAAGGTGATTCTCACCTTTCCCTTTTTATTTTTATCCTTTGGCAAGCTCCTCGTGTTTGAAAGATCATGATACATATATCCAATTGGATGTAAGTTGGCATAGGCTATTATTGTTGACATCACCTAAAGGTGAATATGTTGGGAGGCAACACAATAAGCCCCTATCTTTCTCAGTGTCCGGCTGAAACTCTATAACCACAAGTACTGCGTGAGTGTTAACAATTATAGGAGACAACGAGATAGTTGAGTATGTGAGCTTGCTGAAAAGCTCTATTATTGACTCTTTCCGATGTTACGATAAATTGCAATTGCTTCAATGATTGAGATTATAGTTTGTTAGTTCCCAATGAAGTTTTTGAACCATACTTGACATTGTGAATTGCTTATTACTTGAACATAGGAAATCATATGACAAAATCCATATATGTTGCTATTATTAGAATGATCATGATGCCCTCATGTCTGTATTTTATTTTTATTGACACCTCTATCTCTAAACATGTGGACATATTTTTCGATTTCGGCTTCCACTTGAGGACAAGCGAGGTCTAAGCTTGGGGGAGTTGATACGTCCATTTTGCATCATGCTTTTATATCAATATTTATTGCATTATGGGCTGTTATTACACATTATATCTCAATACTTATGGCTATTCTCTCTTATTTTACAAGGTTTACCATGAAGAGGGGGAATGCCGGCAGCTAGAATTCTGGCTGGAAAAGGAGCAAACGTTGGAAACCTATTCTGCACAACTCCAAAAGACCTGAGACTCCACGAAACAACTTTTTAGATTTAATAAGAATTTTTGGGCAAAAGAAATAGGCCAGGGGGCCCACACCCTGTCTAGGAGACAGGGCCCCCCCCCCCCCCCCCCCGCCCCCCTATAGGGCGCGTCCCCCTATCTCCTGGGCCCCCTGGTGGGATTCTGGTGTCCATCTTCTGCTATATGAAGGGCTTTCCCCTGGAAAAAATCGTGGGCAAGCTTACGGGATGAAACTCCGCCGCCACGAGGCGGAACCTTGGCGGAATCAATCTAGGGCTCTGGCGGAGCTGTTCCGCCGGGGACACTTCCCTCCGGGAGGGGGAAATAATCACCAACGTCATCACCAACGATCCTCTCATCAAGAGGGGGTCAATCTCCATCAACATCTTCACCAGCACCATCTCCTCTCAAAACCCTAGTTCATCTCTTGTATCCAATCTTGTATCAAAACCACAAATTAGTACATGTGGGTTCCTAGTTGTGTTGATTACTCTTTGTAGTTGATGCTATTTGGTTTACTTGGTGGAAGATCATATGTTCAGATCCTTTATGCATATTATTACCCCTCTGATTATGAACATGAATATGCTTTGTGAGTAGTTACGTTTGTTCCTGAGGACATGGGTGAAGTCTTGCTATTAGTAGTCATGTGAATTTGGTATTCGTTCGATATTTTGATGAGATGTATGTTGTCTCTCCTCTAGTGGTGCTATGTGAACGTCGACTACATGACACTTTACCATTATTTGGGCCTAGAGGAAGGCATGGGGAAGTAATAAGTAGATGATGGGTTGCTAGAGTGACAGAAGCTTAAACCCTAGTTTATGTGTTGCTTCGTTAGGGGTTGATATGGACCCATATGTTTAATGATGTGGTTAGGTTTACCTTAATACTCCTTTTTGTAGTTGTGTATGCTTGCAATAGGGGTTAATCATAAGTGGGATGCTTGTCCATGTTAGGGCAGTACCCAAGTGCCGGTCCACCTACATATCAAATTATCAAAGTACTGAACGCGAATCTTACGAACGTGATGAAAACTAGCTTGACGATAATTCCCAATGTGTCCTCGGGAGCTCCTTCTTCATTATTAGAATTTGTCCAGGCTTATCCTTTGCTACATAAAGGATTGGGCCACCTTGCTGCACTTTATTTACTTTATTTACTTTTTGCTCATTACTATTTATCTTATCACAAAACTATCTATCACCTACTACTTCAGTGCTTGCAGAGAAAACCTTACTGAAATACGCTTATCATTTCCTTCCGCTCCTCGTTGGGTTCGACACTCTTACTTATCGAAAGGACTACAATAGATCCCCTATACTTGTGGGTCATCAGTGGGCGCGAGCCTCGATCCACCGAGCGCCAACCGCGTCAATGAACCCGGTTTGGGAGAGCCAGAAGGTCTCAAACCGAAATCGAGGGGTGACTGCGGACGCTCATCAGCAGAGGAGAGGAGAAGGGGAACATGATCCGAGCCAATCCGGGTGATGGCGCGAAGGGAGGCTAAGGGGCAGCGGAGGTCCCAATCCAGGGACACTAGGACCCGGTCCAGGACGGACTGGGTCGGGGCGGCCTGCCGGTTGGTCCAGGTGAACCTGGCACCAATCCTATCAGTCTTGCGGAGACCAAGGTCAGCAATGAAGTCATTGAACAATTGCATCCGTGCAAAGAAGACATTAGCATTGCTCTTGTCTTCCGCAACGCGAAGGAGGTTAAAATCGCCACCCACCACCACCGGAAGGGAGGCCGTGGAGATCTTCTGGTGGAGCTCCTCGAGGAAGGCGGCAGACCCACTATGGTCTGCAGGCCCGTAGACGATGATGACTGATACGTCTCCAACATATCTATAATTTTTGATTGTTCCATGCTATTATATTACCCCTTTTGGATGTTTATGGGCTTTATTTTACACATTTATATCATTTTTGGGACTAACCTACTAAACGGAGGCCCAGCCCATATTGCTGTTTCTTTGCCTATTTCAGTATTTCAAAGAAAAGGAATATCAAACGGAGCCAAACGGAATGAAACCTTCGGGAGCGTGATTTTTGGAATGAACATGATCCGGAGAGCTTGGAGAGGAAGTCAAGAAGCTTCCGAGGGCACCACGAGATAGGGGGCCGCGCCCCCCCCCCCCCCCTTAGGGCGCGCCCCCTATCTCGTGGGCCCTCGGGCGGCCACCGACATACTTCTTCCTCCTATATTTACCTACGTACCCCGAAAACATCCAGGGGCACCACGAAACACAATTTCCACCGTCGTAACCTTTTGTATCCGCGAGATCCCATCTTGGAGCCTTCGACGGCACTCTGCCGGAGGGGGAATCAACCACGGAGGGCCTCTACATCAACATCCTTGCCCCTCCGATGAGTTGTGAGTAGTTTACCATAGACCTACGGGTCCATAGTTATTAGCTGGATGGCTTCTTCTCTCTTTTTGGATCTCAATACAATGTTCTCCCCCTCTCTTGTGGAGATCTATTCGATGTAAACTCTTTTTGCGGTGTGTTTGTCGAGATCCAATGAATTGTGCGTTTATGATCAAGTTTATCTATGAATAATATTTCAATCTTCTCTGAATTCTTTTATGTATGATTGAGTTATCTTTGCAAGTCTCTTCGAATTATCAGTTTGGTTTGGCCTACTAGATTGGTCTTTCTTGCCATGGGAGAAGTGCTTAGCTTTGGGTTCAATCTTGCGGTGTCCTTACCCAGTGACAGAAAGGGTTGCAAGGCATGTATTGTATTGTTGCCATCGAGGATAACAAGATGGGGTTTATATCATATTGCATGTGTTTATCCCTCTACATCATGTCATCTTGCTTAAACTGTTGCTCTGTTCTTATGAACTTAATACTCTAGATGCAGGCAGGAGTCGGTCGATGTGTGGAGTAATAGTAGTAGATGCAGGCAGGAGTCTGTCTACTTGTTATGGACATGATGCCTATACACATGATCATGCCTAGATAATCTCATAACTATGCACTTTTCTATCAATTGCTCTACAGTAATTTGTTCACCCACCGTAATACTTATGCTATCTTGAGAGAAGCCTCTAGTGAAACCTATGGCCCCCGGGACTATCTCTTATCATATTTGCTTTCAATCTACTTTTATTTGCATCTTTACTTTTTGCATCTATATTATAAAATACCAAAAATATATTTATCTTATCATACTATCTTTATTAGATCTCACTTTCGCGAGTGGCCGTGAAGGGATTGACAACCCCTTTATTGTGTTGGTTGCGAGTTCTCAGTTTGTTTGTGTAGGTGCGTGGGACTTTTGAGGAGCTTCCTACTGGATTGATACCTTGGTTCTCAAAACTGAGGGAAATACTTATGCTACACTTTGCTGCATCACCCTCTCCTCTTCGAGGAAAACCAAAGCAGGCTCAAGACATAGCAAGAAGGATTTCTGGCGCCGTTGTCGGGGAGGTTTTCGCTCAGGTCAAGACATACCAAGTACCCATCACAAACCCATCTCCCTCGCATTTACATTATTTGTCATTTGCCTCTTGTTTTCCTCTCCCCCACTTCACCCTTGTCGTTTTATTCGCCCTCTCTTTCCCAATCTCCTCCTCTCCTTTTTGCTCGCTTTCTTCCGCCTTGCTTTTTTTTGCCGCTATGTTTGAAATTGGGGAGATTATCGTCGATATGGACAATAATGATAACACAAAAAATCCCGAGTCTCCGGCCGATGAACCCCCTATCTTGCATACTAAAAAGTTTCGAATCGGTAGTGGTAACATCATTGGCAAAGGTGTTATTCAAGATTTCTTTACTTGTGCCGGTGCTTTACCTTCCATGGGTTGTTCTATTCTTCATAGAACTAGTAGTCTTGCGGATGCTATCGCTATGCTTGTAGTTGAACTTGAAAGACAATTTATGCATATGCATCCTTGCATACAAAGAATTTTCCTAGAATTCTCTAATATTGAGCATTCTTCTATTAAGCGTGTTGTTACTATCTTTTTGGCTCATGAGTTTAGATTTATCATAAGAGAGGCCAAAGAAATCTTTGCGCACTATAGGGTGGACGCCGGTCGTCCTCCCATAGAAGCGATCCTCTATGATCAAGAGGAAATTAGACGTTTTCAATCTTCGGACTATGTCTCTTTTAATGAAAACCTTATAAAAAAGGTTCCTATCAATGTCTTGGTTGATTGCATTAACGAGATTAATAATGATTTTGCCCTTAGAAACAATGAGCTAGGATACTCTCTTGAGTATAGGCTCACAAGATTTTGCCAAAAGAATGCTTTTAGTGATGAAATAGATGTGCACTATGAAGGGCCGAAGGAGGAACCCGTTCCCCCTGTTATTGATCTTGGAGACCTTTGTCCCACTAAATTTAGCCCTTTTGATTACTTTTGCTTGCCTCAAAGGAAACTTGCTGCCGAACTTAGAGAATATGAGATGAGCTTCCAAGATCTATCTTATTATTATGGCACCACTTAGATCTATCTTTGCTTTTTATGCCTAGCTAGGGGCGTTAAACGATAGCGCTAGTTGGGAGGCAACCCAATTTTCTTTATGTTTTTTTCTCTTGTTTAGCAATAAATCTTGCATCTACCTTCTGGTTAGATGTGTTTTTATCTTTTATTTAGTGTTTGTGCCAAGTAGAACCTATAGGATAACCTACGATGATAGTTGATTTGATTCTGCTGAAAAACAGAAACTTTGCACGCACAAATATAATTTTGTTAAATCACAGGAACGTGATTTTGCATTGATTCTTTTTGCTGCTATTCAATAAACAAAATTTTCAGGACTTCCTATTTTGGTACGATTTTTAGAGTTCCAGAAGTTTGCGTTAGTTACAGATTTCTACAGACTGTTCCGTTTTTGACAGATTCTGTTTTTCGTGTGTTGTGTGCTTATTTCAATGCATCTATGGCTAGTAAATTAGTTTATGAACCATAAATAAGTTGGAATAAAGTAGGTTTAACATCAAAATAAATAAATAATGAGTTCATTGCAGTACCTTATGTGGTGGTTTTGTTTTCTTTCACTAACGGAGCTTACAAGATTTCCTGTTGAGTTTTGTGTTGTGAAGTTTTCAAGTTTTGGGTAAAGCTTTTATGGACTATAGAATAAGGAGTGGCAAGAGCCTAAGCTTGGGGATGCTTGACGCACCCCAAGATATTCAAGAATAGCCAAAAACCTAAGCTTGGGGATGCCCCGGGAAGGCATCCCCTCTTTCGTCTTCGTTCATTGGTAACTTTAATTGGAGCTATATTTTTATTCGCTGCATGATATGTGTTTTGCTTGGAGCGTCGTGTATTATATTAGTCTTTGCTTTTTAGTTTACCACAATCATCCTTGATGTACACACCTTTTGGGAGAAGCCTATTTGATTAGAATTTGCTAGAATACTCTATGTGCTTCACTTATATCTTTTGAGCTTGATAGTTTTTTCTCTAGTGCTTCACTTATATCTTTTAGAGCACGGTGATGTCTTAATTTTGAAGAAATTGCTATTCTCTCATGCTTCACTTATATTATTTTGAGAGTCTTTTAGAACAGCATGGTATTTGCTATGATCATAAAGTTGGTCATAGAATGATGAGCATCCAAGTTGGGTATAATAAAAACTATCATAGAAAGTGAATTGGATGCTATGATCAATATGATGCTTGATAATTGTTTTGAGATATGGAGGTAGTGATATTAAAGTCATGCTAGTTGGGTGATTATGAATTTAAAGAATGCTTGAGTTGAAGCTTGTGATTCCCGTAGCATGCACGTATGGTGAACCGCTTTGTGATGAAGTTGAAGCACAATTTTATTTATTGATTGTCTTCCTTATGAGTGGCGGTCGGGGACGAGGGATGGTCTTTTCCTACCAATCTATCCCCCTAGGAGCATGCACGTAGTGCTTTGGTTTTTGATGACTTCTAAATTTTTGCAACAAGTATATGAGTTCTTTTGATTAATGTTGAGTCCATGGATTATACGCACTCTTTCACCCTTCCACCATTGCTAGCCTCTCTTGTATCGTGCAACTTTCGCCGGTACCATACACCCACCATTTACCTTCCTCAAAACAGCCACCATACCTACCTATTATGGCATTTCCATAGCCATTTCGAGATATATTGCCATGCAACTTTCCACCATTCTGTTCATATGACACGCATTACTTTTGTCATATTGCTTTTTGCATGATCATATAATTGACATTGTATTTGTGGCAAGGCCACCTTCATAATCTTCATACATGTCGCTCTTGATTCATTGCATATCCCGGTACACCGCCAGAGGCATTCATATAGAGTCATATCTTGTTCTAGCTTTGAGTTGTAAATCCATAAAAGTGTGATGATCTTCATTATTAGAGCACTGTTCTAGTGAGGAAAGGATGATGAAGACTATGATTCCCCCACAAGTCAGGATGAGACTTCGGACTTTACAAAAAGAAAAAAAAAAGAAAGGCCAAAAAAGGCCAAAGAAAGAAAAAAGAAAAAAGAAAGAAAAAAAAGAAGAAAAAAAATAAAATGAGAGAAAAAGAGAGAAGGGACAATGCTACTATCTCTTTTTCCACACTTGTGCTTCAAAAATAGCACCATGATCTTCATGATAGAGAGTCTCATATGTTGTCACTTTCATATACTAGTGGGAATTTTTCATTATAGAACTTGGCTTGTATATTCCAATGATGGGCTTCCTCAAAATGCCCTAGGTCTTCGTGAGCAAGCAAGTTGGATGCACTCCACTTAGTTTCTTTTGTTGAGCTTTCATATATTTATAGCTCTAGTGTATCCGTTGCATGGCAATCCCTACTCACTCACGTTGATATCTATTGATGGACTTCTCCATAGCCCGTTGATATGCCTAGTTGATGTGAGACTATCTTCTCCTTTTTGTCTTCTCCACAACCACCATTCTATTCCACATATAGTGCTATGTCCATGGCTCACGCTCATGTATTGCGTGAAAGTTGAAAAAGTCTGAGATTATTGAAGTATGAAACAATTGCTTGGCTTGTCATCGGGGTTGTGCATGATTAAGTACTTTGTGTGATGAAGATAGAGCAACAGCCAGAATATATGATTTTGTAGGGATAACTTTCTTCAGCCATGTTATTTTGAGAAGACATGATTACTTTGATTAGTATGCTTGAAGTATTACTATTTCTTATGTCGATATGAACTTTTATTTTGTATTCATTTGGGTCTGAACATTCATGCCACAATAAAGAAAATTACATTATGAATTATGCGAGGTAGCATTCCACATCAAAAATTTCTTTTTTATCATTTACCTACTCGAGGACGAGCAGGAATTAAGCTTGGGGATGCTTGATACGTCTCCAACGTATCTATAATTTTTTATTGTTCCATGCTATTATATTACCCCTTTTGGATGTTTATGGGCCTTATTTTACATATTTATATCATTTTTGGGACTAACCTACTAACCGGAGGCCCAGCCCATATTGCTGTTTTTTTGCCTATTTCAGTATTTCAAACAAAAGAAATATCAAACGGAGTCCAAACGGAATGAAACCTTCGGGAGCATGATTTTTGGAACGAACATGATCCGGAGAGCTTGGAGTGCAAGTCAAGAAGCTTCCGAGGGCCCCACGAGATAGGGGGCCGCGCCACCCCCCTGTAGGGCGCGCCCCCTGTCTCGTGGGCCCCTCGGGCGGCCACCGACGTACTTCTTCCTCCTAT
This sequence comes from Triticum timopheevii, assembly GCA_963921465.1. Classification (NCBI taxonomy): domain Eukaryota; kingdom Viridiplantae; phylum Streptophyta; class Magnoliopsida; order Poales; family Poaceae; genus Triticum; species Triticum timopheevii. The sequence goes on along the minus strand of OY997262.1, from coordinate 246,279,184 downwards.
ATATACCTACGTACCCCGAAAACATCCAGGGGCACCATGAAACACAATTTCCACCGCCATAACCTTCTGTATCCGCGAGATCCCATCTTGGAGCCTTCGCCGCCACTCTGCCGCAGGGGGAATCAAGCACGGAGGGCCTCTACATCAACATCCTTGCCCCTTCGATGAGTTGTGAGTAGTTTACTACAGACCTATGGGTCCATAGTTATTAGCTGGATGGCTTCTTCTCTCTTTTTGGATCTCAATACAATGTTCTCCCCCTCTCTTGTGGAGATCTATTCGATGTAAACTCTTTTTGCGGTGTGTTTGTCGAGATCTGATGAATTGTGGGTTTATGATCAAGTTTATCTATGAACAATATTTGAATCTTCTCTTAATTCTTTTATGTATGATTGAGTTATCTTTGCAAGTCTCTTTGAATTATCAGTTTGGTTTGGCCTGCTAGATTGGTCTTTCTTTCCATGGGAGAAGTGCTTAGCTTTGGGTCAATCTTGCGGTGTCCTTACCCAGTGACAGAAAGGGTTGCAAGGCACGTATTGTATTGTTGCCATCGAGGATAACAAGATGGGATTTATATCATATTGCATGTGTTTATCCCTCAACATCATGTCATCTTGCTTAATGCGTTGCTCTGTTCTTATGAACTTAATACTCTAGATGGAGGCAGGAGTCGGTCGATGTGTGGAGTAATAGTAGTAGATGCAGGCAGGAGTCGGTCTACTTGTTATGGACGTGATGCCTATACACATGATCATGCCTAGATAATCTCATAACTATGCGCTTTTCTATCAATTGCTCAACAGTAATTTGTTCACCCACCGTAATACTTATGCTATCTTGAGAGAAGCCTCTAGTGAAACCTATGGCCCCCGGGTCTATCTCTTGTCATATTTGCTTTCAATCTACTTCTATTTGCATCTTTACTTTTTGCATCTATATTATAAAATACCAAAAAAATATTTATCTTATCATACTATCTTTATTAGACCTAACTTTCGTGAGTGGCCGTGAAGGGATTGACAACCCCTTTATTGTGTTGGTTGCGAGTTCTCAATTTGTTTGTGTAGGTGCGTGGGACTTTTGAGGAGCCTCCTACTGGATTGTTACCTTGGTTCTCAAAACTGAGGGAAATGCTTACGCTACACTTTGCTGCATCACCATCATCTCTTCGAGGAAAACCAACGCAAGCTCAAGACGTAGCAATGACCTCCCACTTGAAGTTGAGAGACCTCTCGAAGAGTTCCATGCTCACAAAGAATTTCCCCCGGTCCATGCTTCCCACCTCAAAGGTGGCATCCTTCACGCCTAAAATGATGCCACCCGAGTGGCCGGCGCTCCCACTAGAAGGGAGCCAATGCCACGCAAAGAGGTGGGAGCTCAGACGGTCAAGCTCAGGGAGCAAGAATTCAAGACGCATGGTTTCTTGGATGGCAACAATGTCAATGTGTTCCTAACGCATGTACTCTACGAGTTGGCGGCGTCGGCCATCATGGCCGAAATCGTGGATGTTCCAGAACAGGGCATGCAATAAGGCGCCATTGGGGGGCTGCTTGACCCCAGGACACGAGAGGCACTTTGAGCACGGAGGGCCGCGGTGCGGGAGCGAGTGCGACCATGGATTTCGACCTCCCCCGCCGGGGGGGCACCTATATGCCTCAACACCGCCGGGGGAGGGGTCTCACCGGCTGTGGGCGGGACAGGAGGCAGAAGGAAAGCCGCACGGGCCTCTGCGAGCCTCCCATCAAGGATCTCGCCGGCTCTAATAGCCACAATCTGGACTAAGGGGGGACCAGCTTCTCCCCAAAATATGATCGCTGAGTCAGAAGCCACCTTTGCGAGGTTGCCAAGAGGAATCGACTCAAGAGGAGAGAAGGAACAAGACGAAGCTGAAGGGGGAACGGTAGGCGTACCTGGATCCAGGTTCCGAGCAGTAGCACGGATCTCCGCCTGCTCGGTGATGGGCAGAGCCGTACTGCCCTCGGGGTAAGCAGCATCCAGCCGAGCACTCCGACGGGACGCAATCACCGGGGAGGAGGCTGACCGGCCGCGGCAAGAGTAGGCGACGGACCGTGGAGGGGGGCTGGGCGGCCATGGGGGTGGTCACCCGAGCCTCCCCATCCGTGGTCAGGGCCCCCGCGGGTGAAGCCAGAGGAGCGGACACGGAGCAGCTGAGGAGTTGCGGAGCCGGGGTCAGAGTCGTGGACAGGAGCAACAAAGACAGTGGTGCCTCGGGAGGGGTGGGCTGAGCGGCCGTGGGAGGTGACGCCGGAGGGGGGGCGTCAGCCACCATGGGTTCAGCCATCTCTGGGGAGACCACCTGATCCGCCAGGAGCAGACTGGACCCGGAGTAGCCGCCATGGGGAGGACCAACTCCGGGCCCAGTGCGACGGGAGCAGCCGAGGAAGGAGAGCGCGGGGAAGAAGCCGGGCAGACGACCAGGCCAACGTTGGAGATGTCGCTCGCCTCGGTGGATGTCGCTGCAGAGTCCGAGGGACCGCCGAAGGTCTGGCTGGGAACGGCCTGGCGGCCCTTGCCCCCAGCGGCAGGAGGAGGGGGCGAGGGGGAAGGGGAGCAGGAGTCCTCCGACCCCCCCTCCTCATCCAAGTGGTGGGAGCGGGCACGGTGACGTCCGTGGTAGTTCCCATCGGTCCCCGGGTTGCTGCCGGGGAGGCCGGCGTTGAAGGAGCGGGGGCGGCCGACGTGGTTGGGGGGCAAGGGGGAGATCCTGAGGTCGAAGACCTGGTCGTTGAAGAAAACTCAAACGGTGGTGCGGAGCTTGGAGGAGTCGAGGCACTTGACCTTGACCCGGACCTCCTCCTCTTTGTGCAGAGAGAGCTCATCGACCACCACCACCTTGCCCAAGAGTCGGGACATCTGGCGGATGACGAGATCGGACCGCTCAATACCAGGAAGGCCGGCGACAAGGATCCAAGCGGTGTCAAGAACGGCCACGGCCTGAGCATCGAGGATCGGTTCAGAGATGTCGACAACCAGCTGGTTGACAGCGAGAGTGATCCGGCCACTGCGCGTTGCGTAGCCGTAGCTGACGGAGTCGGGGAAGACGACGATGAAGATGTGACCAACAGTGGGGGTGACCACCCAGTCCCACTGGCGACGGTAGAGGTGGTTGAGCTCGACCTCAATCATCTCCGGGGATGCCACCCCATCGACCACGGTGATGACCGCCTGGAGGGTGGGCGAGGGTGGCGGAACGTCGGGGACCTCTAGGTGGAAGAAGCCAAGCCCCTCGATACTGTGGCCGTACATCATGAGCTCCGACACCACCGGTCTATCCGGGCACAGGAGGGCGGGGTGGCCCGGATCCTTGCAGAGGTAGCAGCATTGGGGATTGACACAGTTGACTTGCGAGTGTCCCCCCACCCCGCAATTGAAGCAGGGGGGCGAGGGAGGCCGGAGAGGGGCCCGGGCGTGATGGAAGAACCTGGGGCCCCCGAGGGAGGCACGGGCGGAGCGCCGCGGGCACCCCTGCACTTCTTCTTGTTGGCTAGACCCGAACGTCCGCACGCTGCGCCACCGCCTGCGGCTGAAACTAGGGCCATGGTCGCGGGCACAGCAGCGTGGGGCGGCACATAGCGGCGAGAGGCAGGGGCCGGCGGAGGACCTTGGGCGTGAGGGGAGGCAGGACGCGACGTCCTGGGCGGGGAGGGCGAGCGCCCGCGGCGAGGGGGCGGGGAGGGGGATCGGCGGCGCGCCCGCCAGTCACCCGAGGCGGACGGCCGAGGCCAGCGGGAGCGGCCCCGGCCCTCCCGGCGGGGAGGCGAGCAACAACTCTCCCGCAGCTCCTGGAGCTCCCGCCGGAGCTCCTCTTCGCGCCAAAGAGCATCGGGAGAAGGCCGAGAGCTGTCATGGCGATCCTCCGCCCTGCGCTTGGACCGAGCCAACCCGTCGTCCCACTCCCATGGCATGACGAGCTGCGGCAGGGTAGGGGGAGACGCGGGAGGCGGGGGGCGCCGGTCGGAAGGGGTGAGGGGGAGGCGGAGTGGCGCCGGACCGGGGACGAGGCAGCGGAGGGGGGTGCAAGCCGGAAGAGTGTCGAGGGCGAATGGAGGCGGCGGGGACAGGGACAGGGGGACGAGGAAGGCCGCAGGGAAGCCAAATCGAAGGGGCTGGCTCCCTGGGCCTAGGACACAACATCGGCCCATCAACAATGGGACGGCCCAGGGGGAGCAGGCCAACCAAAGGGCCAAGCAACCGGGATGGGCCGGGGCCCAGGAGCCCAGGCGCAGCGTCGGCCCGGCCCAGGAGGCGGGGCAGCACAGGTGCCCGAAGGGTTTCCCCCTCAAGGGCCAGCATCGCCGCCGCCAGCGGCAGAGCTTCGATGCAGGCAGCCATGGCCACGGAGCCCCGACGGGACGAGAGGAATTGCAGGCTCGACGATCCGAAAGCCGCAATGAAGGGCCTGAAGGGGGAGGCGCGCACGAACGGAAGCGACGGCGACCGAGCGGAAAGAGCTGATGGGGGGGACGGGGATGCCGCCGGCCGGTCCCCCTGTCGGAGCGGCCAGCCACGCCCCAGGTTCGCACACGCCGGCGGCGAGCCGACCCACCAGCCAAACCCGCGCCTTTGCGCCCATCCGCCCGAGATGAGCTCGAGGGCCTCGGCGGCGGCCGCGGCGTTCGCGGGGTGGCGGCAGAACCCCACACGTGAGGGGCTGAGCCACCAGCCCGGCGAGGTAGCGCGGCCCGACGAGGCGCGGCGGCGCGAGAGGCGGCGGGGTCAGTGGGGGGAGGGAAGGGCTCGTCATCGACAAAATCAGCCCACCGACGCGCGGCGCGATGGGGGTGGCGGCCACGAGTAGCGCGAGCGAGGCCGGAGAGGGGGGCGGTGACGACAGCGCCGGGACGGGGCACCCGCCGGACGGCGCGGAAGGGGCGGAGGCGAAGGAGGCTACGAGCGGCGGAGGCACATCGGCGCCATCACCCAAGTCGCCAGAGCCAACGAGCGCCATCCTCTTCTAACCGGGGATTTTAATCTGATCTTAAATGCAGAAGACAAGAACAATCAAAATCTTAATTGCTTTATGATGGGTAAGTTCAAGAGAGTGGTTAATGATTTTCTTCCGCAGGACATCGCGCTTAATGGTCGTGCTTTTACATGGACGAACGACCAACAAAACACAGTGCTTACTAAAATTGATCGGGCCCACCGGAGTGGCACGAGCTTTTCCCGAGATGCTTTCTTCAAGGCATATTTTCGTCCATATCTGACCATTGTCCGCTACTCCTTTCCATAGTGCACAACCCAATCAAGTGTTGTCGTTTCCGATTTGAAGCTCACTGGCTAAGACAGGATGATTTCTTGGAGGTCGTCGCTGCGGCCTAGTCTAATCCTACTCTCTGTGCCATCTCCAACCCCCCTAAACGTTTCAACAATAAGCTTGCACATACATCTAAGGCCCTGCAAAGTTGGAGTGCCAAATCCTTTGGTGATATCAAAGAGCAGATTGTGTGGGATAAAACCATTATTGATTTCCTCTATCAGACTGAAGATGGTCGTATGCTGAATTTTGTAGAAAGACGGCTTCGGAGAGAATTGAGAAAAAAATTACTTGGGCTCTGCTCGATCGAGAGAACAATGGCTCGACACAATCCAGAATTACATGGTTGGAGGAAGGAGCTGCCAATGCAAACTTTTTCCATATGTATGCCAGCCATAGGAAGAGGAATTTTTTTATTGCAACGCTTAAGAATGGCCAATCTATTATTTCAAATCACAAAAATTTGGAATCAATTCTCTTTGAGCACTTTAAGGAAAGATTGGGCCGTCCTGCAGGCATGATGTTTGATCTAAACTGGGACTTCCTCGGCCTCGAGTGTTTAGATCTAAAACACCTGGATGATGCTTTTATAGAAAAAGAAATCTTGGCAGCAATGAAGGACATGCCAAAGGAGAAAGCACCCAGGCCAGATGGTTACACCATTGGATTTTACGTCAAATGCTCGCCGCTTATTAAATCTAACCTGGTTGCTGCCTTCAATAGACTTTTTAATCTGGACAGTAAGGCTTTTAAAGGACTGAAGACTGCTCATTTGGTTGATGCAACAGCTCTCAATGTGTAGATCAGACGCATATTACTGATTGATATAGTATATCCAACGGCTAAATTAATATGGGTGATGTGGCTTAAGGAGAAGCGAGAGAATTCCTATAGTGGGGGCTAGCTATTTAGATATAGAAGATACTCACTTGCTTCACTTAGATTTATTTGAGAGTTAGTAAAAGTTTTAAATAAATTCTCTCTTGCTTCACTTAAATTATTTTGAGGGAAAGAAAAATTTTATGCTCATGATCTTCACTTATATTTGTTTGAGCTTATGAAAAGAAACACATGAGAATTAGTCCCAAAGTGATAGATATCCAAGAAGGATAAGTAAAAAAATCATGAAGATCATTGGACAAAATAAACTTGATTCTTAGTAATAATTTTGAGATATGATGATGTGATATGTGAGTTATGTTGATGAGTAATTATGCTTTAGTAAGAATATTGGTGTTAGGGTTTGTGATTCCCTATGCAAGTACGAAAGTCAATAATCCTGCAATGAAAATTATATCCTACTTGTGGTGCATTATTTAATGTTAATTATGCTTAATGCTTGCTTATGAGATTATTTGTTTCTTGGTTGGTCGCTTCTCAATCTTTTTGCTAGCCTTCATTTTGCACCAAGTATGATCTCTACTTGTGCATCCAAAATCCTTTAAACCAGTATTGCCACATGATTCCACTATATCTACCTATATGCGGTATTCTTTTGCCGTTCTAAGCAAATTTTCATGTGCCATCTCTAATTTTCAAAATAAACTTCTCTTTTGTGTGTTTGTTTCACTCACGGAGTGGTGACGGGTGGCTAATATTTTTCATGCTGGATGTGTTATTTTCACGATGAGTGTTTATTCACTTGTCATTGTACGAGAGTAAGGCAAAGGTTTTAGGGATGCCCAGTCCCGAAATGCAAAAATGAATTTACTTTATGTTGCCAAATAATAAATTCCTTGGGAAGTGTTGGTATGGAGGACAACCGTGGATACGACTAGCCATGAAAAGTGAAAGTATGGTGGAAAAAGGAATAAACTTTATAACCGCCTATGGCATATCTAGCATGAAAGTGTTCTGAACTCTAAGTCATTTTCGTTGGTGGGATGGATACACCTCCCAAAATGTTTTTATCTCTAATTTTTCGCTTTGAGCTTTGGCACCTCTACAAATCCCTACTTCCCTCTGCGAAGGGCCTTTCTTTTACTTTATGCAATTTTAATTTTTGAATTTGAGTCTCCATCTTCTCTTACAAAATAACCAACTAAGAGGCAATATGATCGTACTTAAGTATTGGGTGTAGCTAATATTCGAGTGTGTTTCATGAATGGATCAATGTTTGAGCATGGTGGGCTAGGGATAAACATGGTGGGCTAGGGATAACTTATTTTAGCATTGGTATTTTAAAGACATGGTTGCTTGTTGATATGCTTGAGTATTTAAATTATTATGTCAAAACAAGACTATTGCTTTGAATCACATAAAAGTCCAAATGTCCATGCTACAAAGAAAATAATATGATATGACATGATAAACAACACTCCACATCAAAAATTCTATTTTTTCACTTATCTACTCGAGGACGAGCAGGAGTTAAGCTTGGGGATGCTGATACGTCTCCAATGTATCTATAATTTTTGATTCTTCCATGTTGTTTTATTATCAATCTTGGATGTTTTATAATCATTTTGTAGTTATTTTATATCATTTTTTGGTACTAACCTGTTGACATAGTGCCAAGTGCCAGTTGCTATTTTCTGCATGTTTTTTACATTGCAGGAAATCAATATCAGACGGAGTCCAAATGCCATGAAACTTCACGGTGATTTTTTATGGACCAGAAGGAAGATATTGGGCCCTGGTTGCACCTGGGGGGAGTCTCGGGGGGGACAACCCACCAGGGCAGACCAGGAGGCCCAGGTGCGCCCTGGTGGGTTACGCCCACCTCGGGTGCCCCTCCGGACCTTCTCTTTGCTCTATAAATACCCAAAAAATCCCAGAACCCTAGGGTAGTTGATGTCATCCAGCCACTACAGAGTCCAGAACCACCAGATCCAATCTAGACACCATCTCGGATGGGGTTCACCACCTCCATCGGTGCCTCTTTGATGATGCGTGAGTAGTTCTTTGTAGACCTTCGGGTCTGTAGTTAGTAGTTAGATGGCTTCCTCTCTCTTGCTGAATTCTCAATAGAATGGTCTCTTGGAGATCCATATGATGTAACTCTTTTTGTGGTGTGTTTGTTGGGATCTGATGAACTTTGAGTTTATGACCAGTTATATCTTTTTATATCCATGAAAGTTATTTGAGTTTCTTTGATCTCTTATAGCCTCGTATTTCTTCTTCGATATTTGGGTTTTGTTTGGCCAACTTGATCTATTTATCTTGCAATGAGAAGAGGGGCCCAGTAGTGGGTTCGGTCTTACAGTGCTTGATCCTAGTGACAGAAAGGGAAAAGACACGTATGTATCGTTGCTACTAAGGATAAAACGACGGGGTCTATCTCTACATAGATAGATCTTGTCTACATCATGTCATCGTTCTTATTGCATTACTCCGTTTTTCCATGAACTTAATACACTAGATGCATGCTGGATAGCGGTTGATGTGTGGAGTAATAGTAGAAGATGCAGGCAGGAGTCGGTCTACTAATCTTGGACGTGATGCCTATGTAATGATCATTGCCTGGATATCATCATAATTATTTGAGGTTCTATCAATTGCCCAACGGTAATTTGTTTACCCACCTTTTTCTATTTTTCTCGAGAGAAGCCACTAGTGAAACCTACGGCCACCGGGTCTTCTTTCTCATATATTTGCTTTGCGATCTATTTTATTTGCTCTTTTTATTCAGATCTATTAAACCAAAAATCCAAAAATACTTTGCTGCACTTTATTTTATTTGCGATCTATTTATTCAATCTATTACAACTTTCTCCCGTCAACACGCAATTTCTGGCGCCGTACCCCGAAAGGGATTGGCAACCCGTTTAACACGTCGGGTTGCGAGGTGTTGTTATTTGTGTGTAGGGGATGTTTATGTTGTGTTGCTTGGTTCTCGTACTGGTTCGATAACCTTGGTTTCATATCTGAGGGAAATACCTACCGCCGATGTGCTGCATCATCCCTTCCTCTTTGGGGAAATACCGACGTAGCTTCAAGCGACATCAATGATGAGCGTATTAGAGCATCTCCAGCCGCGCCCCCAACACCCCCCCCCCCCCTCGAGGCGATTTTTTAGCGCCGGCGGGTGAAAATCGGCCCAGCTTCCCCCGGCTTCCCTCTCATTCTCCATTCCTCCCGCCAATCTCCTCCTCCTTCCCTCCCAGCCAGCTGCCATGCCGCCGAAGAAGTACATGGTCCCCCGCGCCGCGACGGGTGCGGCCGCTGTTGTCGCCTAGACGAAGCAGAGGAAGCCGAGGGCGCTGCCGTCCAAGCCCCAGGACTGTCAAACGCCAACTAGAGGGCGGAAGTTCAGCGCCGGGAGGCTGTCACCACCGACTGACGGAACAGGTCCAGCACCAAGAAGGCCAGGGACAACATGGCGCTCGCGGCTGCTGCTGCGGTGGAGCAGGCGGAGCGCTCGCCGAACAAGCCAAGGCGGCTTGCGCGGGGATGATGAATCCACCCGGCGGCCCCGCCCCGTACGCGCCCTGGAGCCAGCAAAGCGTCGGCTCTCCGGCTGGCTTCTCATCGTCGCCACAACCCTAGGGCTGCACGCCGTCGCCGGGCTACGCCGACGGTGACGCACATGTTGGGTTCAACACCAACATCTCCTTCCCCCATGGTCACCCGGCCCAGCGCATGCCCTCGCCCGCCTTCGCCTGCGTGCAGTACACTCTGTACTCCTACTCACCACTGGTCTACGCATCCTCCCCGACGCCCCCTTTGTCGTGGCGCGATGCCCTTCTCACAAGCCTCCTCGTCGCATCTCGGTGACACCAACGCGATCGAGGCCGACATCATCATGGCCGGCTCGACCGCCGCCGCCGCGTCCCCTGGGTTCACTATCCAAGACGACACAATGGACCTCAACAGTGACATGGACGGCGAGCTCGACTACGGTGAGGAGGAGCCAAAGGAGGAGGAGGTGGAGGAGGAGGGGGTGGAGGAGGAGGAGGTGGAGGAGGAGGAGGAGGAGGAACCGACGCCTGCTCCGGTGAGGAGGAGCCAGAGGAGGAGGAGATGGTGGAGGAGGAGGAGGCGCCTGCTCCGCTGAGGAAACGGAAGAAGAAGAAGAAGGGGGCGTCTAGGACCGGCGAGCCGCGCGTCAAGTGGGCGTCCAAGGAGCAGGAGTGTCTCGCCGAAGCGTGGAAAGTCGTCTGCCTCGACCCGATCACCGGCATGAACCAGAGCATTGACACGTATTGGGAACGCATCTAGACCGAGTTCGACGAGCGCAAGCTCGTCGACCCCTACTTCAAAGGCGTCTACATGCAGCGCGGGGCGAAGGCAATGGCGAACCATTGGGGGCTCAACCAAACGGCGTGCAACAAATGGCATGAGATCGTCGAGGAGATCGCAGCTCGCCTGGAAAGCGGCGCCAACATGGAGGATCAGGTATGGCACGCCGGTCTCCCACTTTCTTTCGCCGTGTGCGCGCCCCCAACTGTTTGTTCCTCGGCGCAGCTGCTACGGATGTTCGCCATGTATCGCCAGGACAGCAGCGGCCAAGATTTCAAGTACCTCCATGTCTTCAAGCGTATCGACAAGTGCGAGATGTGGGCGGATACCCGGCGCACCCTCGCCAAGGCCAAGGAGACCTACAAGCTGGACGCGCTGATGTCGGGGGCGGGCAACGGACGCCCGGAAGGCAACAAAGGGGACAAGAAGGGGAAGCACGCCGTCTCAGCTACCACACGGGTGCAAGAGTCCATTGCGTATTGCCTCGCCGACGCACAAGCCCGGACCGCCCTGTGTGAAGAGAAGACCGAGGCATGATGGTCGGCGTTGATGATGAACAGCGGTGTCAAGCTCGACCTACTCCGGACCAACGTTGCCACGAAGAAGAGAAACACCGACCCGGCTTTCCTGATGGGTGGGACGGACATGCTCCAAAGCAACGACGAGTAGCTAAAGGCGTGGTACCTGGTGGAGCGCGTCCTCATCCTAAACCAGCTGTCGGCGACGGTGCCGCCAACTCCCACGCCCACGCCGACTCCGCCGCCAAGCCCGAGCGATGATGCCTCCACGATGCCCAGCAACACAGAAGCCGTGCCGATGCCGCCCAGTACAGAAGCCGCTCCGACGCCGCCAAGCCCGCGCACGCCGACTCTGCCGACGCCGGAGGCCGACCCCACTGTTTGATGCGTTGCCCGTGCGTCCTTTCTCTTTTGTATGACGAACTTCTCGTTTGATCGCGGAACTGTGGCAAGGTGATCGCCGAACTAGGCCGCTGATCGCCGGACTTGTGGCATTTTTTTGGGGGCGGGAATGACCATGTTTGCATTTAGCATGCCTTGGGGGCGGCGCCTGGGGGCGTGGCTGGGACCTAGGTTGCCCCCAGGGCCTAAAAGCCGCCAGGTGGGCGCCCGAAAGAGCGCCGGCCTATGCGCTGGGGGGCCAAATGAGTGGAGATGCTCTTACAACCTGGCAGCTAAGCAGTGTTCATAACTGGAAAAAGAAATACAACCATATTTTGCTGGAGCATGGTAAGATACAAGTATAAACATTTACAGCCGGAAAAGAAATCCAACATTCCAATCGCAGCCGAATTGGGACGCTAGCGTAACCACTCGGCCGCCGGGCAGGATCTGATTACCCTTTACTTTTTTCTTCTATTATTCGTTCTTCTTCCTTTTTTCTATTTTTTTGTTTTTTTCTTCATCTTGGTCCGATGAACTGGATCGCAAATACATGAATATTTTCTTCAAATCGATGAACTTTTTCAAATCCAGGATTTTTTTTAATTTTGGTGAACTTTTATTCAGGTTTGATGATTTTTTTTTGAATTTTCATGAATTTTTTCAATGTCGATGAACTCTTTTCAGACTTGATGAAAGTTTATTTCAATTTCAATGAACTTTTTTCTAATTGATGAACTTTTTTTCAAATCGGTGAACTTTTTCCCAAATCGATGAACCTTTTTTCATAATTTGATGAACTTTTTTCTCAAGATTTGTGAACTTTTTTTCAAAATGGATTAATTTTTTCACAAAATTGTGAAGTTTTTTCAAAATTTGATATTTTTTTTCAATTTCGTGAACTTTTTCGTTTTTGTGAACATTTTCTCAAACTTATGAATCCGTGAACGTTTTTTCAAATTCGATGAACTTTTTTTCAAGTCGATGAACATTTTTTACAAATTCGAAGAACATTTTCTAAATTCGATGAACTTTTTTCCAATATTTTGAACTTTTCTACAAAATGAACTTTTTTTCAAATTCATGAAACTTTTCCAGAATTTTGTGAACTTTAAAAAATCGAATTCCATGAACTTTTTCAAAATTTTGAACTATTTTGTCATGCAGGCGACTTTTTTATAGCAATTCTATGTTTTTCCCAATTTCATGTTTTTATTTTTTTTCAAATGATTTATATGTATAGAATATATGTTAATGTTTTGTACTAAAACAATTGTTAAATAGCACTATTTTCGAATTGTGGTCAGCAAAGTCTTTTTGGTTCATTGGTTGTTACGTCAAGTCTTCAACGGTCGCACCTGAGTTCGAATCCCAGGTACCCCATATTCCCATATTTTTTGCTGAATATTTTCTCTTTGCGTCTGTTTTTTCTGCAGGTTGCCAGGCCACCCCATTAGGCGTCGTGTGTGGGCGCCAACAGCGGTTAGCGACCCTAAATGGGCCGTATAGGAGCTCCCGCCGAACTGTGCGCATAATGCTTCATAGCCTGTCCCCTTTGCTTTCACGGTGGGCTACTTCCTATTTTCTTTCCAATGGATTTGGGCCTTTATGCTGCAATCACTTGTTGAACAACATATGGGCTCTAGGCGTTTAAAAAAACATGAGGGCTCTGGGAGACTAGGGGAGAGCATGTCGACCGGACGCACAGGCGGGTCTCCCGACTGGGCCGACCCATATCGCTTAGCGACCAATATGGAACGAAAAAATGCAGCGCTTGGGAAGAAAAATGTTGTAAGCAAGGTTCGAACCTGAAACCAAACGCTCCAAACAAGTACAGCTAGCCAGTTGAGCCAGAGAGGTTCCTCCTCTATAACGAAGCACGGCATATTAAGAACCAAACCGAGCGCACATCCGAACGTCTTTAAAATTTTGTACGCAAAACATTATTTTTGAGAAAAAACCTGAAGGTTGTATGCAACAGCGAACACTTCTAGAAATTGTGAATATAATTTGAAAGAACCCAAAAATTCAAAAAAATGCAAACATTTTTTGAAAACGGGAACATTTTTGTAAAATCTCGCATGGTGATTTTTTTTTGAAAACCCGGACATTTTTTGGATACTCGAACATTTTTTTAAAACTGCGAACAAAACTTGAACACATGAACAATTTTTAAAATTTGTGTATAGTTTTTGAAACTTCCGAACAAAAGTTGAAACATGAATATTTTTTGGAATTTGCGAACAATTCTTTAAGTGGAAACATTTATGAGAACTCGCAACAAAATTTCAAAACATGAACATTTTTTTTGAAATTGGTGAACAAATTTTGAAATTGGAAGATTGTTTCAAACTCCCAAACATAATTTGAAAATGTGAACATTTTTTGAACTTACAATTTTTTTTGAAAAGAGAATATTTTTAATAATATGGGAACATTTTTGAGAAAGTGAAGAACATTTTTTGAATTTGTGAGCAAAAACTAATACGAACATTTTTTGAACTTCTGAACATTTTTAGAATTTTGGAAAAGAATTTGAAATTATTGAGAACAAAAAGAAATAAATAGAGAAGAAAAAGGAATGGAAAAATGAAATAAAGAAACAGAAAAACAAACAAAGAAAAAAACAGAAAAAACAAACGGAAAAAACCCAATGAAAACCCGGTTTAAGAATCTTCTAAAAGGTTCCCAAAACCGTTAGGGAACCCTGCAGAATGTTCCAAAACCGGATGCTGTAGCGCCTGCGCTATCTCGTAATTGGGCCGGCCCATCTTGATCGCTAGGTCGCTCGCTCTCTGTGCGAAGCCTCGACAACCTGATGCAACGAGCGTCCGTTAGGAAATCCCCTCCTTTTCGGTGTCTTCTGCGCCGCTTAGCACTCCTGGCGCTCGCGCGCGCTTCCTTGCGGCCTGACCCAATAACATGTTCCAAAAGACAGGAAACGAACCCGCGCGCCAGCGTATGGTATTCGGCGGAAGGAAACGACGCAACATCCACTGCACTAGGACCGCTTTGCTGTAATCAATCCAAAACCAAACCTACTTAGTACTTCTTCCATTACAATACATAAACTCTGGAAACATATAAATTCTGGACACATATAAATCATTTTAAAAAAGAAAACGTAAGTTTGAAAAAGAGAATCATAGATTTGTAATAAAAAAGTTCACCAGTACGGATAAAACTTCATTTTTAAAAAAAATCATGGAATTCGAAAAAGGTTCATCAATATTGAAAAAAAAACTCACCCATTTTAAAAAAAGTTCACAAAATGCCAAAGAAGTTCATCGATTTTGGAAAAAACCTTATCGAATTCGAAAGAAAAGTTCATCAAATGCGAAAAAAGTTCATCGAATTTGAAAAAAATTCATCAAAATTGAAAAAAGTTCATTGATTTAAAAAAAATTACAGTAATTATAAATAAGTTCATCGATTTTCAACAAAGTTCATCGATTTTCAACAAAGATCATCGATTTTGAAAAAAAATTATTTAATCAAAAGAAAAGTTCACGTATGTGCAAACAAAATCAAGGAACCAGGATGACTAAAAAAGAAAAAACTGAAAGCGAAAAAGAAAAAAAGGAAGATGAAAAAAAGAAAAAAGAAAAAGGTGAAAGAAAGAATAAAAGAAGCAGGCTCGAATCATATCGCGTTGAGTAGCGTAGTGGTTACACCAGTGCATCTAGGTCAGGAAGTCGCGGGTTCGAATCAGTTCCAGCGCGTTGCTGTGTATTTTTCGTTTTAAAACACAGAAGAGAAATACCTAGATGGGCCGGCCTAGCTGACGCGCCTGCAGGCGCCAGTTTACGGAAACAATAGTAACCGGCGCGTGCCCTTTTTGCGTTTTCAAACACAAAAAGAAATACCTAGATGGGTCGGCCCAGTTCACGCGCCTGCAAGCGTCAGTTTACAGAAACAGTAGTAACCAGCGCCTGCAGCGTCAAATATGGTTTGCCCAACTGCAGGCGCGGTTAACGTGCATTTCGTTAAAGGGCACTACAGGCCCCGGTTAACATGCATTTCGTTAACGGGCGCTTGTAGCGCACACCACCTACGCGAGCTGGGCCGGCCCATTTATTTATTTTCTCATCTTGACAAATCGCAAAATACAACGGTCTAGATAGGATTCGAACTAGCACCTGCTGGTTTCGAGAACGCCGCGATAACTACCGAGCCACCTGTTTCGGACGTGACTGATTAGCTTCTTTTGAGAGTATTTGCTTACTGTTTTTTCGAACAAATTTGTTTGGTTTATTATTTTTACTTTCTTTTATTCTTACACTTTTTGATAAATGATAATTGCGCGAACTTTTGTCATTTTCGCTATTTTGTTTTGGTAAAATTGATGAACTAGTTTTCAATTGGTGAACCCTTTTTGAATTTGATGAACTTCTTTTAAATCAATGAACTATTTTTTCAAATTCAATGAACTTTTTTCTAGTTCAACGAACTTTTATCAAAATCAATGAAATTTTTTTCAGGACTCATGAGATTTTTTTTCAAAACTCGTGAACTTTCATGAAAATCGGTGAACTATTTTTCAAAACCCATGAACTTTTTTTCAAATGTATGAACTCTTTTTGAAAAGCGACGAACTTTTTCAATTTTGTTGAACTATTTTTATTTCATGAAATTTTTAAAATTTTAAGGAAATTCTTTAATTTTGCTCACTTTTCTGGAAGTGGTGAAAATTTTCAAATTCTATGAACTTTTTCAAATTTATGAACTTTTTTCTTGAAATAGTAATTTTTTTTTCAATTTTTGTTTGCATTCTTGAATAAGTGAACCTTTTCTTTTTGAAACAAATTCGTTAATCTTTTTTTAATCTGTGAACATGTAAATTTTGGAAGAGCGCGGTCCACAGAGGGCTACACCCACGAAGGGTCCACGAAGAAGCAACCTTGTCTATCCCACCATGGCCATCGCCCACGAAGGACTTGCCTCACTAGGGTAGATCCTCACGAAGTAGGTGATCACCTTGCCCTTACAAACTCCTTGTTTCACTCCAAAATCTTGTCAGAGGCTCCCAAGTGACACCTAACCAATCTAGGAGACATCACTCTCCAAAAGGTAATAGATGGTGTGTTGTTGATGAACTCCTTGCTCTTGTGCTTCAAATGATAGTCTCCCCAACATTAAACTCTCTCCCATAGGATTGGATTTGGTGGAAAGATGATTTGAGTGGAAAGCAACTTGGGGAAGGCTAGAGATCAAGATTCATATGGTTGGATTGGAATATCTTGGCCTCAACACATGAGTAGTTGGTTCTCTCTCAAAAAAAGAATGCTGGAAGTGTAGGCACATTCTGATGGCTTCCCTCACGAATGGGGGGGGGGGGGTGGATGGAGGGGTCTATATAGCCTCCACACAAAATCTAACCGTTACACACAATTCAGCAAACTCAGTGGGACCAAATCAGAAAACTTGGTCGAACCAATTTAGTTCATAATGTGACCATTAGGCATTTCGGTGGGACCAACATGTCAACCCAGTGGGACCGATATCATTAGGGTTAGGGCATAACGTAATCCCGGTTTGATCGATTACACAAACTCGGTGGGACCGACTTTGGTAATAAGCTAACCAGATAGTTGGCCTGGTAAACTCACTGGGACCGATCCGCTGGTCTCGGTGGGACCGAAGCGTATGTGGATATGAGAAAGTGGTTGAGGGTTTTTGGAGCATATCACTAAGCATTTTGAGCAAGCAAGCCATTAAGCAACACCTCATCCCCTTTTAATAGTATTGGCTTTCCTATAGACTCAGTGTGATCTTGGATCACTAAAATAGAAAATGCAGAGCCTTGAACTTTAGAGCTTGAGCCAAACTTTTGTCCTTAGCATTTTGAGGGGTCCACATTCCTAATCCTTGCCATGCCAATCATTGAACTTCCCTGAAATATTTATCTTGAAATGGCATTAGTTCAATGAGCTATATGTTGTTAATCATTACCAAAACCACCCAGGGATAGTTGCACTTTAAATCTCCCCCTTTTTGGTAATTGATGACAACATATAGATCAAAGCTTCGACAAATGATAATAAGATTGAAGTACATCGTTGCTTTGAGAAGTATGTGATAAGCAAGAGCTCCCCCTAAATTTGTGCATTATTTAAAATTTGCTTTGGACTGCAAATGCACAATGTGTTAGGATCATGGGTCACTCTTCCATGTCACATACATCTTGGTGGAGCGCTCAAAATGATAATAATTGAAAACATGCACTCATCACCAAGCAAAGTGAATGATCATAAATGGATATAAGGGATAATGTCATTCAAGCACACATTAAGGTAGCATATGATCAAACACGTGATCATCCAAGTATCTCACAAAAGGACATAATGTATCAAGCACACACATAAAAGTTCAACCAAATAAAGTGCAAAGGGAGACAAAAAAGGCAACACACACACTCTCTCTCTCTCTCTCTCGAAGACTATGATCTATACATATTTCTCCCCCTTTGGCAACAAGTTACCAAAAATTTCAAATATGCATAGTGCTATGCGTCTCTCAGGCTTGGTCTCCATGAGGTGGTGTAGTGATGACTCCCGGGATGAAGGCTTCTGTTGATGTAGCTGGAGCTGGTGAAGTGGCTGCTAGAGGTGGCACTGAAGCTATGGCTGCTGGTGCAGATGTAGTGGCTCTAGTATCAGGAACAGGCATTGCATCAGACCTCTGACCTCTTGGCACATGCACTCGCTGAAAAACATCTGTAGTTGTCTTTCCCTTCTTCTCATCTGCTTCCTCCTGGAGCTGCTCTACTGCTGACCGAATCTCAGTGACTTTGACACCAAGATCATAGAACTTCTGCTCAATAATTCTCTCCAAACTCTCCTAATTTCGAGTCAGGGTGGCCAAGCCCTTCTCAATCCTCAAGGTGGATTGGATCAGATACCCAAGATGATCTTGTTTGCTCTTTAGGAACACCTGAGATGCCTCTTCAGCACTTGGCATCTTTGCAGTTTTCTTTGCCTTTGCTTTTTCTCTCTTCTCATGTGCTTGCACTGAGGAAGGATCTTTCTCAGCCATGACCACAGTGTTATCCTGAAAATCTGGCTTGAGAGGTAAATGCTCCTTGTCCAACAAATAAGTGCCTGTGCCCATCTTTGAGTTGATGAGCACCTGAATATGGGGAGCATACCCACAAGACCTCTTCTGATTTGCTGCTGTCCTCTTGATTGTTTCCACAATCAGACTCATCACCTTGAACTTCTAAGGGACATCAAATATGTGCAACAAGTTGATGGAATGTCCTCTTATCATTCTATGATCTCCAGACTTGGGAAAAAGTGTATGCCTCAGGATGGTATTGATAGTAGGCAAACCAGACAACAGAAACTTCACTGAGCCCAACTTATGAGTTTCTAGGGCATCATCAGGAATCTCCTTATACATACTTGCCATAGAGTTGTGGTCTTTCTTCTTCTTGGCATATACATCCAAGTCATCCTCATGAGCTGCTGGGGCATTTATCAATCTGGCCCATTCATCAACAGTGGATTGGTACCTAGTACCCTCTGACATCCAGACAATCCTTCCATCAGGATGGAAGTGAGCAGTGGAGTAGAATTGCATGATTAGCTCATCATTCCACTTAGTGAGCTTCTGGCCAACAAACTTGTCCACTCCACAAGCCTTGAAGCTATCATAGACACCTGGGGAAGTGATCTTCATTCTCTCTAATGTATGTCCAGTCAACCCATCTCATATCACAGACTATTGGCTTCTTGTCAAGAAGAATGGTCTCATAAAAGTCTTGTTGTTCCTTAGTGTGGAACCTGTAATCCACAACAATTCTCCTCCTTACAACATATGGGTCACTTTTCCTACAAAGTCTCAGACCCGCATCCTTCCTGATGCTCATGTCCACTGCCACAGGATGTGTGTCATTGTGGTCTGGAATCTTTGGTTTGAGCTTCCTTAGCACTTGGGCTTGAGCTTCTTCTTCTTCGGCTTCAGGCACTGGGGCCTTGTTCTTTTCCTCAGCAGGGATGTTTCTTGTGCTCCTCTTGGGTGCAGACTTGGTGGCTAGAGCAGCAGCTTTGGGAGCAGGTTTGGGCTTAGGAGCAACCCCTGACTTAATTGCATCTCCCATTAGCTTTTGTGCCTTAGGTGCTGGAGCAGCATCCTCATCATCTTCATCAGAAGATGGGTCTCTCACCATAGTAGACTTTTCAAGAACTTTAGCTATAGTGGTTCTTGCCCTCTTCTTCTTCTTGTCATCACCAGCTGCCTCTTCATCAGATTCAATTGTGAACTTCATAGTTTGTCCTGTGGCAACCTTCCTTGGATTGGAGGTTGGGATCCTCCTAGCAGGTGCCTTCTTGTTCATGCCTGGCTTAGTGGATGCAGAAGTGCCAAACTCCTTCTTCACCACTCTCTTCTTTGAGGTTGCGTCATCTTTAGCTGCAACATAATTTTCATCTTCAAAATCTGAAGTTTTCTTCTTCCTTGCTCTAGTAGCTGGCTTGGGAAAGTTACTAGGTGTGCTCTTGCTAACCTCATCATAGCTGCTTGAGGGACTAGTGCCCTCACTCAACTGCTCTTGCTGTTCAGATCTGTTCTAGCTGTCACTCTGGTTAGACATCTTGGCAACAATTGACAGCAAACCCTGTGAAATGATTATAGATGAGGTAAGAGATGAGCATCACAAAGTACAGAGGTTTTGCAAAATAAATTGAGTCAAAAGCTTAGTTTTAGTTCTCTACAGAAGTGATCTCGGAGCTACCAAATTGACAAACTCGGTGATACCGAAGCAACACTTGGAACCTAAACTAGTGAACTCGGTCAGACCGAGTCACAGTTCAGTGGCACCGAGATTGCTAGGGTTTCACAGAATCTTGAACTCGGTCACACCGATTTGCAGTTTTCGGTCAGACCGAAAAGCGCATGTGCAATGGCCTAAGCCGAATCGGTGAGACCAATTTCTACGATTCAATCGGTCCGAGATGAGTTCTGCGGGGAGCTAACCCTAAATTTTTGAATCAAACTAGGTCTAAGGAAGATTTAGCTGGATAGATTGATCTCATTCATGGCAAGAATCATGGTATTGTCCTTGTGCTAGGAATCGGAGTGAAAATGACAGCACAAGGGGTCAAACACGTACCCTAGTTTGGCGGGTGTTCGCTACGGCGGCAACGGCGGGGCAGATTCCGTCGACGGCGGCAGAAACCAGCAGTGGGAGGTCGCTGGCGGCGAGGAGGCGATCCGGATACCCAAGGAGGCGAAGCAGGACGCGCGCGGGCTAAGGGGTTTTGAAGTATTTTCCAAAATCTCACCCGTGGGTATTTATATCCCGACCCTGTCGGTGTGACCGAGTGGAACAACTCGGTGGCACCGAGATTGCAGAATCGCAAGCGGTTGCTGCAACTCAGTGTGACCGAAGTGTTCAAATCGGTTGCATCGAGATGAAAACCTAGATCAACTTAGTGAACTCGGTGTGACCGAAATGGATGTCTCGATCAGACCGAAATGCACAAAGAGGTTTTGGAAGTTTCAGTCTATGACGAATCGGGGACTCCAAGTGCTCCTCACACAAAGTGGTTCGAATCTGACTTGATCAAACTTTGTGATGTTGCATGAATAGAGTTTGAGACAAGAAAAGCATAGATAGCTAGAGAAGGTTCTTAGGCATTCTTGTCCATCCGCTTGGCCAAAGAAAATGAGCCAAACAATCAAAACAACAAGTCGATGCCCTCGAATGAGTAAAATATGCAACCAACATGGTCACACAATAAAATGGCAAATGAAATATGTGGAAAAGCATGCACAACCATTCTAGCATCTATCAAGCAATTGGCAATGACTAGGTCATCTATATATGAGTATATTGACTTAGGAGTCAAATGAAAACATTTGATCATAGGTCATACTCATTGTTTAAGCACAAGTGGGGTTACCACTTTTACATAAAGCATTGTTGTGTTCACACCATTAGAGTTTCTTTAGCTCAATTCTTAGAGTAAAGCTCCCCCTAGATGTGATATCCCCCCCAAGAGGGATGAACTAACCTTGGGTTTTGTGGATGATGACTTCATGTAGGTGTTGAAGATGTGGATGATCAATGTTGATGTAGATCTTTTGGAGCTATCCATTGGAGTGATTGCACTTTCAATACCTACACGGGTTAGTACCACAAGGAACAAACAAGGATATCCATAGACATAGAGTGATGCACACACAAGATGATGTCCATGAAAGCATTAGGTTACCTTGTCCCTTATCTTACCAACAAGAGGGTTTGTGACTCCTTGAACTAGTGCAAGATGTGGAAGTTGATTGCACTTGTCCTTGCCAAAATGATATGAGTGAAGTATATTGGCGGAGTCACCCTAAAGAACTCTCTAATTCTTCTTCTTTGGGATACACATCATCTTGATGGGAATCCTTGGGGTTGTAGTAGAACTTGATGAGGTAGAACTTGATGTAGTCTTGGGAACCCACTTGATCAAAGCCTTGGGAGCTTCTTCAAATGCATCAATCTCCTCTTGAAGCTTGTCCTTGCCTTTTTTGCTTGTGGTCTTGTGGTGGAAGATCATCTTGAGCTTGTGTCCCTTGGAAAGAAGTAGGATCATACTTCTGTTGTTGAGGAACAAACTTCGTCTTGGGGTATTGATCTTCTTCCCACTCAACTCCATTGGCATTGAACTTTCGTTCAAAACCAACACCTTGATTCTTCCGGTGCCTTCCTTGCTTGCGTACAATTTCCTCAAATTGCTTACTTGATTGGAGGGGTCTATATAGCCTCCACACAAAATCTAACCGTTACACACAATTCACCAAACTCAGTGGGACCAAATCAGAAAACTTGGTCGAACCAATTTAGTTCATAATGTGACCATTAGGCATTTCGGTGGGACCAACATGTCAACCCAGTGGGACCGATATCATTAGGGTTAGGGCATAACGTAATCCCGGTTTGATCGATTACACAAACTCGGTGGGACCGACTTTGGTAATAAGCTAACCAGATAGTTGGCCTGGTAAACTCACTGGGACCGATCCGCTGGTCTCGGTGGGACCGAAGCGTATGTGGATATGAGAAAGTGGTTGAGGGTTTTTGGAGCATATCACTAAGCATTTTGAGCAAGCAAGCCATTAAGCAACACCTCATCCCCTTTTAATAGTATTGGCTTTCCTATAGACTCAGTGTGATCTTGGATCACTAAAATAGAAAATGCAGAGCCTTGAACTTTAGAGCTTGAGCCAAACTTTTGTCCTTAGCATTTTGAGGGGTCCACATTCCTAATCCTTGCCATGCCAATCATTGAACTTCCCTGAAATATTTATCTTGAAATGGCATTAGTTCAATGAGCTATATGTTGTTAATCATTACCAAAACCACCCAGGGATAGTTGCACTTTAAATCTCCCCCTTTTTGGTAATTGATGACAACATATAGATCAAAGCTTCGACAAATGATAATAAGATTGAAGTACATCGTTGCTTTGAGAAGTATGTGATAAGCAAGAGCTCCCCCTAAATTTGTGCATTATTTAAAATTTGCTTTGGACTGCAAATGCACAATGTGTTAGGATCATGGGTCACTCTTCCATGTCACATACATCTTGGTGGAGCGCTCAAAATGATAATAATTGAAAACATGCACTCATCACCAAGCAAAGTGAATGATCATAAATGGATATAAGGGATAATGTCATTCAAGCACACATTAAGGTAGCATATGATCAAACACGTGATCATCCAAGTATCTCACAAAAGGACATAATGTATCAAGCACACACATAAAAGTTCAACCAAATAAAGTGCAAAGGGAGACAAAAAAGGCAACACACACTCTCTCTCTCTCTCTCTCGAAGACTATGATCTATACATATTTCTCCCCCTTTGGCAACAAGTTACCAAAAATTTCAAATATGCATAGTGCTATGCGTCTCTCAGGCTTGGTCTCCATGAGGTGGTGTAGTGATGACTCCCGGGATGAAGGCTTCTGTTGATGTAGCTGGAGCTGGTGAAGTGGCTGCTAGAGGTGGCACTGAAGCTATGGCTGCTGGTGCAGATGTAGTGGCTCTAGTATCAGGAACAGGCATTGCATCAGACCTCTGACCTCTTGGCACATGCACTCGCTGAAAAACATCTGTAGTTGTCTTTCCCTTCTTCTCATCTGCTTCCTCCTGGAGCTGCTCTACTGCTGACCGAATCTCAGTGACTTTGACACCAAGATCATAGAACTTCTACTCAATAATTCTCTCCAAACTCTCCTAATTTCGAGTCAGGGTGGCCAAGCCCTTCTCAATCCTCAAGGTGGATTGGATCAGATACCCAAGATAATCTTGTTTGCTCTTTAGGAACACCTGAGATGCCTCTTCAGCACTTGGCATCTTTGCAGTTTTCTTTGCCTTTGCTTTTTCTCTCTTCTCATGTGCTTGCACTGAGGAAGGATCTTTCTCAGCCATGACCACAGTGTTATCCTGAAAATCTGGCTTGAGAGGTAAATGCTCCTTGTCCAACAAATAAGTGCCTGTGCCCATCTTTGAGTTGATGAGCACCTGAATATGGGGAGCATACCCACAAGACCTCTTCTGATTTGCTGCTGTCCTCTTGATTGTTTCCACAATCAGACTCATCACCTTGAACTTCTAAGGGACATCAAATATGTGCAACAAGTTGATGGAATGTCCTCTTATCATTCTATGATCTCCAGACTTGGGAAAAAGTGTATGCCTCAGGATGGTATTGATAGTAGGCAAACCAGACAACAGAAACTTCACTGAGCCCAACTTATGAGTTTCTAGGGCATCATCAGGAATCTCCTTATACATACTTGCCATAGAGTTGTGGTCTTTCTTCTTCTTGGCATATACATCCAAGTCATCCTCATGAGCTGCTGGGGCATTTATCAATCTGGCCCATTCATCAACAGTGGATTGGTACCTAGTACCCTCTGACATCCAGACAATCCTTCCATCAGGATGGAAGTGAGCAGTGGAGTAGAATTGCATGATTAGCTCATCATTCCACTTAGTGAGCTTCTGGCCAACAAACTTGTCCACTCCACAAGCCTTGAAGCTATCATAGACACCTGGGGAAGTGATCTTCATTCTCTCTAATGTATGTCCAGTCAACCCATCTCATATCACAGACTATTGGCTTCTTGTCAAGAAGAATGGTCTCATAAAAGTCTTGTTGTTCCTTAGTGTGGAACCTGTAATCCACAACAATTCTCCTCCTTACAACATATGGGTCACTTTTCCTACAAAGTCTCAGACCCGCATCCTTCCTGATGCTCATGTCCACTGCCACAGGATGTGTGTCATTGTGGTCTGGAATCTTTGGTTTGAGCTTCCTTAGCACTTGGGCTTGAGCTTCTTCTTCTTCGGCTTCAGGCACTGGGGCCTTGTTCTTTTCCTCAGCAGGGATGTTTCTTGTGCTCCTCTTGGGTGCAGACTTGGTGGCTAGAGCAGCAGCTTTGGGAGCAGGTTTGGGCTTAGGAGCAACCCCTGACTTAATTGCATCTCCCATTAGCTTTTGTGCCTTAGGTGCTGGAGCAGCATCCTCATCATCTTCATCAGAAGATGGGTCTCTCACCATAGTAGACTTTTCAAGAACTTTAGCTATAGTGGTTCTTGCCCTCTTCTTCTTCTTGTCATCACCAGCTGCCTCTTCATCAGATTCAATTGTGAACTTCATAGTTTGTCCTGTGGCAACCTTCCTTGGCTTGGAGGTTGGGATCCTCCTAGCAGGTGCCTTCTTGTTCATGCCTGGCTTAGTGGATGCAGAAGTGCCAAACTCCTTCTTCACCACTCTCTTCTTTGAGGTTGCGTCATCTTTAGCTGCAACATAATTTTCATCTTCAAAATCTGAAGTTTTCTTCTTCCTTGCTCTAGTAGCTGGCTTGGGAAAGTTACTAGGTGTGCTCTTGCTAACCTCATCATAGCTGCTTGAGGGACTAGTGCCCTCACTCAACTGCTCTTGCTGTTCAGATCTGTTCTAGCTGTCACTCTGGTTAGACATCTTGGCAACAATTGACAGCAAACCCTGTGAAATGATTATAGATGAGGTAAGAGATGAGCATCACAAAGTACAGAGGTTTTGCAAAATAAATTGAGTCAAAAGCTTAGTTTTAGTTCTCTACAGAAGTGATCTCGGAGCTACCAAATTGACAAACTCGGTGATACCGAAGCAACACTTGGAACCTAAACTAGTGAACTCGGTCAGACCGAGTCACAGTTCAGTGGCACCGAGATTGCTAGGGTTTCACAGAATCTTGAACTCGGTCACACCGATTTGCAGTTTTCGGTCAGACCGAAAAGCGCATGTGCAATGGCCTAAGCCGAATCGGTGAGACCAATTTCTACGATTCAATCGGTCCGAGATGAGTTCTGCGGGGAGCTAACCCTAAATTTTTGAATCAAACTAGGTCTAAGGAAGATTTAGCTGGATAGATTGATCTCATTCATGGCAAGAATCATGGTATTGTCCTTGTGCTAGGAATCGGAGTGAAAATGACAGCAGAAGGGGTCAAACACGTACCCTAGTTTGGCGGGTGTTCGCTACGGCGGCAACGGCGGGGCAGATTCCGTCGACGGCGGCAGAAACCAGCAGTGGGAGGTCGCTGGCGGCGAGGAGGCAATCCGGATACCCAAGGAGGCGAAGCAGGACGCGCGCGGGCTAAGGGGTTTTGAAGTATTTTCCAAAATCTCACCCGTGGGTATTTATATCCCGACCCTGTCGGTGTGACCGAGTGGAACAACTCGGTGGCACCGAGATTGCAGAATCGCAAGCGGTTGCTGCAACTCAGTGTGACCGAAGTGTTCAAATCGGTTGCATCGAGATGAAAACCTAGATCAACTTAGTGAACTCGGTGTGACCGAAATGGATGTCTCGATCAGACCGAAATGCACAAAGAGGTTTTGGAAGTTTCAGTCTATGACGAATCGGGGACTCCAAGTCCTCCTCACACAAAGTGGTTCGAATCTGACTTGATCAAACTTTGTGATGTTGCATGAATAGAGTTTGAGACAAGAAAAGCATAGATAGCTAGAGAAGGTTCTTAGGCATTCTTGTCCATCCGCTTGGCCAAAGAAAATGAGCCAAACAATCAAAACAACAAGTCGATGCCCTCGAATGAGTAAAATATGCAACCAACATGGTCACACAATAAAATGGCAAATGAAATATGTGGAAAAGCATGCACAACCATTCTAGCATCTATCAAGCAATTGGCAATGACTAGGTCATCTATATATGAGTATATTGACTTAGGAGTCAAATGAAAACATTTGATCATAGGTCATACTCATTGTTTAAGCACAAGTGGGGTTACCACTTTTACATAAAGCATTGTTGTGTTCACACCATTAGAGTTTCTTTAGCTCAATTCTTAGAGTAAAGCTCCCCCTAGATGTGATATCCCTCCCAAGAGGGATGAACTAACCTTGGGTTTTGTGGATGATGACTTCATGTAGGTGTTGAAGATGTGGATGATCAATGTTGATGTAGATCTTTTGGAGCTATCCATTGGAGTGATTGCACTTTCAATACCTACACGGGTTAGTACCACAAGGAACAAACAAGGATATCCATAGACATAGAGTGATGCACACACAAGATGATGTCCATGAAAGCATTAGGTTACCTTGTCCCTTATCTTACCAACAAGAGGGTTTGTGACTCCTTGAACTAGTGCAAGATGTGGAAGTTGATTGCACTTGTCCTTGCCAAAATGATATGAGTGAAGTATATTGGCGGAGTCACCCTAAAGAACTCTCTAATTCTTCTTCTTTGGGATACACATCATCTTGATGGGAATCCTTGGGGTTGTAGTAGAACTTGATGAGGTAGAACTTGATGTAGTCTTGGGAACCCACTTGATCAAAGCCTTGGGAGCTTCTTCAAATGCATCAATCTCCTCTTGAAGCTTGTCCTTGCCTTTTTTGCTTGTGGTCTTGTGGTGGAAGATCATCTTGAGCTTGTGTCCCTTGGAAAGAAGTAGGATCATACTTCTGTTGTTGAGGAACAAACTTCGTCTTGGGGTATTGATCTTCTTCCCACTCAACTCCATTGGCATTGAACTTTCGTTCAAAACCAACACCTTGATTCTTCCGGTGCCTTCCTTGCTTGCGTACAATTTCCTCAAATTGCTTACTTCTAGCAAGGCTCTTGTAGACACCTTTCTCTATAATTCCCTTCAATAAGCTATTTTCTTGCTCAAGTGTAACTTGGCTAAGAGAATCATTAGTGGAATCAAGAGAACTACTAGAAGCAACAACATTGGATTTAGCATGATTATTGTTATTAGAAGAAGAGTCTTTCTTACTCTTGTTGCTAGATTTTACTTGAGCATGTAAGTAGATAAGATTAAACGCTTGGCAATGTAAGAAGGACTTTTCTTGAGAAGATCATCATCGATTGCCTTTAAAAAATCATGCTCTTGCTCAAGGTTGAGCTTTTCAAAGTGTAATTTCTCATGAGTTTTTAAAAGTTCTCGATGATCTTCCAAGGTAGTTTCATGAGATAACTTAAGAGTGTTTAGTTATTTAGTTAGGCGCTCAATTTTCTCCTTATCATTGTCATTTGTTTGATCTTGATTAGCATGATTAATTGACGTTTCATCATAGTATTCATCACTAGAGTTGTCAACAAGTAAATCATCATCACCTAACAAGTCATCTTCATCACTATTGAAGTCAACATACTCGGCGTGTGATACTTTTGGGCCTTTAGCCATGAAGCATCTTCCAATTCCTTCATTTGGTGAGTCAAATATGTCGTAGCAGTTGGTTGACACAAGTGCTAGACCGGCAACACCTTCATCTTGAGTATATTCGGAGTCGGAGTGATAACTTCTCTCGGAGTGATGGTCAGAGTCGGAGCCGGATACCCATTCACCAACATGAGCTTGATGTCTTTGCTTTGTGTAGCTCTTGGATGATTTATCCTTCCTTTCCGAATTCTTGCTTTTAGGGAGGTTCTTCGTTCATAACGATCATCTCTACTCCTTCTCTCTCTTGGTGGTGATCCTTCTCTTCTACTTCTTCTTTTAGGTGAATCTTCTCTCCTTTTGTAAGGAGCCGTACACTCATTGGAGTAGTGTCCGGGTCTTCCACAATTGTAGCAATTACGTTCATGACTCGAAGATCTTTTGTCATTATATGACCTTGACTTGGAACTTATTTCCTTGCTTCTACTCTTGTAGAACTTGTTGAAGTTTTTCACCATTAGGCTCAATTCCTCATTGAAGGTTTGTTTCTCACTTGATGATGTAGGAGCATCACATGAGGCTTTGTAAGCACCACTTGACTTGTTGTGAAGCTCTTCCTTATCCTTGAGTGACATCTCATGAGCAAAAATTCTTCCAATGACTTCTGTTGGCTTGAGATCTTTGTAGTTGGGCATCATTTGGATCAATGTGCACATGATATCATATTTTCCATCCAAGGCTCTTAGGATCTTCTTGATGATGAATTTATCGGTCATCTCTTCACTTCCTAAGCCGGTAATCTCATTTGTGATGAGAGCAAGCCTGGAGTACATTTCAGTGACACCTTCACCATCCTTCATTTTGAACTTGTCAAGTTGACTTTGAAGCACATCCAATTTGGATTCCTTGACGGAGTCGGTACCTTCATGCATATCAATCAAAGTATCCCAAATTTCCTTTGCATTCTCAAGGCGGCTGATTTTGTTGAATTCTTCGGGGCACAATCCGTTGAAGAGGATATCACAAGCTTGAGCGTTGTATTCCAACATTGTAGCGACCAGACCTCAAACAGTCTGATCTCTGTGCATCAGTGTCATCTCTGGATCAGTAATGCTGACGCGCACAATACTTGAGGATTTATAACAGAGTAGAAATCACACAATTATTACATTGAATGTCTCAAAAGAGAACTTATTACAATAATATGGCTTAAGGCCATCTAAATTCGATAACAGCGGAAGGCTTAGAAGATAAAGTGAGTCCATCAACTCCAACAGCATCACTGAGTGAAAGACAACGACCTATGGCACCTTACTCGTCGTCTGAAAAGCCTGCAACATGAACGTTGCAGCCCGAAACGGGTCAGCACATGGAATATGCTGGCAATGTAACACAAGAGAGCAATGAACAGAAATTGCTATCACTACATGCATATATGGCTGGTAGAAAGCTCTATGGTTACAATTTTGCATAAAGCCAATTTTTTCCTACAACAAAGGAATAAATTTTATTTAACTATCATGGTGGTTGTTAAACATTGAGAAGGTTCCTCCAACTCAATCCCAATTAAACATCATAATTAAACCCAATCAAATTATATTAAGAGTGATGAGATCAACATGATAATCCAATAACTAGATACTCAAAACGTCCATAACCGGGGACACGGCTAACCATGATTAGTTTGTACACTCTACAGAGGTTTGCGCACTTTCCCCACAAGACTCGAATACATCCATGGTCGGAGAATCGAGACACAGTCTTTCTGAAACAATAACTCTTTACTCTGGGTGGACAGTTACACCTACTTTCCCATACATCTGCTAGCCCAGCATTGAAAGAGGTCTTGCAACGTACTCAACTATGCTAGAGCGCATAATAGCTTGTGGCTGCACACGGAAGTTTCTAGCATGAATAATCTTATGATCACTTTGAGCCTGGGTGGCCGACCGTAGGATGATCACACGGGTACTCCGGGATATCCTAGGACAACATTGGATTCTCCAGGTGCCCTGACAACCACTGGGTACTCCAGGGTGCCTTCAAGAACTCCACCCAGATGTGTATTAAAGTAGCCACCTTAAGTTAACCATTAAGTAACAACACTCACATCTGTGATGAATCTCTTGAACCAAACCACGTCTGCAAGCGTAGCATATCAATTTAATCAACATAGAAATAACTCCCAATGTTTGATAATAAACAGGGCAATAGGTTCTACCTCATCATCTACTTCCCAAAACCCCCATGTTAATCAGATCCTAACCATGCAATTGTTTGAGGATTGATCTAATGCAATAAAACTGGGTAGTAAAGAGGTATGATCAAAGTGTCACTTGCCTTGCTAATGATCCGTGAAACCTAGAGACTCGTAGTAGCACGCTTCGCTCTCCGGGTACTCTATCGCAAACAAACAAGCATACAATAAGCACTCAACTAGAAGCACGGGTAAAACTCAAATAAGATATCTAACCAGAAAGTTCAACTTAAGAACTCCGGTTTGCAAAAAGAATCAAATCAAACGAAGCAACGAAACTCAAACTGCGAAAGAAACAAGCTCCATTTACTAATCTGGACTTAAGTCAAATTTTACAGAAGCAAAATCTTGTTTAAGTTGGTTAAACAGAAACAGGGCTTCGAGATGAAAATCTAGGCGCTTGAATCGCCTAATTCAGATAAACGAGCGAAAAGATAAACTAAAACGAAAATCAGGGCAGAAATCGCGATCGAAAATAATCACAGAAAAACCCTGGAAAAAGAAAAACTTACGAATAGGCTAACGAACGAACGCTCGCTGTCTGCGGCTAACGAGTGAAAACCGTTTGTTAAAATGAACGTATGAACGGGCGTTCGCTAAATAACTAAACCGGAAAAAAATAAAACCGATCTAAAAAAATATAACCGCGGGTTTTTATAAAAAAAACAGAACGGTTATTCCGGTGAAAACCGGCGGCGGCGGCGGCTCTGGCGGAAGTTCTGGCGGCGGCGGCGAAGTCCAGCGGGCGGCGGGGTCGGCGGTGAGGCGGCAGGCGGTGGCGACGGCGTCCGGCGGCGGGGCGGTGGGTGGTGCGGGCGGTGCAGGCGGTGGTGTGGGTGGCTGCGAAGTGCTCCAGCGGCGGCGAAGTCCGGCGGGCGGCGGGGTCGGCGGTGAGGCGGCGGGTGGCGGCGACGATGTCCGGCGGCGGGACAGTGGGTGGTGCGGGCGGCACTGGCGGTGGCGGCGGGTTAGGGTTTCGGCGGCGGCGGGCTGGTGGGCTGCAGCGGATCGGGGGCGCTGGTTATAAAGGCCAGCCGGGCGAGTCCTAGTCGGGCACGACCCGGCTAGGTCGGTTGACTTTTTTAAAATAATTCTGTGCGCAGAAAAACAAATAAAAGAAATACTGGACGTACTCAAAAAATCCTGAAATAACTTTTCCCCATCCTCTAAAAATATAGTGGACAAAGTGAACATTTATTTGGGCCTATAATGCAATTTTGAAAAATTGCATATTTTCCCCTAATTCAAATAAAATAGCAATAAAACTCAGAATTTGATTTTAATATTTAATCTCCAATGATCCTCTTTTCAGAATTTGGGGAAGTCATTTTATCCCTTCTCTTTTATATCCATAAAAGAAATATTCAAAGAGAAAATAATTAAAATCAAATGATCCTCTTTTCAGAATTTGAGAAAACTCAAATATGAAAATAACGAAATCCCCAACTCTCTGTGTGGGTCCTTAAGTTGCGTAGAATTTCTAGGATCTACCAAAATGCAATAAAATATGATATGCAATGATGATCTAATGTATAACATTCCAAATTGGAAATTCGGGATGTTACAAACCTACCCCCTTAAGACGAATCTCGCCCTCGAGATTCGGGTTGGCTAGAAAATAGGTGAGGGTGGTCCTTCTGTAGGTCTTCCTCTCGTTCCGAGGTGGCTTCATCCTCGGTATGGTGGCTCCATTGAACTTTGTAAAACTTGATAACCTTGCTGCGTGTGACTCGGCTGGCAAACTCGAGAATCTTCACTGGTTTCTCCTCGTAGGTGAAATCGCTATCCAAGTGAATCGCTTCCAGTGGCAATGTATCTCTCAGTGGAATATCGGCCATCTCTGCATACACTTCTTCAACTGGGAAACGTGGAACACATCATGAACTCCTGACAATCCTTTGGGCAACTCCAATTTGTAAGCAACTTCTCTCATATGTTCCAAAACTTTGTATGGTCCCACAAAACGTGGTGCTAACTTTCCCTTAACTCCAAAACGCTTAACTCCTCGAAGTGGGGACACACAAAGATACACTCTGTCTCCGACTTCGTAAACTGTCTCCTTGCATTTCGAATCCGTATAGCTCTTCTGCCTGGACTGGGCTACCTTGATTCTATCGCGAATCAACTTAACCTTCTCTTCAGATTCTTTAATCAAATCTGGTCCAAACAACTGACGGTCTCCAACTTCATCTCACAACAACAGTGTCCTGCACCTCCTTCCGTACAAAGCTTCGAAAGGGGCCATCTTCAAACCGGCTTCATAGTTGTTGTTGTAAGAGAACTCTGCATATGGGAAATTGTCGTCCCAACTAGATCCATAATCCAGCGCACAAGCTCTCAGCATGTCTTCCAGAATCTGATTGACTCTCTCAGTCTGTCCATCTGTCTGTGGATGAAAGGCTGTACTGAACTCTAGCTTGGTACCCAAAGTTTCATGCAACTGGTTCCAGAACTTTGAGGTAAACTGGGTTCCTCTATCTAATACAATGGTCCTCAGAACTCCATGCAGACATACGATCCTGGTCATGTATATCTTTGCCAACTTAGCACTGGTATAAGTGGTCTTCACTGGGATGAAATGAGCTACCTTCGTCAAACGATCGACTACAACCCATATCGAGTCATAGCCTGAACGAGTCTTGGGTAATCCCGTGATAAAATCCATGCCTAGCTTATCCCACTTCCATTCGAGTATCGGCAATGCTTGTAGCAATCCTGCTGGCTTATGATGCTCTACCTTCACTCTCTGACATACATCACAAACTGCTACATACTCCGCAATATCCTTCTTCATTCTGGTCCACCAGAAACTGTCCTTCAAATCCAGATACATTTTGGTATTTCCTGGGTGAATCAAATACGGCAAATCATGGGCCTCTTGCAGAATCAACTTCCTGATCTCCAGATCATTTGGCACATATACTCTGTCCTCAAACCATAAGGTATCGTGCTCATCCTGACGAAATCCCTTAGTTCCTTTGCTCATCCTCTCCTTTATCTCGGCAATCTCCTTGTCCGTCTTCTGAGCTTATCTGATCTTATCCATCAAAGTAGACTGAATCTCCAGTGCTTCTACATAGCCTTTCGAAACTATCTCCATACATAGCTCACGAAGATCCTCTGCTAACTCCTTGGGTAACTCTCCGGTCATGAGCGTATTGACATGACTCTTGCGGCTCAACGCATCGGCTACTACGTTAGCCTTTCCGGGATTATAAAGCAACCTCATATCATAATCCTTAATGAGCTCCAACCATCTCCTTTGCCTGAGATTCAACTCCTTCCGCGTGAAGATATACTTCAAACTCTTGTTATCCGTGTACACCTCACAATGGTTTCCGATAAGAAAGTGTCTCCATGTCTTCAACGCATGCACTACGGCTGCTAACTCCAAATCGTGTGTAGCATAATTCAACTCATGGGGTTTAAGCTGTTGTGAAGCATATGAAACAACTCTTCCCTCCTGCATAAGCACTGCTCCAAGTCCTCAACAAGAAGCATAGCAATACACTTGATAGTCTTTGCGTTGATCTGGAAGAATCAACACTGGAGCTGTAACCAAACGTTTCTTCAACTCCTAAAAACTGGCCTCACATTCCTCAGTCCATTTGAACTTGGTGTCTTTCTTCAACAACTCCGTCACGGGCTTTGCAATCTTTGAGAAATTCTCAATGAACCTCCGGTAGTATCCTGCGAGTCCAAGAAAACTCTGGGTCTCTCCAACTGACGTGGGTGCTTCCCAATTTGTCACAGTGACAACCTTGGTAGGGTCTACTGCTATTCCTTCTCCGGATATAACATGTCCAAGGAATCCAATTTCCTTCAACCAGAATTCACACTTGCTGAACTTGGCATATAACTGATGTTCTCTGAGCTTCCCAAGTACTAAATGTAAATGCTCTTTATGCTCCTCTTCACCCTTCGAGTAGACCAAAATATCATCAATGAACACCATGACGAACTTATCCAAAAACTCCATAAACACCTTGTTCATCATGTTCATGAAATAGGCAGGTGCATTAGTCAGACCAAATGACATAACAGTATACTCATATAGCCCGTACCTTGTGGTAAAAGCTGTCTAAGGTATATCCTGCTCTCGGATCCTTAGCTAGTGGTATCCTGACCGCAGATCGATCTTGGAAAATACTTTAGCTCCTTGCAACTGGTCAAACAAATCATTGATCATCGGCAGTGGGTACTTGTTCTTGCTCGTCACTTCATTCAATCCTCGATAATCAACAACCATCCTCAACGATCCATCCTTCTTTTCCACTAGAAGCACTGGTGATCCCCAAGGTGACGAACTTGGGCGAATATAGCCTTTATCCAGTAACTCCTTAATTTGCTTCTTAATTTCCTCCAAATCCTTTGCGGGCATCCGGTACGGTCTCTTAGATATTGGCCCTGTGCCTGGCAAAAGCTCAATCAAAAACTCGATATCTCTATCGGGTGGTATTCCTGGCAACTCTTCTGGAAATACATCAGGGAAATCCTTCACCACTGGTACTTCCTCCTGTACAACTCCTGATAAGGAATTCACTTGAGTCCTCTTCGGCACATGCTGGGATACATACTTAATCCTCCTTCCTTCTGGGGTGGTGAGCATAATCGACTTACTGGTGCAATTGATGTTTCCTCCATACATCGATAGCCAATCCATACCCAAAATCACATCCAAACCTTGTGACTCCAGAATTATTAGGTCTGAGGGGAAAACATGCCGACCTATGGTCAAAGGCATCTGAAAACATCCTTGGCTTGCCATATGCTCCACTCCTGGTGAGCTTACTAACATAGGTATTATAAGAACCTTGGTGGGCAACTTATACTTGTCCACAAATCCCCTTGATATGTATGAATGCGATGCACCAGTATCAAAAAGAATGATTGCAGTAAATGACTTAACCAAAAACTTACCTATTACTGCATCTGGCTTCTTCCCAGAGCTTCCATTGCCATTTCCATTCTTTGCTTCAGAACACTCCGTGGCATAATGTCCATTCTTCCCGCACTTGAAACAAGTAATGTGACTTAGATCCTTCTTGGCGGGCGTTGCTGGGTTGGAACGGTTCTGGCCGTTGCTTCCTCCATTACCATTCCCATTCTTGGGGCCACTATGGTTGTGCGAACTCCCTCCATTGTGATTGTGACCTCCATGGTTATGTTGAAGGGGTCCTCCCGAGTTCGGGGTTAAATGGGGTCTCTGCTGAGCTCCAGAATTATACTTCCCTTGTCCATGCTTCCTCTTGCGGTTGTTAATTTGCTGCTGCTTCCCTTCAATCATGAGAGCTCTATCTACCAACTCCTGGTAGTTGTTGAAGGTTGCCACCATCAACTGCATGCTCAGCTGATCATTCAGTCCTTCCAGAAACTTCTCCTGCTTAGCTGCATCCGTAGCAACGTCATCTGGGGCATAACGTGCTAACTTACTAAAATCATCCACATACTGGCCAACTATGCGTCCTCCTTGGCGCAAGTTGTGAAACTCGCGCTTCTTCATGGCCATAGCTCCTGCTGAAACATGGGCAGTACGGCAAGCTTGCTGAAACTGGTCCCATGTGACAGTGTCGATGGGCTAAGTGGCTGTGAAATTCTCCCACCATGATGTTGCGGGTCCATCAAGCTGATGTGTGGCAAAACACACTCTCTCCGCATCTGTGCATCCTACAGTGGTCAACTCCCTTCCAATCTTGCGGAGCCAATCATCTGCAACTATCGACTAGGTGCTACTAGAGAACACCAGCGGATTCAGCCTTAGGAAACGGGCTAAGTGATCAACAGGTGGTGGTTGTGGTGGGTAATTGTTGTTGTTCCCCTGATTCTGATTCTGGACTAGTATCTGCATCAAAGCATTCTGCCGCTGGATCAACTGAGTGAGCTCCGGTGGGAAAGCAAATCCATTGTCGCGTCTCGGAGGAATCTGAGGGTTTAGAAAAGATGAGAAAATAGAATAGAATGAGATCTAGAGGGAACACACTACCCACATGCACATGAGACAAACACAAACATATCACTTCAATCAATTCAAACAAGGGCATACATCGGTCTAACTATCGTTACAAAAGTGCTTGGACTATACTATATACATGGGGGAATACTATTACTGGTATGGTGGTCAACTAGAAAAATTGATCGGTGGAAGACGCCATGATATCTGCTCCAGCTTCATAAACATAGTCATCATCGCTATCATCAGGGTCCGAGTCGGTGTCGTTGATGATGATGTAGTTCTCCGGACAAGTGGAATCATCGTCTTCTCCTCCTGGTGCGGGGTCTCCCATGAATATTCCTAGCTTCCTCGTCAAATCGTCATTCTTCTCCACGAGTATCGACATTTCTTCCTCATATCCATCGCATGTAGACTTGAGTTCTTCCTCCAGCTCTGTGATCCTGGTCATTGCCTTCTTCAGATCTATCATGCATGCGCACATCTGGTTCTCCTAGCGATGAATATGATGGTTTAACTCCTGGATGAAAGCTGTAATAGATCTATCCTTCCTGGTGCTGATCATCTCCCATTGCTCGTCTCGGTGCCCACAAATCTAGTAAATAGTATCCTTGAGATCCTTGTGGTAGATTTCTCCAATGCGTCCCATGGTGATGTGGGCTGCCTTGCTCTTTCCTAGACTCCAGGTTGGTGCATCAAAGGAAAACTCTATGGGCTCAACGACTGGCATGAATGTCCTTCCTGGAACTTGAACTCAAATCATCCAACGCTCCTCTTTTGGTAAAGTGGCAACGTAGGTCCCGGTGAAGCTTAGTATTCCGATGTTCAGGTATCTAGTGACTTCCTTCAAGTGTCATCCAAAAGGAGTATCTTCATCCGGTTGCGTGAACTTGTTCCTGGCATCCGCCATCCTAAAGAGTAGAAAAGGGAGAGGAGTCAGAAATGAGAAGAGAGTAGTGATCTAGGGCTTTTAGCTTAGTGGTCGTGTCCTACAGTCAGCGTGTGCTCTGATATCATCTTGTAGCGACCAGACCTCAAACACTCTGATCTCTGTGCATCAGTGTCATCCCTGGATCGGTAATGCTAACACGCACAGTACTTGAGGATTTATAACAGAGTAACAATCACACACTTATTACATCGAATGTCTCAAAAGAGAACTTATTACAATAAATATGGCTTAAGGCCATCTAAATTCGATAACAACGGAAGGCTTGGAAGATAAAGTGAGTCCATCAACTCCAACGGCATCACTGAGTGAAAGACAACGACCTATGGCACCTTACTCGTCGTCTGAAATGTCTGCAACATGAACGTTGCAGCCCGAAACGGGTCAGCACATGGAATATGGTGGCAATGTAACACAAGAGAGGAATTAACAGAAATTGCTATCACTACATGCATATATGGCTGGTAGAAATCTCTATGGTTACAGTTTTGCATAAAGCCAATTTTTCCCTACAACAAAGGAATACATTTTATTTAACTATCATAGTGGTTGTTAAACATTGAGAAGGTTCCTCCAACTCAATCCCTATTAAACATCATCATTAAATCCAATCAAATTATATTAAGAGTGATGAGATCAACATGATAATCCAAGAACTAGATACTCAAAACGTCCATAACCGGGGACACAACTAACCATGATTTGTTTGTACATTCTGCAGAGGTTTGCACACTTTCCCCACAAGACTCGAATACATCCATGGTCGAAGAATCGAGACACAGTCTTTCTGAAACAATAACTTTTTACTCCAGGTGGATAGTTACACCTACTTTCCCCTACATCTGCTAGCCCACCACTGAAAGAGGTCTTGCAACGTACTCAACTATGCTAGAGCCCATAATAGCTTGTGGCTGCACAGGGAAGTTTCTAGCATGAATAATCTTATGATCACTTTGAGCCTGGGTGGCGGACCGTAGGATGATCACACGGGTACTCCGGGATATTCTAGGATAACACTGGATTCTCCAGGTGCCCTGACAACCACTGGGTACTCCAGGGTGCCTTCAAGCAATCCAACCAGATGTGTATTAAATTAGCCACCTTAAGTTTACCATTAAGTAACAACACTCACATCTGTCATGAATCACTCGAACCAAACAACGTCTACAAGCATAGCATAGCAATTTAATCAACATAAAAATAACTCCCAAGGTTTGATAATAAACAGGGCAATAGGTTCTACCTCATCATCTACTTCCCAAAACCCACATGTTAATCAGATCCTAACCATGCAATTGTTTGAGGAGTGATCTAATGTAATAAAACTTGGTAGTAAAGAGGTATGATCAAAGTGTTACTTGCCTTGCTGATGATCCCTGAAACCTAGAGACTCGTAGTAGCACGCTTCGCACTCCGGGTACTGTATCGCAAAGAAACAATCATACAATAAGCACTCAACTAGAAGCACGGGTAAAACTCAAATAAGAGATCTAACCAGAAAGTTCAACTTAAGAACTCCGGTTTGCAAAAAGAATCAATTCAAACGCAGCAACGAAACTCAAACTGCGAAAGAACCAAGCTCCGTTTACTAATCTAGACTTAAGACAAATTTTACAAAGGCAATATCTTGTTTAAGTTGGTTAAACAGAAAGTGGGTTTCGATACAAAAATCTAGGCACTTGAATCACCTGATTCTGGTAAACGAGCGAAAAGATAAACTAAAACAAAAATCACGGCAAAAATTGCGATAAAAAATAATCGCAGAAAAACCCTGGAAAAAGAAAAACTAACGGACAGGTTAATGAAGGAACGTTCGCTGTCTGTGTCTAACGGGTGAAAATCGTTTATTAAAATGAACGTATGAACGGACGTTCGCTAAATAACTAAACCGGAAAAAAATAAAACCGATCTAAAAAAATATAACCGCAGGTTTAAAAAAGCCGAACGGTTATTCCGGTGAAAACCGGCGGTGGCAGTGGCTACCTCGGGACGGGACGACGGCGGCTCTGGCGGAAGTTCCAGCGGCGGCGGCGAAGTCCGGCGGGGGGCGGGGTCGGCGGTGAGGCGGCGGGCGACGGCGTCTGGCAGCGGGGCGGTGGGTGGCGCGGGCGGTGGTGCGAGCGGCGGCGAAGTCCGGCTGGCTGCAGGGTCAGCGCTGAGGCGGCGGGTGGCGACGACAGCGTTCGGCGGCGGGGCAGTGGGTGGTGCGAGCGGTGGCGAAGTGCTCTGGCAGCGGTGGCATATGGTTAGGGTTTCGGCGGCGGCGGGCTGGTGGGCTGCGGTGGATCGGGGGCGCTGGTTATAAAGGCCGGCTGGGCGAGTCCTAGTCGGGCACGGCTCGGCTAGGTCGGTTGACTTTTTTTCTTTTTAAATAATTCCGCACACAGAAAAACAAATAAAAAAAAATACTAAACGGACTCCAAAAATCTTGAAATAAATTTTCCCCATCCTCTAAAAATATAGAGGACAAAGTGAACATTTACTTGGGCCTATAATGCAATTTTGAAAAACGCATATTTCCCCCTAATTCAAATAAAATAGCGATAAAACTCAGAATAAAATTCTTATTTGATTTTAATATTTAATCTCCAATATTTCTTTATTTTGGGGAAGTCATTTTATTCCTTCTCTTTTATTTCCATAAAAGAAATATTCAAAGAGAAGATAATTAAAATCAAATGATCCTCTTTTTTGAATTTGAGAAAACTCAAATATGAAAATGACGAAATCACCAACTCTCTCTTTGGGTCCTTGAGTTGCGTACAATTTCTAGGATCTACCAAAATGCAATAAAATATGATATGCAATGATGATCTAATGTATAACATTCCAAATTGAAAATTTGGGATGTTACAAGCATCTTCAACTCTTCCGCGGTAGCTTCACGGTTTGGTTCTCTCCAATCGAAGAATTCACCTTGCAAGCCCATACACACAATAGCCCAAACGGCGGGGTTATGTCCAAGAATATGCATTTTCATCTTATGCTTCCAACTAGCAAAATTAGTACCATCAAAGTAAGGACCTCTACGATGGTAGTTTCCCTTGCTAGATGCCATACTCTCCTAGGTTGTGAAACCAAGGCTATGATCACTAAAAGCTAAGGAAATCAAGGAAAATGGAGACCAAAGCTCTGATACTGATTGTAGGATCGAAAGTATGTCTAGAGGGGGGGTGATTAGACTACTTGACCAAATAAAAACTTAACCTTTTCCCAATTTTAGTTCTTGGCAGATTTTAGCAATTTAGCACAAGTCAAGCAATCAAGATATGGTTCAAGCAAGTATGCAAAGAGTATATGAGCAGCGAAAAGTAAAGCATGCAACTTGCAAGAAAGTAAAGGGATGGGATTGGAGTATGCAAACGCAATTGGAGACACAGATGTTTTTGGCGTGATTCCGATAGGTGGTGGTATTGTACATCCACGTTGTGGAGATTTCAACCCACGAAGGGTAATGGTTGCGTGAGTCCACGGAGGGCTCCACCCACGAAGGGTCCACGAAGAAGCAACCTTGTCTATCCCACCATGGCCATCGCCCACGAAGGACTTGCCTCACTAGGGTAGATCTTCACAAAGTAGGCGATCACCTTGCCCTTACAAACTCCTTGGATCACTCCACAATCTTGTCGGAGGCTCCCAAGTGACACCTAACTAATCTAGGAGACACCACTCTCCAAAGGGTAATAGATGGTGTGTTGTTGATGAACTCCTTGCTCTTGTGCTTCAAATGATAGTCTCCCCAACACTCAACTCTCTCTCATAGGAATGGATTTGGTGGAAAGATGATTTGAGTGGAAAGCAACTTGGGGAAGGCTAGAGATCAAGATTCATATGGTTCGATTGGAATATCTTGGCCTCAACACATGAGTAGGTGGTTCTCTCTCAGAAAAGGAATGCTGGAAGTGTAGGCATGTTCTGATGGCTTCCCTCACGAATGAGGAGTGGGTGGAGGGGTATATATAGCCTCCACACAAAATCTAACTGTTACTCACAATTCACCAAACTCGGTGGGACCGAATCAGAAAACTCGGTCGAACCGATTTAGTTCATAATGTGACCGTTAGGCATTTTGGTGGGACCGATATCATTAGGGTTAGGGCATAACGTAATCCCGGTTTGACCGATTACACAAATTCGGTGGGACCGACTTTGGTAATAAGCCAACCAGAGAGTAGGTCAAGCAAACTCGATGGGACCGATTCGCTCATCTCAGTGGGACCGAAGAGTTACGAAAAGGAAACACGGAGTTTGCATTGCAGACTCGGTGGGACCGATTGCTCATCTCGGTTAGACCAAAACGTTACAAAGGGAAACAGAGAGTTTGCAACCCCATATCGATGAGACCGAGATGCCTATCGGTGAGACCGGAGTGACTAGGGTTTCTGGCAGTATCTATGTCAAATGAACTCGGTGGCGCCGGATGGATCAAATCGGTGGGGCCGAGTTTGACTTTTGGTTTGGGACATATGCGGATATGAGAAAGTGGTTGAGGGCTTTTGGAGCATATCACTAAGCATTTTGAGCAAGCAAGCCATTAAGCAACACCTCATCCCCTTTTAATAGTATTGGCTTTCCTATAGACTCAATGTGATCTTGGATCACTAAAATAGAAAATGTAGAGTCTTGAACTTTAGAGCTTGAGCCAAACTTTTGTCCTCAGCATTTTGAGGGGTCCACATTCCTAATTCATGCCATGCCTATCATTGAACTTTCCTGAAATATTTATCTTGAAATGGCATTAGTTCAGTGAGCTATATGTTGTTAATCATTACCAAAACCACTAAGGGATATTTGCAATTTCATGTGGCTCTAGTGGTACGCGAACTGCATACTGCAAAGCAGTAACGCGTGTTCGAATCCTCGGCGCGACAAGTTTTTTAGGGATTTTTTAGCTGCTGCTGCTTGTTCATGGGGCGGCCCACTAAGGCGCCGCAACAAGCGCCAGTTTGGTTCAGCGGCACTGAACGTACTGAATAGGAGGTCCCGGGGGTCTCGCACCCCCCCTCCCGAATCTGCGCCTGAAGCAGGGGAAGCCCATTCTTGACACTAGTTGTTTCTGTGCAGGTGATGGATGTACTTCAGTTGGAGGAGATCCCTGCGAAGCACATCGTGAAGAGTGTGGACGGTGGATGCAAGGGGCATAATGCCTGGGCACCTCATGTAGTACCATAAATACCATTCGGTTAATAAGTACTCCCTCTGTTCCTAAATATAAGTCTTTAGAGAGATTTCATTATGGACCACATACGGAACAAAATGAATGAATCTACACTCTAAAATGCATTTATATACATTCGTATGTGGTTCATAGTGCAATCTCTACAAAGACTTATATTTAGGAACGGAGGGAGTATTTCACATGTACGCATTCAACTTTATATTTGCAAGCTCTGGATTTTGTATGGATGGTCGATGCAAGCGCGGAAGGGTTCACGCACATGTTTGCTGGACTGAAGGCCTTGTTGGCATGTGGTGCACCATTCACAGAGATGAAGGACGTTTGGATTCAAGGACAACCAAACAACTTAGCCTGCCAGAAGGCTACCCATCAATGGAGAAGTTGCATTTGTGCGAAATGGCGGTGCAGAGCATGAAGACAATGGTCGCCTCTCTATCAGTGTGAATGCACTTCAAGGGCTCGCTACTCCGGAAGGATGGAGAGGTGTTGGTAGGCCGACAAATAGCCGGGAGAAAGCACCGTACGAGGGGCTGATCAGACGAGGATCTGCAACATCTGTCATCACGAAGGCCACAAGAGAACAACCTGCCCTGATGAAGCTGGGGAATGCAAGAAGTGTGGAATGCAAGGGCACCGCCAGAACACGAGCACACACCGCTCGGTGGTGCTCAAAATTAGATGTGGTAGTTAAATTTTTTATTCTGGAACTTGCACTCTGAGGATTTTCTGATGTGTTTCAGTGAGCAATGTTATACGCTTGTGTTCCTTGACATCAGACTAACTGTACCATTCAGTAAACTTTGTTGTCATTCATTAATCTTTTCTTTGGTTTCCATTTGCTAAATTGGTCTATAGCTCGGGCTGTCAGTGTTTGTAAGCTATGCCACACATGTACTATGAACAACTCCAATCGGTCAACTCAAACGGACGATGATTTTGTCCGTTTGGGTCGGCCCGATGGACACCCATGTCCGCTTTCATGTTTGGCTTGGTGCTTGCGCACGACTCTGGCCCAACACATTTTTAGGGTCACGCGAAAAATATACCGCAAATATTTTGAAATAAAAAATGTTAGTTAAACATTAATGCCAGCCGCAAAGGCCGGCGAGAGTCCATGAGTCCACTTTACATTAAGTAATTTTTTAATAAAACTAAAAACTAGGAGGAGGCGCGCTGCCCTAGGCGTCCCTGTCGTTGGGGCCTGTGAGGTTGATGAGTGTCGGCGTCGAGCCGGCCTAGGGGAATGATGTCTCCCAGGCTATGGTGACGTCCTCCGCCGCTAGCTGTACCACCGTCGGTTGGGCAGGCCCACCTGTAACAGCCCGAAACCGACGCTCCAGATGCCTTCCATGTATCCGAGTTTTGCCGCGCGATTTATTTGTTTGTTGCCTTCTTCATAGCATCATTTGCATTGCATCATGTCATCATGCTTGATCTCATTAAGATTTTCCAACTCAAATAAATAAATCGTATGGATCTTGGATCCATTTAAATCGAGGGAATTCACATGGTGATTTCTCTTTATAATATATCACTATTGTAGGTTGCTGCTAACGCGACACTACGATCAAAGACCCTTCGACGAAACTGCGTGCGATGCAATAATCACAAACAGTGGTGTAAAAAACCCGTCAAAAAGGTGCAAAATGTTTGTGATGAAAGAGCCATCAAACACGGTCCAGATTTTAGTTGTGTGTGTGATTCAGGGCATATGGTTGATCCAGATGAACAGTTTGTGATTAGGCAGAACAACAGAAACGGACAGCCATCACTACAAAAAAATACACTTTCGTGATGATATGTGTTTGTCACAGTAGGTCGCATTTTTTGTCATGCATGTACATCCATGACGATTTTATGACAGAATCAAGATAGTCATACTTGTGCTATCGTAGAAGTGTTCCATGACATTACCAAAATTATCATCACGGAAGTGTCCACTTCCATGATGATAAATCACACGTCACAGAAGTGCTTTCGTCAAGGGTTACCGACACGTGGCATCCACCATAACGGAACGCCTTTAAGCTATCGGGTCCGGTTTTGGATCCGATAACCTATTAACAGCCCCGACCAATGGGGATTTTCCACGTGTAAAATCATCATTGGCTGGAGCAAACACGTGTCGGCTCACCGTTGGGACAGATGTCATCCACTCATTGGACCGAAGGCTCCTATGATACGGCAACATGTGGCATGGCCGAACAGAGGCCCATTCCTGTGAAAAGGCCGGCCCGTTTGACTTGGTCAAAAGG
Source organism: Triticum timopheevii (assembly GCA_963921465.1). Taxonomy (NCBI): domain Eukaryota; kingdom Viridiplantae; phylum Streptophyta; class Magnoliopsida; order Poales; family Poaceae; genus Triticum; species Triticum timopheevii. The sequence continues at coordinate 246,234,567 of OY997262.1, read as the reverse complement.
TGGCGGGCCAGCTCACGGAAAGCCTGTTAACGGCCTGTTCACATATAGCCCATTTACAGCCCGCTAACCCAGGGCCCGTTACGGCCTCTCCGAATTAGGCCCAGTAGCGTCATCTGGGCCGTCCAATATGATTCCAGCCTGTTTTAACTTCTGGCCCATGTGTGACCCATGACTTCTTTCGGCCCATATGAGGCCCTTTGTAACTCTTGGTTCATTAACGGCCCGTGGTGAAACTGGCCTGTAATGAACAGTGTATCACTTTATACCCATTAACGGCCCGTTATTCCATTGGGCCGTTTCCATCCCAAGTTATCTTTCGGCCTTCTCAGGCCCCATTGATTCTTGGGCTCATTTGTAGCATTCGGTTACATACGGCCTATTACTTTCATTTTTTGCTTGTGGGCCAAATTCAGTTCGTCATTACAGTCGGCCCGTTTGTGGACCGTTAATACGTTGGGCCGTTTTCATGTCAAAAAAAACCGTAGGGCTGTTTTCATAGAGTTATCAAATACGTCCTATTAACGGCCCGTTATGGTCCACGAATAGTACGGCACATGATTTGCGAAATGATGATACACCTCGTAGAAGGCCCATGGATCCTATGGCCCGTATGAGGCCCATGGATCGTACGACCAGTAGAAGGCCCATGGATCGTATGGCCTGTAGAAGGCCCATGAATCCTAAGGCCCGTATAGGAGGCCAATGGACGATCCTACGGCCCGTATAGAAGGCCAATGGATCCTATGGCCGAAAGAAGGCACATGGATCATACGGCCTGCAGGAGACCCATGGTTACAACAGTCCGTGTGTTGCCATGATTATTTTGGCCTAGTTACCAAAAATAGGCTATTGTGGCCACTAGAAAAACACAGAAATAGAACTGCAGTGACTACAAGCAAACAACTAAACAAGACAATAAGGAAATAAATAAGCAAGCAATTAATGCTAGCCTATTACCGCTATTACAGATATTACATCCACTGGGCATCAAAGTTCGCCACCAGTGCAAATATAGGGAACAAAGCAGCATATTACATACACTGGCCATCAAAATTGGCCACCAGTGCAAATAAACGCAGCAGCAAAACAAGAGCATAACTGAAACAACTTCAGAAGAGCTCGAGAAACGTTATCCTGGGTATCCACCATGCTGGCAATAAGCTTAGCAAGCTTATTAGCTTTGTCCTATTTTGCACTAAAATCCTCCAACGCTTGTTGTTGCACCAGAAAGTATGCATCTGAATGCTCCAGGGACTTCCGTAGTCCTTTCGCTTCTTGTCGCAGCACAGATGATCGATGTCTTTCAGCTTGTAGTTGAGACTCAAGAAACCGAACTGATTCAGACAGTGAGTTTGAATAGCTTGTGCAAGCGGTAGCGGCCAGTAACTCGAACACTAAACCAAGACAGGACATTGGGGTTGTCTCGCTGTCTTCAAGATAGTCTTCCTTAGCTGTTTTATCAGCTTCGTTGGAGACCAACAAGGATGTGTCACTATCCTGAACCTTATCTGCATTACTTCCTTTACCATTGCTTAATAAGGCACTCTTCCCCAATATTCTGTCAGCATTCTAAAAGAAGAAAGAAGCAGACACATAACAAGTTTAGCATGTACTAGTATATGAAACTCATTTCGGTGAACCGGTTCATTAGTAAAGTGGACATGATTAAACTAACAAGTCTTCTATTGCCAAGTACTAGTACATAATAAAAGCATCAAACAAACATATATCTATGTCCTATGGTCACTGCATTGTCTTGCCAAATCAAAATAGAGACACGGTTCAAATCATATCAGTTCAAGACAAAGCAGCAGTGAAAGAATACAAAGCGTGGGAAACTACACGGCACAACAAGATTTCAGATGGGTACCACCGGTCTACATGTACAACAACACTATTGGCTCTGTTGTGATGCTAGTAATGTGCATGATATGAAAGTCAACTGTATACACAATTGAAATTGAAATCAATAGAGCTATTGATAAGAGCAAACCTATTAAAGAAACATGCGTGAACATACCTGTTGTGCCTTTGGAGTTTCGATTGGATCCTTCAATTTAAAAATAAGTTTGTATGAGTAAATACAGTGATACAAGAGGAAAGCAATCATAGTTTAAAAAGGCGCGCTTAAGCGCGCCTAGGCTCAAGGCATTGGCAAAACGCATTGCACATAACTACGCTTAATCTGTGCATAACTGCGCATAAGCATGCGCTTTGGTCAGTAAAGCGCAAGGCGGTGGCAAAACGCACAATTAACGCCTAGCGCTTTTTTGAACTATGATAGCAATGGAATCTTAAATTAGAACAGTTATTCTTCAGGTTTAGGCACTTCTTCTACATGAACAGAGTACAGTAAGACGCAAGAATATAATACTTAAAAATAGAAAATGAGCTCATAGACCTTACCACATTCTTGGTTCGGGACCAGTACAGAACAAGGCGTTCCTAGTCATCGTCCTGTAAATGTGTCTCACGAGAACGTAAGGGAATTTGATGAGTTTCTTTGCCAGTGAAGTACGTTTTCTTCAGGTAATTCCGATACTGCCACTAAGCATTCTTGAAGATAGCAGAGGTATTAGCACAGGTTACCTCATCCTGAGTGTCCAAATCGGTCCTTCTCTATAGAGAAAAATGGGGAAAATTGTTGTATTATAACCATCATGGAGGTAGGATGTATGGGACGAAGCAAAGTAATTGCCATGAATAACATTACTTACACATAACTCCTGGACAAACACCTGCAACTGGCATTTTCCTTCATCTTCAATATAATATTTCCAAGATGGGAAGATACGCACATACGATTTAACAACATCAAATGCGATAGATGCTAAACTACGACTAGCTGGTTGTGCTTCCTCCACAGGAATAGGCGTACTAACTGGTGGAGTTGGGGTTCGCCATGATAGTACTGGCCCTTTGGGTACTGGAGCTGCCTTACTAACTGCTCTTGTTTGGGAGCTCTTTGGTGGAGATGGTGCTGCGTCAACAGGAACTGGGTTACTATCGGCTGGGGTTGGAGTTAGATTGGGTGAAGCTGGTTCTCTGTCCATCGCAGTAGGGGTTAAATCCGCGAGAGTTTGGGTTATGTGTGGTAGGGCTGGTTCTTGTGCATGTACAACCGGGGTGCTATCTCCACCAAGAGGTAGCACTATTTTATTTGAAGACCGTGTTTTTAGTCCGCTAGATACTGGCATCACCCGCTTCAATTCAAATGGCTGATAAATAGGAAACATAGTGTGGAAAAAAGAGGGCATGAAAAAGTTGACATGTATATTGTTTAATTAAAACGGATAGCATGACATAATTTCACATATATGATGTCTATCTAAACTGGATAGCATAGCATAACATAATTCAAAGATATGATGAATAACTAAACAGGATCGCATGACATAATTCACCTACATGTTATCTAAGTAATCAGGATCACATCATTTAATTAACATATGTGATTTATATTCTAAACAGATGGCATTCGATATGATGTCTGAACTAAGAACATGGTGTTGAATATTGAGTATATGATGTCTAAACTATGCAATGCAAGACACCACATGCATGATATGAGCAGTATAACCGTGCCAAGTTAGAGCATACACCTCAGTGGGGGAATAGGACTGGTCATCTGTCTCTGAATCCATCTATGAGGAGCTCTCGGGTCCCAACAAGAGATCTGCTTTGACAGGTAGCACTGTCTGCTCTGAAGGCCTTGTTTTCACTCCAGATTTTTCCATCTCCCACCCAAATGGCTGATTCATAGGAAGAGTAGTTTAATGTACAAACATTGTCAACAAATGGAAATGTAATGAAGAAAAATATGGGCAAGATATCATTCAAATATATGATGCCTGGTTAAATAGGATGGTATTGCACATTTCACATATATTATGGCTGGCTAAAAGACATGAGATTGCATAATTCCCATATATGATATAGAAACTAAACATGTGGCATTACAGAACATGTCTAAACTAAGCAGATAACATATATGACGTCAAAAGTAGGCACTGCAAGGCAACATATGCATGATATGACTAACATCATCATGCCAAGGTAGAGCAAACACCTTAGGGGGTAAATAGGAGTGGCCAGCGGTGTCTGAATCCGCCTCAGAACAGATATCTTCCTCTGGATTACAATCTGGAGAGGGGTGGGGAGGATTTGCCATTGAACCCACCATGGAGCGATGTCTGCAAGACATTGTATTGCCGCACAAAACTCTTCTCTTTTTCTCTACATGTTCAGCATGACTGTGTACAATATCTGACATGCATACGAAAAAAATATGGTGAGATTATGTAAGGGGAGCATGCAGAAATTTAGAGTGATGGTAACAACCAGTGGATGGATCCAAAAATAATGATAGCAGGCTAATGATTGCTTTAATTTAATAAAAAGACAGATGATGATTGCTTTACTATTTGTTTCCCTCCCAAGATGAACAACATAGGCATACCCTAGGTGAACCAGATATTAGACAGACATACTATTCATTGTTGCCTCGATATGTGCCCCACAACTAATTTAGAACTCAAGTTTGAACATTAATTTGGACCTGACTTGGGAGTCCAAGAGCTGAACAGGACGATAAAGTAGCAGGTAAGATTAAGCAATGCATAACATAAGCAGAAACAAAAGAGTGCGACCTCTCCTGTGGACCCGTGTACTCCTCAGGTTCATCTGCTGAGTCGATGATGGTAATGCCGTTGCGCTGGGTGCTGGCAGGAGGGAAGGAGATCTGAGGCGGCAAAAGACGGTCAGGAGTCGTGATGTCTGGTTTGGTGGATGCTTATGTCGATGGAGCAGCTCAGGTGAGGTGGACGATGTTGCGGCAAGAGCAGGACAAACCACACAAAGTTCCCTTCGACACCTACCTATAACTGAAGTAATTCTGTAAGGGCTCATTTGGCTTGCATGATTCTAAAAACGCAGGGATAGGAAAAACACCAGAATAGGATAGGAATGCACCTGGTAAACAGAGCATTTGTAAACACATGATTTCTGTCAACTTGGGTGTTTGGTTTACACGAATTGGAAGAGCAAAGGAATGCAAAGAAACATGGCCAAAATAAAGTGAAACCATATGAAAGCGTGTATAGTTAGAATGTTATTCTGCCACTAATGCACTTGGTCTTGTTTTCATGCATAGGATTTTGAAAAGTAGGTCCAGGTGGATGTTTTGCTTCATTCCTTTCAACAAAATGCATGAATAATTGAATAGTAGAGTGCCATTGGAAAATTCCCTATTGCTATGTTTTTCCGTTGAACCCAAATAGCCCTAATGGATCGACGTGAATGTATAGTAATAAGTGATGCAACAAGTGTACAACCTCTTTGCCATAGCCATGTCGACCTCAGCATAATTTGGTTGGTCGCTGAAGCAGTTGAGGCAGAGGTGGCTGTCGGAGGTGTGGAGGAAGATCTGAGGAATCTGTAGACGACGTCCAGGGCACTGCTTTGTTGTGATGGATCGTTCTGTCGTTGGAGCATCTCTGGTGAGCCTTAAGACGTCAAGGCTGAAGCAGCACAAGACAGACATCGTCAATCTCAAGTGGGATCAAGCTTTTAAATAGTGGATAGAGGACTGGTTGCGGATTAGGGTCGTAGCAGAAATGCGGATAGCGGGCGATATTGCGGGCGCTATGTCCACATAGCCAATTTAAAAAAAACACTCATAAATTTGAGATTGTTGTGTATATTTCTAGGCCATTGAAAAAATATATGACACTTAATTTGAGAAATCATCATTTATATAAGAATATAAATTATAATTGAACAATATTTGGTCGTGCAACCATGCAAGCAAGACACATTTACCAAAATAAATTACACAACACAACAACAAGGACTTATATAGCGGGCGATATTGCGGATAGCGGACGATATAGCGATCTAACAAGTGATTTTGCGCCTGCATCATGACAACATGCTATTTTCTAACGCAACCTTAAACTAACAGCGGCAGGGTGACGCTACCGCTATTGCGGATGCAATAGCGGAGGTAGCGGACACTATTTAAAAGCATGGGATTCTAATAGCATCTCCAATAGATGATGTAAAATAGATGTAAAATTTACATCACCAAAAACCACCTGACTACAACAGATGAGGTAAAAATTGTTGACTCTAAACTTAACTGTCGAAACTGAAATTTACTGTGGAATCTGAATGCTACTGTCGAAACTGAACGCAATGGTAGCAGAGAGGCACTTGACATGTAGTTTAGGGAGGGCCTACAGTTCATCTTCAACCTGCACCCCCCTGAGCCGCCAGCCACCACCGGCCGAACCGCCGGCCCCAGCGCCGCCTCGCCCACCCGAAACAACTCCCCACGGCTGCCCCGGCCAGCCCTCTAGGCCCCGCCCCCACCCTGAACACTAAGATAGATAGTGGGGTACGTCTCCGGTGAGACCCCGTCCCTGCTGCGGGTGGTTCTTCCTTAACTTCGGCAAGCCCCCCCCCCCCCAACCCCTGAAAATCGACTTAACCAAAAGTCAATTCAATCGACTGAAGTGTGGCTAAATCGGAGCAGATCAGCAGCATGAGCGAGGGGGAGAGCATCAGCAGCAGCTGGGCGAGCGAGCGATCGATCGAGAGCCGCAATAGCAGCAACGCGAGCGAGAGTCGAAGCAGCAACAGCAGATCCGGCTGGTATGGATGCCGCCGTGGAAGGGGCCTCGCACTGGGGGAGAGCCGCCATGGAGATGTCTCCCGCGGCGCCGGCTTCAAGGTAGCCGCTCCATCGGGGTGCGGGATGGAGCACCGTCGGCGCTGGGAGGTCGAGTTAAGGAGAAGGTGCGATGCGGTGAGTGTACAAACTCTTTGGTGGCGCCCAGTATGCCTCGGCTTCGTCCGAGGAGTCGGTGAGGATGTTGCGGTTCCAGTGGAGCAGGTTAAGGCGGCGCTGTGGGGATGGAGCAGCCGTGATAGACGAGGCGATTGTCGAAGCAGCTCCTTGGAGGTGGTGAATGGGGCGGCTGAACCGGCGGGACGACGAGATGGACGACGAATCCTCATCCAGGGAGGTGGACGAGGGACGTCGGGCTATTGCGGTGGACGATGTCGTCGGGGAAGAGGCTCCGGCTGGGCAGCGGTGAGGTGGTAGACGGAGGAGGGTGGGGTTTCACGGATGGAGCGGAGAGGTTACGGCGGCCTGGGATTTCGAATGGCGAAAAGGGGGCGATGGTAGGGGTGAAGCATGACTTAGGGACGCGCTTGTCGAAAATGTAGGGTGTGTTACAAAAGTACCCCCCCCCACCGATTTGAACTAGTGGCCCTTTCGGCTCATGGTTAGAAGGGGTATTTCATGTGTCGGGATTTGGCAACTGGAGGGAGTTTTCACGCGCGTTGTAATTTTGGGATAGCAAGGCGCGGGTTGTGAAGGCGCCAGTTTTGGGAGCACGATATCTGAATTTTCGGGATATAACAATACGCGGGTTGAATTTTATGGACAAGCATAACATGTAGTAATATTTTACTTGTACGTACCAAATCAATTCGCACTTCCCTCAACCAAAAAGAAAATGAAAAAATAAAACTATTCACACCAACAAAGAGAGAGTCTTGCCCCGTTTTACTATACAAATGCTATTCAAAGCTACTCCCTCCTTCCATCTATATAGGGCCTAATGTGTTTTTCGATGCTAACTTTGACCAAATTTTAGAGCAATAATATATGACATGCAACTTACACAAAGCACACCGTTAAATTCGTCTGTGAAAGGTTCTTTCAATGATATAATTTTCATATTGTGCATGTCATGTACTATTAATCTTGTCAATAGTCAAAGGCGGTCTTAAAAATCTCATTATGCCCTATATAGATGGAAGGAGGGAGTATGAATCCATGTTATGTACGATTAAATTTTTAATTTTTTTCGCTTGCTGTATAATACATGTAACCTACTCATACCAACATTTTAGTGCATTCCAAATGTCTATACTACCGCTGCAATTCGATCTAAATTTGAATTCGTTTCTCTATTTCAATAAGAATCTACAATCATGATTGTTGCCAGCTTCAACCATCATTCGTGTATTACCTTAATAACACACCACATGATTACTATAGAGATAGATATGAACTATGTGTACTACATGAACTCGAATTCTATTTTTTGAATACACTTGATGTTGATTCCAAATAATAGTACATTTGATGTACTAACTATATATTCATAATATAAACCATGTTCCATACGTACATCGTGTTTATCACACAAAGTATAGTGCCCCGTCCCCTACATTATGACAAGTATTTAGACCTGAGTTGCAAAAGCCACACATTAGCCCAAATTATAATCAATGTTCTACATTATGATATCTTCTTCAAGTATCCGTATCCACTTTTTTATAATGAATTATGATCTTTGTTCGTCTTTTACACCTTCACGATCCTCTTCTATTTATAGCTAGCGCTAACTTTCTATCGTGCATGCACACACCCGCCACCCTCTCACCCACCCTTAGCGTCCCCTCCATCGCGCACGTTCATTATTTCTCTTTAGGTCGTCCACCAGCAGTGTGTGTAGACCCTCGGCTCCTTATTTCCGGCACACACCGGTCGATATACCTCTCTAGCCAAGTGTGCCTACAAAAAACACATATTTACTTCCCCTCTTCTCTTCTCACCGTCCATGCCCCCTATGTCCAATATGATTCCACGCAGGTGCACACTCCCACCTCTCTTTTCATTGATCACATACTCGCACACTCCTCCCCCTCGACATGGTAGGCCTCTTGCACCACCTCCTAGCCACACCCTCTCCCCCTGTCTGTCTCTCCGGACCTTATTTTCTTCTAACACATGCAGGCATGTATATGAACTGATCTCCCTACATATAGCCAAGTTGACTATAATTCATTTTCACCAAGCACCAATACACTTACCTCACTAGTTATGTCTCTCCCTTTCTCGGACACACGACGGTTGATCTTCCTATGTAGTTACGTATGCTTACCACAACCATATCTTCTCCCCTCATCATCCTTGAATACCTCCCTACCCGTATCTCACACGCACGTGCATAGACAGACAGACATCCCCCACCCTCTCTTATTGATATTGCACTCATACCCTCCGTTTGTCTAGCAGGCCTCTCCCACCATTTGTGAGACGCCACCCCACCACCAACCCTCCGACGCTCTACCTTTGTCTTTTTCCCAACCTTATTCCTCTGCTACACATATCCATGGATGTCGATCGATCTCCCTCAATACATAGCTAGGTCTCTCTCCTTCCCCACACATATACTAGTCGATCGGTCTCTGCCCCCTCCCCCCCCCCCCACACGCACACTGATAGTCAAACATTGTAGGTAGGTATCCATGCCACGGAGAAAAATTGCACCTATGCCCTCTCAAATTCCAGTAGGCCAGCCGCCCTGTATCTTTGACGTGGGCAAACACAAATTCGATGGCACTCTTTATCGATCGTGCAGCCACACACTTCATCGCTGTTTTCAATTCTATTGATATCTCACATCCATGACTCCGTTCCACACACATTGAATATGTTAAGTTTTTCTGTTTGAGATATCATCAACACATTGCCTCTGTTTCGCACAAACCATCTCTCTCACACCCACCCATGTACGTACCTGCACCGAAAGATGTGCATGCAGGATGCACGTACTCATGTCTCGTTCCCGGCCACACCCGCGCGGGTACATGGTGGAGTTCGTTTCCGTACGAAAAGGCAGCCCACGTGATAATTTGACGCGTGTAGCGGTTGTTTACTCGAAGGAGGGTCGGGTACCACGCCTATACGGAACAAAGTTTGACTTGACGCATTAGCATTAAATAAAGTTATATATTCCTCAATATCACGTACAGAATATAAAACGATTGCTTTGGGGAAAATGGAAAAATGGGTTTGTCTCTCATCACACCATCTCACACAAGGCGGCCGTGGCCTCTCTCTCTCAGCGTTGGTCAGTGATCCGACCGCATCCCGTCTGCGGGCGAAAAGGGAGGATTTGCATCGTCTCTCCGTTCGACGATGTTGAGGCAGCACATCCCGATCTGCGGTACCTGTCGTTCTCTCTGACCAAGCTCCGGCGTGGTAGGGCCTTCGCCACTTGCTCGCTGCCGCAGTATGGGCAGATCCCGGCCGCCGGCGCCCTCCTAGTAGCATCCCGACGACCCTTAGGTACTGCTTCCTCCGGCCTTGCTCCACTGCCCATCTTCCCACGTTGATGCATGTGGATCTTCTTTAGTTCTTTGCTTAAATCGTATCTCGGCCGGTGTACTTTCCATCTTGCAATCTCATCCTCAAACCATTTTTGATAAACCACCATGTGCTATCTTTCCCTTATTACATGGAAGATGCTTCTTTTTTTGTCGGCGTATGTGTCTTCAACTCGTGTTATTGGGCAGTAATTGTTTCCTTTTGACCTCTTTTTGCAAACAGGGCTATCCATTTTCACCTCGTTGCTATTGCGACCTTTTGGTGAACTGCACAAATCACTTTTTTCTAAAGTGTGTTTTGTGCAGTTCCGCCAAAATGTCACACGGGCAACGTTTTTACATTTCTGTGGGACTGCGGAAAGGGAGATTGGTTTTGCTATCCTCCTTATCCAACTCTGTGCCTAATCTTCTCCAACAAGAAGTTAGTCCTAAAGAGAGATCGTAGAGGTGATCGGCTTCTATTTATGTGTGTTATGTTTCATCATCTAGTTCCACTATTATTGTAATCACACTGTCTGGATATCTTTGCAAACAGGGATGGTCCGCTCGGTTTTAGTGGAGATGCACAAAATGATCGGATTGTGGTGTCCTTCATACACCTCTTTTTTGGCTATAGAGCTGGGTGAAACTAGCTGCCAAGCAATGAACACTGTGCCAAGGAAATTGAGCCATGCCTACGAACAGCATCGATCAATTATATTTTTTCTTTATTTGTACACCTTCTCACAACTTTGCCTTTAGTTGTGATGTGAATATTGGCGCTGACCTGCGAACCATTGAGATTCCTTAGCCATGGTAGTTTCATTTGTATTTGGTGGAATGTTGTAACGAGATAATCTCGAGGCAAGACACATGAATCCTAAGTTGAAACCTTTTTTTCCTGCGGGAACCAAAGTTGAAATCTTCATAGCATCACAGTACAACTTCATTAAGATTATGCGTACATATAAACAAATCCTGAAGGATTGATAGCAATGCCAAAAACAATTCAACTTTGTTTCGCCGACATGTTGGACATCCTTCATCCGGCTCCACCTGCCATGCAGCAATATTGAGTGCACAACACAACTTCAGGGAAAGATTCACCCCGGTCGTTGCGCCGCAGTAGTAATGACTAGTGAGCAGTCAAATGACAGAGCCCCACCTTCGCCACAGTAAGTTGCTCGGACGAAGCAACCATCATTTCTCTGTTCCTTGAATCCGCTGGTACTCCCATATTCCCATAGTAATAAGTTGCTCGGGCGAATCAACCATCACTATATCCGCTCACGTGTGATGACCACAGGAGCTATCCATTCAGATTGCATGTTAAAAAAAATAAAGGTCAATAACTAATGCGGAAAACTTTTAAAAACATAATTAATGCGGCACCTCAGACCAACGCGGACAGATCGCATTTTGCACGAGAAATTACACACCATGTTTCATTGACATGTGGTCCCGTTCCAACATATCAGTGAGACGACGGTGAGTCCTTTTCTACTAGTATTTCCGAACGGACGTGTAGGCCAGGGCGCCTCTTCATGTACCGTGGCAAACTGGCAACCGTCCACCGACTCTTCGCCTTTCTCTCTCAATTTGGAACTAATGTCGCACGCTCTTCCTCTCGCTCCTCCATTTTCCTTCAGCCCTTCACCCTTCCTTCTGCCATTGTTCGATCGTCTTCTCCATGGAGGGAACAGGCCGGAAACGACCCCGTTATTCTTGCCCCGATCTGAAAGATGACGTGGTGGAGGAACTCATTGATCGGTGCGACGTCATCACCTCGGCTAGCATGGCAGGTTCGTTCAAGACCATTCTCGAGTCAACTAATAACATCATTACAAGGAACCCAAGGGTCAAGGAGCGGTTTGATCTCCTCTATCTTCTTCGCCGTGACCCTGATGACTACTGGCGCGGGGACGACGGAGGCCTCGCCTTGTGCAAGTTGATGCCGCTTGATAATGATACGTATGATGTTAAGATGCCATCGCTTGAGGGCAAGGATTGGGCAGGCGCAAATGGAGATTGGGTTGTTTAACTGCGAGTGGGAGCTGCGAGTGGGAACTTGTGAATGTGAATGTGTACACTCATCACCGGGTTCCACTTCAAAAAATCTCAGCAGACTGCCCAGAGGTTGAGCACACTGGTATTCTATGCACATTCAAATACGATCATGGTGACTGTCTTCTATGGAAGATAGCAATTTGTCGAGTTCCCACTTGCTCTTGGAATTACAAGAACTATGAAGTTGTTGCTATCTTCGACAAGCTTGTTATCGTCCTTCGTGGTTAGACTTGATGGATATTGCTCAAAAATCAGTTTCTATATACACGGATGTGTACTGGGATGCAATTCAATATGAGGGTATTGTGTTTGCTTCCACGGCTCATGGCACTATTTTTGCATGGGATCCTCGTAGTTTCGGTACGTTTGTCTTCCACCATAATTATAATTGTTTCATCCACATGCATGCGGGTTAGCAAGTTTCCCTTTACTAATTAACCTTCTTCTTGTGTTTCCAAGGTCCTATGAACATTCCACCACCTATACTTGAAAAATTTATAACCAAGGGGGAGATGACGATGGTGATGATCATGAGCATGAGGACAAGCAGAACGTATATACTCAGTGGCGCCTGGCAACTAATTCTGATGGATCACTTCTTCTTGTCTGTATACAGCGCACTAAGTTTGTTACTAATGAGGGAGCACATGTTGTCTCCCATGGCCGCACTCTCCGGATGTCGGTGTACTAAAGTAGGGGTACCTTAGTATCCCGAACTTGTGCACGGGCAGTCGCAGCGCCCCGCGGCAGGGCTTGCCGGGCGTCTGCCAAGATCCTCCGTAGCTCCTATTGATGCCATTCAAGAACAAAGTGTTTTAACTAAGAAGACAAGGCCCCGGCAAGAGGAGCTTGCCGGGAAGGACAAGGCCCCGGCAAGAGGAGCTTGCTGGGAAGGCCAACCAAGGCATTTCAAGAAACTTGCCGCGACGCGCCACATGTCCCGGCAAGACCCGACGAGCGACAAGCTTCCGGGCGCGACAAGACAATGACCGCGGCAAGGCACTTGCCGCAGCGAAGCCACCGCTCTGCGCCCACGTTCCAGCGCATCCGACGACGTGTCGCCGCAGGATCGTTCCTGGCGCACGTGGCGGGTGGCTGTGCAGCCAAGAGGTGCAAGGTGGCAAGCGAAGATGATGAGAAGGCCATCGTGGCGAATGGTGGCGCCGCTAACGGTCATTTCCTGCACTGTTTGGGCGACCGGACGGGCATTAAATGCCCTTGTCCCCTGCCGTCAGAGTTAGGTAGGGTGCACTATAGATAGCAGTTGTACCAACCCCTCTTTTTACATTTGTACCCCTGTCTGCGTTGCCACCTGTCGGTGACCCCTTTAGCCTATAAAAGGAGGCCCATGCGCAACGTAGAAGGGGTTCGACTCATTCAAAACCACAGAACGCTCACACTTTCGAGCAAGAACATAATATCACCACAAAGCAGCAGTAGGAGTTTTATCTCTCCGGAGAGCTCCGAAGCTGGGTAAAATCCCTCGCGTGCCTCGCCTCGATCTGCTCTTCGTGCGCCCTCCGCTCCCTGCCGGACCGAGAAGGGGCCCTGCCCCATAGGTGTTTGTTTCCCATGACACCGGACCTATTCCAACACCCGTTGCATGGTATTCAGGATGGATACTCGTGTGCTAGTGCCAACACCTTCTCCCTGGTACAGAATTGATAGTCTTGGAGAAAACTCGCTCTTCCTTGGACAAAACTATCCGATGATGGTGAAAGGCGATACAACTGCTGTTGACACAACGTTACTAGTACCATTTATGAGAAGCAACTGTGTCTATACCTCGGACATTTGGGTGGTTCCCTACCATGGTACTGATATAGTAGGCCGCTTCAGCCTGGATGATCAGTCCTGCGTTGGTTTCGAGATCGACAATAGGTGGCCCGTCCCAGAGAATCACTTGTGGTTCAAAGAAAGCATTTCCAACACCGAGGATTGGTTGAGTTGAAGTTCATTTCATTGCTTGTTATTTGTTGTGTGATGAAAACTTTAGTATTTATAATGTATCCTCGTTGTCGGTGTGGGTTGATGACCTGTTGTATCTAATAAAATGATATGCCTGTGATAAACTTACTAAATTTATGAATGGTTTTCGAATCGCTTCTCTGAGTGAGTGGTGCGACGAGGCAAACAAATATTTTCCGAATACATAATTGTACGTGCATTGCAACAGGTTATCGGTGAGGCCAATTAACAATAGTAGTACACTATTTGTACTAGCTTCACATGCTTCGCGTGTCGGGCGGGTGTTTTTACTGTAGCCATATGTTAATGTGTTCGCTGTGGACATAGCTTTGGTGCCTTAAAGGCACCAACCTTTGGGTCACTGACGTGTGGGCCAGCCACCTGTTGGGCCCATATGTCATAGACACAAAGGTAGGTGCCTTAAGGCACAAAAGCATCATCCGTTCGCTGTACGTAACCAGCACCTCCAATCCTCAATACTAGTACTATATAAGTAGTAGGAGTAGTAGGGTGGCATGGGCCAGAACAAGCATTCACGTCCAGGAGTATGGCACACGCCACCCCCACGACATCCATCTGACTGTTGGGGAACGTAGCAGAAATTCAAAATTTTCTACGCAACACCAAGATCAATCTATGGAGATACTAGCAACGAGAGAGAGGGGAGTGCATCTTTATACCCTTGAAGATCACAATGCGGAAGCGTTACAAGAACGCGGATGAATGAGTCGTACTCGTAGCGATTCAGATCGCGGTTGATTCCGATCTAAGCGCCGAACAACGGCGCCTCCGCGTTCAACACACGTGCAGCCCAATGACGTCTCCCGTGCCTTGATCCAGCAAGGGGAGAGGGAGAGGTTGGGGAAGAATCTGTCCAGCAGCAGCACGACGGCGTGGTGGTGGTGGAGGAGCACGGTACTCCAGCAGGGCTTCGGCAACCACTACGAGAGACGAGGAGGGAGAGAGGTAGGGCTGCGCCTTGGGAGAGAGAGACTCGTGTGTTGGGCAGCCCCAAAACCTCCACTATATATAGGGGCAAGGGGAGGGGAAGGCGCCCTAGGGTTTCCCCTAGGGGGGCCGGCGGCCAGGGCATGTGAGATCTCCCCTTTGGGTAACTTGGCCCCCAAGCCAGGAGGTGGGAACCCTGGATGGGGCGCCCCAAACCCCTGGTCACGTGGGAATAGGTGAGGGGGGAGCACAGCCCCTTAGTGGGCTGGTTTGCCCCCTTACCTTGGCCCATGAAGCCCCCCCAACACTTGCCGGGGCTCCCGAAACACCTTTCGGTCATGCTGGTTATCACCCGGTACCTCCGGAACACTTCCGGACTCCAAAACCCTTCGTCCAATATACCAATCTTCACCTCCGGACCATTTCGGAACTCCTCGTGACGTCCGGGATCTAATCCGGGACTCCGAACAACATTCGGTAACCGCGTACATCTATTCCCTATAACCCTAGCATCATCGAACCTTAAGTGTGTAGACCCTATGGGTTCGGGAGACACGTAGACATGACCGAGACAACTCTCCGGCCAATAACCAACAGCGGGATCTGGATACCCATGTTGGCTCCCACATGTTCCACGATGATCTCATCGGATGAACCACGATGTCAAGGATTCAATCAATCCCGTATTCAATTCCCTTTGTCTACCGGTATAGTACTTGCCCGAGATTCGATCGTCGGTATCCCGATACCTTGTTCAATCTCGTTACCGGCAAGTCTCTTTACTCGTTCCATAACACATCATCCCGTGATCAACCCCTTGGTCACATTGTGCACATTATGATGATGTCCTACCGAGTGGGCCCAGAGATACCTCTCCGTCACACGTAGTGACAAATCCCAGTCTTGATTCGTGCCAACCCAACAGACACTTTCGGAGATACCCGTAGTGTACCTTTATAGCCACCCAGTTACGTTGTGACGTTTGGTACACCCAAAGCATTCCTACGGTATCCGGGAGTTGCACAATCTCATGGTCTAAGGAAATGATACTTGACATTAGAAAAGCTTTAGCATATGAACTACACGATCTTTGTGCTAGGCTTAGGATTGGGTCTTGTCCATCACATCATTCTCCTAATGATGTGATCCCGTTATCAAGGACATCCAATGTCCATGGTCAGGAAATAGTAACCATCTATTGATCAATGAGCTAGTCAACTAGAGGCTTACCAGGGACATGGTATTGTCTATGTATCCACACGTGTATCTAAGTTTCCTATCAATACAATTATAGCATGGATAATAAACGATTATCATGAACAAGGAAATATAATAATAACCAATTTATTATTGCCTCTAGGGCATATTTCCAGCAGTCTCCCACTTGCACTAGAGTTAATAATCCAGTTCACATCGCCATGTGATTAACACTCACAGGTCACATCGCCATGTGACCAACATCCAAAGAGTTCACTAGTGTCACTAAACTAGTTCACATCATCATGTGATTAAGACTCAATGAGTTCTGGGGTTTGATCATGTTTTGCTTGTGAGAGAGGTTTTAGTCAATGGGTCTGCAACATTCAAATCCGTATGTACTTCGCAAATCTCTAGGTCATATTGTAAATGATGCTTCCACGCTCCACTTGGAGCTATTCCAAATGGTTGCTCCACCATACGTATCTGGTTTGCTACTCAGAGTCATTCGGATAGGTGTTAAAGCTTGCATCGACGTAACCCTTTATGCCGAACTCTTTATCACCTCCATAATCGAGAAACATGTCCTTATTACTCCAAGGACAATTTTGACCGCTATCTGGTGATCCACTCCTTGATCACCTTTGTACCCTCTTGCCAGACATGTGGCAAGGCACACATTAGGTGCGGTACAAAGCATGACATACTCTATAGAGCCTATGGCTAAGGCATAGGGGACGACATCCGTCCTTTCTATCTAATCTGCCGTGGTCGAGCTTTAAGTCTTAACTTCATACCTTACAACTCAGGCAAGAACTCCTTCTTTGACTGATCCATCTTGAACACCTTCAAGATCATGTCAAGGTATGTGCTCATTTGAAAGTACCATTAAGCGTTTTTTATCTATCCTCATAGATCTTGATGCTCAATGTTCAAGCAGCTTAATCCAGGTTTTCTATTGAAAACACTTTTCAAATAACCCTATATGCTTTCTAGAAATTCTACATCATTTCTGATCAACAATATGTTTACAACATATACTTATCAGAAATTCTATAGTGCTCCCACTCACTTCTTTGGAAATACAAGTTTCTCATAAACTTTGTATAAACCCAAAATCTTTGATCATCTCAAAAGTGTACATTCTGACTCCGAGATGCTTGCTCTAGTCCATGGAAGGATTGCTAGAGCTAGCATACCTTTTAGCATCCTTAGGATCGACAAAACCTTTCCGATTGTATCACATACAACCTTTCCTTACGAAAACTGGTAAGGAAACTCGTTTTGACATCCATCTGCCAGATTTCATAAATGCAGCTAATGCTAACATGATTTTGACGGACTTAAGCATCGCTACGGATGAGAAAATCTCATCGTAGTCAACTCCTTGAACTTGTGAAAAACTCTTTACCACAAGTCGAGCTTCATAGACGGTGACATTACCGTCCACGTCCGTCTTCTTCTTAAAGATCCATTTATCTGTACCCAACATTCTTATGACCATCAGGTAGTTCTTCCAAAGTCTACACTTTGTTTTATACATGGATCCTCTCTCGGATTTTATGGCCTCTAGCCATTTGTCAGAATCCGGGCCCACCATCGCTTCTCCATAGCTTGTAGGTTCATTGTTGTCTAGCAACATGACCTTCAAGACAGGATTACTGTACCACTCTGAAGTACTACGCATCCTTGTCACCCTATGAGGTACGGTAGTGACTTGATCTGAAGCTTCATGATCACTATCATAAGCTTCTACTTCAATTGGTGCAAGCGCCATAGGAACAACTTCCTGTGCACTGCTACACACTAGTTGAAGAGACGGTTCAATAACCTCATCAAGTCTCCACCATCCTCCCACTCAATTCTTTCGAGAGAAACTTTTCCTCGAGAAAGGACCTGATTCTAGAAACAATCCCTTTTGCTTCCGGAACTGAGACTGGAGGTATACCCAACTGTTTTGGGTGTCCTATGAAGATGCATTTTATCCGCTTTGGGTTCGAGCTTATCAACCTGAAACTTTTTCACATAAGCGTCGCAGCCCCAAACTTTTAAGAAATGACAACTTAGGTTTCTCCAAACCATAGTTCAAACAGTGTCGTCTCAATGGAATTACGTGGTGCCCTATTAAGGTGAGTGCGGTTGTCTCTAATGCCTAACCCATGAACAATAGTGGTAATTCAATAAGAGACATCATGGTACGCACCATATCCAATAGGGTGCAACTATGATGTTCGGACACACCATCACACTATGGTGTTCCAGGCGGTATTAATTGTGAAACAATTTCCACAAAGTCTTAATTGCGTGCCAAAGCTCGTAACTCAGATACTCATCTCTATGATCATATCATAGACATTTTATCCTCTTGTCACAATGATCTTCAACTTCACTCTGAAATTACTTGAACCATTCAATAATTCAGACTTGTGTTTCATCAAGTAAATATACTCAGTATCTACTCAAATCATCCGTGAAGTAAGAACATAACGATATCCACTGCATGCCTCAGCACTCATTGAACTGCACACATCAAAATGTATTGCTTCCAACAAGTTGCTTTCTTGTTCCATTTCACTGAAACCGAGGCTTTCAGTCATCTTGCCCATATGGTATGATTTGCATGTCTCAAGTGATTCAGAATCAAGTGAGTCCAAACTGTCCATCTGCATGGAGTTTCTTCATGCGTATATACCAATAAACATGGTTCACATGTCTCAATCTTTTTCAAAAATGAGTGAGTCCAAAGATCCATCAACATGGTGCTTCTTCATGCGTTTTATACCAATATGACTTACATGGCAGTGCCACAAGTAGGTGGTACTATCATTACTATCTTATATGTTTTGGCATGAACATGTGTATCACTACGATCGAGATTCAATAAACCATTCATTTTGGGTTCAAAACCATTGAAGGTACTATTCAAATAAACAGAGTAACCATTATACTCCTTTAAATGAATAATCGCATTGCGATAGACATAATCCAATCATGTCTATACTCAACGCAAACACCAAATAACAATTATTTAGGTTTAACACCAATCTCGATGGTAGAGGGAGCGTGCGATGCCTTATCAGATCAAGCTTGGAAAAAACTTCCAAAACATATCGCTAGCTCACCTTTAGCTAGTCTCTGTTTACTCCGCAGCCTTTTATTTCGAGTTACTAACACTTAGCAACAGAACCGGTATCTAATACCCTGGTGCTACTAGGAGTAGTAGTTAAGTACACATTAACATAATGTATATCCAATATACTTCTATCGACCTTGCCACCCTTCTTATCTACCAAGTATCTAGGGTAATTCTACTCCAGTGGTTGTTCCCCTTATTACAGAAGCACTTAGTCTTGGGTATGGGTTCAACCTTGGGTTTATTCACTAGAGCAGCAGCTGATTTGCTGTTTCATGAAGTATCCCTTCTTGCCCTTCTTGAAACTAGTGGTTTCACTAACCATCAACAATTGATGCTCCTTCTTGATTTCTACTTTCGCGGTGTCAAACATCGCGGATATTTCAAGGATCATCATATCTATCCCTGATATGTTATAGTTCATCACGAAGCTCTAGTAGCTTGGTGGAAATGACTTTGGAGAAACATCACTATCTCATCTGGAAGATTAACTCCCACTCGATTCAAGTGATTGTTGTACTCAGACAATCTGAGCACAAGCTCAACGATTGAGCTTTTCTCCCTTAGTTTGCAGGCTAAGAAAATCGTCGGAGGTCTTATACCTCTTGACTTGGGCCCGAGCCTGAAATCCCAATTTCAGCCCTCGAAACATCTCATATGTTTCGCGACGTTTCGAAATCGTCTTCGGTGCCTCAACTCTAAACCGTTTAACATTACTGAACTATCACGTAGTTATCAAAGCGTGTGTGTCAGATGTTCGCAACATCCACAGACGACGTTTGAGGTTCAGCACACTGAGCGGTGCATTAAGGACATAAGCCTTCTTCCAAGCAACGAGGACAATCCTCAGTTTACGGACCTAGTCCGCATAATCGCTACTATCAACTTTCAACTGAATTTTCTCTAGGAACATATCTAAACAGTAGAACTAAAGCGCGAGCTTACGACATAATTTGCAAAAATCTTTTGACTATGTTCAGGATAATTGAGTTCATCTAATGAACTCCCACTCAGATAGACATCCCTCTAGTCATCTAAGTGATTACATGATCCGAGTCAACTAGGCCGTGTCCGATCATCACGTGAGACGGACTAGTTATCATCGGTGAACATCTTCATGTTGATCGTATCTACCATACGACTCATGCTCGACCTTTCGGTCTCTTGTGTTCCGAGGCCATGTCTGTACATGCTAGGCTCGTCAAGTTAACCTAAGTGTTTCGCGTGTGTATATTTGGCTTACACCCGTTGTATGTGAACGTTAGAATCTATCACACCCGATCATCACGTGGTGCTTCGAAATGACGAACTTTCGCAACGGTGCACAGTTAGGGGGAACACTTTCTTGAAATTTTAATGAGGGATCATCTTATTTACTACCGTCGTTCTAAGCAAATAAGATGCATAAACATGATAAACATCACATGCAATCAATAAGTGACATGATATGGCCAATATCATTTTGCTCCTTTTGATCTCCATCTTCGGGGCTCCATGATCATCATCGTCACCGGCATGACACCATGATCTCCATCATCATGATCTCCATCATCATGTCTCCATGAAGTTCTCTCGCCAACTATTACTTCTACTACTATGGCTAACGGTTTAGCAATAAAGTAAAGTAATTACATGGCGTTGTTCAGTGACACACAGGTCATACAATAATTAAAGACAACTCCTATGGCTCCTGCCGGTTGTCATACTCATCGACATGCAAATTGTGATTCCTATTACAAGAACATCAATCTCATACATCACATATATCATTGATCACATACTTTTGGCCATATCACATCACATAGCATACCCTGCAAAAACAAGTTAGACGTCCTCTAATTGTTGTTTGCATGTTTTACGTGGCTGCTATGGGTTTCTAGCAAGAATATTTCTTACCTACGCAAAACCACAACGTGATATGCCAATTGCTATTTACCCTTCATAAGGACCCTTTTCATCGAATCCGATCCGACTAAAGTGGGAGAGACTGGCACCCGCTAGCCACCTTATGCAACAAGTGCATGTCAGTCGGTGGAACCTGTCTCACGTAAGTGTACGTGTAAGGTCGGTCTGGGCCTCTTCATCCCACAATACCGTCGAAACAAGATTGGACAAGTAACGGTAAGCATATTGAACAAAATCAACGCCCATAACAACTTGTGTTCTACTCGTGCATAGAAACTACGCATAGACCTAGCTCATGATGCCACTGTTGGGGAATGTAGCAGAAATTCAAAAATTTCTACGCAACACCAAGATCAATCTATGGAGATACTAGCAACGAGAGAGAGGGGAGTGCATCTTCATACCCTTGAATATCGCAATGCGGAAGCGTTACAAGAACGCGGATGAAGGAGTCGTACTTGTAGCGATTCAGATCGCGGTTGATTCCGATCTAAGCGCCGAACAACGGCGCCTCCGCGTTCTACACACTTGCAGCCCGATGACGTCTCCCGTGCCTTGATCCAGCAAGGGGAGAGGGAGAGGTTCGGGAAGACTCCGTCCAGCAGCAGCACGACGGCGTGGTGGTCGTGGAGGAGCACGGTACTCTAGCAGGGCTTCGGCAAGCACCACGAGAGACGAGGAGGGAGAGAGGTAGGGCTGCGCCTTGGGAGAGAGAGACTCGTGTGTTGGGCAACGCCAAAACCTCCACTATATATATAGGGGCAAGGGGAGGGGAAGGCGCCCTAGCGTTTCCCCTAGGGGGGCCGGCGGCCAGGGCAGATGAGATCTCCCCTTTGGGTGACTTGGCCCCCAATCCAGGAGGTGGGAACCCTGGATGGAGCGCCCCAAATCCCCTGGTCACGTGGGAATGGGTGAGGGGGCGCACAGACCCTTAGTGGGATGGTTTGCCCCCTTCCCTTGGCCCATGAAGCCCCCCCAACACTTGCCGGGGCTCCCGAAACACCTTTCGGTCATGCTGGTTATCACCCGGTACCTCCGGAACACTTCTGGACTACATAACCCTTTGTCCAATATATCAATCTTCACCTCCGTACCATTCCGGAACTCCTCGTGACGTCCGGGATCTCATCCGGGACTCCGAACAACATTCAGTAACCGCGTACATCTATTCCCTATAACCCTAGCGTCATCGAACCTTAAGTGTGTATACCCTACGGGTTGGGGAGACACGTAGACATGACCGAGACAACTCTCCAGCCAATAACCAACAGCGGGATCTGGATACCCATGTTGGCTCCCACATGTTCCACGATGATCTTATCGGATGAACCACGATGTCAAGGATTCTATCAATCCCGTATTCAATTCCCTTTGTCTACCGGTATAGTACTTGCCCGAGATTCGATCGTCGGACTCCCGATACCTTGTTCAATCTCGTTACCGGCAAGTCTCTTTACTCATTCCGTAACACATCATCCCGTGGTCAACCCCTTGGTCACATTGTGCACATTATGATGATGTCCTACCGAGTGGGCCCAGAGATACCTCTCCGTCACACGGAGTGACAAATCCCAGTCTTGATTCGTGCCAACCCAACAGACACTTTCGGAGATACCCGTAGTGTACCTTTATAGCCACCCAGTTACGTTGTGACGTTTGGTACACCCAAAGCATTCCTACGGTATCCGGGAGTTGCACAATCTCATGGTCTAAGGAAATGATACTTGACATTAGAAAAGCTTTAGCATATGAACTACACGATCTTTGTGCTAGGCTTAGGATTGGGTCTTGTCCATCACATCATTCTCCTAATGATGTGATCCCGTTATCAACGACATCCAATGTCCATGGTCAGGAAATAGTAACCATCTATTGATCAACGAGCTAGTCAACTAGAGGCTTACTAGGGACATGGTGTTGTCTATGTATCCACACATGTATCTGAGTTTCCTATCAATATAATTATAGCATGGATAATAAACGATTATCATGAACAAGGAAATATAATAATAACCAATTTATTACTGCCTCTAGGGCATATTTCCAACACTGACACCATATTATTTCTTGGAGTCTATGCTAGAGCAATCTCTTCAACCTCGTTGTTTCTCTAACTTCAGCCATCGCGCGGCAGGCGAGGTGGGGTTTTGCCGATAGTCGGTTTCCTCAACTGCAGTCCCACTTGTAAGGCCAACTCCAATTTACGACCCCAAACGGACCGCCATTTTGCACGAACTCCAACGATAATTTTGACTAGAAAAGCAAGACCAAAGAAAACAAGAACCACAAGAATACATTTTACTACTCTAGAAGATATCCAACTTCCATAACTGCTCCTGTAAGTTGGATAGTGCCTTCTTGATGCATTCATTGTTGATCTGCGGAGGCTCGATCTTGCGTGCTTATTTCTTCTTCGAGTGTAAAGAAATAGACGTTGCTTCCTTGCATCTAGTCTCATATCTAGCCTCTATTCTAGTAGGAGTATCAACAAGTGCAGTAGTCTCATCTCTAGCCTCTATGCTAGCTAAAAGTGCTAGAACATCTACTAAATTGCGCTCTATCAATATATCGATGTACTCGTCTTCCCAATACAAAAACTTGCATCCATTCTACTCCCTCCGTTCCACAATACATGCCTTCTATTTGTCAAAATATAGATGTATCTAGACATGTTTTAGTATATAGGTACATCCATTTTTGGATAAATGGAAGTCAAGTATTTTGGAACGAAGGGAGTACACAATAAAATTTTTAAGTTAGCACAACTAGTCTAATCCGAGAGCACAACCAAAGATTTGGTCGGGTTCTTCCTCCTTTTGCTGACACGTGGGACATCCAGCATCCAGGTCGTGTCATGCAAGAAAATAGAGTGGTAGTTGAAGACACGTGATGTGCATCTTGGGTTAAACTGTAAATAGAATCTTACTACTCTTGAGTAACTCCAAAAGCGGCCACCGAAGATCTTTATTGGATTTTTTTCATCACCAGCACGTCGAGGTGAAAGATATGCAGGTTCAGTGGGTCCTCTTGTGTTCTCACTGACATGTGGGACCGCATGTGAGCAAACACACGATGGGCTCCGCGTGTCCGCTGGCTAGCTGAGAAGAGAGATAGAGGAGGGCTGAGCACGGACTCCAGGAAATTTGTTCTACGTAACCAGGACCTCGATATTCGTGTGTGGTTGTTTTTAGAATAAAAAAAGGAGGTACCCCTACTTATGTTACTCCCACTATGCCTAGCCTAAGGTTAGTAGGTGACCTTGCGCTTTGCTCTTCGCCTCTTTCGGAAGTCGATGATTCTACAGAAGTACTTCTGGCAATCTGACACCAAATGAACTGCTGCACGTCCACCGCTTGTGAGCAAAAGTTTCTCCTCGTGCTGCGAGCCACCGCGCACGCATTGGCGAGGGAGAAGGCGTAATCAAGCTTCTCGTCGTTGCGAGTTGACGGGACACATCAAAGTTATTTAGTACGTACTCTCTCCAAAAAAGGGCTGACCAGGTCATTGCTACCATCCCGTGCTCCGTCATTGAGTACGTGCACTATTCATGTGCCATCGAGGAGAAAAAATATTGCGTAGGTGCCATTGAAGTGCACGACTCACTTACGCACTTCTTATCTAATTATCTCCATTTTCTTGCATGACACATGCACCTTGATGCTAGATGTCTCGCGTGTTGGGAAAAGGATGAACAAAG
Organism: Triticum timopheevii; assembly: GCA_963921465.1. Taxonomy (NCBI): domain Eukaryota; kingdom Viridiplantae; phylum Streptophyta; class Magnoliopsida; order Poales; family Poaceae; genus Triticum; species Triticum timopheevii. The sequence continues at coordinate 246,209,482 of OY997262.1, read as the reverse complement.
CTCATGTAAAATAAAAGAGTTGAAGAGCATAGATTCCCAATGACCGAGAAGGAGCAAGGAACCTCGCGGTGGAGCGTCTGCAAGGAACCTAGCGCATTTTCCCCTATTTTTTGCCGCCTGCCCACCTATAAACAAATAAAAGAACATGAACTTTTCGCTAACCACTAGAAACGATACATCAGGATGCTAAGTTGAAGATGTTTTATACTCCCTCCGTTCCCAAATATAAGTCTTTTTAGATATTTCAATAAGGGACTACATACGAAACAAAATGAGTGAATCTACACTCTAAAATATGTCTACATACATCTGTATGCTATAGTCTATTTGAAATGGCCAGAAAGACTTATATTTAGGAACGGAGGGAGTAGTTTATATTGAATTATTGATAACCACGCAACAAGCCACGCATGTACAGGACGCATGCAGCCACGCATGTACACAAGCCAACACACTAACTCCATCCGATCCAAATCATGCACATATACGCGCAGCATGGAGCACACAACGCACATACACAACACGTGCATGCACACACGCTCGGCCGCAGAATGCACATGAATAACACATGCATGCGCACACACTCGGCTGCATGGAGGCATGCGCCATCCGCGGCGACGTCCGGTTCGTCGTGCTACGGCGAAGCTCGCACGCAACGGCGCATACGCATATCTTGCTGCACCTCTTTGCCGTCGTTGCTCAACTACTAGTTGGAGACAAAGACGACCGTAGCCTCGGCCTTTGAGTTAGCACCGATGAAAAAACACGCACGCTGCACGCACACAAGCACGTATGGAGTGCCCACAACGTGGTGGTGGTGCGTCCCCAGTCGCCTCTACTCCTTCTGCACACATTGTCTATCAAGGCAGCTGCATGCTAATGATGATGTGGGTGAGATCTTCTAGGACTCAGATGATGACGAGGAAAATTATGAGACACAAGGTGACGTACACCGTCAAGGTCCACAGTCAAGGGGCTGCTAGTAAGTGCTTAGATGTGCTTAGAGCAAGTATAATAGAGTTGAGTCAGCGGGCTATAAGGAATAAACTAGTATATTTCTGCTTAAGTGGAGGAAAGAGAAGAGGAAAGAGAAGGTAAGCGGGCTCTTCATGAAGAGCCAGCTCTAGCACGTGCTCCTAGGCACTTCGTGAGAATGAAAGGTGGGCCACATAATAAAAAAGTAGTGCACTCTTTTGATCTACTATTGTACATGTTAACTATAAGATTTGGGCTGTAGATGACAGGTGCTAAGTGCATTAAATGGCTTAGTAACTCAAGTCTTCAATGCATAGGTGCTTAGTTTATTGGTGCCACATCATATTTTATGCCTACGTGGCAAGCTTTGCAGCTATACATGGTGGAGCACTGGGAGAGGCCAAGGCTGGTCATAGTGGGGAGTAACTTATACTGTAACATATTACTATGTTACTCTAAACATCTCTATAAACCGGAAAGGAGGGAGTAGTAACATAGAGTAGTGTCATGCAGAGTATGGGAGCACATGATGGCCCTGTTTGGATCTGAGAGTTAGAGTTAGTTTGGGTCAGTTTGGACTCAACTAACCCCAAAATATCAAAACAGGGAGGGTTAGTTTGGGTTAGATGCATCTAACCCACTCAAAAAAAACTGCGGACCGATCCCAAGTTGGCTTCTCACCTTCTTAGCCCAAAAAAACCCTCCCCCCTCCCGCGCGCGCTTCTCGCCTGGCGCCAGCTGAGCCTCCCGCTCCACATTGATGGCAAGTCAGGGCGACGCGACCTCTCACTGCTTCCGCTGTTGAAGCGGCACGCTGACCGAGGGCACTGCCCGCTGCACGCCCGTCATTTCAGACTACACAGTGGGGAGTAACTTTGGAGCAAGTACTACAATTAGATGACCTAAGCAGGCTATAAGGATTTAAATATAGTATTTGTGCTTAGTTTAAGGAGAGAGAAGATGTGATAGCCTGGTTTTTTCCCTCTCTTGTTTGCCTGGTTTTCAGTTGATTTGGATTTGACTTTGGAGTTTTTGAATCATTTCATTTGGACTTAACCACTTGGGTACCCCTTGACTTTCACCCAAGTGCTTCAAATCTTTCTCAAACCATCACTTCATCTCTGGATCATCTCAAAATATCACTTGGAATACTTTTCTTAAATGAAAAATATTCATTTTGCCCTCCTAAACCCTAGCTAGCCCTTTGTGCTCCAAAGCAACCCTAATTTCTCTCGCCCCTAATATCCTGAGAAAAATCCCAATTATTCTTTGAACCATAGGGCACCTTTCTGAGCGAAAATATTTAGTCACTTTTTGGAATATTTTGGCTACAGAAAATATTATCATTTCTGGACAGAAATGGTAGTTTCTACAGCAACTACCATGTTACTAGCTCCATTGTAGCTGGTTTTTCTTGTGCATCTTTACCTTAGTAAGTGTTGGCTAGCCTCCAAAGCCCAGCCCTCAACTCCCAGTGGTTTGACCACAGTAAACCTCCAAAGTTACTGTCCAGAAACTTACTTGGAGTACAAATTCATTTCTACTGCACCTAGAACCAAACGCAACCATGGTAATACTCAGAAATACCAAGGACTACACGCCAGAGATGAAGTTAGCGCTTAGGTTGGCCTGATGTCATAGTTCATGCGGCGACTGCGTTCGTCCAGGTGTGCTGGCATGCAAAACACGCGCTCTGAGTGCCGCCGAGCGCTCTGTTGCAGGCGTGCTCGCTGCCCAGCCTGCCCGAGCATGCCAAACCGCGCCACCATCTCCGTCTCCACTCCCTTAACTCCTCCCTGGCACTCACCGACGCCGGAGCTCACCGCAGCAGGCACGGGCATGGTCTGGCCAATGACACAGAGCGCGGCGCACTGTGCTCATCATCTTCCCCTTGCCCCTATGCTCGTCCGTGCTCGCCAATATATCCCGCGTGAACTTCGTCCTCTTCCCCCTCTCTCTCTGGCGCCGTTCGTCGTCGGGCGCCGTGGACAGGTGTCCTCTGGCGGAGCCCGAACCCCCCTCGCCGCTCGCCTATAAATGCGGCCACCCCCAGCCTCCTCGAGCACCCACACCCACTCCCACACTCACCACAAGGTAGTAGAAAGCCGCAGCCCAGCCAGGCAGGCCGCGGGCTGCCGTCCCCAAGCTCGAGCTCGCTGGCGATCCCCTCGGGCGTCCTCGCAGCTCCATCCCCTCCCAGGCCAGGGCAACCCTGCAAAGGCCTCCGCCACTCTTCGGTGAAGCCGTTCCGCCCTATTGGAGCCCCTGGTGCCGCCCTAGCCGCCGTCGTCTTCGTCTCCGGTGACCGCTACCCTCTGCCTCCGCTGGAGAGGCTATTTCGACGCCGTCCGGCCACCCCTAGCCACACTACGGGTACGGGCAGGTGCGCCATCATCTTCTCCTTCGATTCCCCCCTCTCATTTCGTCCCAAGAGCCCTCGCCGTCAGCGTGCGCTTCGGCGAAGCTCCGCTACTCTCTGTTTCCCTCTCCCCCTCCTCCTCACCTGACTAGTGGGGCCCGCTAGTCAACCACTCTGTACGCGCATGAAGCGGTACGAGTGGTGGCGCCCTAGGCTTTTACGCCTTCGACGTCACCCCCCCAGTCTGTTTTATTTTTAATTCAAATTCATTTAAATCCAGAGAACTTCAAACTGCCATAACTTGTTATCTATAAGTCCAAATGCATTGATTATTTTTGCATTGTGTTCTTTGTCCAAAAATCTAGCAGCTCCCAAAAGATGGGATTTTTCCTTGCTGTCTAGATTTTCTGGTGAATTTTAGAAGGTTTCTTGATGTTTTCTTTTTGTGGTTTTATTTATTTTCAGAAGAGCAGGCTTGTCTTGAGGATCACCAGGAGGCTTGTGAACCTCATCTGCACTAAGGCAAGCCACATCAACATTTTCATAGTGCCACTTCAATATTTGTGATTTTCCTACTTGAACTAATGATTATTCATGCATTTAAATTATTAATATGATAATTATATTTTGTTAGATGCTTGTTATATTAAATATGCTTGATTTACAGAAAGTTTGAAGTGAATCTAGTTGATAAGCTAACAAGGATTTAGTTATGAGTAATGATAGGATAATATGGTTATGGAGATAAATAATTAGTGAAATTATTCTTGCATGATCAATAATGATGAGTTTGCTAGAAAAGATTCTGGTTTAAGTGAGGTTTGATCTTAACCAGAGGAGTATCATGAGTTGATGGTTGCTCCGTGAGAGTGTAGTTGACTAGTTATTTCATTGATATGTGATGCATATGTTGGTGATGCATGTCATGGCATTATGACACCGGTTACTTTCACTTTAAGTTGAACCTGATAATAACTCAACTTGAATATGTTGTTGACCGGGAAATGATGTCGCAGAAACGAGTCTTTCCAAGTGCAACCACATTTGCCGGTATGGGACGGCCTTAATTCGTTTCATTGTCGTGCCTTTGGTCGGTGCCTCCATCTAGGGAAGGTTATGGGCGTGCTATACCCTGTCCCGGTAAGTAGGCATAACGGTGGTCGATGTGTCCTGAGGTAGACACGGGGCCACCCAGGAGTTGCCCGATGGGGATTGAGTCAGAGTGGCCGGGAGAGTGTCATGGCAATGAAGTGGTTTCGTCGGAATGCCATTGGTCCACCCGAATGGGAGTGCGAGGCCATGGGTTCTGTAGTGTGGGTCTAGTGCACTACCTCTGTAGAGTGTATTAATCTATCGATAGCCGAGTCCATGGTTACGGACACGCTCGAAAGTAGGGTAAACCATGGGTCAACATTTGATAAATTTGCACACTAAGTATGCACTGAGGTGGTGGCAGAAAGGCCATCATGTTGAGTTGGACAAGATGTGGTCATGGTTGTGATCGCTGTAAGGATAAGGACCATTTATTGGTTGGGTTGTGATTTCCATAAGGATCACAGGCCATTTATTGGTCGGGTTGTGATCGTCGTAAGGATCACGGGCCATTTATTGGTCGGGTTGTGATAGCCGTAAGGATCACAGACCATTTATTGGTTGTGGTTGTGATCGCCGTAAGGATAACGAGTTTGTCTCTGTGTTCATCACATTTGTGATGTGGAAATGATCACGTTCTGTAAGCTAGTCCAAGGGACGAGTACGACTTGAGCATAGTCACAGCATGTTGGATATATTGTTGCATTGTTATTAATTGGTTAAATATCATGATATTGTTTTTCATTATGTTTATGCTTGTTGTGAGCTTGCAAGTACATTCAATGTACTGACCTGGCGTGTCATGCCAGATTTCAGGAAAGTCTCATTGGAAAGGAGAGCTGTCCGAGTCTAGATCGTGTCCACATCGGTGTCCCTGTGCTATGGAGTTCCGCTACGACGTTGTTCCGCTGCCGCGTAGTTGTCATGATCGAGGCCCCTTTATGTTCACTAACTAATGTACATATTGTTCAGCCGCACCGGGTGTGCCGCTTGGCCTTGCTAACTGTTGTAATATAAACTTTGATCCACTAGCAACAATAAAGCGGTTGTTTTTCTGTACCAAGTTGTTATGTGTTGCCAGAAGACAAGGTCTCTGGGCTGGCAATGCATGGTAAACCGGTTGATCTGAGCCGGTGTCGGTGTACTAAAGTAGGGGTACCTTAGTATCCCGAACTTGTGCACGGGCAGTCACAGCACCTAGTGGCAGGGCTTGCTGGGCGTCCGCCAAGATCCTCCGTAGCTCATATTGATGCCATTCAAGAACAAAGTATTTTAACTAAGAAGACGAGGCCCCGGCAAGAGTAACTCGCCGGGAAGGTCAAGGCCCCGGCAAAAGGAGCTTGCCGGGAAGGCCAACCAAGGCACTACGAAGAACTTGCTGCGACGCGCCACGCGTCCCAGCAAAACCCGATGAGCGACAAGCTCTCGGGTGCGGCAAGGCAACGGCCGCGGCGAGGCAACCACTCTGCACCCACGCTCCAGCGCATCCGACGACGTGTCGCCCCAGGACCATCCCAGGAGCACGTGGCGGGGCGCTGTGCAGCCAAGCGGTGCGAGGTGGCAAGCATAGATGACGAGAAGGCCATCGTGGCAGGCGGTGGCGCCCCTAACGGTCATTTCTCTGCACTGTTGGGCGAGGCGGACGGGCATTAAATGCGCTTGTCCCCTGCCGTCAGAGTTAGGTAGGATACATTGTGGATAGCGGTTGTACCAACCCCTCTTTTTACTTTTATACCCCTCTCTGCGTTGCCACCTGTCGATGACCCCTTTAGCCTATAAAAGGAGGCCCATGCGCAACGTAGAAGGGGTTCAACTCCTTCGAAGACACAGAACGCTCACGCTCTTGAGCAAGAACATAATACCACCACAAAGCAGCAGTAGGAGTTTTATCTCCCCGGAGAGCTCCGAAGCTGGGTAAAATCCCTCGCGTGCCTTGCCTCGATCTGCTCTTCGTGCGCTCTCCGCTCCCTTGCTGGACCGAAAGGGGCCCTGCCCCATAGGTGTTCGTTTCCCCACGACATCTTTGGCGCGCCAGGTAGGGGGGCGTCGAGGTTGTGCGAACCTGATCCGGCGTTCGTGCGCACTACATCAACATCTTCATCGACATGCCACCGAAGAAGAAGGCTTCGGAGGTGGCCGCTCCGTCCACATCGATCCCACCGCCACCGGAGCAAACAGGCGGTGGGATGGACACCGGCGGAGGTGCGGGCGCCGACGGGGGGACTCACGTCGTCACCAGGTCCAAGGACAAGGCCCCGCAAGCTTCGGCGTCTGTACATACACCGCACCCCTCCCAGGAGGTGCAGGGTCGACAACGCCATGGTGCTCCTAGCACCGTACTCGCGTTGGAGCAAGGCCGAGCTGGTGGATCGCGGGACGCTCAAGGCCAACATGCGCGTCAACATGCTGGCACGAGCGCGGTACGGTCGCCTGGACGAGATGTTGCTCCTTCTAACGCTGTTAGAAGTCTGAGCATATCTCGCTCCTCGCGTCGTTCGCCGCCACCGCCCAAGACTCCAGAGGAAGCGCTGGCCCGAGCCCAGCTGCTTCTAGATTACCCTCCAGCGCCAGACAAGATCGACGACTGGAGGGCCTCCATTCAGAGCCTCATCGGCTTCGCCAACGGCGACAAGCCCCGGCAACCGAGCGCATCAAAGCCCCGGCAAGACGCCCAGGCGCAAGACGACGCCGACAAGACCGCTGGGGGTGCCACCATCGTGCACTCCCCGCCCCGAAGGCCAAGATCGCCGACTCGTCGGGCTAACCTCGACACCGATTCCACCGCGTCGTCGGACCCGCGAGCTCGTCGCGATCAGCGCCAAGTTCTCCAAGAACGACGACAAGAAGACGCTCGTACTCGCATCGAGCGTCGAAGAGAAGCGCGGCGTCAGTCAGACCAGCACGCTGGGCCCGCTGTTGATATGCATGCGCCAGGGGAACCAGGCGACTTGCCGTACGCGGTAGGTTGCCCTGCGTTCACTCGTGAGCTGCGGCAGGTCCAGTGGCCCAGTACCAAGAACTTCAAGCCAGATGTACCCGAGAAGTACGATGGCAGGATACATCTGTCAGAGTTCCTCAGCGTCTACACCATCGTGGTGCAGGCTGCCGGGGGGCGCGACGAGAAGATCCTCGCCAACTACTTCCTGTTGGTGCTCAAACCCAACGTCAGATCTTGGCTCATGCACTTGCCGGACAACTCCATCTCTTCATGGGCAGATCTGTGCCATCAGTTTGTCGGCGCCTTCACAGGCGGCCACAAGCCCCATGGCCAGGAGAGCGATCTTCATCTGCTCGCCCAGAAAGAAGGAGAACCCCTGCGCAAGTACATTCAAATATTTAGCCAAGTGCAGCGCAACATCCCAGACGTCCACCCTGCCGCGGTTATCAGCGCGTTCCATCAGAACGTGCGTAACCGCAGGATGAGGGAGGAGATGGCGATGTGCAAAATCAGAGATGTCAGCGAGCTATGTGTTCTGGCCGACAAATGTGCATGTGCTGAGGAGGGGAGGAAACTCCCCGAAGAGAACGCAAGAGCAGAAGGATCTGACAGTGAGGATGCCGCACTGGCAAAGAAGAACCGGAGGCGAAATAACAGGAAGAGGAAAGCTAAGGATGTGTTGGTTGTCGAGCAGTCCGGCAACGGAGGTGGCGCCGAGAAGGCCAAAGCTGGTGACTCCGGCGAGGCTATGGTGGCCGCCGACAAGCAGGACGGCTCCGGCAAGCAGTACTGCAAGATCCACCGCACCAAGGTCCATGATCTCCAGACTTGCAAGAAGGTTGAGCAGCTTGTTGAACTACAGAAAGCTGAATACGAGCGCCGCGACAAGGAGAAGGCCCAGGAAGGTGGCGGAGGATCCGGCAAGAAGCGTCCCGGCCGGGGAGGACGCCGCGGCAAGGCCAAGCAGCGGCAAGGAGACAGGCCTCCCCGCGGCCGCGACAAGGATGAAGACGAAGATGAAGAGATGGATGAGGATGAAACCGACGAGCAGGAGTTTCAAAAGGCAACAGAGGTTTTGTGCGTCGACGGCGGTGCTTCTCTGCATACTTCACACCGCCAACTCAAACAGTGGGTGCGTGAAGTTAATGCGGCAGAACCGTCAGTTGAGTCGTGCAAGCCTCTGAAGTGGTCCAGCACGCCCATCATCTTTGACGTTGAGGATCACCCTGATCGCATAACTGCGGTCGGATGCTTGCCGATGTTGGTTTCGCCAACTATCCGCAACCTCAAGGTCATGAAGATGCTGGTTGACGGTGGGGCTGGCTTGAATCTGATCTCCTCCGCAGTGCTCAAGAAGCTCCAGATCCCCGACAGCGAGCTCGAAGAGACTGGTACTTTTCAAGGAATTAACCCGGGAAGGAGCAAGCCGAAGGGGAAGATTACACTGCCAGTGACATTTGGCAGCGAGCTGAACTTCAGGACAGAGAAGGTCACCTTTGACGTTGCTGATTTCCCATTGCCCTACAATGGGATACTTGGCCGTCCAGCGCTCGCCAAGTTCATGGCAGCCTCTCATTATGCTTACAACGTGCTCAAGATGCCCGGTCCGATAAGTGTCATTTCTGTCCCTGGCGACAAGAAAGATGCTCTTATCTGTACCGACAAAATCTACCGGGAAGCAGCAGCCGCAGCAGATTGCAAGACACTTGCCGCTGTAGCTCCCGGGGGGAAGAAGAAGACCAAGTCCGGCAAGAGCAGCTCTGATGCCCACTCCGGCAAGCGCACCTCTTCGGAGTGCTGCGCTATCATCGAGGACGCACCATCGAGCTCCACCGGCAAGTGCAAGAAGGCAAAGACAGCTTCACCAGAGACCAAGAAAGTGGCCGCCAAGGAGGACGGCACTGGTGGTACCTTCACCATCAGTGCCACGCTTGACCCTAAATAGGAAAGCGCGCTTGTTGCTTTCCTGTGGGCGAATGTCGATGTGTTTGCATGGCAACCATCTGACATCCCCGGTGTTCCCAGGAAAGTAATTGAGCACCACCTTGCCGTCTGCCCTCACGCGCGGCCCGTCAAGCAGAGAGTAAGGAAACAAGCAGTGGAGCGACAAGAATTCATTGCTGAAGAGATCAAGAAGTTGGAAGCAGCAGGCCTGGTCAGAGGAGTGCTCCATCCAACGTGGCTGGCCAATCCTGTAGTCGTGCGCAAAGAGAATGGGAAATGGAGGCTTTGTATTGACTTCACTGATGTTAATAAAGCTTGTCCCAAGGATCCATTTCCCTTGCCGCGCATAGACCAGATTGTTGACTCCATGGCAGGATGTGATTTGCTTTCATTTCTTGATGCATACTCAGGATATCACCAGATCTTCATGGCAGAAGAGGATGAAGTGAAAACCGCATTCATTACTCCACGTGGCACGTAATGCTTTGTACGGATGCCTTTCGGACTAAAGAATGCTGGTTCAACATTTGCAAGGGTAGTCAGTCATGCTTTTGAGCCACAGTTGCACAGAAATGTGGAAGCTTACATGGATGACATAGTGGTCAAGAGCAAGGACAAAGAAACTTTAATCCAAGATTTGGACGAGACCTTTGCAAATCTGCGCAAGATCAATCTCAAGTTGAACCCCGAGAAGTGTGTGTTTGGAGTCCCTTCCGGCAAGCTTCTCGGGTTCTTTGTATCCCAGAGGGGGATTGAAGCTAATCCCGACAAGATCAAGGCCATTGAGCAGATCGAAGCACTGAAGCGCGTCAAGGATGTGCGAAGGCTTGCCGGCTGCGTTGCTGCTCTCGGTAGGTTCATCTCTAAGTGTGCTGAGCGCGCCCTGCCATTTTTCAAAATTTTGAAAAAGGCAGGTCCAATGAAAGGGACTCCGGAAGCGGAGGCTGCGCTGCAAGACTTGAAGAAATATCTGTCCTCCACTCCAATACTTGTCGCATCTAAGCCACAAGAGAAGTTGCTGCTATACTTAGCGGCAACCAATCAAGTGGTTAGTGCTGCGTTAGTAGCGGAGAGGGAGGCAGATGATGAACCAGCGGCCGCGGCAGGCACATCCAGCGACAAGCAGGGGGCTTCCCTGACAAGCTCTGGTCCCGACGAGGATAGATCTGTGCAACCAGAGGAAGAGAAACAAAGGAAGATGGTGCAGCGCCCAGTTTACTTTATCAGTTCCCTTCTTCAGGGGGCTAGATCAAGGTACTCTGGTGTGCAAAAGTTGCTTTTCGGCCTTCTCATGGCCTCGAGGAAGCTGCGCCATTACTTTCAAGCACATGAGATCATAGTTGTCACTCGATTTCCGTTGAAAAGGATACTACAGAATCCAGAAGCAACAGGCAGGATTGTCGAGTGGGCACTGGAACTGTCGAGCTTTGGCCTCAAATTTGAGAGTACCTCAACTATCCAGAGCCGAGCATTGGCAGAATTCATAGCAGAGTGGTCGCCAACACCCGATGAAGAAACTCCGGAGACGAGCATCCCTGTCAAGGAAGCAAGCAAAGAGTGGATCATGTACTTCGATGGTGCCTTCTCGCTGCAAGGCGCCGGTGCGGGCGTACTACTTGTCGCACCCACCGGAGAACACCTCAAGTACGTGGTTCAGATGCACTTTCCCAAGGAGCAAGCGACAAACAATACTGCAGAGTATGAAGGCTTGCTTGCCGGACTCAGGATCGCGGGAGACCTTGGGATCAAGAAGCTTATTGTCAGGGGTGACTCGCAGCTTGTCGTCCGACAAGTTAACAAAGATTATCAGAGTCCGTTGATGGAAGCCTACATTGATGAAGTGAGAAAACTAGAAGAGCATTTTGACGGTCTACAGATGGAACATGTTCCGAGAGTTCAGAACGACATTGCAGATGTCCTGTCAAAATGCGCCGCGCTCAAGTTGCCTGTGGAACCAGGGATCTTTGTGCTCAAGTTGACTCAACCATCTGTAACACCATCAACTGGACAGAGCAAGAAGAGGAAGTTGGTTTCTGGTGACTACTTTCCGGCTGAGGTCCCCAAAGCCACCGCCAAGAAGGTCCCCAAGATCAACACCGGCAGTGCTGAGGGGCAGTCTGCTCCGACAAGCCCTAGGGTTTGTTTCGTTGAAGCAGACTCTCCCGACAAGTTTTGCTCCGGCGAGCTTGCCGGGGAACATCAAGATCCAGCTGAACCTCAGGTTCTTGCCGTAAAAGCTGATGTTCCCGCAGCAGCATTTGTGCCTTTAGTCCTTGTCGTTGAGCCGCAGGCTCCGGCATGGGCGCAGCAGATTGTCCGTTTCCTTCAAACAGGAGAACTTCCCGAAGAGCAAGAAGAAGCCGAGAGAGTAGCCCGGCAATCAAGTATGTACCAGTTTGTCGATGACATACTGTACAGAAGAAGATTCAACGGAGTGAAATTGAAGTGCATTTCCCGGGAAGAAGGACAAGAGCTGTTGGCGGAGATACATGGAGGCATATGTGGTCACCACATTGGCGCAAGAGCACTCGCTGGCAAAGCTTTCCGGCAAGGTTTCTTTTGGTCAACAGCCCTCCAGGATGCAACTGCACAAGTAACCAAGTGTGAAGCGTGCCAGTTCCACTCCAAACAGATACATCAACCAGCTCAAGCTCTCCAAACAATCCCTTTGTCCTGGCCATTTTCGGTCTGGGGGCTCGACATCCTCGGCCCCTTTCCCCGAGCTGTCGGGGGCTTCGAGTACTTGTACGTGGCGATCGACAAGTTCACGAAGTGGCCGGAGGTGGAAGCAGTGAGGAAGGTGACAGCACAATCAGCAGTCAAGTTCTTCAGGTCAATTGTTTGCCGTTTCGGAGTCCCTAACAGGATCATTACCGACAATGGCACACAATTCACGAGCCGCACCTTCATGCAGTACGTCCAAGATCTTGGCGCCAAGATCTGCTTTGCTTCTGTTGCTCACCCGAGAAGCAACGGTCAAGCGTAGAGGGCAAACGCTGAAGTGCTGCGCGGGCTCAAGACCAGAACTTTCGACAGGCTGCACAAGTGCGGAAGGAATTGGATCGAGGAGCTACCAGTGGTTCTTTGGTCGATCAGGACGACACCAAATCGAGCCACTGCCCAGACACCTTTTGCTCTAGTCTATGGAGCGGAAGCAGTTCTCCCCACGGAACTCGTATACGGATCGCCTCGAGTGCTCTCTTATGATGAGCTTGAGCAAGAGCAGCTGCGGCAAGATGACGCACTGCTCCTCGAGGAAGATCGTCTTCAGGCTGCTGTACGAGTTGCTCGATACCAGCAAGCTTAGCGTCGCTACCATAGCCGCAAAGTTAATGCCAGAAGTTTCGAGGAAGGCGGCCTTGTTCTTCGGCGCGTTCAATCCGCCAGGAATTCCAAAAAGTTGACGCCGAAGTGGGAAGGCCCTTATCGGGTAAAACGAGTCACTAGGCCTGGCGCACTCTGCCTTGAGACCGAAGATGGCTTTCCGGTGAGCAATTCCTGGAACATAGAGCATCTTCGTAAGTTTTACCCATAAGGCGCGGTTGCCGGAACTTGTTCCGGCAACCACCTTTTGTACAAGCCTTGCCGCTGTTGCATGTAACCCTTTGTACAAAGCCGGGCGCAGATCCCGTGCATAAATAAAGTTCATGTGCTTCGCACATCTTGTCAAATTTCATGCATTCTTTCTTTTTGCATACTTTATTTGACACTTTGTGCAGCACTCGCCCCGGTAAGCAATAACGAGCCTTAAGGCTCCATATCATTATTTTCTCTTCTTTCTTTTTCTCAAAGAAGAGGTTCCTTCACCCACAAGTTCACCGGGGGGGAGGGGGGGAGGAGAAGATAAGAAGATAATGGTGTGGGCTAGGCGTCGTTCAAAGAAGTTTGCCCTTGCCGGGACACAGACGACAAAAAGAAAAAAGCTAAGTCGCCAAAGTCTGAGCATGATCAGTTTTTAAATTTTTAGTTATCTTCCTTGAATGACCGTGCTTTGTATGGAAAACCTGTGCGCGGAGGAACCTCCTCGTAGCTAGTTGCGCCCTTACTTTGTTTCGTGTCCGCTCAACAACTTAAGTGTGCTGCAACTAGTTGCGGCAAGGTTTCTTGCCGGAGGCAGTACTGCCAGCGGGCTACTGATGTTCCGCACTCAGCACTCGCGGCAAGCGTACCTGCGCCGGCAAGTCCCCTAAAAGCATAGGGTAAAAACATACAAAGAAAAGAATCAAGTAAAGGAGATAACATAGCAAGCATTGCCCAGAATAAAGTTATATTACAAAAGTAACTTGTTGCGGCACTAACTAAATTGTTCTTATAACTTAAATAACAGTGACAAGGAAAGGAGAAGAAGAGTGGCCTAATCCACGTGCTCGCCGTCGATCCTCCTGACTTCATTCACCTTGTCCACAATGGGTGCGACAATGGCTTTGAGCTCTTCGAGATCAGCACCCGCCGGCAGCTTCTTGAGGATGCGGGTGAGGTCGAGGCCCGGATTGCGGAAGAGTATCTTCACCAACACCTTCTCCAAGACCTTGGCGCAGATCGCGCGCGACTCGTCAGCCAGCTTCTTTGGGATCCTTTCCCGGAGCTGCTGGAGAGCCGTCGCCACACCCTTGAAGAAAAGAGTAAGCTTGGCGCTGGGCTGGAGGTTCTCGTCGGAGGAGTACCCGAAGCCCGCCAAGTCCAGTTGCGCCAGCTCGTCGTTGATGACTGCAGCAATGTTGATGAGGCCCTCCGTCCAGAGCTCCACCGTAGCCCTGAAGGTGTTTTGAGTCTCGGCGGCCCTCATTAGCAGCTCCTCGTTGGCCTTGATCTCTTTCTTCAAATCCTCCTCTCGCCTCTTGGCGCCGCCCAGCGTCTCCGTCAGTGTAGCCAGCTTCAACTCCAAATCGGCATTTGAGTCCTTGGCGGCGTTCAGTTCCTTGCCCTTGTCGGTGAGTTGGACTTGCAGATCGCCATGAGCAAGGGCATCCTTCTCGCGTTCGCGCTGGAGTGCGGCAAGCTCCTCATCCTTCCCTTTCAGATCAGCCTCCAGCTGCGTCATCTTCACCTCTAATTCCTTCTTGGCGGCCTCGGCAGCAGCGGCAGCGTCCTTTGCTTCTTTGAGGGCCCCGCCAAGTGATTGCTCGCGTGCGGCGAGCTCCTCCTCGTAGCAGTCCAGATTGACTTTCCGCTGTGTCAGTTCACCTTCCCGGGTAGACAGCTCTTCAGCGGCAAGCCTCTGCTGCTCCTCGGCTTCGGCCTTCTCAAGGATGAACGCCTTCTTCGCCTCGACAAGCTGCGCCCTCTCCTCCACGATGGACCGGAGGGCCTCTTGGTTGCGGCTCTGGAGCTCCTCCGCATGCTTCTCTATGTCAATTCCCGCCCGAGCGACAAGCGCTTCCCGGGACTCCAGCTTCACTTGTCGGGCGCGGTAGAGCGACACCAACTTCCGGAGCAGCTGCTCCTCTTCAGATTCGCCACTGCTGCTGCTTGGCGCGTCAACCACCGCCAGCCCAGCGGAGGCGAGTACTTCTCCGTCGAAAGTCTCTCCCTCGGCCAGCGCCCTGGAACTCGACGTCCAGGGCAGCCTGATGAAGATACCTTCGCCAGCCTTCAAGTAGGCGCCGGGCTGGGGCTCTTCGAGGCCTGGTGCTGCGTCAGCGGCGGAGGGATCCGCGTTCAGTGTAGCGCCCTGCGCTCCTGCGGCCCCCGGGTCGTCAGTACGATCACCGGATCCCTCGCCAGCTCCAGCGCCAGCAGCCTTGGCGGCCTCTTCGTCGGCAGGGTCATCAGCGCCGGCCTCCTCTTCAGTAGCAGCGGCATCACCAGTATTGCCGCGCAAGTTCTCCTCGCCGGTGGCCTCATCTCCATTGGCTCCGCGGAGGGAGGATCTGAAGGCATGGAAAAGGGGGAAGAAAAAAGTCAAGCAAATATCCAAAAAGAAGACCAGAAGAAGAAGAACCCAAGGGAAAATTTCCGACAAGGAGGGTTACCTGTGCTGGGCTCTGGGACCATGGGTTCCACCATCGAAGGCTCACTGGTCCCGTCCCTTTCCGGGGAACTGCCCCTTGCCGGGGACCGCTCCCTTGCCGGAGAGCGCTCCCTTGTCGGAGAGTCGCCCCTTGGCGGCGTAGTTGAAGCA
Organism: Triticum timopheevii; assembly: GCA_963921465.1. Classification (NCBI taxonomy): domain Eukaryota; kingdom Viridiplantae; phylum Streptophyta; class Magnoliopsida; order Poales; family Poaceae; genus Triticum; species Triticum timopheevii. The sequence goes on along the minus strand of OY997262.1, from coordinate 246,194,053 downwards.
GATTGCACCTCCGGGGCAACTTCTGGTTGCTCTTGATGGGCCTGTTCTACTCCTGCACAAGCAAGTTAACAACCAAGATATCAGCAAGGAGGAAGCACCCATGCGCGCCCCACGACAAGAAGTGAACAAATACTAACGCTGGGGGCTGCGCTGGGGGCTGCTTCGAGGAGAGGTTGCCGGGTCCGTCAAGGTAGTCTCGGACGTGTCCTCTGCCATCACAGCAGGATCATCCTCGATGACAACCACGGGGACCTTGGCCCTCTTTGCCGCTCTCTCGGCCAGAGTCCTGGGATGGAACGAGGTTCGGAGGGGAGCAGATCAGATACAAAGACAAGAAACCACAAGAATCGAAGAAACATAAGTACTACGAGAAGAAAGTCTTACTCCTCCTCCTCTTCTTCCTCCTCGTCGGAGCTCAGCGCGGAGAGGTCGAAGTCCGGCACTCTCTCAGCGCGACGAGGCGGAGGAGTAGGTTCCCTTGGACGCTTGGCGGGAGCTGCGGCAGGATCAGGAGTAGCGGCTCGAGAAGATCCCGCTCCGGTTGCCGGCGCGGCATGAGGCGCTCCCGCGGCAACGGTGCTTGTCGCGGTAGAGCGCGTCCCGCGGCGCTGTAGCTGTTGGCCTGCCCGCCGCCCTGCTGTGTCTCCAGTCTTGCAGAGGTGCCTTCTTGGTTGAGCTGGGGGCTGCACTGAGGGCCCCGTCTACGGCAAGCCGCTTGAAGACGGCTGGCCACTTGCGCCCCCGGCAGGCTCGCTTGCCTCGACTTCGGACTCCCCTTCGCCAGCGACCTCCCCGCCAAGGTCCTCCCGGTCAGCAAGGCTTGCCGCCTCGGCCGCCTCTGCCTCCTCCAACGTGAACCCAAACTCGCCCGCGGCGGCGGCTGCCGCCGCCTCTTCGGCCCTGGTGGCGATGTACCGCATTTCGTCGTCGGTGGTGTCGCGGGTGAGGAGCCTCTGCTCGTCGGCACGGTTCGCCACCTCCACCAAGTTGTCGAAGAAGTTCTGCACAACGTCGTCGGCAGGCTCTTGCCACGTTGGGATAATCCCATGCGAGTCGCACTCCGGCATCATTGCGCGGATGCGATCGAGCTAGGAGTTATTGCACAACGGCACGACACCCCGCGGCAGCCTGAACCACTCCGGATGGTTGGCGTCATGCTTGAACAACTCCTTGAGCATCGCGTACAGCACCAGAACGGTGAAATTAAAATTGAGGCCTGGACGTAGCCTCATGATATCTGCCGGGCCCCCGAACAGCCAGGCGGGCCTCCTCCTCTCCTGCAGAGGGGCGATGCGGCGACGAAGGAAGTCCGCGCCAACGGCCCCTACAGTAAGCCCGGCAAGCCTGAGCCGCAGAATCCGCGTGGTGGCGATTTTCAATCTGGCGTCATCCGCCGCCAGGGCGCTCCAGTCGCCGCCGTGCACCACTCGGGCTTGACGCAGGCTGGTGAATGGCTGCGGGTCCGTGTCGACAATCCAGCACCACTCCGCCCTCCACTCATCCCACTTGCTGCGGAGCTCCCCATCCATATAAACTTCCTTCATGCCGATCCTCGAGACCCAGGCGATCCCGCCAGCTAAGGGCTCCCCCTTCTCGGCCCGGGGCATGAAGTAGTGGCGAAAAAGGGTGACATTTGGGTGGATTCCAACGAAGTTCTCGCAGAGGTGTGCAAAAACTGCCGTTGTCAGAACGGCGTTGGGGGTGAAGTCAAGAAGATGAAACCCGTAGGTATTCATAATGTCGCAGAAGAAATCGGAGAAAGGTGGGCAAAGCCCGCAATAGAAGAACAGAGGGAAGAAATAGTATCCTCTGGGACACTTTTTCGAAGTAGAAGCTTCGGCGGAGAGTACCTGCGTGCGCGGATGCGCCCGTGTCTCCGTCGACCAGAAGAGATAGAACTCCTCCCGCAGCGCCTTCGGGGTGAGCTCGGGGGGAAAGTGCTCGTTCCTTACGCAGCGCCTCCAGCCGCAGCGCCTCGGCCGACTTCACGCTCTTCCCGGTCTTCGGAGCCATGGCGGAAGCAGTGAAGGAGGTAGGCGGCGACGGCAGCGACGGCGGCGGCGAGGGAGGAGTGCAGATCTCTTTCGGCTTGGGAAGCGGAGAGGAGCGGCGGAGCTTTCTGAGGAAGGAACCGCAAGTGGCGAAGGTGGGGGAACGGCCCCTGTTTCCCCTGCTTATAAAGAGGAGAGGCGAACGTTACGCCTTTCCTGATTAAAGAATTGCCCACGATCTCTCCCACGATGCCGCGTTTGACGCGTGCCGTTACGGGAGGGCGCGGTGGATGCGGAGTTAGATTTGGTATGGACCCAGGCCGCGTGTGCCCGTGCCCTGTTTTGGGCTTGGCCCAACAGCGCTCGGCACCGTGGATGGCCCAGGCCCGGGGGCTCCTGTCGATGTACTAAAGTAGGGGTACCTTAGTATCCCGAACTTGTGCACGGGCAGTCGCAGCACCCAGTGGCAGGGCTTGCCGGGCGTCCGCCAAGATCCTCCGTAGCTCATATTGATGCCATTCAAGAACAAAGTATTTTAACTAAGAAGACGAGGCCCCGGAAAGAGTAACTCGCCAGGAAGGTCAAGGCCCCGGCAAAAGGAGCTTGCCGGGAAGGCCAACCAAGGCACTACAAAGAACTTGCCGCGACGCGCCGCGCGTCCCGGCAAAACCCGACGAGCGACAAGCTCTTGGTTGCGGCAAGGCAACGGCCGCGGCGAGGCTACCACTCTGCACCCACGCTCCAGCGCATCCGACGACGTGTCGCCCCAGGACCATCCCAGGAGCACGTGGCGGGGCGCTGTGTAGCCAAGCGGTGCGAGGTGGCAAGCGGAGATGACGAGAAGGCCATCGTGGTAGGCGGTGGCGCCCCTAACGGTCGTTTCTCTGCACTGTTGGGCGAGGCAGACGGGCATTAAATCCGCTTGTCCCCTGCTGTCAGAGTTAGGTAGGATACACTGTGGATAGCGGTTGTACCAACCCCTCTTTTTACTTTTATACCCCTCTCTGCGTTGCCACCTGTCGGTGACCCCTTTAGCCTATAAAAGGAGGCCCATGCGCAACGTAGAAGGGGTTCGACTCCTTCGAAGACACAGAACGCTCACGCTCTTGAGCAAGAACATAATACCACCACAAAGCAGCAGTAGGAGTTTTATCTCCCCGGAGAGTTTCCCCATGACAGCCGGGGTGCCACAACGCTTGGTATCAGAGCCGCGCTGACTGTAGGCCATGCTAGACTATGGCGAGTTAACTGGACGCTAGATACGAGTTGTAGTTGAGTGCCGGTAGCATTTGTAGCTGGTTGTTGCATGCATGCACTGATTTTTTTATGCTAACCTGCTAATGGTTGTGAGTGTAGATGGCTCCGTTGCTGTATCCGTGCCAGTTGCAGCTAATGTCGTACACGTCGGCGCATCTCCTTCGTAACGTGTGGCGTCAGTTGTACCCCCATGGTAACGATCCAGTCTATCGTGTGTACCCGGAGCGTCTAGCTGACTCGGTGTATGAGTATCATGCCGTGGTTACTCTGCGCACCAGTTCCGATTCCAGCACTTACACTCGTACCTCTCGGAGCGGTTATGCTTCTACCGCTTCTCAGGCCGTCCAGTTTTCTGCATTCGAGGTACTTGTTAAGCTCCGCTACAACGAGGTCCAGATGCAGAACCACCCAGGTTTCCACTACTATCCTTCTCTGCACGATAATGGTCGTGTCCGTTTCCCTGTAATTGATCCGGAGTCTAATAGTGTTGCTAGCCACCTTTCTCGCTATATCACTACTTGCTATCTTCTGATCTACAAGCTGGCTCGAGAGCTGAGTCGTGCCCGTACTGCTTTAGCCTCTACTTTAGTCTCTGCTAGATCAGTCACTACTCCAGCATCTGTAGGATTTACTCCCTATATTCCTGCCATTTCTAGTTCCCCTGTTTCCCCGGTTACTCCTCTGAGTAGCTCGGGCACCGCGACAGTGAGTCTATTTAGTGCTCCTGCTGAGTGGGTTTCACTTCTCGCCACTCCTGTAGCCCCGATGATTCACCCTCCACCTACCCCGGAGGGAGAGCCCTCGAGGCAGCGTCATCGTGTCACCTTTAACCCGGAGGTATCAGTTAACCCCGCCAGTTCAGGATCCGAGTCCACTTCAGGAGAGGACCCCGCAGCAACAGCAGAGTAGTAGAGCTTCTGAGTATTCGCAGTCGTCAGGATGGAGTACGGATGTAGTCGTACGAGTCATGATGTTTCGTTACATGTATGAGAGTAGTTGGACCTGGCATGTTGTTATCTTTCATGTATGAGTCTATGTATAATTATGTTGGAACGTTATTTTATTCGCTATATTTTCTTCGCCATTTCGGTTTTTCTCGGGCTTTTGTTGCTGGCTTCTCCCCAGTTTATTTTGAATGCTTCTCATCTCGGTTGCGTTGCCTTGGGAAAATCATATTAGGATGACGCGGGGAGGCTGCAGTAGCAATGTTCGCGAGGGTTCTCCTGTTCAACGTTTCGCACGACAGGCAGGACAATCACCCGAGCTGTACGTTCCACCACCGGTTCCACCGCCAAATCCGCCCTCCACCGAGAAAATTCGGCGTATGTTTGAGGAAAGATGAAATAATGATCTGATTGAAATATGAAGAAGTCTTCAAGCTGTGGTTGGACAGAATGGGAATCAGCCCGGTCATCACTCCAAGCTATCAGATTTTCAGAGCACTAAACCTCCTAGTTTCAGTCAGGCCATTGATCCCTTGGATGCAGATGATTGGTTGAGAACTATGGAGAAGAAGCTTGAGGTTGCTCGAACTGATGAAGGAGATAAGGTTCCATTTGTAACACATTATCTTGAAGGCGCTGCGCCATATGGTGGGAAAATGAGAGAGCCATGTGGTCTGCTGATGAAGAAATTACCTGGTCAAGATTCAAGGAGCGATTCCAGAAATATCATATCCTTGTGGGATTTATGAAGACTAAGCAGCGTGAATTTCTCGTGCTCCTCCAAGGAAGTCAATCTGTGGGAGAATATTTGCATAAATTCAATCATTTGTCACGTTACTCTCAATATGACGTGGCCACTGAGGAAACAAAGATTGATAGATTTCTTGGTGGATTAAACCCGCAACTCCGGTGTACTCACTGTATTTTCGATTTCCCAGACTTCCAAACCCTGGTGAACAAGGCTTTCATTGCTGAAAGGGAGCACAAGCATGTATCGGATAATAAGTCTGCCAACAATGATCACAAGTGCAAGTTTGAGCCAAGGAAGGAAATGCAACCAATGCAGAAGGCTCGTATCTGGCAACAGACTCAGGTAGCATACAAGCCCAATTGGTAACAAAATGTTAACAAGACCACCACCCAAGTCAAGAATAACGTACCCAACCCAATTCAAGAGGAGCGTCTGCGTAGCAATTCTTGTTAAAGTTGTGGGCTAACCGGACATTATGCCAAACAGTGTCCCAAGAACAACCGGACAAATGCTATATTCAGGACACAAGTCCATTATATGGAGGCATGCCCGAACCAGCACGACATCACGGGATACGTTCATCACATCTCCACCGATGAAGCCCAAGAGAACCCCAAAGTCGTCATTGGTATGTTCTCTGTTAATAACATACCTGCAGTGATTTTATTTGACTCTGGGGCTTCCCACTCTTTTTTTTCTTGGAGTTTTGTTGCCCAAAACAAATTTCCTTGTTTGCTTTTGGGCAAGAATATGCTGGTACAAACCCCGGGATCTCTAATCAGAAGCAATCTAGTCTGCCGCAATCTGGAAGTCAATATCAACGGAGTCTATTTTCCAACTTATTTGATACTTATTGAGTCTGATAAGTTGGATGTTATCTTGGGTATGAATTGGCCGACTCAGTATCAAGTGTGCATAAATTGTGTGACCCGACAAGTCACTTTGACCAGCCAAGAAGGACAGACTACAAAATTTTATGCTCGTAGAAGCATACCCTCAAAGGAAATGGTCTTCACAGCAGTGGCTGAATTGGAATTAATTCCGGTCGTCAGCGAGTTTCCTGATGTATTTCCAGAAGAACTGCCAGGCAGGCCACCTGATCGAGAGCTTGAGTTTGCAATAGATCTTGTGCCCGGGACCACACCAATACACAAGAAGTATTATCGAATGCCTTCATCAGAATTAGTGGAGCTAAAGAAACATCTTGATGAAATGCTCCAGAAAGGATATATCTGTCCCAGCTCTTCCACCATGGGGATCACCTGCTATCTTCTTGGACAAGAAAGATGGCAGCCTCCGCATGTGTGTGGATTACCGTCAACTAAATGATGTCACAATCAAAAACAAATATCCACTCCCAAGGATTGATGACCTGTTTGATCAGCTCAGTGGGGCCAAGGTATTCTCCAAGATTAATTTATGTACTGGATACTATCAGCTCAAAATTAAAAAGGAGGATATTCCTAAGACCGCATTCACCACTCGATACGTCTTTACGAATACACAGTTATGTCTTTTGGCCTCACCAACGCCCCTGCTTTCTTCATGCATATGATGAACAAAGTATTCATGGACTTCCTCGATAAGTTCGTGGTAGTCTTCATCGATGATATACTTATTTATTCAAGAAGTGAATAAGAGCATAAGCAACACCTCCGAGCAGTGTTACAACGACTCCATGAGCATCAGTTATACGCCAAATTCAGTAAATGCAAGTACTGGCTCAAGCAAGTTGGATTCCTTGGACATGTGCTATCCGCCGAAGGTATAGCCGTGGACCCAAGCAAAGTAAAGGATGTACTCGATTGGTTGCCACCCACAACCGTATCTCAGATCAGGAGTTTTCTTGGATTAGCCGGATATTACCGCCGTTTCATTGAAGGTTTTCCAAGATTGCTAAACCCATGACAGAGCTGCTCAAAAAGGATAAGAAGTTTGAATGGACTGAGGACTGTGAGAAAAGTTTCACTGAGTTAAAGAAACGACTGACAACTGCACCGGTATTAACTCTTCCAGATATCTACCGCAGCTTTGATGTGTATTGCGACGCTTCCAGGCAAGGACTGGGATGCGTACTTATGCAAGACGGCAAGGTAGTAGCTTATGCCTCACGACAGCTACAACCCCACAAGGGAAATTATCACACTCATGATTTGGAATTGGCCGCGGTGGTTCATGCTTTAAAAATTTGGAGACACTATCTCATCGGGAAAAGGTGCCAAATTTTTACCGATCACAAAAGCCTCAAGTATATATTTACTCAGCCAGATTTAAATCTCCGTCAATGAAGATGGCTTGAGTTGGTCAAGGATTATGACCTTGGAATAAACTACCACCCGGGTAAGGCCAGCGTGGTAGCCGATGCGCTCAGTCGAAAGCCCGTCAGTTTAAATGTCATATTGGAATCTTTGCCTCCTGAACTTAAAGAAGAGATTGTCAGCTCAACCTGGTCATAGTTGAGGCCGGTCTTGCTAATGTTTTGGAGGTTACCCCCACCCTTGAGGAAGAGATCCGCAAGGCCCAACCAGACAACACCGATCTGCAGAAATGTGCCAAGCATGTCGTGGCAAATCAGACTTCCGATTTCTCGAAGGAACAGTTTGGTACCCTCCGATTCAGGGGAAGGATTTGTGTGCCCAATCAAGCGGATTTAAAGCATAAGATCCTGTCAGAAGCCCACGAATCCTCATATTCAATTCACCCTGGAGGTACGAAAATGTACGAAGACCTTCGACAAATATTCTGGTGGGATGGAATGAAGAAAGACATTTCCTATTTGGTGGCCTGTTGCGACATATGCAACAAAGTGAAGGCAGAACATCAGAAGCCAGCCAGACTTCTCCAACCGCTGCCAGTGTCACAATGGAAATGGGATGATGTCTGTAAGGATTTCATCACAGGACTACCTAAGACCCGACGGGGCAATGATGCAATCTAGGTCATAGTGGATACATTAACCAAGGTAGCCCACTTCATCCCGATCAGAACCTCATATCGAGCAAATGAGCTTGCACAACTGTATGTATCCAGAATAGTCAGTCTGCATGGAGTTCCCCAAACCATCACTTCTGACCGAGGTTCACTTTTTACCTCCGCTTTTTGGTCCCATCTCCATCAAGCCTTGGGGACGGAATTGAAATACAGTACCGCTTATCATCCTCAGACTGATGGATAGACAAAACGGGTAAATCAAATACTTGAAGATATGCTGCGAGCCTGTGCTTTGGCCCAAGGCCCAAAATGGGAAGATTGTTGCCGTTCGCCGAGTTCTCGTATAAAAATAGCTTACAGACCAGTTTAAAGATGTCACCTTATGAAGCTTTGTATGGCCGTAAGTGCCGCACTCCGTTAAATTGGTCTCAAACCGGAGATAGCCATATTTTCGGAATGGATCTCATGCTGGAAGCCAAGAAGCAAGTCAAGGAAATCAGAGACCGATTGCAGTTGGCCAAATCTCGACAAAAAAGTTATTATGATGCAAAGCACTGACAGATCAGCTTTGAACCCGGAGAACATGTCTACCTTCGAGTCACGCCTATGAAAGGTACCAAGAGATTTCAGACTTGTGGAAAATTGGCACCCAGATTTATTGGTCCATTTCCCATTATGACACGAGTGGGTGCTGTTGCATATGAGTTGGAGGTACCCCCTAAATTGTCGGACGTACACAACATGTTCCATGTTTCACAATTACGGTGATGCATATCGCAGCCTGAGAAAAAGACTGATTTGACAGAAATAGAGTTGGCAAGGGATTTAACCTACGAAGAGAGGCCAGTCAAAATCTTCGATCAGATGGAAAGAGTCACTCGCAGTAAAGCAAGGAAGTTTTACAAAGTCTAATGGAAGCATCACACAGAGTCAGAATCAACATGGGAATCAAAAGAATTTCTAAGGGCACATTATCCAGAATGGTTTTCCCAAGCAACCGAATCTCGAGGACGAGATTCATTCTAAGTGGGGGAGGTTTGTGACATCCTGGTTTTTGCCCTCTCTTCTTTGCCTGGTTTTCAGTTGATTTGGATTTGAGTTTGGAGTTTTTGAATCATTTCATTTGGACTTAACCACTTGGGTACCCCTTGACTTTCACCCAAGTGCTTCAACTCCTCAAACCATCACTTCATCTCTGGATCATCTCAAAATATCACTTGGAATATTTTTTTAATGAAAAATATTCATTTTGCCCTCCTAAACCCTAGCTAGCCCTTTGTGCTCTAAAGCAACCCTAATTTCTCTTGCCCCTAAAATCCCGAGAAAATCCCAATTATTCTTTGAACCCTAGGGCACCTTTCTGAGCAAAAATATTTCATCACTTTTTGGAATATTTTGGCTACAGAAAATATTATCATTTCTGGATAGAAATGGTAGTTTCAACAGCAACTATCATTTTACTAGCTCCATTGTAGCTGGTTTTTCTTGTGCATCTTTACCTTAGTAAGTGTTGGCTAGCCTCCAAAGCCCAGCCCTCAACTCCCAGGGGTTTGACCACAGTAAACCTCCAAAGTTACTGTCCAGAAAGTTACTTGGAGTACAAATTTATTTCTACTGCACCAGGAACCAAACCCAACCGTGGTAACACTCAGAACTACCAAGGACTACGCGCCAGACATGAAGTTAGCGCGGCCTGATGTCATAGTTCACGCGGTGACCATGTACGTCCAGGCGTGCTGTCATGAAAAACACGCGCTCTAAGTGCCGCCGAGCGCTCTGTTGCGCGCGTGCTCGCTGCCCAGCCTGCTCGAGCATGCCAAACCGCGCCACCATCTCTGTCTCCACTCCCTTAACTCCTCCCTGGCACTCGCCGACGCTGGAGCTCGCCATAGCGGGCATGGGCATGGTCTGTCCAACGACACAGTGCGTGGTGCACTGTGCTCGTCGTCTTCCCCTCGCCCCTATGCTCGTCCGCGCTCTCCAATAGTTCCCGCGTGAACTCCGTCCTCTTCTCCCTCTCTCTCTGGTGCCGTTTGTCGCCAGTCGCCATGGACAGGTGTCCTCCGACGGAGCCAGAACCCCCCTTGCCGTTCGCCTATAAATGCGGCCACCCCAGCCTCCTCGAGCACCCACACCCACTCCCACACTCACCACAAGCTAGTAGAAAGCCGCAGCCCGTCCGGGCAGGTCGCGGGCTGCCGTCCCCGAGCTCGAGCTTGCCAGCGATCCCCTCGGGTCGGCCCCGCAGCTCCAGCCCCTCCCAGGCTAGGGCAACCCTGCCAGGGCCTCCGCCACTCTTTTGTGAAGCCATTCTGCCCTTTTGGAGCCCCTGGAGCCGCCCCTAGCCGCTGTCGTCTTCATCTCCGGCGACCGCTGCCCTCTGCCTCCGCTGGAGAGGCTATTTCCGATGCCGTCCGACCACCCCTAGCATGCTACGGGTATGGGCAGGTGCGCCATCATCTTCTCCTTCGATCCCCCCCTCTCGTTTGGTCCCAAGAGCCCTCGCCGTCGGCGTGCGCTCCGATGAAGCTCCGCCACTCTCTGTTTCCCTCTCCCCCTCCTCCTTACCCGACTAGTGGGGCCTGCTAGTCAGCCACTCTGTACGCGCGTGAAGTGATACAAGTGGTGGCGTCCTGGGATTTTACGCCTTCGACGTCACGCCCCCCTCCCAGTCTGTTTTATTTTTAATTCAAATTCATTTAAATCTAGAGAACTTCAAACAGCCATAACATTTTATCTATAAGTCCAAATGCATTGATTCTTTTTGCATTGTGTTCTTTGTCCAAAAATCTATCATCTCCCAAAAGATGGGATTTTTCCTTGCTGTCTAGATTTTCTGGTGAATTTCAGAAGGTTTCTTGATGTTTCCTTTTTGTGGTTTTATTTATTTTCAGAAGAGCAGGCTTGTCTTGAGGATCACCAAGAGGCTTGTGAACCTCATCTGCACTAAGCCAAGCCACAACAAAATTTTCATAGTGCCACTTCAATATTTGTGATTTTCCTACTTGAACTAATGATTATTCATGCATTTAAATTATTAATATGATAATTATATTCTGTTAGATGCTTGTTATATTATATATGCTTGATTTACAGAAAGTTTGAAGTGAATCTAGTTGATAAGCTAACAAGGATTTAGTTATGAGTAATGATTAGGATAATATGGTTATGGAGATAAATAATTAGTGAAATTATTCTTGCATGATAAAAAATGATGAGTTTTCTAGAAAAGATTCTGGTTTAAGTGAGGTTTGATCTTAACCAGAGGAGTATCATGAGTTGATGATTGCTCCGTGAGAGCGTAGCTGACTTAGTTATTTTCATTGATATGTGATGCATATGTTGGTGATGCATGTCATGGCATTATGACACAGGTTACTTTCACTTTAAGTTGAACCTGATAATAACTCAACTTGAATATGTTGTTGACAGGGTCATGGTGCCGCTGAAATGAGTCTTTCCCAGTGCAACCACATTTGCCGGTATGGGACGACCTTAATTCGTTTCATTGTCGTGCCTCTTGTCGGTGCCTCCATCTAGGGAAGGTTATGGGCTTGCTGTGGCCTGGCCTGGTAAGCAGGCATAACCTTGTGAGCCCGTTGTTAAGTTTTTGGTACCGGGTCCCAGAGTGGATCGTGGCCACGACGGTGGTCGATGTGTCTTGAGGTAGACACAGGGCCCCCCAGGACTAGCCCGATGGGGATTGAGTCGGAGTGGCCGGGAGAGTGTCATGGCAATGAAGTGGTTTCGTCGGAATGCCATTGGTCCACCTGAATGGGAGTGCGAGGCCATGGGTTCCGTAGTGTGGGTCCAGTGCGCTACCTCTGCAGAGTGTATTAATCTATCGATAGCCGAGTGCATGGTTACGGACATGCTCGAAAGTAAGGTACACCATGGGGCAACACTTAATAAATTTGCACACTAAGTATGCACTGAGGTGATGGCAGAAAGGCCATCGTGTTGAGTTGGACCAGATGTGGTCGTGGTTGTGATCGCTATAAGGATCACGGGCCGTTTATTGGTCGGGTTGTGATCGCCGTAAGGATCACTGGCCATTTATTGGTCGGGTTGTGATCGCCGTAAGGATCACAGGCCATTTATTGGTCGGGTTGTGATCGCCGTAAGGATCATGGGCCATTTATTGGTCGGGTTGTGATCACCATAAGGATCACGGGCCATTTGTTGGTCATGGTTGTGATCGCCGTAAGGATCACGAGTTTGTCTCTGTGTTCATCACATTTGTGATCTGGAAATGATCACGTTCGGTAAGCCAATCCAAGGGACGAGTACCACTTGAGCATAGTCACAGTATGTTGGATATATTGTTGCATTGTTATTAATTGGTTAAATATCATGATATTGTTTGTCATTATGTTTATGCTTGTTGTGAGCTTGCAAGTACATTCAATGTACTGACCTGGCGTGTCATGCCAGATTTCAGGAAAGTCTTATTGGAAAAGAGAGCTGTCCGAGTCTAGATCATGTCCACATCGGTGTCCCTATGCTATGGAGTTCCGCTACGACGTTGCCCCGCTGCCGCGTAGTTGTCATGATCGAGTACCCTTTATGTTCACTAAATAATGTACATATTGTTCAGCCGCACCGGGTGTGCAGCTTGGCCTCGCTAACTGTTGTAATATAAACTCTGATCCGCTAGCATCAATAAAGCGGTTGTTTTTCTGTACCAAGTTGTTGTGTGTTGCCAGAAGACAAGGTCTCTAGGCTGGCAATGCAAGGTAAACCAGTTGCTCTAAGCCGGGGTGCCACAGAAGAGAAGAGGATTGTAAACGTGTAGCCAGTTGCACTCCAACATACTTTGTGAGACAAAAGGTCGGGCCATCATTAATGATATAGTATTTATACTAAAGGGGCTAACGGACGCCTTAATTACTCCATTTTTTGAGACAAACCTTGGTGGGGCTATTATTGACTCTTTTTTTGAGCTATTATTGACTTGGACGTGGGGTTTGGGGGGCAAAGGCCTACTATTATACTCGCACGACCGACCTGACATGCTCTTCCCTAGCCGCCGCTGTATCATATGGTTTCGAACCGTTCCAGATCTTAGCGCCGCCATGCAATTCTTCTCCAGCCCTCCTTCTGGCGTACACCGCGAGAAGGGACACCAGTCCTCCGAACCTCGCCTTTCATGATCCTGTGTGGGAGAGGGGCGATCAGGTTTTTGGGGAGCACACTCCTGTGACTGCTGCCAGCGACGACTTCCTCAACGATAGCCTTCTTCCCCGACCTCGGTAACCTCTTCATCAACGACATGAGTGACAACATCAACCACACTGATTCTGCTCCCGCTATACAGTATGTGATTCTGTCCTCCTCGTTTAGTCTGAATCATTACTTTGATGTTTGCAATTGTCTTCATGATCTATTTACTGCTGATTCGGATTAGATCTCATACTAAATTGCTCATATATTCAACAATCCAATCCAGAAACCTAATTACATGCAATTTACTCCGAGTGGTTTTGCTGCTCTTTTGAAGCAGTCTACTTTTAAGGGGGTGCAATATAAAAGGTGGCGCACAAGAGTAGTATATTGGTTTCAGATCATGTACTGCTATGACGCCACTAAGGGTAAGACTGAGAGCGATCTTAATCCTACACATCAGGAAGCTTTTCAGAACATGGATACCCTCTTCAAAGCCACCCTGCTGAGTGTTCTTGACGATTCCATTGTGGATTCATATATGTCGTTTGACACCGGCAAAGACATGTGGGCTGCGCTCGAGGCCACGTTTGGGCCCTCGGGCGCTGGCAACGAGTTGTACGTCATGGAGCAATTCTATGACTACAAGATGACCGATGAGCGCTCTATTGTTCAGCAGACTCATGAGATACAATCACTCTCTAAGGAACTTGAGTACTTTAAGTGTGTGTTGCCGGACAAATTTGTTGCTGGGACCATCATTGCCAAGCTTCCACCTTCGTGGAACGATTTTGATACTTCTCTGAAAAACAAGAGACATGAGTTTTCTGTTTTGGATCTCATTAGCACTCTTGATTTTGAGGAGAAGGCGAGAGCAAAAGACACATGTGCTCGGGTCGCTGAGGGAGCTTCTAGTGCCCACATGGTACACTTGAAGAACTTCCAACCCAACCAGCCCGAAAACAACAAGAACAAATCTCAGGGGAAAGGCAAGTTTGATGCAAAGAACAAGCCGTCACATTCTACCAACTTCAAGAAGAATTCCCATAACGGGAAGGGATACAAACCTCAATTTTTGTAGCACCACACAAAATTTATATGGCTGCATCTACCTGCTGTCAGCTAACCTCATGGTGCTCCAGGTATTCCTACATTCGTAACTAGGTACAATGACAACCGTAAGATGAAATTAGCTTATTTGTACATTGACTTGCTGAATGCAGTGCGGAACGATCTTGTCATGTGTGGAGGAGCAAACAAGCAGTGCAGCCGAAGGTGGAAATCAACCAAGTACTTATGAAATTATATATAATCTTCCTCAGGCAGGTCAGTATCCCCTTCATCCAGATGATCATGTTTTTTCATGCCGAGCTATTGATATGTGCTACTGTTTTGCAACACCGTTTAAGTATAGCTAATGTTTTCCTATCTTTTCAGATTCAGGACAATGAATATGATTTCAGGGGAACTGCACAATATGGACTAATGTTGAGTCATCTCTATTGCCTCATGTGTTTGCTCCAAATGTGTCAACATCAATTGCAAGATGAGGCAGCTAGCTAGCTGTGGAGTTGCTAACATGCTCAAAGTGCTCGCAACATTGAGAAGAAACAAGCATGCCCAGGAAATTAATGCGTGCGCAGGGAGGCCCTTTGCTTAGAGAAGCATCGACCGATTTTATTTATTTCCACACCTTCTCACAGCTTTGTATTGGTTATAATATGGTGAATCATTGAGATGCATAGACATGCTGAACTTTTGTTCTTCTGAATGTTAGTATGCATACTGTATCTTCTGAAGCTTATTTTCATGTGAGTGTCTGCATCCAGTACTGCATCCTCTAATTTTGTGGATGCACACAGAGAAAATAAATCTCCTTAATTTACTCCATAACCACCCTATCAAATAGGCCTAGTAACAAACCAGGCGCATGCAGTAGCCGGCGGGCACATGCATCCTGCATGCATGTCCAGTCAGCCAAGTCCATGCGCCAGCTCCAATGCAGCAACGCAAAAGAAGAGAGCGGTTCTTGGGAAAAAGAGAGTAGTTAGTGCAGCGGGTGAGGGAGTCCTGGATTAAGGGGTACTCGGATAGCCGGACTATATACTTTGGCCGGACTGTTGGACTATGAAGATACAAGATTGAAGATTTTGTCCTGTGTCTGGATGGGATTCTCCTTTGCGTGGAAGGCAGGCTTGGATATTCGGATATGTAGATTTCCTTCTCCGTAACCGACTCTGTGTAACCCTAGCCCCCTCAGGTGTCTATATAAACCAGAGGGTTTAGTCCGTAGGACAACAACAATCATAATCATAGGCTAGCTTCTAGGGTTTAGCCTCTACGATCTCGTGGTAGATCAACTCTTGTAATACTCATATCATCAAGATCAATCAAGCGGGAAGTAGGGTATTACCTCCATCGAGAGGGCCCGAACCTGGGTAAAACATTGTGTCCCCTGCCTCCTGTTACCATTAGCCTTAGACGCACAGTTCGGGACCCCCTACCCAAGATCTGCCGGTTTTGACACCGACATTGGTGCTTTCGTTGAGAGTTCCACTGTGCCATCGCTGTAAGGCTTGATGGCTCCTCCGATCATCTTCAGCGATGCGGTTCAGGGGGAGGTTTTCCTTCCCGGACAGATCTTCGTATTCGGTGGCTTCGTACTGCGGGCCAACTCGCTTGGTCATCCGGAGCAGATCGATAGCTACGCCCCTGGCCATCAGGTCAGGTTTGGAAGCTTAAACTATATTGCCGACATCCGCGGAGACTTGACCTTCGACGGATCCGAGCCCATGCCAGGCACGCTGAACGGTCACGACGGGAATGACTTTGATATGCCGTCGGACAGTAGTCAGGAGATCGCACCTTCGTTGGCGCCGGGAATCAATCCGGAGTAGATCGTGCCTTCTGAGGACGGGTGGATGGACCCCTCCACGGAAGCCGAACACTGATCCCACCTCCTGTGAGAGTGGTGTCATCGGACCCTCGGACTCGTCTCCAGCTACAGGATCCGAACCGCGTGCGTCCGTGCCTGTCGAATCTGACTGGGCACCAATCATGGAGTTCACTGCCGCGGATATTTTTCAGCACTCGCCCTTAGGTGATGTGCTGAACTCATTAAGGTCTCTTTCCTTGTCAAGAGATTCCTGGCCGAACTATGTTCGACTCGAGTGGGAGGCGGACGATGAAGAAATTCGTTCCCCACCCACCACCCACTTCATAGCCTCTATCGATGACTTAACCGACGTGCTTGACCTCAACTCCGAAGACATCGATGGTATGGACGACGATGCAGGAGAAGAACAGGAACCACCGCCACCCCATCGTATGATATATATATGGTGGACACACGAAAAGAAGGCGAGGGTGACGATACAACGAAGGATAATCCCCTCGATAAGCCACCAAAGCGGGGCCGCAGATGCCGCTCTAAATCCCGCCATAGTAAAAACAGCGACAACAGCGCAAGAAATAATAATACCCCGATTGGCTCCAAAGAAAACGACGACCCCACGGACCCAGTGATGGAGCAGGATGAGCCAGGGGACGATGAGCATAGTCCGGAGCCGACGTCAGATGATGCCGATCCCGAGGATAAAATTCACCAACCTGTCTCCGGAGAAGAGAATATCCCGGACGATGATGCACTCATCATCCCAGAAAAACTCTTGGAACAAGAGAACCTCCACAGAAGGCTTATCGCCACCGCGAGGAGCCTAAAGAAGCAGAAGCAAAGGCTTAAGGCCGCACAGGATACGCTCAACCGCAGGTGGAACAAAGTGCTCGACACAGAAGAAAAATACAGCAACGATCGTCACACAAAGAGCTATCCAAAGCGCAAACTGCTACCCGAATTCGACGATGAGGCCGTAGAGCCCATTCAGCCGAAAATGACTGATCAGCCGGACTGACCGCCCCGTGGCCGTGACAAGACGGCTAATGATGCCGCACACAAGTTAGCACACAATTTACGTGAGCCCCTGGACAGAAAGTCCGGTATGGCCAGATCCATCTACGGATCCTGGAAGCGCGCTCCAGCACAGGATCAGAGCTACCTAAACGATCACATTGATCGAACATCAGCTAGGAATCAGAACTGATCACAACAACTGTCGACAGCATGCCACGACACAATCAAATACAGGGGTGCCACACACCCCCTGTGCTTCACCGATGAGGTGCTGGATCATGAATTTCCGGAAGGATTTAAACCCGTGAATATAGAGGCATAGGACGGAACTATAGACCCCAGGGTCTGGATCGAGGACTTTATCCTTCATATCCACATGGCTCGCGGAGATGATCTCCATGTCATTAAATATCTACCCCTCAAATTAAAGGGACCAGCTCGGCACTGGTTGAAAAGCCTTCCCAAAAACTCAATAGGAAGTTGGGAAGAGCTCGAGGATGCTTTCAGGGACAATTTTCAAGGGACCTATGTCCGACCTCCTGACGCAGACGACCTAAGTCACCTAATTCAACAGCTCGGAGAGTCAGCCCGGAAGCTGTGGAACAGATTTCTCACTAAAAAGAATCAAATAGTCGATTGCCCGGACGCCGAAGCCTTAGCAGATTTCAAACACAGTATCCGGGACGAATGGCTGGCCAGACACCTCGGCCAAGAAAAGCCGAGGACGATGGCAGCCTTAACAAGCCATACGACCCACTTTTGCGCGGGCGAGGACAGCTGGCTGGCCCGTAATGGCACCAGCGACCCAAGCACATCCGGAGTCAGGGATGGCAAAGGGAAGCCGCGACGCAACAAAAAGAAGCGTCAAAACAATAATGACAGCCCAGAGAACACGACGGTCAATGCCGGTTTCAGGGGCTCTCGACCCGGTCAACGGAAGAAGCCATTTAAAGGCAGCAGAGATGGACCATCCAGCCTAAGCAAGATTCTAGACAAATTATGTCAGATTCAGGGCACCCCAGAAAAACCTGCAAACCACACCCACAGAGAGTGTTGGGTTTTCAAACAGGCCGGCAAGCTGAATGTCGAACAAAAGGGGAGGGAGACGCCAAGTGAAGATAAGGACGAGCCTCGTCAGCTGAACACTGGATGACAGAAAAAATTCCCACTAGAAGTCAAAATAGTGAATATGATTTACAAAACTCACATTCCAAAAAGAACGCGCAAGCGCGCACTCCAAGACATATACGCTGTTGAGCCCGTCGCCCCAAAATTTAATCCCTGGTCGGCCTGCCCGATCACCTTTGACCGCAGGGACCATCCGACTAGTATCCGGCACGGAGGATCGGCTGCCTTGGTGCTCGACCCAATAATTGACGGATACCATCTCACACGAGTCCTTATGGACGACGGCAGTAGTCTAAACCTGATATATCAAGACACTGTCCGCAAAATGGGGATAGACCCTTCAAGGATCAGCCTAAGTAACACTACCTTTAAAGGAGTAATACTAGGTGTCAACGCCCACTATACGGGCTCTATAGTACTAGAGGTTGTATTAGGTTCTCCCAACAACTTCAGAAGCGAGGAATTAACCTTCGACATCGCTCCATTCCGAAGTGGCTATCACGCACTACTCGAAAGAACGACCTTTGCTCGTTTTAATGCAGTACCGCATTGCGCCTACCTCAAACTTATGATGCCCGGTCCACGCGGCGTCATCACCGTTAGTGGAAATACAGAGCGTTCCTTACGTGCGGAAGAATACCTGGCGGCTCTAGCAGCCGAACACTGAGTGGTCCCTCCAACCAGGACTAATGGCCGGTCGTCAAGACCACGGACACGGTTAGACGAGTGCGGCGCTCCACCCAATGTAATAGCCCAGTTGGGATTTCCCCATAAAAGTTGCTAGGGGCTGCTTGCAAAAAGAGCCCATAGTTTGGCTCGACCCTATCAATACAATAGCATATTGCATTTTCATGGTTCATTCAGATGAACATCTCGCATGAAGTCTTTCACCTGGGTTCTTTCTTATCTTTTACAGATGATAATCGTGCTACACCCCTCCAGGATACGGCACAACGGAGATAAAAGTGCAGACGTGCAGCAGGGCCCCGCTCAAAGGTTTCTTTTTAGATTAAGACCTTGCATAAACATTTTTAATGTCTCTTGTTGCTTCTTCCCCTCCAGAAACATTATACAACCGGAAGGGATACTAGCGTTTTTGGCACTTTTGTCACACCAGATTACTGCTCATACCTGGAAACTCAGGGCTTATTATCAAGGGCGTTATTCAGCGCAGTACACATTATAAAGTCTGAATACCTTAGGGAGTGTTCGGCGTCGCGAGTTTGGCCTTATATGCATCAGCTCCGAATCATGTCTTTGGTCAAATGTTGGGTTTGCCCGGCTCACATGTTTTGCTACCTTACGTTCTGTTTTATCGGCTAAGGAGGCACCGGGAGAACTACTGCGATTGTGCCCCAGTTCATCTGGACGAGCACCTCAGTAGAGAAAGCTGAAAACTGACTGTCATGATACAGCACGAGACTGGTCAACCACTCAATGACCCAGCGGAATCTTCGCGATTCCTTCGCATTAACGAAGGACCGGTTTCCCGGTCACGTACATGCACGCACCATATCCGGCTGAACGCGAAAGTACCCGGGGCTATATAGTAGCCCCACCGTCAAACTCCTATGGCTAAGTGAAAGTGTTAAAGCTATATAGTCCAATTGCCTGGTTCTCCGCGCTATCACCTCCTTAACAGACCAAGACGTTGGATCAAGTGTGACTACGCGTTTTCTCGAACACCCCCGCATTATATGCGTGGGGGCTGAAGCCGATGAATGCAAACTTTCAGGTTATATACATACATAAACAGGCGCACAAGAGGCATTATAATACTTTCAGGCAAAAGTATAAAAACAGCCTTTATAATCAGAATAGCATTGTCTTTACAATCGTGATGCATGTCATTCGAACATGGCACTCTTCGAGCACTGAGCCTCTATTAAACGGGTGCCTTCTAAGACTTCTTTAAAATAGTGCTCGGTCGGGTTCTGGCCGTCCGCCGCACTCCGGGTTGCAATAGCGGTGGGTTCCATCCTAGCCCAGTATGTTTTAACACGGGTAAGAGCCATCCGCGCACCCTCTATGCACGCCGACCTCTTCACATCATCGATATGCGACACATCACCAATGAATTGTTGCACCAATCCAAAATAGTTGTCCGGCGTTGGTCCTTGTGGACAAGGATGATCCATGACAGACCTCATAGCAAGCCCGAACAACCTATGGAGTTCGGCCCATGCGGCCATCTTTTCATTCAATGGCAGCGGACGCATTGGGGCACTAAACTGTGCCCAGAATAACCTCTCAGTCTTATGTTCTTTCTGATCTTTGAAAAACTCGGTCGTATCAGCCGCACTCTTTGCCAGGTCCGCATATGAGTCCGCCGCACTCCACAACTGATCCAGAGGGGCATATTTCGGATCTCTGAATTTCATCCGCAACAGATACGGCTTCCCAGCCACGATATCTCCGGCTTCATGAAGCTCCTCCCTCATCCCCCTCATTTCATAGCGGGTTTCCTTGGCTGCCTCCAGGGCCTTCTTCAGGTCAGCCGCCTTTGCTTGATTTTCCTTTTCAAGGAGCTCACGGCGGCTGGCGGCATCTTCCAGCTTGGTAGCCATCTAGGCTATCATTTCTTCGCTCTGGCGATGAGCACCTTTTCGGCTCTTAACTCCTCGACCGCCTTCAGAGCGGCTGCATCACTTATCCAGGCTTGCTCCTTAGATCGGGCAAGCTCCGCCCGAAGGGTCTCCACGGCAGCAGATCCATTTGCAGTCACAGCATATTATAGGTACTAACATCATGCTCCTCTTAAAAATTTGCCGACAAGCCGAATATACATACCCTGGGCCTCATCAAGCCGCTTGTTAACAAGCGCGATGTCGGCATCGGCCACGTCCAGCTGCCGCTTTAGTTCGGCAAAATCATCAGATCGGTCGACCGCCGGACCCTTGATGTCTACTACACAACCTTCTTCTTGTAGACGTTATTGGGCCTGCAAGTGCACAGGTTTGTAGGAAAGTAGCAAATTTCCCTCAAGTGGATGACCTAAGGTTTATCAATCCGTAGGAGGCATAGGATGAAGATGGTCTCTCTCAAACAACCCTGCAACCAAATAACAAAAAGTCTCTTGTGTCCCCAACACACCCAATACAATGGTAAATTGTATAGGTGCACTAGTTCGGCGAAGAGATGGTGATACAAGTGCAATATGGATGGTAGATATAGGTTTTTGTAATATGAAAATATAAAAACAGCAAGGTAACAAGTGATAAACGTGAGCATAAACGGTATTGCAATGATAGGAAACAAGGCCTAGGGTTCATACTTTCACTAGTGCAAGTTCTCTCAACAATAATAACATAGAAAGATCATATAACAAGCCCTCAACATGCAACAAAGAGTCACTCCAAAGCCACTAATAGCGGAGAACAAACATAAAGATTATGGTAGGGTACGAAACCACCTCAAAGTTATTCTTTCGGATCAATCTATAAAAGAGTTCGTACTAGAATAACACCTTAAGACACAAATCAACCAAAACCCTGATGTCACCTAGATACTCCATTGTCACCTCAAGTATCCGTGGGCATGGTTATATGATATGCATCACACAATCTCAGATTCATCCAACCAACATAAAATTACTTCAAAGAGTGCCCCAAAGTTTCTACCGGAAAGTCAAGAACGTGCGCCAACCCCTTTGCATAGGTTCCCAATGTCACGAAACCCGCAAGTTGATCACCGAAACATACATCAAGTGGCACATGATATCCCATTGTCACCACAGATAATCACGGCAAGACATACATCAAGTGTTCTCATAATCCATGGACTTAACATTAGTCAAAAGAACTCATATACTTATTGCAAAAATTTAGAAGTCATCAAAAATCAACTACTACGCGCATGCTTCTAGGGGGATAAATTGGTAGGAAAAGACCATCGCTCATCCCCGACCGCCACTCATAAGGATGCACAAGCTAGGTACACTTCATGTTTCAAATTTGTTACACAACTTTAACCATATGTGCATGCTATGGGACTTGCAAACTTGAACACAAGCATTCTTTGAATTCATAATTACCCAACTAGCACGACTTTGATATTATCACCTCCATATCTCAAAACAATTATCAAGCATCAAACTTATCTTAGTATTCAACGCACTCAAAAGAAAGTTTCACATATCTTGAATACCAAGTATATTAATATTAAGCAAATTACCATGCTATTTAAGACTCTCAAAATAATATAAGTGAAGTATGATATTTCATCTATTTCTTCAAAATAAAACTACCACCATGCTCTAAAAGGTATAAGTGATGCACTAGAGCAAATGACAAACTACTCTGAAAGATATAAGTGAAGGTCAATGAGTAGCTAAATAATTATGCAACTATGCGAAGACTCTCTCTCTTTTAATAATTTCAGATCTTGATACTTTATTCAAACAGCAAGCAAAGCTAAAGAAAACTACATTGCAAGGATAGCACAACTCATGTGAAGAAGCAAAAACTTAGGCTCAACCGATACTAACCGATAGTTGTTGAAGAAGAAAGGTGGGATGCCTACCGGGGCATCCCCAAGCTTAGATGTTTGAGACTTATTGAAATATTATCTTGGGGTGCCTTGGGCATCCCCAATCTTGAGCTTTGTGTCTCCTTAATTCCTCTCATATCATCATTTCTCTTTTTATCGAAAGCTTCATTCACAACAAACTCAACAAGAACTCGTGAGATAGGTTAGTATAAACCAATGCAAAACCTTATCATTTTCTACTGTAGCAAATCACTAAAATTATTATTCAAAATTGAATACTAAATGCCTCTGCATATTTAATACTCCTATCCTCAAATAGAATCATTAATTAAGCAAACATATGCAAACAATGCAACCATAACAGCAATCTGCCAAAATAGTACAGTCTGCAAAGAATGCAAGAGTCATCATACTTCCATAACTCCAAAAATTATGGACTAAAATTCCCACTGTAATAAATTTATCAGAGATCAATATTCAAAAAGATTCAACATTATATCATGCTCTGACTTTTCTAGGGAATTTTTGCAACAGCAGTAAACTTTCTGTTTTCAAACAGCAACATGTATACTAGCAAAATAAGCATGGCAAAGGCTATCCTTGACTTTTTTATTGAAACTAAAGATGCAAAACATTATTCTAAATAACAGCAAGAAAATACTAACAAAATAAAATGATGCTCCAAGCAAAACACATATCATGTGGCGAATAAAAATATAGCTCCAAGTAAAGTTACCGATGAACGAAGACGAAAGAGGGGATGCCTTCCGGGGCATCTCCAAGCTTAGGCTCTTGGTTGTCCTTGAATATTACCTTGGGGTGCCTTGGGAATCCCCAAGCTTAGGCTCTTTCCACTCCTTATTCCATAGTCCATCGAATATTTACCCAAAACTTGAAAACTTCACAACACAAAACTCAACAGGAAATCTTATAAGCTCCGTTAGTGAAAGAAAACAAAACCACCACATTGGTACTGTAATTAACTCATTCTAAATTCATATTGGTGTAATATATACTGTACTCCAACTTATCTATGGTTCATACCCTCCAATACTACTCATAGATTCATCAAAATAAGCAAACAACACATAGAAAACAGAATCTGTCAAAAACAGAATAGTCTGTAGTAATCTGTATCAAACGTATACTTCTGGAACATCAAAAATCCTACCAAATTAGGAAGTCCTAAGCAATTTGTGTACCAATCAAGAGAAAAGAACATCAGATCATAAGAACGTTTCTGTGAATTAACAAAACTAATTTACTGGGTGCAAAAGTTTCTGATTTTCAGCAGGATCAACACAACTATCACCATAAGCCATCCTAAAGGTCTTACTTGGCACTTTATTGAAACAAAAGCTATAAAACATGATTACTACAGTAGCATAATCATGTGAACACACAAAAACAGTAAGGATAAATATTGGGTTGTCTCCCAACAAGCGCTTTTCTTTAATGCCTTTCTAGCTAGGCATGATGATGACAATGATGCTCACATAAAAGATAAGAGTTGAAACATTATGGGAGCATCATGAAGCACATGACTAGCACATTTAAGTCTAACCCTCTTCCTATGCATAGGGATTTTGTGAGCAGTCAACTTATGGGAACAGTAATCAACTAGCATAGGAAGGCAAAACAAGCATAGCTTCAAAACTTTAAGCACATAGAGAGGAAACTTGATATTACTGCAATTCCTACAAGCATATGTTCTTCCCTCATAATAATTTTCAGTAGCATCATGAATGAATTCAACAATGTAACCAGAACCTGAAGCATTCTTTTCATGATCTACTAGCATAGAAAATTTACTACTCTCCTCATAAGCAAAATTGTTCTCATGAATAGTGGTGGGAGCAAACTCTACAAAATAGCTATCATATGATTTAAAATTAGGATCAAGATGACAAGTTTCATGGTTATCATTATTCTTTAAAGCATACGTGTCATCACAATAATCATCATAGATAGGAGGCATGCTTTCATCATAGTAAATTTGCTCATCAAAGCTTGGGGGACAAGAAATATCATCTTCATCAAACATAGCTTCCCCAAGCTTGTGACTTTGCATATCATTAGCATCATGGATATTCAAGGAATTCATACTAACAACATTGCAATCATGCTCATCATTCACATATTTTATGCCAAGCATTCTATGTAATTCTTCTTCAAGTACTTGAGCACAATTTTCCTTCCCATCATTTTCACGAAAGACATTAAAAAGATGAAGCATATGAGGCATCCTTAATTCCATTTTTTTAGTTTTCTTTTATAAACTAAACTAGTGATAAAACAAGAAACAAAAAGATTCGATTGCAAGATCTAAAGATATACCTTCAAGCGCTAACCTCCTCGGCAATGGCGCCAGAAAAGAGATTGATGTCTACTGCACAACCTTCTTCTTGTAGACGTTGTTGGGCCTGCAAGTGCACAGGTTTGTAGGACAGTAGCAAATTTCCCTCAAGTGCATGACCTAAGGTTTATCAATCCGTAGGAGGCGTTGGATGAAGATGGTCTCTCTCAAACAACCCTGCAACCAAATAACAAAAAGTCTCTTGTGTCCCCAACACACCCAATACAATGGTAAATTGTATAGGTGCACTAGTTCGGTGAAGAGATGGTGATACAAGTGCAATATGGATGGTAGATATAGGTTTTTGTAATATGAAAATATAAAAACAGCAAGGTAACAAGTGATAAACGTGAGCGTAAACGGTATTGCAATGATAGGAAACAAGGCCTAGGGTTCATACTTTCACTAGTGCAAGTTCTCTCAACAATAATAACATATAAAGATCATATAACAAGCCCTCAACATGCAACAAAGAGTCACTCCAAAGCCACTAATAGCGGAGAACAAACATAAAGATTATGGTAGGGTACGAAACCACCTCAAAGTTATTCTTTCGGATCAATCTATAAAAGAGTTCGTACTAGAATAACACCTTAAGACACAAATCAACCAAAACCCTAATGTCACCTAGATACTCCATTGTCACCTCAAGTATCCGTGGGCATGATTATACGATATGCATCTCACAATCTCAGATTCATCCAACCAACATAAAAGTACTTCAAAGAGTGCCCCAAAGTTTCTACCGGAGAGTCAAGAACGTGTGCCAACCCCTATGCATAGGCTCCCAATGTCACAAAACCCACAAGTTGATCACCAAAACATACATCAAGTGGCACATGATATCCCATTGTCACCACAGATAATCACGGCAAGACATACATCAAGTGTTCTCATAAAAGACTCAATCCGATAAGATAATTTCAAAGGGGAAACTCAATTCATCACTAGAGAGTAGAGGGGGAGAAACATCATAAGATCCAACTACAATAGCAAAGCTCGGGATACATCAAGATCGTGCCATAGAGGAACACGAGAGAGAACACGAGACAGAGAGAGATCAAACACATAGCTACTGGTACATACCCTCAGCCCCGAGGGTGAACTACTCCCTCCTCGTCATGGATAGCGTCGGGATGATAAAGATGGCCACCGGTGATGGGTTCCCCCTCCGGCAGGGCGCCGGAACAGGGTCCCGATTGGTTTTTGGTGGCTACAGAGGCTTGCGGCCGCGGAACTCCCGATCTATCTTCTTTTCTGGAAGTTTTAGGGTACAAGAGTATATATGGGTGCAGGGGGTACGTCGGTGGAGCTACGGGGGCCCCACGAGGTAGGGGGGCGCGCCGGGGGGGGCGCCCCTACCCTCGTGGGCAGCCCGTATCTCCCTTGACGTGCACTCCAAGTTCCCTGGGTTGCTTTCCTTCCAAAAATAACTTCTCCAGTTGATTTTGTTCCGTTTTGACTCCGTCTGATATCCCTTTTCTTCAAAACACTGAAATAGGCATAAAACAACAAATCTGGGATGGGCCTCTGGTTAATAGTTAGTCCCAAAAATAATATAAAAGTGGATAATAAAGCCCAATATTTCCTAAAATAGTAGATAACTAGCATGGAGCAATCAAAAATTATAGATACGTTGGAGACGTATCAACCCTCAACCACCTGCACATAAAGTAGCGCGCTTATTATCAGAGATTGTGATCCTCTATTTGCCATGTTGATGGCAACCAGAGCCTCAGGGGCTACTATCTATACAGAGCACACTTAGCATGTGCGGAACCATCAAAAATACATTTTTTGCGTACCTCAAAGCCTCTTAGCAGACTCGTAAAAGCTTCATTCAAACCGCTTTTCGCGGATGAAATCCTCTCAACCACCATACTCATTAAGGCACGATGTGTCTCTGAGATGGCAGCTCACTCCAGAAGGCCCATTAGTGTGTCTGGCTGTGTGCCGAACAATCCCGGACTCCTCCTGAAGCTCTCTTTGGGAGCTGGATATTCCAGACTCCGGGCAGCCGAAGTGTCAACTTCTGGCCTTGGTGGATCAGGAGAAATCATCTGTGATGACACCCCAGGGTCGTCCGCCCCATGTGACGGGGAGGCAGGGGGAGGCATCTCGCTTTCCATCATCTCCGGAGGAAGATCCCCCGAGGACGAACTCTGCGGAGAAGGGCTACGAGCCGGACAACAACAAACATGTTTCGGTCATTATCCTCAGAGACAAAACGGATATGTTCTCCAAAGTACTCTTTTACTTACGGCTCGGTGGAGGGCTGGCCCCCTTGCGGGCGCTGCGTGGTAAGGACGCCCCCCGGGGCAGGGCCCTCTAGCGAGGGTTTCTTCCCTCGTTTGGAAGCCTCCGTTTCCAAGTCTTTAGAGGCGGCCCTTTTCTTACCTTCAGGAGAAGGGATTTTAGATTCCCCTCCCCGATTATCCTCCTTCGCGGAGGCACCTACTCCTCCAATCAGGATGTGTAAAAAATGAGGCCCATCTATGGCTTCTCTATTCCTCCCCTCGTCTTCTCCTGATGGCACTAGATACGGCGCGCGGTCAAGCATCCTAGTCAACAAAGGATTCGGCGAGCCTTTGGGAAGAGGGGCCGGACACCTAATCCTCTCCGCTTTCCTCATCCAGTCCTGGTAGAGAACAATATTTTAGGATGATGTTACAATAAACATAAAGGATGGTGTGTTCAGTGGCGGAATTGCTTACTTGGGTATCCGGGCGGTTGCAATTGAGACCGTGTCCTCGGTGGTGTCCGGACACTTTATTAGTTATCCGAAGAATGACTCATACATCTCTTTGAGCGTCGGGCCGAAGAATTGTTGAACGGTTCGTAGTCCTTCTAGGTTGAACTCCCACATACGAAGAGGACGATGTTGGCAGGGCAGGACTCGACGAACCAGCATCACTTGCATTATCTTGACAAGACTGACATCCCTCTTGAGAAGGTCTCAGATGCGGCTTTGCAATGTCAGCACGTTGTTAACCGGCCCCCAGTCCAGCCCCTTGTTGACCCATGACGCCAGTTGCGGTGGAGGGCCCAGGCGGAACGCTGGAGCAGCGACCCACTTTGTACCTCGGGTGGCGGTGACGTAAAACCACTCCCGCTGCCATAAATCAGAAGTCTCCACGAAAGAACCCTTTGGCCATGGGGCGTCGGTACCTTTGCTTATTATAGCGACTCTGCACTCCGCGTGACGCCCGTCGATCACCCTCGGCCTCACATTGAAGGTCTTGAGCCATAGGCCGAAGTGGGGGTGATGTGGAGGAAGGCTTCACACACGACGATAAACAACGAGATGTGAAGGATGGAATGCGGAGCTAGATCGTGTAAATCTAGTCCGTAGTAGAACATGAGCCCTCTTACGAAGGGATCAACACTAAAACCTAGCCCTCGGAGAAAGTGGGAGATAAAAACAACGCTCTTGTTGGGTTCGGGAGTGGGGACGACCTGCCCTTGAGCAGATAGCCTGTGTGGAATCTCGGCGGTGAGATACCTGGCCTCCCTAAGCTTCCGGATGTCCTCCTCTGTGACGGAGGAGGCCATCCACCGGCCTTGAAGATTGGATCCGGACATGGTCGAAAGACCGAAGTGCTTTAGCTTGAGCCTGGGGTGTTGGAACTCGAGGTGCGGGAGGGGGAGGATCGAGCGTGGACAGAAAAGGACAGGCCTTGACCCCCTTTATAAAGAGGATGAATATCAAGCGTCCCCGGCGTGACCGTTTGGGACTTGCCTAAAATCAAGGAGTCATATTAAACAAACACGGTTGGGTTACCCATTCCTGTATTGATGAGAATCCCGTAATAAGGGGGACACGATCTCTGCTTTGACAAGACGTGCCAATGAAACCGCCTTGCTGCGCGTAGTGGCTGGTTATGAAAACGGTTCGAATAAAGACCGGACAATGGAGTGATGTCGCAAAAAGCTGTCAGCAGATTAGATTTGTGGAATATTATACTCTCTACGGTGGAATGTGGAATTTTTTTTGCAGAGCCGGACATGATCCTTGTGTCCTAAATCTTCTATGGAGTATTCGGAGAAGGAACCCGCCTTGCAATGCCGAAGACAATTTGTGCGTCAGACTCATCGTCATTGAAGCCTGGTTCAGGGGCTACTGAGGGAGTCCTGGATTAAGGGATACTCGGACAGCCGGACTATATACTTTGGCCGGACTGTTGGACTATGAAGATACAAGATTGAAGACTTCATCCTGCGTCCGGATGGGACTCTCCTTTGCGTGGAAGGCAAGCTTGGATATTCGGATATGTAGATTTCCTTCTCTGTAACCGACTCTCTGTAACCCTATCCCCCTCTGGTGTCTATATAAACCGGAGGGTTTAGTCCGTAGGACAACAACAATCATAATCATAGGCTAGCTTCTAGGGTTTAGCCTCTACGATCTCGTGGTAGATCAACTCTTGTAATACTCATATCATCAAGATCAATCAAGCAGGAAGTAGGGTATTACCTCCATCGAGAGGGCCCAAACATGAGTAAAACATCGTGTCCCCTGCCTCCTGTTACCATTAGCCTTAAATGCACAGTTCGGGACCCCCTACCCGAGATCCGCCGGTTTTGACACCGATAGCGGGCCTTATAAACGCGAACAGCTCTCTCTCCTGCTTCTGTCTCTCCCCCCCCCCCCCCAATTCCCCCTGCTCCCCAATCTTCCTCACTTGTCCAGAAAACCCCGCTCACCTTCTTCCTCACTCATACAGAAAACTCCTGCTCCTCTTCTTCCACTCCTATAGGAATCCCCAGCCCTCCTTCTTCCCCACTCGCACTGCCACTAGGCTCGTCTCTGGCTACTCTGCTCAAACCCATGAGCTCGGCGCGACACCCACAAGGAAAATGGAGTCAGCTAGCCCCAACGCCAAGAAGATGAGGCTCCCACCAGCGGCGACGCCGGTTGTAGATCCCGCACCCGGTAGCGCGAGGAGAAGCGACGAGCCCCCCCCCCCCCACCCAGATATGAAGAACCGGTAGAATCTCCGGTGGACCGCATCAGCGATCTCCCGGACATCATCCTTGAGGAGATCATCTCGCTTCTCCCCACCAAGGATTGTTGCCGCACACAAGTCCTCTCAACTCGGTGGTGCCCTCTATGGCGCACTGCGCCCCTCAATCTCGACTGTCGTCAGATATCTGTCCTTCCTGAATTTGATCTCCTCAGAGCCATCATCTCTTCTCACCAGCAGGGCCCCGTTCAATGCCTCTGCATCCTGACACGCTACCTGATGTCCATACCCAGCAAGGTGGACGCTTGGCAGACATCCCCTGAATTCGGAAAACTCCAGCAGTTTGAGTTGTACCATTACAACAAAAGTTTCATACCATGAACACACCAAGAATTCGTGCCCACACCACCGTTGTCCATCTTGCGGTTTTCCGCCTCTCTCCACACCGCCACCTTCGCCCGGTGCCATCTACCAGATGATCTGGTACAAATGCTTCAACTCCCACTGCTAAAAAACTTTCGCTTGTGGTGGTTTATCTGTCGGAGGCCTCACTACACAGCATCATCCACTCTAGTTGCCCTGCCCTAGAGCGCTTGCTGATTGTTTTGGGGATAGAAATTGGTACCAATTGTCTCCAAATAATGTCGCCTCACCTTAAAAGCATTGGGATTTGTTTTAAAGTACAGCAGCTCATCATCGAAGATGCCCCTTTACTTGAAAGGTTGCTCCTTCATAGTTGTTATACACCTTCAGAAATAACTGTCGTCTCGGCGCCCAAACTGGATACCTTAGGTGTAATTCGTGACCCGTTTAATAATCACAGGGAGTTGGTGTTTGGCTCCTCACTTTTTCAGGTACCGTATATTATCATCTACACATTCGTAATCATATGCCGCATTTTTCATTTGTGCGCATAAGTTTTATATCATCTTGGAGTACACTCTTGGGTACTAATAGTATGTTATATGCTCAATTAAGAGTTCGTCCATTGATAGCCTATCAATGCTGCTGGATTCTGTCAAGATCATATATATCAGAATGTATAGTTTTGATCTGGACAAAATTATTGGCTTGCTGCGATGCTTTCAATCTCTGGAGAATTTATACATAGAGGTGATGATTTCATGCACATTGAAAGCCCGTATATATTGTACTAGAATTAACTGTTCAACTATCGTTCTTTCGACATACTCTTTTTTCAGACCTTAACTGTTTTCAATCCTCATGTCTACCAGGCAAACAGATGCATTGGAATGGATAGGCGCCTTTATATGAGTGCAAACTGCGTTGCATTCACATCGTGCTGCTTCTTTTCCCGGTCCTCCTCCCATTACTTGCCTCATGCATTCACATGATGCTAATTGAAGGAGGATGCATCATTGGCTGTTCAACATTTTGGGAACAGCTACCCTCTCCCTCGTTTGCATTAAAGTTGTATCGGGAACAACGCCGCCCCCGTCAAATCGAATAGTACTGCGCCACCCGCTGCACGCCCGGCTGAAGACGCCTTCTCGCCTCCATCTATACTTAATTACTGAATTTTAGTTGCAAAAATTAGATACTGCTAGTGATTTTTAGTTTGTACGTGGTTGCACACGGGTCATCCAAAACAACCGTTTGTGTTGAAGGGGTGCACAAATCATGCGCTGCTCTCATTTTTCATACGGGTGTTCTATCTAAAACGTTTGCGATCAAGAGCTGCAGAAATCCTACTCGGCACATTTTCTCTTGGCTTCCTGGGGAAGTTGTCGGTTTGCATACGGGTGATCTAACTAAAACGTTTGTGATCAAGAGCTGCAAAAATCCTACTCGGCACATTTTATTTTAGATGAGCTGTAACGCCCCGGATTTCGACGCGCCAGGTGTATGCCAGTTATTCGCCTTCGTTGCCATGTCATTTGCTGGCGTGTTGCCTTCTATCATGCCATCATGTGCATCTCATTTTGCATACGTGTTCGTCTCATGCATCCGAGCATTTTCCCCGTTGTCCGTTTTGCAATCCGGCGCTCCTATGTCATTCGGCGTCCCCTTTTTGCCTCTTCTCTTGTGCGGGTGTTAAACATTCTCGGAATGGACCGAGTCTTGCCAAGCGGCCTTGGTATAGCACCGGTAGACCACCTGTCAAGTTTCGTGCCATTTGGAGCTCGTTTGATACTCCAACGGTTAACCGGGTAACCGCAAAGCCTCCTTCTCTTTGCAGCCCAACACCCTTCCAAAGTGGCCCAAAACCCAGCAAACTCCCCTCCATGCTCTCGGTCGTTCGATCACGATCGCGTGGCCGAAAACCGCTCCTCATTTGGACTCTCCTAGCTCCCTCTACCTATAAAACTAGACCTCCCCCCGAATTTTCGCGCAGACCTAACCCTAGCCCCGCTCCTCTCCACCGCCGGACATGTCCGCGCCGTGCCGGACATGTCCACCGCCCGCCGCCACGTCGCTGCAGCCAATCGGCGCGCGACACGTCACCGCCGCCGTCGCCCGAACCAACCGCCGCCCGCCACGTCGTCACCCCGGCCACCGCGGGCCCGCGAGCCCAGGCGGGGCCCGTCCGGCCCGCGCGCCCGCCGCCGTCGACCCGCGCCTGCCCGCGCCTCAGCCCCGCGCCGCCGCTCGCCGGCGCCGCCCGCCGGCGCGCCCGCTCCCGCCGGCCGCGCCTCCTGTCGGCCGGATCCCCGCCGCCTCCGCCGCCCCGGCGTTCGTCGCCTGCGCCGCCGAGTCGCGCCGCCTCCGCCGCCCCGCTTCTCCTTGCGCCGCCGCCCGGTGCCCTGCTCCGCCGCCAGCTCCAACCGCGACGCCTCGCCGGAGCCGCCTTGCCCGCCGGCGACTGCCGTGCCTCCCTTCGCCCCCAACCGCGCCGCCCTCACCGGATCTGGACGCCGACGCCGCCCCGGCCTCCTCCGCCCTCTCCGACCCCTCCGGCCGCCGTCCCCTCCTTCTCCGGCGAGATGCCGGCGAACCTCGGAATCCGTGCAGATCCGGACGAACCCTAAGGTTGACCCCGTTTTTGCCCGTGTCCCCGGATATTTTACATAATCATACCAAGTTCATCATGCCGTATCTCTGAATCCGTAGCTCCGTTTCGTGCGTGTAATATGTCAAATTGTTCGTCTCAACAAGTACTTCATTTCATCTCATTGCATAATTTTCATTTGAGCTCATATTGGTGCCCGAAATGCTGTTGGAAGAGTGCATGTTGATGTTAATTTTCTGAAACTGTTATAACTTGCTCATTTGTCATTTTTGCAATGTTTGATGTGTGCATCCTATGAGGTTGATGTCTACATGTGTTTTGATCTATGCTATGCCATCTTTCCAGGGGTGCCAACCATGTATTTTTGTGAGTTGTGTGCTGAGTGTATCAAGCTTGTTAAGTAGGGTAGTTGCTGTTGCTGTTTTCCTGACAGATTCTGTTATATTTTGTTGCTATGTTAACATGCTTCTACTAATCATTCTATGCATAATCTGGAGATGTCCTATAAACATGTTTTGATCTACATGTCATGCTCTATCCATTCATGCCCTTGGTTGCAATTATAGCCTGCTGGAACATGTTGTTATCTTGCTCCAAAGTTGCTTGATAATGTTGTTGTCAGCCTGTTAACATTAAGTTCAATTGCTTCCATGCTTATTGTTAGTGATCCATGCACCCTATGAACTTTCTCTTGCCATGCTTAGCTTCACAAACATGCCTTCTTACTGTTGGTTGCCTTGCCATGCCATGTATTGCTCTGTAGTGAGTGGTTCAAGCTCAGGAACATGCCTACTTATTGTTGTTCCTGCCATGTATGAATCTGTAATATAACTTGCCATGTTCACATGGGTGCCATCATATTTTCTGATCCTTTTTGGCTCATGGTCAGTAAGGGACTTTTGATCTATGCAATTAGTAGATTCATGCCATGCCTTTGTTTTCCATGATAAGTTCCTGTAACATGTTGTTTGATAGCTCTAAACATTGCAACCTGATGTTATTTCTGCAAAGTCTGAAACTGTTATTATTTGCAATCTTACCATGTCCTTTTGAGCATGTTCTATTTGTTTCTAGAGATAGCTCAGTGTTCATGTTTTGTTATGCTTTACCTGTACTTCACGCCCATGTCTTTTGTTATTTCGTTGGGATTCTGTAGCTTATTGTTTTGATGCTTGCAATATGCCTAGTTGCTGTTTTGGACAGATTGTTGTTATGACTTGTATAGAGTGTATGTGTTGAACTGTTGCTCCGTTTTGAGTGTGATCTATATGAAACTTGCTTGTTTTTGCATGTAGCTTCATATTATCATGTTGCATCCTTGTTTTGGTGTGTTTGCTTGATGTTTGGGTGCATTTTGCACCAATGCCATGTTTAACTTGTTTTGCTCATATCTTCCAGGCCGTAGCTCCGAATCTAATGAACTTTATATGTAACTTGACTAGAATTTCGTGTAGATCATCTTGGTGCATCTTAACTTGCTGTTTAACAACTTGAACATAATGTTTATTCAGTTCTGGACCAATTTCAAAATTTGCATATGAGGACTTACCGGAATTGTTATATGTTGTTTCCAGCCTCATTTAAACTTGCCTTGATGTGTTGTTCTTGTTTGCATCATCTCTTGCCATGAGTAGCTTCATGTAGCCTTGTCATGCATCATGCTTATTGTGCATCATGTCTTGTTCATGTGTGGTGTGTTTACTATGTTGTGTGCTTCTTCTCGATAGTTCCCGTTTCGTTGCGATCGTGAGGATGCGTTCGTCTACGTGTGGTTCGTCTTCGTGGCTTCATCTTCTTCATGGACTCGTTCTTCTTCCTAGCGGGATTTCAGGCAAGATGATCGCTACCCTGGATCTCACTACTATCATTGCTATGCTAGTTGTTTCGTTCTATCGCTATGCTGCGCTACCTATCACCTGTTTATCAAGCCATCCCATATTGCCATGAACCTCTAACCTTTGACACCTTTCCTATGCAAACCATTGTTTGGCTATGTTACCGCTTTGCTCAGCCCCTCTTATAGCGTTGCTAGCTTCAGGTGAAGTTGAAGATTTCTCCATGGTGGACAGGATTTTGGTTGGGATATCACAATATCTCTTATATTATTAATGCATCTATATACTTGGTAAAGGGTGGAAGGCTCGGGCTTATGCCTGGTGTTTTGTTCCACTCTTGCCGCCCTAGTTTCTGTCATACCGGTGTTATGTTCCCGTATTTTGCGTTCCTAACGCGGTCGGGTGATTTATGGGACCCCCCTGACAGTTCGCTTTGAATAAAACTTGTCCAGCAAGGCCCAACCTTGGTTTTACCATTTGCCTCACCACCACCTACTTTTCCCTTGGGAGTCGCTCTCTCGAGGGTCATCTTTATTTTAGCCCCCCCCCCCCCCGGGCCAATGCTTGTCTAAGTGTTGGTCCAAACCGAGCGATGTCCGGCGCCCCCTGGGCAACCAGGGTCTATGCCAACCCGACGTCTGGCTCATCCGGTGTGCCCTGAGAACGAGATATGTGCAGCTCCTATCGGGATTTGTCGGCACAGCGGGAGGCTTTGCTGGTCTTGTTTTACCATTGTCAAAATGTCTTGTAAACCGGGATTCCGAGACTGATCGGGTCTTCCTGGGAGAAGGTCTATTCCTTCGTTGATCGCGAGAGCTTGTCATGGGCTAAGTTGGGATACCCCTGCAGGGTATAAACTTTCGAGAGCCGTGCCCGCGGTTATGTGGCAGATGGGAATTTGTTAATGTCCGGTTGTAGATAACTTGACACCAGATCCGAATTAAAATGCATCAACCGAGTGTGTAGCCGTGATGGTCTCTTCTCGGCGGAGTCCGGGAAGTGAACACGGTTTCTGTGTTATGTTTGACGTAAGTAGGTGTTCAGGATCACCTCTTGATCATTGCTAGCTTCACGACCGTTCCTTTGTTTCTCTTCTCGCTCTCATTTGCGTATGTTTGCCACCATATATGCTTAGTCGCTGCTGCAACCTCACTACTTTACCCCTTCCTTTCCCATTAAGCTTTGCTAGTCTTGATACCCATGGTAATGGGATTGCTGAGTCCTCGTGGCTCACAGATTACTACAACAACAGTTGCAGGTACAGGTTATGCGATGATCATGACGCGAGCGAGATGTTTGCTTGTTTGGAGTTCTTCTTCTGCTTCTTCTTCGATCAGGGGATAGGTTCCAGGTCGGCAGCCTAGGCTAGCAGGGTGGATATTGTTTGAGTTTTTGTTTATGATTCATCCGTAGTCGGATGTTGTTCTTGTATGTTGTATTGTGGTATTCATGTGACATTGTATGTTTTGGATGTATCCCCACTTTTATGTAATGTTGATGTAATGATATCCACCTTGCAAAAGCGTCTTCAAGATGCGCTTCTATCCTTGGTGGGACCTTCGAGTTCCTCTAGGATAGGGTCGCATCTTGGGCGTGACATGAGCTTTGGATTTACTAGAATTTAAAAACCATGCATCTCAATGTTTGCAACCGAGTGACCGTGGTAGGGTGTTTGAAATTCCTTCACATTTCTTGCATGGGACCTAAGTATGCAACCGAGGGCACATATTTGAATTTTCAACCAATTTATATGCATTAGAGCATGTGCATGTAGTACAAATTTGAATTATGCACATAAATACATTGAAAACTCATTTAATGCATACAAATGTCCAAACGAACCCCGAAAAATCCCAAAAATTGACACAACACTCCTGTTGTTCTATGTTGACACGAGAAAATTTTTGAAAGCAAGAAGAGGCAATGGATATCATTTCATCCCCAAAGGTGGGACGTTCCCTACCGAAACCATCAGGCATGTTGTGAAGCTCTGGTTTGTGAGAAGCATATCCCCAAACCTGCCCCAAATGGGACAAAAAATTTACCACGACATGTTGGTGCCGCTCCATGATAGCATGCCAAGTTTCATGAATTTCAGACGAGCTTTGGATTTACTAGAATTTAAAAACCAGCTATCTCAATGTTTGCGGCCGAGTGACCGTGGTAGGGTGTTTGACATTCATTCCCATTTCTTGCATGGGACCTAAGCATGCAACCAAGGGCACATATTTGAATGTCAACAAATTTATATGCATTAGAGCATGTGCATGTAGTTCAAATTTGAATTATGCACATTAATGCATTGAAAACTCAATTAATGCATAAAAACATCCAAACGAACCCTGAAAAATCCCAAAAATTGACACAATACTCCTGTTGCTCTAAGTTGACATGAGAATTTTTTTTAAAAGCAATAAGAGGCAATGGATATCGTTTCATCCCCAAAGGTGGGACGTTTCCTACCGAAACCATCAGGCTTGTTGTGAGAAGCTCTTGTTTGTGAGAAGCACATCCCCAAACCTGCCTCAAAAGGGACAAAAAATTACCATGACATGTTAATGACGCTCCATGATAGCATGCCAAGTTTGATGAATTTCATATGGGCTTTGGATTTACTAGAATTTAAAAACCAGGTATCTCAATGTTTGCGGACGAGTGACCGTGGCAGGGTGTTTGACATTTGTTCCCATTTCTTCCATGGGACCTAAGCATGCAACCAAGGGCACATATTTGAAATTTCAACCAATTTGTATGCATTAGAGCACGCGCATGTAGTTCAAATTTGAATTATGCACATAAATGCATTGAAAACTCAATTAATGCATAAAAATGTCCAAACAAACCCCGAAAAATCCTAAAAATTGACACAACACTCCTGTTGTTCTATGTTGACACGAGCAAAAATTTGAAAGCAATAAGAGGCAATGGATTTCGTTTCATCCCCAAAGGCGGGACGTTCCCTACCGAAACCATCAGGCTTGTTGTGAGAAGCTCTGGTTTGTGAGGAGCATATCCCCAAACCTGCCCCAAATGGGACAAAAAATTTACCACACCATGTTGATGCCGCTCCATGATAGCATGCCAAGTTTAATCAATTTCAGACAAGCTTTGGATTTACTAGAATTTAAAAACCAGGTATCTCAATTTTTGCGGCCGAGTGACTGTGGCAGGGTGTTTGACATTCGTTCCCATTTCTTGCATGGGACCTAAGCATCCAACCAAGGGCACATATTTGAATTTTCAACTAATTTATATGCATTAGAGTATGTGCATGTAGTTCAAATTTGATTTATGCACATTAATGCGTTGAAAACTCAATTAATGCATAAAAACGTCCACACGAACCCCGAAAAATCCCAAAAATTAACACAACACTCCTGTTGTTCTATGTTAACACGAGAATTTTTTTGAAAGCAATAAGAGGCAATGGATAGCGTTTCGTCCCCAAAGGTGGGAGGTTCCCTACCGAAACCATCAGGCTTGTTGTGAGAAGCTCTGGTTTGTGAGAAGCATATCCCCAAACCTACCTCAAATGGGACAAAAATTTACCACGACATGTTGATGCCGCTCCATGATAGCATGCCAAGTTTGATGAATTTCAGACGAGCTTCCGATTTACTAAATTT
The DNA here is from genome assembly GCA_963921465.1 of Triticum timopheevii. Taxonomy (NCBI): domain Eukaryota; kingdom Viridiplantae; phylum Streptophyta; class Magnoliopsida; order Poales; family Poaceae; genus Triticum; species Triticum timopheevii. The sequence continues at coordinate 246,155,738 of OY997262.1, read as the reverse complement.
AAAAACCAGGTATCTCAATGTTTGTAGCCGAGTGACCGTGGCAGGGTGTTTGACATTCGTTCCCATTTCTTGCATGGGACCTAAGCATGCAACCAAGGGCACATATTTGAATTTTCAACTAATTTATAGGGATTAGAGTATGTGCATGCAGTTCAAATTTGAATTATGCACATTAATGCGTTGAAAACTCAATTAATGCATAAAAACGTCCAAACGAACCCCGAAAAATCCCAAAAATTGACACAACACTCCTGTTGTTCTATATTAACACGAGAATTTTTTTGAAAGCAATAAGAGGCAATGGATATCGTTTCGTCCCCAAAGGTGGGAGGTTCCCTACCGAAACCATCAGGCTTGTTGTGAGAAGCTCTGGTTTGTGAGAAGCATATCCCCAGACCTACCTCAAATGAGACAAAAATTTACCACGACATGTTGATGCCGCTCCATGATAGCATGCCAAGTTTAATGAATTTCAGACGAGCTTTCGATTTACTAAATTTAAAAACCAGGTATCTCAATGTTTGCAGCCGAGTGACCGTGGCAGGGTGTTTGACATTCGTTCCTATTTCTTGCATGGGACCTAAGCATGCAACCAAAGGCACATATTTGAATTTTCAACCAATTTATATGCATTAGAGCATGTGCATGTAGTTCAAATTTGAATTATGCACATAAATGCATTGAAAACTCAATTAATGCATAAAAATGTCCAAACGAACCCCGAAAAATCCCAAAAATTGACACAACACTCCTGTTGTTCTATGTTGACACGAGAAAATTTTTGAAAGCAAGAAGAGGCAATGGATATCATTTCGTCCCCAAAGGTGGGACGTTCCCTACCGAAACCATCAGGCTTGTTGTGAAGCTCTTGTTTGTGAGAAGCATATCCCCAAACCTGCCCCAAATGGGACAAAAAATTTACCACGACATGTTGGTGCCGCTCCATGATAGCATGCCAAGTTTCATGAATTTCAGACGAGCTTTGGATTTACTAGAATTTAAAAACCAGGTATCTCAATGTTTGCGGCCGAGTGACCGTGGCAGGGTGTTTGACATTCATTCCCATTTCTTGCATGGGACCTAAGCATGCAACCAAGGGCACATATTTGAATTGTCAACAAATTTATATGCATTAGAGCATGTGCACGTAGTTCAAATTTGAATTATGCACATTAATGCATTGAAAACTCAATTAATGCATAAAAACATCCAAACGAACCCTGAAAAATCCCAAAAATTGACACAATACTCCTGTTGCTCTATGTTGACATGAGAATTGTTTTGAAAGCAATAAGAGGCAATGGATATCATTTCGTCCCCAAAGGTGGGACGTTCCCTACCGAAACCATCAGGCTTGTTGTGAGAAGCTCTTGCTTGTGAGAAGCACATCCCCAAACCTTCCTCAAATGGGACAAAAAAATTAACACGACATGTTGATGCCACTCTATGATAGCATGCCAAGTTTGATGAATTTCATATGGGCTTTGGATTTACTAGAATTTAAAAACTAGGTATCTCAATGTTTGCGGACGAGTGACCGTGGCAGGGTATTTGACATTTGTTCCCATTTCTTCCATGGGACCTAAGCATGCAACCAAGGGCACATATTTGAAATTTCAACAAATTTGTGTGCATTAGAGCATGTGCATGTAGTTCAAATTTGAATTATGTACATAAATACATTGAAAACTCAATTAATGCATAAAAATGTCCAAACAAACCCCAAAAAATCCTAAAAATTGACACAACACTCCTGTTGTTCTATGTTGACACGAGCAAAAATTTTGAAAGCAATAAGAGGCAATGGATTTCGGCTCGTCCCCAAAGGCGGGACGTTCCCTACCGAAACCATCAGGCTTGTTGTGAGAAGCTATGGTTTGTGAGGAGCATATCCCCAAACCTGCCCCAAATGGGACAAAAAATTTACCACACCATGTTGATGCCGCTCCATGATAGCATGCCAAGTTTAATCAATTTCAGACAAGCTTTGGATTTACTAGAATTTAAAAACCAGGTATCTCAATTTTTGCGGCCGAGTGACTGTGGCAGGGTGTTTGACATTCGTTCCCATTTCTTACATGGGACCTAAGCATGCAACCAAGGGCAAATATTTGAATTTTCAACTAATTTATATGCATTAGAGTATGTGCATGTAGTTCAAATTTGAATTATGCACATTAATGCATTGAAAACTCAATTAATGCATAAAAACATCCAAACGAACCCCGAAAAATCCCAAAAATTGACACAACACTCCTGTTGTTCTATGTTAACACGAGAATTTTTTTGAAAGCAATAGGAGGCAATGGATATCGTTTCGTCCCCAAAGGTGGGAGGTTCCCTACCGAAACCATCAGGCTTGTTGTGAGAAGCTCTGGTCTGTGAGAAGCATATCCCCAAACCTACCTCAAATGGGACAAAAATTTACCACGCCATGTTGATGCCGCTCCATGATAGCATGCCAAGTTTGATGAATTTCAGACGAGCTATCGATTTACTAAATTTAAAAACCGGGTATCTCAATGTTTGCAGCTGAGTGACCGTGGCAGGGTGTTTGACATTCGTTCCCATTTCTTGCATGGGACCTAAGCATGCAACCAAGGGCACATATTTGAATTTTCAACCAATTTATATGCATTAGAGCATGTGCATGTAGTTCAAATTTGAATTATGCACATAAATGCATTGAAAACTCAATTAATGCATAAAAATGTCCAAACGAACCCCGAAAAATCCCAAAAATTGACACAACACTCCTGTTGTTCTATGTTGAGACGAGAAAAAATTTGAAAGCAATAAGAGGCAATGGATATCATTTCGTCCCCAAAGGCGGGACGTTCCCTACCGAAACCATCAGGCTTGTTGTGAGAAGCTCTGGTTTGTGAGGAGCATATCCCCAAACCTGCCCCCAAATGGGACAAAAAAATTACCACGGCATGTTGATGCCGCTACATGATAGCATGCCAAGTTTTATGAATTTCAGACAAGCTTTGGATTTACTAGAATTTAAAAACCAGGTATCTCAATGTTTGCGGCCGAGTGACCGTGGTATGGTCTTTGACATTCGTTTCCATTTCTTGCATGGGACCTAAGCATGCAACCAAGGGCCAGGGGCGGAGACAAGGGGGGGCGAGCAGGGGCTAGACCCCTGCCAATCGCTCGTCCCCCCAACGATTTCTAGCAGGCAGCAGTATAACTCTTTTTTTTAGACAGGGCAGTAGTATAACTGTTGATGTGCTAATTGGCCGGAGATAATCACATCATTAGCCCATGTAAGATTTTTCTAGAGAAATTAGCCCATATAAGTACTAATATAATAACTTTCCTAGACCGAAGCCCAATAGCCCATGTCATTGTCATGTGGTTGTGGCCTTTGTTTGCCTCATGCGATCGATTCTTCGATCGTGTCCTCGCACTAGGGTCTAGCGCGATGTTTGCAGTTGCCGCTCAGCCGCAGGGGCGGAGCCAGCGTACTAGAGTTGGGTTCAGTTGAACCCAACAATTTTTCCTGGCCGGGTGTACGTATACATATACGTACTTGCATGAACCCAGTAAAAATTAAGTGCTGAACCCATCGACCTAGAAAGCAATGCTAGAAGCCCAAAAGCCCACAAAGAGAACTTCACCCGTGCCAGCCTGCCAGGCATGTTCGTGGGTCGTGGCTTGGTGCCCCTTCGTGTGTACAAGGGCAGCCGCCAGCACGATCTTTCGCCTTTCTTCGCTTCCTAGACTCTCTAGGTCGAGCCGCAAGGGTTGATTAGCAGCGGCAAGGGTTGATCAGCGGCGGCAAGCTTGCCGCCTAATGAAAATAGAAAACGCCGAGGTACCAAGTCGCATCGTCACATCTCCAATCCGTTAAACATGCCGTATTTTTCTAATTGCTTCTTCCCCGTACTTTGATTGATCTAGGTTATCAGATTTTTTTTCAAAGGTAAACTGATCATTAGATTGAGAAGGTCACCCGTCAGAGGTAGGCCAGGTGCACAGAGAGAAACTAATTTAGACGAGTTGCCCGACTGATAGGAAGAAAAATTTGGAGTACACAAGAAATCCTCAGAAACATGATGATTTTTTTTGCGGGAACAAGGTGAGATATACTATTTAACTAAGGGGCCTCATAGGAAATCGCTTAATTTGGATTATCTACAAAGAGAAATTGGAGATACTAAACTGAGATTTAATCTCGATTGATTTAATAAATATGGTGGTTAGCTTGAGTACAATGACAAGGTGCATACTGCCTTTTGGTTCAAATATTTGTACCCTGATTCAAAGAATTTGGATGATCTTTGCCCTGAACTTGCTAAACTAATGATGCGGGTAAATAAGCATTACATTTTCTCTGGTCTATCAACTTCTAAAGCTAGTACTAATACTGGCAGCTGCCACAACATCTGTGTGGCGTGGAGATGCTTTTCAACTATCAATGAATGTTGTGAAGAAAAATAATCTTAATAAAATGGATGAGTTCATGAGTGATTGTTTAGCTTGCTATGTGGAGAAAGATATGTTTTCTACCATTAGTGATGATGTGGTGTTTGGCCTTTTTAAGAAGATGAAAAAACAAAAGCGGAACTCTAAAATGCGAGTGACTTTACAACTTTATTTGCTTGATGGTACTTATTTTAAGAATTATCGAGCTAACTTATCATTTTTTTATGTTTTTAGGAAGATGAGAAGCTACAAATTCAATTCCAAGCTTATTTTGGCATTACTCTATTTATAATATGCAAGGAACTGATTTTGTGATTTCATCCAACAGGTATGTCTTGCACTCTCAGCTTTTAATGTAACACAATATGTGATAATTAATATCATATTTCAATTCGTTATGTTATTACGTAGTGCTATACTTTTGTTATAAACTTTTGTAAATTTAGATTTTACACTTAATTATAGCATACAAAATCCTCATGACGAGTCAATCAGTGAACCCAATGGCAAAAATTTCTGGCTCCGCCCCTGCTCGGCCGCCGGCTGCCCGGCTGCCGCTCCCGCTCCCGCTCAGGTAAGGCTCTCACGGCTCGCCACGCCACCGCCCCTACCCTATCGGTTGCGTTGATCTGTCACCTTTGTCCGATGTTTGTCAAGTGTCTAAGGACTAAGGCAGGAAGAGGGGGCTTCATTAGATCAGAGTTTTACCGGGAGAAACGAAGATCAGATAGAGGAAGGTACTAGTACGTACTTGTAGCTATCAGTTATTATGAATTAAAATCCTACTATCCTAGTATGGTGCGTTAGTGTTGTCTATAAAATAGTGTATTACTCTATTATCACAGTGATTGCATTAGGATATTGGATCGACACAATTTCGCAACTGAACAAACGATCAAGGAAATTGGCTCTGCCGTACATCCTTGCTACTTCACGCTTTTCCTGTAAATTTTGGCGATCAATTCCGGATTAGATCAGAGGCGACGTCGGCGTGATCATGAGCTCGTTAATTCTCCGGCCAACTAGCCAAGGTTAGCACAACTAACAACTGCTTCCTCATCTCGATCAGTTCTCACCTTATACCTATCAAATTTGTACATCAAATTTCAATTCTTTTAATTATGTGATTTGTGATGTCATTTTTATGATTTATATTTATCAAGAGAAAAGGGTCGCCAAACACGAGAAATGTTATTTCAGCTTAATTGTCGAGGGCATGTTTTCAAAGTAAAACGAGAGACGACTTGCTTGAGCATTGCATGAAAACTTGCTTCGAAACAAATTCACAACTGAATTCTCTTCTAATGAAATTGTTAATATACTTTATGTTATTGAAAATCATTGAGATTATATAACTAACTCAAATGTAACTACCACATGTCTATACTCTAGCAATGAAGCGGTATTTTTTATCCAACTTTGCTTGCCCCCCCCCCCCCTATGTTCAAATCCTGGCTCCGCCCCTGCCAAGGGAACATATTTGAATTTTCAACCAATTTATATGCATTAGAGCATGTGCATGTAGTTCAGATTTGAATTATGCACATAAAAGCATTGAAAATTCAATTAATGCGTAAAAATGTCCAAACGAACCCCGAAAAATCCTGAAAATTGACACAACACTCCTATTGTTCTATGTTGACACGAGAAATTTTTTGAAAGCAATAAGAGGCAATGGATATCATTTCGTCGCCAAAGGTGGGACGTTCCCTACCGAAACCATCAGGCTTGTTGTGAGAAGCTCTGGTTTGTGAGAAGTATATCCCCTAACCTGCCCCAAATGGGACAAAAATATTACCACGGCATGTTGATGCCGCTCCATGATAGCATGCCAAGTTTCATGAATTTCAGACGAGCTTTGGATTTACTAGAATTTATAAACCAGGTATCTCAATGTTTGCGGCTGAGTGACCATGGCAGGGTATTTGACATTCGTTCCCATTTCTTGTATGGGACCTAGGCATGCAACCAAGGGCAAACATTTGATTTTGCAGCCTGTTTTTATGGACGGAGCACGTGCATGTAGTTCAATTTTGGATTTACTAGAATTAAAAAAGCAAGTACCTCAACATTTGTTGGAGAGCCACGGTGCCGTGGTGTTCGAAATTCATCCCCATTTCTTGCATGGGACATAAGAATAAACCCAGTGGCGGACCTAGAGAGTATTTTGACTGGGGGCAAACTACCTAAGTGGGGGCATGTTCTATAAAAATTCAAAGAATTCAAGTATATTTTTCAAAAATCACAAGCAAAACTCACTGGAATTTCAAATTTTGAGTAGGGGCCTGAGCCCCCACTCACCTCTACATAGGTCCGTCCCTACATAAAACCATGGACACATATATGATTTTACAACCCATGTTGGTTCACCGGACCATGTGCATGTGCTGTAATTTTGAATTGTGCACCTGAAATGGCTAGAAAACCAATTTAATGTATAAAATTTCCAAATGAACCCTGAATAATTCCAATTTTTTATGACACACATATAGTTGCATGTTCACTCCAGATAAAAGGCCTAGCAATTCAAACACCGTCCATTGCCTCTATAACCCCATCATGTAATACAAAGCAAGACAAAAAATCAAGTAGATCCCACACAGTTTATTATCACCAACCGTGTGAGATGCAGCACAAAATATCTTGGAGCACCGTCGGATTATAGTACGCATACGGCTTACGTGAGAAGGTGCGACGGCTACAGTCCATAGCCCGCTCTGAATAAGGGACCGTGTCTGATAACACTTTGCGCGCCAGTTTTTTGGCTGAAGCGATTCCAAATTTTTGGCTTCCGCGGAAATATCTACCTCCCCCCCTTACCAAAAGCCACATTTCCCCTGTTTCCGCCTTCCTTTCTAAGTTGAAACCTTCACTCCTTGCTTGCAGCGCTGCCTCCTCACCGGCGACGCTCCTTCATGCTGCTCGGCCTCGCCTATCCAGGCAGGTAATCCACACCCGACCCCCATCCTCCTCCTCCTTCCACATCCCACATGCCCCGACCGTCGGCGCGAGCGCGACACCTTCCATCCAAATCATCGACCCCTCCACAAAATAAGTGCCGCCCTAAGCCATGGTGCACGCTGTATAGCCAGGATCTCAAGGAGCAGTTGGCAGCGGAGAAGCAAATCGCGGCCGCACGTGCAGATGAGGTCACGATGGCTGCCATTCGTGCCGACCCCCAGATCTTGGAGGAGCACCTCGCCGTCGAGGCCACCATCGACGCCTCGTGCACCAACGCCGCGACGTGGTTGGCTGCTTTAAACGATAGTTCGTGGCGTTTTCTTAAGGCCACCGTTGGTACCTTCGATAAAGACTACGAGGTGTTTTCTCAGCCTGCAGGTTGGTGCCCAGAGCGGCTCAGGAAACTCACCACTACGACGAGGGCACCCACGGAGCGAAGGCCTCGCCCTCTTCCATGTCCAAGGAGCCAATCGTCATTGATATCTTCGACAACGAGGAGTAGCTTGTCTTATTAGCTCACTATAAGGACCCATGTTCAGTTTGCTAGCTACTGCCTTTCCTTAACAAAGTCTTGTGAATAGTGCTATCTACTTTTACCATGCAATCTTCTGCTCTAGAGTACATGTTCTATATGTCATGCAATGTGGTGTTCAGTTAACTGTTTGGTTCAGTTCTGCAAATGTGATGTTCAATTCTTCAGGGTGCAATTTTCCAAGTTGTCAAGCATGCTTGGTTTGGTTAACAGTCCGATCTTCTATTAGGAGTATGTTATATTGTGCAATGTGGTGCTCAGTTAATGTTTGCTTCATTTGTTGTGTTGTTTAGTTAACTGTTTGGTTCAATTCTGCAATGTGATGTTCAATTGTTGTGGCTGCATTCTGTTATTGTATACCATGTGAGAAATAAATCGAATTTGGCTGTAGTAAATACATGAGAAACAAATACAATTACTATATTTCCAAGTTGTTAAGCATGCTTGGTTTAGTTAACTGCCTGATCTTCTATTAGGAGTATGTTATATTGTGCAATGTGGTGCTCAATTAACATTTGGTTCATTTTTTCTGGTGTTTACTTAACTGCATGGTTCAATTCTGCAATGATATGTTCAATTGTTGTGGCTGCATTCTGTTATTGTATACCATGTGAGAAATAAATCGAATTTGGCTGTACTAAATACATGACAAACAAATACAATTGCTTTATTTCCAAGTTGTTAAGCATGCTTGGTTTGGTTAACTGCCTGATCTTCTATTAGGAGTATGTTGTATTGTGCAATGTGGTGCTCAGTTAACGTTTGGTTCATTTGTTGTAGTGTTTAGTTAACTGCACGTACATGGTATGTTGTCTAATATCACATTATTGTGCAACTGCAGGAACCATTCTCATATTTAGGTTTTTAATAATTTGGTCTTGCACATGTAGGTCCTGCTGTTAGAGGTTTTGACCCACTGTTCGACCCTTTTTTTATATGGGGAAATGAGTTGTCCATGAATATCAATCAAGTCATGAAACTCATAATGATTGTTAGGATAAAGAAATTAGCGACAAAAAATAACAAGATCTTTGTCTGCACAATGAAGAAGACATCAGTTCACTATAAGATGGTACTAACTATTATACCTTGCCTTTTCTTATTCCTTTGCCCCATTTCCAATATAGCAAAGATATTTATGCACATCCTTGTTTTCAGGACTTTCCAAAGCAGCTCACTGATGATTACCTCTCAAACCACCTCTATGGTCAGGAGGCGAGGAAGGTTTTCATACAACACCCACAGTTCAACATTGAAGTGTTTCTGAAGAGGACATAGGACGAACATCAATCATCCACAGGCACTGGCCTAAAGTTGCAATGACCTTCAACATGAATGAAGGATCAATATCCGCCTTCTGCTTCAACAGTTTTCCAGATGAGACGCATCTGTCTATATACCGTCGATGATGCTAATTTCCAAAGGTTCTACATGTTGCGTGTGAAACTTGGTGCTGGTGCAGTTGTGTAATGGGGTAGTTGAGTGCTGAAGCTATATCATGTTGTACTCCGATATATTTCAATTATGAACTTCTGCTTCCTTAATATGGAAATGAAATATATTATGTGCTTAATATGAATGTCAATTATATTAATAAATGGATTATTAATAATAGGGCAATTAGCCTGCTGATGGCGAATTAGCCTGCTAATTGGGTTTTGTTATTGCAAATGGTTATTGAAAAAATACCGTGGGCGATGACCTCAGGCAACGCACATAGTTTCTAGGAATAAACCGTGTTGGATCAATGAACAATCACACATGACTTTCTCTTGAAAACTGTTTGCGTTAGGCCACCTTGCGCAAACGTTTACCACATAAAAACTGTGTGTGATGGACAACCTTTTCCACATAGTTTCTTCTACGGACCATGTTTGATACATTCAGTAACGTAAACGATCTAACAGAAAAAATTGTGTGTGATGTACCTGTGAACGGAAACGTTTTTCATGGAGCGACTATGTGAGATGTACATACGAACGGAAATGTTTAGCGGAGATTGACTGTGCGGGATGTACTTGCGACCGGAAACAATTTCACCTGTATAATTGTATTTTTTTAGCTCTACAGTACATATTTCCATATTTGAGCGCTCGTCGGTCGCACACGACCTAATTTTGCCGAGCGTGTGTGCCAGGAGGGCATATCCCCGATGGTTTTCTGGGTCGTGTGGGAAGGACCCCCCTATCACCCACACTCAATAGGCGACGATTCCAAATGCCGTCGCGGAACGGGGTTAAAAATCGTTTATATAGCACCAACGCATACCAGTGTATCCTCCCAATATTATTAGGGAGCTATAAAATAATATTCCATTAATTCGGAATTTACCACAACACACGTGCATGTTAAATCCCTTGGCCTTTCCTTCTTCAAGTTTTGACTCTCTAACCTTGCCTATAATTCTTTTCCCATCTATCAAGGCTCTTTCTAAATTCTCAACATTTTTGGGCACTTCTAAATCCTAGTCCTAGTTCAAACCCATTTGAATTAATTCAAAGGAGTTTGAATTCATCTTCACGCCCATGCTCACTTCTATTTTCTTGGGACAAGCACATTTTTGTGAGTCCAGGAAAATTATCCCCATGCCCAAATTCTTGTCCACTCATTTCTTTTATCTCTTTTTCTTTGCTTTTCTGTTTCTGGAAGAGATTTGAAGAAGGGAGAAAGAGAGAGAGAGAGGCCAGCCCAGCTGCAACCTATGCCAGGCCGGCCCATGTCCTCCTAAGCCCAGCTGCCTATCTAACCCTAGACCCGGCCCCCTCCTCACGATCTCTCCTTCTGCCGCCTCCTGCTCGATCCCCCTCCTCTCGCTCGTCTTCCTCTCCTCCTGCCCGATCCCCACTTCTCCTCTCTTCCACCTCGCGCCGCCAGAGGAGCCCCTCTCCTCGCCCTTCCATCTTCCCCGCGCCACCATCGCCTCCCTCCGCCGCTGCGCCAGCTCGCGACCGCGCCGACGCAGCCGGCGGCCACCCCGGCCAGCCTCCGGCCACCTGCAGGCGCCCCCGTCGCCCCCTGGTTCTCCTCCTGCCCCGCGAGGCCCTGCCTCCTCCTAGCCTCGCGCCCGAGCTGCCCGTCTAGGAGCGCCACGCCGGCCGCCCCAAGCCCGCTCCACCCCTGCCTCGGGTTCATGGCGAGATGACCATGCCGGCCGCCCGCTCCTGTCCTCCCCGCACTCGATCCGGCGAGATCTGGTGAGTCCTTGCGCTGCCGCACCCCCTACATCCGACATCTCCAGCTGCTCCAGCCTACAACGCCTCCACGCTCCGGCCACGAACCTCCAAGACCACCATTGCAAATGTGCATCGCGATGTTGCTGCCACTGGACGCCAAGTACCACAACCATCGCGTTCCGTTTCATCGGTCGAGGCGAGTGGACGCCAAGTACAAGTACCAGGACGTCGAGGACCCATCAAGTTCATGTACGTGCATGTACGACTATCTTCACCAAAGACCCGTGTATGATTACACAGGACTATCCGATTACACAACGAACCGTGGAGTTACACGAGATAACAAGTACTGCGACGACCCCAGAGACTGGATTCGTCAAGTTCCTATATGACCCACCCGTGTACAACCACCGTCGCCGTGTACCACTACTTCCACTACGACAGTCCCGAGAACATCTATTTCCCCTACACCGCATCGAATCCGATCCGCTTCAAAAAATCTCCATCTAAATCATTGCAAGGCTTCATCTTGTTCTTATCAATTTTGTTTCGTTGTGACCATCTTGTTATCTATTCGGAATTCTTCGAGAGTTTCTTCATGGTGGTTCATTGAAGATTTAATACATTCTTTAAGTGTTCATCAATATTTTGGTTGGAGGTGCTCGAGTATTCTACATCTTGCATTCCAAAGTGCAATCCCTTCTCCCTAATCTTTTCAGTTGGTCTTATGTCATTCTTGACAATTCTCCTTCGTGTATCATGATTCACACGTTGTCAAAAATGAGATATTTAAACCCATCATTTTCTTCCTAGGAGTTATTTGGATTAGATTTCACCTAAAGCCTTTCCCTAAGGAATGTTGCTATTTGTGGTGCTTATCAATGATCTAAGTTTTCTCCGTATCTTATTGGTGAGACAAGTTTCTCTTCTCTTTCATTCCTCTCAAGCTAATAATCCCGTTAATGGCAGAATTTCACCTCTAGTCTTGAGATGTTTTCATAAGCGCACGAGGAGTACATCATTTGATTGTTGATTCTTCAACAACTCCGTTCAATCCTTCTTTTTAAGGATGCTCTCTCAAATTCATTCGAGATAGAAGATGTTGTTTTGTTCTCTGTTCTTTTCATTCCATTCTTTCATTTCTTCTGGAGGCATGGTAATGTTGCTCTCTTTGACGCTTCGTCTCGTTTTGTCAAGATCATGTTCTTTTCCTCGCTTGTCCATTTAACTGGAGTGTTGTGTCATCTCTTCAAGTTCTTTTCATGTTATCAAGTTTTGCTCCTCTTGTCAACCTGAGTGCTGCCAAAATTGTTCTTTATTGTTCCTTGTATATCTCATTCCAACCGGTGTGGTGGCATATTCTTATTGGTCCATTGAGCTCTTGTTCCATGTTTCAACCAAAAAGGTCCTCGTCGTCTTCCTTGTTCCTCTTGTCTAACAGAGTGTTTTCATTCGCCTTCATCTCTATTGTATTCTTTCTGTCAAGTTGTTCAACCTCTCAAGGTTCTTTGGTTTCACTCGTTTGTCAAGAAGCAACTTAGTATTACCTCTTCTCTCCGTTTGTCATCTCTAGATCTTGGGTCGATATCTCTTGTAAGTGGAGGAGAGTTGTAACAGCCCGAGACCGACGCTCCAGATGCCTTCCATGTATTTTGAGTTTCGCCGCGTGATTTATTTGTTTGTTGCATTCTTTATAGCATCATTTGCATTGCATCATGTCATCATGCTCCATCTCATTAAGTTTTTGCAACTCAAATAAATAAATCGTATGGATCTTCGACCCATTTAAATCGAGGGAATTCACATGGTGATTTCTCTTTATAATATATCCTCCCAATCTTATTAGGGAGCTATAAAATAATATTGCATTAATTTGGAATTTACCACAACACACGTGCATGTTAAATCCCTTGGCCTTTCCTTCTTCAAGTTTTTGTTCGAGATCAAAAATGAAATCTCTGTCATTGATCGATTGAGAGTACAACTTATATATGTGTTGGAGAGACGCGACGATCCAGAGGGATGCGTCGGTTCCAGGAGAGAGGCGTCGGTTGTGGTAGCAACCGCACGACCGTTCGGGCAAGGGGAGATTTCCCTAATTACATATCGTAATTAATTCTAACACTCCCCCTAATCTACGCTTGACAATATAGAATCATCTTCACGATTATCCGGGAAGTTCCATCACCTCAAAAAGGATTCTCCTCCAAAAGTTCTTCATAACATCTTTGATGAGATCCTGAAATATAAACTCACAAAGGGATAGCATAACATGATGTCTTTAAACAAGAATATCTCAAGAAGAGACTCCCCCTGATTCTTGCATATTCCAAAGTCGTCATATAACAAGTCCATGAACACATTTCCGGAACATAGAAGTTGGTAGAGACCTGGTGAGCAAACCAGTCGCATGATTTGACTTGCAAGATATGCAATATAGTGATATTGCTTATTATGTAACCTGTTTGCATCCGGGCAACACAAGAAACATTATCGTTGAGTTAATGGTTGGCGGATGTAGCCATGAGGTCTGTTTTGTAGACTCTTCATGAGAGGGCTACCACACCTAGTAGGAACACTAAGCTTGTCTACGATCTGACATAGTGGGGATCTGATCGATGTATCCAATGATATCGGAGTTCACATTTCTGTGAAACTAAAAAATCAGGACAAGATGTTTGATGCCTTGGAGATATCAAAAGATATTCTTGAGTACCAACCAATTGTGTTTGGTGGGTCCAATGGCATTATGGAACGTTGAGTCCCAATATCTCATTTCCATCATTTCTTGGTCTAAATAGATCTTTCTCTACGTCTAGAGAATGAACTACCATGAGAGTTATGGATGGATAAGATTTGTCCACAATGAATTTCTCCAATATATTATGGATAGACAACATAGTATACCATAATGTATGAATGAAGGTGCTCGGTTTGTAGTAACGAGCAGTATTTTGGTTTACCCAAATCCTTCATTTTAAACTCTGTCATTTAGATGATTACATGTGTCGTCATTGCAGACACACAAACATGGATAATCATCATTTTAGGAGTAATCCTTGTGTATAAGGATCTCACTATGTCAGTTGTACCATATGTACTGACAAAAATAAGTCGTATGGTGACTTACTGATTTTACACAATGTATGTTGCATTTTGTATTTCGATTCAGAATTGAGACTCCATCGGGAATCAATCATATATGTCTAAATCTAGTGATCGACATGGATATGTAATCACTACATCTATCAACTGCAGAGATAGATGATTTTGTACCGCCAATGATATAAGTTATCAGAAAGAGATTCCACCTCTGGAGAATAGTTGCGTATCTACGTGAACCCTTGTGCTACAATACTTGCTCCATGTTTCACCACCTCATTGTTCTCAGTTCTGTTTCCAAAAGAAAATTGGTGTAGGTATTGCTTATGAATACCTTCCCATTATTGAGCAATATTATTTCTACCTAGATTATACCCTTTGCTTGAGTTCAGTCCGAGTGTTGTTCACACTTTGCATGGCCATGGTCTTTGGATCTGTCACTTGAAAGGGTTTTTCAATCTAGTTGAGAAATGTATGTCGACAATTGCAGACTTCCGGTTATATGTTTTTCCAGAATCTATATATCAATATATAGTTGATGGAAATATCGTTACCCATGGTGACTGCTCGCAATTTCCCAATGCGATTGAGTCAGGTATTCCGATGTCCCGGTCATTGTGTGCACTATGACCTGGGTTAGTGGAGGTTTCCGTCCACTGGGTGTATACTACCCATTAGGTGTCTGTCAACGTGAAGTTGACTTTCATTTACTGATTCACAGGCATTGATATCCTTGCTTGCGAGAAGCTGAATCCTGATGTATTTCAGCCATACATCTCCCCCTATTGCTTTGAACAGGGAGTGGAGTGGATTTTGCTGGTACCTCCACTCTTTCAGGCGTACTTTTGCAGGATTGTAGGATTGTGTGACACCTTTATAGTCAGTAAATGAATTTGGCAGGTTATTTGCAATGTGTTGCAAATCTTCTGAATGCATGGTTCAGATCTTTGAGTACGTGGATTTGAGGCAGAAATGTGTTGAACATTCCACTAATTTCCTAGCATTCTTTGTGGTACTTGAAATCTCCCCCTAATGCTTGGAAATGTTCCTCATTGAATCAGCATACTGGCCTTGAATAACTCCCCATGCGAGGGGCTTAAGGTATTGACGGAAATACAGTTATTCCTCACATAGATCCCAACTATATGTTGAGGGGCCAATGATGTATGCCGGGTGGTGATATCGGTATGCAACCGAATTACCGCACATAGGAAATACTTGGTAGATATCCACATATCGAAGATAGAGGGGAATAATATTATGCAGTTCTGTCATGAGCGTGTAAAACTGCATGACTCCAACGTAAAGTTGGTAGGTTGCAATTCCAAAGTAAAGATAATTCAATGAGATTAACTCTTTGGATAGGATTCTACCAAATCATTTTGAGTCTAGACATTAGGACAAATTGCTAAACTTCAATCCAAAAGCCATAGAGAAGGCCCTCAAGGCGAATTCTACAATGTTATCCATTCGATTTGCTTGAAATCGGTGTCAGGATAATGAGCCAATGGTTTCGTGTGAATAAAGCACACACTTAAGACCATCATGTAGATATGTCTTTTAGAACCATGGAATACCTGAATAGTCTACTCAATGGCTGGGAAGATCCCCTCGACTTGATGCATTCAAGGAGTCTGAGTGGTTCAGCGTAGACTTTAAGGTGTGCGAGCCTTAAAATTAGCTTCCCTGTGTCACTTGTAGTGCACATAAAATCCAAATGTTGTTAGAATTTAGCTTCATAATAATCATAAACTATTGGAATTGCTGATAGTTTTGGTTCAACCCAATGTCTTGATGACCAAGGCGAGTATGCCAAGTTTGTCATGTACAAGACACTCTGGAAAGTTATCTTGTACGCAACATATGCTACGGGTTGTGTCGTATGTGTAGTACAATCCAGATGATACACAGAGAATGTGCTTGCCATATCCGTTGCATATGGTAAAGAGAAGTTATTTATGTTTATTGTCATCATAAGTTTCACTATGGAAACTATTTTAATGGATACCTCCATAGTTTAGTAGGGTATGAGTTAAACCTGGGAAGCAATAAAGCATCCTGATGTTACTCGAGTACCCACAGGGATAGTAAATATGACTCGAGTTGAGCCAACAAATACCTTATCGCATCTAGCAATTTTAAAATATCTCCTTTCTCTCGATGGGAGTGGAAACATTCGACTTCCCTAAGTATAGAGTTTGTGGTGCATATGTCCACAAGGCACATATCATTTTTCATCGGATTGACTTCCATAAAAATCTATATATAGACATGAAGATTCTCAATATGAAAATCACTGTCAGATATATAGAATATATATAAATGTATTTGTATCAAAGTGCTGATACAATATATTGTGATATACAATATAAGATGACAACAATACTTATGTTGTTATTACAACATCATAAATGGACATAAATTATGTTGATCACTCGGGAGATTGAGAGACTAGTCTAAGTCTCCAAACATGTTAGTTGAGTCATATTCAACCATCATGTTTTTCGTGATCATAGGGTCCCGTCACAGCTGGTGATGTCGGATTGAAGGCTGAAGTAAGATTTAAACCTTTGCCCTTGAGGTTAATTGTGTCCCAGGAATTACTGATACAGAATAACCAGATGCAGAGATCTGAATCTAATGCCTTATGATATATAAGACACCATTTTTCTGTTAGCGGTGTGATCCTTATTAGAGGTGAATCCAGGATTGCACACATTATCCCACGAGACACAAGAGCGATTATGATGTCCATGGCCCAGATAGGGCAGTGGTGGCGATTGAGGGCGAATGCCTCAAACTCTATAGCCATATGTTACCTCTGTGGGTAAACCAGAGATAATTAATTTACAACCAGTAAATTAAAGACCGTCATGGTTGATGTTGTAATGAACTTAGAAAAATCAATGGGTATTTCAAGAAGTTGGCTTGAAACCATTAGTGTGAATCTAAAATTGCTAAGTATGACACCTTGAAGATAATCTCGAAAATGGAGTAGATCTCGCAGCACTAGGGAGTACAATCTGATGAAATCAGTAGATACTCACTCGTAATGCATTGTCGTGACTTAGTAAAATGTGTGGGAGAGCACTTTGCAAAGCAATCATAATGTCGAAATGAAAAAATATAGGCTTTAACAGTAGTCATCGATAATCTGCAGTAGATATATATGACTACCTTGTGATCCCAAGCATCAATTTGAAGAAACCACTTTGAATTTTGCATATGTATTTGCAAGTAATTTAAAATCTCAATTGCAAATAGACGTATTAATCTCGGCCTGTGTTTAACATGGAAATAGATACATCATAGAAATATTCCGGAATACTTCGTACTCAATGGAGAAACAGTACAGCGGAGGTACATCATAGAAATATACCGACATGTGTTTAACAGTAGATAAAGTAGCATGGAGCAATCAAAAATTATAGATACGTTGGAGACGTATCAAGCATCCCCAAGCTTAATTCCTGCTCGTCCTCGAGTAGGTAAATGATAAAAAAGAATTTTCGATGCGGAGTAATACTTTGGCAATAATTTCAATGTAAATCTTCTTAATTGTGATATGAATATTCAGATCCGAAAGATTCAAGACAAAAGTTCATATTGACACGAAAATAATAATACTTCAAGCATACTAATCAAAGCAATCATGTCTTCTCAAAATAACATGGCAAAAGAAAGTTCATACCTACAAAATCATATAGTTAGGCTATGCTTCATTTTCGTCACACAAAGATGTTCCCAACTTCTATACCCCCGATGACAAGCCAAGCAATTGTTTCATACTTAAATAATCTCAAACTTTTTCAACCTTCACGCAATACATGAGCGCGAGCCATGGACATAGCACTATGGGTGGAATAGAATGTGATGATGGAGATTGTGTGGAGAAGACAAAAAAGGAGAAAGTCTCACATTGATGAGGCTAATCAACGGGCTATGGAGATGCCCATCAATTGATGTCAACATGAGGAGTAGGGATTGCCATGCAACGGATGCACTAGAGCTACGAATGCTCAACAAAAGAAAACTAGTGGGTGTGCATCCAACTTGCTTGCTCATGAAGACCTAGGGCATTTGAGGAAGCCCATCGTAGGAATATACAAGCCAAGTTCTATAATGAAAAATTCCCACTAGTATAAAAAGACAACTTATGAGACTCACTACATGAAGAACAAGTGTGGAAAAAGGATAGTAGCATTGCCCCTTTTTATTATTTTATTTTTTATTTTTTATATTTTTTTTGGCCTTCTTTTTTTGGCCTTTTTTTATTTGGGCAATGCTCTAATAATGATGATCATCACACTTCTATTGATTACAACATAAGGATTACAACTCGAAACTTAGAACAAGATATGACTCTATGTGAATGCCTCCGGCGGTGTACCGGGATGGTGCAATGAATCAAGAGTGACATGTATGAAAAATAATGCATGGTGGCTTTGCCACAAATACGATGTCAACTACATGATCATGCAATGGCAATATGACAAAAGTAATGTATGTCATGATGATGATGATGGAAGTTGCATGGCAATATATCTCGGACTGGCTATGGAAATGCCATAATAGGTAGGTATGGTGGCTGTTTTGAGGAAGATATAAGGAGGTTTATGTGTGATAGAGTGTATCGTATCACGGGGTTTGGATGCACCGGCGAAGTTTGCACCAACTCTCAACGTGAGAAAGGGCAATACACGGTACCAAAGAGGCTAGCAAAGGCGGAAAGGTGAGAGTGTGTATAATCCATGGCCTCAACATTTGTCAACAGAACTCATATACTTATTGCAAAAATTTAGAAGTCATCAAAAATCAAGTACTACGCGCATGCTCCTAGGGGGATAGATTGGTAGGAAAAGACCATCGCTCGTCCCCGACCGCCACTCATAAGGATGCACAAGCCAGGTACACTTCATGTTTCAAATTTGTTACACAACTTTAACCATACGTGCATGCTACGGGACTTGCAAACTTCAACACAAGCATTTCTCTAATTCACAATTACTCAACTAGCACAACTTTGATATTATCACCTCCATATCTCAAAACAATTATCAAGCATCAAACTTATCTTAGTATTCAACACACTCATAAGAAAGTTTCACATATTTTGAATACCAAGTATGTTAACATTCAGCAAATTACCATGCTATTAACGACTCTCAAAATAATCTAAGTGAAGTATGAGAGTTCATCTATTTCTTCAAAATAAAACTACCACCATGCTCTAAAGGGTATAAGTGATGCACTAGAGCAAATGACAAACTACTCCGAAAGATATAAGTGAAGGTCAATGAGTAGCTAAATAATTATGCAACTATGCGAAGACTCTCTCTCATTTAATAATTTTAGATCTTGATACTTTATTCAAACAGAAATCAAAAACTAACAAAAGGAAATGACGCTCCAAGCAAAACACATATCATGTGGTGAATAAAAATATACCTCCAAGTAAAGTTACCGATGAACGAAGACGAAAGAGGGGATGCCTTCTGGGGCATCCCCAAGCTTAGGCTCTTGGTTGTCCTTGAATATTACCTTGGGATGCCTTGGGCATCCCCAAGCTTAGGCTCTTGCCACTCCTTATTCCATAGTCCATCGAATCCTTACCCAAAACTTGAAAACTCTGCAACACAAAACTCAACAGAAAACTCGTAAGCTCCGTTAGTATAAGAAAATAAAACCACCACTTAGGTACTGTAATGAACTCATTCTAAATTCATATTGGTGTAATATCTACTGTACTCCAACTTATCTATGGTTAATACCCTCCGATACTACACATAGATTCATCAAAATAAGCAAACAACACATAGAAAACAGAATCTGTCAAAAACAGAACAGTCTGTAGTAATCTGTATCAAACGTATACTTCTAGAACTCCAAAAATCCTACCAAATTAGGAAGTCCTAAGCAATTCGTGTGCCAATCCAGATCAAAAGGAATCAGGTCAGAAGAACGTTTCTGTGAATTAACAAAACTAATTTACTGGGTGCAAAAGTTTCTGATTTTCAGCAGGATCAACACAACTATCACCGTAAGCCATCCTAAAGGTCTTACTTGGAACTTTATTGAAACAAAAGCTATAAAAAATGATTACTACAGTAGCATAATCATGTGAACACACAAAAACAATAAGGATAAGTATTGTGTTGTCTCCCAACAAGCGCTTTTCTTTAATGCCTTTCTAGCTAGGCATGATGATGACAATGATGCTCACATAAAAGATAAGAATTGAAACATAACGGGAGCATCATGAAGCATATGACTAGCACATTTAAGTCTAACCCACTTCCTATGCATAGGGATTTTGTGAGCAAACAACTTATGGGAACAATAATCAACTTGCATAGGAAGGTAAAACAAGCATAACTTCAAAATTTTAAGCACATAGAGAGGAAACTTGACATTATTGCAATTCCTACAAGCATATATTCCTCCCTCATAATAATGTTCAGTAGCATCATGAATGAATTCAACAATATAACCAGCACCTAAAGCATTCTTTTCATGATCTACAAGCATAGAAAATTTACTACTCTCCACATAAGCAAAATTCTTCTCATGAATAATAGTGGGAGTATCATAAGAGACTTCAACACTAAAAATTGTTTCCACATCATGACAAGATTTGTAAATATAATCATCACTACTTTTTATAGCATAAGTTTTATCACAATAATCATCATAAGTAGCAACTTTGTTTTCATCATAATCGATTGAAACCTCTCCCAAGATAGTGGAATCACTAAATAAAGTTGACACTCTTCCAAATCCACTTTCATAAATATTATAAGATTCAACATCCTCCAATATTGTGGGATCACTACTTCCTAAAGTTGACACTCTTCCAAACCCACTTTCATAAATATAATCATCATAGGTAGAAGGCATGCTATCATCATCACTACTTTGCATATCAAAACTTGAGAGGCTAAAAATATCATCATTATTAAACATAGCATCCCCAAGCTTGGGACAAACATTAATTGCAGCAAATATATTCTCAAATATGTCATCCTCATC
Source organism: Triticum timopheevii (assembly GCA_963921465.1). NCBI lineage: Eukaryota > Viridiplantae > Streptophyta > Magnoliopsida > Poales > Poaceae > Triticum > Triticum timopheevii. The sequence goes on along the minus strand of OY997262.1, from coordinate 246,134,507 downwards.
AAACATAACTTCCCCAAGCTTGGGCCCTTTCATATCGTAAGCATAATCACTCTCATCATTAAAAATATTGATAGCACCAATAGTATAGCAATTATCATCATCACAATGAGTAGTAGGAGCAACATCATTTGGGAGGGATACCTTTCTACCTTTGTTGCTCCTTCTTTTCTTTTTCTTCTTCACATTATGTGTAGGTTCAACCTTCCTCTTTGAGCTCCTTATTGATGAGATTGGTTGAATAGAAATCTCCTCCTCGTTACCTGATTCATCATAAGAAATAATAGGAGGATATTGGGAAGTCTCTTCCCTTTCATTAGTATTCTCTTCATCTTCTACTTGTTTTATTTTCTTTATGTAATTGGCAATATAAGGATTTTCAATGCAATTCACTGCACAATACATATAAATCTTTTCTAGATCAAAATCAAGAGTTTTATCAAGACTAAATTTTGGAATACCCTCAGTTATATGTTTCATTTCTTCATAACCCAAAAGAAGGCTAAGCTCTTTATGATGCTTAAGGGTAATCAAATTATCACAATATTTGGACACGACTTGATCATGAAACAAATAGCATTGGAGCTTTAAATGACCATGTTCATTGCCAAGTTCACAAGGAGCACAAAAAATTTTGAATCTTTCAGCACATTCATCTAGCTCTTCTTGCAACAATTTGGTTTCTAAGTACTTATGCCTCTTACAATAAATATCTTCTCTATTTGGTGTGTTCATGCAAACATGCACTCCACAAAAGTTGACATGCTCATAAGAGATATTTTCATCATAACTAGTGCAATCATCATCAGCATCATGGATATTTAAAGAATTCGTACTAACAACATTGCAATCATGCTCATCATTCAAATATTTAGTGCCAAACAATTTAGAGATTTCTTCTTCTAGCACTTGAGCACAATTATCCTTTCCATCATACTCACGAAAGATATTTAAAAGGTGAAGCGTATGAGACAAACTTAATTCCATTTTTTGTAATTTTCTTTTATAAACTAGACTAGTGCTAAAACAAGAAACAAAAAGATTCAATTGCAAGATCTAAAGATATACCTTCAAGCACTCACCTCCCCGGCAACGGCACCAGAAAAGAGCTTAGTTGATGGGGTGTGAGTGAGTGCCCTTTACCTAGCCTCCCTGGCAACGACGCCAGAAAAGAGCTTGATGTCTACTACACAACCTTCTTCTTGTAGACGTTGTTGGGCCTGCAAGTGCATAGGTGTAACGCCCCGGATTCATTGCGCCAGGTGTCCGCCAGTTATTCGCCGTCGTTGCCATGTCATTTGCTTGCGTGTTGCATTTTGCCATGTCATCATATGCATTTCATATCATGTCATCATGTGCATTTCATTTTGCATACGTGTTCGTCTCATGCATCCGAGCATTTTCCCCGTTGTCTGTTTTGCAATCCGGCACTCCTATGTCATCCGGCGTCCCCTTCTTGACTCTTTTCGTGTGCGGGTGTTAAACTTTCTCGGAATGGCCCGAGGTTTGCCAAGCGGCCTTGGTATAGCACCGGTAGACCGCATGTCAAGTTTCGTGCCATTTGGAGGTCGTTTGGTACTCCAACGGTTAACCGGGTAACCGTTAAAGCCTCTTTGGTGTGCAGCCCAACACCCCTTCCAAAGTGGCACAAAACCCAGCAAACTCCCCTCCATGCTCTCGGTCGTTCGATCACGATCGCGTGGCCGAAAACCGCTCCTCATTTGGACTCTCCTAGCTCCTTCTACCTATATAAACACCTCCCCCTCCGAATTTTCGGGTCCAAACCCTAGCAAACTCCCCCTCCGCGCCGGCGGACATGTCCGCCCGCGCCGGACGAAATCACGCCGCCGCCCAGAGCCACTCAGCGCTCGCCACCTGTCCGCCGCCGCCGCCCACCTCCGCCGGCCCGCGGGGCCCGGATCTACTCCGCCGCCGCCCGGGGTCGCGCCCGCCCGCCGTCGCCGAAGTGCTCCGCCGCCCCGCCGCTGTCGGCCTCCCTCGACCCCGAGCCCTCGTCGCCGCCGCCAGCCTCCACCGCCGCCGGCGCGCCTCCGCCACTCCCCGCCAGATCGCCGCCCATCGCCCCTCTTCCTCTCTGGTCCCTCCCTGACCCCGCTCTCTCTCTGCAGATCGGCGCCGCCGGCCGCCCTCCTCGCCCGCCGCCCCAAACCCTCGCCGGATCCGCCGCGCCCGCTCCCATTCCCGTCTGGATCTGGACCGGCGCGCCTCCCCGCGCCTCCCCGCGCCGCCGGCGCCGCCCTTGCCTCGTTCCCGCTCGGGTTCGAGGAGGAAGACGACGACAGCGCCTCCCCGCGTGGGCCGTCCTCTCCTCCAAGGCCTAGCCGGCGCCATCAGCCCGGCCCACCTTGTCTCCAGCCCCCGTGGGCCGCAACCCCCCCGCGAGGCCCAAATCCGTGGCCCAGCTGCCCCCTCTGCGTCCTGGGCCGAGCCCAGTGGTGAGCCATCCTCTAAAGCCCGCCCGTGCACGTTTTAGCTATATGACGCTCACCTGTTTTTTTTTCTGAAATCGGCTAAGTCCATGTATTTTGCACATTATCATGCCATGTTCATCGCATTGTATCTCCGCATCCGTAGCTCCGTTTCGTGCGTATAATATGTCAAATTGTTCGTCTCGACGAGTACTTCATTTCATTCCATTGCATCATTTTCATTTGAGCTCATCTTGATGCCCGAAATGCTGTTGGAAGAGTGCATGTTGATGTTAACCTGCTGAAACTGTTATAACTTGCTCATTTATCATTTTTGCCATGATTGATGTGTGCATCCTATGAGGTTGATGTCTACATGTATGTTGATCTATGCCATGCCATCTTTCCAGGGGTGTATGCCATGTATTTTTGTGAGTTGTGTGTTGAGTGTATGGAGCTTGTTAAGGAGGGTACTTGCTGTTACTGTTTTGCTAGACAGATTCTGTTATATTTTGTTGCTATGTAAACCTGCTCCTACAAGTCATTGTGTGCATAATCTGGAGATGTCCTATAAACATGTTTTGATCTACATGTCTTGCTATATCCATTCATGCCCTTGGTTGCAATTATAGCCTGCTGGAACATGTTGTAATCTTGCTCCAAAGTTGCTTCATAATGTTGCTATCAGCCTGTTAACATTAAGTTCACTTGTTCCCATGTGTTTTCCTAGTGATCCATGCACCCTATGACCTTGCTCTTGCCATGCTTAGCTTCATAAACATGCCTTCTTACTGTTGGTTGCCTTGCCATGCCATGTATTGCTTTGTGGTGAGTGGTTCCAGCTCACGAACATGCCTACTTATTGTTGTTCCTGCCATGTATGAATCTGTCATATAACTTGCCATGTTTACATGGGTGCCATCATATTTTCTGATCCTTTTTGGCTCATGGTCAGTAAGGGACTTTTGATCTATGCCATTAGTAGATTCATGCTATGCCTTTGTTTGCCATGATAAGTTCCTGTAACATGTTGTTTGATAGCCCTAAACATTGCAACCTGATGTTATTTCTGCTAAAGTCTGAAACTGTTATTATTTGCAATCTTTCCATGTGTTTTGGAGCATGTTCTAGTTGTTTCTGGAGATAGCTCAGTGTTCATGTTTTGTTATGCTTTACCTGTACTTCATGCCCATGCCTTTTGTTATTATGTTGGGGTGTTGTAGCATATTGTTTTGATGCTTGCAAGATGCCTAGTTGCTGTTATGGACAGATTGTTGCTATGACTTGTATAGTGTGTGTGTGTTGCACCGTTGCTCCGTTTTGAGTGTGCTCTATATGAAACTTGCTTGATTTTGCATGTAGCTTCATATTACCATGTTGCATCCTTGTTTTTAGGTGTTTGCTTGATGTTTGTATGCATTTTGCATCAATGCCATGTTTAACTTGTTTTGCTCATATCTTCTAGGCCGTAGCTCTGAATCTAATGAACTTTATATGTAACTTGACTAGAATTTCATGTAGATCATCTTGGTGATATTTAACTTGCTGTTTAACAACTTGAACATAAGGTTTATTCAGTTCTGGACCAATTTCGAAATTTGCATATGAGGACTTACCGGAATCGTTATATGTTGCTCCCGGCCTCATTTAAATTTGCCTTGATGTGTTGTTCTTGTTTGCATCGTCTCTTGCCATGAGTAGCTTCATCTAGCTTTCTCATGCATCATGCTTGTTGTGCATCATGTCTTGTCATGTGTGGTGTGTTTACTATGTTGTGTGCTTCTTCTCGATAGTTCCCGTTTCGTTGCGATCGTGAGGATGCGTTCGTCTACGTTTGGTTCGTCTTTGTGGCTTCATCTTCTTCATGGACTCGTTCTTCTTCCTTGCGGGATTTCAGACAAGATGACCGCTACCCTGGATCTCACTACTATCATTGCTATGCTAGTTTCTTCGTTCTATCGCTATGCTGCGTTACCTATCTTTTGCTCATCAAGCCTCCCAAATTGCCATGAACCTCTAACCTTTGACACCATTCCTAGCAAACCATTGATTGGCTATGTTACCGCTTTGCTCAGCCCCTCATATAGCATTGCTAGCTACAGGTGAAGTTGAAGATCTCTTCATGGCGGACAGGGTTATCTTGGGATATCACAATATCTCTTTTATATTATTAATGCATCTATATATTTGGTAAAGGGTGGAAGGCTCGGCCTTATGCCAGGTGTTTTGTTCCACTCTTGCCGCCCTAGTTTCTGTCATACGGTGTTATGTTCCCGGATTTTGCGTTCCTAACGCGGTCGGGTGATTTATGGGACCCCCCTGACAGTTCGCTTTGAATAAAACTTGTCCAGCAAGGCCCAACCTTGGTTTTACCATTTGCCTCACCACCACCTACCTTTTCCCTTGGGAGTAATTAACCCAAGGGTCATCTTTATTATAGCCCCCCCCCCCCGGGCCAATGCTTGTCTAAGTGTTGGTCCAAACTAGAGTCCTTTGCAGCGCCCCCTCAAGGAAACTTGAGGTCTGGTTTTAGTTGTACGGAGTGCTCATCCGGTGTTGCCCTGAGAACGAGATATGTGCAGCTCCTATCGGGATTGTCGGCGCATCGGACGGCTTTGCTGGTCTTGTTTTACCATTGTCGAAATGTCTTGTAAACCGGGATTCCGAGACTGATCGGGTCTTCCTGGGAGAAGGTCTATTCCTTCGTTGATCGCGAGAGCTTGTCATGGGCTAAGTTGGGACACCCCTGCAGGGTATAAACTTTCGAGAGCCGTGCCCGCGGTTATGTGGCAGATGGGAATTTGTTAATGTCCGGTTGTAGATAACTTGACACCAGATTCGAATTAAAACGCATCAACCGAGTGTGTAGCCGTGATGGTCTCTTCTCGGCGGAGTCCGGGAAGTGAACACGGTTTCTAGGTTATGTTTGACGTAAGTAGGTGTTCAGGATCACCTCTTGATCATTGCTAGCTTCACGACCGTTCCGCTTGTTTCTCTTCTCGCTCTCATTTGCGTATGTTAGCCACCATATCATGCTTAGCCGCTGCTGCAACCTCACCACTTTACCCCTTCCTTTCCCATTAAGCTTTGCTAGTCTTGATACCCATGGTAATGGGATTGCTGAGTCCTCGCGGCTCACAGATTACTACAACAACAGTTGCAGGTATAGGTTATGCGATGTTCATGACGCGAGAGCGATGTTGCTTGTTTTGGAGATTTCTTCTTCTGCTTCTTCGATCAGGGGATAGGTTCAAGGTCGGCAGCCTGGGCTAGCAGGGTGGATATTGGTTGAGTTTCTGTTTGTGATTCATCCGTAGTAGGATGTTGTTCTTATATGATGTATTGTTGTATTCGTGTGGCATTGTATGCCTTTTGTATGTATCCCCATCTATTATGTAATGTTGATGTAATGATATCCACCTTGCAAAAGCGTTCCAATATGCGGGTCTACCCTTGGTGGGACCTTCGAGTTCCTTTTGGATAGGTTCGCATATTGGCCGTGACAATAGGTTTGTAGGACAGTAGAAAATTTCCCTCAAGTGGATGACCTAAGGTTTATCAATCCGTAGGAGCCGTAGGATGAAGATGGTCTCTCTCAAACAACCCTGCAACCAAATAACAAAGAGTCTCTTGTGTCCCCAACACACCCAATACAATGGTAAATTGTATAGGTGCACTAGTTCGGCGAAGAGATGGTGATACAAGTGCAAAATAGATAGTAGATATAGGTTTTTGTAATCTGAAATAATAAAAACAGCAAGGTAACTAAAGATAAAAGTGAGCGTAAATGATATTGTAATGATAGGAAACAAGGCCTAGGGTTCATACTTTCACTAGTGCAAGTTCTCTCAACAATAATAACATAGATAGATCATATAACAAGCCCTCAACATGCAACAAAGAGTCACTCCAAAGCCACTAATAGCGGAGAACAAATGTAGAGATTATGGTAGGGTACGAAACCACCTCAAAGTTATTCTTTCGGATCAATCTATAAAAGAGTTTGTACTAGAATAACACCTTAAGACACAAATCAACCAAAACCCTAATGTCACCTAGATATTCCATTGTCACCTCAAGTATCCATGGGCATGATTATACGATATGCATCACACAATCTCAGATTCATCCAACCAACATAAAAGTACTTCAAAGAGTGCCCCAAAGTTTCTACCAGAGAGTCAAGAACGTGTGCCAACCCCTATGCATAGGTTCCCAATGTCACGAAACCCGCAAGTTGATCACCAAAACATACATCAAGTGGCACATGATATCCCATTGTCACCACAGATAATCACGGCAAGACATACATCAAGTGTTCTCATAAAAGACTCAATCCGACAAGATAACTTCAAAGGGGAAACTCAATTTATCACAAGAGAGTAGAGGGGGAGAAACATCATAAGATCCAACTACAATAGCAAAGCTCGGGATACATCAAGATCGTCCCATCGAGGGAACACGAGAGAGAGAGAGATATCAAACACATAGCTACTGGTACATACCCTTAGCCCCGAGGGTGAACTACTCCCTCCTCGTCATGGATAGCGCTGGGATGATGAAGATGGCCACCGGTGATGGGATACCCCTCCGGCAGGGTGCCAGAACGGGCTCTCGAGAGGTTTTTGGTGGCTACAGAGGCTTGTAGCGGCGGAACTCCCGATCTATCTTCTGTTCTGGAAGTTTTAGGGTACGTAGGTATATATGGGTGCAGGGGGTACGTCGGTGGACCTCCGGGGTGCTCACGAGGTAGGGGGGCGCGCTCAGGGGGGCGCCCCCCACCCTCGTGGGCAGCCCAGGAATCCCCTGGCGTGCACTCCAAGCCCATCAGGTTGGTTTCCTTCCAAAATTAACTTCTCCAGTTGATTTCGTTCCGTTTTGACTCCGTCTGGTATTCCTTTTCCTCGAAACACTGAAATAGGCATAAAACAGCAAATCTGGGTTGGGCCTCCGGTTAATAGGTTAGTCCCAAAAATAATATAAAAGTGGATAATAAAGACCAATTGCCTAAAACAGTAGATAAAGTAGCATGGAGCAATCAAAAATTATAGATATGTTGGGGACGTATCAAAGACGACGCCACCCGCTGCGGCCGTAAGGGCCCGGACTCCGCCACCGCTCTGGCAAGGATATTGTCCAATTTATACAGAGGGGAAGAGGAAGAATTCCTTCACATTAAACCGCTGGACGGATTCTCCATGTACAACCCCCCAGAGTGGGTAAGTCGTCATTTCTTTCCCTGCTTCACTTACTTTAGCGTTCTCTGCTAAGATTACCCGCATTGATGTTTCTGAGCAGGAACTGAGGAGGGTCGTAGAAGGAATTTCGAGCCCCTCCCCGCAGCCAGAGGACCCCGGAAGGGCCCTAGATCCAGGACTCGAAGAAGATACGGATATTACTGTGGAGCTTGTCAATGGGGTATTTTATCAAGCGAGCTGTGATGGTGCCTCAGCGGCCATTACTGCCGACTATCCCGGACTGCTACCTGTGTCGCGTGTAAGCCAAACTGAAAAAAAACCCTATCCTTCAAAGAGGACTCCTTTCATATGTCATACCTTACCCTTGAAGTGTCGTGTTTCTTGCAGAGACGACGATTAGAGCGCGGGGCCGAGCCCCTAGGGACTCATCGACCACGGGCGCCCGGATCGGGCAGGCTCAAGAGGAAGGCGGTAAGGGTCGACACGCCGCTACAGAGGTAAGGAAAAAACTTGTCTTGCGATTATGGTATTAAGTATAACAACGCCCTTTGTGTCCTGGCAGGAAGAGGAATAGCCGGACTATATCCGAGGATCACGCCTCCACCAGCCAGATTCCAGAACCGGCTTCGCGAGCGGAGGCGAACACGGGGCCGATGCCGCACAGTTCTCCGACAGAGGACGCGAATATGCTCTCGGCCACGAACTCCGAAGTAGAGAGCGCCATGAATCACCAGCGCCGACGGGCCGTGCTTCAGAACAACATCTTTTCCGAAGAGGCATTTAATGCCTTCAATTCGGGAGACGCACACATCCGAGCTTCTCAAGGCGGGCTTGCCGGGGCGACGAACCAGTATACCAAAGATATACGGGTAAGAAATTTTGATAAGCATGTATAGCAGTAGCCCCTGAGACTTGAAATGGTTGGAACAACTATTTGAAGGATCAATTTATGCATAGGTCCTTGTAGATAAGAATGAATAATTGGCTCGGGAGCTGGAGGAATGCAAGGCCCAGCTGAGGGGCACGGTTGCCAAGTTAGAGGAATCCCAGAAGGCCTCCTTGAAGTAAATATGCTCTAGAGGCAATAATAAACTTATTAGTTATTTCCTTATTTCATGATAAATGTTTATTATTCATGCTAGAATTGTATTAAGCGGAAACATAATACATGTGTGAATACATAGACAAACATAGTGTCACTAGTATGCCTCTACTTGACTAGCTCGTGAATCAAAGATGGTTGAGTTTCCTAGCCATAGACATGAGTTGTCATTTGATTAACGGGATCACATCATTAGGAGAATGATGTGATTGACTTGACCCATTCCGTTAGCTTAGCACTTGATCGTTTAGTATGTTGCTATTGCTTTCTTCATGACTTATACATGTTCCTGTAACTATGAGATTATGCAACTCCCGTTTACCGGAGGAACACTTTGGGTGCTACCAAACGTCACAACGTAACTGGGTGATTATAAAGGAGTACTACAGGTGTCTCCAAAGGTACATGTTGGGTTGGCGTATTTCGAGATTAGGTTTTGTCACTCCGATTATCGGAGAGGTATCTCTGGGCCCTCTCGGTAATGCACATCATTATAAGCCTTGCAAGCAATGTGACCAATGAGTTGGTTACAGGATGATTCATTACAGAACGAGTAAAGAGACTTGCCGGTAACGAGATTGAACTAGGTATTGCATACCGACGATCAAATCTCGGGCAAGTAACATACCGATGGCAAAGGGAACAACAGATGTTGTTATGCGGTTTGACCGATAAAGATCTTCGTAGAATATGTAGGAACCAATATGGGCATCCAGGTCCCGCTATTGGTTATTGACCGAGAATAGTTCTAGGTCATGTCTACATAGTTCTCGAACCCGTAGGGTCCGCATGCTTAACGTTACGATGACAGTTTTATTATGAGTTTATGAGTTTTGATGTACCGAAGGAGTTCGGAGTCCCGGATGAGATCGGGGACATGACGAGGAGTCTCGAAATGGTCAAGACGTAAAGATCGATATATTGGACGACTATATTCGGAGTTCGGAAAGGTTCCGAGTGATTCGGGTATTTGTCGGAGTACCGGAGAGTTATGGGAATTCGCCGGGGAGAAGTATTGGGCCTTATTGGGCCATACGGGAAAGAGAGAGGGGCTGCCTAGGGCAGGCCGCGCCCCCCCCCCCCCCATGGCCTAGTCCGAATTGGACTAGGGGGAGGGGCCGCACCCCCTCCTTCCTTCCCTTCTCTCTTCCCCTTCCTTGTCTCCTACTCCTACTACATGGAAGGGCTCCTAGTTGGACTAGGAAAGGGGGAATCCTACTCCCGGTGGGAGTAGGACTCCCCTAGGGCGCGCCATAGAGAGGGCCGGCCCTCCCCTCCTCCACTCCTTTATATACGGGGGCAGGGGGCACCCCATAGACACACAAGTTGATCTACGGATCGTTCCTTAGCCGTGTGCGGTGTCCCCCTCCACCATATTCCACCTCGGTCATATCGTCGCGGAGTTTAGGCGAAGCCCTGCGCCGGTAGAACATCATCATCGTCACCACGCCGTCGTGCTGACGGAACTCGTCTCTGGAGCTCTGCTGGATTGGAGGCCGGAGATCGTCATCGAGCTGAACGTGTGCTGAACTCGGAGGTGACGTACGTTCGGTGCTTGGATCGGTCGAATCGTGAAGACGTACGACTACATCAACCGCATTGTGCTAACGCTTCCGCTTACGGTCTACGAGGGTACGTGGACAACACTCTCCCCTCTCGTTGCTATACCATCACCATGATCTTGCATGTGCGTAGGAAAATTTTGAAATTACTATGTTCCCCAACAGTGGCATCCGAGCCTAGGTTTTATGCATTGATTTTATATGCACGAGTAGAACACAAGTGAGTTGTGGGCGATACAAGTCATACTGCTTACCAGCATGTCATACTTTGGTTCAGCGGTATTGTTGGATGAAGCGGCCCGGACCGACATTATGCGTACACTTACGTGAGACTGGTTTTACCGCCGTGCTTTGCACACAGGTGACTAGCAGGTGTCAACTTCTCCAACTTTAGTTGAACCGAGTGTGGCTACGCCCGGTCCTTGCGAAGGTTAAAACAGCACCAACTTGACGAACTATCTTTGTGGTTTTGATGCGTAGGTAAGAACGATTCTTGCTCAGCCCGTAGCAGCCACGTAAAACTTGCAACAACAAAGTAGAGGATGTCTAACTTGTTTTTCCAGGGCATGTTGTGATGTGATATGGTCAAGACGTGATGAGATATAAGCTGTTGTATGAGATGATCATGTTTTGTTGAAGTTATCAGCAACTGGCAGAAGCTCTATGGTTGTCTCTTTGTTGCATAAGATGCAAGTGCCAAATAATTGCTTTACTTTATCGCTATGCGATAGCAATAGTTGCAAGAGAAATAGTTGGCGAGACAACCATGTGACGACACATTGAGATCATGGTGTCGTGCCGGTGACGATAGAGATCATGACAGTACTTTGGAGATGGAGATCAAAGGCGCAAGATGATCATGGCCATATCATGTCACATATTTTGATTGCATATGATGTTTATCTGTTATACATCTTATTCTGTTTTGTTTGACGGTGGCATTATAAGATGATCTCTCACTAATTATCAAGAAGTGTTCTCCCTGAGTATGCACCGTTGCGAAAGTTCTTCGTGCTGAGACACCACGTGATGATCGGGTGTGATAGGCTCTACGTTCAAATACAACGGGTGCAAAACAGTTGCACACGCGAAATACTCAGGTTAAATTTGACGAGCCTAGCATATACAGATATGGCCTCAGAACACGGAGACCGAAAGGTCGAGCGTAAATCATATAGTAAATATGATCAACATAGTGATGTTCACCATTGAAAACTACTCCATCTCACGTGATGATTGAACATGGTTTAGTTGATTTGGATCACGTGATCACTTAGATGACTAGAGAGATGTCTGTATAAGTGGGAGTTCTTAAGTAATATGATTAATTGAACTTTAATTTATCATGAACTTAGTCCTGGTAGTATTTTGCAAATTATGTTATAGATCAATAGCTTGCGTTGTTGCTTTCATATGTTTATTTTGATATGTTCCTAGAGAAAATTGTGTTGAAAGATGTTAGTAGCAATGATGTGGATTGGATCCGTGATCTGAGGTTTATCCTCATTGCTGCACAGAAGAATTATGTCCTTAATGCACCGCTAGGTGACAGACCTATTGCAGGAGCAGATGCAGACGTTATGAACGTTTGGCTAGCTCAATATGATGACTACTTGATAGTTTAGTGCACCATGCTTAACGGCTTAGAATCGGGACTTCAAAGACGTTTTGAACGTCATGGACCATATGAGATGTTCCAGGAATTGAAGTTAATATTTCAAGCAAATACCCGAGTTGATAGATATGAAGTCTCCAACAAGTTCTATAGCTAAAAGATGGAGGAGAATCGCTCAACTAGTGAGCATATGCTCAGATTGTCTGGGTACTTCAATCGCTTGAATCAAGTGGGAGTTAATCTTCCAGATAAGATAGTGATTGACAGAATTCTCTAGTCACCATCACTAAGTTACTAGAACTTCGTGATGAACTATAGTATGCAAGGGATAATGAAAACGATTCCCAAGCTCTTCGTGATGTTGAAATCGACGAAGGTAGAAATCAAGAAAGAGCATCAAGCGTTGATGATTGACAAGACCACTAGTTTCAAGAAAAGGGAAAAGGGAAAGAAAGGGAAACTTCAAGTAGAATGGCAAACAAGTTGTCACTCCCGTGAAGAAGACCAAAGCTGGACCAAAGCCTGAAACTGAGTGCTTACACTGCAAACGGAATGGTGACTGGAAGCGGAAATGCCCTGAATATTTGGTGGATAAGAAGGATGGCAAAATGAACAAGGGTATATTTGATATACAGGCTATTAATGTGTACCTTACTAGTGTTTATAGTAGCCCCTGAGTATTTGATACTTGTTCGGTTGCTAAGATTAGTAACTCGAAATAGGAGTTACATAATAAACAGAGACTAGTTGAGGGGAAGTAACGATGAGTGTTGGAAATAGTTCCAAGATTGATATGATCATCATCACACACTCCATATATTTTCGAGATTAGTGTTAAACCTAAATAAATGTTATTTAGCGTTTGCGTTGAGCATGAATATGATGTGATCATGTTTATTGCGATACGGTTATTCATTTGAAGTTAAAGAATAATTGTTATTCTGTTTACATGAATAAGACCTTCGATGGTTATACACCCAATAAAAATAGTTTGTTGGATCTCGATCGTAGTGATACACATATTCATAATATTGATGCCAAAAGATGCAAAGTTCATAATGATAGTGCAACTTATTTGTGGCACTACTGTTTGGGTCATATCAGTGTAAAGCGCATGAAGAAACTCCATAAAATGGATTTTCAGAATCACTTGGTTATGAATCATTTGATGCTTGCAAACCGTGCCTTTTGGGCAAGATGACTAAAACTCTGTTCTTTGGAACAATGGAACGAGCTACTGACTTGTTGGAAATAATACATACTGATGTATGCAGACCAATGAGTATGAAGGCTCGTGGCAAGTATCGTTATTTTCTGACCTTCACAAGATGATTTGAGCAGATATGGGTATATCTACTTGATGAAACATAGGTCTGAAATAGTTGAAAGGTTCAAAGAATTTCAGAGTGAAGTGAAAAAATCATCGTAACAAGAAAATAAAGTTTCTATGATCTAATCGCGGAGACAAATATTTGAGTTACGAGTTTGGTCTTCAATTAAAACAATGTGGAATAGTTTCACAGCTCACGCCACCTGGAACACCACAACGTTATGGTGTATCCGAACGTTGTAACCGCACTTTATTGGATATGGTGCGATCTATGATGTCTCCTACTGATTTACCACTATCGTTTTGGGGTTATGCATTAGAGACAACTGCATTCGCGTTTAATAGGGCACCATCTAAATCCGTTGAGACGACACCGTATGAACTATGGTTTAGCAGTAAACCTAAGTTGTCGTTTCTTAAAGTTTGGAGTTGCGATATGAAAAAGGTTTTCAACCTGATAAGCTCAAACCCAAATCGGAGAAGTGCATCTTCATAGAATACCCAAAGGAAACTGTTGGGTACACCTTCTATCACAGATCCGAAGGCAAGATATTCGTTGCTAAAAATGGATCCTTTCTAGAGAAGGAGTTTCTCTCGAAAGAAGTGAGTGGGAGGAAATTAGAACTTGATGAGGTAACTGTACCTTCTCCCTAACTGGAAAATAGTTCATCACTGAAATCAGTTCCAGTGATTCCTACACCAATTAGTGAGGAAGCTAATGATGATGATCATGAAACTTCTGATCAAGTTACTATAGAACCTCGTAGGTCTTCCAGAGTACGGTCCGCACCAGAGTGGTACGGTAATCCTGTTCTGAAAGTCATGTTACTAGACCATGATAAACCTACGAACTATGAGGAAGCGATGATGAGCCCAGATTCTGCAAAATGGCTGCAGGCCATGAAATCTGAGATAGGATCCATGTATGAGAACAAAGTGTGGACTTTGGTGGACTTGCCCGATGATCGGCAAACCATAGAAAAATAAATGGATCTTCAAGAGAAAGACGGACGTTGATAGTAGTGTTACTATCTGCAAATCTCGACTTGTCGCAAAAAGGTTTTTGACAAGTTCAAGGTGTTGACTACAATGAGATTTTCTCAACTGTAGTGATGCTTAAGTCTGTCCGAATCATGTTAGCAATTGCCACAATTTATGAAATCTGGCAAAAGGATGTCAAAACTGCATTCCTTAATGAACTTATTAAAGAAGAGTTGTATATGATGCAACCAGAAGGTTTTGTCAATCCTAAAGGTGCTAACAAAATATGCAAGCTCCAGCAATCCATCTATGGACTGGTGCAAGCATCTCGGAGTTGGAATATACGCTTTGATAAGTTGATCAAAGCACATAGTTTTATACAGACTTGCGGTGAAGCCTGTATTTACAAGAAAGTGAGTGGGAGCACTACAACATTTCTGATAAGTATATGTGAATGACATATTATTGATTGGAAATAATGTAGAATTATTCTGCAAAGCATAAAGGAGTGTTTGAAAGGAGTTTTTTCAAAGAAAGACCTCGATAAAGCTACTTACATATTGAGCATCAAGATCTATTGAGATAGATCAAGACGCTTGATAAGATTTTCAATGAGTGCATACCTTGACAAGATTTTGAAGTAGTTCAAAATGGAACAGTCAAAGAAGGAGTTCTTGCCTGTGTTGCAAGGTGTGAAGTTGAGTAAGACTCAAGACCCGACCATGGCAGAAAATAGAAAGAGAATGAAAAGTCATTCCCTATGCCTCAGTCATAGGTTCTATAAAATATGCTATGCTGTGAACCAGACCTATTGTATACTCTGCCCTGGTTTGGCAAGGGAGTACAATAGTGATCTAGGAGTAGATCACTGGACATTGGTCAAAATTATCCTTAGTGGAATAAGGATATGTTTCTCAATTATGGAGGTGACAAAAGGTTCGTCGTAAAAGGTTACGTCGATACAAGTTTTGGCACTGATCCAGATGACTCTAAATCTTAATCTGGATACATATTGAAAGTGGGAGCAATTAGCTAGAGTAGCTCCGTGCAGAGTATTGTAGACATAGAATATTTGCAAAATACATACGGCTCTGAATGTGACAGACCCGTTGACTAAACTTCTCTCACGAGCAAAACATGATCATACCTTTGTACTCTTTGGGTGTTAATCACATAGCGATGTGAACTAGATTATTGACTCTAGTAAACCCTTTGGGTGTTGGTCACATGACGATGTGAACTATGGGTGTTAATCATATACAGATATGATTATTGGTGTTAAATCACATGGCGATGTGAACTAGATTATTGACTCTAGTGCAAGTGGGAGATTGAAGGAAATATGCTCTAGAGGCAATAATAAAGTTATTATTTATTTCCTTATTTCATGATAAATGTTTATTATTCATGCTAGAATTGTATTAACCGGAAACATAATACATGTGTGAATACATAGACAAACATAGTGTCACTAGTATGCCTCTACTTGACTAGCTCGTGAATCAAAGATGGTTGAGTTTCCTAGCCATAGACATGAGTTGTCATTTGATTAACGGGATCACATCATTAGGAGAATGATGTGATTGACTTGACCCATTCTGTTAGCTTAGCACTTGATCATTTAGTATGTTGCTATTGCTTTCTTCATGACTTATACATGTTCATGTAACTATGAAATTATGCAACTCCCGTTTACCAGAGGAACACTTTGAGTGCTACCAAACATCACAACGTAACTGCGTGATTATAAAGGAGTACTACAGGTGTCTCCAAAGGTACATGTTGGGTTGGCGTATTTCGAGATTAGGTTTTGTCACTCCGATTGTCGGAGAGGTATCTCTGGGCCCTCTCGGTAATGCACATCATTATAAGCCTTGCAAGCAATGTGACCAATAAGTTGGTTACGGGATGATGCATTACAGAATGAGTAAAGAGACTTGCCGGTAATGAGATTGAACTAGGTATTGGATACCGACGATCAAATCTCGGGCAAGTAACATACCGATGACAAAGGGAACAACATATGTTGTTATGCGGTTTGACCGATAAAGATCTTCGTAGAATATGTAGGAACCAATATGGGCATTCAGGTCCCGCTATTGGTTATTGACCGAGAATAGTTCTAGGTCATGTCTACATAGTTCTCGAACCCGTAGGGTCCGCACGCTTAACGTTACGATGACAGTTTTATTATGAGTTTATGAGTTTTGATGTACCGAAGGAGTTCGGAGTCCCGGATGAGATCGGGGACATGATGAGGAGTCTCGAAATGGTCAAGACGTAAAGATCGATATATTGGACGACTATATTCGGAGTTCGGAAAGGTTCCGAGTGATTCGGGTATTTATCGGAGTACCGGAGAGTTACGGGAATTCGTCGGGGAGAAGTATTGGGCCTTATTGGGCCATACGGGAAAGAGAGAGGGGCTGCCTAGGGCAGGCCGCCCCCCCCCCCCCCCCCCCCCCCATGGCCTAGTCCGAATTGGACTAGGGGGAGGGGCCGCACCCCCTCCTTCCTTCCCTTCTCTCTTCCCCTTCCTTGTCTCCTACTCCTACTACATGGAAGGGCTCCTAGTTGGACTAGGAAAGGGGGAATCCTACTCCCACCGGGAGTAGGACTCCCCTAGGGCGCGCCATAGAGAGGGCCGGCCCTCCCCTCCTCCACTCCTTTATATACGGGGGCAGGGGGCACCCCATAGACACACAAGTTGATCTACGGATCGTTCCTTAGCCGTGTGTGGTGCCCCCCTTCACCATATTCCACCTCGGTCATATCATCGCGGAGTTTAGGTAAAGCCCTGCGCCGGTAGAACATCATCATCGTCACCACGCCGTCGTGCTGACGGAACTCATCTCCGGAGCTCTGCTGGATCGGAGGCCGGAGATCGTCATCGAGCTAAACGTGTGCCGAACTCGGAGGTGTCGTACGTTCGGTGCTTGGATCGGTCGGATCGTGAAGACGTACGACTACATCAACCGCGTTGTGCTAACGCTTCCGCTTACGGTCTACGAGGGTACGTGGACAACACTCTCCCCTCTCGTTGCTATACCATCACCATGATCTTGCGTGTGCGTAGGAAAATTTTGAAATTACTACGTTCCCCAACACTTGTGTGGTAACATTTGTCTCAATTGTATGAAGATGCACCAGTTAGTAAGCGGCTGGTGTGACTAGTCTAACAGAAAATTCTACAGACAATCCCGGGGTGAATCTGAAAGGCGTAACGAATGATGACTCGCATCTCAAAAGGCAGCTAAAGGCTGGCGAACGCATCCTTACGCAAGTTAGGCAAGAGGAGAACAATCTTCAAGATGCCAATATTCGGCTGGACGTGGAATTAAAAGACGTTCGCGTTCAACTGGCGAACTCCGTGAAGGAGAACAAAAGGCTTCGACGTGGCATTTATGGTGAGTGCCTAGACGAACTGTATGATAGTTCGACGAGGAAGTATTTTGAAAGAATTTTGCTTGCAGGAATGTTAACGGGTCACCCTGAGGAGGAGATGCCATCATCTGCAAGTGATTTACTGCAAGACCTCTCGCAATTGCACGAGCGAGCTTGGCAAGTGATGCAGGGTGTTGCTCAGGCCTTGTGGCCATCAAGCTTACTGCCGAACGGCATGGGGGAGCTTGTAGATATGCTTCAAGGAGCACGGCGGCGCTTCCGATTGTGGAAGATGTCAGCTTGCCAGCAAGGTGCAAGAGAAGGCTGGGCTATGGTGAAGATGCGCTACACCATGCTGGACCCGAACCATATGGCCGAAGTAGGACCGGTGGGGCCCGATGGGCAAGAAATTCCCATAAGTCTGGTATATGACCAGGTAGCGTTAGCCGCCAAGTATTCTCAACAGGATTGTAAGCTAGATAGCCTGTTGGATGCTATAGAGGAGGAATATAGTCAGTCCAAGTGACTGTGTAATTTAATGGGCATAAGTAGCCCCTAGCCGGATTGAAATCATTTGTCATGGCGGACCTTTTCGCTTCAGCCCCCGGATCCTATAGTTCGGGGTGTGTCTGAATACCCGCTCGGTCATACAAAACCGGGGTATGCATGGAAACCAGGCGTAGGGGTCATAAGTGCTTGAACAGACAAGTACCCAACTAGTTATGTTATATTACATGGATAGTAAGAAACATCTTCCAGGGAGAATAGTTCCGTTAGGGGTTCCTTTCCCTGGGTACGCATGCGACGATGCGCATGTCCGGACTGCGAATGATGGCACAGGATACAAGACTTCTGGGGATTTACGTTGTAATAAACGAATACATCTATTGTTCACCGATCGAATATTCTCTTAAGGAAACTAGCTTTCCGCTTCACCCAGTCTGAGGTACACATCCGGCTGAACCGACAGTAACAATGGCAGAGGTGCTCCCCTTATGCCCTAGCCGAATTAACGGGAATGTAGGGCATAAACACAAGAGCCAGGCAACCCAGCTTGGCCACATCTTAAGTCATATCGATGCATATAATGGTGAATAAAAGGCACATATGAAAAAGGAATGCATATGTGATGGGCGAAAAGCCATTAGAGTATTTATTTTTAGCTTCCGTATAGGAAGCCCCCAGGTGTTGCTTACACACATAGTGCGGTCGGAGTAATCCGGTAGTCCGTACTGTATTAAATACTTTGTGTGAAGAGGAAGAAAAAGTCGAGAAAGGAGAAGGGATGGAGCATAAATAAAAGGGAGGGAGTAAGGAGACGAACATTGAGTTCGGCGTTAGGCGTAGAATCTCCGGAGTCTGGCCGCGTTCCATGGGTTCGGCACGAGCCTGTTATCCTATGCATAACGTAAGCGGTACGCTCCTCCGGTGAGAACTTTGTCGATGACAAAGGGACCTTCCCACTTGGGTTTGAGCTTGTCCTTCTTCTTCTCCGATAAGCATAGAACGCGTTCGCCAATATTGTAAGTTTTGGTCCGTACTTCTCTGCTTTGGTATCGTCGAGCCTGCTGTTGATAGAATGCGGAGCGGGACTTTGTGACGTCGTGCTCCTCCTCCAGGGTATCCAAGTTATCCTGCCGATCTAGCTCGGCTTCCTTCTCTTCGTACATGCGTACGCGTGGCGAATCATGTATTATGTCGCAGGGTAAAACTGCTTCCGCGCCGTACACCATAAAAAATGGTGTATATCCGGTGGTGCGATTCGGCGTGGTCCACAGCCCCCAGAGTACGGAGTTGAGCTCCTCGACCCAGTGCGTATCTGACTCTATCAAAGATCACACTAGTCTGGATTTGATGCCGCTCATGATGAGACCGTCTTCCCGTTCGACCTGGCCGTTTGGTTGGGGATGGTATACGGAAGCGTAGTCGAGCTTAATGCCCATTTTGCCGCACCAAGTTTTCACCTCATCGGCTGTGAAATTGGAGCCATTATCAGTGATGATGCTATGGGGGACGCTGTATCGGTGTACGACCCCGGATATGAAGTCTATGACTGGTCCGGATTCGGCCGTTTTGACTGGTTTGGCTTCTATCCATTTGGTGAACTTGTCCACCATGACCAATAAGTATTTTTTTCTTATGGCTTCCCCCTTTAAGAGGTCCGACCATATCTAGCCCCCATACCGCGAAGGTCCAAGTTATGGGGATTGTTTGGAGAGCGGTAGGGGGCATATGACTCTGATTGGCGAAGAGATGGCAACCAACGCAATGTTGGACAAGGTCATGTGCGTCTGCTCGGGCCGTCGGCCAATAGAAACCTATATGGAAGGCCTTGCTGACTAGTGTTCGAGCCGCGGCATGGTGCCCGCCCAGTCCGACATGGATTTCAGCCAAGAGCTGCCGCCCTTCCTCTTCGGAGATGCACCTTTGGAGCACTCCGGTCATGCTTTTCTTATAGAGTTCCCCTTCGTGGACTTTGTAAGCTTTAGAACGTCGAACGATGCAACGTGCTTCATTTTGGTCTTCGGGGAGCTCCTGCCTATTTAGGTAGGCCAAGAAAGGCTCGGTCCACGGGGCGATTACAGCCATGATTTCGTGGGCCAAAGATGTTGTTTCGGTGGCAGAGCCTCCGATTATGTCTGATGGTTCGGAATCTGGGGGTGTGTTCGGATCCGTGCTAGTATTGCCGGACTCCCTTCCCATACTTCGGATGGCTTGAACAACCTTTCCAGGAATATGTTAGGTGGGACAGGGTCGCGTTTAGCGCTGATGCGGGCGAGGACATCTGCCGCTTGATTGTTTTCTCGAGCCACATGGTGAAATTCGAGCCCCTCGAACCGAGCTGACATTTTGAGGACAGCATTACGGTAGGCCGCCATTTTTGGATCCTTGGCATCAAAGTCTCCATTTATTTGTGATATTGCTAGGTTCGAATCCCCGCGCACTTCTAGGCGTTGGATGCCCATAGAGACTGCCATCCGAAGACCATGCAACAGAGCCTCATATTCGGCTGCATTGTTGGAGTTTGTGTATAATATTTGGGGGACGTACTGGACCGTGTCTCTGATGGGAGACGTCAGGACTACACCTACTCCCAATCTGGCCAGCATTTTAGAGCCGCCGAAGTGCATGGTCCAGTTGGAGTACGCGCCGTACTCTTTAGGGAGTTCGGCTTCTGTCCATTTGGCGACAAAGTCAGCCAGTACTTGCGACTTGATGGACCGCCATGGTTTGTATATTACATCAAACAGAAGGAGCTCGATAGCCCATTTAGCAATCCGTCCCGTAGCGTCGCGGTTATTTATTATGTCATTGAGTGGTACTTCGGAGGCCACCGTAATCGAACACTCTTGAAAGTAGTGTTGCAGCTTCCGGGATGCCATGAAGACCGTGTATGCTATTTTTTGATAGTGTGGGTATCGGGATTTGCATGGTGTGAGGACCATGGATACATAATAAACCATCTTTTGGAGCGGGAATTTGTATCCGTCAACCTCTCGCTCGACAACGAGCACCGCGCTTACAACTTGATGTGTTGTAGCTATGTACAGTAGCATTGGCTCGCCGATATTTGGCACTGTTAGGACTAGATTACTGGCTAGTAAGGTCTTTATTTCATCGAGTCCGGCCGCGGCTGCATCCATCCACGCGAAGTGTTCGGTGCACCGAAGGAGGCGGTAAAGAGGTAATGCCTTTTCTCCTAACCTGGAGATAAAGCGGCTCAAAGCGGCCACGCATCCAATTAGTTTCTGGATGTGCTTGAGGTCTGTTGGTATAGCCAACTGCGATAGAGCTCGGATTTTTGCTGGATTCGCTTCAACTCCTCTATTGGAAACAATGAAGCCCAGTAGTTTCCCCGAGGGGACGCCGAAAACGCATTTTTCCGGATTCAACTTGATGTCGTATGTCCGAAGGTTATCGAATGTAAGCCTCAAGTCATCTATTAGGGTTTCAACGTGTCTTGTTTTTATGACCACGTCATCCACATATGCCTCCACTGTTTTGCCGATTTGCTTTTCCAGGCATGTTTGAATCATGCGTTGATAGGTTGCGCCAGCATTCTTAAGCCCGAAAGGCATAGTGTTGAAGCAAAAAGGGTCATATGGTGTTATGAAAGCTGTTGCAGCTTGGTCAGACTTTGCCATCTTTATTTGATGGTATCCAGAGTATGCATTGAGAAAACACAGCGAGTCGTGTCCTGATGTGGCATCGATGATTTGATCGATGCGAGGGAGGGGAAAGGGATCCTTGGGGCAAGCCTTGTTGAGGTCTTTGAAGTCGACACATAGGTGCCAGGATTTGTCCTTCTTTGGTACCATTACCAAGTTTGCCAGCCAATCCAGATGTTTAATATCTCTGATGAATCCGACCTCGAGTAGTTTGGCTAGCTCTTCCACCATGGCTTGCCGTTTGGGCTCTGAAAACCGCCTTAGAGTCTGCTTGACCGGTTTGTACCCTTTTAGTATATTGAGGCTATGTTCAGCCAACTTGCGTGGGATGCCCAACATGTCTGATGGGTGCCAGGCGAAAATGTCCCAATTCTCGCGTAAGAAGTCTCGTAGTGCGGCGTCCATTGCGGGGCTCAACTGTGTCCCGATGGAAGCTGTCTTCGTGGGGTTCGTTGGATGGACTTGGAATTTGGCTATCTCGTCCGCGGGTTTAAATGAGGTGGACTTGGGTCGCTTGTCGAGTATCACGTCATCCCTGTCCATGGTGGCCCACAGTGTTGTTAATTCTTCGGCTGCTAGGGCTTCAGATAATGCTTCCAGGGCTAGTGCTGGAGTTTTGTTTTCGGCGCGAAGTGCGACATCCGGATCACTGGCTAGAGTGATGATTCCATTGGGTCCGGGCATTTTAAGCTTCATGTACCCGTAATGGGGTATGGCTTGAAAGCTCGTAAACGCGTCCCGCCCTAGAAGGGCATGGTATCCGCTGCTAAAAGGAGCCACTTGGAATGTGATTTCTTCGGACCTGTAATTTTCCGGGGTGCCGAATACCACATCGAGTGTGATTTTTCCCGCACACCGTGCTTCCCGACTAGGAATGATTCCCCTGAAGGTGGTGCCGCTTTGCTCAATGCTGCCTTTATCAATTTCGATCTTGTTGAGCGTTTCTTCATAGATCAAGTTTAATCCGCTTCCGTCGTCCATGAGTACTTTAGTGAGCCAAAAGTCGTCCATGATTGGGCTAAGGACCAGAGCGACCGGTACCCGGACAGTCTGGAATCGAGGCTCATCACTGGCATTGAAAGTTATAGCAGTGTCGTTCCAGGGGTTTATCTTTGCCACATGGCAAATTTCAGTGGAGCTTCGACGAGCTTGCTTGCGCCTATTGTTTGAGGCAAAAGTCTCGAAGACTGTTAATACCGTATTGTGTTCGTTGGCGGGATGTTGTTCTGCTTTATGGCTTGCAAGAAGATCCTCACCACTTTTTGCAACCTGCTGGAGTATCCAACATGCTCTAAGGCTATGAGTTGGTGTTATGTCCGGAGTGCTGTGGAGTTTACATGGTCCATTGAGCCATCCTTCGAATACGGTTCCCCGCCCCGGGGCGGGTTTTGATTTCTTGGGAGTCGGATCGGCTGACTTACGAGAGTTCGCCCGTTTAGTTCGGACAAAGGTCTTGGTGAGAGTCGTACTGTCCCAAAATTCTGTTTGGGTTTTCCAGGCGCTTTCCATCGCACAGTACTTCTGTACTATGATTGCCAAGTCCGCGAAGTGTACTATGTCACGCCGGCTTATAGAATTAAGGAGTCCTTTGTCCGTGCAGTTTTTGCAGAAGAGTGAGAGTACGTCCTCCTCGCGGCAGTCCTTTGACCTTGTTAAGCGCCAGGATGAATCTGGCCCAGTAGCGATGTACAGTCTTGTCGGCGTTCTGGGAACGGGGGTACCCAGACTTGCCTGCCTGCGGCCTGCGGCGTGGCGCATGGAGTGGCCCAGTACGGCCCATCTTCATCCACACATGCTCAAGACCCTCGCGAGGGGCCAAGCCTCGCGGGGTGGACGGGAGGAGGCTTCCTCGGGCATGGCCTCGCCAGGCTGGCTCGCGAGGAGGCGGAGAGATCAAGGCGGGATACCTCACGAGGTGCCCATGACGCAAGCCATGACGACCGAGGCCAGGCGGGTGCCGGCCTGCGCAGAGTCCTTGTTTCCTCTTTGGTGCAAAGGGGGCAAGCGCAGGCAAGAGTATCAAGCAAAGGCAACGATTTCAGTGCAACAAGACCAAGACCAGCAGGACAGCAGGATGGAGGTCATTGTGGAGCCCAAGCCGGCGTCACCGTCAGGGTCTTTGGCAGGCGAGGACCAACTTTAGTCAGGATAAGTGTACTAGATGTTCCCCTTCAAAATGGCCAATTGTTGGCGCCCTTCCCGCTCAATATTTGGGAAGAGGCCCAGGGCCTCCATCTATAAATAGGACTCTCCACCCACAGGGTAGAGGCATCTAGAGACCAACAAAAGAGAGAGACAGAGAGGCGACTGAACTCCCCCTAGCAGTTCATCGCACCAGCTCAAGAACAGACCCTCGCGAGGCTGCTCTCCTTTTGTACGGTTCACTATCAGCCCCTGAGGAAATCCACCACACCACAAACTGGAGTAGGGTATTACACCACAACGGTGGCCTGAACCAGTATAAACCTCGTGTCCCTTGTGTTGTTCTTCGTGTAGTTTAGATCCGTGTGAGGCGACGAGACATGAGTAGGCAAGAGGTGTGATCTCCGCGTGCACCCCAGAGTTCGAACCTTGAGGGTCTGCCGGAACCCGAAATCCGACATTTGGCGTGCCAGGTAGGGGTACGCCGGAATCCGCCCTCCGTCGCCTCGTGTTTCGCCGCCCGTCGCATCCATGTCAGACGCACGTCGAGCCCGCGCCGAGCGCCGGGACGCTCTCGCCACTCGCGTCGCCCAGACGGCCCCCGTCAGCGGGTGCCCCCACCGTTCCTCGTCGCCTGCCGTCAACGCCGCCACCGGCCCGGCGGGGAACAAGCAGCAGGCGTCGTCCCTGCATCCTACGGTGCGGCGAGAAGGCCACACCGCCACCCCATCGCTGACTCCAGCCGGTTCCTCGTCCCACGCCCACCGTGCTCCTGCGGACGCGCATGCTGCGCTGCTCCTGGCGCGGGAGCTCCTGCACTACCGCCCCGTCGACGACGTCTACGACGAGTGGCTCGCCCGCATCACCGAGCTCGTCAGCGCCGCTGGCTCCCCTGTGCCATCCCTCTCGCTGCACCGCGCCCCGCCCTACGCGGGCGACGAAGCTCCGGGGGCGCCTCAGCCGCCTCCCCCTCAAGAAGGCGCCTTGGCCCCAAGGCGCGTGGCCCCTGGACAGAACCCACTCCGTCTGGCGCCAGCACAGCAAGAGAAGAGCTGCCAAGAGATCCCTCGTCCCCAAGAAGCTGCCCGTGTGCTCCCCGCACCGGCCCGGCACAAACGCGCTCCTGCCCCAGCACGCCAAGACCCCGCGCTGCTCCTGGAGGCAGCGCACGGAGACTTCCAAGATCAAGCTCTCCGTCACCAAAGGCCTCCCGCGGCCACTGCAGGCTGTCGTGCCTTCTCCGCCGAGCTACGCAGCATGGCCTGGCCGGGCAAGTTCAATCCAGATCTGGCCCCGCGCTATGATGGCACGGCTGACCCTGCTGAGTTCCTCCAGCTCTATGAGATGGGCATCGAAGCCGCCAACGGGGACGAGAAGGTCATGGAGAACTGGATCCCCATGGAGCTCAAGGATGGTGCCCACACCAGGCTACTGAACCTGGCTCCTGGCACCATCTCCTCCTGGGACGAGATGCGCACCCGATTCATCGCCAACTTCCAAGGCACCCGCGACCGGCCCCCGGCCATGAGCGACTTGCACCGCATCAAGCAGCAGCCGGGAGAGACCCTGCAGAAGTTCATCCAGCATTTCAACAGCACTCGCCTTAAGATCCCCAGGGTGTCTGAGGAGGCCATCATCTCAGCCTTCTCCGACGGTGTGCGTGACGTCAAGATGAAGGAGGAGCTTGCGATCCATGAGGACCTGTGCACCTCCCTGGAGCTGTTCAATTTGGCGACCAAGTGCGCTAGGGATGAGGAAGGGCGCCTTTCCCTCCTTGAGCTGCCAGCTGCCGACCAAGAAGAGAAGAAGCCCAAGGTCGAGGACGTGAAGCGCAAGGGGGCTGCCGTGCTTGCAGCAGAGCTAGACACCAAGCGAGGCAGGGATCAACCTGAGTCATCCAAGGGCAGCCGGTACTGCGTGTACCACGACCTCCACACCCACAACACCAAGGAATGCCAAGAGCTCAGGGCCGTGCGGGACGTGTGTGCCGGCCGACGCCCTGAGCGCAGCGACCGGGGCTATGCCCGAGGAGGAGGAAGAGGTGGAGGACGATGGGAAGACCATGGCCCTCGCCAAGGGTGGCGTGACCGACCTCGCGAGGACGCTGGCAGGACCAGCCTCGTCAGGGAGGTTGGAGGGACCCGCCTCGCGAGGGAGGTTGGAGGGATCAGCCTCACGAGGATCGCCCACAAGGCAACGCGGGCCTCCCTCCTCTGCCACCACAGCCGAGGAATGAAGACCATCATCAGGACGAGGGGGCTGGAGGCTTCCAGGAGCCGCGTGCAATCGCTTGCATCTTGGGCGGCGCTCAAGCCCCGGCCTCTCAGCGCATCTTCAAGCAGTTTGCTCGCGAAGTGAATGCAGTCCTCCCCAAGCTTGAGGCCACACACCCTCTCAGGTGGTCAGCGTGCGCCATCACGTTCAGCTCAGCGGATCAGCTCAAGTGCGTGGCCACAGCCGGAGTCCTCCCGATGCTTTGTTCCCCAATCATCAGCAATGTGCAACTCACCAGGACCCTCATCGATGGCGGAGCAGGGCTCAATGTCCTATCCGTCGAGACGTTCAACAATCTCCAAGTGCCATACAATCAGCTGCAGCCAACCAAGCCTTTCTCAGGAGTCACTGATGGTTCCACGGTTCCGATAGGGCAGGTCCGCCTTCCTGTTACCTTCGGGAAGCGCGACAACTACCGCACCGAGCTCATTGACTTTGACGTCGCTCACATTCACCTGTCGTACAATGCCATCCTTGGGTACCCAGCCCTGGCCAAGTTCATGGCCGTGACTCATCACGGCTACAATGTCCACAAGATGCCAGGAAGCGGTGGAGTCATCACTGTGCCTTGTGAAGAGAGAGACGCTGTGTGTTCTTTGGAACGTGCTTTTGAAGCCGCGTCAATTGAAGACCCAGATCACAGGAGCGGGAGGCTTCCCGAGGCTGCCCCTAAGAAGAAGAAGACATCGCCTGGTCCGACCCCTTGGGAGGCAGGCCCCTCAGGGTCCGCGCCTGTTCAGGGGGCGCCTCCTTCTGTCGCATAGGAAGGCGCGCCCGGCGCCCTCCCCGAGCAAGGCTCGGGGGCTCTCTCCTGGAGGGCCATCGACTTTGCTAGGATCACGAGGGAGGTGCTCAGGCACCACTTGGAGGCGTGCTTCAAAGCACGTTTCCCTCAGGAAGGAGCAAGGCAAGGAGGGCCGAACCCTCAGGAGTTCATTAGCGAGATCATTCAGGAGCTGCAGGAGTCAAGAGTCATGAGTGGCAGCCGCCGCTTACCCGCTATAGCTCCCCACCCAGGCGAGGATGGTGGGCTGCGCGTCTGCATCGACATACCAGGACTCAACCGAGCCGCCTCTCAGGAGCGCCTCTGGCCCTCACGCGTGGGACGCTGCGAAGATCCACCCCACAGCTATGTTCACATGCCTTACAGCCTGCCGAACGCGGCTGCTGTGCGTCAGTGCCTCATGAGGAGCATCTTGGAGGCTCAGGCAGCCAGGCATTCCACAGTCCTGGCGGAGATGGAGATGGTCCGCGAGGAGCCGCCGGCGCCTCCGGAGCCTCCCGAGGCTCCTGGGCCTGGGGGCTCGTGAAGATCGGCTTCCGCAGCGCACGTCGTCCGCTACTTCAGCATCCCTTCATCTTCAACATCATCAGGTGACATCCTTCGAGTTTCATTTTCAGCTGGGAATGCCCCCAGGGCTGCATCATTCCCAGGCCACGTGGGTCCGTCCCTGCGGCATGTATCCCTTTGGTTCATGTTTTTAGTTTACTTTATCGGGGCGCCCCTCGGCTGCATTATCCCCAAGCCACTCGGGCCAGACCCAGTGGCATGTATCCCTCTCGCGTTTACTCGAGTCGTGCGTTTGACTTGTCATGGTCATTACTTGATGCCTGTCCACGGCACCCTTCTTCCTTCATGTCAGCTACTTGCACGTTAAAGGGGGGGTACCTAAGCATCACGACTCATGGGCTCTTACTGTCTCTCTAGCCCTCACCCTCTGGCCTTGTCCATGGCATCGCGACCTGGCATACCAGCGACAGCTGAGCTCGCTCGAGGGCCGGGACCTGAGGACGTAGAGCGTCGGCATCTAACCAAATTTACAGGAACACATTACAAGTAAAGGCCCAGAGCCAGGTGCAACCAGCCTTGAGGTAGGGCCCCGTGAGTCCCACGCTGGTTCACGGGTGCCCAGATACACCTCGTCAGGTCCTACCGTGCCAGCCACGTGTCAGGGCGGGGCTGCACACGCCCCGGGGGCTCCTCCCGGAGGGGAGCCCCCTCCCACGCACCAGTGGAAGCACCATGCTCCGCGCTAGCTGAGCACACTGCCGAGGAGCGGCTATGCCCGTGCGTATACGGAAGCGCTATGCTCCGCGCTGGTGATAAACAACTGAGGGTGGCCCCCGGCCGCATCAACCTCGGGGAGCCTAGAGCTCAATGTCCGGCCCCATCGTAACGCCTTCCCTCAGGAGTGCCGCGCGAGGGGGCTGGGTACGGGGGCTACGCCTGGGTCACGCCTAGGCGCACGCCACCCAGCCAGGCCCCTCGGGCCTGGTTCGTCGCACGTCTCTCCCCGAGCGGAGCCAAGGTACAAAGGCCGTTTGAATGTCAAGGGGGACTCCTAAGCATCGCGACTCAGGAGCCTAACTGGTCACATAGCCCCTCACCCCTTAGTTCCGAAAGGCTAACAGTGGTTGAGGTATGCGCGGGGCCGGGCTCAGCCGACGTAGAACGACAGATCTACTCATACATCTCCCCTCCCTACTTGCTATGCGCGCGTCAAGGGGGACTCCTGAGCATCGCGACTCAGGAGCCTAACTTGTCACGTAGCCCCTCACTCCTTGGTGCCGTCCTGGTTTCTGGTCGGGGCTAACGGCGGCTGAGGTATGCGTGGGGCCGGGCTCTGCCGACGTAGAACACAAGCAAGTAGGAAGGAAAAGCGCAAATCTCAAGGAATTCAAAAGCAAATATTATAGTCCGTAGAGTTCTTTCACAACACCAAACACAAGTTTAAACGCCTCCACGAGGCATGATGCATGTTGCAGGAGCTAAAAACAGGACAGGAGTCGCGAAGGGGTAACTTTCTGGCAGTGCCATCACTGGTGACGGAGCTACGCTGGGCGACTTCGCCTCGTGGAGCCTCAGGATCGGCAGCGCCTCACCTTGGCTTGGTGCTGAAAGCACGAAACTTCGCCAGCAGAGCCTCCGCTCGACCCTTCATGGCCTCAGCAGCGACAGCGGCAAGCTCGCTGCTCACAGGCTCCAGCAGGTTGTCAAGGTCAACGCCGGGGTCACGAAGGTAGACATGGGTGAAGACGCGCGTCAGCGCTGTAGAAGAAAGGACACGCGCCTCGGCCTTAGCCATGGGGCCAAGGCCGAGGGTGACATCTTCAAGGGCGCGGACCAGGAAGGGAAGCAACTTGGCAGGGCCGTCCTCGGCGCCGGCCAGCGGGCTCTCCAGGCCGCTGTCATAAAGCGACTTCAGCAAGGTGCGAGCCTTCTCCTCCAGCTTCGCGAAGGCCACGCGGTCCTCGGCCAGGACCCGCGCCTTGCCGTCTATGCTCGATCCTCTTCGCCTCCAACGCCTGCTCCAGCGCACCTAAGCGGACATGGCGCTCATCAAGTTTGGCGTCCTGGTCCTTGGCAGCAGCCTCACGAGCCTTCATATCTTCCTCCTTCTCCTGGCGGTCACAGGCCTCCCTGGCGAGCTGGTCGCGCAGGCCTTGCAGCTCGCTCTCCAGCGCCTTGCCGCAACCTCGGACATCCGCAACCTCACCCAAGGCTGCATCACGAGCGGCCTTGGCCTCAAGGATGGCCTGCTTCTCCTCGTCGCAAGCTGTCGCGGCCTGAGCCAGCGCTGCTCGAACTGAAGCATCGGAGCGGACCTAGCCGGAGGCCAGCTCCAGGCGCCCGGCCACCAAGCGAGGGTCGGCGCCCAGAAGATCTTCTCGCAGTCGGTCCAGCTCAGCAGCAGCACGATCCAGGACAGTAGAAGCAGTCGGAGAAATGGCGGTTGGCGGAGTAGGAGGAGAACATGGCAACGTGATCACAACACCATGAGTTGGGACCTTCTACGCCCCGATGACTGCGGCAGTGGCGTCAGGCAGGGACACCTCGGGAGTCGCTTGGGCCATGGGGGCTGAGCTCACCCCGCCAGGCCTCGCGAGGATGGCCGAGCAGGAGAGGCTCGGGCCTTGCCGCCCCCTCATCCCGTGGATGGAAGTGCTGCCCCAGACAAAGCCTCAGGGTCCCCCTTCCGCTTTTTCGCCGCAGGCACCGGCCTAGCCAAGGAATATGTACGTCAAGCCTCAGCAACGAAGCAAGAAGCAAAACGAGAATCAAGCACTTACTGGTCATCGCTCGCGAGCTCAAGCAACCTCCGGCCGAACTTGAAGCCCGAGAGCCGGCTGCTGGGATCAACCTCAAGAGACTCGGGAGCATGAGACACGTCTGAAGATCGCCTCGGAGCCGGAGCAAGCCCGCGGAGAACCAGCCCCATCCTATCCTTATTCGGGATCAGGGCAAGCACTCACGCCTCACTCGTCACCATCCTCGTTGTCGTCCAGCATGAGGCGAAGAGCGCGGGACCTGCACCGAGGGAGGGGCGCTCTCGACTCCCCGTCGGTCGCCTCAGAATCAGGCTCCTCTTCCTGCTCCTCTTCTTCCTCCTCTTTGCCAGAGTAGCCAGAGGATACGTTCACCGTCGCCAGGGCCGCCAGGTCCTCAGGAACCTCCGCAGGCACATGCCCGTCCTTGTTGAAAGCGGGCATGGAGTTCACCACGTGCTCCCAATCATCCCGAAGGAACAGGGGTACGGGAGCACCTTCCAATTTCGCCACGTCTCCCCCAACCAAGGATTGGAGGACCGCGGCCAGATCTTCGTCGGCCAGAACTTTGGAGCTCGGGCGAAGGGCGGCATCGGCCCCCCCGAGCCTCCACAGTGGAAGCGAGTGTTCCCGAAGCGGAGCCACCCGGTGCTCCAGGAACTCCCTCAGGAGCGACGCCCCGTTCAGTTTCGCCGTCGCCATGTTGCCCGGCCACAGGTCCGCGTCCATCCTCTCCAGCACTGGCTTCGCGCGGGGATCAATGAGCTCCACGCGGGACCAAGCGTCGACAGACTCGGGCTGCCTCATGGGCGGAATCAGCCGGGGATGGATGCACCCGGCATCCACCATGACCCACTTGCTCCTGAAGCCTTCAATCCTCTTCCTGGGCTTCGAGATAGCATTGGAGTTGGCGTACGCAACGAAGCTCGCGTACGCGGTGATGGGGCCGCGAGAGACCCGGAGGTAAAAGTAATTGCGCAGCAAGGCCACCGAGGGCCTTACCCCAATATGAGCCTCGCAGTAGTAGGCAAAAATCGCCAGGAGAAGAACAGAGTTGGGATGGAGGTGCAGAGCTTGCAGGTTGTAATGGTGGAGAATGGAAAGGAAGAACTCGGAAAATGGGGGCACCAGACCGGCGGTGATGGTGCTCACGAAGAGTGGGTAGAAGGTGCTTCCTTTGTCCTCGGGAAGGGCGGAACCAACCTTGAGCACGGCCGCCCCGTTGTTGCCTTGCGCCGCCATCATCTGGCGCGTCTGAGCAAGGTTCTTCTCCGACACATTCGGAGGATCCAGAGCGGGTGAGTACCATGCTCCAGCCGGGGTCTGGCGAGGCGCCATGCCTTGCTAAGATGTAGGGTTGGAGTAGATCTGGGGTTTTCGGAAGCGAGAAGGATAGGAGCGAGAAAGGGGATCTGGGCAATGACTGGAGAAGGCAAAGAAGGTAAGCCTAGACAGGTACCGCTCTCTTGTCTATTCGTGCAGTTGTCGAGGCATCATGGGGGAGCCAGGACGCCCACGTCCAATCAACCGCCACGCGGCGCCCAAGGCCGCGGGCTGATGGGGCCTGCGGCGCTTCGCACTTGCCCCTTCGCTTCTCTGCTGAGCCAAGTCCAGGCGCGCCTTGGGCCCGGGGGCTACTGTCGGTGTTCTAGAAACGGGGGTACCCAGACTTGCCTGCCTGCAGCCTGCGGCGTGGCTCAGGGAGTGGCCCAGTATGGCCCATCTTCATCAATACATGCTCAAGACCCTCGCGAGGGGCCAAGCCTCGCTGGGCGGACGACAGGAAGCTTCCTCGGGCACGGCCTCGCCAGGCTGGCTCGCGAGGAGGCGGAGAGATCAAGGCAGGATACCTCACGAGGTGCCCATGACGCAAGCCATGACGACCGAGGCCAAGCGGGCGCTGGCCTGCACAGAGTCCTTGTTTCCTCTTTGGTGCAAAGGGGGCAAGTGCAGGCAAGAGTATCAAGCAAAGGCAACTATTTCGGTGCAACAAGACCAAGACCAGCAGGACGGCGGGATGGAGGTCATTGTGGAACCCAAGCCGGTGCCACCGTCAGGGTCTTTGGCAGGCGAGGACAAACTTTAGATAGGATAAGTGTACTAGATGTTCCCCTTCAAAATGGCCAATTGTTGGCACCCTTCCCGCTCAATATTTGGGAAGAGGCCCAGGGCCTCCATCTATAAATAGGACTAGCCACCCACAGGGTAGAGGCATCTAGAGACCAACAAAAGAGAGAGACAGAGAGGCGACTGAACTCCCCCTAGCAGTTCATCGCACCAGCTCAAGAACAACCCCTCGCGAGGCTGCTCTCCTTTTGTACGGTTCACTATCAGCCCCTGAGGCAATCCACCACACCACAAACTGGAGTAGGGTATTACACCACAACGGTGGCCAAAACCAGTATAAACCTCGTGTCCCTTGTGTTGTTCTTTGTGTAGTTTAGATCCCTGCGAGGCAACGAGACATTTGTAGGTGGGAGGTGTGATCTCCGCGTGCACCCCAGTGTTCGAACCTTGAGGGTCTGCCGGAACCCGAAATCCGACAAGTCTCCTGGGGCTCTTTCCTGATGCGGGAGAGACGGTTTAAGTCCAGGTGGGTGTTGTTAGCTGAATCCGAATTCTGATCTGATCTAACACCCGGGGGCGTGGGAGGTTCCAAGCCTGACAGCTCGGGATCTGGAGTGCTGCCCAATTTCTTCTGCCCAATGCCCGATTCTAAGTCCGGGGCCCGGGTCATGTCTTCCTTTGAGCAGGTGTTCGGCTCAAGGAGTTTGGTGGTCCGGATATAATTCGTCCTCAAAGTTGAGGGGCAATCCGTGTGTGGTTCCTCCACTACTGCTATCTCATGGGTGGCCGGCGGGGATCTGATGTCCCTTTGGTCGGGTTTAAGCCCGATCCGGTCATAGTCTGTAGCGACTCCCAGAGCGGCGATGCAATCCAAGAGCTCATTAAGGGAGGAGAGCTCCACCGGATCAATCTGTTCGGCGAGTTCCGAACTGACGCGAAGGTTATGCTTGATGACCCGAGAGGCCATCGTCGGCGGAACCGCCGATGGGGCGGCCATAATAAAGCCGCCAAGTCGGAGAGTTTGGCCTACAACCAGAGCTCCCCCCGAGGTAATGTTGTCCTTGACGATGTGACGAGCCATCAAGCCTTGCAGCGACGACATAGAGGAACTCTCAATGAAAGCACCAATATCGGTGTCAAAACTAGCGGATCTCGGATAGGGGGTCCCGATCTATGCGTCTAGGCTGATGGTAACAGGAAGCAAGGGGCACAATGTTTACCCAGGTTTGGGCCCTCTCGATCAGTGGCGGAGCTTCCTTAGGGCCAACCTGGGCCATGGCCCCCCCTGCTTGTGTAGATTTCTTATAATATTAGCACATAATTAGACAGGAATGATGGTGTTTTGCCCAATCTTTGATTGAATAGCCCCTCCTACATGGATTAGCCCCTCCTATAATCCTGATCAAGCTCCGCCACTGCTCTTGATGGAGGTAAAACCCTACTTCCTGCTTGATTAATATTGAAGATATGAGTAGTACAAGAGTAGATCTACCACGAGATCGTAGAGGCTAAACCCTAAAAGCTAGCCTATGATGGTATGATTGTAATTATGATCGGCCTTCTAAGGACCAACCTCTCCGGTTTTATATAGACATCGGAGAGGGCTAGGGTTTACATGGAGTCGGTTACAAGGAAGGAAACTCAATATCCGGATCGCCAAGCTTGTCTTCCACGCAAAGGAGAGTCCCATCCGGACACGGGCCGAAGTCTTGAGTCTTGTATCTTCACGCTTCAATAGTCCGGACGATGTACACAGTCCGGCTGTCTGGATACCCCCTAATCCAGGACTCCCTCAACGGGTGCACGGCAGAGCGCGGGAGCGCGGCGCGAAGGCCAGGCAGCGGCCAGAAGGCGATGGCGCGAGGCACGGCGTGGCCGGGCGGAGCCGGCCACAGCTTGGCTCGGATGGCACGCTGGGGCGCGAAGGCCGGGGAGCAGCGCCGACGCGGCCAGGAACGGTCACGACGCTGGTGGGCGTAACCACGGCCGGCGACGAGGGCATGAGGCGCGGCCATGCGGCAAGTTTTGAGGCCTGGTGCTCTCAGTTACGAGCGTGCTTATAACATCTTCGAGATCAAAAATGAAATCTCTGTCATTGATCGATTGAGAGTACAACTTATATATGTGTTGGAGTGATGCGATGATCCAGAGGGATGTGTCGGTTCCAGGAGAGAGGCATCGGTTGCGGTAGCAACCGCACGACCGTTCGGGCAAGGGGAGATTTCCCTAATTACATATCGTAATTAGTTGTAACAGTTTTGACTCTCTAACCTTGCCTATAATTCTTTTCCCATCTACCGAGGCTCTTTCTAAATTCTCAACATTTTTTGGGCACTTCTAAATCCTAGTCCTAGAATTCATCTTCACGCCCATGCTCACTTCTATTTTCTTGGGACAAGCGTATTTATTGAGCCCGAGAAAATTATCCCATGCCCAAATTCTTGTCCACTCATTTCTTTTCTCTCCTTTCTTTCTTTGCTTTTCTGTTTTGAGATTTGAAGAAGGGAGAGAGAGAGAGAGAGAGAGCCCAGCCCAGCTGCAACCTATGCCAGGCCGGACCATGTCTTCCTAAGCCCAGCTGCCTATCTAACCCTAGACCCGACCCCCTCCTCTCGATCTCTCCCTCTGCCGCTGCCTCCTGCTCGATGCTCCTCCTCTCGCCCGTCTTCCTCTCCTCCTGCCTGATCCCCACTCCTCCTCTCTTCCACCTCGCGCCGCTAGAGGAGCCCCTTTCCTCGCCCTTCCATCTTCCCCGTGCCACCATCGCCTCCCTTCACCATTGCGCCAGCTCGCCACCGTGCCGACGCCGCCGGCAGCCATCCCGGCCAGCCTCCGGCCACCTGCAAGCGACCCCGTCACCCCGAGCTCCCAATCCACGAGCGCCACACCGGCCGCCCCAAGCCCGCTCCTCCCCTGCCTCGGGTTCATGGCGAGACGACCACGCCGGCTGCCCACTCCCGTCCTCCTCGCACTGGATCTGGTGAGATCCGGCGATTCCTTGCGCCGCCGCATCCCCCTGCATCCGCCATCTCCAGCCGCTCCCGCCTACAACGCCTCCACTCTCCAGTCATGAACCTCCAAGACCACCACTGCAACTGTGCATCGCGATGATGCTGCCACTGGACGCCAAGTACCACAACCATCGCATTCTGTTTCATCCGTCGAGGACGAGTGGACGCCAAGTACCAGGATGTCGAGGACCCGTCAAGTTCATCTACGTGCATGCACGACTATATTCACCAAAGACCCGTGTATGATTACACAACGAACCGTGGAGTTACATGAGATACCAAGTACTGCGATGACCTGGGAGACTGGATTCGTCCAAGTTCCTATACGACCCCTGTACAACTACCGTCGCCGTGTACCACTACTTCCACTATGACCGTTCCGAGAACGTCTACTTCTCCTACACCGCATCGAACCCGATCTGCTCCGAAAATGCACACTTCGAATGTATAACCGCCGAGACGATGCCCGTGGACGAATGCATGTGAGTTTTATGAGATGCTCGTGTTTGCACCGTGTCCTGTCATTGCACGGTCCTCCTCATTTGCCATGCGTTGACCCGTGGGAACCCAGTAACCGGGATCACCCCACCATCTCTAGCATGTTCCGCACATTCTCACACTTGCTCTTTTGCAGCGGTATCTCAATGAGTTGTCGGATCATCGGAATGTTGCCGTGGCACCATTTCCGTTGTCGTTGTCGTGGCACCCCTTTCGTTCCGCGACGGTGACAAATGCTTCATAACATGCTCATGTCAATATTTTCTTAAAATTGCAATACTTGCATATGTCATCCACATCATGATAACAACATTTAAAATGTTTAAAATTGTTGTTTGCATCAAATTCCTAAATGACATGTGGGGATTTACCAGAACCACTGTTTGTTGTTTCCGGCCTCACTTAAACTTGCCTAGATAGGTAGTTTAGTTATGCTTCACCTCTTGCCATGTCAACCAACATTTAATATTGTTGGGTAGCTTTAACGAGAGCGAACTAAATAATTAAATGTGGTGTTTCTTCAATATGCAAGTTGTTGCATATTGAGATCCACTTAATTTGTAGAATGTTTGTTGCACTTTGCCATGCCATGCCTTATTTAAATGGACATGCATCATACTTGTGCATCATGCCATGTTTATGTGATGTTTGTTTACCATGTTGTTTGCTTCTTTCTGGTTGTGCTTATCCTCGATAGTTCTGGTATTGTTGTGAGTGTGAGGATTCGTTCGACTACGCCCGTTCATCTTCTTCATGGACCCGTTCTTTTTCCTAGCGGGATTTCAGGCAAGATGACCGTTACCCTGGATATCACTACTATCTTTGCTTTCCTAGTTGTCTCGATGTTATCACTATGTCGCGCTACCTACCACTTGTTTGCCAAGCCTCCCAAATTGCCATGATAGCCTCTAACCTTCACTACTGCAGGATGCTACTAACACGACACTACGATTAGAGACCCTTTGACGAAACTATGTGCGATGCATTAATCGCAAACGGTGATGTAAAAAAACCATCAAAAAAGATGCAAAATGTTTGCGATGAATGATACATCAAACACGGTTCAGATTTTAGTTGCATCTGAGATTAGGGGCATACGGCTGATCTGTACGAACTGTTTGCGATGAGACAGAACAACAGAAACGGGCAGCCAGATCAAGGTGTGTGTGATATATGGCATACAGTTCACTCCGATGAACCATTTGCGATGAGTGAGGTGAACACAAACGATTTGGCGTAACAAGATGTGTGTGATACCTGGCAAACAGGTCGGTAATAAGAATTGTGTGCGATCACTATAGACAGCCCATACGATCTTTTTTTGTGAATTGTGTGCTCGTCAGGGCAGACAATTCAACAAACCAACCTGTTGGCGATAACTACATATATTACTAACCGTCTGCAATGAGAATGATAGGATAAACAGAGATATATATAGTCTGCTTAATTTAGTCCTTGTTGTTGTTCTTGTTGGATGGCCCCGCGACATCGTCTTGGCGAGGATGCTTCTTACCGCTGACCGTAGGCTTTTCATCACCGCCGCCGCCGTCATCTTTGTTGCTGTCGTCGTCCTCCTCCTCCTCGTTCGACCATTCCTCCTCCTCATCATCGTCGTCCTCTTCTTCGTCCTCCGACGGCTCCTCGTCCGTCTGGATGTCGTCTGACGACTCCGGAGGAGGCGTCCCTTCCATGAACCGTATATAATCAAGGTCTGGGCTCGACGCCGGACTCATGGAAGACGAGCGGGATGATTCCGATGTTGACCTATCATCGGGCGCCAGACTGCTGGCCGAACTGTCGCTCGACATGGCTGCAGAGTGTGTGCCATTGTGTAGCGTGGCCTGCCGGGGACGATGAAGATGGTGGACACTTAAGCGGGGTATGCAGAGAAGAGGAACTACCAATTGAAGCAGGGATTGAAGCGGGGGTTGGCGTATTATCTAACCACTGATATAATCAACCGCAATTATTTGTGCCCAATTGCTCCAAATTCCCGGGGTTGCGCAGGACTCCTATTGGCTATTTGGCTGGTTTCCTTTTTCAGTTGGCAAGCTATACATTGAGCTCTTCTTAGTGATAAAGCCAGTAATAATCAAACTAGAAAGGAAAAGAAAAAAGGCAAAGAAAAATATCTGCACGAATCTTCGTGTAACATCAATGGCATAGGACCTAGATGTGCATTACTTAGAGCACATCTAGATGTGCTTTAGCAATACTATCGAACAAAACCCCTAATCATCATTGCAAACAACGCATGGAACATGGCTAATGCGACAACCACAACTACACATGCTAGTTCCTTCTTGTCTCTTGCTTTCATATGTTGCCTGTGATTGATTCTTTCTTGCTTCATCGTATTGTACATTGCAGATCAGCTAGTTTCTTCTTCAGCTTTACGTTATCTTCTGCGAGCTTGGTGATAACACTTCGAGCCCTGCCATGCCACTCTTCATCCAGCCAGTTAACAAAGGCACAATTCTCATATCCCTGCCAATGTTAAATAGTATTCTGGATGAGCGGTGGCATTAACTAAAGTAAAATGATGAACTTAATTAGCACTAACTTCTAAGGGGCAACTGAGAAACCGCCTGCCAATGTCGAATCCCTCCGTGCATACACGTCGAGCGGGAGTGTGCCCGTGCACACAACTCAACTTTTGGTACTTCTCGGTGGCGCAGAACTCGCAGTCGAACTTGTGTTGCGGGAGTCTGGAGTCAAGCTCCAGATCCGGCGACAGATTGCTTTCCTGGGGGGGTCATTCAGGACAGATTCAACAAGGAGCTATACTTTGGACATGCTAAAAAATATCGGGATAGATTGGAACCTGAAAGGACGATTCAGATCCATAGTACACCTGCCTTCTGATGACCTTAGGCAAGTGCTCGGCGGTGACCGCCGTTGTGGTGGCAATACGAGTAGGAGCAGCCGCACCGAATCCATCAGCACCACTCGTCCACATTCCCCAATGTCAGCGCCACGCGAGGGAATTTGGAGGCTATGTAGGGATTTGGGGGAAATGGGGAAACTGTGGAGAAAAGTTAACGGTCGGGAACTACTAATGGCACTCTATATATGTTGTATACGACACAGTTTTTGTACATGTCGTTTGTGTTAGGTATTACAATGTCACACGTGATTTCCGCACCAAACCGTGTGAGAAGACAACGTAGGTTAGACACAGTTGCCGTTACATAACCGTATGTGATGTAGTACCCTGTCCATATAATTTGAAAGTGCGTTATATCGACTAGAGGGGGGGTGAATAGGCGAATTTTATGAATTCTTCACTGAGGAATTTGCCGGTGAGGAAATTCCTTAGAGAAGAACTACTAGCAGCGAAATAAGTACTCAGAAGTAAGCATAACAGAATACAAGCATGATCATCATGATGAAATGAAGACTAGCACAGAGTACAGAAAGCGTAATCACAGGATAACACAAGATGAAGACAAACAGACTGAAGAAATTGAACTGAGGAAATTGAGAAAGTCT
The DNA here is from genome assembly GCA_963921465.1 of Triticum timopheevii. Taxonomy (NCBI): domain Eukaryota; kingdom Viridiplantae; phylum Streptophyta; class Magnoliopsida; order Poales; family Poaceae; genus Triticum; species Triticum timopheevii. Next base: position 246,095,209 of record OY997262.1, on the reverse strand, counting down.
TCAGTCAAAGTATTCAAACACAGATATGAACAAACACTCAACACAGTAATGAGGAAATGAAAGGGTTGAGGAAATAGGACCAGTTAGGTTGGTGAAGAAAATTATTTGGTAGACCAGTTCCAACTGCTGTCTAAGTTGTACGGCTGGTTGGAGCGGCTGAGTATTTAAACTCGAGGACGCACAGTCCCGGACACCCAGTCGCTGAGCATGCAGCTCAGGACACCCAGTCCTCACCATATTCTCCTTGAACTAAGGTCACGCAGACCTCGTCCAATCACTCGTGGTAAGTCTTCAGGCGACTTCCAAACCTTCACAGACTTGGTCACTCGGCGATCCACAATTCCTCTTGGATGCTCTAGACCATGATGCCTAACCGTCTGGAAGAAGCACAGTCTTCAAAGGTAACAAGCATCGGATCCATGCAGGATCAATTTCTTCAGTGATGCTCAATCACTTTGGGTTTGTAGGGGTTTGGTTTTGGGTTTTCCTCACTTGATGATTTTCGCTCAAAGTCCTCGGAGGATGGGTTGCTCTCAAATGACAAGTGTCAAGTTCTCTCGGAGCAGCCAACTAGATAGTGGTTGTAGGGGGCGGCTATTTATAGCCTAGGGAGCAGCCCGACATGATAAGACATAAATGCCCTTCAATGATATGACCGTTAGGTGGATAAGATATTTTGGGACAGCTGGCGCGCAGCACAGCAACGGTCGGAAATTTGACTCTCAAATTCTTCAGGGCTATCATGTTCCTCACTGTGTAGGCAATTCGCACTGGCGAATTCCTAACTCCTCAGTCAGAACAAATTCATCAGCGACCAGAAGAACTTCGTCTCTGTCACTGAAGAAAGTGACTGAACTGTATGAGATTTCCAAAGGCTTCACTCGAAGAGATTGGTAGGTGTAGGATTTTGAGTTGAGCATCACATGGAAATTTTTCCTTAGTATTTCCTCGACCCCCTTTAACAGTACGGTGTTTCCTATGACTCAAGAAAGAGAAAATGAAACTACGAAAACAAAAGTCTTCATGCTTCATGTTCCACAAATGAATACCAAGTCTTCAAGGTCACACCAATTTCTTCACTTTCAAAGTCTTCAGAAAGTCTTCAGAATATCAAAGTCTTCAGTCGAAGAACTTCATTTTTAGGGGTCGATTTTCTATGTAAATATCAAACTCCTCATAGACTTATAGACCTGCGTACACTCACAAATGCATTAGTCCCTTAACCTATAAGTCTTCAATACACCAAAATCACTAAGGGGCACTAGATGCACTTACAATCTCCCCCTTTTTGGTGATCGATGACAATATAGGTTAAGTTTTCAAAGGGGATAAACATATGAAGTGTAAATACTGATATTGAGGAATTTGATTACAAGATATAGAAGAACTCCCCCTGAAGGTGTGCATAGTGAGGAATTTGCTTTTGAGGCAATGCACATTTGAAGAGTTGAATCATGGAGATCTCTGTTGGGGAACGTAGTAATTTCAAAAAATTTCCTACGCACACACAAGATCATGGTGATGATATAGCAACGAGAGGGGAGAGTGTTCGTCCACGTACCCTCGTAGACCGTAAGCGGAAGCGTTATGACAACGCGGTTGATGTAGTCGTACGTCTTCACGATCCGACCGATCCAAGTACCGAACGTACGGCACCTCCAAGTTCAGCACACGTTCAGCTCGATGACGATCCCCGGACTCCGATCCAGCAAAGTGTCGGGGATGAGTTCCGTCAGCACGACGGCGTGGTGCCAATGTTGATGTTCTACCGGTGCAGGGCTTCGCCTAAACTCCACGACGATATGACCGAGGTGGAATATGGTGGAAGGGGGCACCGCACACGGCTAAGGAACGATCCGTAGATCAACTTGTGTGTCCATGGGGTGCCCCCTGCCCCGTATATAAAGGAGTGGAGGAGGGGAGGGCCGGCCCTCTACTATGGCGCGCCCTGGGGAGTCCTACTCCCACCGGGAGTAGGATTCCCCCTTTCCTAGTCCAACTAGGAGTCCTTCCATGTATTAGGAGTAGGAGACTAGGAAGGGGAAAGAGAAGGGAAGGAAGGAGGGGGTGCGGCCCCTCCCCCTAGTCCAATTCGGACTAGGCCATGGGGGGGGGCGGCCTGCCCTAGGCAGCCCCTCTCTCTTTCCCGCAGGGCCCAATAAGGCCCAATACTTCTCCCCGGCGAATTCCCGTAACTCTCCGGTACTCCGAAAAATACCCGAATCACTCGGAACCTTTCCGAACTCCGAATATAGTCGTCCAATATATCGATCTTTACGTCTCGACCATTTTGAGACTTCTCGTCATGTCCCCAATCTCATCCGGGACTCCGAACTCATTCGGTACATCAAAACTCATAAACTCATAATATAACTGTCATCGAAACCTTAAGCGTGCGGACCCTACGGGTTCGAGAACTATGTAGACATGACCTAGAACTATTCTCGGTCAATAACCAATAGCGGGACCTAGATGCCCATATTGGCTCCTACATATTCTACGAAGATCTTTATCGGTCAAACAGCATAACAACATACGTTGTTCCCTTTGTCATCGGTATGTTACTTGCCCGAGATTCGATCGTCGGTATCCAATACCTAGTTCAATCTCGTCACCGGCAAGTCTCTTTACTCGTTCTGTAATGCATCATCCCGTAACCAACTCATTGGTCACATTGCTTGCAAGGCTTATAATGATATGCATTACCGAGAGGGCCCAGAGATACCTCTCCGACAATCGGAGTGACAAAACCTAATCTCGAAATACGCCAACTCAACATGTACCTTCGGAGACACCTGTAGTACTCCTTTATAATCACCCAGTTACGTTGTGACGTTTGGTAGTACCCAAAGTGTTCCTCCGGTAAACGGGAGTTGCATAATCTCATAGTTACAGGAACATGTATAAGTCATGAAGAAAGCAATAGCAACATACTAAACGATCAAGTGCTAAGCTAATGGAATGGGTCAAGTCAATCACATCATTCTCCTAATGATGTGATTTCGTTAATCACATGACAACTCTTTTGTCCATGGCTAGGAAACATAACCATCTCTGATAAACGAGCTAGTCAAGTAGAGGCATACTAGTGACACTATGTTTGTCTATGTATTCACACATGTATTATGTTTCCGGTTAATACAATTCTAGCATGAATAATAAACATTTATCATGATATGAGGAAATAAATAATAACTTTATTATTGCCTCTAGGGCATATTTCCTTCAGTCTCCCACTTGCACTAGAGTCAATAATCTAGTTCACATCGCCATGTGATTTAACATCAATATTCATATCTGTATATGATTAACACCCATTGTTCACATCGTTATGTGACCAACACCCAAAGGGTTACTAGAGTCAATAATCTAGTTCACATTGCTATGTGATTAACATCCAAATAGTACTAAGGTATGATCATGTTTTGCTCGTGAGAGAAGCTTAGTCAACGGGTCTGTCACGTTCAGAGCCGTATGTACTTTGCAAATATTCTATCTCTACAATGCTCTGCGCGGAGCTACTCTAGCTAATTGCTCCCACTTTCAATATGTATCTAGATTGAGACTTAGAGTCATCTGGATCGGTGTGAAAGCTTGCACCGATGTAACTCTTTACGACGGGCTCTTTTATCACCTCCATAATCGAGAAATATTTCCTTAGTCCTCACTAAGGATATTCTTGACCAATGTCCAGTGATCTACTCCTAGATCACTATTGTACTCCCTTGTCAAACCAGGGCAGAGTATACAATAGGTCTGGTCCATAGCATGGCATACTTTTATAGAACCTATGACTGAAGCATAGGGAATGACTTTCATTCTCTTTCTATTTTCTGATGTGGTCGGGATTTGAGTCTTACTCAATTTCATACCTTTGTAACACAGGCAAGAACTCTTTCTTTGACTGTTCCATTTTGAACTACTTCAAAATCTTGTCAAGGTATGTACTCATTGAAAATCTTATCAAGCGTCTTGATCTATCTCAATAGATCTTGATGCTCAATATGTAAGTAGCTTTACTGAGGTCTTTCTTGTAAAGAATTCCTTTCAAACACTCATTTATGCTTTGCAGAATAATTCTACATTATTTCCGATCAACAATATGTCATTCACATATACTTATCAAAAATGTTGTAGTGCTCCCACTCACTTTCTTGTAAATATAGGCTTCACCGTAAGTCTGTACAAAACTATATGCTTTGATCAACTTATCAAAGCGTATATTCCAACTCTGAGATGCTTGCACCAGTCCATTGATGGATTGCTGGAGCTTGCACACTTTGTTAGCATCTTTAGGATTGACAAAAACTTTCTGGTTGCATCATATACAACTCTTCTTTAATAAATCCATTAAGGAATGCAGTTTTGACATCCATTTGCCAGATTTCATAAAATCTGGCAATTCTAACATGATTCAGACAGACTTAAGCTTTGATACGAGTGAGAAAATCTCATCATATTCAACCCCTTGAACTTGTTGAAAACCTTTTGCAACAAGTCGAGCTTAGTGGATAGTAACACTACTATCAGTGTCCGTCTTCCTCTTGAAGATCCATTTATTTAACATGGCTTGCTGATCATCGAGCAAGTCAATCAAAGTTCATACTTTGTTCTCATACATGGATCATATCTCATATTTTATGGCCTCAAGCCATTTCGCGGAATCTGGGCTCATCATCGCTTCCTCATAGTTCGTAGGTTCATCATGGTCTAGTAACATGACTTCCAGAACATGATAACCGTACCACTCTGGTGCGGATCTTACTCTGGAAGACCTACGAGGTTTTGTAGTAACTTGATCTGAAGTTTCATGCTCATCATCATTAGCTTCCTCACTAATTGGTGTAGGAATCACTGCACCTGATTTCCGTGATGAACTACTTTCCAATTTGGGAGAAGGTACAAATTACCTTATCAAGCTCTACTTTCCTCCCACTCACTTATTTCGAGAGAAACTCCTTCTCTAGAAAGGATCCATTTTTAGCAACGAATATCTTGCCTTCGGATCTGTGATAGAGGGTGTACCCAACAATTTCCTTTGGGTATTCTATGAAGACGCACTTCTCCGATTTGGGTTTGAGCTTATCAGGATGAAACTTTTTCACATAAACATTGCAGCCCCAAACTTTAAGAAATGACAACTTGGGTTTCTTGCTAAACCACAGTTCATATGGTGTCGTCTCAACGGATTTAGATGGTGCCCTTTTAACGTGAATGCAGCTGTCTCTAATGCATAACCCTAAAACAACAATGGTAAATCAATAAGAGACATCATAGATCGCACCATATCCAATAAAGTGTGGTTACGACGTTCGGACACACCATAATGTTGTGGTGTTCCAGGTGGCGTGAGCTGTGAAACTATTCCACATTGTTTTAATTGAAGACCAAACTCGTAACTCAAATATTCGTCTCCGCGATCAGATCGCAGAAACTTTATTTTCTTGTTACGATGATTTTTCCACTTCACTCTGAAATTCTTTGAACCTTTCAACTATTTCAGACTTATGTTTCATCAAGTAGATATACCCATATCTGCTCAAATCATCTTGTGAAGGTCAGAAAATAACGATACTTGCCACGAGCATCAATACTCATTGGATCGCATACATCGGTATGTATTATTTCCAACAAGTTAGTAGCTCGTTCCATTGTTCCGGAGAACGGAGTTTTAGTCATCTTGCCCAAAAGGCACGGTTCGCAAGCATCAAATGATTCATAACCAAGTGATTCCAAAAATCCATCTTTATGGAGTTTCTTCATGCGCTTTACACCGATATGACCCAAACGGCAGTGCCACAAATAAGTTGCACTATCATTATTAACTTTGCATCTTTTGGCATCAATATTATGAATATGTGTATCATCACGATCGAGAACCAACAAACTATTTTCATTGGGTGTATGATCATTGAAGGTTTTATTCATGTAAACAGAACAACAATTATTCTCTGATTTTAAATGAATAACCATATTGCAATAAACATGATCAAATCATATTCATGCTCAACGCAAATGCTAAATAACATTTATTTAGGTTTAACACTTATCCCGAAAGTTTAGGGAGTGTGTGATGATGATCATATCAATCTTGGAACTACTTCCAACACTCATCGTTACTTCCTCTTCAACTAGTCTCTGTTTATTCTGTAACTCCTGTTTCGAGTTACTAATCTTAGCAACCGAACAAGTATCAAATACTCAGGGGCTACTATAAACACTAGTAAAGCACACATCAATAACCTGTATATCAAATATACCCTTGTTCACTTTGCCATCCTTCTTATCCACCAAATATTTAGGGCATTTCCGCTTCCAGTGACCATTTTCTTTGCAGTGTAAGCACTCAGTTTCAGGCTTTGGTCCAGCTTGGAGCTTCTTCGCGGGAGTGACAACTTGCTTGTCTTTCCACTTGAAGTTCCCTTTCTTTCCCTTTGCCCTTTTCTTGAAACTAGTGGTCTTGTCAATCATCAACACTTGATGCTCTTTCTTGATTTCTACCTTCGTCGATTTCAACATCACGAAGAGCTCGGGAATCGTTTTCGTCATCCCTTGCATACTATAGTTCATCACGAAGTTCTACTAACTTGGTGATGGTGACTAGAGAATTCTATCAATCACTATCTTATCTGGAAGAATAACTCCCACTTGATTCAAGCGATTGTAGTACCCAGACAATATGAGCACATGCTCACTAGTTGAGCGATTCTCCTCCATCTTTTAGCTATAGAACTTGTTGGAGACTTCATATCTCTCAACTCGGGTATTTGCTTGAAATATTAACTTCAATTCCTGGAACATCTCATATGGTCCATGACATTCAAAACATCTTTGAAGTCCCGATTCTAAGCCATAAATCATGGTGCACAAAACTATCAAGTATTCATCATATTGAGCTAGCCAAACGTTCATAACATCTGCATCTGCTCCTGCAATAGGTCTGTCACCTAGCGGTGCATTAAGGACATAATTATTCTGTGCAGCAATGAGGATAAACCTCAGATCACGGATCCAATCCGCATCATTGCTACTAACATCTTTCAACACAGTTTTCTCTAGGAACATATCAAAATAAACATATGAAAGCAACAACGCGAGCTATTGATCTACAACATAATTTGCAAAATACTACCAGCACTAAGTTCATGATAAATTTAAGTTCAATTAATCATATTACTTAAGAACTCCCACTTAGACAGACATCTCTCTAGTCATCTAGGTGATCACGTGATCCAAATTAACTAAACCATGTCCGATCATCACGTGAGATGGAGTAGTTTCAATGGTGAGCATCACTATGTTGATCATATCTACTATATGATTCATGCTCGACCTTTCGGTCTCCGTGTTCCGAGGCCATATCTGTATATGCTAGGCTCGTCAAGTATAACCTGAGTATTCCGCGTGTGCAACTGTTTTGCACCCGTTGTATTTGAACGTAGAGCCTATCACACCCGATCATCACGTGGTGTCTCAGCATGAAGAACTTTCGCAACGGTGCATACTCAGGGACAACACTTCTTGATAATTAGTGAGAGATCATCTTAAAATTCTACCGTCAAACAAAACATAATAAGATGTATAACAGATAAACATCATATGCAATCAAAATATGTGACATGATATAGCCATGATCATCTTGTGCCTTGGATCTCCATCTCCAAAGTACTATCATGATCTCTATCGTCACCGGCACGACACCATGATCTTCATCATCTTGATCTATATCAATGTGTTGTCACATGGTCGTCTCGCCAACTATTGCTCTTGCAACTATTGCTATCGCATAGCGATAAAGTAAAGCAATTATTTGGCACTTGCATCTTATGCAACAAAGAGACAACCATAGGGCTTCTGCCAGTTGCCGATAACTTCAACAAAACATGATCATCTCATACAACAACTTATATCTCATCACGTCTTGACCATATCACATCACAACATGCCCTGCAAAAACAAGTTAGACGTCCTCTACTTTGTTGTTGCAAATTTTACGTGGCTGCTACGGGCTTAGCAAGAACCGTTCTCACCTACGCATCAAAACCACAACGATAGTTTGTCAAATAGACTCCGTTTTAACCTTCGCAAGGACCGGGCGTAGCCACACTCGGTTCAACTAAAGTGAGAGAGACAGACACCCGCCAGCCACCTGTGTGCAAAGCACGTCGGTAGAACTAGTCTCGCGTAAGCGTACGCGTAATGTCGGTCCGGGCCGCTTCATCTCACAATACCGCTGAACCAAAGTATGACATGCTGGTAGGCAGTATGACTTATATCGTCCACAACTCACTTGTGTTCTACTCGTGCATATAACATCAACGCATAAAACCTGGCTCTGATACCACTGTTGGGGAACGTAGTAATTTCAAAAAATTTCCTACGCACACACAAGATCATGGTGATGATATAGCAACGAGAGGGGAGAGTGTTCGTCCACGTACCCTCGTAGACCGTAAGCGGAAGCGTTATGACAATGCGGTTGATGTAGTCGTACGTCTTCACGATCCGACCGATCCAAGTACCGAACGTACGGCACCTCCGAGTTCAGCACATGTTCAGCTCAATGACGATCCCCGGACTTCGATCCAGCAAAGTGTCGGGGATGAGTTCCGTCAGCACGACGGCATGGTGACGATGTTGATGTTCTACCGGCGCAGGGCTTCGCCTAAACTCCGCGACGATATGACCGAGGTGGAATATGGTGGAGGGGGGCACCGCACACGGCTAAGGAACGATCCGTAGATCAACTTGTGTGTCCATGGGGTGCCCCCTGCCCCCGTATATAAAGGAGTGGAGGAGGGGAGGGCCGGCCCTCTACTATGGCGCGCCCTGGGGAGTCCTACTCCCACCGGGAGTAGGATTCCCCCTTTCCTAGTCCAACTAGGAGTCCTTCCATGTATTAGGAGTAGGAGACTAGGAAGGGGAAGAGAGAAGGGAAGGAAGGAGGGGGTGCGGCCCCTCCCCCTAGTCCAATTCGGACTAGGCCATGGGGGGGCGCGGCCTGCCCTAGGCAGCCCCTCTCTCTTTCCCGCAGGGCTGAATAAGGCCCAATACTTCTCCCCGGCGAATTCCCGTAACTCTCCGGTACTCCGAAAAATACCCGAATCACTCGGAACCTTTCCGAACTCCGAATATAGTCGTCCAATATATCGATCTTTACGTCTTGACCATTTCGAGACTCCTCGTCATGTCCCCGATCTCATCCGGGACTCCGAACTCATTCGGTACATCAAAACTCATAAACTCATAATATAACTGTCATCGAAACCTTAAGCGTGCGGACCCTACGGGTTCGAGAACTATGTAGACATGACCTAGAACTATTCTCGGTCAATAACCAATAGCGGGACCTGGATGCCCATATTGGCTCCTACATATTCTACGAAGATCTTTATCGGTCAAACCGCATAACAACATACGTTGTTCCCTTTTTCATCGGTATGTTACTTGCCCGAGATTCGATCGTCGGTATCCAATACCTAGTTCAATCTCGTCACCGGCAAGTCTCTTTACTCGTTCTGTAATGCATCATCCCGTAACCAACTCATTGGTCACATTGCTTGCAAGGCTTATAATGATGTGCATTACCGAGAGGGCCCAGAGATACCTCTCCGACAATCAGAGTGACAAAACCTAATCTCGAAATACGCCAACTCAACATGTACCTTCGGAGACACCTGTAGTACTCCTTTATAATCACCCAGTTACGTTGTGACGTTTGGTAGTACCCAAAGTGTTCCTCCGGTAAACGGGAGTTACATAATCTCATAGTTACAGGAACATGTATAAGTCATGAAGAAAGCAATAGCAACATACTAAACGATCAAGTGCTAAGCTAACAGAATGGGTCAAGTCAATCACATCATTCTCCTAATGATGTGATCTCGTTAATCAAATGACAACTCTTTTGTCCATGGCTAGGAAACATAACCATCTCTAATAAACGAGCTAGTCAAGTAGAGGCATACTAGTGACACTATGTTTGTCTATGTATTCACACATGTATTATGTTTCCGGTTAATACAATTCTAGCATGAATAATAAACATTTATCATGCCACAACAGAGCTTGAGGAGGCATCCTTAGGAGACGGGTCGAGCGGAATTGTTGGAAAACCAACAACGAAGGAATAAGCTTGATACGGTCTTGTGGAATACATGTCAAATTATGAGGTGACAAACTGCCACTCACAGGAAAAGAATTGGATTGGTAAGAACAAGGAGACAAGAAACTATTTTACCGAGAGGATAAAGAAGAGCTTGGATCATTTATGAGCACCATAGATAGCAACAGTCCTTAGGGATGGCTTTAGGTGAAATATAACACAAGATAACTCCAATGACGAGATTGATGGATTTAAAAATACCTCAATCTTAACAACATGTGAATCATGGAACATGAACTCAAATTATCAAGAATGACATAATACCACCCCCAAAATATGGTAGAAAGAATTGCACTCCGGATTACCATATGAAGAAAGCTTGAGCTCCTTAGGAAAGAATTTCGATGAAAACTTTGAGAAGGGAATTAAATCCTTGATGAACCATCATGTAGAACCTCCATGAAGAACTCCGGTAAACAAAAGGAATGAAAAGAAAGAGAAATTGAAAACACAAGGTGAATCCTTGCAATGATTTAGATGGATCTACGTGATAATTAGAGCTTGGAACTCCGGGAAAAAGAGAAGATGAAACAAATGAAACCGAGAATGTGATATGATGAACAAACTCCGGAAAGAAGAGATGAACAACTTAGAACTGAGAAATTGGTACCATTACGAACTCCGGAAGAATGAATCAATCACTTGGATGAAACAAGAACAAGAATTATGTTATGCGTATCCTTCACCGATTTAGATTGATGACAAGCAACGGATTTGGCATACTACTTATTCTCGTAGAAAGGATTAAAAGAGATATATCGAAACTTGAGAAGGTCTTCAACGAACCACCGGTAGGATTGGAACAACAAATGAATTGATATGATGAACAAGGAAGAGAGATCTTGAAAGAACCACCGTAAGGATTGAAAATGATCGAAGTAGGGGTGCATCACCGGTAAGAATTAGCAAATGAACGAAGGTGCTTGAGACAAACTAGATACATGAGAACAAAGAGATCAAGAACTGATTAGAGGATATTTGATTGATGCACCGGCAAGATAGGAGAATGATAACTGACAGCTGAGAATGAATAAACCTGAATTGATGGACTCCGGATGACAAACTGAGAAGACTCTTGAATATCTCCTGATGGGTGAAAAAGATTCTCACAATCGAAAACAATTATGAGAGGATGGCAACAAGCTAGCACCATGAATCTTGAAGAGAATAGAACAAGATTAAAGAAAAACTCTTCTTCGGTCTTCAAATGATGAGAATGACAACGAGACACACCACCAAGAATTATTGAGGCACACCGGAAGAATCAAAAGCGAAGAGGTTGAGCCAACTATGAAAAGAATTTGAAAGATCTTGGAGAAAAGCATTTGACTGATGATAACTCATTCTTACGTCAAACTTGGAGAAGAATTTAGGATAGCTCTGGGAAAATAGAAGAGTCAGGTAAGATCCTGGGAAAAGACCTGTGGGTTAGGGCCCACTCAAAAGAACACCGTTGAAAAGATTTAAAAGAGATGTTGCACCGGTTGAATTAAATGACTTGAATGAGATACCAATCTCGAAAGAGCTTGAACGAATACAGAGTGGAAACACGAATCTTCGAGATATCTTGAGCACTCCGGAATAACAAATAGCGAGAAGTAGAATGATAATGAGGTGCACCGGTATAAGAAAGCACTTGAAATGAGAAAAGAATATGATCAACACCGAAAGCTTGAGTTAAATCCACAGGAAAAGAATACGAGAATGAAGAATGATGAACTTGAAGGTCGTGAGCATCTTCACGAGGATCACCGGATCAGAACATTGATTGAAAGGAGTGAATAGACTTCGCATGAATAAATGGATACTTGATTAGAATATATGAGTCCTTGAAGTTAAGGGTGGGAGGGCGGGAAAAAACAAAGGCAACTTGGAGACGGATGAAACAAACACCGTTGAGAAGAAATGATAATTGGTCTTGCTGATGTTGAAGTGATCGGATCCACTTGAAGAGAAACACGCTGGTTGAAAAGGATTGACATGACAATCTCGATTGTCGAGAAGGATTGGTATTCACATCAGAGTATGAGAACACCATTTCGGAAAGGTATGGAATCAACACTTGACATTGAAGCAACTCGAATACCACAACTCAAAACAAAAAACAAAGGACTGGCTTGCAGAATAAGCCGGAACAAACATATGATAGAGATTTCGTCCGAAGTTTTCGTGGTGGGGCCTACACGGGCTCGATCGTACAACACCATCATGTACAAGGCAGTGCACATGACATATGAAGCGTCCCCGAGTTGGCATAGCCAAGGACTCTTTAAGACACAACGAGACCACTGTAAAACCAACCGTGAATAGGCGGACCACTAGACGTCGAACCCCAATTTCATATCATACATCCGTCGGAAAGATATCCTAAGAGCTACTTGAATTCCCACCTATGAAACTCCCGAAATTTTCCGGTTATGCAATCAAGTGTTGGGGATACAGGGGAAGCATAATATCTCACCCAAAACTAGCAAATCCTACATCGAGCTGTATCCATCCTTCAACACATAACCAAGAAACCTTCGGAAATCATCTACCTCAACCTTCAAAAAGCATCCGTTATACAAGTTATGGCAATACTCCCGAACTCCCGCCCCAGTACTGGGTGGCGTCGAGGTTATCTCACCAACGAACTGCATAAAAGAGATTTCAATGTCGGCGTACTAAACTCAGGTATTCCAGAACTGCAACGATAAAATTATGGCGACAACACCTCAGAGCTCAACTCCCCGGGACACTTCCACTAAACCTCTGACAGGAGGCACCAAGACAATGTTCTCATCATAAAACCATCGGAACGATTCCAAGATACCCGCATGATCCTAAAAAAAATTTAGTGAAATTTGAGAAGAGAAGAGTCAAAACTCTACGTCAGGATGCCTTACCAGAGCGATGAAGAGACTAGGGAGTAAAAATAATTCCTAACTCTCCGATATATATAATCCTAAATGACTCAAAACATTTTTCTAGACACACCTCGGCCGCTAAAAACGATCAAGCAGTGGGGCTCCGAAGGTCGGGGAAGGCTCTGATACCAACTTGTAACGCCCTCGATGCGGCTATATCTCCCACGTGTCGAAGCACGACTTAGAGGCATAACCGCATTGAAAGCAATGTCGCAAGTGAGGTAATCTTCACACAACCCATGTAATACATAAGGGAAATAGATACATAGTTGGCTTACAATCGCCACTTCACACAATTACATGAATAAAGCATTACATCATCCAGATACAATCAAGGTCCGACTACGGAACCAAAATAAAAGAAGAACCCCAAATGCGACAAAGGTCCCCAATCGACCCCAACTGGGCTCCACTACTGATCAACTAGAACGAAACAACACAAAGGGCAAGATCTTCATCGAGCTCCTCCTTGAGCTTGGTTGCGTCACCTGCTCGGTAACATAGACACCTGCAAACTGGTTTTGGAAGTATCTGTGAGCCACGGGGACTCAGCAATCTCGCACCCGCGAGATCAAGACTATTTAAGCTTATAGGTAGGACAGAGTGGTGAGGTGGAGCTGCAGCAAGCGACTAGCATATGGGGTGGCTACATTCGCAAAAGAGAGCGAGAAGAGAAGCAAGGCACGGTCGTGAAGCTAGTAGTGATCAAGAAGTGATCCTAGAGCAACCTACGTCAAACATAACTCCAACACCATGTTCACTTCCCGGACTCCGCCGAGAAGAGACCATCACGGTTACACACGCGGTTGATGTATTTTAATTCGGATCTGGTATCAAGTTATCTACAACCGGACGTTAACAAATTCCCATCTGCCACATAACCGTGGGCACGGCTTTCGAAAGTTCAAATCCCTGCAGGGGTGTCCCAACTTAGCCCATGACAAGCTCTCACGGTCAACGAAGGAATAGACCTCCACCCGAGACACTCCGATCAGACTCGGTATCCCGGTACAATAAGACATTTCGACAGGGTAAAACTAAACCAGCAACACCGCCCGAATGTGCCGACAAATCCCGATAGGAGCTGCACATATCTCTTTCTCAGGGCACACTCAGATGAGACTAGCTACGAGTAAAACCAACCCTCAAGTTTCCCCGAGGTGGCCCCGCAGGCAGCTCAGTTCGGACCAACACTCAGAGGAGCACTGGCCCGGGGGGTTAGAATAAAGATGACCCTTGAGTCTGCAGAACCCAAGGGAAGGTGGTAGGTTGTTAGTGCAAATGGTAAAACCAATGTTGGGCATTGCTGGAGGAGCTTTACTTAAGGCGAACTGTCAAGGGGTTCCCATTATAGCCCAACCGCGTAAGGAACGCAAAATCCGGGAACATAACACCGATATGACGGAAACTAGGGCGGCAAGAGTGGAACAAAACACCAGGCATAAGGCCGAGCCTTCCACCCTTTACCAAGTATATAGATGCATTAATTAAATAGAGATATTGTGATATCCCAACATAATCCTGTCCACCATGGAGCAATCTTCAACTTCACCTGCAACTAACAACGCTATAAGAGGGGCTGAGCAAAGTAGTAACATAGCCAAACAATGGTTTGCTAGGAAGGGTGACAAAGGTTAGAGGTTCATGGCAATTTGGGAGGCTTGGTAAACAAGTGATAGGTAGCGCAGCATAGCGATAGAACGAAGCTACTAGCAAGCAAAGATAGAAGTGATATCGAGGGTAATGGTCATCTTGCCTGAGATCCCGCAAGGAAGAAGAACGAGTCCATGAAGAAGACAAACGCACGTAGTCGAACGAATCCTCACAACTCCGGAACGAAACGGAAGCTAACGAGAGAAGCAAACCGGAAAGAAGCAAACAACATAGTAAACACACAAGCATAAACATGTCATGATGCACAAACAAGCATGATGCATGTCCGGTTTAAAGAGGCATGGCATGGCAATATGCACAAACAACACTACAAGTTAAGTGGAGCTCAATATGCAACGAGTTGCATATTGACGAAACACCACATCAATTATTTAGTTTCTCTCTCGGTTATGAACAAGACAAGATTAAATGTTGGTTAACATGGCAAGAGGTGAAGCATAATTAAACTACATATTTAGGCAAGTTTAAATGAGGCCGGAAACACAAACAACACTTCCGGAAAATCCCCATGTTATTTAGCAATTTAAAGCAAGCAACAATTTTAAACATTTTAATTGTTGTTATCATGATGCGGATGACATATGCAAGTTTTATGCAATTTTTATGAAAATGTTGACATGAGCATGTTATGAAGCATTTGGTCACTATGGCGAAACAAAAGGGTGCCACGGCGGCGAAACGGAAATGGTGCCACGGCAACATTCCGAAAATGATGCCACGGCAACATATCGGTTCCGGTAGCTCACGGAGATACCGGTGCAAAAGGAAGTGAGCGTGAGCGAGTCATGCAAGATGATGGGGTGCTCCCGGTTACCGGGTTCCCACGGGTCGACGGCATGGCAAACGAGGAGGAACATGCACGAAACAAACGGGCACGGTGCAAACATGAGCATTTCATACAACCAAGCATGCATTCGTTCACGGGCGGTCGTCATCTCGGGATTATACCTTTAAAGCGTGCATTTCGGAGCGGGTCGAGTTTCGTAGAGGGAAGTAGACGTTCTCGCGATGTAGTGGAAGTAGTTGTTCATGGGTCGACGGTAGTTGTACACATTTTCGTAGATGTCCAGGTCGACGGTAGTGGTACATGCGACGTCGGGGTACTTGTCGGTCCGGTCTTGGCGGTGTAGATGTACACATTGTCGGGATACTTGTCACATCACCGGGTGTAATCGTACACGGGTCCTCGTCTTCATGGTTCTTGGCGTCCTCTCGGCCTTGACAGTGAAGAAACGGAACGCGGCGACAAAACGAGCAGGGGATGGCCACAACGGGGTGAGGCAGCAGAGGGCCACGACTGCTGGTCAACGAAAATTGCCGGAAGAGGAAGCAAACAAGGCGGCGCGATCTCTGGCGAATGGCAACGCGGTGGCCTGAGGGGTCACCAGCACGAGCGAAATGGCAGCGGGCAACGCTGCTCTCGAGAGATGGAGGTCAGGGCCGGAGCTGAGCAATGCCAGCAGGGGCGGATGGGCGCGAGGAGGCCGGGAGGAGCAGCGCTCGGCACCGGTTGACGCGGAGCAGGGGAGGCGGAGCTCCTGCTCGAAGAGGTGCGACGAGGGGAACCGCAGGCACGAAGGATGGCGACGAGGACGTCATCGAGGAGGAGCGAGGTCGCGACCCTAGGGCGCTCGAGATGGAGGCAGGGCTGGGATGGACGGGGCCAGCGCAGATGAGGAAGGAGGGCGGCATCACTGGCAGGGGAGGCGCGCCATGGGGTCGGGGACGATGGATCCAGGCGGCGGCCGCGGCTTGGGAACCTCTCCCGATCGGGACGAGGACGGAGAGGGCCGAGCGAGTAGGCGGCAGCACGAGGGACGCTGACGGCAGGGTCGCGCGCGAGGTGGCCCTTCGGTGGGTGGCGGCGCACGGGAGATTGGTGGGGAGGCATGGGCGAAGGAGCTCCTCTCCTCGAGCACTCAGGCGACGAGGATTTGGCGAGGAGGAGGTCGAGTGAGGCCTGGTGCTACAGAGGGAGGCGCGCGGGATCGAGAGTGAGATGGGGATCGAGGGCGAGGTGGCGGCGTGGGAGGACGAGAGGGAGAGATGGGGATCGAGGGCGAGGTGGCGGCGTGGGAGGACGAGAGGGAGAGATGGGGTCGACCAGTCGATCGGGAGAGGGTTAGGGTTAGGAGGGACTGGGCCGGAATGGATGGGCCGGCCTGCGGGCTGGATGACCTTAGGTGGGCGCGGGAGGTTGGCTGGGCTCTCTGCTCTCTCTTTAGCAGAAAAAAAATAGAGAGCATTTCAAAAGAATTAAAAGAAAAGGCCAAGAACAAGAATAAAATGGTGGGACATATTTGTAAGGCTTTACGGAATATTTCCAACCCAACAAAAATGGTTCCAACAAAATAGGAGAAGTTAAATCTAAAATTATTTAACTTGCACCGAAGGAGTTTGAATGGAGTCTAGACTTTAGGAGTAGCCAAAATGTTGAGATTTTTGGTGGAGCTCCGGAAGATGATGAAAGAATAAATGGCAAAGTTGGAGATCAAGAATTAAGACAACAAAGGCATTGGGATTTTGCAAGTGTGTTATGGTGAATTCCAAAAATGGAATATTTACTATAGCTCTCTAAATATCGAGAGGATATGTTTTAAAGAGAATCACCATGTGAATTCCCTCGATTTAAATGGATCAAAGATCCATGCCATTTATTTAGTTGAGTTGCAAAAGATGCAAAGATTAATGACATGATGGCATGATGACATGATGCAATGCAAGAGATGGCATGATGAATGCACAAACAAAACAAATCACACGACAAAACTCGGAATAGCTGGAAATCTTCTGGAGCGTCGGTCTCGGGGCGTTACACCGAGATTCGATCATTGGTATCCAATACCTAGTTCAATCTCGTCACCGGCAAGTCTCTTTATCGTTCTGTAATGCATCATCCCGTAACCAACTCATTGGTCACATTGCTTGCAAGGCTTATAATGATGTGCATTACCGAGAGGGCCCAGAGATACCTCTCCGACAATCGGAGTGACAAAACCTAATCTCGAAATACGCCAACTCAACATGTACCTTCGGAGACACCTGTAGTACTCCTTTATAATCACCCAGTTACGTTGTGACGTTTGGTAGTACCCAAAGTGTTCCTCCGGTAAACAGGAGTTGCATAATCTCATAGTTACAGGAACATGTATAAGTCATGAAGAAAGCAATAGCAACATACTAAACGATCAAGTGCTAAGCTAACGGAATGGGTCAAGTCAATCACATCATTCTCCTAATGATGTGATCTCGTTAATCAAATGACAACTCTTTTGTCCATGGCTAGGAAACATAACCATCTCTGATAAACGAGCTAGTCAAGTAGAGGCATACTAGTGACACTATGTTTGTCTATGTATTCACACATGTATTATGTTTCTGGTTAATACAATTCTAGCATGAATAATAAACATTTATCATGATATGAGGAAATAAATAATAACTTTATTATTGCCTCTAGGGCATATTTCCTTCAGTCTCCCACTTGCACTAGAGTCAATAATCTAGTTCACATCGCCATGTGATTTAACATCAATATTCATATCTGTATATGATTAACACCCATTGTTCACATCGTTATGTGACCAACACCCAAAGGGTTTACTAGAGTCAATAATCTAGTTCACATTGCTATGTGATTAACACCCAAAGAGTACTAAGGTATGATCATGTTTTGCTCGTGAGAGAAGCTTAGTCAACGGGTCTGTCACGTTCAGAGCCGTATGTACTTTGCAAATATTCTATGTCTACAATGCTCTGCGCGGAGCTACTCTAGCTAATTGCTCCCACTTTCAATATGTATCCAGATTGAGACTTAGAGTCATCTGGATCGGTGTGAAAGCTTGCACCGATGTAACTCTTTACGACGGGCTCTTTTATCACCTCCATAATCGAGAAATATTTCCTTAGTCCTCACTAAGGATATTCTTGACCAATGTCCAGTGATCTACTCCTAGATCACTATTGTACTTCCTTGTCAAACCAGGGCAGAGTATACAATAGATCTGGTCCATAGCATGGCATACTTTTATAGAACCTATGACTGAAGCATAGGGAATGACTTTCATTCTCTTTCTATTTTCTGATGTGGTCGGGATTTGAGTCTTACTCAATTTCATACCTTTGTAACACAGGCAAGAACTCTTTCTTTGACTATTCCATTTTGAACTACTTCAAAATCTTGTCAAGGTATGTACTCATGGAAAATCTTATCAAGCGTCTTGATCTATCTCAATAGATCTTGATGCTCAATATGTAAGTAGCTTTACTGAGGTCTTTCTTGTAAAGAATTCCTTTCAAACACTCCTTTATGCTTTGCAGAATAATTCTACATTATTTCCGATCAACAATATGTCATTCACATATACTTATCAAAAATGTTGTAGTGCTCCCACTCACTTTCTTGTAAATACAGGCTTCACCATAAGTCTGTACAAAACTATATGCTTTGATCAACTTATCAAAGCGTATATTCCAACTCTGAGATGCTTGCACCAGTCCATTGATGGATTGCTGGAGCTTGCACACTTTGTTAGCATCTTTAGGATTGACAAAAACATTCTAGTTGCATCATATACAACTCTTCTTTAATAAATCCATTAAGGAATGCAGTTTTGACATCCATTTGCCAGATTTCATAAAATCTGGCAATTGCTAACATGATTCAGACAGACTTAAGCTTTGATACGAGTGAGAAAATCTCATCGTATTCAACCCCTTGAACTTGTTGAAAACCTTTTGGAACAAGTCGAGCCTAGTGGATAGTAACACTACTATCAGTGTCCGTCTTCCTCTTGAAGATCCATTTATTTAACATGGCTTGCTGATCATCGAGCAAGTCAATCAAAGTCCATACTTTGTTCTCATACATGGATCATATCTCAGATTTTATGGCCTCAAGCCATTTCGCGGAATCTGGGCTCATCATCGCTTCCTCATAGTTCATAGGTTCATCATGGTCTAGTAACATGACTTACAGAACATGATAACCGTACCACTCTGGTGCGGATCTTACTCTGGACGACCTACAAGGTTTTGTAGTAACTTGATCTGAAGTTTCATGATCATCATCATTAGCTTCCTCACTAATTGGTGTAGGAATCACTGGAACTGATTTCCGTGATGAACTACTTTCCAATTCGGGAGAAGGTACAAATTACCTTATCAAGCTCTACTTTCCTCCCACTCACTTCTTTCGAGAGAAACTCCTTCTCTAGAAAGGATCCATTTTTAGCAACGAATATCTTGCCTTCGGATCTGTGATAGAAGGTGTACCCAAAAATTTCCTTTGGGTATTCTATGAAGACGCACTTCTCCAATTTGGGTTTGAGCTTATCAGGATGAAACTTTTTCACATAAACATCGCAGCCCCAAACTTTAAGAAACGACAACTTGGGTTTCTTGCTAAACCACAGTTCATATGGTGTTGTCTCAACGGATTTAGATGGTGCCCTTTTAACGTGAATGCAGCTGTCTCTAATGCATAACCCTAAAATGACAATGGTAAATCAATAAGAGACATCATAGATCGCACCATATCCAATAAACTGCGGTTACGATGTTCGGACACACCATAACGTTGTGGTGTTCCAGGTGGCGTGAGCTGTGAAACTATTCCACATTGTTTTAATTGAAGACCAAACTCGTAACTCAAATATTCGTCTCCGCGATCAGATCGCAGAAACTTTATTTTCTTGTTACGATGATTTTTCCACTTCACTCTGAAATTCTTTGAACCTTTCAACTATTTCAGACTTATGTTTCATCAAGTAGATATACCCATATCTGCTCAAATCATCTTGTGAAGGTCAGAAAATAACGATACTTGCCACGAGCATCAATACTCATTGGATCGCATACATCGGTATGTATTATTTCCAACAAGTTAGTAGCTCGTTCCATTGTTCCGGAGAACGGAGTTTTAGTCATCTTGCCCAAAAGGCACGGTTCGCAAGCATCAAATGATTCATAACCAAGTGATTCCAAAAATCCATCTTTATGGAGTTTCTTCATGCGCTTTACACCGATATGACCCAAACGGCAGTGCCACAAATAAGTTGCACTATCATTATTAACTTTGCATCTTTTCGCATCAATATTATGAATATGTGTATCATCACGATCGAGAACCAACAAACTATTTTCATTGGGTGTATGACCATTGAAGGTTTTATTCATGTAAACAGAACAACAATTATTCTCTGATTTTAAATGAATAACCGTATTGCAATAAACATGATCAAATCATATTCATGCTCAACGCAAATGCTAAATAACATTTATTTAGGTTTAACACTTATCCCGAAAGTTTAGGGAGTGTGTGATGATGATCATATCAATCTTGGAACTACTTCCAACACTCATCGTTACTTCCTCTTCAACTAGTCTCTGTTTATTCTGTAACTCCTGTTTCGAGTTACTAATCTTAGCAACCGAACAAGTATCAAATACTCAGGGGCTACTATAAACATTAGCAAAGCACACATCAATAACCTGTATATCAAATATACCCTTGTTCACTTTGCCATCCTTCTTATCCACCAAATATTTAGGGCATTTCCGCTTCTAGTGACCATTTTCTTTGCAGTGTAAGAACTCAGTTTAAGGCTTTGGTCCAGCTTGGAGCTTCTTCGCGGGAGTGACAACTTGCTTGTCTTTCCACTTGAAGTTCCCTTTCTTTCCCTTTGCCCTTTTCTTGAAACTAGTGGTCTTGTCAATCATCAACACTTGATGCTCTTTCTTGATTTCTACCTTCGTCGATTTCAACATCACGAAGAGCTCGGGAATCGTTTTTGTCATCCCTTGCATACTATAGTTCATCACAAAGTTCTACTAACTTGGTGATGGTGACTAGAGAATTCTGTCAATCACTATCTTATCTGGAAGAATAACTCCCACTTGATTCAAGCGATTGTAGTACCCAGACAATATGAGCACATGCTCACTAGTTGAGCGATTCTCCTCCATCTTTTAGCTATAGAACTTGTTGGAGACTTCATATGTCTCAACTCGGGTATTTGCTTGAAATATTAACTTCAATTCCTGGAACATCTCATATGGTCCATGACGTTCAAAACATCTTTGAAGTCCCGATTCTAAGCCATAAATCATGGTGCACAAAACTATCAAGTAGTCATCATATTGAGCTAGCCAAACGTTCGTAACGTCTGCATCTGCTCCTGCAATAGGTCTGTCACCTAGCGGTGCATTAAGGACATAATTCTTCTGTGCAGCAATGAGGATAAACCTCAGATCACGGATCCAATCCGCATCATTGCTACTAACATCTTTCAACATAATTTTCTCTAGGAACATATCAAAATAAACATATGAAAGCAACAACGCAAGCTATTGATCTACAACATAATTTGCAAAATACTACCAGCACTAAGTTCATGATAAATTTAAGTTCAATTAATCATATTACTTAAGAACTCCCACTTAGACAGACATCTCTCTAGTCATCTAGGTGATCACGTGATCCAAATTAACTAAACCATGTCCGATCATCACGTGAGATGGAGTAGTATCAATGGTGAACATCACTATGTTGATCATATCTACTATATGATTCACGCTCGACCTTTCGGTCTCCATGTTCCGAGGCCATATCTGTATATGCTAGGCTCGTCAAGTATAACCTGAGTATTCCACGTGTGCAACTGTTTTGCACCCGTTGTATTTGAACGTAGAGCCTATCACACCCGATCATCACGTGGTGTCTCAGCACGAAGAACTTTCGCAACGGTGCATACTCAGGGACAACACTTCTTGATAATTAGTGAGAGATCATCTTAAAATGCTACCGTCAATCAAAACATAATAAGATGTATAACAGATAAACATCATATGCAATCAAAATATGTGACATGATATGGCCATGATCATCTTGCGCCTTTGATCTCCATCTCCAAAGTACTATCATGATCTCTATCGTCACCGGCACGACACCATGATCTTCATCATCTTGATCTATATCAATGTGTTGTCACATGGTCGTCTCGCCAACTATTGCTCTTGCAACTATTGCTATCGCATAGCGATAAAGTAAAGCAATTATTTTGGCACTTGCATCTTATGCAACAAAGAGACAACCATAGGGCTTCTGCCAGTTGCCGATAACTTCAACAAAACATGATCATCTCATACAACAACTTATATCTCATCACGTCTTGACCATATCACATCACAACATGCCCTGCAAAAACAAGTTAGACGTCCTCTACTTTGTTGTTGCAAATTTTACGTGGCTGCTACGGGCTTAGCAAGAACCGTTCTCACCTACGTATCAAAACCACAACGATAGTTTGTCAAATAGACTCCGTTTTAACCTTCGCAAGGACCGGGCGTAGCCACACTCGGTTCAACTAAAGTGAGAGAGACAGACACCCGCCAGCCACCTGTGTGCAAAGCACGTCGGTAGAACCAGTCTCGCGTAAGCGTACGCGTAATGTCGGTCCGGGCCGCTTCATCTCACAATACCGCTGAACCAAAGTATGACATGCTGGTAGGCAGTATGACTTATATCGTCCACAACTCACTTGTGTTCTACTCGTGCATATAACATCAACGCATAAAACCTGGCTCTGATACCACTGTTGGGGAACGTAGTAATTTCAAAAAAATTCCTACACACACACAAGATCATGGTGATGATATAGCAACGAGAGGGGAGAGTGTTCGTCCACGTACCATCGTAGACCGTAAGCGGAAGCATTATGACAACGCGGTTGATGTAGTCGTACGTCTTCACGATCCGACCGATCCAAGTACCGAACGTACGGCACCTCCGAGTTCAGCACACGTTCAGCTCGATGACGATCCCCGGACTCCGATCCAGCAAAGTGTCGGGGATGAGTTCCGTCAGCACGACGGCGTGGTGACGATGTTGATGTTCTACCGGCGTAGGGCTTCGCCTAAACTCCGCGACGATATGACCGAGGTGGAATATGGTGGAGGGGGCACCGCACACGGCTAAGGAACGATCCGTAGATCAACTTGTGTGTCCATGGGGTGCCCCCTGCCCCGTATATAAAGGAGTGGAGGAGGGGAGGGCCGGCCCTCTACTATGGCGCGCCCTAGGGAGTCCTACTCCCACCGGGAGTAGGATTCCCCCTTTCCTACTCCAACTAGGAGTCCTTCCATGTATTAGGAGTAGGAGACTAGGAAGGGGAAGAGAGAAGGGAAGGAAGGTGGGGGTGCGGCCCCTCCCCCTAGTCCAATTTGGACTAGGCCATGGGGGGCGCGCGGCCTACCCTAGGCAGCCCCTCTCTCTTTCCCGCAGGGCCCAATAAGGCTCAATACTTCTCCCCGGCGAATTCCCGTAACTCTCCGGTACTCCGAAAAATACCCGAATCACTCGGAACCTTTCCGAACTCCGAATATAGTCGTCCAATATATCAATCTTTACGTCTCAACCATTTCGAGACTCCTTGTCATGTCCCCGATCTCATCCGGGACTCCGAACTCATTCGGTACATCAAAACTCATAAACTCATAATATAACTGTCATCGAAACCTGAAGCGTGCGGACCCTACGGGTTCGAGAACTATGTAGACATGACCTAGAACTATTCTCGGTCAATAACCAATAGCGGGACCTGGATGCCCATATTGGCTCCTACATATTCTACGAAGATCTTTATCGGTCAAACCGCATAACAACATACGTTGTTCCCTTTGTCATCGGTATGTTACTTGCCCGAGATTCGATCGTCGGTATCCAATACCTAGTTCAATCTCGTCACCGGCAAGTCTCTTTACTCGTTCTGTAATGCATCATTCTGTAACCAACTCATTGGTCACATTGCTTGCAAGGCTTATAATGATGTGCATTATCGAGAGGGCCCAGAGATACCTCTCCGACAATCGGAGTGACAAAACCTAATCTCGAAATACGCCAACTCAACATGTACCTTCGGAGACACCTGTAGTACTCCTTTATAATCACCCAGTTACGTTGTGACGTTTGGTAGTACCCAAAGTGTTCCTCCGGTAAACGGGAGTTGCATAATCTCATAGTTACAGGAACATGTATAAGTCATGAAGAAAGCAATAGCAACATACTAAACAATCAAGTGCTAAGCTAACCGAATGGGTCAAGTCAATCACATCATTCTCCTAATGATGTGATCTCGTTAATCAAATGACAACTCTTTTGTCCATGGCTGGGAAACATAACCATCTCTGATAAACGAGCTAGTCAAGTAGAGGCATACTAGTGACACTATGTTTGTCTATGTATTCACACACGTATTATATTTCCGGTTAATACAATTCTAGCATGAATAATAAACATTTATCATGATATGAGGAAATAAATAATAACTTTATTATTGCCTCTAGGGCATATTTCCTTCAATCTCCCCCTCTATCTTGTAATTCATACACGCATTTGATATATAATATGAAGAATTTGAAATGCATGATGAAATATGGTGCCTGATGAAATTCAGCATGCGTGCAATATCATTACCGAGGAATAAGCATGCCGAATAAAGCATCAAAAGTATCAGAACATAGTGCGACAAAAGTATCAGCGCACCATCGGGTTTAAGATTACAACTCAATCCAAATAAAAGTTTTAGAAGAACGAGAGTTGTAACTTGAAAAATGTCCTTAATATATAGACCCGCTTGAAGACTAACTCAGATTTCTCCCCCTTTGTCATCAAATGACCAAAAGGATTGAAACTGAGGACTAACGCCCCTGAAGAATTTCAAGTCGATGGAGGAGCGCCAGCGTTGTCGGGGTTGTTTGTTGTAGCAGGGCCTGCCGCAGTGTCGTCCAAATATTCATACTCATCAGTGTCACGCGATGAAGAATAAGAGCTGGCCACCAGTGGAGGAACTTTGACTCTCTTGAATTTCTTTGGAGGAGGTGCAGACCAGTCAAATTCTTCCTTGAGACCCATAGTCTTCAGTTCTTCAGCGCTATAGACATGAGTGAGGACAGCCCAGGTGCGGTTGAAGGTTTCATGAAGGTAGTATTGGTTCTTCTTCACTGCATTGTGTGTTGAGGTCATATTGTGAAGAAGTGCACCAAACTGACGCTTTACCCATTTGTGATTGCGATCAACCTTCTGATGAAGACTGAGGAGTAACTCACGGTCAGTCATCACCCTGGGTGCTGTGGCTTGAGGATTTTGCTTGGCTAAGGTATTTGCGGCAGAGTCATGTGTGGCAGAGTCGTCATTGGTAGAGTAAGATGTAGCCTTGCGAAATTGACCATCCAATGGATGAATGCCTTCATCGATCACAGCAGCTGCCTTGCCTTTATCATCATCTGATGAAATTGTCCGTTTGAGGACTTCAATGGGAGGCAAGTAGCTACCGTGGTTCAGAGTGTCAGCTTTGTAATTCAATGAAGATCTTGCCCTGATGAATCTCATAATCCAAGGCGCATAGGGCTTCAGCTCGAATGGTGACATAGCAATATTGCCCAGAGTCCTCATGAAGAAATCATGGAAGTTGACGGGAACGCCATGAATGATGTTGAAAAGCATATTCTTCATGATGCCAACGACTTCTTCATCATTTGAGTCGTGGCCTTTGATAGGACTCATTGTCTTCGTCAGAATGCGATAGACAGTCCGAGGCACATAGAGTAATTCCTTGACGAAGAATTTGGTTCGTGGGGCCTGCCCAGGCTTCAAAGGCTTCATGAGCACTTGCATATAGTGATTTGTCAGTTCAGGGTCACTGTAGATGCAACGTGCACTGTCATGGGGAGGATTGAGAGGAAGGACACGAAGCAATTCAGTTGTTGGTGCCTTGTAGTGAGTGTTTTCAGTCATCCAGTCCAACACCCATGAGTTGACATCTTCAGCGTCTCCAGTGATATGCAGTGTAGCGTAGAACTGAAGAATGAGTTCTTCATTCCAATCACAGATGTCAGTGCAGAAATTGAGTAATCCTGCATCGTGAAGAACATTGAGGACTGGCTCGAAGCATGGCAGAGATTCCATGTCCACGTGAGGAATATGTTCATGATCGAAGATTTTGTCTTTGTCAAACAGCACAGAGGAATAGAAGTTGGCTTGACTAGCAGTCCAGAAACGCCTCTTCCTTATGCGAGCAGAGTCATAGGGGTTGTAGTCAGTGAAGAATACATGCTCAGAAAAGAAGTCTTCAGCCTTGAACTTCTGTTTGCTTGAGAACGGATTCTTTGGCTTTGGCAGAGGGGTGTCAGTGAGTTGCATCACCACCTCAGGAATCGCGAGCTCAGGTTCTTCAGGCTGAGGAATTTCTGGTTCCTCTTCATGTGCAATCTGAGTATCAGCAGCAGCAGGTTCTTCAGCACTAGCGGCTGGAATGTCTTCATGCACAGAGGGAGTGTGTTGAGTTTCTTCAGAGCCCATTTGAACTGTTGGTGCAGGGGACTGAGGTATCTGTTGGATAGGTGTGAAGAGAGGAGTATTGGGATGCTGACTTTCCCAAAAGTCATCATTCATCACAGGTGTGGTGCATCCTATATCCACATCTTCATCTTCAATTTCCTCAACACCAGCCTCTTCAGCTGTGAACTGAGGCATAGGTGAGGAAATGACAGGCGTTGAAGGGATTGCATCCACTTCAATTTCTTCATCAATCTGCTCTGACGAAGCAGCAGAATGATTTTCTTCATCAGATCCGCTTGGGATCACATAGTCTTCTCCAAAAGGAACAAGGTCCTTTGATGGTATGGAGGAAATTGGAACAACATCAATAGGATTTTCAAATGAGCTGGTCATTGGCTTCATTTTCTTCACAGCCGAAGAATTTGACGTAGCTGATGCCTTCCTTTTCTTCACTGCAGCTCGCTCTGCAGCCTTGGTCTTCTTCATATCTGATGCAGATGGAAGAATTGGAGTTGGTGTAGGCGCGGGAGGAGCTGAGGAATCTGGTTGATTTTCTTCAGGCGCAATTGATGCAGTTGCCCTGTTCTCTTCAGTTTCTTCAGGCGCACCACTAGTGGATGCCCTGGCAAGTTCTTCAGCGGCTGGAATTTCTTCACCAGCCCTGGAACTAGCATTTTCTTCAGCAGGCTGAAAATCATCAGCGGTGCTGGCATGTTCTTCAGCAGGCTGAGCAGAGTCTATAGCCTGAAGATTTTCTTGTTGCGATGGGGCTGCAACATTTGTGAATTTCTTCGTCAGGTTGATGAATCTCACTTTAGCTCCTTGCCAATCAGCATAGTAGGCATCAAAGTCTTTGCTGAGGGCTTGAATTTCAGACTGAGCCTGGAGAAGTTCCTCGGGTGTCATTCTGACAACATTTTTCTTTAGGAGCTTCTCCTTTCTGTATTGCGCTTTCTTGATCTCTCTTGCCTTTTCAAACTTCCATTTCTCTTCAGTGATGAAATGGGTCAGCGTGTGACTTTCACCAGGAGTCAGATGAAAATCAGGCATTTGGGTGTTTGTATCCTTGTGCCAGAGGTCAATGTAGTCGAGGATCTTCCTCGGATCCAAAAGCAGTGGCATAGATGTGCCATTGGCTCTAGCGGCCTTCACCTGTCTGTCTCTGATGATTTCTGCAAGTTCATCATCAAAAGCTTCATCATCAGAAGGCACATGGAATGCGACCTGTTTCTTCTTTGGACTTGGCCGAGGACCGCGTCCAGCTGTTGCTTTAGTCTTCAACAGTGTGGGGCCTGATGAGGAAATTGGTGCAGCTGAGGAACTTGCTGAGACACCAGAGGCAATCGAGAAACCAGCAGTCCTTTGACATGTAGCCAGATGCACAGGAGCTGAGGACTTTGAAGGAGCTGTTGAGGACTTTGGTGGAGCAGTAGCAGTGTGAGGAATTTGCCGTGAGGGCATTGCTGAGGAACTTGGCCGTGAGGGCGCTGTTGGTGAAGCACTTGGCTTACGAGCAGGCTTCTTTGGCATGGATTTCCTCGGTTTGACTGAGGCCTCAGTAGTAGTAGCAGTGGCAGAATCCTCATTAAATTTCTTCACTGCCTCCTTGGCTTGTCTTGCCAATTTAGCTTGGCGCTTAGCCCATTCTTCAGGAAAGTCCTCACCACGCTTGATGTTGGTGGGGTCAGCTTCTTGGCCAGGTGCCAATGGAGCTCTTGGGCATGGAGGATTGAGGGCGAATTTCTTCATGTACTTTGGAGTCACATATCTATATTCCCTCCATTCCCTTGCCCATCTTTGTTCAATCCTCTGTATGCGCACCTTGCACTGATTTTTGTTTTCTTTGCCAAATTTTGCTTCATCAGGTGTGCAATAGCCAGCATAAATTTCCTTAGGGATTTCAAACACAGTCATAACCTCAGGTTTCTTTCCTCCTTTCTGCGGCTTCTTACCATCTGCCATATTCTTCAGATGAGGAATTTGAACAATTGAACACTCTGAAGAAGTATGCAGTTTTTCTTCGAGGAACGCTGCAAATCAGTTAAGTTGATGAGAACCTAGTGATTCAGCAGCAGACATGAGTACCTGTGAACAGAGTATAGGTGCGAGGAATGTGGAGAGGTCATATGCGTTCTCAGAAGGTTTTTCAAAAAGAACAAGTTTTGAGGAATTTGACCAGATGAACCTTGAGGAATTTCACTAAGCATTCTTGTCTTAGGTTCCAGAGTTGTACAGATCGAAGATCCACACAATTAGGGAATCTTGAAGAAAATGATTGCTTAGAGAAATAGTTCAAGATCATATGATGTGTGAGGTGTTCATATGTGTGAAGATTTGAAGAATAAACACCTTTGAAGATTTTCAGGAAAGTTTGAGAATCAAAGTGAGTAATAAAAGTAACTTTTAATTACATGAAGTGAAGAACACGACGAACTGAGAAGAACAGATGTGAAGTTCGTCAGGTTAGATCTCCCACGCCCTAACTTGGCAAAGGAAGACAGCTACGGCGGCGGCGGAGTGAAGATTTCCGCGGTCGGCGTGAGTACAACGGCGACGAGGTCGAGGCAGCGAAGCTCTTCCTCACCGGCGACGATGGAGTAGCGGCGGCGCTAGGGTTTGAGGAGCTCGAGTGAGAGAGTAGCGATCGAGAGGAGTAAATGAAGTGAGGAAGGGGAGAGGGGTATTTATAGACACGGTGAAAACTGTTCGCCCGAAGATTTGGGACGAACGTGCCCCTGCCCTTTCTCCTTCTCGCGACATGTGTCACCCACGTACTGTGTAGTTGAGATCGTGTACGATCGTGGGTGAATAGAATAATGCATTGTGGGATGCGGAACGCTTTGAGCGGCAAAAACCGAAAATTTGGATAAGATTTGTTTTAAAGTTTCGTTCGCAATTTCTTCAGCTGACAAGGACACAGTGAAGATTTTGAACGAGTTGCAAATAGAACGCACATGAAGAATTTGTGAATAGATTGGGTTGAGTATAGCATAGAGGGGGAAGGGTCCGATCACATTCACTTAGCAGAAAAAACAACTTGAAGAAATAGCTATAAGTGAATGTTGTAGAGGACATAAACTCATATATATATATGTATATAGCCAATGAAGAAAAACGACGGAAACAGTGAAGATTTTGCAAAGTTGAAGAATTTGAAAAACTAAAGCATTTCAAAACTGAGGAAAAACTCAAATTGAAGATTTTCAACTTTTTGTGGTGGCGTGACCCACCGTATAAGAATGATGATTTCAGACACCGTGTACAATTGTCGTAGGGTTCTAAGAATCAAATTCTTCATTAATTTCTTCATACTTAGAGTGTTATTCTTCATTGATTGAAGAAAAACGTTTCTTCATGTGTTGCACATCTAAGTCATCAATTTTGCATAAGTGTCAGGGTGTGTGTCCTTTTCAAAGAACATTCGAAGATTCTAAGATATTTAGCTCACACCGCAACTTGCTAAATCTCTTCTCATCCAAGGGCTTAGTGAAGATATCAGCTAGCTGTTCTTCAGTCTTCACATGCTCAATGGAGATGTCGCCCTTCAACACATGATCACGAAGAAAATGATGACGAATCTGAATGTGCTTTGTCTTCGAGTGCTGAATTAGGTTGTGAGCAATCTTGATGGCACTCTCATTGTCGCAGAGGAGAGGCACATTCTTCACGTTGACGCCATAGTCCTTGAGTGTTTGCTTCATCCAAAGCAGTTGAGCACAGCAAGAGCCAGCAGCAATGTATTCAGCTTCCGCAGTAGACAGTGATACGCAGTTCTGTTTCTTCGAGGACCAACAGACCAAAGATCGTCCGAGGAAATGACAAGTGCCAGATGTTGACTTGCGGTCCACATGATCACCAGCATAGTCAGAGTCAGAATATCCAATGAGATCAAAAGTAGAGCCCTTGGGGTACCATAATCCTAGTGTTGGTGTGTGAGCTAGATATCAAAGAATATGCTTCACAGCCTTATGGTGTGATTCCTTCGGTGCAGCTTGAAATCGGGCACACATGCAAACACTAAGCATTATATCCGGCCTAGATGCACATAAGTACAATAAAGAACCAATCATGGAGTAGTATACCTTGTGATCGAAGTCAATACCATTTTCATCGGTGCATAGATGGCCATTTGTGGGCATAGGAATTTTGACGCCTTTGCAATCTTGCATGCCGAATTTCCTCAGAACATCTTTGAGGTATTTCTCCTGAGATATGAATATGCCATTGCGCTGTTGACGAATTTGAAGACCTAAGAAGAATTTCAACTCTCCCATCATAGACATTTGATATTCTTCACTCATCATATAGGCAAATTCATCACTATAACGTTGGTCAGTATAGCCAAAGATAATATCATCAACATTTATTTGGCACGCCAACAGTTCACCATCATAAGATTTAGTAAAGAGAGTATGGTCGAGTGAACCGGGTGTGAAGCCATTCTTCACGAAGAATTCCTTCAACGTATCATACCACGCCCGAGGGGCTTGCTTGAGGCCATAGAGGGCCTTATTAAGTCTAAAGACTTTATCAGGATTCTTTGGATCTTCAAAACCTAAGGGTTGAGCAACATATACTTCTTCCTCAAGCTTACCATTGAGGAATGCACTTTTCACATCCATTTGATATAAGATGATATCATGATGGTTAGCATAAGCAAGTAATATGCGAATAGCCTCAAGTCTAGCAACAGGTGCAAAAGTTTCATCGAAATCAATTCCTTCAACCTGTGTGTAGCCTTGAGCTACCAGTCGTGCCTTATTCCTCACCACAAGGCCATTTTCATCTTGCTTGTTGCGGTAGATCCACTTTGTGCCAATGATATTATGCTTGCGAGGATCTGGACGTTTGACCAGTTCCCAAACATTGTTGAGCTCGAACTGATGTAATTCTTCTTGCATAGCTTGAATCCACTCTGGCTCCAAAAATGCTTCATCTACCTTAGTGGGCTCTGTGATAGAGACAAAAGCATAGTGCCCACAAAAGTTAGATAAATGTGAAGCTTTTGAGCGTGTGAGAGGACCTGGTGCTCTAATGTCATCGATGATCTTCTCCACTTGCACTTCTTTTGCAACGCGAGGATGAGCTGGTTGTCGCTGAGGAGTTCGATCAGCATTTTCTTCAGCAGCATTTTCCTCAGCATTTTCTTCAGGTGCATCAGCTCGACGTTCTTCATGAACTGGAATGAATTCTTCAGCAGATTCTTCGGTAGGAATGACATCCTCAGTTGCCTTGAACTTGACAGAATCCTCAGGTGCTGGTTCATCTAACACAGAAGGTAGGTGCTCTCTTTGCGAGCCATTAGTTTCATCGAACCGCACATCTACAGTGTCAACAATCTTGTGAAGAACAATGTTGAAGACTCTGTAGGTGTGCGAGTCCTTTCCGTAACCAAGCATAAAACCTTCATGTGCTTTCGGTGCAAATTTAGAATTGTGGTGAGGATCTCTAATCCAACATTTAGCATTGAAGACTTTGAAATAACTCACATTGGGTTTCTTGTCAGTGAGGAGTTCATAGGCCGTCTTCTTGAAGAATTTGTGAAGATATACTCTGTTGATGATGTGGCACGCAGTATCAATTGCATCAATCCAAAAACGATGAGGCGTTTTGTATTCATCAAGCATAGTGCGAGCCATCTCAACAAGAGTTCTGTTCTTGTGCTCCACGACGCCATTTTGCTAAGGAGTATAGGGAGCAGATAACTCAAGAGTAATACCAAGTTCATCAAGATAGTCATCAAGACCGGAATTCTTGAACTCAGTTCCATTGTCACTTCTGATGTGCTTGATCTTCACACCAAAGTTGGTTGAAGCCCTCGAGGAAAAACGTTTGAAGACTTCCTGCACTTCATGTTTGTAAGTAACAACGTGTACCCAAGTATATCGAGAGTAATCATCAACAATGACAAAACCATAGAAAGATGCATCATTAGTGACTGCTGAGTAATGATTAGGTCCAAAGAGGTCCATGTGAAGCAATTCGAATGGACGAGTAGTGGTCATGATAGTCTTCGCTGGATGCTTGGCCTTGGTCATTTTTCCAGCTTCACAGGCTCCGCATAAGTGATCCTTGAGGAATTTGACATTCTCAATGCCAATGACATGCTTCTTCTTCGCAAGCGTGTGCAAATTCCTCATGCCTGCGTGACCAAGTCGTCGATGCCATAGCCAGCCTTCTGAAGCTTTTGCAAGTAGACACACGGCTGGTTGTGGTCCTGTAGAGAAATCAACAATATACAAATCTCCTCTCCTAAAGTCTTCGAAGACTTTGGAATTGTCAGCTTCCATAATCACAACACAGCGATACTTGCCAAAGACAACAACCATATCAAGATCACAAAGCATTGAGACTGACATGAGGTTGTACCCTAAGGACTCAACAAGCATGACTTTGTCCATGTGTTTATCCTTAGAGATTACAACCTTACCAAGACCCAATACCTGACTTTTGCCTTTGTCAGCAAAGATGATATGCTTCAGATGTGACGGCGATAAGGAAGCATCCATCAATAGATTCTTGTCACCAGTCATGTGATTCGTACATCCACTATCGAGGACCCACTCAGTAGCTTTGGGTTGATCATCCTGCAGATGAATTAGTGTAGCTTACAATCTCATATGCTTCATTAGTGAAGAATATGATATCAAGTTCATCAGATGAATTTCATCAATTAGTAAACAGATATAGCAGTAGGAGGACGTGTGAAATGAAAGTTTATTTCATCATGATTCGCCTGCGTCCTTTCAGGCAATTTTGTCAGGTCCCCAGCAAATTCCTCAGACGTTAAAGCACGTCTGGAGACCTGACCCTGCAGAAGAGATTAGTTCTTTTTCTTCACCACCCACATCTGAAGGGGTGGCAAAGAGTTTATCACTCTGCGAGCACCATACAATAATGGTGGCATAGAGGCCAAACCATTTCATTTCACATAAGAGGGGTTAGGGTAAGCATATGAATAAGCAGAGAAATTCTTCGAGGACTTATGAACATAATGGTTTGAAGAATAATGCACATATTCATAGCCCTTAGCTCTACCCTGCGAAACAGAGTTGTTAGCACAATGATAATCATAAGAGGACTTTGATCCTTTTGAGGAATTTGATCCACGTGAGGAATTTGGTCCGTATGAGGACATGGATCCATATGAAGAATTTGGTCCATATGAAGAATTTGGTCCATATGAAGAATTTGATCTGGGGTTCCTGTTCTTCACAAGTGCTGTCATGAGGACATTCACCTGAAGACTTTCGAGGCACTTCTTGGGAACCCAGATTTTCTTCATAGGAGAACCATTCCTGCAGTTAGTGCCAACATATCTAGCAAATACTTCACCATTCTGATTTTTGAACAGTTTATAGTTGGAGTCAAATGACTCATCAAAAGAATGAGAAGATTCACATGTAAAGCCAGATAAGTTAGATGGATCAACTGGAGGTTCCTTTGCAGCAACCCATGAGGTTTTGGGGTACTGCTCAGGCTTCCAATATGTTCCATCAGCATTAAGTTTCCTCTCAAAGGCGATACCCTCTTTCCTAGGGTTTCTGTTGAGGATCTGCTTTTTAAGCACATCACAAAGAGTCTGATGCCCTTTGAGGCTTTTGTACATTCCTATCATGTACAATTCCTTCAACCCTGCATCGTCAGTGATACTAGCAATGTCCTCAGATGAGGAATTAGTGATAGCCGAGGCAGGTGAAGAATTTGTAACAGTTGAAGCATTTGAACATTCAGGTGAAGAATTAGCAGATTCACGTTCAATGCACTTTAAGCATGGAGGAACAAATTCTTCCTGAGAAGTGCTGATTTGTTGAGCTAGTAATGAATCGCGCTCCTTCTGAAGATCTTCATAACTCACTCTTAGCTTCTCAAGATCTTGCTTTCTTTGAAGAAATTCATAAGAAAGTTTCTCATGATCAGATAAGAGAGTGTTATGATGACTTTGAAGGTTATCAAACCTAGACTGAAGTCTCTGAAGATTTTCAGTCAAGGCTTTAGTGCGATCCATTTCTTCACCCAACATATCATCACTTTTGTCTAGCATGTTTTGAACCTTTTCAAAAGCCCTTTGTTGTTTCACAGCAATCTTAGCAAGTTTAGAGTAGCTGGGCTTGAGATCCTCATCAGATTCATTTTCACTAGATTCAGAGGAGGTGTATTTGAGTACCTTTGCACCTTTCGCCATGAAGCAATAGGTGGGAGCGTAGTCATCATTATCTTCATCATGCTTGTCGGTGGGGTCAGTTTCTTCAGTGTTGAAGATGGACTTGCTAACGAAAGCAGTAGCGAAGGCCAGACTCGCCACACCAGATTCGGATTCTTCAGACGCCTCCTCTTCCTCATGTTCCTCAGATTCAGCTTCAGAGTCCATTTCCTTGCTAATGAATGCCCGAGCCTTCTTGGAGCTGCTCTTCTTGTGAGATGAAGACTTCGAGGATTTTGATGACGAAGATTTTGACGATTTTTTCTTCTTCTTCGCATCATCAGAACTGTAATCCTTGTATTTCTTCTTCTTCATTTCCTTTTCCCACTGAGGATAATCTTGAATGTAGTGACCAGGTTTCTTGCATTTGTGGCACAACCTTCTCTTATAGTCACTTGATGAGGAATCACTGCTTCTTGAGGATTTTCCAAAGCGACCACGTCTTGAGAACTTCTGGAATTTCTTCACGAGCAGTGCTAGCTCCTGGCTCAATTCTTCAGGATCACCAAGGCTACTACTAGAATCCTCACATTCAGATTCAGACACAGCCTTGGCCTTCAGGGCATGTGGTTTGCCATAGCTCGACCCATAGAGATATCTCTTTTCCGCAAGCTGGAACTCGTGAGTATTTAGCCTTTCGAGGATATCGGCAGGATCAAGAGACTTGTAGTCAGCCCGTTCTTGTATCATCACTCCCAGAGTATCAAATGAGGAATCAAGCGATCTCAACAGTTTCTTCACCACCTCATGATCAGTGATGTCAGTGACACCGAGGGCTTGAAGCTCATTTGAGATGTCAGTGAGGCGATCAAAGGTTTGTTGGACATTTTCATTGTCGAGTCTTTTGAAGCGGTCGAAGAGATTCCAAAGAATATCAACTCGAGAGTCACGCTGAGTTGAGACTCCTTCATTCACTTTGGACAGCCTATCCCAGATAAGCTTAACAGTTTCCAAAGCACTCACTCTTCCATACTGTCCTTTACTCAGATGGCCACATATGATATTCTTCGCTTGAGAATCGAGTTTCTTGAATCTCTTCACATCGGTAGCGTTTAGTGAGGGTGAGACAGAGGGAACACCATTTTCCACAATATACCAGAGATCGTTGTCAATTGCCTCAAGATGCATTCGCATCTTGTTTTTCTAGTAGGGGTAGTCCGTCCCATCAAAGGTAGGACACCCAGCCGAGACCTTGATCATACCTGCGGTCGACATAACTAAAACTCCAGGCGGTTAAACCAAAATCACACAGAACAAGGGAGTACCTTGCTCTGATACCAATTGAAAGTGCGTTATATCGACTAGAGGGGGGTGAATAGGCGATTTTTATGAATTCTTCACTGAGGAATTTGCCGGTGAGGAAATTCCTTAGCGAAGAACTACTAGCAGCGGAATAAGTACTCAGAAGTAAGCATAACAAATACAAGCATAGTCATCATGATGAAATGAAGACTAGCACAGAGTACAGAAAGCGTAATCACAGGATAACACAAGATCAAGACAAACAGACTGAAGAAATTGAACTGAGGAAATTGAGAAAGTCTTCAGTCAAAGTCTTCAAACACAGATATGAACAAACACTCAACACAGTAATGAGGAAATGAAAGGGCTGAGGAAATAGAACCAGTTAGGTTGGTGAAGACAATGATTTGGTAGACCAGTTTCAACTGCTGTCTCAGTTGTACGTCTGGTTGGAGCTGCTGAGTATTTAAACTCGAGGACACACAGTCCCGGACACCCAGTCGCTGAGCACGCAGCTCAGGATACCCAGTCCTCACCGTATTCTCCTTGAACTAAGGTCACGCAGACCTCGTCCAATCACTCGTGGTAAGTCTTCAGGCGACTTCCAAACCTTCACAGACTTGGTCACTCGGTGATCCACAATTCCTCTTGGATGCTCTAGACCATGACGCCTAACCGTCTCGAAGAAGCACAGTCTTCAAAGGTAACAAGCGTCGGATCCACGCAGGATCAATTTCTTCAGTGATGCTCAATCACTTTGGGTTTGTAGGGGTTTGGTTTTGGGTTTTCCTCATTTGATGATTTTCGCTCAAAGTCCTCGGAGGATGGGTTGCTCTCAAATGATACGACGGCGGCCACGGCGAGGGAGAGCTCGCGCGCGCGGCTCTTCATTGCTGCTAGACAGCCACGGCGGGCGAGTGGGCGCGGGCGGGGAGCAGGCTTGCCGGCCACGGCGAGCTGGCGCGGGCAAGGCGCAGCGCGTGCTGCTGTGGACGGGCCAACTGCATACGCGGACATTTTGGGGTTGGTGGCCGCGTTGGGTGCCTCCAACTAAACCGAACACGCACGTCCATTTTGACACCCATTGCCACCTCAAACGGACGAAATACATGCAAAGCGGACGTCCGTCTTGGGTCTTGAGGTGGAGTTGGCCTAAGGCTAGCCATAGTGGGAGTAACATAACTAGTATTATGTACTTGGGACTCGCAAACATGCTTATGTGACAGGCAATTAAAGAAGAGAGAGGGGGTCAGTAGATACCATATCATAATAAATGTTATGCTACTATGTGTCATAGCATGTCAATAAATGAGACCACCTATGATACTATTTTGTAATACTATGCATTATGAATGTAGTATTATACACTAGTATCATATGCATGATACTAGTGTATCATTGTATGTTACTCCCCGATGTGACCAGCCTAAACGTCGTGAAGCGTGATTCCTCCGTGTCGGCTGCCTCCTTCCATAATAGCAAAAAAAAAAAAAAAATCTTATCTTCCTCTAGCCTAATATCTCGGTGTCGTGCAATCCACAAGTAGCAGACCCTAGCCTCGCCGGTAAAAAGAAGGCCCCGGCCTCGCCGGCCGCTGGAAAAATCCAGTGCTCTGCGCCACCTCGCGCCTCTCACCATCGAGGACGGCGGGAGCACGGCCTGTCTGCGTGGGGCGCCACGGCCTCACGGATGGCTGCAGACCTCGAAACCTACATGAGCGTTCTTCAATGGGGGAGATGACACCCTCGGCCAGGAGGTCAAGGGCGCTGGCGAGGGGTTCAATAGTGGTCAGATGCGGCTCGCGTCGTCCCCTTCCGCAGAACGCCGGCCTGCTTCCTCCCCCGCGCCTCTCCTCTTGCTTGATCACAATGCAGCAGCGGCGGCCTGCTGTCAAATCTCGCTCCAAGTCCCCTGTCTATAGGACAGTATAGTCTGCCTGGCCATAGTGGGATTTAGTAAGTGCTCTCTGTTATGCCCTACAGGCTTCTTCCTACTTATTTGAATCTGGGAACCCATCCTGGGAAGAAACATCCACAATCTTCCTCTTGCCTCCGGTGCAATTTCAATTTGTGCAGCAGTTTTGGCGACAAATTTCTACAATGGTGAATGAAATACTTGGAGATAGACTACAAATTGGGTAAGAATATGGATTTCATGGATCTATTTATAACTTTACTGTACTTAGATTTGATCTGACATTTTGAGGCCATAATGCAGCCTAAATGTGCTTCTGCTTGCTGTTGCCGAAAATTATATATTTTCTGATAGATTTTGTTTGTTTTTGCTTTTAGCCAGTTTG
The DNA here is from genome assembly GCA_963921465.1 of Triticum timopheevii. Classification (NCBI taxonomy): domain Eukaryota; kingdom Viridiplantae; phylum Streptophyta; class Magnoliopsida; order Poales; family Poaceae; genus Triticum; species Triticum timopheevii. The sequence continues at coordinate 246,056,383 of OY997262.1, read as the reverse complement.
GGGCTTCTTGGGTAGATGCGTACTAGATCATAGAAGAAGAGAAATTGCACAACTAAATATGATGGCCCGTGTTGAACTCAGGTTTACACATTGGTGCATGAGATGTGTGTAACAAACATGTTATAGCCCTCATATAATACATGCTACTGTTTGCAAAGTAAGAACAGAGTCATGCAAAGAGATTCATGATGTAGAAGAACTTACAAGGTAGTCTCGGAATCCCTTTCATTGGGGATGTAAGAGGAGTAGACTAGCAGAATATAAAGGGAATGACTTTGTACAATTTTTCATAACTCTTTGCCTGATCAGGATTATTCTTCTAGCTTGGTATATTATTTTTGCATGAGACGTTTATTTGTTCGGCTATAAAGTAAATAGGATACCTGGCTGTAGTATTTCAACCTACGTGATAAATATTTTTTGTATTTAATTTGGTTGACGTAGTTACAAATTCCCATCTTGGACTTGGATAGATTCAAGGCATTAATGAGTTCATCCCACATTTATTCGTTTTTAACATCTAGAATTTCGTTCGACAGTAAACGTTTATTTTGCTGAAGCACTGGTAAGTGTCAGTGTGTATGTGACATAACAAATAACACCGTGCGTTTGACGTGCTCCTGGCTGATGTCCTGACAGGTCACTGGATCCTCACCGGCGTCTGACCTATCCGTGGATTCAGAGCAATCCTATCTATCTGAGGCACGTCTTCCTGTCCCTCATGGCGTACGGTTTGTTTGTGTCGATCAATTTAAGAGGTAATGTCATCAACATGTTGGACCAAAATCCCTCTTTGAGCTTTGGATTGAAGTGGATTTATCATACCTAGGTCATCCGCACTAAGATGGCATGGAGCCCAAAAGATAAGTTTGTGCTTAGAAAAAAATACGTGCAGCCTAAGCTCCTCAAGAAGGAAATTTCCTTATGTGTGCTATAGTTATGTTTATATTGTTGTTTCAGTGATATTGTTGCATTATGTTCCTGTTAATTCTGTGTGAACTGTAGAGCCATTATCGTAGTATTGTGCATTCAAATCGACGACTTTGCAATATTGGTTGAGTAATTTGGTCTGCAGTCAATTTCTGGATCGAATCCTACATTTCAAACCAGGTGTGTCTCACTGTACGTGTTCCAATAATGAAAATTAGAGCATATATACTCTTCAAATCATATGTTCTTATACATCAGCAATATATTGGAACAACTAACCATACACATATGGTTCAATCTAACTTTACCAACATAATTATTTTTCGTAATCTGTGTAATGTACAGATAATCTAAAATTCTGCACACCGTGAGAGGAAACAAAGATTCTTTCTATGGTTTTGACAGTTGATGTTAGCAGTACCTCAAGTCAGACAGTAGGATGCATTATTCGTTCCCCTTCATGTTTTTCTTCATTACCAGAGGATTAGTATTTTTCCCATATAATTGTTCAAACTGTTTGTTACCACAAAATTTTGTCTAAAGGTCATAAAGTTAAATTCTGTTTACAGTAAAGAGGCTTATCCTCTGTCACAAACTATCTATTCCTATAACCTGTCAAAAGAGCTCATGGATTCCTTTAAATTTGTTTGCAAGGTTATGCATTAGCAACACCATCCATAAGTATAAACTATAAAGAAAGCAAGGCAAGAGAAAGTTTAGTTCAGTTATTAAATATGAGATGAGGGTACTAGCAACCCCAACACATATTTAATCCACCCCACGGGTGTCGAAACCAAATCTACAAGAAGACTCCAGTACGTTCCCACTACTGGGATATCAGACCATCACCCGGTTCTCTTAAGTTCTGCTAAAACAACCCAGTTCTCTAATTAGTTTATTTAGTTTTTAGTTATAGTCCAAGGATTTGCTGAATTTTACTAAATTAACTGGCTAGATTTGATATGTTCTCATTTTTTTTGCATACATGATACATTCAATGACGGCATAGATGCTCCATTTAAAAGAAATTCTTTATTTTCGTGTCAGTTATGCGGAGCCCCCTCAAGGACATTGATTACATCATTAGAAGAGTGAAATTAGACATATATTGTCACCAGTTTATCAGTGAGTGCTTACCTCCTTTCTGATTTCGCCTCTGTTCTCTATAGGATTTCCTGAAAGATAATATCTTGATGTAAACATTTTTGTTGTCAATGACTCCATCAACTGGTGAGAAATTTTTGCCGTGGACAAAATATATACATATCAACTTCAGGGTGTGCTGTTCTACCTGTATAAAAGCAGGTTTTCCTATGCTCCTAAGTCGCTTGATCTTTAGAGAAACATTCAACGTCGACATAGGGAGATGAAAGCTAATTTTCCGAATCAGGCAGGATTTAGGTTAGCCAGTATATTTCCCTTAAATGCCATGCCTTTCTGGTCTTTCTTGCTCTCCTCTTCATTAGTGCATAACAATATTCTTGAGAAACAAATTGTGAACCAGATAGTTTTTTCTTAATATGTTCATCCTTTTGAAAATAAGAACAACATGGCCAATCTTTCTGGATTTAGTTTTAGGATACATAATTGGCCTGTAGTAATGTGACCCCGTACAATACATTATGAAGGTTCTATCTTCGCTTGCCACTTCAAAGCTGAAGGATTTTGCTACAATCATTATTATTGTTCTTTTATCTTTTTTTTCTATGGCGAAAGCAATGTAGAGTTCTGCTGATATATCCATTGAATAACAAATATATAATGTGACAGATACAAATTACAAGGATCCATGGGATCAAATAAAAGGAAATACTAAATGTGGAGCTACTATCAACCAATTTGTGAGAGCCAGCGTTATCTTTCAAGCAGATATCAAATCTTTGGAATATGAATTCAGATTCTGTTAAATATATATGTATATTCGTTTTTGTACCAGTCAGCCACTTGAATTTCCCTGTTCGCAGGTATTGACATTGTAAATTGTTTGTATCCACATGTTGTAAGAAAGATCACAACTTTTAATTTGTCACTAGCTAGGAAGTGCATATAATTTTCAAGGGCGTAAACAGGTTAAGGTTGCATAAGCCTACCAAGGGAGGTCTGTTCTTATAGATGAAGTCACTTTCAAGTTATTAATTTCTTCTCTGACAGAATTTGTGGCCCTTATTGCCGGACTCAACTCCCCTGACGTGCGATGTATCATTTTTCTCACCAGACACGGAACTGTAGTTAACCAGTAGTTTGTATTGAAAGGAAAGCAATACATCTAGACTATAAGAAAGCATACAACCTAAAGAACCATAAATAATAGTTGTACAGTATCTTGGTCTTACTGCATCGTTATCTAAAGGTTAGTCTTCAGGCAGCAATAGCTGAATCTTCCCAAGTTTTTTTTAATATTACATAGACAAGTTTTCTGCTACTATGGATTTTGATTTCTAAATGAAATTATGACAGCAATATGTACTTGGTTTTGCCACAACTTGAATTTTTCACTTTATTTTTAATTATGATAATGATGGACATTATCAAGGAAGGTACAAGTGGAAAGCATATGCATAAAATTAGAAGAACCTATGTGTAGATTGTCTAATTATAATAATCAATTGAAAATACATTTCCTTTTTGTCCAAGCAATACTTGAGATAAGTACTGCAAAAGCTTATTTGTTGTGTTCTTCTTTTATCATTTTCTCACATGTACAACCTGTAGAACTCAACAATATGGATGTCTCATTCAAATTACTAGCCCGTGCGGACGCATGGGTTGATGACTTAAGCATGGCTTGAGAAACTATAATCTCTAATTGTTATTGCAAACATGTTTGATCATAATAGGCTGAATCATGGATACTAGGTTAAACATATTTACAAAAGCAGAACAAGTTGAGTTCATACCCGTTTCTCTCTGCCACAGCCAGTTTATCAAATATCATCATTATTGCCTTTCACTTGCACGTCCGAACGATATGAAAATAATAATAGTGCAAGAGTGTCGTGTACTAAGTTTGAGTCTGCAAACATTTTATTCAAAAAGAAGAAAACAAGGTAATATGGGCTCTCTGTTAGATCAATAGTAATGCATATGAGAGCCACTCAACATATTCATTGTGGTCTTCTCCTTGGTACAACTCAATAAAAAGAAAAGAAATTCCGAGAAACACACTGAAATATTTTTGGAGTTTTTGGTTTTTATTTGAAAGGAAACAAATTAAAGAAAAAAAATAAAAACAAGAAAAACTATTTACACGGGAGAGCTCCCAATAGCAAAAGAGGAACAAGGAAATCTTTTTGGGTTTTCTTTTTAAATACTACAACTACACTTGAAAGAAAAATAAAAAAGAAGCAGGGAATATTTTTTGTATTTTCTCAAAGTTTTTCAAACACACAAGAAGGCGAGAAAATAAATCTAGCATGGATAATACAATAAAAAAGTGTGGACACCGACAACTGGAATGAAATGTGTGAACATGAAAGTAATGTCGGTGGAAATACGTACTCCCCAAAGCTTAGGCTTTTGGCCTAACTTGGTAATCACCACTCGAAGAAACCATGGGGTCTTATGTTGAAGTGCTGGGAAGCGGGCACCTGAGGGTCCCACTCCTGAGGCTCCTCCTGTGCCGCAGCCAGGTTATTCCGGTAGGCGACAATGTCCTCAGGCAAGATTCTATATCCGCCCCTAGCGATAGGATCAAACAAAGCAGGTGTAGGCAATGAATAATATCACGAGTGTCCACACTGAAAACCAGGTTGTAAGGAACATGAATGTTAGTGTTCTCACCATCAATAAACTGGTGGTGTGCCATAGCCTGACGATCTAAATAAACCTTGGGTAAAGGATAATCATGCTGGCGTATCTGAATGTTAAAATGACTCGCTAAACGAGTAGCATAAATACCACCATGTATTTTACCCTTGGATCTGTTAATGTGGAGGCGACGTGCCACAATAGCCCCCAAGCTATAAGTGTTGTCGCCGTAAAGTGCATGGCGTAAAATAGCGAAGTCTGGGGCACTAAGTGCACCTACCTTCTCTCTAGCAAGCAAACACTTTGGAATGAATAGAGCAAAATAATGCACGGCAAGAAAATGTAAGCTAGTGGCGGTGACACCTGACACCCCTGTCCCATCCCCCACTGTCAGGGTGCGGTAAAAACCATCAAACTCCACGGGCCTAGGCTCTACTAAATCCCTGTCCGAAGGGATCAAGCATATGTCACAAAATTCAGTAAGTGGTATCTGACGGGTTTCAGCATATAAATTAAAATGCACCTCAGGAGGATTATTCCTACTTATGAAATGAAAGCTTTGCGCAAAGGAATTTGTGAGGAGATGATATTGTTTGCATTCAGCTGCGATGAAGTCGGTGAGGCCGGCATTCGCAGCATATTGTGCAAACTCTTGATGGATTCTGGTCCCCTCCGTGAATGGGTTATGCCGCCATTCGCACGGTCATACCTCCGCCATTCTCCGGGTGCGAAGATCACTATCAGATGCTCCCCAATAACTCCCTTGGAGTTCTTCTTGGAAGCAAACTTCCTAAAGATACTCATCTTTTTCCTATGAACAAAATTCTAAAATTTTTAGTCCACAAAAATTTTCTCAACAAAACTTTATAAGAATGATAGCAACTACTCATAGGGATGCATAGAGGCCATATCAAGCATTCAAACCACTTAGAACTCTAAGAATTTAATAGGCAAGCTTGTCTACAACAGCACCAAGAGCAACTAATTACTCAAAATATAAACCACTAAAGCAAAAACTAATTGGACCAATGGAGGAGGCACATACCAAGCAACAATCCCCTGAAACAGTTTCAGAAACGGAGCTTCGAGCAAAGTGATATCCGTGGGTTTGAGAGCAAGAACACGAGAGAGAGAGAGAGAGAGAGAGAGAGAGAGAGCAATGATGATTTTTTTCTACAAGTAGGTGGTGATATGGGATGAAGAGATAAGTGAGGGGGTCCACGTGGGGACCACAACCCACCAGGGCGTGCCCAGGTGGGTTGTGCCCACCTGGTGCACCCCCCTGTGATGTTATTTGCACCAAAAATTCTTAAATATTCAGAAAATAATTGTATTAAATTTTCAGAGCATTCTGAGAACTTTTATTTTTGGGCCATTTTTTATTGCACGGAAAACTCAGAAAACAGGCAAGACATGGAATTTTATTTTATTTAACTAAGAAAAAGAGAAAAGAAAAGGTAGGGATAGAAGGTAGTGCTTACTAAATTCATCAACTTCATACTTCTAAAAAATGATCCATTAATAAGGTTGATAAGGTCTTATTAACAACCACTTCCGATTAGCATGAAATTGAAGAACTTTCGTGAAACACTAAGTTACCTCAACGGGGATACGAATGTCCCCAACAATAAGCATTTCATATTTCTTTTTGGTAGTAGGTAGAGGTAGTTGAAAACTTCCAATAGTGATTGTCGGAGATTTTTCAATAACATCAATACCATTCACTTGGAATTGTTTCTTCGGAAAATGCACCGTATGCTCGTTACTATTGATACGAAAAGTGACCTTGCTTTTATTGCAATCAATAACAGCCCTTGCAGTATTCAAGAAAGGTCTACCAAGGATAGTCGACATGTTGTCGTCCTCAGGCATCTCAAGTATAACAAAGTCAGTTAAGATAGTAACGTTTTCAACAACAACAGGCACATCCTCACAAATACCGATAGGTATGACAGTTGATTTGTCAGCCATTTGCAAAGACATTTTAGTAGGTGTGAGTTTATTAAAATCAAGTCTTTTATATAAAGAGAAAGGCATAACACTAACACCAGCTCCTAAATCACATAAAGCAGTTTTTACATAATTTCTTTTGATGGAGCAAGTTATAGTTGGTATTCCCGGATCTCCAAGTTTTTTAGGTACTCTACCCATAAAAGTATAATTAGCAAGCATGGTGGATATTTTAGCTTCCGGTATTTTTCTCTTATTGGTGATGATGTCTTTCATGTATTTTGCATAAGGAGGCATTTTTAAGATATCAGTCAAGCGAGTACGCAAAAAGACTGGCCTCAGCATTTCAGCAAAGCGTTCAAATTCTTCATCATCTTTCTTCTTAGTTGATTTAGGTGGAAAGGGCATAGGTTTTTATGGTTCTCTTTCCTTACCGTGTTTTCTAGCAACGAAGTCTCTTTTGTCATATCTTTTATTCTTGGGTTGTGGGTTATCAAGATCAACAGTTGGTTCTATTTCGACATCATTATCCGGTTCTTTATTATTTGTTTGAGTATTTTCATGAAACTCATCATTGTATTCTTCATTATTAGAGGGTGAGTGTTCATTACCAGATTGAGTTTCAGCATCAGATATAGAGACTTCATTATCAGGAGGTTTTTCTACTTCAGGTTCACTAGAGGCATACAAAGTCCTATCGTTTTTCTTCTTCTTTTTATTGTTAGAAGGACTAGGTGCATCGGTCTTAACTCCTTGGGAGTCTTGTTCAATTATTTTTGGGTGTCCCTCAGGGTAAAGTGGTTCCTGAGTCATTCTATCTCCTCTAGTCATTATTGATATTCTTATTCATTTCATCTAACAACTCTCTTTGAGATTTAGCAACTTGTTCTAATTGAGTTTGAACCATAGAGGCATGCTTTCCTACACCTCTAACATCATTGGAGATTCTAAATAACAAGCCACTCAAGGGAGCAATCATATCAGAATTGTATTTCAATTGTTTCATAACATTTGCATTGAAATGATCTTGCTTTCTAATGTAATTATCAAACACATAAAATGCATTGACTAGGATGTTTATTATAAATAATATCACCTTCATCGAACTTTAGTGAAGAATTTACCTCTACCACCTTAGGTGGTGGTGGTGTTTCAAGCCCATGTATTTCTTCAATAGGTGGTAAATTTTTAACATCCTTTGCTTTAATACCTTTTTCCTTTATAGATTTCTGTGCCTCTTGCATATCTTCAGGATTGAGATATAAGATACCCCTCTTCTTTGGAGTAGGTTTAAGTGGTGGTTCTGGAAGGATCCAATCATCATAATTTTTCAGTATGTAATTCTTCAGCCTGTTCAATAGTTCGTTTCCTGAAAACACAACAAGCACAACTATCTAGGAAATCCCTAGAAGCATTGGTTAGTCCATTATAGAAGATATCAAGTATTTCATTTTTCTTAAGAGGATGATTAGGCAAAGCATTAAGCAATTGGAGAAGCCTCCCCCAAGATTGTGGGAGACTCTCTTCTTCAATTTGCACAAAGTTAATATTTCCTGTAAGGCAGCTTGTTTCTTATGAGCAGGATTTTTTTTCCAGAGAAGTAGTAAATCATATCCTGGGACTAAGCACACAACCAGGAGCAAGAGTATTAGACATCCGGCTAGAGTGGTGAGCATGATCATCGAGGACCTGAGAGCCAGGTGGGAGGCAGGCTGTTTTGCCACCATCGTGGCTTTTTAGTTGGCTTCATGGTGATGCCTGTCTGTGCTGGGCTTATCACTGGCTCGGCCAGTGCCCTGACTAGCTATTTGTCTTCTGGTGCTCCCGGGATGGTGGTTTATGTAAAAAATATCTTTCCTTATCTTAATAAAGACCGACTTCGGCCTTTCAAATACAAGCTAGACACCATATGCAACTGATGTCGCTTGAGATGCGTCGGTGTTTCCCCAAGGAATAAGGGAGGACGCGGCATAACAACGGTAAGGTATTTCCCTCAGTGATGAGACCAAGGTTATCGAACCAGTAGGAGAACCACATAACACTATGTAAACGGTACCTGCACACAAATAACAAATACTTGCAACTCGACGTGTTAAAGGGGTTGTCAATCCCTTTCGGGTAGCGGTGCCAAAAAGTGACGTAAGGCTAGGATAAAATTGTAGTAGATTCATAGATGCAAATAAAAGTAAATAAAATGCAGCAAGGTATTTTTGGGTTTTTGATAATATAGATATGAAAATAAAAGAAGCAAATAAAATAAAAGGCAATTGACAATATGGATCTAAAAGTATATGGTAGGAAAATAGACCAAGGGGCCGTAGATTTCACTAGTGGATTCTCTCGAGAAAATAGCAACGGTGGGTAGACAAATTACTATTAGGCAATTGATAGAAAAGCAAATAATTATGATGATATCCAAGACAATGATCATGTATATAGGCATCACGTCCAAGATTAGTAGACCGACTCCTGCCTGCATCTACTACTATTACTCCACACATCGAAATTTAAGTTCATGGAAAAATGGAGTAATGCAGTAAGAACGATGGCATGATGTAGACAATATCTATTCATGTAGGAATAGACCCCATCTTTTTATCCTTAATAGCAACGATACATGCGTGCCTTGCTGCCCCTTCTATCACTGGGAAAGGACACCGCAAGATCGAACCCATTACAAAGCACCTCTTCCAATTGCAAGATAAATAGATCAAGTTGGCCAAACAAAACCCAAATATCAGAGAAGAAATACGAGGCTATAACAATCAAGATTGGATATTAAATCAAGGCAAATCTGATCATAAACTCACAATTCATCGGATCCCAACAAACACACCGCAAAAAGTCATTACATCAAATAGATCTCCAAGAGACCGTTGTATTGAGATACAAAGAGAGAAAAAGCCATCTAGCTACTACCTATGGACCTGTAGGTCTGAGTTGAACTACTCACGCATCATCGGAGAGGCACCAATGAGGATGATGAACCCTTCCGTGATCGTGCTCCCCTCTGGCGGAGTACCGAAATAGGGCTCTAGATTGGATCTCGTGGTTCTGGAACTTGCGGCGACTGGACTAAAATTTTGTCGACTCCCCTAGGGTTTCTGGGGCAAGGAGGTATTTATAGAGTGAAGAGACGGTGCGGGAGGCCACCGAGGTGGGCACAACCCACCTGGGCGCGCCTGGGTGCCCAGGCACGCCCTGGTGGGTTGTGTCCCCCTCGGGGCACCCCCCAGGTGCTTCTCTGGCCCATTTGGTGTCTTCTGGTCCCAAAAAAATCAACAAAAAGTTTCGCTGCATTTGGACTCTGTTTGATATTGATTTTCTGTTATGTAAAAAACAAGCAGAAAACATCAACTGGCACTTGGCACTATGTCAATAGGTTGGTCCCAAAAAATGATATAAAATGATTGTAATACATCCAAGAATGTTAATATAACAACATGGAACAATCAAAAATTATAGATACGTTGGAGACACATCAGCATCCCCAAGCTTAATTCCTACTCGTCCTCGAGTAGGTAAATGATAAAAACAGAATTTTTGATGTGGAGTGCTGCCTAACATGTTGATCACATATTCTTTCCTTTATAGCATGTACAATTGGACTTTTATATGGTTCAAAGCAATAGTCTAGTTTTGACATGAGGACTTTAATACTCAAGCACATCAACAAACAACCATGTCTTTCGAAATATCAATGCTAAAGCAAGTTATCCCTAGCCCATCATGCTCAGTCATTGCTCCATTCATGAAACACATCCAAATATTAACTACATCCAATGCTCAAGTATGGTAATAGTGTTCCGTAATTGGTGCTTTATAGGAGGAGATGGAGACACAAAAATAAAATAAAAATTGCATTAAGTAAAATATAGGCCCTTCCCAGAGGGAAGTAGGGATTTGTAGAGGTGCCAGAGCTCAAAGCAAAAATTGAGAGATAAAATTATTTTGGGTGGCATGCTTTTCTCGTCAACGAGAACGACTGAACACTTTCCATGCTAGATATATCATTGGCGGTTCCCAAACATAAAATAAAGTTTATTCCTTTTTTCCACCAAACTTTCACAAGCCATGGCTAACCGTATCCACGGGTGCCCTCCATACCAACACTTTTCATGGAATTTATTATATCACAACATAAAGTAAATTCCCTTTTTCATTTCGGGACTGGGAATCCCTATTACCGCCATACTCTCGTGCAATGACAAGTGAATAAACACGCATCTTGAGAATAACACATCTAGCATGAAAAATATTAGCCATCCCTCACCGCTTCATGAGCGGTACGGGCACACAAAAGAGAAATTTATTTTGAAATTTAGAGTTGGCACATACAAATTTGCTTAGAACGGCAAGGAAACACCGCATATAGGTAGGTATGGTGGACTCATTTGGCATAACTTGGGTTTTAGGATTTGGATGCACAAGTAGTATTCCTACATAGTACAAGGTGGAGGCTAGCAAGAGATCGAGAAGTGACCAACCAAGGAACGAAAACCATCATAAGGGAACATTAAACATAACTAACACTGAATAATGCAACACAAGTAGGATGTAATTTCATTGCATGACTATTGACTTTCATTCTTGCATAGGGAATCACAAACCTTAACATCAATATTCTTACTAAAACATAATTACTCATTAACATGACTCACATATCACTATCATCATATCTCAAAACTATTACAAAGAATCAAGTTTATTTTGTCCAATGATCTTCATGAAAGTTTTTATTATATCCTCCTTGGATATCTATCACTTTGGAACTAGTTTCATATGTTACTTTTAATAAGCTCAAACAAATATAAGTGAAGAACATGAGCATCATACTTCTTTCTCTCAAATTAATGTAAGTGAAGCATGAGAGAATTTCTTCAAAGGTAACAAAGCACACCGTGCTCAAAAAGATATAAGTGAAGCACTAGAGCAATTCCAAGGCTCAATTTTTTTTAAGTGAAGCATAAGAGCAATCATAGCATAATTTGGATCTCCAAAATAGGTGTCTACAGCAAGGATGCTTATTAAAAATTAAAAATAAAATCTAACAAAGACTCATAGCATACAAGACGCTCCAAGCAAAACTCATGATATGTGACGAATAAAAATATAGTTTCAAGTAAAATACCGATGGTCGTTAGAAGAAAGAGGGGATGCCACTCGGGGGCATCCCCAAGCTTAGTTGCTTGATACTTCTTGAATATTATCTTGGGGTGCCTCGGGCATCCCCAAGCTTAGCCTTTTGCTAATCCGTATTCATTCATCCATCGCGAGCTCACCCAAAACTTGAAAACTTCAATCACACAAAACTCAACAAAACTTCGTGAGATCCGTTAGTATAAGAAAGCAAATCACTACTTTAAGTACTATTGTGAACCCATTAATATTTTTTATTGTATTATATCTAACTTTTCCATGGCAAAAACTCTTCAAAGGAAACCATAGAATCATCAAAACAAGCAGATAGCACAACGAAAACAGAATCTATCAAAAACAGAACAGTCTGTAGTAATCAGAGAACTTCGTATACTTATGTAACTCCAAAAAATCTGAAAAATTAGGACAACAAAGGAAATTTGAATATCAATCTTGTGTAAAAACTTTAGAGCAAAATCACGTCTCAGTGATTCATGAAAACTGTTTTTCTGAGTGCAAAAGTTTCTGTTTTTCAACAAGATCAAATCAACTATCACCCAAATCATCCCAAAGGCTTCGCTTGGCACAAACACTACTTTAAACCACAAAAACACATCTAATCAGAGGCATAATTGGCTATTTTATTAAAAACAGCAAGAACACCAAAAAGCAAAAAGATACAAGTTGGGTTGCCTCCCAACGAGCGCTATCGTTTTATGCCCCTAGCTAGGCATAATGCGAAGGATCTAAGTATTATCACCTTTTGTCTTTGCCACTTTAGTAAGGGCTTTTTCAAATTCGGGAGGCTCTTTCCGCTTCCCTAAATTTTCCCAAAAATAAACCATCTTGAGATCTAAAATATCCAACCGTTTATTGCAAAGTGTAATCAGAGTATTCAAACAATTTATACTACCATTAAGATGTTTGAGAGGTTCATTATGTTTTTGCAATTCAACAATATGTTTGTGCAAATCACCAAGTTTGTCCAAAATTTGAACTCCCTCTGGGGTGAAAGAAATCCCCTTCTTTTGTGGTGGAACCCTAGAATTCCTTCTAAGATTTCACAACATTAGCATCAAGTTCAATAAAATTCCCTTTAGCGGCAAAATCTAAGAGTTGTCTATGATGCAAAGCCAATCCTATGTATTAATTACGAAGCAAAATCTTTGCGTCTCCCTTTAGGCTGCAAATACGATAAGATTTCATTAGCCTATACCAAGCATCTTTCAAATTTTCTCCTTGTCGTTGCTTGAAGTATAAAAATTCAAAATCTGGTGACAAGGGAGGAGTAGTCATGCTAGCCATTATGACCTGAAAGCAAGAACGTGAATCGATTCGGCAAGAAAACAATGAACGAAAAAGGGGGCGAATAAAAACGGCAAATTTTTGTGAAGTGGGGGAGAGGAAAACGAGAGGCAAATGGCAAATACTGTAAATTGCAAGGAGATGAGATTCGTGATTAAGAACCTGATAGATGTTGGTGATGTCTCCCCGGCAACGGCGCCAGAAAGTTCCTTTGATGTTGCTTGAGATGCATCGGTGTTTCCCCAAGGAATAAGGGAGGATGCAGCACATCAACGGTAAGATGTTTCCCTCAGTGATGAGACCAAGGTTATCGAACCAGTAGGAGAACCACGCAACACTACGTAAACGGTACCTGCACACAAATAACAAATACTTGCAACGCAACGCGTTAAAGGGGTTGTCAATCCCTTTCGGGTAGCGGTGCCAAAAAGTGAGGTAAGGGTAGGATAAAATTGTAGTAGATTGATAGTGCAAATAAAAGTAAATAAAACGCAGCAAGGTATTTTTGGGTTTTTGATAATATAGATCTAAAAATAAAAGAAGCAAATAAAAGAAAAGGCAATTGGCAATATGGACCTGAAAGTATATGGTAGGAAAATAGACCCGGGGGTCGTAGATTTCACTAGTGGCTTCTCTCAAGAAAATAGCAATGATGGCTAGACAAATTAATATTGGGCAATTGATAGAAAAGCAAATAATTATGACGATATCCAAGACAATGATCATGTATATAGTCATCACGTCCAAGATTAGTAGACCGACTCCTGCCTGCATCTACTACTATTACTCCACACATTGACCGCTATCCAGCATGCATCTAGTGTATTAAGTTCATGGGAAAATGGAGTGATGCAATAAGAATGATGACATGATGTAGACACAATCTATTCATGTAGGAATAGACCCCATCTTTTTATCCTTAATAACAACGATACACGCGTGCCTTGCTGCCCCTTCTATCATTGGGAAAGGACACCGCAAGATCGAACCCGTTACAAAGCACCTCTTCCCATTGCAAGATAAATAGATCATGTTGGCCAAACAAAACCCAAATATCGGAGAAGAAATACGAGGCTATAACAATAAAGATTGGATATTAGATCAAGGTAAATCTGATCATAAACCCACAATTCATCGGATCCCAAAAAACACACCGCAAAAAGTCATTACATCAAATAGATCTCCAAGAGACCGTTGTATTAAGATACAAAGAGAGAAAAAGCCATCTAGCTACTACCTACAGACCCGTAGGTCTGAGTTGAACTACTCACGCATCATCGGAGAGGCACCAATGAGGATGAAGATGTAACATCCCAAAATTTTCTAAATTTTGGAATGTTAATAATTAATAATAAGATATTATTGAGTGAATTGCTATGATTTTCATGGGAAATTAAAACCTTTTGTTTCTTGTTTCAAATATTTCATCCAATTGCTTTTCTTTTGGACACCTATGAAATATTTTGAAACCACCAATAAAAATTGAGTGAGAATATAATGACTTTCTCAAAATGTGATGGAAGAATATTTTATGTGAAGTTCTTGAATTTTTAGTTCCATCCAAACTTGGATCTTAGTTGGAGTTTTTTAGCTTTGCCCTAGCCCTTTTTTCTCTTTCTAAATCTCGCACGGGAGCGAGGCAACAGCGGGAGCAACTAATTAACGAGCGCTCCTTCGGGAGCCTCGCAACGATCAGCGCCACTTGGCATGCTCTCACCATTCGTCACGTGTCGCACTCTGGGCGCTCCCTCCGGATTTTGTTTTTTTTTTATTTTTCCGCACGTGTTTTCGGCTTTTTAAACGGTTTTTTCGGGTTTTCTTACGTTTTGGTTTTCTACCGGTCTTCCCTAGCTTTTCGACCAATTTTTTTTTTTGAAAAAAATAATTTTTTTATGCAAAAAACACATTTTTTCGTGAGAGGCACGGTTGTGCTTTCGCGAGAGGCACGGCCGTGCGTCTTGAAAACGAATAAAAAAACATGTTTTCTGTTTTTTCTTTCGCGAGAGGCACGGTTTTGCTTCCGCGAGAGGCATGGTTGTGCTTTCGCGGGAGGCACGGGTGTGCCTCTTTCAGAAAGGAAAAAACGCGTTTTCTGTTTTTTTTTCTTCCGCGAGAGGCACGGTTTTGCTTCCGCGAGAGGCACGGTTGTGCTTTCGCGAGAGGCACGGGCGTGCCTCTTTCGGAAAGGAAAAAAATGCATTTTCTGTTTTTTTTTTCTTTCGCGAGAGGCACGGTTTTGCTTCCGCGAGAGGCATGGTTGTGCTTTCGCGAGAGGCACGAGTGTGCCTCTTTCGGAAAGGGAAAAACGCGTTTTCTATTTTTTTTCACTAGAAGCACGGTTTTGCTTCCGCGAGAGGCACAGTTGTGATTTCGTCAGAGGCACAGGCGTGCCTCTTTCGTAAAGGGAAAAAACCCCGTGTTCTCGGTTCAGTTTTTTTGTCGGTTTTTTCGTTCGGTTTTTTTGTGAAAAAAAGTTCGTCAAAACCAATCAACATGGGATCTAGTTTTGAAGATCTCGACGCGAGGAATCCAACGGCGCAAGCGGTTCAAGATTTGGACGCACGGTTTAAGAGATAAAACATTTTGAATAAACGGATCTAAGAAAAAGGGAAAACTCCCAGGTTGCGACAAGTGGCGCACATGCAGCACGCCACTTGTCGCAACCTAGAGAAGTTGGAGTGATCTCCGCAAGGAGTACTCCTTAATTAGTGATTTCGGTTCTTCTGATCTGATTCTTTTTGCTCTGGATTGGTACACAAATTGCTTAGGACTTCCTAATTTGTTAGAATTTTTGGAGTTCCAGAAGTATACGTTTGATACAGATTACTACAAACTGTTCTGTTTTTGGCAGATTCTGTTTTCTATGTGTTGTTTGCTTATTTTGATGAATCTATGGCTAGTATTAGGTGGTATGAACCATAGATAAGTTGGAATACAGTAGATATTACACCAATATGAATTTAGAATGAGTTCATTACAGTACCAAAGTGGTGGTTTTATTTTCTTATACTAACGGAGCTTACGAGTTTTCTGTTGAGTTTTGTGTTGTGGAGTTTTCAAGTTTTGGGTAAAGATTCGATGGACTATGGAATAAGGAGTGGAAAGAACCTAAGCTTGGGGATTCCCAAGGCACCCCAAGGTAATACTCAAGGAAAACCAAGAGCCTAAGCTTGGGGATGCCCCGGAAGGCATCCCCTCTTTCGTCTTCATCCATCGGTAACCTTACTTGGAGCTATATTTTTATTCACCACATGATATGTGTTTTGCTTGGAGCGTCATTTTCTTTTGTTAGTATTTGCTTGCTGTTATTTAGAATAATGTTTTGCATCTTTAGTTTCAATAAAAAAAGTCAAGGATAGCCTTTGCCATGCTTATTTTGCTAGTATACATGTTGCTGTTTGAAAACAGAAAGTTTACCGCTGTTGCAAAAATTACCTAGAAAAGTCAGAGAATGGTATAATGTTGAAACCTTTTGCATAATATATCTGATAAATTTACTACAGTGGGAATTTTATTTCATAATTTTTGGAGTTAGGGAAGTATGATGAATCTTTCATTCTTTACAGACTATACTGTTTTGGCAGATTGTTGTTATGTTTGCATTGTTTGCGTATGTTTGCTTGTTTAATGATTCTATTTGAGGATAGGAGTATTAAATATGCAGAGGCATTTAGTATGCAATGTTGAATAATAATTTTAGTGATTTGTTACAGTAGAAAATGATAAGGTTTTGCATTGGTTTATACTAACCTATCTCACAAGTTCTTGTTGAGTTTGGTGTGGATGAAGCTTTTGATAAAAAGAGAAACCATGATATGAGAGGAATTAAGGAGACACAAAAGTTCAATATTGGGGATGCCCAAGGCACCCCAAGATAATATTTCAAGAAGTCTCAAGCATCTAAGCTTGGGGATGCCCCGGTAGGCATCCCACCTTTCTTCTTCAACAACTATCGGTTAGTATCGGTTGAACCTAAGTTTTTGCTTCTTCATATGAGTTGTGCTATCCTTGCAATGTCATTTATTTTGTTTTGCTTGCTGTTTGAATACAATACCAAGATCTGAAATTCTTTAATGAGAGAGAGTCTTCACATTAGCTACATAATTATTTAGCTACTCATTGATCTTCACTTATATCTTTTTGGAAGTAGTTTTTAATTTAGTCGTGTGCTTCACTTATATCCTATGAGTAAATTGTTGAATGAGTTGATTGTAATAAATCTGAAATTATATATGTTTCATTTGCTTATCCCATGGGGAGTAATGACTTCACATCTAAGAAGTAGAGGTTGTAAATTTATTGAAGGTTAGCAAGCATTGTATTGGTCATTTGAACAATTCATTAAAGAATATTGAAGGGAGAGAGATTTCACATATAAATATACTACCCTAGACACCTTTTATAATTGTGAGCACTCATTAAGTATGACATGCTAAAGAGTTGATGTTGGACAAGGAAGACAACGTAATGGGTTATGTTTTTTGACATCTCAGTTAAAGTATATTGTCATGGATCATTCAAACATGTTGAGCTTGCCTTTCCCCCTCATGCTAGCCAAAATTCCTTCCACCAAGTAGAGATACTACTTGTGCTTCAAAATATCCTTAAACCCAGTTTTGCCATGAGAGTCCACCATACCTACCTATGGATTGAGTAAGATCCTTCAAGTAAGTTGTCATCGGTGCAAGCAATAAAAATTGCTCTCCAAATATGTATGATCTTTTGGTGTGAATAGGTTTATACGATCTTGTTATGGAAGCAATAAAAGCGATGGACTGCATAATAAAGGTCCATATACAAGTGGCAATATAAAGTGACGTTCATTCGCATTAATATTTTGTGCATCCAACCATAAAAGCGCATGACAACCTCTGCTTCCCTCTGCGAAGGGCCTATCTTTTACTTTATGTCTTTTACTTTTATGCAAGAGTCAAGGTGATCTTCACCTTTCCCTTTTTCATTTTATCCTTTGGCAAGCACTTTGTGTTGGGGTGATCCTGATATATATATCCAATTGGATGTAAGTTAGCATGAACTATTATTGTTGACATCACCCAAAGGTGAATACGTTGGGAGGCAACACTATAAGCCCCTATCTTTCTCAGTGTTCGATTAAGACTTCATAACCACAAGTATTGCGTGAGTGTTAGCAATTGTAGAAGACTATTTGATAGTTGAGTATGTGAAGTTTGCTATTCCTGAAAATAAGATGAATTGCAATTTTTTGATGACTGATAATGAAGTTTGCTAGTTTTCAAGAAAGTTTATGGTCTATGCTTTGACATGTGAATTGCTTGTTACTTTATCATGAGAAGTTTTATGAGCTGAACTACTGTTATGACATATTATCATGCTAGAAAAGGTGATTGAAATTATCATTGATCAAACTTGTGCACCTTCTAGCATTCACACTTCATAAATTCTTTCTTCTATCATTTACCTACTCGAGGACGAGTAGGAATTAAGCTTGGGGATGCTGATACGTCTCCAACGTATCTATAATTTATGAAGCATTCATGCTATTTTATTATCTATTTTGAATGATTATGGGATCTATTACACACTTTTATATTACTTTTGGGACTAACCTATTAACCGTAGGCCTAGCCCATATTGCTGTTTTATTGCCTGTTTTAGTATTTCGAAGAAAAGGAATATCAAACGGAGTCCAAACGGAATGAAACCTTTGGCAACATGATTTTTTTGGAAGAATATGATCCCGGAGACTTGGAGTTCACGTCAGAAGATCCTCGAGGAGGCCAGGAGATAGGGGGGCGCCCCCTACTGGGCGCGCCCCCTATCTCGTGGGCCCCTCGAGCACTCCCCGACCGACTTCTTTCGCCTATATAGTCCCACTTACCCTAAAAACGTCCACGGAGAAGATAGATCGGGAGTTTCGCCGCCGCAAGCCTCTGTAGCCACCAAAAACCTCTCAGGAGCCCGTTCCGGGACCCTGTCGGAGGGGGAACCCATCACCTGTGGCCATCTTCATCATCCCGGTGCTATCCATGACGAGGAGGGAGTACCCTCGGGGCTGAGGGTATGTACCAGTAGCTATGTGTTTGATCTCTCTCTCTCTCTCTCTCTCGCTCTCTCTCTCTCTCTTGTGTTCTCTCTATGGCACGATCTTGATGTATCGCGAGCTTTGCTATTATAGTTGGATCTTATGATGTTTCTCCCCCTCTACTCTCTTGTGATGAATTGAGTTTTCCTCTTGAAGTTATCTTATCGGATTGAGTCTTTAATGATTTGAGAACACTTGATGTATGTCTTGCCATGCTTATCTGTGGTGACAATGGGATTTCACGTGCCACTTGATGTATGTTTTGGTGACCAACTTGCGGGTTCCGCCCATGAATCTATGCATAGGGGTTGGCACACGTTTTTGTCTTGACTCTCCGGTAGAAACTTTGGTGCACTCTTTGAAGCACTTTGTGTTGGTTGGATGAATCTGAGATTGTGTGATGCATATCGTATAATCATACCCACGGATACTTGAGGTAACAATGGAGTATCTAGGTGACATTAGGGTTTTGGTTGATTTGTGTCTTAAGGTGTTATTCTAGTATGAACTCTATGATGGATCGAGCGGAAAGAATAGCTCTATGTTATTTTACTATGAACTCTTGAATAGATCGATCAAAAAGGATAACTTTGAGGTGGTTTTGTACCCTACCATAATCTCTTTGTTTGTTCTCCGCTATTAGTTGCTTTGGAGTGACTCTTTGTTGCATGTTGAGGGATTGTTATATGATCTATCTATGTTATTATTGTTGAGAGGACTTGAACTAGTGAAAGTATGAACCCTAGGCCTTGTTTCCTATCATTGCAATACCGTTTGTGCTCACTTTTATCATTAGTTACCTTGCTGTTTGAATTTTCAGATTACAAAAACCTATATCTACTATCCATATTGCACTTGTATCACCATCTCTTCGCCGAACTAGTGCACCTATACAATTTGCCATTGTATTGGGTGTGTTGGGGACACAAGAGACTCTTTGTTATTTGGTTGCAGGGTTGTTTGAGAGAGACCATCTTCATCCTATGCCTCCCACGGATTGATAAACCTTAGGTCATCCACTTGAGGGAAATTTTCTACTATCCTACAAACCTGTGCACTTGCAGGCCCAATAATGTCTACAAGAAGAAGGTTGTGTAGTAGACATCAGTGGTCAGGCGCGGGCGGGTTTGTTTTTTTAGTTAGGGCATGGTTCTTTGCTGTCTGCTAGCAGACGACAAAGAGCCTACCTAACGGACGTCAGTTTAAGCACTTTCTTTGCCGTCAGCTAGCAGACAGCAAAGAAAGTGGCCGTTAGGTTCTTCCCATTAGTGGGCCATCCTGCCTCTTTGCCGTCCGCTGGCTGACGACAAAGATTGTATGCCGTCGGCTAGCTGACGGCAAAGATCAGGCTGACGGCAAACTCGCTCTTTGCCGTCAGCTCTTTCTTTACCGTTAGCTTTTTGTATACTGATGGCAAAGACCATCTTTGCCGTCAGCTAGCTGACGGCAAAGATCTGGCTGACGGCAAAGATCCCGATTCCAGTAGTGCTAGGGGGCGTCCCCTGGCTTGTGGGCCCCACGGGACTCCTCCAACCCTAATCTTTGGCCTATAAATTCAGAAATATTCCCAAACAACCAGAAGCATCCACCAAAACACTTTTCCGCCGCCGTAACCTTCTGTACCCATGAGATCCCATTTAGGGACCTTTTCAGGCACCCTGCCGGACAGGGATTCGGTCATGGAGGGCTTCTACATCAACCTATTTCCCTTCTGACGAAGCATGAGTAATTTATTACAGACCTATGGGTCTAGTAGCTAGATGGCTTCTTCTATCTCTTTGATCCTCAATACTATGTTCTCCTCGATGTTCTTGGAGATCTATTCGATGTAATCTTCTTTTGCGGCGTGTTTGTCGAGATCCGATGAATTGTGAATTTATGACCAGTTATCTATGAATATTATTTGAATCTTATTTGAATTTTTATATGCATGATTTGATATCTTTATATTTCTCTTCGAATTATCGGTTTCGTTTAGCCAACTAGATTGGTTTTTCTTGCAATGGGAGAGGTGCTTAGTTTTGGGTTCAATCTTGTGGTGTCCTCACCGAATGACAAAGTAGGGGTAGCGAGGCACATATTTGTGTTGTTGCCATCAAGGGTAAAAAGATGGGGTTTTCATCATATTTCTTGAGTTAATCCCTCTACATCATGTCACCTTGCTTAAGGCGTTACTCCGTTCTTATAAACTTAATACTCTACATGCATGTTGGATAGCGGTCGATGTGTGGAGTAATAGTAGTAGATGCAGGCAAGAGTCGGTCTACTTGACACAGACGTGATGCCTATATTCATAATCATTGCCTTGGATATCATCATAACTTTGCGCTTTTCCATCAATTGCTCGACAGTAATTTTTCCACCCACCATATTATTTTCCTTCAATAGAGAAGCCTCTAGTGAAACCTATGGCCCCCGAGTCTATTTTCCATCATATATTCTCAGATCTATAAACCAAAAACCCCAAAAATACCTCGCTGGAATTTATTTACTTTTATTTTGTTTTACATTTTAGTAATCTTTTATATCTATCTCTATTAGATCTCACCTTTGCAAGTGACCGTGAAGGGATTGACAACCCCTTTATCGCGTTGGGTGCAAGTGTTTGATTGTTTGTGCAGGTGCATAGATTGGAGACTTGCTTGTATCTCCTACTGGATTGATACCTTGGTTCTCAACTGAGGTAAATAATTATCTCTACTTTGCTGCATCACCCTTTCCTCTTCAAGGGAAGAACCAACGCAAGCTCAAGAAGTAGCAAGCACCGAGACGAAAGCCTAGATCAATCTAAATGATTTCGGTTCGACCGAGTTTGCGTGTGTTGGTCTGTCCAAAATGCATGAAGAAGGTTTTGGAGGTCAGCCCTTGTCGGATCGGTGGCTCCGAGTGCTCCTCACCCAGAGGGTCCGAAAGAGACTTGCTCAATTCTTGTGATATAGCATGAAAAGAATTTGAGACAATAATAGCATAGATAGCTAGGGAAGGTTCTTAGGCATTCTTGTACATCCACTTGGCCAATAAAAACCAAGACAATCAAAACCACAAATGGATGCCCACGATGGAGAAAATATGCAACCAACATGCATGCTCACATAATAAAATAGCAAATGACATATGTGTCGAACATGCACAACCAATTCTAGCATCTATCAAGCAATTGGCGATGACTAGGTCATCTATATTTGAGTATATTGACTTAGGAGTCAAATCAGAACATTTGATCATAGGTCATACTCAGCGTTTAAGCACAGGTGGGTTGCCACTTTTACATAAAGCATTAATGTGTTCACACCATTTAGAGTTGCTTTAGCTCAATGTTTAGAGCAAAGCTCCCCCTAGATGTGACATCCCCCCAAAGAGGGATGAACTAACCTTGGGCTTTGTCGATGATGACTTCATGTAGATAGTGAAGATGTGGATGCTCAATGTTGATGTAGATCATTTAGAGCAATCGTTGGAGTTTTGCACTTTCAATACCTACATGGGTTAGTCCCACAAGGAACGTACAAGGATATCCATAGACATAGAGTGAATTGCACATGATGATGTCAATGAAAGCATTAGGTTACCTTGTCCCTTGTCTTACCAACAAGAGGGTTTGTGACTCCATGAACTAGTGCAAGATGTGAAAGTTGATTGCACAAGTCCTGGCCAAAATGAATATGAGTGAAGTATGTTGGCGGAGTCACTCTCAAGAACACTCTAGTTCTTCTTCTATGGGACCCACATCAACTTGATGGGAATCCTTGGATATGTAGTTGAACTTACCGAAGTAGAGCTTGGCGTAGTCTTGGGAGCCCACTTGACCATGGCTTTAGGAGCTTCTTCAAATGAGTCAATCTCTTCTTGAAGCTTGTCCTTGCCTTTTAGCTTGTGCTCTTGTGGTGGAAGATCATCTTGAGCTTGTGTTCCCTCAAAAGAAGTGGGGTCATACTTCTCTTGTTGAGTAACAAACTTTGTCTTGAGGTATTGATCTTCTTCCTATTCAACTCCATTGGCATGGAACTTTCGTTCAAAACCAACACCTTGATTCTTCCGGTGTCTTCCTTGCTTGCGCACAATTTCCTCAAATTGCTTACTTCCGGCATGACTCTTCTAAACAACTTTCTCTACAATTCCCTTCAATAAGATATTTTCTTTCTCAAGTGTAACTTGGCTAAGAGAATCATTAATGGAAACAAGAGAATTACTAGAAGCAACAATATTTGATTTAGCATGGTTATTGTTACTACTAAAAGAAGAATCTTTCTTGCTCTTGTTACTAGATTTTACTTGTGGCATATAAGTAGACAAGAGGAGACGTTTGGCAATGTAAGAAGAACTCTTCTTTCAAAGATCATCATTGATAACTTTTAGGAACTCATGCTCTTGCTCTAAATTTAACTTCTCGAAGCGTAGCTTCTCATGAGTCCTTAGGAGCTCTCAATGATCCTCTTGAGTTGTTTCATGAGCTAACTTAAGAGTATTTAATTCTTTAATTAGACGCTCAATCTCCTTCTTAGCATTTCCATTCATTTCATCTTGACTACAATGATTACTAGCAAGTTCATTATAGTTTTCATCACTAGTTTTGTCAACCAGTAAATCATCATCACCTAGCAAATCATATTCATCACTATTGAAATCAAGATACTCGGGGTGTGATACCTTGGGGCCTTTGGCCGTGAAGCTTCTCCCAATTCCTTCATTTGGTGAACCAAATATGTCGTGGGAGTTGGATGACACTAGTGCATGACCGGCAACACCTTCGTCCCGAGTATATTCGGAGTCGGAGTGATAGCTTCTCTTGGAGTAGTTATCGGAGTCGGAACCGGAAACTCATTCACCAATGTGAGCTTGATGTCTTCGTCTTGTGTAGCTCTTTGATGACTTGTCTTTCCTTTCTAAATCCTTGCTTCTTCGAGAGGGTGTCCATTCATAACGATCATCTCCACTCCTTTTCTCTCTCGGAGGTGATTCATATCTTCTACTCCTCTTTGGCGAGTCTTCTCTTTTCTTGTAGGGAGTCGTACACTCATTTGAATAGTGTCTGGGTCTTCTACAATTGTAGCAATACGACCACGACTAGAAGATCTTTTGTCATTGTAGGACCTTGACTTGGAGCTTCTCTCTTTGCTTCTACTCTTGTAGAATTTGTTGAAGTTCTTCACCATTAAGCTCAAATCTTCATTGGAGACTAGCTTGTCACTTGATGTTGTAGGACATCACTTGAAGCTTTGTATGCACCACTTGACTTGTTGCGGAGCTCTTCCTTATCTTTGAGCGATATCTCATGAGCACAATTCTACCAATGACTTTCGTGGGCTTGAGATATTTGGAATTATGCATCATTTGGATCAGTGTGCACACTGATACGTCTCCAACGTATCTATAATTTTTTTATTGTTCCATGCTATTATATTATCTGTTTTGGATGTTTAATGGGCTTTAATATGCTCTTTTATATTATTTTTGGGACTAACCTATTAACCGGAGGCCCAGTGCCAGTTGTTGTTTTTTTCCTATTTCAGTGTTTCGCAGAAAAGGAATATCAAACGGAATCCAAACGGAATGAAACCTTCGCGAGGATCTTTCTTGGAACAAACGCAACCCAGGAGACTTGGAGTACAAGTCTGGAAGACCATGAAGCTTCCACGAGGCAGGGGGCGCGCCCAGGGGGTAGGCGCGCCCCACCCTCGTGGGCCCCACGGAGCTCCACCGACCTACTTCTTTCGCCTATATATACCCTTGTACCCTAAAATCATCCAAGAGAGCCTCGAAACCACTTTTTCACTGCCGCAACCTTCTGTACCCATGAGATCCCATCTTGGGGCCTTTTTCGGCGATCTGCCGGAGGGGGATTCGATCACGGAGGGCTTCTACATCAACACCATAGCCTCTCCGATGATGTGTGAGTAGTTTACCACAGACCTTCGGGTCCATAGTTATTAGCTAGATGGCTTCTTCTCTCTCTTTGGTTCTCAATACAAAGTTCTCTTTGATGTTCTTGGAGATCTATTCGATGTAATACTCTTTTGCGGTGTGTTTGCCGAGATCCGATGAATTGTGGGTTTATGAACTTGATTATCTATGAATGTTATTTGGTTCTTCTCTGAATTCTTATATGCATGATTTGATATCTTTGCAAGTCTCTTCAAATTATCAGTTTAGTTTGGCCTACTAGATTGATCTTTCTTGCAATGGGAGAAGTGCTTAGCTTTGGGTTCAATCTCGCGGTGTCCTTTCGCAGTGATAGCAGGGGCAGCAAGGAACGTATTGTATTGTTGCCATCGAGGATAAAAAGATGGGGTTTATATCATATTGCTTGGTTTTATCCCTCTACATCATGTCATCTTGCTTAATGCGTTACTCCGTTCTTATGAACTTAAAAATCTAGATGCATGCTGGATAGCGGTCGAACAACAAAAATACCAAAAATATTTATCTTATTATCTTTATCAGATCTCACTTTTGCAAGTGGCCATGAAGGGATTGACAACCCCTTTATCGCGTTGGTTGCAAGGTTCTTGATTGTTTGTGCAGGTACTAGGTGACTTGTGTGTAGTCTCCTACTGGATTGATACCTTGGTTCTCAAAAACTGAGGGAAATACTTACGCTACTTTGCTGCATCACCCTTTCCTCTTCAAGGGAAAACCAAAGCATGCTCAAGAGGTAGCACACACGGTATCATATTTTCCATCCAAGGCTCTAAGGATCTTCTTGATGATGAATTTATCGGTCATCTCTTCACTTCCTAAGCCGACAATCTCATTTGTGATGAGAGCAAGCCTAGAGTACATTTCAGCGACTCCTTCACCATCTTCATCTTGAACTTTTCAAGTTGACTTTGAAGCACATCAAACTTAGATTCCTTGACGGACTTGGTACCTTCGTGCATATCAACCAAAGTATCCCAAATTTCCTTTGCATTATCAAGGCGGCTGATTTTGTTGAATTCCTCGGGGCACAATCCATTGAAGAGGATATCACAAGCTTGAGCATTGTATTGCAACATCTTCAATTCTCTCGCGGTCGCTTCACGATCGGGCTATCTACCATCCTCAAATAATTCACCTTCTAGCCAATACGAACAACAACCCAAAGGGCGGGGTTGTGACCAAGAATATGCATTTTTATCTTATGCTTCCAACTGGCAAAATTTGTACCATCAAAGTAAGGACCTCTACGGTGATAGTTGCCCTCGCTAGATGCCATACTCTTGTAGGCTGTGAAACCAAGGCTCTGATCACCAAAGCAATGGAAATCAAGCCTTACAGAGACCAAAACTCTGATACCACTTGTAGGATCGAAAGTATGTCTAGAGGGGGGGGGGGGTGATTAGACTACTTGACCAAATAAAAATCTTTCCTTTTCCTAATTTTAGCTGTAGACAGATTTTAGCAATTATGAAAAGTCAAGCAATCAACCTACACATGCAATTCTAAGAGTATACCAGTGGAAAGTAAAACACTGCATATGAAGGTAAGGGTAAGAGTTTGGAGAATGCAAACACAATGGAGACATGAAGATTTTTGGCGTGGTTCCGATAGGTGGTGCTATTGTACATCCACGTTGATGGATACTTCAACCCACGAAGGGTAACGGTTGCACGAGTCCATGGAGGGCTCCACCCACAAAGGGTCCACGAAGAAGCAACCTTGTCTATCCCACCATGGACATCACTCACGAAGGACTTTCCTCACTCGGGTAGAGCTTCATGAAGTAGGCGATCTCCTTGTCCATACAAACTTCTGGTTCAACTCCAAATCATGTCAAAGGCTCCCAAGCAACACCTAACCAATCTAGGAGACACCACTCTCCAAAGGTAATAGACGATGTGTTGATGATGAACGCCTTGCTCTTGTGCTTCAAATGACAGTCTCCCCAACACTCAACTCTCTCACACAGATTTGGCTATGGTGGAAGAAGGATTTGAGTGGAAAGCAACTTGGGGAGGGCTAGAAATCAAGGTTCAAATGGTAGGAATGGAATCTCTTGATCTCAACACATGAGTAGGTGGTTCTCTCTCATAAAATGAATCATGGAAATGTAGGCACGTTCTGATGGCTCTCTCTTATGAGAAGAAGGGGGTGGAGGGGTATATATAGCCCCCACACAAAATCTAACTGTCACACACAATTTTGACCCATCTCAGTGGCACCGATCAGAAAACTCGGTGGCACCGATATGTGCAAAAATTTGAACGTTTGGAATCTCGGTGGGACCGACGGGAACAAATCTGTGAGAACGATGTGCTAGGGCTTAGGGAAAACTCCATCCCAGTGGCACCAATTGCATCAACTCAGCGAGGCTGAAGTGAGTGCAATGAGCAATAGAGAATCAGTCAACCCAACTCGATGGGATCGATTGCAACATCTCGGTGGGAACAAAGTGAATGCAACAAGTCACAGATCGCTGGCAAGGCCATCTCTGTGAGATGGAGATTCGTATTGGTGTGACCAAACTGTTGGGGTTTTGGAAGTGGCTATGTCAAGATGAAATCGGTGGCTGCGATGGGAAATATCGGTGGGGTCGAGTTGTGAATTAGGTTTTGGACATATTTGGATAGAGAAAGTGGCTGAGGGTTTTGGAGCAATATCACTAAGCACCTTGAGCAAGTAGATCATTAAGCAACACCTCACCCCCTTTTAATAGTATTGGCTTTCCAATGGACTCAAATGTGATCTTGGATCACTTAAACAAAAATGTAGAGTCTTGAGCTTTTGCCAATCCTTGTCCTTATCATTTTGAGGGGTCCACATCTCTATTTCATGCCTTGCCAATCATTGAACATATTGAAATATTTATCTGGAAAGGACATTAGTTCAATGAGATATATGTTGTTATGAATTACCAAAACCACCCAGGGGTTAGTTGAACTTTCATAGGCGGCTAGGGTTTGCACACTCATGTTGGGGCTCGAGGAGGCAGCCAACTCGGAAGTGGAAGCTGTGGACTGGCTGGTCCACGACTTCCACATTAAGAAGGACGACGACCTGGCAGCTTGGCGGCTGACAGTCGGGGCCCACTGTGCGTGCGCAATTATTTTGGGCAGTGGAGGTAGGTGACGGCCACCATGTGTCCCTGAGGCGGACGAGAAGCGAGCACGTTCCTGTCCGTTCGCTATCCATCTGGATGCAAACAAGAACCAAGTTTTCTCTGGAAATGGGGCGGCCCAGACACAAAACAGATGGAATTTGCGGATGCGGCTGCGCGTTGGGCCATGCCGTCTGTCCCTTTGGGCCTAAACAAACACAAGCAGACCATATGGGGTCGTGCGTTGGAGTTGGCCTTAGGCATGTCCAACCCATTCCCATTTGTTCCCTATATGTTTAGGTCTTCAATATGGATGCTCATATTGAGTTTTAGTAATTGGGATGTTCAAAATCCTACAGTCCGGCTTCAAATTGAGGGACATACCGGGAAGTTTGGACATTCGTCTCATTGGACTTCGATGGTCCGGACCCACCCAGATCCTAGCTAGAGCCTATGTATTTTCATAATTTATCTGTCTCGCTTTCCTGCGCCCAAGCCCAAGCCACCACTGAATCTGCCACTACCGCGATGGATACCTCAGACACCAACAAATTTTTCATCGTTGTGCCGCACCCGACGCACGTGTTCTCTTGTCCGTGCAGAAGAAATCGAAGCCTATCAAATGCCAAGACCATCGCTTGAGGGTGAAGGCGAAGGTGGCCAGTGCGATTGCCCGAGCCCTAGATCCTCCTCCACAGCGGACTGTCATGGCGGGGCCGTCAAGGCAATTGCCGCCCTAGCCCACCTAGTACAAGCCACCATACTTCTACGTGATCTCCCAGTACGATCAGCCGACCATGTAGCAATCTTCGCACCATTCCGTCACCTCCTTCAACTCTGACGTGCCTCCATTGTACATCATCGACCACAACAGCGACTACAGCTTTGGCGAGTCCCCCAGTCACTATTCGGCAGAAATCTTCCCAAGTTCGACGGTGGTAGGTGACGAGGCGATGATGAATATCATCCAAAGTGGTGGAGGCTACCAAGATGGACAAGTGGATGATTACTAATCGCCTATACTGCAACACGAGCCGCCGCCAGTGCCCAATGTGTAACCAACAAGAAAAGAGGGGTTTAATCTACTCAAACCACTAGGACAAATTGTTGCTCCTGGCATGGTTTGACACAATTGTTGGCCCGTTTAATGGTGCAGAGCAAAATGGCTCGACATGTTGGAAGAGATTTCATGATTGGGTACATGAGAACAAGCACCGCGATCCATATAACAAGGAAAAAGATCAGTGATCATTATAAGAGCTCGCTAAGCCATCTATGGTAAACCATTCAAAAGGGTCGTCAATAAGTTCTTCGGTGCACTTGCACAAATGCAAAACCAATGGTCAAGTGGTGTGGGACTCTATGAGTAAGTAAGTTTTGTGTGGTTATGTGTCGGTGATGTGATTGTTTTGCTCCATGATGCAATGTCTTGATTATGTGCTTGTATTACTTTCCTAACACCACATTGTGGTGGCATTGTACAACAAGAATGAGGGCAAGTCATTCAAGATGCTCCATTGTTGGAGCAAGTTGAATGAGAAAATTAAGTGGAGTGGCATTGTCAATTCCTTCAAGACCCGCAACGTTGAAGGTGTTGAAGTTGGTGATCCAAGCAGTGGGGTTGAAGGGGGGTTGCACTAGCCACAAGTGTACCGGGGACGAGGGCGAAGAAATGAAAGAATAATAAAGAGAAGGGAAAGGGTGGTATTATCAAACATAGTTGCATTTTTTTGCTATGTTCATGCTCATTTTATACCATTATTATATCACTCTGGCAAATTTATATGTAATTTTATTGAACTAACCTATCATACAGTGTCCAATGGTACTTGTTGCTTTTTCTTGTTTTTGAATTTGCAAAAAAGAACTTTCTTTTGCAAAAAGGAAATTTCATTTTGAAGATCAAAAAATGAAATAAAAATATGTTGTGATTTTTTTTGAAGATGAACACCCGCAGGCATACATTACTTATATTCATAACCGTAATGGTACATAGATGATACACATACAAGCAACAGAAAACAAAAAGAATACAAGCGGTTGTATTGCTGCATACTGTCCTCGCTGCAAGTATCAAGCACCCACGACCTTCGCCATCGCCGGAGAAGGAGAGGACGAGAAACTGGTCCACGTCTTGACGTTGAAGAAATCCCTAGCCAAGAGGCGTTAACGAGTTGTGATAGCCACCAACCCTGGAAGGCTGGGATCTACCCCGATAAAGAACATCGGCCGGAGGAGCCCTTTGAGCCTCTTCAATGCTGGATCCGAGGCCATTGCACACCCGCCCATCAACAGGCGGCCGGATCCTCCACCATCTTCCGCATATCTGCAACAACCATCATCATCATACTACAAGAACAACTCAGACTTATTGAAGGCCAGAGGGAAACGGGGAGCCAAAAGGCTACTAGGGCTCGCCCGTGGACAGGCCATGCAATTTCAGCATTTTATGTCATAGAAATACAGACATTTGGTGCTCCGCCCTAGGCCTTGCCCCTTCTGTTTATTGATGAATAAGAAGAAATGTTGTTCTAACTTTATCAGAATGTGCATCCGTATTTGAATTGGTTGGGGTTTTTAGCGTCGACTTATTGCTTGACTGTACGAGGCAGCAACACCATTACAATTGACGAATAATAGATCTAACATTTTGTGGACTTAAGGCGAGGCATCGCATAAGGGCATCTCCAACGCTGACCCTCAAATTTGCTTCGGCATCCGTCCATAGACACGGGGGACCAGTCCACGAACATGGATACTGGAGCTGGCCATCCAACGCTACCCGCATACATTTCAAATATGTTTTGAACAAACTGGATGAAATTCATGCAAACACAACAGATTTCATACAAATCAGGCAAAAACATTTACATTTTGGACATATTTTCACTAAAAAAGGGTTAAATTGTGTGCACATCTGGCCGCGCGGAGCTCCATTCCCACAACACGAATACACTACACTAGTCTATGGTAGGCCATGGAGGATCCCTTTGTCTTCCCATGTCTGGTCGCCTGAGCAGGCTGCTGGGAGCCCTAGAGGTATATTTTTGATCTGTATCTTCCTATGTCCGACTAGGCAACTCATCAGTGACAAAGGGAATGCTTTAGCCGAAGGGGAAGGTTTGCAAGCCGGTGAAGCACTGGCGATGGCCTTCCTGGGACCCAAGTGGCGGCGGCCTCCATGTTCTATTTTCCCTCGATGTTAGCAGCGGACGCAGACACATGCTACTTATGATCTCCGTTGGGATTTCCCCGAAGAGTAGAGGATGATGCAGTATAGTAGAGATAAGTATTTCCCTCAGTTAAGAACCTAGTTTGTCAATCCAGTAGGAGAACCAAGCAACAACTCGTTAGTAGTACCTACACACAAACAACAAATCCTTGCAACTCAACACGAACAAGGTGTTGTCAATCCCTTGGCGGTTACAAGCAAGATTAAATTATATAGTTTTTGATAGATAGATCAGACAAAAATAAAAAATAAAATAAATAAAAGAAAAGCGCAACAAGGTGTTTTTGGTTTTAATATATGATAAAAGATAGACCCGGGGGCCATAGTTTTCACTAGAGGTTTCTCTCTTGAAAATAGCATACGGTGGGTAAACAAATTACTATTTTGGTTCTGGAACTTGCAGTGGCTAAAAAAGTATTTCGGGTGTCTCCCTGATGTCAGGGGAATATTTGAGTATTTATAGAGGTGGAATTAGGGTTTGATGTGCCATGAGGGGCCTACAAGCCTGGGGTGCCCCTAGGGCTTGTCGCTCCGTCTGGCTCTTCTGGCCTCCTCCCGAACCTTCCAGGGTCTCTTCTGGTCCAGAAAAAATTAATCAAAAGTTTTTTCTCCGTTTGGACTTCGCTTGATATTGATTTTCTGAAAAGCCAAAAACATGTGAAAATAGCAATAGGCACCGGGCACTAAGTTAATAGATTAGTCCCAAAAATGATATATAATTGCATATAATGATATATAAAACATCCAAGATTGATACTATAATAACATGGAACAATAAAATTTATAGATACGTTGGAGACATATCAATCATCCCCAAGCTTAATTCCTGCTCGTCCTTGAGTAGGTAAATGATAAAAACAGAGTTTTTGATGTGGAATGCTACCTATCACATTCATTATATAATCTTTTCTTTTGTAGAATGGATATTTAGACTTGAATGATTCGAAGCAATAGTCTATAATTTGACATGAAAACATCAATACTCAAGTATACCAACAAACAACCATGTCTTTCAAAATATCAACATTAAAGAAAGTTATCTCTAGGCCATTACGCCCAGTCATTGATCCATTCATGAAACACACTCAACATTAGCTACATCCAATGCACGAGGATGCCAATAATGTTCTCTAGTTGGTGCTTTATAAGAGAAGATGGAGACTCAAATAAAAAAATCATAAAAGTAAATAGATAGGCCCTTCACAGAGGGAAGCAGAGATTTGCAGAGGTGCAAAAGCTCAAAGTTTTAAAGAAGAGATAAAATTATTTTTGAGATAGGCATGCTTTTCCTGTCAACGAAAACTAATTCCCAATATCTTCCATGCTAGAAAAATTATAGGCGGTTTCCAAAAAGAAAGTAAAGTTTATTTCCTTTCGACCATTCTTTCACAATCCATGGCTAGCCGTATCCACAGGTGCCTTCTGTACCAACACTTTCCAAGGAATTTTGTTTCATTTCGGGACTGGGCATGCCTATTATCTGCCACACTCTCATGCAATGACAAGTGAATAAACACTCATCGTGAGAATAACATACCTAGCATGGAAAATATTGGCCACCCCCTGCCACTTCATGAGCCGTATGGGCACACAAAATGGAAATTTATTTTGAATGATTAGAGTTGGCACATGCAAATTTACTTGGAACGGCATGTAAATACGACATAGGTAGGTATGGTGGACTCATTTGGCACAAGTTTAGGTTTAAGTAATTGGATGCACAAGCCGTATTTCTGCTTAGTACAAGTGGAGGCTAGCAAATAGATTGAGAAGCGACCAACCAAAAAACGAAAATGGTCATAAACATGCATTGAACGTAACTAACACTGAATAATGCACAATAAGTAGGATGTAACTGTGTTGCATAACTATTGACTTTATGTTCATGCATAGGGAATCACAAACCTTAACACCAATATTCATACTAAAGCATAATTACTCACTAGCATAACTCACATATTATCATCTTCATATCACAAAACTATTGCAAGGAATCAAGCTTATAATATCCAATGATCTATATGAAAGTTTTTATTGTATCCCTCTTGGATGTTCATCATATTGGGGCCAAATTCACATCTTGTGCAAATTACCATCACTATTATCAACTCTCAAAATAATATAAGTGAAGCATGAGAGTGTATGTATTTCTTTAAAAATAAAACCACCGACATGCTCAAAAAGATCTAAGGGAAGCACTAGAGCAACTGCGTAGCTCAAAAAATTTAAGAGAAGCACATAGAGGATTCTAGAAAGTCATGATAAGCACTCAAAAATGTGTGTGCAACAAAGATGATGGTGACAAACTAAAAAAGCAAACCAAGCAAAGACTCATATAATACATGACGCTCCAAGAAAAACTCATATCATGTGATGAATAAAAATATAGCTCCAAGTAAAATTACCGATAGTTGGCAGAAGAAAGAGGGGATGCCTTCCGGGGCATCCGCAAGCTTAGTTGCTTGGGGTTCCTTGAATATTACCTTGGGGTGCCTAGGGCATTCCCAAGCTTAGTCTCTTGCCACTCCTTATTCCTTCATCCATCGTGATCTCACCCAAAACATGAAAACTTCACACACAAAACTCAATAAAACCTCGTGATATCCGTTAGTATAACAAAGCAAATCACTACTTTAGGTACTGTTGCAAACCCATTCATATTTTATTTTTGTATTATACCTATTGTATTCTAACTTCTCCATGGCTTATACCCCCCGATACAATCCATAGTTCCATAAAAATAAGCAAAACAATGCATCAAAAACAAAATCTATTAAAAACAGAACAGTCCGTAGCAATCTGAACATTAACCTGATTTCTATAACTCCGAAATTCTGAAAAAATAGGAAAACATGGGAAATTTGTATATCCATCATGTGTAAAAAAATTAGAATTTTATCATGCTCCAGCAAATCTCAACAATTCTGCTACTGGATGCAAAAGTTTCTGTTTTTGTACAGAATCAAAGCAACTATCATCCAAATCATCCCAAAGGCTTTACTTGGCACAAACACTACTTAAACATAAAAACACAATCATAACAGTAGCAAAATTGTGTGCAAACAAGAAAACAGAAGAAAAAATTATTGGGTTGTCTCCCAACAAGCTCTTTCTTTATAGCCATTAAGATAGGCTTGAAATTTTAACGATGCTCACATGAAAGACAAGAATTGAAGCACAAAGAGAGCTTCATAAAAATTGTGACAAATAAATTTGAGTCTAACATTCTTCCTATGCATAGACATTTTGTAGGCAAACAAATTATCAAGACAAGAAATATCTAGCATATGCAAAGAAGAAGAAAGAAACAATAGCAATCTCAACATAACGAGAGGTAATTTAGTAACACGAAAATTTCTACAACCATATTTTCCTCTCTCTCATAATAATTACATGTAGGATCATAATCAAATTCTACAATATATCTATCATATAAATTTTTCTCTTCATGATCCACATGCATACAAGGTTTATAATCTTCCACGATAGTGGGATTAACATCAAATGAAGTCATGACCTCTCCAAACCCACTTTTATCAATAATTTTATAAGATTGAACACTCTACAAATATGTTAGATTATTTTTACCTAAAGTTGATGCTCTTCTGAATGCACTTGCTATATTATTGCAAATATTATTATTAATATCATATTCACCATGAGGCTTAAATAAATTTTCAAGATCATAAGAAACATTATCACCCAAATCATGATCATTGCAATAAGTATTAGACATAACAAAATTATCATCCCCAAGGTGGGGTTTTTGCATATCATTAACATAACTAAGATTAATAGAATTTATAATAACATTATTGCAATCATGGTTTTCATTCAATGAGATATCGTGACTTACTTCATCAAAATTTTCAGATTCATGAATTTCAAGCAAAACTTCATAAAGATAATCTAGTGCACTCAACTCACTAGCAATTGGTTCATCATAATTGGATCTTTTAAAAAGATTAAGAAGAGGATCATGATCCATCATAATTTTTCTTATTTATTTTCTATTTTTGATTGTTGACATGAAGGCAAAAAGCAATCTAACAAGCAAATGAGCAAAAAGGCAAACGAAAAATATTTTTTGTGTTTTTGTGAAAACGTTTTACAAGTGGGGGGGGGGGGATGAAAACGAGAGGCAAATGGAAAATAATGTAAATGCAAGGAGATGTATTTTATGCGAAGGTACTCGATAGTTGTTGATGATGTCTCCTCGGCAACGGCGCCAGAAATCCTTCCTGCTACTTGTGATCTGTGTTAGCATTTCCCCAAACAGGAGAGGATGATGCACTATAGTAGAGATAAGTATTTCCCTTAGTTAAGAACCAAGGTTATCAATCTAGTAGGAAAACCAAGCAACAACTCATTAGCATTACCTGCACATAAACAACAAATCATTGCAACCCAACGCAAACAAGGGGTTGTTAATCCCTTGGTGGTTACAAGAAAGATTAAATTGTGTAGTTTTTTATTGATAGATCGGTAAAAAATACAAAGGAAAATAAATAAAAGAAAAGCATAGAAGTTTTTTTGGTTTTAATATGATAAAAGATAGACCCGGGGGCCATATTTTTCACTAGAGCTTCTCTCTTGATAATAACATACGGCGGGTAAACAAATTACTGTCTGGCAATTGATAGAAAATCAATTAATTATGATGATATCCAAGACAATGATCATGTATATAGGTATCACGTCCGACAAAAGTAGACCGAAATGACTCTACATCTACTACTATTACTCCACACATCGACCGCTATCTGGCATGCATCTAGTGTATTAAGTTAATAGGAAAACGGAGTAACACATTAAGAAAGATGATATGATGTAGACAAGATAAACTCACGTATGAATAAATCCTATATTTTTACCCTTAATTGCAATGATACATACGTGCCATGTTGTCAGCGGGGAAGCACGATCACCTATGGGGCAGGAGTGCCCCTTTGTGGTTCGGCATGGGGACGACCACGTTGCACAAAGAGTAGAAGTAGCAAGGGACAACACGGCGACAGAAATCTCTCTTTTACCCAAGTTCGGGCCGCTTTGCAACGTAAAACCCTACTTCTGCTATGGTGGATTAATTTGGATGAACACAAAGGCACAACGTGCTCTGGCCTGGCAAGGTTGCCTCGGGAAGAGCAGTGTGAACCTACAAGTGTGAAGGGATCAAATGTTTGAACCCCTTGCTAGGTTGCCTCGAGCCTCCTTTTATAGGTTAAGGGGCGACCATAGTGGGAAAATAGTCATTTCAGGGTGATTAGAAAGCTAACAGTGCTATCATACCTAACTCTGGTAGTTAGGACAAAGTGCATTAAATGCGCTGCTAGGTGTCGTGCTGAGGTTGAAGCCCAGCAAGCCTGTCGCGCCGCTTATCCATTCTTTCCTTATTAGCTTGACACGCCTCCTGGACAGGTGTCAATAAAGCTAATCCCTTCTCTTCTATGCGGCGACGTGCTTGAACGGATCTACCTAGCTGCTTGATAGCTTGATACCGCACGGATTGATGACTGGGGTACGATGAGGTGGAGCGGTGGCGTCTTGGTTATGGTTTTGCCGGCAAGGAGCCTGGTGGGTCCTGGTCTTGATGGCCCCAGAAACCTTGCCTGGATGAACTGGACTTGTCCTTAGGTGTGGCTTCGACCTGGCCAGTCTCTCCTTCCCGGCAAGGGAGGCCTCCCCGAGGTGGTCTTCTGCTAGCTTATTCTTCTTAATGCTCTCCTTGATGTCACGAAGAGCGGTTTCTCTGGCGTATCTTTGTGTCATGCATTGTTAGTGGATGTATGATTGCCAGTATCCTTGTGCATGAGTTCGGGTGGAAAATGTGAATGTTTGTCGCACCGACAGGAGCTCCTGGGCCTGGTCCATATGTGCCGCTGGGCATCATTGGGGTAGGCCCAAAAAATGCATAGTCTTGCACTCTGATCCTACCATGATGGAATCCATGTTCCTTGAGATCTTCTTTGCTTCTTCATTAACTTAGGATTGAGTTAACCCTCCAGGCCCCACGGGACGTGCTATGTCAAAACGATGTGGGTCGCGTTCGTGGGGGCTAATTAGGGTGCCAGCGCGTGAACCGGGGGTAACTGCCATCTCGCCTCACCCACCATGCATGCCGTTTCCACCATGTGCGCTGCATCCATTGCTTGGTTGGTGGCGGATGCGCAGGGCATGGGAATGTGTGCCATGG
Organism: Triticum timopheevii; assembly: GCA_963921465.1. Taxonomy (NCBI): domain Eukaryota; kingdom Viridiplantae; phylum Streptophyta; class Magnoliopsida; order Poales; family Poaceae; genus Triticum; species Triticum timopheevii. Next base: position 246,018,807 of record OY997262.1, on the reverse strand, counting down.
AAGGAGGCGCAGTGCCCTGGATTGGCACAGAGGGGCGTCCCGGGAATTTGGATGCCATTAGTGGCGCAGACAGGCCGGATTAGAGGAGTGTGGCGGTTGCCCCAGGGTAGTGGAGAGCTAGCCTCCCGCCCCGCCCTACTATAAAAGGGGGTGTGAGGGGGATGGAGATGTTCATCCATGCATCTTCCCCTCTTTCTCCTTGCTCTCTTCTCCACCATAACAAGGGGAAGGGGTCGTGCTTGGGCTCCGGCGGTGGCAACAAGGGCTTCCTCTTGGCACCATGTTCTTGCCCCCGTCCTGGATGTAGCGGCAGGATCTAGTGTACAAGGCGAAGCCGCAGGGCATGGCCAGGGTCGACGAGGCACTCGGGGTCGAGGTGGACATGGTGGTGCGCTGGCCGCGCCTCCCCCAGCCGCTCTGATCCCAATGGCGGGCCATGTAGGGGACATGGCGCTGGAGTTCATCGTCAGGTTGCATGCGCCCCCGCGTAGCCACCTGCAGCTGCCTCGCCCCTTCACCAGAATGATGGAGATTGAGCAGTCACTCAGGCTGGGGTTTCATATTAGCGGCTGCTGTAATCACGTGACATGGGCGGACGTTGAGTTCCCCGCACCGCACGTCATGCTTTTCAGGAGTGGCTAGAAAACCTTCGCCCGTGCCCACCAGTTGCAATTGGCGGAAGGGCATGTCCTCTGCTTCAAGTTGGTGCAGGCTGATCTGCTGTTCATCAAGGTCTTCAGACGCTCAGGTGCTTGCTTAGGGTGTTGCATGGAGAGCTCGACTGATGATGAAAGCTCCTCTTCGAGCGACTGTGACAAAGAGGACACTAACGGCGAAGACGGCTAAGCCAAGCCCCCGGTCGTCAAGCATGAAGACAACGACTCAGACTCCAGTTGAGTGTCGAACGCACCGTCACCGTCGGCTAGGCACCGGCAGCACCATCATCTCCAGCTGGACCCCGAGAGAGCGATTTGCTAGTGTTTTTGGCTTGGTCGACACCGCTTCCTCCAGCTGGACCCTGGTAGGCTTCCTTGTGGACTCCGGCTTCATCTTCCCTGCCGGTGTCCCTCTTGCCGCGTTCCTCTAGTCCTGGCGGGGGTGACCAGGGCATCACCTAGCCACTCTCCCCGTCCCCGGCCTCTTCTTCCTTGCTGGGGAGGTGCCCTCCCAATCTTGTCAGGCTATGTCCCACTAGTCCTGACGGGGTCAGGATAGGCTTCTTCCCAGGCACTCATTTTGCCCTTTTTCTGTCTCGATCCAACTCCTAAGAGGAGAGGGACAAGACAGGCATTATAGGGCACTTATATTTTTTCATATCAAAAGATGTAGACACTTGCCAAATTTTAAATCATGTAATCCTATATCCATGTTTGCATTCCGTATGATCTGTACTTGTTATCTACATATTAATGGAAAAAATGTTTCGCATGTACTTGTGCATGTATCAAAACATGCTGAGGGGTGATCCTTCAATACTACCAAGTAAACAAGGCTTCCTGGCAATGCATCCTGCCGGCCCTCACCATAGCTGCTACTAAGCCTCGTTCGATGGGTTCAAAACAGGTTAGGAGCATGGATGAAGGCTGGCCCCTTGTTGACCTCCTGTCAAATGTTTCTGCAACCAGCTTGATCGAGAGGGTTTGAACCAAGAGATGGGAGCACAGATGACGGAGGCAACGAGGTCTCCCTATGCACAAGTTTCGCATACGTGAACACAACATGGAGCGTTAGGATGAACTTATCTTTGTTTGTTGTCCTCCTTATCGTTCTAGATAGGGAAGAGGTTGTCGGGGATCAGCGCAGGGCCATGTACTCATCTCCCCCTCCGGGAACCATCATGAAGAAACTTCCCTGTCACCATCAAAGAGAGAGGGGGGGGGGGGTAACACATGTATATTGATTAGCTCACTCAAGAGCTATTATGATAAACTTGTGCTCAAGTAAATATGAATGCATGCATGCAAGTTTTTATGGAAGAGCGCTTCGTTTCATTAGCTTGGCACAGGGTCTACGCCTGGCTTTGTACAAAGGGTTACAAGTCCGAGGGACTATGCTTGTACAAAACAGGTTGCCGGGGTAAGGCTCGGCAACCTGCGCCTTACAGGTAGAACTTGCAAAGATGTTGAATATTCCATGAGTTTTCATTGGGATGCCATTTTCAGTCTGCAGACGGACTGTGTGAGGTCTGGTGACACTTACTACCCGGTAAGGGCCTTTCCACTTTGGTGTCAACTTGTTTGAACCCTTGGCAGACTGAACACACCTAAGGACAAGGTCTCCATCCTCAAGGCTCTGGGCGTTAACCCTACGGCTATGGTAGCAGCGCAGGGCTTGCTGGTATCGTGCAGCAGGTACAACGGCCCGAAGACTATCTTCCTCGAGGATCACGGCATCGTCATGCCGTAGTTGCTCTTTCTCTACTTCATCATAGGCAAGGACTCAAGGTGACCCGTATATGAGTTTCATGGGGAGCACCACTTCTGCACCATATACCTGGGAGAAGGGAGTCTGGCTAGTAGCTCTATTTGGTGTCCTTTTGATTGACCAAAGAACCACCAGCAACTCATCAATCTAGCGCTTGCCGCATTTTTCGTAGTCTATCAAAGGTTCTTGTCTTCAGCCCTTGCAACACTTCAGCATTCATCCTTTCGGCCTGTCCGTTGCTTCTTGGCTGGGCAACAGAGGCGAAAGAGACCTTGATTCCAAGGCTCTGGATGTACTGCATGAAGGCGCGGCTTGTAAACTGGGTGCCGTTGTCGGTAATTACCCTGCTGGGCACTCCAAAATGACACATCAGTCCTTTGAGGAACTTGATAGCTGACTGCGCCATCACCTTTCTCACTGGCTCCACTTCGGGCCACTTTGTAAACTTCTCAATTGCCACGTATAAGAATTTAAAGCCCTCAGTACCATGGGGGAAGGGGTCCTAGATGTCAAGCCCCCAGACTGCAAAGGGCCAGGATAAAGGGATGGTCTGCAAGGATTGAGCTGGTTGGTGGATATTCTTGGAGTGGAACCGGCATGCTTCACACTTGGGACGAGCTTAGTTGCATCCTGGAGGGCGGTGGGACAGTAGAACCCTTGCCGGAAAGCTTTCCCGGCAAGTGCTCTTTATCCCAAATGTGACCCGCACGTGCCTCCATGTATCTCTGCCAACAACACCACTCCATCTTCTTGACTGATACACTTCAGCTTCATGCCATTAGGCCTCTTTTGTACAGAATGTTGTCCAGAAACTGGTACATACTTGATTGCCGGGCCACTTTCTCAGATTCCTCTGGATCATCAGGACGTTCTCCAGTTTGCAAGAGTTGGACTATGTGTTATGCCCATGCCGGAGCTTGAGGCTTGATGACAAGTACTAAAGGCATCTCTTTTGCTGAGGGAGCGCTTACCTCGACATTAAGAACCTGGGGTCCTGCCGTAGAGCATAGCTCAGCAGTCCTCATAGAGTCTTTTCTGGCAAGCTTCTCACCAGCGGATTCAAGGAGCTCTACCGGGAAATGCTTGCCGGTGTTGAGCTTCCTCCTATTCCTTTTTTTGCAGGGTCAAAGTTTTCTCTCTTGTTCCTTTTTATTTTTATCCTTTGGCAAGCATTATGCACTACAAAAAAAAGACACATCCGTGACATTTTGGGCCGAACGAATTTTTTTCTGTCATACTTATGACACTTCTATGACGATAATTGTGACAAAACCCGGTATCATCATAGATGTGGTGGGCTCCTACTTCTATGACAAAACATCATGACAAAAAATGGGTTTTTTGTCCTGGGCGGACCGGAGACGCAGCTACATGACATTGTTTGGGCCGTCCATGACGGAAAAAAACCGTGGGAGAAGCGAGGGCGAGGAAAATTTCGGCGAGTTCCCGGTTACGGTGGGAGGTCGGGGGCCGAGCGATGCACGTTTCTCTCATACACGTACGCGCGTGTGTGCGAGGCGTTGGATCTAACTGAACCCGAGCGAGGCATTGGTCTCTAACTGAACCCGAGCGATTGCACTACAGGCTACGCGTTACTGAACCCGAGCGATTGATCGATGGCTGTTAACTGAACCCGATCGAGCGATTCCTTCGCTACTGCTGCTAACTGAAGCCGATCGATGCTGCCTCTGGATGAATAGTGAGCATTGTAGGGGGAGGGGGAGGGGTTGGATTTACAGTGAGCGGTGGGGGTGGATGAACAGGAACCCGTGGCGTTGCCTCTGGATGAACAGGACCCCGATCGATCGAGCCGGTTGGGGCTGAATGAACAGGATCCCGTGGAGGGCTGGATGAACAGGACGACCCCGTGGAGGGCTGGATGAACAGTAGATGGTGGAGGGGTGGATGAACAGTAGCCCGTGGAGGGGTGGTTGAACAAGAGCCCATGGAGAGGGGTGGTTAAACAGGAGCCGGTGGAGTAGTGCGCGGTGGAGGCTGGATGAACAGGAGCCCATGGATGAACAGTCGCAAGTGGGGGCTGGAGGAGGTCGACGGTGGATGAACAGTAGCCCGTGGAGGCTGGAGGAGGTCGATGGTGGAGATGAACAATATCTCGTGGAGTCCCGTTTTGCGGTACGCCACACCCCTCCCGATGAACAGGACCCCCATTTTGACCATAGCGCTCCAACACCAGTTCGTTTCGTCCGTTTTGCGGTACGCCACACCCCTCCCGATCAACAGGACCCCCGTTTCGACCGTAGGAGGTCCGTTTCCTCCGTTTTCCAGTACGCCAGACCCCTCTCGATGAACATGATCCCGTTTCGAACATGGCCGGTCGAACATAAGGCCATTTCCTCCGTTCTGCGGTACGCCAGGCCTCGTTTCCATCGCCTGTTCCGTCCAAGCCGGTTGGCTCCCATGCGTTCCGTTGCCTCCCGATGAACACGACGCATTTCGTTGCCTCCCCATGAACACGACACATTCCGTTGCCTCCCCATGAACACGACGACAACGCAGTTTCTCCGTTCTGACCCAGCCATGTACATGAGCCCTGGCCGTATGTATGCGCGAGTAGGCGTTCGAGACCCGGCCCGTATGTACGTACGTGGCCATATTTACTTTCTTGCACCCTGGCAGTTGTATGTACGTGTACATGCTACGTGCGCGCCTCTACTACAACACGTGCGCGCCTGTACATCGACCAGTATGTACGTACACGTTCGCGACCAGAATGACAACGCTACGTACACTTCAACCAGGTGGGTCCCGACTATCAGGCAATTCCTTGCGTGCGAGCTGGTGGGTCCCAGCAGTCAGGGGCGAATCATTTTTTTTCCCGGACGCACTTCCTTGCATGCAAAGATGTAGCTGGTGGGTCCCAGCAGTCAGGGGGCGAATCATTTTTTTTGCCTGTAATATGGACGCACTTCCTTGCGTGCGAAGATGTAGCTGGTAGGTCCTAGCACTCAGGGGGAAACATTTTTTTCGCAAAATATGGTGGCCCGTCCGATGGGTCCCTGCTGTCAGGTGGAGGAATAATTATTTTGTGCGTAATAAGGACGCACTTCCTTGCGGCTGCCGTGGACCCAGCTGTCAGCCTCTCCATGTATAGTACTCGTCCGATGGAAGTCGGTCGTTGACCACGTTGACCACGCCGTGCCGAGAGCACCACGGCGGTGGACGACGGTGAGGCCTAAGAAGGGGACAACGTGGAGCCGGGGAAGACGCGGCAGTGGATGCCCACGCGGAGAGGAGTACGAGGGTCCACTGGTTCGACTGTGGTTTGAGGCTGTCGTCGCCACAGAATAACAGGGGGTGCGGGTGAGTAGAGGGATGGCCTGGCCAGCGGTGGGAGTAGTATGGGGGCGGTGAGGCCTCCGCGGCATCACAGCCGGCCATGGGAGACAGGAGCATTCGGCACGACCAGCGCTGCTTTGGGCGGCTGGAGCAAGAAGACCAGAGGTTGAAGAAGCACTACGGCCGTTGGATGGACATCGTACAGTCACTGGAGCTAGAATCGTTCATATTGACTAAAGTTGACAAAGGTCTCTGTCCCAGTCAACTTAGTAGGTCCACAAGTCAGCCTCCCACCATGGTGGGTCCCAGCTAGCAGGGGGAGTATTCATTTTTTTGTGCGTAATAAGGAGGCACTTCCGGTGGGTCCGAGCTGACAGCGGGGGGAACGTTTTTTTTCACGAAATACGGTGGCCCGTCCAGTAGGTCCCAACAGTCAGGGGGAAACGTTTTTTTCACGAAATACGGTGGCCGGTCGGGTGGGTCCCAGCGGTCAGGGGGGAAACGTGTTTTTCGTGAAATACTGGTGGCCCGTCCGGTGGGTCCTTGCTGTCAGGTGGAGGAATAATTATTTTCCGCGTAATAAGGAGGCACTTCCTTGCGGCAGCTGTGGACCCAGCTGTTAACCTCTCCACGTACAGTACTCTTCCGATGGAATTCGGTCGTTGACAACATTGACCACGCCACGCCGAGAGCGCCATGGTGGTGGACGACGGCGAGGCCTAGGAAGGGGACGACGCGGAGCCAGGGAAGACGCGGCAGTGGATGCCCATGCGGAGAGGAGTACGAGGGTTCACTGGTTCGGTTGCGCTGCCGTCGCCACAGAATAACAGGGGGTGTGGGTGAGTGGAGTGTAGGGATGGCCTGGCCAGCGGTGGGAGTAGTATGGGGGCGGTGAGGCCTCCGCGGCAGCACAACCGGCCACGGGAGGCAGGAGCAGGCGGCACGACCGGCGCTGCTTTGGGCGGCTGGAGCAAGAAGACCAGAGGTTGAAGAAGCACTACGACCGTTGGATGGACATCGTATGGTCAGTCGAGCTAGAATCGTGCATATTGACTAAGTTGACAAAGCCCTCCGTCCCCTTCAACTTAGTAGGCCCACTATACTGGGTCCCAGCTAGTAGGGGGAGTATTCATTTTTTGTGCGTAATAAGGAGGCACTTCCTTGCGTGCAAAGATATATCTGGTGGGTCCGAGCTGTCAGCGGTGGTAACGTTTTTTTCACAAAATACAGAGGCCCTTTTGGTGGGTCCCACATGTGAGCTGGAGGAATCATTATTTTGCACGTAATAAGGAGGTATTTCCTTGCGTGCGACCGTGGACCCAGCTGTCAGCCTCTCCATGTACAGTCCACTTCAGATGCATGTCGGTCGTTGACCACGTTGACCATGCCATGCCGAGAGCACCAGGGCGGTGGACGATGGCGAGGCCTAGGATGGGAACGACACGGAGCCAGGGAAGACTCAATAGTTGTTTCCCACGCGGAGGCGAGTACGACTGTACGAGGGTTTACTGGTTCGTCTACCATCGCCGGAGAATAACAGCAGGTGTGGGTGAGTAGAGGGATGGCTAGGCCAGCGATGGGAGTACGATGGGGCGTTGAGGTTTGCACGGCAGCACAACCGGCCGCAGGGAGGAGGGAGCAGGTAGTCCCACCAGCGCTTGTTTGAGCGGCTGGAGCAGGAAGAGCAGAGATCGAAGAAGCACGACGACCGTTGGATGGACATCCAACAGTCATTGCTTGTGCATCAACCTTTTTTTAGGAAAGCCTCAAATCTATCGAAAACAGCATACATGCCATCTGCCATTATTTCTAATAATTTACAGCCCATTTGCTAATTCTTACATTTTTTGGAGCCCATATTCTTTTGTTATCATTACATCCCATATTGTGGCCACGGTTAAAAAATTATATGAAATTTTGCATATGTCGGTGCGGTCTGAACTATTTCTAATCCCAAAATTTCGAGTCACATTCAGACTGATTTTAAAAATAAATGTATATCAATATAAAATCCAATAAATTGTCCACGCATAAAAATCAATGCAATTTAAAATCTCAAAATGAAAAAAAAAGAAATTTGAAACTAATTGCCAGTTTGATGTGTTTTAAAAATGTACAACCCATTTCTCATTACTGATAGGCCATTTTCTCAGCCAACCGAATGAAGCTCCCCTCGTCTTGAAAGATTTGCAGCCCAACAGGCCTGATAAACGACTTACTTGACAAATCACAAAATAACTGGGCTAGCCATATTCAGAAAGAAAAAAACTACTAGGCTGGTCTGTGGTAAACATAAAAGAAAAGGCTATCTAGACAGGCCAGAGTGTCCCGCATAGCCCAGTTGACACCCTGCTTCCGTCTCAAAAACACATTAGATAAATGCCACTCCAATTATGGCGATTCATAAAAATGCCACTGCAATTTCCAAACTTTGAAAAATGCCACTGCAATTTTTGCAAACTTTGAAACACGCCACTGCAGTTTGCAAACTTTGAAAAATGCCACTCCATAATTTGAAAAATGCCACTAGAAATGGCATGAAATGACATTTTTCAAAGTTTGGAAATTGCAGTGGCCTTTCTCGGGAACACCAGATTTGGAGTGGCATTTATCAAATAAGCCCAAAACAAAAATAACTGGGCGAGCTGTTGGGTCCCTGGTGTCAGCCGCTCGTTGTGCAATTCTCTCGTTTATTGACTACGTTGACAATGGCATGGGACCCAGATGTCAGAAATCCACTAGGAAGAGCCATTTTTTATTGGCTTGAAATAAGGACGCACTTGCTTGCATACTTCCATGACCTTGGCGGGTCCCTGCTGTCATCCTCTCCACGTACAATCATCTTCTGATTGTGTACGCGTCAACTTGGTAGGCCCATAAGTCAGCCTCTAAACCCATGGAGTAAAAATACAACCCATTTAAAAAAATAACAGCCCATTCCATACGTTCAGACGGAAACTTCAACATTCAGAGCAAAGTAACAGGTCTGATCCACGTATAGAGTACTGAACTTCCACGTTGACAACCATCATAGCCAAGTTAACTATCTACTCCCACTAATACTCTAGTAGCGTACAAGTACTAACTTACCCTTAGCTAACTAGACGATGCCGGCCACCATCTGCGGTACATGCTAAACACCGGCACCGGCGTCCTGCGCCTCGCCTCGGACTTGCCAGAGGTGCGATAGGGCGCGTTGCTCGCGCGCGTTGACCCTTTCCATGCCTGCGTGGTCCACTGAAGCTTCGGCTTCCAAGCGGGAAACCCACTTGACGAGATGGTAGTAAAAATCGGCGTCGTGAACGCCCTGCGTGCCCGACAGCCTCCAGGGCTATTTGCCGGGCGCCGGCCTCCATGTAGTCGGCCCAATTGCGGGCGCTCTGCTCGCGACTCAGAGCATCGGTGCGTTGCTGCTCCCGCTGGCGGCGCAAATCGGTGATACGCTGCTCCTCCGCCAGGCGGTCGCGCTCCAACAACTCCTGCTCCTCCGCCAGGCGGTCGTGCTCCAACAAGTCCTCAATCTCCGCATTGCCATATAAAGACAGATAGAATGCCTCCTCCCTCCGTCTGCCTTCCGGTGAAAAACCGAACACTAGTTCCGGTGGTGACCGCCTCCGGCATCGCCTACCGCGGACGGGCGGGGGCATGGCGGAGGTGGCGAGCGACATCGGGCCGGTGGGGGCTTATGAGGATATGGCGAGTTGGGTCATGGTGCCACCAGAGAAGGCTGGGAAACAATACTTATAGGCAGAAGGTAGAGCGACGGTCATCGGAATTCAATGCATAAGCAGGCATGGCTTAGCGCGCCAGCTTGCCGTGGAAAGCTAGAGAAACTAAAATTATAACTGTGTCGTCCCGTCCCGTCTGGGTCGCACGACGGCATGGCGGTCAAACGAGTGCACTCGAATCATCTCCCTCCTTGTCAATAATGATTCCACGGATTTAAAAAGCCCGCAACAATTACAGTTAGCTGCCTTAATTACGGCCGGCTGCATGTAGGCACTCAGAATCGCTCGCAGCCAATATGTGGAGCAGCATGTAACGAGTCACAGCCGAGGGCACGCATGCAGCCACTTAAATTGCCGGAATTAATTAGGCTTAAACTTCTACATGCCGTTAATTATTGCCATGCCTTGGTCTTGCTGCTTTGCTCACGAGACTAATAAACCCGGACGGAGGGAGTACCTTGGTTGGTGAGAGGTTTGAATTAAGCCCTGCAAACCAGAAAGGAGGTACTAGTACGTGCGTGATCCGCTATTTATTCGTGTAGGATCGAGTAGGTCGTGTCTTGAATTGAGCCCTGCAAACCAGAAAGGAGGTAGTACGTGCATGATCCGCTATTTATCCATGTAGGATCGATTAGGTAGGATAGTGTAGCTTGTTAGTTTCTTCAGAGGTAGGAATTTTTATTCAAAAAACTTCCACTTCGGATCTTGCGTCGCAAATAAAACTGCCATGAGCGCATTAGTAGGCTAGCTAGTGATCGATCAGTAACTTGTAAACACTAAGCGAACAGAAATAAGTAACTGTTAATGCATCTCAATGATTCACAGATCATATACAAATATGTAGCTCCAAAAGCAAAGATCAGCCAGTTCGGATCTTGCGTAGCAACTAAAACTAACTAGTACGATTCCCATACATAAGAACAACATGTTAATGCATCTCAATGATTCACAGATCATATACAAATATGTAGCTCCAAAAGCAAAGATCTAGAAAAAACATTTGTTCTTCCTACTAACATGGATGCTTCTCTTGGCCAACATTCAGTACAGACTGAAAGGCAAATTTGTTTGTGAAGTCTACAATTCCTCTTGCAAACGTAAGTGGTTTCACCAACAACTGGAACCATGAGAATGAGCCACACATGATGGAGGAACATCCACTGCAATATGATTTGGACTTCTCTTGATCACACCGCGAGGCTATTTTCGGAATACAAACTTTAACTTAGGCAAAATGATGCCCATTGTATAATCATACCAAAGCAATGAAGCACCTAGTGTTGGCCAATAAATAGTACATTACTACTTTTCTGCAGTCCATGAAGTGACTATCCAATCTTTCCATGTCTATTTTCAAATGGCACTGCATGCAGTGACTATATTATTCTCTTGTGCAGTTCAACCAAGATTGCGGACACTTTGTTTGTTTGCCAAATAGCAACGGGCAGACATCTCTGTCTGCACAAATATCAAGTAGCTAGTAAACATATAGCACACCTTGTATTTTCGGGTTGAACATGTCTCTTCCGCTTAGCATCTGTCATGTTCTGCACTAGACAATCTGATATAGTTATGTTTTGCCCTGGACAATTTCATACTGAATTGATTTGCTAGTTTAGAGCAGAAATATAGCGCCTATTCTTCATCAGACCAAGGATATCCATGTTCGCAGTGATGGAATAGGTGAAATCGATACAACCGAAATTGAGCATCCAATCATTGAATCATGTCCTGCACCTCCAATGTAGGTCCACCCTGCCAACAAATTCAAATGCAAACCACTAGAATTACTATCTAATGACAGTACAAAAAGAGTAGCAAGATAGTAGCAAACCATGTACCTTCATAATGAACAACTCATAGTGCCACCAATTGGATATAAAGGTTTGGAAAAAAACATGCTCCTAATGTTGAACCAGTTGGACTTTTTGTGCAGTTCCACTAAAATCGAGCATCCCTGTTTGCATAGATATTGAAAGTGTGATTACTGTAAAAACGACCCTAGTTGAAGCATAGACTCACAAATATAAGCATTCCAAGTTCTTAATGGAAAAGGTAGCAAGACTGTTTCTAACCACCTATTTGAAGGAATAAATAAGGCAACAACGGCTGATGTCAGAAAGGCATATATAGTTATTTTTGAAAGAATGATCGACTCCTGACATTTCCTCTTCTTTTAAGCATATTTTGTGCAGTTTAACTAAAATAAAATGCCATCACCGCCTTGACAATTCAGTGACACTGTACAAAAGGAAATGACTTAACATTACCTCATGATGTCAGATATGTAGTCGATAGGCATTAGAGACAAACATACAGACCTCCTTCGATAACATAATGAACATTAATTTTAACAAAGGCCTGACTAGCTTTACTGGGATAATTTGAGTGAACTCTACACCCTCTGTTCCTTAGTATAAGACGTCTTCGCAGTTCAATTTAAAGTACCCAAACGTCTAGTACTTAGAAAAACAGGTAGTAGTTTTCTTGAGCACATATCTGGGAAAGCTTGCCACACTTTATTTATGTCCATATGCTAATGCAACACCATTCGAATACTACAAATATACACTAATCCACTGGCTAGTGCAATAGTAGAGTAGTTAGTTTATTACAGGGTACAGTGCAATGGTTTTACTGAACAGATTTCAGTAAACTCTAGCACTGGAAGATTTCTATAAGAATTAACAATACAAAATGTAAAGGTAACAAGTTTCAGCATTGGTATACTAGTTGTGCATGAGCATTAGACCAAATACAAAAGTCTTAAGGTAACTAGCATTATTAACTAATGACAGTATAAAAAATTGCAAACCATGTACCTCCAAGGTAAATATCATTTCGAACTCGTGGGGACCTAAAAAATTGCTATCCCGATCTTGATAATCGATCAAACATAAAAACTTGATCGAACGAATCAAGAGAACAGCCGGAGGAGGAGGTGCCCACTCTTAAACTTTCCTCTTGTCTGCATAATTTTTTGTGCAGTTTAACAAAAATAAAATGACATCAGCACCTTGGCATTTTGGTGACACTGTACAAAAAAATTAACTTATCTCATGAAAGTGAGGTATGTAATCTATAAGCATTAACAGTGCAAAAATCTGACGGTAGTAACAAGTTTCAACGTTGGTATACTGGCTATGCAATAACATTAGAATGCCTTAGCTGAAAAATCTTTAATACATCCACAATCAACAGCTAACCCTGAAAGAATCCAGTGACATTAAATGGCATTGCTTAAATTTATCGGTGGCATTAGACTGAGAGCAGCATTAGTTAAATGTGGCATCACTTTAGCAGTAGCATTGCTTGACTTGACTGCTGGTGTTATACTAACAACAAAAAAGTGGCAATAAGAGCATGGGAGGCCCATTCGTTCAGTGGGCGCACCAGTACAATGTACCTCCACGGACGTAGAGTGGTGAGGGAGGTATGGTTGCCCAGAGCAACAAATATCCATGCAGCATATGTGGATTATGTCCCATTTTTGTTCTCTTTAGCCACCTTTTTCCTATGTGAGGACAACAAACCGATCGACCTAGTCATTCTCTATTATGTTGTCATGCCTTTCTACGCTTCTTCAACCAAGAGACACGAGACTCGTTCCTTAGCTACTGATTTCCCCCTTTTCAACCTAGATGCGGGTTCGATGCCTACTCTCTTGGACAGTACAGTCTCCCTTCCTTTCCTTATTCAACCCAGACATGGATTAGTCTGCATGAAGTAGGGTTTCCTTTAATAGTGCAAATTATGGTTTTCGTCTGCGTGGCTAGCAGAGCAGAGGATAGCAAATTGGGAAGATGGTGGAGTGGAAAAATATCCACATGCAACGACGTGGTAGATGGGGCAATAGAACAAGGGTATGGTTCAAAAAGAGGTAGCATACCTGAGGGTCGGCCGGAAGTGGCTTTGCTCGTGGTCGTCGTAATCCGCACAGACTACGGCAGCGAGCTTCTGGATGGAGGCCATCCCACGCAGGCGCTAGGTCTGAGAGGACGGCCTTGTTGTCAGTGTGTGACCTCGCTCGCCGACGACGAGTGCGTCAATGCTGCATGTCCTTTTCTTCCCCGGCGGATCTGTGACCACCGGTGAGGAGGGAGAGAGAGGCCGTCTTTTTTAGATCTGGAGAGAGGGTGATAGTGTGAGAAGCAAGTGGGCAGCCCGTAGCAAGAAAGCGTTGAAGCTCCAGCCTATATATCTTTTTTATACTACTAGTACTGGAGGTGGAGTAGTGGTAGAGTAGTTTATATTTTCTCTGTGTACAGTACCAGTTAGTCGTGCTTCAAAACTGAACGGCACGCCATTAAAAAAATAAAGGTCTATAACTAATGCAGCACCTCGGGCCAATGCGGCCAGATCGCATTTTGCACGAGAAATTACACACCATGTTTCATTGACATGTGGTCCTGTTCCAACATATCAGTGAGACGACGGTGAGTCCTTTTCTACTAGTATTTCTGAATGGACGTGTAGGCCGGGGTGCCTCTTCGTGAACCGTGGCAAACTGGCAACCGTCCGCCGACTCTTCGCCTTTCCCTCTTGATTTGGAACTGATGTCGCATGCTCTTCCTCTCCCTCCCCCATTTGCCTTCAGCCCTTCACCCTTCCTTCTGCCATTGTTCAATCATCTTCTCCATGGAGGGAACAGGCCGGAAACGACCCCGTTATTCTTGCCCCGATCTGAAAGATGACGTGGTGGAGGAACTCATTGATTGGTGCGACGTCATCACCTCGGCTAGCATGGCAGGTTCGTTCAAGACCATTCTCGACTCAACTAATAACATCATTACAAGGAACCCAAGAGTCAAGGAGCGGTTTGATCTCCCCTATCTTATTTGCCGTAACCCTGATGACTGGTGCGGGGACAACAGAGGACTCGCCTTATGCAAGTTGATGTCGCTTGATAATGATACGCATGATGTTAAGATGCCATCGCTTGAGAGTAAGGCTTGGGCAGGCGCAAATGGAGATTGGGTTGTTTACATTGGGTCCAACTGCGAGTGGGAACTTGTGAATGTGTACACTCGTGACCGGGTTCCACTTCCAAAAATCTCACCAGACTGCCCAGAGGTTGAGCACACCAATATTGTACGCACGTTCAAATACGATCATGGTGACTGTCTTCTATGGAAGATAGCAATTTGTCGAGTTCCCAACCGCTCTTGGAATTACAAGAAATATGAAGTTGTTGCTATCTCCAACAAGCTTGTTGCCGTCCTTCGTGGTTCGACTAGATGGATATTGCTCAAAAATCAGTTTCTGTACACGGATGAGTACTGTGATGCAATTCAATACGAGGGCCTTGTGTTTGCTTCCACCACTCATGGCACTGTTGTTGCATGGGATCCTCGTAGTTTCGGTACATTTGTCTTCCACCGTAATTATAATTGTTTCATCCACATGCATGCGGGTTAGCAAGTTTCCCTTTACTAATTAACCTTCTTCTTGTGTTTCCAAGGTCTTGTGAACATTCCACCACCTATACTTGAAAATTTTTATAACCAAGGGGGAGATGACGAAGGTGATGATCACGAGCATGAGGACGAGCAGTGCCCATATACTCTGGGGCGCCTGGCAACTAATTCTGATGGATCACCTCTTCTTGTGTGTATACAGCCCACTAATGATGTTACTACTAAGGAAGCAGGTGTAGTCTCCCATGGTCGAACTCTCCGGACCTATTCCAACACCGTTGCATGGTATTCGGGATGGATACTAGTGTGCTAGCACCAACACCTTCTCCCTGGTACAGAATTGATAGTCTTGGAGAAAACTCGCTCTTCCTTGGACAAAACTATCCAATGATGGTGAAAGGCGATCCAACTGCTGTTGACACAACGTTACTACCATTTATGAGAAGCAACTGTATCTATACCTCAGACATTTGGGTGGTTCCCTACCCTGGTACTGATATAGTAGGCCGCTTCAGCCTGGATGATCAGTCCTGCATTGGTCTCGAGATAGACAATGGATGGCCCATCCCAGAGAATCACTTGTGGTTCAAAGCAAGCATTTCCAACGCCGAGGATTAGTTGAGTTGAAGTTCATTTCATTGCTTGTTATTTGTTGTGTGATGAAAACTTTAGTATTTATAATGTATCCTCGTTGTCCATGCGGGTTGATGACCTATTGTATGTAATAAAATGATATGCCTATGATAAACTTACTAAATTTATGAATGGCTTCCGAGTCGCTTCTCTGAGTGAGTGGTGCGATGAGGCAAAAAAATATTTTCTGAATACATAATTGTACGTGCATTGCAACAGGTTATCGGATGAGGCCAATCAACAATAGTAGTACACTATTTGTACTAGCTTCACATGCTTCGCGCGTCGGGCGGGTGTTTTTACTGTAGCCATATGTTAATGTGTTCGCTATACGTAACCAGCACCTCGAAACCTCGATACTACTAGTAGGAGTAGTAGGGTGGCATGGGCCAGAACAAGCATTCACGTCCAGGAGTACGGCACACACCACCAGCACGACATCCATCTGACACCATATTTCTTGGAGTCTGTGCTAGAGCAATCTCTTCAACCTCATCATTTCTCTAACTTCAGCCATCACGCGGCAGGCGGGGTGGGGGTTTGTCGATAGTCGGTTTCCTCAACTGCGGTCGCACTTGTAAGGCCAACTCCAATGCACGACCCCAAACGTACCTCCATCTTGCATGAACTCCAACGATAATTTTGACTAGAAAAGCAAGACCAAAGAAAACAAGAACCACAAGAATACATTTTAGAAGATATCCAACTTCCATAACTGCTCCTGTAAGTTAGATTAGTGCCTTCTCGATGCATTCATTGTTGATCTGCGGAGGCTCGATCTTGCGTGCTTATTTCTTCTTCGAGTGTAAAGAAGTAGACGTTGCTTCCTCACATCTAGTCTCATGTCTAGCCTCTATTCTAGTAGGAGTATCAACAAGTGCACTAGTCTCATCTCTAGCCTCTATGCTAGCTAAAAGTGCTAGAACATCTACTAAATTGCGCTCTATCAATATATCGATGTACTCTTCTTCCCAATACCAAAACTTGCATCCATTCTATTACACAATAAAAATTTTAAGTTAGCAAGACTAGTCTAATCCGAGAGAACAACTGAAGATTTGGTTGGGTTCTTCCTCCTTTTGCCGACACGTGGGACATCCAACATCCAGGTCATGTCATGTAAGAAAATAGAGTGGTAGTTAAAGCCACGTGATGTGCATCTTGGGTTAAACTATAAATAGAATCTTACTACTCTTGAGTAACTCCAAAAGTGGCCACCGAAGATCTTTATTGGATTTGTTTTTCATCACCAGCACATCGAGGTGAAAAGATGTGCAGGTTCAGTGGGTCCTCTTGTGTTTTCACTGACATGTGGGACCGCATATGAGCAAACAGACGATGGGCTCTGCGCATCCACTGGCTG
The DNA here is from genome assembly GCA_963921465.1 of Triticum timopheevii. Classification (NCBI taxonomy): domain Eukaryota; kingdom Viridiplantae; phylum Streptophyta; class Magnoliopsida; order Poales; family Poaceae; genus Triticum; species Triticum timopheevii. The sequence goes on along the minus strand of OY997262.1, from coordinate 246,001,945 downwards.
GCTGAGAAGAGAGATAGAGGAGGGCTGAGCACAGACTCCAGGAAATTTGTTCTACATACCTTGATATAGGCTATATATAGTGGGGTGGCATGGGCCATAACTAGCATTCAGGTCTAGCAGTAGGGCACACGCCACCCACATGAGTCCCATCTGACACCAATTTTCTTGGAGTCCATGCTACATGCATCTCTTCTCCGTCCTGTTTTCTCAGCCATCGCGCGGTGGGCGGGGTGGGGGTTTGCCGATAGTCGGTTTGCTCAACTACGGTCCCACTTGTAAGTGAAAATGCAACACCACATGGATTCCCCCTTGAGCGATGTGCCGGACCAACCGTGTGGGGGTGCGACGCGAACACGGCAAGCTTTTCCTTTTGAACTCGTAACTGGTAAAATTTGGTTCTGCTCCATGGCGCGACCGATAGATAGAAAATAACGATTTTGCCTAGAGTAATGAGAAGGTTGGTTCTGGCACTGTTCATGCATGGAGTACGTACGAAAATTATGAAGTTGACGCAAAAGGTAAGATAATTACTAGTAGTACCATATACTACTACATGGATTTGACGGAAAGATAAAAATACATACGGATCCATCAACGACATACTCACGCCCTAGTGTGCCGGGTCACTAACAGACGTGTGAGGAGAAGCGGCGTAGGCGACGAGCTCAACGTGCTTCTGAACAATGCCGTCCAAGGTTGCCCTGCGGTCCAAGAAGGCCAGCGTCCTATCGTCCTCCTCTTGCATGTAGTAGTCCTTGTGGACGATTTGCACGTAGACGTGGGTGATTATGTCGATGGTGTCTTGCTGCGCCAGGCGCTGCGCGGCGAGCGCGACCTCGAGGTGGACATTCTCCAGCGCGACGGCGGGCAGTCACAGGGCCACCAGTGCATCGAAGAGGTTGTCACCATAGTGGCCGTTGAGGGTGGCGGGCATTGCAGAGCCTAGGCACGTCGGTTGGAGGCGTACGCCAAAGTCGTCCGCGAGCTTCTTGACGACGGTGAACTTGTCAAGGAAACCAACGAGGACCTCATCGAACAAGGAGACGAAGCTGTCGTCCAAGCGGCCCCTCGCCCTGGTGGCCTCAAGCAATACCTGGAGACGTTCCTCGGTGCCAGGCCGCAGGCTAGCATCATGGACCATCTGGCACAGCCGGCTGATGCTCGCGCTCATCGCCTCCATGGGTCTAGCTTAGCTTCTAGTCAACTGATCTTGCGATTCGAGTGATCACTCTTGCCCTTGGTTAGCGTGCGTAGGTGCGTAGGATTTTGTACTACTCCTCAGCCCTCTACTGCACCTGCCTTTGGCTGTATGATAGGTGGGCCAGCCACCCCTTGGGCCCACGTGTCATTCACCCAAATGCAGTTGCAGTAAGTCAATGAAGCTGCGTCCCCCTCCATGCCGGTGCAGTATAGTCATCTCACCGGACCTCTACTTGGGGCCAAACGAGAGAAGTTTGATGTTTACTGGTTCATTGGTCCCCTTTGCATTTTGCGCCAAGTTTTGGCCTTTGATTTAACTAATAAAATGTTAATGAATGTAAACAAAAATGTTGTGTAAGTCACCTTACGAAAACCAAATAATCCCCAAACACTTAGGCACGGTGCATTAACTCCCTCCTCGTTTCTTATTTCATGACATATCAACCAATGAGAGATGTGGGCCGTGCATGCTTTCAATGACTTGAGACTACCAAACTTGACATGCAGTGTTTAGTTCATTGCATGTAATCCTATTAGTTAGCAAAAAGACATTAAGTTCTCTCGCCGATAGGAATAAAACAATACACCATGTATTTATTTACAGAGGGAGTAGTACATTTTTTGTCACATGCATTACTAGATATTGCTAGTCAAATACTAAAATCCAGATGGACGTGGTAGTACTCCTAAATCCATACGGTGGTGCTACTAGTACTAGTAGTAGTACTACCAATGTAGTAGGAGTACTAGCACTGTACAACCCGTTGGTCAAATTATTACGTGCTGCTCCTCACAGTGAAGTGACAAGACCGTGCGCCGGAGATGACTGAGGGAGTCCTGGATTAGGGGGTATCCGGACAGCCGGACTATATACATCGTCCGGACTATTGAAGCATGAAGATACAAGACTCAAGACTCCATCCCGTGTCCGGATGGGACTCTCCTTCGCGTGGAAGGCAAGCTTGGCGATCCGGATATTGTATTTCCTTCCTTGTAACTGACTCCATGTAAACCCTAGCCCTCTCCGGTGTCTATATAAACCGGAGAGGTTGGTCCTTAGAAGGCTGATCACAATTACAACCATAATCATCATAGGCTAGCTTCTAGGGTTTAGCCTCTACGATCTCGTGGTAGATCTACTCTTGTACTACTCGTATCTTCAATATTAATCAAGCAGGAAGTAGGGTTTTACCTCCATCGAGAGTGCCCGAACCTGGGTAAACATTGTGTCCCTTGCTTCCTGTTACCATCGGCCTAAGACGCACAGATCGGGACCCCCTACCCGTGATCCACCGGTTTTGACACTGACATTGGTGCTTTCATTGAGAGTTCCTCTGTGTCGTCGCTGCAAGGCTTGATGGCTCCTTCAATCATCGTCAACCATACGGTCCAGGGTGACACTTTTCTCCCTGGACAGATCTTCGTGTTCGGAGGTTTCGCACTGCGGGCAAATTTGCTTGGCCATCTGGAGCAGATCGACAGCTACGCCCCTAGCCACCAGATCAGGTTCGGAAACCTGAACTACACAGCGGATATTCGCGGAGACTTGATCTTCGACGGATTCGGGCCTGTGCCAGGAGCACCGGACAGTCAAGATAAGCACGGCTTAGACCCGCTGTTGGACAATGCTCGGGACATCACCCCTGCAGCAGCCCCAGACCTAAATCCGGAATAGGCTGCGTTGCCTAAGGACGGAGGGATGGACCTCGCCCCACAGGCCGCACACTCATCGGCGGTGGAGCCGAACAGAGGTCTCCCCTCTGTGGAAGCCTGTAACTTCGAACCCCCGGACTCATATCCGGTTGTTGGTTCTAGTCTGCGCACTCTCGAGCCCGCCGAGCCAGGTTGGGCTCCGGTGATGGAGTTTACCACTGCGGATATCTTTCAGCACTCGCCCTTTGTCAGGAGGCTCTGGGCCGAACTATGTCCGGCTTGAGTGGGAAGCAGGCGACGAAGGAATTCGCTGCCCACCCACCACCCACTTCCTTGCCACGGTCGATGATTTAACTGACGTGCTTGACTTCGACTCCGAAGACATCAACGGTATGGACGACGATGCAGGAGAAGTACATGAACCACTGCTCACAGGGCGGTGGACAGCCACCTCCTCATACGATATATATATGTTGGACACTCCGAAGGAAACCAACGGCGATGAGGCAACGGAGGATAACTCCTCAGGGAGAAAAACAAAGCATGGGCGTCATCGACGCCGCTCCAAGCCCCGCCTCAGCAATACCGGCCTAGGAGATGAAAACAATCCGGATGGTGCCGAAGAGGAATATAACCCTGATCAGCCCGCCTTCGAGCAGGCCGAGCAGGATGATGAGCAGGTCAGCCCAAACGCACAGGCAATGGATGGAGATCCGGAGGAGGACAACTACATGCCCCTCTCCAAAGACGAGATTAGCCTCGGTGATGACGAGTTCGGCGTGCCTGAGGATCTCGTAGAGCAGGAGCGCTTCAAGCGTCGGCTTATAGCCACTGCGAGGAGCCTGAAAAAGAAGCAGCAGCAACTGCGAGCTGATCAAGACCTGCTCACAGATAGATGGACTGATGTCCTGGCAGCCGAGGAATATGGACTCGAGCGCCACACGGCTGACCGGCCAGCTCGTGGCCGGGATAAAATGGCGTATCAGCCTGCACCCCCACGCCAATACACTACGGCCCGGGGCAACAGGCAGGACCTGCAAGATATACTGGAAAACAACACAAGATAGCCAAGATCGATCTACGGATAGCGGGGCCGCGCCACAGCCCGCGACGATGACCGTCACGCCGGATGCCCTATCAACAAGTCCGGCCGGGCCGAACACAGCCACCCAGACCAATTTGAACTGCGTAGCCAAATAGCTCGGCCCAGAGGCACCATGCACCCCCTCTGCTTCACTGTCGAAGTGATGGATCATGAATTCCCAGAAGGGTTCAAACCCGTAAACATCGAATCATACGATGGCACAACAGACCCTGCAGTATGGATCAAAGATTTCCTTCTCCACATCACATGGCCCGCGGAGACGATCTACATGCCATCAAGTATCTTCCCCTTAAGCTCAAGGGACCTGCCCGGCATTGGCTAAATAGCCTGCCTGCAAACTCCATTGGCAGTTGGGAAAACCTGGAAGATGCATTCCTCGACAACTTCCAGGGCACATATGTGCGACCACCGAATGTCGATGACTTGAGCCACATTACTCAATAGCCCGGAGAGTCAGCTAGGAAATTCTGGACTCGTTTCCTAACTAAAAAGAACCAAATAGTCGACTGTCCGGACGCTGAAGCCCTGGTGGCTTTTAAGCATAATATCTGTGACGAGTGGCTCTCCCGGCACCTCGGCCAGGAAAAACCCAAGTCTATGGCAGCTCTACAACACTAATGACCCGCTTTTGCACGGGTGAGGATAGTTGGTTGGCCTGCAGCAGCACTACGCCACATTTTGGCACTTCGGATGTCCGCAACAATAATGGCAAGCCACGGCGCAACAGACATAAGCGACAAAACAATGGCGACAACACTGAAGACACGGCAGTCAACGCCAGATTCAGCGGATCCAAGTCCGGTCAGCGGAAGAAGCCATTCAAAAGAAGCAAGCAGGGACCGTCTAGTCTGGACCGTATACTAGAACGCTCATGCCAAATTCATGGCACCCCAGACAAGCCAGCCAAGCACACCAGCAGAGACTGCTGCGTGTCACGCCCAATAAGCGACCCTATCCAAAAGGAACTCGAAGGTCCCACCAAGGATAGACCCGCATATTGAGATGCTTTTGCAAGGTGGATATCATTACATCAACATTACATAATAGATGGGGATACATACTTAAGGCATACAATGCCACACAAATACAACAATATATCATACATGAGAACAACATCCGACTATGGATGAAACACAAACAGAAACTCAAACGACATCCATCCTACTAGCCCAGGCTGCCGACCTGGAACCTATCCCCTGATCGAAGAAGAAGCAGAAGAAGAACTCCAAACAAGCAAACATCGCTCTCACGTCATGATCATCGCATAACCTGTACCTGCAACTGTTGTTGTAGTAATCTATGAGCCACGAGGACTCAGCAATCCCATTACCATGGGTATCAAGACTAGCAAAGCTTAATAGGAAAGGAAGGGGTAAAGTGGTGAGGTTGCAGCAGCGACTAAGCATGATATGGTGGCTAACATACGCAAATCAGAGCGAGAAGAGAGCAAAAGGAACGGTCGTCAACTAGTAATGATCAAGAGGTGATCCTGAACTCCTACCTACGTCAAACATAACCCAGAAACCGTGTTCACTTCCCGGACTCCGCCGAGAAGAGACCATCACGGCTACACACATGGTTGATGCGTTTTAATTCGGATCAGGTGTCAAGTTATCTACAACCGGACATTAACAAATTCTCATCTGCCACATAACCGCGGGCACGGCTCTCGAAAGTTTATACCCTGCAGGGGTGTCCCAACTTAGCCCATGACAAGCTCTCGCGATCAACGAAGGAATAGACCTTCTCCCAGGAAGACCCGATCAGTCTCGGAATCCCGGTTTACAAGACATTTCGACAATGGTAAAACAAGACCAGCAAGACCTCCCGCTGTGCCGACAAATCCCGATAGGAGCTGCACATATCTTGTTCTCAGGGCACACCGGATGAGCCAGACGTCGGGTTGGCATAGACCCTGGTTGCCCAGGGGGCGCCGGACATTGCTCGGTTCGGACCAGCACTTAGACAAGCACTGGCCCGGGGGGGGGGGGCTAAAATAAAGATGACCCTGGGTTGGCCGACCCAAGGGAAAGGTATAGGTGGTGGTGAGGCAAATGGTAAAACCAAGGTTGGGCCTTCCTGGACAAGTTTTATTCAAAGCGAACTGTTAGGGGGGTCCCAGAAATCACCCGACCGCGTAAGGAACGCAAAATCCGGGAACATAACACCGGTATGACGGAAACTAGGGCGGCAAGAGTGGAACAAAACACCAGGCATAAGGCCGAGCCTTCCACCCTTTACCAAGTATATAGATGCATTAATAATATAAGAGATATTGTGATATCCCAACAAAACCCTGTCCACCATGGAGAAATCTTCAACTTCACCTGCAACTAGCAACGCTATAAGAGAGGCTGAGCGAAGCGGTAACATAGCCAAGCAACGGTTTGCTAGGAATGGTGTCAAAGGTTAGAGGTTCATGGCAATTTGGGATGGCTTGATAAACAGGTGATAGGTAGCGCAGCATAGCGATAGAACGAAACAACTAGCATAGCAATGATAGTAGTGAGATCCAGGGTAGCGGTCATCTTGCCTGAAATCCCGCAAGGAAGAAGAACAAGTCCATGAAGAAGATGAAGCCACGAAGATGAACCAAGCATAGACGAACGAATCCTCACGATCGCAACGAAACGGGAACTATCGAGAAGAAGCACACAACATGGTAAACACACCACACATGAACAAGGCATGATGCACAACAAGCATGATTCATGACCAAGCTACATGGAGCTACTCATGGCAAGAGATGATGCAAACAAGAACAACACATCAAGGCAAGTTTAAATGAGGCCGGGAACAACATATAACAATTCCGGTAAGTCCTCATATACATATTTTGAAATTGGTCCAGAACTGAATAAACATTATGTTCAAGTTGTTAAACAGCAAGTTAAGATGCACCAAGATGATCTACACGAAATTCTAGTCAAGTTACATATAAAGTTCATTAGATTCGGAGCTACGGCCTAGAAGATATGAGCAAAACAAGTTAAACATGGCATTGATGCAAAATGCATACAAACATCAAGCAAACACCTCAAAACAAGGATGCAACATGATAATATGAAACTACATGCAAAAACAAGCAAGTTTCATATAGAGCACACTCAAAACGGAGCAACGGTTCAACACATACACTCTATACAAGTCATAACAACAATCTGTCCAAAACAGCAACAAGGCATATTGCAAGCATCAAAACAATATGGTACAGCACCCCAACATAATAACAAAAGGCATGGGCATGAAGTACAGGTAAAGCATAACAAAACATGAACACTGAGCTAACTCCAGAAATCACTAGAACATGCTCAAACACACATGGAAAGATTGCAAATAATAACAGTTTCAGACTTATCAGGAAATAACATCAGGTTGCAATGTTTAGAGCTATCAAACAACATGTTACAGGAACTTATAATGGCAAACAAAGGCATGGCATGAATCTACTAATTGCATAGATCAAAAGTCCTTTACTTACCATGAGCCAAAAGGGCACACAAAATATGATGGCACCCATGTAAACATGGCAAGTTATATTACAGGTTCAAACATGGCAGGAACAACAATAAGTAGGCATGTTGGTGAGCTTGAACCACTCACTACAGAGCAATACATGGCATGGAAAGGCAACCAACAGTAAGAAGGCATGTTTATGAAGCTAAGCATGGCAAGAGAAAGGTCATAGGGTGCATGGAACACTAGCAAAACACATGGGAACTAGTGAACTTAATGTTAACAGGCTGACAGCAACATTATGAAGCAACTTTGGAGCAAGATTACAACATGCTACAGCAAGCTATGAATGCAACTAGGGGCATGAATGGTTAGAGGATAACATGTATATCAAAACATATTTATAGGATATCTCCAGATTATGCATAGAATGATTAGTAGAAGCAAGTTTACATAGCATCACGAAATAACAGATTCAGCCTAGCAAAATAGCAACATCAAGTACACTACTTAACAAGCTCGATTCACTCACCACAAGTCATTGCATGACAATATAAGCATAGCATCATCAATAAGGCATGTTTGTTAAACAAACCAAGTCAAGAACAAGTCCATAGCATGCAAGGATCAACTATAGCAAGCTTGGCCAAATTGAATAACATGTAAACAATCTGCCAGGAAACATTTTGAAGCAAAAGTAGAGCACGAAAATGAAATGCTAGACTACTCCATAATTTCAACAAAGGGCATTAATGGATAGACAATAACCACATGTTCAAAACACCCTTACTGAAGTATCTCAAAATATGCATGGATCTCTCTGTAGCATCAAGTTTACATGGCATCAAAATAACAGAACAAGGACTAAAATCAGCAACATCACGATGCCTAGTTTGCATGCTTGTGCTAGTCACCACATTGATCACAAAAATACATGGTATACACCCCTGGAAAGATGGCATGGCATAGATCAAAACACATGTAGACATCAACCTCATAGGATGCACACATCAATCATGGCAAAAATGACAAATGAGCAAGTTATAACAGTTTCAGCAGATTAACATCAACATGCACTCTTCCAACAGCATTTCGGGCATCAAGATGACCTCAAATGAATATGATTCAATGGAATGAAATGAAGTACTCGTTGAGACGAACAATTTGACATATTACACGCACGAAACGGTGCTTTATGCATGGAGTTATGATGCGATGAACATGGCATGATTATGCAAAAATCTCAGGGACTTGGTGGATTTTTACCTCGGGGAAACGTGGACAGAGGGGTTCCGGGACGAAGAGGTACGGGATGGGCGTGCCGTTTGGTTCACGTCCTGGTGGATCTGGTCCACCCGGACCAGATCTGGAGCGGGGTCGCCGGCGACGGCGAGGGACGGCGGGGCGGCGATGCCCGGCGACGAAGGGCGGCGGGGCCGGCGACTCGCCGGCGACGGGTCGGGCGCACGACAGCGGAGGCGCCGGCGGGCGGAGGAGATGGATGTCGCGCGCGGCTTCGGCGAGCTTGGCGCGGGGCGGAAGAGAGCGGCGGCGCGGGGTCGGAGCCCGGTGGCGGCAGCGGCTCGGGGACGCGCGGGGACGGCCGTGGGGCTGGCAGCGCGGGCGGTCGGCGAGACGGCGAGCACGCGAGGGCAGGAGAGGACAGCGGCGGGGCGGCGAGACGGCGGCGCGCTCCGGCGCGGCCGAGCAGCGCGCGGAGGCGGCGGCGGCACACGCCGGCGGCGAGGCGCGAGGCGGCGGGGACGGACGGGCCGGGCGGCGGCGAATCTGGGCCCGCGCGGGCCCTGGATGGGCTCCGCGGGCCGGCGGCGCGAGGACGGCGGCGGAGGACACGCGGCGCGCTGGGATTGGCCGAGGGGGCGGCGGCGGACGTGTCCGGCCGTCACGGACGCGTCCGGCGGCGCGGGGAGAGGCTAGGCTAGGGTTTCGGGACCCGATTTTTCGGAGGGGTGCACATATTTATAGGTAGAGGGAGCTAGGAGAGTCCAAATGAGGAGCGGTTTTCGGCCATGCCATCGTGATCGAACGACCGAGAGCATGGAAGAGACTTAGATGGGTTTTGGGCCACTTTGGAAGGGGTGTTGGGCTGCACACAAAAGAGGCTTTTACGGTTACCCGGTTAACCGTTGGAGTATCAAACGACCTCCGAATGGCACGAAACTTGACAGGCAGTCTACCGGTGCTATACCAAGGCCGCTTGGCAAGACTCGGTCCATTCCGAGAAAGTTTAACACCCACTCACAACAGGAGACAAAAGGGGAACGCCGGATGACATAGGAGTGCCGGATTGCAAAACGGACAACGGGGAAAATGCTCGGATGCATGAGACGAACACGTATGCCAAATGAAATGCACATGATGACATGATAAAATGCATATGATGACATGGCAAACTACAACACGCAAGCAAATGACATGGCAACAACGACGAATAACTGGCGGACACCTGGCGCATCGGATCCGGGGCGTTACACTGGGTGTTCAAACAAGCCGGAAAAATAAACGCCGAAAACAAGGACAAGGGGCTACATAGCAATGATGACGAAGAGCCCCGGCGTCTGAACACGGGGGGCAGAAGAAATCCCCCCCAGGTGAAAACGGTCAACATGATCTACGCCACTCACATTCCCAAGCGGGAATGGAAGCGAGCGTTACGGGACGTCTATGCGATGGAGCCAGTCGCCCCCAAATTTAACCCATGTTCAGCTTGTCCGATCACCTTTGATCGTAGGGATCACCCTACTAGCATCCATCACGGCGGCTCAGCTGCATTGGTCCTAGACCCAATCATCGACGGATTCCACCTCACACGAGTCCTTATGGACGACGGCAGCAGCCTGAACCTGCTTTATTAGGATACAGTGCGCAAAATGGGCATTGACCCTTCAAGGATCAAGCCCACAAAAACCACCTTTAAAGGTGTAATTCCTGGAGTAGAGGCCCGTTGACGGGCTCTATAACATTGGAAGTGGTCTTCGGATCTCCGGATAACTTCCAAAGCAAAGAATTAATCTTCGATATCGTCCCTTTCCGCAGTGGTTACCACGCACTGCTGGGACGAACCGCATTCGCCAGCTTCAATGCGGTACCACATTACGCATACCTCAAGCTCAAGATGTTGGGGAACGTTGCAGAAAATTAAAATTTTTCCTACGGCTTCACCAAGATCCATCTATGAGTTCATCTAAGCAACGAGTCATGGGAGAGAGCTTGCATCTACATACCACTTGTAGATCGCGTGCGGAAGCTTGCAAGGTGATGATGGAGTCGTACTCGAACGTGATTCAGATCACCGATGCCAAGTGCTGAACGGACAGCACCTCCGTGTTCAACACACGTACGGGACGAGCGACGTCTCCTCCTTCTTGATCCAGCAAGGGGGAAGGAGAGGTTGAGGAAGACAGCTCCACCGGCAGCACGACGGCGTGGTGATGGTGGAGAAGCAGTACTCCGACAGGGCTTCGCCGAGCACACAACGAAGGAGGAGAGGTGTTGGGGAGGGAGAAGGAGGCAACCAAAGGCCAAGGACTCAAGGTCTGAAGTCCCTCCTCTCCCCCACTATATATAGGAGGGCCAAGGGGGGGGTGGCCGGCCCTAGGAGATCCAATCTCCTAGGGGGGCGGCGGCCAAGGGGGGTTTCCCTCCCCCCCAAGGCACCTAGGAGGTGCCTTCCCCTCCTAGGACTCTTGCCCCCTTGAACCCTAGGCGCATGGGCCTATGTGGGGCTGGTGCCCTTGGCCCATGCAGGCCAAGGCGCACCCCCTACAGCCCATGTGGCCCCCCGGGGCAGGTGGCCCCACCCGGTGGGCCCCCGGGACCCCTCCGGTGGTCCCGGTACAATACCGATAACCCCGAAACTTGTCCCGATGCCCGAAACAGGACTTCCCATATATAAATCTTTACCTCCGGACCATTCCGGAACTCCTCGTGACGTCCGGGATCTCATCCGGGACTCCGAACATCATTCGGTAGTCACATACTTGACTTCCTACTAACCCTAGCGTCACCGAACCTTAAGTGTGTAGACCCTACGGGTTCGGGAGACACGCAGACATGACCGAGACGACTCTCGGGCAATAACCAACAGCGGGGTCTGGATATCCATGTTGGCTCCCACATGCTCCTCGATGATTTCATCGGTTGAACCACGATGTCGAGGATTCGATCAAACCCTGTATACAATTCCCTTTGTCAATCGGTACGTTACTTGCCCGAGACTCGATCGTCGGTATCCCAATACCTTGTTCAGTCTCGTTACCCGGCAAGTCACTTTACTCGTACCGTAATGCATGATCCCGTGGCCAACACCTTGGTCACATTGAGCTCATTATGATGATGCATTACCGAGTGGGCCCAGAGATACCTCTCCGTTATACGGAGTGACAAATCCCAGTCTCGATCCGTGTCAACCCAACAGATACTTTCGGAGATACCTGTAATGCACCTTTATAGTCACCCAGTTACGTTGTGACGTTTGATACACCCAAGGCACTCCTACGGTAACCGGGAGTTACACGATCTCATGGTCGAAGGAATAGATACTTGACATTGGCAAAGCTTCTAGCAAACGAACTATACGATCTTTTATGCTATGCTTATGATTGGGTCTTGTCCATCACATCATTCTCCTAATGATGTGATCCCGTTATCAACGACATCCTATGTCCATAGTCAGGAAACCATGACTATCTATTGATCATAACGAGCTAGTCAACTAGAGGCTCACTAGGGACTCATTGGGTCTAAGTGTTCACACGTGTATTACGATTTCCGGATAATACAGTTATAGCATGAACAAAAGACAATTATCATGAACATTGAAATATAATAATCCTTTTATTATTGCCTCTAGGGCATATTTCCAACAGTCTCCCACTTGCACTAGAGTCACCAATCTAGTTACATTGTGATGAATCGAACACCCATAGAGTTCTGGTGTTGATCATGTTTTGCACGCGAGAGAGGTTTAGTCAACGGATCTGCGACATTCAGATCCGTGTGCACTTTGCAAATCTCTATGTCTCCATCTTGAACATTTTCACGGATGGAGTTGAAACGACGCTTGATGTGCCTGGTCTTCTTGTGAAACCTGGGCTCCTTGGCAAGGGCAATAGCTCCAGTGTTGTCACAGAAGAGTTTGATCGGCCCCGACGCATTGGGTATGACTCCTAGGTCGGTGATGAACTCCTTCATCCAAATCGCTTCATGCGCTGCCTCTGAGGCTGCCATGTACTCCGCTTCACATGTAGATCCCGCCACGACGCTCTGCTTGCAGCTGCACCAGCTTACTGCTCCACCATTCAACATATACACGTATCCGGTTTGTGACTTAGAGTCATCCAGATCTGAGTCGAAGCTAGCGTCGACGTAACCCTTTACGACGAGCTCTTCATCTCCTCCATAAACGAGAAACATGTCCTTTGTCCTTTTCAGGTACTTCAGGATATTCTTGACCGCTGTCCAGTGTTCCTTGCCGGGGTTACTTTGGTATCTTGCAACCAAACTTACGGCAAGGTTTACATCGGGTCTGGTACACAGCATGGCATACATAATAGATCCTATGGCTGAAGCATAGGGGATGACACTCATCTCTTCTTTATCTTTTGCCGTGGTCGGTGACTGAGCCAAGCTCAATCTCACACCTTGCAACATAGGCAAGAACCCCTTCTTGGACTGATCCATTTTGAACCTCTTCAAAATCTTATCAAGGTATGTGCTTTGTGAAAGACCTATGAGGCGTCTCGATCTATCTCTATAGATCTTGATGCCTAATATATAAGCAGCTTCTCCAAGGTCCTTCATTGAAAAACACTTGTTCAAGTAGGCCTTAATGCTGTCCAGGAGTTTCGTATCATTTCCCATCAAGAGTATGTCATCTACATATAATAGGAGAAATGCTACAGAGCTCCCACTCACTTTCTTGTAAACGCAGGCTTCTCCATAAGTCTGCGTAAACCCAAACGCTTTGATCATCTCATCAAAGCGAATGTTCCAACTCCGAGATGCTTGCACCAGTCCATAAATGGATCGCTGGAGCTTGCATACTTTGTTAGCGTTCTGAGGAACGACAAAACCTTCCGGCTGCATCATATACAGCTCTTCCTTAAGATGTCCATTAAGGAATGCCGTTTTGACGTCCATCTGCCATATCTCATAATCATAGTATGCGGCAATTGCTAACATGATTCGGACGGACTTAAGCTTCGCCACGGGAGAGAATGTCTCGTCGTAGTCAATCCCTTGAACTTGTCGATAACCCTTAGCGACAAGTCGAGCTTTATAGATGGTAACATTACCATCCGCGTCCGTCTTCTTCTTAAAAATCCATTTATTTTCTATCGCTCGCCGATCATCGGGCAAGTCTGTCAAAGTCCATACTTTGTTTTCATACATGGATCCTATCTCGGATTTCATGGCCTCAAGCCATTTGTTGGAATCCGGGCCCGCCATTGCTTCTTCATAGTTCGAAGGTTCATTGTTGTCCAGCAACATGATTTCCATGACAGGGTTGCCGTACCACTCTGGTGCAGAACGTGTCCTTGTGGACCTTCGAAATTCAGTAGCAACTAGATCTGAAGTACCTTGATCATCATCAACATTTTCCTCTTCAGTTGGTGTGGGCATTACAGGAATGGTTTCCTGCGCTGCACCACTTTCCCGTTCGAGAGGTAGTACTTCATCGAGTTCTACTTTCCTCCCACTTACTTCTTTCGAGAGAAACTCTTTCTCCAGAAAGCATCCGTTCTTGGCAACAAAGATCTTGCCTTCGGATCTTAAGTAGAAGGTATACCCGACAGTTTCCTTAGGGTATCCTATGAATACGCATTTTTCCGACTTGGGTTCGAGCTTTTCAGGTTGAAGTTTCTTGACATAAGCATCGCATCCCCAAACTTTTAGAAACGACAGCTTAGGTTTCTTCCCAAACCATAATTCATACGGTGTCGTCTCAACGGATTTAGACGGTGCCCTATTTAAAGTGAATGTAGCTGTCTCTAGAGCGTATCCCCAAAATGATAGCGGTAAATCGGTAAGAGACATCATAGACCGCACCATATCCAATAGAGTGCGATTACGACGTTCGGACACACCGTTTCGCTGAGGTGTTCCAGGCGGCGTGAGTTGTGAAACGATTCCACATTTTCTTAAGTGTGTACCAAATTCGTGACTTAAGTATTCGCCCCCACGATCTGATCGTAGGAACTTTATCTTACGGTCACGTTGATTCTCTACCTCACTCTGAAATTCCTTGAACTTTTCAAAGGTCTCAGACTTGTGTTTCATTAAGTAGACATACCCATATCTACTCAAGTCGTCAGTGAGAGTGAGAACATAACGATATCCTCCGCGAGCCTCAACGCTCATTGGACCGCACACATCGGTATGTATGATTTCCAACAAGTTGGTTGCTCGCTCCATTGTTCCGGAGAACGGAGTCTTGGTCATTTTGCCTAAGAGGCAAGGTTCGCATGTGTCAAATGATTCATAATCAAGAGGCTCTAAAAGTCCATTAGCATGGAGCTTCTTCATGCGCTTGACACCAATGTGACCAAGGCGGCAGTGCCACAAGTATGTGGGACTATCGTTATCAACTTTACATCTTTTGGCATCCACACTATGAACATGTGTAATATTACGCTCGAGATTCATCAAGAATAAACCATTGACCATCGGAGCATGACCATAAAACATATCTCTCATATAAATCGAACAACCATTATTCTCAGACTTAAATGAGTAGCCATCTCGTATTAAACGAGATCCAGATACAATGTTCATGCTCAAACTTGGCACTAAATAACAATTATTGAGGTTTAAAACTAATCCCGTAGGTAAATGTAGAGGCAGCGTGCCGACGGCGATCACATCGACCCTGGAGCCATTTCCGACGCGCATCGTCACCTCGTCCTTCGCCAGTCTCCGTTTATTCCGCAGCTCCTGCTGTGAGTTACATATGTGAGCAACGGCACCGGTATCAAATACCCAGGAGTTACTTCGAGTACTGGTAAGGTACACATCAATTACATGTATATCAAATATACCTTTGGTGTTGCCGGCCTTCTTATCCGCTAAGTATTTGGGGCAGTTCCGCTTCCAGTGCCCCTTCCCCTTGCAATAAAAGCACTCAGTCTCAGGCTTGGGTCCATTCTTTGACTTCTTCCCGGCAACAGGCTTACCGGGCGCGGCAACATCTTTGCCGTCCTTCTTGAAGTTCTTCTTACCCTTGCCCTTCTTGAACTTAGTGGTCTTATTGACCATCAACACTTGATGTTCTTTCTTGATTTCAGCCTCTGCTGACTTCAGCATCGAGAACACTTCAGGAATGGTCTTTACCATCCCCTGCATGTTGTAGTTCATCACAAAGCTCTTGTAGCTTGGTGGGAGCGACTGGAGGATTCTGTCAATGACCGCCTCATCTGGGAGGTTAATGTTCAACTGGGTCATACGTGCGTGCAACCCAGACATCTTCAGGATGTGTTCACTGACAGAACTGTTCTCCTCCATCTTACAACTGTAGAACTTGTCGGAGACATCATATCTCTCGACCCGGGCATGAGCTTGGAAAACTAGTTTCAGCTCTTCGAACATCTCATATGCTCCGTGATGCTCAAAACGCTTTTGGAGCCCCGGTTCTAAGCTGTAAAGCATGCCGCACTGAACGAGGGAGTAATCATCAGCACGAGTTTGCCAAGCGTTCATAACGTCTTGGTTCTCTGGGACGGGAGCGGCACCTAGCGGTCCTTCTAGGACATATTGCTTCCTGGCAGCTATGAGGATGATCCTCAGGTTTCGGACCCAGTCCGTATAGTTGCTGCCATCATCTTTCAGCTTGGTTTTCTCTAGGAACGCGTTGAAGTTCATGTTGACATGAGCGTTGGCCATTGATCTACAATACATATTTGCAAAGGTTTTAGACTAAGTTCATGATAATAAAGTTCTTAATCAAAATTATGAACTCCCACTTAGATTAGACATCCCTTTAGTCATCTAAGTGTTACACGATCCGAGTCGACTAGCCCGTGTCCGATCATCACGTGAGACGGACTAGTCATCGTCGGTGAACATCTTTATGTTGATCGTATCTTCCATACGACTCGTGTTCGACCTTTCGGTCTCCGTGTTCCGAGGCCATGTCTGCACATGCTAGGCTCGTCAAGTTAACCCTAAGTGTTTTCGCTGTGTAAAACTGTCTTACACCCGTTGTATGTGAACGTAAGGATCCATCACACCCGATCATCACGTGGTGCTTAGAAACGACGAACTGTAGCAACGGTGCACAGTTAGGGGAGAACACTTCTTGAAATTTTGTAAGGGATCATCTTATTTACTACCGTCGTCCTAAGTAAACAAGATGCATAAACATAATAAACATCACATGCAATTATATGGTTGTGACATGATATGGCCAATATCATCAAGCTCCATTGATCTCCATCTTCGGGGCTCCATGATCATCTTGTCACTGGCTTGACACCATGATCTCCATCATCATGATCTCCATCATCGTGTCTTCATGAAGTTGTCACGCCAACGACTACTTCTACTTCTATGACTAACGCGTTTAGTAATGAAGTAAAGTAGTTTACATGGCGTTCTTCAATGACACGCAGGTCATACAAAAAAAATAAAGACAACTCCTATGGCTCCTGCCGGTTGTCATACTCATCGACATGCAAGTCGTGAATCCTATTACAAGAACATGATCTCATACATCACAATTCAACATTCATCACAACTTCTGGCCATATCACATCACATGATCAATCGCTGCAAAAACAAGTTAGACGTTCTCTAGTTGTTGTTGCATCTTTTACGTGGCTGCGATTGGGTTCTAGCAAGAACGTTTTCTTACCTACGAATCACCACAACGTGATTTTGTCAACTTCTATTTACCCTTCATAAGGGCCTTGTTCATCGATTCCGCTCCAACTAAAGTGGGAGAGACAGACACCCGCCAGCCACCTTATGCAACTAGTGCATGTCAGTCGGTGGAACCGGTCTCACGTAAGCGTACGTGTAAGGTTGGTCCGGGCCGCTTCATCCCACAATACCGTTGAGCAAGAAAAGACTAGTAGAGGCAAGTAAGATGACAAGATCAACGCCCACAACAAATTGTGTTCTACTCGTGCATTAGAGAACTACGCATAGACCTAGCTCATGATGCCACTGTTGGGGAACGTTGCAGAAAATTAAAATTTTTCCTACGGCTTCACCAAGATCCATCTATGAGTTCATCTAAGCAACGAGTCATGGGAGAGAGCTTGCATCTACATACCACTTGTAGATCGCGTGCGGAAGCTTGCAAGGTGATGATGGAGTCGTACTCGAACGTGATTCAGATCACCGATGCCAAGTGCTGAACGGACAGCACCTCCGTGTTCAACACACGTACGGGACGAGCGACGTCTCCTCCTTCTTGATCCAGCAAGGGGGAAGGAGAGGTTGAGGAAGACAGCTCCACCGGCAGCACGACGGCGTGGTGATGGTGGAGAAGCAGTACTCCGACAGGGCTTCGCCGAGCACACAACGAAGGAGGAGAGGTGTTGGGGAGGGAGAAGGAGGCAACCAAAGGCCAAGGACTCAAGGTCTGAAGTCCCTCCTCTCCCCCACTATATATAGGAGGGCCAAGGGGGGGGTGGCCGGCCCTAGGAGATCCAATCTCCTAGGGGGGCGGCGGCCAAGGGGGGTTTCCCTCCCCCCCAAGGCACCTAGGAGGTGCCTTCCCCTCCTAGGACTCTTGCCCCCTTGAACCCTAGGCGCATGGGCCTATGTGGGGCTGGTGCCCTTGGCCCATGCAGGCCAAGGCGCACCCCCTACAGCCCATGTGGCCCCCCGGGGCAGGTGGCCCCACCCGGTGGGCCCCCGGGACCCCTCCGGTGGTCCCGGTACAATACCGATAACCCCGAAACTTGTCCCGATGCCCGAAACAGGACTTCCCATATATAAATCTTTACCTCCGGACCATTCCGGAACTCCTCGTGACGTCCGGGATCTCATCCGGGACTCCGAACATCATTCGGTAGTCACATACTTGACTTCCTACTAACCCTAGCGTCACCGAACCTTAAGTGTGTAGACCCTACGGGTTCGGGAGACACGCAGACATGACCGAGACGACTCTCGGGCAATAACCAACAGCGGGGTCTGGATATCCATGTTGGCTCCCACATGCTCCTCGATGATTTCATCGGTTGAACCACGATGTCGAGGATTCGATCAAACCCTGTATACAATTCCCTTTGTCAATCGGTACGTTACTTGCCCGAGACTCGATCGTCGGTATCCCAATACCTTGTTCAGTCTCGTTACCCGGCAAGTCACTTTACTCGTACCGTAATGCATGATCCCGTGGCCAACACCTTGGTCACATTGAGCTCATTATGATGATGCATTACCGAGTGGGCCCAGAGATACCTCTCCGTTATACGGAGTGACAAATCCCAGTCTCGATCCGTGTCAACCCAACAGATACTTTCGGAGATACCTGTAATGCACCTTTATAGTCACCCAGTTACGTTGTGACGTTTGATACACCCAAGGCACTCCTACGGTAACCGGGAGTTACACGATCTCATGGTCGAAGGAATAGATACTTGACATTGGCAAAGCTTCTAGCAAACGAACTATACGATCTTTTATGCTATGCTTATGATTGGGTCTTGTCCATCACATCATTCTCCTAATGATGTGATCCCGTTATCAACGACATCCTATGTCCATAGTCAGGAAACCATGACTATCTATTGATCATAACGAGCTAGTCAACTAGAGGCTCACTAGGGACTCATTGGGTCTAAGTGTTCACACGTGTATTACGATTTCCGGATAATACAGTTATAGCATGAACAAAAGACAATTATCATGAACATTGAAATATAATAATCCTTTTATTATTGCCTCTAGGGCATATTTCCAACACAAGATGCCAGGACCACGCGGGGTCATAACTGTCAACAGAAACATGGACCGTTCTCTCCGAACAGAAGAGCATACTGCAGCCCTCGCGGCGGAAGTACAATGCGGCCTCCTCCGACAAACCAATCCGGTGACAACAACTTCGAGCACCGTCAAGCGAGTCCGGAGCACCCCGCAATAGGATCATCAGGCACGCCAAGAGCGTGACTAGAAGTCCGGCCTCCGCTCAAGCCCCATCAAAGCAGCATTTGTGCCATACACACACAATTACGCACTCAAAATACCATGGGCACAGGCGGAGGTGCAACAATGACTGATTCAACAGTGATGTATCACCGCAGCACACCTTCATAAATCTCCCTTTTTATTTTTTCAGGACATTGCTTTAGGGCAGCCCCTTTAGAAGAGCCCGATCGTCGGACTTATACAAGGGAGAAAACCAAGGAGGCAACAGGCTTTGCGCACAGAAGGAAATACCCAGGTGGAATCTATTTACGATCTTTATACTTGTTTTATCTATCCGTACGCGCCCTGCCCCTGGATAGGACATGTCAAATAGTCCTATTTATCTCTGCTTAATGCATTCATTGTAAACATACGCTTAAATGTATTATTCATCAATGGGAGATCATATACAGCGTCATCTTATTATTCTTATCTGAGCATTTTTTCTTACAAATGTTTCTTTGATATTGCAATCGTACACCTTGGTACGGTCCGTTTGCCAGGGGCTTCTTATGGCGCCCCGTACTACGGCAAATAAAGTTCGAACACTTTAAACAGTGCGGCACCCCGAACTTATAGCACTATATGTATCAGCTCCGAATCATGTCTTGGGTCCACAGTTGGGTTAGCCCGGCTCCCTTGTTTTGGTACCTTACGTTCCGTTATATCGGCTAAGGTAGCGCAGGGAGAAGTACTGTGATTGTGTCCCGGTTCTTCTGGACGAGCACCTCAGTAGAGAAAGCCAAAAACTGACCGGCATGATGCGGCGAGAGCTGGTCGCTGTTCGAGAGGTCTTAAAATCCGTAAAGATTTTTTCCGCTTTAGGCGATGAATCGGCCTTGTCCGATTTAGGCGTATATACCGCCCCAATTCGGCCCTTCGAATTCTAGGGGCTTTGCCAAAATTTAAAATTATAGACTTCTATGGCTAAGTGAAAGTAATAAAGCCATATAGTCCGATTGCCTTGTTCGCTGCGCCGGATACCTCCTTAAGGGACCAAAAATTTGGATAAAGAGTATCTGAGTTTTTCCAGGAACACCCCGGTACTAGTTACATGGGGGCGGAAGCCGACGACTGGCCTACTTTCAGAATTTTATAAACAGCTGCACAGAAGGTAATATTTTAAATCTAACAGTGCTACATAGCACAACTAAACTTTGTCTTTAAATTACAACAGTGGCAGAGGTACATTTAGTCAAAGATCTTGTCCTTGGTACATTCGTAGGCCACGAGACGAGCGCCCTTCATAACGCCATCATAGTACTTCTCAGGATGACGATGCGCCTTGCCCTTCAGCGGCCCGTCATTCACCAGCTTCTCCGCATCCAGCTTGCCCCAATGCACTTTCGCACGGGCAAAGGCCCGGCGGGCACCCTCAATGTAGACGGATCGCTTGATCACTTCAAGCCGCGGACAGGCATTCACCATCCGCTTGATCAGGCCGAAGTAGCTAGTGGGCAGGGGCTCACCAGGCCACATCCGGACTATGAAATCTTTCATAGCCACTTCGGCCGCCCTGTGGAGTTCGACCAACTGTTTCAGTTGGTCACTCAGAGGCATTGGGTGTTCGGCCCCAGCATACTGGGACCAGAACAGCTTCTTCGTTGAGATCCCCTCCTGGGCACGGTAGAACTCTGCTGTGTCTGATACGCTGCATGGCAGATCTGCGAATGCCCCTGCAGAGCTCCGAATTCGGGTAAGTAAAAGAAACACCTCCTCCACATGTTTGCTTTGCATAAAGAATTCCTGTTGTGCCTTCTCGGCTTCGGCCTTGGCGTCCTTCATACCCACAAGGGCCTTCGCAAGCTCGACCTCTTTCATCTTCAGATCACGCTCCACAGATTCGAACTTCTTGCCGAGGTCCCGGAGCTCTTGCTGTACCTCGCCCACTCTGGGACTTTGCTTTTCGCACTCCTTGCATTCCAGGGCCGCCTTGTCTTCGGCCTTGGACAACGCTTTCTTCAATGACGCCACTTCGGCGGCGGCCCCTGTTACATAGTCACGATGCTTCGTCGTTAGACTAACCAATTTTATCTATCCTTAAATACATAAGAGCGGAGAATCACTCACCTTTGTTCTCTTCGAGCTGCCTCTTTGTGAGGTCGAGATCTCCCTGCGCCTGCTCTAGGTCCCACTTTAGTTCGGCAACCTCGTCTGTGCGGGCAGCAGTGGCAAGCAGCACAGCCTGCTTATTCACATGAATACTCATTATTAGACTTCCGCGGATTATAATTGACCCTCCGTTTGGCTTTTCTTTCCGAACACCAAACAGAGTACCAGGGGCTACTACCTATCGGGTGGTAACTTCACACATTTCTATTACTTACCTCAAAGCCCGTCAGGAGGCTTGTGCAGGCTTCAGTTAGTCCACTCTTGGCGGACAGGACCTTCTAAATCACCGCACCCATAAGAGTGCGGTGCTCGTCATCCATGGAAGTGCCGCGAAGCGCTTCCAACAGACTGTCCGACGCCTCTGGCGTGATGGAAGTCATCGGCACGGACGGCTCACCCTCCCTAGCGAGAGGCCACCTACCCGCATCCGGAGCCATCGAAGGCTCCGACACGGTATCCGGATGAGAGTCCGGCTTGCTGCGGCTCTCATCGGCACGATCCGCGGGGATCTTGAACCCCGCGTGTCTGACATCTGGAATCCCGCCTTGGGGCGTCTCCAGAGTCACTTCCCCCCACTCTGGGAGCCTTCGGGACAACACCTCCGTGTCATCCGCGGGCTGTGGAGTAGTGGCTGTTGGGAGCGAGTTCATCTCTGAATCGCTCAGGGACCCGGAAGAAGATACCTCAGGATGAGCCCTGGCTGGACTACATATATATTCGGCGTTATAAAAAAAAGGCTATGAAGTAAAGTCATGATAGAGTGCGGATACTTACGATCGCGCTAGGGGCTTCCCCCTGGGCAGCCAACCCTCCTCGCTGAGAGCGGCCGTGGCGGAGCAGTCCGGAAGGGACATCTTTCCCTTCTTGGACGTCCCAGCCGCCCCCCCCCCGGGGCGGCTTTCCTCTTTTTCTCCTCCCAGTGCAGGGAGGTAGAGTTTCTTCTTGCTTCCCCCCGCCCCCGCAGGAGGAATCTGTCTCGTCGTCATCGGACGACGTGGGTATGACGGCCATGCACCGAGGGCCTTTTCCGGCCCCTTGGTCTACCTCCCCAGACCCCTCATCCTTTCCAGATGGGGAGGCTTCTTCTTCTTCTTCCTCCCCTTCGTGGGAGGAGTGTGCCTCGTCGTCCTCGGACGAGGCTTCCGGCACAACCTTACGCTGGAGATCCTTTTGGATCCCCGGGGCCTTCTTTTCGGCCTTCTTCTCCGGCACCTTGTAGGGCGCCGGGACTAGCATCTCCATCAAGAGAGCGTCAGCTGGGCCTTCTGGCAGCGGAGTTGGACAGTCAATCTGCTCCACTGTCTCGACATAATCCTGAACAAATATGCACAATTACTTAAGACTCCCCCATGAATATATTGGGAAGAACCGAATCCGGTGGTAGCCTAAAAACTCACCTGACTAGGAGGCCGCGCTGCATGGAGCCCGCGATCCTCGGATGTGGGAGGTGGTACTTCGGAGGCCTTGAACAGCGCCTTCCATGCGTCTTTGTGCGTCATGCCATAGAGCCTCCAAAGCGTCTGGTGTTCGGCTGGGACGAACTTCCACAGATCAAATGCCCGCCTTTGGCACGGGAGAATCCGACGAACGAGCATGACCTGGATCACGTTGGCAAGCTTGATGTTCTTGTCCTTCATGCTCTTGATGCAGGTCTGGAGTCCGGTCAGCTCTGTAGATCCGCCCCAGGATAGGCCCTTCCTTTCCCAGGAGGTGAGCCACATGGGGGTTCTGGATCAGAACTCGGGGGCCGCTGCCCAGTTGGCGTCACGCGGCTCGGTGATATACAACCACCCTGACTGCCACCCCTTCACGGTTTCTGCAAAGGAGCCGTCGAGCCAGGTGACGTTAGGCATATTAACCACCATGGCCCCTCCACACTCCGCCTGCTGGCCGCTCACGATCTTCGGCTTCACGCAGAAGACTTGCAGCCACAGGTTAAAGTGAGGCTTGATGTGGAGGAAGGCCTCGCATACGACGATGAACACCGAGATGTTGAGGACGAAATTTGGGGCTAGATCATGGAAATCTAGCCCGTAGTAGAACATGAGCCCGCGGACGAAGGGGTGAAGTGGAAACCCCAGTCCACGGACAAAGTGGGCGAGAAACACGACCCTCTCGTGGGGTCCTGGGGTCGGAATAACCTGCCCGTCGTCTGGTAGCCGGCGCGCTATGTCTGCGGTGAAGTATCCGGCCGCCCGAAGATTTGTGATGTGCTTCTCCTTCACGGTGGAAGCCACCCATTTGCCTCCTGCTCCGGACATGTTTAGTTGTGCGGAGAAGACTTGAGCTAGGGCGCTGGAGCTCGAGGGGGCAAGAGTGGGCAAAGGAGGAAGAAGGCGTGGGTAAAAATGGGGAACTCTTATCCCTTTATAGAGGCGACGAAAGCGGTGCGCCTCCCCACTTGCCCGTTGAGAATCGCTTACTTCCCAAGCGCCACGACTGAAGGCATGGTGGGATTACCCATACTCGTATTGATGAGAATCCTGTGATAAGGGGACACGATCTCTGCTTTGACAAGACGTGTCAAAGAAACCGCCTCGCAATATGTGCAGCGGCTGGTTGTGGGAAAACGGTTCGAATAATGATCCGACCGTAATGACACGTCATGTTGTCTAAAAAAGCTGTCAGCAGACTGCATTTGTGAAATATCATTCTCTCTATGGCGGTATGTGAAGATCATTTTGCAGATCCTGACACGGTCTATGTGTTTGATAATTACCTTGGAGTATTTGGAGAAGGAACATGGCTTGCAATGCCGAAGACAAGACTGCGCGCCGGACTCATCGTCATTGAAGCCTGGTTCAGGGGCTACTGAGGGAGTCCTGGATTAGGGGGTATCCAGACAGCCGGACTATATACATTGTCCGGACTATTGAAGCGTGAAGATACAAGACTCAAGAGTCTGTCCCGTGTCCGGATGGGACTCTCCTTTGCATGGAAGGCAAGCTTGGTGATCCGGATATTGTATTTCCTTCCTTGTAACTGACTCCATGTAAACCCTAGCCCTCTCCAGTGTCTATATAAACCGGAGAGGTTGGTCCTTAGAAGGCCAATCACAATTACAATCATAATCATCATAGGATAGCTTCTAGGGTTTAGCCTCTACGATCTCGTGGTAGATCTACTCTTGTACTACTCGTATCTTCAATAATAATCAAGTAGGAAGTAGGGTTTTACCTCCATCGAGAGGGCCCGAACCTGGGTAAACATTGTGTCCCTCGCTTCCTGTTACCATCGCCTAAGACGCACAGATCGGGACCCCCTACCCGAGATCCGCCGGTTTTGACACCGACAATGACACCTGAGTATAGGCGCCGTGTTCGGCATACCATAGTCAGCCTCACTGTCTGCAGTCACTGTCATCATGGCTGTAGAGCTAGCCTGCTTACAACTAGCCCTGTTCGACATAATTTCCCGTGCGTAGATGCCCGTGCATTGCACGGAACACCAAGATTGGGTGTGGACGGCGCTGGCAGCGGTCATCGCACCAGATTTTTCTACGGCCTTCTAGATGTGGTGGGGAGGAGATAAGGCTGATTGTGAGGGACAAGGAGTTGTTTGTAAATAGGGAACAAGTGCGAGCTTCTTTTTGCAAAAATGGAGAAGTTTGGTTTGTATGCGTCAGATCTAGATCCGGCGGCTATTGGTGAAAGATGGGAGGCACAACATCATCACCAACTCAGGACGTGTTTGATTTGCAGGAATAGGACACGGCAATATTACAAGTTTCAAACTGATATTACAAATGTTAGGAGTAATGCTGCACCTACGAAGAGGGAATTACTAGGAAGTTTACGTAAGAACTTCCGTTACTTTAGGTGGATGCTGCATTATCGTATAAACTAAAATCAACCGCCCTGACAAGTCACTAATGGACAAATAAGTTTTCGAGCCTTTGGCCACTTGATATTTCAAAAACAAATTCAGCTTCTGCGGAGACTTTGTCATTTAGGCTTAGACGCTTGCGGTGATCAGCACGCCATTCATTGTTGTGCCAGAGAATGCCAAACCTCATTACCTTGAGCACACTTGCCTCCAGAACAAAGAACCTGGCCAATTTAATCTCAGATGTGCTGCCTCGGTAGTCGATCAAATCAATTTCTGTAAGATGGAGATCAAGGCATTCGATGAGATTGTTATAGTGCAGCACATTTTTCACTTTCAGGTCTTTTTTTATCTGCAAAAGAAGAGAACATATTAGAGCAGCTGGCTGTATAAGATTGCCATGTCATCAAGAGGTACCAATATCATTCGCTCATACGATAGGGTTGGCTGGCTAGTGATATTCTCTCTCTCTCTCTCTCTCTCTCTCTCTCTCTGTCTCTCTTTCTGTTTCCTCTCATTTAACTAGGAGCACGTGAAGAGCTTGGGCACTTGTTGCCTTCCACTATGTGGCCGATGCCATATTTCACAAAAGTATGCCACATAATACACATCAATGTCAAATCAAAAGATTTTGGCACCGCTCCCGCGATGTGAGAGAGTTGGCACCGCTGTGCACACAGACCCACATGTATAAACAGATCAATCAAACCAACTACACCAGCCTCTCACTCTCCCAAACAAGTGGTTTTTTATTGCCTCAGTCCTCTCTCTCTCTCTCTCCCATGCAGTGTTTATTCATTGCGTGAGTTAATTTGGCATCGGAGCAAAGTAGGTGATCCAGATTGGGGCACCAGGTGAGAAATGGAGGGGCATCGATGCCAAATGCATCACAAGTGAATTTGGCACGTGTTTTGGCCTACATAGCCCACTTTTGTACTCCCTCCGTCATAAAATTCTTGTCTTAAATTTGTCTAAATACGGATGTATATAGTTACATTTTAGTGTTAGATAAATCCGTATCTAAACAAATGTAAGACAAGAATTTTGGGATGAAGGGAATACTACCTCGTATTTAGTATAAAATTTTGACCATAGATTTACCTAAGAAAATGCCAATGCATGTCACTAAAAATTACACCATTTGAAATTATGTTCAAATACGAATCCAACGATATAGTTCTTAGAGACATGCATTAACATTTTGTCAGTTAAATCTATGGTCAAATTTTGATACTACAAAATCGGAAGAGTAAACCAGGATGGAGGTAGTACTTGCTCTTAGGGTAACCATAGAGTTACTGGAGTAGTCTAAGTTACTTTCCACTATCACTAGCCTAGGATACTATAGTATTACAGCATAAAAACGATGCAGGTGATCACGTGAGAAAAATATACTAAAAACATTTCTTTTGGTGCCTTGCATATATGCAGTTTTGAACACTACACTTGTCATCATAATTTGGGAAAATTACGAAAAAATTGATCTATGTTGTGATTACCGTTTACTAATAGGAAAGAAGTTTCACCTCAATGAGTAGCTTCTCCGTGCACGGAAAGCATGTAAGGAATCCAACAACTTGATCTAGATTGGGGCCGATAGATTTTAGTGCCAAGATCTTCACTGTGCGCATGGACTGGGTCAAGCTTGTGGGTATCATTTTCTGGAAGAGGTCGTAAATACATCAAGAAGAAATTTAAAAATGTGAATTTCAAGAAGACGGAGAAGAAGATGAGTGCTGTACCTGAACGATTACGGATCCAATAAAGAGTTCGGAGAATTTGGCAGACGAGTACACCAATGCTGTCAATTTCGGCGCGTCAATGACCTTGATTTTTGTTGGACCTTCTAGATCCGATACAAGCAATCTCTCAAGGAAAGGCGCATTCTCAATGACCATAACGTGGAACAGCTGGAGTGATCTCTTACAAATTGATGTATTGTTGCGCGGCCAGCAAGGCACATAAATCCATCGGAGATTCGTCGAGGCGATGTGGAGGCTAATGAATCCATGGATCTGCTCAAGATGAAGGTACTCGAGCACAGTACAGCTGCGGAGCAGGTGCTCCATAGCCTTCTTCGAGATGACAATGTTGAAGAGGTCGAGCTGCTTGAGTTGAGGGAGAAGAAGGGCGGGCGCGACATTAATCTGGGGAAGATAGCAGGAGTTGAAGCTAGCGCGGCGTAGCGTTGGCGTGAGGCAGAGCGCGGACGGTGACAGAGAGCGACATTGTCCAGCTTCAAAGCTGAGCTCCTCGAGCTGATCTAGGGCGGGGGATAAGAACCACTCGTCGAACTTGGGGTGGACCATGCAGTTAGTACTGAACATGCAGATGTCAAGGCGTCTGGCTGGCCCAGGGTGCGATGAAAGGTTCTTGGAGACTGCGGCTATGCGTTTGCAATCCCGGTCGCAGAGGTAGCTGTCGACGGTGAGGTTGAGGGGGGCGCGGCGCCAGAGGGGGCGCCACCACCGGGAGAGCAGGGTGGTCCGCACGACAGATTTGGTAGGGAGGAGGCCGATGATGATGAGCAGCATGTTGTCGGGGAGGCTGCTGATGAAGTCCACACTCGCCGGATGCGGTTTTGGCTCGAGCCGCCTCCGCTTGTTCGCTGCCTTGCCGTCCATCTCAACCGGCGGCGACGCCGGTGTACACGTGTGCTGGTGTGTGTTATGTGCTAGGTGTGTGCGAGTGTGTCCTTCTGTGCATGCCGCCGCATAGTGGTGAATTGTACGTGAGTGCGTCCTTCACGTGCAAGAAGTGTGTCCTCAATGTGCCCTCAATTTACTAGCGTGTGGGGTGCTACCCGAGTAGTTTCAACTTTGTTTACTTCACTGCGTGTTAGATGGGCCTCTAGTTTACTTATTTTCACCCACTGCCACATGGGCCAGCACACGAAGATACAGAACACGGGCTGACAAGGCAGCATGTGGACTGGTTGACCGGTCAACTAAACAATCTACGGAGCTATACGCTGACGCAGTGAGCGTATAATCCGTCGGTATAGAGAGTTCGAGTGAGAGGGGAGGCCTGTGAGAGATAGAAGAGAGAGAGAGAAGGAGCTACCCCCTCCGTTCGATAATGTAGTTCCAACATTTTTTTAAAGTCAAACTTTTGAAACTTTGACCAAGTTTATAAAGAAATTACTTATATCTACAATACCAAAGATAAATGATAGTATGAAGTAAGTACATGTTGTGATGAATCTAATGATTGTTCCAGATGTAAATGTTTTTCTCCACATATACCTGGTCAAACTTTTGTGAGGTTTGACTTTTCAAAACATCCATATGCTTATGGACGTGACAGAGTCCCTAACTAGAGAGAGAGAGAGAGAGAGAGAGAGAGAGAAATAGAAAGAGTGAGTGAAAAAAGTGTATGTGCGTGTGTGAAAGAGACATGGACAACACACGATAAAAGTAGAGAAAAAGCATGCATGTCTTATACAAACATATCACACATGCATCTTCAACAATGGAGCCAAGGTGAGGAGATAGTGTGTGGTTGTTTGGAACCGTGAGAGCAAGACCCCTAGCATGTGTCCAAGAGGGGTCTGACAAACAAGGGAGAGAGGTCGAGAGAGACATACGGAGAAAATGCAGACATGGGGAGGAGAGAGTGTATGTTTGTCATAGAGAGATCCCCTGGAGATCGTGATGGGACTACATGGGTGGGAGATCGAGTGACAAGGTGTGTGCGCGATAGAAGATGCCCCGAGAGATATCGAGATAGACGTATGGATGGAAGGAGACAATACATGTGTTCCTGATGGCTAGTAAGAGATAATCATACTTAGGAGGGGGGAGTGCTTGCGCCTATGATGGAGTGAGGGATTATGGTACTTAGGGGGGGGTGCATGTCACATGGAGAGAGAACAAGGGCGTAGAGTGTTGGATGGGTCTATATGTATAGCTCGAGCGAGACATGTGTATGTGTGAACCAGGGAGATATAAGGTCAGTTTGGCTTGCGTCCTGAGCATCTTTTGCCTGGACTGGGGTTGTGGCCGGATTTCATGCACACTTGTTTGGTTGCTACCCTGTGAAAAAGAAAGCCCGCCTGGCCTGGATTCCCTTGCACTTTAATTAGCCTGGCTGGACTCCAGACACTTCAAGTAGCCTGGCCCAGGCAACCGATTTCAAACGCCTGGCCGTGCTTGGTCATGCAGCCACGAGGCTAACATCAACCTGGATGGATATTAGCATTAAATAATTGCTGCATGGATTGATTGATGGGACGTTGATGCTTTGCCTGGCCCAGGCACGAACCAAATACTTCAACACCACACAAGCCTGGCCAGGAAGAAATATTTTATATTTCACGTCCACACCAGGCAGTACTGGCCATCAAGGCATGAGGGTCAGGTCACGAACCAAACTGACCAATAAAGTTTGAGAGAGATTGAGGAGCCCCGATAAGGCTGAGCGGTGCGTCAGATAGCTGAGAGGGGGAAAGAGATATTCCATCCTCTCGATAATGTAGTGCATGTAAATTTTTTAGAAGTCAAACTTTGGAAACTTTGATCAGGTTTACACAAATGTTATTTATATCTACAATACCAAAGATACATCATACAAAACTACATCTCATGGTGAATCTAATGGTATGTGTTTGCCGTTCTAGATGTAATTGTTTTTCTCCACGTACATGGTCAAACTTTGTGATGTTTGACTTTTCAATAAATCTATATGCTATGGACCGAGGAGAGTGCCTAAGTGGAGACAGATCAAGTGCGTGTGAAGGAGAATGAGTAAGTGTGCAAAAAGAGTATGTGTGTGAAAGACAAAGTGACAACAAATGATAAATTAGAGAGAGAGAGTGTGTGTGTGTTTTCGTTTCTTATGCGAACATATCACGCATGCATCTCTGAGATAAAAAAGCAAGGCGAGGAGATACACGAAGATAGATAGTGTGTGATTGTTTGCAACAGAGAGAGACACCCCTGTAGCACATGTCCAATAGAGGTCTGGCCAACAAGGAACAAAGGTCGAGAGGGACACATGGAGGACATGGACGCATGGGGAAGGAGAGAGGGTGTGTTTTTGATAGAGAGATCCCCTCGAGATCATGAGGGGACTATATGGGTGGGAGATCGAGGGAGGTGCGTGCGCGATAGAAAGATGCCCCGAGAGAAATCGAGATAGACCATGCACATGTTTGTGGTGGAGACTAGGATTAGCTAGTCATATACATATAGGGGGGACTGCGTGTGCCTACAATTGAGTGAGAGACCATCATACTTGGCTAGCTAGGCATGAGATTGTGTGTGTGTGCATGTGAGATGGAGAGAGAACAAGGGAGGGAGATAGAGTTTTAGATGGGCCTATCGTGTGCGAGTGAGATATGCATGTGTATGTGTGACCCAGGTGCATGGAGAGTTTGAGAGAGGGGGAAGAGCTCCGAGATGACAGAGTGGTGCATGAGAGAGTTACGGGAAACGAGCCAAGGAATTTGTGTGCGTACGATGAGTGCACCCAAGATATCTAGCTTGGACTAGCTAGAGTATCATACATAGTGTGCGAGAGAGACCTATACATGGTGTATATATGCATGTGAACTAGAAAGACCCCCCCCCCCCACACACAAAGAGAGAGAGAGAGAGAGAGAGAGAGAGATGGAGAGAGAGAGAGAGATGGAGAGAAAGGGAGAGGGACCAACAAGGTTTTTCTATCGGATGTGTGAGACATAATTGAAGATTGTCAGAGAGAGAGAGAGAGAGAGAGAGAAAGAGAGAGAGAACAGGAGTCCAGGAGAGGGGGAGGTCGCGTTTTATGCATCAAAGACTGATATAAACCATGTTTCGATATAAACTTGCATTCAAATATTTAAATTGGAGAACATGTTGTCTGCAATCCACACATGAACAGATATATGCGTATATCAAACAAGTTCATTAATTTGACTTTCAACATGTTCATGGAGTACTATAATACTGTACAAAATGCTACTCGATTGAGGTGTTCAATTTTGGATTTAGTTCACTATTTTGATGTAGTTTACGAGCTATTTCATTGAATCGAGATATTTCATTTTGGGTTTGATTCGCGTTTTTGAGTGGGTCAACTACTTTTCA
Organism: Triticum timopheevii; assembly: GCA_963921465.1. Taxonomy (NCBI): domain Eukaryota; kingdom Viridiplantae; phylum Streptophyta; class Magnoliopsida; order Poales; family Poaceae; genus Triticum; species Triticum timopheevii. The sequence goes on along the minus strand of OY997262.1, from coordinate 245,970,367 downwards.
TATAGTAAATTGCTAGTAACGAGCATGTAAAAACACATTACTCCCGAGCATCATCTCTCCAAGCTAAAAAAGAAGTGGCAAGCTAATATTTCAAAATTTGATTCGAATCGACTTGGTAAGGTAGACGTGGATGCTCGTTCTCCCAAAATTTGAACGAACCGTTAAACATCCATTGCTCGGTGGAATTTGCCCGAGCAAATAAAGGGGAGACGCGAAATTACCGTCCTATGTGGGACACGCATCAATTGGCCCGTTGTAAATCGAGGGTAGGTTCGTAACTTCATCCAAGAGCACCTTCTCCTTGGCTGAAATGACATGTGCCGAATAATTCATAAACCATGGTCAGCAAATCATGCTCTCCTTGCCTGAAATAGCTCGCGCCCACTATTTCAAAACACGCTCTCCTCACCCGAAATCGCTCGCGCCCACTATATTTCAAAACACGCCCTCCTCGCCCGAAATCGCTCCCGCCCACTATTTGGGGAGAAGCAAAGTTACTCTACTATCCCCGACCCTCAGTACACAGACCTAAGCGAAGAAGCCTAAAGGCAGGGGTAGAACTGTAACTCCCCCTCAAATTTCGTACAAATGCGTCCGCAAGACATGGTTCCACTCCCATCCCAATTCCCGCCCCCCATTCATACCTCGTGGGCCCCAAATCACCTTCTCCCCGGGAAGCTCCCTTGTCCCGAGCCGCGAAACCTCAACCCCTCCTCCATGGCGCCCCCACCGCACCAATTTCACAGCCGCCCTCCTCCCTAATGCCGGAGACGTTGTCCATTTTCCGTCGTGCACTGGGCCATGTGCCTCTTACTCTGTGCTGCTGGAGCTGCCTCGACGACGGCCGCGTGAACCGTACCGGAGCCGATTCGCCCCCGCCATTGTTCATGGAGCCGGAGCGGCTCCAACTTCAGATCCGTCCAGAGTCCCGATGCTGCTTCCCCGTAGCCGTCGACCGTCGCGACATCACTGTTTCCCTGCCGCCGGTCGCCACCGCAACTACGCCGGCCTCACCGACTCGGCAGCTGGACCTGCCTACTTCACCATGCCGCCAGATAGGTACGCACCCTCATCTCAAATCACTTTATTCAGGCGTTAGTTGTCTGAATTTTTATTCTGGGCCAATCGATTCCCAATGGGAAGAAGCACCCCTCGAGGCGGCGGAGCTCCTAGGCTGCCAGTTGGCTTGTGTCTAACGTAAGGGTGCAGGGCCAGAAGTTTGCCACGGAAGCAGCGCTTAGATGGCTATCTTAGAGTTGCGTGGGTTTAAGGTACTGCCGCCGCCAGATCTGGATGATGGGGAGTCTTTGTGGATTGGTCCAAGGGCGGCGCAACCACGACAGTGGGGTGGGGCGGGGAGCGGGGTTTTGGCCGGGGCCACGGACGGCAGAGGCAGGCTGCTCTGCCGTTGGCCGCTGGCTCTTCGGGGAAGATTCCGAACAGTGTTAGCCGGGAGGCACAAGACGGCCATCAATCCATCCGGCGTAGATCGGACAGTACCAAAATAAAATAAAATCGTGTGACCACAATTTAGTCTTCAGTCAACAGACGTGTGACCACTCTTGTACCTTGCTGTTGATCTCTTAGTGTATTTCTTTAGATCAAAGAGATATGTCGTTCTTAACATTATGCGTTATCTGCATCATCAGACACACTGTCTTCTGACTCACCGCAGCTGCTCAAACAAGGGAAGCATACACTAGAAGGGAGCTATAGTCCCCACTCAACAGTTCCCTCCATCGAATGCGCGTGCCCGACATGGACAGCCACGACAATTGTAGGGCCATCGACAAGTCAACACATGATGCTCAGTCCTATGAATGGCAGCCAGATAGGTTGTACCCTCATCTTACTTGTGTGCAACATTTATCTTTGTTATTCATCTAAGCATGGAAAATAGATCGTCACATTTCACTGTATATTCATGCTAATCTCTTACGGGTCTTGTTCAGGAGTTAACGATGTTCCATAGTTCAGCTAAGATACTTGTTCTTTAGGTAACACTGTTCCATAGTTATTGATAACCCACAAGTATAGGGGATCGCAACAGTTTTCGAGGGTAGAGTATTCAACCCAAATTTGTTGTATCGACACAAGGGGAGCCAAAGAATATTCTCAAGTATTAGCAGCTGAGTTGTCAATTCAACCACACCTGGAAACTTAGTATCTGCAGCAAAGTGTTTAGTAGCAAAGTAATATGATAGTGGTGGTAGCGTAACAAAAGTAAAGACAGAAAAAGTAATGTTTTTGGTATTTTGTAGTGATTGTAACAGTAGCAACGGAAAAGTAAATAAGCGTAAACCAGTATATGGAAAACTCGTAGGCACCGGATTAGCGATGGATAATTATGCCGGATGTGGTTCATCATGTAACAGTCATAACATAGGGTGACACAGAACTAGCTCCAGTTCATCAATGTAATGTAGGCATGTATTCCGTATATAGTCATGCGTGCTTATGGAAAAGAAGTTGCATGACATCTTTTGTCCTACCCTCCCGTGGCAGCGGGGTCCTAATGGAAACTAAGGGATATTAAGGCCTCCTTTTAATAGAGAACCCGAACAAACCATTAGCACATAGTGAGTACATGAACTCCTCAAACTATGGTCATCACCGGGAGTGGTCCCGATTATTGTCACTTCAGGGTTGCCGGATCATAACACATAGTAGGTGACTATAGACTTGCAAGATAGGATCTAGAACACACATATATTCATGAAAACATAATAGGTTCAGATCTGAAATCATGGCACTCGGGACCTAGTGACAAGCATTAAGCATAGCAAAGTCATAGCAACATCAATCTCAGAACATAATGGATACTAGGGATCAAACCCTAACAAAACTAACTCAATTACATGATAAATCTCATCCAACCCATCACCGTCCAGCAAGCCTACGATGCAATTACTCATGCACGGCGGTGAGCATCATGAAATTAGTGATGGAGGATGGCTGATGATGACGACGGCGACGAATCCCCCTCTCCGAAGCCCCGAACGGACTCCAGATCAGCCCTCCCGAGAGAGATTAGGGCTTGGCGGCGGCTCTGTATCGTAAAACGCGATGAAACTTTCTCTCTGATTTTTTCTCCCCGAAAGCCAATATATGGAGTTGGAGTTGGCGTCGGAGGGCCACCAGGGGGCCCACGAGGTAGGGCGGCGCGCCCAGGGGGGAGGGGCGCGCCCCCCACCCTCGTGGACAGGGTGTGGCCCCCCTGGTCTTCATCTTTGGCGAGGATTTTTTATTATTTATTCTAAGATATTCCGTGGAGTTTCAGGCCATTCCGAGAACTTTTGTTTTCTGCACATAAAACAACACCATGGCAAGTCTGCTAAAAACAGCGTCAGTCCGGGTTAGTTCCATTCAAATCATACAAGTTAGAGTCCAAAACAAGGGCAAACGTGTTTGGAAAAGTAGATATGATGGAGACGTATCAACTCCCCCAAGCTTAAACCCTTGCTTGTCCTCAAGCAATTCAGTTGACAAACTGAAAGAGAAAAAGAAAAACTTTTACAAACTCTGTTTGCTCTTGTTGTTGTAGACATGAAAAGCCAGCATTCAAGTTTCAGCAATTATTATGAACTAACCATACTCACAATGACACGTAGGTCTCACAATTACTCATATCAATAGCATAATCAGCTAGCGAGCCATAATAATAAAACTCGAATGACAACACTTTCTCAAAATAATCATAACATGACATAACAAAATGGTATCTCGCTAGCCCTTTCTGAGACCGCAAAACATAAATGCAGAGCACCTTTAAAGATCAAGGACTGACTAAACATTGTAATTCATGGTAAAAGAGATCCAGTCAAGTCATTCCCAATATAAACCAATAATAATGAATGCAAACAACAGTGTGCTCTCCAGCGGGTGCTTTTTAATAAGAAGGGTGATGACTCAACATAAAAGTAAATAGATACGCCCTTCACAGAGGGAAGCAGGGATTTATAAAGGTGCCAGAGCTCGGTTTTGAAATAGAGATAAATTATATTTTGAGCGGCATACTTTCATTGTCAACATAACAACTAAAAGACCACGATATCTTCCATGCTAAACAGATTATAGGCGGTTCCCAAACAGAATGGTAAAGTTTATACTCCCCCTCCTCCACAAGCATCAATCCATGGCTTGCTTGAAACAACGAGTGCCTCCAACATTCAACGGGTCCCAAGGGGAGTTTTTTTTGCAGTTATTTTGATTTAGTTTGCATGAAGCATGGGACTGGGCATTCCGAATACCAGCCATTTTCTCGTGAATGAGGAGCGGAGTCCACTCCTCTTGAGAATAACCCGCCTAACACAGAAGATAAGGGCAGCTCTAGTTGACATATGAGCTATTCGAGCATGCAAAACAGAATGTTCATTTGAAGGTTTAGAGTTTGGCACATACAAATTTACTTGGAACGGCAGGTAAATACCGCATATAGGAAGGTATGGTGGACTCGTATGGCATAACTTTGGGGTTTAAGGAGTTTGGATGCACAAGCAGTATTCCCGCTTAGTATAGGTGAAGGCTAGCAAAATACTGGGAAGCGACCAACTAAGAGAGCGACAACAGTCGTAAACATGCATTAAAATTAATTCACACCGAGTACAAGCATGAGTAGGATATAATCCACCATGAACATAAATATCATAAAGGCTATGTTGATTTGATTCAACTACATGCGTGAACATGTGCCAAGTCAAGTCACTCAATTCATTTAAAGGAGGATACCATCCTATCATACCACATCATAATCATCTCATTAGCATGTTGGCACGCAAGGTAAACCATTATAACTCATAGCTAATCAAGCATGGCACAAGCAACTATAATCTCTAAATGTCATTGCAAATATGTTTACTTCATAATAGCTGAATCAGGAACGATGAATCATCATATTTACAAAAACAAAAGAGGTCGAGTTCGTACCAGCTTTTCTCTTCTCAATAAGTCCATCATATATCATCATTATTGCCTTTCACTCGCACGACCAAACGGTGTGTATAATAATAAGAGTGCACGTGCATTGGACTAAGCTGGAATCTGCAAGCATTCAACTCAAGAGAGAAGACAAGTAATATGGGCTCTAAGTTAGATAAACCATAATGCATATGAGAGCCACTAAGCATTTTCAATATGGTCTTCTCGACCCCCAAAGAAAGAAAAATAAATAAAAACTATTTACACGGGAAAGCTCCCAACAAGCAACAGAAGAACGGGAAATATTTTTGGGTTTTATTTTTGATTCTACTACAAGCATGGAAAGTAAACTAACTATTTTTTTAATTTTTCTTAAAGTTCAACAAACACACAAGAAGAAAGCAGGAAAAAGAAATTTAAACGGGCATGTATATTACAGTGAAAAAGTATGAGCACCGACATCTAGCAATGAGTGCGTGTGAACATAAATATAATGTCGGTGGGAAATACGTACTCCTCCAAGCTTAGGCTTTTGGCCTAAGTTGGTCTATTGCCAGGGATGGCCTGGCGGATATCCGCAAGTGTAGCTGGGGTCGTAGTGTGACGCAGCGGCTATTGCCGCCTGAGCTGTAGCGTGGAGTCGAGCAGCCTCCACTCTCCTTTCGTACTCATCTGCCTCCTCTCTGGTAATAATATACCTTCCTCTCTCCTGAAAATCAAAGAAGGTAGGAGCAGGAAGAGCAACACGGACCACATGCCGTTTGTTAAAGATTAGTCGATACTAGTAAGGTGGTCCAGTCCTCTCAATGAACTGGTGGGAAAACATAGGATCAAGATCTAAATAAGAAGAGGGTAACTCCATATCACGCTCACGAATGTCTACATCAAGAAAATTAGCTAAGCGGGTTGCATAAATTCCTCCAAAGAAATCTCCGTTATGCCTATAATGGCGCCCATATGATAAGATTGGTCTCCTAACACAGCACTTCTGAGAATGCTGAGATCAGGGGCACACATGTGACATGCTTCATCCTTAGCAGTTATACATCTACCAATGAAGAGAGCAAAATAATGTATAGCAGGAAAGTGAATGCTCCCTATAGTGGCCTGCGCTATATCTCTAGATTCCCCCACAGTTATTCTACCAAGAAAGTCTATATACTCAGATTTAGGGGGATCCCTGATACTACCCCAAGATGGAAGTTTGCATGCAAGAGTGAAATCCTCTAAGTCCATGGTATAAGATTTGTCATAAAGGTCAAACATGACTGAAGGAGAATTACGCAAAGTTGAAAAATCAAACCTCCCCACAAATGAACTTGTGAGGTCACGATACTGTGGGCATTTATCAGCTTCAAAGTCCTCAAGATTGGCATTACACAAATATGCGTAGAATTCTTCTTTAATTCCCACTTGATTCATAAAATTTTCTGAAGGCGATTCACAGGGCCTCACGAGTGCGTCTCTTGGTGGTTCCTCATCAGCATCACGTATTGCAAGCCTGGGACCTTGCTTCCTTGAAGGACCACCTTGGAACATCCTCCTAAGCATATTGTTTCCTCTGAAAAATTTCAGAAATTTTTAGTAACTTCAAATAAAAGTGAACCAACTTCAATAAAATTGATGGCAACAACTCCCACAAGTGCCTAGGGCCTATATAAGCATTAGAACTACTTGGAACCATATAATTTTGACATGCAAGCTCAAGAACATGGTCACCTATGCAGCAAAAATTTGCAATGAATAAAGCACTAGAACAAAAACTAATTGGACCAATGGAGGAGTCACATACCAAGGAACAATCTCCCCAAGCAGTTTTGCGAGAGGTGCTTTGAGCAAGGAGATCGAAAATCACAGCAACGGGGGCTGGAACTCGTGCTTGAGTTGGTTTTTCGTGTTTGTGTGAGGCAGACGAAGAAGATGGGTGCAGGAATAAGTGGAGGAGGGCCACCGTGGGCCCACGAGGCAGGGGGGCGCGCCCAGGGGGGTAGGGTGCGCCCTCCACCCTCGTGGCCAGGTGGTAGCTCCCCCGTGGTAATTTTTGCATAGTAAATTCTCAAATATTCCCGAAAAAATCATATTAAATTGGCATGTCATTCTGAGGACTTTTATTTTCGGGATATTTTTATATTGCACGGATAAGTCTGGAAACAGACAGAAAAAAAATACTATTTACTTTATTTCTACTAAATAATAGAAAATATAAAGAGGGTACAGAAGGTTGTGCTTCTAGTTTCATCCATCTCGTGATCATCAAAATGAACCCACTAACAAGGTTGATCAAGTCTTGTTAACAAACTCATTCCGAATAATCACGGAATTGGAGAAATTACGAATAACACTAAGTTACCTCAATGGGGATATGAAAATCCCCAACAATAAGAATATCATACTTTTTCTTGACAGTAGGGAGAGGAAATTCGAAACCTCCAAATATAATCGATGGAACTTTTCCAATAGAGTTGATGTTGTAACCTTGAGGTTGTTTCCTTGGAAAATGTACCGTGTGCTCATTGCCATTAACATGAAAAGTGACATTGCCTTTGTTGCAATCAATAACAGCCCCTGCAGTATTAAGGAAAGGTCTTCCAAGAATAATAGACATACTATCATCCTCGGGAATATCAAGAATAACAAAGTCCGTCAAAATAGTAACGTTTGCAACCACAACAGGCACATCCTCACAAATACCGACAGGTATAGCAGTTGATTTATCAGCCATTTGCAAAGATATTTCAGTAGGTGTCAACTTATTCAAATCAAGTCTACGATATAAAGAGAGAGGCATAACACTAACACCGGCTCCAAGATCACATAAAGCAGTTTTAACATAACTTCTTTTAATGGAGCATGGTATAGTAGGTACTCCGGGATCTCCATGTTTCTTTGGTATTCCACCCTTAAAAGTGTAATTAGGAAGCATGGTGGAAATTTCAGCTTCAGGTATCTTTCTTTTATTAGTAATAATATCCTTCATATACTTAGCATAGGGATTTGTTTTGAGCACATCAGTTAATCGCATACGCAAAAAGATGGGTCTAATCATTTCAGCAAAGCGCTCAAAATCCTCATCATCCTTTTTCTTGGATGGTTTGGGAGGAAAAGTCATGGGTTTCTGAACCCATGGTTCTCTTTCTTTACCATGTTTCCTAGCAACGAAGTCTCTTTTATCATAACATTGATTCTTTGATTGTGGGTTATCAAGATCAACAACAGGTTCAACTTCTACATCATTATCATTACTAGGTTGAGCATCAACATGAACATTATCATTAACATTATCACTAGGTTCATGTTCATCACCTGATTGTGTTTCCGCATCAGACATAGAGATATCATTTGGATTATCAGGTGGTTCAGCAATAAGTTCACTAGAAGTTTGCAAAGTCCTATCATTTTTCTTTTTCTTCCTCTTAGAAGAACTAGGCATATCAATATTATTTCTCTGAGAATCTTGCTCGATTCTCTTAGGGTGGCCTTCAGGATACAAAGGTTCCTGAGTCATTCTACCAGTTCTAGTAGCCACTCTAACAGCATAATCATTTTTCTTACTATTCATTTCATCAAGCACTTCTTTCTGAGCTTTGAGTACTTGTTCTACTTGAGTGGTAACCATAGAAGCATGTTTGCTAACAAGTTTAAGTTCACCTCTAATATTAGCCATATAATCACTCAAGCGTTTAATCATAAAGGTATTCTGTTTTCATTGTCTACCAAAATAAGCATTGAAGTCATCTTGTTTAAACATAAAGTCATCAAACTCATCCAAGCACTGACTAGCAATTTTAGTAGGAGGGACTTCAGCTTTATCATATCTATAGAGAGAATTTACCTTTACTACCTGTGTCGGGATATCGGGAGGTTCTTCAGTAAATAAGTAATTGAGATCATATACTTCTTCAACAGGCGGTAAATTAAGACCATGTATTTCTTCAATAGGAGGTAAATTCTTAACATCTTCAGCTTTAATACCTTTTTCTTTCATAGATTTCTTTGCCTCTTGCATATCTTCGGGACTGAGAAATAGAACACCTCTCATCCTCGGAGTTGGTTTAGGAATAGGCTCAGTAATTGGCTCAGGAGTTGGCTCAGGAGGTAGCTTGGGAGGTGCCCAATTATTTTCATTAGCCAACATATTATTCAATAGAAGTTCAGCATCATCCGGTGTTCTTTCCCTGAAAAGAGAACCAGCACAGCTATCCATGTAATCTCTGGAAGCATCGGTTAGTCCATTATAAAAGATATCAAATATTTCAGGTTTCTTAAGAGGATGATCAGGCAAAGCATTAAGTAACTTGAGAAGCCACCCCCAAGCTTGTGGGAGACTCTGTTCTTCAATTTGCACAAAATTGTATATTTCCCTCAAAGCAACTTGTTTCTTATGAGCTGGGAAATATTTAGCAGAGAAGTAATAAATCATATCCCGGGGACTTTGCACACAACCAGGATCAAGAGAATTAAACCATTTCTTAGCATCACCCTTTAATGAGAACGGAAATATTTTGAGTATATAAAAGTGGCACGATCTCAGGTTATTAGTAAACAGGGCAGCTATATCATCTAACTTACGAAGATGTGCCACAACAGTTTCAGATTCATAGCCATAAAAAGGATCAGATTCAACCAAAGTAATTATATCTGGATCGACAGAAATATCATAATAATCATAATCAGGAACACAGATAGGTGAAGTAGCAAAAGCAGGGTCGGGTCTCATCCTACCTCTAAAAGATTCTTTACTCCACTTAATTAGCAACCTCTTACGTTCAAGACTATCCTGGCAAGCAACAACATCTTCAAAAGATTCAACACTAAAAAGATAACCCTCAGGAATAGCAGGCATAGGCTCATCATCACTAACATCATCGTGTTCAGGTTCAATAATTTCTCTTTCTCTAGACTTAGCAATTTGCTCATCAAGAAATTCACCGAGTGGCACAGTAGTATCAAGCATAGAAGTAGTTTCATCATAAGTATCATGCATAGCAGAAGTGGCATCATCAATAACATGCGACATATCAGAACGAATAGCAGAAGCAGGTTTAGGTGTCGCTAGCTTACTCATAACAGAAGGTGAATCAAGTGCAGAGCTAGATGGCAGTTCCTTACCTCCCCTCGTAGTTGAGGGATACATTTTTGTCTTAGTGTCTTTCAAGTTCTTCATAGTGTCCAGTAGATACAAATCCAAAGTGACTCAAAGAAAAGAGCTATGCTCCCCTACAACGGCGCCAGAAAAAGGTCTTCATAACCCACAAGTATAGGGGATCGCAACAGTTTTCGAGGGTAGAGTATTCAACCCAAATTTGTTGATTCGACACAAGGGGAGCCAAAGAATATTCTCAAGTATTAGCAGCTGAGTTGTCAATTCAACCACACCTGGAAACTTAGTATCTGCAGCAAAGTGTTTAGTAGCAAAGTAATATGATAGTGGTGGTAGCGGTAACAAAACTAAAGACAGCAAAAGTAATGGTTTTGGTATTTTGTAGTGATTGTAACAGTAGCAACGGAAAAGTAAATAAGCGTAAACCAGTATATGGAAAACTCGTAGGCACCGGATTAGCGATGGATAATTATGCCGGATGTGGTTCATCATGTAACAGTCATAACATAGGGTGACACAGAACTAGCTCCAGTTCATCAATGTAATGTAGGCATGTATTCCGTATATAGTCATACGTGCTTATGGAAAAAAACTTGCATGACGTCTTTTGTCCTACCCTCCCGCGGCAGCGGGGTCCTAATGGAAACTAAGGGATATTAAGGCCTCCTTTTAATAAAGAACCGGAACAAAGCATTAGCACATAGTGAATACATGAACTCCTCAAACTATGGTCATCACCGGGAGTGGTCCCGATTATTGTCATTTCGGGGTTGCCGTATCATAACACATAGTAGGTGACTATAGACTTGCAAGATAGGATCTAGAACACACATATATTCATGAAAACATAATAGGTTCAGATCTGAAATCATGGCACTCGTGCCCTAGTGACAAGCATTAAGCATAGCAAAGTCATAGCAACATCAATCTCAGAACATAATGGATACTAGGGATCAAACCCTAACAAAACTAACTCGATTACATGATAAATCTCATCCAACCCATCACCGTCCAACAAGCCTATGATGCAATTACTCACGCACGGCGGTGAGCATCATGAAATTGGTGATGGAGGATGGTTGATGATGATGACGGCGACGAATCCCCCTCTCAGGAGCCCTGAACGGACTCTAGATCAGCCCTCCCGAGAGAGATTAGGGCTTGGCGGCGGCTCCGTATCGTAAAACGCGATGAAACTATCTCTCTGATTTTTTTCTCCCTGAAAGCCAATATATGGAGTTGGAGTAGTCATCGGAGGGCCACCAGGGGGCCCACGAGGTAGGGCGGCGCGCCCAGGGGGGAGGGGCGCGCCCCCACCTTCATGGACAGGGTGTGGGCCCCCTGGTCTTCATCTTTGGCGAGGATTTTTTATTATTTATTCTAAGATATTCCGTGGAGTTTCAGGCCATTCCGAGAACTTTTGTATTCTGCACATAAAACAACACCATGGCAATTCTGCTGAAAATAGCATCAGTCCGGGTTAGTTCCATTCAAATCATACAAGTTAGAGTCCAAAACAAGGACAAAAGTGTTTGGAAAAGTAGATACGATGGAGACGTATCAGTTATCATCCATCAGCCAATGCTATCCCACAGGCTGGTGATTATAGTATTATACCACTTCTAGTATTACCTATGTTGTTCTTTAATACTTTTGTGTGCCATCTAGTTAATCTTGAGTACAAACGATACATATTCTGTAGCTTTCATCTGTGTTCTCCCTTTAGTTTATGAGACCTGTTGCTACTAGTTAACCCCAGTCCTACTATTTATGTCGTTTCCTACAGGCACTCATTACATAAATCTAGCTACTAGTTGTCTTCCATTCATGTCAGATATAATTGCACACACTGATATATCCACAAGAACCTCATAGAGCAATGTAAAGGCCAATAAACTTGATGTCAATGATACCCAATATGATGGAGCATGTAAAGGTAGTTCTTCAGAAGACTTGCAGAAAGATGATGAATCCTCTTCACCCCACAAGGTCCTTGCTCTAACTTGGCATGTGATATGGGTACAACATGCATATAATGTCCCGGAGTGTATCTACTCTGTTGCAATGCCATGTGCTTAGCATGCTGATCATGCATGTAAATATGTCATGCCTTCCTGTTTTTCAGTACCTATTCCATTCATGATAACATGTTTTCAAATTCAAGTACTGTCATTCTACTCTATCGCAATGCCATCTGCTTAATTTGGACATCATGCTTTTTAATATCTTATGCAAGTTATTCATCAGTATGTACTTCATCTGTCTACCATACCATGTTTTTTACATTCAAGTGCTGTTCTAGTGCTCTGTTGCAATGCCATCTTAGTTTCCCAATCATACACGTGTATGTTGCCTTAGTTATTTCTGTACGTATTCCGCTAGCATACAGTTTTACATTCAACTAGTGTTTTTTTGCTGTGTTGTCCTGTCGTATCCCTAGCTCTTACACCATACTCCCTCCGTCCGGATTACATGTTGCCTAAATGGATAAAAAAGGATGTATCTAGAACTGAAATACGCCTAGAACCATCCATTTTTTTTCCGGATGGAGGGAATACATGTCAATATGTCATGCATTTCTATTCTTCAGTACCTATTCCATCTCTCTGTTGTAGCATGTTTTATAATTAAAGCACCATTCTTCTATACAAGGCATGCAAGGGGAAGACGGCTATGCTATAATATGATGGGTTACAAACAAGGCCTTTGCAAAAGATCCAAATGCCACGAGATAATAAACTAACTCCAGTTTTTATAGATACTGCTCCAGCACAGAGAAACCCAACTCCTACTGATAATAAGCAGATTCCAGTGGCCAAAGAACTAGTCTACTCCAGTCCAGCAAAAATATGTCAACTCCATTCTAAGAAGCGTGTGCGTATCCTTGCATCATGAAATTTTATAGCATGCTGATCATATTTTCTACATGTTTTTTACCAATCTCTCTTTTAGAAAATAAGCTTAATAGATAGAAGAATTTCTGCACTGGTATCGTATATGAGGAAAGATTCTTGCAGGAATTCTCTATGATCTAATGCAGATGTAAGTACCTGTTGTATATCACTATATTTTTACATCAGCATGTATTTTGTTAATCGGCGTGAATCCAACCTTTATCTGATCTAAATTTAGTTGTAGCAAAATTTATGATTAAAGGCCACAATGTTGATTTTTGTAAGGAAAACCGCCTGGTAGTTTTGCATCCTGAGTTGCATGAGTGTACTATCTCATATTAGTGGGTTTGAATACTTTGGTTCTGCAGTGGGTTTTCAGTGTTTTTTTTACTGTGTTGTCCTGTCGTATCCCTAGCTCTTACATCATACTCCCTCCGTCCGGATTACATGTCACAGAAATGGATAAAACTGGATGTATCTAGAACTGAAATACGCCTAGACCCATCCATTTATTTTCGGATGGAGGGAATACATGTCAATATGTCATGCCTTTCTATTGTTTAGTACCTATTCCATCTCTGCTGTAGCATGGTTTATAACTGAATCACCATTCTTCTACATAAGGCATGCAAGGGGAAGACGGCTATGTTAGAATCTGAAGGGTTACAAACCAGGTCTTTGTAAAAGATCCAAACGCCAGGAGATAATAAACCAACTCCATTTTTCATAGATACTGTTCCAGCACAGAGAAACCCAACTCCCACTTACAATAAGCAGATTCCAGTGGCCAAAGAACTAGTCCGCTCCAGTCCAGCAAAAGAATGTCAACTCCATTCTAAGAAGCGTGTGCGTATCCTCGCATCATGAAATTTTATAGCATTCTGATCATATTTTCTACATGTTTCTTGCCCATCTCTCTTTTCGAAAATAAGGTTAAACGATAGAAGAGTTCCTCCATTGGGATCGTATTCGAGGAAAATATCTTGCGGGAATTCTCTATGCTCCAATGTTGATGTAAGTACCTGTTGTATATCACTATATTTTTACATCAGCATGTATTTTGTTAATTGGTGTGAATCTAACCTTTATCTGATCTAAAATTAGTTGTAGCAAAATGTTAAAGGCGCCAATGTTGATTTTTGTAAGGAAAACTGGCTGGTAGTTTTGCATACTGAGCTGCATGAGTCTACTATCTCATATCACGCATATTACTGAATTGTAGTGCTTCTCTGGTTGCCCATTCATTCATTGTGTCAATCTTGCTTTCGTATTATCTTACCTGGCTGATGATAGCTGTGCCATATTGTGTTAATTTGGTGTAGGCTAGTTTCCCAAATGTTTTGTGTCAATGTTGCTTTCCAATTATCTAACTTGGCCAATGATAGCAATGCTAGTGTGTTAATTTTGTGCAGGCCGCTGAAGATAAGAAGACAAACTCTGAAAACAGCAAGGCAACCCCATTGTTTCTCTCCAGTAAATCTAGGCCAGGTAATACGGCAATAACTCATGATTAATCTGTTTGGTTCCCGTCCTAATTTATGTTATGATGCAGTGGTCGAGACACTCTCGACTATCAATAATACAAGCCTGCCAAAATCGCCATCTGAATCTATTCAGTATCCTCTGTCTCGAATGCAACGGAATAAATGTATGTTTGTGAACCAATTAATGGCTGAAGCAATGATGGAAATGGTGGATGAATCAGAGGTGCAGAGTCGTGCGACACAACAACTGATCAATGTTTTCAGAGACAGTGTACGAAGCAGCAAGAACTTGCCCACATGCTTATGGGCGTCATCTGTGTAGAGGTTGCAGATTGTGACGTTGTAGATGGTTAGGTTCTGCTCATTTATTTGCACTGGCATCAATCTTTGATTGCCCAGTTGATGTAATTTCCTGTAATATATGCTGGATGTGCAACGTTATTCCCTGTATGCTGTACCTTTGCTTGATCGATTTTGGTCCTATGGATAATTGCTCGTCGTAATGGGCTCAAATTATCTAATTTGGCCTAAAGACATGTACGAACTTTAGTGGGCCCATTAAGTTAGTGGGCCCATTAAGTTAATGGGCCGTTACTAGGCCGAAAGTTAATGGTCGGCCCTCTTACCTCCCGGGTCGTTAACAAGCCGACATCGAAGCGGGCAACATGTGGGCCCAATTCATTTCACGGGCCGTTAACAGGTCGTTACTAAGTGTGGGCTACGTATGGCCCAACTATACTGTAGGCCTTTAGCAGGCCGAAAGAGACATCAGGCTTATACTGGACCATGAAGAGCATGGGCCACTAAGAGGCTGAAAGTCAAGTCGTATTGTAAATGGCCCAACTGTGTTGTGGGCCTTTAGCAGGCCGAAAGAGAAACCGGGCTGGTATTGGACCATGAAGGGCATGGGCCATTAAAAGGCCAAAACTAAGGTCTGACTACAAATGGCCCAACTCATTTATGGTCCATTAACAGGCCGAAAGGCACACAGGGCCGGGAATTGGCCCAACACTTAAATGGGTCGCTAAAAGGCCAAAACCCAGGTCTGACTATGAATGGCCCAACTGATTTATGGGTCGTCAACAGGCTGAAAGTGACACCGGGCCGGAAATTGGCCCAACACTTAAATGGGCCGCTAAAAGGCCGAAAATCAGGTCCGACTACAAATGGCCTATCAGATTTATGGGCCGTCAACAGACTGAAAGACACACCGGGCCGGAAATTAGCCCAACATTTAAATGCGTCGCTAAAAGGCCGAAAGATGTACATCCTGAAAATTGTCCCATCCATTGAATCGGCCGTTAACAGGCCGAAATCTCATCGGGCCGATATTGAGACCAAATATATAGCGGGCTGTTAATGGGCTCGAACTAACGATGGGCTGCAATGGTGTCAAATCTTTAATGGGCCGTTGACGGGCTGAATTGGCACATCTCGTATGGGTCGTGGGCTTAAATGGACCTTACACAAGTAGGCCTTATATGGGCCGGCCTGCTAATTTTTACTGGGCCGACCTTTTTCACCGGAATGGGCCACTATTGGACCACGCCACGTGTCGACTTATCATATGCGCCTCCTGTCCAATGAGTGGATGACATCTGTCACAATGGTGAGGCAACACGTGTTTCCTACGGCCAATGATGATTTTACACGTGGAAAATCCCCATTGGTCCGGGCTGTTAACGGGTTATCGGATCCAAAATCGGACCCGATAGCTTAACGGCGTTTCGTTATGGTGGATGCCACGTGTCAGTCACCCTTGACGAAAGCACTTCTGTGACGCGCGATTTATCGTCATGGAAGTGGACACTTCCGTGATGATAATTTTGGTAATGTCATGGAACACTTCTATGACAGCACAGGTATGACTATATTGATTCTGTCATAAAATCGTCATGGATGTACATGCATGACAAAAAATGCGACCTACTGTGACAAACACGTATCATCACGGAAGTGTGTTTTTTTGTAGTGATGTGGTGAGGAAAGATCTAGGCACATATATCCAGCTGGATATGAGTAGGAATGAGTTATTATTGCTGACATCACCCTTGAGGTGAATATGTTGGGTGGCAAAACTGTAAGTCCCTATCTTTCTATGTGTCTGGTTGAGAATTTTTGTTCATGGGTACGCTGTGACTGTTAGCAATCATAGAAGACATTATATGATGGTTGAGTATGTGGACTTTCCTAAAGGCTCAGACACGTGACCCTTCCTGAAAATATGTAAATTGTAGTTGCAAAGTTGACTAAGAACATAGTTTGTTGGTTTTCAATAAGGTTTACGCTTTATACTTCAATGTTGTGATGAATTGTTACTTGTTCATAAGAAGTTATATGACACAAGTTATATGATAAAGGTTATGTGATAAAAACTCTATGTTTAAGTTCCTTGTTGTTATAATGATGTGCATGATGCTTTTGTGTCCATATTTTGTTTTTATCGACACCTCTCTCTCTCTCTCTCTAAGCACGTGGACATGTTTTTCGATTTTGGTTTTCGCTTGAGGACAAGAGAGGTCTAAGCTTGGGGGAGTTGATACGTCCATTTTGCATCGTGTTTT
The DNA here is from genome assembly GCA_963921465.1 of Triticum timopheevii. NCBI lineage: Eukaryota > Viridiplantae > Streptophyta > Magnoliopsida > Poales > Poaceae > Triticum > Triticum timopheevii. Next base: position 245,953,407 of record OY997262.1, on the reverse strand, counting down.
GCTACTGTTATTTATAATGTTTTTATGCATAATAATACTTTTGGGAGTAATTCTAATGCCTTTTCTCTCATAATTTGTAAGTTTACACAAAGAGGGAGAATACCGACAGCTGGAATTCTGGACCTGAAAAAGCACATCAGAGCTACCTATTATGCACAACTCCAAATTAGTTGAAACTTCATGGAGATTTTTTATGGAATATTTAAGAATTATTGGAGCAAATAACTACCAGAGGGGCCCCACCAGGTGGGCACAACTGACCTGGGCACGTTAGGGCCCCCAGGCACGCCCTGGTGGGTTGTGCCCTCCTCGGCCCACCTCCGGTGCCCATCTTCTGGTATATAAGTCATTTTGACCTAGAAAAAAATAAGGGGAAGACCTTCGGGATGCAGCACCGCCATCTCAAGGCGGAACTTGGGCAGGAGCACTTTTGCCCTCCGGCGGAGTGATTCCGCCGACGGAACTTCCCTCCCGGAGGGGGAAATCATCGTCAGTGTCATCACCAACAACTCTCCCATGTTGGGGAGGGGAATACCCATCAACATCTTCAACAACACCATATCCTCTCAAACCCTAGTTCATCTCTTGTGTTCAATCTTTGTACCGGAACCTTAGATTGGTGCTTGTGGGTGACTAGTGTTGATTACATCTTGTAGTTGATTATTATATGGTTTATTTGGCGGACGATTTTATGTTCAAATCCATTATGCTATTTAATACCCCTATGATCTTGAGCATGATTATCATGTGTGAGTAGTTACTTTTGTTCTTGAGGTCACGGGACAAATCTTGCTGCAAGTAATCATGTGAACTTGATATGTGTTCGATATTTTGATGATATGTATGTTGTGATTCCCTTAGTAGTGTCATGTGAACATCGACTACATGGCACTTCACCTAGGGCCAAAGGGAATGCATTGTGGAGTAGCTACTAGATGATGGTTTGCGAGAGTGACAAAAGCTTAAACCCTAGTTTATGCGCTACTTCATAAGGGGGTGATTTGGATCCAAAAGTTTAATGCTATGGTTAGATTTTATCTTAATACTTTTCTAGTAGTTGTGGATGCTTGCGAGGAGTTTAATCATAAGTAGGAGGCTTGTTCAAGTAAGAACAACACCTAAGCAATGGTCCACCCACATATCAAATTATCAAATTAGCGAACACGAATCAAACCAACATGATATAAGTGACTAGATGAAATTCCCGTGTACCTTCAAGAATGTTTTGCTTATCATAAGAGACCATTTTGGCCTGTCCTTTGCCTCAAAAGGATTGGGCTACCTTGCTGCACTTTTGTAACCATTGTTGTTACTTGCTCGTTGCAAATTATCTTGCTGTCAAACTACTCGTCACTTATTATTTCAGTGATTGTAGAGAATACCTTGCCGAAAACCACTTGTCATTTCCTTCTGCTCCTTGTTGAGTTCGAACTCTTACTTATCAAAAGGACTACGATTGATCCCCAATACATGTGGGTCATCAAGGCTCTTTTCTGGCGCCATTGCCGGGGAGTGAAGTGCTCTTGGTAAGTGGAAATCGATAAGGAAAATTTATTGCTACGTGCTGAAATTTATTATCACTTGCTACTATGGAAAACAATCCTTTGAGGGGTTTGTTCAGGGTATCTCCACCTTGACCGGAACCACAAGTAGTTGCCCCTCAACCTACTGCACCTACAGAAAATATTGGTTATGAAATTCCTTTGGGTATGATAGAACAACTGCTTGCTAATCCTTATGGAGGAGATGGAACCGAACATCATGCTATGCACTTGATATATGTGGATGAAATTTGTGGATTATTTAAGCTTGCAGGTTTGCCCAGAGATGAAGCTAAGAAGAAGGTTTTCCCTTTATCTTTGATGGGAAAGGCATTGGCATGGTATAGGCTATGTGATGATATTGGATCTTGGAACTGGAATCGATTGAAATTGGAATTTCACCAAAAAAATATCCTGTGCATCTAGTTCATCGTGATCGGAATTATATATATAATTTTTGGCTCGTGAAGGAGAAAGTATCGCTCTATCTTGGGGGAGGCTTAAGTCAATGTTATATGGGACAATTCGATTTCTCCCCCTAACTTGAACCCACACCTGGCATTTACCCCTAAATTTCGAGTATGCTCAAAAATACCCCTCTTTTGTTAGGTGGTGTTATAGAAATACCCCTCAGCGCTGTTTTTGTTAGGTCAAAGGGGTTTGACCCTGTGCTTTGTCCAAAATGCCCCTGGGTGGTACTAGTCCACATTTAGGTAAAGGAAAAAAACTAAGTCAAAGTTAGACTAGTCAATAGGGACTGGTCAAATTAGATTTTGGAGGCCCACATGTCATTCTTTATATTCGTTTTATAGCTAGTAAAGGCCCCATGGGGTAGTGGAACACTTACCTGGAGGGTTAGCCTAAATACCTTTTTAACAACAATGGCTAAACGCCGGCGCATGCGCGAAGGTACAACGGTAACGTACGACGGAATAGGAGGATGCCAGAGAGGTCTATAGGCTTCAGAGCGGTCCTGTGAGGCTGCGGGCATGAAGATGAACTGGAATGAGGTGGCTGGAGACTGTGGGGTGGCCGGGGGATGGGCAACAGTGAGCTCAAGCAACGGCGACGGGCGGCGCTCATGGAGGGAGGTTCTCGGGGATGCAGGGAAGCTTGAGGGCACACCAGGACATTCGGGTGGTTGTCTTGGAGCTAAGTAACTTGGGGCAGTCCTCCTAGATTCTGAAGGAAATATGCCCTAGAGGCAATAATAAATTTATTATTTATTTCCTTATATCATGATAAATGTTTATTATTCATGCTAGAATTGTATTAACCGGAAACATAATACATGTGTGAATACATAGACAAACATAGTGTCACTAGTATACCTCTACTTGACTAGCTCGTTTATCAAAGATGGTTATGTTTCCTAGCCATGGACAAAAGAGTTGTCATTTGATTAACGGGATCACATCATTAGGAGAATGATGTGATTGACATGACCCATTCCGTTAGCCTAGCACTTGATCGTTTAGTATATTGCTATTGCTTTCTTCATGACTTATACATGTTCCTGTAACTATGAGATTATGCAACTCCCGTTTATCGGAGGAACACTTTGGGTGCTACCAAACGTCATAACGTAACTGGGTGATTATAAAGGAGTGCTACAGGTGTCTCCAAAGGTACATGTTGGGTTGGCGTATTTCGAGATTAGGTTTTGTCACTCCGATTGTCGGAGAGGTATCTCTGGGCCCTCTTGGTAATGCACATCACTATAAGCCTTGCAAGCAATGTGACTAATGAGTTAGTTGCGAGATGATGCATTACGTAACGAGTAAAGAGACTTGCCGGTAACGAGATTGAACTAGGTATTGGATACTGACGATCGAATCTCGGGCAAGTAACATACCGATGACAAAGGGAACAACGTATGTTGTTATGCGGTTTGACCGATAAAGATCTTCGTAGAATATGTAGGAGCCAATATGGGCATCTAGGTTCCGCTATTAGTTATTAACCGAGAATAGTTCTAGGTCATGTCTACATAGTTCTCGAACCCGTAGGGTCCGCACGCTTAACATTACGATGACAGTTTTATTATAAGTTTATAAGTTTTGATGTACCGAAGGAGTTCGGAGTCCCGGATGAGATCGGGGACATGACGAGGAGTCTCGAAATGGTCAAGACGTAAAGATCGATATATTGGACGACTATATTCGGAGTTCGGAAAGGTTCCGAGTGATTCGGGTATTTTTCGGAGTATCGGAGAGTTACGGGAATTCGCCGGGAAGAAGTATTGGGCCTTATTGGGCCATACGGGAATAGAGGAAAGAGGCCGAAAGGAAGGAGGCGCGCAGCCCCCCTCTGGTCCGAATTGGACAAGGGGTGCGGCCCCCTTTTCCTTCCTCCTCTCTCCCTCTTTCCCCCTTCTCCTACTCCAACAAGGAAGGAGGGAGTCCTACTCCCGGTGGGAGTAGGACTCCCCTTGGCGCGCCTCCTCCTAGGCCGGCCGCCCCCTCCCCCTTGCTCCTTTATATACGGGGGTAGGGGGGCACCCCATAAACACACAAGTTGATCTATGGATCGTTCCTTAGCCGTGTGCGGTGCCCCCCTCCACCATATTCCACCTCGGTCATATCGTCGCGGAGTTTAGGCGAAGCCCTGCACCGGTAGAACATCATCATCGTCACCACGCCGTCGTGCTGACGGAACTCATCTCCAGAGCTTTGCTAGATCGGAGTCCGGAGATTGTCATCGAACTGAACGTGTGCTGAACTCGGAGGCTCCGTACGTTCGGTGCTTGGATCGGTCGGATCGTGAAGACGTACGACTACATCAACCGCGTTGTGCTAACGCTTCCGCTTACGGTCTACGAGGGTACGTGGACGAACACTCTCCCCTCTCGTTGCTATGCATCACCATGATCTTGCGTGTGCGTAGGAATTTTTTTGAAATTACTACGCTTCCCAACAGATTCATGGGTAGAGGAGATCGGGCAGCGGCCGCACTCCACCGGAGTTGGAGAAGACGATGAGTGAGCCATCGGTTTCGAGTGCCTCGGTCTGATTCCTCCTTCTGGTAAATAAATTGGGAAGTGCTCAATCTAATGGGCATGCTATAGATGCTTGAGGCTGCCGTTGATCACGAGCGCGTGAGACGATGCGGCGATGACTTGAACCGTGTGCAGGTTCCGTCGGGGTGCTGGTTCCGGTGTCTGTCCTCACGCCTGATACGTCCATTTTGTATCATGCTTTTATATCGATATTTATTGCATTATGGTCTGTTATTACACATTATGTCACAATACTTATGGCTATTCTCTCTTATTTTACAAGGTTTATCATGAAGAGGGAGAATGCCGACAGCTGGGATTCTGGCTGGAAAAGGAGCAAATATTGGAACCTATTCTGCACAGCTCCAAAAGTCCTAAAACTCCATAAAAGTCATTTTTGGACTTAATAAGAATTATTGAGCGAAGAAAGTACTGTCTCCTGGGCCCCCTGGTGGCCCTCCGGTGCCCATCTTCTGCTATATGAAGACTTTTACCCCGAAAAAAAATAATAAGCAAGCTTACAGGATGAAACTCCACCGCCATGAGGCGGAACCTTGGCGGAACCAATCTAGGGCTCCGACGGAGTTCTTCTGCCGGGGAAACTTCCCTCCAGGAGGGGGAAATCATCACCATCATCATCACCAACGATCCTCTCATCGGGAGGGGGTCAATCTCCATCAACATCTTCACTAGCACCATCTCCTCTCAAAACCCTAGTTCATATCTTGTATCCAATCTGGTATCAAAACCACAAATTGGTACCTGTGGGTTGCTAGTAGTGTTGGTTACTCCTTGTAGTTGATGCTAATTGGTTTACTTGGTGGCAGATCATATGTTCAGATCCTTAATGCACATTAATACTCCTCTAATCATGAACATGAATATGCTTTGTGAGTAGTTACGTTTGTTCCCGAGGACATGGGTGAAGTCTTGCTATTAGCAGTCATGTGAATTTGGTGTTCGTTCGATATTTTGATGAGGTGTATGTGGTCTCTCCTCTAGTGGTGTTATGTTAACGTTGACTACATGACACTTCACCATTATTTGGGCCTATAGGAAGGCATTGGGAAGTAATAAGTAGATGATGGGTTGCTAGAGTGACAAAAGCTTAAACCCTAGTTTATGCGTTGCTTCGTAAGGGGCTGATTTGGATCCACTAGTTTCATGCTATGGTTAGGTTTACCTTAATACTTCTTTTGTAGTTGCGGATGCTTGCAATAGGGGTTAATCATAAGTGGGATGCTTGTCCAAGAAAGGGCAGTACCCAAGCACCGGTCCACCCACATATCAAATTATCAAAGTACCGAACGCGAATCATATGAGCGTGATGAAACTAGCTTGACGATAATTCCCATGTGTCCTCGGGAGCGCTTTTCTCATTATAAGAAATTTTCCAGGATTTTCCTTTGCTACAAAAAGGATTGGGCCACCTTGCTGCACTTTATTTACTTTCATTGCTTGTTACCTGTTACAAATTATCTTATCACAAAACTATCTGTTACCTACAATTTCAGTGCTTGCAGAGAATACCTTACTGAAAACCGCTTGTCATTTACTTACGCTCCTCGTTGGGTTCGACACTCTTACTTATCGAAAGGACTATGATAGATCCCCTATACTTGTGGGTCATCAAGACTCTTTTCTGGTGCCATTGCTGGGGAGTGAAGCGCCTTTGGTGAGTGGAACTTGGTAAGGAAACATTTATATAGTGTGCAGAAATTTTCTGTCACTTGTCACTATGGAAACTAATCCTTTGAGGGGCTTGTTTGGGGCATATTTGCCTCGACCAGTAGAGCAAAGAGTTTCTCCTCAACCTACTGAACCTACTGAAAATATTTACTTTGAGATTCCTTCGGGTATGATAGAGAAACTGCTAGCTAATCCCTTTGCAGGAGATGGAACATTGCATCCCGATTTACACCTTATCTTTGTGGATGAAATTTGTGGATTATTTAATCTTGCATGTATTCCCGATGATGTTGTTAAGAGGAAGGTCTTCCCTTTATCTTTGAAGGGAGATGCATTGACATGGTATAGGCTATGTGATGATACGGGATCTTGGAAGTATAAACGATTGAAATTGGAATTTCACCAGAAGTTCTATCCAATGCATCTTGTTCATCGTGATCGTAATTATATATATAATGTTTGGCCTCGCGAAGGAGAAAGCATCACTCAAGCTTGGGGGAGGCTTATGTTAATGCTATATGCATGCCCCAATCATGAGCTCTCAAGAGAAATGATTATTCAAAAAATTTATGCTCGGCTTTCTCTCAATGATCGCACCATGCTTGATACTTCATGTGTTGGTTCTTATATGCTGAAGACTACTGAATTCAAGTGGGATTATTTGGAAAGAATTAAATGCAACTCTGAAGATTGGGGTTCCAACGATGGTAAGGAGTCAGGTATGACACCTAAGTTTGATTGTGTTAAATCTTTTATGGATACCGATGCTTTTCGTGGATTTAGCACTAAATATGGACTTGACTCTGAGATAGTAGCTTCTTTCTGTGAATCTTTTGCTACTCACGTTGATATCCCTAGGGAGAAGTGGTTTAAATATAATCCTCCCATTGAAGTAAAAGTAGTTGCACCTATTACAGTTGAAGAAACGACTATCACTTATGATGATCCTATTGTTCCTACTACTTATGTTGAGAAACCACCTTTTCCTGTTAGAGTAAAGGATCATGCTAAAGCTTCAACTGTGGTTCGTAAGAGTAATCCTAGAACATATACACCTCCTGAGCAAATTAAAGTTGAACCTAGTGTTGCTATGGTTAAAGATCTCTTGGATGATAATATAGATGGGCATGTTATTTACTTTTGTGGTGAAACTGCTAATATTGCTAGACCCGATGCTAAGATACATAGACCTGTTGTAGGCCTGCATGTTATTTCTGTTAAAAATAGGAGATCATTGTTATCATGGCTTATGTGATATGGGTGCTAGTGCTAGTGCAATACCTATTTCCCTATATAATGAAATTATGCATGATATTGCACCCGCTGAGTTGGAAGATATTGATGTCACTATTAAGCTTGCCAATAGAGATACTATTACACCATTTGGGATTGTTAGAGATGTTGAAGTCTTGTGTGGGAAAGTTAAATATCCGGCTGATTTTCTTGTTCTTGGTTCCCCACAAGATGACTTTTGTCCCATTATATTTGGTAGACCCTTCTTGAATACTGTCAATGCTAAGATTGATTGTGAAAAGGATGTTGTTACAATTGGCATGGGGGATATGAAACATGAGTTTAACTTTGCTAAGTTTCGTAGACAACCCCTTGATAGAGAATTATCAAGTAATGATGAAATTATTGGTCTTGCTTCTATTGTCGTGCCTCCTACTGATCCGTTAGAACAATATTTGCTAGACCATGAAAATGATATGTTTATGAATGAAAGAAGGGAAATAAATGAAGTATTCCTTCAACAGGGTCCTATTCTGAAACACAACTTACCTATTAAAATCCTAGGGGACCCCCCTCCACCCAAGGGTGATCCCGTGTTTTAGCTCAAACCATTACCTGATAATCTTAACTATGCTTATCTTGATGAAAAGGAGATATATCCTGTTATTATTTGTGCTAACTTTTCAGAGAAGGAAGAAGAAAGATTATTGAAAACTCCGAAGAAGCACCGTGCTGCTATTGGATATACTCTGGATGATCTTAAGGGCATTAGTTCCACTCTATGCCAACACAAAATAAAAGTGGAGAATGATGTCAAACCAGTTAGAGATCCTCAACGACCGTTAAATCCTAAGATGAAAGAAGTGGTAAGAAAGGAGACACTAAAGCTCCGAGGCAGGTATAATCTATCCCGTTGCTGATAGTGATTGGGTAAGTGATGTCCATTGCATCCCTAAGAAGGGAGGTATTACTGTCGTTCCTAATGATAAAGATGAATTGATTCCGCAAAGAATTATTATAGGTTATAGGATGGTAATTGATTTCCGTAAATTAAATAAAGCTACTAAGAAAGATCATTACCCTTTACCTTTTATTGATCAAATGCTAGAAAGACTATCCAAACATACACATTTCTGCTTTCTAGATGGTTATTCTGGTTTCTCTCAAATACCTGTATCAGCGGAGGATCAATCAAAAACTACTTTTACTTGCCCTTTTGGTACTTCCGCTTATAGACGTATGCCTTTTGGTTTATGTAATGCACCTTCTACCTTTCAAAGATGTATGATGGCTATATTCTCTGACTTTTTTGAAAAGATTTGTGAGGTATTCATGGATGATTTCTCCGTTTATGGATCCTCTTTTGATGATTGCTTGAGCAACCTTGATCGAGTTTTGCAGAGATGTGAAGACACTAATCTCGTCTTGAATTGGGAAAAGTGCCACTTTATGGTTAATGAAGGCATTGTCTTGGGGCATAAAATTTCTGAAAGAGGTATTGAAGTTGATAAAGCTAAAGTTGATGCTATTGAAAAGATGCCATGTCCCAAGGACGTTAAAGGTATAAGAAGTTTCCTTGGTCATGCCGGTCTTTATAGGAGGTTCATTAAGGACTTTTCTAAAATCTCTAGGCCTCTGACTAATTTATTGCAAAAAGATATTCCTTTTGTCTTTGATGATGATTGTGTAGAAGCATTTGAAATACTTCAGAAAGCTTTGATCACTGCACCTATTGTTTAGCCACCTGATTGGAATTTACCCTTTGAAATTATGTGTAATGCTAGTGATTATGCTGTAGGTGCTGTTCTAAGGCAAAGAGTTGATAAGAAATTAAATGTTATCCAGTATGCTAGTAAAACTCTTGATACTTCCCAGAGAAATTATGCTACTACTGAAAAAGAATTCTTAGTAGTTGTATTTGCATGTGATAAGTTCAGACCTTATAGTGTTGATTCTAAAGTTACTATTCACACTGATCATGTTGCTATTAAATATCTTATGGAAAATAAATATGCTAAACCTAGACTTATTAGATGGGTTCTCTTGCTCCAAGAATTTGATTTGCATATTATTGATAGAAAGGGAGCTGAGAACCCCGTTGCAGACAACTTGTCTAGGTTAGAGAATGTTCTTGATGACCCACTACCCATTGATGATAGCTTTCCTGATGAACAATTAGCGGTCATTAATGCTTCTTGTACTGCTCCATGGTATGCTGATTATGCTAATTACATTGTTGCTAAATTTATACCACCTAGTTTCACATACAGCAAAAGAAAAAGTTATTTTATGATTTAAGACATTACTTCTGGGATGACCCACACCTTTATAAAGAAGGAGTAGACGGAGTTATTAGACATTGTGTACCTGAGCATGAACAGGAACATATCCTACGCAAGTGTCACTCCGAACCATACGGAGGACACCACGCTGGAGATAGAACTGCACATAAGGTATTGCAATCCGGTTTTTATTGGCCTACTCTCTTCAAAGATGCTCGTAAGTTTGTCTTGTCTTGTGTTGAATGTCAAAGAATTGGTAATATTAGTAGACGTCAAGAAATGCCTATGAATTATTCTCTTGTCATTGAACCATTTGATGTTTGGGGCTTCGATTATATGGGAACTTTTCCTGCCTCTAATGGATATACACATATTTTAGTTGCTATTGATTACGTTACAAAGTGGGTAGAAGCTATTCCAACTAGTAGTGTTGATCATAACACTTCTATTAAGATGCTTAAAGAAGTTATTTTTCCGAGGTTTGGAGTCCCTAGACATCTCATGACTGATGGTGGTTCACATTTTATTCATGGTGCTTTTCGTAAAATGCTTGCTAAGTATGATGTTAATCATAGAATTGCATCTCCTTATCACCCATAGTCTAGTGATCAAGTAGAATTGAGTAATAGAGAGCTCAAATTAATTTTGCAAAATACTGTTAATAGATCTAGAAAGAATTGGTCCAAGAAACTTGATGATGCATTATGGGCCTATAGAACTACATATAAAAATCCTATGGGTATGTCTCCATATAAGATGGTTTATGGAAAAGAATGTCACTTACCTCTCGAACTTGAACAGGCTATTAAAGAGCTCAACTATGATTTCAAACTTGCCAGTGAGAAGAGGTTATTTGACATTAGCTCATTTGATGAATGGAGAACCCAAGCCTATGAGAATGCCAAGGTGTTCAAAGAAAAAGTTAAAAGATGGCATGAAAAAAGAATACAAAAGCGTGAGTTTAACGTAGGTGATTATGTGTTGCTATTCAACTCTCGTTTAAGATTTTTTGCAGGAAAACTTCTCTCTTAGTGGGAAGGTCCTTACGTTATCGAGGAGGCCTACCGTTCTGGTGCCATAAAAATCAACAACTTTGAAGGCACAAGTCCGAGGGTGGTGAACGGTCAAAGAATCAAACATTATATCTCAGGTAATCCTGTAAATGTTGAAACTAATATTACCGTAACCCCAGAGGAATACATAAGGGACACTTTCCAGAACGTTTCAGACTCTGAAAAGGAATAGGCATGTGGTACGGTAAGTAAACCGACTCCAAAACAATTCTAATGGCAATTTTTCTCCGTTTTGGAATATTTAATAATTTTAGGAAGCAAGAAGTAATCCAGGAAGGACACGAGGACCCATGAGGGTGGAGGGCACGCCCACCCTTACTGGGTGCGCCCCCTGTCTCGTGGGCACCTCGTGTGCCTCCTGGACTCCATTTTCTTGCACAATACTTCTCTTGGTCGGTAAAAATTCATTATATAATCTCCTGGAGGTTTTGACCACCGTATCACGCAATAATCCTCTGTTTTCGTTTCGAGCAGTTTCTGTTACAGATTTAGAGCATCATGAAGTCACCCTCCTTCAACAATGAAGACAAGGATGCTTGGCTATTGAAGACAGAGCTTAAAAGAGAAGAACCAGAGGAGATCAACAAGGATGAAGGGATCAAGAAGGCCACGGAGGACCAAGCTCCAGCGGTGGAAGAAGAAGACATCCCTCAACCTCTACCTAATCTCTTTACCCCAATTGAGATTGAATCTCTCAAGATGATTGAGTTAGCTTGTATACAAAACAAGTATCTCACACAGGAAAATATTTTGTTGAAGGATCATATCATCGCACTCAAGGGCATTATCCGCAAGTTGGAGGAGCTTTTACGCTCGATGTGCGATTATCCACCATCATCATCACCTCCTTCATCACCTCGGAGGACATAATAACATGGGTATGGGCACTCCCCTTGGCAACTGCTAAGCTTGGGGGAGGTGCCCCGGTATCGTATCACCATCACACTCCTATCTTTACCTTTTTCTTAGTTCGATCCTTTTAGTAATATCTTGATCTAGTAGATAAAAGTTTTGGTTTGAATTTAGTTTCGAGTTTTGCTTTGTGATCTCTTTATGTAATCGAGTCCGTGAGCTACATAATAAAGATTAGTGTTGAGTCAAGGGCTATGCTATCTTGCTATGATCTTGAGAAAATAGAAAGAATAAAAAGAATAAAAGAGTTCATATTGATGTTATGGATAGTAAAGACTTCGCATATAAAGGGTATGCGACATAAAAGTTGTTGAGAGTTGACAAACATAGTTTTGGTCATTGTTGCAAATAATAGGAAGTAATAAAGAAACATAAGTTCTCACATATAATATACTATCTTGGGCATCTTTTATGATTGTGAGCACTCATTAAGTATGACATGCTAAAGAGTTGATGTTGGACAACGAAGACAACATAATGGGTTATGTTTTCTCACATATCAGTTAAAGTATATTGTCATGGATCTTTCAAACATGTTGAGCTTGCCTTTCCCCCTCATGCTAGCCAAAATTCCTTGCACCAAGTAGAGATACTACTTGTGCTTCCAAATATCCTTAAACCCAGTTTTGCCATGAGAGTCCACCATACCTACCTATGGATTGAGTAAGATCCTTCAAGTAAGTTGTCATGTTGCAAGAAATAAAAATTGCTCTCTAAATATATAAGACTTATTAGTGCGTAGAAAATAAGCTTTATACGATCGTGTGATATGGAAGTAATAAAAGCGACGGACTGCATAATAAAGGTTCATGTCACAAGTGGCAATATAAAGTGACGTTCTTTTGCATTAAGATTTTGTGCATCCAACCCTAAAAGCACATGACAACCTCTGCTTCCCTCTGGGAAGGGCCTATCTTTTACTTTATGTCTTTACTTTATGCAAGAGTGAAGGTGATCTTCACCTTTCCCTTTTTCATTTTATCCTTTGGCAAGCAACTCGTGTTGGGAAGATCCTAATATATATATCCAATTGGATGTAAGTTAGCATGAACTATTATTGTTGACATCACCCAAGGTGAAGACGTTGGGAGGCAACATTATAAGCCCCTATCTTTCTCAGTGTTCGAAACTCCATAACCATAAGTATTGCGTGAGTGTTAGCAATTGTAGAAGACTATATGATAGTTGAGTATGTGGACTTGCTAAAAGCTCTATTCTTGACTCTTTCTGATGTTATGATAAATTGCAATTGCTTCAGTGACTGAAATTATAGTTTGTTAGTTCTCAATGAAGTTTCTGAACCATACTTGACACTGTGAACATATTGTTACTTGAGCATAAGAAAACATATGACAAAATTTATGTTTGTTGCTGTTATAAGAATGATCATGATGCCCTCATGTCCGTATTTTATTTTTATCGACACCTCTATCTCTAAACATGTGGACATATTTTTAGATTTCGGCTTCCGCTTGAGGACAAGCGAGGTCCAAGCTTGGGGGAATTGATACGTCCATTTTGCATCATGCTTTTATATCGATATTTATTGCATTATGGGCTGTTATTACACATTATGTCACAATACTTATGGCTATTCTCTCTTATTTTACAAGGTTTATCATGAAGAGGGAGAATGTCGGCAGTTGGGATTCTGGCTGGAAAAGGAGCAAATATTGGAAACCTATTCTGCACAGCTCCAAAATTCCTGAAACTCCACAAAAGTCATTTTTGGAATTAATAAGAATTATTGAGCAAAGAAAGTACTAGAGGGGGCCCACACCCTGGCCAGGAGGGTGGGGGCGCCCCCCACTGGGCGCGCCCCCTGTCTCCTAGGCCCCCTGGTGGCCCTCCGGTGCCCATCTTCTGCTATATGAAGACTTTTACCCTAGAAAAAAATCATAAGCAAGCTTACCGGACGAAACTCCGCCGCCATGAGGTGGAACCTTGGCGGAACCAATCTAGGGCTCCAGCGGAGTTGTTCTGCCGGGGAAACTTCCCTCCGGGAGGGGGAAATCATCACCATAGCCATCACCAACGATCCTCTCATCGGGAGGGGGTCAATCTCCATCAACATCTTCACCAGCACCATCTCCTCTCAAAACCCTAGTTCATCTCTTGTATCCAATCTTGTATCAAAACCACAAAATGGTACCTCTGGGTTGCTAGTAGTGTTGATTACTCCTTGTAGTTGATGCTAATTGGTTTACTTGGTGGAAGATCATATGTTCAGATCCTTAATGCATATTAATACTCCTCTGATCATGAACATGAATATGCTTGGTGAGTAGTAACGTTTGTTCCTGAGGACATGGGTGAAGTCTTGCTATTAGTAGTCATGTGAATTTGGTATTCATTCGATATTTTGATGAGATGTATGTTGTCTCTCCTCTATTGGTGTTATGTGAATGTTGACTACATGACACTTCACCATTATTTGGTCCTAGAGGAAGGCATTGGGAAGTAATAAGTAGATGATGGGTTGCTAGAGTGACAAAAGCTTAAACCCTAGTTTATGCGTTGCTTTGTAAGGGGCTGATTTGGATCCACTAGTTTCATGCTATGGTTAGGTTTACCTTAATACTTCTTTTGTAGTTGCAGATGCTTGCAATAGGGGTTAATCATAAGTGGGATGCTTGTCCAAGAAAGGGCAGTACCCAAGAACCGGTCCACCCACATATCAAATTATCAAAGTACCGAACGCGAATCATATGAGCGTGATGAAACTAGCTTGACGATAATTCCCATGTGTCCTCGGGAGCGCTTTTCTCATTATAAGGAATTGTCTAGGCTTGTCCTTTGCTACAAAAACGATTGGGCCACCTTGCTGCACTTTATTTACTTTCATTGCTTGTTACCCGTTACAAATTATCTTATCACAAAACTATCTGTTACCTACAATTTCAGTGCTTGCAGTGAATACCTTACTGAAAACCGCTTGTCATTTCCTTCTGCTCCTCATTGCGTTCGACACTCTTACTTATCGAAAGGACTACGATAGATCCCCTACACTTGTGGTCATCAATGCCAAATAGTGGTCAATTGATGCATGATTACGCGGCGTTGAGCGCAACGGGACCACGTCGGTGAGCCTAATGCTGGCCATCGTCATCTACTATTGGCTGTCGTCGGAGGTGAGTGAGAGAAAGAGACGGAGAGGTAAGAGAGAATAAAGTTTTTCTTTTTCTTTTATTTTTTTGTTTGTCCACCTGTAAGTGAGAGAGGGGGTGAGAGAGAGAGAGTGTGTGTTTTCCTTTTTTCCTAGGGCAGGTCCCACCTGTAAGTGTCATATGCGTAGAGGGGCAAAATTGGCCAGAAAATGTCCCACAGCCGGTCAAACGCCTTTGACCACACAGAAATGGTACAGAAGGGTATTTCTGTAAGAAGCTTTGACGGAAGACGGGTATTTAGCACACTCAAAATTTAGGGGTAAATGCCAGGTGTGGGTTCAAGTTAGGGGGAGAAATGTGTAAGTGCATCTAGTGTCCCTTAGTGATTTTGGTGTATTGAAGACTTATAGGTTAAGGGACTAATATGTTTGTGAGTGTACACAGGCTCTATAAGTCAATGGGGAGCTTGATATTTACAGTGAAAGTCGACCCCTAAAAATGAATGTCTTCGGCTAAAGACGTTGGTTCTCCTGAAGACTTTGAAAGTGAAGAAATTGGTGTGACCATGAAGACTTCGATATTCATGCGAGGAATCTGAAGCGTGAAGACTTCTGTTTTCGTAGTTTCATTTTCTTCTTCTTGAGTCATAGGAAACACCGTACTGTTAAAGGGGGTCGAGGTAATAACTATGGAAACAAATTTCCATGTGATGCTCATCTCATAATCCTACACCTACCCAATCCTTTGAGTGAAGACATTGGAAATATCATATCAGTTCAGTCAATTTCTTCAGTGACAGAGACGAAGATCTTCTGGTCCCTGAGGAATTTGTTCTAACTAAGGAGTTAGGAATTAGCCAGTGCGGATTGCCTACACAGTGAGGAACATGATAGACCTAAGGAATTCGAACCTCAAACTGACCATTGCTGTGCTACACGCCAGCTGTCCAAAATATCCTACCACCTAACGGTCATATCAGACAAGGGCATTTATGTCTTATCATGTCGGGCTGCTCCCTAGGCTATAAATAGTCGCCCCCTACAACCACTAGCTGGTTGGCTGCTCCAAGAGAAACAAACACTTGTCATTTGAGAGCATCCCATTCCTCTGAGGACTTTGAGCGAAAAACATCGAGTGAGGAAAACCCAAATCCCAAACCCAAACCTACAAACCCCAAAGTGATTGAGCATCACTGAAGAGATTGTTCCTGTGTGGAACCAACGCTTGTTACCTTTGAGGACTATGTATCCTCCAGACGGTTAGGTGTCATGGTCTGAGCATCCAAGAGGAATTGTGGATTGCTGAGTGACCAAGTCTGTGAAGGTTTAGAAGTCACCTGTGAAAACTTACCACTACTATTGGGCGAGGTCTGTGTGATCTTAGCTCAAGGAGAATACAGTGAGGATTGTGTGTCCGGGACTGTGTGTCCTCGAGTTTAAATACTCAGCCGCTCCAACCAGATGTACAACTGTCACAGCAGTTGGAACTGGTCTACCAAATCATTGCCTTCACCAAGCCAACTGGTTCTATTTCCTCAACCCTTTCATTTCCTCAGTTATGTGTTGATGTACCTGATCATTACTGCTTGAGGACTTTGACTGAAGACTTTCTCTATTTCCTTAATCCCATTTCTTCAGTCTGTTTGTCTTCATCCGCTTATCCTATGTTTACGCTTTCTGTACTCTGTGTTTGTCTTTCATTTCACTATGCTGACTATGCTGTTGCTCTGTTATGCTTATACCTGAGTACTTATTCCGCTACAAGTAGTTATTCATTTAGGAATTTTCTCACCCTGAAATTCCTCTAGTCGACGTAACGCACTTTCAAAATGAAATTGTCCCTTTTTTAAACAACTTGGCATTCTCATAAGTTTGGGTTCTCCATTCATCAAGCGAGCTTATGTCAAATAACCTCTTCTCACCGAAAAGTTTGAAATCATAGTTGAGCTCTTTAATATCCCAATATGCCATATGTTCTAGTTCGAGAGGTAAGTGACATGCTTTTCCATAAACCATTTTATATGGAGACATAACCATAGGTCCTTATAAGTAGTTCTATAAGCCCATAATGCATTGTCAAGTTTTTTAGACCAATTCTTTCTAGATCTATTAACATTCTTTTGCAAAATCAATTTAATCTATCTATTGCTCAATTCTACTTGACCACTAGACTGAGGATGATAAGGAGATGCAATTCTATGGTTAACATCATATTTAGCAAGCATTTTACAGAAAGCACCATGAATAAAATGTGAACCCCCATCAGTCATTAAATATCTAGGGACTCCAAACCTCGGAAAAATAACTTCTTTAAGCATCTTAATAGAAGTGTTATGATCAACACTACTAGTTGGAATAGCTTCTACCCACTTAGTAACGTAATCAACAGCAACTAAAATATGTGTATACCCATTAGAGGAAGGAAAAGGTCCCATATAATCAAAGCCCCAAACATCAAATGGTTCAATAACAAGTGAATAATTCATAGGCATTTCCTGACGTCTACTTATATTGCCAATTCTCTGGCATTCATCACAAGACAAGACAAACTTACAAGAATCCTTGAAGAGAGTAGGACAATAAAAACCAGATTGCAATACCTTATGTGCAGTTCTATCTCCAGCGTGGTGTCCTCCGTAAGACTCGGAGTGGCACTTGCGTAGGATTTATTCCTGTTCATGCTCAGGTACACAAGGTCTAATAACACCATTTACTCCTTTATAAAGGTGTGGGTCATCCCAAAAGTAATGTATTAAATCATAGAAGAACTTTTTCTTTTGCTGGCATGTGAAACTAGGTGGTATGAATTTAGCAACAATGTAATTAGCATAAACATCATACCATGGAGTGTGATGAGAAGCATTTATGACATATAATTGTTTATCTGGAAAGCTATCATCAATAGGCAGTGGGTCATCAAGAACATTTTCCAACCTAGACAAGTTGTCTACAATTGGGTTCTCAGCTCCCTTTCTATCAATAATATGCAAATCAAATTCTTGTAACAAGAGAACCCATCTAATGAGTCTAGGTTTAGCATCTTTCTTTTCCATTAGATATTTAATAGAAGCATGATCAGTGTGAATAGTTACTCTGGAATCAACAATATAAGATCTGAACTTATCACAAGCGAATACAACTGCTAAGAGTTCTTTTTCAGTAGTAGCATAATTTCTCTGGGCACTGTCTAGAGTTCTACTAGCATAATGAATAAAATTTAATTTCTTATCGACTCTTTGTCCTAGATCACCCATCTTAACAGGGCTTTCGACTTGCCCCTCTCGGTTCAAGCTTTTGATGAATTGCGAGCTCTCCAGTAAAACGTTAAGACTGCAATGATGGCCGACTCCAAGGATGCCTGGATATGCACTTGGGGATCTGCTGACTTCAAAACCACGGCCTACTACACCTTCTACTTTAGGGAGATGACTGCTCATGATGCTTACCGATGGCTCTGGAAGACCAAGTGCATCCCTAAAATCAAGGTCTTCGGTTGGTTTCTCCTCTCCGACCGCCTTAACACGAGAAACATGCTCAAGAGGAGACATTATAACATTGACAATAACTTGGATTGCCTGCTTTGTGGACATCATGTGGAAGAGACTGTTGAACATCTGTTTCCATTGCACTTTTAGTCGCGAATGCTTGAGCAAGCTCAACATACACTAGCCATCACATGGCAACAGATTGGACCTCATTGTGCACCTCAAGACTTTGAATCCCAGGAAGATGATCATGGATGTTTTTTGGTGGCAGCCTGGAGCCTTTGGAAAGAAAGGAATAATAACTACTTTCGCAAGGTGGACCCATCAATCTCATCCTGGCTGGCTAGGTTCAAGAGAAACTTTTCTGATATCACCTACAGAGTGCCCCCCACAAGAAGTAGCTGGTGGCTGACTTACTTAACTCTCTACCTTAGTTGTAATTATACACTTTGGTTCTCAAAGTTGCTGCCCCTTGTACCATTCTTGGCACCCCCTTTTTCCATATGTGCATATGTAACATAACACTTGTAACCTGTACTAGCTGTGAGTTGGTAATATATTTGCAGTAGGAGCCTTTCCTGCTGTCTAACACCTTCAAAAAAACAGCATAATCACTAGCATCACACATAATTTCAAAGGGTAAATTCCAATCAGGCGGTTGAACAATAGGTGCAGAAATAAAGGCTTTCTTGAGAACTTCAAATGCTTCTACACAATCATCATCAAAAACAAAAGGAACATCTTTTTGCAAGAGATTGGTGAGAGGCCTAGAAATTTTAGAGAAGTCTTTAATAAACCTCCTATAGAAACCAGCATGACCAAGGAAACTTCTTATACCTTTGATATCTTTAGGACACGACATATTTTCAATAGCATCTACTTTATGTTTATCAACTTCAATACCTCTTTCAGAAATTTATACCCCAAGACAATACCTTCATTAACCATAAGGTGACACTTATCCCAATTCAAGACAAGATTAGTTTCTTCACATCTCTGCAAAACTCGATCAAGGTTGTTTAAGCAATCATCAAAAGAAGGTCCGTAAATGGAGAAATCATCCATGAAAACCTCAACAATCCTTTCACAAAAATCAGAGAATATAGCAGTGATACATCTTCGAAAGGCATTGCATAAACCAAAAGGCGTATGTCTATAAGCAAAAGTACCGAAAGGGCAAGTAAAGTGGTATTTTCCTGATCATCTTTTAACACAAGTATTTAACAGAAACCAGGATAACCATCTAGAAAGCAAAAAATGTGTATGTTTGGATAATTGATGGTGTCGCTAGGACAGCGTTGGTATTTCCCCCAAGAGGAGAGGATGATGTAGCATAGCAATGGTAGGTATTTCCCTCAGTTATGAAACCAAGGTATCGAACCAGTAGGAGAACCAAGCAATCACAACATAAGTAGCACCTGCACACAAATAACAACACCTCGCATCCCGACGTGTTAAAGGGGTTGTCAATCCCTTTCGGGGTATGGCACCTCAAGATAGGCAAACAGACGGGATAAATTTGTATTGGATTGAAATAATAGATCGCAAATAAAATAAAGTGCAGCAAAGTATTTTTGTATTTTTTGGTTTAATAGATATGAATAAAAATGCAAAGGAAAAGTAGATCACAAAGCAAATATATGAGAAAGAAGACCCGAGGGCTGTAGGTTTCACTAGTGGCTTCTCTCGAGAAAAATATGAAACGGTGGGTAAACAAATTACTGTTGGGCAATTGATAGAACTTCAAATAATCATGATGATATCCAGGCAATGATCATTACATAGGCATCATGTCCAATATTAGTAGACCGACTCCTGCCTGCTTCTACTACTATTACTCCACACATCGACCGCTATCCATCATCCATCTAGTGTCTTAAGTTCGTAGAAAAATGGAGTAATGCAATAAGAACGATGACATGATGTAGACAAGACCTATTTATCTATATGGCGGTAGATATAGATCTCGTCTTTTTATCCTTAGTAGCAACGATACATATGTGTCGGTTCCCTTTCTGTCACTAGGAGATCAAGCACTGTAAGATCAAACCCACTACCAGGCACCCCTTCCCATTGCAAGATAAATAGATCAAGTTGGCCAAACAAAACCCAAATATCAGAGAAGAAATATGAGGCTATAAGAGACCATGCATATAAGAGATCAAAGAAACTCAAATAACTTCCATGGATACAAAAAAGATATAACTGATCATAAACTCGAAGTTCATCAGATCCCAACAAACACACCGCAAAAAGGACTTACATCATATGGATCTCCAAGAGACCATTGTATTGAGAATCAAGAGAGAGAGAGGAAGCCTACGAACTTGAAGGTCTACAAAGAACTACTCACGCATCATTAGAGAGGCACCAATGGAAGTGGTGAACCCCTCTGTGATGGTGTCTAGATTGGATCTGGTGGTTCTGGACTCTGCGGCGGTTGGATGAATATTTCGTCAACTCCCCTAGGGTTTCTGGAATATTGGGGTATTTATAGAGCAAAGAGGCGGTCCGGGGGAGTCCCGAGGTGGGCACAACCCACGAGGGCGCGCCTGGCCCCCTTGGCATGCCCTGGTGGGTTGTGCCCCCCTCAGCCCCCCAGGTGCAACTAGGGCCCATTGCCTTCCTTCTGGCCCATAAAAACATCATGGAGTTTCGTGGCATTTGGACTCCGTCTGATATTGATTTCCTGCAATGTAAAACATGGAAAAAATAGCAACTTGCACTTGGCACTATGTCAATAGGTTAGTACCGAAAATGATATAAAATGACTATAAAATGATTATAAAACATCCAAGATTGATAATAAAACAGCATGGAACAATCAAAAATTATAGATACGTTGGAGACGTATCAGCATCCCCAAGCTTAACTCCTGCTCATCCTCGAGTAGGTAAGTGATAAAAACGAATTTTTGATGTGGAGTGATGTTCATCAAGTCATATCATATTCTTTTCTTTATAGCATGGACAATTGGACTTTTATGTGATTCAAAGCAATAGTCTAGTTTTGACATAATAATTTAGATACTCAAGCATATCAACAAGCAACCATGTATTATCAATGCTAAAATAAGATATCCCTAGCCCATCATGCTCAAACATTGATCCATTCACGAAACACATTCGAATACTAGCTATACCCAATAGTTACTCACGATCATATTCCCTCTTAGTTAGTGCTTTTGTAAGAGAAAATGGAGACTCAATTTGAAAAATAAAAATTGCATAAAGTAAAAAAGAAAGGCCCTCCGCAGAGGGAAGTAGGGATTTATAGAGGTGCCAGAGCTCAAAGCGAAAAATTAGAGATAAAAACATTTTGGGAGGTGTATCCATCCCACCAATGAAAATGACGTAGAGCTATGAACACTTTCCATGCTACATATGCCATAGGCGGTTCCCAAACAGAAAATAAAGTTTATTTCTTTTGCACCATACTTTCACTTTCCATGGCTAGCCGTATCCACGGTTTCCCTCCATACCAACACTTTCCAAGGAATTTACTATCTGACAACATAAAGTAAATTCATTTTTGCATTTCGGGACTCGGAATCCCTAAAACCTTTGCCTTACTCTCGTGTAATGACAAATAAATGAACACTCATGTGAGAATAACACATCCAGCATGGAAAATATTAGCCACCCGTTACCGTTCCACGAGCGAAACAAAATACACAAAAGAGAAGTTTTTCTTGAAAATTAGAGATGGCACATGCAAATTTGCTTAGAACGGAAAAAGAATATCGCATATAGGTAGATATAGTGGACTCATGTGGCAAAACTGGTTTAAAGGATTTTGGATGCACAAGTAGAGATCATACTTGGTGCAAAATGAAGGCTAGCAAAAAGATTGAGAAGCGACCAACCAAGAAAAGAATAATTTTGTAAAGCAAGCATTAAGCATAAGTAACACCGAATAATGCACCACAAGTAGGATATAATTTTCATTGCATGATTATTGACTTTCGTGCATGCATAGAGAATCGCAAACCTTAACACCAATATTCTTACTAGAGCACAATTACTCATCAACATAAATCACATATCACATCATCATATCTCAAAACAGTTACTAAGAATCAAGTTTATTTTGTCCAATGATCTTCAACATACTTTCATTTTATCCTTCTTGGATATCTATCACTTTGGGACTAATTTTCATGTGTTTCTTTTCATAAACTCAAACAAATATAAGTGAAGATAATGAGCATAATTTTTTTCTTTCTCTCAAAATAATTTAAGTGAAGCAAGAGAGAATTTCTTCAAAAAAATACTGAGAACACCATGCTCAAAAAGATATAAGTGAAGCACTAGAGCAAGTCCTAGCTCATAAAAGATTTAAGTGAAGCATTGAGCAATTATAAAAAGTCATGATATAATTTTGGCTCTCTCAAATAGGTGTGTCCAGCAAGGATTGATGACTTAAAATACAAAATAAATCAAGCAAAGACACATATCATACAAGACGCTCCAAGCAAAACACATATCATGTGACGAATAAAAATATAGCCTCAAGTAAAATACCGATAGTTGTTGGAAGAAAGCGGGGATGCCACTCGTTGGCATCCCCAAGATTAGTTGGTTGCTAATTCTTGGATAATAGCTTGGGATGTCGGGGCATCCCCAAGCTTAGGCTCTTACATCGTTTCTCCATCCATCGTAAGATAACTCAAAACTTGAAAACTTCAATCACACAAAACTCAACAAAACCTTCATGAGTTCCGTCAGTATAAGAAAGCAAACTACTACTATAAGTGTTGTGTCAAACCAATTCATATTTTGTTTTTGTATTATATCTACTGTATTCCAACTTTTCTATGGCAAAAACTCATCAAAGAAAACCATAAAGCCATCAAAATAAGCACACAACACAAAGAAAACAGAATCTATCAAAACAGAACAGTCTGTAGTAATCTAGAACTTTTGAAAACTTGTGTAACTCAAAAAATTCAGACAAATTAGGATGACCTGGTAATTTTTATATTAAACTTCTGCAAAAAGAATCAGGGTAAAACCTCCTTTATATGATTTACGAAAATTATTTTCGTGAGCACAAAGTTTCTGTCTTTTTCAGCAAGATCAAACAACTATCACCCAAGAAGATCCTAAAGGTTTTACTTGGCACAAAAACTAACTAGAACACAAAAAACACAATCATACACACAAGAACAGAAAGTAAAAAGAAAAAATAAATTTTATTCATTGGGTTGCCTCCCAACAAGCGCTATAGTTTTACGCCCTTAGCTAGGCGTAATAATTTCAGTGATGCTCACATGAAAGATAAAAGTTGAAACACATAGAGAGCATCATGAAACATGTAACAAACACATTTAAGTCTAACATACTTCATATGCATAGGAATTTTATAAGCAAACAAATTATTAAGACAAGAGATGTCTAGCATATGCAAGGAAGAAGAAAGAAACAATAGCAATCTCAACATAACGAGAGGTGATTTAGTAACATAAAAATTTCCACAACCATATTTTCCTCTCTCAAAATAGTTGCAAGTAGGATCACACTCAAATTCAACAATATAGCTATCACATAAATTTTTCTCTTCATGATCCACATGCATAAAAGTCTTATAATCTTCCAAGATAGTGGGATTAACATCAATTAAAGTCATGAACTCTCCAAACCCTCTTTCACCAAAAAATTCATAAGATTGATCATTATCCAAAGTAGTGGGATCATTATTACCTAAAGTTGACACTCTTACAAACCCACTTTCAATATTATCGCAAACATATTCATCATGAGGCTTAAATAAATTTTCAAGATCTTAAGAAACATCACCCCAATCATGATCATTGCAATAAGTAGAGGACAAATCAAAATTAGCATGCCCAAGCGTAGGGTTTTGCATATCATTAGCACAATTGACAATAATATAATTTATAGTAACACCATTGCAATCATTCTTTTCATTCAAGGAGCTCCCATGAATTACTTCATAAATTTCTTCTTTTAGCACTTCATCACAATTTTCAAATTCACGAACTTCAAGCAAAACTTCATAGAGATAATCAAGTGCACTCAAATCACTAGCAACTGGTTCAACATAATCAGATCTCTTGAAAAGATTAGCTAATGGATGAGGATCCATATCAATAGATTTTTAGCAAGCGAAGATGCAAGCAAATAGAAGACACATTGTCAAACAAGCAAACAAGAGATCTGACAAGAAAAAGGAGAACAAAAAAGAGAGCGAATAAAATGGCAGATTTTTGTGAAGTGGGGGAGAGGAAAACGAGAGGCAAATGGAAAATAATGTAAATTGCGAGAAGATGAGATTTGTGATTAGAAACCTGGTTGTGTTGAAGATCCTCCCCGGCAACGGCGCCAGAGAAATTCTACTTGTTGATGTCGCTAGGACTACATCGGTATTTCCCCCAACAGGAGAGGATGATGTAGCACATCAATGGTAGGTATTTCCCTCAGTTATGAAACCAAGGTATCGAACCAGTAGGAGAACCAAGCAATCACAACGTAAGCAGCACCTGCGCACAAATAACAACACCTCACAAGCCGACGTGTTAAAGGGGTTGTCAATCCCTTTCGGGGTACGACGCCTCAAGATAGGCAAACGGACGGGGAAAATTTGTATTGGATTGAAATAATAGATCGCAAATAAAATAAAGTGTAGCAAAGTATTTTTGTATTTTTTGGTTTAATAGATCTGAATAAAAACGCAAAGGAAAAGTAGATCGCAAAGCAAATATATGAGAAAGAAGACCCGGGGGCCACAGGTTTCACTAGTGGATTCTCTCGAGAAAAATAGCAAACGGAGGGTAAACAAATTGTTCTTGGGCAATTGACAGAACTTCAAATAATCGTGACGATATCTAGGCAATGATCATTACATAGGCATCACGTCCAAGATTAGTAAACCAACTCCTGCCTGTATCTACTACTATTACTCCACACATCGACCGCTATCCAGCATGCATCTAGTGTATTAAGTTCATGGAAAAACGGAGTAATGCAATAAGAACGATGACATGATGTAGACAAGATCCGTTTATCTATATGGCGGTAGATATAGATCTCGTTGTTTTATCCTTAGTAGCAATGATACATACGAGTCGGTTCCCTTTCTGTCACTGGGATCAAGCACCGTAAGATCGAGCCCACTACCAGGCACCTCTTCCCATTGCAAGATAAATAGATCAAGTTGGCCAAACAAAACCCAAATATCGGAGAAGAAATACGAGGCTATAAGATATCATGCATATAAGAGATCAAAGAAACTCAAATAACTTTCATGGATATAAAAAGATATAACTGATCGTAAACTTGAAGTTCATCAGATCCCAACAAACACACCGCAAAAAGGACTTACATCATATGGATCTCCAAGAGACCATTGTATTGAGAATCAAACGAGAGAGATAGGAAGCCATCTAGCTACTAACTACGGACCCGAAGGTCTACAAAGAACTACTCACGCATCATCGGAGAGGCACCAATGGAAGTGGTGGACCCATCTGTGATGGTGTCTAGATTGGATCTGGTGGTTCTGGACTCTGCGACAGTTGGATGAATATTTCGTCGACCCCCCTAGGGTTTCTGGAATATTGGGGTATTTATAGAGCAAACATGCGATCTAGGGAAGTCCCGAGGTGGGCATAATACACCAGGGCGCACCTGGGCCCCCTGGCGTGCCCTGGTGGGTTGTGCCCCCCTCGGGGCATCCCCAGGTGCAACCAGGGCCCATTGCCTTCCTTCTGGCCCATAAAAAATCATTGTGGAGTTTCGTGGCATTTGGACTCCGTCTGATATTGATTTCCTACGATGTAAAAAAATGGAAAAAACAACAACTGGCACTTGGCACTATGTCAATAGGTTAGTACCAAAAAATGATATAAAATGACTATAAAATGATTATAAAACATCCAAAATTGATAATAAAATAGCATGGAACAATCAAAAATTATAGATAGGTTGGAGACGTATCAATAATCTTTCTAGCATTTGATCAATAAAAGGTAGAGGGTAATGATCCTTTTTAGTAGCTTTGTTTAATTTGCAAAAATCAATTACCATTCTGTAACATGTAACAATTCTTTGTGGAATCAATTCATTCTTATCATTTGGAACAACAATAATATCTTCCTTCTTAGGGACACAATGAACCAGACTTACCCATTTACTATCAGCAATAGGATAAATTATACCTGTCGCCAGAAGCTTTAGTATTTCATTTCTTACCACTTCTTTCATCTTAGGATTTAATCGTCGTTGATGGTCAACAATTGGTTTAGCATCATGTTCCAAATTAATTTTGAGCTGACATAGAGTGGGACTAATGCCCTTGAGATCATCAGGAGTATATCCAATAGCGGCACGGTGCTTCTTTAGAGTTTTCAGTAATTTATTTTCTTCATGCTATGAAAGGTTAGCACTAACAATAACATGATATATCTTTTTTTCATCAAGATAAGCATATTTGAGAGTATCGGGTAATTGTTTAAGCTCAAACATGAGATCACCCTTGGGTGGAGGAGGATCCCCAAGGATTTCAACAGGCAAGTTGTGTTTCAAAACATGCCCTTGATTAAATAATATTTCATCTATTTCCCTTCTTTCATTCATAAACAAATCATTTTCATGGTCTAGCAAATATTTTTGTATAGGATCAGCAGGAGGCACGACAATAGAAGCAAGACCAATAATTCCATCCTTACTAGGAAATTCTTTATCATGGGGTTGTCTATGAAGTTTAGAGATATTAAAATCATGAGACATATCCCCTAAACCAATAGTAACAATATCTTTCTCGCAGTCTATCTTAGCATTAATAGTATTCAAGAAAGGTCTACCAAATATAATGGGACAAAAGTCATCTTGTGGGGAAGCAAGAACAAGAAAATCAGTAGGGTATTTTATTTTCCCACACAAGACTTCAACATCTCTAACAATCCCAGTTGGTGATATAGTATCTCTATTGGCAAGCTTAATAATAACATCAATATCCTCTATCTTAGCAGGTGCAATATCATTCATAATTTCTTTATATAAAGTAAAAGGAATTGCACTCACACTAGCACCCACATCATATAAGGCATGATAGCAATGATATCCTATTTTAACAAAAACAACAGGCATGCCAACAACAGGTCTATGTTTATCTTTCATATCGGGTTTGGCAATCCTAGCAGCTTCATCACAAAAATAAATAACATGCCCATGAATATTATCAACCAAGAGATCTTTAACCATAGCAATACTAGGTTCAACATTAATTTGTTCAGCGGGTGTAGGTGTTCTAGTATAACTCTTACGAACCATAGTCGAAGCTTTAGCATGATCCTTTATTATAATAGGAAACGGTGGTTTCTCAATATAAGCAGTACGAACAATAGGACCAACATTATAAGTAATAGTTTCTTATTCAACTTTAATAGGTTCTACTACTTTAAATTCAATGGGAGGATGATATTTAAACCACTTCTCCTTAGGGAGATCAACATGAGTAGCAAAAGATTCACAGAAAGAAGCTACAATCTCAGACTCAAGTCCATATTTTGTGCTAAATTCACGAAAAGCATCGGTATCCATAAACGATTTAACACAATCAAACTTAAGGTTTATGTCGTGGGAACGAACACCTATGGGGCAGGGCCCCTTTCGGTCCGGCGGGGGGTGAGGATCGCACGAAGAGCAGATCGAGGCGAAGCACACGAGTGGTTTACCCAGCTTCGGAGCTCTCCGGAGAGATAAAACTCCTATTGCTGCTTGTCTGATTGTATTGTGTTCTTGCTCGGGAGCGCTGAGAGCTACAGTACACACCAGCTGCTCACGAGACCGAGCATGAGTGTTTTCTGGTTTCGAACCCCTCTCTACGTTGCGCATGGGCCTCCTTTTATATGCTCAAGGGGTCACCGAGAGGTGGCAATGCATGCAAGGGCAAAAATGGAAAAGGAGTTGCAGTTGGTACAACTACCTCTATAGTGTATCATACCTAACCCTGACGGCAGGGGACAAAGGCATTAAATGCCCGTCTGTGTCGCCCAAATAGTGCAAGAAATGGACCGTCAGGGGCGCCACCGCTCGCCACGATGGCTATCTTGTCAGCGCTGCTTGCCACCGCGCACCGCTGGCTGCACAGCCTCTCGCCACGCGCGCCTAGAAAGGCCCCAGGGCGACACGTTGGTGGATGCGCTGGAGCGTGGGTACAGGGTGGTAGCTCGCCGCGGCAAGGGCCTTGCCGCGATCGTTGTCTTGTCGCGTCCGGAAGCTTGTCGCTCATCGGGTCTTGCCAGGACGCGCGGCGCGTCGCGGCAAGTTCCTTGAGATGCCGTGGTTGGCCTTCCCGGCAAGCTCCTCTTGCCGGGGCCTTGTCTCTTCCCGGCAAGCTCCTCTTGCCGGGGCCTTGTCTTCTTGCCTTGAACACTTTGTTCTTGAATGGCTCCAGAGGAACCACGGAGGACCTTGGCGGTCACCCGGCAAGCCTTGCCGCGGGGTGCTGCGACTGCCCGTGCACAAGTTCGGGATACTAGGGTACCTGTCGGTGTCAAAACCGGCGGATCTCGGGTAGGGGGTCCCGAACTGTGCGTCTAGGCGGATGGTAACAGGAGACGAGGGACACGATGTTTTACCCAGGTTCGGGCCCTCTCGATGGAGTTAAAACCCTATGTCCTGCTTGATTAATATTGATGATATGGGTAGTACAAGAGTGGATCTACCACGAGATCAAGGAGGCTAAACCCTAAAGCTAGCCTATGGTATGATTGTTGTAATGTATGTTGTCCTACGGACCAAAGCCCTCCGGTTTATATAGACACCGGAGGGGGCTAGGGTTACACAGAGTTGGTTACAATGGTAGGAGATCTACATATCCGTATTGCCAAGCTTGCCTTCCACGCCAAGGAAAGTCCCATCCGGACACGGGACGGAGTCTTCAATCTTGTATCTTCGTAGTCTTGGAGTCCGGCGGACGATGATAGTCCGACTGTCCGGACACCCCCTGGTCCAGGACTCCCTCAGTAGCCCGTGAACCAAGCTTCAATGACGATAAGTCCGGCGCGCATAATGTTCGGCATTGCAAGGCGGGTTCCTTCCTTGAATAATCCAGAGAAGATCATGAACACCAGGATAGTGTCCGGCTCTGCAAAATAAATTCCACATTCCACCGTAGAGAGAATAAAATGTACACCGGTCCAATCTGCTGACATATTATGCGGCGTGACATCACACCGCTACCAAGCCTTTGTTTAAATCATTTTTTACAATACCACCTCAGCACGTTTAGCGAAGCGGTTTCCTTGGCACGTCCTGTCGAAGCAGAGATCGTGTTCCCCTTATTCCGGGATCCTCATCAATACGTGCGTGGGTAACCCAACCGTGCCCGTCGCCACGCCTCCTCCATCGAAGGTGAATCCCGAACGGTCACGGAGACGACCCTTGGTATTTTTCCCCTTTATAAGAGGACCAAGGACCGTTCCAGCACCCAGAGCCCCAGATTCGAGCGCTTCGGATTCTCAATCATGTCCGGCTCCGACCTCCATGGTCGGTGGATGCCCTCCTCCGTCACGGAGGAGGACGTGTCAAAGCTGCGGGAGGCCAAGTACCTGTCCTACGAGATTTCGCACAGGTTGCCTGCACAAGGGCAGGCCGTGCCCGCCCCCGAGCCCGGCGAGTACGTTGTCTTCGTACCTCACCACCGTCGGGGTTTAGGCTTCCCGACGGACCCCTTCGTGAGAGGGCTCATGTTCTACTATGGGTTGGATTTTCACGATTTGGCTCCGGAGTCCATCCTCCAAATCTCCGCATTCATCATCGTTTGCGAAGCCTTCCTCCGCGTCACTCCCCACTTCGGCTTGTGGCTGAAAACCTTCAATGTGGAGCCGAAGATGATCGGGGGGTGTCAAGCAGAGTGCGGCGGGGCGGCCATAAGCATAAGGGCCGATGCCCCGTGGCCTGAGGGTTCCTTCCAAGAGGAACTCGGATTGTGGCAACAGGAGTGGTTCTATATCACCGCTCCGAAGGGCAGCAAGCAAAAGCCGCCGCCTTCGTTCCGCCCGGGACCTCCATGCCGACTGATGTCGCGGGTCAACCAAGGGCTCAATTGGGGGTTGTCCGAAGACGTGCCCTTACTGCAGGGCCGGATTCGAGACCTCCAGGCGAGGGAGATCAATCCAGTTGTGGTGATGCAGGTTATGCTAATCAGGCATCCTCTGCCCTGCAAACGCCATCCTCTCCGTCTATGGGAGTTCAACCCGGAGGGACCTCGGATTCTCCAACACTTCATGGGTGCAACACCCGTGGAGATGTACAAGTTGTTCTTCGGACCGCAGGTGGCATGTCCGGGATTGGCCGAGGACGCATGCCTAAGCCGCAATCGCCCGGATACTCAGGTAAATAGCTCAGAGTCCGGACATTCTGTTTATCTGCTTTTCTAGAGTTCGCCTCCTGACCCATTACTCTTCACAGGAGTGGGTGGCACGATCGAGGATGATAAGGTGTCCGCCCCCCCTCCCAGTGACCGCACTGGAGCCCGTGCTGGTCAGAATGTTGGAGGTCGCACCCACGGAAGGGGGCGATGGGGAAAATAGAGGAGCTATTATTTCGCCCAAAGGGGCGTCTGAAGAGGGGGGAATCAAAAACCCCTCCTTCCAGGGGGAGAAGAGGACCACCTCCGAGGATCCGGAGGCCAAAGCCCCTAAACAGGGGAAGAGATCTTCCCCGGGGGGTCCGGCGTCTGGGGAGAATCCGGACACACAATCATCGCCAAAGAATCAGCCCTCTAGCGAGCCGTGAGTATGAAAAGGGGATTTCGTCAGTAAGAAAATACCTCCATTTGTGCTTCTGTGGGTAACCGAAATTTTTATCCTGCAGTTCGGATTTGCAGCCTTCTCAGATGAGTTCGTCTTCGGGGGACCTTCTTCCGGAGATGATGGAGAGCGAAACGCCTCCATCTGCTGCGCCGTCAGATAACGCAGACGAGCCTGAAGTATCGTCACGGAGGGTATCCCCGAATCCGGAGGGGCCGGAGAGTTCGGCGCCCGCTGGTATCCGGCCGGGAGAACTGAAGAATCTGCTTGAGAGGGCGTCCATCTCAGAAGATCACCGTGCGTTGATGCGCATGGTGATTGGAAGGATTTCGTCCGCTGAGAACGGATTGCGTAATGCTGCTATGAGTTTGCTGGCGGGATTTGAGGTATGCGAAAATGACGCACCTTCTATTTTTTGACAGTTTTGCACATAAAAGTGTGTCGTGTATAGATAGTAGCCCCTGAGACTCGGTAGGTTGTCGAAAACGACAACGTGCCGAGGATCGAAATTGCAAGTAATGAATGTCGCCGTTCTATGCAGGTGGCGGATAGTCCGAGGGCTAGCCGGACTAGTGGGGTTCCCGAGTTAATGCGGCAACTTGACGCGGCGGATGCGGACATCGCACTTGTCAACCGGCGACTTGACGAGTCGCAAGGTAAATGAGTTCTCCACAGTCGCTTTGTTAAGGGGGTCAAAGCCCTCATCTGATAAATTAAATGTTGTTACACAGACGGTGCTACTGCTGTGGAGAGCCTTCAGGCCGAACTTGCTCAAGCTAAGGAGCAAGCCCGAAGGAGTGACGTGGCTGCCTCGAGGGTGGCCGAGGAGTTCAAAGCCGAAAGGGCTGCACACTGCCTAAGCAGGGAAGAGGTGGCCGAATTGGCCGTAAAAGTAAAAGATGCTGCTGACCGCATTGAGGCTCTTGAAAAGGAGTGCTTATCGGAGCGGGAAGACCTGAGGAAGGCCACCGCCGAGGCCAAAGATGCCCGCTCTGCAATGCGGGCCATGAGGGAGGAGCTGCGCCAGGCCGGAGATTTCATGGCTGGCAAGCCTTATCTGCTGTGTCGCCGGTTTATGGATCAAAAGTATGCTCAATTTGCTCGGCTGTGGAGTCCGGAGGATCCGCATATGGACTTAGTGGCAAGCGCGGCTGATGCTGTTGAGCACTTCCGGAGCCAGAAGGATCACAAGACGGAAGAGCTATTTTGGTCTCAATTCCATAGTCCGGATCGCTCACTTCCGTTGACCGACCGGTTGGCCGAATGGGACGAGCTAAATAGATTGTACGGACTTGCCATGACTGACATCGTGGCTCATGTTTGGCCAGAGAGGCCCAAGGCGACGAGCTACTTCGGCTTACTGCAGCAATTCCTTGGAGCGGTGCCGCATATCAAGGAGATGAAGCGGTCGGCCTGCATCGAGGGCGCGCGGATGGATCTTGCCCGTGTGAAGACACATTGGACAGAGATGGATGCCGCCGCTGTTGCCGCCCAGGGTTCGGATGAAAGCCGGCTCCCCGCCGAGCACTATTTCGGGGAAGTTATGCGTGGCGCTCGTGTAATAGAGTCGCAGTGCTCAAAAAATGTCACGTTCAAATGAACGTTTTAGCTTGTAAAACGATGATTATGCTATAGCTGCTTTTTATACTTGTGCGTCCCAAGTAGTGAAACTTCTCCTATGCGGCCGTTTGCGTATACTTTTGTATAACCTGAAAGATTGCAGTCTTCGGCTTCAGCCCCCACGCACAAGGTGCGGGGGTGTTCCCAAAAATAGTGTGTTTTCACACTTAATCCGACGTCTCGGTCCTGTTAAGGAGGTGGTAGCGTAGCGAACGAGGCAATCCGGACTATAATGCTTTATCACTTTCACTTAGCCATTGGAGTTCGAGGGTGGGGCTACGATATAGCCCCTGGGGGCACCGCACTTCTCCAATTTCGGGGCGCGTGTGTGCCTGACCGGGAAACGGTCCTTTGTCAAAGCGGGGAATTCTAAACATTCCGGTAGTCGATCGAGTGGTTGACCAGTCTCTCGCTATATCATGACAGTCAGTTTTCGGCTTTCTCTACTGAGGTGCTCGCCCAGCCGAACTGGGGCACAATCACAGTAGTTCTCCTGGTGCCGCGTTAGCCGATGATACGGAACGTAAGGCAGTAAAACACAGGAGCCAGGCAAACCCAACATTTGACCAAAGACATGATTCGGAGCTGATGCATATAATGCCTAACTCGAGACGCCGAACACTCCCTAAGGTGTTCGGTCTTTATGATAATGAGCATAATAACGCCCTAAGCCCCTAGTGTCCAGGTACGGGCATGGTCTTCTGACGCGGCCGATGCCAAAACGTCAGGCTCCGCATTGGTTATAGGAGGAAACCAAGGGAGAATAGCAACAAAAGACAGTAAAAAAGGTTTACGCAGGGTCTTAATCTGAAAAGGATCCTCGCAATGGGTCCCTACTGCACGTCTGCGCCTGTGTCTCCGTTGTGCCGTTATCCTGGATGGGTATGCACGTTGTTCATCTGTAAAAAGAGAGGAAAGTTTAGTTTGAAAATGATTCGTGCGAAAAAAAAGGTATGTGTGAAAGAAAAAATATAAACAAGCAAAGCGGGGTTTGAATGAACCCGCGGTTGAGTGTGCGCGCCGCCCCTTGTGAAGGGGTGTGCGGCTAGGGAGCCCCTAGCCTACTGATGCCGGACTCGTCTATCCGTGTCCAGGGTCTTTGGGTGACCCTCGCACTGAGATGATGCCACGCGGACCGGGCATCTTGAGTGTAAGAGACGCGTAATGTGGTATGGTGTTGAAACGGACAAAAGCCTTTCGTCCCAAGAGTGCTTGATATCCACTTTTAAATGGGACGATATGAAAAATTAGCTTTTTGCGCCGAAGGTTGTTCGGTGGTCCGAACAAAACTTCTAGTAATAGGGAGCCTGTGCACTTGGCATAAGGGCCTGGGGTCACTCCTTTGAAGGAAGTGCGGCTGTGTCGAATTTTGGTAGGGTCTATCCCCATCTTGCGGATTGTGTTTGAATACAGCAGGTTTAAGTCGCTGCCTCCGTCCATTAGGACTTTAGTAAATTGTAGTCCGTCGATTATGGGATTCAATATCAGGGCAGTCCGTCCCGCGTTTTGAACGCTTCTAGAATAGTCCAGGTGGTCAAAAGTGATTGGTTTGGACATCCAATTTATATGGTCTGCTGGGTTGGACCGTGTGAGGCTCTTTTTAGGAAGTGCCGCACTATTTTTCCGTATTATCACATGAAGTGAGTTTACTGCTTTGACCTCTTGTGGGAAAGTCTTTTGTTTTCCGGTGCTCTGCTGGTGGGGTTTTATCATCTTCGCTTGACGCATCGAGCCCCTTGTGTTCGGCGTTTAGTCGGCCGGACTGTTTGAAAACCCAACAATCCCTATGGGTGTGGTTTGCAGGCCTTCCGGGGGTACTGTGGATTTGACATATCCGACCAAAAATCTTGTTTAAGTTGGACAACTCATCGCTGTCATCCTTAAGAGGCGGTGTTTTGTTGCTTGGCCGCGAGCTTTTGAATCCGGCGTTGACTGCCGTGCTCTTTGGGCTTTTCTCTTTATTCCGGCGCTACTCTTTTCTGCGCCGTGATTTTCCGTTTCCATCCCTTATCTCGGATGTACTTGGGTCGCTAGTGCTGCATCTTGCTAGCCAGCTATCCTCTCCCGCACAGAAGCGGGTCATGAGGCTTGTTAGTGCGGACATTGTCCTCGGTTTCTCTTGGCCGAGGTGCCTGGCAAGCCATTCGTCTCGGACATTGTGTTTAAAAGCTACTAAGGCTTCGGCGTCCGGACAGTCGACTATTTGGTTCTTTTTGGTGAGAAACCTGTTCTAGAATTTCCGCGCTGACTCTCCGGGCTGTTGAGTTATATGACTTAGATCATCTGCGTCCGGAGGGCGGACATAAGTCCCTTGAAAATTTGCTCTAAACGCGTCCTCGAGCTCTTCCCAACTTCCAACAGTGTTTTCTGGGAGGCTTTTAAGACAATGACGGGCTGGCCCTTTGAGCTTGAGGGGTAGGTATTTTATGGCGTGGAGATCATCTCCTCTGGCCATGTGTATATGTAGTATATAATCTTCTATCCAGACTCCAGGGTCTGTTGTTCCATCATAGGCCTCTATGTTTATGGGTTTAAATCCTGCTGGGAATTCATGGTCCAGCACCTCATTGGTGAAACATAGTGGGTGTGCGGAGCCCCTGTATTTGGGTGTGCCGCTATCTTCGGACACTTGACGTGTTACCTTGCTTCCTGGGGCCTTCTTCTTTGGCCCGTAGATGGACCTGGCTGGGCCATCTGTCCTTCCAAGTTCATTGGTTGGTTTATGTGTTGCGCCGCTTTCAGAATTTGGCCTGTCATCCGGCCGTCTATCCAACCAGGCAGCCTTTTTATTTTTTGACTGTGGGGGCTCTATGGCCTCGTTGTCGAATTCTGGTAGCAGCTTGCGCTTCGGGTAGCTCTTTGGTTGGTGGCCATTGTCGTATTTATCCGCGGTTTTGAGCACTTTGCCCCACCTCATTCTGAGTGTGTCTTCCGCTGTTTTGAGCTTCCGCTTTTCCTTTTTCAAGCTTCTTGCAGTGTTGATGAGTCTTTTCCGAAGGTTTTTACCTTCCGGCGGCGTGTCCGGCGTGAGATCGTCCGAACCGTCATTTTTGTCGGGCCTGGACTGATTATCTGACTCGTCCTGTTCGGACGGTTTCTTATCTGCGTGCTCGTCATCCACTTTTGCCCTGCTGTATTGCGGGGTCCATAGGAGCGTTGTTGTTGTCGAGGCGGGACTTAGGGCGGCGTCTGCGCCGCCGTTTTGGTTGTTTATCGGCTGGGTTATCCTCTGCCGTGGCCCGTTGGTCCTCGTTATCGCTCTCTTTTGGGGTATCCACCATGTATATGTCATATGCCGAGGTGGTCCTCCTGTGCCCTATAGGCGTTGGTTCCTGTTCGTCTCCGGCATCGTCGTCCATAGCGTCGATGTCTTCAGAGTCGTAGTCTAGCATGTCAGTTAGATAGTCGACAGTGGGTGGGCTATGAATTTCTTCGTCGTCCGTATCCCAACCATCCTGGCCATAGTCCGGCCGGGGCTCTCCCGATAACGAGAGATGCTTTAGTAAATTTAGAATGTCGCCAAAAGGCGAATATTGGAAGATGTCCGCGGCGATGAATTCCATAACCGGCGCCCAATCCGAATCGGTTGGTAGGAGCGTGGGAGGTTTAGAGTCCGGCAACGAGTCCGGCACCTCGGAATCACGAGTTTTGTGGGGGACAAGATAAGTGTTCTGCTCCATCGCCGTGGAAGTTGAAGCCCCTGAGGCGGTGTCTATCCACCGATCCTCTATCTGGGCAATCGGCTCCGGACTAATGGCCGGAGCAGATTCGTGTGCGGCCACCAAGGCACTGTTCGGCGGCAGAGCTAGATCATGCCCATCGCAACAGTGTGGCGCGCTTGGCTGTGGCTCGGGTCCGTCGAAGATCAAGTCTCCGTGGACATCGGCCGTGAAGTTTAGGCTTCCGAATCTGACCTGACGGCCAGGGGCATAGCTTTCGATCTGCTCCAGATGGCCAAGCGAATTAGCCCGCAGTGCGAAGCCGCCGAATACGAAGATCTGTCCGGGGAAAAAGTCTCACCCTGGACAGCGTCGTTGGTTGAAGATGCCATCGAGCCTATCGGTGACGACAGAGAGGAACTCTCAATGAAAGCACCAATGTCGGTGTCAAAACCGGTGGATCTCGGGTAGGGGGTCTCGAACTGTGCGTCTAGGTGGATGGTAACAGGAGACGAGGGACATGATGTTTTACCCAGGTTCGGGCCCTCTCGATGGAGGTAAAACCCTACGTCCTGCTTGATTAATATTGATGATATGGGTAGTACAAGAGTGGATCTACCACGAGATCAAGGAGGATAAACTCTAAAGCTAGCCTATGGTATGATTGTTGTAATGTATGTTGTCCTACGGACTAAAGCCCTCCGGTTTATATAGACACCGGAGGGGGCTAGGATTACACAGAGTCGGTTACAATGGTAGGAGATCTACATATCCGTATTGCCAAGCTTGCCTTCCACGCCAAGGAAAGTCCCATCCGGACACGGGACGGAGTCTTCAATCTTGTATCTTCGTAGTCTTGGAGTCCGGCGGACGATGATAGTCCGGCTGTCCGGACACCCCTAGTCCAGGACTCCCTCAGTACCCCTACTCTAGTACACCGATAGGAGCCCCCGGGCCTGGGCCACACACGGTGCCGAGCGCTGTTGGGCCAGGCCCAAAACAGGGCACGGGCAGGCGCGGCCTGGGTTACGCCGTATCACGCTCCGTATCCACCGCGCCCTCCCGCAACAGCACGCGTCGAATGCGGCGTCGTGGGAGAGATCGTGGGTGGTCCTTTATTCAGAAAAGTGGAACGTCCGCCCCGTCCCCCTTTAAAAGCAGGGGAAACAGGGCAGTTCTCCCACCTTGCCGTTGCAATCCCAATCTCAGAAATCTCCGCCGCTCCTCTCTTCTTCCGAAGCCGAAAGAGAGCAGCGCTCCGCCCCCCATTGCCACCGGCGCCTCCAACGCCGTCGATCTCCTCCACCACCTCCGCCATGGCTCCGAAAGCCGGGAAGGGCACGAAGTCGGCCGAGGCGCTGCGGCTCGAGGCGCTGCGCAAGGAGCGGGCAACTTCCCCCCCCCCCCCGAGCTCACCGCACAGGAGCTGAGGGAGTGGTACTACCTCTTCTGGTCGACGGAGACGCGAGCGCATCCGCGCACGAAGGTACTCTCCGCCGCCGCTTCGAAAAAGGCTCCGAATGGATACCCCTTTTTTGCGTTGTTCTTCTACTGCGAGCTCTGCCTGCCTTTCTCTGAGTTCTTCTGCGACATCATGAACACCTACGGGTTCCACCTCCTTGACTTCACCCCCAATGCCGTTCTGACCATGGCAGTTTTCGCACATCTCTGCAAAAACTTTGTCGGAGTCCACCCAAACGTAGCTCTCTTCCGCCATTTCTTTATGCCCCGTGTTGAGAGAGGGGAGCCTCTAGCCGGCGGGATCGCCTGGATCTTGAGGACCGGCAAGAAGGAATCTTATCTGGAGGGAGAGCTCCGCAGCAAGTGGGAGGAGTGGACATCAGACTGGTGCTGGATCGTCGAGGAGAACCCGCAGCCATTTACCGCTCTGCGCCAAGCCCCAGCAGTGCGCGGCAACGATTGGAGCAACCTGGCCCCGGAGGACGATAGGCTGAAGATTGTCGTCACCAGGATCCTGCGCCTCAGGCTTGCTGGGCTTACTGTAGGCGCTGTTGGCGCGGACTTTCTTCGCCGCTGCATCGCCCCCCTGCAGGAGAGGAGGAGACCCGCCTGGGAATTCAGGGGTCCGGCGGACATCATGAAGCTGCGCCCGGGCCTCAACTTCAACTTCACTGTGCTGGAACTGGATGCGATGCTCAAGGAGCTGTTCAAACACGACCCTCAGCATCCCGAGTGGTTCAGGTTGCCGACGGGCGTCGTGCCGCTGTGCAACAATTCCTGGCTCGACCGCATCCGTGCAATGATGCCGTTGTGCGATTCGCATGGAATTGTCCCGACTTGGCAGGAGGCCTTCAGACGATGTCGTGCAGCAGTTCTTCGATGGCTTGGTGGAGGTGGCGGTCCGCTCCGACGAGCAGAAAAGCCTCACCTGCGATACCACCGAAGCGGAGATGCAGCGCATCGCCACTAGGGCGGAAGAGGCGGCGGCAGCCGCCGCCGCCGGCGAGTTTGGATTCACCGAGGAGGAGGCAGAGGCAGCAGAGGCGGCAAGCCTTGCGGAGCGAGAGTGGCTTGCCTGCGAGGAAGAGCTTGCCGCGCCTGAGGCCGAGTCGAGCGAGCCAGCCGAGGATGCGAGCGGCCCGCCACCTTCAGGCAGCTTGCCGCAAGCGGAGCCCACAGCGCAACCCCCAGCTCCACCAAGAAGGCGTCTCCGCAAGGCCGGGGACGTAGCAGGGCGGCAGTCGAGTCGACAGCCGTCGCACCGCGCGACACGCTCTACCGCGACAAACACCGTTGCCGCGAGAGCGCCTCACGCCGCTGCGGCAACCGGAGCGGGGTCGTCCCGGACCGCCGCCGCTGCCCCCGCCAAGCGGCCAAGGGAACCTACTCCTCCACCTCGTCCCGCCGAAGGTGGGCCGAACTTCGACCTCTCCGCACTCAGCTCCGACGAGGAAGAAGAAGAGTAAGATCTTCTTCTATACTTGTAGTTCTTCAACTCTTGCTTTTGTATTGTATCTGATTTGTTCTACTCTGAACCCATTCCTTTTCAGGACTCTGGCCCAGAGAGCGGCGAAGAGAGCCAAGGCCCCGGTGATCGTCGTCGAGGACGAACCCACTGCAATGGCAGGGGGTGCGCCTAAGATCACCTCGCCGAACCCGGCAACTACTCCCCAAAACAGCCCCCAGCGTAAGTACATGGTTTCCTTCTTGCTATTAGGTGCACATGGGTGCTCTTTCTTTGCTGTCATCTTATTATTTGTTTGTGTAGGAGCAGAACAACTTCACCAGGAGCTCCCGGAAACCGCCTCCAACACGTCATCTGCTTCGACTACACCGCCAAGGGGGGATTCCCCGGCAAGGGAGCGTTCTCCGGCAAGGGAGGATTCCCCGGCAAGGGAGAAGTCTCCGGCAAGGGAGAGTTCTCCGGCAGGGGACAGCACCGGCGATCCCCCTGTGGTGGAGAGCGCGATGGCAGAGCCCAGTGCAGGTAACCATTCTTGCTTGAACACTTCCCTTGGGTTCTTCTTCTTCTGATCTTCTTTTTGAATATTTGCTTGACTTTTCTCCCTCTTCCGACCGCCAGATCCACCTTCCACGGAGCCGATGGAGACCGAGGCCACCGGCGAAGAGAACGCGCGCGGCAGCACCAACGACGCCGCCGCCACTTAGGAGGAAGCCGGCGCTAATGATCTTGCCGGCGAAGAGGCCGCCAAAGCTAATGCCACAGGAGCTGGCGAGGGGTCTGGCGATCGTACTGACGACCCTGAGGCCGCAGGAGCACAAGGCGCTACGCCGACCGCCGATCCCTCCGCCGCTACCGCAGCGCCAGGCTCCGAAGAGCCCCAGCCCGGCGCCTATTTGAAGGCCGGCGATGGCATCTTCATCAAGCTTCCCTGGGCGTCAAGCTCCAGGGCGCCGGTCGAAGGAGAAGCCTTTGACGGAGAAGTGCTCGCCTCCACTGGGCTGACGCTGGTTGAAGCGCCGAGCAGCAGCAGCGGTGAGTCTGAGGAGGAGCAGCTGCTCCGGAAGCTGGTGTCGCTCTACCGCGCCCGACAAGCCAAGGTGGAATCCTGGGAAGCGCTCGTCGCGTAGGCGGGAGCGGACATAGAGAAGCGCGCGGAGGAGCTCCGGGAGCGCAATCAAGAAAATCTCCGGTCCCTGGCAAAGGAGCGGGAGGAACTCGCCGAGGCGCGGAAAGCCTTCCTCCTCGAGAAGGCTGAAGCCGAAGAGCAACAGCGGCTTGTCACCAGGGAGCTATTTGCACGGGAAGGTGAGCTGACGCAGCGGAAGATTAATCTTGACAGCCACGAGGAGGAGCTTGCCGCGCGCGAGCAAACACTTGGCGGGGCGCTCAAGGAAGCAAAGGACGCGGCCGCAGCTGCCGAGGCCGCCAAGAAGGAGTTGGAGGCGAAAGTGGCGCAGCTGGAGGCCAATCTCAAGGCGAGCGGCGAAGAGCTTGCCGTGCTCAAGCGTGAGCGCGAGAAGGACGCCCACGCTCATGGCGAGCTGCAAGGTCGCCTCATCGAGAAGGGCAAAGAGCTTAGCGCCGCCAAGGACTCCAACGCGGATCTTGAGTTGAAGCTGGCTACTTTGACCCAGACGCTGGACAGCGCCAAGGAGCGGGAGGTGGCCCTGAAGGAGGAGATCAAGGCCAACGAAGCGCTGCTAGCAAGTGCTACTGAAACCCAGAACACCTTCAGGGAGACTGTGGAGCTCTGGACAGAGGGTCTCGTGAACATCGCCGCCGTCATCGACAGTGAGCTGGCGCAGCTGGGGATGGAGGATTTCAGGTACTCCTCCGATGAGGACCTCCAACCCAGCGCCAAGCTCTCTCTGTTCTTCAAGGGCGTGGCGACGGCCCTCCAGCGACTCCGGGAAAGGATCCCAAAGCAGCTGGCCGACGAGTCGCGCACGATCTGCGCGGGAGCTCTTCAGAAGGTGTTGGTGAAGGTGGCCTTCCGCAATCCGGGCCTCAACCTCACCAACGTCCTCAGGTCCTTGTCGCCGGAAGTCGATCTGGAAGCGCTCAAGGCCCTTGTCGCACCCATTGTGGACAAGGTGAACGGGATCAAGAGGGTCGAGGGCGACCGCGTAGGTTAGGCCGCCCATTTTCTCTTTTCCTTGTCGCTGCTGGTCATGTTACGAGAACATTCTATTAGAGCTGCGACAGGCTATCTTGTAATATAACTTTATTTTGGGTATCGACTGCTATGTTATTTCCTTTACTTGATTCCTTCCTTTGTATGTTTTTGCCCTACGCTTTTAGGGAACTTGCCGGTGCAGGCACCCTTGCCGTGAGCGCTGAGTGCGGGACATCAGTAGCCTGCTGGCGGTGCCGTTACCGACAAGAAACCTTGTCGCAACTAGTCGCAGCACACTTAAGTTGTTGAGCGGACTCGAAACAAAGTAAGGGCGCAACTAGCTACAAGTTGGTTCCTCCGCGCACGGGTTTTCCATACAAAGCAGGGTCATTCGAGGAAGATAACTTAAAATTTTTAAAACTAATTGCTCAAACTTTGGCAACTTAGCTTTTCTGTCGTTTGCTTCCCGGCAAGGCAAAACTTTCTTGAACGACGCCTGGTCCACACCATTATCTTCTCCTTCCCCCCCGGCAAACTTGTGTGCGAGGGAACCTTCCTTTTGAGAAAAAGAAAGAAGAGAAAATAAAGATATGGAGCCTTACGGCTCGCTATTGCTTACCGGGGGTAGGTGCTGCACAAGGTGTCAGATAACACATGCAAAAAATAGAAAGCAGGAAATTGACAAGATGTGCGGAGCACATGAGCTTTATTTATGCACGGGGTCTGCGCCCGGCTTTGTACAAAGGATTACATGCAACAGCGGCAAGACTTGCACAAAAGGTGGTTGCCGGAACGGGTTCCGGCAACCGCGCCCTACGGGTAAAACTTACGAAGATGCTCAATGTTCCAGGAGTTGCTCTCCGGAATGCCATCTTCGGTCTCAAGGCGGACAGCGCCAGGCCTAGTGACTCGTTTCACCCGGTAAGGGCCTTCCCACTTCGGCGTCAACTTGTTGGAATTCTTGGCGGACTGAACGCGCCGAAGAACAAGGTCGCCTTCCTCGAGGCTTCTGGCATTAACTTTGCGGCTATGGTAGCGGCGCAAAGCTTGCTGGTATCGAGCAGCTCGTACCGCGGCCTGAAGACGGTCTTCCTCAAGGAGCAGCACGTCATCTTGTCGCAGCTGCTCTTGCTCAAGCTCATCATAAGCGAGCACTCGAGGCGACCCGTATACGAGTTCCGTGGGGAGAACTGCCTCTGCTCCATAGACTAGAGAGAAAGGTGTCTGGCCAGTGGCTCGATTTGGCGTCATCCTGATCGACCAAAGAACCACCGGCAGCTCCTCAATCCAGTTCTTTCCGCACCTATGCAGCCTGTCGAAAGTTCTGGTCTTGAGCCCACCCAGCACTTCAGCATTTGCCCTCTCCGCTTGACCGTTGCTTCTCGGGTGAGCAACAGAAGCGAAGCAGACCTTGGCGCCAAGATCTTGGATGTACTGCATGAAGGTGCGGCTCGTGAATTGCGTGCCGTTGTCGGTGATGATCCTGTTAGGGACCCCGAAACGGCAAACAATCGACCTGAAGAACTTGACTGCTGACTGTGCTGTCACCTTCCTCACTGCTTCCACTTTCGGCCACTTTGTGAACTTGTCGATTGCAACGTACAAGTACTCAAAGCCCCCGACAGCTCGGGGAAAGAGGCCGAGGATGTCGAGCCCCCAGACCGAAAATGGCCAGGATAAAGGGATCGTCTGGAGAGCTTGAGCTGGCTGGTGTATCTGCTTGGAATGGAACTGGCACGCTTCATACTTGGTTACTTGTGCAGTTGCATCTT
Source organism: Triticum timopheevii (assembly GCA_963921465.1). NCBI lineage: Eukaryota > Viridiplantae > Streptophyta > Magnoliopsida > Poales > Poaceae > Triticum > Triticum timopheevii. The sequence continues at coordinate 245,910,217 of OY997262.1, read as the reverse complement.
GGAGGGCTGTCGGCCAAAAGAAACCTTGCCGGAACGCTTTGCTGGCAAGTGCTCTTGCACCAATGTGGTGGCCACATATGCCTCCATGTATCTCCGCCAACAGCTTTTGTCCTTCTTCCCGGTGAATACACTTCAATTTCACACCGTTGAGTCTTCTTCTGTACAGTGCGTTGTCGACAAACTGGTACATACTTGACTGTCGGGCTACTCTTTCCGCTTTTCTTGCTCTTCGGGAAGTTCTCCTGCCTGAAGGAAACGGACAATCTGCTGCGCCCATGCTGGAGCTTGCGGCTCGACAACAAGGACTAAAGGCACATATGCTGCTGCGGGAACATCCGCTTCTACGGCAAGAACCCGCGGCTCAGCCGGAGCTTGATGTTCCCCGGCAAGCTTGCCGGAGCAAAACTTGTCGGGAGCGTCTTCTTCAACGGAACAAACTCTAGGGCTTGTCGGAGCAGACTGCTCCTCAGCACTCTTGGCGTTGATCTTGGGGACCTTCTTGGCGGCGGCTTCGGGGAGCTTTGCTGGAAAGTAGTCACCAGAAATCAACTTCCTCTTTTTGCTCTGTCCAGTTGATGGCATCACGGATGGTTGATTCAGCTTGAGCACAAAGATTCCTGGTTCCACAGGTAACTTTAGTGCGGCGCACTTTGACAGGCCATCGGCAATGTCATTATCAGCTCTTGGAACATGCTCCATCTGTAGGCCATCAAAGTGCTCTTCTAGCTTTCTCACTTCATCAACGTAAGCTTCCACCAATGGACTCTGGTAGTTCTTGTTCACTTGGCGGACAACAAGCTGCGAGTCACCCCTGACAATGAGTTTCTTGATCCCAAGGTCTGCCGCGATCCTGAGACCGGCAAGCAAACCTTCATACTCTGCAGTATTGTTTGTTGCTTGCTCCCTGGGAAAGTGCATCTGGACTACGTACTTGAGGTGCTCTTCGGTGGGTGCGATAAGCAGCACGCCCGCACCGGCGCCTTGCAGCGAGAAGGCACCATCAAAGTACATGAGCCACTCTTTGCTTGCTTCCTTGACGGGGATGCTCGTTTCTGGAATTTCTTCATCTGGTGTTGGCGTCCACTCTGCTATGAATTCTGCCAATGCTCGGCTTTGGATAGTTGAAGTGCTTTCAAACTTGAGGCCAAAGCTTGACAGTTCCAGTGCCCACTCGACAATCCTGCCTGTTGCTTCTGGATTCTGCAATATCCTCTTCAGCGGAAAGCGAGTGACAACTGTGATCTCATGTGCTTGGAAGTAATGGCGCAGCTTTCTCGAGGCCACGAGAAGGCCGAAAAGCAATTTCTGCACACCAGAATACCTTGATCTAGCCCCCTGCAGAAGGGAACTGACAAAGTAAACTGGGCGCTGCACCATTTTCTTCTGCTCCTCCTCCTGCGCCTGCGCAGATCCATCCTTGTCGGGACCAGAGCTTGCCGGTGAAGCGCCCTGCTTGTCGTTGGACGCACTTTCCGCGGTCGCTGGCTCATCATCCGCCTCCCTCTCCGCAACTAACGCAGCACTAACCACTTGATTGGTTGCCGCTATGTACAGCAACAACTTCTCTTGTGGTTTAGGTGCGACAAGTGTTGGAGTGGAGGACAGGTACCTCTTTAAGTCCTGCAGTGCAGCCTCCGCTTCCGGAGTCCATTTCATTGGACCTGCCTTTTTCAATATTTCGAAAAACGGCAGGGCGCGCTCAGCAGATCTAGAGATAAACCTGCTGAGAGCAGCCACGCAACCGGCAAGCCTTCGTACATCCTTGACGCGCTTTGGTGCTTCAATCTGCTCGATGGCCTTGATCTTGTCGGGGTTGGCTTCAATTCCCCGCTGAGACACAAAGAACCCGAGAAGCTTGCCAGATGGGACTCCAAACACGCACTTCTCGGGGTTAAGCTTGAGGTTGATCTTGCGCAGATTTGCAAAGGTTTCGTCTAAATCTTGAATCAGAGTTGCCTTGTCCTTGCTCTTGACCACTATGTCATCCATGTAGGCTTCTACATTTCTGTGTATCTGTGGCTCAAAAGCGTCATGGACTACCCTTGCAAATGTTGAACCAGCATTCTTCAATCGGAAAGGCATCCGTACGAAACAGTACATGCCACATGGAGTGATAAATGCAGTCTTCTCCTCATCCTCTTCTACCATGAAGATCTGATGATATCCTGAGTATGCGTCAAGAAATGAAAGCAAGTCACATCCGGCCGTGGAGTCAACAATCTGGTTAATGCGCGGCAAGGGAAATGGGTCTTTGGGACAAGCTTTATTAACATCGGTAAAGTCGATACAAAGCCTCTATTTCCCATTTGCCTTGCGCACGACTACAGGATTGGCCAACCACGTAGGATGGAGCACTCCTCTGACAAGGCCTGCTGCTTCCAATTTCTTGATTTCTTCCATGATGAATTCTTGGCGCTCCACCGCTTGTTTCCTGACTTTCTGCTTGACGGGCCGCGCATGAGGACAGACGGCAAGGTGGTGCTCGATTACTTTCCTGGGAACACCGGGGATGTCAGACGGTTGCCATGCAAACACGTCGACGTTCACCCGCAGGAAAGCAAAGAGCGCGCTTTCCTATTTAGGGTCGAGTGTGGCACTGATGGTGAAGGTACCACTAGTGCCATCCTCCTTGGCGGACACCTTCTTGGTCTCTGGTGGAGCTGCCATTGCCTTCTTACACTAGCCGGTGGAGCTCGATGGTGCGTCCTCGACGGTAGCGCAGCACTCCGAAGAGGTGCGCTTGCCAGAGTGGGCATCAGAGCTCTTGCCGAACTTGGTCTTCTTCTTCCCCCCGGGAGCTTCAGCGGCAAGTGTCTTGCGATCTGTTGCGGCTGCTGCATCCCGGTAAATCTTGTCGGCGCAGATAAGAGCATCCTTCTTGTCGCTAGGGACAGAGATGATACTTATCGGGCCGGGCATCTTCAACACGTTGTATGCATAGTGAGAGGCTGCCATGAATTTGGCGAGCGCTGGACGGCCGAGTATTCCATTGTAAGGCAATGGAAAGTCAGCAACGTCAAAAGTGACCCTCTCAGTCCTGAAGTTCAACTCGCTGCCAAATGTTACCGGCAACGTGATCTTTCCCTTTGGCTTGCTCCTTCCCGGATTGATTCCTTGGAATGTGCCGGTCTCTTCGAGCTCGCTGTCAGGGATCTGGAGTTTCTGAAGTACCGCGGAGAAGATCAGGTTCAAGCCGGCCCCGCCGTCAACTAGCATCTTAGTGACCTTGAGGTTGCGGATAGTTGGTGAGACCAACATCGGCAAGCACCCGATCGCAGTTATGCGATCAGGGTGGTCCTCAATATCAAAGATGATAGGCGTGCTGGACCATTTCAGAGGCTTGCGTGACTCGACGGGTGGTTCTGCTGCATTGACTTCCCGCACCCACTGCTTGAGCTGGCGGTGTGAAGTATGCAGAGAAGCACCGCCGTCAATGCAAAGGACCTCTGTGGCTTTCTGGAACTCCTGCTCATCGGCCTCGTCATCATCCATATCTTCATCTTCGTCGTCATCTTCATCCTTGTCGCGGCCGCGGGGAGGCCTGTCTCCTTGCCGCTGCTTGGCCTTGCCGCGACATCCTCCCCGGCCGGGACGTTTCTTGCCGGATCCTCCAGCACCTTCTTGGGCCTTCTCCTTGTCGCGTTGCTCGTACTCAGCCTTTTGCCGCTCGACAAGATGCTCGACCTTCTTGCAGCTCTGGAGATCGTGGCCCTTGGTGCGGTGGATCTTGCAGTACTGCTTGTCGATGCCGGCCTGCTTGTCGGCGGCCGCCACAGCCTCCTCGCCGGAGTTACCAGCGTTGGCTTTTTGGGCGCCACCTCCGTTGCCGGACTGCTCGACAACTAGCACATCTTTGCCTTTCTTCCTTCGGTTGTTCCGCCGCCGGTTTTTCCTTGCCGGGGCGGCATCCTCACTGTCAGATCCTCTTTCTCCTGTATTCTCTCCGGGGAGTTTCCTCCCTTCCTCAGCACGCGCACACTTGTCGGCCAGGGCATATAGCTCACTGACGTCCCTGATCTTGCACATCGCCATCACCTCCCGCATCCTGCGGTTTCGCACGTTCTGATGGAACGCGCTGATAACCGCGACAGGGTGGACATCTGGGATGTTGCGTTGTACTTGGCTGAATCTCTGAATGTACTTGCGCAGGGGCTCTCCTTCCTTCTGGGCGAGCAGATGAAGATCGCTCTCTTGGCCATGAGGCTTGTGGCCGCCTGTAAAGGCGCCGACAAACTGATGGCAAAGATCTACCCAAGAGGATATGGAGTTGTCCGGCAAGTGCATGAGCCAGGACCTGACATTGGGCTTGAGCACCAGCGGGAAGTAGTTGGCAAGGATCTTGTCGTCGCGCCCCCCGGCAGCTTGCACCGCGATGGTGTAGATGCTAAGAAACTCCAACGGATGCAACTTGCCATCGTACTTCTCTGGTACATCTGGCTTGAAATTCTTCGTACTGGGCCACTGGACTTGCCGCAGCTCACGAGTAAACGCAGGGTAACCTACCGCGTACGGCAAGTCGCCTGGTTCCCCTGGCGCATGCATGTCGTCAGTGGGCCCAGCGCGCTGGTCCAATTGACGCCACGCTTCTCTTCGGCGCTCGATGCGGGTACGAGCGTCTTCTTGCTGTCGTTCGCGGAGAACTTGGCGCTGATAGCGACGGGTCGTGGATCTGATGACGCGGTGGAGTCGTCGTCGAGGTGGATCCGGCGAGTTGGCGATCTTGGCCTTCGGGGTGGAGAGTGCACGGTGGTTGCACCCCCACCGGTCTTGTCGCCACCGGCTTGTGCCTGGCAATCTTGCCGCGATGTGCTCGGCTGCCGTGGGGTGTCGCCGTTGGCGAAGCTGATGAGACTTTGAATGGTGGCCCTCCATTCGTCGATCTTGTCTGCCACTGGAGGGTAATCCAGGAGCAGTTGAGCTCGGGCCAAAGCTTCTACTAGAGTCTTCGGTGGCGGCAGCGAACGGTGCGAGGAGCGGGATATGCTCGGGCTTCTAACCGTGTTAGAAGGACCAGCATCCCGTCCGGGCGACCGTGCCTCGCTCGTGCCAGCATGTTGGCGTGCATGCTGGTCTTGAGCCCCCCGAGATCCACCAGCTCGATCTGGGTCCAACGAACGCATGGTACTGCGAGTACCATGACGCTGTCTGTCTCGCGCCTCCTGAGATGGGCATGGTGCATGTACGGACACCGAGGTTTGCGCCGCCTTGTCCTTGGACCCGGCAGCACCGTGAGCACCCTCGTCGACGCCCGTTCTTCCGCCGGCGTCTACCCCACCACCTGCTTGCTCCGGTGGTGGCGGGATCGACGCGGACGGAATAGCCGCCTCCGAAGCCTTCTTCTTCGGCGGCATGTTGATGAAGATGATGAAGATCTAGCTCGTGTGAACGCCGGATCAGGTTCACACAACCTCAACGCCTCCTACCTGGCGCGCCAAAGATGTCGTGGGAACGAACACCTATGGGGCAGGGCCCCTTTCGGTCCGGCGGGGGGTGAGGATCGCACGAAGAGCGGATCGAGGCGAAGCACACGAGCGGTTTACCCAGCTTCGGAGCTCTCCGGAGAGATAAAACTCCTACTGCTGCTTGTCTGATTGTATTGTGTTCTTGCTCGGGAGCGCTGAGAGCTACAGTACACACCAGCTGCTCACGAGACCGAGCGTGAGTGTTTTCTGGTTTCGAACCCCTCTCTACGTTGCGCATGGGCCTCCTTTTATATGCTCAAGGGGTCACCGACAGGTGGCAACGCATGCAAGGGCAAAAATGGAAAAGGAGTTGCAGTTGGTACAACTACCTCTACAGTGTATCATACCTAACCCTGAGAGCAGGGGACAAAGGCATTAAATGCCCGTCTGTGTCGCCCAAACAGTGCAAGAAATGGACCGTCAGGGGCGCCACCGCTCGCCACGATGGCTATCTTGTCAGCGCTGCTTGCCACTGCGCACCGCTGGCTGCACAGCCTCTCGCCGCGCGCGCCTGGAAAGGCCCCAGGGCGACACGTTGGTGGATGCGCTGGAGCGTGGGTACAGGGTGGCAGCTCGCCGCGGCAAGCGCCTTGCCGCGATCGTTGTCTTGTCGCGTCCGGAAGCTTGTCGCTCATCGGGTCTTGCCGGGACGCGCGGCGCGTCGCAGCAAGTTCCTTGAGATGCCGTGGTTGGCCTTCCCGGCAAGCTCCTCTTGCCGGGGCCTTGTCTTCTTGGCTTGAACACTTTGTTCTTGAATGGCTCCAGAGGAACCACGGAGGACCTTGGCGGTCACCCGGCAAGCCTTGCCGCGGGGTGCTACGACTGCCCGTGCACAAGTTCGGGATACTAGGGTACCCCTACTCTAGTACACTGACAGTTTATACCTGACTCCTTACCTTCGTCGAGTTCCCAATCTTCAGGGTTGCGTTAAATTCTTACCAATAAATCCATTTGAATTCAATATCCTTCTTCATAAAAGAACTAGTAAAAGAAGTATCAAGCATGAATCTATCATTATCAGAAAGTCGAGCGTAAATTTTTTGAATAATAATTTCTCTTGAGAGCTCATGATTGGGGCATGAATATACCATTGACTTAGGCCTCCCCCAAGCTTAAGCGATACTTTCTCCTTCACGAGGCCAACAATTATATATATAATTCAGATCACGATGAACCAAGTGCATAGGATAAAACTTCTGATGAAATTCCAATTTCAGTCGGTTGTGGTTTCAAGATCAAATATCATCGCATAGCCTGAACCATGTAAATGCATTTCCCTTCAAAGATAAAGGGAAGACCTTCTTCTTGACAACATCCTCGGGCAAACTTGCAAGCTTAAATAATCCACAAACTTCATCCATATAGATTAGGTGCATCAGGATGTAATGTTCCATCTCCTGCACAAGGATTAGCTAGCAGTTTCTCTATCATACACGAAGGAATTTCATAATAAATATTTTCAATAGGTTTAGTAGGTAGAGGAGCAATGATACTTCTCCAACGTATCTATAATTTTTTATTGCTCCATGCTATTATATTATCTGTTTTGGATGTTTGATGGGCTTTAATATGCTCTTTTATATTATTTTTGGGACTAATCTATTAACCGGAGGCCCAGTGCCAGTTGCTATTTTTTTGCCTATTTCAGTGTTTCGCAGAAAAGGAATATCAAATGATCCAAACAGAATGAAACCTTCGTGAGGATCTTTCTTGGAATAAACACAACCCAGGAGACTTGGAGTACAACTCTGGAAGTCCGTGAAGCTTCCACGAGGCAGCGGGCGCCCCCCTACCCTCGTGGGCCCCATAGAGCTCCACCGACGTACTTCTTTCGCGTACCCTAAAAACATCTAGGAGAGCCACGAAACCACTTTTCCACCGCCGCAACCTTCTGTACCCATGAGATCCCATCTTGGGGCCTTTTTCGGCGATCTGCCGGAGGGGGATTCGATCACGGAGGGATTCTACATCAACACCATAGCTTCTCCGATGATGTGTGAGTAGTTTACAACAGACCTTCGGGTCCATAGTTATTAGCTAGATGGCTTCTTCTCTCTCTCTTTGGTTCTCAATACAAAGTTCTCCTCGATGTTCTTGGAGATCTATTCGATGTAATACTCTTTTGCGGTGTGTTTGCCGAGATCTGATGAATTGTGGGTTTATGAACTTGATTATCCATAAATATTATTTGGTTCTTCTCTGAATTTTTATATGCATGATTTGATATCTTTGCAAGTCTCTTCGAATTATCGGTTTAGTTTGGCCTACTAGATTGTTCTTTCTTGCAATGGCAGAAGTGCTCAGCTTTGGGTTTAATCTTGCAGTCTCCTTTCCCAGTGATAGCAGGGGCAGCAAGGCACGCATTTTATTGTTGCCATCAAGGATAAAAAGATGGGGTTTATATCAGATTGCTTGAGTTCGCTCTACATCATGTCATCTTGCTTAATGCGTCACTCAGTTCTTATCAACTTAATACTCTAGATGCATGCTGGACAGCGGTCGATGTGTGGAGTAATAGTAGTAGATGCAGAATCGTTTCGGTCTACTTGACACACGGACGTGATGCCTATATTCATGATCATTGCCTTAGATATCATCATAACTATGCGCTTTGCTATCAATTGCTCGGAAGTAATTTGTTCACCCACCATAATACATGCTATCTTGAGAGAAGCCACTAGTAAAACCTATGGCCCCTGGGTCTACTTTACATCATATAAGTTTCCGATCTATAATTCTAGTTTACTATTTATTTTGCAATCTTTATTTTCCAATCTATACAACAAAAATACCAAAAATATTTATCTTATTATCTTTATCAGATCTCACTTTTGCAAGTGGCCGTGAAGGGGTTTACAACCCATTTATCGCATTGGTTGCAAGGTTCTTGATTGTTTGTGCAGGTACTAGGCAACTTGCGTGTAGTCTCCTACTGGATTGATACCTTGGTTCTCAAAAACTAAGGGAAATACTTACGCTACTTTGCTGCATCACCCTTTCCTCTTCAAGGGAAAACCAACGCATGCTCAATAGGTAGCAAGAACGATTTCTGGCGCCGTTGCCGGGGAGATCTACGCTCAATTCAAGACATACCAACTACCCATCACAAACTCTTCTCCATCCCATTACATTATTTGCCATTCGCCTCTTGTTTTCCTCTCCCCCACTTCACCTTTGCCATTTTATTCGCCTTTTTTCGTTCGTCTCTCTTTGCTTGCTTCTTGTGTTCTTGGGTGTTAGTATGCCTGTTTGCTTTGATGGCTCTGCCACAAAGTGTTGATCCTCACCTTAGAAGGTTGGAAGAAATTGAAAACAATGTTAGAAGCTTTATGTTTTTGCAATTTGAGCATAATAATTTCTTCAGAAACGAGCTTAAAGAACAAAAAAAGTTTTATGGAGTACATGAATAAAGAGCTCGATGATATGTCTAAGGAATTTATGGTTTGAAATCTCAGTTTGCTCATCTTGAAAACTTAATAGCCCAAATTTCGGATAAGCAAGCCACCTTAGTTAATAAGATGGACGCTAAACCGAAAGATCTAGATAATAATAATAATGAAGATCTAAAAGTGATTGATGTGTCTCCTATTAAATCTTTGTTTTCCAATATGAATCTTGATAAAGATGGGACTGGAGATGAGTCAACTTTAGTTAAAAGGCGTCCCAATGATTCGGAGTTTTTAGATCTTGATGCAAAAATTGGCAAAAGTGGGACTGAAGAGGTCAAAACTTTACATAGCGATGAACCCACTATTTTGGATTTCAAGGAATTTAATTATGATAATTGCTCTTTGATAGATTGTATTTCCTTGTTGCAATCCGTGTTAAATTCTCCTCATGCTTATGATCAAAATGAAGCTTTTACCAAACACATCGTTGTTGCTTTAATGCAATACCATAAAGAAAAGCTTGAACTAGAAGTTTCTATCCCTGGAAAACTTTATGATGAGTGGGAACCTACTATTAAAATTAAGATTAAAGATTATGAATGCTATGCTTTATGTGATTTGGGCGCTAGTGTTTCCACGATTCCAAAAACTTTGTGTGATGTGCTAGGTTTCCGTGAATTTGATGATTGTTCTTTAAATTTGCATCTTGCGGATTCCACCATTAAGAAACCTATGGGAAGGATTAATGATGTTCTTATTGTTGCAAGTAGGAATTATGTGCCCGTAGATTTCATTGTTCTTGATATAGATTGCAATCCTAAATGTCCTATTATTCTTGGTAGACCTTTCCTTAGAACGATTGGTGCAATTATTGGTATGAAAGAAGGAAATATTAGATTCCAATTTCCGTTAAGGAAAGGCATGGAACACTTTCCTAGAAAAAAATTAAATTACCTTATGAATCTATTACGAGAGCCACATGTGGATTGCATATCAAAGATGATAAAACCTAGATCTATTCTTGTTTTTATGCCTAGCTAGGGGCGTTAAACGATAGCGCTTGTTGGGAGGCAACCCAATTTTATTTTTATTCCTTGATTTTTCTTCCTGTTTAGTAATAAATAATTCATATGACCTCTTTTTAGATTTGGTTTTATGTTTTAATTAGTGTTTGTGCCAAGTAGAACCTTTGGGAAGACTTGGGTGAAGTCTTTGCGATGTTGCTGTAAATAAACAGAAACTTTGCGCTCACCAAAATAATTTTCATAAATCACAGAAAAGAGATTTTACCCTGATATTTTTTTCAGAAAATTAATATACAAATTACCCTGGTCTTACTAATTTGGTATAATTTTTGGAGCTCCAGAAGTATTCGAAATATACACATTGCTACAGACTATTCTGTTTTTGACAGATTCTGTTTTTCGTGTGTTGTTTGCTTATTTTGATGAATCTATGGCTAGTGTCGGGGGGGGGGGGGGGCGTATAAACCATATAGAAGTTGGAATACAGTAGGTTTAACACCAATATAAATAGAGAATGAGTTCATTACAGTACCTTAAAGTGGTGATTTGTTTTCTTATACTAACGGAGCTCATGAGATTTTCTGTTTAAGTTTTGTGTTTTGAAGTTTTCAAGTTTTTGGGTAAAGATTTGATGGATTTTGGAATAAGGAGTGGCAGGAGCCTATGCTTGGGGATGCCCAAGGCACCCCAAGCTAAAATTCAAATACAACCAAAAGCCTAAGCTTGAGGATGCCCCGGAAGGCATCCCCTCTTTCGTCTTCGTCTATCTGTAACTTTACTTGAGGCTATATTTTTATTCACCACATGATATGTGTTTTGCTTGGAGCGTCTTGTATGATTTGAGTCTTTGCACACCTTTTGGAAGAGACACACATGAATCTGAATTTATTAGAATACTCTATGTGCTTCACTTATATCATTTGAGCTAGATAATTTTGCTCTAGTGCTTCACTTATATCTTTTTAGAGCACGGTGGTGGTTTTATTTTGTAGAAATTATTGATCTCTCATGATTCACTTATATTATTTTGAGAGTCTTTTAGAACAGCATGGTAATTTTCTTTGGCTATAAAATTAGTCCTAATATGATAGGCATCCAAAATGGGTATAATAAAAACTTTCATATAGAGTGCATTGAATACTATGAGAAGTTTGATACTTGATGATTGTTTTGAGATATGAAGATGGTGATATTAGAGTCATGCTAGTTAAGTATTTGTTAAATAGAGAAATACATGTGTTGAGGTTTGCAAGTCCCGTAGCATGCACGTATGGTAACCGTTGTGTGACAAATTTAAAGCATGAGGTGTTCTTTGATTGCCTTCCTTATGAGTGGCGGTCGGGGACGAGTGATGGTCTTTTCCTACCAATCTATCCCCCTAGGAGCATGCGCGTAGTGCTTGGTTTTGATGACTTGTAGATTTTTGCAATAAGTATGTGAGTTCTTTATGGCTAATGTTGAGTCCATGGATTATACGCACTCTCACCCTTCCATCATTGCTAGCCCCTTCGATGTCGTGCATTGACCTTTCTCACCTTGAGAGTTGGTGCAAAATTCGCCGGTGCATCCAACCCCATGATACGATACGCTCTATCACACATAAACCTCCTTCTATCTTCCTCAAAATAGCCACCATACAACCTATTATGGCATTTCTATAGCCATTCCGAGATATATTGCCATGCAACTTTCCACCGTTCCTTTTTTTATGACATGCTTCATCATTGTCATATTGCCTAGCATGATCATGTAGTTGACATCGTATTTGTGGCAACGCAACCTTCATAATTTTTATACATGTCACTCTTGAATCATTGCACATCCCGGTATACCACCGGAGGCACTCATATAGAGTCATATTTTGCTCTAGTATCGAGTTGTAATCCTTGAGTAAATAGAAGTGTGATGATCATCATTATTAGAGCATTGTCTCGCGTGAGGAAAAAAGAGAAAGGCCAAATAAAAAAGGAGAAGGCCCAAAAAAAGAGAAAGTCCAGATAAAAAAAGAGAAGGCCCAGAAAAATGAGAGAAAAGAGAGAAGGGGCAATGTTACTATCTTTTTTTCCACACTTGTGCTTCAAAGTAGCACCATGATCTTCATGATAGAGAGTCTCTTATTTTCTCACTTTCATATACTAGTGGGAATTTTTCATTATAGACTTGGATTGCATATTCCAACAATGGGCTTCCTCAAATGCCCTAGGTCTTCGTGAGCAAGCAAGTTGGATGCACACCCACTTAGTTTCTTTTGTTGAGCTTCCATACATTTATAGCTCTAGTGCATCCGTTGCATGGAAATCCCTACTCCTTGCATTGACATCAATTGATGGGCATCTCCATAGCCCATTGATTAACCGCGTTAATGTGAGACTTTATCCCTTTTTGTCTTCTTCACACAACCTCCATCATCATATTCTATTCCACCCATAGTGCTATGTCCATGGCTCGCGCTCATCTATTGCGTGAAAGTTGAAAAAGTTTGAGAATACTAAAGTATGAAACAATTACTTGGCTTGTCATCGGGGTTGTGCATGATGGGAGCATTTAGTGTGATGGAAATGAAGCATGGCCAAACTATATGATTTTGTAGGGATGAGCTTTCTTTGGCTATGTTATTTTGACAATTTATAATTAGTTGGTTAGTATGCTTGAAGTATTATTATTTTTATGTCAATATTAAACTTTTGTCTTGAATCTTTCGGATCTGAATATTCATGCCACAATAAAGAAAATTACATTGAAAATTATGTTAGGTAGCATTCCACATCAAACATTCTATTTTTATCATTTACCTACTCGAGGACGAGTAGGCATTAAGCTTGGGGATGCTTGATACGTCTCCAACGTATCTATAATTTTTGATTGTTCCATGATATTATATTATCTGTTTTGGATGTTTAATGGGCTTTAATATGCTCTTTTGTATTATTTTTGGGACTAATCTATTAACCGGAGGCCCAGTGCCAGTTGCTGTTTTTTTGCCTATTTCAGTGTTTCGCAGAAAAGGAATATCAAACGGAATCCAAACGGAATGAAACCTTCGCGAGGATCTTTCTTGGAATAAACGCAACCCAGGAGACTTGGAGTACAAGTCTGGAAATCCGCGAAGCTTCCACGAGGCAGGGGGGCACGCCCAGGGGGGTAGGCGTGCCCCCCACCCTCGTGGGCCCCACGGAGCTCCACCGACGTACGTGTTTCCCATATATATACCCTTGTACCCTAAAAACATCCAGGAGAGCCACACAACCACTTTTCAACCGCCGCAACCTTCTATACCGATGAGATCCCATCTTGGGGCCTTTTCTGGTGATTTGTCGGAGGGGGATTCGATCACGGAGGGCTTCTACATCAACACCATAGCATCTCCGATGATGTGTGAGTAGTTTACCACAGACTTCGGGTCCATAGTTATTAGCTAGATGGCTTCTTCTCTCTCTTTGTTTCTCAATACAAAGTTCTCCTCAATGTTCTTGGAGATCTATTCGATGTAATACTCTTTTGCGGTGTGTTTGCCGAGATCCGATGAATTTTGGGTTTATGAATTTGATTATCTATGCATATTATTTGGTTCTTCTCTGAATTCTTATGTGCATGATTTGATATCTTTGCAAGTCTCTTCAAATTATCGATTTAGTTTGGCATACTAGATTGATCTTTCTTGCAATGGGAAAAGTGCTTAGCTTTGGGTTCAATCTTGTGGTGTACTTTCTGAGTGACAGTAGGGGTGGCAAGGCACGTATTTTATTGTTGCCATCGAGGATAAAAAGATGGGGTTTATATCATATTGCTTGAGTTTATCCCTCTACATCATGTCATCTCGCTTAATGCGTTACTCCGTTCTTATGAACTTAATACTCTAGATGCATGTTGGATAGCGGTCGATGTGTGGAGTAATAGTAGTAGATGCAGAATCGTTTCGGTCTACTTGACACGGACGTGATGCCTATATTCATGATCATTGCCTTAGATATCATCATAACTATGTGCTTTTCTATCAATTGCTCGGGAGTAATTTGTTCACCCACCATAATACATGCTTTCTTGAGATAAGCCACTAGTGAAACCTATGCCCCCCGGGTCTACTTTACATCATATAAGTTTCCGACCTATAATTCTAGTTTACTATTTATTTTGCAATCTTTATTTGCCAATCTATACAACAAAAATACCAAAATGTTTATCTTATTATCTTTATCAGATCTCACTTTTACAAGTGGCCATGAAGGGATTGAAAAACCCTTTATCGCATTGGTTGCAAGGTTCTTGATTGTTTGTGCAGGTACTAGACGACTTGCGTGTAGTCTCCTACTGGATTGATACCTTGGTTCTCAAAAACTGAGGGAAATACTTATGCTACTGTGCCGCATCACCCTTTCCTCTTCAAGGGAAAACCAACGCATGCTCAATAGGTAGCAAGCAACTCTTTGCTCTTCCGGTCGAGGTGAAGATACCCCGAACAAGCCCCTCGAAGTATTATTTTCCATAGTAACAAGTGATAGTAAATTTCAGCACACTATATAAATGTTTCCTTACCAAATTCCACTTACCAAAGGCGCTTCACTCCCGGGCAACGGCGCTAGAAAAGAGTCATGATGACACACAAGTATAGGGGATCTATCGTAGTCCTTTTTATAAGTAAGAGTGTCGAACCCAACAAGTAGCAGACCGAAATGACAAGCGGTTTTCAGTAAGGTATTCTCTGCAAGCACTGAAATTATCAGTAACAGATAGTTGTGTGATAAGATAATTTGTAACGATTAACAAGTAACAAAAGTAACTAAGGTGCAGCAAGGTGGCCCAATCCTTTTTGTAGCAATGGACAAGCATGGACGAATTCTTATATAAAGCAAAGCGCTCCCGAGGTCACATGGGAATTGTTGTCAAGCTAGTTTTCATCATGCTCATATGATTCGCGTTCGTTAATTTGATAATTTGATATGTGTGGTGGACTGGTGCTTGGTTGATGCCCTTCCTTGGACAAGCCTCCCACTTATGATTAATCCCTCTCGCAAGTATCTACACCTACATAATAAGAATTAAGATAAGTCTAACCATAGCATGAAACATATAGATCCAAATCATCCCCTTACGAAGCAACGCATAAACTAGGGTTTAAGCTTCTGTCACTCTAGAAACCCATCATCTACTTATTACTTCCCAATGCCTTCCCCTAGGCCCAAATCATGGTGAAGTTTCATGTAGTTGAAGTTCACATAACACCACTAGAGGAAAGACAACATACATCTCATCAAAATATCAAACGAATACCAAATTCACATGATTACTTATAACAAGACTTCTCCCATGTCCTCAGGAACAAATGTAACTACTCACAAAGCATATTCATGTTCATAATCATAGGAGTATTACTTATCATTAATGATCTGATCATATGATCATCCATCTAATAAACCAACTAGCATCAACTACAAGGAGTAATCAACACTACTAGCAACCCACAGGTACCAATCTGAGGTTTTGAGACAAAGATCAGATACAAGAGATGAACTAGGGTTTGAGAGGAGATGGTGTTGGTGAAGATGTTGATGGACATTGACCCCCTCTCGATGATAGGATCATTGGTGATGACGATGGCGATGATTTCCCCCTCCCGGAGGGATGTTTCCCCGACAGAACAGCTCCACCGGAGCCCTAGATTGGTTCTGCACAAGTTCCGCCTCGAGACGGCAGCGCTACGTTCCGAAAGCTTCCTTATGATTGTTTCCATGCCAAAACACACCATATAGCAGAAGATGGGCATCGAGGACCTGCCAGGTGGCCCACAAGGTAGGGGAGCGCACCCGGGGGGTAGGGCGCGCCCTCCACCCTTGTGGATGGTAGGTGGCTCCCCTCTGGTGCTTTATTTGCCCAATATTTTTTATATATTCCAAAACAATTCTCCATGAAGTTTCAGGACTTTTGGAGTAGTGCAGAATAGGTCTCTAATATTTTCTCCTTTTCCTGTCCAGAATTCCAGCTGCCTGCATTCTCCCTCTTCATGTAAACCTTATAAAATAAGAGAGCAAAGGCATAAGTACTATGATATAATGTGTAATAATAGCCCATAATGCAATAAATATCAATATAAAAGCATGATGCAAAATGGGTGTATCATTACCCGCTGCACAAAATGCCATGCGGACGCGCCAAGAATCCCGACCCCCATTAATTCCTGCGGCCATTTACCTTCATCTCTCGCGTCACATGACACAATAAGCACACCCATGATGACACATACAGAGAGGACATCCAGCGGTTCCAATGGCGCTCCCCATGGCTCCAATGGTGCTCCCGTGGATCCAATGGCGCTCCCAGCGGCCGACGATGACAACGGCGGGCAGTTCACCATGCATCACGAAGTGGACACCTACATGAGGGGGAAGGCCCTCTCGATGGTGTACATGAATGATCCAGTCTCAGTGGAGAGCTCCATCCAAACTATGGAGCAATTCCTTGCCGAGGACAAGTACCAAGTGGTTGGCTTCGACCTCGAGTACACCATCGGTCATGTCGGGCACGATCAGAAGGTTGTCATTGCCCTGTTGTGTGTGCGACATGACGTCCTCGTCTACCACTACCACCTGGCCACAAGGCCTTGTGAGCGTTTCTCCAGGTTTATCAAGAGCTTTGACTACAGTTTCGCTATGGTGGACACCACCAATGATCTAAAAGCGCTTAAGGTTTCGGGCTAGAAATGTCGGAATCTTGTCAACATCCAGGACCACTACAAGGTCTGGGGCAGCGACAACAACAAACAAAACTCCCTGGTTGACCTCACCTCGGCCATCATCGACCCCTACTACATGAAGATGAAGGATGAGAGCAAGAAGGACCAGAACGCCTGGCACAGTGTCTGGCATGAGAGACTGGATGAACAACACGTCGAGTATGCGGCCAAGGACGCGTACACAAGCTACGAGATGTACAGGTGGATCGTTGACATGAGGAAGTGCCTTCTTCCTGCCCGAGATGAGGGATTGAGCCACAGAGCAGTGGCGGGAGTGTCACAACAAGTAGATGACTAGACGATCGTTTCTCCTAGTTTAGAATGCATGCAATTGTTTATTGAGGTGTGTGCGAATGATCTATATAGTCACTTATGTGATTGGATGTTTATTTCAGTTATACACACACACACACATGTTATTCTTCTGTAGATAGAGAAAATCACACGACTTATTAGCAGCGTCTGTGTTATTATTGGTCTTTGCACACATTTCTGATTACAGACCTGTTTGCCGTGTATCACACACATCTTGTTCAGTTGAACCGTTTCCATTGTGTAGCCTAATCGCACATAGTTCATCCTAGTGAATTGTATGTCGTATATCGCACACACCCTCATCTGGTTGTCCATTTCTGTTGTTCTACATCATCACAAACAATTCTTCTGGATTAACCGTTTACCACTCATCGCACATGCAAATCTAATATGAACTGTGTTTGATGTCGCCGCCATCACAAACGTTTTGCATCTTTTTGACGGCTTTATTACACCACTGTTTGTGATTGATGCATCGCACACAGTTTCATCAAAGGGTCTCTAATTCGACTGTCGCATTTGGACCATCCTGCAGTAGTGTGTCTACATAGTTCTCGAACAGGTAGGGTCCTCACGCTTAACACTCGATGACGATATAGTATTATATGAGTTATGTGATTTGGTGACCGGATGTTTTTCGGAGTCTCGGATGAGATCACGGACATGACAAGGACTCTCGAAATGGTCGAGAGGTAAAGGTTGATATATAGGATGATGGTATTCGGACACCGGAAGTGTTTGGGGGGTACCAGGTACTTATTGGGTCATCGGAAGGGGTTCCGGGCACCCTGCTACTTCTTCAGCTTGCGTTGGTTTTTCCCTTGAAGAGGAAAGGGTGATGCAGCAAAGTAGAGATAAGTATTTCCCTCGGTTTGAGAACCAAGGTATCAATCCAGTAGGAGACAACGCACAAGTCACCGAATACCTGCACAAGCAATCAAACAACTTGCATCCAATGCGATAAAGGGGTTTTCAATCCCTTCACGGTTACTTGCAAAAGTGAGATCTGATAGAGATAGATAACCGGTAAAGTAAATATTTTTGGTATTTTTGGTTTACAGAACGGAAAGTAAAAGATTGCACAATAGTAGATCGGGAAATTATATGATGGAAAACAGACACGGGGGCCATAGGTTTCACTAGAGGCTTCTCTCAAGATAGAAAATTTTATGGTGGGTGAACAAATTACCGCCGAGCAATTGATAGAAAAGCGCAAAGTTATGACGATATCTAAGGCAATGATCATGAATATAGGCATCACATTCGTGTCAAGTAGACCGAAACGATTCTGCATTTACTACTATTACTCCACACATCGACCGCTATCCAGCATGCATCCAGAGTATTAAGTTCATAAAGAACGAATTAACACATTAGGCAAGATGACATGATGTAGAGGAATTAAGTCAAGCAATATGATGAAAACCACATCTTTTTATCCGCGATGGCAACAATACAATACGTGCCTTGCTGCCCCTACTGTCACTCGGAAAGGACACCCCAAGATTGAACCCAAAGCTAAGCACTTCTCCCATTGCAAGAAAAACCAATCTAGTTGGCCAAACCAAACCGATAGTTCGAAGAGATTACAAAGATATCAAATCATGCATAAAAGAATTCAGAGAAGATTCAAATAATATTCATAGATAAGCTGATCATAAATCCACGATTCATCGGATCTCGGCAAACACACTGCAAAAGTGTATTACATCGAGTAGATATCCAAGAACATCGAGGAGAACATGGTATTGCGAATCAAAGAGAGAGAAGAAGCCATATAGCTACTAGCTATAGACCCGTAGGTCTATGATAAACTAGTCACGCTTCATCAGAAGGGCAATAGAGTTGATGTAGAAGCCCTCCGTGATCGAATCCCCCTCCGGCAGAGTGCCGGAAAAGGTCCCAATATGGGATCTCATGGGTATAGTTGAGGTGGTGGAAAAGAGTTTTCGTGGATGCCTTTGTTAGTTTGGGGATATATGGGAATACATAGTCACATAATTAGGTCAGGGAGTGCATGACGGGCCCACCAAGGGTGGGGGCACGCCCTATACCCTGGGCGCACCCTCCGTCCTTGTGGCCGCCTCGTGGCTCTTCAGACTTCATCTCCAAGTCTCCTGGTTGTCTTCTAGTCGAAGAAAAATCAGCGCAAAAGGTTTATTCCGTTTGGACTCCATTTGGTATTGCTTTTCTGTGAAACTCAAAAATAGGGAAAAAAACAAGAACTGGCACTTGGCTCTAGGTTAATATGTTAGTCCCAAAAATAATATAAAATAGCATATTAATGCATATAAAACATCCAAAACAGATAATATAATAGCATGGAACAATCAAAAAAATTAGATACATTGGAAACGTATCACACCCCCCGCAAAAGATATGGGCCTTATGGGCCAAGAGAGGAAACGCACCAGCCACAAGGGGCTGGTGCGCCCCCCATATGGGCCGGCCTAAGAGGAGAAGGAAAGAGGGGAAGGGGAAGGAAATTGTGGAATAGGACCCCCCCTTCCTTCCCTCTCCCCCCCTCTTTCCTCCCCCCCTCGGAAAAATATGGCGGTGCGGGGTGCGCAGCTTGGGAGTAGCCCAAGTAGGATTCGGTCCTACTTGGGGCGCCAACTGCCTCTCCCCGCCCCCTCCCACCTATATATATGTGGGGGGCACCTAGCACATCCCAGACAATTGTTTAGCCATGTGCGGCGCCCCCCTCCAACGTTTACACCCTCGGTCATATCTTCGTAGTGCTTAGGCGAAGCCCCGTGAGGATCACTTCACCATCACCATCACCATGTCGTCGTGCTGACGGAACTCATCTACTACCTCGACGTCTTGATAGATCAAGAGGGCGAGGGACATCACCGAGCTGAACGTGTGCAGAACACGGAGGTGTCGTGCGTTCGGTCCTTGATCGGTTGAAGCGCGAAGAAGTTCGACTGCATCAACCGCATTGTGAAACGCTTCCGCTTACGGTCTACAAGGGTACATAGACACACTCTCCCCCTCGTTGTTATGCATCTCCATGGATAGATCATTGCGTGTGCGTCGGATTTTTTTTGTTTTCCATGCAACGATTCCGATCAGTGGCATCATGAGCCAAGTCTATGCGTAGATGATATGCACGAGTAGAACACAAAGAGTTATGGGTGGTGATAGTCATACTGCTTACCACCAACGTCTTATTTTGATTCGGCGGTATTGTGGGATGAAGCGGCCCAGACCAACCATACATGTCCACGCACATGAGACCGGTTCCACCAATAGACATGCAACTAGTTTTGCATAAAGGTGGCGGACATGTGTTTGTTTCTCCTACTTGAATTGAACTTGACTGCGGCCGGTCCTTGAAGAAGGTTGAAACAGCAAACTTGACGAAACACCGTTGTGGTCTTTTGCATAGGTAAAGAATGGTTCTTGCTAGAAGCCCGTAGTAGCCACGTAAAACTTGCAACAACAAAGTAGAGGACGTCTAAGTTGTTTTTGCAGGGCATGTTGTGACGTGATATATATGGTCAAAACATGATGTGATATATGTTATTGTATGAGATGATCATGTTTTGTAATTTATCGGCAACCGGCAGGAGCCTTATGGTTGTCTCTTTATTGTATGAAATGCAATGCCATGTAATTGGTTTACTTTATCGCTATGCGTTAGCAATAGCTGTAGAAGCAATCGTTGGCGAGGAGACCACGACGCAATGACGGAGATCAAGGTGTCGAGCCGGTGAAGATGGATATCATGACGATGCTTCAACGATGGAGATCAAAAGCACAAGATGATGATGGCCATATCATGTCACAAATTTTGATTGCATGTGATGTTTATCTTTTATGCATCTTATTTTGCTTAGTACAGAGGTAGAATTACAAGATGATCCCTTCACTAAATTTCAAGGTAAAAGTGCTCTCCCTGAGTATGCACCGTTGCTACAGTTCGTCGTTTCGAGACACCACGTGATGATCGGGTGTGATAGACTCTACGTTCACATACAACGGGTGTAAGACAGTTTTGCACATGCAGAATACTTGGGTTAAACTTAACATGCCTAGCATGTAAAGACATGGTCTCGGAACACTGGAGACCGAAAGGTCGAACGTGAGTCATATAGTAGATATGATCAACATAGAGATGTTCACCATTGATGACTACCCCATCTCACGTGATGATCGGACATGGGTTAGTTGATTCGGATCACATATCACTTAGATGACTTGAGGGATGTCTATTTAAGTGGGAGTTCATTAGTAAGTTGATTAATTGAACTTAATTTATCATGAACTTAGTCTTAATAGTCCTTCATATCTATGTTGTAGATCAATAACTCCTGATATAGCTCCCCCATTTTTGATATGTTCCTAGAGAAAACTAAGTTGAAAGATGGTAGTAGCATGATGCGGACTAGGTCCGGGATCTGAGGATTATCCTGATTGCTGCACAGAAGAATTATGTACTTGATGCACCGCTAGGTGACAGACCTATTGCAGGAGCAGATGCAGACGTTATGAACGTTTGGCAAGCTCAGTATGATGACTACTTGATAATTTAGTGCGCCATGCTTTACGGCTTAGTATTGGGGATCCAAACACATTTTGAACCCATGGAACAAATAAGATGTTCCCAGAGCTAAAATTGGTATTTCAGGCTCATTCCCGTGTTGAGAGGTATGAGACCTCTAATAAGTACTTTGCCTACAAGATGGAGGAGAATAGCTCAGCCAATGAGCATATACTCGGAATGTCTAGGTACTACAATCGCTTGAATCAAGAGGGAGTTAATCTTCCAGATAAGATAGTGATTGACAGAGTTGTCTAGTCACTATCACCAAGCTACTAGAATTTCGCGATGAACTATAATATGCAAGGGATGACAAAAACGATTTCCAAGCTCTCCGCGATGCTGAAATCGATGAAGGTAAAAATCAAGAAAGAGCATCAAGTGTTGATGGTTAAACAAGAACACTATTTTAAAGAAAAAGGGCAAGGGAAACAAAGGGAACTTTAAGAAGAATGGCAAGCAAGTTGCCATTCCCGTGAAGAAGCCCAAAGCTGGACCTAAACCTTAAACTGAGTGCTTCTACTGCATTTGGAATGGTCCCTAGAAGAAGAACTACCCAAATACTTGGCGGATAAGAAGGATGGCAAAGTGAACAAAGGTATATTTGATATACATGTTATTGATGTGTACCTTACTAGTATTCATAGTAGCCCCTGTGTATTTCCAGTAAAACTCCGTTCTCTGGAACAATGGAGCGAGCTAATGACTTACTGGAAATAATACATACCAATGTATGCGGTCCGATGAGTGTTGAAGCAGGCGGTGGGTATTGTTATTTTCTGACCTTCACAGATGGTTTGAGTAGGAATGGGTGTATCTATTTAATGAAACACAAGTCTGAAACATTTGAAAAGTTCAAAGAATTTCAGAGTGAAGTGGAGAATCATCGTAACAAGAAAATAAAGTTTCTACAATCTGATCATGGAGGCGAACATTTGAGTTATGAGTTTGGCCTTCATTTAAAACAATGTGGAATTGTTTCACAACTCGCGCCACCTGGAACACCACATCGTAATGGTGTGTCCAAAGGTCGTAACCGTACTTTATTGGATACGGTGCATTCTGTGATGTCTCTTACCGATTTACCACTATCGTTTTGGGGTTATGCATTAGAGACAACTGCATTCACGTTAAATAGGGCACCATATAAATCCGTTGAGACAACACCATATGAACTGTGGTTTGGCCAGAAAACTAAGCTGTTGTTTCTTAAAGTTTGGGGTTGCGACACTTTTGTCAAAAGGCTTCAGCCTGATAAGCTCGAACTCAAATCGGAGAAGTGTGTCTTCATAGGATACCCTAAGGAAACAATTGGGTACACCTTCTACCACAGATTCGAAGGTAAAATCTTTGTTGCCAAGAATGGAACATTTCTAGAGAAGGAGTTTCTCTCGAAAGAAGTGAGTGGGAGGAAAGAAGAACTTGATGAGGTAATTATACCTTCTCTCGAATTGGAAAGTAGCACATCATATAAATCCGTTCCCGTGATGCCTACACCAACTAGAGAGGAAGCTAATGATGATGATCATGAAACTTCAGATCAAGTTGCTACTGAACCTCGTAGGTCGACCAGAGCATGATCTGCACCATATTGGTACGGCAATCTGATGTCTATTACACAACCTTCTTCTTGTAGACACTGTTGGGCCTCCAAGTGTAGAGGTATGTAGGACAGTAGAAAATTTCCCTCAAGTGGATGACCCAAGGTTTATCAATCCGTGGGAAGCGTAGGATGAATATGGTCTCTCTCAAACAACCCTGCGACCAAATAACAAAGAGTCTCTTGTGTCCCCAACACACCCAATACAATGGTAAATTGTATAGGTGCACTAGTTCGGCAAAGAGATGGTGATGCAAGTGCAATATGGATGGTAGATATAGGTTTTTGTAATCTGAAAATATAAAAACAGCAAGGTAACTAATGATAAAGGTGAGCACAAACAGTATTGCAATGCTTTGAAACAAGGCCTAGGTTTCATACTTTCACTATTGCAAGTTATCTCAACAAGGATAACATAATTAGATCATATAACAATCCCTCAACATGCAACAAAGAGTCACTCCAAAGTCACTAATAGCGGAGAACAAACGAAGAGATTATTGTAGGGTACGAAACCACCTCAAAGTTATCCTTTCTGATCAATCTATTCAAGAGTCTGTAGTAAAATAACACGAAGCTATTCTTTCCATTCGATCTATCCTAGAGTTCATACTAGAATAACACCTTAAGACATGAATCAACCAAAACCATAATGTCACCTAGATACTCCATTGTCACCTCAAGTATCTGTGGGTATGATTATACGATATGCATCACACACTCTCAGATTCATCTATTCAACCAACAAAAAGAACTTCAAAGAGTGCCCCAAAGTTTCTACCGGAGAGTCAAGACGAAAACGTGTTCCAACCCCTATGCATAAGTTCACAAGGTCACTGAACCCGCAAGTTGATCACCAAAACATGCATCAAGTAGATCACATGAATATCCCATTGTCACCATAGATAAGCACATGCAAGACATACATCAAGTGTTCTCAAATCCTTAAAGACTCAATCCGATAAGATAACCTCAAAGGGAAAACTCAATCCATTACAAGAGAGTAGAGGGGGAGAAACATCATAAGATCCAACTATAATAGCAAAGCTCACGGTACATCAAGATCGTGCCATATCAAGAACATGAGAGAGAGAGAGAGAGATCAAACACATAGCTACTGGTACATACCCTCAGCCCCGAGGGTGAACTACTCCCTCCTAGTCATGGAGAGTGCCGGGATGATGAAGCTGGCCACCGGTGATGGATCCCCCCACCAGTAGGGTGCCGGAATAGGGTCCCAATTGGTTTTTGGTGGGTACAGAGGCTTGCGGCGGCGGAACTCCCGATCTAGGTTTCTTTTCAGGGGTTTTTGTATTCATAGGAAATTTTGGCATCGGGAACAAGTCAGGGGGGTCTCTGAGTCATCCACGAGGCAGGGGCGCGCCCAGGGGGGTAGGGCATGCCCTCCACCCTCATGGACGGCTCGAGACTCTTCTGGCCCAACTCTTTTACTTCGGGGGCTTCTTTTGGTCCATAAAAAATCATCAAAAATTGGGACGTCAATTGGACTCCGTTGGTATTCCTTTTCTATAAAACTCAAAAACAAGGAAAAACAGAAACTGGCACTGGGCTCTAGGTTAATAGGTTAGTCCCAAAAATCATATAAAATAGCATATAAATGCATATAAAACATCCAAGATTGATAATATAATAGCATGGAACAATCAAAAATTATAGATACGTTGGAGATGTATCACAATCCTGTCCTGGAAGTCATGTTGTTGGACAACAACGAACCTATGAACTATGAAGAAGCTATGATGAGCCTAGATTCCGATAAATGGCTTGAGGCCATGAAATCTGAGTTAGGATCCATGTATGAGAAAAAATCATGGACTTTGGTGGACTTGTCCGATGATCGACAAGCCATAGGAAATAAATGGATCTTCAAGAAGAAGACTCACGCTGATAGTAATGTTACTGTCTACAAAGCTCGACTTGTCGCGAAAGCTTTTCGACAAGTTCAAGGGGTTGACTACGATGTGATTTTGTCACCCGTAGCGATGCTTAAGTCTATCTGAATCATGTTAGCAATTGCCACCTTTTTATGAAATCTGGCAAATGAACGTAAAACATGTAGTCCATAATGGATTTCTTAAAGAAGAGTTGTATATGATGCAACCAGAAGATTTTGTCGATCCTAAAGGTGCTAACAAAGTATGCAAGCTCCAGCGATCCATCTATGGACTGGTGCAAGCATCTCGGAGTTGGAATATATGCTTTGATGAGGTGATCAAAGCATATGGTTTTATACAGACTTACGGTGAAGCCTGTATTTACAAGAAAGTGAGTGGGAGCTCTGTAGCATTTCTAATAGTATATTTGGATGACATATTGATGATTGGAAATGATATAGAATTTCTAGATAGCATAAAAGGGTACTTGAATTATAGATTTTTAATAAAAGACCTCAGTGAAGCCACTTACTTACTGGGCATCAAGATCTATAGGGATAGATCGGGATGCTTAATAGGACTTTCACAAAGTATATACCTTGGCAAAATTTTGAAGAAGTTCAAAATAGATCAGTCAAAGAAAGTGTTCTTGTCTGTGTTGCAAGGTGTGAAGTTAAGTAAGACTCAAAACCCGACCACGGCAGAAGATAGAGAGAGAATGAAAGGCATTCCCTATGCCTTAGCATAGGTTCTATAAAGTATGTCATGTTGTGTACCAGACCTATTGTGTACCTTGCCATGAGTTTGGCAAGGGGGTACAATAGTGATCCAGGAGTAGATCACTGGACAGGGGTCAAAATTATCCTTAGGTACCTAAGAGGACTAAGGAAATGTTTCTCAGTTATGGAGGTGACAAAGAGTTCGTTCTAAAGGGTTACGTCGATGCAACTCTGAGTCTCAATCTGGATACATATTGAAAGTGGGAGCATTTAGCTAGAGTAGCTCCATGTAGAGCATTGTAGACATAGAAATTTGCAAAATACATACGGATCTGAATGTGACAGACCCGTTGACTAAACCTCTCTCACAAGCAAAACATGATCACACCTTAGTACTCTTTGGGTGTTAATCACATGGCAATGTGAACTAGATTATTGACTCTAGTAAACACTTTGGGTATTGGTCACACGGTGATGTGAACTATGGGTGTTAATCACATGGCGATGTGAACTATGTTATTGACTCTAGTGCAAGTGGGAGACTAATGGAAATATGCCCTAGAGGCAATAATAAAATGATTATTATTATATTTCCTGATAAAGGTTTATTATTCATGCTAGAATTGTATTGACCGGAAACTTAAATACATGTGTGGATACATAAACAAATACCGTGTCCCTAGTGAGCCTCTACTAGAGTAGCTCGTTGATCAAAGATGGTTAAGGTTTCCTAACCATAGACATGAGTTGTCATTTGATAACATGATCACATCATTAGGAGAATGATGTGATGGACAAGACCCACCCGTTAGCTTAGCATAATGATTGTTCAATTTATTGCTATTGCTTTCTTCATGTCAAATACATATTCCTTCGACTATGTGATTATGCAACTCTCGGATACCATAGGAATACCTTGTGTGCTTTCAAACGTCACAACGTAACTGGGTGATCATAAAGATTCTCTACAAGTATCTCCGAAGGTTATTGTCTGGCATAGATTGAGATTAGGATTTGTCACTCCGAGTATCGGAGAGGTATCTCTGGGCCCTCTCGGTAATACACATCATAAGAAGCCTTGCAAGCAAAGTCACTAATGAGTTAGTTATAGGATGATGTATTACGGAACGAGTAAAGATACTTGCCAGTAATGAGATTGAACTAGGTATGAAGATATCGACGATTGAATCTCGGGCAAGTAACATACCGACAGACAAAGGGAATTACGTATGCTGTCATAACGGTTCGACCAATAAAGATCTTCGTAGAATATGTAGGAGCCAATATGGGCATCCAAGTTCCTCTATTGGTTATTGACCGGAGAGGTGTCTCGGTCATGTCTACATAGTTCTCGAACCCGTAGGGTCCCCACGCTTAACGTTCGTTGATGATATAGTATTATATGAGTTATGTGATTTGGTGACCCAATGTTGTTCGGAGTACCTGATGAGGTCACGGACATGATGAGGAGTCTCTAAATGGTTGAGCGGTAAATATTGATATATAGGATGATGGTATTCGGACACCAGAAGTGTTTCGGGGGTACCGGGTACTTATCGGGTCACCGGAAGGGGTTCCGGGCACCCCCGACAAAAGATATGGGCCTTATGGGCCAAGAGGGGAAACACACCAGCCACAAGGGGTTGGTGCTCCCCCCATATGGGCCGGCTAAAGAAGATAAAGAAAGAGGGGAAGGGAAAGGAAAGAGTGGAATAGGATTCCCCCTTCCTTCCCTCTCCCCCTCTTTCCTTCCCCCTCCGACAAATATGGCAGGGGGCGCGGCTTGCGAGGAGGGCAAGTAGGATTCGGCCCTACTTGGGGCGCCACCTGGCCTCTCCCCGCCCCTCCCACCTATATATATGTGGGGGCGCCTAGCACATCCCAGACAATTGTTTAGCCGTGTGCGGCGCCCCCCTTCACCGTTTACACACCCGGTCATATCTTCATAGTGCTTAGGCGAAGCCCTGTGAGGATCACTTCACCATCACCATCACACGCCATCGTGCTGACGGAACTCATCTACTATCTCGATGTCTTGCTGGATCAAGCGGGTGAGGGACGTCACCGAGTTGAACATGTTCAGAACGCAGAGGTGTCATGTGTTCAGTACTTGATCGGTTGAAGCACGAAGAAGTTCGACTACATCAACCGCATTGTGAAATGCTTCCGCTTGCGGTCTACAAGGGTACGTAGATTCACTCTCCCCCTCGTTGCTATGCATCTCCATGGATAGATCATTGCGTGTGCGTAGACTTTTTTTTGTTTTCCATGCAACGATTCCCAACAAGACCTTCTCACCGCGCTGGAAGCAAAGTTGCATGACATAGTAGAGCTTGTCCTTGATTGGTAAGATGAGCACAACTCCAGCCCCCGCGCCCTACCGCACGAAGGCACCATCAAAATGCATGGCCCAGTCGTCAGACGCTTCATCGCCAGGCATGAGGGATTGGCCTTCATCCAACCCTCGGTCGGGAGCGTCCGTCCATTTCGCCATGAAATCAGCGAGGGTCACGCCCTTGATGACTCTTGTTGTGCTGAACTCCAACTGGAAGGCCTGCAGCTCGATGTTCCACTCTGCAACCCTTCCAACGGCATTGGGGCTTGATACGTCCCCAACATATCTATAATTTATAAAGTATTCATGCTGTTATATTATCATTCGTGGATGTTATACAATCATTTTATAGCAACTTTATATCATTTTTTGGGACTAACCTATTGACCCAGTGCCCGGTGCCAGTTGCTTTTTTTGCTTGTTTTTTACATCGCAGGAAATGAATATCAAACGGAGTCCAAACATAGTGAAACTTTTTGTGGATTTTTTATGGACTAGAAGACATCGAGCGGGCCAGAGAAGCACCTGGGGGTGCCCCGAGGGGGAACATCCCACCAGGGTGCGCTTGGGGGCCCAGGAGCGCCGAGGTGGGTTGTGCCCACATCCATGGTCTCCCGTACCCCCTCTTCGCCCTATAAATCATCAAATATTCCAAAAACCCTTGGGGTTGACCTAGATCAGAAGTTCAGCCACCAAAAGGCTCTGGAGCCACGAGAAACCAATCTAGACCCTGTTCCGACACCTAGCCGGAGGGGGGAATCATCACCGGTGGCCATCTCCATCATCCCGGTGGCCAGCACGATGAGGAGGGAGTAGTCCACCCTTAGGGCCGAGGGTTTGTACCAGTATCTATGTGTTTAATCTCTCTCTCTCTCTCTCGTGTTCTAGAGATGTCATAATCTTGATGTATCGCGGGCCTTGTTAATATAGTCGGATCATATGGTGTTTCTCCCTCTCTATCGTGTTGTGATGAATTGAGTTTTCCCTTTGAGATTTTGTTTTATCGGATTGAATACTTTTATGGATTTGAGAGCACTTGTTGTATGTCTTACTATGACTACCAGTGGTGACAATGGGGTATCATATTCATTCACTTGATATGTGTTTTGGCACTCAACTCGTGGATTGCCGAGGTGACATTGGGGTAATCTATGCATAGGGGTTGATGCACGTTCTCGTCTTTTATTTCTCCGGTGGAAATCTTGGGGCACTCTTCGAGGTTCTTTGTGCTAGATTGAGTATTATGAATCTGAATTTTCTTTGGTGTTATTTTAGTACGAAATCTTGATAGATCGATCGGAAAGAATAACTTAGTGTTATTTTAGTATGAACTCTTGATAGATCGATCAGAAAGAATAACTTAGTGTTATTTTAGTACAAACTCTTGGATAGATCGATTGGAAAGAATAGCTACAAACATTTTCTTCTTATGTTCTCTGCTAGATAAGAACTTTGGAGTGATTCTTCATCGCACTTTGAGGGATGGTTATATGATCCAATTATATTAGCATTGTTGAGAGATTGCACTAGTGAAAGTGCGGACCCTAGGCCTCATTCTCAAGCATTGCAATACCGTTTGTGCTCCATTTTATCAATTGCTACCTTGCTATTTTTTTATTGTTCTTCTTACAAAAATCAATATCTACTATCCATATTACACTTGTATCACCATCTCTTTGCCGAACTAGTGCACCTATACAAATTACCATTGTATTTGGTGTGTTGGGGACACAAGTGACTTTTTATTATTTGGTTGCTGGGTTGGTTGAGAGAGACCATCTTCATCCTACGCCTCCCACGGATTGATAAACCTTAGGTCATCCACTTGAGGGAAAATTGCTACTGTCCTACATAACTCTGCGCTTGGAGGCCCAACACGTGTCTACAAGAATAAAGTTGCGTTGTAGACCTCAAGCTCTTTTCTAGCACCGTTGCTAGGGAGGTGAGTGCTTGAAGGTATATCTTTAGATCTTGCAATTTAATCTTTTAGTTTCTTGTTTTATCACTAGTTTGGTTTATAAAAGAAAACTACAAAAAAATGGAATTGAGGATGCATCATGTTATTCATCTTTATAATGTGTTTCGTGAAAGTTATGGAAAGGAAAATTGTGCTCAACTGATAGAAGAAGAACTTTATAAAATGTTTGGTATAAATGATGAACATTATTGCAATGTTGTTAGTATGAATTCTTTGAATAACCATGATGCTAATGATATGCAAAGGCATAAGCGTGGGGATGCTATGTTTGATGAAGATGATATTTTTAGTCCCCCAAGATTTGATGTGCAAATTTGTTATAATGATTGCATGCCTCCTATTTATGATGATTATAATGATGAAAGTGGATTTGGAGAGTTCACGACTTTATTTAGTGATGAATTCACCATTTTGGATGAGGCTTCAATTGTGTAGCGACCCGACCTCAGATGGTCAAGTCTCTGTGCTCAGGTGTCATCCCTGGATCATTAATGCTGACACCACACAGTACTTCGAAGGATTTATAACAGAGTAGCAATCACACACTTATTACATCGAATGTCTCAAAAGAGAACTTATTACAATAATATGGCTTAAGGACATCTAATGCGATAACAGCGGAAGGCTTGGAAGATAAAGTGAGTCCATCAACTCCAACGGCATAACTGAGCTGCACGGCAATGACCTACGAACCTTACTCCTCGTCTGAAAAGTCTGCAACATAATACGTTGCAGCCCGAAAATGGGTCAGCACATGGAATATGCTGGCAATGTAACACAAAAGAGCAATAACAGAGTAATACTACCACTACATGCATATTTGGCTGGTGGAAAGCTCTATGGTTACAATTTTTTTTGTGAAAAGCCAATTTTTCCCTACTACAAAGGAATCAAATTTAATTTCACTATCATGGTAGTTGAAACATCATTTGAGAAGGTAAACCCCAACTCAATGATCCCAATTAAAAGTAATTAACAACCCAAGCAAAATTAATTATTAAGAGTGTTGAGATACATGCGAATACTCAAGTACTAGATACTCAGAATTGTCCATAACCGAGGACACGGCTAACCATGATTAGATTGTACACTCTGTAGAGGTTTGCGCACTTTTCCCCGCAAGACTCGATCACCTCCGTTGATTCTCACACTGCATGGTGTTTGAGAGACGGATGACCGAGACACAGTCTTTCAGAAGCATTAACTCTCTACTCCGGGCAGACCATACCAAACCTACAAACCCACTACCTACTGATCCACCTCTTCAAGAGCTTCACGCAACTTACTCAAACTATGCTAGAGCCCATAATAGCTTGCGGCTGCACACGGAAGTTTCTAGCATGAATAGACTCAGTTCCCTTTGAGCTTGGGTGGCGGTCCATAGGAGAATCACACGGTAACCCCGGGATTTCCAAAAAATAAATAAACAGGCAATCACTGGTAACCCCAGGTGCCTCAATCCACCCAGATGTGTATTTAAGTTGCCACCTTAAGTAAACCATTAATTAACAATCTCACAT
This sequence comes from Triticum timopheevii, assembly GCA_963921465.1. NCBI lineage: Eukaryota > Viridiplantae > Streptophyta > Magnoliopsida > Poales > Poaceae > Triticum > Triticum timopheevii. Next base: position 245,878,703 of record OY997262.1, on the reverse strand, counting down.
CTGTCATGGATATCACTCAAACCCAATCCACGTCTACGAGCATATCATGGCAAAATAAGCATAACGTAGAAGTAACTCCCAAGGGTTTGATAATAAACAGGGCAATAGGTTCTACCTCAGCAACTACTTCCCAATACCCACATGTTAAAGCATCCTAATCATGCAATGTTTGAGGATTGAAACTAATGAATAAAAACTGGGTATGAAAAGAGTATGATCAATGTGTTACTTGCCTTGCTGACGATCCGGGAATCCTAGAGACTCGTAGAAACACTCTTCGCACTCCGGGAACTCTATCGCAAGCAAACGATAACATACATAAGCAACAATCAAAGATGCACAAGTAGAACTCCAAATAAAAAGAGGTTGACCGGAGAGTTCAACTTAAGAACTCTGGTTTGCAAGAAGAATCAAATCAAACAAAGCGACGAAACTCAAACGGCAAAAGAAACAACTTGGTTTTGCTATTTTGGATCTAGGTCAAATTTTGCAGAAGAAAAACCTTGTTTGATTTGATTATTTGGAAAGAGGGTTTCGAGATGAAACTCCAGGCGCTTGAATCGCCTGATTCCGATAAACGAGCGAAAAGATAAACAGGTTTGAAAATCAGATCAGAAATCGCGATCAGAATAATCGCGGAATAAATCTGATAAAAAAGAAAAGCGACGAACCGCTAAACGGACGAACGTTCGTTAGCAGAGACTAAACAGAGAATGCGTTCGTTCAAATGAACGGACGAATGGACGTTCGCTAAGTAAATAAACCAGAAAAAAATGAAATAAACCGATCTAGAAAAAAAACGATCTAGGGTTTTCAAAAAAAACCGAGGGTTTATTTAAGAAAACCGGCGGCGGGGATCGGGTACCTCCGGCGGCTCATCCGGCGAGGCGGCGGCTCCGGCGGGGCTTCGGTGGCGGCGGCGGGCTGCGGGGCTGCGGCGGGAGGCGGCGGCGGCGACGCGGGGCTGCGGCGGGAGGCGGCGGCGGCGACGCGGGGCTGCGGCGGCGGCTCCGGCTGCGGGCTACGGCTGCGGCGGCGGCGGCGGGCTGCGGTGGTGGTGGTGGCATTGTGGCGGCGGGGGCGGCGGCTTTATAGGGGGCGGGGCGGGGCTGGCTTGGGCGAGGGGGCGCCCGGGGTGGAGTCCGGCTTGGACTTCGCCCTCGGCGTCCGTGCGGCGCACGGCGCGCGCGTGGGGAAGGCAGCGGCTGGCAGGGCCGGCCCGCTCGGCTGGGCCGTCGGCCCAGTCGGGCGCGAGGTAATTTTTTTTAAAACATTCCGCCGAAGAAAAATTCCTAGAAAAATAAATAAAAATCTAAAAATTCCAAAACAAGTTTTCTCCGTCTAAATAAAATATTTAGAACAAGATGAACTTTTCTTGGCCCCTAAAATGCGATTTTAAAATATGCAACATTTTTCTAGGAGCAATAAAATCCCGAAAGAAAATCAAATAAAATCTAAAAAATGATTTTAACATTTTTCCTCCGATATTTCAATTATTTTGGAGAAGTCATATTATCTCCCCTCATTTATTATTTTAAAATGAAATATTTTCCGGAGGGAAAATAATTAAAATCCAATCCTCGTCTTCACTATTTGATAAGAATTTCAAATATGAAAATTAGAAAATCCCCAACTCTCTCCGAAGGTCCTTGAGTTGCTTAGGATTTCGAGGATTGCAAACGAGAAAAACAATGAAATATGATATGCATGGATGATCTATGTATAACATGCCAAATTGGAAATTTGGGATGTTACAAACCTACCCCCCTTAAGATGAATCTCGCCCTCGAGATTCGGGTTGGCTAGAAAATAGGTGCGGATGGTCCTTGCGAATATCTTCCTCTCGTTCCCAGGTGGCTTCCTCCTCAGAATGATGACTCCACTGAACTTTGCAAAACTTGATCACCTTGTTGTGAGTGACTCGGCTATCAAACTCAAGAATCTTAACTGGCTTCTCCTCATAAGTCAGGTTATCATCCAGCTGAATCGCCTCCAAAGGCACTGTATCATTCAATGGTATATCGGCCATCTCAGCATGGCATTTCTTCAGCTGCGATACGTGAAACACATCGTGAACTCCTGACAATCCTTCTGGTAACTCCAGCTTGTAAGCAACTTCTCCCATCCGTTCCAAAATATGGTACGGTCCTACAAATCTTGGGGCTAACTTTCCCTTGACTCCAAATCGTTTTACTCCCCTCAAGGGTGATACTCGTAGATAGGCTCTATCTCCAACCTCATAAGTTAGTTCCTTTCATTTTGAATCTGCGTAACTCTTTTGTCTGGACTGAGCAATCTTTAGTCTGTCTCTGATCAGTTTAACTTTCTCCTCTGATTCTCTGATCAAATCGGGTCCAAACAACTGACGATCTCCTACCTCGTCCCACATCAATGGTGTTCTACACCTGCGTCCATACAGAGCTTCAAATGGTGCCATCTTCAAACTGGCCTGGTAACTGTTGTTATAAGAAAACTCTGCGTACGGAAAATTGTCATCCCAACTAGATCCATAATCTAGCGCACAGGCTCTTAGCATATCCTCCAGAATCTGATTGACTCTCTCTGTCTGCCCACCGGTCTGTGGGTGAAAAGCTGTACTGAACTCCAATTGGGTTCCCAAAGTCTGGTGTAACTGATGCCAAAATTTTGAAGTAAACTGAGTTCCTCTATCTGATACGATGCTCCTCGGAACTCCATGTAAACATATGATCCTGGTCATATATATCTTATCCAACTTCGCACTAGTATACGTTGTTTTCACCGGGATGAAATGAGCTACTTTAGTCAATCGAACCACAACTACCCATATTGAATCATATCCTGCCTTAGTCCTGGGTAATCCGGTAATAAAGTCCATACCAAGTTTATCCCACTTCCATTCGGGTATTGGCATAGGCTGTAACAGTCCTGCTGGCTTCTGATGTTCTGCCTTCACTCTCTGACATACATCACATACGGCTACATACTCGGCAATATCCTTCTTCATTCTAGTCCACCAGAAACGTTCCTTCAAGTCCAGATACATCTTGGTGTTTCCGGGGTGAATCGAGTATGGTGAGTCATGGGCCTCCTGAAGTATCAACTTCCTGATCTCTGAATTATTGGGCACATAAATTCGGTCCTCAAACCACAAGGTATCGTGCTCATCCTCGCGGAAACCTTTGGCTTTACCTTCGCCCATCCTTTCTCTTATCTCAGCAATCTCTTTGTCTTCCTTCTGAGCTTCTCGGATCTTGTCCAACAATGTTGACTGAACCTCCATTGTCGCAAGAAAACCTCTTGGAACAATCTCCAAATGTAGTTCCGTGATTTCTGCAGCTAATTCCTTTGGCATTCCCTTGCTCACAAGACCATTAGCATAACTCTTCCGGCTCAAGGCATCTGCTACGACATTGGCTTTTCCTGGATGGTAGTGTAGCTTCATGTTGTAATCCTTTATAAGTTCCAACCATCTCCTTTGCCTGAGATTCAACTCCTTCTATGTGAAAATGTACTTCAAGCTCTTATGATCCGTGTACACATCACAACGGTTTCCAGTAAGATAATGTCTCCAGGTTTTTAGTGCATGCACCACGGCTGCTAACTCCAAATCATGCATGGCATAGTTCAACTCGTGTGGCTTCAGTTGTCGTGAGGCATACGAAACAACTTTTCCTTCCTGCATAAGCACACATCCAAGTCCCAAGCGAGAGGCGTCACAATACACTTGAAACTCCTTATGTATATCTGGCAAAGTCAGCACTGAGGCTGTAGTCAATCGCTCCTTCAGCTCTTGAAAACTTGTCTCGCACTCCTCCGTCCATTTGAATTTATTATCCTTCTTTAGCAGTTCTGTCATTGGTTTAGCAATCTTGGAAAAATTCTCAATGAACCTCCGATAATATCCTGCCAGTCCAAGAAAACTGTGGATCTCGCCAACTGAAGTGGGTGCCAACCATTCAGTGACCGACTGAACCTTACTAGGATCTACTGCTATACCCTCTCCTGATATAGCATGCCCAAGAAATCCAACTTCCTTTAACCAAAACTCGCACTTGCTGAATTTGGCGTATAACTGATGTTCCCTGAGTTTCTCGAGAACCAAACGCAAATGTTCCGTGTGCTCTTCTTCGTCCTTTGAGTATATCATAATATCATCAATGAATACCACAACAAACTTGTCCAAATACTCCATGAATACCTTGTTCATCATACTCATGAAATAGGCAGGGGCGTTAGTCAGTCCAAATGACATGAACGTATACTCATATAATCCATACCGAGTGGTAAACGCTGTCTTGGGTATATCCTTCTCTCGGATCTTCAACTAATGGTAGCCTGATCGTAGATCAATCTTCGAAAACACCTTAGCTCCTTGTAACTGATCAAACAGATCATTGATTATCGGTAAAGGATACTTGTTCTTTATCGTTACTTCATTTAGAGCTTGGTAGTCAACAACCATCCTTAGGGATTTATCCTTCTTCTCCACCAAAAGTACTGGGACTCCCCAAGGTGACGAGCTTCTACGAATGTAACCCTTCTCCAACAACTCCTTAATCTGCTTCTTAATTTCCTCCAGATCATTTGCTGGCATCCGATAGGGTCTCTTAGATATCGGTCCTGTCCCTGGCAATAGCTCTATCAAAAACTCAATGTCTCTGTCCGGTGGCATACCAGGTAACTCTTTAGGGAAAACATCCGGAAAATCCTTTACTATAGGCACTTCCTCCTGTACAACTCCCGTGAGGGTGTTTACTTGGCTCCTCCTAGGCACATGCCTAGATACATACTTAATCCTTGTTCCCTCCGGGGTGGTAAGATAAATCGACTTACTAGCACAGTCAATACTTCCTTCATACTTTGACATCCAGTCCATACCTAATATCACATCCAATCCTTGTGACTCCAAGATAATTAGGTCGGACGGAAATACATGTGTGCCAATGATTAGGGGTATCTGGGTGCACCATCTGCTAGCCACGTACTCTGATCCCGGCGAGCTCACTAAGAGGGGTGTCCTAAGGGTTTGGGTTGGCAACTTAAACTTTTCCACAAATCCCCTTGATATGTATGAATGCGATGCACCGGTATCGAAAAGAACAATAGCGGTAAATGACTGAACCAAAAACTTACCTATTACCGTGTCCGGCTGCTCTTCAACCTCCTCCACTGTCGGAGTAATGGGCCACGGGTAGGCTGACCTGGGACCCAGGATCTTTCAAGACATCGGGGCAGGCCACGCCAGTTGGCAACCTCCAGAGAGGCCGAGTCCCAGCTGGCGATCTTCCAAGAAGCCGAGTCCCAGATGACGACTTTGAAGCAAGCCGACTCCCGGCTGGCGACCTCCGGGAGCGCTGACTGTGGGGGTCGGCCCATGATGCTCCACGACACCTGATGCGAGGTACGGTCACGATGTGGCCGTCCCTCCTTACCTACGAGAGGCTGGCATGGCTACAGTGAGCCGTATCGCTGGAAGATCTCCGGCGAGGCGCGTCACTGTTGCCATGTCTGCCCTGACCTCAGCCACAGTGCGCGATGCACTGTGCCCACGACGCCGGCCTGTACGGCCCAAAGATCGCAGGGCCACCTGTCAGTGGGTGAATCAAAGATGGCTAGAGCGCCTGAAGACGGCCCTGTGGGAGTCGGCTTCCTCGGAGTCGGCCGTCTCCCCGCCAGGGCCCCACAAGCCATAAACCAGATGGGATAGGGAGTGGTGACAGTGATCACCTGATGGACGGCGGCACTGTTGCCACGACCCGATGACCAAGCCTGCGTCATCGGGAGCGCCGCACAGTGTCCGGCCTGTCCGTGGGACCCACCAGTCGGCGGGCCCCAGAAACCGGCAGGAAGGACGGCGACATGAGAGACAAATGGCTGGGACCCACGCCCAGTCGGATTACCATTGTACCCCCGGGGGTAGGCCTATATAAACCCCCCGGGGCACCCATGCAAAGGGTTCGGCCCTTGATAGAGTTAGACCCATAGACCAGGGAGGAGAGAACTAGCCTTGCTCTCTCCTGCCTCCTGATACAGCTCTAGGAGCACCATTGTAGCCACCTTGCCATAGTGACCATGAGGAGACCCCGCAGAGCAGCAGTAGGGGTGTTATCTCCCCGGAGAGCCCCGAAGCTGGGTAAGATTCGCCGGCGTGCATGTCTACGCCTTATCCCGTTTCCAGGCACCGGCGACGTTCTACTCGCCCCCACCATGATAAGCCATCCTTTGGCATATGTCGCACCCAACCCCCGACATTTGCCGCCCACCGTGGGGCGAGGTGCACCGTCGTCCGGAGATCTGTTCTGGACGGGAACCCTCTTCCTCCCTGGCGAGCGCAGCCAGCCAGGCTCGCCAGACGGAGTCTGCATCGACACGCTGCGCGGCGCTGAGGCCGCCTGTGCCGCGAGTAGCCTTGCCGAGCTTATCGGCGAGGTGCGCCTCTCCGACGAACCCGCATCCGACGTGGGTACGAATGGCCCCGAGAGCCTTCTCGCGGGTCTCCTCGACCAACTCCACGTCGCCGGTGAGCCTGCCGTAGATTTGGAGTCCGTAGGCTCCACCGACCCGATGCTGGTCGACTCCGACGCCGTGTTGCTTGACATCTTCCCCACCAACGTGGTAGTCTACGACGAGCCGCTTCCACACGAGGAGAGCGGCGGAAGCGCTGTCACGGAGGTGCTCGTCATCAGCCACGGCGAGCACTCCGGTGAAGAAGCCCAGGATCCGCTGCCAGCGGCCCTGCAAGACCTAACCGCGCCCATTCCAGAGGACGCGGACGCCGAGACGCTGGAGACGCGCCGCCTTCAGATCATCGAAGGCGCCAAGAAGCTGGCAAGCATGAGGCGCTTGTCAGAGGCATACCAGCGCGAGATGGATCGTGCCGTAGGCGGCTCACCGGCTCCGACTGTGCCGAGCCGTCTGGGTGCGGTCCGACAGCGCGGCGCAGCCATCGCCGACTTGCTCGAGGCGAAACGCCCCGTGTACGCCACCCCAGCAGAGTATATCTACGCCGCTCAAGGGGCGACTGACGAGCTGAAGAACTTTGAGGGCGAAGAGCGCCGTGTGATGACGGAGCGAGTCCAGCAGCTCCTTGACGCGGTTGCTGCGCAAAACGCGGCCGACGGCCACGCAGATGCGCTGCAGTAGCCGAACGACGACTTACCTCCTCGCCGAGATGAAGGTGCGACCTCCCGGACGCCGACTGGTGGAGTCCGCGGAAGGAAAGAGAAGGAGCCAGCTGCCAGTCACAGTCGGACTCATATCACCATCGAGCGCGACCAAGACGGCCGCCCAAGAGCAGTAGAGCGGCGGGACGATTACCTGCCTCCCCCGCCCAGAAGAGAATGACGAGTTTCCCCACCGCCTGTTGAGCATCCAACTCTCGGAGGTCGCCTTGGCCGCCGAGAGGGAGTCGGAGAGAATGACGCCCGCCATCGGATCGACCGACTCCACCGATCCCTGGCGCTGGAAGAAGAAGATGAGCTGGGTCCGCCTTGCTTCGGGCCCCGCATTAGAGACGAGCCCTTCCCTAAAGGGTTCACGCTCCCCCGAGACACACCCAAGTACACCGGCTCCGTGAAGCCGGAAGACTGGCTGATAGACTACTCCACAGCCGTCAGCATAGCAAACGGCAACAAGCGAGTTGCCATGAAGTACGTTCCTCTCATGCTCCAGGGCACGGCCCGGACATGGCTGAACAGCCTGAAGCCCCGCAGCATCAATAGCTGGGTCGACTTCACCGAAGCCTTCATCCGCAACTTCACCAGCACGTACAAGCGACCTCCCAAGCCGCGCCAGCTCTCCTTGTGCGTGCAAGGCCCTGAAGAATCAACACACGACTACCTCACACGCTGGGGCGAACTTCGAAACTCCTGCGAGGGCGTGCACGAGGTGCAGGCTATCGAGTACTTCACAGCCGGGTGCTGAGAGGGCACCCTCCTCAAGCACAAGCTCCTCTGCGATGAGCCAGAAACCCTTGACGAATTGCTAGTCATAGAAGATAAGTACGCCATGGCCGACTCTTCTATGAAGACGGAGATTCAAGTCAACGCGGCTGGCAAAGTGACTCCCCAGGCTCCCAGAACTCCGGATGGAGACACCAGTCGGCGAGAGCAACAAAACGACAACAAACGCAAGGCCCCACAGCCGACTTCCAACAGTCGGCAGGTCGCAGCAGCAGAAGATCAGCAGCTGGAGGGGCAGCCTCCGGCCAAGCGGCAGAAAGGCGGCAAGTCCAATTGGTTGCCGGCCTTCTCCTATGAACATACTTTGGATGGTCCTTGCAAGTTCCACAGCGGCACGAAGCCGTCTAACCAAACCACCAGAAAGTGTCACTGGCTCACCAGGATCGCCAAGGGAGACGGCCTCGCTCCTCCGCCGCCTGCTGGGCCGCCGCCTCCCCCGCCGCCCCAGCAGCCGGCGGCTCGGCCAGTCGGTGCAGTACAAGACGAGTTCCCAGAAGAGCATGGAGCCTACATGGTGTTCACCAGTGTGGCAGATGACCGGCGCAGCAGGCGCCAACAGCAGCAAGAAGTAAACGCAGTGGCAACGGATGCTCCAGAGTTCATGCATTTGTCGGAGAGGCCTATCAGCTGGAGTCGAGCGGATCACCCAGAGGTGATGCCGAGTCTAGGCTCTTATGCCCTGGTCTTAGGAGCGACCTTGGCTACTGATAGGCGGGCCGCCCGTTTTTCGCGGGTCCTGATAGATGGAGGCAGCAGCATAAACATCCTGTACAAGGATACGATGGAGAAGCTAGGAATCAAGCGAAGACAGCTGCAGAGCAGCCGCACCGTGTTCCATGGAATTGTACCCAGCCTTTCCTGTTCACCGATTGGCAAGATCCTGATAGACTTCCTCTTCGGAGACAAAGATCACTTCCGCCGAGAGCCGGTCTGGTTCGAGGTGGTAGACTTGGAGAGCCCGTACCACGCTCTGCTTGGCCGACCTGCCCTGGCCAAATTCATGGCGGTTCCCCACTACGCATACCTCAAGATGAAGATGCCGAGTTCCAAGGGAATTCTGACCATTGCCGCGACTACAAGAAGTCGTCCGCCTGCGCGGCCGAGAGCAGTCGGCTGGCCGAGTCCTTGGTGATCGCAGCCGAGAAGCGGCTCCTTGACCGAGTCGTAGCGATGGCCGGAAAGCAGCCAGAGATGTCGCCCGACCCCAAGGAGTCGGAGGTAGAAGGATCATTCAAGCCGGCCAAAGAGACCAAGAAGATACCCTTGGATCCGGAGCCCCCAGAGAGATACACTGTCATGGGCACAGGCCTTGACAGCAAATAGGAAGGCGAGCTCGTCAATTTCCTCCGTTAGAATCGGGACATCTTTGCATGGTCCCCCAAGGACATGCCGGGTGTACCAACGGAATTCGCCAAGCACAAGCTACACGTCAGGCCAGATATGAAGCCCGTCAGGAAGCCCTTGCGCTGCCTGTCAGAAGAGAAAAGAAGAGTTGTTGGAGAAGAGATAGCCCGGCTCTTGGCAGCCGGTTTCATCATGGAAGTGTTTTTTCCAGAGTGGCTGGCAAACCCGGTTTTGGTGCTGAAGAAAAACAAGCAGTGGCGGATGTGCATCGACTACACAAGCCTCAATAAAGCCTGCCCGAAGGACCCGTTTTCTCTGCCAAGGATTGATCAGGTGATAGACTCCACAGCCGGATGCGAGCTGCTGAGTTTCCTAGATGCATACTCAGGATATCACCAGATCAAGCTGAATCCACCAGACAGACTAAAGACCGCATTCATCACACCCATTTGGAGCCTTCTGCTACCTGACAATGACGTTCGGCTTGAGAAACGCCGGCGCCACCTTTCAGCGTTGCATGCAGAAGTGCCTCCTCAAGAAACTCGGCAGGAACGCCCACGTCTATGTGGAAGATGTGGTGGTGAAGACGGAAAAGCATGGGACGCTACTGGAAGACCTCAAAGAGACCTTTGAAAATCTGCGGAGATTCCGGATCAAGCTCAACCCCGAGAAGTGCGTTTTTGGAGTACCAGCCGGCCAGCTCCTTGGCTTCCTGGTCTCCGAACGCGACATAGAGTGCAACCCCGTCAAGATCAAGGCCATTGAGAGAATGGAGGTACCCAGCCGACCGTTGGATGTGCAGAGGTTCACCGGCTGCCTGGCGTCCATCAGCCGATTTATCAGTCGGCTGGGCGAGAAAGCTCTGCCCTTGTATCAATTGATGAAGAAGACCACCTTTTGAGTGGAACCACAAGGCGGATGAGGCATTTCTCCAACTGAAGAATATGTTGACTACTCCCCCCGTGTTGGCGTCTCCGACTCCCAAAGAGCCCATGCTCTTGTACATCGCCACCACCAGCCGAGTAGTCAGCACGGTCATCGTGGTCGAGCGCAAGGAGGAAGGCAAGGCGCTCCCTGTCCAGAGACCGGTATATTACCTGAGCGAGGTACTGTCGACCTCCAAGCAAAACTACCCTCACTATCAGAAGATGTGTTACGGCGTGCATTTTGCCGCCAAGAAGCTAAAGCCCTACTTTCAAGAGCATCCAATCACTGTGGTTTGCACCGCTCCACTCGCCGAGATCATTGGAAGCCGAGATGCCTCCGGCCGAGTGGCCAAATGGGCTATAGATCTAGCTCCTTATACCATCTACTACCAGCCCCGCACCGCCATCATGTCGCAAGCGCTGGCCGAATTCCTCGTCGACTGGGCCGAGACCCAGTACCTGCCGCCGGCGCCTGACTTCACTCATTGGCGGATGCATTTCGATGGCTCCAAGATGCGCACTGGCCTTGGAGCCGGCGTCGTCCTCACCTCCCCTAAGGGCGACAAGCTCAAGTACGTGCTGCAAATCCACTTCGCCGCCTCCAACGACGTCGCCGAATATGAGGCGCTCATTCATGGGCTCCGGCTTGCCAAATAACTCGGCATACGCCGGATCCTGTGTTATGGCGACTCCGACTTGGTGGTTCAGCAATCATCCAGCGACTGGGACGCCAAAGACGCAAACATGGCGAGCTACCGCTTCCTGGTGCAGCAACTCAGCGGATACTTCGAGGGGTGCGAATTCCTTCACGTGCCAAGAAATGACAACGATCAAGCAGATGCCTTGGCACGAGTCGGTTCCACTCGCCAAGCGATACCTTCCGGCGTCGCGCTTCAGCGCCTCCTCAAGCCATCTATCAAGCCTTCACCAGAGTCGGATTCCATCTTCGTGCCGGCTCCGCCAGAAATAGTCGGATCCGACTCCAAAGCCCCAGCAGGCGACCTAAAGAAAACCACAGTTGAAACCAGCCCTGGGACTTCAGAGCCTGGTCCGGGGACTTCAGAGCCCAGCCCGGGGACTTCAGAGCCCGGCCCGGGGACTGTGCCAACCGACCCGGGGACTTCAGAGCCCGGCCCGGGGACTGTCCCAACCGGCCCGGGGACTTCAGAGCCCAGCCCGGGGACTGTACCTACCGGCCCGGGGACTTTAGAACCCGGCCCGAGGACTGCGCCAGTCGGCCCAGAGACTCCGTCAATCCAGCAAACGGCTGCAGACTCCAGCCCGCCGCCTCCCAGCCCAGCCACCCTTGTCCAAGTCGCTGTGGTAGCGGTTGAAGAGATAGCAGCACCTTCATGGGCACAACCCATCCTCAAATTTCTAGTGAACAGAGAGTTGCCAATAGATGAGATCCTGGCTCGGCAAGTGCAGCGCCGAGCGGCAGCGTACACCATAGTCAATAGAGAGCTGGTCAGGCGCAGTGTCACTGGTGTCTACCAGCGCTGCGTAGAATCAGAACAAGGCCAAGCAATTCTCAGAGACATCCATAAGGGCGAGTGCAGCCACCATGCGGCCTCAAGGGCAGTCGTCGCCAAAGCCTTTCGACACGGCTTCTTTTGGCCGACTGCCTGTCACGCCCAATATGCGACCCTATCCAAAAGGAACTCGAAGGTCCCACCAAGGATAGACCCGCATATTGGAACGCTTTTGCAAGGTGGATATCATTACATCAACATTACATAATAGAGGGGATACATACAAGAGGCATACAATGCCACACGAATACAACATCATCTTACAAGAGCAACATCCGACTACGGATGAAACACAAACAGAAACTCAAACGACATCCACCCTGCTAGCCCAGGCTGCCGACCTGGAACCTATCCCCTGATCGAAGAAGAATCAGAAGAAGAACTCCAAACAAATAAACCTCGCTCTCGCGTCATGATCATCGCATAACCTATACCTGCAACTGTTGTTGTAGTAAACTGTGAGCCACGAGGACTCAGCAATCCCATTTCCATGGGTATCAAGACTAGCAAAGCTTAATAGGAAAGGAAGGGGGTAAAGTGGTGAGGTTGCAGCAGCGACTAAGCATGATATGGTGGCTAACATACGCAAATGAGAGCGAGAAGAGAAACAAAGGAACGGTCGTGAACTAGCAATGATCAAGAAGTGATCCTGATCCCCTACTTACATCAACCATAACCCAAAAACCATGTTCACTTCCCGGACTCCGCCGAGAAGAGACCATCACGGCTACACATGCGGTTGATGCGTTTTAATTTGGATCTGGTGTCAAGTTATCTACAACCGGACATTAACAAATTCCCATCTGCCACATAACCGCGGGCACGGCTCTAGAAAGTTTATACCCTGCAGGGGTGTCCCAACTTAGCCCATGACAAGCTCTCGCGATCAACGAAGGAATAGACCTTCTCCCAGGAAGACCCGATCAGTCTCGGAATCCCGGTTTACAAGACTTTTCGACAATGGTAAAACAAGGCCAGCAAAGCCGCCCGATGCGCCGACAATCCCGATAGGAGCTGCACATATCTCGTTCTCAGGGCAACACCGGATGAGCACTCCGTACAACTAAAACCAGACCTCAAGTTTCCTTGAGGGGGCGCTGCAAAGGACTCTAGTTCGGACCAGCACTTAGACTAGCACTGGCCCGGGGGGGGGGGGGCTAAAATAAAGATGACCCTCGAGTTGGCCGACCCAAGGGAAAGGGATAGGTGGTGGTGAGGCAAATGGTAAAACCAATGTTGGGCCTTGCTGGACAAGTTTTATTCAAAGCGAACTGTCAGGGGGGTCCCATAAATCACCCGACCGTGTTAGGAACGCAAAATCCGGGAACATAACACCGGTATGACGGAAACTAGGGCGGCAAGAGTGGAACAAAACACCAGGCATAAGGCCGAGCCTTCCACCCTTTACCAAATATATAGATGCATTAATAATATAAGAGATATTGTGATATCCCAACATAACCCTGTCCACCATGGAGCAATCTTCAACTTCACCTGCAACTAGCAACGCTATAAGAGGGGCTGAGCAAAAGCGGTAACATAGCCAAACAACGGTTTGCATAGGAAGGGTGTCAAAGGTTAGAGGTTCATGGCAATTTGGGATGGCTTGATAAACAGGTAATAGGTAGCGCAGCATAGCGATAGAACGAAGCAACTAGCATAGCAATGATAGTAGTGAGATCCAGGGTAGCGGTCATCTTGCCTGAAATCCCGCAAGGAAGAAGAACGAGTCCATGAAGAAGACGAACGGATGAAGCCGAACCAACCGTAGACGAACGAATCCTCACGATCGCAACGAAACAGGAACTAACAAGAAGAAGCACACAACATGGTAAACACACCACACATGACAAGACACGATGCACAACAAGCATGATGCAAGACATGACTACATGAAGCTACTCATGGCAAGAGATGATGCAAACAAGAACAACACATCAAGGCAAGTTTAAATGTGGCCGGAAACAACATATAACAATTCCGGTAAGTCCTAATATGCATATTTAGAAATTGGTCCAGAACTGAATAAACATTATGTTCAAGTTGTTAAACAGCAAGTTAAGATGCACCAAGATGATCTACAAGAAATTCTAGTCAAGTTACATATAAAGTTCATTAGATTCGAAGCTACGGGCTAGAAGACATGAGCAAAACAAGTTAAACCTGGCATTGATGCAAAATGCACCCAAACATCAAGCAAACACACCAAAACAAGGATGCAACAGGATAATATGAAGCTACATGCAAAATCAAGCAAGTTTCATATAGAGCACACTCAAAACGGAGCAACGGTGCAACACACACACACTATACAAGTTATAGCAACAATCTGTCCAAAACAGCAACTAGGCATATTGCAAGCATCAAAACAACATGCTACAACACCCTAACATAATAACAAAATACATGGGCTTGAAGTACAGGTAAAGCATAACAAAACATGAACACTGAGCTATCTCCAGAAACCACTAGAACATGCTCCAAAACACATGGTAAGATTGCAAATAATAACAGTTTCAGACTTATCAGGAAATAACATCAGGTTGCAATGTTTAGAGCTATCAAACGACATGTTCCAGGAACTTAACATGGCAAACAATAGCATGGCATGAATCTACTAATAAAATAGATCAAAAGTCCCTTACTGACCATGAGCCAACAAGGCATAGAAAATATGATGGCACCCATGTAAACATGGCAAGTTATATTACAGATTCAAACATGGTAGAAACAACAATAAGTAGGCATGTTGGTGAGCTTGTACCACTCACCACAGAGCAATACATGGCATGGAAAGGTAACCAACAGTAAGAAGGCATGTTTATGAAGCTATACATGGCAATAGCAAGTTCATAGGGTTCATGGAACACTAGCAAAACACATGGGAACTAGTGAACTTAATGTTAACAGGCTAACAGCAACATCATGAAGCAACTTTGAAGCAATATAACAACATGTTCCAGCAGGCTATAATTGCAACCAAGGGCATTAGTGGATAGAGCAAGACATGTAGATAAAAACATGTTTATAGAACATCTCCAGATTATGCATAGAATGATTAGTAGAAGCATGTTTACATAGCAACAAAATATAACAGAATCTGTCTAGCAAAACAGCAACATCATGTACACTACTTAACAAGCTCGATTCATTCACCACAAGTCATTGCATGACAAGTAAGCATAGCACCATCAAGAAGACATGTTTGTGCAACAAACCAAGGCAAGAACAAGTCCATAACATGCAAGGATCAACTATAGCAACCTTGGCTAAATTGAATAACAAGTAAACAATCTGCCAGGAAACATTTTGAAGCAAAAGTAGAGCACCAAAATGACATGTTAGACTACTCCAGAATTGCAAACAAGGGCATGAATGGATAGACAATAACCACATGTTCAAAACACCCTTACTGAAGTATCTCAAAATAAGCATGGATCTCTCTGTAGCATCAAGTTTACATGGCATCAAAATAACAGCAGAACAGGGACTAAAATCAGCAATATCACGAAGCCTAGTTTGCATGCTTGTGCTAGTCACCACATTGATCACAAAAATACATGGCATACACCCCTGGAAAGATGGCATGGCATACACCAAAACACATGAAGACATCAACCTCATAGGATGCACACATCAATCATGGCAAAAATGATAAATGAGCAAGTTATAACAGTTTCAGCAGATTAACATCAACATGCACTCTTCCAACAGCATTTCGGGCATCAAGATGAGCTCAAATGAAAATGATGCAGTGGAATGAAATGAAGTACTCTTCGAGACGAACAATTTGACATATTACACGCATAAAACGGAGCTACAGATGCAGAGATACAATGCGATGAACATGGCATTATTATGTCAGGGATTCGGGGACTTAGACAAAAATGGATCTCGGGGGAAAATGGACGAGGGGATCCCGTGGGACGAAGCGGTACCGCGGCCCGTTTGGTCGAGATCCCGGTGGATCTCATCCCGATCCACCGGATCCGGCCGGCGAGGTCCGGCGACGGCGGCCGGAGGGCGGGGCGGCGCCGGAGGAGGCTCGGGACGGCGGCGCGGGGCCGGGGCGGCGCCGGTCCGGGCGGGGCCGAGGCGGGGCGGCGGCGCTGGGAGCCGGCGCGGCGAGGCACGGCGGCGCGCGGCGGCGCGGCCGGGCGCCAGCGCGGAGACGGGCGGCCGCGGAGGTCCGCGGCGGCGCCGGCGGGCGGAGACGGAGGCCGGCGAGCGGGGCGGCGGGGCGCGCGGTCTGCGGCGGGCGCGGGGCGCGGCCGGGGTCGGCACCGGCGGGAGGCGAGCGGCCTTGGGCCCGGCGGTGGACGCCGGCGAGGAGCGGCGCGGCGGCGCCGGCGGAGGCGCGGCGGGGCCGGCGGTGGCTTGGGCGCGCCGGCGGCCAGCGGGATCGGGCCCGCGCGGGCCCCGGATGGGCTCCGCGGGCCGCCACGGCGGAGGGACGGCGGCGGGCCACGTGGCGGACGCGGATTGGCCGGGGCGGTGACGGCGGACGTGTCCGGCCGGACCGGACATGTCCGGCGGCGCGGAGGGAGGTGGACTAGGGTTTGGACCCGAAAATGGAGGGGGAGAGGGCGTTTTTATAGGTAGAGGGAGCTAGGGGAGTCCAAATGGGGTGCGGTTTTCGGCCACGCGATCGTGATCGAACGACCGAGAGCATGGAGGGGAATTTGCTGGGCTTTGGGCCACTTTGGAAGGGGTGTTGGGCTGCAAACAAAAGAGGCCTTTACGGTTACCTGGTTAACCGTTGGAGTACCAAACGAACTCCAAATGGCACGAAACTTGACAGGCGATCTACCGGTGCTATACCAAGCCCGCTTGGCAAACCTCGGGCCACTCCGAGAACGTTTAACACCCGCACAAGAGAAGAGGTCAAAAGGGAGATGCCGGAGGACATAGGAGTGCCGGATTGCAAAACGGACAACGGGGAAAATGCTCGGATGCATGAGACGAACATGTATGCAAAATGAAATGCACATGATGACATGATATGAAATGCAGATGATGACATGGCAAAAGGCAACACGCAAGCACATGACATGACAACAATGACGAATAACTGGCAGACACCTGGCGCATCGAATCCGGGGCGTTACAACACTCCTCCACTAACAAGAGATCTCGTCCCGAGATCTTAGGACCGAGACGGATGGGAAAAAGGATTAGGTGAAACGATAACTCAAGAGAAGAAGCCTAGAATCGAGAGCACTCGAGAAGAAGAGAGGAACGACGAGGATGACGAGAATTGAAAGCACACGGAATCAGATAGACTATGAAACCACTCGTTCTAACCGGAGTGGTTAGAATGAGAAAAGAAACGGATAAGACTGAAACGATTTAGGCAGCACTCCGGCTGAAACAAGGAGGAATAGAACACGAACTCGAGAGGATGGAATGATACTTGATGAACTCCTAAAGAATGAATTAAATTATGACGATCCACCATGAAGAACTCCGGTGTCGAAAAGGATGATGAGATAGAAATGAAGGATGAAAGAAAAGATTAAATCTTACGATGATATAGATGGAGGTTCCGACGAAAAGACCGAGGAAAATATGAACTCCGGAAAAGAAAAGATGAAATACTTGGAACTAGAATTTATTCATCAAGAACAAACTCCGAAGAAAAAGGATTACTCACTTGGATGGAATAAGAATAAGATTTATTGTATGCTTACCCTTCATCAATTAAATTGATGACAAGCAATGGATTTAGCATACTACTTATTCTTCTTGAAAAAGGATAGAGAAGGGATATATCGCAAACTTGAGAAGGTCTTCATGAATCACCAGTAGGATTGAAAAGATCGAATGAATTAATATGATAATCAAGGAAAAGAATCTTGAACGAACCACCGTAAGAATTCGGAAATGACTGATGAAAGAGAATGAATCACCGGGAAGAATTAGAAGAACAACTATGCTAGAGGGGATTTAGATGCAAAAGAACAAAGAGATAATGAGTTGATTAAAGAATACTTGAACAAAGCACCGGGACAACTGGATAACGGTAGCTAAAATGTGAGGACGAAGAATTCTTCTGGAACGATGGCCTCCAGTGAAAAGAAATAGAAAAGAACTCCTAAAGTACTCCGGATGGGTGAGAAAAAGAATATCTGACAAACGGAATAATTTCAGAGGATAATATGAAGCTAGAACCACGAAACTTCGAGAGGACGGGCAAGATTTAGAGGAAAACTCTTCTTCGATCTTCAAAGTTGAGAATGACGACGAGAAACACCACGGAAATTACTGAGATACTCCGGAAGAATGAAAAGCGAAGAGGTTGAGCCACGATGAGAAGAGTTTGACAACGATCTTGGAGAAAGCATGTGACTGATGGAATCCATTCTTACATCACACTTGAAAAAATTGAGAATAACTCCGGAAGCATTAGAAGAGTCAGGTAAGATCCTGGGAAAAGACATGTGGGTTAGGGCCCACTAAAGAGAAAAACACCGTTAGAAAGGGATGTTGAACAGATAGAAGAAGCACCGGAACAATTGAAATATTTGAATGAGGTGACAACCTCGAATTAATTGGAACACAGACGAATCTCCTGAGATATCTTGCACACTCCGGAAGGATAAACTGGCGAGAGGTGAACGAGCAAGGAAAACACTTGATCCAAGGAAAAGAATGTGATCAACCCGAAAAACTTGAATTGGGTCCACCAGAGAAGAAAAAGAGATGACAAATGATGAACGAGACGAGAATTCACCGGTTGAAATAATTAAGGGAAGACTGAAGAGGCTCCACACGAATGAAGTTGATGGTCGAAAGAGACTCAGACTACGGGAAGAAAAGGGTTGGAGGGCGGGAAAAACAAACGCAACTTGGAAGGGGAAACCGACGAACAACTTGAAGAGAAAAACACCAGTTGAAATCATAGAGGAAAGAAAGCAAAGACCTCGCACGAGTAGGATGGATACTCGATTAGGGATTCCGGATTCGAGAAGAAGAAGGGAGGGCGGGTGGGAAAAAGAAAACAACTGAGGATTGAACTCAAAGATGAAGAGGCTCGAGTCAACTTGACGAGAAATGCATCGGATGAAAAGAGCTGCGGTCCAACGATCAGAAAACCAACTGCGTGAACCTAAAGAAAAATTTGAATGGGAAGAGGAGTAGTTAAAAACACCTACGTCAAGATTCCTAACCAGAGCGACAAAGGGGCTGAGGAGTAAAAAGAATTCTTACTCTCCGATATAACTAGACTCCGAAAACAGTTTTCTTCTAGACTCAACAATGGCCAAACTACACGATTAATCAAGGGGGCTCCTAGGGTCGGTCGAGGCTCTGATACCAACTTGTCACGCCCAATATGCGACCCTATCCAAAAGGAACTCGAAGGTCCCACCAAGGATAGACCCGCATATTGGAATGCTTTTGCAATGTGGATATCATTACATCAACATTACATAATAGAGGGGATACATACAAGAGGCATACAATGCCACACGAATACAACATCATCTTACAAGAGCAACATCCGACTACGGATGAAACACAAATAGAAACTCAAACGATATCCACCCTGCTAGCCCAGGCTGCCGACCTGGAACCTATCCCATGATCGAAGAAGAAGCAGAAGAAGAACTCCAAACAAATAAACCTCGCTCTCGCGTCATGATCATCGCATAACCTGTACCTGCAACTGTTGTTGTAGTAAACTGTGAGCCACGAGGACTCAGCAATCCCATTGCCATGGGTATCAAGACTAGCAAAGCTTAATAGGAAAGGAAGGGGGTAAAGTGGTGAGGTTGCAGCAGCGGCTAAGCATGATATGGTGGCTAACATACGCAAATGAGAGCGAGAAGAGAAACAAAGGAACGGTCGTGAACTAGCAATGATCAAGAGGTGATCCTGAACCCCTACTTACGTCAAACATAACCCATAAACCATGTTCACTTCCCGGACTCCACCGAGAAGAGACCATCACGGCTACACACGCGGTTGATGCGTTTTAATTCGGATCTAGTGTCAAGTTATCTACAACCGGACATTAACAAATTCCCATCTGCCACATAACCGCGGGCACGGCTCTCGAAAGTTTATACCCTGCAGGGGTGTCCCAACTTAGCCCATGACAAGCTCTCGCGATCAACGAAGGAATAGACCTTCTCCCAGGAAGACCCGATCAGTCTCGGAATCCCGGTTTACAAGACTTTTCGACAATGGTAAAACAAGGCCAGCAAAGCCGCCCGATGCGCTGACAATCCCGATAGGAGCTGCACATATCTCGTTCTCAGGGCAACACCGGATGAGCACTCCGTACAACTAAAACCAGACCTCAAGTTTCCTTGAGGGGGCGCTGCAAAGGACTCTAGTTCGGACCAGCACTTAGACAAGCACTGGCCCGGGGGGGGGGGGGCTAAAATAAAGCTGACCCTCGGGTTGGCCGACCCAATGGAAAGGGATAGGTGGTGGTGAGGCAAATGGTAAAACCAATGTTGGGCCTTGCTGGACAAGTTTTATTCAAAGCGAACTGTCAGGGGGTCCCATAAATCACCCGACCGCGTTAGGAACGCAAAATCCGGGAACATAACACCGGTATGACAGAAACTAGGGCGGCAAGAGTGGAACAAAACACCAGGCATAAGGCCGAGCCTTCCACCCTTTACCAAATATATAGATGCATTAATAATATAAGAGATATTGTGATATCCCAACATAACCCTGTCCACCATGGAGCAATCTTCAACTTCACCTGCAACTAGCAACGCTATAAGAGGGGCTGAGCAAAAGCGGTAACATAGCCAAACAACGGTTTGCATAGGAAGGGTATCAAAGGTTAGAGGTTCATGGCAATTTGGGATGGCTTGATAACCAGGTAATAGGTAGCGCAGCATAGCGATAGAACGAAGCAACTAGCATAGCAATGATAGTAGTGAGATCCAGGGTAGCGGTCATCTTGCCTGAAATCCCGCAAGGAAGAAGAACGAGTCCATGAAGAAGACGAACGGATGAAGCCGAACCAACCATAGACGAACGAATCCTCACGATCGCAATGAAATAGGAACTAACAAGAAGAAGCACACAACATGGTAAACACACCACACATGAGAAGACATCATGCACAATAAGCATGATGCAAGACATGACTACATGAAGCTACTCATGGCAAGAGATGATGCAAACAAGAACAACACAACAAGGCAAGTTTAAATGAGGCCGGAAACAACATATAACAATTCCGGTAAGTCCTCATATGCATATTTCGAAATTGGTCCAGAACTGAATAAACATTATGTTCAAGTTGTTAAACAGCAAGTTAAGATGCACCAAGATGATCTACACGGAATTCTAGTCAATTTACATATAAAGTTCATAAGATTCGTAGCTACGGGCTAGAACACATGAGCAAAACAAGTTAAACCTGGCATTGATGCAAAATGCACCCAAACATCAAGCAAACACACCAAAACAAGGATGCAACAGGATAATATGAAGCTACATGCAAAATCAAGCAAGTTTCATATAGAGCACACTCAAAACGGAGCAACGGTGCAACACACACACACTATACAAGTTATAGCAACAATCTGTCCAAAACAGAAACTAGGCATATTGCAAGCATCAAAACAACATGCTACAGCACCCCAACATAATAACAAAATACATGGGCATAAAGTACAGGTAAAGTATAACAAAACATGAACACTGAGCTATCTCCAGAAACCACTAGAACATGCTCCAAAACACATGGTAAGATTGAAAATAATAACAGTTTCAGACTTATCAGGAAATAACATCAGGTTGCAATGTTTAGAGCTATCAAACGACATGTTACAGGAACTTAACATGGAAAACAATAGCATGGCATGAATCTACTAATAGCATAGATCAAAAGTCCCTTACTAACCATGAGCCAACAAGGCATAGAAAATATGATGGCACCCATGTAAACATGGCAAGTTATATTACAGATTCAAACATGGCAGAAACAACAATAAGTAGGCATGTTGGTGAGCTTGTACCACTCACCACAGAGCAATACATGGCATGGCAAGGCAACCAACAGTAAGAAGGCATGTTTATGAAGCTATACATGGCAAGAGCAAGTTCATAGGGTTCATGGAACACTAGCAAAACACAGGGGAACTAGTGAACTTAATGTTAACAGGCTGACAGCAACATCATGAAGCAACTTTGAAGCAATATAACAACATGTTCCAGCAGGCTATAATTGCAACCAAGGGCATGAATGGATAGAGCAAGACATGTAGATCAAAACATGTTTATAGAACATCTCCACATTATGCATAGAATGATTAGTAGAAGCATGTTTACATAGCAACAAAATATAACAGAATCTGTCTAGCAAAACAGCAACATCATGTACACTACTTAACAAGCTCGATTCACTCATCACAAGTCATTTCATGACAAGATAAGCATAGCATCATCAATAAGACATGTTTGTGTAACAAACCAAGGCAAGAACAAGTCCATAGCATGCAAGGATCAACTATAGCAACCTTGGCTAAATTGAATAACAAGTAAACAATCTGCCAGAAAACATTTTGAAGCAAAAGTAGAGCACCAAAATGACATGTTAGACTACTCCACAATTGCAAACAAGGGCATGAATGGATATACAATAACCACATGTTCAAAACACACTTAATGAAGTATCTCAAAATAAGCATGTATCTCTCTGTAGCATCAAGTTTACATGGCATCAAAATAACAGCAGAACAGGGACTAAAATCAGCAATATCACGAAGCCTAGTTTGCATGCTTGTGCTAGTCACCACATTTATCACAAAAATACATGGCATAAACCCCAGGAAAGATGGCATGGCATAGACCAAAACACATGAAGACATCAACCTCATAGGATGCACAATCAATCATGGCAAAAATGATAAATGAGCAAGTTATAACAGTTTCAGCAGGTTAACATCAACATGCACTCTTCCAACAGCATTTCGGGCATCAAGATGAGCTCAAATGAAAATGATGCAATGGAATGAAATGAAGTACTCTTCGAGGCGAACAATTTGACATATTACACACACGAAACGGAGCTACGGATGCAGAGATACAATGCGATGAACATGGCATGATCATGTCAGGGATTCGGGGCGGCGAGGCACGGCGGCGGGCGGCGGCGCGGCCGGGCGCCAGTGCAGAGACGGGCGGCGGTGGAGGTCCGCGGCAGCGCCGGCGGGCGGAGATGGAGGCCGGCGAGCGGGGCGGCAGGGCGCGCGGTCGGCGGCGGGCGCGGGGCGCGGCCGGGGTCGGCGCCGGCGGGAGGCGAGCGGCCTCGGGCCCGGCGGTGGACGCCGGCAAGGAGCGGCGCGGCGGCGCCGGCGGAGGCGTGGCGGGGCCGGCGGTGGCTCGGGCGCGCCGGCGGGCGGCGGGATCGGGCCCGCGCGGGACCCGGATGGGCTCCACGGGCCGCGGCGGCGGAGGGACGGCGGCGGGCCACGTGGCGGACGCGGATTGGCCGGGGCGGCGGCGGCGGACGTGTCCGGCCGGACCGGACATGTCCGGCGGCGCGGAGGGAGGTGGACTAGGGTTTGGACCCGAAAATGGAGGGGGAGAGGGCGTTTTTATAGGTAGAGGGAGCTAGGAGAGTCCAAATGGGGTGCGGTTTTCGGCCACGCGATCGTGATCGAATGACCGAGAGCATGGAGGGGAGTTTGCTGGGCTTTGGGCCACTTTGGAAGGGGTGTTGGGCTGCAAACAAAAGAGGCCTTTACGGTTACCCGGTTAACCGTTGGAGTACCAAACGAACTCCAAATGGCACGAAACTTGACAGGCGGTCTACCGGTGCTATACCAAGGCCGCTTGGCAAACCTCGGGCCATTCCGAGAATGTTTAACACCCGCACAAGAGAAGAGGTCAAAAGGGAGACGCCGGAGGACATAGGAGTGCCGGATTGCAAAACGGACAACGGGGAAAATGTTCGGATGCATGAGATGAACATGTATGCAAAATGAAATGCACATGATGACATGATATGAAATGCAGATGATGACATGGCAAAAGGCAACACGCAAGCACATGACATGACAACGATGGAGAATAACTGGCAGACACCTGGCGCATCGAATCCGGGGCGTTACACTGCCCTGGAAGAAGCTATAGAGCTAGTTCAAAAATGCAAGGGGTGCCAGATGTTCCGCTCCAAACCACTTCAGCCGGCTTCCGCGCTGAAGACAATCCCCATCGCCTGGCCATTCGCAGTTTGGGGCCTGGACATGGTAGGACCATTCAAGACGGCCCGAGGCGGCCTAACTCACCTGCTTGTCGCGGTGGACAAGTTCACCAAGTGGGTGGAAGCAAAGCCCATCAAGAAGTTGAACGGGCCGACTGCAGTAACCTTCATCGCCGACATCACGGTGCGGTACGGCGTACCGCACAGCATCATCACCGACAACGGCACAAACTTTGCCAAGGGCGCCTTGGCTCGTTTCTGCGCGACGCAGGGCATCCGACTGGACTTAGCGTCCGTTGCCCATCCGCAGTCAAACGGCCAAGTGGAACGAGCCAATGGCCTCATCTTGTCCGGCATCAAACCTCGACTGGTCGAACCACTCGAGCGTTCGGCCGGCTGTTGGGTCGAGGAGCTGCCTGCTGTCCTCTGGAGTCTGCGCACGACTCCAAACAAGTCAACCGGCTTCATGCCTTTCTTCCTCGTCTACGGTGCCGAAGCTGTCATCTCGACGGATATAGAGTTCGACTCTCCGCGAGTCTCCATGTACACCGAAGAGGAAGCTGAAGAAGCACGCCAAGACGGCGTCGACCTGCTGGAAGAGGGTCGACTATTGGCACTCAGTCGGTCCAGCATCTACCAGCAGAGTCTGCGCTGATATTACAACCGCAAGGTCAAGCCGAGATCATTCCAAGAGGGCGACCTTGTGCTCCGGCTGATCCAGAGAACAGCCGGCCAGCACAAGTTGTCGGCACCTTGGGAGGGTCCCTTCATCATCAGCAAGGTGCTAGGGAACAACGCCTACTATCTGATTGACGCTTAGAAGCCTCGAGCGCGCAAGAGGGACGACTCCGGCAAAGAAACAGAGCGCCCGTGGAACGCGAATCTTCTTCGAAGATTTTACAGTTGATGCAGTATGTATCGCACTACCCCCTTTGTATTAAAGTACTAAGACCTTAGGCCCCCTGGGACGAGCTCGGGGACTGCCTTTTTGATTATCTGTATGATAAGAATTACGCTTCCGAACATGCTATTGTTTTTTATCATACCGTCTGGCACCGGGTTCGACTAAGTCGACCCGGGGACTTGCCGTCTTGCGCTATGAAATGCTTCCTACAGTCGGACAATAATGTGTTGCGTTCAAGCCGTCTCCTGTCGAAAGCCGCAGCTCGCAGAGCGACTGTTGGTAGGCAGGGAACAAGCTAGAACGAGCGCATGCATGAAAAAATGGCTAAGGACCTAAAAGCTTAGGAATAGCTCAAGCCGGCTACTAGCCTCCCCCTACAGAGCGGACTCATGAGTAGTCGGCTCGCTGTCTTAAGCTTTTATCAAAGACAGCGGACTCCTGAATAGTCGGCCTGTCGCCTTCTGGCCGACTTGCTAAAGAAACTCTAAATGGCTAAGTACTTGCCTTCCTGAAGTAGCCAAGCACTTGACCTGGCGACAGTCCGCAGAGCGGCTGCCCAGCCGGCAAGGCGGCAACTAAAGGAAGGCGGCAAAGGAAAAAGTCTAAGGAGCAATAAGCAAGGAAAGGCGGAAGTTAGATAAATATTTACATAGGCCCTCGGCCAAACCTCTGAATAAAAATTCAGGATACACCCCGAGGGTGGAATTGTTCGAAATTAACAAGTCTTTCAAAAAGATTACTGAAGACAGATAAATAGAAGCAGTCTAGGAGGCGGCCTCTAGGGCCGGAGGATCGGAGGTGACGGCGGTGTCGGACGCCGGGGCAGTCGGCTGGGTGGTCTCAGCCTGGTCGCCTCCGGCGGCAATCACCTTGTCCCCGCGCGGCTCGTTGCTGGAGGTGCGGTCGGGCTGACGCTGGCCGCCTGCTTCATCTTCTGGCGCCTCCTCCTCGCCTCCGTCCTCCGACTCGTCCTCCTCCTCGGCGCTGGAGTCGATCACCTCCGCCGAGTCTTCCTCGTACTCCGGGTTCATCCCGAACCAGTCCGGCGGTGCTTCCTCGCCGCCTTCAGTCCGCTCAGGCACAAAGACGCTGGTGTCCGTGTACTCGGCGATGGCCGCCGCGCGCTCGACGAGGGTGCCTTCTACAGCCTCCAGCTCGGCCTGGGCTTCTGACCGAAACGCGGCCAGGCGGTCCAGGTCCAGCCCCGGATACCACGCCTTGACGAACTCCAAGGCCCGACGTGCTCCGGCCCGGGCCGAGGAGCCCTTCCAAGCCTCAAGGCGGCCGGCGGCGACTTCCAGCCAGTCGGCGGTTCGACTGGAGGTGCGCAGAGCCGGCACGTCCGGCCACATGGCGGCAACTACCTGGGCGCCGGCACGCTGAAGACGGCGCAGCAGCCGGTGAGCCGGACGAAGACGAGCCCCGATGCTCAGGAGCTGCTCGTCGATGGTTCGGGGGGCATTGGCGGCAATCACCTCACCCTTCGCCCTTCGCGCCTCCCGAGCCGCCTCGATGGCTAGAGGGACGGCTTGTGAATGACCAGGAAAGAAGTCTGCCAAGGCAGAAAAGAAGATAGTCAGAAAATCAGAAATCAGCCTGACACAAAGTCGGAAGACCAAAGAAGCCAAAAAGACTTACCATCGACGATGTCCTTGAGCTCGTGGTAGCCGAAGGTCAGCATTGCCTCCCGATCAGTCCAGGCGGAGCGTTCGACCTCGAACTCGGCCATGAGGGCGGCCTCCCGCGACTTGGCGTCGTCCTGCGCTTTCCAGAGCAACTCCTTCTGCTCGGCCAGCTGCGTCGCCAGCAGATCGCGCTCTTTGGCGAGCCTGTCGCACTCCTCTTCCTTGGCACGACGAGCAGTGTTGGCCTCGCCCAGCTGCTCCTGAAGGGCGGCATTGGCGCCTGAAGAACGAAGAAGAAGACAAGAAAAGTCATCAGTAAATTAGATCGCCAGGGAGATCCGGCCCGACTGCTCAGCAGTCGGCCCGAATCTCGGGGACTACAGCCCGCGGGCGCGCCAACGCGCCCCCACGGAGAAGAAAGAAATTAGATCGCCGGGGAGATCCGGCCAGACTGCTCAGCAGTCGGCCAGCGCGCCCCCGCGAAGAAGGAAGAAAAAGAGCTCACCTCGGCTTTCCACCAAGTCGGCGGACCGCTTGTTCAGCTCCTCGACATTGCGGTTGAAGGCAGTAGCACGGAGGTTGTGATATTCCTACAAAAAGCCGACAAAGGCAAAAGTTAGTATTCGGAGCTCGCCAGAGGGAGTTCCGAACCACCTGCTCAGCAGCCGGCCCAGAACTCGGGGACTACACCCAGTGGGTGCGCTGGCGCGCCCCACAGAGAAAGACAGAAATCAAAAAAGAAGAAGGAAACATACCCGGACGGATGTCCGCACGGCCAGATGCGCTCTGGTGCAGAGTTGGAGGGCGTCGCTCTCCGCGCACAGCTTCGCCTGGACGTCCAGGAGGGCTTGGTTCAGTGGGCCGGTGCCGCCTCCGCGCAACCACCCGGTGGGCGCGGCGCTGGACGCCTCAACGTCCAGACTCGCCGAGCTGGCGGCGCCCGTCTCTCGAGCTCGCGGCGCCGAGGTCGTCCTCTCCAGCCGGCGACGCGTCGGCGCGGCGACTTGAAGAAGCAGCCGCGCCTCGGCCTCGTCCGTGATGGGCGGACCCAGTGGGCCCACCGGCTGCTTGCCGTGCGGCCTCCCAGACGGTGGTGGAGGCGGTGGAGGCGGCGCAAGGGTGTCTGAGCCCGAAGCATCGCCGCCTTCCTCCACGACGGGGTTCTCGGTGCCGACCTCGCTGGTCTGCCCTGTGAACTCTGGAGCCGGCGGCGCCGACGACAACGGAGGGACAAGCATCGCCGATCGGCGACGCGCGACCTCCTCAGCGCGCCGCTTCGTCGCGGCGGCGGCTTCGGCCTCCTCCAGCTTCTTCTGGGCATTGGCGGCCGCCTTCTCGGCCTGCGCCTTCTCCAGGCGGTCGGCCTCCTCCTCGTCGCGCTTCTCCCGCGCGTTCCGTTCCGTCGCTTCCTGAAGGTCGGCGGCGGGATCGACCCGCCGAGTGTTGGCGGACGTCTCTACCGACCCCATGACAGAGGGGACGGCGGCTCTCTCAAGGGAGAGGGGGGCTCTGGAGAAGAATGAAGGAAAAATCAAAGAATACCCGGATAAAATCCAACAAAGAAAATACAAGAGCGTAAAAACTTACGCGGAAACTAGCGGCAGCCTTCTCACTTCCCTTCGGAAGCGGTTGGCCTTCGCGGCCGCCTCCTCCCGTCTGGTCACGGCGGCCGCCCCCTTGAACTTCTTCTGCTTGCCGCCGGGCGTGCTCGGCCCGGCGTGGCGCCTCTTCGCACCGCCTTGGCCGGAGGGGCTAGCCCTCGCCTGGTGGCGTGGGACGACTTCCACGTCAGCGTCATCCTCGGGCCAGTCGGCGAAGGTGGCCGATGGCCTGAGGCCGCCGTCTGCCCCTTCTCCGCCGCCTTCGGCGTCGGCCTCCAGCGCCACCGCCCGCAAGTCGGGGTCGTCGACGTCGCTGTCCTCGCGGTCCGGGACGTAGTCGCGGGGCTCTCTCATGGCGCCGGCTGCGGGCGCCATGAGGGGATTCTGCCCAAAAGGAAACCAATGATGATTAGAAGCCGGAGTCGGCCGCAAAGAAGATCAAGCTACAAAAAGATACGACTTACCACTGGAGGGGGGTTGTCGCGCGAGTACGGCTCCTTGCCGAACTGCCAGTCCTCGGTGAACTCGCAGTGCGCGATGTGGTTCACCAAGTTCGCCACCTCCCTGCGGGGCATCTCCTTGGTGCATAGCCGGCTCGGATCATGGCGGCCGCTCATCTGACAGATGAGGTGAGGCCGGCCCTGGAGTGGGAGGACTCGGCGCGCCACGAAGGCGGCCAGAAGGTCGGACCCGACGAGGCCCTCCGACTGCAGTAGAACTCGGAGTCGCGCCACGGTGGCGGCTCCGGAGGGCGACAGCGACTTGGACCGGTGGGACCAACTGGCAAGCCTGCCAGTCAGAGGCTCGGGGTCGAAGGGCGGCAAGTTGACCCAGTCGCCGTCGGTGGAGAGGTTCTTCACGTAGAAGTAGGAGCGCTGCCACATCTTCACTGACTTCACCAGCGAGATGGGAGGGAAAGGGTTGTCAGCCATCGAGCGCCGCACCGCGATGTAGGTGCCGCACTGAGGCCGGCGTGCCGGCGGCCTGAGTGCCGAGCTTCGAAGAGATAAATTCTCCCCACAACTCGAGGGTGGGGAGAACGCCGAGGTAGCATTCGCACAGAGTGGCGAAGGCGGAGAGCAGCACCACCGCGTTTGGTGTGAGGTGGTGCGTCTAAAGATTATGGAACTCCAGGAACGAGCGGAAGAACCCGCTCGCCGGCAGCCCCAGCCCGCGCATGAGGTGTGAGCGGAAGACGACCCGCTCGCCCTCCTCCGGCGCGGGCCGGATCTCTCCCGCCGGCGCGGGACGGGCGCGCACCAGGTCCACGCTGGGAAGACGGCGGGTCCGGCGGAGAAACTCGATATGCTCCGCCTCCACGTCAGAGCCATCCCACACTCCGGAGCGCGGGGCGGGGGCCGTGGCGGAGGAAGAGCTCATCATCGACGAGAGAAGGTGTTTTGCTCACGGCGGAGGAAGAAGAGAAGGCAGGAGAGCGGGGGAGAGGGTGCGCGTGCAGTGCCGCCCCGCTCCTCCCCGCCTATTTATAGCCCTACGGGCTGAGGAGCCGAGGGGGCGGGCGTGGGATTAACTGCGCCCGAAGCCCCACGACGCCCATGATTTACCCCACGAAGTTACTGCGCGCAGTAACGACGTGGGTAAGCCAACCGTCCGCGACCGCAGCGGATCCGCTCGGAAGCCGAGGCGCGGTAGTGGCGGGCCCCGCCTAGCGGCCCGTCCCGTCGCGCGCGTGGGTGGGCAGACTATCCTCCCCACGTGGCGCCGTGCGATAAGACCGTCTTGATGGCAGCAGGGAAGCGTATCCGATATGCCGCCTGTTTTCCCGCCGCGACTTACAAATAATGGCCCCTCGCTGAACAAGTCTGATTTCAGCGAGTCGGCCCGAAGAAGACAGCGGCCGAGTCTCAGAGTCGGCGCTGTGAAGTTTGAAACTGTTGAGGCCCCGCGAGACGGCGTCCGCTGGGCTTCACCAGCTTCGGGGACTACTGTCGGAGTAATGGGCCACGGGTAGGCTGACCCGGGACCCAGGATCTTTCAAGACATCGGGGCAGGCCACGCCCCTCCAGCCGAGTCCCAGCTGGCAACCTCCAGAGAGGCCGAGTCCCAGCTGGCGATCTTCCAAGAAGCCGAGTCCCAGATGACGACTTTGAAGCAAGCCGACTCCCAGCTGGCGACCTCCGGGAGCGCCGACTGTGGGGGTCGGCCCATGACGCTCCACGACGCCCGATGCGAGGTACAGTCACGACGTGGCCGTCCCTCCTTACCTACGAGAGGCTGGCATGGCTACAGTGAGCCGTATCGCTGGAAGATCTCCGGCGAGGCGCGACACTGTTGCCATGCCTGCCCTGACCTCAGCCACAGTGCGTGATGCACTGTGCCCACGACGCCGGCCTGTACGGCCCAAAGATCGCAGGGCCACCTGTCAGTGGGAGAATCAAAGACGGCCAGAGTGCCTGAAGACGGCCCTGTGGGAGTCGGCCTCCTCGGAGTCGGCCGTCTCCCCGCCAGGACCCCACAAGCCATAAACCAGATGGGATAGGGAGTGGCGACAGTGATCGCCTGATGGACGGCAGCACTGTTGCCACGACCCGATGACCAAGCCTGCGTCATCCGGAGCGCCGCACAGTGTCCGGCCTGTCTGCGGGACCCACCAGTCGGCGGGCCCCAGAAGCCGGCAGGAAGGACGGCGACATGAGAGACAGATGGCTGGGACCCACGCCCAGTCGGATTACCATTGTACCCCCGGGGGGTAGGCCTATATAAACCCCCCGGGGCACCCATGCAAAGGGTTCGGCCCTTGATAGAGTTAGACCCATAGACCAGGGAGGAGAGAACTAGCCTTGCTCTCTCCTGCCTCCTGATACAGCTCTAGGAGCACCATTGTAGCCACCTTGCCATAGTGACCATGCGGAGACCCCGCAGAGCAGCAGTAGGGGTGTTATCTCCCCGGAGAGCCCCGAAGCTGGGTAAGATTCGCCGGCGTGCATGTCTACGCCTTATCCCGTTTCCAGGCACCGGCGACGTTCTACTCGCCCCCACCATGATAAGCCATCCTTTGGCATATGTCGCACCCAACCCCCGACATCCACGTTAACGTGGTTCACTTGTCCTTTGTTGAATGGATTGGGCTTCTTCCCTGCGCTCCCGTTTCCATTCCCATTCTTTCCTTCAGAGCAGTCGCTGACATAGTGCCCTGTCTTCCCACACTTGTAGCAAACGACTTGGCTTATGTCTCTCTTTGCGGGTGTGGATGGGTTAGAGCGGTTCTGATTATTGTTGGCTCCATTCCCATTCCCGTTCTTCGCACCATTATGGTTATGCGATCCTCCTCCAGCGTGATTATGTCCTCCATGGTTATGAACAAGTCCTCCTGAATTTGGGTTCAAGCGAGGCTTCTGGTGAGCTCCTGAATTATATTTCCCTTGTCCATACTTCCTCTTACGATTATCAATCTGCTGCTGCTTCCCTTCAATCATCAGGGCCTTATCTACCAACTCCTGGTAGTTGTTGAAGGTTGCTACCATCAACTGCATACTCATCTCATCATTCAGCCCTTCCATAAACTTCTCCTGCTTCGCGGCATCTGTGGCCACATCATCAGGGGCATAACGTGACAACTTGCTAAACTCATCCACGTTCTGGCCAACAGTATGATTCCCCTGGCGTAGGTTGCGAAACTCACGCTTCTTCATCTGCATAGCTCCAGTCGAGACATGCGCAGTGCGAAAAGCCTGCTGAAACTGAGCCCATGTGACGGTGTCGATAGGATAGGTGGCTGTGAAATTCTCCCACCATGCTGCTGCAGGTCCATCCAGTTGGTGTGCGGCAAAACGCACTTTCTCAGCATCTGTGCATCCAGCGGTGGTTAACTCCCTTCCAATATGACGTAGCCAATCATCTGCAACTATTGGCTCGGTGCTACTAGAGAACACCGGTGGATGTAACCTTAAGAAACGGGCGAGGTTATCCACTAGCGGCGGGTTGTTGTTGTTGGCGTTGTTGTTATTGGCATTGCCCTGATTCTGAACTAACAACTGCATCAGGGCATTCTGCTGCTGGATCAACTGGGTGATCTCCGGTGGGAAAACAAACTCGGGGTCTCTCCTCGGAGGCATCTGATGGGTTTAGATGGAAGAGATTTAGAATAGAAAAAGATCTAGGGGAGAAACACTACCCATATGTATATGAGGCAAACATAAGAATTCATTCAATCAAACAAGCAAGGGCATACAAAACGGTCTAGGACTATCGCAAAAGTGCTCACTACTACTAGTTACATGGGGAAATACTATTGTCATATGGTGGTCATCTAGAAATTTTGATCGGTGGAAGACTCCATGATGTCTGCTCCAGCTTCATGTTCGAAATCATCATCACTTGAATCCGAGTCGGTGTCGTCGATGATGATGTAGTTGTCCGGGCGTATGAGGTCTTCTTTCGGAACTGGTCCTCCCATAAAAATTCCGATCTTCTCGACTAGGTCGTCATTCGTCTCCAATAGCGTCTTGATTTCCTCCTCATATCCATCGCGTGTGAACTTAAGTTCTTCCTCCAGCTCGATGATCCTAGTCTTAGCCTTCTTCAACTCGATCATGTCTGTGCACATCTGGTTCTCCTGGCGTCGAATGTGCTGGTTTTGCTCCTAGATAAAGGCTGCGACAGATCTATCCTTCCTCGTGCTGATCATCTCCCATTGTTCATCTTGGCGCCCACATATTTGATAGGTGGTATCCTCTAGTTACTTGTTTTAGATTTCTCCAATGCGTCCCATGGTAATATGAGCTGCCATACTCTTGCCAAGGCTCCAAGTGGGTGCTTCGAAAGAAAACTCTATGGGTTTAGAATTTGGCGAGAACGTCCTTCCTGGAACTCGTACTTGAATCATCCAGCATTCTTCTTCCGGTAGGGTGGCATTGTTCATCCCAGTGAAGCTTGGTATTCCAATATTCAAGTACCTAGTGACTTCCTTCAAGTGGCGTCCAAAAGGTGTGTCTTCATCCGGCTGTGCAAACTTGGTCTTCATCTCCTTCCTCCTAAATAGTGGAAAGAGAAGAGGAGTCAGAAATGAGAAGAGAGTGTGACCTATGGTTTATCTTAGTGGTCGTGTCCTACACTCAACGTGTGCTCTAATACCATCTTGTAGCGACCCGACCTCAGATGGTCAAGTCTCTGTGCTCAGGTGTCATCCCTGGATCAGTAATGCTGACACCACACATTACTTCGAAGGATTTATAATAGAGTAGCAATCACACACTTATTACATCGAATGTCTCAAAAGAGAACTTATTACAATAATATGGCTTAAGGCCATCTAATGCGATAACAGCGGAAGGCTTGGAAGATAAAGTGAGTCCATCAACTCCAACGGCATAACTGAGCTGCACGGCAACGACCTACGAACCTTACTCCTCATCTGAAAAGTCTGCAACATAATATGTTGCAGCCGAAAACGGGTCAGCACATGGAATATGCTGGCAATGTAACACAAAAGAGCAATAATAGAGTAATACTACCACTACATGCATATTTGGCTGGTGGAAAGCTCTATGGTTACAATTTTTTTGCGAAAAGCCAATTTTTCCCTACTACAAAGGAATCAAATTTAATTTAACTATCATGGTAGTTGAAACATCATTTGAGAAGGTAAACCCCAACTCAATGATCCCAATTAAAAGTAATTAACAACCCAAGCAAAATTAATTATTAAGAGTGTTGAGATACATGCGAATACTCAAGTACTAGATACTCAGAATTGTCCATAACCGGGGACACGGCTAACCATGATTAGATTGTACACTCTGCAGAGGTTTGCGCACTTTTCCCCGCGAGACTCGATCGCCTCTGTTGATTCTCGCACTGCATGGTGTTTGAGAGACGGATGACCGAGACACAGTCTTTCAGAAGCATTAACTCTTTACTCCGGGCAGACCATACCAAACCTACAAACCCACTACCTGCTGATCCACCTCTTCAAGAGCTTCACGCAACTTACTCAAACTATGCTAGAGCCCATAATAGCTTGCAGCTGCACACGAAAGTTTCTAGCATGAATAGACTGAGTTCCCTTTGAGCCTGGGTGGCAGTCCATAGGAGAATCACACGGTAACCCCGGGATTTCCAAAAAAAATAAACAGGCAATCACTGGTAACCCCAGGTGCCTCAATCCACCCAGATGTGTATTTAAGTTGCCACCTTAAGTAAACCATTAATTAACAATCTCACATCTGTCATGGATATCACTCAAACCCGTCTATGAGCATAGCATGGCAAAATAAGCATAACGTAGAAGTAACTCCCAAGGGTTTGATAATAAACAGGGCAATAGGTTCTACCTCAGCAACTACTTCCCAATACCCACATGTTAAAGCATCCTAATCATGCAATGTTTGAGGGTTGAAACTAATGAATAAAAACTGGGTATGAAAAGAGTATGATCAATGTGTTACTTGCCTTGCTGACGATCCGGGAATCCTAGAGACTCGTAGAAACACGCTTCGCACTCCGGGAACTCTATCGCAAGCAAACGATAACATATATAAGAAACAATCAAAGATGCACAAGTAGAACTCCAAATAAAAAGAGGTTGACCGGAGAGTTCAACTTAAGAACTCCGGTTTGCAAGAAGAATCAAATCAAACAAAGCGACGAAACTCAAACGGCAAAAGAAACAACTTCGTTTTGCTATTCTGGATCTAGGTCAAATTTTACAGAAGAAAAACCTTGTTTGAGTTGACTATTCGGAAAGAGGGTTTCGAGATGAAACTCCAGGCGCTTGAATCGCCTGATTCCGATAAACGACCGAAAAGATAAACAGGTTTGAAAATCGGATCAGAAATCGCGATCAGAATAATCGCGGAATAAATCCGATAAAAAGAAAAGCGACAAACCGCTAAACGGACGAACGTTCGTTAGCAGAGACTAAACAGAGAATGCGTTCGTTAAAACGAACGGACGAACGGACGTTCGCTAAGTAAGTAAACCCGAAAAAAATAAAATAAACCGATCTAGAAAAAAAACGATCTAGGGTTTTCAAAAAAACCGAGGGTTTATTTAAGGAAACCGGCGGCGGGGATCGGGTACCTCCGGCGGCTTGTCCGGCGAGGCAGCGGCCCCGGCGGGGCTTTAGTGGCGGCGGCGGGCTGCGGGGCTGCGGCGGGAGGCGGCGGCGGCGACGCGGGGCTGCGGCGGCCGCTCCGGCGGCGGGCTGCGGTGGTGGTGGTGGCGTTGTGGCGGCGGGGGCGGCGGCTTTATAGGTGGCGGGGCGGGGCTGGCTTGGGCGAGGGGGCGCCCGGGGTGGAGTCCGGCTCGGATTTCGCCCTCGGCGTCCGTGCGGCGCACGGCGCGCGCGCGGGGAAGGCGGCGGCGGCGGCTGGCTGGGCCGGCCCGCTCGGCTGGGCCGTCGGCCTAGTCGGGCGCGAGGTAAATTTTTTTATTTTTTTAAAAACATTCCGCCGAAGAAAAATTCCTAGAAAAATAAATAAAAATCTAAAAATTCCAAAACAAGTTTTCTCCGTCTAAATAAAATATTTAGAACAAGATGAACTTTTCTTGGCCCCTAAAATGCGATTTTAAAATATGCAACATTTTTCTAGGAGCAATAAAATCCCGAAATAAAATCAAATAAAATCCCAAAAATGATTTTAACATTTTTCCTCCGATATTTCAATTATTTTG
This sequence comes from Triticum timopheevii, assembly GCA_963921465.1. Lineage (NCBI taxonomy): Eukaryota > Viridiplantae > Streptophyta > Magnoliopsida > Poales > Poaceae > Triticum > Triticum timopheevii. The sequence continues at coordinate 245,843,015 of OY997262.1, read as the reverse complement.
GACAAGTCATATTATCTCCCCTCATTTATTATTTTAAAATGAAATATTTTCTGGAGGGAAAATAATTAAAATCCAATCCTCGTCTTCACTATTTGATAAGAATTTCAAATATGAAAATTAGAAAATCCCCAACTCTCTCCGAAGGTCCTTGAGTTGCTTAGGATTTCGAGGATTGCAAACGAGAAAAACAATGAAATATGATATGCATGGATGATCTATGTATAACATGCCAAATTGGAAATTTGGGATGTTACAAATTGACTATGATAACAAAGTTGCTATCTATGATGATTATGGTGATGACATGTATGCTATAAAGAATAATGATAACCATGAAACTTGTCATCGTGATTTTAATTTTCATTCTCATGAAAGTTATTTTGTTGAGTTTGCTCCCACTACTATTGATGAGAAGAAATTTGCTTATGTGGAGAGTAATAGGTTTTCTATGTTTTTGTGTCATGAAAATAATGCTTTATGTGATGGTTATATTGTTGAATTTCTTCATGATGCTACTGAAAATTACTATTAGAGAGTATCATATGCTTCTACATATCTCAATAATATTAAGTTTCCTCTCTGTGTTGAAAATCTTGAAGTTATGCATGTTTTGCCTTCCTATGCTAGTTGATTCTTGTTCCCATAAGTTGTTTTCTCACAAAATATCTATGCATAGGAAGTGGGTTAGGCTTAAATGTGATATTCATATGAATCATGATTTTCTCTTGCATGTTTCAATTCTTATCTTTTATGTGAGCATCATTGGAATCATCACGCCTAGCTAAAAGGCATAAAAGAAAAGCGCTTGTTGGGAGACAACCAAACAGTTTACCTACTGTTTTTGTGTGTTCAGATGATTATGCTACTGTAGTAACAATGTTTTATAGGTTTCGTTTCAATAAAGTGCCAAGTAAATCCTTTGGGATAGTGTGGATGATAGTTGACTTGATTCTGTGCAAAAACAGAAACTTTTGCGTCCAGTGCAGAAATTCTTATATTTTACTGGAACGTGGAAATTTTTTGAATTTTTACAGGTGATCGATATACAAATTCTCTACGTTGTCCTAATTTTTCAGAATTTTTGGAGTAGTAGAAATATGGTTGGAGTACAGATTACTACAAACTTTTCTGTTTTTGACAGATTCTATTTTCAATGCATACTTTGCTTGTTTTCTAGTTTCTTTGGTTTATATTGGTCAATATAAATTGTGAAAATGATATGCTACATTAGGCATTGTGTGTAAACAATTATGAATCTTTTCTTTGACAGTACCAAAGTGAAATGGTTTGTTCTTTATCATACTAACCTATCTCACGAAGTTCCGTGAGTCCTGTGTGATTGAAGTTTTCAAGTTTTTACTGAGATATCAATATGAGGAGAACAAGGAGTGACAAGACCCTAATCTTGGGGATGACCAAGGCACCCCAAAGTTAATATTCAAGGAAGATCCAAGAAACTAAGCTTGGGGATGCCCCGGAAGGCATCCCCTCTTTCGTCTTCAACATTATCGGTAACCTCACTTGGAGCTATGTTTTCATTCGTCACATGATATGAGTTTTACTTGGAGCATCATTTCTTTTGTTAGGATTTGCTTGATGTTATTTATAATAATATTTTGCATCTTTCTTTTCAATAAAAATGCCAAGGATAGCCTTTACCATGCTTATTTTGCAAGTCTATGTGTTGTTGTTTCAAAACAGAAAGTTTATCGATGTTGCAAAAATTCCCGAGGAAAGTCAGAATATGATAAAATGTTGAAACTTTTTTCAAAATAAGCTATGATAAAAATTTTACAGTGTCACTAGTGTGCATCGGTGCTAAACAAATGGTTTTAACCCCTTTCCGCGATGACATTTGGAACCGTCTCCAAGTGAGTGTGGGCGATATGGGGGTCCTTCCCACACGACCCAGAAATCGCCGAAGATAGGCCCTCCTGGGACCCAGGCTGGGGCCGTGTGCGATCGGGCGAGGCATCGAGACCCAATCATTTCCGTAGGTATGTACATCCCACACGGTGAATCCCAGAAAATCATTTTCGTAGGTATGTAAATACCACACGGTGAATCCCAGAAAATCATTTCCGTAGGTATGTACATCCCACACGGTTAATCCTAGAAAAACATTTCCGTAGGTATGTATATCACACACATTCAATACAAGGAATATGTTTCCGTTCTTATGTACATCCCACACAGTCAATCCAGGGAAAACGTTTCTGTTCGTACGTACATCCCACACAGTTTTATGCGTAGACTCATGTGTGAAAGGTGTAACTATCACACACGGTCTGCCTTGGTTAACTGTTTGCTTTTATCAACTATATCACACACGATTTGATGAAGAAAACTGTGTGGCATTGGGCTATCCATCGCAAGCGCTTTTACTGCTAGAACCGTTTGCAAAGGTCTGTGACAAATTTAGCAGGTTTATTAGTTTACAATTAATAATTATAGTATTATGCAAATTCACATTTAATATCAAACAGTTGTTTGCCAATTTCATATCAGGCACATAAATATATCATAACATCACAGTATGGTAGCTACATGGAAACAACACAGTACAACATATAGCTAGTTCAACTTCATAAGAACAATATATTCATTTCCCTGATCGAGATCATCCAGGCTCGTCTTATCCACCTCTGCTTTCAGTTCAGTAAGAACCTGTTTTGCACGGGCCAACTGGGAAAGTTCCTCCTCCTTCGCCAACACCATCTTAGCAAAGTCTGATTTAAAAAATCTGAGCTTATTCTCCACCTTCAACTTTTTATCCCGCATCTTCAAATATTCTTCAGCGTTGACAACACTTTCTCTAAGCGTACGTCTGTTCTCTTCCTCATACATGCTCCAGAGCTTCGCTAGGCACATCTTCAAAGACTGTGGCCACTCTTGATCAACCCACTCCAAGTAAGAACACTTCCGTACATCCTATAATATTTAAAACTAGATCAGTAACAATTGTAGGGGAAATGGGTTTATAGCAACATAGAAAATCACCAATGTTTATTTTGAAAAACTGAAGAAACATGGTAATTATGACATATCTTCTCAAAAAGATCAATGTGCAAAAGAATTAATTGCTACTGAGACAACAACCAAATTCTGGAACATCAGAAGCTATAATTAACTACAAGGGTGCTACAAGTTCTTACTCATGTACAATAAATAACAAATTGAACATTTTATGAGGAAGGTAAATATAACTGCAACAACATAGCGATAGTGTTTGGATGACAACAAATTGATACTAACAGATGTGTACATGCACAAATTTAGTAACATAGAACTAATAGCACTAAGGTCGTCCACTATGTATGCCAAAACTGGGGTAAAGACAATTGTTGCTACATCTCGCATCGGTGCCCTGCACTGGCGAGCCGATGCAGTGGAAAAAAATCAGGGACCCAGACTCCAGAGCACGTAGTTGCTCCAATGCCCAGTTCCTTCGTGCCATAAAGATTTAGTATTTCACTTCTTGGCTACTCGGATGTGTGGACCAAAGTTGGCTGCCCAAAATGCTGAAGCGGTGCCAAATAATTTTCTAATGGCACCGCTGATGAGACGGCAACAATTTAAGATACTAGGTACAAACTGTGACACTATCTTAGGATGCGTTTGGTTGAAGGTGTGGTATGAATGGGTTGGGACCGTGACAGTGTTGAATCACATCTAACAAATGATTTGTAACAATGAAAGAGGGTCTAACCTTCTCTTCACATGCCAGAAACTTCCTCCCACTGTCCACAGATTCAAACGCAACTAGCTTCACGCATGGAGATTGATGGTGACAACGAGCAGATAGATCTCCAGCCACCCTGCTCCATTCATTGCCACTGATGGTCCTAGGGAGCTACAAGAGGAAGAAATGACTCAAATCGACCGCCGGGTAAAAATCCTTCATTCCAAGTCATAGCCTGAGAGAGATAAGAGAGGCATACCCGGGTGGTGAAGGAGTCATCACCGGAGGAGGAACAAGACCATGGCGACCCCGGCGGTAGGATGCGAGACAGCATGAGTGAGGAAGCGGCTGTAGCTTAGGAAGGAAGGAAGGAAGGAAGGAGGAAACATGGGAAATGTGATTTGTGGTCAGTGAGAAAAGAGGGTGGGGAAGGAGGGAAGGGGGGAGGGGCTAGATATTTTGGCTGTAGGCCAAAATTTTGGAAATGTGGAGGGAAACTTTGTGCGCGGTGCCGCCGGACCATTCACTTTGAACGATTGTGTGCATCGAAAACGATTCTTCTGCTTTACGCGCATCAGATGAGTTTGATAATTTAAATTTTGGTGGAAATTTCCCCGGGTACGTCGCATAATTTAACATCGCTTGGTAATTTGGGCACACAAAAGAGCATACAACAGATAGACCACACTTACTGAATCGAGCAACTTTAGTAATTAAACAGAGCTAGTTGACCTAAACATTGCTCTAACAAAAGACCAGCATTAAAAACAAAGCCTAAGTATGCATAATTTTAACAAATCCACCGCCGCGCCGGCCTATGCATCGCCAGTGTGAAATGAGACGTCCATGACTTGTCCTGGCGACATGCCGCCATTGGTGGACTCCGCGTCCCCCCTGTGATGACCCACAAGTATAGGGGATCTATCGTAGTCCTTTCAATAAGCAAGAGTGTCGAATCAAACGAGGAGCAAAAGGAAATGACTAGCAGTTTTAAGTAAGGTATTCTCTGCAAGTACTGAAATTATCTGTAACTGATAGTTTTGTGATAAGGTAATTCATAACAGGTAACAAGTAACAAAAGTAAACAAGGTGCAGCAAGGTGGCCCAATCCTTTTTGTAGCAAAGGACAAGAATGAAAAAACTCTTATATAAAGTAAAGTGCTCCCGGGAACACATGGGAATTATCATCAAGCTAGTTTTCATCATGCTCATATGATTCACGTTCGTTAATTTGATAATTTGATATGTGGGTGTACTAGTGCTTGGGTACTTACCTTCCTTGGACAAGCATCCCACTTATGATTAACTCCTCTCGCAAGCATCTGCAACTATGAAAGAAGAATTAAGGTAAACCTAACCATAGAATGAAACATGTGGATCCAAATCAGCCCCTTACGAAGCAACGCATAAACTAGTGTTTAAGCTTCTGTCACTCTAGCAACCCATCATCTATTTATTACCTCCCAATGCCTTCCCATAGGCCCAAACAATGGTCAAGTGTCATGTAGTTGATGTTCACATAACACCACTAGAGGAAAGACAACATACATCTCATCAAAATATTGAACGAATACCAAATTCACATGACTACTTATAACAAGATTTCTCCCATGTCCTCAGGAACAAACGTAACTACTCACAAATCATATTCATGTTCATAATCAGAGGGGTATTCATATGCAAAAAGGATCTGAACATATAATCTTCCACCAAATAAACCAATTAGCATCAACTACAAGGAGTAATCAACACTACTAGCAACCCACAGGTACCAATCTGAGGTTTTGAGACAAAGATCGGATACAAGAGATGAACTAGGGTTTGAGAGGAGATGGTGCTGGTGAAGATGTTGATGGAGATTGACCCCCTCCTGATGAGAGTATCGATGGTGATTGAGGGAGTCCTGGACTAGGGGGTGTCCGGACAGCCGGACTATCATCGTCCGCCGGACTCCAAGACTACGAAGATACAAGATTGAAGACTCCGTCCCGTGTCCGGATGGGACTTTCCTTGGCGTGGAAGGCAAGCTTGGCGATACGGATATGTAGATCTCCTACCATTGTAACCGACTCTGTGTAACCCTAGCCTTCTCCGGTGTCTATATAAACCGAAGGGCTTTAGTCCGTAGGACACAACATACATTACAACAATCATACCATAGGCTAGCTTTAGGGTTTAGCCTCCTTGATCTCGTGGTAGATCCACTCTTGTACTACCCATATCATCAATATTAATCAAGCAGGACGTAGGGTTTTACCTCCATCGAGAGGGCCCGAACCTGGGTAAAACATCGTGTCCCTTGTCTCCTGTTACCATCCGCCTAGACGCACAGTTCGGGACCCCGTACCCGAGATCCGCCGGTTTTGACACCGACATTGGTGCTTTCATTGAGAGTTCGTCTGTGTCGTCACCGATAGGAAGGATGCCTCCACCCGTCTTCAAAGACGGGGTTTTCGCCAAAGGGGCCTTGGCCGCCGGCCAAACTATCCGGCTAGGTGGTTTTCTTATGACCGCCTGTCCGGCCACGGCTTCGACGATGACTTCTCAAGTCGTCAAAAGCAATCTCCATGTCAGCTCGGAATTCGCCGAGCGGCTAGATCCGACAGAGCTCTCGTCTGTCAACGAACTCTTGGATCGCATCGCCGCCCTGGGAGTCGCTACGGACTACAATCAGATTGGACTTAAAACCGATCCGAGAGAGATTAACTCTCCCCAGGTTACCCACCACGTCGCAGTGGTAGAGGAACAATGCGGCGACTCTCCCCCTGTATTAAAAACTAAACATATCCGGGCTCCCGAACCCTCCACGCCGGATTCCCGCGGAGGAACGGACTTCGATCGAGCACTAAACTCAAAGTCAGGCATCGGACCGGACTCGCTGGACAACATCCAGCAATCTAAGCTTCCAAAATTGGAAACTTCACGGCCTTTAAGCACCAAGATGGGTAGGGATCCGGATTTTATTCCACCCACCCGCCCAGACATACGCAATCTATCTCTAATACGGCAAGAGCCCGCTGAAACAGTACATCACTACTGGGCCAGATTCCTCCTGGTTATGGACAGGATAAAGGACTGCCGAGAGGAAAATGCAATCTCAATCTTTTGCAATAATTGCACGGACAAGGGAATATTGAACGCCATCGGCCGCCGTAAAATCACACGCTTCACCGATCTGGCATCCATAGTACGAAAATACTGTGCGATGGAGAGTTTCCGGAAAACCGAAAATCAGTTTTGGGACAATCCGGCTCCGAATAGAACCCTAGTCCGCGAAAAAAGGGTGCATCATACTGAGGCACTAGATTCAAAAATCAAAAAGCAAGAACCCCTTAAAGGGCACGGAACCGTACTGGAAGGATGTCTCAGGGGACCCTGTAAGCTTCATAGTACAGAGGGTGCCGTCCCAACACATAGCCTTCGAGCATGTTGGATACTATGGCAGGTGGCCTAAAGTGGCGAGGAGCTTCTAGCCCCGGAAAACCACTCCAACAATACTGGTACGGTATCAACAGTCTTCGAGACCTTCGCATCAAATAATATGCGAAAACGAACAGTCCGCGGCCTCGCCGAAGTCTACCAAGTAGCAACAGCAAATCCATGGAGCGACACAGCCATCACCTTCAACGCCAGCAACGAACCTAAATTTCGAAGAGCCCGAGCACCAGCAGCACTGGTGCTTAGTCCCATAGTGGACGGCTTTCGACTTACAGAAGTCCTCATGGATGGCGGCAGCGGACTAAACCTCATCTATGAGGAAACTCTTCAGAAAATGGAAATAGACTGGAGCCGTATTGAGCGAAGCAGCACAACCTTTAGAGGAATAATCCCTTGCCGGGAAGCACACTGCACCGGAAAAATCACACTCGATGTGGTGTTCGGCTCGCCGGACAATTACAGATCCGAAGAAGACACGTTCCAAGTGGCCCCGTTCAACAGCGGATATCACGCTATATTAGGACGAGAGGCATTCACAATTTTTCAAGCTGTACCCCACTATGGGTATATGAAACTCAAAATGCCTGGGCCCGGCGGAATAATCACTCTCGCTAGTGATCCGGACATAGCACTCCGCGCCGAAAACAAGACAGCCGCACTAGCCCTGGAGGCACTATCCGAAGCCCTAGCGGTAGAAGAACTCACCGCGCTGCGCTCTACGGTGAACAGGGACGATGTGATACTCGATAAAAGATCCAAGTCCACCTCCTTCAAACCAGCAGATGAAATAATAAAATTCCAGGTCCATCCAACGGACCCAACAAAGACGACCTCCATTGGGGCACAATTGAACCCCGAAGTAGACGCCGCACTGCGCGAATTCCTTCGGGAAAATTGGGACATTTTCGCCTGGCATCCTTCGGATATGCCAGGAATCCCACGCAGGTTGGCAGAACACAGCCTAAACATCCTCAAAGGATTAAAGCCAGTCAAACAGGCTCTTCGACGATTTTCCGAACCCAAAAGACAGGCAATGGGAGAAGAGCTAGCCAAACTATTGGAAGCCGGATTCATCAGAGATATCAAACATCCGGATTGGCTAGCAAATCTGGTAATGGTACCAAAGAAGGACAAATCCTGGCGCCTATGTGTCGATTTTAAAGACCTCAATAAGGCTTGCCCAAAGGATCCCTTTCCTCTCCCCCGCATCGACCAAATTATCGATGCTACCGCAGGGCACGATTCGTTGTGCTTCCTCGACGCATACTCCAGCTACCATCAAATCAAGATGGCGGAAGCAGATCAAGCCGCAACGGAATTCATCACTCCATATGGACCATTCTGCTTCAACACGATGCCCTTCGGACTTAAAAATGCCGGCGCAACATATCAGCGCATGATTCAAACATGTCTGGCCACCCAGATCGGCAAAAAAGTAGAGGCATACGTAGATGATGTTGTCGTCAAAACCAAACACGTCAAAACTCTAGTAGACTACTTGAGGCTCACATTCGACAACCTCAGAGCATATGACATCAAGCTGAATCCAGAAAAATGCATTTTCGGCATGCCAGCCGGAAAGCTGCTGGGCTTCATTGTATCCGGTAGAGGAATTGAAGCAAACCCAGCCAAGATCCGAGCTCTATCACAGCTAGATATCCCAAAAGACCTCAAGCAAATACAAAAATTGACTGGATGCATGGCGGCTCTAAGCCGCTTTATCTGCCGTCTTGGAGAAAAGGCATTGCCCCTCTATCGCCTCCTCAGGCGCACCGAACACTTCGAGTGGACGGATGCTGCCACTGCCGGACTCGAAGAAATAAAGGCCATATTGGCAACAAATCCGGTCCTAGCCGCGCCAAACCTAGGCGAACCAATGTTGTTATACATCGCAGCAACGCATCAAGTTGTAAGCGCGGTACTCGTCGTCGAACGAGAGACAGAAGGGCATAAATTCCCTCTTCAAAAACCAGTGTATTATGTATCCACTGTGTTAACCCCCTGCAAGTCCTGTTACCCACACTATCAGAAGATAGCGTATGCGGTGTTCATGGCATCCCGGAAGCTCCGACACTACTTTCAAGAGTGTTCGATAACAGTGGCCTCTGAAGTACCTCTCAATGGCATTATAAATAACCGCGACGCAACGGGCAAGATTGCAAAATGGGCCATTGAGCTCTTACCATTCGACATAACTTACAAACCTCGGTGAGCTATAAAGTCACAAGTTTTGGCTGACTTTGTCGCTGAATGGACCGAAGCCGAACTCCCTAAAGAGTACGGCGCATACTCCAATTGGATTATGCACTTCGACAGCTCTAAAATGTTGGCCGGACTGGGGGCTGGCATCATCTTGACGTCCCCAACCGGGGACACAGTCCAATACGTACTTCAAATAATGTACACGGACTCCAACAATGCAGCCGAATACGAGGCCCTTTTACACGGTCTCCGGATGGCAATATCCATGGGCATTCAACGCCTAGAGGTGCGCGGGGATTCAAACCTTGCAATATCCCAAATAAATGGAGATTTCGACGCCAAGGATCCGAAAATGGCAGCATATCGCAATGCTGTCTTAAAAATGTCAGCTCGGTTTGAAGGACTCGAATTCCATCACGTAGCCCAAGATAATAACCAAGCAGCCGACATACTGGCACGCATCGGTGCAAAACGTGACGCTGTCCCTCCAAATATCTTCCTGGAGCGGCTCTTCAAGCCATCCGTACTATGGGAAGAGGAGTCCGAAAAAGACAAACCGGAAATAACTGCGCCGATCGGCGATCCAGCCGATGACATAACACCTTCAGCCCACGACATAATGGCAGTAATCGCCCTGTGGACAGAGCCATTCCTAGCCAACTGCTTAGGCAGGAACTCCCCGAAGACCAAAATGAGGCCCGCTGCATAGTCCGGCGATCGAAAGCCTACAAGGTCCATGAGGGAGAACTTTATAAGAAAAGTACAACCGGAGTCCTGCAAAGTTGTATCTCCGAAGAGGAAGGGCGAAACCTCCTGGCTGAAATTCATGCCGGACTAGGCGGACACCACGCAGCAGCCCGGGCCCTTGTAGGAAAGGCATTCCGTACAGGATTTTATTGGCCGACGGCCCAGGCAGATGCCCAGGACTTAGTCCAGAGATGCGTCGGTTGTCAGCTCTTCGCTAATCAGAGCCATATGCCACCCACCTCCCTCAAAACTATACCCATTACCTGGCCGTTCGCGGTATGGGGGCTTGATATGGTTGGACCCCTTAAAGGGGGAACCCACAAGCAAAGGTACCTATTGGTCATGGTGGATAAATTCACCAAATGGATAAATGCCAAACTGGTCAAAACGGCAGAGTCCGGACTAGTGATAGACTTTATATCCGGGGTAGTACACCGTTACAGCGTCCCCCATAGCATTATCACCGACAACGGCACGAACTTCACGGCCGATGAAGTTAAGTCATGGTGCAAAAACATGGGCATCAAGCTCGACTACGCTTCAGTCTATCACCCTCAAACCAACAGTCAAGTGGAACGAGCAAATGGTCTAATAATGAGCGACATTAAACCCATACTAGTGCGGTCACTTACAAAATCCGACACGCACTGGGTAGAGGAGCTTGACTCCGTACTCTGGGGGCTACGGAAAATGCCCAACCGTACTACCGGATTCACACCATTTTTTATGGTATACGGCGCAGAGGCAGTCCTGCCCTGCGACATTATTCATGACTCACCTCGAGTGCGCATGTACGAAGAAAGAGAGGCCGAGCTGGATCGGCAGGACAACTTGGACACATTGGAGGAAGAACGCGACGTCGCCAAGGCTCGTTCCGCATTCTATCAGCAGCAGGCTCGAAGATATCAAAGTAGAGAAGTACGGGCCAAGACTTACAACGTTGGCGAACTAGTTCTACGCCTGCCGGACAAGAAAAAGGACAAGCTCAAGCCCAAATGGGAGGGGCCCTTCATTATCGATCAAGTCCTGACTGGCGGAGCGTACCGTCTATGAAATGCATCGGACAACCGACTCGAGCCGAACCCATGGAACGCAGCCCGCCTCCGAAGATTTTACGCCTAGCGCCGGACTAAGAGTTCATCCCCTTCCCCAGTCCAAATTTTTACACTACAGCTGCACTTTGTTTTTCTCTCTTCTCTTAACCTTCTTTCATACAAAGCCCGTAAAGGCCTAAATGCAAATTGTTCGCACACACTTGATGTGCTATCCGCACTCATTATACTTGGGGGCTTCTTTTCCAGAAGCTCAATTATAAGGGCTTCATGCCCAACACATGTGTCAAGCTTCCACATGTACCTTTTACTCACCATTATATGCATCGATATGACTTAAGTTTTGGCCAAGCTGGGTTGCCTGGCTCCTGTGCTTACCCCTATGTTCCCGATTGTTCGGCTAGGAGGTAAAGGGAGCACCTCTGCGATTGTTACTGCCGGGTCAGCCGGACATGTACCTCAGACTGGGTGAAGCCGAAAGCTAGCATTCTTAAGGGATTATTCGGTCAGTGACTTGAAAGATGATTTTTTACCTACTTATTTATCTGCCCCCAGATGTTTTTCTGCTTTTTTCGCAGTCCGGGCATGCACTTTAGGGTATGCCTCCCAGGGAAAGGAACCCCTAACGGAACTATTCTCCCTGGAAGATGTTTCTTACTAACCATGTAATATAACATAACTAGTTGGGCACTTGTCTGATAAAGCACTAATGACCCCTATGCCTGGTCTCCATGCATACCTCGGTTGTTTCTAAACCACGAAGGTATTCGGACACACTCCGGACTCTAGGGTCCCGAGGTTGGAGCGAAAAGGTCGGCAAAGACAAACGATCTACAATCCGGCTAGAAGGCATTTCACATGTCATTTTAAAATACATTGTCAAATTTACTGATTGTATTCCTCCTCAATCCCGTCTAACAGGCTGTCTAACTTACAGTCCCGTTGGGAAAATTTGGCAGCCAACTCTACTTGGCTGTATACTAAACTCACAGGGATCTCCTTCCCATCGGGCCCCACCGGTCCAACTTCGGCCATGTGGTTGGGATCCGCCTTCTTGTAACGCGTCTTCACCATGGCCCAAGCCTCCCTGGCACCTTGACGGCAAGCCAAAATCTTCCACAAACGGAAGCGCTGCCGCACTCCCTGAAGCTTCTCCGCAAGCTCCCCAAGGCCCTCAGGTAGAGAAAGGGCTGGCCATAAAGCCTGGACGATGCCGCTCATTTCCTGCCGAACTCGTTCGAGTAGTTGCAACAGCTCAGGAAGTTGATCACCCGTTGATACGGGCATCTCCTCCGCAAGGCGACCTGTGAGTATACCTACAAGACACATTATGTCAATTTACTTCCTCGCCGAACTCTTCTTTTCAAAGGAGTCCGCTCAAGCACTTACTATAGATGCCGCGACGAAGCCGCTGATTCTCCTTAACAGAGCCGGATAGCCCGGCCTGAGCGCCTTTCAGCTCTTCTCTGAGCCTGGCATTGGCCTCCTGGAGCTTGTTCCTTTCTTGCTGCACCCTATTCAGCACCCTCTCGTCGGCCTTCAGCTGGCGTAGTAAATCTTGCCTGTCCGAATCTTGTCTGGCGGCACCTGCAATGTCATTATTAGACTTGCGCGCACGCCGCACAGCGCTTATATTTATTAATAAAAATGTGTTACCAGGAGGGGTCTCCGCGCTTCCTCCCGCGGCAGCAAGTGCGGCCTCAAGTTGGGCCTTGCATTCTTGCAGCTCTTGATACAGCTGGGCATTCTTCTCGGTAAGAGCCTGCATTTCAAATGATCCTTAAATCAGTTAACATAACTACTTTAAGTCTCGGGGGCTACTGGCATATATAACCATTAAATTCTGTTACCCGTATGTCTTTCACATACTGCTCCGTGGCTCTGGTAAAACCATCTTGAGCAGCACGGAGATGCGCGTCCCCTGCGTCAGCGTCCAATGCCTCAGGGGAGAAGCACGCTTAACGAAATACTGTCCGGCGGCGCCTGTGGTTAATGGCGCTCTCCACCTCAGACTTGGTGGCGGACAGTCTGTCGGCATCCTCCATTGGGGGAGTATCCGGCCTGCGCCTTGCGCTTGCCTCCCCCTCCAGGCCGGGCGTTGGAGCCTGGCTGGTATAGGTCAGATCGGCAACCTCTACGCCCGCAGTCCGGCGGGCGCTTTTTCTCCTACAAAGATCATGAGCACTCAGACGCTTCCTAGGAATGTTGCTCTGGAAATTTAAATACGAGCTATACCTTTGCACCGACATCTCAGTCCGTGCCGTGCTCCTTTTCCGCCTGCTGGTCCGGACTGACCTTCGTTGGTCAGCCGCCGCGGGCTCGGCTTCCCGCCTTGAAGGTGCTTCCTGCAAAACACCATCGTTCGCGAAGGTCAGAAATGGGCAACGAAGAGGTAATGGTGTCCGGACCTCAGTCACAGTCACCTGGAAAGCCGGACATAGTCCGGGGTAGTCCGCTGTAATGGCGACTAAAGCGTTATTCATGCTGAGTTGGTGGAACACCCCGTCGATCAGCTCCACCTTGATATCTGGGTCCTCTTCGGAGGCCGGATCCTGGGATCTTTCTGGATCCTCGGGTTGCGGAGCGGGACTTACCATGTCCTCCACAATCCGGCGTAGCTCCTGCGCCGAAGACATAATGTAAGAAGCCTAAACTTTGAAAGCATGGGTTGAGCCCTTAAAAGTATTCGCTTACCCAGCCTCTAGGGTTGTTCATGGAAAACCCATTCAAAGGGTTCGTTCGAAGGAAGTCCTCCTTCTCCCCCTTGTACAGGCCGGACAGGATCTGCACCAGATCCTCGGTCGAATCCGGCCCTTCGCGGCCATGACGGGTGGCATCGTCTTCCCCGTTGAAATCCCACATGGGTGCCCTATGTATTGCAATGGCTGTACCCTCCGCATGATGCATGTTGCCATGACTCCAATCATGGTCAACCCGGAATGGGCCAGTAATCTTATTCGGCCCATCAGGTAATGGACGCTCTTGTCTTCCTCCAATCGGGGGCTCCGTGGGCGCCAGCTGAGGCGTTTCTTCAAAGGAGCAGCACTGAACTCCGGGAGGCCAATCCGGACTGGGTCCGGTAGCGGAGCGTCTTCTATGTAAAACCACTCCGAAGGCCAGTCTTCGGACGCCTTCTTAGGGGTACCGGATGGGTATCCGGTCCCGGCAATGCGCCATATTTCGGCGCTGCCCACTTGATATATAGATCCCTCGTGAGAACGGGGTACGAGGCAGAACAGCCTCCTCCACAGTGCAAAATGGGGCTCGATGCCCAGGAATAGCTCGCAAAGAGCTACGTAGCCCGCGATATGTAGGACAGAGGCGGGCGTAAGGTGATGGAGCTGGAGTCCGTAGAACTCCAGGAGCCCGCGGAGAAACGGATGTATTGGAAATCCGAGTCCCCTTATCAGATAGGGGACGAAGCATACCCGCTCCCCTTTGTTGGGACTTGGGGTAGCCTCCGCTTGCTTCCCACCTTGGTAGGTGGCCAGCCCGGCTCGAACCGGGACCATGGAGGCCGGAGGGAGATATCCCCCCGCTTGGAGATTCACTAGCTCGTTGTGTGGAATAGAGCACCTCCTCCAATCCCCTGGCGGTGGGCTGGGAGCGCGAGAAGAGGAGCCGCGTCGACGGTCCATGATGGAATGGATTTTTAGGTCAAAGGCACTCCGACGAGTATTCACGGAAGGAAGATGTTGTGGTTTGGATCTGGATTTTTGCCTCTTTTGTAGGCGGATGACTCGCACGACTAGGGGGTGAAACATAAAAGACACCCTGGCTTTTCGCATTCGTTCGACGCATGGAAGAAGGCCATTATTGGGCGTAGAAGCCAAGAAGCACAGTATTTATGATGAAGCCGGACACTGTTCGGCAGGTACATGGAACTTGAAGGGGGAACCCGCCTTGCAACGCCGAAGACTATATACATGCTGGACTTATCGTCATTGAAGCCTGGTTCGGGGGCTACTGAGGGAGTCCTGGACTAGGGGGTGTCTGGATAGCCGGACTATCATCGTCCGCCGGACTCCAAGAATACGAAGATACAAGATTGAAGACTCCGTCCCGTGTCCGGATGGGACATTCCTTGGCGTGGAAGGCAAGCTTGGCGATACGGATATGTAGATCTCCTACCATTGTAACCGACTCTGTGTAACCCTAGCCTTCTCCGGTGTCTATATAAACCAGAGGGATTTAGTCTATAGGACACAACATACACTACAACAATCATACCATAGGCTAGCTTTAGGGTTTAGCCTCCTTGATCTCGTGGTAGATCCACTCTTGTACTACCCATATCATCAATATTAATCAAGCAGGACGTAGGGTTTTACCTCCATCGAGAGGCCCCGAACCTGGGTAAAACATCGTGTCCCTTGTCTCCTGTTACCATCCGCCTAGACGCATAGTTCGGGACCCCCTACCCGAGATCCGCCGGTTTTGAAACCGACAGTGATGATGATGATGATGATTTCCCCCTTGTCGGTGTCAAAACCGGGGGATCTCGGGTAGGGGGTCCGGATCTGTGCGTCAAGGCTGATTTTAACAGGAAGCAAGGGACACAGATGTTTACCCAGGTTCGGGCCCTCTCGATGGAGGTAAAACCCTACTTCCTGCTTGATTAATATTGAAGATATGGGTAGTACAAGAGTAGATCTACCACGAGATCGTAGAGGATAAAACCCTAGTAGCTAGCCTATGATGGTATGCTTGTAATTGTGATCGGCCTTCTAAGGACCAACCTCTCCGGCTTATATAGACACTGGAGAGGGCTAGGGTTTACATGGAGTCTGTTATAAGGAAGGAAACACAATATCCGGATCGCCAAGCTTGCCTTCCACGCAAAGGAGAGTCCCATCCGGACACGGGCCGAAGTCTTGAGTCTTGTATCTTCACGCTTCAATAGTCCGGAGTTGTACACAGTCCGGCTGTCTGGATACCCCCTAATCCAGGACTCCCTCAGTAGCCCCTGAACCAGTCTTCAATGACGATGAGTCCGGCGCGTAGTATTGTCTTCGGCATTGCAAGGCGGGTTCCTTCTCCGAATACTCCGAAGATATTATCGAACACTTGAATCGTGTCTGGATCCACAAAATGATCTTTACACACCGCTGTAGAGAGAATGATATTTCACAAATGTAATCTGCTGAGAACTTTTTCAAATGACGTGACATGTTATTACGGTCGGGTCATTATTCAAACCATTTTCCTGAAACCAGCCACATCGCATATTGCGAGGCGGTTTCCTTGACACGTCTTGTTAAAGCAAAGATCATGTCCCCTTATTACGGAATTCTCATCAACATGGGTATGGGTAATCTAACCGCGCCGCTAATCGCGGTGAGTGGGAGGCAGACGGGTTCCACCAGGCAAGTGGGGAGGCACAAAAAGCATTTACCGCCCCTATAAAGAGGTCAGGTCTCTTTCTCTTTACCCATGCCTTCTCCTTCCGTTAGCTCATTGCCCTCTGTTCGAGCCCTAACGCCCAAGCACTCTTATTCTCCATCAAAGAGAGATTTTCCAAAGTATTCCGAATCTGGAGCAGGAGGCAGATGGATGGCCTCGACCGTCCAGGAGAAGGACATCAAGAAGCTCCGGGGAGCCGGGTATCTGGCCCAGAAGATCGGCCACCGTCTCCCACCGGCGGGACAGGTCGTCCCCACTCTGGAACCTCACGAGAGAGTCGTGTTCCTTCCCCATTTTGTCCGCGGGCTCGGGTTTCCCCTTCACCCATTTGTTCGGGGAGTCATGTATTACTACGGGATCAATTTTCATGATCTTTCCCCCAACTCCTTCCTCAATATCTCGACGTTCATCGTCGTGTGCGAGGCTTTTCTCTGGATCCCACCTCACTTCGGCCTATGGCTGAAGATTTTCAATGTGAAACCCAAGGTGGTGAGTGGTGAACACGCCGAGTGCGGCGGCGCCATGGTAAGCAAGATGCCCAAGGCCGCTTGGCCGAAGGGCGCTTTCAACGACTCCGTCAAGGAGTGGCAGCAGCAGTGGTTCTATATCACCGAACCACGCGGCAAAAAGTGGGCGGCAGCCCCAGAGTTCAGATCCGGAGCTCCACTGCGGCTCACGTCCTGGCCCAAGAAGGGCCCGAGCTGGTCCTCATCCCATGAGCTGTCACTGCTCCAGACGCGCGTTCAGAGTGTGGTTGACAAGGACGTCAAACTCGTCGACGCAGTCTAGGTGATGCTAGTTCGCCTAGTTTTCCCCTGTCAGCGCCGAGCTTGCACTCTGTGGGAGTTCGACCCAACCGAGCACCAAACCCTTCAGGAGCTTTATGATTCCTGCCACAAGGATATCTGGAAGGTGCTCTTCATGTCCGGCAAATCATGGCCGGGCCCCGCTGAGGACCCTGGGTATCAACTATCCCATTCTGCAAGCTCGGTAAGTTACAGCCACACTCTGTCCATTCATGCTTCGGCTGGCATGTCATGAGGGAGACATCTTAATCGTGTTTCATTGTGACCTCAGGGATGGATAAAGAAGGTGGAGCGGATACATTGTCCGGCCCCGCTGCTGGAGGAACCGACCGGACCTCTTTTGTCGAAGATGCTGGTCCCCACGCCTTACGAGGCGCCAAAGAAGGAGGACTCCAAGAAGGTCAAGAAGACCCGAAGTGGCCTCCGTCGTCGCGAGGCTTCGGACGCAAAATCCGAAGACTCAAGCGACGCTCCTTCTTCAGAAGGCGAAGAGGAGGAAGCAGAGGAGGACAAGCCTCACTATGAAGATGGGAGGAAGTGTGCAGCTTCCCCGTCCCTAGAGGCCGAATCACCCAAGATGGGGAAAGGTTCCGTCCTAGAGACATCCGCCACTACTGCCGACAGCAGCCCAGAGAGGGATCCCAGGGCCCAGCCCCTGGAGAAGTCGTAAGTATATGGAATCCTCACACGCATATGCGTCCGGGATTGTTTTTGGATATGGTAGCTTTAACCGTTGCCATATTTTGCACATCCCGATGAGGTCTCGCACCGAATAGTCCTCATCGGAGGATTCGCTGGGCTCAGACGCCTTGGCGAGCGAGATGCCTCCACGGGCCCCTTCCCCAAAGTCCAGGCGCAACACTGAGGTGTCATCTCGATAGGACCCGGACCAGGGAGGACATATCCCTGGAGCCAGACACACGGGGGCGGATAAGGCCCCCGGGACTTCTAAGGTTCCAGAATCAAGCGAACAGCCACCTTCGATGGTGGGAGGCCAGCCTACCCCGCCGGCATCCTCTGTTCGAGCAGAGCTGCCCGGCGGTCTATCGACAGAGTCCTGCTTTGGCCTTATAAAGGCCTTTGAGGTATGTTTCCTAAGAAACCTTTGAGGAATTGTCATAATATGAGTAGTAGCCCCTGATGCGCTGTCCGGCGGAGGAGACAGAGCGGATCAAACCCTTTGCTTTCGCAGGAGCCTATGTGAATGACGTATATCCCTTTGTGTGAAAACAGGCGTCTGCAGAAAGGACGGCCGCTTATAACGTGAAAGTGTCCGAACTGAAGCAGAGCCTTGCACGGGCCGGGGAAGAACTTGGCCGTGTGAAGAAGCAATTGGAAGACAAGCAAGGTATGTTGAGAACATTTGTCTTGAAGTTGGCACGAATGAATATTTGTGCTTAGTGAAAAGTGTTTGTATTGTATTTTCAGGAGCGAGTGCCGAATATGAGGCACTAAAGAAGGCTGTGTCTGATGCCAACGAGAAGGCTGCCGCCGAACAGGCGCTTCATGAAAAACACGAGGCCAGGGTCATCGCAGCTGAGCGAGAGCTCCAGGAAGCTGTGAAGAAAAGCGAGGGCTTGGAGCAGAGTCTAATAAGGAAAGAATCCGAACTCGCCCAAGCTCTCGAGGCTGCGGAAGGTGCTCGGGAAGAAGCATGAGGTGCTGCGCAGGACATCCAAGAGGCCCGGAAAGTTGCGGCTGGTAAGGCCTTTTGTATTCTTAGCCCTTTGTACATGATAATGGGAAGAATCTTAAGTGGCAAGCTGAATTCTTATTTCTCCAGGGGCTTTTGCCGATCTTCCTCACAGCATATCAGATGCCGCCCAATTCTACCGAACCGAGGAGAAGAAGTCTGCGGAGAGGGATTTCTGGTCACAGTATTTGGCGCCGAACTATCCGGTGCCTTTTATCGATCAGCTGAAACAGCTGTTCGAACTGCACCAAGCGGCCGAACTAGACATGAAGGACTTAGTTGTCCGGCTGTGGCCTGCGGAGCCAATTCCAAGCAGTTACTTCGGACTCGTCAAGCAGATTGTGGGCGCCTGTCCTCGGCTTGATGCTATCAAGCGATCAGTCTGTATAGAAGGCACGCGCATGGCGTTTGCCCGTGCAAAAGTGCATTGGGGGAAGCTTGACGCGGAGAAGCTGATGACTGAGGGGCCGCCGGAGGGTAAGGAGCACCACAAGCCCAAGCTGTACTATGAAGGTGTACTGAAAGGGGCCCGCCTTGTGGCGGCTAAGTGTGCCAAAGACATTATATTTCCCTGAGGGCATTCGCGCCGCTTTTTGTAATATGGGATAATGGCATTTTTATTATATATTGCATGTTTTGTTTGAACATATGTTCTTCCTGTGCGGCTGTTTATTGTATGTACATCCTGAGAGTTGGCCAGTCGTCGGCTTCCGACCCCACGCAGAAAAGAATACGGGGGTGTTCGGGGTATATCTGAACGCTCTTTATCCCATAGTTGGGTCCTTTTAAGGAGGTGTTTCTCACCACGAACCAGGCAATCGGACTATAAGGCTTTATCACTCTCACTTAGCCATAGGAATTCGAGTATGGTCGGCGCAGCCCCTAGTGTTTGGAAGGCCGAACTAGGGACTCTATTGGTGCCTAATCGGAAGACCGATCCGTCGCACTCTGCATTTATAATGGCGTTGTGCGGAATAAATATTTAAGGATTTTACAACCTCTCGAACAGCTGACCAGCTCTTGCTGCATCATGACAGTCGGTTTTGGGCTTTCTCTACTAAGGTGCTCGTCTGGCAGAACTAGGACACAATCGCAGTAGTTCTCCCAGTGCTACCTTAGCCGATAGAACGGAACGTAAGGTACCAAAACATGGGAGCCGGGCAAACCCAACCAATGACCCAAGACATGATTTGGAGCTGATGCATATAGTTCTATAAGTTCGGGGTGCCGAGCAACCGAAAAGGTGGTCGGACTTTATTGCTGTACTGTGCAGCCCCTGGCATAACCGGGCGTAACACGAAGCATGGCTGCCATTTTTGGCAAAGAGGCATCAGCGATAAATGTCGGCCGATAAGTGTTATTTAAATCTACTCATTGTAGTAGGATGATATGTCTATGCATATGAGTACGATGTATGAAAAGAGGCGTTTTTGGCGGAACCTGTGATGGACGGACTAGAGGGGGTTGTGAGTGGATCAAGAGTGAATCCAAACTGCCTTCTACCTGCATGTTCCTGCCATTGTGTGTCCGAGCTGATTCCACATCGCCAATCCTGTTTAGTGTCAAAGTTAGTTCGTAAAGGCAAATGCTATGAGGCAGCTGAACGTCCTCCTGTGGTTGGTCTAAGGGTTCCTGATCGGACCCTGGTGAACCCAGTCGTTATACCGTGAAATAGCACGGACTCCTCAGTTGGTGTCCGGATAGTTGGCTGTCATATCAAAGTTTTGATAGGCATGCGCGACTCGCTACTCCGGCAGCTGTGTGGTTTCCTGCTCGAAGTGCGGAGTCCGGCCTTGCCCGTGGGCGTGATTGTATCACACGGTGTTGGCTTGATGGTTTATCGCGTGGAGTCTTGGTCAACGTGGTTCGTCCCATTAGCATACGGTAAATTACCGTGTGAGGGGAAGGTGCCGAAGGATTACTCTTTGGCGTGGTATTTTTTAGTGATTCGAAAGACAACTGTTAGGGTGGTGGGCCAATGAACTTGGCCTTTGCACCTGGCATCCTTTAGAAGATGTTATTTGTGGCTTCGTACCCGTGGGGGCTTTATGTGTGATGGAGCCCCGGACTACCAGGTCTAGGGGTACGGCAATTGAATTGTTGTGGTTGGTGTGATCGAGGGCGATCGGCCGTACTTTTATGCTCTGGGGGGGTCTCTTGATTAGACGCCTCCCCTCATTGTTTCCGGCACACGGCTAGCCGCCTTGTTTTGAGAATCCGGCATTCTCTATTGGTATGCTTTGCCGTCCTTCTAGGAGTACCATGAATTTCACATGGTTGATTGAGTGTGTGGCCCGGGCCGAATAGGCTTGAGCTGCTCTTTGTCCATTGACCGGACTGGGGTTTGCTGGACCTGGTGCCAGTTTCCTTGACTTGACGTTTGTGACCACTACACCGAGGCTTGAGGGTGTCTCTTTGTGTATCCTTCTTACTATCTTGGACCGTAATGATGTATGGACGTCGGGGTGTGTGCCTTGGGTTCTCCTGCTTGAGTTGAGGTAGCCAGTTGTGCCGTGTATGCCCTTTGTTGGGGCTGTCGAGTTCGTACTTTTTGGTGGCCAGTACCTTGGTCCACCTATCCAATAGCAAGTCTTGGTCACCTTTAAGCTGCTCTTGCTTCCTTTGCAGGCTCCTTGCCGTGGCCATGAGCCGTCGCTTGAAGGGAACTTGTTCCACTGGATCTTCAGGTATGCCGAATTCGTCATTGCCGAGGCTTACCTCGTCGTCGGAGGGGGGTGTATAGTTGTCCCTCTCCAAGTATCCCATCGTGACCAGTCCGGCTTGCTTGAAGGTAGGCTGATTAGGGTTGTATTCCTCTTCGGCACCATCCGGATTACTTTTGTCTCCGGGGCCGGTGTTGATGTGGCGGGGCTTGGAGTGGCGCCGAAGGCGCCCATGCTTTGGTTTTCCTCCTGAGGGGTTATCCTCTGTTGCCTCGTCACCATTTGTTTCCTTCGGATTGTCCACCATATATATATCGCATGAGGAGGTGGGCGTACACCGACCTGTGAGCGGTGGCTCCTGTAATTCTCCTGCATCGTCGTCTATACCGTTGATGTCTTCGGAGTCGAAGTCAAGCACGTCGGTTAAGTCATCGACCATGGCAATGAAGTGGGTGGTGGGTGGGCAACAAATTTTGTCGTCGCCTGCTTCCCACTCGAGCCGGATATAGTTCGGCCTAGAGCCTCCTGACAAAGGGAGAGACTTCAATGAGTTCAGCATGTCGCCAAAGGGCAAGTGCTGAAAGATGTCTGCAGCGGTGAACTCCATTATCGGAGCCCAACCAGGCTCGGCGGGCTCGGGAACACGCGGACTGGAACCTACAACCGGATACGAATCCAGGGGTCCGGAGTCACAGGCTTCCTCAGAAGTGAGACCTATGTTTGGCTCCACCGCCGATGAGGGTACGGCCTGCGGGGCGGGGTCCATCCCTCCGTCCCTAGGCAACGCAGCCAGCTCGGGATTTAAATCCGGGGCTACTACAGGGGTGATATCCCGAGTGTTCTCCGACAGCAGGTCCAGGCCATGCTTGTCGTGACTGTCCGGTGCTCTTGGCGCGGGCCCGAATCCATCGAAGATCAAGTCTCCGCGGATATCCGCCGTGTAGTTCAGGTTTCCAAACCTAATTTGATGGCCAGGGGCGTAGCTGTCAATCTGCTCCAGATGGCCAAGCGAATTGGCCCGCAGTGCGAAGCCGCCGAACACAAAGATCTGTCTGGGGAGGAAAGTCTTACCCTGGACCATGTCGTTGACGATGATTGAAGGAGCCATCGAGCCCGGTAGCAACGACACAGAGGAACTCTCAATGAAAGCACCAATGTCGGTGTCAAAACCGGCGGATCTCGGGTAGGGGGTCCCGATCTGTGCGTCAAGGCTGATGGAACAGGAAGCAATGGACACAGATGTTTACCCAGGTTCGGGCCCTCTCGATGGAGGTAAAACCCTACTTCATGCTTGATTAATATTGAAGATATGGGTAGTACAAGAGTAGATCTACCACGAGATCGCAGAGGCTAAAACCCTAGAAGCTAGCCTATGATGGTATGATTGTAATTGTGATCGGCCTTCTAAGGACCAACCTCTCCGGTTTATATAGACACCGGAGAGGCTAGGGTTTACATGGAATCGGTTACAAGGAAGGAAACACAATATCCGGATCGTCAAGCTTGCCTTCCACGCAAAGGAGAGTCCCATCCGGACATGAGCCGAAGTCTTGAGTCTTGTATCTTCACGCTTCAATAGTCCGGACATTGTACACAGTCCGGCTGTCCGGATACCCCCCTAATCCAGGACTCCCTCACCCCTCCCGGAGGGATGTTTCCTCGGCAGAACAGCTCCGCCGGAGCCCTAGATTAGTTCCGCCAAGGTTCTGCCTCGAGACGGCAGCGCTTCGTACCGAAAGCTTCCCTCTTTTTTTCCAGGGTAAAAGACACCTTATACCAGAAGATGGGCATTGGGGGGCTTCCAGGTGGCCCACGAGGCGGGGGGCGCGCCCAGGGGGCAGGGCGCGTCCTCCAGCCTCGTGGACAGTGGGTGGCCCCCTCTAGTGCTTTCTTCGCCCAATATTTTTAATATATTCCAAAACTGACTTTCGTGGAGTTTCTGGACTTTTGGAGTTGTGCGGAATAGGTTTCTAATATTTGCTCCTTTTCCAGCCCAGAATTCCAGTTGTCAGCATTGTCCCTCTTTATGTAAACCTTGCAAATAAGAGAGAAAAGGCATACGTATTGTGACATAATGTGTAATAACAGCCTATAATGCAATAAATATCGCTATAAAAGCATGAGGTAAAATGGACGTATCAACTCCCCGAAGCTTAGACCTCGCTTGTCCTCAAGCGAAAGCCGATATCGAAAAATATGTCCACATGTTTAGAGATAGAGGTGTCGATAAAATAACATACGGACATGAGGGCATCATGATCATTCTTAGAATAGCAACATATATATATTGTCATATGATTTATTATGCTGAAGCAAAAATCTATTCACAATGTAAAGTATGAATGAGAAACTTCATTGAAAACTCGCAAACTATAATCTTAGTCATTGAAGCAATTGCAATTTAACATAACATGGAAAGAGTCAATATAAGAGCTTTTCAGCAAGTCCACATACTCAACTATCATTTAGTCTTTCACAATTGCTAACACTCATGCAATACTGATGGGTATTGTCGGATATCGGGTTCCAGCAAAACCCTTAAGGTTCGAACTCTGGGGTGCGCACGAAGATCTTCTCCCTAGATCCACGTCCCCAAATCTCGCCGTGAATCTAAGCTACATGATGAACAACTCAAGGGACACGAGGTTTATACTGGTTTGGGCCACCGTTGTGGTGTAATACCCTAATCCAGTGTGTGGTGTGGTGGATTGCCTCTGGGGCTGATGATGAACAGTACAGAGGAAGAATAGCCTCGTGAGGGGTGTTCTTGAGCAGGCGCCGTGTTCTACTTGGAATGGATTCGATCCCCTCCTACTGTTGTGGCTAGATCTGTATATAGAGGCCCTGGTCCTCTTCCCAAATATTGAGCGGGAAGGGAGCCAACAACGGCCATTTTGAAGGGGGACAACTAGTACAAGCTATCCTGACTAAAGGTGGTCTTCGACTGACAAAGGCACTAGTGATGACGCCGTATTGGGCTCCACGGTGATCTCCATCTTGCCGTCCTGCTGGTCTTGGTCTTGTTGCACCAATATGGAAACCTTTGCCTGATGCGCCTGTGCTTGCCCCCTTTGCACCAAAGAGGAAACAAGGACACTGCGCAGGCTGGCACCCGCCTGGCGCCCGCCTGGTCTTGGTCGTCAGGGCTTGCGTCATGAGCACCTCACGAGGTACTCCTTGCCTTGATCTCTCCGCCTCCTCGCGAGCCTGCCTGGGGAGGCCGCCCTGTGAGGCTTGGCCCCTCGCGAGGGACTTGAACTTGGGTGGATGAAGATGGGCCGTACTGGGCCACTGCTTGAGCCAAGCCGCAGGCCGCAGGCAGGCAAGTCTGGGGAACCCCGTTCCGAGAACGCCGACAGTAGCCCCTGGACCCAAGGCGCGCTTGATACGTATCCAACGTATCTATAATTTATGAAGCATTCATTCTATTTTATCATCTGTTTTGGATGTTTATGGGCTTTATTATACACTTCTATATTATTTTTGGGACTAACCTATTAACCGGAGGCCCAGCCCATATTGCTGTTTTCTTGCCTATTTCAGTGTTTCGAAGAAAAGGAATATCAAATGGAGTCCAAACGGAATGAAACCTTTGGGAGTGTTATTTTTGGAATGGAAGCAACCCAGGGAACTTGGA
The DNA here is from genome assembly GCA_963921465.1 of Triticum timopheevii. Lineage (NCBI taxonomy): Eukaryota > Viridiplantae > Streptophyta > Magnoliopsida > Poales > Poaceae > Triticum > Triticum timopheevii. The sequence continues at coordinate 245,817,692 of OY997262.1, read as the reverse complement.
GTGCAAGCAAGGGAAGCTTCAAGGAGGCCACGAGATAGGGAGGCGCACCCACCCCCCTGTGCGCGCCCTCCACACTTGTGGACCCCTCCAGGCTCCCCCAACCGACTTCTTTCACCTATATAAGTCCACATACCCTAAAACCTTTGAAGAAAACAATAGATCGGGAGTTCTGCCGCCGCAAGCCTCTGTAGCCACCAAAAACCTCTCAGGATCCCTTTTCGGCACCCTGCCGGAGGGGGGATCCCTCACCGGTCGCCATATTCATCATCCCGGCGCTCTCCATGACGAGGAGGGAGTAGTTCACCCTCGGGGCTGAGGGTATGTACCAGTAGCTATGTGTTTGATCTCTCTCTCTCTGTCTCTCGTGTTCTCTCTATGGCACGATCTTGATGTATCGCGAGCTTTGCTATTATAGTTGGATCTTATGATGTTTATCCCCCTCTACTCTCTTGTGATGAATTGAGTTTTCCTCTTGAAGTTATCTTATCGGATTGAGTCTTTAAGGATTTGAGAACACTTGATGTATGTCTTGTCGTGCTTATCTGTGGTGACAATGGGATATCATGTGATCCACTTGATGTATGTTTTGGTGATGAACTTGCGGGTTCCGCCCATGAACCTATGCATAGGGGTTGGCACACGTTTTTGTCTTGACTCTCCGGTAGAAACTTTGGGGCACTCTTTGAAGTACTTTGTGTTGGTAGAATAGATGAATCTGAGATTGTGTGATACATATCGTATAATCATGCCCACGGATATTTGAGGTGACAATGGGGTATCTAGGTGACATTAGGGTTTTGGTTGATTTGTGTCTTAAGGTGTTATTTTAGTATGGACTCTATGATGGATTGAATGGAAAGAATGGCTTTATGTTATTTTACTACGGACTCTTGAATAGATAGAATGGAAAGGATAAGTTTGAGGTGGTTTCGTACCCTACCATAATCTCTTTGTTTGTTCTCCACTATTAGTGGCTTTGGAGTGACTCTTTGTTGCATGTTGAGGAATAGTTATATGATCCAATGTTATTATTGTTGAGAGAACTTGCACTAGTGAAAGTATGAACCCTATGCCTTGTCTCCTACCATTGCAATACTGTTTACGCTCACTTTTATCATTAGTTACCTTGTTGTTTTTATATTTTCATATTAAAAAAACCTATATCTACCATCCATATTGCACTTGTATCACCATCTCTTCGCCGAACTAGTTCACCTATACAATTTGCCGTTGTATTGGGTGTGTTGGGGACATAAGAGACTCTTTGTTATTTGGTTGCAGGGTTGCTTGAGAGAGACCATCTTCATCCTACGCCTCCCATGGATTGATAAACCTTAGGTCATCCACTTGAGGGAAATTTCCTACTGTCCTACAAACCTCTGCACTTGGAGGCCCAACAACGTCTACAAGAAGAAGGTTGTGTAGTAGACATCAAGCTCTTTTCTGGCACCGTTGCTGGGGAGGTGAGTGCTTGAAGGTATATCTATTGATCTTGCAATCTAATCTTTTTGTTTCTTGTTTATCACTAGTTTAGTCTATAAAAGAAAACTAAAAAATGGAATTGAGTTTGTCTCATACGCTTCATCTTTTTAATATCTTTCATGAGTATGATGAAAAGGAAAATTGTGCTCAAGTGCTAGAAGAAGAATGCATTAAAATGCTTGGCACTAAATCTTTGTATGATGAGCATGATTGCAATGTTGTTAGTATGAACTCTTTGAATATCCATAGTACTAATGATGATTGCACTAGTTATGATGAAAATGTCTTCTATAAGCATGTCGATTTTTGTGGAGAGCATGGGGTTTGCATGTACACACCAAATAGGGAAAATAGATATTGCAAGAGGCACAAGCATTTAGAAACTAAATGGTTGCAAGAAAGTCTAAATGTGAGTACTGAAAAATTACAATTCCTTTGCCGTACTTGTGAACTTTGCAATGAATGTGGTCATTTACATCTCCGATGCAAATTATTTCATGATCGAATCGTGTCCATAAATTGTGATGATTTGATTTCCCTTGCACATTATAATGAACTTAGTTTGCTTTTGGGTTATGAAGAATTGAAACGTTTAACTAAGAATCTTCCAGAATTTGCCCTTGAGAAATTTCTTGATATAGATCTAGAGGAGATTTATTTGTATCGTGCGGTGAATTGCATTGAAAATCCTTATATTGCCAATTACATAAAGAAAAGGAAGCAAATAGAAGATGAAGATAATACTAATGAAAGGGAAGAGACTTCCCAATATCCTCCTATTATTTCTTATGATGAATCAGGTAACAAGGAGGAGCTTTCTATTCAACCAATCTCATCAATAAGGAGCTCAGAGAAGAATGTTAAACCCACACATAATGTGAATAAGAAAAAGAAAAAACGGAGAAGCAAAGGTAAAAAGGTATCCCTCCCAAATGATGTTGCTCCTACTACTCATTGTGATGATGATAATTGCTATACTATTGGTGCTATCCATACTATTAATGATGAGAGTGATTATGCTTATGATATGAAAGGGCCCAAGCTTGGGGAAGCTATGTTCGATGAGGATGATATATTTGAGAATATATTTGCTGCCATTAATGTTTGTCCCAAGCTTGGGGATGCTACGTTTAATGAAGATGATATTTATAGCCTCCCAAGTTTTGATATGCAAAGTTGTTATGATGATAGTGCCTCTTACCTATCATGATTATATTGATGAAAGTGGGTTTGGAGGAGTGTCAACTTTAGGAAGTAGCGATCCCACTATTTTGGAGGATGTTTAATCTTATTGTGATGAATATGAAAGTGGATTTGGAAGAGTATCAACTTTATTTAGTGATGATTCCAATATCTTGGAAGAGGTTTCAATCGATTATGATGAGAACAAAGTTGATACTTATGATGATTATTGTGATGAAACTTATGCTATAAAAAGTAGTGATGATTATATTTATAAAACTTGTCATGATTATGATTACCCTTTTTCTGAACATTACTCTTTTAATGTGGAAACAATTTATAGTATTCAAGTCTCTTATGATACTCCCACTATTCCGAATAAGAAGAATTTTGCTTATGTGGAGAGTAGTAAATTTTCTATGCTTGTAGATCATGAAAAGAATGCTCTAGATGCTGGCTATATTGTTGAATTCATTCATGATGCTACTGAAAATTATTATTTTGAGGGAGGAACATATGCTTGTAGGAATTGCAATAATGTCAAGTTTCCTTTCTATGTGCTTCAAGTTTTGAACTTATGCTTGTTTTGCCTTCCTATGCTAGTTGATTATTGTTCCCATAAGTTGTTTGCTCACAAGATCACTATGCATAGGAAGTGGGCTAGACTTAAATGTGCTAGTCATATGCTTCATGATGCTCCCGTTATGTTTCAATTCTTATCTTTTATGTGAGCATCATTGTCATCATCATGCCTAGCTAGAAAGGCATTAAAGAAAAGCGCTTGTTGGGAGACAACCCAATATTTACCCTGACTGTTTTTGTGTGCCCACATGATTATGCTACTATAGTAATCATGTTTTATAGATTTTGTTTCAATAAAGTGCCAAGTAATACCTTTAGGATAGCTTACGGTGATAGTTGTGTTGATCCTGCTGAAAATCAGAAACTTTTGCACCAAGTAAATTAGTTTTGATAATTCACAGAAACGTGTTTCTGATCTGATTCGTTTTGCTCTGGATTGGTACAACCATTTCTTAGGACTTGCTAATTTGGTAGGATTTGTGGAGTTCAAGAAGTATACGTTTTATACAGATTACAACAGACTGTTCTGTTTTTGACAGATTCTGTTTTCTATGTGTTGTTTGCTTATTTTAATTAATCTATGAGTAGTATCGGAGGGTATGAACCATAGAAAAGTTGGAATACAGTAGATATTACACCAATATGAATTTATAATGAGTTCATTACAGTACCTAAGTGGTGGTTTTATTTTCTTATACTAATGGAGCTTACGAGTTTTCTATTGAGTTTTGTGTTGTGAAGTTTTCAAGTTTTGGGTAAAGATTCGATGGACTATGGAATAAGGAGTGGCAAGGGCCAAAGCTTGGGGATGCCCAAGGCAGCCCAAGGTAATATCCAAGGACAACCAAGAGCCTAAGCTTGGGGATGCCCCGGAAGGCATCCCCTCTTTCGTCTTCGTTTATCGGTAACTTTATTTGGAGCTATATTTTTATTCACCACATGATATGTGTTTTGCTTGGAGTGTCATTTTCTTTTGTTAGTATTTGCTTGATGTTTGAATACAATACCAAGATCTGAAATTCGTTAATGAGAGAGAGTCTTCACATAGTTACATAATTATTTAGCTACTCATTGATCTTCACTTATATCTTTTGGGAGTAGTTTGTCATTTACTCGTGTGCTTCACTTATATCCTATGAGTAAACTATTGAATGAGTTGATTGTCATAAATCTGAAATTATATATGTCTCATTTGCTTATCCCATGGGGAGTAATGACTTCACATCTAAAAAGTAGAGGTTGTAAATTTATTGAAGGTTAGCAAGCATTGTATTGGTCATTTGAACAATTCAAGAAAGAATATTGAAGGAAGAGAGATTTCACATATAAATATACTATCCTAGACATCTTTTATAATTGTGAGCACTCATTAAGTATGCTAAAGCGTTGATGTTGGACAAGGAAGACAACGTAATGGGTTATTTTTTCTCACATCTCAGTTTAAGTATATTGTCATGGATCATTCAAACATGTTGAGCTTGCCTTTCCCCCTCATGCTAGCCAAAATTCCTTGCACCAAGTAGAGATACTACCTGTGCTTCCAAATATCCTTAAACCTAATTTTTCCATGAGAGTCCACCATACCTACCTATGGATTGAGTAAGATCCTTCAAGTAAGTTGTCATCAGTGCATGCAATAAAAATTGCTCTGTAAATATGTATGATCTATTAGTGTGAAGAAAATAAGCTTTATACGATCTTGTTATGGAAGCAATAAAAGCGACGGACTGCATAATAAAGGTCCATATACAAGTGGCAATATAAATTGGCGTTCTTTTGCATTAAGATTTTGTGCATTCAACCATAAAAGCGCATGACAACCACTGCTTCCCTCTGCGAAGGGCCTATCTTTTACTTTATGCAAGAGTCAAGGTCATCTTCACCTTTCCCTTTTTCATTTTATCCTTTGGCAAGCACCTCGTGTTGGAAAGATCCTGATATATATATATATATATATATATATATATATATATATCGAATTGGATGTAAGTTATCATGAACCATTATTGTTGAATCACCCAAAGGTGAATACGTTGGGAGGCGAAATTATAAGCCCCTATCTTTCTTAGTGTCCGATTAAAACTCCATAACCATAAGTATTGCATGAGTGTTAGCAATTGTAGAAGACTATATGATAGTTGAGTATGTGGAGTTTGCTAAATCAAAGCTCTGACATAGACCCTTCCTGAAAATAAGATGAATTGTAATTGTTTGATGACTAAGAATGAAGTTTGCTAGCTTTCAATAAAGTTAATGGTCTATGCTTCAACATGTGAATTGATTGTTACTTGTTCGTGAGAAGTTTTATGAGATGAACTATTGTTATGACTTATAATCATGCTAGAAACGGTGATTGAAATTATCATTGATCAAACTTATGCAACTGCTAGCATTCACACTTCATAATTTTTTTCTTTTATCATTTACCTACTCGAGGACGAGCAGGAATTAAGCTTGGGGATGCTGATATGTCTCCAACGTATCTATAATTTATGAAGCATTCATACTATTTATCATCTGTTATGGATGTTTACGGGCTTTATTATACACTTATATATTATTTTTGGGACTAACCTATTAACTCGAGGCCCAGCCCATATTGATGTTTTCTTGCCTATTTCAGTGTTTCGAAGAAGGAATATCAAACGGAGTCCAAACGGAATGAAACCTTCGGGAGCGTTATTTTTGGAACGGAAGCAACCCAGGGAACTTGGAGTGCAAGCCAGGGAAGCTTCAAGGAGGCCACGAGATAGGGGGCGCGCCCACCCCCTAGGCGCACCCTCCACTCTCGTGGGCCCCTCGAGGCTCCCCCGACCGACTTCTTTCGCCTATATAAGTCCACATACCCTAATACCTTCGAAGAAAACAATATATCGGGAGTTCCGCCGCCGCAAGCCTCTGTAGCCACCAAAAACCTCTCGGGAGCCTGTTCCGGACCCTGCCGGAGGGGGGATCCCTCACCGGTGGCCATCTTCATCATCACGGCGCTCTCCATGACGAGGAGGGGGTAGTTCACCCTCGGGGCTGAGGGTATGTACCAGTAGCTATGTGGTTGATCTCTCTCTCTCTCTCGTGTTCTCTCTATGGCACGATCTTGATGTATCGCGAGCTTTGCTATTATAGTTGGATCTTATGATGTTTCTCCCCCTCTACTCTCTTGTAATGGATTGGGTTTTCCCTTTGAAGTTATCTTATCGAATTGAGTCTTTAAGGATTTGAGAACACTTGATGTATGTCTTGCCGTGCTTATCTGTGGTGACAATGGGTGAGGGAGTCCCGGACTAGGGGGTGTCCGGATAGCCGAACTATCATCTTCGGCCGGACTCCCGGACTTTGAAGATACAAGATTGAAGACTTCGTCCCGTGCCCGGATGGGACTTTCCTTGGCGTGGAAGGCAAGCTTGGCGATACGGATATGTAGATCTCCTACCATTGTAACCGACTCTGTGTAACCCTAACCCTCTTCGGTGCCTATATAAACCGGACGGTTTTAGTCCGTAGGACGAACAACAATCATACCATAGGCTAGCTGCTAGGGTTTAGCCTCTCTGATCTCGTGGTAGATCTACTCTTGTACTACCCATATCATCAATATCAATCAAGCAGGAGTAGGGTTTTACCTCCAGCGAGATGGCCCGAACCTGGGTAAAAACATCGTGTCCCTTGTCTCCTGTTTCCATCCGCCTAGACGCACAGTTCGGGACCCCCTACCCGAGATCCGCTGGTTTTGACATCGACGTTGGTGCTTTCATTGAGAGTTCCTCTGTGCCGTCGCCATCAGGAAGGATGCCCCATCCCGTATTTAAAGACGGCACTGTGGCTAAAGGAGCTTTGGCTATCGGCCAAACTCTCCGGATAGGCGGTTTCCTTATGACCGTGTCAGGAGCCCGACTCAATGTCACATCGATCTAGCCTGTAACACCTCATATCACTTTGCGGCCTCACGCACGGTATTCCCACGGGTGTTGCCTTACCTTTGCCTGGGACTGTTTGCGCCTTTTGGCACATGTATATGATAGTGTCGCTAGCATCCATATGATAAGGAGCCCGGGCTGACATGGCTAGTCGTAAACCCAAAGTGGCACAGACTTATAGGGACAGGCATCCATGACCCAGCATCGAACGTGTCGGTCATCAGCGAGTAAGTTCCGGGCTGTAGCACTGGGCTAGCAGGACTCCGGTAAACCGGGCTATAGCGGGCTAACAGGACTCCGGTACTCAACGCGTGACATTTCCCCGAAGGGACAGACACAGGAACGAAGAAGGACACATGCCGGCCAGCCTAAGTGTTCCGGAGCAGTAGCAAGCTACCATGGCTCGGTGGAAACACTAGGAGACATTTCCCGGTAAGAGAGGCTACTAAGAATAAACAACTAGATAGCCAGATCCCACCCATACCAAGCATTTCAATAACATACACACAATATGCTCGATATGTGCAAATACAACATGGCATCACAACATGACTCTACGACTCAAGTATTTTATTCAATAGGCTCCGAGGAGCGAGATATTACAAACATGGGTCTCATGACCCAACATTCAGAGCATACAAATCAAAGCACACGCGGAAACTTAACATGTCTGAGTACAGACAACTATAAATGAAAAAGGCTAAGAAGCCTGACTATCTACCAGATCCTGCCGAGGGCACAAGATCGTAGCTGAGGTAACAAGCTAAACATCAAAGTCCATGTGGAACTACTAGCGAGACTGAAGTCACTCTGCAAAAACATAAAATAGGCAAACGTGAGTACAAATGTACCCAGCAAGACTTACATCAGAACTAACTACATATGCATCATTATCAACAAAAGGGGATGGTGGGGTTTAACTGCAGCAAGCCAGCTTTGACTCGGTGGCTATCCTGAACTACGACTGCAAGTAACTCTTTTGAGGTGGCGCACACGAGTACACATATTCACCATATCAATACACCACTATGGATCCGCTCCCGTCTCCCTACGAGAACGCCATCCATAGCACTCACGCTTATCTTGCGTATTTTAGAGTATCCACTTCCACTTGTCTATGGACTGATATAGGCAACCCAGAAGTCCTTTACCGCGGACACGGCTATTCGAATAGATGATGTTAACCCTGCAGGGGTGTACTTCTTCATACATGTTTCCACCACTTAGCGTCTGCACACGACATGTGCTCGGCAGACTTCAAGCGAAAGCCGACGTGGGTGTAGACCACGACCTACCTAAACACTCAAGTCTCTAGTCCAGGTTTATCGCCTATTCGGGTTCCATCCATGAGGAGATCCGGCCGGAGTTTCGCTCACAGCCCCAAACGATGTGAATAGGGTTCCGTGACACCAAACGGGCGCCCGGTTTACCCGGCCACGTGCCTACCGCATCACAGCCCACCCCTCCGGTCAGCGCTGCGAACGGACTCCAGCATACTACAAACACCAAAAACTACTTGCAACTCCTGGACAGAGGACAAGGGTGAATAAGAAGTCGAGCGGGGTCATATTTCAGGGCCCAATGCATGGTAGTAGCTGAATCATGGATCACAAACACAGAACTTAGTTCCTGAGGACGGCTTCAATGAGACAACCCACCATGTACTCCTACATGGCCTCTCACCGATACCTTTACCAAATCGTGTTCACACACTTAGCTCACACATAGTAGGACATGTTCACACACCTCTGATTCATCCCCGATGAATCAGACCTGACTCAACTCTAAGCAATAGCAGGCATGACAAACAAACATGAATGAGTAGGCACAACAGGGCTCAAACAACTCCTACTCATGCTAGTGGGTTTCATCTATTTACTGTGGCAATGACAGGTCATGCAGAGGATAAAGGGGTCAACTACCGCAGCAAGTAACAGTTGAATCGATGTTGTCCTAATGCAGTAAAAGGAAGCAGGAGCGAGAGAGTGGGATTGTATCGAAATGAACAAGGGGGTTTTGCTTGCCTGGCACTTCTGAAGATATTATAGTTCTTCATCGGTGTCATCGAACTCGTCGTCGAAACCACGTCTATCGAGAGGGGACAATTACCGGCAAACAAAGAGGGACATAATCAATGCAATGCAACAAATATGATGCATGATAATGTCATGGCAATATGTTGTTGATTGAGCTAATGCAACTAGCAACCATATTAAATGAAGTTGGTTTGAATCCAAGATTCAAATTCAAACTCCATATGTGGATATTTAAATGTCATTTATATGATTTGTGCTAAACATCAGCTATAAGTTGTTCTAACATGCATGAAAATGGTACAGATGGATAGATTGGATTTTTCTGATCATTTTTCATATATAATTTGTTTGATTTGGAGCTATGGTTGATTTTCTATGAATTTTAGAAGTTTTGGTTATTTTCTGGAATTTCCTGTAAAAGAATAAATCCAGAAAATGAGTTATTGCGTCAGCATGACATCAGTGTGACATCAGCAGGTCAACACGCCAGGTCCAGGTCAAACCTGACCTGTGGGACCCATACATCAGTGTCTCTGGCTGGTTTGGGTGTATGACAGGTGGGACCGGTCAACGTTGACTTGACTAAAGTCAAAACTAACACGTGGGGTCCACACAGGTTAGTACTAATCTAAACAGGAAAATTAGACTAACCTAACTAGACACTGGGGCCGACATGGCGGTGGCTCTGGGGGTGTTTAGCGTGGTCATTAGTGCTAGCTAAAACAGCGCCACGTCATCAAGGCGGAGATCTGCCGGCGGCGACCACAGAACACGGCGGAGGCACGCTGGAGTTGCTCGGGCTCGCACTACATGCGGCGGTTTGCGGCGGGGTTTGGCTCTACGGCGAGCTGGCGTTCGCGCGCATCTGCTAGGGTAGGCGGGAGGGGCTGGGACGGCCCAGGCTTGCCGGAATCATGCTCGCGGCGGCGGACGGATTTCGGGTGTGCACGGGGTTGCGGCTATGATGCAGGGAAGGCCTAGCGGGCGGGTGATTCGAGCTCCTGGAGATTCCCTGAGTGCGTTGACGTGCTCGGAGGTGAGCTTGCGCGGCCGTAGCCGCGGTGGCGGCATGGCCGGCGGCGAGGAGCAATCGGCTCCGATGGCCATGGTGGCTAGAAGGCGCGGACGAGCATGGGGAGAGAGGGAAAAGAGGCGTGGGCTCATGGAGTATCCGGTAGAGGGAACAGTGAGGCCGGGGAGGGACTGGAGCTCGCGAATCCCCGAAGAGTTCGCCGGCGGCCAGAGGTTGAAGATGATGCCGTGGACGACGCTGCAGGGCTTCCGGCGGGGTGCTGCTGGGTGGAGAGGAAGAGGGCGTCACGGCGGAGCTCGGGGGCGCGTCGGAGGGGCTCGAAGATGGCTGTGGCCGTGGGGGAGCTCGTCGGCGGCGACGGCTGCGTTCGGGTGAGTGAGAGAGAGATCCAGGGAGGAGGGTGAGGACGGGGGAGAGAGTGAGAGGGCGGTCGGGGCCGCGTGGCGTCGCGAGGGAGGCCCAGGGCGACGAGGGGAAAGCGGCGGAAGCAGGAGGTGGCACGGCCGGCGGTGCGCGTGCGTCGGGCACGCGCCCGTCCTCCTGGCAGGGAGGAAGACTACAGGAGAGGGGCCAGGTGGTCTGGGCCGCGTAGGTGGGCCAGCGCAGGTGCTGGGCCGGTTGCTGGCGCCAGGTAAGTGTTCTCTCTCTCTCTCTTTTCTAAGTTGTTTTCTGTTTTCTATTTTTCTGTAACTTCAGAGCTTTATTAAAAATGTCAAGGCATTACCAAAAATAATGAAACTAATCATGACTACTGTTTGGAATATATCCAACAGTAAACATTTTAGTTTATGATTATTTGAGCATTTAAAATATTTTATAGTATTTAAATGCCCAAATGAAAATACCATATGATTTAATTCAGAGCCCAAATATGACATGGAAAAATGTGCAAGACCCCTGGTTATGTCTCCAGCATTTCCCAAAAATGATGAACATTTTTAAAAGCCATTTGGACTCTCTGACAATATTTTAGTTGAACCTAGTTGAGTTCATTTGGTGCTAGGGTTTAGGCAATCCCCATTTCAAGTTTCAAAAAATTTAAACATGATGCATGGATACTAATGCAAAGACAAGCAAGGCCTGAACTGGGGCTGTGACAACTCACCCCCACTAAGCAAGAATCTCGTCCCGAGATTCAAGCATATGGTAAGATGAAAGGGAAGCGCAAACTAATATAATCTTCACGATCCAGGTTGCACTTCAAATGAACGTTGATTCGTTCACCATCATTGTCTCGAAGTCTTGCTCTGAGAACTCCATCCCACATGACAACAAGTAGAAAGGAAGAATTTTAGAAGAATCAATCTTCCTGAGATTCGAGAAACTTAGGATCATATTAATGATCACAAGATCAATTCACGTAATGAGACATAGAAACATCTCTGGAGCTGAGAGGCAAAACATGCATCAGGAGGGACGGAGGAAGCAATTTGATGAGGGTTTCAAGTAGCGAGGATAAACTGCCATGATTCCATAACGGGGCACCTTAGGGAAGGTGGCTCGTAGAATCATCCCTTAAGTGGCAAAAAGAATGACCTTTGATTCAAAGATCACTAAGGCTCTTTATACCAGCTTAAGGCAAATCACAATCGATCATTTGAAGGAGTCCGAAAGAAGGACATTCTCGGGCCAGAATGGATGATGTGGACTACCTTGTTGAAGACAACACAAGGAATGATTTTAGTAACTGGGGAGAAGCTCAACAGTAGAGAGTGAATGCACTGTTGGAATGGTTATAGCATAACCGAGGAAACTGAGAGCAATCCCAGTTAGTGCCGATGATAACACCTAGCGCTTGTGTGTGCTCTCAAGAACTTGAGCATTTCCATAATCATCAAGGTTTTACCAACATCCATGTCAAGGATCCTAGCAACACAACGTACTACCATGACGAATCACGATGGACGATGCAGATGCAAAGGAAGATAACCTTCTCAGATATCACCTTAGCGGGGCCAAGGGAACAAAATCTGGATGATCGACCGAGAGACATTTAGCACTCCGCTTCTAATGTTCTCCTTGATGTACTAGCGTATCCCATTCATAGATATGGTTTGGTATCTAGAACATCAAGTAAAGGTCGGACTTCGGGAGCACAAAAATCCATAAGGGACAACTAAGGAGTAAATCCTGCAAAATCCCTATGGGGAGGTGACCAACTTTCTCAATCAAGATACTACAATAACAGGCCTTCTGGTTGGGTGTGTTGGCCACGACATCCACTTTACCGGTTACAGAGAGACCAATATTATAATTCTTGGGAAACATCCCAACCATCATATCTTCCTGAGATTCAGATCTGGTTGGTGTCAGAATATTCCAGGCTCATCAAGTCTAGAAAGAAAAATTAAAGTTTGCAACACAAATCAACGAGATGGCATTGCGAGATTCTCGGGGAATGGACTACGATAGTAAGCCCCAAAACATGAGCTGGTTCTGCTACACACATGTGAACACACTGTCCAAGACAAGCATGACCACATAGTAGTCTTACAATGAAACACTACCGAGTTCGGGTGGGGAACCATCATCAAGGATAACGAAGTCCTAGCATAAGTCATGATTCTTAAGAAGGAGCTTCTTCTCCCTGAACAAATCAATCAGTGGCTTGGTGTGCTAGGGATACGTTAGGAATGAAGATGATCAGTCTATCAGACCATGGAATACTTCGCACATGCATGACTGACTTGGGATGATTCCATAGGAAGTAAAAACATGCTTTCTCGAATTCACGGCGGCATCTTGCATCCAATGCACATGAACTAGAGGAAGTCACTTCTTTCATCCAAGCATATTCTTCATGAACGAAACACGAAGATAATGCTTATATAAGTTTCCAATACTAGCTGAATGTTCAACACGAATCATGGAGGAGATAATAATGTTGCTGATGGGCTCATCAACAATTCATCTAGGTTTCCATATAAGTGGAATTCCACAATTATGTGAACAAGGCGATAGCATCGGTCAGACCAAAGGATACAATGGTGTATGCCCGAGGAAAACAACCACGGGTAAGACAACATTACAAATATCGTTGGTTCTGACTTGACTTGACGATAGCCCATACTCAAATCAAAGTTTTAGCAAGACAATAGCTCCAACAACTAGTCTCGAGGATCAATCGATGAAGATATCATCTTTCTTCAACACACACACAAAATGATATCCCTTAAAATGAACTAAGCCAGGCAAGTTTTTATCCTCCAACTCTCCAAGTTGTTGTTTGGCTTAACCAACTAGCTCAGGAGTATCCAACACAGATTCTTGGAGAAAAGGGTGGTTTCGAAAACCAACTTGATCACGAACTCAACATAGTGGCCAGGTGACAACCTGGTAATACTTCCGAGAAGATATTCGGAAAATTACGAACCACCAATATGTTATTAAGCTCGAGAACAATCTTGTTTCCGAGGCAAGATGATGTGATCAATTAAGCGAGGGATTGAAATCCTAACTCATTGATTGAAGAGTACACCAGAAATAAGGACTAGGTAGCACGATCTGCCTTAGAGTGATGATTTAATAACCAACATGCTAAGTATGAGAATATTTTCCATTTACTACCAAGCAACAAGGTTGCTAGGAGTACTGATTTCACACACCACGGTTCACTTGTCGGCATTCCGGTTACAATAATACGGAAACCGAGGAATGAACAATGATGGCAAGAAGTATCACTGTACCAAGAGTTCATAGGATGGTGTGCAATTCCCATGATATTCTTAATATCAAGATGGTAATACTCAAAGGTAGAATAGAGCAAAAGCTAGATTAGCAATTTGATCTGCGGAGTACGACATGCTTTGACCCAATCCTGGATATGGACAAGGTACTGGAGTTTGTTTCTCCTAGTCATTCCAGAATAGAATGGCTCGACGGACCACGAGAATAATAGGCATCGATGAACACGGTTGCACAACTACTCATGTCTATCAATTGATAGACGAGGGTCAGAAGACAACTAAGAGGGACAACTCAAAGTACATATAATTTTCTGAGTTGTGGATGCATAGATTAGTATGTCGAACCAAGTTCAACATGTTTCTTCCGGATAACCCATGCAGAGAGGTAGGACTGGCAGAGTCACGATTTATGAATGGAGAACTCATCGAGAGCACTCCCGTTGTGATCCTTTGATCCAACAAACATCTGCCGTAAGTGGTTCATAGTATTTCGAAGAAGGAAATATCACGGACCTCGAGGACTATCGCAAAGGTTACTAATAGCCTAAAGGAGCTAGCAAACACTATCAACATGAAGTAAGTAGGGTGAATCTCGGGTTCAAAACCTAGAAGTAGAATACCTACTAACTAAATGGCATCACGGGATGCTTTCGAGAATAAAGGCCAGAATCATCACATTGGGACACAAATCATGGCTAGATTACTAGGTGACTCCCTAAGACACCTAGGTTCATAATAATAGCTCCAACATATATGCCGAGGCAGCGGAGTACCTCAACACACCAATTTGTGTGATTAATCTGGCCAAAATGAACATTAGAAACAGAGAGAAAGGATTTGCAAATGCATCGGACTATATAGAAACCTGGGATGACTCGGACAGCATAACGGCTGTAAATGCTCAAAAAGTTTGGAGACATACTACAAAAATGGTGGCATAGCCACTCAGAAGCACAATATCAAGGTTTCGAGATCAACAGTTAACATACGGAAGTAATAGGAACTGAAACGAGGCTTAAGTCCAACAATCTTACAAGTCTACAAATTAGTAACACGTGATCCTGGTAGAAAGAGGAGATAGCCGAGTTCCTTAACCCCGTAGGAAAGATAGGATGACTCAGATCAGAAGGGCATGAGGTATAAGGAGTATAAAGAGCCTTGCGTTCCAACCCACAATCAATTCCCCTACATATAACTAAAGCATTTCTAGACTCATCTTCGACCAGTTTGGCTTGGTAATCCTACAGGCAGTCAGGCTCTGATACCAAAGCTGTCAGGACCCCGACTCAATGTCACATCGATCTAGCCTGTAACACCTCATATCACTTTGCGGCCTCAACCACGGTATTCCCACGGGTGTCGCCTTACCTTTGCCCGGGACCGTTTGCGCCTTTTGGCACACGTATATGATAGTGTCGCTAGCATCCATATGATAAGGAGCCCGGGCTGACATGGCTAGTCGTAAACCCAAAGTGGCACAGACTTACAGGGACAGGCATCCATGACACAGCATCGAACGTGTCGGTCATCAGTGAGTAAGTTCCGGGCTGTAGCACTGGGCTAGCAGGACTCCGGTAAACCGGGCTGTAGCGGGCTAACAGGACTCCGGTACTCAACGCGTGACATTTCCCTGAAGGGACAGACACAGGAACGAAGAAGGACACATGCCGGTCAGCCTAAGTGTTCCGGAGCAGTAGCAAGCTACCATGGCTCGGTGGAAACACTAGGAGACATTTCCCGGTAAGAGAGGCTACTAAGAATAAACAACTAGATAGCCAGATCCCACACATACCAAGCATTTCAATAACATACACACAATATGCTCGATATGTGCAAATACAACATGCCATCACAACATGACTCTACGACTAAAGTATTTTATTCAATAGGCTCCGAGGAGTGAGATATTACAAACATGGGTCTCATGACCCAACATTCAGAGCATACAAATCAAAGCACACGCGGAAACTTAACATGTCTGAGTACAGACAACTATAAATGAAAAAGGCTAAGAAGCCTGACTATCTACCAGATCCTGCCGAGGGCACAAGATCGTAGCTGAGGTAACAAGCTAAACGTCGAAGTCCACGTGGAACTACTAGCGAGACTAAAGTCTCTCTGCAAAAACATAAAATAGGCAAACGTGAGTACAAATGTACCCAGCAAGACTTACATCAGAACTAACTACATATGCATCATTATCAACAAAAGGGGATGGTGGGGTTTAACTGCAGCAAGCCAGCTTTGACTCGGTGGCTATCCTGAACTACGACTGCAAGTAACTCTTTTGAGGTGGCGCACACGATTCCACATATTCACCATATCAATACACCACTATGGATCCGCTCCCGTCTCCCTACGAGAACGCCATCCATAGCACTCACACTTATGTTGCGTATTTTAGAGTATCCACTTTCACTTGTCTATGAACTGATATAGGCAACCCAGAAGTCCTTTACCGCAGACATGGCTATTCGAATAGATGATGTTAACCCTGCAGGGGTGTACTTCTTCATACATGTTTCCACCACTTAGCGTCTGCACACGACATGTGCTCGGCAGACTTCAAGTGAAAGCCGACGTGGGTGTAGACCACGACCTAACTAAACACTCAAGTCTCTAGTCCAGGTTTATCGCCTATTCGGGTTCCATCCATGAGGAGATCCGGCCGGAGTTTCGCTCACAGCCCCAAACAATGTGAACAGGGTTCCGTGACACCAAACGGGCGCCCGGTTTACCCGGCCACGTGCCTACCGCATCACAGCCCACCCCTCCGGTCAGCGCTGCGCACGGCCTCCAGCATACTACAAACACCAGAAACTACTTGCAACTCCTGGACAGAGGACAAGGGTGAATAAGAAGTCGAGCGGGGTCATATTTCAGGGCCCAATGCATGGTAGTAGCTGAATCATGGATCACAAACACAGAACTTAGTTCCTGAGGACGGCTTCAATGAGACAACCCACCATGTACTCCTACATGGCCTCTCACCGATACCTTTACCAAATCGTGTTCACACACTTAGCTCACACATAGTAGGACATGTTCACACACCTCTGATTCATCCCCGATGAATCAGACCTGACTCAACTCTAAGCAATAGCAGGCATGACAAACAAACATGAATGAGTAGGCACAACAGGGCTCAAACAACTCCTACTCATGCTAGTGGGTTTCATCTATTTACTGTGGCAATGACAGGTCATGCAGAGGATAAAGGGGTTCAACTACCGCAGCAAGTAACAGTTGAATCGATGTTGTCCTAATGCAGTAAAAGGAAGCAGGAGCGAGAGAGTGGGATTGTATCGAAATGAACAAGGGGGTTTTGCTTGCCTGGCACTTCTAAAGATATTATAGTTCTTCATCGGTGTCATCGAACTCGTCGTCGAAACCACGTCTATCAAGAGGGGACAATTACCGGCAAACAAAGAGGGACATAATCAATGCAATGCAACAAATATGATGCATGATAATTTCATGGCAATATGCTGTTAATTGAGCTAATGCAACTAGCAACCATATTAAATGAAGTTGGTTTGAATCCAAGATTCAAATTCAAACTCCATATATGGATATTTAAATGCCATTTATATGATTTGTGCTAAACAGCAGCTATAAGTTGTTCTAACATGCATGAAAATGGTACATATGGATAGATTGGATTTTTTTTGATCATTTTTCATATATAATTTGTTTGATTTGGAGCTACGGTTGATTTTCTATGAATTTTAGAAGTTTTTGTTATTTTCTGGAATTTCCTGTAAAAGAATAAATCCAGAAAATGAGTTATTGCGTCAGCATGACATCAGTAGGTCAACACGCCAGGTCCAGGTCAAACCTGACCTGTGGGACCCATACGCAGTGTCTCTGGCTGGTTTGGGTGTAGGACAGGTGGGACCGGTCAACGTTGACTTGACTAAAGTCAAAACTGACACGTGGGGTCCACACAGGTTAGTACTAATCTAAACAGGAAAATTAGACTAACCTAACTAGACACTAGGGCCCACATGGCGGTGGCTCTGGGGGTGTTTAGCGTGGTCATTAGTGCTAGCTAAAACAGCGCCACGTCATCAAGGCGAAGATCTGCCGGCGGCGACCACGGAACACGGCGGAGGCACGCCGGAGTTGCTCGGGCTCGCACTACAGGCGGCGGTTTGCGGCGGGGTTTGGCTCTACGGCGAGCTGGCGTTCGCGCGCATCTGCTAGGGTAGGCGGGAGGGGCTGGGACGGCCCAGGCTTGCCGAAATCATGCTCGCGGCGGCGGACGGATTTCGGGTGTGCACAGGGTTGCGGCTGTGGTGCAGGGAAGGCCTAACGGGCGGATGATTCGAGCTCCTGGAGACTCCCTGAGGGCGTTGACGTGCTCGGAGGTGAGCTTGCGCGGCCGTAGCCGCGGTGGCGGCATGGCCGGCGGCGAGGAGCAATCGGCTCCGATGGCCATGGTGGCTAGAAGGCGCGGACGAGCATGGGGAGAGAGGGAAAAGAGGCGTGGGCTCACGGAGTATCCGGTAGAGGCAACGGTGAGGCCGGGGAGGGACTGGAGCTCGCGAATCCCCGAAGAGTTTGCCGGCGGCCAGAGGTTGAAGATGATGCCGTGGACGACGCTGCAGGGCTTCCGGCGGGGCGCTGCTGGGTGGAGAGGAAGAGGGCGTCTCGGCGGAGCTCGGGGGCGCGTCGGAGGGGCTCGGAGATGGCTGTGGCCGTGGGTGAGCTCGTCGGCGGCGACGGCTGCGTTCGGGTGAGTGAGAGAGAGATCCAGGGAGGAGGGTGAGGACGGGGGAGAGAGTGAGAGGGCGGTCGGGGCTGCGTGGCGTCGCGAGGGAGGCCCAGGGCGACGAGGGGAAAGCGGCGGAAGCAGGAGGTGGCACGGGCGGCGGTGCGCGCGCGTCGGGCACCCGCCCGTCCTCCTGGCAGGGAGGAAGACGACAGGAGAGGGGCCAGGTGGGCTGGGCCGCGTAGGTGGGCCAGCGCAGGTGCTGGGCCGGTTGCTGGCGCTAGGTAAGTGTTCTCTCTCTCTCTTTTCTAAGTTGTTTTCTGTTTTCTATTTTTCTGTAACATTTTAGTTTTATGATTATTTGAGCATTTAAAATATTTTATAGTATTTAAATGCCCAAATGAAAATACCATATGATTTAATTCAGAGCCGAAATATGACATGGAAAAATGTGCAACACCCCTGGTTATGTCTCCAGCATTTCCCAAAAATGATGAACATTTTTAAAAGCCATTTGGACTCTCTGACAATATTTTAGTTGAACCTAGTTGAATTCATTTGGTGCTACGGTTTAGGCAATCCCCATTTCAAGTTTCATAAAATTTAAACATGATGCATGGATACTAATGCAAAGACAAGCAAGGCCTGAACTGGGGCTGTGACAGACCGCCTGTTTGGCCGCCGCGCCGATGATGACTTCTCGGGTCATCGAAAGCAATCTTCACGTCAACTCGGAAGTCGCCGAGAAGTTAGATCCGATGGAGATCTCTTCCTTAAACGAGCTCTTGGATCGCATCGTCGCCCTGGGAGTTGCTATAGACTATGATCAGATTGGGCTTAAACCCGATCTGAGAGAGATTAACTCTCCCCAGGTTACCCACCACGTTGCTGCGGTAGAGGAACAATGCGGCGACCCTTCTTCTATCTTAAGGACAAGTTACGTCTGGATTCCTGATCCCTCCAAGCCGGATTCCCGCGGAGGGGAGGATGTCACTCGAGCCCTGAACCTAAAGTCAGGCAGTGGGGTAGATTCATTGGACAACATCCAAGAACCCAAGCTTCCAAGTTTGGAAACTCCTTGGCCCCTGAGTTTTAGATTGGACGGGGTTCCGAATTTAATTCCACCTGCCCACCCAAACACAAGCGATCTATCCCAAATCCGGCAAGAGCCCGCAGAAGCAGTACGCCATTACTGGGCCAGATTCCTTCTGGTCATAAACAGGATAAAGGATTGCCGTGAGGAGGACGCAATTTCATTCTTCTGCAATAATTGCACGGACAAGGGAATCCTCAACGCCATAAGTCATCATGAAATTACACGCTTCGCTGACTTGGCGTCCATAGTATGAAAGTACTGTGTGATGGAAAGCGCCTGGAAAACCGAAATCAATTTTTGGGACAATCCGGCCCTGAATACAACCCTAGTCCGAAATAAAAGGGTGCATTATCACCAGGCACCTGGGTTAAACACCAAAAAGCAAAAACCCTCTATAGGGCATGGAACCGTACTGGAAGGATGGCTCAATGGACCCTGTAAAATTCATAGTATAGAGGGTGCCACTCCAACTCACAGCCTTAGAGCATGTTGGATACTATGGAAGGTGGCCAAAAGTGGCGAAGAGGTTCTAACTCCAGAACACCAGTCCAAGGATACCAGTACGGTATTAACAGTCTTTGAGACTTTCGCATCAAATAATATGCGGAAACGAACACTCTGCAGCCTTGCCAAAGTCTACCAAGTAGCAACAATAAACCCATGGAGTGACACGGCTATTACCTTTAATGCCAGTGACAAACCTAAATTCCGAACAGCCCGAGCACCAGCCGCATTGGTCCTCAGTCCAATAGTGGACGGCTTTCGCCTTACCAAGGTACTCATGGACGGTGGCAGCGGACTGAACCTCATTTACGAGGAAACCCTACGAAAAATGAAAATAGACTGGAGCCGCATTGAGCGAAGCAGCACAACCTTTAGAGGAATAATCCCCAGTCGGGAAGCATGCTGTACAGGAAAAATCACACTAGATGTGGTGTTCGGCACGCTGGATAATTACAGGTATGAGGAGGTCACATTCCAAGTGGCCCCGTTCAGCAGCAGATATCACGCTCTATTAGGGCAAGGGGCATTCACAATTTTTCAAGCTATACCCCATTACGGGTACATGAAGCTCAAAATGCCCGGGCCCAACAGAATCATCACTCTTGCTAGTGACCCGGACATAGCACTCCGCGTCGAAAATAGGACAACCACACTGGCCCTGGAGGCACTGTCCGAAGCCCTAGCGGCCGAAGAACTCACTACGCTGCGCTCCATGGTGAATAGGGACGATGTGATACTCGATAAGAGATCCAAGTCCACCTCCTTTAAACCAGTGGACGAAATAGTCAAATTACAAGTCCATCCAATGGACCCTACAAAAACGGCCTCCATTGGGGCACAATTAAACCCTGATGTAGACGCCGCACTACGAGAATTCCTACGTGAAAATTGGGACATCTTTGCCTGGCACCCTTCAGACATGCCAGGAATCCCACGCCGGTTGGCCGAGCAAAGCCTAAACATCATAAAAGGATTCAAGCCAGTCAAACAGGCTCTTCAGCGTTTCTCCGAACCCAAGAGACAGGCCATGGGAGAGGAGCTAGCCAACTTATTGGAGGCCAGATTCATCAGAGATATAAAACATCCGGACTGGCTAGCAAACCTGGTGATGGTACCAAAGAAGGACAAATCCTGGCGCCTATGCATCGATTTTAAAGACCTCAACAAGGCTTGCCCAAAGGATCCCTTCCCCATCCCCCGCATCGATCAAATTATCGACTCTACCGCAGGACACGATTCATTGTGTTTCCTCGACGCATACTCCGGCTACCACCAAATTAAGATGGTAGAGCCCGACCAGGCCGCAATGGCATTCATCACCCCATACGGCCCATTCTGCTTCAACATAATGCCCTTTGGGCTCAAAAACACCGGCGCAACATATCAACGCATGATTCAGACATGTCTGGCAAACCAGATTGGCAAAACAGTGGAGGCATACGTAGACGATGTGGTTGTCAAAACCAAGCAATGACAGATCAAGAAGCTCGACTAAATAGAATTGGGGGAGAAGTCCTATGTTATATATGCTGAATACGAGGCCCTTCTACATGGCCTCCGGATGGCAGTCTCCATGGGCAAGCAATGACAGATCGAGAAGCTCGACTAAACAGAATTGGGGGAGAAGTCTTATGTTATATATGCCGAATATGAGGCCCTTCTACATGGCCTCGGGATGGCAGTCTCCATGGGCATTCAACGCCTAGAGGTGTGCGGGGATTCTAACCTCGCGATATCCCAAATAAATGGAGACTTCGATGCCAAGGATCCGAAAATGGCAGCTTATCGC
This sequence comes from Triticum timopheevii, assembly GCA_963921465.1. NCBI lineage: Eukaryota > Viridiplantae > Streptophyta > Magnoliopsida > Poales > Poaceae > Triticum > Triticum timopheevii. The sequence goes on along the minus strand of OY997262.1, from coordinate 245,795,674 downwards.
AACACCGTCCTAAAAATGTCAGCTCGGTTTGAGGGGCTCGAATTTCACCATATAGCCCGGGATAACAACCAGGCAGCAGACATATTGGCACGCATTGGCGCAAAGCGTGATGCCGTCCCTCCCAACATCTTCCTAGAGAGGCTGTTCAAGCCATCCGTACTATGGGAGGGGGAATCTGGAAATAATAACCCGGACCCAACCGCACTGCCCGACACCGAACATTCTGACACAATTGGCGGTTCTACCAACGAAGTAACATCCTCAGCCCACGTAATAATGGCAGTAATTTCCCCGTGGACGTAACCATTCCTAGCCTACCTAACCAGGCAGGAACTTCCTAAGGACCAACACGAGGCCCGCTGCATAGTGCGGCGATCTAAAGCCTATAAGGTCCATGAGGGAGAGATTTACAAGAAAAGCACAACCGAAGTCCTTCAAAGGTGTATCTCCGAAGAGGAAGGGCGGAACCTTCTGGCTGAAATTCATGCCGGACTCGGCGGGCACCACGCCGCAGCCCGGGCCCTTGTAGGCAAGGCCTTCCGTACAGGATTTTATTGGCCGACGGCCCGGGCAGATGCTCAGGACTTAGTCCAACGATGCGTCGGTTGCCAGCTCTTTGCTAATCAAAGCCACATGCCACCCACCGCCCTCAATATTATACCCATAACCTGGCCCTTCGCGGTCTGGGGGCTTGACATGGTTGGACCCCTTAAAGGAGGAACCCACAAGCAAAGATACCTACTGGTCATGGCGGATAAGTTCACCAAATGGATAGAGGCCAAGCCGGTTAAGACGGCCGAATCAGGATCGGTGATAGACTTCATATCAGGGGTCGTACACTGTTACGGCGTCCCCCATAGTATCATCACTGACAACGGCACGAACTTTACGGCCGACGAGGTTAAACTCTGGTGCAAAAACATGGGCATCAAACTCGACTATGCTTCAGTCTATCACCCTCAAACTAACGGTCAAGTCGAGCGAGCAAATGGTCTAATCATGAGCAGCATCAAACCCCGATTAGTGCGGTCCCTTAAGGAATCTAACACGCACTGGGTAGAGGAGCTCGACTCCGTACTCTGGGGGCTGCAGACCACTCCGAATCGCACCACCGGATTTACACCATTCTTTATGGTATACGGCGCAGAGGCAGTTCTGCCCTGTGACATAATTCATGACTCACCTTGCGTGCGCATGTATGAAGAAAGAGAAGCCGAGCTCGATCGGCAGGACAGTTTGGACGCATTGGAGGTGGAGCGTGACGTGGCAAAAGCCCGTTCCGCATTCTATCAACAGCAAGCTCAAAGATATCAAAGCAGAGAAGTACAGGCCAAAACTTACAATGTTGGCGAGTTAGTTCTATGCTTGCCGGACAAGAAAAAGGACAAACTCAAGCCCAAATGGGAAGGTCCCTTTATCATCGACCAAGTCCTGACCGGTGGAGCATACCGTCTGCGAGATGCATCGAATAACCGACTCGAGCCGAACCCATGGAACGCAGCCCGTCTCCGAAGATTCTACGCCTAGCACTGGATTCTGAGTTCGTCTCCTTCCTCCGTCTATATTTTACATATTATCTGTCTTTTGTTTCTCTCCTTCTCCCCCTTTTCCTATTACAGCCTTTGAAAGCTTGTTCGCGCATTGTTCGCACACACTTGATGCACTATCCGCGCTCATTATACCTGGGGGCTTCTTTAACAGAAGCTTATTTATACGGGCTTCATGCCCAACACATGTGTCACACTTCCGCATGTACCTTTTATTCACCATTATATGCATCGATATGACTTAAGTTTTGGCCAAGCTGGGTTGCCTGGCTCCTGTGCTTACCCCTACGTTCCTGATTGTTCGGCTAGGTGGTAAAGGGAACACCTCTGCAATTGTTACTGCCGGGTCAGCCGGATGTGTATCTCAGACTGGGTGAAGCCGAAAGATAGCATTCTTAAGGGAATATTCGGTTGGTGAACTAAAAGATGATTTCTTACCTATTTATTCATCTGCCCCCAGATGTTTTACTGCTTTTTTCGCAGTCCGGACATGCACTTTAGGGCATGCCTCCCAGGGAAAGGAACCCCTAACGGAACTATTCTCCCTGGAAGATGTTTCTTACTAACCATGTAATATAACATAACTAGTTGGGCACTTGTCTGATAAATCACTAATGACCCCTACGCCTGGTCTCCACGCATGCCCCGGTTCTTATATAACCGCGAGGGTATTCGGACACACTTCGGACTATTGGTTCCCGAGGTTGAAGCGAAAAGGTCCGCTATGACAAACGATCCACAATCCGGCTAGAAGGCATTTTACATGTCATCTTAAATTACATAGTCAACTTGACTGGGCATATTCCTCTTCAATGCCATCCAGCGTCCTGTTGGGAATACTTTGTGGCCAATTCTACTTGGCCGTACGCTAGGCTCACAGGGATCTCCTTCCCATCGGGCCCCGCAGGTCCGACCTCGGCCATGTGGTTTGGGTCAGCCTTCGTGTAGCGCATCTTCACCATGGCCCAGGCCTCCCTGGCGCCTTGACGGCAGGCCGATATCTTCCATAAGCGGAAGCGCTGCCGCGCTCCCTAAAGCCTCTCTGCAGGCTCTCCAAGGCCTTCGGGCAGGGAGACAGATGGCCACAAGGCCTGGGCGACGCCTTTCATCACCTGCCGAACTCGTTCATGTAGTTGCAAGAGCTCGGGAAGAAGGTCACCCGTAGAACCGGGCATTTCCTCTGCAGGACGGCCTGTAGGCATACCTACAGACATAACTCTGTTAGATGACTTCCTCGCCGAACTCTTTTTCAAAGTTCGTTCAAGCACTTACTAAAAATGCCGCGTCGAAGCCGCTGATTCTCCATAACGGAGTCAGATAGCTGGGCACGAACATCCTTTAGTTCCTCACCCAGCTGGGTGTTGGCATCTTGGAGGTTATTTTTCTCCTGCCTCACCCTTGTAAGAACATTCTCGCCGGCCTTTAACCGGCGCATGAGCTGTTGCTTGTCCGGATCTATCCCGGCGCCATCTGCAATATTATTGTCAGACTTATACACACGCCGCACTTCACAAATTACTTATCTTTTGAAGCATATATTACCAGAGGGGGTCTCGTTGGCTTCCCCCGCTGCGGCTAGTGCGGCCTCAAGTTGGTCTTTGCACTCCTCAAGCTCCTGGGACAGTTGGGTATTCTTTTCTATAAGATCCTGCACAATAAATGATCCTTGAATCAGTTATTCTAACTATTTCAAATCTCGGGGGCTTCTGGCATATATAACTGTCAAATTTTCTCACCCGTATGTCTTTTACATACTGCTCCGTGGCTCTGACTAGACCATTTTGAGCGGCACGGAGGTGCGCATCTCCCGAATTAAAGGCATCCAATGCCTCTCGGGAGAAACACGCGTCACGAAGAACTGTCCGGCGGCGCCTGTGATTCATGGCACTCTCCACCTCGGAATTGGTGGCAGATAACCTGTCGGCATCCTCTGTCGGAGGAACATCTGACGCACGCCCCGTGTTCGGCTCCGCTTCTGGACCTGGCTTTGGAGCCTGGCAAGCGGAGGATTGATTGGCAACCTCTCTGGATACAGTCCGGCGAGCGCTCTTCTTCCTGAAAAGGCACGAGCGTTAGTATGCCTCCCGGGAATAAAGTCGGGGAGTAAGGTGACGCGCCATACCGTTGCGCCGGAGTTTCAATCCGGACCGCACTTCTTTTTAGCCTGCTGGGCCGTGCTGCCCCTTGCTGGTTAGCCGCCGCGGGCTCGGCCTTCCGCCTCAAGGGCACCCCCTACGAAACACCATTGGTATACGGTGATCAAAAACATGCATGGATGGGTCATTTTCAAAGTATTGGGACTTCAGTCTCAGTTACCTGTGAGGCGGGAAGTATTCCGGGGTAATCGGTCGTAATGGCGACCAAGGCATTATCGATGCTCAGTTGGTGGAAAACCCCGTCGATCAGCTCCACCGATATGTCCGGATCCTCTTGGGAGGTCGGATTGAGGAACCGTTCCGGATCCTCGGGTTGTGGAGGCGGGCTGTTCATATCCTTTACGGCCCGGCGCAGTTCCTGCGCCAAAATCACAAAATGAGATACTTGACTATGGGAGTACGGATCGGATAGGAAAAAATGAATGTCCGCTTACCCAGCTTGGAGGATTGTTCATAGAAAATCCGCCCTACGGATTGATGCAGAGGAATTCCTCCTCTTCTCCCTTGTACAATGCGGACAAGATCTTCATCAGATCGGCGACCAATCCTGGCCCCTTACGGCCACAGCGGGTGGCATCATCCTCCCCGTTGAAATCCCACATGGGGTGGCCTCTATACTGGAGCGGCTGCACCCCCGCATAATGCATATGGCCATGACCCCAATCATGGTCAGTCCGGAATGATCTAACAACCTTATCGGGCTCATCAGGTAAATGGCGTCCTTGTCATTTTCCCTCTGAGGGCTCCGTGGATGCCAGCTTAGGCATTTCTTCAAAGGAGCGTTATTAAACTCAGGGAGGCCGACCCGAACAGGGTCTGGCAGGGGGACATCTTCTATATAAAACCATGTTGAAGGCCAGTCTTCGGACGCCTTCTTTAGGGTTCCGGATAGATATCCGGTCCCAGCGATGCGCCATAGTTTGGCTCCGCCCACTTGATATATCGACCCCTCTTGAGAACGGGGCACAAGGCAGAACAGCTTCTTCCACATTGCAAAATGAGGCTCGATGCCCCAAAACAGCTCGCAAAGAGCCACGAAGCCCACGATATGCAAAATGGAGGCAGGCGTAAGGTTGTGCAACTGGAGGCCATATAACTCCAGGAGCCCCCGGAGAAACGGATGAATTGGAAATCCGAGCCCTCTTATCAAATAAGAGACAAGGCATAACCGCTCTCCATTGGAGGGGCTAGGGACGCTCTCCTCTTGCTTTATGCCCTTATAGGTGGCGAGTCCGGCTCGAACCGGGACCATGAAGGCTGGGGGAAGAAATCCCTTGGTTTGGAGCGCCACTAGCTCATTGTGCGGGACGGAGCATCTCTCCCAATCTCCAGGCTGAGGGCTCGGAGGGCGAGAGGACGAGCTGCGTCGACTGTCCATGATGGAATGGATTTCTATCAGATGCGCTCTGATGAATGCTCGCGAAGGGAGGATGGTGTGATTTGGATCTAGATTCTCGTCTCTTTTATAGGCAGCTTATATGCGTAGCTAGGGGGATAAATGTAAAAATACCCTGGCTTTTCGCATTCGTTCAACACGTGGAAGATGGCCATTATTGGGCGTGGAAGGCGAGGAGTGCAATATTTACAAGAAGCCGGACATTATTCAACAGGTGCACAGGATTTGGAGAAGAACCCTCCTTGCAATGCCGAAGACAATCTACGCGCCGGACTCATCGCCATTGAAGCCTGGTTCGGGGGCTACTGAGGGAGTCCCGGACTAGTGGGTGTCTGGATAGCTGAACTATCATCTTCGGCTGGACTCCCGGACTATGAAGATACAAGATTGAAGACTTCGTCCCGTGTCCGGATGGGACTTTCCTTGGCGTGGAAGGCAAGCTTGGCGATATGGATATGTAGATCTCCTACCATTGTAACCGACTCTGTGTAACCCTAGCCCTCTTCAGTGCCTATATAAAATGGAGGGTTTTAGTCCGTAGGACAAACAACAATCATGCCATAGGCTAGCTTCTAGGGTTTAGCCTCTCTGATCTCGTGGTAGATCTACTCTTGTACTACCCATATCATCAATATCAATCAAGCAGGAGTAGGGTTTTACCTCCATCAAGAGGGCCCGAACCTGGGTAAAAACATCGTGTCCCTTGTCTCCTGTTACCATCTGCCTAGACGCACAGTTCGGGACCCCATACCCGAGATCCGCCAGTTTTGACACCGACAATGGGATATTCACGTGATCTATTTGATGTATGTTTTGGTGATCAACTTGCGGGTTCAATGAACTTATGCATAGGGGTTGGCACACGTTTTCGTCTTGACTCTCCGGTAGAAACTTTGGGGCACCCTTTCAAGTACTTTGTCTTGGTTGAATAGATGAATCTGAGATTGTGTGATACATATCGTATAATCATGCCCACGGACACTTGAGGTGACAATGGAGTATCTAGGTGATATTAGGGTTTTGGTTGATTTGTGTCTTAAGGTGTTATTCTAGTTTGAACTCTATGATGGATTGAACGGAAAGAATGGCTTTATGTTATTTTACTATGGACTCTTGAATAGATAGAACGGAATGGATAACTTTGAGGTGGTTTCGTACCCTACCATAATCTCTTTGATTGTTGTCCGCTATTAGTGGCTTTGGAGTGACTCTTTGTTGCATGTTGAGGGATAGTTATATGATCCAATTATGTTATTATTGTTGAGATAACTTGCACTAGTGAAAGTATGAACCCTATGTCTTGTTTCCTACCATTGCAATACCGTTTACGCTCACTTTTATCATTAGTTACCTTGCTGTTTTATATATTTTCAGATTACAAAAACCTATATCTACCATCCATATTGCACTTGTATCACCATCTCTTCGCCGAACTAGTGCACCTATACAATTTTCCATTGTATTGGGTGTGTTGGGGACACAAGAGACTCTTTGTGATTTGGTTGCAGGGTTGCTTGAGAAAGACCATCTTCATCCTACGCCTCCCACAGATTGATAAACCTTAGGTCATCCACTTGAGGGAAATTTGCTACTGTCCTACAAACCTCTACACTTGGAGGCCCAACAACGTCTACAAGAAGAAGGTTGTGTAGTAGACATCAGCGCTCGGACTTGGCTTAGCAGCGAAGCCAAAGGGCAAGTGCAGAGCACCGCGGGCCCCAATAGCGTGCGGCCTTGGTCGCTGTGTGGTGGTTGATTGGACGTGGGTGTCTCCGCTTCCCCATGCTGCCTTGGCAACTTCCCGACTGACAAAACACTGGCTTGGGTTAAGCTTACCTTCATTGCTCTCATTCGCCTTGCTCCAGATCCCCTTCCTTGCCCTTGCTCTCTTGCTTCCGAAATCTCCAGATCCGCCTCATCCTTTCTCTTCCAGCGAGCAATGGCGCCCCGCAAGGCCGCGGGCGAGCTCTACCGGCTTGGAACTCGACGGCTCTGGATCCCCCAACAAGACGGAGAAGAATATCACCGCATGTGCCTGATGATGGCGGCGCAGGGCAACGAGATGGGGGAGATCGGGCTCCGGGCCGGCTCCGCCCAGCCAGAGGCCAAGGGGAGTACCTTCTACCCCTTCTTCATGAGCACCGTCATCGCCGGCCTGGTGCCTCCTTTCTCTGAGTTCTTCTACTCCGTCCTTCGCCATTACAAGCTGCAGGTCCTTCATCTCCATTCCAACTATGTCCTCATTCTGTCGATCTTCGCCTAGTACTATGAGGCGCATGTTGGGGTGATGCCGTTCGTGGCCTTGCTGAGTCACTTCTTCTCCCTCCGAATCTCCGGCAGCCATACCTCAGCGTGCCTGGCTTCGTCGCGTACTCCAAGGCCAACACGATTTCGAAGACTGGGAAGTGGGTTGATGGCTTCTGGAGCAAGTGGGTCATGATGGATGCCAGATGCACCCACTCTCGGTTGGTGCTGCCCACGGAGTAGCCCCAGGCTGACGAGGCGTGGTCTCGCGCGAAGCTTGACGACCGACGGGCGAAGTCGGTGCTGGAGAAGATGAACGCCGACCTGAGGCCGAGCAACATGAAGGCGGCGAAGCTGACTAGGGCCACGCTCCTGAGGGAGTTCCTGGCGCAGCGGGTGGCTCCACTTCAGGCGCACTCGCGCCCGTTGTGGAGGCTTGGAGGTGCGGATGACGATCTCTGCCTAAACTCGGAGGCCCTGGCTGATGAGGATCTGGTTGCAGCTCTACACCTCCTAGTTGAAGAGGACATGGAAGGCCCGGAGGGCACTCCTGACCCCTTGTTCCTTCGCAAAAAATGGCAACAAGTGGTGGAAGCCATGCCCACCTTCGATGGGAGCGGTCTGGTGCCCGAGGTGCCTCCTGAGGGCCAGGAGGCGGCAGCGCCGGTGGAATTGTCCTCCGATAATTCCCGCAGAGGAGGAGATGAAGACGAAGAAGAAGAGGAGCGCGACTCGGAGGCGACCACTGAGGGGACGGGAGAGACTTCTCCCCGGCGCAGGGCCAACATCCTCCGCACCCTACCGAACGACAACGAGGCCGACACCAGGCGAGGGGGAGAGGACCCAATTGTCGGTGTCAAAACCGGCGAATCTCGGGTAGGGGGTCCCGATTTGTGCGTCTAACGCTAATGGTAATAGGAAGCAAGGGACACGATGTTTTACCCAGGTTCGGGCCCTCTCGATGGAGGTAAAACCCTATGTCCTTCTTGATTGATATTGATGATATGAGTAGTACAAGAGTTGATCTACCACGAGATCGTAGAGGCTAAACCCTAGAAGATAGCCTATGATGTTTATGATTGTGTCTAAGGACTAAACCCTCCAGTTTATATAGACACCGGAGGGGGCTAGGGTTTACACAGAGTCGGTTACAAAGAAGGAAATCTATTATCCGGATCGCCAAGCTTGTCTTCCATGCAGAGGAGAGTCCCATCCGGACACGGGACGTAGTCTTGAGTCTTGTATCTTCACGCTTCAATAGTCCGGACAAAGTGTATAGTGTGGCTGTCCGGATACCCCCTGATCCAGGAATCCCTCAGTAGCCCCTGAACCAGGCTTCAATGATGATGAGTCCGGCGCGCAGTTTGTCTTCGTCATTGCAAGGCGGGTTCCCTCTCCGAATACTCCAAAGTAATTATCGAACACTTCAATCATGTCCGGTTCTGTAAGACGATCTTCACATGCTACCGTAGAGAGAATGATATTTTACAAATATACTCTGCTGACAACTCCTAGATGAGGTGACACGACAAAATGGTCGAGTCATTATTGAATCGTCTTCCTACTGCCAGCAACCGCATATATCGAGGCGGTTTTCTTGGCACGTCTTGTCAAAGCAGAGATCATGTCCTCTTATTACGGGATTCTCATCAATACGGGTTTGGGTAACCCAACCGCGCCATCAATCGTGGCGTTTGGGAAATAAGCGATTTTCAACGGGCAAGTGGGGAGACGCACTATTTTCTTCGCCTCTATAAAGGGATAAGGATTCCTCATTTTCACCCACGCCTTCTTCCTTATCTTCTTATCCATTGTCATACCCTCGAGCTCCAGCACTCCAGTTCATGCCTCCTCCGTACAGCCGAACATGTCCGGAGCAGGAGGCAAGTGGGTGGCCTCCACCGTGAAGGAGGAGCATATTATGAAGCTCCGGGTGGCCGGATACTTGGCCACAGATATCGCACACAGGCTACCGGACGCAGGGCAGATTATTCCAACACTAGAACCCCACGAGAGGGTCGTGTTCCTCGCCCACTTCGTCCGTGGACTGGGATTTCCACTTCATCCCTTTGTCCGCGGGCTCAAGTTCTACTACGGGCTAGATTTCCATGATCTAGCCCCAAATTTCGTCCTCAACATCTGGCGTTTATCGTCGCGTGCGAGGCCTTCCTCCGCATCAAGCCTCACTTTGGCTTGTGGCTGTGAATCTTCTGTGTGAAGCCGAAGATCGTGATCGGCCAGCAAGCGGAGTGCGGAGGCGCCATGGTGGGCAGGATGCCCAACGTTACTTGGCTCGGCGGCTCATTCGCGGAGACCATAAAGGGGTGGCAATCGGGGTGGTTCTACATCATCGAGCCACGCGACGCCAACTGGGCGGCGGCCCCCGAATTCCAATCCGGGATTCCCATGCGGCTCACCTCCTGGGAAAAGAAGGGCCTGGCCTGGGGCGAATCGGAGGAGCTGACAGGACTTCAGAACTGCGTCAAGAGTATGAAGGATAAGAAGATCAAGCTTGTCAACATGGTCTAGGTCATGCTTGTCCGCCGCATTCTCCCGTGCCAAAGACGGGCATTTACTCTGTGGGAGTTCGTTCCGGCCGAACACCGGACACTTCAAGAGCTCTACGACACGACACACAAGGATGCATGGAAGGTGTTTGAGGGAGTCCTGGACTAGGGGGTGTCCGGACAGCCGGACTATCATCGTCCGCCGGACTCCAAGACTACGAAGATACAAGATTGAAGACTCCGTCCCGTGTCCGGATGGGACTTTCCTTGGCGTGGAAAGTAAGCTTGGCGATACGGATATGTAGATCTCCTACCATTGTAACCGACTCTGTGTAACCCTAGCCTTCTCCGGTGTCTATATAAACCGGAGGGCTTTAGTCCGTAGGACACAACATACGTTACAACAATCATACCATAGGCTAGCTTTAGGGTTTAGCCTCCTTGATCTCGTGGTAGATCCACTCTTGTACTACCCATATCATCAATATTAATCAAGCAGGATGTAGGGTTTTACCTCCATCAAGAGGGCCCGAACCTGGGTAAAACATCGTGTCCCTTGTCTCCTGTTACCATCCGCCTAGACGCACAGTTCGGGACCCCCTACCCGAGATCCGCCGGTTTTGACACCGACATTGGTGCTTTCATTGAGAGTTCCTCTGTGTCGTCGCCGATAGGAAGGATGCCTCCACCCGTCTTCAAGGACGGTATTCTCGCCAAAGGGGCCTTGGCCGCTGGCCAAACTATCCGGTTAGGTGGTTTTCTTATGACCACCTGTCCGGCCACCGCTTCGACAATGACTTCTCAAGTCGTCAAAAGGAATCTCCATGTCAGCTCGGAGTTTGCCGAGCGGCTGGATCCGATAGAGCTCTCGTGTGTCAACGAACTCTTGGATCGCATCGCCGCCCTGGGAGTCGCTACGGACTACAATCATATTGGGCTTAAAACCGATCTGAGAGAGATTAACTCTCCCCAGGTCACCCACCACGTCGCAGTGGTAGAGGAACAATGCGGCGACTTTTCTCCTATATTAAAAACTAGATATGTCCGGGCTCTTGAACCCTCCACGCCGGATTCCCGCGTAGGAACGGAATTCGATCGAGCACTGAACTTAAAGTCAGGCATCGGACCGGACTCGTTGGACAATGTCCAGCAATCCAAGCTTCCAAAATTGGAAACTTCACGGCCTTTAAGCCCCGCGATGGGTAGGGATCCGGAATTTATTCCACCCACCCTCCCAGACATATGCGATCTATCCCTAATACGGCAAGAGCCCGATGAAACAGTACATCACTACTGGGCCCGATTCCTCCTGGTCATGGACAGGATAAAGGACTGCCGAGAGGAAAACGCAATTTCAATCTTTTGCAATAATTGCACGAACAAGGGAATATTGAACGCCATCGGCCGTCGTAAAATCACACGCTTCACCAATCTGGCGTCCATAGTACGAAAATACTGTGCGATGGAGAGTTTCCGGAAAACCGAAAATCAGTTTTGGGACAATCCGGCCCCGAATACAACCCTAGTCCGCAACAAAAGGGTGCATCATACTTAGGCCCCAGATACAAAAACCAAAAAGCAAAAACCCCATAAAGGGTACGGAACCGTACTGGAGGGATGGCTCAGCGGACCCTATAAGCTTCATAGTACAGAGGGCGCCGTCCCAACACATAGCCTTCGAGCATGTTGGATATTACGGCAGGTGGCCAAAAGTGGCGAGGAGCTTCTAGCCCCGGAAAACCACTCCAACAACACTGGTACGGTATCAACAGTCTTTGAGACCTTCGCATCAAATAATATGCGAAAACGAACAATCCGCGGCCTCGCCGAAGTCTACCAAGTAGCAACAGCAAATCCATGGAGCGACACAGCCATCACCTTCAACGCCAGCGACGAACCTAAATTCCAAATAGCCCGAGCACCAGCCGCACTGGTGCTTAGTCCCATAGTGGACGGCTTTCGACTTACAAAGGTCCTCATGGATGGCGGCAGCGGACTAAACCTCATCTATGAGGAAACTCTTCAAAAAATGGAAATAGACCGGAGCCATATTGAGCGAAGCAGCACAACCTTCAGAGGAATAATCCCTAGCCGGGAAGCGTGCTGCACTGGAAAAATCACACTCGATGTGGTGTTCGGCTCGCTGGACAATTACAGATCCGAAGAAGTCACGTTCCATGTGGCCCCGTTCAATAGCGGATATCACGCTATATTAGGACGAGAGACATTCATAATTTTTCAAGCCGTACCCCATTACGGGTACATGAAGCTCAAAATGCCTAGGCCCGGCGGAATAATCACTCTCGCTAGTGATCCGGACATAGCACTCCGCGCCGAAAACAAGACAGCCGCACTAGCCCTGGAGGCACTATCCGAAGCCCTAGCGGCAGAAGAACTCACCGCGCTGCGCTCTACGGTGAACAGGGACGATGTGATACTCGATAAAAGATCCAAGTCCACCTCCTTCAAACCAGCAGATGAAATAGTAAAATTCCAGGTCCATCCAACGGACCCAACAAAGACGGCCTCCATTGGGGCACAATTGAACCCCGAAGTAGACGCCGCACTACGCGAATTCCTTCAGGAAAATTGGGACATTTTCGCCTGGCATCCTTCGGATATGCCCGGAATCCCACGCAGGTTGGCAGAACACAGCCTAAACATCCTAAAAGGATTCAAGCCAGTCAAACAGGCTCTTCGACGATTTTCCGAACCCAAAAGACAGGCAATGGGAGAAGAGCTAGCCAAACTATTGGAAGCCGGATTCATCAGAGATATCAAACATCCGGATTGGCTAGCAAATCTGGTAATGGTACCAAAGAAGGACAAATCCTGGTGCCTATGCGTCGATTTTAAAGACCTCAATAAGGCTTGCCCAAAGGATCCCTTCCCCCTCCCCCGCATCAACCAAATTATCGATGCTACCGCAGGGCACGATTCGTTGTGCTTCCTCGACGCATACTCCGGCTATCATCAAATCAAGATGGCGGAAGCAGATCAAGCCGCAACGGCATTCATCACTCCATACGGACCATTCTGCTTCAACACGATGCCCTTCGGACTTAAAAACGCCGGCGCAACATATCAGCGCATGATTCAAACATGTCTGGCTACCCAGATCGGCAAAACAGTCGAGGCATACGTAGACGACGTAGTCGTCAAAAACAAACACGTCGAAACTCTAGTAGACGACTTGGGGCTCACATTCGACAACCTCAGAGCATATGACATCAAGCTGAATCCGGAAAAATGCGTTTTCGGCGTACCAGCCGGAAAGCTGCTGGGCTTCATTGTATCCGGTAGAGGAATTGAAGCAAACCCGGCCAAGATCCGAGCTCTGTCACGGCTGGATATTCCAAAAGACCTCAAGCAGATACAAAAATTAACCGGATGCGTGGCAGCTCTAAGCCATTTTATCTCCCGCTTGGGAGAAAAGGCACTGCCCCTTTATCGCCTCCTTAGGCGCACCGAACACTTCGAGTGGACGGATGCTGCCACTGCCGGACTCAAAGAAATAAAGGCCATATTGGCAACAAATCCGGTCCTAGCCGTGCCAAACCTAGGCGAACCTATGTTGTTATACATCGCAGCAACACATCAAGTTGTAAGCGCGGTACTCGTCGTTGAACGAGAGACAGAAGGGCATAAATTCCCTCTTCAAAAACCAGTGTACTACGTATCCACTGTGTTAACCCCCTGCAAGTCCCGTTACCCGCACTATCAAAAGATAGCGTATGCGGTGTTCATGGCATCCCGGAAGCTCCGACACTACTTTCAAGAGTGTTCGATACAGTGGCCTCTGAAGTACCACTCAATGACATTATAAACAACCGCGATGCAACGGGCAGGATTGCAAAATGGGCCATTGAGCTCCTACCATTTGACATAACCTACAAGCCTCGGTGAGCTATAAAGTCACAAGTTTTGGCTGACTTTGTCGCTGAATGGACCGAAGCCGAACTCCCTAAAGAGTACGGCGCATACTCCAATTGGACTATGCACTTCGACGGCTCCAAAATGTTGGCCGGACTGGGGGCTGGTGTCGTCTTGACGTCCCCAACCGGGGACATAGTCCAATACGTACTTCAAATAATGTACACGGACTCCAACAATGCAGCCGAATACGAGGCCCTCCTACATGGTCTCCGGATGGCAATCTCCATGGGCACTCAGCGCCTAGAGGTGCGTGGGGATTCAAACCTTGCAATATCCCAAATAAACGGAGACTTTGACGCCAAGGATCCGAAAATGGCAGCATATCGCAACGATGTCCTAAAAATGTCAGCTCGGTTTGAAGGACTTGAATTCCATCACGTAGCCCGAGATAATAACCAAGCAGCCGACGTACTGGCATGCATCGGTGCAAAACGTGACGCTGTCCCTCCAAATATCTTCCTGGAATGGCTCTTCAAGCCGTCCGTACTATGGGAAGGGGAGACCGGAAATAACAAACCGGAAACAACCGCGCCAACCGGCGATCCAGCCGATGACATAACACCTTCAGCCCACGACATAATGGCAGTAATCGCCCTGTGGACAGAACCATTCCTAGCCTACTTGCTTAGGCAGGAACTTCCCGAAGACCAAAATGAGGCCCGCTGCATAGTCCGGTGATCGAAAGCCTACAAGGTCCATGAGGGAGAACTTTATAAGAAAAGTACAACCGGAGTCCTTCAAAGGTGTATCTCCGAAGAGGAAGGGCGAAACCTCCTGGCTGAAATTCATGCCGGACTAGGAGGACACCACGCGGCAGCCCGGGCCCTTGTAGGAAAGGCATTCCGTACAGGATTTTATTGGTCGACGGCCCGGGCAGATGCCTAGGACTTAGTCCAGAGATGCATCGGTTGTCAGCTCTTTGCTAATCAGATCCATATGCCACCCACCGCCCTCAAAACTCTATCCATTACCTGGCCATTCGCGGTCTGGGGGCTTGATATGGTTGGACCCCATAAAGGGGGAACCCACAAGCAAAGGTACCTATTGGTCATGGCGGATAAATTCACCAAATGGATAGAGGCCAAACCGGTCAAAACGGCAGAGTCCGGACCAGTGATAGACTTTATATCCGGGGTCGTACACCGTTACGGTGTCCCCCACAGCATCATCACCGACAACGGCACGAACTTCACGGCCGACGAGGTTAAGTCGTGGTGCAAAAATATGGGCATTAAGCTCGACTACGCTTCAGTCTATCACCCTCAAACCAACGGTCAAGTGGAACGAGCAAATGGTCTAATAATGAGCGGCATTAAACCCAGACTAGTGTGGTCACTTACAAAATCCGACACGCACTGGGTAGAGGATCTCGACTCCGTACTCTGGGGGCTGCGGACAACGCCTAACCGTACTACCGGATTCACACCATTTTTTATGGTATACGGCGCAGAGGCGGTCTTGCCCTGCGACATCATTCATGACTCACCTCGAGTGCGCATGTACGAAGAACGAGAAGCCGAGCTGGATCGGCAGGACAGCTTGGATGCATTGGAGGAGGAACGCGACGTCGCCAAGGCTCGTTCCGCATTTTATCAGCAGCAGGCTCGAAGATATCAAAGCAGAGAAGTACGGGCCAAGACTTATAACATTGGCAAACTAGTTCTACGCCTGCCGGACAAGAAAAAGGACAAGCTCAAGCCCAAATGGGAGGGGCCCTTCATTATTGATCAAGTCCTGACTGGCGGAGCGTACCGTCTATGAAATGCATCGGACAACCGACTCGAGCCGAACCCATGGAACGCAGCCCGCCTCCGAAGATTTTACGCCTAGCGCCGGACTAAGAGTTCATCCCCTTCCCCAGTCCAAATTTTTACACTACAGCTGCACTTTGTTTTTCTCTCTTCTCTTAACCTTCTTTCATACAAAGCCCGTAAAGGCCTAAATGCAAATTGTTCGCACACACTTGATGTGCTATCCGCACTCATTATACCTGGGGGCTTCTTTTCCAGAAGCTCAATTATAAGGGCTTCATGCCCAACACATGTGTCAAGCTTCCACATGTACCTTTTACTCACCATTATATGCATCGATATGACTTAAGTTTTGGCCAAGCTGGGTTGCCTGGCTCCTGTGCTTACCCCTATGTTCCCGATTGTTCGGCTAGGAGGTAAAGGGAGCACCTCTGCGATTGTTACTGCCGGGTCAGCCGGACGTGTACCTCAGACTGGGTGAAGCCGAAAGCTAGCGTTCTTAAGGGAATATTCGGTCAGTGACTTGAAAGATGATTTTTTACCTACTTATTTATCTGCCCCCAGATGTTTTTCTGCTTTTTTCGCAGTCCGGGCATGCACTTTAGGGTATGCCTCCCAGGGAAAGGAACCCTTAATGGAACTATTCTCCCTGGAAGATGTTTCTTACTAACCATGTAATATAACATAACTAGTTGGGCACTTGTCTGATAAAGCACTAATGACCCCTACGCCTGGTCTCCATGCATACCCCGGTTGTTTCTTAACCAAAACGGTATTCGGACACACTCCGGACTCTAGGGTCCCGAGGTCGAAGCGAAAAGGTCGGCAAAGACAAACGATCTACAATCCGGCTAGAAGGCATTTCACATGTCATTTTAAAATACATTGTCAAATTTACTGATTGTATTCCTCCTCAATCCCATCTAATAGGCTGTCTAACTTACAGTCCCGTTGGGAAAATTTACCAGCCAACTCTACTTGGCTGTATACTAAACTCACAGGGATCTCCTTCCCATCGGGCCCCACCGGTCCAACTTCGGCCATGTGGTTGGGATCCGCCTTCTTGTACCGCGTCTTCACCATGGCCCAAGCCTCCCTGGCACCCTGGCGGCAGGCTGAAATCTTCCATAAACGGAAGCGCTGCCGCACTCCCTGGAGTTTCTCTGCAAGCTCCCCAAGGCCCTCGGGTAGGTAGACGACTGGCCATAATGCCTGGACGACGCCGCTCATCGCCTGCCGAACTCGTTCGAGCAGTTGCAACAGCTCGGGAAGTTGATCACCCGTCGATACAGGCATCTCCTCCGCAGGGCGACCTGTGAGTATACCTACAAGACATATTCTATCAATTGACTTCCTCGCCGAACTCTTCTTTTCAAAGGAGTTCGCTCAAGCACTTACTATAGATGCCGCGACGAATCTGCTGATTCTCCTTAACGGAGCCGGACAGCTCGACCCGAACGCCTTTCAGCTCTTCTCCAAGCTGGGCGTGGGCATCTTAAAGCTTGTTCCTTTCCTGCTGTACTCTATTCAGCACCCTCTCGCCGGCCTTCAGCTGGCGCAGCAGTTCCTGCCTGTCCGGATCTTGTCCGGCAGCACCTGCAATGTCATTATTAGACTTGCACGCACGCCGCACAGCGCTTATATTTAACAAAAAAATGTGTTACCAGGAGGGGCCTCCGTGTTTCCTCCTGCGACAGCAAGTGCGGCATCAAGTTGAGCCTTGCATTCTTGCAGCTCCTGGGACAGCTGGGCATTCTTCTCAGTAAGAGCCTGCGTTTCAAATGATCCTTAAATCAGTTGACATAACTACTTTAAGTCTCGGGGGCTACTGGCATATATAACCATTAAATTCCCTTACCCGTATGTCTTTTACATACTACTCCGTGGCTCTGGTAAAACCATCTTGAGCAGCACGGAGGTGCGCGTCCGCCGCGTTAAAGGCGTTCAGCGCCTCAGGGGAAAAGCACGCGTCACGAAATATTGTCCGGCGGCGCCTATGGTTCATGGCGCTCTCCACCTCAGACTTGGTGGCGGACAGTCTGTTGGCATCCTCCGTTGGAGGAGTATCCGACCCGCGCCTTGCGCTTGTCTCCCCCTCCGGACCAGGCGCTGGAGCCTGGCCGGTATAGGTCGGATCGGCAACCTCTACGCCTGCAGTCCGGCGAGCGCTTTTTCTCCTACAAAAAGTCATGAGCGCTCAAACGCTTCCTAGGAACGTCGCTCCTAGTAGTGAATTGTGAGCTATACCTTTGCGGTGATGTTTCAGTCCGCACCGCGCTCCTCTTCCGCCTACTGGTCCGGACCGGCCTTTGTTGGTCAACCGTCGCAGGCTCGGCTTCCCGCCCTAAAGGCGCCTCCTGCACAAGCGCCATCGTATACGGTTGTCGTGGGAACGAGCACCTATGGGGCAGGGCCCCTTCTCGGTCCGGCGGGGGGCGAGGATCGCATGAAGAGCAGATCGAGGCGAAGCACGCGAGCGGTTTTACCCAGCTTCGGGGCTCTCCAGAGAGATAAAAATCCTACTGCTGCTTGTGATTGTATTCTATTCTTGCTTGAGAGCGTGGGTGTGTTCTGGTTTCAAATGAGTCGAACCCCTTCTATGTTGCATATGGGCCTCCTTTTATAGGCTCAAGGGGTCACCGACAGGTGGCAGCGCATGCAGGGGTAAAAGTGTAAAAGTTGTGGTTGGTACAACTGCTTCTATAGTGCACCCTACCTAACTCCGACGGTAGGGGACAAGAGCATTTAATGCCCGTTCGGTCGCCCAAACAGTGCAGAAAAGCGACCGTTAGGGGCGCCACCGTTCGCCACGATGGCCATCTCGTCATCTTCGCTCGCCACCTCGCACCGCTTAGCTGCACAGCCGCCCGCCACGTGCGCCTGGAATTATCTTGCGGCGACACGTCGTCAGATGTGCTGGAGCGCGGGCACAGAGTGGTGGCCTCGCCACAGCAAGCGCCTTGCCGCGGTCGTTGTCTTGTCGCGCTCGGAAGCTTGTCGCTCGCCGGGTCTTGCCGGGACGCGCGGTGCGTCGCGGCAAGTTCCTTGAAAAGCCTTGGTTGGCCTTCCCGGCAAGCTCCTCTTGCCGGGGCCTTGTCCTTCCCTTCAAGCTCCTCTTGCCGGGGTCTTGTCTTCTCAGTAAAAACACTTTGTTCTTGAATGGCACTAGCAGGAACTATGTAGGATCTTGGCGGTCACCCAGCAAGCCTTTGCCACGGGATGCTGCGACTGCCCATGCACAAGTTCAGGATACTAGGGTACCCCCTACCCTAGTACACCGACAGGAGCCCCGGGCCTGGGCCAGACACGGTGCCGAGCACTGTCGGGCCAGGCCCAAAACAGGGCACAGGCACACGCGGGCCTGTGTTGTGCCGAATCTAACTCCGTATCCACCGCGCCCTCCCGTAACAGCACGCGTCGATTGCGGCGTCATGGGAGAGATCGTGGGTGATTCTTTATTCGAAAAAGCGTAACGTTCGCCTTCTCCTCTTTATAAGCAGGGGAAACAGGAGCCGTTCCCCCCACCTTCGCCATTTGCCGCTCCAATCTCGGAAACCTCCGCCGCTCCCCTCCGCTTCCAAAGCTGAAAGAGAGCAGCGCTCCGCCCCCCGTCGCCGCCGTCACCACCAGCGCCGTCGATCTCCCCCACCACCTCCGCCATGGCTCCGAAAGCCAGAAAGGGGATGGCGGCGAAGGCTGCGGCCGCGAAGGCTGTGAAGTCGACCGAGGCGCAGAGGCTCGAGGCGCTGCAGAAGGAGCGGGCCACTTCCCCCCCCTCCCCCCGAGATCTCCGCCAAGGATCTGAGGGAGTGGTACTATCTCTTCTGGTCGACGGAGACGCGAGTGCATCCGCGCACGAAGGTACTCTCCGCCGTCGCTTCGAAAAAGGCTTCGGTTGGTGGACACCCTTTCTTCACCTTATTCTTCTACTGCGGGCTCTGCCCTCCCTTCTCTGATTTTTTCTGCGATATCATGAACACCTACGGGTTTCATCTCCTTGACTTCACCCCCAACGCCGTTCTGACCATGGCGGTTTTCGCACATCTCTGCGAAAACTTTGTCGGAGTCCACCCAAACGTTGCCCTTTTCCACCATTTCTTTATGCCTCGTGTTGAGAGAGGGGAACCTCTTGCCGGCGGGATTGCCTGGATCTCGCGAGCCGGCAAGAAGGAGACCTATCTGGAGGGGGAGCTCCGTAGCAAGTGGGAGGAGTGGAGAGCAGATTGGTGTTGGGTTGTAGAGGAGAACCTGCAGCTGTTTACTGCCCTGCGCCAAACCCCAGCAGTGCGCGGCAATGATTGGAGCGCCCTGTCCGCGGACGACGACAAGCTGAAGATCGCCACCACCCGGATCTTGCGCCTCAGGCTTGCCGGGCTGACCGTAGGCGCTGTCGGCGCAGATTTCCTTCGCCGCCGCATCGCCCCTCTGCAGGCGAGGGGGAGACTCGCCTGGGAATTCGGGGGTCCAGCGGACATCATGAGGTTGCGCCCGGGCCTCAACTTTAATTTCACCGTCCTGGAGTTGGACGTGATACTCAAGGAGCTATTCAAGCACGACCCTCAGCATCCCGAGTGGTTCAGGTTGCCGGCAGGCGTCGTTCCTTTGTGCAACAACTCCTCGCGCGACTGCATCTGCGCCATGATGCCGTTGTGCGACTCGCACGGGATCGTTCCAAGTTGGCAAGAACCTGCCGGTGACATCGTGCAGCAGTTCTTTGACGGCCTGGTGGAAGTGGCTGTCAACGCCGATGAAAAGAAGCTCCTCACCCGCGACACCACCGAGCAAGAGATGCAGCATATCGCCACCAGGGCAGAGGAGGCGGCGGCAGCCACAGCCGCGGGTGAGTTCGGGTTCACCGTCGATGAAGCAGACGCGGCATCGGCGGCAAGGCTTGCTGAATGAGAGTGGCCCGAAGGCGAAGAGGAGCTTGCCGCGCCTGACGCCGAGTCGGGCGAGCCCGCCGAGGGTGCGAGCGGTCCGCCATCTCCGAGCAGCTTGCCGCGAGCAGGGCCCACAGCGCAGCCCCCAGTGCAGCCAAGAAGGCGCCCCCGCAGGGCCGGGGACGCAGCAGGATGGCAGACGGGCCAACAGCCGCAGCGCCGCGCGACGCGCTCCGGTGCGACAAGAACTGTTGCCGCGGGAGCGCCTCACGTCGCCCCGGCAACTGGAGCGGGGTCATCTCGGGCCACTGCGGCAGCCCCCGCCAAGCGGCCAAGGGATCCTGTTGGGCCGAACTTCGACCTCTCCGCACTCAGCTCCGACGAGGAAGAAGAAGAAGAGTAAGACCCTCTCGTTGTTCTTGTAGTTCTTCAATTTGCTGTTCTTTGTCTTGCATCTGATCTGATTCTTTCTAGACTCTTCCTTCTCAGGACTCTGGCCCAGAGAGCGGCATAGAGGGTCAAGGTTCCGGTGGTCATCATCGAAGACGAGCCCGCCGCGACAGCAGGAGGCGCGCCCGAGACCACCTTGCCGGACCCGGCCACTACTCCACAAAGCAGCCCCCAGCGTAAGTATTTGGTTTCTTTTCCGCTGTTATCCGTGCATGAGTGCTCTTTCTTTGCTATTAGCTGAGTATTTGTTTGCGTAGGAGCAGAACAACTTCACCAGGAGGGCGTGGAAATCACCTCCGACTCGTCGTCTGCTTCAACTACGCCGCCAAGGGCGGATTCTCCAGCAAGGGAGCGCTCTCCGGCAAGGGAGGATTCCCCTGCAATGGAGAAGTCTCCGGCAAGGGAGAGTTCTCCGACAAGGGGCAGCGCCGGCGATCCCCCTGTGATGGAGACCGAGACGGCAGTGCCCAGCACAGGTAACCCTTCTTGCTTGAACGCTTCCCTTGGGTTCTTTTTCTTCTGATCTTTCTTTTTGATCATTTGCTTGATCTTTCTCCCTCTTTCGGCTCTCAGATCCGCCCTCCACAGAGCTGATGGAGACCGAGGCCACCGGTGAGGAGGACGCGCGCGACAACACTGGCGACGCCGCCGCCACCGAAGAAGAGGCCGGCGCTGATGATCCCGCCGACGAAGAGGCCGCCAAGGCTGCTGGCGCAGGAGTTGGCGAGCGGTCCGACGATCGCACTGACGACCCTGAGGGCGTAGGAGCGCAAGGCGCTACACCGACCGCCGACCCCTCCGCCGCTGATGCAGTGCCGGGCTCCGAAGAGCCCCAACCCGGCGCCTACTTGAAGGCCGGCGAGGGTGTCTATATCAAGCTTCCCTGGGCGTCGAGCTCCAGGGCGCCGGTCGAAGGAGAGACATTTAACGGGGAAGTGCTCGCCTCCGCCGGGCTGATGCTGGTTGACGCGCCAAGCAGCAGCAGCGGCGAGTCTGAGAAGGAGCAACTGCGCCGGAAGCTGGTGTCGCTCTACCGCGCCCGGCAAGCCAAGGTGGAGTCTCGGGAAGCGCTCGTCACGCAGGCGGGAGCAGACATTGAGAAGCGCGCGGAAGAGCTCCGGGAACGCAACCAGGAAACTCTCCGGGCCATTGCAGAGGAGCGGGCACAACTCGTCGAAGTGCGGAAGGCGTTCATCCTCGAGAAGGCCGAAGCCGAGGAGCAACAGCGGTTTGCCGCTGAGGAGCTGTCTGCGCGAGAAGGCAAGCTGACGCAGCGAAAGGTCAACCTCGACAGCTATGAGGATGAGCTTGTTGCGCGCGAGCAGGCGCTTGGCGGGGCGCTCAAGGAAGCAAAGGACGCGGCCGCAGCTGCTGAGGCCGCCAAGAAAGAGTTGGAAGCGAAGGTGGTGCAGCTAGAGGCCAATCTGAAGGCGAGCGGCGAGGAGGTTGCCGAGCTCAAACGTGAGCGCAAGAAGGATGCCCACGCTCACGGCGAGCTGCAGGGCCAACTCTCCGAGAAAGGCAAGGAGTTGAGCGCCGCCAAGGACTCCAACGCTGATCTCGCGCTGAAGCTGGCCACCCTGACCGAGGCGCTGGACAGCGCCAAGGAGCGGGAGGTGACTCTGAAAGAGGAGATCAAGGGCAATGAAGAGCTGCTGACGAGGGCCGCCGAAACCCAGAACACCTTCCAAACGATGGTGGAGCTCTGGACAGAGGGCCTCGTGAACATTGCTGCAGTCATTGACGAGGAGCTAGTGCAACTGGGGGTGGAGGGCCTCGGGTACTCCTCCGACGAGAACCTCCAACCCAGCGCCAAGCTCACTCTGTTCTTCAAAGGCATGGCGACGGCCCTCCAGCAACTCCGGGAAAGGATCCCAAAGTAGATGGCCGACGAGTCGCGCACGATCTGCGCCGGAGTTCTGGAGAAGGTGTTGGTGAAGGTGGCCTTCCGCAACCCAGGCCTCAACCTCACCAATGTCCTCAAGAACTTGCCGGCGGATGCTGATCTGGACGCGCTCAAGGCCCTTGTCGCACCCATTGTGGAAAGGGTAAATGAGGTCAAGAGGGTTGACGGCGGTCGCGTAGATTAGGCCGCCCGCTTTTTCCTTTTCTTGTCGCTGCTGACCATGTTACAAGAACATTCCATTAGAGTTGCGACAAGCTATTTTGTAACATAACTTTATTCTGGGTGTTGAATGCTATGTTATTTCCTTTACTTGATTCCTTCCTTTGTATGTTTTTACCCTTCGCTTTTAGGGAACTTGCCGGCGTGGGCACCCTTCCCGCGAGCGCTGAGTGCGGAACATCAGCGGCCTGCTGGCGGTGCCACTACCGACAAGAAACCTTGTCGCAACTAGTCGTAGCACACTTAAGTTGTTGAGCGGTCTCGAAACAAAGTAAGGGCGCAACTAGCTGCGAGTTGGTTCCTCCGCGCACAGGTTTTCCATACAAAGCCCGGTCGTTCAAGGAAGATAACATAAAAATTTTAAAAACTGATCGCTCAAACTTTGGCAACTTAGCTTTTCTGTTGTTTGCTTCCCGGCAAGGGTGAAAATTTCTTGAACGACGCCTTGTCCACACCATTATCTTCTCCTTCCCCCCGACAAACTTGTGCGCGAGGGAACCTTCCTTCTCTTTGTGAAAAAGAAAGAAGAGAAAATAATGACATGGAGCTTCATTGCTTGTTATTGCTTACCGGGGGTAGGTGCTGCACAAAGTGTCAGATAATACATGCAAAAAATAGAAAGCATGGAATCGACAGAATGTGCGGATTACACAAGCTTTATTTATGCACAGGGTTTGCGCCTGGCTTTGTACAAAGGATTACATGCAACAGCGGCAAGACTTGTACAAAAGGTGGTTGCCGGAACGGGTTCCGGCAAATTGCGCATTACGGGTAAAACTTACGAAGATGCTCAATGTTCCAGGAGTTGCTCACCGGAAAGCCATCTTCGGTCTCAAGGCGGACAGCGCCAGGCCTAGTGACTCGTTTCACCCGGTAAGGGCCTTCCCACTTCCGCGTCAACTTGTTGGAATTCTTGGCGGACTGAACGCGCCGAAGAACAAGGTCGCCTTCCTCGAGGCTTCTGGCATTAACTTTGCGGCTATGGTAGCGGCACAAAGCTTGTTGGTAGCGAGTAGCTCGTACAGCAGCCTGAAGACGATCTTCCTCAAGGAGCAGCGCGTCATCTTGTCGCAGCTGCTCTTGCTCAAGCTCATCATAAGTGAGCACTCGTGGCGATCCGTATACGAGTTCCGTGGGGAGAACTGCCTCTGCTCCATAGACTAGAGAAAAAGGTGTCTGGCCAGTGGCTCGATTTGGCGTCGTCCTGATCGACCAAAGAACCACCGGCAGCTCCTCGATCCAGTTTCTTCCGCACCTGTGCAGCCTGTCAAAAGTTCTGGTCTTGAGCCCGCGCAGCACTTTAGCATTTGCCCTCTCCGCTTGACCGTTGCTTCTCGGGTGAGCAACAGAAGCGAAGCAGACCTTGGCGCCAAGATCTTGGACATATTGCATGAAGGTGCGGCTCGTGAACTCCGTGCCGTTGTCGGTGATGATCCTGTTAGGGACTCCAAAATGGCAAACAATTGACCTGAAGAACTTGACTGCTGACTGTGCTGTCACCTTCCTCACTGCTTCCACTTCCGGCCACTTTGTGAGCTTGTCGATCGCAACGTACAAGTACTCAAAGCCCCCGACAGCTCGGGGAAAGGGGCCGAGGATATCGAGCCCCCAGACCGAAAATTGCCAGGATAAAGGGATCGTCTGGAGAGCTTGAGATGGCTGGTGTATCTGCTTGGAGTGGAACTGGCACGCTTCACACTTGGTTACTTGTGCAGTTGCATCCTGGAGGGCTGTCGGCCAAAAGAAACCTTGCCAGAACGCCTTGCCGGCAAGTGCTCTTGCACCAATGTGGTGGCCACATATGCCTCCATGTATCTCCGCCAACAGTTCTTGTCCACCTTCCCGGGAAATGCATTTCAACTTCACACCGTTGAGTCTCCTTCTGTACAGTGTGTCGTCGACAAACTGGTACATACTTGACTGCCGGGCTACTCTTTCCGCTTCTTCTTGCTCTTCGGGAAGCTCTCCTGTCTGAAGGAAATGGACAATCTGCTGTGCCCATGCTGGAGCTTGCGGCTCGACAACAAGGACCAAAGGCACATATGTTTCTGCGGGAACATCAACTTCCACGGCAAGAACCTGCGGCTCAGCCGGAGCTTGAAGTCCCCCGGCAAGCTTTCCGGAGCAAAACTTGTCGGAAGCGTCTGCTTCAACGGAACAAACCTGTCGTGGGAACGAACACCTATGGGGCAGGGGGCCCTTCTCAGTCCGGCGGGGGGCAAGGATCGCACGAAGAGTGGATCGAGGCGAAGCACGCGAGCAGTTTTACCCAGCTTCGGAGCTCTCCGGAGAGATAAAACTGCTACTGCTGCTTTGTGTTTGTATTGTGTTCTTGCTCGAGAGCGTGAGCGTTTTGTAGTTTCGAATGAGTCGAACCCCCTCTACATTGCGCATGGGCCTCCTTTTATACGCTAAAGGGGTCACCAACAGGTGGCAACGTAGGAGAGGGTAAAAATGTAAAAGAAGTGGTTGGTACAGCTACTTGCACAGTGCACCCTACCTAACTCTGACGGCAGGGGACAAGGGCATTAAATGCCCGTCTGAGTCACCGACACAGTGCACAAAAGTGACCGTTAGGAGCGCCACCGTTTGCCACGATGGCCACCTTGTCATCTCCGCTTGCCACCGCGCGCCCCTGGCTGCACAGTCTTCCGCCACGCGCCCCTGGGATGGCCCCAGGGCGACACGTCGGTGGATGCGCTGGAGCGTGGGCACAGGGTGGCAGTTTGCCCCGGCAAGTGCCTTGCCGGGGTCATTGTCTTGTCGCGTCCGGAAGCTTGTCGCTCGCCGGGTCTTGCCGGGACGTGCGGTGCGTTGCGGCAAGTTCGTTGAAACGCCTTGGTTGGTCTTCTCGCCAAGCTCCTCTTGCCGGGGCCTTGTTCTTCTTGGCTCAAACACTTTGTCCTTGAATGGCTCCAAAGGAACCAACGGAGGTCCTTGGCGGTCGCCCGGCAAACCGTGTCGTGGGGTGCTGCAACTGCCCGTGCACAAGTTCGGGATACTAGGGTACCCCTACTCTAGTACACCGACAGGAGCCCCCGGGCCTGGGCCATACACGGTGCCGAGCGCTGTTGGGCCAGGCCCAAAACAGGGCACGGGCACGCGTGGGCCTGAGTTATGACGAATCTAACTCCTTATCCACCGCAACCTCCCGTAACGCACGCGTCGAACGTGGCGTCGTGGGAGAGATCGTGGGTGATTTTTTATTCGGAAAAAAGCGTAACGTCCGCCTCCTCCTCTTTATAAGCAGGGGAAACAGGGGCCGTTCCCCCACCTTCGCCATTTGCTGCTGCAATCTCGGCAATCTCCGCCGCTCCCCTCCGCTTCCAAAGTCGAAAGAGAGCAGCGCTCCGCCCCCGTCGCCGCCGTCACCACCAGCGCCGTCGATCTCCCCCACCGCCTCCGCCATGGCTCCGAAAGCTGGAAAAGGGAAGGCCGCGAAGGCTGCGGCCGCGAAGGCTGTGAAGTCGACCGAAGCGCAGCGGCTTGAGGCGCTGCGGAAGGAGCGGGCCACTTTCCCCCCCGAGCTCTCCGCAAAGGAGCTCAGGGAGTGGTACTATCTCTTCTGGTCGACGGAGACGCGAGCGCATCCGCGCACGAAGGTACTCTCCGCCGTCGCTTCGAAAAAGGCTCCAATTGGCGAATACCCTTTCTTTGCCTTGTTCTTCTACTGCGGGCTCTGCCCGCCCTTCTCTGATTTTTTTCTGTGATATCATGAACATCTACGGGTTTCATCTCCTTGATTTCACCCCCAACGCCGTTCTGACCATGGCAGTTTTCGCCCATCTATGCGAAAACTTTGTCGGAGTCCACCCCAACGTAGCCCTCTTCCGCCACTTCTTTATGCCTCGTGTCGAGAGAGGGGAGCCTCTTGCTGGCGGGATCGCCTGGATCTCGTGAGCCGGCAAGAAGGAGACCTATCTGGAGGGGGAGCTCCGTAGCAAGTGGGAGGAGTGGAGAGCAGATTGGTGCTGGGTTGTAGAGGAGAACCCGCAGCTGTTTACCGCCCTGCGCCAAACCCCAGCAGTGCGTGGCAATGATTGGAGCGCCCTGTCCGTGGACGACGATAAGCTGAAGATCGCCACCACCCGGATCTTGCGCCTCAGGCTTGCCGGGCTGACTGTAGGTGCTGTCGGCGCGGATTTCATTCGCCACCGCATCGCCCCTCTGCAGGTGAGGGGGAGACTCGCCTGGGAATTCGGGGGCCCGGCGGATATCATGAGGCTGCGCCCGGGCCTCAATTTTAATTTCACCGTCCTGGAGTTGGACGGGTTACTCAAGGAGATATTCAAGCACGACCCTCAACATCCTGAGTGGTTCAGGTTGCCGGCAGGCATCGTTCCTTTGTGCAACAACTCCTCGCGCGACCGCATCTGCGCAATGATGCCGTTGTGCCACTCGCACGGGATCGTTCCAACTTGGCAAGAACCTGCCGACGATGTCGTGCAGCAGTTCTTCGACGGCCTGGTGGAAGTGGCGGTCAATGCCGATGAAAAGAAGCTCCTCACCCGCGACACCACCGAGCAAGAGATGGAACGCATCGCCACCAGGGCGGAAGAGGCGGCGGCAGCCGCAGCCGCGGGTGAGTTCGGGTTCACTGTGGAGGAAGCAGACTCGGCAATGGCGGCAAGCCTTGCCGAACGGGAGTGGCCCGAAGACGAAGAAGAGCTCGCCGCGCCTGACGCCGAGTCGAGCGAGCCCGCCGAGGGTGCGAGCGGTCCGCCATCTCCGAGCAGCTTGCCGCAAGCGGGGCCTGCAGCGCAGCCCCCAACGCAGCCGAGAAGGCGCCTCTGCAGGGCCGGGGACGCAGCAGGGCGGCAGGCGGGCCAACAGCCGCAGCGCCGCGCGACGCGCTTCGCCGCGGCAAGCACGGTTGCCGCGGGAGCGCCTCCCGCCGCGGTGGCAATTGGAGCGGGGTCGTCTCGCGCTGCCGCCGCAGTCGCCGCCAAGCGGACAAGGGATCCCACTCCTCCGCCTCGTCGCGCTGAAGGTGGGCCGAACTTCGACCTCTCCGCGCTCAGCTCCGACGAGGAGGAAGAAGAAGAGTAAGACTCCCTTGTTGTTCTTGTAGTTCTTCAATTTGCTGTTCTTGTCTTGCATCTGATCTGATCCATTCTGGACTTTTTCCGTTTCAGGACATTGGCCCAGAGGGCGGCGAAGAGGGCCAAGGTTCCGGTGGTCATCATCGCCTACCGCGACAACAGGAGGCGCGCCCGAGGTCACCTCGCCGGACCCGGCCACTACTCCGCAAAGGAGCCCCCAGCGCAGCCCCCAGCGTAAGTATATGATCTTCTTCTTGCTGTTGGGCACGCGTGTGCGTCTTTTTCTTTTGCTGATATCTGACTGTTGGTTCATTTGTGTAGGAGCAGAACAACTTCGGCAGGAGGACCCGGACACCGCCTCCTATTCGTCATCTGCTTCAACTACACCGCTAAGGGCGGATTCTCCGGCAAGGGAGCGCTCTCCGGCAAGGGAGGATTCCCCGGCAAGGGAGAAGTCTCCGGCAAGGGAGAGTTCTCCGACAACGGGCAGCGCCGGCGATCCCCTAGTGATGGAGACCGAGACGGCAGTGCCCAGCACAGGTAACCCTTATTGCTCGAATGCTTCCCTTGGGTTATTTTTCTTCTGATTTTCTTTTTTGGATATTTGCTTGACTTCTCTCTCTCTTCCGGCCTTCAGATACACCTTCCGCGGAGCCGATGGAGACCGAGGCCACTGGTGAGGAGAACGTGCACGGGAACATTGATGATGCTGCCGCCACCGAAGAAGAGGCCGGCGCCGATGACCCCGCCGACGAAGAGGCCGCCAAGGCTGTCGGCGCAGGAGACGGCGAGGGATCCGGCGATCGCACTGACGGCCCTGGAGCCGCAGGAGCGCAAGGCACTACGCCGACCGCCGATCCCTCCGCCGCTGACGCTGCGCCAGGCTCCGAAGAGCCTCAGCCCGGTGCCTATTTGAAGGCT
Source organism: Triticum timopheevii (assembly GCA_963921465.1). Taxonomy (NCBI): domain Eukaryota; kingdom Viridiplantae; phylum Streptophyta; class Magnoliopsida; order Poales; family Poaceae; genus Triticum; species Triticum timopheevii. The sequence goes on along the minus strand of OY997262.1, from coordinate 245,766,719 downwards.
GGCGGAGGCGTCTACATCAAGGTCCCCTGGGCATCGAGCTCCAGGGCGCCGGTTGAAGGAGAGACATTTGACGGGGAGGTGCTCGCCTCTGCTGGGCTGACACTGGTGGATGCGCCAAGCAGCAGCAGCGGCGAGTCTAAGGAGGAGCAGATGCTCCGGAAGCTGGTGTCGCTCTACCGCGCCCGGCAAGCCAAGGTTGAGTCCCGGGAAGCGCTTGTCACGCAGGCGGGAGCAGATATTGAGAAGCGCGCGGAGGAGCTCCAGGAACGCAATCAGGAAGCTCTCCGGGCCATTGCAGAGGAGCGGGCGCAGCTCGTCGAAGTGCGGAAGGCGTTCATCCTCGAGAAGGCCGAAGCCGAGGAGCAGCAGCGGCTTGCCGCCGAGGATCTGTCTGCGCGAGAAGGCGAGCTGACGCAGCGAAAAGTCAACCTCGACAACTATGAGGATGAGCTTGCTGCGCGCGAGCAGGCGCTTGGCGGGGCGCTCAAGGAAGCAAAGGACGCGGCCGCAGCTGATGAGGCCACCAAGAAAGAGTTGGATACGAAGGTGACGCAGCTGGAGGCCTACCTCAAGGCGAGGGACGAGGAGCTTGCCGTGCTCAAACACGAGCATGAGAAGGACACTCGCGCTCATGGTGAGCTGCAGGGCCAACTTGCTGAGAAGGGCAAGGAGCTGAGCGCCGCCAAGGACTCCAACACTGATCTCGAGCTGAAGCTGGCCACCCTGACCGAGGCGCTGGACAGCGCCAAGAAGCGGGAGGCGACTCTGAAAGAGGAGATCAAGGGCAATGAAGAGCTGCTGACGAGGGCCGCCGAAACCCAGAACGCTTTCAGGGTGACGGTGGAGCTTTGGACAGAAGGCCTCGTGAACATTGCTGCAGTCATCGACGAGGAGCTGGTGCAACTGGGGGTGGAGGGCCTCGGGTACTCCTCCGACGAGAACCTCCAACCTAGCGCCAAGCTCACTCTGTTCTTCAAAGGCGTGGCGACGGCCCTCTAGCAACTCCGGGAAAGGATCCCAAAGCAGCTGGTCGAAGAGTCGCGCACGATCTGCGCCAGAGTTCTGGAGAAGGTGTTGGTGAAGGTGGCCTTCCGCAACCCAGGCCTCAACCTCACCAACGTCCTCAAGAGGCTGCCGGCGGACGCTGATCTTGACGCACTCAAGGCCCTCGTCGCACGCATTGTGGACAGGGTGAACGAGGTCAAGAGGGTTGACGGCGGTCGCGTTGATTAGGCCGCCTGTTTTCTTCTTTTCTTGCTGCTGCTAGTCATATTATGAAAACAATTTGTTAGAGCTGCGACAAGCTTATCTTGTAATAAACTTTATTTTGGGTATCATCTGCTATGTTATTTCCTTTACTTGATCTCTCCCTTTGTATGTTTTTACCCTACGCTTTTAGGGAACTTGTCAGTGCGGGCACCCTTGCTGCGAGCGCTGATTGCGGAACATCAGCAGCCTGTTGGTGGTGCCGCCGCCGACAAGAAACCTTGTCGCAGCTAGTCGCAGCACACTTAAGTTGTTGAGCGGACTCACAACAAAGTAAGGGCGCAACTAGCTTCGAATTTGTTCCTCCGCGCACAGGTTTTCCATACAAAGCACGATCGTTCGAGGAAGATAACTTAAAAAATTTAAAAACTAATTGCTCAAACTTTGGCAACTTAGCTTTTCTGTTGTTTGCTTCCCGGCAAGGGCGGAACCTTCTTGAACGATGCCTGGTCCACACCATTATCTTCTCCTTCCCCCCCGGCAAACTTGTGCGCGAGGGAGCCTTCCTTCTCTTTGAGAAAAAGAAAGAAGAGAAAATAATGACATGGAGCCTCATTGCTCGTTATTGCTTACCGGGGCTTGGTGCTGCACAAAGTGTCAGATAGTACAGGCAAAATAAAGTAGAAAGCATGGAATTGACAGAATGTGCGGAGCACACAAGCTTTATTTATGCACAGGGTCTGCGCCTGGCTTTGTACAAAGGATTACATGCAACAGCGGCAAGACTTGTACAAAAGGTGGTTGCCGGAACGGGTTCCGGCAACTGCGCCTTACGAGTAAAACTTACGAAGATGCTCGATGTTCCAGGAGTTGCTCACCAGAAAGCCATCTTCGGTCTCAAGGCGGACAGCGCCAGGCCTAGTGACTCGTTTCACCCGGTAAGGGCCTTCCCACTTCGGTGTTAAGTTGTTGGAATTCTTGGCGGACTAAACACGCCGAAGAACAAGGTCGCCTTCCTCGAGGCTTCTGGCATTAACTTTGCGGCTATGGTAGCGGCGCAAAGCTTGCTGGTATCGAGCAGCTCGTACAGCAGCCTGAAGACGATCTTCCTCAAGGAGCAGTGCGTCATCTTGTCGCAGCTGCTCTTGCTCAAGCTCCTCATAAGCGAGCACTCGAGGCGATCCGTACACAAGTTCCATGGGGAGAACTGCCTCTGCTCCATAGACTAGAGCGAAAGGTGTCTGGCCAGTGGCTTGATTTGGCGTCGTCCTGATCGACCAAAGAACCACCGACAGCTCCTCAATCCAGTTTCTTCCGCACTTGTACAGCCTGTCGAAAGTCCTGGTCTTGAGCCCGCGCAGCACTTCAGCATTTGCCCTCTCCGCTTGACCGTTGCTTCTCGGGTGAGCAACAGAAGCGAAACAGACCTTGGCGCCAAGGTCTTGGACATACTGCATGAAGGTGCGGCTTGTGAACTGTGTGCCGTTGTCGGTGATGATCCGGTTAGGGATCCGGAAACGGCAAACAATTGACCTGAAGAACTTGACTGCTGACTGTGCTGTCACCTTCCTCACTGCTTCCACTTCCGGCCACTTCGTGAACTTGTCGATTGCAACATACAAGTACTCAAAGCCCCCGACAGCTCGGGGAAAGGGGCCGAGGATGTCGATCCCCCAGACCGAAAATGGCCAGGATAAAGGGATCGTCTGGAGAGCTTGAGCTGGCTGGTGTATCTGCTTGGAGTGGAACTGGCACGCTTCACACTTGGTTACTTGTGCAGTTGCATCCTGGAGGGCTGTCGGCCAAAAGAAACCTTGCCGGAACGCTTTGCCGGCAAGTGCTCTTGCGCCAATGTGGTGGCCACATATGCCTCCATGTATCTCCGCCAACAGCTTTTGTCCGTCTTCCCGGCAAACACACTTCAATTTCACACCATTGAGTCTCCTTCTGTACAGTGCGTTGTCAACGAACTGGTACATACTTGACTGCCGGGCTACTCTTTCTGCTTCTTCTTGCTCTTCAGGAAGTTCTCCTGTCTGAAGGAAACGGACAATCTGCTGTGCCCATGCTGGAGCTTTTGGCTCGACAACAAGGACTAAAGGCACATCTTCCGATGCAGGAACATCAGCTTCTACGGCAAGAATCTGTGGCTCAGCCGGAGCTTGACGTTCCCCGGCAAGCTTGCCGGAGCAAAACTGGTCGGGAGCATCTACTTCAATGAAACAAACCCTAGGGTTTGTCGGAGCAGACTGCTCCTCAGCATCTTTGTCGTTGATCTTGGGGACCTTCTTGGCGGCGGCTTCGGGGAGCTCGGCCGGAAAGTAGTCACCAGAAATCAACTTTCTCTTCTTGCTCTGTCCAGTTGATGGTGTCACGGATGGTTGAGTCAGCTTGAGCACAAAGATCCCTGGTTCCACAGGTAACTCTAGTGCCGTGCACTTTGATAGGCCATCGGCAATGTCGTTCTCAGCTCTCGGAACATGCTCCATCTGTAGGCCTTCAAAGTGTTTTTCTAGCTTTCTCACCTCATCAATATAAGCTTCCATCAATGGACTCTGGTAATCCTTATTCACTTGGCGGACGACGAGCTGCGAGTCACCCCTGACTATGAGCTTCTTAATCCCAAGGTCTGCCGCGATCCTGAGACCGGCAAGCAAACCCTCATACTCTGTAGTATTATTTGTTGCTTGCTCCTTGGGAAAGTGCATTTGGACTACGTACTTGAGGTGCTCTCCGGTGGGTGCGACAAGCAGCACGCCACCGCCGGCACCTTGCAGCGAGAAGGCACCATCGAAGTACATGAGCCACTCTTTGTTTGCCTCTTTGACGGGGACGCTCGTTTCTGGAATTTCTTCATCTGGTGTTGGCGTCCATTCAGCTATAAATTCTGCCAATGCTCGGCTCTGGATAGTTGAAGTGCTTTCAAACTTGAGGCCAAAGCTTGACAGTTCTAGTGCCCATTCGACGATCCTGCCCGTTGCTTCTAGATTCTGCAGTATCCTCTTCAGCGGAAAGCGAGTGACAACTGTGATCTCATGTGCTTGGAAGTAATGGCGTAGCCATCTCGAGGCCATGAGGAGGCCGAAAAGCAACTTCTGCACACCAGAGTACCTCGATCTAGCCCCCTGCAGGAGGGAACTGACGAAGTAAACTGGGCGCTGCACCATTTTCTTCTGCACCTCTCCATGTGCCTGCGCAATTTCATCCTTGTCGGGACCAGAGCTTGCCGGTGAAGCTCCCTGCTCGTCGCCGGATGCACTTGTCGCGGTTGCTGGCTCATCATCCGCCTCCCTCTCCACCACTAACGCAGCACTAACAACTTGATTGGTTGCCGCTAGATATAGCAGCAACTTCTCTTGTGGCTTAGGTGCGACAAGTATTGGAGTGGAGGACATGTACCTCTTCAAGTCCTGCTGCGCGGCCTCCGCTTCCGGAGTCCATTTCATTGGACCTGCCTTTTTCAATATTTTGAAAAATGGCAGGGCGCGCTCAGCAGACTTAGAGATGAACCTGCTGAGAGCAGCCACGCAACCGGCAAGCCTTCGTACATCCTTGACGTGCTTCGGTGCTTCAATCTGCTCAATGGCCTTGATCTTGTCGGGGTTGGCTTCTATTCCCCGTGAGAAACATAGAACCTGAGAAGCTTGCCGGATGGGACTCCAAACACGCACTTCTCGGGGTTAAGCTTGAGGTTGATCTTGCGCAGGTTTGTGAAAGTTTCATCCAAATCCTGAACCAGGGTTGCTTTGTCTTTGCTCTTGACCACTATATCATCCATGTAGGCTTCCACATTTCTGTGCAACTGTGGCTCAAAAGCGTCATGGACTATCCTTGCAAATGTTGAACTAGCATTCTTTAATCTGAAAGGCATCCGTACGAAACAGTAGGTGCCACACGGGGTAATGAATGCGGATTTCTCCTCATCCTCTTCTGCCATGAAGATTTGATGGTACCCTGAAAATGCGTCAAGAAATGAAAGCAGATCACATCCGGCCGTGGAGTCGACAATCTGGTCAATGCGCGGCAAGGGAAATGGGTCTTTGGGACAGGCTTTATTAACATCAGTAAAGTCAATACAAAGCCTCCATTTCCCATTTGCCTTGCGCACGACCACATGATTGGCTAGCCACGTAGGATGGAGAACTCCTCTGACAAGGCCTGCTGCTTCCAACTTCTTGATCTCTTCTGCAATGAATTCTTGGCGTTCCACTGCTTGCTTCCTGACTCTTTGCTTGACGGGCCGCGCGTGAGGACAGACGACAAGGTGGTGCTCAATTACTTCCCTGGGAACACCGGGGATGTTAGACGGTTGCCACGCAAACACGTCGATATTCGCCCGCAGGAAAGCAACGAGCGTGCTTTCCTATTTAGGGTCAAGCGTGGCACTGATGGTGAAGGTACCACCAGTGCCGTCCTCCTTGGCAGACACCTTCTTGGTCTCGGGTGAAGCTATCTTTGTCTTCTTACACTTGCCGGTGGAGCTCGATGGTGCGTCCTCGATGGTAGCGCAGCACTCCGAAGAGGTGCGCTTGCTGGAGTGGGCATCAGAGCTCTTGCCGGACCTGGTCTTCTTCTTCCCCCCGGGAGCTTCAGCGGCAAGTGTCTTGCGATCCGCTGAGGCTGCTGCTTCCCGATAAATCTTGTCGGTACAGATAAGGGCATCCTTCTTGTCGCCGGGGACAGAGATGATGCTTATCGGACGTGGCATCTTTAGTACGTTGTATGCATAGTGAGAGGCTGCCATGAACTTGGCGAGTGCTGGACGGCCGAGTATCCCATTGTAAGGCAACGGGAAATCAGCGACGTCGAAAGTGACCATCTCAGTCCTGAAATTCAGCTCGCTGCCAAATGTTACCGGCAACGTGATCTTCCCTTTCGGCTTGCTCCTTCCCGGGTTGATTCCTTGGAACGTACCGGTCTCTTCAAGCTCGTTGTCAGGGATCTGGAGCTTCTGGAGTACCGCGGAGGAGATCAAGTTCAAGCCGGCCCCGCCGTCAACTAGCATCTTTGTGACCTTGAGGTTGCGGATAGTTGGCGAAACCAACATCGGCAAGCACCCGACTGCAGTTATGCGATCAGGGTGGTCCTCAACATCAAAGACGATAGGCGTGCTAGACCACTTCAGAGGCTTGCGTGACCCAACTGGTGGTTCTGCTGCATTAACTTCCCGCACCCACTGTTTGAGTTGGCGGTGCGAGGTATGTAGAGAAGCACCGCCGTCAACGCACAGAACCTCTGTGGCTTTCTGAAACTCCTGCTCGTCGGCCTCATCATCTTCCATTTCTTCATCCTCGTCTTCGTCTTCATCCTTGTCGCGGCCGCGGGGAGGCCTATCTCCTTGCCGCTGCTTGGCCTTGCCGCGGCTTCCCCCCCGGCCGGGACGTTTCTTGCCGGCTCCACCAGCACCTTCCTGGGCTTTCTCCTTGTCGCGTCGCTCGTACTCAACTTTCTGCAGCTCAACAAGCTGCTCAACCTTCTTGCAACTCTGGAGGTCGTGGCCCTTGGTGCGGTGGATCTTGCAGTACTGCTTGCCGGAGCCGTCCTGCTTGTCGGCGGCAGCCACAGCATCCTCGCCAGAACCGCTAGGCTTGGCTGTTTTGGCGCCACCTCCGTTGCCGGACTGCTCGACAACAAGCACATCTTTGCCTTTCATTCTTCTGTTGTTCCGCCGCCGGCCTTTCCTTGCTGGGGTGGCGTCCTCACTGTCGGATCCTTCTGCCCCTGCGTTCTCTCAGGGAAGTTTCCTCCCTTCCTCAGCACCCGCGCATCTGTCGGCCAGGGCGTATAGCTCACTGACGTCTCTGATTTTGCACATCGCCATCTCTTCCCTCATCCTGCGGTTCCGTACGTTCTGGTGGAACGCACTGATTACCGCGGCAGGGTGGACGTCTGGGATGTTGCGCTGCACTTGGCTGAATCTTTGAACATACTTGCGTAGGGGCTCTCCTTCCTTCTGGGCTAGCAGGTGAAGATCACTCTCCTGGGCATGGGGCTTGTGGCCGCCTGTAAAGGCGCCGACAAAATGATGGCACAAATCTGCCCAGGAGGATATGGAGTTGTCCGGCAAGTGCATGAGCCAGGACCTGACGTTGGGCTTGAGCACCAACGGGAAGTAGTTGGCGAGGATCTTCTCGTCGCGCCCCCCAGCAGCTTGCACCGCAATGGTGTAGATGCTGAGGAACTCCGACGAATGCAACCTACCGTCGTACTTCTCGGGTACATCTGGCTAAAAGTTCTTCGTACTGGGCCACTGGACTTGCCGCAGCTCACGAGTAAACGTAGGGCAACCTACCGCTTACAGAAAGTCGCCTGGTTCCCCTGGCGCATGCACATCCACAGCGGGCCCAGCGCGCTGGTCTGATTGACGCCGCGCTTCTCTGCGGCGCTCGATACGGGTACGAGCATCCTCTTGCTGCCGTTCTTGAAGAACTTGGCGCTGATCGTGACGAGCTCGCGGATCCGACGATGCGGTGGAGTCGCTGTCGAGGTTGACCCGGCGAGTCGGCGATCTTGGCCTTCGGGGTGGAGAGTGCACGGAGGTTGCACCCCCTCCGGTCTTGTCGCCATCGGCTCGCGCCTGAGCGTCTTGCCGTGGCTTTGACGTGCTCGGTTGCCGGGGACTGTCGCCGTTGGCGAAGCCGATGAGGCTCTGAATGGTGGCCCTCCAGTCGTCGATCTTGTCCGGCGCTGGAGGGTAATCCAGGAGCAGTTGGGCTTGAGCCAACGCTTCTTCTGGTGTCTTGGGTGGCGGTGGCGAATGGCGCGAGGACCGGGATATGCTCGAACTTCTAACTGGGTTAGAAGGAGCAGCATCTCGTCTAGGCGACCGCGCCACGCTCGTGCCAGCGTGTTGGCGTGTATGCTGGCCTTGAGCGTCCCGGGATCCGCCAGCTTGGCCTTGTTCCAACGCAAGTACGGTACTGCGGGTACCATGACGCTGTCGGTCCCGCGCTTCCTGAGAAGGACGCGGTGCGTGTACGGACGCCGGGGTCTGCGGGGCCTTGTCCTTGGACTTGGCAGCATCATAAGGTCCCTCGTCGGCGCCCGTTCCTCCGCCGGCGTCTACCCCACCACCCATTTGCTCCGGTGGTGGTGGGATCGACACGGACGGAGCAGCCACCTCCGAAGTCTTCTTCTTCGGTGGCATGTCGATGAAGATGATGACGATGCGGCTCGCGTGAACGCCGAATCAGGTTCACACAACCTCGACGCCCCACTACCTGACGCGCCAAAGATGTCGTGGGAACGAACACCTATGCGGCAGGGGCCCCTTCTCGGTCCGGCGGGGAGCGAGGATCGCACGAAGAGCGGATCGAGGCGAAGCACGGGAGCGGTTTTACCCAGCTTCGAAGCTCTCCGGAGAGATAAAACTCCTACTGTTGCTTTGTGTTTGTATTGTGTTCTTGCTCGAGAGCGTGAGCGTTCTGTAGTTTCGAATGAGTCGAACCCCCTCTACGTTGCGCATGGGCCTCCTTTTATACGCTAAAGGGGTCACCGACAGGTGGGAACATAGGCGAGGGTAAAAATGTAAAAGAAGCGGTTGGTACAGCTACTTGCACAGTGCACCCAACCTAACTCTGACGGCAGGGGACAAGGGCATTAAATGCCCGTCTGAGTCGCCTACACAGTGCACAAAAGTGACCGTTAGGAGCGCCACCGTTTGCCACGATGGCCACCTTGTCATCTCCGCTTGCCACCGCGCGCCCCTGGCTGCACAGTCTTCCGCCACGCGCCCCTGGGATGGCCCCAGGGCGACACGTCGGTGGATGTGCTGGAGCGTGGGCACAGGGTGGCAGTTTGCCCCGGCAAGTGCCTTGCCGGGGTCGTTGTCTTGTCGCGTCCGGAAGCTTGTCGCTCGCCGGGTCTTGCCGGGACGCGCGGTGCAATGCTGCAAGTTCCTTGAAACGCCTTGGTTGGTCTTCCCGGCAAGCTCCTCTTGCCGGGGCCTTGTTCTTCTCGGCTCAAACACTTTGTTCTTGAATGGCTCCAAGGGAAGCTACGGAGGTCCTTGGCGGTTGCCCGGCAAACATTGCCGCGGGGTGCTGCAACTGCCCGTGCACAAGTTCGGGATTCTAGGGTACCCCTACTCTAGTACACCGACAAAACCCTAAGGCTTGCCGGAGCAGACTGCTCCTCAGCGCTCTCGGTGTTGATCCTGGGGACCTTCTTGGCGGCGGCTTCGGGAAGCTTTGCCGGAAACTAGTCACCAGAAATCAACTTTCTCTTCTTGCTCTGTCCAGTTGACGGTGTCACGGATGGTTGAGTCAGCTTGAGCACAAAGATCCCTGGTTCCACAGGTAACTTTAGTGCAGCGCACTTTGACAGGCCATTAGCGATGTCGTTCTCGGCTCTTGGAACATGCTCCATCTGTAGGCCGTCAAAGTGTTCTTCCAGCTTTCTCACTTCATCAACATAAGCTTCCATCAATGGACTCTGGTAATCCTTATTCACTTGGCGGACGACAAGCTGTGAGTCACCCCTGACTATGAGCTTCTTAATCCCAAGGTCTGCCGCGATCCTGAGACCGGCAAGCAAACCTTCATACTCTGCAGTATTGTTTGTTGCTTGTTCCTTGGGAAAGTGCATCTGGACTACGTACTTGAGGCGCTCTCCGGTGGGCGCGACAAGCAGCACGCCAGCACCGGCGCCTTGCAGCGAGAAGGCACCATTGAAGTACATGAGCCACTCTTTGTTTGCCTCCTTGATGGGGATGCTTGTTTCTGCAATTTCTTCATCTGGCGTTGGCGTCCACTCTGCTATAAATTCTGCCAATGCTCGGCTCTGAATAGTTGAAGTGCTCTCGAACTTGAGGCAAAGCTTGACAGTTCTAGTGCCCACTCGACAATCCTGCCTGTTGCTTCTGGATTCTGCTGTATCCTCTTCAGCGGAAAGCGAGTGATAACTGTGATCTCATGTGCTTGGAAGTAATGCGCATCTTTCTCGAGGCCATGAGGAGGCCGAAAAGCAACTTCTGCACACCAGAGTACCTTGATCTAGCCTCCTGCAGGAGGGAACTGACGAAGTAAACTGGGCGCTGCACCATTTTCTTCTGCACCTCTTCATGTGTCTGCGTAGTTTCATCCTTGTCGGGACAAGAGCTTGCCGGCGAAGCCCCCTGCTTGTCGCTGGATGCACTTGCCGCGGTTGCTGGCTCATCATCCGCCTCCCTCTCCGCCACTAACGCAGCACTAACCACTTGATTGGTTGCCGCAAGATATAGCAGCAACTTCTCTTGAGGATTAGGTGCGACAAGTATTGGAGTGGAGGACAGGTATCTCTTCAAGTCCTGCAGCGCAGCCTCCGCTTCCGGAGTCCATTTCATTGGACCTGCCTTTTTCAACATTTTGAAAAAGGCAGGGCGCGCTCAGCAGACTTAGAGATGAACCTGCTTTTTCAATAGTTTGAAAAACGCAGGGCGCGCTCAGCAGACTTAGAGATGAACCTGCTGAGAGCAGCCATGCAACCGGCAAGCCTTCGTACATCCTTGACGCGCTTCGGTGCTTCAATCTGCTCAATGGCCTTGATCTTGTCGGGGTTGGCTTCTATTCCCCGCTGACACGAAGAACCCGAGAAGCTTGCCGGAAGGGACTCCAAACACGCACTTCTCGGGGTTGAGCTTGAGGTTGATCTTGCGCAGATTTGTGAAAGTCTCATCCAAATCCTGAATTAGGGTTGCTTTGTCCTTGCTCTTGACCACTATGTCATCCATGTAGGCTTCCACATTTCTGTGCATCTGTGGTTCAAAAGCTTGATGGACTGCTCTTGCAAATGTTGAACCAGCATTCTTCAGTCCGAAAGGCATCCGTACAAAACAGTATGTGCCACATGGAGTGATGAATGCGGTTTTCTCCTCATCCTCTTCTGCCATGAAGATCTGATGGTACCCTGAGTATGCGTCAAGAAATGAAAGCAGATCACATCCGGCCGTGGAGTCAACAATCTGGTCAATGTGCGGCAAGGGAAACGGATCTTTGGGACAGGCTTTATTAACATCAGTAAAGTCAATACAAAGCCTCCATTTCCCGTTCGCCTTGCGCACGACTACAGGATTGGCCAACCATGTGGGATGGAGCACCCTTCTGACAAGGCCTGCTGCTTCCAACTTCTTGATCTCTTCTATAATGAATTCTTGGCGTTCCACTGCTTGTTTCCTGACTCTCTGCTTGACGGGCCGCGCGTGAGGACAGACGGCAAGGTGGTGCTCAATTACTTTCCTGGGAACACCGGGGATGTCAGACAGTTGCCGTGCAAACACGTCGACATTCGCCCGCAGGAAAGCAACGAGCGCGCTTTCCTATTTAGGGTCGAGCGTGGCACTGATGGTGAAGGTACCACCAGTGCCGTCCTCCTTGGCGGACACTTTCTTGGTCTCTGGTGAAGCTGTCTTTGTCTTCTTACACTTGCCGGTGGAGCTCGATGGTGCGTCCTCGACGGTAGCGCAGCACTCCGAAAAGGTGCGCTTGCCGGAGTGGGCATCAGAGCTCTTGCCAGACTTGGTCTTCTTCTCCCCCCCGGGAGCTTTAGCGGCAAGTGTCTTGCGATCTGCTGCGGCTGCTGCTTCCCGGTAAATCTTGTCGGTACATATAAGGGCATCCTTCTTGTCGCCAGGGACAGAGATGACGCTTATCGGACCTGGCATCTTCAGTACGTTTTACGCATAGTGAGAGGCTGCCATGAACTTGGCGAGTGCTGGACGGCCGAGTATCCCATTGTAAGGCAACGGGAAATCAGCAATGTCAAAAGTGACCCTCTTAGTCCTGAAATTCAGCTCGCTGCCAAATGTTACCGGCAACGTGATCTTCCCTTTCGGCTTGCTCCTTCCCGGGTTGATTCCTTGGAATGTACCGGTCTCTTCAAGCTCGCTGTCAGGGATCTGGAGCTTCTGAAGTACCGCGGAGGAGATCAGATTCAAGCCGGCCCCGCCGTCAACTAGCATCTTTGTGACCTTGAGGTTGCGGATAGTTGGCGAAACCAACATCGGCAAGCACCCGACCGCAGTTATGCGATCAGGGTGGTCCTCAACATCAAAGATGATAGGCGTGCTGGACCACTTCAGAGGCTTGCGTGACTCAACTGGTGGTTCTGCTGCATTAACTTCCCGCGCCCACTGTTTGAGCTGGCGGTGGGAAGTATGCAGAGAAGCACCGCCGTCAACGCACGGGACCTCTGTGGCTTTCTGAAACTCCTGCTCGCCAGCCTCATCATCATCGATCTCTTCATCTTCGTCTTCGTCTTCATCCTTGTCGCGGCCGCGGGGAGTCCTTTCTCCTTGCCGTTGCTTGGCCTTACCGCGGCGCCCTCCCCGGCCGGGACGTTTCTTGCCGGCTCCACCAGCACCTTCTTGGGCCTTCTCCTTGTCGCGTCGCTCGTACTCAGCTTTCTGCAGTTCAACAAGTTGCTCAACCTTTTTGCAGGTCTGGAGATCATGGCCCTTGGTGCGGTCGATCTTGCAGTACTGCTTGCCGGAGCCGTCCTGCTTGTCGGCGGCCGCCACAGCATCCTCGCCAGAACCACTAGGCTTGGCTGTCTTGGCGCCACCTCCGTTGCCGGACTGCTCGACAACAAGCACATCTTTGCCTTTCCTCCTTCTATTGTTCCGCCGCCGGTTTTTCCTTGCCGAGGCGGCACCTTCACTATCAGATCCTTCTGCTCCTGCGTTCTCTCTGGGAAGTTTCCTCCCCTCCTCAGCACGCGCACATCTGTCGGCCAGGGCATACAGCTCACTGACGTCCCTAATCTTGCACATCGCCATCTCCTCCCTCATCCTGCGGTTTCGCACGTTCTGATGGAACACGCTGATAACCGTGGCAGGGTGGACGTCTGGGATGTTGCGCTGTACTTGGCTGAATCTTTGAATATACTTGCGCAGGGGCTCTCCTTCCTTCTGGGCGAGCAGGTGAAGATCACTCTCCTGGCCATGGGGCTTGTGGCCGCTTGTAAAGGCGCCGACAAACTGATGGCACAAATCTGCCCAGGAAGATATGGAGTTGTCCGGCAAGTGCATGAGCCAGGACCTGACGTTGGGCTTGAGCACCAGCGGGAAGTAGTTGGCGAGGATCTTCTCATCGCGCCCCCCAGCAGCTTGCACCGCGATGGTGTAGATGCTGAGGAACTCCGACGGATGCAACCTGCCGTCGTACTTCTCCGGTACGTCTAGCTTGAAGTTCTTCGTACTGGGCCACTGGACTTGCCGCAGCTCACGAGTAAATGCAGGGCAACCTACCGCATACGGCAAGTCACCTGGTTCCCCGGGCGCATGCATGTCGACAGCGGGCCTAGCGCGCTGATCGGATTGACGCCGCGCTTCTCTTCGGCGCTCGATGCGTGTACAAGCGTCCTCTTGCTGCCGTTCTTGAAGAACTTGGTGCTGATCGCGACGAGCTCGCGGATCCGACGATGCGGTGGAGTCGCTGTCGAGGTTGGTCCGGCGAGTCGGCGATCTTGGCCTTTGGGGTGGAGAGTGCACGGAGGTTGCACCTCCTCTGGTCTTGTCGTCATCGGCTCGCGCCTCGGCGTCTTGCCGCGGCTTCGACGTGCTCAGTTGCCGGGATGGTGGCCCTCCAGTCATCGATCTTGTCCGGCGCTGGAGGGTAATCCAGGAGCAGTTGGGCTCGAGCCAACGCTTCTTATGGAGTCTTGGGTGGCGGTGGCGAATGGCGCGAGGAGCGGGATATGCTCGAACTTCTAACTGGGTTAGAAGGAGCAGCATCTCGTCCAGGCGACCGCGCTGCGCTCGTGCTGGCATGTTGGCGTGCATGCTGGCCTTGAGCATCCCGGGATCCGCCAGCTTGGCCTTGTTCCAACACAAGTACGGTACTGCGGGTACCACGACGTTGTTGGTCCCGCGCCTCCTGAGAAGGACGCGGTGCATGCACAGACGCCGAGGTTTGTGCAACCTTGTCCTTGGACTTGGCAGCATCATGAGCTCCCTCGTCGTTGCCCGTTCCTCCGCCGGCGTCTACCCCACCACCCGTTTGCTCCGTTGGCGGTGGGATCGACGCGGACGGACCAGCCACCTCCGAAGTCTTCTTCTTCGATGGCATGTCGATGAAGATGATGAAGATGTGGCTCGCGTGAACGCCGGATCAGGTTCACGCAACCTCGACGCCCCCTACCTGGTGCGCCAAAGATGTCATGGGAACGAGCACCTATGGGGCAGGGCCTCTTCTCGGTCCGGCGGGGGGCGAGGATCGCACGAAGAGCAGATCGAGGCGAAGCACGCGAGCGGTTTTACCCAGCTTCGGAGCTCTCCGGAGAGATAAAACTCCTACTGCTGCTTGTGATTGTATTATGTTCTTGCTTGAGAGCGTGGGTGTGTTCTGGTTTCGATTGAGTCGAACCCCTTCTACGTTGCATATGGGCCTCCTTTTACAGGCTCAAGGGGTCACCGACAGGTGGCAGCGCATGCAGGGGTAAAAGTGCAAAAGTTGTGGTTGGTACAACTGCTTCTATAGTGCAACCTACCTAACTCCGACGGCAGGGGACAAGAGCATTTAATGCCCGTCCGGTCGCCCAAACAGTGCGGAAAAGCGACCGTTAGGGGCGCCACCGTTCGCCACGATGGCCATCTTGTCATCTTCGCTCGCCACCTCGCACCGCTTGGCTGCGCAGCCGCCTACCACGTGCGCCTGGAATGATCTTGCGGCGACACGTCGTCAGATGTGCTGGAGCGCGGGCACAGAGTGGTGGGCTCGCCGCGGCAAGCGCCTTGCCGCGGTCGTTGTCTTGTCGCGCCCGGAAGCTTGTCGCTCGCCGGGTCTTGCCGGGACGCGCGGTGCGTCATAGCAAGTTCCTTGAAAAGCCTTGGTTGGCCTTCCCGGCAAGCTCCTCTTGCCGGGGCCTTGTCCTTCCTGGCAAGCTCCTCTTGCCGGGGTCTTGTCTTCTCAGTAAAAACACTTTGTTCTTGAATGGCACTAATAGGAACTATGGAGGATCTTGGCGGTCACCCAGCAAGCCTTTGAAGCGGGACGCTACGACTGCCCGTGCACAAGTTCGGGATACTAGGGTACCCCCTACCCTAGTACACCGACAGGAGCCCCCGGGCCTGGGCCAGACACGGTGCCGAGCGCTGTCGGGCCAGGCCCAAAACAGGGCACGGGCACACGCGGGCCTGTGTTGTGCCGAATCTAACTCCGTATCCACCGTGCCCTCCCGTAACGGCACACGTCGATTGCGGCGTCGTGGGAGAGATCGTGGGTGATTCTTTATTCGGAAAAAGCGTAACGCTCGCCTTCTCCTCTTTATAAGCAGGGGAAACAGGAGCCATTCCCCCCACCTTCGCCATTTGCCGCTCCAATCTCGGAAACCTCCGCCGCTCCCCTCCGCTTCCAAAGCCGAAAGAGAGCAGCGCTCCGCCCCCCGTCGCCGCCGTCGCCACCAGCGCTGTCGATCTCCCCCACCACCTCCGCCATGGCTCCGAAAGCCGGAAAGGGGAAGGCGGCGAAGGCTGCGGCCGCGAAGGCTGTGAAGTCGACCGAGGCGCAGCAGCTCGAGGCGCTGCGGAAGGAGCGGGCCCCTTCCCCCCCCCCCCCCCGAGCTCTCCGCGAAGGATCTGAGGGAGTGCTACTATCTCTTCTGGTCGATGGAGACGCGAGCGCATCCGCTCACGAAGGTACTCTCCGCCGTCGCTTCGAAAAAGGATCCGGTTGGTGGATTCCCTTTCTTCACCTTGTTCTTCTACTGCGGGCTCTGCCCGCCCTTCTGTGATTTTTTCTACGATATCATGAACACCTACGGGTTTCATCTCCTTGACTTCACCCCCAATGCCGTTGTGACCATGGCGGTTTTCGCACATCTCTGCGAAAACTTTGTCGGAGTCCACCCAAACGTTTCCCTTTTCCGCCATTTCTTTATGCCTCGTGTTGAGAGAGGGGAACCTCTTGCCGGCGGGATTGCCTGGATCTCGCGAGCCGGCAAGAAGGAGACCTATCTGGAGGGGGAGCTCCGTAGCAAGTGGGAGGAGTGGAGAGCAGATTGGTGCTGGGTTGTAGAGGAGAACCCGCAGCTGTTTACCGCTCTGCGCCAAACCCCAGCAGTGCGCGGCAATGATTGGAGCGCCCTGTCCGCGGACGACGACAAGCTGAAGATCGCCACCACCCGGATCTTGCGCCTCAGGCTTGCCGGGCTAACTGTAGGCGCTGTCGGCGCAGATTTTCTTCGCCGCCGCATCGCCCCTCTGTAGGCAAGGGGGAGACTCGCCTAGGAATTCGGGGGTCCGGCGGACATCATGAGGTTGCGCCCGGGCCTCAACTTTAATTTCACCATCCTGGAGTTAGACGGGATACTCAAGGAGCTATTCAAGCACGACCCTCAGCATCCCGAGTGGTTCAGGTTGCCGGCAGGCGTCGTCCTTTGTGCAACTACTCCTTGTGCGACCGCATCTGCGCCATGATGCCGTTGTGCGACTCGCACGGGATCATTCCAACTTGGCAAGAACCTGCCGGCGACGTCGTGCAGCAGTTCTTTGACGGCCTGGTGGAAGTGGCTGTCAACACCGATGAAAAGAAGCTCCTCACCCGCGACACCACCGAGCAAGAGATGCAGCATATCGCCACCAGGGCGGAGGAGGCGGCGGCAGCCGCAGCCGCGGGTGAGTGCGGGTTCACCGTGGATGAAGCAGACGCGGCATCAGCGGCAAGCCTTGCCGAACGAGAGTGGCCCGAAGGCGAAGAGGAGCTTGTCGCGCCTGACGCCGAGTCAGGCGAGCCCGCCGAGGGTGCGAGCGGTCCGCCATCTCCAAGCAGCTTGTCGTGAGCAGGGCCCACAGCGCAGCCCCCAGTGCAGCCAAGAAGGCGCCCCCGCAGGGCCGGGGACGCAGTAGGACGGCAGACGGGCCAACAGCCGCAGCGCCGGGCGATGCGCTCCGGTGCGACAAGCACTGTTGCCGCGGGAGCGCCTCACGTCGCCCCGGCAACTGGAGCGGGGTCGTCTCGGGCCGCTGCTGCAGCCCCCGCCAAGCGGCCAAGGGATCCTACTCCTCCGCCTCGTCACTCCGGAGGTGGGCCGAACTTCGACCTCTCCGCACTCAGCTCCGACGAGGAAGAAGAAGAAGAGTAAGACCCTCTCGTTGTTCTTGTAGTTCTTCAATTTGTTGTTCTTTGTCTTGCATCTGATCTGATTCTTTCTGGACTCTTCCTTCTCAGGACTCTGGCCTAGAGAGCGGTGAAGAGGGCCAAGGTTCCGGTGGTCATCATCGAAGACGAGCCCGCCGCGACAGCAGGAGGCGCGCCCGAGACCACCTTGCCGGACCCGGCCACTACTCCACAAAGCAGCCCCCAGCGCAGCCCCTAGCGTAAGTATTTGGTTTCTTTTCCGCTGTTAGCCGTGCATGAGTGCTCTTTCTTTGCTATTAGCTGAGTATTTGTTTGCGTAGGAGCAGAACAACTTCACCATGAGGGCGTGGAAATCACCTCCGACTCGTCTTCTGCTTCAACTACCCTGCCAAGGGCGGATTCTCCGGCAAGGGAGGATTCCCCGGCAAGGGAGAAGTCTCCGGCAAGGGAGAGTTCTCCGACAAGGGGCAGCGCCGGCGATCCCCCTGTCATGGAGACCGAGACGGCAGTGCCCAGCACAGGTAACCCTTCTTGCTTGAACGCTTCCCTTGGGTTCTTTTCTTCTGATCTTTCTTTTTGATCATTTGCTTCATCTTTCTCCCTCTTCCGGCTCTCAGATCCGCCCTCCACGGAGCCGATGGAGACCGAGGCCACCGGTGAGGAGGACGCGCGCGGCAACACTAGCGACGCCGCCGCCACCGAAGAAGAGGCCGGCGCTGATGATCCCGCCGAGGAAGAGGCCGCCAAGGCTGCTGGCGCAGGAGCTGGCGAGGGGTCCGGCGATCGCACTGACGACCCTGAGGGCGCAGGAGCGCAAGGCGCTACACCGACCGCCGACCCCTCCGCCGCTGATGCAGTGCCGGGCTTCGAAGAGCCCCAACCCGGCGCCTACTTGAAGGCCGACGAGGGTGTCTATATCAAGCTTCCCTGGGCATCGAGGTCCAGGGCGCCGGTCGAAGGAGAGACATTTGACGGGGAAGTGCTCGCCTCCGCCGGGCTGACGCTAGTTGACGCGCCAAGCAGCAGCAGCGGCGATTCTGAGAAGGAGAAACTGCTCTGGAAGCTGGGGTCGCTCTACCGCGCCCGGCAAGCCAAGGTGGTGTCTCGGGAAGCGCTCGTCGCGCAGGCGGGAGCAGACATTGAGAAGCGCGCGGAAGAGCTCCGGGAACGCAACTAGGAAACTCTCTGGGCCATTGCAGAGGAGCGGGCGCAGCTCGTTGAAGTGCGGAAGGCGTTCATCCTCGAGAAGGCCGAAGCCGAGGAGCAACCGCGGCTTACCGCCGAGGAGCTGCCTGCGCGAGAAGGCGAGCTGACGCAGCGAAAGGTCAACCTCGAAAGCTATGAGGATGAGCTTGCTACGTGCGAGCAGGCGCTTGGCGGGGCGCACAAGGAAGCAAAGGACGCGGCCGCAGCTGTTGAGGCCGCCAAGAAAGAGTTGGAAGTGAAGGTGGTGCAGCTAGAGGCCGATCTGAAGGCGAGCGGCGAGGAGGTTGCCGAGCTCAAACGCGAGCGCGAGAAGGATGCCCGCGCTCATGGCGAGCTGCAGTGCCAACTCTCCGAGAAAGGCAAGGAGTTGAGCGCCGCCAAGGACTCCAACGCTGATCTCGCGCTGAAGCTGGCCACCCTGACCGAGGTGCTGGACAGCGCCAAGGAGCGGGAGGTGACTCTGAAAGAGGAGATCAAGGGAAATGAAGAGCTGCTAACGAGGGCCGCCGAAACCTAGAACACCTTCCAGACGAAGGTGGAGCTCTGGACAGAGGGCCTTGTGAACATTGCTGCAGTCATTGACGAGGAGCTAGTGCAACTGGGGGTGGAGGGCCTCGAGTACTCCTCCGACGAGGACCTCCAACCCAGCGCCAAGCTCACTCTGTTCTTCAAAGGCATGGCGACGGCCCTCCAGCAACTCCGTGAAAGGATCCCAAAGCAGCTGGCCGACAAGTCGTGCACGATCTGCGCCGGAGTTCTGGAGAAGGTGTTGGTGAAGGTGGCCTTCCGCAACCCAGGCCTCAACCTCACCAACGTCCTCAAGAAGTTGCCGGCGGATGCTGATCTGGACGCGCTCAAGGCCCTTGTCGCACCCATTGTGGACAGGGTAAATGAGGTCAAGAGGGTTGACGGCGGTCGCGTAGATTAGGCCGCCCGCTTTTTCCTTTTCTTGTTGCTGCTGACCATGTTACAAGAACATTCCATTATAGTTGCGACAAGCTATTTTGTAACATAACTTTATTCTGGGTGTTGAATGCTATGTTATTTCCTTTACTTGATTCCTTCCTTTTGTATGTTTTTACCCTTCGCTTTTAGGGAACTTGCCGGCGTGGGCACCCTTGCTGCGAGCGCTGAGTGCGGAACATCAGCGGCCTGCTGGCGCTGCCACTACCGACAAGAAACTTTGTCGCAACTAGTCGCAGCACACTTAAGTTGTTGAGCGGACTCGAAACAAAGTAAGGGCGCAACTAGCTGCGAGTTGGTTCCTCCGCACACAGGTTTTCCATACAAAGCCCGGTCGTTCAAGGAAGATAACTTAAAAATTTTAAAAACAGATTGCTCAAACTTTGGCAACTTAGCTTTTCTGTTGTTTGCTTCCCGACAAGGGTGAAACTTTCTTGAACGACGCCTGGTCCACACCATTATCTTCTCCTCCCCCCCCCCCCCGGCAAACTTGTGCCCGAGGGAACCTTCCTTCTCTTTGAGAAAAAGAAAGAAGAGAAAATAATGACGTGGAGCTTCATTGCTCGTTATTACTTACCGGGGGTAGGTGCTGCACAAAGTGTCAGATAATACATGCAAAAAATACAAAGCATGGAATCGACAGAATGTGCGGATTACACAAGCTTTATTTATGCACAGGGTCTGCGCCTGGCTTTGTACAAAGGATTACATGCAACAACGGCAAGACTTGTACAAAAGGTGGTTGCCGGAACGGGTTCCGGCAACCGCGCCTTACGGGTAAAACTTATGAAGATGCTCAATGTTCCAGGAGTTGCTCACCGGAAAGCCATCTTCGGTCTCAAGGCGGACAGCGCCAGGCCTAGTGACTCGTTTCACCCGGTAAGGGCCTTCCCACTTCGGCGTCAACTTGTTGGAATTCTTGTCGGACTGAACGCGCCGAAGAACAAGGTCGCCTTCCTCGAGGCTTCTGGCATTAACTTTGCGGCTATGGTAGCGGCGCAAAGCTTGCTGGTAGCGAGCAGCTCGTACAGCAGCCTGAAGACGATCTTCCTCAAGGAGCAGCGCGTCATCTTGTCGCAGCTGCTCTTGCTCAAGCTCATCATAAGCGAGCACTCGAGGCGATCCGTATACGAGTTCCGTGGGGAGAACTGCCTCTGCTCCATAGACTAGAGCAAAAGGTGTCTGGCCAGTGGCTCAATTTGGCGTCGTCCTGATCGACCAAAGAACCACCGGCAGCTCCTCGATCCAGTTTCTTCCGCACCTGTGCAGCCTGTCAAAAGTTCTGGTCTTGAGCCCGCGCAGCACTTCAGCATTTGCCCTCTCCGCTTGACCATTGCTTCCCGGGTGAGCAACAGAAGCGAAGCAGACCTTGGCGCCAAGATCTTGGACGTATTACATGAAGGTGCGACTCGTGAACTGCGTGCCGTTGTCGGTGATGATCCTGTTAGGGACTCCGAAATGCCAAACAATTGACCTGAAGAACTTGACTGCTGACTGTGCTGTCACCTTCCTCACTGGTTCCACTTCCGGCCACTTTGTGAACTTGTCGATCGAAACGTACAAGTACTCAAAGCCCCCGACAGCTCGGGAAAGGGGCCGAGGATATCGAGCCCCCAGACCAAAAATGGCCAGGATAAAGGGATCGTCTCGAGAGCTTGAGCTGGCTGGTGTATCTGCTTGGAGTGGAACTGGCACGCTTCACACTTGGTTACTTGTGCAGTTGCATCCTGGAGGGCTGTCGGCCAAAAGAAACCTTGCCGGAACAACTTGCCGGCAAGTGCTCTTGCGCCAATGTGGTGGCCACATATGCCTCCATGTATCTCCGCCAACAGTTCTTGTCCACCTTCCCGGGAAATGCATTTCAACTTCACATCGTTGAGTCTCCTTCTGTACAGTGTGTCGTCGACAAACTGGTACATACTTGACTGCCGGGCTACTCTTTCCGCTTCTTCTTGCTCTTCGGGAAGCTCTCCTGTCTGAAGGAAACGGACAATCTGCTATGCCCATGCTGGAGCTTGCGGCTCGACAACAAGGACCAAAGGCACATATGTTGCTGCGGGAACATCAGCTTCCACGGCAAGAACCTGCGGCTCAGCCGGAGCTTGAAGTCCCCCGGCAAGCTTGCCGGAGCAAAACTTGTCGAAAGCATCTGCTTCAACGGAACAAACCCTAAGGCTTGCCGGAGCATACTGCTCCTCAGCGCTCTCGGTGTTGATCCTGGGGACCTTCTTGGTGGCGGCTTCTGGAAGCTCTACCGGAAAATAGTCACCAGAAATCAACTTTCTCTTCTTGCTCTGTCCAGTTGACGGTGTCACGGATGGTTGAGTCAGCTTGAGCACAAAGATCCCTAGTTCCACAGGTAACTTTAGTGCAGCGCACTTTGATAGGCCATCAGCGATGTCGTTCTCGGCTCTTGGAACATGCTCCATCTGTAGGCCATCAAAGTGTTCTTCCCGCTTTCTCACTTCATCAACATAAGCTTCCATCAATGGACTCTGGTAATCCTTATTTACTTGGCGGACGACAAGCTGTGAGTCACCCCTAACTATGAGCTTCTTAATCCCAAGGTTTGCCGCGATCCTGAGACAGGCAAGCAAACCTTCATACTCTGCAGTATTGTTTGTTGCTTGTTCCTTGGGAAAGTGCATCTGGACTACGTACTTGAGGCGCTCTCCGGTGGGCGCGACAAGCAGCACGCCAGCACCGGTGCCTTGCAGCGAGAAGGCACCATCGAAGTACATGAGCCACTCTTTGTTTGCCTCCTTGACGGGGATGCTTGTTTCTGGAATTTCTTCATCTGGCGTTGGCGTCCACTCTGCTATAAATTATGCCAATGCTCGGCTCTGAATAGTTGAAGTGCTCCTGAACTTGAGGCCAAAGCTTGACAGTTCCAGTGCCCACTCGACAATCCTGCCTGTTGCTTCTGGATTCTGCAGTATCCTCTTCAGCGGAAAGCGAGTGACAACTGTGATCTCATGTGCTTGGAAGTAATGGCGCAGCTTTCTCGAGGACATGAGGAGGCCGAAAAGCAACTTCTGCACACTAGAGTACCTTGATCTAGCCCCCTACAGGAGGGAACTGACGAAGTAAACTGGGCGCTGCACAATTTTCTTCTGCACCTCTTCATGTGTCTGCGCAGTTTCATCCTTGTCGGGACCAGAGCTTGCCGGCGAAGCCCCCTGCTTGTCGCTGGATGCACTTGCCGCGGTTGCTGGCTCATCATCCGCCTCTCTCTCCGCCACTAACGCAGCACTAACCACTTGATTGGTTGCCGCTAGATATAGCAGCAACTTCTCTTGTGGCTTAGGTGCGACAAGTATTGGAGTGGAGGACAGGTATCTCTTCAAATCCTATAGCGCAGCCTCCGCTTCCGGAGTCCATTTCATTGGACCTGCCTTTTTCAATATTTTGAAAAATGACAGGGCGTTCTTAGCAGACTTAGAGATGAACCTGCTAAAAGCAGCCATGCAACCGGCAAGCCTTCGTACATCCTTGACGCGCTTCGGTGCTTCAATTTGCTCGATGGCCTTGATCTTGTCGGGGTTGGCTTCTATTCCCCGCTGAGACACGAAGAACCCGAGAAGCTTGCCGGAAGGGACTCCAAACACGCACTTCTCGGGGTTGAGCTTGAGGTTGATCTTGCGCAGATTTGTGAAAGTCTCATCCAAATCCTGAATTAGGGTTGCTTTGTCCTTGCTCTTGACCACTATGTCATCCATGTAGGCTTCCACATTTCTGTGCATCTGTGGTTCAAAAGCTTGATAGACTGCTCTTGCAAATGTTGAACCAGCATTCTTCAGTCCGAAAGGCATCCGTACAAAACAGTATGTGCCACATGGAGTGATGAATGCGGTTTTCTCCTCATCCTCTTCTGCCATGAAGATCTGATGGTACCCTGAGTATGCGTCAAGAAATGAAAGCAGATCACATCCGGCCGTGGAGTCAACAATCTGGTCAATGCGCGGCAAGGGAAACGTATCTTTGGGACAGGCTTTATTAACATCAGTAAAGTCAATACAAAGCCTCCATTTCCCCTTCGCCTTGCGCACGACTACAGGATTGGCCAACCACGTGGGATGGAGCACCCCTCTGACAAGGCCTGCTGCTTCCAACTTCTTGATCTCTTCTGCAATGAATTCTTGGCGTTCCACTGCTTGTTTCCTGACTCTCTGCTTGACGGGCCGCGCGTGAGGACAGACGGCAAGGTGGTGCTCAATTACTTTCCTGGGAACACCGGGGATGTCAGACGGTTGCCATGCAAACACGTCGACATTCGCCCGCAGGAAAGCAACGAGCGCGCTTTCCTATTTAGGGTTGAGCGTGGAACTGATGGTGAAAGTACCACAAGTGCCATCCTCCTTGGCGGGCACTTTCTTTGTCTCTGGTGAAGCTGTCTTTGTCTTCTTACACTTGCAGGGGGAGCTCGATGGTGCATCCTCGATGGTAGCGCAGCACTCCGAAGAGGTGCGCTTGCCGGAGTGGGAATCAGAGCTCTTGCCGGACTTGGTCTTCTTCTTCCCCCCGGGAGCTTCAGCGGCAAGTGCCTTGCGATCTGCTATGGCTGCTGCTTCTCGGTAAATCTTGTCGGTACAGATAAGGGCATCCTTCTGGTCGCCAGGGACAGAGATGACGCTTATCGGACCTAGCATCTCCAGTATGTTGTACGCATAGTGAGAGACCGCCATGAACTTGGCGAGTGCTGGACGGCCGAGTATCCCATTGTAGGGCAACGCGAAATCAGCAACGTCAAAGGTGACCCTCTCAGTCCTGTAATTCAGCTCGCTGCCAAATGTTACTGGCAACGTGATCTTCCCTTTCGGCTTGCTCCTTCCCGGGTTGATTCCTTGGAATGTACCGGTCTCTTCAAGCTCGCTATCACGGATCTAGAGCTTCTGGAGTACCACGGAGGAGATTAGGTTCAAGCCGGCCCCGCCGTCAACTAGCATCTTTGTGACCTTGAGGTTGCGGATAGTTGGCGAAACCAACATCGGCAAGCACCTGACTGCAGTTATGCGATCAGGGTGGTCCTCAACATCAAAGATGATAGGCGTGCTGGACCACTTCAGAGGCTTGCGTGACTCAACTGGTGGTTCTGCTGCATTAACTTCCCGCGCCCACTGTTTGAGCTGGCGGTGCGAAGTATGCAGAGAAGCACCGCCGTCAACGCACAGGACCTCTGTGTCTTTTTGAAACTCCTGCTCGTCGGCCTCATCATCATCCATCTCTTCATCTTCGTCTTCATCTTCATCCTTGTCGCGGCCGCGGGGAGGCCTGTCTCCTTGCCGCTGCTTGGCCTTGCCGCGGCGCCCTCCCCGCCCGGGACGTTTCTTGCCGGCTCCACCAGCACCTTCCTGGTCCTTCTCTTTGTCGCGTCGCTCGTACTCAGCTTTCTGCAGTTCAACAAGCTGCTCAACCTTTTTGCAGGTCTGGAGATCATGGCCCTTGGTGCGGTGGATCTTGCAGTACTGCTTGCCGGAGCCGTCCTGCTTGTCGGCGGCCGCCACAGCATCCTCGCCAGAACCACTAGGCTTGGCTGTCTTGGCGCCACCTCCGTTGCCGGACTGCTAGACAACAAGCACATCTTTGCCTTTCCTGCTTCTGTTGTTCCGCCGCCGGTTTTTCCTTGCGGGGGGGGGGGGGGGGGGCACCTTCACTGTCAGATCCTTCTGCTCCTGCGTTTTCTCCGGGAAGTTTCCTCCCCTCCTCAGCACGCGCACATCTGTCGCCCAGGGCATACAGCTCACTGACGTCCCTAATCTTGCACATTGCCATGTCCTCCCTCATCCTGCGGTTTCGCCCGTTCTGATGGAACGTGCTGATAACCGCGGCAGGGTGGACGTCTGGGATGTTGCGCTGTACTTGGCTGAATCTTTGAATATACTTGCGCAGGGGCTCTCCTTCCTTCTGGGCGAGCAGGTGAAGATCACTCTCCTGGCCATGGGGCTTGTGGCCGCCTGTAAAGGCGCCGACAAACTGATGGCACAAATCTTCCCAGGAAGA
Organism: Triticum timopheevii; assembly: GCA_963921465.1. Classification (NCBI taxonomy): domain Eukaryota; kingdom Viridiplantae; phylum Streptophyta; class Magnoliopsida; order Poales; family Poaceae; genus Triticum; species Triticum timopheevii. Next base: position 245,741,292 of record OY997262.1, on the reverse strand, counting down.
TATGGAGTTATCCGGCAAGTGCATGAGCCAGGACCTGACGTTGGGCTTCAGCACCAGCGGGAAGTACTTGGCGAGGATCTTCACGTCGCGCCCCCCAGCAGCTTGCACCGCAATGGTGTAGATGCTGAGGAACTCCGACGGATGCAACCTGCCGTCGTAGTTCTCCGGTACGTCTGGCTTGAAGTTCTTCGTACTGGGCCACTGGACTTGCCGCAGCTCACGAGTAAACGCAGGGCAACCTACCACGTACGGCAAGTCACCTGGTTCCCCGGGCGCATGCATGTCGACAGCGGGCCCAGCGCGCTGGTCGGATTGACGCCACGCTTCTCTTCGGCGCTCGATGCATGTACGAGCGTCCTCTTGCTGCCGTTCTTGAAGAACTTGGCGCTGATCGCGACGAGCTCGTGGATCCGACGATGTGGTGGAGTCGCTGTCGAGGTTGGTCGGGCGAGTCAGCGATCTTGGCCTTCGGGGTGGAGAGTGCATGGAGGTTGCACCTCCTCTGGTATTCTCCTCATCGGCTCGCGCCTGGGCATCTTGCCGCGGCTTCGACGTGCTCGGTTGCCGGGGAGTGTCGCTATTGGCGAAGCTGATGAGGCTCTGAATGGTGGCCCTCCAGTCGTCGATCTGGGTCAGAAGGAGCAGCATCTCGTCCAGGCGACCGCGCTGCGCTCGTGCCGGCATGTTGGCGTGCATGCTGGCCTTGAGCATCCTGGGATCCGCCAGCTTGGCCTTGTTCCAACGCAAGTACGGTACTGCGGGTACCACGACGCTGTCGGTCTCGCGCCTCCTGAGAAGGACGCGGTGCGTGCATGGACGCTGAGGTTTGTGCAACCTTGTCCTTGGACTTGGCAGCATCATGAGCTCCCTCGTCGGCGCCCGTTCCTCCGCTGGCGTCTACCCCACCACCTGTTTGCTCTGGTGGCGGTGGGATCGACGCGGACGGACCAGCCACCTCCGAAGTCTTCTTCTTCGGTGGCACGTCGATGAAGATGATGAAGATTCGGCACAACACAGGCCCGCGTGTGCCCGTGCCCTATTTTGGGCCTGGCGCGACAGCGCTCGGTACCGTGTATGGCCCAGGCCCGGGGGCTCCTGTCGGTGTACTAAAGTAGGGGGTACCTTAGTATCCCGAACTTGTGCACGGGCAGTCGCAGCACCCCGCGGCAAGGCTTGCCGGGTGACCGCCAAGATCCTCCATAGTTCCTATTAGTGCCATTCAAGAACAAAGTGTTTTTACTGAGAAGACAAGACCCCGGCAAGAGGAGCTTGCCGGGAAGGACAAGGCCCCGGCAAAAGGAGCTTGCCGGGAAGGCCAACCAAGGCTTTTCAAGGAACTTGCTGCGACGCACCGCGCATCCCGGCAAGACCCGGCGAGCGACAAGCTTCCGGGCGCGACAAGACAACGACCGCGGCAAGGCGCTTGCCGCGGCGAGGCCACCACTCTGTGCCCACGCTCCAACACATCTGACGACGCGTCACCGCAAGATCATTCCAGGCGCACGTGGCGGGCGGCTGTGCAGCCAAGCGGTGCGAGGTGGCGAGCGAAGATGACAAGATGGCCATCGTGGCGAACGGTGGCGCCTCTAACGGTCGCTTTTCTGCACTGTTTGGGCGACCGGACGGGCATTAAATGTTCTTGTCCAATGCTGGGCACAGAGTGGTGGCCTCGCCGCGGCAAGCGCCTTGCCGCGGCAAGCGCCTTGCAAGGGAGGATTCCCTGGCAAGGGAGAAGTCTCCGGCAAGGGAGAGTTCTCCGACAAGGGGCAGCACCGGCGATCCCCCTGTGATGGAGACCGAGACGGCAGTGCCCAGCACAGGTAACCCTTCTTGCTTGAACGCTTCCCTTGGGTTCTTTTTCTTCTGATCTTTCTTTTTGATCATTTGCTTGATCTTTCTCCCTCTTCCGGCTCTCAGATCCGCCCTCCACGGAGCCGATGGAGACCGAGGCCACCGGTGAGGAGGACGCGCGCGGCAACACTGGCAACGCCGCCGCCACCGAAGAAGAGGCTGGCGCTGATGATCCCGCCGACAAAGAGGCCGCCAAGGCTGATGGCGCAGGAGCTGGCGAGGGGTCCGGCAATCGCACTGACGACCCTGAGGGCGCAAGGGCGCAAGGCGCTACACCGACCGTTGACCCCTCCGCCGCTGATGCAGTGCCGGGCTCCGAAGAGCCCCAACCCGGCGCCTACTTGAAGGCCGGCGAGGGTGTCTATATCAAGCTTCCCTGGGCGTCGAGCTCCAGGGCGCCGGTCGAAGGAGAGACATTTGACAGGGAAGTGCTCGCCTCCGCCGGGCTGACGCTGGTTGAGACGCCAAGCAGCAGCAGCGGCGAGTCTGAGGAGGAGCGACTGCTCCGGAAGCTGGTGTCGCTCTGCCGCGCCCGACAAGCCAAGGTGGAGTCCCGGGAAGCACTTGTCGCGCAGGCGGGAGCGGACATTGAGAAGCGGGCGGAGGAGCTCCGGGAACGCAATCAGGAAGCTCTCCGGGCCATTGCAGAGGAGCGGGCGCAGCTCGTCGAAGTGCGAAAGGCGTTCATCCTCGAGAAGGCCAAAGCCAAGGAGCAACAGCGGCTTGCCGCCGAGGATCTGTCTGCGCGAGAAGGCGAGCTGACGCAGCGAAAAGTCAACCTCGACAGCTATGAGGATGAGCTTGCTGCGCGCGAGCAAGCGCTTGGCGGGGCGCTCAAGGAAGCAAAGGACGCGGCCGCAGCTGCTGAGGCCGCCAAGAAAGAGTTGGAAGCGAAGGTGGTGCAGCTAGAGGCCGATCTGAAGGCGAGCGGAGAGGAGGTTGACGAGCTCAAACGTGAGCGCGAGAAGGACACCCGCGCTCACGGCGAGCTGCAGGGCCAACTCTCCGAGAAAGGCAAGGAGTTGAGCACCGCCAAGGACTCCAACGCTGATCTCGCGCTGAAGCTGGCCACCCTGACCGAGGCGCAGGACAGTGCCAAGGAGCGGGAGGTGACTCTGAAAGAGGAGATCAAGGGCAATGAAGAGCTACTGACGAGGGCCGCCGAAACCCAGAACACCTTCCAGACGACGGTGGAGCTTTGGACAGAGGGCCTCGTGAACATTGCTACAGTCACCGACGAGGAGCTGGTGCAGCTGGGGGTGGAGGGCCTCGGGTACTCCTCTGACGAGAACCTCCAACCCAGCGCCAAGCTCACTCTGTTATTCAAAGGCGTGGCGACGGCCCTCCAGCAACTCCGGGAAAGGATCCGAAAGCAGCTGGCCGACGAGTCGCGCACGATCTGCGCCGGAGTTCTAGAGAAGGTGTTGGTGAAGGTGGCCTTCCGCAACCCAGGCCTCAACCTCACCAACGTCCTCAAGAAGCTGCCGGCGGACGCTGATCTGGACACGCTCAAGGCCCTTGTCGCACCCTGTCAGTGTACTAAAGTAGGGGTACCTTAGTATCCCGAACTTGTGCACGGGCAGTCGCAGCGTCCCACGGCAAGGCTTGCCAGGCGTCCACCAAGATCCTTCGTTATTCCTATTACTGCCATTCAGGAACAAAGTGTTAACTGAGAAGACAGAGTCCCGGCAAGAGAAGCTTGCCGGGAAGGACAAGACCCCGGCAAGAGGAGCTTGCCGGGAAGGCCAACCAAGACCCAGCGAGCGGCAAGCTTGCGGGTGCGATGAGACAGCGACCGCGGCAAGGCGCTTGTCGCGGCAAAGCCACCACTCTGCGCCCAAGCTCCAGCACATCCGACGACGTGTCGCCGCAGGATCACTCCTGGTGCACGTGGCGGGTAGCTGTGCAGCCAAGCGGTGCGAGGTGGCAAGTGAAGATGACTAGAAGGCCATCGTGGCGATCGGTGGCGCTCCTAACGGTCGCTTCCTTGCACTGTTTGGGCGACCGGACAGGCATTAAATGCCCTTGTCCCCTGCCGTCAGAGTTAGGTAGGGGGCACTGTTGGTAGCGGTTGTACCAACCCCCATTTTTACCTTTTTACCCCTCTCTCTACGCTGCCACCTGTCGGTGACCCCTTTAGACTATAAAAAGGAGGCCCATGCGCACGTAGAGGGGGTGGGGTTCAACTCATTCAAAGCGACAACACACCCACACTCTAGAGAAAGAAGATAATATAGACACAAAGCAGCAGTAGGAGTTTTATCTCTCCGGAGAGCTCCGAAGCTGGGTAAAATACCTCGCGTGCTTCGCCTAGATCTACTCTTCGTGCGCTCTCCGCTCCCTTGCCGGACCAGAAGGGGCCCTGCCCCATAGGTGCAGAGTATGAAGGCTTGCTTGCCGGACTCAGAATCGCGGTAGACCTTGGGATCAAGAAGCTTATTGTTAGGGGTGACTCGCAGCTTGTCGTCCGCCAAGTCAACAAAGATTATCAGGGTCCGTTGATGGAGGCCTACATTGATGAAGTAAGAAAGCTAGAAGAGCAATTTGACGGCCTGTAGATGGAACATGTTCCGAGAGCTCAGAATGACATTGCAGATGGCCTGTCAAAGTGCGCTGCGCTCAAATTGCCTGTGGAACCAGGGATTTTTGTGCTCAAGCTAACTCAACCATCTGTAACACCATCAACTGGACAAAGCAAGAAGAGGAAGTTGGTTACTGGCGACTACTTTCCGGCAGAGCTCCCCGAAGCCGCCGTCAAGAAGGTCCCCGGGATCAACACAAAAAGTGCTAAGGGGCAGTCTGCTCCGACAAGCCCTAGGGTTTGCTTCGTTGAAGCAGACGCTCCCAACAAGCCGTGTCCCGACACGCTTGCCGAGGAACATCGTGCTCCGGCTGGATCCCAGATTCTTGCTGTGGAAGCAGATGTTCCCGCAGCAGCATTTGCGCCTTTAGTCCTTGTCGTTGAGCCACAAGCTCCGACATGGGCACAATAGATCGTCCATTTCCTTCAAACGGGAGAACTTCCCGAAGAGCAAGAAGAAGCGGAGAGAGTAGCCCGACAATCAAGTATGTACCAGTTTGTTGATGACATACTGTACAGAAGAAGATTCAACGGAGTGAAATTGAAGTGCATTCCCCGGGAAGATGGACAAGAGCTGTTGGCGGAGATACATGGAGGCATATGTGGTCACCACATTGGGGCAAGAGCACTTGCCAGAAAAGCCTTCCGGCAAGGTTTCTTCGGGCCGACAGCCCTCCAGGATGCAACTGCACAAGTAACCAAGTGTGAAGCGTGCCAGTTCCACTCCAAGCAGATACATCAACCAGCTCAAGCTCTCCAAACAATCCCTTTATCCTGGCCATTTTCGGTCTGGGGGCTCGACATCCTCAGCCCCTTTCCCCGAGCTGTCAGGGGCTTCGAGTACTTGTACGTGGCAATCGACAAGTTCACGAAGTGGCCGGAGGTGGAAGCAGTGAGGAAGGTGACAGCACAGTCAGCCGTCAAGTTCTTCAGGTCAATTGTTTGCCGTTTCGTAGTCCCTAACAGGATCATCACCGACAACGGCACACAATTCACGAGCTGCACCTTCATGCAGTACGTCCAAGATCTTGGCACCAAGATCTGCTTCGCTTCTGTTGCTCACCCGAGAAGCAACGGTCAAGCGGAGAGGGCAAACGCTAAAGTGCTGCGCGGGCTCAAGACCAGAACTTTCGACAGGCTGCGCAAGTGCGGAAAAAATTGGATCGAGGAGCTGCCGGTGGTTCTTTGGTCGATCAGGATGACGCCAAATCGAGCCACTGGCCAGACACCTTTTGCTCTTATCTATGGAGCAGAAGCAGTTCTCCCCACGGAACTCGTATACGGATCGCCTCGAGTACTCGCTTATGATAAGCTTGAGAAAGAGCAGCTGCGGCAAGATGACGCGCTGCTCCTCGAGGAAGATCGTCTTCAGGCTGCGGTACGAGCTGCTCGCTACCAGCAAGCTTTGCGTCACTACCATAGCCGCAAAGTTAACGCCAGAAGCTTCAAGGAAGGTGACCTTGTTCTTCGGCGCGTTCAATCCGCCAAGAATTCCAACAAGTTGACGCCAAAGTGGGAAGGCCCTTATCGGGTGAAACGAGTCACTAGGCCCGGCGCTGTCCGCCTTGAGACCGAAGATGGCTTTTCGGTGAGTAATTCCTGGAACATAGAGCATCTTCGCAAGTTTTACCCATAAGGCACGGTTGCCGGAATCTGTTCCGGCAACCACCTTTTTGTACAAGCCTTGCCGCTATTGCATATAACCCTTTGTACAAAGCCGGGCGCAGACCCCATGTGTAAATAAAGTTCATGTGTGCTTCGCACATCTTGTCAAATTTCATGCATTCTTTCTTTTTTGCATGTTTTATCTGACACTTCGTGCAGCACTTACCCTGGTAAGCAGTAACGAGCCTTAAGGCCCCATACCATTATTTTCTCTTCTTTCTTTTTCTCAAAAAGAAGGTTCCTTCGCCCACAAGTTCACGGGGGGGGGGGGAGGAGAGGATAAAGATGTGGACCAGGCGTCGTTCAAAGAAGTCTAGCCTTGCCGGGGCACAGACGACAGAAAAGCTAAGTTGCCAAAGTTTGAGCACAGTCAGTTTTAAATTTTTAAGCTATCCTCCTTGAACGACTGTGCTTTGTATGAAAAACCTGTGCGCGGAGGAACCTCCTCGTAGCTAGTTGCGCCCTTACTTTGTTTCGAGTCCGCTCAACAACTTAAGTGTGCTGCAACTAGTTGCGGCAAGGTTTCTTGCTGGAACCGGCACCGCGAGTGAGCTGCTGATGTTCCGGACTCAGCACTCGTGGCAAGCGTGCTCCGGCACCGCCAGCGAGCTGCTGATGTTCCGCACTCAGCACTCACGGCAAGCGTGCCCGTGCCGGCAAGTTCCCTAAAAAGCGTAGGGTAAAAACATACAGAGAAAGGACCTAGTAAAGGAGATAGCATAGCAAGCATTGCCCAGAATAAAGTTATATTACAAAAAAGTAACTTGTTGCGGCACTGACTAAATTGTTCTCATGACTTAAATAAACAGCGACAAGGAAAGGAGAAGAAAGATGGTCTAATCCACGCGCTCGCCATCAACCCTCTTGACCTCATTCACCTTGTCCACGATGGGTGCGACAATGGCTTTGAGTTCTTCAAGATCAGCACCCGCCGGCAGCTTCTTGAGGACGCGGGTGAGGTCGAGGCCCGGGTTGCGAAAGAGTATCTTCACCAACACTTTCTCCAAGACCTTGGCGCAGATTGCGCACGACTCGTCCGCCAACTTCTTCGGGATCCTTTCCCGGAGTTGCTGGAGGGCCGTCACCACGCCCTTGAAGAAAAAAGTAAGCTTGGCGCTGGGCGGGAGATTTTCGTCAGTGGAGTACCGGAAGCCCGCCAAGTCCAGTTCCGCCAGCTCCTCGTCGATGGATGCAGCGATGTTGACGAGGCCCTCCGTCCAGAGCTCCACCGTGGCCTTGAAGGTGTTCTGAGTCTCGGCAGCCCTCATCAGCAGTTCTTCGTTGCCCTTGACCTCTTTCTTCAAGTCATCCTCTCGCCTCTTGGCGGCATCCAGCGTCTCCGTCAAGGTGGCCAGCTTCAGCTTCAGATCAGCGCTCGAGTCCTTGGCGGCGTTCAGTTCCTTGATCTTCTCGGCAAGTCGAACTTGCAGATCGCCATGGGCAAGTGCATCCTTCTCGCGTTCGCGTTGGGGTGCGGCAAGCTTTTCATTCTTCCCTTTCATGTCCGCCTCCAGCTGCGTCACCTTCACCTCTAACTCCTTCTTGGCGGCCTCAGCAGCCGCGGCGGCATCCTTCGCCTCCTTGAGTGCCCCGCCAAGTGACTGCTCCCGGGCCTCGACCTCCTCCTCGTGGCTGTCCAGATTAACCTTTTTCTGTGTCAGTTCACCTTCCCGCCTAGACAGCTCCTCGGCGGCGAGCCTCTACTGCTCCTCGGTTTTAGCCTTTTCCAGGATGAACGCCTTCTTCGCCTCGTCAAGTTGCTCCTTTTCCTCCGCAAGGGATCGGAGGGCCTCCTGGTTGCGGCTCTTGAGCTCCTCCGCATGCTTTTCTATGTCAACTCCCGCCCGCGCGACAAGCGCTTCCCGGGACTCAAGCTTCGCTTGACAGGCGCGGTAGAGTGACACCAACTTCCGGAGCAACTGCTCCTCCTCGGACTCGCCGCTGCTGCTGCTTGGCGCGTCAACCACTGCCAGCCCAGCAGAGGCGAGTACTTCTCCGTCAAACTCCTCTCCTTCAACCGGTGCCCTGGAGCTCGACGCCCAGGGAAGCTTGATGTATACGCCCTCACCGGCCTTCAAGTATGCGCCTGGCTGGGGCTCCTCGGAGCCCGGCGCTGCGTCAGCAGCGGAGGGGTCGGCGGACAGTGCAGCGCCTTGTGATCCTGCGCCCTCCGGGTCGTCAGTACGATTGCCGGACCCCTCGCCGGCTCCTACGCCGGCAGCCTTGGCGGCTTCCTCGTCGGCGGGTTCATCAACGCCGGCCTCTTCCTCGCCAGCGGTGGCATCTTCAGTATTGCCGTGTGCGCCCTCCTCGCCGGTGGGCTCGGTCTCCATCGGGTCTGCGAGAGGGGGATCTGAGGATAGGAAGAGGAAGGAAAAGTCAAGCAAATATCCAAAAAAAAAGAAGAAAGAGGATCAGAAGAAGAACCCAAGGGAAGATTTCCGACAAGGGAGGTTACCTGTGCTGGGCTCTGTGACCATGGGCTCCTCCACCAAGGGCTCACTGGTTCCGTCTCTTGCCGGGGACCTCTCCCTTGCCGGGGAGCGCTCCCTTGTCGGGGAATCGCCCCTTGGCGGCGTAGTCGAAGCAGACAGCACCTCCGCGGCGGTTTCTGATTGCCCCTGATGGGCCTGCTCTGCTCCTACACGAATGAATCAGCAATCAAGATGTCGGCAAAAGAAGAAGCACCCATGCGCGCCCCACAACAGGAAGTGAACCAAACACTTACGCTAGGGGCTGTGCTGGGGGCTGCTGCGAGGAGAAGGAACCGGGTCCGTCAAGGTGGTCTCGGACGTGTCTTCTGCCGTCACAACAGGATCGTCCTCGATGACAACCACGGGGACCTTGGCCCTCTTCGCCGCTCTCTCGGCCAGAGTCCTGAAATAGAACAGGGATTTAGAGGGAAGCAAATCAGATGCAAAACAAGCAACAGCAAAGGTCAAATAAATACAAGTACAGTAAGAAGAAAGCCTTACTCCTCCTCCTCTTCTTCCTCCTCGTCGGAGCTCAGCGCAGAGAGGTCGAAGTCTGGTACCCTTTCTGCACGGCGATGCGGAGGAGTGGGCTCCCTTGGACGTTTGCCGGGAGCTGCGGCAGGATCGGGTGTGGCAGCCCGGGAAGACCCCGCCTCACTTGCCGGCACGGCCTGAGATGCTCCTACGGCAACCGTACTTGCCGCGGTGGAGCGCGTCCCACGACGCTGCGGCTGTTGGCCTGCTTGCCGCCCTGCCGGATCTCCAATTCGATGGAGGCGCCTTCTTGGTTGGAATTGGGGCTGCGCTGGGGGCTCCTCCTGCGGCAAGCTGCTCGAGGACGGCTGGCCGCTCGCGCCCCCGGCGGGCTCGCTCGCTTCGGCCTCGGGCTCCCCCTCGCCAACGACCTCTCCGGCAAGGTCTTCCCGGTCAGCAAGGCTTGCCGCCTCGGCCGCCTCTGCCTCCTCCAACGTGAAGCCAAACTCGCCCGCGGCGGCGGCTGCCGCCGCCTCTTCGGCCCTGGTGGCGATGTACCGCATCTCATCGTCGGTGGTGTCGCGGGTGAGGAGTCTCTGCTCGTCGGAGTTGACCGCTACCTCCGTCAAGCCATCAAAGAATTGCCGCACGACGTCGTCGGCGGGCTCTATCCAAGTGGCGCTTATCCCGTGCGAGTCGCACTCTGGCATCATTGCGCAGATGCGATCGCGCTGGGAGTTGTTGCACAACGGGATGACGCCCTGCGGCAGCCTGAACCACTCTGGATGGTTGGTGTCATGCTTGAACAGCTCCCTCAGCATCCCGTCAAGCTCCAGAACTGTGAAGTTGAAATTGAGGCCTGGGCGCAGCCTCATGATATCCGCCGGGCCGCCAAACATCCAGGCGGGCCTCCCCCTCTTCTGCAGAGGGGCGATGCGACGGCGAAGGAAATCCGCACCAACTGCCCCTGCGCTCCAGTCGCAATCTTCAGCTTGGCGTCGTCCGGCGACAGAGCGCTCCAGTCGCCGCCGCGCACTACCCGGGTCTGGCGCAGGTTGGTGAATGGCTGCGGATTGGCGTCAACGATCCAGCACCACTCCGCCCTCCATTCATCCCACTTGCTGCGGAGCTCGCCTGTCAAGTACACCTCCTTCATGCCGATCCGTGAGGTCCAGGCGATTCCGCCAGCCAGTGGCTCCCCTTTCTTAGCCCGGGGGGGTGAAATAATGACGAAAAAGAGCGACATTCGGGAGGATGCCAACGAAGTTCTCGCAGAGGTGTGCGAAAACCGCCATTGTCAGAACGGCGTTGGGGGTGAAATCAAGAAGATGAAACCCGTAGGTATTCATGATGTCGCAGAGAAAATCGGAAAAAGGTGGGCAGAGCCCTCAATAGAAGAACACAGGAAAGAAATGGTACCCTTTTGGGCACCGCTTCGATTTGGAAGCCTCGGCGGAAAGCACCGGCGTGCGCGGATGCGCCCGCGTCTGCGTCGACCAGAAGAGGTAAAATTCCTCCCGCAGCGCCTTCAGGGTGAGCTCGGGGGGGAAAAGCACTCGCCCCTTGCGCAGCACCTCAAGCCGCAATGCCTCGACCGACTTGGTGCTCGACTTTGAGCCCTTGCCGGTCTTCGGAGCCATGGTGGAAGCGGCGGAGCGCGGACGTGTTGAGGGCGACGGCGGCGATGGGCGGCGGAGCGCTGCTCTCTTTCGGCTTGGGAAGCGGAGGGGAGCGGCGGAGCTTTCGGAGGAAGGAACTGCAAGTGGCGAAGGTCGGGGAACGGCCCTGTTCCCTCTGCTTCTAAACAGGGGAGGCGAACGTTACGCATTTCCTGAATTAAGAACTGCCCACGATCTCTCCCACGACGCCGCGATTGACGCGTGCCATTACGGGAGAGCGCGGTGGATACGGAGTCAGATTTAGTGTGGACCCAGGCCGCGTGTGCCCGTGCCCTGTTTTGGGCCTGGCCCAACAGCACTCGGCACCGTGTATGGCCCAGGCCCGGGGGCTCCTGTCGGTGTACTAAAGTCGGGGTACCTTAGTATCCCGAACTTGTGCACGGGCAGTTGCAGCGTCCCACGGCAAGGCTTGCCGGGCGTCCGCCAAGATCCTTCGTTATTCCTATTACTGCCATTCAGGAACAAAGTGTTAACTGAGAAGACAGAGTCCCGGCAAGAGAAGCTTGCCGGGAAGGACAAGACCCCGGCAAGAGGAGCTTGCCGGGAAGGCCAACCAAGACCCAGCGAGCGGCAAGCTTGCGAGTGCGATGAGACAGCGACCGCGGCAAGGCGCTTGCCGCGGCAAAGCCACCACTCTGCGCCCAAGCTCCAGCACATCCGACGACGTGTCGCAGCAGGATCACTCCTGGTGCACGTGGCGGGTAGCTGTGTAGCCAAGCGGTGCGAGGTGGCAAGTGAAGATGACTACAAGGCCATCATGGCGATCGGTGGCGCTCCTAACGGTTGCTTCCTTGCACTGTTTGGGCGACCGGACGGGCATTAAATGCCCTTGTCCCCTGCCGTCAGAGTTAGGTAGGGGGCACTGTTGGTAGCGGTTGTACCAACCCCCGTTTTTACCTTTTTACCCCTCTCTCTACGCTGCCACCTGTCGGTGACCCCTTTAGACTATAAAAAGGAGGCCCATGCGCACGTAGAGGGGGTGGGGTTCGACTCATTCGAAGCGACAACACACCCACGCTCTAGAGCAAGAAGATAATATAGACACAAAGCAGCAGTAGGAGTTTTATCTCTCTGGAGAGCTCCGAAGCTGGGTAAAATCCCTCGCGTGCTTCGCCTCGATCTGCTCTTCGTGCGCTCTCCGCTCCCTTGCCGGACCAGAAGGGGCCCTGCCCCATAGGTGCTCGTTTCCCACGACACACCCATTGTGGACAGGGTCAATGAGGTCAAGAGAGTCGACGGCGGTCGCATAGATTAGGTCGCCCGCTTTTTCCTTTTCCTGTCGCTGCTGACCACGTTATAAGAACACTCCATTAGAGTTGCGACAAGCTATTTTGTAATATAACTTTATTCTGGGTGTTGAATGCTATGTTATTTCCTTTACTTGATTCCTTCCTTTGTATGTTTTTACCCTTCGCTTTTAGGGAACTTGCCGGCGTAGGCACCCTTGCCGCGAGCGCTGAGTGCAGAACATCAGCGGCCTGCTGGCGGTGCCACTACCGACAAGAAACCTTGTCACAGCTAGTCGCAGCACACTTAAGTTGTTGAGTGGACTCGAAACAAAGTAAGGGCGCAACTAGCTACGAGTTGGTTCCTCCGCGCACAGGTTTTCCATACAAAGCCAGGTCGTTCAAGGAAGATAACTTCAAATTTTAAAAACTGATCGCTCAAACTTTGGCAACTTAGCTTTTCTGTCATTTTGCTTCCCGGCAAGGCAAAACTTTCTTGAACGATCGCCTGGTCCACGCCATTATCTTCTCCTCCCCCCCGACAAACTTGTGCGCGAGGAAACCCTCCCTTTGAGAAAAAGAAGGAAGAGAAAATAAAGACATGGAGCCGTATGGCTCGTTGTCGCTTACCGGGTGTAGGTGGTGCACAAGGTGTCAGTTAATGCATGCAAAAGTAAAAAGCATGAAATTGACAGGGTGTGCGGAGCACATGGGCTTTATTTATGCACAGGGTCTGCGCCTGGCTTTGTACAAAGGATTACATGCAACAGCGGCAAGACTTGTACAAAAGGTGGTTTCCAGAACAGGTTCCGGTAACCGCGCCTTACGGGTAAAACTTGCGAAGATGTTCGATGTTCTAGGAGTTGCTCACCGGAAAGCCATCTTCGGTCTCAAGGTGGACATCGCCAGGCCTAGTGACTCGTTTCACCCGGTAAGGGCCTTCCCACTTCGGCGTCAACTTGTTGGAATTCTTGGCGGATTGAACGCGCCGAAGAACAAGGTCGCCTTCCTCGAGACTTCTGGCATTAACTTTGCGGCTATGGTAGCGACGCAAAGCTTGATGGTAGCGAGCAGCTCGTACAGCAGCCTGAAGACGATCCTCCTCAAGGAGCAATGCGTCATCTTGTCCCAGCTGCTCTTGCTCAAGCTCATCATAAGCGAGCACTCGAGGCGATCCGTATACGAGTTCCGTGGGGAGAACTGCTTCCGCTCCGTGGACGAGAGCGAAAGGTGTTTGGCCAGTGGCTCGATTTGGCATCGTCCTGATCGACCAAAGAACCACCGGCAGCTCCTCGATCCAGTTTTTTCCGCACTTGTGCAGCCTGTCAAAAGTTCTGGTCTTGAGCCCGCGCAGCACTTCAGCATTTGCCCTCTCCGCTTGACCATTGCTTCTTGGGTGAGCAACGGAAGCGAAGCAGACCTTGGCACCAAGATCTTGGACGTATTGCATGAAGGTGCGGCTCGTGAACTGCGTGCCGTTGTCGGTGATGATCCTGTTAGGGACTCCGAAACGGCAAACAATTGACCTGAAGAACTTGACTACTAACTGTGCTGTCACCTTCCTCACTGCTTCCACTTCCGGCCACTTTGTGAACTTGTCGATCGCAACGTACAAGTACTCAAAGCCCCCGACAGCTCGGGGAAAGGGGCCGAGGATATCGAGCCTCCAGACCGAAAATGGCCAGGATAAAGGGATCGTCTGGAGAGCTTGAGCTGGCTGGTGTATCTGCTTGGAGTGGAACTGGCACGCTTCACACTTGGTTACTTGTGCAGTTGAATCCTGGAGGGCTGTCGGCCAAAAGAAACCTTGCCGGAACGCCTTGCCGGCAAGTGCTCTTGCGCCAATGTGGTGGCCACATATGCCTCCATGTATCTCCACCAACAGTTCTTGTCCACCTTCCCGGGAAATGCATTTCAACTTCACACCGTTGAGTCTCCTTCTGTACAGTGTGTCGTCGACAAACTGGTACATACTTGACTGCCGGGCTACTCTTTCCGCTTCTTCTTGCTTTTCGGGAAGCTCTCCTGTATGAATGAAATGGACAATCAGCTGTGCCCATGCTGGAGCTTGAGGCTCGACAACAAGGACCAAAGGCACATATGTTGCTGCGGGAACATCAGCTTCCACGGCAAGAACCTGCGGCTCAGCCGGAGCTTGAAGTCCCCCGGCAAGCTTGCCGGAGCAAAACTTGTCGGGAGCGTCTGCTTCAACGGAACAAACCCTAAGGCTTGCCGCAGTAGACTGCTCCTCAGCGCTCTCGGTGTTGATCCTAGGGACCTTCTTGGCGGCGGCTTCGGGAAGCTCAGCCGGAAAATAGTCACCAGAAATCAAGTTTCTCTTCTTGCTCTGTCCAGTTGACGGTGTCACGGATGGTTGAGTCAGCTTGAGCACAAAGATCCCTGGTTCCACAGGTAACTTTAGTGCAGCGCACTTTGATAGGCCATCAGCGATGTCGTTCTCGGCTCTTGGAACATGCTCCATCTGTAGTATTGTTTGTTGCTTGTTCCTTGGGAAAGTGCATCTGGACTACGTACTTGAGGCGCTCTCCGGTGGGCGCGACAAGCAGCACGCCAGCACCGGCGCCTTGCAGCGAGAAGGCACCATCGAAGTACATGAGCCACTCTTTGTTTGCCTCCTTGACGGGGATGCTTGTTTCTGGAATTTCTTCATCTAGCGTTGGCGTCCACTCTGCTATAAATTCTGCCAATGCTCGGCTCTGAATAGTTGAAGTGCTCTCGAACTTGAGGCCAAAGCTTGACAGTTCCAGTGCCCACTCGACAATCCTGCATGTTGCTTCTGGATTCTGCAGTATCCTCTTCAGCGGAAAGCGAGTGACAACTGTGATCTCATGTGCTTGGAAGTAATGGCGCAGCTTTCTCGAGGCCATGAGGAGGCCGAAAAGCAACTTCTGCACACCAGAGTACCTTGATCTAGCCCCCTGCAGGAGGGAACTGACGAAGTAAACTGGGCGCTGCACCATTTTCTTCTGCACCTCTTCATGTGTCTGCGCAATTTCATCCTTGTCGGGACCAGAGCTTGCCGGCGAAGCCCCCTACTTGTCGCTGGATGCACTTGCCGCGGTTGCTGGCTCATCATCCGCCTCCCTCTCCGCCACTAACGCAGTACTAACCACTTGATTGGTTGCCGCTAGATATAGCAGCAACTTCTCTTGTGTCTTAGGTGCGACAAGTATTGGAGTGGAGGACAGGTATCTCTTCAAGTCCTGCAGCGCAGCCTCCGCTTCCGGAGTCCATTTCATTGGACCTGCCTTTTTCAATATTTTGAAAAACGGCAGGGCGCGCTCAGCAGACTTAGAGATGAACCTGCTGAGAGCAGCCATGCAACCGGCAAGCCTTCGAACATCCTTGACGCGCTTTGGTGCTTCAATTTGCTCGATGGCCTTGATCTTGTCGGGGTTGGCTTCTATTCCCCGCTGAGACACGAAGAACCCGAGAAGCTTGCCGGAAGGGACTCCAAACACGCACTTCTCGGGGTTGAGCTTGAGGTTGATCTTGCGCAGATTTGTGAAAGTCTCATCCAAATCCTGAATTAGGGTTGCTTTGTCCTTGCTCTTGACCACTATGTCATCCATGTAGGCTTCCACATTTCTGTGCATCTATGGTTCAAAAGCTTGATGGACTGCTCTTGCAAATGTTGAACCAGCATTCTTCAGTCCGAAAGGCGTCCGTACAAAACAGGATGTGCCACATGGAGTGATGAACGCGGTTTTCTCCTCATCCTCTTCTGCCATGAAGATCTGATGGTACCCTGAGTATGCGTCAAGAAATGAAAGCAGATCACATCCGGCCGTGGAGTCAACAATCTGGTCAATGCGCGGCAAGGGAAACGGATCTTTGGGACAGGCTCTATTAACATCAGTAAAGTCAATACAAAGCCTCCATTTCGCGTTCGCCTAGCGCATGACTACAGGATTGGCCAACCACGTGGGATGGAGCACCCCTCTGACAAGGCCTGCTGCTTCCAACTTCTTGATCTCTTCTGCAATGAATTCTTGGCGTTCCACTGCTTGTTTCCTGACTCTCTGCTTGACGGGCCACGTGTGAGGATAGACGGCAAGGTGGTGCTCAATTACTTTCCAGGGAATACCGGGGATGTCAGACGGTTGCCATGCAAACACATCGACATTCGCCCGCAGGAAAGCAATGAGCGACCTTTCCTATTTAGGGTCAAGCGTGGCACTGATGGTGAAGGTACCACCAGTGCCATCCTCCTTGGCGGACACTTTCTTGGTCTCTGGTGAAGTTGTCTTTGTCTTCTTACACTTGCCGGTGGAGCTCGATGGTGCGTCCTCGACGGTAGCGCAGCACTCCGAAGAGGTGCGGTTGCCGGAGTGGGCATCAGAGCTCTTGCCGGACTTGGTCTTTTTCTTCCCCCGGGGAGCTTCAGCGGCAAGTGTCTTTCGATCTGCTGCGGCTGCTGCTTCCCGGTAAATCTTGTCGGTACAGATAAGGGCATCCTTCTTGTCGCCAGGGACAGAGATGACGCTTATCGGACCTGGCGTCTTCAGTACGTTGTACGCATAGTGAGAGGCTGCCATGAACTTGGCGAGTGCTGGACGGCCTTGTATCCCATTGTAAGGCAACGGGAAATGAGCAACATCAAAAGTGACCCTCTCAGTCCTGAAATTCAGCTTGCTGCCAAATGTTAACGGCAACGTGATCTTCCCTTTCGGCTTGCTCCTTCCCGGGTTGATTCCTTGGAATGTACCGGTCTCTTCAAGCTCGCTGTCAGGGATTTGGAGCTTCTGGAGTACCGCAGAGGAGATCAGATTCAAGCCGGCCCCGCCGTCAACTAGCATCTTTGTGACCTTGAGGTTGCGGATAGTTGGCGAAACCAACATCGGCAAGCACCCGACCGCAGTTATGCGATCAGGGTGGTCCTCAACATCAAAGATGATAGGCGTGCTGGACCACTTCAGAGGCTTGCGTGACTCAACTGGTGGTTCTGTTGCATTAACTTCCCACGCCCACTGTTTGAGCTGGCGGTGCGAAGTATGCAGAGAAGCACCACCGTCAACGCACAGGACCTCTGTGGCTTTCTGAAACTCCTGCTCATCAGCCTCATCATCATCCATCTCTTCATCTTCATCTTCGTCTTCATCCTTGTCGCGGCCGCGGGGAGGCCTGTCTCCTTGCCGCTGCTTGGCCTTGCCGCGGCGCCCTCCCCGGCCGGGAGGTTTCTTGCCGGCTCCACCAGCACCTTCTTGGGCCTTCTCCTTGTCGCGTCGCTCGTACTCAGCTTTCTGCAGTTCAACAAGCTGCTCAACCTCTTTGTAGGTCTGGAGATAATGGCCCTTGGTGTGGTGGATCTTGCAGTACTGCTTGCCGGAGCCGTCCTGCTTGTCGGCGGCCGCCACAGCATCCTCGCCAGAACCACTAGGCTTGGCTGTCTTGGCGCCACCTCCGTTGTCGGACTGCTCGACAACAAGCACATCTTTGCCTTTCCTCCTTCTGTTGTTCCGCCGTAGGTTTTTCCTTGCTGGGGCGGCATCTTCACTGTCAGATCCTTCTGCTCCTGCGTTCTCTCCGAGAAGTTTCCTCCCCTCCTCAGCACGCGCACATCTGTCGGCCAGGGCATACAGCTCACTGACGTCCCTAATCTTGCACATCGCCATCTCCTCCCTCATCCTGCGGTTTCGCACGTTCTGATGGAACGCGCTAATAACCGCGGCAGGGTGGACGTCTGGGATGTTGTGCTGTACTTGGCTGAATCTTTGAATATACTTGCGCAGCGGCTCTCTTTCCTTCTGGGCGAGCAGGTGAAGATCACTCTCCTGGCCATGGGGCTTGTGGCCGCCTGTAAAGGCGCCGACAAACTGATGGCACAAATCTGCCCAGGAAGATATGGAGTTATCCGGCAAGTGCATGAGCCAAGACCTAACGTTGGGCTTGAGCACCAGCGGGAAGTAGTTGGCGAGGATCTTCTCGTCGCGCCCCCCAGCAGCTTGCACCGCGATGGTGTAGATGCTGAGGAACTCCGACCGATGCAACCTGCCGTCGTACTTCTCCGGTACGTCTGGCTTGAAGTTCTTCGTACTGGGCCACTGGACTTGCCGTAGCTCACGAGTAAACGCAGGGCAACCTACCGCGTACGGCAAGTCACCTGGTTCCCCGGGCGCATGCATGTCGACAGCGGTCCCAGCACGCTGGTCGGATTGACGCCGCGCTTCTCTTTGGCGCTCAATGCGTGTACGAGCATCCTCTTGCTGCCGTTCTTGAAGAACTTGGCGCTGATCGCGACGAGCTCGCGGATCCGACGATGCGGTGGAGTCGCTGTTGAGGTTGGTCTGGCGAGTCGGCGATCTTGGCCTTCGGGGTGGAGAGTGCACAGAGGTTGCACCTCCTCTGGTCTTGTCGTCATCGGCTCGCGCCTGGGCGTCTTGCCGCGGCTTCGACGTGCTCGGTTGCCGGGGAGTGTCGCCGTTGGCGAAGCCGATGAGGCTCTGAATGGTGGCCCTCCAGTCGTCGATCTTGTTCGGCGCTGGAGGGTAATCCAGGAGCAGTTGGTCTCGAGCCAACGCTTCTTCTGGAGTCTTGGGTGGCGGTGGCGAACGGCGCGAGGAGCGGGATATGCTCGAACTTCTAACTGGGTTAGGAGGAGCAGCATCTCGTCCAGGCGACCGCGCTGCGCTCGTGCCGGCATGTTGGCATGCATGCTGGCCTTGAGCGTCCCGGGATCCGCCAGCTTGGCCTTGTTCCAACACAAGTACGGTACTGCGGGTACCACGACGCTGTCGGTCCCGCTCCTCCTGAGAAGGACACGGTGCGTGCACGAACACCGAGGTTTGTGCAACCTTGTCCTTGGACTTGGCAGCATCATGAGCTCCCTCGTCGGCGCCCGTTCCTCCGCCGGTGTCTACCCCACCACCCGTTTGCTCCGGTGGCGGTTGGATCGACGCGGACGGACCAGCCACCTCCGAAGTCTTCTTCTTTGGTGGCATGTCGATGAAGATGATGAAGATGTGGCTCGCGTGAACGCCAGATCAGGTTCACGCAACCTCTACGCCCCCCTACCTGGCGTGCCAAAGATATCGTGGGAACGAGCACCTATGGGGCAGGGCCCCTTCTCGGTCCGGCGGGGGGGGGGGGGGCGAGGATCACACAAAGAGCGGATCGAGGCGAGGCACGCGAGCGGTTTTACCCAGCTTCGGAGCTCTCCGGAGAGATAAAACTCCTACTGCTACTTGTGATTGTATTCTGTTCTTGCTTGAGAGTGTGGGTGTGTTCTGGTTTCGAACGAGTCGAACCCCTTCTACGTTGCGCATGGGCCTCCTTTTATAGGCTCAAGGGGTCACCGACAGGTGGCAACGCTTGCAGGGGTAAAAGTGTCAAAGTTGTGGTTGGTACAACTGCGTCTACAGTGCACCCTACCTAACTCTGACGGCAGGGGACAAGAGCATTTAATGCCCGTCCAGTCGCCCAAACAGTGCAGAAAAGCGACCGTCAGAGGCGCCACCGTTCGCCATGATGGCCATCTCGTCATCTTCGCTCGCCACCTCGCACCGCTTGGCTGCACAGCCGCCCGCCACGTGCGCCTGGAATGATCTTGCGGTGACGCGTCGTCAGATGTGCTGGAGCGTGGGCACAGAGTGGTGGCCTCGCCGCGGCAAGCGCCTTGCCGCGGTCGTTGTCTTGTCGCGCCCGGAAGCTTGTCGCTCGCCGGGTCTTGCCGGGACACGCGGTGCGTCGCGGCAAGTTCCTTGAAAAGCCTTGGTTGGCCTTCCCGGAAAGCTCCTCTTGCCGGGGCCTTGTCCTTCCCGGCAAGCTCCTCTTGCTGGGGTCTTGTCTTCTCAGTAAAAACACTTTGTTCTTGAATGGAACTAATAGGAACTATGGAGGATCTTGGCGGTCAGCCAGCAAGCCTTTGCCGCGGGACGCTGCGACTGCCCATGCACAAGTTCGGGATACTAGGGTACCCCCTACCCTAGTACACCGACAGGAAGACCAAGTCCGGCAAGAGCTCTGATGCCCACTCCGGCAAGCGCACCTCTTCGGAGTGCTGCGCTACCGTCAAGGACGCACCATCGAGCTCCACCGGCAAGTGTAACAAGACAAAGACAGCTTCACCAGAGACCAAGAAAGTGTCCGCCAAGGAGGACGGCACTGGTGGTACCTTCACCATCAGTGCCACGCTCGACCCTAAATAGGAAAGCGCGCTCGTTGCTTTCCTACGGGCGAATGTCGACGTGTTTGCACGGCAACCGTCTGCATCCCCGGTGTTCCCAGGAAAGTAATTGAGCACCACCTTGCCGTCTGTCCTCACGCGCGGCCCGTCAAGCAGAGAGTCAGGAAACAAGCAGTGGAACACCAAGAATTCATTGTAGAAGAGATCAAGAAGTTGGAAGCAGCAGGCCTTGTCAGAGGGGTGCTCCATCCCACGTGGTTGGCCAATCCTGTAGTCGTGCGCAAGGCGAACGGGAAATGGAGGCTTTGTATTGACTTTACTGATGTTAATAAAGCCTGTCCCAAAGATCCGTTTCCCTTGCCGCGCATTGACCAGATTATTGACTCCACGGCCGGATGTGATCTGCTTTCATTTCTTGACGCATACTCAGGGTACCATCAGATCTTCATGGCAGAAGATGATGAGGAGAAAACCGCATTCATCACTCCATGTGGCACATACTGTTTTGTACGGATGCCTTTCGGACTGAAGAATGCTGGTTCAACATTTGCAAGAGCAGTCCATCAAGCTTTTGAACCACAGATGCACAGAAATGTGGAAGCCTACATGGATGACATAGTGGTCAAGAGCAAGGACAAAGCAACCCTAATTCAGGATTTGGATGAGACTTTCACAAATCTGCGCAAGATCAACCTCAAGCTCAACCCCGAGAAGTGCGTGTTTGGAGTCCCTTCCGGCAAGCTTCTCGGGTTCTTCGTGTCTCAGCGGGGAATAGAAGCCAACCCCGACAAGATCAAGGCCATCGAGCAAATTGAAGCACCGAAGCGCGTCAAGGATGTACGAAGGCTTGCCGGTTGCATGGCTGCTCTCAGCAGGTTCATCTCTAAGTCTGCTGAGCGCGCCCTGCCGTTTTTCAAAATATTGAAAAAGGTAGGTCCAATGAAATGGACTCCGGAAGCGGAGGCTGCGCTGCAGGACTTGAAGAGATACCTGTCCTCCACTCCAATACTTGTCGCACCTAAGCCACAAGAGAAGTTGCTGCTATATCTAGCGGCAACCAATCAAGTGGTTAGTGCTGCGTTAGTGGCGGAGAGGGAGGCGGATGATGAGCCAGCAACTGCGGCAAGTGCATCCAGTGACAAGCAGGGGGCTTCACCGGCAAGCTCTGGTCCCGACAAGGATGAAACTGCCACAGACACATGAAGAGGTGCAGAAGAAAATGGTGCAGCGCCCAGTTTACTTCGTCAGTTCCCTCCTGTAGGGGGCTAGATCAAGGTACTCTGGTGTGCAGAAGTTGCTTTTCGGCCTCCTCATGGCCTCGAGAAAGCTGCGCCATTACTTCCAAGCACATGAGATCACAGTTGTCACTCGCTTTCCGCTGAAGAGGATACTGCAGAATCCAGAAGCAACAAGCAGGATTGTCGAGTGGGCACTGGAACTGTCAAGCTTTGGCCTCAAGTTCGAGAGCACTTCAACTATTCAGAGCCGAGCATTGGCAGAATTTATAGCAGAGTGGACGCCAACGCTAGATGAAGAAATTCCAGAAACAAGCATCCCCGTCATGGAGGCAAACAAAGAGTGGCTCATGCACTTCGATGGTGCCTTCTCGCTGCAAGGCGCCGGTGCTGGCGTGCTGCTTGTCGCGCCCACCGGAGAGCGCCTCAAGTACGTAGTCCAGATACACTTTCCCAAGTAACAAGCAACAAACAATACTGCAGAGTATGAAGGTTTGCTTGCCGGTCTCAGGATCGCGGCAGACCTTGGGATTAAGAAGCTCATAGTCAGGGGTGACTCACAGCTTGTCGTCCCCCAAGTGAATAAGGATTACCAGAGTCCATTGATGGAAGCTTATGTTGATGAAGTGAGAAAGCTGGAAGAACACTTTGACGGCCTACAGATGGAGCATGTTCCAAGAGCCGAGAACGACATTGCTGATGGCCTGTCAAAGTGCGCTGCACTAAAGTTACCTGTGGAACCAGGGATCTTTGTGCTCAAGCTGACTCAACCATCCGTGACACCGTCAACTGGATAGAGCAAGAAGAGAAAGTTGATTTCTGGTGACTATTTTCCGGCAGAGCTTCCCGATGCCGCCGCAAAGAAGGTCCCCAGGATCAACACCGAGAGCGCTGAGGAGCAGTCTGCTCCGGCAAGCCTTAGGGTTTTCTCCGTTGAAGCAAACGCTTCTGACAAGTTTTGCTCCGGCAAGCTTGCCGGGGGACTTCAAGCTCCGGCCGAGCCACAGGTTCTTGTCGTGGAAGCTGATGTTCCCGCAGTAACATATGTGCCTTTGGTCCTTGTTGTTGAGCCGCAAGCTCCAGCATGGGCACAGCAGATTGTCCGTTTCCTTCAGACAGGAGAGCTTCCCGAAGAGCAAGAAGAAGCGGAAAGAGTAGCCCGGCAGTCAAGTATGTACCAGTTTGTCGACGACACACTGTACAGAAGGAGACTCAACGGTGTGAAGTTGAAATGCATTTCCCGGGAAGGTGGACAAGAACTGTTGGCGGAGATACATGGAGGCATATCTGTCCACCACATTGCCGCAAGAGCACTTGCCGGCAAGGCGTTCCGGCAAGGTTTCTTTTGGCCGACAGCCCTCCAGGATGCAACTGCACAAGTAACCAAGTGTGAAGCGTGCCAGTTCCACTCCAAGCAGATACACCAGCCAGCTCAAGCTCTCCAGACGATCCCTTTATCCTGGCCATTTTTGGTCTGGGGGCTCGATATCCTCGGCCCCTTTCCCCGAGCTGTCGGGGGCTTTGAGTACTTCTACGTTGCGATCGACAAGTTCACAAAGTGGCCGGAAGTGGAAGCAGTGAGGAAGGTGACAACACAGTCAGCAGTCATGTTCTTCAGGTCAATTGTTTGCCATTTCGGAGTCCCTAACAGGATCATCACCGACAACGGCACGTAGTTCACGAGCCGCACCTTCATGCAATACGTCCAAGATCTTGGCGCCAAGGTCTGCTTCGCTTCTGTTGCTCACCCGAGAAGCAACGGTCAAGCGGAGAGAGCAAATGCTGAAGTACTGCGCGGGCTCAAGACCAGAACTTTTGACAGGCTGCACAGGTGCGGAAGAAACTGGATCGAGGAGCTGCCGGTGGTTCTTTGGTAGATCAGGACGACGCCAAATCGAGCCACTGGCCAGACACCTTTTGCTATAGTCTATGGAGCAGAGGCAGTTCTCCCCACGGAACTCGTATATGGATCACCTCGAGTGCTCGCTTATGATGAGCTTGAGCAAGAGCAGCTGTGACAAGATGACGCACTGCTCCTTGAGGAAGATCGTCTTCAGGCTGCTGTACGAGCTGCTCGCTACCAGCAAGCTTTGCGCCGCTACCATAGCCACAAATTTAATGCCAGAAGCCTCGAGGAAGGCGACCTTGTTCTTCAGCGCGTTCAGTCCGCCAAGAATTCCAACAAGTTGACGCCGAAGTGGGAAGGCCCTTACCAGGTGAAACGAGTCACTAGGCCTGGCGCTGTCCACCTTGAGACCGAAGATGGCTTTCCGGTGAGCAACTCCTGGAACATTGAGCATCTTCGTAAGTTTTACCCATAAGGCGCGGTTGCCGGAACCCGTTTCGGCAACCACCTTTTGTACAAGTCTTGCCGCTGTTGCATGTAATCCTTTGTACAAAGCCAGGCGCAGACCCTGTGCATAAATAAAGCTTGTGTAATCCGCACATTCTGTCGTTTCCATGCTTTCTATTTTTTGCATGTATTATCTGACACTTTGTGCAGCACCTACCCCCGGTAAGCAATAACGAGTAATGAAGCTCCACGTCATTATTTTCTCTTCTTTCTTTTTCTCAAAGAGAAGGAAGGTTCCCTCGCGCACAAGTTTGCCGGGGGGGGGGGGGGGGGGGAGGGAGAAGATAATGGTGTGGACCAGGCATCATTCAAGAAAGTTTCACCCTTGCCGGGACTCGCATTCAACACCCAGAATAAAGTTATGTTACAAAATAGCTTGTCGCAACTCTAATGGAATGTTCTTGTAACATGGTCAGCAGCGACAAGAAAAGGAAAAAGCGGGCGGCCTAATCTACGCGACCGCCGTCAACCCTCTTGACCTCATTTACCCTGTCCACAATGGGTGCGACAAGGGCCTTGAGCGCGTCCAGATCAGCATCCGCCGGTAACTTCTTGAGGACGTTGGTGAGGTTGAGGCCTCAGTTGCGGAAGGCCACCTTCACCAACACCTTCTCCAGAACTCCGGCGCAGATCGTGCGTGAGTTGCTGGAGGGTCCTCGCCACGCCTTTGAAGAACAGAGTGAGCTTGGCGCTGGGTTGGAGGTTCTCGTCGGAGGAGTACCCGAGGCCCTCCACCCCCAGTTGCACTAGCTCCTCGTCAATGACTGCAGCAATGTTCACGAGGCCCTCTGTCCAGAGCTCCACCGTCGTCTGGAAGGTGTTCTAGGTTTCGGCGTCCCTCGTCAGCAGCTCTTCATTGCCCTTGATCTCCTCTTTCAGAGTCACCTCCCGCTCCTTGGCGGCCCTCGTCAGCAGCTCTTCATTGCCAACTTCAGCGCGAGATCAGCGTTCGAGTCCTTGGCGGCGCTCAACTCCTTGCCTTTCTCGGAGAGTTGGCCCTGCAGCTCGCCGTGAGCGTGGGCATCCTTCTCGCGCTCGCGTTTGAGCTCGGCAACCTCCTCGCCGCTCGCCTTCAGATCGGCCTCTAGCTGCAGCACCTTCGCTTCCAACTCTTTCTTGGCGGCCTCAGCAGCTGCGTCCGCGTCCTTTGCTTCCTTGAGCGCCCCGCCAAGCGCCTGCTCGCGCGCAGCAAGCTCATCCTCATAGCTGTCGAGATTGACCTTTCGCTGCGTCAGCTCGCCTTCTCGCGCAGACAGCTCCTCGGTGGCAAGCCGCAGTTGCTCCTCGGCTTCGGCCTTCTCGAGGATGAACGCCTTCCGCACTTCGACGAGCTACGCCCGCTCCTCTGCAATGGCCCGGAGAGTTTCCTGGTTGCGTTCCCGGAGCTCTTCCGCGCGCTTCTCAATGTCTGCTCCCGCCTGCACGACGAGCGCTTCCTGAGATTCCACCTTGGCTTGTCGGGCGCAGTAGAGCGACACCAGCTTCCGGAGCAGTTGCTCCTCCTCAGACTCGCCGCAGCTGCTGCTTGGCGCGTCAACCAGCGTCAGCCCGGTGGAGGCGAGCACTTCCCCGTCAAATGTCTCTCCTTCGACCGGTGCCCTGGAGCTCGACGCCCAGGGAAGCTTGATATAGACACCCTCGCCGGCCTTCAAGTAGGCACAGGGTTGGGGCTCTTTGGAGCCCGGCACTGCATCAGCGGCAGAGGGGTCGGCGGTCGGTGTAGCGCCTTGCGCTCCTGCGCCCTCAGGGTCGTCAGTGCGATCGTCGGACCCCTCGCCAGCTCCTGCGCCAACAGCCTTGGCGGCCTCTTCGTCGGCAGGATCATCAGCGCCGGCCTCTTCTTCGGTGGCGGCGGCGTCGCCAGTGTTGCCGCGCGCGTCCTCCTCACTGGTGGCCTCGGTCTCCATTGGCTCCATGGAGGGCGGATCTGGGAGCCGGAAGAGGGAGAAAGATCAAGCAAATGATCAAAAAGAAAGGTCAGAAGAAAAAGAACCCAAGGGAAGCGTTCAAGCAAGAAGGGTTACCTGTGCTGGGCACTGCCGTCTCGGTCTCCATCACAGGGGGATCGCCGGCACTGCCCCTTGTCAGAGAACTCTCCCTTGCCAGAGACTTCTCCCTCGCTGGAGAATCCTCCCTTGCCGGAGAGCGCTCCCTTGTCGGAGAATCCGCCCTTGGCGGCGTAGTTGAAGCAGACGACGAGTCGGAGGCGATTTCCACGCCCTCCTGGTGAAGTAGTTCTGCTCCTACGCAAACAAATACTCAGCTAATAGCAAAGAAAGAGCACTCATGCACGGCCAACGGAAGAAAGGAAACTATATACTTACACTGGGGGCTGCGCTGGGGGCTGCTTTGTGGAGCAGTGGCCGGGTCCGGCAAGGTGGTCTCGGGCGCGCCTCCTGCTGTCGCGGCGGGCTCGACTTCGATGATGACCACCGGAACCTTGGCCCTCTTCGCCGCTCTCTGGGCCAGAGTCCTGAGAAGGAAGAGTCCAGAGAGAATCAGATCAGATGCAAGACAAAGAACAGCAAATTGAAGAACTACAAGAACAACGAGAGGGTCTTACTCTTCTTCTTCTTCCTCGTCGGAGCTGAGTGCGGAGAGGTCGAAGTTCGGCCCACCTCCGGAGTGACGAGGCGGAGGAGTAGGATCCCTTGGCCGCTTGGCGGGGGCTGGAGCAGTGGCCCGAGATGACCCCGCTCCAGTTGCCGGGGCGACGTGAGGCGCTCCCGCGGCAACAGTGCTTGTCGCGCCGGAGCGCGTCGCGTGGCGCTGCGGCTGTTGGCCCGTCTGCCGTCCTGCTGCGTCCCCGGCACTATGGAGCCGCCTTCTTGGCTGCACTGGGGGCTGCGCTGCGGGCCCTGCTCGCGGCAAGCTGCTCGGAGATGGCGGGCCGCTCGCACCCTTGGCGGGCTCGCCCGACTCGGCGTCAGGCGCGGCAAGCTCCTCTTCGCCTTCGGGCCACTCTCGTTCGGCAAGGCTTGCCGCCGATGCCGCGTCTGCTTCATCCACGGTGAACCCGAACTCACCCGCGGCTGCGGCTGCCACCGCCTCCTCCGCCCTGGTTGCGATATGCTGCATCTCTTGCTCGGTGGCGTCGCGGGTGAGGAGCTTCTTTTCATCGGCGTTGACAGCCACTTCCACCAGGCCGTCGAAGAACTGCTACACGACGTCGCCGGCAGGTTCTTGCCAAGTTGGCACGATCCCGTGCGAGTCGCACAACGGCATCATGGTGCAGATGCGGTCGCGCGAGGAGTTGTTGCACAAATGAACGACGCCTGCCGGCAACCTGAACCACTCGGGATGTTGAGGGTCGTGCTTGAATAGCTCCTTGAGTATCCCGTCCAACTCCAGGACGGTGAAATTAAAGTTGAGGCCCGGGCGCAACCTCATGATGTCCGCCGGACCCCCAAATTCCCAGGCGAGTCTCCCCCTCGCCTGCAGAGGGGCGATGCGGCGGCGAAGAAAATCTGCGCCGACAGCGCCTACAGTCAGCCCGGCAAGCCTGAGGCGCAAGATCCGGGTGGTGGCGATCTTCAGCTTGTCGTCGTCCGCGGACAGGGTGCTCCAATCATTGTCGCGCACCGCTGGGGTTTGGCGCAGAACGGTAAACAGTTGCGGGTTCTCCTCTACAACCCAGCACCAATCTGCTCTCCACTCCTCCCACTTGCTACGGAGCTCCCCCTCCAGATAGGTCTCCTTCTTGCCGGCTCGCGAGATCTAGGCAATCCCGCCGGCAAGAGGTTCCCCTCTCTCAACACGAGGCATAAAGAAATGGCGGAAAAGGGCAACATTTGGGTGGACCCCGACAAAGTTTTCGCAGAGATGTGTGAAAACCGCCATGGTCAGAACGGCGTTGGGGGTGAAGTCAAGGAGATGAAACCCGTAGGTGTTCATGACATCGCAGAAAAAATCAGAGAAGGGCGGGCAGAGCCCGCAGTAGAAGAACAAGGTGAAGAAAGGGTATCCACCAACCGGAGCCTTTTTCGAAGCGACATCGGAGAGTACCTTCGTGCGCGGATGCGCTCGCGTCCCTGTCGACCAGAAGAGATAGTACCACTCCCTCAGATCCTTCGCGGAGAGCTCGGGGGGAAAGTGGCCCAATCCTTCTGCGGCGCCTCGAGCCGCTGCGCCTCGGTCGACTTCACAGCCTTCGCGGCCGCAGCCTTCGCCGCCTTCCCCTTTCCGGCTTTCGGAGCCATGGCGGAGGTGGTGGGGGAGATCGACGGAGCTGGTGGCGACGGCGGCGACGGGGGGCGGAGCGCTGCTCTCTTTCGGCTTTGGAAGCGGAGGGGAGCGGTGGAGGTTTCCAAGATTGGAGCGGCAAATGGCGAAGGTGGGGGGAACGGCTCCTGTTTCCCCTGCTTATAAAGAGGAGAAGGCGAACGTTACGCTTTTTTAGAATAAAGAATCACCCACGATCTCTCCCACGACGCCGCAATCGACGCGTGCCGTTATGGGAGGGCGCGGTGGATACAGAGTTAGATTCGGCACAACACAGGCCTGCGTGTGCCCGTGCCCTGTTTTGGGCCTGGCCCGACAGTGCTCGGCACCGTGTCTGGCCCAGGCCCGGGGGCTCCTATCGGTGTACTAGGGTAGGGGGTACCCTAGTATCCCGAACTTGTGCACGGGCGGTCGCAGCGTCCCGCGGCAAAGGCTTGCCGGGTGACCGCCAAGATCATCCATAGTGCCTATTAGTGCCATTCAAGAACAAATTGTTTTTACTGAGAAGACAAGACCCCGGCAAGAGGAGCTTGCCGGGACGGACAAGGCCCCGGCAAAAGGAGCTTGTCGGGAAGGCCAACCAAGGCTTTTGAAGGAACTTGCTGCGACGCACCGCGCATCCCGGCAAGACCCGGCGAGCGACAAGCTTCCGGGCGCGACAAGACAACGACCGCGGCAAGGCGCTTGCCGCGGCGAGGCCACCACTCTGTGCCCACGCTCCAGCACATCTGACGATGCATCGCCGCAAGATCATTCCAGGCGCACGTGGCGGGCGGCTGTGCAGCCAAGCGGTGCGAGGTGGCGAGCGAAGATGACGAGATGGCCATCGTGGCGAACGGTGGCGAATCTAACGGTCGCTTTTCTGCACTGTTTGGGCGACCGGACGGGCATTAAATGCTCTTGTCCCCTGCCGTCAGAGTTAGGTAGGGTGCACTGTAGAAGCAGTTGTACCAACCACAACTTTGACACTTTTACCCCTGCATGTGTTGCCACCTGTCGGTGACCCCTTGAGCCTATAAAAGGAGGCCCATATGCAACGTAGAAGGGGTTCGACTCGTTCGAAACCAGAACACACCCACGCTCTCAAGCAAGAACAAAATACAATCACAAGCAGCAGTAGGAGTTTTATCTCTCCGGAGAGCTCCGAAGCTGGGTAAAACCGCTCGTGTGCCTCGCCTCGATCCGCTCTTCGTGCGATCCTCGCCCCCCCGCCGGACCAACAAGGGGCCCGGCCGGCCCCGGCAAGAGGAGCTTGCCGGGAAGGCCAACCAAGGCTTTTCAAGGAACTTGCTGCGATGCACCGCGCGTCCCGGCAAGACCCGGCGAGCGACAAGCTTCCGGGCGCGACAAGACAACGACCGCGGCAAGGCGCTTGCCGCGGCTAGGCCACCACTCTGTGCCCGCGCTCCAGCACATCTGATGACGTGTCGCTGCAAGATCATTCCAGGCGCACGTGGCGGGTGGCTGTGCAGCCAAGCGGTGCGAGGTGGCGAGCGAAGATGACGAGATGGCCATCGTGGCGAACGGTGGTGCCCCTAACGGTCGCTTTTCTGCACTGTTTGGGCGATCGGACGGGCATTAAATGCTCTTGTCCCCTGCCGTCGGAGTTAGGTAGGGTGCACTGTAGAAGCAGTTGTACCAACCACAACTTTTACACTTTTACCCTTGCATGCGTTGCCACCTGTCGGTGACCCCTTGAGCCTATAAAAGGAGGCCCATATGCAACGTAGAAGGGTTTCGACTCATTCGAAACTAGAACACACCCACGCTCTCAAGCAAGAACAGAATACAATCACAAGCAACAGTAGGAGTTTTATCTCTCCGGAGAGCTCCGAAGCTGGGTAAAACCGCTCGCGTGCCTCGCCTCGATCCGCTCTTCGTGCGATCCTCGCCCCCCCGCCGGACCGAGAAGGGGCCCTGCCCCATAGGTGCTCGTTCCCACGACATCTTTGGCGCGCCAGGTAGGGGGCGTCGAGGTTGCGCGAACCTGATCCGGCATTCACGCGAGCCACATCTTCATCATCTTCATCGACATTCCACCGAAGAAGAAGACTTCGGAGGTGGCTGGTCCGTCCGCGTCGATCCCACCGCCACCGGAGCAAACGGGTGGTGGGGTAGACGCCGGCGGAGGAACGGGCGCCGCCGACAAGGTTGCACAAACCTCGGCGTCCGTGCACGCACCGCGTCCTTCTCAGGAGGCGCGGGACCGACAGCGTCGTGGTACCCGCAGTACCGTACTTGCATTGGAACAAGGCCAAGCTGGCGGATCCCGGGACGCTCAAGGCCAGCATGCACGCCAACATGCCGGCACGAGCGCAGCACGGTTGCCTGGATGAGATGCTGCTCCTTCTAACCCAGTTAGAAGTTCGAGCATATCCCGCTCCTCGCATTGGCTCGAGCCCAACTGCTCCTGGATTACCCTCCAGCGCCGGACAAGATCGACGACTGGAGGGCCACCATTCAGAGCCTCATCGGCTTCGCCAACGGCGACACTCCCCGGCAACCAAGCACGTCGAAGCCGCGGCAAGACGCCCAGGCGCGAGCCGATGACGACAAGACCAGAGGAGGTGCAACCTCTGTGCACCCTCCACCCCGAAGGGCAAGATCGCCGACTCGCCAGACCAACCTCGACAGCGACTCCACTGCATCGTCGGATCCGCGAGCTCGTCGCGATCAGCGCCAAGTTCTTCAAGAACGGCAACAAGAGGACGCTCGTACACGCATCGAGCGCCGAAGAGAAGCGCAGCCCAATCCAACCAGCGCGCTGGGCCCGCTGTCGACATGCATGCGCCCGGGGAACCAGGTGACTTGCCGTACGCGGTAGGTTGCCCTGTGTTTACTCGTGAGCTGCGGCAAGTCCAGTGGCCCAGTACGAAGAACTTCAAGCCAGACGTACCGGAGAATTACGACGGCAGGTTGCATCCGTCGGAGTTCCTCAACATCTACACCATCGCGGTGCAAGCTGCTGGGGGGCGCAACGAGAAGATCCTCGCCAACTACTTCCTACTGGTGCTCAATCCCAATGTTAGATCGTGGCTCATGCACTTGCCGGACAACTCCATATCTTCCTGGGCAGATTTGTGCCATCAGTTTGTCGGCGCCTTTACAGGCGGCCACAAGCCCCATGGCCAGGAGAGTGATCTTCACCTGCTCGCCCAGAAGGAAGGAGAGCCCCTGTGCAAGTATATTCAAAGATTCAGCCAAGTACAGCGCAACATCCCAGACGTCCACCCTGCCGCAGTTATCAGCGTGTTCCATCAGAACGTGCGAAACCGCAGGATGAGGGAGGAGATGGAGATGTGCAAGATTAGGGACGTCAGTGAGCTGTATGCCCTGGCCGACAGATGTGCGCGTGCTGAGGAGGGGAGGAAACTTCCCGGAGAGAACGCAGGAGCAGAAGGATCTGACAGTGGAGGTGCCGCCCCGGCAAGGAAAAACCGGCGGCAGAACAACAGAAGGAGGAAAGGCAAAGATGTGCTTGTTGTCGAGCAGTCCGGCAACGGAGGTGGCGCCAAGACAGCCAAGCCTAGTGGTTCTGGCGAGGATGCTGTGGCGGCCGCCGACAAGCAGGACGGCTCCGGCAAGCAGTACTGCAAGATCCACCGCACCAAGGGCCATGATCTCCAGACCTGCAAAAAGGTTGAGCAGCTTGTTGAACTGCAGAAAGCTGAGTACGAGCGACGCGACAAGGAGAAGGCCCAAGAAGGTGCTGGTGGAGTCAGCAAGAAACATCCCGGCCGGGGAGGGCGCCGCGGCAAGGCCAAGCAACTGCAAGGAGACAGGCCTCCCCACGGCCGCGACAAGGATGAAGACAAAGACGAAGATGAAGAGATGGATGATGATGAGGCCGACGAGCAGGAGTTTCAGAAAGCCACAGAGGTCCTGTGCATTGACGGCGGTGCTTCTCTGCATACTTCGCACCGCCAGCTCAAACAGTGGGCGCGGGAAGTTAATGCAGCAGAACCACCAGTTGAGTCACGCAAGCCTCTGAAGTGGTCCAGCACACCTATCATCTTTGATGTTGAGGACCACCCTGATCGCATAACTGCAGTCGGGTGCTTGCCGATGTTGGTTTCGCCAACTATCCGCAAACTCAAGGTCACAAAGATGCTAGTTAACGGCGGGGCCGGCTTCAATCTGATCTCCTCCGTGGTACTCCAGAAGCTCCAGATCCCTAACAGCGAGCTTGAAGAGACCGGTACATTCCAAGGAATCAACCCGGGAAGGAGCAAGCCGAAAGGGAAGATCATGTTGCCAGTAACATTTGGCAGCAAGCTGAATTTCAGGACTGAGAGGGTCACTTTTGACATTTCTGATTTCCCGTTGCCTTACAATGGGATACTCGGCCGTCCAGCACTCGCCAAGTTCATGGCAACCTCTCACTATGCGTACAACGTACTGAAGATTCCAGGTCCGATAAGCGTCATCTCTATCCCTGGCGACAAGAAGGATGCCCTTATCTGTACCGACAAGATTTATCGGGAAGCAGCAGCCGCAGCAGATCGCAAGACACTTGCCGCTGAAGCTCCCGGGGGGAAGAAGAAGACCAAGTCCGGCAAGAGCTCTGATGCCCACTCCGGCAAGCGCACCTCTTTGGAGTGCTACGCTACCGTCGAGGATGCACCATCGAGCTCCACCGGCAAGTGTAAGAAGAAAAAGACAGCTTCACCAGAGACCAAGAAAGTGTCCGCCAAGGAGGACGGCACTGGTGGTACCTTCACCATCAGTGCCACGCTCGACCCTAAATAGGAAAGCGCGCTCGTTGCTATCCTGTGGGCGAATGTCGACGTGTTTGCATGGCAACCGTCTGACATCCCCAGTGTTCCCAGGAAAGTAATTGAGCACCACCTTGCCGTCTGTCCTCACGCGCGGCCCGTCAAGCAGAGAGTCAGGAAACAAGCAGTGGAACACCAAGAATTCATTGCAGAAGAGATCAAGAAGTTGGAAGCAGCAGGCCTTGTCAGAGGGGTGCTCCATCCCACGTGGTTGGCCAATCCTGTAGTTGTGCGCAAGGCGAACGGGAAATGGAGGCTTTGTATTGACTTTACTGATGTTAATAAAGCATGTCCCAAAGATCCGTTTCCCTTGCCGCGCATTGACCAGATTGTTGACTCCACGGCCGGATGTGATCTGCTTTCATTTCTTGACGCATACTCAGGGTACCATCAGATCTTCATGGCAGAAGAGGATGAGGAGAAAACCGCATTCATCACTCCATGTGGCACATACTGTTTTGTACGGATGCCTTTCGGACTGAAGAATGCTGGTTCAACATTTGGAAGAGCAGTCCATCAAGCTTTTGAACCACAGATGCATAGAAATGTGGAAGCCTACATGGATGACATAGTTGTCAAGAGCAAGGACAAAGCAACCCTAATTCAGGATTTGGATGAGACTTTCACAAATCTGCGCAAGATCAACCTCAAGCTCAACCCCGAGAAGTGCGTGTTTGGAGTCCCTTCCGGCAAGCTTCTCGGGTTCTTCGTGTCTCAGCGGCGAATAGAAGCCAACCCCGACAAGATAAAGGCCATCGAGCAAATTGAAGCACCGAAGCGCGTCAAGGATGTACGAAGGCTTGCCGGTTGCATGGCTGCTCTCGGTAGGTTTATCTCTAAGTCTGCTGAGCGCGCCCTGCCGTTTTTCAAAATATTGAAAAAGGCAGGTCCAATGAAATGGACTCCGGAAGCGGAGGCTGCGCTGCAGGACTTGAAGAGATACCTATCCTCCACTCCAGTGCTTGTCGCACCAAAACCACAAGAGAAGTTGCTGCTGTATCTAGCGGCAACCAATCAAGTGGTTAGTGTTGCGTTAGTAGCGGAGAGGCAGGCGGATGATGAGCCAGTAACCGCGGCAAGTGCATCCAGCGACAAGCAGGGGGCTTCGCCGGCAAGCTCTGGTCCCGACAAAGATGGGTCTGCGCAGACGCAGGAAGAGGTGCAGACGAAAATGGTGCAGCGCCCAGTTTACTTTGTCAGTTCCCTTCTGCAGGGGGATAGGTCAAGGTACTCTGGTGTGCAGAAGTTGCTTTTCGGCCTCCTCATGGCCTCGAGAAAGCTGCGCCATTACTTCCAAGCACATGAGATTACGGTTGTCACTCGCTTTCCGCTGAAGAGGATACTGCAGAATCCAGAAGAAACAGACATGATTGTCGAGTGGGCACTGGAACTGTCAAGCTTTGGCCTCAAGTTTGAAAGCACTTCAACTATCCAGAGCCGAGCATTGGCAGAATTTATAGCAGAGTGGACGCCAACGCCAGATGAAGAAATTCCAGAAACAAGCATCCCCGTCAAGGAGGCAAACAAAGAGTGGCTCATGTACTTTGATGGTGCCTTCTCGCTGCAAGGCGCCGGTGCTGGCGTGCTGCTTGTCGCGCCCACCGGAGAGCACCTCAAGTACGTAGTCCAGATGCACTTTCCCAAGGAACAAGCAACAAACAATACTGCAGAGTATGAAGGTTTGCTTGCCGGTCTCAGGATCGCGGCAGACCTTGGGATTAAGAAGCTCATAGTCAGGGGTGACTCACAGCTTGTCGTCCGCCAAGTGAATAAGGATTACCAGAGTCCATTGATGGAAGCTTATGTTGATGAAGTGAGAAAGATGGAAGAACACTTTGACGGCCTACAGATGGAGCATGTTCCAAGAGCCGAGAACGACATCGTTGATGGCCTGTCAAAGTGCGCTGCACTAAAGTTACCTGTGAAACCAGGGATCTTTGTGCTCAAGCTGACTCAACCATCCGTGACACCGTCAACTGGATAGGGCAAGAAGAGAAAGTTGATTTCTGGTGACTATTTTCCGGCAGAGCTTCCCGATGCCGCCGCCAAGAAGGTCCCCAGGATCAACACCGAGAGCGCTGAGGAGCAGTCTACTCCGGCAAGCCTTAGGGTTTGTTCCGTTGAAGCAGACGCTTCCGACAAGTTTTGCTCCGGCAAGCTTGCCGAGGGACTTCAAGCTCCGGCCGAGCCGCAGGTTCTTGCCGTGGAAGCTGGTGTTCCCGCAGCAACATATGTGCCTTTGGTCCTTGTTGTCGAGCCGCAAGCTCCAGCATGGGCACAGCAGATTGTCCGTTTCCTTCAGACAGGAGAGCTTCCCGAAGAGCAAGAAGAAGCGGAAAGAGTAGCCCGGCAGTCAAGTATGTACCAGTTTGTCGACGACACACTGTACAGAAGGAGACTCAACGGTGTGAAGTTGAAATGCATTTCCCGGGAAGGTGGACAAGAACTGTTGGCGGAGATACATGGAGGCTTATGTGGCCACCACATTGGTGCAAGAGCACTTGCCGGCAAGGTGTTCCGGCAAGGTTTCTTTTGGTCGACAGCCCTCCAGGATGCAACTGCACAAGTAACCAAGTGTGAAGCGTGCCAGTTCCACTCCAAGCAGATACACCAGCTAGCTCAAGCTCTCCAGACGATCCCTTTATCCTGGCCATTTTCGGTCTGGGGGCTCGATATCCTTGGCCCCTTTCCCCCGAGCTGTCGGGGGATTTGAGTACTTGTACGTTGCGATCGACAAGTTCACAAAGTGGCCGGAAGTGGAAGCAGTGATGAAGGTGACAGCACAGTCAGCAGTCAAGTTCTTCAGGTCAATTGTTTGCCGTTTCGGAGTCCCTAACAGGATCATCACCGACAACGGCACGCAGTTCACGAGGCGCACCTTCATGCAATACGTCCAAGATCTTGGCGCCAAGGTCTGCTTCGCTTCTGTTGCTCACCCAAGAAGCAATGGTCAAGCGGAGAGGGCAAATGCTGAAGTGCTGCGCGGGCTCAAGACCAGAACTTTTGACAGGCTGCACAGGTGCGGAAGAAACTGGATCGAGGAGCTGCCGGTGGTTCTTTGGTCGATCAAGACGACGCCAAATCGAGCCACTGGCCAGACACCTTTTGCTCTAGTCTATGGAGCAGAGGCAGTTCTCCCCACGGAACTCGTATACGGATCGCCTCGAGTGCTCGCTTATGATGAGCTTGAGCAAGAGCAGCTGCGATAAGATGACGCGCTGCTCCTTGAGGAAGATCGTCTTCAGGCTGCTGTACGAGCTGCTCGCTACCAGCAAGCTTTGCGCCGCTATCATAGCCGCAAAGTTAATGCCAGAAGCCTCGAGGAAGGCGACCTTGTTCTTCGGCGCGTTCAGTCTGCCAAGAATTCCAACAAGTTGACGCCGAAGTGGGAAGGCCCTTACCGGGTGAAACGAGTCACTAGTCCTGGCGATGTACGCCTTGAGACCGAAGATGGCTTTTCGGTGAGCAACTCCTGGAACATTGAGCATGTACGTAAGTTTTACCCGTAAGGCGCGGTTGCCGAAACCCGTTCCGGCAACCACCTTTTGTACAAGTCTTGCCGCTGTTGCATGTAATCCTTTGTACAAAGCCAGGCGCAGACCCTGTGCATAAATAAAGCTTGTGTGATCCGCACATTCTGTCGATTCCATGCTTTCTATTTTTGCATGTATTATCTGACACTTTGTGCAGCACCTACCCCCGGTAAGCAATAACGAGCAATGAAGCTCCACGTCATTATTTTCTCTTCTTTCTTTTTCTCAAAGAGAAGGAAGGTTCCCTCGCGCACAAGTTTGCCGGGGGGAAGGAGAAGATAATGGTGTGGACCAGGCGTCGTTCAAGAAAGTTTCACCCTTGCCGGGAAGCAAACAACAGAAAAGCTAAGTTGCCAAAGTTTGAGCGATCAGTTTTTAAAATTTTTAAGTTATCTTCCTTGAACGACCGGGCTTTGTATGGAAAACCTGTGCGCGGAGGAACCAACTCGCAACTAGTTGCGCCCTTACTTTGTTTCGAGTCCGCTCAACAACTGAAGTGTGCTGCGACTAGTTGCGACAAGGTTTCTGGTCGGTAGTGGCACCGCCAACAGGCCGCTGATGTTCCGCACTCAGCGCTCGCGGGAAGGGTGCCCACGCCGGCAAGTTCCCTAAAAGCGAAGGGTAAAAACATACAAAGGAAGGAATCAAGTAAAGGAAATAACATAGCATTCAACACCCAGAATAAAGTTATGTTACAAAATAGCTTATCGCAACTCTAATGGAATGTTCTTGTAACATGGTCAGCAGCAAAAAGAAAAGGAGAAAGCGGGCGGCCTAATCTACGCGACCGCCGTCAACCCTCTTGACCTCATTTACCCTGTCCACAATGGGTGCGACAAGGGCCTTGAGCGCGTCCAGATTAGCATCCACCGGCAACTTCTTGAGGACGTTGGTGAGGTTGAGGCCTGGGTTGCGGAAGGCCACCTTCACCAACACCTTCTCCAGAACTCCGGCGCAGATCGTGCGCGACTCGTCAGCCAGCTGCTTTGGGATCCTTTCCCGGAGTTGCTGGAGGGCCGTTGCCACGCCTTTGAAGAACAGAGTGAGCTTGGCGCTGGGTTGGAGGTTCTCGTCGGTGGAGTACCCGAGGCCCTCCACCCCCAGTTGCACTAGCTCCTCGTCAATGACTGCAGCAATGTTCACGAGGCCCTCTGTCCAGAGCTCCACCGTCGTCTGGAAGGTGTTCTTGGTTTCGGCGGCCCTCGTCAGCAGCTCTTCATTGCCCTTGATCTCCTCTTTCAGAGTCACCTCCCGCTCCTTGGCGCTGTCCAGCGCCTCGGTCAGGGTGGCCAGCTTCAGCGCGAGATCAGCATTGGAGTCCTTGGCGGCGCTCAACTCCTTGCCTTTCTCGGAGAGTTGGCCCAGCAGCTCGCCGTGAGTGCGGGCATCTTTCTCACGCTCGCGTTTGAGCTCGGCAACCTCCTCGCCGCTCGCCTTCAGATCGGCCTCTAGCTGCACCACCTTCGCTTCCAACTCTTTCTTGGCGGCCTCAGCAGCTGCGGCCGCGTCCTTTGCTTCCTTGAGCGCCCCGCCAAGCGCCCGCTCGCGCGCAGCAAGCTCATCCTCATAGCTATCGAGGTTGACCTTTCGCAGCGTCAGCTCGCCTTCTCGCGCAGACAGCTCCTCGGTGGCAAGCCGCTGTTGCTCCTCGGCTTTGGCCTTCCGCACTTTGACGAGCTGCGCCCGCTCCTCTACAATGGCCCGGAGAGTTTCCTGGTTGCGTTCCCGGAGCTCTTCCACGCGCTTCTCAATGTCTGCTCCCGCCTGCGCGATGAGCGCTTCCCGAGACTCCACCTTGGCTTGCCGGGCGCGGTAGAGCGACACCAGCTTCCGGAGCAGTTGCTCCTCCTCAGACTCGCCGCTGCTGCTGCTTGGCGCGTCAACCAGCGTCAGCCCCGCGGAGGCGAGCACTTCCCCGTCAAATGTCTCTCCTTCGACCGGCGCCCTGGAGCTCGACGCCCAGGGAAGCTTGATATAGACACCCTTGCCGGCCTTCAAGTAGGCGCCGGGTTTGGGTGGACTCCGACAAAGTTTTCGCAGAGATGTGCGAAAACCGCCATGGTCAGAACGGCGTTGGGGGTGAAGTCAAGGGGATGAAACCCGTAGGTGTTCATGATATCGCAGAAAAAATCAGAGAAGGGCGGGCAGAGCCCGCAATAGAAGAACAAGGTGAAGAAAGGGTATCCACCAACCGGAGCCTTTTTCGAAGCGACGGCGGAGAGTACCTTCATGCGCGGATGCGCTTGCGTCTCCGTCAACCAGAAGAGATAGTACCACTCCCTCAGATCCTTCGCGGAGAGCTCGGGGGGGGGGGGGGGGGGAAGTGGCCCGCTCCTTCCGCAGGGCCTCGGTCGACTTCACAGCCTTCGCGGCCGCAGCCTTCGCCGCCTTCCCCTTTCCGGCTTTCGGAGCCATGGCGGAGGTGGTGTGGGAGATCGACGTCGCTGGTGGCGACGGTGCCGACGGGGGCGGAGCGCTGCTCTCTTTCGGCTTTGGAAGCGGAGGGGAGCGGTGGAGGTTTCCGAGATTGGAGCGGCAAATGGCGAAGGTGGGGGGAACGGCTCCTGTTTCCCCTGCTTATAAAGAGGAGAAGGCTAATGTTACGCTTTTTCCGAATAAAGAATCACCCACGATCTCTCCCACGATGCCGCAATCGACGCGTGCCGTTACGGGAGGGCGCGGTGGATACAGAGTTAGATTCGGCACAACACAGGCCCGCGTGTGCCCGTGCCGTGTTTTGGGCCTGGCCCGACAGCGCTCGGCACCGTGTCTGGCCCAGGCCCGGGGGCTCCTGTCGGTGTACTAGGGTAGGGGGTACCCTAGTATCCCGAACTTGTGCACGGGCAGTCGCAGCGTCCCGCGGCAAAGGCTTGCTGGGTGACCGCCAAGATCCTCCATAGTTCCTATTAGTGCCATTCAAGAACAAAGTGTTTTAACTGAGAAGACAAGACACCGGCAAGAGGAGCTTGCCCGGAAGGTCAACCAAGGCTTTTCAAGGAACTTGCCGTGACGCACCGCGCGTCCCGACAAGACCCGGCGATCGACAAGCTTCCGGGCGCGACAAGACAACGACCGCGGCAAGGCGCTTGCCGCGGCGAGGCCACCACTCTGTGCTCGCGCTCCAGCACATCTGACGACGTGTCGCCGCAAGATCATTCCAGGCGCACGTGGCGGGCGGCTGTGCAGCCAAGCGGTGCGAGGTGGCGAGCGAAGATGACGAGATGGCCATCGTGGCGAACGGTGGTGCCCCTAACGGTCGCTTTTCTGCACTGTTTGGGCGACCGGACGGCCATTAAGTGCTCTTGTCCCCTCCCGTCGGAGTTAGGTAGGGTGCACTATAGAAGCAGTTGTACCAACCACAACTTTTACACTTTTACCCCTGCATGCGTTGCCACCTGTCGGTGACCCCTTGAGCCTATAAAAGGAGGCCCATATGCAACGTAGAAGGGGTTCGACTCGTTCGAAACCAGAATACACCCACGCTCTCAAGCAAGAACAGAATACAATCACAAGCAGCAGTTGGAGTTTTATCTCTCCGGAGAGCTCCGAAGCTGGGTAAAACCGCTCGCGTGCCTCGCCTCGATCCGCTCTTCGTGCGATCCTCGCCCCCCCCCCCCCCCCCCCCCCCCCCCCCCCGCCGGACCGAGAAGGGGCCCTGCCCCACAGGTTCTCGTTCCCACGACATCTTTACCTGTCGGTGTACTAAAGTAGGGGGTACCTTAGTATCCCGAACTTGTGCACGGGCAGTCGCAGCACCCCGCGGCAAGGCTTGCCGGGTGACCGCCAAGATCCTCCATAGTTCCTATTAGTGCCATTCAAGAACAAAGTATTTTTACTGAGAAGACAAGACCCCAACAAGAGGAGCTTGCCGGGAAGGACAAGGCCCCGGCAAAAGGAGCTTGCCGGGAAGGCCAACCAAGGCTTTTCAAGGAACTTGCCGCGACGCACCGCACGTCCCGGCAAGACCCGGCGAGCGACAAGCTTCCGGGCGCGACAAGACAACGACCGCGGCAAGGCCACCACTCTGTGCCCATGCTCCAGCACATCTGACTATCATCGCCGCAAGATCATTCCAGGCGCACGTGGCGGGCGGCTGTGCAGCCAAGCGGTGCGAGGTGGCGAGCGAAGATGACGAGATGGCCATTGTGGCGAACGGTGGAGCCTCTAACGGTCGCTTTTCTGCACTCTTTGGGCGACCGGACGGGCATTAAATGCTCTTGTCCCCTGCCGTCAGAGTTAGGTAGGGTGCACTGTAGAAGTAGTTGTACCAACCACAACTTTGACACTTTTACCCCTGCATGCGTTGCCACCTGTCGGTGACCCCTTGAGCCTATAAAAGGAGGCCCATGCGCAACGTAGAAGGGGTTCGACTCATTCGAAACCAGAACACACCCACGCTCTCAAGCAAGAACAGAATACAATCACAAGCAGCAGTAGGAGTTTTATCTCTCCGGAGAGCTCCGAAGCTGGGTAAAACCGCTCGCGTGCTTCGCCTCGATCTGCTCTTCGTGCGATCCTCGCCCCCCGCCGGACCGAGAAGGGGCCCTGCCCCATAGGTGCTCGTTCCCATGACATCTTTGGCAACTTAGCTTTTCTGTTGTTTGCTTCCCGGCAAGGGTGAAACTTTCTTGAACGACGCCTGGTCCATACCATTATCTTCTCCTTCCCCCCGGCAAACTTGTGCGCGAGGGAACCTTCCTTCTCTTTGAGAAAAAGAAAGAAGAGAAAATAATGACGTGGAGCTTCACTGCCATTATTGCTTACCGGGGGTAGGTGATGCACAAAGTGTCAGATAATACATGCAAAAAATAGAAAGCATGGAATCGATAGAATGTGCGGATTACATAAGCTTTATTTATGCACAGGGTCTGCGCCTGGCTTTGTACAAAGGATTACATGCAACAGCGGCAAGACTTGTACAAAAGGTGGTTGCCGAAACGGGTTCCGGCAACCGCGCCTTACGGGTAAAACTTACGAAGATGCTCAATGTTCCAGGAGTTGCTCACCAGAAAGCCATCTTCGGTCTCAAGGCAGACAGCGCCAGGCCTAGTGACTCGTTTCACCCGGTAAGGGCCTTCCCACTTCGGCGTCAACTTGTTGGAATTCTTGGCGGACTGAACGCGCCGAAGAACAAGGTCGCCTTCCTCGAGGCTTCTGGCATTAACTTTGCGGCTATGGTAGCGGCGCAAAGCTTGCTGGTAGCGAGCAGCTCGTACAACAGCCTGAAGACGATCTTCCTCAAGGAGCAGCGCGTCATCTTGTCGCAGCTGCTCTTGCTCAAGCTCATCATAAGCGAGCACTCAAGGTGATCCGTATACGAGTTCCGTGGGGAGAACTGCCTCTGCTCCATAGACTAGAGCAAAAGGTGTCTGGCCAGTGGCTCGATTTGGCGTCGTCCTGATCGACCAAAGAACCACCGGCAGCTCCTCGATCCAGTTTCTTCCGCACCTGTGCAGCCTGTCAAAAGTTCTGGTCTTGAGCCCGTACAGCACTTCAGCATTTGCCCTCTCTGCTTGACCGTTGCTTCTCGGGGGAGCAACAGAAGCGAAGCAGACCTTGGCGCCAAGATCTTGGACGTATTGCATGAAGGTGCGGCTCGTGAACTGCGTGCCGTTGTCGGTGATGATCCTGTTAGGGACTTCACACTTGGTTACTTGTGCAGTTGCATCCTGGAGGGCTGTCGGCCAAAAGAAACCTTGCCGGAACGCCTTGCCGACAAGTGCTCTTGCGCCAATGTGGTGGCCACATATGCCTCCATGTATCTCCGCCAACAGTTCTTGTCCACCTTCCCGGGAAATGCATTTCAACTTCACACCGTTGAGTCTCCTTCTGTATAGTGTGTCGTCGACAAACTGGTACATACTTGACTGCCGGGCTACTCTTTCCGCTTCTTCTTGCTCTTCGGGAAGCTCTCCTGTCTGAAGGAAACGGACAATCTGCTGTGCCCATGCTGGAGCTTGCGGCTCGACAACAAGGACCAAAGGGACATATGTTGCTGCGGGAACATCAGCTTCCACGGCAAGAACCTGCGCCTCAGCCGGAGCTTGAAGTCCCCCGGCAAGCTTGCCGGAGCAAAACTTGTCGGAAGCGTCTGCTTCAACGGAACAAACCCTAAGGCTTGCCGGAGCAGACTGCTCCTCGGCGCTCTCGGTGTTGATCCTGGGGACCTTCTTGACGGCGGCTTCGGGAAGCTCTACCGGAAAATAGTCACCAGAAATCAACTTTCTCTTCTTGCTCTGTTCAGTTGACGGTGTCACGGATGGTTGAGTCAGCTTGAGCACAAAGATCCCTGGTTCCACAGGTAAGTTTAGTGCAGCGCACTTTGACAGGCCATCAGCGATGTCGTTCTCGGCTCTTGGAACATGCACCATCTGTAGGCCGTCAAAGTGTTCTTCCAGCTTTCTCTGTGCTGGAGCGCGGGCACAGAGTGGTGGCCTCGCTGCGACAAGCGCCTTGCCGCGGTCTTTGTCTTGTCGCGCCCGGAAGCTTGTCGCTCGCCGGGTCTTGCCGGGACACGCGGTGCGTCGCGGCAAGTTCCTTGAAAAGCCTTGGTTGGCCTTCCCGGCAATCTCCTCTTGCCGGGGCCTTGTCCTTCCCGGCAAGCTCCTCTTGCCGGGGTCTTGTCTTCTCAGTAAAAACACTTTGTTCTTGAATAGCACTAATAGGAACTATGGAGGATCTTGGCGGTCACCCAGCAAGGCTTTGCCGCGGGACGCTGCGACTGCCCGTGCACAAGTTCGGGATACTAGGGTACCCCCTACCCTAGTACACCGACAGGAGCCCCCGGGCCTGGGCCAGACACGGTGCCGAGCGCTGTCGGGCCAGGCCCAAAACTGGGCACGGGCACACGCGGGCCTGTGTTGTGCCGAATCTAACTCCGTATCCACCACGCCCTCCCATAACGGCACGCGTCGATTGCGACATCGTGGGAGAGATCGTGGGTGATTCTTTATTCGGAAAAAGTGTAACGTTCGCCTTCTCCTCTTTATAAGCAGGGGAAACAGGAGCCGTTCCCCCCACCTTCGCCATTTGCCGCTCCAATCACGGAAACCTCCGCCGCTCCCCTCCGCTTCCAAAGGTGAAAGAGAGCAGCGCTCCGCCCCCCGTCGCCGCCGTCGCCACCAGCGCCGTCGATCTCCCCCACCACCTCCGCCATTGCTCCGAAAGCCGGAAAGGGGAAG
Source organism: Triticum timopheevii (assembly GCA_963921465.1). NCBI lineage: Eukaryota > Viridiplantae > Streptophyta > Magnoliopsida > Poales > Poaceae > Triticum > Triticum timopheevii. The sequence goes on along the minus strand of OY997262.1, from coordinate 245,697,898 downwards.
GCGGCGAAGGCTGCGGCCGCGAAAGCGGTGAAGTGGATCCAGGCGCAGCGGCTCGAGGCGCTGCGGAAGGAGCGGGCCACTTTCCCCTCCGAGCTCTCCGCGAAGGATCTGAGGGAGTGGTACTATCTCTTCTGGTTGACGGAGACGCGAGCGCATCCGCGCACGAAGGTACTCTCCGTCGTCGCTTCGAAAAAGGCTCCGGTTGGTGGATAACCGTTCTTCACCTTGTTCTTCTACTGCGGGCTCTGCCCGCCCTTCTCTGATTTTTTCTGCGATATCATGAACACCTACGGGTTTCATCTCCTTGACTTCACCCCCAACGCCGTTCTGACCATGGCGGTTTTCGCACATCTCTACGAAAACTTTGTCGGAGTCCACCCAAACGTTGCCCTTTTCCGCCATTTCTTTATGCCTCGTGTTGAGAGAGGGGAACCTCTTGCCGGCGGGATTGCCTGGATCTCGCGGGCCGGCAAGAAGGAGACCTATCTGGAGGGGGAGCTCCGTAGCAAGTGGGAGGAGTGGAAAGCAAATTGGTGCTGGGTTATAGAGGAGAACCCGCAGCTGTTTACCGCTCTGCGCCAAACCCCAGCAGTGCGCGGCAATGATTGGAGCGCCCTGTCCGCGGACGACGACAAGCTGAAGATCGCCACCACCCGGATCTTGCGCCTCAGGCTTCCGGGCTGACTGTAGGCGCTGTAGGCGTAGATTTTCTTCGCCGCCGCATCGCCCCTATGCAGGCGAGGGGGAGACTCGCCTGGCAATTCGGGGGTCCGGCGGACATCATGAGGTTGCGCCGGGCCTCAACTTTAATTTCACCGTCCTGGAGTTGGACGGGATACTCAAGGAGCTATTCAAGCACGACCCTCAACATCCCGAGTGGTTCAGGTTGCCGGCAGGCGTCGTCTCTTTGTGCAACAATTCCTTGCGCGCCCTCATCTGCGCAATGATGCCGTTGTGTGACTCGCACGGGATCGTTCCAACTTGGCAAGAACCTGTCGGCGATGTCGTGCAGCAGTTCTTCGACGGCCTGGTGGAAGTGGCTGTCAACGCCGATGAAAAGAAGCTCCTCACCCGCGACACCACCGAGCAAGAGATGTAGCACATCGCCACCAGGGCGGAGGAGGAGGCGGCAGCCACAGCCGCGGGTGAGTTCGGGTTCACCGTGGATGAAGCAGACGCAGCATCGGTGGCAAGCCTTGCCGAACGAGAGTGGCCCGAAGGCGAAGACGAGCTTGCCGCGCCTGACGCCGAGTCGGGCGAGCCTGCCGAGGGTGCGAGCGGTCCGCCATCTCCGAGCAGCTTGTCGCGAGCAGGGCCCGCAGCGCAGCCCCCAGCGCAGAAAAGAAGGCGCCTCCGCAGGGCCGGGGACGCAGCAGGACGGCAGACGGGCCAACAGCCGCAGCGCCGCGCGATGCGCTCCGCCGCGACAAGCACTGTTGCCGCGGGAGCGCCTCACGTCGCCCCGGCAACTGCAGCGGGGTCGTCCCGGACCGCTGCTGCAGCCCACACCAAGCGGCCAAGGGATCCTACTCCTCCACCCCGACACGCCGGAGGTGGGCCGAACTTCGACCTCTCCGCACTCAGCTCCGACGAGGAAGAAGAAGAAGAGAAAGACCCTCTTGTTGTTTTTGTAGTTCTTTAATTTGCTGTTCTTTGCCTTGCATCTGATATGATTCTTTCTGGACTCTTCCTTCTCAGGACTCTGGCCCAGAGAGCGGCAAAGAGGGCCAAGGTTCCGGTGGTCATCATCGAAGACGAGCCCGCCGCGACAGCAGGAGGCGCGCCCGAGACCACCTTGCCAGACCCGGCCACTACTCCACAAAGCAGCCCCCAGCGTAAGTATTTGGTTTCTTTTTCGCTGTTAGCCGTGCATGAGTGCTCTTTCTTTGCTATTAGCTGAGTATTTGTTTGCGTAGGAGCAGAACAACTTCACCAGGAGGGCGTGGAAATCACCTCCGACTCATCGTCTGCTTCAACTACGCCGCCAAGGGAGGATTCTCCGGCAAGGGAGCGCTCTCCGGCAAGGGAGCGTACGGCAAGTCACCTGGTTCCCCGGGCGCTTGCATGTCGACAGCGGGCCCAGCGCGCTGGTCGGATTGACGCCGTGCTTCTCTTCGGCGCTCAATGCGTGTACAAGCGTCCTCTTGCTGCCGTTCTTGAAGAACTTGGCGCTGATCGCGACGAGCTCGCGGATCCGACGATGCGGTGGTGTCGCTGTCGAGGTTGGTTCGGCGAGTCGGCGATCTTGGCCTTCGGGGTGGAGAGTGCACGGAGGTTGCACCTCCTCTGGTCTTGTCGTCATCGGCTCGCGCCTGGGCGTCTTGCCGCGGCTTCGACGTGCTCGGTTGCCGGGGAGTGTCGCCATTGGCAAAGCCGATGAGGCTCTGAATGGTGGCCCTCCAGTCGTCGATCTTGTCCGGCGCTGGAGGGTAATCCAGGAGAAGTTGGGCTCGAGCCAACGCTTCTTCTGGAGTCTTGGGTGGCAGTGGCGAACGGCGCGAGGAGCGGGATATGCTCGAACTTCTAACTGGGTTAGAATGAGCAGCATCTCGTCCAGGCGACCGCGCTGTGCTCGTGCCGGCATGTTGGCGTGCATGCTGGCCTTGAGCGTCTCGGGATCCGCCAGCTTGGCCTTGTTCCAACGCAAGTATGATACTGCGGGTACCACGACGCTGTCGGTCCCGCGCCTCCTGAGAAGGACGCGGTGCGTGCACGGACGCCGAGGTTTGTGCAACCTTGTCCTTGGACTTGGCAGCATCATGAGCTCCCTCATCTGCGCCCGTTCCTCCGCCGGTGTCTACCCCACCACCCGTTTGCTCCGGTGGCGGTGGGATCGATGCGGACGGACCGGCCACCTCCGAAGTCTTCTTCTTCGGTGGCATGTCGATGAAGATGATGAAGATGTGGCTCGCGTGAACGCCGGATCAGGTTCACGCAACCTCGACGCCCCCCTACCTGGCGCGCCAAAGATGTCGTGGGAACGAACACCTATGGGGCAGGGCCCCTTCTCGGTCCGGCAGGGGGCGAGGATCGCACGAAGAGCAGATCGAGGCGAAGCACGCGAGCGGTTTTACCCAGCTTCGGAGCTCTCCGGAGAGATAAAACTCCTACTGCTGCTTGTGATTGTATTCTGTTCTTGCTTGAGAGCGTGGGTGTGTTCTAGTTTCGAATGAGTCGAACCCCTTCTACGTTGCGCATGGGCCTCCTTTTATAGGCTCAAGGGGTCACCGACAGGTGGCAACGCATGCAGGGGTAAAAGTGTAAAAGTTGTGGTTGGTACAACTGCTTCTATAGTGCACCCTACCTAACTCCGACGGTAGGGGACAAGAGCATTTAATGCCCGTCCGGTCACCCAAACAGTGTAGAAAAGTGACCGTTAGGGGCGCCACCGTTCGCCACGATGGCCATCTCGTCATCTTCGCTCGCCACCTCGCACCGCTTGGCTGCACAGCCGCCCGCTACGTGGGCCTGGAATGATCTTGCGGCGACACGTCGTCAGATGTGCTGGAGCGCGGGCACAGAGTGGTGGCCTCGCCGCGGCAAACGCCATGCCGCGGTCGTTGTCTTGTCGCGCCCGGAAGCTTGTCGCTCGCCGGGTCTTGCCGGAATGCATGGTGCATCGCGGCAAGTTCCTTGAAAAGCCTTGGTTAGCCTTCCCGGCAAGCTCCTCTTGCCGGGGCCTTGTCCTTCCCGGCAAGCTCCTCTTGCCGGGGTCTTGTCTTCTCAGTAAAAATACTTTGTTCTTGAATGGCACTAATAGGAACTATGGAGGATCTTGGCGGTCACCCGGTAAGCCTTTGCCGCGGGACGCTGCGACTACCCGTGCACAAGTTCGGGATACTAGGGTACCCCCTACCCTACTACACCGACAGGAAAGATGTCGTGGGAACGAGCACCTATGGGGCAGGGCCCCTTCTCGGTCCGGCGGGGGGGGGGAGGATCGCACGAAGAGCGGATTGAGGCGAGGCACGCGAGCGGTTTTACCCAGCTTCGGAGCTCTCCAGAGAGATAAAACTCCTACTGCTGCTTGTGATTGTATTCTGTTCTTGCTTGAGAGCGTGGGTGTGTTCTGGTTTCGAACGATTCGAACCCCTTCTACGTTCCATATGGGCCTCCTTTTATAGGCTCAAGGGGTCACCGATAGGTGGCAACGCATGCAGGGGTAAAAGTGTAAAAGTTGTCGTTGGTACAACTGCTTCTACAGTGCACCCTACCTAATTCTGATGGCAGGGGACAAGAGCATTTAATGCCCGTTCGGTCGCCCAAACAGTGCATAAAAGCGACCGTTAGGGGCGCCACCGTTCGCCATGACGGCCATCTCGTCATCTTCGCTCGCCACCTCGCACCGCTTGGCTGCACAGCCGCCCGCCACGTGCGCCTGGAATGATCTTGCGGCGAGACATCGTCAGATGTGCTGGAGCGCGGGCACAGAGTGGTGTCCTCGCCGCGGCAAGCGCCTTGCCGCGGTCGTTGTCTTGTCGCGCCCGGAAGCTTGTCCCTCGCCGGGTCTTGCCGGGACGTGCGGTGCATCGCGGCAAGTTCCTTGAAAAGCCTTGGTTGGCCTTCCCGGCAAGCTCCTCTTGCCGGGGCCTTGTCCTTCCCGCCAAGCTCCTCTTGCCGGGGTCTTGTCTTCTCAGTAAAAACACTTTGTTCTTGAATGGCACTAATAGGAACTATGGAGGATCTTGGCGGTCACCCAGCAAACCTTTGCCGCGGGACGCTACGACTGCCCGTGCACAAGTGCGGGATACTAGGGTACCCCCTACCCTAGTACACCGACAGGAGACCCCGGGCCTGGGCCAGACACGGTGCCGAGCGCTGTCGGGCCAGGCCCAAAACAGGGCACGGGCACACGCGGGCCTGTGTTGTGCCGAATCTAACTCCGTATCCACCGTGCCCTCCCGTAACGGCACGCGTCGATTGCGGCGTCGTGGGAGAGATCGTGGGTGATTCTTTATTCGGAAAAAGCGTAACGTTCGCCTTCTCCTCTTTATAAGAAGGGGAAACAGGAGCCGTTCCCCCCACCTTCACCATTTGCCGCTCCAATCTCGGAAACCACCGCTGCTCCCCTCCGCTTCCAAAGCCGAAAGAGAGCAGCGCTCCGCCCCCCGTCGCCGCCGTCGCCACCAGCGCCATCGATCTCCCCCACCACCTCCGCCATGGCTCCGAAAGCCGGAAAGGGGAAGGCGGCGAAGGCTGCGGCCGCGAAGGCTGTGAAGTCGACCGAGGCGCAGCGGCTCGAGGCGCTGCGAAAGGAGTGGGCCACTTCCCCCCCCCCCCCAAGCTCTCCGCGAAGGATCTGAGGGAGTGGTACTATCTCTTCTGGTCTACGGAGACGCGAGCGCATCCGCGCACGAAGGTACTCTCCGCCGTCCCTTCGAAAAAGGCTCCTGTTGGTGGATACCCTTTCTTCACCTAGTTATTCTACTGCGGGCTCTGCCCGCCCTTCTCTGATTTTTTCTGCGATATCATGAACACCTACGGGTTTCATCTCCTTGACTTCACCCCCAATGCCGTTCTGACCATGGCGGTTTTCGCACATCTCTGCGAAAACTTTGTCGGAGTCCACCCAAACGCTGCCCTTTTCCGCCATTTCTTTATGCCTCGTGTTGAGAGAGGGGAACCTCTTGCCGGCGGGATTGCCTGGATCTCGCGAGCCGGCAAGAAGGAGACCTATCTGGAGGGGGAGCTCCGTAGCAAGTGGGAGGAGTGGAGAGCAGATTGGTGCTGGGTTGTAGAGGAGAACCCGCAGCTGTTTACCGCTCTGCGCCAAACCCCAGCAGTGCGCGGCAATGATTGGAGCGCCCTGTCCACGGACGACGACAAGCTGAAGATCGCCACCACCCGGATCTTGCGCCTCAGGCTTGCCGGGCTGACTGTAGGCGCTGTCGGCGCAGATTTTCTTCGCCGCCGCATCGCCCCTCTGCAGGCAAGGGGGAGACTCGCCTGGGAATTCGGGGGTCCGGCGGACATCATGAGGTTGCGTCCGGGCCTCAACTTTAATTTCACCATCCTGGAGTTAGACGGGATACTCAAGGAGCTATTCAAGCACGACCCTCTGCATCCCGAGTGGTTCAGGTTGCTAGCAGGCGTCGTTCCTTTGTGCAACTACTCCTTGTGCGACCGCATCTGCGCCATGATGCCGTTGTGCGACTCGCACGGGATCATTCCAACTTGGCAAGAACCTGCCGGCGACGTCGTGCAGCAGTTCTTCGACGGCCTGGTGGAAGTGGCTGTCAACGCCGATGAAAAGAAGCTCCTCACCCGCGACACCACCGAGCAAGAGATGCAGCATATCACCACCAGGGCGGAGGAGGCGGCGGCAGCCGCAGCCGCGGGTGAGTTCGGGTTCGCCGTGGATGAAGTAGACGCGGCATCGGTGGCAAGCCTTGCCGAACGAGAGTGGCCCAAAGGCGAAGAGGAGCTTGTCACGCCTGACGCCGAGTCGGGCGAGCCCGCCGAGAGTGCGAGCGGTCCGCCATCTCCGAGCAGCTTGCCGCGAGCAGGGCCCGCAGCGCAACCCCCAGTGCAGCCAAGAAGGCGCCCCCGCAGGGCTGGGGATGCAGCAGGACGGCAGACGGGCCAACAGCCCCAGCGCCGCGCGACGCGCTCCGGCGCGACAAGCACTGTTGCCGCGGGAGCGCCTCACGTCGCCCCGGCAACTGGAGCGGGGTCATCTCGGGCCGCTGCTGCAGCCCCCGCCAAGCGGCCAAGAGATCCTACTCCTCCGCCTCGTCAGTCCGGCAAGGGAGAGTTCTCCGACGAGGAAGAAGAAGAAGAGTATGACCCTCTCGTTGTTCTTGTAGTTCTTCAATTTGTTGTTCTTTGTCTTGCATCTGATTTGATTCTTTCTGGACTCTTCCTTCTCAGGACTCTGGCCCAGAGAGCGGTGAAGAGGGCCAAGGTTCCGGTGGTCATCATCGAAGACGAGCCCGCCACGACAGCAGGAGGCGCGCCCGAGACCACCTTGCCGGACCCGGCCACTACTCCACAAAGCAGCCCCCAGCGCAGCCCCCAGCGTAAGTATTTGGTTTCTTTTCCGCTGTTAGCCGTGCATGAGTGCTCTTTCTTTGCTATTAGCTGAGTATTTGTTTGCGTAGGAGCAGAACAACTTCACCAGGAGGGCGTGGAAATCACCTCCGATTCGTCGTCTGCTTCAACTACGCCGCCAAGGGCGGATTCTCCGGCAAGGGAGCGCTCTCCGGCAAGGGAGGATTCCCCAGCAAGGGAGAAGTCTCCGGCAAGGGAGAGTTCTCCGACAAGGGGCAGCGCCGGCGATCCCCCTGTGATGGAGACCGAGACGATAGTGCCCAGCACATGTAACCCTTCTTGCTTGAACGCTTCCCTTGGGTTCTTTTTCTTCTGATCTTTCTTTTTGATCATTTGCTTGATCTTTCTCCCTCTTTCGGCTCTCAGATCCGCCCTCCATGGAGCCGATGGAGACCGAGGCCACCGGTGAGGAGGACGCGCGCGGCAACACTAGCAACGCCGCCGCCACCGAAGAAGAGGCCGGTGCTGATGATCCCGCCGAAGAAGAGGCCGCCAAGGCTGCTGCCGCAGGAGTTGGCGAGGGGTCCGGCGATCGCACTAACAACCCCGAGGGCGCAGGAGCGCAAGGCGCTACACCAACCGCCGACCCCTCCGCCGTTGATGCAGTGCCGGGCTCCGAAGAGCCCCAACCCGACGCCTACTTGAAGGCCGGCGAGGGTGTCTATATCTAGCTTCCCTGGGCGTCGAGCTCCAGGGCGTCGGTCGAAGGAGAGACATATGACGGGGAAGTGCTCGCCTCCGCCGGGCTGACGCTGGTTGACGCGCCAAGCAGCAGCAGTGGCGAGTCTGAGGAGGAGCGACTACTCCGGAAGCTGGTGTCGCTCTACCGCGCCCGACAAGCCAAGGTGGAGTCCCGGGAAGCACTTGTCGCGCAGGCGGGAGCGGACATTGAGAAGCGCGCGGAGGAGCTCCGGGAACGCAATCAGGAAGCTCTCCGGGCCATTGCAGAGGAGCGGGCGCAGCTCGTCGAAGTGCGGAAGGCGTTCATCCTCGAGAAGGCCGAAGCCGAGGAGCAACAGCGGCTTGCCGCCGAGGATCTATCTACGCGAGAAGGCGAGCTGACGCAGCGAAAAGTCAACCTCGACAGCTATGAGGATGAGCTTGCTGCGCGCGAGCAAGCGCTTGGCGGGGCGCTCAAGGAAGCAAAGGACGCGGCCGCAGCTGCTGAGGCCGCCAAGAAAGAGTTGGAAGCGAAGGTGCTGCAGCTAGAGGCCGATCTGAAGGCGAGCAGCGAGGAGGTTGCCGAGCTCAAACGTGAGCGCGAGAAGGACGCCCGCGCTCACGGCGAGCTGCAGGGCCATCTCTCCGAGAAAGGCAAGGAGTTGAGCGCCGCCAAGGACTCCAACGCTGATCTCGCGCTGAAGCTGGCCACCCTGACCGAGGCACTGGACAGCGCCAAGGAGCGGGAGGTGACTCTGAAAGAGGAGATCAAGGGCAATGAAGAGCTGCTGACGAGGGCCGCCGAAACCCAGAACACCTTCCAGATGACGGTGGAGCTCTGGACAGAGGGCCTCGTGAACATTGTTGCAGTCATCGACGAGGAGCTGGTGCAGCTGGGGGTGGAGGGCCTCGGGTACTCCTCCGACGAGAACCTCCAACCTAGCGCCAAGCTCACTCTGTTTTTCAAAGGCGTGGCGACGGCCCTCCAGCAACTCCGGGAAAGGATCCCAAAGCAGCTGGCCGACGAGTCGCGCACGATCTGCGCCAGAGTTCTGGAGAAGGTGTTGGTGAAGGTGGCCTTCCGCAACCCAGGCCTCAACCTCACCAACGTCCTCAAGAAGCTGCCGACGGACGCTGATCTGGACGCGCTCAAGGCCCTTGTCGCACCCATTGTGGACAGGGTGAATGAGGTCAAGAGAGTCGACGGCGGTCGTGTAGATTAGGCCGCCCGCTTTTTCCTTTTCATGTCGCTGCTGACCACGTTATAAGAACACTCCATTAGAGTTGCGACAAGCTATTTTGTAATATAACTTTATTCTAGGTGTTGAATGCTATGTTATTTCCTTTACTTGATTCCTTCCTTTGTATGTTTTTACCCTTCGCTTTTAGGGAACTTGCCGGCGTAGGCACCCTTGCCGCGAGCACTGAGTGCGGAACATCAGCGGCCTGCTGGCGGTGCCACTACCGACAAGAAACCTTGTCGCAGCTAGTCGCAGCACACTTAAGTTGTTGAGCGGACTCGAAACAAAGTAAGGGCGCAACTAGCTACGAGTTGGTTCCTCCGCGCACAGATTTTCCATACAAAGCTCGGTCGTTCAAGGAAGATAACTTAAAATTTTAAAAACTGATCGCTCAAACTTTGGAAACTTAGCTTTTCTGTCGTTTTGCTTCCCAGCAAGGCGAAACTTTCTTGAACGATCGCCTGGTCCACGCCATTATCTTCTCCTTCCCCCCCCCCCCCCCGGCAAACTTGTGCGCGAGGGAACCCTCCCTTTGAGAAAAAGAAGGGAGAGAAAATAAAGACATGGAGCCGTATGGCTCGTTCTCGCTTACCGGGTGTAGGTGGTGCACAAGGTGTCAGTTAATGCATGCAAAAGTAAAAAGCATGAAATTGACAGGGTGTGCGGAGCACATGGGCTTTATTTATGCACAAGGTCTGCGCCTGGCTTTGTACAAAGGATTACATGCAATAGCGGCAAGACTTGTACAAAAGGTGGTTGCCGGAACAGGTTCCGGCAACCGCGCCTTACGGGTAAAACTTGCGAAGATGTTCGATGTTCCAGGAGTTGCTCACCGGAAAGCCATCTTCGGTCTCAAGGCGGACAGCGCCAGGCCTAGTGACTCGTTTCACCCGGTAAGGGCCTTCCCACTTTGGCGTCAACTTGTTGGAATTCTTGGCGGATTGAACACGCCGAGGAACAAGGTCGCCTTCCTCGAGACTTCTGGCATTAACTTTGCGGCCATGGTAGCAACGCAAAGCTTGCTGGTAGCGAGAAGCTCGTACAGCAGCCTGAAGACGATCCTCCTCAAGGAGAAGTGCGCCATCTTGTCGCAGCTGCTCTTGCTCAAGCTCATCATAGGCGAGCACTCGAGGCGATCCGTATACGAGTTCCGTGGGGAGAACTGCTTCCGCTCCATAGACGAGAGCGAAAGGTGTCTGGCCAGTGGCTCGATTTGGTGTCGTCCTGATCAACCAAAGAACCACCGGCAGCTCCTCGATCCAGTTTTTTCCACACTTGTGCAGCCTGTCAAAAGTTCTGGTCTTGAGCCCGCGCAGCACTTCAGCATTTGCCCTCTCCGCTTGACCGTTGCTTCTCGGGTGAGCAACAGAAGCGAAGCAGACCTTGGCGCCAAGATCTTGGACGTATTGCATGAAGGTGCGGCTCGTGAACTGCGTGTCGTTGTCGGTGATGATCCTGTTAGGGACTTCACACTTGGTTACTTGTGCAGTTGCATCCTGGAGGGCTGTTGGCCAAAAGAAACCTTGCCGGAACGCCTTGCCGGCAAGTGCTCTTGTGCCAATGTGGTGGCCACATATGCCCCCATGTATCTCCGCCAACAGTTCTTGTCCACCTTCCCGGGAAACGCATTTCAACTTCACACCGTTGAGTCTCCTTCTGTACAGTGTGTCATCGACAAACTGGTACATACTTGACAGCCGGGCTACTCTTTCCGCTTCTTCTTGCTCTTCGGGAAGCTCTCCTGTCTGAAGGAAACGGACAATCTGCTCTGCCCATGCTGGAGCTTGCGGCTCGACAACAAGGACCAAAGGCACATATGTTGCTGCGGGAACATCAGCTTCCACGGCAAGAACCTGCGGCTCAGCCAGAGCTTGAAGTCCCCTGGCAAGCTTGTCGGAGGAAAACTTGTTGGAAGCGTCTGCTTCAACGGAACAAACCCTAAGGCTTGCCGGAGCAGACTGCTCCTCAGCGCTCTCGGTGTTGATCCTGGGGACCTTCTTGGCAGCGGCTTCGGGAAGCTCTGCCGGAAAATCGTCACCAGAAATCAACTTTCTCTTCTTGCTCTGTCTAGTTGATGGTGTCACGGATGGTTGAGTCAGCTTGAGCACAAAGATCCCTGGTTCCACAGGTAACTTTAGTGCAGCGCACTTTGACAGGCCATCAGCGATGTCGTTCTCGGCTCTTGGAACATGCTCCATCTGTAGGCCGTCAAAGTGTTCTTCCAGCTTTCTCACTTCATCAACATAAGCTTCCATCAATGGACTCTGGTAAACCTTCATACTCTGCAGTATTGTTTGTTGCTTGTTCCTTGGGAAACTACATCTAGACTACGTACTTGAGGCGCTCTTCGGTGGGCGCGACAAGCAGCACGCCAGCACCGGCGCCTTGCAGCGAGAAGGCACCATCGAAGTACATGAGCCACTCTTTGTTTGCCTCCTTGACGGGGATGCTTGTTTCTGGAATTTCTTCATCTGGCGTTGGCGTCCACTCTGCTATAAATTCTGCCAATGCTCGGCTCTGAATAGTTTATGTGCTCTCGAACTTGAGGCCAAAGCTTAACAGTTCCAGTGCGCACTCGACAATCCTGCCTGTTGCTTCTGGATTCTGCAGTATCCTCTTCAGCGGAAAGCGAGTGACAACTGTGATCTCTTGTGCTTGGAAGTAATGGCGCAGCTTTCTCGAGGCCATGAGGAGGCCAAAAAGCAACTTCTGCACACCAGAGTACCTTGATCTAGCCCCCTGCAGGAGGGAACTGACGAAGTAAACTGGGCGCTGCACCATTTTCTTCTACACCTCTTCATGTGTCTGCGCAGTTTCATCCTTGTCGGGACCAGAGCTTGCCGGCGAAGCCCACTGCTTGTCGCTGGATGCACTTGCCGCGGTTGCTGGCTCATCATCCGCCTCCCTCTCCGCCACTAACGCAGCACTAACCACTTGATTGGTTGCCGCTAGATATAGCAGCAACTTCTCTTGTGGCTTAGGTGCGACAAGTATTGGAGTGGAGGACAGGTATCTCTTCAAGTCCTGCAGCGCAGCCTCCGCTTCCGGAGTCCATTTCATTGGACCTGCCTTTTTCAATATTTTGAAAAACGGCAGGGCGCGCTCAGCAGACTTAGAGATGAACCTGCTGAGAGCAGCCATGCAACCGGCAAGCCTTCGTACATCCTTGACGCGCTTCGGTGCTTCAATTTGCTCGATGGCCTTGATCTTGTCGGGGTTGGCTTCTATTCCCCGCTGAGACGCGAAGAACCCGAGAAGCTTGCCGGAAGGGACTCCAAACACGCACTTCTCGGGGTTGAGCTTGAGGTTGATCTTGCGCAGATTTGTGAAAGTCTCATCCAAATCCTGAATTAGGGTTGCTTTGTCCTTGCTCTTGACCACTATGTCATCCATGTAGGCTTCCACATTTCTGTGCATCTGTGGTTCAAAAGCTTGAGGGACTGCTCTTGCAAATGTTGAACCAGCATTCTTTAGTCCGAAAGGCATCCGTACAAAACAGTATGTGCCACATGGAGTGATGAATGCGGTTTTCTCCTCATCCTCTTCTGCCATGAAGATCTGATGGTACCCTGAGTATGCGTCAAGAAATGAAAGCAGATCACATCCGGCCGTGGAGTCAACAATCTGGTCAATGCGCGGCAAGGGAAACGGATCTTTGGGACAGGCTTTATTAACATCAGTAAAGTCAATACAAAGCCTCCATTTCCCGTTCGCCTTGCGCACGACTACAGGATTGGCCAACCATGTGGGATGGAGCACCCCTCTGACAAGGCCTGCTGCTTCCAACTTCTTGATCTCTTCTGCAATGAATTCTTGGCATTCCACTGCTTGTTTCCTGACTCTCTGCTTGACGGGCCGCGCGTGAGGACAGACGGCAAGGTGGTGCTCAATTACTTTCCTGGGAACACCGGGGATGTCAGACGGTTGCCATGCAAACACGTCGACATTCGCCCGCAGGAAAGCAACGAGCGCGCTTTCCTATTTAGGGTCAAGCGTGGCATTGATGGTGAAGGTACCACCAGTGCCGTCCTCCTTGGCGGACACTTTCTTGGTCTCCGGTGAAGCTGTCTTTGTCTTCTTACACTTGCCGGTGGAGCTCGATGGTGCGTCCTCGACGGTAGCGCAGCACTCCGAAGAGGTGCGCTTGCCGGAGTGGGCATCAGAGCTCTTGCCGGACTTGGTCTTCTTCTTCCCCCCGGGAGCTTCAGCGGCAAGTGTCTTGCGATCTGCTGCGGCTGCTGCTTCCCGGTAAATCTTGTCGGTACAGATAAGGGCTTCCTTCTTGTCGCCAGGGACAGAGATGATGCTTATCGGACCTGGCATCTTCAGTACGTTGTACGCATAGTGAGAGGCTGCCATGAACTTGGCTAGTGCTGGACGGCCGAGTATCCCATTGTAAGGCAACGGGAAATCAGCAACGTCAAAAGTGACCCTCTCAGTCCTGAAATTCAGCTCGCTGCCAAATGTTACCGGCAACGTGATCTTCCCTTTCGGCTTGCTCCTTCCCGGGTTGATTCCTTGGAATGTACCGGTCTCTTCAAGCTCGCTGTCTGGGATCTGGAGCTTCTGGAGTACCGCGGAGGAGATCAGATTCAAGCCGGCCCCGCCGTCAACTAGCATCTTTGTGACCTTGAGGTTGCGGATAGTTGGCGAAACCAACATCGGCAAGCACCCGACCGCAGTTATGCGATCAGGGTGGTCCTCAACATCAAAGATGATAGGCGTGCTGGACCACTTCAGAGGCTTGCGTGACTCAACTGGTGGTTCTGCTACATTAACTTCCCGCGCCCACTGTTTGAGCTGGCGGTGCGAAGTATGCAGAGAAGCAATACCGTCAACGCACAGGACCTCTGTGGCTTTCTGAAACTCCTGCTCGTCGGCCTCATCATCATCCATCTCTTCATCTTCGTCTTCGTCTTCATCCTTGTCGCGGCCGCGGGGAGGCCTGTCTCCTTGCCGCTGCTTGGCCTTGCCGCGGTGCCCTCCCCGGCTGGGACGTTTCTTGCCGGCTCCACCAGCACCTTCTTGGGCCTTCTCCTTGTCGCGTCGCTCGTACTCAGCTTTCTGCAGTTCAACAAGCTGCTCAACCTTTTTGCAGGTCTGGAGATCATGGCCCTTGGTGCGGTGGATCTTGCAGTACTACTTGTCGGAGCCGTCCTGCTTGTCGGCGGCCGCCACAGCATCCTCGCTAGAACCACTAGGCTTGGCTGTCTTGGCGCCACCTCCGTTGCCGGACTGCTCGACAACAAGCACATCTTTGCCTTTCCTCCTTATGTTGTTCCACCGCCGGTTTTTCCTTGCCGGGGCGGCATCTTCACTGTCAGATCCTTCTGCTCTTGCGTTCTCTCCGGGAAGTTTCCTCCCCTCCTCAGCACGCGCACATCTGTCGGCCAGGGCATACAGCTCACTGACGTCCCTAATGTTGCACATCGCCATCTCCTCCCTCATCCTGCGGTTTCGCACGTTCTGATGGAACGCGCTGATAACCGCGGCAGGGTGGACGTCTGGGATGTTGTGCTGTACTTGGCTGAATCTTTGAATATACTTGCGCAGGGGCTCTCTTTCCTTCTGGGCGAGCAGGTGAAGATCACTCTCCTGGCCATGGGGCTTGTGGCCGCCTGTAAAGGCGCCGACAAACTGATGGCACAAATCTGCCCAGGAAGATATGGATTTGTCCGGCAAGTGCATGAGCCAGGACCTAACGTTGGGCTTGAGCACCAGCGGGAAGTAGTTGGCGAGGATCTTCTCGTCGCGCCCCCAGCAGCTTGCACCGCGATGGTGTAGATGCTGAGGAACTCCGACGGATGCAACCTGCCGTCGTACTTCTCCGGTACGTCTGGCTTGAAGTTCTTCGTACTGGGCCACTGGACTTGCTGCAGCTCACGAGTAAACGCAGGGCAACCTACCGCGTACGGCAAGTCACCTGGTTCCCCGGGCGCATGCATGTCGACAGCGGGCCCAGCGCGCTGGTTGGATTGACGCCGCGCTTCTCTTTGGCGCTTGATGCGTGTACGAGCGTCCTCTTGCTGCCGTTCTTGAAGAACTTGGCGCTGATCGCGACGAGCTCGCGGATCCGACGATGCGGTGGAGTCGCTGTCGAGGTTGGTCTGGCGAGTCGGCGATCTTGGCCTTCGGGGTGGAGAGTGCACGCAGGTTGCACCTCCTCTGGTCTTGTCGTCATCGGCTCGCGCCTGGGCGTCTTGCCGCGGCTTTGACATGCTCGGTTGCCGGGGAGTGTCGCCGTTGGCGAAGCCGATGAGGCTCTGAATGGTGGCCCTCCAGTCGTCGATATTGTCCGGCACTGGAGGGTAATCCAGGAGCAGTTGGGCTCGAGCCAACGCTTCTTCTGGAGTCTTGGGTGGCGGTGCCGAACGGCGCGAGGAGCGGGATATGCTCGAACTTCTAACTGGGTTAGAAGGAGCAGCATCTCGTCCAGGCCACCACGCTGCGCTCGTGCCGGCATGTTGGCGTGCATGCTGGCCTTGAGCGTCCCGGGATCCGCCAGCTTGGCCTTGTTCCAACGCAAGTACAGTACTGCGGGTACCACGACGCTGTCGGTCCCGCGCCTCCTTCCGTGCACGGAAGCCGAGGTTTGTGCAACCTTGTCCTTGGACTTGGCAGCATCATGAGCTCCCTCGTCGGTGCCCGTTCCTCCGCCGGCGTCTACCCCACAACCCGTTTGCTCCGATGGCGGTGGGATCGACGCGGACGGACCAGCCACCTCCGAAGTCTTCTTCTTCGGTGGCATGTCGATGAAGATGATGAAGATGTGGCTCGCGTGAACGCCGGATCAGGTTCACGCAACCTTGATGCCCCCCTACCTGGCGCACCAAAGATGTCATGGGAACGAGCACCTATGGGGCAGGGCCCCTTCTCGGTCCGACGGGGGGCAAGGATCGCACGAAGAGCAGATCGAGGCGAAGCACGCGAGCGGTTTTACCCA
Organism: Triticum timopheevii; assembly: GCA_963921465.1. Classification (NCBI taxonomy): domain Eukaryota; kingdom Viridiplantae; phylum Streptophyta; class Magnoliopsida; order Poales; family Poaceae; genus Triticum; species Triticum timopheevii. Next base: position 245,682,004 of record OY997262.1, on the reverse strand, counting down.
GCTTCGGAGCTCTCCGGAGAGATAAAACTCCTACTGCTGCTTGTGATTGTATTCTGTTCTTTCTTGAGAGTGTGGGTGTGTTCTGGTTTCGAATGAGTCGAACCCCTTCTACGTTGCATATGGGCCTCCTTTTATAGGCTCAAGGGGTCACCGACAGGTGGCAGCGCATGCAGGTGTAAAAGTGTAAAAGTTGTGGTTGGTACAACTGCTTCTACAGTGCACCCTACCTAACTCCGAAGGCAGGGGACAAGAGCATTTAATGCCCATCCGGTCGCCCAAACAATGTAGAAAAGCGACCGTCAGGGGCACCACTGTTCGCCACGATGGCCATCTTGTCATCTTCGCTCGCCACCTCGCACCGCTTGGCTGCACAGCCGCCCGCCACGTGCGCCTGGAATGATCTTGCGGCGACACGTCGTCAGATGTGCTGGAGCGCGGGCACAGAGTGGTGGCCTCGCCGCGGCAAGCGCCTTGCCGCGGTCGTTGTCTTGTCGCGCCCGTAAGCTTGTCGCTCGCCCGGTCTTGCCGGGACGCGCGGTGCGTCGTGGCAAGTTCCTTGAAAAGCCTTGGTTGGCCTTCCCGGAAAGCTCCTCTTGCCGGGGCCTTGTCCTTCCCGGCAAGCTCCTCTTGCCGGGGTCTTGTCTTCTCAGTAAAAACACTTTGTTCTTGAATGGCACTAATAGGAACTATGGAGGATCTTGGCGGTCACCCAGCAAGCCTTTGCCGCGGGACGCTGCGACTGCCCGTGCACAAGTTCGGGATACTAGGGTACCCCCTACCCTAGTACACCAACAACGGTGGTCAGAATTAGACAAAAAAGGAATAACGGTGTCAGGACTTCGGTCACAATCACCTGGGAAGCCGGATATAGTCCGGGGTAGTCAGCCGTAATGGCGACTAAAGCATTATCCATGCTGAGCTGGTAGAACACCCCGTCAATTAGCTCCACCTTTATGTCCGGATCCTCTTCGGAGTCGGATCCCGGGATCTCTCCGGATCCTCGGGTTGCGGGGCTGGACTTATCATGTCCTCCACAGTCCGACGCAGTTCCTGCGCCGAAAACATAGTATGAGAAGCTTAAACTTCGAAAGCACGGGTCAGACCCTTAAAGTGTTCGCTTACCCAGCTCCGAGGGTTACTCATGGAGAACCCGTTCAAGGGTTTCGTCTGAAGGAAGTCCTCCTTCTCCCCCTTGTACAGGCCGGACAGGATCTGCACCATATCCTCGGCCGAATCCGATCCTTTGCGGCCGTGACGGGTGGCATCGTCTTCCCCGTTGAAATCCCACATGGGGTGGCCCCTGTACTGCAGTGGCTGCACCCCTCGCGTAATGCATGTTGCCATGACTCCAATCATGGTCAACCCGGAGTGGGCCAATAATCTTATTCGGCCCATCAGATAATGGACGCTCTTGTTTTCCTCTAGTTGGGGGCTCCTCGGGCGCCAACTAAGGCGTTTCTTCAAGGGAGCAGCGTTGAACTCCGGGAGGCCGATCCGAACAGGGTCCGGCAGCGGAGCGTCCTCTATGTAAAACCATTCCGAAGGCCAGTCTTCAGACGCCTTCTTAGGGGTTCCGGATGGATATCCGGTCCTGGCAATGCGCCATATTTCGGCGCCGCCCACTTGATATATGGACCCCTCATGAGAGCGGGGTACGAGGCAGAATAACCTCTTCCACAGTGCAAAATGGGGCTCGATGCCCAGAAATAGCTCGCAAAGAGCTACATAGCCCATGATATGAAGGATGGACGCGGGTGTAAGGTGATGGAGCTGGAGTCCATAGAACTCCAGGAGTCCGCGGAGGAACGGATGTATAGGAAATCCGAGTCCCCTTATCAAATAAGGGACGAAACATACCTGATCCCCTTTGTTGGGACTTGGGGTAGGCTCCGCTTGCTTTCCACCTTGATAGGTGGCCAGCCCGGCTCGGACCGGAACCATGAAGGCCGGAGGGAGATATCCCCCCGCTTGGAGCTTCACCAGCTCGTTGTGCGAAACAGAGCATCTCCTCCAGTCTCCTGGCAGAGGGCTGGGAGTGCGAGAAGAGGAGCCGCGTCGACGATCCATCATGGAATGGATTCTTGGTCAGAAGCGCTCCGATGAGTATTCGCGGAAGGAGGATGGTGTGATTTGGATCTGGATTCCTGCCTTTCTTATAGGCAGATTATTTGCACAGCTAAGGGGTAAAACATAAAAGATACCCTGGCTTTTCGCATTCGTACGACGCGTGGAAGAAGGCCATTATTGGGCGCGTGAGCCAAGAAGCGCAACATTAATGAGGAAGCCGGACACTATTTGGCAGGTACATGGAACTTGAAGGAGAACCCGCCTTGCAACGCCGAAGACTACATACGCGCTGGACTTATCGTCATTGAAGCCTGGTTCGGGGGCTACTGAGGGAGTCCTGGACTAGGGGGTGTCCGGACAGCTGGACTATCATCGTCCGCCGGACTCCAAGACTACGAAGATACAAGATTGAAGACTCCGTCCCGTGTCCGGATGGGACTTTCCTTGGCGTGGAAGGCAAGCTTGGCGATACGGATATGTAGATCTCCTACCATTGTAACCGACTCTGTGTAACCCAAGCATTCTCCGGTGTCTATATAAACCGGAGGGCTTTAGTCCGTAGGACACAACATACATTACAACAATCATACCATAGGCTAGCTTTAGGGTTTAGCCTCCTTGATCTCGTGGTAGATCCACTGTTGTACTACCCATATCATCAATATTAATCAAGCAGGACGTAGGGTTTTACCTCCATCAAGAGGGCCCAAACCTGGGTAAAACATCGTGTCCCTTGTCTCCTGTTACCATCCGCCTAGACGCACAGTTCGGGACCCCCTAACCGAGATCCGCCAGTTTTGACACCGACAGTGTTGTTCAAGGCCTCCGAAATACCTCCTCCCACATCCGAGGACCGCGGACTCCATGCCACGCGGCTCCCCAGTCCGGTGAGTCTTCTTACCATCACCAGATGTAGTTTTACCATCACCAGGATCTCAAGTCACCGTGTGTATTTAATCAGGAGTATGTGGTGACGGTGGAGCGGATGGACTGTCCGGCTCCACTGCCAGAAGGTCCAGCAGACGCTCTCCTGACGGAGATGCTAGTTCCGGTGCCCTACAAGGCGCCGGAAAAGAAGGCCAAAAAGAAGGCCCCGGGGACCAAGAAGGGTCTCCGGCGTAAGGTCGTACCGGACGCCTCATCCAAAGATGACGAGGCACACTCCTCTCTCGAAGGGGAGGAGAAAAAGGAAGGGGCTACCCCACCTGAGGAGGCCGAAGGGCCCAAGAGAGTGACCCAGGGGACCAGGAAGGGTCCCTGGCGCAAGGCCGTCATAAGCTCGTCGTCCAAAGACGACAAGGAAGATTCCTCCCACGGAGGCGGGGGGAAACACGAGGAAATTCCTCCTCCCCGCACTGGGGAGGAGAAGAAAAGGAAAGTCGCCTCAGAGGGGGTGGCTAGGATGCCCAAGAAGGGAAAGGCGTCCCTTCCGGACTAGTCCACCACGGCCGCCTATAGCGAGGAGGAGTGGCTGCCCAGGGGGAAGCCCCTAGTAAGATCGTAAGTATCCGCGCCCTATTGTATTTTAGTGCGGCTTCGCTTCATAGCCTGTTATAACGCCGAACACGTATATGCAGTCCGGCTAGGGTCCATCCCGAGGTATCCTCTTCGGATGGGTCTTTGAGCGATTCGGTGATGAACTCGTTCCCAACGGCCACAACCCCTCGGCCCGCGGATGACACAGAGGTGTTGTCCCAAAGGCTACCAGAGCAGGGGAGGCGACTCTGGAGACGCCCAAAGGCAAATTTCCAGACGCCGGGCACACGGGGCATAATATCCCTGCGGATTATGCCAAGGAGAGCCGTAGCAAGTTGGGCTCTCAGCCGGACACTGTGCCAGAACCTCTGAGGGTTTCGGATTTGGGCAGGCAGCCCCTCGTTAAGGAGGGCGAGCCGACCGTGCCGATGACTTCCGTCACGCCAGAAGCACCGGATAGTCTGTTGGAAGTGCTTCACGGCACCTCCATGGATGAAGAGCACCGTACTCTTATGAGTGCGGTGATTCAGAAGGTATGGTCTGCCAAGAGCGGATTGACCGAAGCCTGCACAAGCCTTCTGACAGGCTTTGAGGTAAGTAAAAAGTGTGTGAAATTATCACCCAATAGATAGTAGCCCTGATACTCTGTTTGGTGTTCGGAAAGAAAAGCCAAACAGAGGGTCATTTTTAATCCGCAGGAGTCTAATAATAGGTGTCTATGTGAATAAGCAGGCAGTGCTGCTTACTGCTGCCGCCCGCACGGCCGAGGTCACCGGACTCAAACGGGACCTAGAGCAGGCCTAAGAGGAGCTCAGCCTCATGAAGAGGCGGCTCGAAGGGAACAAAGGTGAGTGATACCTCGTTCTCATATCATATAGAGAAGAGGAAATTGGTGACGCTAAAAAGCATCATGATTTTTGTAATAGGGGCCACGACCGAAGTGGCGGCCCTGAAGAAATCGCTATCCGAGGCCGAAGATAAGGCGGCCGCGGAGCGCATTGAGCGTGAAAATCAAGATGCCAGAGTGGGAGAGGTACAGCAAGAGCTCCAGGAGCTCGGCAAGAAGTTTGAGTCCTTGGAGCGTTATCTCAAGACGAAAAAGTCTGAGCTTGCGACGGCCCTTTCGAGCATGAAAGACGCCAAGGCCAAAGCGAAAAAGGCCCAGCAGGAAATCCAGGCGGCCAAGAAGATAGCGGCGGGTAAGACATTCTTTATGCAGAGCAAGCATGTGGAGGAGACATTTCTTTACTTACCTGAATTCGGATCTCTCCAGGGGCATTCGTAGATCTTCCACGCAGCATATCAGATGCCGCAGAGTTCTATCATGCCGAACAGGGGAGCTCGACGGAGAAGCTATTCTGGTCCCAGTAAGCTGGAGCCGTACACCTGATGCCTCTGAGTGACCAATTGAAGCAATTGGTGGAACTCCACAGGGCGGCCGAAGTGGCTATGAAAGATTTCATAGTCCGGATGTGGTCTGGTGAGCCTCTTCCCACCAGCTACTTCGGCCTGATAAAGCGGATGGTAAGTGCCCGTCTGCGGCTTGAAGTGATCAAGCGATCCGTTTGCATTGAGGGTGCCCGCCGGGCTTTTGCCCGTGCGAAGGTGCATTGGGGCAAGCTGGATGCGGACAGGCTGGTGAAGGATGGACCGCCAGAGGGCAAGGCGCATCGCTGTCCTGAAAAATATTATGATGGCGTTATGAACGGCCCTCGTCTTGTGGCTGATGAATGTACCAAGAACATGATTTTTGAGTGAATGTACTTCTGTCATTTTTGTAATATAAAGACGAAGTTATTTGCGCTATATAGCGTTTTGTTGATTTAAAATATTACCTTCTGTGCGGCTGTTTATAAAATTCTGAAAGTAGGCCAGTCATCGGCTTCCGCCCCCACGTAACCAGTACTGGGGTGTTCGTGGAAAACCCAAAACACTCTTTTATCCAAATTTTTGGTCCATGAAGGAGGTGTTTGGCGCAGCGAACAAGGCAATCCGACTATGCAGCTTTATAACTTTCACTTAGCCATTGAAGTCTATAATTTTAAATTTCGGCGAAGCCCCTAGAATTCGGAAAGCCGAATTGGGGCGCTACATACGCCTAAATTGGACGAGGCCGATTCCTCGCCTAAAGTGGAAAAAATCTTTAAGGATTTTAAGACCTCTCGAACAGCGACCAACTCTCGCCGCATCATGCCAGTCAGTTTTCGACTTTCTCTACTGAGGTGCTCGTCCGGAAGAACCGGGACAGAATCACAGTAGTTCTCCCTGCGCTACCTTAGCCGATATAACGGAACGTAAGGTACCAAAACAAGGGAGCCGGGCAAACCCAACTATTGACCCAAGACATGATTCGGAGCTGATGCATATAATGCTATAAGTTCGGGGTGCCGCACTGTTAAAAGTGTTCGAACTTATCTTGCCATCTTATGGGGCGCCGTAGGAAGCCCCTGGCAAACTGAATGTACCAAGGTGTACGGATGCAATATTAAATAAACATTTATATGAAAAAATGTGCAGATAGAAATAATAAGCTGACGTTAGATACTATCTCCCATTGACAAATAATACATCTAAGCGTATGTTTACAATGAATGCATTAAGCAGAAGTAAATAGGACTATTTGACATGTCCTATCCAAGGGCGGGCCGCATGTAGGTATATGAAACAGCTATAACGATCGTGAATAGATTCCACCTGGGTATTCTCTTTGTGTGTAGAGCCTTTCGCCTCCTTGGGTTTCTCTCTTGTGAAAGTCCGACAATCCGGCTCTTCTGAAGAGGCTGCCCGAAAGTAGGGTCCTGAAAGATAAAGGGTGTTATTAAAGTACATTGCGGCTGTACCGTACTGTTGACTGAGTCACTATTGCGCCTCTGCCTATGCCCATGGTATTTTTGAGTGCGTAATTGTGTACGCGCGGCATGAATGTTGCCTTGATGGGGCTGGAGCGGAGGCGGGACTGCTAGTCGCGCTCTTGGCGTGCCTGGCGATCCTGTTGCGGGGTACTCTGGACTCGCTTGACGGTGTTCGGGGTCATTGTCACCGATTGGCGGTTTGCCGGAGAAGGCTGGTTTGTACTTCTGCCGCGAGGGCTGTAGTATGCTCTTCTGTACGGAGAGAGCGGTCCATGTTTCCATTGACTGTTATGACCCCGTGAGGTCCTGGCATCTTGAGCTTGAGGTATGCATAATGTGGTACCGCATTGAACCGAGCGAATGCGGTTCGTCCATGTAGTGCATGATAACCACTACAGAAGGGGACGATATCGAAGATTAACTCCTTGCTTCGAAAGTTATCCAGAGATCCGAAGACTACTTCTAGTGTTATGGAGCCTGTGCAGCGGGCCTCTACTCCTGGAATTACACCTCTGAAGGTGGTTTTGGTGGGCTTGATCCTTGAAGGGTCGATCCCATTTTGTGTACCGTGTCTTGATAGAGCAGGTTCAGGCTGCTGCCGCCATCCATAAGGACTCGCATGAGGTGGAATCCATCGATGATTGGGTCTAGGACCAATGTGGCTAAACCGCCGTGACGGATGCTGGTAGGGTGATCCCTACGATCAAAGGTGATCGGACAGGCTGACCATGGTTTGAATTTTGGGGCGACTGGCTCCATCGCATAGACGTCCCGCAGTGCTCGCTTCCGTTCCCGTTTGGGAATGTGGGTGGCATAGATCATATTGACTGTTTTCACCTGGGGAGGAAATTTCTTCTGTCCCACCGTGTTCAGACATCAGGGTTCTAAGTCATCGTCGCTGTGCAGCCCCTTGTCCTTGTTTTCGGCATTTATTTTACCGGCTTGTTTGAGTACCCAGCAATCTCTGTTAGTTGGTTTGCTGGCTTATCCGGGGTGCCGTGAATTTGGCACGAGCGATCAAGTATGCGGTCCAGACTGGACGGTCCCTGATTGTTCCTTTTGAACGGCTTTTTCCGCTGACCGGATTTTGAGCCACTGAATCCGGCGTTGACTGCCGTGTATTCAGTGTTGTCGCCATTGTTTCGTCGCTTATGTCTGTTGCGTCGTGGCTTGCCATTATTGTCGCGAATGTCTGAAGTGCCAGAATTCATTGGCGTGGTGCTACTGCGAGCCAGCCAGCTGTCCTCGCCCACGCAAAAGCGGGTCATGAGTGTCGTGAGGGCTGCCATGGACTTTGGTTTTTCCTGGCCGAGCTGTTGAGCGAGCCACTCGTCGCGGATGTTATGCTTAAAGGCCGACAGGGCTTCGGCGTCCGGACAGTCGACAATTTGGTTCTTTTTAGTTAGGAACCGAGTCCAGAATTTCCTGGCCGACTCTCCGGGCTGTTGGGTAATGTGACTCAAGTCATCAGTGTTCGGTGGACGCACGTACGTGCCCTGGAAGTTGTCGAGGAATGCGTCCTCCAGGTTTTCCCAACTGCCGATTGAATTTGCCGGTAGGCTAGTTAGCCAGTGTCGGGCTGGTCCTTTGAGCTTAAGGGGAAGATACTTGATGGCATGTAGATCGTCCCCGCGGGCCATGTGAATGTGGAGAAGGAAATCTTCGATCCATACTGCGGGGTCCGTTGTGCCATCGTATGATTCGATGTTTACGGGCTTGAACCCTTCTGGGAATTCGTGATCCAACACTTCGTCAGTGAAGCAGAGGGGGTGTGCGGCGCCTCTATGTCAGGCTATGTGGCTACGCAGTTCGAATGAGTCTGGTTGGCTATGTTCGGCCCGGCCGGACTTGTCAATAGTGTGTCCAACGTGACGATCGTCGTCACGTGTTGGGGCGCGCCCCCGCGATCTGCTGATCGATCTTGGCTGTCCTGCCTTTAGTGTATCTTGAAGGTCCTGCCTATTGCCCCGGGCCATAGTGTATTGGCGTAGGGGTGCGGGCTGATACACTGTTTTATCCCGGCCACGAGGTGGCCGGTCAGCCGCGTGGTGCTCGAGTCCGTATTCCTCGGCTGCCAGGACTTCAGTCCATCTGTCTGTGAGCAGGTCTTGATTAGCTTGGAGCAGCTGCTGCTTCTTTTTCAGGCTCCTCGCAGTGGCCATAAGCCGGCGCTTGAAGCGCTCCTTCTCTACGAGGTCCTCAGGTACGCCGAACTCGTCGTCTCCGAGGCTAATCTCGTCTTCGGAGGGGGGGCATGTAGTTGTCCTCCTCCGGGTATCCGTCCGTCGCCTATTCGTCTGGGCTGACCTATGTGTCTTCCTATTCGGCCTGCTTGAAGGCATGCAGATCGGGGTTGTATTCATCTTCAGTACCATCCAGACTGTTTTCGTCTCCTGTGCCGGTATTGCTATGGCGGGGCTTGGAACGGCGCCGATGACGCCCATGCTTTGCTTTCTTCCTTGAGGGGTTGTCCTCCATTGCCTCGTCGCCATTGGTTTCTTTCGGAGTGTCCACCATATATATATATCATATGAGGAGGTGGCTGTCCATAGCCCTGTGGGCGGTGGTTCCTGTTCCTCTCCTACATCGTCATCCACACCGTCGATGTCTTTGGAGTCTTAATCAAGCACGTCAGTCAAATCATTGATCGTGACAATGAAGTGGGTGGTGGGCGGGCAACGAATTCCCTCGTCGCCTGCTTCCCACTCGAGCCGGACATAGTTCGATCAAGAGTCTTCTGACAAAGAGAGAGATTTTAACAAGTTCAGCATGTCGCCAAAGGGCGAGTGCTGGAAGATATCCGTAGCGGTGAACTCCATTACCAGAGCCCAACCCGATTCGGCGGGATCGGGGAGGCGTAGACCGGAACCTATAGCCGGACACGAGTCCGGGGGTCCGGTGTCACAGGCTTCCTTGGGGGTGAAGTCGGTGCTCGGCTCTACCGCCGATGAGTATGCAGCCTCCGGGGCGGGGTCCATCCACCCGTCCTCGGACGATGTAATTTGCTCCGGATTTAGGTCCAGAACTCCTGCAGGTGCGATATCCCGAGGATTGTCAGACAGCAGGTCTAAGCCATGCTCGTCGTGACTGTTCGGCGCTCCTGGCATAGGCCCGAATCCGTCGAAGATCAAGTCTCCGCGGACATCGGCCCTGTAGTTCAAGCCTCCGAATCTGACCTGATGGCCAGGGGCGTAGCTGTTGATCTGCTCCAAAAGGCCAAGCGAGTTGGCCCGCAGTGCGAAGCCGCTGAACACGATCTGTCCGGGGAGAAAAGTCTGACCCTGGACCGTGTTGTTGTTGATGATTGGAGGAGCCATCGAGCCTTGAAGCGACAACACAGAGGAACTCTCAATGAAAGCACCAATGTCGGTGTAAAACCGGCGGATCTCGGGTAGGGGGTCCCGATCTGTGCATCTAAGGATAATGGTAACAGGAAGCAAGGGACATGATGTTTTACCCAGGTTCGGGCCCTCTCGATGGAGGTAAAACCCTACTTCCTGCTTGATTCATATTGATGATATGATTACTACAAGAGTTGATCTACCACGAGATCATAGAGGCTAAACCCTAGAAGCTAGCCTATGATGATTATGATTGTGTCTCTAAGGACTAAACCCTCCGGTTTATATAGACACCGGAGGGGGCTAGGGTTTACACAGAGTCGTTTACAAAGAAGGAAATCTATTATCCGGATCGCCAAGCTTGTCTTCCACGCAGAGGAGAGTCCCATCCAAACACGGGACGGAGTATTGAGTCTTGTATCTTCACGTTTCAATAGTTCGGACAAAGTGTATAGTCCGGCTGTCCGGATACCCCCTGATCCAGGACTCCCTCACCGCCCGTGATCCCGAAGAAGGACAAGTCGGGGCTGATCTCCCGAGGGGCTACCCCGGCCCAGGCCTTGCTCGAAGCCAGCTCCAGCTAAGGGAGTCCTAGATTAGGGGGTATGCGGATAGCCGGACTGTGTACAGCGTCCGGACTATTGAAGCATGGAGATACAAGACTCAAGACTTCGGCCCGTGTCCGGATGGGACTTTCCTTGGCGTGGAAGGCAATCTTGGCGATTCGGATAGTATATTCCTTCCTTGTAACTGACTCCATGTAAAACCCTAGACCTCTCTGGTGTCTATATAAACCGGAGAAGTTGGTCCTTAGAAGGCCGATCACAATTACATTCATACCATCATAGGCTAGCTCCTAGGGTTTAGCCTCCATGATCTCCTGGTAGATCTACTCTTGTACTACCCATATCATCAATATTAATCAAGCAGGAAGTAGGGTTTTACCTCCATCGAGAGGGCCCGAACCTGGGTAAACATATGTGTCCCTTACTTCTTGTTACCATCATCCTTGACGCACAGATCGGGACCCCCTACCCGAGATCCGCTGGTTTTGTGTCAGGACCCCGACTCAATGCCACATCGATCTAGCATGTAACACCTCATATCACTTTGCGGCCTCACGCACGGTATTCCCACGGGTGTCGCCTTACCTTTGCCCGGGACCGTTTGCGCCTTTTGGCACACGTATATGATAGTGTCGCTAGCATCCATATGATAAGGAGCCCGGGCTGACATGGCTAGTCGTAAACCCAAAGTGGCACAAACTTACAGGGACAGGCATTCATGACCCAGCATCGAACGTGTTGGTCATCAGCGAGTGAATCCAGGCTGTAGCACTGGGCTAACAGGACTCCGGTGAACCGGGCTGTAGCGGGCTAACAGGACTCCGGTATCCATCACGTGACATTTCCCCGAAGGGACAGACATAGGAACGAAGAAGGACACATGCCGGCCATCCTAAGTGTTCCGGAGCAGTAGCAAGCTACCATGGCTCGGTGGAAACACTAGGAGACATTTCCCGGTAAGAGAGGCTACTAAAGATAAACAACTAGATAGTCAGATCCCACACATACCAAGCATTTCAATAACATACACACAATATGCTCGATATGTGCAAATACAACATGGCATCACAACATGACTCTACGACTCAAGTATTTATTCATTAGGCTCTGAGGAGCGAGATATTACAAACATGGGTCTCATGACCCAACATTCAGAGCACACAAGTCAAAGCACAAGCGGAAGCTTAACATGTCTGAGTACAGACATCTACAAATGAAAAAGGCTGAGAAGCCTGACTATCTGCAAGATCCTGCCGAGGGCACAAGATCGTAGCTGAGGTAACAAGCTAAACGTCGAAGTCCAAGCGGAACTACTAGCGAGACTGAAGTCTCTCTGCAAAAACATAAAATAGGCAAACATGAGTACAAATGTACCCAGCAAGACTTACATCAGAACTAACTACATATGCATCATTATCAACAAAGGGGGTGGTGGGGTTTAACTGCAGCAAGCCAGCTTTGACTTGATGGCTATCCTAAACTATGACTGCAAGTAACTCTTTTGAGGTGGCGCACACGAGTCCACATATTCACCATATCAATACACCACTATGGATCTGCTCTCGTCTCCCTACAAGAACGCCATCCATAGCACTCACGCTTATCTTGCGCATTTTAGAGTATCCACTTTCACTTGTCTATGAACTGTACAAGCAACCCAGAAGTCCTTTTCCGCGGACACGGCTATTCGAATAGATCATATTAACCCTGCAGGGGTGTACTTCTTCACACACGCTCTCGCCACTTACCACCATGTACACCTCGTGTATCTCGGCAACCTTCAAGCGGAAGCCTGGCGAGGGAGTCGGCCACGACCTGACTAACCACACAAGTCTCTTGTCCAGGTTTATCGCCTATTTGGGTTCCATTCGCAAGGAGATCCGGCCGGGGTGTCGCTCACGGCCCCAAATGATGTGTGCAGGGTTCCCAAGCCCACCATCCGTGTGCCTAGTCTGTCCCAAGCCCACCTGTACCGGGTGCCACTTGGTAGACTACTAACACTACCTACAAACACCAGAAACTAGTTGCAACACCTGGACAGAGATCAGGTTGATTAATAAGTCGAGAGGGGCACTTAAGCATTCCAATGCGTGGTAGTAGCTGTTCATGGATCACAAACACAGAACTCAGTTCCTGAGGACGGCTTCAATGAGACAACCCACCATGTACTCCTACATGGCCTCTCACCGCTACCTTTACCAAATCGTGTTCACACACTTAGCTCACACACAGTAGGACATGTTCACACACCTCCAATTCATCCCCGATGAATCAGACCTGACACAACTCTAAGCAATAGCAGGCATGACAAACAAGCATGAATGAGTAGGCACATCAGGGCTCAAACAACTCCTACTCATGCTAGTGGGTTTCATCTATTTACTGTGGCAATGACAGGTCATGCAGAGGATAAAGGGGTTCAGCTACCGCAGCACATAACAGTTGAAACTTTGTTGTCCTAATGCAGTAAAAGAGAGCAGGAGCGAGAGAGTGGGATTGTATCGGAATGAACAAGGGGGTTTTGCTTGCCTGGCACTTCTGAAGATAGTATAGCTCTTCATCGGTGTCATCGAACTCATCGTCGAAACCACATCTATCGAGAGGGGACAAACACCGGCAAACAAGGAAGAACACAATCAATGCAATGCACAATATGATGCATGATCATGACATGGCAATATGATGTGGTTTGAGCTAATGCAACTAGCAGCAAGTTAAATGGAGTTGGTTTGAACACAAGATTCAAATTCAAACTCCATATGTAGATATTTAAATGCCATTAATATGATTTGTGCTAAACAACAGCTATAAGTTGTTCTAACATGTATGAAAATGGTACAGATGGATAGACTGGATTTTTCTGATCATTTTTCATATATAATTTATTTCATTTGGAGTTACGGTTGAATTTCTATGATTTTTAGAAGTTTATAGTATTTTCTGGAATTTTCTGAATAAAAATAAATCCAGAAAAGGCATTACTGCGTCAGCACTACTTCATTGTGACGTCAGCAGGGTCAACAGGGCTGGTCCAGGTCAAACCTGACCAGTGGGGTCCACTGGTCAGTGACTCAGGGCTAGTTAGAGTCGCTGACAGGTGGGGCCGGGTCAACAACCACGTCAGCAAGTCAGCACTGACATGTGGGGCCGGTCAACATGTGACGTGGCCGGGTCAAACTGAACTGTGGGGCCCATGTGTTTAGTTTAACCTAAACAAAAGCTAAACCAGAGTTAATTAAGCAGCAGGGCCCACATGTCTGTGAGTCTGTGATCATTAGCTTAATACTAATTAGTTGTTAGGCCGGCGTTTAGCCGCCGGCGACGAGCAGAGGCGGCGGCGAGGCTCGGGTTTCGCCTACAGACTGCGGTTTGAGCCGCGGTTGGTCTCTACGGCTAGCTGGAGCTCGCTCGCATCTATCGGTGGTAGTGAGAGGGCGCGAGGTGCAGTGTAATGGCGGGGGCGACGGGCGGAGCGGCGGCCGGGGTTCGGCCGGGTGCGGGGACGCGGCTACGATGCGCTGGGAAAGCGTATGGCGGTGGCGTTGGCTTCCTGCGGAGCTTCTGAGCATGGTGACGCGCGCGGATGCGGGTTATGGTGGCTCAGACCATGGCGGCGCCATGGCCGGAGGCGGAGGGCTCTCGGGCTCGATGGAAACGACGACTATGCGGCGCAATAGAGCAAGGGGAGAGAGGGGGACGAAGGAGGAGCTCACGGCGGGTCAGACGAGCGGCTCGGTGGCCTCGGGGAAGGCTTGGAGGCGACGGGCGACGATGGCGATCTGGCGGCCGTGCGCGGAGAAGACGGGTTGATGGCGAGGCGACAGGGCGTCCGGCGATGCTCGCGTTGAGGGGGAGCTTCAAGGCGTCGAGGAGGACGCAGGGGACGGCACGGGGAGGCGCTGGGATGGCTGTGGCTACGCGTACGGCGATCGGCATCGACGACCGCGCTCGGTGGACACGCGTGAGAGAGACAGGGGAGGGGAGAGAGGGCGAGGAGTGCTCGAGGGGGTTCTGCGGGGATGGCGTGGCGCCGCGGGAGACGTCCAGGGGGAGGAGGAGGCAGCCAGGCAGGGAGGAGGTGGCCGGCGTGTGGCCGCGCGCGCCGGGCACGCGCCCCTGCCTACTGGCGCGAGAAGGAAGGCGACAGGGAGCCAGGCGGTGGTGGGCTGGGCCGGAACAGGAGTTGGGCCGGGTGCGGCAGCAGGTAGGTGGCCCAGGTAGTTTCCTTTCTCTCTCTCCCTTTTATCTCTTTCTGTTTTTCTATTTTTCTGTAGTTGTTTTGGCTTTAGTAAAAATACTAAAGCATTTTGTAAAATGCTGGAATAAGTTGTGGACACTCTCTGGATTATTCCAGTGGCCCACATTTATTTCCCACATTATTTGAGCATTTAAATTATTTATAGTGTTTAAATGCCCAAGGTCAAATACAATATGATTTAATTCAAAAATCCAAAAATGATCTAAGAATATATTCATCATTTTTGGCAGAGGTTTCCACCTTAACCAGAAATCATGAACTTTTCTTAGGGATTTTTTTTGGGTTTATTGAAAAAGATTTTATGGTTGACCCTATTTGATTTAATTTTGGTGCTAGGGTTTGTCAATCCCCATTTCAACTTAAATAATATTTAAACATGATGCAACAAGATGCAACACCAGGCAGTACCAGAAGCTAGGGATGTGACATTTTGACACCAACATTGGTGCTTTCATTGAGTGTTCCTCTGTGACATCGCCGTCAGGCTCGATGGCTCCTTCAATCGTCATTAATGACGCAGTCCAGGGTGAGACTTTCCTCCCCGGATAGATCTTCGTGTTCGGCGGCTTCGCGCTGCGGGCCAATTCTCTTGGCCACTTGGAGAAGATCGACAGCTATGCCCCCGGCCATCAAATAAGGTTCGGAAACCTATACAACACGGCGGATATCCGCGGAGACTTGATCTTCGACGGATTCGGGCCAGCGCCAGAATCGCCGAACAGTCGCGATGAGCACGGCTTAGACCTATTGTCAAACGTCGCTCGGGATATCGTCCCGGTACAAGCCTCGGATATAAATCCGGGACAGGTTGCTTCGCCTAAGGACGGAGGCCTGGACCCCGCCCCGCAGGTCGTACCTTCATCACCGATGGAGCCGAACACAGGTTTCACCTCTGAGGGAACCTGTGACTCCGGACCCCCAGATTCATATCCGGACGCAGGTTCCAGTCTACGCGCCCCCAAGCCTGCCAATCCTGGTTGGGCTCCGGTGATGGAGTTCACCGCGGCGGACGCTTTTCAGCACTCGCCCTTTGGCGACATGCTGGACTTATTGAAGTCTCTCTCCTTGTCAGGAGACTCCGGGCCGAACTACGTCCGGCTCGAGTGGGAAGCAGACAACGACAGAATTCGTTGCCCACCCACCACCCACTTCATTGCCACGATCGATGATCTAACCGACGTGCTTGACTTCGACTCCGAAGACATCGACGATATGGACGACGATGTAGGAGAATCATAGGAGCCACCGCTCACCGGGCGGTGGACGGCCACCTCCTCATATGATATATATATGGTGGACACTCCAAAGGAAACTAATGGCGACGAGGCAATGGAGGACAACCCCTCGGGAAGAAAATCAAAGAATGGGCGTCGCCGGCGCCGCTCCAAGCCCTGCCCTAGCAACACTGGCCCCGGAGGCGAAAATAATCCGGATGGCGCCGAAGAAGAATATGACCCTGATCAGCCTGCCTTTGAGTAGGCCGAACAGGAAGACGAGTAGGTCATCCCAGAAGAATAGGCGACAGACGCATACCCGGAGGAGGACAACTACATGCCCCCCTCCGAAGACGAGATCAGCCTCGGCGACGACGAGTTCGGCGTACTTGAGGATCCCGTGGAGAAGGAGCACTTCAAGTGTAGGCTTATAGCCACTGCAAGGAGCCTGAAGAAGAAGCATCAGCAACTACAAGTTGATCAAGACCTGCTCACAGATAGATGGACTGAAGTCCTGGCAGCCGAGGAATATGGACTCGAATGCCAAATGGCTGACCGGCCACCCCGTGGCCGGGACAAAACGGGATACCAGCCCGGAGACCAGCCCGCACCCCCACGCCGATACACTACGGCTCAGGGCAACAGGCACGACCTGCAAGACATTCTGGACAATAAAGCAGGACAGCCAAGATCGATCTACGGATCGAGGGGGCGTGCCCCAGCGTGCGATGACGACCGTCACGCCGGATACATCATCAACAAATCCGGCCGGGCCAAACATAGCAACCCAGACCAATCCGACCTGCGTAGCCACATAGCCTGGCACAGAGGCGCCGCACACCCCCTCTGCTTCACAGACGAAGCAATGGATCATGAATTCCCATAAGAGTTCAAACCCGTAAACATCGAATCATACGATGGCACAACAGACCCCGCAGTACAGATTGAAGATTTCCTTCTCCACATTCACATGGCCCGCGGAGATGATCTACACGCCATCAAGTATCTCCCCCTTAAGCTCAAAGGACCAGCCCGGCACTAGTTAAACAGCCTGCCAGCAAATTCCATTGGTAGTTGGGAAAACCTGGAAGATGCATTCCTTGACAACTTCCAGGGCACATATGTGCGACCACCAGACGCTGATGACCTGAGCCACATTACTCAACAGCCCAGAGAGTCAGCCCGGATATTCTGGACTCGGTTCCTCACTAAAAAGATGTTGGGGAATGTTGCAGAAAATTAAAAATTTTCCTACGGTTTCACCAAGATCCATCTATGAGTTCATCTAAGCAACGAGTCAAGGGAGTGAGTTTGCATCTACATACCACTTGTAGATCGAGTGCGGAAGCGTTCAAGGGGATGGTGATGATGGAGTCGTACTCGCCGTGATTCAGATCACCGATGACCAAGTGCTGAACGGACAGCACCTCCGCCTTCAATACACGTACGAGACGGGAGACGTCTCCTCCTTCTTGATCCAGCAAGGGGCAAGGAGAGGTTGATGATGATCCAGCAGCACGACGGCATGGTGGTGGATGCAGCAGGACTCCAGCAGGGCTTCGCCAAGCAACTAGGGGAGGAGGACGAGGTGTAGCAGGGGGAGGGAGGCGCCAAGCACAAGGGTACGGCTGCCCTCCCCCCTGCCCTCCTTTATATAGGCCCCCAGGGGGGGCGCTGGCCCTGGGAGATTGAATCTCCCAAGGGGGCGGCGGCCAAGGGGGGAGGAGTGCCCCCCAAGGCATGTGGTGCGCCCCCCCCCCCACCCTAGGGTTTCAACCCTAGGCGCAGGGGGTGGGCCTAGGGGGGCACACCAGCCCACTATGGGCTGGCTCCCCTCCCACTTCAGCCCATGGGGCCCTCCGGGATGGGTGTCCCCACCCGGTGGACCCCCGGGACCCTTCCGGTGGTCCCGGTACATTACCGGGTGACCCCGAAACTTTCCTGATGGCCGAAATACCACTTCCTATATATAATTCTTTACCTCCGGACCATTCCAAAACTCCTCGTGACGTCCGGGATCCCATCCGAGACTCCAAACAACATTCGGTATGCTGCATACTCATATTCATACAACCCTAGCGTCACCAAACCTTAAGTGTGTAGACCCTACGGGTTCGGGAGACACGCAGACATGACCGAGACGACTCTCGGGCAATAACCAACAGCGGGATCTGGATACCCATGTTGGCTCCCACATGCTCCTCGATGATCTCATCGGATGAACCACGATGTCGAGGATTAAACAACCACGTATACAATTCCCTTTGTCAGTCGGTACGTTACTTGCCCGAGACTCGATCTCGGTATCCCAATACCTTGTTCAGTCTCGTTACCGGCAAGTCACTTTACTCGTACCGTAATGCATGATCCCGTGGCCAACCACTTGGTCACCTTGAGCTCATTATGACGATGCATTACCGAGTGGGCCCAGAGATACCTCTCCGTCATACGGACTGACAAATCCCAGTCTCGATCCGTGTCAACCCAACAGACACTTTCGGAGATACCTGTAGTGCACCTTTATAGTCACCCAGTTACGTTGTGACGTTTGATACACCCAAAGCACTCCTACGGTATCCGGGAGTTACACGATCTTGGTCGAAGGAAGAGATACTTGACATTGAAAAAGCTCTAGCAAACGAACTACACGATCTTTGTGCTATGCTTAGGATTGGGTCTTGTCCATCACATCATTCTCCTAATGATGTGATCCCGTTATCAACGACATCCAATGTCCATAGCCAGGAAACCATGACTATCTGTTGATCACAACAAGCTAGTCAACTAGAGGCTCACTAGGGACATATTGTGGTCTATGTGTTCACACGTGTATTACGATTTCTGGATAATACAGTTATAGCATGAACAAAAGACAATTATCATGAACAATGAAATATAATAATACTTTTATTATTGCCTCTAGGGCATATTTCCAACAGTCTCCCACTTGCACTAGAGTCACCAATCTAGTTACATTGTGATGAATCGAACACCCATAGAGTTTTGGTGTTGATCATGTTTTGCTCGCGAGAGAGGTTTAGTCAACGGATCTGTGACATTCAGATCCGTATGTACTTTGCAAATATCTATGTCTCCATCTTGAACATTTTCACGGATGGAGTTGAAACGACGCTTGATGTGCCTGGTCTTCTTGTGAAACCTGGGCTCCTTTGCAAGCGCAATAGCTCTAGTGTTGTCACAGAAGAGTTTGATTGGCCCCGACGCATTGGGTATGACTCCTAGGTCGGTGATGAACTCCTTCACCCAAATCGCTTCATGCGCTGCCTCCGAGGCTGCCATGTACTCCGCTTCACACGTAGATCCCGCCACGACGCTCTGCTTGCAGCTGCACCAGCTTACTGCTCCACCATTCAACATATACACGTATCTGGTTTGTGACTTAGAGTCATCCAGATCTGAGTCGAAGCTAGCCTCGACGTAACCCTTTACGACGAGCTCTTCGTCTCCTCCATAAACGAGAAACATGTCCTTTGTCCTTTTTAGGTACTTCAGGATATTCTTGACCGCTGTCCAATGTTCCTTGCCGGGATTACTTTGGTATCTTGCTACCAAACTTACGGCAAGGTTTACATCAGGTCTGGTACACAGCATGGCATACATAATAGATCCTATGGCTGAAGCATAGGGGATGACACTCATCTCTTTATCTTTTGCCGTGGTCGGGGACTGAGCCGAGCTCAATCTCACACCATGTAACATAGGCAAGAACCCCTTCTTGGACTGATCCATTTTGAACCTTTTCAAAATCTTATCAAGGTATGTGCTTTGCGAAAGACCTATGAGGCGTCTCGATCTATCTCTATAGATCTTGATGCCTAATATATAAGCAGCTTCTCCAAGGTCCTTCATTGAAAAACACTTATTCAAGTAGGCCTTAATGCTGTCCAGAAGTTCTATATCATTTCCCATCAAGAGTATGTCATCTACATATAATATGAGAAATGCTACAGAGCTCCCACTCACTTTCTTGTAAACGCAGGCTTCTCCATAAGTCTGCATAAACCCAAACGCTTTGATCATCTCATCAAAGCGGATGTTCCAACACCGAGATGCTTGCACCAGTCCATAAATGGATCGCTGGAGCTTGCATACTTTGTTAGCGTTCTTAGGATCGACAAAACCTTCTGGCTGCATCATATACAGCTCTTCCTTAAGATGTCCGTTAAGGAATGCCGTTTTGACATCCATCTGCCATATTACATAATCATAGTATGCGGCAATTGCTAACATGATTCGGACGGACTTCAACTTCGCTACGGGAGAGAATGTCTCGTCGTAGTCAATCCCTTGAACTTGTTGATAACCCTTAGCGACAAGCCGAGCTTTATAGATGGTTACATTACCATCCGCGTCCGTCTTCTTCTTAAAAATCCATTTGTTTTCTATCGCTCGCCGATCATTGGGCAAGTCTATCAAAGTCCATACTTTGTTTTCATACATGGATTCTATCTCAGATTTCATGGCTTCAAGCCATTTGTTGGAATCTGGGCCCGCCATCGCTTCTTCATAGTTCGAAGGTTCACTGTTGTCTAACAACATGATTTCCAGGACAGGGTTGCCGTACCACTCTGGTGCGGAACGTGTCCTTGTGGACCTACGAAGTTCAGTAGCAACTTGATCCGAAGTACCTTGATCATCATCATTGTTTTCCTCTTCAGTTGGTGTGGGCATCACAGGAACATTTTCCTGAGCTGCACCACTTTCCCGTTCGAGAGGTAGTACTTCATCGAGTTCTACTTTCCTCCCACTTACTTCTTTCGAGAGAAACTCTTTTTCTAGAAAGCATCTGTTCTTGGCAACAAAGATCTTGCCCTCGGATCTTAAGTAGAAGGTATACCCGACAGTTTCCTTAGGGTATCCTATGAAGACGCATTTTTCCGACTTGGGTTCGAGCTTTTCAGGTTGAAGTTTCTTGACATAAGCATCGCATCCCCAAACTTTTAGAAACGACAGCTTAGGTTTCTTCCCAAACCATAATTCATACGGTGTCGTCTCAACGGATTTAGACGGTGCCCTATTTAAAGTGAGTGTAGCTGTCTCTAGAGCGTATCCCCAAAATGATAGCGGTAAATCGGTAAGAGACATCATGGACCGCACCATATCTAATAGAGTGCGATTACGACGTTCAGACACACCGTTACGCTGAGGTGTTCCAGGCGGCGTGAGTTGTGAAACGATTCCACATTTCCTTAAGTGTGTACCAAATTCGTGACTTAAGTACTCTCCTCCACGATATGATCGTAGGAAACTTATCTTTCGGTCACATTAATTCTCTACCTCATTCTAAAATTCCTTGAACTTTTCAAAGGTCTCAGACTTGTGTTTCATCAAGTAGACATACCCATATCTACTCAAGTTATCAGTGAGGGTGAGAACATAACGATATCCTCCGCGAGCCTCAACGGTCATTGGACCGCACACATCGGTATGTATGATTTCCAACAAGTTGGTTGCTCGCTCCATTGTTCCGGAGAACGGAGTCTTGGTCATTTTACCCATGAGGCATGGTTCGCATGTGTCAAACGATTCTTAATCAAGAGACTCTAAAAGTCCATCAGCATGGAGCCTTCTTCATGCGCTTGACACCAATGTGACCAAGGCGGCAGTGCCACAAGTATGTGGGACTATCGTTATCAACTTTACATCTTTTGGCATTCACACTATGAATATGTGTAACATTACGCTCGAGATTCATTAAGAATAAACCATTGACCATCGGAGCATGACCATAAAGCATATCTCTCGTATAAATAGAACAACCATTATTCTCGGATTTAAATGAGTAGCCATCTCGTATTAAACGAGATCCTGATACAATGTTCATGCTCAAACTTGGCACTAAATAACAATTATTAAGGTTCAAAACTAATCCCGTAGGTAAATGCAGAGGCAGCGTGCCGACGGCGATCACATCGACTCTGGAACCATTCCCGACGCGCATCGTCACCTCGTCCTTCGCCAGTCTCCGTTTATTCCGCAGCTCCTGCTGTGAGTTACAAATATGAACAACGGCACCGGTATCAAATACCCAGGAGTTACTACGAGTACTGGTAAGGTACACATCAATTACATGTATATCAAATATACCTTTGGTGTTGCCGGCCTTCTTATCCGCTAAGTATTTGGGGCAGTTCCGCTTCCAGTGACCCTTCCCCTTGCAATAAAAGCACTCAGTCTCAGGTTTGGGTCCATCCTTTGACTTCTTCCCGGTAACTGGCTTACCGGGCGCGGCAACATCCTTGTCGTCCTTCTTGAAGTTCTTCTTGCCCTTGCCCTTCTTGAACTTAGTGGTCTTATTGACCATCAACACTTGATGTTCTTTCTTGATTTCAGCCTCTGCTGACTTCAGCATTGAGAACACTTCAGGAATGGTCTTCACCATCCCCTGCATGTTGTAGTTCATCAAAAAGCTCTTGTAGCTTGGTGGGAGCGACTGGAGGATTCTGTTAATGACTGCCTCATCAGGGAGGTTAATGTTCAGCTGGGTCATACGGTTGTGCAACCCAGACATCTTGAGTATGTGCTCACTGACAAAACTGTTTTCCTCCATCTTACAACTATAGAACTTATCGGAGACATCATATCTCTCGACCCGGGCATGAGCTTGGAAAACAAGTTTCAGCTCTTCGAACATCTCATATGCTCCGTGATGCTCAAAACGCTTTTCGAGCCCCGGTTCTAAGCTGTAAAGCATGCCGCACTGAACGAGGGAGTAATCATCAGCACGAGTCTGCCAAGCATTCATAATGTCTTGGTTCTCTGGGACGGGAGCTTCACCTAGCGGTCCATCTAGGACATATTGTTTCCTGGCAGCTATGAGGATGATCCTCAGGTTCCGGACCCAGTCCGTATAGTTGCTGCCATCATCTTTCAGCTTGGTTTTCTCTAGGAACGCGTTGAAGTTCATGTTGACATGAGCGTTGGCCATTTGATCTACAAGACATATTTGCAAAGGTTTTAGACTAAGTTCATGATAATTAACTTCATCTAATCAAAATATTATAATGAACTCCCACTCAGATTAGACATCCCTCTAGTCATCTAAGTGTTACACGATCCGAGTCGACTAGCCCGTGTCCGATCATCACGTGAGACGGACTAGTCATCGTCGGTGAACATCTTCATGTTGATCGTATCTTCCATACGACTCGTGTTCGACCTTTCGGTCTCCGTGTTCCGAGGCCATGTCTGTACATGCTAGGCTCGTCAAGTTAACCCTAAGTGTTTTGTTGTGTAAAACTGTCTTACACCCGTTGTATGTGAACGTAAGGATCTATCACACCCGATCATCACGTGGTGCTTCGAAACGACGAACTATAGCAACGGTGAACAGTTAGGGGAGAACACTTCTTGAAATTTTGTAAGGGATCATCTTATTTACTACTGTCGTCCTAAGTAAACAAGATGCATAAACATAATAAACATCACATGCAATTATATAGTAGTGACATGATATGGCCAATATCATATAGCTCCATTGATCTCCATCTTCGGGGCTCCATGATCATCTTGTCACCGGCTTGACACCATGATCTCCATCATCATGATCTCCATCATCATGTCTTCATGAAGTTGTCACACCAACGACTACTTCTACTTCTATGGCTAACGCGTTTAGCAATAAAGTAAAGTAGTTTACATGGCGTTCTTCAATGACACGCAGGTCATACAAAAAATAAAGACAACTCCTATGGCTCCTGCCGGTTGTCATACTCATCGACATGCAAGTCGTGAATTCTATTACAAGAACATGATCTCATACATCACAATTCATCATTCATCACAACTTCTGGCCATATCACATCACATGAACAATCGCTGCAAAAACAAGTTAGACGTCCTCTAATTGTTGTTGCATCTTTTACGTGGCTGCAATTGGGTTCTAGCAAGAATGTTTTTTTACCTACGAATAACCACAACGTGATTTTTTCAACTTCTATTTACCCTTCATAAGGACCCTTTTCATCAAATCCGCTTCAACTAAAGTGGGAGAGACAGACACCCGCCAGCCACCTTATGCAACTAGTGCATGTCAGTCGGTGGAACGGGTCTCACGTAAGCGTACGTGTAAGGTTGGTCCGGGCCGCTTCATCCCACAATACCGCTGAAGGAAGAAAAGACTAGTAGTGGCAAGCAAGTTGACAAGATCCACGCCCACAACAAAATTGTGTTCTACTCGTGCATTAGAGAACTACGCATAGACCTAGCTCATGATGCCACTGTTGGGGAACGTTGCAGAAAATTAAAATTGTTCCTACGGTTTCACCAAGATCCATCTATGAGTTCATCTAAGCAACGAGTCAAGGGAGTGAGTTTGCATCTACATACCACTTGTAGATCGAGTGCGGAAGCGTTCAAGGGGATGGTGATGATGGAGTCGTACTCACCGTGATTCAGATCACCGATGACCAAGTGCTGAACGGACAGCACCTCCGCGTTCAACACACGTACGGGAGGGGAGACGTCTCCTCCTTCTTGATCCAGCAAGGGGGAAGGAGAGGTTGATGATGATCCAGCAGCATGACGGCGTGGTGGTGGATGCAGCAGGACTCCAGCAGGGCTTCGCCAAGCGACTACGGGAGGAGGACGAGGTGTAGCAGGGGGAGGGAGGCGCCAAGCACAAGGGTACGGCTGCCCTCCCCCTGCCCTCCTTTATATAGGCCCCCAGGGGGGGCGCCGGCCCTGGGAGATTGAATCTCCCAAGGGGGCGGCGGCCAAGGGGGGAGGAGTGCCCCCCAAGGCATGTGGTGCGCCCCCCCCCCCCCACCCTAGGGTTTCAGCCCTAGGCGCAGGGGGTGGGCCTAGGGGGGCGCACCAGCCCACTATGGGCTGGCTCCCCTCCCACTTCAGCCCATGGGGCCCTCCGGGATGGGTGGCCCACCCGGTGGACCCCCGGGACCCTTCCGGTGGTCCCGGTACATTACAGGGTGACCCCGAAACTTTCCCGATGGCCGAAATACCACTTCCTATATATAATTCTTTACCTCCGGACCATTCCGAAACTCCTCGTGACGTTCGGGATCCCATCCGAGACTCCGAATAACATTCGGTATGCTGCATACTCATATTCATACAACCCTAGCGTCACCGAACCTTAAGTGTGTAGACCCTACGGGTTCGGGAGACACGCAGACATGACCGGGATGACTCTCGGGCAATAACCAACAGCGGGATCTGGATACCCATGTTGGCTCCCACATGCTCCTAGAAGATCTCATCGGATGAACCACGATGTCGAGGATTAAACAACCCCGTATACAATTCCCTTTGTCAGTCGGTACGTTACTTGCCCGAGACTCGATCGTCGGTATCCCAATACCTTGTTCAGTCTCGTTACCGACAAGTCACTTTACTCGTACCGTAATGCATGATCGTGTGGCCAACCACTTGGTCACCTTGAGCTCATTATGACGATGCATTACCGAGTGGGCCCAGAGATACCTCTCCGTCATACGGAGTGACAAATCCCAGTCTCGATCCATGTCAACCCAACAAACACTTTCGGAGATACCTGTAGTGCACCTTTATAGTCACCCAGTTACATTGTGACATTTGATACACCCAAAGCACTCCTACGGTATCCGGGAGTTACACGATCTCATGGTCGAAGGAAGAGATACTTGACATTGAAAAAGCTCTAGCAAACGAACTACACGATCTTTGTGCTATGCTTAGGATTTGGTCTTGTCCATCACATCATTCTCCTAATGATGTCCCGTTATCAACGACATCCAATGTCCATAGCCAGGAAACCATGACTATCTGTTGATCACAACGAGCTAGTCAACTAGAGGCTCACTAGGGACATATTATGGTCTATGTGTTCACACGTGTATTACGATTTCCGGATAATACAGTTATAGCATGAACAAAAGACAATTATCATGAACAATGAAATATAATAATACTTTTATTATTGCCTCTAGGGCATATTTCCAACAAAAGAACCAAATAGTCGACTGTCCGGACGCCGAAGCCCTGGCGGCTTTTAAGCATAATATCCATGACGAGTGGCTCGCTCGACACCTCGGCCAGGAAAAACCCAAGTCTATGGCAGCTCTCACAACCCTAATGAGCCGTTTTTTTGCGGGTGAGGATAGCTGGTTGGCTCGTAGTGGCACCATGCCACATTCCGGCACTTTAGACGGCCGCGATGCTAACGGCAAGCCACGGTGCAACAGACATAAGAGATGGAACAACGGCGACAGCATGGAAGACACGGCAGTCAACGCCGGATTCAGCGGACCTAAATCCGGACAGCGGAAAAAGCCGTTCAAAAGAAATAATCAGGGACCGTCCAGTCTGGACCGCATACTAGAGCGCTCGTGCCAAATTCATGGCACACCGGACAAAACAGCCAACCACACCAATAGAGACTGCTGGGTGTTCAAATAGGCCAGCAAGGTAAACACCGAAAACAAGGACAAGGGGCTGCATAGGGATGATGACGATGAGCCCCAGCATCGGAATATGGGGTGGCAGAAGAAATTCCCCCCCCCCCCAGGTGAAAACGGTCAATAAGATCTACGCCACCCACATCCCCAAGAGGGAACGGAAGCGGGCACTACGGGACGTCTATGCAATGGAGCCAGTCGCCCCCAAGTTCAACCCATGGTCAGCTTGTCCGATCACCTTTGACCGTAGGGATCACCCTACCAGCATCCGTCACGGCGGCTCAGCCGCATAGGCCTTAGTTCCAATCATCGACGGATTCCACCTCACGCGTGTCCTTATGGAAGGTGGCAGCAGCCTGAACCTGCTTTATCAGGACACAGTGCGCAAGATGGGCATTGATCCTTCAAGGATCAAGCCCACCAAAACCACCTTTAAAGGTCTTATTCCTGGAGTATAGGCCCGCTGCACGGGTTCCATAACATTGGAAGTGGTCTTCGGATCCCCAGACAACTTCAGGAGCGAAGAGTTGATCTTCGACATCGTCCCTTTCTGCAGTGGCTACCATGCACTACTCGGGCGAACCGCATTCGCAAGATTCAATGCGGTGCCGCACTACGCATATCTCAAGCTCAAGATGCCGGGACCGCGCGGGGTCATCACTGTCAACGGAAATATGGACCGCTCCCTTTGAATAGAAGAGCATACGGCAGCCCTCGCGGCAGAAGTACAATGCGGCCTCCTCCGACAAACCAATCCGGTGACAACTTCGAGCACTGTCAAACGAGTCCGGAGCACCCCGCAACAGGATCAACACGAATGTCAAGATCGTGATTAGCAGTCCGGCCTCCGCTCAAGCCCCTACAAAGCAGCATTCGTGCCACGCGTACACAATTATGCACTCAAGATACCTTGACCATAGGCGGAGGCGCATCAACGACTCAATCGATAATGCGGGTAACCGCCAAATACCTTCATACTCTTTCCCTTTTTACCTTTCAGGACACCGCGTTAGTGCAGCATCCTCAGAAGAGCCGAATCGCCGGACTCATATGGAAGAGACACCCAAGGAGGCAACAGACGTTGTGCGCAGAAGGAAATACCCAGGTGGAATCTATTTACGATCATTATACCTGCTTCATCTATCCGCACGCGGCTTGCCCCTGGATAGGACATGTGAAATAGTCCTATTTTTATCTCTGCCTAATACATCCATTGTAAACATACGCTTAAACGTATTTTTCGTCAAATGGAGATTATATATAGCGTCAGCTTCTTATCCTTATTTGAGTATTTCTCTCTTATAAATATTTATTTGGTATTGCATCTGTACACCTTGGTACGGCCAGTTTGCCAGGGGCTTCTTATGACGCCCCGTGAGATGGCAACTAAAAGTCCGAACACTTTCAATAGTGCGGCACCCCGAACTTATAGCACTATATGCATCAGCTCTGAATCATGACTTGGGTCTACAGTTGGGATAGCCCGGCTCCCTTGTTTTGGTGCCTTACGTTTCGTTATATCGGCTAAGGTAGCATAGGGAGAACTACTGCGATTGTGTCTCGGTTCTTCCGGATGAGCACCTTAGTAGAGAAAGCCGAAAACTGACCGGCATGATGTGGCGAGAGCTGGTCGCTGTTCGAGAGGTCCAAAAATCCTTAAAGATTTTCCGCTTTAGGCGATAAATCGGCTTTGTCCGACCAAGGCGTATATAGCTCCCCAATTCGGCCTTCCAGATTCTAGGGGCTTCGCCGAAATTTAAAATGGTAGACTTCTATGGCTAAGTGAAAGTATAAAGCCCCATAGTCCGATTGCCTCGTTCGGTGCACTGGACACCTCCTTAAGGGACCAAACATTTGGATAAAGAGTGTCCGGGTTTTCCACGAACACCCCAGTGCTAGTCACGCGGGGGCGGAAGCCGACGACTGGCCTACTTTCAGTATTTTATAAACAGCCGCACAGAAGGTAATATTTTAAATAACAAAAGCGCTACATAGCGCAAGTAACTTCGTCCTTAAAATACAAACATGACAGAAACGAATTCATTCAAAAATGGTGTCCTTGCTACATTTGTCACCCACGAGACGAGCACCCTTCACAACGCCATCATAGTACAGCTCGGGATGGCGATGCACCTTGCCCTCCGGCGGTCCATCCTTGACCAACTTCTCCGCATCCATCTTGCCCCAATGCACTTTGACGCGGGCAAGTGCCCGGCGGGCACCCTCGATGCACACGGATCACTTGATCACCTCAAGCCGCGGGCAGGCATCCACCATCCGCTTGATCAGGCTGAAGTAGGTACTCGGCACGAGCTCACCAGGCGACATCCGGACTATGAACCCTTTCATAGCCAGTTCAGCCGCCCTGCGGAGTTCGACCAACTGCTTCAGTTGGTCACTCAGAGGCATCGGGGTTTGGCCCCAGCATACTGGGACCAGAACAGCTTCTTCGTTGAGTTCCCCTCCTGCGCATGGTAGAACACCGCAGCATCTGATACGCTGCATGGCAGATCTGCGAATGCCCCTGGAGAGCTCCGAATTCGAGTAAGTAATAGAAACGCCTCCTCCACATGTTTTCTTTGCATAAAGAACTTCTTACCCGCTGCTATCTTCTTGGCCTCCTGGATCTCCTGCTGTGCTTTCTCGGCTTCGGCCTTGGCGTCTTTTAAGCTCATAAGGGCCTTCGCAAGCTCGGCCTCTTTGGCCTTCAGATCATGCTCCACGGACTCGCACTTCTTGCCGAGGTCCTGGAGCTCCTGCTGTACCTCACCTACCCTAGCACTTTGCTTTTCGCGCTCCTTACATTCTGAGGCCGCCTTGTCTTCGGCCTCGGACAACACCTTCTTCAGGGCCGCCACTTCGGCGGGGGGCCCTGTTACAAGGTCACAACACATAGTTGTTAGACCCACCAATTCTGCCTATCCTTAAATACATAAGAACGGGAATTACTTACCCTTGTTCTCTTCGAGTTGCCTCTTCGTGTGGTCGAGCTCTCCCTGCGCCTGCTCCAGGTCCTGCTTCAGATTATCAACCTCGGCAGTACGGGCAGCAGCAGCAAGCAGCACAACCTACTTATTCAAAATAATACTTATGATTAGACTCCTGCGGAATTTAATTGACCCTCTGCTCGACATTTCTTTCCGAACGCCAAACAGAGTATCAGGGGCTACTACCTATCGTGTGGTAATTTTGCACATATTTATTACTTACCTCGAAGCCTGTTAGGAGGCTGGTGCAAGCTTCGGTTAGTCCGCTCTTGGCAGACGAAACCTTCCGAATCACCGTACTCATAAGAGTACGGTGCCCTTCGTCCAAGGAAGCGCTGCAAAGCGCTTCCAGCAGACTGTCCGGTGCTTCATGCGCAAGGGAAGTCCGCGACACAGACGGCTCGCCCTCCTCAGCGAGGGGTCGCCTGCCTGAGTCCGCAACCATCGAAGGTTCCAGAATTGTGTGGCTCAGAGCCCGGCTAGCCGTGGCTCTCGTCGACACGATCCGCGGGGATCTTGAACCCTGCGTGTCCGATGTCTGGGACCCCGCCTCGGGGCGTCTCCAGAGTCACCTCCCCTGCTCTGGGAGCCTTTGGGACAACACCTCTGTATCGTCCGTGGGTTGAGGAGTAGTGGCTGTCGAAAGCGAATTCATCTCCGAATTGCTCAGGGACCCGGAGGAGGATACCTCGGGGTGATCCCTGGCCGGACTGCACATATGTTCAGCATTATAAATACAAAAACTGTGAAGTGAAGTCATGATAGAATGCAAACACTTACGATCGCGCTAGGGGCTTTCCCCTGGGCAGCCACCCCTCCTCGCTGAGAGCGGCCGTGGCGGAGTAGTCCGGAAGGGGCCCCTTCCCCTTCTTGGACGCACCAGCCTCCCCTCCTGGGGCCCCCCGATGGGGGAAGGCAGGATCTCTTCCTGATTCCCCCCGCCTTCGCGGGAGGAATCCGACTCGTCGTCATCAGACGACAGGGGAATGACGGCCCTGCGCCAAGGACCTTTTCCGGCCCCCGGGTTCGCCTTCCCGGACCCCTCATCCTTTCCGGATGGGGCGTCTTCTTCTTATTCCTCCTCCCCTTCGTGGGAGGAGTCCGCCTCGTCGTCTTCAGACGAGGCTTCTGGCACAACCTTACGCCGGAGACCCTTTCGGATTCCCGGGGCCTTCTTCTCGGCCTTCTTCTCCGGCACCTTGTACGGTGCCGGGACCAGCATCTTCGTCAGGAGAACATCTGCTGGGTCTTTTGGCAGCGGAGCCGGGCAGTAAACCTGCTTCGCTGTCTTCACGTAATCCTAAAGTAAATATGCACAACTATTTAAGGCACTCCCGTGAATGTATCGGGAAGAACTGGGTTCGATGTCGGTCTAAGAACTCACCAGCCTAGGAGCCTGCGCGGCGTGAAGCCCGCGGTCCTCAGATGTCGGAGGAGGCACTTAGGAGGCCTTGAACAGATCCTTCCATGCGCCTTTGTGCGTCATGTCGTAGAGCCTCTGGAGCGTCCGGTTGTCGCTGGGGACGAACTCCCACAGATTGACTGCCTGCCTCTGGGAGGGCAAGATTTGGCGAACGAGCATGACCTGGATCATGTTGACAAGCTTTATGTTCTTGTCCTTCATGCTTTTGATGCATGTTTGGAATCCGGCCAGCTCCGCGAAATCGCCCCAGGACAGGCCCTTCCTCTCCCAGGAGGTGAGCCGCATGGGGGCTCCGGATCGAAACTTGGGGGCCGCCGCCCAGTTGGCGCTGCGCGGCTCGGTGATGTAGAACCACCCTGATTGCCATCCTTTTACGGTCTCCGCAAAGGAGCCGTCGAGCCATGTGACGTTGGGCATTCGACCCACCATGGCCCCTCCACACTCCGCATGTTGGCCTCTTACCACCTTCGGCTTCACGCAGAAAGTTTGCAGCCATAGGCCGAAGTGAGGCCGGATGCGGAGGAAGGCCTCGCACACGATGATGAACGCCGAGATGTTGAGGACGAAATTCGGGGCTAGATCATGGAAATCTAGCCTGTAGTAGAACATAAGCCCGCGGACGAAGGGATGGAGTGGGAATCCCAGTCCACGGACGAAGTGGGCGACGAATACGACCCTCTCGTGGGGTCCTGGGGTTGGAATGACCTGCCCGGTGTCTGGTAGACGGTGTGCTATGTCCGCGGCCAAGTATCCGGCCGACCGAAGATTGGCGATGTGCTTCTCCTTGACGGTGGAAGCCACCCACTTGCCTCCTGCTCCGGACATGTTTAGCTGTGCGGGGAAGACTTGGGCTTGGGCGCTGGAGCTCGAGGGGGCAAGAGTGGGCAAATGAGGAAGAAGGCGTGGGTGAGAATGGGGGAATCTTATCCCTTTATAGAGGCGCCGGAAGCGGTGCGCCTCCCTACTTGCCCGTTGGGAATCGTTTGTTTCCCAAGAACCACATTTAATGGCACGGTTAGATTACCCATGCCCGTATTGATGAGAATCCCGTAATAAGGGGACACGATCTCTGCTTTGACAAGATGTGTCCAGAAACCGCCTCGTGATAGTGGGGAAACGGTTCGAATAGTGATCCGACCGTAGTAACATGTCACGTCATCAGAAAATGTTGTCAGCAG
The DNA here is from genome assembly GCA_963921465.1 of Triticum timopheevii. Taxonomy (NCBI): domain Eukaryota; kingdom Viridiplantae; phylum Streptophyta; class Magnoliopsida; order Poales; family Poaceae; genus Triticum; species Triticum timopheevii. The sequence continues at coordinate 245,650,227 of OY997262.1, read as the reverse complement.
ATTACATTTGTGAAATATCATTCTCTCTATGGTGGTATGTGAAGATCATCTTGCGGATCCGGACACCTTTCTACGTGTTCGATAACCATTTTGGACTATTCGGAGGAGGAACCCGCCTTGCAATGAAAAAGACAATACTCCGCGCCGGACTCGTCGTCATTGAAGCCTGGTTCAGGGGCTACTGAGGGAGTCCTGGATTAGGGGGTATCCGGACAGCCGGACTGTGTACAACATCCGGACTATTGAAGCGTGGAGATACAAGACTCAAGACTTCGGCCCGTGTCCGGATGGGACTTTCCTTGGCGTGGAAGGCAAGCTTGGCGATCCGGATAGTATATTTCCTTCCTTGTAACCGACTCCATGTAAAACCCTAGCCCTCTCCGGTGTCTACATAAACCGGAGAGGTTGGTCCTTAGAAGGCCGATCACAATTATATTCATACCATCATAGGCTAGCTCCTAGGGTTTAGCCTCCATGATCTCGTGGTAGATCTACTCTTGTACTACCCATATCATCAATATTAATCAAGCAGGAAGTAGGGTTTTACCTCCATCGAGAAGGCCTGAACCTAGGTAAACATCTGTGTCCCTTACTTCTTGTTACCATCAGCCTTGACGCACAGATCGGGACCCCCTAACCGAGATCCACCGGTTTTGACACCGAGACCAGCCCTTCTGGTGCACCCTCCTCTGCCTCTGGACCTCCCGAGGCTGCGCCCCGGACCAAGAGGCTCACGGGCTTTAAGCTCGGCAAGAGGCCGATAGAAAATGTCGCGATTGACCAGTAAGTGCTCGAACTCTGTCTTGTTCTTGTTTTTGCTGTCAGGGCTTGACGTCCTCCATCATCTGGTTAGGTCGCCGCTTGCGGCGAAGAAGCTGAAGGGGTCACGGTGGCTCCGCTTGGGGCAAGCTCATCCGTTGTGGCCGCTCCTTCGTCTATGGGAAGGGAAGGCAGTGGAGCCCGCACTTCCCCTGCCCGGTCGTCCTCGCGAGGCCAGGAGGAGCGCCCTGGCGGGGTGCCAGCCCCCATGGCCCCGCTGACTCTGGAGATGTCGGTGCTTGATGTTGTTGCTAAGGCTGCCAAGACCCAGGAGCTCCCAGTCTCCCAAGCCTTGGTCACGCTGCCGCCTTCTCCTGCTCCACTGGTTCCTGACTCCTCCGTCGTCTTGGACCATGCCCTTGCTGGGCTAGGCCGGCTGCGAGAAGACCTCTAGGGCGCCAACCCCCACCTTGTGGCCGGGCGCCTGGAGCTGATTTATGGCTGGGTTCACTCCGACACCTCCGTCCGAGCGGCGCTGAGCCGGGCTGCGGCAGCTTCCGAAGAGGAGAAGCAAGTCGCCACCCAGGCTGCAGCCGCCCATGATGCGGCACCGAAGGATGCCATGATCGGCCCAAGACCGGTGCAAGGCGCTGGAGGACGAGCTGCAGAGTTTGCGCGATGAGCTTGACAAAGAGGCTCGCGACCGCCAGGCAAAGGAGGAAGAGATGAAGGCTCGGGAGGCCGCCATCGGGGACTGCGATGCTGAGCTGTCCGCTGATCACAATCGCCTAAAGACGCTGGAGCAGAAGCTAAGGACGGAGAGGGACGAGCTGGACGCCAAGGTGAAGGTCCTGGCAGAGGATCGCGTGGCCTTCACGGATCTTGACGAGAGATCTCGCAAAGCACTGAAGACGCTCTATGATGGTGGCTTGGAGAAGCCACTGGCCGGGTCCAAGGACGGCCCCGCCAAGCTGCTTCCCTTCTTGGTCGAAGCGCTTGAGGAAGTCGTGAATGGTGTCGGCCCCATGGCCGAGGTTGAAGCTCGCGTCCTTTATTCTGCGGCGCTAATGCGGGTCCTCAGCCACGTCTACCTTCGTGACCCTGGGGCCAACCTCGACGAGCTGCTGGAGCCTGTGGACGCCGAGCACTTAGCCACTGCTGCTGAAGCCATGAAAGGCCGAGCAGAAGCCCTCCTGGTGAAGTTTCGTGCCTTCACCACTGCGCCCAAGGAAGGTACTGCTGGTTCCGTGGCCTCGGGAGGTGGAGCTGACGGGCGCAACACCACCACGGAGGCGGGGCTCCTGGCGAATGACGGCGCTGCCCAAGGGTGATCTTCTCGTGGCTTCTTTCCTGTTTCAACTCCTGCAACATGCACCGTGCCTCATGGAGGTGTTTAAACTTGTGTTTGGTATCGTGAGGAAACCTTATGGTTTGTAATATTTGCTTCTGGATTTGCTTCGAGATTTTGCGGTTTCCTTCCTATTTGCTTTGTGTTCTGCATTGGTAGGGCCCAACCCCGCGCATACCTCAGCCGCCGTTAGCCCCGACCGGATCACCGGGACGGGACCAAGGAGTGAGGGGCTACATGACAAGTTAGGCTCCTGAGTCGCGATGCTCAGGAGTCCCCCTTGACGCACAAATAGCAAATAGGGAGGGGTGTAGGAGTAGATTTGTCGTTCTACGTCGGCAGGGCCCGTCCCATGCATACCTCAACCGCCGTTAGCCTTGCGGAACTAAGGAGTGAGGGGCTATGTGACCATTTAGGCTCCTGAGTCGCGATGCTCAGGAGTCCCCCTTGACGCTCAAACGGTCTTCATACCTTGGCTCCGCTCAGGGAGGGGCAGGCGACGACCAGGCCCGAGGGACCTGGCTGGGTGGCGTGCGCTCGGGCGTGACCCGGGCGCAGCCCCCGTGTCCTGCCCCCTCGCGTGGCGCTCCCCGGGGGAGGCGTTGCGATGAGGCCAGACACTGAGCTCTGGGCTCCCTGAGGTTGATATAGCCGTGGGCTGCCCTCAGTTGTTTATCACCAGCGCGGAGCATAGCGCTTCAGTATGTGTATGGGCATAGTCGCTCCTCGGCAGTGTCGTCAGCCAACACAGAGCATGGTGCTTCCACTGGTACGTGGGAGGGGGCCCCCCACCGGGAGGAGCCCCCGGATCGTGTACAGCCCCGCCCTGACACATGGCTGGCACGGTAGGACTAGACGAGGTGTATCTGGGCACTCGTGAGCCAGCACAGGACTCACGAGGCCCTACCTCAAGGCGGGTTGCGCCTGATCTTGAGCCTTGGGCGGCTGAGTGTTCCTGCGAGATGGTTAGATGCAAATGCTATACGTCCTCAGGTCCCGGCCCTCGAGCGAGCTCAGTCGCCACTGGTATGCCAGGTCACGATGCCGTGGACAAGGCTAGGGGTGAGGGCTGGAGAGCCAATAAGAGCTCCTGAGTTGCGATGCTCAGGAGCCCCCCTTTCAACGTGCAAGCGATTTGCATGAGGAGAAAAAGGGCCCGTGGTAGGCGGGAGATGATAATCATAGGCAGGTTAGGCATGAAAGACAAATCAGCTTAGATAGATGCAAGAAGGATACATGCCACTGGGTCAGGCCCGAGCAGCTTGGGGATGATGCAGCCCGAGGGGCACCCCCAACAAGGTAAGCTAAAGACATAAGCAAAAGGGATACATGCCGCAGGGACTGACCCACGCGACCTGGGAATAATGCAGCCCTGAGGGCACTGCCTGCTGAAATGAACTTGAAAGATGTCACCTAGTACCGTTGTATAGCGGGTGTCGTAGTAGCTCACGATGCCCAGTGAAGAGGCCGATCCTCACGAGCCACCGGAGCCCTGAGCCTCGGGAGGCTCCAGGGGTCCGGGCGGTTCCTCGAGGACCATCTCCATCTCCGCCAGGACCGCGTGGTGCCTGGCCTCCTGAGCTTCCAGAATGCTCTACAGAAGACGCTGGTGAGTGGCAGCCACGTTCGGCAGACCGAAAGGCATGTGAACGTAGTTGTGCAGCGGACCCTGGAAACATCCCACGCACGAAGGCCAGAAGCGCTCCTGAGACGCGACTCGGCTGAGCCCTGGGTAGTCGATGTAGATGCGCAGCTCCCCATCCTTGCCTGGATGGGGAGCTACGCTAGGTAGGCAGCGATCGCCGCGTATGACTCTTGATTCCTGCAGCTCCTGAGTGGTCTTGGTGATGAACTCCTGAGGGTTGGGCCTTCCTTGCCCCATGCCTTCCTAAGGGAAACGTGCCGCGAAGCATGCCTCCAAGTGGTGCCCGAGCGCCGCCCTTGTGATCTTGGCAAACTCTGAGGCCCTCCAGAAGAGAGCCCCCGAGCCTTGCCCGAGGAGGGCACTAGGCGCGCCTTCCTATGCAATGGAGGGAGGCGCCCCTTGCACGGGCGCGGATCCTGACGCGACGCCTCCGGAGATGCCAACCTCCTGAGGCCTTGAGATGGGTGATGTCTTCTTCTTCTTGCGAATTGCTTCAGGAGGGTTCTCGCTCCTGCTGTCTGGGTCCTCGATTGACGCAGCTTGGAAGGCGCGCTCGAGGGAGCACACCGCATCCTTCTCTTCGCGGGGGACTGTGATGATTCCACCGTTCCTGGCATCTTGAGGGCGTTGTAACCATGGTGAGTTATCACCATGAACTTGGCCAAGGCTGGATACCCGAGGATGGCATTGTATGGCAGGCGAATGTGGGCAAAGTCAAAGTCGATGAGCTCGGTATGGTAGTTCTTGTGTTGTCCAAAAGTGACAGGGAGGCGAACCTGCCCTATCGGAGTGTTGGAGCCATCAGTAACTCCTGATAAAGGCTTGGTTGGCTGAAGTTGATCGTATGGCACTTGAAGGTTGTTGAACGCCTCGACGGACAGAATGTTGAGTCCTGCGCCACCATCGATGAGGGTCCTGGTAACTTGCACACTATTGATGACTGGGGAACAAAGCATTGGGAGGATGCCAGCTGTGGCCGTGCACTTGAGCTGATTCGCTGAGCTGAACGTGATGGAGCACGTGGACCATCTGAGAGGGCGCGTGGCCTCGAGCTTGGGGAGGACTGCATTCACCTCGCAAGCAAACTACTTGAAGATGCACTAAGAGGCTGGGCTCTAGGCTCCGCCCAAGATGCAAGCGATAGCACGCGGCTCCTGGAAGCCCCCAGCCCCCTCGTCCTAGTGGTGGTCGTCATTCCTTCTTTGGTGGTGGTGGCAGAGGAGGAAGGCCTACGTTGCCCTACGGGCGATCCTCGCGAGGCTGATCCCTACAAGCCCCCTCGCGAGGCTGGTCCTGCCAGTGATCCTCCGTCGTCCCATCGTCCTCCACCTCTTCCTCCTCCTCGGCCGTAGCCCTGGTCATTACGCTCGGGGCGTATTGGACGGCTCTGAGCTCCTGGCATTCGTTGATGTTGTGGGTGTAGAGGTTGTGGTAGGCGCATAATCGGCTACCCTTGGACGACTCTGGCTGGCCCTGCCGCGCTTCGTGTCTGGTTCTGCTGCGAGCACAACTGCTCCTTTGCGCTTCATGTCCTTGGCCTTGGCTTTATTCTCTTCTGGGTCAGCAGCTGGAAGCTCAAGAAGGGAGAGGCGCCCCTCCTCAGCCCTTGCACCACTTGGTCGCCAGGTTGAACAGCTCCGGAGATGTGCACAGATCCTCGTGGATGGCCAGCTCCTCCTTCATCCTGACATCATGGACGCCATCGGAGAACGCTGAGATCATGGCCTCCTTAGACACCTTGGGAATCTTGAGGCGAGCGTTGTTGAAGCGCTAGATGTACTTATGCAGGGTCTCTCTTGGCTGCTGCTTGATGCGGCGCAGGTCACCCATGACCGGAGGATGGTCGCGAGTGCCCTGGAAGTTGGCGATAAAATGGCTGTGCATCTCGTCCCAGGAGGAGATCGACCCAGGAGGCAGGTTCAGGAGCCAGGTGCGGGCACCATCCTTAAGCGCCATGGGAAACCAATTCGCCATGACCTTTTCGTCTCCATTGGCCGCCTCGATGCCCAGCTCGTAGAGCTGCAGGAACTCTGCAGGGTCGGCCGTGCCGTCGTAGCAAGGAGGCAGATCCGGCATTAACTTGCCCGGCCAGGCGACGCTGCGTAGCTCGATGGTGAAGGCGCGACAACCTACCGTGGCCACCGGAGCCTTTTGCGGATGTGGGGCCTGCTCCTGATGGTCCCCACGTGCCGCCGCCAGGGGCAGCACAGGGTCTTGGCGTGCTAGTGCGGGGATGTGGTCTTGCCGTGCTGGAGCAGGGAGCACGTGAGCGCCTTCTTGAGGCCGAGGGATTTCTTGACAGCTCCTTTCTTGTCGCACGGGTGCTGGACGCGGTGGGTCTCGTCCAGGGGCCACGCACCTTGGAGCCAGGGCGCCTTCTTGGGGAGGAGTTGGCAGAGGTGTCCCCTGAGCTGCATCGCCCATGCAGGACGGAGGGCGAGGCAGCGAGAGAGACGGCGCAGGGGAGCCCCCTGCGGCGCTGACAAGCTCGGTGATGCGAGCGAGCCACTCCTCGTAGAGGTCGTCGACGGGGCGGTAGTGCAGGAGCTCATGTGTCAGGAGCAACGCAGCCTGCACATCCGTGGGAGCGCGATGAGCATAAGACGACGAACCAGCTGGAGTCAGCGACGGAGTGGCAGTGTGGCCTTCCCGCCGCACCGAGGGATGCAACGACGACGCTTGCTGCTCGTTCCCCGCCGGGCCGGTGGCGATGTTGGCGGCAGGCGATGGAGAACGATGAGGAGGCCCACTGACGAGGGTCGTCTGGGCGACGCGGGCGGCGAGAGCATCCCGACGCAAGGCGCGAGCTTGGCGAGCGTCTGCCATAGATGCGACGAAGCAATGGAACGCAAAACGGCGGAAAGAGGATTCCGGCGCACCCCTAGCTGGCGTGCCAAATGTCGGATATCGGGTTCCGGCAAAACCCTTAAGGTTCGAACTCTGGGGTGCACACGAAGATCTTCTCCCTACCGATCCACGCCCCAAAACCTCGCCGCGAATCTAAGCTACACGATGAACAACTCAAGGGACATGAGGTTTATACTGGTTCGGGCCACCGTTGTGGTGTAATACCCTAATCCAGTGTGTGGTGTGGTGGATTGCCTCTGGGGCTGATGATGAACAGTACAGAGGAAGAACAGCCTCGCAAGGGGTGTTCTTGAGCAGGCGCGGTGTTCTACTTGGAATGGATTCGATCCCCTCCTACTGTGGTGGCTAGATCTATATAGAGAGGCCCTGGTCCTCTTCCCAAATATTGAGCGGGAAGGGAGCCAACAACGGCCATTTTGAAGGGGGGCAGCTAGTACAAGCTATCTTGACTAAAGGTGGTCTTCGACTTCCAAAGGCACAGGTGATGACGCCGTCTTGGGCTCCATGGTGACCTCCGTCTTGCCATCCTGCTAGTCTTGGTCTTGTTGCACCAATATGGAAACCTTTGCCTGATGCTCTGGTACTCCGCGCCTGCGCTTGCCCCCTTTGCACCAAAGAGGAAATGAGGACACTGCGTAGGCTGGTGCCCGCCTGGCGCCCGCCTGGTCTTGATCGTCATGGCTTGCGTCACGAGCACCTCGCGAGGTACTCCTTGCCTTGATCTCTCCTCCTCCTCGCGAGCCTGCCTGGGGAGGCCGCCCCTGAGGAAGCCTTGCGTCGTCCGCCCCGCGAGGCTTGGCCCCTCGCGAGGGTCTTGAACTTGGGTGGATGAAGATAGGTCATACTGGGCCACTACTTGAGCCATGCCGCAGGCCGCAGGCAGGCAAGTCTGGGGACCCCCGTTCCCAGAACGCCACAGGTATGAAGTTTTAATCGGACACAGAGAAATATAGGGGCTTATAGTTTTGCCTCCCAACTTTTTACCTCAAAGGTAACGTCAACAACAATGCTTTATGAAAACCCACATCCATTTGGATATATATATATATATATATATATATATATATATATATATATATCAGTATCTTTCCAACACATAGTACTTGCCAAAGGATGAAGTGTAAAAAGGAAAGGCAAAGATCACCATGACTCTTGTATAAGGTATAAGACAAAATAAAAGGTAGGCCCTTCACAGAGGGAAGCAGAGGTTTTCATGTGCTTTTATGGTTGGATGCACAAAATCTTAATGCAAAAGAACGTCACTTTATATTGCCACTTGTGATAGGGACCTTTATTATGCAGTACGTCGCTTTTATTTCTTCCATATCACAAGCTTGTATAAAGCTTATTTTCTCCACACTAATAGATCATACATATTTAGAGAGCAATTTTTATTGCTTGCAACAATGACAACTTACTTGAAGGATCTCACTCAATCCATAGGTAGGTATGGTGGACTCTAATGGCAAAACTGGGTTTAAGGATATTTGGAAGCACAAGTAGTATCTCTACTTGGTGCAAAGAATTTGGCTAGCATGAGGGGGAAAGGCAAGCTCAACATGTTGGATGATCCATGGTAATATAATTTATTTCAGATATAATAAAACATAACTCATTACATTGTCTTCCTTGTCCAATATCAACTTTTTAGCATGTCATATTTTAATGAGTGCTCACAAACATAGAAGATGTCCAAGATCGTATATTTATATGTGAAAACCTCTCTTTCTTTATTACTTCCTATTAATTGCAGCGATGACCAAAACTATGTTTGTCATCTCTCCACAACTTTTATTCATCATACTCTTTATGTGTGAAGTCATTACTCTCCATAAGATCAATATGATCTCTTTATTTCTTTTTATTCTCCTCCTTTTCTTTTATTCCCTCAAGATCATAGCAAGGTAACCAAGCCCTCGACTCAAGACTAATCTTTGTTATATATAGCTCACAGACTCGATTACATAGATAAGGATCAACACAAAAACTCAAAGCTAGATCATACTAAACTTTATTCTACTAAATCAAGATATAACCAAAAGGATCAAACTAAGAAAAACTGTAAAGATAGAAGTGTGATGGTGATACGATACCGGGGCACCTCCCCCAAGCTTGGCAGTTGCCAAGGGGAGTGCCCATACCCATGTATTTATGTCTCTTCCTTCGAAGGTGGTGATGATGGAGTTGTTGATGATGTTAATTGTGCCTTCAGCTTTTTCATATTGTAGTTGAGGAGAGCAATTTCCTCCTTTAAATCATCGACCTCCAACTCCAGCTTCAAGATCTTGTCACATAAATCTCCTTTGCTTTTCTGCCAAAAATGAGAAGGAATAGATCAGTTATCAGACCAGTTAGCCCTCTTAGGAAGACTAGACTTCTTGAACTTCACGTGCATATCCCCAGGTAGAGGTAGAGGAACATCCTCCTGCTCCGAACTTGAATCATCGATCCTCATCAAATGAGCATCCTCATCATCATCTGTAGTTCGACCATAAGGAGATAGGTCCCCATAGGTCTTTGGGTCAGCAATGAGATGTGAGACATAGCTCTCTCCGTCGGAGTCTTGAGACGACATCTTGCACTAAATCTGCTGCAGAAACAACTCAAGACAAAAACATAGGATTGTGTCGTGGTACGGTGGTCAAAACTTTCGGGAGATTATATAATGAATTTCTGCCGACCAAAAGAAGTATCGTGCAAGAAAACGGAGTCCAAAGGGCACACGAGGTGCCCACGAGGCAGGGGACGCACCCAGGGGGTAGGGCGCGCCCTCCACCTTCGTGGACGCCTTGTGTCTTTCCCGGACTACTTATTATTTTCCTATTTTCTTAACTATTCCAAAACGGAGAAAAAATTCTATTACAACTGTTTTGGAGTCGGTTCACTTACAGTACCACATACCTATTCCTTTTCGGAGTCTGAAACATTCTGGAAAGTGTTCCATATGTATTCCTCCGGGGTTACGGTGTCAATAACATGGGTTTCAACATTTATGGGATTACCTGAGATATAATGTCTGATTCTTTGACCATTCACCACCTTTGGATTTGTGCCTTCGAAGTTGTTGGTTTTTCTGGCACCGGAACGATAGACCTCCTCGATAACGTAAGGACCTTCCCATTTAGAGAGGAGTTTTCCTGCAAAAAATCTTAAACGAGAGTTGTATAACAAAACATAATCACCTGCATTAAACTCATGCTTTTGTATCCTTTTGTCATGCCATATTTTAACTTTTTCTTCAAACAGTTTGGCATTCTCATAGGCCTGGGATCTCCACTCATCAAGTGAGCTAATGTCAAATAGTCTCTTCTCACCGGCAAGTTTGAAATCATAATTGAGCTCTTTAATGGCCCAATATGCCTTATGCTCTAGTTCGAGAGGTAAGTGACATGCTTTTCCTAAACCATTTTGTACGGAGACATACCCATAGGAATTTTAGATGCAGTTCTATAGGCCCATAATGCATCATCAAGTTTCTTGGACCAATTCTTTCTAGATCTATTAACAGTCTTTTGCAAAAATAATTTAATCTCTCCATTACTCATTTCTACTTGACCAGTAGACTGTGGGTGGTATGGAGATGCAATTATATGATTAACATCATACTTAGCAAGCATTTTATGAAAAGCACCATGAATAAAATGTGAACCACCGCCAGTCATTAAATATCTAGGGACTCCAAACCTCAGAAAAATAACTTCTTTAAGCATCTTAATAGAGGTGTTATGATCAGCACTACTAGTTGGAATAGCTTCTACCCACTTAGTAACGCAATCAACAACAACTAAAATATGTGTATACCCATTAGAGGAAGGGAACGGTCCCATATAATAAAAGCCCCAAACATCAAATGGTTCAATCAAGTGGATAGTTCATAGGCATTTCTTGACGTCTACTAATATTACCAATTCTTTAACATTCATCACAAGACAAGACAAACTTACGGGCATCTTTGAACAGAGTGGGCCAATAAAAACCGGATTCAATACCTTATGTGCAATTCTATCTCTAGCATGGTGTCCTCCATAAGCCTCGGAGTGACACTTGCGTAGGATTTGTTCATGTTCATGCTCAGGTACACAACGTCTAATAACACCATCTACTCCTTATTTATAAAGTTGTGGGTCATCCCAGAAGTAATTTCTTAAATCATAGAAAACCTTTTTCTTTTGCCGGTATGTGAAACTAGGTGGTACTAGTAGAGTGCCCGTGCGTTACCATGGGCTCTTGAAATAGTTTGCAAGAGTTACATGTTAAATTTCACACATACAAACAATATAACACAAACACAATTATTGAATAATTGAAGTCCAATTTTGCAATGTAAATTGATAACAAAAAGAAAGATTAACGACATGTGCATGTAACAAATTGAGTGATGTTCGACCTTAACATCTATTACAAAACTATCAATATCTAGATGACGCGCTTAAAAAAATCTTTCGCAATATCAGGAAAGTTGCCTTTAGCTTCATTCCCACGATGTTTTAGCAACTATAATAAAAACTGTTTCCTCAACTCATACCCATCTTGCACAAACATTATATGTAGTTAGTATGAAAATTTCACGCCGAAGGTCTTAAAATATGTAATGGACAATACTCACCCCGCAAACCGGCTTGACCAATTCTTTACCGTTCCACCAGAGCATAAAATGAAAAATAAAATAGCCAGACACATTCCTGCAATTTTTTTAATTAATAATACAAAGAATAAAGTGATAACAGAAAATAAATGTTTTTATTATGAATTCATTACCCGTCTATACTCGTTGAAATACCAAACAGAAATAAATGTTGTCATTTAGATATACCGGAATTTTGACCAGGCAGCTTTATTTCGAGTGCTTCTTTGGAATCCCTTACAAAACTTTTAAATTTCAGTGCATGCCTCAAATTTTCATCCTCTAACGATTGTGATGTTTGAATAGGGTCCATAATATATAGATGACGTGCCTCTTTGTCGATGATGTATGAAATGTATCGGCCAATGGATGCATAGGGAAGATAAATCTACAAGTGGAGCTATTAGAAACAACAATAAACCATGATAACAATAGACAAAATACTTTACTTATCATATTGCACGATGAGATGTTGTTGTCTATCCCAGGCAGCTATCAAATAATGTTGCCAACGTCTGGATAGTTTCCTTATCGTAAAACTTCTGACCTCGTGTTGACTCTAGCATAATGGACCTCGTGTCCCCCTCGCAGCTGATTCTCTCATCTCAACCGCCCTTCTCACTCGTCCTCTCTGCCATGGCGTTGCTGCCACCATATCTCCCCACCGTGGCATGTCGCTACCATCTTCCATCCACGCTCACCATCCCCTCCCCTCCCATCAATCGCTATGTTGCCCATCCCCTCCCCGGTTATCTGTTTTGGTCAGATCTAATGAGCTGCAGTGAGCACATATATGTCACGGTGAGTAGCCGGATTCAACGACGACATCAATATAGCCATCCCATGGCGATTTCTGGTGCCATGGGCTTCATACAATACGATTTCTAACTCGGGCAATCCGTGTCATCGATTTGGCCCTCCCAGGTCGATTTTCGGTGCTGAGGGTAACCTCCGAGTAAATTGGTGTCTTGTGCAACCACGTCCATGGCTCCTTTCCCCCGCTAGACGTTAACTGGATGGTGTCTTTCCCTCAATCCATCGCAAGTTAATTGCCCATCCGTTGCTACAGAGCATACATATTTTTGTAGTTTAATATAAACCTTTAGGATACTCGTGCAAATAGGGTAGTGTTTTCGATAATTATTTTACCATTAAATAACTCTTCATCTTCTTTTATTTTTCTTATTTCATCCACTATTTTCGTCTCTCCACCCTCCATCCAAACTTGCCACCTCTGGCAGTTGTGCATGATGCAGTCAGCTCAAATTTCCTCTTACACCCCACTCACACACACATCAAAATTCAAACCCGTCGTTCTGTGGTAGTGAACCCCTAGAGATAGCTGGACCTTCAACTTGTTATAGCTCATGTTGACTGATAATCACATATAAGTGCCTCACTTTGATACTTGACATCGCAATAGTTGTGGTAGAAACTGGTTGTGCCATCCTAAACAGGTCAAGACAATACAACTGAAAAGAGTTTCACAAATGACATCTGCATAACAAGATGTCCATACATCCATCCATTTCATCGATCAAAAATAGTTTTGTAATCACTCATTTCATTTGTCAAGATAGGAGAACATATACCTACGAGCATGCACAACAATTTCATTGATACAAACAGATTCCTAATCCTATATAGATACATTATTCCCTGGGTGTTCATCAGCTACGAGCACTTGGTACATCCTCGCCACAACTTCTGGTGGCTAACTTCGGCAACCTCAAGAAGGATTTATACAAGCATGAATTCAAACAAAAGATTAGTAGGTCATCAAAGATATTGTAATACACCAGTGAAACAGTAGCATCATGTCACGCCCAAGATGCGACCCTATCCTAAAGGAACTCGAAGGTCCCACCAAGGATAGAAGCGCATCTTGAAGACGCTTTTGCAAGGTGGATATCATTACATCAACATTACATAATAGTGGGGATACATCCAATACATACAATGTCACATGAATACATAATACAACATACAAGAACAACATCAAACTACGGATGAATCATAAACAGAAACTCAACCAATATCCACCCTGCTAGCCCAGGCTACCGGCCTGGAACCTATCCCCTAATCGAAGAAGAAGCAGAAGAAGAACTCAACGCAAGCAAGCATCGCTCTCGCGTCATGATCATCACATAACCTGTACCTGCAATTGTTGTTGTAGTAATCTGTGAGCCACGAGGACTCAGCAATCCCATTACCATGGGTATCAAGACTAGCAAAGCTTAATGGGAAAGGAAGAGGTAAAGTGGTGAGGTTGTAGCAGCGACTAAGCATGATATGGTGGCTAACATGCGCAAATGAGAGCGAGAAGAGAAACAAGCGGAACGGTCATGAAGCTAGCAATGATCAAGAGGTGATCCTGGACACCTACTTACGTCAAACATAACACGGAAACCGTGTTCACTTCCCGGACTCCGCCGAAAAGAGACCATCACGGCTACACACGCGGTTGATGCATTTTAATTCGGATCTGGTGTCAAGTTATCTACAACCGGACATTAACAAATTCCCATCTGCCACATAACCGCGGGCACGGCTCTCGAAAGTTTAAACCCTGCAGGGGTGTCCCAACTTAGCCCATGACAAGCTCTCGTGATCAACGAAGGAATAGACCTTCTCCCAGGAAGACCCGATCAGTCTCAGAATCAAGGTTTAGAAGACATTTCAACAATGGTAAAACAAGACCAGCAAAGCCGCCCGATGCGCCAACAAATCCCGATAGGAGCTGCACATATCTCGTTCTCAGGGCACACCGGATGAGCAAGACGTCGGGTTGGCATAGACCCTGGTTGCCCAGGGGGCGCTGGACATCGCTCGGTTCGGACCAGCACTTAGACAAGCACTGGCCCGGGGGGCTAAAATAAAGATAACCCTCGGGTTGGCCGACCCAAGGGAAAGGGATAGGTGGTGGTGAGGCAAATGGTAAAACCAATGTTGGGCCTTGCTGGACAAGTTTTATTCAAAGCGAACTAACAGGGGGGTCCCATAAATCACCCGACCGCGTTAGGAACGCAAAATCCAGGAACATAACACCGGTATGACGGAAACTAGGGCGGCAAGAGTGGAACAAAACACAAGGCATAAGGCCGAGCCTTCCACCCTTTACCAAATATATAGATGCATTAATAATATAAGAGATATTGTGATAGCCCAACATAAACTCTGTCCACCATGGAGCAATCTTCAACTTCACCTGCAACTAGCAATGCTATAAGAGGGGCTGAGCAAAGTGGTAACATAGCCAATCAATGGTTTGCTAGGAATGGTGTCAAAGGTTAGAGGTTCATGGCAATATGGGATGGCTTGATAAACAGGTAATAGGTAGCGCAGCATAGCGATAGAACGAAGCAACTAGCATAGCAATGATAGTAGTGAGATCCAGGGTAGCGATCATCTTTCCTAAAATCCCGCAAGGAAGAAGAACGAGTCCATGAAGAAGAAGAAGCCACGAAGACGAACCACACATAGACGAACGCATCCTCACGATCGCAACGAAAACAGTAACTAACAAGAAGAAGCACACAACATGGTAAACACACCACACATAGACAAGACATGATGCACAACAAGCATGATGCATGACCAAGCTACATGAAGCTACTCATGGCAAGAGAAGATGCAAACAAGAACAACACATCAAGGCAAGTTTAAATGAGGCCGGGAACAACATATAACAACTCCGGTAAGTCCTCATATGCATATTTCGAAATTGGTCCAGAACTGAACAAACATTATGTTCAAGTAGTTAAACAGCTTGTTAAGGTGCACCAAGATGATCTACACGAAATTCTAGTCAAGTTACATATAAAGTTCATTAGATTCGGAGCTACGGCCTAGAAGATATGAGCAAAACAAGTTAAACATGTCATTGATGCAAAAAGCACCCCAAACATCAAGAAAACACTCCAAAACAAGGATGCAACAAGATAATATGAAACTACATACAAAATCAAGCAAGTTTCATATATAGCACACTCAAAACGGAGCAACGGTGCAACACATACACTCTATACAAGTCATAACAACAATCTGTCCATAACAGCAACTAGGCATCTTACAAGCATCAAAACAACAAGCTACAGCACCCCAACATGATAACAAAATGCATGGGCATGAAGTACAGGTAAAGCACTACAAAACATGAACACTGAGCTATCTCCAGAAAACAATAGATCATGCTCCAAAACACATGGTAAGATGGCAAATAATAACAGTTTCAGACTTTAGCAGAAATAACATCAGGTTGCAATGTTTAGAGCTATCAAACAACATGCTACAGGAACTTATCATGGCAAACAAAGGCATGGCATGAATCTACTAATTGCATAGATCAAAAGTCCCTTACTGACCATGAGCCAAAAAGGATCAGAAAATATGATGGCACCCATGTGAACATGGCAAGTTATAATACAGATTCATACATGGCAAGAACAACAATAAGTAGGCATGTTGGTGAGCCTGAACCACTCACCACAGAGCAATACATGGCATGGAAAGGCAACCAACAGTAAGAAGGCATGTTTTTGAATCTAAGCATGGCAAGAGCAAGTTCATAGGGTGCATGGATCACTAGGAAAACACATGGAAACAACTGAACTTAATGTTAACAGGCTGACAGCAACATTATCAAGCAACTTTGGAGCAAGATATGAACAATCTAAAGCAAGCTATAAATGCTACCAGGGGCATGGATGGATAGAGCATGACATGTAGATCAAAACATGTTTATAGAACATCTCCATATTATGCATAGAATGATTAGTAGCAACATGTTTATATAGCATCACGAAATAACAGATTCAGCCTAGCAAAACAGCAACAGCAAGTACACTACTTAACAAGCTCGATTCACTCACCACAAGTCATTGCATGACAAGATAAGCATAGCATCATCAATAATACATGCTTGTGAAACAAACCAAGTCAAGAACAAGTCCATAGCATGCAAGGATCAAATATAGCAACCTTGGCCGAATTGAATAACAAGTAAACAATCTGCCAGGAAACATTTTGAAGCAAAAGTAAAGCACTCAAATGACATGCTAGACTACTCCAAATTGCAAACAAGGGCATGAATGGATAGACAATAACCATATGTTCAAAACACCCTTACTGAAGTATCTCAAAATAAGCATGGATCTCTCTGTAGCATCAAGTTTACATGGCATCAAAATAACAGCAGAACAGGGACTAAAATCAGCAATATCACGAAGCCTAGTTTGCATGCTTGTGCTAGTCACCACATTGATCACAAAAATACATGGCATACACCCCTGGAAATATGGCATGGCATAGATCAACATACATGTAGACATCAACCTCATAGGATGCACACATCAATCATGGCAAAAATGACAAATGAGCAAGTTATAACAGTTTCAGCAGGTTAACATCAACATGCACTCTTCCAACAGCATTTCGGGCATCAAGATGAGCTCAAAAGAAAATTATGCAATGGAATGAAATGAATTACTCGTCGAGGCGAACAATTTGACATATTACACGCACGAAACGGAGCTACGGATGCAGAGATACAATGCAATGAATATGGCATGATTATGCAATAAAATGGGGACTTGGGCGAAATCGAGGTCAACCTTCGGGTTGTGGCACGCGGATCGAGGTGGCCAGGATCTCGCCGGGGATCGCCGGAGGATGGCCGGAGATGGTCGAGAGGGCACCGGAGAGGAGGGGGCCGGCGAGGGGGCGCCGGATCCGGCCTCCCCGCGGCCGGATCTGGCCGGGGCGACGCCGGCGGAGCTCGCCGCGGGGCCGGGCGAGGGCGGCGGAGCAGGAGGGCGCGGTCGGCGGCGCGGCTCTCCGGAGGCCGGCGACGAGGCGAGGCGAGGCACACGGGAGGCGGCGCGGGGCGCGCGGTCGGGCGCGGGGTCGGCGGGGCCGGCGGCGGAGGAGCTCCAGAGCGGAGGCGGCGGGGTCGCGCGGGGCTGGCGGCGAGACGGCGACGCGCTCCGGCGCGGCGGAGCAGCGCGCAGAGGCGGCGGCAGCGCACGCCGACGGCGGGGCAGAGGCTCGCTGGCGGCGGGGCGCGGGCGGCACCGAGCGGGCCCGGCGAGGCCCGGTTTGGCCCCGGCGCGGGCCGGATCTGGGCCCCGGGCGGCGGCGGCGATGTGGGCGCGGGGGCGGTGAGGTGGCGGCTCCGGATTGGTTGGGGAGGTGGCGGAGATGACGTGGCAGCCTCTGATTGGCCGGGGTGAGGTGGAGGCTGGACATGTCCAGCGCGGGATGGACATGTCCGGCGGCGCGAGGAAGAGGGAGGCTAGGGTTAGACCGGGATTTCGGGGGAGATGCACATATATATAGGTAGAGGGAGCTAGGAGAGTCCAAATGAGGAGCGGTTTTCGGCCACGTGATCGTGATCGAACGACCGAGAGCATGGAGGGGAGTTATATGGGTTTTGGGCCACTTTGGAGGGGGTGTTGGGCTGCAACACAAAGAGGGCTTTGCGGTTACCCGGTTAACCGTTGGAGTATCAAACGAGCTCCAAATAGCACGAAACTTGACAGGCGGTCTACCGGTGCTATACCAAGGCCGCTTGGCAAACCTCGGGCCATTCCGAGAATGTTTAACACCCGCTCACAACAGAAGACAAAACGGGAACACCGGATGACATAGGAGTGCCGGATTGCAAAACGGACAACGGGGAAAAGGCTCGGATGCATGAGGCGAACACGTATGCAAAATGAAATGCACATGATGACATGATATGAAATGCATATGATGACATGGCAAAGTGCAACACGCAAGCAAATGACATGGCAACAACGGCGAATAACTGGCAGACACCTGGTGCATCGAATCCGGGGCGTTACACATCAATAACCTAACCTCAACCTCATACATACCTCATGCATGACAAAGAGAGACAAAATTTCCTAGGCTGTTAATTCTCAAGTACCTAACAGTGATAGTTCAGAATTCCATGATAGAGAAATTATGCATGTAAACAATGGTCCGAGAAGCACTGCATTTTCTATTAACTAGTAGAATGCGATAACAAAATCGTATATCTAAGAACTAATTGTGTTTGAAGAGGCAATATTTGGCTCCACTTTAGATAAATGAAATGGATGTCATGAGTTCGGTACAGCCAGCATTAAGGTATGTATATTTTGAATTTGAGACATGTTTCCGCTAGGTACTATGCAAAGACTAAACCTGGCATTAATACTAATTCAAAATTTGATGTGAGCATAAGACAAGAAACAACAACTCAATATTGCAGCATGTTACAGCCAGCAATAAGGTATGTATATTTTGAATTTGTGACATGTTTCCGTTGGGTACTATACAAATACTAAACCTGACATTAATACTAATTCAAAATTTGATGTGAGCATAAGACAAGAAACAACAACTCAATATTGCAGAGACCATATCCGCTGCCTTATCTTCTTCCTCCTCTTTGTCAGCAAGATCACGACTGATCTCTAAGATTCGAAGCCATGGCACCCCAAAACCCAATCATGTTTCCCAAAGTACATACGCAGCTAGTATACATGATGGAAGATGGCTTATAATAAGACCACAATAAATAAATAAATTGCCATAGACTGAAGTACAACCAACGTTTCGGATTGTAAACATGAGTGACTAAATTGTTTTTGCATTATTTTAGCTAAAATAACTGGAAAATGTATTTATTATTATTATTATTATTATTATTATTATTATTATTATTATTACTACTATTATTATTATTATTATTGTTGTTGTTGTTATTTATTATTGTTATTCGCATTGCCAGCAATGTATACGCTTGTAACCTAACCATAATCTCTTCAAAAAATTAAAACATCTCTTCAATTGCCACTAATGTGAACTATTGGTTTCTTTTTTTCGGACCGGTAGTGAATAAGCTTGACTGAACTACTGGATAGTGTGACACATTTCCCAATCATTTGACACTGAAATTTTAGAAATGGGAAGGTTACAACTAACGAGTTGAAATAAACTTCAGTCATAGATGCTAGTATAACTCCACCAAAAACCGACATGAGAGAACCTACTACTGGTAAAGAAGGTGTCCGCCAGAACAGAATAACATAATAATTATCTATTTCCACACATTCCATTTGTCAGGACAGACCACTTGATAAAGTCTGAAACCAAATACCAGCCTGAGGAATAAGACAGATAGTAGAATAGGGAAGATGGACTCCATGGCCTCGATGTGCGTCAAGGAGACCAAACTCATGTTGGTGATGACATTGCCCATCAGGTGTATTAACGGCAAAGGCAGGATCTTTCCGTACTACACAAAAGTGTAATTCATTCATTACAAATTTGCATTACTTTAGAATGTCACATGGATCATGAATGTCTTACCGAAAAGGAAATATTTAAATCAAAACACTATCAGGTAAATTTTAAAAAGGGACGATTTTTCAGTCACTCATGTGAGGCCTTATACCATTGTAGAAGCTAAAGCTTGTTTGAAAAAGGTAACCGTGGATAAATATATGTAAGAAAAAAAATTCATGCCAAGTTTTTAAGATAAGCATCGACAGGAGGTTGGGACCTTTTTTATTTTGTTCCTAGGGGGCTCCGAGTTTTCTGTCGCGACAGCCTGCAACCATGAATCATGTTAGCACGAAACATTCCGTCATGCTAATTTAATGTAACAAGAGCACAACTGAAGCAAAGAAGATCAAAAAATGAAAAAAAAATAGATCAGCATTATAGACAAAAAAATCCAGATGAATGAATAAAACAACTCTTTTTCCTAAATCTAACATAGCAGAGTATGCATGTCTAGCTACTAAAATTACTACACATGCAATGTAGTTTGTTTAAGATCCAATAAGCTCATAACCTTGTTTTAACACAATTTCTTTCAAAAACCCAACAAGGATTAAGGTTGTAATACTAAGAGAGAACGCCCAAAAAGCTACATGATTTTCCTGATTGACATATTGTATAGAGTTCTTTCAAGGTCTTTCATAAATGATTATGTTTAGAACAAAACCAACATAAGGAAAACTGACATTGTTCTATCCTTACCAACTGCCGCATTAGTAAGAAAACTGAAACTTCTTTTAGCATCCCCAAAAAGTTGCTTTGCTCAAAGAACGAATTATCTGGACCTAATTCTTTTGTCATCCAGAAGGAGGTTGCTCTGCACACAAAAACAAACAAGAAGAAATGACCTTGTAGGAGTGCATGATAAAAAAAGTTGTGACATTAGAACGTTGTCAATGACACATATAGGAGCAAGCTATATCACAAATTATTCTCAGGAGCTAGTTAAGTTACCAACAATCATTTATTATTAACCTCAAGCACTACTTTAACTCAAAGAACGTAAAAATGAGGAAAATCTGACAAACATAAACATTTGAATTTTGGACACTGCTGAGATCAATATTCAGATAGCTTGATGTTTAAAAAATCCTATCAGTGCTTTTGGAATAGTTATGGTCAGAATGGGCCATTTGTTTCAAGATTTGACCAATATGCAGTATATTCTCATATGGCAACCTATACATGAACACCAACTTGTAGAGATCAATTTTTTGCGAATGTACTTGCTGAATAATATATAGTCTTCAATTGAAATATTGTATCTCGGTCTTCTGTCAGCAACATCTAAGATTTCGTAAGCTCTGATAGTAAAAGCTCAACAAGTGCAAGAATTGGAACATGGAAGAAGCTTACGTGGGCATGATGCCATCGGTTTGTATGCCAAGATCGTGGTTGTAGAGCTCCCTCTATCTCCCTTGCCAAGATCTCCCTCCGACCAGCAGTAGAACAACTGCTCCTGCTGCTTTTGAACACTCCTTCCACGCTACCGTAGATCAGTTGGTGGTGTAGACCAACTCTCGCTTGTATCATCACGTTGAACACAATATACGTCTATGTTTACTTTCCTTGTGGGTGCTAATATAGAGGCGCTAGGATATCCATCCTGCTCGATTGCCTGTTGAGCCATTGATTCCCGGCATAGGGGCCGGGGTGCATTGACGCGAGACATAGCATCGAGTGCCTAGGTATCTCTTGTCGTGTTGGATGAATTGCTGCTACGTCGGCCAATTATATTAGCATTAGGTACCGTCTGTGTTGAAACAGATCTGCGCTTAGGTGTTTCTTTTTACTGTATTTTACAAAAAAAATTAGCTCTCTTAAGCGCGTGTATAAGAGTCTTGCATTGAAGATGTCCTAAAAAGCGCATGTCTTCCAGTTTGGAGATTGCAGAGAGTATAAGACATTCAAAAGGAGTCAAAGGAGCATAAATAAATAATGTAGGTGCCAAAACAGAAACAGGTATACATTTTTTTCATATGCATTATAAACTCAATAGAGGAAGAGAAGTGCAGAAACATCCTCGTATGCTCCAGTTGGACCTCTCTTGCCTATCGAGAAAACAAGATAACACTTGGTTAAAAAATCAAGAGAAACAACCATCCAGAGTTACTTGACACTGAAATGGATGTATCTATAGACATACATTTCAGTGTCAAGTAATTCTGCACGGAGGGAGTATCTGATTACTTTAGTTCTCAAGAAATAATTGGACTAAAAGGAGAAAACAGAGGAATATGAAAGGTATGAGACTTGGAAAGGATGTCTAGAAACTAATTGGAGGCACACTGTTATCAACACATATGAAAGAACACTCTTCAAGTTACAAAAGGAACTTCCTTTGATGTCCTAAGCTAATTCAGTCTCCACTGTATGCATTGTTATTATCTTATAGTACAAAATAAAATAAAAACTAATTATACCTCCAGATGTTTATACTACATGGAAGATAATTATTGGAGAAAAGCGACCAATAAAGCATGACTGAAGTTTAAAATTTGCATCCCTAATAAGTAATCATTGTACCAAAGGATTTGATCTGTGAGCATTTTCCTTTTTCCCAAGCAACAACATCGAACTTTTCAGGAGAAGGGTATATACAATATTTACTAAACTGAATGCTTTCCACCTGTTTCTAAAAGGAATGGACCCTTCATCTAGTCCTTTGCTATCTCCTACAAATACTTTAAAGAGTACACCTACACTGTGGCAAATAATGCAATGCCTAGAAGTAAATCAATCAATTTTGGCACATACGTACTTGCATGGTGTTCTCCTCCTCTATCAGCATTTGTCAGTCCAATTTGTGCATGCATGAACAATCCACATCAGTTAAGAACATTGTACAAAAGTAGGCACATTAGTATATTGGAAGTGGTAAGGAATAAACACTAAAACATAGTTCCTGATATTAGCTATTAAAGCAGGAGCATAATTTTCACACCAAGTAAGTCCCTACAGAAAGCACACATCAAAAGATGAGAGAACATTCATGGACATGAAACAAAATAAATATGAATGAATCCATCTATATGATTTATATGTAAGAACAATGTGTGGCTGCTGTATTAGAAGATGTCCTTTGAAAGATCAATTCATGAGAAGGCAGCAGGATTTGTATTGATCCTTATATATTGTCCAAATTTCTATATTGGAACCTAACAGAAATTGCACACATTTAGCTTGTAGTGAAGATTTATAGAAATTAACTGCGAGCGACATTCTCTAATAATTAATCGTACATTCTGATTGTAACGCCGCAGAACTGATGTGCCAGGTGTCTGCCAGTTATTCGCCGTTGTTGCCATGTCATTTGCTTGCGCGTCACTTTTTGCCATGTCATCATGTGCATCTTATTTTTGCATACGTGTTCGTCTCATGCATCCGAGCATTTTCCCTGTTGTCCGTTTTGCAATCCGACACTTCTATGTCCACCGGCACCCCCTTTTGCCCCTTTTCTTGTGCGGGTGATAAACTTTCTCGGAATGGCCTGAGGTTTGCCAGGCGGCCTTGTTACACCATCGGTAGACCGTCTGTCAAGTTTTGTTCCATTTGGAGGTCGTTTGATACTCCAACGGTTAACCGCGTAGCCCGAAACCCCTCTCTCTTTGCAACCCAACACCCCTCCACCATAGCCCACTAGCCATCCAAACCCCCTCCATGCTCTCGGTCGTTCGATCATGATCGTGTGGGTGAAAACCGCACTCCATTTGGAGTCTCCTAGCTCCCTCTACCTATAAATATGTGCCCTTCCCCGAATTTTCGCGCAGACCAAACCCTAACCTAGTCCCTCTCCGCCGCCAGACGTGTCCGCCAGCGCCGGACATGTCCACCGCCGCCCCCGACGAACCAGGCGCCGCCACGTCATCGCCCGAGCCTGCCCTCCACCGCACTGTAGCGACCCGACCAGAATGGGTCAAGTCTCTGTGCTTACGTGTCATCCCTGGATCGGTATGCTGACACACACAGTACTCGAGGATTTATAACAGAGGTAAATCACATGTATAAAGTAGCGTAAATACTATTACCTCAATCCAAAATAGCGGAAGTAACAAGGTTGTGGATTCCCATCAACACCAACGGCAAAGTTGAGTATAGGAAATCGTAACCCTAACGTATCACTTACTCATCGTAAGATCCTGCAACATGAGATGTTGCAGCCACAGAGGGTCAGTACATTGAATGTACTGGAAAATTCACACCATAGAGCAATGATGAATAAAGGCTATCACTACATGCATATTTGGCTGGTGGAAAAGCTCTATGGTTACAGTTTTTGCGAAAAGCCAATTTTTCCCTACTGCAAAGGAATAAATTTATTTAACTATCATGGTGGTTGTTAAACATTGAGAATGGTTGACAGCATTCTCAATCCCAATTAAAAGTACTCATTAACGTCCCAACAATATTAATTAAGGAACAATTGTATTGGTGCCCCTAGTTGGGTCACGCTCGACTGATTTGCCCCTAGTTTTTCAACAATTGCGGTTTTGCCCAGCTCTCTTCACTCGCCTTGTGTTTTTGCCCTTCCGGGGCGGTTCCGACCAATGAGCAGTCGCCACGTGGCGAACCTTGATTGGTCGGAACCGCCCCGGAAGAGCAAAAACACAAGGCGAGTGAAGTGAGCTGGGCAAAACCGCAATTGTTGGAAAACTAGGGGCAAATCAGTCGAGCGTGACCCAACTAGGGGCACAAATGCAAAAATCCCATTAATAAAGTAACATGATGAGATCAACAGGATAATCCAAGTACTAGATACTCAAGATGTCCATAACCGGGGACACGGCTAACCATGATTAGTTTATACACTCTGCAGAGGTTTGCGCACTTTTCCCCACATGACTCGATCGCCTCCGCTTGGTTTCCCGCACTACATGGTGTTTGAGAAACGGATGACCAAGACATAGTCTTTCAGAAGCACTAGCACGTTACATAAGGGGTAGACCGTACCAACCTACATCCCCTACATCTGCTAGTCCACCCCGTAAGAGTTCGCACAACTTAGTCAACTATGCTAGAGCCCATAATAGCATGTGGCTGCACACGGAAGTTTCTAGTTTGAATAATCTCATGATCCCTTTGAGCCTGGGTGGCGGTCCGAAGAAATACAGGCAAGTCCTGCTAGAAAATAGGTGCCTCAATCCACCCAGATGTGTGTTTAAGTTGCCACCTTAAATAAACCATTAATTAACAATCTCACATCTGTCATGGATATTCACTCACCCAATCCACGTCTACTAGCATAGCATGGCATAATAAGCAAACATAGAAGTAACTCCCAAAGGTTTGAAAATAAAACAGGTAATAGGTACTACCTCATCTACTTCCCATCCCACAATTTATTTAGATCCTAATCATGCAATGTTTGAGGATTGAAACTAATGCATAAAAACTGGGTAATAAGGAAGTATGATCAAAGTGTGAACTTGCCTGCAATGTTGATGAAGATGATTCGCACTCAAAACTCTTGATAGATCTACTCGTCACACTCTGGTCAATCTATCGTGAGCAAGCAATAGTAACCACACATAAGCATTCACTCAAAAGATCGGAAAGAACGAAGAACACAATTCGGAAAACATCAAAATCAATCAAATAACTCTTGCAACATAAAACAATTTCTAACAGTACCAAAATTAAGTGAATTTGGCCTTATCAGAAAGTTCAGGTCAAGATCTTCGAGTTGCTAAAAGAATCACTCAAATCGGGGTTATAAAACTCAAGTTACGATCCAACGAAGTTCAAATACAAAACTATTTGAAATTCAAATTTTAAACTTTCAAAAATATGTTTAAGTTGTTTTACTGGATATAGGGGATCTTAACGAAGAAGTGGGAGTTGGTTTCGTTGAATTTGGATAAACGAGTAAAAAGTTGTGAACGTTTGAAAACCAGGGGCTAATCTGTAAATAAATATATTCACAGATAGGTCCCTGACATAATTTAAACAGAAAAAGAAAATGAATAAATAGTGAACGTTCGCTACGAAAACCTAACGAACGAAAACATTCGCTGAAACTACCTAAACAGAAAACGTTCATTACATAACTAAACTGTCACATCCCTAGTTCTAGTATGCACTGAGCTAGCTAGTCATGTGTTACATCATGTTTAAATTCTTTTGAAGTTGAAATGGGGATTGCCTAAACCCTAGCACCTAAGAGAAATCAAATAGGTTCAACTAAAATAATTTCCAAGAACCCAAAATGGTCTTAGAAAAATGTTCATGATTTTTGGAAATGCTGGAAACAGCAACCAGAGGTGATGTACATTTTTCCTAGCCATCTTGGATTTTACCTCAACACATATTGTATTTGATTGGGGCTCCAAAACATTGCTATAAATATGTTGACAGCTCTAAATATTCTGAGAAATATTGAGGGACACCGGATTAATCCAGAGAGTGCCCAGAAATATTCTCAGAATTATATAAAAATTATTTAGTGCTAAACTAAATCAAAACAGAGCAAATAAATAGAAAGCAGAAACTAAATAAGGAGAAAGAGAAAGGAATTACCTGGCGCTTACCTACAGCCCAGCGGCCCAGCTGTGCTGCCCAGCCCACCTGGCCCATGCCAGTCATCACCTACCTCTGCCAGTAGGCAGAGGAGGGAGACAGCGCACGCGCGCACGCGGCGCCACGCACCTCCCTGCTCGCCTGCGTCATCGAGGCCACCGCGACGCCTCGGGCCTTCTCTTCGGCGCCGCCCCGAACCCCTGGACACCACTCCCCCCCCCCCCCCTGCGCTCTCTCCCTCGTCCTCCCCCGCTATGGCCGACGCGCTCGTCGCCGCCGTTCGCTGCCACGCGGCCACAACCATCCCCCTTGACCTCTCTCCGTGTTCTGAAGGACCGCCACGACCGCCTCTTTCTCCTCGATGAATCACGCAAGCCCGGACGCCCCGTAGAGCGGCCTTCAACACCGTCTTCTTCCTCGATGCCGTGGATCGCCGTCGTCGATTTCGCCGCGTACAGGACCTCCCCGAGCACTCTGAGCGTCTCTACGAGATCACTGTGAGCCCCCGCATCATCTCCCACTGTTTTCCCTCTTGTTTTCGTCCTCTAGCCGTGGCCCCCTTTTGAGTGAGCGCCGCCGTCCGCCATGGGCGTCGGCCATGGCTCTGCCGTGCCTCTCCGCTCGAACTCTTGAGCTAGTTGTGCTCCCCGCACCTCCAGGAGGCCGTAAAACTTCTTGTCTTCCCCAATAATGCACCGTAGCGCTATTTAGCCACTTGCCCGAGCTCCGGCCGCCGCCTCCGTTGTTGCTGCCGTCACTGCGGGCCTCCCCTCGCCTAGCCTCCTACCCTGTTGGACGCGGTGAACTCCCAGCGTTCCAACGAGCCAAACCCCACCTCAAACCGTGGGCCGTAGCAAAATCTCGATGACCTCCGCCGCGTTTTTGGTCATCGCCGGCCAAACTCCGGCGGGGTCGACGTGGCCCGTCATTAGCCACTAATGACCCTACTAATTAGCCTCTCTCTCACTGACATATGGGTCCCACGCCCTTAACTAACCACGGTTTAAACTTCTATTTAGTTTAGGTTAATCACAGTGGCCCCACGCGTCGGCGTTGACCTCGCTGACGTGGCCGTTGACCGGGGCCACCTGTCTGTGTAACTAACTGGCACTGGGTCACTGACCAGTGGGTCCCGCTGGTCAGGTTTGACCTGGTCAGCCACAGCCGACCTGCTGACGTAATGCTGTTGTCATGCTGATGCAGTAATATTTTCTGGAATTTAAAATAAATCAAAAATGATTTATTTATTTTAGAAAATATCCAAAACTTCTAAAAATCATATAAAATCAACCGTAACCCCAAATGAAACAAATTATATATAAAAAATGATCAGAAAAATACAATCTATCCATCTGTACCATTTTCATGCATGTTTGATCAAGTTAACTTCACTGTTTAGGATGAAACATGAATAGGACAACTTGGATAATAGTTTTGGAGTTGGGATTTCATGTAGTTTTGAATTCCACTTCAATCAAAATGACTTGCTGTTGCATTAGCCCAAATCACAGCATATTGCCATGTCATGATCATGCATCATATTGTTGCATTGCATTGATTGTGTTTCTTCTTTGTTTGCCGGTGTTTGTCCCCTCTCAGTAGACGACGTACCGACGATGAGTTCGATGACACCGATGAAGAACTATATTATCTTCAGAAGTGCCAGGCAAGCAAAACCCCCTTGTTCATTCCGATACAATCCCACTCTCTCGCTCCTGCTCTCTTTTACTGCATTAGGACAACAATGATTCAACTGTTACATGCTGCGGTAGTTGAACCCCTTATCCTCTGCATGACCTGTCATTGCCACAGTAAATAGATGAAACCCACTAGCATGAGTAGGAGTTGTTTGAGCCCTGATGTGCCTACTCATTCATGCTTGTTTGTCATGCCTGCTATTGCTTAGAGTTGTGTCAGGTCTGATTCATCGGGGATGAATCGGAGGTGTGTGAACATGTCCTACTGTTGAGAGCTAAGTGTGTGAACACGATTTGGTAAAGGTAGCGGTGAGAGGCCATGTAGGAGTACATGGTGGGTTGTCTCATTGCAGCCGTCCTCAGGAACTGAGTTCTGTGTTTGTGATCCATGAACAGTTACTACCACACATTGGGTTCTGGTAACTCGACCCCTCTCGGCTTCTTAATCACCCTTGCTCTCTGTCCAGGAGTTGCAACTAGTTGCTGGTGTTTGTAGGTAGTGTTAGTAGTCTACCAAGTGGCACCCGGTACAGGTGGGCTTGGGACAGACTAGGCACAGTGGCCCGGTGTACCAAGTGGCACCCGGATGGTGGACTTGGGAACCCAGCACACATCGTTTGGGGCCGTGAGCGACACCCTGGCCGGATCTCTTTGCGGATGGAACCCAAATAGGCGGTAAACCTGGACGAGAGACTTGAGTGTTTAGGTAGGCCGTGGCCGACTCCCTCGCCCGGCTTCCGCTTGAAGGTTGCCGAGGTACATGACGTGTACAGGGCGATAAGTGGCGAGAGCGTGTGTGAAGAAGTACACCCCTGCAGGGTTATCATTGTCTATTCGAATAGCCGGATTCCTCGGATATGGAAACTTGGACCCCTTGCATAGTTCATAGACAAGTGAAAGTGGATACTCTAAAATACGCAAGATAAGCGTGAGTGCTATGGATGGCGTTCTCGTAGGAAGACGGGAGCGGATCCATAGTGGTGTATTGATATGGCGAATATGTGGACTCGTGTGCGCCACCTCAAAGAGTTACTTGCAGTCGTAGTTTAGGATAGCCACCGAGTCAAAGCTGGCTTGCTGCAGTTAAACCCCACCACCCCCTTTGTTGATAATGATGCATACGTAGTTAGTTCTGATGTAAGTCTTGCTGGGTACATTTGTACTCACGTTTGCCTATTTTATGTTTTTGCAGAGAGACATCAGTCTCGCTAATAGTTCCGCTTGGACTTCAATGTTTAGCTTGTTACCTCAGCTACGATCTTGTGCCCTCGGCAGGATCTAGTAGATAGTGAGGCTTCTCAGCCTTTTTCATTTGTAGATGTCTGTACTCAGACATGTTAAGCTTCCGCTTGTGCTTTGACTTGTATGCTCTGAGTGTTGGGTCATGAGACCCATGTTTGTAATATCTCGCTCCTCGGAGCCTATTGAATAAAATACTTGAGTTGTAGAGTCATGTTGTGATGCCATGTTGTATTTGCACATATCAAGCATATTGTGTGTATGTTATTGAAATGCTTGGTATGTGTGGGACCTGACTATCTAGTTATTTATCCTTAGTAGCCTCGCTTACCGGGAAATGTCTCCTAGTGCTTCCACTGAGCCATGGTAGCTTGCTACTGCTCCGGAACACTTAGGCTGGTCGGCATGTGTCCTTCTTCGTTCCTGTGTCTGTCCCTTCGGGGAAATGTCACGCGATGAATACCGGAGTCCTGTTAGCCCGCTACAGCCCGGTTCACCGGAGTCCTGTTAGCCCAGTGCTACAGCCTGGATTCACTCGTTGATGACCGACACGTTCGATGCTGGGTCATGGATGCCTGTCCCTGTAAGTTTGTGCCACTTTGGGTTTACGACTAGCCATGTCAGCCTGGGCTCCTTATCATATGGATGCTAGCGTCACTATCATATACGTGTGCCAAAAGGCGCAAATGGTCCCGGGCAAAGGTAAGGCGACAGCCGTGGGAATACCGTGCGTGAGGCCGCAAAGTGATATGAGGTGTTACATGCTAGATCGATGTGGCATTGAGTCAGGGTCCTGACAGCTTTGGTATCAGAGCTTGACTGCCTGTAGGATTACCAAGCCAAACTGGTCGAAGTTGAGTCTAGAAATGCTTTAGTTATATAAGGGAATTGATCGTGGAAGGGAACGTAAGGCTCTTTTTACTCCTTTACCTTATGCCCTTCTGATCTGAGTCATCCTCTTCTCTTCTACGGGGGTTAAGAACTAGGCTCCTCATCTTCCTATCAGGATGACGTGTTACTAATCCATAGACTTATATGATTGATGGTTTCAAGCTTCATTTCAGTTCCTACTACTTCCGTATGTTAACTGTTGATCTCGAACCCTTGATATTGTGCTTCTGAGTGGTTATGCCACCATTTTTGTAGCATGTCTCAAATTTTTGAGCATTTACAGCCGTTATGCTGTCCGAGTCATCCCAGGTTTCTAAATAGTTTGATGCATTTGCAAATCCCTCCTCCCGTTCCTGATGTCCTTTTGGGCCAGATTAAGCACACTAATCGGTGAGTTGAGGTACTCTATTGCCTCGACATATATGTTGGAGTTAGTATTATGACCCTAGGTGTTTTAGGGAGTCACCTAGTAATCTAGCCATGTTTTGTGTTCCCAGTGTGATGATTCTGGCCACCAATCTCGAAAGCATCCCGTGATGCCATTTAGTAGTAGGTATTCTACTCCTGGGTTCTTGACCCAAGATTCACTCTACTTACCTCGTGTTGATAGTGTTGCTCGTACCTTTAGGATATTAGTAACCTTCGCGATAGTCCTCGAGGTCCGTGGTATTTCCTTCTTCCAAATACCATGAACCATTAAGGCAGAAGTTCTTTGAACCAAAATACCACAATCAGAGTACTCTTGAGGAGTTCTCCATTCATAATTGTGATTCTGCCAGTTCTACCTTTCTGCATGGGTTATCCGGAAGAAATGTTGAGCCTCGTTCGACATGCTAGTCCATGCATCCACAACTCAGAAAATCATATGTTCTTTTGAGTTGTCCCATTTTAGTTGTCCTCCGACCCTCGTCTATCAATTGATAGTCAAGAGTATGTGTGCATTCGTTCATCGATGCCTACTACTCTTGTGGTCCGTCAAGCCATTCTATTCTGGAATGACCAGGAGAAACAAACTCCAGTACCTCATCCATATCCAGGATTGGGTCAAAGCCGTTGTATTTCGCAGATCAAAATGCCAATCCAGCTTTTGCTCTGTTCTACCCTGGAGTATTACCATCTTTATATCAAGAATGTCATGGGAATTGCACACCATCCTATGAACTCTTGACGTAGTGATACTTCTCGCCATCCTTATTCATTCCTCGGTTCTGTGTTGTTGCAGCCGGAGTGCCGACAAGTGAATCGTGATGTGTGAACTCAATACTCCTAGCAACTCGGTTGCTTGGTAGTTAAAGGACAATAATTTCATTCTTAGCATGTTGGTTCTTGAATCATCATTCTAAGACTGATTGTGCTACCTAGTCCTTATTTCCTGGTGCACTCTCCGATCAATAAGTTAGGATTGTGCCAATCCCTCGCTCTTTTGATCATATCATCTTGCCCTGAAAAGCAAGGTTGTTCTCGAGCTTAGTAACATATCGGTGGTTCGTGATTTTTCGAATATCTTCTCGGAAGTATTACCAGGTTGTTCCCTGACTGTTGTGTTGAGCTCGTGATCAAGTTGGTTTCTTGTAAACCACCCTTTCTCCAGGAATCTGTGTTGGATACCCTGAGCTAGTTGGTTAAGCTAAACAACAACTTGGAGAGTTGGAAGATAAAAGCTTGCCTGACTTAGTTCGTTCCAAAGGGATATTCTTGTGTAGTGTGTGTTGAAGAAAGATGATATCTGCATCGATTGGTCCCTGTGATCAGTTATTGGACCTATTGTCTTATCAATCCTTTGATTTGAGTATGGGCTATC
This sequence comes from Triticum timopheevii, assembly GCA_963921465.1. Taxonomy (NCBI): domain Eukaryota; kingdom Viridiplantae; phylum Streptophyta; class Magnoliopsida; order Poales; family Poaceae; genus Triticum; species Triticum timopheevii. Next base: position 245,618,505 of record OY997262.1, on the reverse strand, counting down.
ATCAAGTCGAATTAGAACCAAGGATGTTCGTAATGTTGTCTTACTCGTGGTTGATCCCTCGAGCATACACCATTACATCTTTTGGTCTGACCAATACTATCACCGTGTTCACATGATGGCGGAAGTCCAGTGATATGGAAATTCCGATGAGTTGTTGTTGAGCCCATCAGCAGCATTTTGTCTCCCCCATGACTCATGTTGAACATCAACCTAGTGTTGGAAACTTTTATATGCATTATCTTCATGTCCCATCCGTGAAGAATATGTTGGATGAAAGAAGTGACTTTCTCTGATTCACGTGCATCTGGTGCAAGTTGCCGCCGTAAGTTCGAGAAAGATTGTTTTTGTTCCCCCCTGGTACCATCCCAAGTCAGTCATGCATGTGCGAAGTATGCTATGGTTTGATAGGCTCGCAACCTTAATTCCATATGTATCCCTAGCACACCAAGCCACTAACTAATTTGTTCAAGGACAAGAAGTTCCTTCATAAGAGCTAATCATGACTTATGTTAGGACTTCGTTATCCTCGATGATGGTTCCCCACCTGAACTCGGTAGTGTTTTATTTATAAGACTACTACGTGGTCATGCTTGTTTTGGACAGTGTGTTCACAGGTTTGTAGCAGAACCAGCTCATGTTTTGGAGCTTGCTATTGTAGTTCATTTCTTGAGAATCTCACAACATCGTCTTGTCGATTTGTGTTGCAAAATTTCTTTTCCAGACATCATGTCCTCTTCCCGACCAGATCTGAATCATAGGCAGATACGATGGTTGGAACTTTTCCAAGATCTATGATGTAGGTCCCGACAAGGTCGATGTTGGCCGACACACCTAGCCGGAAGATCTATTATTGTAGTATGTTGAATGAGCAATTCGACCATTTTCTCCATGAGGATTTGGTATGACTTATTCCACAAGTTGTTCCTTATGGATTTTTGTGCTTCCGAAGTCCGACCTTTACTTGATGGCCATGTTGATGTTTTAAGCATTGACCATGGTACCTAGTACATCAAGGGGAACATTAGAAGCGGAGTGCTAAATGTCTCTCGGTCGATCATCCAGATTTTGTTCCCTTGGCCTCGTTAAGGTGAAATCTGAGAAGGTGGTGTCTTCCTTTGCACCTGCATTGTCCATCACTATTCATCATGGTAGTAAGATGTGTTGCCAGGATCCTTGGCACGGATGTTGGTAAAACCTTGATGAATATGGAAATGCTCAAGTTCTTGAAGGCATGCTCAGGCACTAGGTTACATCCTCGGTATCAATTGGAATGTGCCTTCCATTTGCCGAATTGCCCTATAACCGTAGTTTCCTTTCCAAACTAAGTATGCCATTTCTTCGAATTCCTTCAAACGATCGTTTGTGAATTGCCATTAGCCTGGTCTAAAGAGCTTCAATAATCCTTTTCGATAGAGTTTCTTTCTGTCGTCGTCGTGTTAGATGAAGATCTCGAAAGCAAAGATGTCAAGATCAATTTGGAGCAATGAATCAATATCAACGATGAGGGTAGTTGGATCATGAAGATCGTGATAGCTTTGTATCACCTCTGTCTTCTTACCTCACGTCTTGAATCTCGGGACGAGATTCTTGTTTAGTGGGGGTGAGTTGTCACATCCCTAGTTCTAGTATGCACTGAGCTAGCTAGTCATGTGTTACATCATGTTTAAATTCTTTTGAAGTTGAAATGGGGATTGCCTAAACCCTAGCACCTAAGAGAAATCAAATAGGTTCAACTAAAATAATTTCCAAGAACCCAAAATGGTCTTAGAAAAATGTTCATGATTTTTGGAAATGCTAGAAATAGCAACCAGAGGTGATGTACATTTTTCCTAGCCATCTTGGATTTTACCTCAACACATATTGTATTTGATTGGGGCTCCAAAACATTGCTATAAATATGTTGACAGCTCCAAATATTCTGAGAAATATTGAGGGACACCGGATTAATCTAGAGAGTGCCCAGAAATATTCTCAGAATTATATAAAAATTATTTAGTGCTAAACTAAATCAAAACAGAGCAAATAAATAGAAAGCAGAAACTAAATTAGGAGAAAGAGAAAGGAATTACCTGGCGCTTACCTACAGCCCAGCGGCCCAGCTGTGCTGCCCAGCCCACCTGGCCCGTGCCAGTCATCACCTACCTCTGCCAGTAGGCAGAGGAGGGAGACAGCGCACGCGCGCCCGCGGCGCCACGCACCTCCCTGCTCGCCTGCGTCATCGAGGCCACCGTGACGCCTCGGGCCTTCTCTTCGGCGCCGCCCCGAACCCCTGGACACCACTCTCCCCCCCTGCGCTCTCTCCCTCGTCCTCCCCCGGTATGGCCGACGCGCTCGTCGTTGCCGTTCGCTGCCACGCGGCCACAACCATCCCCCTTGACCTCTCTCCGTGTTCTGAAGCACCGCCACGACCGCCTCTTTCTCCTCGATGAATCACGCAAGCCCAGACGCCCCGTAGAGCGGCCTTCAACGTCGTCTTCTTCCTCGATGCTGTGGATCGCCGTCGTCGATTTCACCGCGTACAGGACCTCCCCGAGCACTCTGAGCGTCTCTACGAGATCACCATGAGCCCCCACATCATCTCCCACTGTTTTCCCTCTTGTTTTCGTCCTCTAGTCGTGGCCCCCTTTTGACTGAGCGCCGCCGTCCGCCATGGGCGTCGGCCATGGCTCTGTCGTGCCTCTCCGCTCGAACTCTTGAGCTAGTTGTGCTCCCCGCACCTCCAGGAGGCCGTAAAACTTCTTGTCTTCCCCAATAATGCACCGTAGCGCTATTTAGCCACTTGCCCGAGCTCCGGACGCCGCCTCCGTTGTTGCTGCCGTCGCTGCGGGCCTCCCCTCACCTAGCCTCCTACCCTATTGGATGCGGTGCACTCCCAGCGTTCCAACGAGCCAAACCCCACCTCAAACCGTGGGCCGTAGCAAAATCCCGATGACCTCCGCCGCATTTTTGGTCATCGCCGGCCAAACTCCGGCGAGGTCGACGTGGCCCGTCATTAGCCACTAATGATCCTGCTAATTAGCCTCTCTCTCACTGACATATGGGTCCCACACCCTTAACTAACCACGGTTTAAACTTCTATTTAGTTTAGGTTAATCACAGTGGCCCCAAGCGTCGGCGTTGACCTCGCTGACGTGGCCGTTGACCGGGGCCACCTGTCTGTGTAACTAACTGGCACTGGGTCACTGACCAGTGGGTCCCGCTAGTCAGGTTTGACCTGGTCAGCCACAGCCGACCTGCTGACGTAATGCTATTGTCATGCTGACGCAGTAATATTTTCTGGAATTTAAAATAAATAAAAAATGATTTATTTATTTCAGAAAATATCCAAAACTTCTAAAAATCATATAAAATCAACCGTAACCCCAAATGAAACAAATTATATATAAAAAAGATCAGAAAAATCCAATCTATCCATCTGTACCATTTTCATGCATGTTTGATCAAGTTAACTTCACTGTTTAGGATGAAACATGAATAGGACAACTTGGATAATAGTTTTGGAGTTGGGATTTCATGTAGTTTTGAATTCCACTTCAATCAAAATGACTTGCTGTTGCATTAGCCCAAATCACAGCATATTGCCATGTCATGATCATGCATCATATTGTTGCATTGCATTGATTGTGTTTCTTCTTTGTTTGCCGGTGTTTGTCCCCTCTCAGTAGACGACGTACCGACGATGAGTTCGATGACACCGATGAAGAACTATATTATCTTCAGAAGTGCCAGGCAAGGAAAACCCCCTTGTTCATTCCGATACAATCCCACTCTCTCGCTCCTGCTCTCTTTTACTGCATTAGGACAACAATGATTCAACTGTTACATGCTGCGGTAGTTGAACCCCTTATCCTCTGCATGACCTGTCATTGCCACAGTAAATAGATGAAACCCACTAGCATGAGTAGGAGTTGTTTGAGCCCTGATGTGCCTACTCATTCATGCTTGTTTGTCATGCCTGCTATTGCTTAGAGTTGTGTCAGGTCTGATTCATCGGGGATGAATCGGAGGTGTGTGAACATGTCCTACTGTTGAGAGCTAAGTGTGTGAACACGATTTGGTAAAGGTAGCGGTGAGAGGCCATGTAAGAGTACGTGGTGGGTTGTCTCATTGCAGCCATCCTCAGGAACTGAGTTCTGTGTTTGTGATCCATGAACAGTTACTACCACACATTGGGTTCCGATAACTCGACCCCTCTCGGCTTCTTAATCACCCTTGCTCTCTGTCCAGGAGTTGTAACTAGTTTCTGGTGTTTGTAGGTAGTGTTAGTAGTCTACCAAGTGGCACCCGGTACAGGTGGGCTTGGGACAGACTAGGTACAGTGGCCCGGTGTACCAAGTGGCACCCGGATGGTGGACTTGGGAAACCTGCACACATCGTTTGGGGCCGTGAGCGACACCCCGGCCGGATCTCCTTGCGGATGGAACCCAAATAGGCGATAAACCTGGACGAGAGACTTGAGTGTTTAGGTAGGCCATGGCCGACTCCCTCGCCCGGCTTCCGCTTGAAGGTTGTCGAGGTACATGACGTGTACAGGGCGATAAGTGGCGAGAGCGTGTGTGAAGAAGTACACCCCTGCAGGGTTATCATTGTCTATTCGAATAGCCGGATTCCTCGGATATGGAAACTTGGACCCCTTGCATAGTTCATAGACAAGTGAAAGTGGATACTCTAAAATACGCAAGATAAGCGTGAGTGCCATGGATGGCGTTCTCGTAGGAAGACGGGAGCGGATCCATAGTGGTGTATTGATATGGTGAATATGTGGACTCGTGTGCGCCACCTCAAAGAGTTACTTGCAGTCGTAGTTTAGGATAGCCACCGAGTCAAAGCTGGCTTGCTGCAGTTAAACCCCACCACCCCCTTTGTTGATAATGATGCATACGTAGTTAGTTCTGATGTAAGTCTTGTTGGGTACATTTGTACTCACATTTGCCTATTTTATGTTTTTGCAGAGAGACTTCAGTCTCGCTAATAGTTCCGCTTGGACTTCGACGTTTAGCTTGTTACCTCAGCTACGATCTTGTGCCCTCGGCAGGATCTAGTAGATAGTGAGGCTTCTCAGCCTTTTTCATTTGTAGATGTCTGTACTCAGACATGTTAAGCTTCCGCTTGTGCTTTGACTTGTATGCTCTGAGTGTTGGGTCATGAGACCCATGTTTGTAATATCTCGCTCCTCGGAGCCTATTGAATAAAATACTTGAGTTGTAGAGTCATGTTGTGATGCCATGTTGTATTTGCACATATCAAGCATATTGTGTGTATGTTATTGAAATGCTTGGTATGTGTGGGACCTGACTATCTAGTTATTTATCCTTAGTAGCCTCGCTTACCGGGAAATGTCTCCTAGTGCTTCCACTGAGCCATGGTAGCTTGCTACTGCTCCGGAACACTTAGGCTGGTCGGCATGTGTCCTTCTTCGTTCCTGTGTCTGTCCCTTCGGGGAAATGTCACGCGATGAATACCGGAGTCCTGTTAGCCCGCTACAGCCCGGTTCACCGGAGTCCTGTTAGCCCAGTGCTACAGCTTAGATTCACTCGTTGATGACCGACACGTTCGATGCTGGGTCATGGATGCCTATCCCTGTAAGTTTGTGCCACTTTGGGTTTACGACTAGCCATGTCAGCCCGGGCTCCTTATCATATGGATGCTAGCGTCACTATCATATACGTGTGCCAAAAGGCGCAAATGGTCCCGGGCAAAGGTAAGGCGACACCCATGGGAATACCGTGCGTGAGGCCGCAAAGTGATATGAGGTGTTACATGCTAGATCGATGTGGCATTGAGTCGGGGTCCTGACATAAACTAAATAAATAAATAATAAAACCGGTTTTTTAACCAAAACCGAACCGGAAGAAAACCGGTGGTTGGATCGGGATCGGACACCGGCGAGTCGGCGAGTCCAGGCGGCGGCGACGGTTTGGGTCGGCTCCGGCGAGGCTGTGGATTCTGGCGAGCGGGGCGAGGCGAGATGGCGGCTCCGGCGCGGAACGCCGGTGAGGGGCGAGGGCAGCGCGGGGAGTGAGGGCGCCGGGCGTGCAGCGGCGGGGCGGCGGCGAGATGCGCGCGGCGGCGGCGATTCCGGTGAGGCAGCGGCGAGATGCGGGAGGAGAGGGGAGAGAGGGGTCCGGGGGGGCGGCTTTATAGGGAAGGGGTGGCCTCAGGAGGCGTGGGGAAGGGGTCATGGGAGGCGTGCCCGGCCGGGACTCGGACGGTGGCGGCGGCGAACTCCCGAGCGGAGTCCCGCTCGGGGACGGTGGCGATGGCGATGTGGGCTGGGCCGCGGCCTGGCCTGGGAGCTGGGACGGCCCAATTCGGCGGAGGGAGAGATTTTTTTTTAAAAATAAAAACAATTTTTTTTCAGAGAACTAAAATAATAAAAACAAAATAACTAATAATATTATATAGGCATATAATATATCAAAATTTTCAGAAAACGATTGTCTACAATCTGAACATTTTTCTAGAGTCAAATAAAATACTCAGAAATTCAAATAAAGCAAAGAGTGCTTCTGCCCTAGTAAAATCCAGTAAAAATCATTTTTAAAATACCAAAATTAATTCAAATGTATTTCTCTCCAATTTTCTGATGTAGGGAATCATGTTACCCTATTTTCCATATATTTTATTTTTGGAGAAAAATAATTTGAATAAAACTCAAATAACTCCAAATTGAAAATAAATTCAAAAGAACTTTGAATTTAATTCTTTTAAACAACCAACTCATATTTCATATGTTTTGAAGAAGTCATTTTATCTTCTCTCATGAAAATCATTGAGTTGCTTGAAGTTTTATGAATTGGAAATATTTCCGAATGAAATTCAAATATTTTCAAATACCCTTTCATTTAAATAAATGGAAGAAGTCATATCATCTTCGCTCAAGAGTTTTGTGATGAAAAGAATTTGAATTCACGAAGATCATAAAAGCAAAAATGAAAGTTTGGGAAAGTCCTTTTATTCCCTCTCATTTAACTTTCAAAAGGTTTCGAATTCACTCACTTTCACCCAACAATCAAACAATCAATCAAATCTATCTATTTACTATAACATTCCAAAATTTGGAATTTTGGGATGTTACAAACCTACCACCCTTAAAATGAATCTCGTCCTCGAGATTCGGAGAGGCTAGCAAGAAATAGGTTAGGGTTTGGGGTCTTCAAAATCCATCGATCATCTCCGGGGTCTGGGGTGCTACCACCGTTAGAAGCATTGTTACGGTTCCATCAAAACTCTTATACTCCATCCTTATTCCTGACAGTGTCGGTCTTCTTATATCCTCTGGATAATTCCTTCTCTGGGCTCTTCCGGTAGTGGCATAACCTTTTCCTCAATTCTTCTATCCTTTCATCTTGGTAAGGTTATTCCATGACTGGGTCTTCTTAGCTGACGGGTCTGGCTCCAATACTAAACAACAATCGATATCTCATGGTGGTCAACAATTTATGGTTTCTCCTGCAGAAAACGGGTCTGGGTTGAACCTCACCGTATATCCTACGGTTGGCAACAACTGCCTTGTACAAGGGAAAAATACTTATACCATTCTAAGGTTTCAAACAAGGTTTTGATCGTCGTCTCTCTACTATAGGTAAGTCACTCAGATTTACCATCCCATATAGCAAGGCGAATAAAAGAGTAAGTCGGTATGGTGATCAATCCATCCCGCACCCAAATCATTATCTTGTATATGGTTTAGCGAATCTCGCATTCTAACACTTGGTCATCCTCACAAGCATTGCAGAATTTCTCTTGTCAACGAACCAAGTTCGGATAATCCATTGATTCTGCAAGCCAAACAAAAATCTATCGGTCCTTAACAACTCTCAGGTTTTGCGTTGCTCCTATAAAATCGTCGGTGGGAAAAGGCATATCCTCTTCCAAGGGTTTTTCCTTCAGCAAGGGTGTGCCTGCTTATTGGTAGGTCCTGGGGCCTGTGGGTTATGGCCCATCTCATCACTTGTAGACCTTGAACTCATTCTCTGGGCATCTGATCATTATTCAACTTCCATCTTCCTAGCATTCTTAAAATCCATCCAATTGTACTGTCTTCCTTCCTTCTATTGGCACCAAACCAGGACATGATTACTCAGACTCATCATGGAATTTCCATTGATCCATATTTCCAATGTCATACCTCCTTTATATCCAATAGTAATTCATCTCTTCATCCTCGTGGGATATCCCACATTCCGAGATAAAAACTTATACTTATGAAGTCCGTACTCCACTTCGTGGAACATCATTATCCTTTCCAGGGTCAAGTGTCCTTACAGGGGAATATTGGCCATCTCTGCATGGCACTTCTTCAACTGGGAAACCTGAAACACATCCTGAACTTCTGACAGTCCTTCGGGTGACTCCAACTTGTTGGCCACTTCTCCCATACGCTCCAAAACTCGGTATGGTCCTACAAATATCGGGGCTAACTTTCTCTTAACTCCAGATCGTTTAACTCCTCGCAGAGGGGACACACGAAGACATGCTCTGTCTCCAATTTCATAGACTTCCTCCTTGCGTTTTTGAGTCTGCATAACTCTTTTGCCAGGACTGAGCTACCTTCAGTCTATCTCGAAGCAACTTAACATTCTCTTCTGACTCCTTGATCATATTTGGTCCAAACAACTGACGGTCTCCAACTTCATCCCACATCAACGGTGTCTGGCTCCTTATCCATACAAAACTTTAAAAGGGGACATCTTCAAACTAGCTTGGTAACTTTTGTTGTATGATAACTCCACATAAGGTAGATTATCATCGCTGCTAGATCCATAATCTAGAGCACACGCTCTCAACATGTCCTCCAGAATCTTTCGACTCTCCCGGTCTATCCATCTGTTTGCGGATGAAAGGCTGTACTGAACTCTAGCCTAGTACCCAAAGTGTGGTGCAACTGATTCCAAAACTTTGAGGTAAACTGTGTTCCTCTATCTGATACGATGGTCCTCGGAACTCCATGCAGATATACGATCCTGGTCAAATATATCTTGGCCAACTTCTCACTTGTATAGGTGGTTTTCACTGGGATAAAGTGAGCCAGTTTGGTCAAGCGAATCAACTACTACCCAGATAGAGTCATATCCTGTTCGGGTTCTGGGAAATCCGGTAATGAATCCATGCCAAGCTTATCCCACTTCCATTCGGGTATCGGCACAGGTTGTAGTAATCCTGCTAGCTTCTGATGCTCTGCCTTTACTCTCTGGCATACATCACTACGACTACATACTCCGCAATATCCTTCTTCATACCAGTCCACCAGAAACACTTCTTCAAATCCAAATACATCTTGGTGTTTCCAGGGCGAATCGAGTATGGTGAGTCATGAGCCTCTTGAAGTATTTACTTCCTGATCCTTGCATTATTGGGCACATATACACGGCCTCGAACCATAAGGTGTCGTGCTCATCCTTACGAAAACCTTTGGCCTTTCCTTTGGTCATCCTCTCTTTTACTTCAACAATATCTTTGTCATCCTTCTGAGCTTCACGGATCTTTCCCAACAATGTAGACTGAACTTCCATTGCTGCAACAAAACCTCTGGGAACAATCTCCAACCGAAGTTCCCTGAAAATCCTCGACTAACTCCTTTGGTAATCCTCCACTTATGAGGGTATTCGTCCTTGTTTTCTTTATGGTTGTGTCCTATTTCTCCACAAAGCTTGCATGCACTTTCTCATTACCATAAGGCTTCAACTTCTGGGACACAAGACGAGATCTTTGCAGAGTCGACTCAAATTCTTTCCAAGTGGTTACTCCTTGCCATCCATCGATGGTTTGGTACATCCTCCACCAAGTAGCAGCACCTCTTTCAAAGCATCGAAGAGCATGCTGGATCATATCCTTTCCGACTACAGGGTTATTCTTCATGTGATCCTCCATGTTCTGAATCCATCGGTCCGTCTCCAATTGACTCATCGGTCCAGAAAATTACAAGTTCATCTCCATTCATCCTCTATTGGGTCCATGGGTTTGGGGTGGGATAAGAGAGATCGAGAGGGATTCACACAGTACAAACAAAAGTTTCGAAAAGGCAGATTTTATTATGGCTGTCGGAAAAGCAACAAACAATTGACAGCTCACAAATGTCGCATCTAATGTAAGTATAACAGGGGTTGGGTCTTCTAAAGGTCAATAGATCTCAACGTCATCAAACTCTTCAAGTCCTGGTCATGTCTCCGATGGCTCCTTCTGATCATGCTTGTCCTTCTCAAGTTCTTTTGCCAAATCATCTCTGTTGACACAAAGTCTCTCATGACGTCCTTTAATATTCTCGAGTTGCTTTTCCAAACTTCCGGGTTTCAACATCCTTGGCATGAACCATGTCCTCCTATTCTTCAGCTCCTGACAAATCTCCGGTTTCTCGAGGTTTTGTTCCTCCAGCTTGGCTACTTTCAGCTTCTAGTCCTGAGTTCTTCACGAACTGCTTCCTTGTCAAATATGACTTCCTAAAGTCCATCTTAAAATCCTTGATGTAGTACTCCAGATCCTGGTGATACACCAGCTATGTTAAAATTGCATCCTTTGCTGACAGATCCTCCATCAGCCTTCTACCATCCAATCCTTCCATGCATATGCATGCTTAACTCCGCACGATGACACAAAACTTTGAGTTCTAATGCTCCATGTTCTGGTCTTTCTCCGATACACCTTGATCTCGGGTGTTGATAACTTCCATGGTCCGCCAAGTTCCATAAGGGTAGCCTTCCTTGGTCATAAAAATCTAGCAATTCTTCAGAGCCTTCAAATTCTCCTAGTCTTCAGAGTCTTCAACAGTTGTAGTTTCCATTATCATAATGTATGGTAAAATCCTCTTCATTCTGAATGGTCTTAGTTGTCCGATATCTGGTCCTTCTTGGAGTGGTCTCATCAGTCGAATCTTCGAGGGATCAAAAGGGGAAAGGGGTATGGTCTCACTAAAGAGAATATTTGAATAAGCTTAGAAGAGAAGAGAGGTAAAAGATCCTTTTGAAAAAGAAGTAGTAGAGAAAATCTTTCCTATGGGCTTGCCAGTTTCTAGGGTCAGGTCCTACAGTCAACATGTGCTCTAATACCATCTTGTAGCGACCCGACCCGAATGGGTCAAGTCTCTGTGCTTACGTGTCATCCCTGGATCGGTATGCTGACACACACAGTACTCGAGGATTTATAACAGAGGTAAATCACATGTATAAAGTAGCGTAAATACTATTACCTCAATCCAAAATAGCGGAAGTAACAAGGTTGTGGATTCCCATCAACACCAATGGCAAAGTTGAGTATAGGAAATCGTAGCCCTAACGTATCACTTACTCGTCGTAAGATCCTGCAACATGAGACGCTGCAGCCACAGAGGGTCAGTACATTGAATGTACTGGCAAATTCACACCATAGAGCAATGATGAATAAAGGCTATCACTACATGCATATTTGGATGGTGGAAAAGCTCTATGGTTACAGTTTTTGCGAAAAGCCAATTTTTCCCTACTGCAAAGGAATAAATTTATTTAACTATCATGGTGGTTGTTAAACATTGAGAATGGTTGACAACATTCTCAATCCCAATTACAAGTACTCATTAACGTCCCAACAATATTAATTAAAGTAACATGATGAGATCAACAGGATAATCCAAGTACTAGATACTCAAGATGTCCATAACCGGGGACACGGCTAACCATGATTAGTTTATACACTCTGCAGAGGTTTGCGCACTTTTCCCCACATGACTCGATCGCCTCCGCTTGGTTTCCCGCACTACATGGTGTTTGAGAAACGGATGACCGAGACATAGTCTTTCAGAAGCACTAGCACCTTACATAAGGGGTAGACCGTACCAACCTACATCCCCTACATCTGCTAGTCCACCCCGTAAGAGTTCGCACAACTTAGTCAACTATGCTAGAGCCCATAATAGCATGTGGCTGCACACGGAAGTTTCTAGTTTGAATAATCACATGATCCCTTTGAGCCTGGGTGGCGGTCCGAAGAAATACAGGCAAGTCCTGCTAGAAAATAGGTGCCTCAATCCACCCAGATGTGTGTTTAAGTTGCCACCTTAAATAAACCATTAATTAACAATCTCACATCTGTCATGGATATTCACTCACCCAATCCACGTCTACTAGCATAGCATGGCATAATAAGAAAATGTAGAAGTAACTCCCAAAGGTTTGAAAATAAAACAGGTAATAGGTACTACCTCATCTACTTCCCATCCCACAATTTATTTAGATCCTAATCATGCAATGTTTGAGGATTGAAAGTAATGCATAAAAACTGGGTAATAAGGAAGTATGATCAAAGTGTGAACTTGCCTGCAATGTTGATGAAGATGATTCGCACTCAAAACTCTTGATAGATCTACTCGTCACACTCCGGTCAATCTATCGTGAGCAAGCAATAGTAACCACACATAAGCATTCACTCAAAAGATCGGAAAGAACGAAGAACACAATTCGGAAAACATCAAAATCAATCAAATAACTCTTGCAACATAAAACAATTTCTAACAATACCAAAATTAAGTGAATTTGGCCTTATCAGAAAGTTTAGGTCAAGAGCTTCGAGTTGCAAAAAGAATCACTCAAATCGGGGTTATAAAACTCAACTTACGATCCAACGAAGTTCAAATACAAAACTATTTGAAATTCAAATTTTAAACTTTCAAAAATATGTTTAAGTTGTTTTACTGGATAGAGGGGATCCTAACGAAGAAGTGGGCATTGGTTTCGTTGGATTTGGATAAACGAGTAAAAAGTGGTGAACGTTTGAAAATCAGGGGCTAATCTATAAATAAATATATTCATAGGTAGGTCCCTGACGTAATTTAAATAGAAAAAGAAAAAGAATAAATAGTGAACGTTCGCTACTAAAACCTAACGAACGAAAACGTTCGCTGAAACTACCTAAACAGAAAACGTTCATTACATAACTAAACTAAATAAATAAATAATAAAACGGGTTTTTTATCAAAACCGAACCTTAAAAATAAAACCGGACCGGAAGAAAACCGGCAGTTGGATCGGGATCAGACGCCGGCGAGTCGGCGAGTCCGGGCGGCGGCGGCGGTTTGGATCGGCTCCGGCGAGGCTGCGGATTCCGGCGAGCGGGGCGAGGCGAGATGGCGGCTCCGGCGCGGAACATCGGTGAGGGGCGAGGGCAGCGCGGGGAGTGAGGGCGCCGGGCGTGCAGCGGCGGGGCGGCGGCGAGATGCGCGCGGCGGCGGCGATTCCGATGAGGCGGCGGCGAGATGTGGGAGGAGAGGGGAGAGAGGGGTCCGGGCGGCGGCTTTATAGGGAAGGGGTGGCCTCAGGAGGCGTGGGAAAGGGGTCACGGGAGGCGTGCCGGGCCGGGACTCGGACGGCGGCGACGGCGAACTCCCGAGCGGAGTCCCGCTCGGGGACGGTGGCGATGGCGACGTGGGCTGGGCCGCGGCCTGGCCTGGGAGCTGGGTCGGCCCAGTTTGGCGGAGGGAGAGATTTTTTTTAAATAAAAACAATTTTTTTTCAGAGAACTAAAAGAATAAAAACAAAATAACTAATAATATTATATAGGCATATAATATATCAGAATTTTCAGAAAACGATTGTCTACGATCTGAACATTTTTCTAGAGTCAAATAAAATACTCACAAATTCAAATAAAGCAAAGAGTGCTTCTGCCCTAGTAAAATCCAGTAAAAATCATTTTTAAGATAAGATAGTGATTGATAGAGTTCTCTAGTCACCATCACCAAGTTACTAGAACTTCGTGATGAACTATAGTATGCAAGGGATGACGAAAATGATTCCCGAGCTCTTCGTGATGCTGAAATCAACGAAGGTAGAAATCAAGAAAGAGCATCAAGTGTTGATGATTGACAAGACCACTAGTTTCAAGAAAAGGGCAAAGGGAAAGAAAGGGAACTTCAAGTAGAATGGCAAGCAAGTTGTCACTCCTGCGAAGAAGCCCAAAGCTGGACCAAAGCCTGAAACTGAGTGATTATACTGCAAAGGAAATGGTCACTAGAAGCGGAAATGCCCTGAATATTTGGTGGATAAGAAGGATGGCAAAGTGAACAAGGGTATATTTGATATACATGTTATTGATGTGTACTTTACTAGTGTTTATAGTAGCCCCTGAGTATTTGATACTTGTTCAATTGCTAAAATTAGTAACTCGAAATAGGAGTTATAGAATAAACAGAGACTAGTTGAGGGTGAAGTGACGATGTGTGTTGGAAGTAGTTCCAAGATTGATATGATCATCATCACACTATCCCTACACTTTCGAGATTAGTGTTGAACCTAAATAAATGTTATTGGGCGTTTGCGTTGAGCATGAATATGATTTGATCATGTTTATTGCAATACGGTTATTCATTTAAAGTCAGAGAATAATTGTTATTCTGTTTACATGAATAAAGCCTTCGATGGTCATACACCCAATGAAAATAGTTTGTTGGATCTCGATCGTAGTGATACACATATTCATAATATTGATGCCAAAAGATGCAAAGTTGATAATGATAGTGCAACTTATTTGTGGCACTGCCGTTTGGGTCATATCGGTGTAAAGCGCATGAAGAAACTCCATAAAGATGGATTTTTGGAATCTCTTGGTTATGAATCATTTGATGCTTGCGAACCGTGCCTTTTGGGCAAGATGACTAAAACTCCGTTCTCCGAAACAATGGAACGAGCTAGTGACTTATTGGAAATAATACATACCGATGTGTGCGGTCCAATGAGTGTTGATGCTCGTGGCGGGTATCATTATTTTCTGACCTTCACAAGATGAATTGAGCAGATATGAGTATATCTACTTAATTAAGCACAAGTCTAAAACATTTGAAAAGTTCAAAGAATTTCAGAGTGAAGTGGAGAATCATCGTAACAAGAAAATAAAGTTTCTGCAATTTGATCGACAAATATTTGAGTTATGAGTTTGGTCTCAATTAAAACAATGTGGAATAGTTTCACAAACTCATGCCACCTGGAACACCACAGCTTAATGGTGTGTCCGAACGTCATAACAGTACTTTATTGGATATAGTGCAATCTATGATGTCTCTTACCGATTTACCACTATCGTTTTGGGGTAATGCATTAGAGACAGCTGCATTCACTTTAAAATAGGGCACCATCAAAATCCGTTGAGACAACACCTTATGAACTGTGGTTTGGCAAGAAACCAAAGTTGTCGTTTCTTAAAGTTTGGGGATGCGATGCTTATGTGAAAAAAATTCAACCTGATAAGCTCGAACCCAAATCGGAGAAGTGCGTCTTCATAGAATACCCAAAGGTAACTATTGGGTACACCTTCTATCACAGATCCTAAGGCAAGTTATTCGTTGCTAAGATGGATCCTTTCTAGAGAAGAAGTTTCTCTCGAAAGAAGTGAGTGGGAGGAAAGTAGAACTTGATGAGGTAATTGTACCTTCTCCCTTATTGGAAAGTAGTTCATCACAGAAATCAGTTCCAGTGATTCCTACACCAATTAGTGAGGGAATTGAAACTTCAGATCAAGTTGCTACCAAACCTCGTAGGTCTTCCAAAGTAAGATCCGCACCAGAGTGGTACGGTAATCATATTCTGGAAGTCATGTTACTAGACCATGATGAACCTACAAACTATGAGGAAGCGATGATGAGCCCAAATTCTGTGAATGGCTTAAGGCCATAAAATCTGAGATATGATCCATGTATGAGAACAAAATATGGACTTTGATTGACTTGCTCGATGATCAGCAAGCCATGTTAATAAAATGGATCTTCAAGAGGAAGACGGACACTGATAATAGTGTTGCTATCTACTAAGCTCGACTTGTTGCGAAATATTTTTCGACAAGTTCAAGGTGTTGAATACGATGAGATTTTCTCACTCATATCGATGCTTAAGTCTGTCTGAATCATGTTAGAAATTGCCACATTTTATGAAATCTGGCAAAAGGATGTTAAAACTGCATTCCTTAATGGATTTATTATAGAAGAGTTGTATATGATGCAACCAGAAGGTTTTGTCAATCCTAAAGGTGCTAACAAAGTGTGCAAGCTCCAGCGATCCATCAATGGACTGGTGCAAGCATCTCGGAATTGGAATATACACTTTGATGAGTTGATCAAAGCATATGGTTTTATACAGATTTTTTGAGAAGCCTGTATTTACAAGAAAGTGAGTGGGAGCTCTGTAGCATTTCTAATATTATATGTGGATGACATATTGTTGATTGGAAATGATATAGAAATTTTGGATAGCATGAAAGGATACTTGAATAAGAGTTTTTCAAAGCAAGACCTCGTTGAAACTGCTTACACATTGAGCATCAAGATCTATATAGATAGATCAAGATGCTTGATAAGATTTTTCAATGAGTACATACCTTGATAATTTTTTTGAAATAGTTCAAAATGGAACAGTCAAAGAAGGAGTTCTTGCCTGTGTTGCAAGGTGTGAAGTTGAGTAAGACTCAAGACCCGACCATGGCAGAAAATAGAAAGAGAATGAAAAGTCATTCCCTATGCCTCAATCATAGGTTCTATAAAGTATGCTATGCTGTGAACCAGACCTATTGTATACCTTGCTCTGTGTTTGGCAAAGGAATACAATTTTGATCTAATAGTAGATCACTGGACAGCGGTCAAGAATATCCTTAGTGAGGACTAAGGAAATACTTCTCGATTATGGAGGTGATAAAAGAGCCCGTCGTAAAGAGTTACATCGGTGCAAGATTTTACACCGATCCAGATGACTCTAAGTATCAATCTGGATACATATTGAAAGTGGGAGAAATTAGCTAGAGTAGCTCCATGCAGAGCATTGTAGACATAGAATATTTGCAAAATACATACGGCTCTGAATGTGACAGACCCGTTGACTAAACTTGTCTCACGAGCAAAACATGATCATACCTTAGTACTCTTTGGGTGTTAATCACATAGCGATGTGAACTAGATTATTGACTCTAGTAAACCCTTTGGGTGTTGATCACATGACGATGTGAACTATGGGTATTAATCACATACAGATGTGAATATTGGTGTTAAATCACATGGTGATGTGAACTAGATTATTGACTCTAGTGCAAGTGGGAGACAAAAGGAAATATGCCCTAGAGGCAATAATAAAGTTATTATTTATTTCCTTATTTCATGATAAATGTTTATTATTCATGCTAGAATTGTATTAACCGGAAACATAATACATGTGTGAATACATAGACAAACATAGTGTCACTAGTATGCCTCTACTTGACTAGCTCGTGAATCAAAGATGGTTAAGTTTCCTAGCCATGGACAAAATAGTTGTCATTTGATTAACGGGATCACATCATTAGGAGAATGATGTGATTGACTTGACCCATTCCGTTAGCTTAGCACACGATCGTTTAGTATGTTGCTACTGCTTTCTTCATGACTTATACATGTTCATATGACTATGAGATTATGCAACTCCCATTTACCGGAGGAACACTTTGTGTGCTACCAAATGTCACAACGTAACTGGGTGATTATAAAGGTGCTCTACAAGTGTCTCCGAAGGTACATGTTGGGTTAGCGTATTTCGTGATTAGAATTTGTCACTCCGATTGTCGGAGAGGTATCTCTGGGCCCTCTCGGTAATACACATCACTTAAGCCTTGCAAGCATTGCAACTAATTAGTGAGTTGCGGGATGATGTATTACGGAACGAGTAAAGAGACTTGCCGGTAACGAGATTGAACTAGGTATTGAGATACCAACGATCGAATCTCGGGCAAGTAACATACCGATGACAAAGGGAACAACGTATGTTGTTATGCGGTTTGACCGATAAAGATCTTCGTAGAATATGTGGGAGCCAATATGAGCATCCAGGTTCCGTTATTGGTTATTGACCGGAAACGTGTCTCGGTCATGTCTACATTGTTCTCGAACCCGTAGGGTCTGCACGCTTAAGGTTTCGATGACAGTTATATTATGAGTTTATGAGTTTTGATGTACCGAAGGAGTTCGGAGTCAGAAATGAGATCGGGGACATGACGAGGAGTCTCGAAATGGTCGAGACATAAAGATCGATATATTGGACGACTATATTCTGAGTTCGGAAAGGTTCCGAGTGATTCGGGTATTTTTCGGAGTACCGGAGAGTTACGGGAATTCGCCGGGGAGTATATGGGCCTTATTGGGCCATACGGGAATAGAGGAGAGAGGCCAAAAGGAATGAGGCATGCGCCCCCCCTATGGTCCGAATTGGACAAGGGGCGCAGCCCCCTTTTCCTTCTTCCTCTCCCCCTCTTTCCCCTTCTCCTACTCCAACAAGGAAGGAGGGGGTCCTACTCCCGGTGGGAGTAGGACTCCCCTTGGCGCGCCCCCTCCTCGGCCGGCCGCCCCCTCCCCCCTTGCTCCTTTATATACGGGGGCAGGGGTGCACCTCAACACACAAGTTGATCTTCGTGATCATTCCTTAGCCGTGTGCGGTGCCCCTGCTCCACCATATTCCACCTCGGTCATATCGTTGCGGTGCTTAGGCGAAGCCCTGCATCGGTAGAACATCATCATCGTCACCACGCCGTCGTGCTGACGGAACTCATCCCCGACACCCTGCTGGATCGGAGTCCGGGGATCGTCATCGAGCTGAACGTGTGCTGAACTCGGAGGTGCCGTACATTCGGTACTTGGATCGGTCGAATCGTGAAGACATACGACTACATCAACTGCGTTGTCATAACGCTTCCGCTTTCGGTCTACGAGGGTACATGGACAACACTCTCCCCTCTCGTTGCTATGCATCACCATGATCTTGCGTGTGCGTAGATTTTTTTTTTTGAAATTACTACGTTCCCCATCAGTGTTGTCATTTGATTAACAGGATCACATCATTAGAAGAATGATGTGATTGACTTGACCCATTCTGTTAGCTTAGCACTCGATCGTTTAGTATGTTGCTATTGCTTTCTTCATGACTTATACATGTTCCTATGACTATGAGATTATGCAACTCTCGTTTACTGGAACTTTGTGTGCTACCAAACATCACAACGTAACTGGGTGATTATAAAGGTGCTCTATAGGTGTCTCCGAAGGTACTTGTTGCGTTGGCGTATTTTGAGATTAGGATTTGTCACTCCAATTGTCAGAGAGGTATCTCTGGGCCCACTCGGTAATGCACATCACTTAAACCCTTGCAAGCATTGCAACTAATGAGTTAGTTGCGGGATGATGTATTATGGAACGAGTAAAGAAACTTGCCGGTAACGAGATTGAACTAGGTATTGAGATACCGACGATCGAATCTCGGGCAAGTAACATACCGATGACAAAGGGAACAACGTATGTTGTTATGCGGTTTGACCGATAAAGATCTTCGTAGAATATGTGGGAGCCAATATGGGCATCCAGGTCCCGCTATTGGTTATTGAACGGAAACGTATCTCGGTCATGTCTACATAGTTCTCGAACCCGTAGGGTCCGCACGCTTAACGTTTCGTTGACGATATAGTTTGATATGAGTTATGTATGTTGGTGACCGAATGTTGTTCAGAGTCCCGGATGAGATCATGGACATGACGAGGAACTCCGGAATGGTCCGGAGATGAAGTTTGATATATGGGATAATAGTGTTTGATCTCCGGAAGGGGTTCCGGATGTTTCCGAAATGTTTGGGTACGAGAACACGTTATTTGGGCCAAAGGGGAAAGCCCACAAGGTTTTTGGAAAGCGCAAAAGGAAGTTTTGCGGAGTCCAGGGGCCAGACGCCAGGGTCCCTGGCGTCTAGGTCCAGACGCCGGGAACCCTGGCGTATGGCCCTGGAGTCCGAGAAGGACTCTTGCCTTTCGGGTGAAACCGACTTTGTGAAGGCTTTTACTCCGAGTTTCGACCCCAAGGCTCAACATATAAATAGAGGGGCAGGGCTAGCACCAAGGAGACATCAAGAAACACCAAGCCATGTGCCGGCAACCCCGTCCCCTCTAGTTTATCCTCCGTTATAGTTTCCGTAGTGCTTAGGCGAAGCCCTGCGGAGATTGTTCTTCACCAACACCGTCACCACGCTGTCGTGCTGCCGGAACTCATCTACTACTTCGCCCATCTTGCTGGATCGAGAAGGCGAGGACGTCATCGAGCTGAACGTGTGCAGAACTCGGAGGTGCCGTGCGTTCGGTACTTGGATCGGTCGGATTGTGAAGACGTACGACTACATCAACCGCGTCGATAAACGCTTCCGCTTAGCGATCTTCAAGGGTATGAAGATATACTCCCCCTCTCGTTGCTATGCATCACCATGATATTGCATGTGCGTAGGAATTTTTTTGAAATTACTATGTTCCCCAACAGCTGATGGGCTCAAAACTCAGGCCCAAGCCCGGCCCACGGGCAAGCCCATCGAGCCTAGGCCCTGGATTTTAGGGCCGGGCCTGGGTAGGCCGATAGGGCCGGGCCTGAGATGGCCAGGACTACTCCAGGAACGAGCGTGCCTCCATTTTTTTTACGGGCTCGAGCGAGCATGCCTCGATGGCCATCTCGTTCCAGCGTGCCTTTTTCCCCTAAGAATTGCCAACACTTTATTGATCAATGTGTATGTTAATGGGACAAGAAGAGTCATATACGGAGAAATTAGCTACAAGTGATGACCCTAGCCAAGCGAAGAGGGGTAATTGTCAAGTGAACGAAGCTTCATAGTTCGAATCTTTACTTTTAAAGGTAACAAAGCATCTATCTAACTTACTAGCCCTAGTATTGAATTCCCTAACAATAGCTTCATACCTGCCTTCTTTTCCTTTCAAGATATCATTCACCGCTATCTTGAAGTCACATGCAATAACAATCTTCGAGATAGAGAGATCTTTCAGATTACGATAAAGCTTCACGACATACTAGGATTTGCAACGTTGTCATGTCAATGGCTACTCTGGCCGGAAAACCCTATTTGCCGCTCTTTGCGGCAAACAGTCGGGCTACCGCATCGACCGAGCGCTCGGGGGGTGGACCGGCCTGTTAGTGTTCCAACCATAGCGGTTTTGGGAACCCTCTATGGAGGTTCCCAGCCGATTTTTTCGGTTTTGGGAACCTTCTAGAAGGTTCCTGAACCGGTTTTCTTTTTCTTTTTATATTTCTTTTCTTTTTTTACTTTTGATTAATATTTCCTTTTTCGTCTTTTCTCTATCTTTCTTTGTTTCTTTTTTCTGTCTGTTTTTGATTTTCTTTTTGTTGCTCTTTTTGTTTTTGAACTTTTTTCTATTTTTAACGAATGTTTCCGAAATTTAGCAAAAATTGAAATTTTCAAATTTTGTTTGATTTTTTTCAGAAAATGTTTCTGCTTTCATTTTTTTTAGAAATTTTGAATTTTTTTAGAATTTCAAAAATTGTTCTCTTATTTTCAAAAAACGTCCCAAATTTCAAAAGGTGTTTGTCCTTTAAATTTTTTGTTCACAAACTAGAAAATATTCGGTTTAAGAAATGTGTTTTTGTCTTCCATATTTGTTCAGAAATTCAACAAATATTCATGTTTTATTTTTTTCAATAATTAAAAAATGTTCGTATTTTTAAATTTTGTTCATGAATTAGAAAATATTCATGTTTTCAAAATTGTGTCTGTTTTCAAAAATTATTCAAAAAATCCAAAAAATATTCCCCATTTTCAAAATTTGTTCGCAAATTCAGAAAACTTTAACAT
The DNA here is from genome assembly GCA_963921465.1 of Triticum timopheevii. Classification (NCBI taxonomy): domain Eukaryota; kingdom Viridiplantae; phylum Streptophyta; class Magnoliopsida; order Poales; family Poaceae; genus Triticum; species Triticum timopheevii. The sequence goes on along the minus strand of OY997262.1, from coordinate 245,596,903 downwards.
TTTTCAATTGTGTTCACCAATCAAAAAAATATAGAAATTTTAAAAATGTTCCATTTTTCCATATGTTTTCACAAATTCAATTGTTGAAATTTGTTCACAAATTAAGATCTGTTTGGGAATTTCAGACAATGTTTCTGTTTTCAAAATTTGTTCAAAAATTTAGAAAATGTTCTGGTTTTTGAAAATATTTCTGTTGGTAAGTAAACTTTTTAAAAAATTGAAAAGTGTTTGTGTTACATAAAACACTCAGGCTTTTTTCCAAAAAATGTTCTAGATGTTCAAAAAATGTCCGTGTTTCAAATTTTGGTTTGGACTTTCAAAGAAATGTTCCAGTTTTGAAAAAAAATGTTCGTGTTTTCAAATTTTGTTCGAGATGTTCAAAAAATGTTCGTGTTACAAGTTTTTATGGAATTTAAAAAAAATCGCATATTTAATTTTTTTCGAGAGTGTAGGAAAATTGTGTTTAAAAAATTGTTCATTATTTTTGAAAAAGTTCTTTTTTTGAAAATGTCAGATTTTTCTAAAATTTCTTCACAAATTTGGAATGCGTTTGTGTTTCTTAAACATTCACATTTTTTTCAAACAAAATTATTTTGTGTTTGAAATTTCAAAAAGTAAGTATTGGTGCTAGTTTTTTCTTTTTTTGAGAAGGGTATCGGCGCTAGTTACGGTTCGTAAGTATTTCGCGCAGCCAAATATACAACAATGTACCCTAGCTCAACTCAAATATACAACAATGTACCCTAGCTCAACTGGGAAGTGGACGAAGAGCACTCGACGACTCAGCACATCGAAATCACGGCCCCTGCCGTGCCAGTTGGGGATGTGTGCATGTTTGGACTAAAAGATTTCTCATATATGAATACACGCCTGCAACGTACATTGAAACAGTGCGTAACTGTGCATCAACATTGAATAGGTTTGCATGGGGTACACTAGAAAACAAAACCGTGCGCGTCGCATTAAATAGGTCCCGCGTTAGAGTGAGTCCATTCTGCTGTAGATCGAGCCGCATACCCTCCATTGCCGGATTAAATAAAAGCAAGGACCCATTCAAGAGTCCACTGTTCATTTTCCCCACGCACCCCTCCAGTCCATATCCAGCGAAGGGGGAAGATAAGCAGGGCAATGAGTTCCTGTGAAAATCCATCGCTCCAAAACTTATGGAAGGGGGATGATTCCCACGTCAAATCTTCTGATGGATACAGGCTCGGCAACCATGGAACGTAAGCGCTCTGAGATTACTCGCTTAGGGGAACGACCCTTGGCCCATGATACGTTCTTATCTGCGTGGATTGGCCATGGATTCGCATGGGTTAACCATGGATCCGGGTTCCAGGACCGGGTCGGAGGAGACATGCCATGCGCAAACCAGGTCAAGGACGCCGGCCACGAGCATGAAGCCCAGGACCTCGACCAAGGCATGCACAACCTGTACTATTGGTCTATTACCGAGGCAAAGCATGGGCAGACTAAGCTTGACGGCGACGGGAACGACCAGGATGCTGACGACGTACATGTAACTTGAGGAAACGGCCGGCAACGAAGTTATCGCTGGCCGCGGGAATGCAAAGCGCGCCAAGCACAGACGGCGGCCACCTAGATTTGCTCACCATGGCTGGCATAGTCTTCCACATGGCTTTCTTCTCAGATGTTGTAGCTGGCCGGCAGAATGCATAACTTGGTGTTGGCAGCCATGGCGGACGTGGTGTCGCAGGAGACGGCAAGCTCAAACGATAGCCAGGGTGAACATAGTCTTCCTAGTTCATCCCGACTTTGTTTCACGTGGCAAGCAGAAGACTGTGAAGGAAATTGCATGAACTTAGAAGAGGATTGGGGGAAGGAATGGTGTCCAGGGGAAGAAGGGTCGTGATAGGGAGAAGAAAGGGGTGGAGCACCTGTGGATTGAGTGGATTGATGGGTGTTGGGTGGTTGGGCGCTGGTGGTTGAGCTCGATTCGGGCATGAGTGTAATGTCTAACGATGGTAGTGCAGAAAACAGACCTAGATACATAGCATGCATGTGAGGGATACATGGCGAATAAACTTCTAATATGGACCGACTAATATAGGAGATGTGAATCCCAATGCTAGTTAATGGGTGAGATTTCGGTGTGTGCAGTCGTCGGGTGCTCCTACGCACTTTTCGAGCTCAACTAGTACTAGCACCTGTTCGCGAGCATGAGATCCAGAGTTCGATTCTTATAAAAGCCTAAAAAAATTTATTTCGACTGCTGTTCTCCAGCTTGGGCTAGCCCAGTCGCGTCGACGCCCTGTTTCGACTGTTGTTCGCTAGTTTGGGCTGACCCAGTTGCGTCGCCCCTGTGCGTCGGCGCCCTATTGGATGCAACGAGCGTCCAGTAGGGAGAGCTCCTACCTGCCGCTCACTGCGGCAGGTTGTCGCTTGCACGCACAGGGGGTCTACGCCTGGGCCGGCCTGATTGAGAACTGTAGCTCGAAAATAAAGGCCCGATCGAGAACTGTAGCACAAAATAAAAGCGCCGAGGGCGTATCGAACCGAGGATCTTGTCCTAGCGTCAATGCGCTACTACCAGTGGAGCTAGCAAGCTTTAATGCTCAAAATACAACACAAACATTTAAGAATGAACTACCGAGCGCAAATCCGATTTTTTTTTGAAATTTCAAACATGTTTTTCGAAAAAAACCCTGAATGTTTTGTGAAACGCAACTACTTTTGGATACCGTGAACAATTTTTTTCAAAAACTGCCACATTTTCGAACATCATGAACAATGTTTTGATATGCGAACAATTTTGTAATCCCAGAACAAAATTTGTAAACGTAAAAATAATTATGAAACCGTGAATATTTTTTGAAATGTGAATAAATTTGAAACCGCACATTTTTTGAATTGTGAACAGATTTTGAAACATGAACAAATTTCAAATCCGCAAACAAAAATAGTGAATATTTTTTGAATTACAAACAAATTTTGAAATATAAACATTTTTCGAATTGTGAACAAATTTTGAAACATGAATAAATTTCAAATTCATGAACAAAATTATAAAATGGCAAACATTTTTCAAATCTACGAACATTTTTCAAATTGTGAACAAATTTTGAAACATGAACAAATTTCAAAATTCGTGAACAAAATTATAATGTTGTGAACATTTTTCAAATTCTGAACAAATTTTGAAATTGCATTTTTTTCTAATTGTGAACAAATTTTAAAATCTGAATAAATTTCAAATTTGTGAACAAAATTATAAAATTATGACCATTTTTCGAATCTGCGAACAAATTTTGAAAAGCGTGAACATTTTTGAATTGTGAACAAATTTTGGAACACAAACAAATTTCAATTCGTGAACAAAATTATAAAATTATGAACATTTTTCGTTAAACCGTGAACATTATGAAAATAAAAACAAATGAAAAAAACAGAAAAAGGAAAATGAGAGAAAAAGAAAATAGAAAAAACAGAATAAAGAAAAAACTAATTCAAGGAACCTTGTAGAAATTTCCCAAAACCAGATAAAACCAGCTGGGAACCTCTCAAAGGTTCCCAAAACCGGGAGCGTTGGAACGGTTAAACGGCCGGCCCGTTGCGTCGCTGCTCAGTCGCTCGCCTGTGCGAAGCGCCGGCAGATTGATGCAGCGAGCAGCAAATAGGATTTTCCCCTAATAGAAGCTCCCACTCTGGTCTACGTGCCTACTCGACCGAGTGTGTGTCTCGATGACCAGGGGCCGTGCCTGGGCCTGGAAGGCCAGCATGGGTGCCGGCCGACACGGCCCGAGTATTCAGCGTGCTTGCCTGGTCCGTTTAATCCAGTCCATCTGGGAAGATGTGGATTACCAGGCTGCGAAGGAGTAATAAGTACTACACTAGCCAGCAACCAAGCCCTCGAGTCGTCAGCCTAACCTTGCAGCTATATTTCTCAAAAAAAAAAAATACAAACTAACCTTGCAGCTCGCAAGTCCCCCTAAAGCACTTTAGGGTTTCCTCCAATCCAGATCCAAGTATCGGTCTCGGCGCCGGAAGCAGATCTCCGATGTTTCTCACGGTCGCCGCCTCCTCCTTCCATCCACCCCCACTACTGGACCACGATGCCAGCACCACCGCCCCTATCGGTCCTCCCGACTGGGTCCTCGTCGACACAACGGCGTACATCGACAGCCGCAGGAACAGGACCACCGCTACAGCCTTCGCGAGCAACGGCCTAGTCGTCGAGGTGTCCTTCTGGTTCGCCGCCCCGCCGGCTCTTTCCTACTTCTCCGTTCATTGCTGCGGCCTCGGGGAGAGCGAATTGGCCCGGGAGCCCCGTCTTGTCTACTCGGATGAGTACGTCGCCATCATCAGCATCGACTTCATCTTTGACAGCAGGTACCCAGGTGATAAGGAGGTCCACCGTAATTTCTTCATCTACACAGCCAGCTCCAGTGACCCCTCGCTCGTGCGGCTTCCGAACCCTGGCCCGTTTACCTTCTATCCCCAGGAGGTTGGTCTGCTGCGCACAGCTGATGGGGAAGGATTTGTTATCGCCGTTCTCTCTCCGCAACTGTTGATCCCAGACAGTTATAATCTCCACATCTTCTTGTCTAAGCAGTGGAGATGGATCACCAAGTCTGTGCAACTAGAGTCAGAGTCACCTAGGCCCATGGCTGAGAGTCACACCTTGGAAATCGACAAGGTCATCACCCTTTTGGAGGAAGATTCATTGGGCTGGGTTGATCTCCGGCGGGGTATTCTGCTCTGCAACGTGCTTGACGAGAACCCCAACCCTGTGGTGCGGTTCATTCCGCTACCTAAGCCAATGGCTGGCAACATTGATATGGAAAAATGCCCATCAATGCGTCGTGATGTCACATACATCAATGGTTTGATCAAGTTTATTGAGATTAAGACACGAAAGAGCATTACTCATTGTGAAAGCACGAGTGGCCCCGCTGACATTGGAGGTGTGCAATTTGATTCAGACTTGAAGTCAGACAACATGTGCATCAGGGATGCAACAGACACCGTCATCTCTCATGGTTGGAGGGCCGTTGCATGGGTTAGGAAACCTTCATCAGATTGTTGGATCAAAGACTGTGATGCTGATTCTACTGATATTGAGATCAACAACCAAAGGCATTCTGGCTTGCCTGAGCTGAGGGACAGCTACTCTGGAAAATTAACATTGGAGAACCTCATAACAGCTACCCCAACCTTGAGTATGCATGGTAATGATGTTGTTGTTTATCTAATGTCCAAGGTGAATATCTGTGACAAAAATGTCTGGGTTATTGCAATCAACATGACTAGGAAGACTTTGGAGGATATGGCCTTGGTTTCTGCGGAAAGAACATTCCCTTTCAGCATAACATGCCGCCCCTGTGCTTTCTATAAACATCTGGACATGACTGCAGATAATGATGAAGGTTCACTTCCTTGGCTATTGGCACATGTTGTTCTATAGTACAATTATTCTGTGTTGTTTCCAGTTTTTTTGTTGACCACTGATAGATATATGCTTTACATGTGTCGATGCATATTATTATGGAGCATCCTCAACCAGAGTTGGCCTTATAGATGCATTGCTGCACTAACGGTTCCATAGTTTCGTACCTTTCATGCAGCCACTGTTTTGTGCTGATTACAATATTATTTTGTTCGTGTTGTACTTTTAGTTTTCTCATGTTTAATCAATGATGAAGGGGAGCCTTGGCGCAGTGGTAAAGCTGCTGCCTTGTGACCATGAGGTCACGGGTTCAAGTCCTGGAAACACCCTCTTGCAGAAATGTAGGGAAAGGCTGCGTACAATAGACCCAAAGTGGTCGGACCCTTCCCCAGACCCTGCGCAAGCGGGAGCTACATGCACTGGGGCTGCCCTTTTTTTTTTATGTTTAATCAATGACACTTGTAGTTATGGACATTCAGGGATCCTTTTTGAGAACATTGTACACTTCTTCCCTTATTATGAATTAGCAAGATCTTAGAGGCTAATTACCACGCTATTGTTCTATGCTGTCGCATCTTGCATTATAAGCTACTTATTTTGGCCAAAGTTTCCCCTTCAGGTCGCAACCTGATTCTGAAGTTCATTATGATTGTTGGTGCCATTTAATGGATGTTTATATATTATTCTTGCAGCTGGTTTGCAGATAAAGAGAATCGAAAATTCTACGTACACAACAGTAAGCCCATGCTATTTTCTTTTTGACATGTACTTCATCCGAAAAAGCTTTTTCGGACGGAGGGAGTAGTCGTTTTGTCCTAATTTGCCACCTTTATTACTGTGTCAGGTTCATGTAGGTGGACTGGATCCATGTGTCACTGAAGATCAACTGAGGCACATCTTTACTTGCTTTGGAAAACTGCACGACATGCAGATGCTTGTAGATCAGGGATCTGCTGTAGTAAAATTTGTGAACAGGTACATTAGTTTTCACGCTTAGTGAATGGTTTTTTCTGGCTATTCCGGATCCTGGATTTCATAGTTTTGCTGTACTTTAGGTTGTGTGCCGAGAATGCCATATGCGAATTGAGTGGAACTCTTGTTGGCACGAAGTATCTTCGCCTTTCACGGGAATATGACCCGTCAAACGAACTTGTAAGCTAGCTATACAAAATAGGATGCTGTCCAAATTTTTACTTGAATTACTGATAGACTTCTCCACATCCTCCCGCTCAATGCAATTATGACTAACAAGACCTTTTTTCTGCCACCCCAGCGAAAGGTCAAACAGAATTCTAGGAGCTCTCGTCCATGTCCAGAGTATTATGGTGCGTACAGTTGTGATCCTACAGCGCGAGGCACTAGTATGTATCTGAAACGCGAGTTAGCAAGCCATGGTTACCACCCACATAAGCTGAGGATGACACTGCCATATTGAAGCACGAAGCACCGACAGTGTTATTCTGGTATGGCACTAGCAATTTTGTATTTTGAATATGCAATATATTTAATCTTCAAAATCCTTTTGTTGCAATATACTATAAATCAAGGTTGTTTGTTTTGCAAGTATTTTCTGAGGCGCTATTTTATGTTAAACAGCCTTGATGTTTAATTTTTAAATGTTACTTGTGCTGAACTTTTAGGCCTATGACTTGCAACTTTGTTTTGCAGGGATGCTGCTGCTATCAGATGACCGCCTTAAGCAAGTGCCTTGTCGGGTGCTTCAACATGCATCGTCCTGTTATGTTGCCTTTGGACTGCGATCTTTGGTCTGATGATCTGTTTAGGAAGATTTCTGATAATGATTTTAATGAAGACATTCTCTTCAGGATTATTATGTTTCATGTATTAAATGGTTTGTTTGTCATGAGGCATACTGTTATTTTCATCATGGTTTTTTAGACTGCTAATCAGCTAACATGTTAACAGGTAAGTAAATTAGTGACCGTACCTACAATACAAGTAGGGTGAGTTATCTGTACTACTCCGTATTAGGCTTTGTTTGGTTCCAAGGGGAGGACAACCCAGGGCAATAAACCCTTAGGCCTAATTTGGTTACGCGGGATGCCCCTGGTATCTGATAAAATTAAGGGCTCATGACCCCCCAGCGCCGCCACCGAGGGAGGCGATCTGAAGCGATGGCCTCGCCGCCACCACCGCCGGCCGCCGCGCCCGCCGTGTGTGGCCTCTCCTCCGCGTCCAACCTCAGTCTGGACGTCGGAACAGCAGCGACTATGTCCGCAGTTCGATCGCCTGACCCCATGGTGTGTAGCGATCCAGCCGCCTCCGAGTTGGGGCTGGGATGCCCTAACCCTCGCCGCAAGGAATCCCAACCTCCCGTCTATTCAAACCCATCTAGGGTTTCAGAGAGATCACCAGAAAACCCACGCAAGCCGCCTGATCGAAATCCAGAGATCGCCCCTCCGCCGCTACCTGCCGGTATGTTGTCGCCGTCGCACGTGCCGGGCAAGAAGCCGCTGGTGGCCGTGGTGAGCTCGGAGGTAGGTGGGGGCGCTGGTGGCCGTGGTGAGCTCGGAGGTAGGTGGGGGTGCATCCGGGGCTCCCTTTGTGGACGCTGCTCGCCCGAAGCCTACCTCCGAGGGAACCGATGCTGCTATGCGGAGTAACCCGCGGCTACAGTCATCGGCGATATGGAATCAGCTGAAGACGGCAGGAGCGGCGGGCACGACGAGGTCGGCGCCGGCGGCTCGCGAGCGTGAGAGCAGGGATGAGGAAGACCCGGAGGCTTTTCGGGAAGGAGAGGACCCTGCCGTTGACGATGTGTTGGCTGAACAAATGCAAGCCATGTCTGGTGGAACTAAGGAAGCTGGGGACATGCGCCATGCACATGCAGAAGACCACGTCCAGGCTCAGGTCCAGGAGAATGGAGCCAAGGGTGCCCAGTACTCAAACGCATCGCAGCCGTGGAGCTCGGATATGATTCCGGCGCTGCGCAATATGTCACAGGAAGTGAGCATGGATGAAGCGGATGAGTCTGTTGGCGCGTCCGCCTTGGGCAAGCGTACTGCTGCTAGTGATCAAGTTGCTGCCGCAGGAGGAGAGGAGAATGACAAGGCTATGGTGGATTCTGCAAGCACAAATAACCCGGCCGTGCTTGCACGTTCAGGTACACCAAAGAAGCGCCGGACTCTTGAGTCTCTGGACGGGCAGCAGACTACGCGTGGTGGTGGGGTGACGGAACATGTCATGATGGACGGAGCTCACACAATGGAGGCAGTCGGCCCAGGGGCCGCCGACGAACTGACGGGGCCGATGGAGCCCCGTCAGGAGCAATGAATATTCTAAGCTGGAACTGCCGAGGGGCGGGGAACACTCGGACAGTTCGTGATCTTGTGAGTCTGGTTCAGGCTCAGTCCCCTAGTATTGTTTTTCTAGTATTGTTTTTCTTTGTGAAACTAGGCAATCAAAAAATAAAATGCAGAGGTACCGTGCTCGGTTAGGGTTAAGAGGTTTTGATGCTTTCGATTGTGTCGGTCGTAGTGGAGGCCTTGCTTTGTATTGGCATGAGTCTGTGAGTCTTGATGTAAAAGAAATAAATGAACGCTATATTGATGCGTATGTATCTGGCGCGGAGGGTGAGCCACCGTGGCGGCTTACCTGTGTCTACGGCGAGCCTCGGACGGAGGACCGTCACCGCATGTGGTCCCTCCTCCGTAATCTCCACCAGCAGGCCAGCATGCCATGGGTCGTGGTGGGTGATTTCAACGAGGCGATGTGGAGTTTTGAACACTTCTTCGACACACCGCGCTCGGCAGGTCAGATGCTTGATTTTCGTGATGTTCTTGAGGTTTGTGGACTGGGTGACCTCGGTTTTGCAGGGCTCCCATACACCTTTGATAATCGGCGTGGGGGACGGGCGAACGTCAAGGTTCGCCTTGACCGTGTTGTCGCCAATAACGCTTGGAGGGACACCTTTGCTCATGCCAGGGTGGAGCACTTGGTGGCGCCCAGCTCTGACCACCTCCCCATCCTACTCCGCTGTGCGCTGGAGGAGCCGCGCCAGGCAGCAAGTAGGAGATGCAGACAGTACGAGGTCATGTGGGAGCGTGATCCTTCCTTGCCCGAGGTAATCATGAACACCTGGACTGAACTCGGGTCTATGTTACATCTTGGTGATGTTGCTTCAGGCTTAGGTAATATGATGAAAAAATCACAAGACTGGAGCCGGAAAAAGTTTGGTAACGTTATTAAGGAAATTAACAAGTCTCGCTCTCGCCTAGAGGAGCTCATGTCTACGAATGCAGACAGGAAAGAAATCAGAGAGGCAAGCAACCGGATGAATGAACTACTCTATAGGGAGGAGATGTTGTGGATGCAGAGATCCCGTATTGCATGGTTACGAGAAGGGGACCGCAACACCCAATTTTTCCACCGGAAAGCGGTGTGGCGTGCTCGGAAAAACCGTATTAAATCCCTCATTGATGAGTCAGGGGTCACGCATAAGGACCACGGATCCATGGCGGCTATGGCCACGACCTATTTCTCTAAACTTTTTACTGCTGACACTTCTCTTTGTGTGGACCCAATTATTGATTTGATACAGACACGTATTACTGGCAGTATGAATGATGGCATGTGCGCAAATTTTTCGGACAAGGAAATTGCTGATGCTCTATTCCAGATTGGGCCGCTCAAGGCGCCAGGTCCGGATGGATTTCCCGCTCGCTTCTTCCAGAGAAACTGGGCTGCTATGAAGGAGCAGGTTATTACAGGAGTGAAGGAGTTCTTCCGGTCCGGGAGTATGCCTGAGGGGGTGAACGACGCTTCCATCATTCTCATTCCAAAGGTGGACAACCCGGAGAGGCTCACTGAGTTTCGTCCAATAAGCCTATGCAACGTCATTTATAAGGTGGTGGCGAAGTGCGTAGTGAACCGGCTGAGACCTATATTGGATGATATTATCTCCCCTGAGCAGAGTGCCTTTGTTCCTGGTAGGATGATTACAGACAATGCTCTAATTGCCTTTGAGTGTTTTCATTTTATTCAGCAGGAGAAGGATCCTAGTAAGAGCTTCTGTGCGTATAAGATAGATTTGTCAAAAGCGACAATGCTCTAATTGCCTTTGAGTGTTTTCATTTTATTCAGCAGGAGAAGGATCCTAGTAAGAGCTTCTGTGCGTATAAGATAGATTTGTCAAAAGCTTATGACAGGATGGATTGGATCTTCTTGGAGCGAATGATGAAAAAGATGGGCTTCGCTCGCCGATGGGTGGACTGGATTATGGCTTGCGTCACCTCGGTGAGATACACGGTTAAATTCAATGGAACCCTCTTGGAATCATTTGCACCATCGCGTGGGCTGCGGCAAGGTGATCCTTTATCCCCATTCTTGTTTCTTTTTGTGGCTGATGGTTTATCCGCTTTGTTAAAAGATGGGGAGGAAAAAGGTGATTATACCCCGCTGAAAATATGTCGTAGAGCACCGGGCGTATCTCACCTTCTATTCGCAGATGATACACTGCTATTTTTCAAAGCGCAGGAGGATCAAGCAAACAAGATCCACCAAGTGCTAAGTGTTTATGCTAATGCAACAGGGCAATATATTAATCCGGCCAAGTGCAGCGCACTGTTTGGCTCCTCTTGCCCCACGGATCAGCAGGACGTGGTGAGAAATACGCTCCATATAGGCACCATTACCTTCGAAGAGAAGTATCTAGGCCTGCCCACGCCTGAAGGTCGTATGTCACGTGGTAAATTTCAGAACTTGCAGTCTCGGTTGTTGAAACGGATTATTGCATGGGGGGACACCCTTTCTCTCGCGGGCAAGGAGACTATGATTAAGGCAGTTGCGCAGGCCATCCCTACTTATATCATGGGTGTTTTCAAGTTACCTTTGTCTGTCTATGATGACCTGAATAGGATGGTACGTAACTTTTGGTGGGGTGCATCGGAAGGCAAACGGAAAACACATTGGTTGGCATGGCGGAAGATACAAGCTCAGAAAAGCAAGGGTGGCTTGGGATTCAGGGATTTCCGCCTCTTCAACCAGGCTCTCCTAGCGAGACAAGCCTGGCGCCTGTTAACTAATCCCAACAGCTTGTGTGCGCAGTTTCTAAAGGTGCGGTACTACCCAGAGGGGCGCCTTGAAGACACGGTCTTCTCGGGGAATGCATCCCCGACTTGGCAGGCGATTCAGCATGGCCTTGAGCTCTTGAAGAAGGGCATCATATGGCGCATCGGGGACGGGTGAAACATCCGCATATGGCGCGACCGGTGGCTACCCAGGGAGTCGTTGCGTTAACCCGTGTCCCCGCAGGGCACGTGCCGCCTCAGGAGGGTGGCGGATCTCTTGGACGGCGACGGGTCCTGGCGCACGGACCTTCTTCATCGCTACTTCCTCCTAGCGGATATCGATGTCATCACCAGCATCCGTACTTCGCCTCGCGTCCCGGACGACATCATTGCATGGGCACCAGAGAGGAACGGTATCTTCACCGTTCGGTCCGCCTACCGCCTAGCCATGGACGAGCGCGAGCGTCCATTGGCGTCCGCCACGAGCAGGGCACCGGATGGTCGTCGCGCCATCTGGAAGATCATATGGGGGTGCCCTGCTCCCCCGAAGGTACGCGTCTTCGCCTGGAGAATCGCCACCAACTCACTTGCTACTTGGGCCAATAAATTCTCACGGCATCTCGAGCTTACTGACATATGCCCCCTCTGTGCTATGGAACGTGAGGATGGATTCCATGCGCTTTGCAGGTGCCCCTTGGCAAGGGAGCTCTGGCGCATCATGGCTTTGGACTGGAACATCCCCAAGGTGGAGTCCATCCACGATACAGGACCAGAGTGGGTCTTCTCACTGTTGGACCCCTTGGACGACACGACAAGACTGGTGGTGCTCATGACCATGTGGCGAATATGGCATGTCCGCAACGAGATCACTCATGCCAAGCCGCCACCCCCTGCCGAAGCTTCCAGGCGTTTTTTGCGCGGGTACATCAACTCACTTTTGTGCTTACAGCAACATCCTACGGGTGATCTAGTGAAGGGAAAGATGGTGGTCATTACATCACCACAATGCGCCCATGTGCGTACGGAGACCAAGGCGATTGCGAGCTGGGCCCCCCCTGTGCCGGGCTGGGCGAAGTTGAACACGGACGGGAGTTATATCGCAACCACGAGCGCGGCGGGTGGTGGCATGATCCTTCGAGATGATAGAGGTGACATCATCTATAGCGCATGCAGGGAGCTCCTCACATGCAATAATGCCCTCGAGGCGGAGCTAGCGGCGTGCAGAGAAGGCCTAGAGTTGGCCTTGTATCGGACAAACCTACCGATCGTGGTCGAGATGGATAGCACGGAGGCGGTGGCCATGCTTACAGGACGTCAGCGGGATAGATTGGTTCATCATGCACTAGTAGAGGAGATTCGCAGCATGGCTAGTCTCGCTACTAGGGAGATCTCTTTTATTCACTGTAACCGTTCTCAGAACATTGTTAGTCATGAGCTGGCCGCCTATGGCCGTAGCACCCCGCGTACAGCAGTATGGCTTGCTGCCGGTATGAACTTTGTTGTAAACCTGGTGGTGGCTGAAAAGCCCCTGTGAGCTTAATGGAGATTCCTTTTCACCTCGCAAAAAAAGGGCTCATGACCCCCGCGATGAATCAGCCCGTGGAAAACCAATGGGTCATTTGGTTGCTCATTCCCTGGAGATTTTCTGGCCCGATCCACCTTGTTTCCCAGGGAGATCAATCCGTGACTCGCGAGGTCGGGTAGGAAAACCAATGGGTCATTTGGTTGCTCATTCCCTGGAGATTTTCTGGCCCGATGCACCTTGTTTCTCAGGGAGATCAATCCGCGACTCGCGAGGTCAGGTAGGAAATCCACGCCTTCGCTTTATCTCCCACGATCAACTTCCATTTGGCGGGTCCTCTAGCAACCAAAAGAGGCAACACTGATTAGGTAAATCTCCCAGGTGATGGAAGGGGAAACTAGGCCTTAGGAGAGATTTTTCTATGCTTGTGGGATCCCTCCCACCACGTGGAAAACTAGGCCTTGGGGGAGATTTTTCTATGCTCGTGGGATCCCTCCCACCACGGGGGAGATTTTCCTAGTAGACCAGGTGCCCAAATGGCAAGGGGAGGGAAGGAATTTTAACACAACTAACCATAGATAAAAAAATTCTACAAATAATTCTGAGAAACAACCATGGGCACATGACGAAGGTTAATAATTCATGTCAAATAGAATTTTAAAAATATTAACCTTATCCATCACTTCATCAAGCTTAAGATATCGGTTCGCATTTCATGACAATCGAGCATTGGCCTAAGCTGTTTTCATGTGTCAAAATAAAAGAAATAATTACAAGGGTTATTGATACATCATTGTGAAGTTTGTGCACTAGAAAATGTTTTGGATTATAAGTTGCCCCAAGGCAGGGATACTTTAAAACAAGATGGGCTAGGTCTCACTACCAGGGAAAACTTTATACATAGAAACTTAGCAGTAGCGCTGGGCAGTAAGGGTGCTACTGCTAATTAGCAGTAGTGCGTAAAATAAATAAGGCACTACTGCTACCAGCTTAGCAGTAGCGCGGCTCGGTAGAGCTAAGCTACTACTAAAATTGACCGACCATTCCAGCCACGCTAGGTTTAGCAGTAGCGCGCCCATGTTAACCACGCTACTATTAATGTAATTGTAGTAGCATGCTTTTTTTGCAGGTCGCTACTGCTAATTTTGAACCCGGCCACATGGCGGGCCCCGCTTAGCAGTAGCGCCTCTGCTAGAAGCACGCTACTGCTATAATGTTAGCAGCAGCGCATTTTACGCCTACCGCTACTGCTAAACCGCAGCCATACCACCTTTTCCCTCCCCCTCCCCATCCTCTCTCCCTTCACTTTCCCTTAGCTCCCACCTCCTCTTGCCACTTTGCTACTTTGTTAGTTTGGGTACGTACTCTAGTTAATTAGTTTGCGTACAATGAAATTGCATTCATTATTTGTATGTTTACTATATGTTGCATCTAGTTGCTAACCCTTTCTTTTTCGTGTTGCTCAAGTATATTTTGTTGCATATATGATTGTACATTCTCTTGATGAAGATGCATCTCTAACAGGTACCTAGATTCTTGATGGCGAAGAAGTAATGCTATGTCGTGTACAAAGGAAAGGTTCCGGGAGTGTACGACGAGTGGCCTGAGTGTCAGGTGCAAGTGGAGGGGGTCTCGGGCGCCAGCCATGAAGGCTTGAAAAGCAGACAAGAAGCAGAAGCTAGTTACTTGAGGTTCACGCTAGCGCGAGAGAGGACTCATAACCGTCGCCTCATGTACTGCATAGTTTCGCTATCACTCATAGTGATAGCTCTTCTCACGTATATCATTGTTTAGATGGATGACGATGTAGTTGTAAGTATTCGAGACTTGTATCGCTATTTTCGAGATGATGACGAGAGACCACTTTGTGTTGGATGATGATTATGGTGATGACATGATTTGATGAGACTATTTGTATGTATATGGTATGATTACATTTGTATGTGTATGATATGCTAGAGGTTATTGTATAAAACACTAAACAAAATTCAGCAGCACAAAATATGGAGCAGAAAAAAAATCAGAAACTAATAACAGTAGCGCGGGGTATGGCTTTAGCAGCAGCGAGGCCTTAGCAGTAGCGCTCTTTGTACTAGGGCGCTATAGCTATTAGCAGTAGCGCGTGTTGTAGACGAACGCTACTGCAATCCCTAGATAGCAGTAGCGCGGGTCAGACCGTGCTACTGATAAGCGGTAGCTGTAGCGCCATATTAGTAGCGCGGCCACCCGCGCTACTGCTAGACTTTTCCCTAGTAGTGTCTTTTCTCCACTCCTCAACATCATATACCACATCTTGTCTTTTCTCCACTCCTAAGCATCACATAGCACAACTTTCTCCACTCCTTCCTTGGTAGAGGAATCATCAGTAGAGGAATCCATAGGAGAAAAGGCATCGCTTATGAGATCCACTTGCTGGATTGATACAAAGTTAAAGTCTCCTGAAGCAGCACTTCGTGCTCCAATAAAAAATAATCATATCAGCATGTTCATTCAAAGGAAGGACAAACAAGTCATACAACACATCAGATTCATCTATAAATACAAATACATATATTTACTATCACCCATTCCAGAAAGAAAGTGTATATACACATAACTTGGTCCTTCATCGTACAACTGTTTAGGAAGATAAAAGAAATGCATGGTGTTTGCAAGCTAACTGAAAAAAGTAACACTGGTTGTTTGCAAGCTAACCTAGATTGGAACTAAGTAAACTGGTTGTCCTTAATTTATTGTCATCCATTCCAGAAAGAAAGAATGAAAAGGATTTAACTTTCCTGGTCGAGGGAAACACGTGATAGAGGAAACACACCTTCATAGTGAAGCGAATGACTTGAAGAGCATGAATGGCTTCGAACGTGTAAGAATTTGATGGAAAAACTTGTGTCATTGATTGTTGGGCAAAGCCCTTTATATACAAGGATCATCGCCTCAATTTGAGGCGCCTGTTACAGGAGGTGCCTATCCGGCATCGAGAAGGCATCCATACGGACACACGCTTTGGACAGTAATAACTGCATTTACGCTAATCCTAATGATGACTCGCTATGAAGGTTCACCAGGGACACGTCGTTTGATTCTTAACACCCCCTTGTACAAAGCTGCTTCTCGTATGTCTTGTATGACCTTGAACTCCTTGTATAATCTTGAGAATCTTTGTCTTGATCACAAGCATATATTATCCAGAATAACTCCTCCAAAACCCTTGTGGTAAAAATATGAGGAGAATAGTATTTGATATGTTATTAAAACTCCGTCAAAACCTAGTAAGAAAAATAAGGAGAAAATGTTACAACATATGTTATTGTCTCTTTGATAACTTATATGAGAAAACCTTGAGGATAAAACTCATTGGTAAGTTTAGAGGACAATTAATATGTCTTGTATACACTCTAAAAAAACCAATGGGGAAAAATAATATGTATGACATATATTCTTATGTTGATATTACCTTACTAAAAAAACCTTGATGAGACTCATGAGAGTAAACTCATAAAGGAAAAAAGAGTGCAATATAATGTTTGAACAGGTTATGAT
Organism: Triticum timopheevii; assembly: GCA_963921465.1. Lineage (NCBI taxonomy): Eukaryota > Viridiplantae > Streptophyta > Magnoliopsida > Poales > Poaceae > Triticum > Triticum timopheevii. Next base: position 245,580,408 of record OY997262.1, on the reverse strand, counting down.
TCAGAGAGACTCTCCCGCTTATCTTTGCAAATCTCGAAGTCATTGCATACTAATCCCATGAACATATTTTTCAAATGTTGAAGCTGGGAATGATTTTGTGAATAGATCAGCTAGGTTATCGCATGATTTGACTTACAAAATGTTTATCTTCCCTTTCTTTTACAATTGATGGGGAAAAATAATTTAGGAGAAATATGCTTAGTGTTATTGCTCTTTATATAACCCATTTGCATTTGAGCAACACAAGCTGCATTATCTTCGTAGATAATGGTTGGAGATTTGATAGAACCTTTACCACATGATTTTTCTATGTGGTTTATCATTCTGCAAAGCCACACACATTCACGTGTTGCCTCATATGACGCAATTATTTCAGAATGATTGGTGGATGTAGCCACTAGAGTTTGCTTAGAAGATTTCCATGATATGGCTGTCCCACCATGTAGGAACACGAAACCGGTTTGTGATCTGACATTGTGGGGGTCAGATAAGTAGCCAACATCAGTGTACCTAATCATATCAATGTCCAAATTTCTCTAAAATTGAAAGAATAGGCCAAGATCCTTTGTGCCTTGGAGATATCAAAAGATATTCTTAACTCCCGTCCAATGGCTTTTAGTAGGAGCCGCACTATGTCTAGCTAGTAAATTCACTACAAATGCAATATTAGTCCTGGTGCAATTTGCAAGATACATGAGCGCTCCAACGACACTTAGATATGGAACTTCAGGTCCTAATATCTCTTCTCCATTATCCATTGGTCTAAATTGATCTTTCTCTACGTCTAGAGATTGAACTACCATAGGAGTTTTGGATGGATAAGATTTGTCCATATTTATATTTCTCCAATATTTTCTAGATATAGGCGGTTTGATGAACAAAAATACCCGAGGGAAGGTGCTCAAGTTGTAATCCTAAGCAAAATTTGGTTTTACCCAAATCCTTCATCTCAAATTCCGTCTTTAGGTGATTGCGTGCTTCATCAATATCTTGTGTGGTTCCAATGATGTTCAGATCATCAACATACACAGAAATAATGCAAAATCCAGTTGCGGACTTTTTTATGAAAACACATGGACAATCATCATTATTGGGGTATCCTTTTTTAAAAAATAACTCACTAAGTCGGTTGTACCACATGCGACCCGACTATTTTAAGCCATATAAAGACTTATTTAGTTTTACACAATATGCGTTGCGTTTTGCATTCGGATTCGGGATTGGGACTCCATCAGGAACCTTCATGTATATGCCCGAATTAAGTGAACCATAAAGGTAAGTGGTCACTACGTCCATCACCTGCATAGATTGAAGATTTTGTACTGCCATAGAAATAAGGTATTGGAAAGTAATACCACTCATTACTGGAGAATATGTTTCATTGAAATCAATGCCTGGTCTCTGCGTGAAACCTTGGGCTACAAGCCTTGCTTTATATCTTATCACCTCGTTGTTCTCGTTTCTTTTACGAACAAAAACCCATTTGAATCCCACAAGGAAAATTCTGGGAGGTGTAGGTATTGCTTCAGTGAATACCTTTCGTTTATTGAGAGAAGCTAACTCTACTTGGATTGCATCCTTCCATTTAGGCCAGTCAGAGCGTTTCTTGCACTCTGCCATGGTCTTTGGATCATGATCATTTAGAAGGTTGTCTACAACTGTAGTTGAGAAATATATGTCGACAATTGTAGACTTACGATTGTAAGATTCTCTAGAATCTATATAGTTTGTGGAAATTTCATTTACCCTTGTTGACTAGTCATGATTTCCCAATACGATTGAGTCAGGGTTTTCCGATATCCCAGTCATTGAGTGCACAACTGAGCTGGGTTGTGGAGGTTATCATCCCACTGGGTGTATATTATCCATTTGATGATTATCAACACTAGGTTGGTTTACATTTACTGGTTCAGAGGTATTTTTCTTTGTTTCCTTTGTTTCTTGTGAGGAGCTAAATCCTGTTCCATGGTCGTACTTCTCCCCCTATTCTTTTGAACATGAGGTTGAGTAGTTTTTGTTTGTACCTCCACTCTTCGGGCGCATTTTTGGCAGGATTGTAGGATTTGGTAACACCTTTATAGTCAGTAAATGAATCTAGCAGGTTATTTGCAATGTGTTGCAAATTGATTAATTTCCGAACTTGAAGTTCAATTTCTTGAGTACGTGGATCAAAGGAGGAAATGCCATGGGCATTCCAATCGATTTCCGGGCATTCTTTTTGGTACTTGATGTCTCCCTTAATGCCGGGAAATGGTCCTCATTGAAGATGCAGTAAGCGTGAACAGATCCCCCGTGAGGGGTTCAAGGTACTTGATTATCGATGGTGATTTGTACCCCACACAGATCCCCAATTTTCTATGTGGGCCCATGGATGTATGCTGTGGTGGTGAGACTGGCACATATGTGGCGCATCCGAATTTACGCAGATGGGAAATATTTGGTAGGTTTCCACGTACTAATTGCAGAGGGGAAGTGCCGTGATATGTAGTTGGTCGCAATTGGATTAAGTCAGCAGCGTGTAAAACTGCGTGACCCCAACAAGAAGTTGGTAAATTGCAATTCATTAGTAAGGTTCGTGCAATGAGCTTAATTCTCCTAATTAGAGATTCGGCCAATCCATTTTGAGTGTGGACATATGGGACAGAGTGCTGAACTTCAATGCCTAATGCCATGCAATAATCATAGACAACATGTGAAGAGAATTCAGCAGCGTTGTCCATTCGAATTGATTTAATTTGATTCTCAAGATAATGAGCTTGCAAGTTGATAACTTGTCTCATTACTTTGGCAAATGCATGGTTTCGTGTAGACAGTAAACATACGTGAGACCATCGTGTAGATGCATATATTAGAACCATGAAATACCTAAACGGTCCAAACAATGGTTGGATAGGACAACAAATATCGCCTTGAATTCGTTCATGGAATTGTAGTGGTTCTGCTTGAATTTTAAGATATGAGGGTCTTAAAATGAGTTTCCCAGTAGCACATGCAGTGCACATGAAATTCGAAGATTGTGGGAATTTAGCTTCATTTAAGTCATGACCATTGGAATTGGAGATAATTTTCCTCATCATCCCTATACCGGGATGACCAAGGCGATCATGCCAAGTTTGGAATGCATTTACATTCTGAAAAATTACCTTATACGCAACGTGCTCTACGGGTTTTATGTATGTGTAGTACAATCCTGATGATAAAGAGGGAATTTTCTCAAATATTTGTTTGCCATATCCGTTGTCTTTGGTAAAGAGGAGATATTCCTCTTTGTTGTCTTCATAAGTTTCAATGTGGAAACCATTTTTGCGGATATCTCTATAACCTGTGAGGGTACGAGTTGAATCGGGATACAATAAAGCATCCTTAGTTACAATTTGTGTACCCATAGGGAGGGTACATTGGTACGCGTCGGTCCTAAACAAACGGGTTTTAACCCCTTTCCGTGATGGCATTTAGAACCGTCGCCAAGTGAGTGTGGGCGATAGGGCGGTCCTTCTCACACAATCCAGAAACCGTTGGGGATATGCCCTCCTGGCACACACGCTCGGCAAAATGAGGTCGTGTGCGATCGGCGAGCACTCAAATACAGAAATACGTACAGTAGTGCTAAAAAATACAATTATATAGGCAAAATCATTTCAGGTCGTAAGTACATCACACATTGTCAGTCACCACTAAACGTTTTCGTTCATATATACATCCCACGCAGTCACTACAAGGAAAACGTTTGCGCAAGGTGGCGTAACGCAAACAGTTTTGAAGAGAATGTCGTGTGTGATTGTTCATTGATCCAACACGGTTTATTCCTAGAAACTGTGTGCGTTGCCTGAGGTCATCACCCATGGTGTTTTCTCATTAACCGTTTGCAATAGGAAAACCCAATTAGCAAACTAATTGGCCAATTAGCGGGCTAATTGCCCTATTATTAATAATCCATTTACTAATCTAATTGACATTCATATTAATCACATAATATATTCCATTTCCATATTAAGGAAGCAGGATTTCATAATTGAAATACATCGGAGTACAACATGATATAGCTTTAGCACTCAGCTACCCCATTACACAACTGCACCAGCAGCAAGTTTCACATGCAACATCTGGAACCTTTCGAAATTAGCATCATAGACGGTATATAGAGAGATGCATCTCATCTAGAAAACTGCTGAAGCGGAAGGCAAATATTGAGCCTTCATTTATGTTGAAGGTCTTTGCAACTTTAGGCCAGTGCCTGTGGATGATTGGCCGTCCATCCTTCGACCTCTTCAGGAACACTTCAATATTGAACCATGGGTGTTGTATGAAAACTTTCCTCACCTCCTGACCATAGAGGTGGTTTGAGAGGTAATCATCAGTGAACCCTAAAAACAAGGATGTGCATAAATATCTTCTCTATATTGGAAACGAGGCAAAGGAATAAAAAAGGCAAGGTATAATAGTTAGTACCATCTTGTAAACCTCAGTGCTTCCCATTGTTTCCCTGCAACACATATAAGGTAGTTAGTCATCAGGTTAAGTAAGGGTTCGCATGCTATTAGTAAAATATGTTGATGAAAAATAAGCACATTGCAGATTCATCAAATTAATTCAAGCCACATGGAAAACCCATTTATCCAAACCAAGCATGATTAAGAACTAGGAAATATAGCACTTGTATATGTTTCTCATGTATTAAGTGTAGCCAAATTCGATTTATTCCTCACATAATATACAATAACAGAATGCAGCCACATCAATTGAACATCACATTGAACTGAACCAAGCAGTTAACTAAACACCACAACAAATGAACCAAACATTAACTGAGCACCACATTGCACAATATAACATACTCCTAATAGAAGATTGACAGTTAACCAAACCAAGCATGCTTAACAACTTGGAAATATAGAAATTGTATTTGTTTCTCATGTATTTAGTACAACCAAATTTGATTTATTTCTCACATGGTATACAATAACAGAATGCAGCCACAACAATTGAACATCACATTGCAGAATTGAACCAAGCAGTTAACTAAACACCACAACAAATGAACCAAACGTTAACTGAGCACCACATTGCACAATATAACATACTCCTATAGAAGATCAGATAGTTAACCAAACCAAGTATGCTTAACAACTTGGAAATATTGCACCCTGAAGAATTGAACATCACATTTGCAGAATTGAACCAAGCAGTTAATTGAACACCACATTGCATGACATATAGAACATATACACTATAGCAGAAGATTGCATGGTAAAAGTAGATAGCACAATTCACTAGAATTTGTTAAGGAAAGGCAGTAGCTAGCAAACTGAACATGGGTCTTTATAGTGAGCTAATAAGACAAGCTACTCCTCATTGTCGGAGATATCGATGATGATTGGCTCCTTGGACATGGAAGAGGGCGAGGCCTCCGCATTGTGGGTGCCCTCGTTATAGTTGTGAGTTGTGTGAGCCGCTCCAGGCACCAACTTGCTGGCTCTCGAGATGAGGTAAGCACGTGCACGTTGAGAAAACACCTCATAGTCTTCGTCGAAGGCACCGATGGTGGCCTCGAGAAAATGCCATGAACTGTCGTTTAAAGAAGCCAACCGCATCGCGGCGTCAATGCACGAGGCGTCAACGGTGGCCTCGACAGCGAGGTGCTCCTCCAAGATATGGGGGTCGGCACGAATGTCATCCATCACGACCTCATCCGCTCATGCGACCACGATTTGCTTCTCCGCTGCCAAATGCTCCTTGAGGTCCTGGCTATACTGCGTGCACCATGGCTTAGGCCAGCGCTTATTTGGTGGAGGGGGCGGTGATTTGGGGCAAAGGTGTCGCGCTCGCGCCGGCGGTCGGGGCATGTGGGATGTGGAAGGAGGATGGGGTTCGGGTGTGGATTACCTGCCTGGATAGGCGAGGTCGAGCAGCGTGAAGGAGGGTTGCCGGCAAGGAGGAGGCGGTGCTTTAAGCAAGGAGTGAAGGTTTCAACTTGGAAAGGAAGGCGGAAAGGGGGGGAATGTGGCTTTTGTTAAGGGGGAGGGGGCGGGGAGATAGATATTTCCGCGGAAGCCAAAAATTTGGAATCGCTTCAGCCAAAAAACTGGCGCGCAAAGTGTCATCACACACAATCCCTTATTCAGAGCGGGCTGTGGACTGTAGCCGTCGCTGTTGGGGAACGTAGTAATTTCAAAAATTTTCCTACGCACACACAAGATCATGGTGATGCATAGCAACGAGAGGGGAGAGTGTTGTCTACGTACCCTCGTAGACCGAAGCGGAAGCGTTGACGCAACGTAGAGGAAGTAGTCATACGTCTTCCCGGTCCAACCGATCCAAGCACCGTTACTCCGGCACCTCCGAGTTCTTGACACACGTACAGCTCGATGACGCACCCCGGGCTCCGATCCAGCAAAGCTTCGGGGAGGAGTTCTGTCAGCACGACGGCATGGTGACGATCTTGATGTTCAACCGTCGCAGGGCTTCGCCTAAGCACCGCTACAATATGACCGAGGTGTTATATCGAGGAGGGTGGCACTGCACATGGCTAAGGAATGATCACGAAGATCAACTTGTGTGTCTATGGGGTGCCCCCTGCCGCCGTATATAAAGGAGTGGAGAAGGGGGAGGGCCGGCCCTCTCTATGGTGCGCCCTAGGGGAGTCCTACTCCCACCGGGAGTAGGATTCCCCCTTTCCTAGTCCAACTAGGAACCCTTCCATGTAGTAGGAGTAGGAGAGAAGGAAAGGGAAGAGAGAAGGAGAAGGAAGGAAGGGGGCGCCCCCCTCCCTAGTCCAATTCGGACTAGTCCAAGGGGAGGGGTGCAGCCACCCTTTTGGCCCTTTCTCTCCTTTCCCGTATGGCCCAATGAGGCCCAATACGAATTCCCCTAACTCTCCGGTACTCCGAAAAATACCAAAATCACTCGGAACCTTTCCGAACTCCGAATATAGTCGTCCAATATATCGATCTTTACGTCTCGACCATTTCAAGACTCCTCGTCATGTCCCCGATCTCATCCGGGACTCCGAACTCCTTCGGTACATCAAAACTCATAAACTCATAATAAAACTGTCATCGTAACATTAAGCGTGTGGACCCTACGGGTTCGAGAACTATGTAGACATGACCTAGAACTATTCTCGGTCAATAACCAATAGCGGAGCCTGGATGCCCATATTGGCTCCTACATATTCTACGAAGATCTTTATCGGTCAAACCGCATAACAACATACGTTGTTCCCTTTGTCATCGGTATGTTACTTGCCCGAGATTCGATCGTCGGTATCCAATACCTAGTTCAATCTCGTTACCGGCAAGTCTCTTTACTCGTTCCGTAATGCATCATTTCGTAACTAACTCATTAGCTACATTGCTTGCAAGGCTTATAGTGATGTGCATTACCGAGAGGCCCCAGAGATACCTCTCCGACAATCGGAGTGACAAAACCTAATCTCGAAATACGCCAACCCAACATGTACCTTTGGAGACACCTGTAGTACTCCTTTATAATCACCCAGTTACGTTGTGACGTTTGGTAGCACCCAAAGTGTTCCTCCGGTAAACGGGAGTTGCATAATCTCATAGTTACAGGAACATGTATAAGTCATGAAGAAAGCAATAGCAACATACTAAACGATCAAGTGCTAAGCTAACGGAATGGGTCAAGTCAATCACATCATTCTCCTAATGATGTGATCCCGTTAATCAAATGACAACTCATGTCTATGGCTAGGAAACTTAACCATCTTTGATTCACGAGCTAGTCAAGTAGAGGCATACTAGTGACACTATGTTTGTCTATGTATTCACACATGTATTATGTTTCCGGTTAATACAATTCTAGCATGAATAATAAACATTTATCATGAAATAAGGAAATAAATAATAACTTTATTATTGCCTCTAGGGCATATTTCCTTCAGTCTCCCACTTGCACTAGAGTCAATAATCTAGTTCACATCGCCATGTGATTTAACACCAATAATCATATCTGTATATGATTAACACCCATAGTTCACATCGTCATGTGACCAACAGCCAAAGGGTTTACTAGAGTCAATAATCTAGTTCACATCGCTATGTGATTAACACCCAAAGAGTACAAAGGTATGATCATGTTTTGCTCGTGAGAGAAGTTTAGTCAACGGGTCTCTCACATTCAGAGCCGTATGTATTATGCAAATATTCTATGTCTACAATACTCTGCATGGAGCTACTCTAGCTAATTGCTCCCACTTTCAATATGTATCCAGATTAAGACTTAGAGTCATCTGGATCAGTGCCAAAACTTGTATCAACGTAACCTTTTACGACGAACCTTTTGTCACCTCCATAATTGAGGAACATATCCTTATTCCACTAAGGATAATTTTGACCAATGTCCAGTGATCTACTCCTAGATCACTATTGTACTCCCTTGCCAAACCAGGGCAGAGTATACAATAGGCCTGGTTCACAGCATAGCATATTTTATAGAACCTATGACTGAGGCATAGGGAATGACTTTTCATTCTCTTTCTATTTTCTGCCATGGTCGGGTCTTGAGTCTTACTCAACTTCACACCTTGCAACACAGGCAAGAACTCCTTCTTTGATTGTTCCATTTTGAACTACTTCAAAATCTTGTCAAGGTATGTACTCATTGAAAATCTTATCAAGCGTCTTGATCTATCTCAATAGATCTTGATGCTCAATATGTAAGTAGCTTTACTGAGGTCTTTATTTTAAAGAACTCCTTTCAAACACTCCTTTATGCTTTGCAGAATAATTCTACATTATTTCCGATCAACAATATGTCATTCACATATACTTATCAGAAATGCTGTAGTGCTCCCACTCACTTTCTTGTAAATACAGGCTTCACCGTAAGTCTGTACAAAACTATATGCTTTGATCAACTCATCAAAGCGTATATTCCAACTCCGAGATGCTTGCACCAGTCTATAGATGGATCGCTGGAGCATGCACATTTTGTTAGTACCTTTAGGATTGACAAAACCTTCTGGTTGCATCATATACAACTCGCTTCTTTGAAAAAACCATTAAGGAATGCAGTTTTGACATCCATTTGCCAGATTTCATAAATGGTGGCAATTGCTAACATGATTCGGACAGACTTAAGCATCGCTACAGTTGAGAAAATCTCATTGTAGTCAACACCTTGAACTTGTCAAAAACCTTTTTGCGACAAGTCGAGCTTTGTAGATAGTAACACTACTATCAACGTCCGTCTTCCTCTTGAAGATCCATTTATACAATATGGCTTGCCGATAATCGGGCAACTCCACCAAAGTCCACACTTTGTTCTCATACATGGATCCCATCTCAGATTTCATGGCCTTAAGCCATTTTGCGGAATCTGGGCTCATCATCGCTTCCTCATAGTTCGTAGGTTCATCATGGTCTAGTAACATGACTTCCAGAACAGGATTACCATACCACGCTGGTGCGGACCGTACTCTGTAAGACCTACGAGGTTCTGTAGTAACTTGATCTGAAGTTTCATGATCATCATCATTAGCTTGCTCACTAATTGGTGTAGAAATCACTGGAACTGATTTCAGTGATTAACAATTTTCCAATTCGGGAGAAGGTACAGTTACCTCATCAAGTTCTACTTTTCTCCCACTCACTTCTTTCGAGAGAAACTCCTTCTCTAGAAAGGATCCATTTTTAGCAACGAATATCTTGCCTTCGGATCTGTGATAGAAGGTGTACCCAACAATTTCCTTTGGGTATTCTATGAAGACGCACTTCTCCGATTTGGGTTCGAGCTTATCAGGATGAAACTTTTTCACATAAGCATCGCAGCCCCAAACTTTAAGAAACGACAACTTGGGTTTCTTGCTAAACCGTAGTTCATATGCTGTCATCTCAACGGATTTAGATGGTGCCCTTTTAACGTGAATGCAGCTGTCTCTAATGCATAACCCCAAAACAATATTGGTAAATCAGTAAGAGACATCATAGATCGCACCATATCTAATAAAGTGCGGTTATGATGTTCGGACACACCATAACGTTATGGTGTTCCAGGTGGCGTGAGCTGTGAAACTATTCCACATTGTTTTAATTGAAGACCAAACTCGTAACTCAAATATTCGTCTCCGCGATCAGATCGCAGAAACTTTATTTTCTTGTTACGATGATTTTTCCACTTCACTCTGAAATTCTTTGAACCTTTCAATTATTTCAAACTTATGTTTCATCAAGTAGATATACCCATATCTGCTCAAATCATCTTGTGAAGGTCAGAAAATAACGATACTTGCCACGAGCCTTCATACTCATTGGTCTGCATACATCAGTATGTATTATTTCCATCAAGTCAGTAGCTCGTTCCATTGTTCCGGAGAACGGAGTTTTAGTCATCTTGCCCAAAAGGCACGGTTCGCAAGCATCAAATGATTCATAACCATGTGATTCCGAAAATCCATCTTTATGGTGTTTCTTCATGCGCTTTACACCGATATGACCCAAACGGCAATGCCACAAATAAGTTGCACTATCATTATTAACTTTGCACCTTTTGGCATCAATATTATGAATATGTGTATCACTACGATCGAGATCCAACAAACTATTTTCATTGGGTGTATAACCATCGAAGGTCTTATTCATGTAAACAGAATAACAATTATTCTTTAACATCAAATGAATAACTATATAGCAATAAACATGATCAAATCATATTCATGCTCAACGCAAACACTAAATAACATTTATTTAGGTTTAACACTAATCTCGAAAATATAGGGAGTGTGTGATGATGATCATATCAATCTTGGAACTATTTCCAACACTCATCGTCACTTCCCCTTCAACTAGTCTCTGTTTATTCTGTAACTCCTGTTTCGAGTTACTAATCACAGCAACCGAACAAGTATCAAATACTCAGGGGCTACTATAAACACTAGTAAGGTACACATCAATAACCTGTATATCAAATATACCCTTGTTCAATTTGCCATCCTTCTTATCCACCAAATATTTAGGGCATTTCCGCTTCCAGTGACCACTTCCTTTGCAGTGTAAGCACTCAGTTTCAGGCTATGGTCCAGCTTTGGGCTTCTTCGCAAGAGTGACAACTTGTTTGCCATTCTACTTGAAGTTTCCCTTTCTTTCCTTTTGCCCTTTTCTTGAAACTAGTGGTCTTGTCAATCATCAACACTTGATGCTCTTTCTTGATTTCTACCTTCGTCGATTTCAACATCACGAAGAGCTCGGGAATCGTTTTCGTCATCCCTTGCATACTATAGTTCATCACGAAGTTCTAGTAACTTAGTGATGGTGACTAGAGAATTCTGTCAATCACTATCTTATCTGGAAGATTAACTCCCACTTGATTCAAGCGATTGAAGTACCCAGACAAACTGAGCACATGCTCACTAGTTGAGCGATTCTCCTCCATATTTTAGCTATAGAACTTGTTGGAGACTTCATACCTCTCAACTCGGGTATTTGCTTGAAATATTAACTTCAATTCCTGGAACATCTCATATGATCCATGACGTTCAAAACGTCTTTGAAGTCCCGATTCTAAGCCGTTTAAGCATGGTGCACTAAACTATCAAGTAGTCATCCTTTTGAGCTAGCCAAATGTTCATAACGTCTGCATCTGCTCCTGCAATAGGTTTGTCACCTAGTGGTGCATTAAGGACATAATTCTTCTATGCAGCAATGAGGATAAACCTCAGATCACGGATCAAATCCGCAACATTGCTACTAACATCTTTCAACACAATTTTCTCTAGGAACATATCAAAATAAACATATGAAAGCAACAACGCAAGCTATTGATCTACAACATAATTTGCAAAATACTACCAGGACTAAGTTCATGATAAATTTAAGTTCAATTAATCATATTATTTAAGAACTCCCACTTAGACAGACATCTCTCTAGTCATCTAAGTGATCACGTGATCCAAATCAACTAAACCATAACTGATCATCACGTGAGATGGAGTAGTTTTCAATGGTGAACATCACTATGTTGATCATATCTACTATATGATTCACGCTCGACCTTTCGGTCTCCATGCTCCGAGGCCATATCTGCATATGCTAGGCTCGTCAAGTTTAACCTGAGTATTCCGCATGTGCAAAACTGGCATGCACCCGTTGTAGATGGACATAGAGCTTATCACACCCGATCATCACGTGGTGTCTGGGCACGGCGAACTTTGGCAACGGTGCATACTCAGGGAGAACACTTCTTGATAATTAGTGAGAAATCATCTTAAAATGCTACCATCAATCAAAGCAAGAATAAGATGTATAATAGATAAACATCATATGCAATCAAAATATGTGACATGATATGGCCATGATCATCTTGTGCCTTTGATCTCCATCTCCAAAGTACTTTCATGATCTCTATCATCACCGGCATGACACCATGATCTTCATCATCTTGATCTATATCAATGTGTCATCACATGGTTGTCTCACCAACTATTGCTCTTGCAACTATTGCTATCGTATAGCGATAAAGTAAAGCAATTATTTGGCACTTGCATCTTATGCAACAAAGAGACATCCATAGGGCTTCTGCCAGTTGCCGATAACTTCAAAAAAACATGATCATCTCATACAACAACTTATATCTTATCACGTCTTGACCATATCACATCACAACATGCCCTGCAAAAACAAGTTAGACGTCCTCTACTTTGTTGTTGCAAGTTTTACGTGGCTGCTACGGGCTTAGCAAGAACCGTTCTTACCTACACATCAAAACCACAACGATAGTTCGTCAAGTTAGTTCTGTTTTAACCTTCACAAGGACCGAGCGTAGCCACACTCGGTTCAACTAAAGCTGGAGAAACTGACACCCGCTAGTCACCTGTGTGCAAAGCACGGCGGTAAAACCAGTCTCGCGTAAGCGTACGCGTAATGTCGGTCTGGGCCGCTTCATCCAACAATACCGCCGAACCAAAGTATGACATGCTGGTAAGCAGTATGACTTGTATCGTCCACAACTCACTTGTGTTCTACTCGTGCATATAACATCAACGCATAAAACCTAGGCTCTGATACCACTATTGGGGAACGTAGTAATTTCAAAAAATTTCCTACGCACATGCAAGATCATGGTGATGCATAGCAACGAGAGGGGAGAGTGTTGTCTACGTACCCTCGTAGACCGAAGCGGAAGCGTTGACGCAATGTAGAGGAAGTAGTCGTACGTCTTTCCGGCCCAACCGATCCAAGCACCGTTACTCCGGCACCTCCGAGTTCTTGACACACGTACAGCTCGATGACGCACCCCGGGCTCCGATCTAGCAAAGCTTCGGGAAGGAGTTCTGTCAGCACGACGGTCGCAGGGCTTCGCCTAAGCACCGCTACAATATGACCGAGGTGTAATATCGTGGAGGGGGGCACCGCACACGGCTAAGGAACGATCACGAAGATAAACTTGTGTGTCTATGGGGTGCCCCCTGCCACCGTATATAAAGGAGTGGAGGAGGGGGAGGGCCGGTCCTCTCTATGGCACGCCCTAGGGGAGTCCTACTCCCACCGGGAGTAGGATTCCCCCTTTCCTAGTCCAACTAGGAACCCTTCCATGTAGTAGGAGTAGGAGAGAAGGAAAGGGAAGAGAGAAGGAGAAGGAAGGAAGGGGGCGCCCCCCTCCCTAGTCCAATTCGGACTAGTCCAAGGGGAGGGGTGCGGCCACCCTTTTGGCCCTTTCTCTCCTTTCCCGTATGGCCCAATGAGGCCCAATACGAATTCCCGTAACTCTTCGGTACTCCGAAAAATACCCGAATCACACGGAACCTTTTCGAACTCCGAATATAGTCGTCCAATATATCGATCTTTACGTCTCGACCATTTCGAGACTCCTCGTCATGTCGCCGATCTCATCCGGGACTCCGAACTCCTTTGGTACATCAAAACTCATAAACTCATAATAAAACTGTCATCGTAACATTAAGCGTGCGGACCCTACGGGTTCGAGAACTATGTAGACATGACCTAAAACTATTCTCGGTCAATAACCAATAGCGGAGCCTGGATGCCCATATTGGCTCCTACATATTCTACGAAGATCTTTATCGGTCAAACCGCATAACAACATACGTTGTTCCCTTTGTCATCGGTATGTTACTTGCCCGAGATTCGATCGTCGGTATCCAATACCTAGTTCAATCTCGTCACCGGCAAGTCTCTTTACTCGTTCCGTAATGCATCATTCCGTAACTAACTCATTAGCTACATTGCTTGCAAGGCTTATAGTGATGTGCATTACTGAGAGGGCCCAGAGATACCTCTCCGACAATCGGAGTGATAAAACCTAATCTTGAAATACACCAACCCAACATGTACCTTTGGATACACCTGTAGTACTCCTTTATAATCACCCAGTTACGTTGTGACGTTTGGTAGCACCCAAAGTGTTCCTCCGATAAACGGGAGTTGCATAATCTCATAGTTACAGGAACATGTATAAGTCATGAAGAAAGCAATAGCAACATACTAAACGATCAAGTGCTAAGCTAACGGAATGGGTCAAGTCAATCACATCATCCTCCTAATGATGTGATCCCGTTAATCAAATGACAACTCATGTCTATGGCTAGGAAACTTAACCATCTTTGATTCACGAGCTAGTCAAGTAGAGGCATACTAGTGACACTATGTTTGTCTATGTATTCACGCATGTATTATGTTTCTGGTTAATACAATTCTAGCAGGAATAATAAACATTTATCATGAAATAAGGAAATAAATAATAACTTTATTATTTCCTCTAGGGCATATTTCCTTCTGTCGCACCTTCTCACGGTGGTCCAAGATATTTTGTGCTGCATCTCACACGGTTGGTTATAATAAACTGTGTGGGATCTACTTGATTTTTCGTCTGATTTGAATTACATGGGTCACAGCGGCCATGGACGGTGTTTGAATTGCTAGACCTTTTATCTGCAGTGATCATAAAAGAATTGGAATTATTCATGGTTCGTTTGGACATTTTTATGCATTAAGTGAGTTTTCAATGCATTTATGTGCATAATTAAAATTTGAACTACATGCACATGCTCCAGTGCATATAAATTGGTTTCCAAAATCAAATCTTTGTCCTTGGGTGCATGCTTAGGTCCCATGCAAGAAATGAGAATGAATGTTAAACACCCTGCCACCGTCACTTGGCCGCAAACATTGAGATACCTGGTTTTTAAATTCTAGTAAATCCAAAACTCATCTAAAATTCATGAAACTTGGCATGCTATCATGGAGCGGCATCAACTTGTCGTGGTAAATTTTTTGTCCCATTTGGGGAAGGATTGAGTATATGCTTCTCACAAACCAGAGCTTCTCACAGCAAGCATGATGGTTTCGGTAGGGAACACCCCAACTTTGGGGGCGAAACGATATCCATTGCCTCTAATTGCTTTCAATTTTTTTCTCGTGTCAACATATAACAACAGGAGTGTTGTGTTATTTTTTGTGATTTTTTGGGGTTTGTTTGGACATTTTTATGCATTAAGTGAGTTTTTAATGCATTTATGTGTATAATTCAAATTTGAACTGCATGCACATGCTCCAGTGCATATAAATTGGTTGAAAAATCAAATCTTTGTCCTTGGGTGCATGCATAGGTCCCATGCAAGAAATGGGAATGAATGTCAAACACCCTGCCACTGTCACTCGGCCGCAAACATTGAGATACCTGGTTTTTAAATTCTAGTAAATCCGAAACTCATCTGAAATTAGTGAAACTTGGCATGCTATCATGGAGCGGCATCAACATGCCGTGGTAAATTCTTTGTCCCATTTGGAGTAGGTTTGGGTATATGCTTCTCACAAACTAGAGCTTCTCACAACAAGCATGATGGTTTCGGTAGGGAACGCCCCAACTGGGGGTGGGGGGGGGGGCGAAACGATATCCATTGTCTCTTATTGCTTTCAATTTTTTTCTCGTGTCAACATAGAACAACATGAGTGTTGTGTTACTTTTTGTGATTTTTCCGGGTTTGTTTGGACATTTTTATGCATTAAGTGAGTTTTCAATGCATTTATGTGCATAATTCAAATTTGAACTACATGCACATGCTCCAAAACTCGTCTGAAATTCATGAAATTTGGCATGCCATCATGGAGCGGCATCAACATGCCGTGGTAAATTTTTTATCCTATTTGGGGCAGGTTTGGGTATATGCTTCTCACAGACCAGAGCTTCTCACAACAAGCATGATGGTTTCGGTAGGGAACGCCCCAACTTTGGGGGCGAAACGATATCCATTGCCTCTTATTGCTTTCAAATTTTTTTCTCGTGTCATCATAGAACAACAGGAGTGTAGTGTTATTTTTTGTGATTTTTCGGGGTTCATTTGGACATTTTTATGCATTAAGTGAGTTTTCAATGCATTTATGTGCATAATTCAAATTTGAACTACATGCACATGCTCCGGTGCATATAAATTGGTTGAAAAATCAAATCTTTGTCCTTGGGTGCATGCTTAGGTCCCATGCAAGAAATGGGAATGGATGTCAAACACCCTGCCACCATCACTCGGCCGCAAACATTGAGATACCGGGTTTTTAAATTCTAGTAAATCCAAAACTCGTCTGAAATTCATGAAACTTGGCATGCTAGGAGCGGCATCAACATGCCGTGGTAAATTCTTTGTCCCATTTGGGGCAGGTTTGGGTATATGCTTCTCACAAACCAGAGCTTGTCACAACAAGCATGATGGTTTCGTTAGGGAACGCCCCGACTTTGGGGGCGAAACGATATCCATTGCCTCTTATTGCTTCCAAATTTTTCCTCGTGTCAACATGGAACAACAGGAGTGTTGTGTTATTTTTTGTGGTTTTTCGGGGTTCGTTTGGTCATTTTTATGCATTAAGTGAGTTTTCAATGCATTTATGTGCATAATTCAAATTTGAACTACATGCACATGCTCCGGTGCATATAAATTGGTTGAAAAATCAAATCTTTGTCCTTGGGTGCATGCTTAGGTCCCATGCAAGAAATGGGAATGAATGTCAAACACCCTTCCACCGTCACTGGGCCGCAAACATTGAAATACGTGGTTTTTAAATTCTAGTAAATCCAAAATTCGTCTAAAATTCATGAAACTTGGCATGCTATCATGGAGCGGCATCAACATGTCGTGGTAAATTCTTTGTCCCATTTGGGGCAGGTTTGGGTATATGCTTCTCACAAACCAGAGCTTGTCACAACAAGCATGATGGTTTCGGTAGGGAACGCCCCAACTTTGGGGGCGAAACGATATCCATTGCCTCTTATTGCTTTCAAATTTTTTCTCGTGTCAACATAGAACAACAGGAGTGTTGTGTTATTTTTTGTGATTTTTCGGGGTTCGTTTGGACATTTTTATGCATTAAGTGACTTTTCAATGCATTTATGTGCATAATTCAAATCTGAACTACATGCACATGCTCTGGTGCATATAAATTGGTTGGAAAAAAAATCAAATTTTTGTCCTTGGGTGCATGCTTACGTCCCATGCAAGAAATGAGAATGAATTTTAAACACCTGCCACCGTCACTTGGCCGCAAACATTGAGAAACCTGGTTTTTAATTCTAGTAAATCCAAATCTCATCTGAAATTCATGAAACTTGGCATGCTATCATGGAGCAGCATCAACATACCATGGTAAATTTTTTGTCCCACTTGGTGTAGGTTTGGGTATATGCTTCTCACAAACCAGAGCTTCTCACAACAAGCATGCTGATTTCAGATAGAACACCCGTATGCAAAGTGAGAGCATGATTTGTGCATCTCTTGAACACAAACGGTTCTTTTGGATGACCCGTGTGAACCACTTACAAACAATTTGGTGCGATTTGCATCTGTCATATTGGGTATGTTCCCATTTGTCAAACTAGAAAGATTGACATTTGTTGATCTAGTAACATTGCCATTTGCCAACCTAGTAACACTGCGATTTGTCAAAATATGAAGCTAAAAATTACTAGCAGTATCTATTTGCAACTAAAATTCAGTAATTAAGCATAGATGGAGGCAAGGAGGCGTGTTCAGCCAGGCTTGCAGCGGGCGGCGTAGTACTATTCGATTTGACAGCGGGCGACGTAGTTCCCGATATGGCTTTAATGCAGACGAGGGAGAGGGTAGCGGTTCCCGAAATGTTGAACAGCCAATCATGCATCCTCCTTTAATTAGCATCATGTGAATGCATGAGGGAAGTAATGGGAGGATCGGAAAAAGAGGCAGCACGATGTCAATGCAACGCAGTTTGCACTCATATAAATGCGCCCCTCCATTCCAATGCATCTACCACATCATACGCACCTAAGCATTTGCGTAAGCACCTACACTAATAAGCGCAAAAGTGCCCACTCCAAACCCATGGCAGTGATGAGCTCGAGCAGCCAGCGGATTTGCCAGATGGTCCATGACACCGGCCTGCGGCATGGCACCGTGCATCGTCTCCATACGGTGTTGGCGATCGGCTGGTGGATGGCCGCCGCCGCCGCCAGCTACGACTCTCAGTTGGATCAGATGATCGTTCGCACCACCAACAGGTTCACCGTCGTCAAGAAGCTCACGGACGACATCGCCGTACTCCTCCAGCCCACGCGCCCGGGCTCCTCATTACCTGCCACCCTAATCAACCTCCATGGTCGGAACCTCTTTCAAGCACTGGTGGCCCTGCGACTGCCCGCCGACGCCATGAAGAATGTCCACCTGGAGGTCGCGCTCGCCGCGAGGCACCTCCATTTGCAAGAAACCGTCGACCTACACATCCATGTGTATGAGCGAATTGTGTACGTAGGTATCTACAAGGCCAGTGAGGACGCTACGATGTTGGCCTTCTTTAGCCGGCTGGAAGCCTTGGATGCCTTAGCTGAGAAGCACCTTCACCTTGCCGCACAAGCCGCCGCTCCTTAGCCGCCGGTCGGTGGCCCGGTCGGCGCACTGAGTTGAGGAGGAGGAGGTCGTACATTGATGGATGCATCTTTCTTCTTGGCTCCTGTAACCACCACTACGATCGCATCATCGTGGCCTTAATTCTTATTTTGCTATTGCATTCTCGTTCCAGTCAATACAGACATGTGAGATCCCTTTGCTCAATACTGACATGTCCATTCCAGTCTTATTTTGATTGGCTTGAATGAAGGTCTATCCCGCCGTTAGGCGCCGCTGCGTGCTCTGCTCGCGTCCATTGGCGCGCTCTACTCGCGTCCGTCGGTGCGCTCGGATTGTGGACAACTTTTCCTTGTGTGTTCAACTGCTATATATATATATATATAGGGTGGGTCTATTATGATAACACCCCTTAAGACCTTATTCTAATAATACCTAGGCTTATTCTGCTAACAGTTTCACACTTCAAAACCCACCGAACCGAACTCCATTCAACAAACAAAAATCTCTCAACCCCCACCACCCACGACCACACGACCCCATTTCCTTATCCACCTCCACCTTCCTCCCGTGGCCGCCCATTCTTCCTCCTGCCTCCTTCCTCTCCCGCTAGAGCCACCCATTCCTCCTCCTGCCCCGCACCACCACACGCCGCCGGAGCCCCGCCTCACCACGCAGTGCCGGAGCACTGCCGCAGCACTCGCCACGACTTCCCACCTCCCTCCCTCCCGCCCCACCCTCTCCGGCGCGGCGAGGTCCACCCGAGCCGCCACTCACCCTCCCCACCTTCTCTGGTGCGGCGCAGCCCACCCGAGCCGCCGCCCACTTTCTTCAGCGCAGCGCCCCTCAGCCACACCTGCCCCCTCATGGATCCCGCCATGGACAGCCCCGCCCCAAGCTGGATCTCACCGCGGCCTCCCACCTTGGCCCCGGATCCGTTGGTTAGAGGCCGGATCTGAGCTCAACCGGGCCACCTGCCAAAAATGGGATGGAGTTGCCGGCAGCGCCGCCACCGGCCTCCGGCCACCCTCTTCCGCCCCCCTCGACCATCATCTCTCCCTCACCGCCTATGACGGTGGTTTCCATGGCGCTCGGCCGCATCCACCTTCGCTCTCATCTCTGGCGCCGGATCAGCACCGCCCCCATGCAATGCGGACGGTGAGCACATGCAGTCCAGTGGGCGCATGCGTGCAGCGCACTGAGTGCGGGTGCCGGGTCAGCGGCGCCCCCGTGCGGACCGCGATGGCTGTGGATCCCCCTCCCCCTGCCCTGCCTTTCTCGTTCATCGCCGAGCCACGAAGGCCATGGATCCGGCTCACTGCGACGGACCTCCCCTCCCCCTGGCCGATCCACCCATTCCCTAGGTGTGGGCATTGTTCCCCCGACGCCGACGAGGATCCACTCGCCGACGCCTCCCTCCCCTTTGCATCTGCCTCCACCAGCGGCCCCTCCATGGTGGCAGTGCACATTGGTGCCCGAGTCAACGCCATCCCGCCCTCCTCTGCCGTGTGCAGTGCACACATGGCCACGTTGCAAGTCCTCCACCAGTTTGCGCCGTCATACAGGCTGCAGTCCACACGGCTGAAATATGCTGCAGCCCACATCTACAGCAGGGGTAGCTCGCGGCCTGCCAACGTGCAGTTTCCGAGTGGTTGTTTGCACGATTGTTTCAGAGCTCTGATTATTTATGTTGACCTCTTTTCATTTGAGTGTAACTCGCTTCATCGGTGTTCGCTTCGTCGGCTGATTGTCTCCATCCCGCTTTGCCCATGTATCCATCCCCTCGCATGGCGTGCAGTTGAGTAGCCCCTCTCTGTAGTTGGCGATGTTGCCGTTTGCAGTTCATCGGAAGGACAGAGGAGGTGCTCTCGTGGGGGGAGCCCGCGCACTGGAGTCCACAGTGCGCCATGCTGCAATCCCACTTTTGTTGACTTTTTTTTATTCAAAAATTTTGTTTTGCTGCAAGGCGGTTGGTAACAGAGTGAAGTTCGACTCTCACTTCCGACACGCACAAATGAAAAATAAACTAAATTGTGTTCTTATCATGGGACCCAAATGTCTTCTTAGGTTTTATTTGATGTGCACTCAGTAGCGAAGGAGAAGGGAGCATCACTGTTCCTTGAAAAGAAGCTCATTTTGTTGTTTGAAAGAATGCAGAGAGGAAATGAGAGTAGAAAATGTATGTGGATGAATGCCTGTGTGTAATGCGTTGCGTGTAAACAAAAAAGGCAGTCCACTTGCGATGTCCTCGCAGTGCAAATTTCATTATTAACCAAAAAAATATATAGTAGTGCACTACCGGAATACCAAAAAACTACATTGAGAAAAAAGAAAGAGGAAAATGCAGTGCACTTTGGTCTTATAAAAAGTCCACTTCGAAGGACTTTGAAGTGCACTTCATTTTGAAAAAAATGTATTTACAAAAGTTTACATTGTGTTCATTCAAGATGTTTAAAATAGTAAAAAAACTAATGCGGTTCACTTTTTAGAGTGCTTGCGGTTCACTTTTAAGAGTGTTGCACTTCACTTCCTCGTCTAAGAAAAATTAAGTCTGACAAAAGAAAACGATGCAGTGCACTCCGGTCTGATGCAGTGCAATTTCTCGTCCGATGCAGTGCGGTTTTCAGTCGAATGAAGTACGCACGTCGATTTGGGTGTCGCGAAAAATAGAGTACCCGCATTTTGGTAATTTGAAAACTGCTGTTAAACCGTAATGAATTAGAGAGAGTGTTCTACATGAAAATGTGGCGCCTCATCGATATCTTTCCAACAGCTTATTGTTTGAATCATTTCGACAACCGGTTTGTAAAAATTTCAAGAAAAACGGTTGCTGCCACTTGTCGTCCGCCGCACTATTTTCAAAATTAACTTAAAACTATAAGGAATCTCAAAACCATTCATACATATGAAAGTTGCACCTTGTCCATAGATTTCCAACAACGTATTACACACCTCGTTTCGACAAACGGTTCAAAAACTAGAGCGAAAACAATACCGAAAATTGCAAAAATTTCAAAAAAACAGAATTCTGCGACTTAGTAAATTTGAAACTGCTCTTAAACTGTAACGAATTAAAGAAAATGATAGTTATAAAAAAGACGCGCCTTGACGATACCTATGCAACGGCGTATCATTTGCTTCATTCCGACGAGCTGTTTGGAAGAAATCGCGAAAAAACGCTCGCTGCCACTCGTCATGGGCCGCACCATTTTCAAAACAGCTATTAAACCGTGTGGAATCTTGAAAAGTGTTCAACATGTCGAAGTTGCGCCTAATCCATAGCTTTTCAATGGTATATTACATGCCTCATTCTGATAAACTGTTAAAAAATTAGAGCGAAAACAGTACCAAAAAAATAACGCGTGCAGTTTTTTTCGACGAGAAGTTCACTCGTGTGAGTACTGCAGCACACTTGGTTCAAAGAATGACGTGCACTTGCGTTCAGCATGCAGTGCAGAAGTGGTGTGCAGAATAGTTATTCTGCTAATATTATCAGAATAGACCGTCTGTATATATATAATATCTTGCCACAGAACTAGTTAAGGTTTTCAACGGTGTAAAAGTTCCCAAAAATCCTGAAAAAAATACTAAACCAACACACCTACAATATAACATGATCCGATGGATGGATTGAAAAAATATGACTGCAACAAATGTTTCAATATATATTGATCCTGTAGTGAGCTGAAATGCTTGTTTTTTTCACTGAGGACACAAAAATGCATATTTTCACAATCACACCGTTGGGTCATCTTATTATATTAGAGTGAGGCTTCCCTATTTATTTCATATTTTTTACTTACTTTTAAACCATTAAATATTTAGCAAGCCTTAACTAGTTCTGTGGCAAGCCTTAACAATACGCGACCGTGGAGCGCTCTGCTCGCGTCCCTCCACGCGCACTCTACCAACGGTTGGGCGTTGATATGTCTCCAACGTATCTATAATTTATGAAGCATTCATGCTATTTTATTATCTGTTTTGAATAATTACGGGCTTTATTATACACTTTTATATTACTTTTGGGACTAACCTATTAACCGGAGGCCCAACCCATATTGCTGTTTTATTGCCTGTTTCAGTATTTCGAAGAAAAGGAATATCAAACGTAGTTTAAACGGAATGAAACCTTCAGGAGCGTGATTTTTGGAAAGGATATGATCAGGGAGACTTGGAGTTCAAGCTAGGGAAGGATCGAGGAAGCCAGGAGATAGGAGGGCGCTCCCACCCCCCCGGGGCGCGCCCCCTGTCTCCTGGACCCCTCGAGGCTCCCCCGACAAAATTCTTTCGCCTATATAAGTCCACGTACCCTAAAAACATTGAAGACAAAGATAGATCGGGAGTTCCGCCGCCGCAAGCCTCTATAGCCACCAAAAACCTCTCGGGATTACCGGTGGCCATCTCCATCATCCCGGCGCTATCCATGACGAGGAGGGAGTAGTTCTATCACGCCCAATATGCCACCCTATCCAAAAGGAACTCGAAGGTCCCACCAAGGATAGACCCGCATATTGAAACGCTTTTGCAAGGTGGATATCATTACATCAACATTACATAATAGTGGGGATACATTCAATACATACAATGTCACATGAACACAACAATACAACATACAAGAACAACATCCGACTACGGATGAAACATAAACAGAAACTCAAACAATATCCACCCTGCTAGCCCAGGCTGCCGACCTGGAACCTATCCCCTGATCGAAGAAGCAGAAGAAGAACTCCAAAACAAGCAACATCGCTCTCGCGTCATGAACATCGCATAACCTGTACCTGCAACTGTTGTTGTAGTAAACTGTGAGCCACGAGGACTCAACAATCCCATTACCATGGGTATCAAGACTAGCAAAGCTTAATGGGAAAAGAAGGGGTAAAGTGGTGAGGTTGCAGCAGCGGCTAAGCAAGTATGGTGGCTAACATACGCAAATGAGAGCGAGAAGAGAAACAAAGGAACGGTCGTGAAGCTAGCAATGATCAAGAGGTGATCCTGAACACCTACTTACGTCAAACATAACACAGAAACCGTGTTCACTTCCCGAACTCCGCCGAAAAGAGACCATCACGGCTACACACACGGTTGATGCGTTTTAATTCGGATCTGGTGTCAAGTTATCTACAACCGGACATTAACAAATTCCCATCTGCCACATAACCGCGGGCACGGCTCTCGAAAGTTTATACCCTGCAGGGGTGTCCCAACTTAGCCCATGAAAAGCTCTCGCGATCAACGAAGGAATAGACCTTCTCCCAGGAAGACCCGATCAGTCTCAGAATCCCGGTTTACAAGACATTTCGACAATGGTAAAACAAGACCAGCAAAGCCTCCCGCTGTGCCGACAAATCCCGATAGGAGCTGCACATATCTCGTTCTCAGGGCACACCGGATGAGCCAGACGTCGGGTTGGCATAGACCCTGGTTGCCCAGGGGGCGCCGGACATCGCTCGGTTCGGACCAACACTTAGACAAGCATTGGCCCGGGGGGGGGGCTAAAGTAAAGATGACCCTCGGGTTGGCCGACCCAAGGGAAAGGGATAGGTGGTGGCGAGGCAAATGGTAAAACCAATGTTGGGCCTTGCTGGACAAGTTTTATTCAAAGCGAACTGTCAGGGGGGTCCCATAAATCACTCGACCGCGTAAGGAACGCAAAATCCGGGAACATAACACCGGTATGACGGAAACTAGGGCGGCAAGAGTGGAACAAAACACCAGGCATAAGGCCGAGCCTTCCACCCTTTACCAAGTATATAGATGCATTAATAATATAAGAGATATTGTGATATCCCAACCAAAATCCTGTCCACCATGGAGAAATCTTCAACTTCACCTGCAACTAGCAACGCTATAAGAGGGGCTGAGCAAAAGCGGTAACATAGCCAAACAGTGGTTTGCATAGGAAAGGTGTCAAAGGTTAGAGGTTCATGGCAATTTGGGATGGCTTGATAAACAGGTAATAGGTAGCGCAACATAGCGATAGAACGAAGCAACTAGCATAGCAATGTTAGTAGTGAGATCCAGGGTAGCGGTCATCTTGCCTGAAATCCCGCTAGGAATAAGAACGAGTCCATGAAGAAGACGAACGGATGAAGCCGAACCAACAGTAGAGGAACAAATCCTCACGATCGCAACGAAACAGGAACTAACAAGAAGAAGCACACAACATAGGTAAACACACCACACATGAACAAGGCATGATGCACAACAAGCATGATGCATGACCAAGCTACATGAAGCTACTCATGGCAAGCGATGATGCAAACAAGAACAACACATCAAGGCAAGTTTAAATGAGGCCGGGAACAACATATAACAATTCCGGTAAGTCCTCATATGCATATTTCGAATTGGTCCAGAACTGAATAAACATTAAGTTGAAGTTGTTAAACAGCAAGTTAAAGAGCACCAAGAGAATCTACACGAAAATCTAGTCAAGTTACATATAAAGTTCATTAGATTCGGAGCTACGGCCTAGAAAATATGAGCAAAACAAGTTAAGCATGGCATTGATGCAAAATGCATACAAACATCAAGCAAACACCTCAAAACAAGGATGCAACATGATAATATGAAGCTACATGCAAAATCAAGCAAGTTTCATATAGAGCACACTCAAAACGGAGCAACGGTTCAACACATGCACACTATACAAGTCATAGCAACAATCTGTCCATAACATCAACTAGGCATATTGCAAGCATCAAAACAATATGCTACAGCATCTCAACATAAGAACAAAAGGCATGGGCATGAAGTACTGGTAAAGCACAACAAAACATGAACACTGAGCTATCTCCAGAAACAAATAGAACGTGCTCAAAAGGACATGGGAAGATTGCAAATAATAACAGTTTCAGACTTTGCAGAAATAACATCAGATTGCAATGTTTAGAGCTATCAAACAACATGTTACAGGAACATATCATGGCAAACAAAGGCATGGCATGATACTACTAAATGCATAGATCAAAAGTCCCTTACTGACCATGAGCCAAAAGGGCACGGAAAATATGATGGCACCCATGTAAACATGGCAAGTTATATTACAGATTCATACATGGCAGAAACAACAATAAGTAGGCATGTTGGTGAGCTTGAACCACTCACCACAGAGCAATACATGGCATGGCAAGGCAACCAAGAGTAAGAAGACATGTTTATGAAGCTAAGCATGGCAAGAACAAGTTCATAGGGTTCATGGAACACTAGCAAAGCACATGGGAACAAGTGAACTTAATGTTAACAGGCTGACAACAACATTATCAAGCAACTTTGGAGCAAGATAACCACATGTTCCAGCAGGCTATAATTGCAACAAAGGGCATTAATGTATAGAGCAAGACATGTAGATCAAAACATGTTTATAGAACATCTCCAGATTATGCATAGAATGACTAGTAGAAGCATGTTTACATATCAACAAAATATAACAGAATCTGTCAGGAAAACAACAACAACAAGTGCCCTACTTAACAAGCTCGATTCACTCACCACAAGTCATTGCATGACAAGATAAGCATAGCATCATCAAGAAGACATGTTTGTGAAACAAACCAAGTCAAGAACAAGTCCATAGCATGCAAGGATCAACTATAACAAGCTTGGCCAAATTGAATAACACGTAAACAATCTGCCAGGAAACATTTTGAAGCAAAAGTAGAGCACTCAAATGACATGCTAGACTACTCCATAATTGCAAACAAGGGCATGAATGGATAGAAGATAACCATATGTTCAAAACACCCTTACTGAAGTATCTCAAAATAAGCATGGATCTCTCTGTAGCATCAGGTTTACATGGCATCAAAATAACAGCAGAACAGGGACTAAAATCAGCAATATCACGAAGCATAGTTTGCATGCTTGTGCTAGTCACGACATTGATCATAAAAATACATGGCATACACCCCTAGAAATATGGCATGGCA
The DNA here is from genome assembly GCA_963921465.1 of Triticum timopheevii. NCBI lineage: Eukaryota > Viridiplantae > Streptophyta > Magnoliopsida > Poales > Poaceae > Triticum > Triticum timopheevii. Next base: position 245,553,636 of record OY997262.1, on the reverse strand, counting down.
TAGATCAAAACACATGAAGACATCAACCTCATAGGATGCACACATCAATCATGGCAAAAATGACAAATGAGCAAGTTATAACAGTTTCAGCAGATTAACATCAACATGCACTCTTCCAACAACATTTCGGGCATCAAGATGACTTCAAATGAACATGATGCAATGGAATGAAATGAAGTACACGTTGAGATGAACAATTTGACATATTACACGCACGAATCGGAGCTACGGATGCAGAGATACAACATGATGAACATGGCATGATTATATGAAAAATTGGGGACTTGGGGAAATCGGGGTCAACCTAGTTTTTGGATCTGGATCTGGGGCTGTGGCACGGACTTCGAGGCGGGGCCGGACTCTCGCCGGAGTTGGGCGACGCGGCGGCCGGAGGCGCTCGAGGCCGGTAGTTCCGTCGGCGGGGCAGGAGGCCGGCGAGGTCGGGGTGGCGCACGGGGGCGCGGGCGGCGACGCGGGGAGGCGCTGGCGAGGTGGCAGCGGGGCGGCGCGGGGCGCCGTGGCGGCGAGCGCCGGCGACCGCGGAGCGCACCGGCGGCGGCGCGGGGGGGGGGGGGGGGGGCACGGGGCACGCGGCGAGGCGGCGGAGGGCGGTGCCGGCGGCGGGCGGCCGGGCAGGGGAGGGCGAGGTCGCCGGTGGCGACGCGGAAGGCGGCGCCGGGCGGCAGGCGGCGGAGGGCGGCCGGGCCGGCGCGGGAGGCGGCGGGGCGCGCGGTCGGGCCGGGCGGGCCGGCCGTGGGCCCGCAGGGCCGCGGCGGCGCGGGGAGGAGAGAGAAGACGCGGTGGGGTGAGGTGGCGGCTCTGGATTGGTCGGGGAGGCGGCGGTGATGACGTGGCGCGACAGGATTGGTCGGAGCGACATGTCCGGCGGACATGTCCGGCGCGGACGGACGTGTCCGGCGGCGCGAGGAGGAAGACGCTAGGGTTTCGTCCGCGAAAATGGAAGAGGAGGGTCTATATATAGGTAGAGGGAGCTAGGAGAGTCCAAATGAGGAGTGGTTTTCGGCCACGCGATCGTGATCGAACGACCGAGAGCATGGAGGGGAGTTAGATGAGTTTTGGGCCAATTTGGAAGGGGTGTTGGGCTGCAACTCAAAGAGGGCTTTACGGTTACCCGATTAACCGTTGGAGTATCAAACGACCTCCAAATGGCACGAAACTCGACAGGCGGTCTACCGGTGCTATACCAAGGCCACTTGGCAAGCCTCGGTCCATTCCGAGAAAGTTTAATACCCGCTCACAACGAGAGACAAAAGGGGATGCCGGAGGACATAGGAGTGCCGGATTGCAAAACGGACAACGGGGAAAAAGCTCGGATGCATGAGATGAACATGTATGCCAATGCGATGCACATGATGACATGATATGAAATGCAGATGATGACATGGCAAAGTGCAACACGCAAGCAAATGACATGTCAAAGACGACGAATGACTGGCAGACACCTGGCGCATTGAATCCGGGGCGTTATAAGTTCACCCTCGGGGTTGAGGGTATGTACCAGTGATACGTCTCCAACGTATCTATAATTTTTGATTGCTCCATGCTACTTTATCTACCGTTTTGGACTATATTGGGCTTTATTTTCCACTTCTATATTATTTTTGGGACTAATCTATTAACCGGAGGCCCAACCCAGAATTGCTGATTTTTGCCTATTTCAGTGTTTCGAAGAAAGGGAATATCAAACGGAGTCCAAGCGGAATGAAACCTTTGGGAACGTGATTTTCTCACCGAACGTGATCCAGGAGAGTTGGACCCTACTCCAAGACGTAACAGAGGCGGTCACGAGGGTGGGGGGCGCGCCCCCCCTAGGGCGCACCCCCTGCCTCGTGGCCCCCTGTTGCTCCACCGACGTACTCCTTCCTCCTATATATAACTACGTATCCCCAAACGATCAGAAGAGGAGCCAAAAAAAACCTAATTCCACCGCTGCAACCTTCTGTATCCACGAGATCCCATATTGGGGCCTGTTCCGGAGCTCCGCCGGAGGGGGCATCCATCATGGAGGGCTTCTACATCAACACCATAGCCCCTCCGATGAAGTGTGAGTAGTTTACTTCAGACCTTCGGGTCCATAGCTAGTAGCTATATGGCTTCTTCTCTCTTTTTGGATCTCAATACAATGTTCTCCCCCTCTCTCGTGGAGATCTATTCGATGTAATCTTCTTTTTGCAGTGTGTTTGTTGAGACCGATGAATTGTGGGTTTATGATCCAGCTTATCTATGAATAATATTTGAATCTTCTCTGAATTCTTTTATGCATGATTGAGTTATCTTTGCAAGTCTCTTCTAATTATCCTTTTGGTTTGGCCAACTAGATTGGTAGTTCTTGCAATGGGAGAAGTGCTTAGCTCTGGGTTCAATCTTGCGGTGTCCTTTCCTAGTGACAGAAGGGGCAGCAAGGCACGTATTGTATTGTTGCCATCGAGGATAACAAGATGGGGTTTTTATCATATTGCATGCATTTATCCCTCTACATCATGTCATCTTGCTTAAGGCGTTACTTTGTTTTTAACTTAATACTCTAGATGCATGCTGGATAGCGGTCGATGAGTGGAGTAAAAGTAGTAGATGCAGAATTGTTTCGATCTACTTGTCTTGGACGTGATGCCTATATACATTATCATACCTAGATATACTCATAACTATGCTCAATTCTATCAATTGCTCAACAGTAATTTGTTCACCCACCGTAGAATATCTATGCTCTTGAGAGAAGCCACTAGTGAAACCTATGGCCTCTGGGTCTATTCTCATCATATCAATCTCCATTACTTTATTACTTGCTTTGTTTTTACTTTGCCTTTTAATTTTCACTTTGCATCTCTATACCAAAAATACCAAAAATATTATTTATCATCTCTATCAGATCTCACTCTCGTAAGCGACCGTGAAGGGATTGACAGCCCCTAATCGCGTTGGTTGCGAGGAGCTATCATTTTGTGTAGGTACGAGGGACTTGTGCGTGGTCTCCTACTAGATTGATACCTTGGTTCTCAAAAACTGAGGGAAATACTTACACTACTTTGCTGCATCATCCTCTCCTCTTCGGGGAAATCCAACGCAGTGCTCAAGAGGTAGCAAGAAGAATTTTTGGCGCCATTGCCGGGGAGGCTCACGCAAGCAAGTCAGCCATACCAAGTACCCATCACAATCCCTATCTCTTGCATTACATTATTTGCCATTTGCCTCTCGTTTTCCTCTCCCCCACTTCACCCTTGCCGTTTTATTTGCCCTCTCTTTCCCAATCTCCTCCTCTCTTTCCTATTTGCCTTTTTCCGTTGCCTTTCTGTTTGCTTGTGTGTTGGATTACTTGTTGCCATGGCGCAAGATAATACCAAATTGTGTGATTTCTCGAATACCAATAATAATGATTTCCTTAGTACTCCGATTGCTCCTCTTAATAATGATGAGTCTTTTGAAATCAATACCGCTTTGTTAAATCTTGTTATGAAAGATCAATTCTCCGGCCTTTCTAGTGAAGATGCCGCTACTCATCTAAACAATTTTGTTGATTTGTGTGATATGCAAAAGAAGAAAGATACGAATAACAATATTGTCAAATTGAAGTTATTTCCGTTTTCACTTAGAGATCGTGCTAAAGTTTGGTTTTCGTCTTTGCCTAAAAATAGTATTGATTCTTGGAACAAGTGCAAAGATGCTTTTATCTCTAAGTATTTTCCTCCCGCCAAGATCATCACTCTTAGGAACGATATTATGAATTTTAAACAACTTGATCATGAGCATGTTGCCCAATCTTGGGAAAGAATGAAATTGATGCTTCGCAATTGCCCTACTCATGGTTTGAATTTATGGATGATCATACAATTTTTTTATGCCGGATTGAATTTTGCTTCTAGAAATCTTTTAGATTCGGCCGCGGGAGGCACGTTTATGGAAATTATGTTAGGAGATGCTAGTAAATTGCTTGATAATATTATGGCTAATTATTCTCAATGGCACACCGAAAGATCTTCTAGTAAAAAAGTGCATGCTATAGAAGAAATCAATGTTTTGAGTGAAAAGATGGATGAACTTATGAAGATGTTTGCTACTAAAAATACTTCTCTTGATCCCAATTATATGCCTTTTTCTACTTTGATTGAGAATAATAATGAATATATGGATGTGAATTTTGTTGGTAGGAATAGTTTTGGAAACAACGCTTATAGAGGGAATTTTAATCCTAGGCCTTATCCTAGTAATCCTTCTAATAATTATGGAAATTCCTACAACAACTCTTATGGAAATTTTAATAAGATGCCCTCTGAATTCGAGAGTAGTCTTAAAGAGTTTATGAATTCACAAAAGAAGTTTAATACTTCGCTTGAAGAGAAATTGCTTAAAGTTGATGATTTGGCTAGGAACGTTGATAGAATTTCTCTTGAAATTGATTCTTTAAAGCTTAGATCTATTCCTCCTAAGCATGATATCAATGAGTCTCTCAAAGCCATGAGAATTTCCATTGATGAGTGCAAGGAAAGAACCGCTAGGATGTGTGCTTCCAAAGATGCCTTTATTAAAGCATGTTCTTACAATTCCTATGAAAATCAAGATGAAGATCTAAAAGTTATTGATGTGTCCCCCATTAAATCTTTGTTTTGCAATATGAATCTTGATGAAACTGAATATGATCTTCCTTTACCTAGAAGGCGTTTTATGAATTTGGAGTTTCTAGATCTTGATGATGAAATTGATGAAAGTGGGATTGAAAGAAATAAAAACCTAGATGTTGCTAAACCCACTATTTCGGATCTCAAGGAATTTAATAATGAAAATTTCTCTTTAATTGGTTGTATTTCCTTGTTGAAATCCGTGCTAGATTCTCCTCATGCTTATAGTCAAAATAAGGCCTTTACCGAACACATTGTTGATGCCTTGATGCAATATTGTGAAGAAAAACCTGAGTTGAAAGTTTCTATCCCTAGAAAACTCTATGATGAGTGGGAACCTACTATTAAAATTAAAATTAAAGATTATGAGTTTCATGATTTGTGTGATTTGGGTGCTAGTGTCTCTACTATTCCCAAAATTTTGTGTGATTTGCTAGATTTCCGTGACTTTGATAATTGCTTTCTAAACTTGCATCTTGCGGATTCCACTATTAAAAAGCCTATGGGAAGAATTAATGATGTTCTTAATGTTGCAAATAGGAATTATGTGCCCTTAGATTTTATCGTTCTTGATATAGATTGCAATACTTCATGTCCTATTATTCTTGGTAGACCTTTCCTTAGAACGGTTGGTGCAATTATTGATATGAAGGAAGGGAATATTCGATTCCAATTTCCCTTAAAGAAGGTCATGGAACACTTCCCTAGAAAGAAAATAAAATTACCATATGAATATATCATGAGAGCCACTTATGGATTGCCTATCAAAGATGGCAATACCTAGATCTATCCTTGCTTTTATGCCTAGCTAGGGGCGTTAAATGATAGCGCTTGTTGGGAGACAACCCAATTTTATTTTTGTTTTTTGTTTTTGGTTATGTTTACGAATAAATAATCCATCTAGCTTCTGTTTGGATGTGGTTTTATCTTTTAATTAGTGTTTGTGCCAAGTAGAACATATAGGATAACCTACGATGATAGTTGATTTGATTCTGCTGAAAAACAGAAACTTTGCACGCACGAATATAATTTTGTTAAATCACAAAAACGTGATTTTGCATTGATTCTTTTTGCTGCTGTTCAATAAGCAAATTTTCCAGGACTTCCTATTTTGGTAGAATTTTTAGAGTTCCAGAAGTTTGCGTTAGTTACAGATTACTACAGACTGTTCTGTTTTTGACAGATTCTGTTTTGCGTGTGTTGTTTGCTTATCTTGATGAATCTATGGCTAGTAAAATAGTTTATAATCCATAGAGAAGTTGGAAGACAGTAGGTTTGACACCAATATAAATAAAGAATTAGTTCATTACAGTACCTTGAAGTAGTCTTTTGTTTTCTTTCTCTGACGGAGCTCACGAGATTTCTATTGAGTTTTGTGTTGTGAAGTTTTCAAGTTTTGGGTGAATACTTTTGATGGATTATGGAACAAGGAGTGGCGAGAGCCTAAGATTGGGGATTCCCAGGGCACCCCCAAGATAATCCAAGGACACCAAAAAGTCAAAGCTTGGGGATGCCCCGGAAGGCATCCCCTCTTTCGTCCACTTCCATCGGTAATTTACTTGGAGCTATATTTTTATTCACCACATGATATGTGTTTTGCTTGGAGCGTCTTGTATTATTTGCGTCTTTGCTTGTTAGTTTACCAGAATCATCCTTGCTGTACACACCTTTTGAGAGAGCCATACATGAATTGTAATTTGTTAGAATACTTTATGTGCTTCACTTATATCTTTTGAGCTTGATAGTTTTGCTCATAGTACTTCACTTATATCTTTTGAGCGTGATAATTTTTGCTCTATGTGTTTCACTTATATCTTTTAGAGCATGGTGGTGGATTTGTTTTAAAGAAACCATTGATATCTCATTCTTCACTTAGATTATTTTGAGAGTCGTTAATAGCATGGTAATTTGCTTAATAGTAATATACTTGGTATTCAAGATATGTGAAACTTTCTTTTGAGTGCGTTGAATACTAAGATAAGTTTGATGCTTGATAATTTTTTTGAGATATGGAGGTGATAATATCAAAGTCGTGCTAGTTGGGTAATTGTGAATTTGAGAAATGCTTGTGTTGAAGTTTGCAAGTCCCGTAGCATGCACGTATGGTTAATGTTCTGTAACAAATTTGAAACATGAAGTGTACCTGGCTTGTGCATCCTTATGAGTGGCGGTCGGGGACGAGCGATGGTCTTTTCCTACCAATCTATCCCCCTAGGAGCATGCACGTAGTACTTGATTTTTGATGGCTTCTAAATTTTTGCAATAAGTATATGAGTTCTTTTGACTAATGTTGAGTCCATGGATTATACGCACTCTCACCTTTCCGCCTTTGCTAGCCTCTTCGGTACCGTGCATTGCCCTTTCTCACCTTGAGAGTTGGTGCAAACTTCGCTGGTGCATCCAAACCCCGTGATACGATACGCTCTATCACACATAAACCTCCTTATATCTTCCTCAAAACAGCCACCATACCTACCTATTATGGCATTTCCATATCCATTCTGAGATATATTGCCAGGCAACTTCCATCATCATCATCATCATCATGACATACATTACTTTGTCATATTGCCATTGCATGATCATGTAGTTGACATCGTATTTGTGGCAAAGCCACCATGCATTATTTTCATAAATGTCACTCTTGATTCATTGCACCATCCCGGTACACCGCCGGAGGCATTCATATAGAGTCATATCTTGTTCTAAGTTTCGAGTTGTAATCCTTATGTTGTAATCAATAGAAGTGTGACGATCATCATTGTTAGAGCATTGCCCAAAGAGAAAAAAGGAAGGCCAAAAAAAAGAGAAAGGCCCAAAATAAAAAAAATAAAAAAAAAGAAAAAAAAGGGGCAATGCTACTATCTCTTTTTCCACACTTGTGCTTCAATGTAGCACCTTGTTCTTCATGTAGTGAGTCTCATATATTGTGCTTCAAAGTAGCACCTTGTTCTTCATGTAGTGAGTCTCATAAGTTGTCTTTTCATACTAGTGGGATTTTTTCATTATAGAACTTGGCTTGTATATTCCTATGATGGGCCTCCTCAAGTGCCCTAGGTCTTCATGAGCAAGCGAGTTGGATGCACACCCACTAGTTTTCTTTTGTTGAGCATTCATAGCTCTAGTGCATCCGTTGCATGGCAATCCCTACTCCTCATGTTGACATCAATTGATGGGCATCTCCATAGCCCGTTGATTATCCTCGTCAATGTGAGAGTTTCTCCTTTTTTGTCCTCTCCACACAATCCCCATCATCATATTCTATTCCACCCATAGTGCTATATCCATGGCTCACGCTCATGTATTGCGTGAAGGTTGAAAAAGTTTGAGATTATTTAAGTATGAAATAATTGCTTGGCTTGTCATCGGGGGTATAGAAGTTGGGAACATCTTTGTGTGACGAAAATGAAGCATAGCCTAACTATATGATTTTGTAGGGATGAACTTTCTTTTGCCATGTTATTTTAAGAAGACATGATTGCTTTGATTAGTATGCTTGAAGTATTATTATTTTTATGTCAATATGAACTTTTGTCTTGAATCTTTTGGATCTGAATATTCATATCACAATTAAGAAGATTTACATTGAAATTATGCCAAAGTAACACTCCGCATCAAAAATTATTTTTTATCATTTACCTACTCGAGGATGAGCAGGAATTAAGCTTGGGGATGCCTGATACGTCTCCAACGTATCTATAATTTTTGATTGCTCCATGCTACTTTATCTACTATTTTGGACTATATTGGGCTTTATTTTCCATTTTTATATTATTTTTGGGACTAACCTATTAACCGGAGGCCCAACCCAGAATTGCTGTTTTTTTGCCTATTTTAGAGTTTCGAAGAAACGGAATATCAAACGGAGTCCAAACGGAATGAAACCTTTGGGAACGTGATTTTCTCACCGAACGTGATCCAGGAGACTTGGACCCTACTCCAAGACGTAACAGAGGCGGTCACGAGGGTGGGGGGCGCGCCCCTGCCTCGTGGCCCCCCTGTTGCTCTACCGACGTACTCCTTCCTCCTATATATACCTACGTATCACCAAACGATCAGAAGAGGAGCAAAAAAAAACCTAATTCCACCGCCGCAACCTTCTGTATCCACAAGATCCCATCTTGGGGCCTGTTCCGGAGGTCCGCCGGAGGGGGCATCCATCATGGAGGGCTTCTACATCAGCACCATAGCCCCTCCGATAAAGTGTGAGTAGTTTACTTCAGACCTTCGGGTCCATAGCTAGTAGCTAGATGGCTTCTTCTCTCTTTTTGGATCTCAATACAATGTTCTCCCCCTCTCTCGTGGAGATCTATTCGATGTAATCTTATTTTTGCGGTGTGTTTGTTGAGACCGATGAATTGTGGGTTTATGATCCAGCTTATCTATGAATAATATTCAAATCTTCTCTGAATTCTTTTATGTATGATTGAGTTATCTTTGCAAGTCTCTTCTAATTATCCTTTTGGTTTGGCCAACTAGATTGGTAGTTCTTGCAATGGGAGAAGTGCTTAGCTTTGGGTTCAATCTTGTGGTGTCCTTTCCCAGTGACAGAAGGGGCAGCAAGGCACGTATTATATTGTTGCCATCGAGGATAACAAGATGGGGTGTTTATCATATTGCATGAATTTATCCCTCTACATCATGTCATCTTGCTTAAGGCGTTACTCTGTTTTTAACTTAATACTCTAGATGCGTGCTGGATAGCGGTCGATGAGTGGAGTAATAGTAGTAGATGCAGAATCATTTCGATCTACTTGTCTTGGACGTGATGCCTATATACATGATCATACCTAGATATACTCATAACTATGCTCAGTTCTATCAATTGCTCAACAGTAATTTGTTCACCCACCGTAGAATATCTATGCTCTTGAGAGAAGCCACTAGTGAAACCTATGGCCCCCGGGTCTATTCTCATCATATCAATCTCCATTACTTTATTACTTGCTTTGTTTTTACTTTGCATTTTACTTTTCACTTTGCATCTCTATACCAAAAATACCAAAAATATTATTTATCATCTCTATCAGATCTCACTCTCGTAAGTGACCGTGAAGGGATTGACAACCCCTAATCGCGTTGGTTGCGAGGAGCTATCGTTTTGTGTAGGTACGTGGGACTTGTGCGTGGTCTCCTACTGGATTGATACCTTGGTTCTCAAAAGCTGAGGGAAATACTTACGCTACTTTGCTGCATCATCCTCTCCTCTTCGGGGAAATCCAACGCAGTGCTCAAGAGGTAGCAACTAGTAGCTATGTGTTTGATCTCTCTCTCTCTTTCGTGTTCTCTCTATGGCACGGTCTTGATGTATCGCGAACTTTGCTATTATAGTTGGGTCTTATGATGTTTCTCCCCCTCTACTCTCTTGTGATGAATTGAGTTTTCCTCTTGAAGTTATCTTATCGGATTGAGTCTTTAAGGATTTGAGAACACTTGATGTATGTCTTGCCGTGCTTATCTGTGGTGACAATGGGATATCACGTGCCACTTGATGTATGTTTTGGTGACCAACTTGCGGGTTCCGCCCATGAACCTATGCATAGGGGTTGGCACACGTTTTCGTCTTGATTTTCTGGTAGAGACTTTGGGGCACTCTTTGAAGTACTTTGTGTTGGTTGAATAGATGAATCTGAGATTGTGTGATGCATATCGTATAATCATGCCCACGGATACTTGAGGTGACAATGGAGTATCTAGGTGACATTAGGGTTTTGGTTGATTTGTGTCTTAAGGTGTTATTCTAGTACGAACTCTTGAATAGATCGATCTGAAAGAATAACTTTGAGGTGGTTTCGTACCCTACCATAATCTCTTCGTTTGTTCTCCGCTATTAGTGGCTTTGGAGTGACTCTTTGTTGCATGTTGAGGGGTTGTTATATGATCTATCTATCTTATTATTGTTGAGAGAACTTGCACTAGTGAAAGTATGAACCCTATGCCTTGTTTCCTATCATTGCAATACTGTTTACGCTCACTTTTATCATTAGTTACCTTGCTGTTTTTATATTTTCAGATTACAAAAACCTATATCTACCATCTATATTGCACTTGTATCACCATCTCTTCGCCGAACTAGTGAACCTATACAATTTACCGTTGTATTGGGTGTGTTGGGGACACAAGAGACTCTTTGTTATTTGGTTGCAGGGTTGTTTGAGAGAGACCATCTTCATCCTACGCCTCCCACGGATTGATAAACCTTAGGTCATCCACTTGAGGGAAATTTGCTACTGTCCTACAAACCTCTGCACTTGGAGGCCCAACAACGTCTATAAGAAGAAGGTTGTGTAGTAGACATCAAGATCTTTTCTGGTGCCTTTTCCGGGGAGGCTAGGTAAGCGGCACTCACACCCCGTCAACTAAGCTCTTTTCTGGCGCCATTGCCGGGGAGGTGAGTGCTTGAAGGTATATCTTTAGATCTTGCAATCGAATATTTTTGTTTCTTGTTTTATCACTAGTTTAGTTTATAAAAGAAAAACCACAAAAAAATGGAATTGAGTTTGCCTCATACGCTTCATCTTTTTAATACCTTTTGTGAGAATGATGGAAAGGAAAATTGTGCTCAAGTGCTAGAAGAAGAATGCATTAAAATGTTTGGTACTAGATCTTTGTGTGATGAGCATGATTGCAATGTTGTTAGTATGAATTCCTTGAATATCCATGATGCTAATGTTATGCAAAGCTACAAGTTTGGGGAAGCTATGGTTGATGAAGATGATATGTTGAGTCCCCCAAGTTTTGATGAGAATATTTATTATGATGAAAGCATGCCTCCTATTTATGATGATTATATTGATGAAAGTGGGTTTGGAAGAGTGTCAACTTTAGGAAGTAGTGATCCCACTACTTTGGAGGATGTTGAATCTTATTATGATGACCATGAAAGTGGATTTGGAAGAGTGTCAACTTTATTTAGTGATGATTCCACTATTTCGGAAGAGGTTCCAATTGATTATGAGACCAAAGTTGCTATCTATGATGATTATTGTGATGACTTGTATGATATTAGGAATAATTATAACCATGAAACTTGTCGTCATGATTTTAGTTTTCAGTTGGATTATGCCTCACATGATAATTATTTTGTTGAGTTTGCTCCCACTACTATTCATGAGAAGAAATTTGCTTATGTGGAGAGTAGTAAATTTTCTATGCTTGTAGATCATGAAAAGAATGCTTTAGGTGCTGGTTATATTGTTTAATTCATTCATGATGCTACTGAAAATTATTATGAGGAAGGAACATATGCTTGTAGGAGTTGCGATAATGTCAAGTTTCCTCTCTATGTGTTGAAAATTTTGAAGCTATGCTTGTTTTACCTTCCTATGCTAGTTGATTATTGTTCCAATAAGTTGTTTGCTCACAAAATACCTATGCATAGGAAGAGGGTTAGACTTAAAAGTGCTAGTCATATGCTTCATGATGCTCCCGTTATGTTTCAATTCTTATCTTTTATGTGAGCATCATTGTCATCATCATGCCTAGCTAAAAGGCATTAAAGAAAAGCGCTTGTTGGGAGACAACCCAATATTTATCCTTACTGTTTTTGTGTGTCCACATGATTATGCTACTGTATTAATCATGTTTTATAGCTTTTGTTTCAATAAAGTGCCAAGTAAGACCTTTAGGATAGCTTACGGTGATAGTTGTGTTGATCCTGCTGAGAATCAGAAACTTTTGCACCCAGTAAATTAGTTTTGTTAATTCACAGAAACATTATTATGATCTGATTCGTTTTGCTATGGATTTGTACACAAATTTCTTAGGACTTCCTAATTTGGTAGGATTTTTGGAGTTCCAGAAGTATACGTTTGATACAGATTACTACTGACTGTTCTATTTTTGACAGATTCTGTTTTCTATGTGTTGTTTGCTTATTTTGATGAATCTATGAGTAGTATCGGAGGGTATGAACCATAGATAAGTTGGAATACAGTAGATATTACACCAATATGAATTTATAATGAGTTCATTACAGTACCTAAGTGGTGGTTTTATTTTCTTATACTAACGGAGCTTACGAGTTTTCTGTTGAGTTTTGTGTTGTGAAGTTTTCAAGTTTTGGGTAAGGATTCGATGGAATATGGAATAAGTAGTGGCAAGAGACTAAGCTTGGGGATGCCCAAGGCACCCCAAGGTAATATTCAAGGACAACCAAGAGCCTAAGCTTGGGGATGCCCTGGATGGCATCCCCTCTTTCGTCTTCGTTCATCGGTAACTTTACTTGGAGCTATATTTTTATTCACCACATGATATGTGTTTTGCTTGGAGAGTCATTTTATTTGGTTAGTATTAGATTGCTGTTATTTAGAATAAAGTTTTGCATCTTTAGTTTCAATAAAAATGTTAAGGATAGCCTTTACCATGCTTATTTTGCTAGTATACATGTTGCTTGAAAAACAGAAAGTTTACCGCTGTTGCAAAAATTCCCTAGAAAAGTCAGAGAACGGTATAATGTTGAAACCTTTTGCATAATAATCTATGATAAATTTACTGCAGTGGGAATTTTCTCTCATAATTTTTTGAGTTAGGGAAGCATGATGAATCTTGCATTCTTTACAGACTATACTGTTTTGGCAGATTGCTGTTATGTTTGCATTGCTTGCGTATGTTTGCTTGTTTAATGACACTATTTGAGGATAGGGGTATTAAATATGCAGAGGCATTTATTATGCAATGTTGAATAATAATTTTAGTGATTTGTTACAGTAGAAAATGATAAGGTTTTGCATTGGTTTATACTAACCTATCTCACGAGTTCTTGTTGAGTTTGGTGTGGATGAAGCTTTTTGAGAAATAGAGAAACCATGATATGAGAGGAATTAAGGAGACACAAAAGCTCAAGCTTGGGGATGCCCAAGGCACCCCAAGACAATATATCAAGAAGTCTCAAGCATCTAAGCTTGGGAATGCCCCGTTAGGCATCCCACCTTTCTTCTTCAACAACTATCGGTTAGTATCGGTTGAGCCTAAGTTTTTGCTTCTTCACATGAGTTGTGCTATCCTTGCAATGTCATTTTATTTTGTTTTGCTTGATGTTTGAATACAATACCAAGATCTGAAATTCTTTAATGAGAGAGAGTCTTCACATAGCTACATAATTATTTAGCTACTCATTGATCTTCACTTATATCTTTTTGGAGTAGTTTGTCATTTACTCGTGTGCTTCACCTATATCCTATGAGTAAATGGTTGAATGAATTGGTTGTCATAAATCCGAAATTATATATGTTTAATTTTCTTATCCCATGGGGAGTAATGACTTCACATCTAGGAAGTAGAGAATTCATTGAAGGTTAGCAAGCATTGTATTGGTCATTTGAACAATTCATGAAAGAATATTGAAGGAAGAGAGATTTCACATATAATACTAGCTTAGACATCTTTTATAATTGTGAGCACTCATTAAGTATGACATGCTAAAGGGTTGATGTTGGACAAGGAAGACAATGTGATGGGTTATGTTTTCTCACATCTCAGTTGAAGTATATTGTCATGGATCATTCAAACATGTTGAGCTTGCCTTCCCCCCTCATGCTAGCCAAATTCCTTGCACCAAGTAGAGATACTACTTGTGCTTCCAAATATCCTTAAACCCAGTTTTTGCCATGAGTGTCCACCATACCTACCTATATGCGGTATTTACCCGCCGTTCCAAGTAAATTTGCATGTGCCAAGTCATAATCTGTTTTGTATGCCCGAATCGCTCATGTAGCGACTAGGGGCTGTCAGTATCTTCCATGCTATGTGGGTTATTCTCAAGATGAGTGGACTCCGCTCATCATTCACGAGAAAAATGGCTGGTAACCGAGATGCCCAGTCCCATGATCAAAAGATCAAAATCAAGTAAAACATAATTGCAAACTAAACTCCCCCAGGTTTGATGTTAGTTGGAGGCACCCGTTGTTTCGGGCAAGCCATGGATTGATGATTGTTGATGGAGGGGGAGTAAAACTTTTACCATTCTGTTTGGGAACTGCCTATAATGTATGTAGTATGGAAGATATTGGGAACTCTTGGTTGTTATGTTGACAATGAGATCATACCTCTCAAAATTATTTATCTCTATTTCAAAATTGAGCTCTGGCACCTCTGCAAATCCCTGCTTCCCTCTACGAAGGGCCTATCCTGTACTTTTATGCAAGAGTCAAGGTGATCTTCACCTTTCCCTTTTTCATTTTATCCTTTGGCAAGCACCTCGTGTTGGAAAGATCATGATATATATATCCAATTGGATGTAAGTTAGCATGAACTATTATTGTTGACATCACCCAAAGGTGAATACGTTGGGAGGCAACACTATAAGCCCCTATCTTTCTCAGTGTCCGATTGAAACTCCATAGCCATTAGTATTGCGTGAGTGTTAGCAATTGTAGAAGACTATATGATAGTTGAGTATGTGGAGTTTGCTAAATCAAAGCTCTGACATAGACCCTTCCTGAAAATAAGATGAATTGCAATTGTTTGATGACTGAGAATGGAGTTGGCTAAGAAAGTTTATGATCTATGCTTTAACATGTGAATTGCTTGTTACTTGATCGTGACATGTCTTATGAGATGAACTACTGTTATGACATTTTATCATGATAGAAAAGGTGATTGAAATTATCATTGATCAAACTTATGCACCTTCTAGCATTCACACTTCATAAATTCTTTCTTTTATCATTTACCTACTCGAGGACGAGTAGGAATTAAGCTTGGGGATGCTGATACGTCTCCAAAGTATCTATAATTTATGAAGCATTCATGCTATTTTATTATCTGTTTTGAATGATCACGGGCTTTATTATACACTTTCATATTACTTTTGGGACTAACCTATTAACTGGAGGCCCAGCCCATATTATAGTTGGATCTTATGATGTTTCTTTCCCTCTACTCTCTTGTGATGAATTGAGTTTTCCTCTTAAAGTTATCTTATCGATTGAGTCTTTAAGGATTTGAGAACACTTGATGTATGTCTTGCCGTGCTTATCTGTGGTGACAATGGGATATCACGTGCCACTTGATGTATGTTTTGGTGACCAACTTGCGGGTTCCGCCCATGAACCTATGCATAGGGGTTGGCACACGTTTTCGTCTTGACTTTCCGGTAGAGACTTTGGGGCACTCTTTGAAGTACTTTGTGTTGGTTGAATAGTTGAATTTGAGATTGTGTGATGCATATAGTATAATCATGCCCACGGATACTTGAGGTGACAATGGAGTATCTAGGTGACATTAGGGTTTTGGTTGATTTGTGTCTTAAGGTGTTGTTCTAGTACGAACTCTTGAATAGATCGATCTGAAATAATAACTTTGAGGTGGTTTTGTACCCTACCATAATCTCTTCGTTTGTTCTCCGCTATTAGTGGCTTTGGAGTGACTCTTTGTTGCATGTTGAGGGATTGTTATATGATCTATCTATGTTATTGTTGTTGAGAGAACTTGCACTAGTGAAAGTATGAACCCTATGCCTTGCTTCCTATCATTGCAATACCGTTTACGCTCACTTTTATCATTAGTTACCTTGCTGTTTTTATATTTTCAGATTACAAAAACCTATATCTACCATCTATATTGCACTTGTATCACCATCTCTTCGCCGAACTAGTGCACCTATACAATTTACAATTGTATTGGGTGTGTTGGGGACACAAGAGACTCTTTGTTATTTGGTTGCAGGGTTGTTTGAGAGAGACCATCTTCATCCTACGCCTCCCACGGATTGAGAAACCTTAGGTCATCCACTTGAGGGAAATTTGCTACTGTCCTACAATCCTCTGCACTTGGAGGCCCAACAACGTATACAAGAAGAAGGTTGTGTAGTAGACATCAGGCGTGCACACGATCACATCGGGGGCCCTGTATGCATGCGGTTGCACCGCGCGCGTTGCCATGCAATGTAGTTATGTGCGACACGATGGAGTTACATGCTGCAAATTAGAACTGCCATCAGGGCCTGCCGATATTCCTGGCCGTCCGGCTTCCCCTATAATTGCCGCAGCCATTATAACCTTAGTCTCTTCAACCATTCGATCACGCCCCACAACACAACAAGCGCACCCACGACGACACATAGAGAGGGGATGTCCAACGGCGTTCCAATGGAGTTCGGGGAGCATAGAGTGGAGACCCATGCGAGGGAGACGGATCTCTCGGTGGTGTACACCATCGACCCGGCCGTGGTGGATGACTACATCAACAACGTTGAGCAGTTGCTTGCTGGAGACAAGTACAAGGTGGTCGGCATCGACCTCCAGTACACCGTTGGTCGTCCCGGCATAGATCAGAAGGTTGTCGTCGCCCAGTTGTGCGTGCGCCATCATGTCCTCATCTACCACTACTGCATGGCCATAGAGCCTTGCGACCGTTTCAACAGGTTTGTCAACAACACCGACTACAAGTTCGCCATGGTGGAAACCAAAGATGATGTAAATGCGCTTAGTGTTAGGGGCTTGGCCTGCAAGAACCTTGTCGAAATCCGTGACCACTACAAGGTCTGGGGAAGCATGAAGGACTCCATGGTCGAACTCGCCTCGGCCATCATCAACCCTACTACGAAAAGATGAAGCGGGATGCCTAGAGAACAAGCCCCCTATCCTGGCACAGGGCCTGCATGCGGCAACTGGATGAACCTCACCTCAGGTTCGCGGCCAAGATCGTGTACAGATGCTACGAGATGCACAGGCGGATCGTCGACATGAGGAAGTGCCTCATTACCCAGATCGACAAGCCCGGATCGAGCCACAAGCAGAGCAAGCGTCACAAGAAGTAGATGATGATCAGATGAAAGTTTATTCTAGTTAGTCATGCATGTAATATATAGTTTACTTTATTGGTGTGTGGAAATGTCATGTGTGTAGTAGCCACCTATGTAATTATGCATGTAATAGTTTACTTTGGTGTGTGCAAATGCCATGGTTGTAGTAGCCACCTATGTAAGTGGATGTTTAATTTGGTTAGCAAGCATGTCCTTATAAAAGTGTGTGTGTGTGTGTGTGTGTGTGTGTGTGTGTGTGTGTGTGTTGTTGTATATGCAATCCCATCGCACAACACACACGTCTTGTTAAGTTGAACCATTTATGTTCTCCTGTGTCAACACAAACAATTCATCCGAGTGAACCGCATGCCGTACATCGCACACACCTTCATCTGGCTGACCGTTTCTTTTGTGTTGCCTAATCACAAACAGTTCATCCGAGTGAACCGTATGCTATACATCGCACACACCTTCATCTGGCTGCCTATTTATTTTGTTCCTCCTCATCGAAAACGGTTAATTGAACTGAACAGTATGCCCTGAATCACACACGCAACTAAAATCTGAACCGTGTTTGATTCATCCTCCATCGCAAACCTTTTGCACCTTTTTTGACGTTTTTTCCACCACCATTTGCGATTATGGCATCGCACACAGTTTTGTCGAAGGGCTCTGATCGTAGTGTCGCGTTAGTAGCAACCTGCAGTAGTGGTAAATATGGCACGTCCTTTTCCAACAATTACCGCATCGCATCCAGCGATTGTTAAAATATCTCCATTCAATTTTGTAAGAGTTTGAAAATACTTTATTTCGCTAAGTATAGAGATTATTGTGCCACTGTCCACAAGGCACATTTCCTCCTCCATTGGATTGACTCACATAGAAATCTATATATTAGAATGTGGAATTTTCAGTTAGATGAAAACACTTTATTGGATATATAGAATACATACATTTTTTTTGATATGAAAGTGCTGATACAATATATATTGTGTTTTTACAATATAGAATGACGACAACAAAAATAATAATATGTTTTTATTACAACAATCTGGTGGATGTAAACAAATAAAATATCTAAATGGAGTCAATTGACTAGCCAAAGTCCTCAAACATGTCGGCGGCGTATTCGGTCATCATATTCTCCGTGTCCATGGAGTCCTGCGATAGATGGAATTCCTTGTTGTTACTTGGTGCTCCTTGAACATCTTGCGAACAACCAGCTTCCTTGTTGTTATCAGGTTGAAGATTGAAGTGAGCTTCATATCTTGCTCCTTGGGAAGGTCTGTTATGTCCCATGGATTGCAGGTAGAGGTTTACCTGATGTCTTGGGGTGCCACATTTTTTGGTGATATGCTTGTAGCATCCACATTTCTGGCAAAGTTTAGTTTTATCAAACTTATTCTTTGTTATGCCCTTCCCATTGTATGAATTTTGTGGCTTGTTCTTCTTGTTGTGGTTGCTCTTACCCTTAAAGTTCTTATTTTGGCCTTTGAAGGAACCATTAAACTGGGTGTTTTTCAAAAAATTTGCATGTACTTCAGGCAGAGGAGTGACTCAACTCGGCGTTGATTACTATTCTTTAGCAAAAGTTCATCGTGTTTCTCATCCTCGAGGAGCACATGTATAAGTTCAAAGTAAACTATATAATTGCGGGCATGATATTGTTGCTGTAGGATCCTGTCAGCCGGGAGCGTAGTGGATAGAGTCTTTTCTATCATATCTGCTTCTATAGGCTCCTTCTCGCAAAACTTCAACTTTGAACAAATTTTATGAACCTCATGATTATAAGCTCCGATCGATTTGAAATCTTGGAGTCTTAAATGGGTCCACTCATGACTAGCTTCAGGTAGTATAACTGCCTTTTGCTGGTCATATCTACTCTTAAGTGATTGCCACATATTGCTTGGAGATTCCTTCATCAAATATTCATATTTCAGATTTGGATGGACATGGTGTCCTATTATGTATAAAGCAGCATATTGTTGCTGCTCGGTTAATTATGCAATTCCCTCTTGGGGAGGGTCTGTAGGAGGTATGAGTGCAGATGCAACTCCATGGGATCAAACACTGATTTTAACATCCATAGCCCATGTAGGATAGTTGTGTCCGTCGAGTGCAAGCTCTTCAAATTTTTTGTCAGTCATTTTTGTCCTACAAGATTGAGAACCAAATATTTAATCAATTTACTTGTACGTAAATTAAAATCATCATGGTCATGTTGTAATAATTTTTGCAATTGTTGTGAATTCAAGTAAAGACTTGAACTTTAGTTTATAACTTTTGCATATTTATTCTATTCGAATTAAGTCTATTTTGTGGTTCATAGGCATTTTTGGACTTAACTGATGGCGAATTAATATTTGAGTTGCAAAAATAAATGATTTTCAATTGCAAAATAATATTACTGTACCATTTGTACATGTTATAGGGATTGCAAATTGCAAACACATCGAACATATTATTATTTATACACATAATATGGTCTAAACATCAATACACAATTTAATCGAGTACAATATATAATCACATCAAGATACAAGGTCTAAAACATGGCAAGTATTTAATTACAACACTAATAGTTGAACCTATCTGCTAATTCCCAAATTTACGGGGCAAAAACATGACAAGCACTAAATTAGTACTAGTAGTTGGACTAATGCACGAAATCCCGATAATATGAGGTTTTTTCTGCAATCTAGCCTAAACCCGTTGTTTTTTTTTCTTTTGGTCGTTGCAACGTGGGCCACAACCCACGAGGCCTTTCGGCCCAGGCTCATGGCGGCGCCGCTGATGGAGCGGATAAGGGGGACTGGGAGGTGGGGCGGTTGGGGTCAATTCCCCCCATTCCACCGCCACCCTGTAGGACCTTGAGAAGAGGTGTCTAGAGGGGGGGGGGTGATTAGACACTAAGTACCAAAGTTGCAATTTTTAACAATTTTTTGTTTAAGTGGAGTTTAGGCACAAGTTTAACTTTCACAATACACAACAAGCAAGCATGCAAAGAGTATATGAGCAGCGGAAAGTAAAGCATGCAACTTGCAAGAATGTAAAGGGAAGGGTTTTGGAGGATTCAAACGCAATTGGAGACACGTATGTTTTTGGCATGGTTCCGATAGGTGGTGCTATCGTACATCCACGTTGATGGAGACTTCAACCCACGAAGGGTAACGGTTGCGCGAGTCCACGGAGGGCTCCACCCACGAAGAAGCAACCTTGTCTATCCCACCATGGCCGTCGCCCACGAAGGACTTGCCTCACTAGCAGTAGATCTTTACGAAGTAGGCGATCTCCTTGCCCTTACAAACTCCTTGGTTCAACTCCACAATCTTGTCGGAGGCTCCCAAGTGACACCTAGCCAATCTAGGAGACACCACTCTCCAAGAAGTAACAAATGGTGTGTTGATGATGAACTCCTTGCTCTTGTGCTTCAAATGATAGTCTCCCCAACACTCAACCCTCTCTCATAGGATTTGGATCTGGTGGAAAGAATATTTGAGTGGAAAGCAACTTGGGGAAGGCTAGAGATCAATATTCATATGGTAGGAATGGAATATCTTGGCCTCAACACATGAGTAGGTAGTTCTCTCTCAGAAAATGTATGCTGGAAGTGTAGGTTTGTTCTGATGGCTCTCTCCATGAATGAAGAGGAGGTGGAGGGGTATATATAGCCTCCACACAAAATCTAACCGTTACACACAACTTTCCAAACTCGGTGGGACCGAATTGGTAAACTCGGTCGGAACGA
Organism: Triticum timopheevii; assembly: GCA_963921465.1. Taxonomy (NCBI): domain Eukaryota; kingdom Viridiplantae; phylum Streptophyta; class Magnoliopsida; order Poales; family Poaceae; genus Triticum; species Triticum timopheevii. The sequence goes on along the minus strand of OY997262.1, from coordinate 245,532,509 downwards.
TTCAGCAAATCTAGTGACCGTTAGGATTTTCGGTGGGATCGATATGCAACTCGGTAGGACCGATATGGTTAGGGTTAGGGCATAACGTAATCTCGGTGAGACCACACAAACTCGGTGAGACCGATTTTGGTAATTAGCTAACCAGAGAGTTGGTCAGGCAAACTCGGCTGGACCGATTACACAAACTCGGTAGGACCGATTTTGGTAATGAGTCAACCAGGAAGTTTCCATTGTAATCTTGGTAGTACCGATTACACAAACTCGGTGAGACCGATTTTGGTAATGGACATACACAGAGAGATTACAATCCCATCTCGGTGAGACCGAGATCCCTATCGGTGAGACCGATTTGCCTAGGGTTTGTGGCAGTGGCTATGACATCTGAACTTGGTGGCGCCGGATAGAAAGAATCGGTTTGGCCGAGTTTGACTTTAGGTTTAGGTCATATGTGTGGAAGTGGGAAAGTAGTTGAGGGTTTTGGAGCATATCACTAAGCACTGTGGAGCAAGAAACTCATTAAGCAACACCTCATCCCTTCTTGATAGTATTGGCTTTTCCTATAGACTCAATGTGATCTTGGATCAATAAAATATAAAATGAAGAGTCTTGAGCTTGAAGCTTGAGCCAATCCTTTGTCCTTAGCATCTTGAAGGAGTTCCCACATCCTTTAGTCCATGCCACTCCATTGTTGAACTTATCTAAAACATACTAGATAAAAGTGTTAGTCCAACGAGAGATATGTTGACATTAATTACCAAAACCACCTAGAGAGCACTTGTGCTTTCAGTCTCCCCCTTTTTGGTAATTGATGACAACATACATCAAAGCTTTAGATAAAGATATAAAGAATAGCAAGTAAAGCTTTGGAAAGACATGTAACAAGCATAGGCTCCCCCTACATGTATGCAATCATGTGAATATGGAATATAGAAGCATGTCAGAGCATAACCATGATGGAGCAGGCAATGTGTTACATGTATCTTGGCCATATGCATCAGATCAAAGAATGTTAAAGAAAATACCTTCATGCCCATGAGTCCTTGCAAACAGTATGTACATCAGCAAGAATTCCTCATACACATGATTGTGATGCATATACTTACCTTGCAGTCTTGAGTTGGCTTAGGATGGAGTGAACCTGCGTAAACAAGGTTAGATAACACAGGTACATCTACTAGCCAGAGCAAACAGAAGAAACCACAAGAATACCAAGACTGGGATGACATGTAAAAATTGAGTACTAAGTACCACATTGGATTAGACATGTCCCCAAGAGTAAAGATATGCAATGAATTTAAATGATTTCTTTCCCTTAAATGTCTTGCTCCCCCTGAATCTAGCATGGGATACTAGGAGAAGATAGGGAACAGAAAATCAGAGCTAAAAGATATAAATGAACAGAGCTAATGCAAATAAGCACATATGAACATGTCTTTTCCCCTTAATAAGACATGCGGCATCTCTCCTCTTGAACACCAAGCATCTGGGATCCTTGAGAAATACTTTCTACTTGAGTATTCCCTCCCCTGGAGATCTCTTTCTCTGATGTGATCTCTCTAAGTGATAAGCTTTGATGTGATCTCTCTCTCCCCCTTTGACATCAATTTCCAAGAAGGGTTTGATCATTGAGACACAGTTCAAAGCATTTATAAAAATGTGATGCTTGTAGAGGACAAGATTCATTGAGTGGAGCTGGATCAGAAGAAACACAGAATAAGTGGCAAACTGTTTTTCCTGTTGTGAAATCGGTGGCACCGAGTGGTATGCTTCGGTTGTACCAAAAGGATTCGGTTGGACCAAAAACAACAAATCGGTGAAACCGTGTTCATCGCAGAGAAAATACTTGTCACCTCAGCTCACTAGACTAGTAAGATCTCACAAAGATTTGCAAGGAATTTACTGAAAGATATGCATTGAATTGGATGCAGAAAATGCAGAGCTAACATAAAGAAATCTAGATGAAGTTTTTTTTGAAAGGGGAAACAAATATGCATGAGACAAACGCAAAACACAGAAAAGAACACAAGAGAACTTCATCTAGAGATGGTCGGCGACAAAGTCACCTATGTTAGAGTATATTGACTTAGGAGTCAAGTGAGATCACTTGATCATAGGTCATACTCATTGTTTAAGCTCAAAATGTGGTTGCCATTTTTCGTTTAAGCATCTTGATGTATTCACATCTTGTCGAGTTGCTTTAGCTCATGACTTGGAGTAAAGCTTCCCTAAGATGGAGTAACATACCTTGGTTGGTGGTGTTGAACATGTAGTTGAACTTGTGTGGATTGCTCAAGGTTGATGTAGCTCATCAAGAATTGGGAGCACCACTAGGAATTTGAGTCCATCTACCTACATGGTTTAGTCTTGCAAGGAAGAGCACTTGTGTATCCAAAAATGACAATCATGAAGCTCAACATAGAATTTGTCAAAGGATATGTTTGAATGGTTCCGTGCTTCCTTGTCTTCAACCACCATAGTGTAGAAACTTGGTGATGCAGAGATTGCTCAAGATGTGAGTAGATTGCAATCTCATGGAATTTGATTCCACCAAGTACCTACGTGGGTTAGATAACATGCAAGTTGCAAATATATCCAAGACATAAGATTTTCATCATAAGAGAGATATCAAGGATTAGTCATAAGCTCATGTCTTGCATGTATCCAATGGAGTTTCTACTCCAAGTTTGAAGCATCAATGATGTTCAATTCTCCTCTTAACCTGCAAAACACTTTCTCATCAAGAGGTTTAGTGAATATATCCGCTAATTGCTTTTCGGTGCGAACATGCTTAAGATCAATGTCACCCTTAGCAACATGATCTTGAATGAAATGATGACGAACTTCAATATGCTTAGTTCGAGAATGTTGTATGGGATTATGACCAATTTTGATAGAACTTTCATTGTCACAAAGCAATGGAACATGTTTCACATATATGCCATAATCTTTAAGAGTTTGGGTCATCCAAAGTAATTGAGCACAACATGAACCAGCGGCAATGTATTCCACTTCGGCGGTGGATATGGATACCGAGTTTTGTTTCTTGAAGGACCAAGACACAAGAGATCTACCAAGAAATTGACAAGTACCCGAAGTGGACTTTCTATCAACCTTGTCTCCGGCATAGTCCGAGTCGGAGTAGCCAACAAGATCGAAAGAGGCCCTCTTAGGATACCAAATGCCAAAATTTGGTGTATGGATTAAGTATCTCACTATCCTTTTCACGGCCTTAAGATGACATTCTTTAGGAGCAGCTTGATATCATGCACACATGCACACACTTAGCATAATATCGAGACGTGAAGCACATAGATATAACAATGAACCAATCATAGAGCGATAAACCTTTTGATCAACCAGTTCACCATCTTTGGTCAAGTCAAGATGTCCACTAGTAGGCATGGGTGTAGACATACCTTTGCATTCTTGCATATTGAACTTCTTGAATAAGTCCTTGGTGTACTTCGTTTGAGAAACAAAAGTACCTTCCTTAGTTTGCTTGATTTGCAACCCAAGAAAGAATTTGAGTTCACTCATCATAGACATCTCAAACTTCTCCGACATTAGCTTCCCAAACTTTTCACTAAAATGAGGGTTAGTTGAACCAAATATAATATCATCGACATAGATTTGGCACACAAATAGTTCTCCATTAACCCTTTTAGTAAAAAGAGTTGAATCAATTTTCCCAATTTCAAAGTCTTTTTCAATAAGGAACTTGGTCAAGCATTTGTACCACGCTCTAGGAGCTTGTTTAAGACCATAAAGAGCTTTGTGAAGTTTGTAAACATGATTTGGTTTCTTAGGATTGACAAAGCAGGGAGGTTGTTTAACATAAACTTCCTCCTCTATTTCACCATTCAGAAAAGCACTTTTAATGTCCATTTGGTACAAGGTGATATCATGATGATTAGCATAGGCAAGTAAGATGTGAATGGACTCAAGTCTAGCAACGGGAGCATAAGTCTCACCATAGTCCATACCTTCAACTTGTGTGTAGCCTTGGGCGACGAGACGTGCTTTGTTGCGAACTACTTGTCCATCTTCATCTTGCTTGTTGCGAAACACCCATTTGGTATCGATGATGTTGTTGTTGTCGGGCTTCTCAACCAATGTCCAAACTTGGTTCCTCTCAAAGTTGTGTAGCTCTTCATGCATAGCATTTATCCAATCCGGATCTTCCAATGCTTCTTCGACCTTCATAGGTTCAATGCTAGAGATGAAAGAATAGTTTTCACAAAAGTTAGCTAAACGAGTTTTAGAGCGAGTGATTCTCCCGGTGTGGATATCATTGTAGATTTGCTCCATGGGATGGTCTTTAGCAACTCTTGCTTGAACTCATGAAAGCTTTTGCTTGTTTCTTGGTTGAATTTCTTCTTCATCTTGTTCTTCTTCTTGGCCTTCTTCATTGTTGGCGTTGTCGTTCTCTTGTCGTGGTGGAGAAGGAGGTTGTTGACGTTCATCTTGATGCACTTCCTTGTTTTCTTCATCTTGGTGTGTCCCACTTGTGGATGCTTCCGTATCAAATCTTGGTTCACCTTGTCGTGAAGTAGAAGCTTCCACTTGGACGGACGAGGTACTCTCCTTCACCTTCGTTGGACGAACCTTGCCAATAGACAAGTCTTGGATTGCTTCCGACGGATCTTTGTCTCCTACATAAATTGGCAATTGCTCTACTTGCGAGCCGTTAGATTCATCAAACTTCACATCTACCGTCTCTTCAACCTTCCGGGTGAAATTGTTGTAGACACGGTAAGTGTGAGAGTTTGAGCCATAACCTAGTAGGAAACCTTCATGAGACTTAGGAGCAAATTTAGAACGACGATGCTTATCAAGAATGTAGCACTTTGAGCTCAATACTCGAAAGTATCCAACTTGGGGTTTGTTACCGGTGAGGAGCTCGTATGCCGTCTTGCCGAGTAGCTTGTGAAGATACAAGCGATTTGTTGCATGACAAGCTGTCTCAACCGCTTCTGCCCAAAAGTGCTTCGGTGTCTTGTACTCATCAAGCATCGTTCTCGCCATTTCGATGAGCGTCCGGTTCTTCCTCTCAACAACTCCATTTTGTTGAGGTGTGTACGTAGCCGAGAACTCGTGTGAAATCCCTTTTTCATCAAGAAAGGTGTCCACATTTGCGTTCTTGAACTCCGTCCGTTGTCGCTGTGAACCTTCTTGATCTTCACTTCAAACTGATTTTGGGCCTTCCTAGCGAAGTTTTTGAAGATCTTTTGGACCTGTGATTTATCATCGAGAAAGAACACCCACATAAATCTTGAAAAATCATCAACTATAACTAAACCAAAAGAATTTCCACCGAGACTCTTGTAAGAGTTGGGACCAAAAGGATCCATGTGAAGTAGCTCGAGTGGCCTCCTTGTGGTCATGATGTTCTTCACGGGATGCCTTCCTCCAACCTGTTTACCTGCTTGACAGGCGCTGCAAAGTCTATCCTTATCAAATATGACATCGTTAACTCCAAGGATATGATTTCCTTTAATAAGCTTGTCAAGGTTTCGCATACCAACATGACCTAATCGTTTATGCCATAACCAACCTTTTGAGGATTTAGCAAGTTTTAGGTTGAGCCTTTTTAGTGAAATCAACAATGTATAGATCACCTCTATGCACACCGGTAAAGACCATTTTATGATTGTCTCGACGAAACACTTGGCAATCTACTTCAGTAAATAGGACATTGAAACCGAAATCAGCAAGTCTAGATACTGAAAGTAAGTTGTATCCAAGAGATTCAACAAGCATGACATTTTGTATGGAGCTATCATGTGATATGGCCACCTTATCGAGGCCAACCACCTTACCCTTTGAGTTGTCACCGAAAGTGACATACTTTGGAGGACCATCGTTTTCAGCAAGCTCACGAAACATGTCTTTATCTCCGGTCATGTGATCGGTACATCCACTATCAAGAACCCATTCCTTTCCTCCTGACATATATCCCCGAAGATTTGCCATAAGACCAAAGTGTCTCATTGCATCATCAAGATCGAAGTCACTATCATCATCCTCATCATAGTATCCATGTTCAACATTGTCATGTGGTGGATCAAATCGTAGAGAGGGTAATTCGTTAGAGTGAGTTTGACAATGATCTTGCTTATGAATTTTTATAGCTTCGGAAATAATATCACTAATAATTCCAACATCTCCTTTGGCACGCATAAGCTTTGTAAGCTCAAATAGACGATCACCAAACATAGGATCACTAGTATTCATCTTACTCAAGGCAATAGACTTATGGAGAATTTCATCTAAAATTTTCAAGGAATAATTTGGAAAGCGTTCCTCAAGAAATTTCCATATAGTGTAGGCACACTTAAGAGTAGGCAAACATCCAATCAAGTTTCTAGGCAATCCTCTAATGATAAGTTCGGCAGTTCTAAGATTGCGGATCATGTCAATTGACTCATCAAGGGTAGGATGCATAGGATCAACATGAGGTGCACAAGGGCTAGCAATGTACTTGTTCAAATGATATTGATTGAAAATTACAAGCATCTCATTTTTCCACTCATGAAAATACTCTCCATCAAGAATAGGCACTCTATGTCTAAGACTCCCCAAAGTAGACTCATCCATCTTCCTCCAATGGTGATTAAACCAAGGCAATGGAGACCAAAGCTTTGATACCACTTGTAGGACCTTGAGAAGAGGTGTCTAGAGGAGGGGTGATTAGACACTAAGTACCAAAGTTGCAATTTTTAACAATTTTAAGTTTAAGTGGAGTTTAGGCACAAGTTTAACATTCACAATACACAACATGCAAGCATGCAAAGAGTATATGAGCAGCGGAAAGTAAAGCATGCAACTTGCAAGAATGTAAAGGGAAGGGTTTTGGAGGATTCAAATGCAATTGGAGACACGGATGTCTTTGGCGTGGTTCCGATAGGTGGTGCTATCGTACATCCACGGTGATGGAGACTTCAACCCACGAAGGGTAACGGTTGAGCGAGTCCACGGAGGGCTCCAACCACGAAGAAGCAACCTTGTCTATCCTACCATGGCCGTCGCCCACGAAGGACTTGCCTCACTAGCAGTAGATCTTTACGAAGTAGGCGATCTCCTTGCCCTTACAAACTCCTTGGTTCAACTCCACAATCTTGCCGGAGGCTCCCAAGTGACATCTAGCCAATCTAGGAGACACCACTCTCCAAGAAGTAACAAATAGTGTGTTGATGATGAACTCCTTGCTCTTGTGCTTCAAATGATAGTCTCCCCAACACTCAACTCTCTCTCATAGGATTTGGATCTGTTGAAAGAAGATTTGAGTGGAAAGCAACTTGGGGAAGGCTAGAGATCAAGATTAATATGGTAGGAATGGAATATCTTGGCCTCAACACATGAGTAGGTAGTTCTCTCTTAGAAAATGTATGCTGGAAGTGTAGGTTTATTCTGATGGCTCTCTCCATGAATGAAGAGGAGGTGGAGGCGTATATATAGCCTCCACACAAAATCTAACCATTACACACAACTTGCCAAACTCGGTGGCACCGAATTGGTAAACTCGGTCGGACCAATTCAGCAAATCTAGTGACCGTTAGGATTTTCGGTGGCACCGATATGCAACTCGGTAGGACCGATATGGTTAGGGTTAGGGCATAATGTAATCTCGGTGAGACCGATTACACAAACTCGGTGAGAGCGATTTTGGTAATTAGCTAACCAGAGAGTTGGTCAGGCAAACTCGGTTGGACCGATTACACAAACTCGGTAGGAGTGATTTTGGTAATGAGTCAACCGGGAAGTTTGCATTGTAATCTCGGTAGTACCAATTACACAAACTCGGTGAGACCGATTTTGGTAATGGACATACACAGAGAGATTACAATCCCATCTCGGTGAGACCGAGATCCCTATCGGTGAGACCGATTTGCCTAGGGTTTGTGGCAGTGGCTATGACATCTGAACTCGGTGGCGCTGGATAGAAAGAATTGGTTTGGCCGAGTTTGACTTTAGGTTTAGGTCATATGTGTGGAAGTCGGAAAGTAGTTGAGGGTTTTGGAGCATATCACTAAGCACTGTGGAGTAAGAAACTCATTAAGCAACACCTCATCCCTTCTTGATAGTATTGGCTTTTCCTATAGACTCAATGTGATCTTGGATCACTAAAATATAAAATGAAGAGTCTTGAGCTTGAAGCTTGAGCCAATCCTTTGTCCTTAGCATCTTGAAGGAGTTCCCACATCCTTTAGTCCATGCCACTCCATTGTTGAACTTATCTGAAACATACTAGATAAAAGTGTTAGTCCAACAAGAGATATGTTGACATTAATTACCAAAACCACCTAGGGAGCACTTGTTCTTTCACACCCCCACGAGATCCCGCTGGCCGCCGCCAATGGCGCCCAGTGCCGCCGATCTTCATGAGGAGGATGCCCCCCGCAGCATAGCCGGGGAGGTGGAGGCCTGCAGGGGCCCATGAGTCGGAGCGGAGGCCGGGTCGGTGCTGCTCCAGTGCCACCACGAAATGGCGAAGGATCCAGCAAGCCGCCGGTGGCGGCGTTTACGGGCTTGCCGGGGGTGGAGGAGGCGGAGTTGCTGGGGCCATGGAAGACGATGCCGCGTCCTCAATCTTCATGCTGATGGAAGTGTTGAGGTCGGGGATGGCGGCGCTGGGTTCGTCGGTCTCTGCCGGTGTGGTTGGCTCCTTCTTCACAATGGAGTTGAGCCATTGCTCCTCCTCTTCGTTCGGCATCACCTCCCACTCCATGATGGCGGGCATAGAACCATAGCCTGTAGGGGTGAAGTGCTCCTCGTCTTCGTCGACGGGCATCGGCGTTGGGAGGTACGGGTAGGCGAGTGGCTCTTCGATGACCTCGGGTTCCGGTGGTGGAGTGGCCGGCGGTGGAGGGCACGACCCGTACCTGTGCATGGGACAAAAATTGCGGACAGGGCAGGGTCCGTATCCGTGCACTGGGCAGAAGGCCACGCCTGCGTCCATGCTGTTGCCGAAGAAGATCCCCGGTGGTGGCGGGGCTTGGGCGGCATCGAAGAAGTTCTCCTCGCCCAGGAACAATGCAGCAGCCTACTAGTTTATTGGCCAAATGACGAAGGCCGGCATCGGAGGTGCCTGGTAGGCGTGGTGGATGGCGGCAGATGGGTTGCTTGGTCATGCCTGATCTGTCGTGGTGGGGCTAGGGTGTTGCTGACGACCACCGCGACCACGGTGACCACGGAGGCCATTGCCTGGTGTCATGCCCAATATGCGATCCTATCCGAGAGGAACTCGAAGGTCCCACCAAGGATAGAGCCGCATATTGAAGACACTTTTGCAAGGTGGATATCATTACACCGTACCATTACATAATAGTTGGGGATACATGCAAAGGCATACAAATACCACAAGAATACATCAATACATAGCAAACATCATACAGAAGATCGGCATCCGACTACACATGAGGAAAAACGAAAAACAACAACGACATCCACCCTGCTAGCCCATGCTGCCAATCAGGAGCCTATCCCCTGATCAAAGAAGAAGCAGAATAAGAACTCCAAAACAAGTAAACATCGCTCTCACGTCATGATCATCGCATTACCTGAACGTCCAACTATTGTTGTAGTAAACTGTGAGCCACGAGGAGTCAGCAATCCCATTACCATGGGTATCAAGACTAGCAAAGCTTAATGGGTGTGGGATGAATAAGTGGTGAGGTTGCAGCAGCACTAAGCATTGTATGGTGGCTAACTTACGAGTACCAGAATAAGATGAGAAACTACGCAATGGTCGCAAACCAGTAATGATCAAGAAGTGATCCTGAACTACTTAGGTTCAAACATAACCCAACCATGTTCTCTTCCCAAACTTTGTCGAAAAGAGACAATCACGATTACACACGCGATTGGTGTATTTTATTTCGGATCTGGTGCCAAGTTCTCTACAACTGGATATTAAGGACTCCCATCTGCCACATAACTGCAGGCATGGCTTTCGAAAGATTAAACCCTGCAGGGGTGTCCCAACTTAGCCCATGACAAGCTCTCACGATCAACGGAGGAAATCCTCCTCCCGAAATAACCCGATCAAGCTCGGAATCCTGGTTCACAAGACATTTCAACAATGGTAAAACAAGTCCAGCAAGACCTACCGATGTGTCGACACCCTGATAGTAGCTGCGCGTATCTCGTCTCAGGCCACGATCGGATGGGTCAAGCTACGAGTAAAACTAGACCTCGAGTTTCCCCGAGGTGGCCCCGCAGGCTGCCCGGTTTGGACCAACACTCATGAGGAGCACTGGCCCGGGTTGTTGATTAAGAATCCTCGGGTTAATTACTCCCTATGCAAGTTTTTGTTGTATTAGACAAATGGGAAAACCAAAGTTGGCCCCTGCTGGAAGAGTTTTATTCAAAGCAAATTGTCAAGGGGGCCCCATAAACCCCAACCGTGTTAGGAACGCAAAATCAAGGAACATAACAGCGATATGACGGAAACTAGGGCGGCATGAGTGGAACAAAACACTAGGCAAAAGGCCGAGCCTTCCACCCATTACCAAGTATATGTGTGCATTAACTAAATAAGAGTTAGTGATATTCGAAGATATCCATGTCCCAACATGGAACAAACTGCAACTAGCAACGCTATAAGAGGGGCTGAGCAAAGCAGTAACATAGACAAACAACGGTTTGCTAGGATGGTGAAAATGGTTAGAGGCTATCATGGCAATTTGGGAGGCTTGATAAACAAGTGGTAGGTAGCGCGACATAGCGATAGCATCGAGACAACTAGCAAAGCAAAGATAGTAGTGGTATCCAGGGTAATGGTCATCTTGCCTGAGATCCTGCTAGGAAGAAGAACGAGTCCACGAAGAAGACGAACCAACATAGATGAACCAAGCATAGTCAAACGAATCCTCACAAACGCAACGAAACAGGAACTATTGAGAAGGAGCACAATCGGAAAGAAGCAAACAACATGGTAAACACACAACACATAAACACGACATGATGCTCAACCAAGTATGATACATGACAAGGCTACATGATGCTATTCGTGGAAAGAGATGATGCATGCAAGAGCCCCACATGAAAGCAAGTTTAAATGGGGCCAGAAACAACATATGACAATTCCAGAAACTCCCCATATGCAAATTTTGAAATTGGTCCAGATCTGAATAACACATTATGTTGAAGTTGTTAAACATCAACTTAAAGTGCACCATGATGATCTACACGCTTTTCTAATCAAGTTACATATAAATTCATTTAATTCGGAGCTACGGCCTAAAAGATATGAGCAAAACAAGTTAAACATGGCATTGATGCAAAATGCATTCAAACATCAAGCAAACATACTCAAATCAAGGATGAAACATGACATGATGAAACTACATGCAAAACCAAGCAAGTTTCATATAGAGCATGCTCAAAACGGAGCAACGGTTCAACACATACACTCAGAACAAGATATAACAACAATCTGCCTAAACAGTAACTAGGCACTTTGCAGTCATAAAAAAACATGCTACAAGAACCATATGAGCACAAACTTGAAGATTACATACTTCAAATATCATTAAGGTTCAGGTTCATAGGCATCAATATTAAACCATTGTGATCAATGCAAAAAGAAACTTTATAACATAGATTAGGACTTGGCAAAAAACTGGGTATATACATGAGCAGAGTTAATATGATGGCATGTTGAAGGCATGAAACAAAGATGTTACAGTACATGAACATGGCATCAAAAGGAATAGCATGCTTGTACATACATGGAGCTCAAATAATACAAGATCACATATATATAAGAGCAACATGTTCATGAAATCATCAAAACAAGATGCAAACATCATATAGCAGATTCTCAGACTTGAGAGAAAAACTGGGAATGCAAAACAGTAACATTATGATGCTGACTTTGGAGGCACATAATAGCAAGCATAGAAATTTTAATACATATACAAAGGTCATGAGCGTGTAGTAGGCATGACATACTTCCAATTAAACCAATGTCATAACTTATAAGATGCATAGATTAATTCCAATGAGCTTTGCAAGATGGAATCATGTTGTTAACAGATTAACAGATTTAGCATGATGACCACTTGAGAGCAAGTTTGGGTGAGGATACGGCAGGTTTACATGGCAACAAAGGGAATGGTATTGAAGTACATTTCAAGCACTACAAAACAAGATTACTAAGCTACTGCTCGAAACCACTAGAACATGTTTAAACCATCATGGCAAGATTGCAAATGTTAAGAGGTTTTCAGACTTGGTGGAATTTACTAGACATGGCAGAAACAGAATTAAGTAGGCATGTTTGCAAGCTTGTTTAACTCAACACACAATGTATCATGGCATGTAAATACAACCAACAGTAAGATGGCATGCTTGTGCATCTACTCATGTCAATAATATGGTCATAGGATGCACAACACACTAACTATGCACTTGGCAAAATTGAACTTACTGCTAACAGGCTGACAGTTATATTTTTAAGCATTTTAGGAGCAGGAAAGAACAAGCTACAGAAGGCCAAACTTGCAAAAAAAGGGCATGGAAGGATAGAGAATAACATGCACATCACAACATGATTACTGAACATCTCGATATTATTCATAGATTTGATGGTAGCATCAAGTAAACATGGCATGATGATATAGCCGTTTCAGTCTCTGAAAACAGCAAACAGTGAGTAGGCAACTTTGCAAGCCGATGGCACTCACATCATGGCATATCATGGCATAAAATAAATACTAAAATCAAGAGGACATAAAAATTAACCACACACATGTTGACAAGATGCTCATATGATGAATGCATTAAGTCACACAAAAATAATAAAAGAGCATGTTTTATCAGTTTTTCACCAGTTAACAGCAACATGCAATTTTGCAATAAAGATTAACATGTCAAGATGAACTCTAATATGAATGCATCCACCACCATCATGTAGATCATAGAGAGCATAACATTTTCATGTCAAGAACATCACCATACAATGAACATGCACAAAGTTACAAGCATCACAACATGCACACATGATATTCTAGATCAGGGACAACCATTTTTCTACAGAGAAAATAGTGAGCGTTGAATAGTAAATGGCGCACATGGAGGGGAGTAGGTGGTGGGTCACCATGGGCTTGGCCCAGGTCATTAGAGAGGGGGCAGGCCGGCGCTGTTGGGCCGGCCCATGCACGGGCGCCTGGAGGCTTCGTCCTACCAATCGGGAGGCAGGGAGGCCAGGGCGGCGCCGACGCAAGGGGTGGGGAAGGTCCGGTAGGAGGCATCAGGGATGGACAGAACCGTTCAGTGGGGACCGAGCCGTGCCCTGGTGATGGCGGACGGAGGTCCGATGATGATGGAACGGGCGTGGCGGCTCCTGATGAACACACACACAGAAAGGAAGATGCTGGGAGGGAGATCGGTAGAGAAGGGGGAGAAGGACGCAGGCGGCAACGAGGGGATGGCCTGGTTGGTGGCTTAGCAAACTCCGGCGGCGCGGGAGTTCATCTTGAGCGAGCTCCGACCGGCAGGGAGGTTGCGGGCGGAGGGGGCGGCACAAGGGAGCCACTCAAGGAGCTCCTCTCCTGGAGCGAGGGGCACTCAGGCACGGGGCGGCGCTCGGGCCTGGCTGCAGCACGGGGCGGGCCGACCGTGGGCCAGGCAGGCTGCGACGGAGTGGGGAAGGCAGGGGCGACGTGGCCGCATGTGAGTGGTGGGGAGCGGCGGCGCTGGTGGCGTCTCAGCCAGCAGCTGAGCGCCAAGAGGCGGTGGGGGCTGGCGGCACCGGATCTGAGGGAGGAGACTAGGGGTAGGGTTTCCAAAAATGGTGGAGTAGGGATGCTTAAATATGCAAGAAAGGCCAGGGTTTGAGGGGTTTTGAGGGGTTTCGGACCCTCCGATGACGATCCAACGCCACCGGTCGGAGGGGGGGGGGGGTTTAAGCTGAGTTAGTGGGCTGTGTAGAAGGCCGTGGGCTGTGGGAGAGAAGAGAGAGAGAGAGGCCCAAAATGTCCGATGAATTAACCGGCAAGGGTGCCACTATGGATGACGATTGGGCTATCAAACGGACCCCGAATGCGAAGAAATTTGGTAGGCGGTCTACCTATGCTATAACAAGACCGCATGCCAACTTTGAACCATTCCAAGAACATTTTTATGCCCCTTATAAAATAATATTTCAGAGGTGCCGCGGGCGCGTGCGAGTGCGGTTGGGCTCAGAACGGATAACGAAGAGAATTGGGAGACCCGGACGGATGCAAGTTTTGAAAAACATGCAGATGAAATGCACATGACGACATGACAAAGTGCAACACGCAAGCGGATGACATGTCAAGGACGGTGAATAAGCGAAAGACATCTGGCGCATTGGTCTCGGGGCGTTACACCTGGGCCCCAATGGCGAGGAACACCAACACCGTGGCGTCTGGCAGATCGATGAATTTCCCATCCGATGAAGCGAACAAGTGCAGAGGCGATGCTATGTAGGTTCATCCCTGCCATCTTACCTTCTCTCTTGTCCTGTTCGTGCTCTGTTGGTAGAGGATAGCATGGCTGATAACGTGTAAGAATTTGATGGACAAACTTGTGTCTATTCGGCAAAGCCCTTTATATACAAGGATTAACGCCTCAATTTGAGGCGCCTGTTACAGGAGGTGCCTGCCTAGCATCGAGAAGGCATCCATACGGCGCTTTGGACACTAATAAATGTATTTACGCTAATCCTAATGATGGCTCGCTATGATGGTTCAGCAGGGACACGTCGTTTGCTTCTTAACAGAACGGAACTTCTTTACCCTCAAATGGTCCTATTGAATGCAAAAACATTGTATGGTTAGGATCAATAGAACAATGCCTTGAAGAGCATGAATGGTAGTGAACAAATAATATATCAATAAAAGGGTTAACCTTGATAAGTTTATCCCACATTGCAGGTTCAACAATGATCATGCAAAGTGTATCATCCCAACCCGTGTTACTCTGTTTTCAAGAATCTTTCACTGCCCTATAATTTCCTTTTAAATCCTTCTCCTTCTCTTGGATGTGTTGCTTGGTGAAATGAGCTAGTTGAAATTTCTGATTGAATGTATTTGTAATGCTAGTCCACCCTTCAGCCAACCACCCATTTTAACCTCTATAGATGAGATTGTTGTGGTCAAGCATTATATCAACAAGACCTTTCTCATATGCATGGTCACAAGATGCCCTAGGCACTGCCATAGCTACATTACCGAACCAACAATGGGCACTAGTTAAATTTCTCTCTACCACTATTTTACAAAAAAGAAAAAGATGAGAAGAAAAGAAAATTACAAAATAAACTCATGTCCAACTAGTTGTTATAATCATGTCACATTTGCATCGCGATCTGATCTCTAAGAGTGTATCCATTGTTTGCCTCATTGCGATGATGTTGGTTGACATCATATCCCTTTGGAACATCAACATATGTTGCTGGTGGAATTAACGGTGGTCGGTGATCCAACCATGCTTCATCACCACTCTGAGCTCTAATGATGTTATGGAATACAACAATGTCGCCGGAATCTTGATTTGTGACTCTATAGGATAGTGATTGCCCACTTTCAAGATAGGGAACCGTTTCTTTAGAACACCAATGCTCCTTTTTGATACGGTTCCAGAGAATTGCATGGGTACGGTTGAACAACTCCCCATGGTCGGCATAGCTCGTATTAGATGAGTGCCACCTCCTAAATTCACTCAGGTGATACCAAATCCTTGATATGGTGCAAGAAAAGAATTCGTGTTTGCATATCCACCATCTACAAGATAAAATTGTCCTTCTGGCACATTAAACCCATTGCTAATAGCAGAACAATGAACTCCTGCATCTGATGCGGACCCTTACCATGAACATGAAATAAATGTGAAATTCAGATCAAAATCACATGCAACCATGATATTATGTGAGAGGGTTCCTTTGCTATTCCTAAATGGGGCAGGGGACTTATCTTCAACAATAGTGATGGGGATATGTGTTCCATCTATAGCACCAATGCAGTTCTACAATTGAAAAAGAAACAACAAAGTTGGTAGGTTTAGAAATCTATGTGGAGAGGTTTTGAAAAATTCCAATGATATGGAGATGTGCGTGTAGTGGTTCACATGGAAATAAGGCCAATAGCGCATGTTCGAAACGATCTTCGGGTGGGGCTGGAGTGAACTTGGAATCTTTATAAATCTTTGGGCTAGAGTTGGAATTAAGTAAAAAATCTTGTTTATCTTCCTATGAATTGTTTCTGCGCGGAAGTATTTTTTGTAGATCTTGATTACTAGCATTGTGCAAAATACTATACATAAACATTGCCAACTACTCCTCGACAGCAACACCCATGATGTGCCCTTCAATAGATTCTCTCCTCTAAGATAATCCACGATAGACCTAAAAATCTCAGGTTCCATCCGAAACTCAACCATAGACAAACTCTCATGGCCTTCTAATATTTCCTTAACCTTTCATACAAACTTTGCTCTATTTGAGACTGTTCAATTGTGTCACTACAACCCTTTTTCACCGTGGAAAATACTCCCGTGACGTTTTTTGGCCGTCACCCCCATCGTTACCGAAGCGTCGTAATAGAAAATAGAATTATGATGGTACCACTTCTTCTATCATGCAATATCTCATTTCAGGTGACGAGCCAAATAATGTCACCGGTTGCCATTTTTGTTGATGGCCCAGAATGTCACCTATGATGGGCCAATTTGTCACATAAGATCATTTTGGTGATGATAATTCATCACCGGTAATCGGTCCGGGGGGGGGGGGGAGGGGGGGTTGACCGGTCAAAGATTCAGACAGGTGGTGCTAGCAATTGTTGATGTGGTTTCTTCCATGTGGGTCTGTCGTGGGTTTTATCGCCAACCGTCCTGTCAGTGACAATCGGGCATCAGTTTGGCTGGTAAAAAATGATGACATATGGGCCTAGAAGATGCTGACGTGGCTGCTTACAAGTGGGACCGGGCATCATTTTTTTGGTGATGATTTGTCATCTGACCGCTCAACGGTTCTGACATGTGGGCCCATCGTTGTGCTGACGTGGATGCTGGCAGGCGGGTCCATAGGTGGGTGACGTGGTTTCCTGCATGTTGGACCATACGTCGGTGACGATGTCCATAACTATCATAGTTTGTATACCCGGTCAATTTGTTTTATATTGCAAAAATTGGCGGGCATATTTGACAAGTTTGGTATGAATTTGTGCAAAAATTGATTTTGAATGCAAATTTAGATGTCACTGCTTTTATTAAACCGCAAACCTGACAATTGTCAAGGAGACTCTCTCAGACATTACAATAATTAGCCATGGTAAAAAAACCGTAGTATAAAATTAGACACATGACGATATCCTAGCACCACAACCCCGATGATGTAACTAACCAGGGCATCAAGTTCATCAAGTCTCTTGTTGATAGACGTAGTTTTCTCTTTGTTCGCACTCTTGACTACTGCAAGTTTTTCCTGCTTCTCTTGGAGGCCATTGTTGATAGATCGAATACAGTTGTACTGGTCAAACACCCCCAATTTGAGGTTCTCAAGGTTATCCTGTTGCTTCGGCGGGGCATTCTTAATATTTTCAAGCATTTTTACTGCTCTTGAATTGTATTGTTGATAGATTCAAGTTGATGTTGCGCATCTGGCAGGAGACGCTTCACAACTTCGTGTTCTTGTTACTACTCTACCAGGGCCTTCTTGACAACTTGAAGTTCTAGCTGCTGCCATGCCAGGGCCTTCTTCATAGCATCTAGTTCATCATGCTGGTTTGTCACGTTGTGCTTGACTGCTACTGGTTCTTCCTGCCGCACTGCTAGTGAACTATGACTAGTTCAGATTGTTGCTTCTCGGGCAAATGACCTGCAGTAAGCCCATCATTTGAGCTTCGTAACTTTCCCTATAGAAAAATACATGCAATTTACATCATATGGGAGAATTCCAGAAGCTATAGATGCATCTGCCGCAATATACAGTTACATGGGTGAACAAAGGTCAAAAGTAAGGAAGTGTTTACACAAAAGAATTGGCCTACTCACCACCCACTTTCTCTTTGATTTGCTTGAGCTGGGTAATACATATTCATTGAAAGACATGAGCTGTTTGAACTCTTGAAGAAGCACTTGTAGACCCTTAGTCACTGAGTCCAGTTGATGACGATAATATTCCTGTCATACTGTACTTAAATACATTAGATTGTAGTGCACAATTTACATCCCGTGACACATGACATAGAAAGTAGACATATCATAACCATAGAGGAAGAATTTCCTATAACACCTGAGCTGTACATATTTACTACTGACTAGATGTGCATCTTTTTGTTCACTATAACTACAACATTCATTCAATTTTTCATGGTGTGTTCATCTAAGTGAAGTACCACATGCTCGTAGATCTGATAAAGATGGGTAATATGTTGTATGACGGCAATACCAAGCTAGTAACTGGAGAAGCTTCTCTAGTCGATACATGTTCTTGTTCATCCGGTCCATATGCTTTTCCCATTTCGTTGTTGACATGTCAAATCTGCTGCGTAACAATGATCTGTAGGTGCAAAACGAGGCGACTCTAATTTCAAATATTGGTGCCAAAATGACTTAACACGTGCTTAATTACTCATAGATCAAGGTAATGAAGTAGCAATAAGAACCCTCGCTGGATTCACTAGCAGTCTTAACCCGATCAAGAACCGTCAATCTCACATCTTGTAAACATAGCAACAACATTCGTATGGGAAACTAACTAGATTTAGTAATGTGAACACACATGAAAATTTGGCCAGTTACCAGGGGAATAATTGATAGATACGAGAGGACGTCTTGTTTCTTGAAGGGGACATGACTATTGAATAAATAAGTGGTAGTATTTGGTGACTTTCAGCATGTACATCACTACTGCAGGATGCTGCTAACGCAACACTATGATCAGAGACCCTTCAACAAAACTGTGTGCGATGCAATAATCCCAAACGGTGGTGTAAAAAACCCGTCAAAAAAGGTGCAAAACGTTTGCGATGACGGATGCATAAAACACAGTCCAGATTTTAGTTGCATGTGTGATGCAGGGCCTATGGTTCAGTTCAATTAATTGTTTGCGATGAGGAGTAACAAAAGAAACGGGCAGCCAGATGAACGTGTGTGCGATATACAACATAAGGTTCACTCAGATGAATTGTTTATGATTAGGCAACACAAAAGAAACGGTCAGCCAGATCAAGGTGTGTGCGATATACGGCATGCGGTTCACTCGGATGAACTGTTTGTGTTGAGACAAGAGAACAAAAACGGTTCAATATAACAAGATGTGTGTGATACGCGGCAAACAGGTATGTATTCAAAAATGTGTGTGAATACCGATAATAACACAAACAATTGCTTCTAATAAGACGTATGTTATATGCTCTGTCTACACAACATCTATTGGCCATAAGGATGCGAAGAGGCATCCTATATCAGCAAGGACTAGCTTTTCCACCAATAACTCATCTAAGAGAACTCTCAAGTTAACTGTGCTCAGGCTGGAGCAGCCATCAGATGGGTGACTGGATGGGAAGTTGTCTTGGTGTTAAACTAATTGATAGGATGGGTCATAAAGGTCAAATTAAATGACCTCTATGATCCATCCCACCAGTTAAATTAACCTCGAGGTCCTTGTTTTTTTAACACATGTTAAAGAAGGTCTACCTCATTACTTTTTGACAACGTGCGATACATGGCATACACTTGATCCGTCCGACCTGTTTGTGATGGAATAAGCTGTGTGTGTTGTGGGCAAATGCTTGCTAGTATACAACCGTTTGCGATTGATGAATTCATCACCGATGGGTTCCCTAGTGTGGTCCGTGTTCATCTGATCATCATCTACTTCTTGTTCTTGCTTGGTGTTCCTTCTATGCTAAGTTTCCATTAATTGATAGAGTTTTATGAACACACCACCGTTTCCCGCCATTTCCTCACCCATTTCCCGCCACCCAACGATATTGCGCATAAACCTAGGCGGCGCGCGACGCACGGAGGCGACAAGCACAGCCTGTAGCACATCTACCTTTTCCAAGCATGCCAACCCATCAAAGCGCTGCCTCTGCCATCAACCTCGTTGACGAGGAAAACGAGCAGGCGCCACGGCCCATCGAGGCCGAGGTGCTCCCCGGCAACGTGATGGACGACGCCGTGATGCGTGTGATCACCAGGGTTGAGCAGACCCTTGGAGCATGGCGCTTGAGCGCCACGGATCAAGATAGGCATGTCAGGCGCCGACAGGCTGCAGCTCGCCAAACAACATGATCGATGACACATCGCAGAGCAAGCTAGGTGAGTCCGCACTGATAGGCTGCGGCTCGCCGCATGATGAGACCGTTGGAGCGCCCCAGAGCGAGAGGCATGGCGCGCCACATAGCAAGAGCGGATCCATCGGTGCTTGCCTGCTGTCAACACGACGTCGCAGCTGGGTACACATCCCATATATACATAAACACTATTCTGATCACGGGATGAGAATAATATTCTGATCACAACCTGACCTGCCTCGCTAGTAGTACGTTGAGCTTCCCTGTGAACTAGGTTGAACTTCCGCCAACATTGCCCAAATGGGGCTTGCGATATACCGTTGGAAAGCTATGGACACCAGTATCATGACCCAACTTAAATTTTTGGCAAAATGTAAGCGACTTAAGAGCAGTTTTGAAAACCGTTTTTTTCTTCACACAAAAAACGTGAAACATATTTTCGATCGCATTCTAAACCGTTTACCGGAATGAGGCATATAATATGGCGTTGGAAAGCTGCTGCAAAACCGCTACTTCCACATGTTGAAAGTTTTCTCTAATTCTCTATGGTTAAAGAGTAATTTGAAAAAACATAAAATTTCACAAACCGAAGAGCCGAGTTCGTATTTTTGATGTCATTTCTAAATGGCAAATCCAATTGAGGCATATGATATGGCGTTGGAAAGCTTATGAAAATGCGCTACTCTTTCGTTTTGAAAGTTTTTTCTAATTTTGAACGGTTGAAGAGTAATTTAGAAAACGGTACAAGTCCTACCGAGTTCATATTTTCGAGCTAATTTTTTAACCGTGCGTTGGAATGCAGCAAATAGTATGGCGTTGGAAAGCTTGAACAAATGCGAAACTTTTTGGTATTTTTTATTTCTCCCTATTCTTTACAGTTTTAAGTCAGTTTCAAAAATGGTGAAAAAACGTGTTTTTGCTGTATTTTCTACAAACTTTATCAGAATGGCGCAAATAATATACCGTTGAAAAGCTACGAAAAATGCGAAACTTTTTCATGTTGACAGTTTTCTCTGATTCCCAACCGTTTTCAAGTAATATCAAAAATGGCAAGATCATTTGTTCTGCCTTTATCACGAAACAGATTCGCCAAAAATGCGTCGCGTGAAGTACCTAAACTTCTCGGTATGAAACCTTGAACTTCACTCTGTTTTTCACGTGCTTTTTTGCCCGTAGCTCTCCATCCACGCACCGGAACACTCATCGGAATTGAGCAAGTGATATACCGATGGAAAGCTGCTGTAGACACACAACTTTCCCGTGTTGATCATTTTTTCATACACGCAACGGTTTTAAAAGTTTTTCATCTGAAAGTCATTCGGTGTAGTAGTTGAACTTCCAGCTGTTTTTACGTTGAACTTCCGTGACGTGTTTTCATTTGTAATTTTCTCATACATTCGTCAATGTCACACAAATGATATTTCTTTTGTAGAAACATCTCTCACAATAAATTTTTTAACTTTCTTCGACCGAGGACTTGAACTTACGCAAATGATTTCCTACTATTTTGTAGTAAATTAGAAAATGATGAGATCATGATTTCTTCCTTCATCACGAATGGAAATACACTGCGTGAAGTATTTGAACTTCTCGTGCATGTCTGTTCGAACTTCACACTATTTTTAACGTGTTGTTTTTTGCACTGCGTGAAGTAGTTGAACTTCTAGGACGTGTCTGTTCGAACTTCACTCTGTTTTTGACGTGCTGATTTTTTACGTGGTGTTTTTTGCACTACGTGAAGTAATTGAACTTCTGGGGCATCTTTGTTTGAACTTCACCCTGTTTCACTTTTTTTGTATATTTTCTTATATGAAATACACACCATGTAGTACGTGAATTTTCGGTTGTTATCACTTTGAACTTCTCTCTGGTTTGAGAGAATTATTTTAAAACCCAAAATATAACATATTTTTTATGTATTTTGGACATCTAAATACACGGTGAACCTCTCTCAGAAGAATTTTCCAACTTTTCCTCGCCGAGCACTTGAACTTCTAGCAACCATTTTTTTCGTTTATGAGTTGTTTTTAAAAGTGCAAAAAATGGTGTTGTGTTTTTTATTTTTTGAACAGGTAAATCCTATGTTTTAGTAAACTCTGAACTTCTCTGTTATTTCAATTTGAACTTCACCTTTTTATATTTTGAGTAAAGAATTGTATTCAATTTTTATAAGGAAAAACCACAAAACCGCATCATCTTTAGAAATTGAACTTCTTCTTTTCTTTTTATTTTTCTTTCAACATTGTTTAACATGTCGAACCATGTCATCTTTAGAAATTGAACTTCTCCTTTCTTTTTGTTTTCTCTCAACATTGGGTTGCATGTCGAAGTGCTTCATCTTTTAGAAATTGAACTTCTCATTTTCTTTTTGTTTTCTTTCAACATTGGTTTACACGTTGAACCGCGTCATATTTAGAGATTGAACTTCTCCCTTTTTGTTTTCTTGCATGTTTTACCTTGCATGTTCAAATTTTATTTTTAACTTGCTGAGATAACACACTTGACCTTCTCGAACACAACATTTTGACCTTCGCAAAACATAAATTAGAGCCAAACTTTTGACCTACAGAGCATGTATAATTTTCTCCACTTTTTCAAGAATAAGCGCTGAATCACTCCGTTAGTTTGACTTGAACTTCTGCTGCACATGAATAAGCTGCTGTAAACACACAACTTTCCCGTGTTGATCATTTTTTCATACCTGCGACGGTTTTAAAAGTTTTTCATCTGAAATTCATCCACCGTAGTATCTGAACTTCCTGTTGTTTTTCAATTGAACTTCTGTGACGTATTTCCGTTTTGTAAATATCTCATCCATTCGTTAGTGTTACACAAATGATATTCTTTTTGTACAAATCTCTCCCACAATATTTTTTTAACTTTCTCCAATGAAGGACTTGAACTTATAACAACAAAAACTTTTAGCCTTTGCTTTTTTATTATTTTTTAATACAAAATGCACACCATCTAGTACATTAACGTCTGGCAGTTATCAACCTGAACTTCTCTCGGTTACGTGAAAATATTTGAGTTTTTTATAAATTTTTAATCTAATTTTCTTAAACCTTTTTTATGAATTTTGAAGCGCTCTATTTTTAATAGTTGAACTTCTTGTTATTTTATTTTTGAACTTCTTGTTTCCATTCTTTAATAACGAGGAAAATCTGAGTTTTCTATAATCATCGAACTTCTCCATCTTTTTTTAATATGGACTTCATGGTTTTATTTCTTAATCTTTTTTCACGAAATTTTGAAGCGCTCTATTATTAAAAGTTGAACTTTTGTTATTTAATTTTTGAACTTCTTGTTTTCATTGTTTAATAACAAGGAAAATCTGAGTTTTCTATAATCATCAAACTTCTATATCGAACCGCTCTAACTTTTATTTGAATTTATTTTATGTATTTTTAGAAATAGGAAAATTGTAGTTTTGTTAGAAACATCAAACTTCTTCGTTATTTTGAATTGAACTTATTTTTTTATTCTTTAGTAACCAAAAATTTGAGTTTTTAATAAAATATCAAACTTCTCCATGTTTTTATATTGAACTTCTTGGTTTTATTCTTCAGTAACGAGAAAAACTGAGTTTTTAATGTACATTGAATTACTCTGTTTTTTAAAATTGAACTTCTTGGTTTAATCTTTAGTATCGGGGAAATCCAAATTTTTAAAAAATGGGGAAAATATTTTTAAAACTTTTCTGTTTTTTTCTTATTTTTATCAACTTTGAACTTCTCTATTATTTTAATTTGAACTTCTTAGTTTTATTCTTTAGTAACAAGGAAAATCGAGTTTTTTGAAATTCTTTTTTTTTATTTTTAATAATGTGAAAAATTCTAATTTTTTGTAGACATCGACTTCACCATTTTTTAAATTTGAACTTCTTAGTTTTATAGGTTGGTAACGGGGAAAATGCTTTTTTTATATAAACAATGATATCGCTCTGTTAGTTTAATTTGAACTTCTAGTTTTTATAGAATGGGGAAAATCAGTTTTTATCCAATCTTTCTGAAATGCTCCTCTTTTTAATTCGAGCTTCTCTGTTATTTTACAAATAGGGAAAATCCATTTTTAAGATTTAAAAAATAGAAAAAAAACATTTGTATAAACATTAAACTATTTTGTTATTTTAACTTAACTTTGTTCTTTTAGTTTGAGCTTCTAGTTATTTTTAAACGGGGAATATCTATTTTAAATTTTTTTGGTTCTTCCTTTATTTTAATTTGAACGTCTTCGTTCTTTAGTAACGAGAAAAAATCTAACTTTTTAAAAACTTTGACTTCTCTGTTATTTAATTTGAACTTCTAGGTTTTTATCACTAAACTTCCGAACGGGGTGGGCTTATTCTTTAGGCGTTTCGCATTAGTTTTGTTTTTTGGTTAATATTTCATTAACTGTTTTATAACATGTATTTTTATAGATGAAAAAACCTTATGATAGACCTACTCGGAGCACACATACGTGTCGCAGACACGCATGGGGGCACCCACATGAATAGCATGCACTCAAGACGCACACACCCAAGACTCATGCTCCGCCAAAGGGCATCATGAACTTATTTGGCTCTTCTAGTTGAACTTCAAGGTTTTTCTTACTTCTTTTTGTCGTTATCTTTCTGTTTTTTCGTATATGATTTTCTCGTCGACTATATGCACTCATTTTCGTGATAATAAAAATAACAGGCATGCTGGGGAGGGTCAAATTTTGCCAACCACGAAGTAAAATGAACCTTGTCCAGCGTAATAGTTGGACTTCACTTAACTCCAGATTACCTCTCCAACAGCATTAAAGATGCTCAATCCACCGCCGCGACTGCTCCATATGTGGGCACAATTAAAGTCATTGCTCGCATGCATTTGTTGCAGGTCGCGGGCACACGGACACACTCATCTTGATTGAGTCGTGGTGTGAACATGAGCATCTTGTGTGGTGGTTAGCTCTTCAGCATTAGTCTAGCGATAGCAGAGTTTAGCTCTTCAGCATTAGCAGCAGCGGTGTGTCCGACAGAAATGCCAAACACATTTTTTGAAGTTGTCGGAGTAATGGGCCATGCGTAGGCTCACCCGAGCCCCAGGATTTATCAAGACTTTGGGACAACTCCGCCTAGTTGGGCCCTAAGCTGAAGCTCCGCCCTCTGGGGCCGGCTGGCTTAGTGGCCGGCTGCCAGAGGGAGGCCGACTCAAGACTGCGGCGCTCCGGGTGGCCGGCTCCTGGCGGCTGCCCTCTAGAGAGGGCGGCAACGGGCAAGCGGCCACCACGCGACTACGGGGCGGCCGAGCTCCTACCAAGAGTACAAGACGAAGCATGGCTACAGTGAGGAACGACGCCTCCCACGCTCGAGACGGGCATGACTACAGTGCTCCGTATAGACGGAGATCTCCGCACGACGGAGCACTGTGCCATATCTACCCTAACGTCGCTCCGGCCAGGCGGAGCCCTGTTCCCCATGATGGCCTATCGCTACAGCCAGCCAGAGGTCTTGGCCGCGGTCTCTCTCCGCCTGGTCACCGCGGCCAGGTTCTTGGGCTTCTTTGGAGCGCTGCCGAACAGGGTCGAGCCCTGTTTCCGCTTGCGCTTGCCGCCTGGGGCGAGCGGCCCAGAAGAGGGGCCAACGCCGGTGGTGGAGGAGCTTCGGGCGGGGCGCGACTCGTCTTCGTCTTCGTCGTCGTCAGGCCAAGCCTCCACGCCTCCGCCTCCCTCGGAGCCGCCTGCTCCACTACCGCCGTCCGCTCTGCCACCGCCGCCTGTCACGTCGTCGACCAGGGCGGCCGCCCCCAAGTCGGGGTCGTCCACGTCACTCTCCGCCCTGTCCGCCTGGAGGTTATCACTCGGCCCCAGGAGGGCGGCCTGGCCTCGGACATATAAATCTGCAACCAAGAAGGAATTGAGTCATAAAGAAAAACGAAGCAAAAGGAAACAGTTTGAAGGACAAAAAGAAGAAACTTACTGCGGGAGGCGGGTTGTGGCGAGAGTACGACCGCTTCCCGTACCGCCACTCCTTCTCCGACATCTTGAGGTCGGAGATCTTGTTCACCATCCGCGAGACTTCAGCAGGCTGCATCGCCTTCGTGTACAGCCGGCACGGATCATGGTGTCCGCCCATCCGGAAGATCGGATGAGGGCGGCTCTGGAGCGGGAGGAACCGGCGCTCCACGAAGGTGACGAGGAGGTCGGAGGCCACGAGGCCCTCCGACTCCTGGAGCACTCGGAGTTGGCCGATGGCGGCTGCCGCGTCCGCCGACACTGGTTTTGGCTTGTACTTCCAGGAGATGCGAGCTCCGGTGGGGGGGCCGGCCTTGTAGGCCGGCAGGTTGAGGAAGTCGGCAGCAGGGTCCACGTTCTCGACGTAGAAATAGGACTGCTGCCACATCTTCACCGACTGCGCCAGCTTGATGACGGGGAAGGTGTTTTGCTGCGCCGGCCGGCGTACAACGATGAAGCCCCCTCACTTGGCCGCCGTCTCCTTGGCGGAGGTGCCGAGCTTCCCATAGAAGAAGGCTCCCCACAGCTCGATTGTGGGGAGGATGCCGAGGTAGCCATCGCACGCCATGACGAAGGCGGAGAGCAGGGTCACGACATTGGGCGTGAGGTGGTGAGGTTGAAGGTTGTAGAAGTTGAGGAAGGTGCGGAAGAAGTTGCTCGCCAGGAGGCCGAAGCCGCGCAGGAAATGCGAGCGGAAGACGACCCGCTCGCCTTCCTGCGGCGCCGGCGATATCTCCGTCTCCGGCGGCACCCGCGCCTTGACGAAGGCCGCGCTGGGCATCCGACGCATGTCGCGGAGGAAAGTGATGTGATCCTCGATCACATTCGATCCACCCCAGTCGCCCATGGCCCCGGCTAGCGGTGCGGAGAGGAGAACGTGCTGGCGGTGGGCGACGGCGGCAGCGTTACGGCAGCGGCAGCGGCGGAGGACGAGAAGAGGAAGAAGAAGAGTGGGAGGGGGCGCAGGAGCTTTGCCGCACCTCTCCCCCCTCCCTACTTATAGCGCCCGGGCTATGTAGCCGAGGGGGCAGGACGTGGGGTCGTGGGATTAACTGCGCCCACGCCCCCACGACCCCCCGCTTTTCGCACGCATTTACCACATCATAAGTAATCGTGGGGAATGGCAACCATCCCCTTCGGCGTAGTGGATCTGCCCAGTTGCCGAGGCACGGTGGTGGCGGGCCCGACCCTGTGTCACGTCCCGTCCAAACGTGGGGTGGCAGGCCGACCGAGCTGACGTGCGCCGCGTGGCGCGTCTGTGGCGGGCGGCGGCCTGGGAAGCTTAGCAGGCACGCCACCTATCTCCCGCCTTGAAGATTCAAAAACCAATAGTACAAAGCTCCGCCTGCAAGAGGTCAGCCTCAACAGCCGGCCGACCGCATAGCGGACCGGCACCTTCCCGGAGCCTGGTGAGGTGGGAAGCCGCTGAGGCTTCGCAGCCCCTCGACCGCGGTGCCTCATCGGCTTCGGGGACTACTCTCGGAGTAATGGGCCATGGGTAGGCTCACCCGAGCCCCAGGATTTATCAAGACTTTGGGCCAGCTCCGCCTAGCTGGGCCCTAAGCTGAAGCTCTGCCCTCTGGGGCTGGTTGGCTCAGCGGCCGGCTGCCAGAGGGAGGCCGACTCAAGACTGCGGTCCTCCGGGTGGCCGGCTCCTGGCGGCCGCCCTCCAAAGAGGGCGTCAACGGGCAAGCGGCCACCACACGACTACGGGGCGGCCGAGTTCCCACCAAGAGTACAAGACGAAGCATGGCTATAGTGAGGAACGACGCCTCCCACGCTCGAGACGGGCATGACTACAGTGCTCCGTATAGACGAAGATCTCCGCACGATAGAGCACTGTGCCGTATCTACCGTAACGTCGCTCCGGGCAGGCGGATCCCTGTTCCCCACGACGGCCTATCGGTACGGCCAGCTAGAGGCGGGCCCTATCGAGCAGTGACCCCAAGGAAGACGACGGAAGCTCAACTAGGAGGATTAGAGAGGGGCCGGCCTCCAGCAGGCAGCCGTCCCTTGTCCCGATACGAGCACGCCATTAAGCTGATAAGACCAGGTGTGGCTACAGTGTCCTCCCACCAGGCGGTGGGACTGTAGCCACGCTAGGATGACCAAGCCCCCGTCACCAACGACACGGCTATAGTGAGCAGCCGCCAACCAGTCGGCGGGGCCCACCAGGCGGCGGGCCCCAGCGGTCGGCGGAGAAGCCGGAGGCTGGAGACACTGACAGTCGGGCCCAGCAGCCGGCCAGATTACCATTGTACCCCTGGGGGTTAGGCCTATATAAACCCCCCAAGCCACCCATGCAAAGGGTTCCCACCTCATTAGAACTAGCCACCCCCTAGAGCAGGAAGAGAGCTAGCCTGCCTCCTTTTGCCTCTAGCATACAGCTCGAGGAGCACCATTGTATCACTTGTGCCTTAGTGATCATGCGGAGACCCTGCAGAGCAGGACTAGGGGTGTTATCTCCTAGGAGAGCCCCGAACCTGGGTAAAGTACATCGGCGTTCGTGTCTATGCCTTATCCCGCTTCCAGGCACCGGCGACGTTCTACTCGCTCCCACCATGATAAGCCATCCATTGGCATATGTCGCAGCCAACCCCCGACAAAAGTTGTAACTTAATAAGTGGATTTAGCTGGCATTCAAATCAGACTGAAGAATCAGTGCTGGACTACAGACCGAAACAAGATGCAGCAAAGTCGCACGAATTACTTAGTACGTCCATCAGTGAGTTGATTAAAAAAAGAATAGAGAGAGCTGGGTGCAGGTAAAAAAGAATAGAGAGAGCTGGGTCCAGGTCACATGAAAATAAAACAAATAATATATGAAGATAGAGATCCACCAGCCACAAACAAATGCATTCACGAGAAACAAATAACTACAGAGAATAGCACCATCGCAATAGAACTTCTCCAGGTTCGTTCATGAGCTGGAATTTTTCCTCACTCAAACCTTTTGTACAGTGAGGAGGCGGTGGCATCGCAGCATGCAAAGCAGCAAAGGGAGAGGAGCACCAGGAGCACCCGTGTTGTTGTAGTTGATGCTGCAGCGGCTGAACCATCACATTGCCTGAAGCCCTGGACCTCTCTATACCTGTCTTGCATGCACGCATGTGAAGGTAGTGTGCTCTTCTTTTTAGCTTGGCTTCTCCTCACACCACATTTGGCTACCGTGTGCATGCAAGCACCACACACGGTACGCCCATGAACCGGACACAAGCACGCACACGCCGTCGGACTGCACATGCTCACCGGCTGAACTTCACAGGCTGGATGAGCGCCGCCGAACTGAAGCCTTCCCCGGCTCATGCGTGCCTCTGAGGAACCCCGTTCATGGATTAAGGAGAAGCCACCACAGCTACTGTCCCATTCTTGAAGATCCAAGGAGAATCAAGGAGGAGGAGTAGAGAGGACGTGGAGGGGCTCATTGTTAACCTCGTCGGCGGGCATGTTAGGGGGACAGGGGTGGGCAGTTGGCGCTGCTGAGGAGGCCGACCAAGGACCCCGCAAATCCCCTCCCCATAGATTGCCGGAGAAGACCTCCTCCAGTGCTCCTATGGATCTCGGCATCGGGGGCGGGGCGGCGGCGCGTGGGATCCCGGCATCGAGGGCCGCTGCGCGTGGCTCCCAGGGACCCGTGGACAAACTTGGGATCCAGGGCCCTGCGATGGCCGGTGACAGAAAGCGAGATTCCAGCCACCTGTGGCAGCTGGACCCGAGGGTGGAGACGAGAGGAGGCTCGCCGGCATGGCGGAGGAGGCCCCCCGATCGCGCAGAAGGAGGCACGCCGGCCACTAGGGAGGAGGGGAGCTAGCGGATCCGGGGGAGGAGGCGTCATGGCGGCCAGATACGGGGGGAGGAAGTAGCGCAGCTGCCAGATCCAGGGGCGGAGGCGGCGCGCTGGCCGGATCCATGGGCGGAGGCGGCGCAGCGGCCTGTTCCAGGGGCGGAGGCGGCACAGCGGCCGGTTTCAGGGGCGGGGGCGGTTGACGTGGGTGGCGGAAGAAGATGGACGCGGGTGGGGAAGGTGCCTGCGGGGGAGGGGGTGGTGGCGTGGCGGAAAAGGCAGGGGCGGCGGCACATTGGAAGGAGGCGGGATCGGGGGCGGTGTGCCGGGTGGAGGCCACGGCGGAATCGAGGGAAGGTCGTGGGGAGGAGGTGGGAAGGTGGGTCGGGCCGTTGGGGAGTTGTGGGGGCGGGCTGCTTTTTTTAGTTCAGGAACACCTAATCTGGCTCTATATAGGGCGCTGTGATCCAAGTAACTATTCTAATCCTAGGATTAGAATAGTGTTGTCCTATATATAGTGATGCTATTCATGACCCAGGGTGTAGAATAAGTTATTCTTCACCCGAGGTAATATTACAATCATTTCATAATTAAATTACGTTTCAAATTCAAATAGTTACATTCCTATTTATTCATTACGTAAAATTTGGCATAAAAAATAAAATATAGGTCACAACATAAGAAAATTTACAGTTTATGTGCATTTTACACATTATTTTTACATTTGTAATTTTACATAACGTAAAATATTTTTTACGGCCATTATATATTTTCTTACGGTCTCTTTTTACGTCGGAAATAAGACAAAACTTACGGAACGTAAAATTACGGTGCATTGATGGTAAAATAGAGGGGGTGAAGAATAACTATTCCTCACCCAGGGTGACGAATAGTCAATCCCTATATATCGTGATTCTTCATATATATATATAGGGTCTATTATGATAACACCCCTTAAGACTCTTATTCTACTAACACTAGCTTATTCTGCTAACACCCACCCACCCACCCTGCACCACCGGAATCCCACCCGAACTGCAAAAAAAAAGAAAACCACCCCGGCCGGCCAGCCCCACGCACCCCACCCCACCGAACCCAACTTCTTCCCCGGTCAAGCCCCACCCACCTCTCCCCGATGCCCACCTCCCAACCGCCACTCACGGCCCAGCGCCACCACCCCCAATCCCCATCCCCACGAGCATGGCGCTCTGGCAACCTCCCGCGCCGCCCACCCTGACAACCACCTTGTCCCGGCCATCACCGAGCGCCACCTCGCGCGCCGCCCGCCCCAAGGACCACCCGCGCCGCCCGCCCCGGCCTCCATCGCCTGTCCCAGCCCGCCGGATCCACCATCGCCGTCTGCTGCTGCTTTGAATCTGGCGATAGGGAAGCCCCCCATGCCGCGATCCACAAACCCACCAGCCACTCCTCCCCCAAGCCCTCACAACCGACCTTCGCCCCTGCCGCATCGTGCCCCGTGCCAGCCAACTGCCGCCGCACGCCGCACCCTCGTCCGGCCAACGGCCTTCGCGCGCTGCGGATCCCCCGGTGGCCCATCTTCCTCTCAAATCTCGATCTAGCCCCCTCCCCCCACCCACCAGAAATTCTGACCGCCCACCGTCGCCCCACCACACCCCTCACGCCATCGCGCCGCCGCCCCCTCCCCTGCTCCGGCCCTAGCGCTGCCCCTGCCCTATGTCTCCAGTGCCCTCAGGATTCACCGCGGGTGGATTCCACCCCCCATGCCCGGATCCACCACCCATCCACGATCTGGATCGAGCCGCCGTCGCGAGTGAACCCCGTTCTCCTCCAGCGCTGGCACCAGGCCAGCCGTTCCTCCTCTGCTCCGACCCGCCGAAGCAGGAGCCTCTTTGACAAGCTCCCTTTCCTCTTTTTGCACCGGCACACGGCAGTGGGTACCGAACGACAGCCAAGGTGGGACGTGGTGGGTGCAGCAGGCTCGTCACGTCACCCCGGCGGCCTCCCTTGCAGTCCGACGAACACATCCATGTAGTCCGCAGCCGCGCGGGACGACGTCAGCAGCACCGGAGGCGAGCCACCCTCCCCACTCTCCTTTGCTTCTTCCTCCTCTCCCCGCAAAATCCCTCCGACGAGGTCCACCTCTGCGATGCATCCCACCTCCCAGGTGCTTGGGTCTCCCGGTGAGGGCCTTCATCGGCGTGGCGCCGCATCGGCGGATCTCGGGTGCCCCCTCTTCCCCCCTGACGACCTGCCCCTCCTTTCCTTGCATCATAGTCCAGGCAACACCAGACTCGCAGTGCGCCGGGCTCGCGATGCGGTTGGGCATGCATGCCCGTACAGTTGACGCCCCCTTTTCAAGCATTTCAACTGTACTGCACCTTCGTCCAGTTCCATTGCTTCTACTCCTAACTTCAGGTTTGCCTCCACCTGTGACCAAGTGTTGGTGTTTTCCTCTGAACTGATTCCTCTCTGATGCAGACCATTTCGTTGCAACTTGCAACCCACATCAGGGGTGTGAGAAACTCTCATGGGGGAGTTCTGGGTCCGCAGTGCATTCCGGTGGGAGCAGTGGTGCACTCTGATCATGGTGCAGTGCACCCCGTTTCAGTATGCCATATGAACACATGATAGGCGCTGGGCTTTCTATCAACTAGTAAAAATAGCTTGCTTGTGGCCGGCTGGTGTGTGCTTGATGCAAACATGTGTGTGTGTGTGTGTGTGTGCGTGGATACGCAGTGCAGTCAAGCAATGTACGCAGGTTGGCCGGGAGGGTGTTGTAGTTCGGCAACCAGCCACACCATGTGTAGTTTCAGAAGGTGCATGCGTGTCCGATTTTTTTGTAATTATTGAGAAAAGCAATGTTGTTCGTTCTGTCATACTCAGTGGTTCGCTTGTAAAAGAAACTATTTGGCAAAAACAATGTTGAATATAATAGTTAATGACAAAGTTCGCTAAATATGGTTTGGTGGTTTACTTTGGGAAACTGAAATTGCAGCCCACTTATCTCATCCCCGCGGTTCATTTCTTAGGTAAAACAATAAATAAAATGAAATATTTGTTGAGAAGTTCATTTCAACAAGCATTAATGGGTCATTTTTCAAGAGAAACATAAATGGATGCAGCTCACTTCGAGGAGTCTTGTGGTTCATTGCGTTTAATAAGGAAGAAACAGAGTGTTGTTCACTTGTTTCATGGTAAAAAGGAAACGGTGCAGCTCACTATGTCTTTATAAGATAGATGTTTCTTTGAAGCTCACTTTGTTATCCCATGCAGTTTTCTATAAAACTTCTACGTGGTTCACTTGTCCCACTTGTAAACAGGAAAAGAAAAATATCTCAAAGAAGCTCGCTTCTATATTAGATGTCATTCACTTGCTCAGTCCCTGTGGTCAACTCGCTTGGTCAACACGCGTAAAAAATTAATAAGTATGGAAAAAATACAACAAAAACTCATGAGGTTCACTTTTGATAGTGTTGCGTCATTTTCGGGAGTGTCGCGGTCCACTCTCGTTCAAAAAAAGTTGAAAAAAGACAACAAAAACTTTTGCGAGAAAGTTTATGTCCGACAAAAAGAAATCATGATATTCACTTGACTGCCTGCTGCAGTGTGGTTTTCCGTTTGAAGTAGTGCGTTCTTCTGTTCAATGAAAGGTCCACTCGCTTGGTCAACGCGCGTAAAAAATTAATAAGTATGAAAGAAATACAACAAAAACTCATGAGGATCACTTTTGATAGTGTTGCGGTTCATTTTTGGGAGTGTTGCGGTCCACTCTCGTTCAAAAAAAAGTTGAAAAAAAGACAACGAAAACTTTTGCGAGAAAGTTTATGTCTGACAAAAAGAAATCATGAAGCTCACTTGGCTGCCTGCTGCAGTGCGGTTTCCATTTGAAGCAGTGCGTTCTTCTGTCCGATGAAGTACACACGATGATTTTGATCTCGCGAAAACAGAGTGTCCGCTTTTCGGTAAATTTAAAACTGCTCTTAAATTGTAAGGAATTAGAGAGAGTGTTCTACATGAAAAAGTTGCGTCTCGAAGATATGTTTCCAAGGGCATATCATTTGAATCATTTCAACAAATAGTTTGTAAAAATTTCGTGAAAAACGGTCGCTGCCACTCGTCGTCTGCTGCACGATTTTCAAAATTAACTTAAAACTGTAAGCAATCTCAAAACCATTTCTACATATGAAAGTTGCGCCTTATCCATAGCTTTCCAATGACATATTACACACCTTGTTTCGGCAAATGGTTCAAAAACTAAAGCGTAAACAGTATCGAAAATTGCAATTTTTTTAAAAAAAATAGAATTCTGTGATTTAGTAATTTTGAAACTGATCTTATACCGTAATGAATTATAGAAAATAATAGATATGAAAAGGATGCGCCTCGGCGATATATTTCCAACGACGTATCATTTGCTTTATTCTGATGAGCGCTTTAGAAAAAATCACGAAAAAACGCTCGCTGCCACTCGCCGTCCGCCGCACCATTTTTGAAACTGCTCTTAAACCGAGAGGAATCTCGAAAAGTGTTCAACATGGAGAAGTTGCGCCTAATCAATAGCTATCGGAAAAACAGTCCGTGCAATTTTTTCTGACACGAAGTTCACTCGTGTGAGTACTGCAACACAGCTGGTTCAAACAATGACGTGCAGTTGCATTGAGCGTGCTGTGCGGAAGTGTTATCAGAATAGTTATTCTGCTAATATTAGCAGAATAGACCGTATAGGACATGGCTATTTTGTTACTAGTAACAGAATAATATTTTGTTACCCTCGGCTCTAT
Source organism: Triticum timopheevii (assembly GCA_963921465.1). Lineage (NCBI taxonomy): Eukaryota > Viridiplantae > Streptophyta > Magnoliopsida > Poales > Poaceae > Triticum > Triticum timopheevii. The sequence goes on along the minus strand of OY997262.1, from coordinate 245,497,710 downwards.
ATAGGCCCCGGTTGAATCTGGACATACCACCCACACGGCACGCACTACTCCCTTCCTAGTAACCCACGCGATGCCGCCGCTGGCCGCTCGCCCCACCCTACCCGTGCGCTGCCGCCATCGGCCGGCCGCCCCTCCCTACCAGCGAGCTGCCGCCGCCGGCCGGCTGCCCCTCCCTCCCCGTGCGCTGCCGCCACCGGCCGCCCGCCCCTCCCTACCCGCGCACCACCGCCACCGTGTCCGTTGTCATCCTGCACCACCCAGTCAGCCTCCTCCTTTTGCATTGCCGGTGACCTCCTTCCTCCATCTTGCCGCCACCCACCCTCGGGTCCGCGCGCCGTTGCCCACCCCTAGGTCCGCGCGCTGCCGGCCATCCCCAGATCCCGCGCCACCAGCCGTCGCCTCCCACCCACGCGCCACCGGTGGCTGCTGGGGGAGCCGCGGCATCAAGATTGTTCCTCTCGGCAGTACACCTACACGCGCCGTCGTCGGTCACGAGAAGAGCTGCATGCAGGGCATCCTCGATCCGTTCAACGATCCGGTAGCCGGCGTCCTAGTTCCTTCCTGGCATCCGTCATACTGGTTCACGCACCATCACCGTCGGTCTTTTTTCGATTTGAGATAGTGAGCGCCACCTGGGAGGACTCTCCGTGGACAACGCTGCACCATCGACGGCCTCCTCCACCAGTACGTCTCCTGCCACCCCTCGATCGTAGTTCTTCTCCACCATTAGAAGCTCCATCCTCTCATCACTTGTCTGTCCCCATACATGCTAAAGATTTGATGGCAAAGCCAATGCTATTTTTCATCCATTTTCTGAAGAAAACTGAACTTGGTCAGAGTAAGAACAACTTTAGTTGATGATTGCGGGTTGTGTTTGGAGATGGATGTGTTTGGAGCTGCTCTGCTATATTTCTTTATTGGTTCAACAAGATAATTGCTCTAGATTTCATTTTCTAATAAAATGTTAAAAGTCCACTAGATGGAAAATTCTGTGTTAGCTACATCAGTACTGCTCAGCAGTACGACAAGTAGCAGTACTAATCAGTACAAGTTACACAATATTAGTACCGATCGATACTATTCTTAATGTTAAAAGTAACATCCATATAGTACTGATGAGTTGTACTGACAAGGATGCCGTCTACAATTCTGAACTTATTGTTGAGTCGTACTAGTACTGATGAAATGGGAAGCAAGTGTCACATGAATCCTTAATTGAATTGGAAGCAAGGTTGTAATGAGACCCTGGAAAATCACTATTTGTTTTATCCTCGGTTCTTAGAAAAGCATGGAAACAATTCTCTATGTGTTAGAGTATCATTTCATGTGGAGAAGAACATGTTTCCTATATGAAAAATATATTATTATCAGTTCAATGTGTATTTTGTCATTAGTTCATACAGAACAGCCGTAAAAATTATCTTGATGTGTGTTAGAGAGAGCTCGAGTTTATATCATATGGTAGCTCACTCATTGCACGATTGCACAGCAGTTTGGCAAGAAAATTCACATTAGTTCAGGGGCACCCGCATCATGACCTCACCGTGCCACCACAATCTCTCCTTGATTCGCCACCGGACGAGCCCCTCCTCACACTTTTGCAAGCTGTCACTTCTTGCTCCTGTGCCTAGATCCCGTCTACTTCTCTAGGCCTAGAAGTTCCTGCTATTTCCCTGCAGCAAAAAAAACAGTTCTGTAAATTTGCTCCTGATTTCTTTTAGTTCATGCTGATTTTAAATTGAAAATATCATTTTGTGATTGATTAAATTTTTGAGCACCATACTCCCATGATGTAGGTCTACCGTATTCCATCGCTGGACTATGCCTTCTACCGGCAGCCCCAGAACAATCCTCAAGTCTCATACTTGTTCCTATTTTTTGCAGGATGCAGCAAAAAGCAAGATTCACAAGTTCATCTTCTGGATGCTTTTCAGTACATCTACTTCCCGTTCGTAAGTCAAATTTATTCTCTGCTTCCATCTTCCTATAGCACAAACAGGTGCTTGTGGTTATGCCTGATAATGATGTTGTACACAAAATGGCTTATGGGATATCAGGATAATGTGTATAAAAATGATTTTTGGTTAATATTTTGTATGATCCATTTGATAGAAAAGATTCTTGTTATTTGTCGAGTTTATACAACTCTTCTGTCATCATAGCTTATTCATGTTGGTAGTCCAGGTGCAAACACAAAATTAACTTCGTGTGCATCTACAGGGAAGGTTCGCCTACAAAATAGAGTTCAATTCGGTTAAAAAATGTAAATTTTATAGAAAAAATGTGCTTGAAAGTTCAACTACAGTCACTAAGAAAGTTTGTACACTGTATTTTCAGGAGTGCACATCTTGCGCGTGCTACTACTGATCTCAAATTATTGTCCAGTCACACTAGTACTGATGAATATCGAGTTGATCAAAAATGTAGTATTACATGATATTGTAGTACAAGACAATGCACATGATAATGCTCAGGCTTGATGGTTAGATATTGTAGTCTCATAAATACATGATAATGCTGCCATGATCTATTAGATAACTCATCTCAGCATGATAATGCTGCCATGATTTATATAATTTTGTAAAGAAGATCTATATGTGCAAGTTATCTAATAAAAGAAAGAAGAAAATCCAGTTGCAAATTTAGGGGAACATGTGTACCTTGAGAAAAGTTTACAAAATAAATGCTAGGAGGTTCATTTCGTGTTCGTTTAAATGTACTCAGTGCAAGTGTGGAGGGCCGGTAAGTTCTACTACCAGTCTACGCCAAGTTCAGGGGCATTGCCACTTATGGAAAGGACAATGAACCAACGACGTTGGATCATAGGTCGAAGGAGGCCGGGTCAAGGCACCATGACTGGTTGTTGTTGTATCTGAGAGTCGTGCTTGTTGATGTGTTGACTAGCATATCAATATATATGCATGTTGTTTGCTTTTGACATGGTAAAAATAAACTATTGATACAAATTCTAGTTTCTATATCACAAAAGTTCATTGAGAAAAAATATCCATTCAATGGATACGTTGTATCTGTTTTATCACATATACTTGCAAAAGAGTTCAAAATGTTCTTCCCTTTCTGGAAATTACATGTGATTATTCATTTCTTTTTGGGCCATACAAACAACAATAACTCATTAGGCTTGTATTTCTGAATTTCTTTTCATTTGCTCGTATATCTGGAATGCATCTTTGCTTGTATTATCTCTTGTAACACTAAGATATTTTTTTATGTTGGCATGTCTTTAGGAGCCCCCTGGCTGATCACAGCCACCACCGCAGGCCATTCAACACCACCTCCGCAGGTCGTCTCCAGCTAGTCGTCGCTGCCCCCGGCGCCTCCACGCCCAGACCCCCTTCCTCTGTTCCTCAAAAATATGTCAATTCAAAAGCCTCAAAAACCCGTCAGTTGGAAAGCCGTTCAACATCCGTGGCTGAGAACGTCCACGAGCTCCTCTGTGATCAGTTCCTTTGGTCGACAGTGGGTTGTGGCTCCTTGGTGAGAAAACCTTTTGTCCTTGTTGTCCAGTCATTGCCTGGAGTAAGGATGTTGTGCATACACGTGCGTCAGTGCACTATCGGCTATAACAAAAGGTGAAGTGGACTCAACTTATCAATCCCAACATCTCTTGCTAATGTAATGTTCATTCCATTTAAATTTATTGCTTGCACAACCTCTGTCAGGCTACACAACTTTTCTCAGAAGTACATCTCTTTTATGCAAGCCAAGTGAGATCTTTTTAATCTGTGATATGTGCTTAGCTAATGTTCATGCAAAAGCCAAACTTGTCACAGTTGGATGCAACCCGCAAAGGGGCTATGCAGCAGGTGCACGTAGCAATAAGGGAGAAGCGCACATGAAGCAGGTGAGGAGGTGTGTGTGCGAGAGATGATACTAAACTTGTACTGCTGCTGTACTCGCGTGTGAATGATTCTTTTTTTTCCTGCTCATTCTTGTACTCTTTGGCATGAAAAAACCTGACGACAGAATACTGAATATTTGTGTATTCTATCATCAGTTCATAGAGAAGAAATTCTTTTTTCTTCAATGTGTATTCTAGCATGAGTTCTGTGTGTATTTTTTTGTTCTCTTTTCTTCAGTCCACAAGAAGAAAAAAATATTAGTTCATGAATAGAGAATGTTTGGATTAAACTTAATATTTGTTTGATGTGTATTCTAACGTCGGTCCATGAAAAGACATAGAATAGTTGGTGTGTGTGTGCTGAAATATCGTTAGTTCAAGTTTTAAATTTTTAAGTTTAGATATATCACCTAAATAAGTAATGATTTGCAGCGATTTTCTTTAGTATCAATTCTGATTCAAGTGCCCTGTTCTTCCTAACCCACATTGTGCTTGTGTTAATTATTATGGACATGTGCAGTACAAACATTTGTAATGGTGCAGAACACGTATTTAAAGCTTCTATATATTTACAAAACGGAAATTATCATTCCCAAAAACCTACAAAAAAGCATCAATTTATATTGATACTTGTTCTAGTGCTTATATTACAATAGTGCAATGACAAATAAATCATCAGTTCAACAGCATGGACATGCTAATGCTGTAGTGATCTCGTGCGTGGCCACAAGTTCAAGTTAAGTCACTCTTATTTTTACTTCAGCTATCTGATGTATCCCCCTTGTTATTTGAGTGACTGAAAAGTGCTTCATTTTCATGCTTCTAAGATACTACTCCTTCGCATCTAACTGAGCTTCAGTGTGCTTCTTTCTCTCTTAGTACTAATTTTCTTTGCCATCATATATCACAAGATAGTACTATTTGTATCCTGCTAATAGTTTCTAGAAACTTGATGAGTTAATAAATGAATAATTTCTTATTGCAAGTCTAGTCTTATTGTCCATGCTATCTTGTTATGCTTATTAAGATTGTCCATGCCATCTTACTATAGTTGGTAAATGAGTGAAGAACTTTTTGTTATTCCGAGTAGGAAAATTTTGATCACATAGCTAGTAGTAACTAAATAGAGTTCAGTTTGTTATCTTAGTTAAGTTCAATTTCTAAATTTTAGTTAACCTAAATTAAGCTCAATTTTTATTTTTGGTTCAGTTCAATAAAAGAGTAAATGGTGGTTCAGATATGGCACCGAGATAGGTTCAAAAAATGGGGGCAACAACAATGGCAGTAACAACATCGAAGAGCTGGAGCTGAGCAAGTTAGGTACTGACAATGACATCGACAAGTTCACACACTACTGTCTCAAACGTCCTGACATTCTTTTCCGTATGCAAAAAATCGACTGCGCCCTTCCTCATCTTCCCCTAGCGCCTTGTGGTGGAATCCAAGGAAGGGCCAATCCGTTCACAGCCGCCACCCCCTCAGTCCGTTCACCACCGCCAACCAAGGCCGTTCAACGAGAGGTAGTTCAAAAGCAGCGGTCAGAAGCTGTCCTCTCGTTTTCTTCCGCCTCTGTAATATTTTTTTTCGATTTTGGAGACTGGGTGAGTGCATTTCACTGAGGCCTTCCATGTGCTTATGGGTGTGCTTGCTTTGCACAAAATTGAATATTCTTGATCAAATGTGATATGTATAACTAAAAGCTAAAAGATGAATTGTGTTTTCTCGTTGCAAAAAAGTGATGCTCTATAGGTGCATACTAGTATATCAGTTCCTCGTGTATATGTGTCATCAGTTCATCAAAGGCATATAGAAAGTGTTCAAATCTGTCTGTTAAAAATCCAGTTTGGTTTTGTATTAGCTGCTCCAAGGAATGGAGTACATCCATGCAGCTGATTACTGATTAGGCTCCACAAAGGAAAGTGATAATGGTTCATTCGACTTTTTTCATCTGATATTGTTGCACTGATTGTTTGCTTACATGATGGTTTTGCAGCAAATGTTTTCCATCGAGATCTGAAGCCCAAGAATATTCTAGCGAATGTTGATTGCAAGCTAAAGATTTGTGATTTTGGACTTGCCATTGTATCATTTAATGACGGGGCTCCATCAGCCATATTCCGAAGTTTGATTTTGTGAAGAAGTATGCAAATTCTCAGTGCAGGTGTGGAGAACCAAAAAGTTCTAATAATGGTGAATCACAAGTTCAAGGACAGTAATCCGGGGGCGTGGGGGCAACTGTTGATGGAGGCCGAGTCAAAGTGTCGTGACTACTGCTGCAGATCTTCAGCACGGACTTTGATGGAGATACTCCTGTGGTGGTAATGCTCATCTGCATTTGAATTAACACAAAAAATTACATAATTTTAGTTACTCTATACTTATAGGATCTTCAATTCCACAGATATTTGTACTACTACACTTTGAACTGACGGAAAATTGCAGAGTCCTACTTCCACAAAGATAGGAGTGATAATTTATGGGACACGGCCAGATGCTGATGCTGGACTAGCAAATTTAGCGAAAAACTAATTTGTGCTGAAAGAACAACTATGCTTTGTCGGACAAGCACAACATGAGGTAATGGAAAGCTCCAGGCCCACCTACAAATATATTTTGTATTGAGAAAAAAAATACACAAGAGTGCTATGTTTTATCTCTGGTGGTATGGTACTCACAACCTGTTTGATAATATGTCGACAGAAAAATGAATATCTTGTTACAAGTTTCTCTATTGTTATGTGAAGTTGTACATATACATGTACTGTTCAATCTCTATGTCGTAGCAGTATAGGCAACAAAATTATAGTCGGACACATGGATTTTATAGTTATGGGACGTTTAAATAAAATAGTGTACACGTGTGGCGTCGTTTATATGATTTTATAAAGAAGATCTATATGTGTAAGTTATTTGATAAAAGAAAGAAGAAAATCAACTTGAAAATTTAGAGAAAGATGTGTACCTTGAGAAAAGTTCACAAAATAGATGCTAGGAGGTTCATTTTGTGTTCGTTTAAATGTCTTCAGTGCAAGTGTGGATGGCCGGTAAGTTCTACTCAAAAGTTCATATATACATGTAGGAAACATGATGCTCTTTAGGTGTTTGTTGTTAAGGTAGAAAATAGTTTTTAATACCGAAGAACGACCCTACCAGAAGTTCATGTTTAGAAAGTTGGTATGTTCATACAGAGAAACTTAACAAATATTGTCCATTTTAGTATTGATCGAGTATTATATATGCTTCAGTTTTAGATACTTTGTTCATTATGATCAGGGATAATTCAAAAGCATATCCTTCAGTTCTGCAGATATTTTACATCTTCTCTGAACATGCGTCCACCGACTTGCTCGGTGCTGTCCACAACTTCATTGTGTGCGAGCTTCTATTCCAGATCCTCTTCCTCCATGGTCCCTGCCCAACGCGACGATCAGGTCTGCAACCAAAACTGAAGCATAGTGTTTTTCGAACCAAACTGAAGCAACGCAAACAAGAAGTACAGAAACTTGGGTTGATGTACCTTGTCCTGAAGCTCCTATACCCACTTCTTTGCCTGGATGTAGGAATCTGATGGAAAAAACAAGGTGTGTCCGTCTACATATTCAAGAGGAAAAATGATTGCTGAAAAATGCTTGTGTTTATGAAATTTAATTTTGTCATATGTTTCTTATTTTAATTTAGTCCAGTATCTAATTTTAGTTCAGTTCAATTATTATTTGGGATTAAGTTCAAGACAATTCTTGTTTTATTCATGCCACCTCCGACTCTTTGTTGTTCTCGCTGGTAGATCTCGGGTGAAGTCCTTCGACAGGCATTGATGCTTCCCCACTTCCACTCTGCCTCCTCCCAGATGGGGCTATGCCGCCACCGCGTACATGCAGTTCATCACCGCCACCCCAGTCTGTTCAATGCCGCCGCGTACATGCACTTTAGCGGCAAACACTAGAGCCCGCAGGAGGAGCCGCGGGGTCAAGGACCTCCCTGTCGGCAGTCCAACTGCTAGCTCCGTTGCCAGTCAATCAAGGAGCTCAATATAGGCCACCCCGTGCTCTACCCTAGATCCTGCTGTCTCATGCCTCACTGCCTCTCCCTCTGATCAAGCTCGCATCGTTTCTGTACCTTACATTCCCTATTGGCAAGTGTTGAGGGACTTTAGTTCTGGACCCTTTTTCTGAGCTTACTCTTCTAATTGCGTTACCTTATTCTCCCATCAGTCTTATGATTTAGACTAAATTTCAGCCATGATTTAGACTTTCGTTTGGCAATAAATAAGTTCACTATCTCAGTACAATTAGTTGACCATCTCAGTATAACTATTATCGAATTGATAAAATATTGCTGGCGATTTGCTCCCATGCCATGGAGATTTGAGCCCGAGCGTGTTGATGCACAATGGTGATTTTCTCCCGTGCCATAAAGAATAAAAAGGTCGACCAAAACATGGAATTTGTACACATAGCAGCAGCTGCAAAGTTCAATTTTTTGACTATGATGATTTGATTGCTACTTTTTAAAAGAAAGTGTACATGACAGTTAAATATTTGTACAAGAAAGGAAAAAATGGTTTGAATTAAAAATATTGATCAGTAAAAATAAAAAACAATGATCAGCTCGATAGTGCGCAATCCTGCCTATTCTAGTTGATGTACATGAATGGAGAAAAAAATGTATGGAAATGCTTAATTATGACTAGCATATAAGTTCGAAAAATAAAAAGTAGTTGGTTCGTCTATGAAATTTGAGAAAGTTTGTGTATTGACCCGAGGAAAATATGCTCAAAGAAAAAAACACAACACATGCGTAGTCCCGTGCACCGCCGCCTACCCCCTGCCTCCGGGCGCCGTTGGTCTATAAGTTCGACATGTATAACCCTATAATTTCATACAAAATAGAAAACAAGATAAAAAAAATAATGAAACACAAAAACCCCATGGAATTCATAGGGAAAGATAACAAGTTCTAAGAAAATAAATGTAGAAGTTCATATTTCAAAACAAATGAAGTATTTGGGAAGTAAAAATGAAGTATTTCAAAGTACAGAAACCTTTTTCGGTTTGTTTGGGAACTTCTAATGTTACTGAACATGAACTTGCTTGGTTCTTTTTACATGAATTTGTACATTGACCCCGTCCGACAAACCGTTTGATATGCACTTTTATGCTGTATTTGATCTACCATATTTCTCTAGTTCTTCTTGTACATCCGACGCCAGCCCAGCGCCCCCGTGCGATCCATCAACCGTGGTCGAGAACCTCCGCCCCGCTTCCATTACCGGCTGTCGTCCCTCCACCCCTCCTCCTCCCACAACCCTGATCTGGTTCCAGCGGCTGCCACGATGCAATGTTGCTGCTCCCTCCCTACAACATGGACACAAACTAGCTGATGGATGAAAAAAATGATTATAGATAATTATTGCTATGATCTGTAGTTTCTATGAACTTATATTTGAGACTCTCTCCAGGCTCTGTAGCTTGTGTGAACGGATAGTGCAGAATCGATGAACTATGTCCATCTCGACTCTTGAACTGATAGTAGATAGTAGAGAACAATGTAGTGTTGCCTGTCAAATACTGGTTTGGACAGTTTCAAATTTTGGCCTGGTTGAACTTTTGATAGATCGTCGGTTTGTTGTCAGTTCTAGTGAACTCAAGCATAAGGAGGGTTTGACCTGTTATCGATGGCTCACTATAAGTTAACTTCTCATCTCAGTTCTAGTGCGGCGCTAGTGAAGGTACAAATGTACTGAATGATCACACCTTTAATCTTTTCATTTTGTGAACAAACATCAATTTAGTATAAAAAAGGAACATAATAAGTCAACTTTGCAAGTGCATCAGTTCACCTTGAACAAAATACAGAAGTGCACCATCAAGTTTTCCATCAGTTCGCTTATTAAAAATAGGAAATTGGTTGTGTAAAGAAAACATCAGTTAAGTTCAAAAAAAACTTTTCCATCAGTTCTCTTATTAAAAAATAGGAAATTGGTTGTGTAAAGAAAACTGGAGAACCAATTTTAGCTTAGAAGTTCAGTAGGTAACCCCACGCAAGTGTACTCGCTAGAAGATTTGGGGTTTCCTATATTTTATAGACTGCAATTTTTTGAGTTTTCTATGTTTGCATTACTTAACGTGTATGTATGAAGTATTAAATTCCAGTGCGAAATTAGTTAAGTAGTACAATTGGTACTATAAAATACAGTGCAATAAACAATTGGTACTATAAGTTTTTAAAAAGAAGGAAATGGTAAAAATGTAAGTCCATTCAACTATATAAACCATAAAGGTACGATGGTGATGACACCGTCAGTAAGGATAACGATGCGAAAGGAAATTATAAACTAAAACTAAAAGAACATTGAGTGATTATTTTTTGAGAAGTACAAACTCTCTAGTACTATAAGCACCATAAATTAAAATTTGCATTAGTTCTGACTCAAGGGACAATAAATTTGCAAAAACAATTGTAGTAGTAAATGTTCAAAGGAAAAAAAAACTTAATAAAGGAAAAAAACCACAAGTTCACAACTACAAAAGTTGTATGTTCAAACATGATGACTCAGATAAGTTTGGGGAAAAACTCAAACAAAAGAAAAACCCACGAAAATTCAAATGGTAAAAATTCAAGCTACAAAACGCGAGAAGTCCAAAACATTGTTGCAAAAAAAATTGATTTTAAAAAGGAAACACATAAAACATTTTCTTTCCGTAAAATATCATTCAGTTCAATGATATAAAACCATGCAAGTTCGAGGACTATGAAAACCGTAAACCATTGAAAAGTTACGAGGAAAAGCCGTACCAAAAAAGAGAGTAAAGACTAGTCTACAAAAACATGCTCAGTACAAAACTATATGGACATCAGTTCAAGTACTTTTGTCGGAACCATTCAAAATTACTCTATGAAAAATACCTCCTCTGTACAAACACACACACAGAGATCAGTATGTGTGCCACCGCGAGCGTCGTTGTCATTGATCGCGCCCCGACGCCCATCGTCGTGCCTACGGTGGGGCCTAGGTTGCCGGGAGGGAGGCGGGCAGGTGGAGGGATCGGCCGCGAGCAGCTCGGTCGACGCTGGAGTGGCTAACGGAAAGGGAAGAGAGCGGGAGGGAGCTCCTATTTACTCTTTTAATAAAAACGATCAGTTCAACGAAATGACAACATCAGTACAAACCGCTCGAATTCATCAGTTCAACAGTAGTAACACGATGGCCTGATGAACTGCTAAAAAGAATAATATCCCCCTTATAAAAATACAATCAGCCCCCCTATGATTTTACGATCATGTCCTTGCAATTGTGCCGCCTCATAAAAATACAGTCAGCCCCGTGTAAAAGTATAACCAAGTGATTAGCAAGCCCACCCTCTCATCTGTGCGCTCCTTATTGATCCGATGGCCCACGAGTTGAGTTTCCAGATTTTCAGTGAATCAGCGTTTTCACATGATCCCTGCCCCTCTGCTGGTTTCGAGTCACCCTTTAGAAGATGCATCAACGCGGCCTCTCCAGGATCTCGCTGCACCTCCGTCCCCTGCCATGCATCAACTTCCTCTTAGCCCTGCACAGGTAAGTAATATAGCATGCAATATCTGCTTCATCTACTGATTGAAACTATATGGCCTCATAGTATTATTGCCACAACATCCTCATAGCCCTCCACTTGATGGTAGAACAAGCACTACCAGAATCATGCTAACCCTCATATGTGCCTCGACGGAGTGGAGGCCAGGAACAGAGGGTCCATGACATGCTGTCCATGCCGAGGGTGAACTTCACACAAAAATTGCATAACCAAAACATCGCTAGCTAGCGACAGGCACACAAGAAAGAGGTCGAGACAAAGAACTGTACCTTTTGTGAAGGAAGCTTGCTCAAACTCAGCCTTCTCGTTGTTAAATCTTTCACTCTATTATAGGCAATTCTCAGCTTCTTGTTTGAGCTTCCCAACTGATTTTGTCTTCTTGACAACCTCTTCCTGAATAAGAAAGCTAACACCTTGGTAAATTTGGACACTGTCTACAATATAGGATTAATCAAGTTCAGCTATATCTTGACAAACAATTTATCACACAATCATGGCTATATATGTACTTCTCTTCAATATATTTTAAATCTAATTATGGATGCAAGTATGGGCTATTGAGCGACGCACCAACCCATCTAGTTAAGTGATATTTGCGTAAAGTAAATGAACTTCTAGTGAAATCTCATTGTTAAAGAAATGGGTAGGACATCAGCCCACTTGCACCTAGACATACATTGACAAGTACTCAGAGAATATCACATAACTATGAACAGCAGAGGTGAGAGCAAAGGGGCGTACACTCAAACATATATCTTTACAGAAAACTGCAGGTTTTCAACAAGATTTTTTAGTAACGGGGCATCCAACCGAACCACACCACCCTTTTTTCCTGCAAACATAAGTAAAATGAACCTCAAGAGCAAATCACTAGCGGACTGCATTTGGACTTCCATTTATCTTTAGAAAAAACACAAAATAGAGAACTGCAGCAGACGACGGCATGAACCTCGCTGTGCTTGCAGGAGTGCTGTCATCTCCTTGTCCCTGGCCAGTATTCCGGCAACGCATAAAATTGAAAATGAATAATACTAAAACTAATAATCCCTCCCGGGCCAGTATTCCGGCAACCCCTCTCCAGCAGCTCCATGGTGCGCGACGTCTTCCCAGTGCGGAGGCAGTATTCCGCCTCCTTCGCCTCACAGCGCTTGACGTACCGATTTTCCTCTTGCTGGCGGACGAACGCGAACGATCTTGCCATTTCATTGGGCGCCCACCGGAGCTCCTCATCGGTGGTACGCTGGAGCTTATCGGCCCCCCTCCACGCAGCGACGAGGCAACCAACGCCTTTGACCTTCCTCGCAAAGTACCTGTCTTCGTACACCTCCTCCGCACGACGATGCGCTCGGCCCCAAAGCTCCGCTGCCTCCTTTTTCCAGGCGGCATCACGGGCTTCGTAGGCCGCTTGGTAGCTGGCTTCCTCCTCCGCCATCTCCTTCTTGAATGCCACTTTCCTGACTTTCTCAGCCGGCGGCAGCGACTTCCACAGACAAAGATTGTACTGGGCCCAAAACCAATCCAAAGTTGGGGTCCGGCGCAATCTCGTCTGGCGGCGTGTAGGGGTCCTTGTCGCTGCCATTCGAGTGAGCGTCCTCGAGGGACGGCGACTCCTCGTCAGGGCATGGGCAGACTGGCGGTGCCATGGAAGGGATTTGAGAGAGAGAGACAGAGAGAGAGAGGGCGAGCGAGGGGAGGATGTAAATGAGAACGCAGGCGGACGATGTAAGCAAGATATAATTTATAGGTGACCGGAATCGAGATCAACCGGAATAGTACACATGCTAGTCCTCGGAATTTACGAGTACTGTAGATTGAATTACACACGATTCCCGTAGAAAAATCCGTGTGTGATCATAATAGCTGATGGTTTCCAGTACAGAACCGTGTCTGATTAATGACCCCCGCCACTCACCTACCAAACCTCGAGCCGCGAGATAGAGTGCCAATCGTGTGGGGGCCGGTTGTCTTGCCAGATCTTTACATTTTCTTTTTTGAACACCAGATAATTACATCGTCTGAATTTTTTTAGCTCACACACAAGTACACAAAAATATGATTTTCAAACCGTTATGGTTAGCCGTTGCATGTAGATGTAGTTCAAATTTGAATTACAGTCATTAAATGGCTAGAAAATCACTTAGATGTCTTCAAAAGGTCAAATGTCCCCTAGAATTTTCGAAATTTTCACGTGACAGTTGTAGTAGTGCATGTTAAATGTAGAAATAATTTGAAGGCCGTAAGAGAAAGCTATCTCCCATTCGTCATCAAACATGCATTGTTCCCCCTCGGAAGCACGAGCCTTCTAGTGAGTTGCTTTGGTTTGTGAGGGGTGTGTGTCCAAACTTTCGTCAAATAGGCCAATTTTTTAGCACATCATCTTGGTGGCATGAGATTACAGCAGGCAAGGTTCCATGTTTCTCTGATCATTTTTTAATTTTTTGGAATTAAAATGCTATGGCACTCCATGCATGTGGCCATGCCGTGAGACCAATATGTTTGAAAATTCCTTCTAATTTACTGCACATGGAATTAACTCGCACATAAGTACACAAATATGATTTTTCAAACCGTTATGGTTAGCCGTTGCATGTAGATGTAGTTCAAATTTGAATTACGGTCATTAAATGGCTAGAAAATCACTTAAATGTCTTTAAACAGTCAAATGACCCTTGAAACTTTTCAAATTTTCACATGACAGTTGTATTAGTACACGTTAAATGTGGAAATCTTTTTGAAGGCCGTAAGAGGAAGCTATCTCCCGTTCATCATCAAACATGCATTGTTTCCCCTCAGAACCATGGGCCTTCTAGTGAGTTGCTCCGGTTTGTGAGGGGGTGTGTCCAAACTTTCGTCAAACAGGCCAATTTTTTCTACCACATCACCTTGGTGGCATGACATTACATCAAGCAAGGTTTCATGTTTTTTTGATCATTTTTTAGTTTTTTCGGAATTAAAATGCCATGGCACTCCATGCATGTGTCCATGCCGTGAGACCAATATGTTTGAACATTCCTTCTAATTCACTACACATGGAATTAACTCGCACACAAGTACACAAATATGATTTTTCAAACTGTTATGGTTAGCCGTTGCATGTAGATGTAGTTCAAATTTGAATTACAGTCATTAAATGGCTAGAAAATCACTTAAATGTCTTTAAAAGGTGAAATGACCCGTGAAATTTTCCATTTTTTCACATGATAGTTGTATTTGAGCACGTTAAATGTAGATTTTTTTAAGGCCGTAAGAGGAAGCTATCTCCCGTTCATCATCAAACATGCATTGCTCCCTCTCGGAACCACGAGCCTTCTAGTGAGTTGCTCCGATTTGTGAGGGGGCTGTGTCCAAACTTTCGTCAAACTTGTCAATTTTTTTTACCACATCATCTTGGTGGCATGATAGTACATCAAGCAAGGCTTCATGTTTTTCTGATCATTTTTTAATTTTTTGGAATTAAAATGCCATGGCACTCAATGCATGTGTCCATGCCGTGAGACCATTATGTTTGAAAATTCCTTCTAATTTACTGCACATGGAATTAACTCACACACAATACACAAATATGATTTTTCAAACCGTTATGCTTAGGCATTGCATGTAGATGTAGTTCAAATTTGAATTACCGTCATTAAATGGCTAGAAAATCACTAAAATGTCTTTAAAAGGTCAAATGACACCTAGAATTCTCCAAATTTTCACCTTAGAGTTGTGGTAGTGCACGTTAAACATAGAAAAAAATTGAAGGTTGTAAGAGGAAGCTATCTCCTGTTCATCATCAAACATGCATTGTTCCCTCTCAGAACCACGAGCCTTCTAATGAGTTGCTCCGGTTTGTGAGGGGTGTGTGTCCAAACTTTCATCAAACATGCTAATTTTTTACCACATCATCTTGGTGGCATGACATTACATCAAGCTAGGTTTCATGTTATTCTGATCATTTTTTAATTTTTTGAAATTAAAATGCCATGGCACTCCTTGCATACATATGCATGTTTCCATGTCGTGAGACCAATATGTTTGAAAATTCCTTCTAATTTACTGCAAATGGAATTAACTTGCTCACAAGTACACGAATATGATTTTTCAAACCATTATGGTTAGGCATTGCATAGATGTAGTTCAAATTTGAATTACGGTCATTAAATGGCTAGAAAATCACTTAAATTTCTTCAAAAGGTCAAATGACCCCTGAAATTTTCCAAATTTTCACATGATAGTTGTATTAGTGCATGCTACACGTAGAAAAAAATTTGAAGGCCGTAAGAGGAAGCTATCTCCCGTTCATCATCAAAAATGCATTATTCCCTCTCGGAACCACGAGCCTTCTTGTGAGTTGCTCCGGTTTGTGAGGGATGTGTGTCCAATCTTTCGTCATACATGCCAAATTTTTTACCACATCATCTTGGTGGCATGACATTACATCAACCAAGGTTTCTTGTGTTTCTGATTTTTTTTATTTTTTTGGAATTTAAATGCCATGGCACTCCATGCTTAATTGTGTCATAGCCGTTAGATCGATATGTTTGAAAATTCCTTCCAATTTAATGCACATGGAATTAAATCGCACACAAGTACACAAAACATGACTTTTCAAACCGTTATGGTTAGCTGTTGCATGTACATGTAGTTCAAATTTCAATTACAGTCATTAAATGGCTAGAAAATCACTTATATGTCTTAAAAGGTCAAATGACCCCTAATATTGTCCGAAATTTGACATGATAGTTGTATTAGTACTACAAATTTTCTCGTACATTTAAAACACCATCCGTTGCCACTTTACTCTAGATTCGTCTTTCACAGCTAATAAAAATATCTACAACATCACACACAATTGTTTTCTAGGAACCGTTTGCGATGAAAATATGTGGGTCTATTTAAGTCTTCCTCCTTAAGCTTCGCCAGCTCGTCTGCTCCAATACCGGCAACCCCTGAATCCACGAATCCCGATCCCCATCCCCGCACCCCCTTCTTGCAAAGATGGTGCCGTGGAAACGCTTTGTGAAGGCCTGTATGATGGCCGCGTCCCCCCCCCCCCCCCCCCCGAGCGCAGCTGCCTGCGTCGAGAGCACGGCCGCCTACGTCGAGAGTGACGTCGCATCCACATTTAGCATGGCCGCTTCCGCCGAGAGGCCGTCTGCCGCAGCCGATAGGGAAGCTGCAGCAGCCGAGACGGCTGCAGCAGCTGCTGCGACGGCGGCTGCAAACACCGAGGGCGCTCGAGCTGCCGTCCGTGCCACCGATATCGCCCTGGCCCGGGTCGAGGCCATCCACACCAAGATAGAGGATGCACACACAAAGATATTCCAGTCCACCTCAGAATCCGGCATGCAACCCACGTCCAAAGAGGCGGCGGTGGCCATGGAGCACTTGCTTCCTCATGAGGCAAGCGGGAGCTGGAGATGCAGGAGGCGGCGGAGATCGAGGAGCGCCAAGAGGAGGAGTTGCGCATGGCCGATGTCGAGGTAGAGAAGAGTCTGTCCGTCGAGGAATCGGCGGTGGAGTCCCAACGCGAGCTCTGGCACAGCCACTACTATGAGTACTACAACCTTGAGGGCGGCACCGAGGACGAGGACGAGGACGCGGTCAAGTTCAGGAGCGGGAACGCGGAGTCCACCAACGGCGGCATGTCGCCAGGACAAGTCAGCGACGTCTCATCTCACACCGGCGATGCATATGCTAGCGCGGCGGCAGATTTGTTAAAATTATGCGTACTTACGCTTTGTTTTTAATGCTGGTCTTTTGTTAGAGCAATGTTTAGGTCAACTGGCTCTGTTTAATTACACAAATTGCTTGATTTAGTAAGTGTGTTCTGTCTGCTGTACGCTCTTGTGTGCCCAAATTAGCAAGCGATGTTAAATTATGCAATGACGTACCCGGGGAAATTTCGACCAAAATTTGAATTATCAAAATTATTCCATGCGCATAAAGCAGAAGAATCGTTTGCGATGCACACAATCATTCAAAGTGAATGGTCTAGCGGCACCGCGCGCAAAGTTTCCCTACCGCCAAAATATCTACTCCCGCCCCTCCCCCCTTCCCCACCCCCTTTTCTCCCCGACCACAAGTCACATTTCCCTTATTTCCTCCTTCCATCCTTCCTTCCTTCCTAAGCTATAGCCGCTTCCTCGCTTGCTTCCTCACTCTCGCCGTCTCGCATCCTACCGCAGGGGTCGCCATGGTCTTCTTCAAAGACCTCTCCAGCGGTTCCTCCTCCGGCGACGACTCCTTCACCACCCGGGTGTGTCTCTCTTCTTTCTCTCGGGCTATGACTTGGAATGAAGGATTTTTACCCGGCGGTCGATTTGAGTCATTTCTTACTCTTGTAGCTCCCTAGGACCATCAGTGGCAACGAATGGAGCGGTGTGGCTGAAAATCTATCTGCTCTTTGTCACCATCAATCTCCATGCGTGAAGCTAGTTGCGTTTGAATCTGTGGACAATGGGAGGAAGTTTCTGGCATGTGAATAGAAGGTTAGACCCTCTTTCGTTGTTACAAATCAGTTGTTAGATGTGATTCAGACACTATCATGGTCCCAACCCATTCATACGACACCTTCAACCAAACGCATCCTAAGACAGTGTCATAGTTTGTACCTAGTATCGAAAATTCTTGCCATCTCATGAGCGGTGCCATTAGAAAATTATTTGGCACCGCTTCAGCAGTTTGTGCAGCCAGCTATGGTCCACATGTCCGGGCAGCCAAGCAGTAAAATACTAAATCTTTATGGCACGAAGGAACTGGTCATCAGAGGAACTAGGTGCTCCGGAGTCCGGGTCCCTGATTTGTTTCCACTGCATCTGCTCGCCAGTGCAGGGCACCGGTGCGAGATGTAGCAAAAGTTGTCTTTACACCAGTTTTGGCATACATAGTGGACGACCTAGTGCTATTAGTTCTCTGTTACTAGATTTGTGCATGTACACACCTGTTAGTATCAATTTGTTGTCATCCAAACACTGTCGCTATGCTGTTGCATTTATATTTACCTTTTTCATAAAATGTCCAGTTTGTTATTTATTGTACATGAGTAAGAAATTGTAGCGTTGTTGTAGTTAATTATAGCTTCCGATGTTCCAGAATTTGGTTGTTGTCTCAGTAGCAATTAATACATTTGCACATTGATCTTTTTGAGAAGATATGTCATAATTAACATGTTTCTTCAGTTTTTCAAAATAAGCATTGGTGATTTTGTATGTTGCTATAAACCCATTTCCCCTAATTGTTACTAATCTAATTTTAAATATTATAGGATGAACGGAAGTGTTCTTACTTGGAGTGGTTGATCAAGAGTGGCCACAGTCTTTGAAGATGTGCCTAGCGAAGCTCTAGAGCATGTATGAGGAAGAGAACTGAGGTAGGCTTAGAGAAAGTGTTGTGAATGCTGAAGAATATTTGAAGATGCGGGATAAAAAGATGAAGGTGGAGAATGAGCTCAGATTTTTTAAATCTGACTTTGCTAAGATGGTGTTGGCGAAGGAGGAGGCACTTTCCCAGTTGGCCAGTGGAAAACAGGTTCTTACTGAACTGAAAGCAGAGGTGGATAAGAAGAGACTGGATGATCTCGATTAGGGAAATGAATATATTGTTCTAATATTGTTCTTATGAAGTTGAACGTGCTATATGTTCTATTTTCATGTAGCTATCATACTGTGATGTTACAATATATTTATGTGCCTGATATGAAATTGGCAAACAACTGTTCGATATGAAATGTGAATTTGCGTAATACTAGAATTATTAAGTGTAAACTAATAAACCCGCTAAATGTGTCATGGAACTTTGCAAATGGTTCTAGTAGTAAAAGCGCTTGTGATGGATAGCTCAATGCCACAGAGTTTTCTTCATCAAATCATGTGTGATGTAGTTGATAAAAGCAATAGTTAACCAAGGCAGAGCGTGTGTGATAGTTCCACCTTTCACACACGAGCCTACGCATAAAACTATGTGGGATATACATATGAATGGAAATGTTTTCCCTGGATTGACTGTGTGGGATGTACATAAGAACGGAAACGTATTCCTTGGATTGACTGTGTGTGATATACATACGAACGGAAACGTTTCCCCTAGATTGAGTTTGTGGGATGTACATAAGAACGGAAACGTATTCCTTGGATTGACTATGTGTGATATACATACGAACGGAAATGTTTTTCTAGGATTCACCGTGTGGATGTACATACGAACGGAAATGATTCGGTTTCAATGCCTCACCCTATCACGCACGAGCTAATTTTGCCCTACCCTGTGTCCCAGGAGGGCCTACCCCTGATGGTTTCTGGGTCATGTGGGAAGGACCCCCTATCACTCAGACTCACTTGGCGACGGTTCCAAATGCCGTCGCGGAAAGGGGTTAAAAACCGTTTATGTAGCACCGACGCGTACCAGTGCATGTTCTACAATCTAGGAAAATGAACTAGCAATTGGCATATTGTCAACATGAATTACTTGAGACCAAAAGCATCTTGAGAAAACATACCGACTTAATCAGAAGAAGATATACTCATAGTTTGCATCAACGATTTGATATTCAACAAACCATAGATAGAATGACATGAAGTGTTTACCCGGAGTGCAATAGGACCCTAATCATAAACCCAAATAAGAACCCAAAGTTTTTACTCCATCCGATCGATCCATAGTACTTGTCACTGCAAAGGAGGTATCTCGACGTATTTTAGCGGTAGATCATCCATTTGAGCGAGAAGTAATATGCATCCGAGGGAGCAGTTTAAACACAAGAACGCAAAAGAACTCGTCCTTCTTGAGATCTTGGGGTACTTTTACCATCATAGCAAATGGGGCGCAGCAGAACGCTGCCCATTGGGAGCGGCTCCCTAACAAACAATTTATCGCCATAGCTAGTGAGAACCATCGGCAGTGAGGGGTGGGGGGTGGATCTGGAGGCGGAGAGAGAGAGAGAGAGGTAAAGGAGGATACAACCCGTTTTATGGTATGGGATGTGATTGGTGTGGAAAAAATAGGCGGTATTTGGGGAGGGTTGGTATTAGGTGGGTGCACGGGCAGTTCATAAACGAGTGGAGGGAAGGGAAATTTTGAGGGAACGTTTTTTTACGGGAACGTTTAGTATGGGAGGCAAGGATAAAACTGAGATTTTTTCAGTTCTGATTTATTTTTTCCTTCATATTATGCGGGAACAACTTTCTGTAAACTTGCAGCACCTTCACAAATAGTCGTGACCATAGGAAAAAAACATTTAATGTGACGCCATATTCCTCGCATAAATGTTGGTTCTACTTTGCTTTGTAATGTGTTCATGTAGTACCGTGTTCATCGCTAATTTATTTAGGTTTGCGCACATGCATTTTGTTCGTGCATGTCACTTGAAGAAAGCATATTTGTCATGTGAGTGTTATGGCTATTTACAAATTCAAGCTCGCGGTGCCGACTGTCACGTGACAATTTCAGATTATACTTCGCACACGGCAATATGCCACTGTCCGAAGGATTTGAGAGAGCATGACTCCAAACATGATACATACTTTGCAATCATGATCCAAACCACTTAGTGATGTGAATTTATTTAAAAAAAGTATTATTCATTGTTTACAGCAAACCATGGACTTTCGGCATGCAGACATTTTATTTTTGCTTATATATTTACTATTGATGGGTAAATGTTCATGTGTTGAGATGTTCATTGCATATCACTGGTACGCGTCGGTCCTAAACAAACGGTTTTTAACCCCTTTACACAACGGCATTTGGAACCATCACCAAGTGAGTGTGTGCGATAGGGTGTCCTTCCCACACGACCCAGAAACCATCGGGGATATGGAGCAGTGATCCAGAGGCCTTCCAAAATGTAATCGTGTGCGATGCAGCACACACTAAATTCTTTCGCACATGTGGTATCAGTGATTAAGCATTCCTAATGACGCAGTGAAACCATACAGTATGTCGTAATGAACCATTTGGGAAACAGTATGTAAGGCACACGGGTCAACATATGAACTGTGTGCGATTTGTGCCCCATCGCACACGAGTTTTCTGTGTAACCCGTCTGCCATGCTAGACTCCATCGCACACGTTTACCAACAATTATCGTCTGCGATAATGTTCTATCACAAACGGTTTAGGAGCCCCTTCACACACATAAAGTGTTGCAGACCGTTTGTGATTTGTTAGGTAACACTGACGGTTGCTGCAAGAGTGACGTGTGCTTTTTGTTTGGGATCCCACATGTTTCCTGAAAAAATTACGACTGGGATTGTATTTTGCATTGGGCACGGTTTACTCCCAGTTCTCGTGTGTGATAACTCGATATCACAAATGGTTCCGGAGACCCTATGCACATGTAGTAGCGCTGCAAATCCTTTGCGATCTGCTATGTATCACCGACAGTTCCGCTACGATTGACGTATGCTTTCCGATGTGGATCGCACACACTCATTTAGTTGAACCCTGTGCGGAGTAATTGCCAGGTTAAAACAAAATATCCCATTTTGAATCTGCACGCAAAAAGAAAATTCGCCACAATATTCAATTGAACAAATAAAAAAATCCCATTTTGAATCGGCACGCAAAAAGAAAATTCTCCACAATATTCAATTGAACAAATAATGTCCACAGGAAGAACATTCATCAGATTTGGCAACAATTGCAGTTGAACATATGGTAGCTAAATTCCAATGATTTGTCCACACATATATGCATTACATAATTAATCATAGTGCATGAAATAGAAAGACCTCATCAGATGGAAAACAATGGATCCATGCGTTATATGTTTAGCGGCTAACTCTTACTCAATGTTTCAGGAGAACGCATGCTGAAATCTTCATTTTCACCAGTGGGATTGATGTAGTGATCCAGGAAGGAGTCGCTGATAAATCTCCGAACCATCAGCAGTTCACCAGCCAGGAGCGATTCAGGGGTCCTCGATTTTAAGATGAGCTGCAGTATTTTTAAGATCAGAATGTGCCATATGAGTGGAGTAGAAGATATTAATTAAGATAGACTTACTGGTACTAATTCGCGAGGATCGTCACAACTATCAGCAGATTTGTAGATGGAGATCATGTGTCTGCAAACATAGTACCCACAAAGGTTGGTCCCTGCTTCTTGCTGAGGACACTGAAATTTTTTGAACAAAATTAGTCATGTATTTGTCCTGTTAGGAACAGCCTAACCGGTGTTAGATGTATTATTTTTTCTTTGGACAAGATAAAAAGAGGTTTATTTAGAAGATTGAACATTTGACGAGCGTAAGGAAAGGTATTTGCAGACTGTTGGATAAATTTTCCAAAACAACGGATTTCGGTGTGTTACCAGAGAAATGATCTTGTGCTGCAGAGGTTGTTCTGTCTTGGACATGTTCCCTGGTTTAGTTTTCCACAATGCGAACACACTGCAAATGATGATGAATTTTGACAACATCAATTGTTGAAACAGATATGAATGCAAATTAATTTCAACATCATAGAATTCAATACCTATCCAAGAATTGCTGAACATGCGTCAGATCCTGAGCATTTGTTGACTCTCTGAGAGAATCGATGTAGTAAACTATGTTCTTGTTTGGAACAATGAATACCAATATCCAGTGATTGCTACATATTAAGAAAGCCATGAACTTACGAATGATGTCGAAATCTGAAAGACAATCAGTGTATGTGTGGTTGTTTATTTGACTTGCCGTTCATGATATGGCCAGAGAAATGATTCTGCATGGGACGTGTTTTCGAAGATACGGATGACCGTGTTAACGGCCTAGACCCGTAGGTCCTTACCATCTAATGCTGTGCCATTTGCTAATGCAGGATCTATGAAATACACACTCTCCCTTTTTCTTCTCTACGCGTTCAATCCCCTGAGAGGAATAAAATGCAGTTAGCTGTTTATCATTTACAGCCTTGTATGGAGAAGTTGATCAGAGTTTGTTAAGTACTTACAAAATCATGCATCTAACAAGAGTGGCATCGAGCATGTTGAAGTTGAAGAAGAGATGTAAGTCCTCGAAACTCACATTGATGGAACCAGCATCGTGTCGGAAATGATCTCTGTTGTAGTGGACTAGCAAAGCATGATGACCTTCTGACATTTGATCCATGCAATATTCATGTAACTCGCGGCAACTGGAGCTGCACTCATCAAAGTATTCGCCAACAAGAAATGGCTGGTCATAGACATAATTGTGTGCTTCAAGTACGTCTACTTTACTTTTAGCAAGCAACAAACATACTTCTTCATCACCCATGGTGTCAGAAATAATATTACTCCCTGATTCGAACAAGCTGCTGTTAATTTGGTTCTGGGCGATGAGTGCTTTAAGTAAGAGGCAATCATTCTCTTTCCTCTTCACTCTCCCGCTGCACTTCCTCGTGCTCCTGGGTGTAGCCTTTTTGGCCACTTCCTTCTTGGTACTTGAAGCATTTCTGGCAGAACGTCTGGTTGGCTACAAGGTAGACTGACAATCAGATGGTGAAGCTTGGACTGACTGCTTAGCAGACGGTTTATCTATGCCAGACCGCTGAGCTGGCAGTGCTGCTGTGACGGACTATTGGGTTGTAGGAGCAGAGGCATCAGACTGCTGACCATGCATTGAGGCTATGTCGGGTTTTTGCACAGGTGGTGCAAACTTGTCGGTGTGCTGAGGAGGCCGTGGCAACGCGTTGGTTTGCTGAGTAGGAAGTGCTGACGTATTGGTATGCTGATCACGCGCCTGCAGACCGACATACTGATGAGCAGTCGGTTCTGAACCTACAGACTACTTAGCAGGCGGTTCCGAAGCATCAGACTGCTTAGCAGTCTGTTCCACCAGGTTGGTCTGCTGAGCTTGTGCTGCACCTGGGTCTCCCCCGCCGCTTCAGCGGCCGGCATCTGAACCGGTGGTGTGTCATCAACAGTTGTTGGCCTTGCCACTGGCTGCTTTGGGGCGGAGGATGACATGGCCTGTACGCCACAAAGTCGGGCCGACTGATCATAGGTTGATGCATCAGCCCGCGAGAGCTGCTGTGGCAAGGAGAGCATCACCGGTTGAGGGGCGATAGTAGTTGCTCTTGGCGGGGCTTCAGGAGTCTCATCGATGAACTCTGTTTCCTTCCGTGTCCACTGGATGTGATGTAATAGTGTTTCTCCCAAGGTCCTTTGCTCATCAAAGTCTCCTAGGACATTCTTCAGGGAAAATCCATTGAATCCAGGCTTTACTTCAGTCACGTAGCACTTCACACAGCCTGGCTTCAATGGCACACTGTCCAAGAAGAGGCCATCTTCCAGGAAGGGTGGGCACACCCAAGCTATTGCACCTTTTAATGTACCTTCATAATCTGTAACCATGCCCTTCAGTTTGTTTTTCATTCCAGATAGATCAGATATAGCATCATCACGAGCAGCTGCAGTATCAGTGTCGTTGGTGTCGGTGTCAAAACCGGTGGATCTCGGGTAGGGGGTCCCGAACTGTGCGTCTAAGGCTAATGGTAACAGGAGCCAGGGGACACAGTGTTTACCCAGGTTCGGGCCCTCTCTATGGAGGTAATACCCTACTTCCTGCTTGATTGATCTTGATGATATGAGTATTACAAGAGTTGATCTACCACAAGATCGTAGAGGCTAAACCCTAGAAGCTAGCCTATGATTATGATTGTTCTTGTCCTACAGACTAAACCCTCTAGTTTATATAGACAATGGAGGGGGCTAAGGTTACATAGAGTCGGTTACAGAGAAGCGAATCTACATATCCGAATTGCCAAGCTTGCCTTCCATGCAAAGGAGAGTCCCTCCCGGACACGGGACGAAGTCTTCAATCTTGTATCTTCATAGTCAAACAGTCTGGCATAAGTATATAGTCCGGCTGTCTGAGGACCCCCTACTCCAGGACTCCCTCAGTAACCCCTGAACCAGGCTTCAATAACGATGACTCTGGCGCGCAGATTGTCTTTGGCATTGCAAGGCGGGTTCTTCTCCAAATTCTCCAGAGTACCTATTGTAATGAGCAGTGTCCGGCTTCCCATTAATGTTACACTCATCGGCTTCTATACCTTAATAATGTCGGTCTCCACATGTCGAGCGAATGTGAGAAGCCGGGGCATTTTTACACTTGCCACCCTGACCATGTAAGTAAATCATCTATTAAAGAGACGGGGATCCTCAGATCCAAAACACGCCATCTTCCCCAAGCGAGGATTCATCAGAGCGCGCCCGAAAAAACCATCCCATCATGGCCGGCCACCGCAGCTCCTCCTCTCGCTCCCGTAGTGCTAAGCCAGGTGATTGGGAGAAGTGTACCATATCCCACGGCCAATTGGTGGAGTTGCAGACCCAGGGGTTTCTCCCACCTACATATCTTGTCCCCGTCCGAGCCGGATTAGCCACTTACGATGGCGGGGAGCAAGCGGAGAGTTCCCCAACCCATCTAGGGGGAGCGAGTATGCATTGTCCCTTACTTGCTGAGGGCCCTTATATTTCCAATCCATATGTTCCTCCGCGGGCTCCTGGAGTATTACGGCCTCCGGCTGCACAACTTCACTCCTGCCTCCATCCTGCACATCGCAGGTTATGTCTCCCTTTGTGAGCTATTTCTGGGCTGCGAATCTCATTTTGAGCTATGGAAAAGGCTGTTCTGCCTCGTCCCTCGCAATTAGGAGGGATCAATATACCAAGTGGGCGGAGCCGAGATATGGCGCATCGTCGGGACCGAATACCTGTCCGGCACTCCGAAGAAGACATACGAAGATTGGCCTTCCGAGTGGTTTTACATAGAGGATGTCTCCCTTCCCAACCCTATCCGGATGGGTCTTCCCGAGTTCACAAATGCCCCATTGAAGAAACACTGAAGCTGGCGTCCCCGCAGCCCCAAGAAGGAAGATAGCAGAGAGGTCCTCCAACTGATGGGCAGGATAAAGACGCTTGCCAAATCTGGATTGACAATAATCAAGGTTATGTCAATATGCATAATGCGGGGGGTACAACCACTCCAGTATCGGGGGCATCCCATGTGGCACTTCAACGGAGAAGACGATGCCACCCGCTGCGGTAGGAAAGGCCCGGACTCCGCCACCGCTCTGGCAAAAATATTGTCCGATTTGTATAAAGGAGAAGAACAGGAGTTCATCCGCATTAAGCCACGGGATGGATTTTCCATGTACAACCCCCCTAGCTGGGTGAGTTGCTATCTCACTCAACTCTATTTATTCCCGCATTCTTTCATTGCAAATATTTACCTTGCTAGTCCATAACAGGAACTGCGGAAAGCTGTGAGGGAGGTCCACAGCCCGCCTCCACACCCAGAGGACCACAACCGGGCCCTCGACCCCGGTCTCGAAGAAGATCCGGACGTATTTGTGGAGCTCGTCGACAAGATGTTTTACCAGGCAAGTTGTGACGGCGTCTTGGTGGTCATCATTGCCGACTATCCCGGCCTCCTCCCGGCATCGCATGTAAATAAAATCGGAGACTTAACTTCCAAAAAGGATCCCCTCTTTACGCCTTACCCACCGCACATGTATTGTGCTTTACAGGGAAGGCCATCGGCGCGCCATGCCGAACCCACGGCGATTCACCAACAAGGGGCGCCCAAGCCGGGTAGGCTTAAAAGGAAAGCGAACATGGCCGAGCCGCCATCAAAGAGGTATGACTTAAAACATGCTCTGTGATTGTCATCTTTGAAATATAACAATGTCCACTGTGTCTTGGCAGAAAGAGTATTCGCCGGACTGTATCCGGGGATCCTGCCTGTCACGCCTCTACTAGCCAAACCCCAGAACCGGCCTCAAGGGGGAGGCTAACGTGGGGACAACACCTGACGGTTCTCCTACAGAGGATGCGGATAGAATATCCGCTACAAATTCTGAGGTGGAGAGCGCCATGAATCATCGGCGTCGGCGGGCCGTACTCCGCGACCCTAGTTTTTCCGAAGAGGCTTTCAATGCCTTCAACTCGGGAGACGCATACATCCAAGCTGCTCAAGATGGGATTGCTAGAGCCACAAACCAGTATTTAAAAGATATACGGGTAAGCAGAATCTGACAATTATGTATATCTGTAGCCCTTGAGACTTGAAACAGTTGGTACAACTGATTTAAGGATCATTGTATGAGTAGGTTCTTATAGAGAAGAATACCCATTTGTCTCAAGAGCTAGAGGAGTGTAAGGCCCAGCTAAGGGCTGCCGTTGCCGAAATGGAGGAGTCTAAGAAGGCCTCATCTGGTAATATTTTTCTCAATCGATAGAAAACGTGATTACGTGTACCAGTTAGTATTCGGCATGTTTGGAAATCTAACACTAGATTCCACAGGCAATCCCGAAGTGAATCCAGAGATCCTGCAAGAGGATGAACAACGAGCTCAATGACAACTAGAGCCTAGCGAGCGTGTACTTACACGGGTCAGGCGAGAGAAAAACGATCTCCAGGATGCCAATACCTGGCTGGGCATGGAATTGAAAGATGTTCAGGCCTAGCTTGCAGACTCCGTGAAGGAGAATAGTAGGCTTCAACACGGCATTTTTAGTATGCGCTCAAACAAACCTTTATATAGTTCGGTGAAGAAACAGGCTAATAGAGTTATGTCTATAGGTATGCTGACTGGTCGTCACAAAGAGGACATGCCCGGATCCACAGGCGATCTTCTGCAAGAGATTTCGCAACTGCACGAACAAGTTCGGCAGGTAATGCAGGGTGTTTTTCCAGGCCTTGTGGCCATCCGCCTCCCTGCCAGGAAGCATGGGGGAGCTTGTCCAGCTGCTCAAGAGAGCGCGGCGGCGCTTCTGATTATGGAAGATATCTTCCTGTCGACAAGGTGCGAGGGAAGCTTGGGTCATGGTAAAAACACGGTACACCAAGCTTGATCCGAATCACATGGCCCGAGTTGGACCTGTAGGGTCAGGTGGGAAAAAGATTCCCGTTAGTGTGGTATATGATCAAGTAGGATTAGCCGCAAAGTATTCAAAATAGGATTGTAGGCTAGACAGCCTGTTGGAGGTATAGAAGAAGAATTTAGCCAGTCTAAGTGACTGTGTACTTCAATTGACATATTTTGTCCCTAGCCGGATTGTAAATCATTTGTCATGGTGGACCTTTTCGCTTCAGCCTCCGGACCCGACAGTCCGGAGTGTTTCCGAATACTTGCTCAGTTATGTAAACCGAGGTACGTGTGGAAACCAGGCGTAGGGGTCATAAGTGCTTGAACAGACAAGTACCCAACTAGCTATGTTATATTACATGGATAGTAAGAAACATCTTCCAGGGAGAATAGTTCCATTAAGGGTTCCTTTCCCTGGGTACGCATGCATTAATGCGCATGTCCGAACTGCGAACAGAGATGCAGTATATGAAACATCTGGGGGTTTGTATTGTAATAGGTAAGAAACATCTTTAGTTCACCGACCGAATATTCTCTTAAGAACGCTAGCTTTCGGCTTCACCCAGTCTGAGGTACACGCCCGGCGTACCCGGCAGTAACAATCGCAGAGGTGCTCCCCTTATGCCCTAGCCGAACTAACGGGAATGTAGGGCATAAACACAGGAGCCAGGCAACCCATCTTGGCCAAAACTTAAGTCATATTGATGCATATAATGGTGAAGACAAGGTACATATGGAAAAGTGGCACATATGCAGTGGGCGTGATGCCCTGAAAGTAATTATATTAAGCTTCTGTATAAGAAGCTCCCAGGTATAGTGAGCGTGCATAGCG
Organism: Triticum timopheevii; assembly: GCA_963921465.1. NCBI lineage: Eukaryota > Viridiplantae > Streptophyta > Magnoliopsida > Poales > Poaceae > Triticum > Triticum timopheevii. Next base: position 245,468,619 of record OY997262.1, on the reverse strand, counting down.
CATCAAGAGTGTGTAGTCGAGTCACACTTAAAGCCTTTAGGGCCGTAACAAAGAAAAGAGAGAGGATATAACTAAAAACGGAGGGAAGGAGACGAACACAGAGTTCGACGCTAGGCGTAGAATCTTTAGAGTCTGGCCGCGTTCCATGGGTTCGGCTCGAGTCGATTATCTGATGCATCACGCAGGCGGTACGCTCCTCCGGTGAGAACCTTATCTATGATGAAGGGACCCTCCCACTTGGGCTTGAGCTTGTCCTTTTTCTTCTCCGGTAGGCGTAGAACGAGTTCGCCAACGTTATAAGTTTTGGCCCGTACTTCTCTGCTTTGATACCTTCGAGCCTGCTGCTGATGGAATGCGGAACGGGCTTTTGCAACATTGCGCTCCTCCTCCAGGGAATCTAAACTGTCCTGCCGATCAAGCTCGGCTTCTCTCTCCTCATACATGCGCACTCGAGGTTAGTCATGAATGATATCGCAGGGCAATACCGCCTCTGCGCCGTACACCATGAAGAATGATGTGTATCCGGTAGTGCGATTCGGCATGGTCCGTAGTCCCCATAGTACGGAGTCAAGCTCCTTGACCCAGCGCGTGTCTGATTCCTTCAGGGATTGCACTAGTCTGTGTTTGATGCTGCTCATAATAAGACCATTTGCTCGTTCGACTTTAACGTTTGTTTGGGGATGATAGACGGAGGCATAATCGAGCTTAATGCCCATGTTGCCGCACAAAGTTTTCACCTTGTCGGCTGTGAAGTTGGAGCCATTATCGGTGATGATGCTGTGGGGGACACCGTAACGGTGCACGACCCCTGATATGAAGTCTATCACTGGTCCGGATTCGTCCGTTTTAACTGGTTTGGCCTCTATCCATTTGGTGAATTTATCCACCATGACCAATAGGTATATTTTCTTATGGTTTCACCCTTTATGGGGTCCGACCATATCGAGCCCCCAGACCGCAAAGGGCCAAGTTATGGGGATTGTTTGGAGTGCGGTAGGGGGCATATGGCTTTGGTTGGCGAAGAGCTGGCAACCGACGCAATTTTGGAAGAGGTCCGGTGTGTCTGCTCGGGCTGTCGGCCAGTAGAAACATGTACGGAAGGCCTTGCTTACAAGGGCCCGAGCTGCGGCATGGTGGCCGCCGAGTCCAGCATGAATTTCGCCCAAGAGTTGCCGCCCTTCCTCTTCGGAGATACATCTTTGGAGTACTCCGGTAGCGCTTTTCTTATAAAGCTCTCCCTCGTGGACCATGTAGGCTTTAGAGTGCCGCACAATGCAACGTGCCTCATTTTGGTCCTCGGGAGTTCTTGCCTATTTAGGTAGGCTAAGAAGGTTTTGGTCCAGGGGGCGATGACGGCCATGATTTCGTGGGCCGAAGGTGTTAATTTCGGTGGCGGAGCCTCCGATTATGTCCGAGTGTTCGGGCTCTGGGGTTGTGGTCGGATCCGAACCAGTATTGCCAGTCTCCCCTTGCCACACCAAGGATGGCTTGAACAGCCTTTCCAAGAAGATATTAGGTGGGACCGGGTCGCGCTTAGCGCCGATGCGGGCGAGGATATCCGCTGCTTGATTGTTTTCTCGGACCACATGATGAAATTCAAGCCCCTCGAACCGAGCTGACATTTTGAGGACGGCGTTATGGTAAGCCGCCATTTTTGGGTCCTTGGCATCAAAGTCTCCATTTATTTTGGATATTGCAAAGTTCGAATCCCCACACACTTCTAGGCACTGAATTCCCATGGAGACTGCCATCCGAAGACCATGCAATAGAGCCTCGTATTCGGCTGCATTGTTGGAGTCTGTGTATAGTATTTGGAGTACGTATTGGACTGTATCTCCAGTGGGGGATGTCAGGACCATGCCCGCTCCCAGACCAGCCAGCATCTTAGAGCCGTCAAAGTGCATGATCCAATTGGAGTATGCGCTGTACTCTTTAGGGAGTTCGGCTTCTGTCCATTCGGCGACGAAGTCAGCCAGTACTTGTGATTTAATGGCTCGCCGTGGTTTATATATAATGTCAAATGGGAGGAGCTCACTGGCCCACTTAGCAATCCGGCCTGTGGAATCACGGTTATTTATTATATCGTTGAGTGGTACTTCGGAGGCCACCGTGATTGAACACTCTTGAAAGTAGTGTCGTATTTTCTGGGATGCCATGAAGACCGTGTATACTATCTTTTGATAATGTGGGTACCGTGACTTGCATGGTGTGAGGACAGTGGATACGTAGTATACCAACTTTTGAAGCGGGAACTTATGTCCGTCCTCCTCTCGTTTGACGACGAGCACTACACTTACAACTTGGTGCGTTGCAGCTATATATAACAACATGGATTCGCCAATGTTTGGTGCGGCCAGGATTGGGTTGCTGGCCAAGAGGGCCTTTATTTCTTCTAGTCCGGCCGTAGCCGCATCCGTCCACTCGTAGTGTTCGATGCATCGAAGAAGGCGATAAAGTGGTAGCGCCTTTTCTCCCAATCGGGAGATAAAGCGGCTTAAGAGCAGCCACACATCCAGTTAATTTCTAGATTTTCTTGAGGTCTGTTGGGGTAGCCAACTGTGACAAATCTCGGATTTTAGCCGGGTTTGCTTCAATTCCTCTATTGGAAACGATGAAGCCCAGGAGCTTTCTGGTAGGAACGCCAAAAATGCATTTTTCCGGATTGAGCTTGATGTCATATGTTCGGAGGTTGTCGAACGTGAGCCTCAGGTCGTCTATTAAGGATACGACGTGTCTGGTCTTGATGACCACGTTGTCCATGTAAGCCTCAACTGTTTTGCCGATTTGTTTTTCCAGGTAGGTTGCACCGGCGTTTTTGAGCCCGAAAGGCATGGTGTTGAAACAGAAAGGGCCGTACGGAGTGATGAATGCCGTTTTGGCTTGATAGGACTCCGCCATCTTGATTTGTTGGTATCCGGAGTATGCATCGAGGAAGCACAATGAGTCGTGTCCTGCGGTAGCATCGATGGTTTGATCGATGCAGGGGAGAGGGAAGGGATCCTTGGGGCAAGCCTTATTGAGGTCCTTGAAATCGACACATAGGCGCCAGGATTTGTCCTTCTTTGGTACCATCACCAAGTTTGCTAGCCAATCTGGGTGTTTTATTTCTGTGATGAATCCGGCTTCGAGTAACTTGGCTACCTCCTCTCCCATGGCTTGTCGTTTAGGTTCTAAAAAGCGCCGTAGAGTCTGCTTGACCGACTTGTATCCGTTCAATATGTTTAGGCTATGCTCGGCCAGCCTGCGTGGGATCACTGGCATGTCTGAAGGGTGCCAGGTGAAGATGTCCCAATTCTCGCGTAAGAAAGCCCACCGTGCGGCGTCTATTGTGGGGTTCAGCTGTGCCCCGATGGATGCTATTTTTGTAGAGTCCATTGGGTGGACTTGGAATTTGACTATTTCGTCCGCTGGTTTGAAAGAGGTGGACTTGGATCGTTTGTCCAGTATCACGTCATCCCTGTCCACTGTGGAGTGTAGCGCAGTTAGTTCTTCGGCCCCGAGGGCTTCGGATAATGCCTCGAAGGCCAGGGCGGCTGTTTTATTTTCAGCGCGGAGTGCTATGTCTGGATCACTGGCTAGAGTGATTATTCCGTTGGGCCCGGGCATCTTGAGCTTCATGTACCCATAATGGGGTATAGCTTGGAAGCTCGCGAATGCGTCCCACCCAAAAAGGGCGTGGTATCCACTACTTGGAATGTTATCTCTTCGGACCTGTAATTCTCTGGCGTACCGAATACCACATCGAGTGTGATTTTTCCCGCACATCATGCCTCCCGGCTAGGGATAGTTCCTGTGAAGGCCGTCTTGCTTTGTTCAATGCGGCTCTTGTCTATTTCCATTTTGTTGAGAGTTTCCTCATAGATGAGGTTTAATCCGCTGCCACCGTCCATGAGCACTTTAGTAAGCCGGAAGCCATCCACAATTGGACTAAGGACCAAAGCGGTAGGTGCTCGGACTATTCGGAATTGGGGTTTGTCACTGGCATTGAAGGTTATGGCCGTGTCGTTCCATGGATTTATTGCTGCAACGAGGCAGGCTTCGGCGAGGTCGCGGAGTGCTCTCGTGCGCCTGTTATTTGAGGCGAAAGTCTCGAAGACTGTCAACACTGTATTGTTGTTTTCTGCAGGATGATGTTCTGCAGTATTGTTAATGAGGAGGTCCTCGCCGCTCTTGGCCACCTGCCTAAGTATCCAACATGCTCTAAGGCTATGTGTTGGTATGGTATCTGGTGTGGTGTGAATTTTGCATGGCCCATTGTGCCATCCCTCCAATACGGTTCCACACCCTATAGTGGGCTTTGGTTTCTTTGTGATTGGATCGGGTGACTTGCGAGAGTGCACCCTTTTAGTTTGGACGAGGGGTTTAGTAAGGGCCGGAGGGTCCCAGAATTTTGCTTGGGTCTTCCAGGCGCATTCCATCACAGAGTACTTCTGTACTATGTCTGCCAAGTCAGCGAAGTGTGATATGTCACTGCAACTTATGGCGTTAAGGATTCCCTTGTCCGTGCAATTTTTGCAAAAGAGTGAGATTGCGTCTTCCTCGCGACAATCCTTGACCTTGCTCATTACAAGGAGGAATCTGGCCCAAAAGTGATGTACGGGATTGTTGCCTAATGTGGGAAAGATCGCTTGTATCTGGGTGGGTGGGTGGATTTAAGTCAGAACCCTAACCCGATCAGAGACCCAGGGGCAGAGGAACTTCCGAACTTAACAGTTCGGGTTTCGGGATGTTGCCCAATTTTTCTAGCCCGCTGTTCGATTCTAAGTTCAGAGTTTGGGTCCTATCCTCCCGCAAGCAGGCATCCGGCTCGGAGAGCTCGGGAATCCGGACATAGTTCGTCCTCAAAATAGAGGAAGAATCGCTGCATTGCTCCTCCACTACCGCTATCTGATGGGTGACCGGCGGAGATTTAATCTCTCTTTGATCGGGTTTAAGTACCATCCGATCATAGTCCGTAGCGACTCCCAAGGCGGCGATGTGATCCAAGAGCTTGTTCAAGCACGAGAGTTCCATTGGATCCATCTGCTTTGCGTATTCCAAGCTGACGTGGAGGCTGTTTTTGATGACCCGAGAAGTCATTGTCAGCACGGCGGCCGAACGGGCGGTCATGACGAAGCCGCCTAGTCGGAGGGTTTGGCCTAAAGCCAGGGCTCCCCCAGAGGTGATGTTATCCTCGATAACAAGGCGAGCCATCAAACCTTTTTTAGACGTCACAATGGAACTCTCAATGAAAGCACCAACGTCGATGTCAAAACCGGTGGATCTCGGGTAGGGGGTTCCGAATTGTGCGTCTAAGGCTAATGGTAACAAGAGGCGGGTGACACAATGTTTACCCAGGTTCAGGCCCTCTCTATGGACGTAATACCCTACTTCCTGCTTGATTGATCTTGATGATATGAGTATTACAAGAGTTGATCTACCACGAGATCGTAGAGGCTATACCCTAGATGCTAGCCTATGATTATGATTGTTCTTGTCCTACGGACTAAACTCTCCAGTTTATATAGACACCGGAGGGGGCTAAGGTTACACAGAGTCGGTTACAGAGAAGCGAATCTACATATCTGAATTGCCAAGCTTGCCTTCCACGCAAAGGAGAGTCCCTCCCGGACACGGGACAAAGTCTTCAATCTTGTATCTTCATAGTCCAACAGTGTGGCATAAGTATATAGTCCGGCTGTCTGAGGACCCCCTAATCCAGGACTCCCTCAGTAACCCCTGAACCAGGCTTTAATAACGATGACTCCGGCGTGCAGATTGTCTTCGGCATTGCAAGGCGGGTTCTTCTCCAAATTCTCCAGAGTACCTATTGTAATGAGCAGTGTCCGGCTTCCCATTAATGTTACACTCATCGGCTTCTATACCTTAATAATGTCGGTCTCCACATGTCGAGGAAATGCGAGAAGTCGGGGCATTTTTACACTTGCCACCCTGACCATGTAAGTAAATCATCTATTAAAGAGACGGGGATCCTCAGATCCAAAACACGCCATCTTCCCCAAGCGAGGATTCATCAGAGCGCGCCCGAAAAAACCATCCCATCATGGCCGGCCACCGCAGCTCCTCCTCTCGCTCCCGTAGTGCTAAGCCAGGTGATTGGGAGAAGTGTACCGTATCCCACGGCCAATTGGTGGAGTTGCAGACACAGAGTTAGTTATAGAGAAGCGAATCTACATATCAGAATTGCCAAGCTTGCCTTCCGCGCAAAGGAGAGTCCCACCCGGACACGGGACAAAGTCTTCAATCTTGTATCTTCATAGTCCAACAGTCCGGCATTAGTATATAGTCTGGCTGTCCGAGGACCCCCTAATCCAGGACTCCCTTAGTTGGGGTCAGCTGATGCACAGCTACTCTTGTGCAGTGTTGTCGCGCAATAAGCAGCATCCTCCATGCTCCCCTCCGCTCCCATCTGCTAGCTATCTGTCAGTGTTAGAGTCTTCTGCATCATGATTGACTCCTCAACATCCTTTTGAACAGCCGGATAAATCTCCTTCTTCAACCTTTCATACAATGCATTCTACTTCATTTCACTCCTCACATTTTTCATGCTGAGCCTATCTTCTTTGCTAACTGTGAAAGCCCTCTTGTGTGGGACATTAACACCTATACCCCTTGCACGGCCAGGGGGCTCTTTTGTGTCCAGAGCAATGGACACACATGGCCCTGAGTTCCTGTAGAACCTTCCAGGGATCTTGGAAGCCTCTAACATCACTTCATACAGTTTGGCATCACATGCATTTACAAAGTAATAAGTTCCATCATCACGCCTCTTTGCACGTGCCCGCAAGTAGTCCCTGGCGCATTCGCTCCTGATTTCACTAAAGGCCGGATTCCCACCCACCGCTACTGCTTCTTTGTCCTCTTGTTCCCATATCAGTTTCATGCCGTAGTATCCTGCCATACCCATACGGTGGGGGTGTATGTTCTTCTTATGAAGTTCCGATTGCCTGAAACTCTTCTCAGCAAACTCTGTAGTTGCCCTGACCCTTTTGAATTTTGCCCAGTCTTCCTTTGTAATTTGGGGGTATGCGGGGATTGGGTTCTTACCTTCACTCAAGTACTTCTTGTACAACACGTGCTTCCAGTTTCTCCAAGCATCCCTAGCCTTCTTCAGTGTAGCGTGTTCCACCTGCATTCTTCACTACTCTGGAACATTGAAGTGATCCATGATCTCCCGGACTATCCTTCGTCGTGTTTCTGTGTCAGCCTTCCGAAACCCCGGCAGATTAATGTTGAGCCTTGCCCTGCCAACAAATCCACACACACTCCTGAACCTCATGCGTGCTTTATCTGGTTTAGTTGGAGCCTAGGACTTTAAATCAATCTCGGTTACTTCATATACACCTTTAGGCTGGTGTGTGGGCTTCCTTGGAGCGTTCCTCCATGTCCTGACCGGAAGGGTAATTGCTGCAGCTCTATCCCGTTCAAGACTACTTGATCTCTCACAATCTGCTGAAGACCTAGGGTTGTCTGAATCGGATGAAGTTACATGGCCTGAATGAGTGCTATCGCTGCTACTCGGCATCTACAGAGAACACATGCGAAACTCAGGAAAGGAGGATAAGCATAAAACAAACAACTTGGTATCAAGCTTTCTAAACATGACATGCAATAATTTAGAAAATGTATGGCTAATTTGTTAAGTTTGTGTGACTTGGGCGCCCACGATCTGTAAATAGGCAGTAACTTATTGGAACAAATACAACTTATATGTAGTAAGGAAGGTAGATAATGAACATATATACGCTCTCCGTTATTTTATAGCCAATTTGGGAACATACAGAACGAAATTGGACAAGGGATTGCGAGGAAATATGCCTCACCGCGATGGAGAGTAGTAACTAACAGGCTTCTTAATGCAAACCCGGTCGGGCCACAGGAGAGGCGAGGGTTACTGCATCGATATGCTCGAGGGTGGCTGGCGAGCAAACAAAGACGGCGAGGCACGGGCCACCGCATGTTGGTAATGGCAGTGGAGGTAGGCTTGACGCCGAAGAGCGGGCACACGGCCGGGGTGAGCACGGCGGCGCCGGAGAGGGTTCTGCTTTGGATTTGGGGGAGGGGGGAGCTGGCGAAGGAGATTAGGTGGACTAGTTGAGTGAAACACGGGCAGACGGTGGGGTGTGTTGGGGACTCCGGGTGTTGGTGGCCTAGGTGAAAAGGGTGAAAAATATCCTGGGTCGCCGCGCGTGGAAAGGCCTATGCAAACGGTTGCCTCTAAGCGCTCGTGTACACAAACAGAATAATTTCGTTTGAAATGAAGACGTACTAATTTTGAAATGAAGACGTGATTTGCTGGCGCATTTCGTGTCTCGTGTGCTATATGTAAGACATATTTTGGCATTTATCGTGCATGTTGGCATATAAATCAATTCCTAGCCGGACTGCATTTCCTGTCGAAAGGGATGAGGGTTGCCGTTCGATCTGGGAGCATCCAACGGTGCAGATGTACGATGAGGGAGTCCTGGATTAGGGGGTCCTCGGACAGCCGGACTATATGCTTATGCCGGACTGTTGGACTATGAAGATACAAGATTGAAGACTTCGTCCCGTGTCCGGGTGGGACTCTCCTTTGCGTGGAAGGCAAGCTTGCAATTCGGATATGTAGATTTCCTTCTCTGTAACTGACTCTGTGTAACCCTAGCCCCCTCCGGTGTCTATAAAACTGGAGGGTTTAGTCCATAGGACGACAACAATCATAATCATAGGCTAGCTTCTAGGGGTTAGCCTCTACGATCTCGTGGTGGATCAACTCTTGTAATACTCATATCATCAAGATCAATCAAGCAGGAAGTAGGGTATTACCTCCATAGAGAGGGCCCGAACCTGGGTAAACATTGTGTCCCCCGCCTCCTTTTACCATTAGCCTTAGACGCGCAGTTCGGGACCCCCTACCCGAGATCCGCCGGTTTTGACACCGACATTGGTGCTTTCATTGAGAGTTCCATGATGTCGTCCCCATAAGGTTTGATGGCTCCTTCAATCGTTTACAACGATGTGGTCCAGGGTGAGGTTTTCCTCCCCGGACAGATCTTCGTATTCGGTGGCTTCGCACCGCGGGCCAACTCGCTTGGCCATCTGGAGCAGATCGATAGCTATGCCCTTGGCCATCAGGCCAGATTTGGAAGCCTGAACTACACTGCCGACATCCACGGAGACTTGATCTTCGACGGATTCGAGCCCAGGACAGGTGTGCCCTGTGGTCTCGATGAGCATGACTTAGATCTGCCATGGGACGGTGTTCGGGAGATCACACCTGTAGCTGCCCCGGCTTTACATCTAGAGTAGATCGTGCCATCCAAGGACGGGTGGGTGAACCCCGCCATGGAGGCCGCACATTCAGCGGCGATAGAGCCGAACACAGATCTCACTTCCAAGGAGGTCTATGTCTTCGGACCCTCGGACTCGTCTCCGGCCATAGGCTCCGAACCACGTACATCTGTGCCCATTGGACCTAGCTAGGCACCGATCATGGAGTTTAGCTCCGCGGATATCTTTCAGCACTCGCCCTTGGGCGATGTGCTAAATTCCTTAAAATCTCTCTCCCCGTCAGAAGACTCTTGGCCGAACTGTGTCCGGCTTGAGTGGGAAGCGGACGACGAAGGAATTCGTTACCCACCCACCACCCACTTAATAGCCACTATCGATGACTTAACCGACATGCTTGATTTTGACTCCGAAGACATTGACGACATGGACGACGATGCCAGAGAAGAACAGGAACCACTTCCCACAGGGCGCTGGACAGCCACGTCATCATATGATATATATATGGTGGACACACCCAAAGAAAACGATGGCGAGGATCAAAAGGATGCAACGGAGGGTGACCCTCTCAAGAAGCAATCTAAGCACCGACGTCAGCGGTGCCGCTCTAAACCCCGCCATAGCAAAAATAGCGATACCGGCACAAGAGACAACAGCACTCCGGATGATGCCGAAGACGAAAACAATCCCGCCCAGCCAAGCTTCAAGTAAGGCGGACGGGAGGATGGGCAAGCTAGCCCTGATGAACAGGCAATGGATGGAGACTTGGAGGATGACAATTACATGCCCCTCTCCGAAGATGAGGTGTGCCTCGGCGACGAAGGATTTATTGTGCCTGAGGATCCCATCGAGCAGGAACGCTTCAAGCGTCGGCTTATAGCCACTGCAAAGAGCCTGAAGAAAAAACAGCAGCAGCTTCAAGCTGATCAAGATCTGATAGCTGATAGATGGACTGAGGTCCTGGCCGCCGAGGAATACGGACTCGAGCGCCCAACCAAAAGTTACCCGAGGCGCAGGTTGTTACCTCAATTTGAGGATGAGGCACTAGAGCCTACACTACCAGCGCAGGATGCGGCTGACCAGCCACCTCATGGCAGAGACAAAGTGGCGTATCAGCCCGAACACCAGCCCGCACCCCGTCGCCAAACAAATAAAGACACGAAGTCCCAGGGCTACATGCAGGACCTGCGAGACGAATTGGAAAACAAAGCAGGACAGTCACGCTGGATATACTAAATACAAATCCGGCCGGGCCGAATACAGCATACCAGACTCATCTGAACCGCGTCGTGATGTAGCCCGGAATAGAGGCGCTGCACGCCCCCTATGCTTCACTGACGAAGTAATGGAGCATGAATTCCCAGAAGGGTTCAAGCCCGTGAACATCGAATCATATGATGGGACAACAGACCCCGTGGTATGGATCGAAGATTTACTTTTCCACATTCACATGGCCCGCGGCGATGATCTACACGCCATCAAGTACCTCCCACTAAAACTCAAAGGACCAGCTCGGCATTGGCTGAACAGTCTGCCAGCAAACTCTATTGGCAGTTGGGAGAACCTGGAAGACGCATTCCTCGACAACTTCCAGGGCACTTATGTGCGACCACCGGACGCTGATGACTTGAGTCACATAACCCAACAACCCGGAGAGTCAGCCAGGAAATTCTGGACTCGGTTCCTAAATAAAAAGAACCAAATTGTCGATTGTCCGGACGCTGAAGCCCTAGCGGCCTTTAAGCATAACATCCGTGACGAGTGGCTTGCCCGACACCTTCGCCAAGAGAAGCCAAAATCCATGGCAGCCCTTACGACACTTATGACCCGCTTTTGTGCAGGCGAGGACAGCTGGGTGGCTCATAGCAACAGCACATCAAGAAATCCCGGCACTTCAGACGCCAGAGACAGCAACGGCAAGCCCCAGCACAACAGACACAAGCGTCGCAATAATGGCGATAACACCGAAGACACATCCGTCAATGCCGGATTCAGTGGCTCCAAGTCCGGTCAGCGGAAAAAGCCATTTAAAAGAAACAATCTGGGCCCGTCTAGTCTGGACCGCATACTCGATCGCTCATGTCAAATCCACGGCACCCCCGACAAACCAGCCAACCACACCAACAGAGAATGTTGGGTATTTAAACAGGCCGGCAAGTTGAATGCTGAAAACAAGGAAAAGGGGCCGCATAGTGATGACGACGAGGAGCCCGGGCCGCCGAACATAGGAGGATAGAAGAAATATCCTCCCCAAGTAAAAATGGTGAATATGATATACGCCACCCATATCACCAAGCGGGAGCGGAAGCGTGCACTAAGGGACGTCTACACGATGGAGACAGTCGCCCCAAAGTTCAACCCATGGTCTTCTTGTCCGATCACCTTTGATCGCAGGGACCATATGATTAGTATCCATCATGGCGGTTCGGCCGCATTGGTCCTTGACCCTATCATTCATAGATTCAACCTCACACGAGTCCTCATGGACGGTGGCAGCATCCTAAACCTGCTCTATCAGGATACAATGCGCAAAATGGGCATTGATCCCTCAAGGATCAAACCCACCAAAAACCACCTTTAAAGGTGTCATAACAGGTGTAGAGGCCTGTTGCATGGGCTCAATCACACTGGAAGTAGTCTTCGGATCTCCGGACAACTTCCGAAGCGAGGAGTTAATCTTCGATATCGTCCCCTTCCATAGTGGCTATCATACACTGCTCGGACGAACCGCATTTGCCAGATTCAATGCGGTGCCGCACTATGCCTACCTAAAGCTCAAGATGCCCGGACCTCGCGGGGTTATAACATTCAATGGAAACACAGAGCACTCCCTCTGTATGGAGGAGCACACTGCAGCCCTTGCAGCAGTAGTACAGAGCATTCTTAGGTAGACCTCCAATTCGGCAATAAAGCCTCCGGACACCGTCAAGCGAGTCCGAAGTACTCTGCAACAAGATCATCCGGCCCGTCCAGAGCTCGCCTAGCAATTCGGCCTCTGTCCCAGTCCCAGTCCAGCGGTGAAATTTGTGCCGCGCGTACATAATGACGCACTTAAAATACCATGGGCATATACGGAGGCACAGCTAGAAGGCGGTCCACAATACGGCTCAACCGCCCCAGGATCCGTATACCTTCACCCTTTTCATTTTTTCAGGTCCCTATCTTCTTGAGGCTCTTCCGATAACCTAATTATCGGACCCATCGCGGGACGGAAACACCAAGGAGGCAAGGAGCTTTGGCGTACAAGGGAATCCCTAGGTGGTCTCTAATAAGGATCGCTATACCTGTTTTACATACCCACACGCAGCTCGCTCTTTGTTAGGACATGTCAAATAGTCCTGTTTTGCTTATCACACCACTTGTATACATACGCCTTGACGTATCATTCAAATAACAATGGAAAATAATGTACAGCGTCAACTTATTACTACATTTTTTGCCTTGACTGTTTATTTATTTCGCACCTGTACATTCTGGTACGTTCAGTTCGCCAGGGGCTTCAGTGTACCCCATAACACGGCAAGAAAGTCTAAACACTTTCGACAGTGCGGCACCCCTAACTTATAGCATTATGTGCATCGGCTTCGAATCATGTCTTGGGTCAATAGTTGGGTTGCCCGGCTCCTGTGCTTGCTACCCTACGTTCCGCTATATCAGCTAGGGTAGTAAAGGGAGAACTACTGCGATTGTGTCCCGGTTCTTCCAGACGAGCACCTCAGTAGAGAAAGCCAAAAACTGACTGTCATGATGCGGCGAGAGTTGGTCCCTGTTCGAGAGGTTTCAAATCCTTAAAGATTTTTTCGCTTCTGGGAAGGAATCGGTCTTTGTCCGATTTAGGCGTGTATAGCGCCCCAAATTCGGCCTTCCGAATACCAGGGGCTACGCCAAAATTTAAAATTATAGAACTTCTATGGCTAAGTGAGGGTGATAAAGTTGTATAGTCCGATTGCCTTGTTCGTTGCGCTAAACACCTCCTTAAAGGACCAAAAATTTGGATAAAGAGTGTTTAGATTTATCTCGAACACCCCTGTACTAGTTACATGGGGGCAGAAGCCGATGTCTGGCCACCTCTCAGCTTTTATAAACAGCCGCACAGGAGGTAAAATTTTAAATCAACAAGCGTTATATTGCACAAATGAACTTGTTTCATATTACAGGATAAAATGAGTACACTCACTCAAAGATTACATCATTAGCACATTGCTCCGCCACAAGGCGGGAGCCCTTCAGGACACTGTCATAATACTTTTCGGGCCGGCGGTGCTCCTTGACCTTCGATAGCCCCTCCGTCATCAGCTTCTCGGCATGCATCTTCGCCCAGTGCACTTTTGTGCGGGCGAAGGCCATTCGCGCACCTTCAATGCAAACCGACCACTTTATGACTTAAAGTCGTGGGCAGGCACTCACAAGCCGCTTCACGAGACCGAAGTAGCTGCTGGGCATAGGCTCGGCAGGCCACAGTCGGACTATGAGGTCCTTCATGGCTAGTTCGGCCGCCTTGTGCAGCTCGACTAGTTGCTTCAGCTGGTCGCTCAAGGGCATCGGATGTTCTGTCCCAAGATATTGGGACCAGAACAACTTCTCCGCTGAGCTCCCTTCTTCGGCTCGGTAGAATTCTGCTGCATCGGACATGTTGCACGGCAGATCCGCGAACGCTCCTGGAGAACTCCAAATTCGGGTAAGTAAAAGGAAAGTCTCCTTCACATGCTTGCTTCGCATAACAAATGCCTTACCCGCTGAAATCTTGTTGGCTGCCTGAATCTCTTGGAGGGCCTTCTGGGCTCCGGCTTTGGCGTCTTGCACGCTCCGCAGGGCCTTGGCAAGCTCGGACTCTTGAGTCTTAGAGTCACGCTCCAAGGACTCGTATTTTTGGACGAAATCCTGGAGCTCTTGTTGGACCTCATCGACCCAGGCCTCTTGCTTCTCGCGCTCGGCGCGTTCCTTGGCCACTTTGTCTTCGGCCTCGGCCAGTACCTTTTTAAGGGCCGCCACTTCGATCGTGGCCCCTACCAAAGTTTATGACACTTCTATCAGCGGAAACCATTTTCCCTTTATAAATATACAGATAGGATATTGCGTACCTTGATTTTCCTCGAGCTGCCTCTTCACGAGGCCGAGCTCCCCCTCGGTCCGCTCCAGGTCCCACTTCAATCCAGAGACCTTCGTAGTATGAACTACAGTGGCCAGCAGTGATGCCTGCTTATTCACACAGACAAGTTCTGTTAGACTCCTGCGAATTTTATTTGATCCTCTGTTCGGCTTTTCTTTCCAAACACCAGACAGAGCATCAGGGGCTACTGTCTATACTGTGATATTTTCTTACAATTTTATTACTTACCTCAAAGCCTGTTAGGAGGCTAGCGCAGGCTTCGGTCAATCCGCTTTTGGTGGACCGGACCTTCTCAATCACCATACTCATAAGAGTACAGTGTTCTTCATCAATGGAAGCATCGTGAAGCGGTTCCAGCAAGTTGTTCGATGCCTCTGGATGGACAGAGGTCATCGGTACAAGTGGCTCACCCCCTGTCGGTGTCAAAACCGGCGGATCTCGGGTAGGTGGTCCCGAACTGTGCGTCTAGGCGGATGGTAACAGGAGACAAGGGACACGATGTTTTTACCCAGGTTCGGGCCCTCTCGATGGAGGTAAAACCCTACTCCTGCTTGATTGATATAGATGATATGGGTAGTACAAGAGTGGATCTACCATGAGATCAAGGAGGCTAAACCCTAGAAGCTAGCCTATGGTATGATTGTTGTAATGGTTATGTGTCCTACGGACTAAAACCCTCTGGTTTATATAGACACCGGGGAGGGCTAGGGTTACACAGAGTCGGTTACAATGGTAGGAGATCTACATATCCGTATCCCCAAGCTTGCCTTCCACGCCAAGGAAAGTCCCATCCAGACACGGGACGAAGTCTTCAATCTTGTATCTTCATAGTCTTGGAGTCCGGCTGACGATGATAGTCCGGCTGTCCGGACACCCCCTAGTCCAGGACTCCCTCAGTAGCCCCTGAACCAGGCTTCAATGACGATGAGTCCGGCATGCATATTGTTCGGCATTGCAAGGCGGGTTCCTCCTCCGAATAATTCATAGAAGATTGTGAACACCAGGATAGTGTCCGGCTCTGCAAAATAAATTCCACATTCCACCATAGAGAGAATAATATGTACACAAGTTCAATCTGCTGGCGTGTTTTGTGGCATGACGTCACACCACTACCAAGCCTTTACTTGAATGTTTTTTATTATACCACCTCAGTGCATTTAGCGAAGCGGTTTACTTGGCATGTCTTGTCGAAGCAGAGATCGTGTTCCCCTTATTCCGGGATTCCCATCAATACGGACGTGGGTAACCCAACCGTGCCCGTCACCATGCCCCCTCCATCGGAGGCGAGTCCCGAATGGTCACGGGGACGGCTCTTGGTATTCTCCCCCTTTATAATGGGACCAAGGCTCGTTTCTTTTCTTCAACCCGCAATCGAATCTTCTCCCTGCCCCGAGTTCCAACACCCAGAGCTCCAGATTCGAGCGCTTCGGACCTTCAACGATGTCCGGCTTCGACCTACAGGGCCGGTGGACGCGTTCCTCCGTCACAGAAGAAGACGTGCTAAAGCTGCGAGAGGCTAAGTACCTATCTTACGAGATTTCGCATTGGTTGCCCGCCAAAGGGCAGGTTATTCCTACCCCCGAGCCCGGCGAGCATGTCATGTTTGTATCCCACCTCCGTCGGGGTTTAGGCTTCCCGATGGATCCTTTTGTGAGGGGGCTCATGTTCTACTATGGGTTAGAATTCCACGACTTGGCTCTGGAGTCCATCCTCCATATTTCCGCATTCATTGTCGTCTGCGAAGCCTTCCTCCGCGTCACCCCTCACTTCGGCCTGTGGCTTAAGACCTTCGACGTGAAGCCGAAGATGGTAGAGGGGCGTCAAGTAGAGTGCTGCGGGGCGGTTGTGAGTAGAAGGGCCGATGCTCCATGGCCCGAGGGCTCTTTCCAGGAGGAACTCGGATTGTGGCAGTAGGAGTGGTTCTACATAACCGCTCCCAGGGGCAGCAGGCAGAAGCTGCCGCCCATCTTCCGCTCGGGCCCCCCACAGCGGCTGATGTCATGTGTCAGCCAAGGGCTCAACTGGGGGCCGCCTAAGGACGTGCCCCTATTGCAGGGCCGGATTCGAGACCTCCAAGCGAGGGAGATCGATCTGGTCGTGGTGATGCAGGTCATGCTGATTAGGTGTCTCCTGCCCTGCAAACGCCTCCCTCTCCGGCTGTGGGAGTTTAATCCAGAGGGACCACGGATTCTCCAACACTTCATGGGTATGACACCCGTGGAGATGTACAAACTGTTCTTCGGATCACGAGAGGCGTGTACGGAATTGACCGAGGACGCCGGCCTAAGCTGCAATCGCCCGGATACACAAGTAAGTAGCTCCATGTCCGGACATACCGTTTGTTTTCCTTTCTATGATTCGCTTTTTGACCAACTGCCCTCTAAACAGGAGTGGATAGCGCAAGAAAAACTGATACAGTGTCCGGCCCCCCTCCCAGAGACCGCGCCGGATCCCGTGCTGGTCAGAATACTGGAGGTTGCGCCTTTAGAGGAAGGCGAAGGGGAGAACAGAGGAGCTACCGCCTTAACCAAGGAGGCTTTTGAGGAAGAGGGGATCGAGAATCCCTCCTTCCAGGGGGAGAAGAGGACCGCCTCCGAAAACCCGGAGGCCAAAGCCCCGAAGCGGGGGAAGAAATCTTTACCGGAGGGTCCTGAGTCCGGAGAGGCTCCGGCTGCACAGTCTCCCCTAAAGGATCAGCCCTCCAGCGAGCCGTGAGTAGAAAAAAGGGAGTTTTGTAATAAGGGACATCCCTATTTGTGCTTCTGAGGATAACTTAAGTTTTTACCTTGTAGTTCGGATCTCCGCCCTTCTCAGATGAGCTCGTCTTCGGGGGAACTCCGTCCGGATATGATGGAGAGCGAGACACCCCCATCTGCCGCCCCATCGGATGGGGCGGACGAGCCTGAAGTGTCGTCACGGAGGGTGTCCCCGAGTCCGGCAGGGCCGAATAGTTCGGCACCAACTGGTGTGCGGCCGGGGGAGCTGAAGGATCTGCTTGAGAGGGCATCCATCTTAGAAGGTCACCGTACACTGATGAGTACGATGATTGAAAGAATTTCATCCGCCGAAGGCAGATTGCATGATGCCGTCAGGAGTTTGCTGGCGGGGTTTGAGGTACGTAAAAATGACATACTCTTTGACAGTTTTACACATAAAGTGCGCCCTGTATAGATAGTAGCCCCTGAGACTCGGTAGGGTGTTGAGAACGACAGCGTGCCGAGGATCAAAATCCCAGGTATTGATTTTCGCCTTTCCTATGCAGGTGGCGGATAGTTCGGTGGCTAGCCGGACTGATGGAGTTGCTGAACTAAAGCGGCAGCTCGACGCTGCGGATGCAGACATCGCGCTGGTCAATAAACGACTTGACGAGTCGCAAGGTAGGCTTTTTCTCCGTGGTACCTAGTAAGGGGGCCGAAGCCCACACCTTACAATATGTGTGCTAAGTGCAGATGGTGCCGCTGCTGTGGAGAGCCTTCGGGCAGAACTTGCTCAAGCCAAGGAGCAAGCCAGAAGGAGTGATGCGGCTGCCTCGAGGGCGGCCGAAGAGCTACAAGCCGAAAGGGATGCCCACTGCCGAAGCAGGGAGGAAATGGCCGAAATTGTCGTGAAGTTAAAAGATGCTACCGACCGCAATGAGGGTATTGAAAAGGAGCGCCTAGCGGAGCGAGAAGACCTGGGGAAGGCCACCGCCGAAGCCAAGGATGCCCGTTTTGCAATGCGGGCTATAAAGGAGGAGCTGCGCCAGGCCGGAGACATTGTGGCTGGCAAGCCCTTTCTGCTGCGCCGAAGGTTTACAGATCCAAAGTATGCTCAGCTTGGCCAGCTGTGGGGTCTGAAGGATCCTTATATGGACTTAGCGGCGAGTGCCGCGGACGCCGTTGTGCACTTATGAAGTCAGGAGGATCATAAGATGGAAGAGCTGTTTTGCTCTCAATTCCATAGACCGGAGTGTTCACTTCCGCTGACCGATCGGCTGGCCGAGCGGGCTGAGCTAAATAGATTGTCCGGACTTTCCATGACGGATATCGTGACTCATGTCTGGCCGGATAGGCCCAAGATGAAGAGTTATTTTGGCTTATTGCAGCAATTCCTTGGGGCGGTGCCGCATATCAAGGCGGTGAATCGGTCGGCCTGCATAGAGGATGCACGGATGGCCCTCGCCCGTGTGAAAACATACTGGACGGAGATGGATGCCACCGCTATTGCGACCCAGGGTACGGACGAGAGCCGGTTACCCGCCGAGCACTATTTTGGGGAAGTTCTGCGTGGTGCTCGTGAAATAGAGTCGCAGTGCTAAAAAAATGTCATGTTCAAATGAACGTTATGGTTTGTAAAACGATGTTTATAATGTACGCGCTTTTTGTACTTGTGCGTTCAAGTATTGAAATATCTCCTGTGCGCCCGTTTATGTATACGTGTGTATAACCTGAAAGATGGCAGTCGTCAGCTTCAGCCCCCACGCACAAGGTGCGGGGGTGTTTGCAAAAATAGCGCATTTTCACACTTAATCCGACGTCTCGGTCCTGTGAAGGAGGTGGTAGCATAGCAAATGAGGCAACCGGACTATAATGCTTTATCACTTTCACTTAGCCATAGGAGTTCGAGGGTGGGGCTACGACATAGCCCCTAGGGGCACCGCGCTCTCTGAATTCGGGGCGCGTATGTGCCTGACCGGGAAACGATCCTTCATCAAAGCGGCGGAATTCTAAACATTCCGATAGTCGATCGAGTGGTTGACCAGTCTCTCGCTATATCATGACAGTCAGTTTTCGGCTTTCTCTACTGAGGTGCTCACCCAGCCGAACCGGGGCACAATCGCAGTAGTTCTCCTGGTGCCACTGAGGGAGTCCTGGACTAGGGGGTGTCTGGACAGCCGGACTATCATCGTCCGCCGGACACCAAGACTACGAAGATACAAGATTGAAGACTCCGTCCCGTGTCCGGATGGGACTTTCCTTGGCGTGGAAGGCAAGCTTGGCGATACGGATATGTAGATCTCCTACCATTGTAACCGACTCTGTGTAACCCTAGCCTCCTCCGGTGTCTATATAAACCGGAGGGCTTTAGTCCGTAGGACACAACATACATTACAACAATCATACCATAGGCTAGCTTTAGGGTTTATCCTCCTTGATCTCGTGGTAGATCCACTCTTGTACTACCCATATCATCAATATTAATCAAGCAGGACGTAGGGTTTTACCTCCATCGAGAGGGCCCGAACCTGGGTAAAACATCGTGTCCCTCGTCTCCTATTACCATCCGTCTAGACGCACAGTTCGGGACCCCCTACCCGAGATCCGCCAGTTTTGACACCGACATTGGTGCTTTCATTGAGAGTTCCTCTGTGTCGTCACCAATAGGCCCGATGGCATCTTCTACCAACGACGCCGTCCAGGGTAAGACTTTTCTTCCCGGACAGATCTTCGTATTCGGTGGCTTCGCACTGCGGGCTAATTCGCTTGGCCATCTGGAGCAGATCGAAAGCTACGCCCCTGGCCGTCAGGTCAGATTCGGAAGCCTAAACTTCACGGCCGATGTCCACGGAGACTTGATCTTCGACGGACCCGAGCCACAGCCAAGTGCGCCGCACTGTTGCGATGGGCATGATCTAGCTCTGCCGCCGAACAGTGCCTTGGTGGCCGCACACGAATCCGCTCCGGCCACTGGTCCGGAGCCGATTGCCCGAATAGAGAATCGGTGGATAGACACTGCCTTGGGGGCTTCAACTTCTACGGTGATGGAGCCGAATAGTGATCTTGTCCCTCGCAAATCTCGTGATTCCGAGGTGCCGGACTCCTTGCCGGACTCCGAACCTCCCACGCCCCTACCAATCAAATCGGATTGGGCGCCGGTTATGGAATTCACCGCCGCGGACATCTTCCAATACTCGCCTTTTGGCGACATCCTGAATTCACTAAAGCACCTCTTGTTAGCGGCAGAGCCCCGGCCAGACTATGGCCAGGATGGTTGGGATACGGACGACGAAGAAATTCAAAACCCACCCACCACCCACTTTGTAGCCACTGTCGACGACCTAACCGACATGCTAGACTACGACTCCAAAGACATCGACGCTATGGACGACGATGCCGGAGACGAACAGGAACCAGCGCCTACAGGGCACTGGAAGACCACCTCGTCATATGACATATACATGGTGGATACCCCAAAAGACGGGGACGGCAAAGAAACAGCGGAGGCAGATTCTTTAAAGAAACAGCCCAAGCGCCGGCGTTAGCGGCGCCGCTCTAAATCCCGCCACAGCAAGAATGGAGACTCCAGCACAGGAGACAATAATACCCCAAAAAGTGCCGAAGACAACCCCCTCCGGCAAAACTCAACATAGGAGGACGCAGAAGCAAGCCCTCGCGAGAGGGCGGCAAACGAAGAGGTTGAGGATTACAATTATATGCCTCCCTCCGAAGACGAGGCAAGCCTCAACGATGACGAATTCGTCGCGCCCGAGGATACCGTCGAACAAGAGCGTTTTAAACGCAGGCTTATCGCCATGGCAAACAGCCTAAAGAAAAAGCAGCAGCAGCTTCAAGCTGATCAGGACCTGCTGGCCGATCGATGGACCGAGGTCCTCGCGGCCGAAGAGTATAAACTCGAACGTACCTCCAAAAGCTATCCAAGACGCAAGGTGCTCCCCCGATTAGAGGCGGAAGCATACATACCTCCATCACGAGCGCACGATATGGCTGACCGACCACCCCGCGGTCGTGACAGAGAGGCATCCAGGCCCCCAGCCAAGACCGTACCTCGGCATCGCTCCAAAAGTACGAAGCCAAGAGGGAACGCGCCGGACTTGCGAGATATATTGGAGGACAAAGCAAGGCAATCCAGATCCATCTACGGATCACGTGGGTGCCCCACAACCCATGACGAATACCGTCACACCGGATATAATAGCCCCGGCCGGGCCGAATACGGCAGACAACGCTCTCTCGAGCTGCGTCGTGATATTGCTCAATACAGAGGCGCCGCACACCCACTATGCTTCACTAACGAAGTAATGGATCATCAAATCCCTGAAGGGTTTAAACCCGTAAACATTGAATCCTGTGATGGCACAACAGACCCCGCGGTTTGGATAGAAGATTATCTTCTCCAGAACCATATGGCCCGCGGCGATGATCTACACGCCATCAAGTATCTCCCACTCAAGCTTAAAGGATTAGCTCGGCATTGGCTTAACAGCTTGCCCGCAGAGTCGATTGGGTGTTGGGAAGACCTGGAGGCCGCATTCCTGGCTAACTTCCAAGGCACGTATGTGCGACCACCAGACGTCGATGACCTAAGCCACATCATTCAGCAGCCAGACGAATCGGCCGGACAATTCTGGACACGGTTCTTGATGAAGAAAAATCAAATCGTCGACTATCCGGATGCAGAGGCCCTTGCAGCCTTCAAGCATAACATCCGCGACGAATGGCTAGCCGGGCACCTAGGACAGGAAAAGCCGAAATCTATGGCAGCCCTCACATCATTAATGACCCGCTTCTGCGCGGGAGAGGATAGCTGGCTAGCTCGCAGCAACAATCTCTGTAAAAATTCTGGCAGTCCGGATACTAAGGACAACAACGGCAGGTCACGTCGAAACAAAAACAAACTCCGCATTAACGGCGACGACAAGGAGGATACGGCAGTCAACGCCAGATTCCGAGGCTCTAAACCCGGTCAAAGGAAGAAGCCATTCAAAAGAACCACTCCGGGTCCATCCAATTTGGACCGAATACTCGACCGCTTATGCCAGATACATGGCACCCCTGAAAAACCAGCCAATCACACTAATAGAGATTGCTGGGTGTTCAAACAGGCAGGCAAGTTAATCGCCGAAAACAATGACAAGGGGGTAAACAGCGATGACGAGGAGGAGACCCTACCGCCGAACAGTAGAGGAAAGAAGGGTTTTCCCCCACAAGTGCGGACGGTGAACATGATTTACGCAACCCATATACCCAAGAGGGAGAGGAAGCGCGCACTAAGGGACGTATATGCGATGGAGCCAGTCGCCCCAAAGTTCAATCCATGGTCCTCTTGTCCGATCACTTTCGATCGAAGAGACCATCCGACCAGCATACGCCATGGCGGATTCGCCGTATTGGTTTTAGACCCAATCGTCGATGGATTTCACCTCACAAGAGTCCTGATGGACGGCGGTAGTAGCCTAAACCTGCTTTATCAGGATACAGTGCGCAAAATGGCCATAGACCCCTCAAGGATTAAACCTACAAAGACAACCTTTAAAGGTGTCATACCAGGTGTGGAAGCCAACTGTACAGGCTCAGTAACACTGGAAGTAGTCTTCGGATCCTCGGACAATTTCCGGAGCGAGGAGTTAATCTTCGACATAGTCCCGTTTCGCAGCGGCTATCGCGCTCTGCTCGGACGCATTATGCATACCTCAAGCTCAAGATGCCAGGCCCTCGCGGAGTCATCACGGTCAACGGGAATACGGAACGCTCCCTCCGAATGGAGGAACATACAGCGGCTCTCGCAGTAGAAGTACAGAGCAGCCTCTTAAGGCAATTGTCGAGTCCGGCCATTAAACGGCCGGATACAGCAAAACGCGCCCGAAGCAATACCAACCAAGACCACCTGGCGCGATCAGAGCACGCGTAGCAATGCGGCCCCAACCCCCGCCCGCGCATGATCGCAAGAATAACACTCCGCGTACATCATTACGCTTTGGAGATACCATGGGTGCAGGGGAAGGGGCACGATCGCAATGGACCCAGAGTGCGGTTCGACCACACCAGGGGCTCGCAAGTGTGCCCCCTTTTTATTTATTATTTTCCTTCTTTGTGTACACAGGACTCCGGTAACCAGAGGCCCTGTCCGGCGGCGAACTTGCCGAACTCGTGATGCAACAGTCAGGGACGAAAGAAGGCTGCGACGAACACTCAGGTGGTCTCAATTTCGAGCATTAAATTCGATTATATACACCAAATCCGCGGCTCACCCCTGGAGGGGGACATGTTTACTTAGTACAAATCCCTTGCTTACCGCACTATTTGTATCAGTCCGCACTTATAGAAGACTTCCTTTAATAAATAATGCAGCACTTTTCGACTGCAATTACATTACCTTATATATATATGTTCATTACACGACATCTTGCACCCGTACATTTTGGTACGGCCGAATACACCAGGGGCTTGTGTTCCCCGCATTATGGTGTGATAAGTCCAAACACTTTCACAAGTGCGGCACCCCGAACTTATAGCATTATATGAATCGGCTCCGAATCATGTCTTGGGTCAATAGTTGGGTTTGCCCGGCTCCCACGTTTTGGTGCCTTACGTTCCGTTCTGTCGGCTAAGGTGGCACTGGGAGAACCACTGCGATTGCGCCCCGGTTGAGCCGGGTGAGCGCCTCAGTGGAGAAAGCTAAAACTGACTGGCATGATAAGGCAAGAGACTGGTCGCTGTTTGAGAGGTTTTTTCGGGTCCTTAAAGACTCACGCCGCTTCGAGCGAAGTTCCGGACAATGTCCGACGAAGGCGTGGATAGCGCCCCGTGTTCGGCCTTCCGAATACTAGGGGCTTCGCTGAAATTTAAAATTATAGAATTCTATGGCTAAGTGAGAGTGTTCAAGCATTATAAGTCCGGTTGCCTTGTTCGATGTGTTGAGCACCTCCCTAGATGGACCCAAAAATGGGAACAAGAGCACTCAAGGTTATCCCGAACACCCCAGCACTCGTGACTTGGGGGCTGAAGCCAACGACTTGCCATCTCTCAGATTTTTACACGGCCGCACAGAAGGTAATATTTTAAATTAAACAAGCGTTGCTTAATGCAGACATGAATAAAGTTTCAGCGCAAAGGATAATGCATAAACGAGTCTACTCAAAGATTACATTTCGGGGGCACTCATCCGCAATATCGCGGGCTCCCTTCAAGACAGTTTTATAATACATTTCAGGCGTGCGATACTCCATGCTCGGTGGCGGTGGGTCCGTGAGAAGCTTCTCCGCATCCAACTTGCCCCAATGCACCTTTGTGCGGGCAAGGGCCCGACGAGCACGTTCAATACAGGCGGAGCGCTTGATGACCTCCAACCAGGGGCATGCATCCACCAGCCGCCGCACGAGGCCAAAGTAGCTCCCAGGCATGGCCTGTCCAGGCCACAGCCGGACTATAAGGCCCTTCATGGCCTCCTCAGAATGCGGCGGCATCGGACGCACTACGCGGTAGATCTGCAAACGCCCATGGAGAGCTCCGAATGCGGGTAAGTGTCAGGTATTTTACATTAACATGCTTGCTTTGCATGAAAAATGCCTTACCCGCCGCTATCTTCTTTACATCTTCAACCTCCTGAAGGGCCTTATGGGCCTCGGCCTTGGCAGACTTGGCACTTTCGAGAGCCGAGGCAAGCTCGGACTCTCGAGTCTTGGAGTCACGCTCCAAACTCTCATGCTTCTCCATGAGAGCCTGGAGCTCTTGCCGTACTTCCGCCACCCATGCCTCCTGCTTCTCTCGCTCTTCTCGCTCCGCGGCCGCACTGCGTTCGGCCGTGGACACAGCCTCCTTCAGGGCTGCCACCTCGTTCGTGGCACATGCAATACCCATATTATCCTTGTTAATTTTATTGCAACCTAAATCCTTTTTTGTAAGGTAACTATTCAAAGTGGTGTGACTCACCTTCTTTGTCCTCGAGCTGCTTCTTGGCATGGCCGAGCTCTTGCTCGGACCGCTCGAGATCCTTCTTCAACACATCAAACTCCGCGGATAGTGCGGCAGAGGTCAGCAGCGCAGCCTACAAACCCATATTGACATATTTTAGGCAACCCTGCGTATATCTTGTTAGATCCTCACTCCGGCTTTTCTTTCCGAACACCGAACTAAGCATCAGGGGCTACTGTCCATGCGGTATTACATTACATAATTTTAACTTCTTACCTCAAAGCCTGTTAGAAGGCTGCTGCAGGCTTCGGTCAGCCCGCTTTTGGCGAGCTGAACCTTTTGAATCACCACACTCATGATAGTGCGGTGTTCTTCCTCGATGGAAGCGCCTTTAAGCTCTTCCAGCAAGTTATCCGGCGCCTCCGGTTGGACGGGGGTCGCCGGTGTCACGGTCTTGCCCTTCTTTCGAAGGGGCCACTTGCCGGACTCTGGAGCCACTACAGGTTCCGATATAGAGTCCGGCGCAAAGTCCGGGAGGCTGCCTGACAGCGCCTCCGGAGCCTCCTCCTGATGGGTCCCTCTCCGGGATCCTACCTCGGCGTCCTCGTCAACGCGTGGGGTAGAGGCAGTCGGAAGTGAATCCACATCCGGCGGGGCCAACGACCCGCTCGATGAGTCGGGGAGATCGTCATCGGCCGGACTACGAACAGAATGTGGCATTAAGGACACTACGCGACACGAAAGAAATTGCACATCAAGGATCCGGATACTTACGATCTTGCCGGACGCCTGGCCCTTGGAGGCCACTCATCCTCGCCAACGCTGGTGTTGGCGAAACTGTCCGGGGGGATAGTCCTCCCCTTCTTGGACCCTTCGGCCTCCCCTATTGGGGAAGCCTTCCTCTTCTTCTCTCCCTCCTCCGGGAGAGAGTACTCTTCCTCCTCCTCGTCTTCGGGGGAGGAGTACGCCTCGTCGTCAGACGCCTGATTGCGGGAACTCTTTCGAGTCCCCGCGGCCACCTTCTTGGCCTTCTTCTCCCGCACCACGTGTGGTGCTGGAACCAGCAGCCCTGCTAAACGGGCGTTCTCTGGGTCCTCTGGCATGGGAGCCGGGATGATGATCTGCTTGGACTTCTCCATCCATTCCTGTCAAGGGAAAATAGAGATTGAAACCCTCTTAGAATCAATTTGATTACCACAAGTGTCCCATAAAGGGGTTGAATCACTTACCTCGTCAGCCGGATGCTGCGAGCGAAATCCACGATCTTCTGTCGCAGATGCGGGGGCTTCGGCGCCCTTAAACAGCACCCTCCAGGCGCCTTCGTATGTTGTATCAAAGAGCCCGCTTAGCGCCTGGTGCTGTTCCGAATTGAACTCCCACAGATTGAATGCCCGTTCTTGGCATGGGAGAATCCGGCGGATGAGCATGACTTGGACCACGTCGACGAGCCTGAGCTTACCGCTCACCAGTTTCTGGATGCAGGCTCGAAGTCCTGTCAGCTCCTTCGGATTGCCCCACGACAAGCCCTTCTCTTTCCAGGAGGTGAGCTGCGTGGGGACGCCAGATCTAAACTCGGGGCCGCCGCCCATGTGGGCTTGCGCGGCTCGGTGATGTAGAACCACCCTGATTGCCACCCCTTGACGGAGTCCACGAAGGCCCCTTCGAGCCAAAGAACGTTGGGCAACTTACCCAACATGGCGCCTCCGCATTCCACTTGCGTGCCCTTCACAGCCTTCGGCTTGACGTTGAAGGTCTTGAGCCACAGGCCGAAGTGGGGCCGGATGCAGAGGAAGGCCTCGCACACGACGATAAACGCCGAGATGTTGAGGATGAAGTTCGGCGCCAGATCGTGGAAATCCAAGCCGTAGTAAAACATGATCCCGCGGACAAATGGGTGTAGTGGAAAGCCTAGTCCGCGGAGGAAGTGGGGGAGGAAGACAACCCTCTCATGGGGCCCAGGGGTAGGGATGAGCTGCCCCTTGTCGGGCAGCCGATGCGCGATATCGCTGGAAAGATATCCGGCGCTGCGCAGTTCGGTGATATGCTCCTCCTTAACGGTGGAGGCCAACCATTTGCCTCCCGCTCCGGACATATTCGGAGAAGGTTGGGGCGAGATGCGCGAGCTTGGGCGTTGGAGCTTGAGTACGCGGAGATGGATAAGCAAAGGAGGAAGAAGGCGTAGGTGAGAAGGTAAATCCTTATCCCTTATATATAGGCGGACGAAAACTATGCGTCCCCACTGGCCTAATAAAACTCGCTTATCTCCCAAGCGCCACCATCAATGGCGCGGTTGGGTTACCCACGTCCGTATTGATGAGAATCCCGGAATAAGGGGAACACGATGTCTGCTTCGATAAGACGTGCCAAGGAAACCGCTTCGCTAAACGTGCTGAGGTGGTATAGTAAAAAACGATTCAAACAAAAGCTTGGTAGCGGTGTGATGTCACGCCGCATAATACGTCAGCAGATTGAACTGGTGTGTATTTTATTATCTCTATGGTGGAATGTGGAATTTATTTTGCAGAGCCGGACACTATCCTGGTGTTCATGATCTTCTCTGGATTATTCAAGGGAGGAACCCGCCTTGCAATGCCGAACATTATGCGCGCCAAACTTATCGTCATTGAAGCCTGGTTCAGGGGCTACTAAGGGAGTCCTGGACTAGGGGGTGTCCGGACAGCCGGACTATCATCGTCCGCCGGACTCCAAGACTACGAAAATACAATATTTAAGACTCCGTCCCGTGTCCGGATGGGACTTTCCTTGGCGTGGAAGGCAAGCTTGGCGATACGGATATGTAGATCTCCTACCATTGTAACCGACTCTGTGTAACCCTAGCCTCCTCCGGTGTCTATATAAACTGGAGGGCTTTAGTCCGTAGGACACAACATACATTACAACAATCATACCATAGGCTAGCTTTAGGGTTTAGCCTCCTTGATCTCGTGGTAGATGCACTCTTGTACTACCCATATCATCAATATTAATAAAGCAGGACGTAGGGTTTTACCTCCATCGAGAGGGCCCGAACCTGGGTAAAACATCGTGTCCCTCGTCTCCTGTTACCATCCGCCTAGACGCACAGTTCGGGACCCCCTACCCGAGATCCGCCGGTTTTGACACCGACAGCCGCGTTAGCCGATCATACGAAACGTAAGGCAGCAAAACACAGGAGCCGGGCAAACCCAACATTTGACCAAAGACATGACTCGGAGCTGATGCATATAAGGCCTAACTCGAGACGCCGAACACTCCCTAAGGTGTTCGGTCTTTATAATAACGGGCAGAACAATGCCCTAAGCCCCTAGTGTTCAGGTACAGGCAAGAATTTCTGGCGCGGCCGATGCCAAAACACCAGCCTCCTCGTTGGTTATGGTGAAAAACGTGGGATGTGATCAACAAAAGACAGTAAGAAAGGTTTACACATGGACTTAATCTGAAAAGAATCCTTGCGACGGGTCCCTACTGCATGTCTGCGCCTGTATCTCCGTTGTGCCGTATCCTGGACGGGTGTACACGTTGTTCATCTGTAAAAAGAGAGGAACTTAGCTTGAAAGGAAATCATGCAAAAAATGTAT
Organism: Triticum timopheevii; assembly: GCA_963921465.1. Lineage (NCBI taxonomy): Eukaryota > Viridiplantae > Streptophyta > Magnoliopsida > Poales > Poaceae > Triticum > Triticum timopheevii. Next base: position 245,440,033 of record OY997262.1, on the reverse strand, counting down.
TAAAAATTGAAGTATGAATAAATGAATAAAGCTAAGCCTATATTAGCTCATACACACAGCCCCTTGTAAAGGGGTGTGCGGCTAGGGAGCCCCTAGCTTATTTTATGCCGGACTCGTCTAGCCGTGTCCGGGGTCTTGCATGACCTTTTAGTGAGATGATGCCGCGTGGACCGGGCATTTTAAGTGTAAGAGATGCGTAGTGTGGTATTGCATTAAAGCGGACAAAAGCTTCACGTCCCAATAGTGCTTGATGGCTACTTTTGAATGGGGCGACATGAAAGAGTAGCTTTTCACGTCGGAAGTTGTTGGGTGACCCAAATACAACTTCTAGTAGTAAGGAGCCCGTGCACTTGGCGTAAGGGCCTAGCGTCACTCCTTTGAAGAAAGTGCAGCTATATCGAATTTTAGTAAGGTCTATCCCCAATTTGCGGATTGTGTCTGGATATAGCAGGTTTAAATCGCTGCCGCCGTCCATCAGGACTTGTGTGAATTGTAGTCCATCGATTATAGGATCCAATATCAGAGCAGTCCATCCTGCATTTCGAATACTTCTGGAATAATCCAGATGATCGAATGTAATTGGTTTTGACATCCAATCTCGAGGTTCCGCTGGGGTGGACCGTGCGACGCCTACTTTGGCGGGTGCCGCACTGTTGTTCCGTATTATCACATGAAGTGAATTTACTGTTTTGACTTCTTGTGGGAAAGTCTTCTATTTTCCAGTGCTCTGCTGGTGGGGTTTGTCATCATCCTCGCTTGGCGCGTCGAGCCCCTTGTGTTCAGCGTTGAGTCGGCCGGACTGTTTGAAAACCCAACAGTCTCGATGGGTGTGGTTTGCAGGCCTTCCGGAGGTGCTGTGGATTTGACATATCTGATCCAAAATTTTGTTTAAGCTGGATAGCTCGTCGCTGTTGTCCTTAAGAGGCAGTGTTTTGTTGTTCGGCCGCGAGCTTTTGAATTTGGTGTTGACCACCGTGTTCTTTGGGCTTTTTTCTTTATTTCTTCGCTAATCCTTTCTGCGCCGTGATTTTCCGTTTCCATCTCTTATCTCGGATGTACTCGGGTCGCTGGTGCTGCATCTTGCTAGCCAGCTGTCTTCCCCCATGCAAAAGCGGGTCATGAGGCTTGTTAGCGCGGCCATTGTTCTCGGCTTCTCTTGGCCGAGGTGTCTGGCGAGCCATTCGTCTCGGACATTATGTTTAAAAGCTGCTAAGGCTTCGGCGTCCGAACAATCGACTATTTGGTTCTTTTTGGTAAGGAACCTGTTCCAGAATTTGCGGGCTGACTCTCCGGGCTGTTGAGTTATGTGACTTAAATCGTCTGCATCCGGAGGGCGGACATAAGTCCCTTGAAAATTTGCTCTAAACGCGTCCTCAAGCTCTTCCCAACTTCCAACAGTATTTCCTGGGAGGCTTTTGAGCCAATGCCGAGCTGGCCCTTTGAGCTTGAGGGGTAGATATTTTATGGCGTGGAGATCATCTCCTCTGGCCATGTGTATGTGGAGGATGTAATCCTCAATCCAGACTCCAGGGTCTGTTGTTCCGTCGTATGCCTCTATGTTTACGGGTTTGAACCCCGCTGGAAATTCATGATCCAGCACCTCATCAGTGAAACATAGTGGGTGTGCAGCGCCCCTGTACTTGGGTGTGCCGTTGTCTTCAAATACTCGGCGTGTTGCGTTGCTTCCTGGGGCCCTCTTTTTTGGCCCATAAGTGGACCTTACCGGGCCGTCTATTTTCCGAGGATCAGGAGTCGTCTTGTGTGCGGCGCCGCTTGTCGCTTTTGGCCTGTCATCTGGTCGTCTATCCGGCCAGGCGCCTCTTTGCTTTTTGACTGTGGGGGCTCTATGGCCTCCTCGTCAAATTCTGGCAGCAGCTTGCGCTTTGGATAGCTCTTTGTTTGATGGCTATTGCCATATTTGTCCGCGGTCTTGAGTACTTTGCTCCACCTCATTCTGAGTATGTCTTCCGCTGTTTTGAGCTTCCGTTTTTCCTTTTTCAGACTTCTTGCAGTGGCGACCAGTCTTTTGTGCAGGTTCTTATGCTCCAGTGGTGTGTCGGCGTGAGTTCGTCTGGACTGTTGTTTTCGCCGGGCATGGATTGATTGTCCGATTCGTCTTGCTCGGATGGTTGCTTGGTTGCGTGTTTGTCGTCCGCTTGTTTGCCCTGCTCTATCGCTGGGTCATTGGGAGTCCTGTTTTTGTCGAGGCGGGACTTAGGGCGGCGTCTGCGTCACCATTTTGGTTGTTTGTCGGCAGAATTATCCTTTGTCGCGTCCCGTTGTTCCTCGTCATCGCTTTCTTTTGGGGTGTCCACCATATATACATCATGGGTTGGGGTGGCCTTCCAGTGCTCGGTGAGCGCTGGTTCTTGGTAGTCTCCAGCATTGTCGTCCATACCGTCGATGTCTTCGGAGTCATAGTCTAGCATGTCGGTTAGATCGTCGACAGTGTCTACGAAGTGGGTGGTGGGTGGGCTTTGAATTTCTTCGTCATCCGCATCACAACCGTCCTGACCGCAGTCCGGCCAGAGTTCTCCTAATAACGAGAGATGCTTTAGCGAATTCAGGATGTCACCAAAGGGTGAGTGCTGAAAGATGTCCGCGGCGGTGAACTCCATAATCGGCGCCCAATCGGATTCGATTGGCAGGGGAGCAGGAGGTTCGGAGTCCGGCAAGGAGTCCGGCGCCTCGGAATCACGAGTGAGGGAGTCCTGGACTAGGGGGTGTCCGGACAGCCGGACTATCATCGTCCGCCTGTCACGCCCAATATGCGACCCTATCCAAAAGGAACTCGAAAGTCCCACTAAGGATAGACCCGCATATTGAAACGCTTTTGCAAGGTGGATATCATTACATCAACATTACATAATAGATAGGGATACATACATAAGGCATACAATGCCACACGAATACAACAATACATCATACAAGAGATCAATATCTGACTACGGATGATACATAAATAGAAACTCAAACAATATCCACCCTGCTAGCCCAGGCTGCCGACCTGGAACCTATCCCCTGATCGAAGAAGAAGCAGAAGGAGAACTCCAAACAAGCAAACATCGCTCTCGCGTCATGATCATCACATAACCTATACCTGCAATTGTTGTTGTAGTAATCTATGAGCCATGAGGACTCAGCAAACCCATTACCATGGGTATCAAGACTAGCAAAGCTTAATGGGAAAGGAAGGGGTAAAGTGGTGAGGTTGCAGCAGCGACTAAGCATGATATGGTGGCTAACATACACAAATGAGAGCGAGAAGAGAAACAAAGGAACGGTCGTGAAGCTAGCAATGTTCAAGAGGTGATCCTGAACACCTACTTACGTCAAACATAACACAGAAACCGTGTTCACTTCCCGGACTCCGCCGAGAAGAGACCATCACGGCTACACACGCGGTTGATGCGTTTTAATTCGGATCTGGTGTCAAGTTATCTACAACCGGACATTAACAAATTCCCATCTGCCACATAACCGCAGGCACGGCTCTCGAAAGTTTAAACCCTGCAGGGGTGTCCCAACTTAGCCCATGACAAGCTCTCGCGATCAACGAAGGAATAGACCTTCTCCCAGGAAGACCCGATCAGTCTCGGAATCCCGTTTACAAGACATTTTGACAATGGTAAAACAAGACCAGCAAGACCGCCCGATGCGCCGACAATCCCGATAGGAGTTGCACAGATCTCGTTCTCAGGGCAACACCGGATGAGCACTCCGTACAACTAAAACCAGACCTCAAATTTCCTTGAGGGGGCGCTGCAAAGGACTCTAGTTTGGACCAACACTTAGACAAGCATTGGCCCGGGGGGGCTAAGATAAAGATGACCCTTGAGAGAGCGACTCCCAAGGGAAAAAGTAGGTGGTGGTGAGGCAAATGGTAAAACCAAGGTTGGGCCTTGCTGGACAAGTTTTATTCAAAGCGAACTGTCAGGGGGGTCCCATAAATCACCCGACCGCGTAAGGAACGCAAAATCCGGGAACATAACACCGGTATGACGGAAACTAGGGTGGCAAGAGTGGAACAAAACACCAGGCATAAGGCCGAGCCTTCCACCCTTTACCAAATATATAGATGCATTAATAACAGAAGAGATATTGTGATATCCCAACATAAACCATGTCCACCATGGAGAAATCTTCAACTTCACCTGCAACTAGCAACGCTATAAGAGGGGCTGAGCAAAAGCGGTAACATAGCCAAACAATGGTTTGCGTAGGAAAGGTGTCAAAGGTTAGAGGTTCATGGCAATATGGGATGGTTGGATAAACAGGTAATAGGTAGCGCAGCAAAGCGATAGAACGAAGCAACTAGCATAGCAATGATAGTAGTGAGATCCAGGGTAGCGGTTATCTTGCCTGAAATCCCGCAAGGAAGAAGAACGAGTCCATGAAGAAGATGAAGCCACGAAGACGAACCACACGGAGACGAACGAATCCTCACGATCGCAACGAAACGGGAACTATCGAGAAGAAGCACACAACATGGTAACACACCACACATAGACAAGACATGATGCACAACAAGCATGATGCACGACAAGGCTACATGAAGCTACTCATGGCAAGAGATGATGCAAACAAGAACAAAACATCAAGGCAAGTTTAAATGAGGCCGGGAACAACATATAACAATTCCGGTAAGTTCTCATATGCAAATTTCGAAATTGGTCCAGAACTGAACAAACCTTATGTTCAAGTTGTTAAACAGCAAGTTAAGATGCACCAAGATGATCTACACGAAATTCTAGTCAAGTTACATATAAAGTTCATTAGATTCGGAGCTACGGCCTAGAAGATATAAGCGAAACAAGTTAAACATGACATTGATGCAAAATGCACCCAAACATCAAGCAAACACACCAAAACAAGGATGCAACATGGTAATATGAAGCTACATGCAAAAACAAGCAAGTTTCATATAGAGCACACTCAAAACGAAGCAACGGTTCAACACACACACACTATACAAGTCATAGCAACAATCTGTCCATAACAGCAACTAGGCATCTTGCAAGCATCAAAACAATATGCTACAACACCCCAACATAAGAACAAAAGGCATGGGCATGAAGTACAGGTAAAGCACTACAAAACATGAACACTGAGCTATCTCCAGAAATCACTATAACATGCTCCAAAACACATGGTAAGATTGCAAATAATAACAGTTTCAGACTTTAGCAGAAATAACATCAGGTTGCAATGTTTAGAGCAAGCAAACAACATGTTACAGGAACATATCATGGCAAACAAAGGCATGGAATGAATCTACTAAAAGCATAGATCAAAAGACCCTTACTGACCAAGAGCCAAAAAGGCACAGAAAATATGATGGCACCCATGTAAACATGGCAAGTTATATTACAGATTCAAACATGGCAGAAACAACAATAAGTAGGCATGTTGGTGAGCTTGAATCACTCACCACAGAGCAATACATGGCATGGCAAGGCAGCCAACAGTAAGAAGACATGTTTATGAAGCTAAGCATGGCAAGAGCAAGTTCATAGGATGCATGGAACACTAGCAAAACACATGGGAACTAGTGAACTTAATGTTAACAGGCTGATAGCAACATTATCAAGAAACTTTGGAGCAAGATATGAACAATCTACAACAAGCTATAAATGCAACCAGAGGCATGGATGGATAGGGCATAACATGTAGATCAAAACATGTTTATAGAACATCTCTAGATTATGCATAGAATGATTAGTAGCAACATGTTTATATAGCATCACGAAATAACAGATTCAGCCTAGCAAAACAGCAACAGCAAGTACACTACTTAACAAGCTCGATTCACTCACCACAAGTCATTGCATGACAATATAAGCATAGCATCATCAAGAAGGCATGTTTATGAAACAAAACAAGTCAAGAACAAGTCCATAGCATGCAAGGATCAACTATAGCAAGCTTGGCCATATTGAATAACATGTAAACAATCTGCCAGGAAACATTTCGAAGCAAAAGTAGAGCACTCAAATGACATGCTAGACTACTCCATAATTGCAAAAAAGGGCATGAACGGATAGACAATAACCATATGTTCAAAACACCCTTACTTAAGTATCTCTAAATATGCATGGATCTCTCTGTAGCATCAAGTTTATATGGCATCAAAATAACAGCAGAACAGGGACTAAAATCAGCAATACCACGAAGCCTAGTTTGCATGCTTGTGCTAGTCATCACATTGATCACAAAAATACATGGCATACACCCCTGGAAAGATGGCATGGCATAGATCAAAACACATGTAGACATCAACCTCATAGGGTGCACACATCAAACATGGCAAAAATGATAAATGAGCAAGTTATAACAGTTTCAGCAGATTAACATCAACATGCACTCTTCCAGCAGCATTTCGGGCATCAAGATTAGCTCAAATGAAAATAATGCAATGGAATGAAATGAAGTACTCGTCGAGATGAACAATTTGACATATTACACGCACGAATCGGAGCTATAGATGAAGAGATACAACATGATGAACATGGCATGATTATGTGCAAATCTCAGGGACTTGGGGATTTCGGGGTCAACCTCCAGTTTTTGCACGGACTTCAAAGCGGCGCGGATCTCGCCGGATCCGCGAGGACGGCGGCCGGAGAGGGAGAAGAAGGGCCCGGAGAGGAGGGGGCCGGCGAGGGCGGCGCCGGATCCGGCCTCTCCGCGGCCGGATCTGGCCGGAGCGGTGCGGAAGCCGGCGGGGAGCGGCGGCGCCGGGCCTGGAGGAGGCGGAGGCCGCGGCGGGCGGCGGGGACCGAGACGGGCGCGGGGCGCGCCGCGGTGGTCCGGCGAGGCGGCGGGGTCGACGGCCAGCGAGGAGGCGGTGCTGCGGGTGGCGGCGGCGGGCGCGGAGCGCGGCGGCGGAGCAGGCGTCGGCGCGGGAGGCGGGGCGCGTGGGCTCGCGCGGGCCCGGCGTGGGCTCGCGGGCCGGCGGCGGCGCGCGGGCGCCGGGGTGAATGGCGGCGTGCCACGTGGCGGCGGCGGGGCGACCCAGACGTGTCCGCTACGGCCGGACGTGTCCGGTGGCGGCGGGGACGAAAAATGGCTAGGGTTTGGACTGCGGAAATGATCCGGGATTTCGGGGGAGGGGCTAGTTTTATAGGTAGAGGGAGCTAGGAGAGTCCAAATGAGGTGCGGTTTTCGGCCACGCGATCGTGATCGAACGACCGAGAGCATGGAGGGGAGTTTGGTGGGCTTTGGGCCACTTTGGAAGGGGTGTTGGATTGCACACAAAAGAGGCCTTGCGGTTACCCGGTTAACCGTTGGAGTACCAAACGACCTCCAAATGGCACGAAACTTGATAGGCGGTCTACCGGTGCTATACCAAGGCCGCTTGGCAAACCTCAGGCCATTCCGAGAACGTTTAACACCTGCACAAGAGAAGAGGCAAAAAGGGGACGCCGGAGGACATAGGAGCGCCGGATTGCAAAACGGACAACGGGGAAAATGCTCGGATGCATGAGACGAACACGTATGCAAAATGAAATGCACATGATGACATGATATGAAATGCATATGATGACATGGCAAAGTGCAACACGCAAGCAAATGACATGGCAACAACGATGAATAACTGGCAGACACCTGGCGCATCGAATCCGGGGCGTTACAACACTCCTCCACTAACAAGAGATCTCGTCCAGAGATCTTAGGACCGAGACGGAAGGGAAAAGGGATGAGGTGAAACAAGAAATCAAGGGAAGAATCAAAGAATCAAGAGCACTCGAGAAGAAGAGAGGAATGATGAGAATGACGAGAATCAAATGCTCATGGAAACAAGATAGACTCTGAAATGACTCGTTCTAACTGGAGTGGTTAGAATGAGAAAAGAAACGGATAAGACTGAAACGATTTATGGAGCACTCCGGCTGAAAAAGGAAGGATTAGAACAAGAACTTTAGAGGATGGAATGATACTTGATGAACTCTTGAAGTATGAATTAAATTATGAAGAACCACCATGAAGAACTCCGGTGACCAAAGGATAACGAGATAAAATGAAGGATGAAAGAATAGATGAGTGTTGCGATGATTTAGATGGAGGTTCCGACGAAATGGCCGAGGAAATTTGAACTCCAGAAAAGAAAAGATGAAACACTTGGAAGTAGAATTTATTCATCAAGAACAAACTCCGAAGAAAGGGGTTAATAACTTGGATGAAATAAGAATAAGATTTATTGTATGCTTATCCTTCATCAAATTAAATTGATGACAAGCAATGGATTTTGCATACTACTTATTCTTGTTGAAAAGGATTGAGACGTGACATATCGCAAACTTGAGAATGTCTTCATGAACCACCGGTAGGATTGAAAAGAACGAATGGATTAAAAAGATAATCAAGGAAAAAGTATCATGGACGAACCACCGTAAGAATTTGGAAATGACTGATGAAAGAGTATGGATCACCGGGAAGAATTAGAAGAAAAATATGCTTGAGGGGATTTAGATGCAAAAGAACGAAGAGATCGCAAATTGATTGAAGAATACTTGAACGAAGCACCGGAAGAATATTGAGACGAACGAAGGGGCACGAATATAGAATAATTGGATAACGAATCTGAAAACTTATAATGAAGAAATCTTCCGAAAAGATGGCCTCCGGATGATCGAGAGAGAAAGCAACTCCTGAAATGCTCCGGATGGATGAAAAGAATTTGCATGACTTGAAACAATTTGATAGGATAACATCGAGCTAGCACCGCGAATCACCGGGAGAACGGGCAAGATTTAGAGGGAAAACTCTTCTTCGGTCTTCAAATGACGACGAAAAACACCAACAAAATTACTGAGATACTCCGGAAGAATGAGAAGAGCAAAGGTTGAATCGGCAATGACAAGAATTGAAATCGATCTTGAAAAGGCATGTGACTGATGAAACTCATTCTTACATCACACTTGAAAAGAATTGAGAATAACTCCGGGGGAATTAGAAGAGTCAGGTAAGATCCTGGGAAAAGACTTGTGGGTTAGGGCCCACTAAAAGAAAAACACCGTTGAAAAGGATGTTGAACAGATAAAAGATGCACCGGGACAATTGAAATAATTGAATGAGGTGGCAACCTCGAATTAATTAGAACACAGACGAATCTCCTGAGATGTCTTGAAAACTCTAAAAGGATAAAATGGCCAGAGGCGAACGAGCAAAGGGAAATACTTGATCCCAGGAAAAGAATATGATCAACCCGAAAAAACTTGAATTGAGTCCACCGGAGAAGAAAAAAAGAGATGAAGAATGTCGGATGAAACGAGAATTCACCAGTTGAAACAATTGAGGGAAGACTGAATAGGCTCCGCACGAATGAAATTGATGCTCGAAAGAGACTCAGGCTCTGGGAAGAAGAGGGTGGGAGGGCGGGAAAACAAAGGCAACTTGGAAGGGGAAACAACGAATAACTTGAAGAGAAAACACCGGTTGAAATCATTGATGAAAGAAAGCAAAGACTTCGCACGAGTAGGAAGGATACTCGATTACGGACTCCGGTTCCGAGAGGAAGAAGGGTGGGCGGGTGGGAAAAGAAAACAACTGAGGATTGAACTTGGCAAAGATGAAGAGGCTCGAGTCAACTTGACGAGAGATGCACCGGATGAAAAGAGATGAGGAACAACGATCGGAAAACCAACTGCGGGAACCTAAAGAAAAATTTGAATGGGAAGAGGAGTAATTCAAAACACCTACGTCGAGATTCCTCACCAGAGCGACGAAGGGGCAGAGGAGTAAAAGGAATTCCTCCTCTCCGATATAACTAGACTCCGAAAATAGTTTTCTTCTAGACTCAACAATGGCCAAACTACACGATCAATCAAGGGGGGCTCCTAAGGTCGGTCGAGGCTCTGATACCAACTTGTCACGCCCAATATGCGACCCTATCCAAAAGGAACTCGAAGGTCCCACTAAGGATAGACCCGCATATTGAAACGCTTTTGCAAGGTGGATATCATTACATCAACATTACATAATAGATAGGGATACATACATAAGGCATACAATGCCACACGAATACAACAATACATCATACAAGAGATCAACATCCGACTACGGATGATACATAAACAGAAACTCAAACAATATCCACCCTGCTAGCCCAGGCTGCCGACCTGGAATCTATCCCCTGATCGAAGAAGAAGCAGAAGGAGAACTCCAAACAAGCAAACATCGCTCTCGCGTCATGATCATCGCATAACCTGTACCTGCAACTGTTGTTGTAGTAATCTATGAGCCACGAGGACTCAGCAATCCCATTACCATGGGTATCAAGACTAGCAAAGCTTAATGGGAAAGGAAGGGGTAAAGTGGTGAGGTTGCAGCAGCGACTAAGCATGATATCGTGGCTGACATACGCAAATGAGAGCGAGAAGAGAAACAAAGGAACGGTCGTGAAGCTAGCGATGATCAAGAGGTGATCCTGAACACCTACTTACGTCAAACATAACACAGAAACCGTGTTCACTTCCCGGACTCCGCCGAGAAGAGACCATCACGGCTACACACGTGGTTGATGCGTTTTAATTCGGATCTGGTGTCAAGTTATCTACAACCGGACATTAACAAATTCCCATCTGCCACATAACCGCGGGCACAGCTCTCGAAAGTTTAAACCCTGCAGGGGTGTCCCAACTTAGCCCATGACAAGCTCTCGCGATCAACAAAGGAATAGACCTTCTCCCAGGAAGACCCGATCAGTCTCGGAATCCCGGTTTACAAGACATTTTGACAATGGTAAAACAAGACCAGCAAGACCGCCCGATGCGCCGACAATCCCGATAGGAGCTGCACATATCTCGTTCTCAGGGCCACACCGGATGAGCACTCCGTACAACTAAAACCAGACCTCAAGTTTCCTTGAGGGGCGCTGCAAAGGACTCTAGTTTGGACCAACACTTAGACAAGCATTGGCCCGGGGGGGCTAAGATAAAGATGACCCTCGAGAGAGCGACTCCCAAGGGAAAAAGTAGGTGGTGGTGAGGCAAATGGTAAAACCAAGGTTGGGCCTTGCTGGACAAGTTTTATTCAAAGCGAACTGTCAGGGGGGTCCCATAAATCACCCGACCGCGTAAGGAACGCAAAATCTGGGAACATAACACCGGTATGACAGAAACTAGGGCGGCAAGAGTGGAACAAAACACCAAGCATAAGGCCGAGCCTTCCACCCTTTACCAAATATATAGATGCATTAATAACATAAGAGATATTGTGATATCCCAACATAAACCCTGTCCACCATGGAGAAATCTTCAACTTCACCTGCAACTAGCAACGCTATAAGTGGGGCTGAGCAAAAGCGGTAACATAGCCAAACAACGGTTTGCATAGGAAAGGTGTCAAAGGTTATAGGTTCATGGCAATGTGGGATGGCTGGATAAACAGGTAATAGGTAGCGCAGCAAAGCGATAGAACGAAGCAACTAGCATAGCAATGATAGTAGTGAGATCCAGGGTAGCGGTCATCTTGCCTGAAATCCCGCAAGGAAGAAGAACGAGTCCATGAAGAAGATGAAGCCACGAAGACGAACCACACGGAGACGAACGAATCCTCACGATCGCAACGAAACGGGAACTATCGAGAAGAAGCACACAACATGGTAAACACACCACACATAGACAGGACATGATGCACAACAAGCATGATGCATGACAAGGCTACATGAAGCTACTCATGGAAAGAGATGATACAAACAAGAACAAAACATCAAGGCAAGTTTAAATGAGGCCGGGAACAACATATAACAATTCCGGTAAGTCCTCATATGCAAATTTCGAAATTGGTCCAGAACTGAACAAACCTTATGTTCAAGTTGTTAAACAGCAAGTTAAGATGCACCAAGATGATCTACACGAAATTCTAGTCAAGTTACATATAAAGTTCATTAGATTCGGAGCTACGGCCTAGAAGATATGAGCAAAACAAGTTAAACATGGCATTGATGCAAAATGCACCATAACATCAAGCAAACACACCAAAACAAGGATGCAACATGGTAATATGAAGCTACATGCAAAAACAAGCAAGTTTCATATAGAGCACACTCAAAACGAAGCAACGGTTCAACACACACACACTATACAAGTCATAGCAACAATCTGTCCATAACAGCAACTAGGCATCTTGCAAGCATCAAAACAATATGCTACAGCACCCCAACATAAGAACAAAAGGCATGGGCATGAAGTACAGGTAAAGAACTACAAAACATGAACATTGAGCTATCTCCAGAAATCACTATAACATGCTCCAAAACACATGGTAAGATTGCAAATAATAACAGTTTCAGACTTTAGCAGAAATAACATCAGGTTGCAATGTTTAGAGGAAGCAAACAACATGTTACAGGAACATATCATGGCAAACAAAGGCATGGAATGAATCTACTAAAAGCATAGATCAAAAGACCCTTACTGACCAAGAGCCAATAAGGTATAGAAAATATGATGGCACCCATGTAAACATGGCAAGTTATATTACAGATTCAAACATGGCAGAAACAACAATAAGTAGGCATGTTGGTGAGCTTGAATCACTCACCACAGAGCAATACATGGCATGGCAAGGCAACCAACAGTAAGAAGACATGTTTATGAAGCTAAGCATGGCAAGAGCAAGTTCATAGGGTGCATGGAACACTAGCAAAACACATGGGAACTAGTGAACTTAATGTTAACAGGCTGATAGCAACATTATCAAGCAACTTTGGAGCGAGATATGAATAATCTACAGCAAGCTATAAATGCAACCAGAGGCATGGATGGATAGGGAATACCATGTAGATCAAAACATGTTTATAGAACATCTCCAGATTATGCATGGAATGATTAGTAGCAACACGTTTATATAGCATCACGAAATAACAGATTCAGCCTAGCAAAACAGCAACAGCAAGTACACTACTTAACAAGCTCGATTCACTCACCATAAGTCATTGCATGACAATATAAGCATAGCATCATCAAGAAGGCATGTTTATGAAACAAAACAAGTCAAGAACAAGTCCATAGCATGCAAGGATCAACTATAGCAAGCTTGGCCATATTGAATAACATGTAAACAATCTGCCAGGAAACATTTTGAAGCAAAAGTAGAGCACTCAAATGACATGCTAGACTACTCCATAATTGCAAAAAAGGGCATGAATGGATAGAAAATAACCATATGTTCAAAACACTCTTACTGAAGTATCTCTAAATATGCATGGATCTCTCTGTAGCATGAAGTTTATATGGCATCAAAATAACAGCAGAACAGGGACTAAAATCAGCAATACCACGAAGCCTAGTTTGCATGCTTGTGCTAGTCACCACATTGATCACAAAAATACATGGCATACACCCCTGGAAAGATGGCATGGCATAGATCAAAACACATGTAGACATCAACCTCATAGGGTGCACACATCAAACATGGCAAAAATGATAAATGAGCAAGTTATAACAGTTTCAATAGATTAACATCAACATGCACTCTTCCAGCAGCATTTCGGGCATCAATATGAGCTCAAATGAAAATGATGCAATAGAAAGAAATGAAGTACTCATCGAGACGAAATATTTGACATATTACACGCATGAATCGGAGCTACAGATGCAGAGATACAGCATGATGAACATGGCATGATTATGTGCAAATCTCAGGGACTTAGGGATTTCGGGGTCAACCTCCAGTTTTTGCACGGACTTCAAAGCGGCGCGGATCTCGCCGGATCCGCGAGGACGGCGGCCGGAGAGGGAGAAGAAGGGCCCGGAGAGGAGGGGGCCGGCGAGGGCGGCGCCGGATCTGGCCTCTCCGCGGCCGGATCTGGCCGGAGCGGCGCGGAAGCCGGCGGGGAGGAGCGGCGCCGGGCCGGGAGGAGGCGGAGGCCGCGGCGGGCGGCGGGGACCGAGGCGGGCGCGGAGCGCGCCGCGGTGGTCCGGCGAGGCGGCGGGGTCGACGGCCAGCGAGGAGGCGGCGCTGCGGGCGGCGGCGGCGGGCGCGGAGCGCGGCGGCGGAGCAGGCGTCAGCGCCGGAGGCGGGGCGCGTGGGCTCGCTCGGGCCCGGCGCGGGCTCGCGGGCCGGCGGCGGTGCGCGGGCGCCGGGGCAAATGGCGGCGTGCCACGTGGCGGTGGCGGGGCGACCCGGACGTGTCCGGCTGCGGCCGGACGTGTCCGGTGGCGGCGGGGAAGAAAAATGGCTAGGGTTTGGACTGCGGAAATGATCCGGGATTTCGGGGGAGGGGCTAGTTTTATAGGTAGAGGGAGCTAGGAGAGTCCAAATGAGGTGCGGTTTTCGGCCACGCGATCGTGATCAAACGACCGAGAGCATGGAGGGGAGTTTGCTGGGCTTTGGGCCACTTTGGAAGGGGTGTTGGGCTGCACACAAAAGAGGCCTTGCGGTTACCCGGTTAACTGTTGGAGTACCAAATGACCTCCAAATGGCACGAAACTTGACAGACGGTCTACCAGTGCTATACCAAGGCCGCTTGGCAAACCTCGAGCCATTCCGAGAACGTTTAACACCCGCACAAGAGAAGAGGCAAAAAGGGGACGCCGGAGGACATAGGAGCGCCGGATTGCAAAACGGACAACGGGGAAAATGCTCGGATGCATGAGACAAACACGTATGCAAAATGAAATGCACATGATGACATGATATGAAATGCATATGATGACATGGCAAAGTGCAACACACAAGCAAATAACATGGCAACAACGACGAATAACTGGCAGACACCTGGCGCATCGAATCCGGGGCGTTACACCACCGGACTCCAAGACTACGAAGATACAAGATTGAAGACTACGTCCCGTGTCCGGATGGGACTTTCCTTGGCGTGGAAGGCAAGCTTGGCGATACGGATATGTAGATCTCCTACCATTGTAACCAACTCTGTGTAACCCTAGCCTTCTCCGGTGTCTATATAAACCGGTGGGCTGTAGTCCGTAGGACACGACATACATTACAACAATCATACCATAGGCTAGCTTTAGGGCTTAGCCTCCTTGATCTCGTGGTAGATCCACTCTTGTACTACCCATATCATCAATATTAACCAAGCAGGACGTAGGGTTTTACCTCCATCAAGAAGGCCCGAACCTGGGTAAAACATCGTGTCCCTTGTCTCCTGTTACCATCCGCCTAGACGCACAGTTCGGCACCCCCTACCCGAGATCCGCCGGTTTTGACACCAACATTGGTGCTTTCATTGAGAGTTCCTCTGTGTCGTTACCGATAGGCTTGATGGCATCTTCAACCAACAACGCTGTCCAGGGTGAGACTTTTCCCCCTGGACAGATCTTCATATTCGGCGGCTTTGCACTGCGGGCTAATTCACTTGGCCATCTGGAGCAGATCGAAAGCTACGCCCCTGGCCATCAGGTCAGATTCGGAAGTCTAAACATCACGGCCGATGTCCGCGGAGACTTGATCTTCGACGTGCTCGAGCCACAGCCAAGCGAACCGCACTGTTACAATGGGCACGATCTAGCTCTACCGCCGAACAGTGCCTTGGTGGCCGCACAAGAATCCGCTCTGGCCCTTAGACCGGAGCCGATCGCCCAGATCTAGGACCGGTGGCTGGACACCACCTCGGGGGCTTCAACTTCACGGCGATGGAGCCGAACACTAGCCTTGTCCCTCGCGAAACTCGTGACTCCGAGGTGCCGGACTCCTTGCCGGACTCCGGACCTCCCATGCCCCTGCCAATCGAATCTGATTGGGCGCCGATTATGGAATTCACCGCCGCGGACATCTTCCAATACTCGCCCTTCGGCAACATCCTAAATTCGCTAAAGCATCTCTCGTTATCTGGAGAGCCCTAGCCGGATTATGGCCAGGATGGTTGGGATACGGACGACGAAGAAATTCAGAGCCCACCCACAACCACTTTGTAGCCACTGTCGACGATCTTACCGACATGCTAGACTACGACTCCGAAGACATCGACGCTATGGAGGACGATGCCAGAGACGAACAGGAACCAGCGCCTATAGGGCACTGGAAGACCACCTCATCATACGACATATACATGGTGGACACCCCAAAAGACGGGGACGACGAAGAAGCAGCGGAGGCAGATTCCTTAAAGAAACAGCCCAAGCGCCGACGTCAGCGGCGCCGCTCTAAATCCCGCCATAGCAAGAATGGAGATTCCGGCACAGGAGATAATAATACCCCAGAGAGTGCCGAAGATAATCCCCTCCAGCAAGACTCAGCGCAGGAGGATGCAGAAGCAAGCCCTCACGAGAGGGCGGCAGACGAAGAGGTCGAGGATTATAACTATATACCTCCTTCCGAAGACGAGGCAAGCCTCAACGACGACGAATTCGTCGTGCCCGAGGATCCCGTCGAACAACAGCGTTTTAAACGCAGGCTTATCGCCACGGCAAATAGCCTAAAGAAAAAGCAGCAGTAGCTTCAAGCTGATCAGGATCTGCTGGCCGATCGATGGACCGAGGTCCTCGCGGCCGAAGATTTTAAACTCGAATGCCCCTCCAAAAGCTACCCTAGACGCAAGTTGCTCCCCCGATTGGAGGAGGAAGCATACATACCTTCATCACCAACGCACGATACGGCCGACCGACCACCCCGTGGCCGTGACAGAGAGGCATCCAGACCCTCCACAAAGACCGTACCCCGGCATCGCTCCAAAAGTTCGAAGCCAAGAGGGAACGCGCCGGACATGCGAGACGTATTGGAGGACAAAGCAAGACAATCCAGATCCATCTGCAGATCACGAGGGCGCCCCACGACCCACGACGAATACCATCGCGCCGAATACAATAACCCCGGCCGGGCCGAACACAGCAGACAACGCTCTCTCGAGCTGCGTCGTGATATTTCTCAATATAGAGGCGCCGCACACCCGCTATGCTTCACTGACGAAGTAATGGATCATCAAATCCCTGAAGGGTTTAAACCCGTAAACATCGAATCCTACGATGGCACAACAGACCCCGCGGTTTGGATCGAGGATTATCTCCTTCACATCCATATGGCCCGCGGCGACGATCTCCATGCCATCAAATACCTCCCACTCAAGCTTAAAGGACCAGCTCGGCATTGGCTTAACAGCTTGCCCGCAGAGTCAATTGGGTGTTGGGAAGACCTGGAAGCCACATTCCTCGACAATTTCCAGGGCACGTATGTGCGGCCACCAGACGCCGATGACCTAAGCCACATAATTCAGCAGCCAGAGGAATCGGCCAGACAATTCTGGACACGGTTCTTGACAAAGAAAAACCAAATCGTCGACTATCCGGATGCAGAGGCCCTCGCAGCCTTCAAACATAACATCCGTGACGAGTGGCTAGCCCGGCACCTGGGACAGGAAAAGCCGAAATCCATGGCAGCACTCACATCGTTAATGACCCGCTTTTGCGCGGGAGAGGATAGCTGGTTAGCTCGCAGCAACAACCTCAGTAAAAATTCTGGCAGTTCGGATACTAAGGACCACAACGGCAGGTCACGTCGAAGCAAAAATAAACGCCGCATTAACGGCGATGATAAGGAGGATACGGCAGTCAACGCGGATTCCGAGGCTCTAAACCCGGTCAGCGGAAGAAGCCATTCAAAAGAACCACTCCGGGTCCCTCCAACTTGGACCGAATACTCGACCGCTTATGCCAGATACATGGCACCCCTGGAAAGCCAACCAATCACACCAACAGAGATTGCTGGGTGTTCAAGCAGGCAGGCAAGTTAATTGCCGAAAACAATGACAAGGAGCTAAATAGCGACGACGAGGAAGAGACCCGACCGCCAAACAATAGAGGACAGAAGGGTTTCCCCCCACAAGTGCGGACGGTAAACATGATTTACGCAACCCATATACCTAAGAGGGAGCGGAAGCATGCACTAAGGGACGTCTATGCGATGGAGCCAGTCGCCCCAAAGTTCAATCCATGGTCCTCTTGTCCGATCACTTTCGATCGAAGAGACCATCCGACCAGCATACCCCATGGCGGATTTGCCGCATTGGTTTTAGACCCAATCATCGATGGATTTCACCTCACGAGAGTCCTGATGGACGGCGGCAGTAGCCTGAACCTGCTTTATTAGGATACAGTGCGCAAGATGGGCATAGACCCCTCAAGGATTAAACCTACAAAGACAACTTTTAAAGGTGTCATACCAGGTGTGGAAGCCAATTGTACAGGCTCAGTCACACTGGAAGTGGTCTTCGGATCCCCGGACAATTTCCGGAGCGAGGAGTTAATCTTCGACATAGTCCCGTTCCGCAGCGGCTATCACGCCCTGCTCGGACGAACCGCGTTTGCAAAGTTCAAAGCAGTGCCGCATTATGCATACCTCAAGCTCAAGATGCCAGGCCCTCATGGAGTCATCACGGTCAACCGAAATACGGAACGCTCCCTCCGAACGGAGGAACATACAGCGGCTCTCGCGGCAGAAGTACAGAGCAGCCTTTTAAGGCAATTTTCGAGTCCGGCCGTTAAACGGCCGGATATAGCAAAACGCGCCCGAAGCAATACCAACCAAGACCACCTGGCACGATCAGAGCACGTGTAGCAATGTGGCCCTAACCCCCGCCCTCGCATGATTGCAAGAACAACCCTCCGCGTACATCATTACGCTTTGGAGATACCATGGGCGTAGGGGAAGGGGCATGATCACAATGGACCCAGAGTGCGGCTCGACCACACCAGGGGCTCGCAAGTGTGCCACTCTTTTTTCTTATTTTTCTTCTTTGTATACACAGGACTCCGTTAACCAGAGGCCCTGTCCGGCGGTGAACCTGCCGAACTCACGATGCAACAGCCAGGGAAACAAGAAGGCTGCGACGAACACTCAGGTGGTCTTAATTACGAGCATTAAATTCGATTATATACACCAAGTCCGCAGCTCATCCCTGGAGGGGGACATGTTTAATTAGTCCAAATCCCTTGCTTACCGCACTATTTGTATCAGTCCGCACTCATAGCAGACTTCCTTTAATAAATAATGCAGCACTTTTCGACTGCAATTACATTACTTTTTATATATATATATGTTCATTACATGACATCTTGCACCCGTATATTTTGGTACGGCCTAATACACCAGGGGCTTATGTTCCCCGCATTATGGTGTGATAAGTCCGAACACTTTCATAAGTGCGGCACCCCGAACTTATAGCATTATATGAATCGGCTCCGAGTCAAGTCTTGGGTCAATAGTTGGGTTTGCCCGGCTCCCACGTTTTGGTGCCTTACGTTCCGTTCTGTCGGCTAAGGTGGCACTGGGAGAGCCACTGTGATTGCGCCCCGGTTGAGCCGGGCGAGCGCCTCAGTGGAGAAAGCTAAAACTGACCGGCATGATAAGACGAGAGACTGGTCGCTGTTCGGGAGGTCTTTTCGGGTACTTAAAGACTCACGCCGCTTCGAGCGAAGTTCCAGATAATGTCCGACGAAGGCGTGGATAGCGCCCCGGATTCGGTCTTCCGAATACCAGGGGCTTCGCCGAAATTTAAAATTATAGAATTCTATGGCTAAGTGAGAGTGTTCAAGCATTATAAGTCCGGTTGCCTTGTTCGTTGTGTTGAGCGCCTCCCTAGACGGACCCAAAAATGGGAGCAAGAGTGCTCAAGTTTATCCCGAACACCCCAGCACTCGCGGCTCGGGGGCTGAAGCCAACGACTTGCCATCTCTCAGATTTTATAAACGGCCGCACAGAAGGTAATATTTTAAATCAAACAAGCGTTGCTTAAAGCGCATATGAACAAAGTTTTCAGCGCACAGGATAATACATAGCGAGTTTACTCAAAAATTACATCTCTAGGGCATTCATCCGCAATATCGCGGGCTCCCTTCAGGATAGTTTTATAATACATTTCGGGCGTGCGATACTCCTTGCCCGGTGGCGGTGGGTCAGTGAGAAGCTTCTCCGCATCCAGCCTGCCCCAATGCACCTTTGTGCGGGCAAGGGCCCGACGAGCACCTTCAATACAGGCGGAGCGCTTGATTACCTCCACCCAGGGGCACGCATCCACCAGCCGCCGCATCAGGCCAAAGTAGCTTCCAGGCATGGCCTGTCCAGGCCACAGCCGGACTATAAGGCCCTTCATGGCCTCCTCAGCTACCTTGTGGAGTTCGACCAGCTGCTTCAACTGGTCGCTTGGGGGCACCGGACGGCCGGCCTCAGTGTACTGAGACCAGAAGACCTTCTCCGTTGAGCTCCCCTCCTCGCCACGGTAAAATGCGGCGGCATCGGACAAACTGCGCGGCAGATCTGCAAACGCCCCTGGAGAGCTCCGAATGCGGGTAAGTGTCAAGTAGTTTACATTAACATGCTTGCTTTACATGAAAAATGCCTTACCCGCCGCTATCTTATTTACATCTTCAACCTCCTGAAGGGCCTTACGGGCCTCGGCCTTGGCGGACTTGGCACTTTCTAGAGCCGAGGCAAGCTCGGACTCTCGAGTCTTGGAGTCATGCTCCAAGCTCTCATGCTTCTCCATGAGAGCCTGGAGCTCTTGCCGTACTTTCGCCACCTGCGCCTCCCTCTTTTCTCGCTCTGCCCGTTCCGCGGCCGCACTGCGTTCGGCCGCGGACACAGCCTCCTTCAGGGCTGCCACCTCGTTCGTGGCCCCTGCAATACCCATATTATCCTTGTTAATTTTATTGCAACCAAAATCCTTTTCTGTAAGGTAACTATTCAAAGTGGTGTTAATTACCTTCTTTGTCCTCGAGTTGCTTCCTGGCATGGCCGAGCTCTTACTCGGACTGCTCGAGATCCTGCTTTAACGCACCGACCTCCGCAGTCAGTGCGGCAGAGGTCAGCAGCGCAGCCTGCAAACCCATATTGACATATTTAAAGCAACCCTGCGTATATCTTCCTAGATCCTCAGTCCGGCTTTTCTTTCCGAACACCGAACTGAGCATCAGGGGCTACTGTCTATGCAGTATTACATTACATAATTATAACTTCTTACCTCAAAGCCTGTTAGAAGGCTACTGCAGGCTTCAGTCAGCCCGCTCTTGGCGAGCTGAACCTTCTGAATCACCGCACTCATGATAGTGCGGTGTTCTTCCTCGATGGAAGCGCCTTTGAGCGCCTCCAGCAAGTTGTCCGGCGCCTCCGGTTGGACGGAGGCCGCCGGCGTCATGGTCTTACCCTTCTTTCGAAGGGGCCGCCTGCCGGACTCCGGAACCATTGCAGGTTCCGATGTAGAGTCCGGCGCAAAGTCCGGGAGGCTGCCTTGCGGCGCCTCCGGAGCCTCCTCCTGATGGGTCCCTCTCTGGGATCCCACCTCGGCGTCCTCATCAACGCGGGGATGGAGGCAGTCGAAAGTGAATCCACATCCGACGGGGCCAACGACCCGCTCAATGAAGCGGGGAGATCATCATCGGCCGGACTGTGGACAGTATGGGGCATTAGAAAGGCACTATGTGGCACGAAAGAAATTTCAGATTATACAGGGATCCGGATACTTACGATCTCGCTGGAGGTCTGGCCCTTGAAGGCCACTCCTCTTCGCCAACATTGGTGTTGGCGGAGCTGTCCAGGGGAATAGTTCTCCCCCTCTTGGACCCTTCGGCCTCCCCTATTGGGGAAGCCTTCCTTTTCCTCTCTACCTCCTCCGGGAGAGAGTCTTCTTCCTCCTCCTCGTCTTCGGGGGAGGAGTCTGCCTCGTTGTCGGACGCCTGATTACGGGAACTCTTTCGAGTCCTCGTGGCCACCTTCTTGGCCTTCTTCTCCGGCACCACGTGCGGTGCCGGAACCAGCAGCCCCGCTAGACGGGCGTTCACTGGTTCTTCTGGCATGGGAGCCGGACAGATGAGCTGCTCGGCCTTCTCCATCCATTCCTGCCAAAGGAAAAGAGAGATTGAAACCCTTTTAGAATCAATCTATTTACCACAAGTGTCCCGTAAAGGGGTTGAATCACTTACCTCGTCAGCTGGATGCTGCGAGCGAAATCCGCGATCTTCCGTCGCGGATGCGGGGGCTTCGGCGCCCTTAAACAGCACCCTCCAGGCGCCTTCGTACGTTGTGTCGAAGAGGCGCTTAGCGCCTGGTGCTGTTCCGGATTGAACTCCCACAGATTGAATGCCTGTTCTTGGCATGGGAGAATCCGGCGGATGAGCATGACTTGGACCACATCGACGAGCCTGAGCTTATTATTCACCAGCTTCTGGATACAGGCTCGGAGTCCCGTCAGCTCCTTCGGATTGCCCCACAACAAGCCCTTCTCTTTCCAGGAGGTGAGCTGCATGGGGATGCCAGATCTGAACTCGAGGGCCGCCGCCCACGTGGGTTCATGTGGCTCGGTGATGTAGAACCACCCCGATTGCCACCCCTTAACGGAGTCCACGAAGGCCCCTTTGAGCCAAAGAACGTTGGGCATCTTGCCCAACATGGCGCCTCCGCATTCCGCTTGCGTGCCCTTCACAACCTTCGGCTTGACGTTGAAGGTCTTGAGCCACAGGCCGAAGTGGGGCCGGATGCAGAGGAAGGCCTCACACACGACGATAAACGCCGAGATGTTGAGGATGAAGTTTGGCGCAAGATCGTGGAAGTCCAGGCCGTAGTAGAACATGAGCCCCTGGACAAAAGGGTGAAGTGGAAAACCCAGTCCGCAGAGGAAGTGGGGGAGGAAAACAACCCTCTCATGGGGCCCGGGGGTAGGGATGAGCTGCCCCTCGTCGGGCAGCCGATGAGCGATGTCGCCGGAAAGGTATCCGGCGCTGCGTAGCTTGGTGATGTGCTCCTCCTTAACGGTGGAGGCCAACCATTTGCCTCCTGCTCCGGACATGGTCGGAAAAGGTCGAGGCAAGATGCGCGAGCTTGGGCGTTGGAGCTTGAGTGCGCAGAGATGGATAAGCAAAGGAGGAAGAAGGCGTAGGTGAGAAGGTAAATCCTTATCCCTTATATAGGCGGGTGAAGACTATACGTCCCCCACCGGCCTGGTAAAACTCGCTTATCTCCCAAGCGCCACCGTCAATGGCGCGGTTGGGTTACCCACGTCCATATTGATGAGAATCCCGGAATAAGGGGAACACGATCTCTGCTTTGACAGGACGTGCCAAGGAAGCCGCTTCGCTAAACGTGCTGAGGTGGTATAATAAAAAACGATTCAAGTAAAGGCTTGGTAGCAGTGTGATGTCATGCCACATAATACGTCAGCAGATTGGACTTGTGTACATTTTATTCTCTCTACGGTGGAATGTGGAATTTATTTTGCAGAGCCGGACACTATCCCGGTGTTCATGATCTTCTCTGGATTATTCAAAGAGGGAACCCGCCTTGCAATGCCGAACATTATGCGCGCCGGACTTATCGTCATTGAAGCCTGGTTCAGGGGCTACTGAGGGAGTCCTGGACTAGGGGGTGTTCGGACAGCCGGACTATCATCGTCCGCCGGACTCCAAGACTACGAAGATCCAAGATTGAAGACTCCGTCCCGTGTCCGGATGGGACTTTCCTTGGCGTGGAAGGCAAGCTTGGCGATACGGATATGTAGATCTCCTACCATTGTAACTGACTTTGTGTAACCCTAGCCTTCTCCGGTGTCTATATAAACCGGAGGGATGTAGTCCATAGGACACGACATACATTACAACAATCATACCATAGGCTAGCTTTAGGGTTTAGCCTCCTTGATCTCGTGGTAGATCCACTCTTGTACTACCCATATCATGAATATTAATCAAGCAGGACGTAGGGTTTTACCTCCATCAAGAGGGACCGAACCTGGGTAAAACATCGTGTCCCTTGTCTCCTGTTACCATCCGCCTAGACGCACAGTTCGGGACCCCCTACCCGAGATCCGCCGGTTTTGACACCGACAACGAGCTTTATAAGGGACAAGATCAGTATTCGGCTCTATCGCCGTAGAAGTTGCAGCCCCCGAGGCGGTGTCCAGCCACCCGTCCTCGATCTGGGCGATCGGCTCCGAACTATGGGTCGGAGCGGATTCGTGTGCGGCCTCCAGGGTACTGTCCGGTGGCAGAGCTAGATCATGCCCATCGTGACAGTGCGGCACGCTCGGCTGTGGCTTGACTCCATCGAAGATCAAGTCCCCGCGGATGTCAGCCGTGAAGTTTAGGCTTCCAAACCTGACCTGATGGCCAGGGGCGTAGCTTTCGATCTGCTCCAGATGGCCATGTGAATTGGCCCGCAGTGCGAAGCCGCCGAACACGAAGATCTGTCCGGGGAGAAAAGTCTCACCCTGGACGGCGTTGTTGTTGATTGAAGAAGCCATCAAGCCTATCGGTGACGACACAGAGGAACTCTCAATGAAAGCACCAATGTCGGTGTCAAAACCGGCGGATCTCGGGTAGGGGGTCCCGAACTGTGCGTCTAGGCGGATGGTAACAGGAGACAAGGGACACGATGTTTTTACCCAGGTTCGGGCCCTCTCGATGGAGGTAAAACCCTACTCCTGCTTGATTGTTATTGATGATATGGGTATTACAAGAGTGGATCTACCACGAGATCAAGGAGGCTAAACCCTAGAAGCTAGCCTATGGTATGATTGTTGTAATGGTTATGTGTCCTACGGACTAAAACCCTCCGGTTTATATAGACACCGGGGAGGGCTAGGGTTACACAGAGTCGGTTACAATGGTAGGAGATCTACATATCCGTATCGCCAAGCTTGCCTTCCAGGCCAAGGAAAGTCCCATCCGGACACGGGACGAAGTCTTCAATCTTGTATCTTCATAGTCTTGGAGTCTGGCTGACGATGATAGTCCGGCTGTCCGGACACCCCCTAGTCCAGGACTCCCTCACCCCCCTTAGAGAGAGGTTGCCTGCCTGAATTCGGAACCACTTGGGTTTCCGGAACCGTATTCGGCTGGGGGCCAAACTTGCTGCGGCCCCCATTATTGGAGTCCATGGGGGTCTTCCCCCCATGTGCCCGGCTACTTGGATTTTGCCTGGGGGCGTCTCCGGAACTGCCTCCCCTTGGTCCGGTATCCTTTGAGACAACACCTTGGTGTTGTCCGCGGGCCTAGGGGAAGAGGCTGTCGGGAGCGAGTCGCTATTCATCGCTGACGGGCCTAGAGACCCCTCCGAAGAGGAGGATACATCGATGCTGGAGTTGGCCGGACTGCAAGTACACGTATGGCATGATAGGAAGCAGCAAACAAACATACCGGAAATGCTATTGTGTCCGGATACTTATGATTTAGCCAGGGGCTTGTCCCTGGGCTCCCACTCCTCGCCGCTGTAGGTGGCGGTGGTGGAATGGCCCGGGAGGAGGGTTTT
Source organism: Triticum timopheevii (assembly GCA_963921465.1). NCBI lineage: Eukaryota > Viridiplantae > Streptophyta > Magnoliopsida > Poales > Poaceae > Triticum > Triticum timopheevii. The sequence goes on along the minus strand of OY997262.1, from coordinate 245,414,836 downwards.
CCCCCTCTTGGACACCTCAGCCTCCCCATGTGGGTCGGCCTTCCTTTTCTTCCCCCCGGTGGGGCGGGGGAGGGATTTCCTCTTCCTGCTCCTCGTCCTCGGAGGAGGAGGGCGTCTCGACGTCATCGGATGTCACGTACAACATGACCGTGCGGCGGAGACCTTCTCTGGTCCCCGCGGCCTTCTTCTTGGCCTTCTTCTCCGGCACCTCATAGGGCGCCAGAAACAGCATCTTCATCAGAAGAGGCGATTTGGGATCTTCAGGTAGCGGAGCTGGACAGTCAATCTGCTCCGCCATCGCTACCCATGCCTGTGAAATTGTCATAGGGGCTTAGATTCCTCCCGCGGATGTGCTGGCAAACAGCATATATTGCAAAATATGAAAACTTACCGGATTGGCTGGGCGTTTTGCGTTGAGTCCGCGATCTTCGGTTATGGGCGGTGGTACCTCGGTGGCCTTGAAGAGCACCTTCCAGATGTCTTCGTGCGTTGTGCCTAAGATCTCTTGCAGCGTCTGGTGTTCGGTCAGGTCGAACTCCCACATATTGCAAACCTGTCTCTAAAACGGAAGGATCCGGCGGAGGAGCATAACCTGGACTACATTGACAAGCTTAATTTTCTTGCTTATCATATTTCAGACGCAGGTCTGAAGTCTGGTCAGCTCTTTTGCTGCACCCCTGGCTAATCCCTTCTTTTTCCAAGAGGTGAGCCGCATGGGGACGATAGGTCGGAATTTGGGGGTCGCCACCCAGTGGGTGTCGCGCGGCTCATTGATGTAGAACCACCCCGATTGCCACCCCTTCACGGTCTCCACAAAGGAACCCTCGGGCCAGGTGACATTGGGCATCTTGCCCACCATGGCACCCCCGCACTCCACTTGTTGGCCGCCCACCACCTTTGGCTTCACGTTGAAGGTCTTCAGCCATAGGCCTAAGTGGGGCGTAATGCGGAGGAAGGCCTCGCACATGACGATGAACGCCGAGATGTTGAGGATGAAGTTGGGAGCCAGATCATGGAAGTCCAGCCCGTAGTAAAACATCAGTCCGTGGACGAACGGGTGGAGGGGGAATCCCAGTCCGCGGACGATGTAAGAGAAGAATACTGCCCTTTCATGGGGTTTCGGGGTAGGGATGATCTGCCCTTCGGCTGAAAGCCGGTGCGCAATGTTTGCGGACAGGTATCTGGCCTCCCGAAGCTTCGTGATGTCCTCCTCTGTGACGGATCAGGCCATCCACTTGCCTCCCGCTCCGGACATGATCGGAATGACTTTGCGGAGAAGGTGAAAGCTTGGGCGCTAGAGCTCGAGCGAGAGGGAATGGATGAGCATAGGAAGAAGAAGGCGTGGGTGAAAAAGGGGAATCCTTATCCCTTTATAAAGGCGGTAGAAACTATGCGCCTCCCCACTTGCCCTGTAAACTTGCTTATTCCCCAAGCACCGTGTTGATGGCGTGGTTGGGTTACCCACACCCGTATTGATGAAAATCCCGCGATAAGGGGACATGATCTCTGCTTCGACAAGACGTGCCAATAGAACCGCCTCGCAAGATGTGCAGTAGCAGGTTGAGAAACGGTTCAAATAATAACTGGGCCGCAGCGTGATGTCATGCTATGGGAAAATTGTCAGCAGATTAGACTTGTGGAATATTGTGCTCTTTATGGTGGTATGTGGAACTTGTTTTGCAGAGCCGGACACCATTCTTGTGTTCAAGATCTTCTTTGGAGTATTCGGAGAAGGAACCCGCCTTGCAATGCCGAAGACAATCTGCGCGCTGGACTCATCGTCATTGAAGCCTCGTTCAGGGGCTACTGAGGGAGTCCTGGATTAGGGGGTCCTCGGATAGCCAGACTATATGCTTATGCCGGACTGTTGGACTATGAAGATACCAGATTGAAGACTTCGTCCCGTGTCCAGGTGGGACTCTCCTTTGCGTGGAAGGCAAGCTTGGCAATTCGGATATGTAGATTTCCTTCTCTGTAACCGACTCTGTGTAACGCTAGCCCCCTCCGATGTCTCTATAAACCGGAGGGTTTAGTCTGTAGGACGACAACAATCATAATCATAGGCTAGCTTCTAGGGTTTAGCCTCTACAATCTCGTGGTAGATCAACTCTTGTAATACTCATATCATCAAGATCAATCAAGCAGGAAGTAGGGTATTACCTCCATAGAGAGGGCCCGAACTTGGGTAAACATTGTGTCCCCCGCCTCCTGTTACCATTAGACTTAGATGCACAGTTCGGGACCCCCTACCTGAGATCCGCCGGTTTTGACACCGACATACGATCCGTGGGGTTTGGGTTCTGCCCAATCTGAACGCACGACTCAGATCGCGCGCGCAGCAACGGGGGGAGGCATCGGCCACGGTTTGGTAGGCACACGGCTTTCATGTGTGAACCGTGTGCTATTTGAAATTTTTTTTGGGAGGGGCTATTTGAAAACATGTACATGTGTTGTCGAAAGGGATGAGGATCGTCATTCGATCAAGGAGAATCCAATGCTGCAGACGTACAACCCGTGGGGTTTGGGTTTTGGCCAATCAGAATGCACAACTCAGATCGCGCGCGTGGCAGAGGGGTGTGGTGGGGGGGGTGCATCGGGCATGGTTTAGTGGACACATGACTATCTTGAGTGAAACGTGTGCTCTTTGAAAACATTTACATTACCTAACATCATATTTTTGTTCGAATGAAAACACGAGTTCATCGTTTCGCGTCCAATTTTTTTCCACGGTAAGAAATCGCGAGTATAGTGGAGAGTGTCATATAGTAGTATCATGAATATACAGTGTATATGATACTAGTGTATGATACTACCTTTAATTAATTATAGCGCATAGTATAATACATAGAGTATAGTATCATATATAGCTCATATTTATTGCCATGCATGACACAAATTAGCATCGCATTTAACATGATACGGTATCTACCTATATGTTACTCTAACCCTCTTTATATATATATTTAATTCTTTGCCACATCAGCATACTTGCTATTTCCGAGTGCATGACATCATCGGCTATGATACCACCACTATGGCCAACCTTACATAGTGGGGAGTATCATATACTATATATATGGTATCATGCATATGATACTAGTGTATGATACTATGTACGTACCTTCATAGTGCATATATAGTATCATAGAGTAGTACTAGCTCCCTCTGTAAACTAATATAAGAGCATTTAGATTACTAAAATAGTGACCTAAACACTCTTATATTAGTTTACGGAGGGAGCATATATCATAGATGACCGTATTTATGGCCATGCATGACACAAAGTAGTATAGCATTTTATATATATAGGGTGGGACTATTCTGCAACCTCCCCTGTAGAGTTCCTAAATACCTTATTCTGCAATCTCCTCCCCGCTCCCTCCCGGCCATCTACCTCCGGCCGCTACGCGCCGGTCCGGATCACAACTGCGCCGTCCATCCACCCTAGCATCCCTTCCCCTATCCTGTCCAACCTTCTACCTCTGGCCGACGCGCGCCGCTTGGGCTCCCACCGTCGCGTCGCCCCTCCACCTCGGCGTCCTTCCCCAATCCTCCTGACCATGTACCTCCGGCCGCGCGTCGCGCGCCACTTGGGGCCCCGCCGCCGCGTCGCCCATCCACCTCGGCGTCCCTACCCCAATCCTCTCGAGCATCTACCTCCATCCGCCATGCGCTTCTCGGGCTCCCACCACCGCCTCCAGGAATCCCCACAGGCTGTCGCCTGTAGCAAGTCTTCGCTGCATGCTAGCCGTGTGCTCTAGTGCAAGCTCCTCGAGAAGCACAAATTTGGAGGAAGGGGGCGCTCTGGATCGATGGCGGTGGCTGCTGCCAGGAGCTCACCTCCTGTCTGCTCCACAATGAACAGATCCAGCCCATGGGCTACCCCATCGATGCCTCACCACCGTCATCCTGCTTCCCGTCGAGGAGGAGGAGCACCACAAGGGCCTGATTGTCAATGGATTCACCCCAGGTGCTCGGAGGTTAGCCTCCCAACACTCAGCAGTTAACCATCGACGTCCCCGCTTCCCCGTCAGTGACGGATCCACCTCAGGTGCTTGGCAGTTAGCCACCAACGCTCAGGCATTTAGCCCCCTTCCCGTCCTGCTTCTTCAACAAACCACGGCCCCTGACGTCATCCGCCGTCGAACGCCCTCATCTCCATATTCCTGCTGCAGTTAACTGAGGGAAGGCATACCCAACCAAGCGCCACCGCTGCAGTTAGCACAATTTTGTTGTTAACTGCTTATTTTTCAAAGTTAACTGATGCTTGATTTTTGATTTAGTGTAGTAGGCGATGGTTTATCTCTTACAACTTTGCAGCAGCTATGTGTGTGTATCTGTCTATTGCGGTCAGATGGTAGTGTGATGGAAGGAGGACAAGGACTGAAGACTTGGCTCGAGCGCGACACGGGAGTGCGTGTGGTGGTGCTCACCCTTGCAGTATAGATTGTCCTTCAAACCCAACCTTGCTACCACGTGAGTACCACACCCCCTGCGCCCCCATGATTTTGGACTATTATATTCAGTTTGCTGCTAAGTTAGCTTCCTATTTTTAGCAGTTGTGGAGTGACACACAGTAGAGGAGGTTGTCGCCTATGGGAAGGTCATGCACGCTCCTCTTCGAGGAGATGCAGTTAACTTCCTGGAGGTCGTGAAGAGCTAACTTTTCGTGGATATTATTAGCTGGAAAAAGAGAGTAATTAACTTCCCTGGTTTCAGTTACCTTCTTGCTTTGAATGCTTGTATGCGTTCATGTCTTCCTTCCAATTTTAGTAAAACATCAGCCAATTTTTTATACAAGCTGTGTGTGCATGCATGTGAGGAATTTGCGTGGAGCTTTAGTCCAAGAAGTATACATTGTGTATGGATCCACCAGGAGTTAACTTTTTTTTGAGAACTGATGACAATGGGGGAGGTCCCCACTGACTTTATATTAAAGAGTTAAAGGGTTAGTACAGTCCCAATAGTCCAGTCCAGTCAGCCTACAACCCTACTACACAAGTCACTACTACATGGAAAAGGAGGGGGCAAGAAGAAGAGTTACAGAAGGTGATATCCCCCTAATTACAAGGCAGCTACTAGTGACAAGATATAAGGAGCATGCTCCTGCTTGGCTCTATGGACCAACAGAGCAAAATCATGCTTGAATCTGTTCTTCCAGGATGTAAAGGACGACTGGATCCCTCTGAAGTGTTTATCATTCCTTTCCTTCCAGATCCCCTAGGCCGCCACCGTGAACACCTCCATGAACATGTGTCCATTCCAAGAGTTTTTACCAGCGTGCAATAATGTGAGCCTACAGTCCCCAACTGGCCAATGAATCCCAATACTGTCCCAACATCTTTTACTAAAAGGACAGTTAAAGAAGAGGTGAGCAACGTCCTCTTCAGGTGGGTTTTGACAGAGCAAGCAGGTATAATCATCATTCTGGATTTTATAGTGCCTTCTTCTCAGCATATTTCTGGTGTTCAAACGATCAGCCAGTAGCATCCACGTGAGCATTTTCCATTGCATGGTACATTTGGTCTTCCAAATCCAGCAAAAGGCCTCGTCCACCTGCATATCCCTGAAGCAATGCTCATAAAATTTTGTGGCTTTAAAACCACTCCCCCCCCCCCCCCCCACACATTTCCATGCATCATCCCTGATAGTCAAAGACACATCCGACGTGGCCAGTTGTAAGTTGGTCACCTCAAGCCGAGCTTCCATCGAGAGGGGGAGGTGAAACACATCTCCTAACCTCACTGAGGAAAGTAGGGATTGGACTGACACATCTGGATCCCTGGCAAAGGAAAAAGCTCTCAGGAATGTGTCCTGGAGCAGGCCATCTTTCCATTCATCCTTCCTGAAGAGGATCGAGTCACCTGACCCAACAAACGCCCTAGTAACCCCTCTGTAGATATCAGACAACTGCATGAGATCTTTCCACCAGAACGAGCCACAAGGGTCCATTGCATGTGGGGTTTGATGGTTGTAATACGAATTCCAGACTAGCTGAACCCAAGGAACATCTTGCTTGTTGTAGAATTTATGAAGTTGTTTCAACAACAAGCCCTGATTCTGAACTTTGAGGTTTATGATTCCCAAGCCTCCCCTGTTTTTTGGCCTGCAAACCATGTCCCAAGCTGCGAGGGAGTTGCCTTTGGTGCCATCCTCTGTTTTCCTCAGCCACAGACAGGATCTTCGGAGTTTGTCCAGGTGTTCAACGATCCTGGGGTTTAATTTGATGGGACACATTGCATATATCGTGAGCGAGGTCACGACTGAGTTCAGAAGAGTCAGCTTGGAGCCATAGTCAAGCAAGGAAACTGCTGCTGGAATTTTTCTCTGCACTGTGGTGACCATGGGCAACAAATCAGTAACTGTGGGATGGGTTGTCCCCATAGGCAAGCCAAGATACGTGAATGGCATTTGTCCAATGACGCACCCAAAGATCTCTGCCAATTCACTCGTCGCCGCCGGCTCCAGGTTGATTGGGACAATCGTTGATTTGTGAAAATTGATTTTCAGACCAACCGACGTAGCGTAGTCCAACAGTATTTTTTTGAGGACACTAGCTTGATTCGGGCAAGCTGGGAAGACCAGGATCGTGTCGTCGGCATACTGAATAACTGGGTAGTTGTTATCGTGTGATGGAATCGGCAGGTGTAGTTGCCCATCTCTGCAGGCCTCATTGATCGCCGCTTGCAGGAGGTCTGCAGCGAGAACGAAAATTAGAGGCGAGAGCAGATCACCTTGTCTCACTCCACACAGACAGGCAAATTGCTTCCCCGGGGTACCATTGAGCAACACGGAGGAAGTACCCATGGAGAAAATGCTTCTGATCCATCCAATCCACCTCTCATCAAAGCCCATGCGCCTCATGATCTCAATCATAGGTTCATGCTGAATTGTGTCGAAAGCTTTTGCAAAGTCTAACTTGAGCAGAGAGCAAGCACGGCCCAAAGCTTGACACTGATGGATGTATTCGAAGGCCCAAGCTAGGCAATCCTGTATCGATCTCCCTTTAAGAAAACCGTACTGATTTTTATGGATGATTTTGAGAATTACTTTCTGCAACCAATTAGCCAGGAGTTTGGTTATCAACTTCAAACAGCAGTTCAGGAGGGTGATGGGCCTGTAATCATTTGCAGTCTCAGGCGAGTAGGATTTCGGGATTAAGGTGATAAACCCCGAGTTTAGGCTCTACAGATCTAGCTTTCCATCATAGAAGTCGGCAAAAAGGGTTTAAAAATCATGCTTTATGATATGCCAGCAAGATTTTAAAAGACACCCATTAAAACCATCCGGTCCAGGCGCACGATCTGGAGGCATTTCTTGGACTACTTTATCGATCTCCTCATGTGTAAAAGGTTTTGTCGGATCATCTAGACCCTCCACTTTTTTAATTAACCGAGACAGATCAAACATCATGTCATGTGGTTCCGCCCTGCCCAACCTGTTTTTGTATGTCTGATAAAGCTCAAGCGCTTTCCCTGCACGATCAGAAACAATCGATCCATCAGATAGTTTCAGAGAGGCGATCGAGTTTCTTCTGAAACGCTCACTCGCTGCGGAGTGAAAGAACTTAGTGTTGTCCCCCCCCCCCCCCACACTGGAACCATCTAACCGTGTACCTCTTCCTCCAGTATTCTCGTTTATACCCAAGGAGAACAACCAAATGTTCCTTAAGGATAACACGGAAGTTCTTCTCTGGGATTGTGAGAGGCCTCAAATCCTCAATCCCATCCAATTCAAGAAGAGCCCAATTGGAATTATCAATACACAGATTCAGTCTGGAGATGTTCTTGCTCCACTTCTTAAGAGCATATCTCAGATGTTTAAAATTTTTGCACAACAAGGCAGCCGAGTTATGTGCAAAACAACTTTTGTCCCAGGTGGACTGCACAACTTCAAAGAACCCAGGGTGTGATATCCAGAAGTTTTCAAAATGAAAGATTTTAGACTTAGGGACAGAAGTCTCAATTGAGATCACACATGGCACATGATCCGAGACCGGTTTTGGGAGAGGTGCAACAGTCGTGTTGGGGTAACTAGAGGTCCAATTGGCCGAGGTGAAGAACCAATCAAGCTGCTCTAGAAGTGGATCTGTCTGCATGTTACTCCACGTAAACCTCCTCCCTTTAATCGGCAGTTCAACTAGGGCTTGTGATTGGATGAAATCATTGAAAGTTAACATGTCATTAGAATTCCCGCCTGGCTTGTTGCGATTATCCGGGGCCCTGATATAGTTGAAATCACTGCATAACAACCAGTCCTCATTGTCTGGAATATCAAGATCAAACAGCCAGGAGGTAAAGATTGTCCTAACAGGACCATCACATGGGCCATATATATTAAACAAGTTCCACGATTTGGCAGTTTGCAACGAAGTAAACCTAATGCCCAAAGCAAAAGATTCAGAGCAGATAAGATCTCTAATAAAGATCGAACTGTCCCATAAAGTGATTAGGCCCCCAGAAGCCCCTTGAGAGGGCACAACCTCAAATTTATCGAACCGTTTTGGACAGAAAGTTCTTACAAAAGACTTATCAAAAGAGGCACGCTTAGTTTCTTGAAGACAGATAACAGAACAACCACTACTATCAATTGCATTGCGCAACGCCAAAAGTTTCTGATCGGAGTTAATCCCTCGCATGTTCCAGCATAACACCTTCCATGCCTTATGCATCAGCCTTGAGATCGTCACACTCCTGCACCGCCAAGGACGCGAGCAGTTTATGCTTGCTTAACTGATTTGGGCACAAGCCACACATATTAGTACCAATGGATTGTATGGTAGAAATAGGTGTGGGAGGGGGGATCTCACTATGTACCTTGTTATTCTTGTCTGAAGCACATGGCACTGTGGCAGAAGAAGAGCATTGCACTTGAGGAACTTTGCGTGGCTTCACTTTGGACTGCACCAGCTTCTTGTCAGACATCGGTGGCACTTTAAAGCCATCATACTTGTTAGAGCGCGCACTCCGGCGCAACAGAACGGTGTCCACATGTGCAAGCTCATTAGCCAGTAGAGAGCTAATGTGATCAGCAATAGAACCAGATCTCTGCATGTTTTGCTCATCAGCAGAAGAGGTTTCAACAGAAACAAAAACTTCCACATTGTCGCTGCAGCAAACATCCATGAAGATACCCTCAAAGGAAGAACTGAAAATGCGGCCAAGCACATCAACTTCAGGAGAAATGGAGTCCATCAAAGCACGGGCAATCCCATGTAGTTGCTGCTGCAGGAAAGTAAACGGATTGAGTGGCAAATAAGCTCCATCAGGGTGGACAGCAGGCAGTAGCGTCTTTGTATAGATCCTTTTGAGCATGCCTCCAATCCACTGCAGCAGTTCAATGTCTGCAGTTATCAGGAAGGAGACAGATTCACCCCCAGCCCGGACGAACGCAAACTGAGCCGAAGGGACCCCACTAATAAAATTGCCAGCCAATTCTTCAACCTGAGAGAATTCAGACCAGACATCCGACAGATTGTCCACAATGTTATTCTCTTGGTGCACTCCATCCATGAGGGAGGGACCATCATACTCAAAGAACGTCTTGAAACTGAACCCAGGGTGGGACTACCGGCCAAACAGCCCAGCCATTTTCCTGAACTTCTTCTTGCACGTGTCCAGCAGCCTTCCACATCTGCTCATTGGCCGCCTGCTGGGCCTCCATATCATTTATCCTGGCTTGCTGCATCAGAGTGTAATAAGGGAGTAGATAAGGGTGGGGGGAGGCATTGAGGAGGGGTGGAACATCCTCATTGTCAACCAGCCCAGGCACGGTATCTCTGCCATTCATAACATAAACTGGTACTGGCCAAGAACGGCCCAAACCTGGGAGCATGCCAACTCTAGACACTACCAGACTGTGTGGTACCTGCGCTATATCCTTAATGTGGCACTTAACTAAGAGCCTGGCTTTGTTCTCATTGGGCCTCGGCCAAGCTATTAACTTCCCAAAGTTAGATACAGCCTTATGCACATAGTGCTCTGTCATGTAATCCATCGGAAAAGCTAACATCATGACCCAAACTTCATACTGAAAAGCGGGCATCCTCATATTGATGCCTTCATCATGGGGAGTGAGGGTGAAATAAGAGTCCTCATCTATAGCATGAGGACCATCTCTAATGGCCTCATCTCTGCTTTTCATATCGTCAAAAGCAATGCAACCAATGCCAAATGGATATATAAACTCATTTGAAATCTGATACTCCAAATCCTCTCTAATGATGCGGCAAATCTCTTCCAACCAAAATCTCTTCTGATGATCGGGAGGAGGAGGCTGAATCGAGATGATAGCGTACCTGTCATGGTTTAATGGCGGGTCATCCACCACCATGACACTCCTCTGCAGCCGATGGTTTGGCCCCCTCTCAATGTTGGCACCGAGCGGAGCGAACACGAATGGCCGGATCGGAAAGTTCGCCATCTTGTCACCGGAGTTGGTCATCGGTGCAGTAGAGTTCTTGGATGGCGATGGCGGAGCGAGTTTGGAGGGGGCGGATGGGGTTTTGGAAACAAAGGAGACTGGACGAGATTGGGTCCCCCGGGCGGTGGAGTTGACAGCTGAAGCAGGGGGAGTCGTATCGGCATGCAATGAGAAGTTGACACGTCAACATGTGGTGGGATTTTCTGTTTCACTTGCCAAACTGAACTCCGATTATATTCCTGTGCGTTACGATTTCCATGATTTTGTTTTTGGGCACAAGTCGGAAAACTCACATCCATATCATTAACCCCAAAGCTACCCGAGGCGGGTATGGGCTGCCATTTGAACTTGGGCCAATGTTGTTGGTGCTGCAGCCCATGGGCTTTGTGCCCCAAAGAGCCACATGAGTCACATCGAATAAGGCCAGGGCATTGGTTGACTTGGTGATCATTTCTACAGCATGCAGTGCACGCAGTGTTACGGCCCATCATGCATGTAGCCTCCATCGAACGTGTCACATGGCATGTGCACTCATGTATCAGTTTGATGCATCTTTGACAAAAATTACCTGGGCAATCTCCAACCAGATGACCATGTCGAAAGCAATTCAAGCATTTCAGTAGCCTGGCATCGATATAGTCCTGAGTAGGCACATCTTTGATTTGCACCATAGCTTTAACCTCATTATCCGAATACCCAGCTTGCCAACCATCCATAATATGTAATAACTTTTCATCCGGGAGAGACTGCCAGTATGATTCCTTGAATTGGGGGCCATGAAAAGAAGTGCGAGCATTATGCCGGAAATCTTTCTGATTGAGAACAAAATCCCCCAATCGAATATACATATCATGATCCGAGAAAATTGGGGAATCGAACTTACCAAACGGGATACTCGCCCCGGCCTGTGAGGTAGACACCCTCGCCGCCGGCAACTTTGTTGAGTGAGAGATAACCATTAGCTGCTGCTCTCGAAGCCAATTAGATCGTATAGCGATCAGCCTTACCTCAGGAAGATGATCGTCTACATGCCAGCTCATATCAGAATAATCCACAATAGAAAGATCACCACGGTAGAGGTGGAAATGACAAATAAAATCAGGCCAGATGCGGTCCTTAAGACCATAGATGAAATGACCAACTCGATTTGATGCCACAGAGAACCGAAAACGACGATCACTTAGCCTCAAAACCCTAAACCCCGAACTGATACCTCCAATACAAGATTGCAGGGCAAGGGCCACAGATTCTTCTGTGAGAGGGAAGGATGCCGAGGAGAAAGAAACCACGAGAAAGAATTCCTTGGCAGATCTGGTGTTGGCCGATGAGAAGTGCACCGTAGATTGGAACTTGTCACGTACCTGAGATTCAATCGCCAAACCAGGGGAGAAATCCCAATGGAGAAGACTCTCCATGAGGGGTGTGTGGCTGTCACCGCCGGAGTGGCCAGTGACAGGGGCAAAGGAGGTGGCCGCCGGGGCCGGAGTGGCCGTTGGCGGAGTCGCCTAGGAGGGGGAGTCGCCTAGGACTGTTACTTGTTAGTCACGCTCTTTCGAATCCACCACCAGGACTTGTCCTGATGTAGCAGTTAACTTTACTTATTATAATAGTTTGCTCAAGAGAAGCCATGGTCGTTCCGCTCATAAAAAATATAACAAAAATGATAAATTAGTAAGGCAAAACATTTAGGGAGGGATCTTTTACTGCTTTTTGAGCCTGGGCGCTTTCTTTGTTGGTGTTCCGTTATCTGAATGATAGTGGAACCCGATCCAATCTATGGATCAAATGGAAAAAATGTTCATCATATGAAATATGAAAGAAAAACAAAATTTTGACATCCCGATTGTGGCAGTTAACTACGGCTACCCTAGCAGTTAGCTGTGATGGTCACAGCTATTTAGGTAAAAAAAAAGCAAACAAAAAGTTTGCCAAAAAATTTAGTACCTTTGGTACATGCAGTTAACTCGGTGTTAACTATAGCAGTCTTGGGTAGTTACCCATTTTAGTCCCAGCAGTCAGCGTGACCTAGGCAAAAAAGAATAAAAGAAAAAAATTGGTACCTTCAGTCCCGGTAGTTAACTTGGTGTTAACTGCCATAGTCCCGTCAGTTAGCACTATCAGTCCAATAGTTAGCGTGACCCAGGAAGAATGGAAAAGAAAAAAAAATAGTATCTTTAAACCCGGCAGTTAACTTGGAGCTAACTGTCGTGATTCCTGGCAGTTAACTATTTAACTCCCGGCGGTTAACTTTAACCGGGCAAAATACAATTAAAAAAAATATTTTTAATCCTCGTAGTTAACTTGGTGTTAACTGTCACAACCCCGACAGATAGCTATTTCAATCCCAGCGGTTAACTTGACCAAGTAAAAAATAGGTAAGAAGAACAAAAAACAAAAGAAGCAAAAGAAGTATTATCATCCCTTTGAGTTAGCTTGCTCATCGCCGGGCAGTTAGATATTTGATACCGCAGTTAGTGTGACCCAATCAAAAAAGAAAAGAAAAACATTTTTAGTACCGACAGTTAACTTGGTGCTAACTGTCGCGATTCCTGGCAGTTAGCTTAGTTTCAAGGAGCAGTTTGCTTTACTGATAGTTATGTGAAAAGAAACAGAGATCACTGCTCAATTAGCTCTTGCCCCCATGCTGCCAGCGGCGTGATCTACGGTGCGCAGTTTACCAATGCTCAATTTCATGGAGTAGTTAGTTTCAGGGACCGGCTACAGTTATCTTGTGTCCAAAAAGATTAAGTGATGTACACAACTATGATTTTGCCAAGCCCCTGCTTGCGTGAGGTACAAAAAATGGCAATCTAATGAGAGGGTTCATTTTGTTTGCCAAGCCTTGCTTGCGCGAGGTACAAAATATATTTTGAATCCCGGCAGTTAACTCGGTGATAACTGCCACAATCCCTCGCAGTTAGCTATTTTACTCCCGGCCGTTAGCTTGAACCGGTCAAAAAAACAAAACAAAAAAGTATTTTCAATCCTGACAGTTAACTATCGCAGTCTCGACAGTTAGCTATTCTAGTCCCGGCGGTTAACATGACCAGGGAAAATAGAAAAGCTAATTAAAACAAAAAAAGCAAAAAAAAGTATTATCAGCCATTGCAGTTAGCTTGCTCATTGCATGGAGTTAGGTATTTCATACCCGCAATTAGTGTGACCCAATCAAAAAAAGAAAAGAAAACATTTTCAGTCCCGCAGTTAACTTGGTGCTAACTGTTGCGATTTCTGGCAGTTAGCTATTTCACTCCTGGAAGTTAACTTGACCTGACGATAAAAGTATAGAAGAAAAAAACAATTTTCTTCAGTCTCAGCAGTTAGCTTGTCAACATATGTCAGTTAGCTATTCTGCGCGAGCAATTAGCGTGTACTATAGCAGTTCGGGCAAAAAATATCGAAAATGATGTTGGTTTTTGAAAACTACTCTTAAACCGTAGCAAACCCGAAAACATGTTATATATGCCAAAGTTTGGGCTAATCGGTACATTTCAAACAGTATATCGTACACATCATTCCGACAAAAGCTTTGAAAATTCCTTTCACAAAATCATTGAAAACTCGTTTGATGGATTTTCAGTTTTTTGAATTTTGTTTAAAAAGCGGGTCAATTTTGGGAAAATGGCCAATGAGTTTTTTGCTCCTTCTCAATAGCTATCCAAAGGTATATCAGTTGCATCAATCTGATTAGCGGTTAAATAATTACAACCCAAAAACAGTGCGAAAAACGATGCCAGAAAAAGTCCGCCGACAGTTAACTAGTATAGTTCGCACAGTTAGCTATCTGTTCTCGTGCAGTTAGGAATAGTTCCTGAATAGCTTATTCTGGAATGGGTTGCAGAATAGCTGGGATATATATATATATATATATATATATATATATATATATATATATATATATATATATATATATATATATATATATATATATATATATATATATATAGGGTGGGTCTATTATGATAACATCCCCTTAAGACCTTATTCTGCTAACACCCGTTTATTCTGCTAACACTTGCCCTCTGCATCAAAACTCCGGGGCGAACTGCACGCATAAAAAATCCATCAAAAAATCCCCCACCGCACCTTCTTCCTCCTCCTCCCACGCAACCAGCCCATACGCCCCCCACCGCCCATCCCGATCCGCCCCACCTCCCTCCACCTTCGACCCGTCCTGCCCATCCCACGCCGAACTGCAACAGCCCCGCCGTGGCCTTCCTCCCTCCTCCGGCAAGCCGCGCTAGTTCTCGTGCCCTTGGGACACCCCCCAGCACCAGCCGCCACCAGATCCAGCCCGCGGTGTCCTCCCACCACCGGATCTAGGGCCACGGTGACGCCCTCGCAACGCCCCATCGTCGGATCCGCCACGGATCCTAGCTCCTCCCTGGCCGCGCCATGGCTCTACCTCGCCGACACCGCAACTCCGCTACCTCCAAGTCCCCGTGCCCCCGTTGTCGTGCCCCATGGCGCACACACCGCCTCCCCTCACCGCCGATGGCCTAGATCCGCCCCAACCGGGCCGGATCTGAGGTTTTCTGGCTTTAATGCGTGGCTTTGTCGTGCGGGTGGCAGGAGGAGGGGCATGTTCATTCCCCCGCTGCTGTGGTCGACAAAAAACGTCAATTTGTTTCTCGGGATGTTCATTTGAAGTTCACTCATGTTTATATTTTCTTCTGGAAAATCATTTGCAGTGCACTCAGTAAGAAAAAGAAGAGAACATCGATCTTCATTCAAGTTTCATTTTGTTGTTTTGAGAAATGCAGAGTGAAAAGAGTAGTAAATATGGATGTAGGTTGGATTAAAAAAGCACTTCGTTTTGGAAATCAGTATATCCACGAAAGTCACATTGGTTTAAAATGGATGTAGATTGGTTTAAAAAAGCATTTCGTTTTGGAAGTCAGTATATCCACGAAAGTCACATTGGTTTAAAATGGATGTAGATTGGTTTAAAAAGAGATTTTCTGTCCACTCCATTTAATATAAAATGCATAAAAATAATGAAGTTTGCTTGCCAATCTAATGCAGTGTGGTTTTCCATATGAAGCAGTGCGGACGGCCGTCTGATGATGTTCATTTCATAAGTGCAAAAGAAAATAAGTTGTTATCAAAACGACAAAAAAAAGTAATGTGTTCACTTCTCCATACGTTTGCGGTACACTTAAGCCCGATGTGCAGTGCGGACCACTTCCTCGCCTGAGAAAATTTATATCCGACAAAAGAAATTATGCAGCTCGCTTGCCCGTCAGATGTAGTGCGGTTTTCAGTCTCAAGCAGTGTGATCGGCCGTATGATGTTGTTCATCACGTAAGTGCAAAAACATTGTTACGGAAGCAAAGAAAAGTAATGCGGTTCACTTTTTGGTAGTGTTGTGGTTCATTTACACCCGATGTGAAGTGCACTCTACTTTATCGTTTTTGAAAAAATTATGTTTGAATAAAAGAAACTATGCAGTTCTCTTACCCATGTGATGCAGTGCGGTTTTTGTCCGTTGCAGTGCGGTTTTCAGTCGGATGAAGTACCCACGTCGATTTGGGTGTCGCGAAAAATAGAGTGTCCGCATTTCGGTAAATTCGAAATTCCTCTTAAAACGTAAAGAATAAGAGAGAGTGTTGTACATGAAAGAGTTGCGTATCGTCGATATCTTTCCAACAACGTATCGTTTGAATCATTCCGACCAGCGGTTTGCAAAATTTTTGCCAAAAACGGCCGCTGCCACTCGTCGTCCGCCCCACGATTTTCAAAATTAACTTAAAACCGTAAGGAATTTCAAAAATATTTCAACATATGAAAGTTCCGCCTCATTCGTAGCTTTCCAACGGCGTATCGCACGCCTCATTTCGACAAATGGTTCAAAAACTGGAGCGAAAATAGTACCAAAAATTTGAATTTTTTTTGAAAAACAGAATTCCGCGATTTAGTAAATTTGAAACTGCACTTAAACCGTAAGGAATTAGAGAAAAATTATATATTAAAAAGATGCGCCTCAACGATATCTATCCAACGGCGTATCATTTGCTTCATTCCAACGAGCGGTTTAGGAAAAAACGCGAAAAAACACTCGCTGCCACTCGTCATGGGCCGCACCATTTTCAAAACTGCTCTTAAACCGTGTGGAATCTCGAAAAGTGTTCAACATGTGGAAGTTGCGCCTAATCTATAGGTTTTCATCGGTATATTACACACCTTATTCCGGTAAATGGTTAAAAAATTAGAGTGAAAACAGTACCCAAAAAAAATAACGCATGCAGTTTTTTTCGATGAGAAGTTCACTCGTGTGAATACTGCAGCACACTTGGTTCAAAGAATGACGTGCACTTGTGTTCAGCGTGCAGTGCGGAAGTGGTGTGCAGAATAGTTATTCTGCTAATATTAGCAGAATAGACCATCGGTATATATATATATATATATATATATATATATATATGTTACGGTATCTACCTATGTTACTGCTTCTTTGCCACATCATCATATTTTCTATTCCCGGGTGCATGATGCCGGCTATGATACCCCCACTATGGTCACCCTAATAAGGTTGGTTGTAATATGGGAGTATCAAGTGGTATGATGCATGCCAACTAGACTTTTTGGATGATGTGACACACAATTAAATGATGAAAGAGAGGGTGTGGTATGATATCATGATACCGTATAGTATTAAATGTTTTACTACTTTGTGCCATGCATGGCAATTAATAAGGAACCTAAGATACTAACTTATGATACTATACATGCGCGCATTATGGAGGTATTGTCGATCATATACTAGTACTCCGTCCTTTTCTGGTTTATAGGGCTTATCTCAAAATCTTAGTTTTTCCATTTTATAATTAAGGCTCAATTTGGTTGTTCCCCATCACAATTTCAGATTTCAAGGTGCAAGCAATTAATACATTGGTAAACGTAAATTTTTGAGGAAAACAAGAGCATTAATTGGGTACTTTTGCAAATTACAAAAAGTATTCCACCACTCACCATCTACCTGGGTTGGTGAGTTTTTGAATTGATCCCTATAAACCGGACGAAGGGAGTATCATGCATATATACTCCCTCCTTTCCGGTTTATAGGCTTATCTCAAAATTTTAGTTTTTCCGTTTTATAAGGCTCAACATGGTTGTTCCCCATCACATGTCCAGATTCCAAGGTGCATTAAATCATTGCATGCAAGTATTAAGAGAAAGTTGACCAATGCATGTACTTTATATATGCATGCATGTATTGCAATTAATACATTGGAAAATATAATTTTTTGAGGAAAACAAAAGCATTAATTGGGTGGTTTTTGCAAACTACAAAAAGTATTCCACCACTCACCATCTACCTTGGTTGGTGAGATTTTTGAATTGAGCCCTATAAGACTGGTTGTAATGGGGAGTATCATATATACTAGTATCATGCATATGATAGTGTAGGATACTAGCTACTTCCGTAATGCATAGTATCATAAGTTAGCATCTTAGGTTGCCTTACTAATTGTCATGCATCACACAAAGTATTAGTACAACATTTAATATGATGCGGTATCTTGATATGATACCACATCCTCTCTTTCCTCATTTAATTGTGTGCCACATCACCCAGAAAGTCTAGTTGGCATGCATGATACCACTTATGATAATACCATTACAACCAGCCTAAACCGGAAAGGAGGGAGCATGAGACTAGCCACAATGGAGAGTACACTAGCTAGTAACATACACATATCCCTGACTATATGTGTTACTACCTTCATAGTGGGTAGTGTTGGGGATATAACTATTAGTATGACCCGCCCAGGAGGGGCCGGGTTATACCTACAAATACTCTTGAAGCCCAAGACCAAGGTTGAAGGTGGTGGTTCAATTAAGGGCCCAAAGCCGAGAGGCGACTTAAGGCCCATAGAGATAAAACGCCATATGTACATGACTTGTATTGTAAGGCAAGAATAAGTTAGAGACCGAGCCGGGCACTATTTATGAGACGGCCGGGACACTGAGAGCCGCTGGGCGTCGACCTCTGTATATGAAGGGACAACCCGGCGGCGGTTTAGGGCAAGTAAGATCAGATCGAGAGGTAGGTCAAGCGATTCCGCTCCCTAGTAATCAAGTCATAAGCAATCCCACTCAAAACTGGATCATCGGCTTCTACCTTCACCGTAAGGGGCCGAACCAGTATGAACCCCGTGTCCTTTGTCTCGATTAACCCCTTTAAGCTTCCTAGTTGCGATGGATCCATGACTAAGTCCTTTCACTAGGACATCTGACATGACAATTCCACGACTGTTGGCACCCACAGTGGGGCCAGCACACGATGGATTTGAGTTCTCGAAGGGCAGCTTCGAAGAGCTCAAGGGATACGCTGTGGGCCGGATGACCAAGAGTCGTCGCGGCAAGCTCTACATCGACGACGCAGGCTGGGCCCTCGATGCCGGCTCAATTGAGTATGGGTACTGGGTCCCCTTCGACGGAGTCCACATATTCATCGGCAAGATCGGCGAGCCGAGCCCTGAGCCAGACATCTGCACCGACCTCGTCGAGACGGCTCAGTGTGCGAGACCCGCCTGGGCTCCGCCTGCCGTGAAGCGTGCCTTCGTGGGATGCATCCACGAAGGACTTTCAAAAGGATCTGCATCTGGCGGTGAGACGGCCATCTATTCTGATGGCGAGTCGTCCACAAGCGAGACGGATTCGTTGTATCAACTACAAGATGACGGGCTTGGGGGCTGTTTCGATGGCAGCAGTATTTCAGATCTCCTTGAGCCGCCGAGCAGGGTTGGGATCTTCATGGCTGGCATGCAACCTATTCAAGACTCCACAACTGCGGCAGCAATAACCTCCTGGTCAGCAGCGGCTGGGGCAGGAGGCCCTGTGCGCTCGCTGGCTCAGGTGCTAATTGATCTCATGGATAAGATGACCGCTCTGTTAACTGCCATGGTCAACCCGGCGGATCAAGCTCAACATGATGCAGAGGTGGCACAGTTAAAACTAAATATAGTGCAGGCTAAGGAAGATCTGGCAGCGGAAGATGTCAGGATGACCGCAGAGCGGGCAGCTCTGGACGCTCAGGCTCAATGGATTCAGGCGCAGACTTTCCTGCTCATGATGGATCAGAACGCGTCCAATGAGGTCATGAGGAGAAGATACCAGAAGACTCAGTCTCGGCTCCCTCCGGTTTATGATCCTCGAAACCTCTTCAATACACCCGGTGCAGGGCCCAGTAACCCGCCGGAGATAGACCGGGTTGCGGCACCCGGGGCTGGAACGCCGGTTCAACCACAGGTGATGGGGCCTCCCCGTATGAATACTGCTCCACCTCAGTATGTACCAACACCATTGGGTCATTATTCTAACCCGTTGGAGAACATGATCGCTGCGGCGGCACGACTGACGACTATCCCGGTGGAGGGCTACTCTCCGACAGCGGTTGAAACCCACAGAGTCAGAGAACTTCTTTGGACGGCTTTAGCACAACAGGAGGCATACTCATATAGCCGGGACAGGATTCATTCAACCCCTCGTCCAAACCAGAGCCCGAGTTATAGCAGGCACATGGACTCAGTGGCCGTTTCAAGCAAGGCCTAGTGCCGTAACTAGCCAGGCGGGCATGACCTCGCGCAATGGAGCCTTTAACTTGGTGGATCAGGACAGAATACGCCAAGAGGTTGAGCGGGCGGCTCAGCAGGCGGCTGAGCAGGCGGCTCAGCTGACGGCTTACCAGCCTTTTCCGGTTTATCCGACGACTTCTATTGAGGCAGGCGTGTCCACAAGGACCGGAGGTGTCCCCTGTCTGGTGCCGGCTCTGCGTAACGAGCGTTTGCCCAAAGATTTCAAAGGACCTAGGAAGGTGGCTAATTATATGGCCGACTTACAACCTGGGGCATGGATTGAAAGCTACGAGATGGCTATGGAGTTACTGGAGGTCAGTGACGCTGCGATGGCCAAATACTTCACCATGATGTTGAATGGGACTGCCCGCACTTGGTTGAAGGGGCTACCGCCTAATTCCATCGGGTCATGGGCAGAGTTAAAAGCCCGGTTCATTCAGAACTTCAAAGATACATGTAAGCAGCCCATGTCAATTGTGGATTTGACTAATTGCAAGAAGGAGGAAGGTGAGTCCACGACCTATTGGGTGTGCCGGGTCAAAGCCATAATACATTCGTCTGATAAGATGGATGCTGGCTCTGCAGCCTTAATGTTGGAGAAAAATTGTCGTTTTTTGCCTCTGAAGATGAAGCTAGGGCAGCTCAAGCGCGATTGTAATCATATGGGGACACTGATGGCGGCTCTGGTCAAGTATACCGACTCTGACAGTACCAAGGATCCCGAGTCTGATGATGAAAAGACGGGGAAGGGAAAAAAGAATGGCAACGGCAAGGGCCCTCAGCATAACCCGACAAATCAAGGAGGTAATAATAAACGTAAGGCTGATGGTAGCTTGGAGTTTGTGGCTAACACCAATGCGCAGGGCAACAATCAACGACATAAGGGGAGACCGCCTCCTCGGTCTGAGGGGTCAAGCCCACGCTTGAGCAGTTATTGAATGAGCCCTGTCCAAGACATGACACCCCACAGAAACCAGCCACTCACCTATGGAAGGGCTGCACGATCATGAAGGCTTTCACGAATTCAAACATGTTCGACGGTAATCATGGGCAGGGCGGCGGCTTAGGTGGCGGCAGTTTTCATGGCCCGGGCGGCGGCTCAAATTGCAATTCTCGGGGTAATAAAGGTGGTTACAACCAGCAATCTGGCCAGGGTGGTCAGCAGCAGCAGCAGGGTGGATACCAGAGCCATCCAAAGCTGCTGAATAGTGGACAATATCATGTGTTCACCACCAGTTTGTGCCAACGAGACCAGAAGCTTCATAAGAGGGCTGTGAATGCTGTTGAGCCGGTAGTTCCTCGTTATTTGAGATGGTCTGAGTAGCCTATTCTATGGGGTAGGGAGGATCACCCTCCCCGGGTTGATAATCCGGGTCACTTAGCCTTAGTGGTAGCACCTCAGGTTGGTGGATACAACTTCACCAAGGTGCTCATGGATGGAGGCAGCAATATTAATATCCTCTATTATGAGACCTTTCGCCGCATGGGTTTGACTGACAAAAATCTTAAGACTTCCAACACTGTTTTTCATGGAGTGGTTCCTGGTAAGTCGGCATACCCAGTGGGTAAGATTAAGCTGGAAGTGGCCTTTGGAGATGAACATGATTCCATGGCGGATAAGTTAACCTTTGAGGTGGTCAAAATAAAGAGCCTGTATCACACCCTCTTTGGGCGGCCTGCTTATGCAAAGTTCATGGCAAGGCCGTGTTATGTTTATTTGCAGCTCAAGATGCCGGGTCATAAAGGCACCATCACAGTGCATGGGAGCCGGAAGATAGGCTTGGAATGCAAGGAAGGCGATGCTGCTTACGCCGAATCTGTTTGTGCAACAGAGGAGTTGAAGTTATACAAGGACAATGTTGACCCGACGGACATGACATCTTTGAAAAAACCAATCACAGAGCATGAGCCGGTCATGAAATTTAAGTCGGCCGATGATACTAAGCTTGTTGACTTTATTCCAGGCGACTCATCTAAGCAGTTCAGTATCAGTGCCAATCTGGATCCCAAATAGGAGATCGCGCTCATTGAGTTCATCCGTGAGAATTGGTACATCTTTGCATGGAAACCTTCTGACATACCGGGTGTACCGCGAGAACTCACTGAGCACACTCTTAATATTGATCCAAAATTTAAGCCGATCAAGCAATTTCTTTGGCGGTTCAATGAGGAGAGGCGTAAGGCCATTGGTGAGGAAGTAGCCCAGCTCTTGGTGGCCGGGTTCATTGTTGAAGTTTTTCATCCAGAGTGGTTGGCTAACCCGGTGCTGGTGCTTAATAAGAACGGTACTTGTGTATGTGTGTGGATTACACGGACTTAAACAAAGCTTGTCCGGCTGATCCTTTCGCTCTCCCTTGTATTGTTGAAATTATTGATGCTACGGCGGGTTTTGAGCGTTTGAGCTTTTTGGATGCTTATTATGGTTATCATCGGATCAAGATGGCAGTTAAGGACTAGGAGAAGACGGCGTTCATTACTCCGTTTGGAGCCTTCTGCTATGTGTCTATGCCTTTTGGGCTCAAGAGTGCCCAAGCGACTTACCAGCGGTGTGTGCAAAGTTGTCTTCATAATCAGATTGGGCACAATGTTCATGCTTATGTGGATGACATTGTGGTGAAATCCAGAGAAAAGAAGACCTTGATAGATGATCTGAACGAGACCGTTGACAATCTTCGGGTCTACAAGATGATGCTTAACCTGGCCAAGTGTGTTTTTGGCGTGCCTGCAGGCAAGCTTTTGGGTTTCCTGGTTTCTAACAGGAGCATCAAGGCCAACCCGGGGAAGATCAAGGCAATCACCTCTCTAGCTAAACCGGCATGCATCAATGATGTTCAGCATTTGTCGGGTCGTATCGCTGCTCTAAGCCAGTTCATAAGCCGGTTTGGTGAGAAGGCTATACCACTGTATCAAATGATGAAGAAAACAGATAACTTCGTCTGGAGTGATGCTGCTAATGCTGCCTTTGAAGATTTGAAGAGACAGCTAGCTGAGCCGTCGGTCCTTACTGCTCTCATTGATAAGGAGCCATTATTATTATATGTGGCTGCTAACACGTGGGCTGTCAGTGTGGCCATCATGGTGGAGCACAAGGAGGCTGGTAAGGAGCATCTGGTTCAACGGCCGGTCTATTATATCAGTGAGGTGCTTATTGAGTCCAAGCAAAGGTATCCACATTGGCAGAAGCTTGTTTATGGGGTATTCATGCCAAGCCGGAAGCTTAAGCAATATTTCCAGGGTCATCCCATCACTGTGGTCAGTTCTGCTCCTTTAGGAGATATCATTCAAAATAAAGAAGCCACAGGACGAGTTGCCAAGTGGGCCATTGAACTGGGGCCTCATGGTTTAAAGTACGTGCCACGTATTGCTATCATGTCTCAAGAACTGGTGGACTTCATCAATGATTGGACAGAACTGCAGATGCCTAAAGAGAAGCCAGATAACACGTATTGGACTATTCACTTTGATGGGTCCAGGCAATTGGAGGGCTCGGGGGCTGGAGTTGTTTTAGCTTCCCCTCGAGGTGAAATTTTTTGTTATGTGCTATGGTTGATGTTTCCCTGTACTAACAATGCAGCTGAGTATGAGGCCTTGCTCCATGGTCTTCGGATGGATAAGGAGATGAGCTTAAGCCGGGTAAGGTGTTTTGGCGACTCAGATTTGGTTGCTCAACAAGTATCAGGCAAGTGGGATTCCAAGGATCCTCTCATGGCGGCTTATCGCCGTGAAGTTGATGCCATTACTGGACATTTTAAGGGTTACCAAGTGGAGCACATTGACCGTAGAAAGAACGAGGCGGCTGATGCCTTAAGCCAGCTAGGCTCTCAGCGTAAGCCGGTGCCGCCTAATACTTTCTTGGATATTCTGCATAATCCTTCTGTCAAGTTACCTACAGAGGAAGACTTGGCTGCTCCTCACCCAGAAGAACAATTGGTGGCGGCTCTTCACGTCATCCTAGATTGTACAAAGCCATATTTGGCTTACATGACCCGGGGCGAGTTGCCTGATGATCAAACCTTGGCCATGCAGATAACCCGGCAGTCTAAGTCAATGACAATTGCCAATGGCGAGTTGCATCATCGCAGTGTCACTAGGGCGTTTCAACGTTGTGTATCTCCTGAAGAAGGCCAAGAAATTCTACGTGAGATTCATGAAGGGGATTGTGGCCATCATGCTGGGTCAAAATCCCTTGTGGCCAAGGCTTTCCGTCATGGATTTTATTGGCTGCCGGCTCTTGCTGATGCAGAGGACCTGGTCAGTAAATGTGATGGTTGTCAGAAGTTCTCAAGACGTGCTCTCGTGCCGGCTCAAGAGTTGAGGATGATTCCAATTACTTGGCCGTTTGCAGTCTAGGGGCTTGACATGGTGGGGCCTTTCAAAAGGTCCAAAGATAAAAAGACCCACCTCTTGGTGGCGGTTGACAAATTTACAAAGTGGGTTGAGGCAGAGCCAGTTAGTAAGTGTGATGCAGCCATGGCAGTTCAGTTCATGAAGAAAGTGATATTTCGCTTTAGCTTTCCACACAACATTATAACTGACAATGGTACTAATTTATCTAAAGGCGCCATGGAAGAATTTTGTCAATGTGAGCATATTCGGCTTGATGTGTCATCAGTGGCTCATCCGCAATCCAATATTCAAGCTGAGAGAGCCAATCAGGAAATCTTGAAAGGCATCAAGCCCGGCTTTTGGTCCCTTTACAACGGACGCTGGGTTGTTGAGTTGAGGAGTTACCCTCGGTGATATAGAGCATAAATACTACTCCTAACAGGTCTACAGGTTATACGCCCTTCTTCATGGTTTACGAAGCTGAGGCGGTTCTCCCTAGTGACATCCATCATGACTCGCCCCGTGTGGCGGCTTATGTTGAGGCGGACAATGAACAAGCGCGTCAGGATGCACTTGACTTGTTAGATGAAAAGCGTGACTTGGCAGTAGCTCGCTCGGTGATTTACCAACAGGACCTGCGCTGCTATCACAGCCGCCGGGTTAGGTCCAGAACCTTTCAAGAAGGTGATTTGGTGCTCCGGCTCATCCAGGATCAAACTGATGCACATAAGTTATCCCCACCTTGGGAAGGGCCCTTTGTGGTCTGCAAGAACTTGAACAACGGGTTATACTACCTTATCGATGTTCGAGAGCACAAAGACTGACGTAAGTCGGAGGAGGAGACCCACCGGCCATGGAATATCGCTCATCTTCGGCCTTACTACACTTGAGCCACCGGCTGTCATGATGTACACATTTTGACGATGTATATATTATGATAAATAATAAAGCAGGACCTCTGTTCTTTCTTCATCCTCAAAGGTAATATGTCATTGTCATTGTCATTGTCATCTCAAATTATCACTTGGGGGCTGATCGTATCCAAATCTAGCTTGACCCATTTGATCTGGCTTATGATCATATTCGAATCTAGCCGTTAAACCTTATGATCATTAGGGGGCTTCCAGTTCAAACATAGGTCATATTCGAACCAAAGAGAACATAGTTGTTGGTACCCTCTTGATTGACACACTACCGAGCTCACTCGGGGGCTTCTTGATCGTATTCGAATCATAGCTCGACCCCTTTTGGGAACCGACTTTGATCGTATTCGAATCAGAGTCGTTAAAAAACTCTCAAGGTCATTAGGGGGCTTCCTGTTCAAACATAGGTCATATTCAAACCAAAGGGAACATAGCTGTCGGTACCCTCTTGATCGGCGCAACGCCAAAGCCACGGGGGCCGACATGATCGTATTCGAATCTTAGCTTAACCCCTTTGGAACGGTTTACTGATTGTATTCGAATCTGAAGCTTTGATTTTTTATATTCTATTTGGTTTAAGTTTTCTTTGAAAGCAGCCTTTATTTGACTTGAGACTTTTTTGAGGCTTAAAAGTACAAGTGTGGTTTATTTTACCCGGCTTGATTTTGGCTGATAAGTCGCCAATATATAAGAGTCATCATACCTTTGGAAATGTTGATTTCCAAAGATTGGATTATTACCCTTACTGTCCGGGTCATATAAACTGGCAGTGCAAATCAAAAGATCACAGGTATAAGATTATAGTTGTGTTTCAACATTATATGTTACAAGAGGCTTATCTGTGATTCTTTTTCTATCTTAAAGTATTAAGCTATTATGACCCGCCTTGCGTCCAGCCGCCAAGGGATATTGTGATCTATTTCTATGTGCAGGACATTTAAAAGACTTGGTCAAGCATAAGGAAAGCAGATGAAAAGTATAACACGGGTGATATAACATGGCGGCTTAATAGTATTAAACACCAAAAATGGGCATGATGGCACGGCAAAAGAAAAGTTATTTCTGTTCTATTACACGACTCCCCGAGTCCAAATGATTCATATTGTTTTTTAGCATGTCACAGTATGAGCCGCCACGGCGGATTAACTCTCGTGCTGGCTTGAGGCGTCCGGGTCAGCCCTCTTCGCTTCTTCACCCTGTTCCCTTTCCTGGAAGGTTGATGATGACCATTCAATGCCATTCAAAGCTTCAAATTCAGCTTCATCATCAACTAGTCCGGCCG
This sequence comes from Triticum timopheevii, assembly GCA_963921465.1. Lineage (NCBI taxonomy): Eukaryota > Viridiplantae > Streptophyta > Magnoliopsida > Poales > Poaceae > Triticum > Triticum timopheevii. The sequence goes on along the minus strand of OY997262.1, from coordinate 245,388,302 downwards.
GGTCAACTTCAAGGGTGAAGGTATGCTTACGGAGTGGGGCGATCAGGCTGGTCACTTTGTAATGAGGCATTGGAATTCTTCGGTTCTCCGCGTCATAGCCCGACTGGTACTTGGAGAGATCTGCTTCATCAGCTATCAAAGTGGCCAAAGGGCGTATCTCCTTCATGCAAGCGGCGAAATCTTCCTGTTCAAAGGGAGTGCCATCCTCCTTAAAGCTTGGGTAGCCAGTGGCGAGGTCGGCCGGGTCTAGCTCTGGTAGCCAAGCTTTGGCCCGACTTAAGGCAGCCACAGCTCCGGCTCTCACAGACGATTGCCTCAGTTCGGTGAATCGCTGGGGTAGCACAGAAAGTTTCTTTAGCACATCTACCAGGAGTGTGGGCACTTCATTGGATAGGGCCACCGAGGCTAGGGCACGCTGAGACCCGGTGTACAGTTGTTCCACCAGCGTGTAAACCGCCTTCATCTTGATCAGCGTATCTTAGTTCAGATTTGAACTCCTGGGGCCTGCATAAACATTGTCAGGTGAGTCAATTCCAATTTTTACGATCAATTGAAGGCTCAAGCATTTAACACTTACAGAGCGACTTACCAAAGATCGCTGAGAGCATATGAGAGACATGGCGTTTTAAGACGGATAGTTCACCGGTCGCCTCTTCAAGAGCCGCCTCTTCCTTCTCAGCTCGATTAATCAACGGAATTTTTTCATTAGCCCAGGCCTTCTTCTCCATTTCAAAGTCTTTCTTTAGTTTTTCTTGTTCAGAAACGCTGAATTTAAACTTGGAGCCAGCTCTTTGGGTTTCCGTCTCTTGAGCTTCAAGGCGATTCTTCAGATCAAATATTTCCGACTCAAGTTGACTAGTGGTGGCCTGTACAAATACCGGGTCAAAATCAGGACAATCATGATGAAATATTAAGTCCCAAGCCTTTTGCAAGCAACAACACTTGGCACTTGGGGGCTAATGTCTACTGAAGAATTTTACTTAAAGTAGCGGTTCATGACATCAAATTCCCAAGCACTTTGCAAGCAAGAGTACTTGGTACTTGGGGGCTAATGCATATTGCTGTTTAAGGTTTTCAAACACTTTATTCAATACAACCCTATGAAGGACCGGCTCAACCATACTGGTTAAACCGCCCCTTGGGGACTACGGAGTAAGCCGAATTTCTTACATATTTTATCCATCTATGTTACTAATGTCACTAAATTTGTTTCTAAGTCTACAGCATATTCATCATAAGCAATAGACTTGGGGTTTGGCATAAGTAAAGATAAATGAATACAGAGAAAGGGTTGTGCCTCAAATTTTTGGTGCATCTGCTTCACCATGTCAATCTCGAGGTTACGATTGCTGTGCACTTGGCTCATGTAGCCAGAAAAGACTTCTCCAATACTCATGTGAATATAGTCCGCGACGTCAAGCTTGACCCGGCGGTGTTCCAAAAGCTCCTCCTTGGTGGAACTCTTGGCCAGCACGGTTGGCCTCCCCGGCTCAGCAAAGCTGGTTCTGGTGATCTCAACATCAGTGTCTTGAGAATCATCCGTCCTGACCAGGCTAGGGGCTTCCGGGTTTTCCGAACCATCATCAGCTCGCTCAACAGGCGGGTCAGCAATTGGAGTTGGTGTGTCTTGAGCCGGTACGGGTGGCGACTCATGAGTTGAAGATTCAGGCGCGGTTGTTCCAAGTTTTGGCTCTGTTAAGACTATTTCTTCGGCCGGCTTGTTCTTCTTCACCCTTCTGCTAGGCTTGGCTTGTCCACTGCATAAAATCAAAAGGATTAAGGGCCAATACAAAAAATTGAAATGAATAAAGGATAAGAAGGTTATCATTACCCTAGAGCGGACTTGAAGGCGACAGATTGGACTTCATTAAGTCACCAGAGGAAGGGGAAGTGTCCTGATAATCCGAGTTAGAAGAATTGAGTGGTTGACGAGTGAGACCCGCCAAAGGATAAAAGAGATTTAAATCAGAGGTGACCTTGTTCCGGCGCTTCCTTGGGGTGCTTGGCAAGCCAGAGGAGAGCTCCGCATCTTTGCTGGTCCAGGTCTGCCTCCGGCTCTCATGAATCTATCGCTTCAAAAGAAATTGAGGATCTTGATAAGCTAAGGGATGTGAAAATCTTACTTTTCGGGTTACTCTACAGATTTTCTGTATTGGCAAAGGCTCGGAGTCGGCGGAAATGATAGTTATGTCTTCAGCCTTGCTATGGCTTGCTCCTGTGTCCTCCTGCTGATAATCAGTGTCAATAAGATGGCTAAAACAGGAGCCAAGAGAGTCAAGGGCTACCTCCGACTCAGAAGAATCTTCTAGCCGAAGCAAGTCAGAGGCAGTGGCTTTCTTGCCCTTCTTTTTGGCAGCCTCTTTGCTGGAGGCTTTCTTGGCCTTCCTGGCTTTCTTTGCAGCTTCATGGTCATATTTGACCTTCCAGAATTTGTCACCCGCCTGTAACAGTTAGTAGAGGTATGAGTATGGGTAAAACATCGAAAAACCAAAGTAATTTATTCAGACGGGCGGCTTACCTTTGGTGCCGGGTTAGCTTCGTAGAAGGGGGCTAGGCCCACTGAGGGAGTCCTGGACTAGGGGGTGTCCGGATAGACGGACCATCATCATCGGACGGACTCCAAGACTATGAAGATACAACATTGAAGACTTCGTCCCGTGTCCGGATGGGACTTTCCTTGGCGTGGAAGGCAAGCTTGGCAATACGGATATGTAGATTTCCTACCATTGTAACCAACTCTGTGTAACCCTAGCCTTCTCCGGTGTCTATATAAACCGGAGGGTTTTAGTCCATAGGACGAACAACCATTACAACAATCATACCATAGGCTAGCTTATAGGGTTTAGCCTCCTTGATCTCGTGGTAGATCCACTCTTGTACTACCCATATCATCAATATCAATCAAGCAGGAGTAGGGTTTTACCTCCATTGAGAGGGCCCAAACCTGGGTAAAAACATTGTGTCCCTTGTCTCCTGTTACCATCCGCCTAGACGCACAGTTCGGGACCCCCTACCCGAGATCCGCCGGTTTTGACACCGACATTGGTGCTTTCATTGAGAGTTCCTCTGTGTCGTCACCGATAGGCTTGATGGCTCCTTCAATCATCAACAACGACGCAGTCCAGGGTGAGACTTTTCTCCCCGGACAGATTTTCGTGTTCGGTGGCTTTGCACTGCGGGCCAATTTGCTTGGCCATCTGGAGCAGATCGGAAGCTACGCCCCTGGCCATCAAGTCAGATTTGGAAGCCTAAATTTCACGGCCGACATCCACGGAGACTTGATCTTCGATGGATTCGATCCACAGCCGAGCGCGCCGCACTGTCACGATGGGCATGATTTAGCTCTGCTGCCGTACAGTGCCCTGGAGGCCGCACATGAGTCTGCTCCGACCCTTAATTCGGAGCCGACCGCGCAGATCGAGGACGGGTGGCTAGACACCGCCTCGGGGGCTGCAACCTCTACGGCGATGGAGCCGAATACTGACCTTGTCCCTTGTAAAGCCCGTGACTCCGAGGTGCCGGACTCCTCGTCGGACTCCGAACCTCCAGCGTCCCTACCAATCGAATCCGATTGGGCGCCGATCATGGAGTTCACGGCTGCGGACATCTTTCAGCATTCACCCTTTGGCGATATCCTGAATTCGCTAAAGTATCTCCCGTTATCAGGAGAGCCCTGGCCGGATTGCGGTCAGGACGGTTGGGATGCGGACGACGAAGAAATTGAAAGCCCACCCACCACCCACTTTGTAGCCACTGTCGACGATCTAACCGACATGCTAGACTACGACTCTGAAGACATCGACGGTATGGACGACGATGACGGAGACGACCAAGAACCAGCGCCTACGGGGCACTAGAAGACCACCTCGTCATACGACATATACATGGTGGACATCCCAAAGGATGGGAATGGCGAAGAAGCAGCGGAGGCAGATTCCTCCAAGAAACAACCCAAGCGCTGACGTCAGCGGCGCCGCTCTAAATCCCGCCACAGCAAGAATGGAGATTCCGGCACCGGATATAATAACAACCCAGAGAGTGCCGAGGATAACCCCCTCCAACAAGAGTCAGCGCAGGAGGACGAAGAAGCCAGCCCTCACGAGAGAGCGGCAGATGAAGAGGTAGAGGATGATAATTACATGCCTCCCTCCGGAGACGAGGCAAGCCTCAACCACGACGAATTTGTCGTGCCCGAGGATCCCGTCGAACAAGAGCGTTTCAAACGCAGGCTTATGGCCACAGCAAACAACCTAAAGAAAAAGCAACAACAGCTCCGAGCTGATCAAGATCTGCTAGCCGACAAATGGACTGAAGTCCTGGTGGCCAAAGAGTATGAACTCGAACGCCCCTCCAAGAGCTACCCAAAATGCAAGTTGCTCCCCCGATTAAAGGAGGAGGAGTATAAACCCTCATCACCAGCGCACAATACGGCAGACCGACCACCTCGTGGCCGCGACAGAGAGGCATCTAGGCCCTCCACCAGAACCGTACCCCGGCACCGCTCGAAAAGTGCGAAGCCACAGGGGAATGCGCCGGACTTGCGAGACATATTGGAGGACAAGGCAAGACAATCAAGATCGATCTACCGATCACGTGGGTGCCCCACAATGCGCAACGACTACCGTCGTGCCGGATACAGCAACTCCGGCCGGGCCGAACACTGTAGACAAAGCTCTCTTGAGCTACGTCGTGATATTGCCCAGTATAGAGGCGCCGCACACCCACTATGCTTAACAGATGAAGTAATGGATCATCAAATCCCTGAAGGGTTTAAACCCGTGAACATTGAACCCTACGATGGCACAACAGACCCCGTGGTTTGGATCGAAGACTATCTCCTTCATATCCATATGGCCCGCGGTGACGATCTCCATGCCATCAAATATCTCCCACTCAAGCTTAAAGGACCAGCTCGGCATTGGCTTAACAGCTTGCCAGCAGAGTCAATTGGGAGTTGGGAGGACCTGGAAGCCGCATTCCTTGACAACTTCCAGGGCACATATGTGCGACCACCAGACGCCGATGACCTAAGCCACATAATTCAGCAGCCAGACGAATCGGCCAGACAATTTTGGACACGGTTCCTAACAAAGAAAATCAAATCGTCGACTGTCCGGATGCAGAGGCCCTCGCAGCCTTCAAACATAACATCCGCGACGAATGACTGGCCCGGCACCTAGGACAGGAAAAGCCGAAATCAATGGCAGCCCTCACATCACTCATGACCCGCTTCTGCGCGGGAGAGGACAGTTGGCTAGCCCGCAGTAACAACCTCAGCAAAAATTCTGGCAGTCCGGACAGCAAGGACCGCAATGGCAGGTCACGTCGCAACAAAAACAAACGCCTCGTTCACGGCGATAACAATGAGGATACGATAGTCAACACCGGATTCAGAGGCTCCAAACCCGGTCAGCGGAAGAAGCCATTCAAAAGAACTACTCCGGGTCCGTCCAATTTGGACCAAATACTCGACGGCTCTTGCCAGATACATGGCACCCTCGAAAAGCCAGCTAATCACACCAACAGGGATTGTTGGGTATTTAAGAAGGCAGGCAAGTTAATTGCCGAAAACAACGACAAGGGGCTGCATAGCGATGACGAGGAAGAGACCCGGCCGCCAAACAGTAGAGGACAGAAGGGTTTCCCCCCACAAGTGCAGACGGTAAACATTATATACGCAACCCACATACCCAAGAGGGAGCGGAAGCGTGCACTTAGGGATGTATATGCGATGGAGCCAGTCGCCCCGAAGTTCAATCCATGGTCCTCTTGCCCAATCACTTTTGATCGAAGGGATCACCCCACTAGTATCTGTCATGGTGGATTCGCCGCATTGGTTTTAGACCCAATCGTCGATGATTTCACCTCACCAGAGTCCTGATGGACGGCGGCAGCAGCCTGAACCTGCTTTATCAGGACATAGTGCGCAAAATGGGAATAGACCCCTCAAGGATTAAACCTACAAAGACGACATTCAAAGGCGTCATACCAGGTGTAGAGGCCAATTGTACAGGCTCGGTTACACTGGAAGTGGTCTTCGGATCCCCGGATAACTTCCAAAGCGAGGAGTTAATCTTCGATATAGTCCCGTTCCGCAGCGGCTATCATGCTCTGCTCGGACGAACCGCATTTGCAAAGTTCAATGCGGTGCCGCATTACGCATACCTCAAGCTCAAGATGCCAGGCCCTCGAGGAGTCATCACGGTCAACGGAAACACTGAACGCTCCCTCCGAACGGAGGAACACACAGCGGCTCTCGCGGCAGAAGTACAGAGCAGCCTCTTAAGGCAATTTTCGAGTCCGGCCGTTAAGCGACCGGACACGGCCAAATGCGCCCGGAGTAACATACAACAAGACCACCTGGCACGTTCCGAGCACGCGTAGCAATGCGGCCCCAACCCCAGCCCTTGCATAATTGCAAGACTAGTCCTTCGCGTACATCATTACGCTCTGGAGATACCATGGGCATAGGGGAAGGGGCACGACCACGACAGGACCAGAGTGCGGCTCAACCACACCAGGGGCTCCCAAGTGTGTCACTCTTTTTTTTTACCCATAGGACTCCGTTCACCAGAGGCCTTGTCCAACAGTAGACCTGCCGAACTCACGATGCAACAGCCAGGGAAGGAGAAAGGCTACGACGAACATTCAGGTGGTCTCCTTTACGAGCATTAAACCTGTTTAATACACCATTACGCAGCCTACCCCTGGAGGGGGACATGTTTAATAGTCCAATCCCTTGCTTACCGCACTATTTGTATCGCTCTGCATCCATGGCAGTATTTCTGAATAAACAATGCATCACTTTTTGCTTATACTTGCATTTCTTTCTTATATATGTTCATTTATGACATGTTGCATCCGTACACTATGGTACGGCCAAACACACCAGGGGCTTAAGTTCCCCGCATTATGGTGTGATAAGTCCGAACACTTTCACAAGTGCGGCACCCCGAACTTATAGCATTATATGCATAGGCTCCGAATCATGTCTTGGGTCAATAGTTGGGTTTGCCCGGCTCCCATGTTTTGGTACCTTACGTTCCGTTTTATCGGCTAAGGTAGCACTGGGAGAACCACTGCGATTGCGCCCCGGTTGAGCTGGGTGAGCGCCTCAGTGGAGAAAGCTAAAATTGACCGTCATGGTAAGGCGAGAGTTGGTCGCTGTTCGAGAGGTTTTTTTGAGTCCCTAAAGACTTATGCCGCTTAGAGCGAGGAACCGGCTTCGTCCGGCCCAGGCGTGGATAGCGCCCCGAACTCGGTCTTCCGAACACTAGGGGCTTCGCCGAAATTTAAAATTATAGAATTCTATGGCTAAGTGAGAGTGTTCAAGCATTATAAGTCCAGTTGCCTCGTTCGTTGCATTGAGCACCTCCCTAGATGGACCCGAACATGGGAACAAGAGCGCTCAAGTTTATCCCGAACACCCCAGCACTCGTGGCATGGGGGCTGAAGCCGATGACTTGCCATCTCTCAGATTTGATAAACGGCCGCACAGATGGTAATATTTTAAAATAATAAGCGTTGCTTAGCGCATATGAACAAAGTTTTCAGCGCACAGGATAACACATTGCGAGTCTACTCAAATATTACATCTTTGGAGCACTCATCTGCAATCTTGCGGGCACCCTTCAGGACACTCTTATAATACATTTCTGGCGTGCGATACTCCTTGCCCGCCGGTGGCGTGTCCATCAGAAGCTTCTCGGCATCCAGCCTGCCCCAGTGCACTTTTGCACGGGCAAGGGCCCGACGGGCACCTTCAATGCAAGCGGACTGCTTGACGACCTCCACCCAGGGACACGCATCCAGCAGCCGCCGCACTAGGCCGAAGTAGCTCCCAGGCATGGCCTCCTTGGGCCACAGCCGAACTATGAGGCCCTTCATGGCCTGTTCGGCTACCTTGTGGAGCTCGACCAGCTGCTTCAGCTGGTCACTAAGGGGCACCGGATGTCCGGCCTCAGCATACTAAGACCAGAAGACCTTCTCCGTCGAGCTCCCCTCGTCAGCCCGGTAGAATGTGGCAGCATCGGACATTCTGCGATGTAGATCTGCAAACGCTCCTGGAGAGCTCCGAATTCGGGTAAGTAATAGGTAACTCACATTCACATGCTTGCTTTGCATGAAAAATGCCTTACCCGCCGCTATTTTCTTCAACGCCTCAATCACCTGGAGGGCCTTGTGGGCTTCAGCCTTAGCGGCTTTGGCACTCTCAAGAGCCGAGGCAAGCTCGGACTCTCGAGTCTTCGAGTCGCGCTCCAAGCTCTCATGCTTTTCCACGAGAGCCTGGAGCTCTTGCTGCACCTCCGCCACCCGCGCCTCCTGCTTCTCTCGCTCAGCTCGTTCCGTGGCTGCATTACGTTCGGCCGCGGACACGGCCTGCTTCAGGGTCGCCACCTCGTTCGTGGCCCCTGGAGTACCCACGTTATCCTTGTTATTTCTCTTGCAACCAAAATCCTTTTCTATAAGGTAAAAATTCAATACGGTGTCACTCACCTTCCTTGTCCTCGAGCTGCTTCTTGGCACGGCCGAGCTTGCTCTTGGACCGCTCGAGGTTCTGCTTCAAAGCATCGACCTCCGTAGTCAGTGCGGCAGAGGTCAGCAGCGCAGCCTGCAACCCCATATTGACACATTTTTTAGACCTCCTGCGTATATCTTTTTAAGATCCTCAGTCCGGCTTTTCTTTCTGAACACCGAACCGAGCATCAGGGGCAACTGTCTATGCGGTATTACATTACATATTTTAAATTTCTTACCTCAAAGCCTGTTAGAAGGCTGCTGCAGGCTTCGGTCAGCCCGCTCATGGCAAGCTGAACCTTCTGAATCACCACACTCATGATAGTGCGGTGTTCTTCCTCGATGGAAGCACCGTTGAGCGCCTCCAACAAGCTATCCGGCGCCTCCAGTTGGACGGAGGCCGCCGGTGTCATAGTCTTGCCCTTCTTATGAAGGGGCCGCCTGCCGGACACCAGAACCACTGCAGGTTCCGGTGCGGAGTCCGAAGCGAAGTCCGGGAGGTAGCCCTGTGGCACCTCCGGAGCCTCCCCCTCTTGGCAGGTCCCCTCCTGGGATCCCACCTCAGCGTCATCAGCATCACGAGGGGTGGAGGCGGTCGGAAGGGAATCCATATCCGACGGAGCCAAGGACCCGCTCAACGAAGCGGGAAGATCGTCCTCGGCCGGACTACAGGTTGTACGCGGCATTAGAAAGACACCGTGTGGCAAAAAGAAAAATTATAAATCATTCAGGAATCCGGATATGTACGATCTGGCCAGGGGCTTGGCCCTTGAGGCCCACTCCTCGTCACTGTCGCCGGCATTGGCGGAGCAGTCCGGAGGAAGGGTCCTTCCCTTCTTGGACCCTTCGGCCTCCCTCGTTGGGGAAGCCTTCCTCTTCTTCTCTCCCCCCTCTTGGGGAGAGGCCTCTTTTTCCTCCTCGTCTTTGGGGGAGGAGTCCGCCTCGGAGCCATCGGACGATGAGTCCGATACCACCTGGCGCCGGGAACTCCTTCGGATTCCCATGGCCTTCTTCTTGGCCTTCTTCTCCGGCACCACGTAAAGGGCCGGAACCAGCAGCCCCGTTAAACGGGTGTCCGTTGGGTCTTCGGGAAGGGGAGCCGGACAGTTAACCTGTACGGATGTCTTCCGTCAGTCCTGTTAAAGGCATTGGGAGTTTAGATCCCACATAGAGTCAAACTATGAAAGTAATGAGTGTCCCATAAAGGATAACATAGCTTACCTCACCGGCCGGGCGCTGCGTGTTGAATCCGCGATCTTCAGTTGCGGATGCGGGAGCTTCTCCGCCCTTGAACAGCACCCTCCAGGCAGCTTTGTACGTCGTGTCGAAGAGACCTCTCAGGGTCCGGTGCTATGCCGGATCAAACTCCCACAAATTAAAGGCCCATTGCTGGCAGGGGAGAATCCGGCGGACGAGCATGACCTGGATCACGTTGACAAGCTTAAGCTTTTTGTTCACCAGGGTCTGGAGACAGGACTGGAGTCCGGTCAGCTCCTCTGAACTACCCCATAGCAAGCCCTTCTCTTTCCTGGAGGTGAGCTGCATGGGGGTACCAGATCTGAACTCGGGGGCCGCTGCCCATTTGGGGTCACGCAGCTCGGTGATGTAGATCCACCCCGATTGCCACCCCTTGACGGATTCCACAAAGGCGCCCTCGAGCCAAGTGACGTTGGGCATTTTTCCCACCATGGCGCCTCCGCACTCCGCTTGGACGCCCTTCACCACCTTCGGCTTGACATTGAAGGTCTTTAGCCACAAGCTGAAGTGGGGCTGGATGCAGAGGAAGGCCTCGCACACAACGATAAATGCCGAGATGTTGAGGATGAAGTTTGGCGCCAGATCGTGGAAGTCCAGGCCGTAGTAATACATGAGCCCCCGGACGAAGGGGTGAAGTGGGAAGCCCAGTCCGCGGAGGAAGTGGGGAAGGAATACGACCCTCTCATGGGGCCTAGGGGTGGGGATGAGCTGCCCCTCGTCGGGCAGCCGGTGCGCGATGTCACTGGACAGGTATCCGGCGCCGCGCAGCTTCTCGATGTGCCCCTCCGGAACGGAGGAGGCCATCCACTTGCCTCCCGCTCCGGACATGGCTGGAGAAGGTTGAGGTGAGATGTGCGGACTTGGGCGCTGGAGCTCGAGTGCACAGAGATGGATAAGCAAAGGAGGAAGAGGGCATAGGTAAAAAAGGAGGATCCTTATCCCCTTATATATGGGCGGACGAAGACTATGCGTCCCCACCGGCCTGGTGAAACTCGCTTATCTCCCAAGCGCCACAATCAAAGGCGCGGTTGGGTTACCCACGCCTGTATTCATGGGAGTCCCGGAATAAGGGGAACACGATCTCTGCTTCGACAAGACGTGCCAAGGAAACCGCTTCACTAAACGCGCTGATGTGGTATGATAAAAACGATTCAAGTAAAGGCTTGGTAGTGATGTGGCGTCACGCCACGAAATACGTCAGCAGATTGAACTTGTGTACATATTATTCTGTCTACAGTGGTACTTGGAATTTATTTTGCAGAGCCGGACACTATCCTAGTGTTCACAATCTTCTATGAATTATTCGGAGGAGGAACCCACCTTGCAATGCCGAAGATAATATGCGCACCGGACTCGTCGTCATTGAAGCCTGGTTCAGGGGCTACTGAGGGAGTCCTAGACTAGGGGGTGTCCGGATAGCCGGACCATCATCGTCGGCCGGACTCCAAGACTATGAAGATACAAGATTGAAGACTTCGTCCCGTGTCCGGATGGGACTTTCCTTGGCGTGGAAGGCAAGCTTGGCAATACGGATATGTAGATCTCCTACCATTGTAACCGACTCTGTGTAACCCTAGCCCTCTCCGGTGTCTATATAAACCGGAGGGTTTTAGTCCATAGGACGAACAACCATTACAACAATCATACCATAGGCTAGCTTATAGGGTTTAGCCTCCTTGATCTCGTGGTAGATCCACTCTTGTACTAGACATATCATCAATATCAATCAAGCAGGAGTAGGGTTTTACCTCCATCGAGAGGGCCCGAACCTGGGTAAAAACATCGTGTCCCTTGTCTCCTGTTACCATCCGCCTAGACGCACAGTTCGGGACCCCTACCCGAGATCCGCCAGTTTTGACACCGACACCCACCTTACCACAATCTGCTACGCTCTTGTTCAAAAGGGATTTTGTCATATCATTAATGACATCTTCAGGTAAGTCATTAGAGCTGTGCCGCAGAGGGTCATCCTTTTTTCCTGTGTAGGTGCACATCAAGCCGGGGCGGCGGCTGAATGGAATGACCCGCCAGGCGAGCCAAACTCGGACTAAGTCGATGCCAGTTAACCCATTCCCTAGAAGAGCTTTGATCTTAGCTAGGGTGGGGGCGAGTGTTTTGCGTTCGGTGGCTGTAATCTTGTCAGGAAGCTGATGGTTGGACCCAAGACATAGAGCACGAAAACCGGGCAGAGGGTTCTCACCAGTCGGAGAGGTGTCTTGGCAATAAAACCATGTCTGATTCCAGTCTTTGGGATGACTCGGCGGGTTGGCATAAGGAAAGATTACGTCCCTACGACGTTGGATCGAGAAACCACCAAGTTCCAAGCCCTGTCCGTTGGCGCATTCATTCTGGTGGTTCAGGTAGAATAGCTACGGAATCGGGTCCGATGTCTTGTGGCCGAAGGTCAAAGAAGTGCAACACATCTCTGAAGAATTTTGAGCCGAGTGGAGAGAAACCCCGGTTCATGTGATCTGTGAAAACAATAACCTCCCACATTTTGGGCTAAGGAAATTCCTCCTCCCGGTTAGGAGCACGATAGGACATGATTTCCTTCTTCGGCAGATAGCTGGTCTTCACAAAGTCGTCAAGTGTGCTGTCTGTGACAATAGATTTCACCCAGTTGCAGGAAGTGGTTGCTTTCAGTGCCATTGTGATGAAAGCCTAATACAGAGTAAAAATTACTGGTTCAAATTTAAGCCGGAGAGAAAAACATTACAGTGCATATTCAAGATGGCGGCTTATGAAGGGGCCTAATGGTATAAGGATAATTATGTCAAGATTATTTAAGCCGCCATAGGCTCCATAAGCAGTTAAAGTTGTATAAACTGCCATAGGTGGTTAAGGTTATCAATTGAGCATTGCCTTTTTAAGATGGCGATAAGAGTTGCCATGGCTAGGTGGATCTAACAAATACAGATTTTTGCCTAAGTGTTGCATAAACAAGTTTCACAAACTGCAACTACTATTTTGGATCAAATGGCTGTTCAGAAAAGAATATTTTCTACACCTAAAAACATGGTACAGAGGAGTTCATGCATTCTAATGAGGCTTCTTTTCAAAGAAAAAGGATTTGCTAGTGCCAAAAATGGATGCTAAACGGCTACCGCATGAGTTCTATGCTGCTGTTGGATCAAAAGAGGCTGCGGCAGAAGAAACACAAAGAAACCGAGATGAACTGCGAACTGTATAGAGGAACTCGCAAACCCTAGCATGGATCTAAGATGCAGAAAGGGGAAAACTTACAGTGGCAGATCTGTTGCGGAGGGACGCTGCCGTTCTCTGGATGAAGTCAGGTCGATGCAGCGGCCAAGGTCAACGGAGAGGAGGTGCGCTGCAGCGGCGGCACAGCTTGAGCGACAGTTGGGGTGCGAGAGGAAGAATAAGAAGAAGGGGGAGAATGACACTACAAAAAAATACACTTCCGTGATGATACGTGTTTGTCACAGTAGGTCGCATTTTTTGTCATGCATGTACATCCCTGACGATTTTATGACAGAATCAAGATAGTCATACCTGTGTTGTCGTAGAAGTGTTCCACGACATTACCAAAATTATCATCACGGAAGTGTCCACTTCCATGACGATAAATCGCGCGTCACAGAAGTGCTTTTGTCAAGGGTGACCGACACGTGGCATCCACCATAACGGAACGCCGTTAAGCTATCAGGTCGGGTTTTGGATCCGATAACCCGTTAACAGCCCCGACCAATGGGGATTTTCCACATGTAAAATCATCATTGGCTGGAGGAAACGCGTGTCGGCTCATTGTTGGGACAGATGTCATCCACTCATTGGACAGAAGGCGCCTATGATACGTCAACACGTGGCACGGCCCAACAGAGGCCCATTCCATATGAAAAGGCCAGCCCGTTTGACTTGGGAAAAGGTGGCGGACCGGCCCATGGAAAGCCCGTTAATGGCCTGTTCGAATGTATCCTATTTATAGCCCACTAACCCAAGGCCCATTATGCCCTATCCAAACTAGGCCCAGTAGCGTCATCTGGGCCATCCAATATGATTCCAGCCCATTTTCACTCCTGGCCCATGTATGGCCCATGACGTCTTTCGGCCCATATGAGGCCCTTTGTAACTCTTGGCCCATTAACGGCCCATGATGAAACTGGCCCGTAATGAATAGTGTATCACTTTATACCCATTAACGGCCCGTTGTGAAACTGGCCCGTAATGAACAGTGTATCACTTTGTACCCACTAACGGCCCGTGGTGAAACTGGCCCGAAATGAACAATGTATCACTTTATACCCATTAACGGCCCATTATTCCGTTGGGCTGTTTCCAGCCCATGTTATCTTTTGGCCTTCTCAGAGCCCATTTATTCTTGGTCTCATTTCCAGCATTCATTTACTTATGGCCCATTACTGTCCTTTTCTGCTTGTGGGCCAAATTCAGCCCGTGGTTACAGTCGGCCCGTTTGTGGTCCGTTAATACGTTGGGCCTTTTTCATAGCTTCATCAAATACGACCTATTAACGATGGCCTGTTATGGTCGGCCCATGAACGGACGATTCCAACTCTATCCCGTTTACGACCATAATGCGGTCTGTTATTGGCCCATGTTTGGCCAATCGATCATACGGCCCATATAAGGCCCATTGATGATACGGCCCGTAGAAGGCCCATTGTTTCTACGGCCCGTAGAAGGCCCATTGTTTCTACAGCCCGTAGAAGGCCCACTGTTTCTACGGCCCGTAGGAGGCCCAGTGTCACTACAGTAAATATTAGCACATGGTTATTGTGGCCTAGTTTTACAAAATAGATTATTGCGGCCACTAGCAAACCGCAGAAAAAGAACTGCAATGACTACAAGCAAACAAATAAACAAGACAACAAGGAAATAAATAAGGAAGAAACTTATGCTAGGCTATCACGACTATCGCACATATTACATCCACTAGGCATCAAAGTTCGCCACCAGTGCAAATAAACGCGCTGACAAAAGAATATACAAAACTGAGAGCACTTCAGAAGGCACTTGGCCTGGCCAGGTCGGGCCCCCCAAACAGCCAAAGAAGCTGAGTAGACCTCAGTTGTGTCAACGATAAATGCATCAACCGTAGATGTATGGCATGATCGTGCGCACGGCAATCCTCTAACATCTTCATTGCGTCTTTGACTTCAAGTCGGAGCTGAGCAGAAGCAAGCCTTTCCGCTTTAAGTTGAGACTGAAGAATTCAACCTGATTGAGGCAGCGACTGCACAGAGATTGTCTCACACCTGCTGGTGAGTAGCTTCAACTCACTGTCTTCATCAAGACATGACCTTGGGGTCATCTCGCTGTCCTCAAGATGGTTTGGCTCACTATCTTCCCAAAGTTCTGCCTGGCATAAGAGATATGACTCTGAAAGAGAAACAAGGAGACACGTAATAGGTTTCACAATTATATAAGCAAATAAATGGATCTGTTCTGCATAAGGAACATGTTTTTACAACTACAATTTGAAACTGGTAGTTGTTGCAAACATCCAATCAGATGTAAACAGCAAAGCAAACAGCAGTGGAGGAAATGATGCCTATCCAAATCTGTACTAGAACAAAGTTTGAAGGCTTGAGAAGTATGAACTTACATTACATGTTAACACGGGCTGGACAAAGCCCTTCTCCATGTTGATGGAAGGATAATTCAATAAATTCCCCAAAGAAAATTATTTATAAGCGTTGCCATTATTCTACGTTTTGCAAAGAGTAAATATAGATCAAATAATATTGGAAGAAATAGAGGATAATGAAGCTCAGGTGCATACTGATGATACATAATCAAATAACAATTAATTAAGTACAGTGTTACAAGGCAAAATGGAGAGAGGTACTGACAAGAGCAATGCAGAGCACAGTATTGTTGTGAGATCGTATGATCCTTTGAGCAAGGAGATTCATCTGAAATTAGTTTTCATACAAGAGAGAAGGTAATGCACATGCAGAAATTTAGGAGTTCAAATTTTGAATTGATATCATAGACAGTACCTGACGCTGGGCTCTCAGTAGTTCTAATAGGGGTTTGGCCACTGGAGTAGGGGTAAAGTGTGCTACAGTTGGGCCTATGTTTTCTGTGGCTGCTATCTGATTTAACAGGTATCACTACCTTTTCCAAATACCTAGTTTGTACTCCTTGAGGATCTGCACTCACCCTCTTCCTTTTGGACATCTCTTACGAAAGAACAACATTTGACTGGAAAAACATAGTGTGACAACACATGGAATAGGTATAGAAAATGGATAGGTATGGCATATACTCATATATGATGCTTAAACTAAGCAGATGGTGTAACAAAGTAGAAGTAATGCAAGAGGTCAGATGCAAAATATGTGCGACCAATACAACTTTGCAAAGTTAGAGCAAGCACCTTGATGGATGAATAAGATAGTCCATCCTCCACCATGCCAAGTTTGTTAGCCAGTGGATTGTTCCGCAATATTCCTCTCGTGCGCCCATTCTCATATTCATTTTGATAATGTTCAATATCTGACATCCATGAAAACATAAAAACAAGTGAGATTTTCTTTGTAATGCAGAAGTGATTCTAATCCAATACTGCTTCCCTGTAAACCCCTTTGTGCTATCTCTCCAATTCTTTTAAGAGATGCCATGCATGCTGTAATTTGGTGTGTGCATTAATATAATGCGGCCTACTACTCAAAATATGAGAGCTCCAGAAGTGATGACACTTCACAGATGATAGCTTCAACATATTGTAAAGAAGAACAAGTCGACCTGACATGACTGATTCAAAATATACTAAGGGAGAACAACTCGACCTGACCAGTCGACTTCAAGAGAAGAGTATCATCTTAAAGAAGAGCGGAAGAGCAAGCAGATTGAAGATATTACAAGTCTTTCAATACAATGTCGGTTGGCCACCCATGATGAACCAGAGCGCACAGAGAAATACTATTCTTTCCGGTCTCTCCATATGTGGCTCACATGCATTTCGAAACTAAAGTAGGAACATTTAGCTAACCAATTAAACATCTCTCAGTTTTATTAATATCAGCATAATATAAGATATGAATTTGTACAACTAAGCTTGTTTAGCTCGATGGGTGGAGCAGTGCTATTACGACACGAACCACGTAGGCTGATTGTGGTCATTATAAAATGGGGAAACCATAAGCATGATGAGTACAGTGTTGACCATGGCAGTGGGATGGCAGATCTGAAGCTGTAAACCACGCAAAGGGTAGTTAGCAACCGATGTTTGCTTTGAAATAACAACTAAGATTTGGTATGGACAAGAAAGTACAGTCAACAAGTGACAAAGAAATGCAATTATGCTGTCTCTCTATATGTCGCGAGATGCATTTGGAAACTCAAGTGGGACCTTTAGCTAACCAATTAAATGTGTCGGTTAACTAATATCAGTATCATATCACAATCATATTTGAACAAATAAGCTTTTGAATTCTGAGTGTTGTATTGTTTAGCTTGAAGGGTGGAGTAATGCTAGTACGACAGAAAGCACCTACGCAGATCATAGTAGAGTAGATAAAAGGGGAAAACCCTAAGAATCAAGAGAAAAATCAGGAAAGTGGACCTAGCTGGACCAGTGGGTGGTGCATATGCTTTTCGAAATGGATATAGGAACATTAGGTGACCAATTAAATGTTCTCTATTTTAGTGATATGAGCATCATATCAGATTCGTATTTCAACACGTAAGCTTTGGGTTGAGGTCTTGAGGAGTAGTGCTAGCACGACACGAAGCACCTACGATGATGGTAGTGAATATAAAGGGGGGAAACCATAAGCTTTACGTGTATAGTGCCCGTGCCATGGTGGATCCGAAGGTGCAAACCGGACAAAGCTACTTCGCAACCAATGTTTGCTTTCAACTAGCCACTACAAATTGGTACGGACAAGAAAAGTACAGTAAACAAATTATGATCTATTTTCCAGGTGAGATCAATAACTTAAGCACGTATGGAAGAGTACCACCTCTCTTGCAACGCCGTGTAGGCCTATGCTGATACATTGAGGGTGGTGCGGGTGCGATGGCTGTCGGCGGCGGGGAAGAAGACTTTAGACGGCAGACGGCCGGGTCGGGGGATAAATCATGTTGCTGTGGACGAGGCAGTCATAGGAGCGGCAACAGCAAGGTAGACGATGGCGCCGATGAAGCGAGAGGAGGCGATGAAAGGATCCTAGTCCAGCGCTATGGATGAGAGACGTCCATCTCTTGGAGTGGACGACGGGGTCGGGGTAGTGTAACATCCCCAGCATCACACTATAGTAATATCCCCCTAATGAAGGTCATGTCATCATGATCATCATGCCAAAATGCCACTTGTCCAAAATCTGCTTCAAATTCAAATTCAAATTGCATGTCAAATATTTGCTTCTTCTTTCATGCAAATAAAATAGTTCATCCTATGGCAAATAATCCCTAGATATTTGTCATGTTGAAGCCAACATTTTTGGAATTCCCAAATTGCCCCTGGGAATTTATTATCTGGTCCAGCAGTATTTAAGATGTCCTTTTCATTTTCTAAAAATGCTTGGACAACTCCTGAAATGCCCAAACTTTTTGTGGCAGTGCTAGATATTGTGAAGTAAATATGTGACCAAGTTTCACATTTTTGCAAAATATTATGGAAGCTCAAAATACTACTAAACCCCTTTCTGTAAAAAGAAATAAAAAAAGCCACTGTGCACTGGCCTAAGTGCACAGTGCCCAGAGCTCAGCCCACCACGGCCTCCTCCGCCTCCCCCTGTTCTCTGTTCAAGCGACCGAGGCACGCCCGCCGTCGCCGCCGAACCCACCTCGCTGACCACGCCGCTACAGGCTCCGCGGGTGGATAAATATCCACCTCTCCTCCCCCTGGCCTCCTCATCCATTTGCCCTCCCCCCTCGCTCTCCCTCGTTCAACCATCTTCTTCTCTGTCTCGTTCGCCCGTGCACGGTCGTCGACACGCCGCCGTCGATCCCGCGGCCACCGCCTCCCAATTGCCTCGCCGAGGCGCCCTACCGCTCCGCCTCGCTCGGCTGCCTCGAGTACACCTCGTCATCGAGCTCGGGAATGATCACACGCTCGGGATCGACCTCATCTCTCCTTCTCGGTTGCCGGCGCCTGCCGTCGTCTCCGTCCAATGCTGCTGCTCCTAAGCTTGCATGGGCCTTTCTTGGCCGCCCGGTGAGCTCCTCCCTTCCTCCTTTTCTCTCCTTGCGTCGTGCCTTTCACCGTAGCTAGCTTGCCCACAAGCCGTGCTCCGCCGCCCGCCATTGCTGTCGTAGGGCTCGCCACCGAGCTCCTCCGCTCGAGCTAGTAGATCCGATGAACTCCTGGAGCGTCGTAGACCCCGCCTAGTTGGTTAGTTTGGCCGCTCGCGTGCTCTGATGTCTACTACACAACCTTCTTCTTGTAGACATTGTTGGGCCTGCATGTGCACAGGTTTGTAGGACAGTAGCAAATTTCCCTCAAGTGGATGACCTAAGGTTTATCAATCCGTAGGAGGCGTAGGAGGAAGATGGTCTCTCTCAAACAACACTGCAACCAAATAACAAAAAGTCTCTTGTGTCCCCAACACATCCAATACAATGGTAAATTGTATAGGTGCACTAGTTCGGCGAAGAGATGAAGATACAAGTGCAAAATAGATGGTAGATATAGGTTTTTGTAATCTGAAATAATAAAAACAGCAAGGTAGCAAGCGATAAAAGTGAGCGTAAACGGTATTGCAATGATAGGAAACAAGGCCTAGGGTTCATACTTTCACTAGTGTAAGTTCTCTCAACAATAATAACATAGATAGATAATATGACAAGCCCTCAACATGCGACAAAGAGTCACTCCGAAGCCACTAATAGCGGAGAACAAACGTAGAGATTATGGTCGGGTACGAAACCACCACAAAGCTATTCTTTCAGATCGATCTATAAAAGAGTTCGTACTAGAATAACACCTTAAGATACAAATCAACCAAAACCCTAATGTCACCTAGATATTCCATTGTCACCTCAAGTATCCGTGGGCATGATTATACGATATGCATCACACAATCTCAGATTCATCCAACCAACATAAAAGTACTTCAAAGAGTGCCCCAAAGTTTCTACCGGAGAGTCAAGAATGTGTGCCAACCCCTATGCATAGGTTCCCAAGTGTCACGAAACCCGCAAGTTGATCACCAAAACATACATCAAGTGGCACATGATATCCCATTGTCACCACAGATAATCACGGCAAGACATACATCAAGTGTTCTCATAAAGACTCAATCCGATAAGAAAACTTCAAAGGGGAAACTCAATTCATCACAAGAGAGTAGTGGGGGAGAAACATCATAAGATCCAACTACAATAGCAAAGCTCAGGATACATCAAGATCATGCCATAGATGGAACACGAGAGAGAACACGAGAGAGAGAGAGAGATCAAACACATAGCTACTGGTACATACCCTCAGCCCCGAGGGTGAACTACTCCCTCCTCATCATGGATAGCACCGGGATGATGAAGATGGCCTCCAATGATGGGATCCCCCTACGGCAGGGTGCCGGAATGGGGTCCCGATTGGTTTTTGGTGGCTATAGAGGCTTGCGGTGGCGGAACTCTCGATCTATCTTCTGTTCTGGAAGTTTTAGGGTACATAGGTATATATGGGTGCAGGGAGAACGTCGATGGAGCTACGGGGGCCCCACGAGGCAGGAGGGTGCACCCAGGGGGGAGGGCGCGCCCCCACCCTCGTAAGCACCTCCCGTATCTTCTGACGTGGGGTCCAAGTCCATCAGGTGGGTTTCCTTCCAAAAATAACTTCTCCAGTTGATTTCGTTCCGTTTTGACTCTGTCTGATATCCCTTTTCCTCGAAACACTGAAATAGGCATAAAACAACAAATCTGGGCTGGGCCTCCAGTTAATAGGTTAGTTCCAAAAATAATATAAAAGTGGATAATAAAGCCCAATATTGCCTAAAATAGTAGATAAAGTAGCATGGAGCAATCAAAAATTATAGATACGTTGGAGACGTATCAAGCAACCCCAAGCTTAATTCCTACTCGTCCTCAAGTAGGTAAATGATAAAAAAGAATTTTTGCTGTGGAGTGATACTCTGGCATAATTTCAATGTAAATCTCCTTAATTGTGATATGAATATTCAGATCCAAAAGATTCAAGACAAAAGTTCATATTGACACAAAAATAATAATACTTCAAGCATACTAATCAAAGCAATCATGTCTTCTCAAAATAACATGGCCAAAGAAAGTTCATCCCTACAAAATCATATACTTAGGCTATGCTTCATTTTCGTCACACAAAGATGTTCCCAACTTCTATACCCCCGATGACAAGCCAAGCAATTGTTTCATACTCAAATAATCTCAAACTTTTTCAACCTTCACGCAATACATGAGCGCGAGCCATGGATATAGCACTATGGGTGAAATAGAATATGATGATGGGGATTGTGTGGAGAAGACAAAAAAGGAGAAAGTCTCACATCAACTAGGCGTATCAATGGGCTATGGAGATGCCCATCAATAGATATCGATGTGAGTGAGTAGGGATTGCCATGCAACGGATGCACTAGAGCTATGAATGCTCAACAAAAGAAAACTAGTGGGTATGCATCCAACTTGCTTGCTCATGAAGACCTAGGGCATTTGAGGAAGCCCATCGTAGGAATATATAAGCCAAGTTCTATAATGAAAAATTCCCACTAGTATGAACAAGACAATATATGAGACTCACTATATGAAAAACATGGTGCTACTTTGAAGCGCAATTATATGAGACTCACTACATGAAGAACAAGGTGCTACTTTGAAGCACAAGTGTGGTAAAAGGATAGTAACATTGCCCTTTTTCATTTTCTTTTTTTTATTTTCTTTTTTTGGGCCTTTCTTTTTTTGGCCTTTCTCCTTTTTTTGGCCTTTCTTTTTTTGGCCTTTCTTTTTTTGGCCTTTCTCTTTTTTTGGGCAATGCTCTAATAATGATGATCATCACACTTTCATTACAACATATGAATTACAACTCAAAACTTAGAACAAGATATGGCTCTATATGAATGCCTTCGGCGGTGTACCGGGATGGTGCAATGAATCAAGAGTGACATGTATGAAAAATAATGCATGGTGGCTTTGCCACAAATACGATGTCAACTACATGATCATGCAATGGCAATATGACAAAAGTAGTGTATGTCATGATGATGATGATGGAAGTTGCATGGCAATATATCTCGAAATGGCTATGGAAATGCCATGATAGGTAGGTATGGTGGCTGTTTTGAGGAAGATATAAGGAGGTTTATGTGTGATAGAGCGTATCGTATCACGGTGTTTGGATGCACCGCCAAATTTTGCACCAACTCTCAAGGTGAGAAAGGGCAATGCACGGTACCGAAGAGGCTAGCAAAGGCAGAAAGGTGAGAGTGCGTATAATCCATGGACTCAACATTAGTCAAAAGAACTCATATACTTATTGCAAAAATTTAGAAGTCATCAAAAACCAAGTACCATGCGCATGCTCCTAGGGGGATAGATTGGTAGGAAAAGACCATCGCTCGTCCCCAACCGCCACTCATAAGGATGCACAAGCCAGGTACACTTCATGTTTCAAATTTGTTACACAACTTTAACCATACGTGCATGCTACGGGATTTGCAAACTTCAACACAAGTATTTCTCAAATTCATAATCACCCAACTAGCACGACTTTGATATTATCACCTCCATATCTCAAAACAATTATCAAGCATCAAACTTATCTTAGTATTCAATTCACTCATAAGAAAGTTTCACATATCTTGAATACCAAGTATATTAACATTAAGCAAATTATCATGCTATTAACGACTCTCAAAATAATCTAAGTGAAGCATGAGAGATCAATAGTTTCTTTAAAACAAATCCACCACCATGCTCTAAAAGATATAAGTGAAGTACTAGAGCAAAAACTATCAAGCTCAAAAGATATAAGTGAAGCACATAGAGTATTCTAGCAAATTCCAATTTGTGTAAGGCTATCTCTCATTAAACAATTTCAGATCTTGATACTTATTCAAACAGCAAGCAAAGCTAAAGAAAACTACATTGCAAGGATAGCACAACTCATGTGAAGAAGCAAAAACTTAGGCTCAACCGATACTAACCGATAGTTGTTGAAGAAGAAAGGTGGGATGCCTACCGGGGCATCCCCAAGCTTAGATGCTTGAGACTTCTTGAAATATTATCTTGGGGTGACTTGGGCATCCCCAAGCTTGAGCTTTTGTGTCTCCTTAATTCCTCTCATATCATGGTTTCTCTTTTTATCAAAAGTTTCATTTACAACAAACTCAACAAGAACTCGTGAGATAGGTTAGTATAAACCAATGCAAAACCTTATCATATTATACTGTAACAAATCACTAAAATTATTATTCAACATTTCATACTAAATGCCTCTGTATATTTAATACTCCTATACTCAAATAGAATCATTAAACAAGCAAACATACGCAAACAATGCAACCATAACAGCAATCTGTCAAAACAGTATAGTCTGTAAAGAATGCAAGAGTAACAATACTTCTCTGACTCCAAAAATTATGAACTAAAATTCCCACTGTAATAAATTTATCAGAGCTCAAAATGCTAGAAGATTCAACGTTATACCATGCTCTGACTTTTCTAAGGAATTTTCGCAACAGCGGTAAACTTTCTGTTTTCAAACAGCAACATGCAAACTAGCAAAATAAGCATGGCAAAGGCTATCCTTGACTTTTTTTATTGAAACTAAAGAGGCAAAACACAATTCTAACTAACAGCAAGCAAAAACTAACAAAATAAATTGACGCTCAAAGCAAAACACATATCATGTGGTGAATAAAAATATAGCTCCAAGTAAAAGTTACCGATGAACGAAGACGAAAGAGGGGATGCCTTCCGGGGCATCCCCAAGCTTAGTTGCTTGGTTGTCCTTGAATATTACCTTGGGGTGCCTTGGGCATCCCCAAGCTTAGGCTCTTTTCACTCCTTATTCCATTGTCCATCGAATCGTTACCCAAAACTTGAAAACTTCAACCACACAAAACTCAAAACAAAACTCGTAAGCTCCGTTAGTATAAGAAAATAAAACCACCACTTAGGTACTGTAATGAACTCATTTTAAATTCATATTGGTGTAATATCTGCTGTACTCTAACTTATCTATGGTTCATACCCTCCGATACTACTCATAGATTCATCAAAATAAGCAAACAACACATAGAAAACAGAATCTGTCAAGAATAGAACAGTCTGTAGTAATCTGTATAAAACGTATACTTCTGGAACCCCAAAAATTATGAGATAAATGGTTGGATCTGAGCAATTTGTCTATTAATCATCTGCAAAAAGAATCAGCCTAAAAGAACTCTCCAGTAAAGAATGGCAGCTAATATCGTGAGCGCTAAAGTTTCTATTTTTCACAGCAAGATCACATAAACTTCACCCAAGTCTTCCCAAAGGTTCTACTTGGCACTTTATTGAAGCAAAAGCTATAAAACATGATTACTACAGTATCATAATCATGTGGACACACAAAAATAGTAAGGATAAATATTGGGTTGTCTCCCAACAAGCGCTTTTCTTTAATGCCTTTTAGCTAGGCATGATGATGATAATGATGCTCACATAAAAGATAAGAATTGAAACATAACGGGAGCATCATGAAGCACATGACTAGCACATTTAAGTCTAACACACTTAGTATGCATAGGGACTTTGTGAGCAAACAACTTATGGGAACAATAATCAACTAGCATAGGATGGTACAACAAGCATAACTTCAAGAATTTAAGCACATAGAGAGGAAACTTTACATTATTGCAATTCCTACAAGCATATGTTCCTCCCTCATAATAATTTTCAGTAGCATCATGAATGAATTCAACAATATAAACAGCACCTAAAGCATTCTTTTCATGATCTACAAGCATAAAAAATTTACTACTCTCTTCATAAGAAAACTTCTTCTTTATGGCATACGTATCATCACAATAATCATCATAGATAGGAGGCATGCTTTCATCATAGTAAATTTGCTCATCAAAGCTTGGGGGACAAAAAATATCATCTTCATCAAACATAGCTTCCCCAAGCTTGTGGCTTTGCATATCATTAGCATCATGGATATTCAAGGAATTCATACTAACAACATTGCAATCATGCTTATCAAATAAAAACATTCTATAGATTTCTTCTTCTAGCACTTGAGCACAATTTTCCTTTCCATCGTACTCACGAAAGATATTAAAAAGGTGAAGCGTATGAGACAAACTCAACTCCATTTTTTCTAGTTTTCTTTTATAAAATAAACTAGTGCTAAAACAAGAAACAAAAAGATTCGATTGCAAGATCTAAAGATATACCTTCAAGCGCTAACCTCCCCGGCAACGGCGCCAGAAAAGAGCTTGATGTCTACTACACAACCTTCTTCTTGTAGACGTTGTTGGGCCTGCAAGTGCACAGGTTTGTAGGACAGTAGCAAATCTCCCTCAAGTGGATGACCTAAGGTTTATCAATCCGTAGGAGGCGTAGGAGGAAGATGGTCTCTCTCAAAAAACCGTGCAACCAAATAACAAAAAGTCTCTTGTGTCCCCAACACACCCAATACAATGGTAAATTGTATAGGTGCACTAGTTCGGCGAAGAGATGAAGATACAAGTGCAAAATAGATGGTAGATATAGGTTTTTGTAATCTGAAATAATAAAAACAGCAAGGTAGCAAGCGATAAAAGTGAGCGTAAATGGTATTGCAATGATAGGAAACAAGGCCTAGGGTTCATACTTTCACTAGTGTAAGTTCTCTCAACAATAATAACATAGATAGATAATACGACAAGCCCTCATCATGCGACAAAGAGTCACTCCGAAGCCACTAATAGCGGAGAACAAACGTAAAGATTATGGTCGGGTATGAAACCACCACAAAGCTATTCTTTCAGATCGATCTATAAAGAGTTCGTACTAGAATAACACCTTAAGATACAAATCAACCAAAACCCTAGTGTCACCTAGATACTCCATTGTCACCTCAAGTATCCGTGGGCATGATTATACGATATGCATCACACAATCTCAGATTCATCCAACCAACATAAAAGTACTTCAAAGAGTGCCCCAAAGTTTCTACCGGAGAGTCAAGAACGTGTGCCAACCCCTATGCATAGGTTCCCAAGTGTCACGAAACCCGCAAGTTGATCACCAAAACATACATAAAGTGGCACATGATATCCCATTGTCACCACAGATAATCACGGCAAGACATACATCAAGTGTTCTCATAAAGACTCAATCCGATAAGAAAACTTCAAATGGGAAACTCAATTCATCACAACAGAGTAGAGGGGGAGAAACATCATAAGATCCAACTATAATAGCAAAGCTCGGGATGCATCAAGATCGTGCCATAGATGGAACACGAGAGAGAACACGAGAGAGAGAGAGATCAAACACATAGCTACTCGTACATACCCTCAGCCTCGAGGGTGAACTACTCCCTCCTCGTCATGGATAGCGCCGGGATGATGAAGATGGCCTCCGATGATGGGATCCCCCTCCGGCAGGGTGCCGGAACAGGGTCCCGATTGGTTTTTGGTGGCTACAGAGGCTTGCGGCGGCGGAACTCCCGATCTATCTTCTGTTTTGGAAGTTTTAGGGTACGTAGGTATATATGGGTGCAGGGAGAACGTCGGTGGAGCTACGGGGGCCCCACGAGGCAGGGGGCGCGCCCAGGGGGGAGGGCGCGCCCCCCACCCTCATGAGCACCTCCCGTATCTTCTGATGTGGGGTCCAAGTCCATCAGGTGGGTTTCCTTCTAAAAATAACTTCTCCAGTTGATTTCGTTCCGTTTTGACTTAGTCTGATATTCCTTTTCCTCGAAACACTGAAATAGGCATAAAACAGCAAGTCTGGGCTAGGCCCCCGGTTAATAGGTTAGTCCCAAAAATAATATAAAAGTGGATAATAAAGCCCAATATTGCCTAAAACAGTAGATAAAGTAGCATGGAGCAATCAAAAATTATAGATACATTGGAGACGTATCACGCTCTAACGCTGAACCTGCTCGCGCTCGTACTCCGGCGCCGTTTCTACTCGTCACCGTCGCCGTTCCGGTCGTTCCTGGCCCCGGCCGTCGCCTCCATCTTGCGTGCGATGTCGAACCGCGTCGAACGCACCTAGCTACGACCTCGGAAACCCCCCTGTGCCCGAAACCTGACCCCTCTCGCAACATGCACCGCCGTGGGAGGCTCGCCGGAGCACTTCCGGCGCCAACGCCGGCGAGGCTGACCTGGCGCTGACGTATGGGGCCCGCTGAGCCACTGACGGATGGGCCAGTTGACTCGTTGACTGAGTCAACCCACTGACATGTGGGGCCGAGTCAATAAAACGTTTTAAATAAATAGAAAATCTGTTAGTTAAATTGATTAATTAATCTATTCACCAATTAGACACTGATAGTGGGCCCCGCTAGATAATTAGTATTAGATTAGTCCAATTAACACTGTTTAATTAGTCTAATTAACAGCAACGTCTAGCTATGCTTGTTGTCCTGTTATACACTTGCTTGCTATGTATTTACTGTTTCTCCCCCCTCTTCTCTCCGGTAGACCCCGAGACCGATGCTGCCCCTGTGATTGACTATGTCACTGACGACCTCTCCTTGGCAGAGCAACCAGACAAGCCCCCCTTTGATCATCCCGATATCGCCCATTCCATTCTCTCATGCTTGCATTAGATTTTGCTACTGTTATTGTTTGCTCCTATTCTGATGCATAGCCTGCTTTTGTAACCTGCTTATTGTTACCTACCTGCTTATCCTAAACTTCTTAGTATAGGTTGGTTTGTGACCCATCAGTGACACCCCACCTTGTCCTTGTTGTCCCCGCTTCATCATCGAAGAACCGATCAACGGGATCGAAGACCAGGCCCCGGCACCACACATCACTTACCCCTTAGTTGTTCGACACTACTGGGTTACTATCGAGTACCGAGGGTGAGACCTCTTCAGCACTTCTGATGTTAACCCTGTAGTGTAGTCATTCGGTTGTGGTCATCGAGGGTGATTTCCTCCTTAACCACTTTTGATACGACTCTATCGTGCAACCCCTCAAGTGTGAACCTCCGGGGTGATTCCTCTTACATTCACCTTGATGATTACATCTAGTGGAATTCATCGGGGGTGATTCCTTGGGTTTTCCCCTTGATGTTTGGACACACGGATACTTGGACTCTACCAATGTTACTTGGAAAGACGGGTCGACCCTGAGGGGTACCCGCGCGAGCTTAATTGCGACTGATGTGGAGACGGATTGACCTAGAGGGTGCCCGAGAGATAATTACGAGGCGTGGCCAGGCATTCTTAGCCCTGGCCGCAAGTCCTCGAGATGGGGAAACGGGGTCAAATCTTTCGTGAGTCTCTGCTTGTTACCGCGCGTTCCTAATCCACTACGATTTGGATATTTGATCCGTGGGGCCTCTGGCCTGATAGCACTAACCATCACGTGGGCATAGTATGGGCGTTCTACGTCGTATGCATCAGCCGAAGCTTAACAGACGTCAGCGACTGAGCGGTGCGCGCCGGGTTGGACTGGTAAGCACCTGTTTTTTTAGGGAGGTAGCTAGGTCTGCTCACCGGCCGCGTTCGCAACATGCAGGAGTTCCCGGGGAGATGGCCCATGACCCCTGGGGGCATAGGTTTAGTCCGGCGTGCTGGACTCTCTATTAAGCCTAGGTCGGGTTGCGGCGTATTGTCTGGCCGAGGCCGGGCATGACCCGTGAAAGTGTGTCCATCCGGAGTTAATCGAGCGTGGTGGGTAAGTTGGTGCACCCCTGCAGGGAAGAAAACATCTATCGATAGCCTGTCCTACGGTAACGGACACTTGGAGTTGTATCCCGATCGATACCACTAGAACTGGATACTTGTGATGAGAATTGGATTGTGATGAGGTGATAACTGGATAGTATGGCTCTGGGATTGCTTTCTCACAGGGAGTCGAGAAAGGATCTCTGGCCGAGGTTGATAACACTACTACTACTTTACTTTATGCTACTCTACTCCCTCCTATTTGCTGCAAGATGGTGGTTTCCAGAAGATGCTAGTCTTTGATAGGACTAGGCCTTCTCTCTATTCTGGCATTTCTATAGCCCAGTCCACATATACAGCCTTCCATTGATAATGTTGCATATGTAGTGTAGATCCTTGCTTGCGAGTACTTTGGATGAGTACTCACGGTTGCTTTGCTCCCCCTTTTCCCCCTTTCTTTTTCTTTCCGGTTAATGCAACCAGATGTCAGAGTCCAAGAGCCAGATGCCACCACTGGTGCCTATTACTACGTGGAGACCGCTGACGACCAGGAGTAGTTAGGAGGCTCCCAGGCAGGAGGCCTTGCCTTTTCGATCGTTGCTGCTTTTTTGCAAGCCTTCTTAAGGAAAACTTGTCTAACTCATGTCTGTACTCAGATATTGTTGCTTCCGCTGACTCTTGTGTTTTCGAGCTTATGTATTCGAGCCCTCGAGGCCCCTGGCTTGTAATATAAAGCTTGTATTATTTTAATTTGTGTCTAGAGTTATGTTGTGATATCTTCCCGTGAGTCCTTGAGCTTGATCATACACATTGCGTGTATGATTAGTGTACGATTGAATCGAGGGCGTCACAAGTAGCGGCTCCGGCAAGGTGGAGGATGCGGTGGCGGAAGGAGGAGGCTGGCCGTAGTGTGGAGGTTGTCGTGCCGTCGACGGTGTATGAATGGGGTGGCGGCCGTATTGTGGAAGTTGGTATCAGAGCCGACTTCCTGTAGGTAGCCCCCCTTCCAACTCCTTGGCCGAAGTCGAGTCTAGTCTTTACAACACTTTTACTAACTTGGCTGTGTGTCATACGGACCCATGTCGCCATTGGGTGGTATTAGGATCTTTTATTCCTCGTCTATACTCTGGGACTCTGATCTCTCGTCTATTCGGGTTAAACTTTTTACTAACTCTGACTCTAGGATCTCGTAACCACTTCCTTTCGGAGAGCCCCTTCACTAAAGATGATCGCTTGCTTCATCAGAAGATTCTGCAGATACTCCTCGATGTTTCCCGAGACCCTGTGCCCACTGCTTTGCAGTTTCGGACCACCGATAATCCCTGTGAATAATATCCTTGCCGCTTGTACCTTCATCCCCAGTTGATCCTGTTATTGCAAGATGCCCCTAGTACTCTCTGTTGTTTCGAGAATACTTTGTGCCTACTGCCTTGCAGTTCCTTGTCACCTTAATACGCCTACAAATTAACCCTCACCCACACCGAGGATTTGTTTCTCCCCTGATGTTTATGTGTCTTCGAAATACTATTTGATCTTTTGAAAATCCTCAACAACCTGTTGTTTTTGGAATTCTTGCTTACTTGCATTCTGGTAGCAATTTACTTTAAAACCTTTGTGATTGTCATTCTCATCCTTTTGATCCAACATGTGTGTGAATGCACACAATCATCAGTTGTTCCCTAGAATTTATCCTTCCGATTCAGACGTCATTCCGGATATGTTCTGGTTCTCAGCAAATCAAACCTTGATTGATTGCCTGTCTAATTCTATTCAACTTACTAGTATTTTGATCAAAGCGTTTGCTTCTAATCTTCTGATTTGGAACTCACAATTCCTTTGTAATTAACCTCGAGTCATTCAGTTAATTCAATAAACTGATGCTTTGGCATTCCTTCTCCTTTTGATGGAGTACTGATACTCACACCAGCCCCGTTATGAACTGTTAGATCCTTTGTTGAATTATCATCCGACAGTGTTCTTCATACACAAAAACCTCAAGAAGTTCTTTCCCTGATACATAATGCCATTTGGTAAATCCTATTCTCTCATTTGGCCAACCATGCTCCGCTTTCGAGCTAGTGATATTTACTCTTGAAACTTCGGGTATATGTTTCTAAGAAGTCCCTATGGATTGAACATATGCCTTCTCTAGACTGTGTGAACCCGAAAGTTTTCATGAGTCATACTCTTCTGGTGCTTCGCCAGATAATAATTTCAGCACTACAACTTCTTCGAAAATGAGAAGTGAATGAAAGGTTATGCATTGGAGAAGTGGGAGTCGACCTTGAACTTTGTGTTCATGCCCATGGACTCGATGTAGATCTTATCATTAAAGCTTCTCTTTAATTAAAATATTCCCTTGGTATAAGTTTATCTTATATCTGGGATCTGGCCTTTTGCAATCGTGGTTCTGGCCATGTTCTCCCTTTAAATACCATTTCTTGGACAAGTTGAAGTACTTGTCTTCTGTAGATCATCGCACCTGTCCAACCTTCACTTTGATCTACCGTCGAGTATTACACTTTGGTATCTCAAGAATATCACTGAATTGCATAACTTCGTTTGGGTTCTTCATCAACTGTTATTTCTCACCGATTCCAATTTTCCTGGGTTCTGGGATGTCGTCAACCGAGAACACTGATAAGTGAATCACTTCCTCACTCTGATTCAATAACTCTAAATAATCTTCGTTGCTTATGAGTTTATTAATCCTTCAAGTCATTCCTAGCCTGATCGGCTATATCATTATCGTGCAACTTTTTAACTGTAATAACTGGTCCTTCTTCCCGGAGCAAAGTTTTCGACGGTGAGCTAAGCTTACATCGATCTTCCTCGGCATATCATTTTTCCTTGAACAACAAGCTTGATTTCGAGCTTGTGTCGCACCCGTGGATCCAATAAACTTTTGCTTCATCATTCCTTTGACTTGATGTCATCGTCGATCGTTTACCTCTTCATGAAATCTCTCAACAAAGGTGTCGTGATCATCATCAATATTCTCAGCTCTTTCAGGATATCAATCGAATTCTTGATGAGAAGTACCATCCTTGCCCCTCGATGGTTGGTGTTATCATCGACAACATTCTTTCCTTCCTCCCAACACAAACTTGTTCATATAATTTTGGAAATACGTCCCTTTTGACATGTCGATGGATTGATGCTGAACCCATCATCCACCTCCTCTTCTTTTCCCTGATAAAATTGCATGAGCTGTTCTAGAAATTCCTGATGGATCCTTTGTGTTCCCAAGATCCGATCTTTACCTGATGATCATGTCAATGCTATCCCGAAGCATGGCTGTGGTACTCCGAACATCATTAAGAACATTGGAGGCGCAATGCTAAATGTTTCTTGATCACCTATCCAAACACTGTTGTATGGGTAACGTAATGAATTTCCTCGCCCCCTTTACCAAAGTGGTTATCTACTTGCTGCCCTTTCTTGTATATCCTACTCTCCTTTGTTCTTGTGAAGGATATACTCCAAATACTTGTGTTCAATTTGATAATCACATTTTTCCTTTACATTGTTTTGTTAATCTTTCTTGTGATCTATATGATCTAAGCAGTAATAGTTCCCTGCTTATGAAAACACCTTAGTGTACAATTTGTCAGTAAGACCTTGTTATTATTGCTGCTGACATTCCAGTAACCACCGATGGATGAGAACTTTGCCTATTGGTCCGCCTCGTTCAAACGAGTAGGAAAATAGTTCTCTCCATCCCTCGCCCTTGGTACCAAAGTTGATGCCAACATAACTGACAGTCTATCATCTGACATGCCTCGCTATCGGCCCCCTTTCTACTTTTAACCCACATGGCGGGCTCATAACCCACACTTCCACAGGATCGAAGCCTGACTCTCCTGTACAACCTTGGTGCCGAAGTATCTTATGCTCTTGGCTTTGTGTGTTATCGCGAGCCACCCTCCGAGAAATGGTCTATTCCCGATGCTCTGAACCATTCTCACACTCTGTTCTGGTATCGATCGTTTGTCCATTCGCTTGAAACTTCTTATTGTACCTTCATATTTTTCTCTCGGCGTTTTATTAAATTTCAACTCGAGAAATACTTCTGTCACATACCCTGCATTGTTCACCAGACAATTCACCCTATAAGGGTCAGTTCACCTGAAGTTACTCTTTACTTCCCCACTTAAATCTCGGGATGAGATCTCTTCTAGTGGAGGAGATTTGTAACATCCCCAGCATCACACTACAGTAATATCCCCCTAATGAAGGTCATGTCATCATGATCATCATGCCAAAATGCCACTTGTCCAAAATCTGCTTCAAATTCAAATTCAAATTGCATGTCGAATATTTGCTTCTTCTTTCATGCAAATAAAATAGTTCATCCTATGGCAAATAATCCATAGATATTTGTCATGTTGAAGCCAACATTTTTGGAATTCCCATATTGCCCCTGGGAATTTATTATCTGGTCCAGCAGTATTTAAGATGTCCTTTTCATTTTCTAAAAATGCTTGGACAACTCCTGAAATGCCCAAACTTTTTGTGGCAGTGCTGGATATTGCAAAGTAATTATGTGACCAAGTTTCACATTTTTGCAAAATATTATGGAAGCTCAAAATATTACTAAACCCCTTTCTGTAAAAAGAAATAAAGAAGCCACTGTGCCCTGGCCTAAGTGCACAATGCCTAGAGCCCAGCCCACCACAGCCTCCTCCGCCTCCCCCCTGTTCTCTATTCAAGCGACCGAGGCACGCCCGCCGTCGCCGCCGAACCCACCTCGCGGACCACGCCGCTACAGGCGCCGCCGGTGGATAAAGATCCACCTCTTCTCCCCCCTGGCCTCCTCTTCCATTCACCCTCCCCCCTCACTCTCCCTTGTTCACCCCTCTTCTTCTCTGTCTCGTTCGCCCGTGCGCGGTCGTTGACATGCCGCCGTCGATCCCGCGGCCACCGCCTCCCGATCGCCTCGCCGAGGCGCCCTACCGCTCCGCCTCGCTCGGCTGCCTCGACTACACCTTGTCATCGAGCTCGGGAATGACTGCATGCTCAGGATCGACCTCATCTCTCCTTCTCGGTTGTGGGGGCCTGTCGTCGTCTCCGTCCAATGCTGCTGCTCCTAAGCTTGCACGGGCCTTTCTTGGCCGCCCGGTGAGCTCCTCCCTTCCTCCTTTTCTCTCCTCGCGCCGTGCCTTTCGCCGTAGCTAGCTCGCCCGCAAGCCGAGCTCCGCCGTCAGCCATTGTTGTCGTAGGGCTCGCCACCGAGCTCCTCCGCTCGAGCTAGTAGCTCCGATGAGCTCCTGGAGCGCCGTAGACCCCGCCTAGTTAGTTAGTTTGGCCGCTCGCGTGCTCTAACGCTGAACCCGCTCGCGCCCGTACTCCGGCGCCGTTTGTACTCGTCACCGTCGCCGTTCCGGTCGTTCCTGGCCCCATCCGTCGCTTCCATCTTGTGTGCGACGTCGAACCGCGTCGAACGCACCTAGCTACGACCCCGGAAACCCTCCTGTGCGCGAAACCTGACCCCTCTCCTGACATGCGCCGCCACGGGAGGCTCACCGGAGCACTTCCGGCGCCAACACCGGCGAGGCTGACCTGGCGCTGACGTATGGGGCCCGCTGAGCCACTGACGGGAGGGCCCAGTTGACTCGTTGACTGAGTCAACCCACTGACATGTGCGGCCGAGTCAATAAAACATTTTAGATAAATAGAAAATCTGTTAATTAAATTGATTAATTATTCTATTCACCAATTAGACACTGACAGTGGGCCCCGCTTGATAATTAGTATTAGATTAGTCCAATTAACACTGTTTAATTAGTCCAGTCAGTGACCAGTGGGTCCCACTAGACCCACAGGTCAGGTTTGACCCCAGTCAACCGTCCTGTTGACTGCTGACGTCACCTCTACATCATGCTTACGTCATATTCCATTTCTGTTAATATAAATAAATCCAGAAAATGGTTTAAACTTTGAAAATTAATAGAAAATAAACCGTAGCTCGGATGAAAATGTTTTCTACATGGAAGTTGCTCACAAAAATCCAACGAATCCGGATACGCGGTCCGTTCATCTGTCGCATGCCCCTAGCATGCTGAACATGGAACATTCCCCCACCGGTCATTTGTCTGACACAGGTCCGGAACCGGGAAAACCTTCCCAGTTGAATTCCCCCTTCACCTATAACATCTAGGACCGCGTTAGAACACGTCTAGCTATGCTTGTTATCTTGTTATACACTTGCTTGCTATGTATTTACTGTTTCTCCCCCCTTCTCTCCGGTAGACCCCGAGACCGATGCTGCCCCTGTGATCGACTACGTTACTGACGACCTCTCCTTGCCAGAGCAACCAGGCAAGCCCCCCCCCCTTTGATCATCCCGATATCGGCCATTCCATTCTCTCATACTTGCATTAGATTTTTCTACTGTTATTGTTTGCTCCTATTCTGATGCATAGCCTGCTTTTGTAACCTGCTTATTGTTACCTACCTGCTTATCCTAAACTGCTTAGTATAGGTTGGTTAGTGAGCCATCAGTGACCACCCCACCTTGTCCTTGTTGCCCCCGCTTCATCATCAAAGACCCGATCAACGGGATCGAAGACCAGGACCCGGCACCACACATCACTTTCCCCTTAGTTGTTCGACACTACTGGGTTACTATCGAGTACCGAGGGTGAGACCTCTTCAGCACTGCTGATGTTAACCCTATAGTGTAGTCATTCGGTCGTGGTCATCAAGGGTGATTTCCTCCTTAACCACTTCTGATACGACTCTATCGTGCAACCCCTCAAGTGTGAACCTCGGGGGTGATTCCTCTTACGTTCACCTTGACGATTAAATCTAGTGGAATTCATCGAGGGTGATTCCTCGGGTTTTCCCCTTGATGTTTGGACACACGGATACTTGGACTTTACCAATGTTACTTGGAAAGATGGGTCGACCCTGAGGGGTACCCGCGCGAGCTTAATTGCGAGTGATGTGGAGACGGGTTGACCTAGAGGGTGCCCGAGAGATAATTACGAGGCGTGGCCGGGCATTCTTAGCCCTTACCGCAAGTCCTCGAGACGGGGAAACGGGGTCACATCTTTATTGAGTCTCTGCTTGTTACCGCGCGTTCCTAATCCACTACGATTTGGATATTTGATCCGAGGGGCCTCTGGCCTGATAGCACTAACTATCACGTGGGCATAGTATGGGCGTTCTGCGTCGTATGCATCAGCCAAAGCTTAATAGACGTCAGCGACTAAGTTGCGCGCGCCGGGTTGGACTGGTAAGCACTTGCCTTTTTAGGGAGGTAGCTAGGACTGCTCACTGGCCGCGTTCGCAACATGCAGGAGTTCCCGGGGAGATGGCCCATGACCCCTGGGGCATAGGTTTAGTCTGGGGTGCTGGCCTCTCTATTAAGCCTAGGTCGGGTTGCGGCGTATTGTCTGGCCGAGGCCGGGCATGACCCGTGAAAGTGTGTCCGGCCAGAGTTAATCGAGCGTGGTGGGTAAGTTGGTGCACCCCTGCAGGGAAGAAAACATCTATCGATAGCCTGTCCTACGGTAACGGACACTTGGAGTTGTATCCCGATCGATACCACTAGAACTGGATACTTGTGATGAGAATTGGATTGTGATGAGGTGATAACTGGATAGTATGGCTCTGGGATTGCTTTCTCACAGGGAGTCGAGAAAGGATCTCTAGCCGAGGTTGATAACACTACTACTACTTTACTTTATGCTACTCTACTCCCTCCTATTTGCTGCAAGATGGTGGTTTCCAGAAGATGCTAGTCTTTGATAGGACTAGGCCTTCTCTCTATTCTGGCATTTCTGTAGCCCAGTCCACATATACAGCCTTCCATTGATAATGTTGCATATGTAGTGTAGATCCTTGCTTGCGAGTACTTTGGATGAGTACTCACGGTTGCTTTGCTCCCCCTTTTCCCCCTTTCTTTTTCTTTCCGGTTAATGCAACCAGATGTCAGAGTCCAAGAGCCAGATGCCACCTCTAGTGCCTACTACTACGAGGAGACCGCTGACGACTAGGAGTAGTTAGGAGGCTCCCAGGTAGGAGGCCTTGCCTTTTCGATCGTTGCTGCTTGTGTGCTAGCCTTCTTAAGGCAAACTTGTCTAACTCATGTCTATACTCAGATATTATTGCTTCCACTGACTCTTGTGTTTTCGAGCTTATGTATTCGAGCCCTCGAGGCCCCTGGCTTGTAATATAAAGCTTGTATTATTTTAATTTGTGTCTAGAGTTGTGTTGTGATATCTTCCCGTGAGTCCTTGGTCTTGATCATACACATTGCGTGTATGATTAGTGTACGATTGAATCGAGGGCATCACAGGTAGCGGCTCCGGCAAGGTGGAGGATGGGGTGGCGGACGGAGGAGGCTAGCCGTAGTGTGGAGGTTGTCGTGCCGTCGACGGTGTATGAATGGGGTGGCGGCCGTAGTGTTGAAGTTGGTATCAGAGCCGACTGCCTGTAGGTAGCCCCCCTTCCAACTCCTTGGCCAAAGTCGAGTCTAGTCTTTACAACACTTTTACTAACTTGGTTGTGTGTCATACGGACCCATGTCGCCATTGGGTGGTATTAGGATCTTTTATTCCTCGTCTATACTCTAGGACTCTGATCTCTCGTCTACTCGGGTTAAACTTTTTACTAACTCTGACTCTAGGATCTCGTAACCACTTCCTTTGGGAGAGCCCCTTCACTAAAGATGATCGCTTGCTTCGGCAGAAGATTCCGCAGATACTCCTCGATGTTTCCCGAGACCCTGTGCCTACTGCTTTGCAGTTCCGGACCACTGATAATCCCCGTGAATAATATCCTTGCCGCTTGTACCTTCATCCCCAGTTGATCCTGTTATTGCAAGATGCCCCTAGTACTCTCTGTTGTTTCGAGAATACTTTGTGCCTACTGCCTTGCAGTTCCTTGTCACCTTAATACGCCTACAAATTAACCCTCACCCACACCGAGGATTTGCTTCTCCCCTGTTGTTTATGTGTCTTCGAAATACTATTTGATCTTTCGAAAATCCTCAACAACCTGTTGTTCTTGGAATTCTTGCTTACTTGCATTCCGGTAGCAATTTACTTTAAAACCTTTGTGATTGTCATTCTGATCCTTTTGATTCAACATGTGTGTGAATGCACACAATCATCAGTTGTTCCCTAGAATTTATCCTTCCGATTCAGACGTCATTCCGGATATGTGCTGGTTCTCAGGAAATCAAACCTTGATTGATTGCCTGTCTAATTCTATTCAACTTACTAGTATTTTGATCAAAGTGTTTGCTTCTGATCTTCTGATTTGGAACTCACAATTCCTTTGTAATTAACCTCGAGTCATTCAGTTAATTCAATAAATTGATGCTTTGGCATTCCTTCTCCTTTTGATGGAGCACCGATACTCACACCAGCCCCGTTATGAACTGTTAGATCCTTTGTTGAATTATCATCCGACAGTGTTCTTCATACACAAATACCTCAAGAAGTTCTTTCCCTGATAAATAATGCCATTTGGTAAATCCTATTCTCTCATTTGGCCAACCATGCTCTGCTTTCGAGCTGGTGATATTTACTCTTGAAACTTCGGGTATATGTTTCTAAGAAGTCCCTATGGATTGAACATATGCCTTCTCTAGACCGTGTGAACCCGAAAGTTTTCACGAGTCATACTCTTCTGGTGCTTCGCCAAATAACAATTTCAACACTACAACTTCTTCAAAAATGAGAAGTGAATGAAAGGTTATGCATTGGAGAAGTGGGAGTCGACCTTGAAATTTGTGTTCATGCCCATGGACTCGATGTAGATCTTATCATTAAAGCTTCTCTTTAATTAAAATATTCCCTTGGTATAAGTTTATCTTATATCTGGGATCTGGCATTTTGCAATCGTGGTTCTGGCCATGTTCTCCCTTTGAATACCATTTCTCGGACAAGTTGAAGTACTTGTCTTCTGCAGATCATCGCACCTGTCCAACCTTTACTTTGATCTACCGTCGAGTATTACACTTTGGTATCTCAAGAATATCACTGAATTGCATAACTTCGTTTGGGTTCTTCATCAACTGTTATTTCTCACCGATTCCAATTTTCCTCGGTTCTGGATTGTCATGAACCGAGAACACTGATAAGTGAATCACTTCCTCACTCTGATTCAATAAATCTAAATAATCTTCGTTGCATATGAGTTTATTAATCCTTCAAGTCATTCCTAGCCTGATCGGCTATATCATTATCGTGCAACTTTTTAACTATGCTACCTAGTCCTTCTTCCCGGAGCAAAGTTTTCGACGGTGACCTAAGCTTACATCGATCTTCCTCGTCATATCATTTTTCCTTGAACAACAAGCTTTATTTCGAGCTTGTGTCGCACCCGTGGATCCAATAAACTTTTGCTTCATCATTCCTTTGACTTGATGTCAGCGTCGATCGTTTACCTCTTCATGAAATCTCTCAACAAAGGTGTCGTGATCATCATCAATATTCTGAGCTCTTTCAGGATATCAATCGAATTCCTGATGAGAAGTACCATCCTTGCCCCTCGATGGTTGGTGTTATCATCGACAACATTCTTGCCTTCCTCCCAACACAAACTTGTTCATATAATTTTGGAAATACGTCCCTTTTGACATGTCGATGGATTGATGCTGAACCCATCGGCCACCTCCTCTTCTTTTCCCTGATAAAGTTGCATGAGCTGTTCTAGAAATTCCTGATGGATCCTTTGTGTTCCCAAGATCCGATCTATACCTGATGATCATGTCAATGCTATCCCGAAGCATGGCTGTGGTACTCCGAACATCATTAAGAACATTGGAGGCGCAATGCTAAATGTTTCTTGATCACCTATCCAAACACTGTTGTATGGGTAACGTCATGAATTTCCTCGCCCCCTTTACCAAAGTGGTTATCTACTTGCCACCCTTTCTTGTATATCCCGCTCTCCTTTGTTCTTGTGAAGGATATACTCCAAATACTTGTGTTCAATTTGATAATCACATTTTTCCTTTACATTGTTTTGTTAATCTTTCTTGTGATCTATATGATCTAAGCAGTAATAGTTCCCTGCTTATGAAAACACCTCAGTGTACAATTTGTCAGTAAGACCTTGTTATTATTGCTGCTGACATTCCGGTAACCACCGATGGATGAGAACTTTTCCTATTGGTCCGCCTCGTTCAAACGAGCAGGAAAATAGTTCTCTCTGTCCCTCGCCCTTGGTACCAAAGTTGATGCCAACATAACTGACAGTTTATCATCTGACATGCCTCGCTATCGGCCCCCTTTCTACTTTTAACCCACATGGTGGGCTCATAACCCACAGTTCCACAGGATCGAAGCCTGACTCTCCTGTACAACCTTGGTGCCGAAGTATCTTATGATCTTGGCGTTGTGTGTTATCGCGAGCCACCCTCCGAGAAATGATCTATTCCCGATGCTCTGAACCCTTCTCACACTCTGTTCAGGTATCAATCGTTTGTCCATTCGCTTGAAACTTCTTATTGTACCTTCATATTTTGCTCTCGATGTTTTCTTAAATTTCAACTCGAGAGATACTTCTGTCACATACCCTGCATTGTTCACCAGATAATTCACCCTATAAGGGTCAGTTCACCTGAAGTTACTCTTTACCTCCCCACTTAAATCTCGGGACGAGATTTCTTGTAGTGGAGGAGATTTGTAACATCCCCAGCATCACACTATAGTAATCTCCCCCTAATGAAGGTCATGTCATCATGATCATCTTGCCAAAATGCCACTTGTCCAAAATCTGCTTCAAATTCAAATTCAAATTGCATGTCGAATATTTGCTTCTTCTTTCATGCAAATAAAATAGTTCATCCTATGGCAAATAATCCCTAGATATTTGTCATGTTGAAGCCAACATTTTTGGAATTCCCAAATTGCCCCTGGGAATTTATTATCTGGTCCAGTAGTATTTAAGATGTCCTTTTCAGTTTCTAAAAATGCTTGGACAACTCCTGAAATGCCCAAACTTTTTGTGGCAGTGCTGGATATTGCAAAGTAATTATGTGACCAAGTTTCACATTTTTGCAAAATATTACGGAAGCTCAAAATATTACTAAACCCCTTTCTGTAAAAAGAAATAAAAAAAGCCACTATGCACTGGCCTAAGTGCACAGTGCCTAGAGCCCAGCCCACCACGGCCTCCTCTGCCTCCCCCTATTCTCTGTTCAAGCGAACGAGGCACGCCCGCCATCGCCGCCGAACCCACCTCGCCGACCACGCCGCTACAGGCGCCGCGGGTGGATAAAGATCCACCTCTCCTCCCCTGGCCTCCTCATCCATTCGCCCTCCCCCCTCGCTCTCCCTCGTTCACTCCTCTTCTTCTCT
Organism: Triticum timopheevii; assembly: GCA_963921465.1. Taxonomy (NCBI): domain Eukaryota; kingdom Viridiplantae; phylum Streptophyta; class Magnoliopsida; order Poales; family Poaceae; genus Triticum; species Triticum timopheevii. The sequence goes on along the minus strand of OY997262.1, from coordinate 245,347,430 downwards.
GTCTCGTTCGCCCGTGCGCGGTCGTCGACGCGCCGTCGTCGATCCCGCGGCCACCGCCTCCCAATCGCCTCGCCGAGGCGCCCTACCGCTCCGCCTTGCTCGGCTGCCTCGACTACACCTCGTCATCGAGCTTGGGAACGACCACACGCTCGGGATCGACCTCATCTCTCCTTCTTAGTTACCGGCGCCCGCCGTCGTCTCCGTCCAATGCTGCTGCTCCTAAGTTTGCACGGGCCTTTCTTGGCCGCCGGTGAGCTCCTCCCTTCATCCTTTTCTCTCGTCGTGCCGTGCCTTTCCCCGTAGCTAGCTCGCCCGCAAGCCAAGCTCCGTCGTCCGCCATTGCTGTCGTAGGGCTCGCCACCGAGCTCCTCCGCTCGAGCTAGTAGCTTCGATGAGCTCCTGGAGCGCCGTAGACCCCGCCTAGTTAGTTAGTTTGGCCGCTCGCGCGCTCTAACACTGAACCCGCTCGAGCCCGTTCTTCGGCGCCGTTTCTACTCGTCGTCGGCGCCGTTCCGGTCGTTCCTGGCCCCGACCGTCGCCTCCATCTTGCGTGCGACGTCGAACCGCGTTGAATGCACCTAGCTACGACCCTGGAAACCCCCCTGTGCGCGAAGCCCGACCCCTCTCCCGACAAGCGCCGCTGCGGGAGGCTCGCCGAAGCACTTCCGGCACCAACGCCGGTGAGGCTGACCTGGCGCTGACGTATGGGGCCCGCTGAGCCACTTACGGGTGGACCCAGATGACTCGTTGACTGAGTCAACCCACTGACATGTGGGGCCGAGTCAATAAAGCGTTTTAGATAAATAGAAAATCTGTTAATTAAATTGATTAATTAATCTATTCACCAATTAGACACTGACAGTGGGCCCCGCTTGATAATTAGTATTAGATTAGTCCAATTAACACTGTTTAATTAGTCCAGTCACAGACCAGTGGGTCCCACTGGACCCACAGGTCAGGTTTGACCCCAGTCAACCGTCCTGTTGACTGCTGACATCACCTCTACATCATGCTGACGTCATATTCCATTTATGTTAATATAAATAAATCCAGAAAATTGTTTAAACTTTGAAAATTAATAGAAAATAAACTGTAGCTCGGATGAAAATGTTTTCTACGTGAAAGTTGCTCAGAAAAATCCAACGAATCCGGATATGCGGTCCGTTCATCTGTCGCATGCCCCTAGCATGCTGAACATGGAACATTCCCCCTCCGGTCATCTGTCTGACACAGGTCCGGAACCGGGAAAACCTTCCTGGTTGAATTCCCCCTTCACTTATAACATCTAGGACCGCGTTAGAACACGTCTAGCTATGCTTGTTATCCTGTTATACACTTGCTTGCTATGTATTTACTATTTCTCCCCCCTCTTCTATCTGGTAGACCCCGAGACCGATGCTGCCCCTATGATCGACTACGTCACTGACGACCTCTCCTTGCCAAAGCAACCAGGCAAGCCCCCCCTTTAATCATCCCGATATCGCCCATTCCATTCTCTCATGCTTGCATTAGATTTTGCTACTGTTATTGTTTGCTCCTATTCTGATGCATAGCCTGCTTTTGTAACCTGCATATTGTTACCTACCTGCTTATCCTAAACTGCTTAGTATAGGTTGGTTAGTGACCCATCAGTGACCCCCCCCCCCCACCTCGTCCTTGTTGCCCCCGCTTCATCATCAAAGACCCGATCAACGGGATCGAAGACCATGCCCAGGCACCGCACATCACTTTCCCCTTAGTTGTTCGACACTACTGGGTTACTATCGAGTACCGAGGGTGAGACCTCTTCAGCACTTCTGATGTTAACCTTGTAGTGTAGTCATTCAGTCGTGGTCATCAAGGGTGATTTCCTCCTTAACCACTTCTGATACAACTCTGTCGTGCAACCCCTCAAGTGTGAACCTTGGGGGTGATTCCTCTTACGTTCACCTTGATGATTACATCTAGTGGATTTCATCGGGGGTGATTCCTCGGGTTTTCCCCTTGATGTTTGGACACACGGATACTTGACTTTACCAATGTTACTTGGAAAGACGGGTCCACCCTGAGGGGTACCCGCGCGAGCTTAATTGCGAGTGATGTGGAGACGGGTTGACCTAGAGGGTGCCCGAGAGATAATTACGAGGCGTGGCCGGGCATTCTTATCCCTTGCCGCAAGTCCTCGAGATGGGGCAATGGGGTCACATCTTTCGTGAGTATCTGCTTGTTACCGCGCGTTCCTAATCCACTACGATTTGGATATTTGATCCTAGGGGCCTCTGGCCTGATAGCACTAACCATCACGTGGGCATAGTATGAGTGTTCTGCATCGTATGCATCAGCTGAAGCTTAATAGATGTCAGCGACTGAGCGGCGCGCGCCGGGTTTTACTGGTAAGCACCTGCCTTTTTAGGGAGGTAGCTAGGTCTGCTCACCGGCAACATTCGCAACATGCAGGAGTTCCCGGGGAGATGGCCCATGACCCCTGGGGGCAAAGGTTTAGTCCGGCGTGCTGGCCTCTCTATTAAGCCTAGGTCGGGTTGCGGCGTATTGTTTGGCCGAGGCCGGGCATGACCCAGGAAAGTGTGTCCGGCCGGAGTTAATCGAGCGTGGTGGGTAAGTTGGTGCACCCCTGCAGGGAAGAAAACATCTATAGATAGCTTGTCCTACGATAACGGACACTTGGAGTTGTATCCCGATCGATACAACTAGAACTGGATACTTGTGATGACAATTGGATTGTGATGAGGTGATAACTGGATAGTATGGCTCTGGGATTGCTTTCTCACAGGGAGTCGAGAAAGGATCTCTGGCCGAGGTTGATAACACTACTACTACTTTACTTTATGCTACTCTACTCCCTACTGTTTGCTGCAAGACGGTGGTTTCCAGAAGATGCTAGTCTTCGATAGGACTAGGCCTTCTCTCTATTCTGGCATTTCTGTAGCCTAGTCCACATATACAGCCTTCCTTTGATAATGTTGCATATGTAGTGTAGATCCTTTCTTGCGAGTACTTTGGATGAGTACTCACGGTTGCTTTGCTCCCCTTTTCACCCCTTTCTTTTTCTTTCCGGTTAATGCAACCAGATGTCAGAGTCCAGGAGACAGATGCCACCTCCGGTTCCTACTACTACATGGAGGCCGCTAACGACTAGGAGTAGTTATGAGGCTCCCAGGCAGGAGGCCTTGCCTTTTCGATCATTGCTGCTTTTGTGCTAGCCTTCTTAAGGCAAACTTGTCTAACTCATGTCTGTACTCAGATATTGTTGCTTCCGCTGACTCTTGTGTTTTCGAGCTTATGTATTTGAGCCCTCGAGGCCCCTGGCTTGTAATATAAAGCTTGTATTATTTTAATTTGTGTCTAGAGTTGTGTTGTGATATCTTCCCGTGAGTCCTTGATCTTGATCGTACACATTGCGTGTATGATTAGTGTACGATTGAATCGAGGGCATCACAGGTAGCGGCTCCGGCAAGGTGGAGGATGGGGTGGCAGACGGAGGAGGCTGGCCGTAGTGTGGAGGTTGTCGTGCCGTCGATGGTGTATGAATGGGCAAATGGAGGGGAGGGGGTGATCTCAAACTTTGGGACGCGCTTCCCTAAAATGTGGGAAAGTTACAAACTTATCCCCCGTTCAAAATTTCAGACATTGCGTCGGTTGGGAATAGGATGGTAATCTTGCATCGCCTAAATATTTGCCGGTAACTATTTCGGGCGAGGAGAGGGTGTTTTGCCGCCCACAGTTGGCGCCCACGGTGTATGAACGGGGGTGACAAGTAGGGCGATTGTGTCACGTCTGAGAGAAGTTACACATCTGCCCCTATTTAAAATATTAGCCTACATCAATTTCGGACGAGGAGAGTTTGTTTTGCCGCCCACCGTGTATGAATGGGGAAATGGAGGAAGAGAAACATGTCTTTCGGACGTGCTTGAATCAAATGTGTTTTGCTGCCCACGTTTGGCGCCCATCGTGTCTGAATGGGCTTAGAGGCCGTCGTGTCATGTCTGATTGAAGATACTAGTCTACCCTTATCGACAGCAGTGTAAATCCAGTCGATAAGGATGTCAAGTGTCAGGGGTAGACAGTAATTTCCATCTCGCAAACACTTGCTTTGGGCAGCCCACAAATTATAGTGGGTGTTTAGCCGCTTTGTTCAAAACTTGGGTGAATTAGCATTCACTTTTGCCCTGGGCCCTGGCAAACTAAATTCAAATCCAATTTGTATTCAATTACGAACGTCCACAGACAATTCTATGTTTTGTTATTTATTTCTTCTAAACCACAACAAAGATTTATTCCACCTGTATATATGATTACGATTTAGAAATGTCGTGATCTTTGAATTTAGTAGGTTGGATAAACTCTGAGTCAAATAGTTATTTCATTCAATACAATATGCTCACACGAAAAACAGTTCACCTTATGTCAATCATACAAGTACTGAGGATTACCTCGCCTAAAAAATTCGGATCATTACAACACATGGACAACATAGGGGGTCTTGCAACATAACCCATTCAGAGACACTACTGGAATCAGCTACTTTGCCATCTGCCAGCTCTTTGTCGTCAGCTAGCGGACGACAAAGAAGCTCTTTGCCATCAGCTACTTGAAAGCAGACGGCAAAGAACAGGCTGATGGCAAAGAAAGCCTTTGCCATCAGCCTGATCTTTGCCGTCTGCTAGCTGACGGCAAAGAGGGAGGGGGGCCCCACTGAGGAGCTGGTTAAAAAAAATACTTAATGGCCCCCCTCTTTGCCATCCGCTAGCGGACGGCAAAGCACACATTAGCGGACGACAAAGGTGGCAGACGGCAAAGATTAAACGTATCTAACGGCCGGCGCGCCCTACCCCCCCTCTCTCTCTGTTTCCCTCCCACACACGCGCGCCGCCGCCCCCACCACTCGCCGCCGCCCGGTCACACCACCGCCCCGCCGCCCCACCGTCCCCCTGCCCCGTCGCCCCATCGCCCCGTCGCCTCGGCCCCCCGCCCCGTCTCAGTGCCGCCGCGCCCAGGCCCCCCGGCGACCCGGCCCCCCCCGCGCCCCATCGCCCCGGGCGCCGTCGCTCCACCGGCCGCCCGCCCCGTCGCCCCGTCGCCCCGGCCCCCCGCCCCGTCTCGGCGCCGCCGCGCCCAGGCCCTCCGGCGACCCCCCCCCCCCGCGCCCCACTGCCCCGGGCGCCGTCGCTCCACCGGCCGCCCGCCCCGTCGCCCCCCGCCGCCCTGTCGTGTCGGCGCCACTGCACCCTGGCCCCCCGGCGCCCCGGCCCCCCCGCGCCCCACCGCCCTGGGACCGGCGCCGCCGCCCCAGGCCGCCCCGCCCCCCTCCTCCACCGGCCCAGGTGAGCTCTACCTCTCCTTTTTTTCTTCTACTTTTTTACTTTTAGGTTTATGTTTAGTTTAGATTTAGTTTTAGTTTTAGTTTTAGGTTTAGTTTTAGTTTTAGTTTAGTTTTAGGTTTAGATTTAGTTTTTTCCTGTTTTTTTAGTTTTAGGTTTATGTTTAGATTAGATTTAGGTTTAGTTTTAGGTTTAGTTCAGATTTAGGAAAGAAAAAGAAGAAGAAGAAAAAAACAGGAGAGGAGGAGAAGAAGAAGAGGAAAAAGGAAAGGAAGAAGAAGAAGAGGAGGAGGAGAAAAAACAAAAGAAGAAGAGGAAGAAGAAGAAGAAAAAAAACAGGAGAGTTGGAGAAGGAGAAGAGGAAAAAGGAAAGGAAGAAGAAGAAGAGGAGGAGGAGAAGAAAAAAGAAGAAGAAAAAAAAACAGGAGAGGAGGAGAAGAAGAAGAGGAGGAGGAGAAGAAAAAAGAAGAGGAGGAAGAAGAAGAAGAAGAAAACAGGAGAGGAGGAGAAGAAGAAGAGGAAAAAGGAAAGGAAGAAGAAGAAGAGGAGGAGGATAAGAAAAAAGAAGAAGAGGAAGAAGAAGAAGAAAAAAACAGGAGAGGAGGAGAAGAAGAAGAGGAGGAGGAGAAGAAAAAAGAAGAAGAGGGAGAAGAAGAAGAAGAAAACAGGAGAGGAGGAGAAGAAGAAGAGGAAAAAGGAAAGGAAGAAGAAGAAGAAGAAGAAGAAGAAGAAGAAGAAGAAGAAGAAGAAGAAGAAGAAGAAGAAGAAGGAGGAAAAAAAGGAAGAAAAGGAAGAAAAGGAAGAAGAGGAAGAAGAAGAAAAGGAAAAAAGACCCCGACCCGGCACCCCAACACGACACCCCGACCCCGAGACTCCGACCCCGACACCCCGACCCCGACCCCGACACCGACACCCCGACCCCGAGCCTGACCCAACACCCCGACCCTGACACCGACACGGCACCCCAACCCCGACCCGGCACCCCGACCCCGACACCCTGACCCCGAGACCCCGACCCCGACCCCGACACCCCGACCCCGACCCCGACACCGACACCCTGACCCCGAGCCTGACCCGACACCCCGACCCCGACACCGACATGGGACCCCGACCCCGACCCGGCACCCCGACCCCGAGCTTGACCCGACACCCCGACCCCGACACCGACACGGCACCCCGACACCGACACCCCAACCCCGACACCGACACGACACCCCGACCCCGACCCGGCACCCCGACCCGACACCCCGACCCCGAGACCCCGACCCCGACCCCGACACCGACACCCCAACCCCGAGCCTAACCCGACACCCCGACCCCGACACCGACACGACACCCCGACCCGACACCCCGACCCCGAGACCCCGACCCCGACCCCGACACGGCACCCCGACACCGACACGACACCCCGACCCCCGACACCTCCCGAAAAGGTGTTCTTTGGCCTTCGAGAGGCCGACGGGGTCATATATTTGTGAATTATTAGTTAGGTCATATATTTTTCGATTTGGTTATGAAAAACATCATGTATAATTGTGTTGATCGGGTAGTTTTAAATGTGTAGTTGTTTATGTTGTACTTTTTTTCATGTTGTACTAATTTCATTTATTCTTTGTCATGGCAGGTGTTGACAGATGGTGGGCGCTGGTCGGGAGCGCGCCGAGGCCCCTTCTTCGTCGGCGCGTAGTGTGAGGTCTTCCATTCCACACGCACCTCTCCGCCGAGCGTTGCTAGACAGTATGGCGACACCGCCGGGCTCTTCTTCGTCGACCGCGGTGCCCAGCAGGGGACGAGGTAAGAAGAAGGGCCGAGGTGGAGCACGTGGTCGCGGGAGAGGAGGTAGGGTGGCTCTTACGGCGCCTTCCTCGCCGCCGCCCCCAGCCGTTTCACCCGAGCATGTGACTGCTAGGGTGGACTCGTCTGAGGAGGAGGCTACACGGACTCCGGTCCACGAGCCTCCGGTCCACGGGTCTTCGGCCCACGAGCCTCGGGTCGACGGGCCTTCGGCCCATGAGAGTTGGGCCCATGAGACCCCGGAGGAGCACACGTCTGGATGGGGTACTTGGTCGGGTCAGCCTAAGGAGCCGAGTGGCCATGCTGATGATGGCGGAGAGCCGAGTGGCCATGCTGATGATGGCGGGGAGCCGACTCGTCTTGAGGAGGAGGGGGAGGAGGGGGGCAACGTCTACCAGCGTGGTGCTACACGGCTCCCGTCCGTGCCGGCGACCTGCGAGCAGAGGTGGTTGATTTTCCCTGATGGGGAGAGGTAAGTGCATTTAATCTTTTTGTACCTTCTGCATTCACGTTTCTTCAAATAACTAATGCGTTGGCCTTGTCATGCTGCAGGGGTTGGGACCACCATGAAAGTGTCCGCCGGCCCAACTCCGTCCTTGGAGTTCTGATTCGGCAAAACTTTCCGGGGTTTGTCACGTTGCCTGGTGAGGGTCGGCTTCCAGAGGTTGGATTGAGTTGGGAGCACTACTTGGCCGCCCTGCCCCGCCGGGTGAGATTATCGACGGTGTCTTGTGCAAGACGAGGGCAGACATGGTGATCAGAAAGTTCTGGGTAATTTCTCCTTTACACAATTAAAAATCTTCAACTAGCTAGCTATTAATTGTACTAATCAATATTGTCTCATTTGATTGCAGACATTCTACAGGTGTGAGGAGGGATACGAGGAGGAGGCGACAGATGTTATCCATAAGGAGTGCAAGCGCCTACTTCAGAACTTACGGCATGAGGCTCGGGTGCAGTCTGTTCGAGACTACTACGCCGACCATGGTATCAAGAAGTCCAAGCAGGAGTGCCGCGATATTTTCTTGAGTAAGGAGCAGTACATGAAGGAAATTCTTAAGGCCTTGTACTTAATTCCTTTATTTAGTAATTCATAGCCGTAACGCTGAAGTTTCTATTTGCTAACTTAGGCCCCTCAGAGATGGTGTGCGGATCGGATGGATTGTTGGGAGGTGTTGGTCGATGGGTGGTGCTCAAAAGAATGGCTGGCCACCCACAACGAGGCCAAGGACAAACGTGCCCAAATGGAAGGTGTGCCACACCACCAAGGCAGCTCCAACTTATTTCAGTACGGGCGGAACTGGGTATGTGGTTTGCTTCATGATTTATGCAATTCATTCATCATGCTAGCTTTAGCCCTTTAATTACTAATTTACTTTGTTTCTCTCTTTCAGGCACGCTACAATAAGGCGGATAAGGTGCCAGAGGTGTACGACCTGTATGCCATGGCCCACACTGGCTCTTACAAGAAAGTCAAGGCATTCTCTATGTCTGATCTCGATGATCCAAAGAACTTCACCAACATCTCCGCCCATGAAAAGCTCGTGCATTATAGAGATCAGGAGAAGGCGAGGAAAGGGGAGGACTTTAACCCGAGCCAGGGTCCCATTGATACAGAGTTGCTGATGATATCTGGTGGCGGGAGGTCCCATGGCTCCATAGCCATGGGAGATGGACTTATCCGTTGTCCTAGCACTTTCCCGGAGATGAAGGCGCGCCAGTCGAGCTCCGCTCCTAAGATAAGGCCTCGTGAACGGACACTCCAACTCGCCATCAAGGTTAGTTATACGTACTCAGCTATCTTTTTCCATTACATTGTGTGCGCTTCCATCAATGATTACAAGTGGTCATGTGAGATAGAACAGAGAAACTTCTGGCGGAGGCGGCGGAGAGGCAGCGGGAGTTGGAGGAGAGGACGACAAAGATGTTGGAGGAGGAGAGGACACGGAATGACATGCAGGCAAGGGCCATGTATGAGCTCCTTGTGGTAAGTTTCTTCTGCAGATTACTTGCTAGTCTTAACATTTGAGTCTCATTACTAACTAGTATGACTCTGTTGTGAAAACCAAATGTGCAGTCTGTGTGCGAGAAGTCCGGTGAGACCGCTCCACCGATGCCAGTGATTGCTCCTGGGAGCACGGTGAGTTTAATTTGAATGGACATTACTTGCTAGTCTTAACATTTGAGTGTCATAATGCTAACGAGACATTGGAAATGATCTTTGGTGCAGCTTAACTCCAGAAACGCATCGCACGATCCTTCTCCAGCTACCGGCACGAGCCAGCCTGCTCCTACACCTTCCTGATCACGGTAAGTTTCTCTAGACTTAGACTTAGCTTTATTTCCTCCAATATGCTTACCATAATGACCTAGAGTTAGCTTCTTTTCGTTCAAAATGACTTAATAAGCTTACTTATGTCAAAAATTGCATAATTAACTTAGTTAGCTCATAAACAATCCATTTTACCTAAGTTAGCTCTAATATGACTCATTTTACCTTAGTTACCTTACAAGTGATCCAATTTATCCAAGTTAGCTCTGAAATGACCCATTTTAGTAGATTAGCTCGTAAATGATCCATTTTACCTATGTTAGCTTTAAAATGACCCATTTCACCTAGGTTAGCTCCAAAATGACCCATTTGACCTAGGTTAGCTCCAAAATGACCCATTTCACCTAGGTTAGCTCCAAAATGACCCATTTCACCTAGATTTGCTCCTAAACGACAATTTCACCTAAGTTAGCTAAAAATGATCCATTTCACCTAAATTAGCTCTTAAATGATCCATTTCACCTAAGTTAGGTGATAAACGACCCATTTCAACTAAGTTAGCTCATAAATGATCCATTTCACCTAAGTTAGCTCAAAAACGATCCATTTCACCTTACTTAGCTCAAAAACGATGCCCTTCACCTTAGTTAGCTCATAAACGACCCATTTCAACTAAGTTAGCTCATAAATGATCCATTTCACCAAAGTTAGCTCATGAACAACCCATTTCATCTTAGTTAGCTCATATATGATCCATTTCACCTAAGTTAGCTCATAAATGACATATATTTCTTGTTCTAGTCTTCTTCTTGTTCTATTCACCTATTTCTAACTTCCTTATTTACCATTTTGCAGATTTCACTCACTTCATGGAAGCTAGCTTGCTATGATGGAGTGCTTGCTTTTTCTTTGCTAAAACTTTGCATTGTATCTAGCTTGCTATGATAGAACTTGCTATGTTGATGAAACTTTGCTATGTAATATGTATATGGAACAATGTGTATGGATGGAACTTGATGGAACTTGCTATGTTGATGTAACCTTGCTGTGTAATATGTATATGGAATTATGTGCTGGATATGTGATATGTTTGCTGTTAAATATATCTATATATGTCATATATATTTGCTGTGAAAATTGTTGGATTAAAAAAACAGAAAAAAAGAGACAATATGCAGGCTCTTTGCCGTCTGCCACCGACGGCAAAGGGCTCTTTGCCATCAGCAGCGGACGGCAAAGAGGCCATGTGGTAGGAAACTGTGCTTCCTGGGAGGCTGACCAATTTGGTCAGTTTGCCTACAGTGGCTGACGACAAAGGCTTTGTCGTCCGCAGCGGACGACAAAGGCTTTGTCGTCCGCAGCGGACGGCAAAGGCCTGCCGTTAACCACCTAACGGAGTGACAGCGCATTAATTGCCATCCATCTTCTTTGTCGTCCGCTGCTGATGGCAAAGGACCCTTTGTCGTCAGCTGCCCGAAGCAGACGGCAACGCAGCTCTTAGCCGTCCCCTACTTTGCTGTCACCTTTTGCCGTCCGCGGCTGACGGCAAAGGTCTTTGCCGTCCGCCATCCATGCCTTTGCCGTCCGCTGTGGCAGATGGCAAAGTAGCAGATTCCTGTAGTGAGACATGACACAACATGCAAGTACAATAATCTAATGACAATTTCACCTGGTATCTAAAGAAGAACCGGGATTACCCTGGGCTTCAGATAGGAGAAACAGCAAGACCTCCTCCGTCTTCAAATGCAACATTCTTACTTCCTCCAATTCTTGGGTTGCTTGCATAATGCGTGCCGCTAATTCCGTAATTTCTAGCCTCAAGATAAAGATTACCTCATTCATGGCAGCCACACCATCTCTTTCTGCCTCTAGTAGAGCCTCAAGCACTATAATATATGTGCTCAGACTGCTCTCTGGCGGTGTTGCCTCTGAATAGCTACCATCTGGTAACATGGATGGCGCACTGCTTCCACAAATAGATTCTGGGGTTGTACATTGTGTCCTAGTGTGAACGACATCCTGAAAGGTTTCCGCTGGACATAAGTAAGAGATAGTTATCGTATGATCCAGGCAGTAAGCTTATGTGGTAAACGACAGTCGAATTATTGTCGAGCATGGCAAGCTATATTTAAATGGTTCGAAGCAGCATCAGCCGAAAAGAAATTAAAATGGTAAGATGAAACTAGGGATGTAATTGGCAAATAAACGACATCCGCCAGTCCCATCTAGTTAGTTTTTGCTATCTCCCTAGTTCATTTTCCTCATAAAACAAAAACTCTTTTGAACTATCATACCACTAGTGGACTTCAATCGGGATTAAACGGGACCTAGTTGACATCCCTAGTTGAAAGGGAGTGTACCACCGCTATATTTAAGTTGCCAAGGCATCTAAGCAATTGAAATAATCTGAGAAAGCAGTTAACAGTGTGGCCTCATATAAACTACGAAGACATTCTTGTGATGAAGTTGAGAGGAAAAGTTAAGGACTCAAATGAAATAGGCATGCATTTCTATACGATAGTATAGCAGGCACTGCTGACATATTGGCCAACTCAGGTATAGCATAACAACAAACAAGCATTCGAATCAAGCAATACAGCAAAGCAGACAACTGAACTATTTGTAATTCGGTAGGATTACAGGTTGAGGGCACAAGCCAAGAAAGCAGCCCACTCGCATTACATTTCACATGTACTAAAACACACTGGCTTACCATATGTTGCAGTGAAGCCTCGCTGCTATTGCAATGTTCTTTGAAGATATCGTCAGCATCCCATGGTTGCAAATCTAGTTGTTGTAATTTATTCTGCACCCTCTATTTAGGTAAAATTAATTTTAATCGGATGCACTTGTCCGAATTGATCATCAATGGTTCATCTAAACTAATGAAAGAAGGGTGTGTGCATACACAATATATCTGCTTCCCTCTATTTTTATGCTTGTTCAAGGTGCCATCCCCAAAAGAACAAATATTTTGCTTGATGGGGTTGGCAGCTCTATAATTAATAGAAGCATCAAATTAGTCATGCAAATTGGGAAGATCAAGAACACACAAACAAGTAATGAATAAGAGGCTTGGAGTAGTGATGTAATAGCTAGCATCAGAAAATGTAGGGTAAAACGAACAAAAAGCAGTGGAACCACATGCTAGTTTGCTGATGTGTAATTAAGCATAGAGAACATTAAGCAGTCTGATGGAACCAACAGGTGGCATCAGAACAACACCCTTATCATAAATATAGCATTCAATAAGTAAAATAGTAGGCAGTGATATCTGATAACCCACAAGTGTAGGGGATCGCAACAGCTTTCGAGGGTAAAGTATTCAACCCAAATTTATTGATTCGACACAAGGGGAGCCAAAGAATATTCTTGAGTATTAGCAGTTGAGTTGTCAATTCAACCACACCTGGATAACTTAGTATCTGCAGCAAAGTATTTAGTAGCAAAGTAGTATGATAATAAAGGTAACGGTAGCAAAAGTAATGTTTTTGGGTTTTGTAGTGATTGTAGTAGCAACGGAAAAGTAAATAAGCGGAGAACAGTATGTGAAAAGCTCGTAGGCAATGGATCAGTGATGGATAATTATGCCAGATGCGATTCCTCATGTAATAGCTATAACATAGGGTGACACAGAACTAGCTCCAGTTCATCAATGTAACGTAGGCATGTATTCCGTATATAGTCATACATGCTTATGGGAAAGAACTTGCATGGCATCTTTTGTCCTACCCTCCTTTTAATAGAGAACCGGAACAGAGCACTAGCACTTAGTGAATACATGAACTCCACAAACTACAGTCATCACCGAGAAGTATCCCGATTATTGTCACCACGGGGTTGTCGGATCATAACACATAATAGGTGACTATAGACTTGCAAGATAGGATCATGAACACACATATATTCATGAAAACATAATAGGTTCAGATCTGAAATCACGGCACTCGGGCCCTAGAGACAAGCATTAAGCATAGCAAAGTCATAGCAACATCAATCTCAGAACATAGTGGATACTAGTGATCAAACCCTAACAAAACTAACTTGATTACATGGTAAATCTCATCCAACCCATCACCATCCAGCAAGCCTATGATGGAATTACTCACGCACAATGGTGAGCATCATGAAATTGGTGATGGAGGATGGTTGATGATGACGACGGCGACGAATCCCCCTCTCCGGAGCCCTGAGCGGACTCCAGATCAGCCCTCCCGAGAGAGATTAGGGCTTGGCGGTGGCTCGGTATCGTAAATCGCGATGAAACTTTCTCCCTGATTTTTTTCTCCACGAGACGGAATATATTGAGTTGGAGTTGAGGTCGGCGAAGCCTCAGGGGGCCCACGAGACAGGGGGCGCGCCCAGGGGGGAGGGTGCGCCCCCCACCCTCATGGACAGGGTGTGGGCCCCCTGGTATTGATTCTTTCGCCAGTATTTTTTATATTTTCCAAAAAGTGCCTCCGTGGATTTTCAGGACATTCCGAGAACTTTTGCTTTCTACACATAAAACAACATCATGGCAGTTCTGCTGAAAACAGTGTCAGTCCGGGTTAGTTTCATTCAAATCATGCAAGTTAGAGTCCAAAACAAGGGCAAAAGTTTTTGGAAAAGTAGATACGTTGGAGACGTATCAACTCCCCCAATCTTAAACCTTTGCTTGTCCTCAAGCAATTCAGTTGATAAACTGAAAGTGATAAATAAAAACTTTTACAAACTCTGTTTGCTCTTGTTGTTCTAAACATGCAAAGCAAGCATTCAGGTTTCAGCAAATATTATGAACTAACCATACTCACAATAACACTTAGGTCTCACAATTACTCATATCAATAGCATAATCAGCTAGCGAGCCATAATAATAAAACTTGGATGACAACACTTTTTCAAAACAATCATAACATGATATAACAAGATGGTATCTCGCTAGCCCTTTCTGAGACCGCAAAACATAAATGCAGAGCACCTTTAAAGATCAAGGACTGACTAAACATTGTAATTCATGGTACAAGAGATCCAGTCAAGTCATACCTAATATAAACCAATAGTAATGAATGCAAATGACAGTGTGCTCTCCAGCGGGTGCTTTTTAATAAGAAGGGTGATGACTCAACATAAAGTAAATAGATAGGCCCTTCGCAGAGGGAAGCAGGCATTTGTAGAGGTGCCATAGCTCGATTTAAAATAGAGATTGAATAACATTTTGAGCGGCATACTTTTGCTGTCAACGCAACAACTATGAGATGGCTGTATCTTCCATACTACATGCATTATAGGCAGTTCCCAAACAGAATGGTAAAGGTTTATACTCCCCCAACCACCAACAAGCATCAATCCATGGCTTGCCCGAAACAACGAGTGCCTCCAACTAACAACAGCCCTGGGGGAGTTTTGTTTAATTATTTTGATTTGCTTTGATCTTTTTGGATCATGGGACTGGGCTTCCCGATTACCGGCCCTTTCTCGTGAATGAGGAGAAGAGTCCACTCCTCTTGAGAATAACCCACCTAGCATGGAAGATATAGGCAGCCCTAGTTGAAACATGAGCTGCTCGAGTATACAAAACAGAATTTCATTTGAAGGTTTGGAGTTTGGCACATACAAATTTACTTGGAACGGCAGGTAAATACCGCATATAGGGAGGTATGGTGGACTCATATGGAACAACTTTGGGTTTATGGAGTTTGGATGAACAAGCAGTATTCCTGCTTAGTACAGGTGAAGGCTAGCAAAAGACTGGAAAGCGACCAACTGAGAGAGAGACAACAATCATAAACATGCACTAAAATTAATTTGCACCGAGTACAAGCATGAGTAGGATATAATCCACCATGAACATAAATATCATGAAGGCTATGTTGATTTGTTTCAACTACATGCGTGAACATGTGCCAAGTCGAGTCACTCAATTCATTCAAAGGAGGATACCATCCCCTCATACCACATCATAATCATTCTAATATCATGTTGGCACACAAGGTAAACCATTATAACTCATAGCTAATCAAGCATGGCACAAGCAACTATAATCTCTAAATGTCATTGCAAATATGTTTACTTCATACTAAGCTGAATCAGAAACGATGAACTCATCATATTTACAAAAACAAGAGAGGTCGAGTTTATACCAGCTTTTCTCATCTCAATAAGTCCATCGTATATTGTCATTATAGCCTTTCACTTGCATGACCGAACGATGTGTATAATAATAATAATAGTGCACGTGCATTGGACTAAGGTGGAATCTGCAAGCATTCATCTCAAAAGAGAAGACAAGATAATATGGGCTCTAAGTTAAATAAACAATCATGCATATGAGAGCCACTAGACATTTTCAATATGGTCTTCTCGACCCCCAAAGAAAGGAAAAGAAAAGAAAACTATTTACACGGGAAAGCTCCCAACAAGTAAGAAGAAGAACGAGAAATCTTTTTGGGTTTTCATTTTAATTTCTACTACAAGCATGGAAATTAAACTAACTATGTTTTTTGGTTTTTTCCTCAAGGTATATCAAACACACAAGAAGAAGGCTAGAAAAAGAAATTTAAACTAGCATGGATAATACAATGAAAGAGTATGAGCACCGACGACTAGTGTGTGAACATGAATGTAAAGTCGGTGAGAAATACGTACTCCCCCAAGCTTAGGCTTTTGTCCTAAGTTGGTATAGTACCAAGGACCGCTGCTACTCTCCCCGGTATACTGGGAGGTGTAATCAGCATACCACTGGCTGGTCATCTCCGGATCCCTCTAGAAAGATGATGCACGATAAGGATCCAGTGCAGGTTCCGGCTCAGGTTCAGGTTCTGGAGTAGATGCTTGGGCTCGATGAGCATACACCGCCTCCGGCGTGACAAGAAAATTATCTGCAAGCAAATCAAACAACAGAGGCGCATGCAAAATAATGGTCTCATTGTGTTTCTTATTAAATCTAAGGTTATACAAGAGCATATTCTCTTCGTTGTCAACAATAAACATGTGGGCTACCATGCTCTTGTAATCTAAAATGTAACGAGGCAATTTTGTCTCCTCTTTCTCATGGTGCCTAATAGGTATCTGAAAATGTCTAGCAAGACGTGAAGCATAGATACTTCCAAATATGGGGCCTTTTGTATGATTCAGGCTTAGCCGTTTAGCAATGACGGCACCCATACTAAAACTATTATCTCCAAGCAAGGCATGTTGAAGAATGATAATATCAGGAACACTAAAGTTTCCACTATTTCCACAACCAATCAAGCATCTACTAGCAAATATGGCAAAGTAGCGTAAAACAGGAAAGTGTATGCTAGAGATTTTTGCTCCGGAACCCTTCTTTGGCTCCTCTACAGCGATAGTGTTAACAAAGCCATCTACATCTTTACAATGGGTTTCCTCTAACTCTCCCTCATAAGGTATCCTACATACCGCGCAAAAATTATGTAAAGGCATTTCTCTGAATTCATCATATAAATGAAATGATACTGAAGGCGGTGACTTCTTAGGATAATAATAAAAAATTTGCACGAAAGTATTGGTGATTAAGAGATACTGATCGATCCGGTCGTGGATGAAACCGGTGAGGCCTGCATTGTCGATCAAAGAATAAAAATCTTCTTGAATTCCAGCTTCTTTCAAGAAATCCTCGCATGGCCATTGACATGGTCGTACTTCCGCTAAACGAGGAAGATTATACTTGGCTTTTTCCTTCTCTTTAGCTTGTTTTTCCTGAGAGCCTTGGCTAGAAGAGCCCCTCAAAAGTTTCCTTAACATTTTCTGATTAGGTTTTTGAAATTTTAGTAACTTCAAAATAAAAGTGAATAAAACTAAATAAGATTGATAGCAACTACTCCTACAAGTGCCTAGAGCCTATATCATGCATTAGAATTGCTTAGGACCTCATAAATTCAACATGCAAGCTCAAGAACATGGTCACCTATGCAGCAAAAAATTGCAATGAATAAAGCACTCAAACAAAAACTAATTGGACCAATGGAGGTGTCACATACCAAACAACAATCTCCCAAAGCAGTTTTATGAAAGGAGCTTTGAGCAAGGAGATCAAAAATCACAGCAAAATGAGCTAGAACTCGTGCTTGAGCTAGATGGGGATTTTTCTGGGAAGAAGATGGAGTGTGTGGGTGCTGGCATAAGTGGAAAGGGGGCCACCAGGGGCCCACGAGGCAGGGGGACACACCTAGGGGGTGGGCGCGCCCTCCACTCTCGTGGCCTGGTGCTTGCCCCTCCCGTAGTGATTTCAATGCCTAAAATCCTCAAATATTCCATAAAAAATCATACTAAATTTGCAGGGCATTTGGAGCACTTTTATTTTCAGGATATTTTTTAATGCACGGATAATTCAGAAAACAGACAGATAATACTATTTTTGCTTTATTTATTCTAAATAACAGAAAGTAAAAAGAGGGTATAGAAGGTTGTACCTTCTAGTTTCATCCATCTCATGATCATCAAAATGAATCCACTAACAAGGTTGATCAAGTCTTGTTAACAAACTCATTCCGAATAACAGGAACCGGAGAAATTTCGAATAACACTAAGTTACCTCAATGGGGATACGAAAATCCCCAACAATAAGAATATCATACTTTTTCTTGACAGTAGGGAGAGGAAATTCAAAACCTCCAACAATAATAGTTGGAACTTTTCCAATAGAATTGATGCTATGGACTTGAGATTTTTTCCTCGGAAAGTGTACCGTATTCTCATTACCATTAACAAGAAAAGTGACATTGCCTTTGTTGCAATCAATAACAGCCCCTGCAGTATTCAAAAAGGGTCTACCAAGGATAATCGACATACTATCTTCCTCGGGAATATCAAGAATAACAATGTCCGTTAAGATAGTGACATTTGCAACCACAATAGGCACATCCTCACAAATACCAACAGGTATAGCAGTTGATTTATCAGCCATTTGCAAAGATATTTCAGTAGGTGTCAACTTATTCAATTCAAGTCTACGATATAAAGAGAGAGGCATAACACTAACACCGGCTCCAAGATCACATAAAGCAGTTCTAACATAACTTCTTTTAATGGAGCATGGTATAGTTGGTACCCCCAGATCTCCAAGTTTCTTTGGTATTCCACCCTTAAAAGTATAATTAGCAAGCATGGTGGAAATTTCAGCTCCCAGTATCTTTCCTTTGTTTGTAATGATATCCTTCATATACTTAGCATAAGGATTTACTTTGAGCATATCAGTTAAGCGCATACGTAAGAAAATAGGTCTAATCATTTCAGCAAAGCGCTCAAAATCCTCATCATCCTTTTGTCTTGGATGGTTTAGGAGGAAAGGGCATGGGTTTCTGAACCCATGGTTCTCTTACTCTATCGTGCTTCCTAGCAACAAAATCTCTCTTATCATAATGTTGATTCTTTGATTGTGGGTTATCAAGATCAACAGTAGGTTCAATCTCTACATCATTATTTTTGCTAGGTTGAGCATCAACATGAACATTATCATCAACATTATCACTAGGTTCATGTTCATCACCTGATTGTCTTTCAGCATCAGAAATAGAAATATCATTGGGATTCTCAGGTGTGTCTATAGTAGGTTCACTAAAAGCATGCAAAGTCCTATCATTTTTCTTTTTCTTCTTTTTAGAAGAACTAGGTGCCTCTAAATTATTTCTCTGAGAATCTTGCTCGATTCTCTTGGGGTGGCCTTCAGGATACAAAGGTTCCTAAGTCATTCTACCAGTTCTAGTAGCCACTCTAACAGCAAAGTCATTTTTATTATTTAACTAGCAAAGTGGCCCGCTCGATGCGCGGGCTAGGATTTTGCCAAGTTGAATTAGAAGATATATTTTATTTGTTATTTTCTGAAGTAAACTCGAAAGCAATTGTTGAGACATTTTTTAAGTATTACAATTTTGGAAACTTTATTCTTTGATTTTTATTGATATTTGAATATAATTATTTTCCAAACACCCTTTATCTCACTACTAGGGAAAACCTTATACACAGAACTTTAGCAGTAGTGTGGGTCAAAGAAGCACGCTGATGCTAAGTAGCAGCAACGCGCCTGCGGAAACCGCGCTGCAGATAACTTCGTAGCAGTAGCGCGTCTTGCTGCATACACGTTACTACTAAAATTCTCACGGCTTAGCCAATATGGTACACATAGTAGTAGCGATCTATATGGAACCGCGCTACTGCTACTTTCTTTGTAGCAGCGCATTTTGCTCTAAACTCGCTACTACTAAAGGATATAAAATTAAATGAAAAGCTAATAGAAAGGTAATTGAAAATGAAAGAAATAGAAGAAGGTGAAAGGAAAAAAATAAAATGTGAAGAAAAATAAATGAAAAAGGGGAAAAAGGAGAAAGTAGTAGCAGTAGCGCGTATCCCAGAACGCACTGTAGCTAATGTAGCAGTAGCGCGCTTTTCGGAACGCGCTACTGCTACTTCTGACTTAACCACCGCGTTCGTCCTTCCCCATGGCCACTTCTGCCCTAATCGAACTCCTCCGCTCTCGCCGCCGCCATCGCCCGTTGGTCGCCGCGCGCTCTCCGCACACCCTCTACGTTGCCCCCGACCCCGGATTCAACGCCGCCCCCGCCCCCGACCTCAACGCCGCCCCGGACGCCGCCCCCGGCCCCGACCTCGACGCCGCCCTCCGTCGTGCGCCCGAGCCCCAAGCCCGACCTCGACGCCGCCTGCCCCTCTCTCGCCGCAGGCACCCGAGGTGAGCACGCCTGCTCCTCCCCCTCCCCTACCTCTGCCTAGATAGGGTTCTTCAAATTTTAGTTGCATCAAATTAGTTAGGGTTCATCTATGGGTGGAAATGAATTGGATATAGATGCGGCTGGGATTTTTTCTTAGGTGATGTTTTATTAGATGATGAATAAACACTAGTGTAATGCATAATAAAACGAGTAAAATTTGACCTTCTTCTATTTAGTTAGTAAGAACTAGGTACTAATTAGGTGATTTTTTAGTTAAAGCAATTTTTCCCGCCTCGACGTGGACGATGCCTATCCCGCATCCTCGTCGTCGAGTCGGCGGAGGACGACACCTGCTTGACTAGATCGGCCATGTCCGGGACTGGGCTCCGCCGGGGTGGTACTGGGAGGCGCTACCTACCGGGGGGCGCAGGTTGGTGAGGAGCCAGCCTGTCATTGACCCGAACCTTCTTTGGTGGCAGTCGCGTGGGCCAGTGACGATACAAAGGCTCGAGGACTCCGCGGAGGTGGTGTGTCACCGTGTCAGTGAGGAGGACGCGCACGTCCGTCGCTACTTGTTTGCGTTGGAGCACAGGCCGTTCTCCAATACCTGGCAGGTTCTCTGGGGATCTCACTGGAGCTATGATCCCGTGATGGTGCCTTCTCTGTGGGTGTCCACCGCCCGCACCGATACCTGTCGTGTGCTAGAGTTTTAGTTGTATTAGTGATGTTATATGTATGACACTATTCATGATGTATTAGTGATAATATTCGACGATGTACTGACGCATGAGATGATTTACTTTTGCTTATTGAATGCATGCTAATTTGAGTCCTATAAGATATTTTGAAATGTATATCTTGTGTTGCTCAATATCCAAGTGGCCGGTCATGCTTGCAAGTTACACCTTCGAGTGGCCTATGTTTTGCCGGAGTGTTGATTCATTTCCGTTCCGGCAAATTTCAGACGCTCGATATGTCCTATTTTAGCAAAGGTCATGCCGGATTTTTCCGTGAATTTTGGCATGACTTGTGCCAGAATATGTAGGAAATATCGAGTACCCCGGATTTGTGTGTTGAGTATCTTGGTAGTTGTCTTCGATCGATTTTCAATTAATGTTTTAACTATGAACATAGGAAAATGTCTGACGACGAAAAGGATTTCTGTATTTACAAATACCGCGAAGACGAGCGCGGCCTGTGCGACAGAATCTTCCTAGATGATGATAGGCGCTTCAGCATCAAGCTGGACGAGAACTTCGAAGTGGTTACAGTAAGTCACAACGACAAGTCTTTTTTCGTAATTAAGCATGACATCTGCTTCATTTGCTTCAACTTATATTTTTTTTACTATTCTACTAGCGTATCCCCTGCCATGCAAGAGTTTTTGTATTGGATAAGATAGGTTTCTGTCATAGTATGGAGGAAAAGAAAGTTTACTTGAAGACCGAGCATGGTTATATTTTCCATGCAAAGTTATACAATTCAGACGACTACACCTATTTTGGATGCAAAACATGGAGAGCACTATGCAAGACTTATGCATTTGAGCCTGATATGGTTATCACCTTTGATATTCGTCCGGAAGATGATATTGAAGGTAATACCGACATCTGGGTCGATGTGCAGACGCCTCCAGTTATACCATTATGTAAGTTTCTCAACCATATTTATGTCTTTGATATTGTTTATTCAAAAATAGTTGACAACTAATTTGTATTGTCAGCTTATTTAGGTGCAAGCAAACATGTCCAGCGCTTGGTAGACAGGACCGTATACTATCTTGGGGCTGAACTCAACTGCGAGGAGCTCAGTCATTATGTTTCATGGCTTGAGGATCTTGATACTGTCAAGACAAATTTTCTTCCTGCATTTAGAAATGTTAGTACTGAAAATGTGCGACCAATAGTGTTCGTAATGAACTACGGTCACATCTATTTAGGAAGGATGGTAAGATTTTTACTATTTGTCATCAGTGCATCTTTTCCATACATTATTTTTGAAGCTAAACTTCATTGCTAAGTATGTTACAGTACGATGTTCTTCAACACGGACTCCCGATGAATGTTGTGCCTTATGGGATCGAGACTAAAGGTACCATGAGTATTATCAGCTTACGGCCAAGATATCCTACATATTACTTTAGTGCATTCAAGATTAGCGACGGATGCTTAATAGTGCAAGATGGACCAAATATGTGATGGGAGAGCGCAGAGAAGTACTAGGGGGCAGCAAACAGATGCGCTACCCACGATTAGGA
Organism: Triticum timopheevii; assembly: GCA_963921465.1. Taxonomy (NCBI): domain Eukaryota; kingdom Viridiplantae; phylum Streptophyta; class Magnoliopsida; order Poales; family Poaceae; genus Triticum; species Triticum timopheevii. Next base: position 245,325,122 of record OY997262.1, on the reverse strand, counting down.
GACAGGTTCATCTGCATGCTCCAGTTTGATCGAGGAGGAGAGCTATACATGTTTTATGTTATTTTACCTAAGAGAGAGCAGCAGGAGTGATTAGCTAGCTAGAAATGAGTTTGAAGATTATGACGTGCTACACTATTACTATGATGATAAAATAGCTAGTGTTGGTGGTAATGACTATGATGATTATTATTAGCTAGTGTTAGTGCTGATTAAATAAATACTGTTGGTGGTAATGACTATGATGATGATTAAATAACTTGTGCTGGCGCATTAGATTCAAGTGGAGGCAACATGTGGTGCACATCGAAAGTACTACTAGTCCAAACTAGATCAAGTTTGGATTAGTAGTATACTTTTGACATGCACCACATATTGCCTCCACTTGAACCTAATCCACCTTCATTTGACACACTGTTATGGACATAATGATGTAAACCTCATAACAGCTGGTATTGTACCAATATTTGTACGATGGCGCATAAATAGCACGCGTTACTGCTAAGCAATAGTTGTAGTGCCTTATTAGTAGTGCCCCCCCCCCCCCCCCCGCGCGCTACTAGTGGACACAAAACATGCGCTACTGCTAGGGTTTTCCCTAGTAGTGTCTGCTAATTATTCATGCCATACTAATTTGATTTGGTATGTTTGGTTGGCATGTTTTTTTCTGTACTTGTTTTTTATTCGAGAAAAAACATCTTACATTTTGAGACGGATATAGTATTTGTTTACATAGACAAGTAGAAAGGGTGATCGCTTGCATATGTGTTCTGTCTAAAAATAATAATATTTATATGTAGACATATTTTAGTGTTAGATACATTCGTTTGAGCGACAACTAATATGAAACGAAGTGAGTACCTTGCTAATGTTCTTTTTTAAGAGTAGTATCATGCCATGGTTGGAGTGCAGCATTTTGGAGGACGAGCTGCATGGAACTCGTCTTTTTTTGAAAAATTAAAAATCATATTTTTTAAGTTTCAAAAATTGTGGAAAAATCCATAGGCGTTCATATGGATGTGTAAAATCTGACGATGAAATACATTATGGTGAGAGCTATATAAAAAAGACAAATTCATGCATTTTTTGTAGTGAATAGTGGGTGCACTGTTCATCATTTCAAAATCATGATTTTGCCTTTTTTATATAGCTCGCATCGTAATGTATATCATCTTCAAATTTCACACACATGTATTACACATCCGTATGAATGCGTACACTTTTTCAGATTTTTTTTAAGCTTCAAAATGTGATTTTCAAAATTTTCAAAATAAAGAGCTCCATGGAGCTCGGCCTCCCACTAGTGCAGAACCGGGCAATAGCACCGGTTCGTAAGGCCCTTTAGTGCCGGTTCCATAATCGGCACTAAAGTGTGGGCACTAAAGCCCTCCCCCCCCCCCTTTAGTATCGGTTCAGCATGAACCGGTGCTAAAGGGCAACCACGTGGCACGAGCCAGCTCCGGGGGCCTGGAGCCCTTTAGTACCGGTTGGTAAGACCAACCGGTACTATAAGGTTTGGGGGTTTTTTAGTTTTATGATTTCTTTTTCATTTAATTTTGTGTTTCCATTTTAATTCTTTTTCGTTTGCTGGTATTTTACGATACTACACATTGTACACGTTATGCATATATATATATATATATATATATATATATATAGAATTTCTAGTAGAACCAATCATGCATATATATATCATCAATGTCTCACAAACCACCATATTAATTAATTCACACATACACACATGTATAGCTATATACAATTTCATCTACATATGCATGTTGCCTTCAGAGCCAGTGGCATTAGCATAATTGGTGCCTTCGGAGCACGATGACAATCGGAAGTGGTTCATGGTAGCGGGTAATAGTATTCTCCCTTCGGATTTATGACCTGGTCGAGCAAAAATCCCGCTATTTCCTCTTGAAGTGCTTCTACGCACTCCGTTTTTAGGAGCTTCTCCTGCACCTCTTTGAACTGTTAAGAAGGAGATCAATATGCATGTGTATTAGTTGTGTGACTAGATATCGATAATGGTGTAAAAATTGTGAATAGTGTTCTGACAAGCGTACCCATTCCTGTCTTTGAGATCTGCTCCTTTCGGACGCCATCATACGAATGTTCTCGCAAACGTAGAATGCACACAGATCAGTCCCCTGCGCCTACTTCAGGGCCTTTACGAGAATGGAATTTGATCAGATAATAATTAATCAAGCATGATAATTAAAGAGATGGCAGCTAGCTAGCTAGCTAGTACTACTTAATTACTTACCTTGGGTCGAAACCATTTAAGCTTTTTTTTCCATTCGCCTTCCGTGACGCTGATGAACCTTGCCCAAGCCCTACCCGCCGACAAAGAAAATGAATAAAGGGGTTATTAAATAGTTCATCTCATGAAATGACAAACTAAATAGGCCGAGATATATAGTTAATAATGATTGAAATTACCTGTTGACTATCCCAAACAAGATGTTATAGTCAGTATTTGCTTTGAGTAGTGAGTCCAGTATTTCAACTGTTCCGGCGTCAACTTTAATGATACACAAGATCCAGTGAAATCTGCATGCACACACATTTGCATGTCTTAATTAAGCGGGCATATGTAAGCAAAAACATGTAGCTAGCTAGTAGGCAAAAACAAAGAATTTGTAGTACAAGACAGTGTGACTCATTGGAAGTTGTAAGGAAGTAGTATATCTTCATTGTATTTGAGGCGCTTCAAGAACTCTAGCATGTTGTCCTCTACGGCCTTTTCATGATGTGGATTTATTAGCCATGTGTATTCATTAACGATGTTTGGGTCAATGAACCCAATGCCAAAGAGTCCACCTTTTCTCATTTCATACATCTTCATCCTGCATAATACCACAGAAAAGAATATAGTGAGGATAATTACAGGTAATGATTGATCAAAAGGATCACTACAGCTAGCTTGAGACTTAAATTACAGAAAGAAATCACTTACAGACAATAGCAACTGACGATAGATTTGTCGAGTGCGTCTTGATTGTATAACTGAAACAATTCAGAATACTCAACGGACAGAGCTTTCTCATGGAAGTAATGCTCCTCCTTAATATTCACCATGAGGGACTCTCGATTGGAAATCTTGGTAATGTTAATGTACCATTAATGCAATTCATACATTCTCGTTGGGAGGTTCTTGACCTTGTCTGGCTCGACCAAAGGTTGGCCCTGGACATATTTCCGTTTTATTTCATCCTCTGTAAGCACAGGCATGGGCTCGATCTCGAGAAGTTGTCCAACAGTGATGTTGAGAACTTCAGCCTGCATTATATGGTCCTTGGTTATTACCACATGGCCCACCTTGGGAACATAAACTGTTTGCCCACAATAATATTGGGCACGCGTACTGTCACGTGTTGTTGGCACAACAAGCGAGGGGATCGATTGCGCCGCCTGTTCTCCCAGCTGGGGAATGGTTTTCTCGCATTTTTGACAGCTGCTTGTTGTTTGCTCGATCCCGAGCTTGCCTCCTTACGTAGACGTGCTCGATTTAACTTCCTGATGTGGCGCTCATAGTCTATGTCAACAGGCTTGGGAGTTGGTGGTTGAGCCATACGAATGAAGTGGTCAATCGTTTCCTCAGGCACTTTCTCCCTTGGCGGCGGTGGCGGTTTCGGTGCAAAATGGGCTTCCACCTCGGCCTTCGATATGGCTGTGTTTTCCTCCTCGAACTTGTCATATGGCCTCTGCGGAAGAGGCGTGAGGTTTGGACCATATTTATATCGCTTGCCTCCGCCTGTACTTCCTGTACTACCTCGACTCGTACCGCTACACACCATAGTTGCGGGGTGTCTCTTCTGTGATTGCTGAGGCGGCGGAGACGGTTGACGGGGCTGAGTTGGACGAGGAGGAGTGGCCTAAAGCTTTGTCGTACTTGGAGGAGGAGTGGCCTGAGGTTGCACCGGACTTGGAGGACGAGTGGACGTCTGACGCTGTGGCGGACTTGGAGGAGGAGGAGTGGCCTGACACTTTGCCGGACTTGGAGGAGGAGTGGCCTGACACTTGGCCGGACTTGGTGGACTTGCAGGAGCGGGAGTCTGCTGACTCGGTGGCGGACTTTGACGAGGAGTCGGCTGACGCGGTGTCGGTGGCCTTTGAAAGATGATGCAATCCTTTTTCCATAGGATGATACGATGTTTGGCCTCTCCGAGAAAGTGCTCGTCGTCACCTCCAGGAATGTCAAGCTGTAGCTTCGAATATGGGTCCACCACCTCATCAACCAAGACACGAGCATAGCCCGCTGGAATCGGGTTGCAATGGAAGGTTGCCTCGGGGGGATTTGTAAAAGCAACGGCGTCCGCCACCTTCATGGATATGTTCTTCATTTTGACGTGTAGCTCGCAGTTAGTGTTCTCCGTGATGTCATCCACGGGGTATCTATCCAGCATTGTGTCGTCCGGGGCGAAACCCACGCTGCTTCTCGGCATGGATGGGGCGGTGCTATCCAATGCTGGATCATCCGCTAGCTGCTGCAGCTGCTGAGACCCCCTTTGCTGGGTAAGTGAGTCGATCTGCTCCTGCTGCCGCTGGAATTTGACTGCCAATTCCGCTTGACTTGCTTCTAGGCCTTGAAGGCGTTCATAGTCCCGCTTCCTCTGCTCGTCCTCCATCTTCCTCTTCTTCTCCTCCGCAATCTTCTTTCTCGCACGGGTTCTGTAGTCGGTGTTCCAGTCTGAAAACCCCTCATACCACGGAATAGCGCCCTTGCCTCGTGTTCTTCCCGGGTGTTCAGGATTTCCCAGGGCACGCGTAGGCTCATCGTTCTCTCTGTTGGGCTGGAACACCCCCGATCGTGCCTCTTCTATTGCAACAAGTACCGCATCGTCGGCTCCCTTCAGACTTGCCTTCGTCGAAACATTGCCTGTCTTCGGGTCCAACTCCCCCCCATGCGCATAGAACCAAGTCCTGCACCTGGGGGGCCAGCTCTTAGTAACCGGAGTGACACCTGCATCCTCCATCTCTTTCTCAGACTTATCCCACTTAGGCATTGCCACCGCATAGCCACCTGGCCCCAGCTTATGGAACTTATCCTTTTTTTTTGGCATTCTTCTTGTTTATTCTCGACCGTTCCTTAGCTAATTCCGAATCCTTGAATTTCACGAAATCGTCCCAATGAGCACGTTGGTTCTCTAGTGTTCCCTCGAATACTGGAGTCTTCCTTCCTCCCTTGACGTACTTGTCCCATTCACGATTCTTGTGGTTCTTGAATGCAACCGCCATCTTCCTAAGAGCAGCGTCCTTGACTTTCTGCACATCTGCTTCTGTGAAATGATCTGGTAGGGTGAAATGTTCCATGAGAGTATCCCAAAGCAGACCTTTTTGTCTGTTGTCGACAAAAGTAACATCTGGACGTGGCTTTGCTGGCTCTCTCCATTCTTGAAGGGAGATCGGGAGTTGGTCCTTCACAAGAACTCCGCACTGACGAACGAACTTGTCCGTAATCTTCTTAGGCGCTAATGGTTCGCCATTAGGTCTGATTGCCTCGATATTGTACTTTACGCCCTCCTTCAACTTTTTGTTCGGGCCTCGTTTCGTCCTTTTGCCTGAAGATTTGCTCGATCCGGATGGCTGAAAGAACAAAGATCGATTCGTTAATATATCTTCAAGTCATTTAAAACATGTGATGATCACCAGATGCCTGCTTATATAAATATATATATACCTCGCCGGTCTTTGTTGTTTCAAGATCAACATTTTCTTCGTCATCATCATAATCATAGTTCATGACTTCATCAATTCGGTCGTCGCGATCGAATATCATATCACCCTCTCCGGTGTTGTTTAGAAATTCGGAGCCGTCATAATCTTCTTCATTCTGATCATCATCTGGCCCGTGAGGATGGCGTATCATATCGAACATGGCCTGTTCTCCCTCTCTGCCAGTATTGTCCGCCATAGCTTTTATTTAACTAATCCAAAAGAAATATAAAACAATTTAGTATTCAAATTACATCGTCTCGAATAATAGATATAATATCGAATACATCGTCTCGAATAATAGATATAATCTCGAAAACATCGTCTCGAATAATAGATATAATCTCGAATACATCGTCGCGGACGTGTCGACGGCGAGGATGCGGGTCGGGCATTGTCGAGAACAAATACTAGCTATATGCCCGCAAAAAGTAACATTTTTTTAATGATTGCATTTTGATAACTAAAATTTCTAGCATTTCTATAACATTTCTAACAATGCTATATATAACTAACATTTCTATAACATTTCTAATATTTCTATAACTAAAAAATAGAAAAAAATTATAACATTTCCATATATATAACTAACATTTTTATAACTATTTCTATAACTAAAAAACAGAAAAATTTCTAACAATTCTAACTTTTTTATAACTATTTCTATAACAAAAAAACAGAAAAATTTCTAACAATTCTAACATTTCTAACTATTCTAACAATTCTAACATTTCTAACTATTATAACCATTCTAACATTTCTAACTATTTCTGAAAAACAGAAAAATTTCTAACAATTTCTAAAAAACAGAAAAATTTCTAACTATTTGTATAACTAAAAAACAAAAAATGTATGTGTGTGTGTGTGCGCTCACCGGCGAGGCGAGGGACGACGGGGGGCGGCGACGGGGGGCGCGCGGCGACGGGGACGGCGACGGGCGCGGCGACGATGGGGATGACGACGACGGGGACAGGGACGGGGCGGCGACGACGGGGACGGGGACAGACGGGCCGGGGCAGCGACGACGACGGGGACGTACAGGGCGGCGCCGACGACAGGGACTGGGACGACGCGGGACGGGCCGGGACGGGGCGGCGGTGACGACGGGGATGACGGGGACGGGGACGACGGGGCGGCGATGACGGGGACGGGGCGGCGACGGGGGCGGCGACGAGGGATGGAGACGTACGGGGGCGGCGGGCAACGGTGCAGAGGAGAAGAAGCCAGATGAGAAACTGAAATTTTCGTAAGTGTTGTTTATATAGGAGGGGCCTTTAGTACCAGTTTGTGCAACCAACCGGTACTAAAGGCCAGTTTTGGCCAGCCCAAGCGGCGGGAAGCGACCCCCTTTAGTACCGGGTGGTGGCACAAACTGGTACTAAAGCCCCCCCCCCTTTAGTACCGGTTTGTGCCACGACCCGGTACTAAAGGGTGTGCGCTGGTGCAGGTGCGGTGCGGCAAGTTTAGTCCCACCTCGCTAGCCGAGGGGCGACCGCACTGGTTTATAAACCCCCGTGCGATCGCTCTCTCGAGCTCCTCTCCAAAGCAGGCCTATTGGGCCTACGTGTTCTTTGCTGCCCTGTGGGCCCACTTGGCCTTTGCAGGCCTGCATCCTGACCCAACAACAGGTTGGGTTTCTAGTCGTATGCAGGCCGCTCTAGCCTAGTAGGCGGGCTTTTTTTATTTTTTTGCTTTATTTATTTTTGTGTTGTATTTTTTTGTGTATTTAGAGTTTCTTTGTGAATATTTTTGCTTTAGGTACAAAAAATTACAAACTTTATGTTAGTGCCCGTAGTTTTCAAATTTGAATAGTTTAAATTTTGAATTATTTGAAATTAGTGTGAATCACTAGTTTGTTAATAACTTAACTTTAAAAATCAGTAAATGCATGAAAGAATTTGTTCGCACAAAAAATTTCTTCGCGTTTCAAATGCCAAAACACATAACTACCCTAACTATTATAGTGATTCCCCTCTGGGTGTGAAACACAGAAGAAAGTGATGATAGTGAAGCCGATCACATCCCAGATCAACCATGGAAAATCTTCATCATTTAACGGGATGCTTGGGTCAATATTCACTGTGCATGGAGCAATTTCATCAAACTTTTCATAATCTTCTGACTTGTCTGTCTTGTCATCCACTCCCACAATGTTTCTCTTCCCAGAAAGAACTATGTGCTGCTTTGGCTCATCGTACGATGCATTCGCTTCCTTATCTTTTCTTTTTCTTGGCTTGGTAGACATGTCCTTCACATAGAAAACCTGTGCCACATCATTGGCTAGGACGAATGGTTCGTCTGCATACGCAAGATTGTTGAGATCCACTATTGTCATTCCGTACTGCGGGTCTTCCGTTACCCCGCCTCGTGTCATATTGACCCATTTGCACCGAAACAAAGGGACCTTTAAACCACGTCGATAGTCAAGTTCCCATATGTCTTGTATATAACCATAATATGTTTTCTTTCCCGTCTTGGTTTCTGCATCAAAGCGGACACCACTGTTTTGGTTGGTGCTCTTCTTATCTTGGGTGATCGTGTAAAATGTATTATCATTTATCTCGTACCCTTTGAAAGTCATTATATTCGAAGATGGTAACTGGGACAGCAAGTACAGGTCATCTTCAATAGAGGTGTCATGCATGGTACGTGTCTGCAACCAGCTGGCGAAACTCCTGGTTTGTTTCCAGTCATCAGACCGCTCCGGGTGTTTGGAGCGTAGCAAATTCTTGTGTTCATCCATATACGGAGCCACCAAGGCGGAATTCTGTAGAACTGTGTAGTGTGCTTCAGTGAGAGAATGTCCGTCCATACATATTATTTGTTTCCCTCCTAGCGTGCCTTTTCCATCCAGTCTGCCCTTATGCCGCGATTCGGGAACACCAATCGGCTTAAGGTCAGGAATAAAGTCAATACAAAACTCAATGACCTCCTCATTTTGATGGCCCTTGGAGATGCTTCCTTCTGGCCTAGCACGGTTATGAACATATTTCTTTAAGACTCCCATGAACCTCTCAAAGGGGAACATATTGTGTAGAAATACAGGACCCAAAATGTTAATCTCTTCGCATAGGTGAACTAGGACGTGCGTCATGATGTTGAAGAAGGATGGTGGGAACACCAACTCGAAACTGACAAGACATTGCACCAAATCATTCTGTAACCTTGGCATGATTTATGGATCGATTACCTTCTGAGAGATTGCATTGAGAAATGCACATAGCTTCACAATGGCTAATCGAACGTTTTCCGGTAGAAGCCCCCTCAATGCAACCATAAGCAGTTGCGTCATAATCACATGGCAGTCATGAGACTTTAGGTTCTGGAACTTTTTCTCTGCCATGTTTATTATTCCCTTTATATTCGACGAGAAGCCAGACGGTACCTTAATACTGAGCAGGCATTCAAAGAAGATTTCCTTCTCTTCTTTGGTAAGAGCGTAGCTTGCATGACCCTGATGTATGCCGTCTTCTCCGTGCATACGTTGCTGGTCCTCCCGTGCCTCAAGTGTATCTTTTGTCTTCCCATACACGCCCAAGAAGCCAAGCAGGGTCACGCAATGATTCTTCGTCATGTGCATCACGTCAATTGCGGAGCGGACCTCTAGGTCTTTCCAATATGGCAGGTCCCAAAATATAGATTTCTTCTTCCACATGGGTGCGCGTCCGTCAGCGTCCTTCGGAACAGGTTGTCCGCCAGGACCCTTTCCAAATATCACCTTCAAATCCTTGACCATATCATGTACATCAGCACCATTATGGTGGCGAGGCTTCGTCCGGTGATCCGCCTCACCTTTGAAATGCTTGCCTTTCTTTCTTACGGGATGCCTGCTCGGAAGAAATCGACGATGTCCCAGGTACACATTCTTCTTACAACTATTCAAATATATACTGTCGGTATTATCCAAACAGTGCGTGCATCCGCGGTATCCCTTGTTTGTCTGTCCTGAAAGGTTACTGAGAGCAGGACAATCAATGATGGTCACAAACAGCAACGCCTTTAGGTCAAATTCTTCCCCCATGTGCTCATCCCACGCACGTACACATGTTCCATTCCACAGTTGTAAGAGTTCTTCAACTAATGGCCTTAGGTACACATCAATGTCGTTGCCGGGTTGCTTAGGGCCTTGGATGAGCACTGGCATCATAATGAACTTCCGCTTCATGCACAACCAAGGAGGAAGGTTATACAAACATAGAGTCATAGGCCAGGTGCTATGGTTGCTGCTCTGCTCCCTAAAAGGATTAATGCCATCTGTGCTTAGACCAAACCATACGCTCCTTGCGTCATCTGCAAACTCCTTCCCGTACTTTCTTTTGATTTTTCTCCACTGTGACCCGTCAGTGGGTACTCTCAACTTTCCGTCTTTCTTACGGTCTTCTCTATGCCATCGCATCGCCTTGGCATGCTCTTTGTTTTGGAACAAATGTTTCAACCGTGGTATTATAGGAGAATACCACATCACCTTGGCAGGAATCTTCTTCCTGGGGCGCTCGCCCTCGACATCACCAGGGTCATCGCGGCTGATCTTATAGCGCAATGCACCACATATCGGGCAAGCGTTTAAATCCTCGTACTCACCGCGGTAGAGGATGCAATCATTAGGGCATGCATGTATCTTCTGCACCTCTAACCCTAGAGGGAAGACAGCCTTCTTTGCTTCGTACGTACTCTCGGGCAATTCGTTGTCCTTTGGAAGCATATCCTTTATCATTACCAGCAACTTTCCAAATCCCTTGTCAGATACACCATTCTCTGCCTTCCATTGCAGCAATTCCAGTGTGGTGCCCAGTTTTTTCTTGTCACCTACGCAATTCAGGTACAACAATTTTTTGTGATCCTCTAACATGCGCTGCAACTTCTTCTTCTCCAAATCACTTGCGCAGTTTCTCTTTGCATCGGCAATGGCCTGACCTAGATCATCAACGGGCTCATCTGATGCCTCTTCTTCAGCTTCTTCCCGCATTGCCGGCTCAGCTTCTTCCCGCATTACCGGCTCAGCTTCTTCCCCCATTGTTGTATCATCGTATTCAGGGAACCCATGGCCAGGATAGCTGTCGTCGTCCTCTTCTTCTTCATTGTCTTACATCATAACCCCTCTTTCTCCGTGCTTGGTCCAAACATTATAGTGGGGCATGAAACCGGACTCAAACAGGTGGACGTGAATGGTTCTTGACGTAGAGTAATTGTGACCATTCTTACAGCCAGCACATGGACAAGGCATAAAACCATCCGCCCGCTTGTTTGCCTCAGCCGCAAGCAGAAAAGTATGCATGCCCTCAACGAGCTGGGGAGATCATCGGTCATCGTACATCCATTGCCGGCTCATCTTCATTACACAACACCGAATAGACCAAATTAATACAAGTTCATACAACACTTAAATGCAACAAACAAATAACTCTCTAGCTAAAGCATTTAAATGCAACAACAAATGCGATCAAGATCGCAACTAAGGTAACAATTGATCCAACAGCATAATGATACCAAGCCTCACTATCGATGGCATATTTTCTAATCTTTCTAATCTTCAAGCGCATTTTCTCCATCTTGATCATGTGATCATCGACGACATCGGCAACATGCAACTCCAATTCCATCTTCTCCCCCTCAATTCTTTTTAATTTTTCTTTCAAGTACTCATTTTCTCTTTCAACTAAATTTAGCCTCTCGACAATAGGGTCGGTTGGAATTTCCGGTTCACATACCTCCTAGATAAAAATATCTATGTCAACTTGATGGGCATAATTTGTCATAAACACGAAATGCAACAAATAGTTTTAAAAGAGAATATACCACATCCGAATCATAACAAGGACGAGGGCCGACGGGGAGGATATCAAAACCATGGCACTATGTATAACAAACAACGTACGGGTAAGATAATTATACGAGTAACTATATATCCAAATCACACAAACATCAATTTTTTATATAAAATTTCATGAACAAGAGGCTCACCACAAGGTGGTGCCGGTGACGGGACGGTGCAGGCGATCGACGGTGGTTACGACGTAGATTTAGAAGGCACTAAGTAAACCACACCTATATATGCAAACTAAGTGTTATTTTGACCTCAAATTGCATATAAATCAAATACTACCACATATAATTCCTCCCAAATTACTAAAACCCACAATTAATCACTATATAAACCAATGCAAGAGCTAATCTAGCAATGAGAGATGAAAGGACAAAGTTGCTAACCTTGGTGATCATTTGAATGGATGGGGGCCTGCAAATCTTGACAAATTTGAGGCAAATTTTGTGATGAACTCGAGAGGAAGAAGGGAAGAACAGAGGAGAGGGAGAGGGGAAAGGGGGAAGAACAGAGTGCGGGTGGACGAAGGGTTTATATAGGACGACCTTTAGTACCGGTTTATGCCACGAACCGGTACTAAAGGTGCTGGAAGGGCCCCACTCTGACACCATCCTGCCACCACTTTCTTTAGTACCGGTTCGTGGCACGAACCGGTGCTAAAGGTTCGCTACGAACCGGTACTAAAGAGCTTCTCCCGCCTAGCCGTTGGAACCGGCACTAATGGACACATTAGTTCCAGTTCTGTTACAAACCGGGACTAATGTGTCTCACATTTGACCCTTTTTCTACTAGTGTCCATTTAGCATTTTCGCCATGGTAGTGCAGATATTGTCTTGTGTTATTCTCCTGTGGCTAACCAATCACCATCAGGTAATGTAGGTTTGACTGGGATAAACATACAACTCTATTTGGAGAATAAGCAAATTAATGCTTGTAGTTATAAGTTGATATATGTAATGTAGATTTCACCTGGGTAAAGGTTTTTTTAGTTTTATGTTCGGTTGAATTCTTCAAAATTATATATTTTTTCTAACATTTTTACCATGTCGCTTTTTTGTGTGTGTCAAGTTATTCTTCTTGTTTTCGTGTAGTCATAAATTATTTCACTAACGCTATGAAATATTGGCATATTTTTTTATTGTTTTTGTAGAGTAAATGTTTTATTATTTTTATATACAGTATCCGTATATGCATAAAAGGTTTGTTGGTGTTTGCTTCCATACACGTGCACTCAACAGTACTACCAAGTTTTGTATTTTAAAAAAACCTCGGCAGTACCAAGTTGCCTTATATTTTGACGTTACATTGTTTTGTCTCACAGTTTCCGCAATACGTAATTGATGTCATGGGTCCCACCAGTATTACTCTTTACTTTACCCACTCTGTAGTCTTCTGGACTTCTCCGTTCTTCTTTCCTCACACAAGTGAGAATGTTCTTGGACGATCCCCTTTCTCCTCTCCTCTTATTTTTCTTCTCAGTTAAAATTTGCTGATGTTGGATACCGCCCATCAGGTTGCTCTCTTGATTCACTGCATTCAGGATGCTCGTCCTAACCTGAAGCCACCCCCGCACCTGGTGCTTCGACGGGGTGACCATTGACGTCGATTGAGGGTTAGCAGGGGATCTACTACACCAGAGTGTAGGCGAGATCATCGATCTGGACGCTGCCGTTGATGCTGTCGTCCGTGCAGTTGATTTGGTCTTTTGGATTTCATCTCCCGCAGGCCTGCAATGGCAACATTGTTCCAAGTTGAGCTGCAGGTCCTTATTTTTCCTTTTCCTGACTCTGTATTATTTCCCCTTTCTCCTAGCCTTTTCCTGTCCTTGTGCCATTCAACCAATATAATTTAATTAAGGAATTGCTTGTTAGCTGTAAGTATTTCATATGTTTCCCTTAAATTCTTGAATAGCATGTTTTTTTCAAGTGATCTATAAGTGTTGAATGAGGTATAGAGTAGATACTAATAAGTTAGTGTACATTTTTAAAATGTAAGTACATACTGTATAAGTTAGTGTATACTTTACCAGGGCATCTTGTGCGTCACCATACGGTGTGTGTTGGCGATGTACACGACTTCTACTCTGCCGAGCATCCAAGCCAGCATCCATCTAGAAGTTCTATAGTAATCGCAAAATGTTTTCCTTTAGTCTGTTTTATAGTAATTTAATTTATTATCTTGTTTAGATATCAATTTTTTTATTTGATTTGGACAGGTGGTATCATATTTGTGACATGAAGAGTAAGAGCGCCACATGTCAATCTTAAGGAGGTGTTTTTTGGGTATGATTACATGTTCCAGTTCCAATCATGCTATGTATCTTCATCTCCAGTTGGGTATGCCTCCTTCTATTTCTTCAATTCTTAAAGATAAATCAGTGTTTATTTCTTTATGGGCGTTGTTAGTGTTGAATGAGGTAGATGCTAAAGAAGACACAAGCGATTGTAACTAAAATAATTTAAGTATATGTCTGAGTACACATCATAACTTCAATCCGTACTCTCATGGAGCATAAAATAAACATAATTGTTTATCAATGCAAATTACTACTAAGTATAGAGTGTGTATAGTATATTCTTCAATTCTTGCAGCTATTGGACATATGTCAGCACTTGCTGCTGTATAATGCCTAGCCCATGTATCTCGCTTGTTCTCTCCTAATCCTCTTATGTCTATCATACAAGGTTGGCTGCATGTCTTCAGATGATATTTTCCTCCTCTTTATGCAATCGGTCCTTCCCTTCTTTGTTCTGCAGCTAGTTTTGCGTTCCATTCTTCATTACGGTTATCTGTGCTGGTACAGTTGTTGTCAGCGTGACTATTGTTGTCTCGCTGCATAAATGCAAGAACAATGTTATTATTGAAACAATCATAAATTTCCGTAAATGCATGGTAGATATTAAGCTTGCATATCATCATCATATTTAACAATGTATTATGTAATACATATATAACATCAAATGCATACAAAATTAGACCAAAGTGGGAAATGACCGATACACTCTCATGGATTATTATTTTTAGTACATATAGATGAGGGTAAGTAATTTGAAAGAATACCTCATTATCAAATAGATTGCTCTCTATAAGAACTTTTTTTATTTCGCAAAGCCTTTCTTTTCAAATCTTCACATCTCTTATGTTTGTCTCTCCTTTTATCTTCGGCGAAACAGTTTTTGGCTCTTCCTGTGTGTTTTGTGATGTCATAAATAAATAGGTTGTAAACAATTATCAATGCATATACAGGAAGATAATTTTTTTCAATTTGTTACCTCGTCATCAGGAGCTTCGATTTTAACAATTGGCTTCCTGCTATTTCTGGAAGCAAACATTGTCACATCTTTTTCATATATTTTGCTAGACTTCTGTCTCTTTGTCCTCCTTAGTTTCTTTTCGTTAGATGATTTAGAGGTTTCCTTTCAGCACATATCCTCCTTCTCATCATTCTTGCATTCTTGGAGTGGTTGACTTATATTTTTTTTTAATATTTTAAAACAAAAATCGCACATTCGTGACAGCAAAACCATTAATTAGTGGCAATACCTCGTTATCGGATTTCTGCATAGCAAAATTTGAAGAACCTTGTGTGTCTTGCCTTTCCAGTATGCCCTATAAAGAATGTTCTTGCATTATAATTTTATAAACCATTTAAAATACTAAAATGTGCATGTGCATATCTTCAACTATTTCATTTGAATATTCCATCTCAAGTCTGTCATCTTCAAAAGTGAAGCTCACTTAAAATTTTCCATACACTCTTATAGATTCCTTGAATTTAACTTAAGTCGAAATATGAGTGTTCTACCATAAAGGTCTTTTATAATATCTGATACTATGTTGTTGAATCCCTCCTGCTCTAATAGGTTTGATGCAGATATGTTGCCTAAAAGACTCTTTGCTACCTCATTAAACCTAACAAAAGTTGTTGTTGTCGTCTCCTCGCGTACCTTGAGTTTAATATGACAGTATCAGTTATTACTGGTCTATTATTAAAAGAAATGGCACCAAAGACAATCTAGTGCATAAAATGCTCATCTTATGTTGGGATTTTCAGATACTTAATGACAGGAAGTGCAAATATAGTTATGGTGTTTCTGTATAAAATCATCAATTGTTGCTTTTGTTCTGCATACAAATTCCTATTGAAGGTAAAACATATGAGTTTACATAATAATGAAAAATAGAGAAGGTATAAGTCTTTTATGATCAAGTCCACATGGAAACCTTTCTTTTAACATCAACATATCGTAGTTTTATAATTTCCCTCAATGTTTTTTTATTGTAGAACATTTGCTCTTCAATCGTTCCTTGGGTGCTTTTGTCAATTCCAATCATTGTTGGAATAACATAGCTTTCACAATGCCTATAATACATTACAATATGAGCACATAAACTTGTAACTTCAAAAACATTCATAATTGCATTATTATATACATACCTGTCAATAATTTGGTCTATCTCTGGAATTTCAGGGTCCAGGAAGACTTTAGAGGCATTTGTCGTGCGTAGTGATAGCCCTGGTAATAAATTGTCAGTAATTTGGATTCAGGTTTACACATAGTGATTATAGTTCTCACCATTGAATTTTCTGACCAAATTTGAAGTGACAATCACTATTGTTTATTTTTTTAAAGCTTTTCATTCATCATATTTGCAGATATCCCCCCATAGCGTGATTCTGATTATCTCACCACTTCATGCATTTAATCATGAAAAAGTGATATAAAGATCATATATGTAATTCAAAAATATCTATAGAATATAATCACTTGCTCTAGTAAAAGGACTTCAATCTCACGGACGTTTGAAGTTTGCGCCATGCCCGTCCCTTTATTTTTTTGCACTTGCTATATTGGCTTCATTGCAATAAGCAATCCAATGACATCTGCATATAATCATACTTAAAAATCTAGTTCACCGATGTTTTTTCTAAGATATGGATTTTGATTGTACCTGAGCAATATGTATCAATAATCACCCTACTATCTGAGGTAGCACCATCAGCAAATTTGAAGTGGTAGTCCAAAAACTTGGATTTTCCTTCATCCACTTCCTTCACGGTTGTATCGTAGACAAAACTTATTTTAGATTGCTCTTCAATGGTCGGTATTTTTCATACTCCCAGACTTTGAAGGTCTTAATTTTGTACCTCTTTAATTTTTGGTTTAAATTTATTGACCAGTTTGCTCCCAATAGAAGCATGGATTACATCACCTTACATAGAGAGAAAACATCAGCAAACTTTGGAAAGGGTAAATTGAAGAGATATTATATATGTAATACTTGCACCTTTTTATCTAATAAAACCATATCAGTGCTAATGAGTTCATTAGTTAATAAGTTAATTGTGTCCCAAAGTCTTAAAACTTTGACTTTGATTGTCCATGTCTCGTTTCCTGTAGTCAATTCATTCAACGGTGTGTGTGCCATAATCTTTGAGACCCTAAAAATATGAGAACAAAGTGTTGATTGATAAAGTAAGTAATATAATGACATGCAAGCTCTATAAATACAAAATATTTTTGTCGCTTTTAGATTAGCACTGCCTACAGTGTAATTTAAGTATTATTGATCCATTAATAGGTTTGGTCTATAATATGAACACTATCTGATGCACCATATATGTTTATCTATATCGCAGCAAGCAATCCCACTTCTTTCTGTATAGTTGTATGATTCTAGACTTCGATTATATGTTATCTTAACGTGAAAACACTGGAAGCAACATCCATGGCATTAGCCTTCTGTAGATGAGTCTATATGAAATCACAGTAGATGGATCGATACAATTTTATTAACAATTGGTTATTTTGTTTCAGATGGAGATGTTGGAATTACGACAGGAACCCACCATAGCATCTGAGGTTGACCAAATACAGGAACCATCTATGTATGTATAGATGAGTCTATATGAAATCATAGTAGATGAATCAATACAATTTTATTGACAATTGTTTTTTTATTTTTGTTTCAGATGGAGCTGTTGGCATTATGAAAGGAAACCACTATAGCATCTGAGGTTGATCAAACATGGAAACCATCTATGTATGTTTCTCCATGTCTGTTTATACATAATGAAACTTGTGAGCTAACATGTGAAATCTTTTTAGATTAGCACTGCCGACAGTATAATCTAAGTATCATTGATCCATTAATAGGTCTGATTTATAATATGAACACCATCTAATGCACCATATATGTTTCAGCAAGAAACATCCATGGCATTAGCCTTTTGTAGATGGGTAAAAAGTATGCACATGACATCATTAAGACATGAACCCATACCTACAGGATTCTAAGTAATCAACCTTCTGGGGTAACATGGCAAATATTCTTAGATGAGGTCTGCGTAGAGCATAATTGAACCATCATTGATCCATGAGTCGGTATCATTTATAATTTCGTGCAGATTGAACATACTTGATGTTTCCTGATTGCTCGACAGAGCTATCCTGTGGCCACTGGAGGAAGGCAATTCTGAAGTTGATCTTGAAGTTTGGGTCGCCGGAGGAAGATGATGTGGGAGGAAGATCATGTAGAAGTTGTAACCTAAAACCTTGAGGGCAACGAACCTATGAGGTCGTGGGGAAGGTCTTATATGGATGGTTATATTTCTCATGTTTGCATGATGGAAAAAAACATTGGATTCCGTGTGGACACATATTCTGTTTGGAGAGATATGATAGTTTCGATTTGGTTAGGCATATTAGACCCTTTTTTTCTTCTGGGATGGCCTCATCGCTGATGGCATGGTCCATCTCGTATGCGTGTGATGGCCCAACCTGTATGTTTTTTTCTTCTTAATGATGCATGATGCATGTGTGTTTCTGATCCCTCACAGGATGGTCCAACCATTGGGGTTGTGGTTGGGATCATGAAAATCGACGTGAAGCCGTCATTGGACCCTATGGACCCACATCATTTACGAGGATCTAATGGTTGGACTTATCTTTATTCTGACCCAACTGGTTTACAAATATCTAATGGTTGTATTTTGTTGTCTCACGGCATAGACCCACCTGGTTTACGAAGATCTAATGGCTGAACTTTGTTGTCTCACAGAATTAAAGGTCGGATCTTTCTAATTATTGTGGGATTTACTAAGCTAATTATCTTTATTCTGATGACCCCGTCAAGTACTTTTTATATATATAAATAGATTCATCAAGCAAATCATTTTCAGCTTTAAGTACTTGCTCAGCTTGAGTAGAAACCATAGAAGCATATTTGCTAATGAGTTTGACTTCACCTTTAACTCTAGCCATATTATCGCTCACACGTCCTATCTCGAAAGCATTATTCTTTAACTCTCTACCAACATAAGCATTAAAACTTTCTTGTTTAGCCATAAAGTCATCAAATTCATCTAAGCATGGGCTATGAAATTTAGTAGAGGGGATTTCAACTTTATCATATCTATAGAGAGAATTTACCTTTACTACCTGTGTCGGGTTATCAAGACAATGTGGTTCTTCAACATGCGGTATATTAAGACCATGTATTTCTTCAATAGGTGGTAAATTCTTAACATCTTCAGCTTTAATACCTTTTTCTTTCATTGATTTCTTTGCCTCTTGCATATCTTCGGGACTGAGAAATAAAACACCTCTCTTCTTAGGAGTGGGTTTAGGAATAGGCTCAGGAGATGACTCAATTGGTTCAGGAATTGCCTCAGGAATTGACTCAGGAAGAGTCCAATTATTTTCATTAGTCAACATATTATTCAATAGTAATTCAGCTTCGTCGACTGTTCTTTGCCTGAAAACACAACTAGCACAACAATCCAAGTAGTCCTTGGAAGCATCGGTTAGTCCACTATAAAAGATATCAAGTATTTCATTTTTCTTAAGAGGATGATGAGGCAAAGCATTAAGTAATCGGAGAAGCCTCCCCCAAGCTTGTGGGAGACTCTCTTCTTTGTTTTGCACAAAATTATATATTTCCCCCAAGGCAGCTTGTTTCTTATGAGCAAGGAAATATTTAGTAGAGAAGTAATAAATCATATCCTGGGGACTACGCACACAACCAGGAGCAAGAGAATTATACCAAGTCTTAGCATCACCCTTTAATGAGAACGGGAATATCTTAAGTATATAATAATAGCAAGATTTATCATCATGAGTAAACAGGGTAGCTATATCATTCAACTTGGTAAGATGTGCCACAACAGTTTCAAGGCCATAAAAAGGATCAGATTCAACCAAAGTAACAATCTCAGGATCAACAGAGAATTCATAATCCTTATCAGTAACATAGATAGGTGAAGTAGCAAAAGCAGGGTCAGGTTTCATTCTAGCATTAAGAGACTGCTGCTTCCATTTAGCTAATAATTTCTTAAGATCATATCTATCTCTACAAGCAAAGATAGCTCTAGAAGCTTCCTCTTCCATAACATAACCCTCAGGAACAATAGGCAATTCATAATCATTAGGAGAACCTTCATCATCACTATCATCAATAATAACATCTTCAATAATTTCATTCCCTCTAACTCTAGCAAGTTGTTCATCAAGAAATTCACCTAATGGCCAAGTAGTATCACGCACAGAAGTAGTTTCATCATAAGTATCATGCATAGCAGAAGTGGCATCATCAATAACATGCGACATATCAAAATTCATAGCAGTAGCAGGTTTAGGTGTCGCAAGCTTACTAATAACAGAAGGAGAATCTAGTGCAGAGCTAGATGGCAGTTCCTTACCTCCCCTCGTAGTTGAGGGCAAAATCTTGGTTCTGTCGTCTTTCAAGTTCTTCATAGTGATCAACAGATATAAATCCCAAGTGACTCAGAGAATAGAGCTATGCTCCCCGGCAACGGCGCCAGAAATTAGTCTTGATAACCCACAAGTGTAGGGGATCGCAATAGCTTTTGAGGGTAAAGTATTCAACCCAAATTTATTGATTCGACACAAGGGGAGCCAAAGAATATTCTTGAGTATTAGCAATTGAGTTGTCAATTCAACCACACCTGGATAACTTAGTATCTGCAGCAAAGTATTTAGTAGCAAAGTAGTATGATAAATAAAGGTAACGGTAGCAAAAGTAATGTTTTTGGGTTTTGTAGTGATGTAACAGTAGCAACGAAAAAGTAAATAAGCGAAGAACAATATGTGAAAAGCTCGTAGGCAATGGATCAGTGATGGATAATTATGCCGGATGCGATTCCTCATGTAATAGCTATAACATAGGGTGACAGAGAACTAGCTCCAGTTCATCAATGTAATGTAGGCATGTATTCCGTATATAGTCATACGTGCTTATGGGAAAGAACTTGCATGACATCTTTTGTCCTACCCTCCCGTGGCAGCAGGTTCCTACCGGAAACTAAGGGATATTAAGGACTCCTTTTAATAGAGAACCGGAAAAGAGCATTAGCACTTAGTGAATACATGAACTCCTCAAACTACGGTCATCACCGAGAAGTATCCCGATTATTGTCACCTCGGGGTTGTCAGATCATAACACATAATAGGTGACTATAGACTTGCAAGATAGGATCATGAACACACATATATTCATGAAAACATAATAGGTTCAGATCTGAAATCATGGCACTCAGGCCCTAGTGACAAGCATTAAGCATAGCAAAGTCATAGCAACATCAATCTCAGAACATAGTGGATACTAGGGATCAAACCCTAACAAAACTAACTTGATTACATGGTAAATCTCATCCAACCCATCACCGTCCAGCAAGCCTACGATGGAATTACTCACGCACAGCGGTGAGCATCATGAAATTGGTGATGGAGGATGGTTGATGATGACGACAGCAACGAATCCCCCTCTCCGGAGCCCCGAATGGACTCCAAATCAGCCCTCCCGAGAGAGATTAGGGCTTGGCGGTGGCTCCGTATCGTAAAACGCAATGAAACTTTCTCCCTGATTTTTTTCTCTGCGAGACAGAATATATAGAGTTGGAGTTGAGGTCGGCGGAGCCTCAGGGGGCCCACGAGACAGGGCCTCGTGGACTGGATGTGGGCCCCCTGGTTTTGATTCTTTCACCAGTATTTTTTATATTTTCCAAAAAGTGCCTCCGTGGATTTTCAGGACATTCTGATAACTTTTGCTTTCTACACATAAAACAATATCATGGCAATTCTGCTGAAAACAGCGTCAGTCCGGGTTAGTTTCATTCAAATCATGCAAGTTAGAGTCCAAAACAAGCGCAAAAGTGTTTGGAAAAGTAGATACGTTGGAGACGTATCAATATCTAGGAAGTACAGTAATACTTAGGATAAAACTAAAGCATATTAACTATATGTGCACTGGTATGTAATTTAACACATGTAACATGTTCACTGCCAGAAGTATGGCCCTACAAGTGCTAGCAGAATAACGCGTGTCATGAAAAACTGAATGATGTCCTGAAGAAATTCAAAGGTGTGGTGCTTATGCTAGGAAAGTGAACGTAGGCGCCGGCCGTTGGATAATAGTACCAGATTCTCGGTGGCGTATGTGTATCGTTGTCATACTTGATAGCTAAGGATTGTCGATGTGCTCGTGTTGCAGTTGAGTTTGGGCCGGCTGTCGCCGTCGCTGAAGCGGCTTCGGTGCTATGGTTGCAGCGCCTGTCGACATACAACAAAGCTCATCTGTGGTAAGTGAACAATTGCACGATAAAGAGAAAAACCGAAGGAGTACAAATTGAAATAACCTGATGAGGTTGCGACATCGGTAAAGCAGGGCCGGTGGAGTTGAATATGGCGTCCGTGGAGCGGGTCCGTTGCAGTGGACGAAGGCTTCGGCGGGCGCGCTCTACAGTGCTTTCGGTGAGGCGGATCTGATGTGGCGGATGAGGGCTTGTATGAAGGGCCAGCAAAGGGGCGGACAAGGGAGTCAGTGAAGGGCCTACACTTTGGTGGACGAGAGTGCCCCCCTGACTGCTGGGACCCACTAGCTACATCTTCGCAAGCAAGGAAGTGCCTGACAGTCGGGACCCACCTGGTCGAAGCGTACGTAGCGTTGTCATTCTGGTCGTGAACGTGCACGTACATATATACTGGTCAATGTAGAGGCGCGCATGTGTCGTAGTAGAGGCGCGCACGTTGCATGTACACGTACGTAAAGCGGCCAGGGTGCAAGAAAGAAAATACGGCCACGTACGTACATACGGGCGGGGTCTCGAACGCCTACTCGCGCATACGTACGGCTAGGGCTCGTGTACATGGCTGGGTCGGAACGGGAAACTGCGTCATCATCGTGTTCATGGGGAGGCAACGAAATGCGTCGTGTTCATCAGGAGGCAATAGAATGCGTCATGTTCATCGGGAGGCAATGGAATGCGTGGGAGCCAACCGGCTTGGACGAAACAGGCGATGGAAACGAGGCTTGGCGTACCGCACAATGGAGGAAATGTCCTTGTGTTCGACCGGCCACGTTTGAAACGGGATCCTGTTCAACGGGAGGGGTCTGGCATACCGCAAAACGGAGGAAACGGACTTGTGTTGGACCTCCTACGGTCGAAACGGGGTCCTGTTGATCGGGAGGGGTGTGGCGTACCGCAAAACGGAGGAAATGGACTTGTGTTGGAGTGCTACGGTCGAAACGGGCGTCCTGTTCATCGGGAGGGGTGTGGCGTACCGCAAAACGGGACTCCACGAGATACTATTCATCTCCACCGTTGACCTCCTCCAGCCTCCACGGCCTACTGTTCATCCACCGTCGACCTCCTCCAGCGTCCACTTGCTCCTATTCATCCACAGGCTCCTGTTCATCCAGCCCCCACCACACGCTACTCCACCGGCTACTGTTCAACCACCCCTCTCCACGGGCTCCTGTTCAACCACCCCTCCACGGGCTACTGTTCATCCACCCCTCCATCATCTACTATTCATCTAGCCCTCCACGGGGTCGTCCTGTTCATCCAGCCCTCAATGGGGTCCTATTCATCCAGCTCCAACTGGCTCGATCGATCAGGATCCTGTTCATCCAGAGGGAACGCTACGGGGTCCTGTTCATCCACCCCCACCGCTCACTATTCATCCAAACCCCCTTGCAACGCTCACTGTTCATCCAGTGGCAGCATCGATCGGCTTCAGTTAGCAGCAGTAGCGAAGGAATCACTCGATCGGGTTCAGTTAACAGCCATCGATCGATCGCTCGGGTTCAGTAACGCGTAGCCTGCAGCGCAATCGCTTGTGTTCAGTATAGGCGAACGCCTCACTTGGGTTCAGTTAGAGCCCAACACCTCGCACACACGCGCGTACGTGTACGAGAGAAACGCGCATCGCTCGGCCCTCGAGCATGCACCGTAACCAGGAACTCCCCGAAATTTTCCTCGCCCTCGCATCTACGACGGGGTTTTCTGTCATGGATGGCCCAAAGAATGTCATGCAGCTGCGTCTTCGGCCCGCCCAGGACAAAAAGCCCATTTTCTGTCATGATTTTTTGTCATATAAGTACGAGCCCACCACATCTATGATGATACCGGGTTTTGTCACAATTATCGTCATAGAAGTGTCATAAGTATGACAGTTTTTTTTTCGTTCGGCCCAAAATGTCACGGATGTGTCTTTTTTATAGTGTGAAGAAATACCTGGTCGGTTCTATTTATAAGGAAAGACCGCTAAAAGGGCGCGAAAAACGAGGAGGCCGAAAACATAAGTTATCCAACTATGAGGATGCCTCGATTTTCGGGAAGGTCATTAAGATAAAGATCCGTTGAGATACATTGGACAAAACGTACATTTATGGCAGGTGACGTCATGGCGGGTTACCACAAATCCAAAGGATGATGTCATGGCGGGTTACAAAAATTTCATAAGAAAAGAGCAGAAGATTTTTCTTAAGTGTTGAAGATTGACATGAACCAGTTCAAATCAATCTGGGGCCTAATGTTGGGGATATAACTATTAGTATGACCCGCGAGGGGCCGGGTTATACCTACAAATACTCTTGAAGCCCAAGACCAAGGTTGAAGATGGCGGTTTAGTTAAGGGCCCAAAGCCCAAAGGTGACTTAAGGCCCGTAGAGATAAACTGCCATATGTACATGACTTGTATTGTAAGGCAAGAATAAGTTAGAGACCGAGCCGTACACTGTTTATGAGCCGTCCGGAACTCTAAGAGCCGCTGGGCGTCGACCTCTATAAATAAAGGGACGACCCGGTGACGGTTCAGAGGAAGTAAGATCAGATCGAGAGCTAGGTCAAGCGATTCCGCTCCCTAGTAATCGAGTCATAAGCAATCCCACTCAAAACTAGATCGTAGGCTTTTATCTTCATCATAAGGGGACGAACCAGTATAAACCCCGTGTCCTTTGTCCCGATTAACCCCTTTAAGCTTCCTAGTTGTGGTGGCTCCACGACTAAGTCCTTTCACTAGGACATCTGACGTGAGAATTCCACGACAGGTAGTAACATAAGTGTAGTGTCACGCAAAGCTTCATTTATTAGGTTATAGACTCATATTGCATTGGGACATGTGATGTTCCAGTAACTAGCTTAGAGGGTGCTTGGATACGTTTTAATCCTAGGACTAAAAGTAGTGGGACTAAAACTTGCTAGCCTCACCCATGCTCGGATCCAAATACTAAAGACACTAAAATCAGGTTAATGAGCATTTATTATCCTCCAAACCCTCCAATCCAGAACTCGCCTGTGTTAAAGGAGAGGAGTTAAATGAGGTGAGAGAGGACTATTATAGATTTAAGTAGGGGTACTCTTGACTAAAAAAATTAGTCTCAAGACTAGTTTTAGCCCCTCTTTAGTCAGGGGTGCTTGGAACTTTAGCCTCTTAAAATGACTATTTTTAGTTAGACTAAAATAAGTCCCCTGGATCCAAGAACCCTCTAAGTTACTAAAACTATCTCTCTCCTCATTAACTTATTGCCACATAAGCAAGTTTGCCGAGTTGGAGCCGATGTTACTGCTGAAGTTACTCCCACTGTGGCTAGTCTGATACTAGCTAGTCGTCTATGATATACTAGCTATCTACCTCACTAAGAGCATGGTTAACAATACAGCCAAGGGTCGGCTATAAGAAGTTGCCATGTCATATACAACCAACCTATTAGCGGGCATGTACAATAATAAGTTTTATATACATACTAGTTTATCAATAGTTGGCCCACCTTACATCCTCACAAAGTGTCTTGGGTCTTGTGTTGCAGCTGGCTCTACTAACCAAGAGCCCGCTTCTCTTCTCTTTCCTCCAACTAATAAGCACATATATATTATTCTATTACTTATAGCTTGCTTAGACTACCCACAGTGGGAGTAACATAGGTAGTAACATCACACGTATCTAGCTAAAATAGATTATGTGGCAAGCAATAAATGAATAAAGAGAGGAAAGTGGTAACATAGCTAGTTAGACTGGCCAACAATGGGTAGTAACATAGACTAGTAACATGTAAATGTTAGAAGTCTATGTTACTACCTCTATAGTGGGGAGTAACATATGTGTGGTAACATGCAACACTTCATTTATTAGGCTATAGACTCATTTTGCCTTGATATGTGTGATGTTACTCATACTACTAGTAACTAGCTATGTTACCACTTTCCTCCATTTCTTCATTTATTGCGTGCCACATCATCTATTTTATCTAGATATGTGTGATGTTAATACCTATGTTACTCCCACTATGGGTAGTCTTACTACTAGTATGAGTAGCATCACACATCTCAAGGCAAGATGAGTCTATAGCCTAATAAATGAAGTGTTGCATGTTACTACACATATGTTACTCCCCACTATAGAGGTAGTAACATAGACTAGTAACATTCTACGTTACTACCCATTGTGGCTAGTCTTATGTCACTCTATTGTGTACTTGCTCTAATGCATAGTATCATAGAGTAGCTAGTATCATATGTAGTACTTTATTTATATTGTCAACATGACACATAGTAGCATAGCATTTATTATGATACGGTTTCATGATATGATACTTAACCCTCTCTTTCTTCATTTAATTAATTCTATGACAGCTCATCAAAATTGCCTAGTTGGCGATACCCCCTTACTATCAGCCTAGCAAAGGTGTACAGATCATTTGTGCATCACTTTGTGAGTTTTCATCCGTTTGTTTGAGAAGCGGGGAGAAGTTTCAAACATTCGGGCCGTGAGGTGCGGCCACTGGCGTAGGCCTAGTTGGTATTTTAATGACAGGAAATTCAGATGGAGTTCGGAGATCATCAAAATCAATGTGTGCCCGTGGCATGCTCTCACGACCCCGTGGAAAAAAATTGGTAAAGTTTGGCACAAGTTTTGATGATCGCTCCTTCCAAACCTGAGCATCTCATATGAAGGATCATGGTTTTCCAAAAGGAGACGTGTCAATTCAAACTCCTGTGGCCGGTGACTTCATCGTTTGGCCTCATAAAAATTTCCACGGTACGCAATCACCATTATACCACGGGTTTGATTTTCTGGCGCATTTCAGGTATCGTTAGCTATATTTAAGTCATTTTTTTAGATTAACATGCATTTTGTGCATAAAATATAATTACAACCGGAACTGCATGTGTTGTCGAAAGGGATGAGGATCGCCGTTCGATCTGGGAGCAACCAACGGTGCAGACATACGATCCGTGGGATTTGGGTTCTGGCCAATCAGAAAGCACGACTCAGATCATGGGCGGGGTGGTGGGGTTATGTCGGCACATGACATTCATCAACGAACCATGTGCTATTCACAAACCAGATTGCATATTTTTGTTCACACATACTGTAGTGAGATCAATTGAGTGTGCTACCTCTATGATATAATAATAATAATAATAATAATAATAATAATAATAATAATAATAATAATAATAATAATAATAATAATAATAATAATAATAAACGTTTCATATTCATTGCCTGAGCTAACAGCATCTCAAGGTCAACATATTAACGGTTCTTACATCAACAGAAAACCGGGCATAACTCACAAATTTAGTACACGCAAAAGTTATAAATTGAACGAATTAAGTTGCAGGGTAGGCATAAAGGCTAGTCTTATGGCTTAATTCCCATGTACATGGGGGAACTCGGATCATTAAGTTGACCCCAAATGAACTTGGGGTTTTTGATGATTTTACGCTTCTCTGTTACACCGGCGCGTGATCCCTTGGCTGGCAACTCATGAAATTCATCGGACTCGTCCTCATCGGCAACATCATCGACACCCAGTACCCTTCTCTTCCCATGCATCGCTAAATGGCCATTCTTATGCAAGGGGTCTTCCACAAAGAAAATCTGGGTAGCATCGCTGGCAAGAATGAATGGGTCCACGTGATATGCCATCGCTGTCCTGTTAACACAGGTCTTCCTGTACTCATCAATCCTTACCTGACCAAGAGGGATCCATGCGCACCTGAATAATGCCACCTTAACTTTCACATAGTCAAGCTCCCAAATCTCTTTGATGGTTCCATAGTATACCCTTTTATCAGCTTCATTTACAGTCATGCATTCTATTCGAACAGATCTGTTCTGATACGAGGTCTTCTTATCACGTTCCATAGTGTAGAATGTGTATCCATTTATGTCATATGCTTGGTACGTCAACATCGTAGGTGATGGCTTTTGTGCCAACCATGTAGCAATGTCATTGATGGATCCTTGTGCCAAACAATTCTTCAGCCATTCGGCGTAGTTCTTAGTGTGCTCCTTCATCTCCACATCTGATGAAGGCACCATTGGTAAGAAGCTACTACGTATCTCCGCCAAGTGTTCTTCGGCATAAGCGATGAGAACTGGGCTGTTAAGCAGTACCGTCAAATGGGCTTTCTCTGCTAATTCACTAGGTGCAGCCATTTGCGTGCCAGCAAGGACAGACTTACCTTTCAGCCTTGCCTCGTGGCGAGAGAGGGGCAAACATATAGGTCTTTGTTTCATGTATTCGGTGCAAAACTCAACCACCTCCTCCGCGGTATAACCTTGTAGGATGCTTGCCTCTAGACGCTTTCGGTTCCGAGAAAAGGGCTTCAGTATTCCCATGAACCGCTTGAAGGGATACATGTTGCAAAGAAACATAGGACCACAATACTTTATCTCATCGACAAGGTGCACAATGATATGGACCATGACATCAAAGAATGATGGTGGGAAAAACATCTCTAGGTTGGCCAATATTCTTGCAATATCATCTTGCATATGATCCAACTCTTCAGGATCTACAACTTACTGCCATAGTTGGTTGAAGAAATCACAGAGGTCAATGAGTGTGTTTATTTTATCTTTGTCCATCAGATTCCTGATGGCCACCGGGAGGATTTGTGTCAACATTACATGGCAATCATGTGATTTCATGTGTCCCAACTTCATTTTACCAGAGGTCACATCCACGAGACTTCTGATGTTTGCATAGTAGGAAGAGGGTGTCCTAACTAACAACAAATAGGCGAAGAACTGTGTTGCTTCTTTTGTACTGAAATTGTAACTCTGGCGAGCTTTGATGAATTTGTCATCATCATCTGCTTCACTCTTGCGTTGTGATTGATCAGCAAGCATATCGATCCCTGAACCGTCACCATCCTTTCTTTTACCTTTAATCTTGAGCAGAGTACCAAGGATGCTTTCACATACGTTCTTCTATACGTGCATGACATCGGTGCAATGACGTACACGTAGAATATCCCAGTAAGGTAATTTCCAGAACACCAATTTCTTCTTAAACACTTGATCCTTGGGTGTTAGTTTCACCGTCAAAGGGTGGTTCTTGCCAAGCACAACATTAATTTTTTTAGCCATGTTGTGGACTACCTCCCCGTCATAGGGTCCTGGGCCCTCACCTGCCTCTGTCGTACCATCAAATTCAGCTTTCATCTTTCGGTATGGGTGATTTTTCCGTAAGAACCTATTGTCAAGACCCCGACTCAATGCCACACTGATCTAGCATGTAACACCTCATATCACTTTGCGGGCTCTCGCACGGTATTCCCACGGGTGTCGCCTACCTTGCCCGGGACTGTTTACGCCTTTTGGCACACGTATATGATAGTGTTGCTAGCATCCATATGACAAGGAGGCTGGGCTGACATGGCTAGTCGTGAACCCGAAGTGGCACTAACTTACAGGGATAGGCATACGTGACCCAGCAACGAACGTGTTGGTCATCAGCGAGTGAATCCGGGCTGTAGCACTGGGCTAGCAGGACTCCGGTAAACCGGGCTGTAGCGGGCTAACAGGACTCCGGTAGGCATCGCGTGACATTTCCCTGTAGGGACAGACACAGGAACGAAGAAGGACACATGCCAACCAGCCTAAGTGTTCTAGAGCAGTAGCAAGCTACCAGGG
Organism: Triticum timopheevii; assembly: GCA_963921465.1. Lineage (NCBI taxonomy): Eukaryota > Viridiplantae > Streptophyta > Magnoliopsida > Poales > Poaceae > Triticum > Triticum timopheevii. The sequence goes on along the minus strand of OY997262.1, from coordinate 245,295,353 downwards.
CTCAGTGGAGGCACTAGGAGACATTTCCCGGTAAGAGAGGCTACCAAGGATAAACAACTAGATAGTTAGATCCCACACATACCAAGCATTTCAATCATACACACAATACGCTCGATATGTGCAAATACAACATGGCATCACAACATGACTCTACAACTCAAGTACTTTATTTAAAGGCTCAGAGAGCCATACATATCATACACACAAGTACGAGTCACACGACCCAGCATTCAAGTCATACAAACATACAAGCCAACAGCGGAAGTAACATGTCTGGGTACAGACAACTAAAAAATAAATGAGGCTTGAGAAAGCCTGGCTATACTACACGCTCCATCGTGAGCTCAGGATCACCACCTGAGCTTCAGCCTAGTCGTCAACATCGACATCTATGAAGAACCCATCAGAAGGGGTTGCAGCGTCTTCTGTAAAACGTAAATTGAGCAAACATGAGTACAAAGGTACTCAGCAAGACTTACATCAGATCCTACATACATGCACATTATCAAGAAGGGATGGTGGGGTTATTGCAGCAAGCTAGCTTTGACTCTTGGCTAAGCTATCTTACGAGACACCAACTTGAAATTGTTTTGCGCACTCAAGTCTACTACACACCACTTCAATACACTATCGGGGATCCACCTCCATAATCCTATGGAAGAGCCATCCTCGGCACTCACGCTTATCTTGAGGCTTTTAGTAGTATCCATTTACTTGTCTATGAACTATAAAGGCAACCAAGTAGTCCTTTACCGCGGGCGTGGCTATTCGAACAGATGATGTTAACCCTGTAGGAATGTACTTCTTCATACATGTTTCCACCACTTAGCGTCTGCACACGACATGTGCTCGGCAGACTTCAAGCGAAAGCCGACGTGGGTGTAGACCATGACCTACCTAAACACCTAAGTCTCTAGTCCAGGTTTATCGCCTATTTAGGTTCCATCCGTAGGGAGTCCGACCGAGGTTTCCACATACGGCCCCGAACGATGTGTACAGGGTTCCGAGACACCTAACGGGTGCCCGACATACCCGGCCATGTACCTAACGCATCACAGGCCACCCCGAGGGTTAGCGCTGCCCACAACCTCCAGTAAGCTACAAACACCAGAAACTACTTGCAACTCCTGGACAGAGGACTAGGGTGGATAAGAAGAAGTCGACAGGGGTCATATTTCAGGGCCCAATGCATGGTAGTAGCTGAATCTTAAATCACACATACAGATCTCAGTGCTTAAGGGCGGTTCCAATGAAACAACCCACCATGTACTCCTACATGGCCTTTCATCGACACCTTTACCAAATCATGTTCAACACATCACTCTCATTACCGACATGATCATTTCACTCTAGCCCATTACCCAGATGAACCAGACCTGACACAACTCTAAGCATAGCAGGCATAGCAAGGTAGGAAACACATACACATGGCTCAATCAACTCCTACACATGCTAGTGGGTTTCATCTAGTTACTGTGGCAATGACAGGTCATGCAGAGGAAATGGGTTCAACTACCATAGCACATAGCAGTTTGAAACGCGTTGTCTTAATGCAGTAATAAAGAGCAGAGGCGAGAACGTGGGATTGTATCGATATGATCAATTGGTTGGTTGCTTGCCTTGCGGGTCCGTGGACTCGTATTGCTCCTTGTTTGGATACTCGCGATACTCTTCGGGGGCAGAACCTGCCGCAGAGAGCACCGATATACAATCATCACCAAACAATGTGCAACAATATGATGCATGCATGAGACATGAAAAAATGAGTGTATTGGGCTAATGCAACTAAAACCAGATGGGTTTGAACCATTTTGAATCAAAGATTCAAGTTCCAAGCTCATATATGGCCTTTAATAGTGCTTTATCATGTTCTGCACTAAACAGAAGGTTAACTTTCTTAAACATGCATGAAACCAGTACATATGGAAAGATTGGATTTTTCTGATCATTTTTCATATATAAAACTTTGCATTTGGAGCTACTGTTTAATTTCTATGGATTTCTGAAGTTTGTAGCATTTTGTAGAATTTCCTGTATAAGAATAAATCCAGTAAATGAGTTATTGCATCAGCATTGCGTCAGGGTGACATCAGCAGTCAACGGGGACGGTCCAGGTCAAACCTGACCAGTGGGTCCCGCGTGTCAGTGTCATTAGACTAACTAATTTTTAGTTAGTCCTAATCCTAGGTTAATTAGCAGGGCGGGCCCCACCTGTCATAGAGCCAGGGGGTCAAACTGGGGTCAACCCAGGTCAAACTCACCGGAATTGACCCGGGGCTCATCGTCGGCAAGGCCAGGGATGACAGAGAGGTGTGGGTTTCCTCCTCCGGTGACCAAATGGGTGGTAGAGGGCATCTACGAGTGGCTGGGGACGAGCCGCATCCAGTGGTGGCGGTGGTTGGGCTCGGGGTGGTCGGAATCATCGTCGGCGACGACCTTGGCGGCTGCCGGAGCTCTGGAGAGCTCGGGCTCGTTTCTAGGAGGCACGGCGAGGTGTGTGGAGTGATGCCATGGGCTCCTGGGGATGCGGTGAGGCTAACGGGTAGGGTGGCGAGGCCGTTGCATGGCCGGAGTCACGTCGGCGACGAGCTCGGCAGCGACGCGTGCGGTTGAGCTTCATGCGGTTGCTACGTTTCTCGAGAGCAGGAACGGAGAGGATGGGGAGGTAGCTGGGCTCACGGTGGTCACGACGGAGCAGACGGCGAGGTCGGGGACGAGCTGCTGTAGTGGTGACGGTGAAGTGGATCTCCGGCGACGGGCGGTGAAGACGAGGTCGGTGGAGGCGGTGCAGAGTGTGTGAGCGCTCGGGGCTCAGCTAGCTCGGTGGAGTGGACGACGGCAGAGCTCAGGGACACGGCGGGGTGGCGCGAGGACGATGGTGGGCGCGACTTCACGATGGCGCAGGCGCGGCGGCGTCAGCCATGGCGAGGAGAGGGCGAGAGAGAGGACAGGGGGAGAATGAGGTGTCCAAGGGCTCAGGGCGGCGCCGAGGAGGCCCTTCGAGGCGTCGTGCTGGCCCGGGCGACGCAGGCTGGCAGGGAGGTGGCATGGCGAGCTCGGCGGCGTTGCGGTGTCCCTCCTCTGCCTACTGGCAGAGGTGGGTGTTGACTGGCACAGGCCAGGTGGGCCAGCCCAGTGCAGGCAAGTGGCCTCTGGCCTTTCTCTCTCTCTCCTTTCCATTTTAATTGTTTTTCTTTTTTTTCTATAACTGTGTGGCTTTATTAAAAATAGCTAGGCATTTCCAAAAATCCTGAAAATAATTAGTGGCTTTGTTTAGAATATTTCCAACAGCCCACACTTATTTCCAGAATTATTTGAGCATTTAAAATATTTTATATTATTTAAATGCCCAAACTCAAATATCTAATGACTTAATCTAGTGACCTTATGTGTCCTAGAAAAATGTGAACCAATTTTGGCAAAGGTTCTAACCCAAGACAAAAATGATGGACATTTTAGAAGGGCATTTCAGGTTCATTGAAATATTTTTAGTAAACCCTAGTTGGTTTCAGGGGGGCTGGGGATTCTGTCATCCCCATTTCAAGTTTCTGATGAAAGATAAACATGATGCAACACTCTAATGCATGAACTAGCTAGGGTGTGACAACTCACCCCCACTCAGAAAAATCTCGTCCCGAGATTTAGGATCCTCCGGAAAGAAGGCGGGATACTCAAGTCGAAGACGATCCTCCCTTTCCCAAGTTTCTTTTTTCTCAGAATGGTGCGACCATTGAACCTTGAGAAACTTGATACTATGGCATCGAGTGGTACGCTCGGCTTGATCGAGGATATGAACGGGCTATTCTCAATATGTGAGATTGTCTTGAAGATCAATCGTTTCGTGGTCCACTCCATGGTTGGGATCCGAGAAGCAACGCCTGAGTTGAGAAACGTGGAAGACATCATGGACTCTGGAGATATGCGGAGGTAGTTCCAATTGGTAGGCAACTTCTCCTCGTTTGGCAAGAATGCGAAAGGGTCCAATGTAGCGAGGAGCCAATTTGCCTTTGATACCGAAGCGATGGGTTCCCTTCAGAGGAGTAACCCGAAGGTAAGCCTTCTCGTCAACCTCAAAAGTCATAGCCTTATGTTTTCGGTCATATTGGTTCTTTTGACGAGATTGGGCTGTTTTCAACTTTTCACGAATGATGTGAACTTGCTCTTCTGCTTCCTGGATCATATCTGGGCCAAAGAATTGTCTTTCCTCGGTTTCTGACCAGTTAAGAGGCGTTCAACACCTTCGTCCATAGAGAACTTCAAAAGGGACTTTACCCAAGCTAGATTGATAGCTATTGTTATAAGCAAATTCGGCAAATGGAAGGCATTTCTCCCAATCCATTCCGAATGAGATAACAGAAGCTCGAAGCATGTCTTCTAGAATTTGGTTGACGCATTCTACTTGACCACTTGATTGAGGGTGAAAGGCGTTGCTAAAGGAAAGACGGGTTCCCATAGCATTTTGGAAACTTTCCCAAAATCGAGAGGTGAAGAGACTTCCTTGATCTGAGTTGATTTCCAATGGAACACCATGGAGGGACACTATCCGGGAGATGTACAAGTCTGCTAGCTGACTAGCGGTTATACTCTCGCGAACATGCAAGAAATGGGCCACTTTGGAAAGACGATCGAAAACGACGAAGATAGCATTATTCCCTCTCTTGGTCCTGGGAAAACCGGTGATGAAATCCATACCAATTTTATCCCATTTCCATTCAGGAATAGCTAAGGGTTGAAGGGTTCCAGGAGGCCGCTGATGCTCTGCTTTTACGTGATGACAGACGTCACAATTAGCAACAAATTGAGCAATGTCTCTCTTCATCCTAGTCCACCAGAACCTCTGGTGTAGGTCCTGATACATCTTGGTACTTCCGGGATGAATAGTGAGAGGAGATTCATGAGCCTCCTTAAGGATCAACTGCCATAGATGCTGGTTCTTGGGAACCACTAGACGGTTCTCAAAGTACACAACACCATGATCATTTGTAGAGAAACATTTAGCATCTCCGCTAGCAATGTTCTCTTTTATCCGGGATATCCCTTTATCTCTCTTTTGGGCAGCGATGATTTGATTCGTAAGAGTAGGTTTCGCCACCAAGGTGGAAAGGAATCCTTGAGGAACAATGTGAAGGTTAAGCTTTCGAAATTCCTCATGGAGAAGTGGTTGACTTTGTTGTAACATCAGATTGTTACAATAAGATTTACGACTTAGTGCATCAGCCATGACATTGGCTTTTCCTGGGGTGTAAGTTATCCCTAAGTCAAAATCTGTGATCAACTCGACAACGTCTTTGCCTGAGATTCAAATCCGGTTGGGTGAATATATACTTCAGACTTTGGTGATCGGTGAAGATTTCGCAACGATTACCAAGGAGGTAATGTCGCCAGGTTTTGAGTGCATGGACTACAACTGCAAGCTCTAGATCATGTGTAGGATAATTTTTCTCATGTGGGTGCAATTGCCATGAAGCATAAGCAATTACGTGACGATCTTGCATGAGAATGCAACCTAGTCCTTGTCCCAAGGCGTCGCAATAGATAACAAAGTCCTTGGAGAAATCTGGTGGTACCAGTACGGGAGCAGATGTCAGGCGCCTTTTCAGTTCCTGAAAACTATGGTCGCACTGTGGGGTCCACTCGAACTTTTTATCTTTCTTGAGGAGTTCAGTTAGAGGTTTAGCAACTTTGGAGAAATTCTTGAGAAAGCGGCGACAATAGCTTGCTAGGCCAAGGAAACTCTGAACTTGCTTGACCGATTCAGATGGAGTCCAATTAAGGACGGCTTGAACTCGCTCTGGATTGACAGCAATACCTTTACCAGAGATTACATGGCCTAGATAGGTCACTTCTGGCAACCAAAATGCACATTTGGAAATTTTGGCATAAAGGCGATGCTCTCGAAGTTTCATCAACACTAGCCTTAGATGCTCGACATGTTCTTCCTCATTCTTGGAGTAGATGAGTATATCATCGAGGTAAACCACGACGAATTTATCCAAATACTCCATGAAGATTGAGTTCATTAACCGAGAGAAAGTGGCTGGGCTGTTGGTTAAACCGAAGGATATGACGGTGTACTCGTATTGGCCGTAACGAGTAACAAAGGCCGTTTTGGGAATGTCCCCGTTCTTGATTTTTATTTGATGGTAGCCCAACCTCAAATCCATCTTAGAGAAGACTGAGGATCCAGCGAGCTGATCATACAAGTCGTTGATCCTGGGGAGCAGATACTTGTTCTTTATGGTGACCAGGTTCACGGGTCAATAATCTACAACCATCCGATCCATACCATCCTTCTTCTTGACAAAGAGGACGGGACAAGCCCATGGAGACGAACTAGGACGGGTGAAACCCTTTTTCAAGGACTCATCGAGTTGTTTCTTCAGCTCGGCTAGTTCTAGTGGTGCCACCTTATAGGGTCTTCTAGATATTGCGACAGTTCTTGGAATAAGATCTATCACGAAATCAACATCTCTGTAAGGTGGGACACCTGGCAATTCTTCTGGAAAGACATTCGGAAATTCACGGACTACCAGAACGTCTTTGAGGTATGGCAAAGGACTGGCATTGAGGGAATATAGATGTCGCTTGGCTACTCGGGTCAAAGACATTGACTATCTTTCCCGAAGGATGTGTAAGTTGAATAGTCCTAGAGAAACAGTCAATCTTGGCATGATGGGCTGACATCCAGTCCATACCCAAGATGATATTAATATCTGAAGATTTGAGAGCTATTAACGATGCAAGGAAAACAAGTCTGTCGACTTGAATTTCATTCCCATGGCTTACTCTAGAGGTTTGCCATATAGAACCAGGAGTACAAATTTCCATGGTGGAAGGCATGTCACAGAATGCGGTGTTATGCAAACGAGCATAGTTTTCGAATATGAATGAATGAGATGCTCTAGTATCGAAAAGAACATATGCCGGGTGGCAATTAACAAGGAGCGTACCGAGAACGACGTTAGGATCCTCCTGAGCCTCTTCAGCTGAGACACAGTTCACATGGCCACGTGCAGCGGTGGCCGGCTTGGCGTAGTACACCTTCCCTGTTGGCTTTCCATGGCCAACAACCTTTCTAGACTGGTTGGGGTTGGGGTTGGTCTGGGGACACTCTCGCATGTAGTGGCCCAGTTCTCCACACTTGAAACATGTCACAGAGCTGGTGTGTGGAGGTGCATTGTGGGTTGATCCATCATAGGACTTAGCTGGTGCATACTGCTGAGCTGGACGAGGCGCCTGATAGGATGGCCTCGGTGTGAACCTGGGTGTCAGGGCGGTGTTAGGCACCCACACCCGGCACTTCTGAGAGCCAGAACCGGATGATGAACCAATTTCACGGCCATGCTTGCGTGTTGCTTCGAAATCAGTCTGACCTGTGTCAGCACTGATGGCCTTGTTCACAAGCTTCTGGAAGGAAGTGCATTCGTGCAGACGGAGATCACGGCGAAGCTCGGGGCTAAGTCCCTTGCGGAACCTTGGATGCTTCTTGGCATCGGTGGAAACTTCCTCAGTTGCATAACATGCTAGGTTACCAAACTCCCTGTTGTATGCATCCATAGAGTGTCGACCTTGGGTGAAACTGCAGAACTCCTCACGCTTGCGATCCATAAGACCCTCCGGAATGTGATGTTCACAGAAAGCCTCACTGAATTCTGCCCAAGTAGTGACCTGGCCAGCTGGGCGCATGGCCTCATAGTTCTCCCACCAGAGACTGGCGGGGCCTTCAACATGATAGGCAACAAAAGTGACCTTATCAGCCTCGGCTACGAGTGCAGAACGTAGCTTGTGGGTAATGCTGCGAAGCCAATCATCGGTGTCGAGGGGCTCGACGGAGTGATGGAAGGTGGGTGGGTGTAACTTGATGAAGTCACTGAGTGACACCAAGTTACACTACAAAAGAAATACACTTCCGTGATGATACGTGTTTGTCATAGTAGGTCACGTTTTTTGTCATGCATGTACATCCATGATGATTTTATGACAGAATCAAGATAGTCATACCTGTGCTGTGGTAGAAGTGTTCCATGACATTACCAAAATTATCATCACGGAAGTATCCACTTCCATGACGATAAATCGCGCGTCACAGAAGTGCTTTCGTCAAGGGTGACCGACACATGGCATCCACCATAACGAAAAGCCGTTAAGCTATCGGGTCGGGTTTTGGATCCGATAACCTATTAACAGCCCCGACCAATGGGAAATTTCCACGTGTAAAATTCTTATTGGCCGGACGAAACACGTGTCAGCTCATCAGTGGGTCAGATAGGCGCGTATGATATGTCGACATGTGCCGCGGCCCACCACTGGCCCATTTAGCTTACAAAGCCAGCCCGTTTGACTTGGTCAAAAGTTAACAGGCTGGCTCATGAAAAGCCTGTTAACGGTCTCTTTGCAAATTGCCCATTTTACGGCCCGTTAACTCATGGCTCGCCCTAAAGGAAATCGGCCCAACAACATCATGTGGGCCGTCGAATATAACACCAGCCCATTTCACTTTCGGCCCATGTATGGCCCACGATGTCTTTCGGCCCATATGTGGCCTTTGTATCTTTCGGCCCTTTACAGGCCCACGGTGACTCTAGCCCATAATGAATAGTAATTTTCTTTGTACCCGTTAACGGCCCGTGATTTATATGGGCCGTTTCCAGCCCGTGTTAGCTTTCGGCCTATTGACGGCCCATACGTTCTTGGGCTCCTTTTCGGTCCTTGATTACTTCCGGCCCGTTACTGGCATGTTCCCCTAATGGGCCAAATTCGGCCCATGGCAAGAGTCGGCCCGTTACTGGCCTGTTCGCCTAATGGGCCAAATTCGGCCCATGGCAAGAGTCGGCCCGTTACTGGCCTGTTACCCTAATGGGCCAAATTCGACCCATGGCAAGAGTCGGCCCGTTTCTGGCCTGTTAACCCGTTGCGCCGTTTCCAGCCCGTCCTATATTCTGGCCCATTAACGACCCGTTATGTCTGTGACATAATTAAGCCTTTGCTATCCTACGGCTTGTTAACGGCCCGTTACCATGCTGGTCCGTTATCAATTATGCCCGATTACGACCCATGTAGACCCATTTATCTGACGGCCCGAGGCCCACTGATTCTACGACCCTGTTGGAGGCCCATTTATCGACGGCCCGTAGGAGACCCATGGATCCTACGGCCCGTAGGAGACCCATGGATCCTACAGCCCGTATATGGCCCATGGTAGTTGCGGCCACTAGCAAACCAGAGAAAAAGAAGACTGGGAAATAAATAAGGCCAAAACTAACGCTAGGCTATTAAGGCGATTGCACAGATTACATCGACTTGGCATCAAAGATCGCCACCAGTGCAAATATAGGGAACACCCTACACTATACAAAAATGGCTTGCTGTTTTCTTCAGCCGGTGGCTGCACGTTAAGAAAAATTTTTGTATCGCACCAAAACAAATTACAACTATATAACAAAAGGAAGGTTGGCATAAAACTTAACAGTCTGGCAGATAAATGCACCACCAGAAGTTCAGAAGCTCAGGTCATTTGACCCGACTATTACGTTTTCATGCTGTATTGTCCGATGGAGCACCATAACCTCGCCTTCATTTCCCCTAGGCTCCTGAACAACATAGAAAATGTCTGATAGTCTGGTTTCAAAACCATGCATATCTTGACGACATCGAACAATGGCTCTCCTTGTTTCACAAAGGGTCTCTCTTAGGGATTGAACTTGTGTCTGGAGCGCAGATACAACATTGCTTTGATCTTGCATATCTTGATCATGAGGCAGTTTGGATGATATTGCCTTAACAACCAACCCAGTATTACGCAGGAATGTGATTTTGGCATTGTTAGTGGACAGGTACTGACCCACTGCAGCAAGAGCTGACATTGCGGTTATAATTGCATCGCCACCTTCAGAAGGTGGCGGTTCCACCATTTTTTTCCATAGCTCGCTGAAAAGTTGAGGTTTTACATTAGTAGTACTAGAACAGAAGATATTAAGGAGGCATCAAAACCAAATAAAATAGCTTTGGTCTATATACAAAACTTATTCTGGTGAACCCATGTAAAATATTAGTTGTATTTTATTGCAAAGTACATAATAAAACCAGGTTCCAAACATATGACCATGTCCCATCGCTAATGTATTGTCTATTTCTTCACATTGTATTGAGGGCTAAGGATAAAGAGACAAAGTTTATAATATGGTAAGCATAGTATGACATCATTCATATCACAAAACAACTCAGAACAGACAAACAGGCAATTGTAACGTTGTGTGGGTAAGTCCAGCATGGAACTAGATTACGGGTCAAGATCAAAGGAACATCACTCCTCTCTTTTAAACCTTGTAAGGTGCAATGATATGCTAAGAAAATTGTGTATAAAATTGAAAAGAGTAATAGACATTGGCTGCAAACCATGTAGTTCAAGGCACAAGTCAGAGTAAGTAGTAGTTAAAAGGCATGAGGATTAAGGACTTACAACAGCGGCTTTTACTGGTGTAGTCATGCCCTTCTTCTTGCTGGTGTGACAGTCCTTAAAGATTTCCACAAGATTTGGTTCAGGTACTTTTTGGTCCTTGCGGGCTTTCCTCTGCATTTCGAACAAGTCAATATAGATCTGATAATATGGTACAGCGAAAAGAGTGAAACAACAACTAATTACAAGAGCCTTGTAGTGTGCAGTATAGCTACGAGATCCTGTCGTCTGTTGGAATTTCACTTTCGTACAGTTGGCCTTGTTCTTTGAACAGTTCACCTACAAGAAGATATATTTATGTGGCACATGCGTAAATAGGACTTCAACATGTGATCTGATCACATATATATAATGTACCTGATACTTCGTATCAGACCAGTGTTTAACAAGGCCTTCATCCGATATATTTTCCACTGGAGATGTTTGGGAAAGTTCACTGTTAGCCTTGCCTTCAAAGTGAGTTTTCCTCAAGTTATACCGATATTGTGCAGAGCAGACTTGAAAACATGGGTGCAAGCTTGTCTGGCTGCATCATCTTGGCTATCCAACTTGAACCTCATCTGTTGAAAATTATGGGTGTCTCATTATCAGCAACCTAGAAAGTATGGGACAGAGCAAGACGATATTACTAGTTTCCATACATAACCATACTTACAGATAAATGGTTGAGGAAGGTGTTGAACTGGGTTTCGTCTTTGTCATTCCTGTACTGAATCCATGTTGGGAGGATACGTACGTGACACCTAACGGTAACCGCTGCCTCTGATACTAACTTGGCTGACTCTGTAGCATCAGGTGGCCTTTTTAAACCTGCCACAAAATGGATCTCCATTCTTCCTCCTCTAGATTTAGTTAACCTATCGAGCATTATCCCTGATGTTTGTTTCCTCTTGCGCCTATGTGCTAGTCCAACAACGAACATAGGAAGTGTTAGTGTACATCAAACTGTGAGACTACATATAAAGAAGCATGCAACTGTAACATGACTCCAACAACTACCTTCTTGCTATTGAAGCTCACAAGGTTCATCTGATATTGCCAACTCGTCTTGTGTTAAGAGTGCTTGGTAAGTAGTGTCAGGTGGCAAGGGAGCTTGGGAACGTGCTGCTAGCTCAGTTGACGCACGAGTAAGTCGTGCAGCTGGTAGTACTGTGGTAGGTGTTGCAAGAACTAGGGCTGTCTCTGCTTGTTTGGTGGCAGCTATTTGTTTCTGTTTGGCTTTTTTTGCAGCTCGCGTAGCATGGGATGCCGTGTTTGTAGAATTTTCTGCTAGACTTTGACCTTCTATTGCACCATTAGTACCAGCAGAATCTGCAGGATTCATCCGCTTCTCATTCCCTGCCATTCTGTGTTTCTTCCTCTTTCTCTGTGCCATGTTAAGTCAAGCCGACAAGAAAAATGAATAACAATTTAGTTCTTCGGAACAAATTGATGCGTGATGCAGACGAACTGAACTTTGATGTTAGACAACCACATGATATGAGGATGTAATATGTATGAAAAACAGGATGGAAGAGATAACCAGAACTATGATGTGTAAACTAAGAAGAAGACATTTCACCAAATTAGAAGCAATGCAATGGAAGGTAGATACCATATGAAAGATGCTACAAATATCGCTCTGCCAAGTTAACAGTGTCTCATCATAAATGGTGTTTAAACAAATGTGAAGCAGTACAAGAAACAAATCATATGCAAGTTCCAAACAACATCACACTACCATGTTAGAGGTCTCTCGTCATTAGTGCCATTGCATATTCACAGCATTGCATATTCACAGCTTATGATGTGTAAACTAAGGAGAAGGCATTTCAACAAATTAGAAGCAATGAAAGCTAGACACCATATAAAAGATGCAACGAATATCACTCTACCAAGTTAAAACTGTCTCGTCATAAGTGCTATTTCAACAAATTAGTAGTACAAGCTAGAAAAGAATGTGAGATGTAACCTATATCACACTCCGAAGTCAAATGTGTCTTATGATAAGTGATTGTTGCAGGTTACACAATAGTAGTAATTTGATGTAAGAACATGGTGCGACAGACAGATATTGTATGTTCTAGAAACAGGAACACATGTCTTATTCAAGTATAATGTGTAAAGTAAGCAGATGGAATTCAACAAAATTAGAAGCAATACAAGCTAGACATCACACATAACATGCAACCACATATAACAGTGCCAAGTTAGAGGGAGCACCGGTGATGCTGCACTAGGGGAGACGTGCTCATCATAAACACAGCTTTGTTGAGTGTCTATGCATGTGTTGTCTTGGAAATCATCTTGGGGGTGTGGAGGAGTAGAAACTGTAGAGGCCCTCCATTCGGAAGGAGCACCTTTATCCGCTGCCTTGCTAACTTCCTTCTGCTTTATTGATTTTGAATTGTCAAGTAAAACCGACAAGAAAAAGCAATAAAATTCTCTCTTCAGAACTCATTCATGCATGATACTGACAATCACTACTTTGATGTAAGGCAAACACATGATACTAGGATGGAATATGTATGAAAAACAGGACGGCATGGCATGTTCACAACTGTTTGTGTAAACTAAGCAGAAACCATTCCAGCAAATAAGAAGCAATGCAAGCTAGACACCACATGAAAGATGCAACCAATATGACTCTGCCAAGTTAAAAGTGTCCCATCATAAATGGAATTTCAACAAATTAGAAGCAGCGCATGCTATAAATCATATGAAAGATGCAACTAATATCACACTGCATATACTAAAGGTGTCTCATCATATTGATTGATGCAGGATACAAAAAAACAATAGTTTTATGTAAGGACATGCTTAATAGACAAATGTATTGTGTACTAAATACAGGAAGGCATGTCATATTAACAGGTATAATGTATAAGCTAAGCAGACTAGCACATGCAGTTTAACCAAATTGGAAGAATTACAATCTGGACACCATATGCAACATGCAACCACATATCACACTGCCAAGTTAGAGCAAGCACTTGCAATGCTAGTGTAGGGGAAATGCTGTAATCAACTACAGAGCTACGTTCACTATCTTCATCTAGCATTTCTGTTTCTTGAGAATCATGTCGGGAGGCTGACGCTGCAATCTTTAAATGAGGAGTAGTCCCCTTGCCTGTCTGCCTCATCATAAGTGATTGATGAGGGATACACAAGAACATTAGTTGGATGTAAGAACATGGTTAATACATAGATGTACTAGTATGACCAAAAACAGAAAGGCATGTCATATTCAAAGGTATAATGTGTAAGCTAAGCAGATGCAATTTAACCAAATTGGAAGCAATACAAGCTAGACATCCGGCTGGAGTGGTGAGAATGATCATCTAGGACCTGATAGCCTGGTGGGAGGCGGGCTGCTTCGCTACCATCGCAGCTTTGTGTTGGCTTCCAAGTGATGCCTATCTTTGCTGGGCTTGTCACTGGCTCAGCCAGTGCCCTGACTAGCTATTTGTCTTCTGGTGCTCACGGGATGGTGGTTCATGTAAAAAAAATATCTTTCCTTATATTGGGGTTGTTTGGTTTGTGACTAACTTTGCCAAATGTTGCCACACATAAAGGTAGGCAAGTTTGACTAACTTAGGTGAGTGTTTGGTTCAAGCCACACCTTAGGCATGCCACACTTGGACCCCACATGGCATACACACCAAAAATGTGGCAAGATTCCCTTAGGCTTGCCAACTTGTGGCTTTCATTTTGATCAACTAACCTTAGGCAAGTTTGCCAAAAATATATGGCAAAGTGTGGCAATGCTAGGCCTAGAACCAAACAGCCCCAAAGACCGACTTTGGCCTTTCGAATACAAGCTAGACACCATATGGAACATGCAACCACATATGACACTGCGAAGTTAAAGCAAGCACCTAGGATGGTGGTTCATTGCGAGCGAGGTCATCAACTCCAGAGCTACATTTACCGTCTCCGTCTGCTGACATTGCACCCTTTATAGCGCTATAACCTGTCGTGCATACCCGCGAAGAAAGCTGGCGCGACTTCTCTCTTTTCTTTGCCGCTTCTCTTTCGGCAGACTCTGAAATACCCTTGCATAAAAACACAATAGTGAGAGTATGGGTGAAGTGTGTGCAGAACTAGTGCACTGTAAAAGTAGCAGATAGCAGGTGGCTGAAAAATAAATGACAGGAGACATATGATAGCTCTACAACATTGCATGGCAAACAAAATTAGATTCTACTCCGTATGATTTTGTAATATATGAGCACAGGAAATGCAGGTACTCCTCCAGCACACCACCACATGCAGTCATATCTAAGATAACAGTCGACTAAAAATAAATAGGTCAGTCAATTTTTTTAATGAACCGTCCGATCTATAAGGAACGGGTAGATAGCCTTCGTCTACCTCCCGCCAATCATTGTTGACGATCTTTTTGAACCGCCAGCGACCACTGACCCAGACCCCTGCCTCCGCCGCCCCACCCTCCCATGAACCTCACACCACCGCCGTGCTTGGCAGCGCCCCCAGGCCATCCATTTAATCCCGGCCGACCTCCAGATCGGGCGCCAGTAGCTCTAGGCCGCACACGCCCCTAAGATAAACACCAAGGCGCTGCTTCCCCGGCGTAACAGGCGTACTAGCGCCTATTATGCAGGGGAATGCTTTCATTAATTGGGAATCAACTGGCCAAAAATTGAAATTCAGGGGGGCGACAGACCTCTAGCTAAGGTGAAATAGTATATGAGGAGAAACCTTGTGCATCACGAGTTACTAGGAATATCTAGTATCAAGAAGAAGCGGTCAACTATTGTCTTCTATTTGATGAATACCGTGCAAGCAAAGAAGTAAGATTTGCACCAATAAGGGAAGAGGAGTACCTTTTTCGGTTGCCGGTGTGGTCACCTCCACATGTCGCGCCGATCTTCTTCTTTTTACCGGGGAAACCGATGTTCTGGAGGGTGCAGGCTTGGGCGAACCCATGGCCAAATTGTTGAATGTGTTGCCGTGGCGGTATGTCGGCAGAGGGGAAGAAGATCTGAGGCGGCGAAGGACAGCATAGCAGGAACAACTCTGGTGTGGTGGAGGGTGGCGAAGTTGGAGCGGCAGCGGTGAGGCGCAGGATGGCGTGGTTGAGCTGGCTTGGGTACGGACGGCTCGGCCTCGGCTTCAACTACTAGCCATGGAGGGCGTTGCGGTTAAGGTTGCGGTGGACGACGACGTCGGGGTATCGGGTCCGGCGTGATGGAGGAGGGCGGCGGTTGATGGGTGGGATGGGGTGGCGGACGGAGGACGCCGGGGTTTCGCGACTGGTGGAGAGGTAGTTTTGGCGCCCACGGAGTACGAATGGGGAATCGGACGGGTGGGAGGGAACCATCTTTCGGTCCGGGACGCGCTTGTTTTTGGCTTTTTTGAAAAGAAGATGGGACGAGCTTGTTTGAAATTTGGGGAAAGTACAAACTTTGCCCCCCTCTTAAATTTTGGACCTACTGCGGGTCGGGGGTAGGATGGTAATCCCATGTGTCCCAAATAGTGGGCGGGAGAAATTTCGTCCGCGTGCATGTGTGCTTAGGCAGCCATTGTGTATGAATGTTTTCCGGAGGCGGTTGCGTGGCATCTAGATGAAGCCACAAACCTACCGCGGTTTAGACCTTTGGACGTCGGGCCGGTAGGTTTCACGGGTCGGAGTTATTAGAAAAGTAATTTCCTTGTACTACCAAACATTGGTCTCACGCGGTTTCGGGCGAGTAGAGGCTCTTTTGGTGCTTCGTTCGAAATTTTGAAACACAAGCATTCACGTTTAGAGTACTCTTGAACTATGAGGATTGACCGAAATAGACAACGTTATATTTGACCTTGTATGTTTGAAAACCTCATTAATTTATCCGCTTCTTTTTGAAATTTTGACACTTGAAAATCCTATAAGTACGATTAGTTTGGAATGGAGGAGCTAAATTTGAATCTATTTTGTACACGACTACATATGCTATTATGTACAAAATCAGAGCAAAGATTGGTGCCCCCATAATTTAGGTATGGTTTACAAATGCCATGATATCAAATTCAAATAATTGAATGGACTTCATGTTGTATTCGAATGTTTTAAACCACCTTAAGTTGAATTCAAATGTATGCTAGTTCATACGTAGCTATTTATAATGTTCATTGTGTAACTTTCGTATGTATAATGTGCTTTACAAACACAACATGAACTATACTCACGTTTATATTCAATTGCTAAAGCGATGCATTGTCTGGAGTTGAAAATACTAACTATGTGGATCAATTGTGTCAAATAATAACATAGACATGCTCAAATTTGATAGAATCTAGATGTCTGATGGATCAATGACCGCTCCTTACGTGAATTGCAAATATCATGATCATACAATTTATATCTTTAATCAATGTGTACAACAGTCTTTTACGTGTAGTTTTACTCTCCATCGGTGGTCTCTCACACATGCTCACACACTCACTCCCGAGGTGTCTTTCTCGCACACATGCTCTAGATATAACCCTCCCTCCCTCTCGTAACCATTTACAACTATTTTCACTAACCTTTGTCACAAGCACTCTTCCTCTCGCAAACATACACACGCACAATCCCCATCGACTCTTTCTATATACATGGACCTGCCTACGTGTCTCATGTACGCACATTATCTTTAGGCCTGTCTCTCACGCATTGTCTCACACCTCTCTTCCTAATCGACGAGTATGATTCTAGCAGAGCATTATGTAGGATGCCCCTTAAATTTAGGTTGGATGAATAGTAATATCAGAGATAAAGGGGTTACCTTAGTCTGAGAACCTAGGGTTACAAATCCTAGCCGGCTTTGTCAATGGACACAGAGTCCTTCACATTCTACTATCTTTGTCTTGTACGACTAGTCATCCATGGGTCTTCCTAGATGCGTCACGGGCCGACCAATGTGGCGCAGGACGGAACCGAAAGAAGGGCCTCACCTCAACCCACCGGACCTCATGCGGTGACACACCCTCTGCCCCCACGTCTCATTATATTCTCACACCCACACATACCAACACAAACACCACACACACAGAAAATTTCTCCTGGTGCCTCTATTCCCTTCCCCCCTTGCATATACACACTCAAGGGAATGGAATCTCTCGTCGTGACGTCATATTCGTCTCTCTCTCTCTCTCTCTAGACCACTCTCATTTCTCGTGCTATCTCTCCCACGCCCCCCCCCGTCGGCCCCTCTATCCATGCCTCTCTCGAATATGTAATACACACACATACCTCTCTAGGCCCCGCCAAATGCATCAACTACACATTCACACATGTTACATCACGTACCCCATTGATCTAAAAAGCCCTCTCTTCACGTTTATTTCGTATACAACATTCCTTTCGAATAAAGTGTGGCCAAAAAATTATTTTAGAGTTTCTACATATATACAACATTACAAAGTTATATGGAGGAGTACAAACGCTAATTTGCATTGCATGGTGCCCACAATGATATTTATTCCGCACTGTGAATTTGTATATTTTTATACTATATACAAAGTTAGTCATAATAAAGAGAAACGAAGAGCATCTCTCTCTCCATCCCATACCCCCCCCCTGTACGCCCCTTTCACGTATGCACACAAAACTATCTCCAGTTCCTCTAAAAGTAAGCCCCCAGAAAATCCACGCATGTTTCATCTTTCTCTCACGATATATGCAATGATGATCATTGTATTTGAAGCGAAAGCACGATACGTACATTGGACTTCAGAACCCACTCATTACGGTCACCATTTACGTTTAGTGGTTATTATACAGTCACGAGCTCACCGTACAACTCTGTATTTGCTCATGACATGACTAGTTGACCAGTTAAACGCTCCACATGGCACCTCTAGTGTTGCATCACATTATCTCACTACCATCGTGCCCACCTGTCGACTTGTATCTACTCTACATCTACACTCTTATAAAATACATAAAATACATAAAATACACACTTATAAAAAACAGAGTTGGTGATGATGGTGTGCCTGCCATCCTGCAATATAGGCCGTCCGATTTATATCTGACGGATAGGAAAGAAACTATGGAAATTTTGCAAAAAGGTACCCGCACACCTCTCCACATTTGCAAATAAGGCCTTCCCTCGTTCATCCTTTTCTCTCACAAGATAAACAAGTCATACAAATGCATCTTGATGTTACGTGCAACGCACGGGCATCTTGCTAGTAAGAATGAAAACAAACGACAAAAATATATTTGGACGGTGGTTCGAAGTCATGACCGCGGGCACAGAGGACAAGGTGGCCTTGTATTGGTATGCTGAGCCGTCTGTTTTAACACACATGAACTGGTGTGTTGATTATACACACACGCACGCATGCAGACGAACTGCATCCACGCAACACTCACACAAACACATGCACCCACGCACGCATGCAACACTCACACGTACACACGCAGCCACGCACGCACGCAACACTCACACACACACACGCATGCATGCATGCACACACCAGTACACCAACGACCAACACACACTCTCACGCTCAAGTGCTCAACCTACACATGCATGCGCACACATCAGGCCCTGACAGACACATACACAACCAGGTGATTCCCGCGCATGGGTTGGAGCCTTGTCACGCCTGCGTAAATTTGTGCTTATCTGACCTTTTCCCAATGTGAACTGACAGGTAGGACCCACAAGGAACATGGTCAATTTAACTAGTCAACATGGCGCCACACAGACTATTTGGCCGGTCAACAGAGTGCAATCCGATGCTGAACTATGAGCAAGTGACCGTATAATCACCGCAAAACATATATAGTGACCGTAATCAGCTTATTCTGAAGTTCGGTGACCGTATTACGCTTTTCTCTCTATAGGCCCTCCAAAACTACATCTCTACACATTCTTGCATGTTACATCTAACAACGATGCAATACAGCACTACTACTACACTCTAACACAATAAATCATATGTGTTTTTAGTTTTACTAGATATCATATTGTTACTTATAATTATTCAGTTTGCATACATTAAAATTGCCTTTGAAATGTATGTCCAGTATCATCTACCGCGCGGGAAAAATCACGCCCTTTCCTGTTTAATCGGGTTTGTATCGATGGATCGTGCGAAACAGCAAAACTATAGTACTATACAGTACAAGTGACAGTTCACTGGGCCGTCATGTCATCTACTCCTCCGTCTAAGAGTGGAGCGCTCGCTTTCATAAATCTTCTAGTCCCTTTCGCCGACATGTGGGACATCAAGCTATCGGGTCCACGTGCCATACCGAAATACAGTGTAGAGCAGCCAAGGTGAAGCACCCCAGCCATGGCGCCGGCATAGTAATGAGCAATGAGGCTTCAAATCACAAAGCTGCACCTTTCCCGTAGTTAAGTTGGAGGGACGAAGTAATAATGCTAAAAAAAGAAGTTGAAGGGACGAAGCAACCATCATTTCACTCATTGCTGAATCTGCTTCTCCCTCATCTTCTTCAACTTAACCACATGTTGCTTCTGTCATTGTTCTGCCTCATGTGGGACGTGGATCGGCTTGGTAAAGCACTGACACGTGGGACCGCATGTTAGCAAATCGCCAGAAAAACGTCCTCCAAAAATAAGAAGCCTAATCCTAGACTTACAAAGGGCTATGTAGCTGATACGTATACTTTCCATCTAATCTATATATGCCCCCCCTGATTTTCAGGTGGGGTGGGCCTAATCCTCTCCTTTAATCCAATCAGATAGTCCCACATCACATCAGTTTGTAACTTTACGTAAACCATTACGTGGATGTAGCATTGCTCAAATAAGAAACCTTCCCCGCCATCCGCGCGGCAAAATCACCTCCTTTTTACTAATCTTGATTCTACAATTTTTTAGATCAGTATAATTGAGATTTGTATAGATAGCACACAGGAGAAAAACCAAGTGGTATGGTAAAGGGCATCCACAATGTGTAGCCAAATGTGAAAATAGCTTTTGGCATTGTGGGAACCATTGTGGATGGTGTTGCCAAAGTCAAAAAGATGGAACCGAAGCTCCCTGATTGATTGATTGAAGGAATAGAAAAATGCAATGTCTCTCCTCTTTCTCCCATGCTTGGACGCATGTAGCACAGTATAGAGCACAGAGTCTACTCCCCTGTCCCTTCTATCACAAATCACAAAGCAGTGAGGCGTCAAATCACAAAAGCACGGACGAAGCAACCATCATTTCACTCTTCGCTGAAATCCGCTTCTCCATCGTCTTCTTCGAGAAACCATCTCACCGTACTAGCAAAGGACTTCCTGGATGCAAATAAGGTGGTTGTCTCGGCTTGTAGGCGGCACTTGCGAACGACTTACCGTGGTCTCCCTCAATGGTGTTCTCCGTCGAATGCACTTCGCCAAACCACAAAAAAAAGATATCATCGACGTCACCGCGATGGGGAAGGAAGTCAAATATAGTTACTACCTCCATTTTTTGTACACAAGGCCAGTATATCAAAATTACAATTTGCAAAGGGCCACTAACACTAATCGAGGCAAAATTGATGGGGTTAGCAACCAAGGACATTAATATCCCCTGTATGCATGTGGAAGTGAGAAGGTTGGTTTGCATGGCGCTGCATTAATCAAGCAATGAGGAGTGAGATGGTTAGCTCTTTGGTATTTGGAGAAAAAATACGCATTAATTGACACGTGAAACGAGGATTTGTATCGATTAAATCCCGCAAAGGAAAAACCCGCCTTTCTTTTTTAACACTAGTACTCCTAGTACGTACGTACTTATCCTGTTTGGGTCTAGGCCTTGCATTGCCAAACTTCGCCACACATTTTTGCCAAGTTTGCCTAAAGTTTTCAAAATGAGAAGGAGGTACACTTGCGCACGGCTGTCGCGGTTGCACCACACCCTCACACGGTCGCTCCTGCACGTCGCGGTCGCACCGCACCCTCACACAGTCGCTCCTGACACGCCGCAAACCCAACCAAGGGAACGCACCTCACTGACACGTGTTGTCGCATGTGAACAAACCAAACTCAGCCATCCTATCGCTGACACACAATTTTCATTCATAGAGTATGTTTATCCAACCGCATGTTGGGAAGTATCCGTACGGCCCGTGCGGTGGTCTGTTGGGGAAGATGAAGAGGTGAGGAAGAAGGAAAGAAGCGTTAGGAGACATAGGATATTCATCCAACCGCCTGAAATGGTAGACTGACCCAAGTCAGGCGACTTGCATAACAAATATATGTTTTTACACAGCAAAAGATCCATAAAAACAACAACATAAAGAAAACTATCACTTCTTGCAGAAAGAGACAGCCTCGTCGTCTTTGGCTGCCGGCACGAACCAGCCGTAGCTGCCGACGTGTGTCTCCGCACCGTGGTTGTCCTTGGCCTCCAGCTACTCGTTCAAGCAGAGCATGCGGGCGCTCTGCATGGACGAGAGCACAGCCCGGTTCTAGTCGAGGACGTTCGGTTCTGCCTACAGGAGCGCCTCGATGGCAGCGGCATCCGCGCGCTCCGTGTTGAGTCGAGCCTCCGCCGCCCGGTTCAAGTCCAGGACGTCCGGTTCCGCCTGCAGGAGGGCGTCGATGGGAGCGGCATCCGTGCGCTCTGCGTCGAGTCGAGCCTCTGCCGCCCGGTTCAAGTCCAGGACGTCCAGTTCCGCCTACAGGAGGGCCTCGATGGCAGCAGCATCCGCGCGCTCCGCCTCAAGTTGAGCCTCCGCCGCCCGGTTCACATCCACGATATCCGATTCCTCCTGCAGGAGAGCCTCGATGGCAGCGGCATGTGCGCGCTCCGCGTCAAGTTGAGCCTCTGCCTCCCGGTCCTCCTTTAGTATCGCCATGTTGAACCGTAGTCCGCCTGCACCATGGGGGACTCAGACGCCGGCACGAAGTCGGCGTCCATCGTCTCATACCCATCGGGGGCCTTCTGCGCTGCGACCTCCGCCATGAACATTGGATCGGCTTCCTACTCCTCGTAGCTTGGCTCTAGAGAACTCGGGGATTGGCCTGCCGCAAAGTGAGCTTGGGAACGGAGGTCTATGGAGCCGACCGCCACCGCAATTTCTACGCGGCGCTCCGGCGTCAGCATCTTGTAGTAAGTGATCTTGCGGTGCACCATGGGTTTGCGGCGAACTAGGGGACGCTTGATTCGGGCTAGGGGATCGAAAGGTGAGGGAATGGGCTGGAGATTTTGTGTGGTTTTAGAGAAGTGGCGGGCGTAGGCCGAGCAGCGAAGGTTCTGGTGTGAATAGTGGTTCCGGTGACGACCGGTCAATCGGTTTTGACTGTACATCGCTCTTGTCGCGTTCGCGTTGCAGCCCGGCATGCTGGACCCTCCACGTTGCTCACCGAATGGAACACGCTTTGTCTTGCATTTTTGCTCGCTTGTGGGACCGCAGTTGAGAGCAAACCGACGTCCCTCCCCCTCCCCCGCCCACGTCATTTATTATACCACCACTCCCTCCGTTTTATGCGGAGTAAATAAAAACAGAGGGAGTATACTACGAATGAGGATCCCCTGACGTGGCCGAACCCATTGAGTAACTGACCTGCGGGGCCTAGCAAGCATGGGGTCCGCTAGTAAGTGACCGAAAGGGAGGGTAAGGCAGGGATACCTATGTCAGAGGATCCACTTCCACTACTACTCCCTCCTTCCATTTACTATACAGGGTCTAATGCGTTTTTCGAGGCTAACTTTGGCCAAATGTTAGAGTAATAATATATGACATGCAACTTACACAAAGCATACAGTCAAATTTGTATGTGAAAGGAGTTTCCAATGATATAATTTTCACATTATACATCTCATGTACTATTAATCTTGTCAAAAGTCAAATTGGAAACCATCTCAAGTACAAATCTAGGAGTACGTATTGGGCGTTGCTGAATGTTGATACCTTTTTGATCAAAGTAGAGATACTTTGACTACACATAAAACTTATATGTAAACTAGAAAGGATAGGAGGGAGTATATTGTACGTTCAAAAACGAAACGAACATTGAATACCCTTTATATATGATTTGCAGATGCTATGATCACCGGTTCAAAATTTTGAATCCGCCTTAGGTATCACGTGCCCCCACTCGTTCCCTCTCGATTTCATCTCGGGGTCCAGAGATCTATTGAAAGAGGACTAGGGTGGGTACATGCAAATGATACTCGGCGGAATGTTCAAATGAGGCATGTGGGAGGATTGACTCGACTGGAGGGCGACATGATCGATGGAGAAGAGGGTTGGAGAGGAATGAGAAATAAGCAAACGCCACATGATTATTCTTGAACGTCTCAAATAAACAATAAGTTGTCTCGCTTGGCCTACATAGTGAAGGCCTAATGCACAACGCGGAGTACTGACGCTCGAATATGGCCGGGAAAACAGGGAAACCGACATGTGGGGCACACCCGTCAGGACGACGTAGCGCAGACTAGTCCAATGGAGGAGCTGGCCCACGACCTCCTCACCACTGACAACCGTTCATGTGGGTCATTGGGGCCAACAACGGGGTGCAGCTCCAGCACCGCCTCTGTACACGGCGACCGCTGTGAGCGACACGCTCATATCGTCACTAGACACGGTCGGTTTCAATGTGCCAAGTGTGGCGTTAGTGTTGTGGCATGACCAACAGTATGTTTGGTTTGTGCCCAAGGTTGCCCCATCAAAGCATTGTGTAGCCAAAATTTTGGTTGAGGTATTGGTTGCCCATGATTTGGCCGACATTGGCAAGAAAAATGAACTAGAGTTGGCTAGAGTTCATTGGCATGCCAAAAAAATGGCAACCATCCAAACAAAGACCAATCTTTGGGTCATGACCAGAATTTTGGTTGAGGTATTGGTTGCCCATGATTTGGCCGACATTGGCAAGAAAAATGAACTGGAGTTGGCTAGAGTTCATTGGCATGCCAACAAAATGGAAACCATCCAAACAAAGAGCAATCTTTGGGTCATGACCAAAATTTTGGTAAGGTGCACTTTGGCCACAATCCAAACACACACCCAACACCCGGCTCGCCGAGGATGCATGGGGCGCCACGACGCGTCCCCTGAGTGGTGTAGCACGGCCAACTACATCCTCTGGACCTGAGACCATGCCGGGTTGTCTTGCTTTTTCAATGACATGAGGGGATCGCATGTGAGCAAATGGCATCTCCAACGTTGCCACGACCGCAGCTGACTACCCTGGCACACCTAAACCCTCGCCCCTCACGCTGTCGCGCGGTGCGTTCCCAGCCGGCGCCAGCTGCCCGCATTCATGATGTCCGTTCATATGTCATCGTTAAGAGGCTCGGTGCCCGAGGAACCAACTCCGGCGACTTAATGACGCACCCGGACGCTTGGCCTCACCGGAATGCGCTACTTAAAGCGGCAACACCCAGCTAACCTCCACACCATAGCGCATCATCCTCCTACCTGGCACCACATCCGCCATGACCGCAAGTGTGAACACTCTACGGGAGAGCTTATCTTCGGGGATGAAGCTCGTGGTCGCCGCCCTCGCTCAAGTCACCGCTCGCAACGCAATAGCGGCGTAGCCGGACGCGGACGCGGCCGCACAAGCGGTGGCCACGCTGGCGGCCGACGAAGGGAGCACCGTCAGCCAGGTGTCCTACTTGCCGCCGTCCAACGTTCGGCACCGCCGAGGTCGGGGACTCCTCTGAGGATGAGTAGGGCATGGGAGGCGGCAGGGCATGGTGTACCAACTGGCCGATCCGTATCCCGTGTTCTACTCTTCCTCGCCGGAGACCGCACCTTCACTTCATGGGTCTTGAACCCCGCCCCCGTACATAGAGATCGCAGATGGAGGACGTCGGTCGCCGCCGTAGAATAGGTTTAGGGTCGGGTTTCTTTTATTTTTCTGTCCAATAAAAGTTCGAAATGTGATGAAAATCTGCCATGTTTGCATTAATCTCGGCCGGTGTATATGAAGTTTCACAATAATATACATATTGTAGGAGTACTAGCAAGATGCCCGTGCATTGCACGGAAGATCAAGATCTTGTGGGAGAAAAGGATGAACGAGGGAAAGCCTTATCTGCAAATGTGGAGAGGAGTGCGGGTAAATTGTCATAGTTTCCTTCCTATCCGTTAGATATAGATCGGACGGCCTATATTGCAGGATGACAGGCACACCATCATCACCAACTCTCCTTTTTATTGAACCGAGACAAATCTAACATGCGAAGTAAAATAAACACATAGGGTCTATACATACACAAATTATCTTTGGCACTCCAATAGTACATCCACTACACATTCACGCATTTCACAGCTTTCTACATCTACGGGAACATACGAAAGGGTTAACGTAGATTGCCGTGGTCTAGTAGCCAATCTGTTAGGTGAAATAGCTCTACACCGTTTTATACTCGATCTTTGTTGCTGCGATGGCCTTCGATAGTTTGATGGCTGTGTGCTCGGCTTCATTGACTGCTGAAACAGCCTGCCAAAATTTAGCACTCAAATCTATTTGCTGAATTAGCTTTACATATATTTTGTTACTTAGATCTGCTCGTCGAAATATCTTGCCATAGCTTTAGACATTGACCTAGGTAATTTTTTCTAGACTTCATAAAATAGCATATATCTTTTTCTTGTAATATCTAGTAGAAGAACTAATTTGTATGTCTAACAGATGGACAGGACTTGGATAACTTCTGCTCGAAGATTCTCCGCTGCATATGTCGAGGGGGTTGAAAACTTCATGAACTTTATCAGAGCGTAGTACGGTGGTCTGAAATCAGATGTGTTGTGCCCGTGTAGCAGTTGTATGAATTCAGTTACAAGACCCCAGTCAAGTGTGCAAAATCATCTACACTTGTATGGGATGTCGGTCACATATACTAGGTGGGTTCATCATGGTGAAGCTGTGAACATCAATGTTATTGACTACGTGGAAGCAGCAGATCACCATCTTGATCTGCATGATGCTCAAGTGGAAGAGGAGGAGGAGGTGATGGTGGCGGAGCCAGTGAGTTTGACCAACATTGAAACAATGGTACGAAATGCTCGTGCATTCCGTGAACTTTCACCTGCAGAAGAAAAATGGTGGGCCCGCATGTTGGAACAATGCAACGTTGCTGTCACCCCAGGAAATAAGCTGTCAGTATTCTCAGCTATGGTTACATTTCTTCAGGTGAAGACATCTGAGCGGACCAACAAATCATTTGATGCGATGTTGGCTGCTTTTCGCAAATCTTTCCCAGATGCGTTTGAGCTGCCACACAGCTACAGTAAAATGAAGAATTTCCTTCGTGTAGTTGGAATTGGATATGATATGATCCATGTTTGTCAGAATAATTGTATTCTGTTCCCAAGGATTATGCCAACTTAAGTGAATGCCCGAAATGCAAATCATCAAGATGGAAAGATGGCGATGCTGTGAAGAGGATTCCTCATAATGTTCTGAGACATTTTCCAATTACACCAAGATTGCAGAGGTTGTTTCATGATGCTGAAACAAGAGAGGATGTACTATGGCATTCTAGGAACCAGGAGTACAGAGATCAGAATGTAATGAGCCATCCATCTCATGGTAGTGAGTGGAAAAGCTTCAATGATAAACACAAAGAGTTTGCTGCTGACCCGAGAAACATTAGACTTGGCTTAGCTTCAGATGCATTTAACCCTTTTGGCCACCAGAGCGCCACATATAGCATGTGGCCAGTGCTTGTTATCCCTTACAACATGCCTCCAAATGTCTGCACCAAAGAAGCAAACTACATGATGGCCTTGCTCATCCCAGGTCCAAAAAGTCCTGGAAAGGATTTTGATTTGTTCATGGAGCCTCTTGTGGAGGAACTTAAATAGCTATGGAAGGGTGTTCTCACTTGAGACCTATATAGCAGCCCACCAGCTGATTTCTTTTTGTGTGCTGTTATAATTTGGTGCATCCATGATTATCCGGCTTTGGGCACTATGTCAGGGCGAACGACACATGGTTACAATGCATGTGTTCGCTGTGACAGGAATCCGCTGTCATACACAATACTTAGCAAGATCTGTTACATTGGACACCGCCGTTTCCTTGCCAAGGACAAGCCGCATCCTAGAAAATACCGAAGACATGTGTTCAATGCAAAGGATGAAAACCGTGATGCGCCAAAGAGGCTCACTACCAATGAGTTGCAAGTGGAATTAGAGAAGGTCAGGCATATTACACCAGGAAACCATCCTGATAATGGTAGCGGGAAAAGGAAGCGTGGCAGGACAGAAGAGAGATTATTGTTTACCCGCAGGTACACTTTGTGGGACTTGGAGTATTGGAAAGATTTGGATCTGCGGCATAATCTTGATGTGATGCACACCGAGAAAAATATATGTGACAGCATTATCGGCACACTTCTTAATATTGAAGGCAAGATGAAAGATACCTTAAAATCTAGGATTGATTTGACACACCTGGGTATCAGAAAGGATTTGCAGGTGCAAGATGAAGTAAACCACGGGATATGGCACCAGCTGTGTACGTCTTGGACAAGGTAAAGAGAAAAGAATTGTGCGAGGTCCTGTCACGTGTGAGATTCCCACATGGATTTGCTTCCAACCCTGAAAGGAGAGTCAGTGCAGATGGAAACAAGGTACAAGGGTTGAGAACTCATGACTGCCACGCCCTACTTCAAAGGGTTTCACCTGTTATCCTTAGAGGATTGGGCCGCCTTGACTTATACAGAGCAGTTGTAGAGTTGGGACAATTCTTCAGGGAACTCTGCAGTAGAAATATCAGGATAGATGCTTTGGAGCGTCTTAGAGACAAGATACCAACTATCCTATGCGACCTTGAGAAGATATATCCTCCAGCCTTCTTTGATGTGATGGTGCATTTGGCTGTTCATCTACCTGATGAGGCACTACTTAGAGGTCCAATACAGTATGGCTGGATGTACCCTATTGAAAGGCGGCTAGGCACTTTCAAGGGCTATGTTAGGAACAGAGCTAGACCCGAGTGTTCCATTGCAGAGGCCTACATTGCTACAGAAGCATTTACATTCTGCTCAAAATACATTGAAACAGCTGATCAGCTTAGCAAAGAGGTGGGTGAAGACAATCCCGGGCTCAATGTTTTCGATTATTCTGTTCGAGTTACAGGGAAGAGTCAACAAGAGGACAAACCTAAAGATTTGGACAAAATGGTTTGGTATGTGTTGAATAACTGTCCTGAGATACTACCCTATATCAAGTAAGTCCAGTGCTGCAGCTTATACATCATAATCTACTAAACTTGCAGCACATTCTTATATATTTAGATGTTTGACGTGATCACTATGTTGTGCAGCATCTACAAAGAGGAGTTACTGCCGCAAAATCCAAGAAACATTGACAAACTGGTTATGGCAGGATTTGCGAAATGGTTCAAGAACCATGTAAGCTTTTGAAGTGCACTGTCAGTTTTTTTTAATATATTGAGTACATAAGATGATCATCTTCTCTATTTTCTAACCATGGTTAAGAAGATGCGGGAGGATAGGCAGGCAGTTGATGATGCCCTTTACTCACTAGCAATGGGTCCTGATACTTGGGTAAGACATTATGAATCTTGCGTTTTTGGAGATGTGTGCTACAACACCCTTGCACGAGACGAAGGCAGGAAGACACAAAACAGTGCCATCATGAGCACGGATACGTATGACAAAGAGACAACTAAAATGTATGCTAACATAACAGACATTGTTCAGTTGCAGTATATCTCCAGTTTCGAGGATCACCGGTGTGTGGTTTTGTTGTGTTGTCGTTGGTTTAACCTGTTTTCCAGGATCAAAAAACCCAGAGCTGATGATTATTTCAAATCCATCAATGTCAAGGCGGCATACCAGACCAACGAGCCTTTTATTTTGGCAAATCAAGCAACATAGATATTTTTCTTGGAAGACACATTTGCACATAGCGATGACTGGAGAGTATTGCAAAGGTTTGAGCAGAGGAATTCGTTTAATGAAGTTGCATAACAAGATGATGCTTACACTGCTCCTGATGTACAAGATAGCACAGATGTTCCTAATATCTTTGAGAACCATCACGTCAATGACGCCAGCGAAAAGATTGCCTGTCGTGCTATGGACATACAAGAGTTGATCAAGAAGAAGCCAACGTTCGAGGACGTTGAGGACGAAGAAGAAGATGACACCGTGGGGAATTACGATTCAGACTGATACACATGGAGAAGATGTTGACGCTGCTGCCGCGGATGATGATTACATTGCTTTTGTCGTATTTGCCTGACAGAAGACGTTTTTTATCTACTATGTGAAATTGTGTTTGCTATGACAACTGAAACCTGATGAACATGTTGTTTAGTATTTTGCTGTGAGAACATCACTTGTTATGTATACTGATTTGTGTTTGGTGATTGTATGACAACTAAAACATGATGACATTGTTGTTTAGTTGTACTCATATTTGGCTATGAAACTTGAATTTGATGACATAGTTTGCTGTTGGACTGCAATTTGCTCGATGTCTTCGAGTGAGAACAAAGTTGACCCGACAGGCCTCTGCTATTTATTTATTTATGAGAAAAAGGGGATACCCCCTGATTTTCGTTAATAGAAATCATTAGATGTTCACAACACTACGCCCAGCCTGATACACAGGTTTCATTCATTACTAGTTTCAGCAAAGTGCTCATGTCGTAGCCACTGAATACATCACGAGTGCTACATACACTACAAATAAAGAGCCAATCATCCTACAGAGCACATTGATTTTTCCCATTATCCTCACAAGCTCTTTCATCTCCTCATTGTTGTCAAGGCCGTTCAGCAGCTGTTGCTTGTCCATGATCAGAGGAACTGCATCTTTAACCTTCTGCTATTCATCTTCCTCTTCTGTCGTTCCTTCAGTTACTTGTCCAACATCCCAACCTACTGGTATTGGGATTCCTCGGCTAACCAAATAATCAGCGTAGTTGCATTCCCCCACATCAGCAACTTCCCAGAAATACAAATCACACGAATCTTCCCTTTTCTGCATGAATCAAATTGGAAGATCATCAACCAAACTATTAAAAAAATCAGCAACTGAAAGCAGCAGAACAACACTAAAACATATTATTACCCCATGATTCGGGCATTTGTAGAAGACTTGTCCAGGGTTGCGGGTTGTGGTTGAGACGCGACGGATGACTCTGCATGATTTGCAGCAGTGGCAGCACACCAACGGCAGCGGGTTGTGATGAGCAATCGGCTGCGGTGCGTGTGCCGGCGGGGGTGTGAAGAGACCCACAGACGATGGTACGGGTGGCGACTTGGCGCATATCTGGTTATTGCCTGCTGAAGATCAGGTGGACGAGCAGCCAGCGGACATGGGTGCTGCGGCCAAAGCTTCTGATGCTAGGAAGAGTAAGTAGAGAAGAGGAGAAGCGAACGTTGGATATGTCAGTTTCATTAGTTGCAGAGTAGCATAGAACCATATATAGTCATAGTCTAGGTTTGGATTTGAACCAGCTACATGAGCACGGCTCTCTTTTTTCTAAAACTCGGCAACATCTCTTTACTGGTACACTAGCTTGTTCTGTGCGCCTTCCCAAGTCTTTGATTTTCTTTCCCTTTTTTTTGCGAGGAAGGAAGGAGGACAAAATTGAGAGTTCCTGGGACTCGAACCCAAGACCTCTCGGTTGAAAACCAAGGGTGCTAGTCACTTATGTGGTGAACGTTCCCTGTGAGGAGGACGGCAGACGACTGCATTTTCCTCGCAGTTTTCTTCCTATATATAAAAAAGTATGCTACTTGGTGTCCGCTTAGTCAACAAACGATTGTGCCAACCTTGACCGTTGGATTGACATTCAACGTCTGTCGCGTTTCTTCAGTCTCTTCTTTCTCGAGCCGCCAAAGCCAAACCAGCACCGGCGGGACCGCCTACTCCCGCCTCCCATGGCTGGCTGTGATCTTCCCCGGCTCCTGTTCGTTCCCGTCCGAGGCCTCACTATCGTCCTCCGCCTTGGTTCGCTCTCCGTGGTGCCGCCCTCCGGTGTTGTCAACATGGTCAACAACCGAGAGGAATAAGGAGATGACTGTACATGGTGAGGATGACAGTAGGGACCCAGCAGCACGCGCAGTAATTTTGTTTTTTTCGGGACGGAGAAGGGTATCAACTGCGTTGTGCGGGACCCATGGCCCATCTAGCCCAGGCTTTTATTTCATATGTTTAGCACATGACCAGCCCAGTTTGTTTTTTTCCTTTATGAAAAATGGCTAGCCAGCTATTTTGTTTTTTTGCAGAATAACCAACATAGGCCTACTTGCTTTTCTACGCCCTACTGGGCCAGAAATCTTTCAAGACCAGGAGGGATGCATTTTGCCCAGAAAATGGGCTATCAGTAATAAGAAATGGGCTATAAGTAATAAGAAATGCACTATAAGTAATAAGAAATGGGCTGTAAAATGAAAAAATACAGCAAACAGGCAATTAGTTCCAAAATACTTTTTTCTTTCGGATTTTGATATTTTAAATTTCATTGTTTTTGTGCGGGTAAAATTTGATTGAATTTAAATTA
Source organism: Triticum timopheevii (assembly GCA_963921465.1). Classification (NCBI taxonomy): domain Eukaryota; kingdom Viridiplantae; phylum Streptophyta; class Magnoliopsida; order Poales; family Poaceae; genus Triticum; species Triticum timopheevii. Next base: position 245,263,476 of record OY997262.1, on the reverse strand, counting down.
AGGCATATTTAGATTTAAAATTAATTTGAAACTGGCTAGAAATTTCGGGCTGTATGCTGTTTGGGACAGATTTGGAGGATGACTTGTGGGTCTACTAGGTTGACGTGTACTTTGGCTTTGTCAACTTAGTCCAGAAACGATTCTAGCAGCTGTGACCGTTGGATGTTAATCCAACGGCCGTGCTGCTTCTTCAATATCTGATCTTCTTGCTCCAGCCGCCCAAACCAGCTCCGGTGGGACTGCCTGCTCCCGCCTCCCGTGGCTGGCTGTGCTGCCGCACAGGCTGCACCACCCCACCCTACTTTATTGCTGGCCAGGCCATTCCTCTACTCACCCACACCTCCTGTTATTTTCCGGCGACGGCAGCCGAACCAGTAAACCTTCGTACTCCCCACCGCGTGGGCAACCATTGCCGAGTCTTCCCCAGATCCGTATCGTTCCCTTCCAAGGCCTCGCCGTCGTCCACCGCCATGGTGCTCTCGGTGCGACCTAGTCAACGTGGTCAACGAACGACATCCATCGGCCGTGGACTGTGCGTGGAGAGGCTGACAGCTGGGTCCATGGCCGCACACAAGGAAATGCCTCCTTATTACGCGCAAAATAATGATTCCTCCACCTGACAGCTGGGACCCACCAGAAGGGCCTCTGTATTTCACGAAAAAAACATTCCCCCCACTGACATGTCGGACCCACCAGCTATATCTTCGCACGCAAGGAAGTGCCTCCTTATTACGCATAAAAAAATGAATACCCCCTGCTAGTTGGGACCCACCATAGTGGGAGGATGACTTGTGGGCCAACTAAGTTGACGGGGACGGAGGGCTTTGTCAACTTAGTCAATATGAACGATTCTAGCTCCAGTGACCGTACGATGTCCATCCTACGGCCATAGTGATTCTTCAACATCTGGTCTTCTTGCTCTAGCCGCCCAAAGCAGCACCGGTCATGCCGCATGCTCCTGCCTCCTATGGCCGGCTGTGCTGCCGCAGAGGCCTCACCGCCCCTACTATTCCAACCGCTGGCCAGGCCCTGCGGCGATGACAGCCTCACACCGCAGCCAAACCACTGAACCCTCGTACTCCTCTCTGCGCGGGCTTCCACTGCCGCGTCTTCACCGGCTCCGCGTCGTCCCCTTCCTAGGCCTCACCGTCATCCACCACCGTGGAGCTCTCAGCACGGCCTGGTCAACGTAGTCAAGGAACGACTTCCATTGGACGTGGACTGTACGTGGACAGGCTGACAGCTGGGTCCACGGCCGAAAATAATGATTCCTCCACCTGACAGCTGGGACCCACCAGACGGGCCACTGTATTTCGCGAAAAAAGTTTCCCCTTCACTGCTGGGACCCACCAGCTACATCTTCGCACGCAAGGAAGTGCGTCTGGGCAAAAAAAACCAATTCTCCCCCCTGACTGCTGGGACCAACCAGCTACATCTTTGCACGCAAGGAAGTGCGTCCGGGCAAAAAAACGATTCACCCCCCTAACTGCTGGGACCCACCGGCTACATCTTCGCACGCAAGGAAGTGCGTCCGGGCAAAAAAAAACGATTCGCCCCCTGACTGCTGGGACCCACCAGCTACATCTTCGCACGCAAGGAAGTGCGTCCAGGCAAAAAAAAACGATTTGCCCCCTTGACTGCTGGGACCCACCAGCTACATCTTCGCACGCAAGGAAGTGCGTCTGGGCAAAAAAACGATTCGCGCCCTGACTGCTGGGACCCAGCAGCTACATTTTCGCACGCAAGGAAGTGCCTTACAGTCGGAACCCACCTAGTCGAAGCGTACGTAGCGTTGTCATTCTGGTCGCGAACGTGTACGTACATATATACTAGTCGATGTAGAGGCGCGCACGTGTCGATGTAGAGGCGCGCACGTGTCGTAGTAGAGGCGCGCAAGTAGCATGTACACGTACGTACAATGGCCAGGGTGCAAGAATGAAAATACGGCCACATACGTGCATATGGGCGGGGTCTCGAACGCCTACTCGCGCATACGTACGGCCAGGGCTCGTGTACATGGCTGGGTCGTAACGGAGAAACAGCATCGTCGTCGTGTTCATGGGGAGGCAACAAAATGCGTCGTGTTCATGGGGAGGCAATGGAATGCGTCGTGTTCATCTGGAGGCAACAGAATGCGTGGGATCCAACCGGCTGGGTCGAAACGGAATGCGTCGTCATGTTAATCGGGAGGGCTTGGACGGAACAGGCGATGGAAACGAGGCCTGGTGTATCACAGAACGGAGGAAACGGACCTCCTACTGTCAAAATGGGGGTCCTGTTGATCGGGAGGGGTGTGGCGTACCGCAAAACGGACGAAACGGACCTCCTACGGTCGAAACGGCGGTCTTGTTGATTGGGAGGGGTGTGGCGTACCGTAAAATGGACGAAACAGACCTCCTATGGTCGAAACGGTGGTCCTGTTGATCGGGAGGGGTGTGGTGTACCGCAAAACGGACGAAACAGACTTGTGTTGGAGCGCTACGGTCGAAATGGGGGTCCTGTTCATCGCGAGGGGTGTGGCGTACCGCAAAATGGGACTCCACGGGATACTGTTCATCTCCACCGTCGACCTCCTCCAGCCTCTACGGGCTACCGTTGACCTCCTCCAGCCTCCACGGGCTACCGTCGACCTCCTCCAGCCTCCACGGGCTCCTATTCATCCAGCCTCCACCGCGCGCTACTCCACCGGCTACTGTTCAACCACCCCTCCACAGGCACCCGTCCACCGTCTACTGTTCATCCAGCCCTCCACACCACGGGGTCCTATTCATCCAGAGGCAACGCCACCGCTCACTGTTCATCCAACCCCCCCCCCCCCCCCGCAACGCTCACTGTTCATCCAATCGATCGGCTTCAGCTAGCAGCAGTAGCAAAGGAATCGCTCGATCGGGTTCAGTTAACAGCCATCGATCGATCGCTCGGGTTCAGTAACGCATAGCCTGCAGTGCAATTGATCGGGTTCAGTTAGAGACCAACGCCTCGCTCGGGTTCAATTAGAGCCAACACCTCGCACACGCGCGTGTACGTGTACGAGAGAAACGCGCATCGCTCGGCCCCCGACCTCCCACCGTAACCGGGAATTCCCCGAAATTTTCCTCGCCCTTGCTTCTACCATGGTTTTTTCCGTCATGGATGGCCCAAAGAATGTCATGCAGCTATCTCTTCGGCCCGCCCAGGACGAAAAGCCCATTTTCTGTCATGATTTTTTTGACATAGAAGTAGGAGCCCACCACATCTATGATGATACCGGGTTTTTTCACAATTATCATCATAGAAGTGTCATATGTATGACAGGAAAAAAATTCGTTCGGCCCAAAATGTCACGGATGTGTCTTTTTTTTGTAGTGTTATTCCTCTGGTGCAGTGCTGTGTTTTGTTTGATGCGTTCCAACAAACGGTTAGTCTCCCGTTTGTTCCTCTTGGCCTCTAGCATGACCTCAGCTAGATAAGGAGGATGAGGCAGGTTCGCATCCCTAGCCCCACTACCTTCAGCCTGCTCTGGGGGAGCAGGGTTGTTGCGGGTGTTGACCATCCTAGGAAAAGAAGACAATGGTTTAGTCTAGAATGATAAGATTTTGACATATAAATGCAGAATGTAAGGGATAACTCGGAATGCAAGATGATCATCCATATGACATGGTAAATACAGAAACTGCTACATTTATTCCATCGTCATACACACCATACAAGGTTTAGTACAAGACCAAATCGAGTACAACTGCGGTGAAAGGAGGATTACATCTCATTGGAGGCATCCCAAGATCCTATACATTATTTTTCTACACCTCCGGAATTTGGTACACTCTAAGTCATATCCCACGAGTCACGCAGGATGGTGGATGATATAACTGTTACAATACTAGTGGTGCTACCATTAGCTCAGACATCTCCGTAGTAATCTTCATAGAGATTACCCCCATGTCCTGGAAGGTGGATGTGATCATCTGGAAACAGTCGATCCTGTGGAGATTCCGGTCCATAAGGACACGGATGTGCCCTTGGTCCAACAAACGGCGGCCGACAAGGTCCACGGGGAGGAGTGATGCCCCTACATCACGCCAATCCATACGATCCGGCAGACTAGACCGCACAGGGTATAGATCCCGCATATCCATATACCCAGCCCGCACAGCAGGTGGAAACCGGGTGAAAGTGGCCCAGTGATCTGACCGGGAGTTGAAAAGCTCCAATCGCAAGGCACGATTTTCACGGTCCTTATCCTCAAGCATCTTTGCGGTAGTGCGGAGTAGCAAATCCTCATGAGAAGAGTTGGTGTAAATAGCTGTGAAGTAACCTTCTGCCCCAGGGAGTGATGCTAGCATATAGCGGAACTCAGTGTTCCAAAGCAAGGCAGTTCTAGCCCGCATAATAGTCATCATTGAATAAGCAGCATCCTGCACGGACATCTCGATGATAACCCCAAGTCCATATGAGAAATGGAGGGGTTTAGTGGATCCAGGATAGGAAGGGAATATCCTGACCATGCAAAGGTATTGGCTTTGATTGAAATCTCTATACTGCTCCTCAACGGTATACTCGGGATACCATCGGTAGCCAGCCTCGATCATTACACGGACCAGCATGGCAGTGTGGCCAGGTACATCGAGGCACTGAGTCAAACGAACAACTTGATTCTGGGTGCGGGAGGCCATCTGAAACACGATGTAATGCAAAGGCATTAGAATTTCTAGCAGAAATTGGACAACATAACGGCTGTAAATGCTCAAAAAAGATTTTGAGACACTTTGCAAAGGATTGCATAGACACTCAAAAACATCATATCAAGGTTCTAGGTCCATCTTATCAACATAATGGGGTAGTAGAACTGAACTAGGCTTCTATCCATCAAACCTATAAGGTACTACTGATTACTAACACGTGAACCTGATAGAGAGAAGAAATCCTAATCCTTAACTGCCGCTGGAGAGAATGGACTGACTCAGATCAGAATGCCATGAGGTAAATGAGTAAAAAGAACCTTACGTTCCAACCCACAATCAATTCCCCTACATATAACTAGAGCATTTCTAGACTCAACATCGACCAGTTTAGCTTGAAGAACCTACAGGCAGTCCGGCTCTGATGTCAATGCTTTCAGGACCCCGACTTAATGCCACACCGATCTAGCATGTAACACTTCATATCACTTTGCGGCCTCACGCACGGTATTCCCACGGGTGTCGCCTTAACTTGCCCGGGACCGTTTGCGCCTTTTAGCACACGTATATGATAGTGTCGCTAGCATCCATATGACAAGGAGCCCGGGCTGACATGGCTAGTCGTGAACCCAAAGTGGCACTAACTTACAGGGATAGGCATACGTGACCCAGCAACGAACGTGTCGGTCATCAGCGAGTGAATCTGGGCTGTAGCACTAGGCTAGCAGGACTCCGGTAAACCGGGCTGTAGCGGGCTAACAGGACTCCGGTACTCAACGCATGACATTTCCCCAAAGGGACAGACTGTAAGTGCATCTAGTGCCCCTTAGTGATTTTGGTGTATTGAAGACTTATAGGTTAAGGGACTAATTTGTTTATGAGTGTACACAGGTCTATAAGTCTATGAGGAGTTTGATATTTACAGAGAAAGTTGACCCCTAAAAATGAATATCTTCGACTGAAGATTTTGGTATTCCTGAAGACTTTCATGAAGACTTTGAAAGTGAAGAAATTGGTGTGTCCATGAAGACTTGATATTCATGCAAGGAATATGAAGCTTGAAGACTTTCGTTTTCATAGTTTTGTTTTTCTCTTTCTTGAGTCATAGGAAACACCGTACTGTTAAAGGGGGTCGAGGAAATACTAAGGAAAAATTTCCATGTGATGCTCAACTCAAAATCCTACACCTACCAATCCCTTCGAGTGAAGCCATTGGAAATCTCATACAGTTCAGTCAATTTCTTCAGTGACAGAGACGAAGTTCTTCTGGTCGCTGAGGAATTTGTTCTGACTGAGGAGTTAGGAATTCTCCAGTGCGAATTGCCTACACAGTGAGGAACATGATAGCCCTGAGGAATTTGAGAGTCAAATTTCCGACCGTTGTTGTGCTTCGCGCCAGCTGTCCCAAAATATCTTATCCACATAACGGTCATATCATTGAAGGGCATTTATGTCTTATCATGTCGGGCTGCTCCCTAGGCTGTAAATAGCCGCCCCCTACAACCACTAGCTGGTTGGCTGCTCCGAGAGAAACTGACACTTGTCATTTGAGAGCAACCCATCCTCCGAGGACTTTGAGAGAAAATCATCGAGTGAGGAAAATCCAAACCCAAACACCCACAAACCCAAAGTGATTGAGCATCACTGAAGAGATAGATCCTGCGTGGATCTGATGCTTGTTACCTTTGAAGACTATGCTTCTTCTAGACGGTTAGGCGTCATGGTCTAGAACATCCAAGAGGAATTGTGGATCGCCGAGTGACCGAAGTCTGTGAAGGTTTGGAAGTCGCCTGAAGACTTACCACGAGTGATTGGACGAGGTCTGTGTGACCTTAGTTCAAGGAGAATACGGTGAGGACTTGGTTTCCTGAGCTGCGTGCTCAGCGACTGGGTGTTCGGGACTGTGTGTCCTCGAGTTTAAATACTCAGCCGCTCCAACCAGACGTACAACTAAGACAGCAGCTGGAACTGGTCTACCAAATCATTGTCTTCACCAACCTTACTGGTTCTATTTCCTCAACTCTTTCATTTCCTCATTACTGTGTTGAGTGATTGTTCATATCTGTGTTTGGAGACTTTGACTGAAGACTTTCTCAATTTCCTCAGTTCAATTTCTTCAGTCTGTCTGTCTTCATCTTGTGTTATCCTGTGTTTACACTTTCTGTACTCTGTGTTTGTCTTCATTTCATCATGATGACTATGTGTGTATTCTGTCATGCTTACTTCTGAGTACTTATTCCACTACAAGTAGTTCTTCGCTAAGGAATTTACTCACCGGCAAATTCCTCAGTGAAGAATTCATAAAAATCGCCTATTCACCCCCTGAGAGAGTCCCGGACTAGGGGGTGTCCGGATAGCCGAACTATCATCATCGGCCGGACTCCAAGACTATGAAGATACAAGATTGAAGACTTCGTCCCGTGTCCGAATGGGACTTTCCTTGGTGTGGAAGGCAAGCTTGGCGATACGGATATGTAGATCTCCTACCATTGTAACCGACTTCGTGTAACCCTAGACCTCTCCGGTGTCTATATAAACCGGAGGGTTTTAGTCCATAGGACACAACAACAATCATACCATAGGCTAGCTTCTAGGGTTTATCCTCCTTGATCTCGTGGTAGATCCACTCTTGTACTACCCATGTCATCAATATCAATCAAGCAGGAGTAGGGTTTTACCTCCATCGAGAGGGCCCGAACCTGGGTAAAAAACATCGTGTCCCTTGTCTCCTGTTACCATCCGCCTAGACGCACAGTTCGGGACCCCCTACCCGAGATCCGCCGGTTTTGACACCGACATTGGTGCTTTCATTGAGAGTTCCTCTGTGTCGTCACCGATAGGCTCGATGGCTCCTTCGATCATCAACTACAATGACACAGTCGAGGGTGAGACTTTTCTCCCCGGACAGATCTTCGTATTCGGCGGCTTTGCACTGCGGGCCAATTCGCTTGGCCATCTGGAGCAGATCGAAAGCTACGCCCCTGGCCGTCAGGTCAAATTTGGAAGTCTGAACTTCACTGCTGACATCCACGGAGACTTGATCTTCGATGGATTCGAGCCACAGCCGAGCGTGTCGCACTGTCACGATGGGCATGATTTAGCTCTGCTGCCGGACAGTGCCCTGGAGGCCGCACATGAGTCCGCTCCGACCCTTAATTCGGAGCCGGCTGCGCAGATCAAGGACGGGTGGCTAGACACCGCCTCAGGGGCTGCTACCTCTACGACGATGGAGCCGAATACCTACCTTGTCCCTTGTGAAGCTCGTGACTCCGAGGTGCCGGACTCCTCGCCGGACTCCGAACCCCTTGCGCCCCTACCAATCGAATCCGGTTGGGCGCCGATCATGGAGTTCACCGTTGCGGACATCTTTCAGCACTCACCTTTTGGCGATATCCTGAATTCGCTAAAGTATCTGTCGTTATCAGGAGAGCCCTGGCTGGATCACGGTCAGGCCGGTTGGGATGCGGACGACGAAGAAATTCAAAACCCACCCACCACCCACTTCGTAGCCACTGTCGACGACCTAACCGTCGTGCTAAACTTCGACTCCAAAGACATCGACTATATGGACGACGATGCCGGAGACGACCAAGAACCAGCGCCTACTGGGCACTGGAAAGCCACCTCAACTCACGACGTATACATGGTGCATACACCAAAAGGAAGAGATAACGAGGAACAACGGGACGTGGCGAAGGATAATTCCCCCGAAAAACAACCAAAACGGCGACGCAAGGGCCGCCCGAAGTCCCGCCTCGATAACAACAGCACCCATACTGACCCAGCTGTAGAGCAGGGCAAACCAGTGGACGACAAACATGCCACCAAGCAACCATCCGAACAGGATGAATTGGACGAGCAACCCATCCCCGGCGAAAACAACAGTCCAGACGATCTCACACCGGACACATCACCGGAGCATAAGAACCTTCACAAAAGGCTCGTCGCCACTGCAAGAAGTTTGAAGAAGCAGAAGCGGAAGCTCAAAACAGCGGAAGACGTACTCAGAATGAGATGGAGCAAAGTACTCAAGACCGCAGATAAATACGGAGATAGTCACCAAGCAAAGAGCTACCCGAAGCGCAAGCTATTGCCCGAATTTGACGAGGAGGCCGTAGAGCCCCCATAGTCAAAAAACAAAGAGGCCGCCTGGCCAGATAGACGACCAGATGACAGGCTAAGATTGGCAAGAGGCATCGCACACAAGCCGGCACACGATCCACATAAGGATCCTCGCAAAAAGGATGGCCCGGTCAGGTCCATCTATGGGCCAAAAAAGAAGGCTCCAGGAAGCAACACAACACGCCGAGTGTTCGAAGATAACGGCACACCTAAATACAGGGGCGCCGCACACCCACTATGTTTCACCGATGAGGTACTGGATCATGAATTTCCAGCGGGATTCAAGCCCGTAAACATAGAGGTATACGACGGAACAACAGACCCCGAAGTCTGGATTGAGGATTACATCCTACACATACATATGGCTAGAGGAGACGATCTCCATGCCATAAAATACCTACCCCTCAAGCTCAAAGGGCCAGCTCGGCATTGGCTCAAAAGCCTCCCAGAAAATACCATTGGAAGTTGGGAAGAGCCCGAGGATGCGTTTCGAGCAAATTTTCAGGGGACTTATGTCCGCCCTCCGGATGCAGACGATTTAAGTCACATAACTCAACAGCCCGGAGAGTCAGCACGCAAATTCTGGATCAGGTTCCTCACCAAAAAGAACCAAATAGTCGACTGTCCGGACGCTGAAGCCTTAGCAACCTTTAAACATAACGTCCGAGACAAATGGCTCGCTAGACACCTCGGCCAGGAAAAACCAAGAACAATGGCCGCGCTAACAAGCCTCATGACCCGCTTTTGCGCGGGGGAAGATAGCTGGCTGGCAAGATGCAGCACCAGCGACCCGAGTACATCTGAGGTCAGGGATGGAAATGGGAAATCACGACGCAGAAAAGATCAGCGACGAAATAAGGAAAATGGCCCAAATAGCACGGCGGTCAACGCCGGGTTCAAAAGCGCTCGGCCGAATAACAAAACACTGCCCCTTAAGGACAACAGTGACGAGCTATCCAACCTAAACAAAATCTTGGATAGGATATGTCAAATCCATAGTACCCCCGGGAAGCCTGCAAACCATACCCACAGAGATTGTTGGGTCTTCAAGCAGTCCGGCCGACTTAACGCCGAACACAAGGGGCTCGACACACCAAGCAAAGACAATGACGAACCCCACAAGCAGCGCGCCGGAAAACAGAAGACTTTCCCACTAGAAGTCAAAACAGTGAACTCACTTCACGTGATAACAAGGAAAAATAGTGCGGCACCTACTAAAGCACGTGCCGCACGGTCCACCCCAGCAGAGCCCCGAAATTGGATGTCAAAACCAATTACTTTCGACCATCAGGATTACTCCAGAAGTATTCGAAACGCAGGAGGGACTGCTTTGATATTGGATCCCATAATCGACGGACTATAATTCACACAAGTCCTAATGGATGGCGGCAGTGATATAAACCTGCTATACCAGGACACCATCCACAGAATGGGGATAGACCGTACCAAAATTCGCCATAGCAGCACTTCCTTCAAAGGAGTGACGCCAGGCCTTTATGCCAATTGTACAGGCTCTGTACTACTAGAGGTTGTGTTCGGTTCATCCGACAACTTCCGTCGTGAAAAGCTAATCTTCCATATCGCCCCATTCAAAAGTAGCCATCAAGCACTACTGGGACGCGAAGCTTTCGCCCGCTTTAACGCAATACCGCATTACGCGTCTCTTACACTTAAAATGCCCGGTCCACGCGGCATAATCTCATTAAAGGGTAACTTCGAGTGTTCCTCGACCACGGAAAACGTGAGACTGCTTTGACAGCCACACACTAATCCGGCCTTGCTGATCAAAGCCCCTAAAAACATGTCATTCAGACCTCGGACACGGTTAGGCGAGTCCGGTATAAATAAACAAGGGGCTTCATAGCCACATACCTCTTTACAAGGGGCTGCACGCAGGAACAATGAGAGCCAATAAAGCTCAACTTTATTCATCTTCCAAATCATACTCTGTTTTAAATACATTTTTTGCACGATATGTTTTCCAAACTAGGTTCTTCTCTTTTATAGATGAACCACGTGCTACACCCATCCAGGATACAGCACAACGGAGAAACAGGCGCAGACGTGCAGCAGGGGCCCGTTGCAAGGATTCTTTTCAGATTAAGACCCTGCGTAAACCTTTTTTACTGTCTCTTGTTGATACACATCCCCTGTTTTCATACCATAACCGAGGAGGAGGTTGGCGTTTTGGCATGGGCCGCGTCAGAAGTTTTCGCCCGTACCTGGACACTAGGGGCTTAGGGCATTGTTCTGCCCGTTATCATAAAGACCGAATACCTCAGGGAGTGTTCGGCGTCTCGAGTTAGGCCCTATATGCATCAGCTCCGAATCATGTCTTTGGTCAAATGTTGGGTTTGCCCGGCTCCTGTGTTTTGCTGCCTTACGTTCCGCTCCATCGGCTAACGCGCCACCAGGAGAACTACTGCGATTGTGCCCCGGTTCAGCCGGAGAGCGCGGTGCCTCAAGGGGCTATATAGTAGCCGCACCATCGAGTTCCTATGGCTAAGTGAAAGTGATAAAGCATTATAGTCCGGTTGCCTAGTTTGCTACGCTATCACGTCCTTCAAAGGACCAAGACATTGGATTAAGTGTGAAAATGCGCTTTTTTTTCAAACACCCCCGCACCATGTGCGTGGGGGCTGAAGCCAAAGACTGCCATCTTTCAGGTTATACATACATATACATTAACGGCCGCACAGGAGATATTTCAATACTTGAACGCACAAGTATAAAAAGCCGTTACATTATAAATATGGTTTCACAAATCATATAGGTCATTTGAACATAACATTTTTCGAGCACTGCGACCCTATTAAACGAGCGCCCTGCAGGACTTCCTCAAAATAGTGCTCGGCGGGTAATTGGCTTTTATCCGAACCCCGGGATGCAACATCGGTGGCATCCATCTCCGAGTATGTCTTAACACGGGCGAGAGCCATCCGCGCACCCTCTATGCATGCCGACCGCTTCATTGCCTTGATATGCGGCACCGCGCCAAGGAATTGCTGCAATAAGCCAAAATAACTCTTCGACTTGGGCCTTTCCGGCCACAGATGAGCCACCACATCCGTCATGGCAAATCCGGACAATCTATTCGGCTCATCCCACTCAGCCAACCGATCGGTCAACGGAAGTGGACGCTCCGGACTATGGAATTGAGACCAAAAAAGCTCTTCCATTTCATGATCCTTTTGGCTTTAGAAGTGCACGACTGCGTCCGCCGCACTCGCCGCCAAATTCAGATAAGGATCCTTCGCACCCCACAACTGGCCCAACTGAGCATACTTCGGATCCGTGAACTTCCTACGCAGCAGAAAGGGCTTTCCAGCCGCAATGTCTCCAGCCTGACGCAGTTCCTCCTTTATAGCCCGCATTGCAGAACGGGCATCCTTGGCTTTGGCGGTGGCCTTCTTTAGGTTCTCTTGCTCCGCCTGGCGTTCTCTTTCAAGAACCTCATAGCGGTCAGTAGCACCTTTTAGTTTCACGGCCATTCCAGCCATCTCCTCCCTGCTTCGGCAGTGAGTAGCCTTTTCGGCTTTTAGCTCCTCCGCTGCCTTCGAGGCAGCCGCATCACTTTTTCTGGCTTGCTCCTTGGCTCGAGCAAGCTCTGCCCGAAGGTCTTCCACAGCAGCGGCACCATCTGCATCAAGCATACATGTTGTAAGGAGCGGGCATCAGCTCCCTTACCAGGTGACCACGGAGAAAGCACCTACCTTGTGACTCGTCAAGTCATTTATTGACCAGCGCGATGTCCGCATCCGCAACGTCGAGTTGCCGCTTCAGCTCGGCAACTCTATCAGTCCGGCTGGCCACCGAGCGTTCCATCACCTGCGTAGGAAAGGTGACATTTTATAACTGAGATTATGATCCTCGGCACGTTGTCGCTTTCGACAACATACCGAGTCTCAGGGGCTACTATCTATACAGGGCGCACTCTATGTGCAAAACTATCAAAAGGTATGTCATCTTTTGCGTACCTCAAACCCCGTCAGTAAATTTCTGACGGCCTCATGCAACCCGCTTTCGGCGGATGAGATCCTTTCAATCACCGTACTCATTAATGTGCGGTGATCTTCTGAGATAGACGCCCTCTCGAGCAGATCCTGCAGCTCCACCGGCCGTACTCGAGTGGGTGCCGAACTCTCCGGCCCCACCGGACTCGGGGAGACCCTCCGTGACAACACCTCAGGGTTGTCCGCCCCGCCTGACGGGGCGGCAGATGGAGGCGTTTCGCTCTCCATCATCTCTGGACGAAGGTCCCCCGAGGATGAGCTCTGCTGCGAAGGGCTGAGATCCGAACTACAAGGTAAAAACTTCGGTTATCCTTAGAAACAAAATAGGGATGTCCCTTATTACAAAACTCCCCTTTTTTCTAATTATGGCTCGCTGAAGGGCTGATTCCTTTGGGGAGACTGTGCGGCCGGGACTCCTCACAGCACAGGACCTTCTGGTGCAGATTTCTTTCCCTGCTTTGAGGCCTTGGCCTCCGGGTCTTCGGAAGCGGTCCTCTTCTCCCCCTGGAGGGAGGGATTATTGATTCCCCCCTTGCTGAGAGCCTCCTTAGCAGAGGTGGTAGTTTCCCTGTTCCCCCCTTCACCCTCCTCTGAAGGCTCTACCTCCAACATTTTGATTAACACAGGATCCGGCGTGGTCTCAAGGAGGGGGGCCGGACACCGTATCAGTTTTGCTTGCGCTATCCACTCCTGTCCAAGGGATAGCTGGTTAAAAGCCAAATCAATGATAAATAAAAGGACGATATGTCCAGACACAGGGCTACTTACTTGAGTATCCGGGCGATTGCAGCTTAAGCCAGCGTCCTCGGTCAATTCCGGACACATCCCTTGTGATCCGAAGAATAGTTTTGTCAGGACCCCGACTCAATGTCACATCGATCTAGCCTGTAACACCTCATATCACTTTGCGGCCTCACGCACGGTATCCCCACGGGTGTCACCTTACCTTTGCCCGGGACCGTTTGCGCCTTTTGGCACACGTATATGATAGTGTCGCTAGCATCCATATGAAAAAGGAGCCCGGGCTGACATGGCTAGTTGTAAACCCAAAGTGGCACCGACTTACAGGGACAGGCATCCATGACCCAGCATCGAACGTGTCGGTCATCAGCAAGTAAGTTCCGGGCTGTAGCACTGGGCTAGCAGGACTCCGGTAAACCGGGCTGTAGCGGGCTAACAGGACTCCGGTACTCAATGCGTGACATTTCCCCGAAGGGACAGACACAGGAACAAAGAAGGACACATGCCGGCCAGCCAAGTGTTCCGGAGCAGTAGCAAGCTACCATGGCTCAGTGGAATCACTAGGAGACATTTCCCGGTAAGAGAGGCTACTAAAGATAAACAACTAGATAGTCAGATCCCACACATACCAAGCATTTCAATCATACACACAATATGCTCGATATGTGCAAATACAACAAGGCATCACAACATGACTCTATGACACAAGTACTTTATTTAAAGGCTCAGAGAGCCATACATAGCATACACACAAGTACGGGTCACACGACCCAGCACTCAAGTCATACAGTCATACAAACCAGCAGCGGAAGTAACATGTCTGAGTACAGACAACTAGTAAAATACAAGAGGCTTAGAAAGCCTAACTATACTACGTGGTCCTTCACAAGCTCAGGATCACCACCTGGGCCTTAGCCTACTCATTGATGTCAACGTCTACGAAGAACCCATCAGAAGGGGTTGCAGCGTCTTCTGTAAAAATGTAAATTATAGCAACATGAGTACAAAGGTACTCAGCAAGACTTACATCAGATCCTACATACATGCACATTATCAAGAAGGGTTGGTGGAGTTATTGCAGCAAGCTAGCTTTGACTCTTGGCTAAGCTATCCTACGAGACTCCAACTTGAAATGGTTTTGCGCACACGAGTCCACTACTCATCACTCAATACACTACCGAGAATCCACCTCCGTCTTCCTACGGAAGAGCCATCCTCGGCACTCACGCTTATCTGGAGGCTTTTAGTAGTTTCCATTTACTTGTCTATGAACTGTATAGGCAACCAAGTAGTCCTTTACCGCGGACGCGGCTATTCGAATAGATTAGGTTAACCCTGCAGGGGTGTACTTCTTCATACACGCTCTCACCACTTACCGTCGTTTACACGACATGTACTCGGCAACCTTCAAGCGGAAGCCCAACGTGGGTGTCGGCCACGACCTACCTAAACACCTAAGTCTCTAGTCCAGGTTTATCGCCTATTTGGGTTCCATCCATGAGGAGATCTGGCCAAAGTTTCGCTCACGGCCCCAAACGATGTGAACAGGGTTCCCGAGATACCAAACGGGCATCCGGTACACCCGGCCACGTACCTACCGCATCACAGCCCACCCCTACGGTCAGCGCTGTCCACGGCCTCCAGTAGGCTACAAACACCAGAAACTACTTGCAACTCCTGGACAGAAGACTAGGGTGAATAAGAAGCCGAGAGGGTCCATTGGTTTCGGGCCCAATGCATGGTAGTAGCTAAATCTTAAATCACACATACAGATCTCAGTGCTTAAGGACGGCCTCAATGAAACAACCCACCATGTACTCCTACATGGCCTCTCATCGATACCTTTACCAAATCGTGTTCAACACACCACTCAAACTGATATGATCATTTCACTCTAGCCCATCACCCAGATGAACCAGACCTGACACGACTCTAAGCATAGCAGGCATAGCAAGGTAGGAACAACACATACATATGGCTCAATCAACTCCTACACATGCTAGTGGGTTTCATCTAGTTACTGTGGCAATGACAGGTCATGCAGAGGAAATGGGTTCAACTACCGAAGCACACAGCAGTTTGAAACGCGTTGTCTTAATGCAGTAAAAGAGAGCAAGAGCGAGAACATGCGATTGTATCGATATGATCAAACGGTTGGTTGCTTGCCTGATGGGTCGATGCACTGATACGGTTCTTCGCTAGGGTAATCACGGTACTCCTCGGAGGCAGAACCTGCCGCAAAGAACACCGATACATAGCCATCACCAAACAATGTGCGACAATATGATGCATGCATGAAACATGGCAATATGAGTGTGTTGGGCTAGTGCAACTAAGACCAGAAGGGTTTGAACCAATTTGAACCAAAGATTCAAATTTCAAACTCATACATGGCCCTTTAAAGTGTTTTATCTTGTTTTGCATTAAACATCAAGTTAACTTGTTTAATCATGCATGAAAACAGTACAGATGGAAGGATTGGATTTTTCTGATCATTTTACATATATAACTTGTATGATTTGGAGTTACAGATTAAAAGTTATGAATTTTTGAAGTTTAAACTATATTCTGGAATTTCCTGTATTAGAATAAATCCAGAAATTGATTTATTGCGTCAGCATGAGGTCATGCTGACCTCAGCAAGTCAACAGACCCGGTCCAGTCAAACCTGACGCGTGGGGCCAAGGTGTCAGGGTCATTAGATTAGTTAAAGTTTAATTAAAACTAAACTAGGTTAATTAACAGGGCTGGGCCCCACCTGTCAGCGACTCAACGGAGTCAACCAGGGCCCTCCCGTGGTCAAAACAGGCCAGCGGCGCCGGCGTTTAGCCGCCGGCTAGCCCGACGCGGCGGCGGAAAGTGGTTTTGGCCGTTCCGGCCACCAAATGGGTCGCGGAGGGCATCGGGATGGAGCTGAGGACGAGCCGGAGCTCTTGGCGGAGTCAGTTGGGGTCGGGGTGGCCGGAGTTGGCGCCGGCGACGACTTTGGCGGCGACCGGAGCTCGGGTGAGAGCGAACTCGGGCTAGGGTGTGCGGAGAGGTGCGGGGAGTGCATGGTTAGGCTCAGCGCGGCGTGTTGAGTGCGTTGGACACCGTGGAGTGGCCGGAGGATGGCCGGGAGCACGTCGGCGACGAGATCCGCGGCGGTGCGTGCGGGTGATCTTTGTGTGGTGGCTACACGGCTCGGGAGTGAGAGGGGAAGGGTAGGAGGAGTAGCTAGGCTCACTGGGCACTCGTAGGGGCCACCGGCGGGGTCGGGGACGAGCTGAGACGGCGGCGACGTTGAAAGGGATCTCCGGCGACGGCGAACTCGGGCGAGGTCGGTGCGGTGGACTCGGGCCTTGCGAGGGCTCGGGGCTTGACTAGCTCGACGAAGTGGACGGCGGCGGAGCTCCTGGACACGGCGGCACGGCGTGGGGTTGACGGAGGGCGTGGCTACGGCGAGGGGGTGGCGGCGATGGCGTCGGCCATGGCTGGGGAGCGCGAGGGGGAGTTGCTGGAGAGGAGAGGGGGTGTCTGGGGGGTTCAGGGGAGAGAGGGGGAGCGATCCACGGAGTTAGCCGGGCGAGAGAAGCAACGAGGCGGCGAGCAGGTGCGTGGCACCCATGCGGTGCTCGCCGTCGAGCACCTGCCTGCCTGCCTGGCCGGCAAGCAGCTCGCTGGCGCGGCGCTGGGCTGGGCCGGCAGGTGGGCTGGTTAGCGGGCGCCAGGTAAGTTTTCCTTTTCCTGTTTTTTTCTTTTTCTATTATTCTGCAACTTTGTTGAATTAATAAAAATACTTAGGCAACTCCTAAAATCACCAAACTACTCCTGGTCCATAGTTCGATTATTTCCAACATGAAACATTTTAGTTTGGAGATATTTGAGCACTTGAAATATTTTATATAATTTTAAGTGCCCAAACTCAAATATTTATGATTTAATTCAGAGACCCTAGGATGACCTAGGAAATTGTGCATCACTTTTGGCAGAGGTTCTGAACCAAGACAAAAATGATGGACATTTTAGAAGGGCATTTCAGGTTCATTGAAAAAGTTTTTAGTAAACCCTAGTTGGTTTCAGAGGGGGCTGGGGGTTCTGTCATCCCCATTTCAAGTTTCTGATGAAAAAAATAGACATGATGCAACACTCTAATGCATAACTAGCTAGGGTGTGACAACTCACCCCCACTCAAAAGAATCTCGTCCCGAGATTTGGGTTCCTCCGGAAGAAGGCGGGATACTCAAGTCGAAGACGATCCTCCCTTTCCCAAGTTGCTTCCTTCTCAGAATGGTGCGACCATTGAACTTTGAGAAACTTGATATTATGACGTCGAGTGGTACGCTCGGCCTGATCGAGGATACGAACAGGGTACTCTCGATACGTGAGATTATCTTGGAGATCAAGCGTTTCGTGGTCCACTCCACGGATAGGATCCGAGAAGCAACGCCTGAGTTGAGAAATGTGGAAGACATCGTGGACTCTGGAGAGATGCGGAGGTAGTTCCAATTGGTAGGCAACTTCTCCTCGTTTAGCGAGAATGCGAAAAGGTCCAATGTAACGAGGAGCCAATTTGCCTTTGATAACGAAACGATGGGTTCCCTTCAGAGGAGTAACCCGAAGGTAAGCCTTCTCGTCAACCTCGAAAGTCATAGCCTTATGTTTTCGGTCATATTGACTCTTTTGACGAGATTGGGCTGTTTTCAACTTTTCACGAACGATGTGAACTTGCTCTTCTGCTTCCTGGATCATATCCGGGCCAAAGAATTGTCTTTCCCCGGTTTCTGACCAATTAAGGGGTGTTCGACACCGTCGTCCATAGAGAACATCAAAAGGGGCTTTACCCAAGCTAGACTGATAGCTGTTGTTATAAGCGAATTCGGCAAATGGGAGGCATTTCTCCCAATCCATTCCGAATGAGATAACAGAAGCTCGAAGCATGTCTTCTAGAATCTGGTTGACGCGTTCTACTTGACCACTTGATTGAGGGTGAAAAGCGGTGCTAAAGGAAAGGCGGGTTCCCATAGCATTTTGGAAACTTTCCCAAAATCGAGAGGTGAAAAGACTTCCTCGATCCGAGTTAATTTCCAACGGAACACCATGGAGAGACACTATTCGGGAGATGTACAAGTCTGCTAACTGACTAGCAGTTATACTCTCACGAACAGGTAGAAAATGGGCCACTTTGGAAAGGCGATCGATAACGACGAAGATAGCATTATTCCCTCTATTGGTCCTGGGAAAACCGGTGATGAAGTCCATACCAATTTTATCCCATTTCCATTCAGGGATAGCTAGGGGTTGAAGGGTGCCAGCAGGCCGTTGATGCTCTGCTTTTACACGACGGCAGACGTCACAATTAGCAATATACTGAGCAATTTCTCTCTTCATCCTAGTCCACCAGAACCTCTGGCGTAGGTCCTGATACATCTTAGTGCTACCGGGATGAATAGTGAGAGGAGATTCATGAGCTTCCCTAAGGATCAATCGCCTCAGGTTTCGCACCTTGGGAACCACTAGCCGATTCCCGAAGTATACGACCCCTTGATCATCAATGGAGAAACAATTCGCAACTCCTTTATGGATGTTTCTCTTGATGCGGGAAATTCCCGGATCTACTTTCTGTGCTTTGATGATCTGATCCGTAAGGGTAGGTTTCGCCACCAAGGTGGAAAGGAATCCTTGAGGAACAATGTGGAGATTAAGTTTCCGAAATTCCTCATGGAGAAGTGGTTGACTTTGTTGCAACATTAGGTTATTGCAATAAGATTTACGACTTAGCGCATCAGCCATGACATTGGCTTTCCCTGGGGTGTAAGTTATTCCTAAGTCGAAATCTGTGATCAACTCGACCCAACGTCTTTGCCTGAGATTCAAATCCGGTTGGGTGAATATGTACTTCAGACTTTGGTGATCAGTGTAGATCTCGCAACGATTACCGAGGAGGTAATGTCGCCAGGTTTTAAGTGCATAGACTACAGCTGCAAGCTCTAGGTCATGAGTAGGATAATTCTCCTCATGTGGGTGCAATTGCCGTGAAGCGTAAGCAATTACGTGTCGATCTTGCATGAGAATACAGCCTAGTCCTTGTCGCGAGGCGTCGCAGTAGATAACAAAGTCCTTAGAGAAATCTGGCGGTACCAGTACGGGAGCAGATGTCAGGCGTCTTTTCAGCTCCTGAAAGCTGTGCTCACATTGTGGAGTCCATTCGAACCTTTTATCTTTCTTGAGGAGTTCGGTTAGAGGTTTAGCAACTTTGGAGAAATTCTCGACAAAGCGACGGCAATAGCTCGCTAGGCCAAGGAAGCTCCGAACTTGCTTAACCGATTCAGGTCGAGTCCAATTAAGGACGGCTTGAACTCGCTCAGGGTTAACGGCAATACCTTTACCAGATATTACATGACCCAGGTAGGTTACTTCTGACAACCAAAATTCGCATTTAGAAAATTTGGCATAAAGGCGATGCTCTCGAAGTTTCTTCAACACTAGCCTTAGATGTTCGGCATGTTCTTCCTCGTTCTTGGAGTAGATGAGTATATCATCGAGGTAAACCACGACGAATTTATCCAAATACTCCATGAAGATTGAGTTCATTAACCGGGAAAAGGTGGCTGGAGTGTTGGTTAAACCGAAAGACATGACGGTGTACTCGTATTGGCCATAACGAGTAACAAAAGCCGTTTTCGGAATGTCCCCGTTCCTGATTTTGATTTGATGGTAGCCCAACCTCAAATCCATTTTAGAAAAGACTGAGGATCCAGCGAGCTGATCATACAGGTCGTTGATCCTGGGGAGCGGGTACTTGTTCTTAATTGTGACCAGGTTAACCGGTCGATAATCTACAACCATCCGGTCCGTACCATCCTTCTTCTTGACGAAGAGAACGGGGCAAGCCCAAGGAGATGAACTAGGTCGGATGAAACCCTTTTTCAAGGACTCATCGAGTTGTTTCTTAAGCTCGGCTAGCTCTAGTGGTGCCATCTTATAGGGTCTTCTAGCAATCGGGACGGTTCCTGGAATGAGGTCTATTACGAACTCAACATCCCTGTCGGGTGGAACACCTGGCAATTCCTCTGGGAAGACATCCGGAAAATCACGGACTACCGGAACGTCCTCAAGGTCTGGCAAAGGGCTGGCGTTAAGGGAATATAACTGTTGCTTGGCTATTCGGGTCAAGACATTGACTATCTTCCCCGAAGGATGGGTGAGTTGAACAGTCCTAGAGAAGCAATCAATTTTGGCATGATGGGCTGACATCCAGTCCATACCCAAAATGATATTAATATCCGAAGATTTGAGAGCTATCAAAGATGCAAGGAAAACAAGTCTGTCGACTTGGATTTCATTTCCATGGCTTACTCTAGAAGTTTGCCATCTAGAACCAGGAGTGGAAATTTCCATGGTAGAAGGCATGTCACAGAAGGCGGTGTTATGCAAGCGAGCATAGTTTTCGGATATGAATGAATGAGATGCTCCAGTATCAAAAAGAACAGATGCCGGGTGGCAATTAACAAGGAGCGTACCGAGAACGACGTTGGGGTCCTCTTGAGCTTCTTCGGCAGAGATACAGTTGACATGGCCACGTGCAGCAGTGGCCGGCTTGGCGTAGAACACTTTCCCTGTCGGCTTGCCACGGCCAACAGTTTTTGCTGTCTGGTTGGGGTTGGTTTGGGGGCACTCGCGCATATAGTGGCCTGATTCCCCACACTTGAAACAAGTCACGGAACTGGTGCGTGGAGGAGCATTATTGGTTGGACCACCATAGGGCTTGGCTGGTGCATATTGTTGAGCTGGGCGAGGCGCCTGAAAGGATGGCCTCGGTGTATATCTGGGTGGCAGGGCAGTGTTAGGCACCCACACGCGGCGCTTCTGGGGTCCAGCACCGGATGAAGAACCCAAATCACGGCCATGCTTGCGTGATGCATCGAAATCAGTCTGTCCCGTCTCAGCACTGATGGCTTTATTCACAAGCTTCTGAAAAGAGGTGCACTCATGCAGACGGAGGTCACGGCGGAGCTCAGGACTAAGTCCCTTACGGAACCTTGCCTGCTTCTTGGCATCGGTAGAAACTTCCTCAGTTGCATAACGTGCAAGGTTACCGAACTCCCTGCTGTAAGCGTCAACAGAGAGTCGACCTTGAGTGAAGCTACAGAACTCCTCACGTTTACGATCCATGAGACCCTCCGGAATGTGATATTCACTGAAAGCCTTGCTGAATTCAGCCCAAGTAGTGACGTGGCCCGCTGGGCGCATAGCTTCATAATTCTCCCACCAGAGACTGGCGGGGCCTTCAAGATGATATGCAGCAAAGGTGACCTTATCAGCCTCAGCTACCAGCGCAGAACGCAGTTTGTGAGTAATGCTGCGAAGCCAGTCATTGGCGTCGAGAGGCTCGACGGAGTGGTGGAAGGTAGGCGGGTGTAACTTGATGAAATCACTGAGTGACACCAAGTTATTTCTCTGATGGTGTGCTGTGTTCTGTTCGATGCGCTCCAACAAACAGTTGGTCTCCCGCTTGTTTCTCTCGGCTTCCAGCATAACTTCGGCTAGAGAAGGAGGGTGAGGCAGATTTGCATTCCTGACTTCACTGCCTTCGGCCTGCTCTTGGGGAGCAGGGTTTTTGCGCGTGTTAACCATCCTAGGAAAAACAAGACAATGGTTAGGTCCAGGATGATAAGATTTGGCACAGAAATGTAGAATGTAATGGATAACTCGGAATGCAGGATGATCATCTGTATGACATGGTAGATACAGAACTGCTTCTTTATTCCATCGTCATACACACCATACAAGGTTTTAGTACAAGACCAAACAAAGTACTACTACGGTGAAAGGGAGATTACATCTCATCGAAGGCATTCCAAGCTCCTATACATTATTTTTCATACACCTCCGGAATGACTACACACTAAGTCATATTCCACAAGTCACGCAGGACAGCGGAAATGCAACTGTTACATTACTAGTGGAACTACTACTAACTCAGACGTCTCCGTAGTAGTCCTCGTAGAAGTCACCTCCATAACCTGGAAGTTCAACGTGAGCATCCGGAAACAGACGATCTCGCAGAGCTTGTGGACCAAAAGGGCTAGGGTGAGGTCTTGGACCAACAAACGGTGGCCTGCGGGGACCACGAGGTGGGGTGATGCCTCCCACATCACGCCAATCCATCATGTCCGGCATAGCAGACCTAACAGGATACAGATCTCTCATATCCATGTATCCAGCTTGCACAGCCGGTGCAAACCGAGTCAAGGTGGCCCAATGATCAGCGCGGGTATTGAAGAGCTCCATTCTCAAGGCCCGGTTTTCACGGTCCTTGTCCTCGAGCAACTCAGCAGTGGTGCGAGTTAGTGAATCCTCCTGAGTGGGGTCAGCATAGATAGCCTGGAGATACCCTTGTGCTCCCGGAAGTGATGATGGCATATACCGGAAATCAGAGTCTCGAAATTGGCCAGTCTTGACTCGCATGATGGTCATCATAGAGTAGGCGGCATCCTGCACAGCCATCTCAACAGTAACCCCGAGTCCGTAGGAACAGTGAAGAGCCTCGGTAGAACCAGGATAAGATGGAAATATCCTGACAGTGCAAAGATACTGGCTTTGATTAAAATCTCGAAATTGCTCTTCGACCGTGTACTCAGGATACCAACGGTATCCAGCCTCAGTCATTACCCTGACCAACATAGCAGTATGGCCGGGTACATCAATGCATCGGGTCAGGCGAACCACTTGATTTTGGTCGCGAGTGGCCATCTGAAAGCACAACCATAATGCAAAGGCATTAGAATTTCTAGCAAAATTTCGACAGCATAACAGCTGTAAATGCTCAAAAAGGATTTTGAGACATTTGACAAGGATTCCATACACACTCAACAGCATCATATCAAAGTTCCAGGTCCAACTTAGCAACATAATGTGGAAGTAGAACTGAACTAGGCTTGTATCCATCAAACCTATAAGGTACTACTGATTAGTAACACGTGAACCTGATAGAGAGAAGAGATCCTAATTCCTTAACCCCCGGTGGAAGAATAGACTGACTCAGATCAAAATGTCATAAGATAAAGGAGTAAAAAGAGCCTTACGTACCAACCCACAAACAATTTCCCTACATATAACTAAAGAATTTCTAGACTCAACATCGACCAGTTTGGCTTGGAGAACCTACAGGCAGTCCGACTCTGATGCCAACGCTGTCAGGACCCCGACTCAATGTCACATCGATCTAGCCTGTAACACCTCATATCACTTTGCGGCCTCACGCACGGTATCCCCACGGGTGTCGCCTTACCTTTGCCCGGGACCGTTTGCGCCTTTTGGCACACGTATATGATAGTGTCGCTAGCATCCATATGAAAAAGGAGCCCGGGCTGACATGGCTAGTTGTAAACCCAAAGTGGCACCGACTTACAGGGACAGGCATCCATGACCCAGCATCGAACGTGTCGGTCATCAGCAAGTAAGTTCCGGGCTGTAGCACTGGGCTAGCAGGACTCCGGTAAACCGGGCTGTAGCGGGCTAACAGGACTCCGGTACTCAATGCGTGACATTTCCCCGAAGGGACAAACACAGGAACGAAGAAGGACACATGCCGGCCAGCCAAGTGTTCCGGAGCAGTAGCAAGCTACCATGGCTCAGTGGAATCACTAGGAGACATTTCCTGGTAAGAGAGGCTACTAAAGATAAACAACTAGATAGTCAGATCCCACACATACCAAGCATTTCAATCATACACACAATATGCTCGATATGTGCAAATACAACAAGGCATCACAACATGACTCTATGACACAAGTACTTTATTTAAAGGCTCAGAGAGCCATACATAGCATACACACAAGTACGGGTCACACGACCCAGCACTCAAGTCATACAGTCATACAAACCAGCAGCGGAAGTAACATGTCTGAGTACAGACAACTAGTAAAATACAAGAGGCTTAGAAAGCCTAACTATACTACGTGGTCCTTCACAAGCTCAGGATCACCACCTGGGCCTTAGCCTACTCATTGATGTCAACGTCTACGAAGAACCCATCAGAAGGGGTTGCAGCGTCTTCTGTAAAAATGTAAATTATAGCAACATGAGTACAAAGGTACTCAGCAAGACTTACATCAGATCCTACATACATGCACATTATCAAGAAGGGTTGGTGGAGTTATTGCAGCAAGCTAGCTTTGACTCTTGGCTAAGCTATCCTACGAGACTCCAACTTGAAATGGTTTTGTGCACACGAGTCCACTACTCACCACTCAATACACTACCGAGAATCCACCTGCGTCTTCCTACGGAAGAGCCATCCTCGGCACTCACGCTTATCTGGAGGCTTTTAGTAGTTTCCATTTACTTGTCTATGAACTGTATAGGCAACCAAGTAGTCCTTTACCGTGGACGCGGCTATTCGAATAGATTAGGTTAACCCTGCAGGGGTGTACTTCTTCATACACGCTCTCACCACTTACCGTCGTTTACACGACATGTACTCGGCAACCTTCAAGCGGAAGCCCAACGTGGGTGTCGGCCACGACCTACCTAAACACCTAAGTCTCTAGTCCAGGTTTATCGCCTATTTGGGTTCCATCCATGAGGAGATCCGGCCGAAGTTTCGCTCACGGCCCCAAACGATGTGAACAGGGTTCCCGAGATACCAAACGGGCATCCGGTACACCCGGCCACGTACCTACCGCATCACAGCCCACCCCTACGGTCAGCGCTGTCCACGGCCTCCAGTAGGCTACAAACACCAGAAACTACTTGCAACTCCTGGACAGAAGACTAGGGTGAATAAGAAGCCGAGAGGGTCCATTGGTTTCGGGCCCAATGCATGGTAGTAGCTAAATCTTAAATCACACATACAGATCTCAGTGCTTAAGGACGGCCTCAATGAAACAACCCACCATGTACTCCTACATGGCCTCTCATCGATACCTTTACCAAATCGTGTTCAACACACCACTCTCAAACTGATATGATCATTTCACTCTAGCCCATCACCTAGATGAACCAGACCTGACACGACTCTAAGCATAGCAGGCATAGCAAGGTAGGAACAACACATACATATGGCTCAATCAACTCCTACACATGCTAGTGGGTTTCATCTAGTTACTGTGGCAATGACAGGTCATGCAGAGGAAATGGGTTCAACTACCGAAGCACACAGCAGTTTGAAACGCGTTGTCTTAATGCAGTAAAAGAGAGCAAGAGCGAGAACATGGGATTGTATCGATATGATCAAACGGTTGGTTGCTTGCCTGATGGGTCGATGCACTGATACGGTTCTTCGCTAGGGTAATCACGGTACTCCTCGGAGGCAGAACCTGCCGCAAAGAACACCGATACATAGCCATCACCAAACAATGTGCGACAATATGATGCATGCATGAAACATGGCAATATGAGTGTGTTGGGCTAGTGCAACTAAGACCAGAAGGGTTTGAACCAATTTGAACCAAAGATTCAAATTTCAAACTCATACATGGCCCTTTAAAGTGTTTTATCTTGTTTTGCATTAAACATCAAGTTAACTTGTTTAATCATGCATGAAAACAGTACAGATGGAAGGATTGGATTTTTCTGATCATTTTACATATATAACTTGTCTGATTTGGAGTTACAGATTAAAAGTTATGAATTTTTGAAGTTTAAACTATATTCTGGAATTTCCTGTATTAGAATAAATCCAGAAATTGATTTATTGCGTCAGCATGAGGTCATGCTGACCTCAGCAAGTCAACAGACCCGGTCCAGTCAAACCTGACGCGTGGGGCCAGGGTGTCAGGATCATTAGATTAGTTAAAGTTTAATTAAAACTAAACTAGGTTAATTAACAGGGCTGGGCCCCACCTGTCAGCGACTCAACGGAGTCAACCAGGGCCCTCCCGTGGTCAAAACAGGCCAGCCCGACGGCGGCGGCGGAAAGTGGTTTTTGCCGTTCCGGCCACCAAATGGGTCGCGGAGGGCATCGGGATGGAGCTGAGGACGAGCCGGAGCTCTTGGCGGAGTCAGTTGGGGTCGGGGTGGCCGGAGTTGGCGCCGGCGACGACTTTGGCGGCGACCGGAGCTCGGGTGAGAGCGAACTCGGGCTAGGGTGTGCGGAGAGGTGCGGGGAGTGCATGGTTAGGCTCAGCGCGGCGTGTTGAGTGCGTTGGACACCGTGGAGTGGCCGGAGGATGGCCGGGAGCACGTCGGCGACGAGATCCGCGGCGGTGCGTGCGGGTGATCTTTGTGTGGTGGCTACACGGCTCGGGAGTGAGAGGGGAAGGGTAGGAGGAGTAGCTAGGCTCACTGGGCACTCGTAGAGGCCACCGGCGGGGTCGGGGACGAGCTGAGACGGCGGCGGCGTTGAAAGGGATCTCCGGCGACGGCGAACTCGGGCGAGGTCGGTGCGGTGGACTCGGGCCTTGCGAGGGCTCGGGGCTTGACTAGCTCGACGAAGTGGACGGCGGCGGAGCTCCTGGACATGGCGGCACGGCGTGGGGTTGACGGAGGGCGTGGCTACGGCGAGGGGGTGGCGGCGATGGCGTCGGCCATGGCTGGGGAGCGCGAGGGGGAGGTGCTGGAGAGGAGAGGGGGTGTCTGGGGGGTTCAGGGGAGAGAGGGGGAGCGATCCACGGCGTTAGCCGGGCGAGAGAAGCAATGAGGCGGCGAGCAGGTGCGTGGCACCCATGCGGTGCTCGCCGTCGAGCACCTGCTTGCCTGCCTGGCCGGCAAGCAGCTCGCTGGCGCGGCGCTGGGCTGGGCCGGCAGGTGGGCTGGTTAGCGGGCGCCAGGTAAGTTTTCCTTTTCCTGTTTTTTTCTTTTTCTATTATTCTGCAACTTTGTTGAATTAATAAAAATACTTAGGCAACTCCTAAAATCACCAAAGTACTCCTGTTCCATAGTTGGATTATTTCCAACATGAAACATTTTAGTTTGGAGATATTTGAGCACTTGAAATATTTTATATAATTTTAAGTGCCCAAACTCAAATATTTATGATTTAATTCAGAGACCCTAGGATGACCTAGGAAATTGTGCATCACTTTTGGCAGAGGTTCTGAACCAAGACAAAAATGATGGAAATTTTAGAAGGGCATTTCAGGTTCATTGAAAAAGTTTTTAGTAAACCCTAGTTGGTTTCAGAGGGGGGTGGGGGTTCTGTCATCCCCATTTCAAGTTTCTGATGAAAAAAATAGACATGATGCAACACTCTAATGCATAACTAGCTAGGGTGTGACAAGTTTGTACATCTCCACAGGTGTTGTACCCATGAAGTGTTGGAGAGCTCGTGGTCCCTCCGGATTGAATTCCCACAGGCGGAGGGGGCGACGTTTGCAGGGCAGAAGACGTCGAATCAGCATAACCTGCGTCACTACGACCAGATTGATCTCCCTCTCTTGGAGGTCTCGAATCCGGCCCTGCAATAGGGGTACGTCCTTGGACGGCCCCCGGTCGAGCCCTTTGTTGACCCATGACGTCAGCCATTGTGGAGGGCCCGAGCGAAAGGCGGGTGGAGGCCTCTGCCTGCTGCCCCTGGGAGCGGTGATGTAGAACCACTCCTGTTGCCACAAGCCGAGCTCCTCCTGAAAAGAGCCCTTGGGCCATGGAGCATCGGCCCTCTTGCTTATAACTGCCCCGCCGCACTCTGCCTGACGCCCCTCAATCATCTTCGGCTCCACGTTGAAGGTTTTGAGCCACAAACCAAAGTGAGGGGTAGTGCGGAGAAAGGCTTCGCAGATGACAATAAATAATGAGATGTGGAGGATGGACTCCGGAGCCAAGTCGTGGAATTCCAGCCCATAATAAAACATGAGCCCCCTCACGAAGGGATCCATCGGGAAGCCTAAACCCCGACGGAGGTGAGACACGAACACGACACTCTCGCCAGGCTCGGGAGTAGGAATGACTTGCCCTTGAGCAGGCAACCTATGCGAAATCTCGTAGGTTAAGTACCTGGCGTCTCTCAGCTTTAGCACGTCCTCTTCCGTGATGGAGGAGGGAATCCACCGGCCCTGTAGGTCAGGACCAGACATTGTCGAAGGTCCGAAGTGCCCGAATCTGGAGCCCTGGGTGTTGGAACTTGGGGCGAGGGGCGGATTCGATTGAGGATTGAAGAAAAGGAACGGGCCTTGGTCTCATTATAAAGAGGGAGAATACCAAGAGCCGTCCCCGTGACTGTTTGGAACTCGCCTTTGATGGAGGGGGCATGGCAATGGACGCGGTTGGGTTACCCACGTTCGTATTGATGGGAATCCCGGAATAAGGGGAACGCGATCTCTGCTTCGACAAGACGTGCCAAGGAAACCGCTTCGCTAAACGCACTGAGGTGGTATAATAAAAACGATTCGAGTAAAGGCTTGGTTGTGGTGTGACGTCATGCCACAAAATACGTCAGCAGATTGAACTTGTGTAAATATTATTCTCTCTACGGTGGTATGTGGAATTTATTTTACAAAGCCGGACGCTATCCTGGTGTTCATAATCTTCTATAAATTATTCGGAGGAGGAACCCGCCTTGCAATGCCGAAGACAATATGCGCGCCAGACTCGTCGTCATTGAAGCCTGGTTCAGGGGCTACTGAGGGAGTCCCGGACTAGGGGGTGTCCGGATAGCCGAACTATCATCATCGGCCGGACTCCAAGACTATGAAGATACAAGATTGAAGACTTCGTCCCGTGTCCGGATGGGACTTTCCTTGGCGTGGAAGGCAAGCTTGGCGATACGGATATGTAGATCTCCTACCATTGTAACCGACTCTGTGTAACCCTATCCCTCTCCGGTGTCTATATAAACCGGAGGGTTTTAGTCCATAGGACACAACAACAATCATACCATAGGCTAGCTTCTAGGGTTTAGCCTCCTTGATCTCGTGGTAGATCCACTCTTGTACTACCCATGTCATCAATATCAGTCAAGCAGGAGTAGGGTTTTACCTCCATCGAGAGGGCCCGAACCTGGGTAAAAAACATCGTGTCCCTTGTCTCATGTTACCATCAGCCTAGATGCATAGTTCGGGACCCCCTACCCGAGATCCGCCGGTTTTGACACCGACACCCCCCCTCTAGTCGATATAACGCACTTTCACAGACACAGGAACGAAGAAGGACACATGTCGACCAGCCTAAGTGTTCCGGAGCAGTAGCAAGCTACCAGGGCTTAGTGGAGGCACTAGGATACATTTCTCGGTAAGAGAGGCTACCAAGGATAAATGACTAGATAGTCAGATCCCACACATACCAAGCATTTCAATCATACACACAATATGCTCGATATGTGCAAATACAACATGGCATCACAACATGACTCTACAACTCAAGTACTTTATTTAAAGGCTCAGAGAGCCATACATATCATACACACAAGTATAGGTCACACGACCCAACATTCAAGTCATACAAACATACAAGCCAACAGCGGAAGTAACATGTCTGGGTACAGACAACTAAAAATAAAAGAGGCTTGAGAAAGCCTGGCTATACTACACGGTCCATCATGAGCTCAGGATCACCACCTGGGCTTTAGCCTACTCGTCGACATCGACGTCTATGAAGAACCCATCAGAAGGGGTTGCAACGTCTTCTGTAAAACGTAAATTGAGCAAACATGAGTACAAAGGTACTCAGCAAGACTTACATCATATCCTACATCCATGCACATTATCAAGAAGGGATGGTGGGGTTATTGCAGGCAGCTAGCTTTAACTCTTGTCTAAGCTATCTTACGAGACACCAACTTGAAATTATTTTGCTCACTCGAGTCCACTACACACCACTTCAATACACTACCGGGGATCCACCTCCATCATCCTACGGAAGAGCCATCCTCGACACTCACGCTTATCTTGAGGCTTTTAGTAGTATCCATTTACTTGTCTATGACCTGTATAGGCAACCAAGTAGTCCTTTACCGCGGACGCGGCTATTCGAATAGATTATGTTAACCCTGCAGGGGTGTACTTCTTCATACATGTTTCCACCACTTAGCGTCTGCAGACGACATGTGCTCAGCAGACTTCAAGCGAAAGCCGACGTGGGTGTAGACCATGACCTACCTAAACACCTAAGTCTCTAGTCCAGGTTTATCGCCTATTCAGGTTCCATCCGCAGGGAGTCCGGCTGAGGTTTCCAAATATGGCCCTAAACGATGTGTACAGGGTTCTGAGACACCTAACGGGTGCTCGGCATACCCGGCCATGTACCTACCGCATCACAACCCACCCCAAGGGTCAGCACTGCCCATCGCCTCCTATAGGCTACAAACACCAGAAACTACTTGCAACTCCTGGACAGACGACTAGTGTGGATAAGAAGTTGAGCGGGGTCATATTTCAGGGCCCAATGCATGGTAGTAGCTGAATCTTAAATCACACATACAGATCTCAATGCTTAAGGACGGTTCCAATGAAACAACCCACCATGTACTCCTACTTGGCCTTTCATCAATACCTTTACCAAATCGTGTTCAACACATCACTTTCATTATCGACATGATCATTTCACTCTAGCCCATCACCCAGATGAACCAGACCTGACACGACTCTAAGCATAGTAGGCATAGCAAGGTAGGAAACACATACACATGGCTCAATCAACTCCTACACATGCTAGTGGGTTTCATCTAGTTACTGTGGCAATGACAGGTCATGCAGAGGAAATGGGTTCAACTACCATAGCACACAACAGTTTGAAACGCATTGTCCTAATGCAGTAAAAAAGAGCAGAGGCGAGAACATGGGATTGTATCGATAGGATCAATTGGTTGGTTGCTTGCCTTGCGGGTCCGTGGACTGGTATTGCTCCTCGTTTGGATACTCGCGATACTCTTCGGGGGTAGAACCAGCTGCAGAGAGCACCGATATACAATCATCACCAAACAATGTGGAACAATATGATGCATGCATGAGACATGGCAAAATGAGTGTATTGGGCTAATGCAACTAAGACCAGATGGGTTTGAACCATTTTGAATCAAAGATTCAAGTTCCAAGCTCATATATGGCCTTTAATAGTGCTTTATCATGTTCTGCACTAAACAGCAGGTTCACATGCTTAAACATGCATGAAACCAGTACAGATGGAAAGATTGGATTTTTTTGATCATTTTTCATATATAAGACTTTGCATTTGGAGCTACTGATTAATTTCTATGGATTTTTTATGTTTCTAGCATTTTCTGGAATTTCTTGTATAAGAATAAATCCAGTAAATGAGTTATTGCGTCAGCATTGCGTCAGGGTGATGTCAGCAATCAACGGGGACAGTCCAGGTCAAACCTGACCAGTGGGTCCCGCGTGTCAGTGTCATTAGACTAACTAATTTTTAGTTAGTCCTAATCCTAGGTTAATTAGCAGGGCAGGCCCCACCTGTCATAGAGCCAAGGGGGTCAAACTGGGGTCAACCCGGGTCAAACTCACTGGAGTTGACCCGGGGCTCGTCACCGGCAAGGCCAGGGACGGCGAAGAGGTGCGGGTTTCCTCCTCCGGCGACCAAATGGGCGGCGGAGGGCATCTACAAGCGGCTGGGGACGAGTCGCATCCAGTGATGGCGGTGGTTGGGCTCGGGGTGACCGGAATCGTCGCCGGTGACGACCTTGGTGGCTGCCGGAGCTCGGGAGAGCTCAGGCTCGTCGCTAGAAGGCACAGCAAGGTGCGTGGATTGGTGCTACGGGCTCCTGGGGATGCGGTGAGGCTAACTGGCAGGGTGGCGAGGCCGTTGCATGGCCGGAGTCACGTCGGTGACGAGCTCGGTGGCGGCGCGTGCGGTTGAGCTTCATGCGGTCGCTATGGTGCTCGAGAGCAGGAACGGAGAGGACGGCGAGGTCGGGGACGAGCTGCTGCAGCGGTGACAGTGAAGTGGATCTCCGGTGATGGGCGGTGAAGACGAGGTCGGTGGAGGCGGTGCAGAGCGTGTGAGCGCTGGGGGATCGGCTAGCTCGGCGGAGCGGATGACGGTGGAGCTCAGGGACACGGCGGGGTGGCGCAAGGACGGCGGTGGGAGCGACTTCACGACAGCGCGGGCGCGGCTGCGTCGACCATGGGGTGGAGAGGGTGAGAGAGAGGACAGGGGGGAGAATGAGGTGTCCAAGGGCTCGGGGCAGCACCGAGGAGGCCCTTCGATGCGTCGCACTGGCACGGGCGACGCAGGCAGGCAGGGAGGTGGCGTGGCGAGCTCGGCGGTGTCGCGGTGTCCCTCCTCTGCCTACTGGCAGAGGTGGGTGGTGACTGACACGGGCCAGGTGGGCCGGCCTAGTGCAGGTAAGTGGCCTCTGGCCTTTCTCTATCTCTCCTTTCCATTTAATTGTTTTTCTATTTTTTCTGTAACTATGTGGCTTTATTAAAAATAGCTAGGCATTTCCAAAAATCCTGAAAATAATTAGGGGCTTTGTTTAGAATATTTCCAACAGCCCACACTTATTTCCAGAATTATTTGAGCATTTAAAATATTTTATGTTATTTAAATTCCCAAAGACAAATAGCTAATAACTTAATCCAGTGACCTTATGTGTCCTAGAAAAATGTGAACAAATTTTGGGAGAGGTTTTAACCCAAGACAAAAATGATGGACATTTTAGAAGGGCATTTCAGGTTCATTGAAATATTTTTAGTAAACCGTAGTTGGTTTCAGGGGGGCTGGGGATTCTGTCATCCCCATTTCAAGTTTCTGATGAAAGATAAACATGATGCGACACTCTAATGCATGAACTAGCTAGGGTGTGACACCTATGATGATGCAAATACAGTGTTTTGCGCGAGTTGGGAAGTCTTCTGCTAGCTGTCCTATCCATGCATGTGACACACCCTACATCTCCCCTTTTTTTCTGCCCCGATGTGTTGCCTAATGCCGACATATCTTGAATGGTGTGCACCATCATCGCATGTAGATCGAAAATCTCCTTTCTGTAAGCATCATAACATTTTACAGCAGGCGCATCTATCCACACTGTCAGCAGTTCTTCTACCAGTAGTTGAAAGTAAATGTCGATGTCATTTCCAGGTTGCTTCGAGCCTTGTATAATCATTGACATCATAACGTATTTTTTCTTCATACACAACCAAGGAGCTAGGTTATATATGCATAGAAGCATCGGCCATGTGCTGTGATTGGTGCTCATATTGCCAAAAGGATTCATCTTGTTAGTACACTCACCGAGCCTTATACTTCTAGGATCCTTGGGAAAAATTTCAAACTTTTTGCCGATTAATTCCCAGTAAGCCCCACCTTTCGGGTGCCTCATAAACCTATCCGCAATTCTCTCATCATGATGCCACCGCAACCTCTTTGCCTCTCTAGATTTTGCAAACAAACGCCTCAACCTTGGAATTAAGGGCAAGTACCAAACAACCTTGAACAGGATTCCTGTCTTGATCTCGTCATCCAATTTGTACTTGTCCTTTGCTCTCCTGCGCTTGTATCGTGCATGCTTGCATGTGGGATATGCACACAAATCTTTGTACTCACCACAGTACATATACAATCATTCACACAAGCGTGTATCTTCTGTACTTCAAGTTCCAATGGGCAAACAATTTTCTTCACTTCATTCGTGCTTCTGGGGAGCACATTATTTTTCGGAAGAATTTCTTTGAAAATACCTAACATCTCTGTGAATCCCTTGTTTGATAGACTATTTGCTGCTTTAAATCTGAGAAGCGCCAAGGTGGCACTCAACCTGGAATATTTCTTTTTGCAACCTGGATACAATTCTTTCTTGGAGTCCGCATCAATGGTTGGCAGATCCTTGTACCCAACCATATCCTTATCTGGGCCCTCGAAATCTGCAAATCATAGCAGCAAAATCTGGCATATCAAGATCGTCGCCATCTGCGTCTATGTCTTGGTTTTCTAGAGGGCGTTTCGGCTTTCCACTGTTCCATCGGTAGCTTGACGCCTCTGCCCCGAAGTTAGATTCCACATCCATGTGACACTGATCGGGGTTTGGCATCTCGCTGCCCTGGGTATCTTCATCCATGACCTCCTCTTCACCGTGTCTGGTCCAACGTGTATATCCATCCATGAATCCCCTAGAGACTAAGTGCATATGGACATCTGCAACTTCATGTGACTCTGTATTGGCACAATCAGTACATGGACACAGGACGTAATCCGCATCACCAATTCTCCTCTTTGTACTTTTAGCCAAATTCATGAACTCTGTCACGCCACTGATAAAATCTGCGGTTTTCCGATTCTTCATCCATCAAGATCATTCCATCTGCAGCACACGAATGGTAAGTAAAAACAAAACAACAACATTAATACACGGATTAACTGCTGCCCAAAGATGCGTCCATAAATCACAAGGTTTTATATTAATAATTACTGAGGGCGCTCCATGTTGTTATCCAGACGTGCAATGACAAAAATTAATGGCCAGTCAATTTACATGAGAGTACTAGTACAACACTACACTTAGGAATTGAATACCATATTTAAGCCACTCACAAAAAGAATACCTTAATTAATTAGCCGCGCGGCGACCTCCACCCAGCAGACAGACAAGCGCAATGCGGTGGCACGCCGAGACCGCAGGGTCGAGGAGCAAAGCTTTGTGCGGCTGTCGTGTGAAGTTCGACCTCCACTATCCCGCCGTCGACCACGATGGATGTGCTCGAATCACGCCGCCGACGACCTCGATGGTTGAGCTCCTCCTATCTCCCGCCACAGACCGAGGGTTGACCTCCTATGACGCCGCCACCGCCCACCAACTGAGGATTGACCTCTTCTCTGGTAGCCGCTGCCTAGGCCACCGTCGCCATCTCTATATGCAGAGCGGTTGTTTTTTTAGGATATCCACGGAGCGGCTGTTTACACGGTATGTCACCGTAACTCAATTATATGGATAGGTTAGTACATCACATATGGTTCTGTAACGACAACCGTGTCTAACCTACGTTGTCTTCTCGCACGTTGTAATACCTAACACAAACGACATGTACAAAGAGTGTGTGGTATACAACATATATATAGTGCCATTAGTAGTTCCCGACCGTTAGCTTATCTCCACGGTTTCCCCATTTCCCCCAAATCCCTACATAACCTCCAAATTTCCTCGCGTGGCACTGACATTGGGGGAATGCAGACGAGTGGTGCTGATGGTTTCGGTGCGGCTGCTCCTGCTCATATCGCCGCCATCACGGCGGTCGCCACCGAGCAATTGCCTAAGGTCATCAGAAGACAGGTATACTACGGATCCGAATCGTCCTGCCAGGTTCCAATCTATCCCGATCTTTTTAGCCATGTCCAAAGTATAGCTCCTTGCTGAATCCGTCCTAAATGACCCCTCCCTCAGGAAAGCGATCTGCCGCAGGATCTGGAGCTTGACTCCAGACTCCTGCAACACGAGTTTGACTCCAAGTTTTGCGCCACCGAGAAGTACCAAAAGTTGAGTTGTGTGCATGGGCAGACTCCCGCTCGACGTGTATGCACGGAGGGATTCGACATTGGCAGGCGGTTTCTCAGTTGCCCCTTAGAGGTTAGTGCTAATTAATTTCATCATTTTACTTCAGTTAAGGCCACCACTCATCTAGAATACTATTTAACATTGGCAGGGATATGAGGCTTGTGCCTTTGTTAACTGGCTGGATGAATAATGGCATGGCAGGGCTCGGAGTGTTATCACCAAGCTCGCAGAAGATAATATAAAGCTGAAGAAGAAACTGGTTGATCTAGAATGTACAATCAATACGATGATGTCGGCGTTCTGGGAATGTGGGTCCCCAGACTAGCCTGCCTGTGGCCTGCAGCGTGGCTCAGCGGTGGCCCAATACAACCCGTCTTCATCAACCCAAGCTCAAGACCCTCGCGAGGGGCCAAGCCTCACGGGGCAGACGACACAAGGCCTCCTCAGGGGCACCTCGCGAGGTGCTCATGACGCAAGCCATGACAATCGAGACCAGGCGGGCGCTAGCCTGCAAAATGTCCTCGTTTCCTCTTTGGTGCAAAGGGGGCGAGCGCAGGCACGAAGTACCGAGGCATCAAGCAAAGGTTTCCATATTGGTGCAACGAGACCAAGACCAGCAGGATGGCATGACGAAGGTCACCATGGAGCCCAAGACTGTGTCATCACCAGTGCCTTTGGCAGTCGTAGACCACCTTTAGTTAGGATAGCTTGTACTAGCTATCCCCTTTCAAAATGGCCATTGTTGGCTCCCTTCCTGCTCGATATTTGGGAAGAGGACCAAGGCCTCTATATATAGAGATAGCCACCGCAGTAGAGGGCACTCAATCTGGACTTGATCGAGACCCAACAAAGACGGATCAATTCCTCTCCAAGCACACCACCACAAGACCACCTCTCCTCGCGAGGTTGTTCTTCCTCTGTACTGTTCATCCTCAGCCCAAGAGGCAATCCACCACAACACACACTGGATTAGGGTGTTACACCACAATGGTGGCCCGAACCAGTATAAACCTCGTGTCTCTTGTGTTGTTCATTGTGCTAGCTTAGAATCATGACGAGGTTATGGGCGTATTTCGGTAGGGAGGAGATCTTCATGCGCACCCCAGAGTTCGAACCTTAAGGGCTTTGCCAGAACCCGATATCCGACGTTTGGCGCGCCAGGTAGGGGTGCGACGGAGCTCTCCCTTCCGTTGACTTGCTCTCCACCAACACCGCGCTTCGCCCTCATGGCGGACAACGCGCCTCCGTCTCCAGTGGACGACGCCAGCGCAGGGGCCAGGGGGCTCCGAGCCTTGGCCCCCGCCCTGCGGCAGGTGCAGTGGCCTTAGAAGTTCAAGCCAGAGATGTCGCCGTGCTACAACAGTGCGGCAGATTCGCTGGCTTTCCTGCTGGCGTACGAGGAGGCCGTCCTCAAGGCTGGAGGTGACGACAAGGTCATGGCCAACTGGTTTCCCATGGCCCTCACCGGCGTCCCGTGCATTTGGCTGCTCAACCTGCCAATATTTTCTGTGGCTTCCTGGGAGGAGCTGCGCAACCTCTTCCTCGCCCAGTATGTTGTGTCGGTGCCCTCGGTCGTCGCAGCTCTCCTCAGCAGCTCGCAGGCGCCACCCTCAAACCGCCATGCCAAGCCGTTCTTCAGTCAGATCGATGCCGCCCTCACTTGGCAAGGAGCTCCCCCGAGTTGGGCGGCACCAAAGGACAACCTGACCTTCACCTCAGATGATCACCCCGTCAACACCGCCCGCTCGGGTGCACTCCCAATGCTTTGCACGCCCACCATCTGCCAGGTGGCGGTCACCAGGACCCTCATCGACGGAGGTGCCAGCCTCAACATGCTCTCGGTGGAGGCCTTCAGCCTCCTCCATGTACCGCTGGAATGGCTCCGACCCAGCAAGCCCTTCTCGGGCGTCGGAGGCAGTTCCTCCAGCTCCCTAGGGCAGATCCGCCTTCCTGTGACCTTCGGTACCCACGAAAACTTCCGCACGGAGCTGGTCAACTTCGACATCGCCCGCATCGGCCTCCCGTACAACATCATCCTCGGATACCCCGCCTTGGCTCAGTTCATGGCAGCGACCATCCGGCCTACAACCTCATGAAGATGCCCGGGAGCAGTGGCGTCCTCATCGTAGATGGGGATACCAAGGATGCTCTACTGGCGCTCAAGCTCGCCCTCAAGACAGCCGCGGCAGCGCAGCCTGCCGGCACGGACACCTCCAAGGCCAAGGGGGCTGCGCCGACCAAGAAGAAGTAACTCTTCACCCAGGACCAGGCGGAGACCAAGCAGGTGCCGGTTGAGGAGAACGGGTCCTCAGGAGCCGCCTTCACCATAAGTGCCAATCTTGACCCTGACCAAGAGGAGGCGCTGGTGAAGTTCCTGCACTCGAACAAGGAAGTGTTCGCATGGGACCCCAAGCAGCTAGCGGGGGTCCCAAGGCAGGTGATTGAGCATCACCTGAATGTGTGCCCCAATGTACACCCCGTGAAGCAGAAAGCAAGGTGGCAGTCCACCGAGAAGCAGGCCTTCATCGTCCAAGAAACCGACAAGCTGGAGGCAGCAGGTGTTATTCGTGAGGTTTGCTACCCCAAATGGCTAGCCAACCCTGTTGTCGTTCCGACAAAGGGAGGAAAGGAGCGCATGTGTGTCGACTTCACCAACCTCAACAAGGCCTGCCCTCAAGATCTGTTCCTACTCCCTCACATCGACCAAATCGTCGACTCCACCACCGAGTGCGACCTACTGTGTTTCTTGGATGCGTTTTTGGGCTATCACCAAATCAATATGGCAGTAGAAGATGTGGAGAAGACAGCCTTCCTGACCCCATGTGGGGTATACTGCTACACTTGCATGCCGTTCGGGTTGCGCAACGCGGGCGCAACCTTCCAGTGGCTGATGCACATTGCCTTAGGTCGGCAGCTCGAGAGAAACGCCAAGGCCTACATCGACAACTTTGTGGTGAAGTCTCGGGAGGTGAAGACCTTGATCCAGGACCTGGAAGAGACCTTCACGAGCCTCCACAAAGTGGACCTGTGACTCACCCCGGAGAAGTGCGTGTTTGGTGTTCCTTCCGGCAAGCTTCTGGGCTTCCTTGTGTCCCACTAAGGAATCGAGGCCAACCTAGAGAAGGTCAAGGCAATCGAAGACATGAGTCCACCGCAAACCCTCAGAGAAATGTCGAAGCTCGCCGAACGCGTGACTGCGTTAGGATGCTTCATCTCCAAGCTGGGGGAGCGCGCCTTGCATTTCTTCAAGCTGATGAAGAGGAAGGGCCCGTTTGAATGGACACAAGAGGCCGACCAAGCGTTTCAAGACCTCAAGAAGTATCTGACCAGCCCTCCTGTGATGGTGGCGCCATGCCCTCTCGAGCCCCTGGTGCTCTACCTCGCTGCCACACCCTACTCCGCCAGTGCGGCTCTAGCGGCGGTTTGGGAGGAGCGCCGGGTCAAGGCTGCGTCGCGACTGGCCACGGCCTCAGCCGCGGCGGCACAAGGCTAGGAAGGCCTCGTGAAGACCATGGCCTTGGTAGATGGAGACCAGCCTCAGCAGGAAGACGCCCCTAGGGCTGAAGAGGCCGCGCCAGGCGGCCAGGCGCTGGGGGCTCCATCGTCTCAGGAGGCGCCTGACCCTCCGGAAGGCTCAGACCTCGTCAGCACACCCACCCTCATCGAGCATCCGGTATACTTCATTAGCACAGTGTTGCCGGACGCAAGGGCACGGTACCCCATGCCTCAGAAGCTCTTGCTCGCACTATTGGTGGCCTCGCAAAAGCTGCAGCACTACTTTCAAGGTCACTCCATCAAGGTCGTCTCGGCCTACCCATTAGAAAGGGTACTCAGGAGCCCCAACTCAGCTGGAAGGGTCGCTGAATGGAACATTGAATTGCAAGCGTTTCAGTTGGAATTCAGCACAACCAGGGTCATCAAGGGAGCCGCACTTGCAAATTTTGTGGCAGAATGGACAGAGGCGCCCGGGCTTGAAGCAGGCGAGGACCAGTAACTTTCCCCAGGAAGTGAGGCACCAAATGGATGGGTCATGTACTTCGATGGAGCATTCTCGCGACATGGTGTGGGGGCTGGCGCAGTGCTTAC
Source organism: Triticum timopheevii (assembly GCA_963921465.1). NCBI lineage: Eukaryota > Viridiplantae > Streptophyta > Magnoliopsida > Poales > Poaceae > Triticum > Triticum timopheevii. Next base: position 245,223,493 of record OY997262.1, on the reverse strand, counting down.
ATCCCACACTCAGGACAAGCTCTATTACGCCGTGCACCTCTATTTCCAGCATGGCGAGAAGGTCTCCAACAACATAGTAGAATACGAGGGCATCATAGCAGGCTTGAAGGCTGCAGCAGCATTGGGGGTCAAACGCCTCATCATCAAGGGTGATTCACAACTCCTCGTCAGCTTCTCCAACAAGGTGTACGAGCTGAAGGATGAGCACATGGAAGCGTACCTTGCGGAGGTGCGCAGGATGGAAAAGCAGTTTTGGGGGCTGGAGTTGCAGCATGTGCCCCGCGGCACCAACCAAGAGGTTGATGACATCGCCAGGAGGGCATCCAGGCGGCTGCCATAGGAGCCTGGCGTTTTCGAGAAGCGGCTCTTCAGGCCATCAGAGGCATCGTCACTGTCAAGCACAGCGCGACCTCGGGAGGAACTCCCTCAGCCACCTACCATAGGAGCCCCGGCCTGTGGCCCGACCTTGGGAGCGCGCTTGCTCCTGGCACTGGAGCCTCAGGAGGGGTGCTGGACCACGAAATTCAAGGACTACCTGATGCAAGGGACACTGCCAGAGAAAGAGGAGGACGCGGAATGCGTGGCCCGTCAGGCCACGACCTAGTGCATCCAAGACGGAGAGCTCTATTGGAAGCGGCCAAATGATGTTTCCCTGCGTTGCATCTCCAGGGAACAGGGGAAGGAGTTGCTGGCTGATGTCTACTACACAACCTTCTTCTTGTAGACGTTGTTGGGCCTGCAAGTGCACAGGTTTGTAGAACAGTAGCAAAATTCCCTCAAGTGGATGACCTAAGGTTTATCAATCCGTAGGAGGCGTAGGATGAAGATGGTCTCTCTCAAGCAACCCTGCAACCAAATAACAAAGAGTCTCTTGTGTCCCCAACACACCCAATACAATGGCAAATTGTATAGGTGCACTAGTTCGGCGAAGAGATGGTGATACAAGTGCAATATGGATGGTAGATAAAGGTATTTGTAATCTGAAAATATAAAAACAGCAAGGTAACTAATGATAAAAGTGAGCATAAATGGTATTGCAATGATAGGAAACAAGGCCTAGGGTTCATACTTTCACTAGTGTAAGTTCTGTCAACAATAATAACATAGATAGATCATATAACAAGCCCTCAACATGCAACAAAGAGTCACTCCAAAGCCACTAATAGCAGAGAACAAACGTAGAGATTATGGTAGGGTACGAAACCACCTCAAAGTTATTCTTTCGAATCAATCTATAAAAGAGTTCGTACTAGAATAACACCTTAAGACACAAATCAACCAAAACCCTAATGTCACCTAGATACTCCATTGTCACGTCAAGTATCCGTGGGCATGATTATACGATATGCATCACACAATCTCAGATTCATCGAACCAACATAAAAGTACTTCAAAGAGTGCCCCAAAGTTTCTACCGGAGAGTCAAGAATGTGTGTCAACCCCTACGCATAGGTTCCCAATGTCACGAAACCCGCAAGTTGATCACCAAAACATACATCAAGTGGCACATGATATCCCATTGTCACCAAAGATAATCACGGCAAGACATACATCAAGTGTTCTCATAAAAGACTCAATCCGATAAGACAACTTCAAAGGGTAAACTCAATTCATCACAAGAGAGTAGAGGGGGAGAAACATCATAGGATCCAACTACAATAGCAAAGCTCGGGATACATCAAGATCGTGCCATAGATGGAACACGAGAGAGAACACGAGAGAGAGAGAGAGAGAGATCAAACACATAGCTACTGGTACATACCCTCAGCCCTGAGGGTGAACTACTCCCTCCTCTTCATGGATAGCGCCGGGATGATGAAGATGGCCACTGGTGATGGGATCCCCCCTCCGGCAGGGTGCCGGGAAGGGCTCCCGAGAGATTTTTGGTGGCTACAGAGGCTTGCGGTGGCGGAACTCCTGATCTATCTTCTGTTCTAGAAGTTTTAGGGTACAAGAGTATATATGGGTGCAGGGGGTACGTCGAAGGAGCTATGGGGGCCCCACGAGGCAGGGGGCGCGCCCGGGTGGGCACCCTCGTGGGCAGCCCGTATCTCCCCTGACGTGCACTCCAAGTTCCCTGGGTTGCTTTCCTTCCAAAAATAACTTCTCTAGTTGATTTCCTTCAGTTTTGACTCCGTCTAATATTCCTTTTCCTCGAAACACTAAAATAGGCATAAAACAACAAATCTGGGCTGGGCCTCCGGTTAATAGGTTAGTCCCAAAAATAATATAAAAGTGGATAATAAAGCCCAATATTGCCCAAAATAGTACATAATATAGCATGGAGCAATCAAAAATTATAGATACATTGGAGACGTATCAAGCATCCCCAAGCTTAATTCATGCTCTTCCTCGACTAGGTAAATGATAAAAAAGAATTTTTGATGCGGAGTGCTACTTGGCATAATTTCAATGTAATTCTTGTGATATGAATATTCAGATCCGAAAGATTCAAGACAGAAGTTAATATTGACATAAAAATAATAATACTTCAAGAATCCTAATCAAAGCAATCATGTCTTCTCAAAATAGCATGGCAAAAGAAAGTTCATCCCTACAAAATCATATAGTTAGGCTATGCTTCATTTTCGTCACACAAAGATGTTCCGAACTTCTATACCCCCGATGACAAGCCAAGCAATTGTTTCATACTTAAATAATCTCAAACTTTTTCAACCATCATGCAATACATGAGCGTGAGCCATGGATATAGCACTATGGGTGGAATAGAATATGATGATGGGGATTGTGTGGAGAAGACAAAAAGGAGAAAGTCTCACATTGACGAGGATAATCAACGGGCTATGGAGATGCCCATCAATTGATGTCAACATGAGGAGTAGGGATTGCCGTGGAACGGATGCACTAGAGCTAGGAATGCTCAACAAAAGAAAACTAGTGGGTGTGCATCCAACTCGCTTGCTCACGAAGACCTAGGGCATTTGAGGAAGCCCATCGTAGGAATATACAAGCTAAGTTCTATAATGAAAAATTCCCACTAGTATGAAAAGACAGCTTATGAGACTTACTACATGAAGAACAAGGTGCTACTTTGAAGCACAATATATGAGACTCACTACATGAAGAACAAGGTGCTACTTTGAAGCACAAGTGTGGAAAAGAGATTGTAGCATTGCCCTTCTTTTTTTTGGGCCTTTCTTTTTTTCTTTTTTTGGCCTTTCTCTTTTTTTTATTTGGGCAATGCTCTAATAATGATGATCATCACACTTCTATTGATTATAACATAAGGATTACAACTCGAAACTTAGAACAAGATATGACTCTATATGAATGCCTCCGGCGGTGTACCGGGATGGTGCAATGAATCAAGAGTGACATGTATGAAAAGTAATGCATGCTGGCTTTGCCACAAATACGATGTCAACTACATGGTCATGCAATGGCAATATGACAAAAGTAATGTATGTCATGATGATGATGATGGAAGTTGCATGGCAATATATATCGGAATGGCTATGGAAATGCCATGATAGGTAGGTATGGTGGCTGTTTTGAGGAAGATATAAGGAGGTTTATGTGTGATAGAGAGTATCGTATCACGGGGTTTGGATGCACCGGCGAAGTTTGCACCAACTCTCAAGGTGAGAAAGGGCAATGCACGGTACCGAAGAGGCTAGCAAAGGCGGAAAGGTAGAAGTGCGTATAATCCATGGACTCAACATTAGTCAAAAGAACTCATATACTTATTGCAAAAATTTAGAAGTCATCAAAAATCAAGTACTAAGCGCATTCTCCTAGGGGCATAGATTGGTAGGAAAAGACCATCGCTCGCCCCCGACAGCCACTCATAAGGATGCACAAGCCAGGTACACTTCATGTTTCAAATTTGTTACGTAACTTTAACCATACATGCATGCTACGGGACTTGCAAACTTCAACAGAAGCATTTCTCAAATTCACAATTACTCAACTAGCACGACTTTGATATTATCACCTCCATATCTCAAAACAATTATCAAGCATCAAACTTATCTTAGTATTCAATTCACTCAAAAGAAAGTTTCACATATCTTGAATACCAAGTATATTAACATTAAGCAAATTACCATGCTATTAACGACTCTCAAAATAATCTAAGCGAAGCATGAGGGTTCAACTATTTCTCCAAAATAAAACTACCACCATGCTCTAAAAGATATAAGTGAAGCACTAGAGCAACAACAAACTACTCCGAAAGATATAAGTGAAGATCAATGAGTAGCTAAATAATTATGCAACTATGCTAAGACTCTCTCTCATTTAATAACTTCTGATCTTGATACTGTCGGTGTACTAAAGTAGGGGGTACCTTAGTATCCCGAACTTGTGCACGGGCAGTCGCAGCACCTCGCGGCAAGGCTTGCCGGGTGACCGCCAAGATCCTCCATAGTTCCTATTAGTGCCATTCAAGAACAAAGTGTTTTTACTGAGAAGACAAGACCCCGGCAAGAGGAGCTTGCCGGGAAGGCCAACCAAGGCTTTTCAAGGAACTTGCTGCGACGCACCGCGCGTCCCGGCAAGACCCGACGAGCGACAAGCTTCCGGGCGCGACAAGACAACGACTGCGGCAAGGCGCCTGCCGCAGCGAGGCCACCACTCTGTGCCCACGCTCCAGCACATCTGACGACGTGTCGCCGCAAGATCATTCCAGGCGCACGTGGCGGGCGGCTGTGCAGCCAAGCGGTGCGAGGTGGCGAGCGAAGATGACGAGATGGCCATCGTGGTGAACGGTGGCGCCCCTAACGGTCGCTTTTCTGCACTGTTTGGGCGATCGGACGGGCATTAAATGCTCTTGTCCCCTGCCGTCAGAGTTAGGTAGGGTGCACTGTAGAAGCAGTTGTACCAACCACAACTTTTGCCACCTGTCGGTGACCCCTTGAGCCTATAAAAGGAGGCCCATGCGCAACGTAGAAGGGGTTCGACTCATTCGAAACCAGAACACACCCACGCTCTCAAGCAAGAATAGAATACAATCACAAGCAGCAGTAGGAGTTTTATCTCTCCGGAGAGCTCCGAAGCTGGGTAAAATCGCTCGTGTGCTTCGCCTTGATCTGCTCTTCGTGCGGTCCTCGCCCCCCGCTGGACCGAGAAGGGGCCCTGCCCCATAGGTGTTCGTTCCCACGACATCTTTGGCGCGCCAGGTAGGGGGCGTTGAGGTTGCGTGAACCTGATCCGGCGTTCACGCGAGGCACATCTTCATCATCTTCATCGACATGCCACCGAATAAGAAGACTTCGGAGGTGGCTGGTCCGTCCGCGTCGATCCCACCGCCACCGGAGCAAACGGGTGGTGGGGTAGACGCCAGCAGAGGAACGGGCACCGACGAGGGAGCTCATGATGCTGCCAATCCCAAGGACAAGGTTGCACAAACCTCGGCGTCCGTGCACGCACCGCGTCCTTCTTAGGAGGCGCGGGACCGACAGCGTCGTGGTACCCGCAGTACCGTACTTGCGTTGGAACAAGGCCAAGCTGGCGGATCCCGGGACGCTCAAGGCCAGCATGCACGCCAACATGCCGGCACGAGCGCAGCGCGGTTGCCTGGACGAGATGCTGCTCCTTCTAACCCAGTTAGAAGTTCGAGCATATCCCGCTCCTCGCGCCGTTTGCCACCGCCACCCAAGACTCCAGAAGAAGCGTTGGCTCGAGCCCAACTGCTCCTGGATTACCCTCCAGCGCCGGACAAGATCGACGACTGGAGGGCCACCATTCAGAGCCTCATCGGCTTCGCCAACGGCGACACTCCCCGGCAACCGAGCACGTCGAAGCCGCGGCAAGACGCCCAGGCGCGAGCCGATGACGACAAGACCAGAGTAGGTGCAACCTCCGTGCACTCTCCAACCCGAAGGCTAAGATCGCCGACTCGTCGGGCCAACCTCGACAGCGACTCCACCGCATCGTCGGATCCGCGAGCTCGTCGCGATCAGTGCCAAGTTATTCAAGAACGGCAGCAAGAGGACGCTCGTACACGCATCGAGCGCCGAAGAGAAGCGCGGCGTCAATCCGACCAGCGCGCTGGGCCCGTTGTCGACATGCATGCGCCCGGGGAACCAGGTGACTTGCCGTACGCGGTAGGTTGCCCTGCGTTTACTCGTGAGCTGCGGCAAGTCCAGTGGCCCAGTACAAAGAACTTCAAGCCAGACGTATCGGAGAAGTACGACGGTAGGTTGCATCCGTCGGAGTTCCTCAGCATCTACACCATCGCGGTGCAAGCTGCTGGGGGGCGCGATGAGAAGATCCTCGCCAACTACTTCCCGCTAGTGCTCAAGCCCAACGTCAGGTCCTGGCTCATGCACTTGCCGGACAACTCCATATCTTCCTGGGCAGATTTGTGCCAACAGTTTGTCGGTGCCTTTACAGGCGGCCACAAGCCCCATGGCCAGGAGAGTGATCTTCACCTGCTCGCCCAGAAGGAAGGAGAGACCCTGCGCAAGTATATTCAAAGATTCAGCCAAGTACAGCGCAACATCCCAGACATCCACCCTGCCGCGGTTATCAGTGCGTTCCATCAGAACGTGCGAAACCGCAGGATGAGGGAGGAGATGGCGATGTGCAAGATCAGGGACGTCAGTGAGCTGTATGCCCTGGCCGACAGATGTGCGCGTGCTGAGGAGGGGAGGAAACTTCCCGGAGAGAACGCAGGAGCAGAAGGATCTGACAGTGAAGATGCCGCCCCGGCAAGGAAAAACCGGCGGCAGAACAATAGAAGGAGGAAAGGCAAAGATGTGCTTGTTGTCGAGCAGTCCGGCAACGGAGGTGGCGCCAAGACAGCCAAGCCTAGTGGTTCTGGCGAGGATGTTGTGGCGGCCGCTGACAAGCAGGACGGCTCCAGCAAGCAGTACTGCAAGATCCACCGCACCAAGGGCCATGATCTCCAGACCTGCAAAAAGGTTGAGCAGCTTGTTGAACTACAGAAAGCTGAGTACGAGCGACGCGACAAGGAGAAGGCCCAGGAAGGTGCTGGTGGAGCCGGCAAGAAACGTCCCGGCCGGGGAGGGCGCCGCGGCAAGGCCAAGTAGCGGCAAGGAGACAGGCCTCCCCGCGGCCGCGACAAGGATGAAGACGAAGACGAAGATGAAGAGATGGATGATGATGAGGCCGATGAGCAGGAGTTTCAGAAAGCCACAGAGGTCCTGTGCGTTGATGGCGGTGCTTCTCTGCATACTTCACACCACCAGCTCAAACAGTGGGCGCGGGAAGTTAATGCAGCAGAACCACCAGTTGAGTCACGCAAGCCTCTGAAGTGGTCCAGCACGCCTATCATCTTTGATGTTGAGGACCACCCTGATCGCATAACTGCGGTCGGGTGCTTGCCGATGTTGGTTTCGCCAACTATCCGCAACCTCAAGGTCACAAAGATGCTAGTTGACGACGGGGCCTGCTTGAATCTGATCTCCTCCGCGGTACTCCAGAAGCTCCAGATCCCTGACAGCGAGCTTGAAGAGACCGGTACATTCCAAGGAATCAACCCGGGAAGGAGCAAGCCGAAAGGGAAGATCACGTTGCCGGTAACATTTGGCAGCGAGCTGAATTTCAGGACTGAGAGGGTCACTTTTGACGTTGCTGATTTCCCGTTGCCTTACAATGGGATACTCGGCCGTCCAGCACTCGCCAAGTTCATGGTAGCCTCTCACTATGCGTACAACGTACTGAAGATGCCAGGTCCGATAAGCGTCATATCTGTCCCTGGCGACAAGAAGGATGCCCTTATCTGTACCGACAAGATTTACCGGGAAGCAGCAGCCGCAGTAGATCGCAAGACACTTGCCGCTGAAGCTCCCGGGGGGAAGAAGAAGACCAAGTCCGGCAAGAGCTCTGATGCCCACTCCGGCAAGCGCACCTCTTCGGAGTGCTGCGCTACCGTCGAGGACGCACCATCGAGCTCCACCGGCAAGTGTAAGAAGACAAAGACAGCTTCACCAGAGACCAAGAAAGTGTCCGCCAAGGAGGACGGCACTGGTGGTACCTTCACCATCAGTGCCACGCTCGACCCTAAATAGGAAAGCGCGCTCGTTGCTTTCCTGCGGGCGAATGTCGACGTGTTTGCATGGCAACCGTCTGACATCCCCGGTGTTCCTAGGAAAGTAATTGAGCACCACCTTGCCGTCTGTCCTCACGCGCGGCCCGTCAAGCAAAGAGTCAGGAAACAAGCAGTGGAACGCCAAGAATTCATTGCAGAAGAGATCAAGAAGTTGGAAGCAGTAGGCCTTGTCAGAGGAGTGCTCCATCCTACGTGGTTGGCCAATCCAGTAGCCGTGCGCAAGGCAAATGGGAAATGGAGGCTTTGTATTGACTTTACTGATATTAATAAAGCCTATCCCAAAGATCCGTTTCCCTTGCCGCGCATTGACCAGATTGTTGACTCCACGGCCGGATGTGATCTGCTTTCATTTCTTGACGCATACTCAGGGTACCATCAGATCTTCATGGCAGAAGAGGATGAGGAGAAAACCGCATTCATTACTCCGTGTGGCACCTACTATTTCGTACGGATGCCTTTCAGATTGAAGAATGCTGGTTCAACATTTGTAAGAGCAGTCCATCAAGCTTTTGAACCACAGATGCACAGAAATGTGGAAGCCTACATGGATGACATAGTGGTCAAGAGCAAAGACAAGGCAACCCTGATTCAGGATTTGGATGAGACTTTCACAAATCTGTGCAAGATCAACCTCAAGATCAACCCCGAGAAGTGTGTGTTTGGAGTCCCTTCCGGCAAACTTCTCGGGTTCTTCGTGTCTCAGCGGGGAATAGAAGCCAACCCCGACAAAATCAAGGCCATTGAGCAGATTGAAGCACCGAAGCGCGTCAAGGATGTACGAAGACTTGCCGGTTGCATGGCCGCTCTCGGCAGGTTCATTTCTAAGTCTGCTGAGCGCGCCCTGCCATTTTTCAAAGTTTTGAAAAAGGAAGGTCCAATGAAATGGACTCCGGAAGCGGAGGCTGCGCTGCAGGGCTTGAAGAGATACCTGTCCTCCACTCCAATACTTGTCGCACCTAGGCCACAAGAGAAGTTGCTGTTGTATCTAGCGGCAACTAATCAAGTGGTTAGCGCTGCGTTAGTGGCGGAGAGGGAGGCGGATGATGAGCCAGCAACCGTGGCAAGCGCATCCGCCGACAAGCAGGGGGCTTCGCCGGCAAGCTCTGGTCCCGACAAGGATGAAACTGCGCAGACACATGAAGAGGTGCAGAAGAAAATGGTGCAGCGCCCAGTTTACTTCGCCAGTTCCCTCTTGCCGGGGGGCTAGATCGAGGTACTCTGGTGTGCATAAGTTGCTTTTCGGCCTCCTCATGGCCTCGAGGAAGCTGCGCCATTACTCCCAAGCACATGAGATTACGGTTGTCACTCGCTTTCCGCTGAAGAGGATACTGCAGAATCCAGAAGCAACAGGCAGGATTGTCGAGTGGGCACTGGAACTGTCAAGCTTTGGCCTCAAGTTTGAAAGCACTTCAACTATCCAGAGCCGAGCATTGGCAGAATTTATAGCAGAGTGGACGCCAACGCCAGATGAAGAAATTCCAAAAACGAGCATCCCCGTCAAGGCGGCAAACAAAGAGTGGCTCATGTACTTCGATGGTGCATTCTCGCTGCAAGGCGTCGGAGCTGGCATGCTGCTTGTCGCACCCACCGGAGAGCACCTCAAGTACGTAGTACAGATGCACTTTCCCAAGGAGCAAGCAACAAACAATACTGCAGAGTATGAGGGTTTGCTTGCCGGTCTCAGGATCGCGGCAGACCTTGGGATTAAGAAGCTCATAGTCAGGGGTGACTCACAGCTTGTCGTCTGCCAAGTGAATAAGGATTACCAGAGTCCATTGATGGAAGCTTGTGTTGATGAAGTGAGAAAGCTAGAAGAACACTTTGACGACCTACAGATGGAGCATGTTCCAAGAGCCGAGAATGACATCGCTGATGGCCTGTCAAAGTGCGCTGCACTAAAGTTACCTGTGGAACCAGGGATCTTTGTGCTCAAGCTGACTCAACCATCCGTGACACCGTCAACTGGACAGAGCAAGAAGAGAAAGTTGATTTCTGGTGACTATTTTCTGGCAGAGCTTCCCGAAGCCGCCGCCAAGAAGGTCCCCAGGATCAACACCGAGAGCGCTGAGGAGCAGTCTGCTCCGGCAAGCCTTAGGGTTTGTTCCGTTGAAGCGGACGCTTCCGACAAGTTTTGCTCCGGCAAGCTTGCCGGGGGACTTCAAGCTCCGGCTGAGCCGCAGGTTCTTGCCGTGGAAGCTGATGTTCCCGCAGCAACATATGTGCCTTTGGTCCTTGTTGTCGAGCCGCAAGCTCCAGCATGGGCACAGCAGATTGTCCATTTCCTTCAGACAGGAGAGCTTCCCGAAGAGCAAGAAGAAGCGGAAAGAGTAGCCCGGCAGTCAAGTATGTACCAGTTTGTCGACGACACACTGTACAGAAGAAGACTCAACGGTGTGAAGTTGAAATGCATTTCCCGGGAAGGTGGACAAGAACTGTTGGCGGAGATACATGGAGGCATATGTTGCCACCACATTGGCGCAAGACCACTTGCCGGCAAAGCATTCCGGCAAGGTTTCTTTTGGCCAACAGCCCTCCAGGATGCAACTGCACAAGTAACCAAGTGTGAAGCGTGCCAGTTCCACTCCAAGCAGATACACCAGCCAGCTCAAGCTCTCCAGACGATCCCTTTATCCTGGCCATTTTTGGTCTGGGGGCTTGATATCCTCGGCCCCTTTCCCCGAGCTGTCGGGGGCTTTGAGTACTTGTACGTTGCGATCGACAAGTTCACAAAGTAGCCGGAAGTGGAAGTAGTGAGGAAGGTGACAGCACGGTCAGCAGTCAAGTTCTTCAGGTTAATTGTTTGCCGTTTCGGAGTCCCTAACAGGATCATCACCGACAACGGCACGCAGTTCACGAGCCGCACCTTCATGCAATACGTCCAAGATCTTGGCGCCAAGGTCTGCTTCGCTTCTGTTGCTCACCCGAGAAGCAACGGTCAAGCGGAGAGGGCAAATGCTGAAGTGCTGCGCGGGCTCAAGACCAGAACTTTTGACAGGCTGCACAAGTGCGGAAAAAACTGGATCGAGGAGCTGCCGGTGGTTCTTTAGTCGATCAGGACGACGCCAAATCGAGCCACTGGCCAGACACCTTTCGCTCTCGTCTATGGAGCGGAAGCAGTTCTCCCCACGGAACTCGTATACGGATCGCCTCGAGTGCTCGCTTATGATGAGCTTGAGCAAGAGCAGCTGCGACAAGATGACGCACTGCTCCTTGAGGAGGATCGTCTTCAGGCTGCTGTACGAGCTGCTCACTACCAGCAAGCTTTGCATCGCTACCATAGCCGCAAAGTTAATGCCAGAAGTCTCGAGGAAGGCGACCTTCTTCTTCGGCGCGTTCAATCCGCCAAGAATTCCAACAAGTTGACGCCAAAGTGGGAAGGCCCTTACCGGGTGAAACGAGTCAGTAGGACTGGCGCTGTCCGCCTTGAGACCGAAGATGGCTTTCCGGTGAGCAACTCCTGGAACATCGAACATCTTCGCAAGTTTTACCCATAAGGCGCGGTTGCCGGAACCTGTTCTGGCAACCACCTTTTGTACAAGTCTTGCCGCTGTTGCATGTAATCCTTTGTACAAAGCCAGGCGCAGACCCTGTGCATAAATAAAGCCCACGTGCTCCGCACACCCTGTCAATTTCATGCTTTTTTATTTTGCATGCATTAACTGACACCTTGTGCACCACCTACACCCGGTAAGTGACAACGAGCCATACGGCTCCATGTCTTTATTTTCTCTTCCTTCTTTTTCTCAAAGGGAGGGTTCCCTCGCGCACAAGTTTGCCGGGGGGGAGGAGAAGATAATGGCGTGGACCAGGCGATCGTTCAAGAAAGTTTCACCTTGCCGGGAAGCAAAACGACAGAAAAGCTAAGTTGCCAAAGTTTGAGCGATCAGTTTTTAAAATTTTAAGTTATCTTCCTTGAACGACCGGGCTTTGTATGGAAAACCTGTGCGCGGAGGAACCAACTCGTAGCTAGTTGCGCCCTTACTTTGTTTCGAGTCCGCTCAACAACTTAAGTGTGCTGCGACTAGCTGCGACAAGGTTTCTTGTCGGTAGTGGCACCGCCAGCAGGCCACTGATGTTCCGCACTCAGCGCTCGCGGCAAGGGTGCCTACACCGACAAGTTCCCTAAAAGCGAAGGGTAAAAACATACAAAGGAAGGAATCAAGTAAAGGAAATAACATAGCATTCAACACCCAGAATAAAGTTATATTACAAAATAGCTTGTCGCAACTCTAATGGAGTGTACTTATAACGTGGTCAGCAGCGACAGGAAAAGGAAAAAGCGGGCGGCCTAATCTACGCGACCGCCGTCGACTCTCTTGACCTCATTCACCCTGTCCACAATGGGTGCAACAAGGGCCTTGAGCGCGTCCAGATCAGCGTCCGCCGGCAGCTTCTTGAGGACGTTGGTGAGGTTGAGGCCTGGGTTGCGGAAGGCCACCTTCACCAACACCTTCTCCAGAACTCCGGCGCAGATCGTGCACGACTCGTCGGCCAGCTGCTTTGGGATCCTTTCCCGGAGTTGCTGGAGGGCCGTCACCACGCCTTTGAAAAACAGAGAGAGCTTGGCGCTGGGTTGGAGGTTCTCGTCAGAGGAGTACCCGAGGCCCTCCACCCCCAGCTGCACCAGCTCCTCGTCGATGACTGCAGAAATGTTCACGAGGCCCTCTGTCCAGAGCTCCACCATCGTCTGGAAGGTGTTCTGGGTTTCGGCGGCCCTCGTCAGCAGCTCTTCATTGCCCTTGATCTCCTCTTTCAGAGTCACCTCCCGCTCCTTGGCGCTGTCCAGAGCCTCGGTCAGGGTGGCCAGCTTCAGTGCGAGATCAGCATTGGAGTCCTTCGCGGTGCTCAACTCCTTGCCTTTCTCGGAGAGTTGGCCCTGCAGCTCGCCGTGAGCGCGGGCGTCCTTCTCGCGCTCACGTTTGAGCTCGGCAAACTCCTCGCCGCTCGCCTTCAGATCAGACTCTAGCTGCACCACCTTCGCTTCCAACTCTTTCTCGGCGGCCTCAGCAGCTGCGGCCGCGTCCTTTGCTTCCTTGAGCGCCCCGCCAAGCGCTTGCTCGCGCGCAGCAAGCTCATACTCATAGCTGTTGAGGTTGACTTTTCGCTGCGTCAGATCACCTTCTCGCGCAGATAGATCCTCGGCGGCAAGCCGCTGTTGCTCCTCGGCTTCGGCCTTCTCGAGGATGAACGCCTTCCGCACTTCGACGAGCTGAGCCCGCTCCTCTGCAATGGCCCGGAGAGCTTCCTGATTGCGTTCCCGGAGCTCCTCCGCGTGCTTCTCAATGTCCGCTCCCGCCTGCGCGACAAGTGCTTCCCGGGACTCCACCTTGGCTTGTCGGGCACGGTAGAGCGACACCAGCTTCCGGAGCAGTCGCTCCTCCTTAGACTCGCCGCTGCTGCTGCTTGGCGCGTCAACCAGCGTCAGCCCGGCGGAGGCGAGCACTTCCCCGTCAAATGTCTCTCCTTCGACCGGCGCCCTGGAGCTCGACGCCCAGGGAAGCTTGATATAGACACCCTCGCCGGCCTTCAAGTAGGCGCCGGGTTGGGGCTCTTCGGAGCCCGGCACTGCATCAACGGCGGAAGGGTCGGCGGTCGGTGTAGCGCCTTGCGCTCCTGCGCCCTCAGGGTCGTCAGTGCGATCGCCGGACCCCTCGCCAGCTCCTGCGCCAGTAGCCTTGGCGGCCTCTTCGTCGGCGGGATCATCAGCGCCGGCCTCTTCTTCGGTGGCGGCGGCGTCACCAGTGTTGCCGCGCGCGTCCTCCTCACCGGTGGCCTCGGTCTCCATCGGCTCCGTGGAGGGCGGATCTGAGAGCCGGAAGAGGGATAAAGGTCAAGCAAATGATCAAAAAGAAAGATCAGAAGAAAAAGAACCCAAGGGAAGCGTTCAAGCAAGAAGGGTTACCTGTGCTGGGCACTGCCGTCTCGGTCTCCATCACAGGGTGATCGCTGGCGCTGCCCCTTGTCGGAGAACTCTCCCTTGCCAGAGACTTCTCCCTTGCCGGGGAATCCTCCCTTGCCGGAGAGCGCTCCCTTGCCGGAGAATCCGCCCTTGGCGGCGTAGTTGAAGCAGACGATGAGTCGGAGGTGATTTCCACGCCCTCCTGGTGAAGTTGTTCTGCTCCTACGCAAACAAATACTCAGCTAATAGCAAAGAAAGAGCACTCATGCACGGCTAACAGCGGAAAAGAAACCAAATACTTACACTGGGGGCTGCGCTGGGGGCTGCTTTGTGGAGTAGCGGCCGGGTCCGGCAAGGTGGTCTCGGGCGCGCCTCCTGCTGTCGCGGCGGGCTCGTCTTCGATGATGACCACCGGAACCTTGGCCCTCTTCGCCGCTCTCTGGGCCAGAGTCCTGAGAAGCAAGAGTCCAGAAAGAATCAGATCAGATGCAAGACAAGAACAGCAAATTGAAGAACTACAAGAACAACAAGAGGGTCTTACTCTTCTTCTTCTTCCTCGTCGGAGCTGAGTGCGGAGAGGTCGAAGTTCATCCCACCTCCGGCATGACGAGGCGGAGGAGTAGGATCCCTTGGCCGCTTGGCGGGGGCTGCAGCAGCGGCCCGGGATGACCCCACTCCAGTTGCCGGGGCGACGTGAGGCGCTCCCACGGCAACAATGCTTGTCGCACCGGAGCGCGTCGCGCGGCGCTGCGGCTGTTGGCCCGTCTGCCGTCCTGCTGCATCCCCGGCCCTGCGGAGGCGCCTTCTTGGCTGCACTGGGGGCTGCGCTGCGGGCCCTGCTCGCGGCAAGCTGCTCGAAGATGGCGGACCGCTCGCACCCTTGGCGGGCTCGCCCGACTCGGCGTCAGGCGCGGCAAGCTCCTCTTCGCCTTCGGGCCACTCTCATTCGGCAAGGCTTGCCGCCGATGCCGCGTCTGCTTCATCCACGGTGAACCCGAACTCACCCGCGGCTGCAGCTGCCGCCGCCTCCTCCGCCCTGGTGGCGATGTGCTGCATCTCTTGCTCGGTGGTATCGCGGGTGAGAAGCTTCTTTTCATCGGCGTTGACAGCCACTTCCACCAGGCCGTCGAAGAACTGCTGCACGACGTCGCCGGCAGGTTCTTTCCAAGTTGGAACGATCCCGTGCGAGTCGCACAACGGCATCATGGCGCAGATGCGGTCGCGCGAGGAGTTGTTGCACAAAGGAATGACGCCTGCCGGCAACCTGAACCACTCGGGATGCTGAGGGTCGTGCTTGAATAGCTCCTTCAGTATCCCGTCCAACTCCAAGATGGTAAAATTGAAGTTGAGGCCCGGGCGTAGCCTCATGATATTCGCTGGACCCCTGAATTCCCAGGCGAGTCTCCCCCTCGCCTGCAGAGGGGCGATGCGGCGGCGAAGGAAATCTGCACCGACAACGCCTACAGTCAGCCTGGCAAGCCTGAGGCGCAAGGTCCGGGTGGTGGCGATCTTCAGCTTGTCGTCGTCCGCGGACAGGGCGCTCCAATCATTGCCGCGCACTGCTGGGGTTTGGCACAGAGCGGTAAACAGTTGTGGGTTCTCCTCTACAACCCAGCACAAATCTGCTCTCCACTCCTCCCACTTGCTACGGAGCTCCCCCTCCAGATAGGTCTCCTTCTTGCCGGCTCGCGAGATCCAGGCGATCCCGCCGGCAAGAGGTTCCCCTCTCTCAACATGAGGCATAAAGAAATGGCGGAAAAGGGCAACGTTGGGGTGGACTCCGACAAAGTTTTCGCATAGATGGGCGAAAACTGCCATGGTCAGAACGGCGTTGGGGGTGAAGTCAAGGAGATGAAACCCGTAGGTGTTCATGATATCGCAGAAAAAATCAAAGAAGGGCGGGCAGAGCCCGCAGTAGAAGAACAAGGTGAAGAAAGGGTATCCACCAACCGGAGCCTTCTTCGAAGCCACGGCGGAGAGTACCTTCGTGCGCGGATGCGCTCGCGTCTCCGTCGACCAGAAGAGGTAGTACCACTCCCTCAGCTCCTTCGCGGAGAGCTCAGGGGGGAAAGTGGCCCGCTCCTTCCGCAGCGCCTCGAGCCGCTGCGCCTCGGTCGACTTCACAGCCTTCGCGGCCGCAGCCTTTGCGGCCTTCCCCTTTCGGGCTTTCGGAGCCATGGAGGAGGTGGGGGGGGAGATCGACGGCGCTGGTGGCAGCGGCGGCGACGCGGGGCGGAGCGCTGCTCTCTTTCGGCTTTGGAAGCGGAGGGGAGCGGCGGAGGTTTCCGGGATTGGAGCGGCAAATGGCGAAGGTGGGGGAAACGACTCCTGTTCCCCCTGCTTATAAAGAGGAGGAGGCGAACGTTACGCTTTTTCCAAATAAAGAATCACCCACGATCTCTCCCACGACGCCGCATCAGACGCGTGCTGTTACGGGAGGGTGCGGTGGATACGGAGTCAGATACGGTGTGGACCCAGGCCGCGTGTGCCCGTGCACTGTTTTGGGCCTGGCCCAACAGCGCTCGGTACCGTGTATGGCCCAGGCCCGGGGGCTCCTGTCGGTGTACTAAAGTAGGGGGCACCTTAGTATCCCGAACTTGTGCACGGGCAGTCGCAGCACCCCGCGGCAAGGCTTGCCGGGTGACCGCCAAGATCCTCCATAGTTCCTATTAGTGCCATTCAAGAACAAAGTGTTTTTACTGAGAAGACAAGACCCCGGCAAGAGGAGCTTGCCGGGAAGGACAAGGCCCCGACAAGAGGAGCTTGCCGGGAAGGCCAACCAAGGCTTTTCAAGGAACTTGCCGCGACGCACCGCGCGTCCCGGCAAGACCCGGCGAGCGACAAGCTTCCGGGCGCGACAAGACAACGACCGCGGCAAGGCGCCTGCCGCGGCGAGGCCACCACTCTGTGCCCACGCTCCAGCACATCTGACGACGTGTCGCCGCAAGATCGTTCCAGGCGCACGTGGCGGGCGGCTGTGCAGCCAAGCGGTGCGAGGTGGCGAGCGAAGATGACGAGATGGCCATCGTGGCGAATGGTGGCGCCCCTAACGGTCACTTTTCTGCACTATTTGGGCGACCGGACGGGCATTAAATGCTCTTGTCCCCTGCCGTCAGAGTTAGGTAGGGTGCACTGTAGAAGCAGTTGTACCAACCACAACTTTTACACTTTTACCCCTGCATGCGTTGCCACCTGTCGGTGACCCCTTGAGCCTATAAAAGGAGGCCCATGCGCAACGTAGAAGGGGTTCGACTCATTCGAAACCAGAACACACCCACGCTCTCAAGCAAGAACAGAATACAATCACAAGCACCAGTACGAGTTTTATCTCTCCGGAGAGCTCCGAAGCTGGGTAAAATCGCTCGTGTGCTTCGCCTCGATCTGCTCTTCGGGCGGTCCTCGCCCCCCGCCGGACCGAGAAGGGGCCCTGCCCCATAGGTGTTCGTTCCCACGACAGATACTTTATTCAAACAGCAAGCAAAGCTAAAGAAAATGACATGACGCTCCAAGCAAAACACATATCATGTGGTGAATAAAAATATAGCTCCAAGTAAAGTTACCAATGGTACGAAGACGAAAGAGGGGATGCCTTCCGGGGCATCCCCAAGCTTAGGCTCTTGGTTGTCCTTGAATATTACCTTGGGGTGCCTTGGGCGTCCCCAAGCTTTGGCTCTTGCCACTCCTTATTCCATGATCCATCGAATCTCTACCCAAAACTTGAAAACTCCACAACACAAAACTCAACAGAAAACTCATAAGCTCCGTTAGTATAAGAAAATAAAACCACCACTTAGGTACTGTAATCAACTCATTCTAAATTCATATTGGTATAATATCTACTGTATTCCAACTTATCTATGGTTCATACACTCCGATACTACTCATAGATTCATCAAAATAAGCAAACAACACAATGAAAACAGAATCTGTCATAAACAGAACAGTCTGTAGTAATCTGTATCAAACATATACTTCTGGAACTCCAAAAATCCTATAAAATTAGGAAGTCCTAAGCAATTCGTGTACCAATCCAGAGAAAAAGAATCAGACCAGAAGCACGTTTCTGTGAGTTAACAAAACTAATTTACTGGGTGCAAAAGTTTCTGATTTTCAGCAGGATCAACACAACTATCAACGTAAGATATCCTAAAGGTCTTACTTGGCACTTTATTGAAACAAAAGCTATAAAACATCATTACTACAGTATCATAATCATGTGGACACACAAAAACAGTAAGGATAAATATTGGGTTGTCTCCCAACAAGCGCTTTTCTTTAATGCCTTTCTAGCTAGGCATGATGATGACAATGATGCTCACATAAAAGATAAGAATTGAAACATAATGGGAGCATCATGAAGCATATGACTAGCACTTTTAAGTCTAACCCACTTCCTATGCATAGGGATTTTGTGAGCAAACAACTTATGGGAACGATAATCAACTAGCATAGGAAGGTAAAACAAGCATAGCTTCAAAACTTGAAGCACATAGAGAGGAAACTTGATATTATTGCAATTCCTACAAGCATATGTTCCTCCCTCATAATAATTTTCAGTAGCATCATGAATGAATTTAACAATATAACCAGCACCTAAAGCATTCTTTTCATGATCTACTAGCATAGAAAATTTACTACTCTCCTCATAAGCAAAAATCTTCTCATGAATAGTAGTGGGAGCAAACTCAACAAAATAACTATCATATGATTTAAAATTAGGATCAAGATGACAAGTTTCGTGGTTATCATTATTCTTTAAAGCATACGTGTCATCACAGTAATCATCATAGATAGGAGGCATGCTTTCATCATAGTAAATTTTCTCATCAAAGCTTGGGGGACAAAAAATATCATCTTCATCAAACATAGCTTCCCCAAGCTTGTGGCTTTGCATATCATTAGCATCATATATATTCAAGGAATTCATACTAACAACATTGCAATCATGCTCATCATTCACATATTTTATGCCAAGCATTCTATGTAATTCTTCTTCTAGTACTTGAGCACAATTTTCCTTCTCATCATTTTCACGAAAGACATTAAAAAGATGAAGCATATGAGGCATCCTTAATTCCATTTTTTTAGTTTTCTTTTATAAACTAAACTAGTGATAAAACAAGAAACAAAAAGATTTGATTGCAAGATCTAAAGATATACCTTCAAGCGCTAACCTCCCCGGCAACGGCGCCAGAAAAGAGCTTGATGTCTACTACACAACCTTCTTCTTGTAGACGTTGTTGGGCCTGCAAGTGCATAGGTTTGTAGGACAGTAGCAAATTTCCCTCAAGTGGATGACCTAAGGTTTATCAATCCGTAGGAGGCGTAGGATGAAGATGGTCTCTCTCAAGCAACCCTGCAACCAAATAACAAAGAGTCTCTTGTGTCCCCAACACACCCAATACAATGGCAAATTGTATAGGTGCACTAGTTCGGCGAAGAGATGGTGATACAAGTGCAATATGGATGGTAGATAAAGGTATTTGTAATCTGAAAATATAAAAACAGCAAGGTAACTAATGATAAAAGTGGGCGTAAATGGTATTTCAATGATAGGAAACAAGGCCTAGGGTTCATACTTTCACTAGTGCAAGTTCTCTCAACAATAATAACATAGATAGATCATATAACAAGCCCTCAACATGCAACAAAGAGTCACTCCAAAGCCACTAATAGGGGAGAACAAACGTAGAGATTATGGTAGGGTACGAAACCACCTCAAAGTTATTCTTTCGGATCAATCTATAAAAGAGTTTGTACTAGAATAACACCTTAAGACACAAATCAACCAAAACCCTAATGTCACCTAGATACTCCATTGTCACCTCAAGTATCCGTGGGCATGATTATACGATATGCATCACACAATCTCAGATTCATCCAACCAACATAAAAGTACTTCAAAGAGTGCCCCAAAGTTTCTACTGGAGAGTCAAGAACGCGTGTCAAACCCTATGCATAGGTTCCCAATGTCACGAAACCCGCAAGTTGATCACCAAAACATACATCAAGTGGCACATGATATCCCATTGTCACCACAGATAATCACGGCAAGACATACATCAAGTGTTCTCATAAAAGACTCAATCCGATAAGACAACTTCAAAGGGGAAACTCAATTCATCACAAGAGAGTAGAGAGGGAGAAACATCATAAGATTCAACTACAATAGCAAAGCTCGGGATACATCAAGATCGTGCCATAGATGGAACACGAGAGAGAACGCGAGAGAGAGAGAGATCAAACACATAGCTACTGGTACATACCCTCAGTCACGAGGGTGTACTACACCCTCCTCGTCATGGATAGCGCCGGGATGATGAAGATGGCCACCGATGATGGGATCCCCCCTCCGGCAGGGTGCCGGGAAGGGCTCCCGAGAGGTTTTTGGTGGCTACAGAGGCTTGCGGTGGCGGAACTCCCGATCTATCTTCTGTTCTGGAAGTTTTAGGGTACAAGAGTGTATATGGGTGCAGGGGGTACGTCGGAGGAGCTATGGGGCCCCACAAGGCAGGGGGCGCGCCCGGGGGGGTGGGGGGGTGGGCGCGCCCCCACCCCCTCGTGGGCAACCCGTATCTCCCCTGACGTGCACTCCAAGTTCCCTGGGTTGCCTTCCTTCCAAAAATAACTTCTCTAGTTGATGTCGTTTCGTTTTGACTCCATCTGATATTCCTTTTCCTCGAAACACTGAAATAGGCATAAAATAACAAATCTGGGCTGGGCCTCCGGTTAATATGTTAGTCCCAAAAATAATATAAAAGTGGATAATAAAGCCCAATATTGCCCAGAACAGTAGATAATATAGCATGGCGCCATCAAAAATTATAGATACGTTGGAGATGTATCACTGGCTGACATACACGGTGGAGATTGCGGACACCAATCGTCGTCACGGACCCTCGTCGGTAAGGCATTTCACAGCGGGTTCTACTGGCCTAAAACACTCAACGATGCAATCGAGCTGGTGAAGGCCCGCGAAGCCTGCCAATTCCATGCCAAGCAGATCCATCAGCCGGCTCAGGGCCTGCAGACCATCCCACTCTCATGGCCGTTCTCGGTCTGGGGCTTGGATATCTTGGCCCGTTTCCTCGAGCGCTTGGAGGCTACCGCTACCTCTACATCGCCCTCGACAAGTTCACCAAATGGGTGGAGGTGGAAGCCGTCCGCACCATCCCAGCTGGTTCTGTAGTCAAATTCATCAAGGGCCTCGTGAGCCGGTTCGGCGTCCCTAATTGCATCATCACCGACAACGGTTCGTAGTTCACCAGCAATATCTTCAAAACATATTGTGCTAACCTTGGAACGCAGATATGCTACGCTTTGCACACCCCCAGAGTAACGGCCAGGTCGAGCGCGCCAACCCAGAGGTCCTGAAGGTCCTCAAAACCAGGACCTTGAAAAAGAAGCTAGAGGCCAGTGGCAGGGGCTGGTATGACGAGCGACAATCCGTGTTGTGGTCTATCCGCACTACCGCCACCAAGTCGACGGGCGAGACCCCGTTCTTCCTCGTCTACGAAGCAGAGGCGGTCCTCCCTCACGAGGCTAGGCATCTCTCTGCGCGGGTCATAGCGTTCGATGAAGCGCAACAGGACGCCATGCGGGGGATGGACCTCGTGCTGGGGGAGGAGCACCATGGAGAAACCGCACTATGAGCAGCAAGATACTAGCATGCGCTGCGGTGGTATCATTGCCGCAACATCCGCCGCAGGACTCTCGAGGTAGGTGACCTTGTGCTCAGGCGGGTGTTCTCCAGGGCAGGGCTGCATAAGCTCTCACCCATGTGGGAGGGCCCGTTCAAGGTTGTTCATATTTCCAGGCCTGGCACCGCGCGCCTGGAGACTGACGAAGGGGTGCCCATCCCAAATGCTTGGAAGATTCAGCACCTCCGGAATTTTTACCCTTGAAGAAAGGCCCAGTGCCTGTGAAGAAGGCCTGGTGCCTGTGAAGCTCGCCGCCCGAAGAAAGGCCCAGTGCCTGTGAAGCTCGCCACCCATGACACTCTCACATAATAATGAGTCGGGGTTGTACATGCCCCGGAGTCTCCGGAGTGCCGCCCTCGGGCCTCGGGGGCTCCCGCCCACGCCCAGTGGCAGCACTTAGCTGTGCGCTGGTGAGAAGACATCAAAGACTAGACTAGGTGCCAGACGCGGCTTTTCATTTGCTTTACGCAATTGGTTTGTTCTCCCCTGTTTGAACCTTTATTGAAGTTGCTTCTAGTGTTGTTTGCTGTATTTTGCACTTGTTCTTTGTTCTCGGCTTTTTCCTGGCTTGCTTTCTCTCTCTCTCGCATGCCTCGCGAGGGGGCCACGCGGCGCCCTCGTGAGCCCTTCTCCTCCTGGTTTTTGCGAGGCCCTCTCATTGGAGTTCACAGCTGGGGCACCCCTCCCGATCCATGCCCCTCAGGCATCGCGACACCAAGCACCGGGCCTAAGACGGCAACCGTCGCGACCAAGGTTCAGAAACAATTCTCCCAACTGATATTTGCAGCTCTTAGGGCGCCCAGCGAGGCCTCGAGAAGGCACCTCGCGAGGCGAAAACTACTACAGACATCCCGAGCTAAGTTGTTCCTACGCGCAGGCACATAACCATGACACAGCACGAGGGAAATAAATCTAGCACGATAATTAGAGGATCATAGTCTATTACACGCCCACACAGGGCCCCATACTTCTCTCTCTCAATGCAGGAAAAGGAGAAAAACAAAATAAAAATGGTGCGCACCTTGCGACAGCTTGCGAGGAGGGATCCGCATCGTCCTCCCGAGCTCAATCAGACTCCGCCCGCGCTTCACCAGGGCGCGGCGATGGGACGATCCACTACTGCCCTCGAAGCGGGCGCAGCGGTGTTGTGGCTGATCGCGGCCACCGCTGGAGGAGCTGTCACTGGAGGAAGAGCCGCTGAAGCTCGGCGAGCTACGGACGCCGCCAGGAGCGAGTTCGCCTTCGCCCTCATCACGACCGTCGCCAAGGCCAAGCACCTCGTCGCCACCATCGTCTTCAGGGTAGCACCCGACACGGCGACCATCTTCTCCGAACACCCTCACATAGAGGGTCGCGTCGCCATCGTACTTGAAGTGGAGGGTGCACCACCTGCCCAGGCCACGTGCGCGGGCAAACGTCTGCCAACCCCGGGCCAGGGCCACGTTCCCGGCGATAGAGATCTCCACCGAGACCCAGGAGGCCCTGCAACAACAGTTGTCCGCCTGCAGCCAGAGCCCGCTGGGGGCAGTGGCCGGCAGTTCGCCGGTGAAGAAGCGGGGGAGCTGGAGCCAGTTGCCGGCCGGGTTGTCTGACCACACAACAAACTTCGGCAGCACCTATGCCGAATGGAAGTGCGGCCGGGAGGCCGCGCAGCCACAGCACGCCTTCCTCCACCGACTGGGCTGCCTCGATACGGGCGGCCACCACCGTGTGAGGGGCCACCATCGCGACCACGAGGAGCCGCGACGGGAGTCGCAGGATGCTTACGGGGACGGCCGCGGCCGCACTTGGGCGGAGGAGAGCCAGGCCCTTCCTGGCGAGCCTTCCCTATCTCCGCTGCTGAGAACATCTTCACGGGCGCCATGGGACACTGCAAGCAACCGGAGCGAGAAGGAAGAAGAAGCGGGCGGGGCGAGGAGAGATGTGCAACGGGGGCTTTCGCCCCTCCCCATTTATATCCCAAGGGAGGCCAACCTCCGGCCTCCATGATCACAGGTAATGATGACTCTTTTTGCATGCAGTAGAGAATCGTCAAATCGGGCAGTTGCCGAGGCAGCGTGGGGAAGCGGAGACGCCCATGTCCATTCAACCTCCACGCGGCGGCCAAGGCCGCAGGCTGTTGGGGCCTGCGGCGCTCCGCACTTGCCCTTTGGCTTCGCTGCTAAGCCAAGTCCGAGCGCGCCTTGGGCCCAGGGGCTACTGTCAGGGTTTTGGGAACGGGGGTCCCCAGACTTGCCTGCCTGTGGCCTGCAGCGTGGCTCAGCGGTGGCCCAGTATGGCCCGTCTTCATCAACCCAAGCTCAAGACCCTCGCGAGGGGCCAAGCCTCGCGGGCGGACGACACAAGGCCTCCTCAGGGGCGGCCTCACCAGGCAGGCTCACGAGGAGGCGGAGAGATCAAGGCGAGGGGCACCTCGCGAGGTGCTCATGATGCAAGCCATGATGATCGAGACCAGGCGGGTGCCAGCCTGTGCAATGTCCTTGTTTCCTCTTTGGTGCAAAGGGGGTGAGCGCAGGCGCGGGGTACCGAGGCATCAAGCAAAGGTTTCCATATCAGTGCAACGAGACCAAGACCAGTTGGACGGCAGGACAGAGGTCACCATGGAGCCCAAGACGGCATCATCACCAGTGCCTTTGGCAGTCGAAGACCACCTTTAGTCAGGATAGCTTGTACTAGCTATCCCTTTTCAAAATGGTCGTTGTTGGCTCCCTTCCCGCTCGATATTTGGGAAGAGGACCAGGGCCTCTATATATAGAGATAGCCACCACAGTAGAGGGCATCCAATCTGGACCTGATCTAGAGCCAACAGAGACGGATCAATTCCTCTCCAAGCACACCACCACAAGAACACCTCTCCTCGTGAGGATGTTCTTCCTCTGTACTGTTTATCCTCAGTCCAAGAGGCAATCCACCACACCACACACTGGATTAGGGTATTGCATGGTGGCCCGAACCAGTATAAACCTCGTGTCTCTTGTGTTGCTCATCGTGCTAGCTTAGAATCGCGGCAAGGTTATGAGCGTGTTTCGGTAGGGAGGAGATCTTCATGCGCACCCCAGAGTTCGAACCTTAAGGGTTTTGTCAGAACCCGATATTCGACAGACGAAGTAAGAAAGAATCAATCACAGGCAACAGATGAAAGTAAGAGACAAGAAGGAACTATCTTGTGTAGTTGTGGTTGTCGCATTAGCCATGTTCTATGAGCTATTTGCAATGATGATTAGTGGTTTTGTTTAACAGTATTGCTAAAGCACATCTAGATGTGCTCTAAATAATGCACACCTAGGTCCTATGCCATTGATGTTACGCGAAGATTCGTGCATATATTTTTCTTTGTCTTTTTTCTTTTCCTTTCTAGTTTGATTATTACTGGCTTTATCAATAAAAAGAGCTCAATGTATTGCTTGTCAACTGTCCTACTCCGTTCATACCGGTACCGGTGCATAATGCCAAAACTCATTCCTTGTTTTTGTCCTGAAAAAGAAAACCAGCCAAATAGCCAATAGGATACCTGCGCAACCTCGGGAATTTGGAGCGACTGGGTAGAAATAATTGCGGTTGATTACATCAGTGGTTAGATAATACGTCAAGCACCGCTTCAATCCCTGCTTCAATTGGCAGTTCCTCTTCTCTGCATACCCCGCTTAAGTGTCCACTATCTTCATCGTCCCCGGCAGGCCACGCTACACACTGGCACACACTCTGCAGCCATGTCGAGTGACAATGAGGACGACAATTCGGCCAGCAGTCTGGCGCCCGATGATAGGTCAACATCGGAATCATCCCGTTCGTCTTCCATGAGTTCGGCGTCAAGCGCAGACCTTGATTATATCCGGTTCATGGAAGGGATGCCGCTTCCAGAGTCGTCAGACGACAACCAGATGGACGAGGAGCCGTCGGAGGACGAAGAAGAGGACGACGATGATGATGAGGAGGAGGAATGGTTGAATGAGGAGGAGGAGACGATGACAGCAACGACGATGATAACGGTTGCGGTGATGAAAAGCCAACGGTCAGCGGCAAGAAGCGTCCTCGCCAAGACGATGTCGCGGGGCCATCCAACAAGAACAACAACAAGAAGAAGGACTAAATTAAGCAGAATGTATATATCTCTGTTTATTCTGTCAATCTCATCGCAGACGGTTAGTAATATGTATTCGACATAGATCTTCTACATTATCGCCAACAGGTTGGTTTGTTGAACTGTGTGCCCTGATGAGCACACAATTCACAAAAAAAGACGTATGGGTTGTCTATAATGATCACACACAATTCTGATTACCGACCTGCTTGACGGGTATCACATAGATCTTGTTACGCCGAATCGTTTGTGTTCACCTCACTCATTGCAAACAGTTCATCAGAGTGAACTGTATGCCGTATATCGCACACACCTTGATCTAGCTGCCCGTTTATGTTGTTCTGTCTCATCGCAAACAGTTCGTACAGCTCAACCGTATGCCCCTCATCACGCACACAACTAAAATCTAAATCGTGTTTGATGTATCATTCATCGCAAACGTTTTGCATCTTTTTTGATGGTTTTTTTACATCACCATTTGCGATTAATGCACCGCACACAGTTTCGTCAAAGGGTCTTTGATCGTAGTGTCGTGTTAGCAGCATCCTGCAGTAGTGTATGTAAGGTGATCCCAATTGGTTTGCAATGCACATATGTTTCGTTCATGTGGGTATCTTGAATAAAGCAAGTTCATCGTGTCAAGTGTCACATCTGGTTAGATATTAAGATCCAGAGTGCCAGTTGTGACATCATAATTTGATATATCCTTTAATACAAAACAAGTGTAGCGTGCCATATTAAGACCACACAGAACGCAAGCACATCGAGTGTGCAATGTCCGCACGACACGAAATATATCGCTCGAACCCACATAAAAGTTTGCTTCAACTAAAAAAACCATAAAAAATGCTCGAACACACGCCTGATTCCCGTACATCTTGGAACCGTTGGGCGATGTTGAAACTACTCTAGTCGATTACCTTTTTTGCACAAGAACTTAATGATCGCATTCCTTTAACCGCATCCATTTGCATCTTCTTCCTCGGCCATTACATGTCCTTCACAACTGTCACGCCCAATATGCGACCCTATCCAACAGGAACTCGAAGGTCCCACCAAGGATAGACCCGCATATTCAAACGATTTTGCAAGGTGGATATCATTACATCAACATTACATAATAGGTAGGGATACATACAGAAGGCACACAATGCCACACGAATACAACATCATATTACATAAGAGCAACATCCGACTACGGATGAAACACAAACAGAAGCTCAAACGACATCCACCCTGCTAGCCCAGGCTGCCGACCTGGAACCTATCCCCTGATCGAAGAAGAAGCAGAAGAACTCCAAACAAGCAAACATCGCTCTCGCGTCAAGATCATCACATAACCTGTACCTGCAACTATTGTTGTAGTAATCTGTGAGCCACGAGGACTCAGCAATCCCATTACCATGGGTATCAAGACTAGCAAAGCTAAATGGGTAAGGAAAGGGTAAAGTGGTGAGGTTGCAGCCGCGACTAAGCATGATATGGTGGCTAACATACGCAAATGAGAGCGAGAAGAGAAACAAAGGAATGGTCAAGCAATGATCAAGAAGTGATCCTGAACTCCTACATACGTCAAACATAACCCAAAGACCGTGTTCACTTCCCGGACTCCGCCGAGAAGAGACCATCACAGCTACACACGCGGTTGATGTAGCGACCCGACCTCAGATGGTCAAGTCTCTGTGCTCAGGTGTCATCCCTGGATCAGTAATGCTGACACCACACAGTACTTCGAAGGATTTATAACAGAGTAGCAATCACACACTTATTATATCGAATGTCTCAAAAGAGAACTTATTACAATAATATGGCTTAAGGCCATCTAATGCGATAACAGCGGAAGGCTTGGAAGATAAAGTGAGTCCATCAAATCCAACGGCATAACTGAGCTGCACAGCAACGACCTACGAACCTTACTCCTCGTCTGAAAAGTCTGCAACATAATACGTTGCAGCCTGAGAACGGGTCAGCACATGGAGTATGCTGGCAATGTAACACAAAAGAGCAATAACAGAATAATACTACCACTACATGCATATTTGGCTGGTGGAAAGCTCTATGGTTACAATTTTTGCAAAAAGCCAATTTTTCCCTACTACAAAGGAATCAATTTTAATTAAACTATCATGGTGGTTGAAACATCATTTGAGAAGGTAACCCCAACTCAATGATCCCGATTAAAAGTACTTAACAACCCATCAATATTAATTTTAAGAGTGTTGAGATACATGCGAATACTCAAGTACTAGATACTCAGAATTGTCCATAATCGGGGACACGGCTAACCATGATTAGATTGTACACTCTGCAGAGGTTTGCGCACTTTTCCCCGCAAGACTCGATTGCCTCCATTGGTTTTCTCGCACTACATGGTGTTTGAGAAACGGATAACTGAGACACAGTCTTTCGGAAGCATTAACTCTCTACTCCGGGCAGACCATACCAAACCTACAAACCCACTACCTGCTGATCCACCTCTTCAAGAGCTTCACGCAACTTACTCAACTATGCTAGAGCCCATAATAGCTTGCGGCTGCACACGGAAGTTTCTAGCATGAATAGACTCAGTTCCCTTTGAGCCTGGGTGGCGGTCCATAGGAGAACCACACGGTAACCCCGGGATTTCCAAAAATAAAACAGGCAATCACTGGTAACCCCAGGTGCCTCAATCCACCCAGATGTGTGTTAAAGTTGCCACCTTAAGTAAACCATTAATTAACAATCTCACATCTGTCATGGATATCACTCAAACCCAATCCACGTCTACGAGCATAGCATGGCATTATAAGCATAATGTAGAAGTAACTCCCAAGGGTTTGATAATAAACAGGGCAATAGGTTCTACCTCAGCAACTACTTCCCAATACCCACATGTTAAAGCATCCTAATCATGCAATGTTGAGGATTGAAACTAATGCATAAAAACTGGGTATGAAAAGAGTATGATCAATGTGTTACTTGCCTTGCTGACGATCCGGGAATCCTAGAGACTCGTAGTAACACGCTTCGCACTCCGGGAATTCTATCGCAAGCAAACAATAGCATACATAAGCAACAATCAAAGATGCACAAGTAGAACTCCAAATAAAAGAGTTTGACCGGAGAGTTCAACTTAAGAACTCCGGTTTGCAAAAAGAATCAAATCAAACGAAGCAACGAAACTCAAACGGCAAAGAAAACAACTTCGTTTTGCTAATCTGGATCTAAGTCAAATTTTACAGAAGAAAAATCTTGTTTGATTTGATTATTCGGAAAGAGGGTTTCGAGATGAAACTCCAGGCGCTTGAATCGCCTGATTCCGATATACGAGCGAAAAGATAAACAGGTTTGAACATCGGATCAGAAATTGCGATCAGAATAATCGCGGAATAAATCCGATAAAAAGAAAAGCGACGAACTGCTAAACGAACGAACTTTCGTTAACAGAAAATAAACAGTGAACGCGTTCGTTAAAACGAACGGACGAACGGACGTTCGCTAAGTAAATAAACCGACGAAATAAACCGATATATATAATAAAAAAACGATCTAGGGTTTTTTTTAAAAAAACCGAAGGGTTTTCTGGAAAAAACCGGCGGCGGGGTCGGGACCTCTGGCGAGGCTCGTCCGGCGGGGCTCGGCGGCGGGCGGCGGGGCTCGGGGTGGCTGCGGGGTTTCGGCGGGAGCTGCGGCTTAAATAGGAGGGCGTGGCGGGCGGCTTGGGGAAGGGGCGCCCGGGGGTGGAGTCCGGCTCGGACTCGCCCTCGGCGTCCGTGCCAAGCACGGCGGCGGCGCGGGGCTGGGCCGGCCTGCTCGGCTGGGCCTTCGGCCCAGTCGGGCGCGAGGTGTTTTTTTTTTAAAACATTCCGCCGAAAGAAAAATTCCTAGAAAAATAAATAAAAATCTAAAAATCCCAAAACAAGTTTTCTCCGTCTAAATAAAATATCTAGAACAAGATGAACTTTTCTTGGCCCCTAAAATGCAATTTTAAATCATGCAACATTTTTTTCTAGGAGCAATAAAATCCCGAATAAACTCAAATAAAAATCCAAAAATGATTTTAACATTTTTCCTCCGATATCCCAATTATTTTGGAGAAGTCATATTATCTCCCCTCATTTATTATTTTTAAATGAAATATTTTTCCGGAGAGAAAATAATTAAAATCAATCCTCGTCTTCAATATTTCATAGAAATTTCAAATATGAAAATTAGAAAATCCCCAACTCTCTCCAAAGGTCCTTGAGTTGCTTAGTATTTCGAGGATTGCAAATGAAAAATCAATAAAATATGATATGCATGGATGATCTATGTATAACATGCCAAATTGGAAATTTGGGATGTTATAGTTGATGTGTTTTAATTCGGATCTGGTGTCAAGTTATCTACAACCGGACATTAACAAATTCCCATCTGCCACATAACCGCGGGCACGGCTCTCGAAAGTTTAAACCCTGTAGGGGTGTCCGAACTTAGCCCATGATAAGCTCTCGCGATCAACGAAGGATATACCTTCTCCCAGGAAGACCCGATCAGTCTCGGAATCCCGGTTTACAAGACATTTCGACAATGGTAAAACAAGACCAGCAAAGCCACCCGATGCGCCAACAATCCCGATAGGAGCTGCACATATCTCGTTCTCAGGGCAACACCGGATAAGTCAAGCTACGAGTAAAACCAGACCTCGAGTTGCCCCGAGGTGGCCCCGCAGGCTGCTCGGTTCGGACCAACACTTAGACAAGCACTGGCCCGGGGGGGCTAAAATAAAGATGACCCTTGGGTTAATTACTCCCAAGGGAAAGGTATAGGTGGTGGTGAGGCAAATGGTAAAACCAAGGTTGGGCCTTGCTGGAGGAGTTTTATTCAAAGCGAACTGTCAAGGGGGTCCCATAAATCACCCAACCGCGTTAGGAATGCAAAATCCAGGAACATAATACCGGTATGATGGAAACTAGGGCGGCAAGAGTGGAACAAAACACCAGGCATAAGGCCGAGCCTTCCACCCTTTACCAAGTATATAGATGCATTAATTAAATAAGAGATATTGTGATATCCCAACATAATCCTGTCCACCATGGAGCAATCTTCAACTTCACCTGCAACTAGCAACGCTATAAGAGGGGCTGAGAAAAAGCGGTAACATAGCCAAACAACGGTTTTCTAGGAAGGGTGACAAAGGTTAGAGGTTCATGGCAATTTGGGGAGGCTTGAAGAGCAAAAGATAGGTAACGCAGCATAGCGATAGAACGAAGTAACTAGCATAGCAATGATAGTAGTGAGATCCAGGGTAGCGGTCATCTTGCCTGAAATCCCGCAAGGAAGAAGAACGAGTCCATGAAGAAGATGAAGCCACGAAGACGAACCAAGCGTAGACGAACGAATCCTCACGATCGCAACGAAACGGGAACTATCGAGAAGAAGCACACAACATGGTAAACACACCACACATAGACAAGACATGATGCACAACCAAGCATGATGCATGACAACGCTACATGAAGCTACTCATGGCAAGAGACGATGCAAACAAGAGCAACACATCAAAGCAAGTTTAAATGAGGC
Organism: Triticum timopheevii; assembly: GCA_963921465.1. Taxonomy (NCBI): domain Eukaryota; kingdom Viridiplantae; phylum Streptophyta; class Magnoliopsida; order Poales; family Poaceae; genus Triticum; species Triticum timopheevii. Next base: position 245,192,234 of record OY997262.1, on the reverse strand, counting down.
CGGAAACAACATATAACGATTCCGGTAAGTCCTCATATGCAAGTTTCAAAGTTGGTCTAGAACTGAATAAACATTAAGTTTAAGTTGTTAAACAGCAAGTTAAAGAGCACCAAGAGAATCTACACGAAATTCTAGTCAAGTTACATATAAAGTTCATTAGATTTGGAGCTACGGCCTAGAAGATATGAGCAAAACAAATTAAACATGGCATTGATGCAAAAGGCATACCAACATCAAGCAAACACCTCAAAACAAGGGTGCAACATGATAATATGAAGCTACATGCAAAATCAAACAAGTTTCATACAGAGCACACTCAAAACGGAGCAACGGTTCAACACATACTCTATACAAGACATAACAACAATCTGTCCAAAACAGCAACTAGGCATATTGCAAGCATCAAAACAACATGCTAAAGCACCCCAACATAAGAACAAAAGGCATGGGCATCAAGTACAGGTAAAGCATAACAAAACATGAACACTGAGCTATCTCCAGAAATCACTAGAACATGCTCAAACACACATGGTAAGATTGCAATAACAATTTCAGACTTATCAAGAAATAACATCAGGTTGCAATGTTTAGAGCTATCAAACAACATGCTACAGGAACTTATAATGGCAAACAAAGGCATGGCATGAATCTACTAATAGCATAGAACAAAAGTCCCTTAGACCATGAGCCAAAAAGGATCAGAAGATATGATGGCACCCATGTAAACATGGCAAGTTATATGATAGATTCAAACATGGCAGGAACAACGATAAGTAGACATGTTGGTGAGCTTGAACCACTCACCAAAGAGCAATACATGGCATGGCAAGGCAACCAACAGCAAGAAGACATGTTTATGAAGCTAAGCATGGCAAGAACAAGTTCATAGGGTGCATGGATCACTAGCAAAACATATGGCCAAAACTGAACTTAATGTTAACAGGCTGACAGCAACATTATTTAGCAACTTTGGAGCAAGATTACAAGAAGATACAACAGGCTATAAATGCAAAAAGGGACATGAATGGATAGAGCATAACATGTATAACAAAACATATTTAGTGAACATCTCCAGATTATGCATAGAATGACTTGTAGCAGCAGGTTTACATAGCAACAAAATATAACAGAATCTGTCAGGAAAACAGCAACAGCAAGTACCCTACTTAACAAGCTCGATGCACTCAGTACAAGACTCACAAAAATACATGGATAGCACTACTCTAAAGATGGCATGGCATAGTTCAAAACATATGTAGGTCTCAAGTTCATAGGATGCACACATCAAACATGGCAAAAATGACAAATCATCAAGTTAAAACAGTTTCAGCAGATTAACATCACATAGCACTCTTGGAACGATGATTCAGGCATCAAGGTGGACTCAAAAGAACATGATGCAATGGAATGAAATGAAGTACTCGTCGAGATGAACAATTTGACATATTACACGCATAAAGCGGAGCTGTATGCACAGAGTTATGATGCGATGAAAATGGCATGATAATGTCAAGTCTCAGGGGCTTAGGGATTTCGGGGTCAACCTCCAGTTTTGCACGGACTTCGAGGCGGCGGCGGATCTCGCCGGATCTTCGCCGAAGATGGAGAGGAAGGGGGCCGGAGATGCGGGGAGGCTCGCCGGAGGAGGGGACAGCTGGATCCGGCCCTCCCGTGGCCGGATCTGGCCGGAGCCGCGCGAAGGAGCGGCGGGGCGCGCGCCGGCGGAGCTCGGCCCTGAGCTCGGGCGGCCATGGGGCGGACGCCGGCGAGGTGGCGGGGCTTGGCGCGCGGGACGGCGGCGCTGGAGAAATAGGGCGGCGGCGGAGGCGAGGCGCCGGGGAGGCGCGTCGCAGCGCGGGCGGCGGAGGGGCCCGGCGGCGCGGGGTCGGGCGCCCGCGGGGTGGCGGCGGAGCAGTCCGGCGGTGGGGTTGGCGGTCCGGTGCGGCAGCGGGCAACGGGCGCGGGCGGCGCCGGCGGGCCTGCGCGGGCCCGCGATGGGCTCCGCGGGCCGGCCGCGCGGGGCTGCCGGCGGAGGCCACGTGGCAGGCGGGGACGGCCAGGGCCGCGACGCGATCTGTCCGGTGAGGCCGGACATGTCCGGTGGCGGCGGGGGAAATTTGTCCGGCGGCGCGGAGGGGAGAAGGCTAGGGTTTGGACTGCGAGAATTTCGGGGGAGGCACACATATATATAGGTAGAGGAAGCTAGGAGAGTCCAAATGAGGTACGGTTTTTGCCCACACGATCGTGATCGAACGACCGAGAGCATGGAGGGGAGTTTGCTGGGCTTTGGGCCACTTTGATGGGGGTGTTGGGCTGCAACACAAAGGGGGCTTTTACGATTACCCGGTTAACCGTTGGAGTATCAAACGACCTCCGAATGACACGAAACTTGACAGGCGGTCTACCGGTGCTATACCGAGGCCGCTTGGCAAACCTCGGGCCATTCTGAGAACGATTAACACCCGCTCACAATAGGAGACAAGAAGGGGACGCCGGGTGACATAGGAGTGCCGGATCGCAAAACAGACAATGGGGAAAAAGCTCGGATGCATGAGACGAACACGTATGCAAAATGAGATGCACATGATGACATGATAAAATGCAACACGCAAGCAAATGACATGGCAACAATGACGAATAACTGGCGGACACCTGGCGCATCGAATCTGGGGCGTTACAACAACCCCCCGCCTCCCTACAACGATGGATGATAAGAAACTAACAACAGAGACCCACCACATCACTGCCCATGGCACAACCGTGCTGGAGGTGGTGTACACCAATGAGCCTAGGATTGTGGAGCGAGTCATTTCCATGTACGAGGAATGGCTCCGGGAGGAGAAGAAGAAGTTTGTTGGACTCGACATCGAGTACACCCGTTCGAGCAGTTACAGACGATAAGGGGTCGCCGTCGTGCAACACGCAATGCACGAGCATGTCCTCGTGTACCGCTACTGCAGGTCCAAGTGGTGCCAGACATTGGCTCAATTCCTACAATGCAAATCGATAAGTTTTGCAAGCGTGGACACGAGGGGCGACAAGATCATGCTTTCCCATGCATGGATAACGATTCGAGACGAACACCATGTTGACATCCAAGAGTAGTTCTGCATCAAAGGTGGTGGAGAAAGGGAATCCATGGGTGACCTTGCAGCAGGCATCATCGACCCGTCATACAAGAACATGAAGAAATCATTCCCAAGGGACAAGTACCAGTACTGGGACTGGAAGCCGCTTTCCCTGCTGCACCTCAACTACACAGCAAAAGATGGGTACATTAGGTACAAGTTTTATAGTAGGATCCTAATCATTAAGTACGGGCTACATCACCTTCTCCAACCACCACTGAGGGAACGACTCCGCCCCTGTAATTAGAACAAAGACGAGGGATATTGGAGTGGCTGGAAGCGCCGGAAGAGAAACAACGGGTGGTGAATTGCAAGAATTTGGTTGTGTACATTCAACTAGTAGTATGTCCATCTAGATTGAGCGAACATATGTTCTAAATATGATTTTAGTGGATCAAAGATGTGGTGTGTTATTGCAACAACTTGGGTGTCTACATTCAACTAGTAGTATGTTCATTTAGATTGAGCGATCATATGTTCTAACTATGATTGTACTAGGTCAAATATGTCGTGTGTTATTGTATTATACTTATTTACATAGAATAAGTGGTGTGATGAAGTACACATCATGGTGCTTATGTAAAAATATGTGACTGTATCTTTGTTAACTTTATGCAAATGTTTTTTCGTGAACGGTGTGAGCACTTCCAAAAATACTAGCAAGAGCTTTCAAATGCATGACCACCTTTTGGAAACAATATGAGATCTTCCACAATACACCGAAAGCACTTTCATAGTCTTTGCGCATTGGAAAAAAGCAATACACCGTCACGTCTTTGTGTGTAGAAAGAAAAAAAGCAACAGACGGTCAAGTCTTCTCGCGCCTCCTCGTCTGCCTCATATGAACGGGGCACGATCAAATCATGGCTACACAGTGCATGCCTGGTATGGCCATCGTTCAAACTGCTTCAGTGGCCTCCTTGTCTCCCACCATGATTTAAGCGGTTGCCAACTCCACTCTCCATTACCTTCCCCATTCCACTCCCAATATCTCCCCGCATCTATCTATCACTAGCACCATGTCTCGCGCTGGATCTTTTGGTGCCCTTGGCTGTGACAGGATGGTGGTGCCGGTCTTACTAGCCCCATTCACTTGGGAATGCCATGTCGACCTCCACAGTGGCCACACCATCTAGACCATGTACACCAATAAGATCAGTGTCGTCGACAGATGGATACAAGAGAGCGAGACGTACATGCGAGCATATGAACTAGTCTTTGTGGGCATAGACCTCGAGTACACTCCCTCGCTGGACAAGGCAATAGTCATCTAGCTTTGCGATGATTCTAGTTGTCTCATTTACTGGGTATGCCAGTCGCCAAGGGTGAGCACATACTTGCAGAAGTTCCTCCTCAAGGAACAATATACATGCGTAGTCTTTTCAATCTGGCGTGACAAAGAACTGTTGGAGCTCTTAGGCTTAAGGTCACAAACTACAAGGACATCTAGGCCGAATGGGCCATTCGAGATAACTCAAGCAAGCCTTTGAATTCGCTCGGGGAAGTAACTGGATTAATCATTGATGAATTCTACGAAGATATGAAGAATATATTCAATGAGTAGTATCATCAACGCTGGGCCGTGGAGCACTATGATGCACAAATCGCATACGTTTGCATGGACACGTACACATGCTTAGCCATATGGAGACAGATCTACCTCATCAAGTAGGGTCATCTAGAAGCAAAAGAAAGGAAAGTTATGATGTCCATTCATGAAAACATCAAGCAGAGGAGAGGATGAGATGCATAATGGAGAAGGCACATCATGGGAGATATTAGTTTTGAATAGATTACTTTTATTATGATTTATATAATTTAAATTCTGCTAAACTTGGCCGATTTATGTTGAAGTTGTGTGTTCCAATGTAATGAACATTGTAGTATCATACTATTAAGTCAATTAATGTACTTGTCGGCCCTTAAAAGCAGTGCCTTTGAATACTACCTTGTGAAATCTTTATCTTTTCCGTTCACCGTCATGCCCCGAGCGAAACCCTGGCCTCCAAGGGGTTAAAGATGTCCATGCACGGAGGCAAGAAATAGGGTCGCCAGGTTGCAGGATCAATGGGGCCGACAGGCAATACTTGTCTCGCCGCTCGTAGCGGCGACAACATCACATGTGACCTCGGCGGTGAAAGCATCACTGGCAGAGGCGGCGGCGATGACTTGCCTGGCGAATGGAAGATCACATCGGAGCTGCTATTCGGAAGGAAAAATCCAGCACAAGTAAGTCAACCTGGCACCCATGTCCCTCATGAAACATGGTGCGTTATTTTTTTTCAGAATCCACGGGACGGAACCTAACACCGTTCACAGTGCATGCATCCCACATACGTACATGCATGTCTGGCCCTTTCGGTAGCAGTTTTATATCTTAGGGTGCATTTCTTAACTTCCTTACATGATCTGCAAACTAGTCAATGAACTCTACCTTGTGCTTTTGCTCCAAGTTTCGCACACCCTTTTTCTTTAGTTCTTCCTTATGAACCCTGTGGAAAAGAAGTAAACTAGCCATGAACATAGTTAAGATATACTCATTCGCAACATTGTAGTTAGGTGATTGAAACTTACTCCATGTACTTCTCTACTTCTAGACAGTTGTCAAGTATATATGTATGCATTTTGCCCCAATCCTCAGAGCATGTTTTCTTGTGGGCGGCCCCAATCCTCTTAGATATAGGACTCCGCAATTGAGCCTTCGGGCCTTGCTTTGTTATGCATAGTTGACTTGAGGTACCCAAGCCTTCTCTTAACTGGAAACAACCAATCATACTGGACATGTCCCCTTAGTAGTGCCTCATCCGGAAGGTTTACAACTAGGTGCACTATTACGTCGAAGAAAGCACGCGGGGGTGGGGGGTGGGGGAGAGCTTCTCAAGCTTGCAAAGAATTTCAGGAATCTCATCTCTCAGGCAAATCATGTAAGCTCGCCCTCAGGTGCCATGTGGGATTATTATCCGTGCTGTTTCTCTTTCTACTAGCATTATACGGGTACTTCCCTGGTTTGAAATTCTCCTTAGCAAGCTATAAGTACAGATCAACATCTTCGCTTGTGAACTTCCTTGGTCGACCCCTATGCTCTGTCTTGTTATTAAGCGGTTTTTTCTGCTTTCTAAAACAATGTTTAATAGGAAGGAGTCGTCGATGGCCAATGTATCCGATTTTATTTTTCAGTTTCTGAAAGCAAGGATTCTCATTGCAGTGCACACATGCGTAATAACCCTTTGTGCTCCGAGTTGAGCTAGTGACATATGCAGGATAATCATGAATGGACCAAATAAGCATCACATGTGAATTAAAAGGTTTTCCCATGCATACATCTATTGTTTCCACACCAACCCACAGCTTCTGTGTATCTTCTATCAGTGGTTGCATAAATACATGAAAATCCTTTCCTAGTGAGTATTTTCCGGGAATCAGCAATGCCATCATGAAATTGGATCGGTCCATGCACATCTAGGGTGGGAAGTAGTATGGAATGACCAAAACAGGCCACATATTATATGCACTGCTCATGTGTCCAAAAGGATTGAATCCATCAATTGCAAAACCTAACCTCAAGTTGCGAGTATCTTTAGCAAATCCTTCATGTTTTGCATCGAAGTACTTACATGCATTGCCATCAACAATGTCCCTCATTACATTAGCCTCTTGAACCCCTGATGTCTACTACACAACCTTCTTCTTGTAGAAGTTGTTGGGCCTCCAAGTGCAGAGGTTTGTAGGACAGTAGCAAATTTCCCTCAAGTGGATGACCTAAGGTTTATCAATCCATGGGAGGCGTAGGCTGAAGATGGTCTCTCTCAAACAACACTACAACCAAATAACAAAGAGTATCTTGTGTCTCCAACACACCTAATACAGTGGTAAATTGTATAGGTGCACTAGTTCAGTGAAGAGATGGTGATACAAGTGAAATATGGATGGTAGACATAGGTTTTTGTAATCTGAAAATATAAAAACAGCAAGCTAACTAATGATAAAAGTGAGCACAAACGGTATTGCAATGCTTCGAAACAAGGCCTAGGGTTCATACTTTCACTAGTGCAAGTTCTCTCAACTAGGATAACATAATTAGATCATATAACAATCCCTCAACATGCAACAAAGAGTCAATCCAGAGTCACTAATAGCGGAGAACAAAGGAAGAGATTATTGTAGGGTGCGAAACCAGCTCAAAGTTATCCTTTTTGATCGATCTATTCAAGAGTCCGTAGTAAAATAACACAAAGCTATTCTTTCCATTTGATCTATCCTAGAGTTCGTACTAGAATAACACCTTAAGACACAAATCAACCAAAACCCTAATGTCACCTAGATACTCCAATGTAACCACAAGTATCCGTGGGTATGATTATACAATATGCATCACAAAATCTCAGATTCATCTATTCAACCAACACAAAGAACCTCAAAGAGTGCCCCAAAGTTTCTACCAGAGAGTCAATACCAAAACGTGTGCCAACCCCTATGCATAAGTTCACAAGGTCACTGAACCCGCAAGTTGATCACCAAAACATACATCAAGTAGATCACGTGAATATCCCATTGTCACCACAGATAAGCACATGCAAGACATACATCAAGTGTTCTCAAATCCTTAAAGACTCAATCCGATAAGATAACTTCAAAGGGAAAACTCAATCCATTACAAGAGAGTAGAGGATGAGAAACATCATAAGATCCAACTATAATAGCAAAGCTCGCGATACATCAAGATCGTGCCATATCAAGAACACGAGAGAGAGAGAGAGAGAGAGAGATCAAACACATAGCTACTGGTATAGGGTGAACTACTCCCTCCTCATCATGGAGAGCGCCAGGATGATGAAGATGGCCACCGGCAATGGATGCCCCCTCCGACAGGGTGCCGGAACAGGGTCTCGATTGGTTTTTGGTGGCTACAGAGGCTTGCGGCGGCGAAACTCCCGATCTAGGTTATTTTCTAGAGGTTTCTGTATTTATAGGAATTTTGGCGCCGGTCTCACGTCAGGAGGGGAGGGGTCTCCGAGTCGTCCACGAGATAGGGGACGCGCCCAGGGGGTAGGGCGCGGCCTCCACCCTCGTGGACGGTTCGGGACTCTTCTGGCCCAACTCTTTTACTCCGGGGGCTTCTTTTGGTCCATAAAAAATCATAAAAAATTGGCACGTCAATTGGATTCCGTTTGGTATTCCTTTTCTGTAAAACTCAAAAACAAGGAAAAATTAGAAACTAGCACTGGCTCTAGGTTAATAGGTTAGTCCCAAAAATCATATAAAATAGCATATAAATGCATATAAAATATCTAAGATGGATAATATAATAGCATGGAACAATAAAAAATTATAGATACATTGGAGACGTATCAAGCATCCCCAAGCTTAATTCCTGCTCGTCCTCGAGTAGGTAAATGATAAAAATGGAATTTTTGATGTGGAATGCTACCTAACATATTTATCAATGTAATCTTCTTTATTGTGGCAAGAATATTCAGATCCATAATATTCAAAACAAAAGTTTAATATTGACATGAAAAGAATAATACTTCAAGCATACTAACAAAGCAATAATGTCTTCTCAAAATAACATGGCCAAAGAAAGCTATCCCTACAAAATCATATAGTCTGGCTATGCTCTATCCTCATCACACAAAATACTCAAATCATGCACAACCCCGATGACAAGCCAAGAAATTGTTCCATACTTTTGATGTTCTCAAAGTTTTTCAATCTCCACGCAATACATCAGCGTGAGCCATGGACATAGCACTATAGGTGGAATAGAATGGTGGTTGTGGAGAAGACAAAAAGGAGAAGATAGTCTCACATCAACTAGGCGTATCAACAAGCTATGGACATGCCCATCAATAGATATCAATGTGAGTGAGTAGGGATTGCCATGCAATGGATTCACTAGAGCTATAAGTTTATGAAAGCTCAACAAAATGAACTAAGTGGGTGTGCATCCAACTTGCTTGCTCACAAAGACCTTGGGCACTTTGAGGAAGCCCATCATTTGAATATACAAGACAAGTTCTATAATGAAAAATGCCCACTTGTATATGAAACTGACAAAATAAGAGACTCTCTATCATGAAGATCATGGCGCTACTTTGAAGCACAAGTGTGGAAAAAGGATAGTAGCATTGCCCCTTCTCTCTTTTTCTCTCTTTCTCTTTTTTATGGCCTCTTTTTTTCTTTTCTTTTTTATTTATTTTTCACCCGGAGTCTCATCCCGACTTGTGGGGTAATCATAGTCTCCATCATCCTTTCCTCACATGGGACAATGCTCTAATAATCAAAATCATCACACTTTTATTTACTTACAACTCAAGAATTACAACTCAATACTTAGAACAAAATATGACTCTATATGAATGCCTCCAGCGGTGTGCCGGGATGTGCAATGAATCAAGAGTGACATGTATGAAGAAATTATAAATGGTGGCTTTGCCACAAATATGATGTCAACTACATGATCATGCAAGGCAATATGACAATGATGGAGCGTGTCATATTAAACGGAACAGTGGAAAGTTGCATGGCAATATATCGGAATGGCTTTGGAAATGCCATAGTAAGTAGGTATGGTGGATGTTTTAAGGAAGGTAAATCGTGGGTTTATGGTACCGGCAAAAGTTGCGCGGTACTAGAGAGGCTAGCAATGGTGGAAGGGTGAGAGTGCGTATAATCCATGGACTCAACATTAGTCATAAAGAACTCACATACTTATTGCAAAAATCTATTAGTTATCGAAACGAAGTACTACACGCATGCTCCTAGGGGGATAGATTGGTAGGAAAAGACCATCGCTCGTCCCCGACCGCCACTCGTAAGGATGACAATCAAAAAATAAATCATGCTCCCACTTCATCACATAACGGTTCACCATATGTGCATGCTACGGAATCACAAACTTTAACACAAGTATCTCTCAAATTCACAACTACTCACTAGCATGACTCTAATATTACCATCCTCATATCTCAAAACAATCATAAGGAATCAAACTTCACATAGTATTCAATGCACTTTATATGAAAGTTTTTATTATATCCCTCTTGGATGCCTATCATATTAGGACTAAATTCATAACCAAAGCAAATTACCATGCTGTTCTAAAAGACTCTCAAAATAATATAAGTGAAGCATGGGAGTCAATTAATTTCTTCAAAATAAAACCACCGTCGTTCTCTAAAAGATATAAGTGAAGCACTAGACGAAACGACAAACTACTCAGAAAGATATAAGTGAAGATCAATGAGTAGTCGAATAATTATGTAACTATGTGAAGACTCTCTAACATTTAAGAATTTCAGATCTTGGGATATTATTCAAAAAGCAAGCAAAACAAAATAAAACAAAATGACGCTCCAAGCAAAACACATATCATGTGGTGAATAAAAATATAGCTCCAAGTAAAGTTACCGATGAACGAAGACGAAAGAGGGGATGCCATCTGGGGCATCCCCAAGCTTAGGCTCTTGGTTGTCCTTGAATATTACCTTGGGGTGCCTTGGGCATCCCCAAGCTTAGGCTCTTTCCACTCCTTATTCCATAGTCCATCAGATCTTTACCCAAAACTTGAAAACTTCACAACACACAACTCAACAGAAAACTCGTAAGCTGCGTTAGTATAAGAAAATAAATCACCACTTTTGGTACTATTGTGAACTAATTCTTTATTTATATTGGTGTAATATCTACTGTATTCTAACTTCTCTATGGTTCATACCCTCCGATACTACTCATAGATTCATCAAAATAAGCAAACAACACATAGAAAATAGAATCTGTCAAAAACAGAACAGTCTGTAGTAATCTGTAACTCTCAAGTACTTGTGTAACTCCAAACATCCTGAGAAATTAGGAAGTCCTAAGAAATTTTTGTACCAATCCAGATCAAAAAGAATCAGATCAAAATCACGTTTATGTGAATTATCAAAACTAATTTACTGGGCGCAAAAGTTTCTGATTTTCAGCAGGATCGACACGACTATCACCGTAAGCTATCCTAAAGGTCTTACTTGGCACAAACACTAATTAAAACATAAAACCACATATAACCAGGGGCTTGATAGATTATTTATTACTAAACAGGAGCAAAAGGCAAAGAACAAAAATAAAATTGGGTTGCCTCCCAACAAGCGCTAATGTTTAATGCCCCTAGCTAGGCATGATGATTTCAATGATGCTCACATAAAAGATAAGAATTGAAACATAAAGAGAGCATCATGAAGAATATGACTAGCACATTTAAGTCTAACCAACTTCCTATGCATAGGGATTTTGTGAGCAAAAAATTTATGGGAACAAGAATCAACTAGCATAGGAAAGCAAAACAAGCACAACTTCAAGATTTTAAGCACATAGAGAGGAAACTTGATATTATTGCAATTCCTACAAGCATATATTCCTCCCTCATAATAATTTTCAGTAGCATCATGAATGAATTCAACAATATAACCATCACATAAAGCATTCTTTTCATGATCTCCAAGCATAGAATTTTTATTACTCTCCACATAAGCAAATTTCTTCTCATGAATAGTAGTGGGAGCAAACTCAACAAAATAACTATCCTGTGAGGCATAAGCTAATTGAAATTAAAATCATGCTGACAAGTTTCATGGTTATCATTATTCTTTATAGCATACATGCCATCACAATAATCATCATAGATAGCAACTTTGTTCTCATAATCAATTGGAACCTCTTCCGAAATAGTGGATTCATCACTAAATAAAGTCATGACCTCTCCAAATTAACTTTCATAATTATCACAATAAGATTCAACACCCTCCAAAATAGTGAGATCATTACTTCCTAAAGTTGACACTCTTCCAAACCCACTTTCATCAATATAACCATCATAAATAGGAGGCATGCTGTCATCATAATAAATTTGCTCATCAAAACATGGGGGACAAAAAATATCATCTTCGTCAAACATAGCATCCCAAGCTTGTGGCTTTGCATATCATTAGCATCATGGATATTCAAAGAATTCATGCTAACAACATTGCAATCATGTTCATCATTCAAATATTTAGTGCCAAACATTTTAATGCATTCTTCTTCTAACACTTGAGCACAATTTTCCTTTCCATCATTTTCACGAAAGATATTAAAAAGATGATGCATATGAGGCACCCACAATTCCATTTTTTGTAGTTTCCTTTTATAAACTAAATAGTGATAAAACAAGAAACTAAAAGATTCGATTGCAAGATCTAAATATATACCTTCAAGCACTCACCTCCCCGGCAACAGCGCCAGAAAAGAGCTTGATGTCTACTACACAACCTTCTTCTTGTAGACGTTGTTGGGCCTCCAAGTGCAGAGGTTTGTAGGACAGTAGAAAATTTACCTCAAGTGGATGACCTAAGGTTTATCAATATGTGGGAGGCATAGGTTGAAGATGGTCTCTCTCCAGCAACCCTGCAGCCAAATAACAAAGAGTCTCTTGTGTCCCCAACACACCCAATACAATGGTAAATTTTATAGGTGCACTAGTTCGGCGAAGAGATGGTGATACAAGTGCAATATGGATGGTAGATATAGGTTTTTGTAATCTGAAAATATAAAAACAGCAAGGTAACTAATGATAAAAGTGAGCACAAATGGTATTGCAATGCTTCTAAACAAGGCCTAGTGTTCATACTTTCACTAGTGCAAGTTCTCTCAACAAGGATAACAAAATTAGATCATATAACAATCCCACAACATGCAAAAAAGAGTCACTCCAAAGTCACTAATTGCGGAGAACAAGCGAAGAGATTATGGTAGGGTACGAAACCACCTCAAAGTTATCCTTTCTGATCGATCTATTCAATAGTCCGTAGTAAAATAACATGAAGCTATTCTTTCCGTTTGATCTATCCTAGAGTTCGTACTAGAATAACACCTTAAGACACAAATCAACCAAAACCCTAATGTCACCTAGATACTCCAATGTCACCTCAAGTATCAGTGGGCATGATTATATGATATGCATCACACAATCTCAGATTCATCTATTCAACCAACACAAAGAACTTCATAGAGTGCCCCAAAGTTTCTACCGGAGAGTCAAGACGAAAACATGTGCCAACCCCTATGCATAAGTTCACAAGGTCACTGAACCCGCAAGTTGATCACCAAAACATACATCAAGTAGATCACGTGAATATCCCATTGTCACCACAGATAAGCACATGCAAGACATACATCAAGTGTTCTCAAATCCTTAAAGACTCAATCCGATAAGGTAACTTCAAAGGGAAAACTCGGTCCATTACAAGAGAGTAGAGGGGGAGAAACATCATGAGATCCAACTATAATAGCAAAGCTCGCAATACATCAAGATAGCGCCATATCAAGAACATGAGAGAGAGAGAGAGATCAAACACATAGCTACTGGTACATACCCTCAGCCCCGAGGGTGAACTACTCCATCCTCGTCCTGAAGAGCGCCAGGATGATGAAGATGGCCACTGGTGATGGATCCCCCCTCCGGCTGGGTGCCGGAACAGGGTCCCAATCGGTTTTTGGTGGCTACAGAGGCTTGCGGCGGTTAAACTCCCGATCTAGGTTATTTTCTGGAGGTTTCTATATTTATAGGGATTTTTTGCATCGGTCTCACATCAGGGGGGCCTCCGAGTCATCCACGAGATAGCCGGACGCGCCCAGGGGGGTAGGGCGCGCCCTCCACCTCGTGGACGGCTCGGGGTTCTTCTGGCCCAACTCTTTTACTCCGGGGCTTCTTTTGGTCCATAAAAAATCATCAAAAATTGGCATGTCAATTGGACTCCATTTGGTATTCCTTTTCTGTAAAACTCAAAAACAAGGAAAAACAGAAACTGGCACTTGGCTCTAGGTTAATAGGATAGTCCCAAAAATCATATAAAATAGCATATAAATGCATATAAAACATCTAAGATAGATAATATAATAGCATGGAACAAACAGAAATTATAGATACGTTGGAGACAAATCAAACCCTCTTTTCCTTGTGCCACCGTGTGTGCTCTGCTATTTCTCTATAAGAAAAAAATATTTCTAAACGAGGGATTATCGGAGGATTTTGTGAGGAACCTTTTTATTCCCATCGATATGTCTCCACCTTGATGTACCACAATGGGGATAGTGAGTACTGTTGGCATAGTTTCTGCAATACAGAATACTGTCATACTTGCATACATGAATTGTCCGGTATCCAAGACCAAGATTAGAAAGAGCTCTCTTAACATCAAAGTAAGATTTTGGAAAGTCCATCTTAGGCAAAGTAGTATTCAACACTTAACAAAGCATATTGAATGTCTTGTTGGTCATGCCACTACTGCAGGATGCTGCTAACGCGACACTATGATCAGAGACCCTTCGACAAAACTGTGTGCGATGCCATAATCGCAAACGGTGGTGTAAAATAACCGTCAAAAAATGTGCAAAACATTTGCGATGGAGGATGCATCAAACACGGTTCAGATTTTAGTTGCGTGTGCGCTGTGGGGCATATGGTTCAACTCAACTAATTGTTTGTGATGAGGAGGAACAAAAGAAACGGGCAGCCAGATGAAGATGTGTGCGATATACAGCATACGGTTCACTCGGATGAACTATTTGTGATTAGGCAACACAAAAGAAACGGTCATACATATGAAGGTGTGTGCGATATACGGCATGCGGTTCACTCGGATGAACTGCTTGCGTTGAGACATGAGAACAGAAACGGTTCAACTTAACAAGATGTGTGTGATACACGGCAAACATGTCTGTAATCAGAAATGTGTGCGAAGACCGATAATAACATAGATGGTTGCGGCTAATAAGACGTATGTGATATGCTCTGTGTACACAACATCTATTGGCCATTAGGGGACGGGCGGTCATCCGAATATGCCATAAGGATGCGAAGAGGCATCCTATCAGCAAGGACTAGTTCCACCAGTAGCTCATGCAAGAAAACTCTCAAGTTAAGTGTGCTCAGGCTGGAGCAGTCATGAGATGGGTGACTGGATGGGAAGTTGTGTTGATGTTAAATTAACTGATAGGATGGATCATATTTGTCAAATTAAATAACTGATATGACCCATCCCATGAGTTAATTTAACCTCGAGGTCCTTGTTTTTTTAACACATGTTAAAGAAGGTCTACGCATTACTTTTTGACAATGTGCGATACATGGCATACAGTTGATCCATCCGACCAGTTTGTGATGGAATAGGCCGTGTGTGTTGTGGGCAAATGCTTGCTAGTATTCAATCGTTCGGGATTGATGAATTCATCACCGATGGGTTCCCTAGTGTGGTCTGTGTTCATCTGATCATCATCTACTTCTTGTGCTCGCTCGATGTTTCTTCTATGCTAAGTTTCCACTAATTGATGGCGTTTCATGAACACGCCACCGTTTTCCGCCATTTCCTAACCTATTTCCCGCCACACTGCTATATTGCGCATAGGCGGCACGCGACGCACGGAGGTGACAAGTGTAGCCTGTAGCACATCCACCTTTTCCAAGCATGCCAACCCACCAAAGCGTCGCCTCTACCATCAACCTCGTCGACGAGGAAAACGAGTAGGCGCCACAACTCGTCAAGGCCGAGGTGCTCCCCAGCAACGCGATGGACGACACTGTGATGTGCGTCATCGCCAGGGTTGAGCAGACCTTTGGCGCATGGCGCTTGAGCGCCGCGGATCATGATAGGCATGTCAGCACCGACAGGCTGCAGCTCGCCGCACAACATAATCGATGGTGCGCCGCAGAGCAAGCTAGGCGCGTCCGCGCCGATAGGCTGCGGCTCGCCACATGGCGAGACCATTGGAGCGCCGCACAGCAAGAGTAGATCCATCGGCGCTTGCCTGCTGTCGACACGGTGTCGCAGCTGGGTACACATCCCGTCAGTACCCCCATTCCTTGCTAGGAGTGGGCAGAGGCCCTCAGCTCCGTACTTGCATGAGAGGCCGACCGCGCCGTACTTGCATCGGACGCCCACCGTGTCATTCGCATGGGTGCCGCCGTTCTCCTTGTCCGTGGCCCGCTGGATGCCAACCCACTGGTCCGTACGCTCGACCGCCTCCTTGGCCCAGGTGTCGACCTGGGCGCAGTAGAGGAACATGGTCGTCGCATCCTCGATCTGGTGATCTCCGATGAAATAGCCAACTTGGAGCTCGAGATCGTGCTCCAGATGTACCGCGAGCGTGTCAATCACTTGGACGAACGCCTGCACGAGTTCAGGCAGAGCCAAGACCTACCCTAGGCAAGGGCTGCTGGTGTAACGCCCCGGATCCAATGTGCCAGGTTTCCTCCAGTTATTCGTCGTTGTTGCCTTGTCATTTGCTTGCATGTTGCATTTTGCCATGTCATCATGTGCATTTCATCTGCATGTTTTTAAAAACTTGCATCCGTTCGGGTTCCCCCGGTTCTCTTCGTTGTCCGTTCTAAGCCCAGGCACACTCGCATGCACCCGTCGCCCCTCTCAGACCTTGTTTCGCGAGCCGCAGAAAAATGTTCTCAGAATGGGCCGAGATTTCCCGAGTGGCCTTGGTATATCACCGGTAGACCACCCGTCAAATTTCATTCCATTTGGAGGTCGTTTGATGCCCCAATGGTTAACCGAGTTACCCAAAACCCCTCTCTCTTTGCAGCCCAGCACCCCTCCAAATCAGCCCACTAACCCAGCAAAACCCCCTCCATGCTCTCCGTCGTTGGATCATGATCGTGTGGGCAAAAACTGCACCTCATTTGGACTCTCCTAGTTCCCTCTACATATATAAACTCCCTCTTCCCTGAAATTTTGGGCAAAACCACCCCTAACCCTAGTTCAAACTCCTCCCCACCGCCGAACATGTCCGCCTCCGCGCCGGATGAGTCCTCCGCCGCCCCCGCTCCAATCGCAGCACGCCACCTGTCCCTGGCCGCCGCCCCCGCTGCCAGGCCCGCCGGGCCCAGGCGTGGCCCGCCCAGGCCTGTCCCAGAACCCCTCTGTCCCAGTTTTTGCGAGGGTAATTATTGCAAAGTCCTAGATTTTCAACATCATGTGCATATGTTTGACATGCCATAACTTGATGCTCGGTGTTCCATTTTGCATGCATGATATGTCAAAGTGCTCTTCATGATGGAGTAGTTTTCATGCATGTTAGGATTCAACTTGATGCCTCAAACTTCGTTGCAAAACTGCTAAGTAATATAAGTTGCTGAAATATGCTAGTTGTTAACGTTATGCGTGCTTCTTATGAGTGCCACAACTTGGTATCTGTTGATGCTATGATGATGATCTTGATATGCACATATTCTGCTCTTCATGCTCTACATGTTGGTGTGCTTTTCATTCAGGGTGCATCTTGACATATTAATCCCTGTTGCAAAGGTGCATGTTGCTGTTAACTGCTGAAAACTGCTGTAACTTGTTGATTTGTCATTTTTGTTGCATTTTGTGTGTGCATCCTATGAGCATGATGTCTACATGTTTTACGAGCATTTTCATGCCATCGTTATATTGGTGCCATCCACGTATTTTTATGTGCCCTGTAGTGAGTGCATCAAGCTTGTGAAGTGGGCTACTTGTTGTTAAGTTTCTGTCAAGTCTGTTTCTGTCATATCATGTTGCCATATTTGCTTGGTGCTACCAATTAATCCCTGCATAATATGGAGATGCTTATTTGACATTTTTTGATGCCCATGTTATTCTCTATCTTTCCATGTCTTTTTTATCTCCTATATATGTCCTGTAGCATATGTTTTCATTGCCATGAACATGCTTATATAATGTTCCAGATTTCTGTTAACTTCATGATGCTATGTTGTGAGCTTGTTATTGAGTGTTCCATGCCTCGTCTAGAGATGCTCCAATTACATATTTTGAAGTATGCTATGAGTTATTTGTTCACATGCCATGGTTGTTAATTTTGGAGATCATATGCCTCTGTTACATGCTTACAAACATCCTATCATAATGTTGCTGTTTTACACTTGCTGAAACTGTTTCAACATTCAATCTTGTCATGTTATTTCCTACTAATCCATGAGCCATATGTATATTATGCCTTGATGTTATTTGCTCTATGTTATGTGTAATTTTATTCCATACCCTTTGTTGTTATATTTACTTGCTTTAGCTTGTCTCTTTCTTGCTCTCAAGTTGCCATCATATTAACTCTGCTCATACATATACTCCTATGTTATAAAGTCGCTTTTTGCATTGATCATATTGGTTCAATCTTTATGCCTATGAACCTGAACCTTAATGATATTTGAAGTATGTTATCTGTAAATGAAGTGCATGTCAAGTTTGTGCTCATATAATTCCTGTAGTATGTTGTTTTGATGTTTGCAAAGGGCCTACTTGCTGTTTTGGGCAGATAGTTGTTATATCTTGTTTGGAGTGTATGTGTTGCACCGTTGCTCCGTCTTGAGCATGCTCTATATGAAAATTGCTTAGAATTGCATGTAGTTTCATATTATCATGTTGCGTCCTTGTTTTGAGGTGTTTGCTTGATGTTTGTATGCATTTTGCATCAATGTCATGGTTGACTTGTTTTGCTCATATCTTCTAGGCCGTAGCTCCAAACTAAATGAACTTTATATGTAACTTGACTAGAATCTCATATAGATCATCATGGTGCTCTCTAACTTGATGTTTAGCAACTTCAACTTAATGTTTGTTCAGTTCTGGACCAATTTTGAAATTTGCATATGAGGACTTATCGGATTAGTTATATGTTGTTTCCGGCCTCATTTAAACTTGCTTTGATGTGTTGTTCTTGTATGCATCATATCTTGCCATGAGTAGCATCATATAGCCTTGTCATGCATCATGCTTGATTGTGCATCATGTCATGTTTATGTGTTGTGTGCTTACCATGTTGTTTGCTTCTTTCCGGTTGTGCTTCTTCTCGTTAGTTCCTGTTTCGTTGCGATTGTGAGGATTCGTTCGACTACGCTTGGTTCGTCTACGCCTGTTCATCTTCTTCATGGTCTCGTTCTTCTTCCTAGCGGGATTTCAGGCAAGATGACTGTTACCTTGGATCTCACTACTATCATTGCTATGCTAGTTGCTTCGTTCTATCGCTATGCTGCGCTACCTATCACTTGCTTATCAAGCCTCCAAATTGCCATGTCAGCCTCTAACCTTTTCACCCTTCATAGAAAACCGTTGTTTGGCTATGTTACCACTTTGCTCA
Organism: Triticum timopheevii; assembly: GCA_963921465.1. Classification (NCBI taxonomy): domain Eukaryota; kingdom Viridiplantae; phylum Streptophyta; class Magnoliopsida; order Poales; family Poaceae; genus Triticum; species Triticum timopheevii. The sequence goes on along the minus strand of OY997262.1, from coordinate 245,172,963 downwards.
GCCCCTCTTATAGTGTTGTTAGTTGCAGGTGAAGTTGAAGATTGCTCCATGTTGGATCATGTTTATGTTCGGATATCACAATATCTCTTATTTAATTAATGCATCTATATACTAGGTAAAGGGTGGAAGGAACGGCCTTATGCCTGGTGTTTTGTTCCACTCTTGCCGCTCTAGTTTCCGTCATACTGGTGTTATGTTCCTTGATTTTGCGTCCCTAACACGGTATGGGTTTATGGGCCCCTCTTGACAGTTCGCTTTGAATAAAACTCTTCCAGCAAGGCTCAACATTGGTTTTAACATTTGCCATAATAATACTTAAACTAAATAATAAATTTGCATAGGGCGTCATGAACCCGAGGATTTTTCTACATAGCAGGGGGGCCAACGCTGATGGTGTTGGTCCCAAACGGGCAGACTGCAGGGCCACCATGGGGAAACCCGAGGATGGTTTTACTCGTAGGCTGACCTATCTAGACGTGGCTTGAGACGAGATACACGCGGCTACTATCAGGGTGTCGGCACGCCAGGAGGTCTTGCTGGACTTGTTTTACCATTGTCGAAATGTCTTGTGCACCGGGACCCCGAGTCAGATCGGATGTCCCACGATGGAGGATTATCTCCACGGATCGTGAGCATATAATGGGCTAAGTTGGGACACCCCTGCAGGGTTTAAACTTTTGAAAGCCGTGCCCGTGGTTATGTGGCAGATGGGAATTTTTAATGTCCGATTGTAGATAACTTGACACCAGATTCGAATTAAAATACACCAACCGCGTGTGTAACCGTGACGGTCTCTTTTCGAGTGGGTCGAGGAGAGAACACGGTGGGGTTATGTTTGAACGTAAGTGGTTCAGGATCACTTCTTGATCATTACTAGTTTGCGACCGTTTGCGTAGCTCCTCATCTTATTCTTGTACTTGCAAGTTAGCCACCATACATTGCTTAGTCGCATGCTACAACCTCACCACTGATCCATTCCATACCCTCTAAGCTTTGCTAGTCTTGATACCCATGGTAATGGGATTGCTAAGTCCTCGTGGCTCACAGATTACTACAACAACAGTTGCAGGTACAGGTAATGCGATGATCATGATGCGAGAGCGATGCTTGCTTGCTTTGAGTTCTTCTTCTTCTTCTTCAATCAGGGGTAGGTTCCAGGTCGGCAGCCTGGGCTAGCAGGGTGGATGTCGTTTGAGTTTTTGTTTGTGTTTCATCCGTAGTCGGATGTTGCTCTTGTGTATGATGTTATTGTATTCATGTGGCATTGTATGCCTTTTGTATGTATCCCCAACTATTATGTAATGGTACGATGTAATGATATCCACCTTGCAAAAGCATCTCCAATATGCGCTTCTATCCTTGGTGGGACCTTCGAGTTCCTTTAGGATAGGGTAGCATATTGGGCGTGACAAGTTGGTATCAGACCCTCGACCGACCATAGGAGCCCCCTTTATTGACCGTAGTTGGCCGTTGTCAAGTCTAGAAAAAAACTAATTTCGGAATCTAGTTATATTAGAGAGTAGGAATTCTTTTTACTCCTCAGCCCCTTCGTCGCTCTGGTGAGGAATCTTGACGTAGGTGTTTTGAATTACTACTCTTCCCATTCAAACTTTCTTTAGGATCATGCGGTTAGTTCTTTGTTCGTTGGTTCTCAGCTCTTTTCATCCGGTGCATTTCTTGTCAAGACGACTCGACCCTCTTTGTTTTGCCAAGATCATTCCTCAGTTCTTTCTCGACGAAGTTATTTCTCTGTCCTCAGTTGTCTTCTTTTTCCCACCTGCCCACCCCTTTTTTCTTCTTGGAGACGAAGTCCCTAATCGATTATCCATCCTACTGGTGCGAAGTCTTTGCATTCTTTTAACCGGTGTTTTCTCTTCAAGCTATTCGTCGGTTCCCCGTTCCAAATTGCCTTTGTTTTTACCGCCCTCCCACCCTTTTCTTCCTAGAGTTTGATCCTCCATTCGAGCATCAATTTCATTCGTGCGGAACCTCTTCAGTCTTTCATAAATTGTTTCAACCGGTGATTTCTCGTCTCGTTTGACATTCTTCATCTCTTTTCTTCTCCGGTGGATTCAATTCAAGTTTTTCGGGTTGATCTTATTCTTTTCCTTGGATCAAGTGTTTTCCCTCTCGTTGGCCTCTCGCCAGTTTATCGTTCCGGAGTGCAGAAGACATCTCAGGAGATTCGTCTATGTTCCAATTTATTTGAGGTTGTCACCTCATTCAAATATTTCAGTTGTTCCGGTGCATCATCTCCTCTTCAATCCTTTTTCAACGGTGTTTCTTTTTAGTGGGCCCTAACCCACAGGTCTTTTCCTAGATCTTACCTGACTCTTCTAATTATTCTGGAGCCATTCCTAATTCTTTACGGAGTTTAACATAAGAATGAATTTCGTCACTCACATGCCTTCTCCAAGATCGCTTTCAAATTCTTTTCATCTTTGGTTCAACCTTTCCTCTTTTCATTCTCCCGGAGTATCTTAACAATTTTTGATGGTGTTTCCCATCCTCATTTGAAGATCGAAGAAGAGTTCCTTATAAATCTTGCCCGTTCTCTCGAAGATTCGTGGTTCTAGCTTCATGTTACCCTCTCGAATTATTCCAATTGTGAGATATTCTTTTCTTAACCATCCGGAGTATTTCAGGAGTTGTTTTCTGTTTTGTTTCACCGGAGGCCACCATTCCAGCTATCTTTCTCTTTTATCCCGGTGTCGGCGTTCTGGGAAAGCGGGTCCCCAGACTTGCCTGCCCGCGGCCTGCGGCGTGGCTCACTAGTGGCCCAGTATGGTCCGTCTTCATCAACCCAAGTTCAAGACCCTCGCGAGAGGCCAAGCCTCACGGGGAGGATGACGCAAGGCCTCCTCAGGGGCGGCCTCACCAGGCAGGCTCGCGAGGAGGCGGAGAGAACAAGGCAAGGAGTACCTCGCGAGGTGCTCATGACGCAAGCCATGACGATCAGGACCAGGCGGGCGCCAGCATGCGCAGTGTCCTCGTTTCCTCTTTGGTGCAAAGGGGGCAAGCATAGGCGCGGATTACGGAGGCATCAGACAAAGGTTTCCATATCGGTGCAACGAGACCAAGACCAGCAGAGCGGCAGGATGGAGGTCACCGTGGAGCCCAAGACAGCGTCATCGCCAGTGCCTTTGGCAGTCGAAGACCACCTTTAGTCAGGATAGCTTGTACTAGTTGTCCCCTTACAAAATGGTCGTTGTTGGCTCCCTTCCCGCTAAATATTTGGGAAGAGGACCAGGGCTTCTATAAATAGAGATAGCCACCACACTAGAGAGGATCATCTCATCTAGAGCCAACAGTGATGGATCAGTTCCTCCTTGAGCGCACCACCACAAGAACACCCCTCGCGAGGTTGTTCTTCCTCGGTACTGTTCATCATTAGCCCCAGAGGCAATCCACCACACCACACACAGGAGTAGGGTATTACACCACAACGGTGGCCCGAACCTGTATAAATCTCGTGTCCCTTGTGTTGTTCATCGTGTTAACTTAGAATTGCGGCGAGGTTTAGGGGCGTGAATCGGTAGGGAGAAGATCTTTATGTGCACCCCAGAGGTCTAACCTTAAGGGTTTTGCCAAAACCCGACATCCTACATTTGGCGCACCAGGTAGGGGTGCGCCGGAATCTTCTTTCCGCTGTTCTGCGTTCCATCGCTTGGTCGCATCCATGGCAGACGCTCGCCGAGGTCTCGCCGCCCGTGTCGCCCAGACGGCTCCCGTCGGTGGGCCTCCTCGTCGTTCTCCGTCGCCTGCCGCCAACGCCGCCACCGGCCCGGCGGGGAACAAGAAGCAAGCATCTTCGTTGCACCCCTCGGTGCGGCGGGAAGGCCACACCGCCACTCCGTCGCTGACTCCAACTGGTTCTTCATCTCATGCTCGTCGCACCCCCACGGACGCGCAGGCCGCGTTGCTCCTGGCACATGAGCTCCTACACTACCGCCCCGTCGATGACCTCTACGAGGAGTGGCTCGCTTGCATCACCGAGCTTGTCAGCGCCGCAGGGGGCTCTCCTGTGATGTCCCTCTCGCTGCCTCGCCCTCCGTCCTGCATGGGCGATGCGGCTCAGGGGGTGCCTCCGCCACCTCTCCACCAAAAGGCACCTTGGCTCCAAGGCGTGCGGCCCCTGGACGAGACCCACCGCGTCCAGCGCCCGCGCGACAAGAAAGGAGCTGCCAAGAAATCCCTCAACCTCAAGAAGGCACTCGCGTGCTCCCTGCTCCAGCACGTCAAGACCGCATCCCTGTGCCAGCACGTCAAGACCCCGCGCTACCCCTGGTGGCGGCGCGCGGGAACCATCAAGAGTAGGCCTCGCAATTGCAAAGGGCTCCGGTGGCCTCCGCAGGCTGCCGCGCCTTCACCACCGAGCTACGCAGCATCGCCTCGCCAGGCAAGTTCAAGCCAGACCTGCCTCCTCGCTACGACGGCACTGCCGACCCCATGGAGTTCCTGCAGCTCTATGTGCTGGGCATCGAGGCGGCTAATGGAGACGAAAAGGTCATGGTGAACTGGTTTCCCATGGTGCTCAAGGATGGTGCCCGCACCTGGCTCCTGAACCTGCCTCCCGGCTCGATCTCCTCTTGGGACGAGATGCGCAGCCATTTCATCGCCAACTTCCAGGGCAGTCGCGACCGTCCTCCGGTCATGGGTGACCTGCGCCGCATCAAGCAGCAGCCTAGAGAGACCCTGCAGAAGTACATCCAACACTTCAACAGCACTCGCCTCAAAATTCCCAAGGTGACTGAGGAGGCCATCATCTCAGCGTTCTCCGATGGCGTCCGCGACGTCAAGATGAAGGAGGAGCTTTCCATCCACGAGGATTGGTGCACATCTCTGGAGCTGTTCAACCTGGCAACCAAGTGCGCACGAGCTGAGGAGGGGAGCCTCTCCCTCCTCGAGCTTCCACCTGCTGACCCAGAAGAGAAGAAAGCCAAGCCAAGGACGTGAAGCGCAAAGGAGCATCCGTACTCGCGGAAAAACCAGACACGAAGCACGGCAGGGACCAGCCAGAGTCATCCAAGGGTAGCCCATTCTGCGCCTACCACAACCTCTACACCCACAACACCAACGAATGCGAGGAACTCAGAGCCATTCGTGACGGACGCATCGGTCGACGCCCTGAGTGCAACAACCGGGGCTACGGCCGAGGAGGAGGAAGAGGCGGAGGACGATGGGACGACCGAGGCCCTGGCCAGGAGTGGCGTGACCGACTCGCAAGGATCGCTGGCAGGACCAGCCTCGCGAGGGGGCTTGGAGGGATCAGCCTCACGAGGATCGCCCGCAGGGTAACGTAGGCCTTCCTCCTCTGCCACCACCGTCCAGAAGGAATGATGACCACCACCAAGACGAAGGGGTTGGGGGCTTCCAGGAGCCACGTGCTATCTCTTGCATCCTGGGCGGTGCCCAGGCCCCAGCCTATCAACGCATCTTCAAGCAGTTTGCTCGCGAGGTGAATGCAGTCCTCCCCAGGCTCGAGGCCACGCACCCACTTAGGTGGTCCACATGCGCCATCACTTTCAGCTCAGCAGATCAACTCAAGTGTGCAGCCACAGCCGACGTCCTCCCAATGCTTTGTTCACCAGTCATCAGCAATGTGCAAGTTACCAGGACCATCATCGATGGTGGTGCAGGACTCAACGTTCTATCCGTCGTGACGGTCAACAACCTTCAAGTGCCATATGATCAACTTCAGCCAACCAAGCCTTTCTCAGGAGTTACTGATGGCTCCACCATCCCAATAGGGCAGGTCCGCATCCCTGTCACTTTCGAACAGTGCAAGAACTACTGCACCAAGCTCATCAAGTTCGATGTTGCCCACATTCGCCTGCCATACAACGCCATCCTCGGGTATCCAGCCCTGGCCAAGTACATGGCAGTGACCCACCATGGCTACAATGTCCTCAAGATGCCGGGAAGTGGCGGAATCATCATAGTCCCCTGCGAAGAGAAGGATGCGGTGTGCTCCCTCGAGCGCGCCTTCCAAGATGCATCGATCGAGGACCCAGACAGCAGGGGCGAGAACCCTCCTGAGGCAGTTCCCAAGAAGAAGAAGACATCGCCCAGATCAAGGCCTCAGGAGGTTGGCATCTCCAGAGGTGTCGCATTGTCACATCCCTAGCTTTACCTTGCACTAGGCTAGCACTTGTCTGTTGCATCATGTTTAAATACTATTTAAGTTGAAATGGGGATTGATCAAACCCTAGCATCAGAAAGAATTCAAATAGGATCAAATAAAATCTTTTTCAATAAACCCAAAATGTCCCTAAGAAAAGTTCATGATTTCTGGTTAAGGTGAAAACCTCTGCCAAAAATGATGATATATTTTAGGTCATTTATGGATTTTTGAATTAACTCTTATTGTATTTGAATTGGGGCATTTAAACTCTATAAATATTTTAAATGCTCTAATAATTCTGAAACTAGTTGAGGACTGTTGGGAATAATTTGAACATTGCCTACAAATATTTTCAGGATTTTTGAAAATGCTCTGGCATTTTTAATAAAGCAGAAACAATTGCAGAAAAATAGAAAAGAGAAAACGAGAGAGAGAGAGAGAACTTACCAGTCGCTCACCTGGCACCCCATCTGGCCGGCCCAGCCCACCAGGGGCAAGGAGGTCTTCTTCCTCCTGTCAGTCGGATGCACAGTGCATGCCCGACGCGCGCATGGCCACCGCATGCCACCTCCAGCCTGCCTGCTCGCTCTGGACGGCTCTAGATGACGCCACGCACCCTCCTGGACCTCTCTCACTCTCTCCCGTGCTTCTCCCCTCCTCTGCTCTCTCTCCCTCTCGCGCCCGAGCGCAACCGCCGCCGCCGCTCGTCATTGTCGCGGCCACCGCTTCCTCCTCGGCCGTCTGACATGCCCGAGAGCTTTGCCTCCTCGACGACCCAAGCAACCGGGGACGCGCCGTATCGCCGCCATCGACATCATCTTCAACCTCGGGCACCGCCGATCGCCATCGCCAATACGTCATCCATAGCCCGTCCCCGAGCCTGCTGAGCCTGCCGTCCGACTCCCTGTGAGCTCCGCCGTTGCTACCCACTCTTCCCCGCGTCGATTACTTGCGGTAGTTGCCGCCCCCTTGCTAACAGCAGCCGTCGTCACACGGGCTCATCGCCAACGAAGCCTCGATGACCATTTGGTCACAGGCGTGCATCCGTTGTGCTCGCCGCAACTTGTAGAGCATCGCTAGCGCCTTGCCTCGCTCCTTCGCATACCGCAGCCGCGTCCCCGTGCGCACCTGAACTCCGGCGGCCGCAAAAGAGCTCGCCGTTGTCAGCTTCGGCTACCCCAGCTACTGCCGCTTGTTGCTTTGGATGTGCCTCACTCCCAGGAACCCGTAGGAGCAAACCATGCGTCGAATGGTGCTCCGTAGCGAGCGCATGGTTCACCTTCGCCGTCGGCCGTGGTTGTCGCCGGCGAAACTCCGGTGGCTGACGTGGCACGATTAGTTTAGGTACTAATCGCATTTAGTTAGTGTTCTGTGTCGATGACACATGTTCCCCGTGCCCTAATTAACCCCGGGTTTTATTTCTTGTTTAGTTTAGATTAACCCAGCGGGACCCACGCGTCAGAGTTGACCTTGCTGACATGGCAGTTGACCTGGCCCACCTCTCAGCGAGCTAAATAGCCCTATGTCACTGACGTGTGGCCCCCACACATCAGGTTTGACCTGGACCGCCCTGTTGACTTGCTGATGTCATCCTGACGAAGTGATGACGCAATAAACCCTTTTCTGGATTTTAAATAAATCTACACGATTTATTTATTTCAGAAAATAGTGGAAACTTCTAAAAATCATAGAAAATCAACCATAGCTCAGAATGAAATAAGTTATATATGAAAAAGGATGAAAAAAATCCAATCTATCCATCAGTACTGGTTTCATGCATGTTTAAGAAATTTAACCTTGCTATTTAGTGCCAAACATGATAAGGCACTATTTGAATTCATAAGTTGAGTTTGGGATTGAACCTTTGGCTCAAAATAGCTCAAACCCTTCTGGTTTTAGTTGCATTAGCTCAAACCACAGCGTATTGCCATGTCATGATCACGCGTCAAATTGTTGCATTGCATTGATTGTGTTCCTTCTCTGTTGCTGGTACTTGTCCCCTCTCAGTAGACGTGGTTTCGACGATGAGTTCGATGACACTGATGAAGAGCTATTACTAACTTCAGAAGTTCCAGGCAAGCATAACCCCCTTGTTCATTTCGATACAATCCCACTCTCTCACTCCTGCTCTCTTTTATTGCATTAGGACAACAACGATTCAACTGTTACATGCTGCGGTAGTTGAACCCCTTTTCCTCTACTTGACCTGTCATTGCCACAGTAAATAGATGAAACCCACTAGCATGAGTAGGAGTTGTTTGAACCCTGATGTGCCTACTCATTCCTGCTTGTTTGTCATGCCTGCTACTACTTAGAGTTGAGTTAGGTCTGATTCATCGGAAATGAATTGGAAAGTGGAGAACATGTCCTACTGTTGAGAGCTAAGTGTGTGAACACGATTTGGTAAAGGTAGCGGTGAGAGGCCATGTATGAGTACATGGTGGGTTGTCTCATTGAAACCGTCCTCAGGAACTGAGTTCTGTATTTGTGATCCATGACCAGTTACTACCACGCATTGGAATGCTTAAGTGCCCCTCTTGACTTCTTAACCACCCTTGTCCTCTGTCCAGGAGTTGCAAGTAGTTTCTGGTGTTTGTAGTATGTTGGAAGCCGTGGGCAGCGCTGACCTGAGGGGTGGGCTGTGATGTGGTAGGCACGTGGCCGGGTATGCCGGGCGCCCGTTTGGTGTCGCGGAACCCTGTACACATCGTTCGGGGCTGTATGTGGAAACCTCGGTCGGACTCCCTGTGGATGGAACCTAAATAGGCGATAAACCTAGACTAGAGACTTGAGTGTTTAGGTAGGTCGTGGCCGACACCCTCGTTAGGCTTCCGCTTGAACATTGCCGAGTACATGTCATGTAAATGACGGTAAGTGGTGAGAGCTTGTGTGAAGAAGTACACCCCTGCAGGGTTAACATCATCTATTCGAATAGCCGCGTCCGCGGTAAAGGACTTCTGGGTTACCTATACAATTCATAGACAAGTGAAAGTGGATACTCTAAAATACGCAAAATAAGCGTGAGTGCTATGGATGGCGTTATCGTAGGGAGACGGGAGCGGATCCATAGTGGTGTATTGATATGGTGAATATGTGGACTCATGTGCGCCACCTCAAAGAGTTACTTGCAGTCGTAGTTTAGGATAGCCACTGAGTCAAAGCTGGCTTGCTGCAGTTAAACCCCACCATCCCCTTTGTTGACAATGATGCATATGTAGTTAGTTCTGATGTAAGTCTTGCTGGGTACATTTGTACTCATGTTTGCCGATTTTATGTTTTTGCAAAGAGACTTTAGTCTCACTAGTAGTACCGCGTGGACTTCGACGTTTAGCTTGTTACCTCAGCTACGATCTTGTGCCCTCGGCAGGATCTGGTAGATAGTCAGGCTTCTCAGCCTTTTCCATTTGTAGTTGTCTATACTCAGACATGTTAAGCTTCCGATTGTGCTTGTTACTTGTATGCTCTGAATGTTGGGTCATGAGACCCATGCTTGTAATATCTCGCTCCTCGGAGCCTATTGAATAAATACTTGAGTTGTAGAGTCATGTTGTGATGCCATGTTGTATTTGCACATATCGAGCATATTGTGTGTATGTTATTGAAATGCTTGGTATGTGTGGGATCTGACTATCTGGTTGTTTATCCTTGGTAGCCTGTCTTACCGGGAAATGTCTCCTAGTGCTTCCACTGAGCCTTGGTAGCTTGCTACTGCTCCGGAGCACTTAGGCTGGCCGGCATGTGTCCTTCTTTGTTCCTGTGTCTGTCCCTTCGGGGAAATGTCACGCAGTGTCTACCAGAGTCTTGCTAGCCTGCTACAGCCCGGTTTACTAGAGTCCTGCTAGCCCAGCTGCTACAACATGGATTCACTCGCTAATGACCGACACGTTCGTTGCTGGGTCATGTATGCCTGTCCCTGTAAGTTAGTGCCACTTTGGGTTCACGACTAGCCATGTCAGCCCGGGCTCCTTGTCATATGGATTCTAGCGACACTATCATATACGTGAGCCAAAAGGCGCAAACAGTCCCTGTCACACCCTGATTTTCATGGCACAACACCTAAGTCAATAAATAATGCCAAAATGTGGTTTGACAAAAACTTTTGAGTGTTTTGTCTTTGTTTTGATTGAATGTCTGACTGCTGTTTGCAAGTGCTCTAAAAATCAAATAAATCCTCCAACTTTGATACTTCATTTCCTTGCCCCAAACTTCTGCCCAATGATCATGCCATGTGTATAGAGCAATATAGTATTTTCTTACAAAAATAATTTGGCCAAAAAGTATTTTCTAAAATTAGTTTTTCAAGAACCCTTGAATTGAGGTTTGCACTGCAAGTACTTAATTAAGGGCAGTAAAAATCTTTTTAAAATATATTTGACTCCTATTAGATATAGGATACCCAGAAACCACAAAAATATAATTTTAAAAGTTATTTTCCTACTTTATTTAAAAGCTTTTTCTTAAGGCCAGAAATGGTCTTTAATAGGGAAAAATTATTTTATTGTTTCAAAAATATTTGACAAAAATTAGGGAAACTCAGTGGACATATATTTTCCATATATAAGGGTTTCAACACATGGTCATGTTCAAAATATTGGTCAAACCCCTCAAAAACCCTTTCTGGATATTTCAAGCTTTTGAAATATTTACAAAGGAAATATTCTCCAAAAATTCCAAGAAAATTCTATCATGTCACATATGACATATTAGGTGATCTTGCCAAGTCTCATGACTTGGAGAACAAGATAATATCATCAAATCCCCTCAAAACCATTTCTGTCCATTTTGAAGTTTGAGCAACTTTACATTGCCAAACATTCCCAAATAATCTCAAACCTTGTGAACATTCTCAAATGGTCTAATAATTCATCTAGACCAAGTGGCACAAGTTGGAGAACAAGTTAACTTGATCAAAGTGCCCCAAAAGCCTTCCTGTCCAGAACCAAATTTGGACAACTCTACATTGGAAACTTCCTCCTTTTTATCTCAACTTTTGTGGAAATGTTCATAACCTCAAATGATGACACTACACCGAGTGGTGCATCAAGGAGAACATATTTTCATGACTAAATCTTGGAAAACCCATTTCTGTTCATTTCTAGGGTTTCCCAAAGTTACATTGGCAACTTCCTCCAAATGAGCTCCAACTTGGTGATCAACCCCATTTATATATGACACTTGATCCTGTTAATCTTCATGTCAAGTGGAGTTAATTTGCTTGCCCAAATTTGCATCAAACACCTTCTGTCAATTTTCAAAAATCACCATTTTGACCACTTGCACTATTCTCCTTGAGCTCAACTTTTTACCACATCCCCTCCTAGTCTTCTCCTATCTCCAGTAACTCTTCCCTGGCCTCAGCTCAATGATTGAGGGTGAAACACCCCCATTTACCCTTCTGGACAGCAGCATTCTTCTCCTTTCTCACCACCCTCCTCGTTCCAGTGGCCCTCCATGGCATCCAATGCTTCCTCCCCTTTCTTTACTACTCCCTAGCACTGTTGGACACAAGTGGCCGCGCCCACTTTCCCCTTTTTATGCCATGGCATGCCAAAGGCGTGCTCCAGAGCGCGCTACAGTGCTCCCACGCACTGTAGCTGCTCTCTGCCCAAGCCACCCGACCACCTCGAGCCTCCCCCTCGCGCCAGTCGAGGTGCCTCGGCGTCCGCAACACGCTACGCGGTCGGCCCCCTCCTCTCTCCTCCTCCCCGCGCCTCCGCGCTAGCAAACAGAGGCCGCCCGAGCGCGCCAATGGTGCAGCTCACACGCGCGGCACCCTGGCCCTTCCCCGCTCCTTCTCTCCCCTCCTCTCGCCCTAGACCAACCGCATGAACACCCCAGACACGCCCACGCGCGCCCCCGTGGCCACCAGCAACGGCTAGGAGCTCGCCGGCGCACGAGCCACGGTGCACCTCGCCCCCTCCTATTTAAAGCCACCTCGAGCCCCCTCTCGACTCCTTTGGCTCTTTTTCCCTCCCGTACGCTCCCCAGGCCTACCCAGTCATCCCCCCGAGCCCTCCTTGCTCCTCCATGGCCGGAGCCGAGCCGTCGGCCTCCTCTCAAATTCCCGCGAATGAGGCCTCCTCCTCCCCTCCTTTCTTCATCAGGAACCCCCCAGGCCACGGAGGAACCTTTCCCCTCTTCTTCCTCTGCCCCGGTACCCCGTAGCACCAAAGCCGCCATCGCCATCGGCCTCGCCCGCCGCGGCCGACGCCCTGCTCGACCTGGTGCCCCTGGGCGGCCATGCCACCCACAGTTGGACGCAGTCGGACCCCCTGAGCACGCCAGTGGCAGGACCTCCGAAAACGGTGGCCTGTAGCACCGGCAAGCCGCCGTCGACGCCGCCCCTGCCTCTGCTCTATTCGAGCGGGAGGTTGGGGACGAACCCGACAAGCGGGCCCCGCTCGTCAGTGACCGGTAGGCGGGCCCGCCGTTTAAGTGGAAACGGCCTCGGCCGGATCCGCCTCCCCCCGAGCGAAGACGTATTCCGTGAGGCCGCCTTCGACGTGGCCTCTCAGCGGGCGCGCGCGAGAGGCTGGGCCAGGCCCAGTGCGCTGCCCCGCTATGCCTCGCCCAATGCGCGCCGCCACCGCCCAGATCCGGCCCATTTAGGTAGATCCCTCTCCTTTTTCTTTTTCTGTAGAATTGTAAAATCCATAGATTATTTATTCTAAGTCCAAATTTGATGATTCTAATTTCTATAAGTTCATAAATTCCTGATCTATCACATGGTGCAATTTGCACATTTTTCCATAAAGATTTTCTTCACAGACAATTATCAAATCCCATATTTCCATTTCTGTCATAAACTTTAGAAAATCACAGAAGGCTCAAAATTTATCCAAATGCCATGATTCAAATTCCTAGATGCTTCTAAGTTCATAACTTAGTTTATGAACATTTTTCTTAATACTTTATGTACCACATAAATTATTGAGCCATTTCTTCATATTTGTCAACTTTGCAAATTCATAGGAAATCCAATTGAACTCCAAATCCAGTGAAACCAACTCCTAGATGCTTCTAAAATCATCCTTTGTTAAATGGGTGCCTTTGCTCATTTTTCAAAAACATATTTCTGTACACTTCTTGCAAACCCATTAATCCCTTGATTCCATCATATTGAAATGTACAGAGATGTCCATTGATCAAATCCTAATGAAACCACTTTGGTCATCCCTCATATGACCAGAGGTATCCCAGAAAAATCCAACTCATATTTTTAGAGCAATTTCATTTCCTGCCTTGTTGTGTTGCTTATTATGGTTGCTTTCAACGATAGTTGACGAAGTAGACGGAATGCTCGGGGTTGGGCCAGAGACATTTGAAGACCTCGAAGACTTTGTTACAACAGGCAAGCAGCCCTTTGACCATGTCCATGAAACCCTTTTTATGCATGACATATAACTCTTTATTATTGTTGCATCAGAATCATGATGAGATGGTAGACCACGTTGGTTGGTTGCCTCTGTTACTTCCTCAATGATACTTGCATTGTGCATGACCCTACCTTCTTATGAGGGTTATGCCGGTGGGAGTAGATAGGATGCTAAAGTAGTTGCTATGCAAGTGGGTCAGGTTTATGCATGGAAAGAAACCAAGTGTGGTTTGACATACTTGCAAATAGCCCAGTGGGTGCCACTAATGCCCCTGGGAGGTGATTATGAACTAGGTCACTACTTGGTGGAGAGGTAGTGTACCGAGGCTTGATGAAAGTGTTGTTTACAGAGACGGATTAGATTTAAGATTTGATGACTGTCCCAACCTTACATGCGCAACCACTCTACCCTTATATGGGAAATGGCATTATTGATTACCTAGGACGATACTAGCTTGGAGCCCGCATTACTAGTGACGGGGAAGAGTTGGTGCTCTCTCTCGGGACGGGGTCGTGCCAGGTAGGGCGGCCATGACTGTTTTCACAGGGCACCGGACACACCGTTGCTACCCCGTGCCAGTGGTATGTGATAATTATGGGAGCAAGGCTCCATGAAAGTGTTATGTGAAATGTTGGGCATGGGGGTTACTGCCAATCGAGTGGACTCCATGTTAGTGTCATCTAGGGAAAGGTAGTGATCGGGTGCTTACCCCGGGTACTTGAGGTACCGCGGGTCGTGGCTGACACGGGAGTTCCCCGGATCTTGTGGGTACAGTGTGCAACCTCTGTAGAGTGTAAAACTATTCGAATAGCCGTGTCCACAGTCAAGGACGGTTGGGCGGTGCTTATTAGACTATGTCCATATGTTTCTGACAAACAACACCGTTTGGTGAGATTGATGATGTGACTCGTGAGGAAGTCACGATGAGCTTGAGCATGAGTTGTTCATAACTCTTTCTCGATGTTGATGTCTGTAACCTCCTGATGCTTGTTGCAGACGCATTCCTGTCCTTGATAAATGTTGATCATACTTGCATGAGAAAAACTAGCTTTCCGCAACAATGCCAATTAAGCAGTAGAGCTTTGCATAATTATTTTGTTATCACTCTTGGGTTGCTTGCGAGTACATTCAAAGTACTCATTGGCTTGCCACTGGTTATCTTATTGGCCAGGCATGAAAGAACAGGATATGACGAGGAATACTTCGGTGACGAGCATGCGAGCTAGGACATTTCCCAGTCAGAAAGCCTGTAGGGTTAAGGCAGATGGCATGGGTCCAAGTTATCGACGAAGATTTCCGCTGCGATGTTATACTCAAGACTCGACCATAATGGTCCTACTTGTGTAATACGGTATGTATGGATGTAAGACTCTTGTTATTCAGCTTCTGTGTGTTCAGTGAGCATTGATCTCTGGGATCACTGTACACGTGCATCCGGTGATCACGACTTATGAGTTTGGGTCCCCACAGTCCCGGGCCTGGTAAGGCGACACCCGTGGGAATACCGTGCGTGAGGCCGCAAAGTGATATGAGGTGTTACATGCTAGATCGGTGTGGCATTGAGTCGGGGTCCTGACACGCATCAGGATCCGCGCCCGTGCAAGGGGCGCCACCCTCCATCACATAGGAAGGCGCGCCCAGTGCCCTCCTCGGGCAGGGCTCGGGGGCTCTCTTTTGGAGGGCCTCAGACTTTGCCAAGATCACGAGGGAGGCATGCTTTGCGACATGTTTCCCTCGGGAAGGCACGGGGCAGGGAAGGCCCAACCCTTAGGAGTTCATCACCGAGACCACTTAGGAGCGGCATGAATCAAGAGTCATACGCAGCGATCGCCGTTGACCTGGCATAGCTCCCCATCCAGGCGAGGATGGCGGGCTGCGCGTCTGCATCAACTACCCAGGGCTCAACCGAGCTGCGTCTCAAGAGCGCTTCTGGCCTTCACGCGTGGGACGTTACGAGGGTCTGCCGCACAGCTATGTTCGCATGCCTTTCGGCCTATCGAACGCGGCTGCCACTCACCAGCGTCATTTACAGAGCATTATGGCAGCTCAGGAGGCCAGGCACTATGCGGTCCTGGCGGAGATGTAGATGGTCCTCGAGGAACCGCCTGGACCCCCAGAGCCTCCCGAGGCTCAAGGCTTCGGTGGCTCGTGAGGGTCGTTCTCTTCACCGCGCATCTTCAGCTACCCCAACATCCTCTACAAGGGTATCAGGTGACATCTTTCGAGTTCATTTCAGCTGGGAGCGCCCTCAGGGCTGCATCATTCCCAGGTCGCGTGGGTCTCTCCCTGCGGCATGTATCCCTTTTGCTTATGTCTTTAGTTTACCTTGCTAGGGGCACCCCTCGGGCTGCATCATCCCCAAGCTACTCGAGCCTGGCCCAGTGGCATGTATCCCTCCTGCTTTTATCTAAGCTAATTTCCTTGCCTGCTTAACCTGCCTATGATTGTCATCTGCCGCCTACCACGGGCCTT
Source organism: Triticum timopheevii (assembly GCA_963921465.1). NCBI lineage: Eukaryota > Viridiplantae > Streptophyta > Magnoliopsida > Poales > Poaceae > Triticum > Triticum timopheevii. The sequence goes on along the minus strand of OY997262.1, from coordinate 245,156,991 downwards.
CTCTCCCCCATGCAAATCACTTGCGCATTAAAAGGGGGGCTTCTGAGCATTGCGACTCAGGAGCTCTCACTAGCTCTCCAGCCCTCACCCCCTGGCCTTGTCCATGGCATCGCGACCTGGCATACCAGCGGCGGCTGAGCTCGCTCGAGGGCCGGGACCTGAGGACATAGACCATTTGTATCTAACGATCTCGCAGGAACACACAGCCGTCTAAGGCTCAAGACCAGGCACATCCCGCCTTGTGGTAGGGCCTCGTGAGTCCCGCGCTGGCTCACAAGTGCCCAGATACACCTCGTCTAGCCCTGTTGTGCAAGCCACGTGTCAGGGCGGGGCTGTACATGCCCCGGGGGCTCCTCCAGGAGGGGCCCCCCGCCCACGTACTAGTGGAAGCACCATGCTCCGCGCTGGCTGACGACACTGTCGAGGAGCGGCTATGCCCGTACACATACGGAAGTGCTATGCTCCGCACTGGTGATAAACAACTAAGGGCGACCCACGGCCGTATCAACCTCTGGGAGCCCAGAGCTAAGTGTCTGGCCTCATCACAACACCTCCCCCCAGGAGCGTCACGCGAGGGGGCTGGGCACGGGGGCTGCGCCCGGGTCACGCCCGAGCACACGCCACCCAGCCAGGTCCCTCGGACCTGGTCGTCGTGCGCCCCTCCCCGAGCGGAGCCAAGGTATGAAGACCGTTTGAACGTCAAGGGGGACTCCTTAGCATCGCGACTCAGGAGCCTAACTGGTCACGTAGCCCCTCACTCCTTAGTTCCGCAAGGCTAACGGCGGTTGAGGTATGTGCGGGGCAGGGCCCTGCAGACGTAGAATGCCAGATCCACCCCTACACTCCCTCCCTATTTGCTATTCACGCATCAAGGGGGACTCCTGAGCATCGCGACTCAGGAGCCTAACTTGTCACGTAGCCCCTCACTCCTTGGCTCCGTCCTGGTGGTCCAATCGAGGCTAACGGTAGTTGAGGTATGCGCAGGGCCGGACCCTGACGACATAGAACCCAAAGCAAATAGGAAGGAAACCACAAAATCTTGAAGCAAATCCAGAAGCAAATATTACAAACCATAATTGTCTTCACGATACCAAACACATGTTTAAACGCCTCCACGAGGCACGGTGCATATTGCAGGAGTTGAAACAGGAAAGAAGCCACGAGAAGATAGCCCTTGGGCAGCACCGTCATTCACCAGGAGCCCCGCCTCCGTGGTGGTATTGCGCCCGTCAGCTCCACCTCCCGAGGCCGCGGAATCAACAGTACCTTCCTTGGGCGCAGTGGCGAAGGCGCGGAACTTTGCCAGCAGGGCTTCCGCTCGGCCCTTCACGGCTTTAGCAGCAGCAGCAGAGCACTCGACGTCCACAGGCTCCAGCAGCTCGTCGAAGTTGGCGCCAGGGTCACGAAGGTAGAAGTGGCTGAGGACACACATCAGCGCCGCAGAAGAAAGGACGCGAGCTTCAACCTCGGCCATGGGGCCGACATCGGTCACGACTTCCTCAAGCGCTTCGACCAAGAAGGAAAGCAGTTTGGCGGGGCCATCCTTGGCCCCGGCCAGCGGCTTCTCCAGGCCACCATCATAGAGCATCTTCAGTGCCTTGCGAGATCTCACCTCAAGATCCGCGAAGGCCACGCAGTCCTCGGCCAAGACCTTCGCCTTGGCGTCCAGCTCGGCCCTCTCCTTCTTCAGCTTCTGCTCCAGCGTCTTCAGTCGGCCGTGCTTAGCGGACAACTCGACGTCGCGGTCCCCGACAGCGTCCTCCCGAGCCTTCATCTCCTCCTCCTTCGCCTGGCGGTCGCGAGCTTCCTTGGCAAGCTCATCGCGTAGACCCTGCAGCTCGACCTCCATCACCTTGCAACGGTCCTGGGCGGCCGTGGCATCCTTCAGCGCTGCATCGCGGGCGGCTGCGGCCTGTGTGGTGGTTTGCTTCTCCTTCTCAGAAGCTGCCGCTTCCCGGCTCAGCGCCACTCAGACAGAGGCATCAGAGTGAGCCAGCCGGAGACCAGCTCTAGGCGCCCGGCTACCAGGTGGGAGTTGGCGCCCTGGAGGTCTTCTCGCAGCCGGCCCAGCTTGACAAAGGGTGCAGTCCAAGACAGCAGAGGAAGCAGATGAGTCCGGAACCAGTGGTGCAGGAGGAGAAGGCGGCAGCGTGATCACGGCTTGGGAGACTGGGAGCTCCTGAGTCTTGTCCACCTCAGCAATGGCATCAGCCACCGGCACCTCTAGAGTCAGCGAGGCCACGGGGGCTGGCACCTCGCCAGAGCGCCCCTCCAGGCCTCGCGAGGACGATCGGGCAGGGGAGGTGCGACCTCCACTGCCTCCACTTCGCACGGAAGAAGGCGCAGCTGCGACAAATGAGCCTGCACCAAGCGGAGCCGCCATGTCCCCCTTTAGCCGCTTCGCCGCAAGCGGCGGCCTAACCAAGTGATGGAGAATGTCAAGCCTCGGCAACAAAAACAAGAACAAGACGGAGTTCGAGCACTTATTGGTCAATCGCGGCATAGGCCGGCAGCCTCTTGCCAAGCTTGAAGCCTGTAAGCCTCTTGGTCTGAGGCGCAGCCTTGAGAGGTCCAGAGGCAAAAGAGGGCGCACCAGAGGGGCTGGAGGCGGCTTCTGGCGGTGCTCGGGCAGGGGTAGCCCCTCGGGAGATCAGCCCCGACCTGTCTTTCTTCGGGATCACGGGCGGGTCCTCTTCCTCTCGCCTGGCATCAGCCTCATCGTCGTCCAGCGGAGTGCGGAGGATGCTGGCCCAGCGCCGGGGAGAAGTCTCCCCCATCCCCTCAGCAGTCGCCTCTAATTCGCGCAACTCTTCTTCTTCGTCTACCTCTCCTCCTTCGCGGGAATCATCAGAAGACAATTCCACCGGCGTTGTCGCCTCCTCACCCTCAGGAGGCACCTCCGGCACCAGACCGCGTCCGTCAAAGGTGGGTATGGCGTCCACCACCTGCTGCCAGTTGTCGCGAAGGAACAGGGGGGGCAGGAGCGCCCTCTAGACCTTCCATGTCCTCTTCGACCAAGAGGCGGAGAGCTGCGACCAGATCCTCATCGGCTAGGGCCACCGAGTTCAAGCAGAGATCGTCGTCCGCACCCCCAAGCGTCCACAACTGGCGCGAGTGTGCCTAAAGTGGAGCCACCCGCTGCGCCAGGAACTCCCTCAGGAGCGTGGCCCCAGTCAGCTTCGCAGCCTTCATGTTTCCCGGCCTCAGGTCGGCGTTCATCTTCTCCAGCACCAACTTCGCCCATCGGTCATCAAGCTTCGCACAAGACCATGCCTTGTCATCCTGGGGTTGCTCTGTGGGCAACACCAACCGAGAGTGGATGCATCAGGCATCCATCTTGACCCACTTGCTATGGAAGCCATCAACCCTCTTCCCGGTCTTCGAGATCGCATTGGCCTTGGAGTACGCGACGAAGCCAGCGCACGCCGAGGTATGGCTGCCGGTGATTCGGAGGGAGAAGAAGTGGCGCAGTAAAGCCACGGACGGCATCACCCCAACGTGTGCCTCGAAGTAGTAGGCGAAAATCGACAGAAGGAGAATGCAGTTGGGATGAAGATGAAGGGCCTACAACCTGTAATGGCGGAGGACGGCGTAGAAGAACTCGGAGAAGGGAGGCACCAGGCCGGCGATGACAGTGCTCATGAAGAAGGGGTAGAAGGTGCTCCCCTTAGCCTTCGGTTGGGCGGAGCCAGCCCGGAGCCCGGTCTCCCCCATCTCGCTGCCCTGCGCCGCCGTCATCAGGCGCGTAGCGGCAAGATTCTTCTCCGTCAAGTTGGTGGGATCTAGGGCCATCGAGTACCAAGCCGGCAGGGCTTTAGCTGCGGTCTTGCGAGGCGCCATCGCTCGCTGAGAGGGGAAGGATGGAGCGAATCTGGAGATTTTGGAAGCAAGAGAGCAAGGAAGGGGATCTGGAGCAAGGCGAATGAGAGCAATGAAGGTAAGCCTAACCCAGGCCAGCCTTTTGTCAGTCGGGCAGTTGCCGAGGCAGCGTGGGGAAGCGGAGACACCCACGTCCAATCAACCGCCACGCGGCGACCAAGGCCGCAGGCTGTTGGGCCCCGTGGCGCTCCGCACTTGCCCTTTGGCTTTGCTGCTAAGCCAAGTCCGAGCGCGCCTTGGGCCCGGGGGCTACTGTCGGCGTTCTAGGAATGGGGGTCCCAGGACTTGCCTGCCTGCGGCCTGCGGCGTGGCTCACCAGTGGCCCAGTATGGCCCGTCTTCATCAACCCAAGTTCAAGACCCTCTTGAGGGGCCAAGCCTCGCGGGGTGAATGACGTAACGCCTCCTCAGCGGCGGCCTCACCAGGCAGGATCGCAAGGAGGCGGAGAGATCAAGGCAAGGAGTACCTCGCGAGGTGCTCATGACGCAAGCCATGACGATCAAGACCAGGCGGGCGCCAGCCTACGCAGTGTCCTCGTTTTGTCTTTGGTGCAAAGGGGCAAGCACAAGCATGGAGTACCGAGGCATCAGGCAAAGGAATCCATATCGGTGCAACCAAGACCAGCAGAGCGGCAGGATGGATGTCACAGTGGAGCCCAAGACAGCGTCATCGCCAGTGCCGTTGGCAGTCGAAGACCACCTTTAGTCAGGATAGCTTGTACTAGTTGTCCCCTTACAAAATAGCCGTTGTTGGCCCCTTCCCGCTCAATATTTGGGAAGAGGACCAGGGCCTCTATAAATAGAGATAGCCACCACAGTAGAGAGGATCATATCATCTAGAGCCAACAGAGACGGATCAGTTCCTCTCTGAGTGCACCACCACAAGAACACCCCTCGCGAGGCTGTTCTTCCTCTGTACTATTCATCATTAGCCCCAGAGGCAGTCCACCACACAACACACAGGAGTAGGGTATTACACCACAACGGTGGCCCGAACCTGTATAAATCTCGTGTCCCTTGTGTTGTTAATCGCGCTAGCTTAGAATCGCGGCGAGGTTTTGGGGCGTGAATCGGTAGGGATAACATCTTTGTGCGCACCCCAGAGTTCGAACCTTAAGGGTTTTGCCGGAACCTGATTTCCGACACCCCGGAGCTTCGTTCAAGTGTTCTTTAATCAGCTCGATTTCTTCCCGTTCTTTCTATCTAAATCCACTCAGAGCATATTTGTTCTTCTAATTCTTCCTGGTGATTCATTCTCTTTCATCAGTCATTTTCGAATTCTTATGGTGGTTCCTTCAGATTCCTTTTCCTTTGTTATCATATCAATTCATTCGTTCTTTCCAATCCTACCGGTGGCTTGTTGAAGATTTTCCCAAGCATGCGCTATATCTCTGCTCAATCTTTATCAACAAGAATAAGTAGTATGCAAATCCATTTGTCATCAATTAAAGTTGATGAGGATAAGCATAACGTAATTCTCATTCTTATTTAATTGCGGTCAAGGAATTCCTTCCTTCAGAGATTGTTCATGATGAATAACCTCTCGGTTCTAAGTTGTTCATCTTTTCTTTTCCAGAGTTCCAAGTTTTCTCGCTTGTGTTGTTGCGAAGCTCCATCTAAATCACCGCAAGGCTTTAATCTTATCCTTTTCATCCTCGAATTTTATATCATCATCCTTTTGTCACCGGAGTTCTTCATGGTGGTTCATAAGGATTTAATTCATTCCTCAAGTGTTCATCAAGATTCTTGTTGCAGGAGCTCAAGTATCTTTTCCTCTTGCTCCATCTTGTGAAGTTCTTGTTCAATGCCTTCGCTTTTCAGTCAGAGTGCTGTCCGAATTCTTTCGTTCTTATTCCTTATGTATCTTCTTCCAACCGCAGTGGTTTCAGAGTCTATCTTATTTTGTGAGCTTTTGATTCTCGTCATAGTCGTCGTTCCTCTTTTCTACCCGAGTGCTCTCGCACTTTGTTCATCTTCTCTCTTGCGTTCTCACTTCACCTCTTCCTCTTTCCCTTCCGTCTCGTTCCTAAGATCTCGGGACGAGATCTCTTGTTAGTGGAGGAGAGTTGTAACGCCCCGGATCCGATGCGCCAGGTGTCCTCCAGTTATTCGTCATTGTTGCCTTGTCATTTGCTTGTGTGTTGCATTTTTCCATGTCATCATCTGCATTTCATCTGCATGTTTTTCAAAACTTGCATCCGTTCGGGTTCCCCCAGTTCTCTCCGTTGTCCGTTCTAAGCCCAGACACACTCGCATGCACCCGTCGCCCCTCTCAGACCTTGTTTCGCGAGCCATAGAAAAACATTCTCGGAATGGGCCGAGATTTGCCGAGTGGCCTTGGTATATCACCGGTAGACCGCCCGTCAAATTTCGTTCCATTTGGAGGTCGTTTGATGCCCCAACGGTTAAACGAGTTAACCGAAACCCCTCTCTCTTTGCAATCCCGCACCCCTCCAAATCATCCCACTAAACTAGGAAACCCCCCTCCATTCTCTCTGTCGTTGGATCACGATCGTGTGGGCGAAAACCGCACCTCATTTGGACTCTCCTAGCACCCTCTACCTATATAAACTCCCTCTCCCCTGAAATTTCGGGCAAAACCACCCCTAACCCTAGTTCAAACTCCTCCCCGCCGCCGGACATGTCCGCCTCCGCGCCGTACGCGTCCTCTGCCGCCCCCGCTCCAATCGTAGCGCGCCACCTGTCCCTGGCCGCCGCCGCCGCCAGGCCCAGGCACAGCCCGCCCAGGCCCGCGCTCGCGCCCTCTCGCCGTCAACGCCAGCCTCCGGCGACCTCGCCGCCGGCCACCGGAGGGCTGGGCCACCCCTGCTCCTCCTCCGGCGGTCCCGTCCCGCTCCTCCGCCGTCCACCTCGCCCCCGCGCCTCCAGCGCCTCGCCCGCCACCTCCAGTGCCCGCCGCCCCGCGCCGCCCTCGCCCTCCGACGAGCTCGCCGCCGCTCGTCCCTGAGCTCGCCCAGGTCTCCACCGCCGACCTCTGCCGCGGCCGGCATCTTCCCTGGCCAGATCTGAGCAAGGGGCGCCAGATCCGCCACCCCCGAGCTCCGGTGAGCTCCTCCCCACTCCGGCCGCCGTCCCCCGCAATTCCGGCGAGATCTCCGGCGAGGTTCGGGAAGTGGGATCAGATCCACCCACTCCCTGATCCAAACATCGTCCTGCGTCTCGGAACCCCTCCGTCCCAATTTCTGTGAGGGTAATTATTGCAAAGTCCCAAATTTTCAACATCATGTGCATATGTTTGACATGCCATAACTTGATGCTCGGTGTTCCGTTTTGCGTGCATGATATGTCAAAATGTTCATAGTGCTCTTCATGATGGCGTAGCTTGCATGCATGTTAGGATTCATCTTGATGCCTTAACCTTCGTTACAATACTGCTAAGTAATATAAGCTGCTTAAATCTGCTAGTTGTTAATGTTATGTATGCTTCTTATGAGTGCCACAACTTGGTATCTGTTGATGCTATATATGATGATGATCTTGACATGTACATATTCTGCTCTTCATGCTATACATGTTGGTGTGCTTTTAATTCATGTTAGGGTGCGTCTTCACATATTAATCCCTGTTGCAAAAGTGCATGTTGCTGTTAACTGCTGAAAACTGTTGTAACTTGTTGATTTGTCAGTTTTGTTGAATGTTGTGTTTGCATCCTATGAGCATGATGTGTACAGGTTTTAGGAGCATTTTCATGCCATCTTTATAGTGGTGCCATCCATGTATTTGTATGTGCCGTGTAGTGAGTGCATCAAGCTTGTGAAGTGGGCTACTTGCTGTTAAGTTTCTGTCAAGTCTGTTTCTGTCATATCATGTTGCCATGTTTGCTTGGTGCTATCAATTAAACCATGCATAATCTGGAGATTCTTATTTGACATGTTTTGATTACCATGTTATGCTATATCTTGCCATGCCTTTTGGTGCCCTATATATGTCATATGTTTTCTTTTCCATGAACATGCTTATAAAATGTTCCAGATTTCTGTTAACTTCATGATGCTATGTTGTGAGCTTGTTATTGAGTGGTCCATGCCTCTTCTGGAGATGCTCCAATTACATATTTTGAAGTATGCTATGAGTACTTTGCTTACATGCCATGGTTGTTAATTTTGGAGATCATATGCCTCTGTTACATGCTTGCAAACATGCTATCACAATGTTTCTGTTTTACACTTGCTGAAACTGTTTCAACATTCTATCTTGTCATGTTGTTTCCTACTAATCCATGAGCCATATGCATATGATGCCTTGATGTTATTTTCTCTATGTTATGTGTACTTTGATGACATACCCTTTGTTGCTATGTTTACTTACTGTAGCTTGTCTCTTTCTTGCTCTCAAGTTGCCATCAAATTAACTCTGCTCATACATATACTCATGTGTTATAAAGTTGCTTTTTGCATTGATCATATTGGTTTAATCTTGATGCCTATGAACCTGAACCTTAATGTTATTTGAGGTATGTTATCTGTAAATGAAGTGCATGTCAAGTTTGTGCTCATATGATTCCTGTAGCATGTTGTTTTGATGTTTGCAAAGTGCCTACTTGCTGTTTTGGGCACATTGTTGTTATATCTTGTTTGGAGTGTATGTGTTGCACCGTTGCTCCGTATTGAGCATGCTCTATACGAAACTTGCTTAGAATTGCATGTAGTTTAATATTACCATGTTTCATCCTTGTTTTGAGGTGTTTGCTTGATGTTTGGATGCATTTTGCATCAATGTCATGGTTGTCTTGTTTTGTTCATATCTTCTAGGTCGTAGCTCCGAACTAAATGAACTTTATATGTAACTTGACTAGAATCTCAAGTAGATCATCATGGTGATCTCTAACTTGCTGTTTAACAACTTCAATTTAATGTTTGTTCAGTTCTAGAGCAATTTAGAAATTCGCATATGAGGACTTACCGGATTAGTTATCTGTTGTTTCCGGCCTCATTTAAACTTGCTTTGATGTGTTGTTCTTGTATGCATCATCTCTTGCCATGAGTAGCATCATATAGCGTTGTCATACATCATGCTTGATTGTACATCATGTCATGTTTATGTGTTGTGTGTTTACCATGTTGTTTTCTTCGTCCCGGTTGTGCTTCTTCTCGTTAGTTCCTGTTTCGTTGCGATCGTGAGAATTCATTCGACTACGCTTGGTTCGTCTACGCCTGTTCATCTTCTTCATGGACTCGTTCTTCTTCCTAGCGGGATTTAAGGCAAGATGACCGTTACCTTGGATCTCACTACTATCATTGCTATGCTAGTTGCTTCGTTCTATCACTATGTTGCGCTACCTATCACTTGCTTATCAAGACTCCCAAATTGCCATGTCAGCCTCTAGCCTTTTCACCCTTCCTAGCAAACCTTTCTTTGGCTATGTTACCGCTTTGCTTAGACCCTCTTATAGCGTTGTTAGTTGCAGGTGAAGTTGAAGATTGCTCCATGTTGGATCATGTTTATGTTGGGATATCACAATATCTCTTATTTAATTAATGCATCTATATACTAGGTAAAGGGTGGAAGGCTCGGCCTTATGCCTGGTGTTTTGTTCCACTCTTGCGCCCTAGTTTCCGTCATATCGGTCTTATGTTCCTTGATTTTGCATCCCTAACACGGTGTGGGTTTATGGGCCCCTCTTGACAGTTTGCTTTGAATAAAATTCTTCCAGCAAGGCCCAACATTGGTTTTAACATTTGCCATAATAATACTTAAACTAAATAATAAAGTTGCATAGGGCATCATGAACCCGAGGATTTTTCTACATAGCAGGGGGGCAGTGCTGATGGTGTTGGTCCCAAACGGGCACACTGCGGGGCCACCACGGGGCAAACCGAGGATCTGATTTTACTCGTAGGCTGACCTGTCCGGACGTGGCCTGAGACGAGATACGCGCGGCTACTATCAGGGTGTCGGCACGCCGGGAGGTCTTGCTGGACTTGTTTTACCATTGTCGAAATGTCTTGTGCACCGGGACCCCGAGTCTGATCAGATGTCCCGCGATGGAGGATTGTCTCCGCGGATCACGAGCTTATAATGGGCTAAGTTTGGACACCCCTGCAGGGTTTAAACTTTTGGAAGCCGTGCCCGCGGTTATGTGGCAGATGGGATTTTTTAATGTCCGGTTGTAGATAACTTGACACCGGATTCGAATTAAAATACACCAAACGCGTGTGTAACCGTGACGGTCTCTTTCCGAGTGGGTCGAGGAGAGAACACGGTGGGGTTATGTTTGAACGTCAGTAGTTCAAGATCACTTCTTGATCATTACTAGTTTGCGACCGTTTGCATAGCTCCTCATCTTATTCTTGTACTCGTAAGTTAGCCACCATACATTGCTTAGTTGCTTGCTGCAACCTCACCACTTATCCATTCCATACCCTTTAAGCTTTGCTAGTCTTGATACCCATGGTAATGGGATTGCTGAATCCTCGTGGCTCACAGATTACTACAACAACAGTTGCAGGTACATGTAATGTGATGATCATGACGCGAGAGTGATGCTTGCTTGCTTTGAGTTCTTCTGCTTCTTCTTTGATCAGGGGTAGGTTCTAGGTTGGCAGCCTGGCTAGCAGGGTGGATGTCGTTTGAGTTTTTGTTTGTGTTTCATCCGTAGTCGGATGTTGCTCTTGTGTATGATGTTATTGTATTCATGTGGCATTGTATGCCTTTTGTATGTATCCCCAACTATTATGTAATGGTACGATGTAATGATATCCACCTTGCAAAAGCGTCTCCAATATGCGCTTCTATCCTTTGTGGGACCTTTGAGTTCCTTTAGGATAGGGTCGCATATTGGGCGTGACAGCTGGTCATGGTCTCATGGACTTGTTTTATTTTGAAGTCGTTTCAACGTGGATAGCTAGGTATTCATAGCAATCATATTATTGCTTTGTTTATTGCTCTGTTTCAATGCGTGTACCCTGTTTTCCATTCTTATATGTTCTGTTTCAATGTGTGTATATACACTTTCCATTCTGTAATTCTGGATGATAATAGCTAGATTCAAATTAGTATACAAAAACAGAAAGAAAATGGAATTCATAATACATCTGGGCTATTCTGTTACGCGTAACAGAATATTATTCTGTTACCCTCTCTGTACTGACGTAGTTCACAGTTTGGACTGACGTGTTTTTCAACAAGAACTAATCTTCCTGCATGCACGACGGACGGAAACAGGGGATGCAACGTGGAGCTTCCGGTCGTTCTCCGGCGCGATGCTGCGGGCCATTCGTTGCTAGAGGAGACATGTAAGGGGTTCCGCACGTGCGCACGCTCAGCTGGATGTGTTTTGCGATCTGTAGTCACCGGAGGTGAGGGTGTGGGCATTTTGGCAGCGGATGTGTTTTTGGGCGTCAGTGTTTACTATGGTGTTCGTGGGCCTCAATTTACGTCGTGTTTGTCATTTTTGATGTGAGAATTATCGGTATGTTATAGTTTTTTGAGATTATTTTCATCTGTAATTTATGATTACAAGTTTTGGTGTTCTTGGTCGTTTTCCACACCCGCCATGGAAATCTGTTCTTCTTTTTCTGTTGTTTTACTTTTGAATTGGTGTTGCAGGGAGAGATATAAGGATTGTATGAAAAGATTTGCGTTGTCAATTTTGCTTCTTTGAGTTGTTTCTACCCCGGATTCCCATGTTATTTTGTCGTTGGCGGAGGTGGTGTATGGCGGCTGACTGTAAGCTATAATTTCTTGTAATATGGTCAATCTGTGTAATTAAGTTGCGTGTTTTTAGTGTTGTTTTGAATTGCTGTCGTATGTGTAGTTGGACTGCTGCGTGTCAAAGTTTTATTACTGTGTATTGACATCGGAGCCGCACCGATGGCTCTGCACTTTGATTATAAAGCCTGAGCCCTCTATCAGTTTCATTCTACGAGCTTCAACCAAAGAAAAGGGAGATGGATCCTGAGCTGGGAGAGGTCACAGAGGAGGAGGGGGACACCATAGATGTGAGGGCTGCAGTAGCGGAGCAGAGGAGGAGGAGGCGTAGGCGCAGGCAGATGGCGCGACGTGCTGCCGAGGAGGAACTGGAGGCAGAGTTCAACAGACGGCTTACGCGTGAGGTGATGGATACTTGCAACTCCAATGAATTGGAGCTTCTTTTCCCAGAGGGCAGGGGAAGGAACCATATTCAGATCATTAGTTGGGCTAGGGCGAGAGCAGCCACGGCTCCACATCCATTCACCAGGGCAAAATGGCGTCGTTTCTTTGATCATTATGACTGAAGTAGTGAATATTATGTTTTTAAGATTTTTGTTGTGAGGGAGCAGATGTTCGAATGACTAAATGAATTCAACTTGTTTTTGTCTCTGAATGTGTTGTTTTGTCTGCATATGTTCGACATGTGCACCTTTGAACTGCTTGTTTTTCTGAAGTTGAACTGATTTGCGGTCAAATGTTGCATGGCTTGTGTAATAACTATTTCCTACCAGCTGGCTGCCCATCTGCCTATTTATTATTTTTATAATCTGCGAGTGTCCCTGCCTATAAACGCTATCCATCTATGTGTGGTGTGTGGCCAAGTCTTCCCCCCTCCCTTTTCTTCCTTCTTCCAGAATCAGATCTAGGTTCCTCTCTCATCTCTTTGTTGCCTTTTTTTCTGTTCCTGTGTGTTCCATGGAGGATTTTTCATGCGGATGCCTGGCAAAGATGGCGTGCATAGCTGACGGCTGTGTGTACGTGTCTGGTTTGGAGCTCACTCAGACTCAGTGGCGTGGGCAACTTTCTTGTTTGTTGTACAAAAACCATGGGTTTCGTACACCCTATGTTTGTCGCCTGACGGATGGTGACTTGAAGGAATCATGGGTATGTGTTTCTATTCGTTTTGTTTTCTACTTTCTTGTTGGTTTCTGTTTGAATCCCATGGAATGCATCTGCAGTTTTGTCTTATGAATAGCTTGTTTATATTTTTTTAATTTGGTTTTGTTAGAATTTAACAGTAGGGATTTCTGTGTGTATTTGTTCATTACTTAACAGTATTTTAACCATTTTTTGTATAATCCCTGATCTGTTTATGAATAGATGTTTTTACTGTAGGTGTATTGATATGTATATTTCTTCAGTTTAGTCAGTTCACATGTCTAGTTAGTTTTGTGTTATTGTTTTGGTTCAGATTTTTTCCATTTTAGTTTGTTATGCAAATCGTTCCTATATGTGTGTAAAAATTCAGTTATGTCAGGTGTTCATTTTGTTTTGTACTCCCATGCCCATTTGCAGAAAATGTCACCCAGGATCAGGATTGTTGCTCCTAGTTCCGATGTTCTGAAGATGGAGACTTCGGACAAGAATGGGTATCAGTTGATGGATGTTGCCTACCACATCGACTTTGATGGTTGCATCAACCTAACTACTGGGTGGAAGGAGTTTGTGGATGAGTCTGGATTTGAGGATGGTGATGTGGTTATGGTTATGTTCTCGAGAGAAGACGACTCTCTGACGTTCAGAATTTATGTGTTGTAGTTTTAAATGTGGCAAATGACGCCGGTTGTGAGATTTGTGTGTGGTTGATTATGTTGCAGTATTTTTTCTTTTAAAACATTTGCATGTGAGATGGTTGAATTGTATGGTATTATCATATTGGTATGGAACTAGTTATGTAATGTTTTTCCTATTGTTCTGCTCAAGTATAACTGTTTTTATTTATACATTATTTATATTAGTAATTGAACAATTTCTATAGTTGAACTGATGGGCATCCTTTGTTTTGACTGGTATTTTTTTTCATGTTCATAACTTGCAGACGGTGCTATACGCTGATGATTTTTTTAGAACCGCTTTTTGTTATTGAGTTTGCTGAACTTACATTCTGTCAATGATAGTACTGATCTATTTTAGGTTGTCAATTACCAATCAAATTTGTTTGTTGTATAATATTTTTTTCTTACTTTTTTACATGAATTTTGGAGCACATTTTCTCTTTTTTATAGATGAATAATGATAGTTTTGGTATTTCATAAAATTAAAAAAAATTAATCTTCGCTGCACAGTACTATCTTTTTTTGTACTTGAACCTTATGAATTGTAGTACTTGAACTTTTTTGTAAATTTGTTTCTGAAATTTTTATTTACAGTCTTATATTTTTTTTATTTTTTTTATTTCTTACCATTAAGATGTGTTTGAACTTTTTACAATATTTTTGTTTATTAACTGATTTTTCTTGTGAGCTTTTTTAAAAATTATTTGCATTTTTTATTTCTTGTGAATTGTATGGTATTATCAAAATGGTTTGGAACAAGTTATGTAATGTTTTTCCTACTGTTCTGCTCAATTATAACTGTTTTATTTATACATTCTTTATATTAGTACTGCAACAATTTCTATAGTTGAACTGATGGGCATTCTTTGTTTTGACTGGTATATTTTTCATGTTCATAACTCGCAGACGGTGCTATACGCTGATGATTTTTTTAGAACCCTTTTTTGTTATTGAGTTTGCTGAACTTACATTCTGTTAATGATAGTACTGATCTATTTTAGGTTTTCAATTACCAATTAAATTTGTTTGTTGTACAATATTTTTTTCTTACTTTTTACATGAATTTTGGAGCACGTTTTTTTCTTTTTTATAGATGAATAATGATAGTTTTTGGTATTTTATAAAATAAAAAATTTAATCTTCGCTGCATAGTACTTTTTTTCATTTGTACTTGAACCTTATGAATTGTAGTAGTTGAACTTTTTTGTAAATTCGTTTCTGAAATTTTTATTTATAGTCTTATATTTTTTATTTTTTATTTACTTCTTACCATTAAGATGTATTTGAACTTTTTACAATATTTTTGTTTGTTAGCTGATTTTTCTTGTGAGTTTTTTTTAAAATTATCTTTATTTTTTATTTTTTGTCGTGCGTGATCTACTGGATTTTTGTAATGGGGCAAAGTACTTTGTTGGGCCATCGGCCTGGGTCGTTGTATTCGGCCCGGATAGCTTCTCTCGCGCGGCTGTGCAACATGGCGTGCGCGTGAGCTATGTGTTTAGTCCCACCTCGCTAGTCAAGGGGCTCTAGACTTGTTTATAAGCGCAGCCGACGCTCACCAGTCGAACTCCTCTCAACACTTACCAGAGCGCTTATACACGACGCTCGCTCTCTCTCTCTCTCTTGACCTGTGGGCCCTGGACGGCAGGCCCTGCCGGTGTGCGGATTACTAGGGATTCGCCCACGGGCTCGAGTTCAAGTATCTAGCATTGTCAGGGCCTGCGCCTGTCCTTGGGCGGTCAATTTTTTATTTTTTGTTGTTTTGGATCTAGTACTTGACTACACCAGTAACTTGGACTGGTACTTTTTTGTCCTTGGGCTGTCAATTTTTTTCTTTTTCTTTTTTTGTTTGTTTTGAATATAGTAATTGACTCCACTAGTAACTTTGACTGAGTTCAAGTATCTAGCATTGTCAGGGCCTGCGCCTGTCCTTGGGCGG
The DNA here is from genome assembly GCA_963921465.1 of Triticum timopheevii. Classification (NCBI taxonomy): domain Eukaryota; kingdom Viridiplantae; phylum Streptophyta; class Magnoliopsida; order Poales; family Poaceae; genus Triticum; species Triticum timopheevii. Next base: position 245,141,686 of record OY997262.1, on the reverse strand, counting down.
TCATTTTTTTTATTTTTTGTTGTTTTGGATCTAGTACTTGACTACACCAGTAACTTGGACTAGTACTTTTTTGTCCTTGGGCTGTCAATTTTTTTTCTTTTTCTTTTTTTTTGTTTGTTTTGAATATAGTACTTGACTCCACTGGTAAGTTTGACTGGTCAAACGAGCGCACTGCCGCGTTAGCGCGAGGCCGAGCCGGGGGGGAGGGGGGTTGGGACCCCCCATCTCCCATCCCGGCGAGGCCGAGCCAGGAACGAGCCGTAGCAGGCGACGACGTGGCATGCCGCGGCGTCCCATGCGGAGGCGAGTCCGTAACATGACTTGCCCCATTATCTATCTTAGGGGTGTGGGTGCGTGGGGGGGGACATGACTTGCCCCTGCACCGCACCATACCGAGGGGCATAGTTGTACTGACACATCTTCCTTGTATGGTCTTTGCCCCATTATCTATCTTAGGGGTATGGGTGCGTGGGGGGGGGGGAACAGAATAACCGCACTGCGCCTGTCAAACGAGCGCACTGCCGCGTTAGCGCGAGGCCGAGCGGGGGGGAGGGGGGTCGGGACCCACCCCCCTCCCCCATCTCGGCGAGGCCGAGCCAGGAACGAGCCGTAGCAGGCGACGACGCGGCGTGCCGCGGCGTCTCATGTGGAAACAAGTCCGTAACATGACTTACCCCATTATCTATCTTACGGGTGTGGGTGCGTGGGGGGGGGAACATGACTTGCCCCCGCACCGCACCATACCGAGGGGCATAGTTGTACTGATACATCTTCCTTGTATGGACTTTGCCCCATTATCTATCTTAGGGGTGTGGGTGCGTGGGGGGGAAACAGAATAACCGCACTACGCCTGTCAAACGAGCGCACTGCCGCGTGTCAAGACCCCGACTCAATGCCACATCGATCTAGCATTCAACACCTCATATCACTTTGCGGCCTCACGCACGGTATTCCCACGGGTGTCGCCTTACCTTTGCCCAGGACCGTTTGCACCTTTTGGCACACGTATATGATAGTGTCGCTCGCATCCATATGGTAAGGAGCCCGGGCTGACATGGCTAGTCGTAAACCCAAAGTGGCACAAACTCACAGGGACAGGCATCCATGACCCAGCATCGAACGTGTCGGTCATCAGCGAGTGAATCCAGGCTGTAGCACTGGGCTAGCAGGACTCCGGTGAACCGGGCTGTAGCGGGCTAACAGGACTCCTGTATTCATCGCGTGACTTTTCCCCAAAGGGACAGGCACAGGAACGAAGAAGGACACATGCCGGCTAGCCTAAGTATTCCGGAGCAGTAGCAAGCTACCATGGCTCAGTGGAAGCACTAGGAGACATTTCCCAGTAAGAGAGGCTACTAAGGATAAACAACTAGATAGTCAGATCCCACACATACCAAGCATTTCAATAACATACACACAATATGCTTGATATGTGCAAATACAACATGGCATCACAACATGACTCTACAACTCAAGTATTTTATTCAATAGGCTCCGAGGAGCGAGATATTACAAACATGGGTCTCACGACCCAACATTCAGAGCATACAAGTCAAAGCACATGCGGAAGCTTAACATTCTGAGTACAGACATCTACAAAAGAAAAAGGCTGAGAAGCCTGACTATCTACCAGATCCTGCCGAGGGCACAAGATCGTAGCTGAGGTATCAAGCTACAAGTCGAAGTCCACGTGGAACTACTAGTGAGACTGAAGTCTCTCTGCAAAAACATAAAATAGGCAAACGTGAGTACAAATGTACCCAGCAAGACTTACATCACAACTAACTACATATGCATCATTATCAACAAAGGGGGTGGTGGAGTTCAACTGCAGCAAGCCAGCTTTGACTCGGTGGCTATCCTAAACTACGACTGCAAGTAACTCTTTTGAGGTGGCGCACACGAGTCCACATATTCACCATATCAATACACCACTATGGATCCGCTCCCGTCTCCCTACGAGAACGCCATCCATAGAACTCACGCTTATCTTGCGTATTTTAGGGTATCCACTTTCACTTGTCTATGAACTGTTATAGGCAACCCAGAAGTCCTTTACCACGGACACGGATATTCGAATAGATGATGTTAACCCTGCAGGGGTGTACTCCTTCATACATGTTTCCACCACTTAGCGTCTGCACACGACATGTGCTCGGCAGACTTCAAGTGAAAGCCGACGTGGGTGTAGACCACGACCTACCTAAACACTCAAGTCCCTAGTCCAGGTTTATCTCCTATTCAGGTTCCATCCGCAGGGAGTCCGGCCGAAGTTTCCACATACGGCCCTGAATGATGTGTGCAGGGTTCCCGAGACACCAAATGGGCGCCCGGTACACCGTGCCACGTGCCTACCGCATCACAGCCCACCCCTTCGGTCAGCGCTGTGCACGGCCTCCAGCATACTACAAACACCAGAAACTACTTGCAACTCCTAGACAGAGGACAAGGGTGATTAAGAAGTCGAGCGGGGTCATATTTCAGGGCCCAATGCATGGTAGTAGCTGAATCATGGATCACAAACACAGAACTCAGTTCCTAAGGACGGCTTCAATGAGACAACCCACCATGTACTCCTACATGGCCTCTCACCGCTACCTTTACCAAATCGTATTCACACACTTAGCTCACACACAGTAGGACATGTTCACACACCTCTGATTCATCCCGGATGAATCAGACCTGACTCAACTCTAAGCAGTAGCAGGCATGACAAACAAACATGAATGAGTAGGCACAACAGGGCTCAAAAACTCCTACTCATGCTAGTGGGTTTCATCTATTTACTATGGCAATGACAGGTCATGTAGAGGATAAAGGGGTTCAGCTACCGCAGCAAGTAACAGATGAATCATTGTTGTCCTAATGCAGTAAAAGAGAGCAGGAGCAAGAGAGAAGGATTGTATCGGAATGAACAAGGGGGTTTTGCTTGCCTGGCACTTCTGAAGATAGCATTGAGTCTTCATCGGTGTCAATGATCACAACGTCGGTACAACGTCTATCGAGGGGGAACAACACCGGCAAACAGAGAAGAAACACGATCAATGCAATGCACAATATGATGCATGCTATGACATGGCAATATGAGTGTGTTGGCCTGATGCAACTACAACCAGATGGGTTTGAACCATTTTGAATCAAAGATTCAAATTTCAAGCTCATGCATGGTCATTATTAGTGCTTTATCTAGTTCTGCACTAAACAGCAGGTTAACTTGTTTAAACATGCATGAAACTAGTACAGATGGATAGATTGGAATTTTCTGATAATTTTTCATATATAATTTGTTTGATTTGGAGCTACGGTTGAATTACTATGAAATTTAGAAGTTTGTACTATTTTCTGGAATTTCCTGTATAAGAATAATTCCAGTAATTGAATTAATGCGTCAGCATTGCGTCAGGGTGACGTCAGTAGGTCAAAGGCGCCAGCCCAGGTCAAACCTGACGGCTGGGACCCACAAGTCAGTGTAACAGGGCTGGTTTGGGTGGATGACATGTGGGACCAGTCAACGGCCGCGTCAGCAAAGTCAATGCTGACGTGTGGGTCCCAGTGGGTTATGAACTAATCTAAACAGAAAAATAAATTAAACTAAACAGGCACAGGGCCCACATGGCAGTGGCACTAGGGGTGGTTTAGCTGGGTCATTAGTGGCTAACTAAACCAGGGTTAGGCCGACGGCTCGTCGCCGGCGAGGTCAGTGGCGCCGGAGCATGTCAGGTTTCGCCCACAGGCGACCATTTGGACGGCGGATTGGTGCTACGTGTAGCTGGGGGTCGCGCGCGTCTGGTAGTGCAAGTGGGAGGAGCTGGGGTGGAGCGAGCTCGCCGGAGTCGAGCTCGTGGCGGCGGCCGGAGTTCGGGCAGCAACGGTGTGGGCGGTGCGGGGCACGGGAAGAGTCGTGGACGGTCGTGTTCGACTCGCGGGAGTGCGGCGAGTGCAGCGGTGAGCTCGGGCACGTGCTTGCACGGCCGTAGTCGCGGTGGCGACATGGCCGGCGGTGACGAGCTGTCGGCTCCGACAGCCACGATGGTTAGAAGGCGCGGACGGGCACGGGGAGAGAGAGGGGAAAATGGACAGGGGCTCACGGTGAGTTCGAAGAGCAGGTCGGCGTGCTCGGGGAGGCGTCGGAGACGGCGAAACGGACGGCGGCATCCAGCGGCCGTGGTCGGGGAAGAAGGCCTCAAGCGTCGTCTTGGGGCCGTCCTGGCTAGTGTAGCTCGGAGAGGAGGGGGAAGAGGTTGCGGCGGAGCCTTTGGGAGCATTAGCGGGGCGAGGCAGTGGCTGTGGCCACGGCAGCATTGAACGGCGGTGACGGGATCCGCTCGGCGTTCACGAGAGAGAGAGAAACAGAGGAAGGGGAGGAGCACAGGGAGAGTGGGAGGCGTCGAGGGGGTCGCGTGGCGTCTGCGAGAGACGTCCAGGGGGAAATGAGGCAGCCAGGCAGGGAAGAGGTGGCCGGCGTGTGGCCGCGTGCGCCGGGCACGCGTCCCTGCCTACTGGCGCGAGGAGGAAGGCGACAGGAAGGAGGCGGTGGTGGGCTGGGCCGGCCAGCTACAGTGCTGGGCCGGTAGGTGGCGCCAGGTAAGTGCCCCAGGTAGGTTCTCTCTCTCTCTCTGGTTTTTCTATTTATTAATGTTTTCTATTTTCTGCAATTGGTTTTGATTTGATTTAAAACATCAAATCATTTTTTTAACTTTCTGTAAATTGTATGTGAACTCAGGAACTAGTCCAAGGTCACAGGAAACTTACAAAAATATTTGAACTTTATTTCTTATATAACAGAAATAAATTCAACTCAAATATGTCATTGGTTTAAGTCAAAGGCCCAAAATAAATATTTCTGTGATTCCAAAAATATTGGTTTGAATTTTACCTCATGCCAATATTTTTACAGAATAACATGAACATTTTCTTGGACTCATTTGATGAGATTTAAATGTTCGTTATTTTTAGAGGTTTTCTGAGGCTTTTGAAAATTCCTCAATTCAAGTTTCATTTGAATTTAAACATGATGCTCACATGGAAGCTAGCATAGGTCAGGCCAGAACTAGGGAGTGACACCGCGTTAGCGCGAGGCCGAGCCGGGGGGAGGGGGGTCGGGACCCCCCCTCCCCCATCCCGGTGAGGCCGAGCCAGGAACGAGCCGTAGCAGGAGACGACGCGGTGTGCCGCGGCGTCGCATCCGGAGGCGAGTCCGTAACATGACTTGCCCCATTATCTATCTTAGGGGTGTGGGTGCGTGGGGGGGGGGGGCATGACTTGCCCCCGCACCGCACCTTACCGAGGGGCATAGTTGTACTGACACATCTTCCTTGTATGGACTTTGCCCCATTATCTATCTTAGGGGTGTGGGTGTGTGGGGGGGGGACAGAATAACCGTAATGCGCCTGTCAAACGAGCGCACTGCCGCGTTAGCGCGAGGCCGAGCCGGGGGAGAGGGGGGTCGGGACCCCCCCCCCCCCACCCCCATCCCGGCGAGGCCGAGCCAGGAACAAGCCGTAGCAGGCGACGACGCGGCGTGCCGCGGCGTCGCATGCGGAGGCGAGTCTGTAACATGACTTGCCCCATTATCTATCTTAGGGGTGTGGGTGCGTGGGAGGGGGGAAGCAGAATAACCGCACTGCGCCTGTCAAACGAGCGCACTGCCGCGTTAGCGCGAGGCCGAGCAGGGGGGAGGGGGGTCGGGACCCCCCTCCCCCATCTCGGCGAGGCCGAGCCAGGAACGAGCCGTAGCAGGCGACGACGCGCCGTGCCGCGGCTTCGCATGCGGAGGCGAGTCCGTAACATGACTTGCCCCCATTATCTTATCTTTATTTTTAGGGGGAAAACCAGCACCGTTATGAATTATTTTTTCATTTGTACTTTTTTGATAAATTTTTTTGTACTGTTGTGAGTTATTATTTGTACTTTAGCCGTTTGTTTTCTCCATCTATATTAAAAAAATTATTGTATTTGATTTTTGGTATTATCTTTTGTAACTGGCCAGAGATAGTGGGCTTCGCCACGGTTGTGGGCTTTAGCCGTCCGTTTTCTCCCACTCATCTTTTAACCCTCCCACTCACCTTTTAACCTCCGATCTTCCCCGTTCCGCTCCTGTCCCATCCCCAAAACGATTTCGTCTTCGTTCCCCTCTTCTTCTCTTCTCGGAGGGGGAGTTGCTACTCCTGTTTCGCCGCAGGAGCGTCGGCCGGAGGGTTCAACCCAGGGGTGGAGTTACGGGTGCTCTGTTTTGTTCCTTTTGCTCTGCCATTGACTTTGCTTGTGTCCTCTTATGTTCAGATTTTCTCTCTATTTCTAATCTGTTGCTCTCTTTGCTGTCCCAGGCTGCACTCGCTAGGGTTCCTTTGCTGTTGAATGAGCGTTTGGCGGCAGTGATACTGGATTGCGTGGTGGATTTTGTGTTTGCTGGTAAGAGTTTTGCTTTTGTATGGCGTGCTTCGTTTCTGAAATAGTTCAAATCCCTAATTTTTGTTCATGTGTCTTGCAGATCTGGTTCGGCAGATTTTAGGACTGTAGATCTCAATGGGTACATCATCCAGTCCGGACAAATTGAATGCAGGTGATTTTCCCTGTATTTTGGATGATGTTTTAACAGATCTTGTTTTTAGGTTGTATAGTTGTTGTCGTATCGACTTTATAAGTTGTATGTATTTTGATATGGGTTAATTTTGTCCTGGGTTGTATGGTTTTGGCAGTTGATGCAACCTACAGACAGGTTGTAGTAATTATCACCATGTGTATTTTGAACTGTTGTCCTTGCATTTGAATAGGTTGTAGTAGTCAGTGAAGAACTAGTATGGTGTTGAAAGAGTTGTATTTTCTAAAGTTTGTTCTGCAAGTGGTGGGTTCATATTTGTTTTATTCGGTGAACTTGTAGTGTTCACATAGTTGAACTGATTGATTGGTCTTGTACTTTTTTCCTAATTATGATGTTGTTGCAGATGTTGGAGTGTCGGTGCCTCCTGATTCTGACAAATCAGAACGCTTTCAAGATCTTGTGAGTGTTATTTTTGAGACACCAAATCCTCTAGAAGAACTTGTGAATGTTGCTGGTGTTTCCCTTATATTTGCTCTTTTTTATCAGCCTTTAATACATATATATATGCTTAGTTACATCAGTTGTTCCTTTTTGTTTGTGTCTGATGCTATGCGCTTTATTTATCTTTGTGTCTGCAATGTTAATTGTGTTTTAATTTTTTATGTGCGTGGTTATGTTATTGGTTTATGCAATTAATGACAGCCATGGTGTTCCAGAGGACACTGCTGATGTTGTTAAAGATATTAATGATGGAATGTATTCACTTAACGTTGATGATGGTGATGGCAGCTTGTAGTTGTCTGTTACTCAGTATCAAAGTGTTGATGGCACTGAGCCTGTTACCCAAGCTGAGGATGTTCCTATGCACTTACATCTCAAGGATGAAAGGATAAGAAAGAAGAAGTATGAATTCCAGAAGAGAAAGGAATTGGAACAGCGTCAAAAGGCTGCCTGTGTGCCGTAAAGAAAGTTCTGAAATTAAATTAAGTACATCATGTTATTCTTCTTCTTGGATTATACATAGTTTCAGTCAATGTTGTATGTTCTGCATTGGCACTACTTTAGTCTACTTTTGTTGAAATAGGATAACACAGAACCAGTGAGTTTATTTTCTTACGAAAATAACATTAGATCAAATTCAGAAAATACTTCACTACATCAAGTTCAGAAACATCTTTTTTAATACATCGAGTACATAGACTACTCTATTGTATCAACTTCAGAAACTACACTAGTCGATCAACTTCAGAATTTAATCTTCCGCAAGATTTTCCAAATAGTAATCCAGTGCATCAGGTTCAAAAATACATTTATAGTATATCTACTTGACAAAATGCAGTAGTGCATCCACTTTTCACAAACTACACTAGTACATCTAGTTGGGAAACAAGTGTGATTAAATTTTCAGGATACAGTACTAATAAAACAGATAAACCATATGAAGAGCAAATGAGTAGGATTGCTCACCATTTTGTGGCCGCTGCGATGTGGTACACCAAGCAGAGTTCGTCGACGCACAACTACAGGACTGCTGCCATCTGGGGAGGTTCATCTTCGTTGGTGTAGTGCACACCAACGCCGACGATCCTACGAAACCTGCCGCCAAGCTTCATCCAGAGCCTAGAGATCACCTCGTCGTCCTTTTCTGGTACGCTGGTGCAGACGATCTCCATCGTCTCGTTGCAGTGGAGCTCAACCCCTTTGAGGGTTGTTGTGTACTCGTGCTTCTCGCCTGGGACGTTAATGTCGACGAGGTTGCTCCTCTTGTCCGACGTCTCGGCATGATGACGCTTGGCAGACGGTTCGTCCGCCATGGCCTTCCTCCGGCGACTGTGGGCTTTGGAGAGAGAAGTTTTTGGTTTGTGTGCAGTGGAAATGGAAGCGGCAATGGTGGTTTGTGGGAACGAGGGAGAGATGGAAGAGAATGGGATTTTTTGCAGTGCGTGGACGGGGATTTGTGGGAGGCGGTTCGTTCGGGGGCGTGTGTGTAGTGGGTGTTGTGGCGTGGGGTCACCGTTTGTAGTCCCTTGTGTCAACCGCTCAGTGGGTGGCGCGGGTGGTGGCGTGGAAGAACTAACCGTCCAAGTGAAATGGTTTTTACTGTTGAACTGACTAGTCTTGTCAAGCTGTACTTATGACCTGCCAAATCCCACTTGCACGTCTCTGCGGTGGTGATGATGGCATTTTACTGTGGCACCAATTCGTATAGTCAAGCTGTACTTGTCAGCTGCTTATCCCACTTGCACGTGCCAGTGTCATTGTTGATGGAGGTCAGAACTCCTCTACTATCGTACTCGGACTGGTGATTGAAGTGTAATTGAACGTACCAAATACCAGTGAGACTATGTGTGGTGCTAATGTTTTTTTAAAAACAATTTTCGTATTTTTTACAGATAAATTAGATTTTCACCAGTACAGGATGTATTATATTCGCATTTTGCTTGAGGTAATTATTTTTATGTACTGATGGTCTTTCTGAATTGGGACTGGCAGGAGCAGGCATAGCTTTGTTTTTTCAAAATGATTTTTTTTGAGTCGTTCACTGGTGTGTTTGTTTTACTATGCCTTTTGTACTGCCGACTGAGAATTATCAGTACTGATGTAATACAAGAGTTTAAATTTTTCCTTGACATTTTTTTGCTGAGTTACTGGTTGAAAGTAGCTTTTTGCGTCAGATATATCCAAATAAGTTTTTTCAAATTTATTTGTGACTGCATTCAAAAGGATTATCAAATGGTTTAAATAATAATGTCACTACTTCAGCGGGCACAAATCAGAAATTATATCAGTACTGATGTGTACTCTGCCTTGTACTGACGACTGAGAGTTATCAGTACTGATGTGCTACAAGAGTTTAAATTTTTCCTTGACATATTTTTTTCCTGAGTTACTGGTTCACAGTAGCGTTTTACGTCGGATATATCCAGATAAGTTTTTTCAAACGTATTTTGTGACTGCATTCAAAATGATTATCAAATGGTTTACATAATAATGTCACTGCTCCAGCGGGCACAAATCAGAAACTAAAAATAACTTTAGTTCTGATCGAGAAATCGATTATAAAGCTAATAAGTATTGGTAACGACGATGTTTTGTGAAATGCTTCCTCATTATGTGCTGATGCAACTGAGACTACAAGGTTATTTTTTTAGTTGACGTAGCAGGATAACCACTACGTATTGTTCAGTCTTGAGCTTCTCTTAACTGTCCCCGAATGTTGTGCCTTGACGGCGCTCTTTCCAGGTTGAGCGTTGGCAGCTTCATCGTCAGTTTCAGTTTCCTCGCCCCCGACACTGTCATCTTCATTGTCTTCGTCTGATTGGCCGTCATTCTCATCAAACTCTTCTTCTTCATCGTCTTCATTTGATTGCTTGGAACTCTGTACTTTGCCCTGTTTATGTTCAGATCCACTGACCTCCTTGCCCACTTTGCACATGCGGGCATTATGTCCTTCAGTTCCGCCACACTTGCGGCAAGTGTAGCTGTTACGTGTGTTGTCTCCATTGGTAGACAGCTGAGTGGCTCCAATCTGCTTGTTCTTGTTGACAGTGGCATCTGTGCGGAGTGGGCATGGGCGGTAGTTATGGTTGCTCACGACGTTGCAGAATCCGCATGCCCTTATCCCGAGGGGTTTGCCGTCTGGGCCAAATTCCACGCGCTTGATGGGGCGTGGTGGGTTTTTGGCTGCTGCTTGTGTCTTGCTCTTCCTCCCCTTTGTGTTTGAGAATATTGGGGGTTTAATCACCCTTTCCTGTTGTTGCTGGTAGGATGTGCTATTGTCATGTCGTTTGCCTACAGCACCATCAAGCTCATGATCTCGCATGTGAGTTTGTTGGTGCTCTTGAGTGTGCACACGGGCAAGCTCCGGTTGCTGCTGCTCCTCTTCCTTGTTCTCAAACGGGTCAATAGCTCCCAGATGGTTCATCTTGGATAACATTGTAGCAATATCTTGCTCAATGGCTTCATTCTCCGCGACACCTCCATTTTCAGCAGAATGCATGGCGTCGAGTTCTTGTTCAAGTTTGTCCATGACGACCTGCGACCTTGCCATTTGCTCTTGGCTTCTCAAGCTTTTTCTGTGCACCCTCATGTTCGGTGTCAGCAGTGAGCTTTCAATGCAGTATTGGGATGCCTTGTTTGACGCTACTGTCCTCAAGTCATTTCTGTCAAATGTTGGCTGGATATTCGGGCGTTTGGTGTATCTCCTGAGTATGTATTTCTCTGGAATGCTTTCAGCCTTAATTGTCTGCATCATGCACAGGACATGCATGCAGAAAAGACATGTATTTGTTTTTGGAAGAGGTGCATGTTTTTTGTCATTTCATTTGAACAAAATCTTTGCAAAAAAGTAGTACAATATGTAACATCTTTTTTGTAGTCCTCACCTGTGTGGTCCCATAGCCTGCACTCGCACTCATATGTTTCTCCCACGGGGTCTGCAACCACCTGGAACGCGTGCTGAGCCCACACAGACAGTTTTTGTGGGTGGTTGTAGCGCACTAGGTACTTTGTGGGCTCTTCCGTCTCTGTCGCCGTGAAGAGAGTGCTTAGTTTTAGCATATCTCTGACCTTGCTGTACACAGCTCGCGTGTACAGCTTTGCCATCTGGGTGTCAAACCCATAGAAGGCCAGCGTGTTTTGTTCCTTCTGCAGATGCAAGAATGATGACCAAATTGTTAGTTTTCTCGCAGGAAAAACTTATAATAAAGTTTTTACTTTAGTAAGCATGTAATTTTTTGTCTTACGACAAGTGATAGAGCTATACCCGGTTACCCATTGTCTCCTGGTTCTCTGTCTGCCTCCTGGTTTGACACAGGAGTTTACCTGGCTGACAAACCGGTGTAGGTTATGTCTCTCATTTACGTAGTTCTTCTTGAGCACATAGTTCATGCTCTCACTTCGCTGTGTGGATGTCATTTTGGCGCAGAAAATTTCTTTGAAGTAGGCTGATATCCATTTCTCACGCTCGTTCCACATGCCTACCATTGTGGCATCATCGTGGAGGTTGCACTTATCCATGAGTCTTTTCCAGGCATCCTCAAACTCAGTTGGCATGAGGGGCCAGTTGAGAATTGATGTGAATTCATCCTTAAAGTCCTCGTGCAGGAAATACAGGTATGCGAGGTGTTCCCTGTACTTCTTCATGATGTGCCAGCGGCATAGCTTATGTACTGTGTTCTTGAAAACATCTGCAATCTCCAAAGCCATTGACGGGCACTGGTCTGGTAATGAGAAAATAGACTCGGAGTGGTCAGCAGATGGTTGTGCATATATACCAATAGAACTGACACAACATTTTTATTGTGTTACTTTCCTTTTCTTTTTTGGAAGGGGGGTGGTGGTTGGGGGTGGTTTTAGCGGGTGTACCTGTGAGGATGCATGTAGGAGCCTTCCTTCTCATGCACCTTAAAAATGTCTTGAACAGCCACTTGAATGAATCTGCATCCTCATCTCTTATCAGGGCAAAACCAAAGAATGTAGTCTATAAGTGGTTGTTAGTTCCGACAAACACCCCAAGTGGCATATGGTACTTGTTGGTCTTATATGTTGTGTCAAACGTTACGCAGTCACCGAAGTCCTGATACGCCCCTCGGTAGCTTGCGTTCACCCAGAATATGTTCTTAACTCTGTCGGACTCATCGAGTTGCATGTCACAGAAGAATTCCCTGTTTATAGCTTTCATCTCCCTAAAGAAGTTGACAGTCTTTAGGACATCGTCCACATCATCAATCCTTGAATTCTTTGCTTTCCTGCATATTAAAAGTTCATTGAAAAATGCATGTTGAACTGGCGTCAGGTCATGCGTTGCGTGATATGTTTGTACTGACAGAGGAAAAAAGACGGATGCGGTTTATGGGAGGAGAACAAGTTTGTACTTATAGGTTAATCAGGTCTTTGGCATTCATTTCGAGGAAGTAGCTACCAGGGTCATCACTGCCCAGTATGCTCATGATTTGCGCGTGTTCAACGCCTTTCAACTGTAGGTACTTGACGTACTCCAAGATTGTTTTGTCAAAGTTTTTGTGGGAGTGCAAGAAGACAAGCATTTCTGCGGTGAGCTGTAGCCTGTGGTTGTGTTCCCGGACTATCTCTTTTACGACAAATGTTCCATCATTTTCCTTCTTCAGCCTCATTTTAGCCCCGCAGTTAGTTCTGGCTGTCGTCTTGGTATGCTGTCTATTTGCTTCAGACACCTTTGATTCATAAACTCCATGGCACGTGCAATAAAGGTAGGCTCTGGTCTTAAACTTGGGGCCATCCCTGACAGCAAAACCAGCGTGCTTTGCATATACGTTGTAGAAGTTCTTAGTTTCTTCGAAAGTTTCAAACCTCATCTCTAGCCTTGGCAGAACGTAAGCTTCAATGTCAGGTGGCTGCACACAACAGTGACCAAACAAAAATGTTAGATGGGGTGGTCACAGCACCATGGTATGGACTATGCTTGTATTTTTTTCTATATGGATACTTACATGTGTATAGCTCTGCACTGCCTCTGGTGTTTGTTGTTCTCCCTGGTTTATGGGCGCCGGTGGTGGCACCCTTGGCACATGCAGCAATGCATCTCTTGGAGGGAGCAACGATGACGAAGATCTCCGTCTCTCGTTGTACGACCGTCTCTCCTCAGATTCATTGTGATGTTGCTCTTGTCTATATGGCTCATATCTTGTACTTTTGAACCTGCTAGAGTGGCCAAAATTTCTGTCTTTTTGCCCTGGTCTTCCCGTCGCAACTACTTTTGCAGCACGGATGATTGATGTTGATGGAGCGACTGGTGGAAGCCTTCTTGCAACCCATCCACGGCTTCCTGTCCTTGGCTTTTTGCATGCGCTGGGGAAGGAAAACATTTGTTATTGGTGATATTGTTGGCCTTGTTGCAACCCAGCAGCGGCAAAGCTTGCATTCCCAGATATTGGTGTTTGCTGTATAGAAGAACTTGTACGTGCTTCTGATGATTGTGGTGTATCTTCAAATATTCCTGTACTGTTGAAATATCCAGGCGGTATTTCTGGTGTTACCCAACCAGGTGGTGCCCCATATCTGTTTTGCTCATGAAATGCTTGCTGCGTGCGCCGCCTTGCATGCTTCTGCAAACAACATTCAACAATTTTTGGGATTAATCTGGTTTCGTTTTCAGTCGAACTGATGAACGTTCATGTTCAAACACGGAGGTACTGATGTACTGTTTTTTCGCACTGTTTTGTAAACTGGACATTGAACTCATGCATGACTTCTCTTTTGTTCTTCTATAACTTATGCAACTACACTAGAAGTACTCCTAGTTTATGTATCATTGAACTTACTGTGTAACTGTGGCACTCTCTTGTCACTATCTACCTGGACTGACGCATATGTTTAAGTTTTTTTAACTTGAAGTGAAGATAGCATATTAGATGCACTGACAGTAACCTTGACATCCTAATCGTGCATCAATGCATCTACATTACAAGTACTGCTAGCTTATGTATCACTGAACTTACTGTGTAGCAATTTTATATTTTTTTCGGTAACAGTTTTGTTACTCGTTCGAACTGATGCAATTACATGACTTGTACTCTTAGAAATAACAACATACAGCTCTCAGTGGTAGCTGAACCTTGTCACTATCTACCTGGACTGACGCATATGTTTACGTTTTTTTAACTTGAACTGGAGATAGCATATTAGATGCACTGACAGTAACCTCGACATCCTAATCGTGCATCAATGCATCTACATTACAAGTACTGCTAGCTTATGTATCACTGAACTTACTGTGTAGCAATTTTTTTTCGGTAACAGTTTTGTTACTGATTCAAACTGATGCAATTACATGACTTGTACCCTTAGAAATAACAACATACAACTCTCAGTGGTAGCTGAACCTTGTCACTGTCTACCTGGACTGACGCATATGTTTAAGTTTTTTTAACTTGAACTGAAGATAGCATATTAGATGCACTGACAGTAACCTCGACATCCTAATCGTGCATCAAGTGGCAGGGCTATCAATGAACTGATGCTATCATTTGCAATGTACCATCGAGTTCTTCTTCATAGTAGGACTGATGAACTGATGGAGTGACACAAACGTGGGGAGTAGACATTACCTCCAGTGTACTGTCTTCTTCTACCTCTCATGGGCGTCTTACTGGCATGTTCTTGCGAGGCGGCGCCATTGATGCAGCTCCTGCTTGTGGTGTACGTCTGGCGAAGAGGTTCATTGAGGAAGCACCTTGCAGGGATAACTGCCCCGGAGAAGGAGACCCGGCGATGGAGGGAGGCAGGAGGCAGGGATGACGGCTCCGTTGATGGATCCGGCGATGGAGGGAGGCAGGAGGCGGGGATCACGGCCCTGTCAACGGATCCTGCGGCGGAGGGAGACAAGAGGCGGGGATCACGACCCCGACGATGGATCCGGTGAAGGAGGGATGCAGGAGACGGGGATCACGGACCTGTCGATTAATCCGGCGACAGAGGGAGGCAGGAGGCGGGGATCATGACCCCGACGATGGATCCGGCGACAGAAGGAAGGAGGAGGCGGCGGCGGATCCGTCGCCGGCCAATCACGGCGCCGCGGGCTCCCTCGCTCCGGCTGCCACCGTCGCTCGCTCGCCCACGACGCTAGCCTCCGGCGGAAGAAGGCGCTTTGGGGTCGGGGGGATCCTATGGTGTTGTGCGCGTCGCGCCTATAAGGGGAGGGGGGTAACAGAATAATATTCTGTTATGGGTAACAGAATAGTCCAGCCCTATATATATATATATATATATATATATATATATATATATATATATTAATTGTTCATTAGTTCATCACAGAATATAATATCATCACATATACGTGATGGTACTTAACTACTAGGTACAATGCATAAAGTTGAAAACAAACAATACTAAAACTAATAGTCCCTCCTTGGGCCAGTATTCCAGCAGCCCGTTGCGAGCAGCTCCCTGGTGTGCGGCGTCTTCCCAGTGCGGAGGCAGTACTCTGACTCCTCCGCCTCGCAGTGCTTGACGTACCGATCTGCCTCTTGCTGGCGGACGCGCCCAGCCGATCTTGCCATTTGGTTGGGCTCCCACCGGAGCTCCTCGTCGGTGGCACGCTGGAGCTTATCGTCCCACCTCCACCCAGCGACGAGGCACCCAACGCCTATGACCTTCCTCGCGAAGTACCCATCTTCTTACACCTCCTCGGCATGACGATGCGCCTGCCCCCAAAGGTCCACCACCTCCTTTTTCCAAGCGGCATCACGGGCTTCACAGGCCGCCTGTTACCTGGCTTCCTCCTCCGCCATCTCCTTCTTGAACGCCACTTGCATGGCTTTCTCAGCCGGCGGCAGTGACTTCCACAGACAAAGATTGTACTGGCCGAGAAACCAATCCAAAGTTAGGGGGTCGGGCGCAACCTCGTCAGGCGGAGCGTAGAGGTCCTCGTTGCTACTAATCGAGTGAGCGTCCTCGAGGGGAGGGACTCCTCGTCGGCGCGTGGGTAGACCGGCGGTGAGCGAGGGGAGGATGTAGATGAGAATGCAGGCGGGACGACGTGAGCAAGGTAGTATTTATTGGTGGTCGGAATCTAGATCGACGGGGACAGTACACATGCCAGTCGCCGGAATTAACGAGTACTGTAGTTTGAATTACACACAACTCCCGCAGCAAAATCCGTGTGTGAACATAATAGCTGACGGTTTCCAATACAAAACCGTGTTTGATTAATGATCCCCGCCAATCACCTACCAAACCTCGAGCCGCGAGATAGAGTGCCAATCCTATGGCAGCCGGTTCTCTTGCCAGATCTTTACATTTTCTTTTTTGAACACCAGATATTTACATCGTTTGATGATTTTTTAACTCGCACACAAGTACACAAAAATATGATTTTTTGAACCGTTTTGGTTAGGCATTGCATGTAGATGTAGTTCAAATTTGAATTACGGTCATTAAATGGTTTGAAAATCACTTAAATGTCTTTAAAAGGTCAAATGACCCTGAAATTTTTCAAATTTTTACATGACAGTTGTATTAGTGCACGTTAAACGTAAGAAAAAAAATTGAAGGCCGTAAGAGGAAGCTATCTCCCGTCCGTCATCAAACATGCATTATTCCCTCTTGGAACCACGAACCTTCTAGTAAGTTGCTCCGGTTTGTGAGGGTTGTGTGTCCAAACTTTCATCAAACAGGCCAAATTTTTACCACATCATCTTGGTGGCATGACATTAAATCAAGCAAGGTTTCATGTTTTTCTGATCATTTTTAAATTTTTTGGAATTAAAATAACCATGCATGCACTCCATGCATGTGCCCATGCCTTGAGACCAATATGTTTGAAAATTCCTTCTAATTTACTGCACATGGAATTAACTCGCACACAAGTACACAAAAATATAATTTTTCAAACCGTTATGGTTAGGCGTTGCATGTAGATGTAGTTCAAATTTGAATTACGGTCATTAAATGGTTAGAAAATCTTTTAAATGTCTTTAAAAGGTCAAATGACCCCTGAAATTTTCCAAAATTTTCACATGACAGTTGTATTAGTGCACGTTAAACGTAGGAAAAAATTTGAAGGCCATAAGAGGAAACTATCTCCCATCTGTCATCAAACATGCATTATTCCCTCTCAGAACCACGAACCTTCTAGCGAGTTGCTCCGGTTTGTGAGGGGGATGTGTCCAAGCTTTCGTCAAACAGGCCAATTTTTTTTACCACATCATCTTGCTGGCATGACATTAAATCAAGTAAGGTTTCATGTTTTCTGATCATTTTTAATTTTTTGGAATTAAAATGCCATGGCATCCACTCCATGCATGTGCCCATGCCTTGAGACCAATATGTTTGAAAATTCCTTCTAATTTACTGCAGATGGAATTAACTCGCAGACAAGTACACAAAAATATGATTTTTCAAACCGTTATGGTTAGGCGTTGCATGTAGATGTAGTTCAAATTTGAATTATGGTCATTAAATGGTTATGAAATCACTTAAATGTCGTTAAAAGGTCAAATGACCCTTGAAATTTTCCAAATTTTCACATGACAGTTGTATTAGTGCATGTTAAACGTAGGAAAAAATTTGAAGGCCGTAAGAGGAACCTATCGCCCACTACAAAAAAAACACATCCGTGACATTTTGGGTCGAACAAAAAAAATTGCCATACTTATGACACTTCTATGATGGTAATTGTGACAAAACCCGGTATCATCATAGATGTGGTGGGCTCCTACTTCTATGAAAAAAATCATAACAAAAAATGGGCTTTTCGTCTTGGGCGGGCCGGAGACATAGCTGCATGACATTCTTTGGGTCGTCCATGACGGAAAAAACCGTGGTAGAAGCGAGGGCGAGGAAAATTTCGAGGAGTTCCCGGTTACGGTGGGTGGTCGGGGGCCGAGCGATGCGCATTTCTATCGTACATGTACGCGTGTGTGTGCGAGGCATTGGGCTCTAACTGAACCCGAGCGATTGCACTGTAGGCTACGCGTTACTGAACCCGAGCGATCGATCGATGGCTGTTAACTGAACCCGATCGAGCGATTCCTTCGCTACTGCTGCTAACTGAAGCCGATCGATTCTGCCTCTGGATGAACAGTGAGCGTTGCGGGAGGGGGCGGGGTTGGATGAACAGTGAGCCGTGGGGGTGGATGAACATGACTCTGTGGCATTGCTTTTGGATGAACAGGACGACCCCGTGGTGGGCTGGATGAACAGTAGACGGTGGAGGGGTGCCCGTGGAGGGGTGGTTGAACAGTAGCCGGTGGAGTACCGCGCGGTGGAGGCTGGATGAACAGGAGCCCATGAAGGCTGGAGGAGGTCGACGGTAGCCCGTGGAGGCTGGAGGAGGTCGACGGTGGAGATGAACAGTATCCCGTGGAGTCCCGTTTTGCAGTATGCCACACCCCTCCCGATGAACAGGACCCCCGTTTCGATCGTAGCGCTACAACACAAGTCTGTTTTGTTCGTTTTGAGATACGCCACACCCCTCCCGACCAACAGGACCCCCGTTTCGACCATAGGAGGTCCGTTTCCTCCGTTTTACGGTACACCAGACCCCTCCCGATGAACAGGATCCCGTTTCGAACGTGGCCGGTCGAACACAAGGAAGTTTCCTCCATTCCGCGAAATGCCAGGCCTCGTTTCCATCACCTGTTCCGTCCAAGCCGGTTGGCTCCCACGCGTTCCGTTGCCTTCCGATGAACACGATGCATTCTATTTCCTCCCCATGAACATGACGCATTCCGTTGCCTCCCCATGAAAACGACGATGACGCAGTTTCTCCGTTCCGACCCAGCCATGTACACGAGCCCTGGCCATACGTATGCGCGAGTAGGCGTTCGAGACCCCGCCCGTATGTACGTACGTGGCCGTATTTTCTTTCTTGCACCCTGGCCGATGTACGTACGAGTACATGCTACGTGCGCGCCTCTACTACGACATGTGCGCGCCTCTACATCGACCAGTATGTACGTACATGTTCGTGACCAGAATGATAACGCTACGTACGCTTCGACCAGGTGGGTCCCGACTGTCGGGCACTTCCTTGCGTGCGAAGATGTAGCTGGTGGGTCCTAGCAGTCAGGGGGGCGAATTATTTTTTTTTTGCCCGGACGCACTTCCTTGCGTGCGAAGATGTAGCTGGTGGGTCCCAGCAGTCAGGGGGGAAACATTTTTTTCGTGAAATACAGTGGCCCGTCTGGCGGGTCCCTGCTGTCAGGTGGAGGTATCATTATTTTCCGCGTGATAAGGAGGCACTTCCTTGCTGCGGCCGTGGACCCAGCTGTCAGCCTCTCCATGTACAGTCCACATACGATGGAATCCGTTCCTTGACCACGTTGACCACGCCGTGCCAAGAGCACCACGGCGGTGGACGACGGCGAGGCCTAGGAATGGGACAACGCGGAGCCAGGGAAGACGCGACAGTGGATGCCCACGCGGAGAGGAGTATGAGGGTTCACTGGTACGGCTGCGGTGTGAGGCTGCCGTCTCCGTAGAATAACAAGGGGTGTGGGTGAGTGGAGGGATGGCCTGGCCAGCGGTAGGAGTAGTAGGGGGCGGGGAGGCCTCCGCGGCAGCACAGCCGACCACGGGAGGCAAGAGCACGAGGCACGACCGGCGCTGGTTTGGGCGGCTGGAGCAAGAAGACCAGAGGTTGAAGAAGCACTACGGCCGTTGGATGGACATCGTACGGTCACTGGAGCTAGAATCGTGCATATTGACTAAGTTGACAAAGCCCTCCGTCCCTGTCAACTTAGTAGGCCCACAAGTCAGCCTGCCACTATATTGGGTCCCACCTAGCAGGGGGAGTATTCATTTGTTTTGTGCGTAATAAGGAGGCACTTCCTTGCGAGCGAAGATATAGCTGGTGGGTCCAAGCTGTCAGTGGCGGTAATGTTTTTTCGCGAAATACAGAGGCCCTTTCGATGGGTCCCAGATGTCAGGTGGAGGAATCATTATTTTGCGCGTAATAAGGAGGCATTTCCTTGCGTGCGGCCATGGACCCAGCTGTTAGCCTCTCCACGTACAGTCCACTTCAGATGCATGTCGGTCGTTGACCACATTGACCAGGCCGCGCCGAGAGCACCAGGGCGGTGGACGACGGCGAGGCCTAGAAAGGGAACGACACGGAGGCAGGGAAGACTCGGCAGTTGTTTCCCACGCGGAGGGGTGTACGACTGTACGAGGGTTTACTGGCTCGTCTGCCGTCGCCGGAGAATAACAGTAGGTGTGGGTGAGTAGAGGGATGGCTAGGCCAGCGATGGGAGTACCGTGGGGCGGTGAGGCCTGTGCGGCAGCACAGCCGGCCGCGGGGAGGAGGGAGCAGGCAGTCCCGCCGACGCTTGTTTGAGCGGTTGGAGCAGGAAGAGCAGAGATTGAAGAAGCACGATGGCCATTGGATGGAAATCCAACAGTCACTACTTGTGCATCAACCTTTTTTTAGGAAAGCCTCAAATCTGTGGAAAACAGCATACAACCCATCTGCCATTATTTCTAATAATGTACATCCCATTTGCTAATTCTTAAGGTTTTTTTGGAGCCCATATTCTTTTTTTAGCATTACAGCCCATAATGTGGCCACAATTAAAAAAATTATACGAAATTTTGCATATTTTGGTGCGGTCCGAACTATTTTTAATCCCGAAATTTCGAGTCGCATTCAAAATGATTTTAAAAATAAATGTATATCAATATAAAATCCAACAAATTGTCCACGCATAGAAATAAATGCAATTTATAATCTCGAAATGAAAAAAAGAAATTTGAAACTAATTGCCGGTTTGATGTGTTTTAAAAATGTACAACTCATTTCTCATTATTGATAGGCCATTTTCTCGGCTAGCCGAATGAAGCTCTCCTCGTCTTGAAAGATTTGCAGCCCAACAGGCCTGACAAAGCGACTTACTTGGCAAATCACAAAAAAACTGGGTTGTGGCCGTGGACCCAGCTGCGGCGGTGGACCCAGCTGTCAGCCTCTCCACGTACAGTACTCATCCGATGGAATTCGGTCGTTGACCACATTGACCACGCCGCGCCGAGATCACCAAGGCGGTGGACGAAGGCCAGGCCTAGGAAGGGGACGACGCGGAGCCGGGGAAAACGCGGAAGTGGATGCCCACGCGGAGAGGAGTACGAGGGTTCACTAGTTCAGCTGCGGCGTGAGGCTGCCGTCACCGCAGAATAACAGGGGGTGTAGGTGAGTGGAGGGATGCCCTGGGCCAGCGATGGGAGTAGTAGGGGGCGGTGTGGCCTCCGCGGCATCACAGCCGGCCACGAGAGGCAGGAGCACGCTACACGAAAGGTGCTGCTTTGGGCGGCTGGAGCAAGAAGACCAGAGGTTGAAGAAGCACTATGGCCGTTGGATGGACATCGTACGGTCATTGGATCTAGAATCATTCATATTGACTAAGTTGACAAAACCCTCTGTCCCCGTCAACTTAGTAGGCCCACAAGCTAGCCACACACTATGGTGGGTCCCAGCTAGCAGGGGGTATTCATTTTTTTGTGCGTAATAAGGAGGCACTTCCTTGCGTGCGAAGATATAGCTGGTGGGTCCGACCTGTCAGCGGGGGGATCATTTTTTTCGCGAAATACAGAAGCCCTTCCACGTACAGTGCGTAATAAGGAGGAACTTTCCTTGCGTGCGACCATGGACCTCGTGGGTCCCAGCCGTCAGGATCTCCACATACAGTCCTCTTCCGATGACTCTCGTATGTTGACCACGCCACGCCGAGCGCACCGAGGCGGTGGACGACGGCGAGGCTCCAGACTGGAACGACCCGGAGATGGGGAAGACGCGGCAGTGGCGTCGCAGACGGAGAGGAGTGGGAAACTTGACTGGTTCGGGTGCGGGTTGGGCCTACACTCGGTAGAGAATAATAGGAGGTGCGGAGTGGAGGGAAGGCCTGGCCGTCGGCTGGGTAGCGTTTCGCTGAGGAGCGCAAAACAACACCGCTGGATGCCGAAGGCTGGAGCAGGCGGTCCCGGCAGCGCTGGGGGAAGACGACAAGAGATTGAAGAAGAATGCCGGCCGTTGGATGTAAATCCAACGCCTTCTTAGGCTTTGACCTACAGGCCCACATGTCAGCCAGTCCATTTGTTTTTTTAGTCCATTTGGTGGGCTGGGTGAAACAATGATGTAGCATCTATGCAGCCCGTTTAAATCCCATTTGCATTTTTCTCGAAATCCGCGGACTTGCTGGATTGGGTGAAAATATCATGTTGGGATAGACGAAGAAATGTTATAAAAACATAAACACATGATTGCACGTCTGCTACTACATTGGTCAGTAAAATCTTTGCAAGCTTATGTACGCAATCACTAGGAGTTAACTTTTCAAGTTATATATAAACAATTATTATTACTAGTCGCCAACCCGTGCACCTGCACGGGCTAGTACATTATGTACACATTTACACAAACAATCACAAAGCAAATATTATATATTGGAAGTGAAATATGTAGGAATAATACATGATAAACTTGCATGTTTATTATTTCAAACCACGTGTTTTTTGCCCCACCGAAGGACTAAAAGGAAGTACATTCCTTCAAATAGTTCCTCATTCATAGTTTCTTAAATCAGTGCTCGTTTGAATGGTACTAAGTGAATTGCATCATTGAAGACCTTTAGAATTGGCCAAGTTCTATGCCCAGCCAACGTTTACACATGATGTACTATTGTACTATATATTTCAGAACTTACTTTTTTTCCATTGATATATCAATATGTTCTCCCCATAGTAAAAAGCAAAAGTAATATATTTTTAGGCATTTAAAAGTTATTTAGTTATATAAAGTTCTAAAGTAGAGAATAATAATGTTTGAACCAAGGGGTGTAAACCAACAAAAATCAGAACACTAATAGAGAAAGAACCTGTATTAAACCATAATTATTCAGGGTAAACATGTTGAAGTTAAGGAGACATAGATAGATAGATACACTGGATGATATGGCAATAGTCATAAATCTACATGTATCGACATACAACTGCATCATGAGTCCTCAAGATACAACAGTTTGTAAATCTCAACCACCTTGCCATCTTGAGTGCTACTCGATCATCCACTGTCCTGCAATATATGTATTTGACGAAAAACTTGGTATACGTATGCAAATACAATGCATCAAAATACGCAGATGCTAACAATATACACCTCGCATGCTATTCCATGATCCTTTTTCCTGCAATATAAATTTGATAAAGTCAAAAATTTAGAATAGAAATATATTGCGCGCCAATAATACATTATATATGTGGAAAGGTCTAGCCCAGGTCACCTGATAAAGCTAACTTTTCCATTGGATACAGATTTAACATTCATGCATGTAGATAAGAGCATGCAACATATTTATCCTCTAATATGTGAATGCATGGATGTAAGATAGGAAAACAGATTAAATGTAAAAATACGCATGCCCATGCACATCATGGAGACCTTATCATGATGCAACAAATCAAATTGTAAGTTAGGCACTGGGGAAATTACTCTTGGTAAGGAACAACAGCAGCCAATTTATTTGCCCTTTTGCATAAGCTGATGGTTGCCCCTCTAGATCCACCAAGTGATGTGCCGGAGAGGAACATGTCTACCGAGGAGCTTTTTGGGTGTCAACAACAACCTTTAGGAATAGCATCTTCTATAGAAGAGTTAAATAAGAAATAAGAAACTTCATAGATGTATGGTGTATAAAATTACAAATAACAGGGACTTCCTTCTAACTTCAAGAGAAATTGATGTATAGGTAACTGTTCCGTTGTGGGCTATTGTATTTAAAAACATGGTGCACATAAAATGGTAGCATAATGGAAGTGATCATTAATTAAGTTAAGAATATTACAAAATAATGTTTTACAAAAAAGGAGATTAGACAAAGGCTTCGACTTTGATTAATGTTATGACTGTTGCTTCATGAAGCACCAGTCAGTCATGGAAAAACGGCAGCCCTCCTTTCATGTCAGACTTGCACTAAGAATATTCCAAACAGACCTCTGACTTCACTAAATACACTTATTGGTTTAATTTTAAAGTTTTAGTCTTCATAGTATTTATAAAAATTAAATTAATAAAGCAGAGAGAGTTTGAAGATTGTCACTTAAAACCTAAGATACTCTTATGGATAACGTAACTAACTCAGTTCTGAAAAAAGCTTGGAGTCACTCTTATTTGTGTGCTGGCTCGCTTGGGGCAAGGAATGCTTTTTTTGCAATAGAAAAATAGTTGTACATGCTTCACATTTATGAAAAAAAAAGTTCGTGCAATTTATTTCTGCTAATTCGCTTGCATAAACTGTAAGAGCATAACTAAACATATACTGAAATCCTAAAACTTTCCGCATCAGATGATTAATAATCCTACATAGACTGGTAATTAAATCCATTTTACTATATGGTCCTCAAATAGTGAAGCATCAGGCAAGGCCAGAAGATCATGATGTTTGTTTCTACTATCTCAGATCTCGCAAATTTAGAGGAATGTGCAACATACCATGAAGTAACTATTACCAAACATCAGCTATTTGTTGCTTCCATGGAGGCTAATAATGTACGTACATCAGGGACAACTTTCAACATGATGGAAAAACACAAAATGTGTCCAGCCCAATTACATCAACATGTAGTGCACGTGCAACAAATCTAGCTTGATAAAGTTTTGCTTGTAAAATCTATGTTGTGTCCAGGATATCAGAGATAATATTAATATGATTAAATGTTAACTGCAGCATGTAGTTTAGGAAATATCAGTTGAACTGACAAATACTCACTGGGTGCCTTGGTGTTGTTTCCTCAGAGGAAAAAACTGTAGTAAGCAGCACGATATAAAAATGTTATTTGGAATATTGGTTGAACTAACATATATTCAACAGGCGTACAAATATGGTTTAATTAAACATCAACCAAATGGTGAAGAAACCATTTTTCCACCACAAATAGAATGGAAAAAAAACAGAAAGATTAATATATCAGGTAGAGTAAACTGATAAATTACACCTTAACATCTGATATTCTGTAAGATCCAGAAATATTTGTGTATAGTAAGCCTATCAGAAAATTAACATTTATGATGTGAATCAGTAGATGCATAATTGGAGATATGCTCAGAGAAGGCAGCTCCAGGAGGATCTTACTGGGTGTCAGCATCAACTTTCAACAATAGTATCTAGACCAGTGCAGTTCATAAATTGAACCACAAACTTTATATATATGATGAACAGAATTATAATCAGCACGAAACACTTTCTGATAGTCTACCTTCTAACAACAACCAAAAATGGCAAACAACGAATCAAAAAGTGAGACTTGATTGATACCTCAAGGTTGCTTCATGAAACGTTTCTTTCAGTCTTCAAAAACGAATGTGCATCCTTTCATGTTTGACCAACAATTTTTTGATCTCATTGAACTCACCACCAGTTCAATTCTCTAATGGTCTTCAGAACTATTAAAAAAGGTGAAAAGTTACAAATTGTCTTTTCAATCCAAGATAACCTTCTGAAGCTTAAGAAAAAGGTAATCACAACATGTTCCAGTGAAATGCTTTTGTAAAAATAGCTTGGAATTATTATGACTCGTGATATTTAGTGTGCTTGTTCGCCTTGTCATACAGTGTCCGTTCATTCCGCTAGCTGATGAATAATAGGAAATTTATTGTAAAATGCTTCACGCATGTAAAAACTAATGCTTGGTACAATTTTTCATTCTGTGAATCGTGTGCACAGTCCATGACCATAGTTGAAACTAAAAACCTAAACACTTTCTAGGTAGCTCGTAATAAGACTAATCTATGGCTGGAAACTGAATCACATTGAATGCTAACTCGTCAATACAGAATTGTTTGTAGGGAAGAAGAGAATATCTCGGACTGAATTCGCAAAAGAAAAAAGAATATATCAGACTGTTTTCTCTACCAAATTAGATGTCACAAATTTT
Source organism: Triticum timopheevii (assembly GCA_963921465.1). Lineage (NCBI taxonomy): Eukaryota > Viridiplantae > Streptophyta > Magnoliopsida > Poales > Poaceae > Triticum > Triticum timopheevii. The sequence continues at coordinate 245,115,744 of OY997262.1, read as the reverse complement.
GATGAGTATGTAAAATATAGCATAATGGATACCCTGAAGTAATTGTTATCAATCATCGTATATATCAGTTGTCCAGTGCATACTATATATGTGTTAAGGAAAAAAATTCTGTTGTAATGAAAATTGATGGAAGATCTCATAAATAGCAATGGACCTATTAGAGATATATTATGCAATGCACTTGGCACAAATCTGGCTTACAAATTGCAGAAATAGCACTAACAGATAGATACTTCCCTGCTGAGTTGATATAGAGGCGACCGTCACCAGAAAAAAAAAATGGTTTTAAAATATTAACAGTTGGGTCAGCAGCAATATTACCTCAAACTTGAAATCCTCGTTGAACAAATTTGGCCTGGCATCCTCGTTCTCTGTACACATTACCTAAAACATGGATGGATCAAAGACTGGAGCTAGGCAGGGGAAAGAAAGGTCCACTTTGCATAGGTTAGTGTTGTACTGGAAAGAGTACTATTGGATCACCGCCTTCTGCTGAAGCTCCTCTGACGTCTCAGCCGCGACCCATGTGTGCTGCTCGAGGCAGGGCGCGCTGCAGCCCTTCAGGCGCTCCGCAAGGCGGTTGCTCCGCTCGCACCACATGGGCGCCGCCACATGCACGGCTCCGTCATTCCTACCGCCATCGATGGTGAGAGGCACAAGGGTGCTGGATCTTTCAGCGGGCGGCCAAGCTAGGATCTGGCAACGACGGCTACCAGCACAACCGATTCGAGCCGAGGACTGATGGCTCGAGATCAGGCAATGGAGGAGGGTGTGGATCCAGTTGGGGCGGCGTCGTTCCGCGTGCCGCCGGCGTCCCGGTCTCCCTGTGGAGGCAAGGCAGAGAAAGGTGAGAGAAGAGCAGGGAAGGACGGGAAAAGTCAAAGCAGGAGGACGGCGCGGCGGCTGCTTCTCGATGGGAAGCTCGCCCAGAGCGACGGATGCTCCGGCATCGCACCGGACGCGGAGGAGTCGAGGTGGGTTCGCAAGCTCCGGCGGCGCGGCTGCTCGGGGCCGAAGGAAAGAAGATATGGATTTTTGCCTTTTGTCTCTATGGAAGGATACGGCTGGAGTATATGAGCAGGTTGAGTTTTTTTTGGCGTGCAAGAGATAAAGATTGCTTTAGTTTTTCTTTGAAGTTTAAAGATTTGTTTTTTTTTGGGAATAATCGATGGATTAGTAATAGTATAACCGTGTTTTAGATGGATTCCTTATTACAACCGATGCAAAAAATCGTGGGCTTTGGTGCGTTTTTTTTTGCAACGGAGCAAAATTTTAACTAAATCTACACCGTAATAATTCGGTACCACCAGATTAACGGCTCATAATTTCTAATTAACGTGATAATTTTTTGGAAGTCTGTGATTAGTATAGGTATAGATAGATAGATATAGATTATTTTGTAAGAACTTTCAACTTACGAAATAAAATATCATTTAAATTTGATGAGTTAATAGTACATGGGGTATTATTATTTTTTAGGATAGACGTGGGATAGTTGAGTTGGTTTTAGGGAAAAGTACTGGGAGAAAACTCAGTTTACATCGAAAAAGAAAGTGGGAGAAAATTCAGAGATCTGCTGGGTCCACCTGAGGAGAGGAATATGTTGGGAGGAAGGAGATTCAAAGCATGGCAGCCGAGTGAACTAGTTTTTTTAACAGACAAGTGAACTAGTTACATATATAAGCAAATAGCCACTAAAAAAAGCAATCAGGTTAATGGGTTCTTAAAAGAAATATTTCGGACAAAACAGATAATTACGACACATAGGCTAATGCATGAAACACTCAGATGATAAAGGTGCTTATAAACAGATAAAGTACAACATCTAGACCTTCCTGGCACGCTTGATCATGACACTGCGGTTGTCCGTGTACTTGTCGGTTACGGGAGCAGACACGCCCTCATGTCCAAGATCTTCCTGTACATGTCGTAGCATGTGTATGTGTCCTTGGCCTCGTAGGTTATGTAGGCTAGATTCAGAGGTACCTCCCACGTGTTTAGGTCCTTGGTATCGTTGTCTTCTTTCATGTTGACGTATCAGGGGTCGATGATGGTCTCGGCGAGGTCAACCACGGAGTCCTTCTCCTACCCGTTGCTGATGATCTTGTATTGCTTCTGGATGTCGACAAGCTTGTTGCACCGGATGGCCAAATTGTCGCGTTCTTCCTTCTCTCCACCGTAGCGAAGGTGCATTCGGCGCTGCCGATGAAACGGGCGAATGCTCCAGAACCTCTGATGGCCCTACAGAAGTGGTAGATGAGAACCTCGTCCCGTACACATACCTGGGCGACGGCGATCCGCTTGTCCCTGTCAGGATACGAATGGATGGGCACAAGGTCTAGTCTTGCAACCTTGTGCTTTCTCGTCCTGTAGGTATTGCTTGAACTCGGCGAGGCAGAGCTTCACCGAGTCCGGATCGTCGGTGTACATCACATTCAACTTGGTGCAGCCATAGGACTGAACGGCGAACTCAAAGAGGAACTCCTTGCTGACATCCATATCCAGCAGGCTCACCCCTCGGATCGCCATTGGAGTCTCTTCGAGTGAACGAGTGTGTAGGCGGCGGCAACAGTTCGTTTTCCAGCTCTTGGGGAACTGGATTCAATAGTAAACTGAGTGTGTACAGGCGACAACAATTACTACCCCTCCCTCGTCCGCTGCACGCCTGGTAGAAGATGCACCCTCGGCGCATTCAAAAGCCTCCATTAAGAAACCTACTCCAGCCACACGTCGGTTCACGAGCGGGTCTGTATTGGTACTGTAATAACAGGAGTTAGTGGTCACTTTACTTAAATTTAATTAGCTTTAATAGAAAATTATACTTAAAACAAGCATGCATTGGCTCGTTCTATCAGTGCCACAGGATCAACATGCACAACAATTAGAATTATTATTCTCAGGACGCACACGATCAACACATTTGTCGCACTTTCACAAAGATAATACTACCAAGTTTGAACTGTTTGTTATGCTTGTTGTCCTCTGCATCATCATGCCGTGTTTCCCAGCTTGCAAGATTCAGAACCAACAAATAAGATTCAAATAATAAGTACAACAAAGATGCCTACACATCTCATTAATTCCCAGCTTGCAAGATTCAGAACCAACAAATAAGATTCAAATAATAAGTACAACAAAGATGCCTACACATCTCATTGATTCCCAGCTTGCAAGATTCAAAACATACCCATTGGTGCCTTTTGATAAAGTGAATATCGGGATTAAATCCATCTTGTCTAGCCATGTCATACAATCGAAGAACTTGGCGAATGCTCTTGACCGTCACAACATCTGTAGTTGAGTATTCCTGTTTGCACAGCACAAACAAGGAGAGCATGATTTCGCTTTAATAGTGGCCTCCTTGAACTCAACCTGCAGCTCCACTAGGATGAGGTCTGCATGGAGTTCCTTGATTTAATTCATGCGCCTTTTTCTGCAGTTCACCTGAAATGAAGCAAAGATTGCATCATTCAGCTAGCAAGAAGTACTTGCTCTCGTGAGCTGGCAGGTTCTTATTTAGTAGTTGCACTAAAATTGAGGAACATTAAGGTTGGATGTCCGGCTCATGTAAGGTACAACTATAATTTTCTTATCCTTTTGTGCAGTTCCACTAAAATAAAGTGCCATTGTGGTGACAGTGACGGCTCCATCTTGCAAAGGCTAATAAAATGTTGCACGAGATTACCAGCAGAACTTGACGGATATTTTGGAAACTCCAATCACCATTTTGTGCAGTTCCACCAAAATTGAGAGATGTTGCCCATGTGACATTTTAGTTGAACTGCACAAGACACTCATTCCAAAAAAAGTGTTTTGTGCAGTTCACCAAAAGGTCACAATAGCAACAAGGTGAAATGGATATCCCTATCTACACAAAAAGATAGAGAGTAAACAGTTGCTGGTCAATAAGAATATACGAAACATATACAAAATGAAAAGAAGCATCTTAATTATGTTCATGGCAATCACGCAAGGACAGTAGAAATTTTAAAACGTCAGCAATGCTTCATGTTACCAAAAGCATTACGATCAACAATGAGATTCCTCAAATATGGGATTACTTTAATGGTGGCATTGCTTGTTTACCAGACATACTAAATCAACAGCAGCTAAAGAGTTGGTTTAAGGGCATGGGACCGTGGGGACACCAGGACACTCAGCAGCGTAAAGGAGCAACTTACTTATCATACTGGGGAAAACAGCAGGAGTGCCATTTGTAACACAGTTTAATTGCATCTTATCACTGGAGTCATTAAATTAACAATAACACTGGTTAGACATGTCCCTAAGGTAATAGTGTGATCGCTTCATTTTACATGCGCCCTTACATTAACAACAACAAAAGGTTGGTATAAGGACATGCGACAGTGGATGCATCAGCACAATGTACCTACAAGGAGGCATAAAGTGGTGATGCCGAGTTTGTTCATGCTATGTGAGGGCAGCAAACCTAATCCTGGAGACCTTGTACTATGTGAGGGCAGCAAATCTAATCCTGGAGACCTTTTACTATGTGAGGGAAGCAAATCTAATCCTGGAGACCTTTTACTATGTGAGGGCAGCAAATCTAATCCTGGAGACCTTTTACTATGTGAGGGCAGCAAATCTAATCCTGAGACCTTTTACTATTTGAGGGCAGCAAATCTAATCCTGGAGACCTTTTACTATGTGATGGCAGCAAATATAATCTTGGACCTACTCTGTTGACTTGTCCACCAGCCGCCACTTTCTATCCTTTTTTCAACCAATAATAGATATGTTCCTTATCCAGTTTGTACAGCATTTTCCCATTATTTCCCTTTTCAACCAAGAGACCGGTTGGGTATCCGGTCTCTACTACTTTCACCATATTATTTCCTCTTTGAATCAAGTCCTAGATTCATGCTACAACTTTCCCCCCTTTCTTCGTTGTTTGAACAAAGCCCTAGATTCGAATGCATGAAGTAGCTTTACCTCTAATAATACTAAAAATGTAGGTGGCTTTGGAAGAGCTGATGGGAGTAGAAAAAGATGCACATGCAGACACGAGGGGAGATGGGGCAGTAAAGCAAGGCCGCTTTCGAAGAACTTATACCTGAGGGTCGCCGGGATGTCGGTGGCGGTAGGTCGGATCTGCGGACAATACGGGAGGGATGAAGAAGGGTCGGAGGACCTCCCGAGCGGCGCTGTGTCGGAGAGAACGGCACGGGCAGAGGATTGGGCCCCTCCGGCAGCTGTGGGTTTCCTCCCTCGGCGGTGATGACCGTGTGAACAATGCACCTTTTAGTCCTCTACACACACCGGCCGAAGGGATCCGGCCGGATCTGTGACCAGCGGTGAGCAGAGAGAAAATGTCGCTACCGCTGCCTTGTTTATATCTGGAGAGGATGAGAGGATGAAGAGATCAACCCTAGTAAAGTAAGCGCTCAGGCCCCTGTGTACATATATAGTGGAGTGATTATATTTTTTCTCTCCACAACAAGCATTTCAATTTGTGTATGTGGCATTTGTCAGTGTCAAAATTGGCAGATCTTGGGTAGGGGGTCCCGAACTGTGCGTCTAAGGCTAATGGTAACAGGAGGCAGGGGACACGATGTTTTACCCAGGTTCGGGCCCTCTCGATGGAGGTAATACCCTACTTCCTGCTTGATTGATCTTGATGATATGCGTATTACAAGAGTTGATCTACCATGAGATCGTAGAGGCTAAACCCTAGAAGCTAGCCTATGATTACGATTGTTGTTGTCCTATGGACTAAACCCTCCGGTTTATATAACACCGAAGGGGGCTAGGGTTACACAGAGTCGGTTATTGAGAAGGAAATCTACACATCCGAATATCCAAGCTTGCCTTCCATGCAAAGGAGAGTCCCATCCGGACACGGGACGAAGTCTTCAATCTTGTATCTTCATAGTCCAACAGTCCGACCAAAGTATATAGTTTGGCTGTCTGAGGACCCCTTAATCTAGGACTCCCTCAGTAGCCCCTGAACCAGGCTTCAATGATGATGAGTCCAGCGCGCAGATTGTCTTCGGCATTGCAAGGTGGGTTCCTTCTCCGAAATACTCCATAAGAGATTTAGAACACAAGGATCGTGTCCGGCTCTGCAAAACAAATTCCACATTCCACCGTAGAGAGTATAATATTCCACAAATCTAATCTGCTGGCATCTTTTTGTAGCATGACATCACGCCATGGTTCGGTCATTATTCGAACCGTTTTCATAACCAGCCACTACACGCATTGCAAGGCGGTTTTACTGGCACGTCTTGTCGAAGCAGAGATCGTGTCCCTCCTTATCACGGGATTGTGTGGGTAACCCAGCCGTGTTTGTTTAATATGACTCCTCGATTTTAGGCAAGTCCCAAACAGTCACACGGGGGATGCTTGATATTCGTCGTCTTTATAAAGGGGGCCAAGGCCTGTCCTTTTCTTTCCACGCTTGATCCTTCCCCTCCCGCACCTCGAGTTTCAACACCCAAGGCTTAAGCTAAAGCACCTCGGTCTTTCGACCATGTCCAGATCCAATCAAGGCTGGTGGATGGCCTCCTCCATCACAAACGAGGACATTCGGAAGCTTAGGAAGGCCAGATATCTCACCGTCGAGATTCCGCACAGGCTACCTGCTCCAGGGCAGGTCGTCCCCACTCCTGAGCCCAACGAGAGCGTTGTCTTTATCTCCCACTTTCTCCGAGGGCTAGGTTTTAGCGTTGATCCCTTCGTAAGAGGGCTCATGTTCTATTACAGACTAGATTTCCACAATCTAGCTCCGGATTCCGTTCTTCATATCTCGTCATTTATCGTCATGTGTGAAGCCTTCCTCTGCATCACCCCCACTTCGGCCTATGGCTCAAGACCTTTAATGTGAGGCCGAGGGTGATCGACGGGCGTCACGCGGAGTGCGGAGGCGCTGTAATAAGCAAAGGTGCCGACGCCCCATGGACAAAGGGCTCTTTCGTGGAGACTTCTGATTTATGGCAGCGGGAGTGGTTTTACATCACTGCTCCCCGAGGTACAAAGTGGGTGGCTGCTCCAGCGTTCCGCCTGGGCCCTCCACCACAACTGGCGTCATGGATCAACAAAGGGCTGGACTAGGGGCCGACAAATGATGTGCCGACATTAAAGAGCCGCATCCGAGACCTTCTCAAGAGGGATATCAGTCTTACCAGGATAATGCAAGTGATGCTGGTTCATCGAGTCCTGCCCTGCCAACGTCGTCCTCTCCGTATGTGGGAGTTCAACCCGGAAGGACCACAAACCGTTCAACAATTCTTTGGCATGACGCTCAAAGAGATGTACGAGTTATTCTTCGGATCACGAATAAAGTGTCTGGATACCACCGAGGACGTGGGTCTCGATTGTAACCACCCGGATACCCCGGTAAATACTTCTACTGCCGAACACACCATCCTTCATATTTATTATAACATCATTCTAAAAAATGTTCTCTGCCAGGACTGGCTGAAGAAGGCGGAGAGGATTAGGTGTCCGGCCCCTCTTCCCGAAGGCTCGCCGAATCCTTTGTTGACCAGGATGCTTGACCGTGCACCGTATCAGGTGCCATCAGGCGAAAACGAGGGTCATTTTTAACACATCCAGATTGGAGGAGTAGGTGCCTCTGCGAAGGAGGATAATCGGGGAGGGGAATCTAAAATCCCCTCCCCCCAAGGTAAGAAAAGGGGCGCCTCCAAAGATTTGGAAACGGAAGCTTCTAAACGAGGGAAGAAAACCTCGCAAGGGGGCCGGTCCTCCACCGAACCGTAAGTGAAAGAGTACTTTTATAAACATATCTTGTTTTGTCTCTGAGAATAATGACCAAAACATATTTTTTGTAGTCCGGCTCGTATTCCTTCTTCACAGAATTCGTCCTCAGGGGATCTTCCTCCGGAGATGATGGAGAGCAAGTCGCCTCCCCCTGCCTCCCCTTCACATGGGGTGGATGACCCCAAAGTGTCGTCATGGAGTATTTCTCCGGATCCAACAAGGCCAGAAGTTGACACTTCGGCTACCCGGAGTCTGAAATATCCGGCTCCCAAGGAGAGCTTCAGGGGAAGTCCGGGATTGTCTGGAGCACGGCCGGACACACTAATGGGCCTTCTGGAGCGAGTGGCCGTCTCCGAGATGCATCATGCTCTAATGGGCACGGTAGTTGAGAGGATTTCATCCGTGAAAAGCGGTTTGAATGAAGCTTTTACGAGTCTACTGAGAGGCTTTGAGGTACGCAAAAAGTGTATTTTTTATGTTTCCGCACATGCTAAGTGTGCTTTATATAGATAGTAGCCCCTGAGACTCTGGTTTCCATCAACGTGGCAGACAGAGGATCATAATCTCTGTTAATATTCGCGCTGCTTTATGTGCAGGTGGTCTAAAGCGGCAGCTAGACGTGGCCGATGCCGAAATCATGCTTGTTAACAAGCGGCTTGACGAGGCCCAAGGTATGTATATTCGGCTTGTGAGCAAATGGAGCTGCTGCCGTGGAGACCCTTCGGGCGGAGCTTGCCCGAGCCAAGGAGCATGCCCGGATAAGTGATGCGGCCGCTCTGAAGGCGGTCGAGGAGTTAAGAGCCGAACAGGCTGCTCGTCGCCGGAGCGAAGAAAAGATAGCTAAGATGGCCACTGAGCTAGAAGATGCCGCCAACCGCCGCGAGCTCCTTGAAAAGGAAAATCAAGCAAAAGCAGCTGACTTGAAGAAGGCCCTAGAGGCAGCCAAGGAAACCCGCTCTGAAATGAGGGGGGTGAGGGAGGAGCTTCGTGAAGCCGGAGATATCGTGGCTGGAAAGCCCTATCTGTTGCGGATGAAATTCGGAGATCCGAAGTACGCCCCTCTGGATCAGTTGTGGAGTGCGGCGGACGCATATGCGGACCTAGCAAAGAGTACTGCTGATGCATCCGAGTTTTACAAAGATCGGAAGGACCATAAGGCTGAGAGGTTATTCTAGTCGCAGTTCAGTGCCCCGACGCGTCCGCTGCCATTAAATGAAAAGATGGTCGCATGGGCCGAACTCCACAGGTTGTCCGGGCTTGCTATGAGGTTTGTCGTGGATCATCTTTTGCCACAAGGGCCAAGGCCGGATAGCTTTTTTGGATTAGTGCAACAATTCCTTGGTGTTGTGTCGCATATCGACGCTGTGAAGAGGTCAGCGTGCATAGAGGGTGCGCAGATGGCTCTTGCCCATGTTAAAACAAACTGGGCTAGGATGGAAGCCACTGCTATTGCAACCCGGAGTGCGGCGGACGGCCAGGACCCGGCCGAGCACTATTTCGAAGAAGACTTAGAAGGCGCCCATTTGATAGAGGCTCAGTTCTCAAAGAGTGCCATGTTCGAATGACATGTATCGCGATTGTAAAGACAATACTATTTTGATTATAAAGGCTGTTTTTTATACTTTTGCCCGAAAGTATTATAATGCCTCCTCTGCGGCCGTTTATGTGTGTGTGTGTATATATATATATATATATATATATATATATATATATATATATATATATATATATATATATATATATATCCTAAAAGTTTGTAGTCGTCGGCTTCAGTCCCCACGCATATAATGCGGGGGTGTTCGAGAAAACGCATAGTCACACTTGATCCAACGTCTTGGTCCGTTATGGAGGTGATAGCACGGCGAACGAGGCAATCGGACTATATAGCTTTAACACTTTCACTTAGCCATAGGAGTTTGACGGTGGGGCTACTATATAGCCCCTGGTACTTTCGCGTTCAGCCGGATATGGTGTGCGTATGTACGTGACCGGGAAAACGGTCCTTCATTAATGCGAAGGAATCGCGGAGATTCTGCTGGGTCCTCGAGTGGTTGAACAATCTCACGTTGTATCATGACAGTCAGTTTTCGGCTTTCTCTACTGAGGTGCTCGTCCAGGTGAACCGGGGCACAATCGCAGTAGTTCTCCCGGTGCCGCCTTAGCCGATAGAACGGAACATAAGGTAGCAAAACACGGGAGCCGGGCAAACCCAACATTTGACCAAAGACATGATTCGGAGTTGATGCATATAAGGCCAAACTCGCGACGCTGAACACTCCCTAAGGTATTCGGACTTTATAATGTGTGCTGGGCTGAATAATGCCCTTAACAATGAGCCCTGAGTTTCTAGGTATGAGCAGTAGTCCGGTGTGACAAAAATGCCGAAAATGCCAGTATCCCTCCCGGTTGTATAAAGTTTCCGGAGGGGAAGAAGCAACAAGAGATGTTAAAAAGGTTTACGCAGGGTCTTAATCTAAAGAGAAACCTTTGTGCGGGGCACTACTGCACGTCTGCGCCTTTATCTCCGTTGTGCCATATCCTAGAAGGGTGTAGCATGATGATCATCTATAAAAGAAAAAACCCAGGTGAAAGACTTCGTGCGTGGTGATCGTTAATCTGAATGGATCATGAAAATGCAATATGCTATATTTATTGATAGGGTCGAGCCAAACTACGGGCTCTTTTTGCGAGCAGCCCCTAGCATCTTTTGTGGGGAAATCCCAACTGGGCTGTTACATTAGGTGGAGCGCTGGACTCGTCTAACCGTGTCTGTGGTCTTGACGGCCATCCATTAGTCCTGGTTGGAGGGACCGCTCAGTGTTCGGCTGCTAGAGCCGGCACACATTCTTCCGCGCGTAAGGAACACTCCGTGTTTCCGCTAACTGTGATGACGCCGCGTGGACCGGGCATCATAAGTTTGAGGTAGGCGTAATGCGGTACTGTGTTAAAACGAGCGAAGGCCGTTCGTCCGAGTAGTGCATGATAGCCGCTCCAGAATGGAGCGATGTCGAAGGTTAATTCCTCGCTTCTGAAGTTGTCGGGGGAACCAAATACAACCTCTAGTACTAGATAGCCCGTTCAGTGGGCCTCCACGCCTGGTATTACTCCTTTAAAGGTAGTGTTACTGAGGCTGATCCTTGAAGGGTCTATCCCCATTTTGCTAACAGTGTCCTGATATATCAGGTTTAGACTACTGCCGCCGTCCATGAGGACTCGTGTGAGATGGTATCCATCAATTATTGGGTCGAGCACCAAGGTAGCCGTTCCTCCATGCCGGACACTAGTCGCATGGTCCCTGCGATCGAAGGTGATCGGGCAAGCCGACCAGGGATTACATTTGGGGGCAACGGTCTCAACAGCACATACGTCTCTGAGTGCACTTTGCACGCTCTCTTTGGAATGTGAGTTACGTAAATCATATTTACTGTTTTGACTTCTGGTGGGAATTTTTTCTGTCCTCTAGTGTTCGGCTGACGAGGCTCATCCTCGTCCTCGCTTGGCGTCTCCCTCCCCTTTTGTTCGGCTTCAGCTTGCCGGCTTGTTTGGAAACCCAACACTCTCTGTGGGTGTGGTTTGCAGGCTTTTTGGGGTGCCGTGAATCTGACACAATTTGTCTAGAATCTTGTTTTGGCTGGACGGTCCATCTCTGCTGCCTTTAAATGGCTTCTTCCATTGACCAGGTCGAGGGCCCCTGAATCCGGCATTGACTGTCGTATTCTCTGGGGTGTCATTATTGTTTTGACGCTTGTTTTTGTTGCGTCACGGCTTCCCTTTGCCGTCCCTGACTTCAGATATGCTTGGGTTGCTGGTGCCGCTATGGGCCAGCCAGCTGTCCTCTCCCACGCAAAAGCGGGTCATAAGGCTTGTTAAGGCTGCCATCGTCCTCGGCATTTCTTGCCCGAGGTGTTTGGCAAGCCATTCATCCCGGATACTGTGTTTGAAGGCCGCTAAAGCGTCGGCGTCCGGGCAGTCGACTATTTGATTTTTCTTAGTAAGAAACCTGTTCCAGAGCTTTTGGGCTGACTCTCCGGGCTGTTGAATTATATGACTTAGGTCCTCAGCATCCGGAGGCCGGACATAAGTCCCTTGAAAATTGGCCCTGAAAGCATCCTCGAGCTCTTCCCAACTTCCAATTGAGTTTTTGGGAAGGCTTTTCAACCAGTGCCGAGTTGGTCCCTTTAATTTGAGGGGTAGATATTTGATGGTGTGGAGATCATCTCCGCGAGTCGTATGGATATGAAGGATAAAGTCCTCGATCCAGACCCCAGGGTATGTAGTTCCATCGTATGCCTCTATATTCACGGGTTTAAATCCTTCCGGAAATTCATGATCCAGCACCTCATCGGTGAAGCATAGGGGGTGTGCGGCACCTCTGTATCTTGTTGTGTCATGGCATCCTGTCGACGGTTGTTGTGTTCGGTTCTGATTCCAAGCTGGTATTCAATCGATGTGATCATTTCGGTAGTTCTGATCCCGTGCTGGAGCGCGCTTCCTAGATCCGTAGATGGATCTGGCCATACCGGACTTTATATCCAGGAGCTCTCGTAAGTCATATGCTGACTTGTGGGCGGCATCATTAGCCGTCTTGTCACGGCCACGGGGCAGTCAGTCTGGCTGATCGGTCGTTTTCTGCTGGGTGGGCTCTACGGCCTCGTCGTCGAATTCGGGCAGCAACTTGCGCTTTGGATAGCTCTTTGTGTGGCGATCGTCGCCGTATTTTTCTACAGTGTCGAGCACTTTGTTCCTCCTGCGGTTGAGTGTATCCTGCACGGCCTTAAGCCTTTGCTTCTTCTTCTTATTTAGGCTCCTCACGGTGGCGATAAGCCTTCTATGGAGGTTCTCTTGTTCCAAGAGTTTTTCTGGGATGATGAGTGCATCATCGTCCGGGCTGTTCTCCTCTTCGGAGACAGGTTGCTGAATTTTACCCTCGGGATCGGTGTTGTCTGATGTCGGCTCCGAACTGTTTTCACCATCCCTTGGCTCATCCTTCTCCATCGCTGGGTCCATGGGGTCGTCGTTTCCTTTGGAATCAACCGGGGTATTATTATTTTTGCGCTGTTGTCACTTTTTTATTGTGGCGGGATATAGAGCGGCGTCTACGGCGCCGCTTTGGTGGCTTATCGATGGGATTATCCTTCGTTGTATCGTCACCATCGCCTTCTTTTGGTGTGTCCACCATGTATATATCATATGATGAGGTGGCAGTCCAGCGCCCAGTGGGCGGTGGTTCCTGTTCTTCTCCTGTGTCGTCGTAAATACCGTCGACGTCTTCGGAGTCGAAATCGAGCATGTTGGTTAAGTCATCGACAGTGGCTATGAAGTGGGTGGTGGGTGGGGAACGAATTTCTTCGTCGTCCGCTTCCCACTCGAGAAGGACATAGTTCGGCCAAGAATCTTTTGACAAGGACAGAGACCTTAATGAGTTCAGCACATCACCCAAGGGTGAGTGGTGAAAAATATCCGCGGCAGTGAACTCCATGATGGGTGCCCAATCTGATTCGATAGGCACGGACGCACGCGGTTCGGATCCTGCAACCGGGGAAGAGTCCGGGGGTCTGATGACACCAACCTCACAGGAGGCGGGTGTCGGTGTCAAAACCGGTGGATCTCGGGTAGGGGGTCCCGATCTGTGCGTCGAGGCTGATGGTAACAAGAAGTAAGGGACGCAGATGTTTACCCAGGTTCGGGCCCTCTCGATGGAGGTAAAACCCTACTTCCTGCTTGATTAATATTGATGATATGGGTAGTACAAGAGTAGATCTACCACGAGATCATGAAGGCTAAAACCTAGGAGCTAGCCTATGATGGTATGAATGTAATTGTGATCGGCCTTCTAAGGACCAACCTCTCCGGTTTATATAGACACCGGAGAGGGCTAGGGTTTACATGGAGTCGGTTACAAGGAAGGAAATATAATATCCGGATCGCCAAGCTTGCCTTCCACGCCAAGGAAAGTCCCATCCGGACACGGGCTGAAGTATTGAGTCTTGTATCTTCACGCTTCAATAGTCCGGACGTTGTTGATAACCCACAAGTATAGGGGATTGCAACAGTTTTCGAGGGTAGAGTATTCAACCCAAATTTGTTGATTTGACACAAGGGGAGCCAAAGAATATTCTCAAGTATTAGTAGCTGAGTTGTCAATTCAACCACACCTGGAAACTTAGTATCTGCAGCAAAGTGTTTAGTAGCAAAGTAATATGATAGTGGTGCTAACGGTAACAAAAGTAAAGACAGCAAAAGTAATGTTTTTGGTATTTTGTAGTGATTGTAACAGTAAGAACGGAAAAGTAAATAAGCGAGAACCAGTATATGGAAAACTCGTAGGCACCGGACTAGCGATGGATAATTATGCCGGATGTGGTTCGTCATGTAACAGTCATAACATAGGGTGACATAGAACTAGCTCCAGTTCATCAATGTAATGTAGGCATGTATTCCGTATATAGTCATACGTGCTTATGGAAAAGAACTTGCATGACATCTTTTGTCCTACCCTCCTATGGCAGCGGGGTCCTATTGGAAACTAAGGGATATTAAGGCCTCCTTTTAATAGAGAGCCGGAACAAAGCATTAGCACATAGTGAATACATAGTAGGTGACTATAGACTTGCAAGATAGGATCAAGAACTCACATATATTAATGGAAACATAATAGGTTCAGATCTGAAATCATGGCACTCGGGCCCTAGTGACAAGCATTAAGCATAGCAAAGTCATAGCAACATCAATCTCAGAACATAATGGATATTAGGGATCAAACCCTAACAAAACTAACTCGATTACATGATAAATCTCATCCAACCCATCACCGTCCAGCAAGCCTACGATGGAATTACTCACGCATGGCGGTGATCATCATGAAATTGGTGATGGAGGATGGTTGATGATGACGACGGCGACAAATCCCCCTCACCGGAGCCCCGAACGGACTCCAGATCAGCCCTCCCGAGAGAGATTAGGGCTTGGCGGCGGCTCCGTATCGTAAAACGTGATGATTTCTTCTCTGATTTTTTCTCCCCAAAAGCCAATATATGGAGTTGGAGTTGGCGTCGGAGGGCCACCAGGGGGCCCACGAGGTAGGGGGCGCGCCCAGTGGGGCGCCCCCCACCCTCGTGGACAGGGTGTGGGCCCCCTGGTCTTCATCTTTTGCGAGGATTTTTTATTGTTTTTTCTAAGGTGTTCCGTGGAGTTTCAGGTCATTCCGAGAACTTTTATTTTCTGCACAAAAAACAACACCATGGCAATTCTGCTGAAAACAGCGTCAATCCGGGTTAGTACCATTCAAATCATACAAGTTAGAGTTCAAAACAAGGGCAAAAATGTTTGAAAAAGTAGATACGACGGAGACGTATCAACTCCCCCAAGCTTAAACCGTTGCTTGTCCTCAAGCAATTCAGTTGACAAACTGAAAGAGAAAAAGAAAAACTTTTACAAACTCTGTTTGCTCTTGTTGTTGTAAACATGAAAAGCCAGCATTCAAGTTTCAGCAAATATTATGAACTAACCATACTCACAATAACACGTAGGTCTCACAATTACTCATATCAATAGCATAATCATCTAGCGAGCCATAATAGCAAAACTCGGATGACAACACTTTCTCAAAATAATCATAACATGATATAACAAAATGGTATCTCGCTAGCCCTTTCTGAGAACGCAAAACATAAATGCAGAGCACCTTTAAAGATCAAGGACTAACTAAACATTGTAATTCATGGTAAAAGAGATCCAGTCAAGTCATACCAAATATAAACCAATTATAATGAATGCAAACGACAGTGTGCTCTCCAGCGGGTGCTTTTAATAAGAAGGGTGATGACTCAACATAAAAGTAAATATATAGGCCCTTCGCAGAGGGAAGCAGGGATTTGTAGAGGTGCCGGAGCTAGGTTTTGGAATAGAGATAAATTATATTTTGAGCGGCATACTTTCATTGTCAACATAACAACTAAAAGACGATGATATCTTCCATGCTAAACAGATTATAGGCGGTTCCCAAACAGAATGGTAAAGTTTATACTCCCCCTCCTCCACAAGCATCAATCCATGGCTTGCTCGAAACAACGAGTGCCTCCAACATTCAACGGGTCCCAGGGGGAGTTTTGTTTGCAGTTATTTTGATTTAGTTTGCATAAAGCATGGGACTGGGCATCCCGGTTACCAGCCATTTTCTCATGAATATGGAGCGGAGTCCACTCCTCTTGAGAATAACCCGCCTAACACGGAAGATAAGGGCAGCTCTAGTTGACATATGAGCTAATCGAGCATGCAAAACAGAATGTTTATTTGAAGGTTTAGAGTTTGGCACATACAAATTTACTTGGAACAGCAGGTAAATACCACATATAGTGGACTCATATGGAATAACTTTGGGGTTTAAGGAGTTTGGATGCACATGCAGTATTCCCGCTTAGTTTAGGTGAAGGCTAGCAAAAGACTGGGAAGCGACCAACTGAGAGAGCGACAACAGTCGTAAACATGCATTAAAATTAATTTACACCGAATACAAGCATGAGTAGGATATAATCCACCATGAACATAAATATCATGAAGGCTATGTTGATTTGATTCAACTACATGCGTGAACATGTGCCAAGTCGAGCCACTCAATTCATTTAAAGGAGGATACCATCCCATCATACCACATCATAATCATTCTAATAGCATGTTGGCACGCAAGGTAAACCATTATAACTCATAGCTAATCTAGCATGGCACAAGCAACTATAATCTCTAAATGTCATTGCAAATATGTTTACTTCATAATAGCTGACTCAGGAACGATGAATCATCATATTTACAAAAACAAGAGAGGTCGAGTTCATACCAGCTTTTCTCATCCCAATAAGTCCATCATATATCATCATTATTGCCTTTCACTTGCATGACCAAACGATGTGTATAATAATAAGAGTGCACGTGCATTGGACTACTGGAATCTGCAAGCATTCAACTCAAGAGAGAAGACAAGTAATATAGGCTCTATGTCAAATAAACAATCGTGCATATAAGAGCCACTAAGCATTTTCAATATAGTCTTCTCGACCCCCAATGAAAGGAAAATAAATAAAAACTATTTACACGGGAAAGCTCCCAACAAGCAAAGGAAGAACAGGAAATATTTTTGGGTTTTCTTTTTAATTACTACAGCAAAGAAATAAACTACTACTATTTTTTTTGTTTTTCTGAAGGTTTATCAAACACACAAGAAGAAAGCAGGAAAAAGAAAATAAACTAGCATGGATATTACAGTGAAAGAGTATGAGCACCGACAGATAGCAATGAGTGTGTGAACATGAATGTAATGTCGGTGGGAAATACGTACTCCCCCAAGCTTAGGCTTTTGGCCTAAGTTGGTCTATTGCTAGGGATAGCCTGGCGGATTCCCGTAGGTGAAGCTGGGGTCATACTGTGACGAAGAAGGCTCCGGCTGCCACTGGCTGGCAGCCTCCTCTGGATCCCGAGAATAAACAGATAGTCATGGAGGCTCATCTTCTGGCTCCGGTTCCGAGACTGGTGCAGGATTCCGATTGGCTTGAACAGCCGACCACGGAACGATGTGAGGACCTGCAGATAGGTTAAACAAAGAAGGAGCAGGCAAAGTAATAGTCTCAGTGTGATGTTTATCAAAGTATAATTTATATTTGAGCTCCCCTTCGCGACTCTTAACAAGAAAATCATGCGCTATCATACTCTTATAATCTAAATAAGCATGGGGCAGCGCTGTTTCTTCTTTCTCCTCATGTCTAATAGGTATTTCAAAATGTTCAGCTAGGCGTGAAGCATAAATGCCTCCAAAGATGGGGCCCTTAGTACGGTTCAGACTTAACCGTCTAGCAACAATTCCACCCATACTAACAGAGTTATTGCGGTATAAACCATGGAACAAAATAATAATATCAGGAATACTAAGGTTTCCACAGTTCCCGCGTCCAATCAAGCAACGACTAGCAAATAAGGCAAAGTAACGCAAAACAGGAAAATGTATGCTAGTGATCCTTGCATCAGAAACCTTCCTGGTTTCTCCCACCGTGATGGTGTTAATAAAATCTTCTACTTCGTTACGGTGGGGTTCATCTAAGGTACCCTCAAAGGGTATTCTGCAAACCTCGCAGAATTCAGCTAATGTCATCTCTTTAACAACGTCATATAAATGAAACTCTACTGTTGGAGTTGATTTCTTAGGGAAAAAGTAGAAGTTTTGCACAAAAGTATTTGTGAGTAAGAGATACTGATGACGTTGGTCGTGGAGGAAATTGGTGAGGCCAGCATTCTCAATCAATAAATAGAAATCCTCATAAATCCCGGCTCTCCTCAAGAAGTCATCGGAAGGCCATTCACACGGCCGAACCTCCGTGGTGGGAGGCAAATTAAATTTGGGCTTCTGCTCTTCTTCCTTTTGTTTTTCCTTAGAGCTTCGGCTCGACGAGCCCCTCAAAAATTTCTTCATTATTTCTGAAACAATCTGAAATTTTTAGTAACTTCAAATAAAAGTGAACCAACTTCAAGAAAATTGATAGCAACAACTCCCATAAGTGCCTAGAGCCTATATAAAGCATTGGGACTACTTGGAACCATATAAATTTGACATGCAAGCTCAAGAACATGGTCACCTATGCAGCACAAATTTGCAATGAATAAAGCACTAGAGCAAAAACTAATTGGACCAATGGAGGAGTCACATACCAAGGAACAATCTCCCCAAGCAGTTTTGCGAGAGGTGCTTTGAGCAAGGAGATCGAAAATCACAGCAACGGGGGCTGGAACTCGTGCTTGAGTTGGTTTTTCGTGTTTGTGTGAGGCAGAGGAAGAAGATGGGTGCAGGAATAAGTGGAGGAGGGCCACCATGGGCCCACGAGGCAGGGGGCACGCCCAGGGGGGTAGGGCGCGCCCTCCACCCTCGTGACCAGGTGGCAGCTCGCCCCGTGGTAATTTTTGCACAGTAAATCCTCAAATATTCCCGAAAAATCATATTAAATTGGCATGGCATTCTGAGGACTTTTATTTTCGGGATATTTTTATATTGCACGGATAAGTCAGGAGACAGACAAAAAAATACTATTTTACTTTATTTCTACTAAATAACAGAAAATATAATGAGGGTACAGAAGGTTGTGCTTCTAGTTTCATCCATCTCGTGATCATCAAAATGAACCCACTAACAAGGTTGATCAAGTCTTGTTAACAAACTCATTCCGAATAATCACGGAACCGGAGAAATTTTGAATAACACTAAGTTACCTCAACGGGGATATGAAAATCCCCAACAATAAGAATATCATACTTTTTCTTGACAGTAGGGAGAGGAAATTCAAAACCTCCAAATATAATCGATGGAATTTTTCCAATAGAATTGATACTATAAACTTGAGGTTGTTTCCTCGGAAAATGTACTGTGTGCTCATTGCCAATAACATGAAAAGTGACATTGCCTTTGGTGCAATCAATAACGGCCCCTGCAGTATTAAGGAAATGTCTTCCAAGAATAATAGACATACTATCATCCTCGGGAATATCAAGAATAACAAATTCCGTTAAAATAGTAACGTTTGCAACCACAACAGGCACATCCTCACAAATACTGACAGGTATAATAGTTGATTTATCAGCCATTTGCAAAGATATTTTTAGTAGGTGTCAACTTATTCAAGTCAAGTCTACGATATAAAGAGAGAGGCATAACACTGACACCGGCTCCAAGATCACAAAACGCAGTTTTAACATAATTTCTCTTAATGGAGCATGGTATAGTAGGTACTCCTGGATCTCCAAGTTTCTTTAGTATTCCACCCTTAAAAGTATAATTAGCAAGCATGGTGGAAATTTCAACTTCAGGTATCTTTCTTTTATTAGTAATGATATCCTTCATATACTTAGCATAAGGATTTGTTTTGAGCACATCAGTTAATCGCATACGCAAAAAGATGGGTCTAATCATTTCAGCAAAGCGCTCAAAATCCTCATCATCCTTTTTCTTGGATGGTTTCGGAGGAAAAGGCATGGGTTTCTGAACCCATGGTTCCCTTTCTTTACCATGTTTCCTAGCAACAAAGTCTCTTTTATCATAATGTTGATTCCTTGATTGTGAGTTATCAAGATCAACAGCAGGTTCAACTTCTACATCATTATCATTACTAGGTTGAGCATCAACATGAACATTATCATTAACATTATCACTAGGTTCACGTTCATCACCTGATTGTGTTTCAGCATCAGAAATAGAGATATCATTCGGATTCTTAGGTGATTCAGCAATAGGTTCACTAGAAGTTTGCAAAGTCCTATCATTTTTCTTTTTCTTCCTCTTAGAAGAACTAGGTACATCAATATTATTTCTCTGAGAATCTTGCTCGATTCTCTTAGGGTGGCCTTCAGGATACAAAGGTTCCCGAGTCATTCTACCAGTTCTAGTAGCCACTCTAACAGCATAATCATTTTTCTTACTATTCATTTCAGCAAGCACTTCTTTCTGAGCTTTAAGTACTTATTCTACTTGAGTGGTAACCATAGAAGCATGTTTGCTAACAAGTTTAAGTTCACCTCTAATATCAGCCATATAATCACCCAAGCGTTTAATCATAAAGGTATATGTTTTAATTGTCTACCAAAATAAGCATTAAAATCATCTTGCTTAAACATAAAGTCATCAAACTCATCCAAGCACTAACTAGCAATTTTAGTAGGAGGGACTTCAGCTTTATCATATCTATAGAGAGAATTTACCTTTACTACCTCTGTTGGGATATCGGAATTTACCTTTACTACCTTTTCAACAGGCGGTAAATTAAGACCATGTATTTCTTCAATAGGAGGTAAATTCTTAACATCTTCAGCTTTAATACCTTTTTCTTTCATAGATTTCTTTGCCTCTTGCATATCTTCGGGACTGAGAAAAAGAACACCTCTCTTCTTTGGAGTTGGTTTAGGAATAGGCTCGGTAATTGGCTCTGGAGCTGGCTCAGGAGGTGGCTCGGGAGGTGCCCAATTATTTTCATTTGTCAACATATTATTCAATAGAATTTCAGCTTCATCCGGTGTTCTTTCCTTGAAAAGAGAACCAGCACAACTATCCAGGTAATCTCTGGAAGCATCAGTTAGTCCATTATAAAAGATATCAAGTATTTCAGGTTTCTTAAGAGGATGATCAGGCAAAGCATTAAGTAACTTGAGAAGCCTCCCCCAAGCTTGTGGGAGACTCTCTTCTTCAATTTGCACAAAATTGTATATTTCCCTCAAAGCAGCTTGTTTCTTATGAGCAGGGAAATATTTAGCAGAGAAGTAATAAATCATATCCTGGGGACTTTGCACACAACCAGGATCAAGAGAATTATACCATATCTTAGCATCATCCTTTAATGAGAACGGAAATATTTTGAGTAAACAAAGGTAGCGCGATCTCTCATTATTAGTAAACAGGGCAGCTATATCATTTAACTTAGTAAGATGTGCCACAACAGTTTCAGATTCATAGCCATAAAAAGGATCAGATTCAACCAAGTAATTATATCTGGATCAACAGAAAAATCATAATAATCCTTATCGGGAACACAGATAGGTGAAGTAGCAAAAGTAGGGCCGGGTCTCATTATATCTCTAAAAGATTCTTTACTCCATTTAACTAGCAACCTCTTAAGTTCAAATCTATCCTGGCAAGCAAGAATAGCTGTAGAAGATTCAGCATAAAAAAGATAACCCTCAGGAATAGCAGGCATATTTTCATCATCACTAACATCATCGTATTCAGGTTCAATAATTTCTATTTCTCTAGACCTAGCAATTTGCTCATCAAGAAATTCACCAAGGGGCACAGTAGTATCAAGCATAGAAGTAGTTTCATCATAAGTATCATGCATAGCAGAAGTGGCATCATCAATAACATGCGACATATCGGAATGAATAGCAGTAGCAGGTTTAGGTGTCGCAAGCTTACTTATAACAGAAGGAGAATCTAGTGCAAGGCTAGATGGCAGTTCCTTGCCTCCCCTCGTAGTTGAGGGCAAAATAGTAGTTCGATCATCTTTCAAGTTCTTCATAGTGTCTAGCAGATATAAATCCCAAGTGACTCAAAGAATAGAGCTATGCTCCCCGGCAACAGCGCCAGAAAAAGGTCTTGATAACCCACAAGTATAGGGGATCGCAACAGTTTTCGAGGGTAGAGTATTCAACCCAAATTTGTTGATTCGACATAAGGGGAGCCAAAGAATATTCTCAAGTATTAGCAGCTGAGTTGTCAATTCAACCACACCTGGAAACTTAGTATCTGTAGCCAAGTGTTTAGTAGCAAATTAATATGATAGTGGTGGTAATGGTAACAAAAGTAAAGACAGCAAAAGTAATGTTTTTGGTATTTTGTAGTGATTGTAACAGTAACAACGGAAAAGTAAATAAGCGAGAACCAGTATATGGAAAACTCGTAGGCACCGGATTAGCGATGGATAATTATGTCGGATGTGGTTTGTCATGTAACAGTCATAACATAGGGTGAAACAGAACTAGCTCCAGTTCATCAATGTAATGTAGGCATGTATTCCGTATATAGTCATATGTGCTTATGGAAAAGAACTTGCATGACATCTTTTGTCCTACCCTCCCATGACAGCGGGGTCCTATTGGAAACTAAGGGATATTAAGGCCTCCTTTTAATAGAGAACCGGAACAAAGCATTAGCACATAGTGAATACATGAACTCCTCAAACTATGGTCATCACCGGGAGTGGTCCCGATTATTGTCACTTCGGGGTTGCCGGATCATAACACATAGTAGGTGACTATAGACTTGCAAGATAGGATCAAGAACTCACATATATTCATGGAAATATAATATGTTCAGATCTGAAATCATGGCACTCGGGCCCTAGTGACAAGCATTAAGCATAGCAAAGTCATAGCAACATCAATCTCAGAACATAATGGATACTAGGGATCAAACCCTAACAAAACTAACTCGATTACATGATAAATCTCATCCAACCCATCACCGTCCAGCAAGCCTACGATGGAATTACTCACGCACGGCGGTGAGCATCATGAAATTGGTGATGGAGGATGGTTGATGATGACGACGGTGACGAATCCCCTCTCCGGAGCCCCGAACGGACTCCAGATCAGCCCTCCCGAGAGAGATTAGGGCTTGGCGGCGGCTCCGTATCGTAAAACATGATGATTTCTTCTCTCTGATTTTTTTCTCCTCGAAAGCCAACATATGGAGTTGGAGTTCGCATCGGAGGGCCACCAGGGGGCCCACGAGGTAGGGGGGCGCGCCCCCCACCCTCATGGACAGGGTGTGGGCCCCCTGGTCTTCATCTTTTGCGAGGATTTTTTATTGTTTTTTCTATGGTGTTCCGTGGAGTTTCAGGTCATTCCGAGAACTTTTATTTTCTGCACAACAAACAACACCATGGCAATTCTGCTGAAAACAGCGTCTGTCCGGGTTAGTTCCATTCAAATCATACAAGTTAGAGTCCAAAACAAGGGAAAAAGTGTTTGGAAAAGTAGATACGACGGAGAAGTATCAGTTGTACACAGTCCGGCTGTCCGGATACCCCCTAATCCAGGACTCCCTCACTAGCCCCTGAACCAAGCTTCAATGACGATGAGTCTGGTGCGTAGTATTGTCTTCGGCATTGCAAGGCGGGTTCCTCCTCCGAATACTCCAAAATGGTTATCGAACACGTAGACCGTGTCCGGATCCTCAAGATGATCTTCACATACCACCGTAGAGAGAATGATATTTCACAAATGCAATCTGCTGACAACTTTTTCTGATGACATGACATGTTATTACGGTTGGATCACTATTCGAACCGTTTCCCCACAACCAGCTACAACGCATATCACGAGGCGGTTTCTGTGACACGTCTTGTCAAAGCAGAGATCGTGTCCCCTTATTACGGGCTTCTCATCAATACGGGCATGGGTAATCTAACCGTGCCATTAACCGTGTCGCTTGGGAAACAAGCGATTCTCAACGGGTAAATAGGGAGGCGCACCACTTCCGGCGCCTCTATAAAGGGATAAGATTCCCCCATTCTCACCCACGCCTTCTTCCTCCTTTGCCCACTCTTGCCCCCTCGAGCTCTAGCGCCCAAGCCCAAGTCTTCCCCGCACAGCTAAACATGTCCGGAGCAGGAGGCAAGTGGGTGGCTTCCACCGTCAAGGAGAAGCACATCACCAATCTTCGGTCGGCGGGATACTTGGCCGCATACATAGCGCACCGTCTACCAGACGCCGGGCAGGTCATTCCGCCCCCAGGACCCCATGAGAGGGTCGTATTCGTTGCCCACTTCATCCGTGGACTGGGATTCCCACTCCATCCCTTCGTCCGCGGGCTTATGTTCTACTACGGGCTAGATTTCCACGATCTAGCCCCGAATTTCGTCCTCAACATCTCGGCGTTCATCGTTGTGTGCGAGGCCTTCCTCCGCATCCGGCCTCACTTTGGCCTATGGCTGCAAACTTTCTGCGTGAAGCCGAAGGTGGTAAGAGGCCAACAGGCGGAGTGTGGAGGGGTCATGGTGGGCCGAATGCCCAACGTCACATGTCTCGACGGCTCCTTTGCAGAGACCGTAAAAGGATGGCAATCGGGGTGGTTCTACATCACCGAGCCGCGTGGCGCCAACTGGGCGACGGCCCCCGAGTTCTGATTCGGAGTCCCCATGCGGCTCACCTCCTGGGAGAGGAAGGGCCTGTCCTGGGGCGATTCCGCGGAGCTGGCCGGACTCCAAACATGCGTCAAAAGCATGAAGGACAAGAACATCAAGCTTGTCAACATGATCCAGGTCATGCTCGTTTGCCAAATCTTGTCCTGCCAGAGGCGGGCAGTCAATCTGTGGGAGTTCGTCCCCACCGAGCACCGGATGCTCCAGAGGCTCTACGACATGACGCACAAAGGCGCATGGAAGGAGCTGTTCAAGGCCTCCGAAGTGCCTCCTCCGACATTCGAGGATCGCGGGCTTCACGCCGCGCGGGCTCCTAGGCCAGTGAGTTCTTAGACTGACATTGGACCCAGTTCTTCTCGATACATTCACGGGAGTGCCTTAAGTAGTTGTGCATATTTACTTCAGGATTACGTTGTCACATCCCTAGTCCTGGTATGCAGTAGGCTAGCCCTTCATGTGTGCATCATGTTTAACTTTTGAATTGAACTTGAAATGGGGGATGTTCAAACCCTAGCATAAAAAGGAATCCACCAAGTTCAACTAAAATATTTTTCAGTGAACCCAAATGGCCTTCAAAAATGTTCATCATTTTTGGAAAATGCTGGAAACAGCAACCAGATGTGATGCACATTTTTGCATGACATTTTGGATTGTTGAATTAACACATATTGTATTTTGAATTGGAGCAAATAAATACTATAAATACTTTATTGCTCCAATAATTCTGATTTTTGTTGAGGGGCTTTGGAATAATCATTTTAGTCCCTGCAAAATTTATCAGAAGCAACAAAATTAGTTTGGTTCAAAAACCAAATTAAAACAAATGTCAGAAATAGAAAACAGAAACAAAATAGAGTAAAGGAAACTACCTGGGCCACCTACCTGCAGCCGCACCGGCCTAGCTCCTATTCCGGCCAAGCCCACCACCACCTGGCTCCCTGTCGCCTTCCTCCTCGCGCCAGTAGGCAGGGGCGCGTGCCCGGCGCGCGTGGCCACACGCTGGCCACCTCCTCCCTGCCTGGCTGCCTCGTCCTCCCCCTGGACGTCTCCCGCAACACCACGCACCCCCTGGAACTCTCTCACTCTCCCTCCTACTCTCTCCCTCGCCGCTCCCCATCCTACCCGAACGGGTTCGTCGCCGCCGTTCGCCACCACCGCGGCCACCGTCTCCCCCTCGCCTCTCCTACATGCCCAGAAGCTCCGCCACTGTCACCTACGCCTCTCTGTCGACTCACGCGATGCCAAACGCCCCGAAGTGCCGACCCTGACCTCCTCTTCCTCCTCGGGTTGCCGAGATCGCCACCGTCGCCCTGCTCGCTCCGGACCTCCCCCGCGCCCACTGACCTTCCCATCATGCTCGCGGTGAGCTTCTCTTCCTCCTCCCCCAAACCCCGTTGCTCGCCGCCTCCTCTAGGCTGTAGCTGCGAGGACGCCGAAGCTCACCGGCGCCATACCTCATCGCCGCCACGGCCACAGCTGCTGCCACTCGCGTCCGAGCGTTGCGCCGTGCTCAGCACTCTCCCAGGAGCCGGGCGCGCCCGCCCGTTCGACCTGTTGTGCTCCCTAGCGCCAAACTGAACCTATCCGAACTCTGGCCGTCGCTGATTTGGTCACCGCCGTCGATCCCGACCACCGCAGCTCCTACCACCACCACCAATGGATGCGCCTCACTCCCAGGAACCCATAGGTGCAACCCGCGCATCGAATGGTGCCCTGTAGAGCATTTCCGAGCCGCCCCGCCGTCTCTCTCGTCGCCGGCAGCTAAACGCCGGCGGGCTGACCGTGTTGACCGGCGAGGTTTGACCCCAGCTGACCCCTCTCTCTCATTGACATGCAGGCCCCGCCCGGCTAACTAAGTTAGTTAGGGCTAATCCTATCTAGGTTAGGTAGGTTAGTTACTGACCAGTGGGCCCAGGCCGTAATTAACCTAGGTTTGTGCTAACGTAACACTAACTAACCCTGTTAGTTAGTTGTTACACTGACATGTGGGTCCCAGCCGACAGGTTTGACCTGGGCTGGTGCCTTGACCTGCTGATGTCACCCCGACGTCATGCTGACGCAGTTAACCTAATTCTGGATTTATTCTTATTATGAAAATTCCAGAAATTGTCCAAAACTTCTAAAAATCATAGAAATTCAACCGTAACTCCAAATGAAATAATTTATATATGAAAAATGATCAGAAAAATCCAATATATCCATCTGTACCATTTTCATGCATGTTTGAACAACCTAAGGTTGCTGTATATGGCAATTTGCATAGTTGGCATTTATATAGGCACATATGGAGTTTGAATTTGAACCCTTGGTTCAAACCAACTTCATTTAATCTGTTCTAAGTTGCATTAGCCAAAACACACTCTTTTTGCCATGTCATGATCATGCATCATATTGTGCATTGCATTGATTGTGCTTCTTCTTTGTTTGTGGGTGCTTGTCCCCTCTCAGTAAGACGTGTACCGACGATGTGATCGATGACACCAATGAAGAAATATACTATCTTCAGAAGTGCCAGGCAAGCAAAACCCAGTGTTCATTCCGATACAATCCCACTCCCTCGCTCCTGCTCTCTTTTACTGCATTAGGACAACAACGATTCAACTGTTGCATGCTGTGGTAGTTGAACCCCTTTTCCTCTGCATGACCTGTCATTTCCACAGTAAATAGATGAAACCCACTAGCATGAGTAGGAGTTGTTTGAGCCCTGATGTGCCTACTCATTCATGCTTGTTTGTCATGCCTGCTACTGCTTAGAGTTGAGTCAGGTCTGATTCATCGGGGATGAATTGGAGGGGTGTGAACATGTCCTACTGTGTGTGAGCTAAGTGTGTGAACACGATTTGGTAAAGGTAGCGGTGAGAGGCCATGTAGGAGTACATGGTGGGTTGTCTCATTGAAGCCGTCCTCAGGAACTGAGTTCCGTGTTTGTGATGCATGAACAGTTACTACCACACATTGGCTCCGGGCACTCCAAGCTCTCTCGACTTATTAATCAACTCGATCTCTGTCCAGGAGTTGCAACTAGTTTCTGGTGTTTGTAGGTAGTGTTAGTAGTTTACCAAGTGGCACCTGGTACAGGTGGGCTTGGGACAGACTAGGCACAGTGGCACAGTGTACCAAGTGGCACCCGGATGGTGGGCTTGGGAACCCTGCTCACATCGTTTGGGGCCGTGAGCGACACCCCGGCCGGATCTCCTTGCGGATGGAACCGGAATAGGCGATAAACCTGGACGAGAGACTTGTGTGGTTAGTCTGGTCGTGCCCGACACCCTCGCTGGGCTTCCGCTTGAAGGTTTCCGAGTACATGTCGTGTAAACGGCGATAAGTGGTGAGAGCGTGTGTGAAGAAGTACACCCCTGCAGGGTTAATATGATCTATTCGAATAGCCGTGTCCGCGGTAAAGGACTTCTGGTTGCCTGTACAGTTCATAGACAAGTGAAAGTGGATACTCTAAATTACGCAAGATAAGCGTGAGTGCTATGGATGGCGTTCTCGTAGGGAGACGGGAGCGGATCCATAGTGGAGTATTGATATGGTGAATATGTGGACTCGTGTGCGCCACCTCAAAAGAGTTACTTGCAGTCGTAGTTTAGGATAGCCACCGAGTCAAAGCTGGCTTGCTGCAGTTAAACCCCACCACCCCTTTGTTGATAATGGTGCATATGTAGTTAGTTCTGATGTAAGTCTTGCTGGGTACATTTGTACTCACGTTGCTTAATTTATGTTTTTGCAGAGAGACTTCAGTCTCGCTAATAGTTCCACGTGGACTTCGACGTTTAGCTTGTTACCTCAGCTACGATCTTGTGCCCTCGGCAGGATCTGGTAGATAGTTAGGCTTTTCAGCCCTTTTCATTTATAGTTGTCTGTACTCAGACATGTTAAGCTTCCGCGTGTGCTTTGACTTGTATGCTCTGAATGTTGGGTCATGAGACCCATATTTGTAATATCTCGCTCATCGGAGCCTATTGAATATAATACTTGAGTTGTAGAGTCATGTTGTGATGCCATGTTGTATTTGCACATATCGAGCGTATTGTGTGTATGTTATTGAAATGCTTGGTATGTGTGGGATCTGACTATCTAGTTGTTTATCCTTAGTAGCCTCTCTTACCGGGAAATGTCTCCTAGTGCTTCCACTGAGCCATGGTAGCTTGCTACTGCTCCGGAACACTTAGGATGGCCGACATGTGTCCTTCGTTCCTGTGTCTATCCCTTCGGGGAAATGTCACGCGATGAATACCGGAGTCCTGTTAGCCCGCTACAGCCCGGTTCACCGGAGTCCTGCTTGCCCAGTGCTACAGCCTGGATTCACTCGCTGATGACCGACACGTTCGATGCTGGGTCATGGATGCCTGTCCCTGTAAGTTTGTGCCACTTTGGGTTTACGACTAGCTATGTCAGCCCGGGCTCCTTATCATATGGATGCTAGCGACACTATCATATACGTGTGCCAAAAGGCGCAAATGGTCCCGGGCAAAGGTAAGGCAACACCCATGGGAATACCGTGCGTGAGGCCGCAAAGTGATATGAGGTGTTACATGCTAGATCGATGTGGCATTGAGTCGGGGTCCTGACAGCTTTGGTATCAGAGCTTGACTGCGTGTAGGATTACCAAGCCAAACTGGTCGAAGTTGGGTCTAGAAATTCTTTAGTTATATAAGGGAATTGATTGTGGGATGGAACGTAAGGCTCTTTTTACTCCTTATACCTTATGCCCTTCTGATCTGAGTCAACTTATCTTTCCTACGGGGTTAAGAAACTAGGCTTTCTCTTCTTTCTATCAGGATCACGTGTTACTAATCCGTAGACTTATAGGATTGTTGGATTCAAGCCTTAGTTCAGTTCATACTACTTCCGTATGTTAACTATTGATCTCGAAACCTTGATATTATGATGATCAAGTGGTTATGCCACCATTTTGTAGGATGTCTCAAATCCCTTTTCGAGCATTTATAGCCATTATGCTGTCCGAGTCATCCCAGGATTCTAAACAGTCTGATGCATTTGCAAATCCCTTCCTCCTGTTCGCGATGTCCATTTGGGCCAGGTTAATCACACTAATCAGTGAGTTGAGGTACTATGTTGCCTAGGCGTATATGTTGAAGCCATTATTATGACCCTAGGTGTCTTAGGGAGTCACCTAGTAATCTGGCCACGTTCTATGTTTCCAGTGTGATGACTCTGGCCATCATTCCCGAAAGCATCCTGTGATGCCACATAGTTAATAGGCATTCTACTCCTGGGTCTCTGAACCCGAGATTCACCCTACTTACTTCATGTTGATAGTGTTTGCTCGTTCCCTTAGGTTATTAATAACCTTTGCGATAGTGCTCGAGGTCTGTGGTATTTCTTTCTTCCAAATACCATGAACTGCTTATGGCAGAAGTTCTTTGAACCAAAAGATCACAACAAGAATGCTCTCGAAGAGTTCCCCATTCTATTTTGCGACTCTGCCAGTTCTACTTTTTCTGCATGGGTTATCCGGAAGAAACATGTTGAACTTGGTTCGACATACTAACCTATGCATCCACAACTCAGAAAGTTACATGTTCCTTGAGTTTTCCCTCTTTAGTTGTATTCCAACCCCATCTACCAATTGATAGTCAAGAGTATACGTGCATTTGTTTATCGATGCCATTACTCTGTGGTCCGTCAAGCCATTCTAATCAGAATGACTAGGAGAAACAAACTCTAGTATCTCATCCATATCCAGGATCGGGTCAAAGTAGTTGTACCTCGCAGATCAAAATGTCAACCCAGCTTTTGTTCTCTTCTACCCTGAAGTATTACCCACTTTATGTCAGGAATGTCATGAGGATTGCACCTTCTCTTTTGGTATCTTGACGTAGTGATACTTCTCGCCATCATTTTTCATTCCTGGGTCCCCGTGTTGTTGCAACCGGAATGACGACAAGTGAACTATGATGTGTGAAATCAATACTACTAGCAACTCCGTTGCTGGGTAGCTAATGGACAACAATTTCATTCTTAGCGTGTTGGTTATTGAATCATCATCCTAAGATTGATCGTGCTACCTAGTCCACATTTCCTGGTGCACTCTTCGATCAATGAGTGGGGATTGTGTCAATCGCTCGCTCTTGTGATCATATCATCTTGCCCTGAAAAGCAAGATTGTTCGCGAGCTTAGTAACATATCAGTGGTTCGTGATTTTTCGAATATCCTCTCGGAAGTATTACCAGGTTATCCCCTGACTGTTATGTTGAGTTCGTGATCAAGTTGGTTCCTTGTAACCACCCCTTCTCCAAGAATCTGTGTTGGATACCCCTGAGCTAGTTGGTTAAGCTAAACAACAACTTGGAGAGTTGGAAGATAACAGCTTGTCCGACTCAGTTCATTCCAAGGGATATCTTTGTGTGTGTGTGTTGAAGAAAGATGATATCATCATTGATTGATCCTTGTGATCAATTGTCGGCGCTACTGTCTTACCCAATCTTTGATTTGAGTATGGGTTAACGTCAAATCAAATCAGAACCAACGATATTCGTAATGTTGTCTTACTCGTGGTTGATCCCTCGAGCATACACCATTATATCTTTTGGGTCTGACAAATGCTATCACTTGATCTGATAATTATGGAATTCCATCTTCATGGAAACCTGGATAAATTGTTGTTGAGCCCATCGACAACATCTTTATCTTTTCCTTAATTTTGTTGAACATTAAGCTGGTATTGGAAACTTTTATAAACATTATCTTCATGACCCGTTCGTGAAGCATATGTTTGGACGAAAGAAGTGAGTCCCTCTAATTCATGTGCATTTGATGTAAGTTGCCGCCGTGAATTCGAGAAAGTTTGTTTTTGCTTCCTTTGGAATCATCCCAAGTCAGTCACGCATGTGCGAAGTATTCTATGGTTTGATAGACTGATCATCTCCATTCCATATGTATTCCTAGCACACAAAGCCAATGATTGATTTGTTCAAGGATAAGAAGTTCAAATGCTATTCCCAAAGGGCCTAGACGGGCATGCACTAGACTTTGATATCTTTAATGATGACTCCGCACCTGAACTCGGTAGTGTTTCATCATAGGACTATTACGTGGTCATGCTTGTCTGCGACAGTGTGTTCAGATGTATGTAGCAGAACCAGCTCATGTTTGGAGCTTGCTATCGTAGTTCATTTCCCGAGAATCCTGCAACGTCATCTCGTCGATTTGTGTTGCAAACTTTCAATTTTTCTCTCTAGACTTGATGAGTCTGGAATATCCTGACACCAATCAGATTTGAATCTCAGGCAGATATTATGATTGGAACATTTCCCAAGAACTATTATATTGGTCTCTCTGTAACCCGGTAAAGTGGATGTCGTGGCCAACACACCCAGCCGGACGACCTATTATTATAGTATCTTGATTGAGGAAGTTGGCCACTTCCCCATAAGGATATCGTAGGATTTACTCCAGTAGTTACTCCTTATGGATTCTTGTGCTCCCGAAGTCCAACCTTTTACTTGATGTTCTAGATATCAAACCATATCTATGAATAGGATATGCTAGTGCATCAAGGAGAACATTAGAAGCGGAGTGCTAAATGTCTCTCAGTCGATCATCCAGATTTTGTTTCCTTGGCCTCGCTAAGGTGAAATTTTGAGAAGGTGTTATCTTCCTTTGCATCTGCATCGTCCACCACTATTCATCATGGTATTAAGATGTGTTGCTAGGATCCTTGACACGGATGTTGGTAAAACGTTGATGAATATGGAAATGCTCAAGTTCTTGAGAGCATGCGCAAGCAAAATCATTCCTTGCGTTGTCTTCAACAAGGTAGTCCACATCATCCATTCTAGTCCATTCTACCGAATTCCTCCAAATGATCGATTGTGATTTGCCTTAAGTTGGTATAAAGAGTTTCAATGGTCTTTGAATCAAGGTAATTCTTTTTGCCACTTAAGGGATGATTCCACGAGTCACCTCCTCTAAGATGTCTCGTTATGGTATCATGGCAACTCAACTCCTCGCTACATTGACAACCATTCACCACCCTCTTAAGTGTAGAATTGTTGTCTACCTAGTGAACCCTCATCATCTATCTCACTCCATTCCTTCAGATGTATGCTTCATGTCTCAGCTCGAGTGATGTTTCAATGTCTCATTCCATGAGTTGATCCTGAGTTGTTCGATCTTCGAGAAGATTGATCCTTCCAGAGTCTTTCTTTCTCTCTCGTTGTCATGTTAGTTGGATTTCTCAGAGCAAGATGTCGAGACAAAGATGATGATCGAATCAAGGTTCTTATGAAGTGCAGCCTGGATCGTGAAGATTGTGCTAGCTTTGTGTCCCCTTTGTCTTCTTACCTCACGTCTTGAATCTCGGGTCGAGATTCTTGTTTAGTGGGGGTGATTTATCACATCCCTAGTCCTGGTATGCAGTAGGCTAGCCCTTCATGTGTGCATCATGTTTAACTTTTGAATCGAACTTGAAATGGGGGATGTTCAAACCCTAGCATAAAAAGGAATCCACCAAGTTCAACTAAAATATTTTTCAGTGAACCCAAATGGCCTTCAAAAATGTTCATCATTTTTGGAAAATGCTGGAAAAAGCAACCAGATGTGATGCACATTTTTGCATGACATTTTGGATTGTTAAATTAACACATATTGTATTTTGAATTGGAGCAAATAAATACTATAAATACTTTATTGCTCCAATAATTCTGATTTTTGTTGAGGGGATTTGGAATAATCCTTTTAGTCCCTGCAAAATTTATCAGAAGCAACAAAATTAGTTTGGTTCAAAAACCAAATTAAAACAAATGTCATAAATAGAAAACAGAAACAAAATAGAGTAAAGGAAACTACCTGGGCCACCTACCTGCAGCCGCACCGGCCCAGCTCCTGTTCCGGCCCAGCCCACCACCGCCTGGCTCCCTGTCGCCTTCCTCCTTGCGCCAGTAGGCAGGGGCACATGCCCGGCGTGCGTGGCCACACGCCGGCCACCTGCTCCCTGCCTGGATGGCTCCTCCTCCCCCTGGACGTCTCCCGCAACGCCACGCCACCCCATGGAACTCTCTCACTCTCCCCCTGCTCTCTCCCTCGTCGCTCCCCATCCTACCCGAACGGGTTCGTCGCCGCTGTTCGCCACCACCGCGGCCACTGTCTCCTCCTTGCCTCTCCTACATGCCCAGAAGCTCCGCCACTGTCACCTACGCCTCTCTGTCGACTCACGCGACGCCAAACGCCCCGAAGCGCCGACCCTGACCTCCTCTTCCTCCTCGGGTCGCCGAGATCGCCATCGTCACCCTGCTCACTCCGGACCTCCCCTGCGCCCACTGACCTTCCCATCGTGCTCGCGGTGAGCTTCTCTTCCTCCTCCCCCGAACCCCATTGCTCGCCGCCTCCTCTAGGCTGTAGCTGCGCGGACGCCGAAGCTCGTCGGCACCGTACCTCATCGCCGCTGTGGCCACAGCTCCTGCCACTCGCGTCCGAGTGTTGCCCCGTGCTCAGCACTCTCCTAGGAGCTGGGCGCGCCCGCCCGTTCAACCTGTTGTGCTCCCTAGCGCCAAACTGAACCTATCCGAACTCCGGCCACTGCCGATTTGGTCGCCGCCGTCGATCCCGACCACCGCAGCTCCTACCACCGCCACCAATTGATGCGCCTCACTCCCAGGAACCCATAGGTGCAACCCGCGCATCTAATGGTGCCCTGTAGAGCATTTCCGAGCCGCCCCGCCGTCTCTGTCGTCGCCGGCGGCTAAACGTCGGCGGGCTGACTGTGTTGACCGGCAAGGTTTGACCCCGGCTGACTAGAGGTTTGACCCCTCTCTCTCACTGACATGCGGGCCCCGCCCGGCTAACTAAGTTAGTTAGGGCTAATCCTATCTAGGTTAGTTAGTTTAGTTACTGACCAGTGGGCCCAAGCCCTAATTAACCTAGGTTAGTGCTAACGTAACACTAACTAACCCTGTTAGTTAGTTGTTACACTGACATGTCGATCCCAGCCGGCAGGTTTGACCTGGGCTGGCGCCTTGACCTGCTGATGTCACCCCGACGTCATGCTGACGCAGTTAACCTTTTTCTGGATTTATTCTTATTATGAAAATTCCAGAAATTGTCCAAAACTTCTAAAAATCATAGAAATTCAACCGTAACTCCAAATGAAATAATATATATATGAAAAATGATCAGAAAAATCAATCTATCCATCTGTACCATTTTCATGCATGTTTGAACAACCTAAGGTTGCTGTATATGGCAATTTGCATAGTTGGCATTTATATAAGCACATATGGAGTTTGAATTTGAACCCTTGGTTCAAACCAACTTCATTTAATCTGTTCTAAGTTGCACTAGCCAAAACACACTCATTTTGCCATGTCATGATCATGCATCATATTGTGCATTGCATTGATTGTGCTTCTTCTTTGTTTGTCGGTGCTTGTCCCCTCTCAGTAAGATGTGTACCGACGATGTGATCGATGACACCAAGAAATATACTATCTTCAGAAGTGCCAGGCAAGCAAAACCCCCTTGTTCATTCCGATACAATCCCACTCTCTCGCTCCTGCTCTCTTTTGCTGCATTAGGACAACAACGATTCAACTATTGAATGCTGCGGTAGTTGAGCCCCTTTTCCTCTGCATGACCTATCATTTCCATAGTAAATAGATGAAACCCACTAGCATGAGTAGGAGTTGTGTGAGCCCTGATGTGCCTACTCATTCATGCTTGTTTGTCATGCCTGCTACTGCTTAGAGTTGAGTTAGGTCTGATTCATCGGGGATGAATTAGAGGTGTGTGAACATGTCCTACTGTGTGTGAGCTAAGTGTGTGAACACGATTTGGTAAAGGTAGCGGTGAGAGGCCATGTAGGAGTACATGGTGGATTGTCACATTGAAGCCGTCCTCAGGAACTGAGTTCTGTATTTGTGATCCATGAACAGTTACTACCACACATTGGGCTCCGGGCACTCCAAGCTCTCTCGACTTATTAATCAACTCGATCTCTGTCCAGGAGTTGCAACTAGTTTCTGGTGTTTGTAGGTAGTGTTAGTAGTCTACCAAGTGGAACCTGGTACACGTGGGCTTGGGACAGACTAGGCACAGTGGCACGGTGTACCAAGTGGCACCCGGATGGTGGGCTTGGGAACCCTCCTCACATCGTTTGAGGCCGTGAGCGACACCCCGGCCGGATCTCCTTGCGGATGGAACCCGAATAGGCGATAAACCTGGACGAGAGACTTGTGTGGTTAGTCAGGTCGTGCCCGACACCCTCGCTGGGTTC
Organism: Triticum timopheevii; assembly: GCA_963921465.1. Lineage (NCBI taxonomy): Eukaryota > Viridiplantae > Streptophyta > Magnoliopsida > Poales > Poaceae > Triticum > Triticum timopheevii. The sequence goes on along the minus strand of OY997262.1, from coordinate 245,080,097 downwards.
CGCTTGAAGGTTGCCGAGTACATGTCGTGTAAACGGCGATAAGTGGTGAGAGCGTGTGTGAAGAAGTACACCCCTGCATGGTTAATATGATCTATTCGAATAGCCGTGTCCGCGGTAAAGGACTTCTGGGTTGCCTGTACAGTTCATAGACAAGTGAAAGTGGATACTCTAAAATACGCAAGATAAGCGTGAGTGCTATGGATGGCGTTCTCGTAGGGAGACGGGAGCGGATACATAGTGGAGTATTGATATGGTGAATATGTGGACTCGTGTGCGCCACCTCAAAAGAGTTACTTGCAGTCGTAGTTTAGGATAGCCACCGAGTCAAAGCTAGCTTGCTGAAGTTAAACCCCATCACCCCTTTGTTGATAATGGTGCATATGTAGTTAGTTCCGACGTAAGTCTTTCTAGGTACATTTGTACTCACGTTGCTTAATTTTTGTTTTTGCAGAGAGACTTCAGTCTCGCTAATAGTTCCACATGGACTTCGACGTTTAGCTTGTTACCTCAGCTACGATCTTGTGCCCTCGGTAGGATCTGGTAGATAGTCAGGCTTTTCATCCCTTCTCATTTATAGTTGTCTGTACTCAGACATGTTAAGCTTCCGCGTGTGCTTTGACTTGTATGCTCTGAATGTTGGGTCATGAGACCCATGTTTGTAATATCTCACTCCTCGGAGCCTATTGAATATAATACTTGAGTTGTAGAGTCATGTTGTGATGCCATGTTGTATTTGCACATATCAAGCGTATTGTGTGTATGTTATTCAAATGCTTGGTATGTGTGGGATCTGACTATCTAGTTGTTTATCCTTAGTAGCCTCTCTTACCGGGAAATGTCTCCTAGTGCTTCCACTGCGCCATGGTAGCTTGCTACTGCTCCGGAACACTTAGGTTGGCCGGCATGTGTCCTTCTTCATTCCTGTGTCTGTCCCTTCGGGGAAATGTCACGCGATGAATACCGGAGTCCTGCTAGCCCAGTGCTACAGCTTGGATTCACTCGCTGATGACCAACACGTTCGATGCTGGGTCATGGATGCCTGTCCCTGTAAGTTTGTGCCACTTTGGGTTTACGACTAGCCATGTCAGCCCGGGCTCCTTATCATATGGATGCTAGCGACACTATCATATACGTGTGCCAAAAGGCGCAAACGGTCCCGGGCAAAGGTGAGGCGACACCCGTGGGAATACCGTGCGTGAGGCCGCAAAGTGATATGAGGTGTTACATGCTAGATCGATGTGGCATTGAGTCTAGGTCCTGACAGATTACGTGGAGACAGCGGAGCAGGTTTACTGCCCGGCTCCGCTTCCAGAAGACCCAGGAGATGTTCTCCTGACGAAGATGCTGCTCCCGACGCCGTACAAGGTGCCAGAGAAGAAGGCCGAGAAGAAGGCCCCGGGGATCCGAAAGGGTCTCCGGCGTAAGGTTGTGCCGGAAGCCTCGTCCGAAGATGACGAGGCGGACTCCTCCCACGAAGGGGAGGAGGAAGAAGAAGAAGACGGCCTATCCGAAAAGGATGAGGGGTCTGGGGAGGCAGACCCGGGGGCCGGAAAAGGTCCTCGGTGCAGGGCCATCATTCCCCTGTCGTCTGATGACGACAAGTCGGATTCCTCCCGCGGAGACGGGGGGAATCAGGAAGAGATCCTGCCTTCCCCCACCGGGTGGGAGAATAAGAGAAAATCCGCCCCAGGAGGGGAGGCCGGGGCGTCCAAGAAGGGGAAGGGGCCCCTTCCGGACTACTCCGCCACGGGCGCTCTCAGCGAGGAGGGGTGGCTGCCTAGGGGAAAGCCCCTAGCGCGATCGTAAGTGTTTGCGTTCTATCATGACTTCACTTCACAGTTTTTGTATTTATAATGCCGAACATATGTGCAGTCCGGCCAGGGATCACCCCGAGGTATCCTCCTCCGGGTCCCTGACCAATTCGGAGATGAATTCGCATCCGACGGCCACTACTCAACCCGTGGACGACACGGAGGTATTGTCCAAAAGGCTCCCAGAGCTAGGGGAGGTGACTCTGGAGACGGCCCGAGGCGGGGTCCCAGACGTCGGACACGCGGGGTTCAAGATCCTCGTGGATCGTGTCGACGAGAGCCACGGCCAGCCGGGCTCTGAGCCGCACACAATTTTGGAACCTTCGATGGTTCCGGACTCAGGCAGGCGACCTCTCGCTAAGGAGGGCGAGCCGTTTGTGTCGAGGACTTCCGTTGTGCATGAAGCGCCGGACGGTCTGCTGGAAGCGCTTTGCGGCGCTTCCCTGGATGAAGGGCACCATACTCTTATGAGTACGGTGATTCGGAAGGTTTCGTCTGCCAAGAGCGGACTAACCGAAGCTTGCACCAGCCTCCTAACAGGCTTCGAGGTAAGTAATAAATATGTGCAAAATTACCACCCGATAGGTAGTAGCCCCTGATACTCTGCTTGGCATTAGGGAAGAAAAGCCGAGCATAGGGTCAATTAAATTCCGCAGGAGTCTAATCATAAGTATTATTTTGAATAAGCAGGCTCTGCTGCTTGCTGCTGCTGCCCGTATTGCCGAGGTTGCCGATCTGAAGCGGGACCTGGAGCAGGCGCAGGGAGAGCTTGACCTCATGAAGAGGCAGCTCGAAGAGAACAAGGGTAAGTAATTCCCGTTCTTATGTATTTAAGGATAGGCAGAATTGGTGGGTCTAACAACTAAGTGTCGTGACCGTGTAACAGGGGCCCCCGCCGAAGTGGCGGCCCTGTAGAAGGCGTTGTCCGAGGCCGAAGACAAGGCGGCCTCGGAATGTAAGGAGCGCGAAAAGCAAAGTGCTAGGGTAGGTGAGGTACAGCAGGAGCTCCAGGACCTCGGCAAGAAGTGCGAGTCTGTGGAGCATGATTCGAAGGCCAAAGAGGCCGAGCTTGCGAAGGCCCTTATGAGCTTAAAAGACGCCAAGGCCGAAGCCGAGAAAGCACAGCAGGAGATCCAGGAGGCCAAGAAGATAGCAGCGGGTAAGAAGTTCTTTATGCAAAGCAAACATGTGGAGGAGGCGTTTCTATTACTTACTCGAATTCGGAGCTCTCCAGGGGCATTCGCAGATCTGCCACGCAGCGTATCAGACGCTGCGGAGTTCTACCGTGCGCAGGAGGGGAACTCAACGGAGAAGCTGTTCTGGTCCCAGTATGCTGGGGCCGAACACCCGATGCCTTTGAGTGACCAACTGAAGCAGTTGGTTGAACTCCACAGGGCGGCCGAACTGGCTATGAAAGGGTTCAAAGTCCGGATGTGGCCTGGTGATCTCGTGCCTAGTAGCTACTTCGGCCTGATCAAGCGGATGGTGGATGCCTGCCCGCGTCTTGAGGTGATCAAGCGATCCGTGTGCATCGAGGGTGCCCGCCGGGCCTTTGCCCGTGTCAAAGTGCATTGAGGCAAGATGGGTGCGGAGAAGATGGTCAAGGACGGACCGCCGGAGGGCAAGGCGCATCGCCATCCCGAGCTGTAATATGATGGCGTTATGAAGGGTGCTCGTCTCGTGGCTGACGAATGTACCAAGGACACCATTTTTGAATGAATTTGTTTCTGTCATGTTTGTATTTTAAGGACGAAGTTACTTGCGCTACGTAGCACTTTTGTTATTTAAAATATTACCTTCTGTGCGGCTGTTTATAAAATCCTGAAAGTAGGCCAGTCGTCGGCTTCCGCCCCTGCGTGACTAGCACTGGGGTGTTCGTGGAAAACCCGGACACTCTTTATCCAAATGTTTGGTCCCTTAAGGAGGTGTCCAGCGCAACGAACGAGACAATCGGACTATGCGGCTTTATAACTTTCACTTAGCCATAGAAGTCTACAATTTTAAATTTCGGCGAAGCCCCTAGAATCCGGAAGGCCGAATTGGGGCGCTATATACGCCTTGGTCGGACAAAGCCGATTTATCGCCTAAAGCGGAAAATCTTTAAGGATTTTAGTACCTCTCGAACAGCGACCAGCTCTCGCCACATCATCCCGGTCAGTTTTCGGCTTTCTCTACTGAGGTGGTCGTCCGAAAGAACCGGGACACAATAGCAATAGTTCTCCCTGCGCTACCTTAGCCGATATAATGGAATGTAAGGCACCAAAACAAGGGAGCCGGGCCATCCCAACTGTAGACCCAAGACATGACTCGGAGCTGATGCATATAGTGCTATAAGTTTGGGGTGCCGCACTATTGAAAGTGTTCGGACTTTTAGTTGCCATCTTACGGGGCGTCATAAGAAGCCCCTGGCAAACTGGCCGTACCAAGGTGTACGGATGAAATACCAAATAAACATTTATAAGAGAGAAATACTCAAATAAGGATAAGAAGCTGACGCTATATATAATCTCCATTTGACGAAAAATATGTTTAAGCGTATGTTTACAATGGATGTATTAGGCAGAGATAAAAATAGGACTATTGACATGTCCTATCCAGGGGCAAGCCATGTGCGGATAGATGAAGCAGGTATAATGATCGTAAATAGATTCCACCTGGGTATTTCCTTCTGCGCACAACGTCTATTGCCTCCTTGGGTGTTTCTTCCATATGAGTTCGGCGATTCGGCTCTTCGGAGGATGCTACACTAACGCGGTGTCCTGAAAGGTAAAAAAGGGAAAGAGTATGAAGGTATTTTGCGGTTACCCGCATTATCGACTGAGTCGTTGATGCGCCTCCACCTATGCCCAAGGTATCTTGAGTGCGTAATTGTGTACGCGTGGCACGAATGCTGCTTTGTAGGGGCTTGAGCGGAGGCCGGACTGCTAATCACGATCTTGACATTCGCGTTGATCCTGTTGCGGGGTGCTCCGGACTCGTTTGACAGTGCTCAAAGTTGTCGCCCGATTGGTTTGTCGGAGGAGGCCGCATTGTATGTCTCCCGCGAAGGCTACCATATGCTCTTCTGTTCAAAGGGAGCGGTCCATATTTCTATGGACAGTGATGACCCCGCGCAGTCCTGGCATCTTGAGCTTGATATATGCGTAGTGCGGCACCGCATTGAATCTTGCGAATGCGGTTAGCCAGAGCAGTGCGTGGTGGCCACTGCAGAAAGGGACAATGTCGAAGATCAGCTCTTCGCTCCTGAAGTTGTCTGGGGATCCGAAGACCACTTCCAATGTTATAGAACCCGTGTAGCGGGCCTCTACACCAAGAATAACACCATTAAAGGTGGTTTTGGTGGGCTTGATCCTTGAAGGATCAATGCCCATCTTGCGCAGTGTGTCCTGATAAAGCAGGTTCAGGCTGCTGCCGCCATCCATAAGGACACGCGTGAGGTGGAATCCGTCGATGATTGGGTCTAAGACCAATGCGGCTGAGCCGCCGTGAAGGATGCTGGTAGGGTGATCCCTACGGTCAAAGGTGATTGGACAAGCTGACCATGGGTTGAACTTGGGGGCGACTGGCTCCATCGCATAGACGTCCCTTAGTTCCCGCTTCCGTTCCCTCTTGGGGATGTGGGTGGCGTAGATCATATTGACCGTTTTCACCTGGGGGTGAAATTTCTTCTGCCCCCCCGTATTCGGACGCCGGGGCTCATCGTCATCGTCGCTGTGCAGCCCCTTGTCCTTGTTTTCGGTGTTTATCTTGCCGGCCTATTTGAACACCCAGCAGTCTCTATTGGTGTGGTTGGCTGGTTTGTCCGGTGTGCCATGAATTTGGCACGAGCGCTCTAGTATGCGGTCCAGACTGGACGGTCCCTGATTATTTCTTTTGAACGACTTTTTCCGCTGTCCGGATTTAGGTCCGCTGAATCCGGCGTTGACTGCCGTGTCTTCCGTGCTGTCGCCGTTGTTCCGTCTCTTATGTCTGTTGCGTCGTGGCTTGCCGTTAGCATCGCGGCCGTCCGAAGTGCCGGAATGTGGCATGGTGCCGCTATGAGCCAACCAGCTATCCTCACCCGCACAAAAACGGGTCATTAGGGTTGTGAGAGCTGCCATAGACTTGGGTTTTTCGTGGCCGAGGTGTCGAGCGAGCCACTCATCACGGATATTATGCTTAAAAGCCGCCAGGGCTTCGGCGTCCGGACAGTCGACTATTTGGTTCTTTTTAGTGAGGAACCGAGTCCAGAATTTCCGGGCTGACTCTCCGGGATGTTGAGTAATGTGGCTCAGGTCATCAGCGTCTGGTGGTCGCACATATGTGCCTTGGAAGTTGTCAAGGAATGCATCTTCCAGGTTTTCCCAACTGCCAATGGAATTTGCTGGCAGGATGTTTAACCAATGCCGGGCTGGTCCTTTGAGCTTAAGGGGGAGATACTTGATGATGTGTTGATCATCTCCACGGGCCATGTGAATGTGGAGAAGGAAATCTTCGACCCATACTGCGGGGTCTATTGTGCCATCGTATGATTCGATGTTCACGGGTTTGAACCCTTCTGGGAATTCATGATCCATTACTTCATCCGTGAAGCAGAGGGGGTGTGTGGCGCCTCTGTGCCAGGTTATGTGGCTACGCAGGTCGGATTGGTCTGGGTTGCTATGTTCGGCCCGGCCGCATTTGTTGATGGTGTATCCGGCGTGACGGTCGTCGTCGCGCGCTGGGGCGCGCCCCCTCGATCCGTAGATCGATCTTGGCTGTCCTACTTTATTATCCAGAATGTCTTGCAGGTCGTGCTTGTTGCCCTGAGCCGTAGTGTATCGGCGTGGTGGTGCGGGCTGGTATCCGGGCTGGTATCCCGTTTTGTCCCAGCCACGGTGTGGCCGGTCAGCCGTTTGGCGTTTGAGTCCATATTCCTTGACTGCCAGGACTTCAGTCCATCTATCTATGAGCAGGTCTTGATCAGCTTGTAGTTGCTGCTGCTTCTTCTTCAGGCTCCTTACAGTGGCTATAAGCCTATGCTTGAAGCGCTCCTGCTCCACGAGATCCTCAGGTACGCCGAACTCGTCGTCGCCGAGGCTGATCTCGTCTTCGGAGGGGGACATGTAGTTGTCCTCCTCCGGGTATGCGTCTGTCGCCTATTCTTCTAGGATGACCTGCTCGTCTTCCTGTTCGGCCTTCTCAAAGGCGGGCTGATCAGGGTCATATTCTTCTTCGGCGCCATCCGGATTATTTTCGCCTCCGGGGCCAGTGTTGCTATGGCGGGGCTTGGAGCGGCGCCGCGACGCCCATTCTTTGATTTTCTTCCCGAGGGGTTGTCCTCCGTTGCCTCGCCGCCATTACTTTCCTTCGGAGTGTCCACCATATATATATATATATATATATATATATATATATATATATATATATATATATATATATATATATATATATATATATATATATATCATATGAGGAGGTGGCCGTCCACTGCCCGGTGAGCGGTGGCTCCTGTGATTCTCCTACATCTTCGTCCATACCGTCGATGTCTTCGGAGTCAAAGTCAAGCATGTCGGTTAGATCATCGATCGTGGCAATGAAGTGGGTGGTGGGTGGGCAACGAATTCCGTCGTTGTCTGCTTCCCACTGAGCCGGACATAGTTCGGCCCGGAGTCTCCTGACAAGGAGAGAGACTTCAATAAGTCCAGCATGTCGCAAAAGGGCGAGTGCTGAAAAACTTCCGCATCGGTGAACTCCATCACCAGAGCCCAACCAGGATCGGCGGGCTTGGGGGCGCGCGGACTGGAACCTGCGTCCAGATATGAATCCGGGGGTCCGGAGTCATAGGTTCCCTCAGAGGTGAAACCTGTGTTCGGCTCCATCGCCGATGAAGGAACGGCCTGCGGGGCGGGGTCCAGCCCTCCGTCCTTAGGCGAAGCAACCTGTCCCAGATTTATATCCAAGGCTTCTGCCGGGACGATATCCCGAGCGATATTTGACAGCAGGTCTAAGCCGTGCTCATCGCAACTGTTCGGCGCTTCTGGCGCTGGCCCGAATCCATCGAAGATCAAGTCTCCACGGATATCCGCCGTGTAGTTCAGGTTTTTGAACCTTATTTGATGGCTGGGGGCATAGCTGTCAATCTGCTCCAAGTGGCCAAGCGAATTGGCCCGCAGCGCAAAGCCGCTGAACGCGAAGATCTGTTTGGGGAGAAAAGTCTCACCCTAGACTGCGTTGTTAATGACGATTGAAGGAGCCATCGAGCATGACGGCAACGTCACAGAGGAACTCTCAATGAAAGCACCAATGTCGGTGTCAAAACCGGCGGATCTCGGGTAGGGGGTCCTGATCTGTGCATCGAGGCTGATGGTAACAAGAAGTAAGGGACACAGATGTTTACCCAGGTCCGGGCCCTCTCGATGGAGGTAAAACCCTACTTCCTACTTGATTAAAATTGATGATATGGGCAGTATAAGAGTAGATCTACCATGAGATCGTGAAAGCTAAACCCTAGGAGCTAGCCTATGATGGTATGAATGTAATTATGATCGGTCTTGTAAGGACCAACCTCTCTGGTTTATATAGACACCGGAGAGGGCTAGGGTTTACATGGAGTCGGTTACAAGGAAGGAAATATAATATCCGGATCGCCAAGCTTGCCTTCCACGCCAAGGAAAGTCCCATCCGGACACGGGCCAATGTCTCGAGTCTTGTATCTTCACGCTTCAATAGTCTGGACGTTGTACACAGTCCGGCTGTCCGGATACCCCCTAATCCAGGACTCCCTTAGCGGGTTCGGTGTTCGGCTCAGGCGCCGATGATTGTACGGCCTCCGTGGTGGCGTCCATCCACCCGTCCTCGGAAGGCGCGATCTGCTCCGGATTGATTCCCGGCGCCAACGTGGGTGCGAACTCCCGAATACTATCCGACGACAGATCAAGGTCATGTCCGTCGTGATTGTCCGGCGCACCCGTCGTGGGCTCGAATCCATCGAAGATCAAGTCTCCGCGGACGTCGGCAGTATAGTTTAAGCTTCCAAACCTGACCTGATGGCCAGGGGTGTAGCTATCGATCTGCTCCAGATGGCCAAGCGAGTTGGCCCGTAGTATGAAGCCGCCAAATATGAAGATCTCTCCGGGGAGGAAAACCTTCTCCTAGACCGCATCGTTGAAGATGATCGAAGGGGCCATCAAGCCTTACAGCGATGGCACAGTGGAACTCTCAATGAAAGCACCAATGTTGGTGTCAAAACCGGCGGATCTCGGGTAGGGGGTCCCGAACTGTGCGTCTAAGGCTAATGGTAAGAGGAGGCAAGGGACACGATGTTTTACCCAGGTTCGGGCCCTCTCGATGGAGGTAATACCCTACTTCCTACTTGATTGATCTTGATGATATGAGTATTACAAGAGTTGATCTACCACGAGATGGTAGAGGTTAAACTCTAGAAGCTAGCCTATGATTATGATTGTTGTTGTCCTACGGACTAAACCCTCCGGTTTATATAGACACCGGAGGGGGCTAGGGTTACACAAAGTCGGTTACAGAGAAGGAAATCTACACATCCGAATATCCAAGCTTGCCTTCCACGCAAAGGAGAGTCTCATCCGGACACGGGACGAAGTATTCAATCTTGTATCATCATAGTCCAACAGTCCGACCAAAGTATATAGTCCGGCTGTCTGAGGAACCCTTAATCCAAGACTCCCTCAGCATTAAAGAAAAGAAACTCTCTATTTAGGGTGAGTACTGTACGACTCCTACTTACTACTAGTAGTACTAGTATTGTTCACTTGTGCTCCCTGAGGGAGTCCTGGATTAAGGGGTCCTAGGACAGCTGGACTATATACTTTGGCCGGACTATTGGACTATGAAGATACAAAATTGAAGACTTCGTCCCGTGTCTGGATTGGACTCTCCTTTACGTGGAAGGCAAGCTTGGCAATTCGGATATGTAGATCTCCTTCTCTGTAACTGAACCTGTGTAACTCTAGCCACCTCCGGTGTCTATATAAACCGGAGGGTTTAGTCCATAGGACAACAACAATCATAATCATAGGCTAGCTTCTAGGGTTTAGCCTCTTCGATCTCGTGGTAGATCAACTCTTGTAATACTCATATCATCAAGATCAATCAAGCAAGAAGTAGGGTATTACCTCCATCGAGAGGGCCTGAACCTGGGTAAAATATCATGTCCCATGCCTCCTGTTACCATTAGCCTTAGGCCCACAGTTCGGGACCCCCTACCCGAGATCCACCGGTTTTGACACCGACATTGGTGCTTTCATTGAGAGTTCCACTATGTTGTCACGGTAAGGCTTGATGGCTCCCTCAATCATCTTCAACGATGCGATGCAGGGGGAGGTTTTCCTTCCCGGACAGATCTTCGTATTTGGCAGCTTCATAGTGCGGGCCAACTCGCTTGGCCATATGGAGCATATTGATAGCTACGCCCTTGGCAATCAGGCCAGGTTTGGAAGATTGAACTATACTACCGACATCCGCGGAGACTTGATCTTCGAAGGACTCAAGCCCATGTCAGGCGCGCCGGACGGTCATGATGGGCATGACTTTGATCTGCCATCAGACACTATTCGGGAGATCGCGCCCGTGGTGGCACCGAGAATCAATCCGGAGCAGATCGTGCCCTCCGAGGACGGGTGGATGGACCCCGCCACAAAGACCGTGCACTCATTGGTGCTGGAGCCGAACACTATCACACCTCCTGTTAGGGTGGTGTCATCGGACCCTAGGACTCGTCTCTGGCTACAGGATCCGAACCGTGCGCGTCCGTGCCTATCGAATCTGATTGGGCACTGGTCATGGAGTTCACCGCCCCGGATATTTTTCAGCACTCTCCCTTGGGTGACGTGCTGAACTCATTAAGGTCTCTTTCCTTGTCAAGAGATTCTCGGCCGAACTATGTCCGGCTCGAGTGGGAAGTGGACGACAAAGAAATTCGTTCCCCACCCACCACCCACCTAATAGCCACTGTCGATGACTTAACCGACGTGCTTGACTTCAACTCCGAAGACATCGATGGTATGGACGACGATGCAGGAGAAGAACAGGAACCACTGCCTATAGGGCGCTGGACAGCCACCTCATCATACGATATATATATGGTGGACACCCCCAAAGAAACCAATGGCAATGAGGCAACAGACGATAACCCCTTGGAGAAGCAATCTAAGCACCGGCGTCATAGGTGCCGCTCCAAGCCCCGCCATAGCAAAAATAGCGATACTGGCAAAAGAAATAACAATCCGGATGGTACTGAAGACGAAAACAGTCCTCCCAGCCAGGCTTCGAGCAGGCCGAGCAAGAGGATGGGCAAGCTAGCCCTAAGGAACAGGCGATGGATGGAGAATCAGAAGATGATAATTACATGCCTCTCTTCGAAGACGAAGTGAGCCATGGCGACAAAGAATTCATCATGCCTGAGGATCTCGTCGAGCAGGAGCACTTCAAGCGCCGGCTTATAGCCGTTGCAAAAAGCCTGAAGAAAAAGAAGCAATAGTTCCAAGCTAATCAAGATCTGCTAACTAATAGATGGACCGAGGTCCTAGCTGCCGAGGAATACGGACTCGAGCGCCCTACCAAAAGTTACCCAAAGCGTAGGTTGCTACCTCAACTCGAGGAGGAGGCATTAAAACCTACACTACCAGCGCATGATGCGGCTGACCGACCACCCCATGGCCGAGACAAAGCGGCATACCAGCCCGAAGTCCAGACCGCACCCCGTCGCGAACCAAACGATAATACTAAGGCCCGGGGCTACACGAAGGACCTGCGAGAATTATTGGAAAACAAAGCAGGACAGTCAAGATCGATCTACGAATCACGGGGGCGTGCCCCAACGCGTGACAAGGATCGTCATGCCGGATACACTAACAAATCCGGCCGGGCCGAATACAATGAAGCCCGGCACAGAGGCGCCGCACATCCCCTATGCTTCACTGATGAAGTAATGGATCATGAACTCCAGGAAGGGTTTAAACCCATGAACATTGAATCATACAATGGCACCATAGACCCCACGGTATGGATAGAAGATTTTTTCCTCTACATTCACATGGCTCACTGAGATGATCTACATGCCATCAAGTACCTCCCACTAAAACTCAAGGGACAGGCTCGGCATTGGCTGAATAGCTTGCCAGCAAACTCCATCGGGAGTTGGGAGGACCTGGCAGACGCATTCCTTGACAACTTCCAGGTCACTTATGTGCGACCACCGGATGCTGATGATCTAAGTCACATAACCCAGCAGCCCGGAGAGTCAGCCAGGAAATTTTGGACCCGGTTCCTAACCAAAAAGAACCAAATTGTTGACTGTCCGGATGCCGAGGCCCTAGCAGCCTTTAAGCACAACATCCGTGAAGAGTGGCTTGCCCGACATCTCGGCCAGGAAAAGCCAAAGTCCATGGCAGCCCTCACAACACTCATGACCCGCTTTTGCGCGGGCGAGGATAGCTGGTTGGCTCATAGCAACAATACAACAAGCAATACTGGCACATTAAAAGTCAAGGATAGCAACGACAAACCACGGCGCAACAAACACAAGCACCGCAAAGACGGTGATAGTGCCGAAGACACACCAGTCAATGCCGGATTCAGCGGCTCCAAGTCCAGTCAGCGGAAGAAGCCATTCAACAAAAACAATTCAGGCCCATCCAGTTTGGACCGCATACTCGACCGTCCATGCAAAATTCATGGCACCCTAGGAACACCAGCCAACCACACCAACAGAGAGTGCTGGGTCTTCAGACAAGCTGGCAGGTCAGAAGCCGAAAACAAGGGGAAGGGGTCTCAAAGCAATGACGACGAGGAGCCCCGATCACCGAATACACGGAGGACAGAAGAAATCCCCCAAGGTGAAAACGGTGAATATGATATGCGCAAGCCATAACCCCAAGTGGAGATGTGCACTAAGGGAAGTCTATAAAATTGACCCAAAGTTTAACCCATGGCCCTCTTGCCCAATCATTTTCGGTCATAGGGACCATCCTACCAGTATCCGTCATGGCGGTTCGGCCGCACTGGTCCTCGACCCTATCATTGACGGATTCCACCTCACACGAGTCCTTATGGTAAGAGGTAGCAGCCTGAACCTGCTATACCAGGATACAATGCGCAAAATGGGCATCAACCCCTCAAGGATCAAGCCCACAAAAACCACCTTCAAAGGTGTCATACCAGGTGTAGAGGCCTGTTGCACGGGCTCAATCACACTGGAAGTGGTCTTCGGATCTCTGGACAATCACCGTGCTGAAGATTTAGTCTTTGACATTGTCCCCTTTTGCAGTGACCATCAGGAACTGCTCGGATGAACTGCGTACGCTCGGTTCAACGTGATGCCACATTATGCCTACAGTAAATTAAAGATGCCCGGTCCACGCGGCGTCATCACGGTTAATGGCAGGTCCGAACTCCCCCTCACTGCCGAAGAGTCTACCACCGCTTTAACAGCAAGAACAACGGGATGGCACCTTCCAGCTGAACCTCGAGTCGACGACCAAGTTCCCAGACACCGTCAAAGGAGTCTGAACTACTGTGCCGCAGGATAGCCTGGTTCGCCCGGAGCCTAATAAAAAACACTCCGGAAAAAGATAATACAAGCCACATAATGCGGCTCAACCGCCCTGCGGCGCAAAACCATTTCTTGCATTTTCTTTGCAGGTTCACCTTTACGTAGGCCAGGATGGATTGCGTGGAAAAAGTTCGAGCGCGTAAGGTAATCTCTAGATGTTCCTCTATGATCATCCGACTACACCCCAGATCCAAACACAACTTCCTCACGCCTGGTATCAGTAGGTTCCGCAATCATATTTCTTTTATCACATCATCTGTACTCATACGCATTGACGTATCATTCAGATACAACATGTGGATTTATGTGATGCTCATCTACTACTATTTCTAATTTAAAACTCTTTTGTTGAAAGGCGACTGCTTATCGTGATATGCCTTAATATGCCAAGGGCTTCATCATGCCCATACTACGGCAAAAAAGTCCGAACACCTTCACGGTAGTTCGGCACCCCGAACTTATAGCATTATATGCATCAGCTCCGAATCATGTCTTGGGTAAATAGTTGGGTTTGCCCGTCTCCTATGTTTTGGTACCTTACGTTCCGCTATATCGGCTAAGGTAGCACTGGGAGAACTACTGCGATTGTGTCCTGGTTCTTCCGGACGAGCACCTCAGTAGAGAAAGCCGAAAACTAACTGTCATGATGTAGCGAGAGCTCGTCAGCTGTTTGAGAGGTTCTAAAATCTTTAAAGATTTCTTCTGCATAATGCCATAACCAATGCAGCGTGTGACGAATCGGCCTTTTCCGATCAGGCGCTAATAGAGCCCCTCGTACGGTCTTCCGAACACCAGGGGCTGCGCCTACCTTCCTCGAAAAACTCCTATGGCTAAGTGAGAGCAATAAAGCCCTATAGTCCGATTGCCTGGTTCGTTGTGCTGAACACCTCCTTTAGGGACCCAAAACTGGGATAAAGAGTGCTCAGGTTTATCCTGAACACCCCCGTAGTCACTACGTGGGGGCGGAAGTCGACGACTGGCCGACTCTCAGGATTATTATATAAAATGGTCGCACAGGAGGAAAAACTTTCATATGACAAGCAATACATAATGACCTTGTTCAAATATTACAAAGGAAAAACATGACCGTATTCACGAAAATATAATGTCCTTGGTGCACTGCTTCGCCGCAAGGCGGGCCCCTTTCAAGACACCTTCATAATACATTTCGGGCTTGTGGTGCTCTTTCCCCTCTGGCGGTCCCTCGGTCATTAGCTTTTCTGCATCCACCTTCCCCCAATGCACCTTTGCGCGGGTGAAGGCCATTCGCGCACCCTCTATGCAGACCGCTTGATGACTTTGAGTCGAGGGCAGGCACTCACAATCCGCTTCACGAGCCCGAAGTAACTGCTTGGAATCGTCTTGGCAGGCCACAGCCGAATAATCAAATCCTTCATGGCCAGCTCAGCCGCTTTATGCAGTTCGACTAGCTGCTTCAGCTGATCGGGAAACGGCACCGGATAATTCAGCACCAGATACTGCATCCGAAAGAGCTTATCTGCAGTATTCCTCTCTTCGGCTCAGTAGAATTGGGTGGCGTCAGATATGCTGCATGGCAGCTCCGCAAATACCCCTGGAGAAATTAGAATTTAAACTCTCAACTTGATTTCTCCTTTCAAATACTCGCTTTGTACAGAAAAAGCCTTACCAGCCGCAATCTTCCTCGCCTCCTGGATTTCCTTCAGGGCACCTTGGGCCTCCCCCCGGGCATCACTTGCGGCTTGGCGAGCCTGGGAGAGTTCAGATTCTTTCCCTACTAAACTCTGGTCCAAGGTCTCGCATTTCTGCACGGCCTCTTGAAGCTCTCGCTTAGCCTCAATAACTCTGGCCTCGTGTTTCTCATGAAGAACCTGCTCTGCGGCTGCCTTCTTCTCGGCTTCGGCCACAACCTTCCTGAGAGCCTCAATTTCGACCGTCGCTCCTAGAGCACATTATAGAAGTATTTTCATCATGCACACTTATTCATTTGTGCTACATAAACAAGGTTTCTACATACCTTGATTATCCTCCAGCTGTCTCTTCACTTGGCCAAGTTCTCCTTCGGCCCGCTCCAGACTATGCCTCAGTCTGGATACTTCCGTAGCTTGAGAGCCGGTAGTCGCTACAGATTCCTGCTAGTTAAAAAGAGTGATAGATGTCATCAAGTGAGTCTCCTGGGAGCATGAATTTGATCCTCTGTTCAGTTCTTTATTTCACCAAATAGTGTATCAGGGGCTACTATCTATACCATGACACTCTCCCAAAAACTCATAAAACATACCTCAAAGCCTCTTATGAGGCTGACACAGGATTCATTCAGTCCACTCTCAGCAGACTGAATCTTCTCAATCACTGCACCCATGAGGGCACGGTGTTCATCAGCGATGGAGGCACCCTTCAGCACCGCCAATAAAGTATCCGGCACCTCTGGTTGGACAGAGGCGACCGGTGGAGCAGGCATACCTCCTCTAGTTGACGGAGGCCGTCTGTCTAACTCTGGGACCTTATGGGTCTCTATAATCGTGTCTGGCTAGGGTTTGGATTCAAGATGACCCCCGCCATCGACGCCCACGGGAGCTTTCTCTCCCGTGTGTCCGGCCCCTGAAGTATGGCCTCCTGGCGCCGCCTTTGCGACCTTATTCCCTCCTTCGTGGTCTGGGTCCTTCTGGGATGAAACCTTGGTTTCATTCATATGTTTGGAGGAGGAGGCCTTCGGGGGTGTTTCGCTCTCCATCGCGTCCGAACCCAGCAGATCTTCTGACGAGGATTGTTCGGCGCAGGGCTTCGCCGGACTGAAAAAAAGCACATATGAGATTAGAATGTCATGCCATGACGAGTCTGGATGCATGAGTGTGTTCGGATTTTATACTCACGAGTTCACCAGGGGCTCGGCCCTGGGATCCCACTCCGGGCTGCTATCGGTGGCGCCGATGGACTCCTCTTGTAGAGGAGTTTTTCCCCACTTGGGTGGATAGGCCTCCAAGAATGTGGAGGCCGTCCTTTTCTTTCTTCCCCCCGTGGGGATTCGCCTCCCTCCTCCTCCTCATCCTCTGCGGAGGAAGAATGGGGATTGGAATCTTCGGATCTTGCGTCTGAAGCGCCACGATGACGGAGGCCGCCCTTGGTCTTCTTGGCCTCCTTTCTGGTCTTCTTCTTTGGTGCTTTGTAAGGCGCCGGGACCAGCATCTTCGTCAGAAGTGGGCCGGACGGTTCTCCTGGCAGCGGGGACGGACAGTAGATCCGCCCCGCCTTCTTCTTCCAGCCATAGGAAATTCGGGGCAAACACTTCAGGCATTTTCTTAAAGAATATGCGAATGAAACATACGAACTGTCAACAAGCGATCACTTACCAAACTTGCCGGGTGGGATAGTTGGTACCCGCGGTCCTCAGTGGAGTCCGGCCATGATTTGCCGGACTTGAAAAGCATCTTCTGGATATCCTTACACGAAGAGCCAAAGAGCTATAACAAGGTCTGGTGCTTGGCCGGGTCGAACTCCCATAGATTGCAAGCCCGGTGTTGACAAGGTAGAATCCGACGAACTAACATCACCTGGACTACATTGACGAGCTTGATGTCCTTTTCTTCCATGTCTTGGACGCGCGTCTGGAGCTCCAATAGCTCGTCAAACGAATTCCAGTTCAGGCCCTTCTTGGGCCAGGACGTAAGCCGCAGGGGGGCGCCAGATCTGAACTCCAGGGCGGTGGCCCATTCCTTTCCACGCGGCTCGGTGAGGTAGAACCAGTGCTGCTACCACTCCTTGACAGAATCATTAAAAGCACATGTTGGCCATGTGACGTTGGGCATCTTGCTCACCATGGCACCCCCGCATTCGGCATGCTCACCGCTCACTACCTTGGGCTTCACGTTGAAAACCTTCAGCCATAAGCCAAAGTGTGGCGGGACGCGGAGAAAGGCCTCGCACACGATGATGAATGTCGAGATATTGAGGAAAGAATTGGGAGATAGATCATGAAAATCAATCCCATAATAGTACATGATGCCTCGAATAAATGGGTGGAGGGGAAACCCTAGCCCGCAGACAAAATGAGGGAGAAATACCACCCTCTCGTGGGGTTCCGGGGTGGGGACAATTTGTCCCGCCGACGGAAGACGGTGGCTGATTCTCTTGGCCAAATACCCTGCCCCCCGAAGCTTTTTAATATCCTTCTCCCGGACGGTAGAGGCCATCCACTTGCCTCCTGCTCCGGATCTGGACATTTTTGGGAAACCTTTTTGATGGAGATGGCAGACGCTTGAGCGCTAGGGCTTGAGCAAGAAGGGACATATGCGCAGAGGAAGAAGGCGTGGGTGAAAGAGGGAGTTCTTATCCCTTATAAAGGAAGCAGGGATCCTGCGCCTCCCCACTTGCCTGTTAAAATCGCTTATTTCCCAAGCGCCACGTTTGATGGCATGGTTGGGTTACCCACATCTGTATTGATGAGGATCCTGTGATAAGGGGACACGATCTCTGCTTCGACAAGACGTGCCGATAAAACCGCCTCACGATATGTGCGGTGGCTGGTTGTGAAAAATGGTTGGAATAGTGACCGGACCATGGCGTGATGTCATAAAAAGGTGTTAGCAGATTAGATTTGTGGAAAATTGTGCTCTCTACGGTGGTATGTGGAATTTTTTTTGCAAAGCCGGACACGATCCTTGTGTTCGAAATCTTTTATGGAGTATTCGGAGAAGGAACCTGCCTTGCAATGCCGAAGACAATCTGCGCGCCGGACTCATCGTCATTGAAGCCTGGTTCATGGGCTACTGAGGGAGTCCTGGATTAAGGGGTCCTCAGATAGCCGGACTATATACTTTGGCCGGACTGTTGGACTATGAAGATACAAGATTGAAGACTTCATCCCGTGTCTGGATGGGACTCTCCTATGCGTGGAAGGCAAGCTTGGCAATTCGGATATGTAGATCTCCTTCTCTGTAACCGACCCTGTGTAACCCTAGCCCCCTCCGGCGTCTATATAAACCGGAGAGTTTAGTTCGTAGGACAACAACAATCATAATCATAGGCTAGCTTCTAGGGTTTAGCCTCTTCGATCTCATGGTAGATCAACTCTTGTAATACTCATATCGTCAAGATCAATCAAGCAGGAAGTAGGGTATTACCTCCATCGAGAGGGCCTGAACTTGGGTAAAACATCATGTCCCCTGCCTCCTGTTACCATTAGCCTTAGGCGTACAGTTCGGGACCCCCAACCCGAGATCCGCTGGTTTTGACACCGACACTCCCCGCCCCTCCATTCATTGAACAACCCCACGGGTGAATGAACATACAGTAAGTACTGTATTTATATAGAATGAACAAGATCGAACTATTTTCGTGTAGTTAAAAGTTGAGGGCGGGGCTTTTCCCGGGCAGTACGCGCGGCAATTTTCAGGTAGGAGGTTTGACAGAGAGGCGAGGAGGGCGGACGAGTGGTAGATATACTGCTGGAAAGGTCGGGCTGTGCAATTTGACGGCCCGTTACTGCTGGAAAGACTTGTGATATGACCACTCACTATAGTCATGAATTACTGGCGCTCCGACCGGGGTGATGCACCCCTTCCGTTCTGCGCTCTAATCTGGTGCATGACACATCGACCCGGATGCTGGCTATTCCACATGTCGGAGTAGTAAGAAGGAGCAAAAAATGATGCGGCATATACTGGTACTACTACTACTACTCAGGTCAGAGGAGTGTGAACCACGGCAGCCCTTGGAACCAGCAGTGCGAACCACGGCAGTCCAGTGAACCAGCAGTGCGAACCAGGGTAGCCCAGTGAACCAGCAGTAGAAAACAATGTGGTGATATGGCCATAAAAAACAATGTGCTACGGTCCACACTATAGCATGTACAGTAACACTCCTCTTTGTTTGGATCCCTGAGTTAGAGCTAGTTTGGGTTGAAATAGCCTCAAATTATCGAAACAAGAGGGGTTAGTTTGAGCTAGTTTGCTGTAACCCAGCTAAAAAACTAGCCCGGTGGAGATGTTCTAATTGGGTTAGTTATCCTCGGGCCCACTAAAAGAGAACTAAAAAAATCTCCCCTACCCGCACCAGATCGCTCCCCCCCTCTCGCACGACTCCTCTCTGTTCCCCATAGGGCCGCCCGCCCAAGCGCCGCTCGCCCTCTCTCTCCTCCGACCGCCCTACTCCGGCCGCCCTCTCCTTCCAGCCTCCGCCACCCTACTCCGGCCGCCCTCTCCCTCCGGCCTTCGAAGGTCGCCCCGCTCCCCCTTCACCGGTCGTTTTTCTCCCTCTGTTGTGCGCGGCAGCGGCGCATCTACCAGGGAGGTCGCGAGAGGGGTGAGTTTATTTGTTCCTTCTCTGTCTCATGGCCATATCATTGATCTTGCTCGCTCTAGTGCTAATTCTGATTTGGAAAAGTAGATCCTGATCAAACTTGGTATAGATTTGTGGTGCACGCATGGAATTGTTTGATGCCGCTTGAGGAGGTAATAAATCTTTCTAGAGGCCCAAAGATTCAGTTCACCTTTCTAGGTATTTCAGTTTCAGGCTTGCATTATTTCTAGAGGCCCAAAGATTCAGTTCACCTTTCTAGGTATTTCAGTTTCAGGCTTGCATTATTTCTAGAGGCCCGAAGATTCAGTTCACCTTTCTAGGTATTTTAGTTACAGGCTTGCATTATTTCTAGAGGTCTAGAGATTAAGTTCCCAGTCGGCGGCAAGCGGCCCCGCTACCCATGCCGGTGTCGACATCAACTCACAAGGGCCAGCATCGGAGGGGTTCCCGGGGCTTGGGCTCTACAGAGCCTTCCTCCAGAGAGACGATGGCAAGCTCCTCGCTTGTTGTGTGAGGGGCTTTGGGCTCCCTCCCTATCGTGAATGACTTCCGTGATGAGTTAGCTCATGCTTTGTTTCATGGAGTGTTTTTTTGTGAAGCTTGATTGACGACTTGTATGTTTAAGTGGGATATCTCATTTGTATGGATAAAGTAAAAATTATCATGTTTTGCATGCTTGATTTGTAAAGATGGTTCGTTTATGTCAATTGTGAGCGAGAGGAGGCCATAGAAGAGCCGGCCACACCAAATCCGGCAGGAAATAGGGTCCAAAGTAGTCAAATGATCGAGAAAGAGCATTTATTGTCAATCTAACCCTGCCATACATACACCCCTTTGGTTTAGAGTGAGTTCAGGGTTAGAATCTAACTCTAACCTCTAACTGAGTTAGAGTTCTCCTCGTCTCGGTTCATTGCCATCATACTTTCCCCATTCCTGTGTTTTCAGTATCCTGCGAATCAAAGAGGCCCCTTTTTTGCGGGAAAAATCAATGAGGCCCTTAGACTGGTTTAGGTCCGGTCATTTTTTATAAACATGTTATGTCCAAAATTTAATGAACATGCTCCGGTTTCTACGAAAATAATTTGGTTTCATGTAGTAATTCATTCATTTATTTATTCTTCTGCGGGGGGTTTGCATGTAATTTGTGAGGTCTGAAATGTAAAGTACCCCGGCATATGCTCCGAGTCATGCACGCACTACGACCCAGATGCTCTATGTCCCACATGTCGGCGAATGGGAGCACGTGGAAATAGCCTAGGAGTACATATAGGAGGATAAATGCGTGAAAAAATATGTACTATGAAGCGTAGCTGTGGTTCGAAAAGGAGACCTAAAGTGATGACTTCTATAGGTCGCACACACCCAACTAGTGGTACCAGACATACGACTATTTTTTCCCTAAAAAAAAAGAGGCACGAGTGCTCATTACTCCTATTCTATAAACACGAGTCCCATCTGACAACAACGTCCGTGCTACAGCTAGCTCTCCTCCCTCGTTTCTCTCTTCTAATTCTAAACTCGGCCGACGCCCGGTGGGCGGGGTGGGTTTGCTCAACTGCGGCCCCACCTCATAGTGAAAACGTTACGACTGGACTAAAAATGCCATATACTCCCTCCGTTCCTAAATATAAGCCTTTTTAGATACTTATTTTAAATGGAATACAACATACA
The DNA here is from genome assembly GCA_963921465.1 of Triticum timopheevii. Classification (NCBI taxonomy): domain Eukaryota; kingdom Viridiplantae; phylum Streptophyta; class Magnoliopsida; order Poales; family Poaceae; genus Triticum; species Triticum timopheevii. The sequence goes on along the minus strand of OY997262.1, from coordinate 245,058,791 downwards.
GATGTATGTAGACATAGTTTAGAGTGTAGATTCACTCATTTTGCTCCGTATGTAGTAGTCACTTGCTGGAATCTTTAGAAAGACTTATATTTGGGAACAGAGGGAGTACTATACTAATAAAACATTAAGGCCACGAGGTGATGCAGTGCTAGTTACAGGAGGCAAGAAGAAGAGATGCATCCACCAACGACGTCCACCTCTTAGACTCAGGGCGCCGACCCACCGAACGGCACCTAAGTAGTAGCGGCTTTCGTGGCCAGGTCGACGTGCTTCTTAACAATGGTGTCCAAAGATTCCAGCCGCTGGAAGAAGACCAACGTCTTTCTGTCCTTGCTTGCCTTGTAGTGGCCTATGTAGACAATTTCCTCGTAGACGTGGATGTGTAGGTCAACGATTTCTTGCATGGCGAGGCGCTGCGCGGCGAGCGCGGCCTTGAGGTGCACATTCTTCGTCGCGACCTCTGGCACCTGCAGGGCCATCAGGGCTTGAAAGAGTTCATCACCATGGTGGCCGATGAGGGTGGCAGGCAATGAGGAGCCTGGGCGCGCGGGCTAGAGTAGTACGGCAAGGTCATCCGTGCGCTTCTTGATGGTGGTGAACTTGCGGATGGAGTTGACCATCATGTCGTCCATGCGAGAGGCGAAGCCGGCATCGATGAGGGCTACGATGCCGGCGGTCGCCAGCACCGTCTGGAAACATGATGTCTACTACACAACCTTCTTCTTGTAGACGTTGTTGGGCCTGCAAGTGCACAGGTTTGTAGGACAGTAGCAAATTTCCCTCAAGTGGATGACCTAAGGTTTATCAATCCGTAGGAGGCGTAGGATGAAGATGGTCTCTCTCAAGCAACCCTGCAGCCAAATAACAAAGAGTCTCTTGTGTCTCCAACACACCCAATACAATGGTAAATTGTATAGATGCACTAGTTCGGCGAAGAGATGGTGATACAAGTGCAAAATAGATAGTAGATATAGGTTTTTGTAATCTGAAATAATAAAAACAGCAAGGTAACTAATGATAAAAGTGAGCGTAAACGGTATTGCAATGATAGGAAACAAGGCCTAGGGTTCATACTTTCACTAGTGCAAGTTCTCTCAACAATAATAACATAGATAGATAATATAACAAGCCCTCAACATGCAACAAAGAGTCACTCCAAAGCCACTAATAGCGGAGAACAAACGTAGAGATTATGGTAGGGTACGAAACCACCTCAAAGTTATTCTTTCGGATCAATCTATAAAAGATTTCGTACTAGAATAACACCTTAAGACACAAATCAACCAAAACCCTAATGTCACCTAGATACTCCATTTTCACCTCAAGTATCCATGGGCATGATTATACGATATGCATCACACAATCTCAGATTCAACCAACCAACACAAAGTACTTCAAAGAGTGCCCCAAAGTTTCTACCGGAGAGTCAAGAACGTGTGCCAACCCCTATGCATAGGTTCCCAATGTCACGAAACCCGCAAGTTGATCACCAAAACATACATCAAGTGGCACATGATATCCCATTGTCACCACAGATAATCACGGCAAGACATACCTACCGTCTGACTTCGTCTGATATTCCTTTTCCTCGAAACACTGAAATAGGCATAAAACAGCAAATCTGGGCTGGGCCTCTGGTTAATAGGTTAGTCCCAAAAATAATATAAAAGTGGATAATAAAGCCCAGTATTGCCTAAAACAGTAGATAAAGTAGCATGGAGCAATTAAAAATTATAGATACGTTGGAGACATATCAAGCATCCCCAAGCTTAATTCCTGCTCGTCCTCGAGTAGGTAAATGATAAAAAAGAATTTTTGATGCGGGGTGATACTTTGGCATAATTTCAATGTATATCTTCTTAACTGTGGCATGAATAATCAGATCTGAAAGACGCAAGACAAAAGTTCATATTGACAAAAAAATAATAATACTTCAAGCATACTAATCAAAGCAATCATGTCTTCTCAAAATAACATGGCAAAAGAAAGTTCATCCCTACAAAATCATATAGTTACGCTATGCTTCATTTTCGTCACACAAAGATGTTCCCAACTTCTATACCCCCGATGACAAGCCAAGCAATTGTTTCATACTCAAATAATCTCAAACTTTTTCAACCTTCACGCAATACATGAGCGAGAGCCATGGATATAGCACTATGGGTGGAATAGAATCTGATGATGGGGATTGTGTGGAGAAGACAAAAAAGGAGAAAGTCTCACATTGACGAGGATAATCAACAGGCTATGGAGATGCCCATCAATTGATGTCAACATGAGGAGTAGGGATTGCCATGCAACGGATGCACTAGAGCTATGAATGCTCAACAAAAGAAAACTAGTGGGTGTGCATCCAACTCGCTTGCTCATGAAGACCTAGGGCATTTGAGGAAGCCCATCGTAGGAATATACAAGCCAAGTTCTATAATGAAACATTCCCACTAGTATAAAAAGACAACTTATGAGACTCACTACATGAAGAACAAGGTGCTACTTTGAAGCACAATATATGAGACTCACTACATGAAGAACAAGGTGCTACTTTGAAGCACAAGTGTGGAAAAGAGATAGTAGCATTGCCCTTTTTTTTAATTTTATTTTGGGCCTTTCTTTTTTTGGCCTTTCTCTCTTTTTTTTGTTTTTTTGTTTGGGCAATGCTCTAATAATGATGATCATCACACTTCTATTGATTACAACATAAGGATTACAACTCGAAACTTAGAACAATATATGACTCTATATGAATGCCTCCGACGGTGTACCAGGATGGTGCAATGAATCAAGAGTGACATGTATGAAAAATAATGCATGGTGGCTTTGCCACAAATACAATGTCAACTACATGATCATGCAATGGCAATATGACAAAAGTAATGTATGTCATGATGATGATGATGGAAGTTGCATGGCAATATATCTCGGAATGGCTATGGAAATGCCATGATAGGTAGGTATGGTGGCTGTTTTGAGGAAGATATAAGGAGGTTTATGTGTGATAGAGCGTATCGTATCACGGGGTTTGGATGCACCGGCGAAGTTTGCACCAACTCTCAAGGTGAGAAAGGGCAATGCACGGTACCGAAGAGGCTAGCAAAGGCGGAAAGGTGAGAGTGCGTATAATCCATGGACTCAACATTAGTCAAAAGAACTCATATACTTATTGCAAAAATTTAGAAGCCATCAAAAATCAAGTACTACGCGCATGCTCCTAGGGGGATAGATTGGTAGGAAAAGACCATCGCTCGTCCCCGACCGTCACTCATAAGGATGCACAAGCCAAGTACACTTCATGTTTCAAATTTGTTACACAACTTTAACCATACGTGCATGCTACGAGACTTGCAAACTTCAACACAAGCATTTCTCAAATTCACAAATACTCAACTAGCACGACTTTGATATTATCACCTCCATATCTCAAAACAATTATCAAGCATCAAACTTATCTTAGTATTCAATTCACTCAAAAGAAAGTTTCACATATCTTGAATACCAAGTATATTAACATTAAGCAAATTACCATGCTATTTAATACTCTCAAAATAATCTAAGTGAAGTATGAGAGTTCATCTATTTCTTCAAAATAAAACTACCACCATGCTCTAAAAGGTATAAATGATGCACTAGAGCAAATGACAAACTACTCCGAAAGATATAAGTGAAGATCAATGAGTAGCTAAATAATTATGCAACTATGCGAAGACTCTCTCTCATTTAATAATTTCAGATCATGATAATTTATTCAAACAGCAAGCAAATCTAAAGAAAACATTGCAAGGATAGCACAACTCATGTGAAGAAGCAAAAACTTAGGCTCAACCTTTACTAACTGATAGTTGTTGAAGAAGAAAGGTGGGATGCCTACCGGTGCATCCCCAAGCTTAGATACTTGAGACTTCTTGAAATATTATCTTGGGGTGCCTTGGGCTTCCCCAAGATTGAACTTTTGTGTCTCCTTAATTCATCTCATATCATGGTTTCTCTTTTTATCAAAAGCTTCATTCACAACAATATCAACAAGAACTCGTGAGATAGGTTAGTATAAACCAATGCAAAACCTTATCATTTTCTACTGTAACAAATCACTTAAATAATTATTCAACATTTCATACTAAATGCCTCTGCATATTTAATACTCCTATCCTCAAATAGAATCATTAATCAAGCAAACATATGCAAACAATGCAACCATAACAGCAATCTGCCAAAACAGTATAGTCTTTAAAGAATGCAAGAGTATCAATACTTCCCTAACTCCAAAAATTATGAACTAAAATTCCCACTGTAATAAATTTATCAGAGCTCAATATGCAAAAATATTCAACACTATACCAATCTCTAACTTTTCTAGGGAATTTTTGCAACAGCAGTAAACTTTCTGTTTTTCAAACAGCAACAAGTATACTAGCAAAATAAGCATGGCAAAGGCTATCCTTGACTTCTTTATCGAAACTAAAGATGCAAAACATTATTCTAAATAACATCAGGCAAAGACTAACAAAATAAAATGACGCTCCAAGCAAAACACATATCATTTGGTGAATAAAAATATAGCTCCAAGTAAAGTTACCAATGAACGAAGACGAAAGAGGGGATGCCTTCCGGGGCATCCCCAAGGTTAGGCTCTTGTTTGTCCTTGAATATTACCTTGGGGTGCCTTAGGCATCCCCAATCTTAGGCTCTTGCCACTCCTTATTCCATAGTCCATCGAATCTTTACCCAAAACTTGAAAACTTCACAACACAAAACTCAACAGGAAATCTTATAAGCTCCGTTAGTGAAAGAAAATAAAACCACCACATTGAGGTACTGTAATTAACTCATTCTAAATTCATATTGGTGTAACATCTACTGTACTCCAACTTATCTATGGTTCATACCCTCTGATACTACTCATAGATTCATAAAAATAAGCAAACAACACTTAGAAAGCAGAATCTGTCAAAAACAGAACAGTTTGTAGTAATCTGTATCAAATGTATACTTCTGGAAATCTAAAAATCCTACCAAATTAGGAAGTCCTAAGAAATTCGTGTACCAATCCATATAAAAATGAATCAGATCAGAAGCACGTTTCTGTGAATTACAAAAACTAATTTACTGGGTGCAAAAGTTTCTGATTTTCAGCAGGATCAACACAACTATCACCGTAAGCTATCCTAAAGGTCTTACTTGGCACTTTATTGAAACAAAAGCTACAAAACATGATTACTACAGTAGCATAATCATGTGGACACACAAAAACAGTAAGGATAAATATTGGGTTGTCTCCCAACAAGCGCTTTTCTTTAATGCCTTTTAGCTAGGCATGATGATGACAATGATGCTCACATAAAAGATAAGAATTGAAACATAACGGGAGCATCATGAAGCATATGACTAGCACATTTAAGTCTAACCCACTTCCTATGCATAGGGATTTTGTGAGAAAATAACTTATGGGAACAATAATCAACTAGCATAGGAAGGTAAAACAAGCATAACTTCAAGATTTTAAGCACATAGAGAGGAAACTTGATATTATTGCAATTCCTACAAGCATATGTTCCCCCCTCATAATAATTTTCAGTAGCATCATGAATAAATTCAACAATATAACCAGCACCTAAATCATTCTTTTCATGATCTACTAGCATAGAAAATTTACTACTCTCCTCATAAGCAAGATTCTTCTCATGAATAGTAGTGGGAGCAAATTCAACAAAACAACTATCATGTGATTGAAAATTAAGATCAAGATGACAAGTTTTATGGTTATCATTATTCTTTAGAGCATACATGTCATCACAATAATCATCATAGATAGGAGGCATGCTTTCATCATAGTAAATTTGCTCATCAAAGTTTGGGGGACTAAACATATCATCTTCATCAAACATAGCTTCCCCAAGCTTGTGGCTTTGCATATCATTAGTATCATGGATAATCAAGGAATTCATACTAACAACATAGCAATCATGCTCATCATTCACATATTTTATGCCAAGCATTCTATGTAATTCTTCTTCTAGTACTTGAGCACAATTTTCCTTCCCATCATTTTCACGAAAGACATTAAAAAGATGAAGCATATGAGGCATCCTTAATTCCATTTTTTTGTAGTTTTCTTTTATAAACTAAACTAGTGATAAAACAAGAAACAAAAAGATTCGATTGCAAGATCTAAAGATATACCTTCAAGCGCTAACCTCCCCGGCAACGGTGCCGAAAAAGAGCTTGATGTCTACTACACAACCTTCTTCTTGTAGACGTTGTTGGGCCTCCAAGTGCACAGGTTTGTAGGACAGTATCAAATTTCCCTCAAGTGGATGACCTAAGGTTTATCCGTAGGAGGCGTAGGATGAAGATGGTCTCTCTCAATCAACCCTGCAACCAAATAACAAAGAGTCTCTTGTGTCCCCAACACACCCAATACAATGGTAAATTGTATAGGTGCACTAGTTCGGCAAAGAGATGGTGATACAAGTGCAAAATAGATAGTAGATATAGGTTTTTGTAATCTGAAATAATAAAAACAGCAAGGTAACTAATGATAAAAGTGAGCGTAAACGGTATTGCAATGATAGGAAACAAGGCCTAGGGTTCATACTTTCACTAGTGCAAGTTCTCTCAACAATAATAACATAGATAGATAATATAACAAGCCCTCAACATGCAGCCAAGAGTCACTCCAAAGCCACTAATAGCGGAGAACAAACATAGAGATTATGGTAGGGTACGAAACCACCTCAAAGTTATTTTTTCGGATCAATCTATAAAAGAGTTCGTACTAGAATAACACCTTAACACACAAATCGACCAAAACCCTAATGTCACCTAGATACTCCATTGTCACCACAAGTATCTGTGGGCATGATTATACGATATGCATCACACAATCTCAGATTCATCCAACCAACACAAAGTACTTCAAAGAGTGCCCCAAAGTTTCTACCGGAGAGTCAAGAACGTGTGCCAACCCCTATGCATAGGTTCCCAATGTCACGAAACCCGCAAGTTGATCACCAAAACATACATCAAGTGGCACATGATATCCCATTGTCACCACAGATAATCACGGCAAGACATACATCAAGTGTTCTCATAAAAGACTCAATCTGATAAGATAACTTCAAAGGGGAAACTCAATTCATCACAAGAGAGTAGAGGGGGAGAAACATCATAAGATCCAACTACAATAGCAAAGCCCGGGATACATCAAGATCGTATCACCTCATGAACACGAGAGAGAGAGAGAGATCAAACACATAGCTACTGATACATACCCTCAGCCCCGAGGGTAAACTACTCCCTCCTCGTCATGGATAGCGCCGGGATGATGAAGATGGCCACCGGTGATGGGATCCCCCTCTGGCAGGGTGCCGAAACAGGCTCCCGAGAGGTTTTTGGTGGCTACAGAGGCTTGCGGCGGCGGAACTCCCGATCTATCTTCTGTTCTGGAAGTTTTAGGGTACGTAGGTATATATGGGTGCAGGGGTACATCGGTGGAGCTACGGGGGCCCCACGAGGTAGGGGGCGCGCCCGGGGGGGGGGGGGGGGTGGGCGCGCCCCCCACCCTCGTGGGCAGCCCGTATCTCCCCTGACGTGCACTCCAAGTTCCCTGGGTTGCTTTCCTTCCAAAAATAACTTCTCCAGTTGATTTCATTCCATTTTGACTTCGTCTGATATTCCTTTTCCTCGAAACACTGAAATAGGCATAAAACAGCAAATCTGGGCTGGGCCTCCGGTTAATAGGTTAGTCCCAAAAATAATATAAAAGTGGATAATAAAGCCCAATATTGCCTAAAACAGTAGATAAAGTAGCATGGAGCAATCAAAAATTATAGATACGTTGGAGACGTATCAAAACGCTGCGCGGTGCAGGGCCGTAGGCTGGTGCCTTGGATGATTTGGCATAGCCGACTGCCGCTCGCGTCCATCGCCTCCATAGGTGCTTGTGGCTTCTAGTCACTTGGTCTTGGATTGGAGTGAGCAATGTTGCGCAGAGACTTGGGAGTAGATGGATTGGAGTGGTGGGGCGCCTTTATTATATGAGAGTCCAAACTCTGTTGCATTCACATTGTGCTTGGCTCTATTCTGCTTCTCCAATTAATTCCCTCTACATGTAACTAAGGATGCATCATTGACCATTCAACGACTCAGGAACCGCTACCCTCTCCCTCCTTGGCATTCAAGCACCTATGGACCCGCCGACGACGAGGTGTCTATGGTGACTTCGTAAATTTCAAGATGATAGTGATGTGCGTGTGTGCGTTCATAGGGGTGAGTGTATGCGCGTGTATATGAGCGCTTGCGTCTGTACTGTGTCAAAAAAAGGTAAATGCATGTCAAAAAGAGACTAGTCAGTATACTCAATATTGTGCACCTCGGAGATGAAAACGATAGAACTACTCCACGTATTTATTTACAGTGCAGATTCACTCATTTTGCTCCATATGTACTCCGTCTCGGTGTAGTCTAGTCACTTGTTGAAATCTCTAGAAGGGCAAATACTCCTTTCTGGTTTACAGGGCTATACTAGAAAGTATTTGTACGTACTAGTACAATAGTGGGCTCACATAGCAGTTTTGTCTCATGCAAGAGCCTGGCTATATGCGTGCTCCAATGTTCGCAATTGCCATGTTTGGTTTGCGCTTGGCTCTTCGCCTCTTCGAGAAGACGAACAATGATGTTACTACTACTGCTTCTACAGTGTCGAATCCACTGTTGCATGTCCGTCCACCGAGAGCGGGAGGGATAGCTTGTTCTAGAAGTACTACTAAGCAAAAGCCTGTCCTCATTTGCAAGCAACCACGCGCATGGGCGAGGGAGAAGGCGTGTAGTAGTAAAATCAAGCTTCTCCTCGTTTACGAGTTGACACGACACATCATAGCACTAGCCCACATGCTTGCCTCTAAACTTGGCTAAAAGACCCGCAGTGTACAATATATTTGCTGCAACCTCTAACATTTACCCACCACAAATTAAAATATATGTGGACGTATGCATCGTTCTGATGCAGAGGCCGGGAAGTCCCCCCTTTTCGAAAAAACAAATTAAAACATATATTCCTGTCTTGACCAGATGAGCGTGCAAAGTACAATCACCAGGGTGACAGGTAGGGCCAGAGGACTATTTTAATTTATTTAAAAAAAACTTCGAGACGACCACATAGCATGGAGCCGACCCCAACGATTTTAATCTTACAGGCACAGTACACGCTATCCTAGACTATTCTACACATGAAACTGCCACACGAGCGTCCGGGCTGTGCTTGGCTCTTCGCCTCTTCGAGAAGTCGAACAATGATGGAGTACTACTGCACTGGAGGAGTACTACAGTACACTTCTGGCCATCTGACACCGATTGAACTATTGCATGTCCACCGCGTGCGGGAGGGAGAGCGTGTAGCGAAAGCTTCTCCTAGTCTTGCCAGCCACCACGCTCATGGGCGAGGGAGGGACGCTCCTGCCTTTGCGTGTATAACAGGTGGGCCCGACAGGTGGGTGGCCAACCTGTCGTATAGCCAAAGGCAGGTGCACTTAAGTCTGCGAGGGAGAGGATAATCAAACTTCTCATTGATGTATGAGTTGACGCGGCACATCGAAGCACTGGACTCGATATATTTCAATAATTTGCGTTTATCGATGCATTAATTACAATGCATGCATGCATGTCGTGACTCTCCTTTTGATACTTGCATGTGTTGATTTAATGCACCTTGAGGTAGTATAAAATATGTGAAGGTAAAGCTTTGTAATGCCCCAGCCCAAGTCGAGAGATGGTTGTGCACGAGGAGGGCGAGATCATGCAGACCGAACAGGACCCGACGATGGAGCTCTCTAAGGTCTCGATGGACCTCACCATGCTCCACTGCCCCTAGTGCCTCCGCCCCTTGATGCCTCCAGTGTATGAGGTTCGAATATACCTCGTCCGGTCGGCTGAAGGTGCAGGTTTCTTGATTGGTGTGCTGTTCGATTGATTTTTGTAGTGCAAGGGAGGGCACCTGGCCTGCGCGGACTGCCGCGTCGAGCGCCCCGGGAACCAGCGGCAGTGCCAGAAGTGCGAGCGCAGCGGTGGCTTCGACGTGCGAAACACGGTAGTGGACTCCGTCCTTTCGTCGGTGAGGGTGGAGTGCCTGCACGAAGGTTGTGGGCTCTACGTCACTTACCACAAGCTCGCCGATCACCAGAGCGTGTGTCTGCTCGCGCCCTGCAAATGCCCCATGCCCGTCTGCGGCTACGAAGGCCCGCCGCCGGCGCTCTACCACCACATCAGCACCGCGCATCCCATACGGCAAGGTAATCCAACTCCAAGTGCCACTGTCGGAGCCACGACTCTTGCTGTTCACGGAGGAGGATGGCCGCGCGTTTTTCTTGGTCGGCGGCATGCTCGACATTGGCGTGCCTATCACCGTGTTGGTCATCTGCGTCAGAGCGGGGGCGTCCCCACTGCCGCACTACATGGCCAAGCTATGGGCGAACGGCCCGCTGGGGGAGCCCAAATGCACGACCGATGCCGTCAAGGTGGAAATGGAGGTAACAAGCAGCAAGGATCCCGGCCGCGTGTTTTTCTTGGTCGGTGGCATGCTCGACATTGGCGCGCCTATCGCCGTGTCGGTCGTCTGCATCAGAGCGGGGGCGTCCCCACTGCCGCACTACATGACTAAGCTGTGGGCGAACGGCCCGCCGTGGGAGCCCAAAGGCACGACCGAAGCCATCAAGGTGGAAATGGAGGTGACAAGCAGCAAGGATCCCGGCAACGTCGACGTGCAGGAGCTGACCTTCTTCATAGTTCTGCCCAAGCTGCTGGCCGGGGCTAAGCTGGTGTCCCTCCACATTCAGATTGACAATCTCACGTCATAAATGTTTCTACAGTGCCTTCTGTTTATCTTAGTAATATGCTAATATAGGGATTACCTTGGTCTACTTTAGCTTAAGAAATCAGTAATTTCTTCGACATCAGATCAGTAATTTCTAACAGTCGAACGAATATTTTGTGTCTGTTGGATATAAAGTTCCTTTGGGTAAGAAGTACTACTTGTCATCAAAATGGATAAAAGGAGATGTATGTAGACGTATTTTAGTTCTAGATACGTCCCTTTTTATCCATTTTGATGACAAGCACTCCCTCCGTTCCACAATACATGCCTTCCATTTGCCAAAATATAGATGTATCTAGACATGTTTTAGTATATAGGTACATCCATGATAGAGTCAATCAAATGGTTGAGAACACTACAATTCGTAGCTACAGATGCATGTGTGACTCCCAGATGCAGAGGTCGGGGGTCATCATCCTCCTTTTCGAGAAAAAACAGATGCGTGTATGAGAGGACGAGTGCGTGCGTGCACCTCTTCTCTTCCTGTATAACGTACTAAACTCAGAGTACAAGTTTTTGTGGGTGGCACGATGGTGCGTGTGAGAAGTCCCAAGAGATAGGTTTAATGCGTCTGAAAAAAAGACTAGCCTAGAGCTCGCCACGCGGCTATTCCTATCGAACGCCCCATTAACCGTAAGATATGTATACGACAGTGCCAGTTATTGCACGTACACAACAGTAGAAAAAGAACTACTCCATCCGGGAATAGTGCCGCACTTCGAAACTAGAACCGTCAATAAATTTTGAGCTTGCGTCTCGTCACATTCCAAATTACTCCATGCTATATTGAATTGCAAACCTGTTCACACTGATCACAACCTAAACGGTTTCCCACTTAGGAGCGTATTAGTACCACGCTATATTGAATTGTAACCTGTTCACACCAATCACAACCTAAACTGTTTCCCACTTAGGAGCATATTAGTACTCGGTTATAAATACTAGTATGCCAAGATGACTGCACATTCCTCCTCAACTCCTCATGCACAAAAACAAACAAATCATTCAGCATCTTTCCCTTGCGTCTACCATGGCTAGCGTGAGTTCTGGGTCGAGAGATTGCCACTAGGGAGACCCGAGCATGGAAGCGGAAGCACGAGAGATGTCCCGCCTCGCTGCGAAACCAGCCGACATGTCCCGCCGCACGGAAGTAGCAGCACAGAGGTCCAGCCGCGCCGCTGAAGCAGCACAGAGGTCCCGCCACGCCGACGATGCAGCAGACTGGTCTAGCCGCGCCGCGGAAGCATCAGAGATGTCCCGCCGCACCGCGAATGCAGCAGAGATGTCCCGCCGCGCCGCGGCGGCCTGGGAAAATTTCTCGCGGGCAGGCGACGATTGTTACAGGTGCATGCATGCGGTCGTCCATAGCCAGATGGATCAGATCTCCGGCTGGGCCAGGTTGCAGGACAACATGAAAGCCTCGTTTGAACAGGCTACCGGCGTCATCCGGCAACTAAGGGAGGGCAATGAGAGGCTCCGGGCCGAGCGCGACCTGCTGAGGACGAAGATCGTCTAAAGTGTAGACCAGCAGGAGGAGACCAGTGCTTTGTTGAAGAGGACCAGCGTCATCGTCAAGAAACTTATAGACGAGAATGACATGCTTCGCAACGAGCGCCAAAGGCTGGTGGAGGAATCTGTGGATGTTCTCAAGCAGCGCCTTGAGGACACGAAAGAGCTCATCGCCACTCGCCGCGGAGACTAGTTCCCGTGGCCTGCAGTAACGCATCAAGAAAGTAGAGATCAGCGAGCTAGATCCTTGTCTTCCTTCTTTTGCCCTTGTGTATTTCGGGCATAGCCGCATGTGGATTTTTTAATTATCTTTCTAATTATGTAAGACAATTAATCGTCCTTATATATTCATCTATCTTGCTATAAGTCGCAGTAGATGCTATATAGGTCCGTCGCAAGATCCGTGCTTTCAAATTTTCTTTTTTCTCTCTTAAATCTTAGTCGAGTGAGACATAGACATGCCATTAAATAGAGGCTCGGGCGCCATTAATGGAGACCTTGGGAGAGAGGTGGACGGCAGATGGAGGTCAAAGGGCTCTCCTCCCGATAAGCACGCGCATGGGTCTGATCGCACGCCTCTCGTACTCAAATAGCTGCCCTGCATGGCGCCTCCTAGCTAATAAAAAATGGGGACATGTGGCGGCACGTAAATGGTAGTAAATAGAACGCCCACGGTTTCAATAATACTTGTGTTTCCGATTGTAACGTGATTGTTAATGTGTGCGCCTTTGCAAATCGGACTGCAAAATTACCACAGCATGTTGGTGCCATGTCATGGCACCAAGCCAAGTTTCATTATTTTCATGCGTGTTTTGGATTTACAGGAATTAAAAAACTAATTTTCTAAATGTTTCCAGCCCAGCCATGACGCCCAGAATTTTGAATTTCATTCCCATTTCTTGCATGGAACCTACAACTTTACCCGAGGACACACATGTGAGTTTTCAACCAACTTTGGTGCACTGGAACATGTGCTTGTATTTCAAATTTGAATTATGCACACAAAGGTGACACGTTCCCTCCCAGAACCACGAGCCTTCTTGAGAGAAGCTCTGATTTGCAAGAAGCTTATACAAAAATTTGTTCCTATCCGACCAATTTGTTTTTACCACGGCATGGTACTACCATGACATGACACCATGCCAAGTTTCATGATTTTAAAATCAAGTTTCTCAATGTTCTTGACCGAGCCACGATGCCCAGATGTTTGAATTTTATTCTCATTTTTTGCATGGGACCTAGAAATTCACCCGAGGACACATGTGATTTTTCAACCAACTTTGGTGCACGGGAGCATGTGCTTGTAGTTCAAATTTGAATTATGCACATTAACTGACCAAAAACTCAATTAATGTGTAAATAAGGCCAAACGAAGCCGGAATAATTCCAAAATTTAACAGGGCACTCATGTAGTTCTATGTTGCCTTTGTAAATAAACTCAAGGGGGACAACATATATCGTGGCACGTTCCCTCTTAGACCCACAAGCCTTCTTGAGAGAAGCTCCGGTTTGGAAGAAGCTTATACCAAAGTCTGTTCCTATTCGGCCAATTTTTTTACCACAGCATGGCAGTACCATGACATGACACCCATGCCAGGTTCATGATTTTCAGACGTGTTTTGGATTTACAAGAATTTTAAAACCAAGTTTCTCAATGTTCTCGGCCGAGCCACGATGCCCAGATGTTTGAATTTTATTCTCATTTCTTGCATGGGACCTAGAAATTCACCCGAGGACACAAATGTGATTTTTCAACCAACTTTGGTGCACGAGAGCATGTGCTTGTAGTTCAAATTTGACTTATGCACATTAAATGGCCAGAAACTCAGTTAATGTATAAAAAATGACAAACGAACCCAGAATAATTCCAAAATTTAACAGGGCACTCATGTAGTTCTATGTTGCCTTTGTTAAGAAACTCAACTGGGGGGGCAGTGTATATCGTTTCCCACTCAAAGGTGGCATGTTCCCTCTTAGAACCATGAGTTTCCAAATCGGCCCAATTTTTTACCACAACATGTTAGTGCCATGACATGACACCATGCCAAGTTTCATGATTTCCAGGCGAGTTTTGGATTTACATGAATTTAAAATCTAAGTTTCTCGATGTTCTTGGCCGAGTCACGACACCCAGATGTTTGAATTTCATTCTCATTTCTTCCATGGGACCTAGAAATTCAACCAAGGACACACATGTGATTTTTCAACCAACTTTGGTGCACCAGAGCATGTGCATGCAATTCATATTTAGATTATGCACATTAAAAGTCCAGAAACTCAATTAATGTATAAAAAGGCCAAACAAACCCGAAATAATTCCAAAATTTAACAGGGCACTCATATAGTTCTATGTTGCCTCTGTAAATAAAATCAAGGGGGAGGTAGCGTATATCGTTTCGCACGCAAAGGTGACACGTTCCCTCTCGGAACCACGAGGCTTGTTGAGAGAATCTCCGGTTTTGCAAGAAGCTTATACCAAAACTTGTCCCAATTCAGCCAAAAATTATACATATGAAAACAGGTTTTACATTATCCTGAACATCTCGCTACCTAGATTAATAATGTACTAGGATTTGAATCAACATAAAATGGATACAAATATTTGAATTGGAGAGCGTATGGTACTAGTTCATAGTGAAATATGATTACTGCTATATGCATGTTTTTTGTTATCAAGATAATATTTAAATTATTGTATAACTTGACAACAATTGTATTCAAATAAGGAAAATTGATTTAAATTTAGTCCATATGGTAGACAAAAATATATATGTTCACATGGTGGAGTAAAATGTTCATATATGATGGAAGATCAAAATGTACGACTATATCAATTATAAACCGCAAGGTCACCTAACGATATATTCGAATTGAACATAACGTGGATTCAAAAATTAAAATTCGAGATCCTGGCATTTGTAATCATATAAAAAGGGACATTACTCTTTCTTTTGGTGGGAACTGATTTGTTTTTTGTTGTTCTTGAGGGAAGTGCGAATCGATTTGGTACTGTGCAGGGTAATCTTGTTCTTCCAATTTTTTTTTACATTTTTCTTGTAGTTTTTTCAATGGCATCTATAGCAATATAGTAAAAGGGGACATGACTCTCTTGCGTCTTGTACGAATTGCTTTTTTACACGTTAAGTTTGTTCTGCCAAACAAGGAATCCGCACCTTGTTATCCCAAAATTTTCAAGCTCGAGTATCTTTTGTCTCACCTGCTTTGAAACTCCCGCCTCTTCAACCCGCACCGCGCCTTGTTATCCCGAAATTTCGATGTGCGCGAGAACTCCCTCCTCATCTGAAATCGGCCCCGCAGCCCAGACACGCGATATCCCCCTTCTACCCCTCAGCCGGAAATGAAGCTCCATGTCGCGGTGTCAAAACCGGTGGGGGTACGCTGGTAACTTACCCCACATTTTGGACAAACGCGTCCCTAAGCTTGGCTCCCCCTCCCCCTTCGCCCCCCCATTCGTACACCGAGGCCACCAAAACCCGCGGAACCCCATGCTCCTCCGTCAGCCTCCCGACCGCCGCCAGCCAGAGACTCTTCCCCGACTATGTCGTCCACCGCAACAGCTCGCCGTCCCTAATCCACCGCACCGGATGAGGATCCGTTGTCGATCTCGTCGTCCCGCTGGATTAGCCGCCCCGTCCTCCACCTCCAAGGAGCTGCCCCGAGGTTTGCCTCGTCTATCACGCCACCTCAATCCCCACAACACCGTCTTGACCTGCCCCACCGGAACCGTAGCACCCTCACCAATTCCTCCGATGAAGCCGAGGCCAACTCGGCGCCACTAAGGAGGTTCTGCACTCATCGATGTATTTTATCTTTTATTCGATCTCACGGGGCTGCCGGTGCTCAATACCGAGCAGACATGGCGGGTCTCCATCGACGGCGCCGTCGCCGGCCACATCATCCACGACGTCTCTCCCCCATGTCGTTGCTTCCTCGGCGGCGACTTCCACAACGGCACTAGCTGCAGCTGAGGGAGTCCTGGATTAGGGGGTATCTGGACAGCCGGACTATGTACAACTTCCTGAGTATTGAAGCGTGAAGATACAAGACTCAAAGACTTCGGCCCGTGTCTGGATGGGACTCTCCTTGGCATGGAAGGCAAGCTTGGCAATCCAGATATTGTGTTTCCTTTCTTGTAACCAACTCCATGTAAACCCTAGCCCTCTCCAGTGTCTATATAAACCGGAGAGGTTGGTCCTTAGAAGGCCAATCACAATTACAATCATACCATCATAGGCTAGCTCTTAGGGTTTAGCCTCTACGATCTCGTGGTAGATCTACTCTTGTACTACCCATATCTTCAATATTAATCAAGCACGAAGTAGGGTTTTACCTCCATCGAGAGGGCCGGAACTTGGGTAAACACCTGTGTCCCTTGCTTCCTATTACCATTGGCCTTGACACACAGATCGGGACCCCCTACCCGAGATCCGCCGGTTTTGACACCGACATTGGTGCTTTCATTGAGAGTTCCTCTGTGACGTCTCTGCCATAGTTTCAAATAGCAAAGATAGCATCCGCTATTGCGTCCGCTATTGCTCAAATTAAATTTCATGACTATTTGTTAATGATCTAGAAATATACACAATAATCTAGTGTTTTTATAAATCCGCTACGTGGACATAGCGTCCGCAATATCGCCCGCTATCCGCATTCCACTATGCAGACCCCAGTCCGCTACCAGCCCGCTATCCGCTATTTAAAACCATGGTCGCCGCAAGGCTCGATGGCTCGTCTCATCGTCAAGGACGACATTACCTCGGAGGGAGCTCTAGCTGTAGGCTAGACTCTCCGACTCGGCGGCTTTATCATGGACGCCACATCGGCGGTAGCGCCGATGATGGGCTCTCGGGTCGTCAATCATAACCTTCGCATCAGTTCGGAACTTGCCGAACAGATGGATCCAATGGAGCTCTCCTCCCTTAATGAGCTCTTGGATCACATCGCCGCTCTGGGGGTCGCTACAGACTACGACCGGATCGGGCTGAAATCTGACCAAAGGGACATCAGATCCCCACCAGCCACCCATGAGATAGCGATAGTGGAGGAACCACACGCGGATTGCCCCTCAACTTTGAGGACAAATTATGTTCGGATCACCGAACTCCTTGAGCCGAACACCTGCTCAAAGGGAGACATGACCCAGGTCCCGGGCTTAGAATCGGGCATTGGGCTAAAGAAATTGGGCAGCAACCCCGGATTCTGGGCTGTTAAGCTCGGAACCGCCCGCGCCCTTGGGCGTTAGATCAGATCAAAATCCGGATTCAGCTAACAACACCTACCTGGACTTAAACTGTCTCTCCCGCATCAGGCAAGAGCCCTAGGAAACCGTACATCACTATTGGGCCAGATTCCTCCTTGCGCTTAACAAGGTCAGGGATCGCCGCGAGGAGAACGTGGTCTCATTCTTCTGCAAAAACTGCATGGACGAAGGACTCCTCAATGCTATAAGCCGCCGTGACATAGTACGCTTCGCAGACTTGGCAATCATAGTACGGAAGTACTGTGCGATGGAGAGCGCTTGGAAAACACAAACAGAATTTTGGGATAGTACTGCTCTCACCAAGACCTTTATCCGAACTAAACAGGCGAACTCTCATAAGTCGGCCAATTCAATCCCCAAGAAACCAAAGCCCACCCCTGGCCGGGGAACCGTATTGGAAGAATGGCTCGATGGGCCATGTAAGCTCCGTAGTACTTCGGATACAATACCAACTCATAGCCTTAGGCCATGTTGGATACTCTGGCAGGTGGCAAAAAGTGGCGAGGATCGTCTTGTAAGCCATAAAGCGGAACAACATCCTGCCAGCGAACACAATACGGTACTAATAGTCTTCGAGACTTTTGCCTCGAACAATAGGCGCAAGCGAGCTCATCGAAGCTCCGCTAAAATTTGCCATGTGGCAAAAATAAACCCCTGGAACGACACTGCTATAACTTTTAATGCCAGTGATGAACCTCGATTCCAGACTGTCCGGGCACCAGCCGCTCTGGTCCTTAGCCCGATCGTAGATGGCTTTCGGCTCACTAAAGTACTCATGGACGGCGGAAGCGGATTAAATCTGATTTATGAAGAAACACTCAGCAAGATGGAAATTGATAAAAGTCGCATTGAACAAAGCGGCACAACCTTCAGGGGAATTATCCCTACTCGGGAAGCACGGTGTGCGGGAAAAATCACACTCGATGTGGTATTCGGCACCCCGGAGAATTATAGGTCCGAAGAAATCACATTCCAAGTGGCTCCCTTTAGCAGCGGATACCACGCCCTTCTAGGGCGGCACGCGTTTACAAGCTTTCAAGCTGTACCCCATTATGGGTACATGAAGCTTAAAATGCCCGGACCCAATGGAATTATCACTCTAGCCAGTGATCTAGACGTTGCGCTTTGCGCCGAAAATAAAACCGCAGCACTAGCCCTGGAAGCATTATCTGAAGCCCTAGCAGCCGAAGAGTTAACAACTCTGCGGGCCACCATGACAGGGACGACGTGATACTTGACAAGCGACCCAAGTCCACCTCATTTAAACCTGTAGATGAGATAGTCAAATTCCAAGTCCATCCGACGGACCCCACGAAGACAACTTCCATCGGGACATAGTTGAGCCCCACGATGGATGCCGCACTGCGGGATTTCTTACGCGAGAATTGGGACATTTTTGCCTGGCACCCATTGGACATGCTAGGCATCCCACGCAGATTGGCCGAACACAGCCTCAATATTCTAAAAGGATACAAGCCGGTCAAGCAGACCCTAAGACGATTCTAGGAGCCCAAACGACAAGCAATGGGGGAAGAATTAGCCAAGCTACTCGAGGCCGGATTCATCAGAGATATTAAACATCCGGATTGGCTGGCAAATTTGGTAATGGTACCAAAGAAGGACAAATCCTGGCGCCTATGCGTCGACTTCAAAGACCTCAACAAGGCTTGCCCCAAGGATCCCTTTCCCCTCCCTCGCATTGATCAAATCATCGATGCCACAGCTGGACATCACTCGCTGTGTTTTCTCGACGCATACTCTGGATACCATCAAATAAATATGGCAGAGTCTGACCAAGCTACAACAGCTTTTATAATGCCATATGGCCCTTTTTGCTTCAACACTATGCCCTTCGGGCTCAAGAATGCCGGCGCAACCTATCAATGCATGATTCAAACATGCCTGGAAAAACAAATCGGCAAAACAGTGGAAGCATATGTGGACAACGTGGTCATAAAAACTAGACACGTCGAAACCCTAATAGATGACTTGAGGCTTACATTCGATAACCTCCGAACATACGACATTAAGTTGAATCCGGAAAAAATGCGTCTTCGGCGTCCCCTCGGGGAAACTGCTGGGCTTCATTGTTCCAATAGAGGAATTGAAGTGAATTCGGCAAAAATCCGAGCTCTGTCACAGTTGGCTATACCAACAGACCTCAAGAACATCCAGAAGCTAGCCGGATGCGTGGCCGCTTTGAGCCGCTTTATCTCCAGGCTAGGAGAAAAGGCATTGCCTCTTTACCGCCTCCTTCGGCGCACCGAACACTTCGTATGGACGGATGCAGCCGTGGCCGGACTCGATGAAATAAAGACCTTACTGGCCAGTAATCCAGTCCTAACAGCGCCGAACATCGGCGAACCTATGCTACTATACATAGCTGCAACACATCAAGTTGTAAGCGCAGTACCCGTCGTCGAACGAGAGGTTGACGGATACAAATTCCCGCTCCAAAAGCCGGTTTATTACATATCCACAGTCCTCACTCCATGCAAATCTCGATACCCACACTATCAAAAATAGCATACGCGGTCTTCATGGCATCCCGGAAGCTGCGACACTACTTTCAAGAGTGTTCGATTACAGTAGCCTCCGAAGTACCACTCAGTGACATAATAAATAACCGCGACACTACAGGCCGGATTGCTAAATGGGCCATCGAGCTCCTTCCGTTCGACATAATGTACAAACCACAGCGGGCCATCAAGTCGCAATTACTGGCCGACTTTGTCGGTGAATGGACGAAAGCCGAACTCCCTAAAGAGTACGGCGCATACTCCAACTGGATCATGCACTTCGATGGCTCTAAAATGCTGGCCGGATTGGGAGCAGGTGTAGTCCTGACATCTCCCACCGGAGACACGGTCCAGTATGTCCTCCAAATATTATACACAGACTCCAACAATGCAGCCGAATATGAGGCTCTGTTGCATGGTCTTCGGATGGCAGTCTCTATGGGCATCCAACGCCTGGAAGTGCGCGGGGATTCGAACCTCGCAATATCACAAATAAACGGAGACTTTGATGCCAAGGATCCGAAAATGGCGGCCTACCGTAATGCCGTCCTCAAAATGTCAGCTCGGTTCGAGGGGCTCGAATTCCACCATGTGGCTTGAGAAAACAATCAAGCGGCAGACGTCCTCGCCCGTATCGGCGCTAAACGCGACCCTGTCCCACCTAACATATTCTTGGAAAGGTTGTTCAAGCCATCTGTAGTATGGGAAGGGGAGTCCGGCAATACTAGCACGGATCCGAACACACCCCCAGATACCGAACCATCAGACACAATCAGAGGCTCTGCAACTGAAAAAACATGTTCGTCCCACGAAATCATTGCCATAATCGCCCCGTGGACTGAGCCTTTCTTGGCCTACCTAAATAGGCAAGAGCTCCCCGAAGAACAAAATGAAGCACGCTGCATCGTCCGGCGTTCTAAAGCTTACAAAGTCCATGAAGGGGAACTATATAAGAAAAGCTCGATCGGAGTGCTCCAAAGGTGCATCTCCGAAGAGGAAGGGCAGCAACTCTTGGCTGAAATCCATGCCGGACTGGGCGGACACCACGCCGCGGCTCGAGCGCTAGTCAGCAAGGCCTTCCGTACTGGCTTCTATTGGCCGACGGCCCGAGCAGACGCACAGGACCTTCTCCAACATTGCGTCGGTTGCCAGCTCTTTACCAATCAGAGTCACATGCCCCCTACTGCTCTCCAAACAATCCCCATAACTTGGCCCTTCACGGTCTGGGGGCTGGATATGGTCGGACCTCTTAAAAGGGGGAAGCCATAAGAAAAAATACTTATTGGTCATGGTGGACAAGTTCACCAAATGGATAGAAGCCAAACCAGTCAAAACGGCCGAATCCGGACCAGTAATAGACTTCATATCCGGGGTCGTACACCGGCACGGTGTCTCCCACAGCATCATCACTGATAATGGCTCAAATTTCACAGCTGATGAAGTGAAAACTTGGTGCGACAAAATGGGCATTAAGCTCGACTACGCTTCCGTCTACCATCCCCAAACAAACTTCTAGGTTGAACGGGCAAATGGTCTCATCATGAGCGGCATCAAACCCAGCCTGGTGCGATCTTTGACAGAATCGGATACGCACTGGGTGGAGGAGCTCGACTCTGTACTCTGGGGACTGCGGACCACACCGAATCGCACTATCGGATATACACCATTTTTTATGGTGTATGGTGCGGAAGCAGTACTACCCTGCAACATAATACATGATTCGCCACGCGTACGCATGTACGAAGAGAAGGAAGCTGAGTTAGACCGGCAGGACAACTTGGATGCTCTGGAGGAGGAGCGCGACGTCGCAAAAGCCCGTTCCGCATTCTATCAGCAGCAGGCTCGGTGATATCAAAGCAGAGAAGTGCAGGCCAAAACTTACAATATTGGCGAGCTCGTTCTGCGCCTACCGGAGAAAAAGAAGGACCAACTCAAACCCAGGTGGGAAGGTCCCTTCGTCATTGACAAAGTTCTCACCGGAGGAGCGTACCGCTTACGTAATGCATCCGACAGCAGACTCGAGCCGAACCCATGGAACGCGGCCAGACTCCAGAGATTCTACGCCTAACGCCAAACTCAGTGTTCGTCTCCTTACCCCCCCCTTTACTTATGCTCCACCCCATTTTTCCTTTCTCGCCCTTTTTTCTCTTCACACAAAGTACTTAATACAGTGCGGACCCCCGGATTACTCCGTCCGCACTCTGTGTGTCAGCATTACCTGGGGGCTTCCTATACGGAAGCTAAAAATAATTACGCAAATGGCTTTTTGCCCATTACATATGAGTTTCTTTTTCATATGTACCTTTTCTTCACCATTATATGCATCGATATGACTTAAGATGTGACCAAGCCGGGTTGCCTGGCTCTTGTGTTTATGCCTTACGTTCCCGTTAATTCGGCTAGGGCATAAGGGGAGCACCTCTGCGATTGTTACTGCCGGTTCAGCCGGATGTGTATCTCATACTGGGTGAAGCCGAAAGCTAGTTTCCTTAAGAGAATATTCGATTGGTGAACAAAAGACGTATTAATTTATTACAACATAAAACCCCAGAAGTCTTGTATCCTGCGCCATCGTTTGCAGTCTGGACATGCGCATTGCCGCATGTACACCCAGGGAAAGGAACCCCTAACGGAACTATTCTCCCTGGAAGATGTTTCTTACTATCCATGTAATATAACACAACTAGTTGGGTACTTGTCTGTTCAAGCACTTATGACCCCTATGCCTGGTCTCCACGCATACCCCGATTGTGTATAACTTGGCGGGTATTCGGACACATCCCGGACTGTAGGATCTGGGGGCTGAAGCGAAAAGGTCCGCCATGACAAATGATTTTAATCCTGCTAGGGGCTACATATGCCCATTAAATTACACAGTCACTTGGACTGACTATATTCCTCCTCTATACCATCTAACAGGCTATCTAGCTTACAATCCTGTTTAGAATACTTAGCGGCCAACGCTACCTGGTCATACACCAGACTTACGGGAATTTCTTGCCCATCGGGCCCTGCCGGTCCTACTCCCATACATCCTACCTCCATGATGGTTCTAATACAACAAATTTTCCTATTTTTCTTTATAGAGAAGGACCGATTTGGAAACTCAGGATGAGGTAACCTGTGCTAATACCTCTGCTATCTTCAAGAATGCTTGGTGGCAGTATCGGAATTACCTGAAGAAAACGTACTTCACCGGCAAAGAAACTCATCAAATTCCCTTACATTCTCCTGAGACACATTTACTGGACGAGGACTGGGAACACCTTGTTCTGTACTGGTCCAGAACCAAGAATGTGGTAAGGTCTATGAGCTCATTTTCTATTTTTAAGTATTATATTCTTGCGTCTTACTGTACTCTGTTCATGTAGAACAAGTGCCTAAACCTGAAGAACAATTGTTCTAATTTAAGATTCCATTGCTAACATAGTTCAAAAAAGCGCTAGGCGTTAATTGTGCATTTTGCCATCGCCTTGCGCTTTACTGACCAAAGCGCATGCTTATGCGCAGTTATGCACAGATTAAGTGTAGTTATGCGCAATGCGTTTTGCCAACGCCTAGAGCCTAGGCGCGCTTAAGTGCTCGCTTAGGCGCGCCTTTTTTAACTATGATTGCTTTGCTCTTGTATCACTATATTTACTGATACAAACTTATTTTTAAATTGAAGGATCCAATCGAAACTCCAATAGCACAGCAGGTACGTTCACGCGTGTTTCTTTAACAGGTTTGCTCTTATCAATAGCTCTTTTGATTTCAATTTCAATTGTGTATACAGTTGACTTTCATATCATGCACATTACTAGCATCACAACAGAGCCAATAGTGTTGTTGTACATGTAGACCCATGGTACCCATCTGAAATCTTGTTGTGCCGTGTAGTTTCCCATGCTTTGTATTCTTTCACTGCTGCTTTGTCTTGAACTGATATGATTTGAAGCGTGTCTCTATTTTGATTTGACAAGACAATGCAGTGACCATAGGACATACATATATGTTTGTTTGATGCTTTTATTATGTACTAGTACTTGGCAATACAAGACTTGGTAGTTTAATCCTGTCCACCTTAGTAATGAACTGGTTCACCGAAATGAGTTTCATATACTAGTACATGCTAAACTTGTTATGTGTCTGCTTGTTTCTTCTTTTAGAATGCTAACAGAATATTGGGGAAGAGTGCCTTATTAAGCAATGGTAAAGGAAGTAATGCAGATAAGGTTCAGGATAGTGACACATCCTTGTTGTTCTCCAACAAAGCTGATAAAACAGCTAAGGAAGACTATCTTGAAGAAAGCGAGACAACTCCAAAGTCCTATCTTGGTTTAGTGTTCGAGTTACTCGCCACTACCGCTTGCACAAGCTATTCAAAGTCACATTCTGAATCAGTTCGGTTTCTTGAGTCTCAACTACAAGCTGAAAGACATCGATCACTGTGCTGCGACAAGAAGCGGAAGGACTGCGGAAGTCCCTGGAGCATTCAGATGCATACTTTCTGGTGCAACAGCAAGCGTTGGAGGATTTTAGCGCCAAACATGACAAAGCTAATCAGCTTGCTAAGCTTATTGCCAACATGGTGGATACCCAGGATAACGTTTCTTGAGCTCTTCTGAAGTTGTTTCAGTTATGCTCTTGTTTTGCTGCCGCGTTTATTTGCACTGGTGGCCAATTTTGACGGCCAGTGTATGTAATATGCTGCTTTGTTCCCTATATTTGCACTGGTGGCGAACTTTGATGCCTAGTGGATGTAATATGTGTAATAGCGGTAATAGGCTAGCCTTAATTGCTTGCTTATTTATTTCCTTATCACCTTATTTAGTTGTTTGCTTGTAGTCACTGCAGTTCTTTTTCTGTGTTTTTCTAGTGGCCACAATAGCCTATTTTTGGTAACTAGGCCAAAATAATCATGGCAACACACGGACTATTGTAACCATGGGCCTCCTGTAGGCCGTATGATCCATGGGCCTTTGTTCGGCCGTAGGACCATTGGCCTTCTATACGGGCCGTAGGATCCATCAGCCTTCTATATGGGCCTTAGGGATCAATGGGCCTTCTACGGGCCGTAGGGTCCATGGGCCTTCTATGGGTCGTAGGATCCATGGGCCTCATACGGGTCGTACTATCCATGGGTCTCATACGGGCCGTAGGATCCATGGGCCTTCTATGGGGCGTATCATCATTTCACCAATCATGGGTCGTACTATTCGTGGACCATAACGGGCCGTTAATAGGCCGTATTTGATAACTCTATGAAAACAGCCCAACGGGTTCTTTTGACATGAAAAAGGCCCAACGTATTAATAGTCCGCAAACGGGCCAACTGTAACGACAGGCTAAATTTGGCCCACAAGCAGAAAATGACAGTAACGGGCCGTATGTAACCGAATGCTGCAAATGAGCCCAAGAATCAATGGGCCCTGAGAACGCCGAAAGATAACTTGGACTGGAAAGGACCCAATGGAATAACGGGCCGTTAATGGGTATAAAGTGATACATTGTTCATTACGGGCCAGTTTCACCACGGGCCGTTAATGGGCCAAGAGTTACAAAGGTCCTCATATGGGCCGAAAGAAGTCATGGGCCACACATGGGCCAGAAGTTAAAATGGGCTGAATCATATTGGACGGCCCAGATGACGCTACTAGGCCTAATTCGGATAGGGCGTAACGGGCCCTGGGTTAGCGGGCTGTAAATGGGCTATATGCGAACAGGCCGTTAACAGGCTTTCCGTGGGCCGGTCCGCCACCTTTTGACCAAGTCAAACGGGCCGGCCTTTTCACAGGAATGGGCCTCTGTTGGGCCGTGCCATGTGTCGCCGTATCATAGGCGCCTCCGGTCCAATGAGCGGATGACATCTGTGTAGCGACCCGACTCGAATGGATCAAGTCTCTGTGCTTAAGTGTCATCCCTGGATTGGTATGCTGACACACACAGTACTCGAGGATTTATAACAGAGGTAAATCACATGTATAGAATAACGTAAATACTATTACCTCAATCCAAAAAGCGGAAGTAACAAGGTTGTGGATTCCCATCAACACCAACGGCAAAGTTGAGTATAGGAATCGTAACCCTAACATATCACTTACTCGTCGTAAGATCCTGCAACATGAGATGTTGCAGCCACAAAGGGTCAGTACATTGAATGTACTGGCAAATTCACACCATAGAAAAATGATGAATAAAGGCTATCACTACATGCAAATATGGCTGGTGGAAAAGCTCTATGGTTACAGTTTTGCGTAAAGCCAATTTTTCCCTACTTCAAAGGAATAAATTTATTTAACTATCATAGTGGTTGTTAAACATTGAGAATGGTTGACAGCATTCTCAATCCCAATTAAAAGTACTCATTAACATCCCAACAATATTAATTAGAAGTAACATGATGAGATTCACATGATATCCAAGTACTAGATACTCAAGATGTCCATAATCGAGGACACGGCTAATCATGATTAGTTTGTTACACTCTGCAGAGGTTTGTGAACTTTTCCCCACATGACTCGATCTCCTCCGTTTGGTTTCTTGCACTACATGGTGTTTGAGAAACGGATGATCGAGACATAGTCTTTCAGAAGCGCTTGCACCTTTCGTAGAGGGTAGACCGTACAAACCTACATCCCCTACATCTGCTAGTCTACCCTGTAAGATTTCGCATGACTTAGTCAACTATGCTAGAGCCCATAATAGCATGTGGCTGCACACGGAAGTTTCTAGCATGAATAATCTTATGATCCCTTTGAGCCTGGGTGGCGGTCCGAAGAAAAACAGGCAAGTCCTGGAAACCCAGGTGCCTAGACAGGCAAGTCCTGGAGTAACCAGGTGCCTCAATCCACCCAGATGTGTGTTTAAGTTGCCACCTTAAATAAACCATTAATTAACAATCTCACATCTGTCATGGAAATTCACTCACCCAATCCACGTCTACTAGCATAGCATGGCATAATAAGCAAATGTAGAAGTAACTCCCAAGGGTTTGAAAATAAAACAGGTAATAGGTGCTACCTCAATCTACTTCCCAAAACCCACAATTTAATTCAGATCCTAATCATGCAATTGTTTGGAGGATTGGACTAATGCATAAAACTGGGTATGAGAAAAGGTATGATCAAAGTGTGAACTTGCCTGCAATGTTGATGAATATGATTCGCACTCAAAACTCTTGATAGTTCTACTCGTCACACTCCGGTCAATCTATCATGAGCAAGCAATAGTAACCACACATAAGCAATCACTCAAAAGATCAGGAAGAACAAAAAACAATTCGGAAAACATCAAATCCAAGAAAATAACTGTTGCAACATAAAACAATTTTTAACAGTACCAAAATTATGTGTATTTGGCCTTATCGGAAAGTCTAGGTCAAGAGCTTCGCTTTGCAAAAAGAATCAACTCAAACGGAGCTACGAAACTCAAGTTACGATCAAACGAAGTTCAAATACAAATCTGATCTAATTCAAATTTTAAACCTTCAGAAACATGTTTGAGTTGGATTACTGGATAGAGGGGATCATAACGAAGAGGTGGGCGTTGGTTTTGTTGTATTTGGACAAACGGACAAAAAGTTGTGAGTGTTTGAAAATAAGGGACTAATCTATGAATAAAATATTCACGGATGGGTCCCTGGCCGAAAATAAAAAGAAAAAGAAAAAGAAAAATCCTATCGAACAAATCGTTCGCTACAGAGACAAAACCGACGAAAACCGTTCGCTCCAGAAGCCTAACTAGTGAACGCTCACTACATAACAAAACATTAAAAAAAATCAGATCTCGGTTTTCTTTAGAAAACCGATCTAGGGTTTGGTTTTTATACCGGTCCTTGGCGGTCTTCGGCGGAAAACCGGCAGCTCTCCGGCGAGGCTGCGAACTCCGGCGAGTCGGGGCGGCGGCTCCGGCGGTCGTCGAGGCCGGCGAAGTGGTGGGAAGGGGCGGCACTGGGAGGCGGGTGCGGTGGCGGCGTCGGCGGCAGTCGACGGCAACGAGAGCGGCGGCTGTGGCTTCCGGCAGCGGCGGCGGCGGCGGTGAGATACGGCGGCGGCGCGAGATGCGGGGCGAGGCGAGGCGAGAGGAGGGAGAGAGGGCGGCGGGGCCGACGCATTTATAGGGGAGGGGGGCCTCGGGAGGCGTGGGGAAGGGGGCGGCCGGAGGCGGGCGGCGCTCGGACTCCGGCGAGTCCGAGTCACGCACGGGAGGAGGAGGCGGCAGCGCTGACGGGCCGGCTGAGCCTTCGGCCAAGTTCGGTCCGGAGAGGGAGTTTTTTTTTAAAACAAAATTTTAGAGAACTAAATAATAAAAAACAAAATAACTAAACATATTATATAGGCATATAATATATCAAAAAATTTAGAATTTTTTTCCTACAAGCTGAACAATTTTCTAGAGTGAAATAAAATCCACACAAATTTAAATAATTCAAATAGTGATACTGGTTCGTTAAAACCTAGTAAAAATCATTTTTAAAATACCAAAATTAATTCAAATTTATTTCTCTCCAATTTTATGATGTAGGGAATCATGTTACCCTATTTTCCATATATTTTATTTTTGGAGAAAAATAATTTGAATAAAACCCAAATAACTCCAAATTGAAAATAAATTCAAAAGAACTTTGAATTTAATTCTTTGAAACTCCCAACTCATATTCAAATGTTTTGAAGAAGTCATTTGATCTTCGCTCGTGAAAATCATTGAGTTGCATAAAGTTTCTGGGTTGGAAATATTTTCCAAATGAAATTCAAATATTTTCAACACCCCTTGTCATTTAAATAAATGGAAGAAGTCATGTCATCTTCTCTCCATGGTTTTGTGGTGAAAAGAATTTGAATTCACGGAGATCAAAATGCAAAAATGAAAGTTTGGGAAAGTCCTTTTATTCCCTCTCATTTAACTTTCAAACAGATTCGAATTCCACTCAATTTCACACAATGAATCAAACAATCAATCAAATCTATCTATTTAATATAAAATTCCAAAATTTAGAATTTTGGGATGTTACAAATCAACCACCCTTAAAATGAATCTCGTCCTCAAGATTCGGAGAGGCTAGAAAGAAATAGGTTAGGGTTTGGGGGTCTTCAGAATCCATCGATCGTCTCCGGGGTCTCGGGTGCTACCACCCTTAGAAGCATGGTTACGGTTCCATCAAAACTCATATACTCCATCCTTATTGTTGACAGTGTCGGTCTTCTCAGATCTTGGGAAAATTCCTTCTCTGGGCTCTTCCAATGGTGGCATAACCTTTTTCTTAATTCCTGTATCCATTTCATCCTGGTAAGGTTATTCCATGACTGGGTCTCCTTAGCTGACGGGTCTGGCGCCAATACTAAACAAATATCGATATCTCATGGTGGTCATCCATTTATGGTTTCTCCTGCAAAAAACGGGTCTGGGTTGAACCTCACTGTATAACCTACGGTTGGCAACAACTGCCGTGTACAAGGGGAGAAATACTTATACCATTCTAAGGTTTAAACAAGGTTTTGATCGTCGTCTCTCTATTATAGGTAAGTCACTCAGATTTACCATCCCATATAGCAAGGCGAATATTAAGAGTAAGTCGGTATGGTGATCAATCCATCCCGCACCCAAATCATTACCCTGTATATGGTTTAGTGAATCTCGTATTCTAACACTCGGTCATCCTCACAAGCATTGCAGAATTTCTCTTGTCAACGAACCAAGTTCGTATAATCCATTGATTCTGCAAGCCAAACAAACATCCATCATTCGTTAACAACTCTCAGGTTTTGCGTAAACTCCTATAGGATCGTCTATCGATAAAATCGTAACTTCTTCCAGGGTTTTCCTTCAAACAAGAGCGTGCTTGCTTCTTGGCAGGTCCTGGGCCTGTGGGTTATGGCCCATCTCATCACCTTCAAACCTTGAAATCATCCTCTGTGCGACTGATCGTTATTCCAACATTCAACTTCCATCTTCCTAGCATACTCAAAATCCATCCAATTGTATTGTCTTCCTTTATTCTATTTGTATCAAACTAAGACGTGATTACTTAGACTCATCATGGAATTTCCATTGATCCATATTTCCAACATCATATCTCCTTTATATCCAATAGTAATTCATCTCTTCATCCTCGTGGGATATCCCACATACCGAGATAAAAACTTATACTATGAAGTCCATACTCCACTTCGTGGAACATCATTATCATTTCCAGGGTCAAGCATCCTTGGAACTTCTTCAACTGGGAAACGTGAAACACATAATGAACTCCTGACAGTCCTTCGGATGACTCCAACTTGTTGGCCACTTCTCCCATACGTTCCAAAACTCGGTATGGTCCTACTAATCTCGGGGCTAACTTTCCCTTAACTCCAAATAGTTTAACTCCTCGCGAGGGGACACACGAAGACATGCTCTGTCTCCAATTTCATAGACTTCCTCCTTGCATTTTTGAGTCTGCATAACTCTTCTGCCAGGACTGAGCTACCTTCATTCTATCTCAAATCCACTTAACATTCTCTTCTGACTCCTTGATCACATTTGGTCCAAACAACTGACGGTCTCCAACTCAATCCCACATCAACGGTGTCTGGCTCCTTCTCCAATACAAAGCTTTAAAAGGGGCCATCTTCAAACTGGCTTGGTAACTGTTGTTGTATGAGAACTCCATGTAAGGTAGATTATCATCACTACTAGATCCATAATCTAGCGCACACGTTCTCAACTTGTCCTCCAGAATCTGATTGACTCTCTCGATTTAGCCATCTGTCTGCGGATGAAAGGCTATACTGAACTCTAGCCTAGTACCCAAAGTGTGGCACAGCTGATTCCAAAACTTTGAGGTAAACTGTGTTCCTCTATCTGATACGATGGTCCTCGGAACTCCATGCAGACATACGATCCTGGTCAAATATATCTTGGCCAACTTCGCACTTGTATAGGTAGTTTTCACTGGGATAAAGTGAGCCACTTTGGTCAAGCGAATCAACTACTACCCAGATAGAATCATATCCCAATCGGGTTCTGGGAAATCCGGTAATGAAATCCATGCCAAGCTTATCCCCACTTCCATTCGGGTATCGGCATAGGCTATAGTAATCCTGCTGTTTTCTGATGCTCTGTTCTTACTCTCTCTGGCATACATCACCTATGACTACATACTCCGCAATATCCTTCTTCATACAAGTCCACCAGAAACACTCCTTCAAATCCAAATACATCTTGGTGTTCCCATGGCGAATCGAGTATGGTGAGTCATGAGCCTCTTGAAGTATTTACTTCCTGATCTTTGCATTATTGGGAACATATACACGGTCCTCGAACCATAAGATGTCGTGCTCATACTTTCGAAAACCTTTGGCCTTTCCTTTGCTCATCCTCTCTTTTACCTCAGCAATCTCTTTGTCATCCTTCTGAGCTTCACGGATCTTTCCCAACAATGTAGACTGAACTTCCATTGCTGCAACAAAACCTTTGGGAACAATCTCCAACCGAAGTTCCCTGAAAATCCTCGGCTAACTCCTTTGGTAATTCTGCGCTTATGAGGGTATTCGTCCTTGTTTTCTTTATGGTTGTGTCCTATTTCTCCACAAAGCATGTATGCACAAGGTTTCTTCATATCACTTCCATAAGGCTTCAATTTCTGGGACACAAACCAAGACTTTAGCAAAGTCAACTTAAATTCCTTCCAAGTGGTTACTCCTTGCAATCCATTGATGGTTTGGTACATCCTCCACCAAGTAGCAGCACCTCCTTCAAAGCACTGAAGAGCATGCTGGGTCATATCCTTTCTGGCTATAGTGTCACTCTGCATATGATCCTCCATGTTCTGAATCCATTGGTCCATCTCCAATTGACTCATCGGTCTGGAAAATATAAGCTCATCTCCATTCATCCTCTATTGGGTCCATGGGTTTGGGGTGGGATAAGAGAGATAGAGAGGGATGCACACAGTACAAACAAAAGTTTTGAAACGGCAGATTTTATTGTGGCTCTCGAAAAAAAACAACAAACAAATGACAGCTCACAATCGTCACGTCTAACGTAGGTATATAATAGGGGTTTGGTCTTCTAATGGTCAATAAATCTTCAACGTCACCAAACTCTTCAAGTCTTGGTCATGTCTCCGATGGCTCCCTCTGATCATGCTTGTCCTTCTCAAGTTCATTTGCCAAATCATCTCTGTTGACGCGAAGTCTCTCATGACATCCTTTAATATTTCTGGGGTTGCATTCCAAACTTCTGGGTTTTAACATCCTTGGCATGAACCATGGTCCTAATTGTCCTTCAGTTCCTGACAAATCTCCGGTATTTCGAGGTTTTGTTCCTCTAGTTTGGCTACTTTAGCTTCTAGTTCCTGAGTTCTTCACGAATTGCCTCCTTGTCAAATATGACTTCCTAAAGTCCATCTTAAAATCCTTGATATAATACTCTAGATCCTGGTGATACACCGACTAATGTTAAAACTGCATCCTTTGCTGACAGATGCTCCATCAGCCTTCTACCATCCAATCCTTCCGAGGATATGCATGCCTAACTCAGCACGGTGAAAATAGCATAAGCGAACAATAACATCATCGCTCGATCATTCCGCTGGCATCTTGCTCTTATTATTTTCATGAGCTATTATTCCATAGTTGATATCTCCTGTCTTCGGGTTTTCTTGACAAAACTTTGAGTTCTAATGCTCCATCTTCCGGTCTTTCTTCGATACACCTTGATCTCGGGTATTGACAGCTTCCATAGTCTATCAAGTTCCATAAGTGTAGCATTCCTTGGTCATACCAAATCTGGAATTTCTTCATATTCTCCTAGTCTTTGAAGTCTTTATCCATCGTAGTTTCCATCATTATAATGCTCGGTAAAATTCTCTTCATTCCGAAGTGGTCTTAGTTGTCCCATATCCGGTCCTTCTTGGAGTGGTCTCATCAGTTGAATCTTCGAGAGGTCAAAAGGGGAAAGGGGTATGGTCTCACTAAAAGGTATTTTTGAATAAGCTCAGAAGAGAAGAGAGGTAAAAGATTCTTTTGAAAAGAAAGTTGTAGAGAAAAACTTTCCTATGGGCTTGCTAGTTTCTAGGGTCACATCCTACAATCAACCTGGCTCTGATACCATCTTGTAGTGACCCAACTCAAATGGATCAAGTCTCTATGCTTAAGTTTCATCCCTGGATCGGTATGCTGACACACACAGTACTCGAGGATTTATAACAGAGGTAAATCACATGTATAGAATAACGTAAATACAATTACCTCAATCCAAAAAGCGGAAGTAACAAGGTTGTGGATTCCCATCAACACCAACGGCAAAGTTGAGTATAGGAATCGTAACCCTAACATATCACTTATTTGTCGTAAGATCCTGCAACATGAGACGTTGCAGCCACAAAGGGTTAGTACATTGAATGTACTGGCAAATTCACACCATAGAGAAATGATGAATAAAGGCTATCACTACATGCAAATATGGCTGGTGGAAAAGCTCTATGGTTACAGTTTTGCATAAAGCCAATTTTTCCCTACTGCAAAGGAATAAATTTATTTAACTATCATGGTGGTTGTTAAACATTGAGAATGGTTGACAACATTCTCAATCCCAATTAAAAGTACTCATTAACATCCCAACAATATTAATTAGAAGTAACATGATGAGATTCACATGATATCCAAGTACTAGATACTCAAGATGTCCATAATCGGGGACACGGCTAATCATGATTAGTTTGTTACACTCTGCAGAGGTTTGCGACCTTTTCCCCACATGACTCGATCTCCTCTTTGGTTTCTCGCACTACATGGTGTTTGAGAAACGGATGACCGAGACATAGTCTTTCAGAAGCGCTTGCACATTACGTAGAGGGTAGACCGTACCAACCTACATCCCCTACATCTGCTAGTCTACCCTGTAAGAGTTCGCACGACTTAGTCAACTATGCTAGAGCCCATAATAGCATGTGGCTGCACACGGAAGTTTCTAGCATGAATAATCTTATGATCCCTTTGAGCCTGGGTGGCGGTCCGAAGAAAAACAGGCAAGTCCTGGAAACCCAGGTGCCTAGACAGGCAAGTCCTAGAGTAACCAGGTGCCTCAATCCACCCAGATGTGTGTTTAAGTTGCCACCTTAAATAAACCATTAATTAACAATCTCACATCTGTCATGGAAATTCACTTACCCAATCCACGTCTACTAGCATAGCATGGCATAATAAACAAACGTAGAAGTAACTCCCAAGGGTTTGAAAATAAAACAGGTAATAGGTGCTACCTCAATCTACTTCCCAAAACCCACAATTTAATTCAGATCCTAATCATGCAATTGTTTGGAGGATTGAACTAATGCATAAAACTGGGTATGAGAAAAGGTATGATCAAAGTGTGAACTTGCCTGCAATGTTGATGAAGATGATTCGCACTCAAAACTCTTGATAGTTCTACTCGTCACACTCCGGTCAATCTATCGTGAGCAAGCAATAGTAACCACACATAAGCAATCACTCAAAAGATCGGGAAGAACGAAAAACAATTCGGAAAACATCAAATCCAAGAAAATAACTCTTGCAACATAAAACAATTTCTAACAGTACCAAAATTAGGTGTATTTGGCCTTATCAGAAAGTCTAGGTCAAGAACTTCGCTTTGCAAAAAGAATCAACTCAAACGGAGCTACGAAACTCAAGTTACGATCAAACAAAGTTCAAATACAAATCTGATCTAATTCAAATTTTAAACCTTCAAAAACATGTTTGAGTTGGATTACTGGATAGAGGGGATCATAACGAAGAGGTGGGCGTTGGTTTCGTTGGATTTGGACGAACGGACAAAAAGTTGTGAGTGTTTGAAAATTAGGGACTAATTTGTGAATAAAATATTCACGGATGGGTCCTTGGCCGAAAATAAAAAGAAAAAGAAAAAGAAAAATCCTATCGAACAAATCGTTCGCTACAGAGACAAAACCGACGAAAACCGTTCGCTCCAGAAGCCTAACTAGTGAACGCTTACTACATAACAAAACATAAAAAAAATCAGATCTAGGTTTTCTATAGAAAACCGATCTAGGGTTTGGTTTTTATACCGGTCCTTGGCGGTTCGGCGGTCTTCGGCGGAAAACCGGCAGCTCTCCGGCGAGGCTGCGGACTCCGGCGAGTCGGGGCGGCGGCTCCGGCGGTCGTCGAGGCCGGCGAAGTGGTGGGAAGGGGCGGCACTGGGAGGCGGGTGCGGTGGCGGCGTCGGCGGCGGTCGACGGCGACGAGAGCGGCGGCTGCGGCTTCCGGCAGCGGTGACGGCGGCGGTGAGATGCGGCGGCGGCGCGAGATGCGGGGCGAGGCGAGGCGAGAGGAGGGAGAGAGGGCGGCGGGGCCGGCGCATTTATAGGGGAGGGGGGCCTCGGGAGGCGTGGGGAAGGGTGCGGCCGGAGGCGGACGGCGTTCGGACTCCGGCGAGTCCGGGTCCCGCACGGGAGGAGGCGGCGGCGCTGACGGGCCGGCTGGGCCTTCGGCCCAGTTCGGTCCGGAGTGGGAGTTTTTTTTTTAAATTTTTTCCAGAGAACTAAATAATAAAAAACAAAATAATTAAAAATATTATATAGGCATATAATATATCAATTTTTTTAGAAAAAGTTTTCCTACAAGCTGAACAATTTTCTAGAGTCAAATAAAATCCACACAAATTCAAATAATTCAAAAATAGTGATACTGGTTCGTTAAAACCTAATAAAAATCATTTTTAAAATACCAAAATTAATTCAAATTTATTTCTCTCCAATTTTTTGATGTAGGGAATCATGTTACCCTATTTTCCATATATTTTATTTTTGGAGAAAAATAATTTGAATAAAACCCAAATAACTCCAAATTGAAAATAAATTCAAAAGAACTTTGAATTTATTTCTTTGAAACTCCCAACTCATATTTCAAATGTTTTGAAGAAGTCATTTTATCTTCGCTCGTGAAAATCATTAAGTTGCATAAAGTTTCTGGGTTGGAAATATTTTCCAAATGAAATTCAAATATTTTCAACACCCCTTGTCATTTAAATAAATGGAAGAAGTCATGTCATCTTCTCTCCAGGGTTTTATGGTGAAAAGAATTTGAATTCACGAAGATCAAAATGCAAAAATGAAAGTTTGGGAAAGTCCTTTTATTCCCTCTCATTTAACTTTCAAACAGATTCGAATTCCACTCAATTTCACACAATCAATCAAACAATCAATCAAATCTATCTATTTAATATAACATTCCAAAATTTAGAATTTTGGGATGTTACAATCTGTCCCAACGATGAGCCGACACGTGTTTCCTCCAGCTAATGATGATTTTACACGTGGAAAATCCCCATTGGTCGGGGCTGTTAACGGGTTATCGGATCCAAAACCCGACCCGATAGCTTAACGGCGTTCCGTTACGGTGGATGCCACGTGTCGGTCACCCTTGACGAAAGCACTTCTGTGACGCGCGATTTATCGTCATGGAAGTGGACACTTCTGTGATGATAATTTTGGTAATGTCATGGAACACTTCTACGACAGCACATGTATGACTATATTGATTCTGTCATAAATTTGTCATAGATGTACATGCATGACAAAAAATGCGACCTACTGTGACAAACACGTATCATCACGGAAGTGTATTTTTTTTGTAGTGCGTGTCATGCAAGAAAATGAAGATATGCAGTGCGTAAGTGAGTCGTGCACTTCGATGGCACCTAGTACTACGCAATATTTTTTCTCATTGATGGCATGTGAATAGTGCACGTACTCAATGACAGAGCACAGGATGGTAGCCATGGACATGGTCGGCCCTTTTTGAAGAGAGTACTAATAAATAACTTTGATGTGTCCCGTCAACTCGCAGAACGACGAGAAGCTTGCTTACCTTCTCCCTCGCCAACGCGTGCATGGTGGCTCGCAGCACAAGGAGAAACTTTTATTTTCAAGCGGTGGACGTGCAGCAGTTCATTTGGTGTCAGATTGCCAGAAGTACTACTGTAGTACCATCATTATTGTTCGACTTCCGGAAGAGGAGAAGAGCCAAGCGCAAGGTCACCTACTAACCTAGTACAGTACTGCTATAGCCAAAGCTGGTCCACCTTTTTAGAGCATGGTTAATTCATATAGGCGGCTCTTGCAGCGGCACATCATTTAGAGCAAGTACTCTCTTCGTAGGATCAAAGGAAGTGAAACAAAAGTTGGAGTGGATGCTAGATTGCCAATTAAAGCATGATTACATAGGGAAAAAATCCTATAGCATTCTATCCTATGAATCAAACGACCAATGTAGGAAAATTATGAGGGGGGTCTCTCCAACAGTGTTCCTCGGCTCGCGCCTAGCATCACAATGGTCGAACTTGGGGTCATTCATCTGGTACACGTGGCATCTCAGATCTAGACACAAGGTGACGTGACCTCTCACTTCGTCCGCCATTCCAAGCGGCGCGCCAGTGGAGGACTAGCATACTCCAATATTAGGTTGACTCTATGTGATGTGGCAACTTCATATAGTAACCGGATGCTGGCTATACTACTACGGTACTCACACTCCAAGAAGTGAATCAAAAACCATTCATAAATTGTGTCTATGACATGCATTTGCAAATGTACCATTCATTACATACAACAAGTCATCAACACACAACGACAACGAGGATACATGTTGGATTATAGATTATTTCCAACAAAACATTCTAGTAAATACTGAAGTTTTCATCACACAACAAATAACAAGCAATGAAATGAACTTCAACTCAACAAATCCTCGGCGTTGGAAACGCTTGCTTTGAACCATAGGTGCTCTGGGAAGGGCCAGCTATTGTCAATATCGAGAGCAATGCAGGACTGATCATCCAGGCTGAAGAGGCATATATCAGGAGCAGGGTAGGGAACCACCACAATGTCCGAGGTATAGATACAGTTGCTTATCATAAATAGTAGTAACGTTGTGTCAACGGCAGCTGGATCGCCTTTAACCATCATTGGATAGCTTGGTCCAAGGAAGAGCGAGTTTTCTCCAAGACTATCAATAAGGGAGAAGGTGTTGGCTCTAGCACACTAGTGGGTGTTGGAATAGGTCCGGAGAGGGCAACCATGGGAGACAACATGTGCTCCCTCCGTAGTAACAATCTCAGTGCACTGTATACAGACAAGAAGGATGATCCATCGAAATTAGTTGCCAGGCGTCACTAAGTATATAAGTCCTGCTCGTCCTCATGATCGTGATCATCACCATCATCATCTCCCCCTTGGTTATAAAATTTTTCAAGTATAGGTGGTGGAATGTTCACAGGACCTTGGAAACACAAGAAGAAGGTTAATTAGTAAAGAGAAACTTGCTAACCCGCATGCATGTGGATGAAACAATCTATTATATAATTAAGGCAGAAGTCAAATAAGACACCACATTAATCCACATAGGCTAAATAATCTCCTACATTAATTTTATATATTAACGGCTGAGATTTAATATGAAAACGTTACATAAGAGACGTCGGGCGTTACATAGATTGCCACGTATAGTTCAACACGTAGTTCAACACGTCTTACAAAAACACACATAAATCTGGCACGTATTTCATCCTTTTTTAGGGTTATTATGTATTCCTTCTAGAGCATGTCTTCTATAAAAAGAAATAGACTCTGACATACAAACCCAAGCAAATACGGACATCATCCCAAAACAGAAAAAGACAAATAAGGACACCACATGTGCTCCATATTTAAAGTGAACAGACGATGTCCGACACGGCTGTATAGCCACAAATCTAGCCGGCCACAAAAAGAACACGGCCGGGCCACCCAATGAATACGCATGCTACAGAACCAGGCAAGTGCAAGGAACCAACAAAATCGAAGTCGTCAGCCAATGTCAGCCGGAATCGAAGTCCACCCGACGTGCAACTCAACGCCTGACGAAGCTATGTCGAACCACTTCACACGACACATAACTCGGTGTCCAACAAAGTATTGCCCAACTGCTTCTCACCTGAATCATGAGTTCAATAATTATATTCAGTAAGCTAGATTATTCAGGATAAAATATTCCTATGTACTTTATCAATTGATGTCAATTTTTCTATTCCTATTGAAGGCAAAATACCATGGCATACAAGAAGTTGACCGACTTAACGACAAGGGGATAAAACTGGAACATTCAAGTAATGAGCCTATCATCCTAGACATGATCTTGATGGATGAACAGATCTATTCCACATATATATGGCTGCAAATTGTTCTATCCTTTTAAACAGCAATTACTAAGTATATCTCATTGTTTTCACATGGCCAAACAATTTGTGCCACTATTTAGAAAAACCTGATACACTCTTTCAGATCAAAGATCAATAAGCAGTCTACTTATGCATTTAGCAATTTTAAGGATGTGGAATCCCCAAAATATAGCCAAGTGAGCAATGAAACTAAAATATTTTTTGCATCTACAATACAAAAGTAAGGAGGTTAAAGGATCTCCGGGGATTTTCCAGAACTTCGAGTTTGCTACCAAGGACATGCTACAAAATCAGAAAGAAAAAGATACATTATGCTCATGTATTTATAGTTGCAATTAGGACTTTCGACTACATAACTTTCTATTTGTCATTGGCATGTAATTAAACTCCAAATATTTATATCAGTTGTCATTGGCTTACTTATAATGCCTATGCATGGCTCAAATTTTAACTAAACCTCCTCCATGTTGTTAGCACTAACTTCTTGTACTAAACTCCACAGGGATAATAAAATCAGAGTCACATTATGGGGAAAGTTTGCTTATTGTCTCATTGAGGATGTAACCGGCAACCAAATTGTCATTACTCAGACCACGACAATGGTACAAAAATTCAATGGTAAGTCCAATAGTCTTACAAGCTTTGTTGTCACTTACGAAAGGTAAATTGACAGTTGGTGATACATTGTGATTAAACAGGTTCGTTCTCAAGTCAACAGTAACACAAGTGTATGAAACATTATTGTTTGATAATTTTTTAATCATTAATAGTGACTCATGTTTATTTAGTAATGTAGAATAAAATTTGTACTTATGTACTCCACATATGCTTATGCACTCAGCAGAAGAAACAATACTGAAGATGATCGAGATACATAGAAGTACTCATGGAACACTAGGAGAACACAGGAGAACATTGCATGAACTTACTACAATGAGGCATGAAAACCAGATGACTCAGTAATGCATCAGAATGCTGACATATGATATCATCACTCTCCCAGGATATGAGCCTCTAAAACCTGCAATGACATTTGATTCATATCAATTATAGTGGAACCATATTGGACTTATTTATGCCCCTCAGAAAAGGTAATCCCTCAGTACACATATTTCTAATATAAACAAGAACCTTTCTATTATATTTACTCTTCACTAACATGAATGGTATGGTGGGTATCGTATTCGGCTCCAAATTAGCTGCTACAAGTAGCACTTTGTTTTATGAGGAGGCTTCAAGATTGCTTAGTACATCTGTCTCTAACTTGCTGAACTCACTGGATGAAATCTGAAGAAGCACCCAAGATTATAGAGCAATTATGTGGAAGAGAACTTATATTTTGACTAAGCTCAACGATGTAATCTCACCTTCGGCACACAAAACTATGCAGTAAAAAACATTTGTGCCTAAGGATAAGCTTGAGATGCTCCACTTAGCTGAGGAGGTAAATGTAAATTTAGTTTTTCTAAAAAATAAGTATCGTAATTCTAATTTCCTGACTGATTACCCCTACATATGTTGCATAGGATTTGACGGATGATGAAGTGGACACTGTTAAAACATGAAGCGAAGAACATGTGTCGGATAAAAAGGTGATTCATTTATTCACCATACACACTTCTAGACCTTTCCAAACGTGTAAGATTTAAAATTTATATTTATTTTGCAGTCATGTGAACTGGTGCGTGTGAAAGAAGAACCACACGATAGTAATGGCACTACAGTCCACATAGATGGGCATCAAGACAAAATATCATCATCACGTGAGCTCCATAGTGACAAAAAAAGTAGACTGAAATGTATTGTAATATCATATGGCTTGGAGGATGAATCCACTAAGACAACTGTTCCAACAAGGAAGGAAATAGATGTCCGCAAGAACAGGATATTTGTAAAAGATACAGTCACAAATACAAGAATTGAAGATAAAGAGTTGGATGTAGGGCATGGCAAAAGAAAATCCATTGTTACTGCTAGCATAAGAAAGTATACAAGTGGTCATCCCAAGAGAAAGTAGGCGAAACAAAGACTAGGGGGGGCAGGAAGTTATCTAGAAAATTAGTACTCCCTCTGTAAAGAAATATAAGAGCATAGCTTATGAAATATTTAAAGTTATTTGTATCAAGGTATTGTAAGAGTACTTGACATCGAGCAGGATAAGAAGGATACTTGACATCGAGCACTATATCGTTAGTCCAAAAAAGAATGAATGGTTTCTTCATATATCTATACTTTACGTACATGCTACTTTAGGTAAGTAACAATTACCTGCACATATCTTAATTCACCGATACCAGTGTATTCGTCAAAAGGCTGCATATTCACCTTAGAAGATATACCTACAACACAAGAGTTCTAACATATTAGGCTTCACTCCACAATTTGAAGAAACTATGTTTTCCTAACCTGCATCAAGCAAGCACATACACAGGACCATACCTTGCTTCAGAAGCTGAATAGAAAAACATGATAGAACACAATCTGCAGGGGCTTTGAAGTTTCACATACCGCTCTATTTGCCTGGCACCACCATTCTGACTAAAAACAAGATCATTTAGACTTGGCGCCAAAGAAAACTGAGTAGCAAATCACATTAGTTGCATATAGGTACCTAAAAATTTATTTGGAAGTGGAATAACTAGACCCAAATTTCTTCTTGGTTAACCGGAGGACCAGAGGTTATGCAAACTAATTAGTTCGAACTAAATAAACATAGCAGTCAATACACTCTTGTGATTGAGTTTTCTGGTGCAAACATTAGATCAGTTGAGTAGACTCAACATGCGAGCTTTTGCTCGACAAACTGATGCCCAAATTGTCCATGCAAGCTTATAGATTACTTCACAAAAGCTAATCTAATTACCAAATCAGAGCTTAATTATAGGGTTACTTAATAGCTGAAATAGCACGAAATTACATGGAAACAAGACTACAAAAAAATATTATCCCGTAAATTTTTTTAAAACATGTAAATAGATGCACATTTTTCAACTTATTGTTCTTTCTAACAAAGTTTAAGCGCCGAGAACCTATATATGGTAGGAGCCAATAGCATTCATCTGCTGAGCATCACACACATGGAGATAAATTAAACATTTACTGCTAGCACATGATAAAAACATATTAAAAATAAAACACCACAGAATGCTATGGAAGAACCACAACACATAATCTGCACTAGGAAGGATGCATCTCACCAGCTCGCACTTACATTTAGTAGAAGACGAGGAGGACAAAAACTCCACGTCGCCCGCAAACGCTGCTGCAATGTTGCTGCTACATTTAGTAGAAGATGCGTCTACACTAGGAATGTTACATGAGAGTCATACTGATCTGTCTATTACCGCCACAGCTCACATGGAGCATTGCCGCAGTGCAAGCCTCTGCCCCGCTCCTCGGATCCAACCAGTATCCATCGCACAAATTCCTCTAGGAAATTGATGAATGGGGCAACCTTCTCCGTGAGCTCCCTCACCGCCGGGAGTCCTCCACGCCAACAACCTCCAGCAACTCCACCACGGTCGCCAGCCATAGGACAAGGTTGAGAAGTGCGCCGCATTATCCCTTCCTCTCCCTATGGCCGCACCGCCGGACTTACGAGGTGGGCGAGGATCTGCACCCTGAAGACCGCTTCAAACGCGTTCACGCACT
The DNA here is from genome assembly GCA_963921465.1 of Triticum timopheevii. Lineage (NCBI taxonomy): Eukaryota > Viridiplantae > Streptophyta > Magnoliopsida > Poales > Poaceae > Triticum > Triticum timopheevii. Next base: position 245,015,791 of record OY997262.1, on the reverse strand, counting down.
CACCCGAACACCTGCGCCACCACCCTAAGGAAGAGAAATTCCAAGAAAAGAAGCAACAATTAGAGGGGAATAGCATGGGAATAATTAGCTTCCTGATGGCCACCGCCCACCAGCGACATCTACCTTCGCCGGTAGCATATTTGGAGAAATGTTACATGTGGATGAAGAGCCTGGTATGGGGAACAGACAAGATGAGAGGACAGAGGAGAGAGATGAGCACGGATAGTTTTACATTGGAAAAAAAATCCAGAGTGGTTAGTATTTCTTTAGAAAACGGGGTGGTAATTGTTGGAATTTGCTAGTGGGCTTTTGGCCCAAAGCCCAACTAAATTTCTGAAATTCTCTTGGCCCATTCATGCACACATGTGAGTGGAGTGAGTGAGGCTAAAGTTTAGTCCCACCTCATAAATTGAGAGAGAGTTGCACCACTTTATAAGGTGAGCTCTCCTACCACTTGTATGAGCATGAGAAGAGGAGACCTACACGCGCCGCGCCGCGCCGCGCCGCGCCGCGCCGCGCATCGATGCAAAATTGACCTCCCTCCGTATTGAATATGCAAGACCAATAATCTAGAAAAAAGAGACATTTTTGTTGACTACACAGACGTATGTGGCAACTTTATCAATCTCAAGATGATGTGTAGGCTCAATCTCTCGGAGGGGTGAGTGTATGTGTATGTGTATGAGCGAGTATATCTATACTATGTTAAAAAAAGACAAGCTATTGAATATGCAAGACCAATAATCTAGAAAAAAGAGACATTTTTGTTGACTACACAGACGTATGTGGCAACTTTATCAATCTCAAGATGATGTGTAGGCTCAATCTCTCGGAGGGGTGAGTGTATGTGTATGTGTATGAGCGAGTATATCTATACTATGTTAAAAAAAGACAAGCTACACGTGAGTCGCCTAAAATTTATTTCAGATGAATTGATTTTCCAAGCCATTATATTAAGATTCTCTTTTTTGCCGGATCATTAGATTAAGATTCTTTTTTTAAGATGTTGGCTAAATGCAAACTAGAAGGTGTCTAAAAATACACTAATCGAAGGAATCTACAGATAATATTTTTTTAAATGTATACAGACCAAACAATCCACTCCGAATGTATGATCTTTATCAGATGGATATAAATCAAATTTGTGAAGAAATAAGCAGTGAATTATTATTTTCTTTGCCGTGGATGTGTCTTACATACACAAGAATGTAAATTTAAAATAAACCTAATATACATTCTAAAAAATCTTTATAAAAAATACATTCTAAAAAATAAAAATAAAAAATGTATGTTCACCCAAAATATATAATCTATAGTAAAATACAAGAGAAAAACTCAAAATTTTCAATTGTTACTTTGTACTCGACAATTAATATGTATAAGAGGAAATACAATATTTTGTATTGCTATAATATATTATTATCATGTACTCAATGCCGATACATGTAATAATTTATAAGAAATCTAGCCGCGCAAATGCGCAGGTACACCCGCTAGTTAAAATTACGGTGGAAGACAAACGTACCGAAACTACGAGGATCCCATGTAAAAATAGTGCCAAACACAAGATCCTCGTATTCAATTGCATCATAGTACTTATCATCCGTGTACAGAAACAGATTTGTGAGCAATATCCATGGATGAACCGTGGAATCAGTAACAACGGCACAAGCTTGTCGAAGATAGCAACAACTTCATAGTTCTTATAATTCCAAGAGCGGTTGGAAACTTGACAAATTGCTATCTTCCATAGAGGACAACCACCATGATCGTATTTGAATGTACGTAGATCATCTGTGTGCTCAACCTCAGGGCACTATGAGATTTTTGGAAGTGGAATCCGCTAACGAGTGTACACATTCACAAGTTCCCACTCGCAATTGTACCGAATATAAACAACCCAATCTCCATTTGCGCCAGCCCAGGCCTTACCCTTAAGCGATCGCATCTTGACATCACACGTATAATTATCAAGCGACAACAACTTGCACAAGGCGAGGCCTTCGTCATCCGCGCCCATGCGAACAGGCTTATAGCAAAGAAGATAATGGAGATCAAACCGCTCCTGGACCCTTGGGTTCCTTGTAATGATGTTATTAGTTGAGTCGGGAATGGTCTTGAACGAACCTGCCATGCTAGACGAGGTGATGATGTTGCACCGATCAATGAGTTCCTCCACCACGTCATCTTCCAGATCAGGGCAAGAATAATGAGGTCGTTTCCTGCCTGTTCCTTCCATGGAGAAGACGATCGAACAATGGCAGAAGGAAGGGTGAAGGCAAATGGAGGAGGGAGGAAGAGCGTGCGACAACAGTTCCAAATCAAGAGGGAAAGGCGAAGAGTCGGTGAACGGTTGCCAGTTTGCCACGGTACACGAAGAGGCGCCCCGGCCTACAAGTCCGTTCGGAAATACTAGTAGTAAAGGACTCGCCGTCGTCTCACTGACATGTTGGAACAGGACCACATGTCAACGAAACATGGTGTGTAATTTCTCGTGTAAAATGTGATCTGGTCGCATTGGCCCGAGGTACCGCATTAGTTATCGACCTTTATTTTTTCAATGGCGTGCCGTTCAGTTTTGAAGCATGACTTACTGGTACCGTATGCAGAGAAAATATAAACTACTCTACCACTACTCCACCTCTAGTACTAGTAGTATAAAAAAGATATATAGGCTGGAGCTTCAGCGCTTTCTTGCTAAGGGTGCCCACTTGCTTCTCACACTATCACCCTCTCTCCAGATCTAAAACAGATGGCCTCTATCTCCCTCCTGACCGGTGGTCACAGATCCACCGGGGAAGAAAAGGACGTGCAGCATTGACGCACTCGTCGTCGGCGAGCGAGGTCTTGCACTGACGACAAGGACGTCCTCTTAGACCTAGCACCCGCGCGGGATGGCCTCTGTCCCAAGCTCGCTGCCGTAGTGCGTGCGGAGGAAGACGACCACGAGCGAAGCCACTTCCCGTCGACCCTCAGGTATGCTACCTCTTTTCGAACCATACCCTTGTTTTGTTGCCCCATCTGCCACGTCGCTGCATGTGGATCTTTTTCCACCCCACCATCTTTCCAATTTGCTATCCTCTGCTCTGCTGGTCACGCGGACGAAAACCTTAATTTGCACTATTAAAGGAAACCCTACTTCATGCAGACTAATCCATGTCTGGGTTGAATAAGGAAAGGAAGGGAGACTGTACTTTCCAAGAGAGTAGGCATCGAACCCGCATCTAGGTTGAAAAGGGGAAAATCAGTAGCTAAGGAACGAGTCTCGTGTCTCTTGGTTGAAGAAGGGTAGAAAGGCATGACAACGCAATAGAGCATGACCAGGTCGATCGGTTTGTTGTCCTCACATAGGAAAAAGGTGGCTAAAAAGAACAAAAATGGGACGTAATCCACATATGCTGCCTTGATATTTGTTGCTCTAGGCAACCATACCTCCCTCACCACTCTATGCGTCTGTGGAGGTACATCATACTGGTGCGCCCACTGTCCGAATGGGCCTCCCATGCTCTTATTGCCACTTTTTTGCAGTTAGTATAACGCCAGCAGTCAAGTCAAGCAATGCTACTGCTAAAGTGATGCCACATTTAAGTAATGCCGCACTCAGTCTAGTGCCACCGATAAATTTAAGCAATGCCATTTAATATCACTAGATTATTTCAGGGTTAGCTGTTGATTGTGGATGTATTAAAGATTTTTCAGCTAAGGCATGCTAATGCTGTTGCACAACCAGTATACCAACGATGAATCTTGTTTCTACCTTCAGATTTTTGCACTGTTAATGCTTATAGATTACATACCTCACTTTTAATGAGATGAGTCAATTTTTTTTGTACAGTGTCAAGAGGAAAGGTCAAGAGTGGGCACCTCCTCCTTCGGTTGTTCTCTTGATTCGTTCGATCAAGTTTTTACGTTTGACCGATTATCAAGATTGGGATAGCAATTTTTAGGTCCCCTCGAGTTCGAAATGATATTTACCTTGAAGGTACATGGTTTGTAATTTTTTTATACTATCATTAGTTAATAATGCTAGTTACCTTCAGACTTTTGTATTTGGTTTAATGCTCTGGCACAGTTAGTATATCAATGCTGAAACTTGTTACCTTTACATTTTGTATTGTTAATTCTTATAGAAATATTCTAGTGCTAGAGTTTATTCAAATATGTTCACTAAAACCATTGTACTGTACCCTGTAATAAAATTACTACTCTACTGTTGCATTAGCCACTGGGTTAGTGTATATTTGTAGTATTCGAATGGTGTTGCATTAGTGTATGGACATAAATAAAGTGTGGCAAGTGTCGGCATCCTGGACTTGGGGGTATCCAGTCCTGCCTGCCTGCGGCCCACCACGTGGCTTCATCGACGGCCTGGTACGGCCCAGCTTCAACACCAACACAGCAAGACCCCCGCGAGGGGCCAAGCCTCGCGAGGCGGACGACGCTGTTGGCGTTCTGGGAATGGGGGTCCCCAGACTTGCCTGCCTGCGGCCTGCAGCGTGGCTCAAGCGGTGGCCCAGTACGGCCCGTTTTCATCAACCCAAGTTCAGGACTCTCGCGAGGGGCCAAGCCTCGCGGGACAGACGACACAAGGCCTCCTCAGGGGCGGCCTCACTAGGCAGGCTCGTGAGGATGCAGAGAGATCTAGGCAAGGGGTACCTCACGAGGTGCCCATGACGCAAGCCATGATGATCAAGACCAGGTGGGCGCCAGGCGGGCGCCAGCCTTCGCAGTGTCCTCGTTTCCTCTTTGGTGCAAAGGGGGCAAGCGCAGGCGCGGAGTACCGAGGCATCAGGCAAAGGTTTCCATATCGGTGCAACGAGAACAATACCATCAGAGCGGCAGGACGGAGGTCACCGTGGAGCCCAAGATGGCGTGATCGCCAGTGCCTTTGGCAGTCAAAGACCACCTTTAGTCAGGATAGCTTGTACTAGTTGTCCCCTTTCAAAATGGTCGTTGTTGGCTCCCTTCCCGCTCAATATTTGGGAAGAGGACCAGGGCCTCTATAAATAGAGATAGCCACCACAGTAGGAGGAAATCGAATCCTTCGCAAGTGGAACACCACCACCACAAGAACACCTCTCCTCGCGAGGCTGTTCTTCCTCTGTACTGTTCATCCTCAGCCCAAGAGGAAATCCACCACACCACACATAGGAGTAGGGTATTACACCACAATGGTGGCCCGAACATGTATAAGCCTCATGTCTCTTGTGTTGTTCACCGTGCTAGCTTAGAATCATGGCGAGGTTGAGGGTGTGTTTCGGTAGGGAGAAGATCTTCATGTGCATCTCAGAGTTTGAACCTTAAGGGTTTTGCCGGAACACGATATCTGACATTTGGCGCGCCAGGTAGGGGTGCGTCGGAGCTCTCCTGTCCGTCGGCCCGCTCTCCACCAACACCGCGCTTCACCCTCATGGCGGATAACGCGCCTCCGGCTCTGGCGACCGATTCCAGTGCAGGGGCCAGGGGGCTCCGAGCCTTGGCCCCCGCCTTACGGCAGGTGTAGTGGCCGCACAAGTTCAAGCCAGAGATGCCGCCGCGCTACAACGACGCGGCGGATCCGCTAGCTTTCTTGCTGGCATACGAGGAGGCCGTCCTCAAGGCCGGAGGCAACGACAAGGTCATGGCCAACTGGTTTCCCATGGCCCTCACCGATGTCCCGCGCGTTTGGCTCCTCAACCTGCCAACATCTTCTGTGGCCTCCTAGGAGGAGCTGCGCGACCTCTTCCTCACCCAGTACGCTGCGCCGGTGCCCCCGGTCGTTGCAGCTCTCCTTGGCAGCTCGCCGGCGCCACCCTCAGACCGTCACGTCAAGCTGTTCTTCCGTTAGATCGGTGCCGCCCTCACATGGCAAGGGGCTCCCCCGGGATGGGCGGCACCCAAGGCCAACCTGACCTTCAACTTCGACGACCACCCCGTCAACACCGCCTGCTCGAGTGCGCGCCCAATGCTTTGCACGCCTACCATCTGCCAGGTGGCCGTCACCAGGACCCTCATCGATGGCGGCGCCGGCCTCAACGTGCTCTCGGTGGAGGCCTTCAGCCTCCTCCATGTACCGCTGGAACGACTCCGACCCAGCAAGCCCTTCTCGGTCGTAGGAGGCAGTTCCTCCGGCTCCCTGGGGCTGATCCGCCTTCCTATGACCTTTGGCACCCACGACAACTTCCGCACGGAGCTAGTCAACTTCGACATAGCCCACATCAGCCTCCCGTACAACGCCATCCTCGGATATCCTGCCTTAGCTCAGTTCATGGGAGCGACCCATCCGGCCTACAACCTCATGAAGATGCCCGGGAGCAGCGGCGTCCTCACCGTAGTTGGAGATACCAAGGATGCTCTGCTGGCGCTCAAGCTCTCCCTCAAGACAGCCGCGGCAGCGCAGCTTGCCGGCGCGGACACGTCCAAGGCCAAGGGGACTGCTCCGACCAAGAAGAAGCAACTTTTCTCCCAGGACAAGATGAAGACCAAGAAGGTGCCGATTGAGGAGGACGGGTCCTCAGGAGCCACCTTCGCCATATGTGCCAACCTCGACCCCGACTAGGAGGAGGCACTAGTGAAATTCCTGCGCTCGAACAAGGAAGTGTTCGCATGGGAACCCAAGTAGCTGGCGGGGGTCCCAAGGCAGGTGATTGAGCATCACCTGAATGTATGCCCCAATGTACGCCCCGTGAAGCAGAAGGCAAGGCGGCAGTCCACCGAGAAGCAGGCCTTCATCGTCCAAGAAACCTGCAAGCTAGAGGCAGCAGGTGTTATTCGCGAGGTTCGCTACCCCAAATGGCTGGCAAACCCTGTTGTTGTGCCAAAGAAGGGGGGAAGGAGCGCATGTGCATCGACTTCACCAACCTCAACAAGGCCTGCCCTCAAGATCCGTTCCCACTCCCTCGCATTGACCAAATTGTCGACTCCACTGTCGAGTGTGACCTGCTGTGTTTCCTGGATGCATTTTCGGGCTATCACCAAATCAAGATGACGGTAGAAGACATGGAGAAGACGGCCTTCCTGACCCCATGTGGGGTATACTGCAACACCTGCATGCCATTCCGGTTGCCCAATGTGGGCGCAACCTTCCAGCGGCGGATTCACATCCCCTTAGGCTGGCAGCTCGGGAAAAACGCTGAGGCTTACGTCGATGACATTGTGGTGAAGTCTCGGGAGGCGAAGACCTTGATCTAGGATCTGGAAGAGACCTTCGCGAGCCTCCGTGAAGTGGACCTGCGACTCAACCCGGAGAAGTGCGTGTTTGGCTTTCCTTCTGGCAAGCTTCTGGGCTTCCTCGTGTCCCACAGAGGGATCGAGGCCAACCCGGAGAAGGTCAAGGCAATCGAAGACATGAGTCCACCGCAAACCCTAAGAGAAATGCAAAAGCTCACCGGACGCATGACAACGCTAGGACGCTTTGTCTCCAAGCTGGGGGAGCGCACCTTGCCTTTCTTCAAGCTGATGAAGAAGAAAGGTCCGTTTGAATGGACACAGGAGGCCGACCAAGCGTTCCAAGACCTCAAGAAGTACCTGACCAGCTCTCCTGTGATGGTGGCGTCGCGCCCTCTCAAGCCCCTGGTGCTCTACCTCGCCGCCACGCCCTACTCCGCCAGTGCAGCTCTAGTGGTGGTTCGGGAAGAGCGCCGGGTCAAGGCTGCGTCACAACCGGCCACGGCCCCGGCCACGGCCCCGGCCACGGCAGCACAAGACCAGGAAGGCCTCGTGAAGACCACGGCCTCGGCAGATGAAGACCAGCCTCATCAGGGAGACGCCCCCAGGGCTGAAGAGGCCGCACCAGGCAGTCAGGTGCTGGGGAATCCGTCGTCTCAGGAGGCGCCTGACCCTCCGGAGGGCACGGACCTCGTCGAGCATCCGGTGTATTTCGTCCGCACGGTGCTGCGGGATGCAAGGGCACGATACTCCATGCCTCAGAAGCTCTTGCTCGTGCTATTGGTGGCCTTGCAAAAGTTGTGACACTACTTTCAAGGCCACCCCATCAAGGTTGTCTCGGCCTACACATTGGAAAGGGTACTCAGGAGCCCCAACTCCGCTGGAAGGGTCGCCGAATGGAACATTGAGCTGCAAGCGTTTCAGTTGGAGTTCAGCACAATCAGAGTCGTCAAAGAAGCAGCACTTGCAGATTTTGTGGCAGAATGGATAGAGGCGCCAGGGCTCGAGGCAGGCGAGGATTGGTCACTTTCCCCAGGAAAAAAGGCACTAGATGGCTGGGTCATGTACTTCAATGGAGCGTTCTCACGACATGGCGTGGGGGCTGGTGCAGTGCTTATATCCCCACTCAGGACAAGCTCTATTACGCCGTGCAGCTCTGCTTCCAGCATGGCGAGAAGGTCTCCAACAACATAGCAGAATATGAGGGCCTCATAGCAGGCCTGAAAGCTACAGCAGCACTGGGGGTGAAACGCCTCATTATCAAAGGCGATTCACAGCTCCTCGTCAACTTCTCCAACAAAGTGTACGAGCCGAAGGACGAGCACATGGAGGCGTATCTTGCGGAGGTGCGTAGGATGGAAAAGCAGTTTTGGGGGCTGGAGTTGTAGCACGTGCCCCGCGGCACCGACTAAGAGGCTGATGACATCGCCAGGAGGGCATCCAGGCGGCTGCCTCAGGAGCCTGGCATTTTCGAGGAACGGCTCTTCAAGCCCTCGGCGGCACCGTCACTATCAAGCACAACACAACCTCGGGAGGAACTCCCTCAGCCGCCTGCCACAGGAACCCTGGCCTGTGGCCCGACCTCTGGAGCGCGCTTGCTCCTGGCGCTGGAGCCTCAGGAGGGGTGCTGGACCACGGAATTCAAGGACTACCTGATGCAAGGGACGCTGCCAGAGAAAGAGGAGGACGCAGAATGTGTGGCTCGGCAGGCCATGGCCTACTACATCCAAGACGGAGAGCTCTACCGGAAGCGGCCAAATGATGTTTCCCTGCATTGCATCTCCAGGGAACAGGGGATGGAGTTGCTAACTGACATACACGGAGGAGATTGCGGACACCACTCATCATCACGGACCCTTGTCGGCAAGGCATTTCGCAGCGGGTTCTACTGGCCTACGGCACTCAATGACGCGATCGAGCTGGTGAAGGCCTGCGAAGCCTGCCAGTTCCACGCCAAGCAAATCCATCAGCCGGCTCAGGGCCTGCAGACCATCCCACTCTCATGGCCATTCGCGGTCTGGCGGCTGGATATCTTGGGCCTGTTTCCTCAAGCGCCTGGGGGCTACCGCTACCTCTACGTCGCCATCGACAAGTTCACCAAGTGGGCGGAGGTGGAAGCCGTCCGCACCATCCCAGCTGGTTCTACAGTCAAGTTCGTCAAAGGCCTCGTGAGCCGATTCGGGGTCCCCAATTGCATCATCACCGACAACGGTTCATAGTTCACCAGCAATCTCTTCAAAACATATTGTGCTAACCTTGGAATGCAGATATGCTATGCTTCGGTGGCACACCCCCGGAGTAATGGCCAGGCCGAGCATGCCAACGCGGAGGTCCTGAAGGGCCTCACAACCAGGACCTTCAAAAATAAGCTGGAGGCCTGCGGCAGGGGCGGTACGATGAGATCCAGTCCGTGCTGTGGTCCATCCGCACTACCGCCACCAAGTCGACCGGCGAGACCCCGTTCTTCCTCGTCTACAAAGCAGAGGCGGTCCTCCCTCACGAGGTTAGGCGTTGCTCCACGCGGGTCCTAGTGTTTGATGAAGCGCAACAGGACACCATGTGGGGGATGGACCTCGTGCTAGGGGAGGAGCACCGTCGAGAAGCCACGCTACGAGCAGCAAGATACCAGCAGGCCGCGGCGGTATCATTGCCGCAACATCCGCCCCAGGACTCTTGAGGTAGGTGCCTTGTTCTCGCATGAGCTAATCATGATGGATGAGCAAGGGCGTGCCACATGGTGCCCCCGTGGCCACGGGAACCGCGTGCCGGCTGTCTTTCTTCAAGATCTTTGCATGAGAAGACTGGGCACGGCTCTGTGCTCGGGTCCGTCCCTGCAGCGTCGACAAATCCAGCAGCTGAGCTCTGTGTGGCGGGCCAGCCCCGTTCATGTCACCTCCTGGGGTCGTTGGTGTCTTGCCTTCTCATGCAATAGCCTCAAGAAATTCATTCGGCGTAGGCTGCCTAACCATCTCACAGGACCAATTCAAGCATCCCCAATCAAGCCCAGGCCCAACCCGCCTTGAGGTAGGGCCTCGTGAGTCCCGCGCTAGCTCACGGGTGCCCATATACACCTTTTTCTCCAGCCCTGCCGTGCAAGCCACATGCCAGGTCGGGGCTGTACACGCCCTGGGGGCTCTCCTCAGAGGGAGCCCCCTCCAACGGACCAGTGGAAGCACCATTCTCCGCGCTGGCCGTCGACACTATCGAGGAGCGGCTATGCCCATGCAGGAGCGGAATCGCTATGCTCTACGCTGGTGATAAACAACTGGGGTGGTCTCACGACCGCATCAACCTCAGGGAGCCTCCGGGCTCCGTGACTAGCCTCACCATGCTACTCTCCCCCAGGAAGGTAGCGCGAGGGGGCTGGGCACAAGGGCTACGCTCAGGTCACGCGTGGCGCACCCGACCTCACTAGGCCTCATGGGCCTGGTCTTTGCGCACCCCTCCCAAGCGAGAGCTCGGCGAGGGAAAGGTAGGATGGTCTATTCGTACGTCAAGGGGGACTCCAGAGCATCGTGACTCAGGAGCCTAACTGATCAAGTAGCCCCTCACCTCTTGGGCTCATCCTGGTGATCAAGACGACCCAATGACGACTGAGGTATGCGCGGGGCCGGGCCCTGCCGATGCAGAATGCCAAGACCTGGTTGTCACCCTTTTCTTTTAAGCCGTTCATACGTCAAGGGGGACTCCTGAGCATCACGACTCAGGATCCTAACTGGTCACGTAGCCCCTCACCTCTTGGTCTTGTCCTGGTGATTCGGACGACCCAACGACGGCTGAGGTATGCGTGGGGCCGGGCCCTGCCGACGCAGAACACCAAGGCTTGCCCCTGCATCTTTCCTAAGTTGTTCCCACGTCAAGGAGGACTCCTGAGCATCACGAATCAGGAGCCTAATTGGTCACGTAGCCCCTCACCTCTTGGGCTCGTCCTGGTGATCCGGACGACCCAATGACGGCTGAGGTATGTGCGTGGTCGGGCTCTGCCGACGTAGAACAATAAAGCAAACCGAAAAGCTGAAGGAGCATAATCTAGTTATTACAAGACATATTGTTCCAAGCAAATAGTTTTAAACGCCTCCCCGAGGCATGTCGCATGGTCCAGGATAAAAAGGTGAAAAGCAGAATCTCGGAAGCCACCTCTTCAGACCTGGGCGTCACCACCGCTTGCCAGAGGAACCTCGTCGCCAGGCGCGTCGCTTGTCCCACCAGCTTCACTTGGAGGACAACCCACCATGTACTTGTTCAGCATGGAGTGCACGAAGCCCTTCACAGCTGTCGGCATTCTGGGAACAGGGGTACCCAGACTTGCCTGCCTGCGGCGTGGCTCAAGGAGTGGCCCAGTACGGCCCTTCTTCATCAACACATGCTCAAGACCCTCGCAAGGGGCCAAGCCTCGCGGGGCGGACGACAGGAGGCTTCCTCAGGCGCGGCCTCGTCAGGCTGGCTCACGAGGAGGCGGAGAGATCAAGGCGGGGTACCTCACGAGGTGCCCATGACGTAAGCCATGAAGACCAAGGCCAGGCGGGCGCCAGGCGGGCGCCGGCCTGCGCAGAGTCCTTGTTTCCCCTTTGGTGCAAAGGGGGCAAGCGCATGCAAGGGTATCAAACAAAGTCAACCTTTTCGGTGCAACAAGACTGAGGGAGTCCTGGACTAGGGGGTGTCCGAGTGGCCGAACTATCATCATTGGCCGGACTCCAAGACTATTAAGATACAAGATTGAAGACTTCGTCCCGTGTCCGGATGGGACTTTCCTTGGCGTGGAAGGCAAGCTTGGCAATACGGATATGTAGATCTTCTATCATTGTAACCGACTCTATGTAACCCTAGCCCTCTCCGGTGTCTATATAAACCGGAGGGTTTTAGTCCGTAGGACGAACAACAATCATACCGTAGGCTAGCTTCTAGGGTTTAGCCTCCTTGATCTCGTGGTAGATCTACTCTTGTACTACCCATATCATCAATATCAATCAAGTAGGAGTAGGGTTTTACCTCCATCGAGAGGGCCCCAACCTGGGTAAAAACATCGTGTCCCTTGTCTCCTGTTACCATCCGCCTAGACGCATAGTTCGGGACCCCCTACCCGAGATCCGCCGGTTTTGACAGCGACATTGTTGCTTTCATTGAGAGTTCCTCTGTGCCGTCGCAATCAGGAAGGATGCCTCGTCCCGTCTTTAAAGACGGTACCGTTGCCAAAGGAGCTTTGGCCATCGGCCAAACTATCCTGCTAGGTGGTTTTCTTATGACCGCCTGTTCGGCCGCCGCGCCGACGATGACCTCTCGGGTCATCAAAAGCGATCTTCACGTCAACTCGGAACTCGCCGAGCAGCTAGATCCGATGGAGCTCTCCTCCGTAAACGAGCTCTTGGATCGCATCGCCGCCCTGGGAGTCGCTACAGACTACAATCAGATTGGGCCTAAAACCGATCTGAGAGAGATCAACTCTTCCCAGGCTACCCACCACGTTGCTGTGGTGGAGGAACAACAAGGCAACTCTTCTTCTACATTAAGGACAAGCTATGTCCGAATTCCCGACCCCTCCATGCCGGATTCCCGCGGAGGAACGGACGTCGATGAAACCCTGAACCTAAAGTCAGGCAGCGGGCCGGACTCGTTGGACAACATCCAACAAGCCAAACTTCCAAGTTCGGAAACTTTCCGGCCCCTGAGTCTTAGATTGGACGGGGTTCCGAATTTAATTCCACCCGCCCACCCAAACACAAGCGATCTATCTCGAATCCGGCAAGATCCCGCTGAAACAGTACATCATTACTGGGCCAGATTCCTCCTGGTTAGGGACAGGATAAAGGACTGCCGTGAGGAAACTTCAATCTCAATTTTCTGCAACAATTGCACGGACAAGGGAATCATGAACGCCATAATTCGTCGCGAAATTACACGCTTCGCCGACCTGGCGTCCATAGTACAGAAGTACTATGTGATGGAGAGCGCCTGGAAAACCGAAACCAAATTTTGGGAAAATCCGGCTCCGAACACAACACTAGTCCGAAATAAAAGGGTGCATCATATTCAGACACCTGGGTTAAAAACCAAAAAGCAAAAAACCCCTAAAGGGCATGGAACCGTACTGGAGGGATGGCTCAGCGGACCCTGCAAAATCCATAGTACAGAGGGCGCCACTCCAACACATAGCCTTCGAGCATGTTGGATACTACGGCAGGTGGCCAAAAGTGGCGAAGAGTTTCTAGCCCAGAGAACCAGCCCAGCGGTACTAGTATGGTATTAACAGTCTTCGAGACTTTCGCATCAAACAATATGCGAAAACGAACACTCCACAGCCTTGCCGAAGTCTACCAAATAGCAATAATAAATCCATGGAGTGACATGGCTATTACCTTTAATGCCAGTGACGAACCTAAATTCTGAACAGCCCGAGCACCAGCCGCATTGGTCCTCAGTCCAATAGTGGACGGCTTTCGCCTTACTAAGGTACTCATGGATGGCGGCAGCGGATTAAACCTCATCTACGAGGAAACCCTTCGAAAAATGGAAGTAGACTGGAGCCGCATTGAGCGAAGCAACACAACCTTCAGAGGAATAATCCCTAGTCGGGAAGCATGATGCACAGGAAAAATCACACTAGATGTGGTATTCGGCTCGTCGAACAACTACATGTCCAAGGAGATCACGTTCCATTTGGCCCCATTCAGCAACGGATATCACGCTTTATTAGGACGAGAGGCATTCACAATTTTTCAAGCTATACCCCATTACGGGTACATGAAGCTCAAAATGCCCGGGCCCAACGGAATCATCACCCTTGCTAGTGATCCGGACGTAGCACTCCGCGCCGAAAATAAGACAGCCGCACTAGCCCTTGAGGCGCTATCTGAAGCCCTAGCGGCCGAGGAACTCACAGCACTGCGCTCCACGGTGAACAGGGACGACGTGATACTTGACAAAAGATCAGAGTCCACCTCTTTTAAGCCAGTGGACGAAATAGTCAAATTCCAAGTCCATCCAACGGACCCTACAAAAACGGCCTCCATTGGGGCACAATGAAACCCTGATGTAGACGCTGCACTACGAGAATTCCTACGGGAAAATTGGGATATTTTTGCCTGGCACCCTTCAGACATGCCAGGAATCCCACGCCGGCTGGCAGAGCACAGCCTAAATATCCTAAAAGAATTCAAGCCAGTCAAACAGGCTCTTCGGCGATTTTCCGAACCCAAAAGACAGGAAATGGGAGAGCAGCTAGCCAAACTATTAGAAGCCGGATTCATCAGAGACATAAAACATCCGGACTGGCTAGCAAACCTGGTAATGGTAACAAAGAAGGACAAATCCTGGCGCCTGTGTGTCGATTTCAAGGACCTTAACAAGGCTTGCCCAAAGGATCCCTTCCCCCTTCCCCGCATTGATCAAATTATCGACGCTACCGCACGACACGATTCATTGTGCTTCCTCGACGCATACTCCGGCTACCATCAAATCAAGACGGCAGAGCCAGACCAAGCCGCAACGGCATTCATTACTCCATACGGACCATTCTGCTTCAACACAATGCCCTTCGGGCTCAAAAACGCCAGCGCAACATACCAGCGCATGATTCAGACATGTCTAGCAAACTAGATCAGCAAAACAGTGGAGGCATATGTAGATGATGTGGTTGTCAAATCCAAACACGTTGAAACTCTAGTAGACGACTTGAGGCTCACATTCGACAATCTCCGAGCATATGACATTAAGCTCAACCCGGAAAAATGCGTCTTCGGCGTGCCAGCCGGAAAGCTCTTGGGCTTCATTGTATCCGGTAGAGGAATTGAAGCAAACCCAGCCAAGATCCGAGCTCTGTCACAATTGGATATCCCAAAAGACCTCAAGCAAATACAAAAATTGACTGGATGCATGGCGGCTCTAAGCCGCTTCATCTCCCGCTTAGGAGAAAAGGCATTACCCCTTTATCGCCTCCTGCGGCGCACCGAACACTTCGAGTGGACGGATGCCGCCATGGCTGGACTCGAAGAAATAAAGGCCATATTGGCAACAAATCCGGTCCTGGCCGCGCCCAACGTGGGCGAACCAATGCTATTATATATCGCGGCAACACATCAAGTTGTAAGCGCGGTTCTCGTCGTCGAACGAGAAACGGACGGACATAAGTTCCCTCTTCAAAAACTAGTGTACTACGTATCCACTGTCCTAACTCCATGCAAATCCTGGTATCCACATTATCAAAAGATAGCGTACGCAGTGTTCATGGCATCCCGGAAGCTCCGACACCACTTTCAAGAGTGTTCGATAACAGTAGCCTCCGAAGTACCTCTCAATGACATTATAAACAACCGCGACGCGACCGGCAGGATCGCAAAATGGGCCATCGAGCTCCTACCATTCGACATAACCTATAAACTACGGCGAGCTATCAAGTCGCAAGTTTTGGCCGACTTCATCGCCGAATGGACTGAAGCTGAACTCCCTAAAGAGTACGACGCATATTCTAACTGGATCATGCACTTCGACGGCTCCAAAATGTTGGCCGGCCTGGGGGCTGGCGTCGTCCTGACGTCCCTAACCGGGGACACAGTCCAATATGTACTTCAGATAATGTACACGGACTCCAACAACGCAGCCGAATACGAGGCCCTTTTACATGGCCTCCGGATGGCGGTCTCCATGGGCATTAAACGCCTAGAGGTGCGAGGGGATTTGAACCTCGCGATATCCCAAATAAATGGAGACTTCGACGCCAAGGATCCGAAAATGGCAGCTTACCGTAACGCCGTTTTGAAAATGTCAGCTCGGTTTGAAGGGCTCGAATTTCACCATATAGCCCGGGATAATAATCAAGCGGCGGACGTATTGGCACGCATCGGCGCAAAGCGCGATGTCGTCCCCCCCAACATCTTCCTGGAACGGCTTTTGAAGCCATCCATACTATGGGAAGGGGAGTCCGGAAATAACAATCCGGACCCAACTGCACTGCCCGACACTGCACATTCTGACACAATCGGTGGTTCTGCCAATGAAACAACACCTTCAGCCCACAAAATAATGGCGGTCATTGCCCCGGGGACCGAGCCATTCCTAGCTTACTTAACTAGGCAGGAACTTCCCGAGGACCAAAACGAGGCCCACTGCATAGTACGGCGATCTAAAGCCTATAAGGTCCATGAGGGAGAGCTTTAAAAGAAAACCACAACCGGAGTCCTTCAAAGGTGCATCTCCGAAGAGGAAGGGCGGAATCTTCTGGCTGAAATTCATGCCGGACTCGGTGGGCACCACGCCGCAGCCTGAGCCCTTGTAAGCAAGGCCTTTCGTACAGGATTTTATTGGCCAACGGCCCGGACAGACGCTCAGGATTTAGTCCAACGATGCCTCGGTTGCGAGCTTTTGCTAATCAAAGCCACATGCCACCCATCGCCCTGAAAACTATACCCATCACCTGGCCGTTCGCGGTCTGGGGGCTTGACATGGTCGAACCCCTTAAAGGGGGAACCCACAAGTAAAAATACCTATTGGTCATGGTGGATAAATTCACCAAATAGATAGAGGCCAAGCTAGTTAAGACGGCCGAATCCGGACCCGTGATAGACTTCATATCAGGGGTAGTACACAGTTACGGTGTCCCCCACAACATCATCACTATTAACGGCACATACTTCACGGCCGACGAGGTTAAACTCTGGTGCAAAAACATGGGCATCAAGCTTGACTACGCTTCAGTCTATCACCCTCAAACTAACGGTCAAGTCGAGCAAGCAAATGGTCTAATCATGAGCGGCATTAAACCCAGACTAGTGCGGTCCCTCAAGGAATCTAACACGCACTGGGTAGAGGAGCTCGACTCTGTACTCTGGGGGCTGCGGGCCACGCTGAATCGCACTACCTGATTCACACCATTTTTTATGGTGTACGGCGCAGAGGCGGTCTTGCCCTGCGACATAATTCATGACTCACCTCGCGTGCGTATGTATGAAGAAAGAGAAGCCGAGCTGGATTGGCAGGACAGTTTGGACGCCTTAGAGGAGGAGCGCGATGTGGAAAAAGCTCGTTCCGCATTCTATCAACAGCAGGCTCGAAGATATCAAAGAAGAGAAGTACGGGCCAAAACTTACAATGTTGGCGAACTAGTTCTACGCCTGCGGGACAAGAAAAAGGACAAACTCAAGCCCAAATGGGAAGGTCCCTTCGTCATCGACCAAGTCCTGGCCGGCGGAGCATACCGTCTGTGAAACGCATCGGACAACCGACTCGAGCCGAACCCATGGAACGCAACCCATCTCCGAAGATTCTACGCCTAGCGCTGGACTCTGAGTTCGTCTCCTTCCTCCATCCACATTTTCTACTTTAGCTGTCTTTTGTTTCTCTCTTTCTCCCCCTTTCATTTTTTCCTAAAGCCTTTGGAGGCTGATCTGCGCATTGTTTGCACACACTTGACGTGCTGCTCGCACTCATTATACATGGGGGCTTCTTTAACATAAGATTATTTATACGGGCTTCATGCCCAACACATGTGTCGCACTTCCGCATGTACCTTTTATTCACCATTATATGCATCGATATGACTTAAGTTTTGGCCAAGCTGGGTTGCCTGGCTCCTGTGCTTACCCCTACGTTCCCGATTGTTCGGCTAGGAGGTAAAGGGAGCACCTCTGCGATTGTTACTGCCGGGTCAGCCGGATGTGTACCTCAGACTGGGTGAAGCCGAAAGCTAGCGTTCTTAAGGGAATATTCGGTCGGTGAACTAAAAGACGATTTCTTACCTATTTATTTATCTGCCCCAGATGCTTTCCTGCTTTTTTCGCAGTCCGAACATGCACTTTAGGGCATGCCTCCCAGGGAAAGGAACCCCTAACGGAACTATTCTCCCTGGAAGATGTTTCTTACTAACCATGTAATATAACATAACTAGTTGGGCACTTGTCTGACCCCTACGCTTGGTCTCTATGCGTGCCCCAGTTTCTTTTATAACCACAAGGGTATTCGGACACACTCCGGATTGTCGGGTCCCGAGGTTGAAGCGAAAAGGTCCGCAATGACAAACGATCTACAATCCGGCTAGAAGGCATTTTACATGTCATTTTAAATTACATAGTCAAACTGACTGATTGTATTCCTCCTCAATACCATCTAACAGGCTGTCTAGTTTACAGTCCCGCTGGGAATACTTTGCGGCCAACTCTACTTGGCCGTACATTAAGCTCATAGGGATCTCCTTCCCATCGGGCCCCATAGGTCCGACCTCGGCCATGTGGTTGGGATCGGCCTTCGTGTACCTCGTCTTCACCATGGCCCAGGCCTCCCTGGCGCCTTGACGGCAGGCTGATATCTTCCACAGACGGAAGCGCCGCTGTGCTCCCTGAAGCTTCTCCACAAGCCCTCCAAGACCCTCGGGTAGGGAGACGGATGGCCATAAGGCCTGGGCGATGCCGCTCATCACCTGCCGAACTCGTTCGTGCAGTTGCAACAGCTCAGGAAGTTGGTCACCCGTTGAACCGGGCATTTCCTCAGCAGGACGGCCTGTGAGCATACCTACAGACATATTCTGGTTAATCGACTTCCTCGTCGAACTCTTGTTTTCAAAAGTTCGTTCAAGCACTTACTATAAATGCCGCGATGAAGCCGCATATTCTCCTTCACGGGGTAAGACAGTTGGACCCGAACATCTTTTAGTTCCTCGCCCAGCTGAGTGTTGGCATCTTGGAGGTTATTTTTCCCCTGCCGCACCCTTGTCAGCACCTTCTCGCCGGCCTTTAGCTGGCGTAGTAGCTGCTGCTTGTCCGGATCTAGTCAGGCACCATCTGTAATATTATTGTCACACTTATACACACGCCGCACTTCACAAACTACTTATCTTTCGAAGTATGTATTACCAGAGAGGGTCTCTGTGGCTCCCCCTGCGGCGGCAAGTGCGGCCTCAAGTTGGGCCTTGCACTCTTGAAGCTCCTGGGACAGGTGGGTATTCTTCTCCGTAAGATCCTGCATAACAAATGATCCTTAAATCAGTTATCCTAACTATTTTAAGTCTCAGGGGCTACTGGCGTATATAACTGTCAAAATACTTCACCCGTATGTCTTTCACATACTGCTCCGTGGCTCTGGCTAGACCATCTTGAGAAGCATGGAGGTGCGCATCACCCGAATTAAAGGCATTTAACGCCTTGGGGGAGAAGCATGCGTCACGAAGAACTGTCCGGCGGCGCCTGTGATTCATGGCACTCTCCACCTCAGATCTGGTGGCGGACAACCTGTCGGCATCCTCCGTTGAAGGAGCACCCGACGTGCGCCTTCCGTTCGCCTCCCCCTCCGGACCTGGTGTTGGAGCCTGGCCGGTGGAGGCGGGATTGGCAACCTCTCCGGGCACAGTCCGGCGAGCGCTCTTTCTCCTGAAAAAACCATGAGTGTTAGTATGCCTTCTAGGAATCTTTTCCGGAAACATGGGGGCGCGCCATACCGTTGCGGCGACGTCTCGATTCGCGCCGCACTTCTTTTCCGCCTGCTGGGCCGAGCTGCCCCTTGTTGGTCAGCCGCCGCGGGTTCGGCTTCCCGCCTCAAAGCCACCTCCTGTGGAGCACCATTGGTATACGGTGGTTAGAAATAATCATGGACGAGTAATGGTATCAGGACTCCGGTCACAGTTACCTGGTAAGCCGGAGATATACCGGGGTAGTCGATCGCAATGGCGACCAAAGCATTGTCCATGCTAAGTTGGTGGAACACCCCATCGATCAGCTCCACCTTTATGTCCGGATCCTCTTCGGAGGCCGGATCAAGAGATCGGTCTGGATCCTCTGGTTGTGGAGCCAGGCTGTGTATATCCTCTACGGCCCGGCGCAGTTCCTGCGTCGAAATCACAAAGTGAGACACTTAACTTTGGGAATATGGATCGGATAGACAAACGTCCGCTTACCCAGCTCCGAGGGTTGTTCATCGAAAATCCATTCAATGGACTCGCACGGAGGAAGTCCTCCTTCTCCCCCTTGTACAAGCCGGACAGGATCTTCACCAGATCGGCAACCGATCCCGGCCCCTTGCGGCCATGACGGGTGGCATCATCCTCCCCGTTGAAATCCGACATGGGGTGGCCCCTATATTGGAGCGGCTGCACCCCTTGCATGATGAATGTGGCCATGACTCCAATCATGGTTAATCCGGAATGAGCCAATAACCTTATTCGGCCCATCAAATATTGAACGTCCCTATCATTCTCCCGTTGAGGGCTCCGTGGGCGCCAACTCAGGCGTTTCTTCAGAGGAGCGTTGCTGAACTCCGGGAGGTCGATCCGAACTGGGTCCGGCAGCGGGGCGTCTTCCACATAAAACCATTCCGAAGGCCAGTCTTCGGACGCCTTCTTCGGGGTTCCGGATAGATATCCGGTCCAGGCGATGCGCCATATTTCGGCTCCGCCCACTTGATATATCGACCCCTCGTGAGAACGGGGTACGAGGCAGAAAAATCTCTTCCACATCGCAAAATGGGCCTCGATGCCCAAGAACAGCTCGCAAAGGGCTACAAAGCCCGCGATGTGCAGGATGGAGGAAGGCGTGAGGTGGTGAAGCTGGAGTCCATAGAACTCCAGGAGCCCCCGGAGAAACGGATGTACGGGAAATCCGAGTCCCCTTATTAGATAAGGGCTGAAGTATACCCGCTCTCCTTTGGAGGGATTGGGGATGCTCTCCGCCTGCTTTCCGCCCTTGTAAGTGGCAAGTCCGGCTCGAACCGGAACCATAAAGGCGGGGGGAAGAAATCCCTCAGCTTGGAGCGTCACTAGCTCACTATGCGGGACTGAGCATCTCCCCCAATCTCCTGGCTAAGGGCTGGGAGCGCGAGAGGAGGAGCCGCGTCGACTATCCATGATGGAATGGATTTTTGGTCAGAGGCGCTCCGATGAATACTCGCGGAAGGAGGATGGTGTGATTCGGATCTAGATCCTCGCCTCTCTTTATAGGCGGCTTATTCGCGCAACTAGGGGGTAAAATGTAAAAATACCCTGGCCTTTCGCATTCGCACGACACATGGAAGATGGCTATTATTAGACGTGGAAGCCAAGGAGCGTAGCATTTATAAGAAGCCGGACACCATTTGGTGAGTACATGGAATTTGGAGAAGAACCCACCTTGCAATGCCGAAGACAATATGCGCGCCGGACTCGTCGTCATTGAAGCCTGGTTCGGGGGCTACTGAGGGAGTCCTGGACTAGGGGGTGTCCAGATGGCCGAACTATCATCATTGGCCGGACTCCAAGACTATGAAGATACAAGATTGAAGACTTCATCCCGTGTCCGGATGGGACTTTCCTTGGCGTGGAAGGCGAGCTTGGCAATACGGATATGTAGATTTCCTACCATTGTAACCGACTTTGTGTAACCCTAGCCCTCTCTGATGTCTATATAAACCGGAGGGTTTTAGTCTGTAGGACGAACAACAATCATACCATAGGCTAGCTTCTAGGGTTTAGCCTCCTTGATCTCGTGGTAGATCTACTCTTGTACTACCCATATCATCAATATCAATCAAGCAGGAGTAGGATTTTACCTCCATCGAGAGGGCCCGAACCTGGGTAAAACATCGTGTCCCTTGTCTCCTGTTACCATCCGCCTAGACGCAAAGTTCGGGACCCCCTACCCGAGATCCCCCGGTTTTGACACCGACAAAGACCAAGACCAGCAGGGCGGCAGAACGGAGGTCATCGTGGAGCCCAAGCCAGCGTCATCGTCAGGGTCTTTTGGCAGGAGAGGACCAACTTTAGTCAAGATAAGTGTACTAGATGTTCCCCTTCAAAATGGCCAATTGTTGGTGCCCTTCCCGCTCAATATTTGGGAAGAGGCCCGGGGCCTTCGCCTATAAATAGGACTAGCCACCCACAGGGTAGAGGCATCTTGATCAGCATCTAGAGAGCAACCAGAGAGAGAGAGGCGACTGAACTCCCCTAGCAGTTTGTCTCACCAACCAAGAACAGACCCTTGCGAGGTTGTTCTTCCCTTGTATTGTTCCTCGCCAGCCCCATAGGCAATCCACACACCACAAACTGGAGTAGGGTATTACACCACAATGGTGGCCTGAACCAGTATAAATCTTGTGTCCCTTGTGTTGTTCTTCGAGTAGTCTAGATCCTACCGAGGCAGTGAAACATGGGTAGGCTGAGGGTGTGATCTCCGCGTGCACTCCAGTGTTCGAACCTCAAGGGTCTGCCGGAACCCGAAATCCGACAACAGCAGCAGCAACAGCATCCCGGGAGTCGGTGTTCATCGGAGGAAGGAAGGAGGAGAGATTGGAGCTGGCATCCTGGAGATAAAGATGGCCGAAGACGCACGTCAGAGTCGAGGAAGAAAGTGAGCGTGCCTCGCCTTCCACTAGGGACGTAAACCCGCCGACAACATCTTTGAGCACCGCCACAACTTTAGGAAGCAAAGCGGCAGGGCTATCCCTCGGGGTTGTCACCACCACCCTTCCCGAGGGACCATCGCCAAAGAGCGCCTTCTGGGCCTTGTGGAAGCGCGCCTCAAGGGAGGAGAGGGTGTCGCATTCCATGGAGGCCACCTTCTTGGCCTTGATCAGGGCCGCCCGGGCTACTTCCGCCTCCTCCTTCAGCTTTGTCAGGCGGTCGCACTCTCCTGCCTGCTCCGAGGCCATCTTCTTCACCTCGGTGTCCCGGCTGGAGACGACAGCCTCCTGGGCCTTCACCCTCTCCTCGCGCTCTTGGAGCTGGCTGGCCTTGGTGGCCTGCTGATCCTGGAGGGTGCTCAGATCAGCATCCATCACACGGCACCGGTCCTCACCTGCTGTGGCCTCCTTCCGCGCCAGGTCACGCACCGTGGCGGCCACTCCAAGCACCTTCTGGGCCTCCTCCACAAAGCCCCAAGCCGTGCGGACATACGCATCAGCCTTGAGCCAACCAGATATCAACCCTAGGCGCCCTCACGCCGAACAACAATCCGGACCCTGAAGCTCACCCTGGAGGAGGTCCAGTGCCGCCCTTGCCAGGGTCCCGGAGGGAGCAGGAACACCATGACTCGGCCACGTGCTGGGCAAAGGAGGAGACGCCCTCGGCATCAACTTAGAAGAAACCTCAGCCTCATGAAGGACCGGGGGCTCCGGAGGCTAGTTGTCCTCAGCAGCCGCGGCAAGACTTGGTGCCGGAGGAGTCAGGCCTGCCGAGAGCACCGGTGTCGGTGTCAAAACAGGCGGATCTCGGGTAGGGGTCCCGATCTGTGCATCTTAGGCTGATGGTAACAGGAAGCAAGGGACACAATGTTTACCCAGGTTCGGGCCCTCTCGATGGAGGTAAAACCCTACTTCCTGCTTGATTAATATTGATGATATGAGTAGTATAAGAGTAGATCTACCACGAGATCATAGAGGCTAAACCCTAGAAGCTAGCCTATGATGATTATGATTGTGATTGTGATTGTCCTTCTAAGGACCAACCACTCCGGCTTATATAGACACCGGAGATGGCTAGGGTTTACATGGAGTCGGTTACAAGGAAGGAAACATAATATCCGGATGGCCAAGCTTGTCTTCCATGCAAAGGAGAGTCCCATCCGGACACGGGACAGAGTCTGAAGTATCGTATCTTCACGCTCCAATAGTCCGGACGAAGTATATAGTCCAGCCGTCCGGATACCCCCTAATCCAGGACTCCCTTAGTAGCCCCTGAACCAGGCTTCAATGACGATGAGTCCGGCGCGCAATATTGTCTTCGGTATTGCAAGGCGGGTTCCATCTCCGAATACTCCAAAGTACTTGTTACGACGAATAGTGTCCGGCTTCCCATCAATGTTGTACTCCTCGGCTTCTGTCCCTCAATAATGACCATCTCCACGTGTCGAGCGAATGCGAGGAGCTGAGGCATTTTTGCATTTGCCACCCTGATCCTTCGGGCTAACCATCTATTTGAAGAGACGGGGATTCTCAGATCCAAACCTCACTCTCCCCCCTCGAGCAAGCATCAATAGAGCACTCCGGAAAAACCATTCCAACATGGCCGGTCGTTACAGCTCTTCTTCTCGCTCTCCTCGCTCCAAGCCGGGGGACTGGGAAGAGTGTTCAGTTCCTCATAACCGTTTGATAGATTTACAAACCCAAGGGTTTCTCCCACCGGCGTTCATGGTACCCGTCCGAGCTAGAATAGCCACCTATAATGGCGGAGAACAAGCGGAGGGATCTCCTAATCCATCTCCAGAGGAGCGAATATGCCTCATCCCGCATCTGCTAAGAGGCGTCGGGTTTCCCATCCACCTGTTCCTTCGCGGGCTCCTGGAGTTCTACGGCCTCCAGTTGCACAACTTTACCCCTGCCTCTGTGCTACATATAGCCGGATACGTTGCCCTTTGTGAGCTATTTCTAGGCTGCGAGGCTCACTTCAGGTTATGGAAGAAGCTGTTCTGCCTTGTCCCTCGCAACCAGGAAGAATCCCTATGTCAAGTGGGCGGGGCCGAAGTATGGCGCATTACCGAGACAGGATACCTATCCGGCACTCCCAAGAAGGCACGAGAGAACTGGCCTTCGGAGTGGTTTTACGTTGATGATGTTCCCCTTCCGGATCCAGTCCGGATAGGTCTCCCCAAGTTCAGTAACGCCCCGCCGAGGGCACGTCTAAGCTGGCGCCCCCGGGGCCCCCAAGAGGAGGATACCAGGGAAATACACTTCCTGATGAGCAGGATAAAGTTACTGGCCAAATCCGGACTGATGATAGTTGAGGTTATCGCAATATGCATAATGCGGGGAGTGCAACCGCTTCAATATCGGGGGAAGCCCACGTGGCACTACAACGGGGAAGATGATGCCACCTGCTGTGGCCGTAAGGGTCCGGACTCCGCCACTGCTCTGGCAAGGATATTGTCCGATTTATACAAATGAGAAGAGGAAGAATTCCTTCACATTAAACCGTGGGATGGATTCTCCATGTACAACCCCCCAAACTGGGTAAGTCGTCATTCCTTTCCCCGCTTCACTTATTGTGGTGTTCTTCGCTAAGATTATCGGCCTCGATATTTCCGAGCAGGAACTGAGGAGGGCCGTAGAAGGAATCTCCAGCCCTTCCCCGCAGCCAGAGGACCCCGGAAGGGCCCTCGATCCAGGACTCGAAGAAGATCCGGATATTACCATGGAGCTTGTCAACGGGATATTTTACCAGGCGAGCTGTGATGGCGCCTCAGTGGCTATTATTGCCGACTATCCCGGACTGCTACCTACGTCGCATGTAAGCCAAGCCGAAAACTCTATCCTCCGAAGAGGACTCCTTTCTAATGTCATGCCTTACCCCTGAAGTGTCATGTTTTTGCAGAGATGATGGTCGGAGCACGGGGCCGAGCCCCTAGGGACCCGTCGACAACAGGAGTCCGGATCGGGCAGGCTCAAGAGGAAGGCGGTTAGGGTCGAAACGACGCTACAGAGGTAAGGCAAAAACCTGTTCTGCGATTATTGTATTTGAAGTGTAATAGTGCCCTTCATGTCCTGGCAGGAAGAGGAGTAGCCGGACTATATCCGGGGATCCTTCCAATCACGCCTCCACCAGCCGGATTCCAGAACCGACTTCGAGAGAGGAGGCGGACGTGGGGCCGATGCCGCATAGTTCTCCGACACAGGACACAGATATGCTCTCTGCCACGAATTCCGAAGTAGAGAGCGCCATGAATCACCGGCACCGACGGGCCGTACTTCGCAACAACATCTTTTCCGAAGAGGCATTTAATGCTTTCAATTCAGGAGACGCATACATCCGAGCTGCTCAAGGCGGGCTTGCCCGAGTGACGGACCAGTATACCGAAGATATATGGGTAAGAAAATTTGATAAGCATGTATAGCAGTAGCCCCTGAGACTTGAAACGGTTGGAACAACTGTTTTAAGGATCAATTTATGCACAGGTCCTTGTAGATAAGAATGAGCAATTGTCTCGGGAGATGGAGGAGTGCAAGGCCCAGCTGAGGACCACGGTTGCCAAGTTAGGGGGATCCCAGAAGGCCTCATCTGGTAACATTTGTCTCAATTGTAAGAAGATGCACCAGTTAGTAAGTGGCTGGTATGACAAGTCTAATAGAAAATTCTGAAGACAATCCCGGGGTGAATCTGGAGGGCGTAAGAGATGACGAGTCGCATCTCAAAAGGCAGCTAAAGGCTGGCGAGCGCGTTCTTACGCAGGTTAGGCAGGAGAAGAGCAATCTTCAAGATGCCAATGTCCGGCTGGACGTGGAATTAAAAGACGTCCGCGCTCAGCTGCGTACTCCGTAAAGGAGAACAAAAGGCTTCGTCGCATCATTTATTGTAAATGCCCAAACGAACTGTAGTACAGCTGGGCGAGGAAGCATATTGAAAGAATGTTTACTTGCAGGTATGTTAACGGGCCGCCCTGAGGAGGATATGCCCGCGTCTGTAGGCGATTTACTCCAAGACCTCTCACAACTGCACGAGCGAGCTCGGCAGGTGATGCAGGGTGTTGCTCAGGCCTTGTGTGGCCATCAAGCTTCCTGCCGAAGGGCATGGGGGGCTTGTGGGTATGCTTCAAGGAGCACGGCGGCGCTTCCGATTGTGGAAGATATCAGCCTGCCGACAAGGTGCAAGAGAATCCTGGGCTATGGTGAAGACGTGCTACACCAAGCTGGACCCGAACCATATGGCCGAAGTCGGACTGGCGGGGCCAGATGGGCAAGAAATTCTCGTGAGTCTGGTGTATGACCAGGTAGCATTAGCCGCAAGGTATTCCCAATAGGATTGTAAGCTAGATAGTCTGTTGGATGGTATAGAGGAGGAATATAGTCAGTCCAAGTGACTATGTAATTCAATGGACATAAGTAGTCCCTAGCCGGATTAAAATCATTTGTCATGGCAGACATTTTCGCTTCAGCCCCCAGATCCTACAGTCCGTGGTGTGTCCGAATACCCGCTCAATTATACAGAACCGGGGTATGTGTGGAAACCAGGCGTAGGGGTCATAAGTGCTTGAACAGACAAGTACCCAACTAGTTATGTTATATTACATGGGTAGTAAGAAACATCTTCCAGGGAGAATAGTTCCGTTAGGGGTTCCTTTCCCTGGGTAAGCATGCGACGATGCACATGTCCGGACTGCGAACAAGGACGCAGGATACAAAACTTCTGGGGATTTACGTTGTAATAAACGAATACATCTTTTGTTCACCAACCGAATATTCCCTTAAGGACGCTAGGTTTCGGCTTCACCCAGTCTGAGGTACACATCCGGCTGAACCGGCAGTAACAATCGCAGAGGTGCTCCCCTTATGCCCTAGCCGAATTAACAGGAACGTAGGGCATAAACACAAGAGCCAGGCAACCCAGCTTGGCCACATCTTAAGTCATATCGATGCATATAATGGTGAAGAAAAGGCACATATGCCAAAAGGAACGCATATGTGATGGGCAAAAGGCCATTAGAGTAATTATTTTTAGCTTCCGTATAGGAAGCCCCCAGGTATTGCTTACACACATAGTGCGGGCGGAGTGATCCGAGCGTCCGTACTGTATTAAATACTTTGTGTGAAGAGGCAAAAAGGTCGAGAAAGCAAAAGGGAGGGAGCATAATAAAAAAGGAGGGGGGTAAGGAGACGAACACTAAGTTCGGCGCTAGGAGTAGAATCTCCAGAGTTTGGCCGCGTTCCATGGGTTCGGCTCGAGTCTGTTATCGGATGCATTACGTAAGCGGTATGCTCCTCCGGTGAGAACTTTATCAATGACGAAGGGACCTTTCCACTTGGGTTTGAGCTTGTCCTTCTTCTTCTCCGGTAGGCGTAGAACGAGCTCGCCAATATTATAAGTTTTGGCCCGCACTTCTCTGCTTTGGTACCGTCGAGCCTGCTGCTGATAGAATGCAGAGCGGGCTTGTCAGGACCAGATTTCGGGATATTAATTTCCCAGAAAATGCCCTTATGCTCACCAGCCCCAGGATTACTGTTAGCTGGTGAGACACAAACTTGATACAATAACTCCAAGCAAATTACATGATACGTAGTAGAAGACCATTCTAGCCTATGGGTACAACGCAAGGTTTCTAGTGGTTGCTGGCGGAAACGGTTTGTAGTCATCAGCGTCTGTGGAACTCCATTTCCCACGGGAATAGCTGACCAGGTTAACGCCTATCTTCACGAGGCTGCTATCACCATTGATTAGGTCCCGGGGCTGTCATCTCGTTGCTCCTCTCCGCGCAAGAAATCTGGCCAAGACAATAGCCAGGGACAAGCCAGTGAGTACTTTGAATGTACTCGCAAACATTTTGAACACGGGTATAATATAACAAACGATAATCATGCTCTGAAATATTCTATGATCACAACGTCAGTCCCAAAAATATAATCCATGATGAACGCAGACAAGTTATTCACGCAACACATGAATAATGCAATAGGAGAGTAGAAATAGAATGCCTCAGTCGGGCGTCTGAGCGACACCATAGAAAGGGCTCATAAGTGAATTAAATAACAAGCGTGCCACAGTTGGGCATCTGTGCGACGCCACAGAAAGGGCTTATAGGGTAAATGCATAACAAGCATGCCATAGTCGGGCGTCTCAGCGACACCACATAAAGGGCTTATATGGTAAATAAATAGCAAAACATGCCACAGTCGGGCGTCTATGCGACACCACATAATGGGCTTATAGGTAAATAAATAATAAACATGCCATAGTCGGGCGTCTATGCGACACCACATAAAGGGCTCAAAATAATCACAGTGAATATCTCGGAGGTAGAACCATCCCAGAGATACTCCATAAATCAAATAATGAACATCGTTAGTCCATAACAATAATAATCACAATACATCATATGTCACTGGTCAAGATCAAAGTTCTGACTTAGTTGTTTTTCCTCCGAAGATCGACACTAAGACCGACACTTGACCCAACCCAGACTGTAGTCCTTAACCATGGACATGGCTACTCGAATAGATATAATCTCTGCAGAGGGTGTCCTCTTTACCCATGAGTAACGGATTCCTTTAGTCCATCGGGACTGATTCCGTCTACGGTCTTTTAATTGAAAACTCACCTGACTTGCACACACCAGCTTAACTTACCGATATCTGGAATCACCCACGACACTCATTAAGCAAAACTCTAAGTGGGGAGGCTACAACCTCGATTAGCATGGGATCACAAAATTTATATCGTGCGCAAACTGGGGAAGCTACCCCCTCGGCTACAACCGAAACACCCATGCCCCCTGATCGGATGACTGGCTTTAATCCATGGCCGAGGTACCCTCATCCTGACCCCTCTGTACGGTGTGTGCTTGAAAGGGGTTGACAACTTACTAAACGGTACCATACCTATGGCAGGGACATGTGGTAGTACGAAACAAGTGTGGGGGTTACTGGAACAAGACTCGATCTATGGTCGACTCAGGAGGTTTAAGTATTCTCTGCATGGTTAGCATAACCAGTATACTTTCAACCAACAGACACAACCACCACTCATCATGCCTCACTGTGCCGTACCGGACACAACCGACTCAACGACCGGAGACAAGCTCGTGTCCACCCAAGACAGAGACTTTCCCGGGTTCCTTCCGGTATGCATGAGAGGCATGTGAGGGTGACTACTATCCCAACATATCAAACTCCAATAGCAAGAATCATCAATATGCACTCGTGACTTTGAACATATCATCACAAAAGAAAATAATGAAAACTCCGAGACGAGAAGTGTTGTAACCGTATCAAACAACACACGACGATATTATGCCAGGGTTCAGAATTCTTGCCTTCAAGTGGTGGGGAGGCAGGGTGCATTCCAAAACTTTGAAAGTTTTCTCCTCTCTCCAAAATCCTATTTAAAAATATTTTTGAATCAATGAATAGTTTCAAAAACAGTACCAAAAAGTTGTTTGAATTGTTTCGAAATAAATCTTAAAATAAACTAGACA
This sequence comes from Triticum timopheevii, assembly GCA_963921465.1. Lineage (NCBI taxonomy): Eukaryota > Viridiplantae > Streptophyta > Magnoliopsida > Poales > Poaceae > Triticum > Triticum timopheevii. Next base: position 244,985,801 of record OY997262.1, on the reverse strand, counting down.
ATATTTGAGAGAGGTAGGAAAAGGAATCAATTCATTTGGAGTTATATTTAAAAAGTTATAGGCAGTCAAAGTTTGGTCAAAAATCTGTTTTTTTAAATAAAACAGAAAAAGAAAAATGTTTTGATTACTGACCACGTCGAAGGCGTACTTTGGTTTTACACCTCCACTTATCCAGCGTGGACGGCGCGCGAGTCACTGACAGTGGGTCCAGCGGGCCCACTGGTCAGGTTTGATTGATCTTCTCTCCCTCCTCTTTCTCTATCCGAGCGGAGGCGGGACTCCGGCGATGCTCGCCGGCGAACGACGGCATCGTTTGAGATACCGAGGGTGGAGATGGATCTGCGGGTCCAGTACGGTCCTCCCGGTGGTCGTTAGTCAGGTGGGGATGGAGGGAGTCGCCGGCGGCGAGCTTCACGGCGGCCGATGGCTTCGGGAGTTTTGGGCGTTTGAACTATGGTGGCTGCCGGTCGTGTTTGAGCAGCTGGGCGGCTCCGCAAGACGAAGGGGAGTCGCGTGGTGGTGTTGGCTGGACGGGGGAGGGCCTGGTTGCGACGAAACAGACCAGAGGGCGGCGGTGGCCGAGCTGGCTGGAGACGGGGAAGACGGCCTCCTCTGGTCGATTGCGAGCTAGGGGAGCACTAGGGGAGTGGCTTGAGCTTGCCTGAGGTCTAGGAGGAGCTCGGGGTCACCATTCTATAGCGTAGCTAGGTCGGTTCCGCCATTGCCGAGGATAAGATCGCCGGCTAACCGTTTCTGCTGCGGCAGGGCATCGTGGCACCGACGAGCACTTGCGGACGAGCGAGAGGATAAGCTCGGACTGCTCCAGGAGCAGCTGGCGCGCGGCTGCGGCTCGAGCGGCGCCGACCGTGGCAGGAGCTCACTGCGGACGCCGGCGTGCCGCCAAGGGGCTCTGACGGCGGTGCTGCAGGGCACCAGGGACAGCTTGTCTCGTACTGGTGAGCGGTCGAGGGTGGGGCGCGGCTCTCAAGGGCGCAACACGGCGGCTCGGTGCACGCGCGTGCAAAACGTGCGCTCTGGGCGCGCCCAGAGCACGCACGCGACGTGTTCGACCGAATGCCAAGGTGGTCTAGAGCGCTCTGGTAAGGCTGGCAACTAACAGGACTTGTCTAGGGTTTGCAAGAAAGCTAATGGACAAGGGGGTTAGGCCAGGAGGCCAAGCTTGCAATGCTAACTAAAAACTATGTCAAAACTGGCCATGCACACAAGGTGTTTGGCAAAATGCCAAAGGCACCTAGGCATTTCTTGGTGTGGTCATAATCTCCAGATTGGGGTCTCTTTAGGAGTAGGTGATGATGGCCAGGTTAGTTCGTCAAGGGAAGAAACTTGTTAGTGCAAATATCTGAGAAAATCAGTTTTTGGCAGAAACTAAAGGCTGTCATTTCATGTACCAAAACTATTCCAAAGGGTTCATGCTCCTAGACTTAAGGGTTTTGCAAGAAGGACTACAAGTAGGAAAAAGTACCATGGGTAAAAGAGCAAGTAAAAACATGGTTGCAGTACAAATCCTCAAGTTGGACCAAAATGAAAAAGAGGTTGATTCACTCAAACATTTTAAAGGACATAACTGGGTTTTTGCATAAAAGTGGATAACATAGTCCTACTGACCTCCCCAAATTTTGGCGGGAGTTTTAAAGAAATATTTAAATAGGTTGTAGTGCAAAATTTCCCACTGGACCAGATTTGAAAATAAGGTGTAGAGCTCAAAATCTCCAATGATCAGAAGATGTTTTTGCACAAAAGTGATTTAGGGACATCATATGTCATCCCCAAATTTTGGTGAAAATTTTGGAGGCATTTATCAAATGGTTGCAGTGCAAAAGAGGCTCCAAAACTTACGAAAAGTCATTTTAAAGGAAGAAGGCTCAGGAAAAACAATTATGCAAATAAAACCGCTGATTAATAATTGTTTTGTTGAGAGAGTATAGAAGTCCAATAACATCTTTGGAAGGTTTCCTCTTGAGGTGAAAACTCCACAATATTAAAGAAAAGGGTTCTGAAATCAACAGAAAATCCAGAGTAAAATTTTTTAAAGTCCTGGCAAAATTTAATAATTAAAACATGGTTAAATTTTTGGGGTGTTACAGGGCTTTTGCGATGTAGAGCTCCTCCTCCAGGGCATCCAAGTTATCCTGCCGATATAACTCGGCTTCCTTCTCTTCGTACATGCATACGCGAGGCGAATCATGTATTATGTCGCAGGGTAATACTGCTTCCATGCCGTACACCATAAAAAATTTAGCTTGGTCTGCAGCCCCCAGAGTACGGAGTCGAGCTCTTCCACCCAGTGCGTGTCTGACTCTGTCAAGGATCGCACTAGTCTGGGTTTGATGCCACTCATGATGAGACCGTTTGCCCGTTCGACCTGGCCGTTTGTTTGGGGATGGTAGACGGAAGCGTAGTCGAGCTTAATGCCCATTTTGCCGCACCAAGTTTTCACTTCAGCGGCTATGAAATTCAAGCCATTATCAATGATGATGCTGTGGGGGATGCCGTATCGGTGTACGACCCGGATATGAAGTCTATTACTGGTCCGGATTCGGCCGTTTTGACTGGTTTGGCTTCTATCCATTTGGTGAACTTATCCACCATGACCAATAAGTATTTTTTCTTATGGCTTCCCCCTTTAAGGGGTCCGACCATATCCAGCCACCAAACCGCGAAGGGCCAAGTTATGGGGATTGTTTGGAGAGCGGTAGGGGGCATATGACTCTGATTGGTAAAGAGCTGGCAACCGACACAGTGTTGGACAAGGTCCTGTGCGTCTGCTCGGGCCGTCGGCCAATAGAAGCCTGTACGGAAGGCCTTGCTGACTAGTGCTCGAGCCGTGGCGTGGTGCCCGCCCAGTCCGGCATGGATTTCAGCCAAGAGCTTCCGCCCTTCCTCTTCGGAGATGCACCTTTGGAGCACTCCGGTCGCACTTTTCTTATAGAGTTCCCCTTCATGGACTTTGTAAGCTTTAGAACGCCGAATGATGCAACGTGCTTCATTTTGGTCTTCGGGGAGATCCTGCCTATTGAGTAGGCCTAGAAAGGCTCAACCCACGGGGCGATTACAGCCATGATTTCCTGGGCCGAAGATGTTATTTCGGTGGTGGAGCCTCCGATTGTGTGTGATAGTTCGGAATCTGGGGGTGTATTCGGATCCATGCTACTATTTCTGGACTCCCCTTCCCATACTACGGATGGCTTGAATAGCCTTTCCAGGAATATGTTAGGTGGGACAGGGTCGCGTTTAGCGCCGATGCGGGCGAGGACATCCGCCGCTTGATTGTTTTCTCGAGCCACATGGTGGAATTCGAGCCCCTCGAACCGAGCTGACATTTTGAGGACGACATTATGGTAGGCCGCCATTTTCGGATCCTTGGAATCAAAGTCTCCATTTATTTGTGATATTGCGAGGTTTGAATCCCCGCGCACTTCTAGGCGTTGAATGCCCATAGAGACTACCATCCGAAGACCGTGCAACAGAGCCTCATATTCGGCTGCATTGTTGGAGTCTGTGTATAATATTTGGAGGACGTACTGGACCATGTCTCCGGTGGGAGACGTCAGGACTACGCCTGCTCCCAATCCGGCCAGCATTTTAGAGCCGTCGAAGTGCATGATCCAGTTAGGGTACGCGCCGTACTCTTTAGGGAGTTCGGCTTCTGTCCATTCAGCGACAGAGTCAGCCAGTACTTGCGACTTGATGGCCCACCATGGTTTGTATGTTATGTCGAACGGAAGGAGCTCAATTGCCCATTTAGCAATCCGGCCCGTAGCGTCGCGGTTATTTATTATGTCACTGAGTGGTACTTCGGAGGCCACCATAATCGAACACTCTTGAAAGAAGTGTCGTAGCTTCCGGGATGCCATGAAGACCGCGTATGCTATTTTTTGATAGTGTGGGTATCGGGATTTGCATGGGGTGAGGACCGTGGATATGTAATAAACAGGCTTCTGGAGCGGGAATTTGTATCCGTCAACCTCTCGTTCTATGACGAGCACTGCGCTTACAACTTGATGTGTTGCAGCTATGTACAGCAGCATAGGTTCGCCAATATTTGGCGCTGTTAGGACTGGATTACTGGCCAATAAGGTCTTTATTTCGTCCAGTCCGGCCGCGACTGCATCCTTCCACACGAAATTTTTGGTGCGCCGAAGAAGGCAATAAAGAGGTAGTGCCTTTTCTCCTAACCTGGAGATAAAGCGGCTTAAGGCCGCCATGCATCCAGCTACTTTCTATTGGTATAGCCAACTGCGACAAAGCTCGGATTTTTGCCGGATTCGCTTCAATTCCTCGATCGGAAACAATGAAGCCCAGCAGTTTCCCAGAGGGGACGCCGAAAACACATTTTTCCGGGTTCAGCTTGATGTCGTATGTTCGGAGGTTATCGAATGTAAGCCTCAAGTCGTCTATTAGGGTTTTGACGTGTCTTGTTTTTATGACCACGTCGTCCACGTATGCCTCCACTGTTTTGCCGATTTGCTTTTCCAGGCATGTTTGAATCATGCATTGATAGGTTGCGCCGGGATTTTTAAGCCTGAAAGGCATAGTGTTGAAGCAGAAAGGACCATATGGCGTTATGAAAGCTGTTGCAGCTTGGTCGGACTCTGCCATCTTTATTTGATGGTATCCAGAGTGTGGGTTGAGGAAACACATCGAGTCGTGTCCTGCTGTGGCATCGATGATTTGGTCGATGCGAGGGAGGGGGAAGGGATACTTGGGGCAGGCCTTATTGAGGTCTTTGAAGTCGACACATAGGCGCCATGATTTGTCCTTCTTTGGTACCATTACCAGATTTGTCAGCCAATCCGGATGCTTGATATCTCTGATGAATCCGGCCTCGAGTAGTTTGGCTAGCTTTTCCCCCATGGCTTGTCGTTTGGGCTCTGGAAAGCTCCTTAGAGTCTACGTGATAGGCTTGTATCCTTTTAGTATATTGAGACTGTGTTCGGCCAGTCTGCGTGGGATGCCCGGCATGTCCGAATGGTGCCAGGTGAAAATGTCCCAATTCTCACGCAGGAAGTCTCGCAGTGCAGCGTCCATTGTGGGGCTCAACTGTGTCCCGATGGAAGCTGTCTTCGCGGGGTCTGTTGGATGGACCTGAAATTTGACGATCTCGTCTGCGGGTTTGAACGAGGTGGACTTGGGTCGCTTGTCGAGTATCACGTCATCCCTGTCCACGGTGGCATGCATCGTTGTTAGTTCTTCGACTGCTAAGGCTTTGGATAATGCTTCCAGGGCTAGTGTTGCGGTTTTGTTTTCGGCGCGAAGTGCGACGTCTGGATCACTGGCTAGAGTGATGATTCCATTGGGTCCAGGCATTTTAAGCTTCACGTACCCGTAATGGGGTATAGCTTGAAAGCTTGTAAACACGTCCCGTCCTAAAAGGGCGTGGTATCCACTGCTGAAAGGAGCCACTTGGAATGTAATTTCTTCGGACCTGTAATTCTCCGGGGTGCCTAATACCACATCGAGTGTGATTTTTCCCGCACACCGCGCTTCCCGACTAGGGATAATTCCCCTGAAGTTTGTGCCACTTTGCTCAATGCAGCTTTTATCAATTTCCATCTTTTTGAGTGTTTCTTCGTAGATCAAGTTTAATCCGCTTCCGCCGTCCATGAGTACTTTAGTGAGCCGAAAGCCGTCCACGATTGGGCTAAGGACCAGAGCGCCTGGTGCCCGGACAGTCTGGAATCGAGGTTCATCACTGGCATTGAAAGTTATAGCAGTGTCGTTCCATGGGTTTATTTTTGCCACATGGCAGATTTCAGCGGAGCTTCGATGAGCTTGCTTGCGCCTATTGTTTGAGGAGAAAGTCTCGAAGACTGTTAGTACCATATTGTGTTGATTGGCGTGATGTTGTTCTGCTTTAGGGCTTACAAGAAGATCCTCGCCACTTTTTGCATCCTGCCGGAGTATCCAACATGCCCTTAGACTATGAGTTGGTGTGGTGTCCGGCATACTGTGGAGTTTACATGGCCCATTGAGCCATTCTTCCAATATGGTTCCACGCTCTGGGGTGGGCTTTGGTTTCTTGGGGATTGGATCGGCCGACTTACGAGAGTTTGCCCGTTTAGCTCGACCAAAGGTTTTGGTGTGAGCCGGACTATCCCAAAATTATGTTTGGGTTTTCTAGGCGCTTTCCATCGCACAGTACTTCTGTACTATGGTTGCCAAGTCAGCAAAGTGTACTATGTCACAGCGACTTATAGCATTAAGGATTCCTTTGTTCGTGCAGTTTTTGCAGAAAAGTGAGACTACGTCCTCCTCGCGACAATCCTTGACCTTATTTAGCACAAGGAGGAATCTGGCCCAGTAGCAATGTACTGTCTCCTGGGGCTCTTGTATGATATGGGAGAGACAGTTTAAGTCCGGGTGGGTGGGCGTAGCTAAATCCGGATTATGATCCGATCTAGTGCCCCGGGGCATGGGAGCTTCCGAGTTTGACAGCTCGGGATCCGAGGTGCTGCCCAATTTTTCTGGCCAATACCCGATTCTAAGTCCGGGACCTGGGTCATGTCTTCCCTTGAGCGGGTGTCCTGCTCAGGGAGCTCGGTGATCCGGACATAATTCATCCTCAAAATAGAGGGGTAATCCGTGTGTGGTTCCTCCACTACCGCTATCTCATGCGTGGCCAGCGGGGATTTAATGTCCCTTTGGTCGGGTTTAAGCCCGATCCGGTCATAGTCCGTAGCGACTTCCAAAGCGGCGATGCGATCCAAGAGCTCATTAAGGGAGGAGAGCTCTATCGGATCCATCTGTTCGACGAGTTCGGAATTGACGCGAAGGTTATGTGTGATGACCCGAGAGGCCATCGTCGGCGCGACAGGCGATGGGGCAGCCATGATGAAGCGCCAAGTCAGAGAGTTTGGCCCACAGCCAGCGCTCCCCTAGAGGTAATGTTGTCCTTGACAGCAAGATGAGTCATCGAGCCTTGCAGCGACGACACAGAGGAACTCTCAATGAAAGCACCAATGTCGGTGTCAAAACCAGCGGATCTCGGGTAGGGGGTCCTGATCTGTGCGTCTTAGGATGATGGTAACAGGAAGCAAGGGACACAATGTTTACCCAGGTTCGGGCCCTCTCGATGGAGGTAAAACCCTAGTTCCTGCTTGATTAATATTGATGATATGAGTAGTACAAGAGTAGATCTACCACGAGATCATAGAGGCTAAACCCTAGAAGCTAGCCTATGATGATTATGATTGTGATTATGATCGGCCTTCTAAGGACCAACCTCTCTGGTTTATATAGACATCGGAGAGGGCTAGGGTTTACATGGAGTCAGTTACAAGGAAGGAAACATAATATCCGGATCGCCAAGCTTGTCTTCCACGCAAAGGAGAGTCCCATCCGGACATGGGACGAAGTCTTAAGTCTCGTATCTTCACGCTCCAATAGTCCGGACGAAGTATATAGTCCGGCCGTACGGATACCCCCTAATACAGGACTCCCTCAACCGGCGCCTCCTGAGGACGGGCATCCATGTCCTCTGGAGTTGGCGTCGCCCCTGGGGCTGCGGGGGCTACGGCACTCTTCTTCACCGGGGCCGCGGAAGCCGCTCCATCGCCTGCGGCCACGACGATTTCTGCACCCTCCTTCTGCTTCTTCGACGGCTGCTGCCTAACGACGGGAGAATGCGGTCAGCACCACTTCAAGAACCAACAAGCAAGGATAAGGGAGAAACTTACTGGTCGACGAAGGCGTAGTGCCTCTTCATGCTCAGCAGCGGAGCAGTTGGTGCCGAGCCCTTGGGAGTAGGAGAGCTTGTGGTTGGCGCCACCTGGGACGGCGTCGGCGAAGGTGGGATGTTGCCCGGAGAAATCACAGCGAACCTGCTCTTAATCACAACTGCTCGCTTGTGCTTCTTCAAGGAGGCCACTACAGACCTCGTGGTGACCCCTGGAGGGTGCGCCACCTCCACCACTGGGGACTCGCCATCATCATCGTCCTCTGGAAGGTCGCGCAGGAGCTCCCTTTGCTCCGGGGCAGAGGATTCTTCCACAACCTCATCCTCGGTGGCCTCGAAGGATTGGCTGTCGGAGGACAGGATCACAAAGTTAGCAGGCGGCAAGGAAGACCCCAGCCGCACAAACCCGAGATCGTCGAAGACATGCATGGTTGGGATGACCTCCTCGGCGTCATCACGGTCGTACATCGGGAGCCAGCCTTCCGGAGTGTCGCTCGGGTTCCTTCCTGTCAGGTAGGTCAGCACCTTGTTCAGCTCCTCCTTGGGAAATGGATCTCAGCGCAGGCAGATCCTGTCGTCATCACCACCAAGCTTCCACAAAGGATGGGGGCGGTCTTGAAGCGGCGCGATGCGCTGCTTCACACTACAAAAAAAAGACACATCCGTGACATTTTGGGCCGAACGAAATTTTTTCTGTCATACATATGACATTTCTATGACGATAATTGTGACAAAACCCGGTATCATCATAGATGTGGTGGGCTCCTACTTCTATGACAAAAAATCATGACAGAAAATGGGCTTTTCGTCCGGGGCAGGCCGAAGACCCAGCTGCATGACATTCTTTGGGCCATCCATGACGGAAAAAACCATGGTAGAAAGCAAGGGCGAGGAAAATTTTGGGGAGTTCCCAGTTACGGTGGGCGGTCAGGGGCCGAGCGATGCACGTTTCTCTCGTACACGTATGCGCGTGTGTGCGAGGCATTGGCTCTAACTAAACCCGAGCGAGGCGTTGGGCTGTAACTGAACCCGAGCGATTGCACTGCAGGCTACGCGTTACTGAACCCGAGCGATCGATCGATGGCTGTTAATTGAACCTGATCGAGCGATTCCTTGGCTACTGCTGCTAACTGAAGCCGATCGATTCGATGAACAGTGAGCGTTGCGGGGGGGGGGGGGGGGGGGGGGGTTGGATGAACAGTGAGCGATGGGGGTGGATGCAGGACCCCGTGGCATTGCCTCTGGATGAACAGGACGACCCCGTGGAGGGATAGATGAACAGTAGACGGTGAAGGGGTGCCCGTGGAGGGGTGGTTGAACAGTAGCCGGTGGAGTAGCGCGCGGTGGAGGCTGGATGAACAGGAGCCCGTGGAGGCTGGAGGAGGTCGACGGTAGCCCGTGGAGGCTGGAGGAGGCGGTCGAGATGAACAGTATCCCGTGGAGTCCCGTTTTGCGGTACGCCACACCCCTCCCATTGAACATGACCCCCGTTTCGATCGTAGCGCTCCAACACAAGTCCGTTTCGTCCGTTTTGTGGTATGCCACACCCCTCCCGATCAACAGGACCCCCGTTTCGACCGTAGGAGGTCCGTTTCCTCCGTTTTGTGGTACGCCAAACCCCTCCCGATGAACAGGATCCCGTTTTGAACATGGCCAGTCAAACACAAGGCCGTTTCCTCTGTTCTGTGGTACGCCAGGCTTCATTTCCATCGCCTGTTCCGTCCAGGCCCTCCCGATGAACACGACGACACATTCCGTTCCGACCCAGCCAGTTGGCTCCCCATAAACACGACGGTGACGCTGTTTCTCCGTTCCGACCCAACCATGTACACGAGCCCTGGCCGTATGTATGCGCGAGTAGGCATTCGAGACCCCGCCCATATGTACACATACGTGGCCGTATTTTCTTTCTTGCACAATGTCCGCTGCACGTACGTGTACATGCTATGTGCGCGCCTCTACTACGACACGTACGTGCCTCTACTACGACACGTGCGTGCCTCTACTATGACACGTGCATGCCTCTACATACACCAGTATGTACGTACGTTCTCGACCAGAATGACAACGCTACGTACGCTTTCACCAGGTGGGTCCCGACTGTCAGGCACTTCCTTGCATGCGAAAATGTAGCTGGTGGGTCCCAGCAGTCAGGGGGGCGAATCGTTTTTTTCCCCGAACGCACTTCCTTGCGTGCGAAGATGTAGCTGGTGGGTCCCAGCAGTCAGGGGGGCGAATCGTTTTTTTGCCCGGACACACTTCCTTGCATGCGAAGATGTAGCTGGTGGGTCCCAGCAGTCAGGGGGCGAATCATTTTTTTTGCCCGGACGCACTTGCGTGCGAAGATGTAGCTGGTGGGTCCTAGTAGTCAAGGGGCGAATCGTTTTTTTTTGCCCAGACGCACTTCCTTTCGTGCGAAGATGTAGCTAGTGGGTCCCAGCAGTCAGGGGGAAATGTTTTTTACACGAAATACAGTGGCCCGTCCGGTGGGTCCCAGCAATCAGGTGGAGGAATCATTATCTTCCGCATAATAAGGAGGCACTTCCTTGCTACGGCCGTGGACCTAGCTGTCAGCCTCTCCACGTACAGTCCACGTCCGATGGAAGTCGTTCCTTGACCACGTTGACCAGACCGCACCAAGAGCACCACGGTGGTGGACGATGGCGAGTCCTAGGAAGGGGACGACGCAAAGCCGGGGAAGACGGGGCAGTGGAAGCCAGCGCAGAGAGGAGTACGAGGGTTCACTGGTTCGACTGTGGTGTGAGGCTGCCTTCGCCGCAGGGCCTAGCTAGCGGTGGGAATAGTAGGGGGCGGTGAGGCCTCCGTGGCAGCACAGCCGGCCACGGGAGGCAGGAGCATGCGGCATGACTGGCGCTGCTTTGGGCGGCTGGAGCAAGAAGACCAGAGGATGAAGAAGCACTACAACCATTGAGCGATGGACATCGTACGGTCATTGGAGCTAGAATCTTTCATATTGACTAAGTTGACAAATCCCTCCGTCCCCGTCAACTTAGTTGGCCCACAAGTCATCCTCCCACTATGGTGGATCCCAGCTAGCAGGGGGGTATTCATTTTTTTGTGCGTAATAAGGAGGCACTTCCTTGCTTGCGAAGATATAGCTGGTGGGTCCGACATGTCAGTGGGGGGAACTTTTTTTCGCGAAATATGGAGGCCCTTCCGGTGGGTCCCAGCTGTCAGGTGGAGGAATCATTATTTTGCATGTAATAAGGAGGCATTTCCTTGTGCATGGTCGTGGACCTAGCTGTCAGCCTCTCCACGTACAGTCCACGGCCGATGAATGTCGTTCGTTGACCATGTTGACCAGGCCGCGCTGAGAGCACCATGACGGTGGATGACGGCGAGGCCTAGGAAGGGAACGACACGGAGCCGTGTAAGACTCAGCAATGGTTTCCCACGCAGTGGGGAGTATGAGGGTTTACTGGTCCGGCTGCCTTTGCCGGAAAATAACAGGAGGTGTGGTTGAGTAGAGGAATGGCCTGGCCAGCAATGAAGTAGGGTGGGGCGGTGCGGCCTATGCGGCAGCAAAGCCGGCCACAAGAGGCGGGAGCAGGCAGTCCCACCGGAGCTGGTTGGGGCGGCTAAAGAAAGAAGATCAGATATTGAAGAAGCAGCACGGCCATTGGATTAACATCCAACGGTCACTGCTACTAGAATCGTTTGTGGACTAAGTTGATAAAGCCAAAGTACACGTCAACCTAGTAGACCCACAAGTCAGCCTCCAAATCTGTCCCAAATAGCATACAGCCCGAAATTTCTAGCCAGATTCAAATTAATTTTAAATCTAAATATACCTTAATTTAAATTCAATGAAATTTTACCCGCACAAAAACAATGAAATTTAAAATATCAAAATCCGAAAGAAAACAGTATTTTGGAACTAATTGCCTGTTTGCTATATTTTTTCATTTTACATCCCATTTATTATTACTTATAGCCCATTTCTTATTACTTATATCCCATTTCTTATTACTTATATCCCATTTTCTGGGCAAAATGCATCCCTCCTCGTCTTGAAAGATTTCCGGCCCAGCAGGGCGTAGAAAAGCAAGTAGGCCTATGTTGGTTATTCTGCAAAAAACAAAATAGCTGGCTAGCCATTTTCAGAAAGGAAAAAACAAACTGGGCTGGTCATGTGCTAAACATATGAAATAAAAGCCTGGGCTAGATGGGCCACGGGTCCCGCACAACCCAGTTGATACCCTTCTCCATCTCGAAAAAACAAAATTACTGCGCGCGCTGCTGGGTCCCTACTATCATCCTCACCATGTACAGTCATCTCCTTATTCCTCTCGGTTGTTGACCATGTTGACAACACCGGAGGGTGGCGCCGCGGCAAGTGAACCAAGGAGGAGGACGATGGTGAGGCCTCGGACGGGAACGAACAGGAGCCGGGGATGATCACAGCCAGCCGTGGGAGGCGGGAGCAGGTAGTCCCGCCGACGCTAGTTTGGCTTTGGCGGCTCGAGGAAGAAGAGACTGAAGAAATGCGACAAACGTTGAATGTCAATCCAACGGTCAAGGTTGGCACAATCGTTTGTTGACTAAGCCGACACCATGTAGCATACTTTTTATATATAGGAAGAAAACTACGAGGAAAATGCGTTCGTCTGCCGTCCTCCACACAGGGAACGTTCGCCACATAAGTGACTAGCACCCTTGGTTTTCAACCGAGAGGTCTTGGGTTCGAGTCCCAGGAACTCTCAATTTTTTCCTCCTTCCTTCCTCGCAAAAAAGGGAAAGAAAATCAAAGGCTTGGGAAGGCATACAGAACAAGCTAGTGTACCAGTAAAGAGGTGTTGCCGAGTTTTAGAAAAAAGAGAGACGTGCTCCTGTAGCTGGTTCGAATCCTAACCTAGACTATGACTATATATGGTGCTATGCTACTTTGCAAGTAATGAAACTGACATATCCAACGTTCGCTTCTCCTCTTCTCTACTTACTCTACCTAGCATCAGAAGCTCTGGCCGTAGCAACCATGTCCGATGGCTGCTTGTCCACCTGCTCTTCAGCAGGAAACAACCAAATATGCGCCAAGTCGCCACCTGTACCATCGCCTGTGGGTCTCATCACACCCCCGCCGGCATGCGCACCGCAGCCGATTGCTCATCGCAACCCGCTGCCGTTGGTGTGGTGCCACTGCTGCAAATCACGTAGAGTCATCCGTCGCGTCTCAACCACAATCCTCAACCCTGGCCGAGTCTTCTACAAATGCCCGAATCATGGGGTAATAATATGTTTAAGTGTTGTTCTGTTGCTTTTAGTTGCTGATTTTTTTAATAGTTTGGTTGATGATCTTCCAATTTGATTTGTGCAGAAAAGGGAAGATTCGTGTGATTTGTATTTCTGGGAAGTTGCTGATGTGGGGGAATGCAACTACGCTAATTATTTGGTTAGCCGAGGAATCCCAATACCGGCAGGTTGGGGTGTTGGACAAGGAACTGAAGGAACGACAGAAGAGGAAGATGCAGAGCAAAAGGTTAAAGATGCAGTTCCTCTGATTATGGCCAAGCAACAATTTCTGAACAGCCTTGACAGCAATGAGGAGATGAAAGAGCTTGTGAAGATAATGGGCAAAATTATGTGCTCTGTAGGATGATTGTCTCTTTATTTGCAGTGTATGTAGCACTCGTGATGTATTCAGTGGCTATGACATGACCACTTTGCTGAAACTAGTAATGAATGAAACTTGTGTAGCAGGCTGGGCGTAGTGTTGTGAACATCTAATGATTTCTATTAACGGAAATCAGGGGGTATCCCCTTTTGCTCATAAATAAATAAATAGCAGAGGCCCTGTCGGGTCAGCTTTGTTCTCATTCGAAGACATCGAGCAAATTGCAGTCCAAGAGCAAACTATGTCATCAAATTCAAGTTTCACAGCCAAATATGAGTACAACTAAACAACAATGTCATCATGATTTAGTTTTCATACAATCACCAAACACAAATCAGCATACATAACAAGTGATGTTCTCACAGCAAAATACTAAACAACATGTTCATCAGGTTTCAATTGTCATAGAAAACACAATTTCACATAGTAGATAAAAAAATGTCTTCTGACAGGCAAATACGACAAAAGCAATGTAATCATCATCCGCAGCAGCAGCGTCAACATCTTCGCCATGTGTATCAGTCTGAATCATAATTCCCCATGGTGTCATCTTCTTCTTCGTTCTCAATGTCCTCGAAGTTGGCTTCGTCTTGATCAACTCTTTTATGTGCACAGCACGACAGGCAATCTTTTTGCCGGCGTCATTGATGTGATGGTTCTCAAAGATATTAGGAACATCTGCATTATCTTGTAAATCAGGAGCAGTGTAAGCATCATCTTGTTGTGCAACTTCATTAAACGAATTCCTCTGCTCAAACCTTTGCAATACTCTCTAGTCATCGCTACGTGCAAATGTATCTTCCAAGAAAGATATTTGTGTTGCTTGATTTGCCAAAATAAAAGGCTCGCTGGTCTGGTACGCCGCCTTAACATTGATGGATTTGAAATAATCATCAGCTCTGGGTTTTGCGATCCTACAAACAGGTTATACCAATGACAGCACAATAGAACCACACAGCGATGATCCTCGAAACTGGAGATATACTGCAACTGAACAATGTCTGTTATGTTAGCATACATTTCAGTTGTCTCTTTGTCATACGTATCCATGCTCATGATGGCACTGTTTTGTGTCTTCCTGCCTTCGTCTCGTGCAAGGGTGTTGTAGCGCACATCTCCAATAGCGCAAGATTCATAATGTCTTACCCGAGTATCAGGACCCATTGCTAGTGAGTAAAGGGCATCATCAACTGCCTGCCCATCCTCCCGCATCTTCTTAACCTATGGTTAGAAAATAGACAAGCTGATCATCTTATGTACTCAATATATTAAAAAAACTGACAGTGCAATTCAAAAGCTTACATGGTTCTTGAACCATTTCGCAAATCCTGCCATAACCAGTTTGTCAATGTTTCTTGGATTTTGCGGCAGTAACTCCTTTTTGTAGATGCTGCACAACATAGTGATCTCGTCAAACATCTACATATATAAGAATGTGCTACAAGTTTAGTAGATTACGATGTATAAGCTGCAATACTGCACTTACTTGATATAAGGTAGTATCTTAGGACAGTTATTCAACACATACCAACCCATTTTGTCCAAATCTTTAGGTTTGTCCTCTTGTCGACTCTTCCCTGTAACTCAAACAGTATTGTCTTCACCCACCTCTTTGCTAAGCTGATCAGCTGTTTCAATGTATTTTGAGCAGAATGTCAACGCTTCTGTAGCAATGTAGGCCTATGCAATGGAACCCTTGGGTCTAGCTCTGTTCCTAACATAGCCCTTGAAAGTGCCTAGCCGCCTTTTAATAGGGTACATCCAGCCATACTGTACTGGACCTCTAAGTAGTGCCTCATCAGGTAGATGAATAGCCAAATGCACCATCACATCAAAGAAGGTTGGAGGATATATCTTCTCAAGGTCGCATAGGATAGTTGGTATCTTGTCTCTAAGATGCTCCAAAGCATCTATCCTGATATTTCTACTGCAGAGTTCCCTGAAGAATTGTCCCAACTCTGCAACTGCTCTGTATAAGTCAAGGCGGCCCAATCCTCCAAGGATAACAGGTAAAACCCTTTGAAGTACTGACTCTCCTTTCAGGGTTGCAAGCAAATCCATGTGGGAATCTCACACGTGACAAGACCTCGCAGAATTCTTTTCTTTTTACCTTGTCCAAGACGTACACAACTGGTGCCATATCCCGTGGTTTACCTTCATCTTGCACCTGCAAATCCTTTCTGATACCCAGGTGTGTCAAATCAATCCTATTAAGAAGTGTGCCGATAATGCTGTCACATATATTTTTCTCGATGTGCGTCACATCAAGATTATGCCGCAGATCCAAATCTTTCCAATACTCCAAGTCCCACAAACTGGACCTGCGGGTAAACAATTGTAACACCCACGATGCGGCTATATCTCCCACGTGTCGAAGCACGACTTAGAGGCATAACTGCATGGTGGTTTTGTCGCAACTAAGGGTCATCTTCACACAATCCCATGTAATGAACAAGAAAGGGATAAAGAGTTGGCTTACAATCGCCACTTCACACAATGAACATATAATTCATACATCCAGAGCACACACATAGTCCGACTACGGACGAAGACAAAAGAAAAGAAGATAACCCAACTGCTAGATCCCCGATCGTCCCAACTGGGCTCCACTACTGATCATGTCACGACTGGTTTTCCGGGTATAAATTTCCAGACAAAGACCGTCGTGCTCATCAGCCCCAGGATTACTGTTAGCTGATGAGGCTCCAACTTGATACAGAAATTCCAAGAAAAATACAAAATATGTAATACAAGACCATTCTGGCCTGTGAGAACAACAAATGGTTTCTAGTGGTTGAGGGCGGAAGCGGTTTGAGGATCATCAGGGTCTATGGGACTCCATTTCCCAACAGGAACAGCTGACCAGGTTAACTCCTATCTTCACGAGGCTGCTATCACCGTTGCTTAGGTTCCGGGGCTGTCATCGCCTTGCTCCTCTCCGTGCAAGAAAATCTGGCCAAGACAATAGCCAGGGACAAGCTAGTGAGTACTTTGAATGTACTCGCAAACATTATGAACACAGGTATAAAATAACAATGATGTTCCGAAATATTTATGCTCAAGACGTCAGTCACAAAAATAAATCTCTGATGCATGTAAGCAGGTTATTTATAAAAAATGCAATAACAAAATAATAATAAAAGGCACCGATCGGGCGTCTGGAGCGACGCCACATAAAGGGCTTATAAAAGAAATGCCACAGTCGGGCGTCTTAGCAACACCACATAAAGGGCTTTAAAAG
This sequence comes from Triticum timopheevii, assembly GCA_963921465.1. Taxonomy (NCBI): domain Eukaryota; kingdom Viridiplantae; phylum Streptophyta; class Magnoliopsida; order Poales; family Poaceae; genus Triticum; species Triticum timopheevii. The sequence continues at coordinate 244,969,232 of OY997262.1, read as the reverse complement.
AAATGCCACAGTCGGGCGTCTTAGCGACACCACATAAAGGGCTTTAAAAGAAATGCCATAGTCGGGCGTCTTAGCGACACCACATAAAGGGCTTTAAAAGAAATGCCACAGTCGGGCGTCTTAGCGACACCACATAAAGGGCTTTAAAAGAAATGCCACAGTCGGGCGTCTTAGCGACACCACATAAAGGGCTTTAAAAGAAATGCCACAGTCGGGTGTCTTAGCGACACCGCATAAAGGGCTTTAAAAGAAATGCCACAGTCGGGCGTCTTAGCGACACCACATAAAGGGCTTTAAAAGAAATGCCACAGTCGGGCGTCTTAGCGACACCACATAAAGGGCTTTAAAAGAAATGCCACAGTCGGGCGTCTTAGTGACACCACATAAAGGGCTTTAAAAGAAATGATAGTGAATATCCAGGAGGTAGAAGCATCCCAAGGATACTCAGTATTTCAAACAATATATAAAGGGTTAGTCCATAATTAAAAATAATCATAATCATCGTAAGTCACAAGTCACAATCCATGCTCTGGTTTAACAGTTTTTCCTCCGAAGATCGACACTAAGACCGACACTTGACCCATCCCAGACTGTAATCCCTTACCATGGACACGACTATTCGAATAGGTTTAATCTCTGCAGAGGGTGTACTCTTTACCCACGAGTAACGGATTCTTTTAGTCCATTGGGACTAATTCCGTCTACGGTCTTTTTGTTGAAAACACACCTAACTTGCACACACCAGCTTAACGCACACGTGTCTGGAATCACCCACGACACCTGTCAAGCAAACTCTAAGTGGGGAGGCTACAACCTCGCGTAGCATGGGATCAAATTTATATCGCGCGCACTAAGGGGTGGCTTCCCCTCTCTGTCCCAACCGGAAACACCCATGCCCCCGGACCAGGTGGCCTGCCTACGAGCTACAACCGGTATCTTCCACCATGGCCCCTCTGTATGGTGTGTGCTAGAAAGAGGTTGACAACTTACTGAACCGTACTCTACTTGTTGTAGAGACAAGTGGTAGTACGAAGCAAGTATGGGGGTTGCTGGAACAAGACTCGATCTACGGTCGACTCAGGAGATTTATAGTTTCCTGCATGACATGTATAACAAAAATATTTCAACCAAAACAATCAACACTCATTATATCTTACTATGCCATACCGGACATACCCATCCCGATGGAGACCGGCGACAAGCTCACGCCTACCCAAGGCAGAGGCTTTCCCGAATTCCTTTCCGGCATGCATGCAAGATACATGAGGATGATTACCATCACAAGTATACTCATTTCCAATAGCATGGAAATCACTAATATGCATCCATGCAAATGATCATATCACATGAAATAACAAGTCCTTCAAAATGAGGTGGTGTGATAAACGTGTCAACGAACACACCAAAAATATTATGCCGGGGTTCAGAATGCTTGCCTTCAAGTTGTGGGGTGGTGAGGTGCATCCTAACACTTTTGATAGCCTTTCTCCTCTCTCCAAAATCCTATTAAAAATATTTTTGGATCAATATATAGTTTCAAAAACAGTACCAAAAAGTTGTCTGAATTTTTTTGAAATAAATCTTAAAATAAACTAGACAAAATTTTAAAGAGAACAGAAAAAGAATCAATCAAAAATCCTTCTCTGTTTAAAAGTTATAAGAGTTTTGGTCCAAGGACCCATCTGTAATGAAACAGAAAACTCTCAGGGGCTTAAACAGAAAAGCGCAGAAAACGGTTCAGAGTAGAAAGCGTATTTGCCAAAGTACGCTTTCAGAAAATGATTCAAAAAAAATAGCAGAGAGGATCAGGTTTGAATTTTCAAACGAGCGAGACGGGGCTCGTCGGCGCCCGAGAGCCGCGGTGGTCGCCGGCGGCGATCCACGGCGAGGCAGGAGGATCGGAGGGTACCTCCGTGTTCAGGGCGTCATTCCACGTCGGTTGGTAGTGGTGGTGGTCGCCGGTGAGCAACGCGTCGACGGCGGCTCCTGCTCCGGCGGACGGCGGTTCGGGTGGTCGTGGGTCTCATCGGAGAGTGCTGCGGAGATGCAATTGAGGAGGGGGTTAGACTTGCGATAGCATGAGAGGGTAGCTGACGTGATTAGGGCGCCGGAGATGGCCTCACCGGAGTGAATCGTGGTGGAGGCCGAGGCGGAACGGGGCAGCCGGAGCTGGGGAGAAGACCTCCTTGAGGTCCCCCTAGTGGCCTGGCAGGGTTCTGGTGAGGTGCAGAGGGGGTGTGTGCTCGAGGGCGAGCTCGGGAGCCCTTTATATAGGCGGTCCGAGGTGGTGGCCGAGAACGGGGTTCTCCGGCGAAGTTTACGGCGACGCAGGGCATTGGTCGGGGTGGTTTAGGGGTTGAGCGCCATCGTGGGGGTCCACTTACTCCATTTAGGTGCTAAGCGAGCTCTGGTTAGGCACTTTGGGGTGAGCTCGACGGAACGGGGCGGCGCGGGCCCGTCGGCGGCAGGGAGCACGTTCTGTGCTTGCCAGGCCACGTCGACGGTGCCACGGGCGTGCGCTGGCATGGCAGGGCCACGCGGAGAGCTAGGAGGCGATGGGCGGCGCCGAATGGCATTCTGCCGTGGTGTTGTCCCCTGTCGGCCGCTATGGTGGTTCTGCCGCCGCGGGACACGCCGGCACAGGCAGGCCAGGGCGCCACCGACGCCAGGAAGGCGCCAAGTGCGTGTGTGGGGTGCTGGCCAGGGGAAAGGGGCAATGCGCAACGTGCCAGGGCGCACAGTCGATGCGTGACTGAATTCTGATGAAGGGAGATGACATTGAACTCTGAAACTCTGAACATTTCTGAAAATGCAGAGAAACAGTGCCGGCCAGGTGTTCGACAGAATGATTTTGGTATGTGGGAGGCTCTGATTGAGCTGATTTTTGGTGGAGTAGCTTCTCAATGCAACAGGGGGTTGCCTGAATTTTTGCGGAATTTTTGGAGAAGAGGAGATATGAATTTCACCAAATTTGACAAATCTGGTCCAAACTTGCAGAGACTGAAATTTGAAATATTTGAAAAGAAGGAAAGTGGATCTTGATGGTTCTAGGTTGTGGGTACCAAGGACTATCCAGGAGAGTTGGTTTGAGGTCAAAACTCAAATGCATCTTGGTACTTGCTTTGCAAATCCCTCAGGTTCAAAACAATAGACAGAAAAGATTTTGGGCAGGAAATAAATGAAATAAAATCCAAAAATGAGTTGGACTTGTTGGGACAGAATATATGGATTGCCCCAAAGTGGAAGGAGGGTTTTTGGGAGGTTTTACCATATGAGGCATGGTAAAATCATGGGTGGTTTCAATATAAGACAAGTCCGAAAACTCCTAGGGTTTTCTCTTAAAGAAAAATAATCCCAAAAAAAATAAATTTGAGAAGGGAACAAACAGAAGAAAGGTTTTTTTTAATGACCAAACACCAGTGTTGATGAAGATACCAAAATACAATCCTTGCCAAGGGGAAAAAGTTTTGAGAGGGAAGAAAGGCCAATAAATTTGGGAAGTATTTCACTTGAGGTAAAAACTCCATGATAATAAGAAAGGAAATGTTTCAAAAATCAAAAGTGGGTCCAGAAAATAAAAGTTTTAATTTCCTGGTATAATTTTACTCAACAAAACAAGGTTAAAAATTTTGGGGTGTCACAACACTACCCCCCTTAAGAAAAATCTCTTCCTCGAGATTTGCTAAAAGCTATTTTTTTAAATATATATATATATATATATATATATATACATAGAAACAAAAATGTCTACAGTGAGAGGGCAATAAGTGGTGCAAAAATACAGTGCGGGGCACTGGCGCTGCGTGGAAAAATCTACGAATTTGGGAAGAAAACGAGGGATTTCTACACTGGATATAAATTTAGAGTAAAATTCTAAATTTAATAATATGTTGGTCATACCCGAGAGCACAGTGCTCTCTCTGGCTGACAGGTGGATCTGGGGCCCACTGTCGGCCTCTTCTTCTTCCTTTGGCTCTTTCTTCTTCCTCTCTCCCGCGTGCTTTCCCGCACTTTCTCACCGGCGACGGCTAGCGCATAGGGCATCTAGGCCGTACCGTGATGGTGCGCGGCGTGCTAGCTGCCAGTGCAGCGTGCACTCACCTCGTGGGCCAGTGCGTTGTCGGCACTGCTCGAGGATTCTCCTTCGAACAACGGTGATCGGGCGACGAGCGGCGCTGGTGGACCTCGCCCACCGTACACCGAGCTCGAGCTATAAAACGGCCGAGGTGTTCTTCTCTTCTTCTCACACCTGGCCTTGCTTCTCCTCCTCTTTCCTTTGTTTCCGTTTGCCGAAGCTCGAGGCGAGGCTCTAATGGCGGCAGTGGTGCCGGACTGGTATGTGATCCTGTTGTGCGGAGGGCTGGCAGCGGTGCTGGGGCTCTTCGTGCTCTTGTGCGTGATGATCCTCAATGATCGTCGCGATGCTGCTGCTCGGGTGTTGGCTCTCCGCGATGGTGGTGATCACGAGGAGTAGGTGGGGTGTGTCGGGCGCTGACTGTTGTTGGGAGGTGCTCAGTTAGATGCAACACCGTTGCAAGGTTTTGCAAGCAGTGTATGTGCTCGAATGATTATGGTTGTGAGTCTGCTGCCGTGGTGCTGCGTGAATAAAAATAATCCATGTAGTGAGGGGATAAACGATGCAGCAATTTAGGGAAGAAAAATCTCACTCCAGGATTTTTCGCGAGAGAAAACAGTAATATATTAGAGTCAAACCGCAACAGAGCTACTCACACTAATAGAAACTGAATGATTTACTTGCCGCGCAAACTCAGGGTACCACGCATAAGTTACAACACATAAATAAAAGTTGCGATAATAAATACAGCAGTGACGTCTAAATCAAAAACGGTAACTGGACGGGGTCTTGAGAAAATGTCTCTGTCACAGGGATACACTCCTCTTCTATCGGGAAAAGTGGATTGACCAGACGATGAATGTGTCTCTCTTGGTCGGGCCTCAGTGATCTGCCGATGGCGATCTGATTTAAATCTGCGAGACTCTAGAGATAACCCATCACGTGCTGGGTTAAACGCTCTCTAACGCATAGGCACGACGGGTGAGGTTTGCGAGTATGGTCACAAAACCTCCAAGGTTGGTTGTTGTGGTCTCGTTGTGCACGACGGGACCAGGCATCGTGGCTCAGTTTGGGGTAGAGGCTGCGCTGTGCTGGTTTGGGGCTAGAGTGCCCTTTTTATAGTAAAAGGGAATGGAGTCTTCCTTCGCACGCTTGCGAATGAGATACCTTGGGTGCTGGCCACTGGTGCATGATCGATAGGCTAGGTTGATAGGTTGGGCACCGACTGCCAAAAGTGTCGGGGTCACTGTGTGGCTATCTTGCACGAGAAGCTTGGCTGGGGTTTTGGTTATGGTCTGGTGGGTTGGTTTGCCTAAGTTTATTGACCTAGCTAAGATAGGATTAGCCAATGGTCAGCCTGGCTCTGATACCAAGTCTATCACGACCGGTTTTCCGGGTATAAATTTCCAGAAAAAGACCGTCGTGCTCATCAGCTCCAGGATTACTGTTAGCTGATGAGGCTCCAACTTGATACAGAAATTCCAAGCAAAATACAAAATATGTAATACAACACCATTCTGGCCCGTGAGTACAACAAATGGTTTCTAGTGGTTGAGGGCGGAAGCGGTTTGAGGATCATCAGGGTCTATGGGACTCCATTTCCCAACAGGAACAGCTGACCAGGTTAACTCCTATCTTCACGAGGCTGCTATCACCGTTGCTTAGGTTCCGGGGCTGTCATCGCATCGCTCCTCTCCGTGCAAGAAAATCTGGCCAAGACAATAGCCAAGGACAAGCCAGTGAGTACTTTGAATGTACTCGCAAACATTATGAACACAGGTATAAAATAACAATGATGTTCCGAAATATTTATGCTCAAGACGTCAGTCACAAAAATAAATCTCTGATGCATGTAAGCAGGTTATTTATAAAAAATGCAATAACATAATAATAATAATAAAAGGCACCGATCGGGCGTCTGGAGTGACGCCACATAAAGGGCTTACAAAAGAAATGCCACAGTCGGGCATCTTAGCGACACCACATAAAGGGCTTTAAAAGAAATGCCACAGTCGGGCATCTTAGCGACACCACATAAATGGCTTTAAAAGAAATGCCACAGTCGGGCGTCTTAGCGACACCACATAAAGGGCTTTAAAAGAAATGCCACAGTCGGGCGTCTTAGCGACACCACATAAAGGGCTTTAAAAGAAATGCCACAGTCAGGCATCTTAGCGACACCACATAAAGGGCTTTAAAAGAAATGCCACAGTCGGGCGTCTTAGCGACACCGCATAAAGGGCTTTAAAAGAAATGCCATAGTCGGGCGTCTTAGCGACACCACATAAAGGGCTTTACAAGAAACGCAACAGTCGGGCGTCTTAGCGACACCACATAAAGGGCTTTAAAAGAAATGCCACAGTCGGGCGTCTTAGCGACACCACATAAAGGGCTTTAAAAGAAATGATAGTGAATATCCAGGAGGTAGAACCAATCTAAGGATACTCAGTATTTCAAACAATATATAAAGGGTTAGTCCATAATTAAAAATAATCATAATCATCATAAGTCACAAGTCACAATCCATGCTCTGGTTTAACAGTTTTTCCTCCGAAGATCGACACTAAGACCGACACTTGACCCATCCCAGACTGTAATCCTTAACCACGGACACGGCTATTCGAATAGGTTTAATCTCTGCAGAGGGTGTACTCTTTACCCACGAGTAACGGATTCTTTTAGTCCATTGGGACTAATTCCGTCTACGGTCTTTTTGTTGAAAACACACCTAACTTGCACACACCAGCTTAACTCACACGTGTCTGGAATCACCCACGACACCTGTCAAGCGAACTCTAAGTGGGGAGGCTACAACCTCGCGTAGCATGGGATCAAATTTATATCGCGCGCTCTAAGGGGTGGCCTCCCCTCTCGGTCCCAACCGAAAACACCCATGCCCCCGGACCAGGTGGCCTGCCTACCAGCTACAACCGGTATCTTCCACCATGGCCTCTCTGTACGGTGTGTGCTAGAAAGAGGTTGGCAACTTACTGAACCGTACTCTACTTGTTGTAGTGACGAGTGGTAGTACGAAGCAAGTATGGGGGTTATTGGAACAAGACTCGATCTACGGTCGACTCAGGAGATTTATAGTTTCCTGCATGGCATGTATAACAAAAATATTTCAACCAAAACAATCAACACTCATTATATCTTACTATGCCATACCGGACATACCCGTCCCGACGGAGACTGGCGACAAGCTCACGCCTACCCAAGGCAGAGGCTTTCCCGGATTCCTTTTCGGCGTGCATGCAAGATACATGAGGATGATTACCATCACAAGTATACTCATTTCCAACAGCATGGAAATCACTAATATGCATCCATGCAAATGATCATATCACATGAAATAACAAGTCCTTCGAAATGAGGTGGTGTGATAAACGTGTCAACGAACACAACAAAAATATTATGCCGGGGTTCAGAATGCTTGCCTTCAAGTTGTGGGGTCGTGAGGTGCATCCTAAAACTTTTGATAGCCTTTCTCCTCTCTCCAAAATCCTATTAAAAATATTTTTGAATCAATATATAGTTTCAAAAACAGTACCAAAAAGTTGTCTGAATTTTTTTGAAATAAATCTTAAAATAAACTAGACAAAATTTTAAAGAGAACGGAAAAAGAATCAATAAAAAATCCTTCTCTGTTTAAAAGTTATAAGAGTTTTGGTCCAAGGACCCATCTGTAATGAAACAGAAAACTCTCAGGGGCTTAAACAGAAAAGCGCAGAAAACGGCTCAGAGTAGAAAGCATATTTGCCAAAGTACGCTTTCAGAAAACGATTCAAAAAAATAGCAGAGAGGATGACGGGCGGGTCCCACCCGTCAGGTTTGAATTTTCAAACGAGCGAGACGGGGCTCGTCGACGCCCGAGAGCCGCGGTGGTCGCCGGCGGCGATCCACGGCGAGGCAGGAGGATCGGAGGGTACCTCTGTGTTCAGGGCGTCATTCCGCGTCGGTTGGTAGTGGTGGTGGTCGCCGGTGAGCACCGCGTCGACGGCGGCTCCTGCTCCGGCGGACGGCGGTTTGGGTGGTCGTGGGTCTCGTCGGAGAGTGCTGCGGAGATGCAATTGTGGAGGGGGTTAGAGTTGCGGTAGCATGAGAGGGTAGCTGACGTGATTAGGGCGCCGGAGATGGCCTCACCGGAGTGAATCGTGGTGGAGGCCGAGGCAGAACGGGGCGGCCGGAGCTGGGGGAGAAGACCTCCTCGAGGTCCCCCTGGTGGCCTGGCAGGGTTCTGGTGAGGTGCAGAGGGGGTGTGTGCTCGAGGGCGAGCTCGGGAGCCCTTTATATAGGCGGTCCGAGGCGGTTGCCGAGAACGGGGTTCTCCGGCGAAGTTTACGGCAACGCAGGGCATTGGTCAGGGTGGTTTAGGGGTTGAGCGCCGTCGTGGGGGTCCACTGACTCCATTTAGGTGCTAAGCGAGCTCGGGTTAGGCACTTTGGGGTGAGCTCGACGGAACGGGGCAGCGCGGGCCCGTCGGCGGCAGGGAGCACGTTCTGTGCTTGCCGGGCCACATCGACGGTGCCACGGGCGTGCACTGGCATGGCAGGGCCACGCGGAGAGCTAGGAGGCGATGGGCGGCGCCGAACGGCGTTCTGCCTCGGTGTTGTCCCCTGTCGGCCGCTACGGTGGTTCTGCTGCCGCGGGACACGCCGGCGCAGGCGGGCCAGAGCGCCACCGACGCCAGGAAGGTGCCAAGTGCGTGTGTGGGGTGCTGGCCAAGGGAAAGGGCCATGCGCAATGTGCCAGGGCGCACTGTCGACGCGTGACTGAATTCTGACGAAGGGAAACGACACTGAACTCTGAAACCCTGAACATTTCTGAAAATGGAGAGAAACAGTGCCGGCCAGGTGTTCGACAGAATGATTTTGGTATGTGGGAGGCTCTGATTGAGCTGATTTTTGGTGGAGTGGCTTCTCAATGCAACAGGGGGTTGCCTGAATTTTTGTGGAATTTTTGGAGAAGAGGAGATATGAATTTCACCAAATTTGACAAATCTGGTCCAAACTTGCAGAGACTGAAATTTGAAATATTTGAAAAGAAGGAAAGTGGATCTTGATGGTTCTAGGTTGTGGGTACCAAGGACTATCTAGGAGAGTTGGTTTGAGGTCAAAACTCAAATGCATCTTGGTGCTTGCTTCGCAAATCCCTCAGGTTCAAAACAATAGACAGAAAAGATTTTGGGCAGGAAATAAATGAAATAAAATCCAAAAATGAGTTGGACTTGTTGGGATAGAATATATGGATTGCCCCAAAGTGGAAGGAGGGTTTTTGGGAGGTTTTACCATATGAGGCATGGTAAAATCATGGGTGGTTTCAATATAAGATAAGTCCCAAAACTCCTAGAGTTTTCTCTTAAAGAAAAATAATCCCAAAAAAATAAATTTGAGAAGGGAACAAACAGAAGAAAGGTATTTTTTTAATAACCAAACACCAGTGTTGATGAAGATACCAAAATACAATCCTTGCCAAGGGGAAAAAGTTTTGAGAGGGAAGAAAGGCCAATAAATTTGGGAAGTATTTCACTTGAGGTAAAAACTCCATGATAATAAGAAATGAAATGTTTCAAAAATCAAAAGTGAGTCGAGAAAATAAAAGTTTTAATTTCCTGGTAAAATTTTAATCAACAAAAAAAGGTTAAAAATTTTGGGGTGTCATAGATCAACATCAAACGAAACATAGCAACGACCAAGATCTTCGTCGAGCTCCCATCTGAGCTCGGTTGCATCACCTGCAGTGGTATCATCGGCACCTGCAACTGTTGTGGTAGTATCTGGTGAGTCACGAGGACTCAGCAATCTCAAAACCCGCGAGATCAAGACTATTTAAGCTTATGGGTAGGAAGTGGCAATGAGGTGGAGTTGCAGCAAGCACTAAGCAAATATGGTGGCTAACATACGCAAATAAGAGCGAGAAGAGAAGCAACGGAACGGTCGAGAAGCTAGAAGTGATCCTGAAACTACTTACGCACAATCATAACACAAAGACCGTGTTCACTTCCCGGACACCGCAGGAAAGAGACCATCACGGCTACACACGCGGTTGATGCGTTTTAATTAAGTCACGTGTCAAGTTCTCTACAACCGGATATTAGCAAATTCCCATCTGCCACATAACCGCGGGCGCGACTCTCGAAAGTTTATACCCTGCAGGGGTGTCCCAACTTAGCCCATCACAAGCTCTCACAGTCAACGAAGGATATTCCTTCTCCCAGGAAGACCCGATTAGTCTCGGAATCCCGGTTTACAAGACATTTCGACAATGGTAAAACAAGACCAGCAAGACCACCCGACTGTGCCGACAAATCCCGATAGGAGCTGCACATATCTTGTTCTCAGGGCACAACGGATGAGCAATCCATACAATTAAAACCAGACCTCAAATTTCCTTGAGGGGGCGCCGCAAAGGGCTCTAGTTTGGACCAACACTCAGAGGAGCATTGGCCCGGGGGGTTCAAATAAAGATGACCCTTGAGTCTGCAGAACCCAAGGGAACAAGGCTTAGGTGGCAAATGTTAAAACCAATGTTGGGCCTTGCTGGAGGAGTTTAATTCAAAGCAAACTATCAAGGGGGTCTCATAAATCACCCAACCGCATAAGGAACGCAAAATCAAGGAACATAACACCGGTATGACGGAAACTAGGGCGGCAAGAGTGGAACAAAACACCAGGCATAAGGCCGAGCCTTCCACCCTTTACCAAGTATATAGATGCATTAATTAGATAAGACATATTGTGATATCCCAACATAATCCTATCCATCATGAAGCAATCTTCAACTTCACCTGCAACTAACAACGCTATAAGAGGGGCTGAGCAAAGCGGTAACATAGCCAAGCAATGGTTTGCTAGGAAGGGTGAAAAGGTTAGAGGCTGACATGGCAATATGGGAGGCATGGTAAACAAGTGATAGGTAGCACAGCATGGCGATAGAACGAAGTAACTAGCAAGAAAAGATACAACTGATATCAAGTGTAATGGTCATCTTGCCTGAAATCACGCTAGGAAGAAGAACGAGTCCATGACAAAGACAAATGGACGTAGTCGAACGAATCCTCACAACTTTGGAACGAAACCGAAGCTAACAAGAGAAGCAAACTGGAAAGAAGCATACAACATGGTAAACACACAAGCATAATCATGGCATGATGCACAATCAAGTATGATGCATGTCCGGTTTAATGAGGCATGGCATGGCAATATGCACAAACAACACTACAAGTTAAGTGGAGCTCAATATGCAACGAGTTGCATATTGGCGAAACACCACATCAACTATTTAGTTCTCTCTCGTTATAAGCTACTCAACAATATTAAATGTTATTAAACATGGCAAGGGGTGAAGCATAATTAAACTACCTATTTAGGCAAGTTTAAATGAGGCCGGAACAACTAACAACAATTCCGGAAAATCCCCACATGTTATTTAGCAATTTAACGCAAACAACAATTTTAAACATTTTAATTGTTGTTATCATGATGCGGATGACATATGCAAGTTATATGCAATTTTTATGAAAATGTTGACATAAGCATGTTATGAAGCATTTCTCACCGTGGCGGAACAAAAGGGGTGCCACGGCAACGAATTCAAAAATGATGCCATGGCAACATATCGATCTCGATAACTTGATTGAGATACCGATGCAAACGAGAAGTGTGCGGATGTGTAGAACACGCAAGAGATGGTGGGGTGCTCCCGACTACCGGGTTCCCACGGGTCGACGACATGGCAAACGAGGAACGTGCAAAGACCTCTCTCGGACACGGTGCAAACACGAGCATCTCGTACAACACATGCATTTGGTCCACGGTTGATCGTCTCGGGGTTATACCTTTGAAGCGTGCATTTCGGGGCGGTTCAAAGTCGTCGAGGGAAGTAGTCATACACATGCCATAGTGGAAGTAGTGGTTCACGTGGTGACGGTAGTGGAAGTAGTCGTTCTCGCGACGGTAGTGGTACACGTTTCGTAGATGGTAGATGTTCGGGGTCATGGCAAGGAACATGACGTCAACGGGGTCTTCGAGGTCGACGGTAGTGGTACACACGTTGTCGGGGTACTTGTCGGTCCGGTCTTGGCAAAGGTAGTTGTACACGGGTCGTAGTGGTACTTGGTGAATCCCGAAACGGTCTTGACCTTCCGGAGAGACGACATGGTCCCAAGCAGTCTCGATTCATGATGGTCTTGGCGATCCAAAATGGCACAAGTGAGATGCACATCCACAGAGTCTTCACACTTGGGCTCTGGGTAGGACTTGAGGGTCTCGGTGGCGGCCAGAGGCAAGTGGCAACGCGTGCGTTAGAGGAGAGGTGGTACGTAGCAGGAGGTTGCTGGCAACGATGCAGCAGGGCAAATCCGCGACTGAGGCGTCGCGTGTGATGTGTGTGGCCACGGGAGAAGGATCCAGGGAGGAGAAGACAAGGTGGACGGCGGCGACATCCTGATGCTGCTACGGTCGGGCGTGAGTGCCATAGCTGCAGGCGTGTGCATGCTGGGAGACGAACAAGGAGGCAGAGAAGAGGCATAGGGCGCCGAGGAAGATGGAGGAAGATGGAGGGCAGCGCTGGAGAGAGGAGGCCCGGCGCGAGGCACACGTGTGGTGGAGGCGAGCGACGGTTGCGGCAGCAGCGTCCATGGGGATCGGGCATAGTGAGCTGGAGGAGGCGAGGCAGAGGAGGGGCAGGGGCGCAGGCGACGGAGGGTTGCTGCGGAGGCTGGCGCTCGCCAGGGCGGCGGCGATGAGTGGCTTGCGGAGTCAGATGAGGAGCGAGGGGATCGGGAGAGATGATAGGTGGCGGCGCTGGAGATCGGGCGCAGGGAGCTCCTCTCCCTGGCTCGATGTGTGCGAGTGGCAGAGAAGGGAGGGGAACGAGGGAGAGAGCGAGGGATCGAGAGAGAGAGAGAGGGCTAGCGAGCGAGGGGTTAAGGGGATCGATTGGGCTAGGGTTAGGAAGGGTTGGGCCTCACGGGGACTGGTGGGCCGGCCTGGCCTAGTGGCATGCGGTTGAAGGGCTTCTTCTCTCCCTTCTTCAAATCTCTTCCAAAAACAGAAAAGCAAAGAAAGAAAGGGAGAGAAAACAAATGAGTGGACAAGAATTTGGGCATGGGGGTAATTTTCTCAGACTCGCAAAAATGCGCTTGTTCCAAGAAAAATGGTGTGGGCAAGATTGCAAGAATTAAATTCAAGGTCATTTGAATTTAATTCAAATGGTTTGAACAAGGACTAGTATTTAGAAGTGTCCAACAATGTTGAGAATTTAGGAGGAGGCTCGATAAAAAGAGATCAGAATTGTTGGCAAAGTTTGAGGCAAGGAATTGAGATAGAAAATGCATGGAACTTAAACTGTAGGTGTGTTATGGTGATTCCAAAGTTAATGGAATATTTTTATTATAGCTCCCTAATATTGGTGGGATATGTTATAAATAGAAGTCACCCTTCCCTCGATTTAAATGGACCGAAGATCCAGACAATTTATTTGAAAGAGTTATAAAATTAATGATATGATGGCATCATGACATGATGCAATGCAAGAGATGCAACAAACAAAACAAATCACACGATGAAACTCAGAGTAGCTGGAATTCTTCTGGAGCGTCGGTCTCGGGGCGTTACAACAATAATATCTCTTCTGCCCTACCATGCTTCCTTTTCCCACTACAATTACTAGGATGGTTTCCTGGCGTAATATGCCTGACCTTCTCTGATTCCACTTCCAACTCATCGGCGGTGAGCCTCTTTGGCGCATCACGGTTTTCATGCTTTGCATTGAACACATATCTTCGGTATTTTCTAGGATGCGGCTTGTCCTCGGCAAGGAAACGACGGTGTCCAATGTAACAGATCTTGCTAAGTATTGCGTATGACAGCGGATTCCTATCACAGCGAACACATGCATTGTAACCATGTGTCGTTCGCCCTAACATAGTGCCCAAAGCCGGATAATCATGGATGCACCAAATTATAACAACACACAGAAAGAAATCAGCTGGTGGGATGCTATATAGGTCTTGAGTGAGAACACCCCTCCATAGCTGTTAAAGTTCCTCCACAAGAGGCTCCATGAACAAATCAAAATCCTTTCTAGGACTTTTTGGACTTGGGATAAGCAAGGCCATCATGTAGTTTGATTCTTTGGTGCAGACATTTGGAGGCATGTTGTAAGGGATAACAAGCACTGACCACATGCTATATGTGGCGCTCTGGTGGCCAAATGGGTTAAATCCATCTGAATCTAAGCCAAGTCTAATGTTTCTCGGGTCAGCATCAAACTTTTTGTGTTTATCATTGAAGCTTTTCCACTCACTACCATGAGATGGATGGCTCATTACATTCTGATCTCTATACTCCTGGTTCCTAGAATGCCACAGTACATCCTCTCTTGTTTCAGCATCATGAAACAACCTCTGCAATCTTGGTGTAATTGGAAAATGTCTCAAAACATTATGAGGAATCCTCTTCAGAGCATCACCATCTTTCCATCTTGATGATTTGCATTTCGGGCATTCACTTAAGTTGGCATAATTGTCACATCCCTAGTTCTGGTATGCACTAGACTAGCCCTTCATGTGTGCATCATGTTTAAATTTTATTTAAGTTGAAATGGGGATTACTCAAACCCTAGCACCAGATCAAATCAACTAGGTTCAAATAAAAATATTCTCAATGAACCCAAAATGCTGTTCAGAAAAGTTCATTATTTTTGGATTGGTCTAGAACCTCTCCCAAAAATAGTGCACATTTTCCTAGGCCATTCTGGATTAGAAAAAGAGAGAGAGAGAAAACCCACCTGAGCTTACCTGTGAAGCCACCTGGCGGCCCAAGTGGTCGGCCCAGCCCACCAGGCCATCCTCCTGTCGCCTTCCTCCCCCTCGCCCCGAAGCAGCTCGGTAGCGAGCGCCGACTCCGCCCTGGCCACCTCCTGCTTGCCACCGAGGCGCCCCCGATGCGTCTGGAGACGCCCCGCAACCCCCCTCTGCCTCTCCCCTCACTCTCTGTTCTCTCCCTCGCTCTCTAGCTCCTTCCCCAAGTGCGACCGAGCACCACTGCCGCTGCCGTTCGCACCACCACGGCCACAGCTACCCCCCCCCTCGCCCCTCTGTTGTGCCCACGAGCTCCGTGTCGTCTTCCTCTTCATCTCCACCGAGCCAAGCCAGCCGGGACGCTCCTTAGTGTCGTCATCGCCACCGTCTTCCACCTCGGGAGCCGGTCACCGCCGACGTCGATTCGCCGCCACCAAGCCGTCCCCGAGCAAGCCGAGCCCCTCTTCGTGATCACAGTGAGCTCACCGTCCGTTTCCCCCTCTCCGTTCCTTTGCCTGCGCGCCGTAGCTTGCTACCTGTCGAACCCACGAGCACCTCGCCGCCGTCCAGGGCGCCACCGTGACCAGAACCCAAGCCAGCCGCTCCCGCGCACGTCACCATGCTCCTGGTGATGCCAGGAGGCCGTAGAGGCCCTCCGCAGCCCCTGTCGTGCCCTGCAGCCACATCCCGCCCGGAGCCGTGTTTCGGCCGCTGCCCCGAGCTCCGCTCCGGCGAGCTCCGGCCACCCCGCGTCCTCCCATCGCTTCCCCCAGATGCGCGCGAGGATGGGCTTTACTTTGGTGCCTTTAGCGCATCCAGCCGACGCCCGTAGCGCCGTACCGAGCAACACCGGCGAGCCACCGCCGCGGGATTTCGTCACCGGCGGCTAAACGCCGTTCGCTGACTTGGCGTCATTAGGTTAGGTTAGTCACTAACCACGCGGTTAGTTTAGCGGTGTGCCACTGACGGATGGGCCCTACGCTCTAATTAACCCCGGGATTTATTCCCTGTTTAACTTAGACTAATCCACTAGACCCACATGTCAGGTTGACTTTGCTGACCTGGCTCCTGACTTGACCCCACCTGTCTGTGACACAGACAACACTGTGTGACTGACCAATGGACCCCACTGGTCAGGTTTGACCCGGGGCAGCTCTGTTGACCCTGCAGATGTCACACTGACGCAGTAATGCTTTTTCCTGGATTTATTCTTATTCAGAAAATTCCTGAAAATAGTATAAACTTCTAAAAAATCATAGAAATTCAACCGTAACTCCAAATGAAATAAATTATATATGAAAAATGATCAGAAAAATCCAATCTATCCATATGTACCATTTTCATGCATGTTAGAACAACTTATAGCTGCTGTTTAGCACAAATCATATTAATGGCATTTAAATATCCACATATGGAGTTTGAATTTGAACCTAGGGTTCAAACCAACTTCATTTAACTTGCTGCTAGTTGCATTAGCTCAAACCACATCATATTGCCATGTCATGATCATGCATCATATTGTGCATTGCATTGATTGTGTTTCTTTCTCAGTTGCCGGTAATTGCCCCCTCTCGATAGACGCGTTTCGACAATGTGATCAATGACACCAATGAAGAACTATACTATCTTCAGAAGTGTCAGGCAAGCAAAACCCCCTTGTTCATTCCGATACAATCCCACTCTCTCGCTCCTGCTATCTTTTACTGCATTAGGACAACAATGTTTCAACTGTTACATGCTGCGGTAGTTGAACCCCTTTATCCTCTGCATGACCTGTCATTCCACAGTAAATAGATGAAACCCACTAGCATGAGTAGGAGTTGTTTGAGCCCTGATGTGCCTACTCATTCATGCTTGTCTATCATGCCTGCTATTGCTTAGAGTTGTGTCAGGTCTGATTCATCGGGAATGAATCGGAGGTGTGTGAACATGTCCTACTGTGTGTGAGCTAAGTGTGTGAACACGATTTGGTAAAGGTAGCGGTGAGAGGCCATGTAGGAGTACATGGTGGGTTGTCTCATTGCAGCCGTCCTCAGGAACTGAGTTATGTGTTTGTGATCCATGAACAGCTACTACCACGCATTGGAATGATTAAGTGCCCCTCTCGACTTATTAATCAACCTGATCTCTGTCCAGGAGTTGCAACTAGTTTCTGGTGTTTGTAGGTAGTGTTAGTAGTCTACCAAGTGGCACCCGGTACAGGTGGGCTTGGGACAGACTAGGCACAGTGGCCTCGTGTACCAAGTGGCACCCGGATAGTGGACTTGGGAACCCTGCACACATCGTTTGGGGCCGTGAGCGACACGCCGGCCGGATCTCCTTGCAGATGGAACCCGAATAGGCGATAAACCTGGACGAGAGACTTGTGTGGTTAGTCAGGTCATGGCCGACTCCCTCGCCCGGCTTCCGCTTGAAGGTTGCCGAGGTACATGACGTGTATAGGGCGATAAGTGGCAAGAGCGTGTGTGAAGAAGTACACCCCTGCAGGGTTATCATTATCTATTCAAATAGCCGGATTCCTCGGATATGGAAACCTGGACCCCTTGCATAGTTCATAGACAAGTGAAAGTGGATACTCTAAAATGCGCAAGATAAGCGTGAGTGCTATGGATGGCGTTCTCGTAGGGAGACGAGAGCGGATCCATAGTGGTGTATTGATATGGTGAATATGTGGACTCGTGTGCGCCACCTCAAAAGAGTTACTTGCAGTCATAGTTCAGGATAGCCACCGAGTCAAAGCTGGCTTGCTGCAGTTAAACCCCACCATCCCCTTTGTTGACAATGATGCATATGCAGTTAGATCTGATGTAAGTCTTGCTGGGTACATTTGTACTCACGTTTGCCTATTTTATGTTTTTGCAGAGAGACTCAGTCTCGCTATTAGTTCCACGTGGACTTCGACGTTTAGCTTGTTACCTCAGCTACGATCTTGTGCCCTCGGCAGGATCTGGTAGATAGTTAGGCTTCTCAGCCTTTTTCATTTCTAGATGTCTGTACTCAGACATGTTAAGCTTCCGTTTGTGTTTTGATTTGTATGCTCTGAATGTTGGGTCATGAGACCCATGTTTGTAATATCTCGCTCCTCGGAGCCTATTGAATAAAATACTTGAGTTGTAGAGTCATGTTGTGATGCCATGTTGTATTTGCACATATCGAGCATATTGTGTTTATGTTATTGAAATGCTTGGTATGTGTGGGATCTGACTATCTAGTTGTTTATCCTTAGTAGCCTCTCTTACCGGGAAATGTCTCCTAGTGTTTCCACAGAGCCATGGTAGCTTGCTACTGCTCCGGAACACTTAGGCTGGCCAGCATGTGTCCTTCTTCGTTCCTATGTCTGTCCCTTCGGGGAAATGTCACGCGATGAATATCGGAGTCCTGTTAGCCCGCTACAGCCCGGTTCACCGGAGTCCTGCTAGCCCAGTGCTACAGCCTGGATTCACTCGCTGATGACCGACACGTTCGATGCTGGGTCATGGATGCCTGTCCCTGTAAGTTTGTGCCACTTTGGGTTTACGACTAGCCATGTCAGCCCGGGCTCCTTACCATATGGATGCTAGCGACACTATCATATACGTGTGCCAAAAGGCGCAAACGGTCCCGGGAAAAGGTAAGGCGACACCCGTGGGAATACCGTGCGTGAGGCCGCAAAGTGATATGAGGTGTTACATGCTAGATTGATGTGGCATTGAGTCGGGGTCCTGACAGCTTTGGTATTAGAGCCTGACTGCCTGTAGGATTACCAAGCCAAACCGGTCAAAGTTGAGTCTAGAAATGCTTTAGTTATATGTAGGGGAATTGATTGTGGGATGGGAACGTAAGGCTCTTTTTACTCCTTTACCTCATGCCCTTCTGATCTGAGTCATCTTATCTTCCTACGGGGTTAAGTAACTAGGCCTTCTCCTCTTTCTATCAGGATCACGTGTTACTAATCCGTAGACTTATAGGATTGATGGATTTAAGCCGCAGTTCAGTTCCTACTACTTTCGTATGTTAACTGTTGATCTCGAAACCTTGATATTGTGTTTCTGAGTGGCTCTGCCACCATTTTTGTAGCATGTCTCAAATCTTTTTGAGCATTTACAGCCGTTATGCTGTCCGAGTTATCCTAGGTTTCTAAATAATCTGATGCATTTGCAAATCCCTTCCTACCGTTTCAAAGTTCCTTTGTGCCAGATTAACCACACTAAACGGTGAGTTGAGGTACCCTATTGCCTCGACGTATATGTTGGAGCTATTATTATGACCCTAGATGTCTAGAGTATCGCCTAGTAATTTAGCCATGCTTTGTGTTCCCAGTGTGATGATTCTGGCCATCAGTCTCGAAAGCATCCCGTGATGCCACTTAGTATGTAGGTATTCCACTTCTGGGTTTTGAACCCGAGATTCACCCTACTTACCTCGTGTTGATAGTGTTTGCTAGTTCCTTTAGGATATTAGTAACCTTTGCGATAGTCCTCGAGGTCCGTGGTATATCGTTCTTCCAAATACCATGAACCATTCTTGGCAGGAGTTCTTTTGAACCAAAAGATCACAACCAGAGTGCTCTTGATGAGTTCTCCATTCTATATTGTGAATCTGCCAGTTCTACCTTCAGCATGGGTTATCCGGAAGAAAAATGTTTAACTCGTTCGACATGCTAATCCATGCATCCACAACTCAGAAAATCATATGTTCTTTTGGGTTGTCCCATTTTAGTTGTATTCCGATCCTTGTCTATTAGTTGATAGCCAAGTTTATGGCGTGCATTCGTGTTATCGATACCTATTATTCGTGTGGTCCATCGAGCCATTCTATTCCGGAATGACTAGGAGAAACAAACTCTAGTACCTTGTCCATTTCTAGGATTGGGTCAAAGCAATTGTATTCCGCAGATCGAAATGCAATCAATCTTTTAGTCTGTTCTACCCTGAAGTATTACCCACTTTAAGTCAGGAATGTCATGAGAATTGCACCTTCTCTTATGAATTCTTGACGTAGTGATACTTCTCGCCATCATTATTCATTCCTCGATTCCGTGTTGTTGTAACCGGAATGCCGACAAGTGAATTGTGATGTGTGAAATCAATACTCCGAGCAACTCGTTGCTTGGTAGTAAATGGACAATATTCTCACTCTTAGCGTGTTGGTTATTGAATCATCATTCTAAGATTGATCGTGCTACCTAGTCCTTATTTCTGGTGCACTCCTGATCAATGAGTTAGGATTATCCAATTCCTTGCTTATTTCACCATATCATCTTGCCCTGAAAAGCAAGATTGTTCTCGAGCTTAGTGACATATCGGTGGTTCGTGATTTTCCGTATATCTTCTCGGAAGTATTACCAGGTTGTCACCTGACCGCTATGTTGAGCTCGTGATCAAGTTGGTTTCTTGTAAACCACCCCTTCTCCAAGAATCCGTGTTGGATACCCCTGAGCTAGTTGGTTAAGCTAAACGACAACTTGGAGAGTTAGAAGATAAAAGCTTACCTAACCTAGTTCGTTTCAAAGGGATATCCTGGTGTTGGTGTGTTAGTTGAAGAAAGATGATATCTTCATCGATTGGTCCCTGTGATCAGTTGTTGGACCTATTATCTTATAAAAACTTTGATTTGAGTGTGGGCCATTCTCAAATCTAATCAGAACCAACGATATTCATAATGTTGTCTTACTCGTGGTTGTTTCTTCGAGCATACACCATTATATCTTTTGGGTCTGACAAGTGCTATCACCGTGTTCACATAATGGTGGAAATCCAGTTATATGGAAATTCCGATGAGTTGCTGTTGAGCCCATCAGCAGTATTTTGTCTCCCCCATGATTCATATTGAACATCAACCTAGTGTTGGAAACTTTGTAAGCAACGCCTTCGTGTTTCGTTCATGAAGCTTATGCTTGGATGGAAGAAGTGACTTCCTCGAATTCATGTGTATTTGGTGCAAGTTGCCGCCGTGGGTTCGAGAAAGATTGTTTTGGTTTCCTCTGGTACCATCCCAAGTCAGTTATGCATGTGCGAATGTATTCTATGGTTTGGTAGATTAATTACCTCCACTCCATATGGATTCCCTAGCACACCAAGCCACTAACTGATTTGTTCAAGGAGAAGAAGTTCCTTCATAAGAGCTATTCCGGATTTATGTAAGGACTTCGATATCCTCGTTGATGGTTCCCAACCTGAACTCGGTAGTGTTTTATTATAAGACTACTGCGTGGTCATGCTTGTCTAGGACAACGTGTTCACATGCTTTTAGCAGAACCAGCTCATGTTTTGGAGCTTACTACCGTAGTTCATTCCCCGAGAATCTGGCAAGGTCATCTCGTCGATTTGTGTTGCAAACTTTCATTTTTCTTTCTAGACTCGATGAGTCTGGATTGTTCTGACACCAACCAGATCTGAATCTCAGGCAGATATGATGGTTGGAACACTCCCGACATTTGCATTTTGTTCCCAGCTTGCACCGCCTTGTGCCAACCCCCCTTGGACTGCCCTTCTCAACAATTGTTGTTCAGGATCATCTTCAGAAGTGGTCCTACCATGGGTCCCATCCATTTTCGATGATAAGCAAAATCATCCTTTGCGTTGTCCTCAACAAGGTAGTCCACATCACCCATTCGAATCCGGATATGCCATTTCTTTGAACTCCGCCAAACGATCGATTATGATTGCTTTAGGCTGGTATAAAGGGTTTCAATGATCTAGATATCAAAAGTAATTCTTTTTGCCACTTAAGGTAGTAACTCTACGAGTCACCTCCCCCAAGGTGCCCTGTTATGGAATCATGGCAACTATTTCCTCGCCACCTTGACACCATCCACCATCTCTCTAAGCGTGGAATTGTTGCCCACCAAATCAAACCTCGTTGTTTGTTCTTCCATCCCTCTCGATGTGTTTTGTGTCTCAACTCGAGATGTCTCGACATCTCATTCCACGAGTTGATCTTGAGTGCTCGATCTTCGAGGAGATCGTTTCCTATAGAGTTTCTTTTTGTCGCGACCGTGTTGGATGAAGCTCCCGAAAGCAAGGACGCTAAAATTAATTGGAGCAATGAACCAACATCTTCGGGAAGGGCAATTGGATCGACAAGTTCGTGTTAGTTAGTGTCCCCTCTGTCTTCTTACCACACGTCTTGAATCTCGGGACGAGATTCTTGTTTAGTGGGGGTGAGTTGTCACATCCCTAGTTCTGGTATGCACTAGACTAGCCCTTCATGTGTGCATCATGTTTAAATTTTATTTAAATTGAAATGGGCATTGCTCAAACCCTAGCACCAGATCAAATCAACTAGGTTCAAATAAAAATATTCTCAATGAACCCAAAATGCTCTTCAGAAAAGTTCATTATTTTTGGATTGGTGTAGAACCTCTCCCAAAAATGGTGCACATTTTCCTAGGCCATTCTGGATTTTTGAATTAAATCATTACCTATTTGCATTTGGGCATTTAAATACTATAAAATATTTTCAATGCTCAAATAATCCCAAACTGAAATGTTTGCTGTAGGATATATTTCCAACAGTGGTCATGAGCAGTTGCATGCTTTTTGGGATTGATTTAGTATTTTTAATAAAGCCACAAAGCTGCAGATAAATAGAAAACTATAACAGAATTAGAAAAAGAGAGAGAGAGAAAACCCACCTGAGCTTACCTGTGAAGCCACCTGGCGGCCCAAGTGGTCGGCCCAGCCCACCAGGCCATCCTCCTGTCGCCTTCCTCCCCCTCGCCCCGAAGCAGCTCGGTGGCGAGCGCCGACGCCGCCCTGGCCGCCTCCTGCTTGCCACCGGGGTGCCCCCAACGCGTCTGGAGACGCCCCGCAACCCCCCTCTGCCTCTCCCCTCACTCTCTGTTCTCTCCCTCGCTCTCTAGCTCCTTCCCCAAGTGCGACCGAGCGCCACTGCCGCCGCCGTTCGCACCACCATGGCCACAGCTACCCCCCCCCCTCGCCCCTCTGTTGTGCCCACGAGCTCCGTGTCGTCTTCCTCTTCATCTCCACCGAGCCAAGCCAGCCGGGATGCTCCGTAGTGTCGTCATCGCCACCGTCTTCCACCTCGGGAGCCGGTCACCGCCGACGTTGATTCGCCACCACCAAGCCGTCCCCGAGCAAGCCGAGCCCCTCTTCGTGATCACAGTGAGCTCACCGTCCGTTTCCCCCTCTCCGTTCCTTTGCCTGCGCGCCGTAGCTTGCTACCTGTCGAACCCGCGAGCACCTCGCCGCCGTCCATGGCGCCACCGTGACCAGAACCCGAGCCAGCCGCTCCCGTGCATGTCACCGTGCTGCTGGTGACGCCAGGAGGCCGTAGAGGCCTTCCGCAGCCCCTGCCGCGCCCTGCAGCCACATCCCGCCCGAATCCGTGTTTCGGCCGCCGCCCCGAGCTCCGCTCCGGCGAGCTCCGGCCACCCCGCGTCCTCCCGTCGCTTCCCCTGGATGCGCGCGAGGATGGGCTTTACTTTGGTGCCTTTAGCGCATCCAGCCGACGCCCGTAGCACCGTCCCGAGCAACACCGGCGAGCCACCGCCGCAGGATTTCGTCACCGGCGGCTAAACGCCGTTCGCTGACTTGGCGTCATTAGGTTAGGTTAGTCACTAACCACGCGGTTAGTTTAGCGGTGTGCCACTGACGGATGGGCCCCACGCTCTAATTAACCCCGGGATTTATTCCCTGTTTAACTTAGACTAATCCACTAGACCCACATGTCAGGTTGACTTTGCTGACCTGGCTGCTGACTTGACCCCACCTGTCTGTGAAACAGACAACACTGTGTGACTGACCAATGGACCCCAATGGTCAGGTTTGACCCGGGGCAGCTCTGTTGACCCTCCTGATGTCACACTGACATCATTTTGACGCAGTAATGCTTTTTCCTGGATTTATTCTTATTCAGAAAATTCCTGAAAATAGTATAAACTTCTAAAAATCATAGAAATTCAACCGTAACTCCAAATGAAATAAATTATATATGAAAAATGATCAGAAAAATCCAATCTATCCATCTGTACCATTTTCATGCATGTTAGAACAACTTATAGCTGCTGTTTAGCACAAATCATATTAATGGCATTTAAATATCCACATATGGAGTTTGAATTTGAACCTAGGGTTCAAACCAACTTCATTTAACTTGCTGGTAGTTGCATTAGCTCAAACCACATCATATTGCCATGTCATGATCATGCATCATATTGTGCATTGCATTGATTGTGTTTCTTTCTCAGTTGCCGGTAATTGCCCCCTCTCAATAGACGCGTTTCGACAATGTGATCAATGACACCAATGAAGAACTATACTATCTTCAGAAGTGCCAGGCAAGCAAAACCCCCTTGTTCATTCCGATACAATCCCCTCTCTTGCTCCTACTCTCTTTTACTGCATTAGGACAACAACGTTTCAACTGTTACATGCTGCGGTAGTTGAACCCCTTTATCCTCTGCATGACCTGTCATTCCACAGTAAATAGATGAAACCCACTAGCATGAGTAGGAGTTGTTTGAGCCCTGATGTGCCTACTCATTCATGCTTGTCTGTCATGCCTGCTATTGCTTAGAGTTGTGTCAGGTCTGATTCATCGGGAATGAATCGGAGGTGTGTGAACATGTCCTACTGTGTGTGAGCTAAGTGTGTGAACACGATTTGGTAAAGGTAGCGGTGAGAGGCCATGTAGGAGTACATGGTGGGTTGTCTCATTGCAGCCGTCCTCAGGAACTGAGTTATGTGTTTGTGATCCATGAACAGCTACTACCACGCATTGGAATGCTTAAGTGCCCCTCTCGACTTATTAATCAACCTGATCTCTGTCCAGGAGTTGCAACTAGTTTCTGGTGTTTGTAGGTAGTGTTAGTAGTCTACCAAGTGGCACCCAGTATAGGTGGGCTTGGGACAGACTAGGAACAGTGGCCCGGTGTACCAAGTGGCACCCGGATGGTGGACTTGGGAACCCTGCACACATCGTTTGGGGCCGTGAGCGACACCCCGGCCGGATCTCCTTGCAGATGGAACCCCAATAGGCGATAAACCTGGACGAGAGACTTGTGTGGTTAGTCAGGTCGTGGCCGACTCTCTCGCCCGACTTCCGCTTGAAGGTTGTCGAGGTACATGACGTGTACAGGGCGATAAGTGGCGAGAGCGTGTGTGAAGAAGTACACCCCTGCAGGGTTATCATTCTCTATTCGAATAGCCGGATTCCTCGGATATGGAAACTTGGACCCCTTGCATAGTTCATAGACAAGTGAAAGTGGATACTCTAAAATGCGCAACATAAGCGTGAGTGCTATGGATGGCGTTCTCGTAGGGAGATGGGAGCGGATCCATAGTGGTGCATTGATATGGTGAATATGTGGACTCGTGTGCGCCACCTCAAAAGAGTTACTTGCAGTCGTAGTTCAGGATAGCCACCGAGTCAAAGCTGGCTTGCTGCAGTTAAACCCCACCATCCCTTTTGTTGACAATGATGCAGATGCAGTTAGATCTGATGTAAGTCTTGCTGGGTACATTTGTACTCACGTTTGCCTATTTTATGTTTTTGCAGAGAGACTCAGTCTCGCTATTAGTTCCACGTGGACTTCGACATTTAGCTTGTTACCTCAGCTACGATCTTGTGCCCTCGGCAGGATCTGGTAGATAGTTAGGCTTCTCAGCCTTTTTCATTTCTAGATGTCTGTACTCAGACATGTTAAGCTTCCGTTTGTGTTTTGATTTGTATGATCTGAATGTTGGGTCATGAGACCCATGTTTGTAATATCTCGCTCCTCGGAGCCTATTGAATAAAATACTTGAGTTGTAGAGTCATGTTGTGATGCCATGTTGTATTTGCACATATCGAGCATATTGTGTGTATGTTATTGAAATGCTTGGTATGTGTGGGATCTGACTATCCAGTTGTTTATCCTTAGTAGCCTCTCTTACCGGGAAATGTCTCCTAGTGTTTCCACTGAGCCATGGTAGCTTGCTACTGCTCCGGAACACTTAGGCTGGCCGGCATGTGTCCTTCTTCGTTCCTGTGTCTGTCCCTTCGGGGAAATGTCACGCGATGAATACCGGAGTCCTGTTAGCCCGCTACAGCCCGGTTCACCGGAGTCCTGCTAGCCCAGTGCTACAGCCTGGATTCACTCGCTGATGACCGACACGTTCGATGCTGGGTCATGGATGCCTGTCCCTGTATGTTTGTGCCACTTTGGGTTTACGACTAGCCATGTTAGCCCGGGCTCCTTACCATATGGATGCTAGCGACACTATCATATACGTGTGCCAAAAGGCGCAAACGGTCCCGGGCAAAGGTAAGGCGACACCCGTGGGAATACCGTGCGTGAGGCCGCAAAGTGATATGAGGTGTTACATGCTAGATCGATGTGGCATTGAGTCGTGGTCCTGACAATAACCCTTCTGGAACAGAACACAATTATTCTTACTAACATGGATCATATCATATCCAATTCCATCTACATGAAGGAAATTCTTCATTTTACTGTAGGTGTGTGGCAGCTCAGACGCATCTGGGAAAGATTGGCGGAAAGCAGCCAACATTGCATCGAATGATTTGTTGGTCATCCGCTCAGATGTCTTCACCTGAAGAAAGATGACCATAGCTGAGAATACTGATAGCTTATTTCCAGGGGTGACAGCCACGTTGCATTGTTCCAACATGCGGGCCCACCATTTTTTCTTCTGCAGGTGAAAGTTCAAGGAATGCACGAGCATTTCGTAGCATTGTTTCAATGTTGGTCAAACTCACTGGCTCCGCCACCACCACCTCCTCCCCCTCTTCCACCTGAGCATCAGGCAGATCAAGATGGTGATCTGCTGCTTCCACGTAGTTAATAACATTGCCGTTCATAGCTTCACCGTGATGAACCCACCTAGTATATGTGACCGACATCCCATACAAGTGTAGATGATTTTGCACAGTTGACTGGGGTCTTGTAACTGAATTCATACAACTGCTACATGGGCAGAGCACATCTGATTTCGGACCACCATACTCAGCTCTGATAAAGTTCATGAAGTTTTCAACCCCCTCGACATATGCAGCGGAGAATCTTCGAGCAGAAGTTGTCCAAGTCATGTCCATTTTTTAGACACACAAATTAGTTCTTCTACTAGATATTACAGGAAAAACATATATGCTTTTTTATGAAGTCCAGAAAAAAATACCTAGGTCGATGTCTAAAGCTATGGCAAGATACTTGGATGAGCAGATCTAAGTAACGAAATATATGTAAAGCTAATTCAGCAAAACAGATTTGAGTGCTAAATTATGGCAGGCTGTTTCAGCAGTCAGTGAGGCCGAGCACACAGCCATCGAACTATCGAAGGCCATCACAGCAACAAAGATCGAGTACAAAACGGTGTAGAGCTATTTCACCTAACAGATTGGCTACTAGACCATGGCAATCTACGTCACAAAAAATACATGGCAGGATATTTTAGCAGCTAATCGGCCTTGGCATGCCATCTCAGCTAAGCAGATTGAGTGCAGAACAGGGCAAGGAAGCTTCTTAAGCAGAGCATATTGAGAGTAAACTACTTCGGCAAACAGTGAGATTAACAACGTCTATCAGCTAACATTCAGCGCTACACCGACATGAACGGGGCCTCAGTCTACAATGCGCGTACTGTGGGAGAAGCTGACTGCCGTGCATCTCCACAAGAATGTCGCCAGTGGTGGCGGCGCTGACCGCCGTGCGCCTCCACAAGAAAGTAGCCAGAGGTGGCGGCTCGTCTAGAGGACGGCAGTCTACGAGAGCGTACTGTGGGAGCGAGAGGATCGCCGTGCGTCCCCTCGACGAACCGCGGCGCCGACGTATCGGCGGGATGGCGGCTTTGGCGGAGCGAATGGAGTGGAGGGGGACGGGGAGGAGGGGGGTTTGGGGAATATTATTGGCTAGTTGGCCGAAGGGCGGTTGAACCGGATTTGGGGGGAATTTTTGTGGGGGGGAGAGGATTTTCGCGCGGTGGGCGGGGGGAGTTTGGCGCATGGTTGGTTTCTCCAAGTGTAGTCCCATGTGTCAGTGAAGAGGCAAGCCGAAGTGCATTCCGTTTGCGTGAGCCGTGTGCAGGACTGAACGTGTGTGGGGTGCAATGCGACCGCGACAGGAGTGCTGTGAGTGTACTGCCTTTTTTCAGTTTAAACTAGGTGCTTCGCCCCTCAAATTTTTTTTTGTTGTTTCGCGCGATCCATCAATACTACTACTAGTAATCCGGTAATCCCGACTAAAACGGCGCGGCCGGGTCTTTTCCCGCACGATATGCTGGGAGGTTGCCTTAGTTTGGTTTTTTAGGACGAGTAATACTACACCTACGTAATCCCAGTTACATAATTAACGTAATGTGAAACGTGTGAGCTGTTGATTGTAGATTGGGTGGAGGGAGGGGCCCACCACCATGAAAATCAGGGGAGGAGAGAGAGAGAGGCAATTTACGTTAACCCTTTCGTAGGTTCCCGTAGATGTAGAAAGATGTGAAATGCGTGAATGTGTAGTGGAAGTACTATTGGAGTGCCTAAGATAAATTGTGTATGTATAGACCCTATGTGTTATTTTACTTCGCATGTTAGATTTGTCTCGGTTCAATAAAAAGCAGAGTTGGTGATGATGGTGTGCCTGTCATCCTGCAATATAGCCCGTCCGATCTATATCTAACGGATAGGAAGGAAACTATGACAATTTACTCGCACTCCTCTCCACATTTGCAGATAAGGCTTTCCCTCATTCATCCTTTTCTCCCACATGATCTTGATCTTCCGTGCAACGCACAGGCATCTTGCTAGTAATCCTACAATATGTATATTATTGTGAAAGTTCATATACACCGGCCGAGAATAATGCAAACACGGCAGATTTTCCTTACATTTCGAACTTTTATAGGACAGAAAAATAAAAGAAACCCAACCCTAAACCTATTCTACGGCGACGACCGACGTCCTCCATCTGCGATCTCTATGTACACGGGCGGGGTTCAAGACCCATGAAGTGAAGGTGCGGTCTCCGGCGAGGAAGAGTAGAACACGGGATACGGACCGGCCAGTTGGCACACCATGCCCTGCCACCTCCTAAGCCCTACTCATCCTCGGAGGAGTCCCCGACCTCGGCGGTGCCGGACGTTGGACGGCGGCAAGTAGGACGCGTGGCTGACGGTGCTCCTGTAGTCGGCCGCCAGTGTGGCCACCGCTTGTGTGGTCGCGTCCGCGTCCGGCTACGCTGCTATTGCGTCGCGAGAGGTGACTTGAGCGAGGGCGGCGACCTCGACCTTCATCCCCGAAGACAAGCTCTCATGCAGAGCGTTCGCACTTGCAGTCATGGCAGATGCGGTGCCAGGTAGGAGGGCGATGCGCTATGGTGTGGAGGTTAGCTGGGCGTTGCCGCTTTAAATAGCGCATTCCGGTGAGGCCAAGCATCCGGGTGCGTCATTAAGTCGCCGGAGTTGGTTCCTCGGGCACCAAGCCTCTTAACGACGACATACGAATGGATGGCATGAATGCAGGCAGCTGGCGCCGGCTGGGAACGCACCGCGTGATGGCGTGAGGGAAGAGGGTTTTGGTGTGCCAGGGTAGTCAGCTTCGGTCATGGCAACGTTGGAGATGGCCTTTGCTCACATGTGATCCCCGCATGTCATTGAAAAAGCAAGACGACTCGGCATGATCTCAGGTCCATAGGATGCAGTTGGCCACGCTACACCACTTCGCGGACGCGTCGCGGTGCCCCGTGCATCCTCGACGACCCGGGTGTTGGGGTGTGTTTGGATTGTGGCCAAAGTGCACCTTACCAAAATTTTGGTCATGACCCAAAGATTGGTCTTTGTTTGGATGGTTGCCATTTTTTGGCATGCCAATGAACTCTAGCCAACTCTGATTCATTTTTCTTGCCAATGTCGGCCAAATCATGGGCAACCAATACCTCAACCAAAATTTTGGTCATGACCAAAAGATTGGTCTTTGTTTGGATGGTTGCCATTTTTTGGCATGCCAATGAACTCTAGCCAACTCTAGTTCATTTTTCCTGCCAATGTCGGCCAAATCATGGGCAACCAATACCTCAACCAAAATTTTGGCTACCCAATGCTTTGATAGGGCAACCTTGGGCACAAACCAAACATACCGTTGGTCGTGCCACAGCACTAACGCCACCCTCGGCACACTGAAACCGACCGTGTCTAGCGATGATATGAGCGTGTCGCTCACCGCGGTCGCCGTTTCCAGAGGTGGTGCTGGAGCTGCGCCCCGTTGTTGGCCCCAACGACCCACATGAATGGTTTTCGGTGGCGAGGAGGTCGTGGGCCAGCTCCTTCATTGGACTAGTCTGCGCTACGTCATCCCGACGGGTGTGCCCCACATGTCGGTTTCCCTATTTTCCTGGCCATATTCGAGCGTCAGTGCTCCGCGTTGCGCATTAGGCCTTTCACTATGTAGGCCAAGCGAGACAACTTATTGTTTATTTGAGCCATTCAAGTATAATCATGTGGCGTTTTCTTATTTCTCATTCCTCTCCAACCCTCTTCTCCATCGATCATGTCACCCTTCAGTCGAGTCCATCCTCCTGCATGCCTCATTTGACCATTCCGCCGAGTATCATTCACATGTACCCACCCTAGTCCTCTTTCAATAGATCTGCGGACCCCGAGATGAAATCGAGAGGGAACGAGTGGGGCCACGTGATACCTAAGGCGGATTCAAAATTTTGAACCGGTGATCATAGCATCCTCAAATCATATATAAAGGGTATTCAATGTTCATTTCATTTTTGAACGTACAATATACTCCCTCCTATCCTTTCTAGTTTACACATAAGTTTTATGTGTAGTCAAAGTATCTCTACTTTGATCAAAAAGGTATCAATATTCAACAACGCTCAATCAACATTGTTAGATTCGTACATACTCCTAGATTTGTACTCGAGATGGTTTCCAATTTGTTTTCAACCACGTGAATGTGCTTGTTCTCGTGCATGCTCTTCCTACTAGGATTTCGCCACGTATAACCAGTCCAATAGTAACTTTTTTTAGATCCCTGTCCAATAGTACACATGGAGTACTGACAACATCTGTACTCCCTCCTTCCATTTATATAGGGCCTATGTGGAGGAGAGAGATGTGAAAAACTAAGGGGAGTGAGCTCTCATGCAAGAGCCTTAGCTATATACGCATTCCTAGTTAAATACTAGTACAATAAATATGAAGAAAGAGATTGAGAGGAGATGGAAAAAAGTACTAATACAATAGCCAACCTTATATATTTTTTTGCGGGAAATAGCCAATCTTATAGCCCACACTACCATATGAGTGCATATAATAGATGATGGCTATATTATTAACCATGCTCTAATGCGTTTTTAAAACCGCATTTGACTATTGACAAGATTAATAGTACATGAGATGTATAATGTGAAAATTATATCATTGGAAACTCCTTTCACATACGAATTTGACCATATGCTTTGTGTAAGTTGCATGTCATATATTATTACTCTAACATTTGGTCAAAGTTAGCCTCGAAAAACGCATTAGGCCCTATATAGTAAATGGAAGGAGGGAGTAGTAGTTGAAGTGGATCCTCTGACGTAGGTATCCCTGCCTTACCCTCCCTTTCGGTCACTTACTGGCGGACCCCATGCTTGCTAGGCCCCGCATGTCAGTTACCCAATGGGTTCGGCCACGTCAGGGGATCCTCATCCGTAGTATACTCCCTCTGTTTTTATTTACTCTGCATAAAACAGAGGGAGTGGTAGTAATAAATGATGTGGGCGGGGTAGGGGGAGGGGAGTCCGTTTGCTCTCAATTGCGGTCCCACAAGCGAGCAAAAACACAAGATGAAGCGTGTTCCATTCGGTGAGCAACATGGAGGGTCCAGCGTGCCGGGCTGCAAAGCGAACGCGACAAGAGCGATGTACAATCAAAACCGATTGACTGGTCATCATTGGAACCACTATTCACACCAGAACCATCGCTGCTCGGCCTATGCCAGCCACTGCCCTAAAACCACACCTAATCTCTAGCCCATTCCCCCACCTTTCGACCCCCTAGCCCGCATCAAGCGTCCCCTAGTTCGCCGGAAAGTCATGGTGCGCCGCAAGATCACTTACTACAAGATGCTGACGCCAGAGCGCCGCACAGAAATCGCGACGGCGGTCTGCGCCACATAGCTCCGTTCCCAAGCTCGCTTTGCGGCGGGCCAATCCCCAAGTTTTCTAGAGCCAAGCTACGAGGAGGAGAAAGCCGAGCCAATGTTCATGGCGGAGATCGCAGCGCAGAAGGCCCCCGATGGGTATGCGACGATGGACGTCGACTTCGTGCCGGCGTCCGAGTCCCCATGGTGCAGGCGGACCAGCGGTTCAACATGGCGATACGAAAGGACGACCGGGAGGCAGAGGCTCAACTCTATGCGGAGAGCGCGCATGCCGCTACCATCGAGGCTCTCCTGCAGGCAGAACCGTATGTCGTGGGTGTGAACCGGGCGGCGGAGGCTCAATTTGAGGCGGAGCGCGCGAATGCCGCTGCCATCGAGGCCCTCCTATAGGCGGAACCGGACATCCTGGACTTGAACCGAGCGGCAGAGGCTCGACTCGACGCAGAGCGCGCGGATGCCGCTCTCATCGACGCCCTCCTGCAGGCGGAACCGGATGTCCTGGACTTGAACTGGGCGGCGGAGGCTCGACTCAATGCGGAGCGCATGGATGCCACTGCCATCGAGGCCCTCCTGAAGGCGGAACCGGATGTCCTCGACTTGAACCGGGCTGTGCTCTCATCCATGCAGAGCGCCCGCATGCTCCGCTTGAATGGGTAGCTGGAGGCCTAGGACAACCACGGTGCGAAGACACATGTCGGCAGCTATAGCTGGTTCGCGCCGGCAGCTAAAGACAACGAAGCCATCTCTTTCCGCGAGAAGTGATAGTTTTTCTTTATGTTGTTGTTTTTATGGATCTTTTGCTGTGTAAAAACATATATTTGTTATGCAAGTCGCCTGACTTGGGTCAGTCTACCATTTCAGGCGGTTGGATGAATATCCTACGTCTCCTAACCCTTCTTTCCTTCTTCCTCACCTCTTCTTCGTCCCCAACAGACGACCGCACGGGCCGTACGGATACTCCCCAACATGCGATTGGATAAACATACTCTATGAACGAAAATTATGTGTCAGTGATAGGATGGCTGAGTTTGGTTTGTTCACATGCGACAACACGTGTCAGTGAGGTGCGTTCCCTTGGTTGAGTTTGCGGCGTGCAGGAGTGACTGTGTGAGGGTGCGGTGCGACCGCGGCGTGCAGGAGCGACCGTGTGAGGGTGCGGTGCGACCGCGACATCCGTGCGCAAGTGTACCTCCTTCTCATTTTGAAAACTTTAGGCAAGCTTGGCAAAAATGTGTGGCGAAGTTTGGCAATGCAAGGCCTAGACCCAAACAGGATAAGTACGTACATACTAGGAGTACTAGTGTTAAAAAAGAAAGGCGGGGTTTTCCTTCGCGGGATTTAATCGATACAAACCCTCCTTTCACGTGTCAATTAATGCGTATTTTTTTCTCCAAAGACCAAAGAGCTAACCATCTCACTCCTCATCGCCTTATTAATGCAGCGCCATGCAAACCAACCTTCTCACTTCTGCATGCATGCAGGGGCAATTAATGTCCTTGGTTGCTAATACGGGGCAGACCCCATAAATTTTGCCTCGATTAGTGTTAGTGGCCTTTTGCAAATTGTAATTTTGATATACTGGCCTTGTGTACAAAAAAATGGAGGTAGTAACTATATTTGACTTCCTTCCCCATTGCGGTGACGTCGACGATATCTTTTTTTTGTGGTTTGGCGAAGTGCGTTTGACGGAGAACACCATTGAGGGAGACCACGGTAAGTCGTTCGCAAGTGCCGTCTGCAAGCCGAGACAACCACCTTATTTGCATCCAGGAAGTTCGTTGAACCAAAGGACTAGTACTACTAGGAGTACTAGTGCGGTGAGATGGTTTCTCGAAGAAGACGATGGAGAAGCGGAGTCAGCGAAGAGTGAAATGATGGTTGCTTCGTCTGTGCTTTTGTGATTTGACGCCTCACTGCTTTGTGATTTGTGATAGAAGGGACAGGGGAGTAGACTCTATGCTCTATACTGTACTACATGCGTCCAAGCATGGGAGAAAGAAGAGAGACGTTGCATTTTTCTATTCCTTCAATCAATCAATCAGGGAGCTTCGGTTCCATATTTTTGGCTTTGGCAACACCGTCCACAATGGTTCCCACGATGCCAAAATCTAATTTCACATTTGGCTACACATTGTGGATGCCCTTAACTGTACCACTTAGTTTTGCTCCTGTGTGCTATCTATACAAATCTCAATTATATTGATCTAAAAAATTATAGAATCAAGATTAGTAAAAAGGAGGTGATTTTGCCGCGCGGATGGCGGGGGAGGTTTCTTATTTTTAGAGGACGTTGTCCTGGCGGTTTGCTAACATGCGGTCCCATGTGTCAGTGCTTTACCAAGCCGATCCACGTCCCACATGAGGCAGAACAACGACAGAAGCAACACGTGGTTAAGTTGAAGAAGATGAGGGAGAAGCAAATTCAGCAACGAGTGAAATGATGGTTGCTTCGTCCCTTCAACTTCTTTTTTTAGCATTATTACTCTGTCCCTCCAACTTAACTGTGGGAAAGGTGCAACTTTGTGATTTGACGCCTCATTGCTCATTACTATGCCGGCGCCATGACTGGGGTGCTTCACCCCGGCTGCTCTGCAGTGTATTCCGGTATGGCACGTGGAACCGGTAGCTTGATGTCCAACATGTCGGCGAAAGGGACTAGAAGATTTATGAAAGTGAGCGCTCCACTCTTACGACGGAGGAGTAGATGACACGACGACCCAGTGAACTGTCACTTGTACTATATAGTACTATAGTTTTGCTGTTTCATACGATCCATCGATACAAACCCGAATAAATAGGAAAGGGCGGGAATTTTCCCGCACGGTAGATGATACTGGCCATATATTTCAAAGGCAATTTTAATGTATGCAAACTGAATAATTATAAGTAACAATATGATATCTAGTAAAACTAAAAACACATATGATTTATTGTGTTAGAGTGTAGTAGTAGTGCTGTATTGCATAGTTGTTAGATGTAACATGCGAGAATGTGTAGAAATGTAGTTTTGGAGGGCCTACAGAGAGAAAAGCGTAATACGGTCGCCGAACTTCAGAATAAGCTGATTACGGTCACTATATACGTTTTGTGGTGATTATACGGTCACTTGCTCATGGTTCAGCATTGGATTGCACTCTATTGACCAGCCAAATAGTCTCTGTGGCGCCATGTTGACTAGTTAAATTGACCATGTTCATTGTGGGTCCCACCTATCAGTTCACATAGGGAAAAGGTCAAATAAACACAAATTTACGCAGGCGCGACAAGACTCCAACCCGTGCACGGGAATCACCTGGTTGTGTATGTGTCTGTCAGGGCCTGATGTGTGCGCATGGACATGTAGGTTGAGCACTTGAGCGTGAGAGAGTGTGTTCGTCGTGTGGTGTACTAGTGTGTGCATGCATGCGTGTGTGTGTGTGTGAGTGTTGCATGCGTGCGTGGCTGGGTGTGTACGTGTGAGTGTTGCGTGCGTGCGTGGGTGCATGTGTTTGTGTGAGTGTTGCGTGGATGCAGTTTGTGTGGATGCGTGCGTGTGCGTATAATCACCACACCAGCTCATGTGTGTTAAAACAGACGGCTCAGCATATCAATACAAGGCCAGCTTGTCCGCTGTGCCCGCGGTCATGCCTTCGAACCACCATCCAAATATATTTTTGTCGTTTGTTTCCATTCTTACTAGCAAGATGCCCGTGCATTGCACGTAACATCAAGATGCATCTGTATGACTAGTTTATCTTGTGAGAGAAAATGATGAACGAGGGAAGGCCTTATTTGCAAATGTGGAGAGGTGTGTGGGTACCTTTTTGCAAAATTGCCATAGTTTCTTTCCTATCTGTCAGATATAAATCGGACGGCCTGTATTGCAGGATGGCAGACACACCATCATCACCAACTCTGTTTTTACAAGAGTGTATTTTATGTATTTTATAAGAGTGTAGATGTAGAGTAGATACAAGTTGACAGGTGGGTAAGATGGTAGTGAGATAATGTGATGCAACACTAGAGGTGCCACGTGGAGCGTTTAACTGGTCAACTAGTCATGTCATGAGCAAATACATAGTTGTACGGTGAGCCCGTGACTGTATAATAACCACTAAACATAAATTGTGACCATAATGAGTGGATTCTGGAGTCCAATGTACGTATCGTGCTTTCGCTTCAAATACAATGATCGTCATTGCCTATATGGCGAGAGAAAGATGAAACATGCATGAATTTTCTGGGGGCTTACTTTTAGAGGACCTAGAGATAGTTTTGTGTGCATATGTGAAAGGGGCATACAAGGGGGGTATGTGATGGGTAGAGAGATGTTCTTCGTTTCTCTTTATTATGACTAACTTTGTATATAGTATAAAAATATACAAATTCACAGTGCGGAATAAATATCATTGTGGGCACCATGCAATGCAAATTAGCGTTTGTACTCCTCCATATAACTTTGTAATGTTGTATATATGTAGAAACTCTAAAATAATTTTTTGGCCACACTTTATTCAAAAGGAATGTTGTATGCGAAATAAACGTGAAGAGAGGGCTTTTTAGATCAATGGGGTACGTGATGTAACATGTGTGAATGTGTAGTTGATGCATTTGGCAGGGCCTAGAGAGGTATGTGTGTGTATTATGTATTCGAGAGAGGCATGGATAGAGGGGCTGATGGGGGGGCGTAGGAGAGATAGCACGGGAAATGAGAGTGGTCTAGAGAGAGAGACGAATATGACGTCACGAAGACAGATTCCATTCCCTTGAGTGTATATGCAAGGGGGGAGGGAATAGAGGCACCAGGAGAATTTTTTTGTGTGTGTGGTGTTTGTGTTGGTATGTGTGGGTGTGAGAAGATAATGAGACGTGGGGGCAGAGGGTGTGTCACCGCGTGAGGTCCGGTGAGTCGATGTGAGGCCCTTCGTTCGGTTCCGTCCTGCGCCACATTGGTCGGCCCGTGACGCATTTAGGAAGACCCATGGATGACTAGTCGTACAAGACAAAGATAGCAGAATTGTGAAGGACTCTGTGTCCACTAACAAAGCCAGCTAGGATTTGTAACCCTAGGTTCTTGGACCAACGTAACCCCTTTATCTCTGATATTACTATTCATCCAACCTAACTTTAAGGGGCATCCTACAGAATGCTCTGCTAGAATCATACTCGTCGATTAGGAAGAGAGGTATGAGACAATGCGTGAGTGACAGACCTAAAGATAATGTGCGTACATGAGACACGTAGGCAGGTCCATGTATATACAAAGGGTCGATGGGGATTGTGCGTGTGTATGTTTGCGAGAGGAAGAGTGCTTGTGACAAAGGTTAGTGAAAACAGTTGTAAATGGTTACGAGAGGGAGGGAGGGTTATATCTAGAGCATGTGTGCGAGAAAGACACCTCGGGAGAGAGTGTGTGAGCATGTATGAGAGACCACCGATGGAGAGTGAAACTACACGTAAAACACTGCTGTACACATTGATTAAAGATATAAATTGTATCCAAATATTAGGATGGGATCATGATATTTGCAGTTCGCATAAGGAGCGATCATTGATCCATCAGACATCTAGATTCTATCGAATTTGAGCATGTCTATGTTATTATTCGACACAATTGATCCACATAGTTAGTATTTTGAACTCCAGACAATGCATAACTTAAGCAATCGAATATAAACGTGAGTATAGTTCATGTTGTGGGTGTAAAGCACATTATACATACGAAAGTTACACAATGAACATTATAAATAGCTACCTATGAACTAGCATACATTTGAATTCAACTTAAGGTGGTTTAAAAAATCGAATTCAACATGAAGTCCATTCAATTATTTGAATTTGATATCATGGCATTTGTAAACCATACCTAAATTATGGGGGCACCAATCTTTGCTCTAATTTTGTACATAATAGCATATGTAGTCATGTACAAAATAGATTCAAATTTAGCTCCTCCATTCCAAAATAATCGAAGTTATAGGATTTCAAGTGTCAAAATTTCAAAAAGAAGCGGATAATTTAATGAGGTTTTCAAACATACAAGGTCAAATATAACGTTGTCTATTTAGGTCAATCCTCATAGTTCAAGAGTACTCTAAACGTGAATGCTTGTGTTTCAAAATTTCGAACGAAGCGCCAAACGAGCCTCTACTCGCCTGAAACCGCGTGAGACCAATGTTTGGTAGTACAAGGAAATTACTTTTCTAATAACTCCGACCCGTGAAACCTACTGGCCCGACGTCCAAAGGTCTAAACCGGGGTAGGTTTGTAGCTTCATCTAGACGCCACGCAACCGCCTCCGAAAAACATTCATACACAATGGCCGCCTAAGCACACATGCGCGCGGCCGAAATCGCTCCAGCCCACTATTTGGGACACTTGGGATTACCGTCCTACCCCCGACCCGCAGTAGGTCCGAAATTTAAGAGGGGAGCAAAGTTTGTACTTTCCCCAAATTTCAAACAAGCGCGTCCCATCTTCTGTTCAAAAAAGCCAAAAACAAGCGCGTCCCAGACCGAAACATGGTTCCCACCACCTGTCCGATTCCCCATTCATACTCCATGGGCGCCAAAACTATCTCTCCACCAGCCGCGAAACCCCGACGTCCTCCATCCGCCACCCCATTCCACCCATCAACCGCCACCCTCCTCCATCACGCCGGAGCCGATACCCTGACGTCGTTGTCCACCGCAACCTCAACCGCTACACCCTCCACGGCTAGTAGTTGAAGTCGAGGCCGAGCCGTCTGTACCCGAGCCAGTTCAACCATGTCGTCCCGCGCCTCATCGCTGCCGCTCCAACTTCGCCACCCTCCACCGCACCAGAGTTGTTCCTGCTACGCCGTCCTCCGCCGCCTCGGATCTGCTTCCCCTCCGCCGACATACGGCCACGGCAACATAGTCAACAATTTGGCCATAGGTTCGTCCAAGCCTGCACCCTCCTGAACATCGGTTTCCCCAGTAAAAAGAAGAAGATCGGCACGACATGTGGAGGTGACCGCACCGGCAACCGAAAATGGTACTCCTCTTCCCTTATTCGTGCAAATCTTACGTCTCTGCTTGCACATTATTCATCCCACAGAAGACACTAGTTGACCACTTCTTCTTGATACTAGATGTTCCTAGTAACTCTCGATGCACAAGGTTTTCCCTCATATACTATTTCACCTTAGCTACAGGTTCGTCGCCCCCTGAATTTCAATTTCTGGCCAGTTGATTCCCAATTAACGGAAGCATTCCCCGGCGTAACAGGCGCTAGTATGCCTATTATGCCGGGGAAGCAGCGCCTTGGTGTTTATCTTAGGGGCGTGTGCGGCCTAGAGCTACTGGCGTCCGATCTGGAGGTTGGCCGGGATTAAAGGGATGGCCTGGGGGCGCTACCAAGCACGGCGGTGGTGTGAGGTCGAGGGGAGGACGGGGCGGCAGAGGCAGGGGTCTGGGCCGGTGGTCGCTGGCGGTTCGAGAAAGATCATCAACAGTGACTGGCGGGAGGTGGACGAAGGCCATCTGCTCGTTCCTTATAGATAAGACGGTTCATTAAAAAAATTGACTGACCTATTTATTTTTAGTCGACTGTTATCTTAGATATGACCACATGTTGTGGTGTGCTGGAGAAGTACCTGCATTTCCTGTGCTCATATATTACAAAATCATACTGAGTAGAATCTAATTTTGTTTGCCATGCAATGTTGTAGAGTTATCATATGTCTCCTGTCATTTATTTTTCAGCCACCTGTTATCTGCTACTTTTACAGTGCACTAGTTCTGCACACACTTCACCCATACTCTCACTATTGTGTTTTTATGAAAGGGTATTTCAGAGTCTGCCAAAAGAGAAGCAACAAAGAAAAGAGAGAAGTCGCGCCAGCTTTCTTCGCGGGTAGGCACGACATGTTACAGTGTTATAAAGGGTGCAGTGTCAGCAGATGGAGACGGTAAACGTAGATCTGGAGTTGATGACCTCGCTTGCAATGAACCACCATCCCAGGTGCTCGCTTTAACTTCACGGTGTCATATGTGGTTGCATGTTCCATACGGTGTCTAGCTTGTATTTGAAAGGCCGAAGTCGGTCTTTGATAAGGAAAGATATTTTTTTACATGAACCACCATCCCGTGAGCACCAGAAGAAAAATAGCTAGTCAGGGCACTGGCCGAGCCAGTGACAAGCCCAGCAAAGATAGGCATCACCTGGAAGCCAACTAAAAAGATGTGATGGTGGCGAAGCAGCCCGTCTTCCACCAGGCTCTCAGGTACTAGATGATCATGCTCACCACTCCATCC
The DNA here is from genome assembly GCA_963921465.1 of Triticum timopheevii. Taxonomy (NCBI): domain Eukaryota; kingdom Viridiplantae; phylum Streptophyta; class Magnoliopsida; order Poales; family Poaceae; genus Triticum; species Triticum timopheevii. The sequence continues at coordinate 244,929,007 of OY997262.1, read as the reverse complement.
GGATGTCTAGCTTGTATTGCTTCCAATTTGGTTAAATTGCATCTGCTTAGCTTACACATTATACCTTTGAATATGACATGCCTTTCTGTTTTTGGTACATACTAGTACATCTGTGTATTAACCATGTTCTTACATCAAACTAATGATCTTGTGTATCCCTCATCAATCACTTATGATGAGGCAGGCAAGCAAGGGGACTACTCCTCATTTAAAGAATGCAGCGTCAGCCTCCCGACATGATTATCAAGAAACATAAATGCTAGATGAATATAGTGAACATAGCTCTGTAGTTGATTACAGCATTTCCCCTACACTAGCATTGCAGGTGCTTGCTCTAACTTGGCAGCATGATATGTGGTTGCATGTTGCATATGGTGTCTAGATTGTAATTCTTCCAATCTGGTTAAACCGCATGTGCTAGTCTGCTTAGCTTATACATTATATATACCTGTTAATGTGACATGCCTTCCTGTGTTTACTACATAGTACATATGTCTATTAAGCATGTCCTTACATAAAACTATTGTTTTTTGTATCCCGCATCAATCAATATGACGAGACACCTTTAGTATATGCAGTGCAATATTAGTTGCATCTTTGATATGATTTATAGCATGTGTTGCTTCTAATTTGTAGAAATTCCATTTATGATGGGACGCTTTTAACTTGGCGGAGTCATATTGGTTGCATCTTTCATGTGGTGTCTAGCTTGCATTGCTTCCTATTTGTTGGAATGGTTTCTGCTTAGTTTACACAAACAGTTGTGAACATGCCATGTCGTCCTGTTTTTTGTACATATTCCATCCTGGTATCATGTGTTTGCCTTACATCAAAGTAGTGATTGTCATTATCATGCATGAATGAGTTCTGAAGAGAGAATTTTATTGCTTTTTCTTGTCGGTTTTACTTGACAACTCAAAATCAATAAAGCGGAAGGAAGTTAGCAAGGCAGCGGATAAAGGTGCTCCTTCCGAACGGAGGGCCTCTACAGTTTCTACTCCTCCACACCCCCAAGATGATTTCCAAGACAACACATGCATAAACACTCAACAAAGCTGTGTTTATGATGAGTACGTCTCCCCTAGTGCACCATCACCAGTGCTCCCTCTAACTTGGCACTGTTATATGTGGTTGCATGTTATGTGTGATGTCTAGCTTGTATTGCTTCTAATTTTGTTGAATTCCATCTGCTTACTTTACACATTATACTTGAATAAGACACATGTTCCTGTTTCTAGAACATACAATATCTGTCTATCACACCAAGTTCTTACATCAAATTACTACTATTGTGTAACCTACAACAATCACTTATCATAAGACACGTTTGACTTCGGAGTGTGATATAGGTTACATCTCACATTCTTTTCTAGATTGTACTACTAATTTGTTGAAATGCACTTATGACAAGACAGCTTTAACTTGGTAGAGTGATATTCGTTGCATCTTTCATATGGTGTCTAGCTTTTATTGCTTCTAATTTGTTGAAATGCCTTCTCCTTAGTTTACACATCATAAGCTGTGAATATGTAATGCTGTGAATATGCAATGGCACTAATGACGAGAGACCTCTAACATGGTAGTGTGATGTTGTTTGCATCTTGCATATGATTTATTTCTTGTACTGCTTCACATTTGTTTAAACGCCATTTATGATGAGACACTATTAACTTGGCAGAGCGATATTTGTAGCATCTTTCATATGGTCTCTACCTTCCATTGCATTGCTTCTAATTTGGTGAAATGTCTTCTTCTTAGTTTACACATCATAGTTCTGGTTATCTCTTTCGTCCTGTTTTTCATACATATTACATCCTCCTATCATGTGGTTGTCTAACATCAAAGTTTAGTTCGTCTGCATCACGCATCAATTTGTTCTGAAGAACTAAATTGTTATTCGTTTTTCTTGTCGGCTTGACTTAACATGGCATAGAGAAAGAGGAAGAAACACAAAATGGCAGGGAATGAGAAGCGGATGAATCTTGCAGATTCTGCTAGTACTAATGGTGCAATAGAAGGTCAAAGTCCAGCGGAAAATTCTACAAACACGGCATCCCATGCTACACGAGCTGCAAAGAAAGCCAAACAGAAACAAATAGCTTCCACCAAACAAGCAGAGACAGCCCTAGTTCTTGCAACACCTACCACAGTACTACCAGCTGCACGACTTACTCGTGCGTCAACTGAGCTAGCAGCACGTTCCCAAGCTTCCTTGCCACCTAACACTACTTCCCAAGCACTCTTGGCACAAGACGAGTTGGCAATATCATATGAACCTTGTGAGCTTCAACAGCAGGAAGGTAGTTGCTGGAGTCAAGTTACAGTTACATGCTTCTTTATATGTAGTCTCACAGTTTGATGTACACTAACACTTCCTATGTTCGTTGTTGGACTAGCACCTAAGCGCAAGAGGAAACAAACATCAGGGATATTGCTCGATAGGTTAACTAAATCTAGAGGAGGAAGAATGGAGATCCGTTTTGAGGCAGGTTTAAGAAGGCCACGTGATGCTACAAAGTTAGCCAAGTTAGTATCAGAGGCAGCGGTTGTCATTAGGTGTCATGTACGTATCCTCCCAACATGGATTCAGTACAGCAATGACAAAGACGAAACCCAGTTCAACACCTTCCTAGGCCATTTATCTGTAAGTATGGTTATGTATGGAAACTAGTAATATCGTCTTGCTCTGTCCCATACTTTCTAGGTTGCTGATAATGAGACTCCCATAATTTCAACAGATGAGGTTCAAGTTGGATAGCCAAGATGATGCAACCTGACAAGATTGCACCCATGTTTTCAAGTCTGCTCTTCGATAGTAACGGTATAACTTGAGGAAAACTCACTTTGAAGGAAAGGCTAACAGTGAACTTTCCCAAACATCTCTAGTGGAAAATATATCGGATGAAGACTAGAGGGGCCTTGTTAAACACTGGTCTGATCCGAAGTATCAGGTACATTATACATGTGATCAGATCACATGTTGAAGTCCTATTTACACATGTGCCACACAAATCTATCTTCTTGTAGGTGAACTGTTCAAAGAACAAGGCCAACCGTAAGAAAGTGAAATTCCAACAGACAACAGGATCTCGTAGCTATATTGCACACTGCGAGGCTCTTGTAATTAGCTGCTGTTTCACTCTTTTCGCTGTACCATATTATCAGATCTATATTGACTTGTTCGAAATGCAGAGGAAAGCCCGCAAGGACCAAAAATTACCTGAACCAAATGCTGTGGAAATCTTCAAGGACTGTCACACCATCAAGAAGAAGGGCATGACTACACCAGTCAAAGCCGTTGTTGTAAGTCCTTAATCCTCATGCCTTTTAACTACTACTTACTCTGACTTGTGCCTTGAACTGCATGGTTTGCAGCCAATGTCTATTACTCTTTTCAATTTTATACACAATTGTCTTAGCATATCATTGCACCTTACAAGGTTTAAAAGAGAGGAGTGATGTTCCTTTGATCTTGACCCGTAATCTAGTTCCGCGCTGGACTTTCCCACACAACGTTACAATTGCATGTTTGTCTGTTCTCAGTTGTTTTGTCATATTAATGATGTCATAGTATGCTTGGTATTATAAACTTTGTCTCTTTATCCTTAGCCCTCAATACAATGTGAAGAAATAGACAATACATTAGCGATGGTACATGGTCATATGTTTTATTATGTACTTTGCAATAAAATACAACTAATATTTTACATGGGTTCACCAGAATAAGTTCTGTATATAGACCAAAGCTATTTTGTTTGGTTTTGCTGCCTCCTTAATATCTTCTCTTCTAGTACTACTAATGTAAAACCTCAACTTTTCAGCAAGCTATGGAAAAAATGGTGGAACCGCCACCTTCTGAAGGTGGTGAGGCAACTATAACCGCAATGTCAGCTCTTGCGGCAGTGGGTCAGTACCTGTCCACTAACAGTGCCAAAAGCACGTTCCTGCGTAATACTGAGTTGGTTGTTAAGGCAACATCATCCAAACTGCCTCATGATCAAGATATGCAATCTCAAAGCAATGTTGTATCTGCGCTCCAGACACAAGTCCATTCCCTAACAGAAACCCTTTGTGAAACAAGGAGAGACATTGTTCGATGTCGTCAAGATATGCATGGTTTTGAAACCAGACTATCAGACATTTCCTATGTTGTTCAGGAGCCTAGGGGAAATGAAGGCGAGGGTTATGGTGCTCCATCGGACAATACAGCATGAAAACGTAACGTTCAGGTCAAATGAACTGAGCTTCTGAACTCCTGGTGGTGCATTTATCTGCTAGACTGTTAAGTTTTATGCCAACCTTCCTTTTGTTATATAGTTGTAATTTGTTTTGGTGTGATACAAAATTTATTCTTAACATGTAGCCACTAGCTCAAGAAAACAGCAAGACATTTTTGTATAGTGTAGGGTGTTCCCTATATTTGCACTGGTGGCGATCTTTGATGCCGGGTGGATGTAATCTGTGTAATCGCCTTAATAGCCTAGCGTTAGTTTCGGCCTTATTTATTTCCCAGTCTTCTTTTTCCCTGGTTTGCTAGTGGCCGCAACTACCATGGGCCATATACGGGCCGTAGGATCCATGGGTCTCCTACGGGCCGTAGGATCCATGGGTCTCCTACGGGCCGTCGATAAATGGGCCTCCAACAGGGCCGTAGAGTAGGTGGGCCTCGGGCCGTCGGATAAATGGGTCTACATGGGCCGTAAATGAGCGTAATTGGTATCGGCCCAGCACGGTAACGGGCCGTTAACAGGCCATAGGACAGCAAAGGCTTAATTCTGTCACAGGCATAACGGGTCGTTAATGGGCCAGAATATAGGACGGGCTGGAAACGGCGCAACGGGTTAACATGCCAGAAATGGGCCGACTCTTGCCATGGGCCAAACTTCGCCCATTAGGGTAATAGGCCAGTAATGGGCCGACTCTTGCCATGGGCCGAATTTGGCCCATTAGGGGAACAGGCCAGTTACGGGCCGGAAGTAATCGAGGGCCGAAAAGGAGCCCAAGAATGTATGGGTTGTCAATAGGCCGAAAGCTAACACTGGCTAGAAACGGCCCATGTAAATCACAGGCCCTTAATGGGTTCAAAGAAAATTACTGTTCATTATGGGCTAGAGTCACCGTGGGCCTGTAAAGGGCCGAAAGATATGAAGGCCTCATATGGGCCGAAAGACGTTGTGGGCCATACATGGGCCGAAAGTGAAATGGGATGGTGTTATATTCGACGGCCCAAATAACGTTGTTGGGCTGATTTGCTTTAGGGCCTAACAGGCCGTGAGTTAACGGGCCGTAAAATGGGCTATTTGCGAAGAGACCGTTAACAGGCTTTTCATGGGCCAGCCCGTTAACTTTTGACCAAGTCAAATGGGCCGGCTTTGTAAGCTAAATGGGTCAGTGGTGGGCCGTGGCACGTGTCGACATATCATAGGCGCCTATCTGACCCACTGACGAGCTGACACGTGTTTCGTCCGGCCAATAACAATTTTACACATGGAAATTTCCCATTGGTCGGGGCTATTAACGGGTGTCGGATGTTGGGTTCCGGCAGACCATTAAGGTTCGAACTCAGGGGTGCGCGCGAAGATCTACCCCCTACCGATCCACATCTGATTGCCTCGCGAGAATCTAAGCTAAACGATGAACAACACGAGGGACACAAGATTTATACTGGTTCGGGCCACCGTTGTGGTGTAATACCCTACTCTAGTGTGTGGTGTGGTGGATTGCCTCAGGGGCTGATGATGAACAGTACAAGGAAGAACTGCCTCGCGAGAGACGTTCTTGAGCTGGTGCGATGAACTACTTGGATGAGCTCATCGCCTCTCTATCTAATGAGCACTTGATGAGATGATCTCTACTGTGGTGGCTATCCCTATATATAGAGAGGCCCTGGCCCTCTTCCCAAATATTGAGCGGGAAGGGCGCCAACAACTGGCCATTTCAAAGGGGAACGTCTCGTACAAGTTATGCTGACTAAAGTTGGTCTTCGGCTACCAAAGGCACTGGTGATGACGCCGTTTTGGGCTCCACGGTGACCTCCATCCTGCCGCTCTGCTGGTCTTGGTCTCGTTGCAATGAAATGGCAACCTTTGCCTGATGCCTCCGTACTCCACGCCTGTGCTTGCCCCCTTTGCACCAAAGGGGAAACAAGGACACTGCGCAGGCCGGTGCCCGCCTGGCGCCCGCTTGGTCTCGATCATCATGGCTTGCATCACGAGCACCTCACGAGGTACCCTGCCTTGATCTCTCCGCCTCCTCGCGAGCCTGCCTGGCGAGGCCGTTCCTGAGGAAGTCGTGTGTTCTCCGCCCCGCGAGGCTTGGCCCCTCGCGAGGGTCTTGAGTCTTGCGATGATGAAGATGGGCTGTACTGGGCCACCACTCGAGCCACGCCGCAGGCTGCAGGCAGGAAAGTCTGGGGACCCCCGTTCCCAGAACGCCGACAGTAGCCCCCGGGCCCAAGGCGCACTCGGACTTGGCTTAGCGGAGAAGCGAAGGGGCAATTGCGAAGCGCCGCGGGCCCCATCAGCCTGCAGCCTTGGGCACCGCGTGGCGGTTGATTGGACGTGGGCGCCTCCGCTTCCCCACGCTGCCTCAGCAACTGCTCGACTTGACAAGTCCCTTCATGCAGAAATGAGTTATGATTACCTGTGATCGTGGAGGCCGATGGTTGGCCTCCTCCGGACTATAAGTACAGACGGGCGAGAGCCCCCGCAGTCCATCTCTTCCTGCTTCTCTCCTTCTTCTTCTTCCTCGCCCTTGCTCCACTCTACGCCAATGACGCCGATCCGCCGGTTTTCAGCGGAAGAGAAGGGGAAGGCCCACCGAGAGGGTCCCGACCTGCTTCCGCCAAAGAAGTGGCCTGTCCCCGGCCGCTGCGACGTAGTCGCATGGCAGGAGACGTCGAGGCCCTGGTACGAGCGGCCGCCGCCTGGGTTCTCACTGCCCTTGTATGCCCGAATCGAGGGCCCTGGAGAAGAAGACGTCGAGAAACACTGACGGCGCCGTCGGCGACGCCGACGAGTCACGGCGGTGCGCGTCGTCACCCCTGGAGTCCATGTCGAGGGCTCTTCTCGCGAGCTTGTGCTTCACGCCACTATGCCTCCATGCTCTTGGATTTGCCTTCCTCCCTCCTTCGCCTTTGAGATGTCGTCGAGGGGGTCTCTGGAGCAGAGGTCGAGGTTGTCGCTTCGGGCAAGGTCTACATGACCCAGGGATGGGGCGAGATCGCCCGGGTCTGCCAGACAGGGGGTGCCCTCGTAAGTCATCTTCAATACGATGGCGCCTCCTTGATGTTCTTCAAGGTCTTCGACGCGGAAGGACGCCGACTGGAGTGCTGCCCCAAGCAAGGCGGCCGAGGCACTGAAGTGGCGAGGACCAGGCCTGCCAACCGCTTCCCCAGCAGCTCCTCTGGTAGCAGCGGAGAAGCCGGAGGGTCCAGCGACTCTCCCGAGCTTCACGTGACTCCGGAGACGAGCGACGACAGCTACGAGCCCCCGAGCTCGCGTCGCGCTCGGAGCTGGGCAGCTGCATCTGGCCGCCGACGCCACTGATCTCGATGGGGTTGCACCGGTGCTTGGCGGCCCACTGTTGATGATGGCGTCTCCTGTGGAGGCGAGCATAGTTAGCATTCCTTAGGATTAGCACATTTTGCTCCCTGCGAGGAATCGAGGAAACACCCCGCGGGGGATGTAAGGCGTCTGCCATGTCTTTTGTGAATATTATCCTTATTATGAATCGATGTGATATGCTTGTCCTGTCTCGGCTCGGCTCCCCCTTTCTATCCTCGCGAGGGATTGGTGCTCTATGCTGACAGGTCCCGGTCCGCAGGCAGGCTTCAGCGGTCGCTGGTATGTGAGGTCATGATGTCGCGGTCAAGGCCAGGAGGTGAGCGGCCCAAGGTCCAGTAAGAGCCCTCGAGGCGCGATGCTCAGGAGGTCCCCTTTAGCGCTCAAGCAGCCTCCGCTGGGCAAGAAAGGAAGGCAACATCGCCGTGACAGAGCCGCACTAGGCGAGGGTTTGGCATTGTGTTGATTTAGCTCCTGCAGAGGCGTGACTTATCTCGTGAGCTTGGAGGCGTTATCCAGCGAGGTGCCTGGCCCGCGTGCCGGCAGCTGGGGTGTCGCTGGGGCGGGTCCTCGTGAGCTTCTCCCCTCTTCCCTGCACTCTCCTTCATGCTCTATGTCCTCAGGTCCCGGCCCTCGAGCAAGCTCAGCCACCGCTGGTATGATAGGTCGCGATGCCGTGGGTCAAGGCCAGGGGGTGAGGGCTAGAGAGCCAGTAAGAGCCCCTCAGTGGCGATTCTTAGGCGCCCCCCTTTTAATGCGCGAGCGGATCGCACGGGAGAGAGAGAGAGAGAGAGAGAGAGAGAGAGAGCTCACGACGCCCCCCATGTCATTCCTTAGGTGGATCCTGTACACCAACACGAGGAAAACAAGAACTGCCATTACAGTTGCCAGCCAGCCATTGGTTGCTCCGAGGGAGTGATTGAGGCACTGAGGGCCTGGTGAGGTAGCGCATTGCGGGGCTGCCACGGCCAGAGCTCGACCACTCAGATTTGTTGATGTTGCAGGGACGGACCCATGTGCAAGCGTCGTGCCAGAGCGAGCGGCTCCAAAGGTAGGTGTCAATCGAGCAGGCGATCATCTCAAGCAGGTTAAGCATGAAGAAGCAAATCAACTTAGATAGATGCAGAGAAAGGCACACGCCACTTGGTCAGGCCCGAGCGGCTTGGGGATGATGCAGCCCGAGGGGCGCCCCCAACAAGGTAAGCTGAAGACATAAGCAAAATGGATACATGCCGCAGGGACAGACCCACGCGAACTGGGAATGATGCAGCCCTGAGGGTGCTCCCAGCTGAAACAAAACTTGAAAGAAGTCACCTGATACCATTGCAGAGCGAGTGTCTGAGTAGCTGATGGTGCGTGGTGAAGAAGCCAATCCTCACGAGCCCTCGGGGCTCCGAGCCTCGGGGGGCTCGGGAGGTCCGAGCGGCTCGGCGAGGTCCATCTCCATTTCCTCCAGGAGCACGTCATGCTTGGCCACTTGAGCTTCTAGAATGCTTCTCATCAGGCGCTGGTGGGCAGCAGCCACGTTCGGCAAGCCGAAGGGCATGCGAACGTAGCTGTGCGGTGGACCCTAGCAATGTCCTATGCGCGAAGGCCAGAAGCACTCCTGAGACGCGACTCGATTGAGCCCTGGGTAGTCGATGCAGACGCGCAGCCCGCCATCCTTGCCTGGATGGGGAGCTATGCTGGGCAGGCCGGGATTGCTGCGCATGACTCTTGATTCCTGCAACTCCTAAGCCACCTTGGTGATGAACTCCTGAGGGTTGGGCCCTCCTTGCCTTACGCCTTCCTGAGGGAAACGTGCCATGAAGCATGCCTCCAAGTCGTGCCCGAGCGCCTCCCTCATGATCTTGGCAAAGTCAGTGGTTCCCTAGGAGAGAGCCCCCGAGCCTTGCCCAAGGAGGGCGCCGGGCGCGCCTCCCTATGCGACGGAGGGTGGCGCCCCTTGGATGGGCGCATGTCCGGATGCGGCGCCTCCGGAGGTGCCTGCCTCCTGAGGCCTTGAGCCAGGTGACGTCTTCTTCTTCTTGAGGGTTGCTTCAGGAAGGTTTCCACTCTTGCTGTCTGGGTCCTCGATTGACGTGGCTTGGAAGGCGCGCTTGAGAGAGAACACCACATCCTTCTCTTCATAGGGGACCGTGATGACTCCACCACTTCCTGGCATCTTGAGGACATTGTAACCATGGTGAGTCACTGCCATGAACTTGGCTAGGGCTGGATACCCAAGGATGCATTGTATGGTAGGCGAATGTGTGCGACGTTGAAGTCAATGAGCTCGATACGATAGTTCTTGTGCTGTCCAAAGGTAATAGGGAGACGAACCTGCCCTATCGGGACAGTGGAACCATCAGTGACTCTTGAGAAGGGCTTGGTTGGTTGAAGCTGATCATATGGCACTTGAAGATTGTTGAACGTCTCAACGGACAAGACGTTGAGCCCTGCCCCGCTATCGATGAGGGTCCTGGTAACTCGCACATTGCTGATGACTAGGGAACAGAGCATCGGGAGGACACCGGCCGTTGCTGCGCACTTGAGTTGATCCGCCAAGCTGAACATGATGGCGCACGCAGACCACCTGAGGGGGCGCGCGGCCTCATGCTTGGGGAGGACTGCATTCACTCCGCGAGCAAACTGCTTGAAGATGCGCTGAGAGGCTGGGGCCTGAGCGCCGCCCAAGATTCAAGTGATCGCACGCGGCTCCTGGAAGCCCCCAGCCCCCTCGTCCTGATGATGGTCGTCATTCCTTCTTGGTGGCGGTGGCAGAGGACGAAGTCCTGCGTTGCCTTGCGGGCGATCCTCACGAGGCTGATCCCTCCAAGCCCCCTCGCGAGGCTGGTCCTGCCAGCAGTCCTCACGAGGCCGGTCGCGCCATCCTTGGCGAGGACCACGGTCGTCCCATCGTCCTCCACCTCTTGCTCCGCCTCGGCCGTAGCCCCGATCGTTGCGCTCGGGGCGCCGACCGACACAGCCTTCTCGCATGGCCCTGAGCTCTTGGCATCCGTTTGTGTTGTGGGTATGGAGGTCGTGGTACACAAAGTACCGGCTTGCCTTGGATGACTCCGGCTGATCCCTGCCGTGCTTCATGTCTGGCTCTGCTGCGAGCACAACTGCTCCCTTCCGCTTCACATCCTTGGCCTGGGCTTGCTTCTCTTTTGGGTCTGCTTCTCGGAGCTCGAGAAAGGAGAGGCGTCCCTCCTCAGCCCTTGCGCACTTGGTCGCCAGGTTGAACAACTCCAGAGACGTACACAGATCTTCGTGGATCGCCAGCTCCTCCTTCACCTTGACGTCGCGGACGCCATCAGAGAATGCCGAGATGATGGCCTCCTCGGTCACCTTGGGAATCTTGAGCTGAGTGCTGTTGAAGCGCTGGATGTACTTCTGCAAGGTTTCTCCGGGTTGCTGCTTGATGCGGTGCAGGTCACCCACGGCCGGCGGGCGGTCACGAGTGCCCTGAAAGTTGGCGATCAAGTGAGTGCGCATCTCGTCCCAGGAGGAGATCGTGCCAGGAGGCAGGTTCAGGAGCCAGGTGCGAGCATCGTCCTTGAGTGCCATGGGAAACCAGTTCGCCATGACCTTTTCGTATCCGTTGGCGGCTTCGATGCCCAGCTCATAGAGCTGTAGGAACCCTGCGGGGTCGGCAGTGCCGTCGTAGCGAGGAGGCAGGTCAGGTTTGAACTTGCCCGGCCAAGCGACACTGCATTGCTCGGTGGTGAAGGCGCGGCAGCCTGCGGTGGCCACCGGAGCTCTCTACTGATGCAGGGCTTGCTCCTGGGGGTTCTCGCGCGCCGCTGGCTGGAGCAGCGCGGGGTCTTGATGTGCTGGCGCAGGGATGCGGTCGTGGCGAGGAATTTCTTGTCAGTTTCTTTCTTGTCGCGTAGGCGCCAGACGCGGTGGATCTCATCCTAGGGCCGCGGACCTTGGAGCCAGGGCGCCTTCTTGGGGAGGAGCTGGCGGAGGCACCTCCTGGGCTGCACCTCCCGCGCAGGACGGAGGGTGAGGCAGCGAGAGGGGCGGTGCAGGGGAGCCCCTGCGGCGCTGACGAGCTCGGTGATGCGAGCGAGCCACTCCTCGTAGAGGTCGTCGACGGGATGGTAGTGCAGGAGCTCACGCACCAGGAGCAACGCGGCGTGCGTGTCCTTGGTGGTGCAACGGGTATGGGACGACGAACCAGCTGGAGTCTGGGACGGGGTGGCGGTGCGGCCTTCACACCGCACCGAAGGATGCAGCAACGAGGCCTGCTTCTCATTCCCTGTTGGGCCGATGGCGGCGTTGGTGGCAGGCGATGGGGAACGACGGGGACACCCGCCAATGGGAGCCGTCTGGGCGACGCGGGTGGCAAGAGCAGCCCGACGCTCGGCGCGAGCCCGGCGAGCGTCAGCCATGGACACGACGGAAGATCGAACGAGAAACAGAGGAAGAAAGATCCCTGTGCACCCCTACCTGGCGCGCCAAATGTCAGATGTTGGGTTTCGGAAGACCCTTAAGATTCAAACTATGGGGTGCGCACGAAGATCTACCCCCTACCGATCCATGTCCGATCGCTTCGCGAGAATCTAAGCTAAACAATGAACAACACAAGGGACACAAGATTTATACTGGTTCGGGCCACCGTTGTGGTGTAATACCCTACTCCAGTCTGTGGTGTGGTGGATTGCCTCAGGGGATGATAATGAACAGTATAGGGAAGAACTGCCTCGCGAGAGGTGCTCTTGAGCTAGTGTGATGAACTACTTGGATGAGCTCGATCGACCCTCTATCTAATGAGCACTTGATGAGATGATCTCTAGTGTGGTGGCTATCCCTATATATAGAGAGAGGCCCTGGCCCTCTTCCCAAATATTGAGCGGGAAGGGCGCCAACAACTGGCCATTTTGAAGGGGAACGTCTAGTACAAGTTATCCTGACTAAAGTTGGTCTTTGGCTGCCAAAGGCATTGGTGATGACGCCGTCTTGGGCTCCACGGTGACCTCCGTCCTGCCGCTCTGCTGGTCTTGGTCTTATTGCACTGAAATGGAAACCTTTGCCTGATGCCTCGATACTCCACGCTTGTGCTTGCCCCCTCTGCACCAGAGGGGAAACAAGGACACTGCGCAGGCCGGCGCCCGCCTGGCGCCCGCCTGGTCTCGAACGTCATGGCTTGCGTCACGAGCACCTCGCGAGGTACCCTGCCTTGATCTCTCCGCCTCCTCGCGAGCCTACCTGGCGAGGCCATTATTGAGGAAGTCGTGTGTCGTCCTCCCCGCGAGGCTTGGCCCCTCGCGACGGTCTTGAGTCTTGCGCTCATGAAGATGGGCCGTACTGGGCCACCACTCAAGCCACACCGCAGGCCGCAGGCAGGCAAGTCTAGGGACTCCCGTTCCCAGAACACCGACAACGGGTTATCGGATCCAAAACCCGACCCGATAGCTTAACGGTGTTTCGTTACGGTGGATGCCACGTGTCGGTCACCCTTGACGAAAGCACTTCTGTGACGCGCGATTTATCGTCATGGAAGTGGACACTTCGGTGATGATAATTTTGGCAATGTCATGGAACACTTCTACGACAGCACAGGTATGACTATCGTGATTCTGTCATAAAATCGTCATGGATGTACATGCATGACAAAAAACGCGACCTACTATGACAAACACGTATCATCACGGAAGTGCATTTTTTTTGTAGTGTCAGGAACTCCCTGATGAGCATGGCCCCCGTTAGCTTCACGTCCTTCAGCTCCTTGTCCATCGTCGCTCTGACGCTCTGAGTCGCAAGCAGAGCGCCCGCAATTGGTCTGACTACATGGAGGCCGGCGCCCGGCAAATAGCCTTGGAGGCTGTCGGGCACGCACGCATTCACGACGCCGATTTTTACTACCAGCTCGTCAAGTGGGTTTCCCGCTTAGAAGCCGAAGCTTGGGTGGACCATGCCGGCATGGAAAGGGCCAACGCACATGAGCAACATGCCCTATCGCACATCTAGCAAGTCCAAGACAAGGCAGAAGACGCCTGTGCTGGTGTTTAGCATGTACCACAGATGGTGGCCGACATCGTCTAGTTAGCTAAGAGTAAGTTAGTACTTGTACGCTACTAGAGTATTTGTGGTAGTAGATAATTAACTTGACTATGATGGTTGTCAACGTGGAAGTTTAGTACTCTATCTGTGGATCAGACCTGTTACTTTGCTCTGAATGTTGAACTTTCCGTTCGAATGTATGGAATGGGCTGTTATTTTTTAAAATGGGTTGTATTTGTCCTCCATGGGTTTAGAGGCTGACTTGTGGGCCAACCAAGTTGACGCGTACACAATCAGGAGATGATAGTACGTGGAGAGGATGACAGTAGGGACCCACCAAGGTCATGGCAGTATGCAAGCAAGTGCCTCCTTATTTCAAGCCAATAAAAAAATGGCTCCTCTTAATGGATTTCTGACATCTGGGTCCCATGCCATTGTCAACGTAGTCAATAAATGAGAGAATTACACAACGAGTGGCTGACACCAGGGACCCAGCAGCTCGCCCAGTTATTTTTGTTTTGGGTTAATTTGATAAATGCCACTCCAACTCTGGTGTTTCCGAGAAATGCCACTGCAATTTCCAAACTTTGAAAAATGCCATTTCCAGTGGCATTTTTTGGGTCTGGAGTGGCGTTTTTCAAATTTTGCAAATTGCAGTGGCATTTTCCAAAGTTGCAAAAATTGCAGTGGCATTTTTCAAAGTTTGGAAATTGCAGTGGAAATTTTATGAATCGCCATAGTTGGAGTGGCATTTATCTAATTTGTTTTTGAGACGGAAGCAGGGTGTCAACTGGGCTGTGCGGGGCACTGTGGCCTGTCTAGACAGCCTTTTCTTTTATGTTTACCACAGACCAGCCCAGTAGTTTTTTTTCTTTCTAAAAATGGCTAGCCCAGTTTTTTTGTGGTTTGTCAAGTAAGTCGCTTTGTCAGACCTGTTGGGCTGCAAATCTTTCAAGACGAGGATAGCTTCATTCGGCTGGCCGAGAAAATGTACTATCAGTAATGAGAAATGGGTTGTACATTTTTCAAACACATCAAACCGGCAATTAGTTTCAATTTTCTTTTTTTTTTCATTTCGAGATTTTAAATTGCATTGATTTTTATGCGTGGACAATATGTTGGATTTTATATTGATATACATTTATTTTTAAAATCAGTTTGAATGTGACTCGAAATTTTGGTATTAAAAGCAGTTCGGACCGCTCCGAAATATGCAAAATTTCGTATAATTTTTTAACCGTGGCCACAATATGGGCTGTAATGCTAACAAAAAGAATATGGGCTCAAAAAAACCCTTAAGAATTAGCAAATGGCCTGTAAATTATTAGAAATAATGGCAGATGGGTTGTATGCTGTTTTCCACAGATTTGAGGTTTTCCTAAAAAAAGGCTGATGCACAAGCAGTGACTGTTGGAGGTCCATCCAACGGCCGTCGTGCTTCTTCAATCTCCGCTCTTCCTGCTCCAGCCGCTTAAACAATGCCAAAAGCACGTTCCTGCGTAATACTGGGTTGGTTGTTAATGCAATATCGTCCAAATTGCCTCATGATCAAGATATGCAAGCTCAAAGCAATGTTGTATCTACGCTCCAGACACAAGTCCATTCCCTAACAGAGACCCCTTTGTGAAACAAGGAGACACATTGTTCGATGTCGTCAAGATATGCATGGTTTTGAAACCAGACTATCAGAAATTTGCTATGTTGTTCAGGAGCCTTGGGGAAATGAAGGCGAGGGTTATGGTGCTCCATCGGACAATACAGCATGAAAACATAACAGTCAGGTCAAATGAACTGAGCTTCTGAACTTCTGGTGGTGCATTTATCTACTAGACTGTTAAGTTTTATGCCAACCTTCCTTTTGTTATATAGTTGTAATTTGTTTTGGTGCGATACAAAATTTATTCTTAACGTGCAGCCACCGGCTGAAGAAAACAGCAAGCCATTTTTGTATAGTGTAGGGTGTTCCCTATATTTGCACTAGTGGCGATCTTTGATGCCGAGTGGATGTAATCTGTGCAATCGCCTTAATAGCCTAGCATTAGTTTCTATTTCCTAGTCTTCTTTTTCCCTGGTTTGCTAGTGGCCGCAACTACCATGGGCCATATACTGGCCGCAACTACCATGGGCCATATATGGGCCGTAGGATCCATGGATTCTTTTACGGGCCATCGATAAATGGGCCTCCAACAGGGCGTAGAATTGGTGGGCCTCGGGCCGTCGGATAAGTGGGTCTAGATGGGCCGTAAACGGGTGTAATTGGTATCGGCCCAGCACGGTAACGGGCCATTAACAGACCGTAGGACAGCAAAGGCTAAATTTTGTCACAGGCATAACAGGTCGTTAATGGGCCAGAATATAGGACGGGCTGGAAACGGCGCAACGGGTTAACAGGCCAGAAACGGGCCGACTATTGCCATGGGTCGAATTTGGCCCATTAGAGTAACAGGCCAGTAATGGGCTGACTCTTGCAATGGGCCGAATTTGGCCCATTAGGGGAACAGGCCAGTAACGGGCCGGAAGTAATCAAGGGCCAAAAAGGAGCCCAAGAACGTATGGGCCATCAATAGGCCGAAAGCTAACATGGGCTGGAAATGGCCCATGTAAATCACGGGCCGTTAACGGGTACAAAGAAAATTACTGTTCATTATGGGCTAGAGTCATCGTGGGCCTGTAAAGGGCCGAAAGATACAAAGGCCTCATATGGGCCGAAAGACGTCGTGGGCCATACATGGGCCGAAAGTGAAATGGGCTGGTGTTATATTCGACAGCCCACATGACGTTGTTGGACCGATTTCCTTTAGGGCCTAACGGGTCGTGAGTTAACGGGCCGTAGAATGGGCTATTTGCAAAGAGACCGTTAACAGGCTTTTCATGGGCCAGCCCGTTAACTTTTGACCAAGTCAAATGGACCGGCTTTGTAAGATAAATGGGCCAGTGGTGGGCCATGGCACGTGTCGACATATCATAGGCCCCTATCTGACCCACTGACGAGTAGACACGTGTTTCGTCCGGCCAATAAGAATTTTACACATGGAAATTTCCCATTGGTTGGGGCTGTTAACGGGTTATCGGATCCAAAACCCGACCTGATAACTTAACGGCGTTCCGTTACGGTGGATGCCACGTGTCGATCACCCTTGACGAAAGCACTTCTGTGACGCGCGATTTATCGTCATGGAAGTGGACACTTCCGTTATGATAATTTTGGTAATGTCATGGAACACTTCTACGACAGCACAGGTATGACTATCTTGATTCTGTCATAAAATCGTCATGGATGTACATGCATGACAAAAAATGCGACCTACTATGACAAACATGTATCATCACGGAATTTTTTTTTGTAGTGTCAGGAACTCCCTGATGAGCATGGCCCCCGTTAGCTTCACGTCCTTCAGCTCCTTGTCCATCATCCTCACGAACGGCATCAGGGCAAGGTCAGTGATCTTCTCAGACTTCCACCACTTGTCGGAGATGGGGAATGTGGTCGACAGCTTCAGCGAGCACTGGGAGCTCCTGGCATCCATCAACACCCACCTCTTCATGGCGTCCTCCACCTTCTTCCCGGCGCGGGAGATTGCGTTGCCACCTTGCGCCGCGATGAAGCCGATGCACCCGATCGGGTTGTCGCCGGTCTTGCAAAGATAGAAGAAATGGTGGAACAGGGCAACGGAGGGCAGCACGCCCATGAACGCCTCACAATAGAAGGTGAAGAGGGACAGAAGGAGGATGGAGTTGGCATGGATGTGGAGCGCATGGAGTCTGTACTGGTGAAGGATGGTGAAGAAGAAAGGGAAGAACGGACGAACCAGCCCAGAGTAGATGATGTGCATGAAGAAGGGGAAGAAGTTGCTGCTCGCGGGCTCCGGGACAGCGGTGGCGACCCAGAGCATGGTCTCCCCCCACTCATTGTCATTGCTCTCCGTTAGGAGGAGCATTGTCTAGAGCTTCTCCCCTGTCACGCAGGGCGCCATCAGCCCTGGCTCGTACCAGGCGGCGCCGGCGGCCGAGGAGGAAGCTGTGGCCTTTTCGGCGGCCATCAGGAAGAAGATTTGGTGGAGAGTCAGCCGATCTGGTGAGCTCTTCCGTTGCAGGGAGAAGGGGATCTGGAGCAAGACAAAGAGGAGCAATGAAAGGCTGGCGGCAGGCGGCACCCTCTTTTGTCAGACTGAAGCAGTTGCCAAGGCAACATGGGGAAGCGGAGTCCCCCACGTCCAATCAATTGCCACGCATCATCAAGACCGCATGCGGTTAGGGCCTACGACACTCCGCACTTGCCCTTTGGCTTCGCCTGGAAGCCGAGTCCAAGCGCGCCTTGCGCCCAGGGGCTACTGTCGGCGTCCTGGACTTGTGGGTATCCAGTCCTGCCTGCCTGCGGCCCACCACGTGGCTCCATCGACGGCCTCGTATGGCCTAGCTTCAACACCAACACAGCAAGACCCTCGCGAGGAGCCAAGCCTCGTGAGGCGGACGACGCCAAGACCCCCGAAGGAGTCAGCCTCCTTAGGAGGGCTCCTGAGGGGCAGAGAGTTCTATGCGGCTACCTCATGAGGCTCAGCTGACGTGAGCCATGACGACCAAGGCCACGTGCGCGCCAGGCGGGAGCCAGGCGAGCACAGAGCGTAGGTTTCCTCTTTGGTGCAAGGGAGGCAAGCCACATGCGCGGAGTCCCGAGGAATCAGCCAAAGGTTTCCATTCTGGTGCAACAAGACCAATACCACTAGGACGGCAAGACGGAGGTCATCACCGAGGCTACCGCAGCATCACGACCAGAGGATTTTCGCAGGCAAAGACTACTTTTGTCAGGACAGAATGTACTACTTGTCCCCTTTCAAATCCCACCATTGTGGAATCCCTTCCCGCTCATATTTGGGAAGAGGACCAAGGCCACTATATATAGGGCTTAGCCACCACCATGCTGGAGGGAGAGAAAAACCGAATCCAGAGCAAGTAGAGGACCACACCAGCTCAAGAACACCTCACCTCCTGAGGCTTGTTCATCCTGGTAACTAGTTCATCCATAGCCCCTTGAGGCAATCCACCCCACCACACTGGAGTAGGGTATTACACCACAACAGTGGCTCGAACTAGTATAAATCTCTATGTTCTCGTGCCTCTATGAGCTTCGTGCGCTAGGCAAGGGAGGATTGTGAGTAGGCAGGCTTGGCAGGTTGAGATCTCCGCACACACCCCAGTGTTCGAACCACTCACGGGTTGTCGGACCCTGAAATCCGACAGCAAGCTTTCCCAGATATGTGCTCAAGAAAACTACTACCTGTTTTTCCAAATACTAGACGTTTGGGTACTTTAAATTGAACTGCGAAAACATCTTATATTAAGGAATAGAGGGTGTAGAGTTCACTCAAATTATCCCGGTAAAGCTAGTCACACCTTTGTTAAAATTAATGTTCATTATGTTATCGGAGGAGGTCCGTATGTTTGTGTCTAATGCTTGTCGACTACATACCTGACATCATGATGTAATGTTAAGTCATTTCCTTTTGTACAGTGTCACTGAATTGTCAAGGCGGTGATGGCATTTTATTTTAGTTGAACTGCACAAAATATGCTTAAAAGAAGAGGAAATGTCAGGAATCGATCATTCTTTCAGAAAGAACTATATATGCCTTTATGACATCAGCCGTTGTTGCCTTATTTATTCCTTAAAACGGGTGGTTAGAAACAGTCTTGCTTCCTTTTCCCATTAAGAAATTGGAATGCTTATATTTGTGAGTCTATGCTTCAACTAGTGCCACTTGTATAGTAATCACACTTTCAATATCTATGCAAATAGGGATGCTCGAATTTAGTGGAACTGCACAAAAAGTCCAACTGGTTCAACATTAGGAGCATGTTTTCTTCCAAACCTTTATATCCAATTGGTGGCACTATGAGCTGTTCCTTATGAAGGTACATGGTTTGCTACTATCTTGCTACTCTTTTTGTACTGTCATTAGATAGTAATACTAGTGGTTTGCATGTGAATTTATTGGCAGGGTGGACGTACATTGGAGGTGCGGGAAAGGATTCAATGATTGGATGCTCAATTTCGGTTGTATCGATTTCACCTCTTCCATCACTGCGAACATGGATATCCTTCGTCTGATGAAGAATAGGCATTGTATTTCTGATCTGAACCAGCAAATCAATTCAGTATGAAATTGTCCAGGGAAAAACATGACTGTATCAAATTGTCCAGTGCAAAACATGACGGATGCTTAGTGGAAGAGACATGTTTAAACCGAAAATACAAGGTGGTGTATATGTTTAATAACTGCTTGATATTTGTGCAGACAGAGATGTCTGCCCGTTTCTATTTGGCAAACAAACAAAGTGACCGCAATTTTGGTTGAACTGCACAAGAGAATAGTATAGTCACTGCATGCAGTGCCATTTGAAAATAGACACAGAAAGATTGGATAGTCACTTCATGGACTGTAGAAAAGTAGTACTGTACTATTTATTGGCCAACACTAGGTGCTTCACTACTTTGGTCTGATTATACAATGGGCATCATTTTGCCTAAGTTAAAGTTTGTATTCCAAAAATAGTCTTGCCGTGTGATCGAGAGAAGACCAAATCATATTGCGGTGGATGTTCCTCCATCATGTGTGGTTCATTCTCATGGTTCCAGCTGTTGGTGAAACCACTTACATTTGCAAGAGGAATTGTAGACTTCACAAACAAATTTGTCTTTCAGTCTGTACTGAATGTTGGCCAAGAGAAGCATCCATATTAGTAGGAAGAGCAGGTTTTTTTTCTAGATCTTTGCTTTTGGAGGTACATATTTGTATATGATCTGTGATTCATTGAGATGCATTAACATGTTGATCTTATGTATGGGAATCGTACTAGTTGGTTTTAGTTTCGAGGCAAGATCAGAAGTGGCTGATCTTTATTTTGGAGCTACATATTTGTATATGATCTGTCAATCATTGAGATGCATTAACAGTTCTTTATTTTTGTTCGCTCAGTGTTTACATGTTACTGATCGATCACTAGCTAGCCTACTAATGCGCTCCTTGCAGTTTTAGTTGTGACGCAAGATCCAAAGTGGTAGTTTTTTGAATAAAAAGGCCTACCTCTAAAGAAACTCACAAGCTGCTCTGAAGAAAATGCCATGCGAATCTAAAGAAACTGCCAGCAAAAACGTGCGCAGATGCCTTATCTCCCAGCTAACGTTCATCATCTAATGCAATCGTACACGTACACCATCCGACCTAGTCGATCCTACACGTACACTATCCGACCTACTTGATCCTACACGGATAAATAGCGGATCACGCACGTACTACCGCCTTTCCGGTTTGCAGGGCTCAAATAAAGAAACGACCTACTCGATCCTACACAAATAAATAGCGGATCACGCACGTACTAGTACCTCCTTTCCGGTTTGCGGGGCTTAATTCAAAAATCTCACCAACCAAGGTACTCCCTCCGTCCGGGTTTATTAGTCCCGTGAGCCAAAGCAGCAAGACCAAGGCATGGCAATAATTAATTGCATGTAGAAGTTTAAGCCTAATTAATTCTAGCGATTTAAGTGGCGGCATGCGTGCCCTCGGCTGCGACTCATTGCATGCTGCTCCGCGTACTGGTTGTAAGCCATTCTGAGTGCCTACATGCAGCCGGCCGTAATGAAGGTAGCTAACTCATGCGAAAAAGATGCGCTTTAATTGTTGCGGGCCTTTTAAATCCGTGGAATCATTATTGTCAAGGAGGGAGTACCTCATCTGGATGATTCGAGTGCCCTCGTTTGACCGTCATGCCGGTGTGTGACTCAGTACGGATGGGACGGGATGGCACAGTCATAATTTCAGTTTCTCTAGTTTTCGTGGCAAGCTGGCGTGCTAAGCCATGCCTGCTTATGCATTGAATTTCGATGACCGTCGCGCTACCTTCCGCATATAAGTATTGTTTCCTGGACTTCTAAAGTGGCACCATAACCCAACTCGCCCTATCCTCGTAAGCCCCCACCGGCCAGACGTCGCTCGCCACTTATCCTCGCTCTCGCCACGTCCGCCATGCCCCCGCCCGTCCGCGATAGGCGAGGCCGGAGGCGGTGACCGTTGGAACTAGTGTTCGTTTTTCACCGGAAGGCAGATGGAGGGAGGAGGCATTCTATCGGTCTTTAGATGGCAATGCGGAGATCGAGGACTTGTTGGAGCGCGACCGCTTGGGGGAGGAGCAGGAGTTGTTGGAGCGCGACCGCCTGGCGGAGGAGCAGCGTATCGCTGATTTGCACCGCCGGCGGGAGATGGAGCGGCAGCGCACCGACGCTCTGAGTCGTGAGCAGAGCGCCCGCAATTGGGCCGACTATGTGGAGGCCGGTGCCCGGCAAATAGCCTTGGAGGCTGTCGGGCACGCACGCGTTCACGACGCCTTTTTTTACTTCCAGCTTGTCAAGTGGGTTTCCCGCTTAGAAGCCGAAGCTTGGGCGGACCACGCCGGCATGGAAAGGGCCAACACACGCGAGCAACGTGCCCTATCGCACCTCTGGCAAGTCCGAGGCAATGCGGAGGACACCAGTGCCGGCGTTTAGCGTGTACCGCAGATGGCGGCCGGCATCGTCTAGTTAGCTAAGAGTAAGTTAGTACTTGTATGCTACTAGAGTATTTGTGGTAGTAGATAATTAACTTGGCTATGATGGTTGTCAACGTGGAAGTTTAGTACTCTATATGTCGATTAGATCTGTTACTTTGCTCTGAATGTTGAACTTTCCGTTTGAACGTATGGAACGGGCTGTTATTTTTTAAATGGGTTGTATTTGTTCTCCATGGGTTTAGAGGCTGACTTGTGGGCCTACCAAGGTCATGGCATTACGCAAGAAAGTGCCTCCTTATTTCAAGCCAATAAAAAATGGCTCCTCTTAATGGATTTCTGACATCTGGGTCCCATGCCATTGTCAACGTAGTCAATAAACGAGAGAATTTCCCAACGAGCGGCTGACACCAGGGACCCAGCAGCTTGCCCAGTTATTTTGTTTTTGGGTTAATTTGATAAATGCCACTCCAAATTTGGTGTTTCCGAGAAATGCCACTGTAATTTCCAAACTTTGAAAAATGCCATTTCATGCCATTTCCAGTGGCATTTTTCGAGTCTGGAGTGGCGTTTTTCAAAATTAGCAAATTGCAGTGGCGTTTTCCAAAGTTGCAAAAATTGCAGTGGCATTTTTCAAAGTTTGGAAATTGCAGTGGCATTTTGATGAATCGCCATAGTTGGAGTGGCATTTATCTAATTTGTTTTTGAGACGGAAGCAGGGTGTCAACTGGGCTGTGCGGGGCACTCTGGCCTGTCTAGACAGCCTTTTCTTTTATGTTAACCATAGACCAGCCTAGTAGTTTTTTTTCTTTCTGAAAATGGCTAGCCTATTTTTTTTGTGGTTTGTCAAGTAAGTCACTTTGTCAGACCTGTTGGGCAGCAAATCTTTCAAGACGAGGAGAGCTTTATTCGGCTGGCCGAGAAAATGGCCTACCAGTAATGAGAAATGGGTTGTACATTTTTAAAACACATCAAACCGACAATTAGTTTCAATTTTATTTTTTTTCATTTCGAGATTTTAAATTGCATTGATTTTTATGCGTGGACAATATGTTGGATTTTATATTGATATACATTTATTTTTAAAATCAGTTTGAATGTGACTCGAAATTTCGGGATTAAAAACAGTTCGGACCGCACCGAAATATGCAAAATTTCGTATAATTTTTTACCCGTGGCCACAATATGGGCTGCAATGCTAGCAAAAATAATATGGGCTCAAAAAACCCTTAAGAATTTGGAAATGGCCTGTAAATTATTAAAAATAATGGCAGATGGGTTGTATGCTGTTTTCCACAGATTTGAGGCTTTCCTAAAAAAAGGATGACGCACAAGCAGTGACTGTTGGATGTCCATCCAACGGCCGTCGTGCTCCTTCAATCTCTGCTCTTCCTGCTCCAGCCGCTCAAACAAGCGCCGATGGGACTGCCTGCTCCCTCCTCCCCGCCGCCGGCTGTGCTGCTGCGTAGGCCTCACCGCCCCACCGTACTCCCATCGCTAGCCTAGCCATCCCACAACTCACCCACACCTATTGTTATTCTCCGGTGACGGCAGACGAACTAGTAAACCCTCGTACAGTCGTACACCCCTCCACATGGGAAACAACTGCCGAGTCTTCCCTGGCTTCGTATCATTCCCTTCCTAGGCCTTGCCGTCGTCCACCGCCCTGGTGCTCTCGGTGCGGCGTGGTCAACGTGGTCAACGACCGACATGCATCTGAAGTGGACTATACGTGGAGAGGCAGAGAGCTGGGTCCACGGCCGCACGCAAGGAAATTCCTCCTTATTACGCGCAAAATAATGATTCCTCCACCTGACATCTGGGACCCACCGAAAGGGCCTTTGTATTTCGTGAAAAAAAGTTACTACCGCTGACAGCTCGGACCCACCAGCTATATCTTCACACGCAAGGAAGTGCCTCCTTATATATTACGCACAAAAAAATGAATACTCCCCCTGCTAGCTGGGAACCAGTATAGTGGGAGGCTTACTTGTGGGCCTACTAAGTTGACCTGGAAGGAGGGCTTTGTCAACTTAGTCAATATGCACAATTCTAGCTCTAGTGACCGTACGATGTCCATCCAACGGCCGTAGTGCTTCTTCAACCTCTTGTCTTCTTGCTCCAGCCGCCCAAAGCAGCGCCGGTCGTGCCGCCTGCTCCTGCCTCCCATGGTCGGCTGTGCTGTCGCGGAGGCCTCGCCGCCTCTACTACACCCACCGCTGGCCAGGCCATCCCTCCACTCATCCACACCTCCTATTATTCTACGGCGACGGCAGCCTCACACCACAGCCGAACTAGTGAACCCTCGTACTCCTCTCCGCATCGGCATCCACTGTCGCGTCTTCCCCAGCTCCACGTCATCCCCTTCCTAGGCCTCACCATCATCCACCGCCGTGGTGCTCTCGGTGCGGTGTGGTCAATGTGGTCAACGACCTACTTCCATCAGAAATGTACTGTACGTGGAGAGGCTGACAGCTGGGTCCATGATAGCCACAAGGAAATGCCTCCTTATTATGCACAAAATATTTATTCCTCCACCTGATAGAAGGGACCCACCAGACGGGCCATCGTATTTCACGAAAAAATGTTTCCCCCTGACTGATGGGACCCATGATAATCCCCAAGTGGCAGGGAATCATCGTAGCAATTTCCAAAGGTGGAAGTGATAAGCATGGAGTGTCGAACCCACCAGGAGCTAAAGGCAAGATCAATATTCTCTCAAGTCCTATCTGCCACTGATACGACTCTACGTACACCGAACATTTTCTTCCAACTAGAAACGAGAAATAAAACTACGTTGTGGGTATGAAGAGGATAACTTTTTATGATATCGAAGAGCTAAAATTTAAAAGTAGGTGATGTTATCATAAATTTAGAATATATTACTAAATATTATAAATAGCGAGTGTGGAATAATGATGGGTCGATGTGCGGAATTATCCTAGGCAATTGTTAAACAAGACCGGTAATCACTATTGCAATTTCATATGAGGGAGAGGCATAAGCTAACATACTTTCTTTTCTTGGATCATATGCACTTATGATTGGAACTCTAGCAAGCATTCGCAACTACTAAAGATCATTAAGGTAAAACCCAACCATAGCATTAACATATCAAGTCCCCTTTATTCCCATAGGCTGTGACCCACTTATCCCTGTTTATGCTTCTATCCCTCAAGCAACACAGACAATAAGTAAACCATGGACATATTGCAACACCCTACAGCGGGAATCACTCACGCTTGCGCGACACGGAGGGCACAATAGGACAGCAACAAAATAAATCGTATAACTCATACCAATCTAGATCATCAATCAACCCAAAGACAAAGGATATCTACTCAAAACATCATAAGATGGCAACACATCATTGGGTCATAATATGTGGCATAAAGCACCATGTTCAAGTAAGGATTATAGCGGGGTGCGGGAGAGTAGACCGCGTAAAAGAGATGAGGATGGTGATGATGATGGTGATGTTGATGAAGACGATCACCATGGCGATGATTCCCCTCCTGATGGCACTCCGGCACCACCAAGAGAGAGGAGGAGAAGTTCTCCCCCTTGTGCTTACTACTCCCTGGCCTCCCCCCTAGATGCGGAGAGGTTCCCCCTCTAGTCCTCGGCCTTCATGGCGATGATGGCCCCTCTGAGATCCTTCCCCATGGCCTCCGATGATGACGGCCCCCTCCGGCAGGGTGCCAGAGAGGGCCTAGATTGATTTCTCGTGGCTACAGAGGCTTGCGGCAGCGTAACTTCTGATCTAGGTTATTTTTTGGAGGTTTGGGTATTTATAGAAGAGGTTGGCGTCAAGGACAAGTCAAGGGACCCCATAGGGAGTCTACGAGGCACAGGGATACGCCCAGGGGGGTGGGCGCACCCCCCACCCTTGTGGAGCCCACGGGACTCCCCTCCGGTAGAATTTTTGTTCTAGTATTTTTTATATTTTCCCAAAAAAATCTCCGTTGATTTTTCAGCACATTCCAAGAACTTTTGTTTCTGCACAAAAACAACACCAGGGTAGTTCTGCTGAAAACAGCGTCAGTCCGGGTTAGTTCTAATCAAATGCTACCAAAATCATATATACTATTGTAAACATGGCAGGAATACTTCATAAATTATAGATACATTGGAGACGTATCAGCATCCCGAAGCTTAATTCCTGCTCGTCCACGAGTAGGTAAATGATAAAAGAAATAATTTATGAAGTGTGAATGCTAGCAAGCGGTTAAGTTTGATCAATGATAGTTTCAATCAATTTTTCTAGCATCATTATATATCATAACAGTAGCTCAACTCATAAAACTTTTCATGGTCAAGTAATGAGCTATTCACAAGTTAAAGTATAAATCTTAAACTTTCTTGAAAACTAACACACCATGCTCTTAGTCATCAAACAATTACAATTCATCTTATTTTTGGGAAGGGTCTATGTATGAGCTTTGGTTCAGCAAACTCCACATACTCAACTATCATTTAATCTTTCACAATTGCTAACACTCATGTGATATTTATGGTTTCAGAGTTTCAATCGGACGTAGAGAAAGATAGGGGCTTATAGTTTCGCCTCCCAACCTTTTACCTCAAGGGTAATGTCAACAATAATAATTTATGAAAACCTACATCTAAGTGGATATATATATATATATATATATATATATATATATATATATATATATATATATATATATATATATATATATAGGGAAAATCCATCCTACCACCCAGTGGTAGTTACCACACATATCTCCTATACTACCATGTGGTACTATATATATTATTTTATTATTTTAAATATGTTCATAAACTATATTTAAGATATTTCAAAGCAAGTTACACGAAAAAATTGCATATGAGTCCATAGTTTTTGTTATATTTGTGAAATACGTACATATTTGTACGTAAAAAAGTGCATACTCAAAACATGGTACATACTACCTAAAAATTAGTATATATACTACTTAATCATTGATATATACTACATACTACACGTACATACTCTCGGTTTTGACAGATACTACATACAACATACAAAACGCAAGTGGTGGTAACTACCACTGCTTGTAGGAAACATTTGTCCTATATATATATGGATCGCTCCAACACAAAGTGCTTGCCAAAGGAAAAAGTGTAAAAAGGAAAGGTGATGATCACCATGACTCTTTTATAAGGGTAGAAGATAAAAGTAAAAGATAGGCCCTTCGCAGAGGGAAGCATAGGTTGTCATGCGCTTTTATGGTTGGATGCACAAAATCTTAATGCAGAAAAACATCACTTTATATTGCCGCTTGTGATAAAGACCTTTATTATACAGTCTATCACTTTTATTTCTTCCCCATCACAAGTTCATATAAAGCTTATTTTCTTTGCACTAATAGATCATACATATGTAAGAAGCAATTTTTATTGCATGCACGATGACAACTTACTTGAAGGATCTTCCTCAATCCATAGGTAGGTATGGTGGACTCTCATGGCAAAACTGGTTTAAGGGATGTTTGGAAGCACAAGTAGTATCTCTACTTGATGCAAAGAATTTGGCTAGCATGAGAGGGAAAGGCAAGCTCAACATGTTGGATGATCCAAGACAATATAACGTTTAGGATATAGGAAAACATAACCCATTAAGTTGTCTTCCTTGTCCAACATAAACCTTTTATCATGTCATATTTTAATGAGTGCTCACAATTACAAAAGATGTCTAAGATAGTATATTTATATGTGAAATCTCTCTTCCTTTAATATTCTTTCATGAATTGTTCAAGTGACCAATGCTGTGTTTGCTGACTTTCAATAAGTTTACTACCTATACTTATTATGTGTGAAGTCATTACTCCTCATGTTATAAGCATATGAAACATATATAAATTTACATTTATGATATTCAATTCATTCAACCATTTACTCATATGATATACGTGAAGCACGTGTGTAAATGGCAAACTACTCCAAAAAGATATAAGTGAAGAACACTAAGTAGTCAAATAATTAACTAGCCATGGGAGGATTCTTTTTCATTCAAGATTTCAGATCCAATGATTTTATTCAAACAGCAAGTAAAATGAAAATACCAAGCAAAACACAAATCATGTGATGAATAAAAATATAGCTAGGGGTAAGGTATACCGATGGTTTTGAAGACGAAAGAGGGGATGCCTTCCGGGGCATCCCCAAGCTTAGGCGCTTGAGTCTTCCTTGAATATTACCTTGGGGTGCCTTGGGAAAGCTTAGAGTATTTTCACTCCTTATTCTCCTCATATCGATATCTCACTCAAAACTTGAAAACTTCAATCACACAAAACTTAACGGAACTTCGTGAGATGGGTTAGTATGATAAATAGTAAATCATTCACTTTGGTACTGTCAAAGACAAGATTCATAATTGTTCTCACACAATGCCTACTGTACCATATCATTTCTACAATTTATATTGAGCAATATAAGCCGTAGAAACTATAAAACAAGCAAACTATGCATTAAAAACAGAATCTGCTAGAAACAGAACAGTCTGTAATGATATGAACAACAATCATACTTCTGCTACTCGAAAAATTCTGAAATAAATTGGTGGACGTGAGGAATTTGTCTATTAATCTTCTTCAAAAAGAATAAACTCAAAAGTACTCTTCTTTAAAATATGACAGCTAATCTCGTGAGCGCAAAGTTTCTGTTTTTTACAGCAAGATCAAATTAACTTTCACCCAAGTCTTCCCAAAGGTCTTACTTGGCACTTTATTGAAAAAAAGCTATAAAAATGATTACTACAGTATCTTAATCATGTGGACACACAAAAACAGTAAAGGTAAATATTGGGTTGTCTCCAAACAAGTGCTTTTCTTTAATGCCTTTTAGCTAGGCATGATGATCTCAATGATGCTCACATAAAAGATAAGAATTGAATCATAAAGAGAACATCATGAAGAATATGACTAGCAAATATAAACCTAACCCACTTCCTATGCCTAGTGATTTTGTGAGCACACAATTTAAGGGAACAAGAATCAACTAGCATAGGAAGGCAAAACAAGTATAACTTCGAAACTTGAAGCACATAGAGAGGAAACTTGATATCATTGCAGCTCCTACAAGCATATATTCCTCCCTCATAATAATTTTCAGTAGCATAATGAATGAGTTTAACAATACAACCATCAAATAAAGCATTCTTTTCATGACCTACAAGCATAGAAATTTTACTACTCTCCACATCAGCAAAAATTCTTCTCATTCGGAATAGTGGGAGCAAACTCAACAAAATAACCGTCATGTGAGGCATAATCCAATTGAAAATTAAAATAATGATGACAAGTTTCATGGTTAACATTATTCTTTATAGCATACATGTCTTTAATCATAATAGATATCAACTTTGTTCTCATAATCAATTGGAACCTCTTCCGAAATAGTGGAATCATTACTAACTAAAGTTGACACTCTTCCAAATCCACTTTCATAAATATCACACTAAGATTCAACACCCTCCAAAATAGTGGGATCACTAATTCCTAAAGTTGACACTCTTCCAAACCCACTTTAGATGATAGTATTATTCATACTCCAAAAGATATAAGTGAAGATCATGGAGCATTCTACAATTAATATAGACTAACCAATATCCAAGCTCAAAATATATAAGTGAAGCACACAAAGCATTCTGTAAAACCATACTCAAAAGATATAAGTGAAGCACATGAAGCATTCTATAAATCAATGAAGGTCTATCTCATACTAGCATGGTTCCTAAAGAAAAATAAAAACACAAGGGACACAAATCATGTGAACAAAACAAAAACCGAGGTATACCGATAATTGTTGAAGAAGAAGATGGGATGCCAACCGGGGCATCCCCAAGCTTAGATGCTTGAGTATCCTTGAAGTATTTACTTGGGGTGTCTTGGGCATCCCCAAGCTTGAACTCTTACCCCTCTTTATTCTTCTCACATCGGTAACTCCTCGTTCTTCGAACACTTCATCCACACAAAACTTAACAAAAACTTTGTGAGATCCATGAGTATAATAAAGCAAATCACTACCTTTAGGTACTATTGCAAACTCATTTCAATTTAATAATAGCACTTTATCTACTGTATTCTAACTTCACCATGGTCCATACCCCCGATACTACCCATGGATTAATCAAAATATGCGAACAACACATAGAAAACGGAATCTGTCAAAAGCAGGATAGTCTGTAGTAATCTGGAAATTTAGTAAACTTCTGTAACTCCAAAAATTCTAAATAAAATATGACAATTTAAAACATTTGTACATAAGTAATTTTCAAAAAGTTTCAGACCCATTTGACTTTCCAGTAAAAAATGTAAATTCATGCGCTAGAGCCAAAGTTTCTCTTTTTGTACTGCACATAGTAAACAAGCAATCTAATCATCCTAAAACCAAAGCTTGGCACGTTATTTTTATAATAGAAAGGATATATACAAGGTGATAATTATTTACAGAGAAACTTCCATGAAAATTCTACATTTTTTCCATGGGCATGAACACAAGTGCTCAAGGTCGACCCTCACTTCTCCAATGCATAACTTTCCAATCACTTCTCTTCTTGAAAAACTTTTTAGGCATGTGAGGCCAGTGCATATTTTTGTATTTTCATTTTTTTGATTTTTTTGTATGTTTCAGCCACAACTAAGCAAATAAAAAAGGGAAAACAAAAATTACTTAGTCAAGAAAGCAAACAAGCACACATGAGAATATCAACCCCACGCTATTGCTCCCCGACAACGGCGCCA
Source organism: Triticum timopheevii (assembly GCA_963921465.1). Taxonomy (NCBI): domain Eukaryota; kingdom Viridiplantae; phylum Streptophyta; class Magnoliopsida; order Poales; family Poaceae; genus Triticum; species Triticum timopheevii. The sequence continues at coordinate 244,898,163 of OY997262.1, read as the reverse complement.
GAAAAGAGCTTGATAATCCCCAAGTGCAGGGAATCATCATAGCAATTTCCAAAGATGGAAGTGATAAGCATGGAGTGTCGAACCCACCAGGATCTAAAGGCAAGATCAATATACTCTCAAGTCCTATCTGCCACTGATACGACTCTACGTACACCGAGCGTTTGCTTCCAACTAGAAACGAGAAATAAAACTATGTTGTGGGTATGAAGAGGATAACTTTGTATGATATCGAAGAGCTAAAATATAAAAGTAGGTGTTGTTATCATAAATTTAGAATAAATTACTAAATATTATAAATAGTGAGTGTGGAATAATGATGGGTCGGTGTGCGGAATTATCCTAGGCAATTCTTAACAAGACTGGTAATCACTATTGCAATTTCATATGAGGGAGAGGCATAAGCTAACATACTTTCTCTTCTTGGATCTTATGCACTTATGATTGGAACTCTAGCAAGCATCCACAACTACTAAAGATGATTAAGGTAAAACTCAACCATAGCCCCAGCCATAGCATTAACATATCAAGTCCCCTTTATTCCCATATGCCGTGACCCACTTACCGTGTTTATGCTTCTGTCACTCAAGCAACGCAGACAATAAGTAAACCATGGACATATAGCAACACCCTACAGCAGGAATCCCTCACGCTTGCACGACACGGAGGGCACAATAGGACAACACCAAAATAAATCATACAACTCATACCAATCTAGATCATCAGTCAACCCAAAGACAAAGGATATCTACTCAAAACATCATAAGATGGCAACACATCATTGGATCATAATATGTGGCATAAAGCACCATGTTCAAGTAGGGATTATAGCGGGGTGCGGGAGAGTGGACCACGTAAAAGAGATGAGGATGGTGATGCTGACGGTGATGTTGATGAAGACGATCACCGCGGTGATGATTTCCCTCCCGATGGCACTCCTGCGCCACCCAGAGAGAGGAGGAGAAGTTCTCCCCCTTGTGCTTCCTCCTCCATGGCCTCCCTCCTGGATGGGGAGAGGTTCCCCCTCTGGTCCTTGGCCTTCATGGCGATCATGGCCCCTCCGAGATCCTTCCCCATGGCCTCTGGTGATGATGTCCCCCTCCGGCAGGGTGCCAGAGAGGGCCTAGATTAATTTCTCGTGGCTACAGAGGCTTGCGACGGCGGAACTTCCGATCTAGGTTATTTTCTGGAGGTTTGGGTATTTATAGAAGAGGTTGGCATCGAGAACAAGTCAAGGGGCCCCCCAAGGAATCCACGAGACACAGGAGCGTGTCCCATGGGAGTGGGCATGCCCCCACCCTCGTGGAGCCCACGGGACTCCTCTTCGGTAGATTTTTGTTCCAGTATTTTTTATATTTTCCCAAAAAAATCTCCATTGATTTTCAGCGCAATTCGAGAACTTTTATTTCTGCACAGAATCAACACTACGGTAGTTCTGCAGAACACGGTGTTAGTCCGGGTTAGTTCTAATCAAATCCTACCAAAATCATATAAAACTATTGTAAACATGGCATGAATAGTTCATAAATTATATATACGTTGGAGACGTATCAACCCACTAGCTACATCTTCGCACGCAAGGAAGTGCGTCCGGGCAAAAAAAATGATTCGCCCCCCTGACTGCTGGGACCCACCAGCTAGATCTTCGCACGCAAGGAAGTGCCTGATAGTCGGGACCCACCTGGTCGAAGTGTACTACAGGATCGAAAGTATGTCTAGAGGGGGGTGATTAAACTACTTGACCAAATAAAAGTCTAGCCTTTTCCCAATTTTAGTTCTTGGCAGATTTTAGCAACTTAGCACAAGTCAAGCAATCATCCTACACATGCAATTCTAAGAGTATAGCAGCGGAATGTAAAACAATTGCATATGAAGGTAAAGTGCAGGAGTTTGAGAAGGCAAACACGATTGGAGACACATATGTTTTTGTCGTGGTTCCGATAGGTGGTGCTATCATACATCCACGTTGATGGAGACTTCAACCCACGAAGGGTAACGGCTGCACGAGTCCACGTTGGGCTCCACCCACGAAGGGTCCACGAAGAAGCAACCTTGTCTATCCCACCATGGCCGTCGCCCATGAAGGACTTGCCTCACTAGGGTAGATCTTCACGAAGTAGGCGATCTCCTTGCCCTTACAAACTCCTTGGTTCAACTCCACAATCTTGTTGAAGGCTTCCAAGTGACACCTAGCCAATCTAGGAGATGCCACTCTCCAAGAAGTAACAAATGGTGTGTTGATAATGAACTCCTTGCTCTTGTGCTTCAAATGATAGTATCCCCAACACTCAACTCTCTCACACAGGATTTGGATTTGGTGGAAAGAAGATTTGAGTGGAAAGCAACTTGGGGAAGGCTAGAGATCAAGATTCATATGGTAGGAATGGAATATCTTGGTCTCAACACAAGTGTAGGTGGTTCTCTCTCAGAAAATGTAGGTTGGAAGTGTAGGCATGTTCTGATGGCTCTCTCTCTGAATGAAGAGTTGGTGGATGGGTATATATAGCCTCCACACAAAATCTAACGATTACACACAACTTACCAATCTCGGTGGGACCGAATCGTCAAACTCAGTCAGACCGAGTTAGCAAATAATGTGACCGTTAGGATTTTCGGTGGGACTGACATGCAACTCGGTGGGACCAATATGGTTAGGGTTAGGGCATAACGTAATCTCAGTGAGACCGATTACACAAACTCGGTGAGACCGATTTTGGTAATGGACACACAGAGGGTTGGTCAGGCAAACTCGATGGGACCGATTTGCCCATTTCGATTGGACCGAATTGTTACGAAAGGGAAACAGAGAGTTTGCATTGCAATGTCGATGGGACCGATCGCTCATCTCGGTTAGACCGAAACGTTACGAAGGGAAACAAAGAGATTACAATCCCATCTCGGTGAGACCGAGATCCCTATCAGTGAGACCGATTTGCCTAGGGTTTGGGGCAGTGGCTATGACATCTGAACTCGGTGGCGCCGGATAGAAAGAATCAGTGGGGCCGAGTTTGACTTTTGGGATAGGTCATATGTGGTGTGAGAAAGTAGGTGAGGGCTTTGGAGCATATCACTAAGCATTTTGAGCAAGAAAGCCATTAAGCAGCACCTCATCCCTCCTTGATAGTATTGGCTTTTCCTATAGACTCAATGTGATATTGGATCACTAAAATAGAAAATGTAGAGTCTTGTGCTTTGAGCTTGAGCCAATCCTTTTTGTCCTTAGTATTTTGAGGGATCCACTTTTCTCATCCATGCCATGCCAATCATTGAGCTTTCCTGAAATACTTATCTTGAAATAGCATTAGCTCAATGAGATATATGTTGTTAGGAATTACCAAAACCACCCAGGGATAGTTGCACTTTCAATCTCCCTATTTTTGGTAATTGACGACAACATATAGATCAAAGCTTCAACAAATGATAATAAGATTGAAAAACATTGTCGCTTTGAGAAGTGTGTGAAAAGTAAGAGCTCCCCCTAAATTCGTGCATTACTTAAAATTTGCTTTGGACTGCAAATGCACAATGAGTTAGGATCATGGGTTACTCTTCCATGTCACATACATCTTGGTGGAGCGCTCAAAATGATAATAATTAAACACATGCACTCATCACCAAGAAAAGTGAATGATCATATGAGAAGATAATAGATAATATCATCCAACAAGCATTAATGTGGCATAGCATATGATCAAACACATGATCATCCAAGTATCTCACACAAGCATAATGTATCAAGTAAACACACAAAAAACGAAGTTCAACCACCAAAAAGACAAGAGAGAACAAAAGCAACACTCTCTCTCGAAGCCTATGATCTATACATTTTTCTCCCCCTTTGGCAACAAGTTACCAAAAAGTTCATAAAAAATGCATAGTGCTAAATGACTCTCAGGCTTGGTCTTCATGTTATGGTGTAGAGATGGCTCCAAGGACGGAGGCTTCTGTTGATGTAGCTGGAGCTGGTGGAGTGGGTGTTGGATCTAGAGGCACTAAAGCTGCAGCTGGTGCAGATGATGTAGCTTTGGTGTCTGGAACAGGCACTGCAGAAGATCTCTGTCCTCTGGGCACTCTAGCAAAAGCATCAGTAGTATACTTGCCCTTCTTCTCCTCCACATCCTCCTGAAGTTGCTCAACTACAGTTTGGATCTCAGTAACTTTGACATCAAGAGCATAAAACTTCTGCTCTATGATTCTCTCCAAGCTCTCCTGGTTTTGAGTCAGGGTGGCCAAGCCCTTCTCAATCCTCAAGGTGAAGGCAATCAAGTAGCCAAGTTGATCTTGCTTGCTCTTTAGGAAAATCTGAGATGCCTCTTCAGCAGTTGGCATCTTAGCAGCTTTCTCTGCCCTTGCCTTCTCTTTCATCTCTTGTGCTTGCACAGATGATGGTTCATTTTCATCCATCACAATGGTGTTGTCCTTGAAATCAAGGTAGATGGGCAGGTGGTCCTTGTCCAAGAGATATGTGACAGTGCCCATCTTGGAGTTTATAAGCTCTTGAATGTGTGGGGCATACCCACAACTCCTCTTCTGATGAGCAGGAGTCCTTTTGATTGTTTCCACAATCAGGCTCATGACTTTGAATTTCTGAGGCACATCAAATATATGCAGCAAGTTGATTGCATGGCCTCTGATCATCTTGTGATCTCCTGACTTGGGCAGCAAAGTGTGCCTTAAGATCCAGTTGATAGTAGGAAATCCTGACAACAGGTAATGTACAGATCCAACCTTATGTGTCTCTAGTGCAGCATCTGGGATCTCTCTGTACATGTGAGCCATGGAGTTGTGGTCTATCTTCTTCTTGGCATAGACATACAAGTCATCCTCATTCTCTTTTGGAGCATTTATCAATTCAAACAATTCTTCAACTGTTGATGGTACCTAATACCCTCAGACATCCAGACTATCTTCCCATCTGGGTAGAAATGAGTTATGGAGTAAAACTGCATGATAAGCTCATCATTCCACTTTGTGAGCTTCTGGACAACAAAGTCATCTACTCCACAAGCATTGAAGCTGTCATACACTCCTGGATAGTGCTCTTCATTCTTCCTGATATACTCCTAGTCAACCCATCTCATGTCACAAACTATGGGCTTCTTGTGAAGCAACATTGTCTCATTGAAATCCGGTTGTTCCTTAGTGTGGAACCTATAGTCCACTGCAGTTCTTCTTCTGACAGCGTAGGGATCAGTTTATCTCCATAGTCTCAGACCTGCATCCTTCCTGAGCTTCATATCTTCTGCAACTGGATGAGCATCATTATGATCAGGAATCTTGGGCTTCAACTTTCTCAAGACAAGTGAATCTTCATCTTCTTCAGCAGCTTCAGGCAATGGGGCCTTATTCTTCTCTTCAGCTGGAATACTCCTAGTGTTCCTCTTAGGTGCAGACTTGGGCTTAGGAGCAACAGTCTTAGGAACATCTTTGGGCTTACATGGAGCGGCCCCTGATCTTATAGAATCTCCCATCAGCTTTTGATCTTTAGGTGCTGGTGCAACAATCTCTTCCTCTTCTTCTTCAGAGTCTCTCCTCATAGAGGGCTTGCCAAGTACTTTGGCAGTAGTAGTTCTGACTCTCTTCTTCTTTTTCTTGTCTTGGCCAGCTGCTTCATCATCAGACTCAATGGTGAACTTCATGGTTTCACCAGTGGCAACCTTCCTAGGTTTGGAAGTTGGAATTCTCCTTGCAGGTGCCTTCTTTTGCATTCCTGGCTTAGTGGATGTAGCCGTGCCATATTCCTCCTTCAGCACTTTCTTCTTAGAAGTGGCCTCATCCTCAACAGCCACATAGTCCTCATCTTCAGAATCTAAGGTTTTCTTCTATCTGGTTATGGTGGCTGCCTTGGGAAAATTGTTGGGTGTGCTCCTGCTACCATCATCATAACTGCTAGAGGGACTAGTGCCCTCACTCATATGAACTTGCTCCTTAGACTTGTTCTGAATGTCACTCTGATCTGACATGATGCAAACTCTAACAGCAGACCCTGTGAATAGATGTAGATGAGGTAGAGTACATGAGCATCACAAAGCACAGAGGTTTTTGCAAAAAAAATTGAGTCAAAAACTTAGTTTTAGTTTTCCACAGAAAGCATTTCGGAGCTATCAATTTGTAAACTCGGCGATACCGAAGCAGCTTTTTGAACCTAAACTAGTGAACTCGGTCAGACTGAGTCACAGTTCGGTGGCACCGAGACTGCTAGGGTTTCACAAAGAATCGAACTCATTCACACTGATTTGCAGTTCTCGGTCAGACCGAGAATCACATGTGCAATGGCCTGAGCCTAATCGGTGAGACCGATTTCTACAACTCGGTCGGTTCGAGATGAATTCGGCAGAAACCTAACTCTAAATTTTCAATACAAATCTAATCTACGGAGTAGTTTTGCTAGATAAGAAGATTTCAAACGTGGCAAGATTCATGGCATTGCAATGTGCTAGGAATCGGAGTGAGGATAGCACAGAGTTTCGAGTCCATACCCTAGTTCGGCGATGAGCTCTCTATGTTGGAAATATGCCCTAGAGGCAATAATAAAAGGATTATTATATTTCAATGTTCATGATAATTGTCTTTTGTTCATGCTATAACTGTATTATCCGGAAATCGTAATACACGTGTGAACACTTAGACCCAATGAGTCCCTAGTGAGCCTCTAGTTGACTAGCTCGTTATGATCAATAGATAGTCATGGTTTCCTGACTATGGACATAGGATGTCGTTGATAACGGGATCACATCATTAGGAGAATGATGTGATGGACAAGACCCAATCATAAGCATAGCATAAAAGATCGTATAGTTCGTTTGCTAGAAGCTTTGCCAATGTCAAGTATCTATTCCTTCGACCATGAGATCGTGTAACTCCCGGTTACCGTAGGAGTGCCTTGGGTGTATCAAACGTCACAACGTAACTGGGTGACTATAAAGGTGCATTACAGGTATCTCCGAAAGTATCTGTTGGGTTGACACGGATCGAGACTGGGATTTGTCACTCCGTATAACGGAGAGGTATCTCTGGGCCCACTCGGTAATGCATCATCATAATGAGCTCAATGTGACCAAGGTGTTGGCCACGGGATCATGCATTACGGTACGAGTAAAGTGACTTGCCGGGTAACGAGACTGAACAAGGTATTGGGATACCGACGATCGAGTCTCGGGCAAGTAACGTACCGATTGACAAAGGGAATTGTATACAGGGTTTGATCGAATCCTCGACATCGTGGTTCAACCGATGAAATCATCGAGGAGCATGTGGGAGCCAACATGGATATCCAGACCCCGCTGTTGGTTATTGCCCGAGAGTCGTCTCGGTCATGTCTGCGTGTCTCCCGAACCCGTAGGGTCTACACACTTAAGGTTCGGTGACGCTAGGGTTAGTAGGAAGTCAAGTATGTGACTACCGAATGATGTTCGGAGTCCCGGATGAGATCCCGGACGTCACGAGGAGTTCCGGAATGGTCCGGAGGTAAAGATTCATATATGGGAAGTCCTGTTTCGGGCATCGGGACAAGTTTCGGGGTTATCGGTATTGTACCGGGACCACCGGAGGGGTCCCGGGGGCCCACCGGGTGGGGCCACCTGCCCCGGGGGGCCACATGGGCTGTAGGGGGTGCGCCTTGGCCTGCATGGGCCAAGGGCACCAGCCCCACATAGGCCCATGCGCCTAGGGTTCAAGGGGGCAAGAGTCCTAGGAGGGGAAGGCACCTCCTAGGTGCCTTGGGGGGGAGGGAAACCCCCCTTGGCCGCCGCCCCCCTAGGAGATTGGATCTCCTAGGGCCGGCCACCCCCCCCTTGGCCCTCCTATATATAGTGGGGGAGAGGAGGGACTTCACACCTTGAGTCCTTGGCCTTTGGTTGCCTCCTTCTCCCTCCCCAACACCTCTCCTCCTTCGTTGTGTGCTCGGCGAAGCCCTGTCGGAGTACTGCTTCTCCACCATCACCACGCCGTCGTGCTGCCGGTGGAGCTGTCTTCCTCAACCTCTCCTTCCCCCTTGCTGGATCAAGAAGGAGGAGACGTCGCTCGTCCCGTACGTGTGTTGAACACGGAGGTGCTGTCCGTTCAGCACTTGGCATCGGTGATCTGAATCACGTTCGAGTACGACTCCATCATCACCTTGCAAGCTTCCGCACGCGATCTACAAGTGGTATGTAGATGCAAGCTCTCTCCCATGACTCGTTGCTTAGATGAACTCATAGATGGATCTTGGTGAAGCCGTAGGAAAAATTTTAATTTTCTGCAACGTTCCCCAACAGTGGCATCATGAGCTAGGTCTATGCGTAGTTCTCTAATGCACGAGTAGAACACAATTTGTTGTGGGCGTTGATCTTGTCATCTTACTTGCCTCTACTAGTCTTTTCTTGCTCAACGGTATTGTGGGATGAAGCGGCCCGGACCAACCTTACACGTACGCTTACGTGAGACCGGTTCCACCGACTGACATGCACTAGTTGCATAAGGTGGCTGGCGGGTGTCTGTCTCTCCCACTTTAGTTGGAGCGGAATCGATGAACAAGGCCCTTATGAAGGGTAAATAGAAGTTGACAAAATCACGTTGTGGTGATTCGTAGGTAAGAAAACGTTCTTGCTAGAACCCAATCGCAGCCACGTAAAAGATGCAACAACAACTAGAGAACGTCTAACTTGTTTTTGCAGCGATTGATCATGTGATGTGATATGGCCAGAAGTTGTGATGAATGTTGAATTGTGATGTATGAGATCATGTTCTTGTAATAGGATTCACGACTTGCATGTCGATGAGTATGACAACCGGCAGGAGCCATAGGAGTTGTCTTTATTTTTTTGTATGACCTGCGTGTCATTGAAGAACGCCATGTAAACTACTTTACTTCATTACTAAACGCGTTAGTCATAGAAGTAGAAGTAGTCGTTGGCGTGACAACTTCATGAAGACACGATGATGGAGATCATGATGATGGAGATCATGGTGTCAAGCCGGTGACAAGATGATCATGGAGCCCCGAAGATGGAGATCAATGGAGCTTGATGATATTGGCCATATCATGTCACAACCATATAATTGCATGTGATGTTTATTATGTTTATGCATCTTGTTTACTTAGGACGACGGTAGTAAATAAGATGATCCCTTACAAAATTTCAAGAAGTGTTCTCCCCTAACTGTGCACCGTTGCTACAGTTCGTCGTTTCTAAGCACCACGTGATGATCGGGTGTGATGGATCCTTACGTTCACATACAACGGGTGTAAGACAGTTTTACACAGCGAAAACACTTAGGGTTAACTTGACGAGCCTAGCATGTGCAGACATGGCCTCGGAACACGGAGACCGAAAGGTCGAACACGAGTCGTATGGAAGATACGATCAACATAAAGATGTTCACCGACGATGACTAGTCCGTCTCACGTGATGATCGGACACGGGCTAGTCGACTCGGATCGTGTAACACTTAGATGACTAGAGGGATGTCTAATCTAAGTGGGAGTTCATAATTTTGATTAAGAACTTTATTATCATGAACTTAGTCTAAAACCTTTGCAAATATGTATTGTAGATCAATGGCCAACGCTCATGTCAACATGAACTTCAACGCGTTCCTAGAGAAAACCAAGCTGAAAGATGATGGCAGCAACTATACGGACTGGGTCCGAAACCTGAGGATCATCCTCATAGCTGCCAGGAAGCAATATGTCCTAGAAGGACCGCTAGGTGCCGCTCCCGTCCCAGAGAACCAAGACGTTATGAACGCTTGGCAAACTCGTGCTGATGATTACTCCCTCGTTCAGTGCGGCATGCTTTACAGCTTAGAACCGGGGCTCCAAAAGCGTTTTGAGCATCACGGAGCATATGAGATGTTCGAAGAGCTGAAACTAGTTTTCCAAGCTCATGCCCGGGTCGAGAGATATGATGTCTCCGACAAGTTCTACAGTTGTAAGATGGAGGAGAACAGTTCTGTCAGTGAACACATCCTGAAGATGTCTGGGTTGCACGCACGTATGACCCAGTTGAACATTAACCTCCCAGATGAGGCGGTCATTGACAGAATCCTCCAGTCGCTCCCACCAAGCTACAAGAGCTTTGTGATGAACTACAACATGCAGGGGATGGTAAAGACCATTCCTGAAGTGTTCTCGATGCTGAAGTCAGCAGAGGCTGAAATCAAGAAAGAACATCAAGTGTTGATGGTCAATAAGACCACTAAGTTCAAGAAGGGCAAGGGTAAGAAGAACTTCAAGAAGGACGGCAAAGATGTTGCCGCGCCCGGTAAGCCTGTTGCCGGGAAGAAGTCAAAGAATGGACCCAAGCCTGAGACTGAGTGCTTTTATTGCAAGGGGAAGGGGCACTGGAAGCGGAACTGCCCCAAATACTTAGCGGATAAGAAGGCCGGCAACACCAAAGGTATATTTGATATACATGTAATTGATGTGTACCTTACCAGTACTCGAAGTAACTCCTGGGTATTTGATACCGGTGCCGTTGCTCACATATGTAACTCACAGCAGGAGCTGCGGAATAAACGGAGACTGGCGAAGGACGAGGTGACGATGCGCGTCGGGAATGGCTCCAGGGTCGATGTGATCGCCGTCGGCACGCTGCCTCTACATTTACCTACGGGATTAGTTTTAAACCTCAATAATTGTTGTTTAGTGCCAAGTTTGAGCATGAACATTGTATCTGGATCTCGTTTAATACGAGATGGCTACTCATTTAAGTCTGAGAATAATGGTTGTTCGATTTATATGAGAGATATGTTTTATGGTCATGCTCCGATGGTCAATGGTTTATTCTTGATGAATCTCGAGCGTAATATTACACATGTTCATAGTGTGGATGCCAAAAGATGTAAAGTTGATAACGATAGTCCCACATACTTGTGGCACTGCCGCCTTGGTCACATTGGTGTCAAGCGCATGAAGAAGCTCCATGCTGATGGACTTTTAGAGTCTCTTGATTATGAATCATTTGACACATGCGAACCTTGCCTCTTAGGCAAAATGACCAAGACTCCGTTCTCCGGAACAATGGAGCGAGCAACCAACTTGTTGGAAATCATACATACCGATGTGTGCGGTCCAATGAGCGTTGAGGCTCGCGGAGGATATCGTTATGTTCTCACTCTCACTGACGACTTGAGTAGATATGGGTATGTCTACTTAATGAAACACAAGTCTGAGACCTTTGAAAAGTTCAAGGAATTTCAGAGTGAGGTAGAGAATCAACATGACCGTAAGATAAAGTTCCTACGATCAGATCGTGGGGGCGAATACTTAAGTCACGAATTTGGTACACACTTAAGAAAATGTGGAATCGTTTCACAACTCACGCCGCCTGGAACACCTCAGCGAAACGGTGTGTCCGAACGTCGTAATCGCACTCTATTGGATATGGTGCGGTCTATGATGTCTCTTACCGATTTACCGCTATCATTTTGGGGATACGCTCTAGAGACAGCTACATTCACTTTAAATAGGGCACCGTCTAAATCCGTTGAGACGACACCGTATGAATTATGGTTTGGGAAGAAACCTAAGCTGTCGTTTCTAAAAGTTTGGGGATGCGATGCTTATGTCAAGAAACTTCAACCTGAAAAGCTCGAACCCAAGTCGGAAAAATGCGTATTCATAGGATACCCTAAGGAAACTGTCGGGTATACCTTCTACTTAAGATCCGAAGGCAAGATCTTTGTTGCCAAGAACGGATGCTTTCTGGAGAAAGAGTTTCTCTCGAAAGAAGTAAGTGGGAGGAAAGTAGAACTCGATGAAGTACTACCTCTCGAACGGGAAAGTGGTGCAGCGCAGGAAACCATTCCTGTAATGCCCACACCAACTGAAGAGGAAAATGTTGATGATGATCAAGGTACTTCAGATCTAGTTGCTACTGAATTTCGAAGGTCCACAAGGACACGTTCTGCACCAGAGTGGTACGGCAACCCTGTCATGGAAATCATGTTGCTGGACAACAATGAACCTTCGAACTATGAAGAAGCAATGGCGGGCCCGGATTCCAACAAATGGCTTGAGGCCATGAAATCCGAGATAGGATCCATGTATGAAAACAAAGTATGGACTTTGACAGACTTGCCCGATGATCGGCGAGCGATAGAAAATAAATGGATTTTTAAGAAGAAGACGGACGCGGATGGTAATGTTACCATCTATAAAGCTCGACTTGTCGCTAAGGGTTATCGACAAGTTCAAGGGATTGACTACGACGAGACATTCTCTCCCGTGGCGAAGCTTAAGTCCGTCCGAATCATGTTAGCAATTGCCGCATACTATGATTATGAGATATGGCAGATGGACGTCAAAACGGCATTCCTTAATGGACATCTTAAGGAAGAGCTGTATATGATGCAGCCGGAAGGTTTTGTCGTTCCTCAGAACGCTAACAAAGTATGCAAGCTCCAGCGATCCATTTATGGACTGGTGCAAGCATCTCGGAGTTGGAACATTCGCTTTGATGAGATGATCAAAGCGTTTGGGTTTACGCAGACTTATGGAGAAGCCTGCGTTTACAAGAAAGTGAGTGGGAGCTCTGTAGCATTTCTCCTATTATATGTAGATGACATACTCTTGATGGGAAATGATACGAAACTCCTGGACAGCATTAAGGCCTACTTGAACAAGTGTTTTTCAATGAAGGACCTTGGAGAAGCTGCTTATATATTAGGCATCAAGATCTATAGAGATAGATCGAGACGCCTCATAGGTCTTTCACAAAGCACATACCTTGATAAGATTTTGAAGAGGTTCAAAATGGATCAGTCCAAGAAGGGGTTCTTGCCTATGTTACAAGGTGTGAGATTGAGCTTGGCTCAGTCACCGACCACGGCAAAAGATAAAGAAGAGATGAGTGTCATCCCCTATGCTTCAGCCATAGGATCTATTATGTATGCCATGCTGTGTACCAGACCCGATGTAAACCTTGCCGTAAGTTTGGTTGCAAGATACCAAAGTAACCCCGGCAAGGAACACTGGACAGCGGTCAAGAATATCCTGAAGTACCTGAAAAGGACAAAGGACATGTTTCTCGTTTATGGAGGAGATGAAGAGCTCGTCGTAAAGGGTTACGTCGACGCTAGCTTCGACTCAGATCTGGATGACTCTAAGTCACAAACCGGATACGTGTATATGTTGAATGGTGGAGCAGTAAGCTGGTGCAGCTGCAAGCAGAGCGTCGTGGCGGGATCTACATGTGAAGCGGAGTACATGGCAGCCTCGGAGGCAGCGCATGAAGCGATTTGGATGAAGGAGTTCATCACCGACCTAGGAGTCATACCCAATGCGTCGGGGCCGATCAAACTCTTCTGTGACAACACTGGAGCTATTGCCCTTGCCAAGGAGCCCAGGTTTCACAAGAAAACCAGGCACATCAAGCGTCGTTTCAACTCCATCCGTGAAAATGTTCAAGATGGAGACATAGAGATTTGCAAAGTGCACACGGATCTGAATGTCGCAGATCCGTTGACTAAACCTCTCTCGCGTGCAAAACATGATCAACACCAGAACTCTATGGGTGTTCGATTCATCACAATGTAACTAGATTGGTGACTCTAGTGCAAGTGGGAGACTGTTGGAAATATGCCCTAGAGGCAATAATAAAAGGATTATTATATTTCAATGTTCATGATAATTGTCTTTTGTTCATGCTATAACTGTATTATCCGGAAATCGTAATACACGTGTGAACACTTAGACCCAATGAGTCCCTAGTGAGCCTCTAGTTGACTAGCTCGTTATGATCAATAGATAGTCATGGTTTCCTGACTATGGACATAGGATGTCGTTGATAACGGGATCACATCATTAGGAGAATGATGTGATGGACAAGACCCAATCATAAGCATAGCATAAAAGATCGTATAGTTCGTTTGCTAGAAGCTTTGCCAATGTCAAGTATCTATTCCTTCGACCATGAGATCGTGTAACTCCCGGTTACCGTAGGAGTGCCTTGGGTGTATCAAACGTCACAACGTAACTGGGTGACTATAAAGGTGCATTACAGGTATCTCCGAAAGTATCTGTTGGGTTGACACGGATCGAGACTGGGATTTGTCACTCCGTATAACGGAGAGGTATCTCTGGGCCCACTCGGTAATGCATCATCATAATGAGCTCAATGTGACCAAGGTGTTGGCCACGGGATCATGCATTACGGTACGAGTAAAGTGACTTGCCGGGTAACGAGACTGAACAAGGTATTGGGATACCGACGATCGAGTCTCGGGCAAGTAACGTACCGATTGACAAAGGGAATTGTATACAGGGTTTGATCGAATCCTCGACATCGTGGTTCAACCGATGAAATCATCGAGGAGCATGTGGGAGCCAACATGGATATCCAGACCCCGCTGTTGGTTATTGCCCGAGAGTCGTCTCGGTCATGTCTGCGTGTCTCCCGAACCCGTAGGGTCTACACACTTAAGGTTCGGTGACGCTAGGGTTAGTAGGAAGTCAAGTATGTGACTACCGAATGATGTTCGGAGTCCCGGATGAGATCCCGGACGTCACGAGGAGTTCCGGAATGGTCCGGAGGTAAAGATTCATATATGGGAAGTCCTGTTTCGGGCATCGGGACAAGTTTCGGGGTTATCGGTATTGTACCGGGACCACCGGAGGGGTCCCGGGGGCCCACCGGGTGGGGCCACCTGCCCCGGGGGGCCACATGGGCTGTAGGGGGTGCGCCTTGGCCTGCATGGGCCAAGGGCACCAGCCCCACATAGGCCCATGCGCCTAGGGTTCAAGGGGGCAAGAGTCCTAGGAGGGGAAGGCACCTCCTAGGTGCCTTGGGGGGGAGGGAAACCCCCCTTGGCCGCCGCCCCCCTAGGAGATTGGATCTCCTAGGGCCGGCCACCCCCCCCTTGGCCCTCCTATATATAGTGGGGGAGAGGAGGGACTTCACACCTTGAGTCCTTGGCCTTTGGTTGCCTCCTTCTCCCTCCCCAACACCTCTCCTCCTTCGTTGTGTGCTCGGCGAAGCCCTGTCGGAGTACTGCTTCTCCACCATCACCACGCCGTCGTGCTGCCGGTGGAGCTGTCTTCCTCAACCTCTCCTTCCCCCTTGCTGGATCAAGAAGGAGGAGACGTCGCTCGTCCCGTACGTGTGTTGAACACGGAGGTGCTGTCCGTTCAGCACTTGGCATCGGTGATCTGAATCACGTTCGAGTACGACTCCATCATCACCTTGCAAGCTTCCGCACGCGATCTACAAGTGGTATGTAGATGCAAGCTCTCTCCCATGACTCGTTGCTTAGATGAACTCATAGATGGATCTTGGTGAAGCCGTAGGAAAAATTTTAATTTTCTGCAACGTTCCCCAACACTCTACGGCGGCAACGGCGGGCAGAATACCGTTGACGGCGGCGGAGACCAGCGGCCGGATGTCGCTAGCAACAAGGAGGACGATCCGGAGACCCGAAGAGGCAGAGCAGGTTGTGCGCGGGCGAATGGTTTGGGAAAAGTTTCTGAACTTTCGCCGGGAGTATATATAGCCTGACCCTGTCGGTGTGACCGAGTGGAACAACTCGGTGGCACCGAGATGCATAACTGCAAGCATTTACTGCAACTCGGTGTGACCGAGAAGTTCAAATCGGTTGCACCGAGATTGAAAACCTAGATCAACTTAGTGATCTCGGTATGACCAAAATGGATGAATCGGTCAGATCGAAACGCACAAAGAGGTTTTGGAAGTTTAAGTCTATGATGAATCGGGGACTCCTAGTGCTCCTCAAACAGAGTGGTTTGAATCTGACTTGATCAAACTTTGTGATATAGCATGAATAGAGTTTGAGACAATAAAAGCATAGATAGCTAGAGAAGGTTCTTAGGCATTCTTGTCCATCCACTTGGCAAAATAATAGAAACCAATCAATCAAAGCAACAAGTGGATGTCCTCGAATGAGTAAATTATGCAACCAACATGCTCACATAATAAAATGGCAAATGAAATATGTGACAAAGCATGCACAAACACTTCTAGCATCTATCAAGCAATTGGCGATGACTAGGTCATCTATATATGAGTATATTGACTTAGGAGTCAAATGAGAACATTTGATCATAGGTCATACTCATCGTTTAAGCGCAAGTGGGGTTACCACTTTTACATAAAGCATTGTTGTGTTCACACCATTAGAGTTGCTTTGGCTCAATTCTTTGAGTAAAGCTCCCCCTAGATGTGAGATCCCCCATAAGAGGGATGAACTAACCTTGGGTTTTGTCGATGATGACTTCATGTAGGTGTTGGAGATGTGGATGCTCAATGTTGATGTAGATCATTTGGGTTAGTCCCACAAGGAACAAACAAGGATATCCATAGACATAGAGTGATGCACATGCAAGATGATGTCCATGAAAGCATTAGGTTACCTTGTCCCTTGTCTTACCAACAAGAGGGTTCGTGACTCCTTGAACTAGTGCAAGATGTGGAAGTTGATTGCACTTGTCCTCGCCAAAATGATAAGAGTGAAATGTGTTGGCGGAGTCACCCTCAAGACCTCTCTAGTTCTTCTTCTTCGGGATCCACATCATCTTGATGGGAATCCTTGGAGTTGTAGTCAAACTTGATGAATTAGAACTTGATGTAGTCTTGGGAACCCATTTGACCAAGGCCTTAGGAGCTTCTTCAAATGCATCAATCTCCTCTTGAAGCTTGTCCTTGCCTTTTTGCTTGTGGTCTTGTGGTGGAAGATCATATTGAGCTTGTGTTCCTTTGAAAGAAGTAGGATCATACTTCTCTTGTTGAGGAACAAACTTCGTCTTGGGGTATTGATCTTCTTCCCACTCAACTCCATTGGCATTGAACTTTTGTTCAAAACCAACACCTTGGTTCTTCCGGTGCCTTCCTTGCTTGCGTACAATTTCCTCGAATTGCTTACTCCCAGTAAGGCTCTTGTAAACACCTTTCTCTATAATTCCCTTCAATAAGCTATTTTCTTGCTCAAGTGTAACTTGTCTAAGAGAATCATTAGTGGAATCAAGAGAACTACTAGAAGCAACAACATTGGATTTAGCATGATTATTGTTACTACTAGAGGAAGAATATTTCTTGTTCTTGTTACTAGACTTGACTTGAGGCATGTAAGTAGATAAGAGTAAACTCTTGGCAATGTAAGAAGAACTTTTCTTGCGAAGATCATCATTGATTGCTTTTAAGAACACATGCTCTTGCTCAAGGTTGAGCTTTTCAAAGCGTAACTTCTCATGAGTCCTTAAAAGTTCTCGATGATCTCCTAAGATAGTTTCATGAGCTAACTTAAGAGTGTTTAGTTCTTTAGTTAGGAGCTCAATCTTCTCCTTATCATTGTAATTTGTTTTATCTTGATTAGCATGATTAATTGATGTTTCATCATAGTATTCATCACTAGAGTTGTCAACAAGTAAATCATCATCACCTAACAAGTCATCTTCATCACTATTGAAATCAACATACTCGGGGTGCGATACCATTGGGCCTATAGCCATGAAGCATCTTCCAAGTCCTTCATTTGGTGAATCCAATATGCCATAGGAGTTGGTTGACAGAAGTGCTAGACCGGCAACACCTTCATCTTGAGTATATTCCGAGTCGGAGTGATAGCTTCTCTCAGAGTGATTGTCGGAGTCGGAGCCGGATACCCATTCACCAACATGATCTTGATGTCTTCATTTTGTGTAGCGCCTTGATGATTTGTCCTTCCTTTCCGAATCCTTGCTTCTCCGGGATGTTCTTCGTTCATAATGATCATCTCTACTCCTTGTCTCTCTTGATGGTGATTCTTCTCTTTTACTTCTTCTTTTTGGAGAATCTTCTCTTCTTTTGTAGGGTGTCGTACACTCATTGGAATAGTGTCCGGGTCTTCCACAATTGTAGCAATTACGCTCATGACTAGAAAATCTTTTGTCATTGTAGGACCTTGACTTGGAGCTTCTTTCCTTGATTCTACTCTTGTAGAATTTGTTGAAGTTCTTCACCATTAGGCTCAATTCTTCATTGAAGGTTTGTTTCTCACTTGATGATGTGGGAGCTTCACATGAGGCTATGTAAGCACCACTTGACTTGTTGTGGAGCTCCTCCTTATCCGTGAGTGACATCTCATAAGCAACAATTCTTCCAATGACTTGTGTTGGCTTGAGATCTTTGTAATTGGGCATCATTTGGATCAATGTGCACATGGTATCATATTTTCCATCCAAAGCTCTTAGGATATTCTTGATGATGAATTTGTCGGTCATCTCTTCACTTTCTAAGCCGGCAATCTCATTTGTGATAGGAGCAAGCCTAGAGTAGATTTCAGCGACACCTTCACCATCCTTCATTTTGAACTTGTCAAGCTGACTTTGAAGCACATCCAACTTGGATTCCTTGATGGAGTCGGTACCTTCGTGCATATCAATCAAAGTATCCCAAATTTCCTTTGCATTCTCAAGACGGCTGATTTTGTTGAATTCTTCGGGGCACAATCGTTGAAGAGGATATCAAAATCTTGAGCATTGTACTGCAGCATCTTCAACTCTTCCGCGGTAGCTTCACAGTTTGGTTCTCTCCCATCAAAGAATTCACCTTGCAAGCCACACAATAGCCCAAACGGCGGGGTTATGTCCAAGAATATGAATTTTCATCTTATGCTTCCAACTAGCAAAATTAGTACCATCAAAGTAAGGACCTCTACGATGGTAATTTCCCTCGCTAGACACCATACTCTCCTAGGTTGTGAAACCAAGGCTATGACTACCAAAAGCTATGGAAATCAAAGCAAATGGAGACCAAAGCTCTGATACCACTTGTAGGATCGAAAGTATGTCTAGAGGGGGGGTGATTAGACTACTTGACCAAATAAAAGTCTAGCCTTTTCCCAATTTTAGTTCTTGGCAGATTTTAGCAACTTAGCAGAAGTCAAGCAATCAACCTACACATGCAATTCTAAGAGTATAGCAGCAGAATGTAAAACAATTGCATATGAAGGTAAAGGGGAGGAGTTTCAGAAGGCAAACGCAATTGGAGACACGGATGTTTTTGTCGTGGTTCCGACAGGTGGTGCTATCGTACATCCACGTTGATGGAGACTTCAACCCACGACGGGTAATGGCTGCACGAGTCCACGGAGGGCTCCACCCACGAAGGGTCCACGAAGAAGCAACATTGTCTATCCCACAATGGCCGTCGCCCACGAAGGACTTGCCTCACTAGAGTAGATCTTCACGAAGTAGGCGATCTCCTTGCCCTTACAAACTCCTTGTTTCAACTCCACAATCTTGTCGGAGGCTCCCAAGTGACACCTAGCCAATCTAGGAGACACAACTCTCCAAGAAGTAACAAATGGTGTGTTGATGATGAACTCCTTGCTCTTGTGCTTAAAATGATAGTATCCCCAACACTCAACTCTCTCTCACAGGATTTGGATTTGGTGGAAAGAAGATTTGAGTGGAAAGCAACTTGGGGAAGGCTAGAGATCAAGATTCATATGGTAGGAATGAAATATCTTGGTCTCAACACAAGTGTAGGTGGTTCTCTCTCAGAAAATGTAGGTTGGAAGCGTAGGCATGTTCTGATGGCTCTCTCTCCGAATGAAGAGTGGGTGGAGGGGTATATATAGCCTCCACACAAAATCTAACCGTTACACACAACTTACCAATCTCGGTGGGACCGAATCGTCAAACTCGGTCAGACCGAATTAGCAAATAATGTGACCATTAGGATTTTCAGTGGGACCAACATGCAACTCGGTGGGACCGATATGGTTAGGGTTTGGGCATAACGTAATCTCAGCGAGACCGATTACACAAACTCGGTGAGACCGATTTTGGTAATGGACACACAGAGGGTTGGTCAGGCAAACTCGGTGGGACCGATTCGCTCATTTTGGTTGGACTGAATTGTTACAAAAGGGAAACAGAGAGTTTGCATTGCAATCTCGGTGGGACCGATCGCTCATCTCGGTTAGACCAAAATGTTACGAAGGGAAATAGAGAGATTACAACCCCATCTCGATGAGACCGAGATCCCTATCGGTGAGACCGATTTGCCTAGGGTTTGTGGCAGTGGCTATGACATCTGAACTCGGTGGCGCCGGATAGAAAGAATCGGTGGGGCCGAGTTTGACTTTTTGTTTAGGTCATATGTGGATGTGAGAAAGTAGGTGAGGGCTTTGGAGAATATCACTAAGCATTTTGAGCAAGAAAGCCATTAAGCAGCACCTCATCCCTCCTTGATAGTATTGGCTTTTCCTATAGACTCAATGTGATCTTGGATCACTAAAATAGAAAATGTAGAGTCTTGTGCTTTGAGCTTGAGCCAATCCTTTTTGTCCTTAGTATTTTGAGGGATCCACTTTTCTCATCCATGCCATGCCAATCATTGAGCTTTCTTGAAATACTTATCTTGAAATAGCATTAGCTCAATGAGAGATATGTTGTTAGGAATTACCAAAACCACCCAGGGATAGTTGCACTTTCACGTACGTAGCATTGTCATTCTGGTCATGAACGGGTACGTACATACTGGTCGATGTAGAGGCACGCACGTGTCATAGTAGAGGCGCGCACATAGCGTGTACACATACGTATAGCGGCCGGTGTGCAAGAAAGAAAATACAACCACGTAAGTACATACAGGCAGGGTCTCAAACGCCTACTCGCGCATATGTACGGCCAGGGCTCATGTACATGGCTGGGTCGGAACGGAGAAACTGTGTCGTCCTCGTGTTCATGGGGAGGCAACGGAATGCGTCGTGTTCATCGGGAGGCAACAGAATGCGTGGGAGCCAACCGGCTTGGATGGAACAGCCGATGGAAACGAGGCCTGGAGTACCGCCGAACGGAGGAACCGACCTTGTGTTCGACCGGCCACGTTTGAAACAGGATCCTGTTCATCGGGAGGGTCTGGTGTACTGCAAAATAGAGGAAACGGACTTTTGTTGGACCTCCTACCGTCGAAACGGGGTCCTTTTGATCGGGAGGGGTGTGGCATACCGCAAAACAGAGCAAACGGACTTGTGTTGGAAGCGCTACAGTCGAAACGGGGGTCCTGTTCATCGGGAGGGGTGTGGCGTACCGCAAAGTGGGACTCCATGGGATATTGTTCATCTCCACCTTCGACCTCCTCTAGCCTCCACGGGCTACTGTTCATCCACCGTCGACCTCCTCCAGCCTCCACCTACGACTGTTCATCCACGGGCTCCTGTTCATCCAGCCTCCACCATGTGCTACTCCATCGGCTACTGTTCAACCATCCCTCTCCACGAGCTCCTGTTCAACCACTCCTCCACGGGCTACTGTTCATCCAGCCCTCCACCGGCTACTGTTCAACCAGCCCTCCACGGGGTCATCATATTCATCCAGCCCTCCACGGGGTCCTGTTCATCCAGCCCCAACCATCTCGATCGATCGGGGTCCTGTTCATCCAGAGGCAACACCACGGGGTCCTGTTCATCAACCCCCACGGGGAACTACTCATCCAAACCCCCCAGCAACGCTCACTGTTCATCCAAACTCCGCATTGATCGGCTTCAGTTAGCAGCAGGAGCGAAGGAATCGCTCGATCACTCCGGTTCAGTAACGTGTAGCCTGCAGTGCAATCGCTCGGGTTCAGTTAGACGACACCTCGCTCGGGGTTCAATTAGAGCCCAACGCCTCGCACCCACACGTGTAAGTGTACGAGAGAAACGCGCATCGCTCGGCCCCCGACCACCCACCGTAACCGGGAACTCCCCGAAATTTTCCTCGCCCTCGCTTCTACCATGATTTTTTCCATCATGGACGGCCCAAAGAATGTCATGTAGCTGCGTCTCTGGCCCGCCCAGGATGAAAAGCCCATTTTCTGTCATGATTTTTTGTCATAGAAGTAGGAGCCCACCACATCTATGATGATACCGGGTTTTGTTAGAATTATCGTCATAGAAGTGTCAGAAGTATGACAGAAAAAAATTTCGTTCGGCCCAAAGTGTCACGGATGTGTCTTTTTTTTGTAGTGAGTTGATCTACCTTGATATCGTAATGGCTAAACCCTAGATGTCTAGCATGTATGATTGTGATTGCCTCTACAGACAAAACCCTCTGGTTTATATAGATACCGGAAGGGATTAGGGTCGCACAACATCAGTTTACAAAGGAAGGAAACTACACATCCGGATGCCAATCTTGCTATCCACGCAAAGGAGAGTCCCATACGGACATGGGAGAAGGCCTTCTATTTTGTATCTTCATGGCCCATCAGTCCGGCCCATGTTACATAGGCCGGCTCCTCGAGGACCCCAAAATCCAGGACTCCGTCACCCCCTGCTGCCCACAAGGCACTAGGGCGTGCCACACCCCTCTGGCGCGCCCTGGTGGGTAGTGGCCCCCCTGGGCCCCATGTTCGCGTGAGACCGGGACCAAAAAGTCCTATAAATACAGAAACCCCCAAAAATAACCCTAGATCGGAAGTTTCACCGCCGCAAGCCTCTGTAGCCATGAGAAACCAAGCGGGAGCCCGTTTCGGCACCCTGCTGGAGGGGCAAATCATCACCGGAGGCCATCTTCATCATCTCGGCGGCCACCATGATGAGGAGGGAGTAGTCCACCCTCGCGGTTGAGGGTTTGTACTAGTAGCTATGTGTTTGATCTCTCTCTCTCTCTCGTGTTCTTGATTTGGCACGATCTTAATGTATCACAAGCTTTGTTAATATGGTTGGATCATATGGTTTTTCTACCTCTCTATCTTGTTGTGATTAATTGAGTTTTCCCTTTGAGATTTCGTTATTTTCGGATTGAATAATTTTATGGATTTGAGCACTTGATATATGTCTTGCTATGAATACCCATGGTGATAATGGGGTAGCATATTGATTCACTTGATATATGTTTTGGAACTCAACTTGTGGATTCCCGAGGTGACACTGGGGTAATCTATGCATAGGGGTTGATACACATTTTCGTCCTTGTTTCCCCAGTAGAAATCTTGGGGCACTCTTTGAGGTTCTTTGTGTTGGATTGAGTATTATGAATCTGAAATTGTTTGGAGTATCTAGGTGACATTTGAGTTGTTGATGTGTATCATATGGTGTTATTTTTGTACGAACTCTTGGGCTGTTTATGACACTTATAGGGATAGCTCGATAGATCGATCGGAAAGGATAACTTTGAGGTGGTTTCGTACCCTAAAAACAATTTCTTCTTATGTTCTCCACTAGACAAGAAATTTGGAGTGATTCTTCGTTGCAAGTTGAGGAATTGTTATATGATCCAATTATATTAGCTTTGTTGAGAGATTGCACTAGCAAAAGTATGAACCCTAGGCCTCATTTTCAAACATTGAAATACCGTTTGTGCTCACTTCTGTTATTTGCTACCTTGTTGTTTTTTCCTATTTTAAAAATCAATATCTACTATCATTACTAAACTTGTATCACCATCTCTTCGCTGAACTAGTGCACCTATACAATTTATCAATGTATTGGGTGTGTTGGGGACACAAGAGACTCTTTGTTAGTTGGTTACAGGGTTGTTTGAGAGAGACCATCTTCATCCTACGCCTCCCACGGATTGATAAACCTTAGGTCATTCACTTGATGGAAATTTTCTACTGTCCTACAAAATTGTGCGCTTGTAGGCGCAACAGGAGTCTACAAGAACAAGTTGTGTAGTAAACATCAAGGTCTTTCTTGGCGCTGTTGCTGGGGAGGTGAGTGCTTGAAGGTATATCTTTAGATCTTGAAATTGAATTTGTTAGTTTCTTATTTTATCACTAGTTTGGTATATAAGAGAAAACTACAACAAAATGGA
Organism: Triticum timopheevii; assembly: GCA_963921465.1. Taxonomy (NCBI): domain Eukaryota; kingdom Viridiplantae; phylum Streptophyta; class Magnoliopsida; order Poales; family Poaceae; genus Triticum; species Triticum timopheevii. Next base: position 244,874,447 of record OY997262.1, on the reverse strand, counting down.
ATTGAGGTTGCCTCATAGTATTCATCTTCATCATGTCTTTCTTGAAAATGATGGAAAGGAAAATTATGCTAAATTGATAGAAGAAGAATTCAATAAAATGTTTTGCATAAAATATTTGAATGATGAGCATGATTGCAATGTTGTTAGTATGAATTCTCTGAATATCCTAAATGCTAATGATGACTGCACTAGTCACGACAAAAATGTTTCTTATAAGCATGTCAATTTTTGTGGAGTGGAAAGACATTGTGAAGACATGCCTTATAGGGATGATATATTTTTTAAGAAGCATAAACATGATAGAACCAATTTTTCGCTCAAAGTGATAGATGAATTTTCTACAAAATAATGTTCTATTTATCCTATTACTTGTGAACTTTTCAATAAAGTTGGTCACCCTAATTTTCAATGCATGCTTTTTCATGATCGAATCATGTCCAAATATTGTAATAATTTGATCACCCTTGAACTTTATAATGAACTTTGTTTATTTTTTGGGTGTGAAGAATTGTCACATAAAAATGGTTGGTTTGAAGCATTCATGTTCACAGACCATGCTAAACTAATTTGAAAGAAATCCATATGTTTTGCATGGTAAATTGCAATGAAAACGCTTATATTGCCAACTATAGAAAATGGGAAAACCAATAGAGTATAAAATGAATACTAATGAAAGGGTAAAGAATTCTACTTTCCCCCCTATTGTCTCTCATGATGAAATAGGTGACGAGAAGGAGCTCCCTGTTCAAACCAATCTCAACAATAAGAAGCTCGGAAAAACTAATTAAACTCACACATGATGTGGTGAAGAAGAAGAAAAGAAGAAAGCGTCGAGGTAAAAAGGTATCCCTCCCAAATGATGTTTCTCCTATTATTGTTGTGCCTCATGAGGATGAATAGGAAATAATTGTGGAAGATGATACACTTGATGGTGATTTTGTTATGCTTATTGCTTGTTTTGATGACTATGGTTGGGAAGATAATGATACTTCTATAATCTTGAAAATCTTTTTGGCACCAACTTGGGAAATTATGATGATAACAATTATTATACTATTGGTGCTATTCATACTATTAACAATGAGAGTGATTATTCTTATGATATGCCAAGCCACAAGCTTGGGGATGCTATGTTTGATGAGAATGACATGTTTGACAATTTATTTGCTGCAATTAATGTTTGTTCCAAGCTTGGGGATGCTATGATTAATGAAGATGATATTTTAAGTCCCCCTACTTTGAATGATCAAATTTGTTATGATGATTGCATGCCTCCTATTTATGATGATTGCAATATTTATGAAAGTGGGTTTGGAAGAGTGTCAACTTTAGATAATAATTATCCCACTATTTTGGAGGGTGTTTAATCTTATTATAGTGATAAAAGTGGATTTGGAGAGGTAATGATTTTATTTAGTAATGATTCCACTATTTCGGAAGAGGTTTCAACTGACTATGATGAGAACAAAGTTGCTACTTATGATGATTATTGTGATGATACTTATGTTACAAAAAGTAGTGATAATTATTGTCATGATTTTGAATATCCTTTTACTGAACATTACTCTTTTAATGTGGAAACAATTTATAGTATTTGAGTTTCATATGATACTCCCACTCTTATGAATGAGAAGAAATTTGCTTATGTGGAGAGAAATAAAAATTATATGCTTGTGGATCATGAAAGGAATGATTTGTGTGATAGCTATATTGTTGAATTCATTCATGATGCTATTGAAAATTATTTTGAGAGAGGAACATATGCTTTTACATATCCCAATAATATCAAGTTTTCTCTCTATGTGTTGAAAATCTTGGAGTTTTGCTAGTTTTACCTTCCTATGCTAGTTGATTCTTGTTCCCATAAATTGTTTGCTCACAAAATCCCTATGCATAGGAAGTGAGTTAGACTAAAATGTTCTTGCCATGTGATTCATGATGCTCCCGTTATGTTTCAATTCTTTACTTTTATGTGAGCGTCATTAAAATCATCATGCCTAGCTAAAAGGCATTAAATAAAAGCACTTGTTGGGAGACAACCCAATACTTATACCTACTATTTTTGTGTGTTAACATGATTAAGCTACTATAGTAATCATGTTCCAGAGCTTTTGTTTCAATAGAGTGCCTAGTAAAGCCTTTGGGATCATGTGGATGATTGTTGACTTAACTCTGTGGATAAACAGAAACTTTTGCGCCCAGTCCAGGAATTTCTGGAATTCACTGGAACGTGATTTTGATCTCAATTTTTGCACGTGCTTTATGAAAAAATCTTCTACGTTGTCCTAATTTTTCAGAATTATTAGAGTTGCTGAAGTATGACCATTATTCAGATCATTACAGCCTGTTCTGTTTTTGACTGAATCTGCTTTCAATGCATAGCTTGCTTGTCTTATAGTTTCTATGGCTATTATTGGTCAGTATAAATTGTGTAAATGATAAGGTACAATAGGCATTGCGTGAGAAAAAATTATGAATCTTGTCTTGACAGTACCAAAGTGAATGATTTGTTCTTTATCATACTAACCAATCTCACGAAGTTCCGTTAAGTTTTGTGTGATTGAAGTTTTAAAGTTTTGGGTGAGATATCAACATGAGGAGAATAAGGAGTGGAAAGACCCTGAGATTGGGGATTCCCAAGGCACCCCCAAGGTAATGTTCAAGGAAGACCCAAGGAACTCAGCTTGCGGATGCCCCGGAAGGCATCCCCTCTTTCGTCTCCAACATTATCGGTGAGCTTACTTGGTACTATATTTTTATTCTTCACATGATATGTGTTTTGCTTGGAGAGTCATTTTAAATTAGTTGGATTTGCTTGATTTTATTTAGAATAATGTTTTGTATCTTTTACTTCAATAAAAATGTCAAGTATAGCCTTTGCCATGCTTATCTTGCAAGTCTATATGTTGCTGTTTTGAAACAGAAAGTTGTACGCTATTGTGTAAATTCTTGCGAAAAGTCAGAATGTGATAAATACTTGAAATTTTGACACAATATGAAATGATAAATTTTCTATAGTGTGGTAAATGTTCGTAATTTTTTGAGTTAAATAAGTATGGATACTTCTTAATCCATAACAGACAATCCTGTTTAGACAGATTGATGTTATGATTGCATTGTTTGCATATGTTTGCTAGTTTAATGATTCTATTTGAGGATAGGAGTATTAAATATGCAGAGTAATTTAGTATGCAATGTTAAATTATAATTTTAGTGATTTTTTACAGTAGGGAATGATAAAGCTTTGCATTGATTTATACTAACATATCTCATGAGTTCTTGTTGAGTTTTGTGTGGATGAAGTTTTTGAGATTTAGGGAAACTGTGGTATTAGAGGAATTAAGGAGACACAAGAGCTCAAGATTGGGGATGCCCAAGGAATACCAAATTAATATTCCAAGAAGTCTCAATCATCTAAGCTTGCGGATGCCCCGGTAGGCATCCCACCTTTCTTCATAACAATTATCGGTTAACCTCGGTTGAGCCTAAGTTTTGCTTCTTCATATGATGTGTGCTATTCTTAGAATTTCATTTTATTTTGTTTTTCTTTATGTTTTAATAAATTACTTACATCTAAAAGTTTTTAAATAAGAGAGAGTCCTCACATAGCTACGTGTTTACTTAACTACTCATTTGAACTTCACTTATATCTTTTTAGAGTAGTTTGTCATTTACTCTTGTGCTTCACTTATATCCTATGAGTAAATTGTTGAATGAGTTGAATATCATGAAGCTGAAATTATATTTTCATATCATGCCTAGATTAACATTAGGTTTAGAAAGAGAAATCTTTTAAAGCTTGAGAATCACAATATTGGTCATACAAGCAATTCCTGGATGATTAGTATAAGGAAGAGAACTTTCACATACAAATATATTATCTTGGGTATCTTCTATGACTGTGAATACCCATTAATTATTTTCAAACTTGAGCAAATTAGTTGAAGTTGGACAAGGAAAACAACGTAATGAGTTATGGTTGTGTATATTTGCACAGAAGCTATATTGTTATGGATCCTCCAACATGTGGTGTTTGCTTAGGATCTTTTGCCAGCCAAAAAATTGTACTAAGTATAGATACTACTTGTGCATCCAAAAACCCTTAAACCCAGTTTCTTGCCATGAGTGTCCACCATAGCTACCTATGGATTGAATAAGATCCTTCAAGTAAGTTGTCATCGGTGCATAAAGCAATAAAAATTGCTCCTAAATATGTTTGATTTTCTATTGTAAGGGAAAATAAGCATTGTACTAACTTGTGATGGCAAAGTAATAAAAGTGTGGACTACATAACAAAGGTTGCTATCATAAGGGGTAATATAACATGACGTCCCTTTGCATTAAGAGATTGTGCATCCAAAAATAAAAAGCCACGACAATCTCTACTTCCCTCTACGAAGGTCCTATCTTTTACTTTTCAGTATTTAATTTTATGCAAGAGTCAATAAGTATGAATTCTCATTTCAACCTCAATTATCCTCTAGTTGGCAAGCATCATGTGGTGGGGAAATATCTAGGAAAATATGGCCAGACAAATATATTTGATCATGATTCATTATTGTTGATAATTATCTATATGATAAATGAGTTGGGAGGCGAAACATTAAGCCTCAATCTTTCTCTGTGTTTGATGGATGCCATTTATTCTAAAGATATGCTTTGAGTACTAGCAATCACAGAAGACTATATGATCATTGAGTATGTGGAGCTCTTACTTAGACTTTGTTGAGAATAAGTTGAATTGCAATTGTTTGGTGACTAAGAACATAGGTTGTTAAGTTTCAAGAGAAGGCATTGTTTGAACCATAAAATGTGAATTGATTGCTACTTTATCATGATGAGTTTTATGATAAAGAGTTGCTATTATGATGCTAGGAAAAGTGATTGAAATTATCATTGATCAAACTTATGCACTCGAGGATGAGTAGGCATTAAGCTTGGGGATGCTGATACGTCTCCAAAGTATCTATAATTTATGAAGTATTCATGCCATGTTTACAAAAATTCTATATGGTTTTGATATGATTTGCATGGAACTAACCCGGACTGACGCTGTTTTCAGCAGAACTACCGCGGTGTTGTTTTTTGTGCAGAAATAAAAGTTCTCGGAATTGGACGAAACTTTTTGACGATTTTTCTTGGAAGAAAAGAAAAATATTGTAGCAATGAACCATTGGAGGGGGCCCCCATACTGCCCACAAGGCACCTGGGCATGCCATCCCCCTCTGGCACGCCTAGGAGGGTAGTGGCCCCACTAAGGCCCATCTTCGCGTGAGACCGACGCCAAAAAATCCTATAAGTACAGAAACCCCTAGAAATAACCCTAGATTGGAAATTCCGCCACCGCAAGCCTTTGTAGCCACGAAAAACTAATTGGGAGCCCGTTCTGGCACCTTACCGGAGGGAAAAATCATCACCGGAGGCCATATTCATCATCCCAGCGGCCACCATGATGAGGAGGGTGTGGTCCACCCTCGAGGCCGCCGCAAGCCTTTGTACTAGTAGGTATATGTTTAATCTCTCTCTCTCTCTCTCTCTCTCTCTCTCTCTCTCTCTCTCTCTCTGTTTCTCGTGTTCTTGATTTGGCACGATCTTCATGTATCGCGAGCTTTGTAACTATAGTTGGATCATATGGCGTTTCTTCCTCTCTATCTTGAGTTTTCCCTTTGAGATTTCTTTATTATCGGACTAAATAGTTTTATGGATTTGAGAGCACTTGATATATGTCTTGCTGTGAATACTCGTGGTGACAATGGGGTATCATATTGATTCACTTGATATATGTTTTGGCACTCAACTTGCGGATTCCCGAGGTGACATTGGGGTAATCTATGCATAGGGGTTGATGCACGTTTTCTTCCTTGTTTCTCCGGTAGAAATCTTGGGGCACTCATTGAGTTTCTTTGTGTTGGATTGAGTATTATGAATCCGAAATTGTTTGATGCATATCATATAATCAACTCACAGATACTCATGGTGACAGTGGAGTATCTAGGTGACATTAGAGTTGGTTGATGTGTATCATATGGTGTTATTTGGTACGAACTCTTGGGCTGTTTGTGACACTTATAGGGATAGCTCGATAGATCGATTGGAAAGGATAATTTTGAGGTGGTTTCATGCCCTGCAAACAATTTCTTCTTATGTTCTCTGCGAGATAAGAACTTTGGACTGATTCTTCGTTGCACGTTGAGGGATTGTGATATGATCCAATTATATTAGCATTGTTGAGAGATTGCACTAGTGAAAGTATGAACCCTAGGCCTCATTTTCATGCATTGCAATACCGTTTGTGCTCACTTTTGTTACTTGATACCTTGATGTTTTCTATTGTTTCTATTACAATAATCAATATCTACTACATTACTACATTTGTATCACCATCTCTTCGCCGAACTAGTGCACCTATACAATTTATCATTGTATTGGGTGTGTTGGGGAGACGAGACTCTTTGTTATTTGGTTGCAGGTTTCTTTGATAGAGACCATCTTCATCCTACGCCTCCCATAGATTGATAATCTTTAGGTCATCCACTTGAGGGAAATTTGCTACTGTCCTACAAAACTCTGAGCTTGGAGGCCTAGCACGAGTCTACAAGAACAATTTGTGTAATAGACATCATACATCTCCAATATATCTATAATTTTTTATTGTTCCATGCTATTAAAATATCAATCTTGGATGTTTTTGTATGAAATTATATGCAATTATATATCATTTTTTGGTAGTAACCTATTAACCTAGTGCCAAGTGTCAGCTACTATTTTTTCTTATTATTTTTGGTTTTCCAAAATATCAGTACCAAACGAAATCCAATTGCCACGATTGGAGATTTTTTTTCCTGGACAAAAGAGACCCTAGAAGGTTCGGGAGGAGGCCGGAAGATGGAGGAGTAGCCCAGAAGGCACCAGGGTGTGCCCAGGGGGTAGGCGCGCCCTAGTGTGTTGTGGTCCCCACGTTCATCTATTTGTCCTAATTCCGCCTCTATAAATTCCCTAAAATCGGGAAACCAACAAAGAGCCAGCCAAAATCCTATTTCTTCTGCCGCAAGTTTATATTCTCAAGAGATCCCATCTCGAGCCTTTTCCGGCACTCTGTCAGAAGGGGATTCAACCATATAGGGGCTCTACCGCAACCTTGTTGCCCTTCCGATGATGTGCGAGTAGTTTACCACAGACCTATGGGTCCATAGCTAGTAGCTAGATGGCTTCTTCTCTCTCTTTGGTCTTTAATACAATGGTCTCCTTGATGTTCTTGGAGATCTATTCGATGTAACCATTTTTTGCGGTGTGTTTGCTGGGATCCGATGAATTGCGAGTTTATGATCAGATTATCTATGAATATTATTTGGGTCTTCTCTGAGATCTTTTATGCTTAAAGCCGATTTTAACACGCTCAATGATAAGTGGGTTGAAGTCCTTGCCACCGAGCAGGACCTCGAGCAAAGGCACACGGACCAAATCAGAACCTACTAATATTTTGCATCATGTTTCCCTATTGTTATTTAGAATGTTTTATGCATAATAACACTTTGTGGAGTAATTCTATTGCCTTTTCTCTCATAATATGCAAGGTTTACACAAAGTGGGAGAATGCCAGCAGATGGAATTCTGGACCTCAAAAAGCTATGTCAAAGATACCTATTCTGCACATCTCCAAATGAGCTGAAATTTTACGAAGAATTATTTTGGAATATATAATTAATCTTGGAGAAAATAACTACCAGAGGGGCGCTGCCAGGTGCCCACAAGACACCAGGGTGCGCCAGCCGCCGCCCCCCCCCCCCCCCCAGGCGCGCCCTGGTGGGTGGTGGGCAGCCCAACCCACCTCTAGTGCCCATCTTCTGGTATATAAGGTCTTTTGACCTAGAAAAAAAATAAGGAGAGGACATTCGGGACGGAGCACCACCGTCTCAAGGCGGAACTTGGGAGGAGCACTTTTGCCCTCCAGCAGAGTGATTTCGCCGGGGGGACTTCCCTCCCGGAGGGTGAAATCTCGTCATCACCAACAACCCTCCCATCTTTGGGAGGCCAATCTTCATAAACATCTTCAATAGCACCATCTCATCTCAAAACCCTAGTTCATATCTTGTGTTCATTCTTTATACCGGAACCTCAGATTGGTACCTGTGGGTGACTGGTAGTGTTGATTAGATCTTGTAGTTGATTGCTATATGGTTTGTGATCTTGAGCATGAATATTATGTGTGATTAGTTACTTTTGTTCTTGAGGCCACGAGAGAAGTCATGTTGCAAGTAATGATGTGTATTTGGTATTCGTTCGGTATTTTGATGGTATGTATGTTGGGATTCCTTTAGTGGCGTTATGTGAACGTCGACTACATGAAACTTCACCATCTTTGGGCCTAAGGGGATGCATTGTGGACTAGTTATTAGATGATGGGTTGCTAGAGCAACAAAATCTTAAACCATAGTTTATGCGCTATTTCTTAAGCGACTGATTTGGATCCATATGTTTAATGCTAAGGTTAGATTTTTTTCTTAATACTTTTCTCATAGTTGCGGATGCTTGTGAGGGTGTTAATCGTAAGTGGGAGGCTTGTTCAAGTAAGAACAACACCCAAATACCTGCCCACCCACATACCATATTATCAAAGTAGCGAACGTGAATCAAACCAATATGATGAAAGTGACTAGATGAAATTCCCGTGTGTCCTCAAGAACGTTTTGCTTATTATAAGAGGCCATTTTGGCCTGTCCTTTGCCACAAAAGTATTGGGCTACCTTGCTGAACTTTATTTACGTTACCATTGCTTGCTCGTTACAAATTATCTTGTTATCAAACTATCTGTTACCTACGATTTCAGTGCTTGCAGAAATTACCTTGCTAAAAACCGCTTGTCATTTCCTTCTGCTCCTTGTTGGGTTCGACACTATTACTTATCGAAAGGCCTACGATTGATCCCCTATACTTGTGGGTCATCAAGACTCTTTTCTGGCGCCTTTGCCGGGGAGTGAAGCGCTATTGGTAAGTGGAAATCGGTAAGGAAAAATTTATATTACGTGCTGAAATTTATTGTCACTTGTTACTATGGAAAACAATCCTTTGAGGGGTTTGTTTGGGGTAGCTTCACCTCGACTGGAAACAAAAAGAGTTGCCCCTCAACCTACTACACCTATTGAAAATATTAGTTATGAAATTCCTTGGGGTATGATAGAGAAACTACTAGCTAATCCTTATGCAGGAGATGGAATGAAACATCCCGACTTGCACCTTATATATGTGGATGAAATTTGTGGATTGTATAAGCTTGCAGGCTTACCCGGAGATGAAGTTAAGAAGAAGGTTTTCCCTTTATCTTTGGGGGGAAAAGCATTGACATGGTATAGGCTAAGTGATGATATTGGATCTTGGAACTAGAATTGATTGAAATTGGAATTTCACCAAAAAAATATCCTATGTATCCAGTTCATCGTGACTGGAATTATATATATAATTTTTGGCCTCATGAAGGAGAAAGTGTCGCTCAAGTATGGGGGAGGCTTAAGTCAATGTTATATTCATGCCCCAATCATGAGCTCTTGATAGAAATTATCATTTAAAATTTTTATGCTCAACTTTCTCATAATGATCAATCCTTGCTCGATACTTCTTGTGATGGTTCTTTTATGAAGAAGACTATTGAATTCATGTGGAATCTTTTAGAAAGAATTAAATGCAACTCTAAAGATTGGGAACTCGAGGAAGGTAAAGAGTCAGGTTCTAAGCTTGAGTTTGATTATGTTAAATATTTTATGAATACCAATGCTTTTCACAAGTTTAGCACTAAATATGGACTTGACTCTTAGTTAGTAGCCTCTTTTTGTGAATCATTTGCTACCCATGTGAATATCCCTAAGAAGAAGTGGTTTAAATATCATCCCCCTATTAAAGAAGAAATTAAAGAACCGGAAGTAGTTAAAGATGAAATGACCATTTATAATGTTGATCTAGTAGTTCCTATTGCTTATATTAAACAAAAACCTTTCCCTGTTAGGAAAAAGGAACATGCTAAGGTGAAAGTGCAACTAATCCCGGGGTTGTTTTGGTAATTCATAACAAAATATAGCTCATTGAACTAATATTCTTTGAAGTTAAATATTTCAGACAGTTTAATGAATGGAATGGCATGGACTAGGAATGTGGACCCCTCAAAATGCTAAGGATACATATTGGCAAAAGCTCAAGACTCTTCATCTTTGTTTTAGTGATTCAAGATCACATTGAGTCCATTGTAAAGCCAATACTATTAAAAGGGGATGAGGTGTTGCTTAATGGCTTGCTTGCTCAAAGTTCTTAGTGATATTGCTCCAAAGCCCTCAACCACTTTCTCATTCCAAATATGTCCAAAACCTAAAGTCTAACTTGGCCCGGCCTATTCTTTCCATCCGGTGCCACCGAGTTCATATGACATAGCCACTGCCAGAAAACTCTAACAGTTCGGTCACACAGATACGGATATCGGTCTCACCGAGATGGCCTTGCTGACTCCCTGTGACTTGTTGCATTTATTTCGGTCTCACCGAAATTGCAATCGGTCTCATCGAGTTGGCTTGACATTCACTCTATTGCTTATTGCTTCACTTTGGTCTCACTGAGTTGATGCAATCGGTGCCATCGAGTTGATGTTTTCCCTAAGCCCTAACACATCGTTTTGGGGAACGTAGTAATTTCAAAAAAATTCCTACGCACACGCAAGATCATGGTGATGCATAGCAACGAGAGGGGAAAGTGTGTCCACGTACCCTCATAGACCGAAAGCGGAAGCGTTAGCACAATGTGGTTGATGTAGTCGTACGTCTTCACGATCCGACCGATCAAGTACCGAACGCACGGCACCTCCGAGTTCTGCACACGTTCAGCTCGATGACGTCCCTCGAACTCCGATCCAGCCGAGCTTTCAGGGAGAGTTCCGTCAGCACGACGGCGTAGTGACGATCATGATGTTGTACCGACACAGGGCTTCGCCTAAGCACCGCTACGATATTATCGAGGTGAACTATGGTGGAGGAGGGCACTGCACACGGCTAAGAGATCTCAAGGATCAATTGTTGTGTCTCCAGGGGGTGCCCCCTCCCCGTATATAAAGGAGTGGAGGAGGGGGAGGGGGCCGGCCACCCTTGGCGTGCCCCATGAGGAGTCCTACTCCCACCGGGAATAGTACTCCCCCCTTCCTTATTGGAGTATGAGAGGAGAGGGAAGGAGAGAGAGGGGGAAAGGAAAGGGGGGGCACCGCCCCCCTCCTTGTCCAATTTGGACTTGGGGGGAGGGGCGCGCGGCTGCCCCTTGGCCGCGACTCCTCTTCCACCACTTGGGTCCATGAGGCCCATTAACCTCCGGGGGGTTCCGGTAAACCCCCGGTACTCCGGTATATATCCGATAACCGCCGGAACCATTCCGGTGTCCGAATATAGTCGTCCAATATATCAATCTTCATGTCTCGACCATTTCGAGACTCTTCGTCATGTCCATGATCACATCCGGGACTCCGAACTACCTTTGGTACATCAAAACACATAAACTCATAATATAACCGTCATCTAACTTTAAGCATGCGGACCCTACGGGTTCGAGAACTATGTACACATGACCGAGACACATCTCTGTTCAATAACCAATAGCGGAACCTGGATGCTCATATTGGCTCCTACATATTCTACGAAGACCTTTATCGGTCAAACCGCATAACAACATACGTTGTTCCCTTTGTCAACGGTATGTTACTTGCCCGAGATTCGATCGTCGGTATCTCAATACCTAGTTCAATCTCGTTACCGGCAACTCTCTTTACTTGTTACGTAATGCATCATCCCATAACTAACTCATTAGCTACATTGCTTGCAAGGCTTATAGTGATGTGCATTACCGAGAGGGCCCAGAGATACCTCTCCGACAATCGGAGTGACAAATCCTAATATCGAAATACGTCAACTCAACAAGTACCTTCGGAGACACCTATAGATCACCTTTATAATCACCCAGTTACGTTGTGGCGTTTGGTAGCACACAAAGTGTTCCTCTGGTAAGCGAGAGTTACATAATCTCATAGTCATAGGAACATGTATAAGTCATGAAGAAAGCAATAGCAACATACTAAACGATCAAATGCTAAGCTAATGGAATGGGTCAAGTCAATCACATCATTCTCCTAATGATGTGATCCCACTGATCAAATGATAACTCATATCCATGGTTAGGAAACTCAACCATCCTTGATCAATGAGCTAGTCAAGTAGAGGCATACTAGTGACATTATGTTTGTCTATGTTTTCACACATGTATTATGTTTCTGGGTAATACAATTCTAGCATGAATAATAAACATTTATCATGATATGAGGAAATAAATAATATATTTATTATTGCCTCTAGGGCATATTTCCTTCAGTCTCCCACTAGCACTAGAGTCAATAATCTAGTTCACATCGCCATGTGATTTAACATCAATAGTTCACATCATTTATTGGATTAACACCCATAGTTCACATCGATATGTGACCAACACCCAAAGGGTTTACTAGAGTCAGTAATCTAGTTCACATCGCTATGTGATTAACACCCAAAGAGTACTAAGGTGTGATCATGTTTTGCTTGTGAGATAATTTTAGTCAACGTGTGTGTCACATTCAGATCCGTAAGTATTTTGAAAATTCTATGTCTACAATGCTCTGCACGGAGCTACTCTAGCTAATAGCTCCCACTTTCAATATGTATCCAGATTGAAACTTAGAGTCATCTAGATCAGTGTCAAAAACTTCGACGTAATCCTTTACGACGAACCTTTTGTCACCTCCATAATCGAGAAACATATCCTTATTCCACTAAGGATACTTTTGACCGCTGTCCAGTGATCTACTCCTAGATCACTATTGTACTCCCTTACCAAACTCATATAATAGTTCTGGTACACGGCATGGCAAACTTTGTAGACCTATGGCTGAGGCATAGGGAATGACTTTCATTCTCTTTCTATCTTCTGCCGTGGTTGGGCTTGAGTATTACTCAATTTCACACCTTGTAGCATAGGCAAGAACTATTTCTTTGACTGTTCCATTTTGAACTACTTCAAAATCTTGTCAAGGTATGCACTCATTGAAAAAACTTATCAAGCGTCTTGATCTATCTCTATAGATATTGATGCTCAATATGTAAGCATCTTCACCGAGGTCTTTCTTTGAAAAACTCCTTTCAAACACTCCTTTATGCTTTCCAGAAAAATTCTACATTATTTCCGATCAACAATATGTCATTCACATATACTTATCAGAAACGTTGTAGTGCTCCCACTCACTTTCTTGTAAATACAGGCTTGACCGCAAGTCCGTATAAAACTATATGCTTTGATCAACTTATCAAAACATATATTCCCACTCCGAGATGCTTGCACCAGTCCATAGATGGATCGCTGGAGCTTGCACATTTTGTTAGCACCTTTAGGATCGACAAAACCTTCTAGTTGCATCATATACAACTCTTCTTTAAGAAATCCATTAAGGAATGTAGTTTTGACATCTATTTGCCCGATTTCATAAAATGTGGCAATTTTCTAACATGATTCGAATAGACTTAAGCATCGCTACGAGTGAGAAAATCTCATCATAGTCAACACCTTGAACTTTGTCAAAAACCTTTTTCGACAAGTCTAGCTTTGTAGATAGTAACACTACTATCAGTGTTGGGGATATAACTATTTGTGTAAGCCGCCCAGGAGGGGCCGGGTTACACAAAGAAGACTCATCAGAGAGAAGCCCAAGACCAAGCATGATGATGGCGATTCAACAAAGGGCTTAAGGCCCACAGGCGACTTAAGGCCCGTTGTAGTAAACCGCCATGATAGCATGACTTGTAACATAAGGTAGATTTAACTAGTCACCGAGCCGGCCAGGAGGGGACGACCTGCTGGCGGCTTAGGGCAAGAAACAACTCATCGAGAGTCAGGCATAGCGTATCTCGCTCCTTGGTCATCAAAACATCAATACCAAACCCAACTATACGTAGGCCTTACCTTCACCGTAAGGGGACGAACTAGTATAAACTCTCCCGTGTCCTTTGTCCCGATTTAACCCCTTCAAGCTTCCTAGTTGCGATGGCTCCATAACTAAGTCCTTTCACGAGGACATCTGACGTGACAATTCCATGATAGTTGGCGCCCACCGTGGGGCCAGTGCATGGTGGATTTGAGTTCTTGAAGGGAAACTTCGAAGGGCTCAAGGGATATGTGGTGGGCCGGATGACCAAGAGTCGTCGCGGCAAGATCTACATCGACGATGAAGGCTGGGGTCCCGACGCCGGCTCAATTGAGTATGGATACCGGGTCCCCTTCGGCGGGATCCACGTCTTCATTGGCCGGATCGGTGAGCCGCGCCCTGAGCCGGACAACTGCACCGACCTCGTCGAGATGGCTCAGCGTGCGAGGAAGACCCGGACTCAACCTGTCATGAGGCGTGCCTTCGTGGGCTGCATCCATGGAGAGGAACTTTCTGAAGGATCTGAAGATAGGGGTGAGACGTCCGTCCTCTCAGACGGTGATTCGTCCACCGGTTCAACAGATTCGTTGTACCAAGTGCAAGACGGCATGCTCGGGGGCTGTTCCGATGGCATCAGTATTCCGGACCCCTGTGAGCCGCCAAGATGGGCCGGAGTCTTCATGGCTGGGACTCAGCCCGGCTCAAACTCTACAGCAGCTGCAGCGGTGACGTCCGGGTTAGGAGCAGCCGGGGCAGGCGGCCCCGTGCGCCGGCCGGCTCAGGTGTTGATAGACCTCATGACGCAACGGTAGCACAGGTGCGTGAGGAGATAGCTCAGGCCAAGGAGGCCTTGGCAGCTGAGGATACTAGACTAGCTACAGAGTGGGCGGCTCTCGACGCCCGGGCACAACGCTTGCAGTCAGAAGCTTACCGGCTCACGATGAGCTTAAACGCATCCAATGAGGTAATGAGGAGGAGACATCAGAAAACTCAGTCCCGTTTACCTCCGAATTACGACCCTCAGGTTCTTTTTGCTACACCCGGAGCCAGCCCAAGTAACCCGCCAGAGGCCAATCAGCTCATGACAGCCAGAATAGGAGGGCCGACTCAGCCTCGGGAGATGGCACCACCTCACGTGAGCATGCCACCGCCGCGTTATGTGCCGATTCCATCGGGTCACTTTTCTAACCCCATGGAGAACTTAATTGCAGCTTCAACACGTTTGGCGGCTCTTCCCATGGACGGTGATGACCCGGCGACAGTGGAGACCAAGAGGGTCAGAGAACTTCTTCAGACGGCTTTAGCTCAGCAGGAGACCTATTCTTACAGCCGGGACAGAATTCATTCAACTCCCCCACCTTGGTAGCGCCGCCTCGCCAGAACCGGAGCCCGAGTTATAGCAGGCACATGGAGTCTGAAGCTTTGTCAAGCAATGCCCAATGCCATAACCATCCCGGTGGGTATCACCCGGTGCAAGACCGAATACGTCAGGAGAACGAACGAGCGGCTCAGGCAGTGGCTCAACAGCTGGCTTATCAGGACATCCCGGAGTATCCAACGACTTCTGTTGAGGCGGGAGTAGCCACTAGAACCGGTGGTGTTCCTTGTTTGGCACCGGCTTTGCGCATCGTACGTCTGCCCAAGGACTTCAAGGGACCTCGAAAGATACCGAATTACACGGCCGACTTACAGCCCGGAGCATGGATCGAGAGTTATGAGATGGCCATGGAGCTGTTGGAAGTCAGTGACGCGGTGATGGCCAAATATTTCACCATGATGTTAGATGGAATAGCCCGGTCTTGGTTAAAGGGTTTGCCACCCAATTCCATTGGCTCATGGGAAGAGTTAAAGGCCCGATTCATCCAGAACTTCAAGGACACCTGTAAGCAATCTATGTCGATTGTGGACTTGACGAATTTTAAGCAGGGAGAGGGCGAATCCACCACCCATTGGGTACGCCGGGTCAAGGAGATAATTCACTCATTTGACAAGATGGATGCCGGCTCTGCAGTCCTTATGTTGGAGAAGAATTGCAGCTTTGAGCCGCTGAGGCAGAAACTGGGGCGCCTTAAGCGTGACTGCAAGGATATGGGTACGCTGATGGCGGATTTAGTTAAGTATGCCGATTCTGATAGTACCAAGGATCCCGTGTCTGACGACGAGATGATCGGGAAGGGAAAGAAGAACGACAACGGAAAGGGTCAGCAGCATAACCCAGGGAATCAAGGCGGCAATAAGCGTAAGGCGGATGGTAACCCGGAGTTTGTGGCCAACGCGAATGCGCAGGGTAACAATCAGAGACGTAAGGGTAAACCGCCTCGGTCTGGCGGGTTAGGCCCATCCCTTGAACAGCTACTCAATGAGCCTTGCCCGAGACACGGCACCAGGGAGCGGCCCGCCACACACCTGTGGAAAGATTGCGCAATCATGAAGGCGTTTAAGAATTCCAACACCTATGATGGCCATAATGGGTCTGGTGGTGGTTTAGGAGCTGGCGGTTTCCATGGCCCGGGTGGCGGCTCAGGTTCCAACTTTTAGGGACGTCAAGGAGGCTATAATCAACAACAATCTGGTCAAGGAGAGCAGGAGCAGCAGCAGTCGGGTTATCAAAGCAACCCGAAGCAGTTGAATGGTGGACAGTATCACATATTTACCACTAGCCTATGCAAACGTGACCAGAAGGTTCATAAGAGGGCCGTCAATTCTGTTGAGCCGGCAATTCCTCGATATTTGAGGTGGTTTGAACAGCCCATCGTATGGAGCAGAGAAGATCACCCTCCACAGGTCGATAATCCGGGTCAGTTAGCCTTGGTGGTAGCACCTCAGGTTGGTGGATATAAATTCACTAAGGTATTCATGGACGGAGGTAGTAGCATCAATATCCTCTATTATGAGACCTTTCGACGCATGGGGTTAACTGATAAAAATCTGAGGACATCCAACACTGTTTTCCATGGAGTGGTCCCTGGTAAGTCGGCTTACCCAGTTGGCAAGATTGAGCTGGAGGTGGCCTTCGGAGACGAATATGATTCTAGAGCTGAGAAGTTGATGTTTGAGGTGGTCAAAATCAGGAGCCCATATCATGCTCTGTTCGGGCGGCCGGCTTATGCTAAGTTCATGGCCCGGCCGTGTTATGTTTACTTGCATCTCAAGATGCCGGGTCACAAGGGCACCATCACTGTGCATGGAAGTCGGAAGGTGGCGTTGGAATGGAAGAAGGCGACGCGGCTTATGCTGAGTCGGCCTGTGCAGCGGAAGAGCTCAAATTTTATCAAGATAATGTTGACCCCGTGGATATGACATCCCTGAAGAAGCCAACTACAGAGCACGACCCGGCGTCGAAGTTTAAGTCGGCTGCTGAGACAAAGCTTGTTGACTTTACCCCGGGTGACCCTTCCAAGCAGTTCAGTATCAGCAGCAATTTGGATCCCAAATAGGAAAGCGCGCTCATCGAGTTCATCCGTGAGAACCGGGACATCTTTGCATGGAAACCTTCTGACATGCCGGGTGTACCGAGGGAACTCGCTGAGCACACTCTCAATATTGATCCGAAGTATAAGCCGGTCAGGCAGTTTCTTCGGTGTTTTAATGAAGAGAGACGGAAAGCTATTGGAGAGGAAGTCGCCCGGCTCTTGGCGGCCGGGTTTATTGTTGAAGTTTTTCACCCAGAATGGTTGGCTAACCCGGTGCTTGTCCTCAAGAAGAACGGCACTTGGCGGATGTGTGTGGATTACACGGATTTAAACAAGGCTTGTCCGGCTGATCCCTTTTCTCTCCCTCGTATTGATCAAATCATTGCTGCTACGGCGGGTTGTGAATGTTTGAGTTTTTTGGATGCTTACTCTGGTTATCATCAGATAAAAATGGCAGTTAAGGACCAGGAGAAAACGGCTTTCATCACTCTGTTTGGGGCCTTCTGCTATGTATCTATGCCATTTGGACTCAAAAGTGCCTTGGCGACTTATCAACGGTGTGTGCAGAACTGTTTGCACGATCAAATTGGGCGTAGTGTTCATGCTTACATGGATGACATTGTGGTGAAGTCTAGAGAAAAGGAAACCTTGATATCTGACTTGAAAGAGACCTTTGATAATCTCCGGGTTTACAAGATGATGCTTAACCCGGCCAAGTGTGTATTTTGCGTACCTGCGGGCAAGCTCTTGGGTTTTCTAGTGTCAAACAGAGGCATCGAAGCTAACCCGGAGAAGATTAAGGAGATTACATCTCTGGCTAAGCCGGCGTGCATCAATGATGTTCAGCGACTGGCAGGTCGTGTTGCCGCCTTAAGCCGGTTCATAAGCCGGTTAGGTGAGAAGGCCCTTCCATTGTATCAGATGATGAAGAAAACTGACACTTTTGTCTGGAGCGAGGCCGCTGATGCTGCTTTTTAAGATTTGAAGAGACAATTGTCTGAACCGCTGGTTCTCACGGCTCCGATCGATAAAGAGCCTTTACTGTTATATGTGGCCGCCAATTCACGAGCCGTCAGTGTTGCCATCGTGGTGGAGCGTAAGGAAGCTGGCAAGGAGCATCCGATTCAACAACCATCTTACTACATCAGTGAGGTGGTCATTGAATCTAAGCAAAGGTATCCGCATTGGCAGAAGCTTGTTTACGGAGTGTTTATGGCCAACCTGAAGTTGAAGCAGTACTTTCAAAGCCACCCTATAACTATGGTAAGTTCTGCCCCTTTGGGAGACATCATTCAGAACCGGGAGGCCACAAGACGAGTCTCCAAGTGGGCCATTGAACTTGGGCCTCATGATTTGAAGTATATGCCACGTACTGCTATTAAGTCTCAGGCTTTGGTGGACTTTATCAATGATTGGACAGAGTTACAGGCCCCTGAGGAGAAGCCGGATAACACATATTGGACGATTCACTTTGATGGGTCCAGGCAGCTAGCTAGAAGGCTCGAGGGCTGGAGTGGTGTTAACTTCCCCTTGAGGTGACAAATTTTGTTATGTACTCCGGCTTATGTTTCCATGCACTAACAATGCAGCTGAGTACGAGGCCTTACTCCATGGTCTCCGGATGGCTAAGGAGATGAACTTAAGCTGGGTAAGATGCTTGGGCGACTCAGATCTTGTGGCTCAACAAGTGTCAGGCAAGTGGAATTCGAAGGATCCCCTTGTGGCGGCTTATCGTCATGAAGTAGATGATGTGGCTGGTCACTTCACTAGTTATCAAGTGGAGCACATCGATTGAAGGAAGAATGAGGCGACTGATGCTTTAAGCCGGTTGGGATCCCAACGTAAGCCGGTTCTGCCCAACACCTTTCTCGATGTTTTGCATAACCCTTCTGTCAAGGTGCCTACCGAGGAAGAGCTAGCAGTGCCAGACCCGGAGGCACAACTGGTGGCGGCTCTTCATGTTATCCCGGATTGGACAGTGCCCTACTTAGCTTATATGACCCGGGGTGAGTTACGTGAGGATGAGACCTTGGCGAGACAAATTGTCAGGTGCTCCAAATCTATGACGATTGTTAACAGCGAGTTACATCACCTAAGTGTCACTGGGGCGTTTCAACGCTGTGTGTCCCTTACAGAAGGCCAAGAAATACTTCGTGAGATCCATGAAGGGGATTGTGGCCATCATGCCGGGTCAAAATCTCTCGTAGCCAAAGCTTTTCGTCACGGTTTCTATTGGCTGACGGCTCATGCTGATGCGGAGGATCTGGTAAGTAAATGTGACGGTTGTCAAAAGTTCTCACAACGAGCTCATGTGCTGGCTCAAGAATTGAGGATGATCCCAATCACTTGGCCGTTTGCAGTCTGGGGGCTTGACATGGTTGGCACTTTCAAAAGGTCTAAGGATAAAAAGACACATCTCCTGGTGGTAGTGGACAAGTTTACAAAGTGGGTTGAGGCAGAACCGGTCAGTAAGTGTGTTGTAGCCATGGCGGTTCAATTCATGAAAAAGGAGATCTTTCATTTTGGTTTCCCACATAGCATCATAACTGATAATGGCACTAATCTCTCCAAGGGTGCCATGGAAGAGTTCTGTCAAAGAGAACATATCCGGCTTGATGTTTCGGCTGTTGCTCATCCTCAATCCAATGGTCAAGCAGAAAGAGCTAATCAAGAGATCCTGAAAGGTATGAAACCCCGGCTCTTAGTCCCCTTACAGCGGACTCCGGGTTGTTGGGTGGAGGAGTTACCTTTCGTGTTATGGAGCATCAACACTACGCCTAACAGATCTACAGGCTACACGCCTTTCTTTATGGTGTATGGTGTAGAGGCGGTCCTGCCAAGTGACATCCGGCACGATTCACCCCGCGTGGCGTCTTACGTTGAGGCTGACAATGAAGTAGCTCGTCAGAATGCACTTGACTTGCTGGATGAGGAGCGAGACTTGGCAATAGCCCGCTCGGCGATTTATCAACAAGACCTGCGTCGCTATCACAGCCGCCGGGTTAGGAGCAGAACCTTTCAGGAAGGTGACTTGGTGCTCTGGCTCATCCAGGATCAGTCTAATATGCACAAGCTATCCCCGCCTTGGGAAGGGCCCTTTGTGGTCAGCAAGAATCTGCACAACAGGTCATATTACGTCATCGATATTCGAGAGCACAAAGACTCACTTAAGTCGGAGGAGGAGACCCGCCAGCCGTGGAATATAGCCCATCTCTGGCCTTATTATACTTAAGCCACCGACTTTCAAGATGTATATATTTTTTGACGATGTATATATTATATAAAGAAATAAAGCAGGACATCCGTCCTTTTAACCCTCAAAACTCTATGTGTCTTCTTTATCAGGTAGTGGAGACAACCACCAGGGAGCGGATCACATCTGAATCCGGCTTTCCCTTTGGACTGGCTTATGATCATATCTAAATCTAGCCATGGTCACTTGGGGCCTTCATGTTCAAACATAGGTCGTATTCGAACCAAAGAGAACATAGCTGTCGATACCCACTTGATCGGCATACTGCCAAACCCACTTGGGGGCTTCTTGATCATATTTGAATCATAGCTTAACCCCTTTGGGTCTGACGTGGATCATATTCGAATCAGCGTCATTAAACAACTCTTATGTTCACTTAGGGGCTTCCTGTTCAAACATAGGTCGTATTCGAACCAAAGAGAACATAGCTGTCGATACCCACTTGATCGGCATCGCCAAAGCCACTGGGGGCTATATGATCGTATCCGAATCTTACCTTAACCCCTTTGGTACGGTTCTTTGATCGTATTCGAATCAGGAGCCTGTGAACATTGCTCATACATATAATTACTTTAACTATTTTGAAACCTTCTTAAGGAGATGGTCCTTCATTCTTCCGGTTTAATATTGATCATCCCAGGATCGTAGGTGCCAGGTAAGGCATCAAATGAGCCGGGAAGATTATCAAAAGGGTTACAGGTATGCTGTTGTGATTATATTTTAAGTAATCGTGAACCGGCCTATATATGATGTCTTTTGGTCATGTTCCGGGTTATCAATACTCTATAACCCCCTGGTGCAGTAAACCGCCCAGAAAATTTTGCTTGTTTTATGTGTAGGATAAGGCAAAGCAAGTTAAACATCAAGGAAATACATGGTTAACATAAGCCAGCGAAATATAGTGATGGCGGTTTACAAAACTAATAAGCGCCATAAACATGCGCAAGGGCATGACCAGCATTAAGAAGTTTTTCTATCCTATTAAAAGACTCCCCGAGTCTAAATAAGTGAAGCATTGTTTTGACAAAGTTGTAAAATGCCTGGCGACTCATTCCTTCAGTGGGCTTGACGACTCCGGGTTCTCCTTCTCCGCCTCTCCGTCGGTTGCTTTGTCCTGGAAGGTGGACGAGGCCCAGTCAATGCCGCTCAAGGATTCCAATTCAGCATCTATTAAACCGGCCGGGTCCACTTCAGGGGCAAAGGTATGCTTACGCGTTGGAGGGATCAGGCTGACTTGGTCATCTGGGACGTTTGGGATTCTCCAGTTCTCGCTATCATAGCCCGGCGAATACTTAGTAAGATCAATATCATTCCCAATGAGAATCGCCAAGGGACGTACGACTTTGACACAGGTAGTGAAGTCTTGCTCGTCAAATGCAGTGCCGTCCTCCTTCAGGCTTGGATATCCGAGAGAGATATCAACCAAGTCAAGTTCTGGCACCCATGCTTTTGCCTGGCTTAATGCGGCCACGGCTCCGGCTCTCGCAGATGCCTGCCTTAAATCCTGAATTCGTTGAGGAAGCACTGAGAGATGCTTCAGCACATCTTGTAGAAGGCGAGGAGTAGTATTTGATAAAGCCACAATGGCCAAAGCACATTGTGACCCGAAGTACAGCTGCTCCACTATGGTGTAAACCGCCTTAAGCTTGATCAACATATTTTGCTTCAGGTTGGTACTCCTGGGGCTTGTATGTTCACAGGCATAACAATAAGCCGGAGATAACTATTACAACAATCCTCGGAAGATTACAATATTTAAGGTTTTTCAGAGTGACTTACCGAAGATGGCTGAGACCATTTGGGATATCTGCCGTTTTAAGTCGGACAGTTTGGTTGTTGCCTCTGCAAGAGATGCTTCTGCCGCCTCGGCCCGGGTCACTAGTGAAGCCCTCTCATCAGCCCAAATTTTCTTTTCTGACTCAAATTTTTTTCTCAGCTTCTCTTGTTCAGAGACACTGAATTCAAACTTGGAGTAGGCTTTCTGAGTTTCAAGCTCTTAGGTTTTTAGCTGGCTCTTCAGGTCAGCAATCTCCAACTCAAATTGAGTTATGGTGGCCTGTATTGACATCAGGTTATGGTAAGAATCATGGTAAGGTAACATTCAAGTCCCAACCACTTTACAAGTAAAGATACTTGGCACTTGGGGGCTAATGTATGCTTAAAGAATTTTTTAACCTATCCTACTGAGTCATGCATATTAAGTCTCAAGCACTTTACAAGTAAAGATACTTGACACTTGGAGGCTAATGTGTAACACAAATTCAAAGTCTCATGCTATACGGGGTTAAATGTATTCACTTTAAACCGGACAACTTAACAGTAAGTAGATTTCTAAGTCTACAGCATATTCATTCATAAGCAATAGACTTGGGGGCTAGTACAGTAAGTAAGGATCAGGAAAAAAGCATAAGTTATACCTCAGATTTGTGCTGTATTTGCTTCCCCATGTCAATTTCCAGGTCACGACTATTGTGTACTTGGTTCAGATAGCCCGAGACTATATCACCAATGCTTAGGTGAGTATAATCAGTGATGTACTGTTTGGCTTTCCGACGTTGGGCAAACTCCTCCTTGGCAGTGCATTGGGCAAGAACAGTAGGCCGGCCCGGTTCAACATATTGACTTTTTAGAAATTCAACTTCCGGGTCAGTTGTCTTGACCGAGCTAGGAATTTCCGGGTTGTCAGAGTTGTGGACAACATCTTCTGCAGGCGGGTCAGAGGTTGGTACTAGAATATCAGAAGCCGGTTCAGGCGGTGGCTGATGAGTGGAGCTGTCAGGAATGGATGAGTCAAGCGTCGGTTCAGTGACCACCGGGTCTTGGGACGGCTTATTCTTCTTTGCCCTCTTGCTGGGCTTCACTTGCAGGCTGTCAATAAAGGTAGAAGGAAGAGTAACAAAGTATAAGTATGGAAAAACTTAAAGTAAGAAAGGTTACATTACTCGAGAGCCGTTTTGAAAGACGGCATGTATGATTGCATCAACTCATCAGAGGAAGCAGAGGTATCTTGATAATTGGAGTCAGATGAATTGAGAGGTTGGCGAATTAAACCCGCCAAAGGTAAAGCAGAACGTAAGTCGGAGATAACCTCGGTCCGACGCTTCCTAGTTACATCGGGTAAGCCGGAGGAGAGTTCTGCGTCTTGATTGGCCCGAGTCTGCCTCCGGTTCTCAAGTTGTTGTTGCTTCAAAAGAAATTTAGGATCTTGGTAAGCTAGAGGATGTGAAAATCTTACTTTCCGGGTCGCCCTTCGGATTTTTTGCTTTGGCAAAGGCTCTGAGTCGGAGGAGATTATAGTTACCTCTTTGTCAATCGCTTGACTGTTCCCTGTATCCTCCTGGAAGGACAGTATGTCAGGAAAATAACAATAAAGGAGTTAAGAAAAATTAAAGGATTACCTCTTCATCATCCGAAGAAGAGTCATCCAATTTAAACATATCGGAGGCGCTGGGTCTCTTCTTCTTTGAGGTGCCCGTCTTGGCGGCCTCCCTTTCGGCTTTCTTGGCCGCCCTGGCTTGTTTCGCAGCCTCGTGGTCGTATTTGACCTTCCAGAAATTATCACCGGCCTGTGGAAAAAGATAAGGAATCATAAGTACAAGAAGGTATAACATGTTAAAGAGTATTTATGAAGATTGGTAACTTACCGCAGGGGCCGGGTTCTTCTTACAGAAGGGAAGTAAGCCGAAGGCATTACTGGTTACAGTGCCCTCCTTCAACAGTGACTTGGTCGTAGCATCTACCACATCATCTGGTAAGTCGTCGGGACTGTGACGCATTGGATCATCCTTCTCGCCTGAGTAAGTACACATTAAGCCGGAGCGGCGGCTTAATGGTAGTATCCGCCAGGTGACCCAGACTCGAACTAGATCGATGTCGTTTAACCCGTTTCCTAGAAGAGCTTTGATCTTCCTAATGGTGGGGTTGAGAGGCAGGCGCTCAACAGCGGATAACTTATCCGCCAATGGATGGTTGGATTCAAGGCGCAGGGCGCGGAAGCCGGGGAGAGGCCTCTCATTAGCCGGCGACGTGTCTTGATAGTAGAACCACGTATGGTTCCAATCTTTCGGGTGACTCGGTAGCTCCACATAAGGGAAAAGACAATCTCTCCGCCGCTGGATTGAGATGCCGCCAAGCTCAAGACTAGGCCCGTTGGCACGTTCATTCTGCCGGTTCAAGTAAAAAAGTTCTCTGAACAACAGCAGGCTTGGTTCCTCTCCCAGGTACACCTCGCAGAAGACTTGGAAATAGCAAAGATTTGACACGGAATTGGGTCCAATGTCTTGAGGTTTAAGATCAAAGAAATTCAAAACTTCCCTGAAGAATTTTGAGCCGGGAGGGGCAAATCCCCGGTTCATGTGATCTGTGAACACTATCACCTCCCCTTCTTTGGGATGAGGCCTTTCTTCAGACGGGTCAGGGGCACGATAAGACATGACCTCCTTTTTGGGCAGGTGGCCAGACTTCACGAACTCAGCGAGTTTACTTTTGGTAACTGTGGATGGAACCCAATTGCAAGTCACAGGGGCTTTGGCCGCCATAGGTGCCATGACAATAGTTGGCCTACGACAAAATAAAAAGTTCCAGTTTAACTTTAACCCGGGAGAAATATCTAAATTATTTAAAGTGGCAGCTTAAGAAGGGGCCTATTGATATAAAGGTGATTGTGCAACAATATTTAAGCCGGTACAAGTATCAAGAGAAATTCAAAATTCTTAAGGTCATGAGAAGGTAAGGCTTAGAGCTTAGTATCACTTATCTAAACCGGACAGCTGGACAGTTGTGTTTAAAGGCATTTACCAGAAGAAGCTTTCCGGGTGATAGAAACAAGTTTCACAGACGACAACTATTATTCTGGATCAAATTACTGCTCTGAAAGGGAAATTTTCTAGACCTAAAAACAGGGCAGAGAAGTTCATGGACTCGAAGAGGGTTTCCGAACAAGGGAAATGAGATCTGTTTCTATGCAAGATCAACACAAACACTTACCGTGGCAGTTCTACATGGTTTTTACGATCTAAACAGAGCATTGGAGGTGCAAACTAGCGAGGGTTTGCGTCGGGCGGTGATGAACGCCGACGAACTCAACAGGGATCCAATGCAGATCTAAAGAAAGGGAAGGGGAGGAAATCACGGATGCGGACGAGCTGCGGAGGTTCGCTGTCGATTTTTGGTCCGAGTCGGGTTGATGCAGCGGCCTGAGTCGATCAAGACAGCGAGATCTGCGGCAGCGGCGGCGGAGCTCGAGTGACAGAGAAGAGGCAAGAGGAAGAAGACGACTTGAAGGAGAAGAATGAAAGACCTAAGTCGCGCCTATTTATAGGGAGAGGATACCTGAGATGATGCGGGAAACAAGGAGATAAGAATTACTATCCAGCGGCCCCGATGCCTCGATTTTCGGAACAATCAATAAAAGCAGAGATCTGTTGAAGGATACGATGGAATAGAAAATGAATTAAAGAAAGGATGACGTCACGCCGGGTTAAGATGGATCCAGAAGATGACGTCATGGCGGGTTAAAGAAAGCCCTCCGTATAGTCAAAAGACTGAAGATTTATTCTTTAAAAATATTTTTTCAGATTGAAATGAACAGGTTCAAATCAATCTGGGGCCTAATGTTGGGGATATAACTATTTCTGTAAGCCGCCCAGGAGGGGCCGGGTTACACATAGAAGACTCATCAGAGAGAAGCCCAAGACCAAGCATGATGATGGCGATTCATCAAAGGGCTTAAGGCCCACAGGCGACTTAAGGCCCGTTGTAGTTAACCGCCATGATAGCATGACTTGTAACATAAGGTAGATTTAACTAGTCACTGAGCCGGACACTGTTTATAAGCCGGCCGGGACTCTATAGGCCATAGGGCGTCAACCCGTGTATATAAGGGGACGACCTGCTGGCGGCTTAGGGCAAGAAACAACTCATTGAGAGTCAGGCATAGCGTATCTCGCTCCCTGGTCATCGAAACATCAATACCAAACCCAACTAGACATAGGCCTTACCTTCACCGTAAGGGGCCGAACTAGTATAAACTCTCCCATGTCCTTTGTCCCGATTTAACCCCTTCAAGCTTCCTAGTTGCGATGGCTCCACAACTAAGTCCTTTCACGAGGACATCTGACGTGACAATTCCACGACAATCACCGTTCGTCTTCCTCTTGAAGATCCATTTATTTTCTATGGCTTGCCGATCATCGCGCAAGTCAACCAAAGTCCACACTTTGTTCTCATACATGGACCCCATCTCAGATTTCATGGCCTCAAGCCATTTAGTAGAATATGGGCTCATCATCGCTTCCTCATAGTTCGTAGGTTCTTCATGGTAAAGTAACATGACCTCCAGAACAGGATTACCGTACCACTCTGGTGCGGACCTCACTCTGGTTGACCTATAAGGTTCGTTAGTAACTTGATCTGAAGTTACATGATCATCATCATTAGCTTCCTCACTAATTGGTGTACGAGTCACAAGAACAGATTTCTGTGATGAACTACTTTCCAATAAGGGAGCAGGTACAATTATCTCATCAAGTTCTACTTTCCTCCCACTCACTTCTTTCAAGAGAAACTCCTTCTCTAGAAAGGATCCATTCTCAGCAACGAATATCTTGCCTTTGGATCTGTGATAGAAGGTGTACCCAACATTTACTTTTGGGTATCCTATGAAGACACATTTCTCTAATTTGGGTTTGAGCTTATCAGGATGAAACTTTTTCACATAAGCATCGTAACCCCAAACTTTAAGAAACGACAACATGGTTTCTTGCTAAACCACAATTCATATGGTGTCGTCTCAATGGATTTAGATGGTGCCCTTTTTAATGTGAATGCAGTTGTCTCTAATGCATAACCCCAAAACTATAGTGGTAAATCGGTAAGAGACATCATAGATCGCACCATATCTACTAAAGGACGATTACAACGTTTGGAAACACCATTATGTTGTGGTGTTCCAGGTGGCGTGAGTTGCGAAACTATTCCGCATTGTTTCAAATGAAGACCAAACTCATAACTCAAATATTTTGCTCTACGATCAGATCACAGAAACTTTATTTTCTTGTTATGATGATTTTCCACTTCACTCTGAAATTCTTTGAACTTTTCAAATGTTTTGGACTTATGTTTCATCAAGTAGATATACCCATATCTGTTCAAATCATATGTGAAGGTCAGAAAATAACGATACCCGCCACGAGCCTCAACACTCATCGGATTGCATACATCAGTATGTATTATTTCCAATAAGTCAGTTGCTCGCTCTATTGTTCCGGAGAATAGAGTCTTAGTCATCTTGCCCATAAGGCATGGTTTGCAAGCATCAAGTGATTCATAATCAAGTGATTCCAAAATCCCATCAGCATGGAGTTTGTTCATGCGCTTTACACCAATATGACCTAAACGGCAGTGCCACAAATAAGTTGCACTATCATTATTAACTTTGCATCTTTTGGCTTCAATATTATGAATATGTGTATAACTACGATCGAGATTCAGTAAACCATTTACATTGGATGTATGACCATAGAAGGTTTTATTCATGTAAACAGAACAACAATTATTCTCTAATTTAAACAAATAACCGTATTGCAATAAACATGATCAAATCATATTCATGCTCAACGCAAACACCAAATAACATTTATTTAGGTCCAACACCAATCCCGAAGGTATAGGGAGTGTGTGATGATGATCATATCAATCTTGGAACCACTTCCAACACATGTCTTCACTTCTCCCTCAACTAGTTTCTGTTTATTTTGCAACTCCCGTTTCGAGTTACTAATCTTAGCAACTGAACTAGTATCAAATACTAAGGGGTTGCTATAAACACTAGTAAAGTACACATCAATAACATGTATATCAAATATACCTTTGTTCACTATGCCATCCTTCTTATCCGCCAAGTATCTAGGGCAGTTCCACTTCTAGTGACCAGTCCCTTTGCATTAGAAGCACTTAGTCTCAGGCTTAGGTCCAGACTTGGGCTTCTTCACTTGAGCAACAACTCGCTTGCTGTTCTTCTTGAAGTTCCCCTTCTTCCCTTTGCCCTTTTCTTGAAACTAGTGGTCTTGTCAACCATCAACACTTGATGTTTTTCTTGATTTCTAACTTCGTCCATTTCAGCATCAAGAAGAGCCTGGGAATCGTTTCCGTTATCCCTTGCATATTATAGTTCATCACGAAGTTCTAGTAACATGGTGATAGTGACTAGAGAACTCTGTCAATCACTATCTTATCTGGAAGATTAACTCCCACTTGATTCAAGTGATTGTAGTACTCAGATATTCTGAGCACATGCTCACTAGCTGAGCAATTCTCCTCCATCTTGTAGGCAAAGTACTGTCAGAGGTCTCATACCTCTCGACTCGGGCATGAGTATGAAATACCAATTTCAACTCAACATCTTATATGCTCCATGGCGTTCAAAACATTTTTGAAGTCCCAGTTCTAAGCCGTAAATCATGGTGCAATAAATTATCAAGTAGTTATCATACCGAGCTTCGTCAAATGTTCATAACGTCTGCATCTACTCCTGCAATACCTCTATCACATAGCGGTGCATCAAGGACATAATTCTTCTGTGCAGCAATGAGGATAATCCTCAGATCACGGATCTGATCTGCATCATTGCTACTAACATCTTTCAACTTAGTTTTCTCTAGGAACATATCAAAAATAAAACAGGGGATCTACACGCGAGCTATTGATCTACAACATAGATATTCTAATACTACCGGGACTAAGTTCATGATAAATTAAAGTTCAATTAATCATATTACTTAAGAACTCCCACTTAGATAGACATCTCTCTAATCATCTAAGTGATCACGTGATCCAAATCAACTAAACCATAACCGATCATCACGTGAAATGGAGTAGTTTTCAATGGTGAACATCACTATGTTGATCATATCTACTATATGATTCACGCTCGACCTTTCGGTCTCAGTGTTCCGAGGCCATATCTGCATATGCTAGGCTCGTCAAGTTTAACCTGAGTATTCTGCGTGTGCAAAATTGGCTTGCACCTGTTGTAGATGGACGTAGAGCTTATCACACCCGATCATCATGTGGTGTCTGGGCACCACGAACTTTGGCAACGGTGCATACTCAGGGAGAACACTTTTAATCTTGAAATTTAGTGAGAGATCATCTTATAATGCTACCGTCAATCAAAGCGAGATAAGATGTATAAAAGATAAACATCATATGCAATCAAAAAATATGTGACATGATATGGCCACCATCATCTTATGCCTTTGATCTCCATCTCCAAAGCATCGTCATGATCTCCATCGTCACCGGCATGACACCATGATCTCCATCATCTTGATCTATATCAATGTGTTGTCACATGGTCGTCTCGCCAACTATTGCTCTTGCAACTATTGCTATCGCATAGCGATAAAGTACATCAATTATTTGGCGCTTGCATCTTATGCAATAAAGAGACAATCATAAGGCTTCTGCCAATTGCCGATAACTTCATAAAAACATGATCATCTCATACAACAACTTATATCTCATCACGTCTTGACCATATCACATCACAACAAGCCCTGCAAAAACAAGTTAGACGTCCTCTACTTTGTTGTTGCAAGTTTTACGTGGCTGCTACGGGCTGAGCAAGAACCGTTCTTACCTACGCATCAAAACCACAATGATAGTTCGTCAAGTTAGTGTTGTTTTAACCTTCTCAAGGACCGGGCGTAGCCACACTCGGTTCAACTAAAGTTGGAGAAACTGACACCCGCCAGCCACCTGTGTGCAAAGCACGTCGGTAGAACCAGTCTTGCATAAGCATACGCATAATGTCGGTCCGGGCCGCTTCATCCAGTAATACCGCCGAACCAAAGTGTGACATGCTGGTAAGCAGTATGACTTGTATCGCCCACAACTCACTTGTGCTCTACTCGTGCATATAACATCAACGCATAAAACCTGGCTCGGATGCCACTGTTGGGGAACATAGTAATTTCAAAAAAAATCCTACGCACACGCAAGATCATGGTGATGCATAGCAATGAGAGGGGAGAGTGTGTCCATGTACCCTTGTAGGGTGAAAGCGGAAGGGTTAGCAGAACACGGTTGATGTAGTCGTACGTCTTCACAATCCGACCGATCAAGTACCGAACGCACGGCACCTTCGAGTTCTTCACACATTCAGCTCGATGACGTCCCTCGAACTCCAATCTAGCCGAGATTTGAGGGAGAGTTCCGTCAGCACGACGGCGTAGTGACGATGATGATGTTCTACAGACGCAGGGCTTTGGCTAAGCACCGCTACAATATTATCAAGGTGAACTATGGTGGGGAGGGGCACCGCACACGGCTAAGAGATCTCAAGGATCAATTGTTGTGTCTCTAGGGAGTGCCTCCCTCCCAGTATATAAAGGAGTGGAGGAGGGGGAGGGGGCCGTCCACCCTTGGCGCGCCCCATGAGGAGTCCTACCGGGAGTAGGACTCCCCCTTCCTTGTTGGAGTAGGAGAGGAGAGGGAAGGAGAGAGAGGGGGAAAGGAAAGGGGGGGCGCCGCCCCCCTCCTTGTCCAATTCGGACTTGGGGGGCGCGGCTGCCCCTTGGCCGCCTCTCCTCTTCCACCACTTGGGTCCATGAGGCCCATTAACCTCCGGGGGGTTCCGGTAACCCCCCGGTACTCTGGTATATATCCGATAACCCCGGAACCATTCTGGTGTCCGAATTTAGTCGTCCAATATATCAATCTTCATGTCTCGACCATTTCGAGACTCCTCGTCATGTCCGTGATCACATCTGGGACTCCGAACTACCTTCGATACATCAAAACACATAAACTCATAATATAACCGTCATCTAACTTTAAGCGTGCGGACCCTACGGATTCGAGAACTATGTAGACATGACCGAGACACGTCTCCGGTCAATAACCAATAGCGGAACCTGGATGCTCATATTAGCTCCTACATATTCTACGAAGATCTTTATCGGTCAAACCGCATAACAACATACGTTGTTCCCTTTGTCATCGGTATGTTACTTGCCCGAGATTTGATCGTCAGTATCTCAATACCTAGTTCAATCTTGTTACCGGCAAGTCTCTTTACTCGTTACGTAATGCATCATCCCGTAACTAACCCATTAGCTACATTGCTTGCAAGGCTTATAGTGATGTGCATTACCGAAAGGGCCCAGAGATACCTCTCCGACAATCGGAGTGACAAATCCTAATCTCAAAATACGTCAACTCAACAAGTACCTTAGGAGATACCTGTAGAGCACCTTTAGAATCACCCAGTTACATTGTGACGTTTGGTAGCACACAAAGTGTTCCTCCGGTAAGCGGGAGTTACATAATCTCATATTCATAGGAACATGTATAAGTCATGAAGAAAGCAATAGCAACATACTAAACGATCAAGTGCTAAGCTAACGGAATGGGTCAAGTCAATCACATCATTCTCCTAATGATGTGATCCCACTAATCAAATGATAACTCATATCCATGGTTAGGAAACTCAACCATCTTTGATCAATGAGCTAGTCAAGTAGAGGCATACTAGTGACATTATGTTTGTCTATGTATTCACACATGTATTATGTTTCCGGGTAATACAATTCTAGCATGAATAATAAACATTTATCATGATATGAGGAAATAAATAATAACTTTATTATTGCCTCTAGGGCATATTTCCTTCACATCGGTCACACCAAGTTGTTCTAGTCGGTCCCACCAAGATTCCTAACGTTCACATTTTGAACTAATCGGTCAGATCGAGTTCATCTATTCAGTTTCATCTTGTTTGGTCAAATGTGTGTAACGGTTGGATTTTGTGTGGAGGCTATGTATACCCGTCCACCCCCATATCCATTTGTGAGAGAGCCATCAGAACGTGCCTACACTTGTGCTACTCATTTTCTATGAGAGAGACATTAGAATGTTCCTACATTTTCACTACTCATTTTCTGAGAGCGAACCACCTACTCATGTGTCACTACTGCAGGATGCTGCTAACGCGACACTACGATCAGAGACCCTTCGAGAAACTGTGTGTGATGCAATAATCACAAACGGTCGTGTAAGTAAACCATCAAAAATGTGCAAAACATTTGCGATGCTGGATGCATCAAACACGGTTTAGATTTTAGTTGCTTCTGCGATGCATGGCATACAGTCCAGTTCAATTAACTCTTTTCAATGAGGAGGAACAAAAGAAATGGGCAGCCAGATGAAGGCGTGTGCGATACACAACATACGGTTCACTTGGATGAACTGTTTGTGATTAGGAAACCCAAAAGAATCGGCTAGCCAGATCAAGGTGTGTGCGATATACAGCATGCGGTTCACTCGGATGAACTATTTGTGTTGAGACAAGAGAACAGAAACAGTTCAATATAACAAGATGTATGTGATACGTGACAAACATGTGTGTAAGTAGAAATGTGTGGGAAGACCGATAACAACACAGACGATTCCTGTTAACAAGCCATGTGTGTTGTGAGCAAATGATTGCTGGTATACAATTGTCAGTGATTGATGAAATCATCACCGACGGGTTCCCTTGTTTAGTCCGTGTAAGATGTGATTTGCTCTGTCTATAGAGCATCAACATATATAACTAAAAAGACATGATTGCATAACCAAATTAAGCATATAATTACAAAAGTGACTACACAGATAACATTTTCACACACCAAAGTAAGCAATTACATGCATACTAAACTAGGAGAAACGAGGATCTAATCATCTACTTCTTGTTGCGACGATGCTTGCCATTGCTCTGCTTTCGGCTGGATTCCTAGCCGTTTTGGGGAAGGAGGCACTTCCTCATGTCAGTGATCCACCTATACATGTCATAGCATGTGTACGCCTCCTTGGCCGCACACACAACATGAGCTTTGTCGAGTTTCTCCATCCAGGCCGAGTGCCAGGCACGCTTGTCATTGTTGTAGGAATCCTTCATGTCTCTGTAGTAGGCGTCGATGATGGCCTTGGCGAGGTGAACCAGTGAGTCCTTCTCATGCTCCTTGCTGCCCCTGATCTTGTATTGGCCCTGGATGTCGACAAGATTCTGGCAGGCGATGCCCAAATTCTTGAGCACCTTGACATCGTTGGTGATGTCGACCGTAGCGAACATGTTGTGGGTGCTGTTGAAAAAGTGGTGAAACGATCGCAAGACCTTGTGGCCAGGCAGTAGTGGTAGACGAGGATGTGGCGGTGCATGCATATCTGGGCAACAGCGACCTTGGGACGAGACCCGGCACGAGCGCGGGTGTGCTCGAGGTCAAACCCGACCACCTTGTACTTCTCGTCGGCAAGCAACAACTCCATGATGCGGATGGAGTTCTCCACCCAGACCGGGTTGTTGTTGTACACCATCGAGAGCTCCATGAACCTTCGGTGGGTGTCCACCATGACATGCATGGTGAACTTCTGCTCGTCGTCGGCAGCCGCTCGGAGCACCATTGGAGCCGCATAGGATACTCTCCAAGAATTTGTCATGGAGGGTGTGCTTCTTGCAATGGTGGGGCACGATCAAAGGGTTGAAGAGACACAAGGGTTAAATAGCCGATGTAACAAATGGGGGCCAGCTGGCCTATAATCGTCACGTCTTGTCACGACGTTCATAGCGGAGGATTCTAGTGCATGCCTGACAACACCGCACCGCGGTGAGGATTCCAGTGCACGCTTGACAAAACAGCACCGTAGTTTGACCACGCGTGGGCTCGAAGAGGCACCAAATGTATCGTCGGTGAGCCTATTCCCGTGCTACCGCGCAAGCTTCCCGCCCGGCTTGGTTTGCCATGCGTCGACTAGAAGAGGGACAAATCGTGGGCATTTATTGGCAAAAAGCTTTGTAAAAACGAAGTGTGTGGAATGAGTTCGGTCACAAGTTTACCCCGTGTGTGATGTGGTCAGAGTTACATAGAAGGGTGATGACGAACACTCGAGTGCGATAATTAATTTTGCGCTCTACAGGGCACACGGTGGAAGAAACCAACTATGTGCAATAATGTCCAATATCGCATTTGAGTTAGCTATATAGATCATGTGCTGTGAGATCGACAAGGTAAACTGATTCGAGAATGGTTAATAAAATCAAATCTAAGACCATTGGATATTAAGGTAAAAATAGTGCTACCAATATACGAGTCTCATACAATGCCATTTCAATGATTGTACGACAAACGCTCAAAATATTACAAGGTTCAAATTCCAGAGTTATATGGCTCACATTCGAAGATTACAAGGCTCGAACTGATATTAGAAATGAAATTCAGCTCATTAACTGCAAACACTCGTGCTGAGGAGTAATAAAAGAAACGGGCAGCCAGATGAAGGCGTGTGCGATATATAGCATGCGGTTCACTCAGACGAACTGTTTGTGTTGAGACAAGAGAACAGAAACTGTTCAATATAACAAGATGTATGTGATATGCGACAAACATGTGTGTAATCAGAAATGTGTGGGAAGACCGATAACAATACAGATGATTCCGGTTAACAAGCCATGTGTGTTGTGAGAAAACGATTGCTGGTATACAATTGTCAGTGATTGATGAAATCATCGATGGGTTCCCTTGTTTAGTCCGTGTGCGATGTGATTTGCTCTGTCTATAGAGCATCAACATATATACATAAGAGGACAGTATTGCATAACCAAATTAAGCATAAAATTACACAAGTGATTACACAGATAACATTTTCACACACCAAAGTAAGCAATTACATGCATAACTAACTAGGAGAAACGGGGATCTAATCATCTACTTCTTGTTGCGACGACGCTTGCCATTGCTCTACTTCTGGCTGGATCCCTGACCGTTTTGGGAAAGGAGGCACTTCCTCATGTCAACGATCCGCCTATACATGGCGTAGCACATGTACTCCTCCTTGGCCGCGTACTCGACGTGAGCTTTGTCGAGTTTCTCCATCCAGGCCGAGTGCCAAGCACGCTTGTCCTTGTTGCAGGAATCCTTCATATCTCTGTAGTAGGGGTCGATGATGGCCTCGGCGAGGTGAACCAGTGATTCCTTCTCGTGCTCCTTGCTACCCCAGATCTTTTATTGGCCCTAGATGTCGACAAGATTCTGGCAGGCGATGCCCAAATTCTTGAGCACCTTGACATCGTTGGTGATGTCGACCATAGCGAACATGTAGTGGCTGCTATTGACAAACCTCGCGAAACGCTCTCAAGGCCTTGTGGCCAGGCAGTAGTGGTAGACAAGGACGTGGTGGCGCACGCATATCTAGGCAACGACGACCTTCGGACGAGACCCAGCACGAGCGCAGGTGTGCTCGAGGTCGAACCTGACCACCTTGTACTTCTTATCGGCAAGCAACAGCTCCATGATGCGGATAGAGTGCTCCACCAACACCGGGTTGTTGGTGTACACCATCGAGAGCTCCATGAACCTTCAGTGGGTGTCCACCATGGCAGGCATGGTGAACTGCTGCTCATCGTCGGCAGCCGCTCAGAGCACCATTGGAGCCGCGTAGGATACTCTCTAAGAATTTGTCGTGGTGGGTGTGCTTCTTGCAATGGTGGGGCGCGATCAAAAGGTAGAAGAGACACAAGGGTTAAATAGCGATTGTAATAGATGAAGGCCAGCCGGCCTGTAATTGTCACTTCTTGTCACGACATTCATAGCGGAGGATTCCAGTGCATGCTTGTCAACACTGCACCGCAGTGAGGATTCCAGTTCACGCTTGACAACACCACACTGTAGTTTGACCATGCATGGGCTTGAAGAGGCACCAAATGTATCATCGCTGAGCCTATTCCCGCACTATCGTGTAGTTTACCGCGCAAGCTTCCCACCGGCTTGGTTTGCCACGCGTCGGCTAGAAGAGGGACAAATTGTGGGTGTTTATTGGCAAAAAGCTTTGTAAAAATAAAGTGTGTGGAATGACTTCGGTCGTAAGTTTACCCGTGGGTGATGAGGTCAAAGTTACACAGAAGGGTGATGATGGACACTTGAGTGCGATAATTAATTCTGCGCTGTACAGGGCACATAGTGGAAGAAACCAACTATGTGCAATGTTGTCCAAGATCGCAGTCGAGTTAGCTATATAGATCGTGTGTTGTGAAATCGACAAGGTAAACAAATTCGAGAATGGTTAATAAAATCAAATCTAAGACCATTGCATATCAAGGTCAAAATAGTGCTACCAATATACGAGTCTCATAGGATGCCATTTCAACGATTGTACCACAAAGGCTCGAAATATTACAAGGTTCAAATTCCAGAATTATATGGCTCAAATTTAAAGATTACAAGGTTCAAACTAATATTAGAAATGAAATTCAGCTCATCAGCTGCAAATGCTCGCGCTGATCCCCTAAACATGGATATCAGAGAGTTTCAAACCCATATTACCACTTCTAAGTCTGGTTTCAAAACCTCAGAACTTTTGCAAAGGGGTTAGTCACTGAGAAGTCATGTATGGGATTGACACGATGAGTTTTGATTACTCTGTCATCTAAAGTTCCAAAGTGAAATTCAACATTTTCGGAGCATATTCCATTCTGCTGCAAGCACCGGCGCTGATCAACAAACCATTCACTTTTCTGAAATAAATGTAGGGTAAACCTCATTACCTTTAGCACCCTTGCTCTGACAACAAAGAACCTGGTGAATATAATCTCCGATAAGGTCCCTCGGTAGGAGTTCAAAGTAATTTCTAAGAGATGCGAATCTAGGCATTCGACGTGATTGTTATATTGTATCACATTATCCACCACTGGGCCTAATCTTATTTGCAAAAGAAGAAAACGTGTTAGTGCCTAGATGAAGTTTTGAACACTACTACATGCCTATTTGGTTTGCAGGATTTGTAAAATGCACTAACATGCCATCTTCGATCTGACATTATTAACATGGGCATTAACATGCCATCTTCGATCTTCACAAGATGTTGGAGTGGATGAAAAGTTCCCTAAGAAAACTAGTATAGATGAATCCGAAGGAGAGATGCATATGGATTGTAACCATATGGATCAAGCATTGTCATTGTAAACTTACAAAGGAGACATGTATGTACTGAAATCCTCCAAAAGAATCCTTCGGAAACTGTAGTACATTGTCATTGTAAACTTGGAAAAAGGTGTCACAAATTGAACTCCCTTATGGTTAACACTTAACAGGAAAGGAACATCACCTCGATATATAGCTTCTCCAGGCACGGAAAGCATCTCAGGGAAGTGAAAACTTGCTCCAGATTGCGGCCAATAGATTCTAGTGCCAAGACCTTCACTGTGCGCAGTTTCATGGTCAGGCTTGTCAGAATCATTTTCTGAATGACAGACGAACAAACATCTTCAAAATTAGAAATAATGTTAATTTGTAGAAGGATAGGTAGAAGACGGCTGTTGTACCTGAACGGGTGTGGATCCAATAACAAGTTCGGAGTATTTGTCAGACGAGTAGCCCATCACTGTCAATTTCGGCGCAGAAATGACAATGATTCTTGTTGGACCTACTTGATCAAGTACAATTAATCTCTCAAGTGCATGTGTGTCCTCAGTGACCATCCGTGTACAAATCTTGTGATGTCTTCCCACTGAACCAGCAACACACATAAATAGTCCGGAGAGTCATGGAGGTGATGTGGAATGTACGCAAAAGCCTGGATACGCTCGTTGGTGTCGATAAGGTCGAGATGGTGAAGTTCCATAGGGGGCGCCACAGCCGGGAAAGGACGGTTGTCCGCGCCCCACATTTGATTGGGAGGAGGGAGATGATGACTATCAACATATCATCTGGGAGGCTGCTGATGAAGTCTATGCCTGCTGGAGTCACTTGCGGTTCTAGCTCGCCCCGCCTCTGCTTGTTAGCAGCTCCGTTCTCCACCTCCGGAGTCTCCTTGTCAGTGGCGCTTTCTATTAGAAATGAGAGTACACGGAATATTTAGTTAAAACAAGGTAATAGAAACGTGTATTGGTAACTAGAAGTTATTAGGTATGAATATAGTAAGAAAAGGGAAGAACAATTGGTTGCTTAAATACTACACAATTCATTTAACATTGCTGGATAAGTTAACATGCAGATAGTTGAAAAGAAAACTTACTTCGAACAAAGTCAGAACGGATAGTTTTGTCGGGGAAGTTAGCATATATCTCATGACCAGGCCCTTTTATGTGCAGTCCAATTTTAATGCCAGCTTTCAGTACATAAAACTTAGAAATTTCTTTCCAAAAGCCAGCGCCAAAATAGGAGTCACCACGTTCATCAAGTCTTATAGTAGCAACGATTGTAAATCCATGGTTTGTGTCCAATATGACATCCGTGCAGCCTTGATCTATGTAAAGGGAAAACTTGTGCACTACATAATCTGTTGCATAGCAAGGGATGCGCTGCAGAAAATTATAGGATTGTTAAAGAAAATGTGGTAACATGCAAATATGGGCCCAAATTGAAAGAAATGCACAACATTTGAAACCGAAGGACAAAAATCTATAATTAAACAGGTAGGGTAAACATAATGTCATGGAAATGTGAGAGTAATCGAAAGAAAAATACATCATTAATTTTCCTAATATAGAAAGAAGAGGGGGGATCCCCTTTGACTTATATGGTGCATGTGGCACCTTTTATACAAATGTAGCAATATTTAGAATATCTTTAGGAAAGTAGGCCATGCCAACTGATTTAGGGTGAGATTGAACATACCGCGCACATGCTCAAGTCATCTGGTATGGTGAGATGGAATCTCTGGCGGAGGTCGCAAGGTCCTGATGTGTCGGCGCACTGTACACTCTATGAATGAAAGAAAACCCTCAAATCAGCTCGAATAAAAATGAATTGACGGTGATTTCCACCGGGTGATTAAAGGAGGCACATGAACTGGGATCAGAGATGAGATAATATCTCATTAAATTAGTTACCTTGTCGTCCATGAGAAAAAAACCTTAGTCACTACAAAAAATGACACATCCATGACATTTTGGGCCGAAGAAAAAAATTCTGTCATACTTATGTCACTTCTATGATGATAATTGTGACAAAACCCGGTATCATCATAGATGTGGTGGGCTCCTACTTCTATGATAAAAAATCATGACAGAAAATGGGCTTTTCATCCTGAGCGGGCTGGAGACGCAGCTGCATGACATTCTTTGGGCCGTCCATGACGAAAAAACTGTGGTAGAAGCGAGGGCGAGGAAAATATCAGGGAGTTCCCGGTTACGGTGGGTGCTCAGTGCCGAGCGATGCATGGAGGTTTGCGCGTTTCTCTCGTACACGCACGCGAGTGGGTGCAAGGCGTTGGGCTCTAACTGAACCCGAGGGAGGCGTTCGCCTACTGAAACTGAGCGATTGCACAGCAGGCTACGCGTTACTGAACCCGAGCGCTCGATCAATGGCTGTTAACTTAACCCGATCGAGCGATTCCTTCACTACTGCTGCTAACTGAAGCCGATCGATGCTGCCTCTTGATGAACAGTGAGCGATGCTCGGGGGTTTGGATGGACAGTTCCCGGTGGGGGTGGATGAACAGGACCCCGTGGTGTTGCCTCTGAATGAACATGACCCCGATTGATCAAGCCGGTTGGGGCTGGATGAACAGGACCTTGTGGAGGGCTGGATGAACAGTAGCCCGTGGAGGGGTGGTTGAATAGGAGCCCGTGGAGAGGGCAGGTTGAACAGTAGCCGGTGGAGTAGCGCGTGGTGTAGGCTGGATGTACAGGAGCCCGTGAATGAACAGTCGCAGGTGGAGGCTAGAGGAGGTCGACAGTGGATGAACAGTAGCCCATGGAGGCTGGAGGAGGTCGACGCTGGAGATGAAACGTATCACGTGGAATCCTATTTTGCGGTACGCCACACCCCTTCTGATGAACAGGACCCCTGTTTCGACCGTAGCACTCCAACACAAGTCTGTTTCCTCCGTTCTACGGTACGCCACACCCCTCTCGATCAACAGGACCCCGTTTCGACTGTAGGAGGTCCAACACAAGTCTGTTTCCTCCGTTTTGCGGTATGCCAGACCCCTCCCAATGAATAGGATCCCGTTTCGAACGTGACCGGTTGAGCACAAGGCCGTTTCCTCCGTTCTGCGGTACGCCAGGCCTCGTTTCCATCGGTTGTCCCGTCCAAGCCGGTTGGCTCCCACGTGTTCCATTGGCTCCCCATGAACACGACACATTCCGTTGCCTCCCCATGAACACGACGAGGACGCAGTTTCTCCGTTCCGACTCAGCCATGTACACGACCCCTGGCCGTACGTATGCACGAGTAGGCGTCCGAGACCCCGCTCGTATGTATATACGTGGCCGTATTTACCTTCTTGCACCCTGGCTGATGTACATACGTGTACATGCTACGTGCGCGCCTCTACTACGACACGTGCGCGCCTCTACTACGACACGTGCGCGCCTCTACATCGACCAATATCACTAGTAGAAAAACACCTATTAGTCCTGGTTCGTAAGGGCCTTTAGTCCCGGTTCAAGAACCGGGACTAATGGGTCGTTACTAATACCTCCACCCATTAGTCCCGGTTCAAACACGAACCGTGACATATGTGCCTCCACGTGGCCGGCCCGCCGAGCCCAGTCAGGGGGGCCTTTGGTCCCGGTTCACGGCACCAACAGGGACCAAAAGTCCATGTTTTTTTAGAAAAGTGGCCGCTTTAGGGGTTTTGGGGGTTATTTTTAGGTTGTTATTAGCTAGCTAATAGAGAGAAGTGTCCTCTCTTATATCTTCGTCCTTGGTTTACCAACGCTGCTGATATGTTCATTTCACCCGCTGATATAATAACTCATGCATGCTCGCATCATACATCATCGTATATAATAGAAAGGCCTACTAATCATGCATCATCATACAACTTCTACTCGTTATTCGTAATAAGTCATACGATCATCATCCTCATAGTCATCGAACCCAACCCTACATAATCTTTCTTAGCACATGATCATCAGTATCAGGTAGGACCTAAACACCCTTATGGTAAAATAGCATAAAACAATATAGACCCTGACTCTCCATTATGAAGAATGGCGATCATCCTGTCTCCAATTCTTGCCCTTCGCTGTCTTTTGCTTCCAAGAAGCTCCTTACGACTGTCCATACATTTTTTCCATTCTTTGATTGTCATGTCTCCACTTCTTTTAGAAACCCGGTATGGACAGTTGAGATTCGTAGGAAGACCTGGTTGTATGTTCAAAACATGAAGGGTACTATGCGTAAACATCAAATGAGGCACACAATCATTCGGGATTATCTGTTGAAAAACATAGTAATAACTTCGTAGTTAGCAATGATGTACTAGTTTTAGAAGTGTGCAAAAAGATGCATGGATGTCGTAATAATAAAAAATCTTACCAGATCTCCATGGTAGTTACCGTAGTTCAACACGTGCACTAGTGGCACATATTGACCATAATGTTGAGGAGTTTGATTGTAGATATTGTAATTCTCAAGATCAGTACAAAATGCGACCAGATAATTTTTCTCCTGATAAGTTAATTCGGAGCCTTCGGTGTAGTAGGTTCTGTCTACCATCTTCCGCACATTCTTTGAAGAATGAAAATAAGTTTTCAATGGAAATAAGTTGTCAACTATTTTGAAATAAAAAGTATAAATTACTTAATAACTATGTTAAGCTCACATGGGGGAAGAATTGGAGGTGTATCCACAAGGACCCAAATCGAAGGTCTCTCTTTCTCGATTGTAGGATCACCAAGATCCATGGTGACAAGCATACCCTCATCAAAACCATACATCTTGCAAAGTGCTTCCCAATTTTTGCAACCAAAATGGGTTACACTCTGAGCATTGTACAACTTTACTTGAAAATCCACACCATGATGGGTACTTAGGATAATTTTTTTGGTTTCCATACTTTCATGGTCTTCAAAACCCATCCTCTCCAAGACATAACGTCTTGCAAAGCATGGGATAAGCTAGTCAAATTGGAAAAGATGAAAAATACACGTTAAAATAGTTGAAGTCGTGCTTAATTATGAAAAAAACTATTGTCGTCGTTGCGTACCGTATGAACATCGAAGGTCTCCTTGAGCTTAATGCTGAAGCGCCGATCTTCCTCCAGCTCAATGAACCTGTCGCACATACCTCGGTCGTCGTGGCGCCAGTCGCACTCCCCCGGGCGGTTTTCATCGTCCGAGTACGACATTTCCGGCCTATGTTCATAATTCAAATATTAAACTAAATCATTATTATTAATCACGGGTTGACTATCGGTGATGTACGTAGCTCCTCCTTTCATTCCCGAGTGCATTATTACACCAAATTGTCTAGCACACGGGAATGAAGGAGAACTTATCCAATATGAGCATTCAATAAGCAAAACCAAATCATAAAATAAGCAAAACCAAATCATAAAATAAATTAGTATTCAAATTAGCATGCATTCAATAATTATAAGCAAAAGTACATCATCTCTTGGTGTCCGTACATCGTCGAATATTATCACTAATATAGCATCACTAATACAACTGAACCGTAGCGCCCGACGGGTATCGTCGCGGGCGGTGGACACCCAAAGATAAGGAACCATCACAAGATCATAGCTCCAGTGAGATCGCTGAAGAACCTGCCAGGTATTGTCAAACCTGCCCTCCAATGCAACCATGTAGCGACGGACGTGCTCGTCCTCCTCGCTGACACGGTGGCGTACCACCTCCGCGGTGTCTGGAAGCCTCAACACCGTCACTGGCCCATGCGACCGCCACCAAACAAGGATTGGGTCAACAACGGGTTGCCTCCTCACCAACCTACGTCCCCCGGAAGGTAGCACCTCGCAATACCAGCCCGGCGGAGCCCAGTCCCGAACATGACCCTGATCAAGCAGGCCTCCACCGCCGAGTCGACGACGACGAGGATGCGGGATCGGCATCGCCGACGTCGATGCAGGAACTACTTCTATATATAGTTAAATAAAGTAGTTTTATTAATTAAATCAACTATATCTAGTTCAACTACTAAGC
Source organism: Triticum timopheevii (assembly GCA_963921465.1). Taxonomy (NCBI): domain Eukaryota; kingdom Viridiplantae; phylum Streptophyta; class Magnoliopsida; order Poales; family Poaceae; genus Triticum; species Triticum timopheevii. Next base: position 244,830,888 of record OY997262.1, on the reverse strand, counting down.
ACTTACTATAAATAAATAAAGTAGTACTTACTAAAAACAAACTACTTCTATATATAGTAAAATAAATTAGTTTATTAAATCAACTAGCTAGTTCAACTATATATGAAGCACTTACTATAAATAAAATAAAATAGTACTTACTAAAAATAAACTAGTATTTTTCTAACTAATTATATTAAACACTTTCTCTTCTTATTTTTTTCCTTTTTGTAAATACTATGAACAAAAAAATCATTAAAATTCTATGAACAAAATTAATTACACAATCCAAATATCACCAAAAATATCTATTAACAATAATATCACCAAACATGCATATTCAACAATAATATCACCAAAAAAATCTATTAACAGAAAAAAAATCTAACACAATATGAAAAAACTAATTACACTTCGCCAAGCGACGATGGCGACGGCGACGGCGACGGCGAGGTGAGGCGCGGGGCGGCGACGGTGTCGAGGTGGCGCGGGCCGGGGCGGCGACGTCGGGGCGGCAGGGCAGGGCGGCGACGGTGCGGGGGCGGGGCGGGGTAGCGATGGCATCGGGGCGGGGCGGGGCGGCGACGGCGTCGGGGCGATGCGGCAACGGCGAGGTGGCGGCCAGGGACGGCGCGCGGTGTCGGGAGAGGAGGAGGAGAGATCGAAGTGGGGATGCGGTTCTCAAATTTTGCTAAGTGTTACTTATATAGCAAAGGCTTTGGTCCCGGTTGGTGCCACAAACCGGGACCAATGCCACCTTTAGTCCCGATTGGTGCCACCAACCGGGACCAAAGGCCTCTTTTCAGCAGCCCAAAGGGCGGGAAACGAAGACCTTTGGCCCGGTTGGTGGCTCCAACCGGGACAAAAGAGGTGCATTGGTCCCGGTTGGTGCCACCAACCGGGACCAAAGAGGGGCACTGGTACCGGTTGGTGCCACCAACCAGTACCAATGCACCCGTCTAATTACTTATTTAGTTTCTGCAGCTGTTTTTTAGTTGATTCTTTCTGCAGGCTATTTTTAATTAGTCCCACCTCGCCAAGCGAGAGGCATTCACAGCGGTTTATAAGCCCTGAGTGCAGAGACAATGAAGAAGAGGCTCAATGATCACCTGCACGTTGCTTAGCTTCAAGCCTTGAGGATTAGGGTAGACTGCACGGAGCTATGTGTAGTGCAGTTTACACTATTCCGAAAGGCTTGAAGCTAATTAATGAGCATTGCGCCTCTTTTTTATTTTTAATGACTTATTACAACTCAGAAATAAAAAGAAAAAATAAATATAGCAGAAAAGAAAAAAATGATATAAAAAACTACTCAGAAATAAATAGAAAAAATAGTTGTGATTAACTTTACTAAAAAAATGAGCATAGATGCTTATTTTTAATGACTTATTACAACTCAGAAATAAATAGAAGAAAAAATAGTTGTGATTAAATTTACTAAAAAAATGAGCATAGATGCTTATTTTTAATGACTTATTACAACTCAGAAATAAAAAGAAAAAAATAAATATAGCAGAAAAGAAAAAAAACTATATAAAAACTACTCAGAAATAAATAGAAGAAAAAATAGTTGTGATTAACTTTACTAAACAAATGAGCATAGATGCGCTTATAGAGAAAATTCAACCTAAATTCATAATAAATTTCTACTAACTTCAGAGAAATTCAGTATGAATTTAGGTCAAATTCCCTGTATAAGGGCATCTATTTTCATTTTGAGAGGAGCTCAACAAGGCAGAGAGGGAGGGGCTTATAAACTGGTGTGAGCCCCCTTCGGTTGGCGAGGTGGGACTACACTCTAGCCGCAACGAGGACCAACCCTTTAGTCCCGGTTGGTGGTATAACCCGGACTAATGGGCAGCCTTTGGTCCCGGTTCATGCCTCCAAAACCGGGACCAATAGTGGTGGGCCAGGAGCGAGGCACATTGGTCCCGGTTCATCCCACCAACCGGGACCAAAAGGTCCAGACAAACCGGGACCAATGGCCCACGTGGCCCGGCCGGCCCCCGGGGCTCACGAACCGGGTCCAATGCCCCCATTGGTCCCGGTTCTGGACTGAACTGGGACTAATGGGATGACCCTGCCTGGACCATTGCCCCCATTTCTACTAGTGTATGTACGTACATGTTCGCGACCAGAATGACAATGCTACGTATGCTTCGACCAGGTGGGTCCTGACTGTCAGGCACTTCCTTGCGTGCGAAGATGTAGCTGGTGGGTCCCAGCAGTCAGGGGGCGAATCATTTTTTTTGCCCGTAGTATGGACGCACTTCCTTGCGTGTGAAGATGTAGCTGGTAGGTCCCAGCAGTCAGGGGGGAAACCTTTTTTTCACGAAATACGGTGGTCCGTCCAGTGGGTCCCTGCTATCAGGTGGAGGAATCATTATTTTCCACGTAATAAGGAGACACTTCCTTGCTGCGGCCGTGGACCCAGCTGTCAGCCTCTCCACGTATAGTCCACGTCCGATGGAAGTCGTTTCTTGACCACGTCGACCACGCCACGCCGAGAGCACCAGGGCGATGGACGACGGCGAGGCCTAGGAAGGGGACGACGCGGAGCCGGGGAAGACGCGGTAGTGGAAGCCCGCATGGAGAGGAGTACGAGGGTTCACTGATTCGGCTACGGTGTGAGGCTGCCATCGCTACAGGGCCTGTCCAGCGGTGGGAATAGTAGGGGGCGGTGAGGCCTCCGCGACAGCACAACCGGCCATGGGAGGCAGGAGCATGCGTGTCAGGACCCCGACTCAATGCCACATCGACCTAGCATGTAACACCTCATATCACTTTGCGGCCTCACGCACGGTATTCCCACGGGTGTCGCCTTACCTTTGCCCGAGACCGTTTGCGTCTTTTGGCACACTTATATGATAGTGTCGCTAGCATCCATATGATAAGGAGCCCGGGCTGACATGGAAAAATGTGCAACACCCCTGGTTATGTCTCCAGCATTTCCCAGAAATGATGAACATTTTTAAAAGCCATTTGGATTCACTGAAATTATTTTAGTTGAACCTAGTGAATTCCGTTGATGCTAGGGTTTGAATCAATCCCCATTTCAAATTTAAGAGAACTTTAAACATGATGCACACATGAAGCTAGCCTAGTGCAAAGCCAGAAGCTAGGGATGTGACAACTCGCCCCCACTAAACAAGAATCTCGTCCCGAGATTCTAGACGTGAGGTAAGAAGACAGAGGGACACAAGCTAACATGATCTTCACGATCCAGGTTGCACTTCATAAGGACGTTGACTCAATTACCATCTCTATCTCGAAGTCTTGCTCTGAGGACTCCAATTAACATGACAACGAGAGGAAAGGAACAACTCTAAAAGTAAATCATATGGTATTTTCATTTGGGCATTTATTACTATAAAATATTTTAAATGCTCAAATAATCATAAACTAAAATGTTTGCTGTTGGTTATATTTCAAACAGTGGCATTGATCAGTTTCATAATTTTTGGGTTTGGTCTAGTAGTTTTAATAAAGTCACAAAGTTGCAGAAAAATAGAAAACAGGAAGGAAATTTTACCTGGCGCCTACCAACCGGCCCACCTGCCGGCCCAGCCCAGCTGCCGCGCCAGCGAGCTGCTTGGCTCGGCCAGGCAGGGAGGCAAGGTGCTCGGTGGCGAGCACCGCATGGGTGCCACGCACCTGGTCGCCGCCTCGCCGCTCCCCTCGTCCAGCCGCGACGTGGATCGCTCCCCCTCTCTCCCCCAAACCCCTCGGACACCTCCTCTCCTCTCCAGCTCCTCCCCCTCGCGCTCCCCAGCCATGGCCGACGCCACCGCTGCCGCTCCATCACCGTAGCCGCGCTCCCCGCCGTCCGTGCTCCGTCTCGTCGTGTCCAGGAGCTCCGTCGCCATCCTCTTCATCGAGCTAGCCGAGCCCCGAGCGCTCGCGTGCCCTGAAGCCACCGCACGACTTCGCCCGAGTCCGCCGTCACCGGAGATCCCTTTCAACGCCATCGCCGCCTCAGTTCGTCCCCGACCCTGCCGGTTGCCTCTACGAGTGCTTTATGAGCCTAGCTACCTCCCCTCCCCTTCCTTTCTCGCCCCCGAACTGTGTAGCAACCACACGAAGATCACCCGCACGCACCGCCGTGGATCTCGTCGCCGACGTGCTCCCGGCCATCCTCCGGCCACCTCTCGGTGTCCATCGCACTCACCACGACGCGTAGGGTCTAACCATGCACTCCCCGCACCTCACCGCACACCCTAGTTTCGAGTTCGCATCCACCCGAACTCTGGCGGTCGCCTAGGTCGTCGCCGGCGCCAACTCCGGCAACCCCGACCCCAACTAACTCCACCAAGAGCTGCGGTTTGTCCCCAGCTCCACCTAGATGCCTTCCGCGACCCATTTGGTGGCCGGAACGGCCAAAATCACTTCCGCCGCCGCGTTGGGCTCGCCGGCGGCTAAACGCCGGTGCAGCTGACTTTGACTTTGACCGCGGGTGGGCCCTTGTTGACTCTGTTGAGTCAATGACAGGTGGGGCCTAGCCCTGTTAACTAAACTGGTTTAGTTTTAATTAATTTTTAGCTAAACTAATTACACTGACACCCTGGACCCACAGTCAGGTTTGACCTGGACGTCTCTGTTGACTTGCTGAGGTCAGTATGACATCATGCTGACGCAGTAATCCTTTTCTGGAATTAAAATAAATCCAGAATGATTTATAAATTCCAGAATTTAGTTCAAACTTCTAAAATTCATATAAATTCAACCGTAGCTCCAAATCAAACAAGTTATATATGAAAAATGATCAGAAAAATCCAATCTATCCATGTGCACTGGTTTCATGCATGTTAGAGCAACTTAACCCTGCTGTTTAGATGAAACAAGTTAATGCACCTTTATGACTTCATATAATGGGCTTGCATTTGAATCTTTGGTTCAAATGGACTCATTTCAATCTGTTCTAGCTTGCATTAGCCAAAACACATTCATATTGCCATGTCATGAGCATGCATCATATTGTGCATTGCATTGATTGTATTTCTTCTCTGTTGCCGGTATTGTCCCCTCTCAGTAGACGATGTTCGACGATGTGATCGATGACACCGATGAAGAACTATATTATCTTCAGAAGTGCCAGGCAAGCAAAACCCCCTTGTTCATTCCAATACAATCCCACTCTCTCGCCCTGCTCTCTTTTACTACATTAGGACAACAACGATTCATCTGTTACTTGCTGCGGTAGTTGAACCCCTTATCCTCTGCATGACCTGTCATTGCCATAGTAAATAGATGAAACCCACTAGCATGAGTAGGAGTTGTTTGAGCCCTGATGTGCCTACTCATTCATGCTTGTTTGTCATGCCTGCTACTGCTTAGAGTTGAGTCAGGTCTGATTCATCGAGGATGAATCAGAGGTGTGTGAACATGTCCTACTGTGTGTGAGCTAAGTGTGTGTGAACACGATTTGGTAAAGGTATCGGTGAGAGGCCATGTAGGAGTACATGGTGGGTTGTCTCATTGAAGCCGTCCTTAGGAACTGAGTTCTGTGTTTGTGATCCATGATTCAGCTACTACCATGCATTGGGCCCTGAAATATGACCCTGCTCGACTTCGTAATCACCCTTGTCCTCTGTCCAGGAGTTGCAAGTAGTTTCTGGTGTTTGTAGTATGCTGGAGGCCGTGCGCAGTGCTGACCATAGGGGTGGGCTGTGATGCGGTAGGCACGTGGCCGGGTAAACCGGGCGCCCGTTTGGTGTCACGGAACCCTGTTCACATCGTTTGGGGTTGTGAGCGAAACTTCGGCCGGATCTCCTCATGGATGGAACCCGAATAGGCGATAAACCTGGACTAGGGACTTGAGTGTTTGGGTAGGTCGTGGTCTACACCCACGTCGGCTTTCGCTTGAAGTCTGCCGAGCACATGTCGTGTGCAGACGCTAAGTGGTGGAAACATGTATGAAGAAGTACACCCCTGCAGGGTTAATATGATCTATTCGAATAGCCGTGTCCGCGGAAAAGGACTTCTGGGTTGCCTATAACAGTTCATAGACAAGTGAAAGTGGATACTCTAAAATGCGCAAGATAAGCGTGAGTGCTATGGATGGCGTTCTCGTAGGGAGACGGGAGCGGATCCATAGTGGTGTATTGATATGGTGAATATGTGGACTCATGTGCGCCACCTCAAAAGAGTTACTTGCAGTCGTAGTTTAGGATAGCCACTGAGTCAAAGCTGGCTTGCTGCAGTTAAACCCCACCACCCCCTTTGTGGATAATGATGCATATCTAGTTAGTTCTGATGTAAGTCTTGCTGGGTACATTTGTACTCATGTTTGCCTATTTTATGTTTTTGCAGAGAGACGTCAGTCTCGTTAGTAGTTCCGCGTGGACTTCGACGTTTAGCTTGTTACCTCAGCTACGATCCTGTGCCCTCGGCAGGATCTGGTAGATAGTCAGGCTTCTCAGCCTTTTTCATTTATAGATGTCTGTACTCAGACATGATAGCTTCCGCTTGTGCTTTGACTTGTATGCTCTGAATGTTGGGTCATGAGACCTATGTTTGTAATATCTCGCTCCTCGGAGCCTAATGAATAAATACTTGAGTCGTAGAGTCATGTTGTGATGCCATGTTGTATTTGCACATATCGAGCATATTGTGTGTATGTTATTGAAATGCTTGGTATGTGTGGGATCTGACTATCTAGTTGTTTATCTTTAGTAGCCTCTCTTACCGGGAAATGTCTCCTAGTGTTTCCACTGAGCCATGGTAGCTTCCTACTGCTCCGGAACACTTAGGCTGGCCGGCATGTGTCCTTCTTTGTTCCTGTGTTTGTCCCTTCAGGGAAATGTCATGCGATGAATACCGGAGTCCTGTTAGCCCGCTACAGCCCGGTTCACCGGAGTCCTGCTAGCCCAGTGCTACAGCCTGGATTCACTCGCTGATGACCGACACGTTCGATGCTGGGTCATGGATGCCTGTCCCTGTAAGTTTGTGCCACTTTGGGTTTACGACTAGCCATGTCAGCCCGGGCTCCTTATCATATGGATGCTAGCGACACTATCATATACGTGTGCCAAAAGACGCAAACGGTCCTGGGCAAAGGTAAGGCGACACCCGTGGGAATACCGTGCGTGAGGCCGCAAAGTGATATGAGGTGTTACGTGCTAGGTCGATGTGGCATTGAGTCGGGGTCCTGACAATGCGGCACGACCGGCGCTGGTTTGGGCGGCTGGAGCAAGAAGACCAGAGGTTGAAGAAGCACTACGGCCGTTGGATGGACATCGTACGGTCACTAGAGCTAGAATCGTGCATATTGACTAAGTTGACAAATCCCTCCATCCCCGTCAACTAGTAGGCCCACAAGTTAGCCTCCCGCCAAGGTGGGTCCTAGATAGCAGGGGGAGTATTCATTTTTTGTGCGTAATAAGGAGGCACTTCCGATGGGTCCGAGCTGATAGCGGGGGGACGTTTTTTTTGCAAAATACGGTGGCCCGTCTGGTGGGTCCCAGCAGTCAGGGGGGAAATCATTTTTTTCACGAAATACGGTGGCCCGTCTGGTGGATCCTTGCTGTCAGGTGGAGGAATAATTATTTTCCGCGTAATAAGGAGGCACTTCCTTGCGGTTGTTGTGGACCTAGCTGTCAGCCTCTCCATGTAGAGTACTCTTCCGATTGAAGTCGGTCGTTGACCACATTGACCACGCCGCGCTGAGAGCACCACGGCGGTGGACGATGGTGAGGCCTAGGGAGGGGACGACGTGGAGCCGGGGAACACGTGGCAGTGGATGCCCACGCGGAGAGGAGTACGAGGGTTCACTGGTTCAGCTGCGGTGTGAGGCTGCCGTCGCTGCAAAATAACAGGCGGTGTGGGTGAGTGGAGGGATGGCCTGGTCAGTGGTGGGAGTATTATGGGGGCGGTGAGGCCTCCGTGGTAGTACAACCGGCCACGGGAGGCAGGAGCAGTCGGCACGACTGGCGCTGCTTTGGGCGGCTGGAGTAAGAAGACCAGAGGTTGAAGAAGCACTACGGCCATTGGATGGACATCGTACGGTCACTGGAGCTAGAATCGTGCATTTTAACTAATTTGACAAAGCTCTCCGTCCCCGTCAACTTAGTAGGCCCACTATACTGTGTCCCAGCTAGCAGGGGGAGTATTCATTTTTTTGTGCGTAATAAGGAGGCACTTCCTTATGTGCGAAGATATAGCTAGTAGGTCCAAGCTGTCAGCGGTGGTAACATTTTTTTCATGAAATACAGAGTCCCTTTCGGTGGGTCCCAAATGTCAGGTGGAGGAATCATTATTTTGCACGTAATAAGGAGGCATTTCCTTGCGTGCGGCCATGGACCCAGCTGTCAGCCTCTCCACGTACAGTCCACTTCAAATGCATGTCGGTCGTCGACCATGTTGATCACGCCACGCTGAGAGCACTAGGGCGGTGGATGACAGCGAAGCCTAGGAGGGGAACGACACAAAGCCAGGGAAGACTCGGCAGTTGTTTCCCACATGGAGGGGAGTACGACTGTACGAGGGTTTACTGGTTCATCTGCCGTCGCTGGAGAATATTAGCAGGTGTGGGTGAGTAGAGGGATGGCTAGGCCAGCAATGGGAGTATGGTGGGGTGATGAGGCCTGCGCGGTAGCACAGCCAGCCGCGGGTAGGAGGGAGCAGGCAGTCCGGCCGGCGCTTGTTTGACCGGCTGGAGCAAGAAGAGCAGAGATTGAAGAAGCACGACGGCCGTTGGATGGACATCCAATAGTCACTGCTTGTGTGCCAAACCTTTTTTTGGAAAGCCTCAAATCTGTGGAAAACAGCATACAGCCCGTCGTCTGCCTTTATTTCTAATAATTTACAGTCCATTTGCTAATTCTTAAGATTTTTAGTGCCCATATTCTTTTTGTTAGCATTATAGCCCATATTGTGGCCACGGTTAAAAAATTATACGAAATTTTGCATATTTCGATGCGGTCCGAACTGTTTTTAATCCCGAAATTTCGAGTCACATTCAAACTGATTTTAAAAATAAATGTATATCAATATAAAATCCAATAAATTGTCCACGCATAAAAACCAGTGCAATTTAAAATCTCGAAATGAAAAAAAGAAATTTGAAACTAGTTGCCGGTTTGATGTGTTTTAAAAATGTACAGCCCATTTCTCATTACTGATAGAACATTTTCTCGCCCAGCCGAATGAAGCTCTCCTCGTCTTGAAAGATTGGCCGCCCAACAGGCCTGAAAAAGCGACTTACTTGACAAATCACAAAAAAACTGGGCTAGCCATTTTCAAAAAGAAAAAAAAACGACGGGGCTGGTTTGTGGTAAACATAAAAGAAAAGGCTGTCCACACAGGCCAAAGTGCCCCGCACAGCCCAGTTGACACCCTGCTTCCATCTCAAAAATAAATTAGATAAATGCCACTCCAATTATGGCGATTCATAAAAATGCCACTGCAATTTCCAAACTTTGAAAAATGCCACTGCAATTTTTGCAAACTTTGAAAAACGCCACTACAATTTGCAAACTTTGAAAAATGCCACTCCAGACTTCGAAAAATGCCACTGGAAATGGCATGAAATGGCATTTTTCAAAGTTTTAAAATTGCAGTGGCATTTCTCGGAAACACCAAATTTGGAGTGGCATTTATCAAATTAACCCAAAACAAAAATAACTGGGCCAGCTGCTGGGTCACTGGTGTCAGCTGCTCCTTGTGCAATTCTCTCGTTGGCAGGTCCCTGCTGTCATCCTCTCCATGTACAATCATCTCTTGATTGTGTACGTGTCAACTTGTTAGGCCCACAAGTCAGCCTCTAAACCCATGGAGGACAAGTACAACCCATTTAAAAGAATAAAAGCCCATTCCATACATTCAAACGAAAAGTTCAACATTCAGAGCAAAGTAACAGGTCTGATCCACATATAGAATACTGAACTTCCACGTTGACAACCATCATAGCCAAGTTAACTGTCTACTCCCACTAATACTCTAGTAGCATACAAGTACTAACTTACTCCTAGCTAACTAGACGATGCCGACCGCCATCTGCGGTACACGCTAAACGCCGGCACCAGCGTCCTCCGCGTTGCCTCGGACTTGCCAGAGGTGCGATAGGGCGCGTTGCTCATGCGCGTTGGCCCTTTCCATGCCAACGTGTTCCACTGAAGCTTCGGCTTCTAAGCGGGAAACACACTTGACGAGATGGTAGTAAAAATTGGCATCGTGAACGCGTGCGTGCCCGACAACCTCCAGGGCTATTTGTCGGGCGCCGGCCTCCATGTAGTCGGCCCAGTTGTGGGCGCTCAGCTCGTGACTCAGAGCGTCGGTGCGCTGCTGCTCCATGTCCCGCTAGTGGTGTAAATCGGTGATACGCTGCTCCTCCACCAGGCGGTCGCGCTCCAACTACTCCTGCTCCTCTGCCAGGCGGTCGCGCTCCAACAAGTCCTCGATCTCTGCATTGCCATCTAAAGACCGATAGAATGCCTCCTCCCTCCATCTGCCGTCCGGTGAAAAACCGAACACTAGTTCCAGCGGTGACTGCCTCCGGCCTCGCCTATCGCGGATGGGCAGGGGCATGGCGAATGTAGCGAGAGTGAGGATAGGTGGTGAGCGACGTCGGGCCGGTGGGGGCTTATGAGGATATGGCGAGTTGGGTCACGGTGCCACCGGAGAAGGTCGGTAAACAGTACTTATAGGCGGAAGGTAGCGCGATGGTCATCGGAATTCAATGCATAAGCAGGCATGGCTTAGCATGCCAGCTTGCTGTGGAAAACTAGAGAAACTGAAATTATGACTGTGCCATCCCGTCCCATCCGTGCTGGGTCACACGCCGACATGACGGTCAAACGAGTGCACTCGAATCATCTCCCTCCTTGTTAATAATGATTCCACGGATTTAAAAGGCCCACAACAATTAAAGCGCATCTTTTTTCGCATCAGTTAGCTGCCTTAATTACGGCCGGCTGCATGCAGGCACTCAGAATCGCTCGCAGCCAGTACGCGGAGCAGCATGCAACGAGTCGCAGCCGAGGGCATGCATACAGCCACTTAAATCACTGGAATTAATTAGGCTTAAACTTCTGCATGCAGTTAATTATTGCCATGCCTTGGTCTTGCTGCTTTGCTCACGGGACTAATAAACCCGGACGGAGGGAGTACCTTGGTTTGTGAGATTTTTTAATTAAGCCCTACAAACCGGAAAGGAGGTACTAGTACGTGCATGATCCGCTATTTATTCGTGTAGGATCGAGTAGGTCGTTTCTAGAATTGGGCCCTACAAACTGGAAAGGAGGTAGTACGTGCATGATCTGCTATTTATCCGTGTAGGATCGAGTAGGTCGGATAGTGTACGTGTAGGATCAAGTAGGTCGGATGGTGTACGTGTACGATCGCATTAGTTGATGAACGTTAGCTGGGAGATAAGGCATTTGCCAATGTTTTTGCTGACAGTTTCTTCAGATTTGCATGGCATTTTCTTCAGAGCAGCTTGTCAGTTTCTTTAGAGGTAGGCATTTTTATTCAAAAAACTACCACTTCGGATCTTGCGTCGCAACTAAAACTGCCAGGAGCGCATTAGTAGGCTAGCTAGTGATCGATCAATAACTTGTAAACACTGAGCGAACAGAAATAAGGAACTGTTAATGCATCTCAATGATTCACAGATCATATACAAATATGTAGCTCCAAAAGCAAAGATCAGCCACTTCGGATCTTGCGTCGCAACTAAAACCAACTAGTACGATCCCCATACATAAGATCAACATGTTAATGCATCTCAATGATTCACAGATCATGTACAAATATGTAGCTCCAAAAGCAAAGATCTAGAAAAAACATCTGTTCTTCCTACGAACATGGATGATTCTCTTGGCCAACATTCAATACAGACTGAAAGACAAATTTGTTTGTGAAGTCTACAATTCCTCTTGCAAATGTAAGTGGTTTCACCAACAGCTGGAACCATCAGAATGAACCGCACATGATGGAGGAACATCCACTGCAATATGATTTGGTCTTCTCTCGATCACATGGCGAGACTATTTTCGGAATACAAACTTTAACTTAGGCAAAATTATGCCCATTGTATAATCATACCAAAGCAATGAAGCACCTAGTGTTGGCAAATAAATAGTACAATACTACTTTTCTGCAGTCCATGAAGTGACTATCCAATCTTTCTGTGTCTATTTTCAAATGGCACTGCATGCAGTGACTATACTATTATCTTGTGAAGTTCAACCAAAATTGCGGTCACTTTGTTTGTTTGCCAAATAGCAACGGGCAGACATCTCTGTCTGCACAAATATCAAGCAACTAGTAAACATATACCCCACCTTGTATTTGCGGTTTAAACATGTCTCTTCCGCTTAGCATCTGTCATACAGTCATGTTTTGCCCTGGAAAATTTCATATTGAATTAATTTATTGGTTCAGAGCAGAAATATAGCGCCTATTCTTCATCAGACCAAGGATATCCATGTTCGTAGTGATGGAAGAGGTGAAATTGATACAACCGGAATTGAGCATCCAATCACTGAATCATGTCCTGCACCTACAATGTAGGTCCGCCCTGCCAATAAATTCACATGCAAACCACTAGTATTACTATCTAATGACAGTACAAAAAGAGTAGCAAGATAGTAGCAAACCATGTACCTTCGTAATGAACAGCTCATAGTGCCACCAATTGGATATAAAGGTTTGGAAGAAAACATGCTCCTAATGTTGAACCAGTTGGACTTCTTGTACAGTTCCACTAAAATTGAGCATCCCTGTTTGCATAGATATTGAAAGTGTGATTACTGTAAAAATGACACTAGTTGAAGCATATACTCACAAATATAAGCATTCCAATTTCTTAATGGTAAAAGGTAGTAAGACTGTTTCTAACCACCTATTTGAAGGAATAAATAAGGCAACATCGGCTGATGTCAGAAATGCATATATAGTTCTTTCTGAAAGAATGATCGACTCCTAACCTTTCCTCTTCTTTTAAGCATATTTTGTGCAGTTCAACTAAAATAAAATGCCATCACCACCTTGACAATTTAGTAACACTGTACAAAAGGAAATGACTTAACATTACATCATGATGTCAGGTATGTAGTCGACAGGCATTAGAGACAAACATACAGACCTCCTCCGATAACATAATGAACATTAAATTTAACAAAGGTGTGACTAGATTTACCGGGATAATTTGAGTGAACTCTACACCCTCTGTTCCTTAATATAAGACGTTTTTGCGGTTTAATTTAAAGTACCCAAACATCTAGTATTTAGAAAAATAGGTAGTAGTTTTCTTGAGCACATATCTGGGAAAGCTTGCCACACTTTATTTATGTCCATACGCTAATGCAACACCATTCGAATACTACAAGTATACACTAATCCAGTGGCTAGTGCAACAGTAGAGAAGTTATTTTATTACAGGGTACAGTACAATGGTTTTGCTGAACAGATTTCAATAAACTCTAGCACTGGAAGATTTCTATAAGAATTAACAATACAAAATGTAAAGCTAACAAGTTTCAGCATTGGTATACTAGCTGTGCATGAGCATTAAACCAAATACAGAAGTCTGAAGGTAACTAGCATTATTAACTAATGACAGCATAAAAAAATTGCAAACCATGTACCTCCAAGGTAAATATCATTTCGAACTCGGGGTGACCTTAAAAATTGTTATCCTAATCTTGATAATCAATCAAACATAAAAACTTGATCGAACGAATCTAGAGAACAGTCGGAGGAGGAGGTGCCCACTGTTGACCTTTCCTCTTGTCTTCATAATTTTTTGTGCAATTTAACCAAAATAAAATGACATCAGTGCCTTGGCATTTTGCTGAAACTATACAAAAAAATTAACTTATCTCATGAAAGTGAGGTATGTAATCTATAAGCATTAACAGTGCAAAAATCTGAAGGTAGTAACAAGTTTCATCGTTGGTATACTGGTTGTGCAACAGCATTAGAATGCCTTAGCTGAAAAATCTTTAATACATCCACAATCAACAGCTAACCCTGAAATAATCTAGTGACATTAAATAGCATTGCTTAAATTTATCGGTGGCATTAGACTGAGTTCGGCATTAGTTAAAAGTGGCATCACTTTGTCAGTAGCATTGCTTGACTTGACTGCTGACGTTATATTAACAGCAAACAAGTGGCAGTAAGAGCACGGGAGGCCCATTCGAACAGTGGGCGCACTAGTACAATGTACCTCCACGGGCGCATAGAGTGGTGAGGGAGGTATGGTTGCCCAGAGCAACAAATATCCAGGCAGCATATGTGGATTACGTCCCATTTTTGTTCTCTTTAGCCACCTTTTTCCTATGTGAGGACAACAAACTGATCGACCTGGTCATTCTCTATTGCGTTGGCATGCCTTTCTACCCTTCTTCAACCAGGAGACACGAGACTCGTCCCTTATCTTCTGATTTTCCCCTTTTCAACCTAGATGCGGGTTTGATGCCTAGTTTGTTGGACAGTACAGTCTCCCTTACTTTCCTTATTCAACCCAGACATGGATTAGTCTGCACGAAGTAGGGGTTCCTTTAATAGTGCAAATTAATGTTTTCGTCTGCATGACCAGCAAAGGAGAGGATAGCAAATTGGGAAGATGGTGGAGTGGAAAAAGATCCACATGCAGCGACATGGCAGATGGGGCAATAGAACAAGGGTATGGTTCGAAAAGAGGTAGCATACCTGAGGGTCAGCGGGAAGTGGCTTCTCTCATGGTCGTCGTCCTCCGCACACACTATGGCAACGAGCTTGGGGACGGAGGCCATCCCGCGCGGGTGAGGGAGTCCTGGATTAGGGGGTATCCGGACAGCCGGACTATATACTGTGGCTGGACTATTGGACTGTGAAGATACAAGACTCAAGACTCCGTCCCGTGTCCGGATAGGACTCTCCTTTGCGTGGAAGACAAGCTTGGCAATCCGGATATTATGTTTCCTTCTTTGTAACCGACTCCATGTAAACCCTAGCCCTCTCCGGTGTCTATATAAACCGGAGGGTTTAGTCCTTAGAGACAGGATCATAATCATCATATCATAGGCTAGCTTCTAGGGTTTAGCCTCTACGATCTCGTGGTAGATCAACTCTTGTAACACTCATATCATCAATATCAATCAAGCAGGAAGTAGGGTTTTACCTCCATCAAGAGGGCCCGAACTTGGGTAAACATCGTGTCCCTTTCCTCCTGTTACCATTAGCCTAAGACACACAGATCAGGACCCCCTACCCGAGATCCGCCGGTTTTGACACCGACATTGGTGCTTTCATTGAGAATTTCTCTGTGTCGTCGCTGCAAGGCTTGATGGCTCCTTCAATCATCAACAACAGCATGGTCCAGGGTGAGACTTTTCTCCCCGGACAGATCTTCGTGTTCGGCGGCTTCGCACTGTGGGCCAATTCGCTTGGCCATCTGGAGCAGATCGACAGCTACGCCCCTGGCCATCAGGTCAGGTTCAGAAACTTGAACTACACGGCCGACATCCACGGAGACTCGATCTTCGACGAATTCGGCCGACATCCGAGGATGGGTGGATGGACCCTGCCCCAGAGGCCGCACACTCATCGGCGGCAGAGGCTAACACGGGCTTCACCCCAAAGGAAGCCTGTGACACCGGTCCCCCGGACTCGTATCCGGCTGTAGGTTCCGGTCCGCGCACCTCCGAGCCCGCCGAATCTGGTTGGGCTCCGGTAATGGAGTTCACCGCTGCGGATATATTCCAGCACTCGCACTTTGGCGACATGCTGAACTCTTTAAAGTCTCTCTCTTTGTCAGGAGACCCTCGGCCGAACTATGTCCAGCCCGAGTGGGAGGCAGGCGACAAAGGAATTCGTTGCCCACCCACCACCCACTTCATTGCCATGGTTGATGATTTAACCGACGTGCTCGACTTCGACTTTGAAGACATTGACGGTATGGACGACAATGCAGGAGAAGAACAGGAACCACCGCCCACGGGGCGGTGGACAGCCACCTCCTCATATGATATATATATGGTGGACACTCCGAAAGAAAACAATGGTGATGAGGCAATGGGGAATAACCCCTCAAGGAAAAAAGCAAAGCATGGGCATCGTTGGCGTCGCTACAAGCCTCGCCTCAGCAATACCAGCACAAGTGACGAAAATAGTCCGGATGGTGCCGAAGATGAATACAACCCCGATCAGCCTGCCTTCGAGCAGGCCGAACAGGAAGATGGGTAGGGTAGCCCAGACGAACAGGCGACAGATGGATATCCGGAGGAGGACAACTACATGCCCCCCTCCGAAGACGAGATTAGCCTCGGCGATGACGAGTTCGGCGTGCCTGAGGACCCCGTGGAGCAGGAGCGCTTCAAGCGCCGGCTTATGGCCACTGCAAGAAGCCTGAAAAAGAAGCGGCAGTAGCTCCAAGCTGATCAAGACCTGCTCACGGACAGATGGACTGAAGTCCTGGCAGCTGAGGAATATGGAATCGAGCGCCACACAGCTGACCGGCCACCTCGTGGCTGAGATAAAACGGCGTATCAGCCCGAATACCAGCCCGCACCCCCACGCCAATACACTACGGTCCGGGGCAATAGGAAGGACCTGCAAGATATACTGGAAAACAAGGCAGGCTAGCCGAGATCGATCTACGGATCGCGAGGGCGCGCCCCAATACGTGACGATGATCGTCATGCCGGATACACTATCAACAAGTCCGGCCGGGCCGAATACAGCCAACCAGAATCATTCAAACTCCGTAGCCACATAGCCCGGCATAGGGGCGCCGCACACCCCCTCTGCTTCACTGACGAAGTGATGGATCATGAATTCCCAGAAGGGTTCAAGCCCGTAAACATCGAATCATACGATGGCACAATAGACCCCGCAGTATGGATCGAAGA
Organism: Triticum timopheevii; assembly: GCA_963921465.1. Taxonomy (NCBI): domain Eukaryota; kingdom Viridiplantae; phylum Streptophyta; class Magnoliopsida; order Poales; family Poaceae; genus Triticum; species Triticum timopheevii. Next base: position 244,814,074 of record OY997262.1, on the reverse strand, counting down.
TTTCCTTCTCCACATTCACATGGCCCGTGGCGACGATCTACACGCCATCAAATACCTTCCCCTTAAGCTCAAAGGACCGGAACGACACTGGCTAAACAGCCTACCAGTGAATTCCATTGGCAGGAAAACCTAGAGGATGCATTCCTCGACAACTTCTAGGGCACTTACGTGCGACCACCGGATGCCGATGACTTGAGCCACATTACCCAACAGCCTGGAGAGTCATCCAGGAAATTCTGGACTCGGTTCCTCACCAGAAAGAACCAAATAGTCGACTGTCCGGACGCCGAAGCCCTGGCGGCCTTTAAGCATAATATCCGTGATGAGTGGCTCGCCCGACACCTCGGACAGGAAAAAGCAAAGTCCATGGCGGCCCTCACGACTCTAATGACCCGCTTTTGCACGGGCGAGGACAGCTGGTTGGCTCGCAGTAGCACCACGCCGATAAATTCCGGCACCTCAGATGTCCGCGACAATAACGGCAAGCCACGGCGCAATAGGCATAAGCGACGGAACAACGGCGACAACACTGAAGACACAGCAGTCAACACCGGATTCAGCGGATCCAAATCCGGTCAGCGGAAAAAGCCGCTCAAAAGAAACAATCAGGGACCGTCCAGTCTGGACCGCATACTTGAATGGTCGTGCAAAATTCATGGCACCCCGGATAAGCCAGCAAACCACACTAACAGAGACTGTTGGGTGTTCAAATAGGCCGGTAAAATAAACGCTGAAAACAAGGACAAGGGGCTGCACAGCAATGACGACGAGGAGCCCCGGCGTCCGAACACGGGGGGACAGAAGAAATTTCCTCCATAGGTGAAAACGGTCAATATGATCTATGCCACCCACATCCCAAAACGGGAACGGAAGCGAGCACTTCGGGACGTCTACGCGATGGAGCCAGTCGGCCCAAAATTCAACCCATGGTCAGCCTGTCCGGTCACCTTTGTTCGGAGGGATCACCCTACCAGCATCCGTCACGGTGGTTCAGCCGCATTGGTCCTAGACCCAATCATCGATAGATTCCACCTTACACGATTACTTATGGATGGCGGCAGCAGCCTGAACCTGCTTTATCAGGACACAGTGCGCAAAATGGGCATCAACCCGTCGAGGATCAAGCCCACCAAAACTACCTTCAAATTTGTAATTCCAGGAGTAGAGGCCCGTTGCACGGGCTCTATAACATTGGAAGTGGTCTTCGGATCTCCGGATAACTTCCGAAGCGAAGAGTTAATCTTCAATATCGTCCCTTTCCGTAGTGGTTATCACGCGCTGCTGGGATGAACCGCATTCGCTCGATTCAATGCGGTACCACACTATGCATACCTCAAGCTCAAGATGCCAGGACCTCGCGGGGTCATAACAGTCAACGGAAACATGGACCGCTCTCTCCGTACAGAAGAGCATACTGCGGCCCTCACGGCGGAAGTACAATGCGGCCTTCTCCGGAAAACCACCAATCCGGTGACAACAACCCCAAACACCGTCAAGCGAGTCCGGAGTACCCCGTAACAGGATCGCCAGGCACTCCAAGAGCGCGACTAGCAGTCCGGCCTCCGCTACAGCCCCATCAAGGTAGCATTCATGCCGCGCGTACACAATTACGCACTAAAAATACCATGGGCATAGGCGGAGGCACAATAGGGACTCGGTCAACAGTGCGGCTCAGCCGCAACATACTTCAATAACCCCCCTTTATCTTTCAGGATACTGCTTTCGGGCAGCCTCTTCAGAAGAGCCGGATGGTCGGACTTGCACAGGAGAGAAAACCAAGGAGGCAAAAGGCTTTGCGCACAAAGGGAATACCCAGGTGGAATATGTTCACGATCGTTATACCTGTTTTATATACCTACATGCAGCCCGCCCTTGGATAGGACATGTCAAACAGTCCTATTTACTTCTGCTTAATGCATTCATTGTACACATACGCCTTAGACGTATTATTCATCAATGGGAGGTAATATACAGCGTCAGCTTATTATTCCTATTTTCCCATTTTTCCTATAAATGTTTATTTAATATTGCATCCGTACACCTTGGTATGTTCAGTTCGCCAGGGGCTTCTTACGGCGCCACATAATGCGGCAAGACAAGTCCGAACACTTTCAACAGTGCGGCACCCCGAACTTATAGCATTATATGCATCATCTCCGAATCATGTCTTGGGTCAATAGTTGGGTTTGCCCGGCTCCCTTTTTTGGTACCTTACGTTCCGTTATATCGGCTAAGGTAGCGTAGGGAGAACTACTGTGATTGTGTTCCGGTTCTTCTGTACGAGCACCTCAGTAGAGAAAGCCGAAAACTGATCGGTATGATGCGGCGAGAGCTGGTCGCTGTTCGAGAGGTCTTAAAATCCTTAAAGATTTTTTCCGCTTTAGGCGAGGAATCGGCCTCGTCCGATTTAGGCGTATATAGCGCCCCAATTCAGCTTTCCGAATTCTAGGGGCTTCACCGAAATTTAAAATTATAGACTTCTATGGCTAAGTGAAAGTTATAAAGCCGCATACTCCGATTGCCTTGTTCGTTGCGCCAAACACCTCCTTCAGGGACCAAAATTTTGGATAAAGAGTGTCTGGGTTTTTCCAGGAACACCCCGGTACTAGTTATGTGGGGGCGGAAGCCGACGACTGGCCTACTTTCGGAATTTTATAAAAAGCCGCACAGAAGGTAATATTTTAAATCAAAAAGCGCTATATAGCGCAAGTAACTTCGTATTTATATTACAACAATGACAGAAGTACATTCACTCAAAGATCGTGTCCTTGGTACATTCATCGGCCACGAGACGAGCACCTTCCATAATGCCATCATAATATTTTTCGGGACAGTGATGCGCCTTGCCCTCCGGCGGTCCATCCTTCACTAGCTTCTCCGCATCCAGCTTGCCCCAATGCACCTTCGCACGAGCAAAGGCTCGGCGGGCACCCTCAATGCAAACGGATCGCTTGATCACTTCAAGCTGCGGTCAGGCATTCACCATCCGCTTTATCAGGCCGAAGTAGCTAGCAGGCAGGGGCTCACCAGGCCACATTCGGACTATGAAATTTTTCGTAGCCACTTCGGCCTCCCTGTGGAGTTCAACCAACTGCTTCAGTTGGTCACCCAGAGGCATCGGGTGTTCGGCTCCAGCATACTGGGACCAGAACAGCTTCTCCATTGAGCTCCCCTCCTTGGCACGGTAGAACTCCGTAGCATCAGACACGCTGTGTGGCAGATCTGCGAATGCCCCTAGAGAGCTCCAAATCCGAGTAAGTAAAAGAAACGTCTCCGCCACATGCTTGCTTTGCATAAAGAATGTCTTACTCGCCGCTATCTTCTTGGCCGCATGGATTTCCTGCTGGGCCTTTTTGGCTTCGGCCTTGGCATCTTTCATACTCACAAGGGCCTTTGCAAGCTCAGACTCCTTCGTCCTAAGGTCACGCTCCAAGGACTCGAACTTCTTGCCGAGCTCCTGGAGCTCTTGCTGTATCTCGCCCACCCTGGCATTCTGCTTTTCGCGCTCAATGCGCTCCATGGCCGCCTTGTCTTCGGCCTCAGACAGCGCTTTCTTCAGGGACGCCACTTCGGTTGTGGCCCCAATTTCAATATCATGACGCTTTAGAATCACCAATTTTCTCTATTATTTATGATATGCAAACGGGGTATCACTCACCTTTGTTCTCTTCGAGCTGCCTCTTCGTGAGGACGAGCTCTCCCTGTGCCTGCTCCAGGTCCTGTTTAAGTCCGGTGACCTCGGCCGTGCGGGCAGCAGCGGCAAGCAGCACCGCCTGCTTATTCACTTGCACACCTACTATTAGACTCCTGTGGATTATAATCGACTTTCTGTTTGGCTTTTCGTTCCGAACACCAAATAGAGTATCAGGGGCTACTACCTATCAGGTGATAATTTCACACATTTTTGATTCCTTACCTCAAAGCCTGTCAAGAGGCTGGTGCATGCTTCGGTTAGTCCGCTCTTAGCGGACAGAACCTTCTGAATCACCACACTCATAATAGTACAGTGCTCTTCATCCATGGAAGCGCCGCGAAGCACTTCCAGCAGACTATCCGAGGCCTCTGGCGTAACGGAAGTCATTGGCACGGACGGCTCGCCCTCCTTAGCAAGGGGCTGCCTGCCCGAATCCGGAACCATTGGAGGTTCCGGTACAGTGTCCGGCTGGGAGCCCGGCTTGCTGCGGCTCTCCTCGGCACAATCCACGGGGATCTTATGCCCTGTATACCCGGCGTCTGGGATTTCGCCTTGGGGCATCTCCAGAGTCACCTCCCCCTGCTCGGGGAACCTTTGTGACAACACCTCCGTGTCGTCCGCGGGCCAAGGGGTAGTGGCCGTCGGGAGCGAGTTCATACCTGAATCACTCAAGGACCCATCTGAAGAGGATACCTCAGGATGGACCCTGGCCGGACTGCATATACATGTTCGGTGTTATAACAGACAATGAAGCGAAGTCGCACTAAAGTACAACAGAGTGCGGATACTTACAATCTTACTAGGGGCTTCCCCCTGGGCGCCACTCCTCCTAGCTATAGGCGGCCGTGATGGAGTAATCCAGAAGGGACGCCTTTCCCTTCTTGGGCGTCCTAGCCTCCCCCTCCGGGGAGGCTCTCCTCTTCTTCTCCTCCCTAGTGTGGGGAGGCAGAGTTTCCTCGTGATTCCCCCCGCCTCCACGAGAGGAATTTGTCTCATCATCTTCGGACGACGAGGGTATGACGACCTTGCGCCGGGGACCCTTCCTGGTCCCCTGGGCCGCCTTCTTAGGCCCCTCGTCCTCTCCGGATGGGGCGGCCCTTTCCTCTTCCTCCTCCCCTTTGGGGGAGGAGTGTGCCTCCTCATCTTCGGACGAGCCATCCGGTACGACCTTACGCCGGAGACCCTTCCTGGTCCCCGGGGTCTTCTTTTCGGCCTTCTTTGCCGGCGCCTTGTAGGGCGCCGGGACTAGCATCTCCGTCAGGAGAGCATCTGCTAGACCTTCTGGCAGTGGAGCCGGACAGTCAATCCGCTCCGCCATCTCCACATACTCCTGATTAAATACACACAATGACTTAAGATCCTCCCGTGAGTACACTGGGAAAAACTACATCCGGTGATAGTCAGAAAACTCGCTGGACGGGGGAGCCGTGTGGCGTGAAGTCCATGGTCCTCGGATGTGGGAGGAGGTATTTCAGAGGCCTTGAACACCACCTTCCATGCGTCCTTGTGTGTCATGCTGTAGAGCTCTCGAAGTACCTGGTGTTCGGCCGGGATGAACTCCCACAGATTAAATGCCCGTCTTTGGCACGGAAGAATCCGACGGACAAGCATGACTTGGACCACGTTGACAAGCTTGATTTTCTTGTCCTTCATATTCTTGATGCAGTTCTGAAGTCCGGTCAGCTCCGCAGGTTCGCCCCAGGCCAGGCCCTTCTTTTCCCAGGAGGTGAGCCACATGGGAATTCCAGATCGGAATTCGGGGGCCGCTGCCCAGTTGGTGTCGCGTGGCTCGATGATGTAGAACCACCCCGATTGCCACCCTTTCACGGTCTCTGCGAAGGAGCCGTCAAGCCAGGTGACGTTGGGCATCTTGCCCACCATGGCGCCTCCGCACTCCGCTTGCTGGCCGCTCACGATCTTCGGCTTCACGCAGAAGATTCGTAGCCACAAGCCGAAGTGAGGCTTGATGCGTAGGAAGGCTTCACACACGACGGTAAACGCCGAAACATTGAGGACGAAATTTGGGGCTAGATCATGGAAATCTAGCCCGTAGTAGAACATGAGCCCGCGGACGAAGGGATGAAGCAGAAATCCCAGTCCACGGACGAAGGGGGCGAGAAACACGACCCTCTCGTGGGGTTCCGGAGTTGGAATGATCAGCCCTGCATCCGGTAGCCGGTGCGCGATGTCTGCGGCCAAGTATCCGGCCGCCCGGAGCTTCACAATATGCTCCTCCTTCACGCTGGAGGCCACCCACTTGCCTCCTGCTCCGGACATGTTTGGTTGTGCGGAGGAGGCATGCACTAGGGCGTTGGAGCTCGAGGAGGCAAGAATGGATAATCAAAGGAGGAAGAAGCCATGGGTGAAAATGGGGAATCCCTATCCCTTTATAGAGGCGACGAGAACGGTGCGCCTCCCCACTTTCTCATTCAGAATCACTTATTTCCCAAGCGCCACGATTGATGGTGCGGTTGGGTTACCCATACCCGTATTGATGGGAATCCCGTGATAAGGGGACATGATCTCTACTTTGACAGGACGTGCCGAGGAAACCGCCTCGCAATATGCGCTATGGCAGGTTGTGGGAAAATGGTTCGAATAATGACCCGACCGTAGTGTCATGTCACATTGTCTAAAGTTGTCAGCATATTACATTTATGAAATATCATTCTCTCTACGGTGGTATGTGAAGATCATCTTGCAGACCCGGACACGGTTTAAGTGTTCGATAATTACTTTGGAGTATTCAGAAATGGAGCCCGCCTTGCAATGCTGAAGACAAAACTGCGTGTCGGACTCATCGTCATTGAAGCCTGGTTCAGGGGCTACTGAGGGAGTCCTGGATTAGGGGGTATCCGGACAGCCGGACTATATACTGTGGTCAGACTGTTGGACTGTGAAGATACAAGTCTCAAGACTTCGTCCCGTGTCCGGATGGGACTCTCCATTGCGTGGAAGACAAGCTTGGTGATCCGGATATTATATTTCCTTCTTTGTAACCGACTCCATGTAAACCCTAGTCCTCTCCGGTGTCTATATAAACCGGAGGGTTTAGTCCTTAGAGATAGGATCATAATCATCATATGCTAGCTTCTAGGGTTTAGCCTCTACGATCTCGTGGTAGATCAACTCTTGTAACACTCATATCATCAATATCAATCAAGCAGGAAGTAGGGTTTTACCTCCATGAAGAGGGCCCGAACCTGGGTAAACATCGTGTCCCTTGCCTCCTGTTACCATTAGCCTAAGACGCACAGATCGGGACCCCCTACCCGAGATCCGCCGGTTTTGACACCGACAGTGGGCGCTAGGTCTGAGAGGACGGCCTTGTCGTCAGTGCGTGACCTCGCTCGCCGGCGACGAGTGCGTCAACACTGCATGTCGTTTTCTTCCCCGGTGGATCTGTGACCACCAGTGAGGAAGGAGAGAGAGGCCGTCTTTTTTAGATCTGGAGAGAGGGTGATAGTGTGAGAAGCAAGTGGGCAGCCCTTAGCAAGAAAGCGCTGAAGCTCCAGCCTATATATCTTTTTTATACTACTAGTACTAGAGTGGAGTAGTGGTAGAGTAGTTTATATTTTCTCTGCATACAGTACCAGTTAGTCATGCTTCAAAACTGAACGGTACGCCATTAAAAAATAAAGGTCGATAACTAATGCGGCACCTCGGGCCAACGCGGCCAGATCTCATTTTGCACGAGAAATTACACACCATGTTTCGTTGACATGTGGTCCCGTTCCAACATGTCAGTGAGACGACGGTGAGTCCTTTTCTACTAGTATTTCCGAACGGACGTGTAGGCCGGGGCACCTCTTCATGTACCATGGCAAACTAGCAACCGTCCACCAACTCTTCGCATTTCCCTCTCGATTTGGAACTGCTGTCGCACGCTTTTCCTCCCTCCTCCATTTGCCTTCACCCTTCCTTCTGCCATTGTTCGATCGTCTTCTCCATTTAGGGAACAGGCCGGAAACGACCCTGTTATTCTTGCCCCGATCTGAAAGATGACGTGGTGGAGGAACTCATTGATTGGTGCGATGTCATCACCTCAGCTAGCATGGCAGGTTCGTTCAAGACCATTCTCGACTCAACTAATAACATCATTACAAGGAACCCAAGGGTCCAGGAGCGGTTTGATCTCCCCTATCTTCTTCGTTGTGACCCTGCTGACTGGCGCAGGGACGACGAAGGTCTCGCCTTGTGCAAGTTGATGCCTCTTGATAATGATATGTATGATGTTAAGATGCCATCGCTTGAGGGCAAGGCTTGGGCAGGCGCAAATGGAGATTGGGTTGTTTATATTGGGTACAACTGCGGGTGGGAACTTGTGAATGTGTACACTCATCACCGGGTTCCACTTCCAAAAATCTCAGCAGACTGCTCAGAGGTTAAGCACACCGGTATTCTATGCATGTTCAAATACGATCACGGTGACTGTCTTCTATGGAAGATAGCAATTTGTCGAGTTCCCAACCGCTCTTGGCATTACAGGAACTATGTAGTTGTTGCTATCTTTGACAAGCTTGTTGCCGTCCTTCGTGGTTCGACTGGATGGATATTGCTCAAAAATCAGTTTCTGTACATGAATGTGTACTGTGATGCAATTCAATACGAGGGTCTTGTGTTTGCTTCCACCACTCATGGCACTGTTTTTGCATGGGACCCTCGTAGTTTCGGTACGTTTGTCTTCCACCGTAATTATAATTGTTTCATCCACATGCATGTGGGTTAGCAAGTTTCCCTTTACTAATTAACCTTCTTCTTGTGTTTCCAAGGTCCTATGAACATTCCACCACCTATACTTGAAAATTTTTATAACCAAGGGGGAGATGATGATTGTGATGATCACGAGCATGAGGACGAGAAGGGCCCATATAGTCAGTGGCGCCTGGCAACTTATTCCGATGGATCACCCCTTCTTGTCTGTATACAAACCACTGCTAATGTTACTACTAAGGAAGCAGGTGTTGTCTCCGATTGTCGCACTCTCCGGACCTATTCCAACACCCGTTGCATGGTATTCGGGATGGACACTAGTGTGCTAGCGCCAACACCTTCTCCCTGGTACAGTATTCATAGTCTTGGAGAAAACTCGCTCTTCCTTGGACAAAACTATCCAATGATGGTGAAAGGCGATCCAACTGCTGTTGACACAACGTTACTAGTACCATTTATGAGAAGCAACTGTATCTATACCTCAGATATTTTGTTGGTTCCCTACCCTGGTTCTGATATAGTAGGCCGCTTCAGCCTGGATGATTAGTCCCGCGTTGGTCTCGAGATTGACAATAGATGGCCCTTCCGAGAGAATCACTTGTGGTTCAAAGCAAGCGTTTCCAACGCTGAGGATTGGTTGAGTTGAAGTTCATTACATTGCTTATTATTTGTTGTGTGATGAAAACTTTAGTATTTATAATGTATCCTTGTTGTCATTGTGGGTTGATGACCTATTGTATGTAATAAAATGATATGCCTGGGATAAACTTACTAAATTTATGAATGGCTTTCGAGTCGCTTCTCTGAGTGAGTGTTGCGACGAGGCAAAAAATATTTTCTGAATACATACTTGTACGTGCATTGCAACAGGTTATCGGATGAGGCCAATCAACAATAGTACACTTTTTGTACTAGCTTCACATGCTTCGCGCGTCGGGTGGGTGCTTTTACTGTAGCTGCGAATCCCATCATCCTAGGTCCTCGGATGAGTCCAGTAGAAATTGCATTCTGATGTTTGGGTTCAAACTTTCAGAACTGCTGCACTATCTCTACTTCTATGTATACGTAATACAACAAGTTTTAAACTTGAGACCAGCCACCCACCCTCACAAAGAACACTTTTTAACCTAGCACAGACTCCAGGAAATTTTGCCATAGTGTGAGGTGGGCCATATGTTAATGTGTTTGATGTACGTAACCAGCACCTCGAATCCTCGATACTACTACTATAAGTAGTAGGAGTAGTAGGGTGGCATGGGCCAGAACAAGCATTCACGTCCAGGAGTACAGCACACGCCACCGGCACGACTTCCATATGACAACATATTTCTTGGAGTCCGTGCTACTTCAATCTCTTCAACCTCGTCGTTTCTCTAACTCAGCCATCGTGCGGCAGGCGAGGTGGGGTTTTGCAGATAGTCGGTTTCCTCAATTGCGGTCCCACTTGTAAGGCCAACTCCAACGCACGACCCCAAACAGACCTCCATTTTGCCCGGATTCTGTCCGTTTGGGTAGGGCAATGGGGTCGTGTCCGGGCCATTTCTCGGATGCGGTGGCCGTGCGCCGAACGCGCGGACGCATCCCGGCCGCGTACATTTTTCTTTGCAAACACATATCTTTTTTTCATCATTGATTTTTTGGTACCTGGAAATACATCACCAAAATTTGACTAGAAAAGCAAGACCAAAGAAAACAAGAACCACAAGATGCATTTTAGAAGATATCCAACTTCCATAACTGCTCCTGTAAGTTGGATTAGTGCCTTCTCAACGCATTCATTGTTGATCTGTGGAGGCTCGATCTTGTGTGCTTCTTTCTTCTTCGAGTGTAAAGAAGTAGACGTTGCTTCCTCGCATCTAGTCTCATGTCTAGCCTCTATTCTATCAACAAGTGCACCAGTCTCATCTATAGCCTCTATGCTAGCTAAAAGTGCTAGACATCTACTAAATTGCACTCTATCAATATATCGATGTATTCGTCTTCCCAATACCAAAACTTGCATCCATTCTACACAATAAAATTTTAAGTTAGCACAACTAGTCTAATCCGAGAGCACAACCGAAGATTTGGTCAGGTTCTTCCTCCTTTTGACGACACATGGGACATCCAGCATCCAGGTCGTGTCATGCAAGAAAATAGAGTGGTAGTTGAAGCCACGTGATGTGCATCTTGGATTAAACTATAAACAGAATCTTACTACTCTTGAGTAACTCCAAAAGTGGCCACCGAAGATATTTATTGGATTTGTTTTTCATAACCAGCACCTCGAGGTGAACGATGTGCAGGTTTAGTGGGTCCTCTTGCGTTTTCACTAACATGTGGGACCGCATATGAGCAAACAGACAATGGGCTCCGGGCGTCCGCTGGCTGGCTGAGAAGAGAGATAGAGGAGGGTTGAGCACGGACTCCAGGAAATTTGTTCTACGTAACCAGTACCTCGATATAGGCTCGATATAGTGGAGTGGCATGGGCCATAACTAGCATTCACGTCTAGCAGTACGGCACACGCCACTCACACGAGTCCCATCCGACACCAATTTTCTTGGAGTCCATGCTACAACCATCTCTTCTCCCTCATGTTTTCTCAGCCATCGCGTGGTGGGCGGGGTGGGCGCTTGCTGACAGTCGGTTTGCTCAATTGCGGTCCCACTTGTAAGTGAAAATGCTCCAACGCACACATTCCCCCTTGAGCGGCGTGCCGGACCAACCGTGTCGGGGTGCAACGCGAACACGAGAGGCTTTTCCTTTTGAACTTGTAACTTGTAAAATTTGGTTCTGCTCCATGGCGCAACCGATAGATAGAAATAACGATTTTCCCTAGAGTAATGAGAAGTTAGGTTCTGGCGCGGTTCATGCATGGAGTACGTACACAAATTATGAACTTGATGCAAAAGGTAAGATAATTACTAGTAGTACCATATACTACTACATGGATTTGACGAAAAGATAAAAATACATACGGATCCATCAACGACATCCTCACGCCCTAGTGCATCGGGTCACCAACCGACGTGTGAAGAGCAGCGGCGTTGGTGGCAAGCTCAACGTGCTTCTGAACAATGCCGTCCAAGGTTGCCCTACGGTCCAAGAAGTCCAGCGTCCTATCGTCCTCCTATTGCATGTAGTAGTCCTTGTGGACGATTTGCGTGTAGACGTGGGTGATTATGTCGATGGTGTCTTGCTGCGGCAGGCGCTGCGCGGCGAGCGCGACCTCGAGGTGTACATTCTCCGGCGTGATGGCGGGCAGTCGCAGGGCCACCAGTGCGTCGAAGAGGTTGTCACCATAGTGGCCGTTGAGGGTGGCAGGCATCACAGAGCCTGGGCGCGTCGGCTAGAGGTGTACGTCGAAGTCGTCCGCGAGCTTCTTGACGATGGTGAACTTGTCGAGGAAACCGACGAGGACCTTGTTGAACAAGGAGACGAAGTTGTCGTCCAAGGGGCCCCTCGCCCTGGTGGCCTCAAGCACTACCTGGAGACGTTCCTCGGTGCTGGGCCGCAGGACGGTGTCGTGGACCATCTGGCATAGCCGGCTGATGCTCGCGCTCGTCGCCTCCATGGGTCTAGCTTAGCTTCTAGTCAACTGATCTTGCGATTCGAGTGATCACTCTTGCCCTTGGTTAGCGTGCGTAGGTGCGTAGGATTTCGTACTAGATTGGACTGGCGGGGAGCCTTTATATGAGAAGTGCAGACTGCGTTGAATTCACGTGCGTGTTGGCCATCTACTCCTCGGCCCTCTACTACACCTGACTTTGGTTGTATGATAGGTGGGCCAGCCACCCGTTGGGCCCACGTGTCATTCACCCAAAGGCAGTTGCAGTAAGTCAATGAAGCTGCGTCCCCTCCGTTCCGGTGCAGTATAGTCATCTCATCGGACCTCTAGTTGGGGACAAAGGAGAGAAGTTTGATGCTTACTGGTTTATTGGTCCCCTTTACATTTTGTGCCAAGTTTTGACCTTTGATTTAACTAATAAAATGTTAAAGCATGTAAACAAAAATGTTGTGTAAGTCACCTTACGAAAACCAAATAATCCCAAAACACTTAGGCACGGTACATTAACTCCCTCCTCGTTTCTTATTTCGTGACATATCAACCAATGAGAGATGTGGGCCGTGCATGCTTTCAATGACTTGAGACTACCAAACATGACATGTAGTGTTTAGTTCATTGCATGTAATCCTATTAATTAGCAAAAAGACATTAAGTTCTCTCACCGATAGGAATAAAACAATACACCATGTATTTATTTACAGAGGGAGTAGTACATTTTTTGTGACATGCATTACTAGATATTGCTAGTCAAATACTAAAATCCAGATGGACGTGGTAGTACTCCTAAATCCAGATGGTGGTGCTAGTAGTACTAGTAGTAGTACTACCAATGTAGTAGCACTGTACTACCCATTGGTCAAATTATTACATGTTGCTCCTCACAGTGAAGTGACAAGACCATGCGCCAGAGATGACACCTGAGTATAGGCGCTGTGTTCGGCATACCATAGTTAGCCTCACCGTCCGCAGTCACTATCATCATGGCTGTAGAGCTAGCCTGCTTACAACTAGCCGTATTCGACATAATTTCCCGTGCGTAGATGCCCGTGCATTGCATGGAACTCCAAGATTGGGGTGGATGATGCCGACAATGGCCATCGCGCCAGATTTTTCCATGGCCTTCTAGATGTGGTGGGGAGGAGATAAGGCTGATTGTGAGAGACAACGAGTTGTTTATAAATAGGGAACAAGTGCGGGCATCTTTTTGCAAAAATGGAGAAGTTCGATTTGTATGCGTCAGATCTAGATCCGACGGCTATTGGTGAAAGATGGGAGGCACAACATCATCACCAACTCAGGACCTTTTGATTCATAGGATTTTGAAAACGTAGGAATAGGACACGGCAATATTACAAGTTTCAAACTGATATTACAAATGTTAGGTGTAATGCTGCACCTACGAAGAGGGAATTACTAGGAAGTTTACGTAAGAACTTTCGTTACTTTAGATGGATGCAGCCATATCGTACAAACTAAAATCCACCAAGTTACTAATGGGCAAATAAGTTTTCGAGTCTCTGGCCACATGATGTTTCAAAAACAAATTTAGCTTCTGCGGAGACTTTGTCATTTAGGCTTAGACGCTAGCGGTGATCAGCACGCCATTCATTGTGGCGCCAGAGAACGCCAAACCTCATTACCTTGAGCACACTTGCCTCCAGAACAAATAACCTGGCCAATTTAATCTCAGATGTGCTGCCTCAGTAGTCGATCAAATCAGTTTCTGTATGATGGAGATCAAGACATTCGATGAGATTGTTATAGTGCAGCACATTTTTCACTTTTGGGTCTTTTTTAATCTGCAAAGGAATAGAACATATTAGAGAAGCTGGCTGTATAAGATTGTCGTGTCATCAAGAGGTACTAATATCATTCGCTCATACGATAGCGTTGGCTGGCTAGTGATATTTTTTCACTCTCTCTCTCTTTCTCTCTCTCTCGCTCTCTCTCTCTCTCTTTCTGTTTCCTCTCATTTACCTAGGAGCACGTGAAGAGCTTGTTCATTTGTTGCCTTCCACTATGTGGCTGATGCCATATTTCGCAAAAGTATGCCACATAATACGCATCGGTGTCAAATCAAAAGATTTTGTCACCGATATCGCGATGTGAGAGAGTTGGCACCGCTGTGCACACAGACCCACATGTATAAACAAATCAATTAAACCAACTACACCAGCCTCTCACTCTCCCAAACAAGTTTTTTTATTGCCTCAGTCCTCTCTCTCTCCCACGCAATTGTTTTTTCATTGCGTGAGTTAATTTGGCACCGGAGCAAACTAGGTGATCCAGATTGGGGCACTAGGTGAGCAATGGAGGGGCATCGATGCCAAATGCATCACAAGTGAATTTGGCACGTGTTTTGTCCTACATAGTGGAGGGCCGTTATAGCCCACTTTTGTACTACCTCGTATTTAGTATAAAATTTTGACCATAGATTTACCTAAGAAAATGCCAATGCATGTCACTAAAAATTACACCATTTGAAATTATGTTCAAATACGAATCCAACGATATAGTTCTTAGTGACATGCATTAACATTTTGTCAGTTAAATCTATGGTCAAATTTTGATACTACAAAATAGGATGAGTAAACCAGGACGGAGGTAGTACTTGCTCTTAGGGTAACCATAGAGTTACTAGAGTAGTCTAAGTTACTTTCCACTATGACTAGCCTAGGCTACTATAGTAGTACAACAAAAAAACGATGCAGGTGATCACGTGAGAAAAAATACTAAAAACATTTCTTTCGATGTAGTGCGTAGATGTAGTTTTGAACACTATACTTGTTATCGTATTTGGGAAAATTACAAAAAAATTGAGGTATGTTGTGATTACCATTTACTAATAGGAAAGAAGTTTCACCTCGATGAGTAGCTTCTTCGTGCACGGAAAGCATGTAAGGAATCCAACAACTTGATCTAGATTGGGGCCGATAGATTTTATTGCCAAGATCTTCACTGTGCGCATACACTGGGTCAAGCTTGTGGGAATCATCTTCTAGAAGACGGTCGTAAATACATCAAGAAGAAATTTAAAAATGTGAATTTCAAGAAGATGGAGAAGAAGATGAGTGTTGTACCTGAACGATTACAGATCCAATAAAAAGTTCGGAGAATTTGGCAGACGAGTAAACCAACACTGTCAATTTCGGCACGTTAATGACCCTGATTTTTGTTGGACCTTCTAGATCTGATACAAGCAATCTCTCAAGGAAAGGCGCAGTCTCAATGACCATAACGTGGAACAGCTGGAGTGATCTCTTCCCGATTGATGTCTTGTTGCGGGGCCATCAAGACACATAAATCCATCGAATATTCGTCGAGGCATTGTAGAGGCTAATGAACTCGTGGATCTGCTCAAGACGAAGGTACTCGAGCACAGTACAGTTGTGGAGCAGGTGCTCCATAGCCTTCTTCGAGATGACAATGTCGAAGAAGTCGAGCTGCTTGAGTTGAGCGAGAAGAAGGGCGGGCGCGACATTAATCTGGGGAAGATAGTAGGAGCTGAAGCTGGCGCGGCACAGCATTGGCGTGAGGCGGAGCACGGACGGCGGTAGAAAGCGACATCGTCCAGCTTCAAAGCTGAGCTCCTCGAGCTGATCTAGGGCAGGGGATAAGAACTTGGGTTGGACCTTGCAGTTGGTACTGAACATGCGGATGTCAAGGCGTCTGGCTGGCCCAGGGTGCGATGAAAGGATCTTGGAGACTGCGGCCATGCATTTACAATCCCTGTCGTAGAGGTAGCTGTCGGCAATGAGGTTGAGGGGGATGCAGCACCAGAGGGGGCGCCACCGTCGGGAGAGCAGGGCGGTCCACACGGCAGATTTGGTGGGGAGGAGATCTATGATGACGAGCAGCATGTCGTCGGGGAGGTTGCTGATGAAGTCCAGCCTCGCTGGATGTGGTTTTGGCTCGAGCCGCCTCCGATTGTTGGCTGCCTCGCCGTCTATCTCAACCGGCGGCGACGCTGGTGTACAGGTGTGCTGGTGTGTGTTGTGTGCTGGGTGTGCGCGATTGCGTCCTTCTGTGCATGCCACCGCGCAGTGGTGAATTGTGTGCGAGTGTGTGCGTCGTTCACGCGGAAGAAGTGTGTCCTCAATGCACCCTCAATTTACAAGCATGAGGGGTGCTACCCCGAGTGGTTTCAACTTTGTTTACTTCACCGCGTGTCAGATGGGCCTCTAATTTACTTATTTTCACCCACTGCCACATGGGCCAGCACACGAAGATACAGAACATGAGCTGACAAGGCAGCATGTGGACTGGTTGACCGGTCAACTAAACAATATACAGAGCTATACGCTTACACGGTGAGCATATAATCCGTCGGTATAGACAGTTCGAGTGAGAGGGGAGGCCCGTGAGAGATAGCAGAGAGAGAGAAAGAGCTACTCCCTCCATTCGATAATGTAGTTCCAACATTTTTTTAAAGTCAAACTTTTGAAACTTTGACCAAGTTTATAAAGAAATTACTTATATCTACAATACCAAAGATAAATAATAGTATGAAGTAAGTACATGTTGTGATGAATCTAATGATCGTTCCAGATGTAAATGTTTTTCTCCACATACACCTGGTCAAACTTTTCTGAGGTTTGACTTTTCAAAACATCCATATGCTTATGGACGTGACAGAGTCCCTAACTAGAGAGAGAGAGAGAGAGAGAGAGAGAGAGAGAGAGAGTGAAATAGAAAGTGTGAGTGAAAAAAGTGTGTGTGCATGTGTGAAAGAGACATGGACAACACACGATAAAAGTAGAGAAAAAGTGTGTGTGTGTGTCTTATGCAAACATATCACTCATGCATCTTCGACAACGGAAGGAAGGTGAGGATATAGTGTGTGGTTGTTTGCAACCAAGAGAGCAAGACCCCTAGCACATGGCCAAGAGGGTCTGACAAACAAGGGAGAGAGGTCGAGAGAGACATACGGAGAAAATGCAGACATGGGGAGGAGAGAGTGTATATATGTTTGTCATAGAGAGATCCCATGGAGATGTGATGGGACTACATGGGTGGGAGATCGAGTGACAAGGTGTGTGCGCGATAGAAGATAGCCCGAGAGATATCGAGATAGACGTACGGATGGAAGGAGACAATACGTGTCTTCCTGATGGCTAGTGAGATATAATCATACTTAGGGGGGTGCTTGCACCTATGATGGAGTGAGGGATTATGGTACTTAGGGGGGTGCGTGTCACATAGAGAGAGAACAAGGGCGGGGAGTGTTGGATGGGTCTATATGTATAGTGCGAGCGAGACATGTGTATGTGTGAACCAGGGAGATATAAATTGAGAGAGATTGAGGAGCCCTAAGGCTGAGTGGTGCATCAGATAGTTGAGAGGGGGAAAGAGATATTCCATCCGCTTGATAATGCAGTGCATGTAAATTTTTTAGAAGTCAAACTTCGGAAACTTTGATCAGGTTTACGCAAATGTTATTTATATCTACAATACCAAAGATACATCATACGAAACTACATCTCATGGTGAATCTAATGGTATATGTTTGTCATTCTAGATGTAATTGTTTTTCTCCACGTACATGGTCGAGACAGATCAAGTGCGTGTGAAGGAGAATGAGTAAGTGTGCAAAAAGAGTATGTGTGTGAAAGAGAAAGTGACAACGAACGATAAATTAGAGACAGAGTGTGTATTTTTTCGTTTCTTATGCGAACATATCACGCATGCATCTCCGAGATAGAAAAGCGAGGTGAGGAGATACACGAAGATAGCTAGTGTGTGATTGTTTGCAATAGAGAGACACACCCCTATAGCACATGTCCAATAGAGGTCTGGCCAACAAGGAACAAAGGTCGATAGGGACACATGGAGACCATGGACGCATGGGGAGGGAGAGAGGGTGTGTTTGTGATAGAGAGATCCCCTCGAGATTGTGAGGGGACTATATGGATGGGAGATCGAGGGAGGTGCATGCGTGATAGAAAGATGCCCCGAGATAAATCGAGATAGACCATGCACATGTTTGTGATGGAGACTAAGATTAGCTAGTCATATACATATAGGGGGGACTGCGCGTGCCTACAATTAAGTGAGAGACCATCATACTTGGCTAGCTAGGCCTGAGATTGTGTGTGTGTGTGTGCGTGTGAAATGGAGAGAGAACGAGGGGGAGAGATAGAGTTTTAGATGGGCCTATCGAGTGCGAGTGAGATATGCATGTCTATGTGTGACCCAGGTAGATGGAGAGTTTGAGAGAGAGGGGGAAGAGCTCCGAGACGACAGAGTGGTGCGTGAGAGAGTTACGGGCAACTAGCCAAGGAATTTGTGTGCATACTATGAGTGCACCCAAGATATCTAGCTTGGACTAGAGTATCATACATAGTGTGCGATAGAGACCTATAGATGGAGTATGTATGCATGCGAACTAGAAAGACCCCCCCCCCCCACACACACACACACAAAGAAAGAGAGAGAGAGAGAGAGAGAGAGAGAGAGAGAGAGAGAGAGAGAGAGAGATGGAGAGAAAGGGAGAGGGACCAACAAGGTTTGTGTGTCGGATGCGTGCGACAGAATTGAAGATTGTCGGTGAGAGAGAGAGAGAGAGAGAGAGAGAGAGAGAGCGGGAGTCCGGGAGAGGGGGAGGTCGCGTTTTATGCATCAAAGACTGATATAAACCATGTTTCGATATAAACTTGCATTCAAATATTTAAATTGGAGAACATGTTGTCTGCAATCCATACATGAACGGATATATGCGTATATCAAACAAGTTCATTAATTTGACTTTCAACATGTTCATGGAGTACTAAAATACTGTACAACATGCTACTCGATTGAGGTGTTCAATTTTGGATTTAGTTCACTATTTTGACCTGGTGAACAAGCTATTTCATTGAATCGAGATATTTCATTTTGGGTTTGATTCCCGTTTTTCAGTGGGTCAACTATTTGTCATATAGTAAATCGTTAGCAACGAGCATGTAAAAACACATTACTCCCGAGCATTATCTCTCCATCTAAAAAAGAAGTGGCAAGCTAATATTTCAAAATTTGATTCGAATCGACTTGGTAAGGTAGACATGGATGCTCGTTCTCCCAAAATTTGAACGAACCGTAAAACATCCTCTGCTTGGTGGAATTCGCCCGAGCAAATAAATGGGAGACGCGAAATTACCGTCCTATGTGGAACACACATCAATTGGCCCATTGTACATCTAGGGTAGGTTCGTAACTTCATTCAAGCGCGCCTTCTCCAGGGCCGAAATGACATGTTGTCGGTGTTCGGGGAACGAGGGTCCCCAGACTTGCCTGCCTGCGGCCTGCGGCGTGGCTCAAAGGGGGCCCAGCGCGGCCCATCTTCATCAACACAAGCTCAAGACCATCGTGAGGGGCCAAGCCTCGCGGGACGGATGACAAGGAGCTTCCTCAGGCACGGCCTCATCAGGATAGCTCACGAGGAGGCCGAGAGTTCAAGGCGGGGTACCTCGCGAGGTGCCCATGACGCAAGCCATGACGACCAAGGACGCCAGTCGGGCGCCAGCCCACGCAGTGTCCTCCTTTCCTCTTTGGTGCAAAGGGAGCAAGCGCAGGCGAGAGTATCAAGCAAAGGCATCCATTTCGGTGCAACAAGACCAAGACCAGCCCAACGGTAGGGAGGAAGTCATTGTGGAGCCCAAGCAAGCGTCACCACCAGAGCCTTTGGCAGGCGAGGACCAACTTTAGTCAGGATAAGTGTACCCAATATTCCCCTTCAAAATGGCCAATTGTTGGCGCCCTTCCCGCTCAATATTTGGGAAGAGGCCCAGGGCCTTTGCCTATAAATAGGACTAGCCACCCCCAGGGTAGAGGCAGCTTGATCTAGTATTGGGCATACATCTAGAATCGAGAGAGAAAGATAGAGCGATTGAACTCCTCCTAGAAGTTCATCGCACCAGCCAAGAACAGACCCTCGCGAGGTTGTTCTTCCTTGTATTGTTCATCATCAGCCCAAGAGGCAATCCACCCCACCACACACTGGAGTAGGGTATTACACCACAATGGTGGCCTGAACCAGTATAAACCCTATGTCTCTTGTGTTGTTTCTTTCGTAGTTTAGATCCTAGCGATTCGGCGAGGAGCAGTTAGGTAGAGGGCGAAATCTCCGCGTGCACCCTAGTGTTCGAACCTCAAGGGTCTGCCGGAACCCGAAATCTGACATTTGGCGCGCCAGGTAGGGGGTGCGCCAGAATTCATCTTCCGTCGCCCTGTTCTTCTCCGACTATCGCATCCATGTCTGACGCTCGTCGGGCTCGCGCCGAGCACCGAACCGCCCTCACTTCTCGCGTCGCCCAGACGGCTCCCGTCGGTGGGCGCCCTCATCGTTCCCCGTCACCTGCCGTCAACGCCGCCACCGGCCCGGCGGGGAACGAGCAGCAAGCATCGTCCCAGCATCCATCCATGAGGCAAGACGGCCGCATTGCTACACCCTCGCTCACCCCCGCTGGTTCTTCGTCCCGCGCGCCCCGCGCGGCCATGGAGGCTCGAGCTACGCTCATCCCGGCAAACGAGCTCCTGCGCTACCGCCCAATCGACGATGTCTACGAAGAGTGGCTCGACCGAGTCGCCGAGCTCGTCCGCGCCGCTGGGGGCTCCCCCGCGCCATCCTTCTCGCTGCACCACGCCCCGCCTTGCGCGGGCAATGAAGCTCCTGGGGAGCCTCAGCCGCCTCCCACTCAAGAAGGCGCCCTGGCCCCAAGGCGTGCGGCCCCTGGGAGGAACCCGCTCCGTCAGGCGCCAGCGCGGCAGGAGCAGAGCTGCCAAGAAGTCCCTCACCCTCGAGAAGCTGCCCGAGCGCTCCCTGCTCCAGCACGTCAAGACCCCGCGCTGCTCCCAACTGCAGCGCATGGGGACCCGCAGGAGCAAGCCCTTCGTCGCCCAAGGCCTCCTGTGGCCACAGCGGGCTGCCACGCCTTCACCACCGAGCTGCGCAGCGTCGCGTGGCCCGGCAAGTTCAAGCCAGACCTGCCTCCTCGCTACGACGGCACAGCTGACCCTGCAGAGTTCCTCCAGCTCTACGAGCTGGGCATCGAGGCTGCCAACGGAGACGAGAAGGACATGGCGAACTGGTTTCCCATGGCGCTCAAGGATGGGGTCCGCACCTGGCTCCTGAACCTGGCCCCAGGCATGATCTCCTCCTGGGACGAGATGCGCACCCACTTCATCGCCAACTTCCAGGGTACTCGCGACCGGCCACCCGCCGTGAGCGACATGCGCCGTATCAAGCAGCAACCAGGGGAAACCCTGTAGAAGTACATCCAGCACTTCAACAATGCGCGCCTCAAGATCCCCAAGGTGACCGAGGAGGCCATCATCTCAGCCTTCTCCGACGGCGTGCGCGATGTCAAGATGAAGGAGGAGCTGGCGATGCATGAAGACCTGTGCACCTCCTTAGAGCTGTTCAACTTGGCGACCAAGTGCGCCAGGGCTGAGGAAGGGCGCCTCTCCCTCCTCGAGCTGCCTGCCGCAAACCCAGAAGAGAAGAAGCCCAAGGCCAAGGACGTGAAATGCAAGGGGGCTGTCGTGCTCGCGGCAGAGCCAGACACCAAGCGGGGCAGAGATCAGCCCGAATCCTCCAAGGGCAGTCGGTACTGCGTGTACCACGACCTCCACACCCACAACACCAATGAATGCCAAGAGCTCCGGGCCGTGCGTGAAGGAAGGGTCGGCCGATGTCCCGACCGCAGCGACCGGGACTATGACCGAGGAGGAGGAAGGAAAACAGGACGCTGGGAAGACCGCGGCCCACGCCAAGGGTGGCACGACCAACCTCGCGAGGACCGCTGGTAGGACCCGCCTCGCGAGAAACGCTGGAGGGATCAGCCTCGCGAGGATCGCCCGCAAGGTAACGCAGGCCTCCCTACGCTACCGCCGCAGCCAAGGAGAAATGAGGACCGTCATCAGGACGAGGGGGCTGGGGGCTTCCAGGAACCACGTGCGATCGCCTGCATCCTGGGCAGAGCTCAAGCCCCAGGCTCTCAACGCATCTTCAAGTAGTTCACCCACGAAGTGAATGCAGTCCTCCCCAAGCTCGAGGCCACGCACCCTCTCAGGTGGTCGGCATGCGCCATCACGATCAACTCAGTGGATCAGCTCAAGTGCGCGGTCACAGCCGGAGTCCTCCCGATGCTTTGTTCCCCAATCATCAGCAACGTGCTAGTCACCAGGACCCTCATCGATGGCGGGGCAGGGCTCAACGTCCTGTCCGTGGAAACATTCAACAATCTCCAAGTGCCCTACAATCAGCTTCAGCCAACCAAGCCTTTCTCCGGAGTCACCGACGGCTCCACGGTCCCGATTGGGCAGGTCCGCCTCCCTGTCACCTTCGGGGCACGCGACAACTACCGCACTGAGCTCATCGACTTCGACGTCGCCCACATTCGCCTGCCGTACAATGCCATCCTCGGGTACCCAGCGCTGGCCAAGTTCACGGCCGTAACCCACCACGGCTACAACGTCCTCAAGGTTCCAGGAAGTGGCGGAGTCATCATGGTGCCCTGCGAAGAGAGAGACACAGTGTGCTCCTTGGAGCGAGCCTTTCAGGCCACATCACTGGAAGACCTGGATCGCGGAAGCAGGAGGCTTCCCGAGGCCGCCCCCAAGAAGAAGAAGACATCGTCCGGCCCGGCCCCTCAGGAGGCAGGCCCCTCAGGGCCTGCGCCTTCTCAGGGGGAACCTCCTTCCATCGCATAGGGAAGCGCGCCCGGCGCCCTCCTCAGGCAGGGCTCGGGGGCTCTCCCCTGGAGGGCCGCCGACCTCGCCAAGGTCACAAGGGAGGCGCTTGGGCACCACGTGGAGGCGTGTTTCGAAGCACGTTTCCCTCAAGAAGGAGCAAGGCAAGGAGGGCCAAACCCTCAGGAGTTCGTCAGCAAGTCCATTCAGGAGCTACAGGAGTCAAGAGTCATGAGAGGCAGCCGCCGCTTACCCGCTGTGGCCCCCATCCAGGCGAGGATGGTGGGTTGCGCGTCTGCATCGACATACCAGGGCTCAACCGAGCTGCGTCTCAGGAGCGCCTCTGGCCCTCGCAAGTGGGACGCTGCGAAGGTCCGCCACACAGCTACGTTCGCATGCCTTATGGCTTGCCGAACGCGGCTGCCGCGTACCAGCGCCTCATGAGGGCCATCCTGGAGGCTCAAGAAGTCAGGCGTTCCGCAGCCCTGGTGGAGATGGAGATGGTTCGCGAGGAGCCACCAGCGCCTCCGGAGCCTCCCGAGGCCCCTGGGCCTGGGGGCTCGTGAGGATCGGCTCCCGCAGCCCACCGAGTCTGCTACACCAACACCCCTTCGTCCCCAACATCATCAGGTGACATCTTTCAAGTTTCATTTCTAGCAGGGATCGCCCTCAGGGCCGCATTATTCCCAGGCCGCGTGGGTCCATCCCTGCGGCGTGTATCCCTTTTATTTCATGTTCTTAGCTTACTTTATTGGGGGCGCTCCTCGGGCTGCATCATCCCCAAGTCGCTCGGGTCAGACCCAGCGGCGTGTACCCCTCTTGCGTTTATCTTAGGGCCATGCTTTCGACCCATCATGCTTGTTATTTGGTGCCTGTCCGTGCCACCTTTTCTTCCTGGATGTCGGAAGCTTGCACGTTAAAGGGGGGGTACCCGAGCATCGCGACTCAGGGCTCCTACCGGCTCTCCAGCCCTCACCCTCTGGTCTTGTCCACGACATCACGACCTGGCATACCAGCGACGGCTGAGACCAGCTCGAGGGTCGGGACCCGAGGACGTAGAGTTTCGACATCTAACCAAGCTTGCGCGTTAAAGGGGGGGTACCTGAGCATCACGACTCAGGGCTCCTACCGGCTCTCCAGCCCTCACCCTCAGGTCTTGTCCACGACATCGCGACCTGGCATACCAGCGACGGCTGAGAGCAGCTCGAGGGCCGGGACCCGAGGACATAGAGTTTCGACATCTAACCAAGCTTGCGCGTTAAAGGGGGGTACCTGAGCATCGCGACTCAGGGCTCCTACCGGCTCTCCAGCCCTCACCCTCTGGTTTTGTCCACGACATCGCGACCTGGCATACCAGCGACGGCTGAGACCAGCTCGAGGGCTGGGACCCGAGGACGTAGAGCGCCGGCATCTAGCCAAATTTGTAGGAACACATCCCAAGATAAGGCCCAGAGCCAGGCGCAACCCGCCTTGAGGTAGGGCCCCGTGAGTCCCGCGCTGGCTCACGGGTGCCCAGATACACCTCGTCAAGCCCTACCGTGCCAGCCACGTGTCAGGGCGGGGTTGTACACGCCCCGGGGGCTCCTCCCGGAGGGGAGCCCCCTCCCACGCACCAGTGGAAGCACCATGCTCCGCGCTGGCTGACGACACTGCCGAGGAGCGGCTATGCCCGTACACATACGGAAGCGCTATGCTCCGCGCTGGTGATAAACAACTGAGGGTGGCCCCCAGGCCGCATCAACCTCAGGGAGCCCAGAGCTCAGTGTCTAGCCTCATCACAACGCCTCCCCTCGGGAGTGCCGCGCGAGGGGGCTGGGCACGAGGGTTGCGCTTGGGTCACGCCCAGACGCACGCCACCCAGCCAGGCCCCCCCGGGCCTGGTTCGTCGCACGTCCCTCCCCGAGCGGAGCCAAGGTACGAAGGCCGTTTGAGCGTTAAGGGGGACTCCGGAGCATCGCGACTCAGGAGCCTAACTGGTCACGTAGCCCCTCACTCCTTAGTTCCGAAAGGCTAACGGCGGTTGAGGTATGCGCGGGGCCGGGCTCTGCAGACATAGAACGGTAGATCCACCCGCATCTCACCTGCCTAAGGAGTCACCCCACATCTCACCTCCCTACTTGATGTTCGAGCACCAAGGGGGACTCCTGAGCATCGCGACTCAGGAGCCTAACTTGTCACGTACCCCTCACTCCTTGGTCCCGTCCTGGTTTCCGGTCGGGGCTTACGGCGGCTGAGGTATGCACGGGGCCGGGCTTTGCCGGCATAGAACATAAGCAAGTAGGAAGGAATAGCGCAAATTTCAAGGAATTTAAAAGCAAATATTACAGTCTATACTGTTGTCTCAGCATCAAACGCAAGTTTTAAACGCCTCCCCGAGGCATGGTACATGTGCAGGAATTAAAAGCAGGACGGGAGCCACGACAGAGTCACTTGCCGGTGGTGGAGCTGCGCGGAGCGGGTTCGCCTTGTGGAGCTGCAGGGCCGGCAGCACTCCGCTTCGGCTTGGTGCTGAAGGCCCGGAACTTCCCCAGCAGAGCCTCCGCACGACCCTTCACGGCCTCAGCAGCAGCAGCGGCAAGCTCGCCGCTCGCTGGCTCCAGCAGGCTGTCGAGGTCGACGTTGGGGTCGCGAAGATAGATGTGGGTGAAGACCCACGTCAGCGCCGCAGAAGACAAGACGCGTGCCTCGGCCTCAGCCGTAGGGCCAAGGCCAAGGGTGACATCTTCAAGAGCATGAACCAGGAAGGGAAGCAGCTGGGAGGGGCCGTCCTCCTCGCCGGCCAGCGGGCTCTCCAGGCCGCTCTTGTAAAGCGTCTTCAGTGAAGTGCGAGCCTTCTCCTCCATCTCCGCGAAGGCCACGCGATCCTCGGCAAGAACCCGTGCCTTGCCGTCCAGCTCGACCTTCCTCGCCTCCAACTCTTGCTCCAGCACGCCCAGGCGGTCACAGCGCTTCTTGAGCTTGGCGTCCTGGTCCTTGACGGCCGCCTCGCGAGCCTTCATGCCTTCCTCCTGCTCTTGGCGAAGGCGGGTCTCCTCGGCGAGATGGTCCTAAAGGCCCTTCGGCTCGCTCTCCAGCGCCTCGCAGTGACCTTGGAAATTAGCCACCTCCCCCAAGGCGGCATCGCGGGCAGCCTTCGCCCCGAGGACGGCCTGCTTCTCCTCGTCGCAAGCCGTCGAGGCTTGGACCAGCGCCGCCCGAATCGAAGCATCGGAGCGAAACCAGCCAGAAGCTAGCTCCAAGCGCCCGGCCACTAAGCGAGGGTCGGCGCCCAGAAGATCCTGCAGCAGACGGTCCATTTTGGCAGTAGCACGATCCAGAACAGTAGGAGTCGGGGAAACAGCAGTTGGTGGAGTAGGAGGAGAAGACGGCAGTGTGACCACCGTATCCTGTGGCGGAGCCTGCTACGCCCCAACGGCTGTGGTGGCGGCATCAGGCAAGGGCACCTCGGGAGTCGCTCGGACCATGGGGGCTGAGCTCGCCCCAGCCGGCTCAGCCAGGCCTCGCGAGGACGCCCGGGCAGGAGAGGCTCATGCGTCACGGTCACCTTCTTTCGCGGGCAGAGGCGCTGCCACGGATGGAACCTTAGGAGCTCCCTTCGACTTCTTTGTCGCGGGCGCCAGCCTAGCCGGGAGACACGAACGTCAAGCCTCAGAAAACAGAACAAGAAACAAGACAGGAATTAAGCACTTACAGGCCGTCGCTCACGGGCTCGAGCAGCCTCCGGCCGTACTTGAAGCCCGAGAGCCGGCTGCAAGGATCAGCCTCAAGGAGCTCGGGAGCAGGAGGTGCGCCTGCGGATCGCCTCGGGGCTGGGGCAGACCCGCGGGGGATCAGCCCGGTCTGGTCCTTCTTCGGGATCGGGGGCAGGCTCCCGCCGCCCTGCTCATCATCATCCTCGTCGTCATCACTCAGAGAGAGGCGGAGAGCGCGGGACCTGCGCCGAAGGGGGGGAGCCCTTGACTCTGCCTCGGAGTCAGCCCCCTTTTCCCGCTCCCCTTCTTCCTTCTCTTCGCTGGAGTCGCCGGAGGACACGTCCACCGGGTCCTCGGGAGCCTCCGCGGGCACGGGCCCGTCCCCGTTGAATACGGGCATGGACCCCACTACCTGCTCCCAGTCCTCGCGGAGGAACAGGGGTGTAGGAGCGCCCTCCAACCTCGCCATGTCGCCCCCGACCAAAGACTGGAGAACCGCAGCCAGATCCTCATCGGCCAAGACCTCGGGGCTCGGGTGGGGCCTCCACATCGGAAGTGAGTACTGACGAAGCGGAGCCAGCTGGTGCTCCAGGAATTCCCTCAGCAGCGATTCACCAGTCAGCTTCGCCGCCGCCATGCTGGCCGGCCTCAGATCCGCGTCCATCTTCTCCAACACCGGCTTCGCGCGGGGGTCCACAAGCTCCACTCGGGACCAGTCGTCGGAGCTCGCGGGGTGCCCCGTGGGCAGGATCAGCCGAGGGTGGATGCGCCCAGCATCCACCAAGACCCACTTGCTCCTGAAGCCCTCAATCCTTTTCCCGGGGGTTCGAAATGGCGATGGAGCTGCCGTACGCGACGAAGCTCGCACATGCAGAGACGGAACCACGAGAGGTCCGGAGGGAGAAGTAGTGGCACAGCAAGGCCACTGAGGGCTTCACCCCTACGTGAGCCTTGCAATAGTAGGCGGAGATTGCCAGAAGAAGGACAGAGTTGGGGTGGAGATGCAGAGCTTGAAGATTATAATGGCGGAGGACAGAGAAGAAGAACTCGGAAAAGGGAGGCACCAGACTGGCGACAATGGCGCTCACGAAGAGCGGGTAGAAGGTGCTCCCTTGGCCCTCAGGGAGGGCAGAGCCGGCCTTGAACACCTTCACCCCGTCGATGCCCTGCGCTGCCGCCATCTGGCGCACCCGGGCAAGGCTCGCCTCTGACACGTTCGGCGAGTCCGAGGCGGACGAATACCAAGCTCCGGCCGGGGCCTAGCGAGGCGCCATGTCTAGCTAGGGCGCGCGGACGGAGTAGATCTGAAGATTTCGAAGGCAGGAAGGAGAGGCGCAAGAAAGGGGATCTGTGCAGCAACTGGAGAAAGCAAAGGAGGCAAAGGATAGATGTCGCTCCTTTATCAACTCGCGTGGTTGCTGAGGCGCCCACGTCCAATCAACCGCCACGCGGCGCCCAAGGCCGCAGGCTGTTGGGGCCCGTGATGCTTCGCACTTGCCCTTTCGCCTCTCTGCTCGGCCAAGTCCGGGCGCGCCTTGGGCCCGGGGGCTACTGTCGGCGTTCTGGGAATGGGGGTCCCCAGACTTGCCTGCCTGCGGCCTGCGGCGTGGCTCAAAGGGGGCCCAGCGCGGCCCATCTTCATCAACACAAGCTCAAGACCCTCGCGAGGGGCCAAGCCTCGCGGGGCGGACGACAAGGAGCTCCCTCAGGCACGGCCTCATCAGGCTGGCTCACGAGGAGGCGGAGAGTTCAAGGCGGGGTACCTCGCGAGGTGCCCATGACGCAAGCCATGACGACCAAGGGCGCCAGTCGGGCGCCAGCCCATGCAGTGTCCTCCTTTCCTCTTTGGTGCAAAGGGAGCAAGCGCAGGCGAGAGTATCAAGCAAAGGCATCCATTTCGGTGCAACAAGACCAAGACCAGCCCAACGGTAGGGAGGAAGTCATTGTGGAGCCCAAGCAGGCGTCACCACCAGAGCCTTTGGCAGGCGAGGACCAACTTTAGTCAGGATAAGTGTACCCACTGTTCCCCTTCAAAATGGCCAATTGTTGGCGCCCTTCCCGCTCAATATTTGGGAAGAGGCTCAGGGACTTTGCCTATAAATAGGACTAGCCACCCCCAGGGTAGAGGCAGCTTGATCTAGTATTGGGCATACATCTAGAATCGAGAGAGAAAGATAGAGCGACTGAACTCCTCCTAGAAGTTCATCGCACCAGCCAAGAACAGACCCTTGCGAGGCTGTTCTTCCTTGTATTGTTCATCATCAGCCCAAGAGGCAATCCACCGCACCACACATTGGAGTAGGGTATTACACCACAATGGTGGCCTGAACCAGTATAAACCCTGTGTCTCTTGTGTTGTTTCTTTCGTAGTTTAGATCCTAGCGATTCGGCGAGGAGCAGGTTGGTAGAGGGCGAAATCTCCGCGTGCACCCCAGTGTTCGAATCTCAAGGGTCTGCCGGAACCCGAAATCCGACACATGTGCCGAATAATTCATAAACCATGGTCGGCAAAACACGCTCTCTGCGCCTGAAATAGCTCGCGCCCACTATTTCAAAACACGCTCTCCTCGCCCGAAATCGCTCGCGCACACTATATTTCTAAACACGCCCTCCTCGCCCGAAATCGCTCTCACCCACTATTTGGGGAGAAGCAAAGTTACTCTACTATCCCCGACCCTCAGTAGACAGACCCAAGCCGAGAAGCCTAAAGGCAGGGATAGAACTGTAACCCCCCCTCACATTTCAGACAAATGCGTCCGTAAGACATGGTTCCACTCCCCTCCCAATCCCCCCCCCCCCCATTCATACCTCGTGGGCACCAAATCACCTTCTCCCCGGAAGCTCCCTTCTCCTGAGCCGCGAAACCTCAGACCCTCCTCCATGGCGCCCCCACCGCACCAATTTCACAGCCGCCCCCCTCCTTAATGCCGGAGACGCTGTCCATTTGCCATCCTGCACTGGGCCGTGTGCCTCTTATTCCATGCTGCTGGAGCTGCCTCGACGACGGTCGCGTGAACTGTACCAGAGCCGATTCACCCCCAACGTTGTTCACGATGCCGGAGGGGCTCCAGCTTCGGATCCGTCCAGAGTCTCGTGCTGCTTCCAGTAGCCGTCGACCGTCGCGACATCGATGTTTCACTGTCGCCGATCGCCACCGCAACCGCGCCGGCCTCACTGACTCGGCAGCTAGACCTGCCTACTTCACCATGCCGCCAAATAAGTCGCACCCTCATCTCAAATCACTTTATTTAGGCGTCAGTTGTCTGAATTTTTATTCTAGGCCAATCGATTCCCAATGGGAAGCAGCACCCCTTGAGGCAGCGGAGCACCGAGGCTGCCGGTTGGCTGGTGTCTAATGTAAGGGTGCAGGGCCGCAAGTTCGCCGTGGAAGCAGTGCTTAGATGGCTATCTTAGAGTTGTGTGGGTTGAAGGTACTGCCGCCGCCGGATCTGGATGATAGTGAGTCTTCGTGGATTGGCCCGGGGCAGCGCAACCACGGCAGTGCGGTGGGGCGGGGAGCGGGGTTTTGGCCAGGGCCACGGACGGTGGAGGCAGGCTGCTCTGCCGTTGGTCGATGGCTCTTCGAGGAAGATTCCAAATAGTGTCAGCCGGGAGGCACAAGACGGCCATCAAGCCATCCGGTGTAGATCGGACAGTACCAAAATAATATAAAATCGTGTGACCGCAATTTAGTCTTCAGTGAACAGACGTGTGACCACTCTCGTACCTTGGTGTTGATCTCTTAGTGTATTTCTTCAGATCAAAGAGATGTGTTATTCTTAACATTATGCGTTATCTGCATCTTCAGCCACACCGTCCTCTGACTCACCGCAGCTGCTCCAACAAGGGAAGCATACACCAGAAGGGAGCTATAGTCCCCACTCAACAGTTCCCTGCATCGAATGCGCATGCCCGACATGGACAACCACAACAACTGGAGGGTCATTGACAAGTCAGCACATGATGCTCACTCCTATGGATGGCGGCCAGATAGGTTGTACCCTCATCTTACTTGTGTGGAACATTTATGGCTTTGTTATTCATCTAAGCATGGAAAATAGGTTATCACATTTCACTGTATATTCATGCTGATCTCTTACGGGTCTTGTTCAGGAGTTAACGATGTTCCATAGTCTAGCTAAGATACTTGTTCTTTAGGTAACGTTGTTCCATAGTTATCATCCATCAGCCAATGCTATCCCACAGGCTGGTGATTATAGTATTATACCACTTCTAGTATTACCTATTGTTGGGGAACGTAGCAGAAATTCAAAAAATTTCCTACGTATCACCAAGATCTATCTATGGAGAAACCAGAAACGAGGGGAAGGAGAGTGCATCTACATACCCTTGTAGATCGCTAAGCGGAAGCGTTCAAGTGAACGGGGTTGATGGAGTCGTACTCGTCGTGATTCAAATCACCGATGATCAAGTGCC
Organism: Triticum timopheevii; assembly: GCA_963921465.1. Lineage (NCBI taxonomy): Eukaryota > Viridiplantae > Streptophyta > Magnoliopsida > Poales > Poaceae > Triticum > Triticum timopheevii. The sequence continues at coordinate 244,783,320 of OY997262.1, read as the reverse complement.
GAACGCACGGCACCTCCGCGTTCAACACACGTACAGCCCGGTGACGTCTCCCAAGCCTTGATCCAGCAAGGAGAGAGGGAGAGGTTGAGGAAGACTCCATCCAGCAGTAGCACAACGGCGTGGTGGTGGTGGAGGAGCGTGGCAATCCTGCAGGGCTTCGCCAAGCACCGCGGGAGAGGAGGAGGACTTGGGAGAGGGGGAGGGCTGCGCCAGAACTTCGTGTTGAGCTCCTATGCGCCTCCCCACTATATATAGGGGTGGAGGGGCTGATTTCTTGCCCTCCAAGTCCATTGGGGCGTTGGCCAAGGTGGGAGGAAAGAAATCCCATCATTTCCTTCCCCACCGATTGCTATCCCCCCTTTTTAGGGATCTTGATCTTATCCCTTCGGGATATGATCTTATTCCTTCTAAGGGGGGATCTTGTTGAGCCTTGACCAGGGATGTGGGGCCTTGCCCCCACTACCCACGTTCATGTGGGCCCCCCCATGCAGGTGGGCCCCACTCCGGAACCATCTAGAACCTTCCCGGTACAATACCGAAAAATCCCAAACATTTTCCGGTGGCCAAAATAGGACTTCCCATATATGAATCTTTACCTCCGGACCATTCCGGAACTCCTCGTGACGTCCGGGATCTCATCCGGGACTCCGAACAACATTCGGTAACCACATACAAACTTCCTTTATAACCCTAGCGTCATCGAACCTTAAGTGTGTAGACCCTACGGGTTCGGGAGACATGTAGACATGACCGAGACGTTCTCCGGTCAATAACCAACAGCGGGATCTGGATACCCATGTTGGCTCCCACATGTTCCACGATGATCTCATCGGATGAACCACGATGTCAAGGACTTAATCAATCCCGTATACAATTCCCTTTGTCTAGCGGTATTATACTTGCCCGAGATTCAATCGTCGGTATCCTTATACCTTGTTCAATCTCGTTACCGGCAAGTCTATTTACTCGTTCCGTAACACATCATCCCGTGATCAACTCCTTGGTCACATTGCGCATATGATGATGTCCTACCGAGTGGGCCCAGAGATACCTCTCCGCTTACACGGAGTGAAAAATCCCAGTCTCGATCTGTGTCAACCCAACAGACACTTTCGGAGATACCTGTAGTGCACCTTTATAGTCACCCAGTTACGTTGTGACGTTTGATACACCCAAAGCACTCCTACGGTATCCGGGAGTTACACGATCTCATGGTCTAAGGAAGAGATACTTGACATTGGAAAAGCTCTAGCAAACGAACTACACGATCTTAGTGCTAGGCTTAGGATTGGGTCTTGTCCATCACATCATTCTCCTAATGATGTGATCCCGTTATCAACGACATCCAATGTCCATAGCCAGGAAACCATGACTATCTGTTGATCACAACGAGCTAGTCAACTAGAGGCTCACTAGGGACATATTGTGGTCTATGTATTCACACGTGTATTACGATTTCCGGATAATACAGTTATAGCATGAATAAAAGACAATTATCATGAACAAGGAAATATAATAATACTTTTATTATTGCCTCTAGGGCATATTTCCAACAGTCTCCCACTTGCACTAGAGTCAATAATCTAGTTCACATCGATATGTGATTAACACTCAAGGTCACATCCCCATGTGACTTACACCCAAAGAGTTTACTAGAGTCAATAATCTAGTTCACATTTACCATGTGATTAACACTCGATGAGTTCTGGGTTTGATCATGTTATGCTTGTGAGAGAGGTTATAGTCAACGGGTCTGAACCTTTTAGATCCGTGTGTGCTTTACAAATCTCTATGTCATCTCCTAGATGTAGCTACCACGCTCTATTTGGAGCTATTCCAAATAACTGTTCTACTTGGAGCTATACTAAAAGTTGCTCCATTATACGTATCCGGTATTTCTACTCAGAGCTATCCGGATAGGTGTTAAGCTTGCATCGACATAACTCTTTACGTCGAACTCTTTATTACCTCCATAATCGAGAAAATTCCTTAGTCCACTAGTTACTAAGGATAACTTTGACCGTTGTCCTGTGATCCATTCTTGGATCACTCTTGTACCCCTTGACTGACTCATGGCAAGGCACACTACAGGTGCGGTACACAGCATAGCATACTGTAGAGAGCCTATGATAAAAGCATAGGGGACGACCTTCGTCCTTTCTCTCTATTCTGCCGTGGTCGAGATTTTAAGTCTTAACTTCATACCTTACATCTCAGGCAAGAATTCCTTCTTTGACTGATCCATCTTGAACACCTTCAAGATCATGTCAAGGTACGTGCTCATTTGAAAGTACTATTAAGCATTTTGATCTATCTTATAGATCTTGATGCTTATTGTTCAAGTAGCCTAATCCAGGTTTTCCATTGAAAAACAGTTTTCAAATAACCCTATATGCTTTCTAGAAATTCTACATCATTTCTGATCATCAATATGTCAACAACATATACTCATCAGAAATTCTATAGTGCTCCCACTCACTTCTTTGGAAATACAAGTTTCTCATAAACTTTGTATAAACCCAAAATCTTTGATCATCTTATCAAAGCGCACATTCCAACTCCGAGATGCTTACTCCAGTCCATGGAAGGATCGCTGGAGCTAGCATACCTTTTAGCATCCTTAGGATCGACAAAAACTTTCTGATTTGTATCACATACAACCTTTCCATACGAAGACTGGTAAGGAAACTCGTTTTGTCATCCATCTGCCAGATTTCATAAATGCAGCTAATGCTAACATGAATCCGACGGACTTAAGCATCGCTACGGATGAGAAAATCTCATCGCAGTCAACTCCTTGAACTTGTGAAAAACTCTTCGCCACAAGTCGAGCTTCATAGATGGTGACATTACCATCCACGTCCGTCTTCTTCTTAAAGATCCATTTATCTCAATGGCTTGCCGATCTTTGGGCAAGACCACCAAAGTCCATGCTTTGTTCTGATACATGGATCCTATCTCGGATTTCATGGCTTCTAACCATTTGTCGGAATTTGGGCCCACCATCACTTCTCCATAGCTCATAGGCTCATTGTTGTCTAGCAACATGACCTTCAAGACAGGATTACTGTACCACTCTGAAGTAGTACGTATCCTTGTCACCCTACGAGGTACGGCGGTGACTTGATCCGAAACTTCATGATCACTATCATAAGCTTCTACTTCAATTGGTGTAGGTGCCACGGGAACAACTTCCTGTGCCCTGATACACACTGGTTGAAGTGATGGTTCAATAACCATATCAAGTCTCCACCATCCTCCCACTCAACTTTTCGAGACAAACCTTTTCTCGAGAAAGGACCCGATTCAAGAAACAATCCATATTGCTTTCGGATCTGAATTAGGAGGTATACCCAACTGTTTTGGGTGTCCTATGAAGATGCATTTTATCCGCTTTGGGTTCGAGCTTATCAATCCTGAAACTTTTTCACATAAGCATCGCAGCCCCAAACCTTTAAGAAACGACAACTTAGGTTTCTCTAAACCATAATTCATACGGTGTCATCTCAACAGAATCACGTGGTGCCCTATTAAAAGTGAATGTGGTTGTCTCTAATGCCTAACACATGAACGATAGTGGTAACTCGATAAGAGACATCATGGTATGCATCATATCCAATAGGGTGCAGTTATGATGTTCGGACACACCATCAAACTATGGTGTTCCAGGCGGTATTAATTGTGAAACAATTTCCACAATGTCATAATTGTGTGCCAAAGCTTGTAACTCAGATACTCATCTCTATGATCATATCATAGACATTTCATCCTCTTGTCACGATGATCTTCTACTTCACTCTGAAATTACTTGAACCATTCAATAATTCAGACTTGTGTTTCATCAAGTAAATATTCTCAACATCTACTCGAATCATCTATGAAGTAAGAACATAACGATATTCACTGCATTCCTCAGCACTCATTGGACTGCACACATCAAAATGTGTTACTTCCAACAAGTTTCTATCTTGTTCCATTTTACTGAAACCGAGGATTTCAGTCATCTTGCCCATGTGGTATGATTTGCATGTCTCAAGTGATTCAAGATCAAGTGAGTTCAAACGGTCCATTTGCATGGAGTTTCTTCATGCATATACACCAATAGACATGGTTCGCATGTCTCAAACTTTTCAAAAACGAGTGAGCCCAAAGATCCATCAACATGGAGCTTCTTCATGCGTTTTATACCGATATGACTTACGTGGCAGTGCCACAAGTAGGTGGTACTATCATTACTATCTTTTGGCATGAACATGTGTATCACTACGATCGAGATTCAATAAACCATTCATTTTAGGTGCAAGACCATTCAAGGTATTATTCAAATAAACAGAGTAACCATTATTCTCCTTAAATGAATAACCGTATTGCGATAGACATAATCCAATCATGTCTATGCTCAACGCAAACACCAATCTCGATGGTAGAGGGAGCGTGCGATGCTTGATCATATCAACATTGGAAACACTTCCAACACATATCGTCAGCTCACCTTTGGCTAGTCTCCGTTTATTCCGTAGCCTTTATTTCGAGTTACTAACACTTAGCAACCGAACTGGTATCTAATACCCTGGTGCTACTAGGAATACTAGTAAAGTACACATTAACATAATGTATATCCAATATACTTCTATCGACCTTGCCAGCCTTCTCATCTACCAAGTATCTAGGGTAATTCTGCTCTAGTGGTTGTTCCCCTTATTACAGAAGCACTTAGTCTCGGGTTTGGGTTCAACCTTGGGTTTCTTCACTAGAGCAGCATCTGATTTGCCGTTTCATGAAGTATCCCTTCTAGCCCTTGCCCTTCTTGAAACTAGTGGTTTCACCAACCATCAACAATTGATGCTCCTTCTTGATTTCTACTTTCGCGGTGTCAAATATCGTGAATACCTCAAGGATCATCATATCTATCCCTGATATGTTATAGTTCATCACAAAGCTCTAGCAGCTTGGTGGCAATGACTTTGGAGAAACATCACTATCTCATATGGAAGATCAACTCCCACTCGATTCAAGTGATTGTTGCACTCAGACAATCTGAGCACAAGCTCAACGATTGAGCTTTTCTCCGTTAGTTTGCAGGCTAAGAAAATCGTCAGAGGTCTTATACCTCTTGACGTGGGCACGAGCCTGAAATCCCAATTTCAGCCCTCGAAACATCTCATATGTTCCGTGACATTTCGAAAAACGTCTTTGGTGCCTCAACTCTAAACCGTTTCACTGAACTATCACGTAGTTATCAAAACGTGTATGTCTGATGTTCGTAACATCCACAAACGACGTTTGGGGTTCAGCACACTGAGCGGTGCATTAAGCTTTCTACTGTCCGCATAATTGCTACTATCAACTTTCAACTATATTTTCTCTAGGAACATATCTAAACAGTGGAACTAAAGCGTGAGCTACGACATAATTTGCAAAAGGTCTTTTGACTATGTTCAGGATAATTAAGTTCATCTTATGAACTCCCACTTAGATAGACATCCCTCTGGTCATCTAAGTGATTACATGATCCGAGTCAACTAGGCCGTGTCCGATCATCACGTGAGACGGACTAGTCATCGTCGGTGAACATCTTCATGTTGATCGTATCTACTATACGACTCATGCTCGACCTTTCGGTCTCCGTGTTCCGAGGCCATGTCTGTACATGCTAGGCTCGTCAAGTTAACCCTAAGTGTTTTCGCTGTGTAAATCTGTCTTACACCCATTGTATGTGAACGTAAGAATCCATCACACCCGATCATCACGTGGTGCTTAGAAGCGACGAACTGTAGCAACGGTGCACAGTTAGGGGAGAACACTTCTTGAAATTGTTGTAAGGGATCATCTTATTTACTACCGTCGTCCTAAGTAAACAAGATGCATAAACATGATAAACATCACATGCAATCAAATAGTGACATGATATGGCCAATATCATTTTGCTCCTTTTGATCTCCATCTTCGGGGCTCCATGATCATCATCGTCACCGGCATGACACCATGATCTCCATCATCATGATCTCCATCATCGTGTCTCCATGAAGTCGTCTCGCCAACTTATTACTTCTACTACTATGGCTACCGGTTAGCAATAAAGTAAAGTAATTACATAGCGTTGTTCAATGACACGCAGGTCATACAATAAATTAAGACAACTCCTATGGCTCCTGCCGGTTGTCATACTCATCGACATGCAAGTCGTGAATCCTATTACAAGAACATGATCAATCTCATACAACACATATCATTCATCACATTCTTGTTGGCCATATCACATCACAAAGCATACCCTGCAAAAACAAGTTAGACGTCCTCTAATTGTTGTTGCATGTTTTACGTGGCTGCTATGGGTTTCTAGCAAGAACGTTTCTTACCTACGCAAAACCACAACGTGATATGCCAATTGCTATTTACCCTTCATAAGGACCCTTTTCATCGAATCCGTTCCGACTAAAGTGGGAGAGACTGGCACCCGCTAGCCACCTTATGCACCAAGTGCAAGTCAATCGGTGGAACCTGTCTCACGTAAGAGTACGTGTAAGGTCGGTCCGGGCCGCTTCATCCCACAATACCGTCGAAACAAGATTGGACTAGTAACGGTAAGCACATTGAACAAAATCAACGCCCACAACTACTTTGTGTTCTACTCGTGCAAAGAATCTACGCAATAAACCTGGCTCTGATACCACTGTTGGGGAACGTAGCAGAAATTCAAAAATTTTCCTACGTATCACCAAGATCTATCTATGGAGAAACCAGCAACGAGGGGAAGGAGAGTGCATCTACATACCCTTGTAGATCGCTAAGCGGAAGCGTTCAAGTGAACGGGGTTGATGGAGTCGTACTCGTCGTGATTCAAATCACCGATGATCAAGTGCCGAACGCACGGCACCTCCGCGTTCAACACACGTACAGCCTGGTGACGTCTCCCAAGCCTTGATCCAGCAAGGAGAGAGGGAGAGGTTGAGGAAGACTCCATCCAGCAGCAGCACAACAGCGTGGTGGTGGTGGAGGAGCGTGGCAATCCTGCAGGGCTTCGCCAAGCACCGCGGGAGAGGAGGAGGACTTGGGAGAGGGGAGGGCTGCGCCAGAACTTCGTGTTGAGCTCCTATGCGCCTCCCCACTATATATAGGGGTGGAGGGGCTGATTTCTTTCCCTCCAAGTCCATTGGGGCGTTGGCCAAGGTGGGAGGAAAGAAATCCCATCATTTCCTTCCCCACCGATTGCTATCCCCCCTTTTTAGGGATCTTGATCTTATCCCTTCGGGATATGATCTTATTCCTTCTAAGGGGGGATCTTGTTGCGCCTTGACCAGGGATGTGGGGCCTTGCCCCCACTACCCACCTTCATTTGGGCCCCCCCATGCAGGTGGGCCCCACTCCGGAACCTTCTAGAACCTTCCCGGTACAATACCGAAAAATCCCGAACATTTTCCGGTGGCCAAAATAGGACTTCCCATATATGAATCTTTACCTCCGGACCATTCCGGAACTCCTCGTGACATCCCGGATCTCATCCGGGACTCCGAACAACATTCGGTAACCACATACAAAGTTCCTTTATAACCCTAGCGTCATCGAACCTTAAGTGTGTAGACCCTACGGGTTCGGGAGACATGTAGACATGACCGAGACGTTCTCCGGTCAATAACCAACAGCGGGATCTGGATACCCATGTTGGCTCCCACATGTTCCACGATGATCTCATCGGATGAACCACGATGTCAAGGACTTAATCAATCCCGTATACAATTCCCTTTGTCTAGCGGTATTATACTTGCCCGAGATTCGATCGTCGGTATCCTTATACCTTGTTCAATCTCGTTACCGGCAAGTCTCTTTACTCGTTCCGTAACACATCATCCCGTGATCAACTCCTTGGTCACATTGCGCATATGATGATGTCCTACCGAGTGGGCCCAGAGATACCTCTCCGCTTACACGGAGTGACAAATCCCAGTCTCGATCTGTGTCAACCCAACAGACACTTTCGGAGATACCTGTAGTGCACCTTTATAGTCACCCAGTTACGTTGTGACTTTTGATACACCCAAAGCACTCCTACGGTATCCGGGAGTTACACGATCTCATGGTCTAAGGAAGAGATACTTGACATTGGAAAAGCTCTAGCAAACGAACTACACGATCTTAGTGCTAGGCTTAGGATTGGGTCTTGTCCATCACATCATTCTCCTAATGATGTGATCCCGTTATCAACGACATCCAATGTCCATAGCCAGGAAACCATGACTATCTGTTGATCACAACGAGCTAGTCAACTAGAGGCTCACTAGGGACATATTGTGGTCTATGTATTCACACGTGTATTACGATTTCCGGATAATACAGTTATAGCATGAATAAAAGACAATTATCATGAACAAGGAAATATAATAATACTTTTATTATTGCCTCTAGGGCATATTTCCAACACCTATGTTGTTCTTTAATACTTCTGTGTGCCATCTAGTTAATCTCAAGTAGAAACGATACATATTCTGTAGCTTTCATCTGTGTTCTCCCTTTAGTTTTTGAGACCTGTTGCTGCAAGTTAACCCCAGTCCTACTATTTATGTCGTCTCCTACAGGCACTCACTACATAAATCTAACTACTAGTTGTCATCCATGCATGTCAGATATAATTGTGCACACTGATATATCCACAAGAACCTCATGGAGCAATGTAAAGGCCAATATACTTGATGTCAATGATACCCAATATGATGGAACATGTAAAGGCAGTTCTTCAGAAGACTTGCAGAAAGATGATGAATCACCTTCACCCCACAAGGTCCTTGCTCTAACTTGGCCCGTGATATGGGTACAACATGCATATAATGTCCTGGAGTGTATGTACTCTGTTGTAATGCCATGTGCTTAGCATGCTAATCATGCAAGTAAATATGTTATGCCTTCCTGTTTTTCAATACCCATTCCTTTCATGATAACATGTTTTCAAATTCAAGTACTGTCATTCTACTCTATCGCAATGCCATCTGATTAACTTGGACATCATGCTTCTGAATATCTTATGCATTGTTATTCATCAGTATGTACTTCATCTGTGTACCATGCCATGTTTTTTATATTGAAGTGTTGTTATAGTGCTCTGTTGCAATGCCATCTTAGTTTCCCAATCATACACGTGTATATGGCCATAGTTTTTTCTGTACGTATTCCGCTAGCATACAGTTTTACATTCAACTAGTGTTTTTTTACTGTGTTGTCCTGTCGTATCCCTAGCTCTTACACCATACTCCCTCCGTCCGGATTACATGTTGCCGAAATGGATAAAAAGGATGTATCTAGAACTAAAATACGCCTAGACCCATCCATTTTTTCGGATGGAGGGAATACATGTCAATATGTCATGCCTTTCTATTCTTCAGTACATATTCCATCTCTCTGTTGTAGCATGTTTTATAATTGAAGCGCCATTCTTCTATACAAGGCATGCAAGGGGAAGACGACTATGTTAGAATCTGAAGGGTTACAAACAAGGTCTTTGCAAAAGATCCAAACACCAGGAGATAATACACCAACTCCAGTTTTTATAGATACTGCTCAAGCACAGAGAAACCCAACTCCTACTGATAATAAGTAGATTCCAGTGGCCAAAGAACTAGTCCGCTCCAGTCCATCAAAAATATGTCAACTCCATTCTAAGAAGCGTGTGCATATCCTTGTATCATGAAATTTTATAGCGTGTTGATCATATTTTCTACATGTTTCTTACCCATCTCTCTTTTAGAAAATAAGCTTAACAGATAGAAGAATTTCTGCACTGGTATCATCTGTGAGGAAAGATTCTTGCAGGAATTCTCTGTGCTCCAATGCAGATGTAAGTACCTGTTGTATATCGCTATATTTTTACATCAGCATGTATTTTGTTAATCGGCGTGAATCCAACCTTTATCTGATCTAAATTTAGTTGTAGCAAAATGTATGATTAAAGGCCACAATGTTGATTTTTGTAAGGAAAACTGCCTGGTAGTTTTGTATCCTAAGCTACATGAGTGTACTATCTCATATCAATGGGTTTGAATACTTTGGTTCTGCAGTGGGTTTTCAGTGTTTTTTTTACTGTGTTGTCCTGTCGTATCCCTAGCTCTTACATCCTACTCCCTCCGTCCGGATTACATGTCATAGAAATTGATAAAAATGGATGTATCTAGAACTGAAATACGCCTAGACCCATCCATTTATTTCCGGATGGAGGGAATACATGTCAATATGACATGCCTTTCTATTCTTCAATATCTATTCCATCTCTGTTGTAGCATGTTTTATAATTGAAGCACCATTCTTCTATATAAGGCATGCAAGGGGAAGACGAATATGTTAGAATCTGAAGGGTTACAAACCAAGTCTTTGCAAACGATCCAACCGCCGAGAGATAATAAACCAACTCCATTTTTCATAGATACTACTCCAGCACAGAGAAACCCAACTCCCATGGATAATAAGCAGATTTCAGTGGCCAAAAAACTAGTTCGCTCCAGTCCAGCAAAAGAATGTCAACTCCATTCTAAGAAGCGTGTGCGTATCATTTCATCATGAAATTTTATAGCATTCTGATCATATTTTCTACATGTTTCTTACTCATCTCCCTTTTAGAAAATAAGGTTAAATGATAGTAGTTTTCCTTCATTGGGATTGTATTCGAGGAAAATATCTTGCGCGAATTCTGTGTGCTCCAATGCTTATGTAAGTACCTGTTGTATATCACAATATTTTTACATTAGCATGTATTTTGTTAATCGGTGTGAATCCAACCTTTATCTGATCTAAAATTAGTCGTAGCAAAATGTTAAAGGCGCCAATGTTGATTTTTGTAAAGAAAATTGTCTGGTAGTTTTGCATACTGAGCTGCATGAGGGTACTATCTCATATCATGCACATTACTGAAGTAGTGTTGCTCTGGTTGCCCATTCATTCATTGTGTTAATGTTGCTTACGTATTACCTTACCTGGCTGATGATAGTTGTGCCATATTGTGTTAATTTGGTGTAGACTAGTTTTTCAAACGTTTGTTGTGTCAATGTTGCTTTCCTATTATCTGACTTGGCCAATGATAGCAATGCTAGTGTGTTAATTTGGTGCAGGCTGCTAAAGATAAGAAGACAAACTCTGAAAACAACAAGGCAACCCCATTGTTTCTTTCCAATAAATCAAGCCCTGGTAATATGGCAATAACTCACGATTAATCTGTTTGGTTCCCCTCCTAATTTATGTTATGATGCAGTGGTCAATACACTCTCCACTATCAATAATACAAGCCTGCCAAAATCGCCATCTGAATCTGTTCAGTATCCTCTGTCTTCAATGCAATGGATAAAATGCATGTTTGTGAACCAATTAATGGCTGAAGCAATGATGGAAATGGTGGAGGAATCAGAGGTGCGGAGTCGTGCGACACAACAACTGGTCAATGTTTTCAGAGACAGTGTAGCAAAGCAGCAAGAACTTGCCCACATGCTTATGGGTGTCATCCGTGCTGAGGTTGCGGATTGTGACGTTGTAGATTGTTCGGTTCTGTTCATTTATTTGCACTGGCATCAATCTTTGATTGCCCAGTGGATGTAATTTCCTATAATATATGCTGGATGTGCAATGTTTTTTCCTGTACGCCGTACCTTTGCTTGATCGGTTTTGGTCCTGTGCATAATTGCTCGTCGTAATGGGCTCAAATTATCTAATTTGGCCTAAAGACATGTACGAACTTTAGTGGGCCCATTAAGTTAATGGGCCGTTACCAGGCCGAAAGCTAATGGTCGGCCCTCTTACCTCCCGGGTCGTTAACAGGCCGACATTGAAGCGGGCAACAAGTGGGCCCAATTGATTTCACGGGCCGTTAACAGGCCGTTACTAAGTTTGGGCTACATATGGCCCAACTATACTGTGGGCATTTAGCAGGCCGAAAGAGATAGTGGGCTTGTACTGGACCATGAAGAGCATGGGCCGCTAAGAGGCCGAAAGTCAGGTCGTATTGTAAATGGTCGAACTGTGTTGTGGGCCTTTAGCAGGCCGAAAGAGAAACCAGGCTGGTATTGGATCATGAAGGGCATGGGCCATTAAAAGGCCAAAACTTAGGTCCGACTACAAATGGACCAACTCATTTATGGTCCGTTAGCAGGCTGAAAGGCACACAGGGCCAGGAATTAGCCCAACACTTAAATGGGTCGCTAAAAGGCCAAAACTCAGGTCTGACTACAAATGGCCCAACTGATTTATGGGCCGTCAACAGGCTGAAAGACACACCGGGCCAGAAATTGGCCCAAAACTTAAATGGGTCTCTAAAAGGCCGAAACTCAGGTCCAACTACAAATGGCCCAACTAATTTATGGGCCGTCAACAGGCTGAAAGACACACCGGGATAGAAATTAGCCCAACATTTAAATGGGTCGCTAAAAGGCCGAAAGATGTACATCCTGAAAATTGGCCCATCCATTGAATGGGCCATTAACAGGCCAAAATCTCATCGGGCCGATATTTAGTCCAAATATATAGCGGGCTGTTAACTGGCTCGAACTGACGATGGACTACAATTGTGTCAAATCTTTAACAGGCCGTTGACAGGCCGAATTCGCCCATCTCGTATGGGCCGTGGGCTTAAATGGACCTGACACAAATAGGCCTTATATGGGCCGGCCTACTAATTTTTACTGGACCGACCTTTTTATCCGAAATGGGCCACTGTTGGGCCGTGCCACCACTACACCATAGTAAAAACTTAAGGGCAATCAACTGCCGGGAAAAGCAAAGAATTTAGGTCAATTAACTGCCGGTAAAGATTTAACTGCTGGGCAAGCATTTGCAGGTCAAATTATCTGCCGGGAATGATATAGCAAGAATGGCAATGTATCTGCCGGTAAGTTTAGGGTCAACATAACTGCCCTGGAAACTAAACGAGGGCAAATACAATGCCGGTGACCAGGTTGACGAGGACTGAAAAATTTGAGGCAAAAGCGCGCGGAGTCAGGACGAAACAGTAGAAGTTACGCGAAGCGGCCTCCACGCGCCACGCGGCCCTGAAATTACTCTGTTTCCCCACTCCCCACCATAGGCCGACCCAGCCGCCGCACTCATCGCCGTTAAAACCGCCGCTTCCGCATCCCCGGATCCACACCGCCCGGTCAAGGGCGACGGCTCCATTCCCCAACCACCACGCCGCCGAACCCGTATCCCTCCATCTCCCATGCCACACCCCCATCCGAATCCACGCCGCCGCGGCCCGCCACATCCCCATCCCGTTGACGTCGCAGCCGCGCGCTGGCTGCAAGGCGCCGTCGATGTAATTCCCCTAAACTGAGACAGAGAGAGGGAGGACGGGGTCATGGGGCTCCGCCACGTGCCGGGATCCAGGCGCCACCCAACGCATCTTGCTCGATCTGGCCGCCGCCGCGCGCGTCCGTGCCGGATCCGGCCGGCACGGTCGAGGCTGGGTGGAGGAGCATGGAGCGGTGGCTTGGTTGTGGAGGAGGGGAAGCGAGCACGGGGCGGTGGCTTGGTTGTGGAGGAGGTGAAGCGAACACGGGCCGTTGTGGCTAGGAGGTGAGCTGCTCATCCTCGATCTGGAGAAGGGGAAGGCGGAGGTGAGCAGGATCCCCTCAATCCTCGATCTGGAGTAGTTAATTTTGTATGCCTGGCTTCTGAACCCGATATTGCATTATGTGCGTCGAAAAACATACAATTTTATATCCCTATTTGCAAATTCGGAATTGCATCGTCTGTTCAAACAGTGTGCTTATGATATTTTCTGTACGTATGGTCAAAATGTAACATGCAGTCTAATTTGCATAGCCAGTTCATTTTCTTGGAGCTTATAGATCTGTTCCAGTTAGTAATTCATTCCAGATGATCTCTGTTTTTTCTAGGACCTTTTTAATTTAATAGATACTCCCTCCGTCCGGAAATACTTGTCATCAAAATGAATAAAAGAGGATGTATCTAGACATATTTTAGTTCTAGATACATCTCTTTTTATCCATTTTGATGACAAGTATTTTCGGACAGAGGGAGTAGATTGATGTTTGTAGACAAGGTCTTCAGGAACAACGTTTTAGTGTTGATGTTCAGGTCTAGGTTCACAAGTTGAGGGAAGCTGCAGCCATAAATAATCGAAAAAGTACAACTTCACAGTTTTGGTGAGATTCTTGATCCTAGTTGAAGACTTAATTTGGTACTTCCATCGTGTGGTATCGTTTGACTACATTTTGAATACCTCGTAATTTGTTTCTATCATTGCACGGTTGTATCATAGGGAATAAAATATATTGTGGTGTGATAATGGAAATTCTGGAATTGGACTATCACCACAACGGAAATATTGTGCTCTTTTGAATGTGATTGGTTTGACGACCGTGTACACGGCAAGTGGGTAAACTTTGACATATTTGGAATCACAAATATGAACTCTAAGCATTTATTTAACTCTGGTGAGAAGTTGTCTGATGAACCATTATTTCTGGCTCCCCAAGCAACTCAAGCGTATTTTGTCCAAGATTCCATTGAAAAAGATTCATGTAGTGTTGTCCATTCGAAGCCAGGAATCCTTTTTGATATTCTTGGAAAAGAAATGAAAACTTTGAGAAGGTTGATGAACCTGTGATTCTGTTCCTTGGTTTAGATGCTAATGTAAATCTCCAGCCTGATGTTCAAGATGCACGTCATATTAGAAAAGATATAGATGGACAATTGTTTGTCAGGTTAAGAAGGATAAATATGTAGCTTAAATACCTCTCTTAATATTTTGTAATGTTCCTCTACTTCAGGCTATGCCCTGTGCATAAGACGCACTATTGCTAATTATATCTTTTATATTTAAGTATTCCTGTAGAGTGCCTCTTTGTTCTTGTATTTCAGATTGCATAACACTTATACTAATTCTGAGATGATATTTCTTTTCAGGAAAAGAATGGCAAACAGAGGATAAAGAGATGCTGCTGCTACATATGAAGATTTGCGAACAGGGAATGTAAGGCTTGTCACAGAGAGGTTGAATGAATTCATTCCAAGTCTTGCATGAACAAAACAACAAGACAAAGGTGATGGTCGCCCTTGTGTGTTGATACATCTTGTCGATGCTAGTTTTCTTTATCTATAAAGCAGAGCTACGGCCTAATTTCTTAAACCATTAGTAAAAGAAATCAAGAAATGCATATAAACTATGGATGTTACAACATCATGACCTTCCTGTAGGCAGCATTTATCAAGATCTGTCTGTGCCTGAAACACTCAGGTGTGAGGGGTCATCAGATATAGAAATACCTGTAAAATAAGAAAACTGAATACCCCTGTCCATCTTTAATGTTATCCCAAAAACTTTGGTTCAGTTTTTCTCTAACTTCATATATAAACTTTTCCTCATGGTTTAACAATACTGCATCCATTTGAGTATACTGAGATTCTCTAACCATGAAATATATTCAGCAAAAAATGTGGAGCACTGATCAAACGAGATATTCATGCTTTATTGTTCTATAATGAAAGACCATCTCTTTTGATATAATTTTGGTTTCATTATTATATAGACAAGCGTATAATGAACTAGCTCTTGCAACAATTAGACCTTATCATGTGTCCCTTTATATTTAATTTATTTGAAATAACAAATTTAGTACCGATCACAAGGGCCATTCTATTGAAAAGCAATCATAAAGATATGTTATTTTCTGAATCAAGCATGTGTTTGAAAGTAGGAACCTACAAGTTTCTTATTTTCTCCTGAGAAACTAGTACTTTTTTTGATTTCGCAGAAGATGTGCATACTTCCAATCAGATGTTGTTGTCCTTTTATTATGAATCAACGAGCAACTCTGTTTCTTAAACAATTCTGCAGCTACTACTTAAACTTTGCACACTTTGGACAACACATGATGGACTAATAAAGGGACCACACAAGTACATATTCAGTAAACCAACATTCTTTTATTTTGAGCAGCCTATATTCATTTCAGCAAATGATTTAAGTGCCTGCAAACACTTTTTCTTTTTGTTGGATCAACATTTTTTCTGAAACCAAGCAGCAGATTTAATTAGAGGGCTGTTCAGTTGGTATACATTCTCATAACTATTGATTCTCACTGTCTAGCACTAGTACACACTACACAGAACAAACATGGACAAAAAAAACAGAGGACACTGTGCATTGCCACTGGATTGCTAGTGATTACCTGCAGTTTTTTAATGTTCTATTTACTTCACAGCAATCAGGAGAAACTAATACACCAAAAGAAGATCACTATTGATAAATATTTATAATGATAGGTTGTATAGTGCATAATCTGTTCCTATGACTACATACACACATTCTGTTTGTGCCTTGGGGAATGCAAAGTACAGGGCGACACACACATATCTTTTTCATTTGGATGAGTCGATTTGGTTTTTCAGCCCGTGCAACTTCTTTGTTTGGAACGTGTGGTCATCCGAGCTGATCTATTTGGTCATTCTCTTTTTTAGCAGGTCACCAGTATAATGCCTTTGCATCCACAAGGTTCTAGAGGTGTGTTTGATGAGCTAAAAGGATCTTCTGCTGGTTTCGGTTTTGTCCATAATGTAAAACTTTTACTTGTGAACCTACAAATGTACTCATGTCTGCACGTAGACCTGATGGATTGTTGTGCTTTTGGCTGTCCTGTAACTGGAATTGTATGCCCATGTGTGCATCCAGGCATGCATGATCGATCTTTGTGCTTTTGGCTGACCTGCGATACTGGACATATGAACCTATGTATGGATGATGGAGACTTGTGAACCTATGTATGGATGATGGATTGCTTATATATATACACACACATTATCTCTCAAGTGATGCAATCTTAATTACTGTATGCATGTGTTGTGTTATATATAGGTGGCATAAAATGGGGTGAAGATAAATGATAACTGTTGAAATACATGTACACATATAGGAGATTTGTGTGTTCCCAGGGGACACAAATACTGGCAGTCTGACTGACGGGGAGCTCTTCAATCTGCCCTGTATTGTCAGTCTGCCGGGAAAATGTTATATGCCGGGAATAGTTCTAACTGCCGGCAAAGGTACGAACATGAAGGGCAGAGAATATGCCGGGGTTTGAACTAACTGCCGGGAATTATTTTTCCCGACAGGACTTTCAAGGGCGGTTTGTAAATGCCGGCAAAACTCATTCCCGGCAGATAGTCTGCCTCCAGTAGCGAGTTTTCCTGGCAGATCTAGTGTCCCCTAAATTTTGGTCATGGTGTAGTGCACGTGTCGACCTATCATAGACGCCTCCTGTCCAATGAGTGGATGACATCTGTCCCAACGGTGAGGCAACACGTGTTTCCTCCGGACAATGATGATTTTACATGTGGAAAATCCCCATTGGTCCGGGCTGTTAATGGGTTATCGGATCCAAAACCAGACCGATAGCTTAACGGCGTTTCGTTACGGTGGATGCCACATGTCGGTCACCCTTGACGAAAGCACTTCTGTGATGCGTGATTTATCGTCATGGAAGTGGACACTTTCATGATGATAATTTTGGTAATGTCATGGAACACTTCTATGACAGGACAGGTATGACTATCTCCATTCTGTCATAAAATCGTCATGGATGTACATGCATGACAAAAAACGCGACCTACTTTGACAAACACGTATCATCACGGAAGTGTATTTTTTGTAGTGAGTATGACAGATATCCCAACTGAGCAGAGCTGGGTCGACCGCTAGCAGCGTCGAGAAAGTCGATGGCGATAGGCGGCAACAAGTGGAAGTGACGAAATGCGGTGGGGTTTGCCCGCAGCCTGGCGGCGGTGGAAGGCGGCGAGCTAAGTGGTTACCGCCGCGACAGGCGGTGGAATGCATAGACACGGAGGAGCTTGTGCAGGTGTGAATGGGGACCGGAGGCATGGAGTGGTGGGCGGGGGTGAGGGTTTTTGTGACATGGGGATGGCGAGGGTTTTCTTTTTTCTTTTTTGAATTGGGTGGTGAGGGTTTTCTGTCCCACAAAGAATTTCTGAGGAAATGATTTGCTAGAGGCAACCGTGTGTGATTGACGCAACAAGAAAAAACAAAGTCATTGCACACGGTTTGAATTTTGGGAACAGTGTGATTGAAGCAACATGCAAAATGTAACTCATTGCACACGGTTTCGATTTTGGGAACCGTGTGTGATTGACGTAGTACCTCCGTCCTGGTTTATTGGTCCCCTCTGTAATTTGTACCAAATTTCGACCAAATATTTGACTAAGAAATGTTTATGCATGTCACCAAAAATTACATCATTGAACACTATGTTCAAATACGCATCCAATGATATAAGTTTTGCTGACCTGCACTAACATTTTGTCAAATAAATCTTTGGTCAACATTTAACACAAATTACAAAGGGGACCAATAAACAAGGACGGAGGTAGATTCCATCAACCGAACTGATTGCATCCATATCCCATAGTTAGACATAAGTAAACATAGATTAAACATACTCAGACTTAGATAATAAGCGTACACATACACAAGCATAGTTCAACCGCCATTAAGCATGCTCAAGTGTACATAGTTCGATCCCACATCTCATCTCACATGTCGGCACAATTCTTAACCTTCTCCAGGTACTCGGTGTAAGTGTCGTGCTCCACCCTGCGAGAATACTTCTGCTTGAAGGAGCCAACGGCCCATCCTCTTGCATGCGCCAGAACATTTAATACGCGTCATGAAGCTTGTGGTTGCAAAATGGGCATCGATAGCCGCCATCCCAGGTCCTCATACGCCTGTTATGCATTCCCACATAAAGCTCCCTCGGGATTTGCCTCTTATACCTCCCTGGACATC
This sequence comes from Triticum timopheevii, assembly GCA_963921465.1. Classification (NCBI taxonomy): domain Eukaryota; kingdom Viridiplantae; phylum Streptophyta; class Magnoliopsida; order Poales; family Poaceae; genus Triticum; species Triticum timopheevii. The sequence continues at coordinate 244,764,533 of OY997262.1, read as the reverse complement.
TTCATCCTCGCTGTCCACATCGTCAGACAGCACCTATACAAATAGTAAAAAATGTGATGTCAAATTAATGGTTACAAACTAATCTCTAGCGAACATTTGGCAGTTGCCAAAAATTGGCATTAAATCAATGATTACATGCCGTGAAGTGGGATTAGGAATTTATGGCTATTTATTTATACATATCCAGAGATTATGGTTCGATTTTTAAGCACATTTGTCTATGTACAGACCAATCTTGAAGAAAATAATGGCACAAACATATGTAGGTCATTCAAAATAAATTGATAAGTCCTGGCTAGGAATTTTTAGCACAAACACTAATCCTAGTCGGATTACTAACAGAAATGATTTCCACAGATGAAACAACTAATCACTTATCACTTGTACAATTCAAACAATCAATACACTACACGGATCTAACAAAACTTACTCATGTTGCATGGATTGGGAGAACATAACCATAGGATTCTATTCCAAAAACGGGGAGGCAGGAGTAACCAGAGAAACCCTGGGATCTATTTGACACATAAATGGGTATAGATGACTAACCAGTTGTCCGTCGTCATCGGAGTCGTCGCCGGAGTGGTTATCGGAGTCGTCGCCCGAGTCGTCACCAGAGTCGGTGTGGAACTCCGCCTCCGGCTATGGAAGCTCGATGTCGTTGACGATGTCAGGTTGTAGCAATAACTCGCCGGCGGTGACGCCAACGTCTATCTCCATCTCCACGCCGTGCTCCGGTGCTTTAGCAGCCCCAGCGTCGCCACTCCCTCTGATGGGGCGCTTCGGCGGCATCCTCATACACTGACGGCTTTAATGACTGAGAGCGGCGTCAAGGATGCAAGCGGAGAGAGGGGATTGTGTGTGTGGCGAGGATGGGGGGTGCGGCCGCTCGGGTGCACCATTAATATGGAGTAGTGGGAGAGAGGCGGGCGACGGTTAAACCGCTGGCTCGCCTCTCGGTGAGCCTGCGCACCAAACTGCTGGCATACCTACCGTCATTTCACACAGCTACTCACACGCCTCCCGATGACACTGCGCAGCAAGCTCGCCTCCGTTAATTCACACACCTGCACGCACACCTCCCGGTCTGCCTGCTCGGTGGACTACTCGCATGCATCCCGTCAACTCACGCCTGCTCGCACGGTACACGGGTCGTGTGGCAGCACATATATTGTTTTCTATTTGGAAGATTAATGATGCCGCTTTATTTTTTACTTAACCGAAGCATGGCACGTATCCATTGTTGGTCTAACGCTCACGGTTCGAATAAATAGTCCATTTGGGATATTGGTTCCCAAATATTAATAATCTCCCGTTTGTAATTAGATAAAGATTACATCAAAACTTGTCTCAAATTTGACCAAAAAAGTACAATGCAACTTTGTATTGGTGTCCATATGACAACACATTAGGTTTCATGAACTTCAAATAAGTTTTGGATGTACTAGAATTTCAAAATCAAGATTCTCATTGTTTGAAGTTTGTTGCACGGGGAGTAAACATGCACCCAGTCAGACACATGTGGTTTTGCAATCCATTTAGGTGCACTGTCACGTGTGCATGTAGCTCGAATTTGATTTTTGCACATTATACCCATACAAAATCAATCAATTAATGTACTAAAACATCTTAGTGATCTCTGATTTTTTTTGAAATTAAGACGTCCCTCCTTTGGTAACACATATATGTTCACCGCGGGATTATTAATTTAATATGCATCGTAGTTGCCGTGGATTCACGGTGTGTGTGTGGGTGTGTGCGTCTGGGGTGGCGAGTGGCTCACAATACATTATGAGTTGTGAGCCACCATGCGGGTTGGCCGTTTTGTTAGGCAGGCCGGCGCCACATCGGAGTCGTGAATTCGTAATTTAAAACATTACACAACCCTTTCATACATACATGTTTGGGCCACATGCAGTCGATGGTTGTCCTACATGACACTCGATACTCGCGTATGGCGCTTTCTGTGGGCCCGCTAGGTCATCGTCCATCACTTTGACGAACAGCCGGTAGTGAGGTTAATTTGACCAGCAAGGAAGAATATTTTTTGTTTGTGTTATGGTGGTATATAGTACGCGTCGAATAGGTGGGAGGGGACTAGACATCGATGGTGATGCTGCTCGATCGGAAAAATGGGGTCATCATCATTGGACATCGCATCATCTTACACGCTAGTATTTACACTAATACGATTTCAAAAAAATTGAAAAAAATATTTACACTAATACAATAATACCGACGTAAGTCCCCTTTAAAACCCATGAATAGAAAGAAAAAAAGGAAACCAGGTGTAAAGCATATACGACTGAAGAAACACGAAAAAAATTGCAAGCACAAACTAATAGCTCGACCAAACACTGAAACAAAAACCCCACCTGTCATTCAACCATGCATAAATAGAAATATTTTCTAGGTGCAACAGACATGTATATATAGCCACGTATTCCTTCTTATCTCATTATCATCGTCTCTCGTAGGTTCTTTTATATTCTCTCTCCTCACTCACCTCGGCCAGCTCCGGCTCTAGCTATAATGGTTGACTTTTTCTCTTGAGATATGAGAAGAGCAGCAGGTGGTAGAGCTCGTGTGAGGCAGGCATGTTCTTTGCCAATCTTGATGCGGCAAAATTTCGTGTTTTGACCCTTTTTACATACTATTTCACCCCTCCAAAAAAATAGTATGCAAAAAGGGTCAAAACATGAAGTTTTGCCTCTTGATGCCGCATGCATTGAAGGTGCTGCCGCTCTCGATGCCGTCCTTTTACCCCGGGCACGAGCTGCAGCTCCAGCCATAGAACGCTGTCTTAACCTCGTTCTCTCGATGTGAGCTGGTCGGTTGGCGCCGTCCTCTGCCCCAGCCATTAGGCAGAACCGAATCCATCTGGCCAGCCGGTCCCGACGTCGTACTTCGCAGGGCTCTCCCGGCCTCTGCTCTCTATGCAGCCCACAATCTCATCTTCCAATTACCAAGTAGAGCTTGCAATCATGTTTTTATGATGCAGCCTGCCCCCACACAATTTCCTCTGGACGAGACTTGCCTGCTCCCTCCCCATGCTCCCGTCTGTGCTCCCGCGTACGTGGCTTGATTTGATTGGAAGAAAATAAGGTTCGGCCCTACCCCCTGAAAATGAGGAGGGAGATGATTAGATTAGAAAAGAAAAAGAGAAAAGGACAGCCGTAGGATGAAGTGGGAGCACGGATGGGAGCATGGGAAGGGAGCAGGCAAGCCGGATCCATTTCCTCTTCCTTTAATGACCAGCCCACAATCATCTTCCTATAATTACAATCAAGCTTGCCCACAAATCCCCAGCTTCCACGTTGGTGCAAGGTGCACACACGTATTTAAACTGGTACTATTGAATCTATTGGAGTGAGGTGGTACTAAGACACAAAAACAAACTTGTTCGGTTGGTTGTAGCCCAATATATTACAGGAGAGGTCGTGAAGTCGATCCTTCGTACCCTTTTTGAACTGACGGTTTCACGCGATTGTACTGATAATTTTCATCTCGTTGAACTGATCGTCTTTTCGTCGGAATGGGGCGTGTAATATATCGTTGGAAAGCTCTTAGCATCTACATTACAATTATATAGGATTTTTTTGCAAAATCATCACGGTCTAAGAGCAGTTTTAAAAAAACTGTTTTTTTCAAAACCGAAAACGTGAACGTATTTTGGACTCAATTTTCAAACGATTCATCAGAATTGAGCAAATAAGATGGCGTTGGAAAGCTGGTAAAAATCCGCATCTTCCATATATCTACAGTTTTTCCAAATTATATACAACTTAAAAGTAATTTTAAAAACGGTGAAATTCTAGGCGAAACATATTTTTGCGTTTTTTGCAAACAGTTTGTCGGATTGACACAAATGATATGGCGTTGGAAAGCTATGGAAAATGCGCAACTTTTTCGTATAGAAAAGTTTTTCTAATTCCTTACGGTTTAAAAATGAATTCAAATACGGTCCAATTTGATTTTGAACGTGATTTTTTTTAAAGTTTATCAAAATGGGGCAAATAATATATCGTTGGATAGCTGTCGAAAATGCAAAACTTAGTCATGTTGAATGTTTTCTCTACTTCACAATCATTTAATAGTAATTTGGAATACGGCATGACGGATCCTGTTGTTTTCTCGTCTGAAAAACAGAGTAGTCGTACTGATATATGTATATGTACTAAGCTATTTTTTGTAGAGTAATTTTGAATGATTCCGAAAAGGGGTACTTGTACTGATGTTTGTATGGGTTTGTACTAACCATGTTTTCCATTGAGTCTATGTTTGTACTGAGGTATTTTCCATTGAGTAGTTTTGAATACGGTGTTACCGATTGTGCTATATTTTTCTGTTTTCGAAACATAGTACTCGAACTGATCTCCGTATGGGTTTGTGCTGAACGTGTTTTGGACTCAATTTAAAAAAATGATTTTTTCAAAACTGCTCTTAGAACTTGTGCTTTCACAGACTCGACTTTACTATGTTTCTTCGTTAGAGTTTTGCTCGTAACTTTTCAACGGTTTACCATATTATCGTTTCCGAACTTGCATGGTTTATATCGTTGAACTGAATGCTATTCTTTTCAAAAATAAAATGGTTTGCATGTTTTCTTTTAACTCAATTTTTTTTACAACGATGTTCTGAACTTCTCTAATTTTACGACTTGTACTTTTTACCATTTTAATTGCATGGGGTTTCCTTTTGCTTGAACTTTTACAATTTGAATTTCTGTCATTTCTTTTAGTCCGAACGGACCACCATTTTTAACTCGTACTGAACAATATTTTTAATTAAACCATTTTTCCTTTCATCTGACAGAAATATTTTCCACACATGTGAAATGAAAAACTCAGTTCCGGCATTCCCTTTGTAGAACAGACAAATATATGTTCGGGAAAGAGTACTTGAACGGATGTATGTATGAGTTTTGTACTGAGCGTGTTTTCACATACTAGACTTAACTCTGTATATTCGGTATAAATTTCATGTTTTCTTTTGAACTCAACATTGTTTTGCGACGATATTCTGGACTTTTCTCATTTTACCTTTTTGGATTTGGATGGTTTTTTGTTTGAGCTTTTTCTCAAACTTATCTGGGACATCATGTTGAACTTTTTTCTGTACTTATATGCTAGTAATAATAGAACATTTCCCATATATTTTGTGTCCATTCGTGGACATAAACCAAAATAGGCAGGAGAGAGCACTATCGAACTAATCATTGTTTTCAACTCGTACAAATCAATGTTTTTAATTCAAACCATTTTTCCTTTCTTGCACAAACATCTAACTGTCATGTGTACTTCATTTTAAGAAGTAGTAATCAAATCATCATAGACAAAAAGTTTGAACTTGCAGCTGCTGCTATGTGTATGGATTCCAGGTTCTGGTCATCCTCATTGCCTGTGTCGTGTACTTCATCCTCAACCTGTTGATGTCCTTCATGCTAGTGATCGGCGTCGTCATCTTGGGCTTGCGCATTGGAGGTGCCGCATCCTTACTCGTTGTGACGATGTGTTTGTACTGCCCAAAACAAATATGTGGGAGCACAAAATGAACATTTTCAAAAAGTTATTTGGTGCTAACAGGAATAGAAACAAACACTAAAGAGCATGACAAACAGTAAATAATTTCAGTTCCCCTGAACATACCAATGCTACCCACAATTTGCGCTAGCTAAACAGCGCACCATTCAAACAACAGTGAGTACTATCCTACAATGTTATTTTGTTTTTATTAAACTGACCGGAAAAAAGGTACTAGCATGATTTCACAACTCATCACAATGTATATGTACATGTACTTGTTCATGTTTACCCCATTTAGATTCAGTATATGTACATGTACTTCTCTTTTGCACCTCAACCATTGACATGAAAAAACAATTTTATGACAGAAGTGTTTTATATAAGCTTCAGAAATCAAATGAATCTTTTCTTCCAAATGGATCATAAAAAATATTAACCAAACATCAATATTTGTTGAACTGCTAGACCAGAGCAAGTTTAGAAATTTTTACAACCAGAGAAAGTGATTTTTGTAGCTTTTTCTACACAAAGTATGTTCATCAGTGACATTTGCATCACAACAGTTCAATAGCAGCAGGACACCAGGTTCAGTAGTTGCACACGGCAAAAATTAGCTACCAAAGATAACACACGCACACAAGTTTAGTACCAATAGCTATAACTAGCCAGATTCATTCGCGGAAGTAGTCGCACAAGTGCAGTAGTAGCTCGCTGCTCATACGTGCTTGCCAGCTTTATGCCCCGTCTTGGTGCTACTTCAAAACACTTTGCCGCCTACTACTTATCTCCGGCAGTACCCTGCACACACACACCACCGGCCACCAGTTAACACATATGCACACACACACACACAGTGAACCAGCCACACACCTCATTTGTCTACACAACCAGGACTACATCTTATGCACATTATGGACTGATGAAGTAGCAGCACAGAAAACTATATTTTGTAGGCATCCACAAGGATAGAAGGATAGAAGGAATTAACCACAAGTTAGTAGACGGGAAAATCTGCCGATGATGAAGCGAGCTAGAAATCATCCATCAACATGCTCTTTTTTGGCTCACTAAGCTTGACAGCGGAGGAGTTGTACTTGTTGCAACATCACTACTTGAACTGGAGTGAGTACCATACCTGGACGGATGGGGCAGGAGGGAGACGGTCAGGGAGTAGGCAAGAGGAGGGGGCATCTGGAGGACATGCTTGGAGTGTCGTGCGCTGATGGATGGTGGTTGGAGGAGCGTGGCTGTCGGGCAATGCGGCGGTTCGGACGACGGCATCCAGGTTTGTCTGCCGTCGCGCTGTGGAAGACGAGTGGAGCAGGCCAGCAGCACAGTGGAAGCCAGGGGGAGCAGGCCGTCTGTAGCAATTTTCAAGCACAAGGTAGCTACAAATAAACGATGAACAGAGCAAAGCTAGTAGTCCAGTGTACTGAGACACTGTAGCCAACACAATGGCGTGCCTCCAAATATGTGATTTTTTAGATTAATGAACTGCTGCTATTTCTTTCATCAAACTAGTACTGAAGAATTTCCTCTCTTACCGAGTGTTGGGAAACAAAACCAGAGACGGTGTTGTTTGCCAGCGCATGTGTAGCACAATGACCTCACCCGGGAAGCAGCACAGGATCCAGCAATTTCTGTCGAGGGACCGAGCTTGTGGGTGAGGACAGCAGGAGGGAGCGGCAGTGCAGGGGTGGAGGAGCGGGAAGGTCAAGTTCGAGGCAGCGACAGGAGCACCTCGAAGAGGCTTGGGGGCTGGGAGGAACGATGGAAGGAGGAAGGCCCGCTGCACTGACCGAAGATGAGATGAGAGCGGAGATGTGTCACTGACTCGAGGGCGGTGCTAGTCTTGCCGGACCAGTGGCGCGACGGTGGCGGGTGGGGATCGGAGGTGCCAGGGCTGGGGGTTGCTGGGGATGGGGCTCGCCGGGGCTGGGGGTCGCCGGGGATGGGGCGCACTGGGGCTAAGGGTCACCGGGGATGCGGCGTGCTGGGGATGGGGCCCGCCGGGGTTGCGGGTCGCCGGGATGGAGCGCGCCGGGGTTGCGGGTCGCCGGGACTGGGGCGTGCTGGGGTTGCCGCCGCCGGAGATGGGGCACGCCGGGGTTGGCGGGGAGGCAGGTGGGGGCTTTGCGTGTGGGAGTGGACGAGTCAGGAGAGGCGTGGGCTTCAGCTCACCATTCGAGCTACTACGCTTTTGTACGTCTGGATCGTGCAAAATTGCATCGCGCCCTTATAGGACTCATAGTAACAGAATAATATTTTGTTACTAGTAACAAAATAGCTCAGTCATATATATATACACACACTATATGTACGCGTCCGTGAACAAGTACATCTCACTCAGTGTGAGGACTTTTTGGTTTTCGAGGCACGTGCCACATCAAAATTGTGAAAATGGCTATTCAAACATCACACAACACCTCTTTGCGCCACATGCATGCAGGCGGTGGTTATCCTTGCTAGGACACTCACGTGTGATGCTTCCATCTGTGGGCCAACGAGGCCATCGTCGATGCATGTGCATCACTTTGACCTACATCGAGAGAGGTTAATTAATTTCACCATCGATGAGGATTCTTTTTGGGTTGTATTACAGTAGGAACATATAGTATATGCGTCGAAGAGGGGGAAAGGGACCATCATATGTAGTACGCTTCATGAACCTCCCTCTGTGTGGGTGCATGGTTTACGGTTTTTGAGGCCTGTGTGGCACATCAAAGTTGTGCATTTTAGGAATTATATTCAACATATGTTTGGCCCACTTGCAAAGCGATGGTGGTTTTCCTCTCGCACCCATTTAAGCGGTAATCAGCGATATCGATGCTTTCCATTTGTGGGCCCGCTTCGTCCATCACTACTTTTTGCGTGACAACGAGAGTGGTTAATTTGACTTAGGAGGGGGTTATTTTTCTGCTTTTAAATATGGTATATATATGTGAGCACACACGCATGCATGTTTACGCATGAATCCTTCCCATCGAATCGAAGTGGCTAGTACAACGACACGTCATGAACAGATCTCGCTCTATGTGGGGAGAGTGTATGATTTTCGACGCACGCGCCATATCATTGTTGTGAAATGGTATTCAAACATGCATGCACGCATCACCTCCATACATATGCATGTAGTGGTTGTGAGGGAGTCCTGGACTAGGGGGTGTCCGGATAGCCGGACTATCATCATCGGCCGGACTCCAAGACTATGAATATACAAGATTGAAGACTTCGTCCCATGTCCGGATGGGACTTTCCTTGGCGTGGAAGGCAAGCTTGGCGATACGGATATGTAGATCTCCTACCATTGTAACCGACTCTGTGTAACCCTAGCCCTCTCTGGTGTCTATATAAATCGGAGGGTTTTAGTCCGTAGGACGAACAACCATTACAACAATCATACCATAGGCTAGCTTCTAGAGTTTAGCCTCCTTGATCTCGTGGTAGATCCACTCTTGTACTACCCATATCATCAATATCAATCAAGCAGGAGTAGGGTTTTACCTCCATCAAGAGGGCCCGAACCTGGGTAAAAACATCGTGTCCCTTGTCTCCTGTTACCATCCGCCTAGACGCACAGTTCGGGACCCCCTACCCGAGATCCGCCGGTTTTGACACCGACATTGGTGCTTTCATTGAGAGTTCCTCTTTGTCGTCACTGATAGGCTTGATGGCTTCTTCAATCAACAACAACGCAGTCCAGGGTGAGACTTTTCTCCCCGGACAGATCTTCGTGTTCGGCGGCTTCGCACTGCGGGCTAATTCGCTTGGGCATCTGGAGCAGATCGAAAGCTACGCCCCTGGCCACCAGGTCAGGTTTGGAAGCCTAAATTTCACGGCTGACATCCGCGGAGACTTGATCTTCGATGGATTCGAGCCACAACCGAGCGCGCCACACTGTCACGGTGGGCATGATTTAGCTCTGCCACCGGACAGTGCCCTGGAGGCCGCACATGAGTCCGCTCCGACCCATAGTTCGGAGCCAACCGCGCAGATCGAGGACAGGTGGCTGGACACCGCCTCGGGGGCTGCAACTTCTACGGCGATGGAGCCGAATACTGACCTTGTCCCTTGCAAAGCTTGCGACTCCGAGGTGCCGGACTCCTTGCCGGACTCCAAACCTCCCGCGCCCCTGCCAATCGAATCCGATTGGGCGCCGATCATGGAGTTCACCGCTGCGGACATCTTTCAGCACTCACCCTTTGGCGACATCCTAAATTCGCTAAAGTATCTCTCGTTATCAGGAGAGCCCTGGCCGGACTGTGGTCAGGATGGTTGGGATATGGACGACGAAGAAATTCAAAGCCCACCCACCACCCACTTTGTAGCCACTGTCAACGATTTAACCGACATGCTAGACTACGACTCCGAAGACATCGACGGTATGGACGATGATGCCGGAGACGACACTGAACCAGCACCTACGGGGCACTGGAAGACCACCTCGTCATACGACATATACATGGTGGACATCCCAAAGGATGGGAACGGCGAAGAAGCAGCGGAGGCAGATTCCTCTAAGAAACAGCCCAAGCGCCGACGTCAGCGGCGCCGCTCTAAATCCCGCCACAGCAAGAATGGAGATTCCGGCACGGGAGATAATAACGCCCCAGAGAGTGCCGAAGACAACCCCCTCCAGCAAGATTCAGCACAGGAGGACAGAGACGCCAACCCTCAAGAGAGAGCGGCAGACGAGGAGATAGAGGATGATAATTACATGCCTCCCTCCGGAGACGAGGCAAGCCTCAACGACGACGAATTCGTCGAGCCCGAGGATCCCGTCGAACAAGAGCGTTTTAAACGCAGGCTAATGGCCACGGCGAACAGCCTAAAGAAAAAGCAGCAACAGCTTCGAGCTGATCAAGACCTGCTGGCTGACAGATGGACCGAGGTCCTCGCGGCCGAAGAGCATGAACTCGAACGCCCCTCCAAAAGCTACCCGAAACGCAAGTTGCTCCCCCGATTAGAGGAGGAGGCATACAAACCTTCATCACCAGCGCACAATACAGCTGACCGACCACCTCGTGGCCGCGACAGAGAGGCATCTAGGCCCTCCACCAGAACCGTACCCCGGCACCGCTCGAAAAGCGCGAAGCCACGGGGGAATGCGCCGGACTTGCGAGATGTATTGGAGGACAAGGCAAAACAATCAAGATCTATCTACGGATCACGTGGGCGCCCCACGATCCACGACGACTACCGTCGTGCCGGATACAGCAACTCCGGCCGGGCTGAACACAGCTGACAAAGCTCTCTTGAGCTACGTCGTGATATTGCCCAGTACAGAGGCGCCGCACACCCACTATGCTTCACAGATGAAGTAATGGATCATCAAATCCCTGAAGGGTTTAAACCCGTGAACATTGAATCCTATGATGGCACAACGGACCCCGCGGTTTGGATCGAAGATTATCTCCTTCATATCCATATGGCCCGCGGTGACGATCTCCACGCCATCAAGTATCTCCCACTCAAGCTTAAAGGACCAGCTCGGCATTGGCTTAATAGCTTGCCAGCAGAATCAATTGGGTGTTGGGAGGACCTGGAAGCCACATTACTCGACAACTTCCAGGGCACATATGTGCGACCACCAGACGCCGATGACCTAAGCCACATAATTCAGCAGCCAGACGAATCGGCTAGACAGTTCTGGACATGGTTCTTAACAAAGAAAAATCAAATCGTCGACTGTCCGGATGCAGAGGCCCTCGCAGCCTTCAAACATAACATCCGCGACGAGTGGCTAGCCCGACACCTAGGACAGGAAAAGCCGAAATCCATGGCAGCCCTCACATCACTCATGACCCTCTTCTGTGCGGGGGAGGATAGCTGGCTAGCCCGCAGTAACAACTTCAGCAAAAATTATGGCAGTCCGGACTACAAGGACCGCAATGGCAGGTCGCGTCGTAACAAAAACAAACGCCGCGTTAACGGCGATAACACTGAGGATACGGCAGTCAACGCCGGATTCAGAGGCTCTAAACCCGGTCAGCGGAAAAAGCCATTTAAATGAACTACTCCGGGTCCGTCCAATTTGGACCGAATACTCGACCGCTCTTGGCAGATACATGGCACCCCCGAAAAGCCAGCTAACCACACCAACAGGGATTGTTGGGTGTTCAAGCAGGCTGGCAAGTTAATTGCCGAAAACAATGACAAGGGGCTGCATAGCGATGACGAGGAAGAGACCCGACCGCCGAACAGCAGAGGACAGGAGGGTTTCCCCCCACAAGTGCGGACGGTAAACATGATATACGCAACCCACATACCCAAGAGGGAGCGGAAGCGTGCACTTAGGGACGTATATGCGATGGAGCCAGTCGCCCCGAAGTTCAATCCATGGTCCTCTTGCCCGATCACTTTCGATCGAAGGGACCACCCCACCAGTATCCGCCATGGCGGATTCGCCGCATTGGTTTTAGACCCAATCGTCGATGGATTTCACCTCACTAGAGTCCTGATGGACGGCGGCAGCAGCCTGAACCTGCTTTATCAGGATACAGTGCGCAAGATGGGCATAGACCCCTCAAGGATTAAACCTACAAAGACGACCTTCAAGGGCGTCATACCAGGAGTAGAGGCCAATTGTACAGGCTCAGTCACACTGAAAGTGGTCTTCGGATCCCCGGATAACTTCCGAAGCGAGGAGTTAATCTTCGACATAGTCCCGTTCCGCAGTGGCTATCACGCCCTGCTTGGACGAACCGCGTTTGCAAAGTTCAACGCGGTGCCGCATTATGCATACCTCAAGCTCAAGATGCCAGGCCCTCGTGGAGTCATCATGGTTAACGAAAACACTGAATGCTCCCTCCGAACGGAGGGCACACAGCGGCTCTCGCGGCGGAAGTACAGAGCAGCCTCTTAAGGCAATTCTCAAGCCCGGACGTTAAAAGGCCGGACATAGCAAACGCGCCCGGAGTAACATACATCAAGACCATCTGGCACGTTCCGAGCACGCGTAGCAACGCGGCCCCAACCCCAGCCCTTGCATGATTGCAAGACTAGCCCTCCAGGTACATCATTACGCTCTGGAGATACCATGGGCATAGGGGGAGGGGCACGACCACGACAGGCCCAGAGTGCGGCTTAACCGCACCAGGGGCTCCCAAGTGTGTCGTTCTTTTTTTTACTTTATTATTCTTATCCACAGGACTCCGTTCACCAGAGGCCCTGTCCGGTAGTGTATTTGCCGAACTCACGATGCAACAGCCAGGAAAGGACGAAGGCTACGACGAACACTCAGGTGGTCTCCATTATGAGCATTAAATCTGTTTAATAAACCATTCCGCAGCCTACCCCTGGAGGGAGACATGTCTACTAGTCCAATCCCTTGCTTACCGCACTATTTGTATCGTTTTGCACTCATAGCAGAATTCCTTGAATAAACAATGCATCACTTTTCGCTTATAATTGCATCCCTTTTCTTACATATATGTTCAATTATGACGTTTGGCATCCGTACACTTTGGTACGGCCGAATACACCAGGGGCTTATGTTCCCCGCATTATGGTGTGATAAGTCCGAACACTTTCACAAGTGCGGCACCCCAAACTTATAGCACTATATGCATCGGCTCCGAATCATGTCTTGGGTCAATAGTTGGGTTTGCCCGACTCCCATGTTTTGGTACCTTACGTTCCATTCTATCGGCTAAGGTAGCACTGGGAGAACCACTGCGATTGCGCCCCGGTTGAGCTGGGCGAGCGCCTCAGTGGAGAAAGCTAAAACTGACTGTCATGATAAGGCGAGAGCTGGTCGCTGTTCGAGAGGTCTTTTCGAGTCCCTAAAGACTTATGCCGCTTCGAGCGAGGAACCGGCTGTGTCCGGCCCAAGCGTGGATAGCGCCCCGAACTCGGTCTTCCGAACACTAGGGGCTTCGCCGAAATTTAAAATTATAGAATTCTATGGCTAAGTGAGAGTGTTCAAGCATTATAAGTCCGGTTGCCTTGTTCGTCGTGTTGCGCGCCTCCCTAGATGGACCCAAAAATGGGAACAAGAGTGCTCAAGTTTATCCCGAACACCCCAGCACTCGTGGCATGGGGGCTGAAGCCGACGACTTGCCATCTCTCAGATTTGACAAACGGCCGCACAGAAGGTAATATTTTAAATTAATAAGCGTTGCTTAGCGCATATGAACAAAGTTTTCAGCGCACAGGATAACACATTGCGAGTCTACTCAAATATTACATCTTTGGGGCACTCGTCCGCAATCTTGCGGGCACCCTTCAGGACACTCTTATAATACATTTCGGGCGTACGGTACTCCTTGCCCACCGGCGGCGCGTCTGTCAGAAGCCTCTCAGCATCCAGCCTGCCCCAGTGCACCTTTGCGCGGGCAAGGGCCCGACGGGCACCTTCAATGCAGGCGGAGCACTTGATGACTTCCACCCAAGGGCACGCATCCACCAGCCGCCGCACAAGGACGAAGTAGCTCCCAGGCATGGCCTCTTCAGGCCACAGCCGGACTATGAGGCCCTTCATGGCCTGTTCAGCTACCTTGTGGAGCTCGACCAGCTGCTTCAGCTGGTTGCTAAGGGGCACCGGATGTCCGGCCTGAGCATACTGAGACCAGAAGACCTTCTCCGTTGAGCTCCCCTCCTCGGCTCGGTAGAATGCGGCGGCATCAGACACGCTACGAGGCAGATCTGCAAACGCTCCTGGAGAGCTCCGAATCCGGGTAAGTAACAGGTAATTCACATTCACATGCTTGCTTTGCATGAAAAATGCCTTACCCGCCGCTATTTTCTTCACCGCCTCAATCTCCTGGAGGGCCTTATGGGCCTCGGCCTTAGCAGCTTTGGCACTCTCAAGAGCCGAGGCAAGCTCAGACTCTCGAGTTTTCGAGTCGCGCTCCAAACTCTCATGCTTTTCCACGAGAGCCTGGAGCTCTTGCCGCACCTCCGCCACCCGCGCCTCCTGCTTCTCTCGCTCCGCTCGTTCCGCGGCCGCATTACGTTCGGCCGCGGACACGGCCTCCTTCAGGGTCGCCACCTCGTTCGTAGCCCCTGCAGTGCCCATGTTATCCTTGTTATTTCTATTGCAACCAAAATCCTTTTCTGTAAGGTACAAATTTAATACGGTGTTACTCACGTTCTTTGTCCTCGAGCTGCTTCTTGGCAAGGCTGAGCTCGTTCTCGGTCCGCTCGAGGTCCTGCTTCAAAGCACCGACCTCCGTAGTCAATGCGGCAGAGGTCAGCAGCGCAGCCTGCAATCCCATATTGACATAATTTTTAGAACTCCTGCATATATCTTTTTAGATCCTCAGTCCGGCTTTTCTTTCCGAACACCAAACCGAGCATCAGGGGCTACTGTCTATGCGGTATTACATTACATATTTTAAAACTTCTTACCTCAAAGCCTGTTAGAACGCTGCTGCAGGCTTCGGTCAGCTCGCTCTTGGAGAGCTGAACCTTCTGAATCACCGCACTCATGATAGTGCGGTGTTCTTCCTTGATGGAAGCGCCGTTGAGCGCCTCCAACAAGTTGTCTGGCGCCTCCGGGTGGACGGAGGCCACCGGTGCCACGGTCTTGCCCTTCTTACGAAGGGGCCGCCTGCCGGACTCCGAAACCACTCCGGGTTCCGAGGCGGAGTCCGGTGCAAAGTCCGGGAGGTTGCCCTGTGGCACCTCCAGATCCTCACCCTCCTGGCGGGTCCCCTCCTGGGAGCCCACCTCGGCGTCCTTGGCGTCGCGAGGGGTGGAGGCGGTCGGAAAGGAATCCACATCCGACGGAGCCAAGGACCCGCTCGAAGAAGCGGGAAAATCGTCCTCGGCAGGACTACAGGTTGTATGCGGCATTCGAAGGACACTGTGTGGCAAAAAAGAGAAATTATAAATCATTCAGGAATCCGGATACTTACGATCTTGCCGGGGGCTTGGCCCTTAAGGGCCACCCCTTGTCGCTGTCGTCGGCGTTGGCGGAGCTGTCCGGAGGAAGGGTCCTTCCCCTCTTGGACCCTTCGGCCTCCCCCGTTGGGGAAGCCTTCCTCTTCCTCTCTCCCCCCTCCTGGGGAGAGTCCTCTTTCTCCTCCTCGTCTTCGGGGGAGGAGTCCGCCTCGGAGCCATCGGACGATGAGTCCGATACCACCTGGCGGCGGGAACTCCTTCAGGTTCCCGTGGCCTTCTTCTTGGCCTTCTTCTCCGGCACCACGTAAAGGGCCGGAACCATTAGCCCCGTCAAACGGGTGTCCGCTGGGTCTTCAGGAAGGGGAGCCGGACAGTCAACCTATCCGGACGTCCTCTGCCAGTCCTGTTAAAGGCATTGGGAGTTTTAGATCCCACATAGAGTCAAACTATGAGAGAAATACGTGTCCCGTAAAGGATAACAAAGCTTACCTCGCCGGCCGGGCGCTTGGTGCTGAATCCGCGATCTTCAGTTGCGGATGCGGGGGCTTCTCCGCCCTTGAATAGCACCCTCCAGGCAGCTTCTTACGTCGTGTCGAAGAGCCCGCTCAGGGTCCGGTGTTGTGCCGGATCAAACTCCCACAAATTGAAGGCCCATTGTTGGCATGGGAGAATCCGGCGAACGAGCATGACCTGGATCACGTTGACAAGCTTAAGCTTCTTGTTCACCAGGGTCTGGAGGCAGGACTGGAGTCCTGTCAGCTCCTCCGAACTACCCCATAGCAAGCCCTTCTCTCTCCAGGAGGTGAGCTGCATGGGGATACCAGATCTGAACTCGGGGGCCGCTGCCCATTTAGGGTCACGCGGCTCGGTGATGTAGAACCACCCCGATTGCCACCCTTTGACGGACCCCACGAAGGCACCCTCGAGCCAGAGGACGTTGGGCATTTTGCCCACCATGGCGCCTCCGCACTCCGCTTGGACGCCCTTCACCACCTTCGGCTTGACATTGAAGGTCTTTAGCCACAAGCCGAAGTGGGGCTGGATGCAGAGGAAGGCCTCGCACACGACGATAAATGCCGAGATGTTGATGATGAAGTTTGGCGCCAGATCGTGGAAGTCCATGCCGTAGTAGTACATGAGCCCCCGGACGAAGGGATGAAGTGGGAAGCCCAGTCCACGGAGGAAGTGGGAAAGAAATACGACCCTCTCATGGGGCCTGGGGGTGGGGATGAGCTGCCCCTCATCGTGCAGCCGGTGCGCGATGTCGCTGGACAAGTATCCTGCGCCGTGTAGCCTCTCGATGTGCCCCTCCATAACGGAGGAGGCCATCCATTTGCCTCCCGCTCCGGACATGGCTGGAGAAGGTTGAGACGAGATGTGCGGACTTGGGCGCTAGAGCTCGAGTGCACGGAGATGGATAAGCAAAAGGAGTAAGAAGGCGTAGGTAAAAAGGGTGGATCCTTATCCCCTTATATATGGGCGGACGAAGACTATGCGTCCCCACCAGCCTGGTAAAACTCGCTTATCTCCCAAGCGCCACAATCAATGGCGCGGTTGGGTTACCCACGTCCGTATTGATGGGAATCCCGGAATAAAGGGGAACACGATCTCTGCTTCGACAAGACGTGCCAAGGAAACCGCTTCGCTAAACGCGCTGAGGTGGTATAATAAAAATGATTCAAGTAAAGGCTTGGCAGTGGCTTGACGTGATGCCACGAAATACGTCAGCAGATTGAACTTGTGTACATATTATTCTCTCTATGGTGGTATGTGGAATTTATTTTGCAGAGCCGGACACTATCCTGGTCTTCACAATCTTCTATGGATTATTCGGAGGAGGAACCCGCCTTGCAATGCCGAACAATATGAGCGCCGGACTCATCGTTATTGAAGCCTGGTTCAGGGGCTACTGAGGGAGTCCTGGACTAGGGGGTGTCCGGATTGCCGGACTATCATCATCGGCCGGACTCCAAGACTATGAAGATACAAGATTGAAGACTTCGTCCCGTGTTCGGATGGGACTTTCCTTGGCGTGGAAGGCAAGCTTGGCGATACAGATATGTAGATATCCTACCATTGTAACCGACTCTATGTAACCCTAGCCCTCTCCGGTGTCTATATAAACCAGTGGGTTTTAGTCCGTAGGACGAACAACCATTACAACAATCATACCATAGGCTAGCTTCTAGGGTTTAGCCTCCTTGATCTCGTGGTAGATCCACTCTTGTACTACCCATATCATCAATATCAATCAAGCAGGAGTAGGGTTTTACCTCCATCAAGAGGCCCCGAACCTGGGTAAAAACATCGTGTCCGTTGTCTCCTGTTACCATTCGCCTAGACGCATAGTTCGGGACCCCCTACCCGAGATCCGCCGGTTTTGACACCGACAGGTTGTCTTCGAACGGTACAGTCCCTCGCATGGTTATCGGCGACCAGCCTATATATTCGTGGGCCCGCATGGACATCCATGATCACCTTGACCGACGACAAGATAGGTTACCATGGCGGGTTCTTCATTTGGTTCGTGTTATCTAGTATAGGTCATGGTGAGATTTAGACCTAATTTAAGTTTGGGCGCATATACTATGCACACATGCATCCATGAATCCCCATCGTCGGCTTGAAGTGTGGTGTAACATACATATGCATCATCAACCTAACCCTCACTCAATGTGGGGATTTCTAGTTTGAAATCACGGTGCCACATCAAAGTTGTTGCATTGTGTACTAAAAAACACACCTGGTCCATACATATGTTTGGGCCAGACGCATGCAGTGGTTGTCTTCAGGGGACTAGCTACTTGCGTGACTATTGCCGAGCTAGCCTATCTGGGGTCGCATGGATGACCATCACTTTGACCAGCAACAAGAGAGAGGTTGTACGAACAAGGTGGATTATTCTTGTTCCATTTTATGATCAATCTTGGTGAGATGCCTCTCTGGCCCACTGACTAAAAGTGTGTGTGTGTGTGTGTGGGGGGGGGGGGGGGGGTTGGCTGCTACTTTGCAGTTTGCTAGGTGAACCTCGGTTGGCGGGGGCGCATTCATAGCTTAGGATTCCCTTCGTGCCGACACGAGGGGGGGGCTGCTAGCTACTTCGCACTTTTCTAGGTGAACCACGGTTGGGGGGGCGTCCATTCATAGCTTAGGATTCCCTTCGTGACGACACGAGGGAGGGGGGCTGCTAGCTACTTCGCACTTTGCTAGGTGAGCCTCGGTTGGGGGGTATGCATTCATAGCTTAGGATTCCCTTCGTGCCGACGCGAGGGGGGGCAAGCAATGTCGTGTGCTTTGCAAGATAGGTGCGACATCGAAGTTGCATTTGGTATTTGAAAATCAAACCACTCTTTTCATACATATAAATTTGGTCCACATGCAAGTATGTTCGTGTTCTGACCCTCTCCCGCGTCATTTTTCGCCAAATTTATGAAAATTAGACAAGTTGGATGATGCAACAGACACGGTTCACTGAAACTAACCGTGTGCCACGCTGGTGCCCCTGTCACGCACACATCCGCAGAGTACATTGGGCACCACGAGGCTCCCCCTCTCAAAAATATCTGCCCGCCTCGAGGGTTTTCTGTTTCATAAGACATGGTTGTTATCTCCGGACCATGCACGATGTTTCTTCTTCCCGATCTCACCTTCATCCCTAGAAAATATCGGCCCGCCTCGAGGCGGGTTTTTTCTGTTTCATAACACACGGTTGTTATCTTCGGACCGTGTGCGATGTTTCTTGTTCCCAATCCCGCCTACCCCTATAACATATCTGCCCACCGCGAGGGTTTTTCTGTTTCATAACACACGCTTGTTTTCTCCAGACCGTGTGCGATGCACCATCATCAAAATTTCCATTAGCCCCGACATTTCACTCCCGCGTAGTAAATTTTTTAGTACCCGCGTCATTTCCTCAACCCCCCCCTCCACACACACACACACACACCAAAACCTCCTCGGGCGCGCGCGCACACACACCCCCTCCCTCGCTCGAAACCCTAACAAGGTCCCCTCCACCGCCGTCGCAAGACCTTCATTGCCAAAATCTGCCGGTTTGCCCGTGCAGCTTACCCACCGATCTCCATACCATGGCCGCCGTGAGTTTCTTAGATCACGCCTACCAAACGCTCCTTTTCCCACAGATCCCCATACCCATCCCCATCCCCCACTCCAGAGCGTCGTAGCCTAAGCCTGGCCAAAAAGAGGTGTATCACGGTCTCTTCGCCCGACGTCACCGAGGAAGCTGACGACCATTACTGGCGGTAGGCACTCAAGTAGCGGGCTAGAGTATGCAGACATGTCTCGGCCGCCGGCTACGACATCAAGGTCATTGACAGCGACGACCTGAGGCGGGCTATGTCACAGGTTAAGTGGCCCACCCCCAACCCCTCGGGTTCAACCACCGTCGATCTCATCCATGGCCCCGCCGCTGATCTCCTTTGGCTCGCTGTCCACAACTTGCCATCCTACATCGCCATTGAGCCCCTTTTGTCATTTCTGAAGGACACGTTCTGCGATGCTGGCTTGGGATCCATAGCTTCCAAGTCAGACCTCATCGACAGCGACCGCGAGGAGGGCACCCTCTCTGGCTCTTCCAAGGGGAAAGATCCCATCAACTCTTCCAAGGGGAAAGAGCCTGTCTGGGACATCAGGGAGGGCACCCTACAGCCGTGCTCTTCCAAGGGGAAGGAGGCCATCTACAACAACATGGAGCGCATCCAGGGTTTGTGCTCTTCCCACGGGAACGAGCCCATATGTGACAAGTGAGGAAATCCATGATTTGTTTTGCTGTGCCTCTTCACAGGGGGAAACCCATGATTTGTTTTGTCGAGTCCCTTTTGTAGTGTAGTGAGAATATGTCCAGTTTTAATTGATATATCTGGTTGTTTGCAGTATGCCTTGTTTATTTCAGTTGTTCACAATGTGATGCTCTGTATGTACAATTATTAACTATGCAGTACATTTCATCAATCCAGTTTTAAACATACCGATAGGAATGCATATATTTGCTTGGTGTTAAGCTTGTTATAGCTAGCATATGCCTCTTTTAAAGTTTTTTGATTGTTCTATTGTTTGTAGTTAGCATATGTCCAGTTTTAAATGCTATCTTTGGTTGTTTATAGTATGCCTTGTTTATTCCAGTTATTCACAACGTGATGTTCTATATATGCAAGTATGAACAATGCAGTTCAATTTCATCAGTACCAGTTTCAACAATAACACTATGGCCCTGTTTGTTTCGGATTCTAGGACCAGATTCAGCTTTGCCAGTGAAGCCAAATTTGGAATCCAAAGCAAACAACTATTTGGAATCAACTTTGCCAGTGAAGCTAAATCTGGATTTGGGTCATTTTTAGTGCAATTTCCTGAAGCACCTCAAAGTGTACTTCGGTGGTGAAGCTGATTCGCAGAAACAGCTTCGCCACCGAAGCGAGTCCATAGGTGATTAAAATCCAAGCGAAGCTGAAACAAACAGGGCATGAATGACTACATTTGTTTGCTGCATCTTGTAGTTAAACACGCCATTCCATTTTTACTTAACAATAACCAGTGTACTTAGACCGACACAATACCAGTTTGCATGCCTATGTTTGCTTGTTGTTAAATGTTAGGCCTGTTGCAGTTAACACACCTTTTCACTTGTTTTGCTTTACTAGCATGCTTAAACCTGCACACTAAAGCTATCTTTTGGAGATTATTTTGTCTGCCATGGATAATTTTGGTTGATGTTTAGCCCGTTGTCCTTAACATGCTTCTCGATGTACCTACACAGGACAACATTGGGAACAATTGTTGTTTTCCATCGAGGTTAGTTTCATCCCATGGCTTATATATGCTCACTGTTTAGGATATCGGTAGCTGGTACCGCACAGGGCGGGGGCTGATAAGGGACTAATCGGTGAATCAGACTTTTAATTGAATATATCTGCAACCCATTTATCGTTAGGTTAACTAAGGCCATATGTAATATATCTGAGGCTACATAGCAACATGCACTGTACTTAATTTCTACATATGCAATCCTAAGCTACATAGCAACAAGGAAGAGTGTTACCTTAATGTTCTGATGATGTCTAGATACACATAGAAGAGCAGCAGCAACAACAACAACATCACAGCCCTGTTTGGATACTCAACTTAGCTTAGAGGTTAGAGTTAGTTTCTAGCTCATGACTAACCCTGAACTAACTCCATCCAAAGAGGTGTTTGGATGACAGGGTTAGATACTTAGATTGACATTAAATGCACTAGGAGAACTAGCTCCAATTAGCACCTCTTGGGTTGGATAGTTTTTTTGGGTGGGTTATAGATGCAACTAGCTCAAACTAGCCCTCATGTTTAGATATACACTACAAAAAATACACTTCCGTGATGATACGTGTTTGTCATAGTAGGTCGTGTTTTTTGTCATGCATGTACATCCATGACGATTTTATGACAGAATCAAGATAATCATACCTGTGTTGTCGTAGAAGTGTTCCATGACATTACCAAAATTATCATCACGGAAGTGTCTACTTCCATGACGATAAATCGCGCATCACAGAAGTGCTTTCGTCAAGGGTGACCGACACGTGGCATCCACCGTAACGGAACGCCGTTAAGCTATCGGGTCGGGTTTTGGATCCGATAACCCATTCACAGCCCCGACCATTGGGGATTTTCCACATGTAAAATCATCATTGGCTGGAAGAAACACGTGTCGACTCATTGTTGGGACAGATGTCTTCCACTCATTGGACAGAAGGCGCCTATGATACGTCGACACGTGGCACGACCCAATAGAGGTCCATTCCTGTGAAAAGGCCGGCCAGTTTGACTTGGTCAATGTAAGTGCATCTAGTGCCCCTTAGTGATTTTGGTGTATTGAAGACTTATAGGTTAAGGGACTAATGCGTTTGTGAGTGTACACATGTCTATAAGTCTATGAGGAGTTTGATATTTACAGAGAAAGTCGACCCCTAAAAATGAAGTTCTTCGACTGAAGACTTCGATATTCTGAAGACTTTCTGAAGACTTTGAAAGTGAAGAATTTGGTGTGACCTTGAAGACTTGGTATTCATTTGAGGAACATGAAGCGTGAAGACTTTTGTTTTCGTAGTTTCATTTTCTCTTTATTGAGTCATAGGAAACACCGTACTGTTAAAGGGGGTCGAGGAAATACTAAGGAAAAATTTCCATGTGATGCTCAACTCAAAATCCTACACCTACCAATCCCTTCGAGTGAAGCCTTTGGAAATCTCATACAGTTCAGTCACTTTCTTCAGTGACAGAGACGAAGTTCTTCTGGTCGCTGATGAATTTGTTCTGACTGAGGAGTTAGGAATTCGCCAGTGTGAATTGCTTACACAGTGAGGAACATGATAGCCCTGAGGAATTTGAGAGTCAAATTTCTGACCGTTGCTGTGCTGCGCGCCAGCTGTCCCAAAATATCTTATCCACCTAACGGTCATATCATTGAAGGGCATTTATGTCTTATCATGTCGGGCTGCTCCCTAGGCTATAAATAGCCTCCCCCTACAACCACTAGCTGGTTGGCTGCTCCGAGAGAACTTGACACTTGTCATTTGAGAGCAACCCATCCTCCGAGGACTTTGAGCGAAAATCATCAAGTGAGGAAAACCCAAAACCAAACCCCTACAAACCCAAAGTGATTGAGCATCACTGAAGAAATTGATCCTGCATGGATCCGACGCTTGTTACCTTTGAAGACTGTGCTTCTTCCAGACGGTTAGGCGTCATGGTCTAGAGCATCCAAGAGGAATTGTGGATCGCCGAGTGACCAAGTCTGTGAAGGTTTGGAAGTCGCTTGAAGACTTACCACGAGTGATTGGACGAGGTCTGCGTGACCTTAGTTCAAGGAGAATACGGTGAGGACTGGGTGTCTTGAGCTGCGTGCTCAGCGACTGGGTGTCCGGGACTATG
Organism: Triticum timopheevii; assembly: GCA_963921465.1. Taxonomy (NCBI): domain Eukaryota; kingdom Viridiplantae; phylum Streptophyta; class Magnoliopsida; order Poales; family Poaceae; genus Triticum; species Triticum timopheevii. The sequence goes on along the minus strand of OY997262.1, from coordinate 244,741,236 downwards.
TGTCCTCGAGTTTAAATACTCAGCCGCTCCAACCAGACGTACAACTGAGACAGCAGTTGGAACTGGTCTACCAAATCATTGTCTTCACCAACTAACTGGTTCTATTTCCTCAACCCTTTCATTTCCTCATTACTGTGTTGAGTGTTTGTTCATATCTGTGTTTGAAGACTTTGACTGAAGACTTTCTCAATTTCCTCAGTTCAATTTCTTCAGTCTGTTTGTCTTCATCTTGTGTTATCCAGTGATTACGGTTTCTGTACTCTGTGCTTGTCTTCATTTCATCATGATGACCATGGCTGTATTCTGTTATGCTTACTTTTGAGTATTTATTCCGCTGCTAGTAGTTCTTCGCTAAGGAATTTCCTCACCGGCAAATTCCTCAGTGAAGAATTCATAAAAATCGCCTATTCACCCCCCCTCTAGTCGATATAACGCACTTTCAATTGGTATCGGAGCAAGGTACTCCCTTGTTCTGTGTGATTTTGGTTTAACCGCCTGGAGTTTTAGTTATGTCGACCGCAGGTATGAAGAAAGTGACATGCCCTATCTTTGACGGTCATGATTATCCCAAGTGGAAGGCCATGATGAGGAAGCGCCTCATGGCAATGAACAGCGAGCTGTGGACCGTCACTGAGATTGGTCTTACTGATCTATGCAAGATGGCGGACACTGATGATATTCGCAAGTACACTTGACTTGACATCGTGGCGAAAGATATCATCTGTTCCTGCCTATCCAGAGATGAATTCAGGTGCATTATGCATCTTTGCAATGCGAAGCTTATCTGGGACCGAATCTCTGATGTCTATGAAGGTCATCGAACCCGTCATGATCCCTGGTTTGAGGATTTCAAGGAATCTCTCAAAATGATGACTTTCGAGCCAGAATCATCATCTTCTGCATCATGTCTCATGGCAAAGGGTGACGAGGTAACCGAATGCTCCTCATCTGAGTTTTGTGATGATGAATCTGATGATGATGGATCTGATGATGATATTGAACTTAGTTATACCAAACTTGTTTACATTGCCACTAAACAACAAACGGCCTTGGAAAAGGTTCAAAACATGCTAGACAAAAGTGATGATATGTTGGGTGAAGAAATGGATCGCACTAAAGCCCTGACTGAAAATCTTCAGAGACTTCAGTCTAGGTTTGATAACCTTCAAAGTCATCATAACACTCTCTTATCTGATCATGAGAAACTTTCTTATGAATTTCTTCAAGGAAAGCAAGATCTTGAGAAGCTAAGAGTGAGTTATGAAGATCTTCAGAAGGAGCGCGATTCATTACCAGCTCAACAAATCAGCGCTTCTCAGGAAGAATTTGTTCCTCCATGCTTAAAGTGCATTGAACGTGAATCTGCTAATTCTTCACCTGAATGTTCAAATGCTTCAACTGTTACAAATTCTTCACCTGCCTCTGCTATCACTAATTCCTCATCTGAGGACATTGCTAGTATCACTGACGATGCAGGGCTGAAGGAATTGTACATGACAGGCATGTACAAAAGCCTCAAAGGGCATCAGACTCTTTGTGATGTGCTTAAAAAGCAGATCCTCAACAGAAACCCTAGGAAAGAGGGTATCGCCTTTGAGAGGAAACTTAATGCTGATGGAACATATTGGAAGCCTGAGCAGTACCCCAAAACCTCATGGGTTGCTGCAAAGGGACCTCCAGTTGATCCATCTAACTTATCTGGCTTTACATGTGAATCTCCTCATTCTTCTGATGGGTCATTTGACTCCAACTATAAACTATTCAAAAATCAGAACGGTGAAGTATTTGCTAGATATGTTGGCACTAACTGCATGAATGGTTCTCCTATGAAGAAAATCTGGGTTCCCAAGAAGTGCCTCAAAAGTCTTCAGGTGAATGTCCTCATGACACCACCTGTGAAGAACAGGAACCCCAGATCAAATTCTTCATATGGACCAAACTCTTCATATGGATCCAAGTCCTCATACGGACCAAATTCCTCACGTGGATCAAATTCCTCAAAAGGATCAAAGTCCTCATATGATTATCATCATGCTAACAACTCTGTTTCGCAGGGTAGAGCTAAGGGCTATGAATATGTGCATTATTCTTCAAACCATTATGTTCATAAGTCCTCGAAGAATTTCTCTGCTTATTCATATGCTTACCCTAACCCCTCTTATGTAAAACGAAATGGTTTGGCCTCTATGCCACCATTCTCATATGGTGCTCGCAGAATGATAAACTCTTTGCCAACCCTTCAGATGTGGGTGGTGAAGAAAAAGAACTAATCTCTTCTGCAGGGTCAGGTCTCCAGACGTGCTTTAACGTCTGAAGAATTTGCTGGGGACCTGACAAAATTGCCTGAAAGGACGCAGGCGAATCATGATGAAATGAACTTGCATTTCACACGTCCTCCTACTGCTATATCTGTTTACTGCTTGATGAAATTCATCTGATGAACTTGATATCATATTCTTCACTGATGAAGCATATGAGATTGTAAGTTACACTAATTCATCTGCAGGATGATCAACCCAAAGCTACTGAGTGGGTCCTCGATAGTGGACGTACGAATCACATGACTAGTGACAAGAATCTATTGATGGATGCTCCTTTATCACTGTCGCATCTGAAGCATATCATCTTTGCTGACAAAGAAAAAAGTTAGGTATTGGGTCTTGGTAAGGTTGCAATCTCTAAGGATAAACACATGGACAAAGTCATGCTTGTTGAGTCCTTAGGATACAACCTCATGTCAGTCTCAATGCTTTGTGGTCTTGATATGGTTGTTGTCTTTGGCAAGTATCGCTGTGTTGTGATTTTGGAAGCTGACAATTCCAAAGTCTTCGAAGGCTTTAGGAGAGGAGATTTGTATATTGTTGATTTCTCTACAGGACCACAACCAGCCGTGTGTCTACATGCAAAAGCTTCAGAAGGCTGGCTATGGTATCGACGACTTGGTCATGCAAGCATGAGGAATTTGCACACGCTTGCGAAGAAGAAGCATGCCATTGGCATTGAGAATGTCAAATTCCTCAAGGATCACTTATGCAGAGCCTGTGAAGCTGGAAAAATGACCAAGGCCAAGCATCCAGCAAAGACTATCATGACCACTACTCGTCCATTCGAATTGCTTCACATGGACCTCTTCGGACCTAATCATTACTCAACAGTCGCTAATGATGCATCTCTATATGGTTTTGTCATTGTTGATGATTACTCTCGATATACATGGGTACACATTGTTACTTACAAACATGAAGTGCAGGAAGTCTTCAAACGTTTTTCCTCGAGGGCTTCAACCAACTTTGGTGTGAAGATCAAGCACATCAGAAGTGACAATGGAACTGAGTTCAAGAATTCCGGTCTTGATGACTATCTTGATGAACTTGGTATTACTCATGAGTTATCTGCTCCCTATACTCCTCAGCAAAATGGCGTCGTGGAGTGCAAGAACAGAACTCTTGTTGAGATGGCTCGCACTATGCTTGATGAATACAAAACACCTCATCGTTTTTGGATTGATGCAATTGATACTGCGTGCCACATCATCAACAGAGTATATCTTCACAAATTCTTCAAGAAGACGGCCTATGAACTCCTCACTGACAAGAAACCCAATGTGAGTTATTTCAAAGTCTTCCGTGCTAAATGTTGGATTAGAGATCCTCACCATAATTCTAAATTTGCACCGAAAGCACATGAAGGTTTTATGCTTGGTTACGGAAAGGACTCACACACCTACAGAGTCTTCAACATTGTTCTTCACAAGATTGTTGACACTGTAGATGTGCGGTTTGATGAAACTAATGGCTCGCAAAGAGAGCACCTACCTTCTGTGTTATATGAACCAGCATCTGAGGATTCTATCAAGTTCAAGGAAACTGAGGATGTCATTCCTACTGAAGAATCTACTGAAGAATTCATTCCAGTTCATGAAGAACGTCGAGCAGATGCACCTGAAGAAAATGCTGAGGAAAATGGTGCTGAAGAAAATGCTGATCAAACTCCTCAGCGACAACCAGCTCATCCTCGCATTGCAAAAGAAGTGCAAGTGGAGAAGATCATCGATGACATTAGAGCACCAGGTCCTCTCACACGCTCAAAACCTTCACATTTATCTAACTTTTGTGGGCACTATGCTTTTGTCTCTATCACAGAGCCCACTAAGGTAGATGAAGCATTTTTGGAGCCGGAGTGGATTCAGGCTATGCAAGAAGAATTACATCAGTTCGAGCTCAACAATGTCTGGGAACTGGTCAAACGTCCAGATCCTCGCAAGCATAATATCATTGGCACAAAGTGGATCTACCGCAACAAGCAAGATGAAAATGGCCTTGTGGTGAGGAATAAGGCACGACTGGTAGCTCAAGGCTACACACAGGTTGAACGAATTGATTTCGACGAAACTTTTGCACCTGTTGCTAGACTTGAGGCTATTCGCATATTACTTGCTTATGCTAACCATCATGATATCATCTTATATCAAATGGATATGAAAAGTGCATTCCTCAATGGTAAGCTTGAGGAAGAAGTATATGTTGCTCAACCCCCAGGTTTTGAAGATCCAAAGAATCCTGACAAAGTCTTCAGACTCAATAAGGCCCTCTATGGCCTCAAGCAAGCCCCTCGGGCGTGGTATGATACATTGAAGGAATTCTTCGTGAAGAATGGCTTCACACCCGGTTCACTCGACCCTACTCTCTTTACTAAATCTTATGATGGTGAACTGTTTGTGTGCCAAATATATGTTGATGATATCATCTTTGGCTGTACTGACCAACGTTATAGTGATGAATTTGCCTATATGATGAGTGAATAATATCAAATGTCTATGATGGGAGAGTTGAAATTCTTCTTAGGTCTTCAAATTCGTCAACAGCGCAATGGAATATTCATATCCCAGGAGAAATACCTCAAAGATGTACTGAGGAAATTCGGCATGCAAGATTGCAAAGGCATCAAAATTCCTATGCCCACAAATGGCCATCTATGCACCGATGAAAATGGTATTGACTTTGATCACAAGGTATACCGCTCCATGATTGGTTCTTTATTGTACTTACGTGCATCTAGGCCAGATATAATGCTTAGTGTTTGCATGTGTGCCCGATTTCAAGCTGCACTGAAGGAATCACACCATAAGGCTGTGAAGCATATTCTTCGATATCTAGCTCACACACAACACTAGGATTATGTTACCCCAAGGGCTCTTCTTTTGATCTCATTGGATATTCTGACTCTGACTATGCTGGTGATCGTGTGGACCGCAAGTCAACATCTGGCACTTGTCATTTCCTCGGACGATCTTTGGTTTGTTGGTCCTCGAAGAAACAGAACTGCGTATCACTGTCTACTGCGGAAGCTGAATACATTGCTGCTGGCTCTTGCTGTGCTCAACTGCTTTGGATGAAGCAAACACTCAAGGACTATGGCGTCAACGTGAACAATGTGCCTCTCCTCTGCGACAATGAGAGTGCCATCAAGATTGCTCACAACCCAGTTCAGCACTCGAAGACAAAGCACATTCAGATTCGTCATCATTTTCTTCGTGATCATGTGTTGAAGGGCGACATCTCCATCGAGCACGTGAAGACTGAAGAACAGCTAGCTGATATCTTCACTAAGCCCTTGGATGAGAAGAGATTTAGCAAGTTGCGGTGTGAGCTAAATATCTTAGAATCTTCGAATGTTCTTTGAAAAGGACACACACCCTGACACTTATGCAAAAATTGATGACTTAGATGTGCAACACATGAAGAAAAGTTCTTCTTCAATCAATGAAGAATAACACTCTAAGTGTGAAGAAATTAATGAAGAATTTGATTCTCAGAACCCTACGACAATTGTACGTGGTGTCTGAAATCATCATTCTTATACGGTGGGTCACGCCACCACAAAAAGCTGAAAATCTTCAATTTGAGTTTTCCCTCAGTTTTGAAATTCTTCAGTTTTTCAAATTCTTCAACTTTGCGAAATCTTCACTGTTTTCGTCGTTTTTCTTCATTGGCTATATATATATATGAGTTTATGTCCTCTACAGCATTCACTTATAGCTATTTCTTCAAGTTGTTTTTTCTGCTAAGTGAATGTGATCGGACCCTTCCCCCTCTATGCTATACTCAACCCAATCTATTCACAAATTCTTCATGTGCGTTCTATTTGAAACTCGTTCAAAATCTTCACTGTGTCCTTGTCAGCTGAAGAAATTGTGAACGAAACTTTAAAACAAATCTTATCCAAATTTTCGGCTTTGCCGCTCAAACTGTTCCGCATCCCACAATGCATTATTCTATTCACCCATGATCGTACACGATCTCAACTACACAGTACGTGGGTGACACATGTCGCGTGAAGGAGAAAGGGCAGGGGCACGTTCGTCCCAAAATCTTCGGGCGAACAGTTTTTCACCGTGTCTATAAATACCCCTCTCCCCTTCCTCACTTCATTTACTCCGCTCGATCGCTACTCTCTCACTCGAGCTCCTCAATCCCTTCAACGCCTGTCATTTCCTCACCTATGCCTCAGTTCACAGCTGAAGAGGCTGGTGTTGAGGAAATTGAAGATGAAGATGTGGATATAGGATGCAGCACACCTGTGATGAATCATGACTTTTGGGAAAGTCAGCATCCAAATACTCCTTTCTTCACACCTATCCAACAGATACCTCAGTCCTCTGCACCAACAGTTCAAATGGGCTCTGAAGAAACTCAACCCACTCCCTCTGTGCATGAAGACATTCCAGCCGCTAGTGCTGAAGAACCTGCTGCTGCTGATCCTCAGATTGCACCAGAAGAGGAACCAGAAATTCCTCAGCCTGAAGAACCTGAGCTCGCGATTCCTGAGGTGGTGATGCAACTCACTGACACCCCTCTGCCAAAGCCAAAGAATCCGTTCTCAAGCAAACAGAAGTTCAAGGCTGAAGACTTCTTTTCCGAGCATGTATTCTTCACTGACTACAACCCCTATGACTCTGCTTGCATAAGGAAGAGGCATTTCTGGACTGCTAGTCAAGCCAACTCCTATTCCTCAGTGCTGTTTGACAAAGACAAAATCTTCGATCATGAACATATTCCTCACGTGGACATGGAATCTCTGCCATGCTTCGAGCCAGTACTTAGTGTTCTTCACGATAGGATTACTCAATTTCTGCACTGACATCTGTGATTGGAATGAAGAACTCATTCTTCAGTTCTATGCTACACTGCATATCACTGGAGACGCTGAAGATGTCAACTCATGGGTGTTGGACTGAATGACTGAAAACACTCACTACAAGGCACCAGCAACTGAATTGCTTCGTGTCCTTCCTCTCAATCCTCCCCATGACAGTGCACGTTGCATCTACAGTGACCCTGAACTGACAAATCACTATATGCAAGTGCTCATGAAGCCTTTGAAGCCTGGGCAGGCCCAACGAACCAAATTCCTCGTCAAGGAATTACTCTATGTGCCTCGGACTGTCTATCGCATTCTGACGAAGACAATGAGTCCTATCAAAGGCCACGACTCAAATGATGAAGAAGTCGTTGGCATCATGAAGAATATGCTTTTCAACATCATTCATGGCGTTCCCGTCAACTTCCATGATTTCTTCATGAGGACTCTGGGCAATATTGCTATGTCACCATTTGAGCTGAAGCCCTATGCTCCTTGGATTATGAGATTCATCAGGGCAAGATCTTCACTGAATTACAAAGCTGACACTCTGAACCACGGTAGCTACTTGCCTCCCATTGAAGTCCTCAAACGGACAACTTCATCAGATGATGATAAAGGCAAGGCAGCTGCTGTGATCGATGAAGGCATTCGTCCATTGGATGGTCAATTTTGCAAGGCTACATCTTACTCTACCAATGACGACTCTGCCACACATGACTCTGCCGCAAATACCTCAGCCAAGCAAAATCCTCAAGCCACAGCACCCAGGGTGATGACTGACCGTGAGTTACTCCTCAGTCTTCATCAGAAGGTTGATCGCAATCACAAATGGGTAAAGCGTCAGTTTGGTGCACTTCTTCACAATATGACCTCAACACACAATGCAGTGAAGAAGAACCAATACTACCTTCATGAAACCTTCAACCGCACCTGGGCTGTCCTCACTCATGTCTATAGCGCTGAAGAACTGAAGACTATGGGTCTCAAGGAAGAATTTGACTGGTCTGCACCTCCTCCGAAGAAATTCAAGAGATTCAAAGTTCCTCCACTGGTGGCCAGCTCTTATTCTTCATCGCGTGACACTGATGAGTATGAAGGTTTGGACGACACTGCGGCAGGCCCTGCTACAACAAACAACCCCAACAACGCTGCCGCTCCTCCATCGACTTGAAATTCTTCAGGGGTGTTAGTCCTCAGTTTCAATCCTTTTGGTCATTTGATGACAAAGGGGGAGAAATCTGAGTTAGTCTTCAAGCGGGTCTATATTAAGGGCATTTTTTAAGTTACAACTCTCGTTCTTCTGAAACTTTTATTTGGATCGAGTTGTAATCTTAAACCCGATGGTGCGCTGATACTTTTGTTGCACTATGTTCTAATACTTTTGATGCTTTATTCGGCATGCTTATTCCTCGGTAATGATATTGCACGCATGCTGAATTTCATCAGGCACCATATTTCATCATGCATTTCAAATTCTTCATATTATATATCAAATGCGTGTATGAATTACAAGATATAGGGGGAGATCTCCATAATTCACATACATAATGCCTTGCAACAAGATAACATTACATAATTCACATATATAATGTCTTGCAACAAGATGGCATTGCATAATTCACATATATGGTAATTAGACATTAAACAGGTGGCATTCACACAAAGCATGTCTAAACTAAGCAAACGACATAGCAATGCAAGATACCATACTCACGATATGAGCAACATAACCCTGCCAAGTTAGAGCATGCACCTTGAGGGGGAAATATGACTGGTCATTTGTCTCTGAATCCTCCTCTGAGGAGCTATCAGTAACCAACAATACATGCGCTTCGTCAGATAGCATTGTCTGCTCTGAAGACCTTGTTTCCACTCCAGATTTTTCCATGACCGTGCCGAATGGCTAATGCACAGGAAGAGTAATTGAATGTACTAAAATTGTTGATAAATTTAACACGTAATAAAAAATGATGGCATGATATAATTCACATATAAGATGACTGGCTAACCAGGGTGGCATTGCAAAATTCACATATATGATGCCTGGCTAAACAAGATGGCATTGCATGATTCACATATACGATAAAGAAACTAAACAGATGACATTGACACAAAGCATGTCTAAACTAAGCAGATGACATCTTTAATGTATACAGTAAGCAATGCAAGGCACCATATGCATGATATTACCAACATCAGCATGCCAAGTTAGAGCGAAGACCTCATGGGGTAAATAGGAGTGGTCTTCTCCTTCTGAATCCCCCTTAGGACAGTTATCTTCCTCTTGATTATGATCCGAAATGGGTGGAGGGGGGACTGCCTTTGCGCCCACCATGGAACAATATTTGCATGAAATTTTATTGCCACGCAAGGCTCGTCTCTTTTGCTCTACATGATCAGTTCCATTGTGTACAATAACTGGCATGCATAGGAATAAAACATAGTGAGATTATGTAAGGAGTGCATGCACAAATCTAGAGTGATGGTAGCAAACTATGGATAGACCCAAAATCAATGATAGCAGGCAGATAATAGCTTTAGTTAAAAAAATAATGGCTGCTTTAATGTTTGTTTGCACCCAACATGAAACTCATAGTAGACACCGGAGATTAACCATATAGTAGACAGATAGTACTGATTGCTGCCCCAATATGTACCCCACAACCATTATTAGACTCAAGTTTCAACATTGGTTTGGACCTGACTTGGAGTCTAATAAGTGAACACGACGATAATGTAGCATGTCATCATATTAAGTGACGCATAATGTAAGAAAACACGAAAGAGTGCGACCTCTCTTTCGGACCCGTGTAGTCCTCAAGATCATCTGCTCAGTTGATGATGGTAATGTAGTTGTCGTGGCTGCCGCCGGTGGGGAAGAAGATCTGAGGCAGCGAAAGACAGTCTGGAGAGCGGATCCCTGCTGTGGTGAACCCTTCTGTCATTGGAGCAGCTGAGCTGGGCTAGAACACAGTACCGCAGGAGCAGGACAAACCACACAAGGTTTTCTTTGACACATATCTGTAACAGAAGTAATTGAGTAAGGGCTTGTTTGAATTTGAGGATTCTAACAATGCACGGATAGGAAACAGATAGGAATAGGATAGGAATGCACGTGCAAACCAGAGAATTTAAAAACACAGGATTTCTGCCAATCTGGGTGTTTGATTCACAACAATTGGAAGATCACAGGATGCAAAAAAGCATGGTGAGATTAAGTCAAACCACAAGAAAATGTACGGTTATAATGCTATTATGCTACTATCTCTTAGTCTTGTGCTTGATGAATAGGAATATGAAAAGGAGGACAAGTGAAAATTAGAATTCCTACGGTTTCTCTTTCAAGGAGACACTAAAGGAACAAATCCTACAATTTTCCTTTGCTCCATTCCTTTGCACCAAATTCATGAAAAGTAGTACCAAAGGAAACTTTCCAATTCCAATGTTTTTCTTTCACTTTTCCTTTCAAGCACTGGCGATTCTAGTAGGCAGGCTTAAGCAAGGAAAATCCTACACTAAAAAATGTTTTTCTGCTACTTCTATTACTTTGGACCCAGGCCACTGCCATACTAGCTCAACTCCCAGGCCCATTGACAAATGCACAGCTCAAACACGCAGAGATAAATAATGATGGCGTTCAAGAGAGTCCATCACGGATAGCTAAGTTGCCTGGTACCTCACTGCTTGTCATATAGTAGTATAAAATAATCATATTTCCCGTTAGTACGAGTGCTCAGTGGACAATATATATAACATGTAGAGTAAAAAAGAGATGCAACAAGTGTACAACCTCTTTGGCGAAGCCATGTCGATCTCAGCGTGATTGTGTTGGCCGGTGAGGATGCTCCGGCTGACTTGGCTGTCGAAGGAGGGGAATATGATCCTATACGTCTGGAGATGGAGCCCGAGGTACTGCTCCGTTGTGATGGAGGGTTTCGTCGTTGGAGCAGCTTCGGTGAGCTGTACGACGCCGAGGCTAAAGCAGGACAAGAGAGACAACGAACAACGTTAACCTGAGTGGAATTCTAATAGCATCTCCAATACATGACGTAAAATACATAACCACAAAGTTCTAGATGTAAAATACATCAGCCGCTCATCTCTGAACTTAACTGTCAAAACTGAATTTAACTGTCGAAACTTAACTTAACTGTCGAAACTGAATTTTGCTGTCGAAACTGAACGCACTAGCAAGGTGAGGCTACACGTCGGTCGACTGACTTTTTCATCTCTGGTCAGTCGATGTTGCAGCCGTTGGATACGAAATCAAGGGCCTACGGTTCATCTTCAACCTCCACCCCCCTGAGCCGCCAGCCACCACCGGCCAAACAGCAGCCCCCCGCCGCCCACAGCCGGCGGTGCGCCGTCCCGCCTGCCTAGAAAACACTGCCCACCGCCAGTCCGCCGCTGCCCCGGCCATCCCTCTAGCCCCCCCCCCCCCGTGCCGAGCTTTTTCTCCGGCGATCCCCACGCCACCGCCCCGCCACCGCCGGCGACCACTGCCCCCATGCTGAACCCTAAGATAGATAGTGGGGTACCTCTCTGGCGAGCCCCTCCCCGCTTCGGCTGGTTCTTCCTTCACCCCGGCGAGCCCCCCCCCCCCCCCCGCTCACCACCTGAAAATCGACTGACCCAAAAGTCGATTCAGTCGACTGAAGTGTAGCTAAATCGGAGCAGCATCGCAAGCAAGAGCAAGAGCGAGAGCAGCAGCGCGAGCAAGAGCAATAGCAAGAGCAGACCAGGCAGGGGACCGAGAGCAATAGTAGAGCAGCTGCGCGAGTGAGAGCTAAAGCAGCAGCAACTCCTACTGATGTGGAGTCACTGCCGAGGGAGCGATGCCATGGAGGAAGTGGCCGATGACGCCGCCGTGGATGGAGTCGCGCCGTGTCGGCTCGGGACCGAGCGCGGGCAGCACCTTGAGATCGAATCAAGAAGAAAATGCGGCGATTAGTGTACAACCTCTTTGGTGGCGCCGATTAGGCCGTAGCTTCATCTGAGGAAACAGTGATGATGATGCTCTTCCGGTGGTGCAGGTGAAGACGGCGGTGTGGGAATGGAGGTGGCGCAAAAGATGAGGGGAACATCGGGGCAGCTCCTTGGAGGTGGAGGACAGGGTGGCTGAACCGGCGGGACGACGAGATCGACGACGGATCCTCATCTGGTGCGGTGGATGAGGGACGTTGAGGTGTTGTTGTGGACGACGTCGTCGGGGAAGAGGCTCCGGCTGGGTGGCGGACGGAGCAGGGTGTAGGGTTTCGTCACGGGTTTTCACGGCCTCGGTGTACGAATGGGTGGGCGGATGGGATGGCAGTGGGGAACCATGGCTTAGGGACGCGCTTTCTGAAATGTGGGGTAAGTTACGAAAGTACCCCCACCGATTTGAGGCGGTTCTTTCGTTTCAGGGCTACCACGGGCATTTCGCGTGTCGGGATTTCATAGGAGGTGGGAGTTTTTGCGCGCGTTGTAATTTTAGAATAGCAAGGCATGGGTTGAGATGGAGGGAGTTGTCGGAGCACAACGATACAAAGATATATCTTTAATATTTCGGGCTAACAAGGCGCGGGTTGAAGAGGCGGGAGTTTCGCAGCACGATAGACAGAGAGGCTAGCTTGAATTTTCGGCATAACAAGGTGCAACTTGAAATTTTGGAAGAACAAGCTTAACGTGTACCCAAAAAAAGACAATTTGCACCTCAACACACCATTTAGACTAGAGTAAGGTACACGTGCATTGCACGCATGAGATTTGGCAACCAAATTATGAATAAATACCACATTATAGCATGTAAGCTTTGAGTCATATATGCATGATGTAGATGTTCGTTTAATTCTTATAGTTCATTTCATTCAAAATAATATAGTTTTTATAAGAAAGCTAATCTATTTTAAGATTCATGGAATTGTGCGTTGTAAGACATAAAGTAAAAACAAATAATAATGGAAAATCATGTAGAAAAACATTTGGGCAATTCTGATACGGAAGATTCTAGAACAAAGAAGAAGTGCTTGTGTTTTGATGTTTGTGCACTATGCTTAAGTTCAACCATGGAGTCTTCTAGATTATTCATGTGGCAAAATCTGGTGGAATCTAGATGATATCCAACGGCCAGTAGTGCTGAAATTTGACATCTTTGGACCATCGGATTCGCCTCATCCAACGACCATCTTTCAAAGTTAAAGTTACCCGCACACAATATAAAAAAATATAAAATATAATATATATATAGGGGTATATATATATAGATATGTGATGCGAAAGCCACCCATCATCTCCAATTAGAATGGTGTGTCCATGCATGGATGCGACGTGGCCAAATGATGTCTGCCATCGGTATCTCAAATTCAAATCAGTCTGACATTGTTCAATGTGTATACATTACAACATGCTCGTTTCCAAACCACACCGCGCAGATCTCTGTTATATTCATGCATGCATGGGTTTCAAACATCAAGATCTCTTATTCAAATATTTAAATTCAACTTTACATTGATTATGACCTCACCTAGTCTTTTACACCCACACAGTCGTCTTCTCTTTATAATTGTACCACTAACTTTCTCTCGTGCATGCATGCACACACACTACCAATCGGCGTTATCTATCGCACACATGCAATCTTTTTCTTCAGGTCGGTCTCACATGAAGGCACACACCCACACATCCCCCTCTCCATCATATCGGGCATTCTTTATCTCTCACGTGTGCATGCGCAACGATCGACGTTCCTCTATGTATGTGTGTATATAGCTAGGTCTTTCATAGTTTTCCACATAAACCAATCAATCGATATATCAAGTGAGGTCTCACCCTCTTTCCCATGTCCACATCGATCAATCTATACCTCTCTATATAGGATTAACATATATAGCTAATACACCCACATTAATTATATATCCAACGTCCCCCTCTCATCATCCATGCCTTCCGCTTCATCTCTCAGACGCGCGCACAATGGCGAAGATAGGTGGCAGTAAGGGCCCTGCCCCCCCTAACATCACTACATACCGAGGCTAATACGAAAGTTATCATTAGACAATTGCTGCTAAAAATGGTTTAAGTTCATGAATTGACCCTCCTCATAAAGGATTAGCAATGCTTGGCCCCCTAGCTCATTTATTTTTCATGGCTCCACCACTGCACGCAACAGCGCATGTTCTCGCCCCCTCTCTCTAAATATCGATCTCGCACTTGTGCATTCCTTCATAGTCTCCCTCCACTCGGACCCTCACACCATCTTCTAGCCCCCCACCGGATTTTGCCACATGTACAATCTAGCAGACTCCATGGTTGAACTTAAGCATAATGCACAAACCTCAAAACAATAGTGGTTCTCTTTTGTTCTAGAATCTTCCGTATCATAACTGCCCAAACTTTTTTTCTAGTTGAATTGCCATTATTTGTTTTACTTTATGCTTTACAACACACAATTCCATGAATCATAAAATAGATTAAGGGCTTCTTTGATTCAAAGGATTCTCAAAGGAATTTTGGAGGATTCTAATCATTAGGAATTTTTCCTATCTTGGTTGTTTGATTCGTAGGATTGTAAACCATATGATTTTTTCCATATGATTCATTTGCACTAGATTTCATAGGAAACATCCCATCCACTCAAACCTCTTTGAAAGAATTCTGTGTTTTTCTATGCACAATCAAACACTCGCACAATCCTGTATGATTCAAGACGACATTCCACTATAATCCCATGTTTTTTCCTATTACCGTGTTCTTAGATTTTTTTTATAAAAACTAATTGATTTTCAATGAGATGAACTATAAGAATTAAACGAAGGTCTACACAAGGCATATATGACTCAGAGCTTACGTGCTATAGTGTGGTATTTATTCATAGTTTGGTTGCAAAATCTGATGCGTGCAATGCACGTGTACCTTACTAGTACTTCGAGTATGTGCAAAACACGTAAATTAGAATTCCAATGGCACGCTACATAGTGTCTCTCTTACAGTTCATGAAGCCACATGGCACATGTGGAGGCGTTGTCGCGACCTCCTTGCGTGCATTGATCACAGTGACGTTCTGCTGGTTCCAGAAGAATGTACTCGTCCTCCCTAAGCCATACTGGCGGTACATGCATGAACCGAAGATGTGCACGCACGCCACGCACACACTCATTCCCTTGCACGCACACGCGGGTACACAGGCGGACGCAATTTTGTACCAAGATCCACCCCATGTGATAATTTGACCCGTGTAAAGTCGTTCACTTCATTGATGGTCAATTAATACAGCGCATGCAAATTGAGTGGATGTGAGGGCAGAAGAAAGACATTATTACTCCACTGCTTGCATGCGAGTAGTTAAATCATGGGTTGCTAGTAGTACTTCCATTGGTCTCCTTCGTATTTTGTGCCAATTTTTGACAGTAACATAATATTTACGCATTTGAGCAGTGTAGTCTACTTGAAATTTATGTTCTGCTAAACTCATCAGGAGCCGTTTCGGGCCTCGAAACCAAAACCATCAATTAATCTTTACCTTGTTCCCATCACATTCGAAAGCCTGCTCACACCTACTAGTACGTACCAAACCTAAACGTGTTCCCACTATGCAAGTATTAGTACTAGTGCTAGTACTTAGGTTATAAAAAGGGGAACTACCTAACCGAAAATTACTCTACCTTTCCTCCTCATAAGTGCTTCTTCTTTGTCCGTCCTTGCCATGGCCAGTGAGAAGAGCTCTAGGTCGAGAACTACTTGTAACAAGGGAGCGGCAACCAAGGCTGCGAAAAAAAGAGGGCTCGCCGCCACACAGAGACCCCAAAAGATCTCTCATGGGCAGGCGATGGCTCCGAGGAGCGCCCTAGCCGCGGAGGCGAACATGTCAAGCCGGCGGCGCTGGAGTCGTTATCCCTCGACGGCATGCCCAATCAGATCAATAAGCACCTCAATAAGCAGAAGAAGTTCATCCAAGGCTTGGTGGAGTTGCTGAAGGAGAGCCTCGACGACATGCCCGCTGAGCTCAATAAGCAGGGGGAGTTGACCGCCGGCTTGGTGATGCTGCTGAAGAAGAGCATTGCCTCAGAGAAGAAGGCGACCGGTGAAATCCTGCGACTTCAGGAGGACAAGGCGAAGCCCTGCCACGAGATTGACCTGTTGAAGGATAAGAACACCGGCTGGAAGAAGCTGCATGAGAATAGTAGTTCCTCGATGAAGATGCTGTAGGCCCTCGTCATGGAACAGAAGGAGTAGTTGGCGAAGCTCCGCATCGAGCACCTGGCTGTTGTCATGGAACAGATGATGAAGGCTCATGTTGAGAAATCCCGCGTCATGGACAGAATGAAGAAGATGGCGGAGGAGACGCGCAAGGAGATGGAGGTCGTGGAGGCAATGAAGAAGCAGTTACAACTCCGTGGCGAATTAGATCATTTGGGGTGATAATCTTCCTTCTTCTTTTGCTCCTGTGTTTCATCTTTTGCTTCGGGTGTTTCGCCGCACGTGTCACGTTCTCTGTGAGGCATGAATAGAACAATGCTTTTTTTTGAGGGAATGAATAGAACAATGCTAACAATGAGATGACTGGAAAATTAGATCATTTTTATCGCCATATGGCACTGGGTTGCTGTGTTTCGTGCTCCTCCGCCGTAGTACTACACAAATAGAAAACTTCAGTATAGCGCATGGTTCTTCGCTCCTCCTCAGATCGTCGACACATTTATACGAGCAGTCAAATCACAAGGCACCGCCTTCCAACATTAATGAGCCGTCAAATCACAAAGGCCCTTGCCTCTCGTGAAACGAACCAAGCTAGACTGCCCCGCCCTCTAGCCTTTTAAAAAATGTATACTTTTGTACAGTAGTAGTGTCGATGGATTGCGCCATGGAGCAAAAATTGAAATTAAAGAAAAGGTGGTACATATAGAGAGCGCTCGTTGCCAAATTATGCATATAGTACTATTAAAAAGGCTAGTCACAATAATGGTGTCCAGCACAACCCACCCCTCAAATAAAACTAAGCATCCCAGAATTCCATGACAAAACTAAGCACCCTGAAATTCTTTGACAACTAAACTGCTGGCTATATGATGTTGGCCATATATATTGTACGTATATAATGTGAAGAAACGAGTGGTAGTACTATACTAACTAAAAGATGAAATGTAAGAAATACTAGTATGTACGTACTGAAGAGTTAAAGTAACGAGAAGAAACATAACATAGTTCTGCTGGGGGCTCAGCACAACACACCCCTCAAATTAAATTAAGCACACCTGAAATTAAACTTTGCAACTATTCCGGTAGACACTGCATTAGAACCACCATGAGAAACGACACTGCCACCTTACTCGGAGTCCTCGTCCACGTCCTCGACTTCATCCTTGTCCCTCTTCCTCTTGGTCGATACTTCTTTGCTTGAACCGCACACTTGGCTCTTGCTCTTCATCCAACCCTTGTAGATATTGAAACAAAGGTAGCCATCCATTGCAGCATAGTGGATGCGGTCTATATCTAGTACATTCCGCTGCCATGCATAACAATGAAACGTGTATGGAGGTTTCTCCAGTTTACCGTACGAAGGATGAACCATGGCTCCTGCCAGGGTCAGCATTGAAGGCTGACGAGAGGACACCAACCGATTCTTCTGGAGGTCGAAGGGGTTGCCTACAACGAGGCCTATCTAACCCAGGACTTCTTTGTCGTTACTAAAGTCTACAGTAATGAATTTGACTAGGTTGCTCTCGAGGAAGTCCTTAAAATCCAGGCATTCAACGTCGGCATGGCATATGTGGTAGACCAAGAATAAGTCATGCACGCAAACCTAGATCACGGCAGGCCTCTTCCTCTCTTTGTCCTTTAGATCCTTCTCTCATCCCAGGACTGTGGTGTACTCAACATCTAGCCCAGCAACCCACTCATCATCTGAGTTTTCGAACATGCGTCTGAAGCGAGAAAGGCATCCTTTCATCGTCGCGGAAGAACGGGTGTAGATGACTTCGAACTCATCACCGGTGATGGTTCTAACCTTGTAATCACTGCCGATCATGGAGATTTAGGACGCCATGGATTTGGGAGGAGGTTCAGGATTAGTCGAACTATCGTAATGTGAAAGGACGGGATGACTAGGAGCGAACCGCCGTAGTACTAAAGGACATGCGGGGATGAGTAGGAGCAAACTACCAGGTGCGAATGGCAGGGTAGTGGCTTTCCATTCTCGGGCTTCCGAGAGCCCTTGGATCTGAGATCGAACGGTTGCATGGCGTGATTCTAGACATATGGGTGAATATCTGTAACGCCCCAAGACCGACGATCCAGAAGACTTCCATATTTTGTGACCTCCGTGTGTTTTTATTTGTGCTTGCTCTATTTATTTTTGCATTGGATCATGTCATCATGCCAGCATGTCATTTAATTTTTAAAACCTCAACTAAATAAATTGCATAGATCTTTTGATCTATTTAAATCGAGGGAATCCACAGGGTGACTTCTCTTTATAACATATCCTCCCAATATTAGGGAGCTATATTAAATATTTCTTTTATTTGGAAATCACCATAACACACGTGCAAAATAAATCCCATGCCTTTTCTGCTCCGAGTTGACCTCAAAACCTTGTCAATAATTCTTTCTCTGTTTATCGGAGCCCCACCAAAAATCTCAACATTTTTGGACACTTCTTAAACCTTGTCCTAGTTCAAACCATTTGAATTAAATTCAAATGAGTTTGAATTCAACTTCACGCCCATGCTCACTTTCTATTTTTCTTGGAACAAGCGCATTTATGCGAGTCCGGGGAAATAATCCCCATGCCCAAATTCTATCTCTACCTTCATTTCTTCTTCTTTTTCTTCCTTGTCATTTTTCTATTTTTGGGAGAGAGAAGAAGGAGAGCAGCCGCAACTCGGCCTGTTCCCAGCAGGCCATGAGGCCCAACCAGCGGCCCAACTATCCCTCCTAAGCCCAGCCGCGCCTATCTAACCCTAGCCTGATCGAATCCCCCTCTCGCTTCCCCTGCTCGATCTCTCCAGCGCCGCCAGGAGCCCGATCCCCATTTTCCTCCACTCGATGCCTTCTCTCCCCCTCGATCCCCATCTCCTCCTCGCGCCAGCCACTCGCAGCTCGCCGGCTACCCCAGAGCCGCGCCGCTCCTTCCTTCCCCTTGCCGACCTCCTCGAGGCCGACCCCGCGTGTTGGCGCATCGATGACCTCCGCGTCGCCCTTGCTGTCGGCGTCCCATCCGTGCCGCCTCACCAAGTCCCCGTCGCCCGAGCGCTCGAGGAGAGGAGCTCCTCGAGCACCTGCGCCCTCATCCATCGTCCTCCGCGCCCAGCAGGAGCCCCGCGCTGCTCGTCCCCTCCGTTTTGGCTGGAGTTCGTTGGAGCCCAGCACCGAGCGCCTTGCACCCGCGAGGACCACCACCTCCAGCGCGCCTCAAGCCTCCTCCTGTGCACCTCCACCCTGGTTCCAGCCTCGACGACCCATCCCCGACCTCCTCGTGTGCCGCCTCACCAACAGCAGTCGCGCGGCCCGTGTGGCTTCGCCTCCCGCAACCCTGCGACGCCGCCTCGCCCTTGTCCCCCGTCGCCTCACTGCTGCCTTCGTCCGCTGCTGTCCGCCTCCCGCTCGTGCCCAAGGACCGAGCGCCTCCACCTTGGCCCGGCAGCCCCACCTTGCTAATGGTTTGCCGCTACCTAAACCATCTCCGGCCAGGGCTCCTTCGCCTCCTTGCTGCTGCCACTCGAGGCCCTGGTGTTGCTTCGTTTTGGATCATCAAGACCGACTACACCTGCTGATGCGTCAAGTACATTGGAACGTCTACGCCTTCGTGGATTTTGCCAAGTTCACCAGATGCCTAGTACGACTACAGGGCCGGAACGCCAACTACATGGATACGCCAAGTTCTGCTTCGAACATGTACGGCTACACGACGTCCCGTGAACGCCTACTTCCACTACCGTCGCCACGTGAACAACTACTTCCACTACGGCTGCGAGAACGACTACTTCCACTACGGCCCGTGTACCACTACTTCCTTCGTTGAACTCGTTCTGCCCAAGAACGCACGCTTCGAAGGTACAACCCGAGACGACCGCGATGAGATGCCCTTGCATGTATGAGATGTACCACTTGTTTGCATCGTGCCCGTTTGTTTCGCGCACGTCCCTCTTTTGCCAGGCCACCGTCACGTGGGAACCCAGTAACCGGGATCACCCCCACCATCTTTGCATGTTCTGCACATCCACACTTTCGTTCGCACCGACATCTTGATAAGTTGTCGGATCATCGGAATGTTGCCGTGGCACCCTTTTTGTTCCGCCATGGTGACCAAATGCTTCATAACATACTTATGTCAACATTTTCATAAAAATTGCATAAAACTTGCATATGTCATCCGCATCATGATAACAACAATTAAAATGTTTAAAATTGTTGCTTACTTTAAATTGCTAAATAATATGGGGATTTTCGGAATTGTTGTTTGTTGTTTCCGGCCTCACTTAAACTTGCCTAGATAGGTAGTTTAATTGTGTTTCACCTCTTGCCATGTTTATAACAACATGTAATATTGTTGTGTTCCTAAACGAGAGAAAACTAAATAATTGATGTGGTGTTTTGTCAATACTCGTTGCATATTGAGCTCCACTTAACTTGTAGTATTGTTTTTTGCACTTTGCCATGCCATGCCTCATTAAACCGGACATGCATCATACTTGATTGTGCATCATGCCACGATTATGCTTGTGCGTTTACCATATTGTTTGCTTCTTTCCGGTTTGCTTCTCTCATTAGC
This sequence comes from Triticum timopheevii, assembly GCA_963921465.1. Taxonomy (NCBI): domain Eukaryota; kingdom Viridiplantae; phylum Streptophyta; class Magnoliopsida; order Poales; family Poaceae; genus Triticum; species Triticum timopheevii. The sequence goes on along the minus strand of OY997262.1, from coordinate 244,720,346 downwards.
TTCGGTTTCGTTCCGGAGTTGTGAGGATTCGTTCGACTACGTCAATTTGTCTTCTTCATGGACTCGTTCTTCTTCCTAGCGGGATTTCAGGCAAGATGACCACTACCCTCTATATCACTTCTATCTTTGCTTCCTCCTTGCTTCGTTCTATCGCTATGCTGTGCTACCTATCACTTGCTCTTCAAGCTTCCTAAATTGCCATGCCAGCCTCTAACCTTTTTCACCCTTCCTAGCAAACCATTGCTTGGCTATGTTACCGCTTTGCTCAGCCCCTCTTATAGCATTGTTAGTTGCAGGTGAAGTAGAAGATTGCTCCATGATGGAAGGATTATGTTGGGATATCACAATATCTCTTATTTAATTAATGCATCTATATACTTGGTAAAGGGTGGGAGGCTCGGCCTTATGCCTGGTGTTTTGTTCCACTCTTGCCGCCCTAGTTTCCGTCATACTGGTGTTATGTTCCTTGATTTTGCGTTCCTTACGCGGTTGGGTGATTTATGGGACCTCCTTGATAGTTCGCTTTGAATAAAACTCCTCCAGCATGGCCCAACATTGGTTTTAACATTTGCCACCTAAGCCTTTTTCCCTTGGGTTCTGCAGACTCAAGGGTCATCTTTATTTTAACCCCCGGGCCAGTGCTCCTCCGAGTGTTGGTCCAAACTAGAGCACCGTGCGGGACCATTCCTTGGCAACTTGGATTACGTAGGTACCTGTACGCTTAGCTTATCCGGTGTGCCCTGAGATTGAGATATGTGCAGCTCCTATCGGGATTTGTCGGCACAGCGGGTGGTCTTGCTGGTCTTGTTTTACCATTGTCAAAATGTCTTGTAAACCGGGATTCCGAGACTGATCGGGTCTTCCTGGGAGAAGGAATATCCTTTGTTGACCGTGAGAGCTTGTGATGGGCTAAGTTGGGACACCCCTGCAGGGTATAAACTTTCGAGAGCCGTGCCCGCGGTTATGTGGCAGATGGGAATTTGTTAATATCCGGTTGTAGAGAACTTGACACTTGACTTAACTAAAACGCATCAACCGCGTGTGTAGCCATGATGGTCTCTTTTTGGCGGAGTCCGGGCAGTGAACACGGTTTTGGGTTATGTTTGACGTAAGTAGGAGTTCAGGATCACTTCTTGATCATTGCTAGCTTCACGACCGTTCCTTTGCTTCTCTTCTCGCTCTTATTTGCGTATGTTAGCCACCATATCATGCTTAGTCGCTGCTGCAACCTCACCACTCATCCATTCCTTACCCATAAGCTTAAATAGTCTTGATCTCGCGGGTTTTGAGATTGCTAAGTCCTCGTGACTCACCAGATACTATCACAACAGTTGCAGGTGCCGATGATACCAGTGCAGAGGATGCAACCTAGCTCAGATGGGAGCTCAACGAAGATCTTAGTTGTTGCTATGTGTTGTTTCTTGTTGATCAGTAGTGGAGCCCAGTTGGGACGATCGGGGATCTAGCAGTTGGGTTATCTTCTTTTCTTTTGGCTTCGTCCATAGTCGGACTATGTGTGTACTCTGAATGATGTATGATTTATTTAAGTACTTGTGTGAAGTGGCGATTGTAAGCCAACTCTTTATCCCATTCTTATTCATTACATGGGATTGTGTGAAGATGACCCTTCTTGCGACAAAACCACAATGCGGTTATGCCTCTAAGTCGTGCTTTGACACGTGGGAGATATAGCCGCATCGTGGGTGTTACAAGTTGGTATCAGAGCCATCCCTGACTTAGGAGCCCCCTGCTTGATCGAATCGCTGGCGTTGTTGAGTCTAGAACAAAAATGTTTTGAGTCTTAGGATTATATATATCGGAGAGTAGGATTCTTTTTACTCCTCACTCCCTTTGTCGCTCTGGTGAGGTTTCCTGATGTAGATGTTTTGTCTTCCCTCTCCTCAAATTTCACTATTTTTTTTAGGATCACGCAGGTATCTTGGGATCGTTCCGATATTCTTATGACGAGAACATTGTTCTTGGTGCCTCCTGACATTTAGGGGTTGTGGCAGTGTCCCGGGGAGTTGAGCTCCGAGGTGTTGTCGTCATAATTTTATCGTTTCAGTTCTGGAATACCTGAGTTTTGCCAACATCGAAAATCTCTTTTATGCAGTTGTTGGTGAGATAACCTCGACGCCACCCAGTACTGGGAAGTTCGGGAGTATTGCCATAGCTCGTATAACGGATGCTTTTCGAAGGTTGAGGTACACGATTTCCGAAGGTTTCTTGGTTATGTGTTGACGGATGGATACAGCTTGGATGTAGGATTGTTAGTTTTGCGTGAGATATATATTGCTTCCCCTGTATCCCCAACACCAGATTGCATAACCAGAAAGTTTCGGGAGTTTTATAGGTGGGAATTCAAGTAGCTCCTAGAATATCTTTCCGACAGATGCATGATATGAGATTGAGGTTCGACGTCTAGTGGTCCGCCTATCCACGGTCGTTTTTTACAGTGGTCTCGTTGTGTCTTAAAGAGCCCTTGGCTATGCTGGTTCGGGGACACTTTGTATGTCATGTGCACTGCCTTGTACATGATGGTGCTGTACGATCGAGCCCGTGTGGGCCCCACCACAAAAACTTCGGACGAAATCTCTATCATATGTTTGTTCCGGCTTATTCTGCAAGCCAAATCCTTTGTTTTGTTTTATTTGTGGTACTCGAGTTGCTTCGAAGTCAAATGTTGAATCCATACCTTTCCTAAACGGTGTTCTCATATTGCTATGTGAATACTAATCCTTCTTGATCATCGAGGTCGTCATGTTAATTCTTTTCCAACCGGCGTGCTTCTCTTCAAGTGGATCCGATCATTTCAACATCCGCAAGATCAATTCTAAGTTTTCTCAACGGTGTCATCCGTCCCCAAGTTGCCTTTGTTTTCCCGCCCTCCCACCCTTTTCTTCAAGGACTCAGATATCTTAATCAAGTATCCATCTTATGGATGTGAAGGTTCTCCATTCTTTTCCCGTCAATGTTCTTATCCGATGAGTCTCAGGAAGATACTAACGGAGCTTTGAGTTCATCATCCTCCATTCTCTTTTCTTCTCCGGTGGATCTAATTCAAGCTTTTGGTGTGGATCATATCCCTTTCCTCGTTCCAAATGCTATCCCATGCCGGTGCATCTCATAATCGTTCACCTCTCTCTATTCGTATCCGGAGTGCCGAGGATATCTTAGAAGAATCATGTTTCCATTCTTAATCCGTTCGAGTTATTTCAAGTTTTTTATCTCATTCAAGTCATTTAATTCTACCGGTGTAATCTCTATTTCAAGCAATCCTTCAACGATGTTTCTTTCGAGTGGGCCCTAACCCACAGGTCTTTTTTCCAGGATCTTACCTGACTCTTCTAATTTTCCCGGAGCCATTCCCAAATTCTTTTCGAAGTTTGACATAAGAATGAATTTCATCAGTCAGATGTTTTCCAAGATTGATTTCAAATTATTTTTCATTGTTGGCTCAACCTCCTTGTTTTTTTCATTCTCCCGGAGCATCTCAACAATTAATGGTGGTGTTTCTCATCGTCATTCTCAACACAGAAGACCCAAGAAGAGTTCCTCTTAAATCCTTACCCGTTCTTCCAAAGATTCATGGTTCTAGCTTTATGCCATCCTCATAATTGTTTTTGATTGTGACAATTCTTTTCTTACCATCCGGAGCATTTCATGAGTTGTTTCAATTTCTTTCCTCCGAAGGCCATCATGTCATAATTCTTCATTCTCAGCATGTAGCTATCGTTCTCCAAATATTACCGGTGCATCATTCAAATACCCTCTAATCAGTTCATGATCTCTTCGTTCTCACGTATCTAAATCCCCTCAAGTATCTTCATTCCTTTTCCAATTCTTCCCGGTGAATTGTGCCTTTGCTACTTTCATTTTTGATCCTTATGGTGGTTCTTTCAACATTCCTCTTCCTTTGTTACCGTATCATTTCATTCGTTCTTTCCAATCCCACCGGTGGTTCCATCAATACCTTCTCAAGTTTGCGCTATATCCCTCTTAATCCTTTCTACGAGAATAAGTAGTATGCCAAATCCGTTGCTTGTCATCAATTTAAATTGGCGAAGGATAGGCATAACGTAATTCTTATTATTGTTTCATCCAAGTAATCTAGTTTCTTCTTTCCAGAGTTGTTCATCATGTCATTTTTCTTGGTTCGAGATGCTTCATCTTTTCTTTTCCGGAGTTCCAAGTTTTCTGCATTATCTTGTCACGAAGCTCCATCTAAATCATCGCAAGGCTTCACCTTGTGTTTTCAACTTCTCTTTCTTTTTTATCATCCTTTCATTATCGGAGTTCTTCATGGAGGCTCTACATGAGGGTTCATCAAGGATTCTTTTCATTCTTCAATTGTTCTTCAAGATTTCTCTTGAAGTTAAGATCAGCCAAGCTATACTCTAAAAATAAACATGGTGCTCAACACATGTTTTGTTTTGGGGAGTTCAAGTATTCTTCATCTTGCATTCCAAAGTGCAATTCTTCCTACCTTATCTTTTGAGGCGGTGTTATATCATTCTTGATAATTTTCCTTTGTGTTTCATGATTCACAAGTTTTCAAGACTGACATATTTAAATCCATCATTTTCTATTCGTTCAAGAGATCTTTTCAACCAATCAATCTTTTGGTTGGAGTTATATTGGGTTATACCTCACCTACAGCCTTCCCTAAGGAATGTAGCTATTTGTGGTGCTTATCGATGATCCAATTTTCTCCTTCTCATCTCGGAAAAAAAGTTTTTTTTTCATCTCCTTGGTGCTCTCAATCAAATCAATGGTTTCCATTAGTGGCCGGTTGTCACCTCATAGTTGTGAGATGTTTTCCATAAGCCCACTACAAGCTTATTCGTTTCGTTGCTGGTTTTCCAACAACCCCGTTGTAACCTTCTTGGAAGGGTGCTTTCCAAGCTCAATTGTGGCAGAAGTTGGCATTTTCTTCTCCATTCTGTATTCAAATGATCTATCTTCTATTCTTTCTTCCGGAGGCATTGTGATGTTGCTCTCTTCGCTCATCATCTCGAATTGTGAAGATCATGTTATTTTCTTACTTATCCATTTTTAACTGGAGTGTTGTGTCTTCTCTTCAAGTTCTTTTCATCTTATCAAGTCATGCGTCTCTTTCAACCGAAGTGCTGTCCGAATTTGATCTTGCCTTGTTCCTTGTTTATCTCGTTTCAACCAGAGTGGTTTCAATTCCTTCTTGGCCATTGTGCTCGTCATCCATAGCTTTGCAACCCCCAAGGTTCACATGGTGTTCCTTGTTTCTATTTTCTACCGCAGTGCTCTCGATTGTGTTCAACTCCATTGTGTTCTTTCTTTCAACTTTTCAACCTCTCAAGGTTCTTTGGTTTCACTCATTGGTCGAAGAAGCAACTTAGTCTTACCTCTTCTCTTCCTCTTCCATTTCTCTCCGGTGCCATCCTAGATCTCAGGACGAGATCCTCTTGTAGTGGTGGAGTGTTGTAACGCCCCGAGACCGACAATCCAGAAGACTTCCATATTTTGTGACCTCCGCGTGTTTTTATTTGTGCTTGCTCTATTTATTTTTGCATTGCATCATGTCATCATGCCAGCATGTCATTTAATTTTTAAAACCTCAACTAAATAAATTGCATAGATCTTTTGATCTATTTAAATCGAGGGAATCCACAGGGTGACTTCTCTTTATAACATATTCTCCCAATATTAGTAGCTATATTAAATATTTCTTTTATTTGGAAATCACCATAACACACGTGCAAAATAAATCGCATGCCTTTTCTGCTCCGAGTTGACCTCAAAACCTTGTCAATAATTCTTTCTCTGTTTATCGGAGCCCCACCAAAAATCTCAACATTTTTGGACACTTCTAAAACCTTGTCCTAGTTCAAACCATTTGAATTAAATTCAAATGAGTTTGAATTCAACTTTACGCCCATGCTCACTTTCTATTTTTCTTGGAACAAGCGCATTTATGCGAGTCCGGGGAAATAATCCCCATGCCCAAATTCTATCTCTACCTTCATTTCTTCTTCTTTTTCTTCCTTGTCATTTTTCTGTTTTTGGGAGAGAGAAGAAGGAGAGCTGCCGCAACTCGGCCTGTTCCCAGCAGGCCACAAGGCCCAACCAGCGGCCCAACTATCCCTCCTAAGCCCAGCCGCGCCTATCTAACCCTAGCCTGATCGAATCCCCCTCTCACTTCCCCTGCTCGATCTCTCCAGCGCCGCCAGGAGCCCGATCCCCATTTTCCTCCACTCGATGCCTTCTCTCCCCCTCGATCCCCATCTCCTCCTCGCGCCAGCCACTCGCAGCTCGCCGGCTACCCCAGAGCCGCGCCGCTCCTTCCATCCCCTCGTCAACCTCCTCGAGGCCGACCCCACGCGTTGGCGCATCGACGACCTCCGCGTCGTCCTTGCTGTCGGCGTCCCATCCGTGCCGCCTCACCAAGTCCCCGTCGCCCGAGCGCTCGAGGAGAGGAGCTCCTCGAGCACCTGCGCCCTCATCCATCGTCCTCCGCGCCCAGCAGGAGCCCCGCGCTGCTCGTCCCCTCCGTTTTGGCTGGAGTTCGTTGGAGCCCAGCACCGACCGCCTTGCACCCGCGAGGACCACCACCTCCAGCGCGCCTCAAGCCTCCTCCTGTGTGCCTCCACCTTGGTTCCAGCCTCGACGACCCATCCCCGACCTCCTCGTGTGCCGCCTCACCAACAACAGTCGCGCGGCCCGTGTGGCTTCGCCTCCCGCAACCCCGCGACGCCGCCTCGCCCTTGTCCCCCGTCGCCTCACTGCCGCCTTCGTCCGCTGCTGTCCGCCTCCCGCTCGTGCCCGAGGACCGAGCGCCTCCACCTTGGCCCGGCAGCCCCACCTTGCTAATGGTTTGCCGCTACCTAAACCATCTCCGGCCAAGGCTCCTTCGCCTCCTTGCTGCTGCCACTCGAGGCCCTGGTGTTGCTTCGTTTTGGATCGTCAAGACCGACTACACCTGCTGATGCGTCAAGTACATTGGAACGTCTACGCCTTCGTGGATTTTGCCAAGTTCACCAGATGCCTAGTACGACTACAGGACCGGAACGCCAACTACATGGGTACGCCAAGTTCTGCTTCGAACATGTACGGCTACACGACGTCCCGTGAACGCCTACTTCCACTACCGTCGCCACGTGAACAACTACTTCCACTACGGCTGCGAGAACGACTACTTCCACTACGGCCCGTGTACCATTACTTCCTTCGTTGAACTCGTTCTGCCCGAGAACGCACGCTTCGAAGGTACAACCCGAGACGACCGCGATGAGATGCCCTTGCATGTATGAGATGTACCACTTGTTTGCATCGTGCCCGTTTGTTTCGCGCACGTCCCTCTTTTGCCAGGCCACCGTCACGTGGGAACCCAGTAACCGGGATCGCCCCCACCATCTTTGCATGTTCTGCACATCCACACTTTCATTCGCACCGACATCTTGATAAGTTGTCGGATCATCGAAATGTTGCCGTGGCACCATTTCCGTTTCGCCGCCGTGGCACCCTTTTTGTTCCGCCATGGTGACCAAATGCTTCATAACATACTTATGTCAACATTTTCATAAAAATCGCATAAAACTTGCATATGTCATCCGCATCATGATAACAACAATTAAAATGTTTAAAATTGTTGCTTGCTTTAAATTGCTAAATAATATGGGGATTTTCGGAATTGTTCTTTGTTGTTTCCGGCCTCACTTAAACTTGCCTAGATAGGTAGTTTAATTGTGTTTCACCTCTTGCCATGTTTATAACAACATGTAATATTGTTGTGTTCCTAAACGAGAGAAAACTAAATAATTGATGTGGTGTTTTGTCAATATGCAACTCGTTGCATATTGAGCTCCACTTAACTTGTAGTATTGTTTTTTTGCACTTTGCCATGTCATGCCTCATTAAACCGGACATGCATCATACTTGATTGTGCATCATGCCATGATTATGCTTGTGTGTTTACCATATTGTTTGCTTCTTTTCGGTTTGCTTCTCTTGTTAGCTTCAGTTTCGTTCCGGAGTTGTGAGGATTCGTTCGACTACGTCCATTTGTCTTCTTCATGGACTCGTTCTTCTTCCTAGCGGGATTTCAGGCAAGATGACCACTACCCTCTATATCACTTCTATCTTTGCTTGCTAGTTGCTTCGTTCTATCGCTATGCTGCGCTACCTATCACTTGCTCTTCAAGCTTCCTAAATTGCCATGCCAGCCTCTAACCTTTTTCACCCTTCCTAGCATACCATTGCTTGGCTATGTTACCGCTTTGCTCAGCCCCTCTTATAGCATTGTCAGTTGCAGGTGAAGTTGAAGATTGCTCCATGATGGACAGGATTATGTTGGGATATCACAATATCTCTTATTTAATTAATGCATCTATATACTTGGTAAAGGGTGGGAGGCTCAGCCTTATGCCTGGTGTTTTGTTCCACTCTTGCCACCCTAGTTTCCGTCATACCGGTGTTATGTTCCTTGATTTTGCGTTCCTTACGCGGTTGGGTGATTTATGGGACCCCCTTGAGAGTTCGCTTTGAATAAAACTCCTCCAGCATGGCCCAACATTGGTTTTAACATTTGCCACCTAAGCCTTTTTCCCTTGGGTTCTGCAGACTCAAGGGTCATCTTTATTTTAACCCCCGGGCCAGTGCTCCTCCGAGTATTGGTCCAAACTAGAGCACCGTGCGGGACCATTCCTTGGCAACTTGGATTACGTCGGTACCTGTACGCTTAGCTTATCCGGTGTGCCCTGAGAACGAGATATGTGCAGCTCCTATCGGGATTTGTCGGCACAGCGGGTGGTCTTGCTGGTCTTGTTTTACCATTGTCGAAATGTCTTGTAAACCGGGATTCCGAGACTGATCGGGTCTTCCTGGGAGAAGGAATATCCTTTGTTGACCGTGAGAGCTTGTGATGGGCTAAGTTGGGACACCCCTGCAGGGTATAAACTTTTGAGAGCCGTGCCCGCGGTTATGTGGCAGATGGGAATTTGTTAATATCCGGTTGTAGAGAACTTGACACTTGACTTAACTAAAATGCATCAACCGCGTGTGTAGCCGTGATGGTCTCTTTTCGGCGGAGTCCGGGAAGTGAACACGGTTTTGGGTTATGTTTGACGTAAGTAGGAGTTCAGGATCACTTCTTGATCATTGCTAGCTTCACGACCATTCCTTTGCTTCTCTTCTCGCTCTTATTTGCGTATGTTAGCCACCATATCATGCTTAGTCGCTGCTGCAACCTCACCACTCATCCATTCCTTACCCATAAGCTTAAATAGTCTTGATCTCGCGGGTTTTGAGATTGCTGAGTCCTCGTGACTCACCAGATACTATCACAACAGTTGCAGGTGCCGATGATACCAGTGCAGAGGATGCAACCTAGCTCAGATGGGAGCTCAACGAAGATCTTAGTTGTTGCTATGTGTTGTTTCTTGTTGATCAGTAGTGGAGCCCAGTTGGGACGATCGGGGATCTAGCAGTTGGGTTATCTTCTTTTCTTTTGGCTTCGTCCGTAGTCGGACTATGTGTGTACTCTGAATGATGTATGATTTATTTAAGTACTTGTGTGAAGTGGCGATTGTAAGCCAACTCTTTATCCCATTCTTATTCATTACATGGGATTGTGTGAAGATGACCCTTCTTGCGACAAAACCACAATGCGGTTATGCCTCTAAGTCATGCTTCGACACGTGGGAGATATAGCCACATCGTGGGTGTTACAATATCCTATCTTGGAGGGTTATTCTGCAAATTTTCAGCAACTTAGCATGCGACCGTTTGATCTCAGATCCAAGGGCTGCCAGCAGCCCGTATCATGGTCGCGCCTACCACGACCGTCGCGTCGCTCGCGCGGTCGCGCCCTTGGAGATTTAACACGGTGCGTTAGGCTATCTGATGTTGGCATGTCATACATAGTCAGCACTTAGTCACTCATACTACAATAAGATTAGCTATAAGGTTGGCTATAAGTGTATTTTTTTACTTCTCTCTATCTCTTTCTTCGTACTCCCTCCGTCCCATAATATAAGAACGTCACTAGTGTAGTGCCAAAAATGTTCTTATATTATGGGACACAGGGAGTACTAGTATTTATTGCATTTGCCAAGGAGTGACCTCTTCCAATGAAATGGTGTGCTTATTAGTTTGACTCAAAATTGTCTTTTCACCTAGGTACATGTGCTTAACACCATTTCTTCCTTGGGTCACCAAACTAGTCTCTCTCTTCTTGATTAACTTGCCACATCAGACTTTATGCCTATGTGGCAAGCTTAGCATCTGTAGGAGCAAGTAAGGCTGCTCGTAATGGGAGTATCATAGGTAGTATCATGCATGCCAACTATGCAATCTTGATGAGGTGACGTCGAATTAAATTAAGAAAAGAGAGAGTTGAGTATCATAATATGATACTGTATCATATTAAATGATGTGCTACTATGTGTCATGCATGACAGTAAATAAACTATCATATGATACCAACACATGATACTATGCATTACGGATGTAGTATCATACAAAAGTATCATATGCATGATAATAGTGCACTTTACATGGCATTTTTGCATATGTGGAGGAAAAAGAGGCAAGGAAAAAGTGGAGAAGTGGGCTCTCATGCAAGAGCCAGCCTCTACTACATGGTGGAGCATTGGGAGAGGCACATGTATGGAGGTGGTCAGGAATCGGGAGACTCACGCCGGTCATAGCGCCGCAGTTAAAATGATAATGGCAAGTCAAATCATGTGGCCCCACCTGTCCAGCAGTAACTCATTGTCAAATCACACAGCCTTACGTTTGCAGCAGCCTACTCCCTCGTCCTCTCGCGTCTCTGTCGAACCGACTAGGCGAAACTGCCCCGCCTACTGCGCAGGAAAAGCCCCGCCCTCGACTTTTAAATAGTACAATATACTAATTTTGTATCCATGGATTGCGCCATGGAGCAAAGCCTCTAGAAATGGCGGTACACATGTACGGAGTATACAGCACGCCCGTCGCGTTCGCATCGCACCCCAGACGGTCGGTCGATCTGGCACGCTGCTCTCCGAATGGAACACGCTTGCACACACATGTGGGACCGCAATTGATAACCGACCATAGGCACACTCCTAGGCCCCGCAAGTCGGGTGACTTAATAGAAGAGGGAGACGAGCGATAGTACTAGAGAAGTGTTGTACTACGTTGGTGCCTGGACGATCCCTGCAAGACATGAAAGATCAGTTCGTCCATGCATGTGACCAGACTCCAGCAGACACGCCTGGATTGGCTATTGTCTACATATCGTGCAGGCTGTGTTGTACATGGCTGTAGTTGTAGTGAGAAATATAAAAAAGGTTTCTTGTCATCTCGCAAAATTAGGTGTCATGTGCTTCGAATCACTGCGAGGGTTAAACAGCGACAACTAAGTTGGGCTAGTCATTGGGGGCACATGCACGAAGACTACTCGACTGCCATCTAGGTCAAGCCGGCTATGTTAATTAGGACATCTATTGACAGACCCCTTTTCTACGAGTTTATCTTTAATTTGAGGTTTGTTCCTCATCTAGTTTGTCTGTCGGAATTCATGTTGTCTCCTTTGGGCAGTGAGGTTATGATTTCTTGTCATGTGGCATTTTTTCGTGTTATATGTTATAATCCGGCGCTTCAGATCAAAATGGCGACAACTATGCCTCTGGGCCACGTGCATGAAGACTTCTCGACAGTCATTGACGAGGTCAAGCCGGCTCCAGTGGACAACAAAAAACTAGTGCTACTCCACTATATAGGCAGGAGCCTCCACGCTTGCTTGCTAGTGTTGCTCTCTTCACACTGTCTCGTCCTCTCCAGATATAAACACGACAGCGGTGGCCACTCTCTCTCTCTCTCTCTCTCTCTCTCTCTCTCTCCCTGCTCACTGCTGGTCATAGATCCAGCCGGATCCTCTCCGCCGGGGAAGGTGAGAAGGTGCAATGTTCACGCGGTCCTACTCGGCGACGGCTCTTACCCGCTGTTGGCGGGTCCCGATCATCCTGCCTTGTCATTCTCTCCCAAGCACCGCTGGCGAGGGAGGGCCTCCGACACCTTCTTCCTCGCTGCCGTAGTGTGGGCAGATCCGGCCTCCCACCGCCCACCTAGCAACATCCAGGTGACCATCATGTATAACTTCCTTCGAAAGCGGCCTTGCTCTACTTCCCGAGCTCCTGACATCACTGCATTTGTATCTTTTACTATTTCTCAGGCCCCCTCGTAGATAGGATTGATCGGCTGTTCGAAAACCACCTAATTTTTTTACGTTTAAGAGGTAAAACTAGTTCATGCACTCGAATCTAGTACTACTTGGTTCAAATAAGGAAGAAAGGGGGTGGGGTGGGGGAGGATTTGTTACCTGAATCTAGGACTTGGTCGAAAGAGGAAATAATGGGGGCGAAAAGTAGCAGAGACTGGCTATCCAATTGGTCTCTATGTCTAATAGGGAAATAAAGGGAAACGCAGTACAAACTTAATATAAACCCGATCTATTGGTTGAAAAGGGAAAGAAAGTGGGGACTGGGGGACAAGTCAACAGAGTAAGTCCAGCACTAGATTTTCTAGCCTCACACAGTATAAGGTGGCTATACCGAACAAAAATGGGACCTACCCAGATATCATATTCTGATGTTTGTTGCCCCGAGCCACTCTTATGTAATGCCACTGGTAAAATGTAGCAGTCGCACTGTTAAAAGTAAGGACACGTTAAACCAATGTTGTTTTCAATGTAATGCCTCCAGTAATATGAATCAATGGCACTTTTTTACATGTCCTGCTAAATTTCCCATTAAGATAAGTTGGTTCTTTTCATTAGAAATGCAACTGTCCTGGTCCGCCTACTCTCCCGTGCCCAAAGTAATGTCGTATTTAACGGTTGCCATAGTTAATCCTAATGCCCACACTAATATCTAGGAATGCCACTGCTTTAGAAATTGCTATTGTCCTTGTAGGATTGTCATTCAGATAAGGAACATGCTTCTTTTCATTTGATGCATGTTTCATCACTTGTTAGTCACCCTCCTTTCCACCTTTTTTGTGCAAACAAAGATATACATTTCATGCTCGATCTTAGTTGAACTGCACAAATGATATCCAAATTATAGTTGAGCATTCCAGGAGCTTCACAACCAACCTTGATGTTGCTCAATTTTATTGCAACTAATGAAAAAGAAACTCTTTGGGTTTCGTTTTCTGATGGAAATGGAACAGGGTCTGGAGCCCTTTTCTTAAAAAAAATTGAAGAAGAAGCTGCTAGCTCACGGGACATTGCTTCATTTTAGGTGAACTGCACCAAAAGGTCCCATGAATTGAATCATCCATGTTGGTGACTGAAAGAGCCAGCTTCAGCATCCCAGTCTAAGCACCCCCAGCCTCCATCCTAGCGACGCATGGTACACCTCGTTTGCCACCTGCTCGACCCTAGTGTCACTGATAAATGAAGTAATAATACAGTTAAAATAGAGAGAGTGTCCTTTCTATCATTTCATTTCCAATGTAGATAAAGAAAGTGCTTCTCTTTGTTAATGTATGTTTCATCAACTAGTCCCAGTGTTAATGTTTAAGCGTTTCTGCAAACTGGGGTGCTTAATTTTAGTTGATCTGTACAAAAATAGAGATTTGAATGTCTCAAGGCGCCTCCTTGTACTACCGCTGTACACTGACGTTCATCACTGGCAGAAGGTGTATCTGGGAGACTTGGGATGATGTCCAGTATGAGGCGTACTGTATGAGGCGTCGCAGGGCCCATCTCGCCCTCGCAACATGGCATACTGTGATTCTATCGCAATATTTTTCTTCTATTTATTTTGTGTGTTTCATCAACTAGTGCCACTATAATGTAATCACACTTTTTCATTATCTGTGCAAACAGGGTTATTCAGCTGCATTTCGGTGGAACTGCACAAATGTACGTATGGAACCGACATATATGCAGAGTGCAAGGTGTGCCAAGTAAAAATTACCGACACCAACCATGCTGCATGCACGCATTGGCATCCACAACCACTAGTGGGATGTGTGGCGCTCTCTCTAGACGGATCTTTCTTGGCAGCAAATCCTCTAACCAAATACAAGTAGCTTATATTGGCAGTTTTCTAGGGAGTACTCTTTTCTGAAAGAAGCACCAATCTATTTTTCTTTATTTATACACTGTGTCACAACTTTGACCCAAAGGTCCAGAGCTATTTTAGGGTGATTGGCTTAGTACTCGGAGACTGATTGTAAGCATGATTTTCATTAGCTGTCACACTGATTGTAAGCATGAGCAGGTGGAAGATTAGGTTAGTGTGAAGCTTACCTTAAACCCTACTGCCGCCGTTGAAACGAGGCGAGCGTCGAGAGAACCGTGGAGAACGGCGGGGAAGCTACATCGCGCCATCCGGCCTCCTCTTGCGGTGGGAGAACGAATACTCCTGTGGCTCTGGCTGGCTCTGCACCCTCATGAACGGCACACCATACTCGATCGATTCGTTATCCTTTGGGTGCTCGACCTTCGACCTGTACGCCAACCACCTCCACCTGACTGTCGCCTCGGGAGAATCTATCTGCTCCATCGCCCAGAGGAGATACTCGATGAACTCGGAGGACTGCGGCGTGACTGCTGCCGAGGAGTACATGTACATTGCCGCCCTCATCGGCGCCATCTCGCTCGTTCGCATACATTGCCACATGGCCCGCACCGTCCTTGAAATCTCCCACTCATTGTCAAATCAAGTAAGGATCTCCTTCAACCTGGCTAACTTTGCCTAGTCACTGCTGGCGATCTGCCTGATTCGCTACTGCATCCTCTCCATAGATGTCCTTCTGAGTGGTCTGGTGCTAGCTTTGGAAGATGGAAGGAGAGACGGTGGTCTTACAATAGAGAAGAGGGAGAGGCGAGACGGTGGTTTTGGAATGGAGATGATGGCGAGGAGAGGAGGTGGTTTTGCAATGGAGAAGATCAGAAGAGAGAGAGGCGAGACGGTGGTTTTGGAATGGAGATGATGGAGAGGAGAGGAGGTGGTTTTGCAATGGAGAAGAGGGAGAGGAGTGTGCGACAACGATTTAGGATTGGACGAGAGGGCCGGTGCGCTGTGACTGGATCAAAATCAAAATCAATTTACCCTTCAATTAAGAAAGCGACCCCACATTAATTAGTCTCCCTTTTATTCTGGGTCATAATTGACCATGATTTTCACACATAAAATATATGTTATACGTTGCAAAAATAATATAATTTGAAAGTACATTCAGATAAGAACCAAACGATACAATTTTTGGTGAACATGCATTCACATTTTGCTTGTCAAATACATTACGTGGTCAAACTTTGACCCAAAATATGCAAAACAACAAAAAAAGTACTTCCAAGACCAGCGCCGCTCTTCCGCTCTTCTCCTCTTAAACCACCGCCACTCCTCTCCTGTTCCAATCTAAATCCAGCGCCGCTCCTCTCCTCTTCCATTTCAAAAACACCATTCCTCCTCTCCTGTTCCAGTCCAAAACCAGCGTCGCTCCTCTCCCGTTCTAATACAAAACCAGCACTGCTCCTCTCCTCTTCCATTCAAAAACCACCGCCGGTGAGTGAAGGTTCTGTGGAGAAGTAGATCGATGGAGGAGTACAACCGATATGTGAGGATCGCAGACGGCGACCCTGTGAAGCTAGCTAGGATGTTGGAGATACAGTCTTGGTTTGACAACAAGGACCAACTAGCGGTGACGGCGACATCCATGGCCAAATATCTGCAACAGAGCAAAAAGGCGGCGATACTCCCAGAGGGATTCGCGCCGGAGTACATAGAGCTGCTCCTCTAGGCCATGGAGCAAACAGATTCACTGAATCCTATCATGAGGGAGCGATGGTGGGAGTATCAATACCAGATGGAGCATCCACCAGAGATTGAAGGATCAAGCATCTACAAGGTGTCGTTTGTGAGGGTGTCCTGCCAGAGCGAGCCGATGGAGTCTTCGCCGACCGAACCCAACTGCAAGAGGAGAAAAGCAGTTGGCCCGACGACACTTCCCCGCCATCCTCTCCCTCGTCGTTCACATCGTCTCACGGGGAGGCTGTCTGCCGCCGAGGAATAGGAGGGGACTGCCCCCCCCCCCCCCCCAAGTCGAATAGTCGGGCAGGTTGTGAATTGACAGGAGGAGCTTAGGGTTGTCAGTATTTGCAGGTTGTGAATTGTGTTTTGTGTTGTGTATTTTGAGAGTACTTTCATATACGAATGTCTTTTGAATTTCAGATTTGCAGTACTGAGCATATGAAGTATTTTATGAATTTTAGAGATCTATTTTTGGCACTTAAAAAAATGTAGTTTCATAGGAGTATAAAACTGCAGACAATGTGATTCTCAGAGAAGAAACTGCAAGTTTCAGTTTCAGATAAGAAACTGCAAGTTCAGTTTTAGATAAGAAACTGCAACTTTTAGAGGCAGAGCATTTATATTAACACGGCCTTTTCAAATAGGGTTAACATCATGTTGGAAGTTTTATTCATTGTCGAAAATGGAACTACCAGCCAGTTAACATCATGCTGATCAGCATTCATGCATAGCACATCTTCATATGATGCACAGTCAAAATGCTCACAAAATGTCGTGTGTGCGAAACATAGAGAAAACGAGGGCCGAAGTTTTGGCAAGTGCTGGATGTGGTGTGCGTAGATGAAAATGGGGACCCACATGTGAATAAAGGTAGAAGCAACAAATTTGGAGATATTTTCCCTGCACAGGTGGAACCGAACCCGGGCGGAACGGCTGTCAGGTAGTGTCACTTGGCCACTAGGCTAGTTCAGTAGTTTCATTAATAATAAGGCACTTCCTCATGTGGTAGGATCTCCTCCTGCGCCTTTGTGTGCTTGCCACGACGCCGCTGTCTGCCATTGTGAACATGCGGAACAAACGAGAGGAAACTCGAGAGGACTGTACGTGGAGAGGCGGACAGTCGGGACCCACCAGGTCTATGGCCGTACGCAAGCAAGTGCCTCATCGGAAAAATACTTCCTCCTAATGCTATACTGACATTGGGGCCCATGGGTTTGTCAACATAGTTACATTTTCTTAGGTGCTTCAACATAGTTACTACAGGAGATAAATTCACAACGAAGCCGGGGAGCTGGCAGGTTTCATTTATTATCACTGGGGCAGCAAGTATCAGCTGGGTTTTGGGCTGCCCCATCTAGGCTTTCATTTTTAACATGTGCAGCCCACGACCTCGGATGGGAGGTCCATAGGCCTGTTTGTATATTCTTGAGGGCCGTCATGTATCGACCGGCCTATGGACCTCCCATCCGTTGTTTTATTTTTCCTGAATATCGGCAGCCCAATTTATGTATTTTTTGAAGAAAAGCAGAGGCCTGTTCTATTTTTCTATATAAGAATAGGAACGCCAGGTCCAACTTATGTTTCCCTTCTAACTATATTATATATATTTAAATTATTTTATATGTTATTATATATTACTTTTATTGTCACCATATATTTAACATATACTTACATATGTAAGAAAACAATATCCCACATCTTATTAACTTATAAAAATAATTTCTTAACAATAAAATCCTGGATTGTTTTGGCACGAAAATCCTAGTGATTGTGTACAAAAGCTTGGTAAGATTTAAGGACGAATGTAATGATATCACTTATTATTTAAATATATTTATAACAAAATGCTCAGCCCCTTTTTATTTTTTGATAACATTGCTGGCCCAACCCAGCATTATAATTAGAATCAGCCCAACAAAATCGTGTATTTCGAGAAAGTGCAAATGGCCTATAATTTTTTACGAAATAAAATAAATGGGACGCATGGACGCTACATTATTTGTTCACCCAGCCCAGCTAATGGCTGTAATTCAAAAAAAAGATCAAATTGACTATAAATTCTACCGCACAAAAAAAGACTGTAAATTCTGAAAAAATGGGTTGAATATGTGCCACATTTTTGGAGGCTGAAATGTGGGCCAATAGGTCGAAGCCAACGCAAGTCATTGTCAATTTAGTCAACAAATGATTCTGACATGTTAGCCATTGGATTTACATCCAACGACCGACATCCATCTTCAATCTCTCGTCTTCTTCCTCCAGCGCCGCCAGGACCGCCTCCCGCCTCCTGCTGCTAGTAGCTCTGCTTAGCACGCTTCGCTATTAAGCGCTACTCCATCGTTGGCCAGGCCATCCCTCCACCCCTCCACACCTCCTATTCTTCTCCACCGACTGCCGAACCACACCGCACTAGAACCAGTTAACTGTCGTACACCTCTCCGTCTACGACTCTACTCCCGCGTCTTCCCATCTCCAGCTCGTTGCTGTCCGGGGCCTCGCCGTCATCCACCACCTTGGATGCGCTCGGCGCGGCGTGGTCAACATGGTCAACGAACAACACCATCGGAAGTAGACTGTGCGTGGAGAGGCTGACAGCTGGGTCCACGGCCGCACACAAGGAAATGCCTCCTTATTACGCGAAAAATAATGATTCCTCCACCTAACATCTAGGACCCACCAGTAGGGCCTCTGTATTTCGTGAAAAACGTGCCCCCCGCTGACAGGTCGGACCCACCAGCTATCTTCTCATGCAAAGAAGTGCCTCCTTATTACGCACAAAAAAATGAATACTCCCCCTGCCAGTTGGAACCCAGCATAGTGGGAGGCTGACTTGTGGGCCTACCAAGTTGACGGGGACGGAGGGCTTTGTCAACTTAGTCAATATGAACGATTCTAGCTCCTGTTACCGTACGATGTTCATCCAACGGTCGTAGGGCTTCTTCAACCTCTAGTCTTCTTGCTCCAGCCGCCCAAACCAGCGCCGGTTGTGCCGCGTGCTCCTGCCTCCCGTGGCCGACTGTGATGCCGCGGAGGCCTCACTGCCCCCTACTACTCCCACCGCTAGCCAGGCCAGCCCTCTACTCACCCACACCCCCTGTTATGCTGCGGCGACGGTAGCCTCACACCGCAGCCGAACCAGTGAACCCTCATACTCCTCTTCACGTGGGCATCCACTGCTGCATCTTCCCCGGCTCCGCGTCATCCCCTTCCTAGGCCTCGCCGTCGTCCACCGCCATGGTGCTCTCGGCGCGGCGTCATCAATGTGGTCAATGACCGACTTCCATCAGAAGAGTACTGTACGTGGAGAGGCTGACAACTGGGTCCACGGCAGCCGCAAGGAAGTGCCTCCTCATTACGTGCAAAATAATTATTCCTCCAGCTGACAGCAGGGACCCACCAGACGGGCCACCGTATTTCACGAAAAAACGCTTCCCCCTGACTGCTGCGACCCACCAGCTACACCTTCGCACGCACGGAAGTGCGTCCGGGCAAAAAAAAAACGATTCGCCCCCCTGACTGCTGGGACCCACCAGCTACATCTTCGCACGCAAGGAAGTGCCTGATAGTCGGGACCCACCTGGTCGAAGCGTACGTAGCATTGTCATTCTGGTCGCGAACGTGTACGTACATATATACTGGTCAATGTAGAGGCGTGCATGTGTCGTAGTAGAGGCGCGCACGTAGCATGTACACGTACGTATAGCGGCCAGTGTGCAAGAAAGAAAATACGGCCACATATATGTACATACGGGCGGGGTCTCGAATGCCTACTCGCGCATACGTACGGCTAGGGCTCGTGTACATGGCTGGGTCGGAACAGAGAAACTGCGTCGTCGTCGTGTTCATGGGGAGCCAATCGGTTGGGTCGGAACGGAATGTGTCGTCGTGTTTATCGGGGGGGGGGGGGGGCTTGGACGAAACAGGCGATGGTAATGAGGCCTAGCGTACCGCAGAACGGAGGAAACGACCTTGTGTTCGACCGGCCACGTTCAAAACAGGATCCTATTCATCGGGAGGGGTCTGGCGTACTGCAAAACGGAGGAAACGGACCTCCTACGGTCGAAACGGGAGTCATGTTGATCGGGAGGGGTGTGGTGTACCGCAAAACAGACAAAACAGACTTGTGTTGGAGCGGTACGGTCAAAACGGGGGTCCTTTTCATCGGGAGGGGTGTGGACTACCGCAAAACAGGACTCCACGGGATACTGTTCATCTCCACCCTCGACCTCCTCCAGCCTCCACGTGCTCATGTTCATCCAGCCTCCACCGCGCGCTAATCCACCGGCTACTGTTCAACCACCCCTCCACGGGTACCCCTCCACCATCTACTGTTCATCCAGCCCTCCACGGGGTCCTGTTCATCCAGCCCCAACCGGCTCGATCGATCGGGGTCCTGTTCATCCAGAGGCAACGCCACGGGGTCCTGTTCATCCACCTCCACCACTCACTGTTCATCCAACCCCGCCCCCCCCCCCCGCAACGCTCACTGTTCATCTAGAGGCAGCATCAGTCGACTTCAGTTAGCAGCAGTAGCGAAGGAATCGCTCGATCGGGTTCAGTTAACAGCCATCGATTGATTGCTCGGGTTCAGTAATGCGTAGCCTGCAGTGCAATCGCTCGGGTTCAGTTAGAGCCCAACGCCTCGCTCGGGTTCAATTAGAGCCAACGCCTCGCACACACGCGCGTACGAGTACGAGAGAAACGCGCATCTCTCGGCCCCCGACCACCCACCGTAACCGGGAACACCCCGAGATTTTCCTCGCCCTCGCTTCTACCACGTTTTTTTCATCATGGACGCCCAAAGAATGTCATGCAGCTGCGTCTCCGGCCCGCCCAGGATGAAAAGCCCATTTCCTGTCATGACCTTTTGTCATAGAAGTAGGATCCCACCACATCTATGATGATACCGGGTTTTGTCACAATTATCGTCATAGAAGTGTCATAAGTATCAAAGAAAAAAGTTTCGTTCGACCCAAAATGTCACAGATGTGTCTTTTTTTGTAGTGATACTTTAGGGATATTTGAGCCCGAACTAGCTCAAACTAACTCTAACCCATTGATACAACAGCAGTTAATCAGACGATAATTTGTAAGAATGCAATAAACTCATTCCGGCCCATAATATAAGATGTTAATTCATCTAATATGTGAGTATATTGGATGTTGTAAGATATTATAAAAGAGTGTTGTACTACATCATTGTGTGTCAGATTTAGGGTTCCGGCAAAACCCTTGAGGTTCGAACACTGGGGTGCGCACGCAGATTTCCCCCTACCGAATAACGCCCTCAGCCTTGCTGCGATCTCTAAGCTTAGCTCGATGAACTCACAACACAAGAGGCACAAGATTTTTGGGCCACCGTTGTGGTGTAATACCCTACTCCAGTGTGGTGGTGGTGGATTGCCTCCTGGGCTGATGATGAACAGTACAAGGGAAGAACAGCCTCCTGAGGGGAGGTGTTCTTGTGCTTGGTGGGTGCGAGGATGAACTGAGTTCGTTTCCGTCTCCCCCTTCTACTGTGGTGGCTAGTCCTATTTATAGAGACCCTGGTCCTCTCCCCAAATATCGAGTGGGAAGGGATCCAACAACGACCAATTTGAAAGGGGAAAACTAGTACAAGCAATCTTGACTAAAGGTGGTCTTCGCCTGTCAAAGGCGCTGGTGGTGACGCTGTCTTGGGCTCCACGATGACCTCCGTCCTGCCGTCCTGCTGGTCTTGGCCTTGTTGCACCGATATGGAAACTGTTGCGTGATGCCTCGGTACTCCGCGCCTGCGCTTTCCCCCTTAGCACCAAAGGGGAAACGAGGACACTACACGCGCTGGCGCCCGCCTGGCATCCGCCTAGCCTTGGTCATCATGGCTTGCGTCACGGGAACCTCATGAGGTACCCCTTGCCTTGATCACTCCGCCCGCTCACGAGCCTGCCTGGTGAGGCCGCTCCTAAGGAGGCCTTGTGTCGTCCGCCTCGTGAAGCTTGGCCCCTCGCGAGGGTCTTGAGTGCCGGTTGATAAAGATGGGCCATACTGCGCCACTGGCGGAGCCACGCCGTGGGCCGCAGGCAAGCAAGTCTAGGGACCCCCCCTCCCAGAATGCCGACAATAGCCCCCTGACCTAAGGCGCGCTCGGACTTGGCTTAGTGGCGAAGCCAAAGGGCAAGTGCGGAGCACCGCGGGCCCCAACAGCCTGCGACCTTGGTCGACACTTGGCGACTAATTGGACGTGGGCGTCTCCGCTTCCCCATGCTGCCCCAATAGCTAGGCAGCCACTGCACCCTACATAGTTATTTCCTCCTCACAGGCAGTGTGTTTCCTATCCTTCCTTCCTCCTCGAGCCCCTGCTCCTGCTTCCAATCTGACTCGAGCTCAGTCCCCTCCATTGCCATGGCGCCGACTCACACGGAGAAAGGGAAGAAGCCTCTGTCCTCAGACAATCCGCCCCTAACAATCAAGCCCGCCGTCGGCCGATCACGGGTGCTCAACCGGGAGGCCATAGGCAAGGTCCGACCTGCGCTCACTTCCAGCCTCAACGAGTGGGGAGGGATGGTGGCTTGGCCTGCATCCTGAGCCTCCATTGACAAGACAACCACTGAGGTTCGGTTCTTCGTCGACGCCCTATGGGCTGGCCTGGTTCCCCCTTTCTCCGCCTTCTTCAATGCAGTGCTTTCCCATTACCAGATTCACATGCTGCATCTTGATCCCCAATCCGTTGCCCTTCTCGCCGTCTTCGCCTTTGTTTGCGAGGCCATGGTAGGCATTGCTCCTTCCGTTGCCCTCTTGCGCCATTTCTTCTTGCTGCATCTGACCGACCCCTCGCAGTGCTCGGGGTGCCTGAGCTTCCAGGCTGTGGCAGAGACGGTAGCCTCGGGGATTGATTTTGATCTCCCTCCATCCACGAGCAGGTTCCGGACGCGGTGGGTATACGTGGATGTTGGAGTGCTCAGCCCCCTACTCTCACCTCCTTCGTTGCCCGCCATCCCCAACTCCGGCTGGGGCCACGAGAAGCTCGCGAGCTCTCGCCTTTCCTTCGTCTGGCTCCGATTGAAGATGTTGAGAGACCTTGGCATGACTGCTCCCCAGGTGGTGAAGGACTTCCTACGGCATCGCATTGCCCCTCTCCAACGCCATTCCTGGCTGATGTGGGCCCTGGCCGGTGACCAGGATCGCATGAGGCTTCAGGAGTCGGGGCTCTCGCTCGAAGCGCGAAGGACGGTGCTTGATGTCTTGACTGGTAACCCCTCGCCAGGCGATATGTTGCAAGGGATTTGTCTCTTGTATATCTGCCCGAACAGGGTTGAGTTCGTGGGGCAGATGCCTTCCTTCGACGAATGGGGGCTGCGCCCAGTCGGCCTTGTGGGGCCTCGTAAGAATCCTGTCATCGCAGCTCCCCTCCTTGCCGCCAGCATCGAACTTGCCCCAAGAGTGTACGCAGGGAGGCAAGAATTGCTGGAGGTCGGAGGCGCGGGTGTCGAGGTGCCGACGCTGCTTGAGGTTCCCGAGGCGCCATCCTCAGGAACCCGTGAGGCTTGCCCTGAGGTGGTCGTTGAGGGGGAGATGCAGTCTACGGCTCGTGAGACCGAATCTCTTGAGACCTTGGCAAGCCAGCATGAGGCGGAGCCTGATTGCTCTTCCCAGCTTGGTGCTCCTGAGGTCGACCGACTGGGTGCCTCTCCAGCCGCGCCCCCCGCTGGCCTCCATGTCCAATGCCTTGGCTGGTTCCGCGTGGACTTCGCCGCGCTCCATAAGAGGAAGGAGTCTTCGAGCTGCAGTGGTGGCACCATCCGGCCGTTGAAACATAGGAAGTACATCGCCATAGACGGGTAAGTACCTTATCCTTGTAATTCCCCAATCGCTGCTTCCCTTCCTGACTGTGGCTCTTCAGGACCCCTCCTGCCAAGCCCGCGGAGTCTCCCGAGAAGCAGCCTCCTCTGGCCTTGCCTCCATCGCTAGCCTTGAGCGCCCCAAGCCTGCATGCCGCCCCTGGTGCGGGGTCAGCCGGAGAAGCAAGCCTGCATGCAAGGTGCCTTGAGCCCGTGCCCTTGCCGCCTTTCCTTTGCAACCTTGTCTGGAGCGCGGCCAGCCTACCCAGGGCTCCTCCTCTGGTCGTGCACGGTAGCAGGTTGGCGTCAATCCTGGGCTCGTCTTCAAGTGGCGGGCCTGCGCCGGTCTGGGTCCCTTGCGGGGCCTGGCCAGCGAGCGTGGGGGCGGCAGCCCCCAGCCCCCTACCGAGAGAGGGCGAACTGCTTCGGATCCCGCCGACGGCGCCCGCGACGAGGGACGACATCAGCCGCGCGCTCAAGTTTGCGCGCGAACGAAGCGTTGTCCGCCACGAGTTCTTCCAAAAGGCGATGGATGCGATGGGCCAGCTTGGTGGAGAAGTTGCGGATGTAGACGCGCACCTTGAAGCTGAGGGCCTACGGCTGATCGAGGAGCAACATAAATTGAAGGTGGACATCAACCTTGGGCGCCACCAGCGCGAGCTTGACAACGCGAAGGCCGAGGCGTCCCTTGCGACCTCGCGTGAGGCCTGCTCCTGAGCTTTGGAGGAGGCCCGGGAAGCAGATCATCGTCGCGAAATTGCAGAGAAGTGCGCGTGGGAGCTCCAAGCCTGGAGAGCTTCCTTGGAGCGGTAGGTGGAGGCGCGCAAAGCCGCCCTTGCATCGCTGAGGGGGACGCCTGTCGATGAGGGGGAGGTCTTGAAGCATGAGGAAGCGCTGACGCTGGAGGCTACAGAGCACAGTCTTGGGCTTGAGCCATTGGAGAAGAGGGAGCGCCAGGTTTCCCAAGCGGAGGAAGCCATTGGCGCGCGCGAGGCCCGGTTCTAGGAGGAGGTCGACCGCCGCGTGGCTGAGGCTCGTGCAGATCTTGCATGTAGGCATAACCTGAAGCTGAAACTGGTTGAAGCCGAGGTTGCGGGTAGGACTGCCGCCCTCAGGTCCAGGCTAACTGAAGCGAAACAGCGCGCGGAGGCCTCCACAGCCGCCCTGGTCTCGGCGCAGGCCCAGCTGGCCTCCGCCCGTGCCGAGCTACTTCCTCTTCAGCAGTGTGTTGCCGACGCCGAGTCCATCACGCAACAGAACAGGGAGGAAGTGCTTCAACGGCGGACGTTGGAGCGTGTGCACGCCCCCATGCTCTAGCACTCAGAAACAGGGCCAACGTGGCCCTGGGCAACATCTGTGATGAGAACGCCCCAAATCCCCACTCAACCGACTACGCTGGTCATCTCCGCTTCTTTACTGACATGGTGATGCGCCTGGAGAACCGCTCTGAGAGAGCTCACCAGCTTGTTGAGGAGAGGAGCCGCAGCCTTCTCGGGCGCGCGTTTTCCCGCGTCTTCAGCCATCTTCAGAACACCTACCCCGACTTTGACTTTGACGTTGCCATCGCCACGGTGCCCAAGGCCATCCGGGGCAACCTGGCATGGTGGGTGGAGGATAGCGTGGATGCGCTTGTTAGGGCCTTTGCTTCCGAAGACGACGGGGTGGTAGTTGCGGCCGACGAAGGCGACGCGGTCAATGATGGTGATGGCGGTGCCGGTGATGGCGCCAGTGGCGCCAGCGATGCATCTGGAGGTGACCCGAGGAACGCGATGAGCGATATGTCTGACTGATCCCGTGTTTCCTTGCTGTTTATCCTGCATACAGAAGCTCGGGCACGGCCCTAGAGGTTGTAAGAGCATTGTGGGAGGGGATGCCCCTCATGTAAAAAGATTATCGTCCCTATGCTTTCAGGGCCAAGCTGAATATATGCTTCTATGAGCCTACGGGCCCTGCGGCGAGCTTGTTGTTGTAATTTACCTTTAGCCAAGACAAGTCCTGAACCGGCTCGTGAGGTCATGAGTTTCCGAGGATTCTCTAAGGGACCTGCCGACCCGTTCGAGAGGGCCTCATGAGAGCAAGTGCTGGCCGTAGCATGGCATGCGTGCAGCATATGTGCGCTTCGCCCAGCCCCACCCGCGAGGGGCTCGCGAGGGGGAGGCAGCCGGTGCAAACTCGAAATTAAGGCAGGAACCAGAACGCAAGAAATCACACGAACGAGAAAAGTCACCCTCCCTGCACAAACAAATGAAAATTCAACTCCAACTTAAATCCGAAGCAAGGAAGCACGACTACAGGAAGGGAGTCAAAAAGCAAATGGCCGCGTCCGGCGCCTAGTCTAGTCGTCATGTCTTCTCACCAGCGCGGAGCTAAGTGCTACCACTGGGCGTGGGAGGGAGCCCCCGAGGCCCAAGGGCGGCACTCCTGAGGCTCCGAGGCATGTACGGCCCCACTCTTTATTATGTGAGAGTGTCACTGGCGGCGAGCTTCACAGGCGTGAGCCGTACTTCATATTGCCAGACGAGGGCCCCGCCTTGCACCACCCTCGACCACCATTGGCGGCGACTGGAAACCAGGACGATGCCAAGGGGCAAAGGGGACGCCAGCGTCGCCCTCGGCGACCACGGGTCCTCTGCCAGGGGTAGGCTTTGCAGCACCTCCCCAGCAGAGGGCCTACCTCCGGGGGACGCCTTGCTCCATGCGCCATGGGGAGGGGCCTTGCTCCCGGCCCCTCTCCTACTGCCCCCTGTGCGCTCCTCTTGGTAGAAGGGAGGCTGCCGAGATGGGGCAGCCGTCCGCTGCTGTGACCTGACCCTCCTGCGACCCATGGTTAGCATAAGCTTTCTCCTGAGAAATTAGTGGTACTCAGTAGCTGCTGCTACTGGCGCGGTTGTTGAAGCTCCCTTAAGGCTCCTGGAAGGGCTCGGCTTCTAGCGTCTCTTCCTCCCATCCTGGCCCAAGGAACGAGCCAGGATCATCTTCCAGCGTGTACTCCCGATCCACCATGCGGGGCACATAATCCTCCGAAGCCGCCACCTCGAAGACTTCGCCGTAGTGCCCCACACTCCATGTTGCCCGGCCTAGCGCGCTGTCTTGAGGATGATAGGGTAGTGGCCCGCCCGGGCCATAGGCGGCAACGCGCATGCCCTCATTCATCAAAGGTGGTGTGTGTGCGACCTGGCGTCCGGTGCCGATGGTTGAGCTGGTGTCGATGAAGCCTTGGGGCGTGCTTAGGGGCACACGGGCGCGGTGAGGTCCGTCGTGTGATCCGGCCGAGGCCCGAGGTGCATGCTGGAAGCAGAAGGGCGATGCCCCCGAGGCCGCGGCATCCAGGAGCTTGGCAACGCGCTCCAGCAACGCATCCTGACCGCTCTCCATCAACCTGCATCGCAGCAGCTCCCGAGCCATAGTGAGCACGGCTCTCATGTTTACTTGTTCCCGTCGGGTGTGCGGCGTCGTGGCCGTGGTGTTGCTTGAAGCCCTTGCGGCTGCCCGCACCTGCTGTGGAGTAAGGGAAGGCGGTGTGTGACCGCACCGCCCACGCCCCGCAGCGTTTTGCGATGCGCGGGCCACCTGGGGGCGTGGGGTTGAGGTCTTCTTGGGCAGGTGGTGTGGCCCAGACTAGCCAGGCTGGCCAGCGGTCGGTGCTGGTCATCGGGTCGCCACACATTGGACTCGCGGAGCAACGGTGAGCTTACTGGCGGAAGGAAAGGTCTGGCGCACCCCTACCTGGCGCGCCAAATGTCGGATTTAGGGTTCCAGCAAAACCCTTGGAGTTCGAACACTGGGGTGCGCAAGCAAATTTCCCCCTACCAAATCTCGCCCTCAGCCTCGCTGCGATCTCTAAGCTTAGCTCGATGAACTCACAACACAAGAGGCACAAGATTTATACTGGTTCAGACCACCATTGTTGTGTAATATCCTACTCCATTGTGGTGGTGGTGGATTGCCTCTTGGGCTAATGATGAACAATACAAGGGAAGAACAGCCTCATGAGGGCAGGTGTTCTTGTGCTTGGTGGGTGCGAGGATGAACTGAGTTCCTTTCTGTCTCCCCCTTCTACTGTGGTGGCTAGTCCTGTTTATAGAGGCCCTAGTCCTCTCCCCAAATATCGAGTGGGAAGGGATCCAACAACGGCGTATTTGAAAGGGGACAACTAGTACAAGCTATCCTAACTAAAGGTGGTCTTCGCCTGTCAAAGGCGCTGGTGGTGACGCCATCTTGGGCTCCACGATGACCTCCGTCCTGACGTCCTGCTGGTCTTGGTCCTTTTGCACCGATATGGAAACCTTTTCCTGATGCCTCGGTACTCCGCGCCTGCGCTTGCCCCCTAAGCACCAAAGGGGAAACAAGGACACTACATGCGCTGGCGCCCGCCTGGCCTTGGTCATCATGGCTTGCGTCACGGGAACCTCACGAGGTACCCCTTGCCATGATCTCTCCACCCCCTTGCGAGCCTGGCTGGTGAGGCCGCTCCTGAGGAGGCCTTGTGTCGTCCGCCTCATGAAGCTTGGCCCCTCGCGAGGGTCTTGAGTGCCGGCTGACGAAGACGGGCCGTACTGGGCCACTGGTGGAGCCACGACGTGGGCCACAGGCAGGCAAGTCTGGGGACCCCCGTTCCCAGAACACCGACATTGTGCAATTGGTGTTTAGCTTCTAATATTAACTTGGTGCTTTTAGGTACATATGTCATTGGTACAGATCCACGCTTCGACCCTGTCTGCGTATGGGGAAATGAGATATCGATGAACTAGCATCAAGTGAGGAAGCTGATAAAGATTGTTAATAAAACGGGTCAAAAGATGGCAATTAAACTATTTGTTTACAATTTATCCAACGCAACAACAAACTGAAGGATGGTAAGTAAGAACTCTACAGCCTTCTTTTTAATGCCCATAATGAGTTGTGTTAGATGACAATGTCTGAATCTTTTTTCCTTTCAAGTGGTTCCCAAAGCAGTTCACTAAAGATTACCTCTCATACTACATGATTGGTGGGCATGCAAAGGTTAAAATATTTCTACCAGAATATGATGATTATCTAAATGTTTTCACGAAGACCGTGAAGGATGGGCGGTCAGACATCACAAGGGGTTGGACTAGAGTCGTGCGTGCCTTCTGCATAGAGGAGGGCACAATATGGGCATTCCGCTTCACCTTGTTCAGCAGCCAGAATGTATTTCACCTCTTTCTTTACCGTCTATAATAGTACAAGTATACAACTACGGTTCATCATTCTTTATTTTGTTCTTATGTACTTCTTGATGTGTACCTATGAATTGAATAATGCATTGGTTGTCTGAACCTGATGGATATGAATAAAGCTATAGCATACATTCAAATTCAATTTCAATTTCAATTTGATATAGCAGCAATTAAATTATGGTGAAATTACACTCTCTAGGTTGTTACGGCACACACAGTTAGTAAAACACAAACATTTGCGATATATACCATAATTCGAGACGGTTCCCAGAGAGGAAATGTGTGCAAACGTGCACACAGTTGTTGTTTGCAAAGCGTGTGCGATGTGAGACAATATCACAAATGGTGTTGGCAAACTAACTGTTTGCGATAGTTGCCTTATCGTACACGATTCGCAACCATGAACTGTTTTTGATGAAGTATGCATCGTAAACGTTGCACCACAGAATATCGTGTGCGATAGTTTCCTTATCATACACGATTCGCAACCATGAACTGTTTCTGATGAAGTATGCGTCGTAAACGGTGCACCACAGAATAGCGTGTGTGATAGTTGTCGTGTACGACGATGTTACGACGGTTCGACGTTTTGTAATCCTATCCGACACTCATACGACGACTAGCTAATATTATTAATTAGTTATCGCATACGGTTTGTGAAAAGCGAATGTGTGTGATTGTATGCTTATCATACACGTTCTATAATAGTGAAACATTTGTGATGGTCGCGTATCATAAACATAGCACCACAGAATACCGACTGCGATGGCAATGCGAGAACAAATGAGTAGGAGTACTGTACATGCGTCTTGGCTCCCTATCCTCGACGGTTTCTGGGTCGTGTGGGAAGGACTCCCCTATTTCCCACACTCACTTGGTGACGGTTCCAAATACCGTCGCGGAAAGGGGTTAAGAACCGTTTGTATAGCACCGACGCGTACCAGTGTGTTGATATCAAGATATACCAATCCTACCACAAGAATCTTGATTTCTAGCCTTCCGCAAGTTGCTTTCCACTCAAATCATCTTTCCACCATAGCCAAATCTATGAGATAGAGTTGAGTGTTGGGGAGACTATCGTTTGAAGCACGAGGGCAAGGATTCATCATCAACACACCATCTATTACCTTTTGGAGAGTGGTGTCTCCTAGATTGGTTAGGTGTCGCTTGGGAGCTTCCGTCAAGTTGTGGAGTTGAACCAAGAAGTTTATGAGGGCAAGGAGATCGCCTACTTCATGAAGATCTACCCGAGTGAGGCAAGTCCTTCATGGTTGACGGCCATGGTGGGATAGACAAGGTTGCTTCTTCGTGGAACCTTCGTGGGTGGAGCCCTCCGTGGACTCGCGTAGCCATTACCCTTCGTGGGTTGAAGTCTCCATCAACGTGGACGTATGATAGCACCACCTATCTGAACCATGCCAAAAATCTCAGTTTCTACATTGCAGTTGCCTTCTCCAAACCCTTCCCTTTACCTTCATATGCAATGTGTTACTTTCCGCTGCCATACTCTTAGAATTGCGTGTGTATGTTGATTGCTTGACTTGTGCTAATTGATAAAATATGCTCACTACTAAAATTGGGAAAAGGATAGATTTTTAATTGGTCAAGTAGTCTAATCACCCCCCTCTAGACCTACTTTCAGTCCTACAAGTGGTATCAGAGCTTTGGTCTCCATGAGCCTTGATTTCCATAGCTTTGGTGATCATAGCCTTGGTTTCACAACCTAGGAGATTATGGCGTCTAGCGAGGGAAATTACCACCGTAGAGGTCCTTACTTTGATGATACTAATTTTTCTAGTTGGAAGCGTAAGATGAAAATGCATATTCTTGGTCATAACCCCGTCGTTTGGGCTATTGTTCGTATTGTCTTGCAAGGTGAATACTTTGAAGATGGTAGAGAACTAGATCGTGAAGCCACCGCGAATGAGTTGAAGATGTTGCAATACAATGCTCAAGATTGTGATATTCTCTTCAATGGATTGTGGCCCGAAGAATTCAACAAAATCAACTGCCATGAGAATGCAAAGGAAAGTTGGGATACTTTGGTTGATATGCACGAAGGTACCGAGTCCGTCAAGGAATCCAAATTGGATGTGCTCCAAAGTCAACTTGATAAGTTCAAAATGAAGGATGGTGAAGGAGTCAGCGAAATGTACTCTAGGCTTGCTCTCATCAAAAATTAGATTGTCGGCTTAGGAATTGAAGAGATGACCAACAAATTCATCATCAACAAGATCCTTAGAGCCTTGGATGGAAAATATGATACTGTGTGCACATTGATCCAAATGATGCCCAACTATAAACATCTCAAGCCAACGAAAGTCATTGGTGGAATTTTTACTCATGAGATGTCACTCAAGGATAAGGATGAGCTCCTCAACAAGTCAAGTGGTGCTTATAAAGCTTGAAGTGATGCTCCTACAACATCAAGTGACAAGCTAGTCTCCAATGAAGAATTGAGCTTAATGGTGAAAAACTTCAACAAATTCTATAAGAATAGAAGCAAAGAGAGAAGTTCCAAGTAAAGGTCCTACAATGACAAAACATCTTCTAGTCATGATCATAATTGCTACAATTGTGGAAGACCCGGACACTACTCCAATGAGTGTATGCCTCCCTAGAAGAAAAGAGAAGACTCACCTAAAAGGAGGAGCAGAAGAGATGAATCACCTCCAAGAGAGAGAAGGAGTGGAGATGATTGTTATGAACGAAGACCCTCTCGTAGAAGCAAGGATTCTGAAAGAAGGACAAGTCTTCCGAGAGCTACACAAGATTAAGACATCAAGCTCATGTTGGTCAATGGGTTTTCGGTTCCGACTCTGACAACCACTCCGAGAGAGGCTATCACTCTGACTCCGAATATACTCAAGATGAAGGTGTTGCCGGTCTTGCACTTGTGTCAACCAACTCCTACGACATATTTGACTCACCAAATGAAGGAACTGGAATATGCTTCATGGCTAAAGGCCCCAAGGTATCGCACCCCGAGTATCTTGATTTTAATAGCGATGAAGATGATTTGCTAGGAGATGGTGATTTACTTGTTGATAAAAACTAGTATCGAAAACTATGATGAACTTGCTAGTAATAATGTACAATGTGCACAAATGAAAAATGCAAATTATGATTACAAATGTGTAGATGATAATATACGCTACCTAAAAAAGTGAGGAGCCAAACACCAACTCCTTGTGATCATTAAATGGGTCACGAATTACACCCAAGGTCTCCAGTTTGGGCGCAAAGACGACAGTTATTTGTGAAGATCTATAACAATTATCAAGGAGCAACCATTGAAGTGAAGGGGCATCTTCGATGATGAGCTGTTGTCCTTCAAAACAAATTCTAATCCTTTTAAGGTGAGGCGACTTTATTTGGAGACAACTGATACGGATTTCTATTCCCAAAACAATCAGCAAGCGCTTCAGGGCAGGGCAATTGGAGTGGATGATGCTGTGCAGTGAGGCCTCCGACAGATAAACCACCACAAGCGAAAGTTTTTTTAGTAGTGGGAGTCGAAGAATTTGTACCAGATCGTCTGGTAGATGGCACCGGGCAAAGGTGGCAGTGTGGAGAGAGGAGGAAAACCGCGAGATGGACAACGGTGGTGTGGGCACAAATTCTTTGTGTGTTCGTGGTATGAAACTTTTGTGGTAATGGTACAACTCGAACTGCTGGAGTTTTCCGAATTCAGGGGATGTCAGCCAAGTGTCCACCATGCCGGGATGCAAAAGGCATTGAATGGGGCCCTGCTGGTGAGAGGACACGATGGCTCTAAGGAGATCAAATTCAGGAAGGATAGATATCTGACGACAGTCGAGATTGAGGGGCGCGGTGCGCCATAGAGGGCGCCACCAAGTTGAGAGGAGTTGTGTGTGGCAACAATCCTTGGTGGGGATAAGCGAGATGATCTCCTCAAGGATGACGTCCGGGAGACCGGTGATGCGGTCCACCGGAGATTCTACCGGTTCCTCAGATCCGGGTGGGGGGGTCGCCGCTTCTCCCCGCGCTACCGGGTGCGGGATCTACAACCGGCATTGCCGCTGGCGGGAGACTCATCTTCTTGGTGTTGGGGCCAGCCGACTCCATTTTCCTTATGGGCGTTGCGCCGAGCTCACGGGTTTGATAAGAGTAGCCAAAGACGAGCCTAGTGGCAGTGCGAGTGGGGAAGAAGGAGGGATGGGGATTTCTGTAGGAGTGGAAGAAGAGGAGCATGCGTTTTCTTTACGAGAGAGGAAGAAGGTGAGCGGGGGTTTTCTGGACGAGTGAGGAAGATTGGAGAGCGGGGGGAATTGGGTGGAGATGGAAGCGGGAGAGCGAGCTGTTCGTGTTTATAAGGCCCGCTACACTAACTACTCACTTTTTCCCAAGAATCGCTCTCTTCTTTTGCGTTGCTGCATTGGAGCTGGCGCATGGACTTGGTTGACTGGACATGCATGCAGGATGCATGTGCCCGCCGGCCTATTTAACAGGGTGGTTATGGAGTAAATTAAGGAGATTTATTTTCACTGTGTGCATCTTCTTGGTCTTAGCAATTGGCTCATGGGCCTAATAAACCCGGACGGAGGGAGTATAAGTGGAAGCGAGGAGGAAGGAGGGTTTTTCTGGGATCGCCCCCTCTTTAAGAAATATGGGCTTCTCCTTGCAAAAAATAAAAACAAATGGGCTTTTGTATCGGCCCAGTCGGCTGCCCGTGTTTCGTACTGGAGGGACTTGTGCTAGAGGCAGCCCGAGACACTCTCCAGCTTATTGCCCATTTGAAAGAAAAAGAGAGACGCCTCGAGCTTATGGCTCCTCATCGGTAAACTTTTTCAACTTGGCATCCACCAAATTAGAGGATGCGGTACTGGATGCAGAATCACATTAAACTAAGCTTCAGAAGATACGGTATGCATACTAACATTCAGAAGAACAAAAGTTCAGCATGTTTATGCATCTCAATGATTCACCATACTATTGTTGGGGAACGTAGTAATTTCAAAAAATTTCCTACGCACACGCAAGATCATGGTGATGATATAGCAACGAGAGGGGAGAGTGTTCGTCCACGTACCCTCGTAGACCTTAAGCGGAAGCGTTAGCACAACGCGGTTGATGTAGTCGTACGTCTTCACGATCCGACCGAACCAAGCACCGAACGTGCGGGGCCTCCGAGTTCAGCACACGTTCAGCTCGATGACGATCTCCGGCCTCCGATCCAGCAAAGCTCCGGAGATGAGTTCCGTCAGCACGACGGCGTGGTGACGATGTTGATGTTCTACCGGCGCAGGGCTTCGCCTAAGCTTCGCGACGATATGACCGAGGTGGAATATGGTGGAAGGGGGCACCGCACACGGCTAAGGAACGATCTGTAGATCAACTTGTGTGTCTATGGGGTGCCCCCTGCCCCCGTATATAAAGGAGCCAGGGGGGGAGGAGGCCGCCGGCCAAAGAGGGCGCGCCAAGGGGGGAGTCCTACTCCCACCGGGAGTAGGACTCCCTCTTTCCAAGTAGGAGTAGGAGAAGGGGGGAAAGAGGAGGAAGAGGGGAAGGAAAGGGGGGGGGGGGGGCTCCGCCCCCCTTCCCTTGTCCTATTCGGACTAGGAGGGGGAGGGGCGCGCGGCCCCTCCTGGCTCCTTCCCTCTTCTCCCTCATGGCCCATGTAGGCCCATTAACCCCCCCCCGGGGGGGGGGGGGTTCTGGTAACCTCCCGGTACTCCGGTAAAATGCCGATTTCACCCGGAATGATTCCGATGTCCAAATATGGGCTTCCAATATATCAATCTTTATGTCTCGACCATTTCGAGACTCCTCATCATGTCCGAGATCACATCCAGGACTCCGAACAAACTTCGGTACATCAAAACTTATAAACTCATAATAAAACTGTCATCGTAACGTTAAGCGTGCGGACCCTACGGGTTCGAGAACTATGTAGACATGACCTAGAACCATTCTCGGTCAATAACCAATAGCGGGACCTGGATGCCCATATTGGTTCCTACATATTCTACGAAGATCTTTATCGGTCAAACCGCATAACAACATACGTTGTTCCCTTTGTCATCGGTATGTTACTTGGAAACAGCCTAATGGAACAATGGCTCGTTAATGTTTGCCTAATAATAAAGCACAGATTGACTCCTTGGGTTCACCGTCACAATACGCTTCTTTCCGTAAATTTACGCTTTCAGTTTGAAGTTATTTTCTTCCGCTCCTTTTCGAGGTGGTACTAAAATTCCCGTCCACTTTTTCCTATCCCCGTATTGGGCTGCCGCAGCAGTACATGTGTTCCGGCCTCGGCCCGCTCTATTGCAAAAGGATTCATATTTTATTTTTACCTCTACTAGGCTGCCCAGCGACGGTGTGTGCGATTGACTCACCTATACAAAAGCCACATGTTCTCCGTTCAGTTAATAATCCCACATTGGTCTTTTACATCTAATCTCATCAGTTTATATATGCATGCCCTAGTGATCTAAACAAGCGGCCATGAAAATTAATAACCAGAGGCTAGATCTAAGGAGAGAGAACATAAGGGGCGCCGGTTACGAGGGCGAGCTTGAGCACGGAGGCGAGCCGGTCGCCGGCAATATGCCCAGGCTGATGCGGCAGAGAACATAAGGGGCGCCGATTAAGAGGGCGAGCTTGAGCGTGGAGGCGAGCCAGTCGCCGGCAATATGCCCAGGATGATGCGTCAGAGGACCGAGGCGCAGCGATGAAGGTGTCGATGGGACCGTCGCCGGCGATATGCCCAGGCTGATGCGGCATAGGACCGAGGCGCAGTGGTGGAGGTCAAGATGGGGCCGTCGTCGGCGGAGGACCCCGAGGCGTAGCAGGAACACGCTCGATGGCGAGCCGAACAGAAGGAGGGCGGGGCTAGAGATTCAATAGCAAGGCAGACTACTGGAGCAAGACCGGTGTCGCCTCCCTGAAGCAAGATTTGGGCAGTAGCCGCCACCATCTCTCCCTCGGCGGCTCTCTCTTATCTCTCCCTGAAGCAAGAGGTGGCAAGGATGAAGCAACAACATCTGGATGAGGGACATCAGAAAGCCAGATAAGTGAGGCGTACATGTGATGGGGCTGTGTACGTGGGGGCCGCTCAACCTCAGATTTAATTAATGAATGATGGGTGTGTGTTTGTTTACAGGCCGGCAAAGAAGTTTACTCACGGGAAACATAAAAAAGTTTACTTATTGAGAATTGGCACGGGAGGATACGTGCATGCAGTTTTGGTACTATCTCTTTTAGACAAAGAGCATATATGTTGTGTACATGAAATGTTTGTGTTCAGGTGAATGGTTGGATGGATAGAGGGACAGTGGTATTCCCAGCTCATCAAGGTTCAAGTCTTGGTGTTCGCATTATTTTTAGATTTATTTCAGGATTTCCGGCGACGCGTTTTCAGTGGGAGAGTCGTTTCCATTGAAGACAAGATGCCTATGGCGACTTCGTAAATCTCAAGATGCTCATAGGGGTAGGGTGTGCGTGGGGTGAGTGTATATGTGTATATATGAGCGCTTACGTCTGTATTGAGTTAAAAAAAAGACACAACATAAACACCGACGCTCACAAACACCTACATACACTCAGTTGTATAAAGGTACACATGCATATCATACCTCCATAAGCACCAAGAGATTAAACCGGTAGGTTTTGAAATTGATGAAGTCACGACAAGCACCTCACTATCTACGAGAATGTCAGTTCCAACTGAAATATTGATAAGTGTTTTGGTGGACACTTTAATTTTCTCTCCCGTTGCAACGCACGGGCGTATGTACTAGCGGGTATAAAGTGATACACTGTTCATTACGGGCCAGTTTCACCACGGGCCGTTAATGGGCCAAGAGTTACAAAGGGCCTCATATGGGCTGAAAGACGTCATGTACAGGCCAGAAGTTAAAACAGGCTGGAATCATATTGGACGGCCCAGTTGATGCTACTGGGCCTAATTCGGATAGGTCGTAATGGGCCCTGGGTTAGCGGGCTGTAAATGGGCTATATGCGAACGGCCGTTAACAGGCTTTCTGTGGGCCAACCCGCCACCTTTTGACCAAGTCAAACGGGCGGCCTTTTCATAGGAATAGGCCTCTGTTGGGCCATGCCACGTGTCGACGTATCATAGGCGCCTTCGGTCCAATGAGTGGATGACATCTGTCCCAACGGTGAGCCGACACGTGTTTCCTCCAGCCAATGATGATTTTACACGTGGAAAATCCCATTAGTCGGGGTTGTTAACGGGTTATCGGATCCAAAACCGGACCCGATAGCTTAACGACGCTCCGTTACAGTGGATGCCATGTGTCGGTCACCCTTGACGAAATCACTTCTATGACTCGTGATTTATCATCATGAAAGTGGACACTTCCGTGATGATAATTTTGGTAATGTCATGGAACACTTCTACGACAACACAGGTATGACTATCTTGATTCTGTCATAAAATCGTCATGGATGTACATGCATGATAGAAAACGTGACTTACTGTGACAAACACATATCATCACGGAAGTGTATTTTTTTTGTAGTGTATCCATGAAAGTTATTTGAATTTTCTTTAATATCTTATATGCATGATTACTTATAGCCTCGTATTTGTTCTCCAATATTTGGGTTTTGTTTGGACAAATTGATCTATTTATCATGCAATGGGAGAGGTGCTTTGTGATGGGTTTGATCTTACAATGCTTGATCCTAGTGACAGAAGGGGAAACGATACATATGTATCGTTGCTATTAAGGATAACAAGATAGGGTCTATTTCTACATAAATATATCTAGTCTACATCACGTCATCATTCTTGTTGCATTCCTCCATTTCTCCATGAACTTAATACACTGGATGCATGCTGGATAGCGGTTGATGTGTGGAGTAATAGTAGTAGATGCAGGCAGGAGTCGGTCTACTAATCTTGGACATGATGACTATATAATGATCATTGCTTGGATATCGTCATGATTATTTGAAGTTCTATCAATTTCCCAACAGTAACTGTTTTCCCACAGTTTGCTACTTTTCTCGAGAGAAGCCACTAGTGAAACCTACGGCCCTGGGTCTCTTTTCATCATATTTGCATTTGCGATCTATTTTCCTTTGCATTTATTTCCAGATCTATTAAACAAAAAAATACAAAAATACATTGTTCCGTGATCTATTTATCCCATATACCATTTTTACCTCACGTTATTTGCCTATCATGAGGCGCCGTAGCCGAAAGGGATTGACAACCCCTTTAACACGTCGGGTTGCGAGTATTTGTTATTTGTGTGCAGGTGTTGTTTACATGCTGTGAGGAGGTTCTCCTACTGGTTCGATAACCTTGGTTTCATCACTGAGGAAAATACCTACCGTTGCTATACTGCATCATCCCTTCCTCTTTGGGGAAATACCGACATAGTTCTAGCAGACATCAACAGGAATTTCTGACACCGTTGCTGGGGAGGATCTTCAACATCAATCAGGTTCCTAATCACAAATCTCATCTCCTCGCAATTTACATTATTTTCCATTTGCCTCTCGTTTTCCTCTTCCCCACTTCACAAAAAAAATTCCGTTTTATTCGCCCTCTTTTTCGTTTGCCGTTTTCTCGTCAGATCTGTTTTTGAGTGCAATCTTGTTGTGTAGTCATCATTACTCAAGAGAACACCAAGTTGTGTGATTTCTCAAATACCAACAACAATGATTTCATTAGCACTCTGATTGCTCCTCCTGCCACTAGTGCGGCGTCTTGTGATATTAATACTGCTTTGCTGAATCTTGTCATGAAAGAACAATTTGCCGGTACTCCTAATGAGGATGTTGCGTCCCATCTTAACACATTCGTGGAATTATGCGATACGCAAAAGAATAAAGATGTGGACAATGATGTTGTGAAGTTGACATTATTTCCGTTTTCTTTGCGAGATCGTGCAAAAATTTGGTTTTCTTCTTTGCCTCACAATAGTATCGATTCTTGGAACAAGTGCAATGATGCTTTTATCACTAAGTATTTTCCACCCGCAAAAATGATTTCCCTTAGAAACTAGATCATGAATTTCAAGCAACTTGAACATGAGCATGTTGCACAATCTTGGGAAAGGATGAAATTGACGCTAAGGAATTGCCCGACTCAAGGGTTAATCTTTGGATGATCATACAAAAAAATTATGCGGGATTGAATTTTGTTTCTCGTAATCTTTTAGATTCCGCCACGGGTGTACTTTTATGGAAATTACTTTGGGTGAAGCTACTAAATTGTTAGACAATATTATGGCAAATTACTCACAATGGCATACCGAAAGAGCTCCTACTCGTAAAAAAGTCAATTCGGTAGAAGAAATAAATTCTTTGAGTGAAAAAGTTGATGCTCTTATGAAATTGGTTGCTAATAAAAGTGCTCCTATTTATTTTAATGATGTGCCTTTGTCTACTTTGATTGAGCAAAATAGTTATCCCATAAATGTGAATTTTGTCTCGCGAAACAATTTCAATAACAATGCTTATAGAGGTAATTTTAATCCTAGGCCTTTTCCTAGTAATTCCTCTAATAACTACGGTAATTCCTATGGTAATCAAACCTATAATAATAATAATATAAACACCTCTGGTCTTGAGAATAATATTAAAGAATTTATAAATATTTAAAAAGCTTTCAATACTTTGATAGAAGAAAAGTTGAATAAAGTTGATGATTTGTCTAGATGTATTGATAGAATTTCTCACGATGTGAAAACTCTCAAGATGAAATTTTTTGTGCCTAAAGTTGAAGAATCAATTAAAGTTCATTATGTTTCTATGGATGAAAGTAAGAAAAGAACCGCTAAGCTTAGAGCTAAAAGAGAATTTTTAGAAAGAGCATTTTCTAGTAATTACTATCATAAAAGCGACGAAGATCTTAAAATGATTGGTGTTTATTCTATTGATTCTTTGTTTAGTAAAATTAAGATTGATTAAAAAAGGACTATAGAAGAGTCAACTTTAGCTAGAAGGCGTCCCTATGATTCGGAGGGTGAAAATCTTGTTGAAAAAATTGATATAAGTGGGTTTGAAGAGGTGAAGACTTTAACTAGTGATGTGCCCACCATTTTGGATTAAAAGACTTTAATTATGATAGTTACTCTTTGGTTGATTGTATTTCTTTGTTTCAATCCATGATAAATTCACCCCATGCTTATGAACAAAATAAAGCTTTCATTAAACATACTATTGATGCTATGATGAAAGCTTTTGAAGAAAAGTTGGAATTAGAAGTTTCAATTCCTAGAAAATTGCATGATGAGTGGGAACCTACTATCAAAGTCAAGATTAAATATTATGAGTGTTTTGCTTTGTGTGACTTGGGTGCTAGTGTTTCTACAATTCCGAAATCTTTATGTGATGTTCTTGGTCTATCCAATATTGAAGAAGGCTCTTTAAATTTGCACTTGGCGGATTCTACTATTAAAAAGCCTGTGGGAAGAATTAATGATGTTCTTATTCTTTCAAATAGGAATTATGTGCCCGTAGAATTTATTGTTCTTGATATTGATTGCAATCCGTCTTGTCCAATTATTCTTGGTAGACCGTTTTTGCGTACTATTGCTGCCGTGATTGATATGAAAGAAGGCAATATTAAATTTCAATTTCCACTAAGGAAGAGAATGTAACACTTCCCTAGAACAAGATTATGCCACCATATGAATCAATCATGAGGGAATCTTATGGATCTAGAACCAAAGATGACAACACTTAGATCCTACGCGTTATGCCTAGCTAGGGGCGTAAAACAATAGCGCTTGTTGGGAGGGAAGCCAATGAATAAAATTTATTTTTGCTTTTGCTTTCTTTTATCGTGTGTTAGCACAATTATGCTACTGTTATGATTGTGTTTTTTGTGTTTTAATTAGTGTTTCTGCCAAGCAAGGCCTTTGGGAAGATTTGGGTGAAACTTTTGCGCTCACAATATTATTTGTAATTTTTAACAGAAGAGTGATTTTGAGTTGCTTCTTTTTGAAGAAGATTAGTAGAAAAATTTCTCACGTCCACCAATTTATTTTAGAATTTTGGAATTACAGAAGTATTCAAAATATTCAGATTGCTATAGACTGTTCTGTTTTTGACATATTCTGTTTTCTTTGTGGTGTGTGCTTGTTTTGATGATTCTATGGTTTTGTTCGATGAGTTATTTCCACAGAAAAGTTGGAATACAGTGCATATAATGAAAAAAGGTTTTCTACAGTACTTATAGTAGTGGTTTTCTTTCTTATACTAACAGATCTCATGAAGGTTTTGTTGAGTTTTGTGTGATTGAAGTTTTCAAGTTTTGGGTGATCTTACGATGGATGAAGGAATAAGGATTAGCAAAAGGCTAAGCTTGGGGATGCCCGAGGCACCCCAAGATAATATTCAAAGTAGCAAGCAACTAAGCTTGGGGATGCACTACAAAAAAAGTACCCTTCCGTGATGATACGTGTTTGTCACAGTAGGTCGCGTTTTCTGTCATGCATGTATATCCATGACGATTTTATGACAGAATCAAGATAGTCATACATGTGCTGCCGTAGAAGTGTTCCATGACATTACCAAAATTATCATCATGGAAGTGTCCACTTCCATGACAATAAATCACGCATCACAGAAGTGCTTTCATCAAGGGTGACCGACACGTGGCATCCACCGTAACGAAACGTTGTTAAGCTATCGGGTCCGGTTTTGGATCGATAACCCGTTAACAGCCCGGACCAATGGGAAATTTCCACATGTAAAATTCTGTTTGGCGAAGGAAACACATGTCAACTCGTCAGTGGGCCAGATGTCGCCCGTCCATTGGAGGAGACATGCCTATGATACGTCAACACGTTGCGGGGCCCAACAGAGGCCCATATAGGTTAAAAAGGTTGGCCCAGTCAAAGGCCCGTAGTACTTACTCAGGTACTAGTGGGCCAGCCCAATAACGGCCTGTTTAATAAAGGCCCATTTACGGCCCGAAGCCAGATCTGGCCCATTAATTGTTCGCTAAATATTTGGGCCCAATTACAGCCCAGTGACTTTCGGCCTGTTAGAGGCCCGATGTAGACCTGGGCCCATTTCAGCCTGGTGTGACTTTCAGCCTGGGAATGGCCCGTGCTGCCCATGGGCCATATATGGTCCGACGGGACATCAGTCCCACTAACGACCCGTGATAATGGTGGCAACAGTTCAGCCCAACGTGACTTTGGGCCTATTAAAGGCTTGTTGTATAATTCGGCCCGTTGATGCCTATACTTAGCTTTCGGCCTCTTAAAGGCCCATGATATCAGTGGGCCGACTAAGGCCCGAGATATGTTTCGGCCTGGTAACGGCCCGTCATATAACAGGGCCAAAAATGCCCGGTCTACATTTCAGCCTGCTGAAGGCCCGTCGACGGTTAGTGAAAATTGAGACCCAACATGCATTTCATCCTGCTAAAGGCCCATGGTTTCATCTGGGCCATAACAGGCCAGTAGAATATTCAGCCTGTTAATGGCCCAGCACTACCTGGGCCAAACTAAGTGTTGGGTCCACAAAAGGCCCAACTAAAATTTGGGCCGAATATAGGCGGCATAAGTTGCCGGCCTAGTGCAAATTGTGAAGGCCCCAATCATTCGGGCCCAAGAAAGATGCAGGCCAGCCCAATTGTGGCCTGCTAAAAACCAGGCCCATTAGAGGCGAATGTTTCGGCCCGGTCGACAACATCAGATTTTTTCTGATAGAGAATGATGGCAGTAACTAGTAGGAATTAACAACAAACCTACTCTATACAATAAAGAAATTACGACATAGTAACTAAGAACAAACCTACTCTATACAATAAAGAAATTAAGGATTTATTGTATATTACATCCACTGGGCATCGAAGTTCGCCACCAGTGATCATAAAGTAGAACAAAGAAGCAGATTACAAAAAATGGGCACCATTGCAACGTAATGATGATCCACAAGTGTAGGGGATCTATCGTAGTCCTTTCGATAAGTAAGAGTGTCAAACCCAATGAGGAGCAGAAGGAAGTGATAAGCAGTTTTCAGTAAGGTTTTCTCTGCAAGCACTGAAATTGTAGGTGATTGATAGTTTTGTAATAAGATAAATAGTAACAAGCAACAAGTAAATAAAGTAAATAAAGTGAAGCAAGGTGGCCCAATCCTTTATGTAGCAAAGGATAAGCCTGGACAATTTCTAATAATGAGAAAGGAGCTCCTGAGGACACATTGGGAATTATCGTCAAGCTAGTTTTCATCACATTCATATGATTCGTGTTCGGTACTTTGATAATTGTATATGTGGGTGGACCGGTACTTGGGTACTGCCCTAACTTGGACAAGCATCCCACTTATGATTAACCCCTATTGTAAGCATCCACAACTACAAAAGAAGTATTAAGGTAAACCTAACCACAGCATTAAACATATGGATCCATATCAGCCCCTAACGAAGCAACGCATAAACTAGGGTTTAAGCTTCTGTCACTCTAGCAACCCATCATCTACTTATTACTTCCCCATGCCTTCCTCTAGGCCCAAATAATGGTGAAGTGTCATGTAGTCGATGTTCACATAACACCACTAGAGGAAAATACAACATACATCTCATCAAAATATCGAACGAATACCAAATTCACATGACTACTAATAGCAAGACTTCACCCATGTCCTCAGGAGCAAACGTAACTACTCACAAAGCATATTCATGTTCATAATCAGAGGAGTAATAATATGCATAAAGGATCTGAACATATGATCTTCCACCAAGTAAACCAATTAGCATCAACTACAAGGAGTAATCAACACTACTAGCAACCCACAGGTACCAATTTGTGGTTTTAATACAAGATTGGATACAAGAGAAGAACTAGGGTTTTGAGAGGAGATTGTGCTGGTGAAGATGTTGATGGAAATTGACCCCCTCCCGATGAGAGGATTGTTGGTGATGACGTTGGTCATGATTTCCACCTCCCGGAGGGAAGTGTCCCCGGCAGAACAGCTCCGCCAGAGCCCTAGATTGATTCCGCCAAGGTTCCGCCTCGTGGCGGCGGAGTTTCGTCCCGTAAGCTAGCCCATGATTTTTTTCCAGGGTAAAAGTGATGATATAGCAGAAGATGGACGCCGGAGGCCCACCAGGGGGCCCAGGAGATAGGGGGGCGCCCTATAGGGGGGGCGCGCCCCCTTTCTCTTGGACAGGGTGTGGGCCCCCTGGCGTATTTCTTTTGCTCAGAAATTCTTATTAATTCCAAAAAGTTGTTTCGTGGAGTTTCAGGACTTTTGGAGCTCTGCAGAATAGGTTTCCAACGTTTGCTCCTTTTCTAGCCAGAATTCCAGCTGCCGGCATTGCCCCTCTTCATGGTAAACCTTGTACAATAAGAGAGAATAGCCATAAGTGTTGAGATATAATGTGTAATAACAGCCCATAATCCAATAAATATTGATATAAAAGCATGATGCAAAATGGACGTATCAACTCCCCCAAGCTTAGACCTCGCTTGTCCTCAAGAGGAAGCCGAAATCGAAAAATATGTCCACTTGTTTAGAGATAAAGGTGTCGATAAAAATAAAATACGGACATGAGGGCATCATGGTCATTCTAATAACAACAA
The DNA here is from genome assembly GCA_963921465.1 of Triticum timopheevii. Classification (NCBI taxonomy): domain Eukaryota; kingdom Viridiplantae; phylum Streptophyta; class Magnoliopsida; order Poales; family Poaceae; genus Triticum; species Triticum timopheevii. The sequence continues at coordinate 244,676,001 of OY997262.1, read as the reverse complement.
CATATATAGATTTTGTCATATGATTTCCTATGCTCAAGTAATAAGCAATTCACAATGTCAAGTATGGTTCAGAAACTTCATTGGGAACTAACAAACTATAATCTCACTCATTGAAGCAATTGCAATTTATCGTAATATCTGAAAGTCAATAATAAAGCTTTTCAGCAAGCTCACATACTCAACTATCTCGTAGTCTCCTATAATCGCTAACACTCACGCAATACTTGTGGTTATAGAGTTTCAGCCAGACACTGAGAAAGATAGGGGCTTATTGTGTTGCCTCCCAACGTATTCACCTTTAGGTGATGTCAACAATAATGGCCCATGCTAACTTACATCCAATTGGATATATATATCATGAACTTTCAAACACGAAGAGCTTGCCAAAGGATAAAATGAAAAAGGGATAGGTGGGGATCACCTTGAATCAAGCATAAAGTAAAAAACATAAAGTAAAAGATAGGCCCTTCGCAGAGGGAAGCAGAGGTTGTCATGCGTGTTGAGGGTTGATGCACGAAATCTAAATGCAAAAGAACGTCACTTTATATTGCCCCTTGTATGTGGACCTTTATTATGTGGTCCGTCACTTTTATTACTTCCACAACAAGTTCGTACAAAGCTTATTTTCTCTGCACTAGTAAGTCATACATATTTAGAGAGCAATTTTTTATTGCTTGCACCGGTGACAACTTACTTGAAGGATCTTACTCAATCCATAGGTAGGTATGGTGGACTCTCATGGCAAAACTGGGTTTAAGGTATTTGGAAGCACAAGTAGTATCTCTACTTGGTGCAAGGAATTTGGCTAGCATGAGGGGGAAAGGCAAGCTCAACATGTTTGGAAGGTCAATGACAATATACTTTAACTGAGATGTAGGAAAAACATAAACCATTATGTTGTCTTCCTTGTCCAAAATCAACTCTTTTAGCATGTCATACTTAATGAGTGCTTCACAATCATAAAAGATGTCCAAGATAATATATTTATATGTGAACCCCTCTTTCCTTATCACTTCCTAATAATTGCAACGATGACCAAGGCTACGTTCATCAACTCTTAACATTTTTTATGCCTCATACTTTCTATGTGTGAATTTATTACTATCCATAAGATCAATATGAACTATTTTATTCTTTCTACTTTCTCAAGATCATAGCAACATAGAAAATCCCTTGACTCAACACTAATCTTTATTATAGATAGCACGCGGACTCGATTACAAAAAGAGATCACAATGCAAAACTCAAAACTACTTGATATCAAAACTTCAAACTACTAGATCAAGATACTACTAAAAGGATCGAACTAAATAAAGTGGTAAAGATAGGAGTGTGATGGTGATACGATACCGGGGCACCTCCCCCAAGCTTGGCAGTTGCCAAGGGGGAGTGCCCATACCCATGTGATTATTTCCTCGGAGGTGGTGAAGTGGGAGTTGTTGATGATGTAGGCTTGTCGTCCGTCTTCCAAGGCATAGGCTCTCCATCATAAAACGATGATCGAGTCTCCGAGATCCTTAAATCTGCAGCCAAACTCATTTGCTTGAATCTATATTCATACTCACAGTTCTGGTTTTGCAGGTCATAGATCTGCGCTTGGAGGTGCTCAATTCTCTCTTGCAGCTTGAAGATGGTCTCCCCAATGACTTTAGAATCTAGCTTGTGGTTGTTGGTGAACTCCGTGACCATCATCTGGTTAGCATTGAGTCCACGCTCGACCATCCCTTGACACTTGAAAACTTCCTGTTCGAGCTTTGTCTCCACAGTCCCGGTACGCCTTGGTCCCTCCACATCACGGATGTGCAGCACCCCCTCACGCATCTCAATGGTTTGAGGGTGCTGCAGCACCTCCGCGAGATAGGGGTTGATAACCCTCTCGAAAAACTTATCCTTGGGAGCGCTTGGAGACGCCATGATGCTCTAGATCTGAAACGGAAACAGCTCGAAACGAAAACAGAGGATATTTGCGTGATACGGTGGTCAAAACCTTCGGCAGTATATATAATGAATTTTTACCGACCAAAATACGTAACGTGCAAGAAAACAGAGTCCGGGAGGCACACAAGGTGCCCACGAGACAGGGGGCGCGCCCTACAGGGGGGGGGCGCCCTCCTCTCTCGTGGGAGCCTCGTGTCCCTTTCGGACTACTTCTTTCTTCCTAAAATTCTTCTAGAACTGATAAAAATTGCCATTAAAGTTGTTTTGGAGTCGGTTTACTTACCATACCACATACCTAAACCTTTCCGGAGTCTGGAACGTTCTAGAAAGTGTCCCTTATGTATTCCTCAGGGGTTATGGTTTCAATAATATTAGTTTCAACATTGATAGGATTACCTGAAATATAGTGTTTAATTCTTTGATCGTTTACCACCCTCGGATTTGTGCCTTCGAAGTTGTTGATTTTTGTAGCACCAGAACGACAGACCTCCTCGATAACGTAGGGACCTTCCCATTTTGAGAGAAGTTTTCCTGCAAAAAATCTTAAACGAGAGTTGAATAATAACACATAATCTCCTATGTTAAACTCATGCTTTTGTATCCTCTTATCATGCCAGCGTTTGATTGTTTCTTTGAAAAGCTTGGCACTCTCATAGGCTTGGGTTCTCCATTCATCAAGTGAGCTAATATCAAACAACCTCTTCTCACCGGCAAGTTTGAAGTCATAATTGAGCTCTTTAATAGCCCAATATGCCTTATGTTCAAGTTCAAGAGGTAAATGACACGCTTTTCCATAAACCATCTTATAAGGAGACATACCCATAGGATTTTTGTATGCAGTTCTATAGGACCATAATGCATCATCAAGTTTTTTGGACCAATTCTTTCTAGATCTATTCACAATCTTTTGTAAAATTAATTTGAGCTCTCTATTGCTCAACTCTACTTGACCACTAGACTGCGGGTGATAAGGAGATGCTACTCTATGATTGACATCATACTTAGCAAGCATCTTACGGAAAGTACAATGAATAAAATGTGAACCACCATCAGTCATAAGATATCTAGGGACTCCGAACCTCGGAAAAATAACTTCTTTAAGCATTTTAATAGAAGTGTTATGATCAACACTACTAGTTGGAATAGCTTCTACCCACTTAGTAACGTAATCAACAGCAACTAAAATATGTGTATAACCATTAGAGGCAGGAAAAGGTCCCATATAATTAAAGACCCAAACATCAAATGGTTCAATAACAAGAGAATAATTCATAGGCATTTCTTGACGTCTACTAATGTTACCTATTCTTTGACATTCATCACAAGATAAGACAAACTTACGAGCATCTTTGAAGAGAGTAGGCCAATAAAAACCAGATTGTAGTACCTTGTGTGCAGTTCTATCTCCAGCGTGGTGTCCTCCATAGGATTCAGAGTGACACTTGTGTAGGATCTGTTCCTGTTCATGCTCAGGCACACAACATCTAATAACACCATCTACTCCTTCTTTATAAAGGTGTGGATCATCCCAGAAGTAATGTCTTAAATCATAAAAGAACTTTTTCTTTTGCTGGTATGTGAAACTAGGCGGTATATATTTAGCAACGATGTAATTAGCATAATCAGCATACCAAGGAGCAGTACGAGAAGCATTGATGACCGCTAATTGTTCATCAGGAAATCTATCATTAATAGGCAGTGGGTCATCAAGAACATTCTCTAACCTAGACAAGTTATCTGCAACGGGGTTCTCAGCTCCCTTTCTATCAATAATATGCAAGTCAAATTCTTGGAGCAAGAGAACCCATCTAATGAGTCTAGGCTTAGCATCTTTCTTTTTCATAAGATATTTAATAGCAGCGTGATCAGTGTGAATAGTAACTTTGGAATCAACTATATAAGGTCTAAACTTATCACATGCAAACACAACTGCTAAAAACTCTTTTTCAGTAGTAGCATAATTTCTCTGGGCAGTATCAAGAGTCTTACTATCATACTGTATAACATTCAATTTCTTATCGACTCTTTGCCCTAAAACAACACCTACAGCATAATCACTAGCATCACACATAATTTCAAAAGATAAATTCCAATCAGGTGGCTGAACAATAGGTGTAGTGATCAAAGCTTTCTTAAGTGTTTCAAATGCTTCTACACAATCATCATCAAAGACAAAAGTAATATCTTTTTGCAATAAATTAGTCAGAGGCCTAGAGATTTTAGAAAAGTCCTTAATGAACCTCCTATAAAAACTGGCGTGACCAAGGAAACTTCTTATACCTTTTATGTCCTTGAGACATGGCATCTTTTCAATAGCATCAACCTTGGCTTTATCAACTTCAATACCTCTCTCGGAGATCTTGTGCCCCAAGACAATGCCTTCATTAACCATAAAATGACACTTTTCCCAAGTCAGGACGAGACTAGTGTCTTCGCATCTCTGCAAAACTCGATCAAGGTTGCTCAAACAATCATCAAAAGAGGATCCATAGACGGAGAAGTCATCCATGAATACTTCACAAATCTTTTCACAAAAATCAGAGAATATAGCCATCATGCATCTTTGAAAGGTAGCAGGTGCATTACATAAACCAAAAGGCATACGTCTATAAGCAAAAGTACCAAAAGGGCAAGTAAAAGTAGTTTTAGATTGATCCTTCGCTGACACAGGTATCTGAGAGAAGCCAGAATAACCATCTAGAAAGCAAAAATGTGTGTGTTTGGATAGCCTTTCTAGCATTTGATCAATAAAAGGTAAAGGGTAATGATCTTTCTTAGTAGCTTTATTTAACTTACGGAAATCAATTATCATCCTATAACCTGTAATAATTCTTTGCGGGATCAATTCATCTTTATCATTAGGAACAACGGTAATACCTCCCTGAGGGAGTCCTGGACTAGGGGGTGTCTGGATAGCCGAACTATCATCATTGGCCGGAATCCAAGACTATGAAGATACAAGATTGAAGACTTTGTCCCATGTCCGGATGGGACTTTCCTTGGCGTGGAAGGCAAGCTTGGTAATACGGATATGTAGATCTCCTACTATTGTAACCGACTCTGTGTAACCCTAGCCCTCTCCGGTGTCTATATAAACCGGAGGGTTTTAGTCCGTAGGACGAACACCAATCATACCATAGGCTAGCTTCCAGGGTTTAGCCTCCTTGATCTCGCGGTAGATCTACTCTTGTACTACCCATATCATCAATATTAATCAAGCAGGAGTAGGGTTTTACCTCCACCGAGAGGGCCCGAACCTGGGTAAAAATATCGTGTCCCTTGTCTCCTGTTACCATCCGCCTAGACGCACAGTTCGGGACCCCCTACTCGAGATCCGCCGGTTTTGACACCGACATTGGTGCTTTCATTGAGAGTTCCTCTGTGTCGTCACCCATAGGCCCGATGGCTCCTTCGATCATCAACAACGACATGGTCTAGGGCAAGACTTTTCTCCCCGGACAGATCTTCGTATTCGGCGGCTTTGCACTGCGGGCCAATTCACTTGGCCATCTGGAGAAGATCGAAAGCTACGCCCCTGGCCATCAGGTCAGATTTGGATGTTTGAACTATACGGCCGAGTCTCCGCGGATTCGAGCCACAGCCAAGCACGCCGCACTGTCACGATGGGCATGATTTAGCTCTGCTGCCGGACAGTGCCCTGGAGGCCGCACGAGAGTCCGCTCCGACCCTTAACTCGGAGCCCACTGCGCCGAGCTAGGATGTGTGGCTGGACACCGCCTCGGGGGCTGCTACCTCTAAGGCGATAGAGCCGAATACCGACCCTGTCCCTTGCGAAGCTCGTGACTCCAAGGTGCCGGACTCCTCTCCGGACCCTGAACCTTCCGCGCCCCTGCCAATTGAATCCGATTGGGCACCGATCATGGAGTTCACCGTTGCGGACATCTTTCAGCACTCGCCTTTCGGTGACATCCTGAATTCGCTAAAGTATCTCTCTTTATCAGGAGAGCCCTGGCCGGATATGGCCAGGACGGTTGGGATGCGAACGACGAAGAAATTCAAAGCCCACCCACCACCCACTTCATAGCCACTGTCGATGACTTAACCGACATGCTAGATTTCGACTCCGAAGACATCGATGGTATGGACGACGATGCTGGAGACGACCAAGAACCAGTGCCTACAGGGCACTGGAAAGCCACCTTGTCATACAACATATACATGGTGGACATCCCAAAGGATGGGAATGGCGATGGAACAGCGGAGGATGACCCCTCCAAAAAACAGCCTAGGCGTCGGCGTCAGCGGCGCCGCTCCAAATCCCGCCACAGCAAGAATGGAGATTCCGGCACCGGAGATAATAACACCCCGGATAGTGCCGAAGACAACCCCCTCCAGCAAGATTCAACACAGGAGAATGGAGAAGCCAGCCCTCGTGAGAGAGCGGCAGACAAAGAGGTAGAGGACGATAATTACATGCCTCCCTCCAAAGACGAGGCAAGCCTCGACGACGACGAATTCGTCGTGCCTGAGGATCCTGTCGAACAAGAGCGTTTTAAATGCAGGCTTATGGCCACGGCAAGTAGCCTCAAGAAAAAGTAGCAACAGCTTAGAGCTGACCAAGATTTGCTAGCCGACAGATGGACTGAAGTCCTTGCGGCGGAAGAGTATGAACTCGAACACCCCTCCAAAAACTACCCCAAACGCAAGCTGCTGCCCCAATTAGAGGAGGAAGCACATAAACCTACATCACTAGCGCACAATACGGCCGACCGGCCACCTCGTGGCCGCGACAAAGAGGCCTCTAGGCCCTCCACTAAAGCCATACCCCGGCGTTGCTCGAAAAGTACAAAGTCACGGGGGAACGCGCCGGACTTGCAAGACATATTGGAGGATAAGGCAAGACAAACAAGATCGATCTACGGATCGCGTGGGCACCCCATGATACGCGACGACAACCGTCACGCCGGATACAGCAATTCCGGCCGGGCCGAACACAGTAGACAAAGCTCATTTGAGTTGCGTCGTGATATAGCCCAATACAGAGGCGCCGCACACCCACTATGCTTCACTGATGAAGTAATGGATCATCAAATCCCTGAAGGGTTCAAACCCATGAACATTGAATCCTACGATGGCATACCAGACCTTGCAGTTTGGATCGAAGATTATCTCCTTCATATCCACATGGCCCACGGTGATGATCTTCACGCCATCAAATACCTCCCACTCAAGCTTAAAGGACCAGCTCGGCATTGGCTCAACAGCCTGCCAGCAGAATCAATTGGGTGTTGGGAGGACCTGGAAGCCGCATTCCTCGATAACTTCCAGGGCACATATGTGCGACCTCCAGACGCCGATGACCTAAGCCACATAATTCAGCAGTCAGACGAATCAGCTAGACAATTCTGGACACGGTTCTTAACCAAGAAAAATCAAATCGTCGACTGTCCGGATGCAGAGGCCCTTGCAGCCTTCAAACACAACATCCGCGACGAATAGCTTGCCCGGCACCTAGGACAGGAAAAGCCGAAATCAATGGCAGCCATCACATCACTCATGACCCGCTTCTGTGCGGGAGAAGACAGCTGGCTAGCCCGCAATAACAACCTAACCAAAAACTTTGGTAGTTCGGATACCAAAGATAGCAATGGCAGGTCACGTCGCAATAAGCACAAGAGCCGCATTAACGGCGATAATACTGAAGATACGGCAGTCAACGCCGGATTCAGAGGCTCCAAACCCGGTCAGCGGAAAAAGCCATTCAAAAGAACTACTCCGGGCCCGTCCAATTTGGAACGGATACTCGATCGCTTGTGCCAGATACACAACACCCCCGAAAAGCCAGCTAATCACACCAACAGGGATTGTTGGGTGTTCAAGAAGGCAGGCAAGTTAATCGCCGAAAGCAATGACAAGGGGCCGCATAGCGATGACGAGGAGGGGACTCGTCCGCCGAACAATAGAGGACAGAAGGGTTTCCCCCCACAAGTCCGGACGGTGAACATGATATACGCAACCCACATACCCAAAAGGGAGCGGAAGCGTGCGCTTAGGGATGTATACGCGATGGAGCCAATCGCCCCAAAGTTCAATCCGTGGTCCTCCTGCCTGATCACTTTTGATCGAAGGGACCACCCCACCAGCATCTGCCACGGCGGATTCGCCGCGTTGGTCTTAGACCCAATCGTCGACGGATTTCACCTCACTAGAGTCCTGATGGACGGCGGCAGCAGCCTGAACCTGCTTTATCAGGATACATTATGCAAGATGGGCATAGACCGCTCAAGGATTAAACCCACAAAGACGACCTTCAAAGGTGTCATACCAGGTGTAGAGGCCAATTGTACAGGCTCAGTTACACTTGAAGTGGTCTTCGGATCCCCGGATAACTTCCGAAGCGAGGAGTTAATCTTCGACATAGTCCCGTTCCGGAGCGGCTATCATGCACTGCTCGGACGAACCGCATTTGCAAAGTTCAATGCGGTGCCGCACTACGCATACCTCAAGCTCAAGATGCCAGGCCCTCGAGGAGTCATCACGGTCAACGGAATCACCGAACGCTCTCTCCGAATGGAGGAGCATACAGCGGCTCTCGCGGCGGAAGTACAGAGTAGCCTCTCAAGGCAATTCTCGAGTCCGGCTGCTAACCGACCGGACACCGTCAAGCGCGCCTGGAGTAACCTACAACAAGACCACCTGGCACGTTCCAAGCATGCGTAGCAATGCGGCCCCAACCCCAGCCCTCGCGAAATCGCGAGACTAGTACCACGCGTACATCACTACGCTCTGGAGATACCATGGGCATAAGGGGAGGGGCACGACCACGGCATGCCCAGAGTGCGGATTAACCACACCAGGGGCTCCCAAATGTGTCATTCCTTTTTTTTATTTTTCTTCTTTCTTATTCTCAGGACTCCGTGTTCGAGAAGCCCTGTCCGGCAGTAGATCTGCCGCACTCATGATGCAACAGCCAGGGAAGCAGAAAGGCTACGACGAGTATCCAGGTGGTCTCCATTACGAGCATTATACCTGTTTTACATACCATTCCGCAGCCTACCCCTGGAGCGGGACATGTTAACTAGTCCCACCCCTTGCTTATCGCATATTTGTATCGTTCTGCTTCCATTGCAGTATCTTCTGAATAAACAATGCATCGCTTTTTGCCTATCATTGCATTCCTTTTTATATATGTTCACTTATGACATGTTGCACCTGTACGCTTTGGTACGGCCAAATACACCAGGGGCTTAAGTTCTCCAAATTATGGTGTGATAAGTCCAAACACTTTCACAAGTGCGGCACCCCGAACTTATAGAATGATATGCATCGGCTCTGAATCATGTCTTGGGTCAATAGTTGGGTTTGCCCGGCTCCCATGTTTTGGTACCTTACGTTCCGTTATATCAGCTAAGGTAGCGCTGGGAGAACCACTGCGATTGTGCCCCAGTTGAGATGGGTTGAGCACCTCAGTGGAGAAAACTAAAACTGACCGTCATGATGGGGCGAGAGCCGGTCGCTGTTCGAGAGGTTTTTTTCGAGTCCCTAAAGACTTATGCCGCTTAGAGCGAGGAGCCGGCTTTGTCCGACGCGGGCGTGGATAGCACCCCGAATTCGGCCTTCCGAACACTAGGGGCTTCGCCGAAATTTAAAATTATAGAATTCTATGGCTAAGTGAGAGTGTTCAAGCATTATAAGTCTGGTTGCCTCGTTCGTTGTGTTGAGCGCCTCCCTAGAAGGACCCAAAAATGGGAACAAGAGCGCTCAAGTTTATCCCGAACACCCCAGCACTCGTGGCGTGGGGGCTGAAGCCAACGACTTGCCATCTCTCAGATTTGATAAATGACTGCACAGAAGGTAATATTTTAAATTAACAAGTGTTGCTTAGCGCATATGAACAAAGTTTTCAGCGCACAGGATAACAAAATGCGAGTCTACTAAAAAATTACATCTTTGGAGCATTCACCCGCAATAATGCGGGCACCCTTCAGGACACCCTTATAATACATCTCGGGCGTGCGATACTCCTTGTCCGGCGGTGGCGCGTCCGTCACAAGCTTCTCGGCGTCCATCTTGCCCCAGTGCACCTTAGCGCGGGCAAGGGCCCGACGGGCACCTTCAATGCAGGCGGAGTGCTTGATGACGTCAACCCATGGACAGGCGTCCACTAGCCGCCGCACCAGACCAAAGTAGCTCCTAGGCATGGCTTATTTGGGCCACAGCCGAACTATGAGGCCCTTCATGGCCTGTTCGGCCACCTTGTGGAGCTCGACTAGCTGCTTCAGCTGGTCGCTCAGGGGCACCGGATGTCTGGCCTCAGCATACTGAGACCAAAACACCTTTTCCGTTGAGTTCCCCTCCTCGGCTCTGTAGAACGCGGTAGCATCGGACACGCTACGGGGTAGATCTGCGAACGCTCCTGGAGAGCTCCAAATTCGGGTAATTAACAGGTAATTCACTTTTACATGCTTGCTTTGCATGAAGAATGCCTTACCCGCCGCTATCTTCTTTACTGCCTTGATTTCCTGGAGGGCCTTTTGGGCTTCGGCCTTAGCGGCTTTGGCACTCTCAAGAGCCGACGCGAGCTCGGACTCTTGAGTCTTCGAGTCACGCTCCAAACTCTCGTGTTTTTCCACGAGAGCCTGGAGCTCTTGCCGTACCTCCGCCACCCGCGCCTCCTGCTTCTCTCTCTCGGTGCGTTCCGTGGCCGCATTGCATTCGGCTGCGGACACCGCCTCCTTCAGGGTCGCCACCTCGTTCATAGCCCCTGGAGTACCCACGTTATTCCTGTCATTTTTTTGGCAACCAAATCCTTTTCTATAAGGTACAACTTTCATAAGGTGTTACTTACCTTCCTTGTCCTCGAGCTGCTTCTTGGCATGGCCGAGCTTGCTCTCGGACCGTTCGAGGCTCTGCTTTAAGGCATTGACCTCCGCAGTGAGTGCGGCAGAGGTCAGCAGCGCAGCCTGCATTCCCATATTGACTTATTTGTGTTAGACTCCTGCGTATATCTTTTTTAGATCCTCAGTACAGCTTTTCTTTCCGAACACCGAACTGAGCATCAGGGGCTACTGTCTATGCGGTACTATTTTTACATATCTTAATCACATACCTCAAAGCCTGTTAGAAGGCTGGTGCAGGCTTCGGTCAGCCCGCTCTTGGCGGACTGAACCTTCTGAATCACCGCACTCATGACAGTGCGGTGCTCCTCGTCGATGGAAGCGCTGTTGAGCGCCTCCAGCAAGTTATCCGGCACCTCCGGTTGGACGGGGGCCACCAGCGTCGCTGTCTCGCCCTTCTCACGAAGGGGCCACCCGCCGGACTCCGGAACCACCAAAGGTTCCAATGCGGAGTCCGGCCCAAAGTTCGAGAGGTTGCCCTGCGGCACCTCCGGGGCCTCCTCCTCCTTGCTGGCCCCCTTCTGGGACCCCACCTCGACGTCGTCTGCGTCACGGGGGGAGGAGGCAGTCGGAAGTGAAGCGCTCACATCCGATGAACCCAGGGACCCGCTCGACGAAGCGGGGAGATCGTCCTTGGGCGGACTACATGGTTGTATAAGGTGTTAGAAGACACTATGCGACGAAAGGAAAATCATAAGCTATTCTGGAATCCAGACACTTACGATCTCGCCAGGGGCTTGGCCCTCGAGGGCCATTCCTCTTCGCCGTCGTCGGCGTTGGCGGAACAGTCCGGAGGAAGGGTCCTTCCCTTCTTGGACCCTTCAGCCTCCCCCGTTGGGGAAGCCTTCCTCTTCTTCTCTCCCCCCACTGGGGGAGAGGCCTCTTTCTTCTCCTCCTCGTCTTCGGGGGAGGAGTCCGCCTCGGAGTCATCGGACGATGAGTCCGATAACACCTGGCGCCGGGAACTCCTCTGGGTTCCCGTGGCCTTCTTCTTGGCCTTCTTCTCCGGCACCACGTAGGGCGCTGGGACCAGCAGCCCCGTCAAACGGGCGTCCGCTGGGTCTTCTGGAAGGGGCGCCGGATAGTTAACCTGCCCGGATGTCTTCTGCCAGGCCTGTTAAAAGGTAATGGGTGTTTAGATCCCGCATAGAGTCAAACTATGGAAAACAAGTGTCCCATAAAAGGGTAATATAGCTTACCTCGCCAGCCAGACGATGCGAGCTGAATTCGCGATCTTCAGTAGCGGATGTGGGAGCCTCGGCGCCCTTGAACAGCACCCTCCAGGCCTCTTCGTACGTAGTGTCGAAGAGCCTGCTCAAGGTCTGGTGCTGTGCCGGATCGAACTCCCATAGGTTGAAATCCCGCTGTTGGCAAGGGAGAATCCGGCGGATGAGCATGACCTGGACCACGTTGACAAGCTTGAGCTTCTTGTTCACTAGGGTTTGGAGACAGGATTGGAGTCCGGTCAGCTCCTCCGAGTCACCCCATGACAGGCCCTTCTCTTTCCAGGAGGTGAGCCATGTGGGGATGCCAGATCTGAATTCGGGGGCCGCTGCCCATTCAGGGTCATGCGGCTCGGTGACATAGAACCACCCCGATTGCCACCCTTTGATGGTTTCCACGAAGGCGCCCTCGAGCCAGGTGACGTTGGGCATCTTGCCCACCATGGCGCCTCCGCACTCCGCTTGGCGGCCACCCACTACCTTTGGCTTGACATTAAAAGTCTTTAGCCATAAGCCGAAGTGGGGCTGGATACATAGGAAGGCCTCGCACACGACGATAAACGCCGAGATGTTGAGGATAAAATTCGGGGCCAGATCATGGAAATCCAGGCCATAGTAGAACATGAGCCCCCGGACAAATGGGTGGAGTGGGAAGCCCAGTCCGCGGAGGAAATGGGGAAGGAACACAACCCTCTCATGGGGCCTGGGGGTGGGGATGAGCTGCCCCTCGTCGGGGAGCCGGTGCGCGATATCACTGGACAAATATCCGGCCTTGCACAGCTTCTTGATGTGCCCCTCCATGACGGAGGAGGCCATCCACTTGCCTCCCGCTCCGGACATGGTTGGAGAAGGTTGAGGTGAGATGTGCGGACTTGGGCGCTGGAGCTCGAGTGCGCGGAGATGGATAAGCAAAGGAGGAAGGAGGCGTAGATAAAAAGGTGGATCCATGTCCCCTTATATATGGGCGGACGAAACTATGCGTCCCCACTAGCCCGGTAAAACTCGCTTATCTCCCAAGCTCCACAATCAATGGCGCGGTTGGGTTACCCACGTCCGTATTGATGAGAATCCCGGAATAAGGGGACATGATCTCTGCTTTGACAAGACGTGCCAAGGAAACTGCTTAGCTAAACGTGCTGACGTGGAACAATAAAAACGATTTGAGTAAAAGCTTGGCTGTGGTGTGATGTCATGCCACGAAATACGTCAGCAGATTGAACTTTTGTAAATATTATTCTCTCTACGGTGGAATGTGGAACTTATTTTGCAGAACCGGACACTATCCTGGTGTTCACAATCTTCTATGAATTATTCGGAGGAGGAACCCGCCTTCCAATGCCGAAAACAACATGCGCGCCGGACTCGTCGTCATTGAAGCCTGGTTCAGGGGCTACTAAGGGAGTCCTGGACTAGGGGGTGTCCGGATAGCCGAACTATCATCATTGGCCGGACTCCAAGACTATGAAGATACAAGATTGAAGACTTCGTCCCGTGTCCGGATGGGACTTTCCTTGGCGTGGAAGGCAAGCTTGGTAATACGGATATGTAGATCTCCTACCATTGTGACCGACTCTGTGTAACCCTAGCCCTCTCCGGTGTCTATATAAACCGGAGGGTTTTAGTCCGTAGGACGAACAACAATCATACCATAGGCTAGCTTCTAGGGTTTAGCCTCCTTGATCTCGCGGTAGATCTACTCTTGTACTACCCATATCATCAATATTAATCAAGCAGGAGTAGGGTTTTACCTCCACCGAGAGGGCCCAAACCTGGGTAAAAACATCGTGTCCCTTGTCTCCTATTACCATCCGCCTAGACGCACAGTTCGGGACCCCCTACCCGAGATCCGCCGGTTTTGACACCGACACTCCCTTTTTAGGAACACAATGGACAGGGCTTACCCATTCACTATCAGCAACGGGATAAATAATACCTGCCTCAGGGAGCTTTAGTATCTCCTTTCTTACCACTTCCTTCATCTTGGGATTTAATCTTCTTTGAGGATCCCTAACTGGTTTGCATCTTTCTCCACTGAAATTTTGTGCCAACATAATGTGGGACTAATGCCCTTAAGATCATCCAGAGTATATCCAATAGCAGTTCGGTGCTTCTTCAGAGTTTTCAATAACCTTTCTTCTTCTTTCTCTGAAAGGTTAGCACTAATAATAATAGGATATATTTCTTTTTCATCAAGATAAGCATACTTAAGATTATCATGTAATGGTTTGAGTTCAAACACGGGATCACCCTTGGGTGGAGGGGGTTCCCCAAGAATTTCAACAGGAAGGTTGCGTTTCAGCATAGGTTCCTGTTTAAGGAACACTTCATCTATTTCCTCGCTTTCCTTCATAAACATATCGTTTTCATGGTCTAGCAAATATTGTTCTAGAGGATCAGTTGGAGGAACAGAAATGGAAGCAAGACTAATAATCTCATCCTTACTAGGTGGTTCCCTTTCACGAGGTTGTCTACTAAACTTAGCGAAATTAAACTCATGAGACATACCATCTATGCCAACAGTGACAATATTCTTTTCACAATTAATCTTAGCACTAGCAGTATTCAAGAAGGGTCTACCAAAAATAATGGGACAAAAATCATCTTGTGGGGAACCAAGAACAAGAAAATCAGCAGGGTATTTAACCTTCCCACACAACATCTCTAACAATCCCAATAGTTTTAATGGTATCCCTATTAGCAAGCTTAATAGTAACATCAATGTCTTCTAATTCAACGGGCGCAATGTCGTGCATAATTTCTTTATAAAGATCATAAGGTATCGCACTAGCACTAGCACCCATATCACATAAGCCATGATAACAATGATCTCCTATTTTAACAGAAATAACAGGCATGCCTACAACAAGTCTACGTGTCTTAGTATCAGGTCTAGCAATATCAGCATTTCACCCAAGAAAGAAATAGCTTGCCCATCTAAGTCCTCATCCAAGAGATCTTTAATCATAGCAATATTAGGTTCAACATTAATTTGCTCAGGAGGTGTATAGTCCTAGTATTAGTCTTACGAATAACAGTCGAAGCTTTAGCATGATCTTTTATCCTAACAGGAAAAGGAGGTTTTTCAACATAAGCAGTAGGAACAATAGGATCACTATAGGTAATAGTCTTTTCTTCGACTATAATAGGTGCAACTCCTTTCACTTCAACAGGAGGATTATATTTAAACCACTTCTCTTTAGGGAGATTAATGTGAGTAGCAAAAGATTCACAAAAAGTAGCTACTATCTCAGAGTCAAGTCCATACTTAGCGCTAAATCCACGAAAAGCATCGGTATCCATAAAAGATTTAACACAATCGAACTTAGGTGTCATACCTGACTCCTTACCATCGTCGGAACCCCATTCAGAGTTGCGTTTAATTCTTTCCAATAAGACCCATTTGAAATCAATAGTCTTTAGCATATAAGAACCAGCATAGGAAGTATCGAGCAGGTTGCGATTATCAAGAGAAAGTCGAGCATAAAAATTCTGAATAATCATTTCCCGAGAGAGCTCATGATTGGGGCATGAATATAACATTGACTTAAGACTCCCCCAAGCTTGAGCGATGCTTTCTCCTTCGCAAGGCCAGAAATTATATATGTAATTACGATCACGATGAACAAGATGCATAGGATAGAACTTCTGGTAAAATTCCAACTTCAATCGCTTATAATTCCAAGATCTCGTATCATCACATAGCATATACCATGTCAATGCATCTCCCTTCAAAGATAAAGGGAAGACCTTTCTTTTGACAACATCATCGGGAATACCTGCAAGCTTAAACAATCCACAAACTTCATCCACAAAGATAAGGTGTAAATCGGGATGCAATGTTCAGACTCTTGCAAATGGATTAGCTAGCAGTTTTTCTATCATACTCGACGGAATCTCAAAGTGAATATTTCCATAAAGTTTAGTAGGTTGAGGAGAAACTCTTTGCTCTTCTGGTTGGGGTGAAGATACCCCAAACAAGCCCCTCAAAGGATTAGTTTCCATAGTGACAAGTAAAAGAAAATTTCAGCACACTATATAAATGTTTCCTTACCAAGTTCCACTCACCAAAAGCGCTACACTCCCCGGCAACGGCGCCAGAAAAGAGTCTTGATGACCCACAAGTGTAGGGGATCTATTGTAGTCCTTCTGATAAGTAAGAGTGTCGAACCCAACGAGGAGCAGAAGGAAGTGATAAGCGGTTTTCAGTAAGGTTTTCTCTGCAAGCACTGAAATTGTAGGTGATAGATAGTTTTGTAATAAGATAAATAGTAACGAGCAACAAGTAAATAAAGTAAACAAAGTGGAGCAAGGTGTCCCAATCCTTTATGTAGCAAAGGATAAGCCTGGACAATTTCTAATAATGAGAAAGGAGCTCCGGAGGACACATTGGGAATTATCGTCAAGCAAGTTTTCATCACGTTCATATGATTCGCGTTCGGTACTTTGATAATTTGATATGTGTGTGGACCGGTAATTGGGTACTGCCCTAACTTGGACAAGCATCCCACTTATGATTAACCCCTATTGTAAGCATCCACAACTACAAAAGAAGTATTAAGGTAAACCTAACCACAGCATTAAACATATGGATCCATATCAGCCCCTAACGAAGCAACGCATAAACTAGGGTTTAAGCTTCTGTCACTCTAGCAACCCATCATCTACTTATTACTTCCCCATGCCTTCGTATAGGCCCAAATAATGGTGAAGTGTCATGTAGTCGACGTTCACATAACACCACTAGAGGAAAAGACAACATACATCTCATCAAAATATCGATCGAATACCAAATTCACATGACTACTAATAGCAAGACTTCACCCCTGTCCTCAGGAACAAACGTAACTACTCACAAAGCATATTCATGTTCATAATTAGAGGAGTAATAATATGCATAAAGGATCTGAACATATGATCTTCCACCAAGTAAACCAATTAGCATCAACTACAAGGAGTAATCAACACTACTAGCAACCCACAGGTACCAATTTGTGGTTTTGATACAAGATTGGATACAAGATATGAACTAGGGTTTTGAGAGGAGATGGTGCTGGTGAAAATGTTGATAGAGATTGACCCCCTCCTGATGAGAGGATCGTTGGTGATGACGTTGGTGATGATTTCCCCCTCCCGGAGGGAAGTGTCCCCGGCAGAACAGCTCCGCCAGAGCCCTAGATTGATTCCGCCAAGGTTCTGCCTCGTGGCGGCGGAGTTTCATCCCGTAAGCTTGCCCACGATTTTTTCCAGGGTAAAAGTGAAGATATAGTAGAAGATGGACGCCGGAGGCCCACCAGGGGGCCCAGGAGATAGGGGGCGCGCCCTATAGGGGGGCACGCCCCCTGTCTCCTGGATAGGGTGTGGGCCCCCTAGCGTATTTCTTTTGCTCAGAAATTCTTATTAATTTCAAAAAGTTGTTTCGTGGAGTTTCAGGACTTTTGGAGCTGTGCAGAATAGGTTTCCAACGTTTGCTCCTTTTCCAGCCAGAATTCCAGCTGCCGGCATTCCCCCTCTTCATGGTAAACCTTGTAAAATAAGAGAGAATAGCCATAAGTATTGAGATATAATGTGTAATAACAGCCCATAATGTAATAAATATTGATATAAAAGCATGATGCAAAATGGACGTATCACGTAACAAAATAATACTGAACCGAGACCACTTCCAAGACAGTTCAAGAATGGTTAGCCTTGCGCGGGAACTACTGCGCAAGCTGCTGAGCAAGGCTATGAGACCGGTATAGCATGTAGCTCATAGCTTCCCGGTGTAGCTGTTTAGCAATGAGGTTCTCATTGGTGTTCTCCGCAATCTTTCTTAGAGATAAGACTTCAAGTCGAAGTTGAGTTGCAGAATGCCTTTCTGCTAGTACTTGGGACTGAAGAAGTCGAACTGATTTAGACAACAACTTCTGTGAGCTTGTCTGACTACTAGTCTCAAGTAACTTGAACACTGCATCAAGACAAGACTTTGGGGTTGTCTCGCTATCTTCAAGATGTTTTGCCTTCTTTGTTGCAATATATGTTGGGTTTGTCTCACAGCCTTCAGCAGACTTGTGCATGCCATCAGGCATATGACCCTGAAACAAGCAGAGAGACACGTGTATAAACAAAGATGATAATTGTGCTGTCAATTCCATCCAATTTCAAATTAGAAAATAAAGAGTAAGTTCAAAATATCAATAGCATAATTTGGCATTGTTCATAATGCGGGGAGCTTCACCACACTACTGGATTACCATGGCAACATAACAAGCATAGATGAAGGGAAAAGACAATCGTTGTATCTATTTTGGTTAATGTGCATGGCATGTTGTTCATATCATTAGCCACATCAGTAAGATAAAACAGGAGATGACAAGGTGCAAACGTGGGCTGCTTCACCACACACTGGATTATAATAAAAAAAACAAGCATACATATAGGGAGTATTGAGTAATGTGCATGGTATGAATAAGGAATTTGGTTTTACAAGTAAAACTTAGAACCTACGGTTCTTGCGGACATGCATTTTGATATAAACAGCAAACTAAACAGCAGTAAACGATAGGGAGTATGAGAAAATTAAACAGCAGTTGAGGATAAAGGCTTTAGAAGGACTGACTTACATTAACAGTTAACACCGGCTTTATAATGCCCTTCTCCATGTCAAGGGAAGGATAACTCAAGAATCTCAGCACATAATCTTCTTCATAAGCATTGCATGTACTCTACATTTTGTAGAGAGTAATTATAGATATGATAATACTGGAAGGGATAGAGGATAATGAAGATAAGATGCAGATTGATGCTACATAATCAACTACCAATCCCGGGAAGTACAAGCATTACAGGACAAAATGTACCAACAAGAGCAATGGGCTACACTTCTGCACTGGCATTGTTTGTGTATTCTACTTTTTGGTAACATTAAATATAGATCTGATCTTTTTTAGTAAATGGTGGGCGAGGGAGATAAGATGCAGAATGCTACACAATGAACCAATCCCTCTTCCCATAATACATGAGTGTTTCCAACACTAGTGTACTGTACAAAATGTTCTTATATTATGGGACGGAGGGAGTAGCTGTTAATGTAAGTATAGTGATAGACATTGTTCAGTCCTTACAAGAGGACTGCAGAGCTAAACCTCTTCAAAAGCATTGGGTTGATTCTAAATTTATGTAAGAGTCCATACAGATCTTATAATGTCCACCAAATGGACGATAACGAGGCTAACATGTGCAGTGATGCTACATAATCAAACAACTATGAAAGTAAGTATGGTCATACAGGGCAAGAGGTACTCACAAGAGCAATGCAGTGTGTTGTATAGTTGCGTGATTCTGTAGTCCCTTAAGAACGAATGTTCTTCTGCTAACAATTTTCATACAAGTGAGACGTTAAGGCAAATGCAGAAATGTAGTTCAAATTGTGATGTGATATCATAGACAGTACCTTACGCTGCAGCCGAGACCAATGCGTAACAAGATTATTCCAGTCACTGTCGAATAAATGTAGCACCAGAGACTTTACAGAAATTTCGTTTAGACGCTTGCCATCGAAGTGTGCTTGCCTTAGGTAGGAACGATACTTCATCAACGAGTGCTTGAAAAGCGCAACCAACCCTTGCTCGTCTTCACAATCCAGTTTGGTCCTCGCCTATTTAAAAGAATGAAATATTGTGTCTTCTGTCAGCAGAAACATATGCAGTAATGACCATGAATAACATTAGTACATTACTTACGCGTAAGTTGCGGAGGAAGGATGGAAATTGTTATGTGTCTACGGTATTATCTTTCCATGAAGAAAATATGCGCACAAAGTTCCTGACAACAATATAAGCTTCGTCTTCTAAACTGGGAAGAAATGGAACAGGGGTCCTATTTGCTGCAATTGGGGCTCTCTCTGGTTCGAAAAGGGATTTGGGAACTGGATTTGGTGTACCCTTTGCTGGAATGGGGGTTTTGCATCTTAGAGCTGGTGCTATGTCAACTGGCATCATCATACTGTTTGCTGCAGTTGGGGTTTGTTGAGTTGGGGCATCAGAAATGACCAGTGTAGTAGGGCTAGAGTCTGCTAGAGTTGGGGTGTTTTGTGGGTCAGGTGATATTGCAACTACACCTAATGGGCTATTTGATTTATTAGGTGCCACTACCTTTTCCAAATACCTTGCTTGTGCTCCTCCGTGATCAGTAATCGCCCTCTTCCTTTTGAACGTCTGATACACAAGAACAACATTTGAATGGATAAATATGGTATGATGACAGATGGAATATTTACTGAAAATGGATAGGCAGGGCGTATTCACATACATGATGTGTAAACTAAGCTAATGGCAGTGCAAAAAAGTAGAAGCAATGCAAAGCATCAGTTGCAAGATATGTGTGACCAATATAACCTTGGAAAGTTAGAGCAAGCACCTTGATGGGTGAATAAGATAGGGCATCTGCCTCTGACTCCTCCACTAGGGAGCTACATTGACTTAGGTCTCCCTCTAGCTCAGAATCACTGTTAGGATCATATTCTACGCATGAATCTGTAGGTGGAGAGCGTTTGCATTCCATTGCATCCAGATTTGATTTCAGTCCCTTAATGCCAAGTTTGACAGCCATGGTATTGTTCTGCTTTATTCTTTTCATGCACGCAAGCTCATAATCATTATGATGCTGTTCAGAATCTAAGATTCATGAAAACATAAAAAGTAGTCAGATTATCTATGGAATGCATTGCGGATTCAACTCAAAGACCGTCTCCCTATAAACCCCTACATATGCAGAGTTCACCCCCAACCGTGCTGACTAGACCACACACAGAAATACAAACCCCTTATGTCTCTATAAAAGGCAGACACACATTTCAAAACTGAAGTAGGAACATTAGAATCATATAAAATTTATATTTGAACAAATAAACTAAGGAATTATGAGTGGCATAATGTTTAGCTTCAAGGGTGGAGTGTTGGTTGTGCGACACAAAGCAAGTAGGCATATTGTATTCCATATAAAAGATCGAAGCCTATGTAAAAGCTGGAAATGACACTTTCTTTCTATATAATGCAGTGTTCATTGCCCACACATGATGGAAGAGATCACACAGAGAAATACTGTTCACTCACGTCTACGGTTCCAGTATTTTGAAATAGGGTGGTCCACCCTAAAAGAATGTTGACAACAAATATGACAAGGCAAGCATAGATGTAGTGAATCAATCATTTACTTGTGAGCTTACTAGGACAAGTATGCAGAATTGTAACTACAGTAAGAGACCATCCAAAATCTGAATCAAGGAGTTTGTCTAGCACTTATTGCAACTAATCGACATGAATAATTGGATATTATATCGAATGAGTAAGAAAGACAAGTAAAATTGTCAACAAATTAAACCTGGCTTGCAGTAGTAATCTGGGTCAATGTCACTTTGACCAACAATCCAAAATGACTAGTGTCTGTTCCTAGGGCCGGAATTTTGAAACCCTGTGAACTTTACAGGTACTAAAGATTACTGAAATACATTTGAACCATTAAGTGAAGGTAGCACTCAGCACACAAGAAACACTAATGACAGTCCTATCTAATGAGTAACTAGGAAAACGCCCGTGCATTGCTACGGGCTATGCGTCATGTTATGTCCAACACCTGAGTCAAACACAAAACCCATCCCAGGACGCTCCCTTTTGTTTTTTTGTTCAACCCTACCCTTCTCGCTCGGTTTCCCGCTGTAGCGGAACATTTCTCGCTGGAGTCACCTCTTCTAAAAACAAATGACGTCCACCTCATCTTCACCGTGCATTGCAACATGAATTAAAACTTTCATATTTGCAATATGTAGAGTTGGTTAAACTAACACATACTATTGACATAGAACAACAAATAAAGATCACCCTCAAAGGTCCATTCAACTTTGCAAATGCACATTGACGTTGAAGGCGAGTGACAATCTGAATGTATTCCTAGTTACCAATAAGCGCCACCTCCATCCCACATACCATTAATTGCTAGAAGGGGTAATTCTTGTTCTTCTTGTCTTCATCCTTTCCGACATCTTCTACTCCTAACCACTCCGCCTATCATTTTGTTGGTGCCAGCGAACACCACGTTAACATCAATATGTTCGTCAATGACGCCTTGTCTCCGTCTTTCTCCTTCATCGCCAGTTTTAGTTCTCGTTCCTAATTATTTTCTATAATACTCCTTCCTTTTTTTGTTTTATTTTTTGGAACACTCTTTTCTTCTCCAACACTATGGACCACTTGGTGGCTTTAGTTATTTTGTACTTATTATCCAAACACTCTTTCTTTCTACTATAGCATAAACCACCCAGCCAATGTTGTGTCGTGTTGTCCTCCCTCATGAACGTTTCGGCAACCGTCAGCGTGTTGACATCCTTCAGAGCATGGTCGTCATCTATCTTGGTGAACACAAGGACGCCCATGTCGCGAGCGCATGTGGCCATTGTTCATGTTGGCAAGTGGTGCTCGGCCATGTCGTTGAAAGCCTGCTCATCGTCCATGCCCACGAGCGCTTTCAAAATAATTTAGCGCGATTAACTGCTTGCATGATTAATTAAGTACACAAATAATTAACGGCCTACCTAATTCTCAACATGCCTAATTAAATGCCAAAAAATAAATTAATTATCCGCCTAATTGGAAAAAATCTTACCTCTAATTATTTGTAGGCATAATTAATTGTCTACATAATTAATTGCATTAATCGCTCCATTTCCAAATTGATTCAGTGCGAACTTTTTTTTCCTATTTAAATGTACCTAATTAATTGCATACATAACTAACTGTCTAGTTAATTACTTGCATTAATGGTTTGATTTTCAAATTGATTCAGTGCTCGATTTCCAAAATATTTTGCACGAATGACTGCTACGAACAACAACCACGACTACCGAGTATTGTAGGACACATTTTCTTAACGAATTTCTTGACATTTGAATGACACAGTTGATTTGAGAACTTGATTTTAGAATGTAGCATATTTAGCTTGATAAGAATTATAATATGAACGAGTCCATGAACGCCCTGTACGTGGCGATCCGACGACCCGCCTTCCGCCATGGTTGTTCTCGATGCCGTCTGTAATCCATGCTATGGCATTCTCGAACATCGTGTTGACATCAGGCCCAGTGACGGTGCCCTCCATGGTTTTACGCACGGCGTCCCTCCGTAGAGGCGTCTGGATGTGTATGCCCATAAAGAAAAATATATGTTATTTTTGTTGTATTAGGAAACTTCTGATTATCAATTAATAGTAGAGATAAGATCTTATGGTGAATATCTGATTTTGTTTTGTACGATTATCGAGAAATATCTTATGTCTCTTTTTTAGGAAGGTGATCTCACATATATGATGTGATTTTTGATTTCTTAATTACCTATTATTTACGTAATTAAATTAAATCAACACCTGCCAAAGCAAGCATGAAACAAGATCTCTCATTTAATGGGATCTGGGTTTTTAATAGGAGAAAGAAAAAAACTGTGGGAAGGGTGGTGAGAGGTGAAACAAAAAAGACAGACGAAAATAAATCGGAGTACCAGGCTACCAACTCCTCCATTAGGAGTAGAGATTCACTTGCCATATTTTTTTCCCATGGCACTCATGAATGGACACTTGACACCGGTACCACAAAATAAACACCATATCCAAAAGCTGTGAAAGTATGTTGACCTATACTCAATGATTTGTCATTCATACCCGTGCTCCATAGTGTTGCTTCTTCGTCACCACCCCGTGCTCTACCTTCCTCGTCCCACCGCAGTGCCATCCTTTTTCTTTGCCCCAGCACAACCCCATAGCGGTTGCTGCTGATCCACCCACACCGTGATGTCCTAGCTACTCAACCCACTCAACAACGCGACCACCCCTCTCCCATCCCTACAGCCCCGAGCATGGCACTGTTGATCCACTGACATGGCTCTGGCTCGACCACGGGTTCCTCTTCCCTGCATGGCCCTGGCGGCAGCCTGTCCCACCAACATGTATATTTTATTGATAAATAAACTTGAACCAATCTAACTCACAAACTTGTAGACAGGGACATCAAATCACTTGTTGAATCCGCGACATGTAACGTTTACTGTAGAATCAACCATTTTCTATAACATGTTAATTCTTTAGTAAAGTGTCCTAGTTTTTTAAATTTTCAACATATTATGTAAGGCTTGGAGATTTGAACCCATACTTCCTGCGAAGTATTCACAAATAATTATATATGCAACATACTTCTTTCAAACAAACATATTTCCGTAAATGTCAACAAACAATTCACTAAAAATATAATTGTCAAATGGTGTGTATGTGAAACTAACCGGAAGTCTAATTTTTATGAAAGAAAAAGTATTCCACTCACATATAAATCATCGCCTACAGACTCATCCTTAACTACCTTCCATCTTCTCTTATACTCTTCAACTCTTATCTTCCTGAACTCCGTGTTGCAATTCACATATAATCAGCACCGGCACACGCCACCACAACCTCACATCGTGCCGTCGTCACCGAGCTCCCCAACCTGCTCGCCACCTACCGCTACTCCGCGTCCCTATGAGCATCGGGCTGCTCCCCTCCCTGCACGCCTACCACTGCTCTGCTTCCTCACCTATTATCCGCCTCCCTAAGAGCCTCCAACTGCTCCCCTCACTCCATGCCTGCCGCTGCTCTGCTTCCTCACCCATGATCCCTCTCTCATGCCACAGCAGATGAAGTATATACATGATGGGTTTCAGCTACAAGCACGGAATGTGGATCAATTACAATAATCAATCAGCAAACTTACTTTTGTTTTCAGAGAGGGCGCCTATTTTTTTGTATGAGTTATATCATCAAATCAAACTTTACTGTTTGTCCATTTCTGGTAATTATACCCATCTTTTGTCTGATGTTTTAGAATGCTCACAGTCCAAGTTTTAAAAGTGACCATCAATATATTAAAAAATGTATGGACTTTCCATGTGAAAACTGAATACTATATATAAAAGAGCACGAAGACTATTCACTCAAATTTCCACTGTTGGTCGCATTGTGGTACTTTCCAATAAATTGTTGCTCCAATCGTTTTATTTTATGAACGCATGCGCATCAATTCTTAAAAGAATTACCACTAATAGTTTAAAACTGTATACATTGCGAAAACTAATAACTACTACCTCCGTCTCTATTTACATGGCGACTTCGGGTTTTGTGTTTGAACATTGAGCAATAGATGATTCACATCTCCGAAATTCAATGGTATAACTTTTATGAACTAACCCAAGTTTAGTTAGTCAAAAGTTGAACCCCAAAATATGTGGGGGCATGTAACCAAAGGAAAAAGGTGTAGATTTAATGGTGAAAAAAAATCAAGCTCGCAAGAGACTTACTGTCCGCAACCTTCATTGAATCAGGTGAATCTATACTCCAAGCCAAACATAAAATGTTTGCATAGAGTAGTTCCACACCAAATACAGTCCTGCGAGGGCTAAGAAATCACCTGCACGAACACCAATCTGTTTTGGCAAATTATTAACCATTTCAAATTGTAGAAGGGGGAAACGCATGAACGACGAACACCATAGATGACAAATAAAACCTGCAACGCTTCCATTGCAGACCCCCAAACAGCACTTGAAACTAAAATTTGCACATACCGCGGCCCACATGCCAACAAACCATGCTAGTCCCGAACACAAAAGCTCCAGGAAGAAAGGCATTAACTGTAGTATATTCAGAAGTTGTCCAGTGTAGCTGTCAGATTAATGAGACAAGAAATCATGAGTACAACTGAGGTTTCAGAAAAACAGTATAGAAGCACCTTCCTAGGCCTCATGCCTCCAGCTGCAGGTAGTAGTGTGAAAGAGATAGATGACAAGGATGACAAGTGACATCATGCAAGCTAGCCATTTTAGAAATTGCTCCATACTTGCATACTAAAAGATCCTTCAGCCATGTACCTGAATGGTAGAAGCGATATGACATCAGATATCTGAACGGTAGAAGCGATATCAAAGTGAGCATATAAACATATACTCTGGTATTACAAAAATAAGTTCCTATATATATAGGGTCGCGCTATTCGTCACCCTGGGTGAGGAATAGTTATTCTTCACCCCCCTCTATTTTGACATCAATGCACCATAATTTTACGTTCCGTAAATTTTGTCTTATTTCAGATGTAAAAAGAGAACGTAAGAAAATATATAATCGCCGTAAAAAATATTTTATGTTACGTAAATTACAAATGTAAAAACATAGTGTAAAATGTACATAAAATGTAATTTTTCTAGTCTTTTGACTTTTTTATGCCAAATTTTACGCAGTGAATCAATATTACTGTAATTATTTGTATTTGAAACATAATTTATTTATGAAATAATCGTAAGATTACCTCGGGTGAAGAATAACTTACTCTGCACCCTGGGTGATGAATAATAACACTATATATATATATATCCATTGGTCAGCTACTAGATGCGAGCATGTGACATTTTTAGTCAGAGTGATGACATCGTACCTTTTTTGTAGAGTGTGCCACATCCCAATTTGAATAAACTATAGTCTCGCGTGTAAATCAGTTGTTGGTAAATTATTCTAGAGAAATGACTTGTTAGGGTATGTGATATTATTCACTATATAGAAATGTGACATTTCTCTCATAGCAAACAACTACTTTTTCCAAAAATAATAATCATGTGAGCATAGAATTATGAATGGAATAAGACTCACATCAACATGCAACCATGCATGGAGAAACAACCACCACAATATTCAACCATGCATTGAAAAATGTTCTTCATTCAACTATTCTACTTATAGTCAATAAATATTTTCCTCTACAAAATCAAAGCTAAGTCCAATAGATTTCATCTCAAAAAAGAACCCCAGTAGGTCTTGCTCCAACTCTATTTGCAAGGCATCTTTCTTCTTCTACAAGGACAAAAACATGATCAAGGCATGCAAGATTGAGTTCATTTATAGAAACAAATATGAGGGCTAGTGTTTGATGATGTACTTTCTGCAGTCCGAGGAAGTACTCAATTAACTCTAAGACTGACAACCATCTAATATGTTACTCAAATACAATGGTGTGCACTATTATTCAGGCGACCTGATATTCAAGTACTAATCGTAGATGAAAAGTTATGATGTCACTAAATCAGGCACTGAAGTGATGGCCAGTTAGTACATACTATCAGATTGATTTACCTCTGCTAAAATAATTACAGTCTAAGTGGCGGACAAAGAAACAATCATATATACTTAGCCTGTAGTTGAATTTGCAGCAGCTGCCCCGAAAGAAGAAAGCAGAGCAGCTGCATCTATCTCCTGTAAACCACGCTTGTCAATCGAGACATCGTAGCCTCTGACAGAAACACACACAATTGTTCTAACAATTTGTGAGAAGCACAACAAATAATTTAGCCAATGCATAAGGTGGAGCCACTACAAGCAACAATGATCTTGCTCTTATCTCTGAGTCTATTGCAGAAGGCCATCATAGCCTCAGCATTGATACACATAACAAATCTAGTCGAGTAGCATCAAGAAAGGAACACGGGCGAGATTGGCAACCCCATAGTTTCAAGTGCATCAATCTGAAATGCGGACAGAAACACAACGCAACTTGCTATTGCAGTTTCAGGATCGGTCAACATGTATGAAATATGTAAGGAGCAAACGAACTTGTAGAAAGATTAGTAAAACCTGTCACCTGTCCGCACCTTCTTTCTAGTGACGCGGGCAAGCAAGCGACATCAAGGATGCTAGCAAGAGGGAGCAACAAAACACCAGACGTCTCAGCAAAAGTTATTTACGTTCATTCCACTTCGGCATGTGTTCTTTCCTTCATTATGTGTGGATAATATGATTATGCAGTACAAAGAAAAATTATATGCACACAAATCTATTTGGTATCTGCATAAAAAAGACCAAACTGGTTTCTTGCTTCATGCAGAAAAACCATTTTGATGGTTGCCTCTAAAAGGACAGATAACAAAAAAACAGATTATGCACCAGAGACAAAATATAGTACCTTGGCCTCTTACAGAACATAGCGTCAAGCATTGAGGCAGCCGTATCACCCAGACCATTTTACGAGACTTCAAGGGCGTCAAGGGAGCCGGCCTGTCCACACGAAGAGCGGACCGAAGGCATCGTTTATGATTCTGTTCAGCAAGATCTTTTATGATTCTTCCCCATGTTTTTAATCTCAGTTGCATGGGCCACATCAGTTGCAGTTTTTAATCTAACAGAGAACTCAAGAAAATTTTCATTCAAACCTGCAACATCTGAACTCAGTAACATAGAATTTGAAAATACTATTGCATCTATTGTACATAGGTAGGAGGAACGTGAAGGATCATATGATGCTTACCTTCGAGGTTTCTTGAAGGTTGCCATTGGAAACATAATCCACAATGATCAACCGATCACCACTATACTCAAGAAGCCTACTAAACCTAACCAAATTTAGGTGCTCAAAGCATCGGGTGTCTCTGTCATTCCGGAACTCATGGCCCATACTCTTCTCATTCATGTTCTGCAATGTAACAGTCACCAAGCTATACAAACTGAAGATAATGCTAATCTATGAACAAACTCAAACCCTGTGACTTTTTTTATTGGCAAAAAGAAAATTATTACCAGGGTTGACTATTTCAGCAAATATTACACAAAATGGTACTCCTGGAAAGTTCTCCCCACAAAATTTCAGTGCAATTGAGTTCAAAATACATAGTCAAATTAAGATCATACGCGCTGACCAGCTACGTTTGAGGAAGAGTACATTATGACACGACAAAATTATAAAATATAAATTCATCTAGGATGAAAGGGCACACAAATCATTGGTGAAAAGACATGGAAGGCGTGTCCGCAGTCATTTAAGTTCCAACATGCCAAATCAATGTCACACATTTAATCAGACAACTCACGTGCATGGTCTATTCCTCCAGACTGATTCAGATTGCCATCAATTATGATTCTTCTCTACGGAGTATGCCCATCCAGCACGTGATGCTCGGATTATTTGGGCAGTCGTGGTGGACAAGTCGATTGCTGCCTTGGCGGCCAGTCGTGGTGACGTCCAGCTATTGCCCCCGTGGTGATGGGGATAGTACCAAATCTGAAGCAACAAGCAGCCAGGCTTCCAAAAATCCATTGAAGGCAGCTCAATTCGCATGCCAGCCCCCAACAGATCCCTCGACCAGAACCCACAATGTACCCCGCCGCCTGGTCCCTAGCCCACACCGCCGACATCGAGGGATCCTGAAGCCGAGCCACGATCTAGCACAGCGGGGGGCTGGCCCCGAGCAGCGACCCAATGCGTCCATGGGTGGAGAGCCTGATAGTGACGGCGGTTCCCTCCATCATCACAGCCGTCTGGAGAGGGACGTGGCCACAGCCGACACGATCATCAGTGATGGCGAGGCGGACGAGTCCGGCAGCGGAATATGATTCAATTAGAGCGCTCACCTCACATGCTCCGGTGCCGCCATGATCAGTTCTTGGTTAAACCCTAGCAGCCCGGATCGCCTCCCAATCGCCGCTAGCATAACACCATGACATGGTGGACGCTGTCTTGGTCCAGCAAGAATTTAGGATCCTGGACGTGATCCGCGGCGGGTCCTAAACGAGGATAGTCCTATGGAGGGTGGCGGCTTTGATGTGTGGGGCGACGACGAAGGGATGGATCCGCGACGGAGGGATGGAACGGCGGCGGCGAATGGATGAACTGGCGGTGGCGAAGGGGTGGATCTGGGGCGAAGGGATGGAGGGCAGCGTCTCACGACCTGCTGTGCGAGTTGTGCGGCGCTCGAGGGCAGAAGGCCTTGCTCGTACACACGCACGATGCTGTCGCTGTTTCTTTTGCTGGTTTTTTATGGTAGGTTTTTTTCGGTCCGTTTTCTCTATGCATTTTTAGGCAATAGAGATGATTGATGATAAGAAAGGGAAAATCACATCAATATAAGGAAATATCCCATCAATACTTGATTGGAAAATCACATCAATATAAGGAAATATCCCATCAGTACTTGATTAACTGCGATTTATTTTTTATATGGTAACTAATCTGATGGGTTTATGTGGGTGGTGAAGCGAAAAGGCAGGTGGGAGGGAGACGAAATAAAACCAGCGAAATAAAACCAACGAAAGTAGTGAGGCAAAATAAAACCAGCGAAAAATAACCGGCGGACTATTCACCAACTGCTACATTAGGAGTAGAGATGAATCAATTAGAAAAGGGGTGATGAGGAGTGGCTGCTGAGTGTTGAGGATGTATCTCAGGATAAATCGGGTTGGCTTAGTGGGTGTTGCACGCCTGAGCCATAAACGGACTGGGAAGGTAGGCACGGTGGCACGCCCGGGCAGCAGTGACACTGTTGGGCGAGTGGCTCCTGACCTCCTGTTAGTCTGGCATCTCCGCCTAGATTCATGCCGTCCGGGGACGGCAAGTCACCGGCGAGGTAGGCGGCTGGGGGCGAGTAGATATTGGAAGTGCACAACAGAACAGAGGCGAATCAAGGCCTGGGAGGACCCAAAATCCCAGGGTGGGCCACGACCCACCGTGGGCACCCTGTAGAGATACACACTCGAGCGGCGAACATGCATTTTCGAAACTAAATTAGGAGCATTTAGCTGACCAATTAAACGACTCTGTTTTAATAATATCAGATTCGTATTTTAACAACTAAGCTTGTTTAGATTGATGGGTGGAGCAGTGCTATTATGACACGAAGCACGTATTCTGATCGTATAGTGATCATAAAAGGGGGAACTATAAGCATATTTTTTAGCAAAAGAGGGTTCCCCTCCGATTTCTATTAAAGAAACCACCACGGAATCAACATGATCAATTAAACCCTAAGCATGATCAATTAAACCGTATTATGACGGTGCCATGGTAGATTTGAAGCTGCAAACCAGAGAAATGATATTTAGCATCCATTGTTTGCTTCGAACTAAGAACTAAATTCTAAGAGCTGAAAAGAAAGTAGGGTATCCAAGTTACGATCTATTTTCTGGTTGAGATCAAAAAGTTGAGGAGATATGAAGCGCCACCTCTCTTGCGGCGCCGTGTAGGCATCGAAGGTGCGATGGCTGTCGGTGGTGTTGAAGCAGATCTGTGACGGTAGACGGGTGCATCGGGGGATAAGACCCGTTGCGGTGGAAGAGAAGGTCGTGTGAGCGGCCCCAGCAAATAGGACAATGGCGCTGATGAAGCGAGAGGATGCGATGCAAGGCTCTTAGTCCGTCGCCGTGGATGAGAAATGTCCATCTCTAGCAGTGGAT
This sequence comes from Triticum timopheevii, assembly GCA_963921465.1. Lineage (NCBI taxonomy): Eukaryota > Viridiplantae > Streptophyta > Magnoliopsida > Poales > Poaceae > Triticum > Triticum timopheevii. The sequence continues at coordinate 244,644,725 of OY997262.1, read as the reverse complement.
GACGCGGTCTTGGTAGGCGCTCCGGCATGGTGGAGGATGGTGGCGATGTATGGGGTGGAGGACGGCGGTTATGGATGGGGTGGAGGACGGCGACGATGGATGGGGTGGCGGACAGAGGAGGCTGGTGTGGGGATGGTGTTCTAGCGCGAACGGTGAGAGGTACATCGAACCATGTTTTTGGGACATGCCGGTCTAAAATATGGGAAAGTTACGAACTTAGCCCCCATTTAAAATTTGTACGTCTCGTCGGTTGGGGATAGGACGGTAATCTCGCATCTCGCCAATACTTGCCCAGAGCGATTTCGGGCAAGGAGAGGGTGGTTGGCGCCCATGGTTGGCGCCCACGGTGTATGAATGAGGCTGACAGGTAGGGCAGTTGTGTCACCTCTGAGTGAAGTTACAAACCTGCCCCTATTGAAAATATTTGCCTACATCAATTTCATCCGAGTCAAGTTTGTTTTGTCGCCCACTGTGTATGAATGGGCAAATGGAGGGAGAAATAGAGGTCTTTCGGACAAGCTTGAATCAAATGTGTTTTGCTGCCCATGTTTGGCGCCCACCATGTCGGAATGGGCTCAGAGGTGGTCGTGTCATGTCTAATTGAAGTTAGTAACCTACCCCTATTGGGAGAAGTGGAAATCGGGCCGATTGATTATCCGTGTAATGGGTAGACAGTAATTTCCATCTCCCAAAAACTTGGCTTCGGGCAGCCAACGTGGGAGTGGACATTTTGCCGCTTCTTTCGAATACAATAAGCATCCACGTTTACCCTAGTAACTAAACTCGAATCCATTCTGTATTCCTGTATGAATCTTTATAAATCATCCTATGTGTTTTTATATATCTTCAAAAGCACAACAAAGATGTGTTCCACTGTCATATATGAATATGATTTACAAATGCCGATACTCAAATTCAGAAGCTAGAATCCACTTTAAGGTGAATTCGAATATTTGGAACACTTTATATCCAACTCCAATGTCACACGCAACATAATGTGTAGTCCCATTTAGATATGTACACAAGCGATGTATCAAGATTCAAATACCCAGTCAATCAACCAAGAATGTACAAAACTAACAGACATATAAACACTTATAGAGTATATGGATCAATAATATCAACTAACATACATAAGCCAGGCCGCTGTACTTTTTTTGCTAGAACAACATCCTTTTTTTAGCCAAGCTACTACAACATCTTGGCCCTTTCCGATGTGTGCCACTTATGGTCCATCTATACTACTATTATTGCTAAATGCACATTCAGCCCGATTAGCATATTTGTAGGTCTGGCACAACAATCAAAATGAAATGTCTTCGAGTGTTATCAATTAATATAAACTTATGCTCAAATAAAATTACAAACCAAAAAACAAAAAAAATTATTACATGATTTCTAAAACAAATGGTTTGATTAATTACATAAACAAACAACACGAAGGTTATTCAACTATGGAAAGAACATTTCACCTATGATTTACCAAGTGGGATTCTTAACAGTAAGTATTAAGTGGTTGTCTTGAGTAAATATTTAATGGTTGTCTTGAGTACTGCTTGTGATTGTGTTGTTTGCTTCCTCAACATGTCAACTTCATCTCTAAGTGCAGAAGCGGAATCTCTTTCTACCACTAGTTAGCCTCTAGAGCATCAGCAGTTGCCAATTCATAATGCACTTGCCACTGCTGTGGGATGATACAACGTCCATGGGGACCTTGCTCTTTGATCTTGGGCTAACCTGTTTTGCCATTAAAGTTCTGATTGGATTCAGAAAAGTTAAAGTTAGAAAAACATCTCAACTGGGAGTTATAACAGCAAACCAGTTAAACAAACAAGGAATTAAAGAGTTTCTATTGGATGATGAAAAGTAGTTATTAACATTACTATAACCGGTTGTTGCAGCAACAAAGCAGTTAAACAAACAAGTAGCTATTTAAGTTCTGGCAAACAAGTAATTCTTAACAGTAAGTATCAAACACATAGATAGGCGCAGTCTATAATATGATTAACAGGCTGTGGGATTATGTAATCAGTAGCAAACTAAATTAAGTCAAGCAACGTAATTGAACAATTTTGCAATAAGTGGCTAACTAAAATTCCGAGAAGTAGGTAACTAAACTTACGCTAGCTCTTTGTACAGGCACACTGCAACTTCTTTTTCGCAGTCCCAATACGAAGGACATCAATTGCTTGGATACTCAGTCCAAATACTTCTTTCTTCCCACACTACATTGGTAAGTCGAATGGTTAATCTGGTAAGATGGTGCGTCCTTGGTATGTCATATGAGGACGTGTAGTCAGACTAGTTGTAGACACACACATCACACTGGCTTCTATTGTATATTTCATGCTATTACATTTGGCATATCGAGATCTAAGCAATCTACAATAGGATGAATAGACTGGCATCCTTCACATTATTGGTGAACTCAGTTCATAGAAACAAGCAATTCAACCATTTTGTGGGTAAATCAAAAGCGCCACTGGAATATTTTTCACTACCCCAATCATATACGCAAAAAGGGGCAATGCCACCATAGGGGCTAGTATGGGCGGCCGCCTCAGGTGGCTGGAAAGTGTGCACCTAGTTTGAGTCGTCCAGGTTGGCCCAGGCTAGTTTTGTTCGTCCCAACGCACGAGCAAGCAATGTAAAAAATGAAGAAAAATGTTTCAATTTGGATGGGCCAATAACATAAGTGCCTCCCATATCAATCGACAGCAGGAAAAATCCCAATTCATTCGCTCCAGCCTCCAATCTAGTTCGCTCCTAACCTAGCCGCCGATGGACAGACCGACACAGCACTTCCTCGCGCCCTCGTTGTAGGGCGCTCGTCGGGCTTCAAGCAAACGAAAGGACAAGAATATGAAGATCCAACCCTGGGTGTAGCCTGCGTGGGAGCCAGCGGTGGCAGCACGGGCATGGCATCGAGCTTGCGCAAACGAACCACTACTAGGAAAAGGGCTATAGATAGGACTAATTCTAATGGCGCACCAGGTAGAGAGTGCGCCACTACTATATACTAATGGCGCACTAGTTGCAGGTGCGCCATTAGTGTGGAAGACACTAATGGCGCACCAGTCTCACGGTGCGCCACTACTATTGATTTTTTTCTCATTTTTCCATACAAACTAATGGCACATGATGACAAAGTGCGCCATTACTAGTTAGAACTAGTAATGGCGCACGGCTAAGACACTGCGCCATTAGTATATTTTTTTTTACTTTTTTGCAAACCTACTAATGGCGCACCGTACCACAGTGCGCCATTAGTAGTTTAAACTACTAATGGCGCACTTTTCCACAGTGCGCCATTAGTACACATATGTTTTTTTTTACTTTTCTGCAAAAAGTAATAATGGCGCACCACCTGCAGGTGCACCATTAGTAACATGTGCGGGTGCGCCATTAGTAACCTGGGACCAACAAGATATTTTGGACAGCCCACCTACCCACTCACTTTCCCCACTTCATTCTCTCCACCTCCTCTAAGCTTGTCTCGGCTGCCTCTCCTCCTCACCTCATTTCCACCATAGATTCATCAAAATTAAGTGATGAAATTACCTTTTTTTGATAGGTAAGTAAGGGGAAAGCTATCTTCATGATGTAGATCTACTTTTTTTCTCCCTAGCTCGCTCCAACAACGTGCACATGCACTTTTTGTGGCCTAGCTAGATCTATGTATGTTTGTGGTGTTGCATGTGTTTGTGGTGTTGCATATATGTTTGTGTTTGAAGGTACCGGTATTTGAAATGCGATAGTTGCCAATATTTTGCCGGAATGTTTTGACTCATTTCCGTTTCGGCGAGAATTTTGGCACTATGCATTCTTTTTGGTCCTATTTTTAGGGAAGGTCATGCCAAATTTTTTCTTGGTTCTAAAATATCGTTTTGCTCTACCCCGCAGGCGACCGTGGTCCGCACGATGACTGAAGGCATCGTGAATAGGTTTTTGAGCTCCGTGAAGGCCGAGATGCTTCAAAAGAACGAGGCAGAGATAAGATGTCCGTGTCGAAGATGCAAGCTGAAGAGCCTTATTGCGGACCCGGATTCTGGGCAGGTGCGGGACCACCTGCTCTTGCGTGGTTTCATGGATGGCTATCGGTGGCAAGGTGATGAAGATGACTATGAATTCGTCCATGGGGGCCGGGCAAGAAATGAGGAAAGGCAACAAGACAAGTACCACCGTGGCGAGGGCGGGCGAGAAGACGAAGAATCTCCAGGACATGATCACGACGGTGATGCTGTACACAGTCATCATGTAGAAGATGTCGTAAATGATGATGGGGAAGATCAAGACGAAGGGCATGATCATGAAGATGAAGATGCCGGAGCAGACGACGATGGTGGCCAATAGTTAAACCTGATTATATCTAACTCAACTATTCAATTTCTGGCCAATAGTTAAACCTGACGGTGTTGTAAAACTGCTTGTATGTAGGGAATCTATGAGAAAATGAAACCAATTTCTGCTTATTTTATAACCCCCCAATCAATATTGAATTGACTGAATCTGATGTATCTAATCAAGTTTCGGGTGCAAACATACAAGATCATGTTGTTCTTGAGCCTGAAGTGTCTAATGAACAGACTGCTAATGAAGGATTTGATGCAAACATTTTACATGCTCCTGGTGATGAACATATAGTGTCTAATGAGGGATCTAATGCAAGCATTTTGCAAGCTCCCATTGAAGGATCTAGTGTCTAATGATGATCTGCTATGTTGAGAGAGACATAGAGATTTGCAGGCATTGATGACAAGCAAATTATAGTACATTTTCATGGCTTGAGGAAACGTCGAGGCCATCTACTAGAAAGTCCCCGTATCATGACAACGTAGCATAAATACTTTTCTAATCTGTTGTTTGAAACTATTGGCATACTTGTGCAGGATAGATATATTGATATGCAGTTTGCGCACTGGTTATAGGTGAAATTACACTTCGATATTTTCAGCCAGAGAAAGAATAATTCAAGCAGGTACAGACCATGTTTGTAGTCCTTGTACACCATGTTGCATTTTGTGTTTTTGGTGCTTCATCATTTAGTGTTTAGAATCTGAACTATTTTGGATCATTAGCTGGTTCTCAAAGTGCATGTAGCTTCACATTTCTCAAGTTATGTTGATTTCCGGAGTGCAAGTGCCTTCGTATTTTTTAAGTTAAATGTTCGCCCCTGGTAACTTGAATTCGTGGATCCGCCACTGCACACAAATCATACACACGTGCCAGTACGAATTAAATGAAATGCATGGACTTACGCTAGCTCGTTGTACAGGCTCACTGCAGCTCTGCTTGCGCTTGGGATGTTCCATGTACAAGTCCATGTTGCCACTTGCTTGGATGTGCAGGCCTTGTTCTCCTTGCATCCCCCTCTGAATTTTTGACACGGCGAATGGTTGATCAAATAAGAGGAATCGACCTTGTTGTTGTACCGGAGGACAGATACTTACAAGGTTATACGGGTGTGCAGGAATTACCTAGGGCTGGAATTCTGGCCGGCAGATATTTTGACTCGAAACACGGAGGCTCGACTGGTTGGGATTGCCTAATGTGTGTACCACACACGCCACCAGAAGGACACGAGCCCGGTTTTTTAGGATAAACACGAGCCAAGGTCTGGCTGGTACGCCGTTGGGACCTACCATTCGAGAATACGAAAGGAATCTTTTAAATTGTCAAACTAATCTATGTGTATTACAATGTCCGTATTTTCCTTGCAAATACTAATCTCAACGTGGTAATTGATTTATGACGAGTTCTTGAATTAGAGTGAGTTTGTGATATAGTGATCTCAACGTGGATTTCACATTTCATGGTATCCCTAGTAAGTTTTTCATTGCAAATTCAATTTTAAAAGATGGACAATATGGTGGTGAGAGAACTTTGTATGTATCAAGCTTATGATCACACACATGCGCACGCGCGTGCGCAAACACACACACACACACACGAACACAACAACAATCCAATAAGTATAGTGCATCTATTTTTCCAAACCATGCATGTATGACAAGAATTCAAAAGTACTCCTTCTGTTCCTAAATATTAGTCTTTTAGAGATTTCAACAAGTGACTACATACGGAGCAAAATGAGTGAATCTACACTCTAAAATATGTCTATATACATCTGTATGTGCCAGTCCATTTGAAATCTCTAAAAAGACTAATATTTAGGAATGAAGGGAGTAAAATATAAGACATGCATGGTCCTCAATTCAATATTTAAAATGAACAGGAAACTGAAACATGAATATTAAGTCTAGTACTACAGTACGTGCAAATGTTGTGTTTAGGCGGGGCTATGTAGATTGTCGAGGGTTAACCCCTCGACCTTAGATAAAATTGTAAAGCTCTGTTTAGGGTTGTTAAAATTATATTTGTCCCCACCCTCCCACACACCGATTGGTTTTGCACCCCCATCCTCCCCGGGAGAATATCATGTGCCCCCATACCTAAGATGTTATATGTCGATACAAGTTGCTTGGAGCTTGTAGATCTGAGATATAGCAGCTGACATGAGGTCTTAATATTTTTACAGGCAACCTTGGTGAGTTTGAGAATTGCACACAATTTGTACAAAAATTACTCAAATGCCCTTGGATCCCACATCCAACGACCTCGAAGCTCGTATCACCGTAGCATCCAAGATGAAGGAGGACATCATATTCTCATGTATGCAAGAATATCATGTGCTACCACACCTTAGATGCTTTGGTGATACAAGATCTTTGGAGCCGTTGGATTTGTGACCCAACAACTCCTCGGTGGTTCAAATGATTTTTTGCAGAAAAGCCCCCAAAGAGTTCGGCCACTGCTTACAATCACAAAGACTGCTTAGATGCCATTGGATCTCAGATCAAATAACCTCGAAGCTCGTGTCACTGTAGCATCCAAGCTGCGAGAGCACCTTATGTTTTCTCGCACGGGAAAATATGAGGTACTCCCGCACCGTAGATTCTATGGTGATACGAGTTCATGGAGATCTAACGGCCCAGAGTAGGAGGTTTGAATGTCTTTGCAATATACGGCTGAGAGAGTTTGGGAATTGCGTAGAAAGTACAAGTACGACGCATGTGCCATCTGATCACTGATCGCACGACCTAGATGCTCGTATCACCGTAGTGGCTAATTAAGCGATGGGGAGCACCTAATATGAGCAACGGGGAGCCGTTGGATCCAAGATGCAGCGGCACACACGAGGCCTGAATGTTTTATTTGCAAAAAAACCTTTGAACAGTTCGGAAATTGCGCATAATTACAAAGACTACACCCAAGCCATTGGATCTCACTTCCAACGATGTAAAAACTCATATCACCATAGCATCTAAGCTGCGGGGTGGATGTGATATTCTATGCCGCTGTCATTTTTGTTCGTAAACTTGCAAAATACTTGTAACTCGTGCCGTCACTTGTCTAACCGCGCAAGGTGTTTGTTAAAAAACCATCCTACACTGAAATATCGGAACAACACACGGGGGTCCCACTTGTCATTAATCAAATTTGGACCTAAAACTAACAAGTCTGAAAGACGAGATTCGAACTGGGAACCTGGACTACAAAGCATAAGTCGATAGCCTGAAACAACAATGGTTGTTGGCTTTGTCCCATAACTTGATTTTATATAGTATTACGTTGAGTAGATTAGAGGGAGTGCCTCGTCAACACGTGCATGACCGTTGACTCACTTACTGGTAGGTCCTAGGTCTGCGATCTCTCTCTCCTCTCCATCGTCTAACCTTTGCACGGGCAAACACGAAGAGCAGCGCTAGCTTGCCGTTGTGTTATTATAACTAAAAAAGCTTGGAAAATAGAAGAATCGCCTAGAACAAGAGACATTCTGGCTGGTCGAGATGGAGCTAACCACACCTATCCTCCGTGCCACGTTAGCATGATGAAGTTGTGTGGCTAGTGGGGTGTTTTTGACCAACTAGCTGGGTCCCGAGGTCGAACCATAGGTACTACGTCTGATACAGTATATTTTTACACGCACATTTGTCCTCCGTGCCGAGACATGGCACACTCTACCACGCGGTTTCGGGGTCCTCCCGGGTGGTGCACGCATATATTCTTTGTTGCCGAGAAGTAGGACACCCTACCACATGTTTTCTGGGTCCTCCTCGGTCGTAGCGCTGAAGCAAGTAAATGAGTCGTCAAATCATGAAAGACCACCTTTCCTGCCGAGTACATCAGTGAAGCACGGTGGCTAGCTAGTTGGGCTAGTGCGACCGATTAGCTAGGCCGCCGCCACATTTGTTTTTTCACCCCTTTTTTTATCTCCTTGCCGGCAGGTAAATTTAAATATCCACTGCGGCAGTGCTCTGGTGTTTCGGTGCGGTAGGATTTTTATTTTTTTGATTGACAAGAGCAGCCACGGCAGGATTTTTAATTTTTTGATTGACGCGAGCAGGCGTGGCAGCAATTAGTCACGATGACTCTGCATGTAAAACCCACTGCTCCCTGATGTGAGAAGTCGTTGACTGGTGTTTTCGCATGGTGAAAACCAAAAGATTCCCCGCTCCTTGGCTGGCTCCCTCCGCCTTCCCGTAGATTGCATTGCCTTTCAGCCGTTTCACCCCCTTTGCTTCCTCTCCCCATTGCTTCTACCTGGTGCCATGGTGGCGCAGCAGATCACAGAGTCCAAGGTGAGGCTCCTAACACAAGAACTCCAGGCCAAGGATGCGGAGCTCAGGGCCAAGGACGTGGAGCTCCATGAGCTCAAGGAGCTTCAAAAGCGGCAGGCGTCCACCACAAAGATGCTCGAGGCATCGGCGGCATTGCTGCATAAAGCGGGAGATACGATAGGCCGTCAGGGGAGCCGGCTAGAGCGCGAGCAGGCCGATTGTGACGAGGTCCAAGATTGCCTCATCCACTTGGTGGACCAAGTTGCCACACACGTGTTGCGGCTGCGCGATGCCTACTGTCGTGCCAGCGCGACCATGCCGGCCGTCGGGCTAAACCTGTTCGACCACCCCGTCGACTTCAACGAGCTATGTCTTCCTGACCTGGTCTCCTTATTCACCTATATCTCTGAGGAGTTGAGCCGTCTCCGCGCAATGGTGGGGGAGGAGCTGGACAAGGAGGGGTTGCGGGCTGTCGTCGCCGTTGCGGGGCAAATCCTCTCAGGGCTCCGTCACTTGAATCTAGTTGTGCCATTGGACACCGCCTTTGACGAGCTGGCTCCCGTCGACCGGGAGCGGGCTCTGCGGGCGGTTGCACCCTGCATCACAAACGTCATGCGCCTCCAGAAGCAGAGTGACTTCGGTGGTGTTTAGGCGCCCTCTGCAGGGGCATGTCCATGTCTCGGAGCAACATGACCGTTGGATCAAACTCAGACGGTGTAGATCAGTCACTATAGCAAAAAGCATGTGGGTGTGTTTGGTTGCATTCTCATCTCAATATAGTTGTTCTCTCGTCGTGTATTTGTGTTAACCTACTAGTGTGGACTCATGCACCCTTCATGCACTCTGCCAAACACCCAAAAGTGGGTCGAGAAGGGAACTTTTGCTCCCATCCCGTGCACCCTTCATACACCCTGCCTAACACTGATTCGTGCTTCATATGGTTCATCTTTCATGGAGTACTATAGCACCGTACTCTCTGTGCGCTGTAGACCTAGTTCTGTTAACATTGATCTCACCATTCATTCTCGACTGGATAGTCGAAAAAGCGGTACTATGTTACTACATTACTGTTCATATAGTTGACATGCGCACAACATCATTTGTTATCGTCATATCTTACTACACTAGCAACAAGATTATGTAGTACTGACCTATGAACCACTGCACATGCCTAGTAGTAGAGCACTGTGTATGTTCAAGTGGCTGCCGTGTTTCGCACTCCTCCATCGTAAGAGTGGAAAACGCTTGTTGTAATCATTTTCTTCTTCAAAAAACAGTGGACACGCTCTACCGTGTGGATCCTCCTCCAGCCATGCACTAAATTACTCACTTTCGCTGACGAGTGGGAAATCCAACATTGGGGTCCACCAGCCATGCACTAAATTACTCCATAGTAGAGTGACGGTAGACTACCCCGATCGAAGCACCGCAGTAATGCCCAATGAGCTGTCAAATCACAAAACCCCCTCCTTTCCAGCAGTAAGTTGGACGAACGAAGCAACCATCATTCCACTCTTCTCTCTCAGCTTCCTCTCTTGAAGAAAAACCCCACTCCCTTCGCTTCTCCCTCATCTCGTTCCTCATTTCACTCTTCTCTCTCAGCTTCTCTCTCAGCTTCCTCCCTTGGATGTGCGCTGGAGCACCGGCCTATGTGATGTCTATGGCTCTGGCCAAAACCGTCGAGGCTCATGGTATGAAGAAGCGCAAGCACCCCGCCGAGACTACCGCAGACAAGCTCAAAGCCATCGCCATGTCCAAGCCCCCCTCTCCGGGATCCCTCATTAAGCAAGTCCAGGTAATATCTCTTCTTGATGATCTTTTTCTCGATCTTGATCGTGTTTTTTCATCTAACATGCAGTACTAGTAGTACAACTTTCTGGGTGATCTTGCATGTGAATTTTGTGTGCCAAATGACGGTTCTAAATTCCTCTTTTGACCAAAACATGCGAGAGGTTGACACTGATTTCTTATAGATTACTTTCAACTACTCCCCCCGTCCCAGAATTCTTATCTTAGATTTGTCTAGATACGGATGTATCAATGATACATCCATATCTAGACAAATCTAAGACAACAATTTTCGGATGGAGGGAGTACTTTATGAACATCAATGCTACCTTTGAAGAGGGTATATTTGCCTCAGTAACTTGTGTTACGGATATTGCAAGTAATCCCTCTGCTCTCATGCCTTTGAAGACATGTTCTAGTGTCTTTGTTCACTCATTTTAGTGCGTATATGTAGTCATATATGGAGTATAATATCGAAAACCATCTTATATATCTGAACGGAGGTAGTAATAAAATATGGTTTCTGTTTGAATTAGAACCAGGTCCGCGGTGGAGATGAAGTTCTCAAAGTCATGCCATGTGAACTAGAAGACCTAAGGATGAGTTCTACTTCTAAACTATCCAACTTTTGTGTCCTTGTCGCCACGTGTCCTGAACTACTGTTTTCATGTAGCATTGTTGTCAGGCGTGTTCTCGAGGCTGTACTTGACCAAAACAATTTCCTGGCTATGCCTTCAATTACGAAGGGCGTGGTTCTTGTAAAGCTTCCCGACAAATCTGATGTGGCTTGTCTTCATCATCATGTTTATGAGTGGAAAGACCACTCTGTTAGGTTCTCCAAGGTTGACGAGATGGTGATGGTGCAGGTAGACATCTCTCACGAAGTCCATGGCCTAGTCAGTTATGCGGGGTTCATCCTGTAGGTCGGTGGCAAGAAATAGTCTGCAGAGTTTAATTAGTGCAACTTTGCTTCTCTGTAGTAAGTACTATTGTTCAGTACTTGATTTGTGTTTGTGAACCCTGTATTGTTTAGTACTGCCGCTTTTCGTGTGTGGTGAGTCCTGAGAATAGTCTATGTTAATGTCTGTCCACTCAATTCAGTCTGTATATTTTGAAGTATCCAGATCATCTTTTTTGTGAGGATGCTTTATCAATTATGGCTACACTCCAATATCTGTATGCATTGCAGGGTTTATCGCACCCACCAGGATTTCCAGTCCCATGGATGTTCGGTACATACGATTTGTCACAACCTTTGGATTGTCCTACTTGTGGGAGTAGGCGGGGGCCCTACAAGCCACCCGTAGTTGGACGATCAATCTTCTGTTTAGTACTTCAACATAGTGATTTCCTGTTAAGGATTCATTCGTGTCACATCAAGTAAATCTTATTGATTTAGTGTCTAAATCTTATTGATTTAGTGTCATGTTTTCTTTCTTTTCCTGCAATTTTACGATGCAGGTTTTGCCATGTGACATTCAGAATAAACCGTTTGGTTTGCTCTATGACGGCTATTTTGCAGGTTTCACTTCTTATGTCGTGTCAGTAATGAAGGCACTGTCCATCACTTATATTACCAGAAAAAATTGGATCAGTCTGTTGTCTGAATACAAGTTGAATCCCTATGATGAACTGCAGTTTGGTTTAACAAAACGCCACAATTAGTCCTTATCACGTTTAAAAGAAATGAAGAAAAAAATTGGACCACGGTCACGGAGCCAAGTCAAGTTAGAAAGATGATCATAGCAGACCAGACACGATCACCGCTGTCTCGCACATCAGTACCACCTTCAGCAATGGATCAAGCACCGACAGTTGCGCTAGCACTGACAAGGGCAGCAGCTCAGTCTGATCCAGCTGAGGATTGGGCACCGACCGCATTAGCGGATCAGGATGATCTACCAGAGGATCGGGCATCGACCCCGGCACATGCTCCGACACTGGCCCCAGCTCTACAAGGAGCACCATCTCCGGCAGCAGCAGCGGCTCTACCAGTCGCACCGGCACGGGCACCAGCAACGACTTCGACACCTACACCAACACTTGCACTTGCATCTACTCCGGCCCGTGCAGCGGCAACCGAACGAGCAGTTGCGCCGGCAACAGACGGGGCTGCAGTTCGCACTTCATATACCAAAGTCCTTATAAAAACCGACATGTCCACCTTATTGGTAAGCATTGGCCGCCCAAGTGCGTCGTTCTTTTTTCTTTCCATGTTGTTTCACATGATTCACTGTGTTGATCTAACTGTTTGTATATGTCTTCTTGTTTGCAAACGGAGAATTACTAGAGCAACAAGGGAGTCGTTCAACAATCCGGGTGACCGTGGCCGAGTTTCTCTTACCATGCGCAGCCTTGGTGTGAATGAACCTGCTCAATATACCGTAAGTACAAAGGATGGTCGGATGATGATTGATGCTAAAGGATGGTCAAGGTTCAAATCTAAATCATATCTTGCGGTAGGGGATCATGTCAAAATCGAACTTTCTCGGCAAGGAGAGCTGGTCCAAATCAACTTTGAAATTCTTCAGTAGCAGCACGCAACTGCCGAACTGATCTATCCTTCGAGAGATTTTGATGTAATAATCTGGCATGGTGAAACAAGTGTCCTATGTATATAAGTAGTACGACAGTATTATTTATCACATGGTATATCGTTGATAGAATTGCAACTCTCGTTGTTGGTGAGGAACTGTCGTTCAATTTCATTCGAACAGCTGCCGTGCTTTATTCAATTTTGTATATTCGCCTTGCGACAGCATCTAAAACCAGTGATGTACCAATCGCTTGCAATATGAAAAGCGCTGAGGTAGAACACATGGCCCCCCAAACATGGAGGCCCACCGGACTATGGCCCAAAGTCCAGAACCGTGAGCCTGTTTGAGTATTATATTCTCAGCCGAACCCCCATAATGCCCGTGCGTTGCATAACATCAAGATGCATTTGTATGAGTGTTTTATCTTGTGAGAGAAAAGGATGAACGAGGGAAGGCCTTATTTGCAAATGTGGAGAGATGTGTGGGTACCTTTTTGCAAAATTGCCATAGTTTCCTTCCTATCTGTTGGATATAAATCGGACGGCCTATATTGCAGGATGGCAGGCACACCATCATCACCAACTCGTCTATATTGTGTTAAAAAACTCTGTTTTTTAAAATTATATATGTTATATATATTCCCCTTGATTTTATTATGTGTAAAGTTGTGATATAAAAGATTTTTATATTTCTTTACATAGGGAGTATCTCTCTGTCAAAAATATATTTATGTGTAACTAGTTACACCTGTCTTTCTACTTCCTTTCGCTGATATGTGGGGCATCCGGCAATGGGGTTCACGTGCCATATGCACCAAATTAGAGTGCACAACTGCACAGTAGACACAACCCGGTCGTAGCGCCGTAGTAATGCGTAGGGTTCTCTCATGGGGAACCAGGTACGAATTCTTCATCCATCCCCGATAAATCCAAGTCCCTTGGTTGCGGGTAATCCTAGGATGGCAGTCGCCGACGTTGATGCATTTTTCTTCCTACTGAATCTAGTGTGTTTCATTTGCAGTGCCCAAAGTGTGAGGACCCTACAGGTTTATGCGCCCTCGGCGAGACGCCACACTTGTTCCTTCTCATCCTAACACGGGATTTTAAAACGCGCACAGTATGTTCCTAGAATCCTCTTTTCTATCCGGGAGGGTGGGGTTTTTGAACATGCTGTCGACTAATTTGGAAATTTGGATTGCTATATTTGGATAGAAGGTACTAGTACGATGGTCAACACTGACGTGAAGGAGGAAATTATTTCTACATCTGGATAGGGAATACATTGTGTTCTCATATTATTTTTCCTGCAGTGCATTATTTACTTTGCCAGAACACATGTACTCAAGATGCTCGGCCTTGCCATAACTGAATACACTAGTTTTATGGTCACAGTGAAGACAAGCCATGGATATAAGTTCCGAGTTGGGTTCATGAACCAAGAAGATCCCTGCTTTTTTTATGGCTGGACTTGGATAAATGTGCTCAAGTGTTATGGACTGAAAGTTGGCGCACGAATGTTGATGGAAATAGCAGAACCTGGTCTCATCTTCACTGTGATCTTCCACCCCGACGTCATTCCAATTGTTCATCCATGTTAGTTTTGTATCTGGTTCTTGCTTGTTTCCTCGATTACTTCTTAATCCACCTATTCTATCTAACTAATCACAATTTAACTTTAGAAGTAGCAACGAATCTCTCACGAAGATGCTACTTCTAACTAATATTTTCTTATAATTGGTGGCACATGTAGGTTTTTTTAGAGTTAAGCAGGCTGCTCGTTTGTTATTCTGTAAGAACTTGGCTGTTACTGATGGCACTGAAGTTGACTGGGACGACATCCACAAGTTCCTACACTTTATTGATCGCCTTGAGGTCCTTGTGGGGCGTTTCAATGGTGGAAGGCCACGTGGGATATGTGTACCACTGCTACACTCGCTGAACAGGTCCAACTGTGTCGAGAAACTTATGGTACGAGTTGTTTTCTGTTATATATGTTGTTCATAAACTATTGCTTATACACAGTTTTACAGCTGTGATCTTCTTGAAATAGAAACTGCCCAGTTCTATTGTTCCTATACAGATGCCTGGCCATGGTTGGGTCAGACTTGCGCTTGGTCACAACATGATGTTTAGGTCGACCTACTCCATTCCCCTTGGAGGTGAAAAGATATTTATTCATGGGTGGTCCCAAATAATGAAGGCCCGTCCATCTTGGAGAATAGGACAGAAGATTATGTTCCTGCTTTTCCATGGCTCTAAAGCGAATATCCTATTTATTGACCACACTGCGAGATGAAGCCGCTTTCAGAAGGTTGTGGATGCGGAGGGTGGCGCATGGGACTTGTCCTGGGGCTTGGCGGCCTCACCCTTGGTTAACTGTAGGCAAAGTAGCACTATTTGAGGCGTGCTTTGTATGGTTGAACCTATATAAGTACTCATACTTCTTTCAACTATGGTTGTTAAGTGCCCCTGCTGGTTTCAATTAAGGTTGTTAAGTACTCCTACTACTTTTACAGTTTGTCCTGTTTCTTTAGTCATGTCTTCCTCCAGCCGCCAAAACCAAACAACGCCAGCGGGGCCGCCTGCTTCCGCCTCCCGAGGCTGGCTACGCCTCAGCGCATGCATTGCCGCCCCACCATCTCCTAAATCATTAATGCCGACGTCCGAGGCCTCGTTGTCGTCCTCCACGCGCTTTGGTGTGCTTTCCGCGGTGTCTCCCTCTCGCATTGTCAACATGGTCAACAAACAATAGCAATCGGCAGAAGTACATGGAGAGGATGACAGTAGGGGACCACCATGTCAGCGTATGAAAAAAAATGCTTCCGTCTAGTGGTTTCCTGTCATCTGGGACCCACGACATTGTGAGCGTATACAGTCAATAGACAAGAGAACAACACAAGATCGGCTGACACCTGGGACGTAGCTACTCGAGCAGTATTTTTTTGTTATTGTTGAGACGGAGCAGGGTTTCAACTGGGCTGTGGCCCATCTAGCCCAGGCTTATATTTTATGTTCACCATATGACCAGCCCAGCTATTTTTTCTTTGTGAAAATGAGCCCAGTTTATTTTTTTCTGAAGAATACCCAATCCAGGCCTACTTATTTTTCTATGCCCTGATGGGCTTCAACTCTTTCAAGATGCCTACAAATCTTGAAAGTAATATGAAATGGGTTGTAAATATAAAAATAGATGACAAATTGGCAATTACTTTATAATTTCTAAATTTTTCACATTTTCAGGTTCCTATTTCACTGGGCTTGAACCTATTTAAATATATCTTCAAAGTACTTTAAATCTGGCTCGACATTTTGGTATTAAAAATAGATTGGAACCCACAGAAATATGCGAAATTTCGTTTAAATTTTTAACCCTGGCCCTAGTCAACAAAAAAACAGACTGGAATAAATTGCATAAGAAGTTGCAATGAGCTATATATAAATTATTGAAAAAATAGGGAATGGTCTAACTTGTGGGCCTATTAAGTTGACGCGTATGCAAGATTTTTTTAGTTATTATATACATCAACAAACGATTCTAGCAGACGTAACTATTGGATGTCAACCCAACGGCCGTCATGTTCCTTCAATCTCTGATCTTCTTGCTCCAGCCGCCAAATCTAGTGCCGGTGGGACCGCCTGCTCCCGCCTCCCATGGCCGCCTGTGCTGTCGCGCAGGCCTCACCGCCCCCTACTACTCCCACCGCTGGCCAGGGCATCCCCCTACTCACCCACACCCCCTGTTATTCTACGGCAACGGCAGCCTCACACCGCAGCCGAACTAGTGAACCCTCATACTCCTCTCCACGTGGGCTTCCATTGTCGCGTCGTCCCCTTCCTAGGCCTCGCCGTCGTCCACCGCCCTGGTGCTCTCGGCACAGAGTGGTCAACGTGGTCAAGGAACAACTTCCATCAGAAGAGTACTGTATGTGGAGAGGCTGACAGCTGGGTCTACGGCGGTCGCAAGGAAGTGACTCCTTATTACGCGCAAAATAATTATTCCTCCACCTGACAACAGGGACCCACCGGACGGGCCACTGTATTTCGCGGAAAACACGTTTCCCCTGACTGCTGGTACCCACCAGCTTCATCTTCGCACGGAAGGAAGTGCGTCCATATTACGGGATCCTGTTCATCGGGAGGTGTCTGGCGTACCGCAAAACGGAGGAAAGGGACTTCTGTTGGACATCCTACGGTTGAAACGATGTCCTATTGATCGGGAGGGGTGTGGCGTACCGCAAAACGGAGGAAACGGACTTGTGTTGGAGCGCTACAGTCGAAACGTGGTCCTGTTCATCAGGAGGGGTGTGGCCTACCGCAAAACGGGACTCCACAGGATACAGTTCATCTCCACCGTCGACCTCCTCCAGCCTCCACGGGCTACTGTTCATCCACCGTCGACCTCCTCCAGCCTCCACCTACGACTGTTCATCCACGGGCTCCTGTTCATCCAGCCTCCACCGCGCGCTCCTCCACTGGCTACTGTTCAACCAGCCCTCTCCACGGGGTCCTGTTCAACCATCCCTCCATGGGCTACTGTTCAACCAGCCCTCCACGGGTCATCCTATTCATCCAGCCCTCCATGGGGTCCTGTTCATCCAGCCCCAACCGGCTCGATCGGGGTCCTGTTCATCCAGAGGCAACACCACGGGGGTCCTGTTCATCCACCCCCACCGGGAACTGTTCATCCAACCCCCCCCAACAATGCTCACTATTCATCAAGGGAAGGAGGCAGCAGGGTTCGATCAGCTTCATTAAGCAGCAGTAGTGAAGGAATCACTCGGGTTCAGTAACCTAGCTAGTGCAATCGCTCGGGTGCAGTTAGAGCCCAACGCCTCGCTCGGGTTTAGTTAGAGCCCAACGCCTCGCACACACGCGCATACGTGTACGAACGTGCATCGCTCGGCCCCCGATCACTCACCGTTATCAGGAACTCCCTGAAATTTTCCTCGCCCTTGCTTCTACCACGGTTTTTTCCATCATGGATGGCCCAAAGAATGTCATGCGGTTACGTCTCCGGCCCGCTCAGGATGAAAAGCCCATTTTCTGTCATGATTTTTTGTCATAGAAGTAGGATCTCACCACATCGATGATGATATCGGGTTTTGTCACAATTATCATCATAGAAGTGTCATAAGTATGACAGGAAAAAAAAATTCATTCGGCCTAAAATGTCACGGATGTGTCTTTTTTTGTAGTGATGCCCCCGAGTGGCATCCCCGCTTTCTTCTACAGCCATCGGTATTTTACTTGAAGCCATATTTTCATTCATCACATATTATGAGTTTTTCTTGGAGTGTCTTGTATGAATTGAGTCTTTGCTTGTTTTGCTTTGTGTTTTAAGTGTTGAATCCTTGCTGAACATACCTTTTGAAAAAGCCAAAAATTATGCTATGCTTGCTCCTATGCTTCACTTAAATTTTCAGAGCCATGGATTTGCTCTAGTGCTTCACTTATACCTTTTTGAGAACGGTGTGCTTTATTACTTTTGAAGAAATGCTCTCATGCTTCGCTTAGATTTATTTGGGATTTAGTAAAGTTTTAAGAAATCCTCTCTTGCTTCACTTAGATTATTTTGAGAGAAGAAAAATTATGCTCATGATCTTCACTTATATTTGTTTGAGCTTATTAAAAGCAACATATGAAAATAGTCCCAAAGTGATAGATATCCAAGAAGGATATAATAAAAACTTCCTTGAAGATCATTGGAAAAAATAAAACTTGATTCTTAGTAATGGTTTTGAGATATGACGATATGATATGTGAGTCATGTTGATGAGTAATTGTGCTTTAGTAAGAATATTGATGTTAAGGTTTGTGATTCCCTATGCAAGCACGAAAGTCAATAGTTATGCAATAAAATTTATATCCTACTTATGGTGCATTATTCGGTGTTACTTATGCTTAATGCTTGGGTACGAGATTTTTCGCTTTTTGGTTGGTCGCTTCTCAATCTTTTTGCCAGCCTTCATTTTGCACTAAGTATGATCACTACTTGTGCATCCAAAACCCTTTAAACCAGTTTTTCCATATGAGTCCACAATACCTACCTATATGAGGTATTTCCATGCCGTTCTAAGCAAATTTGCATGTGCCATCTCTAATTTTCAAAATAAATTTCTCTTTTGTGTGCTCTACCGCTCGCGAGGCGGTGAAGGGTGACCAATATTTTCCATGCTAGATGTGTTACTCTCATGATGAGTGTTTATTCACTTGTCATTGCACCAGAGTATGGCAAAGGTATTAGGGATGCCCAGTCCTGAAATGAAAAATAAATTTACTTTATGTTGCCAAATAATAAATTCCTTGGAAAGTGTTTGTATGGAGGGCAGCCATGGATACGGTTAACCATGGAAAGTGAAAGTAATGGTGGAAAAAGGAATAAACTTTATTTTATGTTTGGGAACCGCCTATGATGTATCTAGAATGGAAAGTGTTGGGATCTCTAAGTCATTTTTGTTGGTGGTAAAAGTATGCCTCTCAAAATATTTTTATCTCTCAATTTCAGCATTGCGCTCTAGCACCTCTACAAATCCCTACTTCCCTCCGTGAAGGGACTTTCTTTTACTTGTGCAATTTTTATTTTGAATTTGAGTCTCCATATTCTCTTATAAAGCACCAACTAAGGGGCACTATGATCGTATTTGAGCATTGGATATAGCTAATATTCGAGTGTGTTTCATGAATGGATCAATGATTGAGCATAATGGGCTAGGGATAACTTGCTTTAGTGTTGATATTTTGAAAGAGATGGTTGCTTGTTGGTATGCATGGGTATTAAAGTCTTCATGTCAAAATTAGACTATTGCTTTGAATCATATAGAAGTCCATATGTCCATGCTATAAAGAAAAGAAATGTGGTGAACATGTTAGGCAGCATTCCACATCAAAAATTCTGTTTTTATCATTTACCTACTCGAGGACGAGCAGGAATTAAGCTTGGGGATGCTAATACGTCTCCAATGTATCTATAATTTTTTATTGTTCCATGCTGTTATATTATCATTCTTGGATGTTTTACTATCATTTTATAGTCAGTTTATATCATTTTATATCATTTTTTGGTACTAACCTATTGACATAGTGCCCAGTCCCAGTTGCTAATTTCTGCATGTTTTTTAGATCACAGGAAATCAATATCAAACGGAGTCCAAACGCAGTGAAACTTTTTGAGGATTTTTTCTGGGCCAGAAGACATCTAGTGGGCCAAGGAAGCACCAGGGGGGTGCTTCGAGGGGGGCAGCACCCACCAGGGCGCGCCTGGAGGCCCAGGCATGCCCAGGTGGGTTGTGCCCACCTCGAGTGCCCTCTGAACCACCTCTTTGCTCTATAAATACCCCAATATTCTAGAAACCCTAGGGGAGTCGACGAAAATCAATTCTAGCTGCGGCAGAATCCAAAACCACCAGATCCAATCTAGATACCATCAAGGTATCTAGTCAGTTTATATCATTTTATATCATTTTTTGGTACTAACCTATTGACATAGTGCCCAGTCCCAGTTGCTAATTTATGCATGTTTTTTAGATCACAGGAAATCAATATCAAACGGAGTCCAAACGCAGTGAAACTTTTTGAGGATTTTTTCTGGGCCAGAAGACATCTAGCGGGCCAAGGAAGCACCAGGGGGGTGCTTCGAGGGGGGCAGCACCCACCAGGGCGCGCCTGGAGGCCCAGGCACGCCCAGGTGGGTTGTGCCCACCTCGAGTGCCCCCTGAACCACCTCTTTGCTCTATAAATACCCCAATATTCTAGAAACCCTAGGGGAGTCGACAAAAATCAATTCTAGCTGCGGCAGAATCCAAAACCACCAGATCCAATCTAGATACCATCAAGGAGGGGTTCACCGATGATGCGTGAGTAGTTCTTTGTAGACCTTCAGGTTCGTAGTTAGTAGCTAGATGCTCAACCTAGTAATGATAATGATGTGGAGATAGAACCTGTTGTTGATCTTGATAACCCACAACCTAAGAATAAAAGATATGATAAAAGAGACTTCATTGCTAGGAAACAAGGAAAAGAAAGAGAACCATGGGTTCAGAAACCCATGCTCTTTCCTCCTAAATCATCCAAGAAAAGGATGATGAAAAATTTGAGTGTTTTGGTTGAAATGCTTAGACCTGTCTTTTTGCGCTTGTGTTTGACTGATATGCTGAAAATGTCCCCTTATGCTAAGTATATGAAAGATATTGTTACGAATAAAAGAAATATAGCGGAAGCTGAAATCTCCACCCTGATTGCTAATTAAACATTTAAAGGTGGAATACCAAAGAAACTAGGAGATCCTGGAATACCAACCATGCGTTGCTCCATTAAAAGAAACTATGTTAAAACTGCTCTATGTGATCTTGGGGCCGATGTTAGTGTTATGACTTTCTCTTTGCATTGAAGACTTGATTTGAATAAGTTGACACCAATTGAAATCTCTTTGCAAATGGCGGATAAATCAACTACCATACCCATCGGTGTTTGTGAGGATGTACCTATCGTAGTTGCAAATGTTACTATCTTAACGGACACTGTTATTCTTGATATACCCGAGGACGACAGTATGTCGGTCATCCTTGGTAGACCCTTTTAAAATATTGCAGGGGCTGTTGTTGATTGCAACAAGGGAAATGTCACTTTTCATGTCAATGGTAATGAGCATATGGTACACTTTTCGAAGAAACAACCTCAAGTGAATAGTATCAACTCTATTGGAGAAATTCCAACAATTGCTATTGGGGGTTCCCTATTCCTACTGCCAAAAAGAAATATCATATTCTTATTGTCGGGGACATGCATGTCCCTTGATATGTCTCCAATGTATCTATAATTTTTTATTGTTCCATGCTGTTATATTATCATTCTTGGATGTTTTACAATCATTTTATAGTCATTTTGTATCATTTTTTGGTACTAACCTATTGGCATAGTGCCGAGTGCCAGTTGTTGTTTTCTCCATGTTTTACATCGTAGAAAATCAATATCAAACGGAATCCAAATGCAGAGAAATTTTTTGAGGATTTTTTCTGGGACAGAAGACATCCAGTGGGCCAAGGAAGCACCTGGGGGTGCCCCGAGGGGGGCAGCACCCACCAGGGCACGCTGGAGGCCAAGGCGCCCAGGTGGGTTGTGCCTCTTTGCTCTATAAATACCCAAATATTCCAGAAACCCTAGGGGACTTGACGAAAATCAATTCCAGCCGCCACAGAGTCCAGAACCACCAGATCCAATCTAGACACCATCACGGAGGGGTTCAACACTTCCATTGGTGCCTCTCCGATGATGCGTGACTAGTTCTTTGTAGACATTCGGGTCCGTAGTTAGTAGCTAGATGGCTTCCTCTCTCTCTCTCTCTCTCTTGATTATCAATACAATGGCCTTTTTGTGGTGTGTTTGTTGGGATCCGATGAACTTTGAGTTTATGATCAGATCTATGTTTTTATCCATGAAGTTATTTTAGTCTTATTTGATCTCTTATATGCATGATTGCTTATAGCCTCGTAGTTCTTCTCCGATATTTGGGTTTTGTTTGCACAAATTGATCTATTTATCTTGCAATGGGAGAGGTGCTTTGTGATGGGTTCGATCTATGGTGCTTGATCCCAGTGACAGAAGGGGAAACGACACGTATGTATCATTGTTATTAAGGATAACAAGATGGGGTGTATTTCTACATAAATAGATCTTGTCTACATCATGTCATCGTTCTTATTGCATTACTCCATTTCTCCATGAACTTAATACACTAGATGCATGCTGGATAGCGGTCGATGTGTGGAGTAATAGTAGTAGATGCAGACTAGAGTCGGTCTACTAATGTTGGACGTGATGCCTATATAATGATCATTGCCTGGATATCGTCATGATTATTTGAAGTTCTATCAATTGCCCAACAGTAATTGTTTTCCCACTGTTTGCTATTTTTCTCGAGAGAAGCCACTAGTGAAATATATGGCCCTCGGGTCTCTTTTCATCATATTTGCCTTTGCGATCTATTTTCCTTTGCATTTGTTTCCAGATCTATTAAACCAAAAATACAACAATACCTTGCTGCAATTTATTTTTTCTGTGATCTATTTATCCCATCTACCACTTTTACCTCACATTATTTGCCTATCTTGACGTGTCGTACCCGAAAGGGATTGACAACGCCTTTAACACGTCGGGTTGAGAGTATTTGTTATTTGTGTGCAGGTGTTGTTTATGTGGTGTGAGGAGGTTCTCCTACTGGTTCGATAACCTTGGTCTCGTCACTAAGGGAAATACCTACCGTCGCTATACTCCATCATCCCTTCCTCTTTGGGGAAATACCGGCATAGTTCTAGCAGACATCATCCCCGTTGAGGTAACCTAGTGCTATTCAAAAATTCTCTAGTTTCATGTCATTTGGAAGAAGTTTGTTAACAAGACTTGATCAAGCTTATTAATGGATTCCTTTTGACGGGCATGTGATGGATGAATTTAGGAGGAACAACCTTCTGTACCCACTTTTTACTTTCTGTTATTTAAATTTAATAAAGTAGAAATGCTATTATTTTCCCGTTTTCTGAATTTTCCGTGCAATAAAAAATGACCAGAAAATAAAAGTTCTCCAAATGCCCTGAAAATTTAATATGATTTTTTTCGAATATTAGAGAATTTTTAGCACTGAACACACCTCGGGGGGGTGTACCAGTGGGCCACAAGACCACAGGGCACGCCCACCCCCTGGGCGCGCCTAGATGGCTTGTGGGTCCCATAGGGACCCCCTCACTTATTCCAGCCACCCATCCACTTCGTCTTCCTCCAGAAAAAATCACACCATTGCTCAAACCCATGTTCTTGCTCATCTTGCTGCCATTTTCGATCTCCTTACTCAAAGCACCATTTGCAAAACTGTTTTGGGGGATTGATCATCAGTATGTGACTCCTCCAATGGTCCAATTAGTTTTTGTTCTAGTGCTTTATATATTGCAAATTTTTGCTGTCGTGGTGACCTTGTTCTTGAGCTTGCATGTAAAATTTATATGGTCCAAAGTAGTTTTGTTGAGTTTGGTTCACTTTTATTTTGAGTCACTAAAAATTTCAGAAAATTTCAAAGAAGAAAGAAACCATGAAGAAGTGGTTAAGGGGCTCTTCTAGCCGAAATTCAGAAGAAAATGAGAATGAGGAGAAGAACAAGCCCAAGTACAACCTTCCTCACGCAACGGAGGTTCGGCCATGTGAATGGCCACGTAACACATTCTTGCGGGAGGCTGGAATTTATGATGATTTCAATTATTTGGCGGAGAATGTCGGTCTTACCTCCTTCCTCCAAGATAAGTGTGACCAATACCTCCTACGCACTAATACTTTTGTGCAAAAAATTTGCTTTCATTCTAGGAAGGATCCTCCCATGGTAGAATTTCACTTGTATAATGAGCCTAAGGAAATGACATTATATGATTTTTGCGATGTTTGCAAAATACCTTATGAGGGCAGCATCACTGAGCCAGTCCTAGAGACATGGAGGATTTTATTTATGAAACTACTGTGGGAGAAGAGAGAGGAGTGTTAGAAGCTAGAGTGGCTAGTTTGCATTTTCCCCATTTTATGTTACTACTAATTATTTGCCAAGAGATGCTTGATAGGTCGTGGAGAGAGTGGGGGCCTTAGTGCACCTGATCTTGCTATTTTGTGCCATGCTTTATATTATGACAGAACTTTCGGTTTGGGCGCTATTATTGCCCGATGGTTAAACACAAACTGTTCGAAGGGCACTATTGTTGGTGGTGTCTATGCCTCCCGCCTAGCTAAACATTTTGAGATACCCATTAGGCACGATGAGGAGGATGAGATGTTGTTACCCACTAAATATTTAGACTATGCTAGTATGGTAGCACATGATTTTATTGCGAGAAATGATGATAAGCGGCTCCTTTATAACTTAGTATTTAGTCAGGGTACTTGTGAGATTATTACTTTGCCTGCACCTTCTTTGCTCGATATTCGTTCAGGCAGGTACACTATTATGCCCGAGGACATCTACAGATTTTGGGGTCTTTCACAACCCCCAGTACCTGAGCTAGCCCTAGTTCCTTACCCATATCAGGAGCCCATTTATCAGTGGGAGACGCAGGAGCTCGCCAACTAGTGGAACCCTCAGGACCCACCGTAGTATCCAAGAGAGGGTTATTTCCAGTCGTGGCCCTAGACCAACTTAGGCCAAAAGCCTAAGCTTGGGCCGGGGATTACGTATCTCTCACCGACATTACATTCGTCCATCACACATTTACTCCAGTTGTCGGTGTTCATCCTTTTCCATTTTATTATCGATGTTACTTTATTTTTCTCGCTTTCTTATTGTGTGTTTGACAATTTGAGAAAATACAAAAAAATAGTTCTTGCTTCTTTTTAGTTTCCTTCTAGTTTAATTAGTTGTAGTATAAAAGAAAACCCAAAAAAGATTTATCGTTCTTCTTTTGCTTGTTGGGAACTTACCCGTGTAAATAGTTTTTCTTGTTTTTGGTTTCTTCTTGTTATTTGCTTCCTTCAGGAAAACAAAAACTCCAAAAATATTTCAATGTGTTTCTTTGAAATTATTTTCTTTTCTTTGGGTCGTAAGGAGAAGACCACGATGAAAATGTTGAGTGGCTCTCATATGCATTATTGTTGATCTAACAAAGAGCCCATATTACCCTGTCTTCTCCTTTGAATAAATGTTAGCATATTCAAGCTTAGTCCAATGCACTTGCACTCTTATTATTATTCACATCCTTCGGTCGTGCAAGTTAAAGGCAATAATGAGGATATTTGATACCGCATATAGGCATGCACTTCCTTAAACCCAAAGTTATTCCATACGAGTCCACCATACCTACCTATATGCGGTATCTACCTGTTGTCGAGTTAATTTGCATGTGCCAAACTCTAAACCTTCAAATAATAATCTGTTTTGTATGCCCGAATCGCTCATATAGTGACTGGGGGCTGTCAGTATCTTCCATGCTAGGTGGGTTATTCTCATGATGAGTGTTTATTCACTTGTCATTCACTAGAGAGTGGCTGGTAATTGGGATGCCCAGTCCTATGATCAAAATGAAAATCAAAGTATAATAATGAAACAACACTCCTCCAGAACTGTTGTTGGTATGGGCGGCACCGGTGAATTCGGCTAGCCGTGGAGTGTGTTTGATTGGTGGAGGTGAGTAAAAACTTTACCATTCCGTTTGGGAACCGCCTATAATGTGTCTAGCATGGAAGATACTGAGATCTCTTGGTTGTTATGTTGACAATGAAAGCATACTTCTCAAAATTATATTCATCTCTATTTTAAAAGCTTCGAGCTCTAGCACCTCTGCAAATCCCTCCTTACCTCTGCAAAGGGCCTATCTATTTACTTTTATTGTTGAGACATCATCCTCTTACAAAAGCACCAGTTAGAGAGCATCACTATCACTTATATGCACTGTTTTTAGTTGATATTGAGTATGAGTGTTATAGGATCTCTTTTGCCATGAATTGCAATGTCTAGTCAGTGCTTGAACTTCAGAGGTTCTCTGCATTTATGTTTTGCAGTCTTAGAAAGGGCTAGCAAGATACCATTATGTCATATTATATCATGATTATTGTGAAAAAGTGTTGTCATCTGAGATTTATTATTATTACTCGCTAGTTGATTGTGCCATTGATATGAGTAAATGTGAGACCTAAATGTTATTTTGAATATGGTTAGTTCACAATCTTTGCTGAAAACTTGAACATCAGTTAGACATATTTGCAACAACAAGATCAAACAGAGTTTGTAAAAGTTTTTCTTTGTCACTTTCAGTTTGTCAACTGAATTGCTTGGGGACAAGCAATGGGTTAAGCTTGGGGAGTTGATACGTCTGCATCGTATCTACTTTTCCAAACTTTTTTGTCCTTGTTTTGGACTCTAATTTGCATGACTTGAATGAAACTAACCTGGATTGACGCTATTTTCAGCAAAATTTCCATGGTGTTGTTTTTGTGCGGAAATCAAAGTTCTTGGATTGGCCTGAAAAGTTACATAGAATTTTTGTGGAATAATTAAAAAATAATGGCACAAAAAGATACCAGAGGGGGCCACCCAGTGGCCACAAGCCTTGGGGATGTGCCCACCCCCACGGCGCGCCTACCAGGCTTGTGGGCCCCCTGGAGCTCCTCAACCCTAATTCCAATGCTATATATTCCTATTCGGGGAGAAAAAAATGGAGAGAAGGATTCATCGCGTTTTATAATACGGAGCTGCCGCCACCTCGGGAGACCTGGAGTCTGTTTTGGGCTCGGGAGAGGGGAAATTGTTGTCATCGTCATCATCAACCTTCCTCCATCACGAATTTCATGATGCTCATCACCGGGAGTGAGTAATTTATTCATAGGCTTGCTGGACAATGATGGGATGGATGAGATTTATCGTGTGATCGAGTTAGTTTTCTTAGGGTTTGATCCCTAGTATCCACTATGTTCTAAGATTGATGTTGCTATGACTTTGCTATGCTTATTGTTGGTCACTAGGGCCCGAGTGCCATGATTTCATATCTGAACCTATTATGTTTTCATGAATATATGTGAGTTCTTGATCCTTTGTTACAAAGTTGTAGACACCTATTACATGTTATGATCCACATACCCCAAGGTGACAATAATTGAGATTCTTTCCTGTGATCACCATAGTTTGAGGAGTTCATGTATTCACTAAGTGCTAATGCTTTGTTCCAGTTCTCTATTAAAAGGAGGCCTTAATATCCCTTAGTTTCCTTATGGACCCCGCTGCCATGGGAGAATAGGACAAATATGTCATGCAAGTTCTTTTCCATAAGCATGTATGACTATATAGGAATACATGCCTACATTATATTGATGAATTGGAGCTAGTTCTGTGTCGCCCTACGTTATAACTATTGTATGATGAATGCCATCCGACATAATTATCCATCACTAATCCAATGCCTACGAGCTTTTCACGTATTGATCTTTGTTAAGTTATTTTCGTCGTGCTACTATTACATTTGCTACAAAACTGCTACTGTTACTGTTACCACCATTTCTGTTACTTCCATACTACTTTGCTACTAAAAACTTTGCTGCAGATATTAAGTCTTTCAGGTTTGTTTGAATTGACAACCTGCTAATACTCGTGAATATTCTTTGGCTCCCCTTGTGTCGAATCAATAAATTTGGGTTGAATACTCTACCCTCAAAAACTATTGCGATCCCCTATACTTGTGGGTTATCTTGAACACATTAATGCTTTATGTAAAAGTGGTATCCCCACTTGTGCTTAAACAATGAGTATGACCTATGATCAAATGTTCTCATTTGACTCCAGGTCAATATACTCATATATAGATGACCTAGTCCTCGCCAATTGCTTGATAGATGCTAGAATTGTTTGTGCATGCTTTGTCACATCTTTCATTTGCTATCTTATTCTGTGACCATGTTGGTTGCATGATTTCTCCACTCAAGGACATCATTTGTTGTTTTGATTGTTTGGTTTTTATTGGCCAAATGGATGGACAAGAATGCCTAAGAACCTTCTCTAGCTATCTATGCTTTTCTTGTCTCAAACTATATTCATGCTATATCACAAAAATTTGAACAAGTCTTTTTCGGACCCTCCAGATGAGGAGCACTCGGAGTCACCGATCCGTCAAGGGCTGACTTCCAAAGCCTTCTTATGAATTTCAGTCAGACCAACTCACTCATACTCGGTCCCACCGAAACCACTAGATTGATCTAGGTTTTCATCTCGGTGCAATAGATTAAAATGACTCGGTCTCACCGAGCTGCAATAACTGCATGCAGTTTTGCATCTCGGTGCCACCAAGACATTTCATTCAGTGCCCCTGATAGCGTCTGGGTATATATTCTCAGCGCACGGTTCAAAATTACTTCAAATCGCATGAGCTCGCACCCCAGCATTGCCGCCCCTTTGTCTCCAAATCATCACCGTCTCCACCTGTGCGTTATTGTCGCAGGTCTCCACCGCCGTCAACGGAAATCTTCTCCACCATTGCCGCCGTAGCGAACGATCACCAAGTTAGGGTATGGTTCGACCACTTTGTGTTGTTTCCCCGTCCGATTCATTACACAAAGCTTTTGCCTAGTATCTCTCCACATATGAAATCATTCTAGATTCCTTTGATTAGATTTGATGATAAATCTTAGGTTTAGGTTTCCGCCGAGCTCATCTCGGACCGACCGAAATGAAACTTTCGGTCCTACCGATTGGCCCTGGCCATTGCACTAAGTCCAACTCGGTCTGACCGAAGCATATTGATCGGTGAGACCGAAAAGCGATTTCTCTATGAAACCCTAGCATATCAGAGTCACTGAACTGCAACTCGGTCTGATCGATGGTGTATATTTAGAGTCCATCAATGCTTCGGTGCCACCGAGAATTTCATATCGGTAGCTCCGAAATGCTTTCTGTAGAAAACTAAACTAAGCTTTTGACTCAATGTCTTACAAAGCTAACTGCATTTTTGTGATTCTCATCCTCTCTGCCCGTACCCATTTATTCATAGGGTCTGCTTGCAGCATGTTTGAAGCCAGTGATAGTCAGAACAGTTCAGAGGAGGAAGTTGATCTCAGTGAGGGCTCCATCCCAAGCTGTAGCTATGATGAGGGTAGCAGGAGCTCTCCAAGCAACCTGCCAAAAGCTGATACCAAGTCTAAGAAAAAGAGAACCTCGGACAGTAAGGATGAAGACTTTGTTGTAGATGAGGCTACCTCAAAGAAGAGAGTGCTCAAAATGCAGCTGCTTCCACAAAACCTGATCCCCAAAAGAAAGCACCTCCATGGAAAGTTCTTCTGCCTAAAGTGAGAAAGCCAACTCAAGAGACAATGCAGTTTACTCTGGAGCAGTCAGATGATGATGAGGCTGTCAAAGGAAAAAAGAATACGAGATCCAGAACTACAGCTGCTAGAGTGCTTGGAAAGCCATCTCTGAGGAGAAATGATGATGAGGAGGAGGAAGAGCAAGTAGAAGCACCCCCTGCCAAGACAAAAAAGCTCATGAGTGATGCTATCAAGTCTAGTGTTGCTCTCTCCAAGCCCAAGACAAAAGTTCCAGCTCAAGAACCCAAGTCCACAACTCCAAAAAGACCCACCAGAAACATATCGGCTGCAGAGAAGAACAAGTCCCCAGTGCTAGAGGTCCAAGAGGATGATGAGCCACTAGTGCTCAGAAAATTGAAGCCCAAGATTCTAGACCACAATGATGATCATCTAGTTGCAGAGAACATGAAACTAAGAAAGGATGCATGTTTGAGACAGTGGAGGAAGAATGATCCATATGCCATAAGGAGGAGGACTTCTTTTGATTACCGTTTCCGCACTAGAGAACAGCAAGGCTTCTATGAGTCTGTGTTGCATGACAAGAAGCCCATTGCATGTGACATGAAGTGGATTGATTGTAAATACATCAATAAAATGAAGATTACTTTCCCCATGTTCATGAGAGTTTCGGGCTGAATGGTGTTGATGCTTTTGTTGGACAGAAGCTAACCAAGTGGAATGATGAGATGATTATGCAGTTTTACTCCACTTCACTCTTCTATCGTGATGGGAAGATAGTGTGGATGACTGAGGGCACAAGATACCAGTCTTGAATCTCTGAATGGGCTGCTCTCATCAAATCCCCAGAAGAAGGAGAAGATGATATTAATTTATATGCAGAATCCAGGAAAGATCATAACACTATGGACCATATGTATAAGCCAATTCCTGATGCAGCATTGGACACTCATAAGTTTGGTTACATATATTACTTGTTTGCTGGACTGACTACCACCAATACCATTCTAAGGCAAACACTCTTGCCTAAGTCTGGGATCATAGGATGATACGTGGTCACTCCATCAACCTGTTGCATCTATTTGATGTTCCCCAAAAGTTCAAGGTCATGAGTTTGATAGTTGAGACTGTCAAGAGGACAGCTGCTGACCAAAAGAGGTCATGTCGATATGCTCCACATATTTAGATGTTGATTAATTCCGAGGTTGGAACAGGAACATATCTACTTGACAAAGAGAACTTACCTCTCAGGCAAGGTTTTGAGGACAATGAAGTTGTCATGGATGCATCACATCCTACTTCTCTTGAAGCCCAGGAGAAAGCACAGAAAGCAAAGGCTGCTAAAGCAGCAAAAGCAACAAGTGTTGTAGGTGCATCAAGTGTGAATATCAAGACTAAACAAGATCAGCTCACATATCTGATAGAAGCTACCCTGAGGATTGAGAAGAGTCTGGCCAACTTGACTAACAACCAGGTGAGCTTAGAGAGGATTGTTGAGAGAAAGATGTACGACCTAGATGTGAAGGTCACAGAGATTCAGACTATTGTGGACAAGCTCCGAGAAGATGCCGAGGACAGTGATGACAGACCTACTACAGACAGATTTCAGAGTGTGCCAAGGGCATAGAGGTCATCTGTTGAGCCAGTTGCCACTTGAGGCCAGCTCATACTGCTCCTGCCACCACAACCACAGTTTCTCCTCTAGTGTCAACTCCACCAGCTCCACAGACTTTAGCTGAAGCATTTGCAGATGGACTCATCTCAACGCCGTCTACGCACACTGAAGCTACAAGCCAGAAGACCCCTTTAAGAGTTTCCGGAGATCGTGCCTAGAGTGTCGCATAGCACTATACGTTTTCAAAAAAATTGGTAACTTGTTGCCAAAGGCAGAGAAAGTGACACTCGTAAATTTGGTTTCATATATTACTTGCTTGCTAGACTGATTACCACCAATACCATTCTAAGGCATACATTCTTGCCTAAGTCTGGAGATCATAGGATGATACGTGGTCACTCCATCAACCTACTTCATCTGTTTGATGTTCCCCAAAAGTTCAAGGTCATGAGTTTGATAGTTGAGACAGTCAAGAGGACAGCTGCCGACCAAAAGAGGTCATGTGGATATGCTCCACATATTCAGATGTTGATCAATTCCAAGGTTGGAACTGGAACATATCTACTTGACAAAGAGCACTTACCTCTCAGGCCAGGTTTTGAGGACAATGAAGTTTTCATGGATGCATCACATCCTACTTTTGACACACGAACACGTCACCGTGTACCCTTGATGCCGGGGGTGATGCACCGCAGCTCACGTCGAAGGAGACCCGACCAACAACGCGATACGCAGGACAGTCGGCGGGTGCTTTTTAACCCGAAACCCCGCATGCCCGGGAGGGATCCCTTCAGGGAGTGCGGCGGCTATGGGCTTCTCCAGGTTGACCTAATCACCCCTAGAGCCTCGTGGATCACTGCACTCTAATATGAAGAACAAACGAAGAACGAGAAAGAAAGATACAAGGGTAAGGGATAAAGATAGATGAACACGGAAGTGTAATAGATTGATTGGTTCGATTGGTGTTGTTCAATCGACCGTCAACCCCAGCATATATAAGAGGTGGCTGGACTTCCCGTACAAGTAAAGGATTCATCTAGGCTTTCCTTGCAAAAAATTACATCAATTCACGTCCTAGAGTCCTAGTTCTAGTCCAACTCGGATTCAGTTTGAATCTAGCCCATACTTCTGTCTTGCTCCTTGCGTGGGCCATCGAGTTTGCATATGACCTCCGATAAAAATGGACCAAACATCAAATTTGTGCGTATCAATGAGACGAACAATTCTTGTGTTGACCAATTTTCCAAACAAGGCCATCTTGAATACTCTACGAAGCCATCTTTAACTTCCAGTCGGACTCGGTCTTGCAGCCAACTGTACTGTCTGAGTCTTGGAGTGAATTTGTAGGAGGTATACTATCTCAGATGATGAAGACTACAAAACCAAATTTTACCATTTTGACGATATGCGCGACTTCCGTGTTGAACACTTTTCCATCCGAGGTCATCTAGATAACCCTTCGGGCAGATCTTTAGCTTCTGGTCAGAGCACTCAGATCTCTCAACTCAGATATTAGTCTTTCACTCAGATCGCTCGACTGGACTTCTTCAATCGGACGGCAAGTTTCACTAGGATGGCAAAATTTTCATTTGGAAGACAATATTTCACTCGGATCGCCCGACTAGACTTCTTCACTCGGATCGCCCGACTGGACTTCTTCACTCGGACGGCAACTTTCACTAGGATGGCGACATTTTCACTCGGAAGACAATCTTTCAATTGGATTACTATATTTTCACTCGGATGACTATATTTTCACTTGGACGGCTATCCTTTACCCGAACGGCAAACTTTCACTCAGATGACAGTGTCTTCATTCGGATTGGTAATAGTTTCACTCGAATGGCAATATTTTCACTCAAAAGGCAATCTCTTACTCGATCGGCAAGTTTTCATTCTGACGGTAATCTTTTCACTTGGATGACTATATTTTCACTCGGATGATAATAAGTTCACTCGGATGGCAAACTTTCACTCGATTGGTAAGTTTTCACTCGGATGGCAAGCTTTTCACTCGGATTCCCCGACTGAAAACATAGCCTGATCTTAATTTGTCTCTCTAGGTCTCATACGACCTCGGATTGATATGAGTTATATATAAAAATCGATCGGCTCAATGAGACAAAACTTTTCCGTGTTGAAGGTTTTTCGATTCAAGGCCTTCTTGTGGGGTGAATTAATCATGTGACTCATCAGATAGGGTGTCTCATACCTCGCACCATATTTCCGTTTAGGTTCGGTTTGCAGTGTACTGTCTCTAACTTTTGCATACAAACTTGGATTGAGATGATTTATATATCAAAATCGATTGCCTCGACGAGAGGAAGATAGTTCCTTTAGAGTGCTTCTTCATCCAAGGTCGTCTTGAAGGGATGATCGGCCAAAAACCACTCAAAACACTGAATTCTGCCACTCGGAGTACAATTTCGATCGCTAAGATTGGTTCGAATGATGGTAACCTAAACATCAAAGTTGTTCCACTTGTTGACGTGAAACTTTTCAGGCTGAAAACCCTTTCACTCGAAGCCATCTCATTTTCTTTTATGCCGTGTGTCGGGGATATACCCCGCGGTATGACCCGGCCGGAAGTATGACCCGGCCGGACTTGGCGCTTCATCGTAACCCACCGGAGGATTGGCGACTTCCGGGTATGGCGGTTCACTGGTGTGACGACTCACGAGCCTGGCGACTTAATGATGGCCCATGCAGGTCAGACGGATGACAAAGGCTTAAGGCCCAGTAGGCCGACTCATGTTATTGTGGGCCGGCTTAAGACTGATGGAATGAGGAATATTTCCTTTACGAGGAAGCAAGACCCGTACTTGTATCTGACCTATGATAGAGAATAAGTTAGTTCTAATCCTACTAGGACTCTACATGTAAGCCGCCCCTTCAACATATATAAGGAGGGGCAGGGCTCCCCAAAGAGGAACAAGCAACAAGAAACAATATCTAGGGCTAGACACAAAGGGGGAGTCGGCTTATGCGGCGACTCTCTGATGAGCATAATGAGATCTAGCCACAAACAGCATGTAGGGTTATTACCGGATGATGTTTCCCGGGGCCCGAAGCTGTCTAAATCCGTGTCTTGTGTTGCGTCTCTCGATTCCGCTCAACCCCTCTCAAGATACCACATAGATGCGTTTGCCTCGCGACGAAGTCCTCACACTAAGGACATCTGCCGTGACAATTCCACGACACTGTGCCAAAATCTGATGTCAACACCTACTTCTCTTGAGGCCCGGGAGAATGTAGAGAAAGCAAAGGCTGCTAAAGCAACAAAAGCAGCAAGTGCTCCAGGTGCATCAAGTGTGAATCTCAAGACTAAACAAGATCAGCTGACATATTTGATAGAAGCTACCCTGAGGATTGAGAAGAGTCTGGCCAACTTGACTAACAACCAGGAGAGCTTAGAGAGGATTCTTGAGAGCAAGATGTACGACCTAGATGTGAAGGTCACAGAGATTCAGACTATTGTGGAGAAGCTATGAGATGATGTTGAGGACAGTGATGACAGACCTACTACAGACAGATTTCAGAGTGTGCCAAGGGCACAGCGGTCATCCACTGAGCTAATTGCCGACTTGAGGCTTCCACCACAACAACAGTTGCTCCTCCGGTGTCAACTCCACCAGCTCCACAGACTTGAGCTGAAGCATTTGCAGATGGACTCATCTCAACGCCGTGTAATCACACTGGAGCTACAATCCAGAAGACCCCTTCAAGAGTTTTTGGAGATCGTGCCTAGAGTGCCGCATAGCATTATACGTTTTCAAACTTTTTGGTAACTTGTTGCCAAAGGGGGAGAAAGTGTATAGATCATAGGCTTCGAGAGAGAGAGTCTTTTGCTTCTTTGTTGGTTCTTATTTTCTTTGCTACTTTGGTTGGTTGTTGCTACTTGATGTTACATTTGTGTTATGCTCGTGAGATACCTTGTGTGATCATGTATTTGATCATACTATGCTTAATGTGTGCTTTCATGACTACCTCTGTGATTATTTGTGTATGATCAATCACTTGTATCTTTGGTGATGAGTGCATGTCATTTTACTCTTATCATTTTGTGCGTTCCACCAAGATGTATGTGACATGAAAGAGTGACCCATGATCCTAATCAATTGTGCATTTGCATTCGAACGCAAATTTGAAATAATGCAAAAATTCAGTGGGAGCTCTTGCTTATCACATACTTCTCAAAGCGGCGATATTTTTCGTTCTTTATCATTTGTCGAAGCT
This sequence comes from Triticum timopheevii, assembly GCA_963921465.1. Lineage (NCBI taxonomy): Eukaryota > Viridiplantae > Streptophyta > Magnoliopsida > Poales > Poaceae > Triticum > Triticum timopheevii. The sequence continues at coordinate 244,609,162 of OY997262.1, read as the reverse complement.
TTGATCTATATGTTCTCATCAATTACCAAAAAGGTGGAGATTGGAAGTGCAACTAATCCCTAGGTGGTTTTGGTAATTCATAACAATATATAGCTCATTGAACTAATATTCTTTCAAGTTAAATATTTCACAGAGTTGAATGAATGGAATGGCATGGACTAGGAATGTGGACCCCTCAAAATGCTAAGGATACATATTCGCAAAAGCTCATGACTATTCATCTTTGTTTTAGTGATCCAAGATCACATTGAGTCCATAGGAAAGCCAATAATATTAAAAGGGGATGAGGTGTTGCTTAATGGCTTGCTTGCTCAAAGTGCTTAGTGATATTGTAGTAGAGCCCTCAACCACTTTCTCATTCCAAATATGTCCAAAACCTAACGTCTAACTCGGCCCCACCGATTCTTTCCATCTGGAGCCACCGAGTTCATATGACATAGGCACTGCCAGAAAACCCTAACAGTTTGGTCACACCGATACAGATCTTGGTCCGACCGAGATGGCCTTGCTGACTCCCAGTGACTTGTTTCATTTATTTTGGTCTCACCGAAATTGCAGTCGGTCTCACCGAGTTGGCTTGACATTCACTCAGTTTCTTATTGCTTCATTTCGGTCTCACCAAGTTGATGTTGGCCCTAAGCCCTAGCACATGGGTCACACCGAGTTGTTCCAGTCTGTCCCACCAAAATTCCTAAAGTTCACATTTTGAACTAATTGGTCAGACCGAGTTCATCTGTTCGGTCTCACCAAGTTTGGTCAAATGTGTGTAATGGTTGGATTTTGTGAGGAGGCTATATATACCCCTCCACCCCCATCTCCATTTGTGAGAGAGCCATTAGAACATGCCTACATTTCCATTACTCATTTTCTGTGAGAGAGCCATCAGAACAAACCTACACTTTCACTACTCATTTTCTGAGAGAGAGAGAGAGAGAGAACCACCTACTCATGTGTTGAGATCAAGATATACCAATCCTACCACAAGAATCTTGATTTCTAGCCTTCCCCAAGTTGCTTTCCACTCAAATCATCTTTCACCATAGCCAAATCTATGAGAGAGAGTTGAATGTTGGGAGACTATCATTTGAAGCACAAGAGCAAAGAGTTCATAATCAACACACCATCTATTACCTTTTGGAGAGTGGTGTCTCCTAGATTGGTTAGGTGTCGCTTGGGAGCCTCCGTCAAGTTGTGGAGTTGAACCAAGAAGTTTATAAGGGCAAGGAGATCGCCTACGTCGTGAAGATATACCCAAGTGAGGCAACTCCTTCATGGTCGATGGCCATGGTGTGATAGACAAGGTTGCTTCTTCGTGGACCCGTCGTGGGTGGATCCCTCCATGGACTCGTGCAGCCATTACCCTTCGTGGGTTGAAGTATCCATCAACGTGGACATATGATAGCACCACCTATCGGAACCACTCCAAAAATCTCCGTGTCTACATTGTGTTTGCCTTCTCCAAACCCTTCCCTTCATATGCGATGTGTTACTTTCCGCTACTATACTCTTAGAATTGCATGTGTAGGTTGATTGCTTGACTTGTGCTAATTGATAAAATCTGCTCAAAACTAAAATTGGGAAAATGATAGATTTTTAATTGGTCATAGTCTAATCACCCCCTCTAGACCTACTTTTGATCCTACATAAGGTTTCATAGTGGTTCGCAAAAGTAATATTAAAGCACCTAAACCTCTTGAAAAAAATTAAAGTAGAACCTAGTGTTGCTATGGTTAAAGATCTCTTGGTCAAAAATGTTGATGGGCACGTTATTTACTTCTATGATGAAGCAGCTAGAATTGCCAGGCCCGATGAAAAAGATAAACATAGACCAGTTGTTGGCATGCCTGTTGTCTCAGTTAAAATAGGAGATCACTGTTATCATGGTTTATGTGACTTAGGTGCTAGTGTGAGTGCTATTCCATTTACCTTATACCAAGAAATTATGAATGACATAGCACCCGCTGAAATAGAAGATATAGATGTTACTATTAAACTCGCTAATAGAGATACCATAACACCACTTGGGATTGTTAGAGATGTTGAAGTCTTGTGTGGGAAAATAAAATACCCTACTGATTTTATAGCTCTTGGTTCCCCACAAGATGACTTTTGCCACATAATTTTTGGTAGACCTTTCTTGAACACTGTCAATGCTAAGATAGATTATGAAAAAGAAACCGTCAGTGTTAGTTTTGGTGATGTGTCTCATGAGTTTAATTTCTTAAAGTTTCGTAGACAACCTCATGATAAGGAATCACATAGCAAAGATGAAATAATTGGTCTTGCTTCTATTGCCTTGCCTCCTACTGATCCACTAGAACAATACTTGCTAGACCATGAAATTGATATGCACTTGTGTGAAAGAAATGAAATAGATAAAATATTCTTTGAACATAAACCTCTCCTTAAACACAATTTTCCTATTGAAAATCTAGGAGGTCCTCCTCCACCTAAAGGTGATCATGTGTTTGAATTAAAGCAATTGCGTGACACTCTGAAGTATGCTCATCTTGATGAGAAAAATATATATCATGTTACTATTAGTGCTAACCTTTCAGAACATGAAGAAGGGAGGTTATTAAAAATTCTAAGGAAGCACCATGTTGCTATTGGATATACTCTTGGTGATCTTAAGCGCATTAGTCCCACTCTCTATCAGCACAAGATTAATATGGAACCTGATGCTAAACCCATTGTTGATCACCAACGCGATTGAATCCTAAGATGAAAGAAGTGGTAAAAACTGAAATACTAAAGCTTCTGGAAGCAGGTATAATCTATCCCATAGCTGATAGTAGATGGGTAAGTCTTGTTCATTGGGAGGTATTACTGTTGTTCCTAATGGTAAAAATGAACTTATCCCACAAATAATTGTTACTGGCTATAAAATGGTAATTGATCTCAGGAAATTAAACAAAGTTAATAGAAATGATCATTACCCTCTGCCTTTTATTGATCAAATGCTAGAAAGATTATTTAAGCACACACGCTTTTCTTTTCTTGATGGATACTCTCAATTCTCTCAAATACCTGTATCACAACCTGATCAAGAGAAAAGCACCTTTACTTGTCCTTTTGGAACTTATTCTTATAGACGTTGCCCTTTGGTTTATGTAATGCACCTGCTACCTTTCAAAGATGTATGACTGCTATATTCTCAGATTTTTGTGAAAAGATTATTGAGGTTTTCATGGATGATTTCTCCGTTTACGGAACTTCTTTTAATGATTGCTTAACCAACCTAGATCGGGTTTTGCAGAGATGTGAGCAAACTAATCTTGTCTTGAATTGGGAGAAGTGCCACTTTATGGTTAATGAAGGCGCTGTCTTGGGGCATAAAATTTCTGAGCGAGGTACTGAGGTGGATAAAGCTAAAGTTGATGCAATTGAGAAAATGTCGTGTCCTAAAGATATTAAAGGCATTCGTAATTTCCTTGGTCATGCTAGTTTCTATAGGAGGTTCATTAAAGACTTCTCTACAATTTCTAGGCCTCTTACTAATCTTTTACAAAATGATGTTCCATTTGTTTTTATGATGATTGTGTAGAAGCCTTTGAAACACTTAAGAAAGCCTTAACTTCCACACCTACTGTTCAACACCTGATTGAAACATGCCTTTTGAAATTATGTGCGATGCTAGTGATTATGTTGTTGGTTTTATTCTAGGACAAAGAGTTGATAAGAAATTAAATGTTATCCATTATGCTAGCAAAACTCTAGACAGTGCCCAAAGAAATTATGCTACTACTGAGAAATATTTTTTAGCAGTTGTGTTTGCTTGTGATAAATTTAGGTCTTATATAGTTGACTCTAAAGTAATTGTTCACACCGATCATGCTGCTATAAAATACCTTATGGAAAAGAAAGATGCTAAACCTAGACTCATTAGGTGGGTTCTCTTGCTACAAGAATTTGAATTACATATTACTGATAGGAAAGGAGCTGAGAACCATGTAGTTGATAACTTGTCTAGGCTAGAAAATATTCTTGATGACACACTACCTATTGATGATAGTTTTCCCGATGAACAACTAGCTGTAATAAATGCTTCTCATAGCACTCCTTGGTATGATGACTATGCTAATTACTCCCTCTGTTCCCTTATACAAGGCCACAAACTTAAATTACAGGTACCAAGGTAAAATTTAATCAATGCTTTGTAAGCCAATTTTTCTTTTCGTTAATCGATATCATTAGTACGCCCGCATGCATGTAAGGAAGGAATTAGCATAGTGTCATTATGAATACATGCATGCAAGTATTAAAGAAGTTGCTAATACGAGGAAACATCATTAATTTTTGCCTTGATTACTGTTAGTGGCCTTGTATAGACGCAAAATGTATTTTTCATAGTGGCCTTGTATAAGGGAATGGAGGGAGTATATCGTTGCTAAATTTATACCACCTAGTTTCACATACCAACAAAAGAAAAAGATCTTCTATGACTTAAGAAATTACTTTTGGGATGACCCACATCTTTATAAAGGAGTCACTGGTATGCGTCGGTGCTATACAAACGGTTTTAACCCCTTTCCGCGATGGTATTTGGAACCGTCGCCTAGTGAGTGATGGCGATAGGGGGTCCTTCCCACATGACCCAGAAACCGTCAGGGATAGGTACCCTATAGTACTCCTTTTCATTTGTGGTCGCATTGCCATCGCAGTTGGTATTCTGTGGTTCTACGTTTATGATGTGCGGCCCATCACAAACAGCTCACTATTATAGAATGTGTATGATAAGCATACAATCACACACATTCGCTTTTCACAAATCGTATGCGATAACTAATAAAGAAGATTAGCTAATCTCGTATGAGTGTCGGATAGGATTACGAAATGTCGGACCGTCGTAGCATCGTCGTACACGACAACTATCACACACGCTATTCTGTGGTGCAATGTTTATGATGCATACTTCATCAGAAATAGTTCATAGTTGTGAATCGTGTACGATAAGGCAACTATCGCACATGCTATTCTGTGGTGCAATGTTTACGATGCATCCTTCATCAGAAATAGTTCATGGTTGCAAATCATGTACGATAAGGAAACTATTGCAAACGGTTAGCTTGTCAGCACTGTTTGTGATATCGTCTGACATCGCACACGCTTTGCAAACGGCAACTGTGTGCACGCCTGCACACGTTTCCTCTCTATGAACTGTCTCGGATTATGGTGTATATCGCAAACATTTGTGTTTTACCAACCGTGTGTGCCGTAACAACCTGGAGAGCATAATTTCACCATAATTTAATTGCTGCTATATCAAATTGAAATTGAAATTGGATGTATGCTATAGCTTTATTCATATCCATCAGGTTTAGACAACCAATGCATTATTCGATTCATAGGTACACATCAAAAATTAAATAAGAACCAAATAAAGAATGATGAACCACAGTTGTATACTTGTACTATTAAAGACGGTAAAGAAATAGGTGAAATACATTCTGGTTGCTGAACAAGGTGAAGCGGAATGCCCATATTGTGTCCTCCTCCATGCAGAAGGCACGCACGACTATAGTCCAACCCCTTGTGATGGCCGACCGCCAATCCTTCGCGGTCTTCATGAAAATATCTAGATAATCATTGTGTTCTGGTAGAAATACTTTAACCTTTGCATGCCCACCAATCATGTAGTTTGAGAGGTAATCTTTGGTAAACTGCTTTGGGAACCACTTCAAACGAAAAAAGATTTAGACATTGTCATCTAACACAACTCATTATGGGCAGTAAATAGAAGGCCATAGAGTTCTTACTTACCATCCCGCAGTTCGTTGTTGTATTGGATAAAGTGTAAACAAATAGTTTAATTGCCATCTTTTGACCCACTTTACTAACAATCTTTATCAGCTTCCTCACTTGATGTTGGTTCATCGATATCTCATTTCCCCATACGCAGAAAGGGTCGAAGCATGGATCTTTACCAATGACATGTGTACCTAAAAGCACCAAGTTAAGATTATAAGCTAAACACCAATTGCATAATGATGTAGTACAACACTCTTTTATAATATCTTATAACATACAATATACTGACATATTAGATGAATTAACATCCTATATTATGGTCCGGAAGGAGTTTATTGCATTCTTAGAAATTATCAGCTGATTATCTGTTGCTATATCCATGGGTTAGAGTTAGTTTGAGCTAGTTCGGGCTCAAGTAGCCCTAAAGTATATCTAAACATGAGGGCTAGTATGAGCTAGTTGCATCTATAACCAACCCAGAAAATTGTCCAACTCAAGAGGTGCTAATTGGAGCTAGTTCTCCTACTGCATTTATTATCAATCTAAGTATCTAACCCTATCATACAAACACCTCTTTGGATGGAGTTAGTTCAGGGTTAGTCATGAGATAGAAACTAACTCTAACCTCTAAGCTAAGTAGAGTGTCCAAACAGGGATGTGTTGTTGTTGTTGTTGTTGTTGTTGTTGTTGTTGTTGTTGTTGTTGTTGTTGTTGTTGTTGTTGTTGTTGTTGTTGTTGTTGTTGTTGTTCTTGTTGTTGCTGTTGTTGTTGTTGTTGTTGTTGTTGTTGTTGTTGTTGTTGTTGTTGTTGTTGTTGTTGTTGCTGCTGCTGCTGCTGCTGCTGCTCTTCTACGTGTATCTAGACATCATTAGAACATTAAGGTAACACTCTTCGTTGTTGCTATGTAGCCTAGGATTGCATATGTAGACATTAAGTATAGTGCATGTTGCTATGTAGCCTCAGATATATTACATATGTCCCTAGTTAACCTAACGATAAACGGGTTGCAGATATATTCAGTTAAAAGTCCGATTCACCGATTAGTCCCTTATCGGCCCCCGGCATATATGGTACTAGCTATCGATATCCTGAACTGTGAGCATATATAAGCCATGGGATGAAACTAACCTCGATGGAAAATAGTAGTTGTTCCCAAAATTGTCCTGTGTAGGTACATCGAGAAGCATGTTAAGCACAACAGGCTAAACATCAACCAAAATTATCCATGGCAAACAAAATAATCTACAAAAGATAGCTTCAGTGCGCAGGTTTAAGAATGCTAGTAAAGCAAAACAAGTTAAAAGGTGTGTTAACTGCAACAGGCCTAACATTTAACAACAAGCAAACATAGTCATTCAAACTGGTATTGTGCCAGTCTAAGTACACTGGTTATTGTTAAATAAAAATGGAAAGGCGTGTTTAACTACAAGATGCAGCAACCAAATGTAGTCATTCATGCCCTGTTTGTTTCAGCTTCGCCTGGATTTTAATCACCTATGGATTCGCTTCAGTAGCGAAGCTGTTTCTGCGAATCAGCTTCACCACCGAAGTACACTTTGAGGTGCTTCAGGAAATTGCACTAAAAATGACCCGAATCCAGATTCAGCTTCACTGGCAAAGCTGATTCCAAATAACTGTTTGTTTCGGATTCCAAATTCAGCTTCACTGGCAAAGCTGAATCTGGTCCCAGAATCCGAAACAAACAGGGCCATAGTGGTACTGTTGAAACTAGTCTGATGAAATTGAACTGCACAGTTCATACTTGCACATATAGAACATCACGTTGTGAATAACTAGAATAAACAAGGCGTACTATGAACAACCAAAGATAGCATTTGAAAGCGGACATATACTAACTACAAACAACATAACAATCAAAAAACTTTAAAAGAAGCATAAGCTAGCTATAACAGGCTTAATAGCAAGCAAATATATGCATTCCTATCGGTATGTTTAAAACTGGATTGATGAAATGTACTGCATAGTAAATAATTACACATACAAAGCATCACATTGTGAACAACTGAAATAAACAAGGCATATTGCAAACAACCAGATATAGCAATTGAAACTGGACATATTCTCACTACACTACAAAAGGGACTCGACAAAACAAATCTTGGATTTCCCATGTGAAGAGGCATGGCAAAACAAATCATGGGTTTCCTCACTTGTCACAGATGGGCTCGTTCCTGTGGGAAGAGCATGGACCCTGGATGCACTCCATGTTGTCACAGATGGGCTCATTCCCCTTGGAAGAGCACAAATGTAAGGTGTCCTCCCTGATGTCGCAGACAGGCTCTTTCCCCTTGGAAGAGCAGATGGGCTCTTTCCCCTTGGAAGAGCCGGAGAGGGTGCCCTCCTCGTGGTCGCCGTCGATGAGGTCTACCTTGGAAGCTGTGGATCCACAGCCAATGTCGCAGAACGTGTCCTTCAGAAATGACAAATGGGGCTCGATGGCGATGTAGGATGACAAGTTGTTGACAGCGAGTCAGAGGAGATCGGCAGCGGGGCCCTGCATGAGATCGACGGCGGTTGAACCCGAGGGGTTGGGGGTGGGCCACTTAACATGTGACATAGCCCGCCTCAGGCCGTCGTTGTTGATGACCTCGATGTCGTAGCCGGCGGCCGACACATGCCCGCATACTCTAGAACGCTGCTTGAGTTCCTGCCGCTAGTAATGGTCATCAGCTTCCTCGGTGACGTCGGGCAAAGAGACTGTGATACACCTCTTTTGGGCCAGTCGCTCCTCGAGCTCCACGGGAAGCGTAGCCGGGCTTAGGCTGCGACGCTCTGGAGTGGGGCATGGGGATGGGGATGGGGATCTGGGGGAAAGGGGGCGTTTGGCAGGCATCATCTAAGAAACTCAGGGCGGCCTTGGTATGGAGATCGGTGGGTAAGCTGCATGGGCAAACCGGCAGATGTTGACAATGGAGGTCCCGCGATGGCGGCGGCGGGGACCTTGCTAGGGTTTCGAGAGAGGGAGGGGGGTGTGTGCATGCGTGCCCGAGGAGGTTTTGGTGTGTGCGGGGGGTGTGTTTGAGGAAATAACGCGGGTGCTGAAAATTTTACTACATGGGAGTCAAGCGCGGGAGTGAAATGTCGGGGCTATTGAAATTTTTGATGATGGTGCATCACACACGGTCCGGAGATAACAACCGTGTGTTATGAAACAGAAAAACCCTCGAGGTGGGCAGATATTTTCCAGGGGCAGGCGGGATTGGGAACAAGAAACATCGCACACGGTCTAGAGATAACAACCGTGTGTTATGAAACAGAAAAACCCTCCTTGAGGCGGGGCAGATATTTTCTAGGGATGCAGGTGGGATTGGGATAAGAAACATCGCACACGGTCCAGATATAACAACCGTGTGTTATGAAACAGAACAACCCTCCTCCGGGCAGGCAGATATTTTTTAGAGGGGGAGCCTCATGGAGCCCAATGTACTGTGTGGATGTGTGCGTGAAAGGGGCACCGGCGTGGCACACGGTTAGTTTGAGTGAACCGTCTCTATTGCGTCATCTGACTTGTCTAATGTTCATAAATTTGGTGAAAAATGACGCGAGAGAGGGTCAGAACACGAACACACTTGCATGTGGACCAAATTTATATGTATGAAAAGGGTGGTTTAATTTTCAAATACCAAATGCAACTTTGATGTCACACCTATCTCGCAAGGCGCACGGTATTGCTTGTCCCCTCGTGTCGGCATGAAGGGAATCCTAAGCTATGAATGCATGCCCCCCAACCGATGCTCACCTAGCAAAGTGTGAAGTAGCTAGCAGCAGCATCCCTCGTTTTGGCACGAAGGGAATCCTAAGCTATGAATGGATGCGCCCCCAACTGTGGTTCACCTAGCAAACGGTGAAGTAGCTAGCAGCCCCCCCCTCGTGTCGGCACGAAGGGAATCCTAAGCTATGAATGCATGCCCCCCCAACCGAGGCTCACCTAGCAACGTGCGAAGAAGCTAGCAGCCCTCCCTCCCTCGTGTTGGCACGAAGGGAATCCTAAGCTATGAATGGATGCCCCCCCAACCGTGGTTCACCTAGAAAAGTGCGAAGTAGCTAGCAGCCCCTCCTCGTGTCGGCATGAAGGGAATCCTAAGCTATAAATGCCCCCCAACCGAGGTTCACCTAGCAAAGTGCAAAGTAGCAGCCCCCCCCCACACACACACTTTTAGTCGGCGGGTCAGAGAGGCATCTCACCAGGATTGATCATAAACCAGACCAAGAATAATCCATCTTGGTCGTACAACCTCTCTCTTGTTGCTGGTCAAAGTGATGGTCGTCCATGCGACCCCAGATAGGCTAGCTCGCCAATAATCACACAAGTAGCTAGTCCCCCGAAGACAACCACTGCATGTGTGTGGCCCAAACATATGTATGGATAAAGTGTGTTTTTTCGTACAAAATGGAACAACTTTGATGTGGCACTGTGATTTCGAACTAGAAATCCCCACATCGAGTGAGGGTTAGGTTGATGATGCATATGTATATATGTTACACCACACTTCAAGCCGACGACGGGGATTCATGCATGCATGCGTGCATAGTATATGCGCTCAAACTTTAATTTGGTCTGAATCTCACCATGACCTATACTATGATAGCACGAACCAAATGAAGAATCCGCCATGGTAACCTATCTTTTTGTCGGTCAAGGTGATCATGGATGTCCATGCGGGCCCACGAATATATATGCTAGTCCCCTCCCACCTCTTCGACGCATACTATATACCACCATAACACAAACAAAAAAGATCCTACCTTGCTGGTCAAATTAACCTCACTACCGGTTGTTCGTCAAAGTGATGGACGACGACCTCGCGGGCCCATAGAAAGCGTCATACGCGAGTATCGAGTGTCGTGTAGGACAACCATCGACTGCATCTGGCCAAAACATGTATGTATGAAAGGGTGGTGTAATGTTTTAAATTACGAATTCACGACTCTGATGTGGCACCGGCCTGCCTAACAAAACGGCCAACCCACACGGTGGCTCACAACTTGTAGTGTACTGTGAGCCACTCACCACCCTCAGGTGCACACACCCACACACACACACCGCGAATCCACCGCAACTATGATGCATGTTAAATTAATTATCCCACGGTGAACATATATATGTTACCAAAGGAGGGATGTTTTAATTCCAAAAAATCAGAGATCATTAAGACATTTTACTACATTAATTGATTGATTTTCTACTGGTATAATGTGCAAAAATCAAATTTGAGCTACATACACACATGACGGTGCACCTAAATGGATTGCAAGAACACATGTGTCTCACTGGATGCATGTTTACTCCCCGTGCAACAAATTTCAAACAATGAGAATCTTGATTTTTAAATTCTAGTACATCCAAAACTTATTTGAAGTTCATGAAACTTATCGTGTTATCATATGGACACCAATACAAAGTTGCATTGTACTTTTTTGGTCAAATTTGAGACCAGTTTTGATGTAATCTTTATCTAATTACAAATGGGAGATTATTAATAATTGGAAACCAATATCCCAAATGGACTATTTATTCGAACCGTGAGCGTTAGACAAACAATGGATACGTGCCATGCTTCGGTTAAGAAAAAAATAAAGCGGCTTCATTAATTGTCTAAATAGAAAAACAATATATGTGCCACCACACGACCCATGTACCGTGTGAGAAGGTGTGATTTGACGGGACGCATGCGAGTAGTCCGCCGTGCAGGCAGACCAGAAGGTGTGCGTGTAGGTGTGTCAATTGACGGAGGCGTGCTCGTTGTGTAGTGTCATTGGGAGGCATGCGAGTAGCTGTGTGAAATGATAGTAGGCATGCCAGCAGTCCGGTGCGTAGGATCACCGGGAGGCGAGCCAGCGGTTTGATCATTGCTCGCCTCTCTCCCACTACTCCATATTAATGGTGCGCCCGAACGGCCGCATATAACAACCCCAAAATTGGGTTATCAATTTTTGTGCTGTTATTCCTTCCTGGCACTCATTTTCAAATCTTTCCCCGGAGTTTTGCTGGATGACTCTGAGACTTCTTGTCATTTCCAGCCTTTCAAAACCTTGCTTATGTCTTTGTCAGTGGGCAAGACCTCAGTTGCATCATCTCAAACCCTCTCAAACCCTAATTCCAAACTTTTGGAATTTAAATATGGCCTTTGTGATTACAAAGGAGCTATCATTTTCATTGATCTGTTGATCATCCCATCTGTTCCCTGAGACCCTCCTATCCTTCTAAACCTTGGATATGCAAAAATATTGTCAAGGCCCATGCAATATTTTTGAATTATGATTTATTCCTTTTCTTGCATTTCTGAGGAATAAAATCCAAAGGCATAGCTAGACATCTCCTAAATTCATGTGAATTGGTGGAGTTGATAATTATACCTTATCCAAGCTCTGGTAAACATATTGGACATAATTAAATAAGGAAAATTGCCTTTTCCTATTTAATGCCAACATTGCATTTCTGCCATTTTCTAAAGGAACTACTATTTTTATAGCAGAGAAAATTCCCACATAAATTGTGGAGCTTGTCCTTGCTATATAATCACTAGTTCCATCCTTATATCATGTTCAACACATCAAAAATTGGGCACATGATCCAATGGAAGTTTCTGCCTTCTCTGAAATTTTGCAAAGGGAGTGCCTTATTCCTAACTCCAATTGAGCTGCAATTTGAGAGGGTGATTAACATGGATAAATCACCCATGAATACGAAAGATGAGCTCAATCCATTCATCCTAGCTTCATGTGCAATTTTTCAAAGTTTTTGACCAGAATGCAACTTTGTGAAGGAAGTACCTTCATAGAGTTTCCAAATTGGATGAAACTTTGCCATCCTCGCAATTATCCCAAATCATTAGCCTCCACCCAAATTTAGCTCATTTCATTGATCTATGTGAGCACAGGAGCAGTTCTTGTTTTCTGTCCAAATTTTCAATTTGTGAAGAAGTATATTTTATATTGCTCTATTATGGATGAAAATATTTCCAAGCCTTCTCCTATCCATATAACCAACCTACCCAAGAGATTGGCTCATTTCATTGAGCCAATATTTTCCAAGATTTTTCCCAAGTTTCTGGTCAGATGTGATGCTTGTGAAACAAGTACCAATTTGGCAAATCCATTTGGTATGATCTTTTTGTAGCATCTACATATGACCAAATCAAGGGGATTTGCCAAGTGGTAGCCCAGTCCAGCACTCCTAGTGAGTGCTTCTTCTTCATTTTTTTCCTGGGCCATATTTGACAGTTGCACTATAGCTATTTTAAATACTTGCCCAAATCCCTTCCAACTTCACAGGACCGTAGTCCTTGCTTCCCTAAGCCTCCTAGACATCAAGTTTAGTACTTAAGCTCATTGTGTTGATCACAAAGATGTCGCCAAGTTTGCAATAAAAAACTTGTCGAGCTTGTTTCCCTCTGCTCCCTGCACTTCTGTCTGTGCCATCACCTCATTCTTAATGAGCCTTGGAAGGACTCCACTGCTGACAAAGTTTGGCACTAAGTAGGAGGTCAAAGCATGCAGTGCCCGTGGTGATCATGAGTGAAGTCGGCCAAATTGGTGGTCTGCACACTTTGGCCATAGTAGAGCTGCTCCGACTAGCCCTGGCTCATCCCAGCTTGTCCAACAGGTCAGCATCATTGTTGTCGTGTGTGTCAGGACCCCGACTCAATGCCACACCGATCTAGGACGTAACACCTCATATCACTTTGCGGCCTCACGTACGATATCCCCACGGGTGTCGCCTTACCTAGCCCGGGACCGTTTGCGCCTTTTGGCGCACGTATATGATAGTGTCGCTAGCATCCATATGACAAGGAGCCCCGGCTGACATGGCTAGTCCTGAACCCAAAGTGGCACTAACTTACAGGGACAGGCATATGTGACCCAGCAACGAACGTGTCGGTCATCAGCGAGTGAATCCGGGCTGTAGCAAGTGGGCTAGTAGGACTCTGGTAAACAAGGCTGTAGCAGGATAACAGGACTCCGGTAGTCATCGCGTGACATTTCCCCGTAGGGACAGACACTGGAACAAAGAAGGACACATGCCGGCTAGCCTAAGTGTTTTGGAGCAGTAGAAAGCTACCAGGGCTCAGTGGAAGCACTAGGAGACATTTCCCGGTAAGAGAGGCTACCAAGGATAAACAACTCGATAGTCAGATCCCACATATACCAAGCATTTCAATCATACACACAATACGCTCGATATGTGCAAATACAACATGGCATCACAACATGACTCTACAACTCAAATACTTTATTTAAAGGCTCAGAGAGCCATACATATGACACACACAAGTACAGGTCACACGACCCAGCATTCAAGCCATACAAACAAACAAGCCAACAGCAGAAGTAACATGTCTGAGCACAAACAACTAGAAAATAAAAGAGGCTTGAGGAAGCCTGGCTATCCTACACGGTCCATCGTGAGCTCTGGATCACCACCTGGGCTTCAGCCTACTCGTCAACATCAACGTCTATGAAGAACCCATCAGAAGGGGTTGCAGCGTCTTTTGTAAAACGTAAATTGAGCAAACATGAGTACAAAGGTACTTAGCAAGACTTACATCAGATCCTACATACATGCACATTATCAACAAGGGATGGTGGGGTTATTTCAGCAAGCCAGCTTTGACTCTTGGCTAAGCTATCTTACGAGACTCCAACTTGTAATTGTTTTGCGCACTCGAGTCCACTACACACCATTTTAATACACTACCGAGGATCCACCTCCGTCATCCTACGGAAGAGCCATCCTCGGCACTCATGCTTATCTTGAGGCTTTTAGTATTATCCATTTACTTGTCTATGAACTGTATAGGCAACCAAGTAGTCCTTTACCGCAGACGCGGCTATTCAAATAGATGATGTTAACGCTGTAGGGGTGTACTTCGTCTTACATGCTTCCACCACTTACCGCCGTTTACACGACATGTACTCGGCAACTTTCAAGCGGAAGCCCAACGTCAGTGTCGGCCACAGCCTACCTAAACACTGAAGTCTCTAGTCCAGGTTTATCTCCTATTCAGGTTCCATCCGTAGGGAGTCTGGCAAGGTTTCCACATACGGCCCTGAACGATGTGTACAGGGTTCCGCGACACCTAACGGGTGTCCGGCATGCCCGGCCACGTACCTACCGCATCACAGCCACCCCGAGGGTCAGCGCTTCCCATGGCCTCCAGTAAGCTACAAACACCAAAAACTACTTGCAACTCCTGGACAGAGGACTAGGGTGATTAAGAAGCCGAGAGGGTCCATTGGTTTCGGGCCCAATGCATGGTAGTAGCTGAATCTTAGATCACACATACAGGTCTCGGTGCTTAAGGATGGTTCTAATGAAACAACCCACCATGTACTCCTACATGGCCTCTCATCGATACCTTTACCAAATCGTGTTCAACACATCGCTCTCATTACCGACATGATCATTTCACTCTAGCCCATCCCAGATGAACCAGACCTGACACGACTCTAAGCATAGCAGGCATAGCAAGGTAGGAAACACATACACATGGCTCAATCAACTCCTACACATGCTAGTGAGTTTCATCTAGTTATTGTGGCAATGACAGGTCATGCAGAGGAAATGGGTTCAACTACCATAGCACACGACAGTTTGAATCGCATTGTCTTAAATGCAGTAAAAGAGAGCAGAAGCAAGAACATGGGATTGTATCGATATGATCAAATGGTTGGTTGCTTGCCTTGCAGGTCCGTAGACTGGTATTGCTCCTCGTTTGGATACTCGCGATACTCTTCCGGGGCAGAACCTGTCGCAGAGAGCACCGATATACAATCAACACCAAACAATGTGCAACAATATGATGCATGCATGAGACATGGCAAAATGAGTGTATTGGGCTAATGCAACTATGACCAGATGAGTTTGAGCCATTTTGAACCAAAGGTTCAAATTACAAACCCATATATGGCCCTAAATAGAGATTTATCATGTTTTGCACTAAACAGCAAGTTAACTTGTTTAAACATGCATGATACCAGTACAGATGGATAGATTGGGTTTTTCTGATCATTTTTCATATATAACACTTTGCATTTGGAGCTACAGATTAATTTCTATGAATTTTTGAAGTTTGCACTATTTTCTGGAATTTCCTGAATAAGAATAAATCCAGAAAAAGGAGTTACTGCGTCAGCATTGCATCAGCAGGTCAACAGGGGCGCCCAGGTCAAACCTGGCCAGTGGGACCCGCTAGTCAGTGCCTCTGTTAGTTATTTAAGTTAATTAGGATTAGATTAAAACTAATCCAAGTTTGACCAAATGGTAGGGCCCACATGTCAGTGACTCAGGGTAGTCAAACACGTGGTGAAACCACGCTGACTCACCGGCGTTTAGCCGCCGACGACGTCCAGACGCGGCGGAGGCTGTAGGATTTGCCCTGCGGTGACCAAATGGATGGCGGAGACCATCTACGGGTAGCTGGGGGTGAACCGCGTTGAGTGGTGGTGGTGGTTGAGCTCCAGGTTGCCTAAAACGACGCCAACCATGAGTTGTGCGGCTGCCAGAGTTTGGGTGAGGTCGAACTCGTCGTTGTTGGGCTCTTGGAGGCTCAAGGACAGCTCCTACATGGTCTACGTGACGAGGTAAACTTGTTGGACATGGTGGCATGGCTGTTAGATGGCCAGAGCATCGCAGGCGACGAGCTCAGGAGGTGGCGCGTGCGGTGCTACTTGTTGCAGTGGAAGCAGGGGTGGCAGCAAGAATGAGAGGGAGGGGAAGGGGAAGAAGCTCACGGCGAAGACGATGAGCTAGGCGGCGCGGCCGGGGATGAACTGCTGCGACAGTGATGGCGAAGGGGATCTCCGGCGGTGGCGGAGTCGGGCGAGGTTATTGCAGTGGCTTCGGGGCAAGCGAGCGCTCGGGGCTCGTCCTGCTCGATGGAGAAGACGACGGCGAAGCTGCTGGACACGGTGAGGCGGCACAGAGATGGCAGGGGCTACATCTACGACGACGAGGTGGCAGTGGCTGCGTCGGCCATGGGGGAGGGCAGCGAGGGAGAGGCGATGGGGGCGAATGGACGTGTCCAGGGGGTCAAGGGGGCGACGTGGAGGTCATACAGCTCGTCTGGGGTGAAGCGGCAAGCAGGTGGCGCCGTGGTGAGCTCGCGCTCGTCGGCGTCACCTCCCTGCCTGCCTGGCGGGGACGAAGCAGCTGGCTGGCATGGTCCAACACAGTGTTGGGCTGCCAGGTGGGCTGGGTGGTGGGTTCGGCCAGGTAAGTGGGTTTTTCCATTTATTTATGTTTTGTTTTATTTCTGTAGGTTTGTAGCATTTCTAAAAATACTTAGGCATCTTCAAAAATCACCAAACTGCATATGGCCACGGTTTGGAATATATCCAACATGGAAGATTTTAGTTTAGGATTACTAGCAAATAGGCCCGTGCGTTGCCACGGAAGAAAAAGAATAAGATTATGCAAATTATGTCAGGATGAGATACAGACTTTTAAAATGTCACTTCATAAAGTACATCAAAATCATGTCATGATGAGATAAGAGACTTCAAAAAGTCATTTCAAAAACTGAAAATGTGATGGTCTCATGACGACTTTATTACCTAAGGCGTCACGACGAAATGTTTTTTGGCTGAGGCTGTATTGATAGACCCAGCCTAAGGTAGACTGATGAATGATATGTCTCACCTTGACCTAGCGTCATGGTGTTTTTCATGACTAGTAAAACTATAGTACCACAATAAACATAGATATGTACGAAAGTAAATTAGACATTTAGTCATTTCATATATCTTACAAAAACTAACCCTTGGAAAATGTGTCAAATTTTTTGGGCTCAACGTTGTAAAGAACATAGAAACCTTTTTACCCGATGTGCGATGGACTAAGCAAATAATAAAACAACCTCTCTAGATCCGCTCAAAATGTTTATATGTAAGCGATGGTTTGTTTTATTCATTATTTATGTATCTGTTTCAATGGATCTGTTTGATTTTTGTGATCCTTTTCTAAAATTTCATGGTCATTTTTTCCAATTCCCGAAAGCGTGTTGAATACACAAGGATTTTCAAAGAATAATGAACATTATTTTATTTCCTGAACATATTTTTTGAAATCGAGATTTTTTTTTCATGGTATGCAAACAATTTTTTAAAAAATTGCAAACGTTTTGATTTCCCGACCATTTTCAGAATTCATGGAAATTTTATGATTTCTCAAAAAAAATCAAAGCTCACAACCTTTTAAATTTTGAAATCCCGAATTAATTTAAAGACCAGAAAACAAAAACAAAAACATAAATGAGAAAAAAAGGCAAAAAACGAAATGAAAACATGACTTTTTTAAATCACGAACATTTTATGCTTTCCAGAACATTTTTTGAATTTACAAATGTTTTATATTTCGTAAAAAAACGCGCAAACTTTTGAATTTTTGGAAATCCCTAATAATTAATTTATAGAAGGAAAAACACAAAACAGAAATGATAAACGTATAAGCAAACCGCAAACTGAAAAAAAACAGAGGCATGGGCCGGCCCATTAACGCGGGGGAGAGGGGGGAGGGTTCGCAAAAAAGAGAGAAAATGGGGTGGAACTTGGGATCGAACACAGGTCTCCTACCTGGAGGACCAGGGCTTTAGCTGCTACGCTACTCCTTCGGTTTTGTTTTATGAGGATATTTCCCTATAAGAACCAAATTCAACAGGACTTTGAGAAAACCGAACCGTTTTGTTCACTTATGGGTGGCATGGTGGGTAATTTGTATCAACTTCGGGGGTAATTCTAATGACATACGACCAGAAACACTATTTGCTTTATTATTAGGGAAAGATTTGAGCATTTGAAATATTTTATAGTATTTAAATGCCCAAATTCAAATAACTAATGATTTAATCCAGTGACCTTAGGATGACCTAGAAATTTGTGCACCAGTTTTGGCAGTGGTTTAAGACCAAGGCAAAGATGATGAACATTTTAGAAGGGCATTTCAGGTTCATTGAAAATATTTTTAGTAAACCCTAGTTGGTTTCAGGGGGTGCTGGGGGTTCTGTCATCCTGATTTAAAGTTTCTGATGAAAGATAAACATGATGCAAGCACTCTAGTGCATGAACTAGCTAGGGTGTGACAACTCACCCCCACTCAGAAAAATCTCGTCACGAGATTTAGGCTCCTCCGGAAAGAAGGCGGGATATTCAAGTCAAAGACGATCCTCCCTTTCCCAAGATGCTTCTTTCTCGGAATGGTGTGACCATTGAACCTTGAGAAACTTGATGTTATGGCGTCGAGTGGTACGCTTGGCTTGATCGAGGATACGAATGGGGTATTCTCAATACGTGAGGTCATCTTGAAGATCAAGCGTTTTGTGGTCCACTCCACGGATAGGATCCGAGAAGCAATGGCTGAGTTGAGAAACGTGGAAGACGTCGTGGACTCTGGAGAGGTGCGGAGGTAGTTCCAATTGGTAGGCAACTTCTCCTTGTTTGGCAAGAATGCGAAAGGGTCCAATGTTGCAAGGAGCCAATTTTCCTTTGATACCGAAGCGATGGGTTCCCTTCAGAGGAGTAACCCGAAGGTAAGCCTTCTTGTCAACCTCAAAAGTCATAGCCTTATGTTTACGATCATATTGGCTCTTTTGACGAGATTGGGCTGTTTTCAACTTTTCACGAACGATGCGAACTTGCTCTTCTGCTCCCTGGATCATGTCCATGCCAAACAATTGTATTTCCCTGGTTTCTGACCAGTTAAGTGGCGTTCGACACCTTCTCCCATAGAGAACTTCAAAAGGAGCTTTGCCCAAGCTAGATTGATAGTTGTTCTTATAAGCAAATTCGGCAAATGGAAGGCATTTCTCCCAATCCATCCCAAATGAGATAACAGAAGCTTGAAGCATGTCTTCTAGAATCTGGTTGACGCGTTCTACTTGACCACTTGACTGAGGGTGAAAGGCGGTGTTGAAGGAAAGATGGGTTCCCATAGCATTTTGGAAACTTTCCCAAAATCGAGAGGTGAAGAGACTTCCACGATCCGAGTTGATTTCCAATGGAACACTATGGAGAGACACTATTCGGGAGATATACATGTCTGCTAGCTTACTAGCGGTTATACTCTCGCGAACAGGCAAGAAATGGGCCACTTTGGAAAGACTATCGATAACAACGAAGATAGTGTTATTCCCTCTCTTGGTCCTAGGAAAACCGGTAATGAAATCCGTACCAATTTTATCCCATTTCCATTCAGGAATAGCTAAAGGTTGAAGGGTGCCAGCAAGCTGTTGATGCTCTGCTTTTACACGACGACAAATGTCGCTGTTAGCAATATACTGAGCAATTTCTCTCTTCATCCCAGTCCACCAGAACCTCTGGCGTAGGTCCTGGTACATCTTGGTACTTCCGGGATGAATGGTGAGAGGATATTCATGAGCCTCCTTAAGGATCAACTATCGTAGATGCTGGTTCTTGGGAACCACTAAACGGTTCTCAATGTACACAACACCTTGATCGTTTATAGAGAAACATTTAGCATCTCCGCTAGCAGCGTTCTCCCTTTATCTCGCTTTTGGGCAGCGATGATTTGATCCGTAAGATTAGGTTTCGCCACCAGGGTGGAAAGGAATCCTTGAGAAACAATGAGAAGGTTAAGCTTTCGAAATTCCTCATGGAGAAGCGGTTGACTTTGTTGTAACATCAGATTGTTACAATAAGATTTATGAGTTAGTGCATCAGCCATGACATTGGCTTTTCCTGGGGTGTAAGTTATCGCTAAGTCGAAATCTGTGATCAACTCGACCCAATGTCTTCGCCTGAGTTTCAAATCCGGTTGGGTGAATATATAATTCAGACTTTGGTGATCGGTGAAGATTTCGCAACGATTACCCAGAAGGTAATGTCGCCAAGTTTTGAGTGCATGGACTACAGCTGCAAGCTCTAGATCATGAGTAGGATAATTTTCCTCATGTGGATGCAATTGTCGTGAAGCATAGGCAATTACGTGATGATCTTGCATGAGAATGCAACCTAGTCCTTGTCGCGAGGCGTCACAATAGATAACAAAGTCCTTGGAGAAATCTGGTGGTACCAGTACTGTCGTGGAATTGTCACGGCAGATGTCCTTAGTGTGAGGACTTAGTCGCTAGGCCAACTTATCTATGCGGTAGCTTGAGAGGGGTTGGGCGGAATCGAGAGACGCATAGCGGATCAACACACAAGACAAGGGTTTAGACAGCTTCGGGCCCCGGGAAACATCATCCGGTAACAACCCGACATGCTGTTTGTGGCTAGGTCTCATTATGATCATGAGGGAGTCGCCGTTAAGCCGGCTCTTTGTGTCTAGCCCTAGAGATTGTTCTTGTTGCTTGTCCCTCTTTGGGGTGCCTTGCCCCTCCTTATATAAGTTAGAGGGGCGGGTTACATGTGGAGTACAAATAGGATTAGGACTAGTCTATCTTCTACTACAAGTCGGGTACAAGTCCAGGTCTTGATTTCTTGTAAGGGAGATATTCCTCACGCCTTTCCTCTTAAGCCGGCCTACCATAACGTAAGCCGGCCTTCTAGGCCTTGAGCCTCCTGGTCCCCCGGGTCTTGTCACTCCTATGATCCACTTGCCAGGTCACCCATAAGCCGCCAGGATCGGGCGGGTCACTTAGTGTGTCGTCCAGTCAGGGCGGGTCATTAGTGAGTCGCCAAGTCCGGCTGGGTTATACTTCCGGCCGGGTTACACCGTGGGGTATATCCCCGACATTAGCCCCCAAGTTTAGCTTGGATTTATCCATGGTAAACTTATGCTGCAAAATAAACACAAAAACAAATTTGACAGGTTGTGCTCCGGGTTAATAATTCTTGTAAACCGGCACCTGAACATCCTTAAATCCTTGTCATTTCCTTCTTCTAGAAAATCCGGGTCAATAGACCAGCTTCACAATCAATTTGCTTGTAGAAGAAATATTGTAAACAAATAATCCATTTGAGTCGGCTTCCAAAGCGCCGGCTTGAAAAATATAGATCTTGAAATACTCATCTAATTTTCAACCGGCTTAAAGATGTAGATCTTGCCGAGTTATAATTTCCAAAATCATCGGGTTATAAAAGACTGATGATGTCGACCCATAATTGTTGTTGACACCGGGTCATGTAATTGATCTTCCTAATTTACTCAAAGCTGAGAATTTGAAGATGTCCCTTCTTTATATGCATAATACCTGTAGCCCCCAAGTCTTAAGAGGAGAACATAGTGATAACTTAAGACTTGCTTCAATATAAGTGTTGCAACCTTGAAGAAATTCGGGTTATTCATCTCAATCATTAGTCATAAACTGAATATTCCACATATGTAGCCCCCAAGTGCCGGGTTGTCATGCTTGCAGAAACCTGGGACTTGTAATTGCCTTATGCTCATAAAAACTTCAACCAGTATAGCCCCCAAGGGGGTCATTATGCAATAATGAGCAGGGACTTTGTAAATAATTCATTAATAATAACATCATATGATGTAATATCCACCATGGGGCTTGAACCCACGTCCATAAGGTTAAGAGTTTTGTAATTTACCAACTGAGTAGTGGATCTCTTAATGTACTAGACTGACGCTTGTGTACCTTGAATTTTCGATGGGAGCAATTGGTAGCCCCCAAGGGCCGGCTCATTTAAAATGTGATGAGTCGGGTCTTCAATAAGTTGAGCAAAAATTGACTTTGCATTAGCCCCCAAGCGCCATGGTGCATGCTGGCAGTGACATGGGACTTGTATATTCGATGTAATCTCAATTTGAACAATGTAGCCCCCAAGTGCCGGGTCGTAAGCCTGCAGCGACTCAGGACTATTCCTTCCATTGTAGAATAAATCATATCCATTAATAAAATAATAGCCATTGCGCTGAAGCGACCTTGAAGACCTCCATCATAATATTGGCTATTGATAACCATAATAAGAATCCATCCATGTTGACTATTAAGGATTTGAATAATGTAATCTGGTATGAAAACCTCAATCATTCAATATCATCATGAAAATCCAGCCACTTTTGGCTATTAAAGATTTGAATACCTCATCGGTTGACAAGTAAATCCCGAGTTTAAATACCTGGCGGCTCTTGGTCGATGACGACTTAATGCGCATTCATTGTAAGCTGGAATTTTTGTAACCCGGTGGCCTATAGCCCTTGAGAAAATCAATAATTGATAACCCTTTTGAGACACCAATTTCAGTGACGAGCTTGGATTGAAGCATTTATATAAGTCATAGTTCTGCAAATCCTGCATAGTTTAAACAACATATCCCCTGGCGACTTAACGTCAAGAGCCAGGGCGGGTAACCACCCAAATGTAGTCTTATCCTGCACACAAGTAGATCACAAGATCCCTATGATCCTTTGATGATACCACCGGTTTATGTGACCCGGACAGTGAAGTTGATAACTCAACTCTGTAAGAGCTGGCACATATGATATTTGTTATGTGCTGACAACTTTATTGATCAAGGTTTAAGCCGGTGGAATCAAAGCCACTCCCTAGATGCTTTCAAATATGATAAAAAAAAGTCTCAAGACAAAGTCAAATAACTGCGATTGCAAAAAACTATAGAAGAAACAGACAAAATTTTGAGGCTTCTGATTTGAATACGATCAGTAAACCGTTCCAAAGGGGTTAAGCTAAGATTCGAATACGATCATATAGCCCCCAGTGGCTTTGACGATGCCGATCAAGAGGGTATCGACAGCTATGTTCTCTTTGGTTCGAATACGACCTATGTTTAAACAGGAAGCCCCCAAATGACTTTAAGAGTTGTTTAGCGACGCTGATTCGAATACGATCCACGTCGATTCCCAAAGGGGTTGAGCTATGATTCGGATACGATCAAGAAGCCCCCAAGTGGGTTCGGCAGTTTGCCAATCAAAAGGGTATTGACAGCTATGTTCTCTTTGGTTCGAATATGACCTATGTTTGAACAGGAAGCCCCCAAGGGACCATATAAGTTTTGGCATTGCGCCGATCACGAGGGTACTGATAGCTATGCCCGATGAGCAGGAAGACCCCAAGTGACTATAATAAGATAAGCCGTAAGGCAGGATACCTATGTTTGAACCGCGCATCATGGCAGCAAGTTCTTTTTGGCACCTTTTAATCTTTCTGAGAACTCGAACTTGCGAGTGATTAATTCTTTTTGAACCGGAAGTTTAAACCGGATTTGAAAGCTTCAAAATCTTGTGAGAGATAAATTTACCTTGAACCGGATTTGAGAGCTTCAAAGCCTTGCAGTAAATAAATTTCCCTTGAAACGGTTTTTAAACCAGATATTGAGAGTGTCAGTGCTTTGTCGGAGAGAGATGTCTCTTGAACCGGATTTTAAACCGGAGTCCTTCTTTTTAAGCCGGAAATTTTCTCACGGCCTTTAAATTTTTCACCAATATAGCGGTAGCCTCTGGAACCGGGTTACCTTCCCTCCAATAACCCGGAGTTCTTGAATCCATTGAAACCGGCTAATTTTGCCGGGCCATACCATTGTAGCCCCCGAGTCTCAAGATGACTCGAAGAGTTGGCTTGAGATTCTCCATATTTGACCATAGCAGAAGGTGTATATCATTGGCGTTGATAACGCGATGTGAATCCACAGAAGGTTGAGGTGACTGCTGCGGGTTATAAATGATCCCGTATGAACTGTGTCAGCAACTCGGCCAATGGTTCCTTCCAACTGGTGATTTGAAATTAACCAAACCGCAGTGGCGGCGACTTGTGCGCCTGCCCATTAAGCCATCCAGTGCAGACGGCGGATGATAATACATGATAACTTGCCTCCAATTTGTTGGAAGAAAACCGGGCTTCCCAAGTAGTGACTTGCTCATACTAAATAAACAACTCATGCAGACAGGTGCGGCCCGGTGTGTTGATGTAGACCGGGCCGCGAGAGACGGTCGGTAAAGACGACCGCAATATCTGAGGCGGCACAGACAGATAAAAACGGCCGTGGCGTTGTAAGCCGGTGCGGACGGGTAAGTTGCCCTCCTTGTTGTAAGCCGGCGTGGTCGCGAGAGACGGCCACGGCGTTGTAAGCCGGCGCGGTCGCGAGAGACGGCCACGGCATTGTAAACCGGTGCGGGAGTCCGTTGAGTAACAATGACTACCTGTGCACAAAGATGTTGGCGTGCCTCCATCTTGTGGTATAATGTCACTTTTTGTCATAAATAATTGCCCTGCATAAACAATATTGCAGACCAAGGCAAAGATAAACTTGTTCTTTAACAAAAATAATATGTGTTAATAACACAAACTTGGATGAATATCACCTGATTCGCCCGGACAACAGATGAGTCGGCCGCGGCACTGTAAGCCGGCACGGACGGGCGAGTTAATATAACCGGGCCACAGAGGATGGTGACTTTGCGCACGTTCATTCACTGGGCAGTATGACACGGACGAAACCCCGGTGCAGAACATTGCCATCGCTCGCTCCATACCCACAATATAACACCTCATTCGTAATGAACAATTGTCCTGCATCAAAAAATATTGCAAGCCAAAGTATTTGTTCTTTTAAAGAAAGCAATATGTAATATAAAAACATATTGGATGGATTTCACCTGATACGTCAGGCCAGTAGTTATCCACCGTAGAGTTGATGATCACCGCGGTGAAGCTGAAATTAATCACGGGTGAACCGGCCGTGGCATTGTAAACTAGAGCGGACGGGTGGGTCAATCGCAGGCGCGGTAAACTTAATGGACGGGTAAGTCAGCCTTATTGTGTTGATGTAGACCGAACCGCCGGGGCAGTGGTTTGCACGCGTCCGCTGAACAAATTGACATAGCGTTGATGTAGACGCAACCTCCACTAACAACACGCAAGGACCGGGTCACACTTTGGCCATGAGTTAAGCTGACCTGATATTTTTATCTGACGATCGAAGACTCTAAGCTAGAGTAGCAGACGCATTTTGTTCTTCTATCAGTCTTGTTTTGGACAGACAAGTAGAGATAAGCATCACTAGCATATGTTACTAATTAATCCATCACTTGATCAGTCTCATCCTTCACGTGATGGATGATGGTCCTTCCTGGAAACTGCACCGTGTGTAAAAACAACTATGGGTGCTAGTAAACATGTTAATCGGTGTTTCCAGGGCCATGGGTGCTGATGCGACCCTTCTTGTGCTGTTTTCTTGTGCCCATAGCAATTGCCAGAGGGAAATAACTGTTACTGCCAAAATCATACTTCGCTTGATTTGCATGATATATTTGGTTGATGATAAGCCAAAGCACTTGTTTGTCGTGGTAACTGCCAGATGGGCTGCTTAATCGTCTGTCATGGTCACTTAATTAGGACCAGTGATGCTAGTATATTTCTTCTTCCTTGATGGATGGACTAGCACTAGGATGGTTCAAAGACTGGATTGATTGATTGACTGCAGAAGTCACTGAAAGAACACGCACAATCTGTCGTCCAGGTTGTATAAAAGTTTGGTTCGGTCAGACCATGCATCCATTACTTCATATTGATTCTGCTATGTTGAACCGGGAAATGTACGCAGTGCCATGATGATGGTAAGTTGACGACTTGGCGACGGAGACCCGTAGTGCCGCAGACTTGCAGTGTTGGGCACTAAGGCAGAAACAGCGGCGACCCGGCCATGGAAATAGGCAGCGCGACGGGTCAGTGCATGGAGAGCCGGCGCAGTTACTCACCGCGAAGGTCGACGGCTCAAAGAGACACGAAGCCAAAGCAGCCGACTTGATGAAGGAGCACCGCGGAAGATGGGGACCCAGCGGCCCAAGGCCGCAGCCATGCACAGCAGAGGTAAGAGCCGCTCCGGCGAGGGCGGTTAACACGGAGGCCCGGCACTATGGTTTGAAGTGGCGGCTCGTGGTGACGAGTCATGCAAAGATGGCGGCAGGCCGGCTCTCCGACGGTGGCCTAGGGCCACGGCGACTTGTGGCAACGACAGTCGGGTCGCAAAGGCGAGGACAGACAGGAGTGACGCCGAGTCGGAACGGCTCGGGGCGGAGGCCACTCGGAGTCAGAGCCCGGGCACGAGTCGGCCGCGGCGACTCAAAGGAGGCGCGATCCATGGTTTGCAGAGAGCGGAGCTGGCGACTTGGCGGCTCGAACCTACCGCAGCAAAGCAGCGCGGCGGCTCGTGGGCGGCGATTTGGAGCTGAAGGTGAGGTAGCGGTCTTGGCACGGACGTCCGCCCGCCTTGGGAGCAATGGCGGTTTCGGATTGAGAGCAGTCCAGCGAGGAGAGGCGAAGGACGGGAGCGGAAAGGCCTGGATGAGTAGGTCTCAAGTTTGATGTGGATTTCAATCAAACACAGGCCCCAGCTCCGCTCCCCCTCCGCGCCTGCGCCGGCTGCCACTCCGGCCCCGGCGGCCACCTCCCCCATGGCGAGTCGCGTCCAGCTTTCGGGCTCCACCTCGGCCTCCTCTGGCTCCTCCCTTCCCCCCGGCGGGGCGCCCCCCTCGCCGCCGCCGCTCTCTCCGGCTGTGGATCCCGCCCCCCGCCTCCGCTCCATTATCGTGGCCCCGTCCCCCCCGCCGCTGCCACAGGCCAACCCGGTGGCGGACCCCTCCGGCGCACCTTGGAGGCTGGTCAGGAACCGCAAGGACCGTCGCTCCCTTGGTTCCCGTCCAAGATCGGCGGGGCTTCTCTCCTCCCGGCCTCCGCGCTCCGCCATCCCGTCCTCCCTCCATGGCTGCTGCTATAACTGCGGCGAGGACGACGGCCACATCTCGCGCAACTGCACCAATCCGACCAAGTGTGTGCGCTGCGGGGGACTCAATCACATCTCCCGTGGCTGCACTCGACCGCGGAGTCCGTCGGGCACGCCACAAGCGCGGCCAGCTCCCGCGCTGCGCATGCAGGGTCCTTCGTCTGACACTCTGCCCCCGCCACCCGCTGGGCCGCCGCCGCCGGGCGCGGTGAGGTTCGGTGCGGCCCCACCCGCCTCCACGGCCGCGCCCTCCGTCCTCCCGCCCCCGCCCCTGGGCCACCCTCCGGCCGGGGCACTCCGGGCCGGCCGTTCGTGGGCGCAGGTGGCCAGCGTCGCCTCGGCTCCCTCCGTGCGGAGCGTGGCCGGTCCGGGCTTTTCGGTGCCGTTCGCGCCGGGGTCACCGCTTCGCTCCGTCGCGGAGCCGGTGGTGGACTGCTGCTTCCTTGAGAGAGCGGCCGACATTGACGTGTTGGAGGAGGAGCTGTCTCGGGCGGTGGTGGTGTCCGTCTCGGCGGCAAACCAGGTCGTGGACCTCGCCGCGGCGGCTCTGACGCTCCATGCAGAATTCGACCTCGGGCCACTTGACATGTCCATTCGGGACTTCTTTCCCCAGGATTTTCTCGTTCTGTGCAAGACCTCGGCTACGCGGGACCGGATGGTGTCCAGGGGACATGCCGATGCGCCGCAGTTCTCTCTGCTGCTGCGGCCTTGGCTCCAGCAAGACAGGGCGACGGGCATAACAATGCCGTTCTTGGTGCAGCTCTCTCTGGTGGGCGTTCCGGCGAACGTGTGGACTAGGCGCACGGCGGATGTGCTGCTGCGCGACCTTGGCACGGTGGTGAAGGTGGTCGATTGGACGACGCGCCGCGATGACATGGCCGGGTTTCGCGTCTGGTTGAGGACGGATGACCCGGCACGGGTTCCGCCCCGGCGCATCCTCGTCGTGGAGGAGCCGGCTCGGCGTGGGGCGGATGACGGTGGAGTGGATGCCCTTTGGTACCCAATCGACATCTTTCTGGATTCCGAGCCGGTCAGAGTTGGGCGGCCAGATCCTCCGCCGCCGCCGCCGCAGGACAGGGACGATGCTGAGTTCAGCGAGGACACTCCGGACGGCCCGCGTCGACAACCTCCTGCTGTTGTCCATCGCGGGGCGAACCCTGCGCCGGCCACTCTGCCTGTTCGCTTCGACGGTCGGTCGGCGCCGCCCTCCAAGCAGAGGCCTGCCTCGCCGGCGGGGTTGACGGTGGCGGTTCAAAATTCAGAGGTGGTTGCGGATCTCGCGCGCACTGGTGGTCGTGCTGGCGTCACAGTGGGGCATGAGCATGACGCCCAAAGTGTGCTTGGGTTGGTGTATGGGGGCCCGACAATGGGCATGCAAAGCAGTGCACGGATTCTGCACGTTCAAGAGGAGAGCCGCGCGGGACCTGCGTCCAGTCGTGGTTTGGCCTCCCCCTGCGGAAGGGACCCACGCGCCGGCCAAGTGGAGGTGGGGTCTCCTGCCTCGGTGATGCTGCCGCGGTGGCGTGGTTCTTGCGCGCAGCAGATCGTGGCCAATGAGAGCGCGCAGTTTGTTGCAGCCAATGCGAACGCCACCCCGGATCGGGCCCAGTCGGCCATGGAGTTTCGCGTCAGGACAATCGAGCTGTCCGCATCGGCAGGGGACCGCCACTCGCAACCTCCCATGCCACCAAGGGTGGAGCCGGATTGGTCGCTGGACATGCAGCCACACAACAGGCCAAAGGAATCCGCGCCAGAAGATCAGTTGGGATTGGGGGAGGGACCGGCTCCCATGCAGAGACCGGATCCCATGCAGCTACCGTCTCCCTCATCTAATCTCCAGCTGGGCTCGGAGGAAGCCACCAGTGCGCTTCGGGTGGGTCAAGTACACGATATGGATACTTTCCTGGTCAGCCTGTCTGAGGAGGCGAACGCCTTGACGCAAGCAGAACCGAGGGGTAGCCCGATGCTAGCTACTCAAACGGCGGCATGCGCTCGTTTGGATGCATTCTACGCTCGTGTCCAGAGGGCTTTGTCTCCCATTCTTGCAACCCCAGCAACACGCGCTCCCCTGGCGAGACAACCACGGCAGCGGAAGCAAGTTGCCCTGACCACGCCCAGGCGCGGCGTGCGTTTGGCGAGAGGAAGGGCCAATGGCTCGGTGGCTTCGAAACAGCAGCAAGTGATTATACGAAAGCTTTGTTTGGCGCATGAAGGCGACACAATCGGCGACGAGGCATTGCAAGCATACATCCGTTTGTTCGAGCAGCCCTTGAATGACACCCACATAGCGGCAGTACTAGCACTGTTCGGATGGGAGCCCTCGTCCCTTCCGATGGAGGATATGGTAGATGAGGTGAGGGCATAGCGCCTTCGCCTTTGTGGTTTTCGTGGGCTGTTTCTATGGTTGTGCAACCAATGAAAGTGCTTGTGTGGAACGTCCGCGGACTTAACTCCCCGGCGAGGCGTCTTTCTATCTTCCAAGTGGTGGCTTCGATCGACCCTAGTATCGTGTGCATTCAAGAGACTAAGATGGAGAGTGTAATGCAGGAAATTGTCACTCAGTGCCTTGGTAATAAATTTGAGTGTTTCTACTTCCTCCCTTGTGCAGCCCGTGGGATCGTATGCTGGGATGTGCGGAGGCATTTTGTTGGCCTGGGACCCGCTAGTGGTCACGCTGTCTAACCATCATCGTTCGAACAACACCTTGTCCGCCCTTGTGCAGCCCTTGGGGGCGCCATTTTGGTGGTTTACAGGTGTCTATGGGCCGTCATCGGAGGATGCGGCCAAGGTAGAATTTTTACGCGAGTTGGTGGAGGTACGAGAGCTTTTGGCTGGCCCATGGATGTTGGCTGGCGATTTTAACCTTATTGTCAGCCCGGAGGACAAGAATAACGACTCCGTCAACCGTCGCATGATTAGTCGCGATTAGTCGCTTCCGGTCCAAACTTAACCGGTTGGAGCTCAAGGAGGTATACTTGAACGGACGCCGCTATACGTGGTCAAATGAGAGGTCCAGGGTGACCTTGGAACGAATTGATCACGTCTTCGGGACGAACTGCTGGGAGGATCTTTACCCCTCTTGCCTCTTAACGGCATTGAGCTCGGCGGTATCGGATCATTGTCCGCTTCTGGTGGATTTGCATGCTGATTTCCAATTCGGGAGGCGCTTTAAGTTTGAATCTTTCTGGCCTAAAGCCCCGGGCTTTATGCAAACGGTGCAAGACGCGTGGCATTCCGTCCCATCATAGGGTAACCCCTATGTGGTGCTGAATAATAAACTGCGGACCACCGCAAAGCATCTCCAAAGATGGAGTGATAAGTGGATTGGCAATATTCGCATGCAAATAGCCATTGCCCTGGAGCTAATCCTTAGGCTAGATGTGGCCATGGAGTCCAGGGAGCTGAGCCGGGCGGAGTTTGAACTTCGCAAGTTTCTCAAGAGGAAACTTCTTGGGCTTTCCTCCCTCCAACGCACGATTGCAAGGCAGCGCTCTAGGCTGCTGCACCTAAAGGAGGGAGATGCAAACACTGAGTTCTTTCATCGGCAGGCGAGGCATCGACAACGCAAAAATGTGATCATGTCGCTCCGGCACAACAACGAGGTGATAACGGGCCAAGAGAATATTGCGGAGGTGGTGGATGCTTACTATGGGGCCCTGTTTGGTTCCGCGAGGGGACGCCAGCATACGATTGACTTAGACGAGCTATGTTTGCCCTCCTTGGACCTACACCACTTGGAAGTGCCGTTCACGGAGGACGAGGTATTTTCTGTGATCAAAACCATGCCTATGGATAAGGCGCCCGGGCCGAACGGGTTTACGACCAGGTTTTACGCATCCTGTTGGAGCATCATCAAGGAAGATCTTATGAAGGCTTTCTCTGCCTTCTACCGTGGGGACACGCGAGGTTTACCGGCACTAAACAAAGCCCTGGTAACCCTGCTGCCTAAGAAGTATGGTGCTGAGGAGTTGAAGGATTACCGTCCGGTCAGTCTGGTACATGGCGCGGCAAAGATCTTCGACAAGGTTTTGGCCTGCCGACTCACGAGCGAGCTGCCGCACTTGGTGGGCCAACACCAAAGTGCCTTTGTCAAGGGCCGATTCCTCCATGATAATTTCATGCTCGCCAAATGCACGGCTCGACGTCTCCACGCCTTAAAGCAACCGGCCGTGATGGTGAAATTGGATATCTCAAAGGTTTTCAACACGGTCCAGTGGCCCTTTCTTCTCGAAGTTCTGCAACGCATGGGTTTCGGCGCATGGTGTATATCTTGGATAGTGGGACTCCTCTCCACGTCGTCCACCCGCATCATGGTAAATGGAGTGCCCGGGGCCCCGATCTTCAATTGCTGCAGGCTCCGCCAAGGAGGCCCGTTATCGCCGATGCTCTTCATTCTTATTATGGAGCCACTGCACTGTCTCTTCAAGTTGGCCTCCGAGCTCGGCATTCTGACTCCATTGGCGCGCACGGGTCTTGAGCACCGTTTGTCCATCTTCGCGGATGATGTGATCGTCTTCATCAAACCGGTGGACCTTGAGCTAACTACCACTTCAAGGATCTTGCAAATGTATGGCATGGCGTCTGGCCTTCGGGTAAATATGCAAAAAACCTCGGCCATGCCCATACGATGCTTGGAGGATGAGGTGGCGCGCGTGGAAGGTATCCTTGGATGCAGTATTGGATCATTCCCATGCAAATACCTAGGCCTCCCCCTATGTCTGAAGAAACCCTCAGCGGCACAACTAAGCGGATTGGTGGAGACGCTGGCAACTCGTCTGCCCACCTGGAAGGCGGCAACCCTACCCAAAAGTGGCAGACTCATTCTGGTCCTCTCAGCGCTATGCTCGATCCCTCTGCAGGCGATGATTGTGCTGGACCTACCCATCAAGACGATAGCGGCCATGAACAAGATAATCAGAGGGTTCCTATGGTGTGGCAAAGCTCAAGCTAATGGAGGGCACTGCTCTGTGGCTTGGGAGGAGGTGTGCACACCACGCTGGGCAGGAGGCCTGGGTATACCGAGCCTTAGGTGGCTAAATGTTGCAATGCAAGCTCGTTGGGCTTGGTTGCATCGTGTGGACCGGGATCGTCCTTGGGCAGAGTTCAAGTTTTCCCTCCCCAAGGCTTCTCTTGCGGTGGTTGCAGCAGCCACCAAGGTGACAGTAGGGAATGGCAAAGATGCCCTCTTTTGGGAAGACCGCTGGCTACATGGCGCGAGGATTCAGGAGTTTGCACCCGGCATATATGATAGAGTAAGGAAGCGAGTAAAGGACACATGGACAGTTTACGAGACCATCACGCTAGGGTCTTGGATTCGCGACATCAGCCCTGACATGGCTTACGAAACCTCATGGAGTACCTCGAGACCTGGCAGAGATTGCAAGGGATACAGCTCCAGGAACACACCCCTGACTCCATAGTTTGGGCTTGGGAACCGAACGGCCAATTCTCGGTCCGTTCTGCCTACGCTGCACAGTTTGCTGGCAGGGAGGTGGCGCCTGCGGCAGACTTTTGTTGGAAATCTAGGGAACCTCTCAAGTGCCGCTTCTTCACCTGGCTGGCCATGAGGAACAGATGCTGGACTTCGGATTGACTGGCCCGACGCGGCCTCCCGCACCAGGATGCATGCCCATTTTGTGACGAAGAGGAGGAAACCATAGACCACATTCTTCTAACATGTGTGTTCGCCAGGACTGTCTGGAGAACCCTGTGCTCAGCCCTTGGGAAACCGCAGTGGGCACCAACAACCCTTAAGGAGTGGTGTGTTGCAAGAACGTCAGGCGTGCACAAGCCGAAGGAGTTGAGGGCTCTTCTTACTCTCGGCCTTTGGGAGCTTTGGAAACACATGAATGCGGTTGTCTTCGATGGCTCCTCTCCATCACTAGAGGTGGTCATTAGGCGCGTCGTCGCGGAGGGTAGAGCTTGGCAGCACGCGGGCCTGTTGAAAGGTGAAGTAGACAGCACGCTTCAGCTTCTAGCAGGGTGGGCAAGCAGCGAGTAGTCGGGTTAGTTGTTGTGTAGGTGGACTGTCGGCCGCGCTGTGTGCTGATGTGATGTTATGTAGCATTTAAATCTTTGTAACATCAACGGTGGCTGGGATTCTTCCCCCCTTCTTCTTCTATATAGATGATACGCACACTCGTGCGTATTCGAGAAAGAAAGGCCTGGATGGCCCGAGTGCGATGGAGACGGCGTCTCAGCAGAGAAATACAGTGAGGCCGGTGGAGGCGGCTCACGGTCGAGGCCAGCAAACCGATGAGGCCAGTCTGCGGTGGCAGAAGCCGGCAATAGTGAAGTTGGACGGCGAGTCACAGCCATGGAGGCTGAGTCCATGTCCACCCTTGGGTCTTCCTCCGGGTCGTGGCCGGTTTCAAGGCCGAGTCCAATTCCTGTTTTCTTGTCGTATGGAACAATCGCAGCTTTTCCTTACATGCACCCATCGTAGTAGTACGCATGAATCAGTAGGGTTTGGTGGATTGGCACTGCTGCTTTTCGATTTGACCATAAATCGTCGGTACGGATCGGATCTGCAATGAAAAATTCCCTAGCCTCAAGAACATGCTCCAAAAATTGACCTGGCGTCGGATCACCGGATCGTAAGTACGTGCCACGGCACGCAACCCTAACTTATGATGTAGATCTTTTCAAACCGGCTCTTCTTCATCCAGAAAGTTGAGAGCTCCTCGATCCCTAGGAGAGATCCCTCCAAGAACTCAACACCACCGTGCGCAAGCCCCACGGTGGGCGCCAACTGTCGTGGAATTGTCACGGCAGATGTCCTTAGTGTGAGGACTTAGTCGCGAGGCCAACACATCTATGCGGTAGCTTGAGAGGGGTTGGGCAGAATCGAGAGACGCGCAGCGGATCAACACACAAGACAAGGGTTTAGACAGCTTCGGGCCCCGGGAAACATCATCCGGTAACAACCCTACATGCTATTTGTGGCTAGGTCTCATTATGATCATGAGGGAGTCGCCGGTAAGCCGGCTCTTTGTGTCTAGCCCTAGAGATTGTTCTTGTTCCTTGTCCCTCTTTGGGGTGCCCTGCCCCTCGTTATATAAGTTAGAGGGGTGGGTTACATGTGGATTCCAAATAGGATTAGGACTAGCCTATCTTCTACTACAAGCCGGGTACAAGTCTGGGTCTTGATTCCTTGTAAGGGAGATATTCCTCACGCCTTTCCTCTTAAGCCGGCCTACCATAACGTAAGCCGGCCTTCTGGGCCTTGAGCCTCCTGGGCCCCCGGGTCTTGTCGCTCCTCTGATCCGCTTGCCAGGTCACCCATAAGCCGCCAGGATCGGGCGGGTCACTTAGTGTGTCGTCCAGTCAGGGCGGGTCATTAGTGAGTCGCCATGTCCGGCTGGGTTATACTTCCGGACGGGTTACACCGTGGGGTATATCCCCAACAAGTACGGGAGTAGATGTCAGGCGTCTTTTCAGTTCCTGAAAACTGTGCTCGCACTACGGGTCCAATCAAACTTTTAACCTTTCTTGAGGAGTTTAGTTAGAGGTTTAGCAACTTTGGAGATGTTCTCGACAAAGCGGCGACAATAGCTCGCTAAGCCAAGGAAACTTCGAACTTGCTTGACTGATTCAGGTGGAGTCCAATTAAGAACGGCTTGAACTCGCTCGAAATTGACAGCAATACCCTTACCAGAGATTACATGGCCTAGATAGGTCACTTCTGGCAGCCAAAATTCATATTTAGAGAATTTAGCATAAAGGCGATGCTCTCGAAGTTTCATCAACACTAGACTTAGATGCTCGGCATGTTCTTCCTCATTCTTGGAGTAGATGAGTATATCATCGAGGTAAACCACAACGAATTTATCCAAATACTCCATGAAGATCGAGTTCATTAGCCGAGAGAAGGTGGTTGGGGACATGATGGTGTACTCATATTGGCCATAACGAGTAACAAAGGCTGTTTTGGGAATGTCCCCGTTCTTTATTTTGATTTGATGGTAGCCCAACCTCAAATCCATCTTAGAAAAGATTGAGGATCCAGCAAGCTGATCATACAGAGCGTTGATCCTGGGGAGCGGATACTTGTTCTTTATTGTGACCAAGTTGACGGGTCAATAATCCACAACCATCCAATCCGTACCATCCTTTTTCTTGATGAATAGGACGGGACAAGCCCATGGAGATGAACTAGGACGGATGAAACCCTTTTTGAAGGACTCGTCGAGTTGTTTCTTAAGCGCGGCTAGTTCTAGTGGTGCCATCTTATAGGGTATCCTAGAGATTTGGACAGTTCCTGGGATAAGATCTGTCACGAACTCGACATCTCTGTCAGGAGGAACACCTGGCAGTTCTTCTGGGAAGACATCCGGAAAGTCACGGACTACCGAAACGTCTTCAAGTTCTGGCAAAGGACTGGCATTGAGAGAATATAGCTGTCTCTTAGCTACTCGGGTCAAGACATTGACTATCTTGCCCGAAGGATGTGTAAGTTGAACAGTCCTAGAGAAGCAATCAATCTTAGCATGATGGGCTGACATCCAGTCCATACCCAAGATGATATTAATATCCAAAGATTTGAGAGCTATGAAAGACGCAAGGAAAACAAGTCTATCGACCTGAATTTCATTCCCATGGCTTACTTTACAAGTTTGCCATCTAGAACCAGGAGTAGAAATTTCCATGGTAGAGGGCATGTCACAAAATGCGGTGTTATGCAAACAAGCATAGCTCTCGGATATAAATGAATGAGATGCTCCAATATCGAAAAGAACAGATGTCGGATAGCAATTAACAAGGAGCGTACCGAGAACGACGTTAGGATCCTCCCGAGCCTCTTCAGCTGAGACACAATTCACATGACCACATGCAGCGGTGGCCGGCATGGCATAGTACACCTTCCCTGTTGGCTTGCCACGGCCAGCAGCCTTTCCAGACTAGTTGGGGTTGGGGTTGGTCTGGGGACACTCTCGCATGTAGTGACCTGGTTCTCCACACTTGAAACACGTCACAGTGCTGGTGCGTGGGGGAGCATTGTTGGTTGATCCACCATAAGACTTGGCTCGTGCATACTGCTGGGTTGGGCGAGGCGCCTGATAGGATGGCCTCGGTGTGAATCTGGGTGGCAGAGCAGTGTTAGGCACCCACACCCGTCGCTTCTGAGAGCCAGAACCGGATGAGGAACCAGTGTTAAGGCCGTGCTTGCGTGAAGCATCGAAATCAGTCTGACCTGTCTCAGCACTGATAGCCTTATTCACAAGCTTCTGGAAGGAAGTGCACTCGTGCAGAGATCACGGTGAAGCTCAGGGCTAAGTCCCTTGCGGAACCTTGCCTACTTCTTGGCATCGGTGGAAACTTCCTCGGTTGCATATCGTGCTAGGTTTCCGAACTCCCTGCTGTATGCATCCGCAGTGAGTCTACCTTGGGTGAAACTGTAGAACTCCTCACACTTGTGATCCATAAGACCTTCCAAAATGTTATGTTCACGGAAAGCCTCACTGAACTCTGCCCAAGTAGTGACCTGGCCAGCTGGGCACATGGCCTCGTAGTTCTCCCACCAGAGACTGGCGGGGCCTTCAAGATGATAGGCAGCATATGTGACCTTGTCGGCTTTGGCTACGTGTGCAGAACATAGCTTGTGGGTAATGCTGCAAAGCCAATCATCGGCGTCGAGGGGCTCGACGGAGTGATGGAAGGTGGGTGGGTGTAACTTGATGAAGTCACTGAGAGACACCAAGTTGTTCCTCTGGTGTAGTGCTGTGTTCTGCTCGATGTGTTCCAGCAAATGGTTGATCTCCCGTTTGTTCCTCTCGGCCTCCAGCATGACCTCAGTCAGAGAGGGAGGATGAGGCAGGTTCGCATCCCTAGCCCCACTGCCTTCAGCCTACTCTTGGGCAGCAGGGTTGTTGCGGGTGTTGACCATCCTAGGAAAACAAGACAATGGTTTAGACAAGGATGAAAAAAAATCCTGATATAGAAATGCAGAATGTAAGGGATAACTCGGAATGCAGGATGATCATCCGTATGACATGTTAATACAGAAACTGCTACATTTATTCCGTCGTCATACACACCATACATGGTTTAGTACAAGACAAAACTGAGTACAACTGAGGTGAAAGGAAGATTACATCTCATCGGAGGCATCCCAAGCTCCTATACATTATTTTTCTACAACCTAGTACAAACTACGTCATATTCCACAAGACGCGCAGGAATGTGGAAATATGACTACTACAAACTACTAGTGTCGCGATCCGGCTCAATCATCTCCAGCTCCATAGTAGTCCTCGTAGAGATCCCCCGCATAGCCTAGAAGCGGCATGTGTGGATCCGGGAACTCACGATCACGTGGAGACTGTGGACCATACGGGCTCGGATGAGGTCTCGGCCCCATGAAGGGTGGAAGACGGCGCCCGCGCGGAGGCGTGATACCCCCAACATCTGCATAATCCATGTGAGCCGGAAGACGTGTGTGGACAGGGTACAAGTCACGCATATCCAGGTGGCCTGTCTGAACGGCTCGTGCAAGCCGCATTAGTGTAGCCAGTGGTCCTGGCGGGTGTTGTACAACTCCATGTGTAAAGCAAGGTTCTCACGATCTCTCTCCTCTAGCATCTCAGTAGTAGTGCGCAGAAGTGGCTCCTTGTGAGCAGCATCGGCATAGAACCCGGTGTAATAGCCCTCTGAACCAGTGCGTGCCGCCGGCAGATAGCGGAACTCAGTATCATTCAACGAAGCATACCCAACTCAGATGATAGAGATCATCGAGTAGGCAGCGTCCTGCACGGACATCTCTATGGTGATACCAAGTCCATAGGACCAGTGCAGAGGCTCGGTGGAACCGGGATAGGATGGGAAAATCCTCACAGTATAGATGAACTGACTCTGATTGAAGTCATGGAACTTCTCCTCGACGGTATAGTCAGGATACCATCGCTAACCGACCTCAGCCATTACCCGTACTAACATGGTTGTATGCCCGGGCACGTCAATGCCACGAGTCAGTCGAACCACCTGGTGAACAGTGCGAGTCGACATCTGGAACACCAACAAATCAAAGACATTAGAATTTCTAGCAGAAATTGCACAGCATAACCGTTGTAAATGCTCAAAAAAGGATTTTGAGACACTTTGCAAAAGATTGCATAGACACTCAACCACATCATATCAAGCTTCTGGGTCAAACTTATCAACATATTGGTGTAGTAGAACTGAACTAGGCTTGTAACCATCAATCCTATAAGGTACTACAGATTAATAACATGTGAACCTGATAGAGAGAAGAGATCCTAGTCCTTAACCCCCGATGGAAGAATAGACTGACTCAGATCAGAATGCCATGAGGTAAAGGAGTAAAAAGAACCTTACGTTCCATCCCACAACCAATTCCCCTACATATAACTAAAGCATTTCTAGACTCAACATCGACCAATTTGGCTTCAAGAACCTACAGGCAGTCCGGCTATGATGCCAACGCTGTCAGGACCCCGACTCAAGGCCACATCGATCTAGCATGTAACACCTCATATCACTTTGCGGCCTCACGCACGGTATCCCCACGGGTGTCGCCTTACCTTGCCCAGGACCGTTTGCGCCTTTTGGCACACGTATATGATAGCGTCGCTAGCATCCATATGACAAGGAGCCCAGGCTGACATGGCTAGTCGTGAACCCAAAGTGGCACTAACTTATAGGGACAGGCATACGTGACCCAGCAACGAACGTGTCGGTCATCAGCGAGTGAATCCGGGCTGTAGCAACTGGGCTAGCAGGACTCCGGTAAACCAGGCTGTAGCAGGCTAACAGGACTCCGGTAGTCATCGTGTGACATTTCCCCGTAGGGACAGACACTGGAACAAAGAAGGACACATGCCGGCCAGCTTAAGTGTTCCGGAGCATTAGCAAGCTACCAGGGCTCAGTGGAAGCACTAGGAGACATTTCCCGGTAAGAGAGGCTACCAAGGATAAACAACTAGATAGTCAGATCCCACACATACCAAGAATTTCAATCATACACACAATATGCTCGATACGTGCAAATACAACATGGCATCACAACATGACTCTACAACTCAAATACTTTATTTAAAGGCTCAGAGAGCCATACATATCACACACACAAGTATGGGTCACACGACCCAGCATTCAAGCCATACAAACAAACAAGCCAACAGCGGAAGTAACATGTGTGAGCACAGACAACTAGAAAATAAGAGAGGTTTGAGGAAGGCTAGCTATCCTACACGATACATCGTGAGCTCAGGATCACCACCTGGGCTTCAGCCTACTCATCGACATCAACGTCTATGAAGAACCCATCAGAAGGGGTTGCAGAGTCTTCTGTAAAACATAAATTGAGCAAACATGAGTACAAAGGTACTCAGCAAGACTTGCATCAGATCCTACATACATGCACATTATCAAGAAGGGGTGGTGGGGTTATTGCAGCAAGCCATCTTTGACTCTTGGCTAAGCTATCTTACAAGACTCCAACTTGTAATTGTTCTGCGCACTTGAGTCCACTACACACCATTTCAATACACTACCGAGGATCCACCTCCATCATCCTACGGAAGAGCCATCCTCGGCACTCACACTTATCTTGAGGCTTTTAGTAGTATCCATTTACTTGTGTATGAACTGTATAGGCAACCAAGTAGTCCTTTACCGCGGATGCTGTCGGTGTCAAAACCGGCAGATCTCGGGTAGGGAGGTCCCGAATTGTACGTCTAAGGCTAATGGTAACAGGAGGCGGGGGACACGGTGTTTACCCAGGTTCGGGCCCTCTCTATGGAGGTAATACCCTACTTCCTGCTTGATTGATCTTGATCATATGAGTATTACAAGAGTTGATCTACCACCAGATCGTAGAGGCTAAACCCTAGAAGCTAGCCTATGATTATGATTGTTGTTGTCCTACGGACTATACCCTCCGGTTTATATAGACACCAGAGGGGGCTAGGGTTACACAGAGTCAGTTACAGAGAAAGGAATCTACATATCCGAATTGCCAAGCTTGCCTTCCACGCAAAGGAGTGTCCCACCCGGACACGGGATGAAGTCTTCAATCTTGTATCTTCATAGTCCATCAGTCCGGCATAAGCATATAGTCCGGCTGTCCGAGGACCCCCTAATCTAGGACTCCCTCTGTAGCCCCTGAACCAGGCTTCAATGATGATGAGTCCGACGCGCAGATTGTCTTCGGCATTGCAAGGCGGGTTCCTTCTACGAATACTCCAAAGTAGATCTTGAACACAAGAATCATGTGTGGCTCTGCAAAACAAATTACACATACCATCGTAGAGAGTATAATATTCCACGACTCTAATCCGCTGACAACTTTTCCATAGCGTGACATCACGCCGTGGCCCAGTCATTATTCGAACCATTTTCTCAACCTGCTACTACACATCTTGTGAGGCGGTATTATTGGCACGTCTTGTCGAAGCAGAGATCGTGTCCCCTTATCACCGGATTCTCATCAATACGGGTGTGGGTAACCCAACCGCGCAATTAGCACGGCGCTTGGGGAATAAGCGAGTTTCTAGGGCAAGTGGGGAGGTGAGGACCCACAAGTATAGGGGATCTATCATAGTCCTTTCGATAAGTAAGAGTGTTGAACCCAACGAGGAGCGGAAGGAAATGATAAGCGGTTTTTAGCAAGGTATTCTCTGCAAGTACTGAAATAAGTGGTAACAGATAGTTTTGTGATAGGATAAATTGTAACGAGCAACAAGTAACAAAAGTAAATAAAGCGCAGCAAGGTGGCCCACTCCTTTTTGTAGAAAAGGACAAGCCTGGACAAACTCTTATAATAGGAAAAGCGCTCCCGAGGACACATGGGAATATCGTCAAGCTAGTTTTCATCACGCTCATATGATTCGCGTTCGGTACTTTGATAATTTGATATGTGGGTGGACCAGTGCTTAGGTACTGCCCTTACTTGGACAAGCATCCCACTTATGATTAACCTCTTTTGCAAGCATCCACAACTACAACAAAAGTATTAAGGTAAACCTAACCATAGCATGAAACATATGGATCCAAATCAGCCCCTTACGAAGCAACGCATAAACTAGGGTTTAAGCTTCTGTCACTCTAGCAACCCATCATCTACTTATTACTTCCCAATGCCTTCCTCTAGGCCCAAATAATGGTGAAGTGTTATGTAGTCGACATTCACATAACACCACTAGAGGTTAGACAACATACATCTTATCAAAATATCAAACGAATACCAAATTCACATGACTACTAATAGCAAGACTTCTCCCTTGTCCTCAGGAACAAGCGTAATTACTCACAAAGCATATTCATGTTCATAATCAGAGGGGTAATAATGTGCATAAAGGATCTGAACATATGATCTTCCACCAAATAAACCAACTAGCATCAACTACAAGGAGTAATCAACACTACTAGCAACCTACTATCACCAATCCCGGACTTGGAGACAAGAATTGGATACAAGAGATGAACTAGAGTTTAGAGATGAGATGGTGCTGGTGAAGATGTTGATGGAGATTGCCCTCTCCCGATGAGAGGAGCATTGGTGATGACGATGGTGATGATTTCCCCCTCCCAGAGGGAAGTTTCCCCGGCACAACAGCTCTGCCGGAGCCCTAGATTGGTTCCGCCAAGGTTCCGCCTCGTGGCGGCGGAGTCTTGTCCTGAAAGGTTCTCTTCTATTTTTTTCTCGTCGAAAGACTTCATATGGGAGAAGGTGGGCGTCGGAGAGCCACCAGGGGGCCCACGAGGTAGGGGGTTGCGCCCAGGGGGGCGCGCCCCCCACCCTCGAGAGCAGGGTGTGGGCCCCTTGGCCTTCATCTTTGGCGATGATTTTTCTTTATTTATTTTAAGGTATTCCGTGGAGTATCAGGACTTTTGGAGTTGCGCAGAATAGTCCTTCAATATTAGCTCCTTTTCCAGCCCAGAATTCCAACTGTTGGCATTCTCCCTCTTCATGTAAACCTTGTAAAATAAGAGAGAATAGCCATAAGTATTGTGACATAACGTGAAATAACAGCCCATAATGCAATAAATATCGATATAAAAGCATGATGAAAATGGACGTATCAACTCCCCCAAGCTTAGACCTCGCTTGTCCTCAAGCGAAAAGCCGATAACAATAAATATGTCCTCATGTTTAGAGGTAGAGGCGTCGATAAAAATAAAATACAGACATGAAGGCATCATGATTATTTCATAACAGCAACATATATAGATTTTGTCATATGATTACTTATGTTCAAGTGATGATCTTCTCACAAAGCCAAAGTATGAATCAAAAACTTTATTGGGTACCAACAATTATAATCTCAGTCATTGAAGCAATTGCAATTTATCATAACATCGGAAAGAGTCTATGTTAGAGCTTAAAAGCAAGTCCACATACTCAACTATCACTTAGTCCTTCATAACTGCTAACACTCACGCAATACTTGTGGTTACGGAGTTTTAGTCGGACACAGAGAAAGATAGGGGCTTATAGTCTTTGCCCCACAACCTTTTACATCAAGGGTAATGTCAACAATAATAATTCACGCTCCCCCACATCCAATTAGATATATATATATATATCATGTTCTTTCCAACATGTTGAGCTTGCCAAAGGATAAAATGAAAAAGTAAAGGTGAAGATCACCATGACTCTTGCATAAGGTAGAGGATAATAATAAAAGATAGGCCCTTCGCAGAGGGAAGCAGAGGTTGTCATGCGCGTTTAGGGTTGATGCACAAAATCTTAATGCAAAAGAACGTCACTTTACATTGCCCCTTGTATGTGAACCTTATTATGCAGTCCGTCGCTTTTATTGCGTCCACAACAAGTTCATGCAAAGTTTATTTTCTCCGCACTAATAAATCATGCATATTTAGAGAGCAATTTTTATTGCTTGCACCAATGACAACTTACTTGAAGGATCTTACTCAATCCATAGGTAGATATGGTGGAATCTCATGGCAAAACAGGTTTAAGGGTATTTGGAAACACAAGTAGTATTTCTACTTAGTGCTGAGAATTTGGCTAGCATGAGGGGGAAAGGCAAGCTCAACACGGTAGAGGCATCATGACAACATACTTTATCTCAGATATAAGAAGACATAACTCATTATGTTGTCTTCCTTGTCCAACATCAACTCTTTAGCATGTCATATTTTAATGAGTGCTCCCAATCATAAAAGATGTCAATGATAATATATCTATATGTAAAACCTCTCTTTCCTTATTACTTCCTATTAATTGCAACGATGACCAAAGCTATATTTTCCAACTCCCAACAACTTTTAATCATCATACTTTTTCTATGTGGAGTCATTACTTTCAATAAGATCAATATGAACTCTTTGATTCTTTCTATTCTTTTTCTTCTAATCACCCAAGATCATGGCAAAATACTCAAGCCCTTGACTCAACACTAATCTTTATTATATAGCTCACGGACTCGATTACAAAGAAGGATCATAAAGCAAAACTCAAAACTAGATCATGCCATGACTTTATTCTACTAAATCAAGATACTACTAATAGGATCGAACTAAGAAAAACGGTAAAGATAGGAGTTGTGATGGTGATACAATACCAGGGCACCTCCCCCAAGCTTGGCAGTTGCCAAGGGGAGTGCCCATACCCATGATTATTTCTCCTTCTTTGTTGTTGGCATAATATTCTTAGCGATGATCCCCCTCAGAATACGGTTCTCCTCCTCGAGCTTATTGACCTGCTGCTTGAGGTCCATTATTTCCTTGCGAAGGTTTCCTGTAACGGCTAAAGCTCCTTGCACCCAAGGGTGTTGCATAGCTGCGGGAGAACCAGAGATACTTCTCCTCATATTTTCATAGGAAAGAAATTTAACATTGGAAGGGATAACCGAGTTTGGAATAGCTGAGCTCTGTAGTTCCCCCATCGTAAACCCAGCTCGAAAGCGAGAGGTGACTTCTTGATCTTCCATGGTATCTACTCTCATCAGGTCAGCCTCCATCTCTTCCTCCGTTGCCAGCCCAAAGTGGTCAGCGTCGCTGTTTGCCCTTGATTCCCGTGCCGGGTTAGATACCCGGCTCTCCCCGACTGACTCTTGAGAAGACATCTTGCTCTAATCTGCAGCAGAAATAGCTCGAAACAAAAACAAAGGATATTTGCGTGATACGGGAGTCAAAACCTTCGGGAGTATATATAATGAATTTTTACCGACCAAAATATGTATCGTGCAAGGAAACGGAGTCCGGAGGGGACACGAGGTGCTCACGAGGTAGGGGGCGCGCCCAGGGGGTAGGGTGCGCCGTCCACCCTCGTGGAGGCCTTGTGTCCTCCCTGGACTGCTACTTATTTTTCTATTTTTCTAAATATTCCTAAATGGAGAAATATTGCCTTAAAATTGGTTTGGAGTCGGTTTACTTACCGTACCACATACCTATTCCTTTTCGGAGTCTAGAACGTTCTGGAAAGTGTCCATTATGTACTCCTCCGGGGTTACGGTTTCAATAATATTAGTTTCAACATTTATAGGATTACCTGAGATATAGTGTTCGATCCTTTGATCGTTTACCACCTTCGGATTTGTGCCTGCAAAGTTGTTTATTTTTATGGCACCCG
This sequence comes from Triticum timopheevii, assembly GCA_963921465.1. NCBI lineage: Eukaryota > Viridiplantae > Streptophyta > Magnoliopsida > Poales > Poaceae > Triticum > Triticum timopheevii. The sequence goes on along the minus strand of OY997262.1, from coordinate 244,564,185 downwards.
AACAATAGACCTCCTCGATAACGTAAGGACCTTCCCATTTGGAGAGAAGTTTTCCTGCAAAAAATCTTAAACGAGAGTTGTATAGCAGTACATAATCACCTACATTAAACTCACGCTTTTGTATCCTTTTGTCATGCCACCTTTTAACTTTTTCTTTAAACAACTTGGCATTTTCATAAGCTTGGGTTCTCCATTCATCAAGTGAGCTAATATCAAATAACCTCTTCTCATTGGCAAGTTTGAAATCATAGTTGAGCTCTTTAATAGCCCAATATGCCTTATGTTCTAGTTCGGGAGGTAAGTGACATGCTTTCCCATAAACCATTTTATACGGAGACATACCCATAGGATTTTTGTACGCAGTTCTATAGGCCCATAATGCATCATTTAGTTTCTTGGACCAATTCTTTCTAGACCTATTGACAATCTTTTGCAAAATTAATTTGAGCTCTCTATTGCTCAATTCTACCTGCCCACTAGACTGCGGGTGATATGGAGATGCAATTCTATGATTAACGTCGTATTTAGCAAGCATCTTACGGAAAGCACCATGAATAAAGTGTGAACCGCCATCAGTCATTAAGTATCTAGGGACTCCAAACCTCGGAAAAATAACTTCCTTAAGCATTTTAATAGAAGTGTTATGATCAGCACTACTAGTTGGAATAGCTTCTACCCACTTAGTAATGTAATCAACATCAACTAAAATATGAGTGTAACCATTACAAGCTGGAAAAGGTCCCATATAATCAAAGCCCCAAACATCAAATGGCTCAATAACAAGTGAATAATTCATAGGCATTTCTTGACGTCTACTAATATTACCAATTCTTTTACATTCATCGCAAGATAAAACAAACTTACGAGCATCCTTGAAGAGAGTAGGCCAATAAAAACCGGATTGCAATACCTTATGTGCAGTTCTATCTCTAGCGTGGTGTCCTCCATAAGCCTCGGAGTGACACTTGCGTAGGATCTGTTCCTGTTCATGCTCAGGTACACAACGTCTAATAACACCATCAACTCCTTCTTTATAAAGATGTGGGTCATCCCAAAAGTAATGTCTCAAGTCATAGAAAAACTTTTTCTTTTGTTGGTATGTGAAGCTAGGTGGTATAAATTTAGCAACAATATAATTAGCATAATCAGCATACCAAGGAGTGCTACGAGAAGTACTTATGACATTTAGTTGCTCATCAGGAAAGCTATCATCAATAGGTAGTGGGTCATCAAGAACATTCTCTAGCCTAGACAAGTTGTCTGCAACGGGGTTCTCAGCTCCTTTTCTATCAACAATATGTAAATCAAATTCTTGAAGCAAGAGAACCCATCTAATGAGTCTAGGTTTTGCGTCTTTCTTTTCCATAAGATATTTAATAGCAGCATGATCTGTGTGAATAGTTACTCTAGAATCAACAATATAAGGTGTGAATTTATCACAAGCAAATACAACCGCTAACAGTTCCTTTTCGGTAGTAGCATAATTTCTTTGAACATTGTCTAGAGTCTTACTAGCATAATGGATAACATTCAATTTCTTATCAACTCTTTGCCCTAGAACAGCACCTACAGCATAATCACTAGCATCACACATAATTTCAAAGGGTTAATTCCAATCAGGTGGCTGAACAACAGGTGCAGAGACTAATGCTTTCTTAAGTATTTCAAATGCTTCTACACAATCATCATCAAAGACAAATGGTACATCTTTTTGTAATAAATTAGTCAGAGGCCGAGAGATTTTTGAGAAGTCCTTAATGAACCTCCTATAAAATCCGGCGTGACCAATGAAGCTTCTTATGCCTTTGATGTCCTTGTGACATGGCATCTTTTCAATAGCATCAACCTTGGCTTTATCAACTTCAATGCCTCTTTCAGAAACTTTATGCCCCAAGACAATACCTTCATTCACCATAAAGTGACACTTTTCCCAATTCAAGACAAGATTAGTTTCTTCACATCTCTGCAAAACTCGAGCCAGATTGCTCAAGCAATCATCAAAAGAGGAACCATAGATGGAAAAATCGTACATGAAAACCTCACAAATTTTCTCACAAAAGTCAGAGAATATAGCTATCATGCATCTTTGAAAGGTAGCAGGTGCATTACATAAACCAAAAGGCATACGTCTATAAGCAAAAGTACCAAAAAGGCATGTAAAAGTAGTCTTTGATTGATCTTTAGCCGACACGGGTATTTGAGAAAAACCAGAATAACCATCTAGAAAGCAATAATGTGTATGTTTGCATAATCTTTCTAGCATTTGATCAATAAAAGGTAAGGGGTGATGATCTTTCTTAGTAGCTTTATTTAATTTGCGGAAATCAATTACCCTATAACCTGTGATAATTCTTTACGGAATCAATTCATCTTTATCATTAGGGACAACAGTACTGTAACGCCCAGGATTCGATGCGCCAGCTGTCTGCCAGTTATTCGCCGTCATTGCCATGTCATTTGCTTGCGTGTTGCATTTTTCCATGCCATCATGTGCATCTCATTTTGCATACGTGTTTATCTCATGCATCCGAGCATTTTCCCCGTTGTCCGTTTTGCAATCCGGCACTCCTATGTCCTCTGGCGTCCCCCTTTTTGTCTCTCGTTGTGAGTGGGTATTAAATGTTCTCGGAATGCACCGAGGTTTTCCAAGCGGCCTTGGTATAGCACCGGTAGACCGCCTGTCAAGTTTCGTGCCATTTGGAGGTCGTTTCATACTCCAACGGTTAACCGGGTAACTGTAAAGGCCTCTTTTGTTGCAGCCCAACACCCCTTCCAAAGTGGCCCAAAACCCAGCAAACTCCCCTCCATGCTCTCGGTCGTTCGATCACGATCGCGTGGCCGAAAACCTCTGCTCATTTGGACACTCCTAGCTCCCTCTACCTATAAATAGGTCCCCCCGTCCAAATTCCGGGTCCAAACCCTAGTCTCCTCTTCCCCGCGCCGCCGGACGCGTCCGCCCGCGCCGGACACGTCCGCCGACCTCGTCGCTCCGTCCAATTGGATCGCGCCACCTCAGCGCCGCCGCCTCCCTCCTCCTCTAGCACGCTGCCACGTGGCCCCCTCGCGCGCCGCCGCCGCTGAGGCCCGCTGGGCCCATCGCGGACCCGCGGGGCCCGTCCGCCGCCGCCCGCTGGCCCGCGCGCCTCCCTGCGCCGCCGCCCGCGCCGGCGACCTGCGCCCGTCGCCGTCGCCCTTCGCCGCGCCCGCCGCCTCCCGTCGCCGGCCGCCGCCGCCGGCCGCTGCAGTACACCGCCGCCGACCTGCCGCACCCGTCCCACGCCGGCGCCGGCTGTCCGCGCCGCCCCGCCGCCGCGCCCGCGGCCCCCTGCCCCGCTCCCGGCCCGCCAAACTCCACCGCCGATACCGCCCAGTCGCGGAGCGCCGCCGCCGCCCGCTCCCGCGGTCCGCCTCCGCCTCGGCGCTCCGGACGCCCGGATCCGGCCGGGCCAGCTCCTTCCGGCCTCCTCCGGCTAGATCCGGGCCGGAGCCACCCGGATCCGGCCGTCCCTGACCTCCCCGGCCACCTCGTCGCCCGATCCGTCATCTCCGGCCATCCTCCGGCGATCTCCGGCCAGATCCGTCACCGCATCGTAAACCGTGCTACCCGAGGTTGACCCCTGAGATCCACCAAGTCCCCAGTTTTTCACATAATCATGCCAGGTTTGACCTGCTATATCTCTGCATCCGTAGCTCCGTTTCGTGCGTGTAATATGTCAAATTGTTCATCTCGACGAGTAATTCATTTCATTCCATTGCATCATTTTCATTTTAGCTCATCATGATGCCCGAAATGATGTTGGAAGAGTGCATGTTGATGTTAATATGCTGAAACTGTTATAACTTGCTCATTTATCATTGTTTGCCATGATTGATGTGTGCATCCTATGAGGTTGATGTCTACATGTATGTTGATCTATGCCATGCCATCTTTCCAGGGGTGTTAACCATGTATTTTTGTGACTTGTGTAGTGAGTGCATCAAGCTTGCTAAGTAGGGTAGTTGCTGTTGCTGTTTTCCTGACAGATTCTGTTATATTTTGTTGCTATGTTAACATGCTTCTACTAATCATTCTATGCATAATCTGGAGATGCTCTATAAACATGTTTTGATCTACATATTTTGCTCTATCCATTAATGCCCTTGGTTGAAATTATAGCCTGCTGTAGCTTGTTGTTATCTTGCTCTAAAGTTTGCTAAATGATGTTGCTATCAGCCTGTTAACATTAAGTTCACTTGTTCCCATGTGTTTCCTAGTGATCCATGAATCCTATGACCTTGCTCTTGCCATGCTTAGCTTCACAAACATGTCTTCTTACTGTTGGTTGCCTTGCCATGCCATGTGTTGCTCTGTGGTGAGTGATTCAAGCTCACAAACATGCCTACTTATTGTTGTTCCTGCCATGTATGAATCTGTAATATAACTTGCCATGTTTACATGGGTGCCATCATATTTTCCGTGCCCTTTTGGCTCATGGTCAGTAAGGGACTTTTGATCTATGCTATTAGTAGATTCATGCCATGCCTTTGTTTGCCATGATATGTTCCTGTAACATGTTGTTTGCTTGCTCTAAACATTGCAACCTGATGTTATTTCTGCAAAGTCTGGAACTCTTATTATTTGCAATATCTCCATGACTTTTTGAGCATGTTCTAGTGATTTCTGGAGATAGCTCAGTGTTCATGTTTTGTTATGCTTTACCAGTACATCATGCCCATGCCTTTTTTTATTATGTTGGGGTGCTGTAGCATATTGTTTTGATGCTGGTAAGATGCCTAGTTGCTGTTTTGGACAGATTGTTGCTATGACTTGTATAGTGTGTATGTGTTGCACTGTTGCTCCGTTTTGAGTGTGCTATATATGAAACTTGCTTGTTTTTGCATGTAGATTCATATTATCATGTTTCATCCTTGTTTTGAGGTGTTTGCTTGATGTTTGGGTGCCTTTTGCATCAATGCCATGTTTAACTTGTTTTGCTCATATCTTCTAGGCCGTAGCTCCGAATCTAATGAACTTTATATGTAACTTGACTAGAATTTCATGTAGATCCTCTTGGTGCTCTTTAACTTGCTGTTTAACAACTTGAACATAAGGTTTGTTCAGTTCTGGACCAATTTCGAAATTTGCATATGAGGACTTACGGGAGTTGTTATATGTTGTTTCCGGCCTCATTTAAACTTGCCTTGATGTATTGTTCTTGTTTGCATCATCTCTTGCCATGAGTAGCTTCATGTAGCTTGGTCATGCATCATGCTTGTTGTGCATCATGTCTTGTTCATGTGTGGTGTGTTTACCTATGTTGTGTCTTCTTCTCGATAGTTGCCGTTTCGTTGCGATCGTGAGGGTTCGTTCGTCTACGCTTGGTTCGTCTTCGTGGCTTCATCTTCCTCATGGACTCGTTCTTCTTCCTTGCAGGATTTCAGGAAATATGACCGTCACCTTGGATCTCACTACTATCATTGCTATGATAGTTGCTTCGTTCTATCGCTATGCTGCGCTACCTATTACCTGTTTATCACGCCATCCCATATTGCCATGAACCTCTAACCTTTGACACCATTCCTAGCAAACCATTGCTTGGCTATGTTACCGCTTGCTCAGCCCTCTTATAGCGTTGCTAGCTGCAGGTGAAGTGAAGATTTCTCCATGGTGGACAGGATTTTGGTTGGGATATCACAATATCTCTTATATTATTAATGCATCTATATACTTGGTAAAGGGTGGAAGGCTCGGCCTTATGCCTGGTGTTTTGTTCCACTCTTGCCGCCCTAGTTTCCTTCATACCAGTGTTATGTTCCCGGATTTTGTGTTCCTAACGCGGTCGGGTGATTTATGGGACCCCCCTGACAGTTCGCTTTGAATAAAACTTGTCCAGCAAGGCCCAACCTTGGTTTTACCATTTGCCTCACCACCTCCTACTTTTCCCTTGGGAGTAATTAACCCAAGGGTCATCTTTATTATAGCCCCCCCGGGCCAATGCTTGTATAAGTGTTGGTCCAAACTAGAGCACCGTGCGGGACCATTCCTTGGCAACTTGGATTCGTCGGTACCTGTACGCTTAGCTTATCCGGTGTTGCCCTGAGAACGAGATATGTGCAGCTCCTATCGGGATTGTCGGCGCATCAGGCGGCTTTGCTGGTCTTGTTTTACCATTGTCAAAATGTCTTGTAAACCGGGATTCCGAGACTGATCGGGTCTTCCTGGGAGAAGGTCTATTCCTTCGTTGATCGCGAGAGCTTGTCATGGGCTAAGTTGGGACACCCCTGCAGGGTATAAACTTTCGAGAGCCGTGCCCACGGTTATGTGGCAGATGGGAATTTGTTAATGTCCGGTTGTAGATAACTTGACACCTGATCCGAATTAAAACGCATCAACCGCGTGTGTAGCCGTGATGGTCTCTTCTCGGCGGAGTCCGGGAAGTGAACACGGTTTCTGGGTTATGTTTGACGTAAGTAGGAGTTCAGGATCACCTCTTGATCATTGCTAGCTCCACGACCGTTCCTTTGTTTCTCTTCTCGCTCTCATTTGCGTATGTTAGCCACCATATCATGCTTAGTCGCTGCTGCAACCTCACCACCTTATCCTTTCCTTACCCATTAAGCTTTGCTAGTCTTGATACCCATGGTAATGGGATTGCTGAGTCCTCGTGGCTCACAGATTACTACAACAACAGTTGCAGGTACAGGTTGTGCGATGATCTTGACGCGAGAGCGATGTTGCTTGTTTTGGAGTTTCTTCTTCTGCTTCTTCGATCAGGGGATAGGTTCCAGGTCGACAGCCTGGGCTAGCAGGGTGGATATTGTTTGAGTTTCTGTTTATGATTCATCTGTAGTCGGATGTTGTTCTTGTATGTTGTATTCATGTATTTATGTGGCGTTGTATGCCTCTTGTATGTATCCCCAACTATTATGTAATGTTGATGTAATGATATCCACCTTGCAAAAGCGTCTTCAAGATGCGCTTCTATCCTTGGTGGGACCTTCGAGTTCCTTTAGGATAGGGTCGCATTTTGGGCGTGACAAGTTGGTATCAGAGCCTCGACCGACCCTAGGAGCCCCCTTGATTGATCGTGTAGTTTGGCTGTTGTTGAGTCTAGAAGAAAACTGTTTTCGGAGTCTAGTTATATCGGAGAGTAGGAATTCTTTTTACTCCTTAGCCCCCTTCGTCTCTCTGGTGAGGAATCTTGACGTAGGTGTTTTGAATTACTCCTCTTCCCATTCAAATTTTTCTTTAGGTTCACGTGGTTAGTTACGTGAGTTGTCCATCCTCTTTTATCCGGTGCATTTCTCATCAAGTTGACTCGAGCCTCTTCATCTTTCAGTTCAATCCTCAGTTGTTTTCTTTTCCCGCCCGCCCTCCCTTCTTCTTCTCGGAACTGGAGTCTGTAATCGAGTATCCATCCTACTCGTGCGAAGTCCTTGCTTTCTTTCCTCAATTATTTCAACGGGTGTTTTCTCTTCAAGATATTCGTCGGTTCCCCTTCTAAGTTGTCTTTGTTTTTCCCGCCCTCCCACCCTTTTTCTTCCCGGAGCCTGAGTCTCTTTCGACCATCAATTTCATTCGCTCGGAGCCTCTTCAGTCTTTCCTCTATTATTTCAACCGGTGAATTCTCGTCTCGTTTGACATTCTTCATCTCTTTTCTTCTCTGGTGGACTCAATTCAAGTTTTTCAGGTGATCACATTCTTTTCCTCGGCTCAAATGTTTTTCCTTGCTCGTTCTCCTCTCGCCAGTTTATCCTTCTGGAGTGCTGAAGACATCTCAGAAGATTTTGTTTGCATTCAATTAATTCAAGGTGGTCACCTCATTCAAATATTTCAATTGTTCCGGTGCATCATCTATCTGTTCAACAATCCTTTTCAACGGTGTTATCGCTTTAGTGGGCCTAACCCACAGGGTTTTTTTCCCAGGATCTTACCTGACTCTTCTAATTCTCCCGGAGTTATTCTCAAATTCTTTTCAAGTGCGATGTAAGAATGGATCCCATCAGTCACATGCCTTTTCCAAGATCGGTTTCAAATTCTTTTCATTGTTGGTTCAACCCCTTTGCGTTTCATTCTCCCGAAGTATCTCAATAATTTTGGTGGTGTTTCTCGTCATCATTTGAAGACCGAAGAAGAATTTTTCCTCTAAATCTTGTCCGTTCTCCCGAAGATTCATGTCGCTAGCTTGATGCTATCTGCTCAAAATGTTTCAAGTCATGCAAATTCTTTTCATCCATCCGGAGAATTTCAGGAGTTGCTTTTTCTCTCGATCATCCGGAGGCCATCGTTCCAGAAGAATTCTTTGTCCTCACATTTCAGCTACCGTTATCCAATTACCCCGGTGCTTCGTTCAAGTGTTCTTCAATCAGTTCGCGATCTCTTCGTTCTTTTGCATCTAAATCCTATCTAGTATTTTTGTTCTTCTAATTCTTCCCGGTGATTCATTCTCTCTCGTCATTTGATTTTCGAATTCTTATGATGGTTCGTTCAAGATTATTTTTCTTCATTTATCATATTAATCCATTCGTTCTTTTCAATCCTAACGGTGGTTCATGAAGACCTTCTCAAGTTTGAGATATGTCACTTCTCAATTCTTTTTCGAGAAGAATAAGTAATATGTAAATCCATTGCTTGTCATCAATTTAATTTGATGAAGGATAAGCATATGATAAATCTTATTCAAATTTCATCCAAGCGAGTAATCCCTTCCTTCGGAGTTTGTTCTTGATGAATAAATTCTAGTTTCAAGTGTTTTTCATCTTTTCTTTTCCGGAGTTCAATTTCCTCGGCCAGCTCGTCGGAACCTCCATCTAAATCATCGCAAGGCTCGCCTTATTCTTTTCATCCTTCATTTCTATCTCATCATCCTTTTGTCAACGGAGTTCTTCATGGTGGTTCTTCATGATTTAATTCATTCTTCAAGAGTTCATCAAGAGTTTTGTTCAAGAGTTCTTCGTGTTCTATTCCTCCATGTTTCAGCCGGAGTGCTACCTAAATCCTTTCAGTCTTATTCGTTTCTTTTCTCATTTTAACCACTCCGGTTAGAACGAGTGATTTCATAGTCTATCTGATTCCTTGAGCTTTCGATTATCGTCATTCTCGTCGTTCCTCTCTTCTTCTCGAGTGCTCTTGATTCTTTGCTTCTTCTCTTGAGTTCTTGTTTCACCTCTTCCCTTTTCCCTTCCATCTCGGTCCTAAGATCTCGGGACGAGATCTCTTGTTAGTGGAGGAGTGTTGTAACGCCCAGGATTCGATGCGCCAGCTGTCTGCCAGTTATTCGCCATCATTGCCATGTCATTTGCTTGCGTGTTGCATTTTTCCATGTCATCATGTGCATCTCATTTTGCATATGTGTTCATCTCATGCATCCGAGCATTTTCCCCGTTGTCCGTTTTGCAATCCGGCACTCCTATGTCCTCCGGCGTACCCCTTTTTGTCTCTCGTTGTGAGCGGGTATTAAATGTTCTCGGAATGCCCCGAGGTTTGCCAAGCGGCCTTGGTATAGCACCGGTAGACCGCCTGTCAAGTTTCATGCCATTTGGAGGTCGTTTCATACTCCAACGGTTAACCGGGTAACCGTAAAGGCCTCTTTTGTTGCAGCCCAACACCCCTTCCAAAGTGGCCCAAAACCCAGCAAACTCCCCTCCATGCTCTCGGTCGTTCGATCACGATCGCGTGGCCGAAAACCGCTCCTCATTTGGATACTCCTAGCTCCCTCTACCTATAAATAGGTCCTCCCCGTCCAAATTCCGGGTCCAAACCCTAGTCTCCTCTTCCCCGCGCCGCCGGACGCGTCCGCCCGCGCCGGACATGTCCGCCGACCACGTCGCTCCGTCCAATCGGATCGCGCCACCTCAGCGCCGCCGCCTCCCTCCTCCTCTAGCGCGCCGCCACGTGGCCTCCTCGCGCGCCACCGCCGCCGAGGCCCGCCGGGCCCATCGCGGACCCACGGGGCCCGTCCGCCGCCGCCCGCGGCGGCGACCTGCGCCCGTCGCCGTCTCCCTTCGCCGCGCCCGCCGCCTCCCATCGACGGCCGTCGTCGCCGGCCGCCGCAGTACACCGCCGCCGACCTGCCACTCCCGTCCCGCACCGGCGCCGGCTGTCCGCGCCGCCCCGCGGCCACGCCCGCGGCCCCCTACCCCGCTCCCGGCCCGCCGACCTCCACCGTCGATGCCGCCCAGCTGCGGAGCGCTGCCGCCGCCCGCTCCCACGGTCCGCCGCCGCCTCGGCGCTCCGGACGCCCGGATTCGGCCAGGCCAGCTCCCTCCGGCCTCCTCCGGATAGATCCGGGCCGGAGCCGCCCGGATCCGGCCGTCCCTGACCTCCCCGGCCACCTCGTCGCCCGATTCGTCATCTCCGGCCATCCTCCAGCGATCTCTGGCCATATCCGTCACCGCATCGTAAACCGTGCTACCCGAGGTTGACCCCCGAGATCCACTAAGTCCCCAGTTTTTCACATAATCATGCCAGGTTTGACCTGCTATATCTCTGCATCCGTAGCTCCGTTTCGTGCGTGTAATATGTCAAATTGTTCGTCTCGACGAGTACTTCATTTCATTCCATTGCATCATTTTCATTTTAGCTCATCATGATGCCCGAAATGCTGTTGGAAGAGTGCATGTTGATGTTAATCTGCTGAAACTGTTATAACTTGCTCATTTATCATTTTTTGTCATGATTGATGTGTGCATCCTATGAGGTTGATGTCTACATGTATGTTGATCTATGCCATGCCATCTTTCCAGGGGTGTTAACCATGTATTTTTGTGACTTGTGTAGTGAGTGCATCAAGCTTGCTAAGTAGGGTAGTTGCTGTTGCTGTTTTCCTGACAGATTCTGTTATATTTTGTTGCTATGTTAACATGCTTCTACTAATCATTCTATGCATAATCTGGAGATGCTCTATAAACATGTTTTGATCTACATGTCTTGCTCTATCCATTCATGCCCTTGGTTGCAATTATAGCCTGCTGTAGCTTGTTGTTATCTTGCTCTAAAGTTTGCTAAATGATGTTGCTATCAGCCTGTTAACATTAAGTTCACTTGTTCCCATGTGTTTCCTAGTGATTCATGAATCCTATGACCCTGATCTTGCCATGCTTAGCATGAAAAACATGTCTTCTTACTGTTGGTTTCCTTGCCATGCCATGTGTTGCTCTGTGGTGAGTGATTCAAGCTCACGAACATGCCTACTTATTGTTGTTCCTGCCATGTATGAATCTGTAATATAACTTGCCATGTTTACATGGGTGCCATCATATTTTTCGTGCCCTTTTGGCTCATGGTCAGTAAGGGACTTTTGATCTATGCTATTAGTAGATTCATGCCATGCCTTTGTTTGCCATGACATGTTCCTGTGACATGTTGTTTGCTTGCTCTAAACATTGCAACCTGATGTTATTTCTGCAAAGTCTGAAACTGTTATTATTTGCAATATCTCCATGTCTTTTTGAGCATGTTCTAGTGATTTCTGGAGATAGCTCAGTGTTCATGTTTTGTTATGCTTTACCAGTACTTCATGCCCATGCCTTTTTTTATTATGTTGGGGTGCTGTAGCATATTGTTTTGATGCTGGTAAGATGCCTAGTTGCTGTTTTGGACAGATTGTTGCTATGACTTGTATAGTGTGTATGTGTTGCACTATTGCTCCGTTTTGAGTGTGCTATATATGAAACTTGCTTGTTTTTTCATGTAGCTTCATATTATCATGTTGCATCCTTGTTTTGAGGTGTTTTCTTGATGTTTGGGTGCCTTTTGCATCAATGCCATGTTTAACTTGTTTTGCTCATATCTTCTAGGCGTAGCTCCGAATCTAATGAACTTTATATGTAACTTGACTAGAATTTCGTGTAGATCCTCTTGGTGCTCTTTAACTTGCTGTTTAACAACTTGAAAATAAGGTTTGTTCAGTTCTGGACCAATTTCGAAATTTGCATATGAGGACTTACCGGAGTTGTTATATGTTGTTTCCGGCCTCATTTAAACTTTCCTTGATGTATTGTTCTTGTTTGCATCATCTCTTGCCATGAGTAGCTTCATGTAGCTTGGTCATGCATCATGCTTGTTGTGCATCATGTCTTGTTCATGTGTGGTGTGTTTACCTATGTTGTGTCTTCTTCTCGATAGTTGCCGTTTCGTTGCGATCGTGAGGATTCGTTCGTCTACGCTTGGTTCATCTTCGTGGCTTCATCTTCTTCATGGACTCGTTCTTCTTTCTTGCGGGATTTCAGGCAATATGACCATCACCTTGGATCTCACTACTATCATTGCTATGCTAGTTGCTTCGTTCTATCGCTATGCTGCGCTACCTATTACCTGTTTATCAAGCCATCCCATATTGCCATGAACCTCTAACCTTTGACACCATTCCTAGCAAACCATTGCTGGGCTATGTTACCGCTTGCTCAGCCCCTCTTATAGCGTTGCTAGCTGCAGGTGAAGTGAAGATTTCTCCATGGTGGACAGGATTTTGGTTGGGATATCACAATATCTCTTATATTATTAATGCATCTATATACTTGGTAAAGGGTGGAAGGCTCGGCCTTATGCCTGGTGTTTTGTTCCACTCTTGCTGCCCTAGTTTCCGTCATACCGGTGTTATGTTCCCGGATTTTGCGTTCCTAACGCGGTCGGGTGATTTATGGGACCCCCCTGTCAGTTCGCTTTGAATAAAACTTGTCCAGCAAGGCCCAACCTTGGTTTTACCATTTGCCTCACCACCACCTACTTTTCCCTTGGGAGTAATTAACCCAAGGGTCATCTTTATTATAGCCCCCCCGGGCCAATGCTTGTCTAAGTGTTGGTCCAAACTAGAGCACCGTGCGGGACCATTCCTTGGCAACTTGGATTCGTCGGTACCTATACGCTTAGATTATCCGGTGTTGCCCTGAGAACGAGATATGTGCAGCTCCTATCGGGATTGTCAGCGCATCGGGCGGCTTTGCTCGTCTTGTTTTACCATTGTCGAAATGTCATGTAAACCGGGATTCCGAGACTGATCGGGTCTTCCTGGGAGAAGGTCTATTCCTTCGTTGATCGCGAGAGCTTGTCATGGGCTAAGTTGGGACACCCCTGCAGGGTATAAACTTTCGAGAGCCGTGCCCGCGGTTATGTGGCAGATGGGAATTTGTTAATGTCCAGTTGTAGATAACTTGACACTAGATCCGAATTAAAACGCATCAACCGCGTGTGTAGCCGTGATGGTCTCTTCTCGGCGGAGTCCGGGAAGTGAACACGGTTTCTGGGTTATGTTTGACGTAAGTAGGAGTTTAGGATCACCTCTTGATCATTGCTAGCTCCACGACCGTTCCTTTGTTTCTCTTCTCGCTCTCATTTGCGTATGTTAGCCACCATATCATGCTTAGTCGCTGCTGCAACCTCACCACCTTATCCTTTCCTTACCCATTAAGCTTTGCTAGTCTTGATACCCATGGTAATGGGATTGCTGAGTCCTCGTGGCTCACAGATTACTACAACAACAGTTGCAGGTACGGGTTGTGAGATGATCTTGAAGCGAGAGCGATGTTGCTTGTTTTGGAGTTTCTTCTTCTGCTTCTTCGATCAAGGGATAGGTTCCAGGTCGGCAGCCTGGGCTAGCAGGGTGGATATTGTTTGAGTTTCTGTTTATGATTCATCCGTAGTCGGATGTTGTTCTTGTATGTTGTATTCATGTATTTATGTGGCGTTGTATGCCTCTTGTATGTATCCCCAACTATTATGTAATGTTGATGTAATGATATCCACCTTGCAAAAGCGTCTTCAAGATGCGCTTCTATCCTTGGTGGGACCTTCGAGTTCCTTTAGGATAGGGTCGCATTTTGGGCGTGACAAGTACTACCTCCCTTCTTAGGGACACAATGGACAGGACTTACCCACTGACTATCAGCAACAGGATAAATTATATCTGCCTCCAGAAGCCTGAGTATTTCTTTTCTTACCACTTCTTTCATTTTAGGATTCAAACGTCGTTGAGGATCACGAACCGGTTTGGCATCCGCTTTCAAATTTATTTTATGTTGACATAGAGTGGGACTGATGCCCTTAAGATCATCCAGACTATATCCAATAGCGGCACGATGCTTCTTCGGAGTTTTCAATAATCTTTCTTCTTCATGCTCTGGAAGGTTAGCGCTAATAATGACAGGATATATTTTGTTTTCATGAAGATAAGCATATTTAAGATTATCAGGCAACGGTTTAAGCTCAAACACGGGATCACCCTTGGGTGGAGGAGGATCCCCTAGGATTTCAACAGGCAAATTGTGTTGCAGAATAGGTTCCTGTTTAAAGAATACTTCATCTATTTCCCTTCTTTCATTCATGAACATATCATTTTCATGGTCTAGCAAATGGTGTTCTAAAGGATCACTAGGAGGTACATCAATAGAAGCAAGACCAATAATTTCATCCTTACTAGGCAATTCTTCCTCACGATGTTGTTTACTAAATTTAGAGAAATTAAACTCATGAACCATATCATCCAAGCCAACAGTAACAACATTCTTTTCGCAATCTATCTTAGCATTAACAGTATGCAAGAAGGGTCTACCAAATATAATGGGACAAAAGCTATCTTGTGGAGAACCAAGAACAAGAAAATCAGTGGGATATTTGGTTTTCCCACACAAGACTTCAACATCTCTAACAATTCCCATTGGAGATATAGTATCTCTATTGGCAAGTTTAATTGTAGCATCAATTTCTTCTAGCTCAGCAGGTGCAATCTCATGCATAATTTCTTTGTATAAGACAATGGGTATAACACTAGCACTGGCACCCATATCACATAAGCCATGATGACAATGATCTCCTATTTTAACAGAAATAACAGGCACGCCTACCACAGGTCTATGTTTATCTCTATCACAGGGTTTAGCAATTCTAGCAGTTTCACCAGAGAATAGAATAACATGCCCATCAATATTATAAGACAAGAGATCTTTAAAAATAGCAATATTAGGTTCTACTTTGACTTGCTCAGGTGGTGTATAAGTCCTAGTATTGCTTTTACGAACAACAGTTGAAGCTTTAGCATGATCCTTCATTCTAACAGGGAAAGGTGGTTTCTCAACATAAGAAGTAGGAACAATAGGATCATTATAAGTGACAATCTTTTCTTCAACTTTAATAGGTGTAGCTACTTTTACTTCTATGGGAGGATGATATTTAAACCACTTCTCCTTGGGGAGATCAACATAAGTAGCAAAAGATTCACAAAAAGAAGCTACTATCTCAGAGTCAAGTCCATATTTAGTGCTAAACTTACGGAAAATATCGGTATCCATAAAAGAATTAACACAATAAAACTTAGGTGTCATACCTGACTCCTTACCTTCATCGAGGTCCCAATCTTCAGAGTTGCGTTTAATTCTATCCAATAAATTCCATCCAAATTCAATAGACATCATCATAAAAGAGCCAGCACAAGAAGTATCGAGCATGTTGCGATTACTATCGGAAAGCCGAGCATAAAAATTCTGGAGAATTGTCAATTTTGAGAGCTCATGATTGGGGCATGAATATAACATTAATTTAAGCCTCCCCCAAGCTTGAGTGATGCTTTCTCCTTCACGAGGCCAAAAATTATATATATAATTGCGATCACGATGAACAAGATGCATAGGGTAATACTTTTGATGAAATTCCAATTTCACTCTTTTATAGTTCCATGATCTCGTATCATCACATAGCCTATGCCATGTCAATGCGTCTCCCTCCAAACATAAAGGGAAAGCCTTCTTCTTAACAACATCATTGGGTATACCTGCAAGCTTAAATAGTCCACAAATATCATCCACAAAGCGTAGATGTTCATCAAGATGCTTTGTTCCATCTCCTGCAAAAGTGTTAGCTAGCAGTTTTTCCATCATACCCGAAGGAATCTGAAAAGCAGTTTCATCTTCAATAGATTCAGTAGGTTCAGTAGGTTGAGGAGCAACACTTGGCTCAACCGGACGGGGTGAAGATACCCCGAACAAGCCGCTCAGACAATTACTTTCCATAGTAACAAGTGACAGAAAATTTCCGCACACTAAATAAATTATTCCTTACCAAATTCCACCTACCAAAGGTGCTTCACTCCCCGGCAATGGCTCCAGAAAAGAGTCTTGATGACCCACAAGTATAGGGGATCTATCGTAGTCCTTTCGATAAGTAAGAGTGTCGAACCCAATGAGGAGCAGAAGGAAATGATAAGCGGTTTTCAGCAAGGTATTCTCTACAAGTACTGAAATAAGTGGTAACAAATAGTTTTGTGATAGGATAAATTGTAACGAGCAACAAGTAACAAAAGTAAATAAAGTGCAGCAAGGTGGCCCAATCCTTTTTGTAGCAAAGGACAAGCTTGGACAAACTCTTATAATAGGAAAAGCGCTCCCGAGGACACATGGGAATATCTTCACGCTCATATGATTCGCGTTCGGTACTTTGATAATTTGATATGTGGGTGGACCGGTGCTTGGGTACTGCCCTTACTTGGACAAGCATCCCACTTATGATTAACCTCTATTGCAAGCATCCGCAATTACAACAAAAGTATTAAGGTAAACCTAACCATAGCATGAAACATATGGATCCAAATCAGCCCCTTACGAAGCAACGCATAAACTAGGGTTTAAGCTTCTGTCACTCTAGCAACCCATCATCTACTTATTACTTCCCAATGCCTTCCTCTAGGCCCAAATAATGGTGAAGTGTTATGTAGTCGATGTTCACATAACACCACTAGAGGTTAGACAACATACATCTGATCAAAATATCGAACGAATACCAAATTCACATGACCACTAATAGCAAGACTTCTCCCTTGTCCTCAGGAACAAACATAATTACTCACAAAGCATATTCATGTTCATAATCAGAGGGGTAATAATTTGCATAAAGGATCTTAACATATGATCTTCCACCAATTAAACCAACTAGCATCAATTGCAAGGAGTAATCAACACTACTAGCAAACTACTAGCACCAATCCCGGACTTGGAGACAAGAATTGGATACAAGAGATGAACTAGGGTTTAGAGATGAGATGGTGCTGGTGAAGATGTTGATGGAGATTGCCCTCTCTCGATGAGAGGAGCGTTGGTGATGATGATGGTGATGATTTCCCCCTCCCGGAGGGAAGTGTCCCCGGCAAAACAGCTCTGCCGGAGCCCTAGATTGGTTCCGCCAAGGTTCCGCCTCGTGGCGGCGGAGTCTCGTCCCGAAAGGTTCTCTTCTATTTTTTCTCATCGAAAGACTTCATATGGGAGAAGATGGGCGTCGGAGAGCCACCAGGGGGCCCACGAGGTAGGGGGAGCGCCCAGGGGGGGCGCGCCCCCCACCCTCATGAGCAGGGTGTGTGCCCCCTGGCCTTCATCTTTGGCGACGATTTTTCTTTATTTATTTTAAGGTATTCTGTGGAGTTTCAGGACTTTTGGAGTTGCGCAGAATAGTACTTCAATATTTGCTCCTTTTCCAGCCCAGAATTCCAGCTGCCAGCATTCTCCCTCTTCATGTAAACCTTGTAAAATAAGAGAGATAGCCATAAGTATTGTGACATAACGTGAAATAACATCCCATAATGCCATAAATATCGATATAAAAGCATGATGCAAAATGTACATATCAACTCCCCCAAGCTTAGACCTCGCTTGTCCTCAAGCGAAAAGCCGATAAGAATAAATATGTCCTCATGTCTAGAGGTAGAGGCGTTGATAAAAATAAAATACGGACATGAAGGCATCATGATTATTTCATAACAACAACATATATAGATTTTGTCATATGATTACTTATGTTTAAGTGATGATCTTCTCATGAAGCCAAAGTATGAATCAGAAACTTTATTGGGCACCAACAATTATAATCTCAGTCATTGAAGCAATTGCAATTTATCATAACATCGGAAAGAGTCTATGTTAGAGCTTAAAAGCAAGTCCACATACTCAACTATCACTTAGTCCTTCATAAATGCTAACACTCACACAATACTTGTGGTTACGGAGTTTTAATCGGACACAGAGAAAGATAGGGGCTTATAGTCTTTGCCCCACAACCTTTTACCACAAGGGTCATGTCAACAATAATAATTCACGCTCCCCCACATCCAATTAGATATATATATATATATATCATGTTCTTTCCAACATGCTGAGCTTGCCAAAGGATAAAATTAAAAAGGAAAGGTGAAGATCACCGTGACTCTTGCATAAGGTAGAGGATAATAATAAAAGATAGGCCCTTCGCAGAGGGAAGCAGAGGTTGTCATGCGCGTTGAGGGTTGATGCACAAAATCTTAATGCAAAAGAACTGTCACTTTACATTGCCCCTTGTATGTGATCCTTTATTATGCAGTCCGTCGCTTTTATTGCATCCACAACAAGTTCGTGCAAAGTTTATTTTCTCCGCACTAATAAATCATGCATATTTAGAGAGCAATTTTTATTGCTTGCACCGATGACAACTTACTTGAAGGATCTTACTCAATCCATAGGTAGATATGGTGGACTCTCATGGCAAAACAGGTTTAAGGGTATTTGGAAACACAAGTAGTATTTCTACTTAGTGATGAGAATTTGGCTAGCATGAGGGGGAAAGGCAAGCTCAACACGGTAGATGAATCATGACAACATACTTTATCTCAGATATAAGAAAACATAACTCATTATGTTGTCTTCCTTGTCCAACATCAGCTCTTTAGCATGTCATATTTTAATGAGTGCTCCCAATCATAAAAGATGTCAATGATAATATATCTATATGTAAAACCTCTCTTTCCTTATTACTTACTATTAATTGCAACGATGACCAAAGCTATATTTGCCAACTCCCAACAACTTTTAATCATCATACTTTTGTTTGTGGAGTCATTACTTTCAATAAGATCAATATGAACTCTTTGATTCATTCTATTCCTTTTCTTCTAATCACCTAAGATCATGGCAAAATACTCAAGCCCTTGACTCAACACTAATCTTTATTATATTGCTCACGGACTCGATTACAAAGAAGGATCATAAAGCAAAACTTAAAACTAGATCATGCCATGACTTTATTCTACTAAATCAAGATACTACTAATAGGATCGAACTAAGAAAAAACGGTAAAGATAGGAGTTGTGATGGTGATACGATACCAGGGCACCTCCCCCAAGCTTGGCAGTTGCCAAGGGGAGTGCCCATACCCATGATTATTTCTCCTTCTTTGTTGTTGGCGTCATATTCTTAGCGATGACCCCCCTCAAAATACGGTTCTCCTCCTCGAGCTTATTGACCTGCTGCTTGAGGTCCATTATTTCCTTATGAAGCTTTCCTGTAACGGCTAAAGCTCCTTGCACCCAAGGGTGTTGCATAGCTGCGGGAGAACCAGAGATACTTCTCCTCACATTTTCATAGGAAAGAAATATAACATTGGAAGGGATAACCGAGTTTGTAATAGCTGAGCTCTGTAGTTCCCCCATCGTAAACCCAGCTCGGAAGCAAGAGGTGAATTCTTGATCTTCCATGGCATCTACTCTCATCAGGTCAGCCTCCATCTCTTCCTCTGTTGCCGGCCCAAAGTGGTCAGTGTTGCTGTTTGCCCTTGATTCCGATGCCGGGTTAGATACCCGGCTCTCCCCGACTGACTCTTGAGAAGACATCTTGCTCTAATATGCATCAGAAATAGCTCGAAACAAAAACAAAGGATATTTGCGTGATACGGGAGTCAAAACCTTCGGGAATATATATAATGAATTTTTACCGACCAAAATACGTATCGTGCAAGGAAACAGAGTCCGGAGGGCACACGAGGTGCTCACGAGGTAGGGGGCGCGCCCAGGGGGGTAGGGAGCGCCCTCCACCCTCCTGGAGGCCTCGTGTCCTCCCCGGACTGCTACTTATTTTTCTATTTTTTTAAATATTCCAAAATGGAGAAATATTGCCTTAAAAATTGTTTTGGAGTCGGTTTACTTACCGTACCACATACCTATTCCTTTTCGGAGTCTGGAACGTTCTGGAAAGTGTCCATTATGTACTCCTCCGGGGTTACGGTTTCAATAATATTAGTTTCAACATTTATAGGATTACCTGAGATATAGTGTTTTATTCTTTGACCGTTTACCACCTTCGGATTTGTGCCTGCAAAGTTGTTGATTTTTATGGCACCGGAACGATAGACCTCCTCGATAACGTAAGGACCTTCCCATTTGGAGAGATGTTTTCCTGCAAAAAATCTTAAACGAGAGTTGTATAGCAGTACATAATCACCTACATTAAACTCACGCTTTTGTATCCTTTTGTCATGCCACCTTTTAACTTTTTCTTTAAACAACTTGGCATTTTCATAAGCTTGGGTTCTCCATTCATCAAGTGAGCTAATATCAAATAACCTCTTCTCACCGGCAAGTTTGAAATCATAGTTGAGCTCTTTAATAGCCCAATATGCCTTATGTTCTAGTTCGATAGGTAGTGACATGCTTTCCCATAAACCATTTTATACGGAGACATACCCATAGGATTTTTGTACGCAGTTCTATAGGCCCATAATGCACCATTTAGTTTCTTGGACCAATTCTTTGTAGACCTATTGACAGTCTTTTGCAAAATTAATTTCAGCTCTCTATTGCTCAATTCTACCTGACCACTAGACCGCAGGTGATATGGAGATGCAATTCTATGATTAACGTCGTATTTAACAACCATCTTACGGAAAGCACCATGAATAAAGTGTGAACCGCCATCAGTCATTAAGTATCTAGGGATTCCAAACCTCGGAAAAATAACTTCCTTAAGCATTTTAATAGAAGTGTTATGATCAGCACTACTAGTTGGAATAGCTTCTACCCACTTAGTAATGTAATCAACAGCAACTAAAATATGAGTGTAACCATTACAAGCTGGAAAAGGTCCCATATAATCAAAGCCCCAAACATCAAATGGCTCAATAACAAGTGAATAATTCATAGGCATTTCTTGACGTCTACTAATATTACCAATTCTTTTACATTCATCGCAAGATAAAACAAACTTACGAGCATCCTTGAAGAGAGTAGGCCAATAAAAACCGGATTGCAATACCTTATGTGCAGTTCTATCTCTAGCGTGGTGTCCTCCATAAGCCTCGGAGTGACACTTGCGTAGGATCTGTTCCTGTTCATGCTCAGGTACACAACGTCTAATAACACCATCAACTCCTTCTTTATAAAGATGTGGGTCATCCCAAAAGTAATGTCTCAAGTCATAGAAAAACTTTTTCTTTTGTTGGTATGTGAAGCTAGGTGGTATAAATTTAGCAACAATATAATTAGCATAATCAGCATACCAAGGAGTGCTACGAGAAGTACTTATGACATTTAGTTGCTCATCAGGAAAGCTATCATCAATAGGTAGTGGGTCATCAAGAACATTCTCTAGCCTAGACAAGTTGTCTGCAACGGGGTTCTCAGCTCCTTTTCTATCAACAATATGTAAATCAAATTCTTGAAGCAAGAGAACCCATCTAATGAGTCTAGGTTTTGCGTCTTTCTTTTCCATAAGATATTTAATAGCAGCATGATCTGTGTGAATAGTTACTCTAGAATCAACAATATAAGGTGTGAATTTATCACAAGCAAATACAACCGCTAACAGTTCCTTTTCGGTAGTAGCATAATTTCTTTGAGCATTGTCTAGAGTCTTACTAGCATAATGGATAACATTCAATTTCTTATCAACTCTTTGCCCTAGAACAGCACCTACAGCATAATCACTAGCATCACACATAATTTCAAAGGGTTAATTCCAATCAGGTGGCTGAACAACAGGTGCAGAGACTAATGCTTTCTTAAGTATTTCAAATGCTTCTACACAATCATCATCAAATACAAATGGTACATCTTTTTGTAATAAATTAGTCAGAGGCCGAGAGATTTTTGAGAAGTCCTTAATGAACCTCCTATAAAATCCGGCGTGACCAAGGAAACTTCTTATACCTTTGATGTCCTTGGGACATGGCATCTTTTCAATAGCATCAACCTTGGCTTTATCAACTTCAATACCTCTTTCAGAAACTTTGTGCCCCAATACAATACCTTCATTCACCATAAAGTGGCACTTTCCCCAATTCAAGACAAGATTAGTTTCTTCACATCTCTGCAAAACTCGATCCAGATTGCTCAAGCAATCATCAAAAGAGGAACCATAGACGGAAAAATCGTCCATGAAAACCTCACAAATTTTCTCACAAAAGTCAGAGAATATAGCCATCATGCATCTTTGAAAGGTAGCAGGTGCATTACATAAACCAAAAGGCATACGTCTATAAGCAAAAGTACCAAAAGGGCATGTAAAAGTAGTCTTTGATTGATCTTTAGCCGACATAGGTATTTGAGAAAAACCAGAATAACCATCTAGAAAGCAATAATGTGTATGTTTGCATAATCTTTCTAGCATTTGATCAATAAGAGGTAAGGGGTAATGATCTTTCTTAGTAGCCTTATTTAATTTGTGGAAATCAATTACCATAAATTGAGCAAACATGAGTACAAAGGTACTCAGCAAGACTTGCATCAGATCCTACATACATGCACATTATTAAGAAGGGATGGTGGGGTTATTGCAGCAAGCCATCTTTGACTCTTGGCTAAGCTATCTTACGAGACTCCAACTTGTAATTGTTTCGCGCACTCGAGTCCACTACACACCATTTCAATACACTACCGAGGATCCACCTCCATCATCCTACGGAAGAGCCATCCTCGGCACTCACACTTATCTTGAGGCTTTTAGTAGTATCCATTTACTTGTCTATGAACTATATAGTCAACCAAGTAGTCCTTTACCGCGGACGCTGTCGGTGTAAAAACCGGCAGATCTCGGGTAGGGAGGTCCCGAACTGTATGTCTAAGGCTAATGGTAACAGGAGGCGGGGGACACGATGTTTACCCAGGTTCGGGCCATCTCTATGGAGGTAATACCCTACTTCCTACTTGATTGATCTTGATCATATGAGTATTACAAGTGTTGATCTACCACCAGATCATAGAGGCTAAACCCTAGAAGCTAGCCTATGATTATGATTGTTGTTGTCCTACGGACTAAACCCTCCGGTTTATATAGACACCAGAGGGGGCTAGGGTTACACAGAGTCGGTTACAGAGAAGGGAATCTACATATCCAAATTGCAAAGCTTGCCTTCCACGCAAAGGAGTGTCCCACCCGGACACGGGCGAAGTCTTCAATCTTGTATCTTCATAGTCCATCAGTCCGGCATAAGCATATAGTCCGGCTGTCCGAGGACCCCCTAATCCAGGACTCCCTCAGTAGCCCCTGAACTAGGCTTTAATGACGATGAGTCCGGCGTGCAGATTGTCTTCGGCATTGCAAGGAGGGTTCCTTCTACGAATACTCCAAAGTAGATCTTGAACACAAGAATCATGTCTGGCTCTGCAAAACAAATTCCACATACCACCGTAGAGAGTATAACATTCCATGACTCTAATCCGCTGACAACTTTTCCATAGCGTGACATGACGCCGTGGCCCGATCATTATTCGAACCATTTTCTCAGCCTGCTACTACACATCTTGCGAGGCGGTATTATTGGCACGTCTTGTTGAAGCAGAGATCGTGTCCCCTTATCACGGGATTCTCATAAATATGGGTGTGGGTAACCCAACCGCGCCATTAGCACGATGCTTGGGGAATAAGCGAGTTTCTAGGGCAAGTGGGGAGGCGCATGATTTGTGCTGCCTTTATAAAGAGACAAGGATTCCCCTTTTTCACCCACGCCTTCTTCTTCTTCTGCCTACTCTCTTTCGCTCGAGCTCCAGCGCCCAAGCATTCGCCTTCTCCGCCCACAAAGGCATTCCGAAAATGTCCGGATCTAGAGCCGGAGGCAAGTGGATGGCCTCTACCGTCTAGGAGAAGGACATTAAGAAACTTCGGGAGGCCGGGTATCTGGCCAAGAAGATCGGCCACCGCCTTCCAATGGCGGGACAGATTGTCCCTACTCCAGAACCACACGAGAGGGTTGTATTCCTCCCTCACTTTGTCTGCGGGCTAGGGTTTCCTCTCCACCCATTCGTTCGCGGCCTTATGTATTACTATGGGATCGATTTTCATGATCTATCCCCCAATTCCTTCCTCAACATCTCGACATTCATCGTCGTGTGTGAGGCCTTCCTCCGCATCTCTCCACACTTTGGATTATGGCTGAAGATTTTCAATGTGAAGCCCAAGGTGGTGAACGGCGAGCGCGCCGAGTGCGGAGGAGCCATGGTGAGCAAGATGCCCAACGTCACATGGCCATCAGGTACCTTCAATGATTCCATCAAAGGGTGGCAACAACGGTGGTTCTATGTCACTGAGCCACGCGCCACAAAATGGGCCGTGGCTCCCGAATTCCGATCCGGAGCTCCATTGCGGCTTACGTCCTGGTCCAAAAAGGGCCTGAACTGGTCTTCGCTAGATGAGCTGGCAGTGCTCCAGGCGCGTATCAAGGGTATGGAAGACAAGAGCATCAAACTTGTCAACATAGTCCAGGTGATGTTAGTTCACTAGACTCTCCCTTGCAACGCAGGGCTTGGAATTTATGGGAATTTGATCCGGCCAAGCACCAGACCCTACTAGGGTTCTTCGGCTCATCACACGAAGACATCTAGAAGGTGCTCTTCAAGTCCGGCAAATCGTGGCTGGACTCAGCCGAGGACCGCGAGTACAAATTGTCCCGACCAGCGAGTTCGGTAAGTCTTCGTATGTTGGCCAGTCGTATGCTTTATCTGCATACTCCAAGGGAAACGCCTAATATATTTTCCAGCAACTCTCCTAGGGCTGGACGAAGGAGGCCGAGCGGATCTATTGCCTGGCCCCGCTACCAGAAGAACAGGTCGGACCGCTTCTGACGAAGATGCTAGTCCCGGCGCCTTACGAGGCGCCGAAGAAGGCCAAGAAAGAGGCCAAAGAGACCAGGGGCGACCTTCATCACCAGGGTACTTTGGACATAGTGTTTGAGGACTCCGAGGCCCGCTCCTCCTCCAAAGAGGACGAGGAAGAGGAGGAAAGCCGATCCCCCCCCCCCAACAAGGGGGAGAAAGAAAATGATGGCCTCCACACGCTTGGAGGCTGAATCGTTCAAGAAGGGGAAAAACCCCTTTACGGATGAATCCACCACTGCCATCGACAGCAGCCCAGAGTGGGATCCCAGGGTCCAGCCCCTGGTCAAATCGTGAGTACATAAAACCTAGACACGTTTGTATATCTAGGATCACTATCATATATCATTAACACATTGAGTCATGCTTTTTCTGCAGTCCGGCCAGGTCCCACACCGAGCAATCCTCACCGGAGGATTCATTGGGCTCGGACGCTATGGACAGCGGGACTCCCCCGACGGCCTCCTCTCCAAAACACGTGGACGACACCGAGGTATCGTCCCAAAGGGACCCAGGCTGAGGAGGGGCTTGGGAGACCGTCAAGGCGGCCCCAGAGGGTCAAACCTTGGCGGCCGGACACACGGGCGACAAGGCCCCCATGGACACCGACAGCGGGGGCTATCTTGAATTTGGCCCCCAGCCGGACACAGTTTCGGAGACCAACATGGCTCCAGAATCAGGCGGGCAACCTCCCCCGACAGAAGGGGGTGCGCCTGTTCCACCGGCAACCTCTGCCCAACCAGAGGTGTCGGATACCTTATCAGCAGCGCTGAAGAACGCTTCCATCGTTGAAGAACACCGTGCCCTTATGGGTGCGGTGATTGAGAAGATTCAGTCTGCAGAAAGCGGACTGACTGAAGCCTGCATCAGCCTTATAACGGGCTTTGAGGTATGTTGTGAGGTTTTAAAGAGTGTCATAGTATAGATAGTAGCCCCTGATACACTGTTCGGTGTTTGAAAGGAAAAGCCGGACAGACGATCAAATATATGTTCGCAGGAGACTTACCTTGTAGTACCTCTCCCTCTTTTGTTTTTCTAAGCAGGCGTCTGTAGTGACTGCCACCTCTCATACTGCAGAAGTCTCCGGACTGAAGCAGAGTCTGGAGCGGGCCGAAGAAGAGCTCGGCCAAGTGAAGAAGTGATACATCTCCAACATATCTATAATTTTTTATTGTTCCATGCTATTATATTACCCGTTTTGGATGTTTATGGGCTTTACTTTACACATTTATATCATTTTGGGACTAACATACTAACCGGAGGCCCAGCCCAAATTGCTGTTTTTTTGCCTATTTCAGTGTTTCGAAGAAAAGGAATATCAAACAGAGTCCAAAAGGAATGAAACCTTCGGGAGCGTGATTTTTGGAACAAACGTGATCCAGAGGACGTGGAGTGGAAGTCAAGAAACAAGGGAGACAGCCACGAGGGTGCCCGGTGCGCCCTCTAAAGGTGGGCGCGCCCCCCACCCTCGTGGGACCCTCGAGCATCCACCGACCTACTTCTTCCTCCTACATATACCCACGTACCCCGAAAACATCAGAAGCGACTACGGAAACCTAATTCCACCGCCGTAACCTTCTGTATCCGCGAGATCCCATATTGGAGCCTTCGTCGGTGCTCCGTCGAAGGGGGAATCGACCATGGAGGGCCTCTACATCATCTCCAAGGCCTCTCTGATGAGTTGTGAGTAGTTTACCACAGACCTTCGGGTCCATAGTTATTAGCTAGATGGCTTATTCTCTCTCTTTGAATCTCAATACAAAGTTCTCCTCAATCTTCTTGGAGATCTATTTGATGTGACTCGTTTTGCGGTGTGTTTGTCGAGATCCAATGAATTGTGGGTTTATGATCAAGTTTATCTATGAGAAATATTTGAATCTCCTCTGAATTCTTTTATGTGTGATTAAGTTATCTTTGCAAGTCTCTACAAATTATCAGTTTGGTTTGGCCTACTAGATTGATCTTTCTTGCAATGGGAGAAGTGCTTAGCTTTGGGTTCAATCTTGCGGTGTCCTTTCCCAGTGACAGCAGGGGAAGCAAGGCACGTATTGTATTGTTGCCATCGAGGATAAAAAGATGGGGTTTATATCATATTGCATGAGTTTATCCCTCTACATCATGTCATCTTTCTTAATGCGTTACTCTGTTCTTTATGAACTTATACTCTAGGTGCATGTTGGATAGCGGTCGATGTGTGGAGTAATAGTAGTAGATGCAGGCAGGAGTCAGTCTACTTGTCACGGACGTGATGCCTATATACATGATCATGCCTAGATAATCTCATAATTATTCGCTTTTCTATCAATTGCTCGACAGTAATTTGTTCACCCACCGTAATACTTATGCTATCTTGAGAGAAGCCACTAGTGAAACCTATGGCCCCTGGGTCTATATCTTATCATATAAGTTTTCAATCCACTTTTATTTGCATCTTTACTTTTCCTATCTATATTATAAAACACCAAAAATATATTTATCTTATCATATTATCTCTATCAGATCTCACTTTCGCAAGTGGCCGTGAAGGGATTGACAACCCCTTTATTGCGTTGGTTGCGAGTTCTTGTTTGTTTTTGTAGGTGTGTGGGACTTCTAAGGAGCCTCCTACTGGATTGATACCTTGGTTCTCAAAAACTGAGGGAAATACTTATGCTACTATTGCTGCATCACCCTTTCCTCTTCAAGGAAAACCAACGCAAGCTCAAGACGTAGCAAGAAGGATTTCTGGCGCCATTGCCGTGGAGGTCTTCGCTCAAGTCAAGACATACCAAGTACCCATCACAAACTCATCTCCCTCGCATTTACATTATTTTCCATTTGCCTCTCATTTTCCTCTCCCCCACTTCACCCTTGCCATTTTATTCTCCCTCTCTTTCCCAATCTCCTCTCTCTTTCGCTTGTCTTTTTGTTTGCTCGCCGTCATGGCTAGTCCCTTATCTGCTCCTATGTCTCCCGAGTTTGAAGTTCTTCACTTCAAGCAAAGGCAAGGAGAAAACTTAAAAGATGCTTGGTATAGGATGATGGAGTCTTATCATAATTGCACCTTAGAAGTGAATTTTAGAATTTTACTTTGCAATTTTTATGTTGGGCTAAATATGTTCCATAGACAACTCTTGGATTTCATTGCCAAAGGAAATTTTATTGAAATTGATTCCAATATTGCACATGAAATTATAGAGGGAATAGTGGGAACACTACCTCAAAAGGGGGGACCACATCCTACCCAAGAAGAAACACAAGTGTTTGAAAAGGTTTGCAAAGTAACAAAAATCTTACAAAAGTCTCTTGAACCTCTTAAGAGTGTTAGCGGAAATCTTCACCACATGAATATGTTGATTACTCTTTGCAATAAGAGGTTGGATTCTTTAGATCTAAAAATTTCCAAGTATGAAGGGAAACGTAAAGAACCTCCCGGATTCGAGCATGACTCCACTAAAAAACTAAAAATTAAAGATGGCACTACTTAGATCTATCCTCGCTTTTATGCCTAGCTAGGGGCGTTAAACGATAGCGCTAGTTGGGAGGCAACCCAATTTTATATTTGTTTTTTGTTTTTGCTTCTGTTTAGTAATAAATATTGCATCTACCTTCTGTTTAGATCTATTTTTATTTTTTAATTAGTGTTTGTGCCAAGTAGAACCTATAGGATAACCTATGGTGATAGTTAATTTGATTCTGCTAAAAAACAAAAACTTTGCACGCACGAAAATAATTTTAGTAATTCACAGAAACATGCTTTTTCGTTGATCCTCTTTTATGTCGATCAATAGACAAATTTCCCAGGACTTCCTATTTTGGTAGGATTTTTAAAGTTCCAGAAGTATTCGGTAGTTACAGATTGCTATAGACTGTTCTGTTTTTGATAGATTCTGTTTTTCGTGTGTTGTTTGCTTATTTTGATGCATCTATGGCTAGTATGTAGGGTATGAACTATAGAGAAGTTGGAATACAGTAGGTTTAACACCAATATAAATAAAGAATGAGTTCATTACAGTACCTTATGTGTTGGTTTTTCTTTCTTGCACTAGCGGAGCTTATGAGATTTCCTGTTGAGTTTTGTGTTGTGAAGTTTTCAAGTTTTGGGTAAAGATTTGATGGACTATGGAATAAGGAGTGGCAAGAGCCTAATCTTGGGGATGCCCATGCCACCCCAAGATATTCAAGGATAACCAAAAGCCTAAGCTTGGGAATGCCCCGGAAGGCATCCCCTCTTTCGTCTTCGTCTATCGATAACTTTACTTGGAGCTAAATTTTTATTCGCCACATGATATGTGTTTTGCTTGGAGCATCTTGTATGATATTAGTCTTTGATTTTTAGTTTACCACTATCATCCTTGATGTACACACCTTTTGGGAGAAACCCACTTGATTGGAATTTATTAGAATACTCTGTGTGCTTCACTTATATCTTTTGAGCTAAATAGTTTTTGCTCCAGTGCTTCACTTATATTTTTTAGAGAACGACGGTGGCTTAATTTTGCAGAAATTGTTAATCTCTCATGCTTCACTTATATTATTTTGAGAGTCTTTTAGAAAAGCATGGTATTTGCTATGGTTATAAAATTGGTGCTAGAATGATGGGCATCGAAGTTGGGTATAATAAAAACTATCATAGGAAGTGAATTGGATGCTATGATCAATTCGATACTTGATAATTGTTTTGAGATATGGAGGTAGTGACATTAGAGTCATGCTAGTTGGGTGATTATGAATTTGAAGAATGCTTATGTTGAAGTTGGCAAGCCCCGTAGCATGCACGTATGGTAAAAGTTGTGTAACAAATTTGAAACATGAGGTGTTCTTAGATTGTGCATCCTTCTGAGTGGCGGTCGGGGATGAGCGATGGTCTTTTCCTACCAATCTATCCCCCTAGGACCATGCGTGTAGTGCTTGGTTTTTGATGACTGATAGATTTTTGCAATAAGTATATGAGTTCTTTTTGACTAGTGTTGAGTCCATGGATTATACGCACTCTCACCCTTCCATCATTGCTAGCCTCTTCCGTACCGTGCATTGCCCTTTCTCACCTTGAGAGTTGGTGCAAACTTCGCCGGTGCATCCAAACCCCGTGATACAATACGCTCTATCACACATAAACCTCCTTATATCTTCCTCAAAACAGCCACCATACCTACCTATTATGGCATTTCCATAGCCATTCCGAGATATATTGCCATGCAACTTTCCACCGTTCCGTTTATCATCATGACACACATCATCATTGTCATATTGCCTTGCATGATCGTGTAGTTGACATCATATTTGTGGCAAAGCCACCATGCATAATTTTTCATACATGTCACTCTTGATTCATTGCCCATCCCGGTACACCGCCGGAGGCATTCATATAGAGTCATATCTTCTTCTAGTTTTGAGTTGTAATTCATGAGTTGTAAATAAATAGAAGTGTGATGATCATCATTATTAGAGCATTGTCCCCAAATAAAAAAAGAAAGGCCAAAAAGAAAGAAAAAAGAAAGTCCAAAAAGAAAAAAAAAAGAAAAAAAGGGCCAAAAAAAGAAATGCCCAAAAAGAAAAAAAGAAAGAAAAAAAGAAAGAAAAAAGGGGGCAATGTTACTATCCTTTTCCACACTTGTGCTTCAAAGTAGCACCATGTTCTTCATATAGAGAGTCTCATATGTTGTCACTTTCATATACTAGTGGGAATTTTTCATTATAGAACTTGGCTTGTATATTCCTACAATGGGCTTCCTCAAATGCCCTAGGTCTTCGTGAGCAAGCAAGTTAGATGCACACCCATTAGTTTCTTTTGTTGAGTTTTCATACATTTATAGCTCTAGTGCATCCGTTGTATGGCAATCCCTACTCCTCATGTTGACATCAATTGATGGACATCTCCATAGCCCGTTGATTATCCTCGTCAATGTGAGACTTTCTCCTTTTTTGTCTTCTCCTCACAACCCCCATCATCATATTCTATTCCACCCATAGTGCTATGTCCATGGCTGACGCTCATGTATTGCGTGAAAGTTGAAAAAGTTTGAGATTATTTAAGTACGAAACAATTACTTGGCTTGTCATCGCGGGTGTGCAAGATGGGAGCATTTTTGTGTGACGAAAATGAAGCATAGCATAACTATATGATTTTGTAGGGATGAACTTTCTTTAGCCATGTTATTTTGAGAAGACATGATTGCTTTGATTAGTATGCTTGAAGTATTGCTATTTCTTATGCCAAAATGAACTTTTATTTTGAATCATTTGGATCTGAACATTCATGCCACAATAAAGAAAATTACATTGAGAATTATGCTAGGTAGCATTCCACATCCAAAAATTCTGTTTTTATCATTCACCTAATCGAGGACGAGCAGGAATTAAGCTTTCGGGTGCTTCATCCGTCTCCAACGTATCTATAATTTTTGATTGTTCCATGCTATTATATTACCAGTTTTGGGTGTTTATGTGCTTTACTTTACACTTTTATATCATTTTTGGGACTAACCTACTAACTGGAGGCCCAACCCGAATTGCTATTTTTTTTTCCTATTTCAGTGTTTCGAAGAAAAGGAATATCAAACGAAGTCCAAATGGAATGAAACCTTCGGGAGCATGATTTTTGGAACAAACGTGATCCAGAGGACTTGGAGTGGAAGTCAAGAAACAAGGGAGGCGGCCACGAGGGTGCCCGGCGCGCCACCTACAAGTGGGCGTGCCCCCCACCCTCATGGGCCCCTCGAGCGTCCATCGAGCTACTTCTTCCTCCTACATATACCCACGTACCCTGAAAACATCAGAAGCGACCATGAAAACCTAATTCCATCGCCGTAACCTTCTGTATCCGCGAGATCCCATCTTGGAGCCTTCGCCGGCGCTCCGCCGGAGGGGGGATCGACCACAGAGGGCCTCTACATCATCTCCAAGGCCTCTCCGATGAGTTGTGAGTAGTTTACCATAGACCTTCGGGTCCATAGTTATTAGCTAGATGGCTTCTTCTCTCTCTTTGAATCTCAATACAAAATTCTCCTCGATCTTCTTGGAGATCTATTCGATGTAACTCTTTTTGCGGTGTGTTTGTCGAGATCCGATGAATTGTGGTTTTTTGATCAAGTTTATCTATGAGAAATATTTGAATCTCCTCCAAATTCTTTTATGTGTGATTAAGTTATCTTTGCAAGTCTCTTCAAATTATCGGTTTGGTTTGGCCTACTAGATTGATCTTTCTTGCAATGGGAGAAGTGCTTAGCTTTGGGTTCAATCGTGCGGTGTCCTTTCCCAGTGACAGCAGGGGCAGCAAGGCATGTATTGTATTGTTGCCATCGAGGATAAAAAGATGGGGCTTATATCATATTGCATGAGTTTATCCCTCTACATCATGTCATCTTTCTTAATGCTTTACTCTGTTCTTTATGAACTTAATACTCTATATGCATGCATGCTGGATAGCGGTCGATGTGTGGAGTAATAGTAGTAGATGCAGGCAGGAGTCGGTCTACTTGTCATGGACATGATGCCTATATACATGATCATGCCTACGTAATCTCATAATTATTCTCTTTTCTATCAATTGCTCGACAGTAATTTGTTCACCCACCGTAATACTTACGCTATCTTGAGAGAAGCCACTAGTGAAACCTATGCCCCCCGGGTCTATCTCCTATCATATAAGCTTTCAATATACTTTTATTTGCATCTTTACTCTTCCTATCTATATTATAAAATACCAAAAATGTATTTATCTTATCATATTATCTCTATCAAATCTCACTTTCGCAAGTGGCCGTGAAGGGATTGACAACCCCTTTATTGCATTGGTTGCGAGTTCTTGTTTGTTTGTGTAGGTGTGTGGGACTTCTGAGGAGCCTCCTACTGGATTGATACCTTGGTTCTCAAAAACTGAGGGAAATACTTACGCTACTATTTATGCATCACCCTTTCCTCTTCAAGGAAAACCTACGCAAGCTCAAGACGTAGCAAGAAGCAGTTGAAGGATAACCAAGGTATGCAAAAAACCTTGTTTGCATTCAGTACGAATGAATAATTGAGTATGACAAAAAAATCATGATGTGCTCTAGGAGCGACGGCCAAAGTCGAGGCTCTTAGGAAGGCAGTGGCCGAGGCCGAGAAGAAGGTGGCCAAGGAGCAGGCCCTTCGTGAAAAGCACAGGGCCCGGGTTATTGAAGTTCAGCAAGAGCTCCAAGAGGCCGTGAAGAAGTGCGAGACCTTGGAGCAGAGTTTAACAGAGAAAGAATCCGAACTCACCAAGGCTCGTCACGCCGCACACGATGCCCGGGGCGAAGCCCAAGCCATCCTTCAAGAAATCCAGGAGGCCAAAAAGATCGCGGCGGGTAAGGCTTTTTCTATGCAAAGCAAATATTTGAAGGAAGAAAATCATGTTACTAATCCAAATTCGGATTTCTCCAGGGGTGTTTGCGGAACTGCTGCGTAGCGTATCTGATGCCGCACAATTCTACCGAGCTGAAGAAAGGAGCTCTACGGAGAAGCTGTTCTGGTCGCAATATCTAGCGCCAGAGCATCCAGTGCCCTTTGCCGATCAACTGAAACAGTTGATCGAGCTGCATAGGGCGGCCGAACTACGGCTATGGCCCGTCGAGGCTATTCCCAGCAGCTACTTTGGGCTCGTGAAGCGGCCTGTAAGTGCCTACCCTCAACTTGAAGTCATCAAGCGGTCGGTCTATATGGAAGGTGCGTGAATGGCCTTCGCCCACGCCAAGGTGCATTGGGCAAAGATGGATTCCGTAAAGCTGATGACCGAGGGACCGCTTGCGGGGAAGGAGCACCGCAAGCCCGAGTTATATTATGACAGTGTCCTGAAAGGATCCCGCCTTGTAGCGGAGCAATGTGCCAAGGATATTATATTCCCATGAATACATTCATGTTATCCTTTGTAATGTTGAACAAGGTCGTTTATATAATATAATGCCTGTTATTTGGAAAATTTTACCTCCTGTGCGGCCGTTTTATATATTAATCCTGAGAGTCGGCCAGTCGTCGGCTTCCGCCCCCACGTAGGAAGTACGGGGGTGTTCGGGATAAACTTGAACACTCTTTACCCCAATTTTGGGTCCTTGAAGGAGGTGTTCAGCGCAACGAACCAGGCAATCAGACTATAAGGCTTTATCACCCTCACTTAGCCATAGGAGTTTGACAAAAGAAAGGTAGGCGCAGCCCCTAGTGTTTGGAAGACCGCACTAGGGGCTCTATAAGCACCTGATCGGAAGAAAAAAACCGATCCGTCGCACGCTGCATTAGTTATCGCATAATGCAGAAGAAATCCTTAAAGATTTTCTAACCTCTCAAACATCTGACCAGCTCTCGCCGCATCATGATAGTCAGTTTTGGGCTTTCTTTACTAAGGTGCTCGTCCGGAAGAACCGGGACACAATCGCAGGAGTTCTCCCTTTACTACCCTAGCCGATATAGCGGAACGTAGGGTAGCAAGCACATGAGTCGGGCAACCCAACTATTGACCCAAGACATGATTCGGAGCCGATGCACATAATGCTATAAGCTCGGGGTGCCGAACGACCGTGAGGGTGTTCGGACTTTGTTGCCGTATTATGGGTACAACGAGGCCCCTGGCATATTAAGGCGTACCGTAGTGTACGGCTGCCACTTGACAAAAAATATCAATAAGAAAGAACATCAAGTAAGCGTCATATAAAGCCGCATGTTGTAATTGGATAATACATCGAGGCGTATGAATACAAGTAGTGCGATAAAAAGAAATATGACTTCGGAACCTGCTGAGACCAGGGGACTGTGTGGGGATCCGGGGAATAATCGGATGATCATTAAGGGGAATATCTAAGGATTCCCTTACGCGTTAGAGCTGTTTCCCTCCTTGGTATGTTCGTCCCTTCATAGGTCCGGTCGCCAGGTTGCCAGTGATGGCCTAGACAAAAGTGGACCTGCAAAGAAAATGCAAAAAATGTTTGTGTGCCATGGGGCGATTAAGCCACATTGTGGGGCATAACCTAGCTTTGCCTCCGCCTATCGCCGAAGTGGTTAATTGAGCTCTTGACGAGCTGGGCTATCCTGCCGCGGAGTAGTTCGAACTCTTTGACGGTGTCCGGGAGCCTGGCTGTCGAATGAAGGTTCGATTGAAAAAAGGCCACTATGCGCTTCTACTGCTAAGGCGGTGGTGTGCTCTTCGGTACGGAGGGAGCGTTCAGCTTTGCCATTAACTGTTATGACGCCGTGTGGACCGGGCATCTTGAGCTAAAGATAAGCGTAGTGTGGCACCGCGTTGAATCGAGCAAATGCGGTTCGTCCGAGCAGTGCGTGATAGCTGCTGTGAAAAGGGACGATATCAAAGATTAACTCTTCGTTGCGGGAATTATCCGGGGGTCCTAAGACTACTTCCAGAGTGATGGAGCCTGTACAGCGGGCCTCAACGCCTGGTATGACACCTTTAAAGGTGGTTTTAGTGGGTTTGATCTTTCAAGGATCGATACCCATCTTGTGCACCGTATCCTGATAAAGCAGGTTCGGACTGCTGTCTCCGTCCATAAGGAGTCACGTGAGGTGGAATCCGTCAATTATTGGGTCAAGGACCAGTGCGGCTGAACCGCCCAGACGGATATTGGTCGGACGATCCTTGCGGTCAAAGGTGATCGGGTCGGACGATGTGACGACCAAATCTTGAAGGATTTGAGTCTCTATGCTTACCGTGCTAGTCCCTGGATCGAACTCGCTAGCACACACAGTATAGATGAATACCAGAATAGCAAGTGCATCATTTATTACAACGTATGATCCAGAATGTGTAAAATAAAACAATCTGCATAGCACTTGGCTAGCTTTATTCAATCAAACAGCGGAAATGTAGCAGAAAATAACGATGAGTCCCATCATAGCCCACTGGCGATGCTGAGTGCAGACTCGTGACCCTAACGGTACCTTACTCTTCATCTGAATATCCTGCAACATGAGACGTTGCAGCCATATAGGTCAATACTTTGAATGTATTGGCAAGTTACACAGGAGTAATAATAGAAGACCTACATGTATATGCATAGTACAACAAAAGGAAGGCTTGGGGGTTTATTTTTGCAGAAAGCTGATTTTGTCCTCATAACTACCTATTAGTCAAATTTTTGTTTAGTTCTTTTATTACTACAATTAACTACACAAGGTTGAGTTGGCAAAATCAACTCCAACCTACCCTTTATTAAGTTGCCCACAAATATTATTAAGTGTCACATCTGTCAAGATCATCCAACAACTGTAATGGCATAGTCGCTCAAACTTGTCCATAACCTGGGGCACGGCTAATCATGATTAGTTTCAATACTCTGCAGAGTTTAGTACGCTTTACCCACTGGACCCAATCCGAATATTGAGACGAAGTATTTCAGAAGAGGTTCCCTTAACCACCTGACGGCCACATCCCACCTACATAAGCTACATCTGTCGACACTGTCTGGGCAAGGGTTCCAACAACTGATCAACTAAGCCAGAGCCCATTTAGCCAGTGGCCGCACATGGAAGCTACTAGTCACTAAGTTTGTCTGATCTTTTTGAACCTGGGCGACATTCCACTTAGGGTGCACTCTCATGGGCGCATGGCCTTAGAAAAGGTGCAAGACCACATGATGCCTTCCCTCAACACCAAGCAATACCACTTCCGCCCAGAGGTGAATTAAATCCTTAATTACTACTCAATTTAGTTAAATATGTAATCCTCACATAAACTCAGTGTATACACGAACCACCCTCGTCTACAAAGCATAGAAAACTACAACTACCACGATTTGAAAAGACGGGAAGATAGCTCAACAGCATATAGCAAAATAATATAGTAATCCTATACATGCATATATTCATAGTGTGATATAACTACATGCATAGAAAACAATAGGTAAAGGACGATCAACATGTAACTTGCCTTGGTTCTGGTTCAGAAAGTCATACTCCTGACAGTAGTTCGCGTTGCACTCCGGACAATCTACATGTTTCACACAATTCAACAAATCAATCATCGGAACACGAATAGAACCAAAATAAAAACCAACAGCAAGAAAACCAATTTTTAAAACTCAACAACAGTAGCATAACAACACCTAAATTGTACTATGGTCACAATACAAAAAGAAACACTCGATTCCGACAAACGGTCTGAGAGTTATGGCCTCCGGAAGGTTTATTTCAAATTCAAATGAATTCAAATTTGAAAAGTGCAAACATGTGCAAAGTTTGGTTCTGTGATAAAGTGCTGATTATTGTGAGTGCATAGGAAAAAAGAATCATCTACAAATAGTATATATATGCTAAAAGATATAGCTACTACTCCCTCCGTTCGAAATTACTTTTCGTAGAAATGGATGTATCTAGATTTTTTTAGTTCCAGATACATCCATTTCCAAGACAAGTAATTCCGAACGGAGGGAGTAGAAGTTTTGGTGAAAATCTGAGAAAAAAACAAAAGACAGCAGAAAACTCCTGCACTGTTCATTTCGGCTACTGCGGCAGCTCCTGTAGCATACGCCACGTGGCAACACTTGATTGTTCGAGAATTCCTGCGCGTGCGTGTGCTCACCAGAACAGAGGAAACGGCGGCGGCGGTCGGGCGTCGGCGGCGGCGGCTCTCCGGTGAGTCTCTGGCGGAGGCGAAGTGACGGGTGGGTGCGGCGGTGAGTAGCGGAGGTGGTGGTGGTGTCCAAAGGAGGTGAGGCTCTCTCTGTAGGCGACGGCGACCACGTGAACACGGCGTGCTCCGGTGGCGGCGGATGTCAGCGGCGGCGGCGTTCTGGTGCTCTGCAGGGTCCCCCGAGGTGTCAAAGAAACGGGAAACCGAGTGGGCGTTCGAGGGGAACAAGCGGCTCAGCCGGGGGCGTTCTTACGGTGACAGAAACGGCCGGCGAAGACGACGGACTTGGAGCTCCTCCGGCGAGATCCAAACGGCGCAGCGGCTTCGAGCAGACGAAGAAAGAAAGGGGAGGGCGTGCGCTAGGGTTCCCGATGGCTTTTGCTCGAGCTGGGAGTCCCAGGGGTGCACGGGGTCGGACCAGGCGCCGGATTGGTCCAGGTCGGCCTCGGCGTGCGCGCGGCGGCGCGTCCGGCTCGGTGAAGTGGATGAACAGGTGCGGGGCCCGCTGGTCAGCGGCTGGGGCGAGGTGGACTGCGGGTGCGGGTCTGGTGCGAGCGAG
The DNA here is from genome assembly GCA_963921465.1 of Triticum timopheevii. Classification (NCBI taxonomy): domain Eukaryota; kingdom Viridiplantae; phylum Streptophyta; class Magnoliopsida; order Poales; family Poaceae; genus Triticum; species Triticum timopheevii. The sequence goes on along the minus strand of OY997262.1, from coordinate 244,526,204 downwards.
CGGGCATACCGCTTCGGTTAGCTGGGTAGGTGGGCTGCGGCGGCGGGAGCTGGGCCGCGGGCAGTGCTGGCTGGCTGGCCGGCCGGCTGGTGTTTTTTTACACACAACTACAGAAACACAAATAACTAAAATAAAATAAACCACAATATAAACTAAAAAAAAATAAAGAGACACACAGTAAAATATATACTACTAATATAAACTACAGGAACACTAGTTCCTCACCTAATGCAATTTTGGAAAATCATTTTATGCAATAGGCCACACAAAACAGCAACAAAACACTCAAATAAAATACTTTGGAGACTAATAAAAATACCAGAACATATGAATGAACTGGAAATAATATTCTTGACATTATGAATATTTTTAAACAGGGGAGAAGTCATGTTATCTCCACTCCAATAAATTGCCTTCATTTGCATAATGAAAGGAATATTGCAGAAGAGCAAATAAAGCATGGAAAATATGATATGCATATGTATGATCTAGTAACATCCTAATTTAGGAAAATTGAGATGTTACAGACGACCATGGGTTATATTTTGGGGCGACTAGCTCCATTGCATAGACGTCCCTAAGTGTGCGCCTCCGCTCCCGTTTGGGAATATGGGTGGCGTGTATCATATTCACCGTTTTAATTTGCGGGGGAAACTTCTTTTGCCCTCCTGTGTTCGATGGCCGGGGCTCCTCATCGTCGTCATTGCTTTGCGAACCCTTCTCCTTGCTTTCGGCACTTGACTTTCCGCCTTGTTTGAAGACCCAACATTCTCTGTTGGTATGATTGGCTGGTGTTCCTGGGGTGCCGTGAATTTGACATGGACGGTCGAGTATACGGTCCAGACAGGCTGTGCCCGGTCTGTTTCTTCCTTTGATCGGTCTTAGAGCCGCTGAATCCGGCATTGACGGTCGTGTCTTCGGCGTTGTCATAATTATTTCGACGCTTGTGTTTGCTGCATTGGGGCTTGCCACTGTTATTTCTGGATGCAGAAGTTCCAGGCTTGTTTGAGGCGCTGTTGCTACAAGCTAGCCAACTGTTCTCACCCGCACAGAAGCGGGTCATGAGTGTCGTGAGGGCTGCCATGGCCTTCGGCTTCTCTTGGCCGAGGTGTCGGGCGAGCCACTCGCCCCGGATGTTATGCTTAAAGGCCACTAGGGCTTCGGTGTCCGGACAGTCGATGATTTGGTTCTTTTTAGTTAAGAACCGAGTCCAGAATTTCCTGGCTGACTCCTCGAGCTGTTGGGTTATATGACTTAAGTCATCAGCGTTCGATGGTCGCACATAAGTGCCCTGAATGTTGTCAAGGAATGCGTCTTCCAGGTTCTCCCAACTGCCAATGGAGCTTTCCGGCAGACTATTCAGCCAGTGCCGAGCTGGTCCCTTGAGTTTTAGTGGGAGATACTTGATGGCATGGAGATCGTCGCCACGGTCCATGTGAATGTGGAGAAGGGAATCTTCAATCCATACCGCGGGATCTGTTGTCCCATCATAAGGTTCGATGTTTACGGGTTTAAACCCTTCTGGGAATTCATGCTCTTCGTCAGTGAAGCATAGGGGGCGTGCGGCGCCTCTATGCCGGGCTACATCGTGACGCAGTTCCGATGAAGCTGGTATGCTGTATTCGGCCTGGAAGGATTTGTATTTACTATATCCGGCATGGCGGTCATCGTCACGTGTTGGGGCGCGCCCCCGCGATCCGTAGATCAATCTTGACTGTCCTGCTTTGTTTTCTAATTCGTCTCGCAGGTCATGCATGTAGCCCCGGGCCTTCGTGTTTCTATTTGTTCGGCGACGGGGTGCGGGCTGGTGCTCGGACTGATACGCTGCTTTGTCTCGACAACGCGGTGGTCGGTCAGCCGCATCCTATGCTGGTAGTATAGGCTCTAATGCCTCGTCCTCGAATTGAGGTAACAACCTGCCTCTCGGGTAACTTTTGGTTGGGCGCTCGAGTCCGTATTCCTCGGCCGCCAGGACCTCAGTCCATCTATCAATGAGCAGATCTTGATAAGCTTGAAGCTGCTGCTGTTTTTTTCTTCAGGCTCTTTGCAGTGGCTATAAGCTGGCGCTTGAAGCGTTCCTGCTCGACGGGATCCTCAGGCACGGTAAATTCTTCGTCGCCGAGGCTCACCTTGTCTTCGGAGAGGGGCATGTAATTGTCATCCTCCGAGTCTTCATTCATGGCCTGTTCATCGGGGCTATCTTGCCCATCCTCCCGTCCGGCCTGTTCGAAGCTTTGGCTGGGAGGGATCCTTTTGGTCTTCGGCATCTTCCGGAGTGCTATTATCTCTTGTGCCAGTATCGCTGTTTCTACCTTGGCGTGGTTTAGAGCGGTGCCGCTGACATCGGCGCTTCGGCTGTTTCTCAGGAGGATTATCCTCCATTGCATACTTTTGATCCTCGCCATTTTTTTCTTTGGGTGTGTCCACCATGTATATGTCATACGATGAGGTGGTTGTCCAGCACCCTGTGGGCGGTGGTTCCTGTTCTTCTCCGGCATCGTCGTTCATACCATCGATGTCTTCAAAGTTGAAATCAAGCATGTCAGTTAAGTCGTCGACAGTGGCTATTAAGTGGGTGGTGGGTGGGTAACGAATTCCTCTGTCGTCCGCTTCCCACTCAAGCCGGACATAGTTCGGCCAAGAGTCTCCTGACAAGAAGAGAGATTTTAATGAGTTTAGCACGTCGCCGAAGGGCGAGTGCTGAAAGATGTCTGCGGAGCTGAACTCCAAGATCGGTGCCCAGATAGATCTGATGGGCGCGGATATGCGCAGTTCGGAGCCTATGGCCGGAGACGAGTCCGAGGGTCCGATGACACAGACCTCATTGGAAGTGAAATCTGTGTTCGGCTCTATCGCCGTTGAGTGTGCAGCTTCCGTGGCGGGGTCCATCCTCCCGTCCTCGGATGGCATGATCTGCACTGGATCTAAAGCCAGGGTAGCTGCAGGTGAGATCTCCTGAACACCGTCCGATGGCAGATCTAGGTCATGCTCATCGTGGCTGTAGGATGCACATGTCATGGGCTCGAATCCACCGAAGATCAAGTCTCCGCGGATGTTGGCAGTGTAGTTTAGGCTTCCAAACCTGACCTGATAGCCAGGGGCGTAGCTATCGATCCGCTCCAGATGGCCAAGCGAGTTGGCCCGCAGTGCGAAGCCGCCGAATACAAAGATATGTCCGGGGAGGAAAACCTCACCCTAGACCGCGTCGTTGTAGATGATTGAAGGAGCCATCAAGCCTTATGGTGACGACACAGTGGAACTCTCAATGAAAGCACCAATGTCGGTGTCAAAATCGGAGGATCTCAGGTAGGGGGTCCCGAACTGTACGTCTAAGGCTAATGGTAACAAGAGGCGGGGGACACGATGTTTACCCAGGTTCGGGCCCTCTCTATGGAGGTAATACCTACTTCCTGCTTGATTGATCTTGATGATATGAGTATTACAAGAGTTGATCTACCACGGGACCGTAGAGGCTAAACCTAGAAGCTAGCCTATGATTATGATTGTTGTTGTCCTACGGACTAAACCCTCCGATTTATATAGACACCGAAGGGGGCTAGGGTTACACAGAGTTGGTTATAGAGAAGGTAATCTACATATCCGAATTGCCAAGCTTGCCTTCCACGCAAAGGAGAGTCCCACCCGGACACGGGACAAAGTCTTCAATCTTGTATCTTCATAGTCCATCAGTCCGGCATAAGCATATAGTCCGGCTGTCCGAGGACCCCCTAATCCAGGACTCCCTCAGACGCAGCTATTCGAATAGATGATGTTAACCCTACAGGGGTATACTTCGTCATACACGCTTCCACCACTTACCGCCGTTTACACGACATGTACTCGGCAACCTTCAAGCGGAAGCCCAACATGGGTGTCGGCCACAACCTACCTAAACACTTAAGTCTCTAGTCCAGGTTTATCGCATGTTTAGGTTCCATCCGCAGGGAGTTGGTCGAGGTTTCCATATACGGCCCCGAAGGATGTGTACAGGGTTCCGCGACACCTAACGGGTGCCTAGCATGCCCGACCACGTACCTACCGCATCACAGCCCACCCCGAGGGTCAGTGCTACCCACAGCCTCCAGTAAGCTACAAACACCAGAAACTACTTGCAACTCCTGGACAGAGGACTAGGGTGATTAAGAAGCCGAGAGGGTCCATTGGTTTTGGGCCCAATGCATGGTAGTAGCTGAATCTTAAATCACACATACAGATCTCAGCGCTTAAGGACGGTTCCAATGAAACAACCCACCATGTACTCCTACATGGCCTCTCATCGAGACCTTTACCGAATCGTGTTCAACACATCACTCTCATTACCGACATGATCATTTCACTCTAGCCCATCACCCAGATGAACCAGACCTGACACAACTCTAAGCATAGCAGGCATAGGAAGGTAGGGAACACATACACATGGCTCAATCAACTCCTACACATGCTAGTGGGTTTCATCTAGTTACTATGGCATTGACAGGTCATGCAAAGGAAATGGGTTCAACTACCGTAGCACACAGCAGTTTGAATCGCGTTGTCTTAAATGCAATAAAAGAGAGCAGAAGCAAGAACATGGGATTGTATCGATATGATCAAATGGTTGGTTGCTTGCCTTGCAGGTCCGTAGACTGGTATTGCTCCTCGTTTGGATACTCGCGATACTCTTTCCGAGCAGAACCTGCCGCAGACAGCACCGATATACAATCAACACCAAACAATGTGGAACAATATGATGCATGCATGAGACATGGCAAAATGAGTGTATTGGGCTAACGCAACTATGACCAGATGAGTTTGAGCAATTTTGAACCAAAGGTTCAAATTACAAACCCATGTATGGTCCTAAATAGTGCTTTATCATTTTTTGTAGTAAACAAAAAGTTAACTTGTTTAAACATACATGAAACCAATACATATGGATAGATTGGATTTTTCTGATCATTTTTCATATATAACACTTTGCATTTGGAGCTACAGATTAATTTCTATGAATTTTTGAATTTTGTACTATTTTCTGGAATTTCCTGAATACGAATAAATCCAGAAAAAGGAGTTACTGCGTCAGCATTGCATCAACAGGTCAACAGGGGCGCCAGGTCAAACCTGACCAGTGGGACCCGCTGGTCAGTGGCTCTGTTAATTAACTAAGTTAATTAGGATTAGATTAAAACTAATCCAAGTATGACCAGACGGTAGGGCCCACATGTTAGTGACTCAGAGGAGTCAAACGCGTGGTCAAACCACGTTGACTCGCTGGTGTTTAGCCGCCGGCGACGTCCAGACGCGGCGGAGGCTGTGTGATTTGCCCTCCGGCGAACAAATGGACGGCGGAGACCATCTACGGGTAGCTGGGGGTGAACCGCGTCGAGTGGTGGTGGTGGTTGAGCTCCAGGTCACCGAAAATGACGCCATCGATGAGCTGTATGGCTGCCGGAGTTCGGGTGAGTTCGAACTCATTGCTGTGGGGCTCTTGGAGGCTCAAGGCCAGCTCCTACGTGGTCTACGTGACGAGGTAAACTCGTTGGACATGGTGGTGTGGCTGTTAGATGGCCGAAGCATCGTCGGCGACGAGCTCAGGCGGCGGCGCATGCGGTGCTGCTCGTTGCAGTCGAAGCAGGGGGCAGCAGCAAGAACAAGAGGGATGGGAAGGGGCAGAAGCTCACGACCAAGACGATGAGCTAGGCGGCGCGGTCGGGGACGAACTGCTGCGATGGTGACGACGAAGGGGATCTTCGGCGGTGGTGGAGTCGGGCGAGGTTGATGCAGTGGCTTCGGGGCAAGCGAGCGCTCGGGGCTCGGCCTGCTCGATGGAGAAGACGACGACGAAGCTGCTAGACACGATGAGGCGGTGCAAAGACGGCGGGGGCTACGTCTACGACGACGAGGTGGCAGCGGCTGCGTCGGCCATGGCGGAGGGGAGAGAGGGAGAGGCGATGGGGGCGAATGGACGTGTCCAGGGGGTCGAGGGGGCGACGTGGAGGTCGTCCAGCTTGTCTGGGGTGAAGTGGCAAGCAGGTGGCGCCGTGGTGAGCTCGCGCTCGTCGGCGTCACCTCCCTGCCTGCCTGGCGGGGACGAAGCAACTGGCTGGCATGGGCCAGCACAGTGCTGGGCCGCCAGGTGGGCTGGGTGGTGGGTTCGGCCAGGTAAGTGGGTTTTCCCATTTGTTTCTGTTTTGTTTTATTTCTGTAGGTTTGTAGCATTTCTAAAAATACTTAGGCATCTTCAAAAATCACCAAACTGCACATGGCCACAATTTGGAATATATCCAACATGGAACATTTTAGTTTGGGATTATTTGAGCATTTGAAATATTTATAATATTTAAATGCCCAAATTGAAATAACTAACGATTTAATCCAGTGACCTTAGGATGACCTAGAAATTTGTGCACCATTTTTGGAAGTGGTTTAAGACCAAGGCAAAGATGATGAACATTTTAGAAAGGCATTTCAGGTTCATTGAAAATATTTTTAGTAAACCCTAGTTGGTTTCAGGGGGTGCTGGGGTTCTGTCATCCCTATTTTAAATTTTTGATGAAAGATAAACATGATGCAAGCACTCTAGTGCATGAACTAGCTAGGGTGTGACAGTTAGCCTGAACCCCTTTCCCCCTCCGTTTAGTTCTCCGACGAGCCGTGCCAATGATCGAACAGTGCTCGCCCGTGGGCATCGTCGCCTTCCTTGCTCTTGTCCTCTTCTTCCTCTCGCCCGCGAGTGTTGCTCGACTCCGTTACCCCTGGCGCTCATCTGGACCCCCCTCGTCGCCTTCCTGCCACTTCCCGTGAGCCTTGGCTGCATGTGCCCATCGCTGGAGCGCGAACACGTCGCCAGCCGAGTGCCACGTCTCCCCATTCGCGATCTCTCCTCGCTCGGCTATATATAGCCCGCTCGTGACCCAACCGATCTCACCAGCACCTTCCTCGCCCTCCTCTACGTCTCCCCGAGCCACTCCCTCGTCCCCGGCGTCGCTCCTTGACCCCGCCATCACCATGGCCGCCGCCTCTGTTCCTCTTGAGGTCAGAGCCACCGCGTGTTTCTCCCTCGTTTCTTCCAGCACCACCGCACCACCGCACCTCCGGCGATCCTCCCGGGCCCTCTGCCCATCTGTTTACCCCTCTGGAGCCCCCAAATCGCTCAATTCCGCCGCCGTAGAGCTCTCTGCTCTGATGCCCGTTGCGGCTGTGGACCTCCCCGGCGTTTGTTTCCCCTCGGGATGGACGCTGTGTCCTTCCTTGAACCCGTCGACATCTTCGCTCTTGTCAGAGGTGGCCGGAGCCGGCCGGCCCATCGTCGGCGACGCGCCTGGCCTCGACTCCTCTATGCCGCGTCGGGAGAGTGGAAGAAGGAGGAAAGAAGGAGAGAGAAGGAGGAGTGGACCCCACCTGGCAGCGACCCGGGGGCGTTGACCTGGTCCTGCCAGCATGGAAAAGTAAATGGGCCCCACACCCTCGCGCGACCCCACCGCCATAGACCGAAGCCGCCCAGTCAGCGTAAGTGGAAACGCAAACCACGGAGTGCGCTTTCGTTTCTTCGGAGACGTATTCACAGTAGTTCGTTTGCTGTAACTGAAAACATATTGCCTGAAAATACACTTTCTGTTCATTGGAAACGTATTGTCTGAAAAGGCGCTTTCTGTTTTCAGCCCAGCCCGCCGAAAAGGCTAAATTCTGAACGTTCACTGTTTAAGCCACTTTTCTGCCTAAAAAGTGAACGGCCACAACTTTGCAACCGTAACTCCGATTGAGGTGATTCCAACACTCACATTTTCTGTTCGTCGAGCTCTTTTCAATGGGTCTATTTTCTTGATGTTTGCACATTCTGAAAATGCCCATTTTACCCTTGCCCTAATTAAGCCCCTCTGAAAGCGAACCCCTCTCCGGTAAATTTTTCTGCGAGTTGGCCACACTCATTCCCGGAGTATTCCTCGACCCCCAGGCAAGCCAACCTCTTATCATGAGCCCCGAACTTGCATGTTGACTTTGCTGGTACCTCGTGTGTGTGCTTAGTTGCAGTAGTTTTTGTCTGTTTCGTTTGCCGTTATTTCAGTTGTGCTATATGTTAGTATTGGTTGCCACGTCATACTAGCCTTTCTTGATAGCTTTTTCCATGCTAGTTATATTTTTGTTGATATTATCTTACCTGTGTTTTGACTAGTTTCACAGTAGTATTGATGCTATGATGATTTTGTTACACCGTTGATAAGCTAGTACCCGGTACTGTCATTGTTTCTTATGCTAAAACTGTTCACTTGAGTAGCTCGATATTTGTTTATGCATTCGTATGCTGCATGCTTATTAATGCATCCTTGTTTAATATGCTCATCATGTTGATGATGGTGGAGAAGTTAATAATATGACTTAATAATAAACCTCCTCCGTCATTGATGGGATCGAGTCATAGTGCCTCCAAATCGAGCTTTCTCCAGTACAGCCACATTTGCCTTATGGGAGGCCCTAGCTGGGTCTATTGTCATGCCTCTCGCCAGTGCCTCCAACTAGAGAAGGTTATGGGCGCGCGTTACCCTGATCAGGTAGGCGGACATAAGCCTTGTGAGCCCGAGTTTGGTTATGTGCACATGTCCCCGTTTGGGACCGTTTATTTGCCACGACGGCGGCCAAAGATGCCTTTCGTAGGCATGGGGCCACCCATGACTTAGCCGTGAGAGGGAGTTGGTCGGAGTGGCCGAGCGAGTGTCATGGCAGTAGATCGGTTTTGTCAGAACGTCGTTGGTCCACTCGAATAGGAGTGCAAGGCCATGGGTTCTGTGTTGTGGGTAAAGTGCGCAACCTTTGCAGAGTGTGTGTTTTAATCTATCGATAGCCGCGTGCTCGGTCATGGGCACAGTTCATAGTAGGTCACACTATCGGGTCTTGGTCAAAATGGATGACAAATCCGTTAATAACTAATGTGATAACTAAGATGTGATAAATAATGTGGTGACTGGAAACTATGAGATAATCGTGAGAAGTCTTGAAGATGTGTTGATATGATCATGAGACGAGGTCTCTGTAAGTCATAAGTTTGCTCCGAGGAGCCGTGGCAGAGTAAGTGATTGTTGCTTGAGGTTAATGCTATATGTCTTCCCGGGAGGTAACTGGTAGTTTATTTCCAGCATAGTTTCTTGCTGGGGTCTCGCGGTCGTCACCGGCAAGGGCCTTGCCGGGGGTTTCGTCCTCTGGTCTCCACGAAGATCTGCATGCCACCAATCTACGCAAGTGCCCCTGTGTCACGCCCAATATGCGACCCTATCCAAAAGGAACTCGAAGGTCCCATCAAGGATAGACCCGCATATTGAAACGCTTTTGCAAGGTGGATATCATTACATCAACATTACGTAATAGATGGGGATACATACAAAAGGCATACAATGCCACACGAATACAACATCATCTTACATAAGAGCACCATCTGACTACGGATGAATCACAAACAGAAACTCAAACAATATCCACCCTGCTAGCCCAGGCTGCCGACCTGGAACCTATCCCCTGATCGAAGAAGCAGAAGAAGAAACTCCAAAACAAGCAAACATCGCTCTCGCGTCATGATCATCGCATAACCTGTACCTGCAACTGTTGTTGTAGTAATCTGTGAGCCACGAGGACTCAGCAATCCCATTACCATGGGTATCAAGACTAGCAAAGCTTAATGGGAAAGGAAGGGGTAAAGTGGTGAGGTTGCAGCAGCGACTAAGCATGATATGGTGGCTAACATACGCGTATGAGAGCGAGAAGAGGAACAAGCGGAACGGTTGTCAACTAGTAATGATCAAGAAGTGATCCTGAACTCCTACTTACGTCAAACATAACCCAAAGACCGTGTTCACTTCCCGGACTCCGCCGAGAAGAGACCATCACGGCTACACATGCGGTTGATGCATTTTTAATTCGGATCTGGTGTCAAGTTATCTACAACCGGACATTAACAAATTCCCATCTACCACATAACCGCGGGCACGACTCTCGAAAGTTTATACCCTGCAGGGGTGTCCCAACTTAGCCCATGACAAGCTCTCGCGATCAACGAAGGAATAGACCTTCTCCCAGGAAGACCCGATCAGACTCGAAATCCCGGTTTACAAGACATTTTGACAATGGTAAAACAAGACCAGCAAGACCTCCCGGTGTGCCGACATCCTGATAGTAGCCGCGCGTATCTCGTCTCAGGCCACGACCGGATGAGCAGTACGTACAACTAGAACCAGCCCTCAAGTTTCCCCGAGGTGGCGCTGCAAGTGGCTCTAGTTTGGACCAACACTTAGACAAGCATTGGCCCGGGGGGGCTAAAATAAAGATGACCCTTGGGTTAATTACTCCCAAGGGAAATATAGGTGGTGGTGAGGCAAATGGTAAAACCAATGTTGGGCCTTGCTGGAGGAGTTTTATTCAAAGCGAACTGTCAAGGGGGTCCCATAAATCACCCGACCGCGTAAGGAACGCAAAATCCAGGAACATAAGACCGGTATGACGGAAACTAGGGCGGCAAGAGTGGAACAAAACACCAAGCATAAGGCCGAGCCTTCCACCCTTTACCAAATATATAGATGCATTAATAATATAAGAGATATTGTGATATCCCAACCAAAATCCTGTCCACCATGGAGAAATCTTCAACTTCACCTGCAACTAGCAACGCTATAAGAGGGGCTGAGCAAAGCGGTAACATAGCCAAACAACGGTTTGCTAGGAATGGTGTCAAAGGTTAGAGGTTCATGGCAATTTGGGAGGCTTGATGAGCAACAGATAGGTAACGCAGCATAGCGATAGAACAAAGCAACTAGCATAGCAATGATAGTAGTGAGATCCAAGGTGACGGTCATCTTGCCTGAAATCCCGCTAGGAAGAAGAATGAGTCCATGAAGAAGATGAAGCCACGAAGACGAACCAAGCGTAGACGAACGAATCCTCACGATCGCCACGAAACGGGAACTATCGAGAAGAAGCGCACAACATAGTAAACACACCACACATGAACATGACATGATGCATAAACAAGTATGATGCATGACAAAGCTACATGAAGCTACTCATGGCAAAAACATGATGCAAACAAGAACAACACATCAAGGCAAGTTTAAATGAGGCCGGGAACAACATATAACAACTCCGGTAAGTCCTCATATGCAAATTTCGAAATTGGTCCAGATCTGAATAAACCTTATGTTCAAGTTTTAAAACAGCAAGTTAAGATGCACCAAGATGATCTACACGAGATTCTGGTCAAGTTTCATATAAAGTTCATTAGATTCGGAGCTACAGCCTAGAAGACATGAGCAAAACAAGTTAAACATGGCATTGATGAAAAATGCATACAAACATCAAGCAAACACACCAAAACAAGGATGCAACATGATAATATGAAACTATATGCAAAATCAAGCAAGTTTCATATAGAGCACACTCAAAAATGGAGCAACGGTTCAACACACACACACTATACAAGTCATAGCAACAATCTGCCCATAACAGCAACTAGGCATATTGCAAGCATCAAAACAATAAGCTACAGCACCCCAACATAATAACAAAAGGCATGGGCATGAATTACAGGTAAAGTATAACAAAACATGAATACTGAGCTAACTCCAGAAATCACTAGAACATGCTTAAACACACATGGTAAGATTGCAAATAATAACAGTTTCAGACTTAAGCAGAAATAACATCAGGTTGCAATGTTTAGAGCTATCAAACAACATGCTACATGAACTTATCATGGCAAACAAAGGCATGGCATGATACTACTAAATGCATAGAACAACAGTCCCTTACTGACCATGAGCCAAAAGGCATAGAAAATATGATGGCACCCATGTAAACATGGAAAGTTATATGACAGATTCAAACATGGCAGGAATAACAATAAGTAGGCATGTTGGTGAGCTTGAACCACTCACTACAGAGCAATACATGGCATGGCAAGGCAACCAACAGTAAGAAGTCATGTTTATTAAGCTAAGAATGGCAAGAACAAGTTCATAGGGTGCATGGATCACTAGCAAACAATCATGGAAACATTGAACTTAATGTTAACAGGTTGACAGCAACATTATGAAGCAACTTTAGAGCAAGATTACAACAAGCTACAGCAACCTATAAATGCAACCAGGCGCATGTATGGTTAGAGGATGACATGTAGATCAAAACATGTTTATAGAACATCTCCAGATTATGCATAGAATGATTAGTAGCAACATGTTAAAATAGCAACAAAATATAACAGAATCTGTCAGGAAAACAGCAACAGCAACTACCCTACTTAGCAAGCTTGATACACTCAGCACACAACTCACAAAAATACATGGATGGCACCTCTGGAAAGATGGCATGGCATAGATCAAAACACATGTAGACATCAACCTCATAGGATGCACACATCAATCATGGCAAAAATGACAAATGAGCATGTTATAATAGTTCCAGCAGATTAACATCAACATGCACTCTTCCAACAGCATTTCGGGCATCAAGATGAGCTCAAATGAAAATGATGCAATGGAATGAAATGAATTACTCGTGGATACAAACAATTTGACATATTACACGCACAAAACGGAGCTACGGATGCAGAGTTACGATGCGATGAACATGGCCTGATTATGCAAATACTTCGGGACTTGGTCAAATCGGGGAAGGGGAAAAAGTCAACCTCCGGGAAAAACGGGATGGAGTGGTACGGCTCGGGGACGAAGTGTTTGGTTGAGATCCTGGTGGATCTCATCCCGGTGGCCGGCGCGGGCGCGGCCGGGCGGCGCGCGACCGGGCGGGAGGTGGCGGCGCGGCGGTGGGCTGCGGCGGCGCATGAAGCGGGCCAGGCGGGCGGACGGCGGCGGCGGCGCGGGCTCGCACGGGCCCGATCCGGGTCCTGCGGGCCGCGCTGTGGGGGGAGGAGAGAGAGGGTGAGGTGGCGACGGGGGATTGGCCGGGGCGGCGGCGCTGGCTGAGGTGGCGTGCTGGGATTGGCCGGGGTGAGGTGGCGGCAGCGGTGGACATGTCCGACGACGGGATGGACATGTCCGGCGACGGCAGGGGAGGGAGAGCTAGGGTTGCACCGCGAATTTCGGAGGGGGAGGTGTTTATATAGGTAGAGGGAGCTAGGAGAGTCCAAATGAGGAGCGGTTTTCGGCCACGCGATCATGATCGAACTACCGAGAGCATGAAGGGGAGTTAGATGGGTTTTGGGCCACTTTGGAAGGGGTGTTGGGCTGCACACAAAAGAGGCCTTCGCGGTTACCCGGTTAACCGTTGAAGTATCAAACGACCTCCAAATGGCACGAAACTTGACAAGCGGTCTACCGGTGCTATACCAAGGCCGCTTGGCAAACCTCGGGCCATTCCGAGAAAGTTTAACACCCACTCACAACAGGAGACAAAAGGGGGACGCCGGGGGACATAGGAGTGCCGGATTGCAAAACGGACAACGGGGAAAACGCTCGGATGCATGAGACAAACACGAATGCGAAATGAGATGCACATGATGACATGATAAAATGCAGATGATGACATTGCAAAATGCAACACACAAGCAAATGACATGACAATGACGACGAATAACTGGCAGACACCTGGCGCAGCGAATCCGGGGCGTTACACCCTGAGTCTTGGCCTTGACGTTGTTGATGGTGTCAGAACTCTCAGCCTCAAGGGCGGTGGCCTTGCTAGTTCTTTGCAAGCCATCCCGACAAGGATCTTGCCCGGGCTATGCAAGGCGCCCCGGCAAGGATCTTGCCGGGGGAGCTCTAGCTTGCCTTCTGCTCTCTGTTTACTGGCTTGAATGCTGCCTTGGTAGTCTTGTATCTTGCCTTCTACTGCCCCATCAAGACTTGCCATAGGTGTGGCTACAACTGCCCGTGCACAAGTAAGGGGTACAAAAGGGCCTAGACTTATGTACATCGACAGGAGCCCCCGGGCCTGGGCCACACACGAGCGCGAAACGTCGTTGGACTAGGCCCAAAACAGTGCGCGAGCACGTGTGGTAGGGATTAACTGATGTAATCTTCTCGTTGGTTGTGCTCCCCCCATGGACCACATTGAGTGCGTGATGTGGGGATCGTGCATGGAACGGTTGCAGCACGCCTGTGTCGCCTCACATCAAATAGTAAAGAGGCAGCCTGCGCCTTCCCATAAAAAGTGGAATCTGCAGGGGTGCTGCTCATTTATGAAGAAAGCTCGGGTCGTGGCCTGCATGGCACTTGCACCCCATGACCATGGGGTGGAAAATGGCCATGCCAATTGCTTTTGTGCTTCTGGCTCGTCCGCCACGTGTCCTTCATGCCTCGGGAAGGGTAGGTGGTGGATGCGGAGGGCATGAGCATAAATGCCGTGGCGGGAAATCAAGCGTCGCTGGTTGGAGTAGTGGGTCGGTCCTGATTCCCTGCGCCTCTGGAGGCCGTATTGGTTGAGCGGGGTGGACACCCTTGGGGTGAGGGGCCAGCCCTTGGCCCCGCCCTTCTATAAAAAGGGGAGGTACAGTGTCTTTCCACACGCACCTCCTTCTTCTTCTTCCTGCTTTGTAATCTTCCTCTGCTCGTCATGGTGAGACGGTGTGCTGGCGCTCCAACGGCGGCGACGAGGGCTTCTGCTCGATAGCGCGTCCCTCCTCCTTCGGAGTTCACCGGTGGTGGAGCCCGCTATGAGAGGGGGAAGGAGGGGTGAGGCCGAGGTCGCCGTGGTGCTCGAGGAAGAGGAGGATGGGGCGGTGCACTAGCCGCGCCTCCGCCGATGGCCCCTCCCCCAACGGAAGGCCATGTCAGAGACCAGCCCTGTGAGTTCTTCATCAGGCTGTACAAGCCCATGTGTAGTCATCTCCGCCTCCCTACTCCATTTTCTTGGGTAATGAAGCTTCACCCGTCGCACGCCCTGAGGCTGCATATGAGGGGTTGTGGGAATGGCGGCATGTGGGTCGACGTCGAATTGCCTGCTTCTCATGTTATGTACTTCCGCCGTGGTTGGAAAACCTTTGCCCATGCCCATAGCTTGTCGGAGGGGCATGTTCTCTGTCGGCATTCTGGGAACGGGGGTCCCCAGACTTGCCTGCCTGCGGCCCGCGGCGTGGCTCAAAGGGAGGCCCAGCACGGCCCATCTTCATCGACACAAGCTCAAGACCCTCGCGAGGGGCCAAGCCTCGCGGGGCGGGCGGCAAGGAGATTCCTCAGGCATGGCCTCATCAGGCTGGCTCACGAGGAGGCGAAGAGTTCAAGGCGGGGTACCTCACGAGGTGCCCGTGACGCAAGCCATGACGACCAAGGGCGCCAGTCGGGCGCCAGCCCGCCAAGAATAGACCCTGGCGAGGCTGTTCTTCCTTGTACTGTTCATCAACAACGCAAGGGGCAATCCACCACACCACACATTGGAGTAGGGTATTACAACAAAATGGTGGCCTGAACCAGTATAAACTCTGTGTCTCTTGTGTTGTTCCTTTCGTAGTTTAGATCTCAGCGAGCCGACAAGGAACAGGTAGGTAGAGGGCGAAATCTCTGCGCGCACCCCAGTGTTCGAACCTTAAGGGTCTGCCGGAACCCGAAATCCGACATTTGGCGTGCCAGGTAGGGTTGCGCCAGAATTAGTGTTCCATCGCCTGTTCTTCTCCGACGATCGCACCCATGTCTAACGCTCGTCAGGCCCGCGCCGGGCGCCGAGCAGCCCTGCTTCCCGTGTCGCCCAGATGGCTCCCGTCGGCGGGCGCCATCATCGTTCCCGTTCACCTGCCGTCAATGCCGCCATCGGCCGGCAGGGAACGAGCAGCAAGCATCGTCCCAGCATCACTCAGCGGCCTCTTGGGAAGAGTTGCGCGGCCTATTCCTCGCCCACCACGCCGCGCCGGCCTCCCCGGTCGTCGCGGCCCTCCTGGGTGGCTCGCAGGCGCCGCGCTCCGGTCACCACGTCAAGCCATTCGTCCGCTGGGTCGGCGCCGCCTCCATGCGGCAGGGGGCTCCCCCGGACCGGTCGGAGCAACAGGCCAGGCTGGCCTTCAGCTCGGAGGACCACCCCTCCAACTCGGCCTGCTCGGGTGCGCTCCCATGCTGTGCACCCCCACCATCTGCCAGGTGGCTGTCACTAGGACCCTCATCGACGGCGGTGCGGGCCTCAACGTCCTCTCAGTTGAGGCCTTCAACCTCCTCTGCATACCCCAGGAGCGGCTGCAGCCCAGCCGGCCCTTCTCGGGTGTCGGGGGCGGGTCGTCCAGCCCCTTGGGACAGATCCGGCTCCCAGTAACTTTCGGCACCTACGACAATTTCCGCACGGAGCTGGTCGATTTCGACATCGCCCCCATTGGCCTCCCATACAACGCCATCCTCGGCTATCCAGCACCGGCCCAGTTCATGGCCGCAACTCACCCCGCGTACAACCTCACGAAGATGCCCGGGAGTAGCGGTGTCCTCACCGTGCCTGGGACACCGGGGATGCGCTGCGAGCGCTCAAGCTCGCCTTCAAGACGGCGGCGTCGGTACAGCCCGCCGACGCGGGGGCCCCCGAGCCCAAGGGGGCTGCACCAACCAAGAAGAAACAGTTGTTCACCCAAGACAAGGCGGAGACCAAGCAGATACCCGTCGATGAGGACAGGTCCACTAACGCCAGTTTCACCATAGGCGCCCACCTCGGGCCCGAGCAGGCGGAAGCCCTGGTCAAGTTCCTGCGCGCAAACAATAAGGTATTCGCCTGGGAGCCCGATCAGTTGGCAGGGATCCCACGGGGCGTAATCGAGCACCACCTCAACGTGTGCCCCAACGTGCGCCCCGTGAAGCAGAAAGCGAGGCGGCAGTCCACTGAAAAGCAGGTCTTCATCGTCCAGGAGACCCGCAAGCTAGAAGCCGCGGGGGTCATTCGCGAGGTCCGATACCCAGATTGGTTGGCCAACCCTGTGGTTGTGCCAAAGAAGGGAGGGAAGCAGCGCATGTGTGTCGACTTCACCAACCTCAACAAAGCATGCCCGCGAGATCCGTTCCCGCTCCCTCGCATCGATCAGATCATCGATTCCACCACTGAGTGCGACCTGTTATGCTTCTTGGATGCCTTCTCCGGGTATCACCAGATCAAGATGGCAGTGGAAGACGTGGAGAAGACGGTCTTCCTGACCCCATGTGGGATGTACTGCTATACATGCATGCCGTTCGGACTGCGCAACACGGGGGCAACCTTTCAGCGGCTCATGCACATCACCTTGGGCCCGCAACTCGGGAAGAATGTGGAAGCTTACGTCGACGACATTGTGGTGAAGTCTCGCGAGGCCAAGACCCTGGTACAAGACCTGGAGGAAACCTTCGCAAACCTCAATGCAGTTAGCCTGCGGGTCAACTCGGAGAAGTGTGTGTTTGGAGTCCCCTCGAGCAAGCTCTTGGGTTTCCTCGTGTCCCACCGAGGCATCGAGGCCAACCCAGAAAAGGTCAAGGCAGTCGAGGACATGAGCCCGCCAAAGACCCTCAGAGAGACGTAGAAGCTCACTGGGCGCGTGACTGCGCTAGGGCGCTTCATCTCCAGGTTAGGGGAGCGAGCGCTACCTTTCTTCCAGCCGATGAAGAAAAAGGGGCCCTTTGAATGGACTGAAGAGGCCAACAAGGCGTTCCAAGACCTCAAGAGATACCTAACCAGCCCTCCGGTGATGGTGGACCCACGCCCTCAAGATCCCTTGGTGCTCTACCTCGCCGCCACTACCTACTCCGCCAGCGCAGCTCTGGTGGCGGTTAGAGAGGAGCGCCGGACCAAGGCGGCGGCAGCTACCCGTGTCAAGGCAAAGCAGGACCAAGAAGGACTCGCAGAGATCACTACCACGGCTGAGAAGGATCAGCCGCTGCAGGGGAGCGCATTGGGAATGGAAGAGGCCCTTCCCCCAGGCAACCAGCTTCTGGAGGCTCCACCGCCTCAGGAGGCGCCACGGCCTCCGGAGGGTGCCACCAGCACCGACGCTCCGAGCCTCGTCGAGCACCCAGTGTACTTCGTCAGCACAGTGTTGCGGGATGCGAGGGCACGGTACCCCATGCCTCAGAAACTCCTCCTCATGCTACTGGTGGCCTTGCGCAAGCTGCGGCACTACTTTCAGGGTCACCCTATCAAAGTTGTCTCAGCGTACCCTTTGGAAAGGGTGCTCAGGAGCCCTAACTCAGCTGGAAGGGTCGCCGAGTGGAACATTGAACTGCAAGCGTTTCAGCTCGAATTCAGCACAACCAGAGTCATCAAGGGGCCGCGCTAGTGTATTTCATGGTTGAATGGACGGAGGCACCGGGCCTCAAGGCCGGCGAGGATCGATCCCTCTCCCGGGAAGCGAGGCGCCAGAAGGTTGGGTCATGTACTTCGACGGGGTGTTCTCCAGGCATGGCGCTGGGGCTGGGGCGGTGCTCATATCTCCCACTCAGGACAAGCTCTATTACGCTGTTCAGCTCTGTTTCTAGCAAGGCAAAAAGGTCTCCAACAACATAGCGGAGTATGAAGGCCTGATAGCAGGCTTGAAGGCCGTGGCTGCCCTAGGGGTAAAGCGCCTTACCATCAAGGGCGATTCACAGCTCCTCGTCAATTTCTCCAACAAAGTGTACGAGCCAAAAGATGAGCACATGGAGGCCTACCTTGCGGAGGTCCGCAGGATGGAAAAGCAGTTCTAGGGGTTGGAGTTGCAGCATGTGCCCCGTGGCACCAATCAGGAGGCCGATGACATCGCCAAACGAGCATCCAGGCGGTTACCTCATGAGCCTGGCGTCTTCGAGGAGCGGCTCTTCAAGCCCTCGGCCATGCCATCACTATCAAACACGGCGCAGCCTCAGGAGGAGCTCCCCCAGCCACCTGCCTCGGGAGCTCCGGTCTGTGGTCCAGCCTCAGGGGCGCGCCTGCTCCTGACGATGGAGCCTCAGGAGGGGTGCTGGGTCACAGAGCTCCGGAGTTACTTGACGCAAGGGACCCTGCCGGAGAAGGAGGAGGAAGCGGAGCATGTGGCGCGGCAAGCCACAGCGTACTGTATCAGGGATGGAGAACTCTACCGGAAGCGACCAAATGATGTATCCCTACGCTGCATATCCAGGAAGCAAGGGAAAGAGCTGCTGGCGGATATACACGGTGGAGACTGTGGGCACCACTCGTCATCACGGACCCTTGTGGGCAAGGCATTCCGCAGCGGTTTCTACTGGCCTACTGCGCTCAATGACGCTGTCGAACTAGTGAAGGCTTGCGAAGCCTGCCAATTCCATGCCAAGCAGATCCATCAGCCGGCAGGAGGTCTGCAAACTATACCCCTCTCGTGGCCATTCGCAGTCTGGGGGCTGTTTATCCTTGGCCCATTCCCTCGGGCGCTGGGGGGCTATCGCTACCTCTACGTTGCCATGGACAAGTTCACCAAGTGGGCCGAAGTGGAAGCCGTCCGCACCATCCCTGCGAGTTCAGCGGTCAAGTTCATCAAGGGCATCATGAGCCGGTTCGGGGTGCTGAACCGCATCATCATCGACAACGGTTCGTAGTTCACCAGTAACCTCGTCAAAACAGTAACATACTGCGCTAACCTTGGAACGCAGATATGCTACGCTTCAGTGGCGCACCCCCGAAGCAACGGCCAGGCCGAGTGAGCCAACGCGGAGGTCCTGAGGGGCCTCAAGACCAGAACATTCAAGAAGAAGCTGGAAGCCTGCGGCAGAGGTTGGTACGATGAGCTTCCGTCCGTGTTGTGGTCCATCCGCATGACCGCAACCAAGCCGACTGGAGAGACCCCGTTCTTCCTGGTCTATGGAGCCGAAGTGGTCCTCCCTCACGAGGTCAGACGTTGTTCCGCACGGGTCCTGGTGTTTGACGAGGTGCAGCAGGACGCCATGCGGGGGATGGACCTCGTGCTAGGGGAGGAGCATCACCGAGAAGCCGCGTTGCGAGCGGCGAGATACCAACAAGCACTGCGGCGATACCACTGCCGCAACATCCGCCCTAGAACTCTTGAGGTAGGGGACCTCATGCTCAGGCGGGTTCTCTCCAGGGAGGGACTGCATAAGCTCTCTCCCATGTGGGAGGGCCCGTTCAAGGTTGTTCATGTTTCCAGGCCCGGCTCCGCGCGCTTGGAGACTCAGGAGGGGGTGCCAGTCCAGAATGCGTGGAACATCCAGCACCTCCGGAGGTCTTACCCTTAAAAGGCCCAGAGCATGTGAAGAAGGCGAATGCCTGTGAAGATTATCCTTTTGGAAAAGGCCCAAAGCCTGTGAAGAAGGCGAATGCCTGTGAAGATTATCCTTTTGGAAAAGGCCCAGAGCCTGTGAAGAAGGCGAATGCCTGTGAAGATTATCTTTTTGGAAAAGGCCTAGAGCCTGTGAAGAAGGCGAATGCCTGTGAAGATCATCTTTTTGGAAAAGGCCCAGAGCCTGTGAAGAAGGCGAATGCCTGTGAAGCTGTCGCGTTTCGGAAAAGGCCCGGAGCCTGTGAAGAGGGCCAATGCCCGTGAAGCTTGCTTCCCCCAAGAAAGGCCCGGAGCCTGTGAAGAAGGCCAACGCCTATGAAGTTCGCCGCCCATGACACTCTCACGTAATAATGAGTTGGGGCTGTACACGCCCCGGAGTCTCAGGAGTGCCGGCCTCAGGCCCTGGGGCTCCCTCCCACGCCCAGTGGCAGCACTTAGCTCCACACTGATGAGAAGACGTCGAAGACTAGAGTAGGTGCCAGACGCGGCTTTTTCATTTGCTTTCTGCAGTTGGCTAGTTCATTCTCATTTGAAGTTTTATTGAAACCGTCGCCGTCTTTTGACTCATGGCTCTTCGACTTTTTGCCCTCCTACCTCGATTTCTCTTGCGCAAGGTCTCGCGAGGGTGCAACCCGAGCGCCCTCGCGAGTGTTTTTGTCCTTATCATTTAGGGTTTCACAACCCAGGTCCACTACTAGAAGAGTCGCTGCCCGAAGAAGAACTAGTGAAGCTTGAGGAACCCTGGGCTCCGCCAACCACGCGCGCGCTGTCCTCTCCGTCCTCGCCAGGGCTGGGTCCCTGGCCGTGGTCGTCGTCTTCAGGGCAGCACCCTACGCGGCGACCATCTTCCCCAAACACCCTCACGTAGAGGGTGGCATCACCGTCGAACTTGAAGTGCAGGGTGCACCGACGGCTCAGGCCACGCGCGCGGGCAAATGTCTGCCAGCCGCGGGTCAAGGCCAGGCTCTCAGCTGCGGAGACCTCCAGCGAGGCCCACGAGGCCCGGCTGCAGCAGCCATCTACCTGGAGCCAGAGGCCGCCCGGGGCACAAGCCGGGAGCTCACCTAGGAGGAAGCGAGGGAGCTGAAGCCGGGCGCTAGTTGGCTCTGCTGCCCACACAATTAACTCCGGCAGCACCTCCACAGTGTGGAAGCGCGGCCTAGGGGGTCGCACGGCAGAAGCACGCCCCCCGGCCGCGGCCAGCCGCCCATCACCATGCGGGAAGTCACCTCCGCGACCGCGGGGAGCCGCCGTGGAGGCCACAGGGTGTTTGCGAGGGCCGCCTGGACCGCGCTTGGGCGGGGGAGAGGCAGGCTCAACCTGGCCGGCCTTTCCTTTCTCTGCGGCTGAGAACTTCCTTGACGGAGCCATGAAGAAGGAGAAGCAAGAGGGGATAAACTGGAAGGGCACATGACGTGCCGTACTTAAAGCCAGGGGAGGCCAACAACCGACCTCCACGATCGCAGGTAATCATGACTCGCTTGGCATGCAGAGACTTGTCAATTCGTGCAGTTGCCGAGGCATCATGGGGAAGTGGAGACGCCCGCGTCCAATCAACCGCCACGCGGCGCCCAAGGCCGCAGGCTGTTAGGGCCCACGGTGCTTCACACTTGCCCTTTCGCCTCTCCGCTCAGCCAAGTCCGGGCGCGCCTTGGGCCCGGGGGCTACTGTCGGCGTTGTGGGAATGGGGGTCCCCAGACTTGCCTGCCTGCGGCCTGCGGCGTGGCTCAAAGGGAGGCCCAGCACGGCCCATCTTCATCGACACAAGCTCAAGACCCTCGTGAGGGGCCAAGCCTCGTGGGGCGGGCGGCAAGGAGCTTCCTCAGGAACGACCTCATCAGGCTGGCTCACGAGGAGGCGGAGAGTTCAAGGCGGGGTACCTCACGAGGTTCCCGTGACGCAAGCCATGATGACCAAGGGCGCCAGTCGGGCGCCAGCCCGCGCAGTGTCCTCCTTTCCTCTTTGGTGCAAAGGGAGCAAGCGCAGGCGAGAGCATCAAGCAAAGGCATCCGTTTCGGTGCAACAAGACCAAGACCAGCCCAACGGCAGGGAGGAAGTCATTGTGGAGCCCAAGCAGGCGTCACCACCAGAGCCTTTGACAGGCGAGGACCAACTTTAGTCTGGATAAGTGTACCCGCTGTTCCCCTTCAAAATGGCCAATTGTTGGCGCCCTTGCTGCTCAATATTTGGGAAGAGGCCCAGGGCCTTTGCCTATAAATAGGACTAGCCACCCCAGGGTAGAGATACCGGAAGAGAGAGAGAGAGAGAGAAAGTGAGAAGGGCGGCTTTACTCCTCCTAGCAGTTCATCGTCCCAGCCAAGAACAGACCCTCGCGAGGCTGTTCTTCCTTGTACTGTTCATCAACAGCCCAAGGGGCAATCCACCACACCACACACTGGAGTAGGGTATTACACCACAATGGTGGCCTGAACCAGTATAAACTCTGTGTCTCTTGTGTTGTTCCTTTCGTAGTTTAGATCTCAGCGAGCCGGCGAGGAACAGGTAGGTAGAGGGCGAAATCTCTGCGCGCACCCCAGTGTTCGATCCTGAAGGGTCTGCCGGAACCCGAAATCCAACATTCTCCAGTTCAAATTAATGGAGAATGGCCTGCATTCCGTCAAGGTCTTCGGGTGCTCGGGAATTCCCTTAGGGTGCTGCGCAGAGCTCCACCGACGACGAAAGCTCCTCCTCGAGCGATAGCGACGAGGAGGGTAGTGACGGCGATGACGACGGTAGCGGGTAGGAGAACGACAACTCTGATTCTGGCTGATCACCACCTACACCATCTTCATCCGGTGGCAGCACCATCAACTGCACCGCCCCACTCCCCTTGGCAACATCCTTGCCGGGGGCCGTGCCCTGCTGGCCCCAGTGTCGGTGGTCGACGGGTCGCCTCCGCCATGCTCTCCATCAACGCGTCCACTAGTGTCTCCCTTTTGTCCCCTTTGCCTTCACCTACCGTGTCTGAGAGGAGACGGGTAAGAACGGGGATTACGGGGACTTATCTTTTTTCAATTTTAAACTTGTAGGCACTTGCCAAATCCTAATTCAAATAATGTAATCCGTCGAGTCCATGTTCGTGTTCTGTAATGTTTGTACTTGCATCAGCATGTCAATGAAAAAGATGAGCCTTGCCGAGAACCCATACATGTATACGTCCATGCAGAGGTGAAACGCCTCTTTAATGTAAATAAACAAGTTTTCCCGGCAGGCTACCTTGCCGGCACCCTTTTTGCCTGCCAGAGAATCACATCTGCCGGGTTACAAACAAAGGGTCCAGCCCCCTACCAACCTCTTTTTATCAAAGGCTATTGCGACCATTCTGACCAAAGCAGCGTTCGAGTCAGGGATGGGAGCACCTAAGTCTAAAAAGAGTGGCGAGGTTTTCTAATGCACAAGTTATAGGTTACAAACATGAATGGGCAAGAGGTAAACTTTATCTGTTTGGCTTGGCGGGGATCATAGTGTCGGGAAATCTTCTCAACCTCTTGTCAAAGCCAAGTCCATGATGAGAACAGCGGAACCGAGCATCATCACTGTGGCTGGAAATAAGAAAAGATAGGAGCATGGAACCTTGGAGGTTCATCAGTGCTTG
Organism: Triticum timopheevii; assembly: GCA_963921465.1. NCBI lineage: Eukaryota > Viridiplantae > Streptophyta > Magnoliopsida > Poales > Poaceae > Triticum > Triticum timopheevii. The sequence continues at coordinate 244,502,475 of OY997262.1, read as the reverse complement.
CTGGAAACCAGGGTAGTACAACATCCTAGACAAGCATGCATATATGTATATACATAAACATGGAAATCAATAAGAATTGTACATACTGAAAGTTATTCGACTGTGCACAGGGTCTGTGCCTGGCTCTGTACATAGAGGTGAGGCTACACGTCAGTCGACGGATTCATCTCTGGTCAGTCGATTTTGCAGCCGTTGGATACGAAATCAAGGGCCCGCAGTTCATCTTCAACCTCCACCCCTTAGCCACCAGCCACCACCGGCCAAATAGCCGCCCCCCGCCGCCGGTGGCCGGCGGTGCGCCGCCCCTCCCGCCCCGAAAACACTCCCCACCGCCGGTCCACCGCCGCCCCGACCATCCCTCTAGGCCCCCCTGTGCCGAGATTTTTCTCTGGCGATCCCACGCCACCGCCCCACCACCGCCGACGACCACCGTCCCCACCCATGAACCCTAAGATAGTGTTGGGGAACGTAGTAATTTCAAAAAATTTCCTACGCACACGCAAGATCATGGTGATGCATAGCAACAAGAGGGGAGAGTGTTGTCCATGTACCCTCGTAGACGGAAAGCGGAAGCGTTAGAACAACGCGGTTGATGTAGTCGTACGTCTTCACGGCCTGACCGATCAAGCACCGAAACTATGGCACCTCCGAGTTCTAGCACACGTTCAGCTCGATGACGATCCCCGGACTCCGATCCAGCAGAATGTCGGGGAAGAGTTCCGTCAGCACGACGGCGTGGTGACGATCTTGTTGTTCTACCGTCGCAGGGCTTCGCCTAAGCACCGCTATGATATTATCGAGGACTATGGTGGAGGGGGGCACCACACACGGCTAAGAGATCAAGAGATCAATTGTTGTGTCTAGAGGTGGCCCCCTGCCCCCGTATATAAAGGAGCCAGGGGGAGGGGGCGGCCGGCCAAGGAGGGGCACGCCAAGGGGAGTCCTACTCCCACCGGGAGTAGGACTCCCTTCTTTCCTAGTTGGAGTAGGAGAAGGGGGGAAGGAGGAGGGAAAGAGGAAGAAAAGGGGGGCGCTGCCCCCCTCTCATTGTCCTATTCGGACTAGGGGGAGGGGCGCGCGGCCCAGCCCTTGCCTCCTCTCTTCCTCTCCACTAGGGCCCATGTAGGCCCATTAAGCCCCTGGGGGGGTTCCGGTAACCTCCCGGTACTCCGGTAAAATCCCGATTTCACCCGGAACACTTCCGATATCCAAATATAGGCTTCCAATATATCAATCTTTATGTCTCGACCATTTCGAGACTCCTCTTCATGTCCATAATCACATTCGGGACTCCGAACAAACTTCGGTACATCAAAACTCATAAAATCATAATATAACTGTCATCCAAACCTTAAGCATGCGGACCCTACGGGTTCGAGAACTATGTAGACATGACCTAGAACTGTTTCCGGTCAATAACCAATAGCAGAACCTGGATGCACATATTGGCTCCTACATATTCTACGAAGATCTTTATCGATCAAACCGCATAACAACGTACGTTGTTCCCTTTGTCATCGGTATGTTACTTGCCCGAGATTCGATCGTCGGTATCCAATACCTCACTACTAGGAAAAGGGCTATAGATGGAATTGACACTAATGGCACACCAGACATGTGGTGCGCCATTACTATATACTAATGGCGCACCATGTGTTGGTACGCCATTAGTGTCCAAATACTAATGGCGCACCACATCCACGGTGCGCCATTAGTAAAAAAAATTTTTAAAAATTTTGTTCAAAACTACTAATGGCGCACCGTGGGAGTGGTGCGCCATTACTAGTTGAACTAGTAATGGCGCACCACATCCACGGTGCGCCATTAGTAAAAAATAATTAAATCTTTTTTCTTGATTTTTTTTCAAAACTACTAATGGCGCACCGTGGGAGTGGTGCGCCATTACTAGTTGAACTAGTAATGGCGCACCATGCCACGGTGCGCCATTAGTAACTTGGCCACCACTTCCACCGAATGCACCCCCCCTGGATTGCCTTTTCAGTTTAAAAAAAATAAAAGAAAATGATAAAAATGTCAAAAAAATAAAAGAAAATAAGTTTCCCATGTGATATGTGGCCTAGTTGTTGGGAAAATTTGCAAATATGAATTTCGACTTCATTTGCAAAATCTCGCGAGAATTTGTAAAAATGGGCATAACTTTTGCATACTAAGTCGGATGAAAAAGTTTTTTATATGAAAAATCATCTACTCGAAAAGTTACATCCAAATCCTCAAAATCCTCAAAAACCTAACAAAAAAAAAGATACGGGGCTTTTAAGATCTGGATGCGGCCCTATTTAACGTGAATGCGGCCGTCTCTAAAGCATAACCCCAAAACGATAGCGGTAAATCAGTAAGAGACATCATAAATCGCACCATATCTAGTAAATTACGACTACGACATTCGGACACACCATTTCGTTGTGGTGTTCCGGGTGGCATGAGTTGCGAAACTATTCCGCATTGCTTCAAATGTAAACCAAACTCGTAACTCAAATATTCTCCTCCACGATAAGATCATAGAAATTTTATTTTCTTGTTACGATGATTTTCCACTTCACTCTGAAATTCTTTGAATTTTTCAAATGTTTCAGACTTGTGTTTCATCGAGAAGATATACCCATATCTGCTCAAATCATCTGTGAAGGTGAGAAAATAACGATACCCGCCGCGAGCCTCAATATTCATTGGACCACATACATCGGTATGTATGATTTCCAATAAATCAGTTGCTCGCTCCATAGTTCCGGAGAATGGCGTTTTAGTCATCTTGCCCATGAGGCATGGTTCGCAAGTACCAAGTGATTCATAATCAAGTGATTCCAGAAGTCCATCAGTATGGAGTTTCTTCATGCGCTTTACACCAATATGACCTAAACGGCAGTGCCACAAATAAGTTGCTGTATCATTATCAACTCTGCATCTTTTGTCTTCAACATTATGAATATGTGTATCACTACTATCGAGATTAATAAAAATAGACCACTCTTCAAGGGTGCACGACCATAAAAGATATTACTCATATAAATAGAACAACCATTATTCTCTGATTTAAATGAATAACCGTCTCGCATCAAACAAGATCCAGATATAAGGTTCATGCTCAACGCTGGCACCAAATAACAATTATTTAGGTCTAAAACTCCTGATGGTAGATGCAGAGGTAGCGTGCCGACCGCGATCACATCGACTTTGGAACCATTTCCCACGCGCATCGTCACCTCGTCCTTAGCCAATCTTCGCTTAATTCGTAGTCCCTGTTTTGAGTTGCAAATATTAGCAACAAAACCAGTATCAAATACCCAGGTGCTACTGCGAGCATTAGTAAGGTACACATCACTAACATGTATATCACACATACCTTTGTTCACCTTGCCATCCTTCTTATCCGCCAAATACTTGGGGCAGTTCCGCTTCCAGTGTCCAGTCTGCTTGAAGTAGAAGCACTCAGTCTCAGGCTTAGGTCCAGACTTGGGTTTCTTCTCTTGAGTAGCAACTTGTTTCCTGTTCTTCTTGAAGTTCCCCTTCTTCTTCCCTTTGCCTTTTTTCTTGAAACTGGTGGTCTTACTGACCATCAACACTTGATGCTCCTTCTTGATTTCTACCTCCGCAGCTTTTAGCATTGCGAAGAGCTCGGGAATAGTCTTGTCCATCCCTTGCATATTATAGTTCATCACGAAGCTCTTGTAGCTTGGTGGCAGTGATTGAAGAATTCTATCAATGACACTATCATCAGGAAGATTAACTCCCAGTTGAATCAAGTGATTATTATACCCAGACATTTTGAGTATATGTTCACTGACAGAACTATTCTCCTCCATCTTACAGCTATAGAACTTATTGGAGACTTCATATCTCTCAATCCAGGCATTTTCTTGAAATATTAACTTCAACTCTTGGAACATCTCATATGCTCCATGACGTTCAAAACGTCGTTGAAGACCCGGTTCCAAGCCGTAAAGCATGGCACACTGAACTATCGAGTAGTCATCAGCTTTGCTCTGCCAGACGTTCTTAACGTCGTCAGTTGCATCTGCAGCAGGCCTGGCACCCAGCGGTGCTTCCAGGCAGGGGCGGACCCAGGACAAAAATGACCCGGTGTCCCATGTCCATCACATGTGTGGATATCAAGTACTAGTATACATAATAGTAACACACATAACAATAAAATCTGCATAGAATATTATACAAGAGTGAATATGCTTACCAGAAATCCAAATATAAGAGTTTCACTTGAAATATTGGCTGATCATAGAATATGGAGCAATGGCAGAGTGTCCAAATTATGAAGATGAGTACAAAGGACGATGGCGACAAAATGCAACTTTAGAGCTTTGATTGGCTACAAAACAAAAGAAACAAAACCACTTAGTAGCATATTATGTATAATTCTGCAATAAATAAATATGTTAAGACAAGTACCTTAAAAATTGTAAGTTCTTTCATGGCACCAAAGCGATCAATTACCGCTTCATTTTTAACCTTCCTCATTTTGCCTTTCTCCACACAACAAATGAGGTTGTACTTTCGAGGCATCGTCACTAAGACTACTACACAAATATGTTTTCACCATTGTGATAGGTAAAAAAAGATATCTCAAATGTAGCAATGGCAACCAACAACACTAATGTCAAAAGTTGATAAACCAAGGGAAAACAAATATGTGTCTTTGCCTCCATCATTTGTTGAGAGACTTCACAAATATTACTTAGACTAGATAAGCAAACATCTGCCCGAACATCGCCAATGTAAAGATGAAGGTGGTGTCTAAGGTCCTTAGTTCTCCATCATCAGTATCTTTTGGATAAGGTCTAGCTAGACTCATCTAATGTTGTAAATTGAAATGATGAATGACCTTTTGGGTTCAAACGGGCCTATCAGATAAACAATTCATATTTTCTGGTTGATACTTCCCATTTTTTACTCCATAAACTGAGCTTCTACTATAATTTAAGATTTTTTCCAACCATTATTAAGATAACTAAATTTGCACAAAGAACAAAAGAGCTATACAGCATAATACCCTGCTTGAACAGGAAGGTATATAATTAGACTTACTTGACATTGTGCTTGTGCGTCTAGCCGGTAGGTGCTCAAGAGTATCGCCGGTCTTTTCTCCAATCTTCACCCAGTGCATGATAATTATATATAATCCAATAATACCAAATATAATTAAATTCTCTCTAGCCTTATGCAGGAGCCCTAGTGCCCTACGGTACAAAAGCAATCAAGAATTAGATCCTGAATGTTATAGGTGCACATCGCACTGGGGATTTGGGGCTTTGGTGCAGCAGCAGCAGACGTACCAATTTAGTTCCTCACTGATCCGGCTTCCGACGACCTGGCAAGATCTACCGTCGCTGACGATTTTGGGACGGAGGCACACGTATCGATCAGATCGATTGATGCGGAGGATCTGGCGGCGAACTGCTCGTTCGCGACCGACTGAGTCGCATCCTTAAATGGGCTGTGCTAGCAGCTGTTCTCCTTACTGGGGCGCGTGGAGCAGTACCGGTGTCCCTCACCATTTTTTACCGGTGTCCCTCTCTATTGGGCTCCGTGGTTACAAGGTAATGAGATTTCTTACCCGGTGTCCTGTGCTACCTGCTGGGCCAACATGGGCTCGCCCCTGCTTCCAGGACGTAACTCTTCTGTGTAGCAATGAGGATAATCCTCAAGTTACGGACCCAGTCCGTGTAATTGCTACCATCATCTTTCAACTTAGCTTTCTCAAGGAACGCATTAAAATTCAACGGAACAACAGCACGAGCCATCTATCTACAACAAACATAGACAAGCAAAATACTATCAGGTACTAAGTTCATGATAAATTTAAGTTCAATTAATCATATTACTAAAGAGCTCCCACTTAGACAAACATCTCTCTAGCCATCTAAGTGATCACGTGATCCAAATCAACTAAACCATGTCCGATCATCACGTGAGATGGAGTAGTTTCAATGGTGAACATCACTATGTTGATCATATCTACTATATGATTCACGTTCGACCTTTCGGTCTCCGTGTTCCGAGACCATATCTGTATATGCTAGGCTCGTCAAGTTTAACCTGAGTATTGCACCCGTTGTATTTGAACGTAGAGCCTATCACACCCGATCATCACGTGGTGTCTCAGCACGAAGAACTTTCGCAACGGTGCATACTCAGGGAGAACACTTCTTGATAATTTAGTGAGAGATCATCTTAAAATGCTACCGTCAATCAAAGCAAGATAAGATGCATAAAGGATAAACATCACATGCAATCAATATAAGTGATATGATATGGCCATCATCATCTTGTGCTTGTGATCTCCATCTCCGAAGCACTGTCGTGATCACCATCGTCACCGGCGCGACACCTTGATATCCATCGTAGCATCGTTGTTGTTACGCCATCTATTGCTTCTATGACTATCGCTACCGCTTAGTGATAAAGTAAAGCAATTACAGGGCATTTCCATTTCATACAATAAAGTGACAATCATATGGCTCCTGCCAGTTGCCGATAACTCGGTTACAAAACATGGTCATCTCATACAATAAAATATAGCATCACGTCTTGACCATATCACATCACAACATGCCCTGCAAAAACAAGTTAGACGTCCTCTACTTTGTTGTTGCAAATTTTACGTGGCTGCTACGGGCTGAGCAAGAACCGTTCTTACCTACGCATCAAAACCACAACGATAGTTCATCAAGTTAGTGTTGTTTTAACCTTCGCAAGGACTGGGCGTAGCCACACTCGGTTCAACTAAAGTGAGAGAGACAGACACCCGCCAGTCACCTTTAAGCAACGAGTGCTCGTAACGGTGAAACCAGTCTCGCGTAAGCGTACGCGTAATGTCGGTCCGGGCCGCTTCATCTCACAATACCGCTGAACCAAAGTATGACATGCTAGTAAGCAGTATGACTTGTATCGCCCACAACTCACTTGTGTTCTACTCGTGCATATGACATCTACGCATAAAACCTGGCTCGGATGCCACTGTTGGGGAACGTAGTAATTTCAAAAAAATTCCTACCCACATGCAAGATCATGGTGATGCATAGCAACGAGAGGGGAGAGTGTTGTCCACGTACCCTCGTAGACCGAAAGCGGAAGCGTTAGAACAACGCGGTTGATGTAGTCGTACGTCTTCATGGCCCGACCGATCAAGCACCGAAACTATGGCACCTCTGAGTTCTAGCACACGTTTAGCTCAATGACGATCCCCGGACTCCGATCCAGCAGAATGTCAAGGAAGAGTTCCGTCAGCACGACGTCGTGGTGACGATCTTGATGTTCTACCGTCGCAGGGCTTCGCCTAAGCACCACTACAATATTATTGAGGACTATGGTGGAGGGGGGCACCGCACACGGCTAAGAGATCAAGAGATCAATTGTTGTGTCTAGAGGTGGCCCCCTGCCCCCGTATATAAAGGAGCCAAGGCGGAGGGGGCGGCCGGCCAAGGAGGGGCGCGCCAAGGGGAGTCCTACTCCCAATGGGAGTAGGACTCCCATCTTTCCTAGTTCACTACTAGGAAAATGGTTATACGTAGAACTTTACCAGTAACGTGTGTTTGGGACCCCACTCTACTGGTACATACCAATAGTTCTTGGTAAAAAATGCGCTACTGGTTTTAGTTAGCGGCAGCGTGTATTTTTCTGGGACACGCTACTGGTAAGTGTGCCACACACACCCCCAGGACAGACCATAGTAGTAGCATGGTGTATAAAAACCGCGCTACTACTAAATTGATAGTAGTAGCGCGGATGTGCAACCCCGCGCTACTATTATGGATAGATAGGATCAGCTAATCGGCTCATTTAGTAGTAGCGTGTGTTCGTGAGGCCGCGCTACCGGTAGTAACTTAGTGGTAGCGCTGCACTCGGGCATGTGCTACAACTAAGCGCACACCTCCCTCTTTGCCTTCTCCCCCTCTCTCTCGTCACATTCTGTCTCTCTCCCCTTCCTCCCTCCACTCCGTCCTTGCAAGAAATCCCCAATCCCTCCTCACTCTGATCCACTCGATCAAGCCCTAGCCCGCCGCCCCCGCCTCGACCCAATCCCGGCCGTCCCGATCCGGTCATCCCCGTTCCGTCCCCCACATGCGAGGCTCCGGCCGGTGGTAGCCTCGGACGGGCAGTCAGGCAGGCAGGGCGGCGGCGGCCATGGAGCCGCGCATTGGCAACAAGTTCCGCGTCGGCCGCAAGCTGGGGAGCGGCTCCTTCGGCGAGATCTACCTCGGTCCGTCCCGCCTCCGCCCCCGCCACACCTCCATATCCCCCTTTCCTCCGTTCCTCCCAAAGTCGTCGCCTTTTTCTCTTCCTCTTTTTTTATAACAGATTCCGTCTCTCTGTGCAGGCACCAACGTGCAGACCAACGAGGAGGTCGCGATCAAGCTCGTGAGTTCCACCATCCCTCCCTCTCCGTGACGCTCATCAATTTTCTCCGCCCCCGTGGTTTCGGGGGATCTAGGTCGAATTGGATGCTAGATTTGACGAATTGCCCTACCATGATTTCTTAGCGTCTGATTAATTGGGCCATGTAAAATGTTAATTCCTGTAGCTAATGCTTATGGAATGGTAATGCATGGATTTGAGGTGCTGGCTGAATCATGCGTTGTGTGCAATGTAGTTTGGTCTAGTTGTTTAGTTACATGCTTTAGCTGCTGCTGCTGAAATATGAACCTTAATTAAAGAGATGGAGTACACAAATGTCAATGTCAATACACTACTACCCCATCTGTTTACTTTTCCTAGGCTTCATATTGAGACATGAGACATCACTCTAGCCCAAGAGAGGGTAATTGGATAATTAGTAATATGAACATCTTTGTAGCTTGTAAAAACCAGATTGCAAGTAATTATGAACATCTTTGTAGCTTGCAAGAACATATCCAATTTGGTTGATTGTAGGCCTGTATCCAGTTTGATTCATTCATAGTTTCTTTGCCTTGAGTTTCAATCAATTGTAGGCCTGTATCAAGTTCATATCATACTTTTGCAATGGATCAAAAATAATCTAAAGGTGAAGCTGTAGTAGTTTGGTCTTGCTTTCTTTTGTTTACATTGGCTAACTTGATATTGTAACAAACGAGAGCAGAAGACACTGATTAATGCTAATGATTTAGTAACTACAAATTTATGTGTTTCTGTTTGCCTTGTCCCGCCTAGTAATGTATTATATTTGTCTGTGAAGATTGAACTTGGTGCCAAACATTGCGGCGCCAAGTAAACACAGCACCCTGCCTGATGTGGTACTATATGTAGTGAATACCCTCACAAGAAATCTGCTAACACAAAAAACTTATGTCAATGCCAGTGATGTTGTTTTGAGAATTTATTGACTTGTGATTTATAGAAAAAATATAAAAAATTGTCCTTTTCATATGCAAAGTAATTTAGTTCGCATATGCATTTCTGTGTTTCTTTTGGACTTCATGTTTTTCTATGCACTTGTAAAATCTATATGCATTCTTATATAACTATTCTCTGCACTTTTGGTAGCTACCGAAACGCCAGAACTGCTCTCTTTGATGGCATTAAAGAAGGTGCAATACGAGCACCAGCTTATTCTTCACATGAGAATGAGTGACCTATGGATGGATTCCAAGATCGACTCAGCATTTTCAAGAGGGTGAGTGCCACATAATGATTGAATATCCGAATTCTTCATCTTTGTTTTATGTAAAGAGTTGGTGTTTTCACATATTTATTATGCGTGTTTATATTCTCAAAAAAAAGATGATGTGTGTTTATCTTTGAACTCTATCGCTTAGCTAAGATCGTAAGAATATATTTGTAGTTGTACACTTCCTAAAAAGGAATACATTTTCCTCACAAAACTAAGAGACGATCAACTTCGGCATGAGCTTTTTTAAATAGCTAGATGAGAAGGAATCTTAAGTTAATGGGTCTTGTGAATTGTAATATACTATTTGGTTGAACTGATGATATTTTCATACTAACAAGTTTTCACTTTCCTGATGTGGACACAGGGGTGATCGACACTGACTAGCGCGGCCCGGTGGGTGCTGTGCTCTTCAACCTGATGAAGCCCGGCGGCCACGTAACACAGATGATCGTCCAGGTGATTGTGACGCCGAAGGTCGCCGAGGTGGAGGACCTCGACGCCACCGTCCGGGGGGAGGGAGGATTCGGGTCCACCGGCGTCTGAACTCCGAGCCTTGGTAGATAAATCTAGAGAAGTGGTTTGTTTAGGTTGGTGGTGAACACTAGGAAAGATACCCACATTTCGATGATGGTTGTGTGCGTCTGATGTTAAATGGATTATTGTGATCTCTTCCAGTTGAGATGGTTCTGTGACCTTAGTTTATCTTGCATTCGATGTGTCTCTGATTTCCATCCATGAATACAACATCTATTTTTTATTCCTAATTAGCTAGTAGTAGCATGGGGTAAAAGGTGCACGCTACTAGTCCTAATTTAGATATTAGTAGCGTGGGAGAAAAGTGCACGCTACTAGTACTTAGGATAGTAGTAGCATGGGTTACAAAAAAGCGCTACTGCTATCTTCAGTTACCAGTAGCGCTGGGACAAACAAGCGCTACTGCTAAAAAATAGCTGTAGCACCGTAGCAGTAGCGCGTCTGCCAGCACTACTCGTAGCAAAACAACCAGCACTACTCGTAAGCATTTTCCTAGTAGTGGTTGGAGTAGGAGAAGGGGGGAAGGAGGAGGGAGAGAGGAAGGAAGGGGGGGGGGGCGCTGCCCCCCTCTCCTTGTCCTATTCGGACTAGGGGGGAGGGGCGCGCGGCCCAGCCCTTGCCTCCTCTCTTCCTCTCCACTAGGGCCCATGTAGGCCCATTAAGCCCCCGGGGGGGTTCCGGTAACCTCCCGATACTCCGGTAAAATCCCGATTTCACCCGGAACACTTCCGATATCCAAATATAGGCTTCCAATATATCAATCTTTATGTCTCGACCATTTCGAGACTCCTCGTCATGTCCGTAATCACATTAGGGACTCTGAACAAACTTCGGTACATCAAAACATATAAACCCATAATATATCTATCATCGAAACCTTAAGCATGCGGACCCTACCGGTTCGAGAACTATGTAGACATGACCTAGAACTGTTTCCGGTCAATAACCAATAGCGGAACCTAGATGCTCATATTGGCTCCTACATATTCTACGAAGATCTTTATCGGTCAAACCGCATAACAACATACGTTGTTCCTTTTGTCATCGGTATGTTACTTGCCCGAGATTCGATTGTCGGTATCCAATACCTAGTTCAATCTCGTTACCGGCAAGTCTCTTTACTCGTTACATAATGCATCATTCCGTAACTAACTCATTAGCCACATTGCTTGCAAGGTTATAGTGATGTGCATTACCGAGAGGGCCCAGAGATACCTCTCCCACAATCGGAGTGACAAAACCTAATCTTGAAATACGCCAACTCAACATGTACTTTTGGAGACACCTGTAGAGCTCCTTTATAATCACCCAGTTACATTGTGACGTTTGGTAGCACACAAAGTGTTCCTCCGGTGAACGGGAGTTGCATAATCTCATAGTTATAGGAACTTGTATAAGTCATGAAGAAAGCAATAGCAACATACTAAACGATCAAGTGCTAAGCAAACGGAATGGGTCAAGTCAATCATATCATTCTCCTAATGATGTGATCCCGTTAATCAAATGACAACACATGTCTATGGTTAGGAAACATAACTATCTTTGATTAATGAGCTAGTCAAGTAGAGGCATACTAGTGAGATTAAGTTTGTCTATGTATTGACACATGTATCATGTTTCCGGTTAATACAATTATAGCATGAATAATAAACATTTATCATGATATGAGGAAATAAATAATAACTTTATTATTGCCTGTAGGGCATATTTCCTTTAGATAGATAGTGGGGTACCTCTCTGGCGAGGCCCCCTCCTTGCTGCGGCTGGTTCTTCCTTAACTCCGGCGAGCCCCCCCCCCCCTAAAAATCGACTGACCCAAAAGTTGATTCAGTCGACTGAAGTGTAGCTAAATCGGAGCAGCATCGCAAGCAAGAGCAAGAGCGAGAGCAGCAGCGCAAGCAAGAGGAATAGGAAGAGCATACCATGCAGGGGACCGAGAGCAAGAACAGAGTAGCAGCACGAGTGAGAGCTAAAGCGGCAACAGCTCCTACTGATGTGGATGTCGCCTCCGAGGGAGCAATGCTGTGGAGGAAGTGGCCGACAACGCCGCTGTGGATGGAGCCGCGCCGTGTCGGCTCGGGACCGAGCACCGGCAGCACCGTGAGATTGAATCAAGAAGAAAATGCGGCGATTAGTGTACAACCTCTTTGGTGGCGCCGATTAGGTCGCAGCTTCATCCGAGGAAACGGTGATGATGCTGCTCTTCCGGTGGTGCAGGTGAAGACAACGGTGTGGGAATGGAGGTGGCGTGAAAGATGAGGGGAACATCGGGGAAGCTACTTGGAGGTGGAGGACGGGGTGGCTGAACCGGCGGGACGACGAGATCGATGATGGATCCTCATCCGGTACGGTGGATGAGGGACGACGAGGTGTTGCTGTGGACGACATTGTCGGGGAAGACGCTCCGGCTGGGTGGCAAACAGAGGAGGGTGTGGGGTTTCGCGGGTTTTCGCGGCCTCGGTGTATGAATGTGTGGGCGGATGGGATGGGAGTGGGGAACCATGGCTTAGGGACGCACTTGTACAAAATGTGGGGTAAGTTACGAAAGTACCCCCACCGATTTGAGGCGGTTCTTTCGGTTCAGGGGTACCACGGGCATTTCGCGTGTCGGGATTTCACGGGAGGTGGGAGTTTTTGCGCGCGTTGTAATTTTGGAATAGCAAGGCGCGGGTTGAGATGGAGGGAGTTGTCGGAGCACAACGAGCCAAAGATATATCTTAAATATTTCGGGGTAACAAGGCGCGGGTTGAAGAGACGGGAGGTTTGCAGCAAGATAGACAGATACACTAGCTTAAAATTCCGGCATAACAAGGCGCAGCTTGAAATTTCGGGAGAACAAGCTTAACGTGTGGCCACAAAAAGACAATTCGCACCTCATCACTAGAGAGAGCCATGTCCCATTTTACTATATTACTAGAAATGCATTCAAATACAACAAAAAAACTAAAAAAATCAGGACAACAAACATAACGTGTACAATACCAAAACAATTTGCACTTTCCTCAACAATAAAAAACAATGTGTGTTGTCTAGCATATGGACTAAATTTGAGTATATTTTCCGTATTTGAATGGGATTGTACTCGGGTTAGTTATACAACCATCTAAATATTATCTTCACAACACATGACATGAATATATGAGAAGTAAATTCCTATATAAATACGAACTACATGTAGATACAATCTCAAATTCAAATATATGTATCCATTTTGCGTTGAATTCAAATCATAGTACATGTATGCTCTAGCTAGATGTTCGGAATCTATACCATGTATGATATACTATGTACAATGTGTTTAACACGCACAACACACACACAAACACCATTTAGACTAGTAAGGTACACGTGCATTACACGCATGAGATTTGGCAACCAAATTATGAATAAATACCACATTATAGCATGTAAGCTTTGAGTCGTATATGCATGATGTAGATGTTTGTTTAATTCTTATAGTTCATTTCATTCAAAATCATCTAGTTTTTATAAGAAAGCTAATGTATTTTAAGATTCATGGAATTGTGCGTTGTAAGGCATAAAGTAAAAACAAATAATGGCAAATCATATAGAAAAACATTTGGGCAATTCTGATACGGAAGATTATAGAACAAAGAGGAAGTGCTTGTGTTTTGAGGTTTGTGCATTATGCTTAAGTTCAACCATGGAGTCTTCTAGATTGTACATGTGGAAAAATCTGGTGGAATCTAGATGATATCCAACGACCAGTAGTGCTCAAATTTGTCATCTCTGCACCATCGGATTGGCCTCATCCAATGACCATCTTTCAAAGTTAAAGTTACCCGCACACTATATAAAAAATATAAAAAATTATATATATATATAGGGGTATAGATATAGATATGTGATGCAAAAGCCACCCATCATCTCCAATTAGAATAGTGTGTCCATTCACGGATGCAATGTGGCCAAACGATGTCTGCCATTGGTATCTCAAATTCAAATCTGTCTGGCCTTGTTCAATGTGTATACATTACAACATGCTCGTTTCCAAACCACACCACGCAGACGATGTCTGCCATCGGTATCTCAAATTCAAATCAGTCTGACCTTGTTCAACATTATATTCATGCATGCATGGGTTTCAAACATCATGATCTCTTATTCAAATATTTGAATTAAACTTTACATTGATTATGACCTCACCTAGTCTTTTACATCCACACAATCTTCTTCTCTTTATAATTGTACCACTAACTTTCTCTCGTGCATGCATGCACACACACACACACACTACCAGTCGGCATTATCCATCGCACACATGCAATGTTTTTCTTCAGGTCGGTCTCGCATGAAGGCACACACACACACACATCCCCCTCTCCATCATATTGGGCATTCTTTATCTCTCACGTGCATGCGCAACGATCGATGTTCCTCTATGTGTGTGTGTGTATATAGCTAGGTCTTTCATAGTTTTCCACACAAACCGATCAATCTATATATCTAGTGAGGTCTCACCCTCTTTCCCACGTCCACATCGATCAATCTATACCGCTCTATATAGGATTACATATATAGCTAATACACCCACATTAATTATATATCCAACGTCCCCCTCTCATCATCCATGCCTTCCGCTTCATATCTCAGACGCGCGCACAATGGCGAAGACAGGGGGCAGCAAGGGTCCTGCCCCCCCTAACATCACTATATATCGAGGCTAATATGAATGTGATCATTAGACAATTGCTGGTAAAAATGGTTTAAGTTCATGAATTGGCCCTCCTAGTAAACGATTAGCAATGCTTGGCCCCCTAGCTCATTTATTTTTCATGGCTCTGCTACTGCGCGCAACAGCGCACGTTCTCGCCCCCTCTCTCTAAATATCAATCTCGCACTTGTGCACTCCTTCATAGTCTCCCTCCACTCGGCCCCTCGCACCATCTTCTAGCCCCCACCATATTTTGCCAGATGTACAATCTAGCAGACTACATGGTTGAACTTAAGCATAATGCACAACCTCAAAACAACAGTGGTTCTCCTTTGTTCTAGAATCTTCCGTATCATAACTGCCCAAACTTTTTTTCTAGTTGAATTGCGATTATTTATTTTTAATTTATGCTTTACAACGCACAATTCCATGAATCATAAAATAGATTGAGGGATTCTTTGATTCAAAGGATTCTCAAAGGAATTTTGGAGGATTCTAATCCTTAGGATTTTTTCCTATCTTGGTTGTTTGATTCGTAGGATTGTAAACCATAGGAATTTTTCCATATGATTCATTTGCTCTAGATTTCATAGGAAACATCCCATCTGAAGGAAATATGCCCTAGAGGCAATAATAAAGTTATATTTATTTCCTCATATCATGATAAATGTTTATTATTCATGCTAGAATTGTATTAACCAGAAACATGATACATGTGTGAATACATAGACAAACATATAGTCACTAGTATGCCTCTACTTGACTAGCTCATTAATCAAAGATGGTTATGTTTCCTGACCATAGACATGTGTTATCATTTGATTAATGGGATCACATCATTAGGAGAATTATTTGATTGACATGACCCATTCCATTAGCTTAGCACTTGATCGTTTAGTATACTGCTATTGCTTTCTTCATGACTTATACAAGTTCCTGTAACTATGAGAATTATGCATCTCCCGTTTACCGAAGGAACACTTTGGGTACTACCAAACGTCACAACGTAACTGGGTGATTATAAAGGAGTACTACAGGTGTCTCCGAAGGTACATGTTGAGTTGGCGTATTTCGAGATTAGGTTTTGTCACTCCGATTGTCGGAGAGGTATCTCTGGGCCCTCTCGGTAATATTCATCACTTAAGCCTTGCAAGCATTATAACTAATGAGTTAGTTATGAGATGATGTATTACAGAACGAGTAAAGAGACTTGCCAGTAATGAGATTGAACTAGGTATTGGATACCGACGATCAAATCTCGGGCAAGTAACATACCAATGACAAAGGGAACAACGTATGTCGTTATGCGGTCTGACTGATAAAGGTCTTCGTAGAACATGTAGGAACCAATATGGGCATCCAGGTCCCGCTATTGGTTATTGACCGAGAATAGTTTTAGGTCATGTCTACATAGTTCTCGAACCCGTAGGGTCCGCACGCTTAACGTTTCGATGACAATTTTATTATGAGTTTATAAGTTTTGATGTACTGAAGTTTGTTCGGAGTCCCAGATGTGATCACGGACATGACGAGGAGTCTTGGAATGGTTGAGACATAAATATTGATATATTGGAAGCCTATGTTTGGACATCGGAATGGTTCCGGGTGAAATCGGCATTTTACCGGAGTACCGGGAGGTTACCGGAACCCCCCCCCCCCCCCCCCGCGGGGGGTTATTGGGCCTACATGGGCCTCGAGGGAGAAGAGGGAAGGAGGCAGGAGGGGGCCGCGCACCCCTCCCCTTCCTAGTCCGAATAGGACAAGGGAAGGGGGGTGGCGCCCCCCCTTTCCTTCTCCTCTTCCTCCTCTTTCCCCCCTCTCCTACTCCTACTTGGAAAGAGGGAGTCCTACTCCCGGTGGGAGTAGGACTCTCCCCCTTGGCGCGCCCTCTTGGCCGGCCGCCTCCTCCCCCATGGCTCCTTTATATACGGGGGTGGAGGGGCACCCCATAGACAACAACAATTGATCCCTTAGATCTCTTAGCCGTGTGCGGTGCCCCCTCCACCATAATCCACCTCGATAATATCGTAGCGGTGCTTAGGCGAAGCCCTGCGTCGGTAGTACAACAACATCGTCACCACGCCGTCGTGCTGACGGAACTCTCCCTCGACACTCGGCTGGATCGGAGTTCGAGGGACGTCATCGAGCTGAACGTGTGCTAGAACTCGGAGGTGCCGTAGTTTCGGTGCTTGATCGGTTGGGCCGTGAAGACGTACGACTACATCAACCGCGTTATTCTAATGCTTCCGCTTAGGGTCTATGAGGGTACGTGGACGAACACTCTCCCCTCTCGTTGCTATGCCATCACCATGATCTTGCGTGTGCGTAGGAATTTTTTTGAAATTACTACGTTCCCTAACAGTGGTATCAGAGCCTAGGTTTTATGCATTGATGTTATATGCACGAGTAGAACACAAGTGAGTTGTGGGCGATACAAGTCATACTGCTTACCAGCATGTCATACTTTGATTCGACGGTATTGTGAGATGAAGCGGCCCGGACCGACATTACGCGTACGCTTACGCGAGACTGGTTTGACCGTTACGAGCACTCGTGCTTAAAGGTGGCTGGTGGGTGTCTGTCTCTCTCACTTTAGCTGAATTGAGTGTGGCTATGCCCGGTCCTTGCGAAGGTTAAAACAACACCAACTTGACGAACTATCGTTGTGGTTTTTGATGCGTAGGTAAGAACGGTTCTTGCTAAAGCCCGTAGCAGCCACGTAAAATTTGCAACAATAAAGTAGAGGACGTCTAACTTGTTTTTGCAGGGCATGTTGTGATGTGATATGGTCAGGACGTGATGCTATATTTTATTGTATGAGATGATCATGTTTTGTAACCGAAGTTATCGGCTACTGGCAGGAGCCATATGGTTGTCGCTTTATTGTATGAAATGCAAACGCCCTATAATTGCTTTACTTTATCACTAAGCGGTAGCGATAGTCGTAGAAGCAATAGATGGCGTAACGACAATGATGCTACAATGGAGATCAAGGTGTCGCGCTGGTGACGATGGTGATCACGACGGTGCTTCGAAGATGGAGATCACAAGCACAAGATGATGATGGCCATATCATATCACTTATATTGATTGCATGTGATGTTTATCCTTTATGCATCTTATCTTGCTTTGATTGACGGTAGCATTTTAAGATGATCTCTCACTAATAATCAAGAAGTGTTCTCCCTGAGTATGCACCGTTGCGAAAGTTCTTCGTGCTGAGACACCACATGACGATCGGGTGTGATAGGCTCTACGTTCAAATACAACGGGTGCAAAACAGTTGCACACGCGGAATACTCAGGTCATACTTGATGAGCCTAGCATATACAGATATGGCCTCAGAACACGGAGACCGAAAGGTCGAGCATGAATCATATAGTAGATATGATCAACATATTGATGTTCACCGTTGAAACTACTCCATCTCACGTGATGATCGGACATGGTGTAGTTGATATGGATCACGTAATCACTTAGAGGATTAGAGGGATGTCTATCTAAGTGGGAGTTCTTAAGTAATATGATTAATTGAACTTAAATTTATCATGAACTTAGTCCTAGTAGTATTTTGCAAATTATGTTGTAGATCAATAGCTCGCGTTGTTGCTTTCATATGTTTATTTTAATATGTTCCTAGAGAAAATTGTGTTGAAAGATGTTAGTAGCAATGATGCGGATTGGATCCGTGATCTGAGGTTTATCTTCATTGCTGCACAGAAGAATTATGTCCTTAATGCACCGCTAGGTGACATGCCTATTGCAGGAGCAGGTGCAGACGTTATGAACGTTTGGATAGCTCAATATGATGACTACTTTATAGTTTAGTGCACCATGCTTAACGGCTTAGAATCGGGACTTCAAAGACGTTTTGAACGTCATGGACCATATGAGATGTTCCAGGAATTGAAGTTAATATTTCAAGCAAATACCCGAGTTGAGAGATATGAAGTCTCCAACAAGTTCTATAGCTAAAAGATGGAGGAGAATCGCTCAACTAGTGAGCATGTGCTCAGATTGCCTGGGTACTTCAATCGCTTGAATCAAGTGGGAGTTAATCTTCCAGATAAGATAGTGATTGACAGAATTCTCTAGTCACCATCACCAAGTTAGTAGAACTTTGTGATGAACTATAGTATGCAAGGGATGACGAAAACGATTCCCAAGCTCTTCGTGATGTTGAAATCGACGAAGGTAGAAATCAAGAAAGAGCATCAAGTGTTGATGGTTGACAAGATCACTAGTTTCAAGAAAAGGGCAAAGAGAAAGAAAGGGAACTTCAACTAGAATGACAAGCAAGTTGTCACTCCCGTGAAGAAGACCAAAGCTGGACCAATGCCTGAAACTGAGTGCTTACACTACAAAGGTAATGGTCACTGGAAGCGGAAATGCCCTGAATATTTGGTGGATAAGAAGGATGGCAAAGTGAACAAGGGTATATTTGATATACAGGTTATTGATGTGTGCTTTACTAGTGTTTATAGTAGCCCCTGAGTATTTGATACTTGTTCGGTTGCTAAGATTAGTAACTCGAAACAGGAGTTACATTATAAACAAAGACTAGTTGAAGGGGAAGTGACGATGAGTGTTGGAAGTAGTTCCAAGATTGATATGATCATCATCGCACACTCCCTATACTTTCGGGATTAGTGTTAAACGTAAATCAATGTTATTTGGCGTTTGCGTTGAGCATGAATATGATTTGATCATGTTTATTGCAATACGGTTATTCATTTAAAATCAGAGAATAATTGTTGTTCTATTTAAATGAATAAAACCTTCAATGGTCATACACCCAACAAAAATAGTTTGTTGGCTCTCGATCGTAGTGATGCACATATTCATAATATTGATGCCAAAAGATGCAGAGTTAATAATGATAGTGCAACTTATTTGTGGCACTGCCATTTTGGTCATATCGGTGTAAAGCGCATGAAGAAACTCCATAAAGATGGATTTTCGGAATCACTTGGTTATGAATCATTTGATGCTTGCGAACCGTGACTTTTGGGCAAGATGAGTAAAACTCCGTTCTCCGGAACAATGGACCGAGCTACTAACTTGTTGGAAATAATACATACCGATGTATGCGATCCGATGAGTATTGAAGCTCGTGGCAAGTATCATTATTTTCTGACCTTCACAAGATGATTTGAGCAGATATGGGTATATCTACTTGATGAAACATAAGTCTGAAATAGTTGAAAGGTTCAAAGAATTTTAGAGTGAAGTGGAAAAATCATCGTAACAAGAAAATAAAGTTTCTGCGAGTTGATCGCGGAGACGAATATTTGAGTTACGAGTTTGGTCTTCAATTAAAACAATGTGGAATAGTTTTATAACTCATGCCACCTGGAACACCACAACGTTATGGTGTGTCCAAACATCGTAACCGCACTTTATTGGATATGGTGCGATCTATGATGTCTCTTATTGATTTACCATTATTGTTTTGGGGTTATGCATTAGAGACAGCTGCATTCACGTTTAATAGGGCACCATCTAAATCCGTTGAGACGACACCATATGAACTGTGGTTTAGCAAGAAACCCAAGTTGTAGTTTCTTAAAGTTTGGAGTTGCGATGCTTATATGAAAAAGTTTTTCAACCTGATAAGCTCAAACCCAAATCGAAGAAGTGCGTCTTCATAGAATACCCAAGGAAAACAGTTGGGTAATCCTTCTATCACAGATCCGAAGGCAAAACATTCGTTGCTAAATTCGGATCCTTTCTAGAGAAGGAGTTTCTCTCGAAAGAAGTGAGTGGGAGGAAAGTAGAACTTGACGAGATAACTGTATCTACTCCCTTATTGGAAAGTAGTTCATCACAAGAACCGGTTCCTATGACAACTGCACCAATCAGTGAGGAAGCTAATGATATTGATCATGAAACTTCAGATCAAGTTTCTATAGAACCTCGTAGGTCTACCAGAGTAAGATCCGCACCAGAGTGGTACGGTAATCCTATTCTGGAAGTCATGTTACTTGACCATGATGAACCTACGAACTACGAGGAAGCAATGATGAGTCCAGATTCCGCAAAATGGCTAGAGGCCATGAAATCTGAGATGGGATCCATGTATGAAAACAAAGTATGGACTTTGGTTGACTTGCCCGATGATCGGCAAGCTATTGAGAATAAATGGATGTTTAAGAAGAATACTAACGCTGATGGTAATATAACTGTCTATAAAGCTCGACTTGTTGCGAAAGGTTTTCGACAAGTTCAAGGGGTTGACTACGATGAGACTTTCTCACCCGTAGCGATGCTTAAGTCTGTCCGAATCATGTTAGCTATTGCTGCATTTCATGATTATGAAATTTGGCAAATGGATGTCAAGACTGCATTCTTGAATGGATTTCTAGAAGAAGAGTTGTATATGATGCAACCGGAAGGTTTTGTTGATCCAAAAGGTGCTAACAAAGTGTGCAAGCTCCAGCGTTCCATTTATGGACTGGTGCAAGCATCTCGGAGTTGCAATAAACGCTTTGATAGTGTGATCAAAGCATATGGTTTTATACAGACTTTTGGAGAAGCCTGTATTTACAAGAAAGTGAGTGGGAGCTCTGTAGCATTTCTGATTTTATATGTAGATGACATATTATTAATTGGAAATGATATAGAATTTCTGGATAGCATAAAGGGATAAAAGTTTTTCAATGAAAGACCTCGGTGAAGCTGCTTACATATTGGGCAACAAGATCTATAGAGATAGATCAAGACGCTTAATAGGACTTTCACAAAGCACATACCTTGACAAAATTTTGAAAAAGTTCAAAATGGATCAGGCAAAGAAAGGTTTCTTGCCTGTGCTACAAGGTGTGAATTTGAGTCAAACTCAATGCCCGACCACAGCAGAAGATAGAGAGAAAATGAAAGATGTTCCCTATGCTTCAGCCATAGGCTCTATCATGTATGCAATGCTATGTACCAGGCCTGACGTATGCTTAGCAATAAGCTTGGCTGGAAGGTACCAAAGTAGTCCAGGAGTGGATCACTGGACAGCGGTCAAGAACATCCTGAAATACCTGAAAAGGATTAAGGATATGTTTCTCATGTATGGAGGTGACAAAGAGCTAGTCGTAAATGGTTACGTCGATGCAAGCTTTGACACTGATCTGGACGATTCTAAATTGCAAACCGGATATGTATTTTTATTAAACAGTGGAGCTGTAAGTTGGTGCAGTTCTAAACAAAGCATCATGGTGGGATCTTCATGTGAAGCGGAGTACATAGCTGCTTCTGAAGCAGCAAATGAAGGAGTCTGGATGAAGGAGTTCATTTCCGATCTAGGTGTCATACCTAGTGCATCGGGACCAATGAAGATCTTCTGTGGCAATACTGGTGCAATTGCCTTGGCAAAGGAATCCAGATTTAACAAGAGGACCAAGCACATCAAGAGACGCTTCAATTCCATTCGGGACCAAGTCTAAGTGGGAGACATAGAGATTTGCAAGATACATACGGATCTGAATGTTGCAGACCCGTTGACTAAGCCTCTCTCACGAGCAAAACATGATCAGCACCAAGACTCCATGGGTGTTAGAATCATTACTATGTAATCTAGATTATTGACTCTAGTGCAAGTGGGAGACTGAAGGAAATATGCCCTAGAGGCAATAATAAAGTTATTATTTATTTCCTCATATCATGATAAATGTTTATTATTCATGCTAGAATTGTATTAACCGGAAACATGATACATGTGTGAATACATAGACAAACATATAGTCACTAGTATGCCTCTACTTGACTAGCTCATTAATCAAAGATGGTTATGTTTCCTGACCATAGACATGTGTTGTCATTTGATTAATGGGATCACATCATTAGGAGAACGATGTGATTGACATGACCCATTCCCTTAGCTTAGCACTTGATCGTTTAGTATACTGCTATTGCTTTCTTCATGACTTATACATGTTCCTGTAACTATGAGAATTATGCAACTCCCGTTTACCGGAGGAACACTTTGGGTAGTACCAAACATCACAACGTAACTGGGTGATTATAAAGGAGTACTACAGGTGTCTTCGAAGGTACATGTTGAGTTGGCGTATTTCGAGATTAGGTTTTGTCACTCCGATTGTCGGAGAGGTATCTCTGGGCCCTCTCGGTAATACTCATCACTTAAGCCTTGCAAGCATTATAACTAATGAGTTAGGTATGAGATGATGTATTACAAAACGAGTAAAGAGACTTGCCGGTAACGAGATTGAACTAGGTATTGGATACCGACGATCAAATCTCGGGCAAGTAACATACCGATGACAAAGGAAACAACGTATGTTGTTATGCAGTTTGACCGATAAAGATCTTCGTAGAACATGTAGGAACCAATATGGGCATCCAGGTCTCGCTATTGGTTATTGACCGAGAATAGTTTTAGGTCATGTCTACATAGTTCTCGAACCCGTAGGGTCCGCACGCTTAACGTTTCGATGAGAGTTTATTATGAGTTTATAAGTTTTGATGTACCGAAGTTTGTTCGGAGTCCCGGATGTGATCACGGACATGACGAGGAGTCTCGGAATGGTCGAGACATAAAGATTGATATATTGGAAGCCTATGTTTGGACATCGGAATGGTTCCGGGTGAAATCGGCATTTTACCGGAGTACCGGGAGGTTACCGGAACCCACCCGGGGGGTTATTAGGCCTACATGGGCCTCGAGGGAGAAGAGGGAAGGAGGCAGGAGGGGGCCGCGCGCCCCTCCCCTTCCTAGTCCGAATAGGACAAGGGAAGGGGGGCAGCGCCCCCCTTTCCTTCTCCTCTTCCTCCTCTTTCCCCCCCTCTCCTACTCCTACTTGGAAAGAGGGAGTCCTACTCCCGGTGGGGGTAGGACTCCCGCCCTTGGCGCACCCTCTTGGCCGGCCGCCTCCTCCCCCTGGCTCTTTTATATACGGGGGCGGTGGGGGGGCACCCCATAGACAACAACAATTGATCCCTTGGATCTCTTAGCCGTGTGCGGTGCCCAAGCCCTGCGTCGGTAGTACATCAAGATCGTCACCATGCCGTCGTGCTGACGGAACTCTCCCTCAACACTCGGCTGGATCGGAGTTCGTGGGACGTCATCGAGCTGAACATGTGCTAGAACTCGGAGGTGCCGTAGTTTCGGTGCTTGATCGGTCGGGCCGTGAAGACGTACGACTACATCAACCGCGTTGTTCTAATGCTTCCGCTTACGGTCTACGAGGGTACGTGGACGAACACTCTCCCCTCTCGTTGCTATGCCATCACCATGATCTTGCGTGTGCGTAGGAATTTTTTTGAAATTACTACGTTCCCTAACACCATCCACTCAAACCTCTTTGAAAGATTTCTGCGTTTTTCTATGCACAATCAAACACTCGTACAATCCTATAGGATTCAAGATGACATTCCACTCTAATATCATGTTTTTCCTATTCCCGCGTTTTGGGAATCCTACGAATCCAAGAGGCCCTAGCTTTTTTTTATAAAAACTAATTGATTTTAAATGAGATTAAACATAAGAATTAAACGAAGGTCTACATCAGGCATATATGACTCAGAGCTTACATGCTATAGTGTGGTATTTATTCATAATTTGGTTGGAAAATCTGATGTGTGCAATGCACGTGTACCTTACTAGTACTTCGAGTATGGGCAAAACACGTAAATTAGAATTCCAATGGCACACTACACAATGTCTCTCTTACGGTTCATGAATCCATGTGGCACATGTGGAGGCATTATCGCGACCTCCTTGTGTGGATTGATCACAGTGACGTGCTGCAAGTTCCAGAAGAATGTACTCGTCCTCCCAGAGCCACACTGGCGGTACATGCACAAAGCAAAGATGTGCACGCACGCCACGCACGCACTCATTCCCTCGCACGCACACGCGGGTACACGGGCGGACACAATTTTGTACCAAGATCCACCCCATGTGATAATTTGATGCGTGTAAAGTCCTTCACTTCATTGATGGTCAATTAATACAGCGCATGCAAATTGAGTGGACGTGAGGGCAGAAGAAAGACATTGCTACTCCACTGCGCGCATGCGAGTAGTTAGATCATGGGTTGCTAGCAGTACTTCCATTGGTCTCCCTCGTATTTTGTGCCAATTTTTGATAGTAACATAATATTTACGCATTTGAGCAGTGTAGTCTACCTGAAATTTATGTTCCATTAAACTCATCGGGAGCCGTTTCGGGCCTCGAAACCAAAACCATCAATTAATCTTTACCTTGTTCCCATCACATTCAAAAGTACTAGTGCTACAATTAAGTGCAAGCCAGCTCACACCTACTAGTACGTACCAAACCTGAACGTGTTCCCACTATGCAGGTATTAGTACTAGTGCTAGTACTTAGGTTATAAAAAGGGGAACTACCTAACCGAAAATTACTCTACCTTTCCTCCTCATAAGTGCTTCTTCTTCGTTCGTCCTTGCCATGGCCGGTGAGCAGAGCTCTAGGTTGAGAACTACTCGTAACAAGGGAGCGGGAACCAAGGCTGCGGAAAAAATGAGGGCTCGACGCCACGCAGAGACCTCGAAAGATCTCTCACGGGTAGGCGATGGCTCCCAGGAGTGCCCTAGCCGCTGAGACGAACATGCCGAGCTGGCGGTGCTGGAGTCGTTATCCCTCGACGGCATGCCCGATCAGCTCAATAAGCACCTCAATAACCAAAGGAGTTCATCCACAGCTTGGTGGAGCTGCTGAAGGATAGCCTCGACGACATGCCCGCTGAGCTCAATAAGTAGAGGGAGTTGACCGTCGACTTGGTGATGCTGCTGAAGAAGAGCATTGCCTCGAAGAAGAAGGCCACCGGCAAAATCCTGCAACTTCAGGAGGACAAGGCGAAGCTCTGTCACGAGCTCGACCTGCTAAAGGAGAAGAACGCCGGCTAGAAGAAGCTGCATGAGAATAGTAGTTCCTCGATGAAGATGTTGCAGGCCCTCGTCATGGAACAAAAGGAGGAGTTGGCGAAGCTCCGCATTGAGCACCCGGCTGCTGTCAAGGTACGTAATGTGGTCGTGGAACATATGATGAAGGCTCGCATCGAGAAATCCCGCGTCATGGACAGAATGAAGAAGATGGCGGAGGAGACGCGCAAGGAGATGGAGGTCGTGGAGGCGATGAAGAAGCAGTACGACTCCGCGGCGAATTAGATCATTTGGCGTGATAATCTTCCTTCTTCTTTTGCTCCTGTGTTTCTTCTTTTGCTTGGTGTTTCGCCGCACGTGTCACGTACTAGCAAATTAGATCATTTTTTATCGCCATATGGCACTGGGGTGCCGTGTTTCGTGCTCCTCCGTCATAGTACTACTCCAGTGGAAAACTTGAGTATATCGTGTGGTTCTTTGTTCCTCCTCGGGTCGTCGGCACATTTATACGAGCAATCAAATCACAAGGCCACGCCTTCCAGCAGTAATGAGCCGTCAAATCACAAAGGCTCTCGCCTCTCTTGAAAATGACCAAGCTAGACTGCCCTGCCCTCTAGCCTTTTAAAAAAATGTATACTTTTGTACAGTAGTAGTATCGATGGATTGCGCCATGGAGCAAAACTAACAAGATGAAATTAAAGAAAAAGGTGGTACATATAGAGAGCGCTCGTCGCCAAATTATGCATATAGTAATATTAAAGAAATAAAGAAATTAGCATACCTATTTAATTCTTGGGTTCGTATTATTTATGCCACTAATTGTGTATCACTACTCAGTTTTGCCATTAGAAGTTACAACTACTCAAAAATGCCATCGATCCGTGAGATGCCTGCTCAAAAATGGAATTAGATATCTCAAAAATGCCATCGTTAAGTTAGATGTTTGCTCAAAAATGTCATTAGACATTGTTATTTTCACCAAACGCGTTGACCATGTTACATGACAAAAATAAGCCGATTCTCACAATGATAAGTGTGGCCCCACTTGTCAGGAGTAACCAAGCGAATAATTTTACAGGAAAATAAGAACGTTGTTGGGATCAAGTAGGCCCCACACTTTATTTTATTGTAGTGAGATAGAGGGAGAGCTGGCATGTTGGTCCATCGGTATTTATGTCATTATAACATGGCAAAAGAGATTTGAGTCACAATAATGGTGTCCAGCACAACACACCCCTCAAATAGAACTAAGCACCCTGGAATTCTTTGACAAAACTAGGCACCCTGAAATTCTTTGACAACTAAACTATATGATGTTGGCCGTATATATTGTATGTATATAATGTGAAGAAATGAGTGGTGGTACTATACCAACTAAAAGATGAAATGTAAGAAGTACTAGTATGTACATACTGAAGAGTTAAAGTAACAAGAAGAAACATAACATAGTTCTGCTGGGGGCTCAGCACAACACACCCCTCAAATTAAACTAAGCACACCTGAAATTAAACTATGCAACTAATCCGGTAGACACTGCATTAGAACCACCATGAGCAATGACACTGCCACCTTAATCGAAGTCCTCGTCCACGTCCTTGACTTTGTTCTTATCCCTCTTCCTCTTGGCCGTTACTTCTTTGCTTGAACCGCACACTTGGCTCTTGCTCTTCATCCAACCCTTGTAGATATTGAAATAATGGTAGCCATCCATTGCAGCATAGTGGATGTGGTATGTATCTAGTACATTCCACTGCCATGCATGACGATGAAACGTGTGCGGAGGTTTCTCTAGTTTACCGTACGAAGGATGAACCATGGCTCCTGCCAGGGTCAGCATTGAAGGCTGACCATGGGAGGGCAGCAGCCGATTCTTCTGGAGGTCGAAGGGGTTGCCTACAACGAGGCCTATCCGACCCAGGACTCTTCTGTCGTTCATAAAGTCTACAGTAATGAATTTGACTAGGCCGCTCTTGAGGAAGTTCTTAAATTCCTCGCAATCAACGTCGGCATGGCATATGTGGTAGACCAAGCATAAGTCATGCATGTAAACCTAGATCATGGTGGGCTTCTTCTTATCTTCCTCGTTTAGATCCTTCTCTTGTCCCAGGACTGTGGTGTACTCAACATCTAGCCCAGTGACCCACTCATCATTTGAGTTTTCGAACATGCGTCTGAAGCGAGCAAGGCATCCTTTCACCATCGCGGAAGAACGGGTGTAGATGACGTCAAAACGATGATGGTTCTAACCTTGTACTCACCACCAATCATGGAGATTTGGGACGCCATGGATTTGGGAGGAGGGTTAGGATTAGTGGAACTGCCATAATGTGAAAGGACGGGATGACTAGGAGCGAACTTCCATAATGTTAAAGGACGTCCGGTGATGAGTAGGAGCGAACTGCCAGCGGTTTTCCGATTGTAAAAATGCTGAGTGGGGCATCCGAATGACAGGGTAGTGGCTTGCCTGGTGGATAAATGGATTCATGCACAGTAGTATGGGGGCCCAATTAGATGTCATGTCTACTCGATGCCCAATTAAATGGCTTTCGATGTCATGTCAAGCGTTGGGAAAATTACAGGTGATATGAAGCTTTCCATTCTCCGATGATACGGGCTTCCGAGAGCCCTCGGATCTGAGATCGAACAGTTGCATGTCGTGATTCTAGACCTATGGGTGAATATCCTATCCTGGAGGGTTATTCTGCAAATTTTCAGCAACTTAGCATGCGATCGTTCGATGTCAGATCCAAGGGCTGCCAGCAGCCCGTATCATGGTCATGCCTACCATGACCGTCGCCTCGCTCGCGCGGTCGTGCCCTTGGAGATTTAACACGATGCGTTTGGCTATCTGATGTTGGCATGTCATACATAGTCATCACTTAGTCACTCATACTACAACAAGGTTAGCTATAAGGTTGGCTATAAGAGTATTTTTTTACTTCTCTCTATCTCTTTCTTCGTAGTATTTATTGCATTTTCCAAGGAGTGACCTCTTCCAGTGAAATGGTGCTTATATGAGGTGCTAAGGGCATTAAATGGCTTAGCAATCAAGTCCCAATGCATAGGTGCTTAGTTTTTTGTTGCTAAGTTTGCTTAATTTAATTAGCTATAGACTCAAAATTGTCTTTTCACCTAGGTACACGCGCTTAGCACCATTTCTTCCTTTTGTCACCAAACTAGTCTCTCTCTTCTTAATTAACTTGCCACATCAGATTGTATGCCTATGTGGCAAGCTTAGCACCTGTAGGAGCAAGTAAGTACAATAGTTGGCTATAAGACCGCTTTACATGGAATTTTGCA
Source organism: Triticum timopheevii (assembly GCA_963921465.1). NCBI lineage: Eukaryota > Viridiplantae > Streptophyta > Magnoliopsida > Poales > Poaceae > Triticum > Triticum timopheevii. Next base: position 244,473,490 of record OY997262.1, on the reverse strand, counting down.
TATGTGGAGGAAAGAGGCAAGGAAAAAGTGGAGGTGTGGGCTCTCATGCAAGAGCCAACCTCTACGGGTGTGTTTGGTAGGGTGTATGAAGGGTGCATGAGCCCAAGAGTTCCCTTCTCAACCCACTTTTGGGTGTTTGGTAGAGTGTATGGAGGGTGCATGAGTCCACACTAGCTTAGCACAAATACACTAGAAGCATGCATGAAGAGGGGTGTTGTGTTGAGCATGCATGAATAGGGAACAACTATGCTCAGACGAAAACGCAACCAAACACACCCTACATGGTGGAACATTGGGAGAGGCACCTGTATGGAGGTGGTCAGGAATCGGGAGACTCATGCCGGTCATAGCGCCACAGTTAAAATCATAATGGCAAGTCAAATCACGGGGCCCCACCTGTCCAGCAGTAACTCGCTATCAAATCACACAGCCCTACGTTTGCAGCAGCCTACTCCCTCATCTTCTCGCATCTCCATCGAACCGACTAGGCGGAACTGCCCCGCCTACCACGTAGGAAAAGCCCCACCCTCTACTTTTAAATAGTACAGTATACTAATTTTGTATCCATGGATTGCGCCATGGAGCAAAGCCTCAAGAAAACAACGGTACACATGTACGGAGTATGCATCACGCCCGTCGCGTTAGCGTCGCACCCCAGACGGTCGGTCTGTCTGGCAAGCCGCTCTTCAAATGGAACGCGCGTCATATTGCGTTTGCACACACATGTGAGACCGCAATTGAGACCCGACCATAGACACACTCCCCGGCCCCACAAGTCGGGTGAGTTAATAGAAGAGAGAGACGAGCGATAGTACTAGAGAAGTGTTGTACATACGTTGGTGCCTGGACGATCCCTGCAAGACACCGAAGATCAGTTCATCCATGCATGTGACCAGACTCCAGCAGACACGCCGGGATTGGCTATCGTCTACATATCGTGCAGGCTGTGTTGTACAGGGTTGTAGTTCTGGTGAGAAGTCTAAAAAAAGGTTTCTTGTCATCTCGCAAAATTAGGTGTCATGTGCTTCGGATCACTATGAGGGTTAAACAACGACAACTGAGTTGGGCTAGTCATTGGGGGCACATGCACGAAGACTACTCGGTTGCCATCTAGGTCAAGTCGGCTATGTTAATTAGGACATCTATCGACGGACCCCTTTTCTACGAGTTTCTCTTTAATTTGAGCTTTGATTCTCGTCTAGTTTGCCCGTCGGGATTAATGTTGTGTCCTTGGGGCAGTGAGGTTATGATTTCTTGTCATGTGGCATTTTTTCGTGTTATATGTTATAATCCGGTGCTTCAGATCAAAATGACGACAACTGCGCCTCCGGGGCATGTGCATGAAGACTTCTCGACAGTCATTGACGAGGTCAAGCCGGCTTCGATAGACAAAAGAAAACTAATACTCCACTATATAGGCAGGAGCCTCCATGCTTGCTTGCTAGTGTTGCTCCCTTCACACTGTCTCGTCCTCTCCAGATCTAAACATGATAGCGGTGACCACACACACTCTCTCTCTCTCTGCTCACCGCTGGTCACAGATCCAGCTGGATCCTCTAGCGTCGCTGCATTTGTATCTTTTACTATTTCTCAGGCCCCCTCGAAGATAGGATCGATCGGCTGTTCGAAAACCACCTAAATTTTTACTGTTAAGAGGTAAAACTAGTTCATGCACTCGAATCTAGTACTACTTGGTTCAAACAAGGAATAAAGGCGGTGGGGGGTGGGGAAAGATTTGTTACCTGAATCTAGGACTTTGTCGAAAGAGGAAATAATGGGGCGAAAAGTAGCAGAGACTGGCTATCCAACTAGTATCTAGGTCTAATAGGGAAATAAAGGGAAACGCAGTACAAACTCAATATAAACCCGATCTATTGGTTGAAAAAGGAAAGAAAGTGGGGACTGGGGGACAAGTCAATAGAGTAAGTCGAGCACTAGATTTGCTAGCCTCACACAGTATAAGGTGGCTATACCAAACAAAAATGGGACCAACCAGATATCCTGTTCTGATGTTTGTTGCTACGAGCCACTCTTATGTAATGCCACAGGTAAAATGTAGCAGTCGCACTGTTAAAAGTAAGGACACGTTAAACCAATGTTGTTTTCAATGTAATGCCTCCAGTAATATGAATCAATGGCACTTTTTTCATGTCCTGCTAAATTTCCCATTAAGATAAGTTGCTTCTTTTCGTTAGAAATGCAACTATCCTGGTCCGCCTACTCTCCCGTGCCCAAATACCGACTCTGTAGCAGCTGATAATGTAACGTTGCTGGTAAAATGAAGCAATGGCACCATTAAAGTAATATCGTATTTAATGGTTGTCATAGTTAATCCTAATGCCCACACTAATATCTAGCAATGCTGCTGCTTTAGAAATTGCTACTGTCCTTGTAGAATTGCCAATAAGGAGCATGCTTCTTTTCATTTGATGCATGTGTCGGATTTAGGGATCCTGCAACCCTTGAGAGGTTCGAACTCTGGGGTGCGTGCGGAGATCTCAACCTGCCCAGCCTGCCTACTCGCGATCCTCCTAAGCCTAGCACGTAGAGATCAAAGAGACACAAAGACATAGAGATTTATACTGGTTCGGGCCACCGTTGTGGTGTAATACCCTAATCTAGTGTGGTGTGGTGGATTGCCTCGAGGGGCTATGGATGAACTTGTACAGTGGATGAACAAGCCTCAGGAGGTGAGGTGTTCTCGAGCTGGTGTGGTGCTCTACTTGTTCTAATCTCGGTCCTTTTCTATGGTGGTGGCTAGGACCTATATATAGTGGCCTTGGTCCTCTTCCCAAATATGAGCGGGAAGGGATTCCACAACGGCGAGATTTGAAAGGGGACAAGTAGTATAGTCTATCCTGACAAAAGTAGTCCTCGCCTGCGAAAAGCCTCTGGTCGTGACGTTGTGGTGGGCTCGTTGATAACCTCCATCCTGCCTTCCTGGCGGTCTTGGTCTTGTTGCACCATAATGGAAACCTTTGGCTGATTCCTCCGGACTCCGCGCCTGTGGCTTGCCTCCCTTGCACCAAAGAGGAAACCTGCGCTCTGCACCTGCCTGGCACCCGCCTGGCCTTGGTCGTCATGGTTCACGTCAGCTGGGCCTCATGAGGTAGCTTGCATAGAACTCTCCGCCCCTCAGTAGCCCTCCTGAGGAGGCCACTTCCTTTGGGGGTCTTGTCATCATCCGCCTCGCGAGGCTTGGCCCCTCGCGAGGGTCTCATGGTGTTGGCGCTGAAGCTGGGTCGTACCAGGCCGTCGATGGATCCATGCAGTGGGCCGCAGGTAGGTAGGGCTGGATACCCCCCAATCCAGGACACCAACAGTAGCCCTCGGGCCCAAGGCGCGCTCGGACTTGGCTTCCAGGCGAAACCAAAGGTCAAGTGCGGAGCACCGCAGGCCCTAACCGCCTGCAGCCTTGATGATGCGTGGGGATTGATTGGACATGGGCGACTCCGTTTCCCCATGCTGCCTCGACAACTGCTCCTGTCTAACAAAAGGGGTGCCGCTTGCCGCCAGGCTTTCATTGCTCCTTCTTCGTCTTGCCCCAGATCCCTTTCTCTTCGCAGCGGAAGAACTCACCATATCTACCGATTTCCCCCCAAATCTTCTGCTTGATGGCCGCCGAGAAGACCGTGGCTCCTGCCCCAGCTGTCGGCTCCGCCTGGTACGAGCCAGGGCTGCTGGCGCCCTGCGTGACCGGGGAGAAGCTCCAGACAACATTCCTCCTGACGGCGAGTGACGATAGTGAGCGGAAGAAGACCGCGCTCCGGGTCGCCACCGCTGCACCGGAACCCCCGGGCAGCAACTTCTTCCCCTTCTTCATGCACATCATCTTCTCGGGGCTGGTACCTCCATTCTCCCCCTTCTTCTTCTCCATCCTTCACCACTATGGTCTTCACGTGCTCCACATCCATGCCAACTCCATCCTTCTTGTGTCCCTTTTCGCCTTCTACTGTGAGGCGTTCGTGGGGGTGATGCGCTCTGTTGCCCTGTTCCGCCATTTCTTCTACCTCAGCAAGACCGAGACAATCCGGTTGGGTGCATCGGCTTTGTCGCGGCGCGGGGTGGTAACGCAATCTCCCGCGCCGGGAAGAAGGTGGAGGATGCTGTTAAGAGGTGGGTTTTGATGGATGCCAAGAGCTCCCAGAGCTCGCTGAGGCTGCTGACCGCATTCACCATCGCCGAGAAGTGGTGGCATTCTGAGAAGATCACCGACCCTTCCCTGATGCTATTCGTGAAGATGGATAAGGAGCTGAAGAGCGCGAAGCTGACAGGGGCCAACTCATTCGGGAGTTCCTGAAGCAGCGCATCGCGCCGCTTTAAGACCGCCCCCAGCCCTTGTGGAAGTTTGGTGGTGATGATGACAAAATCCGCCTTCGCCGAGACCCCCTTCCCGAGGACGATCTGAACAAGGTGTTGCTCTACCTGACGGGGAAGGACCCGACCCTCCGAAAGACTGGCTTCCGTTGTACTACCGTGATGACCCCGAGAAGGTTGTTGCGGCCATGCCTATCTTCGACGAGCTCGGGTTCGTGCGGCTGGGGTCTTCCTTGCCGCCTACTACTTTGGTGCACCTGTCCTCCGACGGCCAATCCTCCGAGGCCACCGAGGATGAGGTTGTGGAAGAATCCTCTGCCTCGGAGCAAAGGGAGCTCCTACGTGACCTTCTTGACGATGATGATGACGACGAGCCCCCGGTGGTGGAGGTGTCGCACCCTTTAGGAGTCACCACGAGGTCTGGGGTGGCCTCCTCGAAGCAACCCAAGCGAGCGGTCATGAAGAAAAGCAGGACCGCGCTAATTCCTCCGGGCAGCAGCCCACCTTCACCGACACCGTCGCGGGCGGCGCCAACCGCAAGCTCTCCTGCTCCCAAGGGCTCGACACCGGCTGCTCCACCCCAGCGCCCGCTGCTGAGCATGAAGAGGAGCTATGCCTTCATCGACCAGTAAGTCTCTCCCATAACCTTGCTTGTTGGTTCTTGAAGTGGTACTGAGCGTCTTCTCATGTCGTTAGGCAGCAGCCATCAAAGAAGCAGAAGGAGGGTACGGAGGTTGCCGCAGCCGCAAGCGATGAAGCGGCCACCGCGGCCTTTGTGAAGAAGAGTGCCGCTGCCCCCGCAGCCCCAGTGGTGACGCCATCTCCAAAGGACATGGATGCCCATCGTCAGTAGGTGCTGGTGCCCTCGGCAGGCCTGACTCCTCCGGCACCCAGCCTTGCCGCGGCTACTGAGGACAACCTGCCTCCAAAGCCCCCGGTCCTTCCTGAGGTTGAGGTTTCTTCTGCCTTGGCGCCGAGGGCGTCTCCTCCCTTGCCCAGCGCGTTGCGGAGTCATGGTGCTCCTACTGCCTCCGGGACTCTGGAAGAGGCAAGGGCGGCGCTGGACCTCCTCCACGGTGAACTTCAGGGCCTAGATCGTCGTTTGGCGCAGGGACGCTTGGGGCTGATCTCTGGTTGGCTCAAGGCTGATGCGTCTGTTCGCGCGGTCCGGGGTTCCGTGGAGGAAGCCCATAAGGCGCTCGGGGTGGCCGCCATGGCGCGCGACCTGGCGCGACAGGAGGCCATGGTAGCTGAGGACTGGTGCCGTGTGGCGGAGGCTAATCTGAAGGCTCTCCAGGACCGGCAGGCCGCCCAGGCTAGCTAGCTCCAGGAGCGTGAGGAGAAGCTGAAGGCACAGGAAGATGCCATCGCCAACCAAGAGGCCGAGGTGAAGAAGACGGCCTTAGAGCAGGCTGGAGAGCGTGACCGCCTAATGAAGCTGAAGGAGGAGGCGGAGGCAGCCAAAGCGGCCCTGGCCGAGGCCAAGAAGGTGGCCGCCATGGAGCGTGACACAGTTTCCTCCCTCGAGGCACGCTTCCACAAGGCCCAGAAGGCGCTCTTTGGAGATGACCCCTCGAAAAAGGCAGTGGTGACGACCCTGATGGAGAGCCCTGCTGCTCTGCTTCCTGAAGTTGTGGCGGTGCTCGAAGATGCTATTGACGGGTTTGCATCCTTGGTGGAAAGCGAGGCGCGCTCACTTTCTTCCTCGGCTCTGACGTGCGTCTTCAGCCATCTTTATCTCCAGGATGCCAGCTTCAACCTCTCCTCCTTCCTTACTCCAGTGGACGCCAACTCCCAGGATGCTGCTGCTGCCGCCATGAAGAGCTTCGTGGACGCCATGCTGAGCAAGTACCTGGTCGTTGGTCCTCCGACTGAAGCCGGTGGAGTGGGCGACGTGCCTGGTGATGAGGCTCTGCTGGCGGGCAGTGGTGACGCCCAAGCCTAAAGAGGTGGCCGGGCGATTCTGCTTTTGCTTGTTTATCCTGCATCATGCGAAAGGCGTTTAAAACTATTTGTTTGGAACAATGTATCTTGTAATAACTAGATTATGCTCCTTCAACTTTTCCATTTGCTTTGTTGTTCTGCATCGGCAGAGCCCGGCCCCGCGCGTACCTCAGCCGCCGTTGGGTCGTCCGGATCACCAAGGCGAGCCCAAGGGGCAAGGGGCTACGTGACCAGTTAGGCTCCTGAGTCACAATGCTCAGGAGTCCTCGTTGACGTGCGAACAACTTTGGAAAAGATGCAAGGGTAATCCTTGGTGCTCTGCGTCAACAGGGCCCGGCCCTGCGCATGCCTTAGCCGTCGTTGAGTCGTCCGGATCACCAGGACGAGCCCAAGAAATGAGGGGCTACGTGACCAGTTAGGCTCCTGAGACACGATGCTCAGGAGTTCCCCTTGACGTGCGAACAGCTTGAAAAGGAGAGGTGACAGCCAGGTCTTGGCGTTCTGCGTTGGCAGCGCCCAGCCCCACGCATGCCTCAGCTGTCGTTGAGTCATTCGGATCACCAGGACGAGCCCAAGAGGTGAGGGGCTATGTGACCAGTTAGACTCCTGAGACGCGATGCTCAGGAGTCCCCCTTGACGTACGAACAGACCATCCTACCTTTTCCTCGCCAAGCTCTCGAATGGGGGGGGGGGGGGTGCGCGAAGACCAGTCCTGCGGGGCCTGGCGAGGTGGGGTACGCTAGGCGTGACCTGAGCGTAGCCCCTGTGCCCAGCTGATAACCCGCGAGTATACAAGATAGTTGTAGCCTCTTTCGATAAGTAAGAGTGTCAAACCTAACGAGGAGGTAAAGGTAGAACAAATACTCTCTAAAGTCCTATCGGCCACTGATACGACTCTACGCACGCTTGACGTTCGCTTTACCTAGAACAAGTATGAAACTAGAAGTACTTTGTAGGTGTGACAGGATAGATTTGCAAGATAATAAAGAACACATAAATATAAACTAGGGGCTGTTTAGATAAAGATGCAATAAAGTAAATATTAGTAGAGAGCTTTTTGTTACGAGAAAGTTATTTGTCCAAGGCAATCGATAACTAGACCGGTAATCACTATTGCAATTTTATTTGAGGGAGAGGCATAAGCTAACATACTTTCTCTACTTGGATCATATGCACTTATGATTGGAACCCTAGCAAGCGTCTGCAACTACTAAAGATTCATTAAGGTAAAACCCAACCATAGCATTAAAGTATCAAGTCCCCTTTTATCCCATACGCAACAATCCCCTTACTCGGGTTTGTGTTAGAGTAACTCACGCAACCCACTATAAGCGAATCATGAACGCATTGCAATACCCTACAGCGGGAATCCCTCATGCCTGTGCGACACAGAGGGCACCATAGGACAGCACCAACAATAAAACATGCAACTCAAACCAATCATGATCATCAATTAACCCATAGGACAAAACGGATCTACTCAAACATCATAAGATAGCCATACAACATTGGGAAATAATATATAGCGTTGAGAACCATGTTTAAGAAGAGATTACAGCGGGTACGAGAGAGGCTGCACCGCTTGTAAGTGCATCTAGTGCCCCTTAGTGATTTTGGTGTATTGAAGACTTATAGGTTAAGGGACTAATGTGTTTATGAGTGTACACAGGTCTATAAGTCTATAAGGAGTTTGATATTTACAGAGAAAGTCGACCCCTAAAAATGAATATCTTGGACTGAAGATTTTGGTATTCCTGAAGACTTTCATGAAGACTTTGAAAGTGAAGAAATTGGTGTGTCCGTGAAGACTCGATATTCATGCGAGGAATTGTCACGACCGGTTTTCCAATAAAATACTTATTAAGAAACCGATCTTTTTAGTCTAGTATGAGGAAAATCCTCCTAACTGGTAGACAAAATCTTGATACAATAAGCCAGTAGCATCAAATATATTACAGGGTCGAGCTGGGGTGCTCAACAATTTATTACAAGCATGCCAATAATTATACATAATGGCGGTGGAATATCACAATGGAGTGGATAACATGACTCCTAAACTGGCAGCTCATCAAGCGTCGAGGTGAGACTCGATGAATTTATTTGGGTAGCGGAAGCGGATATAACACAATGACCAAATCCAGGGTCGCACGAGACTGAATGGGACTCCTCTAGGCGTCGGACTCGCTATCGAACTCTTCATCCATGAGATCGCATTCGTCAGCATCTGGCCAAATGAACAAGCCAGGTGAGTACTTTGAAAGTACTCGCAAGACAGTTCGGACTTAAGATATAACAAATGCATGCATGTATGCGTCATGAGCAATAATGAACTCCCACGACATAATGTTAAACTTGCAAGAGTAATACTCATAGGAAAATATTCGACATATGATAATAACCGGGTTAGTCCATCCACAAGAAATAAACATTTAACTGGAATTAACACCCATGTGGTTCTCCGGAGTTTCTGTCACCGAGATTTGACACTCGACAAGATAAGTTGAACACAGTACTTGGACATGGATAAGATGATTCAAAGGAATTTTTGACTCTGCAGAGTTTGTACTAAAATGTCCACAGCTAACGGATTTCCGTAGTCACGAAGGACTAGTTCCGTTTATGGTATTTCGGAAGAAAACACATCTAACCGGTACACACCCATTCCACCTCACGATGCCAGGAATCACCCTAGACAACGTTCAAGAAAAACTTTGAGACGGGGAGATCACAATCTCGAATAGCATGGGATCAAATTTATATACGCGCGCTCTAAGGGGTGCCCCCCTCTCGGTCCCAACCGGAAACACCCATGCCCCCTGACCGGATGACTGGCTTTAATCCAGGGCCATGGAACCATCATCACGGCCTCTCGATTTGGTGTGCACCAGGAAAACGGTTTGCAACTTACTAAGCCATATCCCTTGCAGAAAACATGTGGTAGTACAGGAAGGGAAAGCGGATGGAAACTGGACTGAATCATTTGACACTTGAGTCAAATATTCTGGCATAAGATGAAGGAAATATGCCCTAGAGACAATAATAAAGTTATTATTTATTTCCTTATTTCATGATAAATGTTTATTATTCATGCTAGAATTGTATTAATCGGAAACATAATACATGTGTGAATACATAGACAAACATAGTGTCACTAGTATGCCTCTACTTGACTAGCTCATGTATCAAAGATGGTTAAGTTTCCTAGCCATAGACATGAGTTGTCATTCGATTAAACGCGATCACATCATTAGGAGAATGATGTGATTGACATGACCCATTCCGTTAGCCTAGCACTTGATCATTTAGTATGTTGCTATTGCTTTCTTCATGACTTATACATGTTCCTGTAACTATGAGATTATGCAACTCCCTTTACCGGAGGATCACTTTGGGTACTACCAAACGTCACAACGTAACTGGGTGATTATAAAGGAGTACTACATGTGTCTCCAAAGTTACATGTTGGGTTGGCGTATTTCGAGATTAGGTTTTGTCACTCCGATTGTCGAAGAGGTATCTCTGGGCCCTCTCGGTAATGCACATCACTATAAGCCTTGTAAGCAATGTAACTAATGAGTTAGTTACAGAATGATGCATTACATAATGAGTAAAGAGAATTGCCAGTACCGAGATTGAACTAGGTATTGGATACCGACGATCGAATCTCGGGCAAGTAACATACCGATGACAAAGGGAACAACGTATGTTATTATGTGGTTTGACCAATAAAGATCTTCGTAGAATATGTGGGAGCCAATATGAGCATCCAGGTTCCGCTATTGGTTATTGACCGAGAATAGTTCTAGGTCATGTCTACATTGTTCTCGAACACGTAGGGTCCGCACTCTTAAGGTTTCGATGACAGTTATTTTATGAGTTTATGAGTTTTGATGTACCTAAGGAGTTCGGAGTCCTGGATGAGATCGGGGATATGACGAGGAGTCTCGAAATGGTCAAGACGTAAAGATCGATATATTGGACCACTATATTTGGAGTTCGGAAAGGTTCCGAGTGGTTCGGGTAATTTTCGGAGTACCGGAGAGTTACGGGAATTCGCCGGGGAGTATATGGGCCTTATTGGGCCATACGGGAATAGAGGAGAGAGGCCGAAAGGAAGGAGGCGCACAGCCCCCCTCTGATCCGAATTGGACAAGGGGTGCGGCCCCCTTTTCCTTCCTCCTCTTCCCCTCTTTCCCCCTTCTCCTACTCCAACAAGGAAGGAGGGAGTCCTACTCCCGGTGGGAGTAGGACTCCTCTTGGCGCGCCCCTACTAGGCCGGCCGCCCCCTCCCCCCTTGCTCCTTTATATACGGGGGCAGGGGGGCACCTCTAGGCACAACAACACAAGTTGATCTACGGATCGTTCCTTAGCCGTGTGCGGTGCCCCCCTCCACCATATTCCACCTCGGTCATATCGTCGCGGAGTTTAGGCGAAGCCCTGCGCCGGTAGAACATCATCATCATCACCACGCCGTCGTGCTGACGGAACTCATCCCCGAAGTTTTGCTGGATCGGAGCCCGGGGATCGTCATCGAGCTGAACATGTGCTAAACTCGGAGGTGTCGTACGTTCGGTGCTTGGATCGGTCAGATCGTGAGGACATACGACTACATCAACCGCGTTGTGCTAACGCTTCCGCTTATGGTCTACGAGGGTACGTGGACAACACTCTCCCCTCTCGTTGCTATGCCATCACCATGATCTTGCGTGTGCGTAGGAATTTTTTTGAAATTACTACGTTCCCCAACAGTGGCATCCGAGCCTAGGTTTTATGCGTTGATGTTATATGTACGAGTAGAACACAAGTGAGTTGTGGGCGATACAAGTCATACTGCTTACCAGCATGTCATACTTTGGTTCAGCGGTATTGTTGGATGAAGCAGGCCGGACCAACATTACGCGTACGCTTACGCGAGACTGGTTTTACCGCCGTGCTTTGCACACAGGTGACTAGCGGGTGTCTGTTTCTCCAACTTTAGTTGAACCGAGTGTGGCTACGCTCGGTCCTTGCGAAGGTTAAAACATCACTAACTTGACGAACTATCATTGTGGTTTTGATGCGTAGGTAAGAACGATTCTTGCTCAGCCCGTAGCAGCCACGTAAAACTTGCAACAACAAAGTAGAGGACGTCTAGCTTGTTTTTGCAGGGCATGTTGTGATGTGATATGGTCAAGACGTGATGAGATATAAGTTGTTGTATGAGATGATCATGTTTTGTTGAAGTTATCAGCAACTTGCAGAAGCTCTATGGTTGTCTCTTTGTTGCATAATATGCAAGTGCCAAATAAATGCTTTACTTTATCACTATGTGATAGCAATAGTTGGTGAGACAACCATGTGACGACACATTGATATAGATCAAGATGATGAAGATCATGGTGTCGTGCCAGTGACGATAGAGATCATGACAGTACTTTGGAGATGGAGATCAAAGGCGCAAGATGATCATGGCCATATCGTGTAACATATTTTGATTGCATATGATGTTTATCTGTTATACATCTTATTCTGTTTTGTTTGACGGTAGCATTTTAAGATGATCTCTCACAAATTATCAAGAAGTGTTCTCCCTGAGTATGCACCATTGCGAAAGTTCTTCGTGCTGAGACACCACGTGATGATCGGGTGTGATAGGCTCTATGTTCAAATACAACGGGTGCAAAACAGTTGCACACGCGGAATACTCAGGTTAAACTTGACGAGCCTAGCATATACAGATATGGCCTCGGAACACGGAGACCGAAAGGTCAAGCGTGAATCATATAGTAGATATGATCAACATAATGATGTTCACCATACTCCATCTCACGTGATGATCGGACATGGTTTAGTTGATTTGGATCACGTGATCACTTAGATGACTAGAGAGATGTCTGTCTAAGTGGGAGTTCTTAAGTAATATGATTAATTGAACTTAAACTTATCATGAACTTAGTCCTGATAATATTTTGCAAATTATGTTGTAGATCAATAGCTCGCGTTGTTGCTTTCATATGTTTATTTTAATATGTTCCTAGAGAAAATTGTGTTGAAATATGTTAGTAGCAATGATGCGGATTGGATCCGTGATCTGAGGTTTATCCTCATTGCTGCAAAGAAGAATTATGTCCTTGATGCACCGCTAGGTGACAAACCTATTGCAGGAGCAGATGCAGACGTTATGAACGTTTGGCTAGCTCAATATGATGACTACTTGATAATTTAGTGCACCATGCTTAACGGCTTAGAATCGGGACTTCAAAGACGTTTTGAACGTCATGGACCATATGAGATGTTCCAGGAGTTGAAGTTAATATTTCAAGCAAATACCCGAGTTGAGAGATATGAAGTCTCCAACAAGTTCTATGGCTAAAAGATGGAGGAGAATCGCTCAACTAGTGAGCATGTCCTCAGATTGTCTGGGTACTACAATCACTTGAATCAAGTGGGAGTTAATCTTCCAGATAAGATAGTGATTGACAGAATTCTCTAGTCACCATCACCAAGTTAGTAGAACTTTGTGATGAACTATAGTATGCAAGGGATGACGAAAACGATTCCCAAACTCTTCGTGATGTTGAAATCGACGAAGGTAGAAATCAAGAAAGAGCATCAAGTGTTGATGGTTGACAATATCACTAGTTTCAAGAAAAGGGCAAAGGGAAAGAAAGGGAACTTCAACTAGAATGACAAGCAAGTTGTCACTCCCACGAAGAAGCCCAAAGCTGGACCAAAGCCTGAAACTGAGTGCTTACACTGCGAAGGAAATGGTCACTGGAAGCGGAAATGCCCTTAATATTTGGTGAATAAGAAGGATGGCAAAGTGAACAAAGGTATATTTGATATACAGGTTATTGATGTGTGCCTTCCTAGTGTTTATAGTAGCCCCTGAGTATTTGATACTTGTTCGGTTGCTAATATTAGTAACTCGAAATAGGAGTTACAGAATAAACAGAGACTAGTTGAGGGTGAAGTTACGATGAGTGTTGGAAGTAGTTCCAAGATTGATATGATCATCATCGCACACTCCCTATACTTTCGGGATTAGTGTTAAACCTAAATAAATGTTATTTGGCGTTTGCGTTGAGCATGAATATGATTTGATCATGTTTATTCCAATACGGTTATTCATTTAAAATTAGAGAATAATTGTTGTTCTATTTAAATGAATAAAACCTTCAATGGTCATACACCCAACGAAAATAGTTTGTTGGCTCTCGATCGTAGTGATGCACATATTCATAATATTGATGCCAAAAGATGCAAAGTTAATACTGATAGTGCAACTTATTTGTGGCACTGCCGTTTTTGGTCATATCGGTGTAAAGCGCATGAAGAAACTCCATAAAGATGGATTTTCGAAATCACTTGGTTATGAATCATTTGATGCTTGCGAACTGTGCCTTTTGTGCAAGATGACTAAAACTCTGTTCTCCGGAACAATGGAACAAGCTACTGGCTTATTTGAAATAATACATACCGATGTATGCGATCCAATGAGTGTTGATGCTCGTGGCAAGTATCGTTATTTTCTGACCTTCACAAGATGATTTGAGCAGATATGGGTATATCTACTTGATGAAACATAAGTCTGAAATAGTTGAAAGGTTCAAAGAATTTCAGAGTGAAGTGGAAAAACCATCGTAACAAGAAAATAAAGTTTCTGCGATCTGATCACGGAGACGAATATTTGAGTTACGAGTTTGGTCTTCAATTAAAACAATGTGGAATAGTTTCGCAGCTCACGCCACCTGGAACACCACAACGTTATGGTGTGTCCAAACATCGTAACCGCACTTTATTGGATATAGTGCGATCTATGATGTCTCTTATTGATTTACCACTATTGTTTTTGGGTTATACATTAGAGACAGCTGCATTCACATTAAAAGGGCACCATCTAAATCCGTTGAGATGTCACCATATGAACTGTGGTTTAGCAAGAAACCCAAGTTGTCGTTTCTTAAAGTTTGGGGCTGCGATGCTTATGTGAAAAAAGTTTTCATCCTGATAAGCTCAAACCCAAATCGGAGAAGTGCGCCTTCATAGAATACCCAAAGGAAATTGTTGGGTGCACCTTCTATCACAGATCCGAAGGCAAGATATTCGTTGCTAGAAATGGATCCTTTCTAGAGAAGGAGTTTCTCTCGAAAGAAGTGAGTGGGAGAAAAGTAGAACTTGATGAGGTAACTGTACCTTCTCCCGAATTGGAAAATTGTTCATCACTGAAATCATTTCCAGTGATTTCTACACCAATTAGTGAGGAAGCTAATGATGATGATCATGAAACTTCAGATCAAGTTACTACAGAACCTCGTAGGTCTTCCAGAGTACGGTCCGCACCAGAGTGGTACGGTAATCCTGTTCTGGAAGTCATGTTACTAGACCATGATGAACCTACGAACTATGAGGAAGCGATGATGAGCCCAGATTCCGCAAAATGGCTTAAGGCCATGAAATCTGAGATGGGATCCATGTATGAGAACAAAGTGTGGACTTTGGTGGAGTTGCCCAATGATCGGCAAGCCATATTGTATAAATGGATCTTCAAGAGGAAGACAGACGTTGATAGTAGTGTTACTACCTACAAAGCTCGACTTGTCGCAAAAAGGTTTTTGACAAGTTCAAGGTGTTGACTACAATGAGATTTTCTCAACTGTAGCGATGCTTAAGTCTATCCGAATCATGTTAGCAATTGCCACAATTTATGAAATCTGGCAAATGGATGTCAAAACTGTATTCCTTCATGGTTTTCTCAAAGAAGAGTTGTATATGATGCAACCAGAAGGTTTTGTCAATCCTAAAGGTGCTAACAAAATGTGCATGCTCCAGCGATCCATCTATGGACTGGTGCAAGCATCTTGGAGTTGGAATATACGCTTTGATGAGTTGATCAAAGCATATAGTTTTGTACTTACGGTGAAGCATGTATTTACAAGAAAGTGAATGGGAGCACTACAACATTTCTGATAAGTATATGTGAATGACATATTGTTGATCGGAAATAATGTAGAATTATTCTGCAAAGCATAAAGGAGTGTTTGAAAGGAGTTCTTTAAAATAAAGACCTCAGTAAAGCTACTTACATATTGAGCATCAAGATCTATTGAGATAGATCAAGACGCTTGATAAGATTTTTAATGAGTACATACCTTGACAAGATTTTGAAGTAGTTCAAAATGGAACAGTCAAAGAAGGAGTTCTTGCCTGTGTTGCAAGGTGTGAAGTTGAGTAAGACTCAAGACCCGACCATGGCTAAGCCTCAGTCATAGGTTCTATAAAGTATGCTATAAACCAGACCTATTGTATACTCTGCCCTGGTCTGGCAAGGGAGTACAATAGTGATCTAGGAGTAGATCACTGGACATTGGTCAAAATTATCCTTAGTGGAATAAGGATATGTTTCTCAATTATGGAGGTGACAAAAGGTTTGTCGTAAAAGGTTACGTTGATACAAGTTTTGGCACTGATCCAGATGACTCTAAGTCTTAATCTGGATACATATTGAAAGTGGGAGCAATTAGCTAGAGTAGCTCCGTGCAGAGTATTGTAGACATAGAATATTTGCAAAATACATACGGCTCTGAATGTGACAGACCCGTTGACTAAACTTCTCTCACGAGCAAAACATGATCATACCTTTGTACTCTTTGGGTGTTAATCACATAGCGATGTGAACTAGATTATTGACTCTAGTAAACCCTTTGGGTGTTGGTCACATGATGATGTGAACTATGGGTGTTAATCATATACAGATATGATTATTGGTGTTAAATCACATGGCAATGTGAACTAGATTATTGACTCTAGTGCAAGTGGGAGACTAAAGGAAATATGCCCTAGAGGCAATAATAAAGTTATTATTTATTTCCTTATTTCATGATAAATGTTTATTATTCATGCTAGAATTGTATTAACCGGAAACATAATACATGTGTGAATACATAGACAAACATAGTGTCACTAGTATGCCTCTACTTGACTAGCT
This sequence comes from Triticum timopheevii, assembly GCA_963921465.1. Classification (NCBI taxonomy): domain Eukaryota; kingdom Viridiplantae; phylum Streptophyta; class Magnoliopsida; order Poales; family Poaceae; genus Triticum; species Triticum timopheevii. The sequence continues at coordinate 244,457,262 of OY997262.1, read as the reverse complement.
CGTGAATCAAAGTTGGTTAAGTTTCCTAGCCATAGACATGAGTTGTCATTTGATTAAACGGGATCACATCATTAGGAGAATGATGTGATTGACATGACCCATTCCGTTAGCCTAGCACTTGATCGTTTAGTATGTTGCTATTGCTTTCTTCATGACTTATACATGTTCCTGTAACTATGAGATTATGCAACTCCCGTTTACCGGAGGAACACTTTGGGTACTACCAAACATCACAACGTAACTGGGTGATTATAAGGGAGTACTGCAGGTGTCTCCAAAGGTACATGTTGGGTTGGCGTATTTCGAGATTAGGTTTTGTCACTCCGATTGTCGGAGAGGTATCTCTGGGCCCTCTCGGTAATGCACATCACTATAAGCCTTGCAAGCAAAGTAACTAATGAGTTAGTTATGGAATGATGCATTACATAATGAGTAAAGAGACTTGCCAGTAACGAGATTGAACTAGGTATTGGATACCGACGATCGAATCTCGGGCAAGTAACATACCGATGACAAAGGGAACAACGTATGTTGTTATGCAGTTTGACCAATAAAGATCTTCGTAGAATATGTGGGAGCCAATATGAGCATCCAGGTTCCTCTATTGGTTATTGGCCGAGAATAGTTCTAGGTCATGTCTACATTGTTATCGAACACGTAGGGTCCGCACGCTTAAGGTTTCGATGACAGTTATATTATGAGTTTACGAGTTTTGATGTACCGAAGGAGTTCGGAGTCCCGGATGAGATCGGGGACATGACAAGGAGTCTCAAAATGGTCGAGACGTAAAGATCGATATATTAGATGACTATATTCAGAGTTCGGAAAGGTTCCGAGTGATTCGGGTATTTTTCGGAGTACCGGAGAGTTACGGAAATTCGCCGGGGAGTATATGGGCCTTATTGGGCCATACGGGAATAGAGGAGAGAGGCCGAAAGGAAGGAGGCGGGCAGCCCCCCTCTGGTCTGAATTGGACAAGGGGTGCGGCCCCCTTTTCCTTCCTCCTCTCCCCCTCTTTCCCCCTTCTCCTACTCCAACAAGGAAGGAGGGAGTCCTACTCCCGGTGGGAGTAGGACTCCCCTTGGCGCGCCCCTACTAGGCCGGCCGCCCCCTCCCCCCTTGCTCCTTTATATACGGGGGCAGGGGGCACCTCTAGGCACAACAACACAAGTTGATCTACGGATCGTTCCTTAGCCGTGTGCGGTGCCCCCCTCCACCATATTCCACCTCGGTCATATCGTCGTGGAGTTTAGGCGAAGCCCTGCGCCGGTAGAACATCATCATCGTCACCACGCCTTCGTGCTGACGGAACTCATCCCCGAAGCTTTGCTGGATCGGAGCTCAGGGATCGTCATCAAGCTGAACGTGTGCTGAACTCGGAGGTGCCATACGTTCAGTGCTTGGATCGGTCGGATCGTGAAGACGTACGACTACATCAACCGCGTTGTGCTAACGCTTCCGCTTACGGTCTACGAGGGTACGTGGACAACACTCTCCCCTCTCGTTGCTATGCCATCACTATGATCTCGCGTGTGCGTAGGAAAATTTTTGAAATTACTATGTTCCCCAACATAAGACTGGCATGCCACAACACTGCCATCTTACCCATCCTCATGCCATCACATGGCCTTGCAATCTCATATTCAACAACTCATGGATTTTGGAAACTCACTTGCCTCATCTATGCATGTAATATGACATTCATCGAGATACTCATAAACATGCCATGAAACTACTCAATGCAAACAATGCCAAGACACTCATCATATCATTAGTTCAAACATGCTTGCCTGGTTCGGAGTAGTCGAAGCCTAGCTCGGTGAAGTTTGCGGTGCCGTCACCTCCTTCGATATCTACGGTATAAAGAAACATACGCGCTAACGTAAATACCGTGAGGTGCACAAAAGTATTCCAAGTATTTTTCAAATAAATCTGATAAAAAACTAGACAAGATTTTGAAGAGGACAGAAAAAGAATCAATCAAAAATCCTTCTCTGTTTAAAAGTTATAAGGGTTTTAATCTAGGGACCTTTCTGTAATGAAACAGAAACTTCCCAGGGGGCTAAAGAGAAAAGTCCAGAAAATGATTCGTATTAGAAAGCGTATTTGCCAGAATACGCTTTCAGAAAACGGTTCGAAAAAAAGAACAGAGAGGCTGACGGGCAGGTCCCACCCGTCAGGTTTGAATATTCAAAAGAGGCGGCAGAGCACGACGGTGCCCGAGAGCCGCGGTGGTCGCCGACGGCAATCCACGGCGAGGCAGGGGGATCGGGGAATACCTCCGTGATCAGTGCATCCTTCCGCGTCGGTGGGTGGTGGTGGTGGTCGCCGGCGAGCACCACGTCGACGGCGGCCCTTGCTCCGGCGGACGGTGGCTCAGGAAGTCGTCGGCCTCGTCGGAGAGAGCTGCTGGGGTCAAATTGGAGTGGGGGTTAGCCTCCTAGAGGTGCCATGAGGCTACGGGCAAATCTAGGGCGGTGGAGGAGCTCTCACCAGCGAGAACACTGCCGGAGCCCGAGGCGGACGGAGGTAGCCGGGGCTGAGGAAGAAGGGCCCCTCGAGGCTCTTCCAGTGGCTGGGCGGGGTCTAGTGAGGTGGTGGAAGAGTGCGGGGGCGAGAGCGAGCTCGGAGGCGCTATTTATAGCCGGCCCGAGGTGGTTGCCGCGAATGGGATAAGTCCGGTGAGCGATTACGGCGGCGCTGTGGCTGGACAGTCGGTTTAGGAGTTTGAGCATCGACTAGACGGGTTAATGATTCCATCCCGGTGCCTAACTCAGCAAGGTGGGGTGGTTACAGCCTGTCCTCAACAGAACTGTCGTGCGGCACGTCGGCGGCAGAGAGTGTGCCCCGTGCGTGCCAAGCCACGTCGACGGTGCTGCATGCGTGCGCTGGCAAGGGAGACGGCCACGTGGAGCTCCGAGGTGGCGTGGGCATTGCCGAACGGCGTTGTGCCACAGGGTGCCCCCCGTCGGCCGCCACGGGAGGTCCCGACGCTGCAGAAGACGCCGGCATAGATGGGCCAGGGTGCCACCGACGCCAGGAACCAGCCAAGTGCACGTGCGGCACTCTGGACAGGGAGGAGGGGCTGTGCGCAACACGCCAGGCGCACAGTTGGCATGTGAATGTACACTGACGGAGAAATCGACATTGAACTCTCTGAATCTCTGAATTTCTCTGAAAGTGCTAAGAAACGGTGCCGGCCAGGTGTTCGACAGAATGATTTTGGCATGTGGGAGGCTCTCCTCGAGCTGATTTTTGGTGGGGTGGCCTCTCATTGCATCTGGGGGCTGCCTGAATTTTTGTGGAATTTTTGGAGAAGAGGAGATATGAATTTCACCAAATTTGACAAATCTGGTCCAAACTTGCAGAGACTGAAATTTGAAAAATTTGAAAAGAAGGAGAGTGGATCTTGATGGTTCTAGGTTGTGGTTACCAAGGACCATACAGAGGAGTTGGTTTGAGGTCAAAACTCAAAGGCATTAAGGTACTTGCTTTGCAAATCACCTAGGTTCAAAATAATGGACATAATTGTTTTGGGGAAAGAAATAAATGAAATAAAATCCAAAAATGAGTTGGACTTGTTGGGACAGAATATATGGGTTGCCCCAAAGTGGAAGGAGGGTTTTTGGGAGGTTTTACCATATGAGGCATGGTAAAATCATGAGTGGTTTCAACAAAAGAGAAGTTCCAAAATTACTATGGTTTTCTTTTTAAAAGAAAATAAATCCCAAGAATAAATTTGAGAAGGGGTCAAACAGAAGAAAGGTTTTTAATAACCAAATACCAGGGTTGAAGAGGATATCAAAAATAAAATCCTTGCCAAGGGGAAAAAATTTGAGAGAGAGGTTTTTGGAAGAATTTTAAATGACCTTCTTCAAATCCAACAAAGTTTTTGCTGAAAACCAAATAATTTTTTTTGGAGTGTCACAACACCTACCCCCTTAGGAAAAATCTCGTCCCTGAGATTTCAGCTGATCCTCAAACAAGTGTGGATGCTCTGTCCGAAGAAAATCCTCTCTTTCCCAAGTGGCTTCACTCTCGGTGTGATTGCTCCACTGAACTCTGAAAAACTTGATGGTTTTCTGTCGGGTTCTTCTTTCAGACTCCTCCAATATTTTTACTGGATGTTCCCGATAAGTGAGGCCTGGTTGCACGTCAATGTTTTCATGGGATACTTGCTTCTCTGGGTTGCTTACGCACTTCCTTAATTGCGAGATGTGGAACACGTTGTGGATATCGGATAATTCTCCAGGTAAGTCTAGCTGGTAGTCTACCGTGCCTTTTCGTGCCACTATACAGACTGGTCCGATGAATCTTGGTGCTAGCTTCCCCTTAATTCTGAATCGTTGCAGGCCCCTCATAGGAGATACTTGTAGGTACACAAACTCACCAGGTTCGAAACTGATTCCCCGATGTTTCTGATCGTAATAACTCTTTTGTCGGCTTTGAGCTGTCTTGAGTCGGTCCCTGATTAGCTTGACCTTTTCCTCGGCTTCTTTGAGCATGTCTGGGCCGAATATACGGCTGTCTCCGGTCTCCGACCAATTTAGCGGGGTACGACATCTCCGTCCGTACAAGGCTTCAAATGGTGCCATTTGCAGGCTGGCCTGGTAACTGTTGTTGTATGCGAACTCTGCGTATGGCAAACTTTCCTCCCAACTGGTTCCATAGGTGAGGACACATGCTCTCAGCATGTCTTCTAGAATTTGGTTTATGCGTTCAGTTTGTCCGTCAGTCTGGGGGTGGTATGATATACTAAAAGCTAGTTGGGTTCCCAGAGCCAGTTGCAGGTAATCCCAAAATCTGGAGATGAATTGTGTGCCCCTGTCAGATATTATAGTCTTTGGAACTCCATGTAGGCAGACGATACGGGAAAGATAAAGCCTGGCAAGCTTCTGAGTGGTGTGGGTTGTCTTCACGGGGATGAAGTGTGCTACTTTAGTCAGTCTATCAGTGATGACCCATATGGCATCATGTCTGTGTCGTGACCGAGGTAGCCCAACAATAAAATCCATTCCTATCTCATCCCATTTCCACTCAGGTATCTTATTTGGTTGTAAAAGTCCGGCCGGTTTCTGGTGCTCGGCCTTGATGCGTTGACATGAGTCACAAGCGATGAACGTGGCTATGTCCCTTTTCATATCGTGCCACCAAAATGTTTCCTGAAGATCCTTGTACATTTTTGTTCCTCCTGGATGGATCGAATACGGAGCGGTGTGGCCTTTAGCTAAAATTTGTTGTTTAAGGTCCTTAATATTTGGTACGCAAAGTCTATCTCTGTACCACAATATTCCCTGCTCATCAATAACAAATTCTGAGGCCTTGCCCAAACTCACTTTCCGTCTTATGCCTTCAATGCTGGGGTGTCCATGCTGAGCCTCTTTAACCTTTTCTATCAGGGTAGGCTGTATTTCTAAATTTGACACACTGCCTTCGGTGACTATCATCAAGTTGAGTTTAGCAAACTCCTACTGAAATTCAGGTCTCGGGTTTGGTAGGCTGTCATTGTTCGGACTGGGGTTCCGACTTAGAGCATCTGCCACTACATTCGCTTTTCCTGGATGATAGTGGATTCCAACATCATAATCCTTTACTAATTCCAACCAGCATCGTTGCCGTAAATTGAGCTCTGGTTGTGTGAAAATATACTTGAGACTTTTATGGTCCGTGTATATTTCACAACGATTTCCAAGTAAAGAGTGTCTCCATTCCTTGAGTGCATGAATAACTGCTGCTAACTCTAGGTCATGAGTAGGATAATTTTCCTCATGTTTGCGAAGTTGTCCGGAAACATACGTGACTACCTTGCCTTCTTGCATCAATACGCATCCGAGGCCCTTCCGGGATGCGTCACAATACACCTCAAAATTTTTGTGTATGTCTGGCACAATTAATACTGGTGTTGTCGTTAATTTCCTTTTTAGTTCTTGGAAACTTTTCTCGCAAGCTTCCGTCCATTCAAACTTCTTGTCTTTCTTGAGTAGCTGCTTCATTGGCTTGGCTATAGTGGAAAATCCTTCAATAAATCTTCGGTAGTAACCTGCCATTCCCAAGAAACTTCGTACGTCCGTTACGCTGGCTGGTGGTTTCTAGCCAAGTACGGCCTTGACCTTTTCCGGGTCTACGGCAATACCTTCTTGGGTTAGTACGTGGCCCAGAAAACCTACTTGTCTTAGCCAAAATTCACACTTGCTGAACTTGGCGTACAATTGATGTTTCCTGAGTTCTCCTAGCACAATTCGGAGATGTTCAGCGTGCTCTTCTGGTGTCTTGGAGTATATCAGAATATCATCGATAAATACCACAACAAACTTGTCCATATATTTCATAAATACTTTGTTCATGAGGTGAACAAAATATGCGGGAGCGTTCGTTAGTCCAAATGGCATTACTGTGAACTCATACAGTCCGTATCTGGAGGTGAAGGCTGTCTTGGGAATATCTTCTGTTCGTACTTTTAATTGATGGTAACCCGACCTTAAGTCAATTTTTGAGAATACCTTGGCCTGAGCGAGCTGATCAAATAAATCATTTATCCGTGGCATCGGATATTTGTTCTTTATTGTGACCATGTTAAGTGCTCGATAATCTATACACAATCTCAGTGTTCCATCCTTCTTTTTGGCAAATAAAATTGGTGAGCCCCAAGGTGAGGAGCTGGCTCGTATATATCCTTTGTCCAGTAATTCTTTTATTTGCTTCTTCAATTCTACCAACTCGGATGGTGCCATTCTGTATGGTTTCTTGTATATGGGGGTGGTTTCGGGCGCTAGCTGAATGCTGAATTCTATCTCTCGGTCTGGTGGCATGCCTGGTAGTTCTTCGGGAAATACGTCTGGAAATTCACACACTACTGGAACCTTGCTTAATTCAGAAATATCCACTTTGTTCAATCTCAGTTGCCGGGATATTTTTCTCTCTTTGGCTGAAACTTTTATTGTCTTCCCGTGGTGGTGGGTGAGAATCACGGTCCTGTTGAAGCAATCAATAAAACCTTTGTTGGTGGTTAACCAATCCATCCCTAAGATGACATCCAGACCTTTATTTTCCAATACAATAAGGTTGGCGTGAAATTTCAATCCTTCAAACTCAATAATCACACCTTGGCAGTAACTCTGGGAAACTTGCTTAATCCCAGGGGACTTGATGATCATTGATTTTTCCAAAGGAAGCATCGAAAAATTATTTTGCAAAGCAAAATTTTTCGAAATGAATGAGTGAGAAGCTCCAGAATCAAACAAAACCATGGCAGGTATTGTGTTGACAGGGGACGTACCGAGTACGATATCTGGGGCATTCTATGCTTCCTCTTTAGTCGCGTGGTTCAGATGACCCTTCCTGTGGTTGTTATTGGGGTTGAAATTGTTGCGCTTGGGCGCTGAATTATTGCCACCGTTGTTCGGCTTTGGGGCCGAGTTCCTTGGCTTGGGGCACTGCTTGGCATAGTGCCCTTCTTCTCCACAAGCGTAGCAAGTAATGCCTGGGCGATATGTGAACTCCTTGTCCCTTGCATGGAAATTCTTGACTGGGCGTGAGACGTTGGTCGTGGGTTTGTGTGTCCCACCTTTCTGAAAAGCTGTCTTGCTTCGGTGGTTGCGAGCAAGATTAGTCTAGTCCCTTTTTCTCTTGCGAAAATCCTCCAAGCTGCGTCTCTCATTTTCTAAGGTAATGGCCTTATCCACCAGCGTTTTAAAATCTGGGAAGGTGTGCACAACCAGCTGGCACTTAAGCGCGGGCGCCAGACCGTCTAGGAATTTTTCCATCTTCTTGCCTTTAGTCATACGCTCCTCGTTGGCGTAGCGAGACAACAGAGTAAACTGACTGTTGTATTCCGACACCGTCATGGTCCTTTGTTTTAGGTCATCAAATTCTCTCTTCTTGATCTTCATAAGACTTTTAGGAATATGCGCCCCATGAAAACCTTCTTTGAAATCCTCCCAAGTTATATTATTTTCGTTGGGGTGCATGTGTAGGAAATTTTCCTACCACGATGCAGCTGCTCCACTGAGATGGTGCGGTGCATATAATACTTTCTCAAGGTCTGAACATTGTGTAATAATTAATTTTCTTTCCATGTCTCGAAGCCAGTCCTCGGCCTCAAGAGGTTTGTCAGTATGAGAAAATGTTTGGGGACGCGTCTTCTGTAGCTCAGATAACTTGGATTGCTGCTGATACTGTCCACGGTGATTTCCCATATTGATGACTTGGTTCATCATTTCCTGATGTTGTTGCTGACTTTGCTCATAAAGGCGGCACATTTGGGAAAGTGCTGTTTCACTGTCCTGTTGACTTGACTGCCCCTGTGTGAAATTGTTGCTTGGTTGTGTGCCAAAATTTTCCTCTGGCGGAGTTGGCATGGAGCGTGTCCAAGGACGAGACATTTTTCACTCTGGTGATAAATTTTGTGAAACTCATAGGAAAGGGGAATGAGTCAAAAAAATCAATGAATGCACAAAGACGGGGAAAAAATTTAAATGCTCCAGGATTTTGAAAATAAAAATCGTTTGTGCACGGAGAAGGACTACTCATTACATATCTTACAAGCAAGCAGTAATTATACAATACATCACTCAGGATATGCGTACAATATCCTAACATGTTATTTAGGCTAGTGCACTTCTCCAGTTCCTACATGATGCGCAAACAAGCTACTTCTCACAACTTATGTACATATAAACATATCGTACAAGTCGGTACATCGCATGGCGGCTAAGCGTACTCAGTCGGAGATGTTAACGATCTCCTTTGCCCTGCCGAGGGTGAGGCGCAGTGAGGCTGGGGACTCAACCTCCTCCTCGCTAATAGGCTCCAGACGTGAAGCGCTGCGCTGAGTAGATGGCGCGGGTGCCATTTGCGGAGCAACACGAACAGGTGTGGGCGCAATGGGTGGTGCAAAGTGGACTGGAGTGGGCGCAATGACTTGGTTGAATTCCTCGGTGGTAGGCAGGCGATGAGCAGTGACGAGAGTGGTAGGTGCATAAGATGCTGAGGACGAGATGAAAGTCAGTGGCGGAGCGGTGTGGAGGAGCTCCCTCCTGTTGGCGGCACAGCCATGGACTGAGTCCATGCGGGCAGCCACGAAGTCGTCCACCAGGTTATCGAAGGCTGCCTCCAGAGCCCGGAGGTACTCGATAAGCATCTCAAAAGCCTCATCTCGTTCTCCTCTGGGGCAAGAGAACGCGTAGTGACAGGCGTATGGCACGTGGCATGGAAGGTAGCGGTAACGACGAGTCTTCATCGCGGAAAGGACATCCCTGTGATGAGCTATCGCCTCACGGGCTGCCATCTGCATAGCATGCTTCTCCGTAGGCATGGCTCTTCCCAAGTACCGGCCATAACTCAACACTCCCTCCCTTGAATTGCACCGCGGCCTGGTGCATGGTCAGACTGTCGTTGACTTTGTGTTGATATAGTGTGAAGACTGGGCGCATAGATGGCCCATCGCGACCTGGACGATGAAGGTGTGAAGCTTGACGAACCCATCAGGCTTGTTGCCGAACATCTGAGACTCGCAGTTGTTGTCAGCCATCTACAAAAGTAGGCAAAAATTCTGAGTGGTCAGATCATAAATTTATGATGACTGTCAGAAAAATGACTACATTTGCAAAAATAAGAATTAGCTCTATCATGCTAATAACCGATTAGCGATCGCGCCTAGTGGCTTCCTACAGTCAGCCTGGTTCTGGTACCAAGCTTGTCACAACCGGTTTTCCAATAAAATACTTATTGAGAAACCGATCTTTTTAGTCCAGTATGAGGAAAATCCTCCTAACTGGTAGACAAAATCTCGATACAATAAGCCAGTAGCATAAAATATATTAAAGGGTCGAGCTAAGGTGCTCAACAATTTACTACAAGCACGCTAATAATTATACATAATGGCGGATATGACACAATGGTGTGGGGTGGCTTACTACTGACTCGAGATAAAAGTGGTGGTGGAATATCACAATGGAGTGGATAACATGACTCCTAAACTGGCAGCTCATCGAGCGTTGAGGTGAGGCTCGATGAATTTATTTGGGTAGCGGAAGCGGATATAACACAATGACCAAATCCAGGGTCGCACGAGACTGACTGGGACTCCTCTAGGCTTCGGACTCGCTATCAAACTCTTCATCCATGAGATCGCCTTCGTCAGCATCTGGCCAAATGAACAAGCCAAGTGAGTACTTTGAAAGTACTCGCAAGACAGTTCGGACTTAAGATATAACAAATGCATGCATGTATGCGTCATGAGCAATAATGAACTCACACGACATTATTTAGTAATAAGAACGTCAGATGGTAGTAAAAATAACTGAAAACCGATCGGGTGTCTGAAGCGACGCCACGAAGGGTGAACAAATAAGTAAATCATGCCGCAGTCGGGCGTCTGAGGGACACCACATAAAGGGCTTATATTGAAAGTAAAGGATATGCGTGCCACAGTCGGACGTCTGAGCGACATCGCAGAAAGGGCTTATATCAAAAATAAATAACAAGCATGCCACAGTCGGACGTCTGAGCGACATCGCAGAAAGGGCTTATATCCAAAGTAAATAACAAATATGCCATAGTTGGACGTCTGAGCAACATCGCAGACAGGGCTTATATCAAGTAAATAAAATACTGCCACAGTCGGACGCCTGAGCGACATCGCAGAAAGGGCTTATACTGAAAGTAAATAATAACAATGCCGCAGTCGGACGTCTGAGCGACATCGCAGAAAGGGCTTATGCTAAAAGTAAATAATAACAATGCCGCAGTCGGACGTCTGAGCGACATCGCAGAAAGGGCTTAATTATTCATATCTGTTAAACTTGCAAGAGTAATACTCGTAGGAAAATATTCGACATATGATAATAACCGGGTTAGTCCATCCACAGGAAATAAACATTTAACCGGAATTAACACCCATGTGGTTCTCCGGAGTTTCTGTCACCGAGATTTGACACTCGACAAGATAAGTTGAACACAGTACTTGGACATGGATAAGATGATTCAACGGAATTTTTGACTCTGCAGAGTTTGTACTAAAATGTCCACAGCTAACGGATTTCCGTAGTCACGAAGGACTAGTTCCATTTATGGTATTTCGGAAGAAAACACATCTAACCGGTACACGCCCATTCCACCTCACAATGCCAGGAATCACCCTAGACAATGTTCAAGAAAAACTTTGAGACGGGGAGATCACAATCTCGAATAGCATGGGATCAAATTTATATACGCGCGCTCTAAGGGGTGCCCCCCTCTCGGTCCCCACCGGAAACACCCATGCCCCCTGACCGGATGACTGGCTTTAATCCAGGGCTATGGAACCATCATCACGGCCTCTCGATTTGGTTTGCACCAGGAAAACGGTTTGGAACTTACTAAGCCATATCCCTTGCGAAAAACATGTGGTAGTACAGGAAGGGAAAGCGGGTGGAAACTGGACTGAATCATTTGACACTTGAGTCAAATATTCTGGCATAAGACTGGCATGCTACAACACTGCCATCTTACCCATCCTCATGCCATCACATGGCCTTGCAATCTCATATTCAACAACTCATGGATTTTCAAAACTCACTTGCCTCATCGATGCATGTAATATGATATTCATCGAGATACTCATAAACATGCCATGAAACTACTCAATGCAAACAATGCCAAGACACTCATCATATCAAAAGTTCAAACATGCTTGACTGGTTCGGAGTAGTCGGAGCCTAGCTCGGTGAAGTTTGCGGTGCCGTCACCTCCTTCGATATCTACGGTATAACGAAACATACGTGCTAACGTAAATACCGTGAGGTGCACAAAAATATTCCACATATTTTTCAAATAAATCTGATAAAAAACTAGACAAGATTTTAAAGAGGACAGAAAAAGAATCAATCAAAAATCCTTCTCTATTTAAAAGTTATATGGGTTTTAATCCAGGGACCTTTCTGTAATGAAACAGAAACTTCCCAGGGGGCTGAACAGAAAAGTCCAGAAAACGATTCAGATTAGAAAGCGCATTTGCCAAAATACGCTTTTAGAAAACGGTTTGAAAAAAAGAACAGAGAGGCTGACGGGTGGGTCCCACCCGTCAGGTTTGAATATTCAAAAGAGGCGGCAGAGCACGATGGTGCCCGAGAGCCGCGGTGGTCGCCGGCGGCGATCCACGGCGAGGCAGGGGGATCGGGGAATACCTCCGTGATCAGTGCATCCTTCCGCGTCGGTCGGTGGTGGTGGTGGTCGCCGGCGAGCACCACGTCGACGGCGGCCCTTGCTCCGGCGGACGGCGGCTCGGGAAGTCGTGGGCCTCGACGGAGAGAGCTGCTGGGGTCAAATTGGAATGGGGGTTAGCCTCCTAGAGGTGCCATGAGGCTACGGGCAAATCTAGGGCGTTGGAGGAGCTCTCACCAGCGAGAACGCTGCCGGAGCCCGAGGCGGACGGAGGTAGCCGGGGTTGAGGAAGAAGGGCCCCTCGAGGCTCTTCCAGTGGCTGGGCGGGGTCTGGTGAGGTGGTGGAAGAGTGTGGGGGCGAGAGAGAGCTCGGAGGCGCTATTTATAGCCGGACCGAGGTGGTTGCCGCGAACGGGATAAGTCCGGCGAGCGATTACGGCGGCGCTGTGGCTGGACAGTCGGTTTAGGAGTTTGAGCATCGACTAGACGGGTTAATGATTCCATCCCGGTGCCTAACTCAGCAAGGTGGGGTGGTTACAGCCTGTCCTCAACAGAACGGTCGTGCGGCACGTCGGCGGCAGAGAGCGTGCCCCGTGCGTGCCAAGCCACGTCGACGGTGCTGCATGCGTGCGCTGGCAAGGAAGACGGCCACGCGGAGCTCCCAGGTGGCGTGGGCGGTGCCGAATGGCATTGTGCCGCAGGGTGCCCCCTGTCGGCCGCCACGGGAGGTCCCGACGCCGCAGAAGACGCCGGCGTAGACGGGCTAGGGTGCCACTGACGCCAGAAACTAGCCAAGTGCGCGTGCGGCGCTCTGGACAGGGAGGAGGGGTTGTGCGCAACGCGCCAGGCGCATAGTTGGCATGTGAATGAACACTGACGGAGAAATCGACACTGAACTCTCTGAATCTCTGAATTTCTCTGAAAGTGCTAAGAAACGGTACCGCCCAGGTGTTCGACAGAATGATTTTGGCATGTGGGAGGCTCTCCTCGAGCTGATTTTTGGTGGGGTGGCCTCTCATTGCATCTGGGGGCTGCCTGAATTTTTGTGGAATTTTTGGAGAAGAGGATATATGAATTTCACCAAATTTGACAAATCTTGTCCAAACTTGCAGAGACTGAAATTTGAAAAATTTGAAAAGAAGGAGAGTGGATCTTGATGGTTCTAGGTTGTGGTTACCAAGGACCATCCAGAGGAGTTGGTTTGAGGTCAAAACTCAAAGGCATTTAGGTACTTGCTTTGCAAATCACCTAGGTTCAAAATAATGGACATAATTGTTTTGGGGAAAGAAATAAATGAATAAAATCCAAAAATGAGTTGGACTTGTTGGGACAGAATATATGGGTTGCCCCAAAGTGGAAGGAGGGTTTTTGGGAGGTTTTACCATATGAGGCATGGTAAAATCATGAGTGATTTCAACAAAAGAGAAGTTCCAAAATTACTATGGTTTTCTTTTTAAAAGAAAATAAATCCCAAGAATAAATTTGAGAAGGGGTCAAACAGAAGAAAGGTTTTTAATAACCAAATACCAGGGTTGAAGAGGATATCAAAAATAAAATCCTTGCCAAGGGGAAAAAATTTGAGAGAGAGGTTTTTGGAAGAATTTTAAATGACCTTTTTCAAATCCAACAAAGTTTTTGCTAAAAACCAAATAAATTTTTTTGGAGTGTCACAGGAATATGAAGCTTGAAGACTTCCATTTTCATAGTTTTGTTTTTCTCTTTCTTGAGTCATAGGAAACAACGTACTGTTAAAGGGGGTCGAGGAAATACTAAGGAAAAATTTCCATGTGATGCTCAACTCAAAATCCTACACCTACCAATCCCTTCTAGTGAAGCCATTGGAAATCTCATACAGTTCAGTCAATTTCTTCAGTGACAGAGACGAAGTTCTTCTGGTCGCTGAGGAATTTGTTCTAACTGAGGAGTTAGGAATTCGCCAGTGCGGATTGCCTACACAGTGAGGAACATGATAGCCCTGAGGAATTTGCGAGTCAAATTTCCGACCGTTGCTGTGCTTCGCGCCAGCTGTCCCAAAATATCTTATCCACCTAACGGTCATATCATTGAAGGGCATTTATGTCTTATCATGTCGGGCTGCTCCCTAGGCTATAAATAGCCGCCCCCTACAACCACTAGCTGGTTGGCTGCTCCGAGAGAAACTGACACTTGTCATTTGAGAGCAACCCATCCCCCGAGGACTTTGAGCGAAAATCATCGAGTGAGGAAAATCCAAACCCAAACACCCACAAACCCAAAGTGATTGAGCATCACTGAAGAGATTGATCCTGCGTGGATCCGAAGCTTGTTACCTTTGAAGACTGTGCTTCTTCCAGACCGTTAGGCGTCATGGTCTAGAGCATCCAAGAGGAATTGTGGATCGCCAAGTGACCGAAGTCTGTGAAGGTTTGGAAGTCGCCTGAAGACTTACCACGAGTGATTGGACGAGGTCTGTGTGACCTTAGTTCAAGGAGAATACGGTGAGGACTTGGTGTCCTGAGCTGCGTGCTCAGCGACTGGGTGTCCGGGACTGTGTGTCCTCGAGTTTAAATACTCAGCCGCTCCAACCAAACGTACAACTGAGAGAGCAGTTGGAACTGGTCTACCAAATCATTGTCTTCATCAACCTTACTGGTTCTATTTCCTGAACTCTTTCATTTGCTCATTATTGTGTTGAGTGATTGTTCATATCTGTGTTTGAAGACTTTGACTGAAGACTTTCTCAATTTCCTCAGTTCAATTTCTTCAGTCTGTTTGTCTTCATCTTGTGTTATCTTGTGTTTACGCTTTCTGTACTCTGTAATTGTCTTCATTTTATCTTGATGACTATGTGTGTATTCTTTTATGCTTACTTCTGAGTACTTATTCCGCTGCAAGTAGTTCTTCGCTAAGGAATTTCCTCACCGGCAAATTCCTGAGTGAAGAATTCATAAAAGTCGCCTATTCACCCCCCTCTAGTCGATATAACGCACTTTCAATTGGTATCAGAGCAAGGTACTCCCTTGTTCTGTGTGATTTTGGTTTAACCACCTGGAGTTCTAGTTATGTCGACTGCAGGATCGAGGAACGTTTCCTGCCCCATCTTTGACAGTCATGAGTATCCTCGGTGGAAGGCCATGATGAAAAAGCGACTCATGGCTATGGACAGCGAACTGTTGACCATCACCGAGATCGGTCTTACCGATCTATGCAAGATGGCTGAGCTGATGACATTCGCAAGTACACACTGCTCAACCTCACAGCAAAGGATGTCATCTGCTCTAGTCTGTCTCGAAATCAGTTCAGGAATGTCATGCATCTCAATCACGCGAAGCTAATCTGGGACCATCTCTCTGAGGTCTATGAAGGTCATCGGACTCGTCATGATCCTTGGTTTGAGGATTACAAGGAATCTCTCAATGCGATGACATTCGAACCAGAATCTTCATCGTCTACCCCCTACCTTATGGCAAACGGTGCTGAGGTAACCGAATCCTACCTATCCGAATCTAGTGATGATGAATTCGGCGATGAATTTGGACCTAGCTATGTCAAACTTGCTTCCCTTGCCCATAAACAACAAAGAGCCTTGGAAAAAGTTCACTACATGCTAAATAAGAGCGATGATATGTTGGGTGAATAAATGGATCAGTCAAAAGCCTTGGCTGAAAGTCTTAAGGGACTCCATTCCAAGTTTGACGACCTTCAAGGTCATCATAACTTTCTCTTATCTAATCACGAGAAGCTTTCTCTTGAACTTCTTCAAAGGAAGCAAGATCTTGAGAAGCTAAGAGTGAGTTATGAAGATCTTTAGAAGGAGCGCGATTCATTACTTGCTCAACAAATCAGCGCTACTCAGGAAGAATTTGATCCTCCATGCTTAAAGTGCATTGAACGTGAATCTGCTAATTCTTCACATGAATGTTCAAATGCTTCAAATGTTACAAATTCTTCACCTGCCTCTGCTATCACTAATTCCTCATCTGAGGACATTGCTAGTATCACTGAAAATGCAGGGCTGAAGGAATTGTATATGACAGGCATGTACAAAAGCCTCAAAGGGCATCAGACTCTTTGTGATGTGCTTAGAAAGCAGATCCTCAACAGAAACCCTAGGAAAGAGGGTATTGCCTTTGAGAGGAAACTCAATGCTGATGAAACATATTGGAAGCCTGAGTAGTACCCCAAAACCTCATGGGTTGCTGCAAAGGGACCTCCAGTTGATCCATCTAACTTATCTGGCTTTACATGTTAATCTCCTCATTCTTCTGATGAGTCATTTGACTCCAACTATAAACTGTTCAAAAATCAGAATGGTGAAGTATTTGCTAGATATGTTGGCACTAACTGCAGGAACGGTTCCCCTATGAAAAAAATCTGGGTTCCCAAAAGTTATGTTGAAAGTCTTCAGGTGAATGTCCTCATGACACAACCAGTGAAGAATAGGAACCCCAGATCAAACTCTTCATATGGACCAAATTCTTCATATGGATCCAAGTCCTCATACGGACCAAATTCCTCACATGGATCAAATTCGCCAAAAGGATCAAAGTCCTCATATGATCATCATCGTGCTAACCCTTCTGTTTCGCAGGGTAGAGCTAAGGTCTATGAATATGTGCATTATTCTTCAAATCATTATGTTCATAAGTCCTCGAAGAATTTCTCTGCTTATTCATATGCTTACCCTAACCCCTCTTATGTGAAACAAAGTGGACTAGTGTCCATACCACCTTTCTCATATGGTGCTCGCAGAGTGATGAATTCTTTGCTACCCCTCCAGATGTGGGTGGTGAAGAAAAAGAACTAATCCCTTATGCAGGGTCAGGTCTCCAGACATGCTTTAACGTCTGAAAATTTGCTGGGGGCTTGACAAAATGCCTGAAAGGACACAGGCGAATCATGATGAAATGAACTTTCATTTCACACGTCCTCACACTGCTTATCTGTGCTATTGCTTGATGAAATTGAACTGATGATACTGATGTCATATTCTTCACTGATGAAGTATATGAGTTTGTAAGCTGCACTAATTCATCTGCAGGATGATCAACCCAAAGCAAATGAGTGGGTCCTCGATAGTGGATGTACAAATCACATGACTGGTGACAATAACCTATTGATGGATGCTCCCTTAACACCGTCACATCTGAAGCATATCATCTTCGCTGACAAAGGCAAAAGTCAAGTATTGGGTCTAGGTAAGGTTGCGATCTCTAAGGACATACACATGGACAAAGTCATGCTTGTCGAGTCCTTAGGATACAACCTCATGTCTGTCTCAATACTTTGTGATCTTGATATGGTTGTTGTCTTTGGCAAGTATCGTTGTGTTGTGATCATGGAAGCTGACAATTCCAAAGTCTTCGAATGCTTTAGGAGAGGAGACTTGTACATTGTTGATTTCTCTACAGGACCACAACCTTCCGTGTGCTTACTTGCAAAAGCTTCAGAAGGTTGGCTATGGCATCGACGACTTGGTCATGCTGGCATGAGGAATCTGCACACGCTCGCGAAAAAGAAGCATGTCATTGGCATTGAGAATGTCAAATTCCTCAAGGATCACTTGTGCGGAGCCTATGAAGCTGGGAAGATGACTAAGGCCAAGCATCCAGCGAAGACTATCATGAACACCACTCGACCATTTGAATTGCTTCACATGGATCTCTTCGGTCCTAATCATTATTCTGCTGTGACTAATGATGTATCTCTATATGGCTTTCTTATTGTTGATTATTATTCTCGTTACACATGGGTACACATTGTTACTTACAAACATGAAGTGCAGGAAGTCTTCAAACGATTTTCCTCGAGGGCTTCAACCAACTTTGGTGTGAAGATCAAGCACATCAGGAGTGACAATGGAACTGAGTTCAAGAATAACGGTCTTAATGACTATCTTGATGAACTTGGTATTACTCATGAGTTATCTGCTCCTTATACTCCTCAGCGAAATGGCGTCGTGGAGCGCAAGAACAGAACTCTTGTTGAGATGGTGCGCACTATGCTTGATGAATACAAAACGCCTCATCGTTTTTGGATTGATGAAATTGATACCGCGTGCCACATCATCAACAGAGTATATCTTCACAAATTGTTCAAGAAGACTGCCTATGAACTCCTCACTGACAAGAAACCCAATGTGAGTTATTTCAAAGTCTTCGGTGCTAAATGTTGGATTAGGGATCCTCATCACAATGCTAAATTTGCACCGAAAGCACATGAAGGTTTTATGCTTGGTTACGGAAAGGACTCGCACACCTACAGAGTCTTCAACATCGCTCTTCACAAGATTGTTGAGACTGTAGATGTGCGGTTCGATGAAACTAATGGCTCGCAAAGAGAGCACCTACCCTCTGCGATAGATGAACCAGCACCTGAAGATTCTATCAAGTTCAAGGCTACTGAGGATGTCATTCCTACCAAAGAATCTACTGAAGAATTCATTCCAGAACGCGAAGATCGTCGAGCTGATGTACCTGAGGAAAATGCTAAAGAAAATGGTGCTGAAGAAAATGCTGATCAAATTCCTCGACGACAACCAGCTCATCCTCGCATTGCAAAAGAAGTGCAAGTTGAAAAGATCATCGATGACATTGAAGCACCAGGTCCTCCCACTCACTCAAAAGCTTCACATTTATCTAACTTTTGTGGGCACTATGCTTTTGTCTCTATCACAGAGCCCACTAAGGTAGATGAAGCATTTCTGGAGCCTGAGTGGATTCAGGCCATGCAAGAATAATTACATCAGTTCGAGCTCAATAATGTCTGGGAACTGGTGAAACGTCCAGATCTATCATCGCACTAAGTGTATCTACCGCAACAAGCAAGATGAAAATGGCCTTGTGGTGAGGAATAAGGCACGACTTGTAGCTCAAGGCTACACACAAGTTGAAGGAATTGATTTTGATGAAACTTTTGCACCTATTGCTAGACTTGAGGCTATTCGCATATTACTTGCTTATGCTAACCATCATAATATCACTTTATATCAAATGGATGTGAAAAGTGCATTCCTCAATGGTAAGCTTGAGGAAGAAGTATATGTTGCTCAACCCCCAGGTTTTGAAGATCCAAAGAATCCTGACAAAGTCTTCAGACTCAACAAGGCCCTCTATGGCCTCAAGTAGGCCCCTCGGGCGTGGTATGATACTTTGAAGGAATTCTTCGTGAAGAATGGCTTCACACCCGGTTCACTCGACCCTACTCTCTTTACTAAATCTTATGATGGTGAACTGTTTGTGTGTCAAATATACGTTGATGATATTATCTTTGGTTGTACTGACCAACGTTATAGTGATGAATTTGCCTATATGATGAGTGAAGAATATCAAATGTCTATGATGGGAGAGTTGAAATTCTTCTTAGGTCTTCAAATTCGTCAACAGCACAATGGCATATTCATATCTCAGGAGAAATACCTCAAGGATGTTCTGAGGAAATTCGGCATGCAAGATTGCAAAGGAGTCAAAATTCTTATGCCCACAAATGGCCATCTATGTACTGATGAAAATGGTATTGACTTCGATCACAAGGTATACCGCTCCATGATTGGTTCTTTATTTTACTTATGTGCATCTAGGCCAGATGTAATGCTTAGTGTTTGCATGTGTGCCCGATTTCAAGCTACACCGAAGGAATCACACCATAAGGTTGTGAAGCATATTCTTCGATATCTAGCTCACACACCAACACTAGGATTATGGTACCCCAAGGGCTCTACCTTTGATCTCATTGGATATTCTGACTCTGACTATGCTGGTGATCGTGTAGACCTCAAGTCAACATCTAGTACTTGTCATTTCCTCGGACGATCTCTGGTCTGTTGGTCCTCGAAGAAACAGAACTGCGTATCTCTGTCTACTGCTGAAGCTGAGTACATTGCTGCTGGTTCTTGCTGTGCTCAATTGTTGTGGATGAAGCAAACTCTCAAGGACTACGACATCAACATGAAGAATGTGCCTCTCTACTGTGACAATGAGAGTGCCATCAAGATTGCTCACAACCCAGTTCAGCACTCGAAGACAAAGCACATTCAGATTCGTCATCATTTTCTTCGTGATCATGTGTTGAAGGGTGACATTTCTATTGAGCATGTGAAGACTGAAGAACAGCTAGCCGATATCTTCACAAAGCCCTTGGATGAGAAGAAATTTAGCAAGTTGCGGTGTGAGCTAAATATCTTAGAATCTTCGAATGTTCTTTGAAAAGGACACACATCCTAACACTTATGCAAAATTGATGACTTAGATGTGCAACACATGAAGAAACGTTTTTCTTCAATCAATGAAGAATAACACTCTAAGTGTGAAGAAATTAATGAAGAATTTGATTCTCAGAACCCTACGACAATTGTACGCGGTGTCTGAAATCATCATTCTTATACGGTGGGTCATGCCACCACCAAAGTTGAAAATCTTCAATTTGAGTTTTTCCTCAGTTTTTGAAATTCTTTAGTTTTTCAAATTCTTCAACTTTGCAAAATCTTCACTATTTCCGTCGTTTTTCTTCATTGGCTATATATATATGGGTTTATGTCCTCTACAACATTCACTTATGGGTATTTCTTCAAGTTGCATTTTCTGCTAAGTGAATGTGATCGGACCCTTCCCCCTCTATGTTGTACTCAACCCAATCTATTCACAAATTCTTCATGTGCGTTCTATATGAAACTCGTTCAAAATCTTCATTGTGTCCTTGTCAGCTGAAGAAATTGTGAACGTAACTTTAAAACTAATCTTATCCAAAATTTTCGGTTTTGCCGCTCAAACCGTCCCGTATCCCACGATAGACTTATCTATTCACCCACGATCTAACATGATCTGCACTTTTCAGTACGTGGGTGACACGTGTCAAGCGAATGAGAAGGGCCAGGGGCACGTTCGTCCTAAATCTTCGAGCGAACAGTTTTTCACTTCGACTATAAATACCCCCTCACCCTTCCTCACTTCCTTTACTCCGCTCGACCTCTCTCTCTCACTCGCTCGAGCTTCTCAAACCCTAGCGCCGCCGCTACTCCATTGTCGCCGGTGAGGAAGAGCTTCACTGCCTCGACCTCGTTGCCGTCGTACTCACGCCGGCCGCGGAAATCTTCACTCCGCCGCCGCCGTAGCTGTCTTCCTCCGCCAAGTTAGGGCATGGAAGATCTGAACTGACGAGCTTCAAATCTACACTTCTCAGTTCGTCGTGTTCTTCAATCAGGGTAATTAAAGGTTACTTTTACTGCCCTCGTTGATTCAAATTTTCTCTACAAAATATTCAAAGGTGTTTTATTCTTCAAATCCTTACACACAAAACACCTCACAAGTCATCTGTTCTTGATTCGTTTCCCTAAGCATCATTTTTCTTCAAGATTCCTCAATTGTGTGGATCGTCGATCTATACAACTCTGGAACCTAAGACAAAGTACGATTAGTGAAATTCTTCAAGACTCATCTGGTCAAATTCCAAAAACTTGTTCATTTTGAAAACCTTCTGAGAACGCATATGACCTGTTCAAATCCCTCGCAACTATAATCTGTTCACAGGTACCCATGTCCGCTGCTGAATCACTAGGTTCTCATCAACTGAACTCATTTGCAGCGTTCCTCAAAGAAAAGTTGCATACTTCCTCAGAGAATTCGATTGTTCAAATTCCTCAACTGAAGAATATGGCAGAAGGCAAGAAACCTCAGAAAGGAGGAAAGAAGCCTGAGGTCATGACTGCTTTTGAAATACCTGAGGACATCTATGCTGACTATTGCACGCCTGACGAGACCAAGTTCGGAAAGGAGAACAAAAATCAGCGCAAAGTGCACATACAGAGGATTGAAAGGAGATGGGCAAGAGAATGGAGGGAGTACAGATATGTAACACCAAAGTATATGAAGAAATTCGCTCTAAATCCTCCATGCCCAAGAGATCCATTGGCACCTGGTCAAGAAGCTGATCCCACCAGCCTCAAGCGCAGTGAGGATTTTCCTGAAGAATGGGCCAAACACCAAGCCAAGTTGGCAAGACAAGCCAAAGAAGCAGTGAGGAAATTTAATGAAGACTCTGCTGCTGCTACTGCCACAAAGCCCTCTGACAAGCCTAGGAAATCAATGGCAAAGAAGCCTGCTCACAAGCCAAGTGCTTCATCAACTGTGCCCTCACGGCCAAGTTCCTCAGCAATGCCCTCACGGCCAGAATCTTCAAAGCCCTCACGACCAATTTCTTCAAAGCCCTCACGGCCAATTTCTCACGCTGCTCTAGCTCCTCCAAAGTCCTCAGTTGCTCCGGCAAAGTCCTCAACACCTGTACATCTGGCCACATGCCAAAGGACTGCAGGCATCTCCATTGCCTCTGGTGTCTCAGCAAGTTCCTCAGCTGCACCAAAATCTTCATCAGGCCCCACTCTGCTGAAGACAAAGGCCACTGCTGGACGAGGTCCTCGGCCTAGTCCGAAGAAGAAACAAGTTGCCTTCCAAGTGCCATCTGACGATGAAGCTGATGATGATGAACTTGCAGAAATCATCAAAGGCAAGCAAGAAAGGGCCGCTAGAGCCAAAGGCACAAATGTGCCACTGCTTTTGGATCCAAAGGTGATCCTCGACTACATTGATCTCTGGCACAAGGACCCAAACACTCCTATGCCTGATTTTCATTTGACTCCTGGCCAAAGTCACATGCTGACCCATTTCATCAATGAAGAGAAATGGAAATTTGAGAAGGCCAGGCAAATAAAGAAGGCTCAGTTCAGGAAAGAGAAGTTCCCGAGGAACAACGTTGTCAAAATGACAACTGATGAACTCCTCTCGATCCAGTCTGAAATCAAAGCCCTCAACGATGATTTCAATGCCTATTATGCTGATTGGCAAGGAGCCAAAGTCAGGTTCGTTAAACTGACTGAGAAGTTCACCAATGTTGCAACCTCATCGCAACAAGAAATTCCTCAAGCTGAAGCCTCTGTTCAGCAAACTAAAGAACATGCAAGCACCGCTGATGATTTTCAGCCTGCTGAAGAAAATGCTAGTTCCAGGGCTGATGACTCCATTCCAGCCACTGAAGAAACTGCCAGGGCATCCACTAGTGGTGCGCCTGAAGAAAATGAACAAGTCAGGGCAACTGCATCAGTTGCGCCTGAGGAAATACAAACATATTCCTCAGCTCCTCCTGCGCCTACCCCAACTCCTACCCTTCCATTTGCATCAGATGTGAGGAAGACCAAGGCTGCGGAGAAAGCTGCAGTGAAGAAAAGGAAAGCATCATCTGCTTCAGAATCTTCAGCTCCGAAGAAAATGAAGACTATGACCAGCTCACTTGACAATCCAATGGATGCTGTTTCGATTTCCTCCATGCCATAAAAGGACCTTGTTCCTTATGGTGAAGAATATGTGATCCCTAGCAGATCTGATGAAGAAAATCATTCTGCTGCTTCGTCAGAGCAGATTGATGAAGAAATTGAAGTGGATGCGATCCCTTCAACACCTGTTGCTTCCTCGCCCATGCCTCAGTTTACAGCTGAAGAGGCTGGCGTTGAAGAAATTGAAGATGAAGACGTGGATATTGGATGCACCACGCTTGTGATGAATGATGACTTTTGGGAAAGTCAGCATCCCAATTCTCCACACTTCACCCCACTACAGCAAATACCTCAGTCCCCTGCACCAACCGTTCAAATGGGCTCTGAAGAAACTCATCCCACCTCGTCTGTGCATGAAGAAATTCCAGCCACTAGTGCTGAAGAAACTGCTGCTGCTGATACCTTGAACATGTTGACTGCCACTTAAGAGGAACCAAAAATTCCTCAGCCTAAAGAACCAGAGATTGTGATTCCTGAGGTTGTGATGCAGCTCACTGACACTCCTGTTCCCAAGCCAAAGTATCCATTCTCAAAGAAACAAAAGTTCAAGGCTGCTGATTTCTTCAACGAGCATGTGTTCTTCACTGACTACAATCCCTATGATTCCGCTCGTATAAGGAAGAGGCGTTTCTGGACTGCTAGTCAAGCCAACTTTTATTCCTCTGTGCTATTCGACAAAGACAAAGTCTTCGATCATGCACACATTCCTCACGTGGACATGGAATCTCTACCGTGTTTCGAGCCAGTCCTCAGTGTTCTTCACGATGCTGGATTGCTAAATTTCTGCACTGACATCTATGATTGGAATGAAGAACTCATTCTTCAATTCTTTGCAATGCTGCACATCACAGGAAATTCTGAAGATGTGAACACTTGGGTGCTGGACTGGATGTCAGAAAATACTCACTACAAGGCACCAGCAACTGAATTGCTTCGTGCCCTCCCACTCAGTCCTCCCCTTGATGGTGCCCGTTGCATCTACAATGAACCTGAGCTTACAAATCATTACATGCAAGTGCTGATGAAGCCTTTGAAGCCAGGGCAGGCCCCACGAACCAAATTCCTCGTTAAGGAATTACTGTATGTGCCTCGGACTGTCTATCGCATTCTGACGAAGACAATGAGTCCTATCAAAGGCCACGACTCAAATGATGAAGAAGTCGTTGGCATCATGAAGAATATGCTTTTCAACATTATTCATGGCGTTCCCGTCAACTTCCATGATTTCTTCATGACACTACTAGGGAAAACCCTAGCAGTAGCGCGTGTTTTGTGCCCACTAGTAGAGCGGGAAGCCGCGCTACTAATAAGGCGCTACAGCTATTGCTTAGCAGTAACGCGTGCCATCATGCGCTACTGCTAGTACAAATAGCTGCAGCGCTTGTTCAGTACCGCGCTACTGCTAAGGTATCTACTTGTAGCGTGTTTTCTTTCCATCGCTACTAGTATTTTTTTAATTTTTTAATTTTTAGTGTATTTATGCGCCATCATACAAATATTGGTACAATACCAGCTGTTATGAGGTTTACATCATTATGTCCATAATAGTGTATTAAATGAAGGTGGATTAGGTTCAAGTGGAGGCAATATGTGGTGCATGTCGAAAGTATACTACTAGTCCAAACTTGATCTAGTTTGGATTAGTAGTACTTTCGATGTGCACCACATGTTGCCTCCACTTGAATCTAATCCGCCAGCACAAGATATTTAATCATCATCATGGTCATTACCACCAACATTATTTATTTAATCACCACTAACACTAGCTAATAATAATCATCATAGTCATTACCACCAACACTAGCTATTTTATCATCATAGTAATAGTGTAGCACATCATCATCCTAAAACTCATTTCTAGCCAGCTACTCACTCCTGCTGCTCTCTCTTAGGTAAAAGAACATAAAACATGTGTAGCTCTCCTCCTTGATCAAGTTGGAGCATGTAGATGAACCTCTCTCCTAATCGTGGAAGGCGCCTCTGGTTGCTGCTCCCTAGTAATTCTCTGCACTCCCCCAACACATATTTAGTCCAGTCTTGCACTATTAAGCATCCGTCGCCAATCTGGAATGCAGTAAAGTAAGCTGTAGGATATCTTGGCCATAAGTTTATAATACTCATGATACCTTTAGTCTCGATCCCATAAGGCACAACATTCATCGGGAGTCCCTGTTAAAGAACATCGTATGGTAACATACTTAGCAATGAAGTTTAGCTTCAAAAATAATGTATGGAAAAGATGCAATGAGGATAAAAAGTAAAAATTTTACCATCCTTCCTAAATGGATGTGATCGTAGTTCATTACGAACACTATTGGTCGCACATTTTGAGTACTAAGATTTCTAAATGCAGGAAGAAAATTTGTCTTGACAGTATCAAGATCCTCAAGCCATGAAACATAATGACTGAGCTCCTCGCAGTTGAGTTCAGCCCCAGGACAGTATACGGTCCTGTCTACCAAGCGCTGGACATGTTTGCTTGCACGGAAATAAGCTGACAATACAAATTAGTTGTCAACTATTTTTGAATAAACAATATCAAAGACATAAATATGGTTGAGAAACTTACATAATGGTATAACTGGAGGCATTTGCACATTGACCCAGATGTCGGTATTACCTTCAATATCATCTTCCGGACGAATATCAAAGGTGATAACCATATCAGGCTCAAATGCATAAGTCTTGCATAGTGCTCGCCATGTTTTGCATCCAAAATAGGTGTAGTCGTCTGAATTGTATAACTTCGCATGGAAAATATAACCATGCTCGATCTTCAAGTAAACTTTCTTTTCCTCCATACTATGACTGAAACCTGTCTTATCCAATACAAAAACTCTTGCATGGCAGGGGATACGCTAGTAGAATAGTAAAAAAAATATAAGTTGAAGCAAATGAAGCAGATGTCATGCTTAATTACGAAAAAAGACTTGTCGTTGTGACTTACTGTATCCACTTCGAAGTTCTTGTCCAGCTTGATGCTGAAGCGCCTATCATCATCTAGGAAGATTCCGTCGCACAGGCCGCGCTCGTCTTCGCAGTATTTGCAAATACCGAAATCCTTCTCGTCGTCAGACATTTCCTATGTTCATAGTTAAAACATTAATTGAAAATTGATCGAAGACAACTACCAAGATACTCAACACACAAATCCGGGGCACTCGATATTTCCTACATATTCTAGCACAAGTCATGCCAAAATTCACGGAAAAATCCGGCATGACCTTTGCTAAAATAGGACATATCAAGGGCCTGAAATTTGCCGGAACGGAAATGAATCAACACTCCAGCAAAACATAGGCCACTCAAAGGTATAACCTGCAAACATGACCGGCCACTTGGATATTGAGCAACACAAGATATACATTTCAAAATATCTTATAGGACGCAAATTAGCATGCATTCAATAAGCAAAAGTAGATCATCTCATGCGTCAGTACATTGTCGAATATTATCACTAATACATCACAAATAGTGTCATACATATAACATCACTAATACAACAAAAACTCTAGCACACGACGGGTATCGGCGCGGGAGGTGGACACCCATAGAGAAGGCACCATCACGGGATCATAGCTCCAGTGAGATCCCCGGAGAACCTGCCAGGTATTGGAGAACGACCTGTGCTCCAACGCAAACAAGTAGCGACGGACGTGCGCGTCCTCCTCACTGACACGGTGACGCACCACCTCCACGGAGTCCTCGAGCCTCTGGATCATCACTGGCCCACACGACCGCCACCAAAGAAGGTTCGGGTCAACGACAGGCTGGCTCCTCACCAACCTGCGCCCCCCGGTAGGTAGCGCCTCCCAGTACCACCCCGGCAGAGCCCAGTCCCGGACATGGCCGATCTGGTCAAGCAGGTGTCGTCCTCCGCCAACTCGACGACGAGGATGCGGGATAGGCATCGTCCACGTCGAGGCGGGAAAAATTGCTTTAACTAAAAAATAGAAACAAGTTCTTACTAACTAGTTCTATTAATTCAACTAGTTCTTACTAAAAATAAACTTACTATAAATAAAAATATTCTAGTACCTAATTAGTACCTAATTCTTACTAACTAATTAGTACCTAGGAACTACTGCCCTAATTACCATCTAAGTAATTAACTAACTAGCACTAAAAATAGCCTAGGGTTCATACTAACTAGCACTAAATAGCTAGGGTTCATACTAAGCAGAGAAGAGGGATCGGAAGGGGAGAGAGGGATCGGAAGGGGAGAGTGCTTACAGAGGGCGGGGAGAGAGATGGGGTTGGGGGAGACGGCGGCACCGAGGCGCGGCGAGGCGGGGTTGGGGGAGACGGCGGCGAGGCGGGGTCGGGGGAGACGGCGGCACCGAGGCGCGGCGAGGCGGGGTTGGGGGAGACGGCGGCGAGGCGGGGTCGGGGGAGACGGCGGCGAGGCGGGGTCGGGGGAGACGGCGGCGAGGCAGGGTCGGGGGAGACGGCGGCGAGGCGGGGTCGGGGGAGACGGCGGCGAGGCGGGGTCGGGGGAGACGGCGGTGAGGCGGTGTCGGGAATTGGGGGAGGAAGCAGAGGAGAGGGAATCAGGCCGCGCGGGGGGTTAGGTGAAAATAGTTTTAACTGTAGCGTGGGAAGGAAAAACGCGCTGCTGCTAAAATCGGTAGTAGTAGAGCCGTTCGTAGAAGGGCGCTACTACTATACCTAGCACACCGGGAATGGTGTGGCAATTATAGTAGTAGCGCTTTTTGTTCCGGCAGCGCTACTGCTAAGCTGCTAACTGTAGCGCGGTTCTGCCAAACGCGCTACTGCTAAGTAGCAGTAGCGCCTCATTTTAACAAGAGCTACTAGTAACATTCTGTGTATAAGGTTTTCCCTAGTAGTGTGAGGACTCTGGCAAATATTGCTATGTCACCTTTTGAGCTGAAGCCTTACGCACCATGGATTATGAAATTCATCAGGACAAGGTCTTCACTCAACTACAAGGCTGATACTCTAAACCATGGCAGTTTCTTGCCTCCAACTGAAGTCCTCAAACGGACATTTTCCTCAGCTGATGACAAAGGCAAGGCAACTGCTGTGATCGATGAAGGCATTCATCCATTGGATGGTCAATTTCGCAAGGCTGCATCCTACTCCACCAATGATGACTCTGCCACACATGATTCTACCGCCAACACCTCTGTCAAGCAAATTCCTCAAGCCACAGCACCCAGGGTGATGACTGATCGTGAGTTACTCCTCAGTCTTCATCAGAAAGTTGATCGCAATCATAAATGGGTCAAGCGTCAGTTTGGTTCAATTCTTCACAACATGACCTCAACCCACAATGCAGTGAAGAAAACCCAATACTACCTCCATGAAACCTTCAACCGTACCTGGGTTGTTCTATCTCATATCTACAGCGCGGAAGATCTGAAGAGCATGGGTCTCAAGAAAGAATTTGACTGGTCTGCACCTCCACCAAAGAAATTCAAGAAGGTCAAGGTTCTTTCCTTGGTGGCCAGCTCCTATTCTTCATCGCGTGACACTGATGAAAATGAAGACTTGGACGACACTGCGGCAGGCCCTACTACGACAACCGACCCCGACAATGCTGGCGCTCCTCCATCAACTTGATATTCTTCAGGGGCGTTAGTTCTTAGTTTCAATCCTTTTGGTCATTCGATGACAAAGGGGGAGAAATCTGAGTTAGTCTTCAAGCGGGTTTATTATATGGGTGTTTTTTTTGCTAAGTTACAACTCTCTCTCTTCTGAAACTTTTATTGGATCGAGTTGTAATCATAAACCCGATGGTGCTCTGATACTTTTGATGCACTGTGCTCCGATTCTGCATGCTTGTTCCTCGTTAATATTATTGCTCGCATGCTGAGTCTCTTCAGGCACCATATTTCATCATGCATTTCAAATTCTTCATATTATATGTCAAATGCATGTATGAATTACAAGATATAGGGGGAGATCTCCATGATTCAACTCTTCAAGTGTGCATTGCTTCAAAAGCAAATTCCTCACTATGCACATCTTCAGGGGGAGTTCTTCTATATCTTGCAATCAAATTCCTCAATATCAGTACTTTCCATATGCTTATCCCCGTTGAAAACTTAACCTATATTGTCATCAATCACCAAAAAGGGGGAGATTGTAAGTGCATGTAGTGCCCCTTAGTGATTTTGGTGTATTGAAGACTTATAGGTTAAGGGACTAATGTGTTTATGAGTGTACACAGGTCTATAAGTCTATGAAGAGTTTGATATTTACAGAGAAAGTCGACCCCTAAAAATGAATATCTTCGACTGAAGATTTTGGTATTCCTGAAGACTTTCATGAAGACTTTGAAAGTGAAGAAATTGGTGTGTTCGTGACGACTCGATATTCATGCGAGGAATATGAAGCTTGAAGACTTTCGTTTACATAGTATTGTTTTTCTCTTTTTTGAGTCATAGGAAACACCGTACTGTTAAAGGGGGTTGAGGAAATACTAAGGAAAAATTTCCATGTGATTCTCAACTCAAAATCCTACACCTACCAATCCCTTCGAGTGAAGCCATTGGAAATCTCATACAGTTCAGTCAATTTCTTCAGTGACAGAGACGAAGTTCTTCTGGTCGCTGAGGAATTTGTTCTGACTGAGGAGTTAGGAGTTCGCCAGTGCGGATTGCCTACACAATGAGGAACATGATATCCCTGAGGAATTTGAGAGTCAAATTTCCGATCGTTGCTGTGCTTCGCGCCAGCTGTCCCAAAATATCTTATCCACCTAACGGTCATATCATTGAAGGGCATTTATATCTTATCATGTCGGACTGCTCCCTAGGCTATAAATAGCCGCCCCCTACAACCACTAGCTGGTTGGCTGCTCCGAGAGAAACTGTCACTTGTCATTTGAGAGCAATCCATCCTCTGAGGACTTTGAGCAAAAATCATCGAGTGAGGAAAATCCAAACCCAAACACCCACAAACCCAAAGTGATTGAGCATCACTGAAGAGATTGATCCTGCGTGGATCTGACGCTTGTTACCTTTGAAGACTATGCTTCTTCCAGACGGTTAGGCGTCATGGTCTATAGCATCCAAGAGGAATTGTGGATCGCCGAGTGACCAAAGTCTGTGAAGGTTTGGAAGTCGCCTGAAGATTTACCACGAGTGATTGGACGAGGTCTGTGTGACCTTAGTTCAAGGAGAATACGGTGAGGACTAGGTGTCCTGAGCTGCGTGCTCAGCGACTGGGTGTCTGGGACTGTGTGTCCTTGAGTTTAAATACTCAGCCGCTCCAACCAGACGTACAACTGAGACAGCAGTTGGAACTGGTCTACCAAATCATTGTCTTCACCAACCTTACTGGTTCTATTTCCTCAACTCTTTCATTTCTTCATTATTGTGTTGAGTGATTGTTCATATCTGTGTTTGAAGACTTTGAGTGAAGACTTTCTTAATTTCCTTAGTTCAATTTCTTCAGTCTGTTTGTCTTCATCTTGTGTTATCCAGTGTTTACGCTTTCTGTACTCTGTGATTGTCTTCATTTCATCATATGCCTATGTGTGTATTCTGTTATGCTTACTTCTGAGTACTTATTCCGCTGCAAGTAGTTCTTCGCTAAGGAATTTCCTCACCCGCAAATTCCTTAGTGAAGAATTCATAAAAATCGCCTATTCACCCCCCCTCTAGTCGATATAACGCACTTTCACCGCTGCATAGAGGGAGGAAGAGTTGGTGATGAAGGCAGTGAAGTTGGTGGTGAAGATCGCGGTGATGATGATGGCCTCCGGCGGCGTTCCGGCGCCACCGGAAGCAAGGAGGAGAGAGCCCTCCTTCTTCTTCTTCTTCCTTGACCTCCTCCCTAGATGGGAGAAGGGTTTCCCCTCTGGTCCTGGGCTCCCATGGCTTGGGAGGGGTGAGAGCCCCTCCGAGATTGGATCTATCTCTCTGTTTCTGCGTTCTCAGATTCTGTCCCTTCACCGTTTCTTTTATATCCGGAGATCCGTAACTCCGATTAGGGTGAATCTTTCGCCCAGATCTTTCTCATAAAATTAGCTTTCTTTCGGCAATAGAAGAGCGTCAACTGCCTTACGGGGGCCCAGGAAAGTCCAGGGAGCGCCTGCCTCCCTGGGGCGCGCCCCCCTATCTCCTGGCCCCCTCGGGCACCGTCTCGCGTTGATTTTACTTCCCAAAAATCACAAATATTCCAAAAAAAATTCTACGTCCGGTTTTATCCCGTTTGGACTCCGTTTGATATGGGTTTTCTGCGAAACATAAAACATGCAATAGACAGGAACTGGCACTGGGCATTGGATCAATATGTTAGTCCCAAAATATAGTATAAAAAGTTGCCAAAAGTATATGAAAGTTGAATAATATTAGCGTGGAACAATCAAAAATTATAGATACTACGGAGAAGTATCACCAGCCCCCTCGCGCTACCTTCCTGAGGGAGAGCAGTGCAGTGAGGCTAGGCACTGAGCCCGGAGGCTCCCTGAGGTTAATGCAACCGTGAGGCCACCCCCAGTTGTTTATCACAAGCGCGGAGCATAGCGCTTCCGCTCTTGCAAGGGCATAGCCGCTCCTCGACAGTGTTGATGGCCAGCGCGGAGCATGGTGCTTCCACTGGTGTGTGGGAGGGGGCTCCCTCTGAGGAGAGCCCCGGGGCATGTACAACCCCACCCTGACACGTGGCTTGCACGACAGGGCTGGAAGAGGTGTATATGGGCACCCGTGAGCCAGCGGGACTCACGAGGCCCTACCTCAAGGCGGGTTGCACATGGTCTTGATTGGAGATGCTTGAATTGGTCCTGCGAGATGGTTAGGAAGCCTGCGCCGAATGAGTTTCCTGAGGTTATTGCATGAGAAGGCCAGACACCAACGACCCCAGGAGGTGACGTGAACGGGACCAGCCCGCCAGACAGAGCTCACCCACTGGATTTATCAACGCTGCAGGGATGGACTCGAGCACAGACGCCGTGCCCATTCTTCTCATGCAAAGATCCTGAAGAAAAGCAACCGGCGCACAGTTCCCATGGCCACGGGGCACCAGGTCGCGTGCCCTCTGTCGGTGTCAAAACTGGCGGATCTTGGGTAGGGGGTCCCGAACTGTGCGTCTAGGCGGATGGTTACAGGAGACAAGGGACACGATGTTTTTACCCAGGTTCGGGCCCTCTCGATGGAGGTAAAACCCTACTCCTGCTTGATTGATATTGATGATATGGGTAGTACAAGAGTGGATCTACCACGAGATCAAGGAGGCTAAACCCTAGAAGCTAGCCTATGGTATGATTGTTGTAATGGTTGTTCGTCCTATGGACTAAAACCCTCCGGTTTATATAGACACCGGAGAGGGCTAGAGTTACACAGAGTCGGTTACAATGGTAGGAGATCTACATATCCGTATCGCCAAGCTTGCCTTCCATGCCAAGGAAAGTCCCATCCAGACACGGGACGAAGTCTTCAATCTTGTATCTTCATAGTCTTGGAGTCCGACCGATGATGATAGTCCGGCTATCCGGACACCCCCTAGTCTAGGACTCCCTCAGTAGCCCCCGAACCAGGCTTCGATGACGACGAGTCCAGCGCGTATATTGTCTTCGGCGTTGCAAGGCGGGTTCTCCTTCAAATTCCCTGTACCTGCCGAATAGTGTCTGGCGCCCTTACAAATGTTGCGCTCCTTGGCTTCCACGCCCAATAATGGCCCTCTTCCACGCGTCGCACGAATGCGAAAAGCCAGGGTATCTTTTATGTTTTACCCCCTAGTTGCGCAAATAATCTGCCTATAAGAGAGGCAAGAATCCAGATCCAAATCACACCATCCTCCTTCCGCGAGTACTCATCGGAGCGCTTCTGACCAAAAACCCATTCCATCATGGACCATCGACGCGGCTCCTCCTCTCGCGCTCCCAGCCCTCCGCCGGGAGATTGGATGAGGTGTTCAGTTCCGCACAACGAGCTGGTGACGCTCCAAGCAGAGGGATATCTTCCTCCGGCCTTTATGGTCCCGGTTCGAGCCGGGCTGGCCACCTACAAAGGTGGGAAGCAAGCGGAGGCCACCCCTAGTCCCTCTAAAGGGGAGCAGGTGTGCTTCGTCCCCTATCTAATAAGGGGGCTTGGATTTCCCGTACATCCATTCCTCCATGGGCTTCTGGAGTTCTACGGACTCCAGCTCCATCACCTCACGCCCGCCTCTATTCTGCACATCGCGGGTTTCGTAGCTCTTTGCGAGCTATTCCTGGGCATCGAGCCCCATTTTGCGCTATGGAAGAGGCTATTCTGCCTCGTACCCCGTTCTCACGAGTGGTCAATATATCAAGTGGGCGGCGCCGAAATATGGCGCATCGCCGGGACCGGATATCCATCTGGAACCCCAAAGAAGGCGTCCAAAGACTGGCCTTCGGAATGGTTTTATGTAGAAGATGCTCCACTGCCGGACCCAGTTCGGATCGGCCTCCCGGATTTCAGCAAGGCTCCTCTGAAGAAACGCCTAAGTTGGCGCCCGCGGAGCCCTCACTGGAGGAAGACAAGAGCGTCCATTATTTGATGGGCCGGATAAGGTTGCTGGCCCATTTCGGATTGACCATGATTGGAGTCATGGCCACGTGCATTATGCGGGGGGTGCAACCGCTGCAATACAGGGGCCACCCCATGTGGGATTTCAACGGGGAGAATGATGCCACCCGTCATGGCCGCAAAGGGCCGGGATCGGCCGAAGATCTAGTGAAGATTCTGTCCGGCCTGTACAAGGGGGAGAAGGAGGACTTCCTCCAGACGAGCCCATTGAATGGGTTCCCCATGAATAACCCTCGGCGCTGGGTAAGCGGTCGTTTTATTTATCCTACCCATGCTTTCAAAGTTAAGTACCTTACTTCACGATTTCGACGCAGGAACTGCGTCGGGATGTGGAGGGCATACATAGTCCGGCTCCACAACCCGAGGATCCAGGAAGATCCCTTGATCCGGCCTCCGAAGAGGATCCGGACATAAAGGTGGAGCTAATCGACGGGGTGTTCCACCAGCACAGCATGGACAACGCTCTAGTCGCCATTACGGCTGACTATCCTGGCTTGTCACCGGCTTCCCAGGTAATTATGACCGAAGTCCTGGCACCATTATTTCATCCTTGCGCATTCCTGACCACCGTATACAACGGTGTCTTGCAGGAGGAGCCTTCCAGGCGGGAAGCCGAACCAGCGGCGGCTGACCCAACAAGGGTCAGTCCGACCCCGCAGGCGGAAGAGGGGTGCGGTGCCAATCGAAACGTCACCACAACGGTATAGCTTGCGACCGTTATTTAGGAAAAGATTCGTAGGGGGTGTATTAATGCTCATGACTTTTTCAGGAGAAAGAGCACTCGCCTGACTGTGTCCAGAGAGGTTGCCAACCAAGCCTCCGCCCGCCAGGCTCCAACACCTGGTCCCGAGGGGGAGGCGAGCGCAAGGCGCGAGCCGGATACTCCTCCAGCGGAGGATGCCGACAGACTGTCCGCCACCAGGTCTCAGGTGGAGAGTGCCGTGAATCATAGGCGTCGCCGGACAGTTCTGCGTGACGCGTGTTTCTCCCCAGAGGCGCTAAATGCCTTTAACGCGGGAGACACGCACCTCCGTGCCGCTCAAGATGGATTAACCAAAGCCACGGAGCAGTATGTAAAAGACATACGGGTAAGAGATTTTAATAGTTGTATATGCCAGTAGCCCCCGAGACTTAAAGTAGTTAGAGTAACTGATTTAAGGATCATTTGATATGTAGGATCTTACGGAGAAGAATACCCAATTGTCCCAGGAGCTACAAGAGTGCAAGGCCCAACTTGAGGCCGCACTAGCTGCCGCCAAAGGAGGCATAGAGACCCCCTCTGGTAACACATTATTTCAAAAGGATAAATGGTGTGCGGCGTATGTATAAGTCTGACAATGATATTGCAGATGTTGCCGGACTTGATCCGGACAAGCAACAACTACTACGCTAGCTGAAGGCCGGCGAGAGGGTGCTTACGAAGGTGCAACAGGAGACGAACAAACTCCAGGATGCCCACACCCAGCTAGGACAAGAGCTAAAGGGTGTTCGGGCTGAGCTGTCTGGCTCCGCGAAGGAGAATCAGCAGCTTCGTCGCAGCATCTATAGTAAGTGCTTGAGCGAACTCCTTTGAAAAGAAGAGTTCGGCAAGGAAGTCAATTGACAAAAATATGTCTATAGGTGTGCTCACAGGTCGCCCTGCGGAGGAAATGCCCGGTTCAACGGGTGACAAACTTCCTGAGCTGGTGCAACTGCTCGAACGTGTTTGGCAGGCGATGAGCGGCGTTGTCTAGGCCTTATAGCCGTCCCTCTCCCTACCCGAGGGCCTTGGAGAGCTTGCGGAGAAGCTTCAGGGAGTGCGGCAGCGCTTCCGTTTATGGAAGATATCGGCTTGCCGTCAAGGTGCCAGGGAGGCCTGGGCCATGGTGAAGATGCGATACAAGAAGGCGGATCCAAACCACATGGCCGTGGTC
This sequence comes from Triticum timopheevii, assembly GCA_963921465.1. Classification (NCBI taxonomy): domain Eukaryota; kingdom Viridiplantae; phylum Streptophyta; class Magnoliopsida; order Poales; family Poaceae; genus Triticum; species Triticum timopheevii. The sequence goes on along the minus strand of OY997262.1, from coordinate 244,421,392 downwards.
GGACCTGTGGGGCCCGATGGGAAGGAAATCCCTGTGAGCTTAGTGTATGGCCAAGTAGAGTTGGCCGCTAGGTGTTCCCAACGGGACTGTAAATTAGACAGCCTGTTAGACGGGATTGAGGAGGAGTAGAGTCAGTCGATTTTACTATGTATTTAAAATGACATGTGAAATGCCTTCTAGCCGGATTGTAGATCGTTTGTCTTTGCCGACCCTTTCGCTTCAACCTCTGGACCCTAGAGTCCAGAGTGTGTCCGAATACCCTCTCGGTTATGAAAAAACTGGGGCATGCATGGAGACCAGGCGTAGGGGTCATTTGTGCTTTATCATACAAGTGCCCAACTAGTTATGTTATATTACATGGTTAGTAAGAAACATCTTCCAGGGAGAATAGTTCCGTTAAGGGTTCCTTTCCCTAGGAGGCATGCCCTAAAGTGCATGTTCGGACTGCGAAAAGAGCAGGAAAGCATCTGCGGGCAAATAAATAAATAGGTAAAAAATCATCTTTCAAGTCACCGACCGAATATTCCCTTAAGAATGCTAGCTTTCGGCTTCAGCCAGTCTGAGGTACACATCCGGCTGACCCGGCAGTAACAATCGCAGAGGTGCTCCCTTTACCTCCTAGCCGAACAATCGGGAACGTAGGGGTAAGCACAGGAGCCAGGCAACCCAGCTTGGCCAAAACTTAAGTCATATCGATGCATATAATGGTGAATAAAAGGTACATGTGGAAGTTTAACACATGTGCTGGGCGTGAAGCCCGTATAAGTAAGCTTCTGTTAAAGAAGCCCCCAGGTATAATGAGTGCGGGTAGCACATCAAGTGTGTGCGATCAATGCGCAAATAGGCCCTCAAGGGTTTTTATGAAAAAGGTGAGAGAAGAGAGAGAAACAAAAGACAGCTGAATTGTGAAAAAGGTGGACGGAGGAAGGAGACGAACTCTTAGTCCGCCACTAGGCGTAGAATCTTCGGAGGCGGACTGCGTTCCATGGGTTCGGCTCGAGTCGGTTGTCCGATGCATTCTGCAGACGGTATGCTCTGCCGGTCAGGACTTGGTCGATGATGAAGGGACCTTCCCATTTGGGCTTGAGCTTGTCGTTTTTCTTGTCCGGCAGGCGTAGAACTAGTTCGTCAACATTGTAAGTTTTAGCCCGTACTTCTCTGCTTTGATATCTTCGAGCCTGCTGCTGATAAAATGCGGAACGGGCCTTTGCCACATTGCGTTCCTCCTCCAATGCGTCCAAGCTGTCCTGCCGATCCAGCTCGGCTTCTCTTTCTTCATACATGCACACTCGAGGTGAGTCATGAATTATGTCGCAGGGCAAAACTGCCTCTGCGCCGTATACCATAAAGAATGGTGTGAATCCGGTAGTACGGTTTGGCGTGGTCCGCAGCCCCCAGAGTACGGAGTCAAGCTCCTCTACCCAGTGCATGTTGGATTCCGTAAGGGACCGCACTAGTCTGGGCTTAATGCCGCTCATTATCAGACCATTTGCTCGCTCAACTTGACCGTTGGTTTGAGGATGATAGACTAAAGCGTAATCGAGCTTAATGCCCATATTTTTGCACCAGAGTTTGACCTCGTCGGCCGTGAAGTTCGTGCCGTTATCGGTAATGATGCTAGGGGGAACACCATAACGGTGTACTACCCCGGATATGAAGTCTATCACTGGTCCGGATTCTGCCGTTTTAACTGGCTTGGCCTCTATCCATTTGGTGAATTTGTCCACCATGACCAATGGGTACTTTTGCTTGTGGGTTCCCCCTTTAAGGGGTCCAACAATGTCAAGCCCCCAGACCGCGAACGGCTAGGTAATGGGTATAGTTTTGACGGCGGTGGGTGGCATATGGCTCTGATTAGCAAAGAGCTGACAATCGACACATCTTTGGACTAAGTCCTTAGCATCTGCCCGGGCCGTCGGCCAATAAAATCCTGTACGGAAGGCCTTACCTACAAGGGCCCAGGCTGCAGCGTGGTGTCCACCTAGTCCGGCGTGAATTTCAGCCAGAAGATTTCACCCTTCCACTTCGGAGATGCACCTTTGAAGGACTCTGGTTGTGCTTTTCTTATAAAGTTCTCCCTCGTGGACCTTATAGGCTTTAGATCGCCAAACTATGCAGCGGGCCTCATTTTGGTCTTCGGGGAGTTCCTGCCTAATTAAGCAGGCTAGGAATGGTTCTGTCCACGGGGCAATTACCGCCATTATTTCGTGGGCTGAAGATGTTATTTCATCGGCTAAACCGCCGATTATGTCAGATTGTTCTGTGTTGGGTGGCGCGGTTGTTTCTGGGTTCTTATTTCCGGACTCCTCTTCCCATAGTACGAATGGCTTAAAGAGCCATTCCAGGAAAATGTTTGGAGGGACAGCGTCGTGTTTCGCGCCGATGCGTGCCAACACGTCGGCTGCTTGGTTATTATCCCGGGCTACGTGGTGGAATTCGAGTCCTTCGAACCGAGCTGACATTTTTAGGACAGCGTTACGATAGGCTGCCATTTTCGGATCCTTGGCGTCAAAGTCTCCATTTACTTGGGATATTGCAAGGTTTGAATCCCCGCGCACCTCTAGGCATTGGATACCCATGGAGATTGCCATCCGGAGACCATGTAGGAGGGCCTCGTATTCGGCTGCATTGTTGGAGTCCGTGTACATTATTTGAAGTACGTATTGGACTATGTCTCCGGTTGGGGACGTTAGTACGACGCCAGCCCCCAATCCGGCCAACATTTTGGAGCCGTCGAAATGCATAATCCAATTGGAGTATGCGCCGTACTCTTTAGGGAGTTCGGCTTCGGTCCATTCAGCGACGAAGTCAGCCAAGACTTACGACTTTATAGCTCGCCGAGGTTTATAAGTTATATCGAATGGTAAGAGCTCAATGGCCCATTTTGCAATCCTGCCCGTCGCGTCGCGGTTGTTTATAATGTCGTTGAGGGGCACTTCGGAGGCCACTGTTATCGAACACTCTTGAAAGTAGTGTCGAAGCTTCCGGGATGCCATGAACACCGCGTACGCTACATTTTGATAATGCGGGTACCAGGATTTGCAGGGAGTTAAGACAGTTGATACGTAGTACAATGGTTTTTGAAGAGGGAATTTATGCCCTTCAGTTTCTCGTTCGACGACGAGCACCGTGCTTACAACTTGATGTGTTGCCGCGATATATAACAACATTGGTTCGCCCAGGTTAGGTGCAGCCAGGACCGGATTTGTTGCCAATATGGCTTTTATTTCTTTGAATCCGGCAGTGGCAGCATCCGTCCACTCGAAGTGTTCGGTGCGCCTGAGGAGGCGATAGAGGGGCAATGCCTTTTCTCCCAAACGGGAGATGAAGCGGCCACGCATCCAGCCAATTTTTGTATTTGTTTGAGGTCTTTTGGAATATCCAGCTAAGACAGAGCTCGGATCTTGGCTGGGTTTGCTTCAATTCCTCTACCGGATATAATGAAGCCCAGGAGCTTTCCGGCTGGTACGCCGAAAACGCATTTTTCCGGATTCAGCTTAATGTCATATGCTCGGAGGTTGTCGAATGTGAGCCTCAAATCGTCTACTAGAGTTTCGACGTGTTTGGTTTTGACGACTACGTCGTCTACGTATGCCTCTACTGTTTTGCCGATCTGGGTAGCCAGACATGTCTGAATCATGCACTGATATGTTGCGCCGGTGTTTTTGAGTCCGAAGGGCATCGTGTTGAAGCAGAATGGTCCATATGGAGTAATGAATGCCGTTGCGGCTTGGTCCGCCTCCGCCATCTTGATTTGATGGTAGCCGGAGTATGCGTCAAGGAAGCACAATGAATCGTGCCCTACAGTAGCATCGATTATTTGGTCGATGCGTGTGGCGACCGGTTTTCCGGGTAATCAAATTCCAGAAAATGGCCGTCGTGCTCATCAGCCCCAGGATAACTGTTAGCTGATGAGGCACCAACTTGATATAGAAATTCCAAGCTAAATACAAAATATGTAGTACAAGACCATTCTGGCCTGTGAGTACAACAAATGGTTTCTAGTGATTGATGGCGGAAGCGGGTTGTGAAACATCAGTGTCTATGGGACTCCATTTCCCACGGGAACAGCTGACCAGGTTAATTCCTATCTTCACGAGGCTACTATCTCCATTGTGTGGGTTCCGGGGCTATTAACACGGTCGCTCCTTTCCGCGCAAGAAATCTGGCCAAGACAATAGCCAGGGACAAGCCAGTGAGTACTTTGAATGTACTCGCAAACATTATGAACACTGGTATAATATAACAACAATGTGCTGAAAATATTTTTATACCCATGACGTCAGTCACAAAAGATAAATATAACTCTGATGTGTGTAAGCATGTAATATATGAATATGCAATGTCATAAAATTATTAGAAATTATGAAATAAATAACAAGCATCCCACAGTCGGGCGTCTGAGCGACACCACATAAAAGGCTTTAAAAGAAATGCCACAGTCGGGCATCTGAGCGACACCACATAAAGGGCTTTAAAAGAAATGCCACAGTCGGGCGTCTGAGCGACACCACATAAAGGGCTTTAAAAGAAATGCCACAATCGGGCCTCTGAGCGACACCACATAAAGGGCTTTAAAAGAATGCCACAGTCGGGCGTCTGAGCGACACCACATAAAGGGCTTTAAAAGAAATGCCACAGTCGGGCGTCTGAGCGACACCACATAAAGGGCTTTAAAAGAAATGCCACAGTCGGGCGTCTGAGCGACACCACATAAAGGGCTTTAAAATAAATGCCACAGTCGGGCGTCTAAGCGACACCACATAAAGTGCTTTAAAAGAAATGCCACAGTCGGGCATCTGAGCGACACCACATAAAGGGCTTTAAAAGAAATGCCACAGTCGGGCGTCTGAGCGACACCACATAAAGGGCTTTAAAAGAAACAATCATAGTGAATATCCTGGAGGTAGAACCATCCCAGAGATACTCGATGATAACAATAATATCACGGTTTAGTCAACAATAATAATAATCATAATTATCACAAGTCACACGTAGTAATTTCCGTTCTGGTTTAACAGTTTCACCTCCGAAGACCGACACTAAGACCGACACTTGACCCATCCCAGACTGTAATCCTTAACCATGGACACGGCTATTCGAATAGGTTTAATCTCTACAGAGGGTGTACTCTTTACCCACGAGTAACGAATTTCTTTAGTCCATCGGGACTAATTCCGTCTACGGTCTTTTAGTTGAAAACACACCTAACTTGCACACACCAGCTTAACTCACACGTGTCTGGAATCACCCACGACACCTGTCAAGCAAACTCTAAGTGGGGAGGCTACAACCTCGCGTAGCATGGGATCAAATTTATATCGCGCGCTCTAAGGGGTGGCCTCCCCTCTCGGTCCCAACCGGAAACACCCATGCCCCCGGACCAGGTGGCCTGCCTACCAGCTACAACCGGTATCTTCCACCATGGCCTCTCTGTACGGTGTGTGCCAGAAAGAGGTTGACAACTTACTGAACCGTACTCTACTTGTTGTAGAGACGAGTGGTAGTACGAAACAAGTATGGGAGTTACTGGAACAAGACTCGATCTATGGTCGACTCAGGAGGTCTATAGTTTCCTGCATAACATGTATAACAAATATATTTCAACCAATACAATCGACACTCATTATATCTTACCATGCCATACCGGACATAACCGTCCTGACGGAGACCGGCGACAAACTCATGCCTACCCAAGGCAGAGGTTTTCCCGGGTTCCTACCGGTATGCATGCAAGGCACATGAGGATGATTATCATCACAAGTGTGTTCATTTCCAACAGCATGGAAATCAATAACATGCACCCATGCATATGATCATATCACATGAAATAACAATTTTCTCCAAAGTGAGGTGATGTTATAAACGTGTCATCGAACACATAAAAATATTATGCCGGGGTTCAGAATGCTTGCCTTCAGGTCACGGGAAGGCAGGGTGCATTTCAAACTCTTGAAACATTTCTCCTCTCTTCAAAAATCCTATTTTAGCAATATAAATGAATTAACACACAAAATAAAAACAGCACAAAAAGTTGTTCTGAATTTTTTTCAAATAAATCTTAAAATAAACTAGACAATATTTGAGATAGGTAGGAAAAATAATCAATTAATTTGGAGTTATCCTTAAAAAGATATAACCAGTCAAAGTTCTGGTCAAAATCTGTTTTTAAAATAAAATCAGAAAAGAAAACGGTTCGAGCGGGATTACGCTTTCGCACAGAGGAGACGTACTTGGGCCTTTACGCCTCCACTTATCCAGCGTGGACGCATGGGGTGTCACTGACAGTGGGTCCTAGGTGGCCCACTAGTCAGGTTTGACTAGTCCGCCTTCCTTCTTCGCCCTCTGTCCCGAGCGGAGGCGGGACTCCGGCGACCGTCACCGGCGAACGGCGGGTCCTTGTGGGGAGCTGAGGGTGGGGGTGGATCCGTGGGTCAAGGGTGATCTTTCCGGTGGTTGCAGGGTTGTCAGAGGTGGAGGGATTCACCGGCGGCGAGCTCCGCGGCGGAGAAAGGCTTAGGTGGCGAAGTGATTTTGTGGCGGCGATGGCTCCCGATCAAAATCAAGTAGTGGGAATGGTTCACGGGAGGAAGAGGGAGTTCTTGGTGAAGAGAACGGAGAGGGGGAAGCTCTGGTGGCGCCAGAAGGGCTGGGGCAATGGCAGCGGCTGCGGTTGCCGGAGATGGGGAAGAAGGCCTCCCCGGGTCGTTTGGCTGCCAAAGGGGGCCCTAGGGAGATGGCTTGAGGTCGCCTGCGTGCGGAGACGAGCTAGGGCTCCTTATATAGGCGAGGCAAGGCGGTTCCGTGGTGGCCGTCGATAAATTCTCTGGCGGACCGCCTCTCTATAGCTAGGGCGACGTGGCGGCGACGTGCACTAGGTGATGAGGCTGCGGATCAGCTGGAGATGTTCAAGGGGGCAGCTGGCGAGTGCTGGGAGCTTGGGCGGCACCGACCGCGGCACGGCGTGCTGCGGACGCCGGTGTGCCGCCAAAATTGCTCTGGCGGGGGCGCTGTTGGCTGCCAGGGCGGCTTGGCGCGTTGCTGCGAGGAGGGTGGTGCGTGGCGTGGCGCTGCAGAGCGGGCCAAAATCCAGGGGGGCCAGCGTGTCGGCTCGGGCGCGCGGCTGCAATTGGCGCGCTCTGGGCGTGCCCAATGCATGCCCACCAGCTGCTCGGCGAAATGCCATGGTCTATTAGGTGGCTTGGTTGGAGTTGGGAATTAGCAGTTCTAGGCTAGGGCTTGCAAGGAGATTAGTGGACAAGCTTGATGGGTCAGAGGATCAGGTTCACATTGCTAACTAAATTCCATGCCAAATCTGACCATGCGCACAGGGTGTTTGACAAAATGCCAGAGGCATCTAGGCAGGTCTTGGAGGGGCCAATTATTCCAGATCAGTGTCTCTTTGGAGGCACAAGAGGGTGGTGAGGTTAGTTGGTGGAAAGAACAAACTTGCTAGTGCAAGTTTTGCAGAACTACAAATCTGGACAGGATGTGAATGGCATTATTTCATGAACCAAAAATATGCCAATGGTTGCATGCTCCTGGACTTAGGAGTTTAGCATGGAGGACTACAAGTAGGAGAAAGAATCAAGGGCTAAAGAGCAAGCAAAAATATGGTTGCTGTACAAACCATCATGTTGGACCAGAATGAAGATGAGGTTGTTTCACTCAAAATTTTCAAAGAACAACCCTGGATTTTTGCATATAATGGAATGATATGCTCCTACTGACATCCCAAAATTTTGGTGGAAGCTAGAAACAAATATTTAAAAGGGTTGTAGTGCAAAACTGCCCACTGGACTAGAGAAGGAAAACAAGTGTAGCACTCAAAATCTGCAATGAATTAAATATATTATTGCACAAAAGTGATTTAGAGACATCACATGACATCTCCAAATTTTGGTTAGATTTTTAGGTAAATCTATCAACTGGTTGTAGTACAAAAAGAGCTCCAAAACTCAAAACAAGTCATTTAATGAATAATGCTCAGGGTGAAATAATTTTATAAATAAATCTCCTGATTGAGAGTTGTTTTTAATGAGAGGGCATATAAGTCCAATATGTTTTGGAAGGATCCACTTGGGAAAAACTCCTTAATATTAAAAGAAAAGTTTTGAAATCAACAGAGATATTCTTGCAGGCAAAAATTTTAAACTCTTGGCAAAATTTTAATAACTAAAACCTGGTTAAATTTTTGGGGTGTTACAATTACTACCCCCCTTAAGAAAAAATCTCGTCCCCAAGATTTGCTAAGAGCTGCTGTGAAAAACAAATACTCCATATGTGTTCGAGCGGTTGTGAGTCTGCTGCCGTCGTGCTGCGTGAATAAAAATAATCCATGCCGTGAGAGGATAAAAGATGTAGCAATTCTGGAAAAAGAAATCTCATTCCAGGATTTTCGCGGTTACACAAGTTATTCACGAAGACAACCACTCACATAAGTAGAAACTAAATACTCGACTCGTCGCACAAATTTGAGGTACCACGCATAAGATACAACGTAATAATAAATGCTGAAATAATAAACACAGCAGTGACATCTAAAATGAGAAAGGTAACTGGACAGGGTCTTGAGAAAAAGTCTCTGGCAATGGAATACACTCCTCTTCTATCGGAGGAAGTGGATTGACCCGTCGATGTATGAGTCTCTCCGGGTCGGGCCTCAGTGGTCTGCCGATGGCTCTGAGGATTCAAATCAGTGAGACTCTGGAGATAATCCATCACTCGCTGGTTCAAATGCTCTTGAGCGATGATGTACTGGATAAGGTTGGCTAGCACTGGGTCTCTCTCAATCCGTCCACCGGGAAAAGATGTCACTCCTCCGGGTGTTGCACGGCTCGGAAAATAATAATATCCTCGTTCGCAGGCATAAGGTACTGCGGATCGAAGATGAGCAATTGCTTCGTTCGCAGCAGCTTCTATGGCCAAGCATGGGGTCGGCATAGATTTCCCTATGAAGGAAACCTCTGTTGGATCTTGGTTGGGGTCTACAGGAGGAATGTGTACTGCTGCCCAATATTCCGAGGTGGAAGGGGTGATTCTTGATTTGAATAGCTCGTACTGGGGTGGCTGGGTAGAACCCATGGTACTGCAGGTAAAATCCCACAATATTTTGACAAAGCTACCTGGGGTTGCATCTGGGGTTCTCCGATAAATACTAGGGCTCGGCATGGCAAGAAATGGTTGTGAGAGTGGTGCACGAGGTGAGGGTTGCTGGGTAAGGTCACATGGTGGAAGGTAATAAATTTGCCAGTTTAGCTCCAACGGTCGAGTCAGTGTCAGAGATACACATTTCTCATAAAGAGACGTGTTACTGTGGTTGTCGTCAAGGTTGATTTTGGTAGCCGTGCCCGGAAAAATATGCAACTATGCGCTGACCAAATATGTGTCAGGACCCCGACTCAATGCCACATCGATCTAGCATGTAACACCTCATATCACTTTGCGGCCTCACGCACGGTATTCCCACGGGTATTCCCACGTATATGATAGTGTCACCAGCATCCATATGATAAGGAGCCCGGGCTGACATGGCTAGTCGTAAACCCAAAGTAGCACAAACTTACTAGGACAGGCATCCATGACCCAGCATCGAACATGTCGGTCATCAGCGAGTGAATCAAGGCTGTAGCACTGGGCTAGCAGGACTCCGGTGAACCGGGCTGTAGCGGGCTAACAGGACTCCGGTATTCATCGCGTGACATTTCCCCGAAGGGACAGACACAGGAACGAAGAAGGACACATGCCGGCCAGCCTAAGTGTTCCGGAGCAGTAGCAAGCTACCATGGCTCAGTGGAAACACTAGGAGACATTTCCCGGTAAGAGAGGCTACTAAAGATAAACAACTAGATAGTCAGATCCCACACATACCAAGCATTTCAATAACATACACACAATATGCTCAATATGTGCAAATACAACATGGCATCACAACATGACTCTACAACTCAAGTATTTATTCAATAGGCTCCGAGGAGAGAGATATTACAAACATGGGTCTCACGACCCAACATTCAGAGCATACATGTCAATGCACAAGCGGAAGCTTAACATGTCTGGGTACAGACATCTACAAATGAAAAAGGCTGAGAAGCCTGACTATCTACCAGATCCTGCCGAGGGCACAAGATTGTAGCTGAGGTAACAAGCTAAACGTCGAAGTCCACGTGGAACTACTAGTGAGACTGAAGTCTCTCTGCAAAAACATAAAATAGGCAAACATGAGTACAAATGTACCCAGCAAGACTTACATCAGATCTATCTACATATGCATCATTGTCAACAAAGGGGATGGTGGGGTTTAACTGCAGCAAGCCAGCTTTGACTCGGTGGCTATCCTGAACTACGACTGCAAGTAACTCTTTTGAGGTGGCGCACACGAGTCCACATATTCACCATATCAATACACCACTATCGATCCGCTCCCGTCTCCCTACGAGAATGCCATCCATAGCACTCACGCTTATCTTGCGTATTTTAGAATATCCACTTTCACTTGTCTATGAACTGTACAGGCAACCCAGAAGTCCTTTTCCGCGGACACGGCTATTCGAATAGATAATGTTAACCCTGCAGGGGTGTACTTCTTCACACACGCTCTCGCCATTTACCGCCATGTACACCTCGTGTATCTCGGCAACCTTCAAGCGGAAGCCTGGCGAGGGAGTCGGCCACGACCTGACTAACCACACAAGTCTCTAGTCCAGGTTTATCGCCTATTCGGGTTCCATCCGCAAGGAGATCCGGCCGGGGTGTCGCTCACGGCCCCAAACGATGTGTGCAGGGTTCCCAAGCCCACCTCGACGGGTGTATCTACACTTGGTACACCGTGCCACGGTGCCTAGTCTATCCCAAGCCCACCTGTACCGGGTGCCACTTGGTAGACTACTAACACTACCTACAAACACCAGAAACTAGTTGCAACTCCTGGACAGAGATCAGGTTGATTAATAAGTCGAGAGAGCTTGGAGCGCCCGGAGCCCAATGTGTGGTAGTAACTGTTCATGGATCACAAACACAGAACTCAGTTCCTGAGGAAGGCTACAATGAGACAACCCACCATGTACTCCTACATGGCCTCTCACTGCTACCTTTACCAAATCGTGTTCACACACTTAGCTATCAACAGTAGGACATGTTCACACACCTCTGATTCATTCCAGATGAATCAGACCTGACTCAACTCTAAGCAGTAGCAGGCATGACAAACAAGCATGAATGAGTAGGCACAACAGGGCTCAAACAACTCCTACTCATGCTAGTGGGTTTCATCTATTTACTGTGGCAATGACAGGTCATGCAGAGGATAAAGGGGTTCAGCTACCGCAGCACATAACAGTTGAAACGTTGTTGTCCTAATGTAGTAAAAGAGAGCAGGAGCGAGAGAGTGGGATTGTATCGGAATGAACAAGGGGGTTTTGCTTGCCTGGCACTTCTGAAGATGATATAGCTCTTCATCGGTGTCATTGAACTCATTGTCGAAACCACGTCTATCGAGAGGGGACAAACACCGGCAACAGAGAAGAAATACAATCAATGCAATGCACAATATGATGCATGATATGACATGGCAAAAATGAGTGTGTTTTGGCTAATGCAACTTAGAACAGATTAAATGAAGTTGGTTTGAACCAAGGGTTCAAATTCAAACTCCATATGTGGATATTTAAATGCCATTATATGATTTGTCCTAAACAGTAGTCATAAGTTGTTCTAACATGCATGAAAACGGTACAGATGGATAGATTGGATTTTTCTGATCATTTTTCATATATAAATTATTTTATTTGGAGTTACGGTTGAATTTATATGATTTTTAGAAGTTTTGAACATTTTCTGGAATTTCCTGAATAAGAATAAATCCAGTAAATGATTTACTGCGTCAGCCTGATGTCAGTGTGACGTCATCGGTCAACTGAGACGGTCCAGGTCAACCCTGACCTATAGGTCCCATCTGTCAGTGTCAGTTAAACTAACTAAGTTTAGTTAGCGTTAAACTAATACTAACCTAGCTTGTTAATTAGTGCTAACTAGAGTAATTAGTCAGGCGGGGCCCGCAAGTCAGTGAGAGAGAGGGGTCAAACCCCTGGACAGACGGGATCAAACCTCGCCGGTCAAAGCGGTCAACCCGCCGGCGTTTAGCCGCCGGCGAGGCCGGACGCGGCGGGAACCACCTACAGGGGCTCTTTTGGCGCGCAGGGAGCAGCTACGGGAAGAGGGTGGAGTAGCGCATCCAACGATGGCGGTGGCGGAGGCTGGGGTGGCCGGAGTTGTCCCCGGCATCGACCCTGGCGGTCGCCGGAGCTCGAGTGAGTTCGGGGTCGATGCTACGGTGATCGGGGATGCTCGTGCGGGGCACCTATGTGCTCTACGTAGCGCGGGAAGGGAGTTGAGCACGACGGCCGGACCGCTAGGTGGCCGGAGGCTCGTCAGCGGCGGTCACAGGCGGCGGCGCGTGCGGGCGAGCAAGGTGCGGCGGCTATGGTGCACGAGAGCGAGAACGGAGAGGGGGAAAAGGTTCGGTGGCTCACGGCGGTTGCAGCAGACGTCAAAGCGGGCTCGGGGAAGGCCGGACGGCGACGAGTCGACGATGGGGATCCGCGGCGGCCGACGACGAAGAAGAGGTCGGTGACGGCGTTTTGAGGCGTCCGGCGTCGAGTGAGTCGACGGGGAGGACGAGGGCGTCGAGGCAGAGGCCATGGACACGTCGGCGAGGCGAGGGAGGGCCTGTGGCCGCGGTGGTTCTAGTCGGCGGCGATGGCTGCGCTCGGGTTCGGGCGAGAGAGAGGGAGCAGAGGGGAGGAGGGGGTCCAGAGAGAGAGAGAGGGGCGGTCAGGGGGGTGTCGTGGCTTCTCCCAGAGGTGTCCGGGCAAGCAGGCAGAGAGGAGGTGGCCAGGGCGCGTGCCTGCGCGCGGAGACCACGCGCGCGCGTCCTCCTGGCAGGAGCTCGAGGACGGTGGCGCTGGTGGGCTGGGCTGGCCAACTGGCCAGCCAGGTAGGTTTGGGCCGGGTGGGCTGCCAGGTACAGGTAAGCTGGTCCAGGTTAGTTTCCTTTTTTTTACATTTCTGTTTCTGTTTTCTAATATTTCAACTCTGTTTTGATTTGATTCACAGCCCAAATCATTTAGTAGCTTCTGAAAATATTTATGTGGCTTGCTACAATATATTCAAAGCCACTCACAGGTTTTTTCAGAATTGTTGGACTTGCAATTCTTTTATAGAAGATTTAAATCGAACTCAAATATTTATTGATTTAAATCCAAATAGCCAGAATAATTCCTCAAAAATGTTCCATATTTTTGGTTTGGACCAAAACCCTTGCCAAAGATATTAAACATCATTGAAGAGCATTTTGGAAACATTGGATGCATTTTCCAGGGTTATTTGCCCTTCTTTTATTTAAATATTTTGAGGCTTTCAAATTTCCTCAATTCAGGTTTTAAAGATTTAAACATGATGCAAGCAAGATGCAAACACTAGGCAGCACCAGAAGCTAGGGATGTGACAACTCACCCCCACTAAGCAAAAATCTCGTCCCGAGATTCAAGCGTAGGGTAAGATGAAGGGGGAACGCAAACTAACACAATCTTCACGATCCAGGTTGCACTTCATAGGGGTGTTGATTTGATCACCATCTTTGGCTCGATGTCTTCCTCTGAGAACTCCAACTAACATGACAAGAAGAGGAAAGGAAAACTCCAGAAGAATCGATCTTCTCGAAGACCGAACAACTCAGGATCAACTCATGGGATGAGACATAGCAACATCTCCCAAGCTGAGACACGAAGCATACATCTAGAGGGATGGAGTGGAATAGATGACGAGGGTTCACTAGGTAGACAACAATTCCACACTCAAGAAGGTGGTGAACGATTGTCAACATAGCGAGGAGTTGAGTTGCCATGATACCATAACGGGGCACCTTAGGGAAGGTGACTTGTAGGAATATCCTCTTAAGTGGCAAAAAGAATTACCTTTGATTCAGAGATCATTAAGACTCTCTATACCAGCCTAGGGCAAACCTCGAGCGATCGTTTGGAGGGGTTCGGTAGAATGGCATACTCGGATTAGAATGGATGGTGTGAATTACCTTGTTGAAAACAACACAAGGGATGATTTTAGTAACCGGGGAGAAGCTCGACAGTAGAGAGTGAGTTCACTGTTTGAAAAGCTATAGCATAACCGAGGAAACTGAGAGCAATCCCAGTTAGTGCCGATGATAACACCTAGCGCTTGCGCGTGCTCTCAAGAACTTGAGCATTTCCATATTCATCAAGGTTTTACCAATATCCGTGTCAAGGATCCTGGCAACACAACGTACTACCATGATGAATACCGGTGGAAGATGCAGATGCAAAGGAAGATAACACCTTCTCAGACTTCACCTTGTCGAGGCCAAGGAAAACAAAATCTGGGTGATCGACCGAGAGACATTTAGCACTCCGCTTCGAATGTTCTCCTTGATATGCTAGCGTATCCCATTCATTGAAATGGTTTGGTATCTAGAACATCAAGTAAAAGGTCGAACTTCGGGAGCACAAAAATCCATAAGGAACAACTACTGGAATAAGTTCTACGAGATCCTTATGGGGAGGTGGCCAACTTCCTCAAACAAGATACTACAATAATAGGTCTTCCGGTTGGGTGTGTTGGCCACGACATCCATTTTACCGGGTTATAGAAAGACCAATATTATAGTTCTTGGGACACGTTCCAACCATCATATCTGCCTGAGATTCAGATCTGGTTGATGTTAGAATATTCCAGACTCATCACTTCTAGAAAAAAAATGAAAGTTTGCAACACAAATCGACTAGATGGCATTGCATGATTCTCGGGGAATAAACTATGATAGCAAGCTCCAAAACATGAGCTGGTTCTGCTACATACATGTGAACACACTGTCCTAGACAAGCATGTCCACATGGTAGTCCTACAATAAAACACTACCGAGTTCTGATTAGGAACCATCATTGCGGAGAGTGAAGTCCTGCGCACGTACCTTTGGGTCCTTAAGGATTAGCACTTTAAGAACTTCTTTTCCTTGAACAAAACAATCAGTGGCTTGGTGTGCTAGGGATTCATATAGAATGAAGGTTGCAAGTCTCCAGACCATAGAATACTTCGCACGTATGCATGGCTGAATTGGGACGATTCCAGAGGAAGCGAAACAAACTTTCTCGAATTCACGGCGGCAACTTGCATCAAATGCACATGAACTGGAGGAAGTCACTTCTTACATCCGAACATATGCTTCATGATCTAGCATGAAGAAATGCTTTCAAAAGTTTCCAACACTAGCTTAATGTTCAACAAAATTATGGAGAAGACAAGGATGTTGTCGATGGGCTCAACAACAATTCATCCAGATTCCCATGGAGATGGAATTCCATAACTATGTGAACAAGGTGATAGTATTGGTCAGACCCAAAAGACATAATGGTGTATGCTCGAGGAATCAACCACGAGTAAGACAACATTACAAACATCGTTGGTTCTGATTTGATTTGAGGATAGCCCACACTCAAATCAAAGTTTTGGTTAGGATGATAGGTCCAGCAATTGATCGCGAGGATCAATCAACGAAGATATCATCTTTCTTCAACACACATACAAGATATCCCTTAGAATGAACTAAGTCGGACAAGCTTTCATCTTCCAACTCTCCAAGTTGTTGTTTAGCTTAACCAACTAGCTCAGGGGTATCCAACACAGATTCTTGGAGAAGGGGGTGGTTACAAGGAACCAACTTGATCACAAACTCAACATAGCGGTCAGGTGACAACCTGGTGATACCTCCGAGAAGATATTCGGAAAATTACGAACCACCGATATGTTACTAAGCTCGAGAACAATCTTGCTTTTCAGGGCAAGACGATATGATCAAATAAGCGAGGGATTGGCACAATCCTAACTCATTGATCGAAGAGTGCACCAGGAAATAAGGACTAGGTAGCACGATCTATCTTAGAATGATGATTCAAAACCAACACGCTAAGAATGAAATTATTGTCCATTAATCTACCAAGCAACACAGTTGCTAGGAGTATAGATTTCATACATCACGATTCACTGGTCGGCGTTCCGGTTATAATAACACGAAAACCAAGGAATGAATATCGATGGCGAGAAGTATCACTGTATCAAGAGTTCATCGGATGGTGTGCAATTCCCATGATAATCTTAATATAAAGATGGTAATACTCGAAGGTAGAACAGAACAAAAGCTGGATTAGTATTTGATCTACGGAACACAACTGCTTTGACCCAATCCTAGATATGGATGAGGTACTGGAGTTTGTTTCTCCTAGTCACCCAGAATAGAATGGCTTGACGGACCACAAGAGTAATAGGCATTGATGAACGAATGCACGCATACTCTTGACTATCAATTGATAGATGAGGGTCAGAAGACAACTAAAGAGGGACAACTCAAAGGAACATATGATTTTCTGAGTTATGGATGCATGGACTAGCATGTCGAACGAATTCAACATATTTCTTCCGGATAACCCATGCAGAAAGGTAGAACTGGCAGAGTCACAATATAGAATTGAGAACTCATCAGGAGCACTCTGATTGTGATCTTTTGATCAGCGAGGAACTTCTGCCATAAGTAGTTCATGGTATTTGGAAGAACGATATACCATGAACCTCGAGAACTATCGCAAGGTTACTAATAACCTAAAGGAACTATCAAACACTATCAACATGAAGTAAGTAGGGTGAATCTCAGGTTCAAAAACCCAGGAATAGAAAGCCTACTAACTAAATGGCATCACGGGATGCTTTCGGGAATGACGGCCAGATTCATCACACTGGGAACACAAAACATTGCTAAATTCTCGAGGACACCTAGGGTCATAATACTAACTCTGACATACACGCCAAGGCAACGGAGTACCTCAACACACCGGTTAGTGTGCTTAATCTGGCCGAAAAATACAACGGAAACAAGGAGGAAAGATTTGCAAGTGCATCAGACTATTTAGAAACCTGGGATGACTCGGACAGCATAACGGCTGTAAATGCTCAAAATGATTTGAGACATCCTGCAAAATGGTGGCATAACCACTCAACAACATCATATCAAGGTTCCGAGGCCAACTATGAACATACAGAAGTAATAGAAACTGAACTGTGGCTTAAATCCAACAATCTTGCAGGTCTACAGATTAGTAACACGTGATCCTGATAGAAAGATGAGAAGCCTAGTCCTTAATCCCCGTAGAAAACAAGAGGTTGACTCAGATCAGAAGGGCATAAGGTAAAGGAGTAAAAAGAGCCTTACATTCCATCCCACAATCAATTCCCCTACATATAACTAAAGCATTTCTAGACTCAACTTCGACCAGTTTGGCTTGGTAATCCTACAGGCAGTCAAGCTCTGATACCAAAGCTGTCAGGACCCCGACTCAATGCCACATCGATCTAGCATGTAACACCTCATATCACTTTGCGGCCTCACGCACGGTATTCCCACGGGTGTCGCCTTACCTTTGCCCGGGACCGTTTGCGCCTTTTGGCACACGTATATGATAGTGTCGCTAGCATCCATATGATAAGGAGCCCGGGCTGACATGGCTAGTCGTAAACCCAAAGTGGCACAAACTTACTGGGACAGGCATCCATAACCCAGCATCGAACATGTCGGTCATCAGCGAGTGAATCCAGGCTGTAGCACTGGGCTAGCAGGACTCCGGTGAACCGGGCCGTAGCGGGCTAACAGGACTCCGGTATTCATCGCATGACATTTCCCCGAAGGGACAGACACAGGAACGAAGAAGGACACATGTCGGCCAGCCTAAGTGTTCCGGAGCAGTAGCAAGCTACCATGGCTCAGTGGAAACACTAGGAGACATTTCCCGGTAAGAGAGGCCACTAAAGATAAACAACTAGATAGTCAGATCCCACACATACCAAGCATTTCAATAACATACACACAATATGCTCAATATGTGCAAATACAACATGGCATCACAACATGACTCTACAACTCAAGTATTTATTCAATAGGCTCCGAGGAGCAAGATATTACAAACATGGGTCTCACGACCCAACATTCAGAGCATACAAGTCAATGCACAAGCGGAAGCTTAACATGTCTGGGTACAGACATTTACAAATGAAAAAGGCTAAGAAGCCTGACTATCTACCAGATCCTGCCGAGGGCACAAGATCGTAGCTGAGGTAACAAGCTAAACGTCGAAGTCCACGTGGAACTACTAGTGAGACTGAAGTCTCTCTGCAAAAACATAAAATAGGCAAACCTGAGTACAAATGTACCCAGAAAGACTTACATCAGATCTATCTACATATGCATCATTGTCAACAAAGGGGATGGTGGGGTTTAACTGCAGCAAGCCAACTTTGACTCGGTGGCTATCCTGAACTACGACTGCAAGTAACTCTTTTAAGGTGGCGCACACGAGTCCGCATATTCACCATATCAATACACCACTATGGATCCGCTCCCGTCTCCCTACGAGAATGCCATCCATAGCACTCACGCTTATCTTGCGTATTTTAGAGTATCCACTTTCACTTGTCTATGAACTGTACAGGCAACCCAGAAGTCTCTAGTCCAGGTTTATCGCCTATTCGGGTTCCATCCGCAAGGAGATCCGGCCGGGGTGTCGCTCACGGCCCCAAACGATGTGTGTAGGGTTCCCAAGCCCACCTCGATGGGTGGATCTACGCTTGGTACACCGTGCCATGGTGCCTAGTTTGTCCCAAGGCCACCTGTACCGGGTGCCACTTGGTAGACTACTAACACTACCTACAAACACCAGAAACTAGTTGCAACTCCTGGACAGAGATCAGGTTGATTAATAAGTCGAGAGAGCTTGGAGCGCCCGGAGCCCAATGTGTGGTAGTAACTGTTCATGGATCACAAACACAGAACTCAGTTCCTGAGGACGGCTACAATGAGACAACCCACCATGTACTCCTACATGGCCTCTCACCGCTACCTTTACCAAATCGTGTTCACACACTTAGCTCTCAACAGTAGGACATGTTCACACACCTCTGATTCATCCCAGATGAATCAGACCTGACTCAACTCTAAGCAGTAGCAAGCATGACAAACAAGCATGAATGAGTAGGTACAACAGGGCTCAAACAACTCCTACTCATGCTAGTGGGTTTCATCTATTTACTGTGGCAATGACAGGTCATGCAGAGGATAAAGGGGTTTAGCTACCGCAGCACATAACAGTTCAAACGTTGTTGTCCTAATGCAGTAAAAGGGAGCAGGAGCGAGAGAGTGGGATTGTATCGGAATGAACAAGGGGGTTTTGCTTGTCTGGCACTTCTGAAGATGATATAGCTCTTCATCGGTGTCATCGAACTCATCGTCGAAACCACGTCTATCGAGAGGGGACAAACACCGGCAACAGAGAAGAAATACAATCAATGCAATGCACAATATGATGCATGATATGACATGGCAAAAATGAGTGTGTTTTGGCTAATGCAACTTAGAACAGATTAAATGAAGTTAGTTTGAACCAAGGGTTCAAATTCAAACTCCATATGTGGATATTTAAATGCCATTATATGATTTGTCCTAAACAGTAGTCATAAGTTGTTCTAACATGCATGAAAACGGTACAGATGGATAGATTGGATTTTTCTGATCATTTTTCATATATAAATTATTTTATTTGGAGTTACGGTTGAATTTATATGATTTTTAGAAGTTTTGAACATTTTCTGGAATTTCCTGAATAAGAATAAATCCAGTAAATGATTTACTGCATCAGCCAGACGTCAGTGTGACGTCATCGGTCAACTGAGATGGTCCAGGTCAACCCTGACCTGTAGGTCCCATCTGTCAGTGTCAGTTAAACTAACTAAATTTAGTTAGCGTTAAACTAATACTAACCTAGCTAGTTAATTAGTGCTAACTAGAGTAATTAGTCGGGCGGGGCCCACAAGTCAGTGAGAGAGAGGGGTCAAACCCCTGGACAGATGGGGTCAAACCTCGCCGGTCAAAGCGGTCAACCCGCCGGCGTTTAGCCGCCGGCGAGGCCCGACGCGGCGGAGCCCGTCGGGAATCACCTACAGGGCTCTTTTGGCGTGCAGGGAGCAGCTACGGGAAGAGGGTGGAGTGGCGCATCCAACGGTGGCGGTGGCGGAGGCTGGGGTGGCCGGAGTTGTCACCGGCGTCGACCCTGGCGGTCGCCGGAGCTCGGGTGAGTTCGGGGTCGACGCTACGGTGACCGGGGAGGCTCGTGCCGGGCACCTATGTGCTCTACGTAGCGCGGGAAGGGAGTTGAGCACGACGGCCGGACCGCTAGGTGGCCGGAGGCTCGTCGGCGGCGGTCACAGGCGGCGGCGCGTGCGGGCGAGCAAGGTGCGGCAGCTACAGCGCACGAGAGCAAGAACGGAGAGGGGGAAAAGGTTCGGTGGCTCACGGCGGTTGCAGCAGACGTCGAAGCGGGCTCGGGGAAGGCCGGACGGCGACGAGTCGACGATGGGGATCCGTGGCGGCCGACGACGAAGAAGAGGTCGGTGACGGCATTTTGAGGCGTCCGGCGTCGAGTGAGTCGACGGGGAGGACGAGGGCGTCGAGGCGGAGGCCATGGACACGTCGGCGAGGCGAGGGAGGGCCTATGGCCGTGGTGGTTCTAGTCGGCGGTGATGGCTGCGCTCGGGTTCGGGCGAAGAGAGGGAGCAGAGGGGAGGAGGGGGTCCAGAGAGAGAGAGAGGGGCGGTCAGGGGGATGTCGTGGCTTCTCCCAGAGGTGTCCGGGCAAGCAGGCAGAGAGGAGGTGGCCAGGGCGCGTGCCTGCGCGCGACGACCACACGCGCGCGTCCTCCTGGCAGGAGCTTGAGGACGGTGGCGCTGGTGGGCTGGGCTGTCCAACTGTCCAGCCAGGTAGGTTTGGGCCGGGTGGGCTGCCAGGTACAGGTAAGCTGGGCCAGGTTAGTTTCCTTTTTTTTACATTTCTGTTTCTGTTTTCTAGTATTTCAACTCTGTTTTGATTTGATTCACAGCCCAAATCATTTAGTAGCTTCTGAAATATTTATGTGGCTTGCTACAATATATTCAAAGCCACTCACAGGTTTTTTCAGAATTGTTGGACTTGCATTTCTTTTATAGAAGATTTAAATCCAACTCAAATATTTATTGATTTAAATCCAAATAGCCAAAATAATTCCTCAAAAATGTTCCATATTTTTTGTTTGGACCAAAACCCTTGCCAAAGATATTAAACATCATTGAAGAGCATTTTGGAAACATTGGATGCATTTTCCAGGGTTATTTGCCCTTCTTTTATTTAAATATTTCGAGGCTTTCAAATTTCCTCAATTCAGGTTTCAAAGATTTAAACATGATGCAAGCAAGATGCAAACACTAGGCAGCACCAGAAGCTAGGTATGTGACAATATGCAAGGCTACTATAAAAAAATAGAGGCACGACAACAGGCTGCGTTTTATGTACAAGGTTACGTGATTACGAAACGAGGATACACTGAGACTCGGTACTACTCGTACGACTTAGTCTACCTCATTCACGTCTAATCGGGCGTGCCTGGTGGATGACGAGGCTTCTCCACGTGTCTCAATGCCGGGATTTGTCGGAGATGGCGAAGGAACTGCAGGGTCGGGGTAGCGATGATGACCATCGCGGGGATTGTTGGCTACAACCCCGTTGGAGTGTTTTCGCAAAAGGCGATGAAGCACTTCTGGGGTCATCAAAGCATCTTGGTTGATGGCTGGAGCTGATCTCAGGGTCTCGATCGGTTTTCCGAATAGCACGACTGGGTTGTCGGCGTCGGGCTCGTCTTCTCTCCTTGCTGGGGCTCGATGAACCAGCTCTCCTCGAGCTGCGATTAGATCAATGGTGATCTGGTCGAACAGTGCCTCTAGTGCACTTACATAGCGCACTAGGTGCAATAAGGCGGGATCTGTCTCGTGATCTCCGTTGGCAACTTGGGGTGGTCTACCATACCCTTCACGCCTGGGGTAGTAGTAGAACGAGCGATAGTTAACTCTGGGCGACAAGTGCCTGAGATGAACTATAGCCTCTTGAGCAGCTAGTTGGATGGCTTGTGGCTCAAAGGAAGTTGTTCTTCCGGTGATCCTGTAGGGGCGCTCGGGTGCTAGACCCCTACCGTAGATGTGCACAGTGGCCCAGAATTGACGGTCCTCACCGCTCATGGGTCCTTGGTACACAACATATTCTGGGGGCTCTTCTAACGCATAGGCACGACGGGTGAGGTTTGCGAGTATGGTCACGAAACCTCCAAGATTGGTTGCTGTGGTCTCGTTGTGCACGACGGGGCCGGCCATTGTGGCTGGTTTGAGGCTGTGCTGTGCTGGGTTGGGGCTAGCGTGCCCTTTTTATAGAAAAAGGGAACGAAGTCTTCTCTCTCATGCTTGCGAATGAGACACCTTGGGTGCTGGTTGCTGGTGCGTGATAGACAAGCTAGGTTGATAGGTTGGGCACCGACTGCCAAAAGTGTCGGGGTCACTGTGTGGCTATCTTGCACAAGAAGTTTGGCTGGGGTGTGGTTATGGTCTGGTGGGTTGGTTTGACTAAGTTTTTCGACCTGGCTAAGATAAGATTAGCCAATGGTCAGCCTGGCTCTGATACCAAGTCTGTGGCGACTGGTTTTCCGGGTAATCAAATTCCAAAAAATGGCCGTCGTGCTCATCAGCCCTAGGATAACTGTTAACTGATGAGGCACCAACTTGATACAGAAATTCCAAGCTAAATACAAAATATGTAGTACAAGACCATTCTGGCCTGTGAGTACAACAAATAGTTTCTAGTGATTGATGGCGGAAGCGGGTTGTGAAACATCAGTGTCTATGGGACTCCATTTCCCACGGGAACAGCTGACCAGGTTAATTCCTATCTTCGCGAGGCTGCTATCTCCATTGTGTGGGTTCCGGGGCTATTAACACGGTCGCTCCTTTCCGCGCAAGAAATCTGGCCAAGACAATAGCCAGGGACAAGCCAGTGAGTACTTTGAATGTACTCGCAAACATTATGAACACTGGTATAATATAACAACAATGTGCTGAAAATATTTTTATACCCATGACGTCAGTCACAAAAGATAAATATAACTCTGATGTGTGTAAGCGTGTAATATATGAATATGCAATGTCATAGAATTATTAGAAATTATGAAATAAATAACAAGCATGCCACAGTCGGGCGTCTGAGCGACACAACATAAAGGGCTTTAAAAGAAATGCCACAGTCGGGCATCTGAGCGACACCACATAAAGGGCTTTAAAAGAAATGCCACAGTCGGGCGTCTGAGCGACACCACATAAAGGGCTTTAAGAGAAATGCCACAGTCGGGCGTCTGAGCGACACCACATAAAGGGCTTTAAAGGAATGCCACAGTCGGGCGTCTGAGCGACACCACATAAAGGGCTTTAAAGGAAATGCCACAGTCGGGCGTCTGAGCGACACCACATAAAGGGCTTTAAAAGAAATGCCACAGTCGGGCGTCTGAGCGACACCACATAAAGGGCTTTAAAAGAAATGCCATAGTAGGGCGTCTGAGCGACACCACATAAAGGGCTTTAAAAGAAATGCCACAGTCGGGCGTCTGAGCGACACCACATAAAGGGCTTTAAAAGAAACAATCATAGTGAATATCCTGGAGGTAGAACCATCCCAGAGATACTCGATGATAACAATAATATCACGGGTTAGTCAACAATAATAATAATCATAATTATCACAAGTCACAAGTAGTAATTTCCGTTCTGGTTTAACAGTTTCACCTCCGAAGACCGACACTAAGACCGACACTTGACCCATCCCAGACTGTAATCCTTAACCATGGACACGGCTATTCGAATAGGTTTAATCTCTGCAGAGGGTGTACTCTTTACCCATGAGTAACGAATTTCTTTAGTCCATCGGGACTAATTCCGTCTATGGTCTTTTAGTTGAAAACACACCTAACTTGCACACACCAGCTTAACTCACATGTGTCTGGAATCACCCACGACACCTGTCAAGCAAACTCTAAGTGGGGAGGCTACAACCTCGCGTAGCATGGGATCAAATTTATATCGCGCGGTCTAAGGGGTGGCCTTCCCTCTCGGTCCCAACCGGAAACACCCATGCCCCCGGACCAGGTGGCCTGCCTACCAGCTACAACCGGTATCTTCCACCATGGCCACTCTGTACGGTGTGTGCCAGAAAGAGGTTGACAACTTACTGAACCGTACTCTACTTGTTGTAGAGACGAGTGGTAGTAGGAAACAATTATGGGGGTTACTGGAACAAGACTCGATCTACGGTAGACTCAGGAGGTCTATAGTTTCCTGCATGACATGTATAACAAATATATTTCAACCAATACAATCAACACTCATTATATCTTACCATGCCATACCGGACATAACCGTCCTGACGGAGACCGGTGACAAACTCATGCCTACCCAAGGCAGAGGTTTTCCTGGGTTCCTACCGGTATGCATGCAAGGCACATGAGGATGATTATCATCACAAGTGTGTTCATTTCCAACAACATGGAAATCAATAACATGCACCCATGCATATGATCATATCACATGAAATAACAAGTTTCTCCAAAGTGAGGTGATGTTATAAACGTGTCATCGAACACACAAAAATATTATGCCGGGTTTCAGAATGCTTGCCTTCAGGTCACGGGAAGGCAGGGTGCATTTCAAACTCTTGAAACATTTCTCCTCTCTTCAAAAATCCTATTTTAGCAATATAAATGAATTAACACACAAAATAAAAACAGCACAAAAAGTTGTTCTGAAATTTTTTCAAATAAATCTTAAAATAAACTAGACAATATTTGGGAGAGGTAGGAAAAAGAATCAATTAATTTGGAGTTATCCTTAAATAGATATAACCAGTCAAAGTTCTGGTCAAAATCTGTTTTTAAAATAAAATCAGAAAAGAAAACGGTTCGAGCGGAATTACGCTTTCGCAAAGAGGAGACGTACTTGGGCCTTTACGCCTCCACTTATCCAGCCTGGACGCGTGGGGTGTCACTGATAGTGGGTCCTAGGTGGCCCACTAGTCAGGTTTGACTAGTCCGCCTTCCTTCTTCGCCCTCTGTCCCGAGCGGAGGCGGGACTCCGGCGACCGTCGCCGGCGAACGACGGGTCCTTGTGGGGAGCTGAGGGTGGGGATGGATCCGCGGGTCGAGGGTGATCTTTCCGGTGGTTGCAGGGTTGTCAGAGGTGGAGGGATTCACCGGCGGCGAGCTCCGCGGCGGAGAAAGGCTTCGGTGGCGAAGTGATTTTGTGGCGGCGATGGCTCCCGATCAAAATCAAGTAGTGGGAATGGTTCACGAGAGGAAGAGGGAGTTCTTGGTGAAGAGAACGGAGAGGGGGAAGCTCTGGTGGTGCCGGAAGGGCTGTGGCAATGGCAGCGGCTGCGGTTGCCGGATATGGGGAAGAAGGCCTCCCCGGGTCGTTTGGCTGCCAAAGGGGCCCTAGGGAGATGGCTTGAGGTCGCCTGCGTGCGGAGACGAGCTAGGGCTCCTTATATAGGCGAGGCAAGGCGGTTCCGTGGCGGCCATCGATAAGTTCTCCGGCGGACCGCCTCTCTGTAGCTAGGGCGACGTGGCGGTGACGTGCACTAGGTGATGAGGCTGCGGATCAGCTGGAGATGTTCAAGGGGGCAGCTGGCGAGTGCTGGGAGCTTGGGCAGCACCGACCGCGGCAGGGCGTGCTGCGGACGCCGATGTGCCGCCAAAAGTGCTCTGGCGGGGGCGCTGTTGGCTGCCAGGGCGGCTTGGCGCGTTGCTGCGAGGAGGGTGGTGCGTGGCGTGGCGCTGCAGAGCGGGCCAAAATCCAGGGGGGCCAGCGTGTCGGCTCGGGCGCGCGGCTGCAATTGGCGCGCTCTGGGCGTGCCCAGTGCACGCCCGCCAGCTGCTCGACGAAATGCCATGGTCTGTTAGGTGGCTTGGTTGGAGTTGGGAATTAGCAGTTCTAGGCTAGGGCTTGCAAGCAGATTAGTGGACAAGCTTGATGGGTCAGAGGATCAGGTTCACATTGCTAACTAAATTCCATGCCAAATCTGACCATGCGCACAGGGTGTTTGACAAAATGCCAGAGGAATCTAGGCAGGTCTTGGAGGGGCCAATTATTCCAGATCAGTGTCTCTTTGGAGGCACAAGAGGGTGGTGAGGTTAGTTGGTGGAAAGAACAAACTTGCTAGTGCAAGTTTTGCAGAACTACAAATCTGGACAGGATGTGAATGGCATTATTTCATGAACCAAAAATATGCCAATGGTTGCATGCTCCTGGACTTAGGAGTTTACCATGGAGGACTACAAGTAGGAGAAAGAATCAAGGGCTAAAGAGCAAGCAAAAATATGGTTGCTGTACAAACCATCATGTTGGACCAGAATGAAGATGAGGTTGTTTCACTCAAAATTTTCAAAGAACAACCCTGGATTTTTGCATATAATGGAATGATATGCTCCTACTGACATCCCAAAATTTTGGTGGAAGCTAGAAACAAATATTTAAAAGGGTTGTAGTGCAAAACTGCCCCTGGACCAGAGAAGGAAAACAAGTGTAGCACTCAAAATATGCAATGAATTAAATATATTATTGCACAAAAGTGATTTAGAGACATACATTGACATCTCCAAATTTTGGTTAGATTTTTAGGTAAATCTATCAACTGGTTGTAGTACAAAAAGAGCTCCAAAACTCAAAACAAGTCATTTAATGAATAAAGCTCAGGGTGAAATAATTTTATAAATAAATCTCCTGATTGAGAGTTGTTTTTAATGAGAGGGCATATAAGTCCAATATGTTTTGGAAGGATCCACTTGGGAAAAACTCCTTAATATTAAAAGAAAAGTTTTGAAATCAACAGAGATATTCTTGCAGGCAAAAAATTTAAACTCTTGCAAAATTTTAATAACTAAAACCTGGTTAAATTTTTGGGGTGTTACAATGCGGGGAAGGGGGAAGGGATCCTTTGGGAAGGCCTTGTTGAGGTCTTTAAAATCGACACATAGGCGCCAGGATTTGTCCTTCTTTGGTACCATTACCAGGTTTGCTAGCCAGTCCGGATGTTTGATGTCTCTGATGAATCCGGCTTCCAGTAGTTTGGCTAGCTCTTCTCCCATTGCCTGTCTTTTGGGTTCGGAAAATCGCCGAAGAGCCTGTTTGACTGGCTTGAATCCTTTTAGGATGTTTAGGCTATGTTTTGCCAATCTGCGTGGGATTCCTGGCATATCTGAAGGGTGCCAGGCAAAGATGTCCCAATTTTCCCGAAGGAATTCTCGTAGTGCGGCGTCTATGTCAGGGTTCAACTGTGCCCCGATGGAGGCCGTCTTTGTTGGGTCCGTTGGATGGACCTGGAATTTGACTATTTCATCCGCTGGTTTAAAGGAGGTGGACTTGGATCTCTTATCGAGAATCACATCATCCCTATTCACCGTAGAGCGCAGCGCAGTGAGTTCCTCCGCCGCTAGGGCTTCGGATAGTGCCTCCAGGGCTAATGCGGCTGTCTTGTTTTCGGTGCGGAGTGCTGTGTCCGGATCACTAACGAGAGTGATTATTCCACCGGGCCGGGGCATCTTAAGCTTCATGTACCCGTAATGGGGTATGGCTTGAAAAATTGTGAATGCCTCTCTTCCTAATATAGCGTGATATCCGCTGCTGAACGGGGCCACTTGGAACGTGACCTCTTCGGACCTGTAATTGTCCGGCGAGCCGAACACCACATCAAGTGTGATTTTTCCTGTGCAGCGTGCTTCCCGGCTAGGGATTATTCCTCTAAAGGTTGTGCTGCTTCGCTCAATGCGGCTCCAGTCTATTTCCATTTTTTGAAGAGTTTCCTCGTAGATGAGGTTTAATCCGCTGCCGCCATCCATGAGTACCTTGGTAAGACGAAAGCTGTCCACTATTGGACTGAGGACCAATGCGGCTGGTGCTCGGGCTGTTCGGAATTTAGGTTCGTCGCTGGCGTTGAAGGTGATGGCCGTGTCGCTCCATGGATTTGTTGTTGCTACTTGGTAGACTTCGGCGAGGCTGCGGATTGTTCGTTTCCGCATATTATTTGATGCGAAAGTCTCGAAGACTGTTGACACCGTACTGGTACTGTTGGAATGGTTCTCCGGGGCTAGAAGCTCTTCGCCACTTTTGGCCACCTGCCGCAGTATCCAACATGCTCGAAGGCTATGTGTTGGAGTGACGCCTTCTGTACTATGAATTTTACAGGGTCCGTTGAGCCATCCCTCCAGTACGGTTCCGTGCCCTTTATGGGGTTTTTGCTTTTTAGTTTTTGTACCTGGTGCCTGAGTGTGATGCACCCTTTTGTTTAGTACTAGGGTTGTATTCGGGGCCGGATTGTCCCAAAACTTAGTTTCGGTTTTCCGGAAACTCTCCATCACACAGTACTTTCGTACTATGGACGCCAGATCGGCGAAGCATGTAATTTCACGACAACTGACGGCGTTCAAGATTCCCTCGTCCATGCAATTATTGCAGAAAATTGAAATTGCGTTTTCCTCACGGCAGTCCTTTATCCTGTCCATGACCAGGAGGAATCTAGCCCAGTAATGATGTACTATTTTAGCGGGCTCTTGCCGGATTTGAGATAGATCGCATATGTCTGGGTGGGTGGGTGGAATTGAGTCTGGAAGCCTACCCATCTCGAGACTCAAGGGCCGAAAAGTTTCCGAATTTGGAAGCTTGGATTGCTGGACGTTGTCCAACGAGTCTGGTCCGATGCCAGACTTTAGGTTCAGTGCTTGATCAACGTCCGTCCCTCCGCGGGAATCCGGCATGGAGGGTTCGGGAGTCCGGACATAACTAGTTTTTAGTACAGAAGAAGAATCGCCGCTTTGTTCCTCTACCACCGCAATGTGGTGGGTAACCTGGGGGGAGTTAATCTCTCTCAGATCGGTTTTAAGCCCAATCTGATTGTAGTCTGTGGCGACCCCAGGGCGGCAATGCGGTCCAAGAGCTCGTTTACGGAAGAGAGCTCCATTGGATCCAGCTGCTCGGCGAATTCCGAGCTGACGTGAAGATTGCTTCTGATGACCCGAGAGGTCATCGTCGACGCGGTGGCCGAACAGGTGGTCATGAGAAAACCACCTAGCCGGATAGTTTGGCCGGCGGCCAAATCTCCTTTGGTGATGGTTCCGTCTTTAAAGACGGGAAGAGGCATCCTTCCTGATCGCGACGGCACAGAGGAACTCTCAATGAAAGCACCAATGTTGGTGTCAAAACCGGCGGATCTCGGGTAGGGGGTCCCGAACTGTGCGTCTAGGCGGATGGTTACAGGAGACAAGAGACATGATGTTTTTACCCAGGTTCGGGCCCTCTCGATGGAGGTAAAACCCTACTCCTGCTTGATTGATATTGATGATATGGGTAGTACAAGAGTGGATCTACCACGAGATCAAGGAGGCTAAACCCTAGAAGCTAGCCTATGGTATGATTGTTGTAATGGTTGTTCGTCCTACGGACTAAAACTTTCCGGTTTATATAGACACCGGAGAGGGCTAGGGTTACACAGAGTCGGTTACAATGGTAGGAGATCTACATATCCGTATCGCCAAGCTTGCCTTCCACGCCAAGGCAAGTCCCATCCGAACATGGGACGAAGTCTTCAATCGTGTATCTTCATAGTCTTGGAGTCTGGCCGATGATGATAGTCCAGCTATCCGGACACCCCCTAGTCCAGGACTCCCTCACCCTCTCTCATCCACCCGCGATTAGCTTATGTGAGAACAAGGCACCAAGTGCCATGGGAGGTGACGTCCATGGGAACTGGCCCGTGAGCCAGAGCTCAGCTACTTTGGTTTAGCGACGCTGCAGGGACGGACCCGAGCACAGACGCCTTGCCAGTCCTTAATCATGAGGCGGTCATGAGAGGGCTTGCAAGGGAGCGAGACGTTCTTACAAACGAAGCGCCGGTCAGGTGATGTCTACTACAAAACCTTCTTCTTGTAGACGTTGTTGGGCCTGCAAGTGCACAGGTTTGTAGGACAGTAGCAAATTTCCCTCAAGTGGATGACCTAAGGTTTATCAATCCGTAGGAGGCGTAGGATGAAGATGGTCTCTCTCAAGCAACCCTGCAACCAAATAACAAAAAGTCTCTTGTATCCCCAACACACCCAATACAATGGCAAATTGTATAGGTGCACTAGTTTGGCGAAGAGATGGTGATACAAATGCAAAATATATAGTAGATATAGGTTTTTGTAATCTGAAATAATAAAAACAGCAAGGTAACAAGCGGTAAAAGTGAGTGTAAACGGTATTGCAATGATACGAAACAAGGCCTAGGGTTCATGCTTTCACTAGTGCAAGTTCTCTCAACAATAATAACATAGATAGAACATATGACAAGCCCTCAACATGCGACAAAGAGTCACTCCAAAGACACTAATAGCAGAGAAGAAACGTAGAGATTATGGTCGGGTACGAAACCACCACAAAGCTATTCTTTCGGATCGATCTATAAAAGAGTTCGTACTAGAATAACACTTTAAGATACAAATCAACCAAAACCCTAATGTCACCTAGATACTCCATTGTCACCTCAAGTATCCGTGGGCATGATTATACGATATGAATCACACAATCTCAGATTCATCCAACCAACATAAAAGTACTTCCAAGAGTGCCCCAAAGCTACTACCGGAGAGTCAAGAATGTGTGCCAACCCCTATGCATAGGTTCCCAAGTGTCACGAAACCCGCAAGTTGATCACCAAAACATACATCAAGTGGATCAATAGAATAACCCATTGTCACCACGGTTATCCCACGCAAGACATACATCAAGTGTTCATAAAAGACTCAATCCGATAAAATAACTTCAAAGGGGAAACTCAATTCATCACAAGAGAGTAGAGGGGGAGAAACATCATAAGATCCAACTACAATATCAAAGCTCGGGATACATCAAGATCGTGCCATAGAAGAACACGAGAGAGAACACGAGAGAGAGAGAGAGAGAGAGAGAGAGAGATCAAACGCATAGCTACTGGTACATACCCTCAGCCCCGAGGGTGAACTACTCCCTCCTCGTCATGGATGCCGGGATGATGAAGATGGCCTCCGGTGATGGGATCCCCCTCCGGCAGGGTGCCGGAACAGGGTCCCGATTGGTTTTTGGTGGCTACAGAGGCTTGCAGCGGCGGAACTCCCGATCTATCTTCTGTTCTGGAAGTTTTAGGGTACGTAGGTATATATGGGTGCAGGGAGAAAGTTGGTGGAGCTACGGGGCCCCACGAGGCAGGGGGCGCGCCTAGGGGGGGTGGGCGCACCCCCACCCTCGTGGGTAACTTCTCCAGTTGATTTCGTTCCGTTTTGACTCCGTCTGATATTCCTTTTCCTCGAAACACTGAAATAGGCATAAAACAGCAAATCTGGGCTGGGCCTCCAGTTAATAGGTTAGTCCCAAAAATAATATAAAAGTGGATCATAAAGGCCAATATTGCCTAAAACAGTAGATAAAGTAGCATGGAGCAATCAAAAATTATAGATACGTTGGAGACGTATCAAGCATCCCCAAGCTTAATTCCTGCTCGTCCTCGAGTAGGTAAATGATAAAAAATAATTTTTGATGCGGGGTGATGCTTTGGCATAATTTCAATGTAAATCTTCTTAATTGTGATATGAATATTCAGATCCGAAAGATTCAAGATAAAAGTTCATATTGACACAAAGATAATAATACTTCAAGCATACTAATCAAAGCAATCATGTCTTCTCAAAATAACATGGCCAAACAAAGTTCACCCTACAAAATCATATAGTTTAGGCTATGCTTCATTTTCGTCACACAAAGATGTTCCCAACTTCTATACCCCCGATGACAAGCCAAGCAATTGTTTCATACTCAAATAATCTCAAACTTTTTCAACCTTCATGGATATAGCACTATGGGTGGAATAGAATATGATGATGGGGATTGTGTGGAGAAGACAAAAAAGGAGAAAGTCTCACGTTGACGAGGCTAATCAACGGGCTATGGAGATGCCCATCGATTGATGTCAACATGAGGAGTAGTGATTGCCATGAAACGGATGCACTAGAGCTATGAATGCTCAACAAAAGAAAACTAGTGGGTGTGCATCCAACTTGCTTGCTCACGCAGACCTAGGGCATTTTGAGGAAGCCCATCGTAGGAATATACAAGCCAAGTTCTATAATGAAAAATTCCCACTAGTATAAAAAAAGACAACTTATGAGACTCACTACATGAAGAACAAGGTGCTACTTTGAAGCACAATATATGAGACTCACTACATGAAGAACAAGGTGCTACTTTGAAGCACAAGTGTGGAAAAAGAGATAGTAGCATTGCCCTTTTTTTCTTTTTTTTGGGTCCATTTTTTGCCTTTCTCTTTTTGTTTGGGCCTTTCATTTTTTTGGCCTTTCTTTTTTTTATTTGGGCAATGCTCTAATAATGATGATCATCACACTTCTATTGATTACAACACAATGATTACAACTCGAAACTTAGAACAATATATGACTCTATATGAATGCCTCCGGCGGTGTACCGGGATGGTGCAATGAATCAAGAGTGACATGTATGGAAAATAATGCATGGTGGCTTTGCCACAAATACGATGTCAACTACATGATCATGCAATGGCAATATGACAAAAGTAGTGTATGTCATGATGATGATGATGGAAGTTGCATGGCAATATATCTCGGAATGGCTATGGAAATGCCATGATAGGTAGGCATGGTGGCTGTTTTGAGGAAGATATAAGGAGGTTTATGTGTGATAGAGCGTATCGTATCATGGGGTTTGGATGCACCGGCGAAGTTTGCACCAACTCTCAAGGTGAGAAAGGGCAATGCACGGTACCGAAGAGGCTAGCAAAGGCAGAAAGGTGAGAGTGCGTATAATCCATGGACTCAACATTAGTCAAAAGAACTCATATACTTATTGCAAAAATTTAGAAGTCATCTAAAACCAAGTACTACGCGCATGCTCCTAGGGGGATAGATTGGTAGGAAAAGACCATCGCTCATCCCCGACCGCCACTCATAAGGATGCACAAGCCAGGTACACTTCATGTTTCAAATTTGTTACACAACTTTAACCATACGTGCATGCTACGTGACTTGCAAACTTCAACACAAGTATTTCTCAAATTCATAATCACCCAACTAGCACGACTTTGATATTATCACCTCCATATCTCAAAACAATTATCAAACATCAAACTTTTCTTAGTATTCAATTCACTCATGAGAAAGTTTCACATATCTTGAACACCAAGTATATTAACATTAAGCAAATTACCATGCTATTAATGAATCTCAAAATAATCTAAGTGAAGCATGAGAGATCGATAGTTTCTTTAAAACAAATCCACCACCGTGCTCTAATAGATCTAAGTGAAGTACTAGAGAAAAAATTATCACGCTCAAAAGATATAAGTGAAGCACATAGAGTATTCTAGCAAATTCCAATTTGTGTAAGGCTCTCTCTCAATAAAGAATTTCAGATCTTGATACTTATTCAAACAGCAACCAAGGCTAAATAAAACTACATTGCAAGGATAGCACAACTCATGTGAAGAAGCAAAAAACTTAGGCTCAACCGATACTAATCGATAGTTGTTGAAGAAGAAAGGTGGGATGCCTACCGGGGCATCCCCAAGCTTAGATGCTTGAGACTTCTTGAAATATTATCTTGGGGTGCCTTGGGCATCCACAAGCTTGAGCTTTTGTGTCTCCTTAATTCCTCTCATATCATGGTTTCTCTTTTTATCAAAAGCTTCATTCACAAAAAAACTCAACAAGAACTCGTGAGATAGGTTAGTATAAACCAATGCAAAACCTTATCATATTCTACTGTAACAAATCACTTAAATTATTATTCAACATTGAATACTAAATGCCTCTGTATATTTAATACTCCTATCCTCAAATAGAATCATTAAACAAGCAAACATACGCAAACAATGCAACCATAACAGCAATCTGCCAAAACAGTACAGTCTGTAAAGAATGCAAGAGTCATCATACTTCCCTAACCTCAAAAATTACGAACTAAAATTCCCACTGTAATAAATTTATCATATCTCAATATGCAAAAATATTTAACTTTAGATCATGCTCTGACTTTTCTAGGGAATTTTTGCAACAGCGGTAAACTTTCTGTTTTCAAACAGCAACATGCATACTAGCAAAATAAGCATGGCAAAGGCTATCCTTGACTTTTTTATTGAAACTAAAGAGGAAAAACACTTATAACTAACAGCAAGCAAAAACTAACAAAATAAATTGATGCTCCAAGCAAAACACATATCATGTGGCGAATAAAAATATAGCTCCAAGTAAAGTTACCGATGAATGAAGACGAAAGAGGGGATGCCTTCCGGGGCATCCCCAAGCTTAGGCTCTTGGTTGTCCTTGAATATTACCTTGGGGTGCCTTGGACATCCCCAAGCTTAGGCTCTTTCCACTCCTTATCCCATAGTCCATCAAATCTTTACCCAAAACTTGAAAACTTCAACCACACAAAACTCAAAACAAAACTCGTAAGCTCCATTAGTATAAGAAAATAAAACCACCACTTAGGTACTGTAATGAACTCATTCTAAATTCATATTGGTGCAATATCTACTGTATTCTAACTTCTCTATGGTTCATACCCTTAATACTAGCCATAGATGCATCAAAATAAGCAAACAACACATAGAAAACAGAATCTGTCAAAAACAGAACAGTCTGTAGTCATCTGTATAAAACGTATACTTCTGGAACCCCAAAAATTATGAAATAAATTGCTGAACCTGAGAAATTTGTCTATTAATCATCTGCAAAAAGAATCAACCTAAAAGCACTCTCCAGTAAAAAAATGGCAGCTAATCTTG
Source organism: Triticum timopheevii (assembly GCA_963921465.1). Taxonomy (NCBI): domain Eukaryota; kingdom Viridiplantae; phylum Streptophyta; class Magnoliopsida; order Poales; family Poaceae; genus Triticum; species Triticum timopheevii. Next base: position 244,386,546 of record OY997262.1, on the reverse strand, counting down.
TGAGTGCTAAAGTTTCTGTTTTTCACAGCAAGATCACATAAACTTCACCCAAGTCTTCCCAAAGGTTCTACTTGGCACTTTATTGAAACAAAAGCTATAAAACATGATTACTACAGTAGCATAATAATGTGGACACACAAAAACAGTAAGGATAAATATTGGGTTGTCTCCCAACAAGCGCTTTTCTTTAATGCCTTTTAGCTAGGCATGATGATGACAATGATGCTCACATAAAAGATAAGAATTGAAACATAACGGGAGCATCATGAAGCATATGAATAGAACTTTTAAGTCTAACTCACTTCCTATGCATAGGGATTTTGTGAGCAAACAACTTATGGGAACAATAATCAACAAGCATAGGAAGGTAACACAAGCATAGCTTCAAGAATTTAAGCACATAGAGAGGAAACTTGATATTATTGCAATTCCTACAAGCATATGTTCCTCCCTCATAATAATTTTCAGTAGCATCATGAATGAATTCAATAATATAACCAGCACCTAAAGCATTCTTTTCATGATCTACAAGCATAGAAAATTTTCTACTCTCCACATAAGCAAACTCTTTTTATAGCATACGTATCATCACAATAATCATCATAGATAGGAGGCATGCTTTCATCATAGTAAATTTGCTCATCAAACCTTGGGGGACAAAATATATCATATTCATCAAACATAGCTTCCCCAAGCTTGTGTCTTTGCATATCATTAGCATCATGGATATTCAAGGAATTCATACTAACAACATTGCAATCATGCTCATCATTCAAAGATTTAGTACCAAACAATCTATAGATTTCTTCCTCTAGCACTTGAGCACAATTATCCTTACCATCATACTCACGAAAGATATTAAAAAGGTGAAGCGTATGAGACAAACTCAACTCCATTTTTTGTAGTTTTATTTTATAAAATAAACTAGTGCTAAAACAACAAACAGAAAGATTCAATTGCGAGATCTAAAGATATACCTTCACTTACCTAGCCTCCCCGACAACGGCGCCAGAAAAGAGCTTGATGTCTACTACATAACCTTCTTCTTGTAGACGTTGTTGGGCCTGCAAGTGCACAGGTTTGTAGGACAGTAGAAAATTTCCCTCAAGTGGATGACCTAAGGTTTATCAATCCGTAGGAGGCATAGGATGAAGATGGTCTCTCTCAAGCAACCTTGCAACCAAATAACAAAAAGTATCTTGTGTCCCCAACACACCCAATACAATGGCAGATTGTATAGGTGCACTAGTTCGGCGAAGAGATGGTGATACAAGTGCAAAATAGATAGTAGATATAGGTTTTTGTAATCTGAAATAATAAAAACAGCAACGTAACAAGCGGTAAAAGTGAGCGTAAACGGTATTGCAATGATAGGAAACAAGGCCTAGGGTTCATACTTTCACTAGTGCAAGTTCTCTCAACAATAATAACATAGATAGAACATATGACAAGCCCTCAACATGCGACAAAGAGTCACTCCAAAGACACTAATAGCGGAGAAGAAACGTAGAGATTATGGTCGGGTACGAAACCACCACAAAGCTATTCTTTCAGATCGATCTATAAAAGAGTTCGTACTATGATAACACCTTAAGATACAAATCAACCGAAACCCTAATGTCACCTAGATACTCCATTGTCACCTCAAGTATCCGTGGGCATGATTATACGATATGAATCACACAATCTCACATTCATCCAACCAACATAAAAATACTTCAAAGAGTGCCCCAAAGCTACTACCGGAGAGTCAAGAACGTGTGCCAACCCCTATGCATAGGTTCCCAAGTGTCACGAAACCCGCAAGTTGATCACCAAAACATACATCAAGTGGATCAATAGAATAACCCATTGTCACCACGGTTATCCCATGCAAGACATACATCAAGTGTTCATAAAAGACTCAATCCGATAAAATAACTTCAAAGGGGAAACTCAATTCATCACAAGAGAGTAGAGGGGGAGAAACATCATAAGATCAACTACAGTAGCAAAGCTCGGGATACATCAAGATCGTGCCATAGAAGAACACGATAGAGAACACGAGAGGGAGAGAGAGAGATCAAACACATAGCTACTGGTACATACTCTCAGCCCCGAGGGTGAACTACTCCCTCCTCGTCATGGATGGCGCCGGGATGATGAAGATGGCCTCCGGTGATGGGATCCCCCTCCGGCAGGGTGCCAGAACAGGTTCCCAATTGGTTTTTGGTGGCTACAGAGGCTTGAGGCGGCGGAACTCCTGATCTATCTTCTGTTCTGGAAGTTTTAGGGTACGTAGGTATATATGGGTGCAGGGAGAACGTTGGTGGAGCTATGGGGGCCCCACGAGACAGGGGGCGCGCCTAGGGGGGAGGGCGCGCCCCCCACCCTCGTGAGCACCTCCCGTATCTTCTGACGTGGGGTCCAAGTCCATCAGGTGGGTTTCCTTCCAAAAATAACTTCTCTAGTTGATTTTGTTCCGTTTTGACTCCGTCTGATATTCCTTTTCCTCGAAACACTGAAATAGGCATAAAACAACAAATCTGGGCTGGGCCTCCGGTTAATAGGTTAGTCCCAAAAATAATATAAAAGTGGATAATAAAGCCCAATATTGCCTAAAACAGTAGATAAAATAGCATGGAGCAATCAAAAATTATAGATACGTTGGAGACGTATCATCAGGCAGTCAATAATTCAAAAGTAGCTTGCAAAGGATTATAACTGGCTCTGATAAATGCGGAAGGGATACATGCCGTAGGGACGGACCCACACGACCTAGGGATGATGCGGCCCGAGGGGCGCCCCCAAACTGAACGAACTAGAGAGATGTCACTTGTTACCGTTGCTGAAGAGTTGTTGAAGTAGCCAAAAAACGCGCGCCGCTGAAGCCGTTCCTCATGAGCCGCTCCGGTGCCGAGCCTCGGGAGGCTCGGAGGGATCGGAAGGCTCCTGAAGGTGCTCCTCCATCTCCGCCAGGACCTCCTGGTGTCTGGCCTCGCGGACCGCCCGAGCATCCCTCGTGCAGCGCTGGAACGCCTCAACCGCACCCGCCAGACCAAAAGGCATGCGGACGTAGCTGTGAGGCGAACCCACGTATCGACCGACACGAGATGGCCACATGAGCTGTCGAGACGCAGCCCTGTTGAGCCCGGGGATGTCGATGTAGATGCGGAACTCCTTACCCTCGCCACGGCAATGAGCTGCGCCACGCGGCAGGCAACGATCGCCGTGCAGAACCCTTCCTTCCTGAATTTCCTCGATTGCCTTGCTGATGAACTCCTGAACGCCTAGTGCCCCACACCTGCTGCCTTCTCCTGGGAAGCGTGCTCTGAAGAGCACCTCCACATGGTGCCTAAGCACCACTCTCGCGACATTGGCTAGATCTGAGGCCCTCCAAAGAAGAGCCCCCGAGCCCAGCCTGAGAGGAGCGCCGAGCGTGCCTTCCTATGCGATGGGTGAAGGTGCCGCGTTCGGAGAAGCGAGACCCAGTGTTGCGTCCTCGAGTGATGCTCCCGCACGAGACCCCTGGCCCAGCTGCAGCTTCTTCGTCTTGGGGGCGACCTCAGGAGGGAGGGCGCCGCCTTCGTCTTCTGGGTTCTCAACTGTTGCAGCCTGGAAGGCGCGCTCGAGGGACCACACTGCATCCTTCTCTTGGCAGGTGACCGTGAAGATGCCGCTGCTACCTGACATCTTGAGGACATTGTAGACGTGGTATGTGGCCGCCATGAACTGGGCCAGTGTTGGGTACCCTAGGATGGTGTTGTAGGGTAGGCGGATGTCAGCAATGTCGAAGTCGATGAGCTCGGTGCGGTAGTTGTTGCGCTCGTCGAAGGTGATAGGGAGGCGAACTTGCCCGATCGGATGTGTCAATCCGGCGGTCACTCCTGAGAATAGCTTGGTGGGGTGCGGATGGTAGTACGGCACCTGGAGCCTGTCAAACATTTGAACAGAGAGAACATTGAGCCCTGCTCCGCCATCGATGAGGGTCTTGGTGACGGTCACGTTGCTGATGATGGGAAAGAAGAGCATGGGGAGCGCGCCAGCGGTGGCCGCGCACTTGAACTGGTCTGAGGAGTCGAAGGTGATGGCGCACTTGGACCACTTGAGAGGGCGAGTTGCTTCAGACTACCCGCAAGTCTCTTTACTCGTTCCGTAATACATCATCCCGCAACTAACTCACTAGTCATATTGCTTGCAAGGCTTATAGTGATGTGCATTACCGAGAGGGCCCAGAGATACCTCTCCGATAATCGGAGTGACAAATCCTAATCTCGATCTATGCCAACCCAACAAACACCATCGGAGACACCTGTAGAGCACCTTTATAATCACCCAGTTATGTTGTGACATTTGGTAGCACACAAAGTGTTCCTCCGGTATTCGGGAGTTGCATAATCTCATAGTCATAGGAACATGTATAAGTCATGAAGAAAGCAATAGCAACATACTAAACGATCAAGTGCTAAGCTAACAGAATGGGTCAAGTCAATCACATCATTCTCCTAATGATGTGCTCCCATTAATCAAATGACAACTCCTGTCTATGGCTAGGAAACTTAACCATCTTTGATTCAACGAGCTAGTCAAGTAGAGGCATACTGGTGACACTTTGTTTGTGTATGTATTCACACATGTACTAAGTTTCCGGTTAATACAATTCTAGCATGAATAATAAACGTTTATCATGAAATAAGGAAATAAATAATAACTTTATTATTGCCTCTAGGGCATATTTCCTTCAAGAGCCATCCCTCCTCAGCCCTTGCACACTTGTTCGCCATGTTGAACATCTCCAGAGCGGTGCAGAGATCCTCGTGGATGGCTAGCTCCTCCTTCATCTTGACATCGCGGATGCCATCGGTGAACGTGGAGATGATGGCCTCGTCAGACAGCTTGGGAATCTTGAGGCGAACGTTGTTGAAGCGTCGGATATACTTATGCAGGGTCTCTCCAGGTTGCTGCTTGACGCAGCGCAGGTCGCCCGCGGCCGGCGGACGGTCACGAGTGCCCTGGAAGTTAGCGATGAAGCGGCTGCGCATCTCCTCCTAGGAAGAAACCGACCCCTCAGTCAGGTTCAGGAGCCAAGAATGCGTGCCATCCTTGAGGGCCATCAGGAACCAATTTGACATGATCTTCTCGTCGCCGTTGGCCGCCTCGATGCTCAACTCGTAGAGTTGTAGGAATTCGGCGGGGTCTATGGTGTCGTCGTAGCGTGGAGGCAGGTCAGGCTTGAACTTGCTCGGCCAGACGATGTTTCGGAGTTCCGTAGTGAACGCGCGGCATCCTACCGTGGCCACCGGAGGTCGTCGAGGGGGTGGAACGTGGTCCTGGTGCACGCGCACCGCCACCTCCTATGGCGGCGCGCGAGCCTGGTGCTGGGCTGCTGGAAGCACGCGCGCTTCTCCTTGGGGACTGGTACATCTCCAACGCATCTATAATTTTTGATTGTTCCATGCTATTATATTACCCATTTTGGATGTTTATGGGCTTTACTTTACACTTTTATATCATATTTGGGACTAACCTACTAACCAAAGGCCCAGCCCGAATTGCTGTTTTTTTGCCTATTTCAGTGTTTCGAAGAAAAGGAATATCAAACGGAGTCCAAATGGAATGAAACCTCCGGGGAGCGATCTTTTTGGAACAAACGCAATCCAGGAGACTTGGAGTGGAGGTCAAGAAACACACAAGGAAGCCACGAGGCAGGAGGGCGCGCCCTAGGGGGTGGGTACGCCCCCCACCCTCGTGGGCCCCTCGTGGCTCCCCTGACCTACCTCCTTCGCCTATATATATCTACATACCCCGAAAACATCCAGGAGCACCACAAAAACCTATTTCCACCGCCACAACCTTCTGTATCCGCGAGATCCCATCTTGGAGCCTTCGTCGGTGCTCCGCCGGAGGGGGAATTGACTATGGAGGGCTTCTACATCAACACCATAGCCTGTTCGTTGAGTTGTGATTAGTTTAACACAGACCTTCGGGTCCATAGTTATTAGCTAGATGGCTTCCTCTCTCTCTTTGAATCTCAATACAATGTTCTCCTTGATCTTCTTGGAGATCTATTCGATGTAACTCTTTTTGCGGTGTGTTTGTCGAGATCCAATGTATTGTGGGTTTATGATCAAGTTTATCTATGAGAAATATTTTAATCTCCTCTGAATTCTTTTATCTATGATTGGTTATCTTTGCAGGTCTCTTTGAATTATCAGTTTGGTTTGGCCTACTAGATTGATCTTTCTTGCAATGGGACAAGTGCTTAGCTTTGGGTTCAATCTTGCGGTGTCCTTTCCCAGTGACAGCAGGGGCAGCAAGACACATATTGTATTGTTGCCATCGAGGATAAAAAGATGGGGTTTATATCATATTGCTTGAGTTTATCCCTCTACATCATGTCATCTTGCTTAATGCGTTACTCTGTTCTTATCAAATTAATACTCTAGATGCATGCTGGATAGCGGTCGATGTGTGGAGTAATAGTAGTAGATGCAGAACCATTTTGATCTACTTGTTACGGACGTGATGCCTATATACATGATCATGCCTAGATATTCTTATAACTATGCACTTTTCTATCAATTGCTCGACAGTAATTTGTTCACCCACCGTAATACTTATGCTATCTTGAGAGAAGCCACTAGTGAAACCTATGGCCCTCGGGTCTATCTTTTATCATATAAGTTTCCAATCTACTTTATTTTGCATCTTTACTTTCCAATCTATATCATAAAAATACCAAAAATATTTATCTTATCTTATTATCTCTATCAGATCTCACTTTTGCAAGTTACCGTGAAGGGATTGACAACCCATTTATCGCGTTGGTTGCAAGGTTCTTGTTTGTTTGTGTAGGTACGAGGGACTTCTGTGGAGCCTCCTACTGGATTGATACCTTGGTTCTCAAAAACTGAGGGAAATACTTACGCTACTTTGCTGCATCACCCTTTCCTCTTCAAGGGAAAACCAATGCAGTGCTCAAGAGGTAGCAAGGATTTCTGGTGCCGTTGCCGGGGAGGTCTTCGCACAAGTCAAGACATACCAAGTACCCATCACAAACTTTTATCCCTTGCATTACATTATTTGCCATTTGCCTCTCGTTTTCCTCTCCCCCACTTCACCTTTGCTGTTTTATTTGCCCTCCTTCCATTCAATCTTGTGCTACCATGTGCCTTCTTTTTGCTTGGATCTTCGCTTGCTAAAAGTCTATGGATCCTCATCCACTTGCCAATCTTTTTAAGAGATCCAATTATGATGAACCATTTGCTAGTGAGTTGAGTGCACTAGATTATCTTTATGGGGTTTTGCTTGAAATTCGCGAGTCTGAAAATTGTGACGAAGTGCTTTATAAAGTGATTCACGATAGATCAACGAATAAAAAGCATGATTGCAATGATGTTATTATAAATTCTATTAATGTCAATTGTCCTAATAATATGCAAAACCCTAAGCTTGGGGATGCTAATTTTGCTATGTCTACTACTTGTTGCAATGATCATGATTGGGGTGATTCTTCTTATAATCTTGAAAATTTATTTAAGCCCCATGATGAATATGAGATTGATAATAGTGTTTGCAATAAAATTGAAAGTGGGTTTGGAAGAGTGTCAACTTTAGATCCCACATATTTGGAGAATGTTCAATCTTATGGTATTTTTGATAAAAGTGGGTTTGGAGAGGTCATGACTTTAGTTAATGATAATCCAACTATTTTGGAAGAGTGTCAACTTTGCATGCATGTGGATCGTGTTGAGAATATGTTATGTGATAGCTATTTTGTTGAATTTGCCTATGATCCTATAGTAATTATTATGAGAGAGGAAAATATGGTTGTAGAAATTTTTATCTTACTAAATTGCCTCTCGTTATGTTGAGATTGATATTGTTTCTTTCCTCTTCCTTGCATATGCAAGTTTTTGCTCGCTATGATAATTTGTTTGCCTACAAGATGCCTACGCATAGGAAGTATTTTAGACTTAGATGTGTTTGTCATGCATTTCATGATGCTCTCTTTGCGCTTCAATTCTTGTCTTTCATGTGAGCACCATCAAAATTATTAATGCCTAGCTAGGGGCGTTAAACGATAGCGCTTGTTGGGAGGCAACCCAATTTTCTTTTTTTTCCTTGATTTTTTTCCTGTTTAGTTGTAAAAAATTCATCTACCTTCTGTTTAGATGTGGTTTTATGTTTTAATTAGTGTTTGTTCCAAGTAGAACCTATAGCATCATCTTGGGTGATAGTTAATTTGATCTTGCTGAAAAACAGAAACTTTTGCGCGCACGAGAATAATTTTAATAAATCACAGAAACGTGATTTTTAGTTGATTATTTTTTGAAGTAGATTAATAGACAAAATTTCTAGGACTTCCTATTTTGGTACGATTTTTAGAATCCATAAGTATTCAAAAGTTACAGATTGCTACAGACTGTTCTGTTTTTGACAGATTCTGTTTTTCGTTTGTTGTTTGCTTATTTTCATGAATCTATGGCTAGTACCGGGGGGTATGAACCATAGATAAGTTGGAATACAGTAGGTTTAACACCAATATAAATAAATAATTAGTTAATTACAGTACCTTAAGTGGTGGTTTTTCTTTCTTGCACTAACGGAGCTCATGAGATTTCCTGTTGAGTTTTGTGTTGTGAAGTTTTGGGTAAAGATTTGGTGGACTATGGAATAAGGAGTGGCAAGAGCCTAATCTTGGGGATGCCCATGGCACCCCAGGATAATTCAAGGACAACCAAAAGGCTAAGCTTGGGAATGCCCCGGAAGGCATCCCCTCTTTCGTCTTCGTCTATCTGTAAATTTACCTGGAGCTATATTTTTATTCACCACATGATATGTGTTTTGCTTGGAGCGTCTTGTATGATATGAGTCTTTGATTCTTAGTTTACCACAATCATCCGTGTTGTACACACATTTTGGGAGAGACACACTTGATTCGGAATTTATTAGAATACTCTATGTGCTTCACTTATATCTTTTGAGCTTGACAGTTTTGCTCTAGTGCTTCACTTATATCTTTTTAGAGCATGGTGGTGGTTTTATTTTGTAGAAATTATTGATCTCTCCTGCTTCATTTATATTATTCTGAGTCTTTTAGAACAGCATGGTATTTTCTATGGTTATAAAATTGGTCCTAGAATGTTGGACATCCAAGTTGGGTATGATAAAAACTATCATAGGAAGTGGATTGGATGTTAGATCAATTTGATGCTTGATAATTGTTTTGAGATATTAGGATGGTAATATTACAGTCATGCTAGTTGGGTAATTGTGAATTTAAGGAATACTTCTGTTAAAGTTTGTGATTCCCGTAGCATGCACGTATGGTGAACCGTTATGTGATGAAGTTGGAGCATGATTTATTTATTGATTGTCTTCCTTATGTGTGGAGGTTGGGATCGCGCGATGGTTAACTCCTACCAACCCTTCCCTAGGAGCATGTTCATAGTACTTTGTTTTGATTACTTGTAGATTTTTGCAATAAGTATATGAGTTCTTTATGTATAATGTTGAGTCCATGGATTATATGCACTCTCATCCTTCCACCATTGCTAGCCTCTCTTGTGCCGCGCAACTCTCGCCGGTACCATACACCCGCCTTATACCTTCCTCAAAACAGCCACCATACCTACCTATTATGGCATTTCCATAGCGATTCCGAGATATATTGCCACGCAACTTTCCACCATTCCGTTTATTATGACACGCTCCATCATTGTCATACTGCTTTTGCATGATCATGTAGTTGACATCGTATTTGTGGCAAGGCCACCTTGATAATTCTTTCATACATGTCACTCTTGATTCATTGCATATCCCGGTACACCACCGGAGGCATCCACATAGAGACATATTTTGTTCTAAGTATTGAGTCGTAATTCTTGAGTTGTAAGTAAATAAAAGTGTGATGATCTTCATTATCAGAGCCTTGTCCCAAGTGAGGAAAGGATGATGAAGACTATGATTCCCCCACAAGTCAGGATGAGACTTCGGAGGTTGATCTTGGGGACTTCGGTCCCATTAAATTTAGCCCTTTTGATTACTTTTGCTTTCCACAAAGAAAACTTGCTACTGAATGTAGGGAATATGAGATGAGTTTTCGTGATCTATCTTATTATTATGGCAATACCTAGATCTATTCTCACTTTTATGCCTAGCTGGGGGCGTTAAACGATAGCGCTTGTTGGGAGGCAACCCAATTTTATTTTTGTTTCTTGCTTTTTTCTTCTGTTTAGTAATAAATATTTCATCTAGATTCTGTTTGCATGTGGTTTTTATGTTTTAATTAGTGTTTGTGTCAAGTAGAACATATAGGATCATCTTGGGTGATAGTTAATTTGATTCTGCTGTAAAACAGAAACTTATACGCACACGAGAATAATTTAAGAAATCACAGAAACGCGCTTTTTAGTTGATTCTTTTTGCAGCAGATCATTAGAAAATTTTCCTAGGACTTCCTATTTTGGTAGGATGTTTAGAATTCCAGAAGTATTTGAAAGTTACAGATTGCTACAGACTGTACTGTTTTTGACAGATTCTGTTTTTCGTGTGTTGTTTGCTTATTTTGACACCAACCATGCTCCATGCATGCATTGGCATCTACCACCACCAGTGGGATGTGTAGCGCTCTCTATGGACGGATCTTTCTCGGCAGCAAATCCTCTAACCAAATACTAGTAGCTTATATTGACAGTTTTCTAGGGAGTATTCTTTTCTGAAAGAAGCACCAATCTATTTTTCTTTATTTGTACACAGTGTCACAACTTTGACCCACAGGTCCAGAGCTATTTTAGGGTGATTGGCATAGTACTCGGAGACTGATTGTAAGCATGATTTTCATTAGCTGTCACACTGATTGTAAGCATGAGTAGGTGGAAGATTAGGTTAGTGCGAAGCTTACCTTAAACCCTACCGCCGTCGTTGAAACAAGGCGAGCGTTGAGGGATCTGTGGAGAACGGCGGGAAGCAACGTCGCGCCATCCGGCTCCTCTTGCGGTGGGAGAACGAATACTCCTGTGGCACCGGATGGCTCTGCATCCTCACGAACGGCACAGCGTACTCGATCGATTCGTTATCCTGTGGGTTGTCACAGCCTAGCTTAGTCCTTGCCTGTCACTGCATAAGCTTCCCTGCATCATGTTTATGTTTTATGAAAATTTGAAATGGGGACCGATAAACCCTAGCAACAAATGAAATTCAACTAGAGTCAAAGTTAAATCTTTTCAATGAACCCAAAATGCCCTTCATAAATGTTATTTTTGTTTGGGTCCAGAACCTCGGCAAAAAATGGTGCACACTTTTCTAGGACACTCTGCATTATTGAATTAAATTATACGATATTTGTTCTTGTACATTTAAATGCTATAAACAATTTTAAATGTCCAAATGATCTTGGAAGTAAATGAGGGCTGTTGGAAATAATCCAAACAGAGCCCACAAATATTTTCAGGATTTTTGAAAAATGCTCTGGCATTTTTATTAAAGTCAAAACAAAACAGAATAAATAGAAAAGAGAAACAGAATTAAAACAAAGAGGAAAAAGCACTTACCTGGTTTACACTGTAGCGGCCCAACATTGTTCCTTGGCCCAGCCCAGGGACAGGGCGTCTTCTTCCTCGTGCCAGTGGGCACGAGGGCGTGTGCCCGCGGCACGCCGGCACGCGACAGCCACCTCCTGGTTGCCTGGCTCCCCTGGCCTCCTCTAGCGACGCCACACGCCCCTGTCTCCCTCTTGACTCTTCCCGTGCCCATCCCCCTCCTCTATCTCTCTCCCTCGTTCTCCCCCGGATGCACCTGAGAACACCGACGACCACCACTGCAGCCACCGGCCAGCCCACGCCTCGCCGATGTGCTAAGAATCTCCGCCTCGTCCCCCTCTTCCTCCTCACCAAGACGTAAGGCGCCGGAAGCCCCTGGATGTTCCCCTCCTCGGCCACCGAGGACCGCCGCCGTCGATTCGCCGCCTCCCGAGCTTCCCCGAGCACACTGGCCATCCCTACAACACCGTTGTGATCCCCTGAGCGTTTCCTCCTCTCCCCGTGCTCTACTTCCCTCTCTAGCCGCCGTTTCTGTCGAGCCCAAGAGCTCGGCTCCGCCAGCGATATCGCCACCGTGGCCTAAGCTCGACTCAGCCATGCCCTTGCACCGCATCATGCTCCCAGTGCCTCCAGGAGGCCGCCTAGCCCCTTTGCTAGCTCGCCTTCTTGCTCTAGCACCGCGCCCATGCAGGCAGTAGCTCGGGCCGCCACCCTGCTCACTGCCGTCAGCGATTCTGGCCTCCCTAGCACCACCCACCACCACTGGTCGACGCTCCTTGTCATGCTTCATCTGCAGGACCCAGCCGCGCGAGTTCCCGTTGCCGGAGTTGGCCGGACGGGCAACCCCGCTGTGTCCCGATTAGCGCTGGCGGCTAACCACCGTTTTGGATGATTAGATTATGTTTCGAGGGCTGAAATTGGGATTTCAGGCTCGTGCCCACGTCAAGAGGTATGAGACCTCCGACGATTTTCTTAGCCTGCAAACAAAGGGAGAAAAGCTCAATCATTGAGCTTGTGCTCAGATTGTCTGAGTGCAACAATCACTTGAATCAAGTGGGAGTTGATCTTCCAGATGAGATAGTGATGTTTCTCCAAAGTCATTGCCACCAAGCTGCTAGAGCTTCGTGATGAACTATAACATGTCAGGGATAGATATGATGATCCTTGAGATGTTCGTGATGTTTGACACCGCGAAAGTAGAAATCAAGAAGGAGCATCAATTGTTGATGGTTAGTGAAACCACTAGTTTCAAGAAGGGCAAGGGCAAGAAGGAATACTTCATGAAACAGCAAATCAGCTGCTGCTCTAGTGAAGAAACCCAAGGTTGAACCCAAACCCGAGACTAAGTGCTTCTGTGATAAAGGGAACAGTCACTAGAGCGGAATTACCCTAGACACTTGGTAGATGAGAAGGCTGGCAAGGTCGATAGAAGTATATTGGATATACATTATGTTAATGTGTACTTTTCTAGTACTCCTAGTAGCACTAGGGTATTAAATACCGGTTCGGTTGCTAAGTGTTAGTAACTCGAAATAAAAGCTACGGAATAAACGGAGACTAGCTAAAGGTGAGCTGACGATATGTGTTGGAAGTGTTTTCCAATCTTGATGTGATCAAGCATCGCACGCTCCCTCTACCATCGAGTTTGGTGTTTGCGTTGAGCATAGACATGATTAGATTATGTCTATCGCAATACGGTTATTCATTTAAGGAGAATAATGGTTACTCTGTTTATTTGAATAATGCCATCAATGGTCTTGCACCTAAAAGAATGGTTTATTGAATCTCGATCGTAGTGATACACATTTTCATGCCAAAAGATATAAGATAGTACCACTTACTTGTGGCACTGCCATGTAAGTCATATTGGTGTAAAACGCATGAAGAAGCTCCATGTTGATGGATCTTTGGACTCACTCGTTTTTGAAAGGTTTGAGACATGCAAACCATGTCTATTGGTATGTATATGCATGAAGAAACTCCATGCAGGTGGATCGTTTGGACTCACTTGATTTTTGAATCACTTGAGACATGCAAATCTTACCACATGGGCAAGATGACTGAAAAGCCTCGGTTTCAGTAAGATGGAACAAGATAGCAACTTGTTGGAAGTAACACATTTTGATGTGTGCAGTCCAATGAGTGCTGAGGCATGTAGTGAATATCGTTATGTTCTTACTTCACAGATGATTCGAGTAGATGTAGAGTATATTTACTTGATGAAACACAAGTCTGAATTATTGAATGGTTCAAGTAATTTCAGAGTGAAGTTGAAGATCATCGTGACAAGAGGATGAAATGTCTATGATATGATCATAGAGATGAGTATCTGAGTTACGAGCTTTGGCACGCAATTAAGTCATTGTGGAAATTGTTTCACAATTAATACCGCATGGAACACCATAGTTTGATGGTGTGTCCGAACATCATAGTTGCACCCTATTGGATATGGTGCGTACCATGATGTCTCTTATCGAATTACCACTATCGTTTATGGGTTAGGCATTAGAGACAACCGCACTCACTTTAATAGGGCACCACGTAATTCCGTTGAGATGACACCATATGAACTATGGTTTAGAGAAACCTAAGCTGTCATTTCTTAGAAGTTTGGGGCTGCGACGCTTATGTGAAAAGTTTCAGGTTGATAAGCTCGAACCCAAAGCGGATAAAAGGCATCTTCATAGGACACCCAAAACAGTTGGGTGTGCCTCCTAATTTAGATCCGAAAGCAATAGGCATTGTTTCTTGAATCGGGTCCTTTCTCGAGGAAAAGTTTGTCTCAGAAAGTTGAGTGGGAGGATAGTGGAGACTTGATATAGTTATTGAACCGTCACTTCAACTAGTATGTAGCAGGGAACAGGAAGTTGTTCCTGTGGCACCTACACCAATTGAAGTGGAAGCTTATGATAGTGATCATGAAACTTCAGATCAAGTCACTACCGAACCTCGTAGGACGACAAGGACGCATACTACTTCGGAGTGGTACGGTGATCCTGTCTTGAAGGTCATGTTGCTAGACAACAATGAACCTACAAGCTATGGAGAAGCAATGGTGGGCCCATATTCCGACAAATGGTTAGAAGCCATGAAATCCGAGATAGGATCCATGTATCAGAACAAAGCATGGACTTTGGTGGACTTGCCCAATGTTCAGCAAGCCATAGAGATAAATGGATCTTTAAAGAAGAAGACGGACGTGGACGGTAATGTCACCGTCTATGAAGCTCGACTTGTGGCGAAGAGTTTTTCACAAGTTCAAGGAGTTGACTACGATGAGATTTTCTCATCCGTAGCGATGCTTAAGTCCGTCGGAATCATGTTAGCATTAGCTGCATTTATGAAATCTGGCAGATCGATGTCAAAACGAGTTTCCTTACCAGTTTTGTAAGGAAAGGTTGTATGTGATACAATCAGAAAGGTTTTGTCGATCCTAAGGATGCTAAAAGGTATGCTAGCTCCAGCGATCCTTCCATGGACTGGAGTAAGAATCTCGGAGTTGGAATGTGCACTTTGATAAGATGATCAAAGATTTTAGGTTTATACAAAGTTTATGAGAAACTTGTATTTCCAAAGAAGTGAGTGGGAGCACTATAGAATTTCTGATGAGTATATGTTGTTGACATATTGTTGATCAGAAATGATGTAGAATTTTCTGTAAAGCATATAGGGTTATTTGAAAAGTTTTTTCAAGTGAAAACCTGGTTTTAGCTACTTGAACATTGAGCATCAAGATCTATGAGGATAGATCAAAAACTGCTTAATGGTACCTTCAAATGAGCATATACCTTGACATGATCTTGAAGGTGTTCAAGATGGATCAGTCAAAGAAGGAGTTCTTGCCTGAGATGTAAGGTATGAAGTTAAGACTTAAAGCTTGACCACGGCAGAAGAGAGAGAAAGGACGAAGGTCGTCCACTATGCTTCAGACGTAGGCTCTATAGTATGCTATGCTGTGTACCGCACCAGAAGTGTGCCTTGCCATGAGTCAGTAAAGGGGTACAAGAATGATCCAGGAATGGATCATTGGACAGCGGTCAAAAATTGTCCTTGGAGTAAATAAGGACATGTTTCTCGATTATGGAGGTGATAAAGAGTTCGGCGTAAAGGGTTACGACAATGCAAGCTTTAACACCTATCCGAGTGACTCTGAGTAGCAAACCGGATATGTATAGTGGATCAACCATTTGGAATAACTCCAAGTGGAGCGTGGAAGCAGCATTTACAATATGACCTAGAGATTTGCAAAGTACATACGGATCTGAAAGGTTCAGACCCGTTGACTAAAACCTCTCTCACAAGCAAAACATGATCAAACCCCAGAACTCACTGAGTCTTAATCACATGATGATGTGAACTAGTTTAGTGACACTAGTAAACTCTTTTGATGTTGGTCACATGGCGATGTGACCTGTGAGTGTTAATCACATGGCGATGTGAACTAGATTATTGACTCTAGTGCAAGTGGGAGACTTTTGGAAATATGCCCTAGAGGCAATAATAAATTAGTTATTATTATATTTCCTTGTTCATGATAATCGTTTATTATCCATGCTATAATTGTATTGATAGGAAACTCAGATACATGTGTGGGTACATAGACAACACCATGTCCCTAGTAAGCCTCTAGTTGACTAGCTCGTTGATCAATAGATGGTTACGGTTTCCTAACCATGGACATTGGATGTCGTTGATAACGGGATCACATCATTAGGAGAATGATGTGATGGACAAGACCCAATCCTAAGCCTAGCACAAAGATCGTGTAGTTCGTATGCTAAAGCTTTTCTAATGTCAAGTATCATTTCCTTAGACCATGAGATTGTGCAACTCCTGGATACCGTAGGAATGCTTTGGGTGTACCAAACATCACAACGTAACTGGGTGGCTATAAAGGTGCACTACAGGTATCTCCGAAAGTGTCTGTTGGGTTGGCACGAATCGAGACTGGGATTTGTCACTCTGTGTAAACGGAGAGGTATCTCTGGGCCCACTCGGTAGGACATCATCATAATGTGCACAATGTGACCAAGGGGTTGATCACGGGATGATGTGTTACGGAATGAGTAAAGAGACTTGCCGGTAATGAGATTGAACAAGGTATCGGTATACCGACGATCGAATCTCGGGCAAGTACAATACCGTTAGACAAAGGGAATTGTATACGGGATCGATTGAGTCCTTGACATCGTGGTTCATCCGATGAGATCATCGTGGAACATGTGGGAGCCAACATGGGTATCCAGATCCCGCTGTTGGTTATTGACCGGAGAACGTCTCGGTCATGTCCACATGTCTCCCGAAACCGTAGGGTCTACACACTTAAGGTTCGATGACGCTAGGGTTATAAAGGAAGTTTGTATGTGGTTACCGAATGTTGTTTGGAGTCCCGGATGAGATCCCGGACATCACGAGGAGTTCCGGAATGGTCCGGTGGCAAAGATTTATATATGGAAAGTTGTTGTTCGGGTTTCGGGAAAAGTTTCGGTTTTTTCGGTATTGTACCGGGAAGATTCCAGAAGGTTCCGGAGGATTCCAGAGGGGTCCGGAGGTCCGGAAATTGTTCGACCACGTCTAATACAGTATCATGGGATGTATGGGGGGCGCCCTAGCCTTAATGGGCTAGGGGCACCAGCCCCCCAAGGCCCATGCGCATGGGGAGGGAAAACCCTAAGGGGGGAGGGCCTCCACTTGACTTGGGAGGTACTCCTCCCCCCCTTGGCCGCCGCCCCCTCCTCAGATTGGATCTGAGCGGGCCGCCCCCCCTCTCCCTTGCCCCTATATATATGTGGGGGGTGGGAGGGCAGCCGCACCACAAGTTCTGGCGCAGCCCTCCCCCTCTCCCAAGTACTCCTCCTCTCTCGCGGTGCTTGGCGAAGCCCTGCAGGATTGCCACGCTCCTTCACCACCACCACGCTGTTGTGCTGCTGCTGGATGGAGTCTTCCTCAACCTCTCCCTCTCTCCTTGCTGGATCAAGGCATGGGAGACGTCACCGGGCTATACGTGTGTTGAACGCGGAGGTGCCGTCCGTTCGGCACTAGGATCTCCAGTGATTTGGATCACGACGAGTACGACTCCTTCAACCCCGTTCTCTTGAACGCTTCCGCTTAGCGATCTACAAGGGTATGTAAATGCACTCTCCTTCCCCTCGTTGCTGGTTTCTCCATAGATAGATCTTGGTGACACGTAAGAAAATTTTGAATTTCTGCTATGTTCCCCAACAGTGGCATCATGAGCTAGGTCTATTGCGTAGATTCTTTGCACGAGTAGAACACAAAGTAGTTGTGGGCGTTGATTTTGTTCAATATGCTTACTGTTACTAGTCCAATCTTGTTTCGACGGTATTGTGGGATGAAG
The DNA here is from genome assembly GCA_963921465.1 of Triticum timopheevii. Classification (NCBI taxonomy): domain Eukaryota; kingdom Viridiplantae; phylum Streptophyta; class Magnoliopsida; order Poales; family Poaceae; genus Triticum; species Triticum timopheevii. The sequence goes on along the minus strand of OY997262.1, from coordinate 244,368,666 downwards.
CGGCCGGACCGACCTTACACGTACTCTTACGTGAGACAGGTTCCACCGATTGACATGCACTTGGTGCATAAGGTGGCTAGCGGGTGCCAGTCTCTCCCACTTTAGTCGGAACGGATACGATGAAAAGGGTCCTTATGAAGGGTAAATAGCAATTGACATATCACGTTGTGGTTTTGCGTAGGTAAGAAACGTTCTTGCTAGAAACCCATAGCAGCCACGTAAAACATGCAAACAACAATTAGAGGACGTCTAACTTGTTTTTGCAGGGTATGCTATGTGATGTGATATGGCCAAGAAGAATGTGATGAATGATATGTGATGTATGAGATTGATCATGTTCTTGTAATAGGAATCACGACTTGCATGTCGATGAGTATGACAACCGGCAGGAGCCATAGGAGTTGTCTTTATTTATTGTATGACCTGCGTGTCATTGAACAACGCCATGTAATTACTTTACTTTATTGCTAACCGGTAGCCATAGTAGTAGAAGAAATAAGTTGGCAAGCCAACTTCATGGAGACACGATGATGGAGATCATGATGATGGAGATCATGGTGTCATGCCGGTGACGATGATGATCATGGAGCCCCGAAGATGGAGATCAAAAGGAGCAATATGATATTGGCCATATCATGTCACTATTTGATTGCATGTGATGTTTATCATGTTTATGCATCTTGTTTACTTAGAACGACGGTAGTAAATAAGATGATCCCTTACAACAATTTCAAGAAGTGTTCTCCCCTAACTGTGCACCGTTGCTAAAGTTCGTCGCTTCTAAGCACCACGTGATGATCGGGTGTGATGGATTCTTACGTTCACATACAACGGGTGTAAGACAGATTTACACACGCGAAACACTTAGGGTTAACTTGACGAGCCTAGCATGTACAGACATGGGCTCGGAACACAAAGACCGAAAGGTCGAGCATGAGTCGTATAGTAGATACGATCAACATGAAGATGTTCACCGATGATGACTAGTCCGTCTCAGGTGATGATCGGACACGGCCTAGTTGACTCGGATCATGTAATCACTTAGATGACTAGAGGGATGTCTATCTGAGTGGGAGTTCATAAGATGAACTTAATTATCCTGAACATAGTCAAAATATCTTTGCAAATTATGTCGTAAGCTCGCGCTTTAGTTCCACTATTTAGATATGTTCCTAGAGAAAATATAGTTGAAGGTTGACTGTAGCGATTATGCGATCAGTAGAAAGGTTATGTCCTTAATGCACCGCTCAGTGTGCTGAACCCCAAACGTCATTTGTGGATGTTGCGAACATCGGACATGCACGTTTAGATAACTACGTGATAGTTCAGTTAAATGGTTTAGAGTAGAGGCATCAAAGACGTTTTCGAAATGTTGCGGAACATATGAGATGTTTCGAGGGCTGAAATTGGGATTTCAGGCTCGTGCCCACGTCAAGTGGTATAAGACCTCCGACGATTTTCTTAGCCGGCAAACTAAGGGAGAAAAGCTCAATCGTTGAGCTTGTGCTCAGATTGTCTGAGTGTGACAATCACTTGAATCGAGTGGTAGTTGATCTTCCAGACATAGTGATGTTTCTCCAAAGTCATTGCCACCAAGCTGCTAGAGCTTCGTGATGAACTATAACAGATCAGGGATAGATATGATGTGTCACACCAAAGATGCGACCCTATCCAAAAGGAACTCGAAGGTCCCACCAAGGATAGACCCGCATATTGAGACGCTTTTTGCAAGGTGGATATCATTACATCAACATTACATAATAGTGGGGATACATCCAATACATACAATGTCGCATGAATACAACAATACAACATACAAGAACAACATCCGACTACGGATGAATCATAAATAGAAACTCAAACAATATCCACCCTGCTAGCCCAGGCTGCCGACCTGGAACCTATCCCCTGATCGAAGAAGAAGCAGAAGAAGAACTCAACGCAAGCAAGCATCACTCTCGCGTCATGATCATCGCATAACCTGTACCTGCAACTGTTGTTGTAGTAATCTGTGAGCCACGTGGAATCAGCAATCCCATTACCATGGGTATCAAGACTAGCAAAGCTTAATGGGAAAGGAAGGGGTAAAGAGGTGAGGTTGCAGCAGCGACTAAGCATGATATGGTGGCTAACATACGCAAATGAGAGCGAGAAGAGAAACAAAGGAACGGTCGAGAAGCTAGCAATGATCAAGAGGTGATCCTGAACACCTAATTACGTCAAACATAACCCAGAAACCGTGTTCACTTCCCGGACTCCGCCGAGAAGAGACCATCACGGCTACACACACGGTTGGTGCGTTTTAATTCGGATCTAGTGTCAAGTTATCTACAACCGGACATTAACAAATTCCCATCTGCCACATAACCGCGGGCACGGCTCTCGAAAGTTTAAACCCTGCAGGGGTGTCCCAACTTAGCCCATGACAAGCTCTCGCGATCAACGAAGGAATAGACCTTCTCCCAGGAAGACCCGATCAGTCTCGGAATCCCGGTTTACAAGACATTTCGACAATAGTAAAACAAGACCAGCAAAGCCGCCCGAATGTGCCGACAAATCCTGATAGGAGCTGCACATATCTCGTTCTCAGGGCACACCGGATTGTCCAAACTTCCGGTAGGCGAGCCCAGAGTTGCCCCTGGTGGCCACCGGCGGCTGACGGTTTGGACCAACACTCACGACGAGCACTGGCCCGGGGGGGGGGGTAAATAAAGATGACCCTTGGGCTCCGGAAACCCAAGGGAAAAAGGGGTAGGTGAGGCAAATGGTAAAACCAAGGTTGGGCCTTGCTGGACAAGTTTTATTCAAAGTGAACTGTCAGGGGGGTCCCATAAATCACCCGACCGCGTAAGGAACGCAAAATCCGGGAACATAACACCGGTATGACGGAAACTAGGGCGGCAAGAGTGGAACAAAACACCAGGCATAAGGTCGAGCCTTCCACCATTTACCAAGTGTATAGATGCATTAATAATATAAGAGATATTGTGATATCCAAAAACAAATCCTGTCCACCATGGAGAAATCTTCAACTTCACCTGCAACTAGCAACGCTATAAGAGGGGCTAAGCAAAGCGGTAACATAGCCAACCAACGGTTTGCATAGGAAAGGTGTCAAAGGTTAGGGGTTCATGGCAATATGGGATGGCTTGATAAACAGGTAATAGGTAGCGCAACATAGCGATAGAACGAAGCAACTAGCATAGCAATGATAGTAGTGAGATCCAGGGTAGCGGTCATCTTGCCTGAAATCCCGCAAGGAAGAAGAACGAGTCCATGAAGAAGATGAAGCCACGAAGATGAACCACACGTAGACGAACGCATCCTCACGATCGCAACGAAACTGGAACTATCAAGAAGAAGCACACAACATGGTAAACACACCACACATGAGCAAGACATGATGCACAACAAGCATGATGCATGACAAAGCTACATGAGGCTACCCATGGCAAGAGATGATGCAAACAAGAACAACACATCAAAGCAAGTTTAAATGAGGCCGGAAACAACATATAACAATTCCGGTAAGTCCTCATATGCAAATTTCGAAATGGGTCCAGAACTGAATAAACATTATGTTCAAGTTGTTAAACAGCAAGTTAAGATGCACCACGATGAACTACACGAAATTCTAGTCAAGTTACATATAAAGTTCATTAGATTTGGAGCTACGGTCTAGAAGATATGAGCAAAACAAGTTAAGCATGGCATTGATGCAAAATGCACCCAAACATCAAGTACACAAACCAAAACAAGGATGCAACATGATAATATGAATCTACATGCAAAATCACGCAAGTTTCATATAGAGCACACTCAAAACGGATCAACAGTTCAACACACACACACACTATACAAGTCATAACAACAATCTGTCCAAAACAGCAACTAGACATCTTGCAAGCATCAAAACAATATGCTACAGCACCCCAACATAATAACAAAAGGCATGGGCATGAAGTACTGGTACAGCATAACAAAACATGAACACTGAGCTACCTCCAGAAATAACTAGAACATGCTCAAAAGGACATGGTAAGATTGCAAATTAATAACAGTTTCAGACTTTAGCAGAAATAACATCAGGTTGCAATGTTTAGAGCTATCAAACAACATGTTACAGGAACTTATCATGGCAAACAAAGGCATGGCATGAATCTACTAATTGCATATAGCAAAAGTCCCTTACTGACCATGAGCCAAAAAGGCACAGAAAATATGATGGCACCCATGTAAACATGGCAAGTTATATTACAGATTCATACATGGCAGGAACAACAATAAGTAGGCATGTTGGTGAGCTTGAACCACTCACCACAGAGCAACACATGGCATGACAAGGCAACCAACAGTAAGAAGGCATGTTTATGAAGCTAAGCATGGCAAGAACAAGTTCATAGGGTACATGGAACACTAGCAAAACACATGGGAACAAGTGAACTTAATGTTAATAGGCTGATAGCAACATTATGAAGAAACTTTAGAGCAAGATTACAACAAGCTACAGCAACCTATAAATGCAACCAGGGGCATTAATGGATAGGGCATAACATGTAGATCAAAACATGTTTATAGGACATCTCCAGATTATGCATAGAATGATTAGTAGCAACATGTTTACATAGCAACAAAATATAACAGAATCTGTCAGGAAAACAGCAACAGCAACTACCCTACTTAACAAGCTCGATTCACTCACCACAAGTCATTGCATGACAATATAAGAATAGCATCATCAAGAAGACATGTTTATGAAACAAACCAAGTCAAGAACAAGTCCATAGCATGCAAGGATCAAATATAGCAACCTTGGCCAAATTGAATAACATGTAAACAATCTGCCAGGAAACATTTTGAAGCAAAAGTAGAGCACTCAAATGACATGCTAGACTACTCCATAATTGCAAACAAGGGCATGAATGGATAGACAATAACCATATGTCCAAAACACCCTTACTGAAGTATCTCAAAATATGCATGGATCTCTCTGTAGCATCAAGTTTACATGGCATCAAAATAACAGCAGAACAGGGATTAAAATCAGCAATATCACGAAGCCTAGTTTGCATGCTTGTGCTAGTCACCACATTGATCACAAAAATACATGGCATACACCCCTGGAAAGATGGCATGGCATAGATCAAAACACATGAAGACTTCAACCTCATAGGATGCACACATCAATCATCGCAAAAATGACAAATGAGCAAGTTATAACAGTTTCAGCAGATTAACATCAACATGCACTCTTCCAACAACATTTCGGGCATCAAGATGAGCTCAAAAGAAAATGATGCAATGGAATGAAATGAAGTACTCGTCGAGACAAACAATTTGACATATTACACGCACAAAACGGAGCTACAGATGCAGAGATACCACATGATGAACTTGGCATGAAAATGTTAGAAAACAGGGACTTGGGCTATTTCGGGGGCAACCTCCAGATCTGCACGGGAACCGAGGATGGCCGGAAATTCGCCGGAGTTGGTCGCTGCGGGGAGGAGGTAGGGCGGCGAGGAGCTCCCGGGCCGGATCTCGCCGGATCCGGCCGGCGGCGAGCCGGAGAGGCAACGGGGGAGGCCAGAGGCGGAGCGCGGCGAGGCGCGGCGGCGGGAGCTCGGCGAGGGCTGGAGGCGTGCGGGCTCGTCCGGGCCCCGATGGGCTCGGGCGGGCCCCGAACTGGGCCGAGAGGGCCGGCGCGGTGGAGGCGAAGGGCTGGCGGCGGCGCGATGACGTGGCAGCGGCGGATTCGTCGGGGACGGCGGCGCGGACATGTCCGGCGACGAGATTTTTGTCCGGTGGCGCGGAGGAGGAGTGGATCTAGGGTTAGGGGTGGATTTCATCCGCGAATTTGGAGGGGAAGGCTCCTATTTATAGGTAGAGGGAGCTAGGAGAGTCCAAATGAGGAGCGGTTTTCGGCCACGCGATCGTGATCGAACGACCGAGAGCATGGAGGGGAGTTATATGGGTTTTGGGCCACTTTTGGAGGGGGTGTTGGGCTGCAAACAAAAGAGGGCTTTACGGTTACCCGGTTAACCGTTGGAGTATTAAACGACCTCCAAATGGCACGAAACTTGACAGGCGGTCTACCGGTGCTATACCAAGGCCGCTTGGCAAACCTCGGGCCATTCCGAGAAAGTTTAATACCCGCTCACAACAGAAGACAAAAGGGGGACGCCGGGGGACATAGGAGTGACGGATTGCAAAACGGACAACGGGGAAAATGCTCGAATGCATGAGACGAACATGTATGCAAAATGAAATGCACATCATGACATGATATGAAAAGCAGATGATGACATGGCAAAGTGCAACACGCAAGCACATGACATGGCAACAACGGCGAATAACTGGCAGACACCTGGCGCATCGAATCCGGGGCGTTACATGATGATCCTTGAGGTATTCATGATGTTTGACACCGCGAAAGTAGAAGTCAAGAAGGAGCATCAATTGTTGATGGTTGGTGAAACCACTAGTTTCAAGAAGGGCAAGGGCAAGAAGGAATACTTCATGAAACGGCAAATCAGCTGCTGCTCCAGTGAAGAAACCCAAGGTTGAACCCAAACCCGAGACTAGGTGCTTCTGTGATAAGGGGAATAGTCACTAGAGCGGAATTACCCTAGATACTTGGTAGATGAGAAGGTTGGCAAGGTCAATAGAAGTATATTGGATATACATTATGTTAATGTGTACTTTACTAGTACTCCTAGTAGCACCAGGATATTAAGATACCGGTTCGGTTGCTAAGTGTTAGTAACTCGAAATAAAAGAGCTACGGAATAAACGGAGACTAGCTAAAGGTGAGCTGACATATGTGTTGGAAGTGTTTCCAAGTTTGATATGATCAAACATCGCACGCTCCCTCTACCATCAAGATTAGTATTAGACCTGAATAATTGTCATTTGGTGTTTGCGTTGAGCATAGACATGATTGGATTATGTCTATCGCAATACGGTTATTCATTTAAGAAGAATAATGGTTACTCTATTTATTTGAATAATACCTTCAATGGTCTTGCACCTAAAGGAATGGTTTATTGAATCTCGATCATAGTGATACACATTTTCATGCCAAAAGGTATAAGATAGTAATGATAGTACCACTTACTTGTGGCACTGCCATGTAGGTCATATTGGTATAAAATGCATGAAGAAGCTCCATGTTGATGGATCTTTGGACTCACTCGTTTTTGAAAAGTTTGAGACATGCGAACCATGTCTATTGGTGTATATGCATGAAGAAACTCCATGCAATTGGACCGTTCGAACTCACTTGATTTTTGAATCACTTGAGACATGCAAATCTTACCACATGGGCAAGATGATTGAAAAGCCTCGGTTTCAGTAAGATGGAACAAGATAGCAACTTGTTGGAAGTAACACATTTTGATGTGTGCAGTCCAATGAGTGTTGAGGCATGCAGTGAATATCGTTATATTCTTACTTCACAGATGATTCGAGTAGATGTTGAGTATATTTACTTGATGAAACAAAAGTCTGAATTATTGAATGGTTCAAGTAATTTCAGAGTGAAGTTGAAGATCATTGTGACAAGAGGATAAATTGTCTATGATATGATCATAGAGATGAGTATCTGAGTTACAAGCTATGGCACGCAATTAAGACATTGTGGAAATTGTTTCACAATTAATACCGCCTGGAACACCATAGTTTGATGGTGTGTCCGAACATCATAGTTGCACCCTATTGGATATGGTGCGTACCATGATATTTCTTATCGAATTACCACTATCGTTCATGGGTTAGGCATTAGAGACAACCACATTCACTTTAAATAGGGCACCACGTAATTCCGTTGAGATGACATCGTATGAACTATGGTTTAGAGAAACCTAAGCTGTCATTTCTTAAAAGTTTGGGGATGCGACGCTTATGTGAAAAAGTTTCAGGTTGATAAGCTCGAACCCAAAGCGGATAAAATGCATCTTCATAGGACACCCAAAACAGTTGGGTATACCTCCTAATTCAGATCCGAAAGCAATAGTGATTGTTTCTTGAATTGGGTCCTTTCTCGAGGAAAAGTTCGTCTCGAAAAGTTGAGTGGGAGGATGGTGGAGACTTGATGAGGTTATTGAACCATCACTTCAACTAGTGTGTAGCAGGGCACAGGAAGTTGTTCCTGTAGCACCTACACCAATTGAAGTGGAAGCTTATGATAGTGATCATGAAGCTTCAGATCAAGTCACTACCGAACCTCGTAGGACGACAAGGACGCGTACTGCTTCGGAGTGGTACGGTGATCCTGTCTTGAAGGTCATGTTGCTAGACAACAATGAACATACGAGCTATGGAGAAGCGATGGTGGGCCCAAATTCCGACAAATGGTTAGAAGCCATGAAATCCGAGATAGGATTCATTTATCAGAACAAAGCATGGACTTTGGTGGACTTGCCCGATGATCGGCAAGCCATTGAGATAAATGGATCTTTAAGAAGAACACGGACGTGGATGGTAATGTCACCATCTACGAAGCTCGACTTGTGGCGAAGAGTTTTTCACAAGTTCAAGGAGTTGACTACGATGAGATTTTCTCATCCGTAGCAATGCTTAAGTCCGTCGGAATCATGTTAGCATTAGCTGCATTTATGAAATCTGGTAGATGGATGTCAAAACGAGTTTCCTTACCAGTTTTGTAAGGAAAGGTTGCATGTGATACAATCAGAAAGGTTTTGTCGATCCTAAGGATGCTAAAAGGTATGCTAGCTCCAGCGATCCTTCCATGGACTGGAGTAAGCATCTCGGAGTTGGAATGTGCATTTTGATAAGATGGTCAAAGATTTTAGGTTTATACAAAGTTTATGAGAAACTTGTATTTCCAAAGAAGTGAGTGGGAGCACTATAGAATTTCTGATGAGTATATGTTGTTGACATATTGTTGATCAAAAATGATGTAGAATTTCTGGAAAGCATATAGGGTTATTTGAAAAGTGTCTTTCAATAGAAAACCTGGATTAAGCTGCTTGAACATTGAGCATCAATATCTATGAGGATGGATCAAAAACCGCTCAATAGTACTTTCAAATGAGCACATACCTTGACATGATCTTGAAGGTGTTCAAGATGGATCAGTCAAAGAAGGAGTTCTTGCCTGAGTAGTAAGGTATGAAGTTAAGACTTAAAGCTCGACCACGGCAGAATAGAGAAAAAGGGCGAAGGTCATCACCTATGCTTCAGACGTAGGCTCTATAGTATGCTATGCTGTGTACAGCACCAGAAGTGTGCCTTGCCATGAGTCAGTCAAGGGGTACAAGAATGATCCAGGAATTGATCATTGGACAGCGGTCAAAAATTGTCCTTGGAGTAAATAAGGACATGTTTCTCGATTATGGAGGCGATAAAGAGTTCGACGTAAAGGGTTACGTCGATGCAAGCTTTAACACCTATCCGAGTGACTCTGAGTAGCAAACCGGATACGTATAGTGGAGTAACCATTTGGAATAGCTCCAAGTGGAGCGTGGAAGCAGCATTTACAATACGACCTTGAGATTTGCGAAGTACATACGGATCTGAATATTGTAGACCTGTTGACTACAACCTCTCTCACAAGCAAAACATGATCAAACCCCAGAACTCACTGAGTCTTAATCACATGATGATGTGAACTAGTTTAATGACACTAGTAAACTCTTTTGATGTTGATCACATGGCGATGTGACCCGTGAGTGTTAATCACATGGCGATGTGAACTAGATTATTGACTCTAGTGCAAGTGGGAAACTATTGGAAATATGCCCTAGAGGCAATAATAAATTAGTTATTATTATATTTCCTTGTTCATGATAATCGTTTATTATCCATGCTATAATTGTATTGATAGGAAACTCAGATACATGTGTGGATACATAGACAACACCATGTCCCTAGTAAGCCTCTAGTTGACTAGCTCGTTGATCAGTAGATGGTTACGGTTTCCTAACCATGGACATTGGATGTCGTTGATAACGGGATCACATCATTAGGAGAATGATGTGATGGACAAGACCCAATCCTAAGCCTAGCACAAAGATCGTGTAGTTCGTATGCTAAAGCTTTTCTAATGTCAAGTATCATTTCCTTAGACCATGAGATTGTGCAACTCCTGGATACCGTAGGAATGCTTTGGGTGTACCAAACGTCACAACGTAACTGGGTGGCTATAAAGGTGCACTAAAGGTATCTCCGAAAGTGTCTATTGGGTTGGCATGAATCGAGACTGGGATTTGTCACTCCGTGTAAACGGAGAGGTATCTCTGGGCCCACTCGGTAAGACATCATCATAATGTGCACAATGTGACCAAGGGGTTGATCACAGGATGATGTGTTACGGAATGAGTAAAGAGACTTGCCGGTAACGAGATCGAACAAGGTATCGGTATACCGACGATCGAATCTCGGGCAAGTACAATACCGTTAGACAAAGGGAATTGTATACGGGATCGATTGAGTCCTTGACATCGTGGTTCATCCGATGAGATCATCGTGGAACATGTGGGAGCCAACATGGGTATCCAGATCCCGCTGTTGGTTATTGACCGGAGAACGTCTCGGTCATGTCTACATGTCTCCCGAACCCGTAGGGTCTACACACTTAAGGTTCGATGACGCTAGGGTTATAAAGGAAGTTTGTATGTGGTTACGAATGTTGTTCGGAGTCCCGGATGAGATCCTGGACGTCACGAGGAGTTCCGGAATGGTCCGGAGGTAAATATTTATTTATGGAAAGTTGTTGTTCGGGTTTCGGGAAAAGTTCGGGTTTTTTCGGTATTGTACCGGGAAGCTTCCAGAAGGTTCCGGAGGATTCCGAAGGGGTCCGGAGGTCCGGAAATTGTTCCACCACATCCAATACAGTAGCATGGAATGTAGGGGGGCGCCCTAGCCTTAATGGGCCACGGGCACCAGCCCCCCTAAGGCCCATGCGCATGGGGAGGGAAAACCCTAAGGGGGGAGGGCCTCCACTTGACTTGGGAGGCACTCCTCCCCCCCTTGGCCGCCGCCCCCTCCACAGATTGGATCTGAGGGGGCCGGCCCCCCTCTCCCTTGCCCCTATATATATGTGGTGGTTGGGAGGGCAGCCGCACCACAAGTTCTGGCGCAGCCCTCCCCCTCTCCCAAGTACTCCTCCTCTCTCGCGGTGCTTGGCGAAGCCCTGCAGGATTGCCACGCTCCTCCACCACCACCACACCGTTGTGCTGCTGCTGGATGGAGTCTTCCTCAACCTCTCCCTCTCTCCTTGCTGGATCAAGGCATGGGAGACGTCATCGGGCTGTACGTGTGTTGAACGCGGAGGTGCCATCCGTTCGGCACTAGGATCTCCGGTGATTTGGATCATGACAAGTACGACTCCTTCAACCCCGTTCTCTTGAACGCTTCCGCTTAGCCATCTACAAGGGTATGTAGATGCACTCTCCTTCCCCTCGTTGCTGGTTTCTCCATAGATAGATCTTGGTGACACGTAAGAAAATTTTGAATTTCTGCTACGTTCCCCAACACTTATCTGGAGGATTAACTCCCACTTGATTCAAGCAATTGTAGTACCCAGACAATCTGAGCACATGCTCACTGGTTGAGCTATTCTCCTCCATCTTTTAGGCAAAGTACTGTCAGGGGTCTCATACCTCTCGACACGGGCATGAGTATGAAATACAATTTTCAACTCTTGGAACATCTTATATGCTCCGTAGCATTCAAAACATTTTTGAAGTCCCGGTTCTAAGCCGTAAAGCATGGTGCACTAAACTATCAAGTAGTTATCATACCGAGCTTGCCAAACATTCATAACGTCTGCATCTGCTCCTGCAAAAGGTCCGTCACCTAGTGGTGCATCAAGGACATAATTCTTCAGTGTAGCAATGAGGTCAAACCTCAGAACACGGACCTAGTCCGCATCATTGCTACTACCATCTTTCAACATAGTTTGCAAAATACTATCAGGACTAAGTTCATCATAGTAATTCAATTTAATCATATTACTTAAGAACTCCCACTTAGATAGACATCTCTCTAATCATCTAAGTGATCACGTGATCCAAATCAACTAAACCACAACCGATCATCACGTGAAATGGAGTAGTTTTCAATGGTGAACATCACTATGTTGATCATATCTACTATATGATTCACGCTCGACCTTTCAGTCTCAGTGTTCCGAGGTCATATCTGGATATGCTAGGCTCGTCAAGTTTAAGCCGAGTATTCTGCGTGTGCAAAATTGGCTTGCACCCGTTGTAGATGAACGTAGAGCTTATCACACCCGATCATCACGTGGTGTCTCGGCAGCACGAACTTTGGCAACGGTGCATACTCAGGGAGAACACTTTTACCTTGAAATTTAGTGAGAGATCATCTTATAATGCTACCGTCAATCAAAGCAAAATAAGATGCATAAAGGATAAACATCACGCAATCAATATAAGTGATATGATATGGCCATCATCATCTTGTGCTTGTGATCTCCAACTCTGAAGCACCGTCAAGATCACCATCGTCACCGGCACAACACCTTGATCTCCATCGTAGCATCGTTGTCGTCTCGCCAACTATTGCTTCTACGACTATCGCTACCGCTTAGTGATAAAGTAAAGCAATTACAGGGCGATTGCATTGCATACAATAAAGCGACAACCATATGGCTCCTGCTAGTTGTTGATACCTCTGTTACAAAACATGATCATCTCATACAATAAAATTTAGCATCATGTCTTGACCATATCACATCACAACATGCCCTGCAAAAACAAGTTAGACGTCCTCTACTTTGTTGTTGCAAGTTTTACGTGGTTGCTACGGGCTGAGCAAGAACCGTTCTTACCTATGCATCAAAACCACAACGATAGTTCTTCAAGTTAGTGATGATTTAACATTCTCAAGGACCGGGCGTAGCCACACTCGGTTCAACTAAAGTTGGAGAAACTGACACCCGCCAGCCACCTGTGTGCAAAGCACGTCGGTAGAACCAGTCTCGTGTAAGCGTACGCGTAATGTCGGTCCGGGCCGCTTCATCCAACAATACCGCTGAACCAAAGTATGACATGCTGGTAAGCAGTATGACTTGTATCGCCCACAACTCACTTGTGTTCTACTCGCGCATATAACATCTACGCATAAAACCTGGCTCTGATACCAATGTTGGGAAATGTAGTAATTTCAAAAAAAAATCCTACGCACACGCAAGATCATGGTGATGCATAGCAACGAGAGGGGAGAGTGATGTCCACGTACCCTCGTAGACCGAAAGCGGAAGCGTTAGCACAACGCGGTTGGTGTAGTCGTACGTCTTCATGATCCGACCGATCATGTATCGAACGTACGACACCTCCGAGTTCAGCACACATTCAGCTCAATGACGTCCCACGAACTCCGATCCAGCAGAGCTTTGCGGGAGAGTTCCCTCAGCACGACGACGTGATGACGGTGTTGATGATGCTAAGTTTGTGTATGTATTCACACATGTACTAAGTTTGTGTATGTATTCACACATGTACTAAGTTTCCGGTTAATACAATTCTAGCATGAATAATAAACGTTTATCATGAAATAAGGAAATAAATAATAACTTTATTATTGCCTCTAGGGCATATTTCCTTCAAGAGGCATCCCTCCTCAGCCCTTGCACACTTGTTCGCCATGTTGAACATCTCCAGAGCGGTGCAGAGATCCTCGTGGATGGCTAGCTCCTCCTTCATCTTGACATCGCGGACGCCATCGGTGAACGTGGAGATGATGGCCTCGTCAGACAACTTGGGAATCTTGAGGCGAACGTTGTTGAAGCGTCGGATATACTTATGCAGGGTCTCTCCAGGTTGCTGCTTGATGCAGCGCAGGTCGCCCGCGGCTGGCGGACGGTCACGAGTGCCCTAGAAGTTAGCGATGAAGCGGCTGCGCATCTCCTCCTAGGAAGAAACCGACCCCTCGGTCAGGTTCAGGAGCCAAGAATGCGTGCCATCCTTGAGGGCCATCAGGAACCAGTTTGCCATGATCTTCTCGTCGCCGTTGGCCGCCTCGATGCTCAGCTCGTAGAGTTGTAGGAATTCGGCGGGTCTATGGTGCCGTCGTAGCGTGGAGGCAGGTCAGGCTTGAACTTGCTCGGCCAGACAACGTTGCGGAGTTCCGTAGTGAACGCGTGGCATCCTGTCGTGGCCACCGGAGGTCGTCGAGGGGGTGGAACGTGGTCCTGGTGCACGCGCACCGCCACCTCCTATGGCGGCGCGCGAGCCTGGTGCTTGGCTGCTGGAAGCACGCGCGCTTCTCCTTGGGGACTGGTACATCTCCAACGCATCTATAATTTTTGATTGTTCCATGCTATTATATTACCCGTTTTGGATGTTTATGGGCTTTACTTTACACTTTTATATCATATTTGGGACTAACCTACTAACCAGAGGCCCAGCCCGAATTGCTGTTTTTTGCCTATTTCAATATTTCGAAGAAAAGGAATATCAAATGGAGTCCAAATGGAATGAAACCTCCGGGAGCGATCTTTTTGGAACAAACGCTATCCAGGAGACATGGAGTGGAGGTCAAGAAACACACAAGGAAGCCACGAGGCAGGAGGGCGCGCCCTAGGGGGTGGGCACACCCCCCACCCTCATGGGCCTCTCGTGGCTCCCCTGTCCTACCTCCTTCGCCTATATATATCTACATACCCCGAAAACATCCAGGAGCACCACGAAAACCTATTTCCACCGCCGCAACCTTCTGTATCCGCGAGATCCCATCTTGGAGCCTTCGTCGGCGCTCCACCGGAGGGGGGAATCGACCATGGAGGGCTTCTACATCAACACCATAGCCTGTTCATTGAGTTGTGATTAGTTTACCACAGACCTTCGGGTCCATAGTTATTAGCTAGATGGCTTCCTCTCTCTCTCTTTGAATCTCAATACAATGTTCTCCTCGATCTTCTTGGAGATCTATTCGATGTAACTCTTTTTGCAGTGTGTTTGTCGAGATCCAATGTATTGTGGGTTTATGATCAAGTTTATCTATGAGAAATATTTTAATCTCCTCTGAATTCTTTTATCTATGATTGGTTATCTTTGCAGGTCTCTTTGAATTATCAGTTTGGTTTGGCCTACTAGATTGATCTTTCTTGCAATGGGACAAGTGCTTAGCTTTGGGTTCAATCTTGCGGTGTCCTTTCCCAGTGACAGCAGGGGCAGCAAGACACATATTGTATTGTTGCCATCGAGGATAAAAAGATGGGGTTTATATCATATTGCTTGAGTTTATCCCTCTACATCATGTCATCTTGCTTAATGCGTTACTCTGTTCTTATGAACTTAATACTCTAGATGCATGTTGGATAGCGGTCGATGTGTGGAGTAATAGTAGTAGATGCAGAATCGTTTTGATCTACTTGTTATGGACGTGATGCCTATATACATGATCATGCCTAGATATTCTTATAACTATGCACTTTTCTATCAATTGCTCGACAGTAATTTGTTCACCCACCGTAATACTTATGCTATCTTGAGAGAAGCCACTAGTGAAACCTATGGCCCTCGGGTCTATCTTTTATCATATAAGTTTCCAATCTACTTTATTTTGCATCTTTACTTTCCAATCTATATCATAAAAATACCAAAAATATTTATCTTATCTTATTATCTCTATCAGATCTCACTTTTGCAAGTTACCGTGAAGGGATTGACAACCCATTTATTGCTTTGGTTGCAAGGTTCTTGTTTGTTTGTGTAGGTACGAGGGACTTCTGTGAGCCTCCTACTGGATTGATACCTTGGTTCTCAAAAACTGAGGGAAATACTTACGCTACTTTGCTGCATCACCCTTTCCTCTTCAAGGGAAAACCAACGCAGTGCTCAAGAGGTAGCAAGGATTTCTGGCGCCGTTGCCGGGGAGGTCTTCGCACAAGTCAAGACATACCAAGTACCCATCACAAACTTTTATCCCTCGCATTACATTATTTGCCATTTGCCTCTCGTTTTCCTCTCCCCCACTTCACCTTTGCTGTTTTATTTGCCCTCCTTCCATTCAATCTTGTGCTACCATGTGCCTTCTTTTTGCTTGGATCTTCGCTTGCTAAAAGTCTATGGATCCTCATCCACTTGCCAATCTTTTTAAGAGATCCAATTATGATGAACCAGTTGCTAGTGAGTTGAGTGCACTAGATTATCTTTATGAGGTTTTGCTTGAAATTCGTGAGTCTGAAAATTGTGACGAAGTGCTTTATAAAGTGATTCACGATAGATCAACGAATAAAAAGCATGATTGCAATGATGTTATTATAAATTCCATTAATGTCAATTGTCCTAATAATATGCAAAACCCTAAGCTTGGGGATGCTAATTTTGCTATGTCTACTACTTGTTGCAATAATCATGATTGGGGTGATTCTTCTTATAATCTTGAAAATTTATTTAAGCCCCATGATGAATATGAGATTGATAATAGTGTTTGCAATAAAATTGAAAGTGGGTTTGGAAGAGTGTCAACTTTAGATCCCACATATTTGGAGAATGTTCAATCTTATGGTATTTTTGATAAAAGTGGGTTTGGAGAGGTCATGACTTTAGTTAATGATAATCCAACTATTTTGGAAGAGTGTCAACTTCGCATGCATGTGGATCGTGTTGAGAATATGTTATGCGATAGCTATTTTGTTGAATTTGCCTATGATCCTACAGTAATTATTATGAGAGAGGAAAATATGGTTGTAGAAATTTTTATCTCACTAAATTACCTCTCGTTATGTTGAGATTGCTATTGTTTCTTTCCTCTTCCTTGCCTATGCTAGTTTTTGCTCGCTATGATAATTTGTTTGCCTACAAGATGCCTACACATAGGAAGTATTTTAGACTTAGATGTGTTTGTCACGCATTTCATGATGCTCTCTTTGCGCTTCAATTCTTGTCTTTCATGTGAGCACCATCAAAATTATTAATGCCTAGCAAGGGGCGTTAAACGATAGCGCTTGTTGGGAGGCAACCCAATTTTCTTTTTGTTACTTGATTTTTTTCCTGTTTAGTTATAAATAATTCATCTACCTTCTGTTTAGATGTGGTTTTATGTTTTAATTAGTGTTTGTTCCAAGTAGAACCTATAGGATCATCTTGGGTGATAGTTAATTTGATCTTGCTGAAAAACAGAAACTTTTGCGCGCACGAGAATAATTTTAATAAATCAAAGAAACGTGATTTTTAGTTGATTCTTTTTGAAGTAGATTAATAGACAAAATTTCTAGGACTTCCTATTTTGGTACTATATTTAGAATCCATAAGTATTCAAAAGTTATAGATTGCTACAGACTGTTCTGTTTTTGACAGATTCTGTTTTTCGTGTGTTGTTTGCTTATTTTGATGAATCTATGGCTAGTATCGGGGGGTATGAACCATAGAGAAGTTGGAATACAGTAGGTTTAACACCAATATAAATAAATAATTAGTTAATTACAGTACCTTAAGTGGTGGTTTTTCTTTCTTGCACTAACGGAGCTCATGAGATTTCCTGTTGAGTTTTGTGTTGTGAAGTTTTGGGTAAAGATTTGGTGGACTATGGAATAAGGAGTGGCAAGAGCCTAAGCTTGGGGATGCCCATGGCACCACAGGATAATTCAAGGACAACCAAAAGCCTAAGCTTGGGAATGCCCCGGAAGGCATCCCCTCTTTCGTCTTCGTCTATCGGTAACTTTACCTGGAGCTATATTTTTATTCACCACATGATATGTGTTTTGCTTGGAGCGTCTTGTATGATATGAGTCTTTGATTCTTAGTTTACCACAATCATCCTTGTTGTACACACATTTTGGGAGAGACACACTTGATTCGGAATTTATTAGAATACTCTATGTGCTTCACTTATATATTTTGAGCTTGACAGTTTTGCTCTAGTGCTTCACTTATATCTTTTTAGAGCACGGTGGTGGTTTTATTTTGTAGAAATTATTGATCTCTCCTGCTTCATTTATATTTTTTTTTGAGTCTTTTAGAACAGCATGGTATTTTCTATGGTTATAAAATTGGTCCTAGAATGTTGGACATCCAAGTTGGGTATGATAAAAACTATCATAGGAAGTGGATTGAATGTTAGATCAATTTGATGCTTGATAATTGTTTTGAGATATTAGGATGGTAATATTACAGTCATGCTAGTTGGGTAATTATGAATTTAAGGAATACTTCTGTTAAAGTTTGTGATTCCCGTAGCATGCACGTATGGTGAACCGTTATGTGATGAAGTTGGAGCATGATTTATTTATTCATTGTCTTCCTTATGTGTGGAGGTCGGGATCGCGCGATGGTTAACTCCTACCAACCCTTCCCCTAGGAGCATGCTCGTAGTACTTTGTTTTGATTACTTGTAGATTTTTGCAATAAGTATATGAGTTCTTTATGAATAATGTTGAGTCCATGGATTATATGCACTCTCATCCTTCCACCATTGCTAGCCTCTCTTGTGCCGCGCAACTCTCGCCGGTACCATACACCCACCTTATACCTTCCTCAAAACAGCCACCATACCTACCTATTATGGCATTTCCATAGCGATTCCGAGATATATTGCCATGCAAATTTCCACCGTTCCATTTATTATGACACGCTCCATCATTGTCATACTGCTTTTGCATGATCATGTAGTTGACATCGTATTTGTGGCAAGGCCACCTTGATAATTCTTTCATACATGTCACTCTTGATTCATTGCATATCCCGGTACACCACCGGAGGCAGCCACATAGAGACATATTTTGTTCTAAGTATTGAGTCATAATTCTTGAGTTGTAAGTAAATAAAAGTGTGATGATCTTCATTATCAGAGCATTGTCCCAAGTGAGGAAAGGATGATGAAGACTATGATTCCCCCACAAGTCGGGATGAGACTTCGGAGGTTGATCTTGGGGAGTTCGGTCCCATTAAATTTAGCCCTTTTGATTACTTTTGCTTGCCACAAAGAAAACTTGCTGCTGAATGTAGGGAATATGAGATGAGTTTTCGTGATCTATCTTATTATTATGGCAATACCTAGATCTATTCTCGCTTTTATGCCTAGCTGGGGGCGTTAAACGATAGCGCTTGTTGGGAGGCAACCCAATTTTATTTTTGTTTCTTGCTTTTTTCTTCTGTTTAGTAATAAATATTTCATCTAGATTCTGTTTGCATGTGGTTTTATGTTTTAATTAGTGTTTGTGCCAAGTAGAACCTATAGGATCATCTTGGGTGATAGTTAATTTGATTCTGCTGTAAAACAGAAACTTATACGCACACGAGAATAATTTAATAAATCACAGAAACGCGCTTTTTAGTTCATTCTTTTTGCAGCAGATCAGTAGAAAATTTTCCTAGGACTTCCTATTTTGGTAGGATGTTTAGAATTCCAGAAGTATTCGAAAGTTACAGATTGCTATAGACTGTTCTGTTTTTGACAGATTCTGTTTTTCGTGTGTTGTTTGCTTATTTTGATGCATCTATGGCTAGTATCGGGGGGTATGAACCATAGAGAAGTTGGAATACAGTAGGTTTAACACCAATATAAATAAAGAATGAGTTCATTACAGTACCTTATGTGGTGGTTTTTCTTTCTTGCACTAACGGAGCTTATGAGATTTCCTGTTGAGTTTTGTGTTGTGAAGTTTTCAAGTTTTGGGTCAAGATTTGATAGACTATGGAATAAGGAGTGGCAAGAGCCTAAGCTTGGGGATGCCCATGGCACCCCAAGATAATCCAAGTACAACCAAAAGCCTAAGCTTGGGGATGCCCCGGAAGGCATCCCCTCTTTCGTCTTCGTTTATCGGTAACTTTACTTGGAGGTATATTTTTATTTACCACATGATATGTGTTTTGCTTGGAGCGTCTTGTATGATATGAGTCTTTGCTTTTTAGTTTACCACAATGATCCTTGCTGTACACACCTTTTTTTGAGAGACACGCATGATTTGAAATTTATTAGAATACTCTATGTGCTTCACTTATATCTTTTGAGCTCGATAGTTTTGCTCTATGTGCTTCACTTATACTTTTAGAGCATGGTGGTGGCTTAATTTTTGTAGAAATTATTGATATCTCATGCTTCACTTATATTATTTTGAGAGTATTTTATAACATCATGGTATTTGCTATGGTTATAAAATTGGTCCTAGAATGATGGGCATCCAAGTTGGCTATAATAAAAACTATCATAGAAAGTGAATTGGATGCTATGATCAATTTGATGCTTGATAATTGTTTTAATATATGAAGATGGTAATATTAGAGTCATACTAGTTGGGTAATTGTGAATTTAAAGAATACTTGTGTTGAAGTTTGTGATTCCCGTAGCATGCACGTATGGTGAACTGCTTTGTGATGAAGTTGGATCATGATTTATTTATTGATTGTCTTCCTTATGAGTGGCGGTCGGGGACGAGCGATGGTCTTTTCCTACCAATCTATCCCCCTAGGATCATGCGTGTAATACTTGGTTTTGATGACTTGTAGATTTTTGCAATAAGTATATGAGTTCTTTATGACTAATGTTGAGTCCATGGATTATACGCACTCTCATCCTTCCACCATTGCTAGCCTCTCTTGTGCCGTGCAACTCTCGCCGGTACCATACACCCACCTTATACCTTACTCAAAACAGCCACCATACCTACCTATTATGCCATTTCCATAGCCATTACGAGATATATTTCCATGCAACTTTCCACCGTTCCGTTTATTATGACACACTCCATCATTGTCATATTGCTTTTACATGATCATGTAGTTGACATCGTATTTGTGGCAAGGCCACCTTGATAATTCTTTCATACATGTCACTCTTGATTCATTGCATATCCCGGTACACCGCCGGAGGCATCCACATAGAGTCATATTTTGTTCTATGTATTGAGTTGTAATTCTTGAGTTGTAAGTAAATAAAAGTGTGATGATCTTCATTATTAGAGCATTGTCCCAAGTGAGGAAAGGATGATGAAGACTATGATTCCCCCACAAGTCGGGATGAGACTTTGGACTTTATAAAAATAAAAGAGACCAAAGAAGCCCAAATAAAAAAGAGAGGCCAAAGAAGCCCACAAAAAAAATACGAGAAAAAGAGAGAAGGGACAATGTTATTATCCTTTTACCACACTTGTGCTTCAAAGTAGCACCATGATCCTCATGATAGAGAGTCTCCTATATTGTCACTTTCATATAATAGTGGGAATTTTTCATTATAGAACTTGGCTTGTATATTCCAATGATGGGCTTCCTCAAAATGCCCTAGGTCTTCGTGAGCAAGCAAGTTGGATGCACACCCACTTAGTTTCTTTTTGAGCTTTCATACACTTATAGCTCTAGTGCATCCGTTGCATGGCAATCCCTACTCACTCGCATTGATATCTATTAATGGGAATCTCCATAGCCCGTTGATACGCCTAGTTGATTTGAGATTATCTTCTCCTTTTTGTCTTCTCCACAACCACCATTCTATTCCACATATAGTGCTATGTCCATGGCTCTCGCTCATGTATTGCGTGAAGGTTGAAAAAGTTTGAAAATATTAAAGTATGAAACCATTGCTTGGCTAAAACCGGGGTTGTGCATGATTTAAATATTTTGTGTGATGAAGATAGAGCATAGCCAGACTATATGATTTTGTAGGGATAACTTTCTTTTGCCATGTTATTTTGAGAAGACATGATTACCTTGTTAGTATGCTTGAAGTATTACTATTTCTTATGTCAATATGAAATTTTGTCTTGAATCATTTGGATCTGAACATTCATGCCACAATAAAGAAAATTACAATGAGAATTATGCTAGGTAGCATTCCACATCAAAAATTCTTTTTTTATCATTTACCTACTCGAGGACGAGCATGAATTAAGCTTGGGGATGCTTGATACATCTCCAACGTATCTATAATTTTTTATTGTTCCATGCTATTATATTACCCATTTTGGATGTTTATGGGCTTTACTTTACACTTTTATATCATTTTTGGGACTAACCTACTAACCAGAGGCCCAGCCCGAATTGCTATTTTTTGCCTATTTCAATGTTTCGAAGAAAAGGAATATCAAACGGAGTCCAAACGGAATGAAACCTTTGGGAGCGATCTTTTTGGAACAAACACAATCCAGGAGACTTGGAGTGGAGGTCAAGAAACACACGAGGAAGCCACAAGGCAGGAGGGCGTGCCCTCCACCCTTGTGGGCCCCTCGTGGCTCCCCTGACCTACCTCCTTCGCCTATATATATCTACGTACCCCGAAAACATCCAGGAGCACCATGAAGACCTATTTCCACCTTCGCAACCTTCTGTATCCGCGAGATCCAATCTTGGAGCCTTCGCCGGTGCTCCGTCAGAGGGGGAATCAACCACGGAGGGCTTCTACATCAACACCATAGCCTCTCCGATGAGTTGTGAGTAGTTTACCACAGACCTTCGGGTCCATAGTTATTAGCTAGATGGCTTCCTCTCTCTCTCTCTTTGAATCTCAATACAATGTTCTCCTCAATCTTCTTGGAGATCTATTCGATGTAACTCTTTTTGCGGTGTGTTTGCCGAGATTCGATGAATTGTGGGTTTATGATCAAGTTTTTCTATGAGAAATATTTGAATCTCCTCTGAATTCTTTTACGTATGATTGATTATCTTTGCAAGTCTCTTCGAATTATCAGTTTGGTTTGGCCTACTAGATTGATCTTTCTTGCAATGGGAGAAGTGCTTAGCTTTGGGTTCAATCTTGTGGTGTCCTTTCCCAATGACAGCAGGGGCAGCAAGGCACGTATTGTATTGTTGCCATCGAGGATAAAAAGATGGGTTTCATATCATATTTCTTGAGTTTATCCCTCTACATCATGCCATCTTGCTTAATGCATTACTCTGTTCTTATGAACTTAATACTCTAGATGCATGCTGGATAGCGGTCGATGTGTGGAGTAATAGTAGTAGATGCAGAATTGTTTTGATCTACTTGTTGCGGACATGATGCCTATATACATGATCATGCCTAGATATTCTAATAACTATGCACTTTTCTTTCAATTGCTCGACAGTAATTTGTTCACCCACTGTAATACTTATGCTATCTTGAGAGAAGCCACTAGTGAAACCTATGGCCCTCGAGTCTATCTTTTATCATATAAGTTTCCAATCTACTTTATTTTGCATCTTTACTTTCCAATCTATATCATAAAAATACCAAAAATATTTATCTTATCTTATTATCTCTATCAGATCTCACTTTTGCAAGTTACCGTGAAGGGATTGACAACCCGTTTATCGTGTTGGTTGTGAGGTTCTTGTTTGTATGTGTAGGTACGAGGGACTTCTGTGGAGCCTCCTACTGGATTGATACCTTGGTTCTCAAAAACTGAGGGAAATACTTATGCTACTTTGCTGCATCACCCTTTCCTCTTCAAGGGAAAACCAATGCAGTGCTCAAGAGGTAGCAGGGACGTTGCACCACCTGGCAGCTCACGTCATCCCAAGCCGGCGCCGGGTGCTGTAGGTCGTGCCATGCAGCCATTCGCCTTGGCTCGATGATGGCGCCCCGGGCCGGAGGTGGAGGAGGAGCCCCGTGCGCGATGTCGCCCGCTGCAGGTGGTAGCTGAGGTAGTGAGCTGGCCCGTCGGAGCCCCCATGCACGACGCTGCTGAGCTCGGCGATCCGTTCGAGCCACTCCTTATAGAGATCTCCCACCGGACGGTAGCGAAGAAGCACCCGCGCCATGAGCAGAGCGGCCTGCATGTCCACCTGGCCGCGGCGCGTGTGGGATGACGAAGCTATTGGGGTCAGTGACGGAGTAGCGGTGCGGCCATCATGGCGCATCAACGGGTGCAGCGGTGAAGCTTGCTGCTCGTGGCCGGCAAGGCCCGTGGCGGCGTTGGCCACCGGAGAGGAGCACGGCGGGCACAGCTGTCACCCACCGGAGCTGGCCGAGCAACACGGGTGGCGACCGCAGCCTGACGCTCAGTGCGAGCACTGCGCGCGTCAGCCATGGAGGTGTCAGAACGGTGGCAGATCGAACAACGAAAGAGAGGATCCGACGCACCCCTACCTGGCGCGCCAAATGTCGGTTTTAGGGATCCAGCAACCCTTGAGAGGTTTGAACTCTAGGGTGCGTGCGGAGATCTCAACCTTCCCAGCCTGCCTACTCGCGATCCTCCTAAGCCTAGTGCGTAGAGCTTAAAGAGACACAAAGACACAGAGATTTATACTGGTTCGGGCCACCGTTGTGGTGTAATACCCTAATCAAGTGTGGTGTGGTGGATTGCCTCGAGGGGCTATGGATGAACTTGTACAGTGGATGAACAAGCCTCAGGAGGTGAGGTGTTCTCGAGCTGGTGTGGTGCTCTACTTGTTCCTATCTCGGTCCTTTTCTATGGTGGTGGCTAGGTCCTATATATAGTGACCTTGGTCCTCTTCCCAAATATGAGCGGGAAGGGATTCCACAACGGCGGGATTTGGAAGGGGACAAGTAGTATAGTCTATCCTGACAAAAGTAGTGTTCGCCTGCGAAAAGCCTCTGGTCATGACGCTGTGGTGGGCTCGTTGATGACCTCTGTCCTGCCGTCCTGGCAGTCTTGGTCTTGTTGCACCAGAATGGAAACCTTTGGCTGATTCCTTGGGACTCCGCGCCTGTGGCTTGCCTCCCTTGCACCAAAGAGGAAACCTGCGCTCTGCACCCGCCCGGCGCCTGCCTGGCCTTGGTCGTCATGGCTCACGTCAGCTGGGCCTCATGAGGTTGCTTGTATAGAAGTCTCCGCCCCTCAGGAGCCCTCCTAAGGAGGCCACTTCCTTTGGGGGTCTTGTTGTCGTCCGCCTCGCGAGGCTTGGCCCCTCGCGAGGGTCTCGTGGTGTTGGTGCTGAAGCTGGGACGTGCCAGGCTGTCGATGGAGCCATGCAGTGGGCCGCAGGCAGGCAGGGCTGGATACCCCTGAATCCAGGACGCCGATAGCCTATTTCAGCACTTGTTAGTCACCCTCCTTTCCACCTTTTTTGTGCAAACAGAGATATACATTTCATGCTCGATCTTATTTGAACTGCACAAATGATATCCAAATTATAGTTGAACATTCCAGCAGCTTCACAACCAACCTTGATTTTGCTCAATTTTATTGCAACTAATGAAGAAGAAGCTCTGTGGGTTTCGTTTTCTGATGGAAATGGAACCGGGGCTGGAGCCCTTTTCTTAAAAAAAGAAGAAGAAGCTGCTAGCTCATGGGACATTGCTTCATTTTAGGTGAACTGTACCAAAAGGTCCCATGAATTGAATCATCCATGTTGGTGACTGGTGTCATCTCTTCTACGATGGCGTTGACTGCAGATATGGTTCCCATCATGAGGTATGTTCCTTTTTGGTCTGACCGTTTGCCAAAGATCCTGCATGTTAATCCTGCTCTTGTGCTACTGTTTTTGCACTGCCATGATAAAGCAGTAATGTTATCATTTTGCACCTTAATCTAGTGGCACTATTAATTTGAGGCAATGTTTTGGCACCACTAGTGCCACTGTTTTTTTATATATCGAAAGAGGGGGTTCCCTCCGATTTCATTAAAGAAATCCAACCATAGAGAACCATTATCCAACAACATCTCAGTGTAAACGGGCAGTTATGCAACTACTACTAGATCGGACTGAGTACTAGCAGGAGACAAGTTCGCCACATAAGCTAGGAGGTAGGGGGATGCAGCACCAACTCGACCAAGTTTGGATTACAACCCAAATGCTACCACAGAAACATCAGGGGGAAGATAGGGTGTAACGCCCCGGATTCGTTGCGCCAGGTGTCTGCCAGTTATTCGCCATTGTTGCCATGTCATTTTCTTGCGTGTTGCATTCTATCATGTCATCATGTGCATCTCATTTTGCATACGTGTTTGTTTCTTGCATCCGAGCTTTTTCCCCGTTGTCCGTTTTGCAATCCGGCACTCCTATGTCCCCCGGCGTCCCCCTTTTGTCTCTCGTTGTGAGCGGGTATTAAACTTTCTCGGAATGGCCCGAGGTTTGCCAAACGGCCTTGGTATAGCACCGGTAGACCGCCTGTCAAGTTTCGTGCCATTTGGAGGTCGTTTGGTACTCCAACGGTTAACCGGGTAACCGCAAAGCCCTCTTTTGTTGCAGCCCAACACCCCTTCCAAAGTGGCCCAAAACCCATCTAAGTCTCTTCCATGCTCTCGGTCGTTCGATCACGATCGCGTGGCCGAAAACCGCTCCTCATTTGGACATTCCTAGCTCCCTCTACCTATATATATGTGCCCCTCCCCGAATTTTCGCGTAGTCCAACCCTAGCTTCGTCCTCCTCCCGCAGCCGGACACGTCCGGACCCCGCCGGACATGTCCGCCCGTCGCTCCCGGCCAATCCTGCCTCGCCATGTGTCCCGCCGCCGGCCTCTCTCTCCTCCCTCCGCCGCCGGGCCCGTGGCGCCCAGATCGGGCCCGCCCCGAGCCGCGCCGGGCCCGAGGGAGCCCGCGCCCGCAGCCGCCGCCACCTCCTCCCGGGCGCCGCCCGACCCCGCCGCCGGTGTGCTTCGCGCCGCCCTCCTCGTCCGGCCACTGCCTCCGCCGTGGCATGCCGCCGCCGCTAGACCCGCCGCCTCCTCCGGCGCCGGCCGCCCTCCCCGCGCCCCGCCGTGCCTCGCCCCCGCGCGCTGCCTCCGCCCCGCCGCCCGGTGCCGCCTCCCGGCCTCCCGCCGGCAGCTCGCCGCCGCCTCGACCTCCCTTCGCCGCGCCGAACCGCCCCTGCCGGAGCTCGCCGCCCCGCCGCGGCCTGCTCCCCGCCGGCGCCCCGCGCCATCCCCGTCGTCCGCCGCTCTGCCTCCTCACGCCGGCGAGCCGCCCCTCGCCGGAGTCAACTTCGGTCAGATCCGGTCCGGGTGGACCAGATCCACCGGTCCGCCAATCCAAACGCAGCCCCGTCCCGGGATCTCCCCGTCCAACTTCCGCGGAGGTGAAATTTCCACTAAGTCCCCAGATCTGCATATTATCATGCCATGTTCATCGCATCATAACTCTCTGCATACTGCTCCGTTTCGTGCGTATAATATGTCAATTTGTTCGTCTCAACGAGTACTTCATTTCATTCCATTTCATCATTTTCATTTGAGCTCATCTTGATGCCCGAAATGCTGTTGGAAGAGTGCATGTTGATGTTAACCTGCTGAAACTGTTATAACTTGCTCTTTTGTCATTTTTGCCATGATTGATGTATACATCCTATGAGGTTGATGTCTACATGTGTTTTGATATATGCCATGCCATCTTTCCAGAGGTGCTACCCATGTATTTTTGTGAGTTGTTTGCTGAGTGCATCAAGCTTGTTAAGTAGGGTACTTGTTGTTGCTGTTTTCCTGACAGATTCTGTTATATTTTGTCGCTATGTTAACCTGCTTCTACTAGTCATTCCATGCATAATCTGGAGATGTTCTATAAACATGTTTTGTTGTACATGTCTTGCTATATCCATCCATGCCCCTGGTTGCATTTATAGCTTGCTGTAGATTGTTCATATCTTGCTCTAAAGTTGCTAAATAATGTTGCTATCAGCCTGTTAACATTAAGTTCACTAGTTCCCATGTGCTTTGCTAGTGTTCCATGCACCCTATGACTTTGCTCTTGCCATGTATAGCATCACAAATATGTCTTCTTACTGTTGGTTGCCTTGCCATGCCATGTATTGCTCTGTAGTTAGTGGTTCAAGCTCACCAACATGCCTACTTATTGTTGTTCCTGCATGTATGAATCTGTAATATAACTTGCTATGTTTACGTGGGTGCCATCATTTCTTCTGATCCTTTTTGGCTCATGGTCAGTAAGGGACTTTTGATCTATGCAGTTAGTAGTCTCATGCCATGCCTTTGTTTATCATGATAAGTTCCTGTAACATGTTGTTTGCTTGCTCTAAACATTGCAACCTGATGTTATTTTCTGCAAAGTCTGAAACTGTTATTATTTGCAATCTTACCATGTCATTTTGAGCATGATATAGTGATTTCTGGAGATACTCAGTGTTCATGTCTTGTTATGCTTTACCAGTACTTCATGCCCATGCCTTTTGTTTTCATATTGAGGTGCTGTAGCATATTGTTTTGATGCTTGCAATATGCCTAGTTGAACCGTTGCTCCGTTTTGGGTGTGCTCTATATTAAACTTGCTTGATTTTGCATGTAATTTCATATTATCATGTTGCATCCTTGTTGTGAGATGTTTGCTTGATGTTTGTATGCATTTTGCATCAATGCCATGCTTAACTTGTTTTGCTCATATCTTCTAGACCGTAGCTCCGAACTAAATGAACTTTATATGTAACTTGACTAGAATCTCGTGTAGATCATCTTGGTGCAACTTAACTTGCTGTTTAACAACTTGAACATAAGGTTTATTCAGTTCTGGACCAATTTCGAAATTTGCATATGAGGACTTACCGGAGTTGTTATATATTGTTTTTGGCCTCATTTAAACTTGCCTTGATGTGTTGTTCTTGTTTGCATCATCTCTTGTCATGAGTAGCTTCATGTAGCTTTGCCATGCATCATGCTTGTTGTGCATCATGTGTTGTCTATGTGTGGTGTGTTTACCATGTTGTGTGCTTCTTCTTGTTAGTTCCTGTTTCGTTGCGATTGTGAGGATTCGTTCGTCTGCGGTTGGTTCGGCTTCATCCGTTCGTCTTCTTCATGGATTCGTTCTTCTTCCTTGCGGGATTTCAGGCAAGATGACCGCTACCCTGGATCTCACTACTATCATTGCTATGCTAGTTGCTTCGTTCTATCGCTATGCTGCGCTTCCTATCAATTGTTCTTCAAGCCTCCCAAATTGCCATGAACCTCTAACCTTTGACACCATTCCTAGCAAACCGTTGTTTGGCTATGTTACCGCATTGCTCAGCCCTTCTTATAGCGTTGCTAGTTGCAGGTGAAGTTGAAGATTTCTCCATGGTGGACAGGGTTATGTTGGGATATCACAATATCTCTTATATTGTTAATGCATCTATATATTTGGTAAAGGGTGGAAGGCTCGGCCTTATGCCTGGTGTTTTGTTCCACTCTTGCCGCCCTAGTTTCCGTCATACCAGCGTTATGTTCCCGGATTTTGCGTTCCTTACGCGGTCGGGTGATTTATGGGACCACCCTGACAGTTCGCTTTGAATAAAACTCCTCCAGCAAGGCCCAACCTTGGTTTTACCATTTGCCTCACCACCACCTACCTTTTCCCTTGGGAGTAATTAACCCAAGGGTCATCTTTATTTTAGCCCCCCCCCCGGGCCAGTGCTTGTCTAAGTGTTGGTCCGAACCGAGCAGCCTGCGGGGCCACCTCGGGGCAACTCGAGGGCTGGTTTTACTCGTAGCTTGACTTATCCGGTGTTGCCCTGAGAACGAGATATGTGCAGCTCCTATAGGGATTGTCGGCGCATTGGGCGGCTTTGCTGGTCTTGTTTTACCATTGTCGAAATGTCTTGTAAACCAGGATTCCGAGACTGATCGGGTCTTCCTGGGAGAAGGTCTATTCCTTCGTTGATCGCGAGAGCTTGTCATGGGCTAAGTTGGGACACCCCTGCAGGGTATAAACTTTCGAGAGCCGTGCCCGCGGTTATGTGGCAGATGGGAATTTGTTAATGTCCGGTTGTAGATAACTTGACACCAGATCCGAATTAAAACGCATCAACCGCGTGTGTAGCCGTGATGGTCTCTTCTCGGCGGAGTCCGGGAAGTGAACACGGTTTCTGTGTTATGTCTGACGTAAGTAGGAGTTCAGGATCACTTCTTGATCATTGCTAGCTTCACGACCGTTCCTTTGCTCCTCTTCTCGCTCTCATTTGCGTATGTTAGCCACCATATCATGCTTAGTCGCTGCTGCAACCTCACCACTTTACCCCTTCCTTTCCCATTAAGCTTTGCTAGTCTTGATACCCATGGTAATGGGATTGCTGAGTCCTCGTGGCTCACAGATTACTACAACAACAGTTGCAGGTACTGGTTATGCGATGATCTTGACGCGAGAGCGATGCTTGCTTGTGTTGAGTTCTTCTTCTGCTTCTTCTTTGATCAGGGGATAGGTTCCAGGTCGGCAGCCTGGGCTAGCAGGGTGGATGTCATTTGAGTTTCTGTTTGTGTTTCATCCGTAGTCGGGTGTTGATCTTATGTATGATGTGATGTTGTATTCGTGTGACATTGTATGTATTGGATGTATCCCCATCTATTATGTAATGTTGATGTAATGATATCCACCTTGCAACAGTGTTCCAATATGCGGGTCTATCCTTGGTGGGACCTTCGAGTTCCTTTTGGATAGGGTCGCATATTGGGCGTGACATAGGGACTGAAAGAGCCAGCTTCAGCATCCTAGTCTAAGTACCCCCAGCCTTCATCCTTGCGACACACGGTACACCTCGTTTGCCACCTGCTCGACCCTAGTGTCACTGATAAAATGAAGTAATAATACAGTTAAAATAGAGCGAGTGTCCTCTCTATCATTTCATTCCCAATGTAGATAAAGAAAGTGCTTCTCTTTGTTAATGTATGTTTCATCAACTAGTCCCATTATTAATGTTTAAGCGTTTCTGCAAACTGGGGTGCTTAATTTTAGTTGATCTGCACAAAAATAGAGATTTGAATGTCTCAAGGCCCCTCCTTGTACTACCGTTGTACACTCATGTTCATCACTGGCAGAAGGTGTATCTGGGAGACTTGGGACGATTTCTAGTATGAGGCGTACCGTATGAGGCGTCGCAGGGCCCATCTCACCCTCGCAGCACGGCATACTAATGATACTATCGCAATATTTTCTTATATTTATTTGTGTGTTTAATCAACTAGTGCCACTATAATGTAATCATGCTTTTTCATTATCTATGCAAATAGGGTTATTCAACTGCATTTTGGTGGAACTGCACAAATGTACGTATGGAACCGACATATATGCAGAGTGCGAGGTGTTACAAGTAAAAATTACCGACACCAACCATGCTCCATGCATGCATTGGCATCTACCACCACCAGTGGGATGTGTGGCGCTATCTATGGACGGATCTTTCTCGGCAGCAAATCCTCTAACCAAATACTAGTAGCTTATATTGACAGTTTTCTAGGGAGTATTCTTTTCTAAAAGAAGCACCAATCTATTTTTCTTTATTTGTACACAGTGTCACAACTTTGACCCAAAGGTCCAGAGCTATTTTAGGGTGATTGGCGTAGTACTCGGAGACTGATTGTAAGCATGATTTTCATTAGCTGCCACACTGATTGTAAGCATGAGTAGGTGGAAGATTAGGTTAGTGTGAAGCTTACCTTAAACCCTACCGCCGTCGTTGAAACAAGGCGAGCGTTGAGGGAACTGTGGAGAACGGCGGGGAAGCGACGTTGCGCCATCCGGCTCCTCTTGCGGTGGGAGAACGAATACTCCTGTGGCACCGGATGGCTCTGCATCCTCACGAACAGCACAGCGTACTCGATCGATTTGTTATCTTGTGGGTTGTCACAGCCTAGCTTAGTCCTTTCCTGTCACTGCATAAGCTTCCCTGGATCATGTTTATGTTTTATGAAAATTTGAAATGGGGACCGATAAACCCTAGCAACAAATGAAATTCAACTAGAGTCAAAGTTAAATCTTTTCAATGAACCCAAAATGCCCTTCATAAATGTTCATCATTTTTGTTTGGGTCCAGAACCTCGGCAAAAAATGGTGCACACTTTTCTAGGACACTCTGCATTATTGAATTAAATTATATGATATTTGTTCTTGTACATTTAAATGCTATAAATAATTTTAAATGTCCAAATGATCTTGAAAGTAAATGAGGGCTGTTGGAAATAATCCAAACAGAGCCCACAAATATTTTCAGGATTTTTGAAAAATGCTCTGGCATTTTTATTAAAGTCAAAACAAAACAGAATAAATAGAAAAGAGAAACAGAATTAAAACAAAGAGGAAAAAGCAATTACCTGGTTTACACTGTAGCGGCCCAGCATTGTTCCTTGGCCCAGCCCAGGGACAGGGCGTCTTCTTCCTCGTGCCAGTGGGCACGAGGGCGTGTGCCCGCGGCACGCCGGCACGCGACAGCCACCTCCTGGTTGCCTGGCTTCCCTGGCCTCCTCTAGCGACGCCACACGCCCCCTGTCTCCCTCTCGACTCTTCCCGTGCCCATCCCCCTCCTCTATCTCTCTCCCTCGTTCTCCCCCGGATGCACCTGAGAACGCCGACGACCACCACTGCGGCCACCGGCTAGCCCACGCCTCGCCGATGTGCTAAGAATCTCCGCCTCGTCCCCCTCTTCCTCCTCACCAAGACGTAAGGCGCCGGAAGCCCCTGGATGCCACCAGCTCCATCGTGCCCCTTCTCGGCCACCGAGGACCGCCGCCGTCGATTCGCCGCCTCCCGAGCTTCCCCGAGCACACTGGCCATCCCTACAACACCGTTGTGATCCCCCGAGCGTTTCCCCCTCTCCCCGTGCTCTACTTCCCTCTCTAGCCGCCATTTCCGTCGAGCCCAAGAGCTCGGCTCCGCCGGCGATATCGCCACCGTGGCCTAAGCTCGACTCAGCCATGCCCTTGCACCGCATCATGCTCCCAGTGCCTCCAGGAGGCCGCCTAGCCCCTTTGCTCGCTCGCCTTCTTGCTCTAGCACCGCGCCCATGCAGGTAGTAGCTCGGGCCGCCACCCTGCTCACTGCCGTCAGCGATTCTGGCCTCCCAAGCACCACCCACCACCACTGGTCGACGCTTCTTGTCATGCTGCATCTGCAGGACCCAGCCGCGCGAGTTCCCGTCGCTGGAGTTGGCCGGACGGGCAACCCCGCTGTGTCCCGATTAGCGCTGGCGGCTAACCACCGTTTTGGATGACATGGACACATCATTAGGGGCTAATGCGCCACTAATTAAACCCCACAGTCACTGACACTGGACCCCACTGGATAACTAATCCCCGGTTTAAAATAAAAACCCTTTTGGTTAAAGCCACACACAATGACAGGTGGGGCCCGCACGTCAGTTTTGACACTGGACCGGCCTGTTGACTTGATGATGTCACACTGACGTCATGCTGACACAGTTAATCATTTCTGGATTTATTCTTATTTAGGAAATTCAAGAAAATAGCTAAAACTTCTAAAAATCATATTAATTCAACCATGACTCCAAATGAGATAAGTTATATGTGAAAAATTATGAGAAAAATCCAATCTATCCATCTGTACCATTTTCATGCATGTTAGATCAAGTTATGACTACTGTTTAGGACAAATCATTTGTATGACATTTAAGAAATCACATATGGAGTTTGAACTTGAACCTAGGATTCAAACCAACTCCATTTAATCCGTTGCTAGTTGCATTAGCTCAAAACACAGCATATTGACATGTCATGATCATGCATCATATTGTTCCATTGCATTGATTGTGTTTCTTTTTGGTTTGCCGGTGTTTGTCCCCTCTCAGTAGACGACGTTCCGACGATGTGATCGATGACACCGATGAAGAACTATACTATCTTCAAAAGTGCCAGGCAAGCAAAACCCCCTTGTTCATTCCGATACAATCCCACTCTCTCGCTTTTGCTCTCTTTTACTGCATTAGGACAACAATGATTCAACTGTTACATGATGTGGTAGTTGAACCCCTTTCCTCTGCATGACCTGTCATTGCCACAGTAAATAGATGAAACCCACTAGCATGAGTAGGAGTTGTTTGAGCCCTGATGTGCCTACTCCTTCATGCTTGTTTGTCATGCCTGCTATTGCTTAGAGTTGTGTCAGGTCTGATTCATCGGGGATGAATTGGAGGTGTGTGAACATGTCCTACTATTGAGAGCTAAGTGTGTGAACACGATTTGGTAAAGGTAGCGGTGAGAGGCCATGTAGGAGTACATGGTGGGTTGTCTCGTTGAAACCGTCCTCAGGAACTGAGTTTTGTGTTTGTGATCCATGAACAGTTGCTACCACACATTGGGTTCCGGTAACTCGACCCCTCTCGACTTATTAATCAGCCTAATCTCTGTCCAAGAGTTGCATCTAGTTTTTGGTGTTTGTAGGTAGTGCTAGTAGTCTACCAGGTGGCACCCGTGGGAATACCGTGCGTGAGGCCGCAAAGTGATATGATGTGTTACATGCTAGATCGGTGTGACTTGGGATCGGGGTCCTGACATGGGTGGTCGACCTTTGACCTGTACGCCCACCACCTCCGCCTGACTGTGGCCTCGGGCAAATTTGTCGGCTCCATCGCCCAGAGGAGATACTCGATGAACTCGAAGGACTATGGCGTGAATGCCGCCGAGGACTACATGTACATCGCCGCCCTCATCACCGCCATCTCGCTCTTTCGCATACATTGCCACATGGCCCTCACCGTCCTTGAATCCTCCCACTCATTGTCAAACCAAGTAAGGATCTCCTTCAACCTGGCTAACTTTGCCTGGTCGCCGCTGGCGATCTGCCTGATTCGCTGCTGCATCCTCTCCATAGATGTCCTTCTGAGTGGTCCGGTGCTAGCTTTGGAAGATGGGAGGAGAGACGGTGGTCTTGCAATAGAGAAGAGGGAGAGGCGAGATGGTGGTTTTGGAATGGAGATGATGGAGAGGAGAGGAGGTGGTTTTGCAATGGAGAAGAGGGAGAGGCAAGACGGTGGTTTTGGAATGGAGATGATGGAGAGGAGAGGACGTGGTTTTGCAATGGAGAAGAGGGAGAGGAGCATGCGACAGTGATTTAGGATTGGACGAGAGGGCCGGCGTGCTGTGACTGGTTCAAAATCAAAATCAATTTTACCCTTAAATTAAGAAAGCGACCCCACATTAACTAGTCTCCCTTTTATTCTGGGTCATAATTGACCATGATTTTTGCAAATAAAATATATGTTATACGTTGCAAAAATAATATAATTTGAAAGTACATTCAAATACGAACCAAACGATACAATTTTTGGTGACATGCATTCACATTTTGCTTGTTAAATACAGTACGTGGTCAAACTTGACCCAAAATACGCAAAACAAAAAAATACTTCCAAGACCAGCGTCGTTCTTCCGCTCTTCTCCTCTCAAACCACCGCCGCTCCTCTCATGTTCCAATCTAAAACCAGCGTTGCTCCTCTCCTCTTCCATTCAAAAACCACCGTCGGCGAGTGAAGGTGCTATGGAGAAGTAGATCGATGGAGGAGTACAACCGATACATGAGGATCACAGACAGCGACCCTGTGAAGCTAGCTAGGATGATGGAGATTCAGTCTTAGTTTGACAACAAGGACCAACTAGCGGCAACGGTGACATCCATGGCCAAATATCTGCAACAGAGTGAAAAGGTGGCGATACTCCTAGAGGGAGTCGCACGGGAGTACACAGAGCTGCTCCCCTGGGCCATGGAGCAAACAGATTCACCGAATCCGATCGTGAGAGAGCGATGATGGGAGTATCGATCCCAGATGGAGCATCCACCAGAGATTGAAGGATCGAGCATCTACAGGGTGTCGTTTGTGAGGGTGTCGTGCCAGAGTGAGCCGGTGGAGTCTTCATCGACCGAACCCAACTACAAGAGGAGAAAAGCAGTTGGCCCGATGACGCTTCCCCGCCATCCTCTCCCTCACCATTCACATCATCTCACGGGGCGGCTGTTAGCCGCCGACGAATAGGAGGGGACTGCTCCCCCCCCTCCCCCCGCCCAATAGTCAGCCAGGTTGTGAATTGCCAGGAGGAGCTTAGGGTTGTCAGTATTTGCAGGTTGTGAATTGTGTTTTGTTTTGTGTATTTTGCGAGTACTTTCAGATATGAATATCTTTTGAATTTCAGATTTGCAGTATTGAGCATATGAAGTATTTTATGAATTCTAGAGATCTATTTTTAGCACTTGAAAACATGTAGTTTCATAGGAGTATAAAAGTGCAGACAATGTGATTCTCAGAGAAGAAACTGCAAGTTTCAGTTTCAGATAAGAAACTACAAGTTCACTGCAACTTTCAGAGGCAGAGCATTTATATTAACAAGGCCTTTTCACACAGGGTTAACATCATGTTGGAAGTTTTATTCATGGTCGAAAATGGAACTACCAGCCAGTTAACATCATGCTGATCAACATTCATGCATAACACATCTTGATATGATGCACAGTCAAAAAGATATGCTATTTTCAAAATGCCCACACAATGTTGAGTGTGCGAAAAACAGAGAATACGAGGGACGAAGTTTTGGCAAGTGTTGGACGTGGTGTGCGTAGATGAGAATGGGGACCCACATGTCAATAAAGGCATAGGCAAAAAATTTGGAGATATTTTCCCTGCACAGGTGGAATCGAACCCGGTCGGAACAGTTGTCAGGTAGTGTCACTTGGCCACTAGGCTATTTCAGTAGTTTCGTTACTAATAAGGCACTTCCTCAGGTGGTCGGATCTCCTCCTACGCCTTTATGCACTCGCTGCGACGCCGCTGTCTGCCATTGTGAACATGATGAACAAACAAGAGGAATCTGGAGAGGACTGTATGTGGAGAGGCGGACAGTCGGGCCCACCAGGTCTATGGTCGTACGCAAGCAAGTGCCTCATCAAAAAAATACTTCCTCCTAATGCTATACTGACGTTGGGGCCCATGGGTTTGTCAACATAGTTACATTTTTTAGGTGCTTCAACGTAGTTACTATAGGAGATAAATTCACAATGAAGCCGGGGAGCTGGCAGGTATCATTTATTATCACTGGGGCAGCAAGTATCAACTGGGTTTTGGGCTGCCCCGTCTAGGCTTTCTTTTTTAACATGCGCAGCCCACGACATGTCGGTTTGTATTTTCTTGAGGGATGTCATGTATCGACCGGCCTATGGACCTCCCATCCGAGGTTTTATTTTTCCTGAAACATCGGCAACCCGATTTATGTTTTTTTTTTTGAAGAAAACACAAAGGTTTGTTCTATTTTTCTATATAAGAATAGGAACGCATGGTCTAACTTATGTTTTCCTTCTAACAATATTATATATATTTAAATTATTTTATATGTTATTATATATTATTGTTATTGTCATCATATATTTAACAGATACTTACATATGTAAGAAAACAGTATCCCACATCTTATTAACTTATAAAAATAATTTCTTAACAATATAATCGTGGATTTTTTGGCAACGAAAATCCTGGTGATTGTGTACAAAAGCTTGATAAGATTTAAAGACCAATGTAATAATAAATCACTTATTATTTAAATATATTTATAACAAAATGCTCAGCCGCTGTTTATTTTTTGATAACATTGCTGGCCCAACCCAACATTATAATTAGAATCAGCCCAGCAAAATCGTGTATTTCAAGAAAGTGCAAATAGCCTGTAATTTTTAGGGAAAAAATAAATGGGTCGCATGGACGCTACATTATTTGTTCACCCAGCCCAGCTAATGGACTGTAATTCAAAACAAAAGATCAAATTGACTGTAAATTCTACCCCGCAAAAAAAGACTGTAAATTCTAAAAAAATGGGTTGAATACGTGCCACATTTTTGGAGGCTGAAATGTGGGCCAATAGGTCGAAGCCAACGCAAGTCATCGTCAACTTAGTCAACAAATAATTCTGACATCGTTAGCCGTTGGATTTACATCCAACGACCGGCGTCTATCTTCAATCTATCGTATACTTCCTCCAGCTTCGCCGGGACCACCTGCTCCCGCCTCCTGCTGCTAGCAGCTCTGCTTAGCACGCTTCGCTGTGAAGCGCTACTACACTGTTGGCCAGGCCATCCCTCCACCCCTCCACATCTCATGTTCTTCTCCACCGACTGTCGAACCACACTGCACAAGAACCAGTTAACCCTCGTACACCACTCCGTCTGCGACTCTACTCCCGCGTCTTCCCATCTCCGGCTTGTTGTTGTCCGGGGCCTCGCCGTCGTCCACCACCTTGGATGCGCTCGGCTTGGAGTGATCAACGTGGTCAACGAACGACACCATCGGAAGTAGACTGTGCGTGGAGAGGCTGACAGCTAGGTCCACGGCCGCACGCAACAAAATGCCACCTTATTACATGCAAAATAACGATTCATCCACCTGACAGCTGGGACCCACCGGAAGGGCCTCTGTATTTCACGAAAAAAACATTCCCCTGGCTGACAGGTCGGACCCACCAGCTATATCTTCGCACGCAAACAAGTGACTCCTTATTACGCACAAAAAAACGAATACCCCCCACTAGCTGGGACCCACCATAGTGGGAGGCTGACTTGTGGGCCAACTAAGTTGATGGGGATGGAGGGCTTTGTAAACTTAGTCAATATGAACGATTCCAGCTCAAGTGACTGTACGATGTCCATCCAACGGCCGTAGTGCTTCTTCAACCTTTGGTCTTCTAGCTCGAGCCGCCCAAACCAGCGCTGTCGTGCCGTGTGCTCCTGCCTCCCATGGTCGGCTGTGATGCCGCGGAGGCCTCACGGCCCTCTACTACTCCCACTGCTGGCCAGGCCATCCCTCTACTCTCCCACAACCCCTAGTATTCGACGGCGACGGCAGCCTCACACCACAGCCGAACCATTGAACCCTCATACTCCTCTATGCATGGGCATACACTGCCGCATCTTCCCCGGCTCCACGTCGTCCCCTTCCTAGGCCTCGTTGTCATCTACTGCCCTGGTGCCCTTGGCGCGGCGTGGCCAACGTGGTCAAGGAACGACTTCCATCAGAAGAGTATTGTATGTTGATAGGCTGATAGCTGGGTCCACGGAAGCCGCAAGGAATTGGCTCCTTATTACGCGCAAAATAATTATTCCTCCACCTAAAAGCAGGGACCCACCGGACGGGTCATTGTATTTCGTGAAAAAAAGTTTTTCCCCTGACTGTTGGGCCCCACCAGCTACATCTTCGCATGCAAGGAAGTGCGTCCATATTACGGACAAAAAAAAACGATTCGCCCCCTGACTGCTAGGACCCACCAGCTACATCTTCGCACGCAAGGAAGTGCCTGACAGTCGGGACCCACCTGGTCGAAGCGTACGTAGCATTGTCATTATGGTCGCGAATGTGTACGTACATACTGGTTGATGTAGAGGCGCGCACGTAGCATACATACGGGCGGGGTCTCGAACGCCTACTCGCGCATACGTATGGCCAGGGCTTGGGTACATGGCTAGGTCGGAATGAAGAAACATCATTGACGTCGTGTTCATGGGGAGCCAACCGGCTGGGTCAGAACGGAATGCGTCGTCGTGTTCATCGAGAGGGCTTGGACAGATCAGCCGATGGAAACGGGGCCTTATGTACCGCACAACGGAGGAAACAACCTTGTGTTCAACTAGCCACGGTCGAAACGGGATCCTGTTCATCGGGAGGGGTTTGGCGTACCGCAAAATGGAGGAAATGGACTTCTGTTGGACCTCCTATGGTCGAAACGGGGTACTGTTGATCGAGAGGGGTGTGGCATACCGCAAACAGAGGAAAGGGACTTGTGTTGGACGCTACGGTCGAAACGGGGGTCTTGTTCATCGGGGTGCATGTGGCGTACCGCAAAACGGGACTCCACGGGATACTGTTCATCTCCACCGTTGACCTCCTCCAGCCTCCACGGGCTACAGTTCATCCACCGTCGACCTCCTCCAGCCTCCACCTGTGAATGTTCATCCACGAGCTCCTGTTCATCTAGCCTCCACCGCGCGCTACTCCATCGGCTACTGTTCAATCACCCCTCTCCACAAGCTCCTATTCAACCACCCCTCCACAGGCTACTATTCATCCACCCCTCCACCGGCTACTGTTCAACCAGCCCTCCACGGGGTCGTCCTGTTCATCCAGCCCTCCACGGGGTCCTGTTCATCCAGCCTCAACCGGCTCGATCGATCGGGGTCCTGTTCATCCTGAGGCAACACCACGGGGTCTTGTTCATCCACCCCCACCGGGAACTGTTCATCCAAACCCCCCAGCAACGCTCACTATTCATCCACCCCCCCCCCCAGCAACACTAACTATTCCTCTAGAGGCAGCATCGATCGGCTTCAGTTAGCAGTAGTAGCTCGATCACTCGGGTTCAGTAAAGCGTAGCCTACAGTGCAATCGCTCGGGTTCAGTTAGGCGAATGCCTTGCTCGGGTTCAGTTAAAGCCCAACGCCTCGCACCCACACGCGTACGTGTACGAGAGAAACGCGCATCGAACGGCCCCCGACCACCCACCGTAACCGGGAACTCCCCAAAATTTTCCTCGCCCTCGCTTCTACCATGGTTTATTCCGTCATGGATGGCCCAAAGAATGTCATGCAGCTGCGTCTCCGGCCCGCCCAGGATGAAAAGCCCATTTTCTGTCATGATTTTTTGTCACAGAAGTAGGAGCTCACCACATCTATGATGATCCCGGGTTTTGTCACAATTATCATCATAGAAGTGTCATAAGTATGACAGAAAAAAATTCATTCGGCCCAAAATGTCATGGATGTGTTTTTTTTTGTAGTGATGTATCTCGGTCATGTCTACATAGTTCTCGAACCCGTAGGGTCCGCACGCTTAACGTTGGATGACGATTTGTATTATGAGTTATGTGATTTGATGTACCGAAGGTTGTTCAGAGTCCCGGATGAGATCACGGACATGATGAGGAGTCTCTAAATGGTCGAGACATAAAGATCGATATATTGGAAGGCTATATTCATACATCGGAAAGGTTCTGAGAGATTCGGGTATTTTTCAGAGTACTAGAGAGTTACGGGAATTCACCGGAGGAAGTAGTGGGCCTTAATGGGCCATACGGGAAAGGAGAGAAGGGCCTCTAGGGGTAGACCCCCCCCCCATGGCAAGTCCAAATTGGACTAGGGAGGGGGTGGCGCCCCCTCTCTTTCCTTCTCCCTCTCCTACTCCTTCCCTCTCTCCCCTCTTGGAAAAGGAAGGGGACTCCAACTAGGACTGGGAATCCTAGTTGGACTCCCCCTATAGGCGTGCCCCTCCTAGGCCGGACTCCTCTTCCCCCTCCTTTATATACGTGGCCAAGGGCACCCCATAGACACACAAGTTGATCTTTTAGCCGTGTGAAGTGCCCCCTCCACAGAAACACACCTCGGTCATATCGTCGTAGTGCTTAGGCAAAGCCCTGCGCCGGTAACTTCATCATCACCGTCGCCACGCCATCGTGCTGAAGGAACTCTCTCTCGGCCCCAACTGGATCAAGAGTATCAGGGACGTCATCGAGCTGAACGTGTGCTGAACACGGAGGTGCCGTACGTTCGCTGCTAGGATCGGTCGGATCGTGAAGACGTATGACTACATCAACTGCTTTGATAAAACGCTTTTGCTTTCGGTCTACGAGGGTATGTGGA
Organism: Triticum timopheevii; assembly: GCA_963921465.1. Taxonomy (NCBI): domain Eukaryota; kingdom Viridiplantae; phylum Streptophyta; class Magnoliopsida; order Poales; family Poaceae; genus Triticum; species Triticum timopheevii. The sequence continues at coordinate 244,327,489 of OY997262.1, read as the reverse complement.
CACACTCTCCCGCTTATTGTTATGCATCACATAGATATATCTTGCATGATCGTAGGTAAATTTTTTGAAATACTGCATTCCCAACAGCCGTCGCCCGATAGCCATGGCCCGACTGAAGGTAACGACATGCGCCTTACTCCTGCCGGAGCGGTGCTTTAATCTGGAGGCGGCGCGAAGCCCGGATCGCAGCCGCCCTGCCTCCGGAGTCCGGACTAGTCGGAGCCGGACGAGGAGGCGTTGGAGGTGGAGTAGCACGCAGACCGGAGGAGGAGAACGACGATATGGAGCCGGACCAAGAGGATGACGACGCGGGCGAAGCGGAGCCGGAGGAGGACGATGATTTCCATTATACTCAGACTTAAAGGGCTTTGAGTTTCACGCCACATTTATTTCATATAGATAAGAGAACGGAAATTTTAGTGGTCATGCATGCATCTTTTTGTGCTAGCACTCCTATATAAGGGTTCACCGGTCGCTTCCCGCGGACATGCGCGGGTGGTGGAAGAGGAAGGAGAAGGGAAGTGGTCTGTGGAGTATGCTAGTTGCAGCACGAGCTCCAAAGAACGTTCGTGCCAAACAATGCATAGTTGTACAGTATAGTCCAGCGGAATATGAATTGGCCTTTAGGTTGCGTCTGGATGACATGGCTGTAACATGCAGGCTGCAGATCGACAGCCTACCGCTCCGCTTCGCACGGTTTGGTCATGCAAGATTTGCATGCATGCATGTCACACACGTACTTGTCGAAGGCGTTCTCGAAAAAGGGCGACCATGTCCGCTAGTCCGCGTTGGTCCACGCGCCCGAAAAACAACTAATCCCAGTCGTTGTAAATGTCGTGTGTGCTTTAATTCCGGGCTAGCGGATGGACGCGAACGTGACGTACAACGAACCGCCCGCCAGCTCCCTAATCTCTATCTCTACTCCTATAATAATAATAATCTATCTATCTATCTATCTCTATCTCTCTTCTACTACTTTTATAAAAAAACAGAGTTGGTGATGATGGTGTGCCTGCCATCGTGCAATATAGGCCGCCCGATTTAAATCTGACGGATAGGAAGGAAACTATGGCAATTTTGCAAAAAGATACCCACACCCCTCTCCACATTTTCAAATAAGGCCTTCACTCATTCATCATTTTCTCTCACAAGATAAATTACTCATACAAATGCATCTTGATGTTACGTGCAACGCACGAGGATGTTTCCTTGGGGGTCTCTCTAGCGCGGCCAAGTCTTATCAAGCGTCTTGATCTATCTCTATAGATCTTGATGCCTAATATGTAAGCAGCTTCACCGAGGTCTTTCATTGAAAAATTCTTATTCAAATATCCTTTTATGCTATCCAGAAATTCTACATCATTTCCAATCAACAATATGTCATCCACATATAATATCTAAAATGCTACAGAGCTCCCACTCACTTTCTTGTAAATACATGCTTCACCATAAGTCTGTCTAAAACCATATGCATTGATCACCTTATAAAAGTGTATATTTCAACTCCGAGATGCTTGCACCAGTCCATAGATGGATCGCTGGAGTTTGCACACTTTGTTAGCACCTTTAGGATCGAGAAAACCTTTTGGTTGCATCATATACAACTCTTTTTTAAGAAATCCATTAAGGAATGCAGTTTTGACATCCTTTTGCCAGATTTCATAAAATGCGGCAATTGCTAACATGATTTAGAAAGACTTAAGCATCGCTACGAGTGAGAAAATCTCATCATAGTCAACACCTTGAACTTGTCGAAAACTTTTTTGCAACAAGTTGAGCTTTGTAGATAGTGACACTACCATCAATGTCCATCTTCCTCTTGAAGATCCATTTATTCTCAATGGCTTGCCGATCATTGGGCAGGTCCACCAAAGTCCACACTTTGTTCTCATACATGTATCCTTTCTCAGATTTCATGGCCTCAAGCCATCTGTCGGAATCTAGGCTCATCATAGCTTCTTCATAGTTCGTAGGTTTGCCATGGTCTAATAACATGACTTCCAGGACAGGATTACCATACAACTCTAGTGTGGAATGTGCGCTATTCGACCTACGAGGTCTAGTACTAACTTGTTCTGAAGTTTCATGATCATTATCATTAGCTTCTTCTCTAGTTGGTGTAGGCATCACGGGAACGGATGTCTCTCATGAGCTATTTACCAATTTGAGAGAAAGTACAATTACCTCATCAAGTTCTACTTTCCTCCCACTCCCTTCTTTCGAGAGAAACTCCTTCTCTAGAAAGGTTCCATTCTCGGCAACAAAGATCTTGCCTTCGGATCTGTGGTAGAAGGTGTACCCAATTGTTTCCTCAGGGTATCCTATGAAGATGCACTTCTCCGATTTGGGTTCGAGCTTACCAGGTTGAAGACTTTTGACATAAGTGTCGCAACCCCAAACTTTAAGAAACGACAGCTAAGGTTTTTTGCCAAACCACAGTTCATACGGTGTCGTCTCAACGGATTTAGACGGTGCCCAATTTAATGTGAATGCAGTTGTCTCTAATGCATAACCCCAAAACGATAGTGGTAAATCGGTAAGAGACATCATAGGTCGCACCATATCTAATAAAGTAGGTTTACGACATTCAGACACACCATTACGCTATGGTGTTCTAGGTGGCGTGAGTTGTGAAACTATTCCACATTGTTTTAAATGAAGGCCAAACTCGTAACTCAAATATTCACTTCCGTGATCACATCGTAGAAACTTTATTTTCTTATTACGATGATTCTCCACTTCACTCTGAAATTCCTTGAACTTTTCAAATGTTTCATGCTTGTGTTTCATTAAGTAGAGATATACCCATATCTGCTCAACTCATCTGTGAAGGTCAGAAAATAACGACACCCGCCGCGTGCCTCAACACTCATCCTACCGCATACATCGGTATGTATTATTTCTAAAAAGTCATGGCTCACTTCAATGTTCCGGAGAACGGATTTATAGTCATCTTTCCCATGAGGCATGGTTCACAAGTATCAAATGATTCATGATCAAGTGATTCCAGAAATCCATTCGTATGGAGTTTCTTCATGCGCTTTACACCAATATGACCTAAACAGCAGTGCCACAAATATGTTGCACTATCATTATCAACTTTGCATCTTTTGGCATCAATATTATGAATATGTGTATGACTACAATCTAGATTCAATAAACCATTTACATTAGGTGTATGACCATAGAAGGTTTTATTCATGTAAACAGAACAACAATTATTCTCTGACTTAAATGAACAACCGTATCGCAATAAACATGATCCAATCATATTCATGCTCAACGCAAACACCAAATAACATTTATTTAGGTCCAACACTAATCCCGAAGGTAGAGCAAGTGTGCGATGGTGATCTTATCAACCTTGGAATCACTTCCAACACACATCGTCACCTCGCCCTTAACTAGTCTATGTTCATTTTACAACTCCTGTTTTGAGTTACTAATCTTAGCAACTGAATCGGTATCAAATACCCTGGGGTTACTATGAACATTAGTAAAGTACACATCAATAACATGTATATCAAATATACCTTTGTTCACTTTTCCATCCTTCTTATCCGCCAAGTATTCGGGGTAGTTCCGCTTCCAGTGACCATTCCCTTTGCAGTAGAAGCACTCAGCTTCAGTCTTAGGTCTAGCTTTGAGATTCTTCACAGGAGTGGCAACTTGCTTGTCATTTTTCTTGAAGGTTTCTTTCTTTTCCTTTGCCCTTTTTCTTGAAACTAGTGGTCTTGTTAACCATCAACACTTGATTCTCTTTCTTGATTTCTACCTTCATTGATTTCAGCATCGCGAAGAGCTTGGGGATTGTTTTCGTCATCCCTTGCATATTATAGTTCATCATGAAGTTCTAGTAGCTTGGTGATAGTGACTAGAGAACTTTGTCAATCACTATCTTATCTGGAAGATTAACCACTTGATACAAGCGATTGTAGTACCCAGACATTCTGAGTACATGCTCACTGGCTGAGCTATTCTCCTCCATCTTGTAGGCAAAGTACTTGCCAGAGGTCTCATACCTCTTGACACGGGCATGAGTCTAAAATACCAATTTCATCTCTTGGAACATCCCATATGCTCCATGGCGTTCAAAACGTTTTTGAAGTCCTGGTTCTAAGCCATAAAGCATGGAGCACTAAACTTTCAATTAGTCATCATATCGAGCTTGCAAAACGTTCATAACGGTTGTATCTGCTCCTGCAATAGGTTTGTCACCTAGCGGTGCATCAAGGATTGTGCAGCAATGAGGATAATCCTCATATCATGGACCCAGTCCACATTATTGCTACTATCATCTTTCAACTTTTCTCTGGGAACATATCAAAAATATATAGGAGCTATATTGCAAGCTATTGATCTACAACATAGATATGCAAATACCATCAGGACTAAGTTCATGATATATTAAGTTCAATTAATCAAATTACTTAAGAACTCCCACTTAGATAGACATCCTTCAAGTCATCTAAATGATACGTGATCCAAATCAACTAAACGATGTCCGATCATCACGTGAGATGGAGTAGTCATGAATGGTGAACATCTCTATGTTGGTCATATCTACTATATGATTCACGTTCGACCTTTCGGTCTCCAGTGTTCCGAGGCCATGTCTGTACATGCCAGGCTCGTCAAGTTTAACCCGTGTATTCCACATGTGCAAAACTGTCTTGCACCTGTTGTATTTGAACGTAGAGTCTATCACACCCAATCATCACGTGGTGTCTCAACACGACGAACTATCGCAACGGTGCATACTCAGGGAGAACCCTTGTACCTTGAAATTTAGTTAAGGGATCATCTTATAATGCTACCCCCGTACTAAGCAAAATAAGATGCATAAAAGATAAACATCACATGCAATCAAAATATGTGACATGATATGGCCATCATCATCTTGTTCTTTTGATCTCCATCTCCAAAGCATCATCATGATCTCCATCGTCACCGGCTCGACACCTTGATCTCCATCATTGCATCGTGGTCATCTCGCCAACTATTGCTTCTACAACTATCGCTAACGCATAGTGATAAAGTAAAGCAATTACATGGCATATGCATTTCATACAATAAAGATGATCATCTCATACCATAAGGCTCCTGCCGGTTGCCGATAACTTTTACAAAACATGATCATCTCATACAATAACGTATATCACATCATGTCTTGACCATATCACATCACAACATGCCCTGCAAAAACAAGTTAGACGTCCTCTACTTTGTTGTTGCAAGTTTTACGTGGCTACTACGGGCTTCTAGCAAGAACCGTTCTTACCTACGCATCAAAAAACCACAACGGTGATTTATCAAGTTTACTGTTTTAACCTTCAACAAGGACCGGCCATAGTCAAATTCGATACAACTAAAGTAGGAGAAACAGACACCCACTGAGGGAGTCCTGGATTAGGGGGTATCCGGACACCCGGACTATATACATCTTCCAGACTATTGAAGCGTGAAGATACAAGACTCAAGACTCCGTCCCGTGTCCGGATGGGACTCTCCTTTGCGTGGAAGACAAGCTTGATGATCTGGATATTATATTTCCTTCCTTGTAACCGACTCCATGTAAACCCTAGCCCTCTTCGGTGTCTGTATAAACCGGAGAGGTTGGTCCTTAGAAGGCCGATTACAATTACAATCATAATCATCACAGGCTAGCTCCTAGGGTTTAGCCTCTACGATCTCGTGGTAGATCTACTCTTGTACTACACATATCATCAATATTATTCAAGCAGGAATAGGGTTTTACCTCCATCGAGAGGGCCCGAACCTGGATAAACATTGTGTCCCTTGCTTCCTGTTACCATCAGCCAAAGACGCACAGATCGGGACCCCCTACCCGAGATCCGTCGGTTTTGACACCGACATTGGCGCTTTCATTGAGAGTTCCTCTGTGTCATCTCTACAAGGCTTGATGGCGCCTTCAATCGTCAACGACACGGTCCAGGCGAGACTTTCCTCCCTGGATAGACCTTCATGTTCGGCGGCTTTGCACTGCGGGTCAATTCGCTTGGCCATCTCGAGCAAATCGACAGCTACGCCCCTGGCCATCAGATCAGGTTCGGAAACCTGAACTACACGGCCAATAGCCGCGGAGACATGATCTTCGATGGAGTCGGGCCTGTGCCAGGAGCGCCAGACAGTCATGACGAGCACGACTTAGACCTGCTATCGGACAATGCTCGGGATATCACCCCTGCAGCAGCCCCGGACCTAAATCCGGAGTAGACTGCGTGGCCCAAGAATGGGTGGATGGACCCCGCCCCGCAGGCCGCACACTCATCGGCGGTGGAGCCGAACACATGCCTCACCTCTGAAGAAGCCTGTGGCACCGGACCCCCGGATTCGAATCCGGCTGTAGGTTCCAGTCCGCGCTCTCCTGAGCCCGCCGAATCTGGTTGGGCTCCGGTCATGGAGTTTACCGCTGTGGATATCTTCCAGCACTCGCCCTTTGGCGACATGTTGAACTCATTAAAGTCTCTCTCTTTGTCAGGAGACTCTTGGCCGAGCTATGTCCGGCTCGAGTGGGAGGCAGGCGACGAAGAAATTTGTTGCCCACCCACCACCCACTTCATTGCCACGATCGACGATCTAACCGACGTACTTGACTTCGATTCCGAAGACATTGACGGTATGGATGATGATGCAGGAGAAGAACAGGAACCACCACTCACTGGGCGGTGGACAGCCACCTCCTCACACTACATATATATGGCGGATACTCCGCACGAAACCAATGCCGATGAGGCAACAGAGGATAATCCCTCAGGGAAGAAAGCAAAGCATGGGCATCGTCAACGCCGCTCCAAGCCCCGCCACAGCAATACCAGCACAGGAGACGAAAACAATCTGGATGGTGCCAAAGATGGAAACCCTGATCAGCCTGCCTTTAAGCAGGCCGGACTGGCCACGGTGGGATACTTGGAGAGGGACAACTATACGCCCCCCTCCGAGGACGAGGTAAGCCTCAGCAATGACGAATTCGGCATGCCGGAAGATCCAGTGGAACAAGTTCGCTTTAAGCGACGGCTCATGGCCACGTCAAGGAGCCTGCAAAGGAAGCAATGGCAGCTTAAAGCTGACCAAGATTTGCTCGTGGACAGGTGGACCAAGGTCCTGGCCACTGAAAAATACGGACTCGACCGCCCCGACAAAGGGCACACACGGCACAACCTAAGTAGGAGAACCCAAGGCACATACCCCGACGTCAACACACCACTACGGTCCAAGACAATATGAAGGATACACGAAGAAGCATCCTCAAGCCCCGGCGCAATGGTCATAAACGTCAAGTCAGGGAAGATGGTGCCAAGTCCAGCAACTCCCAGTCCGGTCAGCGGGCAAAGAACAGCTCAAGCCTATCCGGCCCGAGCCACATACTCGATCAACCATGTGAAATTCATGGTACTCCTAGAAGGACAGCAAAGCATACCAATAGAGAATGTCGGATCCTCAAAACAAAACGGCTGGTCATGTGCCGGAAACAATGAGGGGAGGAGTCTTGTCAAGAGATCCCCCAGAGCATACAAGTACGGCCGATCGCGCCCGATCATATCGACCGTCCGGACAATATCAACCACAGCAATTCAATTGCAGTACCTCTAGACCGAGTAGTCTGGGGGCTCCATAAGACATAAAGCCCCCGTAGGTATGAAACCACAAATAACATCTTCTAAAAGATGCGAGGTGCAAAGGCCAAGTTTTATTGTCCCACCACTCTAACGGTTGTCTTCGGATCACCAAAAAATGCCACGACAAAGAATAATTCTTTGGCACCTTCCCCTCATACGGTAATCTACCATATGCTAACAGGATGAACCACATTGACTAGATTCCACGTGGTAAACCATCAGGCCAACACCGTGTGATATAATCACACCTATGGGCAAGGACAAACCCTGCCCTTAGAGCGGAAATCATACAGCTGTCGGAGCAGCGAGTCGTGCATGCCTATCAAAATTTTGATACGACAGCCAACTATCTAGACACCAACTGAGGAGTCCACACTACTTCACGGTATAACGGCTAGGCTAACCAGGTTCCGATCAGGAACCCTCGGACCAACCACAAGAGGACGTTCAGCTACCTCTAGGTATTTGCCTTTACAAACTAACTTTGACGCAGAACAGGATTGGCGATGTGGAATCGGCCCGGACACACAAGGGCAGGAACATGCATGTGAGAAGGCAGTCCGGATTCACTTCAGATCCACTCACAGCCCCCTCCAGTCCGGCCATCACAGGTTCCATCAAAAACACCTCTTTTCATAATCATAACTCGTACTCATATGCATAGACATATCATCCTACTACAATGCGTAGACTTAAATAACACTTATCGGCCGTCGTTTCTCATTGACGCCTCTTTGTAAAAAAGGCAGTCACGCCTTGTGTTACGCCCGATTATGCCAGGGGCTTCACAGTACGACAATAAAGTCCGACCACCTTTTCAGTCGCTCGGCACCCTGAACTTATAGCACTATATGCATCAGCTCCGAATCATGTCATGGGTCATTGGTTGGGGTTGCCCGGATCCCATGTTTTGATACCTTACCTTCCGCCCCATCGGCTGTGGTAGCGCTGGGAGAACTACTGCGATTGTCTCCAGGTTCTGCTGGACGAGCACCTCAGTAGAGAAAGCCGAAAACCGACTGTCATGATACAGCGAGAGCTGGTCAGCTGTTCGAGAGGTTGTGAAATCCTTAAAGATTTATTCCGCATAATGCCATTATAAATGTAGAGTGCGATGGATCGGTCTTCCGATTAGGCGCCAATAGAGCCCCTAGTTCGGCCTTCCGAACACTAGGGGCTACGCCGACCATACTCGAATTCCTATGGCTAAGTGAGACTAGTAAAGCCCTATAGTCCGATTGCCTGGTTCGCGGTGAGGAACACCTCCTTAAAAGGACCCAGCCATGGGATAAAGAGTTTTCAGGTATGTCCCGAACACCCCCGTATTTGTTTCGTGGGGGCAGAAGCCGACGACTGGCCAACTCTCAAGATTTACATACACTAAACAGCCGCACAGGAAGAACAAATGTTCAAACAAAACAGGCAATAAATAATAAAAGTGCCATTATCCCATATTACAAAGAACAGCACGAATGCCCTCAGGGAAATATAATGTCTTCGGTACACTTATCCGCCACAAGGCGGGATCCCTTCAGTACACCTTCATAGTATAGCTCGGGCTTGCGATCCTCCTTAACTTCTGGTGGCCCCTCAGTCATCAGCTGCTCCGCGTCAAGCTTCCCTCAATGCACTAGCATCAAGCCGAGGACAAGCGCCCACAATCCGCTTCACGAGTCCAAAGTAACTGCTTGGAATTGGCTCCACGGGCCACAGCCGGACAACCAAGCCCTTCATGGCTAGTTCGGCCGCCTGGTGCAGTTCGACCAGCGGCTTCAGCTGATTGATAAAAGGCACCGGATAGTTCGGCGCCAAATACTACGACCAGAAATCCTTCTCCGCGGACTTCTTCTCCTCGGTCCGGTAGAATTGGGCAGCATCTGATATGCTGCGAGGAAGATCCACAAACGCCCCTGAAAAAATATGAATTCAGCTTGTCGCTTAGAGTTCTTCCCACTTTCATGTAAAAATGGCCATTGAGGGAGTCCTGGACTAGGGGGTGTCCGGACAGCCGGACTATCATCGTCCGCCAGACTCCAAGACTATGAAGATACAAGATTGAAGACTTCGCCCCGTGTTCGGATGGGACTTTCCTTGGCGTGGAAGGCAAGCTTGGCAATACGGATATGTAGATCTCCTACCATTGTAACCGACTCTGTGTAACCCTAGCCCTCTCCGGTGTCTATATAATCCGGAGGGCTTTAGTCCGTAGGACAACATACATTACAACAATCATACCATAGGCTAGCTTCTAGGGTTTAGCCTCCTTGATCTCGTGGTAGATCCACTCTTGTAATACACATCTTCAATATTAATCAAGCAGGACGTAGGGTTTTACCTCCATCAAGAGGGCCCGAACCTGGGTAAAACATCGTGTCCCTTGTCTCCTGTTACCATCCGCCTAGACGCACAGTTCGGGACCCCCTACCCGAGATCCGCCGGTTTTGACACCGACATTGGTGCTTTCATTGAGAGTTCCTCTGTGTCATCACCGATAGGCTTGATGGCTCCTTCAACCAACAGCAACGCTGTCCGGGGTGAGACTTTTCCCCCCGGACAGATCTTCGTGTTCGGCGGCTTCGCACTGCGGGCCAATTCACTTGGCCATCTAGAGCAGATCGAAAGCTACGCCCCTGGCCGTCAGGTCAGATTTGGAAGCTTAAACTTCACGGCGGATATCCACGAAGACTTGATCTTCGATGGATCCGAGCCGCTGCCAAGCGTGCCGCACTGTCACGATGCGCACGACCTAACTCTGCTGCCGGACAGAACCTTGGAGGTCGCACACAAATTCGCTCCGGCCCATGGTCCGGAGCCGATTACGCAGATCGAGGACGGGTGGCTGGACACCGCCTCGGGGGCTGCAATTTCCATGGCGATGGAGCCGAACACTGACCTTGTCCCTTGTAAAGCTTGTGACTCTGAGGTGCCGGACTCCCTGCCGGACTCCGAACCTCCTGCGCCCCTGCCAATCGAATCCGATTGTGCGCCGATCATGGAGTTCACTGCTGCGGACATCTTCCAACACTCACCCTTTGGCGACATTCTAAATTCGCTAAAGCATCTCTCGCTATCCGGAGAGCCCTGGCTGGATTACGTCCAGGATGGTTGGGATGCAGACGACGAAGAAATTCAAAGCCCACCCACCACTCACTTTGTAGCCACTGTCGACGATCTAACCGACATGCTAGACTATGACTCCGAAGACATCGACGGTATGGACGACGATGCCGGAGACGAACAAGAACCAGCGCCTATGGGGCACTGGAAGACCATCTCATCATATGACATATACATGGTGGACACCCCAAAAGATGGGGGTGGCAAAGATGCAGCGGAGGCAGATTCCTCAAAGAAACAGCCCAAGCGCCGACATCAGCGGCGCCGCTCTAAATCCCGCCACAACAAGAATGGAGATTCCGGCACAGGAGATAATAATACCCCAGAAAGTGCCGAAGACAATCCCCTCCAGCAAGATTCAGCGCAGGAGGATGCAGAAGCAAGCCCTCACGAGAGAGCGGCAGACGAAGAGGTCGAGGATGATAATTACATACCTCCCTCCGGAGACGAGGCAAGCCTCAACGACGATGAATTCATCATGCCAGAGGATCCCGTCGAACAAGAGCGTTTTAAATGCAGGCTTATCGCCACGGCAAATAGCCTAAAGAAAAAGCAGCATCAGCTTCAAGCTATCAAGACCTGCTGGCCGACAGATGGACCAAGGTCCTCGCGGCCGAAGAGTATGAACTAGAGCGTCCCTCCAAGAGTTACCCAAAACGCAAGTTGCTCCCCCGATTAGAGGAAGAAGCATACATACCTTCATCACTAGCGCACAATACGGCCGACCGACCACCCCGTGGTCGCGACAGAGAGGCATCCAGGCCCTCCACCAAGACCGTACCCCGACATCTCTCCAAAAGTACGAAGCCAAGAGGGAACGCGCCGGACTTGCGAGATATATTGGAGGAAAAAGCAAGGCAATCCAGATCCATCTATGGATCACGTGGGCGCCCCATGACCCACGACGAATACCGTCGCGCCGGATACAACAACTCCGGCCGGGCCGAACACAGCAGACAACGCTCCCTCGAGCTACGTCGTGATATTGCTCAATACAGAGGCGCCGCACACCCGCTATGCTTCACTGACGAAGTAATGGATCATCAAATCCCTGAAGGGTTTAAACCCGTCAACATCGAATCCTACGATGGCACAACAGATCCCGCGGTTTGGATCGAAGATTATCTCCTTCACATCCATATGGCCCGCGGCGACGATCTCCACGCCATCAAGTATCTCCCACTCAAGCTTAAAGGATCAGCTCGGCATTGGCTTAACAGCTTGCCCGTAGAGTCAATTGGGTGTTGGGAAGACCTGGAAGCCGCATTCCTCGACAACTTCCAGGGCACATATGTGCGACCACCAGACGCCGATGACCTCAGCCACATAATTCAGCAACCAGACAAATCGGCCAGACAGTTCTGGACACGGTTCCTAACAAAGAAAAATCAAATCGTCGACTGTCCGGATGCAGAGGCCCTCGCAGCCTTCAAACATAACATCCGCGACGAGTGGCTAGCCCGGCACCTAGGACAGGAAAAGCCGAAATCCATGGAAGCCCTCACGTCGCTAATGACCCGCTTCTGTGCGGGAGAGGATAGCTGGCTAGCTCGCAGCAATAACCTCAGTAAAAATGCTGGCAGTCCGGATACTAAGGACCACAACGGCAGGTCGCGTCGAAGCAAAAACAAGCGCCGTGTTAACGACGACAACAATGAGGATACGGCAGTCAACGCCGGATTCCGAGGCTCTAAACCCGGTCAGCGGAAGAAGCCATTCAAAAGAACCACTCCGGGTCCGTCCAATTTGGACCGAATACTCGACCGCTCATGCCAGATACATGGCACCCCCGAAAAGCCAGCTAACCACACCAACAGAGATTGTTGGGTATTCAAGCAGGCAGGCAAGTTAATTGCCAAAAACAGTGACAAGGGGCTGCATAGCGACGACGAGGAAGGGACCCGGCCGCCGAACAGTAGAGGACAGAAGGGTTTCCCCCCACAAGTGCGGACAGTAAACATGATATACGCAACCCATATACCCAAGAGGGAGCGGAAGCATGCACTAAGGGACGTATATGCGATGGAGCCAGTCGCCCCGAAATTCAATCCATGGTCCTCTTGCCCGATCACTTTCGATCGAAGAGACCATCCGACCAGCATCCGCCATGGCAGATTCGCCGCATTGGTTTTAGACCCAATCGTCGATGGATTTCACCTAACGAGAGTCCTGATGGACGGCGGCAGTAGCCTGAACCTGCTTTATCAGGATACAGTGCGAAAGATGGGCATAGACCCCTCAAGGATTAAACCTACAAAGACAACCTTCAAAGGCATCATACCAGGTGTTGAAGCTAATTGTACAGGCTCAGTCACGCTGGAAGTGGTCTTCGGATCCCCGGATAATTTCCGGAGCAAGGAGTTAATCTTCGACATAGTCCCGTTCCGCAGCGGACGAACCGCGTTTGCAAAGCTCAACGCGGTGCCGCATTATGCATACCACAAGCTCAAGATGCTAGGCCCTCATGGAGTCATTACGGTCAATGGAAATATGGAACGCTCCCTCCGAACGGAGGAACATATAGCGGCTCTCGCGGCAGAAGTACAGAGCAGCCTTCTAAGGCAATTTTCGAGTCCGGCCGTTAAACTTTCGGACACAGCCAAACGCGCCCGGAGCAACATCAATCAAGACCACCTGGCACGTTCCGAGCACGCGTAGCAATGTGGCCCCAACCCCAGCCCTCGCATGATCGCAAGACAAGTCCTCCGCGTACATCACTATGCTCTGGAGATACCATGGGCATATGGGGAGGGGCACGACCACAACAGACCCAGAGTACGGCTCGACCACACCATGGGCTCCCAAGTGTGTCACCTTTTTTATTTTATCTTTCCTTCTTTTTATATACAGGACTCCGTTCACCAGAGGCCCTGTCCGGCGGCTCGCCCACCGAACTCATGATGCAACAACCAAGGAAGGAAAAAGGCTGCAACAAACACTCAGGTGGTCTCCATTAAGAGCATTAAATTTTATTATACACACCAGTACGCAGCCCACCCCTGGAGGGGGATATGTTTATTTAGTCCAATCCCTTGCTTACCGCACTATTTGTATCCTTCCGCACTCATAGCAGAATTCCTTGAATAAATAATGCAGCACTTTTTGCCTGTAATTGCATTACTTTACATATATGTTCACTAATGACATCTTGCACCCGTATATTCTGGTACGGCCGAATACACCAGGGGCTTATGTTCCCCGCATTATGGTGTGCTACGTACGAACACTTTCACAAGTGCGGCACCCCGAACTTATAGCATTATATGAATCGGCTCCGAATCATGTCTTGGGTCAATAGTTGGGTTTGCCCGGCTCCCACGTTTTGGTGCCTTACGTTCCGTTCTGTCGGCTAAGGTGGCTGAGGGAGTCCTAGACTAGGGGGTGTCCGGACAGCCAGACTATCATCGTCCGCCGGACTCCAAGACTACGAAGATACAAGATTGAAGACTCCGTCCCGTGTCCGGATGGGACTTTCCTTGGCGTGGAAGGCAAGCTTGGCGATACGGATATGTAGATCTCCTACCATTGTAACCGACTCTGTGTAACCCTAGCCTTCTCCCGTGTCTATATAAACCGGAGGGCTTTAGTCCGTAGGACACAACATACATTACAACAATATACCATAGGCTAGCTTTAGGGTTTAGCCTCCTTGATCTCGTGGTAGATCCACTCTTGTACTACCCATATCATCAATATTAATCAAGCAGGACGTAGGGTTTTACCTCCATCGAGAGGGCCCGAACCTGGGTAAAACATCGTGTCCCTTGTCTCCTGTTACCATCCGCCTAGACGCACAGTTCGGGACCCCCTACCTGAGATCCGCCGGTTTTGACACTGACATTGGTGCTTTCATTGAGAGTTCCTCTGTGTCGTCACCGATAGGCTTGATGGCATATTCAACCAACAACGCTGTCTAGGGTGAAACTTTTCTCCCCGGACTGATCCTCGTATTCGGCGGCTTCGCACTGCGGGCTAATTCACTTGGCCACCTGGAGCAGATCGAAAGCTACGCCCCTGGCCATCAGGCCAGATTCGGAAGCCTAAACTTCACGGCCGACGTCCGCGGAGACTTGATCTTCGACGGGCTCGAGCCACAGCCAAGCGCGCCGCACTGTTACAATGGGCACGATCTAGCTCTGCCACCGAATAGTGCCTTGGTGGCCGCACAAGAATCCGCTCCGGCCCTTAGACCGGAGCCGATCGCCCAGATCGAGGACCGGTGGCTGGACACCACCTCGGGGGCTTCAACTTCCACGGCGATGGAGCCGAACACTAGCCTTGTCCCTCGTGAAACTCGTGACTCCGAGGTGCCCCTGCCAGCCCCTGCCAGTCGGATCTCATTGGGCGTCGGTTGTGGAATTCACCACCGCAGACATCTTCCAACACTCGCCCTTTGGCGACATCCTAAAATCGCTAAAGCATCTCTCGTTATCCGGAGAGCCCTGGCCGGATTGTGGCCAAGATGGTTGGGATACAGACGACGAAGAAATTCAGAACCCACCCACCACCCACTTTGTAGCCACTGTCGACGATTTAACCGACATTCTAAACTATGACTCCGAAGACATCGACGGTATGGACGACGATGCCGGAGATGAACAGGAAACAGCGCCTACAAGGCAAGGGAAGACCACCTCGTCATACGATGTATACATGGTGGATACCCCAAAAGGAAGCGATAACAAGGACCAACGGGGCGCGGCAAAAGATAATCCCGCCGACAAACAACCAAAACGGCGACGCAGACGCCGCACTAAGTCCCGCCTCGACAACACCAGCGCTCCTAATGACCCAGCAATACCGTAGAGCAAACCAGCGGACGATGAACGCGCAGACAAGCAACCGTCCGAACAAGACGAGTCGGATAATCAATCCAGGCCCGGCGAAAACAACAGTCCAGGCGACCTCACACCGGACACATCGCCGGAGAATAAAAACCTTCGGAAAAGACTCGTCGCCACCGCAAGAAGTTTGAAAAAGGAAAAACGGAAGCTCAAAACAGCGGAAGATACACTCAGAATGAGGTGGAGCAAAGTGCTCAAAACCGCAGACAAATACGGCAATGGCCATCAATCAAAGAGCTACCCGAAGCGCAAGCTACTGCCAGAATTTGATGAGGAGGCCATAGAGCCCCCACAGTCAAAAAACAAAGAGGCCGCCTGGTTGGATAGACGGCCAGATGATAGGCCAAAATCTGAAAACGGCGCCGCACATAAGCCGACTAATGACCCTGGAAAGACAGATGGCCCAGCCAGGTCCATTTACGGGCCAAAGAAGAAGGCCCCAGGAAGCAATACAACACGACAAGTGTCCGAAGACAGCGGCACGCCCAAATACAGGGGCGCCGCACACCCACTATGTTTCACCAATGAGGTGTTGGATCATGAATTCCCAGCAGGATTTAAACCCATAAACATAGAGGCCTACGATGGAACAACAGACCCTGGAGTCTGGATAGAAGATTATATACTACACATACACATGGCTAGAGGAGACGATCTCCACGCCATAAAATACCTACCCCTCAAGCTCAAAGGGCCAGCCCGTCATTGGCTCAAAAGCCTCCCTGAAAACACTGTTGGAAGTTGGGAAGAGCTCGAGGATGCGTTTAGAGCAAATTTTCAAGGGACTTATGTCCGCCCTCCGGATGCAGATGATCTAAGTCATATAACTCAACAGCCCGGAGAGTCAGCGCGCAAATTCTGGAATAGGTTCCTCACCAAAAAGAACCAAATAGTCGACTGTCCGGACGCCGAAGCCTTAGCAGCTTTTAAACATAACGTCCGAGACGAATGGCTCGCCAGACACCTCGGCCAAGAGAAGCCGAGGACAATGTCCACGCTAACAAGCCTCATGACCCGCTTCTGTGCAGGAGAGGATAGCTGGCTAGCAAGATGCAGCACCAGGGACCCAAGTACATCCGAGATCAAAGATGGAAACAAAAAATCACGGCGCAGAAAAGAGCAGCGCCGGAATAAAGAGAAAAGCCCAAAGAGCACGGCAGTCAACTCTGGATTCAAAAGCTCGCGGCCAAACAACAAAACACCGCCTCTTAAGGATGATAGCGATGAGCTATCCAACTTAAAAAAGATTTTGGGTCGGATATGTCAAATCCACAGTACCCCCGGAAGGCCTGCAAACCACACCCATCGAGATTGTTGGGTTTTCAAACAGTCCAGCCGATTAAACGCCGAACACAAGGGGCTCGACGCGTCAAGCGAAGATGACAAACCCCACCAGCAGAGCACCGGAAAACAAAAGAATTTCCCACAAGAGGTCAAAGCAGTAAATTCACTTCATGTGATAACACGGAAAAACAGTGCGGCACCCGTTAAAATGGGTCTCGCACGGTCCAACCCAGCGGAACATAGAGATTGGACATCAAAACCAATCACTTTCGACCACCTGGAGTATTCCAGAAGTGTTCGTAATGCAGGATGGACTGCCCTGATATTGGATCCCATCATCGACGGACTACAATTTACATAAGTCCTGATGGACGGAGGCAGTGACTTAAACCTGCTGTATCCAAACACAATCCGCAAGTTGGGGATAGACCCTACTAAAATTCGACACAGCCGCACTTCCTTTAAAGGAGTGACGCCAGGCCCTTACGCCAAGTGCACAGGCTCCCTATTACTAGAAGTTGTGTTCAGATCACCGAACAACTTTTGACGCGAAAAACTAATCTTTCATATCGTCCCATTTAACAGTAGCTATCAAGCATTCTTGGGACGAGAAGCTTTTGTCCGCTTCAACACCATACCACATTACGCGTCTCTTACACTTAAGATGCCCGGTCCACGTGGCATCATTTCAGTGCGAGGGTCATTTAAAGACCCCGGACACGGTTAGACGAGTCCGGCATAAAATAAGCTAGGGGCTCCCTAGCCGCACATCCTTTCACAAGGGGCTGCGTGCACAAGCAACAGCGAGTTCACATAGACTCCGCTTTACTTATTTATATTTCTTCCTTCGTATACATTTTGCACAAAATTCCTTTTAAACTAAGTTCCTCTCTTTTTACAGATGAATAACGTGCACACCCGTGCAGGATAACGGCATAACGGAGGCACAGGCGCAGACGTGCAGTAGGGACCCGCCGCGAGGATTCTTTTCAGATTAAGACCCTGCATAAACCTTTTTTACTGTCTCTTGTTGCTATAATCCCTTGGTTTCTCACTATAACCAAAGCGGAACCTGATGTTTTGGCATCGGCCGCGTCAGAGGACCATGCCTGTACCTGGACACTAGGGGCTTAGGGCATTGTTCTGCCCATTATTACAAAGATCGAACACCTTAGGGAGTGTTCGGCGTCTCGAGTTAGGCCTTATATGCATCAGCTCCGAATCATGTCTTTGGTCAAATGTTGGGTTTGCCCGGCTCCTGTGTTTTGCTGCCTTACGTTCCGTATCATCGGCTAACACAGCACCAAGAGAACTACTGTGATTGTGCCCCAGTTCGGCTGGGCGAGCACCTCAGTAGGGAAAGCCGAAAACTGACTGTCATGATACAGCGAGAGACTGGTCAACCACTCGATTGACTATCGGAATGTTTAGAATTCCCCGCTTTGATGAAGGACCGTTTCCCGGTCAGGCACACATGCGCCCCGAATTCGGACAAGCGCGATGCCCCAAGTTGCTATATCGTAGCCCCACCCTCGAACTCCACTGGCTAAGTGAAAGTGATAAAGCATCATAGTCCGGATTGCCTCGTTTGCTACGCTACCACCTCCTTAACAGGACTGAGACGTCGGATTAAGTGTGAAAACATGCTATTTTTTGTGAACACCCCCGCACCTTGTGCGTGGGGGCTGAAGCCGAAGACTGCAATCTTTCAGGTTATACAAATGTATACATAAACGGCCTCATAGGAGATATTTTAATACTTGGAATGCACAAGTATAAAAAGCGGTTACATCATAATCATCGTTTTACAAGATAAAATGTTCATTTGAACGTGACATTTTTTGAGCACTACGAATCTATTACACGAGCGCCACGCATAACTTCCCCAAAATAGTGCTCGACGGGTAACCGGCTTTCGTCCGAATCCTGGGCGGCAACAGCGGTGGCATCCATCTCTGTCCAATGTGTCTTCACACGAGCAAGGGCCATACGCGCGCCTTCTATGCAGGCTGACCGCTTCATCTCCTTGATATGCGGCACCGCTCCAAGAAACTGCTGCAATAAGCCGAAATAACTTGTCGCCTTGGGCCTCTCTGGCCAGACATGAGCCACGATATCAGTCATGGCAAGTCCGGACAACCTGTTCAGCTCTGCCCATTCGGCCAACCGATCGGTCAACGGAAGTGAACGATCCGGACTATGGAATTGAGACCAAAATAGCTCTTCCGTCTTGTGATCCTCCTGACTCCGAAAGTGCACAACGGCATCCGCCGCACTTGCCGCTAAGTCCATATATGGATCCTCCGGACCCCACAGTTGACCAAGCTGGGCATACTTTGGATTCGTAAATCGGCGACGCAGCAGAAAAGGCTTGCCAGCCACAATATCCCCGGCCTGGCGCAGCTCCTCCTTCATAGCCCGCATTGCAGAACGGGCATCCTTGGCCTCGGCGGTGGCCTTCCCCAGGTCTTCCCGCTCCGATATACGCTCCTTCCCAAGAGCCTCGTTGCCGTTGGCAGCATCCTTCAATTTCACGGCCAATTCGACCATCTTTTCCCTGCTTAGGCAGTGTGCAGCCCTTTCGGCTTTTAACTCCTCGGCCGCCCTCAAGGCAGCCGCATCACTCCTTCGGGCTTGCTCCTTAGCTTGAGAAAGCCGGCCCGAAGGCTCTCCACAGCAGCAGCACCGTCTGTATCACAGCATAAATATTATCAGAGGCGGGCTTTGGCTCCCTTAAATAAGTGACTGCAGAGAATTCATTTACCCTGCGACTCATCAAGTCGCCGGTTGACAAGTGCGATGTCCGCATCCGCCGCATCAAGTTGCCGCATTAACTCGACAACTCCACTAGTCCGGCTAGCCCCCGGACTATCCGCCACCTACATAGAAAGGGCAACATTCAATACCTGCGATTTTGATCCTCGGCACGTTGTCGCTTTTGACAACCCACCGAGTCTCAGGGGCTACTATCTATACAGGGCGCACTTCTATGTGCAAAACTGTCAAAAAGGTGCATCGTTCTCGCGTACCTCAAATCCCGCCAGCAAATTCCTGACGGCATTATGCAATCCGCTTTTGGCGGACGAAACCCTTCCAATCACCATGCTCATCAAAGCACGGTGATCTTCTGAGATGGACGCCCTCTCAAGCAAACTCTTCAGCTCCCTCGGCCGGACACTATTCGGCGCCGAACTCTCCGGCTCCATCGGGCTCTGGGATACCCTCCATGACGATACTTCAGGCTTGTCTTCCCTGCCCGGCGACGCAGCAGACGGAGGCGTTTCGCTCTCCATCATCTCCGGACGAAGATCCCCCGAAGACGAACTCATCTGAGAAGTCCGCAGATCCGAACTGCAGAGTAAAATTTCGGTTATCCACAGAAGCACAAATGGAGGTATTTTCTTATTAATGAACTCCCTTTTCCCTACTCACGGCTCGCTGGAGGGCTGGTCCTTTAGAGACGATTGTACGTCCGGGTTCTCCCCGGACGCAGGACCCTCCGGAGAAGATTTCTTCTCCCGCTTAGAGGCGTTGGCCTCCAGGCCTTCGGAGGCGGTCCTCTTCTCCCCCTGGAAGGAGGGATTTTCGATCCCCCCCTTAGGCGCCCTCTTGGGCGAGGTATTAACTCTTCTATTTTCCCCATCGCCCCTTTCTTCGGGCGCGACCTCCAACATTCTAACCAGCACGGGCTCCGGTGCGGTCTCTGGGAGGGGGGCCGGACACATTATCAGCTTCGATCGCGCTACCCACTCCTGATGAAGAGTAATGGGTCAGGAGGCAAATTCTAGAAAAGCAAATAGACAGAACGTCCGGACTCTGAGTTACTTACCTGAGTATCCGGGCGATTGCAGCTTAGGCCTGCATCCTCGGTCAATTCCGGACACGCCACCTGCGGTCCGAAGAACAACTTGTACATCTCCACGGGTGTCGTACCCATGAAGTGTTGGAGAATTCATGGTCCCTCCGGATTGAACTCCCATAACCGAAGAGGACGGTGTTTGCAGGGCAGAAGACGCCTGATTAGCATAACCTGCATCACCACAACCAGATTGATCTCCCTCGCCTAGAGGTCTCGAATCCGGCCCTGCGATAAGGGCACGTCTTCGGACGGCCCCCAATTGAGCCCTTGGTTGACCCACGACATCAGTCGGCGTGGAGGTCCAGGCGGAACGAAGGTGGCGGCTTTTGCTTGCTGCCCTTCGGAGCGGTGATATAAAACCACTCCTGCTGCCACAAGCCGAGCTCCTCTTGGAAGGAGCCCTCGGGCCACGGGGCATCGACCCTTCTGCTTATGGCCGCCCCGCCGCACTCCGCTTGACGCCCCCCGATCATCTTCGGCTCCACATTGAAGGTCTTCAGCCAGCCGAAGTGGGGGGTGACGCGGAGGAAGGCTTCGCAGACAATAATGAAAGCGGAAATATGGAGGATGGACTCCGGGGCCAAATCGTGAAAATCCAGCCCGTAGTAGAACATGAGCCCTCTCACGAAGGGGTCCGTCGGGAAGCCTAAACCCCGACGGAGGTGGGACACGAAGACGACGAACTCACCGGGCTCGGGAGTGGGTACGGCCTGCCCTTGGGCGGGCAACCTGTGCGAAATCTCGTAGGACAGGTACTTGGCCTCACGCAGCTTTAGCACGTCCCCCTCCGTGACGGAGGGCATCCACCGCCCCTGAAGGTCGGAGCCGGACATTGTTGAAGATCCGAAGCGCTCGAATCTGGGGCTCTGGGTGTTGGAACTTGGAGCAAGGAGGAGATTCGATGGAAGATTTAAGAAAAGAAATGAGCCTTGGTCCTCTTATAAAGGGGGAAAATACCAGGAGCCGTCTCCGTGACCGTTCGGGATTCACCTTCGATAGAGGAGGTGTGGCGACGGACGCGGTTGGGTTACCCACGTCCGTATTGATGAGAATCTCAGAATAAGGGGAACACGATCTCTGCTTCGACAGGACGTGCCAAGGAAACCGCTTCGCTAAACGTGCTGAGGTGGTATAATAAAAAATGATTCAAGTAAGGGCTTGGTAGTGGTGTGACGTTACGCCACCAAATACGTCAGCAGATTGAACTTGTGTACATTTTATTCTCTCTACGGTGGAATGTGGAATTTATTTTGCAGAGTCGGACACTATCCTGGTGTTCATGATCTTCTCTGGATTATTCAAAGAGGGAACCCGCCTTGCAATGCCGAACATTATGCGCGCCGGACTCATCGTCATTGAAGCCTGGTTCAGGGGCTACTGAGGGAGTCCTGGACTAGGGGGTGTCCGGACAGCAGGACTATCATCGCTCGCTGGACTCCAAGACTACGAAGATACAAGATTGAAGACTCCGTCCCGTGTCCGGATGGGACTTTCCTTGGCGTGGAAGGCAAGCTTGGCGATACGGATATGTAGATCTCCTACCATTGTAACCGACTCTGTGTAACTCTAGCCTTCTCCGGTGTCTATATAAACCGGAGGGCTTTAGTCCGTAGGACACAATATACATTACAACAATCATACCATAGGCTAGCTTTAGGGTTTAGCCTCCTTGATCTCGTGGTAGATCCACTCTTGTACTACCCATATCATCAATATTAATCAAGCAGGACATAGGGTTTTACCTCCATCGAGAGGGCCCGAACCTGGGTAAAACATCGTGTCCCTTGTCTCCTGTTACCATCCGCCTAGACGCACAGTTCGGGACCCCCTACCCAAGATCCGCCGGTTTTGACACCGACAGTGGCACTGGGAGAACCACTGCGATTGCGCCCCGGTTGAGCTGGGTGAGCGCCTCAGTGGAGAAAGCTAAAACTGACTGGCATGATAAGGCGAGAGACCGGTCGCTGTTCGAGAGGTCTTTTCGGGTCCCTAAAGACTTATGCCGCTTCGAGCGAAGAACCGGATAATGTCCGACGAAGGCGTGGATAGCGCCCCGAATTCGGTGTTCCGAATACTAGGGGCTTCGCCAAAATTTAAAACTATAGAATTCTATGGCTAAGTGAGAGTGTTCAACCATTATAAGTCCGGTTGCCTTGTTCGTTGTGATTGAGCGGCTCCCTAGATGGACCCAAAAATGGGAACAAGAGTGCTCAAATTTATCCCGAACACCCCAGCACTAGCGGCATGGGGGCTGAAGCCGACGACTTGCCATCTCTCAGATTTTATAAATGGCCGCACGAAAGGTAATATTTTAAATTAAACAAGCGTTGCTTAGCGCATATGAACAAAGTTTTCAGCACACAGGATAATACATAGCGAGTCTACTCAATAATTACATCTTTGGGGCACTCATCCGCAATCTTGCGGGCACCCTTCAAGACAGTCTTATAGTACATCTTGGGCATACGATACTCCTTGCCCGCTGGCAGCGCGTTAGTGATCAGCCTCTCCGCATCCAGCTTGCCCCAGTGCACCTTTGCGCGGGCAAGGGCCCGACGAGCACCTTCAATACAGGCGGAGCGCTTGACGACCTCCACCCAGGGGCATGCATCCACCAGCCACCGCACAAGGCCGAAGTAGCTCCCAGGCATGGCCTCTCCAGGCCACAGCCGGACTATGAGGCCCTTCATGGCCTGCTCGGCTACCTTGTGGAGCTCGACCAGCTGCTTCAGCTGGTCGCTAGGGGGCACCAGATGGCCGGCCTCAGCATACTGAGACCAGAAGACCTTCTCCGTTGAGCTCCCCTCCTCGCCACGGTAGAACGCGGCGGCATCGGATACGCTGCGAGGCAGATCTGCAAACGCCCTTGGAGAGCTCCGAATTCGGGTAAGTGTCAGGTAGTTTACATTAACATGCTTGCTTTGCATGAAAAATGCCTTACCCGCCGCTATTTTCTTCACATCTTCAACCTCCTGAAGGGCCTTACGGGCCTCGGCCTTGGCGGACTTGGCACTTTCGAGAGCCGAGGCAAGCTCGGACTCTCGAGTCTTTGAGTCACGCTCCAAGCTCTCATGCTTCTCCATGAGAGCCTGGAGCTCTTGCCGCACCTCCGCCACCCGCGCCTCCTGCTTTTCTCGCTCTGCCCGTTCCGCGGCCGCATTGCATTCGGCCGCGGACACAGCCTCCTTCAGGGTTGCCACCTCGTTCGTGGCCCCTGCAGTACCCATGTTATCCTTATTATTTTTTGCAACCTAAATCCTTTTCTGTAAGGTAACTATTCAAAGCGGTGTTACTCACCTTCTTTGTCCTCGAGCTGCCTCTTGGCACGGCCGAGCTCTTGCTCGGACCGCTCGAGATCCTGCTTCAATGCACCAACCTCCGCAGTCAGTGCGGCAGAGGTCAGCAGCGCAGCCTGCAAACCCATATTGACATAATTTTTTAGCAACCCTGCGTATATCTCTTTTAGATCCTCAGTCCGGCTTTTCTTTCCGAACACCGAACCGAGCATCAGGGGCTACTGTCTATGCGGTATTACATTACATATTTTTAACTTCTTACCTCAAAGCCTGTTAGAAGGCTACTGCAGGCTTCGGTCAGCCCGCTCTTGGTGAGCTGAACCTTCTGAATCACCGCACTCATAACAGTGCGGTGTTCTTCCTCGATGGAAGCGCCTTGGAGCGCCTCCAGCAAGTTGTCTGGCGCCTCCGGTTGGACGGAGGCCGCCGGTGTCACGGTCTTGCCCTTCTTGCGAAGGGGCCGCCTGCCGGACTCCGGAACCACTGCGGGTTCCGGTGTGGAGTCCGGCGCAAAGTCCGGGAGGCTGCCTTGCGGCGCCTCCGGAGCCTCCTCCTGATGGGTCCCTTCCTGGGATCCCACCTCGGCGTCCTCAGCGGCGCGAGGGGTGGAGGCAGTTGGGATGGAATCCACATCCAACGGAGCCAACGACCCGCTCGATGAAGCGGGGAGATCATCATCGGCCGGACTGCAGGCAGTATGCGACATTAGAAGGACACTATGTGACACCAAAGAGAAATTATGAGTTACTCAGGAATCCGGATACTTACGACCTTGCCGGAGGCCTGGCCCTTGAAGGCCACTCTTCGCCGCCAACGTTGGTGTTGGCGGAGCTGTTCGGGGGAATAGTTCTTCCCCTCTTGGACCCTTCGGCCTCCCCTGTTGGGGAAGCCTTCCTCTTCCTCTCTCCCTCCTCTGGGAGGGAGTCTTCTTCCTCCTCCTCATCTTCGGGGGAGGAGTCCGCCTCGGAGTCGTCGGAGACCTGAAAACGGGAACTCTTTCCAGTACCCGTGGCCACCTTCTTGGCCTTCTTCTCCGGCACCACATGCGGTGCCGGAACCAGCAGCCCCGCTAGACGGGCGTCTACTGGGTTTTCTGGCATGGGGGCCGAGCTGACGAGCTGCTCCGCCTTCTTCATCCAGTCCTGTCAAAGGAAAAGGGAGATTGAAACCCGCTTAGAATCAAACTATTAAACAACAAGTGTCCCGTAAAGGGGTAGAATCACTTACCTCGTCAGCTGGACGCTGCGAGTGAAATCCGCGATCTTCTGTCGCGGATCCGAGGGCTTCGGCGCCCTTAAACAGCACCCTCCAGGCGCCTTCGTACGTTGTGTCGAAGAGCCCGCTTAACGCCTGGTGCTGTTCCGGATCGAACTCCCACAGATTAAATGCCCGTTCTTGGCATGGGAGAATCCGGCGGACGAGCATGACTTGGACCACGTTAACAAGCCTGAGCTTCTTGTCCACCAGCTTCTGGATACAGGCTTGGAGTCACGTCACCTCCTTCGAACTACCCCATAGCAAGCCCTTCTCTTTCCAGGAGGTGAGCTGCGTAGGGATACCAGATCTGAGCTCGGGGGCCGCCGCCCATGTAGGGTCGCGTGTCTCGGTGATGTAGAACCACCCCGATTGCCACCCCTTGACGGATTCCACGAAGGCCCCTTCGAACCAAAGGACGTTGGGCATCTTGCCCAACATGGCGCCTCCGCACTCCGCTTGAGTGCCCTTCACTACCTTCGGCTTGACATTGAAGGTCTTGAGCCACAAGCCGAAGTGGGGCTGGATGTAGAGGAAGGCCTCGCACACGACGATAAACACCGAGATGTTGAGGATGAAGTTCGGCGCCGGATCATGGAAATCCAGGCTGTAGTAGAACATGAGCCCCCGGACAAAGGGGTGAAGTGGAAAGCCCAGTCCGTGGAGGAAGTGGGGAAGGAAAATGACCCGCTCATGGGGCCTGGGGGTGGGGATGAGCTGCCCCTCATCGGGCAGCTGGTGCGCGATGTTGCCGGAAAGGTATCCGGTGCTGCGCAGCTTTGCGATGTGCTCCTCCTTAACGGTGGAGGCCAACCACTTGCCTCCCGCTCCGGACATGGTCGGAGAAGGTCGAGACGAGATGTGCGAACTTGGGCACTGGAGCTCGAGTGCGCGGAGATGGATAAGCAAAGGAGGAAGAAGGTATAGGTGAAAAGGTGGATCCTTATCCCTTATATATAGGCGGACGAAGACTATGCGTCCCCGCTGGCCTAGTAAAACTCGCTTATCCCCCAAGCGCCACCATCAACGGCACAGTTGGGTTACCCACGTCCGTATTGATGAGAATCCCGGAATAAAGGGAACACGATCTCTGCTTCGACAAGACGTGCCAAGGAAACCGCTTTGCTAAACACGCTGAGGTGGTATAATAAAAACCGATTCAAGTACAGCCTTGGTAGTGGCGTGGCGTCACGCCGCGAAATATGTCAGCAGATTGAACGTGTGTACATTTTATTCTCTCTACGGTGGAATGTGGAATTTATTTTGCAGAGCTGGACACTATCCAGGTGTTCACAGTCTTCTATGGATTATTCGGAGGAGGAACCCGCCTTGCAATGCCGAACATTATGCGCGCCGGACTCATCGTCATTGAAGCCGGGTTCAAGCGCTACTGAGGGAGTCCTGGACTAGGGGGTGTCCGGACAGCCGGACTATCATCGTCCGCCGGACTCCAAGACTATGAAGATACAAGATTGAAGACTTCGCCCCGTGTCCGGATGGGACTTTCCTTGGCGTGGAAGGCAAGCTTGGCAATACGGATATGTAGATCTCCTAGCATTGTAACCGACTCTGTGTAACCCTAGCCCTCTCCGGTGTCTATATAAACCGGAGGGCTTTAGTCCGTAGGACAACATACATTACAACAATCATACCATAGGCTAGCTTCTAGGGTTTAGCCTCCTTGATCTCGTGGTAGATCCACTCTTGTAATACACATCTTCAATATTAATCAAGCAGGACGTAGGGTTTTACCTCCATCAAGAGGGCCCAAACCTGGGTAAAACATTGTGTCCCTTGTCTCCTGTTACCATCCGCCTAGACGCACAGTTCGGGACCCCCTACCCGAGATCCGCCGGTTTTGACACCGACAGCCATGAATACAAAAGGCCTTACCAGCCGCAACTTTCCGGGCCTCCTGAATGTCTCGCAAAGCACCTCGGGCTTCTTCCCGAGCATCTTCCGCGGCTTGGAGAGCTTGGGCGTGTTCGGATTCTTTCCCTACTAGACTCTGCTCCAAGCCCTCGCTTTTCTTCACAGCCTCCTGGAGCTCTCGGTCAGCTGCGATGACCCTAGCCTCGTGTTTCTCACGAAGCGCCTGTTCGGCGGCAGCCTTCTCGTTGGCATCAGCCACCGCCTTCTTTAGTGCCTCATATTCGGCGCTTGCTCCTAGAGCATACAATACAAATACTTTTCACTAGGCACAATTACTCATTCGTGCCAAATTCGAGACAATGTCTCAACATACCTTGCTTGTCATCCAATTGCTTCTTCACACGGCCATGTTCCTCCTCGGCCCGTTCCAGGCTCTGCTTCAGTCCGGACACTTCTGCATTATGAGCGGCCGTCTTCTCTGCAGACGCCTGTTTTCACACAAAGGGGTATACGTCATTAACAAAGGCTCCTGCAAAAGCAAAGGATTTGATCCCCTGCCCGGGTCTACAGTGCATCAGGGGCTACTACTCATATTATGGCGATTCCTCAAAGGTTTCTTAGAAAACATACCTCAAAGGCCATTATAAGGCCAAGGCAGGACTCATTCAGCCCGCTCTCGGCGGACTGAATCTTTTCAATCACCGCACCCATGAGGGTCCGATGTTCATCGATGATAGACGCGCTCCTTAGCGTTGTCGATAGTCTGCCAGCAGCTCTGCTTGGACAGAGGTTGCGGGTGGAGTAGGTAAGCCTCCCCCGTTAAAGGTGGCTGCTCACCCAATCCTGGAGCGTTAAAAGTCTCCAGGAACACGTCCGGCTGTGGCCCGAACCCGAGATTGCCCCCGTCGTCGACACGCCCGAGGGCCACCGCTCCCGTGTGTCCGGCCCCAGAGATATGCCCCCCTGGTCCGGATCCCGTTGAGACGACACCTCAGTGCCGCGCCTTGACTTTGGGGAAGGGGCCGCTGGAGGCGTCTCACTCACCAAAGCGTCTGAGCTCAGCGAATCCTCCGATGAGGACTGTCCAGCGCGAGACCTGGTCGGGCTGTAATATAGCAACAGTTAAAACTACTATACCCAAAAAACCCAGACGCATATGCGTGTTCGAATTTCGTATACTTACGACTTTTCCAGGGGCTGGGCCCTGGGATCCCACTCCGGGCTGTCGTCGGCAGCCGTGGTGGATGCTTCCGGGAGGGAACCTTTCCCCCTCTCGGGCGATTTGGCCTCCAGGGATGAGGAGGTCGTCCTTTTTTCCCACCTCCAGAGTGAGGCTCGTACTCCTCTGCTTCCTCCTCTTCATCTTCGGAAGAAGGAGTGTCGCTGGGGTCTTCGGATTTTGAGTCTGAAGCCTCGCGGCGATGGAGGGCACTCCGGGTCTTTTTGACCTTCTTGGAGGCCTCTTTCTTTGGCGCCTCGTAAGGCGCTGGGACCAGCATCTTCGTCAAAAGAGGTCCAGCCGGTTCCTCCGGCAGTGGGGCCGGACAATGTATCCGCTCCACCTTTTTTGTCCATCCCTGGGGACATGCCAACTGAAGCCTGGATGGACAGAGCCTGGCTATAACTTACCGGACTTGCAGAATGGGATAATTGATACCCACGGTCCTCGGCGGAGCCTGACCATGATTTGCCAGACTTAAAGAGCACCTTCCAGATATCCTCGTGGGAGGAATCATAGAGCTCCCAAAGGGTTTGGTGCTCGGTTGGTTCGTGCCCCCACAAATTGCAGGCTCGGTGCTAGCAAGGGAGAACCAGGCAAACTAACATCACCTGGACTACGTCGACGAGCTCGACGTCCTTGTCGACCACACTCTGAACGCGCGTCTGGAGCAGTGACAGCTCATCAGACGAGGACCAGCTCGGCCCTTCTTGGGCCAGGACGTAAGCCGCAGTGGGGCTCCGGATCTAAACTCAGGAGCTGTAGCCCACTTTTTGCCGCGTGGTTCGGTGATATAGAACCACCGTTGCTGCCACTCCTTGACGGAGTCGTTGAAAGCACCCGTCGGCCAAACGACCTTGGGCATCTTGCTCACCATGGCACCGCCGCACTCGGTGTGCTCTCCACTCACCACCTTGGGCTTCACATTGAAAATCTTCAGCCACAGGCCGAAGTGAGGCGAAATCCGGAGAAAAGCCTCGCACACGACGATGAACGTCGAGATATTGAGGAAAGAATTGGGGGAAAGATCATGAAAATCAATCCCATAGTAATACATAACTCCACGAACAAATGGGTGAAGGGGAAACCTGAGCCCGCGGACAAAATGGGGAAGGAACACGACTCTCTCGTGGGGCTCCGGAGTAGGGACGATCTGTCCCGCCGGAGGAAGATGATGGCCGGTCTTCTTGGCCAGGTACCCGGCCTCTCGGAGCCTCTTGATATCCTTCTCCTGGACGGTAGAGGCCATCCATTTCCTGCCTGCTCCGGATCCGGACATCTTTGAAAACCCTCTCTTTGATGGAGAAGAGGAATGCTTGGGCGCTAGAGCTCGAACAGAGGGAAATGGACTAGCGGATGGAGAAGGCGTGGGTAAAGAGGAAGAGACCTTATCTCTTTATAGAGACGGTGAAAGCTTTTTTTGCACCTCCCCACTTGCCTGGTGGAACCCGCTCGTTCCCAGCTCGCCGCGATTAGCGGTGCGGTTGGGTTACTCGTACCAGTATTGATGAGAATCCCACAATAAGGGGACACGATGTATGCTATGGCAAAACATGCAGAAGAAACTGCCTCGCGATTTGCGCCATGGCTGGTTATGGGAAAACGGTTCGAATAATGACCCGACCTTAATGACATGTCGAGTGGTTAGCAGATTACGTTTGTGAAATATCATTCTCTCTACGGTGGTATGTCAAGATCATTTTGCAGATCCGGACACGGTCTACATGTTCGATAATTACTTTGAGTATTCGGAGAAGGTACCCGCCTTGCAATGCCGAAGACAAGACTGCACGCCGGACTCATCGTCATTGAAGCCTGGTTCAAGGGCTACTAAGGGAGTCCTGGATTAGGGGGTATCCGGACAGCCGGACTATATACATCGTCCGGACTATTGAAGCGTGAAGATACAAGACTCAAGACTCCGTCCCGTGTCCGGATGGGACTATCCTTTGCGTGGAAGACAAGCTTGGCGATCCAGATATTATATTTCCTTCCTTATAACCGACTCCATGTAAACCCTAGCCCTCTCCGATGTCTATATAAACCGGAGAGGTTGGTCCTTAGAAGGCCGATCACAATTACAATCATAATCATCACATGCTAGCTCCTAGGGTTTAGCCTCTATGTTCTCGTGGTAGATCTACTCTTGTACTACTCATATCATCAATATTAATCAAGCAAGAAGTAGGGTTTTACCTCCATCGAGAGGGCCTGAACCTGGGTAAACATTGTGTCCCTTGCTTCATGTTACCATCAGCCTAAGACGCACAGATCGGGACCCCCTACCCAAGATCCGCCGGTTTTGACACCGACACCCGCCAGCCACCTTTATGCAAAACTAGTTGCATGTCTGTCGGTGGAACCAGTCTCATGAACGTGGTCATGTAAGGTTGGTTTGGGCCGCTTCCTCCAACAATATCGCCAAACCAAAATAAGACTTTGGTGGTAAGTAGTATGACTATCACCGCCCACAACTCTTTGTGTTCTACTTGTGCACATCATTGTTGGCGTACTGGATTTGGGGGTATTCAGTCATGCCTGCCTGCGGCCCGCCACGTGGCCTCATCGACGGCCCAGTACGGCCCAGCTTCAACACCAACACCACAAGACCCTCGCGAGGCGGACGATGCCAAGACCCCCGAAGGAAGTGGCCTCCTTAGGAGGGCTCGTGAAGGGCGGAGAGTTCTATGCATCTACCTCATGAGGCTCAGCTAGCGTGAGCCATGACGACCAAGGCCAGGCGGGTGCAGAGCGCATGTTTCCTCTT
Source organism: Triticum timopheevii (assembly GCA_963921465.1). Classification (NCBI taxonomy): domain Eukaryota; kingdom Viridiplantae; phylum Streptophyta; class Magnoliopsida; order Poales; family Poaceae; genus Triticum; species Triticum timopheevii. The sequence continues at coordinate 244,296,337 of OY997262.1, read as the reverse complement.
CGGTGCAAGGGAGCCAAGCCACAGGCGCCGAGTCCCGAGGAATCAGCCAAAGGTTTCCATTCTAGTGCAAGAAGACCAAGACCGCCAGGACGGCATGACAGAGGTCATCATCGAGCACACCACAGCGTCAAAACCAGAGGCTTTTCGCAGGCGAAGACTACTTTTGTCAGGATAGACTGTACTACTTGTCCCCTTTCAAATCCCGCCATTGTGGAATCCCTTCCCGCTCATATTTGGGAAGAGGACCAAGGCCACTATATATATGACTTAGCCACTACCATAGAAAGGGACCTAAAATCAGAACAAGGAGAGCACCACACCAGCTCAAGAACACCTCACCTCCTGAGGCTTGTTCATCGTTTGTACTAGTTCATCCATAGCCCCTCGAGGCAATCGACCACACCACACTGGATTAGGGTATTACACCACAACGCTGGCCCGAACCAGTATAAATCTCTGTGTCTTTGTGTCTCTGTGAGCTCGACGCGCTAGGCTAGGGAGGATCGCGAGTAGGCAGGCTCGGCAGGTTGACATCTCCGCACGCACCCCAGAGTTTGAACCTCTCAAGGGTTGCCGAATCCCTAAATCCGACATTTGGCACACCGGGTAGGGGTGCGTTGGATCCTCCCTTTCGTCGACCAATCCCCCTCCGCGCCACCGATGCCATGGCCGATGCCCCGAGAGCCCATCCGAGCATTGGGTCATCCAGACCTCCTCGGTAGCACCCACCAGCGAAGAAGACCTCCACTCTACCCTGCTCGCGGCCCGTGTTCCGCCAGGGGCGACCGGCCGCGGGGGGCGTGCGGTGCAGCCTTCCCCATTGGCGCCTCGCCGCACGCGCGCAGCCGCGTGATCTGTGAACTACACTACAGCAACCGCTCCGCACTCGTGCAGGGAACAAGCAAACATGCGGGCAGGGGTCATCATGGCCTGAGAGCTCCTGTATTGCAGGCTGCTTGAGAGCGGCCGCGACGCCTTGCTGGAACATGTCGCCGAGCTGCTGGATGCGGCATGCAGGGGGTGGCGTCGTTCTGCACCCTCCCCACGTCACAGGCGGTGGTGGGGGCGTGCGCGCATCCCCTACACAACCGCGCGCCCTCTCCCAGGGGACACGGAGAGCCTCTCGACGTCGACCAACTTCGTGGAGCAGCCTGCACCATCCCAAACATGCCCCCTCGGCGCGGGGTTGCTTCAGGCGACACCCCCAGGGGTCGCGCTGGAGTACCAGCCCCTAGCCAACAGGACCAGAGGATGGCAGAAGAAGGCAGGAGTGTTAGGCGGCTAGGCGGCGCCTCTAGTGCGAACAGCCCAAAAGCCTACGTCCCCGTCGCGGTGGATCCAAGGCATGCGCTAGGAGAGGGCCCCAGCCGATCCCCGGGCACTGGACATACACGAGGCCGAGCTCTCCTTCGAACCACCACTAAGCCCTGCCGACGTCCCCAACAGCGGCAGCCTCTAGGTACAGTTAACACCACAGGGGCATGATTACACTGACCATGGATCACAGGTGAACCAAGACGCGGCGACCACCAGGGCTCTCAAGACGGCGGACCCCCCTCAGGAGCGCGAAGGACGTTGGGAGCAGCGCGGGGGAAGCCCAGCGACGGGGCCTTCCTTGCACTGCGTGGAGCAGGATCCTACTTGGAGGTAGGTTCCCTGCTGGGGAAGGCGCCAGCGAGCCCTTCTCCTCGGCGGGGGGCCTACGGTCGCCGAGGACGCCGCCAGTGCCCCCTTGGCCTCTTGGTCTTGTCCTGGTTCCCGTTCTCCCCAACGGTGGTCAGGGGTGGCGCACGGCGGGGTCCTCATCGGGCGACATGAAGCAAGGCCCCGGCCTGTGAAGGTCTCCACTCATGACACTCTCACGTAATAACTAGTGGGGTTGTCCACGCCCCAGAGTCTCCTGAGTGCCGCCCTGGGGCCTCACGGGGACTCCCACCCACGTCCTAGTGGAAGCACCATGCTCCGCGCTGGCCGTCGACATTGTCCCCAATGACTATGCCCAGCCAGTGGAAGCACTTAGCTCCGCGCTAGTGAGAAGATCGAAGACTGAAGACTGAAGACTAGCTAGGCGCCGGATGCGGCCGTCTGCTTTTTGCCTCCTTTTTGTATTTGCTTGTCGACTTCTCGCAGCAGTCTGTCTTTCATGCGTTTATAAAAATGGGGGGAGTTTTCTTGTTTCGTGCGCTTTCTTGCTTTCAGCTCTTGCATTCTTTTTGGAAACTCGTGATCGCTACCCTGCCCCCATGAGCCTCTCGAGCGGGGGTTGGGTACGGTGTACGTGCTGGTACCGATCGCTCCCCCTGGGGGCTCGAAGGTGCGGCCGCCCCGCGCGCCCATCTCGTCACAGTCTAGAAATTGGTTCCTCATGAGGCACTCCACGGCAGGCCAGCAGGCCCCTCGGGAGGCACAGGGCATCGCGAGCCCGCAGTAGGCTCGCCTCAGGAGAAGAGGCCCGGCCGCGACGCTAGGCCCCACGCAAGACCCCCGAAACCCAAGATAAGTCATAAACAACTACCTTGCTCAGCGACCCACAGCCCTGCGGGGCCCCGCTCGGGACATCACTTCAAAAGCATTTAGCGATCTCGCACATCATAAGGGGCACCCCCTTCCCAAAATGCTCTCACAAGAATATGTTTGAGTTGTCGTTATAACAGGTTAAAGCAAAAGAAACACGGGCCTAGCTGGATGCGCCTTCTTCGTCGCTCCCATCCTCACTGCTTGTGCTGAAGCTGCTGTCCTCCTCCACATCACCACCAGCGGCAGCTCCTTTGGCCGCGGGCATAGCTGTGTCATCCTCAGGAGTCAGCTCCTTCACTAGAGCATCCACATGACCATCCACCCACTTGGCAAGCTTTTCTTGGGTGGCCGCAGGCACGGGGGCTAGCACGGTGCCGAAATCGAAGTGGGAGTCAAGGTTCAGGAGGTTGCTGAATATGCGCGAGAGCGCGCGCCCAAGGAGGCCCCGGCTCCTCTCCTCAACAAGCTGGTGAGCTTTTGCGGCCTGATCTTCCAGGCAGGTCACGATGTCAGTAAAGAAGCGGAGGTGGCTGGCATAGTCATTCTCGTGTGGGTGAGGAGCGCTCTCATCGCAAGTGGCACCCAAGGCGTTGTTAGCTCTGATGCGCAGACCATGGAGCATGGAGCCGTGCTCGCGCTCCAGTGTCAGGCGGCGGCACTTTTCACTCGAAGCCTTCTCCGGGAGGGAGGCAGTGTCTTCAGCTTGCTTCCGGAGAGAAGATATCTCGGCGCGGGCAAAATTCAGGGCAGATTCGGAGGAAGCCTGGGCTCCCCGGGCAGCGCTCTCATGCTGCTCCACAACCTGTAGCTTGGTCTTCAGGATGGAGGTTCGGCCCTCGAGCTCAGCCTTAAGCAGCTCCAAGTCCAGGCGATGCCTTCCATCCAGCTCAGCGCATGCCTTCACCACCCTCTTCTCCACCTCCACCTGGGCCTAAGCTTCTTGGGCGGCGATAGCATCCTCAGCCACGGCGGCCTGTCGCTCCCTCACCTCCAGCCTCTCCAGCGCCAAGCTATGTTCCACGGCCTCCAGTGTCAGGTCCTCATGGCACCTTAGGAGCTCCGCCTCGGCAAAGGCCACTACAACAAAAACTGCATGTAGAGATGTCATATTCAGCTAGAGACTTGTTATTTCATCTCTAGGCAATCCTAGAGTCGACTTAGTAAAGCGTCTCCCCACGGACCGTCTCAAAACATATAGACACGCTGTCAAAAGCGTCTGTACATGGCATGAGCCGCTATATTGGGACGTCCAAAGGCGTCTCTAGATATGACACGCTATATTTGGATGTTCAAAAGCGTCTCTGATATGTAGAGTCGTTCTGTTAGGCGTGCTCGTACGTCTCTACTAACAGGGTCATTTGATTTGTCATAGGCCATAGGCTCATTCCTATACACTCTATGTACAGACGTTATATTCATCTCTAAATATACAAAAGCTTTAACCATGTAAAATTTGACTTTAAATAATATTTGATTTATTCCAAATTTTTACTTTGCCATTTTCAAATCCAGTAACTTTATCATGCCATATGCTTGTGCAGAATGATCAAGAAATGTTGTATATAACAACATCCACCCATATCACCAATCGCATTCATAAACAACAAATGTCATTATATGAAGGGATCCACCCATATCACCGATTGTATACACAACCATCCCATTCATACAATTTTATTAGTAGGAACAAACACCTTAGGTTCACAACTAAATCAAATAAAATATTCATATAAAATATGCAAATAATTAAGAAGAGATCATACAAACTTGAACTAAGTTTCCCTATAAAGCTAAAATCTGTATATGAAACATAATTTTTGTCCATCTAAAGACTAATTCTTCTATAGTTGCTCTCCTGAAATGCACTCCTTTTCTAAATCTTGAGCTGCCCTGAAAAAGAAAGATAATAGAGAAAATCTTAGAACATAGCTTTAGGACTATTGTGAGAAGAAATGTGTTTTGATGATGTACCATACTAGTGTTTGGTGGCTTGTTTTGAGGTTGTGTAGGAATGGTTAATTTTTCTTTTTTTAACCTAAAAATCACAAAGATCCTTCATAAGTAAAAAGCCTTAAGCACGCACATTGGAGCATACGATGATTGCATGGAAGTGCACTTACATGTGATAGAGGCCACACAATAACATGACAATAGCATCCCTTACTGTTTGCAATTTTCCATATGGTCTAACCAGTGTCTGATCCCCAAGTTTTGAAACAACACAAACAGAGACCGCTACATATTTCTCTCCAAGCATGTTTCCTCCAACCACGTATGTCATATCTCTACTAACTAAAGTTCCTTCGGCCACAAATTTATCTTTGCATCTCGGGTTCAATGAAACCAAGAATACTTTCATTTTATCCTATTTTTTCAAGAAATGAAACATTCATTATCACAAACCATGGAAGATTTCACTTTACATAGAAAGGGATGATTGCACATGGAATTAGACCAACTAACTATTCTAACCATTTTCATTCAGATATATGGCAAATTTTATCTACAAGTAGTGGTAGTTACCACCTACTTCATTAGCCTCCACGTGTCCCCAAACGTAGGAGCGAGGCAACCGGGTGCGCCAGGTATTGATTGTGGGAAGAACCCTCTAACCCGCTAGCTGCCGTAGTAATTTGAAGTTGGAGAAAGCGATCCCTGCTTTTTAGGTGGGAAGGTACTTATCCTAAAAATAATAATTAATTAGTCAGGTAGTAGTGCACCTCCCGTCAACAACCTTATAATCTTTGGCCTAATCACCCGGCCGGTTGGATGGATAATAGGTTCGTAGCTTATACATCAAGTACGCATTATTCATGCACATTGAGCATGCAGAGTAGGGACATTCCTATAAAAGGCATGCAGAGTATGGAGTATATCCTCTCACATAAAATAAGAGTATGGAATAGTATATAAAAAATGAGTATGTAGTATGTTTTTTTTTAGGAACCGAATATTTAGTATGTAGAGTATGGTGTATATCTTCTCAAATAAAAAAAGAGTATGAGTATATAGTTTATAGAAAATGAGTATGTAGTATGTTTTTTTTGTTGGGGAACCAAGTATATAGTATGTAGAGTATTGAGTATATCCTTTCAAATAAAAAAAATAGTATGAGTATATAGTTTCTACAAAATGAGTATGCACTATTTTTTTTAAGGAATCGAGTATGTAGTATATAGAGTATGGAGTATATCTTCTCAAATAAATAAAAATAGTATCCGTATATATATTTCGTACTACTCCATAAAAGGAGTGGTAGTATCCTAAAAAAAAGGAGTGGTGGTAGTATGAAATATATATACGCAAGGAGTATGGAGTAGTATACACATACAATGAATATTGTGAACATAATTAACAATACAGTATGTACGTACATTTAGCTGATGCATTTCATCATTACTTAAGAAGTACACATGACGTGTACGTACATGATGCAGATGTGATGTCACACATGCATATCATAGGGAGTAGCTAACATTGATCTATGGTTTTGTGCATGCAGCTCACTAGCTTCTGTCCCGAGCGTGACGATCAGTCCACCGTTAGGAAGATGTCCCTGTGCCTTATAGGAAAGCAAGAAGGCAGCCCATGGACGCCGATGACAAGCTGCCCGTGAAGTCAGAGCAGGTGTATATATAGAAAATCGTTGCCGCTATCCGCTATGTTGGAGCAGATGGCAGATGCGTGCAGCCATCCTGATACTGTCCATCTTCGTTTCTGGCGTGCACCATGCTGGAGCAGCCGTCTACGCGCATCTGTTCGTCGTTGGGCTTGCCACCTTGCCGGGGAAGTTGCACGTAGGGCTAGGCACAACCTTTCATCACCGCCTTCGCCGCCGAGTGAAGCAGTTGCCCATTCTCGTTACTCATATTTCGCTACCATACCAGGGACAAAGCAATAGGTCATCGGCGTCCACAATATGTTCCCGTAGTATGGAGTATGAAGTACTCCCTCCGTTTCAAAATAGATGACTCAACTTTATACTAACTTTAGTACAAAATTGGGTCATCTATTTTGGAACGAAGGGAGTATGTAGCATGTAGTATTAAGCAAGTAAAAAAATATGGATTATATGATATATAAAACGAGAGTACGTAGTATATCGATCGTGTGCCGCCCCGGCGAGTACAAAACACTAATATAAAGTATGTAGTATGTAGCAGCCAACGAGTATAAAGTACATGTTATACTTCCAGTTGATCATGCATCTAATAGGCATTACACGGTCTAGTGGGTACATCTTGCATGCAAACATGATTTCAGCCATGGAACATAGCCGTGCTAGCATTCATATCTACGCGAAAAAAGGATCTCCGTGAAGGGCTCTAGTAACCTCCTCCGGATTGTATCTATTCAATTGAAGCCACCGGCAAGATCTTCATCCACTCAACAAGAAAAGGATAATTTCACGGAGGGTTTTGGGCACCAATCTTCCTCAAGCTGACGGTGGCGTCGGAGAGTATGAAGACGACGCACGGCCGGCCGATGCTGCAGAGCACAATCTAGAGATGTAGCTCCTGCAAAATATCTAAACGATATGCCGTGAACAGGAAGCTTGGAGTAGAACGTCGTCATCGCGTCGTGTTGGCAGCTCGGATCTAGGCCGTCGGCGGCCACGTACTTTGTCCATGTCGCCGGAGAATGGATCAAGTAGAAGCAACATAACGGAGGCTCAAACCTACAATATGAGAGATCATATCAGTGGTTGATCAATCATGTATGCGTACGTGTGGGATAGGATAAAAAACAACAAGAATTAACACTAATACCTACGTCTCCTCATCTGCTATCGAACATGGTGTTGACAGACTGCTTTTTGAGAAGGGCTCTATATATCAGAGGTAGTTTTACATCGGCACCCGATGGCCACAAAAATAGGGACGACTAGTAAATCTAATTTCAAAAAAGAAAAACAACCAACTAGCTTCACAGTCCAAACCCGTTAATCAATACCCACTTCGAGACTAGATCTGACGGCAACGGGAGCAGAGGTAACTACCACCTAGTGGTAGGATGTATTTTCCCTATATATATATATATATATATATATATATATATATATATATATATATATATATATAATATACCTGCTTAGTGATGCGATGAAGTTGTACACTTGGTTCAGGACCACCTTGCTTGGTCGCATTGTTATTTTAAGCATGACCATTCTTTGCTTCAGGACCATCGTGTGCTTTCTACAGTTGATGTTCAGTTTAGTTGTAAGTACAGTTATAGAAAACATAGACATTGTTTGATAACACAACAGAAATTTATGCGCGCATGCACACGCACCTTAGCAACTGTGTGTTCATGTGGTGAAAATAAACTAGTGCAACCCTCTTTGGTTCTTGCACAATTGCTAGGATGCAATTCCTGGTTAGTCTTGTCCGGTAAAGTTGATTCTACACAACCTTGATTTATCCTATCAATTTTTTCAATGTGTGCTTTCTACAGTTGAGGTTTAGTTCAGTTGTAAGTAAACATACAGACACACCTTAGAAACCATGTTTGGTAAAGATGAACCAGTGTGATCCTCTTTGGTTCTCGAAGAATAGCTAGGATGCAATTCCTTGGCAGTAATCTACTTATCCAGCAAAGTTAATTCTGCACTTCCTTCATTGGTGTAACCCTCTTTGGTTGATTCTGCGCGGCCTTGATTGTCCATTTCAAACATTTCAATGCATGCCTTCTACATTTGAGGTTCAGTTCAGTACGACATAAACATACAGAATCATAGGCATTGGTTGATAATGAAGTAAAAAAATTATGCACACACACCTTAGCAACCATGTGTGGTAAAGATAAACCAGTGTAACCCTCTTTGGTTCTCACAGAAAAACTAGGATGCAATTCCTGGGTAGTGATCTGCTTGTCCGGCAAAGTTGATTCTGCACTTCCTTGATTAGCCCTATCAAACTTTTCAATGTGTGCTTTCTACAATTGAGGTTCGGTTCAGTTGTAAGTAAACTTATACAAAATGTAGGTATTTTTAATATGGATAAGTATTTTTCGTCCTTGAACTCCTCCCAAAATTGAGAAATCGTCCCTCAACTTCAAAACCACCAAAAGTTAGTCCCTCAACTATCTAAACCAGATACTTTTCATCACTAATATGGTTTAAGGTGGCTTTACAGTGATGTGACCCTGTTTTGACTAAAAAGAACCACGTGGCCTGGTTTTTGACTAAAATGGGCACCCGCCGACTCTCGCTCTCACATTCTCTCAATCCCCTTTCCCATTCATGAACCCTAAACATAGCGGCGGCGGTAGTGGCGAGTCCCTCATGGGCGGCGGCGGCAGGCAGTGAGGCGTGGCAACGGCGGTGGTCGCTAGTTTTGCACCTACTGATTGTCTCGCAATCATTGCATGTAACTTAAATGAGCCTACAAACGAAGATCCAGAGGCTGCAAATGAAGATCCAGATGCTGCAAATGAAGATTTAGAGGCTTATTTGCTGCTGTCTATTCTTATGAATGGCTTATTTGTTGTTGTCTGTTCTTATGTCAAACTATGTGAGAATTCATGTTTGTCATTGATTGTAAGCTCTATTCAGTACTATTTCCCTTTCCCATTTAGTACTTTGTCAGACTATGTTTAACTACATTGGGCCAAGAATATGTTCAGACTATTTTCAACTAAATTGGGTTCAAACTATGTTCAACTAAATTCAGTACGATGCTCTGAAATGTTCAAACTATGTTCAGTTATATTCAGATTTTCTTAAGCTATATTCTGTACAACTGCCTTTCTCTTGTTCACACACAAGTAGAAGTGCGAACACTTCCGTTTTCTCTTGTTCTCACTAGACTCACTTGTACACAAGCACACACACATACTCTTGCACAAACACTTAATTGACGTCATCAAAAACAGTCAACGTGGCCCGTTTCAATCAAAACAGGGTCCAAGTACAACAAAGCAGAAATTTAAGCACACACCTTAGCAACCATTTTTTCTTGTGGTAACGATAAACTGGTGTAACACTCTTTGGTTTGCGCACAATTGCTAGGATGTAGTTCCTGCAAATTATGATGAATAAATGTTTAAGTATGAGAATGAAGTAGAATATTTATTAGTGAAGAAACTATTACATCACCTGCATAGTACTCAATGGAACATATTCAGCTTTGTTATGTGATTCATTTGGGAGATCACTGCCAACAACTCTTTCATTGAGATCCGCCTGAAACAAGAACAGGATAACAGTATATTAATACTCATATTTTTATCTTTGCAGAAAGAGGTGTGGTTTAGATACTAACTTCATCACTTCCCGCGGTTATAAATTCATTTCTCAAATCCTCTGTGGGGAATTTTTTCTTCAGGAATGAACGGGTCATAGCCAACTGATCTGTCACATTTTCTACATTATCTCCTAGTGCCCGCAGTCTAAATTGAACATTTCCTTCTTTCTCAGAATGCTGAACAAAAGTCAGTCCCTGAGAAACTTTTAATTCGCTCCAATACTTATCACCACAATACCCTCGAAGCTTTTTTGCATCTTCCCCATGCACACTTTTAAACACTTCTTTATAATCACTAAATGAAAGGCTCACATTGTTACCTTTGTTTCTTTCTTCCAGTTTCTCCTATTGAAATAAATACAAACATCTCATTATACTAAGTAGTTTTAAATAAAAACCTTTACTTTAATCACAAGTAGAACTATACCATCACTATCTTTGTATTCGCATTTTTGTATTCACCGTCCTTCTTCTGCTTATGAGATTCATCCCATAGTTCAATCTTGCTAACTTTTCGATTGCTCTTAGTTTCCTGTTCAACAAGGTAAATTAGAATGTTTGTTACTGTTTCTGTTAGAACATGTTCAGATTTCTTCACAGTTTCCGAGCCATCTTTAGAAAGAAAAAGTTTTACCATCTTTCTCCCGGTTGTATGTGGAGTCTTCTGCTTCTTTGCACACTCGGTGTTCTTTTCACATAATTTCTAGGAAAACAACACATATAGTCAATATTAATGTCACCAAACTAGTTATGTACACCAGATTAAGTATGAGAATATAACACATTACCGTGTGTGAATCCTGGCACCAAAACCCAACAAGAGTACCCCATTGATGTTCATTAACACCTTTGGGAACAGCTAGTACAATTTCAGCCAAAGACTTCTTGTCACGCTTGAAATATTTACTCTTCAAACGAGACTTATACACTCTCCATTTTTTGTTAATATTCAATAGGATCAAGTCTCTCGCAAGTTGTCTAGTCTCACTGGGGTAGATAAATTTCTCCTTCAAATATTAAAATTGACAATCAGCAATGTGAAATGAATAGTCTTGAACAGTGCTATAAATTTTTTACCTCCACATCTGTGATCATCTGGCCATGTTTTTGTAGAAACAATTCATTGTCCCATCTTGGAATATGCAATGGTGCAAATGTTGAGTTTTCTGCAAGCCTGGTAAGATGCTGACCGAGAATGGCAGTCGACGTTCCATTTGGAATTCCACTTCCTTCAGTCTCCACAATTATCTTCCTCCCGCGTAATTCCGACAAATTTTTACCTCAGAATTCCCCTATAATCTGTCGCACATCTCCATTTGGCCCTGCATGCAAGAGTATCAAAGTGGCATATAACTGGAGCATATACATCACACTAGATGTGTGTTTGAAAAAGAAAATTGAGCTTACAAATTATTTTAATTTGCCTAGTAGATTCAGGAGGCTTTTTTGGTACTAGATCATCAATCTCTGGAGGGCCTTGTAAATTTTCTTCATCTGGTTGTACACTTTCAGAAGCTTGCTCTGGGATGTTTAGGCTTCGAACCTGTCGAGGTATCCTCGACATGATATCTTTACCAAACAATGTTAAAATCATATGTTAAGGTCAAGCATCAAAGCATATGTCAAGGTCATGCATATGATTTCACAAATTTCTTGGAACCAAATTTATAAAATACTTAGCATATGGACACTTAGTTTACATAACATATTTTACTTTTTCTCATGAGTAGCAGTAGCTTGGAAGTTCACAATTATTTTGGGCAAAGGATATATTCAGAGAAGTATGCTTCAGTAGAACAGTAGGTAACCCACTAGTATGTACACATACTTCTCTGTACCAAATTCAGAGAAGTATGCTTCAGTAGTACAGGGATATCTCGATGTATGCATGCATAAAGTTAAGGATTCAGGTTGCTGGGTTCTAAGTCCTATATCTGACCATGATTGTCAATGGCATTTAACTAACTCCATCCTTCCTGTATAGTACATGTTTGTATAAACTTGCTATTAACAGCAAGTCAGTCTAGGTGATTAACATGAAAATCTATAGTCATCTTGCCTGATACTGTAAAAAGAACAACTGCAACTCATTTACCTAAAAAGGAATTGATTTATAGGCAGGCAAGCAATTCAATAAACACTTAGAGTGCATACTAGTGGGTTACCTACTGTACTACTGAAGCATACTTCTCTGGATGTATGGAGGGATCACCTGCTTGACGTGGTGGAGGCTGAAGATGCTAGATGGAGGCAAGAGCTGCTTGGTGGGCGGTGTACATGATGGACAGGAGCAGCTTCGTGTGAAGGCTGAGAGATCGTCACGGATGCGGCTTTGTGGCTGTGAGGACGAAGTCGGGAGGAGCGCGGCTTCGTGATGGTGCGGACGATGGACGCCGACGAGGCTCCAGCTAGCGACCTTGTTGATGGAGGAAGAAGGGAGTCGTCGGCGGGCGGAGCTAGCGGCGGCAGGCGGAGCTAGAGATGGAGGCTGCCACCGCGCGGTGTGTGGGAATGGCGGCACATTGGGGGAGGTTGGATAATGGGGAGGTGGATAAGATGGAGGGGAGAAAAAATAGCAGAGACGTGGGAAGTCTTTCCCACGGTAAAGAAAACATTTTAGCGCCAAATTTTTTAGCGCCAAATTTTTTTTTAGGTGTATCCTTTATTGGATAAATCTGTATGCTTTGTTCTATTTTGAAAAAATATGAAACTTCATTGGGTAATATACGTATCCAAGTATTTTTGATACAGCTTAATAAAAATAATAAAGGCAGTGGTAAATCGAAGTTGGGCTTGCCCCTCCTCCGCGCGATGCCGTGTCGACTACAGACGCCACCCCGGTGTGTCATCCCTTCACCTAGCCCTTGTCGGCGACAGGGGCGGCGGCACGCAGCGACTCCTCCAAGCCGATTTAGACCAGTTGGTCATTGTTGCGGCGTCGGCATCTCTGCGGTGCCGGCGTCCGATGTGGCAAACGTGGCACAGCACTGCGCCACTCCTTCTCCTGTGCCATCCTCTTGGCCGACGCTAGGGTGCTGGGTGACGATGTGTCATTGCCATGTAGAGGTATCTGGGAGGGCTCCTCCTCTTTCACGACCTTGTCATGCCAATTGCGGCACAATGGTGATGTCAGTTGGTCAAAACGGTCAAACGTGTTGCGCGAGAGGGTGGCTCCTTTTTGATGCGACATCCAGTTTGGTCTCGGCAGTTTCATCATAGGAGAGGGGCTCCTCCTCAACATTTTTGTTGGCTGGTGATGGCGTCATGCTTAAATAGCCAGGACAGACAGACGGACGCTGCTACAGTGTGGCGCATCGACCGGAATAGGCTTCTCAGTCTGTGTTCATTTAACCTTGTAGGAGTGATAAACGTAGTACCTCACTTGAAGCACCACGCCACCACTCATTTCCAGCATCTCATGCCGCCGGTCGTAGTCCATACCCAACTGCCGTTGGAGCAAAAAATGCAGTTGGTCCAAAATAAACCTGCCACACCGATTCCAGCAAACCGTGTGGCTAGCTCGAGCGTCCATCAGGGCCACTGTCATCATTTCTAACTCTCGGCATGGCCGGTTGCAGCATCTCGCAACATGATGTTTTTGTTACAAATAACCGGACCAACTAAAGCACAAGCGCGAACATTCCTCTTGCTCCCGGGTTTCGAGGCCCCCAAAAGCTTCCTCGGTTGGGTTCTAGGAAGCATCTAGAAGCTTTATTAGCTTTTTTAAGTTGGTTATCTTTATCTTGTTTAAGTTTATTTCGACCAGGTTTTACTACGTTTTCCTGGGTTTTCCTTTTTTCCCTTTATCTTTTATTTTTTACCTTTTGTTTTAATTTTTTATTATTTTTCCTTTCTATTTTTTCTATTTCCCTTTCTTTCTTCTTTTTAAAATTCTTGAGGTTCATCCAAATTTGTGAACTTTTGTTTATAATTCCCAATTTTTTTAATTCATGAATATTTTTTTCAAACCGTGAACATTTTTCAAATTCACAATAATTTCAAGTTCACAAACATTTCTTGAATTTGTGAACTGTTCCCTAATTTGAGAAAAAAATCAATTTTTTGCAAAAAAATCTTTGAAACCATAAACCATTTTCAAATTCACGAAACTTTTTTAAATACTCCAAGTTTTTAAAGGTCATGAATATTTTTTAAATTAATTTTTTTATTCGTGATTATATTCTTTGAATTGGTGAACTTTTTTCAAATTCATGAACATTTTGAGAAGGTATGAATCTTTTTCAAATTCATGTTTTTTTCAAGATCGCAAACATTTCCAAATTTAATTTTGCCCCCAAAAAATTTAACTTTTTATAAAAGTCAATGGCCATATGTGGCCATTCCCAGGATTTTAAGAATAACAAAAGAAATATACTAGTTATTATAACACTTCCCAGGATGTCAATCATGCAAAGTCGATGTCATGCACTTGCAAAATATTATTGAAATATGACTAGACTACTTTCATTTTCTATAAACTAGCACAAAGAAGCATCCAATCAGGACAAATTAACCTGAAGCACACTTCATTAGAAGGTTCCAAAGTTTACCAGTAGTACTGTCAGTGATAGTTAAAAAACTATTCAAAGAACTAAACGGACAACCATACAACTCATTCATAACAAAAGGGAACATACACATTAAAAAAAGACCATAGGCTCGTTCATCACAGAGTAACATACATTCCAAAGAAGATCCACCCAGCTAGAATAATTATGTTAATTCTATGTAGGAGCATGGATGACAATTACTCAACCTATATCTTGGCTGCAGATAACAAGCTAAAAACACAAAGACTACTCTGTTTCATGTAAAGATGGTTCTCCACCCATGTCAAAAATATCACGAGGTTTGAATTTCACCATGGTATTCCAATTCTCACTTCTCAGATTTTGGATATAGAAGACCTGGTGCACTTGGGAAGAAAATACAAAAGGTTCATCCTCTAACTTCTCCCTTGTATGTATTTTTCGGGAGAAGTTCACATGAGTGAATCCAAAGTCATCTCTTATAATACCAGCTTCGTGATGAACATCATACCAATCACATTTAAAGAAGACCACCTTGTAATCTTTGTATGACAATTCGAAGATGTCAGATAACTAGCCATAATAGGACACGCCATTTTCAGCAAGGTTCACGACACCACTATTTTGTGTCACGTGTCCTGTCTCGCGACTGATAGTATGAAACTTGAAACCATTAATTATATAGCCACTATAGCGCACCCCGCATTTGCTTGGTTTTGCGGCTAATGCTCTTATCTTTTCTATGATATCCGGTCCATCATCTAGTATAACATGTATGTAAGAGTGGTTACATTGAACTCACATGGAACTACAGTGAAGGAACATGCTAAAGGTGAATTATACCTTTTGTTCCAACCAGTCAGCAAAGTGTCTACTAATCAAATCCGCATTGTCATCATCCGTCAAATTTAAGTTACCCAGTTTCCTCTTCTCTTGGTCTAGAAATTCTCTGTAATAGTAAGACAAATAACATCATGATTTTTTCCAACTTGTGAAAAATAAAAGAAATAGGAGACAACATTGAAGCACACCTACGGAGATCATAAAGCTCATCAGAGTGTCGCAAGACATATCGATGTGCTTGAACTAGAAGCTGATCGTCCAATTGGCCTATAATGACAGCCTTTCCAATTGGCTCACCAAGACTATCAAACATGTACATGCCCTTTGTATTATCTGAAGGATCAAGGTTCCTAGATGTTCTTGTGAAACGTGTGGTTCCTTCTAGAAATCTTGAACAAAAGGTCAAGCATTCTTCAACAGTATATCCTTCAGCAATAGAACCTTCGGGATTAGCTCTATTGCGCACAAGTGACTTTAGCCAAACAAATGATCTGAACATCATAAAACAACAATGTTATATGCATAATGGGAAACAATAAATCAAATCATATACTTAGATGCACTGTGGAAAATAACAAATCAATCAAAGTAGCATACCTCTCTAGAGGGTACATCCACCTGTAATGCACCGGGCCACCAAGTTTAGCTTCTTCAACTAAATGCACCATTAAATGTAGCATGATAGTAAAAAACGATGGAAGAAAAACCTTTTCCATATTACAAAGTGTCTTCACAATACTCTCTTGCAGTTTGTCAAGCTCAGAGACATCTAACACTTTGGAGCATAGCTTCTTGAAGAAATTAGCCAGCTCAACAACTATTATCATGACATCTTTATTGGGATAACAATGTAAAAGTGCCACATGAAGGATGTCTTGTAGAATAACATGGCAGTCGTGGCTTTTGAGGCCAGTCAATGTCAATTCTTTCATGTTCACACACCTCGAAAAGTTTGATGCACAACCATCAGGTGTCCTACAATTCTTAACCACTTCACAAAGAATCTCCTTCTTTTCTTTATACATATTAAAAGGTGCATGCGTCAATTCAGTTTTACCCTTATCACCTTCATGAGGTTGAAGGCTAGATCGAATTCCAATTTCTCCTAAGTCAAGTCGTGCATTAAGGCCATCCTTTGTTTTAGAATCAATATCCAGTAAGGTTCCAATTAAATTTTCAAAGACATTTTTCTCAATATGCATTACATCTAGATTGTGCCTTAACTTGTTGTGCTCCCAGTATTCGAAATCAAAGAATATTGACTTCTTTTTGAAACAATCCTCAGGCTTCTTTTCAGGTTTACGTGCGACGTTACCTGATTTTTAGGCGCTCTTTTACGCTTCTGTTTTTCAGGACCTTCAGTTCCTTTTTCACTGTCTTTGCCCTTCTTTTTCCCTTTCCCTTCCTTTGCCACAACAATCTTTTTTCCTAAGACAAACACTCTGCCCATTCTCAAAGTTGAGCTACCACTCATTGTTATAGGTGCAAATTCCATCTCTTCGGTGTTATCAAACTCCTTCTTTTGTCTCCGAAATACATGATTCTGTGGTAGCCATCGGCGATGACCCATATAACAAAATTTCTTACTCTTCTTTAGCCAATATGATCTTGTGAAAGGACCACAAGACGGGCAAGCATATTTACCGCTCGTGCTCCACCCATAGAGGTAAGCTAATGCTGGAAAATCGTTCAAAGTCCATAATAGTGCAGCTCGAAGAGAAATTTTCTCCTGAGTACATGAGTCAAAAGTGTCCACACCCTTCCAAAGTTGTTGCAGCTCATCCACCAATGGCTCCAAATATACATCAATGTCATTTCTAGGGGAACTTGGTCCAGGAATAATCATTGATAAAATTAGAGATGTTTTCTTCATGCAGATCCAAGGTGGTAGGTTGTATGGAATAAGCATCACTAGCCAAGTACTATGTTTTGCAGTCATGAGTCGGAAAGGATTAAACCCATCAGACCCAACACCTAGCTGCGCATTACGGGAATCCACGGTGAATTTAGGCTATCTGGCATCAAGATCTTTCCAAGCCTCTCCATCAGCTGGACATCGTAGCAATCCATCTTTTGTATGACCCTGATCATGCCAACGCATGTCAGTTGATGTCTTCTTGGTTGCAAATAACCTTTGGAGCCTTGGAATCAATGGGAAATATCACAACACCTTGGCTGGTTTCTTCTTCTTCTTTTTAGATTCAATTGCCGAATCTTTCTTCTCATTTTCATTGGTAACCCAACGAGAGGCACCACACACATGGCAAGACTCCCGGTTAGCTCATTCGCCTCTAAAAAGCATGCAGTCAGTTGTGCATGCATGAATTTTCTCATAGTCCAGCCCTAATCCGCGTATGATTTTTTTCACCTCATAATATTTCTTGGGTAGGTTTATCTGAGGAAATGCAACCGATAATACACCAAGTAGCTGTATGAATGATTCATGTGACCATCCATGCAAGACTTTCATGTGATATAAAGTGACAAGAAATGACAACCTCGAATATGTTGCACACTTGCACATCCAGGGTATAAATATGTGTTTGCTTCCTCGAGGAAACTAACGTATATGTCTTGTTCTCTCATTGAATCATCATCTGCAGATGTTGTATTGACATCTCAGCCATACCAGGTTCCAAGTTCTCAAATTCAGACTGAACACCATCTAGTTCGCGCTTGATGGTGATTGGAAGTTGTTAGCCATAGGGAAAATGGCACTTAAGAGCCCAGAAATGTCATGCAATCTTCTATTACTGCCTTCAACATCAGAATTCACTGGAAAACCCAGAATATGAAAATTGTTGTTGTTATTTGACATGGGAGCAAATGCAAATGGCGGTGAATCATACTCTTCTCCATGGCAAACTCATTTTGTATAACCCTGAAGAATACCATCACATCTTAGGTGGGTTTTCACTTCGTCGTAATTCTGTGTTGCCTTATTTCCACAATTTACACATGGACAGAGAATTTTATCACCGAGTGGAACATCATGGAAGGCAAAAGATAGAAATTGCTCGAAACCTTCTTTATAATCAGTAGTTGATCTTGGTTTACTCATCCAACCTCGATCCATTAGCCTTTGCTAGCTGTAGTAATGAAAACAAAATAGATCGGTTTATAATTTTCCATATGCTCTTTTACATTAAGCATAGGTTTATATGAATATTTTAAACTATGCATTCGATACTTAGGTTCAAATTGTATAATATGATTTACCGACATCATTCACCTTACATTACAAAACATAAATCGAGATGTGTCTTTACTAGAAGAATGGCGAAGTATGAAGTGAAAACGCCTATTCAGTAGAAACTGAAAACTATCATTGTGGCCCATCGGATGGAGAACGCGCGGTACAGATCGAAGGTGGGAATATAACTAGCCACTTAACCATAGTTTTGCAGATAACTCCCTCCCCTTTACGTCCAAGCTTAGTAAAGAACTAGCCAAAAAAAAGAGAAAACAAATCGACTCACGAGGGCGACTTGGAGGCGGCGGCGATTTGACGGCGAGTGACTGCGGCGCCGCTTCTCTAGCGATGGCGACTCGGAGGCTGCGCTGGAGCTCGACGCAACCGCATAGGCACTGCCTACACGCGCTGGTGGCGGCAGGGGTAGCCGCACGGCGACCCGACGGGCACCATGATGCCCCTGCGCCACGGCGACCTCCGCGGCCTAGCAACCTGGTGCTGGTCCACGCGAGGGAGACCCGGCGGCTACGGTGCTGCCTCCCTGCGACGGCGACCTGGTGACTTGCTTGTCCATCGAAGCATCAGTTCCGCTGTACAGAGTAAAGTTGTAGGTGTTTTGCTGTAACTGAATGATGAATTGGATGTACAGATAAGTACTTGTTGTTTTGCTGCAGTTGAACGAAAGTGGATGTACAGAAAATACTTGAATGGATGTGGTTATACAGGAAATCTTTGCTCTTTCGCTATTGATGTACATACTAAAAATGCATATTTACAGAATAAATGTGAACTGGTTCCAAAAATACGAGGATTTGTCTATAAAAAGAGAAATAATAATAATCTGAAGAAATTATCTATGGAAAGAGAAATACTACTAATCTCAAGAACTGATGCTTGCAATGTACACAGCCGTCCAACAAAAAGGCATAGCTCTTGTCTCTATCTATGGTGATCTGAACTTTCTACGGTGTTGTCTGTAACAAATTCAGGACGTGAGGCATGTACTCCCTCTGTAAACTAATATAAGAGCGTTTAGATAACTAAAGTAGTGATCTAAACGCTTTCATATTACTTTACGGAGGGAGTACTAGTTAGAAAAGCAACAACACTCAACATTACCCCTGTTTAGTCAACTGATAAAACCAACAACACCCATCATTGCCTTTGTACCACCAGTACTGTTTACCACAAGGCACATCTGAAAAAATCAACAACACTCAACATTGCCTTTGTACCACCAGTATTGTTTACCACAAGGCACATCTGATAAAACCAACAACACTCAACATAGTAGGCAGCAAATGAATCACATAGTAATTAGTAAGCAGCAATCAATTATGATCATACACAGCAAATGAATCAAGTTCAGCAATCACAGAATAATCTTCAGATTTGTCTAGAAAATAGAATCGGAGGGAAAGAATAGATGCAGTACATCGTGGCTATTGAGGAACGGAGGCCGGACTGCTGGATGGTGCTGCCGCCACGCCGGGGAGGCCCAAGGACGGTGGCTGGAGCCTGGAGGTCGCTGCCGGCTGCCGCCGCGCTCGGGAGGCCGGAGGCAGACCGGTGGCCTGGCGCCTGGCGGGGCCGCGGAGGAGAGGGCTGGGCACCGGAGGCCGAGGCAGGGAAGTGAGATGCCCGGATGGAGGGGAGGGGAGGGACCGAGGGAGAGGCAGGAGAGGACCGGCCGCCGCCGCCGGAGCCTTCAGTTAGCGCTATGTTGGGGAAAAGGTTGGTGGAATCGAGGAAGGGAACGCCTGACCAGACACCACGTCGCTCGTGTGTTTGCGCTCATGGGCCAATGGCCTAGTCACTCTTTACCTTATAATATATGTAGTATTTTTTTCACAAAACTCTTTGGTAGTCCACGCCTAAAAAGAGAAATGGCCGGCAACAAGCTCACCCACACGCTGAAGGATTATAGTCGCATATAAAATGTCTCATAAATCATCTCTAAGTTAATTAAAATTATATACCTATTTTCTAAATGGCCAATTATAAGCAAAAGTTTATGACGCCCTATAAACGTCTTAAGAAGCGTCTCTAGCTTGCTAGTGTTCATGGGCGTAGATACGAAGACAAATAGCGTCTCGAAAAAAGCGACCAACAAGCGGTTTTTTGTTGTAGTACCAGCAGGGCACGACGCTCCTCGACTTCGCGCAGCAGGGCCGCATTTGAAGACATAAGATCTCGCTCCCGCTCCTCGGCTGCCTCGCGACGGCGGTTGGCTGCCTCGGCCTCTTCCATGGCGTGGGCGCAAGCTTCACGAGAAGCCGCGAGCGAGGCCGCCGCGCGCGCTTTAGCTTCATCGCGCCGAAGCTTCCCAAGGCTGATGGCCACCTTCAGCCGCTGCCACTCATCCTCCAAGCGGCGATTCTCTGCCTCAAGCCTGGTGTCGATGTTGGCAAGCTCCCCGCCAAGATGGACCATCTCACGCATCGCTTCACCGAAAATCCCGAAGCGCACCACCCTACGCCCGCGGGCAAACACGAGCTCATCGCCAAGATCTTCACCGGCTCCAGAAGTCGCCCGGGAGGCGCTGGGTGCTCTGCCAGTCGTCGGTCGGGGGCTGGCTGGCGTAGCCCCATAGCTTGAAGACGAAGGCTGCCCGGCGGGCACCCCCCAGCCGGCAGTAACAAGAGGAAGGATCACCGGCGCACCCCTTGTCTCGCGAGTAGAATCCCGGGGGGAGAGAACTTGGGGCCCGGCTCCGGGGCGCCCTCGCAGCGTCATGTTGGATGGAGTTGGTCCCACGCCCTGCGTAGGCTCGGGCCGCTGGGGGCTGCGTGCATACGCAAAGCTGGACTCCTTGGAGGTGCCTGCCTCCCGAGGTTTTGCCTTCATGGAGACCCTGCAAAACCCCAGCCATGAGAAAACATGGCGCGCTTGGGGGTCAAGAGCAAAGTTACTTACTCATCGGCAGCTATGTATCTCCTTGGCTTTAGCGGCCGACGGGTGCCGTCATTGCGACACGGGGACCTCTTCCTCTTCAGGAGCGACTCAAGGCACAGGCGGCGTCGACCAGACCCCGACGGGCCATCCTCAGGAGGGGGAGCGTTTGACGTGGTGTCTGAAGCAGGGATCCCAAGGCCAGGGGCACCTGGCGATACCTTCTGGCTCACGGCTCCGGGGTCGTTGGTGGGCTCCTCGTCGTCATCAGCCACTCTGGAGCCACCATCCCGAACGTCAGAAGCCCCTGCCTCCGGAGCCTGGGCTGGCTCTAGTTCTGCAGCGTCTCCTTCCTGGGCCCCAGAAGCTTCAGACTCCTAAGCCCATGGCGGGGCCAGGCCTCCGGAGGAGCTCTCGACAGCTCATGGAGGCGCGCGCCCCCCTTCCTCCACACTCAGGGCGCACGCGGCAGGGTCAATCAGGGGAGGAGCTACGAAGACGGGATTCTCAGGGGGGGCCCTCAATGCCCTCGGGAAGAAACCCCCACTCATTGAACAGAGGCATCTGCCCTGCGAAGGCCTCCTTGTTCGAGAACAGATAGAGAAGGCCGCCACCCCCCGGAAGATCAGGAGGCTCAGGCTCGCCAGTCAGGAGCTTGAGCACCACGCTCAAGGTATCAGCAGCAAGCGACGGCTTCTGTAGCCTCATCGGATCCCCGGCGCCTGTGAAGTCCCACATCGGGCGAGCATGGCGCTGGAGGGGAGCAATGCGCTGCTTCAAGAATTCCTTGACCACCATTGGCACCGTCACCTCCAGTTCCCGGAGCCTCGCCAACCTCTTCTAGACAAAAGCAAGACGCCGGTCGGTGAGCTCCTCATGGCACCAGCCGGAGCTAGGCGAGGCCGGCGACCCAGGAATCGTGAGCAGAGGGCTGAATGCGCGGGCGTCCATCAGGAGCCACTGCTTCCGGAATCCCTTTGCGACAGGCGAAAGCTCGAAGACGATCCTCGAGCCAGCGGTCGCGGCCACGGCTTCGAAGGTCGCGCACCTAGAGCGTTGGCAGGCATCCACCAACCGGAGTAGGAAGAAATGGCAAAACAAAGCCACGGAGGGAGTGATGCCCACCATGGCCTCGCAGAGAAAGGCGAATACAGCAAGGAGGATGACAGACCGAGGGTCCAGATGTAGCAGACAGATCTGGTAATGCGACATCACGACATTGAAGAAAGGGGAGAAGGGAGGAATCAGCCCAGCAAGAAGAGCATGGAGATAGATGGGAATCTCATTGGCACTCATCCCTCTGGTACACCAAGACGCAGGGAGGACAGCCGTTGCCTTCCCCTCATTGGAATCGGCGGTGAGTGCATGGCAAACCTTGTCCAGCCCCTCCTTGTTGAGCACCGTCGACTGCTTAAGGGCTGGCTCCAGAGCCGGCGGAGGACCGGCCGGTGCGCACGGCTGCCCCTTCTTCTTCCTCGGCTTGGGGGCCATGGCAAACACCAAGAGTGGGCAAGGCGCCGGCACCAGATCTATGGACACGGCGGCAATATTGGGAAGGAGGAAATAAGAGCCGAGCACAGTACTCTGCGAAGGGCGAGTTGCGCTGACAATGGGCGGCTGCTGAGTCTACCGGATATCAAGGCGGCGTGGGGAATTGGAGACGCCCACGTTCCATCAACCGCCACGTGTCTTCAGGGCCGCGGGCCGATGGGGCCCGCGGCGCTCTGCCCTTGCCTTTTGGCTTCACCTAGAAGCCAAGTTCGAGCGCGCCTTGGGCCCGGGGGCTACTGTCGGCGTCCTGTATTTGGGCGTATCTAGTCTTGCCTGCCTGCGGCCCGCCACATGGCCTCATCGACGGCCCAGTACGGCCCAGCTTCAACACCAACACCACAAGACCCTCGCGAGGCGGACGACGCCAAGACCCACGAAGGAAGTGGCCTCCTCAGGTGGGCTCCTGAGGGGCAGAGAGTTCTATGCAGCTACCTCATGAGGCTCAGCTGATGTGAGCCATGACAACCAAGGCCAGGCGGGCTCCAGGTGTTGGGGAACGTAGTAATTTCAAAAAAAATCTTACGCACACGCAAGATCATGATGATGCATAGCAACGAGAGGGGAGAGTGTTGTCCACGTACCCTCGTAGACCAAAATAGGAAGCGTTAGAACAACATGGTTGATGTAGTCGTACGTCTTCACGATCCGACCAATCCAAGTACCAAACGTACGACACCTTCGAGTTCAGCACACGTTCAGCTCGATGACTATCCCCGGACTCTGATCCTGCAGGGTGTCGGGGATGAGTTCCGTCAGCACGATGGCGTGGTGACAGTGATGATGTTCTACCGACACAGGGCTTCACCTAAGCACCGCTACGATATGACCGAGGTGGAATATGGTGGAGGGGGGCACCGCACACGGCTAAGAAATGATCACGAAGATCAACTTGTGTGTTTAGAGGTGCCCCCCTGCCCCCATATATAAAGGAGCAAGGGGGGAGGCAGCCGGCCAAGAGGAGGGCACGCCAAGGGGGGAGTCCTACTCCCACCGGGAGTAGGACTCCTCCTTTCCTTGTTGGAGTAGGAGAGAAGGAAAGAGGATGAGAGGGAAAAGGAAAAGGGGGCTGCACCCTTGTCCAATTCGGACCTGAGGGGGGGGGGCGCAGGCCTCCTTCCTTTTGGCCTCTCTCATCTATTCCCGTATAGCCCAATAAGGCCCATATACTCCCCGGCGAATTCCCGTAACTCTCCGGTACTCCAAAAAATACCCGAATCACTCGGAACCTTTCCGAAGTCCGAATATAGTCGTCCAATATATCGATCTTTACGTCTCGACCATTTCGATACTCCTCGTCATGTCCCCGATCTCATCCGGGACTCCGAACTCCTTCAGTACATCAAAACTCATAAAACTCATAATAAAACTGTCATCGAAACCTTAAGTGTGCGGACCCTACGGGTTCGAGAACTATGTAGACATGACCGAGAGACGTCTCCAGTCAATAATCAATAGCGGAACCTGGATGCTCATATTGGCTCCCACATATTCTACGAAGATCTTTATCGGTCAAACCGCATAAGAACATACGTTGTTCCCTTTGTCATCGGCATGTTACTTGCCCGAGATTCGATTGTCGGTATCTCAATACCTAGTTCAATCTCGTTACCGGCAAGTCTCTTTACTCATTCCGTAATGCATCATCCCGCAACTAACTCATTAGTCACATTGCTTGCAAGGCTTATAGTGATGTGCATTACCGAGTGGGCCCAGAGATACCTCTCCGACAATCGGAGTGACAAATCCTAATCTCGAAATACGCCAACTCAACATGTACCTTTGGAGACACCTGTAGAGCTCCTTTATAATCACCCAATGACGTTTGGTAGCACACAAAGTGTTCCTCCGGTAAACGGGAGTTGCATAATCTCATAGTCATAGGAACATGTATAAGTCAATTAAGTCATGAAGAAAGCAATAGCAAGATACTAAACGATCAAGTGCTAAGCTAACAAAATAGGTCAAGTCAATCACATCATTCTCCTAATGATGTGATCCCGTTAATCAAATGACAACTCATGTCTATGGTTAGGAAACTTAACCATCTTTGATTAACGAGCTAGTCAAGTAGAGGCATACTAGTGACACTATGTTTGTCTATGTATTTGTTGGGGAACATAGTAATTTCAAAAAAAATTCCTACGCACATGCAAGATCATGGTGATGTCATAGCAACGAGAGGGGAGAGTGTATGTCCACGTACCCTCGTAGACCGTAAGCGGAAGCATTAGCACAACGCGGTTGATGTAGTCGTACGTCTTCACGATCCGACCGATCCAAGCACCGAACGTACGGGGCCTCCGAGTTCAGCACACGTTCAACTCGATGATGATCTCCGGCTTCCGATCCAGCAAAGCTCCGGAGATGAGTTCCGTCAGCACGACGGCATGGTGACGATGTTGATGTTCTACCGGCGCAGGGCTTCGCCTAAGCTTCGCGACGATATGACCGAGGTGGAATATGGTGGAAGGGGGCACCGCACACGGCTAAGGAATGATCCGTAGATCAACTTATGTGTCTATGGGGTGCCCCCCCGCCCCTGTATATAAAGGAGCAAGGGGGGAGGAGGCCGGCCCTAGGAGGGGGCGCGCCAAGTGTGGAGTCCTACTAGGACTCCCTAGTCCTAGTAGGATTCCACCTCCCTTGTTGGAGTAGGAGAAGGGGAAAGAGGGGGAGAGGAAGAAGGAAAGGGGGGCTGCGCCCCTTGTCCAATTCGGACCAGAGGGAGGGCGCAGACCTGCTTTCTTTTGGCCTCTCTCCTCTATTCCCGTATGGCCCAATAAGGCCCATATACTCCCCGGCGAATTCCCATAACTCTCTGGTACTCCGGAAAATACCCGAATCACTCGAAACCTTTCCGAACTCCGAATATAGTCGTCCAATATATCGATCTTTACGTCTCGACCATTTCGAGACTCCTCGTCATGTCCCCGATCTCATCCGGGACTCCGAACTCCTTCGGTACATCAAAACTCATAAATTCATAATATAACTGTCATCAAAACCTTAAGCGTGCGGACCCTACGGGTTCGAGAACTATGTAGACATGACCTAGAACTATTCTTGGTCAATAACCAATAGCGGAACCTGGATGCCCATATTGGTTCCTACATATTCTACGAAGATCTTTATCGGTCAAACCGCATAACAACATACGTTGTTCCCTTTGTCATCGGTATGTTACTTGCCCGAGATTCGATCGTCGGTATCCAATACCTAGTTCAATCTCGTTACCGGCAAGTCTCTTTACTCGTTACGTAATGCATCATCCCGTAACCAACTCATTGGTCACATTGCTTGCAAGGCTTTATAGTGATGTGCATTACCGAGAGGGCCCAGTGATACCTCTCCGACAATCGGAGTGGCAAAACCTAATCTCGAAATATGCCAACTCAACATGTACCTTCGGAGACACCTGTAGTACTCCTTTATAATCACCCAGTTACGTTGTGATGTTTGTTAGTACCCAAAGTGTTCCTCCGGTAAACGGGAGTTGCATAATCTCATAGTTACAGGAACATGTATAAGTCATGAAGAAAGCAATAGCAACATACTAAACGATCAAGTGCTAGGCTAACGGAATGGGTCATGTCAATCACATCATTCTCCTAATGATGTGATCCCGTTAATCAAATGACAACTCTTTTGTCCATGGCTAGGAAACATAACCATCTTTGATAAACGAGCTAGTCAAGTAGAGGCATACTAGTGACACTATGTTTGTCTATGTATTCACACATGTATTATGTTTCCGGTTAATACAATTCTAGCATGAATAATAAACATTTATCATGATATAAGGAAATAAAAATTAACTTTATTATTGCCTCTAGGGCATATTTCCTTTAGTCTCCCACTTGCACTAGTGTAACATCCCAAAATTCTAAATTTTGGAATGTTATAATAAATAGATAGTTTTGATTGATTGTTTGATTGATTGACTGAAATTGAGTGAATTTGAAACTTTTTGAAAATTAAATGAGAGGGAATAAAAGGACTTTCCCAAACTTTCATTTTGCATTTGTGATCTCCGTGAATTCAAATTCTTTTCACCACAAAACCCTGGAGAGAAGATGACATGACTTCTTCCATTTATTTAAATGACAAGGGGTGTTGAAAATATTTGAATTTCATTTGGGAAATATTTCCAATTCATAAACTTTATGCAACTCAATGATTTTCACGAGAGAAGATAAAACGACTTTTTCAAATTATATGAAATATGAGTTGGGAGTTTAAAATGATCAAATCCAAAGTCCTTTTGGAAATTATTTCCAATTTTGAGTTATTTGGGTTTTATTCAAATTATTTTTCTCCAAAAACATAATATATGAAAATTAGGGTAAAATGATTCCCTACACCATAAAATTGGAGAGAAATGAATTTGAATAAATTTTGGTATTTTTAAAATGATTTTGACTGGATTTTACTAGGGCAGAAGCACTCTTTGCTTTATTTGAATTCTTGTGTATTTTATTTGACTCTAGAAAAATGTTCATCTTGTAGGAAAACTTTTTCTGAAAATTCCGATATATAATATGCCTATATAAATTTTACTTTATTTTGTTTATGCGGTTTTCCTTCTGTTTCTATTTAAGAAAAACTGTACGTGCGGCCCATACTTATTTATCGCCTACATGCGCAGTATAGTAGCTTCTGGCACCCCATTGTTTTTTTTCTCTCTCTTAAATAGGCCAGGCCCAGCCAGCCTTTTTATTTTTCTTTACTTAGGCCGATTTTTGTTAAAAAAAGAACATCACGTATGCTCGCGGCCGGCCGATGGGCTTTAGGCCCGTGCGAGGCGTTAGCCTTTTTGTTCTCTGTTTCGTTTAATTACGTCTACGTTTAGTCCCACATTGCCTAGCCTTTGACCCCTAAGCCTCTTTTCCACCAATAAATATAGACCCATAGAGCCTCCAAAAATCATCCGATTCAGGTTAAATCAATATTTTGGTTTGACTAGATTAATTTAAGAAAAATATTTTTCTCCTATCCGGCGCGACTTCTGAAAATTGTCTTTTCTCTGCCTTATAAAGGTATCTTTCTTAATTTTTTTTATATTTCCGCAGTTTATTATTTTTTTGATTAGTACGATAAAATAATTAGATTACCAATTAGTCTACGTATTTATACATTAGACCTAAAATTCTTTTAGCTGTATCTATTTTTCTTCTTCCGTAAAACAACTTGACCCTGATTTTTTTAAATAACCATAATTTTTTTTACTCGTTCATCCAAATTAGATGAAACCAACACCCACTTCTTCGTTACGATCTCCTCTATCCAGTAATCCAACTCAAACATGTTTTTGAAGGTTTAAAATTTGAATTAGATCAGATTTGAATTTGAACTTCGTTTGATCATAACTTGAGTTTCGTAACTCCGATTTAGTTGATTCTTTTTGCAAATCGAAGCTCTTTCTGATAAGGCCAAATTCACATAATTTTGGTAGTGTTAGAAATTGTTTTATGTTGCAAGAGTTATTTGCTTGGTTTTGATGATTTCCGAATCGTCTTCTTCATTCTTTCCGATCTTTTGAGTGATTGCTTATGTGTGGTTATTATTGCTTGATCACGATAGATTTACCGGAGTGTGACGAGTAGAACTACCAAGAGTTTTGAGTGTGAATCATCTTCATCAACATTGCAGGCAAGTTCACACTTTGATCATACCTTTTCTCATACCCAGTTTTATGCATTAGTTCAATCCTCCAAACAATTGCAGGATTAGGATCTGAATTAAATTATGGATTTTGGGAAGTAGATTGAGGTAGCACCTATTACCTGTTTTATTTTCAAACCCTTGGGAGTTACTTCTATGTTTGGTTATTATGCCATGCTATGCTAGTAGACGTGGATTGGGTGAGTGAATTTCCATGACAGATGTGAGATTGTTAATTAATGGTTTATTTAAGGTGGCAACTTAAACACACATCTGGGTGGATTGAGGCACCTGGTTACTCCAGGACTTACCTGTCTAGGCACCTGGGTTTTCAGGACTTGCCTGTTTTTCTTCGGACCGCCACCCAGGCTCAAAGGGATCATGAGATTATTCAAACTAGAAACTTCCGTGTGCAGCCACAAGCCATTATGGGCTCTGGCATAGCTGATTAAGTTGTGCGAACTCTTACGGGTAGACTAGCAGATGTAGGGAAAGTAGGTGTACCGGTCTACCCACATGTAAGGTGCTAGCGCTTCCGAAAGACTATGTCTCGGTCATCCGTTTCTCAAACATCAT
Organism: Triticum timopheevii; assembly: GCA_963921465.1. NCBI lineage: Eukaryota > Viridiplantae > Streptophyta > Magnoliopsida > Poales > Poaceae > Triticum > Triticum timopheevii. The sequence continues at coordinate 244,267,331 of OY997262.1, read as the reverse complement.
GTAGTGCGAGGAATCCAAATGAGGCGATCGAGTCTTGTGGGGAAAAGTGCGCAAACCTCTGCAGAGTGTATAAACTAATCATGGTTAGCCGTGTCCCCGGTTATGGACATCTTGAGTATCTAGTACTTGGATATCATGTGAATCTCATCATGTTACTTTAATTAATATTGTTGGGTTTTAATGAGTACTTTTAATTGGGATTGAGAATGCTGTCAACCATTCTCAATGTTTAACAACCACCATGATAGTTAAATAAATTTATTCCTTTGCAGTAGGGAAAAATTGGCTTTACGCAAAACTGTAACCATAGAGCTTTTTCCACCAGCCAAATATGCATGTAGTTATAGACTTTATTCATCATTGCTCTATGGTGTGAATTTGCCAGTACATTCAATGTACTGAACCTTTGTGGCTGCAACGTTTCATGTTGCAGGATCTTATGACGAGTAAGTGATACGTTAGGGTAACGATTTCCTATACTCAACTTTGCCGTTGGTGTTGATGGGAATCCACAACCTTGTTACTTCCGCTATTTTGGATTGAGGTAATAATATTTACGTTAATTTATACATGTGATTTACCTCTGTTATAAATCCTCGAGTACTGTGTGTGTCAGCATACCGATCCAGGGATGACACGTAAGCACAGAGACTTGACCCATTCGGGTCGGGTCGCTACAAGATGGTATCAGAGCACATGTTGACTGTAGGACGTGACCCTAGAAACTAGCAAGCCCATAGGAAAGATTTTTCTCTACAACTTTCTTTTCAAAAAAGATCTTTCACCTCTCTTCTCTTCTGAGCTTATTCAAATATTCTCTTTAGTGAGACCATCCCCCTTTCCCCTTTTGACCCCTCGAAGATTCGACTGATGAGACCAATCCAAGAAGGACCAATCGGACAACTAGACCACTTTGGAATAAAGAGGATTTTTACCGTGCATTACAATAACGGAAACTACAACGGTGAAGACTCCGAAGAGTAGGAGAATATGAAGAATTTCCAGATTTGGTATGACCAAGGAAGGCTACACTTATGGAACTTGATAGACTATGGAAGCTGTCAATACCCGAGATCAAGGTGTGCTGGAGAAAGACTGGAACATGGAGTGTTAGAACTCAAAGTTCTGTCAAGAAAACCCTAAGACAGGAGATATCAACTATGGAATAAAAGATCATGTCAATGACAAGAACAGAAACATGGACATTCACGATGTTATCGTTTGACTATTGTCACCACGCGGAGTTATGCATGCAGATGCATGGAAGGATTGGATGGTAGAAGGCTGATGGATAATCTGTCAGCAAAGGATGCAGTTTTAACCTTAGCTGGTGTATGTCACGCCCAAGATGCGACCCTATCCTAAAGGAACTCGAAGGTCCCACCAAGGATAGAAGCACATCTTGAAGACGCTTTTGCAAGGTGGATATCATTACATCAACATTACATAATAGTGGGGATACATCCGATACATACAATGTCACATGAATACAACAATACAACATACAAGAACAACATCCGACTACGGATGAATCATAAACAGAAACTCAAACAATATCCACCCTGCTAGCCCAGGCTGCCAACCTGGAACCTATCCCCTGATCGAAGAAGAAGCAGAAGAAGAACTCAAGCAAGCAAGCATCGCTCTCGCGTCAAGATCATCGCATAACCTGTACCTGCAACTGTTGTTGTAGTAATCTGTGAGCCACGAGGACTCAGCAATCCCATTACCATGGGTATCAAGACTAGCAAAGCTTAATGGGAAAGGAAGGGGTAAAGTGGTGAGGTTGCAGCAGCGGCTAAGCAAGTATGGTGGCTAACCAACGCAAATAAGAGCGAGAAGAGAAACAAAGGAACGGTCGTGAAGCTAGCAATGATCAAGAGGTGATCCTAAACTCCTACTTACGTCAAACATAACCCAGAAACCGTGTTCACTTCCCGGACTCCGCCGAGAAGAGACCATCACGGCTACACACGCGGTTGATGCGTTTTATTTCGGATCTGGTGTCAAGTTATCTACAACCGGACATTAACAAATTCCCATCTGCCACATAACCGCGGGCATGGCTTTCGAAAGATAAAACCCTGCAGGGGTGTCCCAACTTAGCCCATGATAAGCTCTCGCGATCAACGAAGGATATTCCTTCTCCCAGGAAGACCCGATCAGTCTCGGAATCCCGGTTTACAAGACATTTCGACAATGGTAAAACAAGACCAGCAAAGCCGCCCGATGCGCCGACAATCCCGATAGGAGCTGCACATATCTCGTTCTCAGGGCAACACCGGATAAGTCAAGCTACGAGTAAAACCAGACCTCGAGTTTCCCTGAGGGGGCCCCGCAGGCTGCTTGGTTCGGACCAGCACTTAGAGAAGCACTGGCCCGGGGGGGGCTGAAATAAAGATGACCCTTGAGAGAGCGACTCCCAAGGGAAAAGTAGGTGGTGGTGAGGCAAATGGTAAAACCAAGGTTGGGCCTTGCTGGAGGAGTTTTATTCAAAGCGAACTGTCAAGGGGGTCCCATAAATCACCCGACCGCGTTAGGAACGCAAAATTCGGGAACATAATACCGGTATGACGGAAACTAGGGCGGTAAGAGTGGAACAAAACACCAGGCATAAGGCCGAGCCTTCCACCCTTTACCAAATATATAGATGCATTAATAATATAAGAGATATTGTGATATCCCAACATAACCGTGTCCACCATGGAGAAATCTTCAACTTCACCTGCAACTAGCAACGCTATAAGAGGGGCTGAGCAAAGCGGTAACATAGCCAAACAACGGTTTGCTAGGAAGGGTGTCAAAGGTTAGAGGTTCATGGCAATTTGGGAGGCTTGATAGAACAAAATGATAGGTAGCGCAGCATAGCGATAGAACGAAGCAACTAGCATGGCAATGATAGTAGTGAGATCCAGGGTGACGGTCATCTTGCCTGAAATCCCGCTAGGAAGAAGAACAAGTCCATGAAGAAGACGGACGGGAGTAGTCGAACGAATCCTCACAATCACAACATTACCGGAACTAAGAAGCAACACCGGAAAGAAACAAACAACATGGTAAACACACAAGCATAATCATGGCATGATACACAATCAAATATGATGCATGACCGGTTTAATGAGGCATGGCATGGCAAAGTGCAACAAACAATACTACAAGTTAAGTGGAGCTCAATATGCAACGAGTTGCATATTGACGAAACACCACGTTCAAATGTTGAGTTCTCTCACGTTTATTTACCCAACAATATTAAATGTTGATTAACATGGCAAGGGGTGTAACAAAAGTAAACTAACTATTTAGGCAAGTTTAAATGAGGCCGGAACAACGAACAACAATTCCGGAAAATCCCCATATGCAATATTCGAATTTGATACTGTTCTTCCCTAAACTATACTTTATTGTTGTTAAACAGGAAAATAAAGTTCACCATGTTAAACTAGGCATTTTTCCACCCCATTTACATATAAAGAACATTTAAAACCGAGCTACGGTTATTTAGTTATGAAATAAATTATTTTAACATGGCATTTAAGCAAATTTAATCAAACACCATTTTAAACATTTTAAACATGGATGAAAGTGGCATATTATGAAACTAGATGAAAAACTAATCATTTTACATGTTTAAATCATTTTAATCCGATGCATGGTTTGTGATTTATTAATGCATGAACATGGAGGGTTTTTCTGCAAAACTGTAAATCCTGGAATAATTGCTAAAATCGCAGAAGGAGAAAAAAAAACACGCATCGGGCTGAATCTGGATACTGCACGGGGCGGCTGGACTGCTCACCTAGCTGGGCTCGGCCCAGATCGGTAGAGGTGGGGGCTGGACCTCGGTCAACGGCGAAGAGGAGGCGGCCCAAGCGCGCGGAGGCGCGGTCAACAGGTCGAGCGGGGTCGAGGCGCTCGTCCTCTGCTCGATGCAGAGCTGCGGGCGGCGCCTGGAGCAGAGCTCCGGCGAGCGAGGCGAAGGGGCGGCGAGGCGAGGGACTCAGGAGCGGCCGGTCTTGTGGGGTCGCGGTCATCTTGCATCGATGGTCATGGCGGCTAGCTGCAGCGAAGACAGATAGAGCAGTCGAGAGAAACGTGAGCAAGAGAAAAACAGAGGAGGACCGAAGGAAGGAGAGGAAGGTTCGGGGACCTGCGTGGCTCCGACGAGATTGGGGAGGTACGACGCGCGAGGAACGGCGTGGGGAAGGAAGGCTGGGCGCGGGTCCATGGCGCGGCTGAATCGAGTGGGACTTGGCGCTGTAGTCCACGCTGGAGCAGAGGAACAACGCGATAACGAGTGCAGCGCTGGCCTGATGCAGAGGAAACAGGGCGCTGAATCAGAGCTCGATCAAGGACTTGGCGACGGGGACAGTCGGGACGGGAAGGAGAGGACGCACGGCGGCTCTGGGGCTTGGTGCAGACGAGACAAGGGAATGGCAGCGTGGCGGCATCGGAGATGACCGGATCAGGCTGCCTTGGACGGCCGAGGCGCAACGGATCCAGGCGGCGGGACGAAGCGAAAGAACTCAGGCAGCCATGGCGTTTCCTGGAGAGGGAGAGAGAGGTTACGGGGAGGAGAGAACTGAGCAGAAGGGAGAGATAAAGGGCAGGGGCGTCGCGACCTGGTTGGGCGGCGCTGAAAGCAAGGTGGTTGGCTCGATCGGGTCTGGAGGATCCCGAGGGGAATGGAGACAGCGGCGGCGGCTGAAGGGGATTTGGTGGATGGGACAAGGCTCCTAAATTCTAGGGTTGGACTATATATAGTGAAATGAGGGGAATTTTGGGACATCTGATCGCCATCGGACGGTCGAAAAATAAATAGGTAGGGGTCAAAATAAGAAAACGAAGATATTTAATAGATGTTGGGGGATGATCCGAACCCAACGGTGATGAATGTCCGGGTCGGGTTCGGGGGGAGTTTCGGACAAGCGCGAGAGGGGTCAAGAGAGGTCAACGAGGACAAGGGTCTGACAAAATGACAACGGAGGCAAAGAGAGAAAGGGCAACTGCGAACGTCTACGAGTTTTTATGAAAACATGCAAATGCAATGCGCATGATGCTATGAGATGAGATGCACGCCAAGAACAAAATGCAAAACAAAAGACAAAAACCCAACCACGGAGGAAATAACATATCGCATCTCCGGAAAAGGCAAGAGTTGGAGTTACGAATATGGAACGTTGTATCTGGGGCGTTACAACAGTCCACCACTATGAGAGGATCTCGTCCCGAGATCTAGGATGGCACCGGAGAGAAAAGGAAGAGGAAGAGAAGAGGTAAAACTAAGTTGCTTCTTTGACGAACGAGTGAAACCACGAACCTTGAGAGGTTGAGCAATTTAAAAGAAAGAGTACAATAGAGATGAACGAGATTGCAAATAATCCCGTTAGAAAAGAGCAACAAGGAACATTACGAGAACTTGAAGGTTGCAAAGACATGAATCAAGAGTTTAATGGACAAGATAGAATTCGTAACCACTCCGGTTAAAACAAGATGAGAGAGGAAAAATTCAGGAAGCACTCCGGTTGAACATGGAAGGAATAGAACATGAGCTTGAGAAGATGGGATAATACTTGATGAAATCAACAACACACTGCCGCTGGAACTATTGAAATAATGGCACAAGGGGCAAGAAAGATTTCAGACAGCAGTCCGTTCAAAAGAGAGGCAAAACTTAATAAGATGCAAGAACTTGAATGAGAACACAACACTCCGGTTAAATGGATGAGCAAGAAAAACATGATCCTCACAAAACGAGGTGATGGGTGAAGAGCACAACATCACAATGCCTCCGTAACAAAAAAAATAGAAGTTAGATCTTTGGGATAAAGGGACGGAGAATAAAATGTCAACTTTTGCCACAAGTGAACTTGAAAAGCATCCTTCCAAAAAGGTTAGAATGAAGTTGTTGGAAAACCAACAACGAAACGAATAAGCTTGTAGTGGGCTTATGAAAAACATCTCAAAATTATGAGGTGACAACCAGCCACTAATGGAAACCATTGATTTGATTGAGAGCACCAAAGAGATGAAAAACTTCTTCACCGAGAGGATAGGAAAAAAAACTCGGATCATTGATAACACCATAATTAGCAATATTCCTTGGGGAAGGCTTTAGGTGAAATCTTTACCAAGATAACTCCAATGGATGGATTAATGGATATAGTGTACCTCATTCTTGACAACATGTGAATCATGAAACATGAATGGAAATTTTCAAGAATGACGTATCACCATCTCAAAAGATAAGGTAGAAAGAATTGCACTTCGAAATGCAAGAAGAAGAATACTTGAGCTCCTCAAAACAAAACATGTGTTGAGCACCATGTTTATTTTAGAGTATAGCTTAGCAGATCATAACTTCAAGAGAAATCTTGAAGAACAATTGAAGAATGAAAAGAATCCTTGACGAACCATCATGTAAAGCCTCCATGAAGAACTCCGGCAATAAAAGGATGATAAAAAGGAGAAGTTGAAAACACAAGGTGAAGCCTTGCAATGATTTAGATGGAGCTTCGCGACGAGATAATTGAGAGAGCTTGGAACTCCGAAAAGAAAGATGAAGCCTCTCGAACCGAGAATGTAATATGATGACCAACTCCGGAAAGAAAGATGAATCACTTGTAATCAAGAATTTATTCATCATGAATAATCTCCGGAAGAAAAGAATTGAATCACCTCGCGGAAATAAGAATAAGATTTATTTTATGCTTATCCTTCATCAAATTAAATTGATGACAAGCAATGGATTTGGCATACTACTTATTCTTCTTGAGGGATTAAGGATAGAGATAGCGCAAACTTGAGAAGGCAATGATGGAACCACCAGTGGGATTTGGAAACAACGAATATTTGATATGATAACGAAGGAAGTGAAATCTTGAACGGACCACCATAAGAATTGAAAATGAAAGTAGCAAAGGCACAATTCACCGGGAAGAATTGGAAAACGAATGACGATACTTGAAGGGATTTAGATGCATGAGAACGAAGAGAACATGAACTGATTAGAGGTTATTTGAACGATTCACCGGTAAGATTTGGATAACGATAGCTACACGCTGAGAATGAAGAATTATGACATGATGGCCTTCCGAGGAAAGAAATGGAAACAACTGAAGAAATGCTCCGGATGGCAAGAAAAGAATTCTCACAAACGAGAACAATTATGAGAGGATGGTGTCAAACTTGAACTACGCATCTTTGGAAGAACGGGTAAGGATTTAAGAGGAACTCTTCTTCGGTCTTCAAAATCCGAGAAATGACGAGGAGAAACACCACCATGAATTGTTGAGACACTCTGGAAGGATTAAAAGAGGAAAGGTTGAGCCAAAGATGAAAAGAATTTGAAAGCGACCTTGGAGAAGGCACGTGACTGATGAAAATTCATTCTTACATCAAACTCTGAAAAGAATTTGAGAATGGCTCCGGAATAATTAGAAGAGTCAGGTAAGATCCTGGGAAAGACCTGTGGGTTAGGGCCCACTGAAAAGGAACACCATTGAAATGATTTTAAAGAGAGATTGCACCGGTTGAATTAAATGGCTTGAATGAGATAACAATCTCCAAATAGCTTGAACGGATTAAGAATGGAAACACAAATCTTCTGAGATATCTTCAACACTCTGGAACAAATGAATAGCAAGAGGTGAGAGGTGCACCGGCATGAGAAAGCATTTGACACGAGGAAAGGAATATGATCGACACTTAAAGCTTGAATTGGATCCACCGGAGAAGAAAAAAAGAACGAAAGATGATGAACTTGAAGCTCGTGAGCATCTTCACGAGGGATCACCGGATCAGAACATTGATTGAAAAGAGTGAAGTGACTTCACATGAATAAATGGATACTTGATTAAAATAAATGAGTCCTTGAAGAAAAGGGTGGGAGGGTGGGGAAAAACAAAGACAACTTGGGATGAACGAAACAAACACCGTTGAGAAAACTTAGAATTGATCTTGTGGATGGGGAGAATGATGGGATCATCTCGAAGAGAAGCGCACCGATTGGAAAAGGATTAACATGACAACCTCAATGATCAAAAAGGATTAATATTCACATAGCAATATGAGAACACCGTTTAGGAAAGGTATGGATTCAACATTTGACATCGAAGCAACTCGAATACCACAAATAAAACAAAACAAAGGATTTGGCTTGCAGAATAAGCTGGAACAAATACATATGATAGAGATTTACCCAATCCCATATCATGCATCTGTCGGAAAGATATTCTAGGAGCTACTTGAATTCCCACCTATAAACTCCCAAAACTTTCTGGTTATGCAATCTGGTGTTGGGGATACAGGGGAAGCAATATATCTCACCCAAACTAACAATACCTACATCCAAGCTATATCCATCCGTCAACACATAACCAAGAAACCTTCGGAAATCATGTACCTCAACCTTCGAAAAGCATCCGTTATACGAGCTATGGCAATACTCCCGAACTCCCCAGTACTGGGTGGCGTCGAGGTTATCTCACCAACAACTGCATAAAAGAGATTTTCGATGTCGGCAAAACTCAGGTATTCCAGAACTGCAACAATAAAATTATGACGACAACACCTCGGAGCTCAACTCCCCGGGACACTGCCACAACCCCTAAATGTCAGGAGGCACCAAGAACAATGTTCTTGTCATAAGAATATCGGAACGATTCCAAGATACCCGCGAGATCCTAAATTTTTTTTAGTGAAATTTGAGGAGAGGAAAGACAATACATCTACGTCAGGAGTCCTCACCAGAGCGACGAAGGGGGCTGAGGAGTAAAAAGAATCCTACTCTCCGATATATATAATCCTAAGACTCCAAATAGTTTTCTTCTAGACTCAACAACGGCCAACAATCAAGGGGGCTCCTATGGTCGGTCGAGGCTCTGATACCAACTTGTCACGGCCAAGATGCGACCCTATCCTAAAGGAACTCGAAGGTCCCACCAAGGATAGAAGCGCATCTTGAAGACGCTTTTGCAAGGTGGATATCATTACATCAACATTACATAATAGTGGGGATACATCCGATACATACAATGTCACATGAATACAACAATACAACATACAAGAACAACATCCGACTACGGATGAATCATAAATAGAAACTCAAACAATATCCATCCTGCTAGTCCAGGCTGCCGACCTGGAACCTACACCCTGATCAAAGAAGAAGCAGAAGAAGAACTCAAGCAAGCAAGCATCGCTCTCGCGTCAAGTTCATCGCATAACCTGTACCTGCAACTGTTGTTGTAGTAATCTGTGAGCCACGAGGACTCAGCAATCCCATTACCATGGGTATCAAGACTAGCAAAGCTTAATGGGAAAGGAAGGGGTAAAGTGGTGAGGTTGCAGCAGCGGCTAAGCAAGTATGGTGGCTAACCAACGCAAATAAGAGCGAGAAGAGAAACAAAGGAACGGTCGTGAAGCTAGCAATGATCAAGAGGTGATCCTGAACTCCTACTTACGTCAAACATAACCCAGAAACCGTGTTCACTTCCCGGACTCCGCCGAGAAGAGACCATCACGGCTACACACGCGGTTGATGCGTTTTATTTCGGATCTGGTGTCAAGTTATCTACAACCGGACATTAACAAATTCCCATCTGCCACATAACCGTGGGCACGGCTTTCGAAAGATAAAACCCTGCAGGGGTGTCCCAACTTAGCCCATGATAAGCTCTCGCGATCAACGAAGGATATTCCTTCTCCCAGGAAGACCCGATCAGTCTCGGAATCCCGGTTTACAAGACATTTCGACAATGGTAAAACAAGACCAGCAAAGCCGCCCGATGCGCCGACAATCCCGATAGGAGCTGCACATATCTCGTTCTCAGGGCAACACCGGATAAGTCAAGCTACGAGTAAAACCAGACCTCGAGTTTCCCTGAGGGGGCCCCGCAGGCTGCTTGGTTCGGACCAACACTTAGAGAAGCACTGGCCCGGGGGGGCTGAAATAAAGATGACCCTCAAGAGAGCGACTCCCAAGGGAAAAGTAGGTGGTTGTGAGGCAAATGGTAAAACCAAGGTTGGGCCTTGCTGGAGGAGTTTTATTCAAAGCGAACTGTCAAGGGGGTCCCATAAATCACCCGACTGCGTTAGGAACGCAAAATTCGGGAACATAATACCGGTATGACGGAAACTAGGGCGGTAAGAGTGGAACAAAACACCAGGCATAAGGCCGAGCCTTCCACCCTTTACCAAATATATAGATGCATTAATAATATAAGAGATATTGTGATATCCCAACATAACCGTGTCCACCATGGAGAAATCTTCAACTTCACCTGCAACTAGCAACGCTATAAGAGGGGCTGAGCAAAGCGGTAACATAGCCAAACAACGGTTTGCTAGGAAGGGTGTCAAAGGTTAGAGGTTCATGGCAATTTGGGAGGCTTGATAGAACAAAATGAGAGGTAGCGCAACATAGCGATAGAACGAAGCAACTAGCATGGCAATGATAGTAGTGAGATCCAGGGTGACGGTCATCTTGCCTGAAATCCCGCTAGGAAGAAGAACAAGTCCATGAAGAAGACGGACGGGAGTAGTCGAACGAATCCTCACAATCACAACATTACCGGAACTAAGAAGCAACACCGGAAAGAAACAAACAACATGGTAAATACACAAGCATAATCATGGCATGATACACAATCAAATATGATGCATGACCGGTTTAATGAGGCATGGCATGGCAAAGTGCAATAAACAATACTACAAGTTAAGTGGAGCTCAATATGCAACGAGTTGCATATTGACGAAACACCACGTTCAAATGTTTAGTTCTCTCACGTTTATTTACCCAACAATATTAAATGTTGATTAACATGGCAAGGGGTGTAACAAAAGTAAACTAACTATTTAGGCAAGTTTAAATGAGGCCGGAACAACGAACAACAATTCCGGAAAATCCCCATATGCAATATTCGAATTTGATACTGTTCTGCCCTAAACTATACTTTATTGTTGTTAAACAGGAAAATAAAGTTCACCATGTTAAACTAGGCATTTTTCCACCCCATTTACATATAAAGAACATTTAAAACCGAGCTACGGTTATTTAGTTATGAAATAAATTATTTTAACATGGCATTTAAGCAAATTTAATCAAACAACATTTTAGACATTTCAAACATGGATGAAAGTGGCATATTATGAAACTAGATGAAAAACTAATCATTTTACATGTTTAAATCATTTTAATCCGATGCATGGTTTGTGATTTATTAATGCATGAACATGGAGGGTTTTTCTGCAAAACTGTAAATCCTGGAATAATTGCTAAAATCACAGAAGGAGAAAAAAAACACGCATTGGGCTGAATCTGGATACTGCACGGGGCGGCTGGACTGCTCACCTAGCTGGGCTCGGCCCAGATCGGTAGAGGTGGGGGCTGGACCTCGGTCAACGGCGAAGAGGAGGCGGCCCAAGCGCGCGGAGGCGCGGTCAACAGGTCGAGCGGGGTCGAGGCGCTCGTCCTCTGCTCGATGCAGAGCTGCGGGCGGCGCCTGGAGCAGAGCTCCGGCGAGCGAGGCGAAGGGGCGGCGAGGCGAGGGACTCAGGAGCGGCCGGTCTTGTGGGGTCGCGGTCATCTTGCATCGATGGTCATGGCGGCTAGCTGCAGCGAAGACAGATAGAGCAGTCGAGAGAAACGTGAGCAAGAGAAAAATAGAGGAGGACCGAAGGAAGGAGAGGAAGGTTCGGGGACCTGCGTGGCTCCGACGAGATTGGGGAGGTACGACGCGCGAGGAACGGCGCGGGGAAGGAAGGCTGGGCGCGGGTCCATGGCGCGGCTGAATCAAGTGGGACTTGGCGCTGCAGTCCACGCTGGAGCAGAGGAACAACGCGATGACGAGGGCAGCGCTGGCCTGATGCAGAGGAAACAGGGCGCTGAAGCAGAGCTCGATCAAGGACTTGGCGACGGGGACAGTCGGGACGGGAAGGACAGGACGCACGGCGGCTCCGGGGCTTGGTGCAGACGAGATAAGGGAACGGCAGCGTGGCGGCATCGGAGATGACCGGATCAGGCTGCCTTGGACGGCCGAGGAGCAACGGATCCAGGCGGCGGGACGGAGCGAAAGAACTCAGGCAGCCATGGCGTTTCCTGGAGAGGGAGAGAGAGGTTACGGGGAGGAGAGAACTGAGCAGAAGGGAGAGATGAAGGGCAGGGGCGTCGCGACCTGGTTGGGCGGCGCTGAAAGCAAGGTGGTTGGCTCGATCGGGTCTGGAGGATCCCGAGGGGAATGGAGACAGCGGCGGCGGCTGAAGGGGATTTGGTGGATGGGACAAGGCTCCTAAATTCTAGGGTTGGACTATATATAGTGAAATGAGGGGAATTTTGGGACATCCGATTGCCATCGGACGGTCGAAAAATAAATAGGTAGGGGTCAAAATAAGAAAACGAAGATATTTTATAGATGTTGGGGGATGATCCGAACCCAACGGTGATGACTGTCCGGGTCGGGTTCGGGGGGAGTTTCGGACAAGCGCGAGAGGGGTCAAGAGAGGTCAACGAGGACAAGGGTGTGACAAAATGACAACGGAGGCAAAGAGAGAAAGGGCAACTGCGAACGTCTATGAGTTTTTATGAAAACATGCAAATGCAATGCGCATGATGCTATGAGATGAGATGCACGCCAAGAACAAAATGCAAAACAAAAGACAAAAACCCAACCACGGAGGAAATAACATATCACATCTCCGGAAAAGGCAAGAGTTGGAGTTACGAATATGGAACATTGTATCCGGGGCGTTACAGTGTATCACCGGGATCTGTAGTATTACATCAAGAAGTTTAAGATGGACATGCAGGAGCTATATTTTACAAGGAGGCAATTCTTGAAGAATTCAGGAACCTGAAGCTGAAAGTAGCCAAACTGGAGGAGCAATACATCGAGATACCGGAGATTTGTCAGGAACTGAAGGACATTAGGACCATGGCTCATGCCCATGATGTTGAAACCCAGGAGTTTGGAATGCAACCCCAGAAATATTAAATGATGTCATGAGAGACTACGCAACAACAGAGATCATTTGGCAAAAGAACTTGAGAAGGACAAGCATGATCAGAAGAAGCCATCGGAGACATAAATAAAACTTGAAGAGTTTGATGACGTTGAGATCTATAGACCATTAGAAGACCCAACCCCTGTTTTATACCTACGTTAGATGCGATGATTGTGAGCTGTCATTTGTTTGATGTTTTTCCGACAGCCACAATAAAACCTGTCTTTTCAAAACTATTGTTTGTACTGTGTGCATCCCTCTCGATCTCTCTTATCCCACCCCAAACCCATGGACCCAATAGAGGATGAATGGAGATGAGCTTATATTTTCTGGACCAATGAGTCAATTGGAGACGGACCAATGAAATTCAGAACATGGAGGATCATATGGAGAATAACCCTATAGCCGGAAAGGATATGGCCCAGCATGCTCTTCAATGCTTTGAAAGAGGTGCTGCTACTTGGTGGAGGATGTACCAAAACATCAATGGATGGCAAGGAGTAACCGCTTGGGAAGAATTTAAGTTGAATCTGCAAAGGTCTCGTCTTGTGTCCCAGAAGATGAAGCCTTATGGAAATGATATGAAGAAACCTTGTGCATACAAGCTTTGTGGAGAAATAGGACACAACCATAAAGAAAAGAAGGACGAATACCCTTATAAGCGGAGGATTTCCAAAGGAGTTAGCCGAGGATCTCAGGGAACTTTGGTTGGAGATTGTTCCCAATGGTTTTGTTGCAGCAGTGGAAGTCCAGTCTACATTGTTGGAAAAGATTCGTGAAGCTCAGAAGTGTGACAAAGAGATTGCTGAGATAAAAGAGAGGATGAGCAAAGGAAAGGCCAAAGGTTTTCGTAAGGATGAGCACAACACCTTATGGTTCGAGGACCGTGTATATGTGCTCAATAATGCAAAGATCAGGAAGTAAATACTTCAAGAGGCTTATTACTCACCATACTCGATTCGCCCTGGAAACACCAAGATGTATTTGGATTTGAAGGAGTGTTTCTGGTGGACTGGTATGAAGAAGGATATTGCGGAGTATGTAGTCGTAGGTGAGGTATGCCATAGAGAGTAAAAGCAGAGCATCAGAAGCCAGCAGGATTACTACAGCCTATGCCGATACCCGAATGGAAGTGGGATAAGCTTGGCATGGATTTCATTACCGGATTTTCCCAGAACCCGAACGGGATATGATTCTATGTGGGTGGTAGTTGATTTGCTTGACCAAAGTGGCTCACTTTATCCAAGTGAAAACCACCTATACAAGTGCAAAGTTGGCCAAGATATATTTGACCAGGATCATATGTCTGCATGGAGTTCCGAGGACCATCGTATCAGATAGAGGAACACGGTTTACCTCAAAGTTTTGGAATCAGTTGCACCAGACTTTGGGTACTAGGCTAGAGTTCAGTACAACCTTTCATCCGCAGACAGATGGATAGACCGAGAGAGTCAATTAGATTTTGGAGGACATGTTGAGAGCATGTGCGCTAGATTATGGATCTAGTAGGGATGATAATTTACCTTACGCTGAGTTCTCATACAACAATAGTTACCAAGCTAGTTTGAAGATGACCCCCTTTTGAAGTTTTGTATGGAAGAAGGAGCCAGACACCGTTGATGTGGGATGAAGTTGGAGACCGTCATTTGTTTGGACCAAATGTGATCAAGGATTCAGAAGAGAATGTTAAGTTGATTCAAGATAGACTGAAGGTAGCTCAGTCCAGGCAGAAGAGTTATGCAGACTCAAAAACACAAGGAGGCAGTCTATGAAATTGGAGGCAGAGCATGTCTTCGTGTGTCCCCTCTGTGAGGAGTTAAACTATTTGGAGTTAAGGAAAGTTAGCCCCAAGATTTCTAGGACCATACCGAGTTTTGGAGCGTATGGGAGAAGTGGCCAACAAGTTGGAGTCACCCGCAGCACTGTCAGGAGTTCATGATGTGTTTCACGTTTCCCAGTTGAAGAAGTGCCATGCAGAGATGGCCAATAGTACCCTGTGAGGATGCTTGACCCTGGAAAGGATAATGATGTTCCACGAAGTGGAGTATGGACTCATAAGTATAAGTTTTATCTCGGTATGTGGGATATCCCACGAGGATGAAGAGATGAATTACTATTGGATATAAAGGAGGTGTGATGTTGGAAATATGGATCAATAGAAATTCCATGATGAGTCTGAGTAATCATGTCCTAGTTTGGTGACAATAGAAGGAAAGGAGACATGGATTTTGAGAATGCCAGGAAGTTGGAAGTTGGAATAATGATCAGTTGCCCAGAGGATGAGTTCAAGGTTTACTAGTGATGAGATGGGCCATAACCCACAGGCCCCAGGACCTGCCAAGAAGCAAACACGTTCTTGCTGAAGGAAAAACCCTGTAAGAAGTTACGATTTTATCAACCGACGATTCTATATGAGTTTACGCAAAACCTGAGAGTTGTTAAGGAACGGTAGATGTTTGTTTGGCTTGCAGAATCAATGGATTTATTCGAACCTGGTTCATTGACAAGAGAAATTCTGCAATGCTGGTAAGGATGACCGAGTGTTAGAATGCGAGATTCGCTAAACTATATACAAGGTAATGATTTGGGTGCGGGATGGATTGATCACCATACCGACTTACTCTTATTATTCGCCTTGCTATGCGGGATGGTAAATCTGAGTGACTTGCCTATAGTAGAGAGACGACGATCAAAACCTTGTTTGAACCTTAGAATGGTATAAGTATTTTCCTTGTATACGGCAGTTGTTGCCAATCGTAGGATATACGGTGAGGTTCGACCCAGACCCATTTCCTGCAGGACAAACCATAAATTGTTGACCACCAGGAGATATCGATAGTTGTTTAGTATTGGCGCCAGACCCGTCAGCTAAGAAGACCCAGTCTCGGAATAACCTTATCAAGATGAAAGGACAGAAGTATTGAGGAAAAGGTTATGCCACTACCGGAGGAGCCCAGAGAATGGAATTTTCCCGAGATCTGGGAAGACCGACACTGTCAGAAATAAGGATGGAGTATATGAGTTTTGATGGAACCGCATCGATGCTTCTAAGGGTGGTAGCACCCGAGACCCCGGAGACGATCGATGGATTTTGAAGACCCCCAAACCCAAACCTATTTCTTGCTAGCCTCTCTGAATCTCGAGGACGAGATTCATTTTAAGGGTGGTAGGTTTGTAACATCCCAAAATTCTAAATTTTGGAATGTTATAATAAATAGATAGTTTTGATTCTTTGTTTGATTGATTGACTGAAAGTGAGTGAATTTGAAACTTTTTGAAAATTAAATGAGAGGGAATAAAAGGACTTTCCCAAACTTTCATTTTGCATTTGTGATCTCCGTGAATTCAAATTCTTTTCACCACAAAACCCTGGAGAGAAGATGACATGACTTCTTCCATTTATTTAAATGACAAGGGGTGTTGAAAATATTTGAATTTCATTTGGCAAATATTTTCAATTCATAAACTTTATGCAACTCAATGATCTTCACAAGAGAAGATAAAATGACTTCTTCAAATTATATGAAATATGAGTTGGGAGTTTAAAATGATCAAATCCAAAGTCCTTTTGGAAATTATTTCCAATTTTGAGTTATTTGGGTTTTATTTAAATTATTTTTCTACAAAAACATAATATATGGAAATTAGGGTAAAATGATTCCCTACACCAGAAAATTGGAGAGAAATGAACTTGAATAAATTTTGGTATTTTTAAAATGATTTTTACTGGATTTTACTAGGGCAGAAGCACTCTTTGCTTTATTTGAATTTTTGTGTATTTTATTTGACTCTAGAAAAATGTTTATCTTGTAGGAAAACTTTTTCTAAAAATTCCGATATATAATATGCCTATATAAAGTTTTACTTTATTTTCTTTATGCGGTTTTCCTTCTATTTCTATTTAAGAAAAACTGTACGTGCGGCTCATACTTATTTATCGCCTACATGCGCAGTATAGTAGCTTCTGGCGCCCCATTGTTTTTTTCTCTCTCTTAAATAGGCCAGTCCCAGCCAGCCTTTTTATTTTTCTTTACTTAGGCCGATTTTTGTTAAAAAAACAGCACGTATGCTCGCGGCCGGCCGATGGGCCCGTGCGAGGCGTTAGCCTTTTTGTTCTCTGTTTCGTTTAATTACGTCTACGTTTAGTCCCACATTGCCTAGCCTTTGACCCCTAAGCCTCTTTTCCACCAATAAATATAGACCCATAGAGCCTCCAAAAATCATCCGATTCAGGTTAAATCAATATTTTGTTTTGACTAGATTCATTTAAGAAAAATATTTTTCTCCTTTCCGGCGCAACTTCTGAAAATTGTCTTTTCTCTGCCTTATAAAGGTATCTTTCTTAATTTTTTTTATACTTCCGTAGTTTATTATTATTTTGATTAGTACGATAAAATAATTAGATTACCAATTAGTCTACGTATTTATACATTAGACCTAAAATTCTTTTAGCTATATCTATTTTTCTTCTTCTGTAAAACAACTTGACCCTGATTTTTTTAAATAGCCATTTTTTTTTACTCGTTCATCCAAATTAGATGAAGCCAACGCCCACTTCTTCGTTACGATCTCCTCTATCCAGTAATCCAACTCAAACATGTTTTTGAAGGTTTAAAATTTGAATTAGATCAGATTTGAATTTGAACTTCGTTTGATCATAACTTGAGTTTCGTAACTCCGATTTAGTTGATTCTTTTTGCAAATCGAAGCTCTTTCTGATAAGGCCAAATTCACATAATTTTGGTAGTGTTAGAAATTGTTTTATGTTGCAAGAGTTATTTGCTTGGTTTTGATGATTTCCGAATCGTCTTCTTCATTCTTTCCGATCTTTTGAGTGATTGCTTATGTGTGGTTATTATTGCTTGATCACGATAGATTTACCGGAGTGTGACGAGTAGAACTACCAAGAGTTTTGAGTGTGAATCATCTTCATCAACATTGCAGGCAAGTTCACACTTTGATCATACCTTTTCTCATACCCAGTTTTATGCATTAGTTCAATCCTCCAAACAATTGCAGGATTAGGATCTGAATTAAATTATGGATTTTGGGAAGTAGATTGAGGTAGCACCTATTACCTGTTTTATTTTCAAACCCTTGGGAGTTACTTCTATGTTTGGTTATTATGCCATGCTATGCTAGTAGACGTGGATTGGGTGAGTGAATTTCCATGACAGATGTGAGATTGTTAATTAATGGTTTATTTAAGGTGGCAACTTAAACACACATCTGGGTGGATTGAGGCACCTGGTTACTCCAGGACTTACCTGTCTAGGCACCTGGGTTTTCAGGACTTGCCTGTTTTTCTTCGGACCGCCACCCAGGCTCAAAGGGATCATGAGATTATTCAAACTAGAAACTTCCGTGTGCAGCCACAAGCCATTATGGGCTCTGGCATAGCTGATTAAGTTGTGCGAACTCTTACGGGTAGACTAGCAGATGTAGGGAAAGTAGGTGTACCGGTCTACCCACATGTAAGGTGCTAGCGCTTCCGAAAGACTATGTCTCGGTCATCCGTTTCTCAAACATCATGTAGTGCGAGGAATCCAAATGAGGCGATCGAGTCTTGTGGGGAAAAGTGCGCAAACCTCTGCAGAGTGTATAAACTAATCATGGTTAGCCGTGTCCCCGGTTATGGACATCTTGAGTATCTAGTACTTGGATATCATGTGAATCTCATCATGTTACTTTAATTAATATTGTTGGGTTTTAATGAGTACTTTTAATTGGGATTGAGAATGCTGTCAACCATTCTCAATGTTTAACAACCACCATGATAGTTAAATAAATTTATTCCTTTGCAGTAGGGAAAAATTGGCTTTACGCAAAACTGTAACCATAGAGCTTTTTCCACCAGCCAAATATGCATGTAGTGATAGACTTTATTCATCATTGCTCTATGGTGTGAATTTGCCAGTACATTCAATGTACTGACCCTTTGTGGCTGCAACGTTTCATGTTGCAGGATCTTACGACGAGTAAGTGATACGTTAGGGTTACGATTTCCTATACTCAACTTTGCCGTTGGTGTTGATGGGAATCCACAACCTTGTTACTTCCGCTATTTTGGATTGAGGTAATAGTATTTACGTTAATTTATACATGTGATTTACCTCTATTATAAATCCTCGAGTACTATGTGTGTCAGCATACCGATCCAAGGATGACACGTAAGCACAGAGACTTGACTCATTCAGGTCGGGTCGCTACAACTAGATTCAATAATCTAGTTCACATCGCCATGTGATTTAACACCAATATTCACATCTGTATGTGATTAATACCCATAGTTCACATCATCATGTGATCAACACCCAAAGGGTTTGTTCACATCGCTATGTGATTAACACCCAAAGAGTACTAAGGTATGATCATGTTTTGCTTGTGAGAGAAGTTTAGTCAACGGGTCTGTCATATTCAAAGCGGTATGTACTTTGCAAATATTCTATGTCTACAATGCTCTTCGCAGAGCTACCCTAGCTAATTGCTCCCACTTTCAATATGTATCCAGATTGAGACTTAGAGTCATCTGGATTGGTGTGAAAGCTTGCACCGATGTAACTCTTTACGACTAACTCTTTTATCACCTCCATAATCGAGAAATATTTCCTTAGTCCCCACTAAGGATATTCTTGACCAATGTCCAGTGATCTACTCCTAGATCACTATTGTACTCCCTTGCCAAATTTAGAGCAAGGTATACAATAGGTCTGGTACACAACATGGCATACTTTATAGAACCTATGACTGAGGCATAGGGAGTGACTTTCATTCTCTTTTCTATTTTCTGCCGTGGTCGGGATTTGAGTCTTACTCAATTTCACACCTTTGCAACACAGGCAAGAACTCTTTCTTTGGCTGTTCCATCTTGAACTATTTCAAAATCTTGCCAAGGTATGTACTCATTGAAAATCTTATCAAGCGTCTTGACCTATCTCAATAGATCTTGATGCTCAATATGTAAGTAGCTTTTACTGAGGTCTTTCTTTTAAAGAACTCCTTTAAAACACTCCTTTATGCTTTGCAGAATAATTCTACATTATTTCCGATCAACAATATGTCATTCACATATACTTATCAGAAATGTTGTAGTGCTCCCACTCACTTTCTTGTAAATACAGGCTTCTCCAAAAGTCTGTATAAAATCATATGCTTTGATCAACTCATCAAAGCGTATATTCCAACTCCGAGATGCTTGCACCAGTCCATAGATGGATCGCTGGAGCTTGCACACTTTGTTAACATCTTTAGGATTGACAAAACCTTCTGGTTGCATCATATACAACTCTTCTTTAATAAATTCATTAAGGAATGCAGTTTTGACATCCATTTGCCAGATTTCATAAAATGTGGCAATTGCTAACATGATTCGGACAGACTTAAGCATCGATACGAGTGAGAAAATCTCATCGTATTCAACC
Organism: Triticum timopheevii; assembly: GCA_963921465.1. NCBI lineage: Eukaryota > Viridiplantae > Streptophyta > Magnoliopsida > Poales > Poaceae > Triticum > Triticum timopheevii. Next base: position 244,246,911 of record OY997262.1, on the reverse strand, counting down.
CCTTGAACTTGTTGAAAACCTTTTGCAACAAGTCGAGCTTAGTGGATAGTAACACTACTATCAGTGTCCGTCTTCCTCTTGAAGATCCATTTATTTAACATGGCTTGCTGATCATCGAGCAAGTCAATCAAAGTCCATACTTTGTTCTCATACATGGATCATATCTCAGATTTTATGGCCTCAAGCCATTTCGCGGAATTTGGGCTCATCATCGCTTCCTCATAGTTCGTAGGTTCATCATGGTCTAGTAACATGACTTCCAGAACAGTATTACCGTACTACTCTGGTGCGGACTGTACTTTGGAAGACCTATGAGGTTTTGTAGTAACTTGATCTGAAGTTTCATGATCATCATCATTAGCTTCCTCACTAATTGGTGTAGGAATCACTGGAACTGATTTCCGTGGTGAACTACTTTCCAATTCGGGAGAAGGTACAAATTACTTTATCAAGTTCTACTTTCCTCCCACTCACTTGTTTCGAGAGAAACTCCTTCTCTAGTAAGGATCCATTTTAGCAACGAATATCTTGCCTTCGGATCTGTGATAGAAGGTGTACCCAACAATTTCCTTTGGGTATTCTATGAAGACGCACTTCTCCGATTTGGGTTCGAGCTTATCAGGATGAAACTTTTTCACATAAGCATCGCAGCCCCAAACTTTAAGAAATGACAACTTGGGTTTCTTGCTAAACCACAGTTCATATGCTGTCGTCTCAACGGATTTAGATGGTGCCCTTTTAACGTGAATGCAACTGTCTCTAATGCATAACCCCAAAACAATATTGGTAAATCAGTAAGAGACATCATAGATCGCACCATATCCAATAAAGTGCGGTTACGATGTTCGGATACACCATAACGTTGTGGTGTTCCAGGTGGCGTGAGCTGTGAAACTATTTCACATTGTTTTAATTGAAGACCAAACTCGTAACTCAAATATTCGTCTCCGCGATCAGATCGCAGAAACTTTATTTTCTTGTTACGATGATTTTTCCATTTCACTTTGAAATTCTTTGAACCTTTCAACTATTTCAGACTTATGTTTCATCAAGTAGATATACCCATATCTGCTCAATCATCTTGTGAAGGTCAGAAAATAACGATACTTGCCACGAGCATCAATACTCATTGGATCGCATACATCTATATGTATTATTTCCAACAAGTTAGTAGCTCGTTCCATTGTTCCGGAGAACGGAGTTTTAGTCATCTTGCCCAAAAGGTACGGTTCGCAAGCATCAAATGATTCATAACCAAGTGATTCCAAAAATCCATCTTTATGGAGTTTCTTCATGCGCTTTACACCGATATGACCCAAACGGCAGTGCCACAAATAAGTTACACTATCATTATTAACTTTGCATCTTTTGGCATCAATATTATGAATATGTGTATCATCACGATCGAGATCCAACAAACTATTTTCATTGGGTGTATGACCATTGAAGGTTTTATTCATGTAAACAGAACAACAATTATTCTCTGATTTTAAATGAATAACCGTATTGCAATAAACATGATCAAATCATATTCATTCTCAACGTAAACGCCAAATAACATTTATTTAGGTTTAACACTAATCCCGAAAGTATAGGGAGTGTGCGATGATGATCATATCAATCTTGGAACTACTTCCAACACTCATCGTCATTTCCCCTTCAACTAGTCTCTGTTTATTCTGTAACTCCTGTTTCGAGTTACTAATCTTAGCAACCGAACAAGTATCAAATACTCAGGGGCTACTATAAACACTAGAAAGGCACACATTAATAACCTATATATCAAATATACCCTTGTTTCACTTTGCCATCCTTCTTATCTACCAAATATTCAGGGCATTTCCGCTTCCAGTGACTATTTCCTTTGCAGTGTAAGCACTTAGTTTCAGGCTATGGTCCAGCTTTGGGCTTCTTCGCAGGAGTGACAACTTGCTTGTCTTTCCACTTGAAGTTCCCTTTCTTTCCCTTTGCCCTTTTCTTGAAACTAGTGGTCTTGTCAATCATCAACACTTGATGCTCTTTCTTGATTTCTACCTTCGTCGATTTCAACATCACGAAGAGCTCGAGAATCGTTTTCATCATCCCTTGCATACTATAGTTCATCATGAAGTTCTACTAACTTGGCGATGGTGACTAGAGAATTCTGTCAATCACTATCTTATCTGGAAGATTAACTCCCACTTGATTCAAGCGATTGAAGTACCCAGACAATCTGAGCACATGCTCACTAGTTGAGCGATTCTCCTCCATCTTTTAGCTATAGAACTTGTTGGAGACTTCATATCTCTCAACTCGGGTATTTGCTTGAAATATCAACTTCAATTTCTGGAACATCTCATATGGTCCATGATGTTCAAAACGTCCTTGAAGTCCCGATTCTAAGCCGTTAAACATGGTGCACTAAACTATCAAGTAGTCATCATATTGAGCTAGCCAAACGTTCATAACGTCTGCATCTGCTCCTGCAATAGGTTTGTCACCTAGCGGTGCATCAAGGACATAATTCTTCTGCGCAGCAATGAGGATAAACCTCAGATCACGGATCCAATCCGCGTCATTGCTACTAACATCTTTCAACACAGTTTTCTCTAGGAACATATCAAAATAAACATATGAAAGGAACAACGCGAGCTATTGATCTTCAACATAATTTGCAAAATACTACCAGGACTAAGTTCATGATAAATTTAAGTTCAATTAATCATATTACTTAAGAACTCCCACTTAGACAGACATCTCTCTAGTCATCTAAGTGATCACGTGATCCAAATCAACTAAACCATGTCCGATCATCACGTGAGATGGAGTAGTTTTCAATGATGAACATCACTATGTTGATCATATCTACTATATGATTCATGCGCGACCTTTCGGTCTCCGTGTTCCGAGGCCATATCTGTATATGCTAGGCTCGTCAAGTATGACCTGAGTATTCCGCGTGTGCAACTGTTTTGCACCCGTTGTATTTGAACGTAGAGCCTATCACACCCGATCATCACGTGGTGTCTCAGCACGAAGAACTTTCGTAACGGTGCATACTCAGGGAGAACACTTCTTGATAATTAGTGAGAGATCATCTTAAAATGCTACCGTCAATCAAAGCAAGATAAGATGCATAAAGGATAAACATCACATGCAATCAATATAAGTGATATGATATGGCCATCATCATCTTGTGCTTGTGATCTCCATCTTCGAAGCACCGTCATGATCACCATTGTCACCGGCGTGACACCTTGATCTCCATCGTAGCATCGTTGTCGTTACGCCATCTATTGCTTCTACGACTATCGCTACCGCTTAGTGATAAAGTAAAGCAATTACAGAGCGTTTGCATTTCATACAATAAAGCGACAACCATATGGCTCCTGCCAGTTGCTGATAACTTCGGTTACAAAACATGATAATCTCATACAATAAAATATAGCATCACGTCTTGACCATATCACATCACAACATGCCCTGCAAAAACAAGTTAGACATCCTCTACTTTGTTGTTGCAAGTTTTACGTGGCTGCTACGGGCTTAGCAAGAACCGTTCTTACCTACGCATCAAAAACCACAACGATAGTTCGTCAAGTTGGTGCTGTTTTAACCTTCGCAAGGACCGGGCGTAGCCACACTCGATTCAGCTAAAGTGAGAGAGACAGACACCCGCCAGCCAGCTTTAAGCACGAGTGCTCGTAACGGTGAAACCAGTCTCGCGTAAGCGTACGCGTAATGTCGGTCCGGGCCGCTTCATCTCACAATACCGCCGAACCAAAGTATGACATGCTGGTAAGCAGTATGACTTGTATCACCCACAACTCACTTGTGTTCTACTCGTGCATATAACATCAACGCATAAAACCTAGGCTCGGATGCCACTGTTGGGGAACGTAGTAATTTCAAAAAATTTCCTACGCACATGCAAGATCATGGTGATGTCATAGCAACGAGAGGGGAGAGTGTATGTCCACGTACCCTCGTAGAACGTAAGCGGAAGTGTTAGCACAACGCGGTTGATGTAGTCGTACATCTTCACGATCCGACCGATCCAAGCACCGAACGTACGGGGCCTCCGAGTTCAGCACACGTTCAGCTCGATGACGATCTCCGGCTTCCGATCCAGCAAAGCTCCGGAGATGAGTTCCGTCAGCACGACGGTGTGGTGACAATGTTCTACCGGCGCAGGGCTTCGCCTAAGATTCGCGACGATATGACCGACGTGGAATATGGTGGAAGGGGGCACCGCACACGGCTAAGGAACGATCCGTAGATCAACTTGTGTGTCTATGGGGTGCCCCCCGCCCCCGTATATAAAGGAGCAAGGGGGGAGGAGGCCGGCCCTAGGAGGGGGCGCGCCAAGTGTGGAGTCCTACTAGGACTCCCTAGTCCTAGTAGAATTCCACCTCCCTTGTTGGAGTAGGAGAAGGGGAAAGAGGGGGAGAGGAAGAAGGAAAGGGGGGCTGCGCCCCTTGTCCAATTCGGACCAGAGGGGGGGCGCAGGCCTCCTTTCTTTTGGCCTCTCTCCTCTATTCCCGTATGGCCCAATAAGGCCCATATACTTCCCGGCGAATTCCCGTAACTCTCCGGTACTCGGGAAAATACCCGAATCACTCGGAACCTTTCCAAACTCCGAATATAGTCGTCCAATATATTGATCTTTACGTCTCGACCATTTCGAGACTCCTCGTCATGTCCCCGATCTCATCCGGGACTCCGAACTCCTTCGGTACATCAAAACTCATAAACTCATAATATAACTGTCATCGAAACCTTAAGCGTGCGGACCCTACGGGTTCGAGAACTATGTAGACATGACCTAGAACTATTCTTGGTCAATAACCAATAGCGGAACCTGGATGCCCATATTGGTTTCTACATATTCTGCGAAGATCTTTATCGGTCAAACCGCATAACAACATACATTGTTCCCTTTGTCATCGGTATGTTACTTGCCCGAGATTCGATCGTCGGTATCCAATACCTAGTTCAATCTCGTTACCGTCAAGTCTCTTTACTCGTTACGTAATGCATCATCCCGTAACCAACTCATTGGTCACATTGCTTGCAAGGCTTTATAGTGATGTGCATTACCGAGAGGGCCCAGTGATACCTCTCCGACAATCGGAGTGACAAAACCTAATCTCGAAATATGCCAACTCAACATGTACCTTCGGAGACACCTGTAGTACTCCTTTATAATCACCCAGTTACGTTGTGACGTTTGGTAGTACCCAAAGTGTTCCTCCGCTAAACGGGAGTTGCATAATCTCATAGTTACAGGAACATGTATAAGTCATGAAGAAAGCAATAGCAACATACTAAACGATCAAGTGCTAGGCTAACGGAATGGGTCATGTCAATCACATCATTCTCCTAATGATGTGATCCCGTTAATCAAATGACAACTCTTTTGTCCATGGCTAGGAAACATAACCATCTTTGATAAACGAGCTAGTCAAGTAGAGGCATACTAGTGACACTATGTTTGTCTATGTATTCACACATGTATTATGTTTCCGGTTAATACAATTCTAGCATGAATAATAAACATTTATCATGATATAAGGAAATAAAAAATAACTTTATTATTGCCTCTAGGGCATATTTCCTTCAGTATTCACACATGTATTATGTTTCCGGTTAATACAATTCTAGCATGAATAATAAACATTTATCATGAAATATGGAAATAAATAATAACTTTATTATTGCCTCTAGGGCATATTTCCTTCAGTCTCCCGCTTGCACTAGAGTCAATAATCTAGTTCACATCGCCATGTGATTTAATACCAATATTCATATCTGTATATGATTAACACCCATAGTTCACATCTTCATGTGACCAACACCCAAAGGGTTTACTAGAGTCAATAATCTAGTTCACATCGCTATGTGATTAACACCCAAAGAGTATTAAGGTATGATCATGTTTTGCTCATGAGAGAAGTTTAGTCAATGGGTCTGTCACATTCAGAGCCGTATGTATTTTGCAAATATTCTATGTCTACAATGCTCTGCACGGAGCTACTCTAGCTAATTGCTCCCACTTTCAATATGTATCCAGATTAAGACTTAGAGTCATCTGGATCAGTGCCAAAACTTGTATCGACGTAACCCTTTACGACGAACCTTTTGTCACCTCCATAATTGAGAAACATATCCTTATTCCACTAAGGATAATTTTGACCAATGTCCAGTGATCTACTCCTAGATCACTATTGTACTCCCTTGCCAAACCAGGGCAGAGTATACAATAGGTCTGGTCCATAGCATGGCATAATTTTATAAAACCTATGACTGATGCATAGGGAATGACTTTCATTCTCTTTCTATTTTCTGCTGTGGTCGGGATTTGAGTCTTACTCAATTTCATACCTTTGCAACACAGGCAAGAACTCTTTCTTTGACTGCTCCATTTTGAACTACTTCAAAATCTTGTCAAGGTATGTACTCATTGAAAATCTTATCAAGCGTCTTGATCTATCTCAATAGATCTTGATGCTCAATATGTAAGTAGCTTTGCCGAGGTCTTTCTTTGAAAAAACTCCTTTCAAATAGTCCTTCATGCTTTGCAGAATAATGCTACATTATTTCCGATCAACAATATGTCATTCACATATACTTATCAGAAATGTTGTAGTGCTCCCACTCACTTTCTTGTAAATACATGCTTCACCGCAAGTCTCTATAAAACTATATGCTTTGATCGACTTATCAAAGCGTATATTCCAACTCCGAGATGCTTGCACCAGTCCATAGATGGATTGCTGGAGCTTGCATATTTTGTTAGCACCTTTAGGATTGACAAAACCTTCTGGTTGCATCATATACAACTCTTCTTTAATAAAACCATTAAGGAATGTAGTTTTGACATCCATTTGCCAGATTTCATAAAACGTGGCAATTGCTAACATGATTTGGACAGACTTAAGCATCGATACGAGTGAGAAAATCTCATCGTATTCAACACCTTGAACTTGTTGAAAAACCTTTTGCGACAAGTCGAGCTTTGTAGATAGTAACCCTACGATCAGTGTCTGTCTTCCTCTTGAAGATCCATTTATACAATATGGCTTGCCGATCATCAGGCAACTCCACCAAAGTCCACACTTTGTTCTCATACATGGATCCCATCTCAGATTTCATGGCCTCAAGCCATTTCACGGAATCTGGGCTCATCATCGCTTCCTCATAGTTCGTAGGTTTATCATGGTCTAGTAACATGACTTTCAGAACAAGATTACCATACCACTCTGGTGCGGACCGTACTCTGGAAGACCTACGAGGTTCTATAGTAACTTGATCTGAAGTTTCATGATCATCATCATTAGCTTCCTCACTAATTGGTGTAGGTATCACTGGAACTGATTTCAGTGATGAACTATTTTCCAATTCGGGAGAAGGTACTATTACCTCATCAAGTTCTACTTTTCTCCCACTCACTTCTTTCGAGAGAAACTTCTTCTCTAGAAAGGATCCATTATTTAGCAACGAATATTTTGCCTTTGGATCTGTGATAGAAGGTGTACCCAATAGTTTCCTTTGGGTATTCTATGAAGACGCACTTCTCCGATTTGGTTTGAGCTTATCAGGTTGAAACTTTTTCATATAAGCATCGCAACTCCAAACTTTAAGAAAACGACAGCTTAGGTTTACTGCTAAACCATAGTTCGTACGGTGTCGTCTCAACGGATTTAGATGGTGCCTTATTAAACGTGAATGCAGCTGTCTCTAATGCATAGCCCCAAAACGATAGTGGTAAATCGATAAGAGACATCATAGATTGCACCATATCTAGTAAAGTACGATTACGACGTTCGGACACACCGTTACATTGTGGTGTTCCAGGTGGCGTGAGTTGCGAAACTATTTCACATTGTTTCAAATGAAGACCAAACTCGTAACTCAAATATTCTTATCTACGATCATATTGTAGAAACTTTTATTTTCTTGTTACGATGATTCTCAACTTCACTCTGAAATTCTTTGAACTTTTCAAATGTTTCAGACTTGTGCTTCATTAAGTAGATATACGCATATCTGCTCAAATCATCTGTGAAGGTCAGAAAATAACGATACCCTGCCACGAGCATCAACACTCATTGGACCGCATACATCGGTATGTATTATTTCCAACAAGTTAGTAGCTCGTTCAATTGTTTCGGAGAACGGAGTTTTAGTCATCTTGCCCAAAAGGCATGGTTCGCAAGCATCAAATGATTCATAACCAAGTGATTCCAAAAATCCATCTTTATGGAGTTTCTTCATGCGCTTTACACCGATATGACTCAAACGGCAGTGCCACAAATAAGTTGCACTATCATTATTAACTTTGCATCTGTTGGCATCAACATTATGAATATGTGTATCACTATGATCAAGATTCAATAAACCATCACCATTGGGCGTATGACCATAGAAGGTTTTATTCATGTAAACAGAATAACAATTTATTCTCTATCTTAGATGAATAATCGTATCACAATAAACATGAGCTTATCATATTTATGCTCAACGCAAACACCAGATGACATTTATTTAGGTTTAACACTAATCTCGAAAATATAGGCAGTGTGTGATGATGATCATATCAATCTTGGAACTACTTCCAACACTCATCGTCACTTCCCCTTCGACTAGTCTCTGTTTATTCTGTAACTCCTGTTTCGAGTTACTAATCTTAGTAACCAAACAAGTATAAAATACTCAGGGGCTACTATAAACACTAGTCAGGCACACATCAAAACCTGTATATCAAATATCCCCTTGTTCAATTTGCCATCCTTCTTATCCACCAAATATTTAGGGCATTTCCGCTTCCAGTGACCATTTCCTTTGCAGTATAAGCACTCTGTTTCAGGCTTTGGTCCAGCTTTGGGCTTCTTCACGGGAGTGACAACTTGTTTCCCATTCTACTTGAAGTTTCCCTTTCTTTCCCTTTGCCCTTTTTCTTGAAACTAGTGGTCTTGTCAATCATCAACACTTGATGCTCTTTCTTGATTTCTACCTTCGTCGATTTCAACATCACGAAGAGCTCGGGAATCGTTTTCGTCATCCCTTGCATACTATTGTTCATCACGAAGTTCTAGTAACTTAGTGATGGTGACTAGAGAATTCTGTCAATCACTATCTTATCTGGAAGATTAACTCCCACTTGATTCAAGCGATTGAAGTACCCAGACAATCTGAGCACATGCTCACTAGTTGAGCGATTCTCCTCCATCTTTTAGCTATAGAACTTGTTGCAGACTTCATATCTCTCAACCCGGGTATTTGCTGGAAATATTAACTTCAACTCCTGGAACATCTCATATGGTCCATGACGTTCAAAACGTCTTTGAAGTCCTGATTCTAAGCCGTTTAAGCATGATGCACTAAACTATCAAGTAGTCATCATTTTGGGCTAGCCAAACGTTCATAATGTCTGCATCTGTTCCTGCAATAGGTTTTTCACCTAGCGATGCATCAAGGACATAATTCTTCTATGCAGCAATGAGGATAAACCTCTGATCACGGATCCAATCTGCATCATTGCTACTAACAGTTTCCAACACAATTTTCTCTAGGAACATATCAAAATAAACATATGAAAGCAACAATGCGAGCTATTGATCTACAACAAACATAGACAAGCAAAATACTATCAGGTACTAAGTTCATGATAAATTTAAGTTCAATTAATCATATTACTTAAGAACTCCCACTTAGATAAACATCTCTCTAGTCATCTAAGTGATCACGTGATCCAAATCAACTAAACCATGTCCGCATCACGTGAGATGGAGTAGTTTCAATGGTGAACATCACTATGTTGATCATATCTACTATATGATTCACGTTCGACCTTTCGGTCTCTGTGTTCCGAGGCCATATCTGTATATGCTAGGCTCGTCAAGTTTAACCTGAGTATTCCGCGTGTGCAACTGTTTTGCACCCGTATTTGAACGTAGAGCCTATCACACCCGATCATCACGTGGTGTCTCAGCACGAAGAACTTTGGCAACGGTGCATACTGAGGGAGAACACTTCTTGATAATTTAGTGAGAGATCATCTTAAAATGCTACCGTCAATCAAAGCAAGATAAGATGCATAAAGGATAAACATCACATACAATCAATATAAGTGATATGATATGGCCATCATCATCTTGTGCTTGTGATCTCCATCTCCGAAGCACCATCATGATCACCATCGTCACCGGCGCGACACCTTGATCTCCATCGTAGCATCGTTGTCGTTACGCCATCTATTGCTTCTACGACTATCGCTACAGCTTAGTGATAAAGTAAAGCAATTACAGGGCGTTTGCATTTCATACAATAAAGCGACAACCATATGGCTCCTACCAGTTGCCGATAACTTCGGTTACAAAACATGATCATCTCATACAATAAAATATAGCATCACGTCTTGACCATATCACATCACAACATGCCCTGCAAAAACAAGTTAGACGTCCTCTACTTTGTTGTTGCAAATTTTACGTGGCTGCTACGGGCTGAGCAAGAACCGTTCGTACATACGCATCAAAACCACAACGATAGTTCGTCAAGTTAGTGTTGTTTTAACCTTCGCAAGGACCGGGCGTAGCCACACTCGGTTCAACTAAAGTTGGAGAAACAGACACCCGCCAACCACCTGTGTGCAAAGCACGTTGGTAGAACCAGTCTCGCGTAAGCGTACACGTAATGTCGGTCTGGGCCGCTTCATCCAACAATACCGCCGAACCAAAGTATGACATGCTAGTAAGCAGTATGACTTGTATCACCCACAACTCACTTGTGTTCTACTCGTGCATATAACATCTACGCATAAAACCAGGCTCGGATACCACTGTTGGGGAACGTAGTAATTTCAAAAAAATTCCTACGCACACACAAGATCATGGTGATGCATAGCAACGAGAGGGGAGAGTGTTGTCCAGGTACCCTCGTAGAACAAAAGCGGAAGCGTTAGAACAACGCGGTTGATGTAGTCGTACGTCTTCACAATCCGACCGATCCAAGTACCGAACGTACGACACCTCCGAGTTCAGCACACGTTCAGCTCGATGACGATCCCCGGACTCCGATCCAGCAAGGTGTCGGGGATGAGTTCCGTCAGCATGATGGCATGGTGACGGTGATGATGTTCTACCGATGCAGGGCTTCGCCTAAGCACCGCTATGATATGACCGAGGTGGAATATGGTGGAGGGGGCACCGCACACGGCTAAGGAACGATCACAAAGATGAACTTGTGTGTTTAGATGTGCCCCCTGCCCATGTATATAAAGGATCAAGGGGGGAGGCGGCCGGCCAAGAGGAGGGCATGCCAAGGGGGGAGTCCTACTCCCACCGGGAGTAGGACTCCTCCTTTCCTTGTTGGAGTAGGAGAGAAGGAAAGAGGAGGAGAGGGAAAAGGAAAAGGGGGCTGCACCCCTTGTCCAATTCGGACCTGAGGGGGGGGGGGGAGGGCGCAGGCCTCCTTCCTTTTGGCCTCTCTCATCTATTCCCGTATAGCCCAATAAGGCCCATATACTCCCCGACGAATTCCCGTAACTCTCCGGTACTCTGAAAAATACCCGAATCACTCGGAACCTTTCCGAAGTCCGAATATAGTCGTCCAATATATTCATCTTTACGTCTCAACCATTTCAAGACTCCTCGTCATGTCCCCGATCTCATCCGGGACCCCGAACTCCTTCGGTACATCAAAACTCATAAACTCATAATAAAACTGTCATCGAAACCTTAAGCGTGCGGACCCTACGGGTTCGAGAACTATGTAGACATGACCGAGACACGTCTCCATTCAATAATCAATAGCGGAACCTGGATGCTCATATTGGCTCCCACATATTCTACGAAGATCTTTATCGGTCAAACCGCATAACAACATACATTTTTCCCTTTGTCATCAGCATGTTACTTGCCCGAGATTCGATCGTCGGTATCTCAATACCTAGTTCAATCTCGTTACCGGCAAGTCTCTTTACTCGTTCCGTAATGCATCATCCCGCAACTAACTCATTAGTCACATTGCTTGCAAGGCTTATAGTGATGTGCATTACCGAGTGGGCCCAGAGATACCTCTCCGACAATCGGAGTGACAAATCCTAATCTCGGAATACGCCAACTCAACATGTACCTTCGGACACACCTGTAGAGCTCCTTTATAATCACCCAGTTACGTTGTGACGTTTGGTAGCACACAAAGTGTTCCTCCGGTAAACGGGAGTTGCATAATCTCATAGTCATAGGAACATGTATAAGTCATGAAGAAAGCAATAGCAACATACTAAACAATCAAGTGCTAAGCTAACGGAATGGGTCAAGTCAATCAGATCATTCTCCTAATGATGTGATCCCGTTAATCAAATGACAACTCATGTCTATGGTTAGGAAACATAACCATCTTTGATTAACGAGCTAGTCAAGTAGAGGCATACTAGTGACACTATGTTTGTCTATGTATTCACACATGTATTATGTTTCCGGTTAATACAATTCTAGCATGAATAATAAACATTTATCACGAAATAAGGAAATAAATAATAACTTTATTATTGCCTCTATGGCATATTTCCTTCACCAGGCGGGTGCAGAGCGCAGGCTTCCTCTTCAGTGCGAGGGAGGCAAGCCACAGGCGCGGAGTCCCAAGGAATCAGCCAAAGGTTTCCATTCTGGTGCAACAAGACCAAGACCTCCAGGACGGTAGGACGGAGGTCATCACGACTAGAGGCTTTTCGTAGGCGAAGACTACTTTTGTCAGGATAGACTGTACTACTTGTCCCCTTTCAAATCCCACCATTGTGGAATCCCTTCCCGCTCATATTTGGGAAGAGGACCAAGGCCACTATATATAGGAATTAGCCACCACCATAGAAAGGGACCAAAAATCAGAACAAGGAGAGCACCACACCAGCTCATGATCACCTCACCTCCTAAGGCTTGTTCATCCTTTGTACTAGTTCATCCATAGCCCCTCGAGGCAATCCACCACACCACACTAGATTAGGGTATTACACCACAACGGTGGCCCGAACCAGTATAAATCTCTGTGTCTTTGTGTCTCTGTGAGCTTGACGCGCTAGGCTAGGGAGGATCGTGAGTAGGCAGGCTGGGCAGGTTGAGATATCCGCACGCACCCCAGAGTTCGAACCTCTCAAGGGTTGCCGGATCCCTAAATCTGACAATCATCTACGCATGGACCTGGCTCATGATGCCACTGTTGGAAACGTTGCATGTAAAACAAAAAAATTTACGCACATGCAACGATCTATCCATGGAGATAAATAGACGAGGGGAGAGTGTGTCTATGTACCCTTGTAGACCGTAAGCGGAAGTGTTTGACTATGCAGTTGATGTAGTCGAACTTCTTCTAGCTCTAACCGATCAAGTACCGAACGCACGACACCTCTGAGTTCTGCATATGTTTAGCTCGGTGATGCCCCTCGCCTTCTTGATCCAGCAAGATGTCAAGGTAGTAGATGAGTTCCATCAGCACGACGACGTGGTGACGGTGATGGTGAAGTGATTCATGAAGGGCTTCGCCTAAGCACTACGAAGATATGACCGAGGGTGTAAACTGTGGAGGAGGACGCCACACAAGCAGCGGAAATATTCATCGATAAGTAGAACCAATGCCATCTGCCTTAACCCTACAGGCATTCTGACTGGGAAGCATCCTAGCTCGCATGTTCTTCATCGAGGTATTCTTCATCATGTCCTGTCCTTTCATGCCTGGCCAATAAAATAACCAGTGGCAAGCCAATGAGTACTTTGAATGTACTCGCAAGCAACCCATGTTTTGGTCCAAGATGTAGCAATACATGACATAGGTAAATTTTTGCAGAAAGCTAGTTTTGAGTGCAATGACATGTTCAACAACTTGTAAGACATGCATCAGGAGAATTCAAGTAACCATGAGGACAGGTTACAGATATCAACGTAAATAGAGTGGGCACCAACCCAACTCAATCATGTCAAGTCCCTTGACTTGACCCAAGTAGTTCTCCCCAATTATCCAAACACACACACTGGTTTGTGAAGCTCTGGACGTAGGAGTCGCATTGGATGCCATGGATGGCCAGTAGGAGAGGAGTGGGGTTGAGAGAGGGGGGGAAATGGGCTGTCCAGAGAGAGAAAGTGGGGTTTTACCCATCCAATAATTGAGCTGTGGATTTTCCATTGTTACTGGAGGTGCAAGGGGACTAGGAGGGGCTGTGGTAAAAAGTGGAGCTCATGGAGATTAGTGGAGAGCCCCAAGCAGGGTTTTTAGTTAACATACAGAAGGTGTTTGATATGGTTTTGGGCAAGAAGATGAAATCCTCTTGTCATGAGGCTTGACAGGGTCAAATGGAATGATATAATAATAGGTTCCACCAAGGTTGAGTCCATTTGGGCAAAGTTGCCAATGCAACTTTTGTAAACCCTGGAAATTAGCAGAAATGAACTTGTGTAGATCTAGTTGAGCAAATCACTTCTCCTTGACGCACCACTTGGTGTAGTGGACTCATTTGGTCATGTGAATATGATCACCAAAGTTGGGGTCAAGGAGAGGAAGTTGGTAGTACAAAGTTGTTCAAATTAGATTCTGGCCAGAGAGGGTTTTGGGGCACTTCGATCAATATAACATTTTCTCCAACTTGTTCCATTTGGTCTAGATGAATGATTAGACCACTTGAGCATTTTCACAAGATTTGAGAGCATCTGGGCATGTTTGGCAATGTAAAGTTTCTCAAACTTCAAAATGGACAAAAATGATTTTGAGGGGATTTCATGGGGTTATACTATTCTCCATGACATGATACTTATCAAGATCATCCAACATGTCATATTTGACATGATAGAATTTTCTTGGAATTTTTGGAGAATATTTCCTTTGTAAATATTTCAAAAGCTTGAAATATCCAGAAAGGGTTTTTGAGGGATTTGACCAATATTTTGAACGTTACCATATGTTGAAACTCCTATATATGGACAATATATGTCCACTGAGTTTCCCTGATTATTGTCAAATATTTTTAAAACAATAAAATAATTTTTCCCTATTAAAGACCATTTGTGGCCTTAAGAAAAAGCTTTTAAATAAAATAGGAAAATAACTTTTAAAATTATATTTTTGTGGTTTATGGGAGTCCTACATCTAATAGGATTCAAATATACCTTTTGAATGATTTTTCACACCCCAAGTCAAGTACTTGTAGTGCAAACCTCAACTCAGGGGTTTTTGAAAAACTAATTTTTGAAAATACTATTTGGCCAAATTATTTTTGTAAGAAAATACTATGTTGTACTATACACATGGTATGATCATTGGGCAGAAGTTTTGGATCAAGGAAAGGAAGTATAGAAGGTGAAACTATGTTGATTTTTAAGAGCACTTGAAAACACAGAGAGAAAACCAACTCAAAAAAGTCAAATAATGCAAAAGCCATGAAAATCAGGGTGTGACAGACCTACCCTCCTTACAAGAATCTCGTCCCCGAGATACCCAAACTAGGCGTGGAAAGGAATACAGAAACTTGGATCTGGGGTAGTCTTCAAGTCCTCATGTTGCTTCTGCTTCCGTGTAGTGCTCCATTGAGCTTGAAGTACTTGATGGTGTGGCTTCGTGTATGACGCTCTTCTTGATCCAGGTTGCTAATGGGTAGCTCGCGGTAGGGTAGGTTGGGATAGGGGTCGATGGCTCGGTGGTTAATGCCCTCGTAGAGATCGGGCAAGTTAGGAAGTTGGAAACACTTCCGGGGTTGTGATGCATGGAAAGCATTGCGCACATCAGGTAATTCAGGTGGCAACTCCAGCTGGTAACTGTCTTCTCTTCGTCACGTAGTGATCTCAGAGGGGGTTGTTAAATCTTGGAGTGATCTCAAAGGGGGCCGATGAATCTTGATGTGGGTCTCCTTGTCATGGAAATGCTTGGTTCCTTAGAGAGGAGTGGCTTGCAGATACACATGGTCTTTGACGCGGAAGTATACTTCTTGAAGATGGTGGTTGTTCTTCCTCCTTGGCATGGCGGTCTTCAAATGTTCCTGGACTAGCTGAACGGCTCTTCTTCCGTCTTCGAGTGGACAAGTAGGTCACCAAATGATGATGACAACTATCTTGTCTAAGCACTCCATGAAGACTTTGTTCACAAGGTACATAAAGTAGGCTGGGGAATTAGTGGTGGTCTTGTTCAGTGTGGGCCAAGGTGCTTCTAGATCTAGTGTCAAGGCCCTAAGGTCCTGATCTGACCATGTTTAAGCTTGGTAGGGCTTAAGGGTTTCAAGGATTCTAGTGTGCGAGTGAACATTTATCATCTTATCTTTAAGCACGGTTTCTGAGATGCCAATAGTCTATCTAGTCCTTTAAACAAATCACATCATATCACCGATAGCATCATTTTGCATAGGTCAACTCCAATCATCGCTCATGTGATTCATATCCTCATGGCTCCCGAGAGGATGTCTAACAAAATCATATATGTCTACAATCCCCAAACTCATATGCATGTCTACCCCTAACAATCCATGGGTAGAACATACAAGCTGCTAAGCTTGAACGTGACAATCCAAGTGCTCATCCTGTTCTTCCAAGGTCTAAGATAAAGCACCTCTATCCTAAGGAAACACGTTGTATGCCACTCCAAAATCTTGTTTCCTTCCTATGAATCAACTCCAACAACCCATTAACTACACCAATCATTACATGATCCAGTAGTTCTTCAAATCCAATCTCTATGGTGTTCCACACGATCTTCTAATATCCTATAATCCACAAATACTGGGAAGGCTACCTTACTATAGTCAGTCCACCAATTTCCATTATCATGGTCAAGTAGACTCCAAGGTCAAGTTTATATAGAACCCTAAATCAACTCTGACAATTAATCCAATCTCCTAGTTTATCGCCACCGAGAAACATGGTATCATAATTGAGATCATCAGTATAAATCCAATTTAATCCGAACCATGTAGACTTACTCAGCATCTAGACTCCATTAGGTTCACCTATTTAATCCAAATCTCATGTCCAACGAGAATTTCTACACTTTTCCCTCAAGTCATTATCGTAATATCAACTATCACCTATCAATATCCCCTGCTTAAGACAAATCCAAATACTTCCAAGAATTCCAGCTTGCGATCATAATTGTCATATAAATCCAATTTACTCAGGGGTAACGAAAGCTATGCTACTCTATAATCATGATCCCACCAAGTTCATCTACCAACATGAAAGCCTCATAATCCACCAAAAGTATCAGATAATTCCTCAAGGTCACTAACACAAACTCATCAAGTCATTAGCCATCTATTCCTATATCCTCAAACTGGTCTTCCCTATGGCATCGTCAGTTTGGTGCTATCTCAGGATGATAATGTGCTAGTTCACTATGTCCACTAGTCCCATGATGGACCCATGGTTGTGAAAGGTTATGGAGGCTTAACTGATGCTTTTGCAATTCTGTGGGTTAAGCACATGGCTAAGGATTTGAGCTGGGGTATCTTGTGGAGTCTCCAAGGGTCTAGGAATGGGTCTCTAATCTCGAGGGGCAACCATAACTCTAAGGGGCTGCACTTGGTCGAGGAGGTTGTAGCAAAAGTCTTCAGTGCTGGTTGGTTGCCAAAGTAGAATCCTTGGTGTATCTTGTCTTGCTAGCCTTAAGTTGAGGAGAGAGATGGAGAGGTAGCATAGAGGAGGGGAATGCCAAAAAGGGGGTTCTATAGTGCAAGTGCAAA
Source organism: Triticum timopheevii (assembly GCA_963921465.1). Lineage (NCBI taxonomy): Eukaryota > Viridiplantae > Streptophyta > Magnoliopsida > Poales > Poaceae > Triticum > Triticum timopheevii. The sequence goes on along the minus strand of OY997262.1, from coordinate 244,229,216 downwards.
CAAACTGGTGCAAAAAGGGCCAAACAAAAGAAACAAGGTAAGGAAGGTGATATAGTCGCATACTTGTCGCCTAGGGCAAAAGTGTGACCTATATCAAAACACAAACAAATAAAAAACAAGAAACACACAATCATGGTTCTATTCGAACTATCATACGGACTCGACTGCGCATAGGGGGTACACGACTCATCCTACCCTAGGGGTTCTCGGACTCAGTAGTCGTGCCTTGTGCCTCGTGCAGTCTCCTGAGTTTCCCTCAGGTGTTGCTATGTCTCTTGTTTGATGAAATGACCTGGGTTGAGCCTGAAGAATCTTCGACAACTTCTCGCCTGATGAGGTGATGGGGTGATGGTGGCTCCTCGTGGCTATCTTTGACTTGGTATTCTCTTGTCTTCTTAATCATGATGATCGCTTTTGCTTTCTAAGGCGTCGATGGTACCAGGTTTGTAATCCTTTATGCAAGGACATTAACAAGGCATTGTAGAGGTCCAACATGTTGGTTACGTTGATGACAACATCGACACCAAGAGCGAGGTATGAAGAGAACCGTTTTCCTGCTCACTATAGTGAGGCCGGCCAAATGGCGAGGTTCTCATCCATTGGTGGTTGCCGATACAACAACGGTAAGGACATGATTGCTCTATTAGCGATGTCTATCATGGTATTGCATATCTTACACCCTGATTGTCATATGACAAGGTTGCATCATCCTAGGGGCAAATTCAAAGGTGTCACCATCCTCTCGGTCTTCATGTCCTCATTCTTCAAAGGCGTGTCTTCTGTTGGCATTGTCTTGTTGTGGTGTCGCCAATCTTGGGTTCAGAAGAGGTGGGTGAGTGTTTGGCAAGGTGTCTTCCTTCTAGATTATCCACGAGGATTACAAGGAATCCCGTGGTCAGGGGCATAAGGATTCTAGCGACCATTAAATTTTGAAGGGGAAGAGGAAAGTATATCTTAGTTTTCGAAAAACTCAGAAGGGGAAGAGAAGTATAGATAGTTTTGAAAACTAGTAGTAGTTTTGGAAATAGTTTTACCCTAACTAACGACCATGCTAACTAAGGCTTCCTACAGTCAGGATGGCTCTGATACCAGCTCTATGGGGACCCCGACTCATAAGTCGAGATCACCGAATGCACGTGTACAGTGATCCCAGAGATCAATGCTCACTGAACACACAGAAGCTGAATAACAAGAGTCTTACATCCATACATACCGTCTTACACAAATTATGACCACTGTGGTCAAGTCTTACATTGATAAAGCCTTAAGGGCTGAACATCAAATGAAACACAAGCAGCGGAAAGCTTCGTCGATAAGTAGAACCCATGCCATCTGCCTTAACCCTACAGGCATTCTGACTGGGAAGCGTCCTAGCTCGCATGTTCGTCACCGAGGTATTCTTCATCATGTCCTGTCCTTTCATGTCTAGCCAATAAAATAACCAGTGGCAAGCCAATGAGTACTTTGAATGTACTCGCAAGCAACCCATGTTTTGGTCCAAGATGTAGCAATACATGACATAGGTAAATTTTTGCAGAAAGCTAGTTTTGAGTGCAATGACATGTTCAACAACTTGTAAGACATGCATCAGGAGAATTCAAGTAACCATGAGGACAGGTTACAGATATCAACGTAAATAGAGTGGGCACCAACCCAACTCAATCATGTCAAGTCCCTTGACTTGACCCAAGTAGTTCTCCCCAATTATCAAAACACACACACTGGTTTGTGAAGCTCTGGACGTAGTTTAAGCAGCACCGCCCAATTGTCCTTGACCTTGGACACGGCTATTCGAATAGTTTTACACTCTGGAGAGGCTGCACACTTTACCCACAAGATCCGGGGAACTTCCGTGTCATCCACGACCTGCGATACCTCAAGTACCCGGGGTAAGCACCCGATCACTATCTTTCCCTAGGCGACACTAACAAGGAGTCCACTCGTTGTTCCGTATCCTCACGATGTACATCATACGAGACTCACTCGAGATCATAACATCCGAGAGGGGACACAACGGTGTATCCGGTGCCCTTTGAAAACAGTCATGGCCGCCCTACCTGGCACGACCCCGTCCCGAGAGAGAGCACCAACTCTCCCCCGTCACTAGTAATGCAGGCTCCAAGCTAGTATCGGCCTAGGTAATCAATAATGCCCTTTCCCATACAAGGGTAGAGTGGTTGTGCATGTAAGGTTGGGACAGTCGACAAATCTTAAATCTAATCCGTTTTCGAAAACAACACACACACTTGCTCGGTACACCACTTCGTCATCAAGTGGTTACCCATCTCATCATATCCCTCGGGCATAAGTGGCACCCGACGGGGTTTTCAAAAAGTCTTTTGAAAATACTGTGTCTCCTTCATCATGCATATACCCGTCCATTTTTGCGTAGCATCTACTTTAGCATCCTATCTACTCCCACCGGCATAACCCTCATAAGAAGGTAGGGTCATGCACAATGCAAGTATCAACGAGGAAGTAACGGTGGAAAACCACCCCATGTGGTCATCACAGTACCATGTTTCCGATGCAAGCAATAAAGTGCTATATGACATGCATAAAAAGGGTTTCATAGACATGGTCAAAGGGCTGCTTGCCTATTTTAACAAGGTCTTCGAGGTCTTCAAATATCTCTGGTCCGGCTCCAAGTATTTCGTCTATTTCGTCAACTATCGTTTAAAGCAACCATAATAAGCAACACAACAAGGCAGAAAATAAAAGTGCTCTAAAAATGTGAGTTGGACTTTTCTATGATACCTCTGGTCATATGAGGAATGACCAAGGTGATTTCATTGGAAGTGGATCAATGGATATTTCTAAACATTTCGATATGATGGAATCAAGGGATTTGTGGATTTGCAAGAAGTGTACAGATATCTATTTTTGAAAAATGAGCAAAGGCACCCATTTAACGAACCATGATTTTAGAAGCATCCAGGAGTTGGTTTCACTGGATTTGGAGTTCAAATGATTTTACTATGAATTTGCAAAGTTGGCTATATATGAAGAAATACACCATTATTTGAGGTGATAGAGAAAAAATTAGTAAAAATGTTCAAAAACTAATTTCTGAACTTATAGACATCTAGGATTTTGAATCATGGAATTTGGATCAAAAATGGGCTCTCTGTGATTTTTCTAAAGTTCATTACAGAAATGGAAAAACAAGATTTGATAAATGTTTGTGAAGAAAAAGTATCTGGAAAAATGTGCATGTTGCACCAACAGGTAGACCATGATTTATAGAGTCACTAGAAATTTGAATCATTAAATTTGGAGTCCATCTGAATTCTCTAGAGATTTTACAATATTTATAAAAAGAGAAAAAGGAAGAAAAGATGTCAACCTTATAAAGCGCATTAGGCGAAGCCCAGCTAAACAGCGCCTACTGGGCTCGGCTTAGTAGCTAAGCTACACGAGGGAAGAGGTGACGCCGAAGGCGCACTACAGGAGAGCGCCACCCAGCGGGGCAAGCGGATCGGCTAGAAGCCGTTTCCACTTAACCCGACATGTGGGCCGGCTCGGTCACCTCTGCCGCTGACGGGCGGGCCCCCTGCCAGCTGGCGGGGTGGTCGTCCCCTACCTCGCGCCTGAGATGAGGCCGAGCGCGCGCCGGCGCTTATCCCCGGCGATTCCGGCCATCCCCGGTGGCATTCGATGCACCGACGTACTCGGGACGCCGAGACGCGTCCATCAAGGGGCTTCGCACGGGCTAGGAGGATCAGGGGCGACGGCGGCCTTGGAGCCGGCGGGCGGCGTTGGGAGTGGATGGGCGCGACGCCGTGGGCACAAGGGCAGGGGGATAAGGATCGGGAGGGCTCCGCTGGCCTGAAGCGCTTCTCCTAGTGGTCGAAGGAGAGGAGGGGAGGCTCTGGTTTGCCAGAGCCAGGCGGAGGCAGACGGCGACCATGGCGGCCGTGGAGAGGGAAAGATAGCATCGGAGGGAGAAGGATGTTGTCTGGGAGGTGCGAGGGATAGAGGGAGGTCTTGGAGAGGCCAGAGAAGAGGCCGGGAGTAGCTTATATGGGCGTGGCCGCGGTACACCGTGGGCAGCGTGCGCGGACGCGCTCGGGTGAGCTTGCAGAGGGGAGGGGAGAGAGGTTCTAGAGGGGCCGGCAGCGTGCCGTGTCCCGGACGCCGAGGACACCTCGGGAGACATCACCCCAACGCCCAAGACTGTCATATGCCCTTGGCATGGGTGAGCTACAGTGCGAGAGAGCACTGTAGCATGCTCCAGAGCGCGAGCTCTGCAGGCATTGGCATTGTTTATGCGCCATGAGCATGTCCTTTTGCGTCTGGGGGTTTTGGGGGTGAGTAAACAATGTAGGAGTGGCATTGGATGCCATGGATGGCCAGTAGGAGAGGAGTGGGGTTGAGAGAGAGGGGGAAATGGGCTATCTAGAGAGAGAAAGTGGGGTTTTACCCATCCAATAATTGAGCTGTGGATTTGCCATTGTTACTGGAGGTGCAAGGGGACTAGGAGGGGCTGTGGTAAAAAGTGGAGCTCATGGAGATTAGTGGAAGAGCCCCAAACAGGGTTTTTAGTTAACATACAGAAGGTGTTTGATATGGTTTTGGGCAAGAAGATGAACTCCTCTTGTCATGAGGCTTGATAGGGTCAAATGGAATGAGATAATAATAGGTTCCACCAAGGTTGAGTCCATTTGGGCAAAGTTGCCAATGCAACTTTTGTAAACCCTGGAAATTAGCAGAAATGAACTTGTGTAGATCTAGTTGAGCAAATCACTTCTCCTTGACGCACCACTTGGTGTAGTGGACTCATTTGGTCATGTGAATATGATCACCAAAGTTGGGGTCAAGGAGAGGAAGTTGGTAGTACAAAGTTGTTCAAATTAGATTCTGGCCAGAGAGGGTTTTGGGGCACTTCGATCAATATAACATTTTCTCCAACTTGTGCCATTTGGTCTAGATGAATGATTAGACCACTTGAGCATGTTCACAAGATTTGAGAGCATCTGGGCATGTTTGGAAATGTAAAGTTTCTCAAACTTCAAAATGGACAGAAATGGTTTTGAGGGGATTTCATGGGGTTATACTATTCTCCATGACATGATACTTATCAAGATCATCCAACATGTCATATTTGACATGATAGAATTTTCTTGGAATTTTTGGAGAATACTTCCTTTGTAAATATTTCAAAAGCTTGGAATATCCAGAAAGGGTTTTTGAGGGATTTGACCAATATTTTGAACGTTACCATATGTTGATACTCCTATATATGGACAATATATGTCCACTGAGTTTCCCTGATTTTTGTCAAATATTTTTAAAACAACAAAATAATTTTTCCCTATTAAAGGCCATTTCTGGCCTTAAGAAAAAGCTTTTAAATAAAATAGAAAATAACTTTTAAAATTATATTTTTGTGGTTTATGGGAGTCCTACATCTAATAGGATTCAAATATACCTTTCGAATGATTTTTCACACCCCAAGTCAAGTACTTGTAGTGCAAACCTCAACTCAGGGGTTTTTGAAAAACTAATTTTTGAAAATACTATTTGGCCAAATTATTTTTGTAAGAAAATACTATGTTGTACTATACACATGGTATGATCATTGGGCAGAAGTTTTGGATCAAGGAAAGAAAGTATAGAAGGTGAAGCTATGTTGACTTTTAAGAGCACTTGAAAACACAGAGAGAAAACCAACTCAAAAAAAGTCAAATAATGCAAAAGTTTTTGTCAAACCACATTTTATCATGATTTATCATCTTAAGTGTTGTGCCATAAAAATCAGGGTGTGAAATTACCCTCCAGAACACTTCTGGTGTCCGAATACCGTCGTCCTATATATCAATTTTTACCTCTCGGCCATTTCGAAACTCCTCGTCATGTAAGTGATCTCATCTCAGACTCCAAACAACATTCGGACACCAAATCACATAACTCATATAATACTATATCGTCATTGAACGTTAAGCGTGCGGACCCTATGGGTTCGAGAACTATTAGACATGACCGAGACACCTCTCCGGTCAATAACCAATAGTGGAACTTGGATGCCCATATTGGCTCCTACATATTCTACGAAGATTATTATCGGTCGAACCGTTATGACAACATACATTATTTCCTTTGTCCATCGGTATGTTACTTGCCCGAGATTCGACCGTCGGCATCCACATACCTAGTTCAATCCCATTACCGCCATGTCTCTTTACTCGTTCCGTAATACATCACCTTTGTAACTAACTCATTAGTCACTTTGCTTGCAAGGCTTCTTATGATGTGCATTACCGAGAGGGCCCAGAGATACTGAGATACCTCTTCGATACTCAGAGTGACAAATCCTAATCTCGATCTATGACAACCCAACAAACACCTTCGGAGATACCTGTAGAGCATCTTTATAATGACCTAGTTACGTTGTGACATTTGATAGCACACAAGGTATTCCTCCGGTATCCGGGAGTTGCATAATCTCATAGTCAAAGGAATATGTATTTGACATGAAGAAAGCAATAGCAATAAAACTGAACGATAAATATGCTAAGCTAACGGATGGGTCTTGTCCATCACATCATTCTCCTAATGGCATGATCCCATTCATCAAATGACAACACATGTCTATGGTTTGGAAACTTAACCATCTTTGATTAACGAGCTAGTCTACTAGAGGCTTACTAGGGACACAGTGTTTTGTCCATGTATCCACACATGTATCAAGTTTCCGGTTAATACAATTCTAGCATGAATAATAAACATTTATCATGATATAACGAAATATAAAGTAACAACTGTATTATTGCCTCTAGGGCATATTTCCTTCACGGTATGTGTAGGTAACTAGCTAGCAAGTGGATCAATAGCGAGTCGCTGTCGCCGACCATTGTTGTGGTTATTTATAGCTAGCAGCTGGCTAGGGGATTGGGGTTTTACAATTCACCCCTACGGAGCGCAGGAAGCCTTTGCTGGAGCGCGGGAAGACTAAGTGGAGCACACAACCCGACAACCGTATGTGGTTTCACGTGTTATCGCACACATGTTACCATAAGGAAATGTATGTGTAAATTAATAATCATCGCACAGGAGTACTCGCACACGCATCATGTGCAATACTCCTAGCCATCGCAAGCAACTAGTTGGCATTTTTCAAAGGTTTTTCTACACACAGAATCACACAAGAATTAACTACCGTCTGTGTTATATTTTCTCATCGCAAAGAGATCTTTCGAGTGGGTTGTTTGCGATGTATCACACACATCTTGTTTACACAAATCGTTTGTGTTCTTTTGGCTCATCGCACACAGTTCATCTATGTGGACTGTATGCCACATATCATACACATCTTATTAAGTTGAACCGTTTTTGTTGTGTTGCCTAATCAAAAACAGTTCATCCGAGTGAATTGTATGCCGTGTATCGCAAACACCTTGGTCTCGCTGACTGTTTCTATTGTGTTCCCTAATCTCAAATAGTTCAACTAAATGAAATGTATGCTCGCACACACCTTGAGATGGCTGCCCATTTCTGTTGTTCTAGCTCATCACAAACAGTTCTTCTAGATTAACCATATGCCACGCATCCACACGCAACTATAATATGAATTGTGTTTGATGTCTCCGTCATCACAAATGTTTTATATCTTTTTTGATGGTTTTTTACAACACCGTTTGTGATTAATGCATCACACACAGTTTCGTCGAAGGGTCTCTGATTGTAGTGTCGCGTTTGGACCATCCTGCAGTAGTGCAAGGAGGTGCCCCAGTATCATATCACCACCACTATTATCATCATTTCCTATCTTAGTTCGATCCTTAGTTATTTCATGATTTATAAGAATAAAATTTATAGTTTGATCTATTTTCGAGTGCTTGCTTAGTGATCTCTCTATCTATCTACGTAATTGTGTGCGAGTTATATAATAAAGAGTAGTTCTAGTTTTGCTTTGCAAGTTTCACATGAAGAGGGAGATTGCCGTAGCTGGAATTCTGGACCGGAAAGAGCCATATCGTAGACACTTATTTTGCACAATTCCAAATGACCTAAAATTTGATGGAGAATTATTTTGGAGTATATAAAAAATATTGGCGAAAGAATCAACAGAAGGGGCCCCACCCAGCAGCCACAAGCCTGGGGGGCGTCCCCCTGGACTTGTGGGGGGGCCTGGCAGGCCTCTGAGGCTCATCTTCTGCTATAAGGTGCCATTTGACCCCCCAAAAAAGGAAGGTTCCGGGATGAAGCGCCGCTGTCTTGAAGCGAAACATGGGTAGGAGCACTTTTGCTCTCTCGCGGAGAGATTCCGGTGATGAAACTTTCCTCCGAGAGGGGAAAATCGAAGCCGTCGTCATCACTAATGATCCTCTCATCATGGGAGGACCAATGTTCATCAACATCTTCACCAGCACCATCTCATCTCAAATCCTAGTTCATCTCTTGTATTCAATCTTTGTCTCAAAACCTCAGATTGGTACCTATGGGTTGCTAGTAGTGTTGATTACATCTTCTAGTTCATGCTAGTTGGTTTATTTGGTGGAAGATTATATGTTCAGATCCTTAATGATATTCAATACCCCTTTGATCTTGAGCATAAATATGATTTGCGAGTAGTTACTTTTGTTCTTGAGGACATGGGAGAGGTCCACTTATAAGTAATCATGTGAATTTGGTATTCCTTTTGATGATATTTATGTTGTTGTTTCCCTTAGTGGTGTCGTGGGAACGTCGACTTCATGACACTTCACCATACTTGGGCCTAAGAGAAGGTACTATGGAGTAGTAATTAGATGATGGGTTGCTAGAGTGACAGAAGCTTAAACCCTAGTTTATGCGCTATTCCGTAAGGGGCTAATTTGGATCCATATGTTTCATGCTATGGTTAGATTTATCTTAAATCTTCTTTCGTAGTTACAGATGCTTGCGAGAGGGGGTAATCATAAGTGGGAGGCTTGTTCAAGTAAGAAAAACACCCCGGCACTGGTCCACCCACATATCAAAATTTCAAAGTAATGAACACAAATCAAACAAACATGATTAAAGTGACTAGATGAATTCCCATGTGTCCTCAAGAATGCTTTGCTTGCTATAAGAGAAAGTTCTAGCCTCTCCTTATCTATAAAAAGGGTTGGGCTACCTTGCTACACCTTTTTTACAATTGCTACTTGTTGCTTGTTACAAATTACCTTGCTATCAAACTATCTGTTACCGATAATTTCAATGCTTGTAGAAAATACCTTGCTGAAAACCGTTTGTCATTTCCTTCTGCTCCTCGTTGTGTTCGACACTATTACTTCTCAAAAGAACTATGATTCATCCCCTATACTTGTGGGTCATAAATAGTATATTCTCATGACTAGCATTGTTCTGAATTAGGAAAGGAGGACTGGGACAAGCACCAGACATTTCTTTGCTTGGGGTCTCATTGGGGACAAGCACCTGAATCTTGCTCATTCACTACGTAGACTTGCTCATTGACATAAATTGAGCTCCCAGAAAGAGGAGTTTTGTGCAAAATGTTGACATGCTAAAAATCTATCTCATTTGGCTCACTAACTTCTGCGGGATCAACAACACACCATGGTTCCAGGAATGGCAATGATGGAATCTGATTTGGCTCAGAGATGGTACCTAGGATCTCAATAAGAGTGTTAACAACAAATTGAGTGCTATCACTTGTTTGACTAAAAGAAATATATTGATCAAGTGTGTTATCAGAATGAATACCGTTATTCCTAGCTGAATTTGCTTCATCAATTTCAGAAAAATACCATTATTCACAACTGAAAGCGCTTGCTCAATTTCTTGTACTTGATGAGGAACTGACACTTGCTTTGGAACTACAGTTGGAATTTATACTTGGATGTCCTTTCTGGTGTGGCTTAAGGTAACATCAGGACCAGGATTGACTACTACATGATCTTGGAATAAAGAACCCCTATTTGGCTCACTTTTTATCTGGACTGGGCGGGTGTCGGTGTTTATTGGTTCACTGAGACTATTCCTGTTGCTGGCTGCTGAAAGAATAACAATGGGATCGTGGTTCAAGTGCCAGCAATGTTGACTTGGCTGTAAACACACGAGAGTTGCTTTGAGGTTAGAAAACATATTCTGCACATGATGTTCATTGATACGTCTCCAACGTATCTATACTTTATGAAGTATTCATGCCATGTTTGTAACAATTTTATATGGTTTTGGTCTGATTTGAATGGAACTAACCTGGACTGACATTGTTTTCAGCAGAACTACCGTGGTGTTGTTTTTTGTGTAGAAATAGAAGTTCTCGGAATGGGATAAAAATTTACAGTGATTTTTGTGGAACAAAAGAGACCCCCGAAGCTTCGAGGAAGGACCAAAAGCCTCACGAGGAAGCGACAAGCCTGGGGGGTGCGCCCTCCCCCCTAGGGCGTGCCAGGCAGGCTTGTTGCTCCCTCGTGGCCCCCCTTGATGTGAAACCAACGCCAAAAATTCCTATAAATACCAAAAACTCTAAAAAGAAACCTAGAACTTCTGCTCTGCTGCCGCAAGCCTCTGTACCAAAGCGATCTCATTTGTAGCCCTGTTTCGGCACCCTGCCGGAGGGGGAAATCATCACCGGAGGCCATCTTCATCATCCAGGCGGTCTCCATGATGAGGAGGAAGTAGTTCACCCTCGGGGTAAGGGTATGTACCGGTAGCTATGTGTTTGATTTATCTCTCTCTCTCTCATGGTCTTGATTTGGGATGATCTTGTACTGTGAGCTATGTTAATATAGTTGGATCATATTGTGTTTCTCCCTCTCTATCTTGTTGTGATGAATTGAGTTTTACCTTTGAGGTTTCACTATTATCTGATTGAATACTTTTTTGGATTTGAGAACACCGAAGGTATGTCTTGCGTGTGGATACCCGTGGAGACAATGGGGTGTTCTATTGATTCACTTGATATATGTTTTGGCAATCAAGTTGCGGATTCCCGCGGTGACATTGGAGTAATCTAGGAATAGAGGTTGATGCACGTTTTCGTCCTACTTTCACTGGTAGAAACTTTGGGGCACTCTTTGAAGTTCTTTGTGTTGGATTGAATGTGTATCATATGGTGTTATTTTAATACGAACTCTAGGGATGTTTGTGACACTTGTAGGGATGGCTCAATAGATTGACCAGAAAAGATAACATTGAGTTGTTTTCATACCCTACAACAATTTCAACTCGTGTTCTCTGCTAGATACAAACTTTGGAGTGATTCTTTGTCGCACATTGAGGGATTGTTATATGATTTAATTATGTTAGCACCATTGAGAGATTGCACTAGTGAAAGTATGAACCCTAGGCCTTGTTTCTAAGCATTGCAATATTGTTTGTCCTCCATTTTGATACTTGCTACCTTGTTATTTTTTCATTTTCAGATTACAAAAACCTATATCTATCCATACTACACTTGTATCACCATCTCTTCGCAAAACTAGAGCACCTATACAAATTTTCATTGTATTGGATGTGTTGGGGACACAAGAGATTTCTTGTATTTGATTGCAGGGTGTTTGAGAGAGACCATCTTCATTCTACACCTCCCACAGATTGATAAACCTTAGGTCATCCACTTGAGGGAAAATTGATACTGTCCTACAAAACTCTGCGCTTGGAGTCCCAACACGAGTCTACAAGAATAAGTTGTGTAGTAGATATCATTTATAAAGCTTCTTCCAAATTTCATCATGCTTTGCAACAACTTGAGATATTGTATTCATAACCTATTAGTTTGACCAACAGAAAAGATACATGTGTATTAGTTGTGCTGTGAAACTGAAGTGACAAGACTAAAATCTATTACTAGGCAAATGAAAGCACAAAAACATACTTCTGCATTATTGTTCGAAGTAGATGCAACATTTGAGATGTCATTGTAGTTTGGAATGCCATTTTCCTCATTATGATAAGACCGTGGGGGCTTTGGACCACTTTTCCTTAGCCAATATGATTGCACGAGCATTGTAAGGTGTCCTATAGATGTCTCTCAGCTGAGCAAGAAAAAATAAAGTCAACAATGTGTTCTGGATGTTCTTAAACAGATCATGAAACCAAAAAATGCCATTCAAAATTATTAACAATGAAAATATTTGCTCCTTCTTGTTTGGGACTATAACTACAAGACTTTTGCTCTCTTAAACAATATACAAAGAATAAAAATGGATAGAACAAGCTTACTAGTAAGAATCCCAATGCAAACGGCTTCTTGGATGTTGTGTTCAAGTCCAATGTAGCTAGATAATCAAGGTCTTCATTCTGAACATGGGCCATTCTAGGGACTCCATAATTGATGTTTCGTTGTTTAGAAGCTTGTGTGAAGTCTACGATGTCCTAGATAAACAATCTAGGAATGTTGGGAATCATAAGAGAAGATGAAAGAGTGAATCAGTGACTATATGGAAAGAATGCAGAACTTAACACTACATTGAAAATGAAAAGGAGGGAAAATTAGAAAAACTTATAGCAGCTAAAGGTAAGCATCCACCAACATAGATTGATTTTTTCAAAGGAATTGCAGTTCTATTGAAGATATTGGAGATGAAGTTATCAATTTCCTTTTTCAAGTGATCAACACAAAGCTGAGACAAATCAAAGGTCTTCAGCTTGGTAATGTCATGAAGCCCATACATAATTTTCCAATTTGCATAATTTCGAGAGGTTGGGCAGAAAATAGAACTTATGAACAGAAACATGAAGCTCCGGATGAAACCTCCCCCGGTCTCGTCATTCTTCATCATAATGACAATGTTATCCACTGGAATGTTCTTCTGGACATTATCAAGATACCGAGACCTAAGTTGGAAGACTCTAGCCACAACAACTTGATCTATGTTGTCCAGAGGAAAAGGCACATAACTGGAATGAATACCATAAACTTGAATTATCATCCATCTTCTCAGATGAATTATCTTTTGACCCTTTCTGAAAACTCCAGTTCCATTACAGTTAAGTGGTTCCCAACCCATTGCAGAACTGGAATTGGAATCATTAAGTGAGGATGAATATTCAGGAGATTATCAAGTTCATATTTGGAAACATACGACTTTTGCTTGTGACTTAAATCAGCAACTGCCTTATGCCACCTAATGGTAGAGAATCTGTGCTTGATAGTACCCACATGGTATTTGTAAAGTCTAGGCATTTTGACAGTTGAGGGATGATACGTCTCCAATGTATCTACTTTTCCAAACACTTTTGCCCTTGTTCTGGACTCTAACTTGCATGATATGAATGAAACTAACCCGGACTGATGCTGTTTTCAGCAGAACTACCATGGTGTTGCTTATTGTGCAGAAAACAAAAGTTCTCGGAATGACCTGAAAATCTACGGAGATAACTTTTGGAAAATATAAAAATACTGGCAAAAGAATCAAGGCCAGGGGGCCCACACCCTGTCCATGAGGGTGGGGGCGCGCCCCCTCCCCCTGGGCGTGCCCCCCTGTCTCATGGGCCCCCTGATGCTCCACCGACCTCAACTCCAACTCTATATATTCTGTTTCACGGAGAAAAAATCAGAGAGAAAGTTTCATCGCGTTTTACGATACGGAGCCGCCGCCAAGCCCTAATCTCTCTCGGGAGGGCTGATCTAGAGTCCGTTCAGGGCTCTGGAGAGGGGGATTCGTCGCCGTCATCATCATCAACCATCCTCCATCACCAATTTCATGATGCTCACCGCCGTCATGAGTAATTCCATTGTAGGCTTGCTAGACGGTGATGGGTTGGATGAGATTTACCATGTAATCAAGTTATTTTTGTTAGGGTTTGATCCCTAGTATCCACTATGTTTTGAGATTGATGTTGCTATGACTTTGCTATGCTTAATGCTTGTCACTAGGGCCCGAGTGCCATGATTTCAGATCTGAACCTATTATGTTTACATGAATATATGTGACTTCTTGATCCTATCTTGCAAGTCTATAGTCTCCTATTATGTGTTATGATCCAACAACCCCGAAGTGACAATAATCGGGATACTTCTTGGTGATGATCGTAGTTTGAGGAGTTCATGTATTCACTATGTGTTAATGCTTTGGTCCAATACTCTATTAAAAGGAGGCATTAATATCCCTTAGTTTCCACTAGGACCCCGCTGCCACGGGAGGGTAGGACAAAAGATGTCATGCAAGTTCTTTTCCATAAGCACGTATGACTATATTCGGAATACATGCCTACATTACATTGATGAACTGGAGCTAGTTCTATGTCACCCTATGTTATAACTATTACATGATGAATTGCATCCGACATAATTATCCATCACTGATCCAATGCCTACGAGCTTTTCACATATTGTGCTTTGCTTATTTACTTTTCCATTGCTACTGTTACAATTACTACAAAACTGCTATCGTTACTTTTGCCACTGTTACCATTACTGTCATACTACTTTGCTACTAAATACTTTGCTGCAGATACTAAGTTATCCAGGTGTGGTTGAGTTGACAACTCAACTGCTAATACTTGAGAATATTCTTTGGCTCCCTTTGTGTTGAATCAATAAATTTGGATTGAATACTCTACCCTCGAAAACAGTTGCGTTCCCCTATACTTGTGGGTTATCAAGACTATTTTCTGGCACCGTTGCCGGGGAGCATAGATCTATTCTTTATGTCACTTGGGATTTATATCTGCTGATCACTATGAGGAACTTGAAAGACGAAAGAACAAAGATTTTTTCCTCAACTACGTGGGGAGGTAAGGAACTGCCATCTAGCTCTGCACTAGATTCTCCTTCCGTTTTGAGTAAGCTTGCGACACCTAAACCTGCTACTGCTATGAATTCTGATATGTCGCATGTTATTGATGATTCCACTTCTGCTATGCATGATACTTATGATGAAACTACTTCTATGCTTGATACTACGGTGCCATTAGGTGAATATCTTGATGAACAACTTGCTATGGTTAGAGAGAATAAAATTATTGAAGATGATATTATTGATGATAGTTATGATGAAGGTTCTCCCCCTAAGTATGAATTGCCTATTGTTCCTGAGGGTTATGTTATGGATGAGGAAGCTGCTAGAGCTATTTTTGCTTGCAATGATAGATATGATCTTAAGAAGTTATTAGCTAAATGGAAGCAGCAATCTCTTAATGCTAGAATGAAACATGACCCTGCTTTTGCTACTTCACCTATTTGTGTTACTGATAAGGATTATGAATTTTCTGTTGATCCTGAAATTATTACTTTGGTTGAATATGATCCTTTTTATGGCAATGAATCTGAAACTGTTGTGGCACATCTTACCAAGTTAAATGATATAGCCACCCTGTTTACTAATGATGAGAAGTCTCACTATTATTATATCCTTAAGATATTTCCGTTCTCATTAAAGGGTGATGCTAAAACTTGGTTTAATTCTCTTGATCCTGGTTGTGTGCATAGTCCACAGGATATGATTTATTACTTCTCTGCTAAATATTTCCCTGCTCATAAGAAACAAGATACCTTGCGGGAAATATATAATTTTGTGCAAATCGAAGAAGAGAGTCTCCCACAAGCTTGGGGGAGGCTTCTCCGATTACTTAATGCTTTGCCTGATCATCCTCTTAAGAAAAATGAAATACTTGATATCTTTTATAATGGACTAACCGATGCTTCCAAGGACCACTTGGATAGTTGTGCTGGTTGTGTTTTCAGGGAAAGAACAGTCAACCAAGCTGATGCTATTGAATAATATGTTGACTAATGAAAATAATTGGACTCTTCCTGAGCCAATTCCTGAGCCAATTGAGCCAACTCCTGAGCCTATTCCTAAACCAACTCCAAAGAAGAGGGGGGGGGGGGTTCTATTTCTCAGTCCTGAAGATATGCAAGAGGCAAAGAAATCTATGAAAGAAAAAGGTAGTAAAGCTGAAGATGTTAAGAATTTACCTCCTATTTAAGAAATACATGGTCTTAATATACCGCCTGTTGAAGAAACACATTGTCTTTATAACCCGACACAAGTAGTAAAGGTAAATTCTCTCTACAGATATGATAAAGTTGAAATCCCGTCTACTAAATTTCATAGCCCATGTTTAGATGAATTTGATGGATTTATGGCTAGACAAGAAAGTTTTAATGCTTATGTTGGTAGAGAATTAAAGAATAATGCTTTCATGATAGGTCGCTTGAGTGATTATATGGATAGAGTTAAAGGTGAACTTAAACTTATTAGCAAATATGCTTCTATGGTTACCACTCATGCTGAAAAAGTACTTAAAGCTCAAAGTGATTTGCTTGATGAATTAAATAATAAACATGATTTTGCTGTTAGAGTGGCTACTAGAACTAGTAGAATAACTCGGGAACCTTTGTATCCTGAAGGCCACCCTAAGAGAATCGAGCAGGATTCTCAGAGAAATAAGTTAGAGGCACCTAGTTCTTCTAAGAAGAAGAAAAAGAAAAATGATAAGACTTTGCATGCTTCTAGTGAACCTGTTATAGACACACCTAAGAATCCCAATGATATTTCTATTTTTGATGCTGAAACACAATTAGGTGATGAACATGAACCTAGTGATAATGTTAATGATAATGTTCATGTTGATGCTCAACCTAGCAATAATAATGATGTAGAGATTGAACCTGTTGTTGATCTTGATAACCCACAATCAAAGAATCAACGTTATGATAAAGAGACTTTGTTGCTAGGAAGCACGGTAAAGAAAGAGAACCATGGGTTCAGAAACCCATGCCTTTTCCTCCTAAACCATCCAAGACAAAGTATGATGAGGATTTTGAGCGCTTTGCTGAAATGATTAGACCTATCTTCTTATGTATGCGCTTAACTAATATGCTTAAAGTAAATCCTTATGCTAAATATGTGAAGGATATCAATACAAATAAAAGAAAGATACCAGAAGCTGAAATTTCCACCTTGCTTGCTAATTATACTTTTAATGGTGGAATACCAAAGAAACTTGGAGATCCAGGGGTACCAAATATACCATGCTCCATTAAAAGAAACTATGTTAAAACTGCTTTATGTGATCTTGGAGCCGGTGTTAGTGTTATGCCTCTCTCTTTATATTGTAGACTTGAATTGAATAAGTTGTCATCTACTGAAATATCTTTACAAATGGCTGATAAATCAACTGCTATACCTGTCGGTATTTGTGAGGATGTGCCTATTATGGTTGCAAATGTCACTATCTTAACGAACTTTGTTATTCTTGATATTCCCGAGGACGATAGTATGTCGATTATCCTGGGTAGACCTTTTTTGAATACTACAGGGGCTGTTATTTATTGCAACAAAGGCAATGTCACTTTTCATATTAATGGTAATGAGCATACGGTACACTTTCCGAGGAAACAACCTCAAGTTTATAGCATCAATTCTATTGGCAAAGTTCCAACTATCATTATTGGAGGTTTTGAATTTCCTCTTCCTACTGTCAAGAAAAAATATGATATTCTTATTATAGGGGATGTTCATATCCCCGTTGAGGTAACCTAGTGTTATTCGAAATTTCTCCCATTTCGTGTTATTCGGCATGAGTTTGTTAACAAGACTTGATCAACCTTGTTAGTGGATTCATTTTCATGATCATGAGATGGATGAAACTAGAAGGCACAACCTTCTGTACCCTCTTTTCACTTTTTGTTATTTAGAATAAATAAAGCAAAAATAGTATTATTTGTCTGTTTTCTGAATTATCCTTGCAATAAAAAATATCCCGAAATTAAAAGTGCTCCAAATGCCTGCAAATTTAGTATGATTTTTTATGGAATATTTGAGAATTTTAGGCACTAAGAACACAGCAGGGGGGCAAGCACCTGGCCATGAGGGTCCAGGGCGCGCCCACTCCCCTAGGCGCGCTCCCTTGTCTCGTGGGCCCATGGTGGCCCCCTCCACTTATTCCTGCACCCACACACTCCATCTTCCTCCCAAAAAAAATCCCCATCCAGCTCAAGCACGAGTTCTAGCTCATTTTGCTACGATTTTCGATCTCCTTGCTCAAAGCTCCATTCACAAAACTGCTTTGGGAGATTTTTGCTTGGTATGTGACTCCTCCATTGGTCCAATTAGTTTTTGTTCTAGTGCTTTATTCATTGCAAATTTTTGCTGCATAGGTGACCCTGTTCTTGAGCTTGCATGTCAAATTGATGAGGTCCCAAGTAATTCTAATGCATGATATAGGCTCTAAGCACTTGTGGGAGTAGTTGCTACCAATCTTGTTCAGTTTGATTCACTTTTATTTTGAAGTTACTAAAAATTTCGGAAATTTTCAGAAAATGATGAGGAGATTATTGAGGGGCTCTTCTAGTCAAAGCTCTAAGGATAAACAGGCTAAGGAGAAAGAAAAGGCCAAGTATAATCTTCCTCGCGTAGCGGAAGTACGACCTTGTGAGTGGCCATGTGATAATTTCTTGAGAGCAGCCGGGATTTATGAAGACTTTTATTCTTTGGCTGAAAATGCGGGCCTCATCAACTTCCTCCATGACCGGAACGAACAGTATCTCTTACTCACCAATACTTTCGTGCAAAAAATTTACTATTATCCTAAGAATTCACCTCCTTCAGTATCTTTTCATTTATATGACGAGGCTAAGGAAATGTCATTACGTAATTTTTGCGCGGCTTGTAGAATACCCTTTGAGGGCAGCTTAGATGAACCACATCGTAAGGATGTGGATGGTTTTATTGACACTATTACTGTAGGGGAATTGAAGAAGGGTTCCGATGCGAGAATCACTAGCATACACTTTCCTGTTTTACGCTACTTTGCCATATTTGCTAGTCGATGCTTAATTGGTCATGGAAATAGTGGAAGCTTCAATGTTCCTGATATTATTATTCTGCTCCATGCCTTATTCGGTGATAACACTTTTAGTATGGGTGTCGTTATTGCTAAACGGATTAGCCTAAACCGTACAAAGGGCCCCATCTTTGGAGGTATCTATGTTGCACGCCTTGCTAAATATTTCGAGATACATATTAGGCATGATGAGAAAGAGGAGACACTGCTGCCTCCTACCTTTTTAGATTACAGGCGCATGGTAGCGCATGAATTTATTGTTCACAATGATGATAAGATGCTCCTGTATAACCTAAGATTTAATAAGAAATACAATGAAATTATTACCTTGCCTGTGCCTTCTTTGTTTGATTTAACTGCAGGCCATTACCTCGTTTTGCCGAAGGCCGTGTACACGCACCGAGGCCAGACATCAGCTCCAGAGCCTGAGCCGGAACCACCATTGGACCCTTATCGTCCATCCTGTTATCAGTGGGATCCGGAGGAGATCGCTAGACAGTGGTATCCAGATGACACTCCTCAGTACACCGGGGAGAGTAGCCGCGATCCTTGGGCATAGACCAACTTAGGCCAAAAGCTTAAGCTGTGGGGAGTATGTATTTCTCATCGACTTTACATTCATGTTCACACACTATTCTAGTTGTCAGTGCTCATACTTTTTCATTGTACTATCCATGCTAGTTTTTCTTTTTCTAGCTTTCTTCTTGTGTGTTTGATAAACCTTCAAAAAACAAAAAAAAAGTTAGTTAATTTCCATGCTGGTAGTAGTAATTAAAATGAAAACGCAAAAAGATTTCTCGTTCTTCTTTTACTTGTTGGGAGCTTTCCTGTGTAAATAGTTTTATTCTCTTTTCTTTCCTTTGGGGGTCGAGAGGAGAAGACCATAATGAAAATGTTTAGTGTCTCTCATATGCATGATTGTTTATTTAACCAAGAGCCCATATTACCTTGTCTTATCTCTTGAATTGAATGCTTGCATATTCCAGCTTAGTCCAATGCACGTGCACTATTATTATTATACACACCCGTTCGGTCATGCAAGTGAAAGGCAATAATGAAGATATATGATGGACTGATTGAGATGAGAGAAGCTGGTATGAACTCGACCTCTTTTGTTTTTGTAAATATGATGAGTTCATCGTTCCTGATTCAGCCTATTATGAATAAATATGTTTGCAATGACAATTAGAGATTATAGTTGCTTATGCCATGCTTAATTAGCTAGGAGCTTATAATGGTTTACCTTGCGTGCCAACATGCTATTAAAATGGTTGTGATGTGGTATGATGGGGTGATATCCTCCTTTGAATGATTTGAGTGACTTGACTTGGCACATGTTCACGCATGTAGTTGAAAACAAATCAACATAGCCTTCACGATATTTATGTTCATGGTAGATTATATCCTACTCATGTTTACACTCGGTGTTGATTAATTTTAATGCATGCTCATGACTGTTGTCGCTCTCTCAGTTGGTCGCTTCCCAGTCTTTTGCTAGCCATCACCTGTACTAAGCGGGAATACTGCTTGTGCATCCAAACTCCATAAACCCCAAAGTTATTCCATATGAGTCCACCATACCTTCCTATATGCGGTATTTACCTGCCGTTCCAAGTAAATTTTTATGTGCCAAACTCCAAACCTTCAAATGAAATTCTATTTTGTATGCTCGAGCAGCTCATGTTTCAACTAGGGATGTCTGTATCTTCCATGCTAGGTGGGTTATTCTCAAGAGGAGTGGACTCCGCTCCTCGTTCACGAGAAAATGGCTGGTAACTGGGATGCCCAGTCCCATGATCAAAAAGATCAAAGAAAATCAAAATAATTAAACAAAACTCCCCCAGGGTTGTTGCTAGCTAGAGGCACTCGTTGTTTCGAGCAAGGCATGGATTGATGCTTGTTGGTGGTGGGGGAGTATAAACTTTACCGTTCTGTTTGGGAACCGCCTATAATGTATGTAGCATGGAAGATATCGAGATCTCATAGTTGTTGCATTGACAGTGAAAGTATACCGCTCAAAATGTATTCATCTCTATTTCAAAATTGAGCTCTGGCACCTCTACAAATTCCTGCTTCCCTCTGTGAAGGGCCTATCTATTTACTTTTATGTTGAGTCATCATCTCTCTTATTAAAAAGCACCCGCTGGAGAGCACGCTGTCATTTGCATGCATTACTATTAGTTTATATTGGGTATGACTTGACTGGATCTCTTTTACCATGAATTACAATGTTTAGTCAGTCCTGGATCTTTAAAGGTGCTCTGCATTTATGTTTTGCGGTCTCAGAAAGCGCTAGCGAGATACCATCTTGTTATATCATATTATGATTGTTTTGAGAAAGTGTTGTCATCCGAGTTTTATTAATATTGCTCGCTAGCTGATAATGCCATTGATATGAGTAAATATGAGACCTAAGTGTTATTGTGAATATGGTTAGTTCATAATAATTGCTGAAAACTTGAATGCTGGCTTTACATATTTACAACAACAAGAGCAAACGGAGTTTCTACAAGTTCTCTTTATCACTTTCAATTTATCAATTGAATTGCTTGAGGACAAGCAAAGGTTTAAGCTTGGGGGACTTGATACGTCTCCAACGTATCTACTTTTCCAAAAACTTTTGCCCTTGTTTTGGACTCTAACTTGCATGATTTGACTGAAACTAACCCGGACTGACGCTGTTTTCAGCAGAACTGCCATGGTGTTGTTTATTGTGTAGAAAACAGAAGTTCTCGGAATGACCTGAAAATCCATGGAGATAACTTTTGGAAAATATAAAAAATACTGGCGAAAGAATCAAGGCCAGGGGGCCCACACCCTATCCACGACGGTGGGGGGCGCGCCCCCTCCCCCTGCGCGCCCCCCCCTGTCTCGTGGGCCCCCTGATGCTCCACCGACCTCAACTCCAACTCTATATATTCCGTTTCACAGAGAAAAAAATCAAAGAGAAAGTTTCATCGCATTTTACGAGACGGAGCCGCCACCAAGCCCTAATCTCTCTCGGGAGGGCTGATTTGGAGTCTGTTCGGGGCTCCGGAGAGGAGGATTCGTCGCCGTCGTCATCATCAACCATCCTCCATCACCAATTTCATGATCCTCACCGCCGTGCGTGAGTAATTCCATCGTAGGCTTGTTGGACGTGATGGGTTGGATGAGATTTACCATGTAATCAAGTTAGTTTTGTTAGGGTTTGATTCCTAGTATCCACTATGTTTTGAGATTGATGTTGCTATGACTTTGCTATGCTTAATGCTTGTCACCAGCGCCCGAGTGCCATGATTTCAGATCTGAGCCTATTATTTTTTCATGAATATATGTGAGTTCTTGATCCTATCTTGCAAGTCTATAGTCACCTATTATGTGTTATGATCCGACAACCCCGAAATGACAATAATCGGAATACTTCTCGGTGATGACCGTAGTTTGAGGAGTTCATGTATTCACTATGTGTTAATGCTTTGCTCCGGTACTCTATTAAAAGGAGGCATTAATATTCCTTAGTTTCCACTAGGACCCCGCTGCCACGGGAGGGTAGGACAAAAGATGTCATGCAAGTTCTTTTCCATAAGCACGTATGACTATATTCGGAATACATGCCTACATTACATTGATGAACTGGAGCTAGTTCTGTGTCATCCTATGTTATAACTATTACATGATGAATTGCATCCGACATAATTATCCATCACTGATCCAATGCTTATGAGCTTTCACATATTGTGCTTTGCTTATTTACTTTTCTGTTGCTACTGTTACAATTACTACAAAACTGCTATCGTTACTTTTGTCATTGTTACCATTACTATCATACTACTTTGCTACTAAATACTTTGCTGCAGATACTAAGTTATCTAGGTGTGGTTGAATTGACAACTCAACTGCTAATACTTGAGAATATTCTTTGGCTCCCCTTGTGTCGAATCAATAAATTTGGGTTGAATACTCTATCCTCGAAAACCGTTGCAATCCCCTATACTTGTGGGTTATCAAGGGAGAGCTATATAATAAAAAATAAGGGGCTGAAACAAAGATTAATTCAATGTAATTAGTATCACTGGTAGTTGCATTATTCCGAAAAGAAAGTATGACAGTGAAAGACATGCAATACATTAATAATATATAAAACTACAAAAATATGAATATAAAAAAAAACTATCAAACTAATAAGTGCCACATCTTGCAAGTTTCGTCTTGTATTACTGGGTTAACATCCTATATCAAAAACTACAGTCGCATCACCTAATATCACTTAAAAAACGAACACTCGTCTAAAAAAACTAGCACCAGAACCATACATACGTGTGCACACAAAGGTCATCCATCATGTAAAAAAGGGTCAAGGTACAAGTACTAGTTCTGGAGTGTTACAAATAACGCCAGTGCACACATATGTACATGAAAAAAAGCATCTAAGTATAACTGCTAGTTGTAACCTACAACAAATATCACCAGAGCTAACACCTTTTATACAACATACCCACACAAGGATAAGCACCGAAAAAAATGAGAGTCAATGTACACAATTTCAGAAGTACTATTAATTTTATTGGCTGATTTCCAAACTAAATAATGGCTAATGTTTTTTGAACCATTTATATCTAAGCTACGGAGGATAACATGGATTATTCATGGTATATTATAAATTAAGGAAGAAGAATCATTAAAAAAGAAGAGAAGAGTGAATTAAGAAATAAAAATGATGTGAAAAGTTCATAAATCTTCAAACAGCAAGCACTCTCTTCCCGGGAATGCATTATTCATATTATCTATTCCCTGGTCATTCCCTTATAGCATCACTCTCGGGCAAAACAAAAAGGGCACATGAAAACCGGAGCGCACTTTCAGTGCACGGTGGCATTGGCGCACTTTATCCACGTCGTTTGTTGCATGCGTCATGATTGGGCCAATGAACGACAACCTGGAATATGGATCAATACTTGGAACTTATAATTCGTGGATGCGGGTGCTGTTGGGAGAGGTTACGGTCTAGTTTGTAGTGTGGTACGCCCCCGAATCCTCTCGCACATGTTCCAACTATCTTTGATAGGTGGCGATATTAGAACAGGTCCCTTTCAATGAAGTAGGTTTTACGGCACAAGATGTCCTGCCCGAGCAAGTTGCCAAAATGGGTAGGACCAGCATTAACACAGTCGACATTAGTTAGGCAGGCCGTCATAGTGGACCTCGATAGAGAATGCTACCAGGTCGTCTCTCATCGTTTCAGATCTATCCATTGGAAACCTTGCGATATGGAGTTTGTCGACATGGACGGGAATCTAAGGTTCGTTTATTTCAAACAATCTGCAAGTTGTGTACCATCAACTTAGTACTAATCGTATTTGTTTCCACTGCTCTTAGATCAACAGATAGTTTGATTCCTGTTTGTTCCTTGACGGCGGCAAGGGATCATGTTGTTCGTCCGGCTCAATCAAACTGTTCGTCGGGATCTTCTAGGGTTTGCGAGATCGTGGGAACAGAGGGAGGGACCCAGCATCAAAATGGAGATGCTTCACAACCTGCAGCTAATGGGCAAGTGCATGAAGGTAGATCGGTCGACCACGGAGAAGATGACTCGGTTGTGGGGTTGCAGAGTGT
Source organism: Triticum timopheevii (assembly GCA_963921465.1). NCBI lineage: Eukaryota > Viridiplantae > Streptophyta > Magnoliopsida > Poales > Poaceae > Triticum > Triticum timopheevii. The sequence goes on along the minus strand of OY997262.1, from coordinate 244,204,898 downwards.
AGAAGCTGGATCCTGCAAGGCGCGTGTTCCTGATGCTGGTGGAGAGGCAACTTCTAAGTGGAAACGAAGGTTAGCTTGTTAACTGAAATTGGTTTGTACATGACTTCAATATTTGAAAACGAAGTAACCTAGATATGAACGCCAAAAAAATTGAGTTTTTCCCCCTAATCACAATAGGTAAGATGATAAATCTGCTGACAGAACATTCCTACTACATCTGTATAGTTCCCTAATAGGAATTTATCGTTAGTAAATTTTTGTTCGGAAGGAAAAAATGTAGCAAATGTAATTTCGGTGCTGCTTCGCAACATGCAAAATCATGTATCCAATACTTCACTAGGATTGCAATGGTTGAAAAGTACATTTTACTTTTTAATTTTGATAAGATATTATGGAGGGCAACTGAACTACTGCCGGCCCGTTTAGATTTATGCGTCCATTACTGGGTCATGTAGGTCGTGGGCCAAATCGTTAATCCTGCACTTATTGGGCCGCCCTTTGGGTGGTCGGCTAATTCATTGAGCGAAATCGCAGCAAATGGGAAAAGAACTAAAATCCGGCCCATTCTTGGTGCCTGGTGGGAAAAAAGTATACTGGATTGTTTATTAGCTTTTCTCTCCACTGGTCAAAGCTGTACTTATTGGATTTTGTCACTACACCTGCAAGGTTAGGTTATCTGATGGAGACACTGAGAGAGAATGGAGCGTAGACCAAAAGAGCGCACTAGAATTAACAATCCGGGGGTTTACAGAGAAGAAGGAAGGAGTGATACGTCTCCAACGTATCTATAATTTTTGATTGTTCCATGCTATTATATTACCCGTTTTGGATGTTTATGGGCTTTACTTTACACTTTTATATCATTTTTGGGACTAACATACTAAGCGGAGGCCCAGCCCGAATTGTTGTATTTTTTGCCTATTTCAGTGTTTCGAAAAAAAGGAATATCAAACGGAGTCCAAACGGAATGAAACCTTCGGGAGCGATCTTTTTGGAACAAACGTGATCCAGAGGACTTGGAGTGGAAGTCAAGAAACAAGGGAGGCGGCCAAGAGGGTGCCCTGTGCGCCCCCTACAGGTGGGCGCACCCCCCACCCTTGTGGGCCCCTCAAGCATCCACCGACCTACTTCTTCCTCCTACATATACCCATGTACCCCGAAAACATCAGAAGCGGCCACGAAAACTATTTCCACCACTGTAACCTTCTGTATCCGCGAGATCCCATCTTGGAGCCTTCACCGGTGCTCCGTCGGAGGGGGAATCGACCACCGAGGGCCTCTACATCATCTCCAAGGCCTCTCTGATGAGTTGTGAGTAGTTTACCACAGACCTTCGGGTCCATAGTTATTAGCTAGATGGCTTCTTCTCTCTCTTTGAATCTCAATACAAAGTTCTCCTCGATCTTCTTGGAGATCTAGTCGATGTAACTCTTTTTGTAGTGTGTTTGTCGAGATCCGATGAATTGTGGGTTTATGATCAAGTTTATCTATGAGAAATATTTGAATTTCCTCTGAATTATTTTATGTGTGATTAAGTTATCTTTGCAAGTCTCTTCGAATTATCAGTTTGGTTTGGCCTACTAGATTGATCTTTCTCGCAATGGGAGAAGTGCTTAGCTTTGGGTTCAATCTTGCGGTGTCCTTTCCCAGTGACAACACGGGCAGCAAGGCACGTATTGTATTGTTGCCATCAAGGATAAAAAGATGGGGTTTATATCATATTGCATGAGTTTATCCCTCTACATCATGTCATCTTCCTTAATGCATTACTTTGTTCTTTATGAACTTAATACTCTAGATGCGTGCTGGATAGCGGTCGATGTGTGGAGTAATACTAGTAGATGCAGGCAAGAGTCAGTCTACTTGTCATGGACGTGATGCCTATATACATCATCATGCCTAGATAGTCTCGTAATTATTCACTTTTCTATCAATTGCTCGACAGTAATTTGTTCACCCACCGTAATATTATGCTATCTTGAGAGAAGCCTCTAGTGAAACCTATGGCCCCCGGGTCTATCTCTTATCATATAAGCTTTCAATCTAATTTTATTTGCATCTTTACTTTTCCAACCTATATTATTAAATACCAAAAATATATTTATCTTATCATATTATCTCTATCAGATCTCACTTTCACAAGTGGTCGTGAAGGGATTGACAACCCCTTTATTGCGTTGGTTGCGAGTTCTTGTTTGTTTGTCTAGGTGCGTGGGACTTCTGAGGAGCCTCCTACAGGATTGATACCTCGGTTCTCAAAAACTGAGGGAAATACTTATGCTACTATTGCTGCATCACTCTTTCCTCTTCAAGGAAAACCAACGCAAGCTCAAGACGTAGCAAGAAGGATTTTTGGCGCCGTTGCCGGGGAGGTCTTGGCTCAAGTCAAGACATACCAAGTACCCATCACAAACTCATCTCCCTCGCACTTACATTATTTGCCATTTGCCTCTCGTTTTCCTCTCCCCCACTTAACCCTTGCCATTTGATTTGCCCTCTCTTTCGCAATCTTCTGTCTCTTTCGCTTGCGTTTTTGTTTGCTCGTGTGTCAGATTGTTTATCTCGAAGCCATGGCTAGTCCCTTATCCGCTCCTATGTCTCCCGAGTTTGAAGTTCTTCACTTCAAGAAAAGGCAAGGACAAAACTTAAAAGATGCTTGGTATAGGATGATGGAATCTTATCGTAATTGCACCCTAGAGGTGAATTTTAGAATTCTAATTCGCAATTTTTATGTTGGGCTAAATATCTCCCATAGACAACTCTTGGATTGCATTGCCAAAGGAAATTTTATTGAAATTGATCCCAGTATTGCGCATGAAATCATAGAGGGAATAGTGGGGACACTACCTCAAAATGGGAGGCCACATCCTACCCAGGAAGAAACACAAGTTTTTGAAAAGATTTGCGAAGTAACAAAAATCTTACAAAAGTCTCTTGAACCCCTTAAGAGTGTTAGCGGAAATCTTCACCGCATGAATATGTTGATTACTCTTTGCAATAAGCGGTTGGATTCTTTAGATCTAAAAATTCCCGAGTATGAAGGGAAACGTAAAGAACCTCCCGGATTCGAGCATGACTCTGCTAAAAAACTGAAAATTAAGGATGGCACTACTTAGATCTATCCTCGTTTTTATGCTTAGCTAGGGGCGTCAAACGATAGCGCTAGTTGGGAGGCAACCCAATTTTATTTTTGTTTTTGTTTTTGCTTCTGTTTAGTAATAAATTTTTCATCTACCCTTTGTTTAGATGTGTTTTTTTAGTTAGTGTTTGTGCCAAGTAGAACCTATAGGATAACCTATGGTGATAGTTAATTTGATTCTGCTGAAAAACAGAAACTTTACGCGCACGAAAATAATTTTATTAATTCACATAAACGTGATTTTGCTTTTATTCTTTTTGCTGTAGAGCAATAGACAAATTTCCCAGGACTTCCTATTTTGATAGGATTTTTAGAGTTCCAGAAGTATTCTAGAGTTACAGATTGCTACAGACTATTCTGTTTTTGACAGATTCTGTTTTTCGTGTGTTGTTTACTTATTTTGATGCATCTATGGCTAGTATTAAGTGGTATGAACCATAGAGAAGTTTGAATACAGTAGGTTTAACACCAATATAAATAAAGAATGAGTTCATTACAGTACCTTATGTGGTGGTTTTTCTTTCTTGCACTAACGGAGCTTATGAGATTTCCTGTTGAGTTTTGTGTTGTGAAGTTTTCAAGTTTTGGGTAAAGATTTGATGGACTATGGAATAAGGAGTGGCAAGATCCTAAGCTTGGGGATGCCCATGGCACCCCAAGATATTCAAGCATAACCAATAAGTATATGAGTTCTTTTTGACTAATGTTGAGTCCATGGATTATACACACTCTCACCCTTCCATCATTGCTAGCCTCTTCAGTACCGTGCATTGCCCTTTCTTACCTTGAGAGTTGGTGCAAACTTCGCCGGTGCATCCAAACCCCGTGATACGATACGCTCTATCACACATAAACCTCCTTATACCTTCCTCAAAACAGCCACCATACCTACCTATTATGGCATTTCCATAGCCATTCCGAGATATATTGCCATGCAACTTTCCACTGTTCCGTTCATCATCATGACACACATCATCATTGTCATATTTCCTTGCATGATCATGTAGTTGAAATCGTATTTGTGGAAAAGCCACCATGCATAATTTTTCATACATGTCACTCTTATTTCATTACCCATCCCGGTACACCGCCGGAGGCATTCATATAGAGTCATATCTTGTTCTAGTATTGAGTTGTAATTCATGAGTTGTAAATAAAAAGAAGTGTGATGATCATCATTATTAGAGCATTGTCCCCAAATAAAAAAAGAATGGCCAAAAAAAGAAAGGCCAAAAAAAAGAGAAAGGCCAAATAAAAAAAAGAAAGGCCCAAAAAAAGAAAATAAAAAAGGGGGGCAATGTTACTATCCTTTTCCACACTTGTGCTTCAAAGTAGCACCATGTTCTTCATATAGAGAGTCTCATATGTTGTCACTTTCATATACTAGTGGGAATTTTTCATTATAGAACTTGTCTTGTATATTCCTACAATGGGCTTCCTCAAAATGCCCTAGGTCTTCGTGAGCAAGCAAGTTGGATGCACACCCACTAGTTTCTTTTGTTGAGCTTTAATACATTTATAGCTCTAGTACATCCGTTGCATGGCAATCCCTACTCCTCATATTGACATCAATTGATGGGCATCTCCATAGCCCGTTGATTATCCTCGTCAATGTGAGACTTTCTCCTTTTTTCTCTTCTCCACACAATCTCCATCATCATATTCTATTCCACCCATAGTTCTCTATCCATGGCTCACGCTCATGTGTTGCGTGAAAGTTGAAAATAGTTTGAGATTATTTAAGTACGAAAAAATTGCTTGGCTTGTCATCGAGGGTGCGCAAGATGGGAGCATTTTTGTGTGACGAAAATGAAGCATGACCTAACTATATGATTTTGTAGGGATCAACTTTCTTTAGCCATGTTATTTTGAGAAGACATGATTGCTTTGATTAGTATGCTTGAAGTATTAGTATTTCTTATATCAATATGAACTTTTATTTTGAATCATTTGGATCTGAACATTCACGCCACAATAAAGAAAATTACATTGAGAATTATGCTAGGTAGCATTCCACATCAAAAATTCCGATTTTATCATTTACCTACTCGAGGACGAGCAGGAATTAAGCTTGGGGATGCTTGATATGTCTCCAACATATCTATAATTTTTTATTGTTCCATGCTATTATATTACCCGTTTTGGATGTTTATGGGCTTTACTTTACACTTTCATATCATTTTTGGGACTAACCTACTAACCGGAGGCCCAGGCCGAATTGCTGTTTTTTTGCCTATTTCAGTGTTTCGAAGAAAAGTAATATCAAACGGAGTCCAAACAGAATGAAACCTTCGGGAGCGATCTTTTTGGAACAAACGTGATCCAGAGGACTTGGAGTGGAAGTCAAGAAACAAGGGAGGCGGCCACGAGGGTGCCCGGCGTGCCCCCACCCTCGTGGGCCCCTCGAGCATCCACCGACCTACTTCTTCCTCCTACATATACCCATGTACCCCGAAAACATCAGAAGCGACCACGAAAAACTATTTCCACCGCTGTAACCTTCTGTATCTGCGAGATCCCATCTTGGAGCCTTCGTCAGCGCTCCGCTGGAGGGGAAATCGACCATGGAGGGCCTCTACATCATCTCCAAGGCCTCTCCGATGGGTTATGATTAGTTTACCACAGACCTTCAGGTCCATAGTTATTAGCTAGATGACTTCTTCTCTCTCTTTGAATCTCAATACAAAGTTCTCCTCGATCTTCTTGGAGATCTATTCGATGTAACTCTTTTTGCAGTGTGTTTGTCGAGATCCGATGAATTGTGGGTTTATGATCAAGTTTATCTATGAGAAATATTTGAATCCCCTCTGAATTTTTTTATGTGTGATTAAGTTATCTTTGCAAGTCTCTTCGAATTATCAGTTTGGTTTGGCCTACTAGATTGATCTTTCTTGCAATGGAAGAAGTGCTTAGCTTTGGGTTCAATCTTGCGGTGTCCTTTCCCAGTGACAACAGGGGCAGCAAGGCACGTATTGTATTGTTGCCATCGAGGATAAAAAGTTGGGGTTTATATCATATTGCATGAGTTTATCCCTCTACATCATGTCATCTTCCTTAATGTGTTACTCTGTTCTTTATGAACTTAATACTCTAGATGCATGCTGGATAGCGGTCGATGTGTGGAGTAATAGTAGTAGATGCAGGCAGGAGTCGGTCTACTTGTCACGGACGTGATGCCTATATACATGATCATGCCTAGATAATCTCATAATTATTCGCTTTTCTATCAATTGCATGACAGTAATTTGTTCACCCACCGTAATACTTATGCTATCTTGAGAGAAGCCACTAGTGAAACCTATGGCCCCTGGGTCTATCTCTTATCATATAAGCTTTCAATCTATTTTTATTTGCATCTTTACTTTTCCAATCTATATTATAAAATACCAAAAATATATTTATCTTATAATATTATCTCTATTAGATCTCACTTTCGCAAGTGGCCGTGAAGGGATTGACAACCCCTTTATTGCGTTGGTTGCGATTGTTTGTTTGTTTGTGTAGGTGTGTGGGACTTCTGAGGAGCCTCCTACTAGATTGATACCTTGGTTCTCAAAAACTGAGGGAAATACTTACGCTACTATTGCTGCATCACCCTTTCCTCTTCAAGGAAAACCAACACAAGCTCAAGACGCAGCAAGGAGTTGTAATAAACCCAACTATTGGGTTATCGTTCAATTCTTTGAATGAGGCATACGGATTTTACAATTTATATTCTTGGGAGGTTAGTTTCGGGATACGTTTTGCTAGAAGTCGTCTGAATGTGAAACGCACGAAATGCATGCAGGAGCTAGTATGCGGTTGTGCGGTAAGTACACAGGGGGGTCATTTCATTATATTTTTTATATTACGATTATATGAACACCATATTTCAATATGGATCAATTCTTTATGTAGGGCGTACGAACAAAGGAAAACAGTAGATCAACAAGGTGTGGTTGCGATGCAAAAATATGTGTGATGCATTCTGCTGACAATGGATGGTATATCAGCGAGCACCAAAGCCAGCATAACCACCCTCTGTCTATTACGTACGAGCAAAAGCTGCATTGGAAATCGCACCAGTATATTGACATACACACAAAAGACTTGGTAAAGCAGTTATGAGAGAACAATGTAAGCCTTAGCAAAGTTTACAGTATTGTTGGTAGCTTCTTTGGTACGTTGGAAAATGTACCGTTTACCAAAAGATCGTTAAGGACACTATGTGGTAAGCTTAGCAGAGACCAGTTTGATCATGATGCAACCAAAACGGTAACCTTGCTACAGGACCTGAAAGTTGTTGATCCTCATTTTACATACAATGTCCAGGTAGACGAAGAGTCTAGGGTTAAGACACTAATGTGGGTTCCTCGACGTGGGATAGACCAGTACATATATTTTGGCGATGCAGTTACATTTGACACAACCTATAGAACTAACCTATATGACATGCCATTTGGTTTGTTTGTTGGTGTGAACAACCATTTCCAAAGCATTATTTTTGGTGGAGTGTTGATGAGGGACGACACGGTGGAAAGTTTCAAATGGGTGTTCAAGGAATTTGTGCGGATGGTTGGCGGCAAACCACCAGTTACAATTTTAACTGCTATGTATTAATTTGTAAGTTCTTGTTATAATTCTGGGCGACGAGACGCAATGCATGTTCTTGTTATAATTCTAACAACAACAATTCTCATAATGTTTTAGACCAGGCCCGCGCAATGGAGCTGGCTATCATTGATGAACTACCGAATACAACTCACCGTTGGTGCAGGTGGCATGTGTTAAAGAAGGCGCATCATGTCTTAACTAAAGAGGAATTTGAGAACGGGTGGGCTGAAATGTTAGCAAAGTACGGTTTGCAAAAACATCCATTCCTAACACAAATATATGAGGTTAGGCATAAATGGGCTAAACCGTACTTCATGGGTGTGTTCTGTGCAAAAATGACAAGCACACAACGAAGTGAAAGCGCAAATCATTTCTTGAAGGGTTATGTCCCGCCAGGATGTCCTATGCATCTGTTTGTTAAGCAATTCGAGAAGATATTATTTGATAGAGACTCAGAGGAAAGCTATCAAGAAAAACGTACTGCAATTATAAGTTGACGTTTGATTCCAATTGTTTTACATTCTTTGCATTTCTAAGAGGGACTAAATAATTGATATTATTTGGACTAACATAACTATATTTACTAAAATGAAGGCAGGTGTGGTCTTGAAGGGGAATTGGCCTTTGGAATGCCATGCAAGCAAGGTGTACACACGAACCATGTTTGAGCAATTTGGTGAGTCCTTGTACAAGGTTGGGTCTTATGTCACGGAGGAGGTCGAGAATCGGAGGAAATACATTGTGAGCCATGTCGATGCTGAAAGAAGGAACAGTTGGTGCAAAGTTGTTTTCTTAGTTACGATTGAGGCCTACATGACCAAGTTTGTGTGTGAGTGCGGCTTCTTTGAACATGCCAGGTTGTTATGCCCTCACGCTATTAAGGTGAGTCCTTTTCCATTCACGTGAATGATATCTGAGAATTTAATGGTTTTGAAGTGATGTTAACTGGCTAGCATGATAAAATGCATTTTTGTTTCCCAAGTTATGCTAGATATGCGGGTATCAGAGATACCGAAGAAACATGTATTGAAAAGGTGGACAAGGGATGCCAGAGATATTTTGCCAGAAGAACGAGTTAGGTACCAAAATCACAATGGCCGTCCAAAAGCAGGCACATACAGACACTCGAAGTTGTATCATGTAGCTTTGGCATTTGTACATCAAGGAGATACAAATGTGCAGTCATACGATGCTGCTATGTTACTGTTACACCAAGCTAGTGAAAAACTTCAGCCACTATGCAAAACTAGAGATGGGATGAGAGTGGCGGATAAAGAAGCTACTGCTAGGGCAGTGGCAGATGAAAATGTCGGCGTTATAGCACAGTTGGATAACCATGATGAAGGGTTTTCATTCAGCAAAGCACCTGAGAAGAAGCGCCCGGCAGGGCATCCAACAAACAGCAGAGACAAAGCCCCCTACGAACAGGCTGTGAAGCGTACCCGTTTTTGCAAGATTTGCCGAGGTGAGGGGCACAAAAGTACAACTTGTCCTGATCGTGGTGATATGCCTAAGGCTCCGAGGAAGGAACCTAAATGTTCTAATTGTGGCGTGCTAGGACACAGAAGAAACAACTGTGGGAAGGCGCATAGGATAGTTTAATTTAGTTTGGTAGATCAATCAAAATGTACTTTTTTTAAGATTTTATAAAAGACCATTGTGCTTGGTGGGTTCCTTCTTAAAAATCCTATCTGGATTGTTTTTAAAAGTTGTTTAAGATATGACCCATTGTTTTAAGAAAAGTTTGTTGCCCGATGGTCAAACATTATTTTTATTGCAAATCATGGGACACTTTGTTTTCATCTATTAAAAGAATGAGGTTGACTACGATCAAACTAAAATATAGTTTGTAATCTACAGTAGTTTTAGTGTTGCTTTATTTTATTGGATATATTAGTTATATCATATCTGAACCAATTTTGAAGCATGTCGAAACATACGGGTGCGTGTGAGACTGGAGCGAACTTGGTATGGGCAGAGGACAGTGGCGGAGGAACAGGCCAGCGACTGCGAGGAGTGGCAGCAGGAGGTGGCGTGTGTAGGGATGGAAAATGTGACGCGAATCACTGTGGACAGGTCTGGTCAGCGGTTCGGCCGCATTTGATGTACGAGGTAATAGCACCCCAGATCCACAAACTTTCAAATGTGATGTTTTAGTCCAAAACTTGCAAAATGGCAAGTTTGTGGATCTGGGGTGCTATTACCTCTTGATGTACCATGCTGGCCTCTGTACTTGCTTAATATTTCTATAGCTCCATGGCATGCATGCTTACGCAGGCACTCGATTTCTGTCTTACGGTGTGCTTGGGCACAACTCGGGCCCCGCAAAATGAGGTGACTGGTCGAGACGGGGGGAGGCGTACTATCTATCATCACCGTAGGCAAGAAAATCGTCTGAACGATCTAGCATAGGGCCAGCTCACGGATTCAACTCTTGCATGCATAGACTGCGCGTGCATTTAAGCTGTAATGGATCTGGTCTACCTTTTATCCTGGCCATTATTCTGAAGTTCAAAAAATTTCAAACGATCAAGACCAAATGCCTGGGTAGAGTTGATAAACTCTCGACCTATATAAATAGACATATGGATAGTGGGGATTCGTATTCTCACAAGCATTCCGTAGAGAAACTTCCAATTTATCTGCTGCTCCACAAAGCTAACTCTTTCACAATGGGTGGGGCGATCGGATCAGCTGCCATGCTGAGAGTAGGTTAGAGAAATTTTATATCGATCAATCTACATTGAGATTTTCTTCTGCTGAATCTTTTCTGAGCTTCTTCTTACCGAAGCAGCCTGTTAGGTACTTCAAAATGAAAGCAACTAATTCTACTGATGTTGAAATTTGCTCAACCGTTTCATCTGCTTCTATAAATGGTTGTATACAGGTTTCTTGGAGACACAATTTTCTGCAACAATTAATTTCCGCAGCAATTCAACCTTGTTTTTTGGGGGCTAGTATTAACTACTGCTTGTTTTGTGGCAGTGCTAAGTTGAGGTAGGCTGCATCGTGGAATCACAATCTCTAGTATCTGGTGATGATGGTTTGGCAGATAAGGTAAACGTGGTGTGGAACTTGCAGACTGTTTAATCATACGCTTACTTATAAATTGTTCTATTATGACCAGCAGCCAAATTGCAAAAAGAAGGAAAACAATCCTGCCAATGGAAAGGATGCTGCCGGGTACACCTATGGCCGCTTAGCTAGAGGAGTGGTCGTGGGATTCGGTGACTTTGACCCGGTGCTTGGAGTGTTTGAAGAGCTGCTGCCTGATGGCGACTCTGCATCGATCGACGCGTGCTCTGCAGTGGGAGGCGTGCTAGGGAAGCGTTGCGACAGGTCTGGTGAGGAAGAAGAGGTGGACAACCATGGCTCCAAGAGGATTAAAAATCAGTAGGTTGCAACCTTGGTGTGTGGTAGATCTTGTAGTTGGTGTCGTTACTTCTCGTGACTTTTCATCGGCTAATGTACGTGGATCTTGTCCATTTTATTAAGTTATATGTAATGTGGAACTAAGTTATCTAACTAGGTATGTGACCTCATATTTTATATGATTTGCAATTTACAGAAATCAGCGGAGAACTTTGCATTCTATGGAATACATAAAAAAATAGTATTAGCATAATAAGAGGGAAAAATAGTAATAATGATGATTACCTGGGAAAAAATTTATCTTAGTATGTTTTAGGTGCAATACTTGCTACTGAAAAAAATAGGGATGAGTATCTGGCGTGCTTACCAATTATGTCTACGGACCACCTTCGAAGAAATATATAAGATAGGATTTTATGTTGTGACATGTGACTAGTTCCGTAGCGAAATGGAGTTTGTACGATAAGAGTTGCGACGGTGTTTTTTCGATACTGAGGTTAGGCGACAGTGCATCATTATGACTATTGTAGATATGAGTGTGCACGAGGAGAACAATTATGGCGTGACCTCGTTGGTAGGTAGCAAATCAAGTTGCATCGAAAAAACCTAATTATATTTTCCTAATAAAAAAACTGTCATAGGCATGTCGAGCTTCGGCCGTACTTACCAATTAGGTCTCAGGTGTTTATCTCGCCTGCCCGTTTTATTATATAAAGTGGCGACGGTGTGCCAGCGTCGCTGTTGCATTTCATGGCTAGCAGCTGCTTGTCTCACGGGGGACCCGCCTAAATGTGGAAGACTCAAACATGTGATGTACTTGACTCCAATGTTTTGAAGCGAATTTGATATTGGCCGAAAGATACTAATGGAAAATGACACCTCTAGATGTTTGTCGGCATACAGCAAATCTGGAGGTTTGATCATCGTGACAACCAGTTCCTAGGTAGTTGGGCTTTATTATTGCGTTCAAGATATCTATGTCGAGTTAACGAACACGGCCATCCGCTAGAGTGCCGGCGACCATCGGGGCGGGACTGGTGAATTGGGCGGACAAAGACTAGTGGTATATTAGACTACTTATTAATAATTATTTTATACCGGGATGCAAATGGTAGCGTCTTAGATTCAGTAAGAATCTAATTTTTTATATTATTTCAAATTGAAAAAACATTTAAACATATTCTACAAAATAACTTTGAACTTCAAAAGTGGAAAATTAATAAAAATATTAATGGATTATTTTCCTTGTCTTGTTTGCACGTGTCGCCTCCAAGGCACGTGCGACCGCAAAATCTAGTCGCTTGGATATATTTGAAACTCCTGCTTGTTAGTAGTAGTCGGAGTGTTCGTTCACTGTTTCTTTGTGCGCGACATGTCTTTTTGTCTGCGAGTATGGACACGGCCGAAGCAAAAGCCACTGCATGTTGTACCGTTGCATGAGATATGGTAGCGGCAATAAACATGGGTTGTGGTGGGTGGAAAGTAAATCTAGCTAGCTATCAATACGCATGAGCTGCCAGAGGGAGGAGCGGCGTGGTGCTGGCCTCCATTAATCCCGCTGCACTCAGGCCTCCTCTTTCTCCCTCCTCTCTTATTATAACCAGCTGCCTTCTTCAAGCCATATGCCACTCTGCAGTTCATACAAACTTGCTACTCGCTGCTAAGCAGAGAGTGCAGGGTAGCTAGCTTGTTGTTGGAGATGAGGAGAAACTTCTTTGGCCCGGCCATGGACGCGACGAGAAGGCGGGTCTCGGCTCCACGAGGTCGTTCGTCTGGTGGGGGAGGAGGTGGTGTGCTTGACGACGACATGGCCGACGACTTCGTCCACGTCCAGGCGCCGGCGGTGGATGAAGCCATGCCGGCGGCTGACACTCTCCCTCCGTGTCGAGGAAGGGTAATGACATCCTACTCCCTTGTACATCTTCTCCGAGCTCAGTGCAACTGGGATGCTCCACTAGTGGAGATCTTGGGGGAGGGTGGCATGGCTGGCCTCCTGGCGCTAAAACCGGGTGGAAACACAGACCGTGTCTTCTGCTTGTGGTTGCTCTCGAAGATCGATCAAGTTACTATGAGATTGGATCATGGTGATGGTCGTTTTAGGGATGTAAACGCATGAGAAGTACGTAGGATTCTTGTTCTAGTTGGAGGTGGTGGTCGGACTCGTATTTTGCATAGGATGTGTTTGCGTAATAGGCTAGAGGTGCTTGAGAGAGTGCACGAGCTGCTTGGGAATGATTATGCAAAGTGTGCGTCGATTTCAATTTTGCGTTTGAAGAAGATTCTTCAAAATGCAAGAAGAGAAGAACTCACTCCCGCAGTTAGGAGGAAAATTAAAGTCGCATATACCATGCTAGCATTCTCAACATTTCTAGCTCCACAAGATCCATATGCAAGGTAGCGGATGAGATTTTGTACATGGTACAGTACCCGGATGAAATAGACATGTATGATGTCACCGAGTACATCGTAGAGAGTCTCAGGCATGAGACTAGACGTGCGCGCCGCAGCCTCGAGCGTGGCCACGCAAGAATCATCCTTGAAGGATGCATGCTAATTCCACAGGTAATACTAGCGTCTAACAGAAAGAACATAGTAATTTTCATGGGTTTTTTTGGGAGGCTACTGAGCTTTGCTTCAATCACATAGCAGATCCTGTTTTGCGAGTCTCACGAGTACTTGCCGAGCGAGATCGCCACCTTAGCAGAACCGCGGATCGCTGCTTACGGCCAGTAAAGACTAAAATGAATCATCAGGCGTTATGCACCACCTAAGATTTACTATGGGCTTCGGGGCGCGTACATGCATGAATTAATTCATAGTTCCTATAAATGGGAAAATTCTGATGTGTAATTAATGAAGCTACCGTTCGTGCACAGGGGCAAGGACATTCGGATAGCAGCATGGGCGCTGGTGGTGGGGATGGCACGGTACCAACTGAGATGCACAGCTCTGATGCTGATCATGACAACGACGCTGCAAGTACTGGAGGGGGGGGGGGGGGGGGGGGGTGTGGACCACCAGCTCTGGATATGGATGCTTTCAAAAATATGGTAACTATCAGTGCCTCTAGTTACATTGTTTAGGCACAAAATGTTCTGCCATGAAATCTAAAAGCTTGGTTTAACTGTTAATGCTATGTGTTTGACATATTAGTGGTATATCTGAGAGAGTGCTGCAGAAGGAGATGGCAAGGATTGATGCCGAGACTGACTCAAAGTTGATGACCCTCGGCAAGGAACTAGAATCTTCTGAGATGCGTAGCAGAAGTCTGTGTTCTCAAATGGACGCGGTCATAGCTGACGGCAACCGCAGGCGCATGCATATGCTCACAGGTGAGCTCATTCAGGCTCTGTACGATGGTTTGCGGGATGCATTCCAGCCGGCTGGTGCCGGACAACCATGGTTCTATGGTTTGGAGCAGAAGATGTTTGATTTGTCTGGTGCGTGAAATTGCATTTCTAAATCAAGATAAAAACTTGTACAACCATGGTTCTAAGGCTGATAGTGTAGTACTTGCTGATGTTTTGCAGTTGAGAAAGCTCTATCAGGGATGGAGCGTACATTTGGAGTTGAGGATCCTAACTTGCACAACCACAACTACCATGGAACGCGTTACGCTGGTAAATAATTGCTAAACTGTACTCATAAATCAAACCTACACATGTAAATGTTCTGCACCAAAACAATAGTTTGCACATTTGAATTGTCTTTTTGACTGATGGAAATAACTGCGTGCAGGGGAGCGGGCGATGCGTGACAACAAGAGCAAAGGTGAGCATAACTACAAATTGTTTGTAAATTTACTTCTTCAAGTAGCTTCAAATTGAGAGTTCAAATTGTATTGTTAAACAATACAATATTTATCTGTATGAGCTTTTTGGGTTCAAATGTTAATATAGTTATCCATACTTAGCTTCCAATAATGGTGTCTGTGGAAAAATGTTTTTTTGTTAAGCATGAATAAATGAATTTCATATAAATATAAATTTATATGTAATGATTCCGAAATATGATGTTTTGTTAGGCATCATAGAAGCAAGTGGGACATGATTATGGTTCTATTGATGCAAGAAAAAAAATCATCTCCTTGGTTAAGAAAAATTCTTTACTTGGATGAGCTACATGTAGTCAAATGCCTTTTTGTTTTCTTATTTATATTTCTTAATAACTGGTATTCCTGTGGATAAGTTTTGATATTGTGCATGTATACATGATATTCAAAGGTGATCAATATGGTAGTTGCAAAAAGTGTTGTTTCAGTACCAAAAAAAAAACATGTCAATCAGGCTAGTTGTATATTTTGGCTAGAGCTGAACATATTATTTTTTGTTTAAAAATTGTGCTAATGTATGCATTTCGTAGAATCCTAGCTGCAGTACAATACTTATTATTATTTAATTAAGTAAAAAACAGCTTATTAAGTTATGGATGATGATCTGCCAGATTAGTGTGAGGGTTATTGTGTTGAACATTTTGTAGCTTTGATTAGCAGATAGGATTCGTTTCATTATTCTAATACGGTGACACTATATGTGTGCTATGAAGTAGATGCCAAAGAAGAGTTTTCTTTTACTAAATTGTAAAATAGAAATTTTTGTATGGCCTTTATGGATTCAAATAATAATGTCTTTTCTATCTTTTTCACCTGCATGTAGAAATTGATACATGCAAAAAAAAAATCCATCCAACGAATGTAATTTCAATAAGACTAGTGCTATATTAGTGTACAGTTGAATATATTATTTCACACTATAAAAATACCTAGTTATTAATTGTTATCTACCGGTGTGGTAATTGGTAGCGTCGTAGATGGAGTGGTATTTTTTTAATAAATTAAAAATAAGGTTGTCGAAATATATTTGATGAACTGTCATGGTACTGTGGGAGATTTGATGCTCCTCAAAATAAAGCTTGGATTAGCGAATAGGTTGAGTTATATTATAGCCATTTAAGAAGCTATGTTTTAGTGGGTAGAAAGGAGGAAAAGAAAATTCAATAGAATTATAGTAAACGCCAATTTAGATTGTAAATAAAATTTCTATGGATGCTTAATAGATTTGATAACAAACAGGTAACAAAAATGATCAAGCTAAGAAAATGTTTTGGGTGGGTGTGTGTTTTCCTTTTCCAAAAGTGGTGGTCGACATTGAGACTACGAAATGCTCGTTAGGTGATCTCACTAAGAAGAACATATCCGATTCCCCGCAAAACAGTGTTAACCATTGTCTGGGTGAGTGTGGAAAGATAGTGCTCTCAAAGATAGAGTTTATTCTAAAACAATCTAGTTTGAATATAACAGATTTTAGATCTTGTTTGCTGGATACTAATTGAAGTATAATAAACAGGCATCATTGGTTCGTCTTCTACAATGCCTAAACCCTTTCAGTGCATGCTTTCAGGAGAGGCTTGGGTTCCAGTTTCATGGACTGTTTGTTTTGCTACGCCAAATCTGCTAATGGATGGTATGTATGACATACATACATACCAATGATTCTGTTGTTTAGTTTTGTGTGTGTTGATGACATATAATTGATGTGGTTTTGATAAAAAAAAACAGGGGTGGTCAACATAGACAGTGGCTCAAGTTCAGCTGGGCCACATTCGATTCATACCCGGATAGTGCATGTCTTGGGGTAAATCTACCACAACAAAGGCGATCAAACCCAGTAACATATATGGGTTCTGGTTCAGCCTTTGCTTCTGGTTCCCAACTAGCACCTCTACCTGATGTGCTAATGATGCCAGGTGATTATTTCAGCTCCGGCTTAGGTGCATTCATGTGATTTAACTGCTTCTGGTCCTCTTATGTTTGATGTATTATGTACTTATATTTGGTGGTTCTATATTGCAGAGATGGGACAAGTTATACAACCTGTTGTCTTTGCACTCTCTCCATTTGACTTGGGGTTGCACCACCATGAGGTTTCCAAAGAAGTGTCACCTGCATGCTATGAATCTGTGCAGCTGTGCGAAAGCTCTGAAACCGACATGTAAGTCCGATAATTGTACATATGTCTGAAGAAATAAAAGCATCCATTGTTTTACTAACATTATTTGTTAAATTGTGGTTTTTTTCTTGCGGGATTTGGTTCCGTCACGTGTTTCCATTCTTGATTAAAATGTCTGGACCAATGTTCAAAGCCAAGTACAATCACAATGTGGCCTTTGATTTAGATGTGATGGAGA
Organism: Triticum timopheevii; assembly: GCA_963921465.1. Lineage (NCBI taxonomy): Eukaryota > Viridiplantae > Streptophyta > Magnoliopsida > Poales > Poaceae > Triticum > Triticum timopheevii. Next base: position 244,187,608 of record OY997262.1, on the reverse strand, counting down.
CAGCGGTTCGATCCTTCAATGAAAAGGAGATAGCCATGTGGGGGGTTTGAGGGCCCGGACTGGAGGATGTTTGTGTAGGTACAACTATGGGTATGCCAAATTTAGATATGGAAGAATGTTGTATGCACGTGTTATCTACATGTTCACATTGTGATTGTTATTGTTTCATGCATTCCGTTCCGACCCAGCCGGTTGGCTCCCCATGAACACGACGACGACGCTGTTTCTCTGTTCCAACCAGCCATGTACACGAGCCATGGTTGTACGTATGCGCAAGTAGGCGTTCGAGACCCCGCCCGTATGTACGTATGTGGTCGTATTTACTTTCTTGCACCCTGGCCGTTGTATGTATGTGTACATGTTACGTGCGCGCCTCTACTATGACACGTGTGCGTCTCTACTACGACACGTGCGCGCTTCTACATCGACCAGTATGTACGTACACGTTTGTGACCAGAATGAAAACGCTACGTACGCTTCGACAAGGTGGGTCCCGACTGTCAGGCACTTCCTTGCGTGCGAAGATGTAGCTGGTGGGTCCCAGCAGTCAGGGGGCGAATCATTTTTTTGCCCGGACGCACTTCCTTGCGTGCGAAGATGTAGCTGGTGGGTCCCAGCAGTCAGGGGGGAACGTTTTTTCATGAAATACGGTGGCCCATCCGGTGGGTCTCTGTTCTTAGGTGGAGGAATCATTATTTTGCGCGTAATAAGGAGGCACTTCCTTGTTGCGGCCATGGACCCAGCTGTCAGCCTCTCCACGTATAGTCCACGTGCGATGGAAGTCGTTCCTTGACCACATTGACTACGCCGCGCTGAGAGCACCATAGCGGTGGACGACAGCGAGGCCTAGGATGGGGACGACGCGGAGCCGAGGAAGACGCAACAGTGGGTGCCCACGCGGAGAGGAGTACGAGGGTTCACTGATTCGGCTGCGGTGTGAGGCTGCCGTCGCCACAGAATAATAGGGGGTGTGGGTGAGTAGAGGAATGGCCTGGCCAGCGGTGGGAGTAGTATGGGGGCGGTGAGGCCTCTGCGGCAGCACAGCCGGCCACGGGAGGCAGGAGCAGGCGGCACGACCGGCGCTGCTTTGGGCGGCTGGAGCAAGAAGACCAAAGGTTGAAGAAGCACTATGGCCGTTGGATGGACATCATACGGTCACTGGAGTATTGACTAAGTTAACAAAGCCCTCTGTCCCCGTCAACTTAGTAGGCCCACAAGTCAGCCACCCACTATGGTGGGTCCCAGCTAGCAGGGGGGTATTCATTTTTTTGTGCGTAATAAGGAGGCACTTCCTTGCATGCGAAGATATAGCTGGTGGGTCCGACCTGTCAGCGGGGGGAACGTTTTTTCACGAAATACAGAGGCCCTTCCGGTGGGTCCTAGATGTCAGCTGGAGGAATCATTATTTTGCGCGTAATAAGGAGGCATTTCCTTGTGTGCGGTCGTGGACCCAGCTGTCAGCTTCTCCACGTACAGTCCACGTCCGATGGAAGTCATTCCATGACCATATTGACCACGCCGCGCAGAGAGCACCAGGGCGGTGGACGACGGTGAGGCCTAGGAAGGGGACGACACGGAGCTGGGGAAGACGCGACAGTAGATGCCCACACGGAGAGGAGTACGAGGGTTCACTGGTTCGACTGCGGTGTGAGGTTGCTGTCACCGCAGGGCCTGGCTAGTGGTGGGAGTAGTAGGGGCGGTGAGGCCTCAATAGCAGCACAGTCGGCCACTGGAGGCAGGAGCAGGCGATCTCGCCGACGCTGGTTTGGGCGGCTGGTGCAAGAAGAGCAACACTTGAAGAAGCAGCAGGACCGTTCGATTCAAATCCAACGATTGATGCTGCTAGAATCATTTGTTGACTAAGTTGACAAGCCCCGCGTACGCGTCAACTTAGTAGGCCCACAGGTCAGCCTCCCAACCGGTGCGCCCCAAATGTCAGTGGGAGGAATCATTTTTTCGCGTAATAAGGAAGCAGTTGATTGCGTGCGGCCAGGCCAGTGGAGGGAGTAGGGTGGGCTGGGGAAGCCTGCGCGGCATCACAGCGGGCCACAAGAGGAGGGAGCAGGCAGTCCCGCTGATGCTAGTTTAGGCGGTTGGAGCAGGAAGATCAAAGATTGAAGAAGCACGTCGGCCGTTGGATGGACATCCAACAGTCACTACTCCTAGAATCGTGTGTTGACTGACAAAGCCTTGCGTAAACAAGTCAGCCTCGAAATTTGTGGCATGTACAACCCATTTGCTATTATTTTTATAATTTTTACTAATTTTCTAATTCATATGGAATTTATTGCAGCCCGTTTTCCATTTTTAGAATTGCTGCCCATTTTCTGGTCAGTACCAGGGTTAAAAAATTAACTAAATATGTGCGAAATTTTGAAAATTCAAAATTTTTTGCTGGGGAACAAAATATTCTTAATCCAAAAATTAGTAGCCATACTAAAACAAATTTAAAAATAAATTAGTACTATGTCATGTTAAATCCAATGAAATACTACAAAATATTAGTGAAGAACAAAAATAAAAAAATAAATTAATATCCCATTTGCTATAATTTTTTGGAATTTTCAACCCCTTTGATATTACTTTTAACATACACTGACCATACTCTTTGGCCAGGCCGGAATGCATCCCTCCTCGTCTTGAAAGATTTGCAGCCCAGCAAGTCGGAGAAAACAAATAGGCCTAGCTTGGGTATTCTTCAAAAAGAAATACTGGGCTACCTATTTTCCCAAAGAAAAACCTGCTGGGCTGGTCATGTTGTTAGACGGGCCACAGAGACCGCACAACCCAGTTTATAGCCTGCTCCTCCGAATTACTACTCAAAAAAAAGTTGTGCAATTCTGTCGTTAATTGACTATACGTTAAAAATGATGTGGGTCCCAGATATCAGCAGGGTGGATTAGTGTAAAAAACGAGGGGTGCATCTGAGTAGTAAAAGAGGCGCTTGCTTATGTTCGGGAGTGGACCTGGTGGGTCCGTACTATCATACTCACAACTACAGTTCTCTCCCGATTCACTATGTTGACAGGGACCGTTTCGGAAAAAAAACTATGTTGACAGGGCCGGACGGCGGGGATGACCCACAAGTGTAGGGGATCTATCGTAGTCCTTTCGATAAGTAAGAGTGTCGAACCCAACGAGGAGCAGAAGGAAATGATAAGTGATTTTCAGTAAGGTTTTTCTCTGGAAGCACTGAATATGTAGATGATAGATAGTTTTGTGATAAGATAAATAGTAACGAGTAACAAGTAAATAAAGTAAGTAAAGTGCAGCAAGGTGGCCCAATCCTTTATGTAGCAAAGGATAAGCCTGGACAAATTCTAATAATGGTAAAGGAGCTCCCGAGGACACATTGGGAATTATCGTCAAGCTAGTTTTCATCACGTTCATATGATTCACGTTCGGTACTTTGATAATTTGATATGTGGGTGGACCGGTACTTGGGTACTGCCCTAACTTGGACAAGCATCCCACTTATGATTAACCCCTATTGCAAGCATCCGCAACTACAAAAAGGAGTATTAAGGTAAACCTAACCACAACATTAAGCATATGGATCCATATCAGCCCCTAACGAAGCAACGCATAAACTAGGGTTTAAACTTCTGTCACTCTAGCAACCCATCATCTACTTATTACTTCCCCATGCCTTCCTCTAGGCCCAAATAATGGTGAAGTGTCATGTAGTCGACGTTCACATAACACCACTGGAGGAAAAGACAACATACATCTCATCAAAATATCGAACGAATACCAAATTCACATGACTACTAATAGCAAGACTTCACCCATATCCTCAGGAACAAACATAACTACTCACAAAGCATATTCATGTTCATAATCAGAGGAGTAATAATATGCATAAAGGATATGAACATATGATCTTCCACCAAGTAAACCAATTAGCATCAACTACAAGGAGTAATCAACACTACTAGCAACCCACAGGTACCAATTTGTGGTTTTGATACAAGATTGGATACAAGAGATGAGCTAGGGTTTTGAGAGGAGATGGTGCTGGTGATGATGTTGATGGAGATTGACCCCCTCCCGATGAGAGGATCGTTGGTGATGACGTTGGTGATGATTTCCCCCTCCCGGAGGGAAGTGTCCCAGCAGAACAGCTCCGCCAGAGCCCTAGATTGATTCCGCCAAGGTTCCGCCTCATGGCCGTGGAGTTTTGTCCCGTAAGCTTGCCCACGATTTTTTCCAGGGTAAAAGTGATGATATAGCAGAAGATGGACGCCGGAGGACCACCAGGGGGACCAGGAGATAGGGGGGCGCGCCCCCCTGTCTCCTGGACAGGGTGTGGCCCCCCTGGCCTATTTCTTTTGCTCATAAATTCTTATTAAATCCAAAAAGTTGTTTCGTGGAGTCTCAGGGATTTTGGAGCTATGCAGAATAGGTTTCCAACATTTGCTCCTTTTCCAGCCAGAATTCCAGCTGCCGGCATTCCCCCTCTTCATGGTAAACCTTGTAAAATAAGAGAGAATAGCCATAAGTATTGAGATATAGTGTGTAATAACAGCCCATAATGCAATAAATATTGATATAAAAGCATGATGCAAAATGGACGTATCAAGCGGCGCCGCAGCGAGCGCACCAAGGCGGAGGATAAAGTGTTGTCCCCAATGGCTGGGCTGGGTTGGACATTCTTATTGAAAAATAAAAATGGACTGGAACTATTTACAACGTTGACTACGATTTGCATGGGTCCGCTGGTTGCAGGAAGAAAATGCTGGGAGAAAGAAGACTGGTCGCTATCTTTGCCTAAGAATAATATCGACTGAATGTAACGACACTATCATAGGAAATAATATCCTCCTGTTAAATCATGAATTTAAAGAACTGGTGCATGAGCATTTAGCTTTATTTATTTATTTACTTATTTATGTTTAGGGGACCATGAGCATGTACCTGGGCCGGATTCATGTGAGAGCCTCCCTTCCAGTTAATTATGGGCTCCTCTATTGGGCCTTCATCAGTGGGCTGCATGTTATCAACAACTGGAAAATGTGTTCCGTACGAAAAATAGTATGTGTTACATACGGTACGGGGCACTAAGGACAAACCGTGCAACAACTTCCAAAACATTGTGTTTATCGTTCTAACAACACATTTATTCAACCAAAAGACAAAATATACTACTGATTGTACATTGAAAATAGCAGCAGCAACAACAACCAGGTCTGGGGGTGCAACAGAAGCAGTAAGCAAGCCAGAAGAGTGAAGATGCAGCTCTCTCTTCCAAACCAAACATCAGCCATTATTACAAAAGAGATACCAAAAAAGAACAAGTGTATGCATCAAACTAAATAAAGATCCTACTACACCAAGTGTACGCATCTAACTAACTGTCTCAGTTAGACGTTACTATTTATTAAGCTATGGAGATTGGCTGACGGCTTGAACCAGACGGGTGCCTGACAGGGGAAACTCCAGCCAGCAGGTCGAAGTCTGATACTTGCGACCCTCTCTCCTACTTTGGGCTGCAGAGCATGGCGGCACATATTAGGGTATGGTGCATGCAGAGACGCATGGTACGCTGTGTACACACAGTTTTGCCTGATGAACGAAACCGCGCTGCCATCATGATCCTTGCCATCGGTTATCTTCTGGTTACTCGGATAATTCAGTCCGACAAACAGAGAGAGTGTACCAAGGCTACTTACCGGCCTCCAGTAAAAAATTCCTGAAGGCCCAGAGAAGCTGGGATCCTGCTCAAAGACCTTGCAGTGACTGTGATTGTATTCCGCGAAACAACACGTCCGATACATGCAAACGATCATCAATCGTTCGCCGTTGTCTGATCGAGCCAGGAACCACCTGCAACTGCCATGCCGCTTTTCTTTGAAAGGTTCTGGTATTAGGAAGGGTAGGGACACCAGGCAGCGTACAACATCATATCAAGTTGGGATCAAATAAAAAAGGGCTCTTGATGTAGTCAATCTTAAGAACAGCATGTTATGAGCATGAATATTTTTTCAATAAATGTTGACAGTAATATAAGCAAGCCATCATGATATCATAGGGAAGTAACATACTGCTGTAACAGCCGTTTGTAGCGATGACTGGAGTAGGCCAGCAATACGTCCAGCCATAGAAGGAGTCGACAGCGTAAATGAAGCCCTTGTGTTCAATGGCATCAGAGAACCATGGAGGATTTATGATCCTGCGATGGACGTGCAGATTTATCCACTTACCGCAGTGACCTGTCAGATAGGCGAGACCACGGTTGAAGAACGCAATTAGCCTGGAGTCTTTATAATTCGCAGATCTTGTGGGCACTTGGCAGATTACAACCTTGAGCAAATCAAACTTGGTATCATGTTGGCTACTGTAAGATTCCGAGTATTTTGGGCCGCGGTGCCAAAGTAGTGTAGTGTTAATCGAAGGAAGGGGGATCAATCGCCGGGTGTAGACCTCCACGAGCATCCAGCTGTCGCGACCGTCGACGAGCACCATCCAAGACAGTACATACCGTTAATGTAGTTGAGGGTGACGGGGATCGGATCGCAGTCAAGGGGGTTGATGCTCGCCACCCTACGATCGTTATGCTGTGTGACACGCCGTTTCGGAGGATCAGGCAGCATCAGCAAGCAAGGAGCTGGCTTAAAAAGCTTCGGCCTTAGGGCTTTGAGTAAACGGTACAGCCCCGACGAGCACACGGCGAGCGGCATGGTACTGAGATTGTCCACATGCGAAACAATGAGCTTGATTACCTCTGTGGGGAGCGAATTCCAGCCACTCTTTCGGCGGATGCTGCTCGGTTCTGCCATTGTTAGTGCTTGGGTTTCGGACGAGGGGGGAAGGCGCCTTAGCGGGGATGGAAGATTGGATGAGATTATGTGCGGACAAAGATGGAGAAGCGAATATGTGCTGCGGGAAGTGGACATGTGATGATGAATACGGCACGCCACTTGACTTACAAGACACATACCAACAGCGTACGGTCATATCGATGCCAGACAACTTGCTTGAGTGATCATAGTACTGGTACTCCCTACAGTACCTACTACTATGCCCTAACTTGCTTGAGTAGAGTAGTAGAGTAGGACTCTCCTCTACTACTAGCACCGGAGGAGTAGTATATTCTAATCTAAAATAGTTACAAACTTCAATGCATGAGCGTGGAACGACTATGTACCGTGCTAACTCCAATCCCCAGCAAACATTCGTTGGGAGACATGGCAGTTGCAAACGCCCACGACGCAGTTATAGTACGTGTGTAAGGGTGGCAGTTTTGTAAAATACTACTGTCGAATGGCTTAAAAACATGCCACTATCGGATGGAAATCTGACGGTTACGTGGGATTCGCCAGGATTGAGCTCGTGCCGAACAATCGCCAGATATCATTTCTAAAAAAAGGTTAAAACACCCGGGACAATAACTTGCACCGGCTGACCACTAACAATGATACTAACATCCCGTCAAAAAAACAATGATACTAACATAGTTGTAAAATGGTCAAAGACCGTGTCTACGTGGTGTTTGGAATTATATGCAAAAAAAATAGCAAGATGCCCGTGCATTGCACGGCACACCATCATCACCAACTCGTTTTTTTCTCTACTCCTACTCCTATAAAAGACTTAGTTGGTGATGATGGAGGCGAGGAGGCGTGTTCAGCCGGGCGTGCAGCGGACGGTGCAGTACTATTCAATTTGTTATAAAAAATAAACAAAAGTAGTAGAGATATAGATAAGAGTAGAGATAGAGACTTAGGGAGGAGCACAAGGTTGTGGGAGATAAGGATGAACGAGGCAAGGCCTTATCAGTAAATGTGGAAAGAGGTGCGGGTATCTTTTGTAAAATTGTCATAGTTGGCTTTCTATCCGTTAGATATAGATCGGACGGTCTATATTACAAGATGGCATGCACACCATCATCACCAACTCGGTTTTCTATAAGAGTAGAGACTAGGGAGTACTAGTAAGGACACCATCTACTACTTCGTGTGCTACTCCTGCGCTCCATTCGGCGGCCGCAACGTCCCCTACAGCCACTCCCTCCTGCGCTCCATTCGGCGGGTGCTGTTGAAATTTGGGGAGCGCACTCTCGCGACTGATGGCAGCCATGACTTCTTCCCCGACCTCGGCAACCTCTTCCTCAACGACATGGGCGACAACCTCAACGCCAATGGTGCTGCTCCGGTTGCATCGTATGTGTTTCTGTCCTTCCTGTTCGAAATCGTGGTAGAATTCATGTTTCTACTCTGTATCCTATTACTATGCTAGTCCACATGATTAGTTTCACCTCTATTATAGCCATCATGATTTATTTTGTGCTTATTCAGATTAAATCTCGTAGTAACTTGCTCATATATTCAACTGGCGCAATGTCCCCTACAACCACTCCCGTTTCATGGACGGCCTGGTCGATGCCTCCAAGGAGCCCTTCGTCTACTGCTATGAGTGCCCGATGCCGTTTTGGGGCTCGCCGGTGGACATGGTGCATCACCTCACGGATGCGTGCAGCGGTCACTACTGGCCCTTGGTGGAGAACATCAAGTACGAGACGTGCTACCCGTTCACCATGCCGGAGTCGCTTGAGGATCACTATTGCCTGCTAGTCTTGGAGGAGGACGGCAGCGTCTTCCTCTTGATCGTGGGCACCGGCGAGGCCCGCGCAGGCCGCCGCCCCGTCTCTGTAGTGTGCGTCAGGGGCGACGCCGCTGACGCTGACACTGACATGAGGCCGATGTACGGGTGCGTGCTTAGTGTTACTACCCCTCCGGGTCACATGGGCGGCGACACCAGCTACATCCAACTGACTTGGACTCTGCCGAGCTGGTACCTTCCCGCCGATGTGGACATGGAAAACCCATGGTCTAATTTACCCGCCAACGCGGTGCACGGGGACTCCAAGGAGGTTCACCTGGACATACGCATTATCAAGTTAAATGTTGATCATTAGTCTTCGCTCAATGTAATCCGCTGTTTAAGCATGTGGAGACTTCCATGCATGATCTTGCTCTATGGGAGTATCGCGTATGAATAAAAGTGTATCCGTTTATGGTTTAGTCTAGAATCTTCCATGTATGAACTTTTACTACAGTACTGGTGAAAGACTTACTATGAACCATTTATGACATCTCCTCTGCCCCTTCCAAGTCATCCTGATTTAATCCCTCCGTCTAGGTGTATAAGGGCATGGTTAATACTTAATAGTATAGCCAACGGTTGACTAGAAGAAAGTGCCATGTCATCTATAGCCAACATGTATAACAATCGATACTCAAAAATTAATTCTTAAAGATCATTTCTTGCAAAGCACAATAAGTGTTATTTCTTCACAAGTTTTGGATGCAGGTTGAACAGTTGAGCACTTTTGTTTGCAAAAGATACCTTTTTATCTATTTCACCCGGATGTTTGTGAGCTCTAGAGATGAAATAATATCCGAAGAAACCTATCGATACCCGTTACACATGAGATGACCCCCACATCCTTTGTCAAAATAAAAAACTCCCCGATAAATGCATTTCACTCTTCCGTGCAACGCATGGGCACCTTACTACTATAGATTAGTACGACCAAAAATTGAACTAACATTATATATAGTACGATAAATGCTAATGCATGTCACCTAAAATTATATCATTGAAAACTATGTTCAAATACGAATCCAACGATATAGTTTTTGTTGACATGCACTAACATTTTGTCAGTTAAATCTTCAGTCAAATTCAATGGGGGACTAATAAACCATGATCGATGTAGTACAAGTGTAGAGGGAGGCACTGCACGGGAGTCTCACCCCGCTCGTGGCGCGGCAGTAAAGCCGTCATATCACAAAACCCAACCACTGCCAGTAATAAGTGGCCTGGTAAAATAAACGGATAAGCAACCATCACATCCCTCCGTCTTTTTTGCATTTCATCTCTCTGCATTTACTTTCTCCGGCTAGCTACTACTCCTAGGGCCAGTTCTTTTGGCGGCTTAAAAAATAAGCCGTCGCTTCCCCAGCTTTTCCCATAATACTAGTCACAGTGGAGAGTAACATTAAGGAGCCTCACTCATTTATTTGGGCTTCTAAACTACTACTAGTACTACCTTCATTTTTATATACAAGGCCACAAACTCAAATTACAGGTACCAAGATAAAAATCAATGTGTGCATATTAGAAGAAATTGAGTGGCTATGAGAGAGGAAGTAGATGAGTTTGTCATTATCATCCACTACATGCATGCTAGTAATTAAGCCATGGGTTACTAGTATGAGGAAACATCATTAATATTTGTCTCGATTACTGTTGGTTGCCTTGTATAGATGCAAAATATATTTTTTATAGGGGCCTTGTATACAAAAATGGAGGGAGTACCTCCGTCCTGGTTTATTTGTCACCATTGTAATTTGTGGTAAATTTTGACCAAAGATTCAACTGATAAAATGTTAGTGCATGTGACATCACAAACATTTCATTAGTTAAATTTGTGATCAAAATTTGACACAGATTACAATGGGGACCAATAAACCAGGACAGAGCTGGTAGTAATGGGATTACTACTAATCTAGAAGCCTAACGAACTAGCCCCTGGTACTCCTACTAGTAGTACTAGTACTCAAGTTGGAATTCCAATTGCACGGCACAACTTGTTAGGCAAAAAAATTGATACATGGTGTAGGAAGCGGTTTGGGAATTTGCATGCCTTTCTGACCAGTGAGATACTTCGTACAAAGTATGACAGAGAAATAACCACAGGGAAGAAAGCTAAAAGTAAACAATCAAACGAGCATTTTTGCATTTGTTTTGCATTGAATCCTTTCACAAGCTTGACTAGTGTTGTTTTTCTAGTTTTACAAAAACTGCATCGTAATTTTAAAACGTGCATTTGCCCGTACATAAGTAATAGTAGTACTCCCTCCGTCTAGGTGTATAAAGTCTTCCCTCCTTCTTGGTCACGGTGCACAACCAAAGTTGACTTATTCACCTGGACGGAGGGAGTAGCAGAGTCTACAAGCATATATAGAGAGAGACGTGTAGTGCGATAGTATATAGTACTAAAGTTTGTGCTATATGCACCTACTTACAAAAAGCATACAGATACACAAGGTTTCCGAACTTTCCCTCTTACATACTTAATTAAGGACGCTAATAATTCCCGAACGTTCGGGATTTATCATTTGCGTCCCAAAACTAATGAGATCACCTTACAGAACTAAATTATACTCCTACTAAAAGCCACGACGCTCACAGGAGCGCTTGCGGCCCGCCATGAGTGCCCTGGTGCGCGGCCGTTTCCCAGCGCGCCAACACAATGCCTCTTCGTCAGCCTTGCAACTCGCGAGGTGCTGATTGGCGGCTTGCCAGCGGGCAAGCGCGATCTCACCGGTGTGGTGATCCGGCGCCAGCAGGTACTCCTCCTCGCTGGAAGCGTGCACCTGGTCCACGTACCGCCAAGCGTAGATGAGGCGCTTGGGCCCGACTGTACTCAGGGCTTTGGCACGGGCATCCTCCGCCACTCTCACAGCCATTGCATGAGCCTTCTGCCAAAGAGTCAATTGCCTAACTCTCTCGGACGCGACATAGACCTGCCAGGCAGCTTGCCCCGCGATGCGCTTCTCTTCCTCGGCCTTCTTCTCCGCCTCTATTTTGGCGTGCTCTGCCGGTGGCAAAGCCTCCCACATGGCGACATCCATTTATTTCCAAAGCTCCTCAAGGCCGGGGGGCTCGACGGGCAGAGCAGCGTTCTCCTCGTAGCGGGGAGCCGACGCGTCCTCTGACACGCGTGCTGGCAAGATTCGGAACGCCGACTCATCCACCTCGACACGTAGCGGCGAGGAGTGGAACACCGATGCGTCCTCCTCAACTAGTGGCGGTGAGGAACGGAATGGCGACGCGTGACCGTTCGGGCGGTGCAGCGAGGGGCGCCTAGGGCTTGGGAGCGGCGATGCCATGGTGGTCGACGTGAGAGGAAGGGGGAGGAGATAGCGATGAACGTGAGCGTTCTTCCGAATGTCATGGGAGGGACAGTATTTATAGCAAGCAATGGCACACCTACATAAAATATGGAGTGAGCTGCACTAACTTAACTGCAGGTCTAGTTGCATCACTGACATGTGGGCCAGACCCTTGTTGGGCCCATATGTCAGTGACCCAATGCACCTGCAGTTAAGTAACTGAAGCAGCGTCCCAGAAGATATGTTGCGTGATTAATGCAACAGCTACGTGGGCATATTTGTTGGGGTAAATTACGGGGGAGGGAAGGGGTGGAAATATTGCTGGTCACAATGGATTGGACGAGCATGGGGGGAGGAGACTAGAGTCATGCATGCAGATTTTTTCCACACGGGGTGGAGTGGTGGGACTGTCCAAGGGAGAAGGAGAGTCTAGCAGGCATATTGTTTCCACACATGGAGAGGAAAAGATTTGGAGACGAACGGGCTTCCTGCAGGTATGGGGAACGGTGCATAATAAGTCATCTTGCATGCCGGGATAGGTATAGTCTCAAGTCATTAAAAACATACACGCCCCACACATGTTCATATTTCAAGGTGCACTAAATTATTGCATGCGATGATTAAGGCTGGCCATAATGGTGGTATCTTAGCTGGTATCATGCACACGGGAATAGCAAACATGCTGATGTGGCAAAGAATTAAAGAAGAGAGGGGGATTAGAGTAACTAGTGTTCATGCATGCATTGGTAAACACTTTTTTTGTGAAGAACATCAGCATTAGTTGAGTACTTTTGCAGACTACAAAAACTATTCCACCGCCTCTATCTTTCTAAGAGTAGGTGAAATTTTTGAATTGAGCCCTTTAAACTAGAAGGGAGGTAGTAGTACTCTAATAGCTAACCTTGTTGTGATGACAAGAGAGAACATGGCATGCACCTGGAAGGAGGAACTAGTCTGCATTGTGCATTTAAGTTTTGTCTGAAGTCAATGTACCTCTACTTTGACCAAACTTATAGAAATATGTATCAACATTCACAATGTCAAATCAATATTTTTATACTCATTATAAAACGTAGTTCTTATACTCATTATAATTAGTATTGTAGATATTGATATTTTTAGTATAAATTTGGTCAAACACTTTGCAAACGGTTGATGGAAGTAAAAAGGACTAGAGGGAGTATCATGCATGCGGAGTAGGCAAAAAAAATTGCTCATTTACAGCCGGTCGAAGTCTCAAAGGGCGCAACCGCGCATGGGAGGCGAAGGTCGTGGGAGGCACGACGGTTGATGGAATTAAGTGAAGTTACATCCACGCGCCGGCATGGCGTGCGAACAGGCAGAAGCTATACCGTCAGGCCTACAATATGGGTCTAGTAGACATGACATCTAGTGGGTCCCACATAGTTCTTGAGAACTCTTTGGGGGCTACTACTCGTATCTTTGTGTTCCTACTGTAAACTAGTACTATGTCTTACTACTATTCTTCTTGGAGTTGGTACTACTACTCGTATCTTCGTGTTCCTATTGTATTTAATACGTTCGTACTAGTAGTATAATTTGGGTCAGTCGATTTGTGAAAGAAGTTCGACGGAGCGAAGGAAGAAGACGGCCGAAGAGGTGGAAGAAGCCCTTCTAGCCATCCATGTTGCATTAAACGGCTCACAAGAGTCGACTGACCCAAATTGCTCCTTCAGATTACAGGATCCACGTGGCATTCAAGGTCTCGAAGGTAGATTCCGCGTCCGCACCCGGTTTGCGGGCTCGACGCGCGCGCGACCGGCTTCCGCCGCGACAGCCACCATGCGCGCCTCCTCCGTGCGGCGGAGATGAGAATGACACTCTAGTTCGTCCTTATCGGCGTGCTGGAGCACGCGCTCGTCCTCCTCTTCGTACGCTGCATGCATAGACGCGGCTCCACCAGCTGCTCACGTGCTTGGCAGTTCGGCGGCATCGCGAGGAGGGACTGCAGACGACGTGAGCAGGCGAGCCTTCGGCTTGATGGCACAGGGATGGCGGCGACACAGCGGTGATGGGCGAGAAATTGTTGGCCGGAGCAGGCAGGCACCGTCATGCGCAACGGCGGTAGCGGCATATTGATGAGTGCGCGTATGGGAACTTACTTTAGTTTTATATAGGGTTGGTCAAACTTAAAAGAAAACCGTACTGGTACACGTAAACATTAGACTTAGGCAGCGCTTTTATTAGTTAGTACCACAGCCACGATACGGAATCCTGTGCAAGTGCGTGAACCATGGCCGCGCGGTCGATCGAACGGTGCGTCGCCGTGTCGCGCTCGAACGACATCCACAGAACCTTTTTGTGTGTGTGAAAACAATCCCCGAATATTACTCAACTTTTTTTCCTGGAAAAGTTCTTGACGCTACAATATTTCCACATATTTGAATTTAGCTCCAGTTCGTGTTTATTTGGATTTGGACATTTTAGGTGCGCCCTAGTTTTTTTTAATACTGATTTTGTGTGTGTGACTAAGAGAGAACGTGTGTATGTGGCCATATGTGTGTTGTGGCGGAAGGGCAATGTGGATACTGTGTGCGTGTGGTAGAGACATAGAGAGGTGTGAATGTGCAAATAATCATGCATGAGTGAGATATAGACAGATGCCGATACATGAGTGAGACACACACACACACAGCACAACACACACACACACACCCTCCCACGAGCACACAATTCATCCCCATCCAAGGTTATATGGCGACCACTCTCGCTTGTGCTTCTTTGCACCCCAGCATGCACAACACCTCAATCTTCAAAGAGGGCATCAAGGAGATCGAAGACGGTGACCACACCACGCTAGAGAATGCGGGGCCATTTGGAAGTAGGATGATGTGACAATGCTGACTGGCTCCTCCCCCAACCTCTCTCTCGCACAAAATTATCAATCGCTCTCTCCCCTGCACAAAATTATCAATCCCTCAGCCCACGAGATCCTTCCCCTCTCATCCATGTTTTTCCAGCTCTCTCATCAAACCTGTTGTCTCTTCTCCTTCCAAGTATACAGAATCCGGATGCACACGCATCTCACGTATATTACATGTCTCCATCTTTCTCACAGACCTAACTTCTTCCTCTCTCTTTCTCTCTCTTTATCTCTCTCTGTGTGTCTCGTTAGGTTTGTCTCCTAATCTCTCGTCCACATACATACAATATTTTCCGCCCTATCTGCTCCATCTTCGCAAGCTCTCTTTGCATGTTTCATTCACACATTGGTATATGTTCAAAATGTTGCTGCTATAATGGCTGACGTAGAGTTATGGTTGGTTTTGTTGCATCCTACAAAGTAATAACTATGAAATGCATTTAGATTCTCATTTGACTGGGATTATGTGAGTTTGAGCATGTTGTGAAGTACTGTAGACCTTGTATACATCTTGGAATTCGACAATGATTGTAACTATTGAATTGTATAGACCATTACATTCGAAGTCAGTAGCCTAATATATTTATTTCACAATTTCAACAAATGATTAGTTCACTACAAACTAAGAAAACAAATGTGTACTCCCTCCGTTTTTATTTAAGTCCGCGTATTAGCATTGGTCAAAGTCAAGTTTTGTAAACTCCCTAGAAAGCTTATAACAAAAATATTAACATATACAATAACAAATAAATACCATTAGATTCATTATTGAATGTACTTTCACATCATACATATTTGTTATGGTAAATGTTTATATTTTTCTATAAACTTGGTCAAACTTTAGGAAGTTTGACTTTGGGCAAACCTAATATGCAGAGTTTACTAGTACTACTCGCTAGTTGCTTAGCCGACTCACTCAACACGCCACATGGGGAGTTCAGTGTCACAAAATTTTGAGGTCGGCGGGAAAATCTCCCGTGACCCTGATTCGAGCAGTGGGAAGTTACCATCATAGCCTTCGGAACAGGCCTATGGATGACGCTTGGTAGGGGGCTGTTTTCATAACTTCAGGTTCACCCTACCCAGCCAACCCCACCCCGACACCCAGAGTAGTACACCCGAATACTCCCCATTTTCTATCCCCACCGCAAAATAGACTTCTCCACGGCACCGCAGCCTTCGTGCTCCTCCCCTTCTACATCGGCGTACTTGTCCACCGCAGTGCATCTGCCTCATCGACGACCTCGTACGCCGCACTGGAGCCGGTCCACCGTCGTCGTCATACACGGAGCCTCTTTCCCGACACCGTCTTCCACGGTCTCGGATCTGCTTCCCGGAAGCCGATGCCAAGCGCAGAAGCACCACTGTCGTGGACAATAAACTGACTCCCGTTGCCGACCATGACTCATAGAGGCCGCTGCGACCATCGTTCTCCTCCTCGATTGGTAATGTGCGTATTGAATCACTTAGCAGTACATGTGCAGTTCCAATTTTTTTCATACCTACCCTTCAAATTTCCTGGGTGCTATGGTTCCCGTAAAAGTAATTGGTTATAGCCTCCATTGTCCAACAGAATATCATCTTGTAATTGTGCGTCGCTCATGTATCGCGTTGTGCTCGGGTAGGTTTTTCATCTGCAACCAGTAGTATGGCAAATGATGGGAAGTTTTTTTAGAACGAGCAAGATGCCCATGCGTTGCACGCATCAAGATGCATTTGTATGAGTAGTTTATCTTGTGGGAGAAAAGGATGAATGAGGGAAGGCCTTATTTGCAAATCTGGAGAGGGGTATGGGTATCTTTTTGCAAAATTCCCATTGTTTCCTTCCTATCTGTCAGATATAAATCGGGCGGCCTATATTGCAGGATGGCAGACACACCATCATCACCAACTTTTTTTTTATAAAAGACAGTAGAGAAGTAGAGATAAATATTAAATATAAAATAAATATAACAGTAGAAAAGAGAGTAGAGATAGCATAAACATAGGGAAAGGATCGCGCGCGCGCGGGAAAAGGCAGCCGGGCGTGTGCTAGTTTTGGCGCACGGCATCTGGCACGCTTTATAAAAATCCAACGCCCTCCCACCACTCTATGCCTTGCCACCGCTCTCTCCCCGCTCTATGCCTCGCCACTGCTCTCTCCCCGCTCTTTCTTGCCTCGCAGCCGCCGCGCCACCATGTCGCCGCGTCGCTGGGAAACTTGGGGATACCGCGGCGTTCGCGCGTGCCCCTCCAGTGGCTTCTCCGCCGAGATCCGGTTCCGCGGGATGCGCCTCGGCCTCGGCAATTTCAACACCGCCAACGAGGCCGCCCGTGCGTATGACACGGCGGTGTGGCGCCTCCTGTGGCCTCATAGAACATTGAACTTCCCCAACATGCCGACGCGGGAGCGGGCGCAGGAGCTCGTGCCTCTGCCGCGGCTTAGCACCGATGAGGATCGTCGCGACAACCGGAGGCGGGAGCACCGTCTCGGCATTGCCAAGATGGACGAGGAAGCCATGGCGATGTGGCGCCAACGCTTCCCGCAGGACATCATCAACGAGCACGAGTTCTACGCGCAAAGGAGGGCAGAGAGGTATAAGATGAGGGCGGAGCGAGCCTCCTATTGCGAGGACAAGCGTAGGCGAAAAGCGGACGCTCAATTTAACATGAGGCTAGGAGCAGCGTCACCCTAGGAATCATACGACAATCAGTATCTTCATGCCTACAGTCAGACGTCGGAGGAGGACATCACTGAGGAGGAGTCGGATGACGAGGATTAGTTGAATTATCTATTTTTTTATCTATCAATGCTGAGAACTATCCTCTACTCTCTTGTCTCTCTACTTCTCGATCTCAGCACTATAAGCGCTTT
Organism: Triticum timopheevii; assembly: GCA_963921465.1. Taxonomy (NCBI): domain Eukaryota; kingdom Viridiplantae; phylum Streptophyta; class Magnoliopsida; order Poales; family Poaceae; genus Triticum; species Triticum timopheevii. Next base: position 244,169,967 of record OY997262.1, on the reverse strand, counting down.
TTTAAAGCGCCACTTGTTGCGATTCTGTTGGAGATGCTCTAAGATGGCAGACGAGTGCTTTAATGTTGCCCACAAGATGCGCGAGTATTACTAGTAGTATATTTTTCTTGCCATGTTGAGATTTTAAAACCACGAGTGCGAATATGCAGAGTAGCAATGAAGACCAAACACGGGATATTGGGGACATCTTCAAGGAGCGTGGCAAGTTAAAGAGGAGCTGCGCCGAACCTGTAAAAGCAGCTTTGGTAAGTAACACCCTTTCAATTACTTTCGTTTAGCCTCATGTTCTTCGATGTGTAATAGGAAGAGTCTTAATCGTCCTAATGCTTTTGTTTTTAGCTTGATGTAGGAAGTGGGTGTTCTCTTGTAGTCTATTTTTATATTTTTTCCTTTTGAATTCACTTCTCCGAGTTCTGTTTATCTGGCTTCTACTAAATGGATCTAGGTTGCTCTGAGTATTGATCTAAAAAAGAAGTAACTTCATGTCAGGATGCAGTTCCTGCGAGGAGGGAAGTATGGTCAACCTCGAGATCATGTTTCCAAAATGAGGCTGGATTACACACAAGGTGCCAGTTCCCTAATGATGCTGGATTAGACACAAGGTGCAAATTCCCAGATGATGTTGGATTACACACAAGGCAGGTGCAAATTCATAGTAATTTTTTTAATCAAAGAAGGGTTTCCCCCTTCTGATTTACTGAAAACCAACATCTAAATCTAAACCATAGTATTTGCCCTGGAACTACCATGTTCAACATCTCGCAACATAAACCCATACAACCATATGCCAAGGAGGTACTTAGTACTATGAATTCCATTTTTGCTCCATACCAATCGTTCTAAAAACTACTTAGTACTTATAACGCGCCACTGAAAATCAGAACTCTTAACCCCGCTAAAAAAAGATATTTTAAATGTGGCTACTCGATTTGTGGCAACTGGTGAGCCACCGCCTTCAAGTCGTTCACCTGTGGTCCCGACCATCAACTCCTACGGATCAAATTATCACGCGAGCTGACTATTCCTACAAAGGTGCTTGATAACCCACAAGTGTAGGGGATCGCAACAGCTTTCGAGGGTAGAGTATTCAACCCAAATTTATTGATTCGACACAAGGGGAGCCAAAGAATATTCTTAAGTATTAGCAGTTGAGTTGTCAATTCAACCACACCTGGATAACTTAGTATCTGCAGCAAAGTATTTAGTAACAAAGTAATATGATAGTAATGGTAACAGTGGCAAAAGTAAAGATAGCAGTTTTGTAGTAATTGTAACACTAGCAACGGAAAAGTAAATAAGTGGAGCACAATATGTGAAAAGCTCATAGGCATTGGATCAGTGATGGATAATTATGACGGATGTGATTCCTCATGTAATGGCTATAACATAGGGTGACACAGAACTAGCTCCAGTTCATCAATGTAATGTAGGCATGTATTCCAAATATAGTCATACGTGCTTATGGAAAAGAACTTGCATGACATCTTTTGTCCTACCCTCCCGTGGCAGCGGGGTCCAAGTGGAAACTAAGGGATATTAAGGCCTCCTTTTAATAGAGAACCGGAACAAAGCATTAGCACATAGTGAATACATGAACTCCTCAAACTATGGTCATCACCGAGAAGTATCCCGATTATTGTCACTTCGGGGTTGTCGGATCATAACACATAATAGGTGACTATAGACTTGCTAGATAGGATCAAGAACACACATATATTCATGAAAACATAATAGGTTCATATCTGAAATCATGGCACTCGGGCCCTAGTGACAAGCATTAAGCATAGCAAAGTCATAGCAACATCAATCTCAGAACATAGTGGATACTAGGGATCAAACCCTAACAAAACTAACTTGATTACATGGTAAATATCATCCAACCCATCACCGTCCAGCAAGCCTACGACGGAATTACTCATGCACGGCGGTGAGCATCATGAAATTGGTGATGGAGGATGGTTGATGACGATGACGGCGACAAATCCCCCTCTCCGGAGCCTCGAACGGACTCCAGATCAGCCCTCCCGTGAGATAATAGGGCTTGGTGGCGGCTCCGTATCATAAAACGCGATGAAACTTTCTCTCTGATTTTTTTCTCCGTGAAACGGAATATATGGAGTTGGAGTTAAGGTCGGTGGAGCCTCAGGGGGCCCACGAGACAGGGGGTGCGCCCAAGGGGGTGGGCACGCCCCCCACCCTCATGGACAGGGTGTGGGCCCCCTGGTCTTGATTCTTTCGCCAGTATTTTTTATATTTTCCAGAACTTGTCTCCGTGGATTTTCAGGTCATTCCGAGAAATTTTGTTTTCTACACATAAAACAACATCATGGCAGTTCTGCTGAAAACAGCGTCAGTCCGGGTTAGTTTCATTCAAATCATGCAATTTAGAGTCCAAAACAAGGGCAAAAGTGTTTGGAAAAGTAGATACGTTGGAGACGTATCAACTCCCCGAAGCTTAAACCTTTGCTTGTGCTCAAGCAATTCAGTCGATAAACTGAAAGTGATAAAGAAAAACTTTTACAAACTATATTTGCTCTAGTTGTTGTAAACATGTAAAGTCAGCATTCAAGTTTCAACAAGTATTATGAACTAACCATACTCACAGTAACACCTAGGTCTCACAATTACTCATATCAATGGCATAATCAGCTAGCAAGCCATAATAATAAAACTCAGATGACAACACTTTCTCAAAACAATCATAGGATGATATAGCAAAATGGTATCTTGCTAGCCCTTTCTGAGACCACAAAACATAAATGCAGAGCACCTTTAAAGATCAAGGACTGACTTGACATTGTAATTCATGGTAAAAGAGATCCAGTCAAGTCATACCCAATATAAACCAATAGTAATGAATGCAAATGACAGTGTGCTCTCCAGCGGGTGCTTTTTAATAAGAGGGATGATGACTCAACATAAAAGTAAATAGATAGGCCCTTCGCAGAGGGAAGCAGGGATTTGTAGAGGTGCCAGAGCTCGTTTTTAAAATAGAGATTGAATAACATTTTGAGCGGCATACTCTCACTGTCAGCGCAACAACTATGAGATGGTTGTATCTTCCATACTACATGTATTATAGGCAGTTCCCAAACAGAATGGTAAAAGTTTATACTCCCCCACCACCAACAAGCATCAATCCATGGCTTGCTCAAAACAACGAGTGCCTCCAACTAACAACAGCCCTGGGGGAATTTTGTTTAATTATATTGATTTGCTTTGATCTTTTTGAATCATGGGACTGGGCATCCCGGTTACCGGCTCTTTCTCGTGAATGAGGAGTGGAGTCCACTCCTCTTGAGAATAACCCACCTAGCATGGAAGATATAGGCAGCCCTAGTTGAAACATGAGCTGCTCGAGCATACAAAACAGAATTTCATTTGAAGGTTTGGAGTTTGGCACATACAAATTTACTTGGAACGGCAGGTAAATACCGCATATAGGAAGGTATGGTGGACTCATTGGAATAACTTTGGAGTTTAAGGAGTTTATATGCACAAGCAGTATTCTCGCTTAGTACAGGTGAAGGCTAGTAGAAGACTGGGAAGCGACCAACTGAGAGAGCGACAATAGTCATGAACATGCATTAAAATTAATTCAGACCGAGTACAAGCATGAGTAGGATATAATCTACCATGAACATAAATATCATGAAGGCTATGTTGATTTGTTTCAACTACATGCGTGAACATGTGCCAAGTCGAGTCACTCAATTCATTCAAAGGAGGATACCATCTCATCATACCACATCATAATCATTTTAATAGCATGTTGGCACGCAAGGTAAACCATTATAACTCATAGCTAATCAAGCATGACACAAGAAACTATAATCTCTAAATGTCATTGCGAATATGTTTACTTCATAATAAGTTGAATCAGGAACGATGAACTCGTCATATTTACAAAAACGAGAGAGGTCGAGTTCAACCAGTCCATCATATATCGTCATTATTGACTTTCACTTGCATGACCGAACGATGTATATAATAATAATAGTGCACGTGCATTGGACTAAGCTGGAATCTGCAAGCATTCAACTCAAGAGAGAAGACAAAGTAATATGGGCTCTAAGTTAAATAAACAGTCATGCATATGAGAGCCACTAAACATTTTCAATATGGTCTTCTACTCTCGACCCCCAAAGGAAAGAAAAGAAAAGAAAACTATTTACACGGGAAAGCTCCCAACAAGTAAGAAGAAGAAGAACGAGAAATCTTTTTGGGTTTTCATTTTAATTTCTACTACAAGCATGGAAATTAAACTAACTATTTTTTTGTTTTTTCTTAAGGTTTATCAAACACACAAGAAGAAAGCAAGAAAAAGAAAATAAACTAGCATGGATAATACAATGAAAGAATATGAGCACCGACAACTAGAATAGCGTGTGAACATGAATGTAAAGTCGGTGAGAAATACGTACTCCCCCAAGCTTAGGCTTAGGCTTTTGGCCTAAGTTGGTCTATTGCCAAGGACCGCGGCTACTCTCCCCGGTGTACTTGGAGGTGTAATCAGGATACCACTGGCTGGCCATCTCCGGGTCCCACTGGTAGGATGATGCACGATAAGGATCCAGTGAAGGCTCAGGCTCAGGCTCTAGACTGGACGCTTGGCCTCGATGAGCGTACAACGCTCCCGGCGTGACAAGAAAATTATCTGCAGTCAAATCAAACAACAGAGGCGCAGGCAGAATAATAGTCTCATTGTGTTTGTTATTAAATCTCAGGTTATACAGAAGCATCTTATCTTCGTTGTCAACAATAAACTCATGCGCTACCATGCTCCTGTAATCTAAAATGTAAGGAGGCCATATTGTCTCCTCTTTCTCATGGTGCCTAATAGGTATTTCAAAATATCTAGCAAGACATGCAGCATAGATACCTCCAAAGATGGGGCCTTTTGTACGATTCAGGCTTAGCCGTTTAGCAATGACGACACCCATACTAAAGCTATTATCTCCAAACAAGGCATGGTGAAGAATAATAATATCAGGAACATTGAAGTTTCCACTATTTCCACGACCAGTCAAGCATCTGGTAGCAAATATGGCAAAGTAGCGTAAAACAGGAAAGTGTATGCTAGAGATTCTCGCATCTGAACCCTTCTTTGGATCCCGTACAGTGATAGTGTTAACAAAGCCATCCACATCTCTACGATGTGGTTCCTCTAATTTGCCCTCAAAGGGTATCCTACATACCGCACAAAAATTACATAAAGACATTTCCCTGAATTCATCATATAAATGAAATGATACTGAAGGCAGTGACTTCTTAGGATAATAATAAAAGTTTTGCACGAAAGTATTGGTGAGTAAGAGATACCGATCGATCCAGTCGTGGAGGAAATCGGTGAGGCCTGCATTCTCGATCAAAGAATAAAAATCTTCATAAATTCCAGCTTCTCTCAAGAAATTATCGCATGGCCATTCACACGGCCGTACTTCCTCTATGTGAGGAAGATTATACTTGGCCTTTTCCTTCTCTTTAGCTTGTTTTTCCTGGGAGCCTTGGCTAGAAGATCCCCTCAAAATCTCCTTAACATTTTCTAAAATTTCTGAAATTTTAGTAACTTAAAAATAAAAGTGAATAAAACTAAACAAGATTGATAGCAACTACTCCTACAAGTGCCTAGAGCCTATATCATGCATTAGAATTACTTGGGACCTCATAAATTTGACATGCAAGCTCAAGAACATGGTCACCTGTGCAGCAAAAATTTGCAATGAATAAAGCACTAGAACAAAAACTAATTGGACCAATGGAGGAGTCACATACCGAGCAACAATCTCCCAAAGCAGTTTTGTGAATGGAGCTTTGAGCAAGGAGATCGAAAATCGCAGCAAAATGAGCTAGAACTCATGCTTGAGCTGGATGGGGATTTTTTGGGAAGAAGATGGAGTGTGTGGGTGCTGGCATAAGTGGAGGGGAGCCACTGTGGGCCCACGAGACAGGGGGCGCCCAGGGGGTGTGGGCGCGCCCTCCACCCTCGTGGCTAGGTGCTTGCACCTCTTGCAGTGTTTTCAGTGCCTAAAATCCTCAAATATTCCATAAAAAATCATACTAAATTTGCAGGGCATTTGGAGCACTTTTATTTTCAGGATATTTTTTTATTGCACGGATAATTCAGAAAACAGATGGATAATACTATTTTTACTTTATTTATTCTAAATAACATAAAGTAAAAAGAGGGTACAGAAGGTTGTGCCTTCTAGTTTCATCCATCTCATGATCATCAAAATGAATCTACTAACAAGGTTGATCAAGTCTTGTTAACAAACTCATTCCGAATAACACGGCACTGGAGAAATTTCGAATAACACTAAGTTACCTCAACGGGGATATGAACATCCCCAAAAATAAGAATATCATATTTTTTTCTTGACAGTAGGAAGAGGAAATTCAAAACCTCCAATAATGATAGTTGGAACTTTTCCAATAGAATTGATGCTATGAACTTGAGATTATTTCCTCGGAAATTGTATCGTATGCTCATTACCATTAACATGAAAAGTGACATTGCCTTTGTTACAATCAATAACAGCCCCTGCAGTATTCAAAAAAGGTCTACCAAGCATAATCGACATACTATCGTCCTCGGGAATATCAAGAATAACAAAGTCCGTTAAGATAGTGACATTTGCAACCACAACAGGCACATCCTCACAAATACCGACAGGTATAGAAGTTGATTTATCAGCCATTTGCAAAGATATTTCAGTAGGTGTCAACTTATTCAATTCAATTCTATGATATAGAGAGAGAGGCATAACACTAACACCGGCTCCAAGATCACATAGAGCAGTTTTAACATAACTTCTTTTAATGGAGCATGGTATAGTTGGTACTCCCGGATCTCCAAGTTTCTTTGGTATTCCACCTATAAAAGTGTAATTAGAAAGCATGGTGGAAATTTCAGCTTCCAGTATCTTTCTTTTATTTGTAATGATATCCTTCATATACTTAGCATAAGGATTTACTTTAAGCATATCAGTTAAGCGCATACGTAAGAAAATAGGTCTAATCATTACAGCAAAGCGCTCAAAATCCTCCTCATCCTTTGTATTGGATGGTTTAGGAGGAAAGGGCATGGGTTTCTGAACCCATGGTTCTCTTTCTCTACCGTGCTTCCTAGCAACAAAATCTCTCTTATCATAACATTGATTCTTTGATTGTGGGTTATCAAGATCAACAACAGGTTCAATCTCTACATCATTATTTTTGCTAGGTTGAGCATCAACATGAACATTATCATTAACATTATCACCACGTTCATGTTCATCACCTGATTGTGTTTCAGCATCAGAAATAGAAATATCATTGGGATTCTCAGGTGTGTCTACAACAGGTTCACTAGAAGCATGCGAAGTTCTATCGTTTTTCTTTTTCTTCTTTCTGGAAGAACTAGGTGCCTCTAAATTATTTCTCTGAGAATCTTGCTCGGTTCTCTTAGGGTGGCCTTCAGGATACAAAGGTTCCTGAGTCATTCTACCAGTTCTAGTAGCCACTCTAACAACAAAGTCAGGTTTATTATTTAATTCATCGAGCAAATCATTTTGAGCTTTAAGTACTTGCTCAGCTTGAGTAGCAACCATAGAATCATATTTGCTAATGAGTTTAAGTTCACCTTTAACTCTAGCCATATAATCAGTCAAGCGTCCTATCTCGAAAGCATTATTCTTTAATTCTCTACCAACATAAGCATTTAAACTTCCTTATTTAGCCATAAAGTCATCAAATTCATCTAAGCAGGGGCTATGAAATTTAGTAGAGGGGATTTGAACTTTATCATATCTATAGAGAGAATTTACCTTTACTACCTGTGTCGGGTTATCAAGACAATGTGGTTCTTCAACAGGCGATATATTAAGACCATGTATTTCTTCAATGGGTGGTAAATTCTTAACGTCTTCAGCTTTTATACCTTTTTCTTTCATTGATTTCTTTGCCTCTTGCATATCTTCAGGATTGAGGAATAGAACACCTCTCTTCTTCGGAGTGGGTTTAGGAATAAGCTCAGGAGTTGGCTCAATTGGTTCAGGAATTGCCTCGGGAATTGGCTCAGGAAGAGTCCAATTATTTTCATTAGTCAACATATTATTCAATAGTAATTCGGCTTCGTCGACTGTTCTTTCCCTGAAAACACAACCAGCACAACTATCCAAGTAGTCCTTGGAAGCATCGGTTAGTCCATTATAAAAGATATCAAGTATTTCATTTTTATTAAGAGGATGATCAGGCAAAGCATTAAGTAATCAGAGAAGCCTCCCCCAAGCTTGTGGGAGACTCTCTTCTTCGATTTGCACAAAATTATATATTTCCCGCAAGGCAGCTTGTTTCTTATGAGCAGGGAAATATTTAGCAGAAAAGTAATAAATCATATCCTGGGGACTACGCACACAACCAGGATCAAGGGAATTAAACCAAGTTTTAGCATCGCCCTTTAATGAGAACGGAAATATCTTAAGGATATAATAATAGCGAAACTTCTCATCATTAGTAAACAGGGTGCCTATATCATTCAACTTGGTAGATGTGCCACAACAGTTTCAGATTCAAGGCCATAAGAAGGATCAGATTCAACCAAAGTAATTATTTCAGGATCAATAGAGAATTCATAATCCTTATCAGTAATACAGATAGGTGAAGTAGCAAAAGCAGGGTTAGGTTTCATTCTAGCATTAAGAGATTGCTTCTTCCATTTAGCTAATAATTTCTTAAGATCATATCTATCTTTTCAAGCAAAAATAGCTCTAGCAGCTTCCTCATCCATAACATAACCCTCAGGAACAACAGGTAATTCATAATCAGGGGGAGAACTTTCATCATCACTATCATCAATAATAGCATCTTCAATAATTTCATTCTCTCTAACCCTAGCAAGTTGTTCATCAAGAAATTCACCTAATGGCAAAGTGGTATCACACACAGAAGTAGTTTCATCATAAGTATCATGCATAGCAGAAGTGGCATCATCAATAACGTGCGACATATCAGAACTCATAGCAGTAGCAAGTTTAGGTGTCGCAAGCTTACTCAAAACAGAAGGAGAATCTAGTGCAGAGCTAGATGGCAGTTCCTTACCTCCCCTCGTAGTTGAGGGAAAAATCTTGGTCCTTTCATCTTTCAAATTCCTCATAGTGATCAACAGATACAAATCCCAAGTGACTCAAAGAATAGAGCTATGCTCCCTGGCAACGGCGCCAGAAATTAGTCTTGATAACCCACAAGTGTAGGGGATCGCAACAACTTTCGAGGGTAGAGTATTCAACCCAAATTTATTGATTCGACACAAGGGGAGCCAAAGAATATTCTTAAGTATTAGCAGTTGAGTTGTCAATTCAACCACACCTGGATAACTTAGTATCTGCAGCAAAGTATTTAGTAGCAAAGTAATATGATTGTAATGGTAACGGTGGCAAAAGTAAAGATAGCAGTTTTGTAGTAATTGTAACAGTAGCAACGGAAAAGTAAATAAGCGGAGCACAATATGTGAAAAGCTCATAGGCATTGGATCAGTGATGGATAATTATGTCGGATGCGATTCCTCATGTAATAGCTATAACATATGGTGACACAGAACTAGCTCCAGTTCATCAATGTGATGTAGGCATGTATTCCGAATATAGTCATACGTGCTTATGGAAAAGAACTTGCATGACATCTTTTGTCCTACCCTCCCATGGCAGCGGGGTCCTTGTGGAAACTAAGGGATATTGAGGTCTCCTTTTAATAGAGAACCGGAACAAAGCATTAGCACATAGTGAATACATGAACTCCTCAAACTATGGTCATCACCGAGAAGTATCCCGATTATTGTCACTTTGGGGTTGTGGGATCATAACACATAATAGGTGACTATAGACTTGCAAGATAGGATCAAGAACACACATATATTCATGAAAACATAATAGGTTCATATCTGAAATCATGGCACTCGGGCCCTAGTGACAAGCATTAAGCATAGCAAAGTCATAGCAACAACAATCTCAGAACATAGTGGATACTAGGGATCAAACCCTAACAAAACTAACTTGATTACATGGTAAATATCATCCAACCCATCACCGTCCAGCAAGCCTACGATGGAATTACACACGCACGGCGGTAAGCATCATGAAATTGGTGATGTAGGATGGTTGATGACGACGACGACGACAAATGCCCCTCTCCGGAGCCTCGAACGGACTCCAGATCAACCCTCCCGAGAGATATTAGGGCTTGGCGGCGGCTCCGTATCGTAAAACGCGATGAAACTTTCTCTCTGATTTTTTTCTCCGCGAAACGGAATATATGGAGTTGGAGTTGAGGTCGGTGGAGCCTCAGGGGGCCCACGAGATAGGGGGCGCGCCCAGGGGGGTGGGCACGCCCCCCCACCCTCGTGGACAGGGTGTGGGCCCCCTAGTCTTGATTCTTTCGCCAGTATTTTTTATATTTTCCAAAACTTGTCTCCGTGGATTTTCAGGTCATTTTGAGAACTTTTGTTTTCTACACATAAAACAACATCATGGCAGTTCTGCTGAAAACAGCGTCAGTCCGGGTTAGTTTCATTCAAATCATGCAAGTTAGAGTCCAAAACAAGGGCAAAAGTGTTTGGAAAAGTAGATACGTTGGAGACGTATCAGTGCTCCACCACGTACCCGGTACCCGTGAATGCAGCAATCGTGCACCTAGGGTTTTAGGGTTTATTTGTTAACATTGGCTTTACGTAACAATCATGTGTGCGAGACAGCAAGACCGACTGCATGCGGGCGCCTCTTCTCTTCGTATATGTACTCCACCGTTTGTTTGGTGTCCAAAAAATTATAATAACTACTAGCAATGTGCCAATTCGTTTCCACACGATCAAAGTAGATTAATACATATTCACCGATTTGATAGAAAAAAAGCCTAGTGTTGAAATATGTATATCACTAAAAATATGTTATGTTTCACAAAATATATTCCTTTAGCGGTTTTGATGAGATAAGGGAGGAATGTTGTTGGTTTCAAGATTCGAGAAGTGGTATATGTCTACTCTTATTAGCAAGATGCCCGTGCGTTGCACGGAACATCAAGATCTTGTGGGAGAAAAGGATGAACGAGGGAAGGCCTTATCTACAAATGTGGTGAGGAGTGCGGATAAATTGCCATATTTTCCTTCCTATCCGTCAGATATAAATCGGACGGCCTACATTGCAGGATGGCAGGCCCACCATCATCACCAACTGTTTTTATCCCTACTCTTATAAAAAGCATAGTCGGTGATGATCGTGTGCCTGCCATCCTGCAATATAGGCCGTCCGATCTATATCTGACAGATAGGAAGGAAACTATGGCAATTTTGCAAAAACATACCCACACCCCTCTCCACATTTGCAAATAAGGCCTTCCCTCATTCATCCTTTTCCCCCACAAGATAAATTACTCATACAAATGCATCTTGATGTTCCGTGCAATGCATGGGCATCTTGCTAGTTGTTGCAAAAAGCCCATGTGTGTGTGAGAGAGAGAGGGAGAGTGGAGGAGGACGGAGTGCATGTGTGACAAAGACACAAAGAGTGTGTGTGCGAGGTATTAGCTTAAAATGAGGCGATAGTGTGTGTGTGTGCACGATCGAGAGGGCGTGTCTCAAGAAGGGAAGAAAAATCTACATAGATACAAGGAGCGGGAGAGAGACATGTATGCGATAGTGGAAGCACGAGTGTGCGGGTGTATAAACCTATCTAGAGGCTAGTCAATAAATGTTTGTGAGAGAAATACGAGTCAGGGTGCAAAAGCGAGAGTTTTGAGAGAGAGAGAGAGAGAGAGAGAGAGAGACGGTAGTCGGGAAGGGGAGTGGAAGGAAGAGTTGTGTGTGAGAAAGAGAGAGAAAGGGGAGGTTATCTGATCGGTAAACAAATGAATAATGTTAGTCTGGGATGGAGACAAAAAGGAGACCGCAACAAATTATGTGTCTACAGGAGAGAGAGAGGGAGAGAGTAATTTTAGTGGTATGAGTCATATCTAGAGACATATAGGGTGTGTGAGAGAATCCCATAGAGAGAAAGACAAAGTGAAAGACGATTGGAGACTGTGTGTGTGGCGCTGAAAAAGAAAGCTTAGGTACCGAGTGATACTGGAGAACAGTAGAGACGTGAGAGATAATGAAAACCATGTAATGTATAATGATAGGGAGAGTGTGACACTTCTCAAGGGAGACGTCGAGAGACCATGTTTGCGAGGATAGGAGAAACATGAAGTGAGCGTGCGGGTGAGCTAGAGAAAAGAGAGTGATAGCTACATGAAGGAGCATGCATGCGAGAGAGATGGGCGTGAAAGGAGTGAACATAAAAGGGATTCAAATATTTGAATTCGAGATGATGATACATGTAATCCATACTCGAACCAAAATTGATCTATAAAACATGCATACTCATATGAATTCACGCGCATCCATGTTATTTAATATGTAGATATTACTGATCCATACATTTTAGTAGAACATAATTTGGTTTAAATTTTTTGAATTCAACCTTATGATTTTGAGATCACTGTATTTGTAAATCATATTATACATATAAAGGAGCAGAATTCTTTGTTGTGCTTTTGAAAGTATATATAAAAAAATGATGTATATAGAATTTAATTCCAATCGAAAATGGATCCCGCCCAAAAAAATAGAATACAAACGGGATTCGAATTGAGTTGGCACGGTAAACGTGCACTTTGCAAAATTTGAACGAAGCAGGGAAAGTCGCAGTAACCGCTCGAAACCAAAATCTGCGAGATGGAAATTACTACTGCCTATTCCTGCCACGCAAAGCCTATCTGCTGGATTTTTATATGTTTCGATAGGGGTAGGTTTGTAATTTCACCCAAACGTGACATAACCGCCTCTCACCCGGATTCATACGCGGTGGGCGCCAAAACATAGTGTGTCCTCGGCCGAAATCGACTCCCTCCCCGATTCATACACGGTGGGCACCAAAAACAAACTCTCGTCGGCAAATATTCGGTGTATGCGAGATTACCGTCCTATCCCCAACCGACTAATATTGATGTGATGTAGGAAATTTGAAACGGGGGCTAAGTTTGTAAATTTCCTCGCATTTGAGACAAGCGCGCCCTAAATACATGGTTCCCGCTTCCTCTCTACCTCCCTTTTCCCCATTCGTACTCCGTGGGCGCCAAAACACTCTTTCCACTGTTGGGGAACGTAGTAATTTCAAAAAAAAATCCTACGCACACGCGAGATCATGGTGATGCATAGCAATGAGAGGGGAGAGTGTGTCCACGTACCCTCGTAGACCGAAAGCGGAAGCGTTAGCACAACGCGGTTGATGTAGTCATACGTCTTCACGATCCAACCGATCAAGTACCGAATGCACGGCACCTCCGAGTTCAGCACACGTTCAGCTCAATGAAGTCCCTCGAACTCCGATCCATCCGAGCTTTGAGGGAGAGTTTCGTCAGCACGACGGCGTGGTGACGATGATGATGTTCTACCAATGCAGGGCTTCGCCTAAGCACCGCTACAATATTATCGAGGTGGATTATGGTGGAGGGGGCCACCGCACACAGCTAAGAGATCCAAGGTATCAATTGTTGTGTCTCCAAGGGGTGCCTCCCTCCCCATATATAAAGCAGTGGAGGGGGAGGGGGTCGGCCAACCTAGGCGCACCCCATGAGGAGTCCTACTTTCACCGGGAGTAGGACTCCCCCCCTTCCATGTTGGAGTAGGAGAGGAGAGGGAAGTAGAGAGAGGGGGAAAGGAAAGGGGGGCGCCGCCCCCTCCTTGTCCAATTCGGACTTGGGGGGGAGGGGCGCGCGGCTGCCCTTGGCCGCCTCTCCTCTTCCACCACTTGGGCCCATAAGGCCCAATAACCTCCGGGGGGGGTTCCGGTAACCCCCCGGTACTCCGGTATATATCCGATAACCCCCGAAACCATTCTGGTGTCCGAATATAGTCGTCCAATATATCAATATTCGTGTCTCGACCATTTTGAGACTCCTCGTCATGTCCGTGATCACATCCGGGACTCCGAACTACCTTCGGTACATCGAAACATATAAACTCATAATATAACCATCATCTAACTTTAAGCGTGCGGACCCTACGGGTTCGAGAACTATGTAGACATGACCGAGACATGTATCCGGTCAATAACCAATAGCGGAACCTGGATGCTCATATTGGCTCCTACATATTCTACGAAGATCTTTATCGGTCAAACCGCATAACAACATACGTTGTTCGCTTTGTCATCGGTATGTTACTTGCCCGAGATTCGATCGACGGTATCTCAATACCTAGTTCAATCTCGTTACCGGCAAGTCTCTTTACTCGTTATGTAATGCATCATCCCGCAACTAACTAATTATCTACATTGCTTGCAAGGCTTATAGTGATGTACATTACCGAGAGGGCCCAGTACCTCTCCGACAATCGGAGTGACAAATCCTAATCTCGAAATACGCCAACTCAACATGTACCTTCGGAGACACCTGTAGAGCTCCTTTATAATCACCCAGTTACGTTGTGACATTTGGTAGCACACAAAGTGTTCCTCCGGTAAACGGGAGTTGCATAATCTCATAGTTGTAGGAACATGTATAAGTCATGAAGAAAGCAATAGCAACATACTAAATGATCAAGTGCTAAGCTAACGGAATGGGTCAAGTCAATCACATCATTCTCCTAATGATGTGATCTCGTTAATCAAATGACAACTCATGTATATGGTTAGTGAACACAACCATCTTTGATCAACGAGCTAGTCAAGTAGAGGCATACTAGTGACACTATATTTGTCTATGTATTCACACATGTATTATATTTCTGGTTAATACAATTCTAGCATGAATAATAAACATTTATCATGATATAAGGAAATAAATAATAACATTATTATTACCTCTAGGGCTTATTTCCTTCAGTCTCCCACTTGCACTAGAGTCAATAATCTAGATTACATAGTAATGATTCTAACACCCATGGAGCCTTGGTGCAGATCATGTTTTCCTCGTGGAAGAGGCTTAGTCAACGGGTCTGCAACATTAAGATCCGCATGTATATTGCAAATCTCTGTGTCTCCCACCTGGACTTGGTCCCGAATGGAATTGAAGCATCTTTTGATGTGCTTGGTTCTCTTGCGAAATCTGGATTCCTTTGCCAAGGCAATTGCACCAATATTGTCACAAAAGATTTTCATTGGACCCGATGCACTAAGTATGACACCTAGATCAGATATGAACTCCTTCATCCAGACTCCTTCATTTGCTGCTTCCGAAGCAGCTATGTACTCTGCTTCACATGTAGATCCCGCCATGATGCTTTGTTTAGAACTACACCAACTGATAGCTCCACCGTTCAATATAAACACGTATCCGGTTTGCGATTTAGAATCGTCCAGATCAGTGTCAAAGCTTGCATCGACGTAAGCATTTACGACTAGCTCTTTGTCACCTCCATAAACAAGAAACATATCCTTAGTCCTTTTCAGGTATTTTAGGATATTCTTGACCGTTGTCCAGTGATCCACTCCTAGATTATTTTGGTACCTCCCTGCTAAACTTATTGCTAAGCATACATCAGGTTTGGTACACAGCATTGCATACATGATAGATCCTATGGCTGAAGCATAGGGAACATCTTTCATTTTCTCTCTATCTACTGCTGTGGTCGGGAATTGACTCTGACTCAACTTCACACCTTGTAATAAAGGCAAGAACCCTTTCTTTGCTTGATCCATTTTGAACTTTTTCAAAACTTTATCAAGGTATGTGATTTTTGAAAGTCCAATTAAGCGTCTTGATCTATCTCTATAGATCTTGATGCCCAATATATAAGCAGCTTCACCGAGGTCTTCCATTGAAAAACTTTTATTCAAGTATCCTTTTATGCTATCCAGAAATTCTATATCATTTCCAATCAACAATATGTCGTCTACATATAATATCAGAAATGCTACAGAGCTCCCACTCACTTTCTTGTAAATACAGGCTTCTCCAGAAGTCTGTATAAAACCATATGCTTTGATCACACTATCAAAGCGTTTATTCCAACTCCGAGAGGCTTGCACCAGTCCATAAATGGATCGCTGGAGCTTGCACACTTTGTTAGCACCTTTTGGATCGACAAAACCTTCTGGTTGCATCATATACAACTCTTCTTCTAGAAATCTATTCAGGAATGCAATTTTGACATCCATTTGCCATATTTCATAATCATAAAATGCGGCAATTGCTAACATGATTCGGACAGACTTAAGCATCGTTACAGGTGAGAAAGTCTCATCATAGTCAACCCCTTGAACTTGTCAAAAACCTTTCGCAACAAGTCGAGCTTTGTAGACAGTAACATTACCATCAGCGTCAGTCTTCTTCTTGAAGATCCAATTATTCTCGATGGCTTGCCGATCATCGGGCAAGTCAGCCAAAGTCCATACTTTGTTCTTATACATGGATCCCATCTCAGATTTCATGGCCTCAAGCCATTTTGCGGAATCTGGGCTCATCATCGCTTCCTCATAGTTCATAGCTTCGCCATGGTCAAGTAACATGACCTCCAGAATAGGATTACCGTACCACTCTGGTGTGGATCTTACTCTAGTTGAACTATGAGGTTCGGTAGTAACTTGATCTGAAGTTTCATGATCAATATCATTAGCTTCCTCACTAATTGGTGTAGTCGTCACAGGAACCGGTTTCTGTGATGAACTACTTTCCAATAAGGGAGCAGGTACAGTTACCTCACCAAGTTCTACTTTCCTCCCACTCACTTCTTTTGAGAGAAACTCCTTCTCTAGAAAGGATCCAAATTTAGTAACAAAAGTCTTGCCTTCAGATCTTTGATAGAAGGTGTACCCAATAGTCTCCTTTGGGTATCCTATGAAGAAACATTTGTCCGATTTGGGTTCGAGCTTATCAGGTTGAAGTTCTTTTACATAAGCATCGCAGCCCCAAACTTTAAGAAACGACAACTTTGGTTTCTTGCCAAACCACAGTTCATAAGGCGTCATTTCAACGGATTTTGATGGTTATTGTGAATGCGGTCATCTCTAAAGCATAACCCCAAAATGATAGTGGTAGACCAGTAAAAGACATCATAGATCGCACCATATCTAGTAAAGTATGATTACGACGTTCGGATACACCATTACGTTGTGGTGTTCCAGGTGGCATGAGTTGCGAAACTATTCCGCATTGTTTCAAATGTAAACCAAACTCGTAACTCAAATATTCCCCTCCACGATCAGATCGTAGAAACTTTATTTTCTTGTTACGATGATTTTCCACTTCACTCTGAAATTATTTGAACTTTTCAAATGTTTCAGACTTATGTTTCATTCAGTAGATATACCCATATCTGCTCAAATCATCTGTGAAGGTGAGAAAATAACGATACCCACCGCGAGCCTCAATGTTCACTGGACCGCATACATCAGTATGTATGATTTCCAACAAATCTGTTGCTCGCTCCATAGTTCCGGAGAACGGCGTTTTAGTCATCTTGCCCATGAGGCACGGTTCGCAAGTACCAAGTGATTAATAATCAAGTGATTCCAGAAGTCCATCAATATGGAGTTTCTCCATGCGCTTTACACTAATATGACCTAAACAGCAGTGCCACAAAGAAGTTGCACTATCATTATGAACTCTGCATCTTTTGGCTTCAACATTATGAATATGTGTATCACTACTATCGAGATTTAATAAAAATAGACCACTCTTCAAGGGTGCATGACCATAAAAGATATTACTCATATAAATAGAACAACCATTATTCTCTGATTTATATGAATAACCGTCTCGCATCAAACAAGATCCAGGTATAATGTTCATGCTTAACGTTGGCACCAAATAACAATTATTCAGGTCTAAAACTAATCCCAAAGGTAGATGTAGAGGTAGCGCTCCGACCGCGATCACATCGACTTTGGAACCATTTCCCACGCGCATCGTCACCTCGTCCATAGCCAATCTTAGCTTAATCCGTAGTCCCTGTTTTGAGTTGCAAATATTAGCAACAGAACCAGTATCAAATACCCGGGTGCTACTGCGAGCATTAGTAAGGTACACATCAATAACATGTATATCACATATACCTTTGTTCACCTTGCCATCCTTCTTATCCGCAAAATACTTGGGGCAGTTCCGCTTCCAGTGACCAGTCTGCTTGCAGTAGAAGCACTCAGTTTCAGGCTTAGGTCCAGACTTGGTTTCTTCTCTTGAGCAGCAACTTGCTTGCTATTCTTCTTTAAGTTCCCCTTCTTCTTCCATTTACCCTTTTTCTTGAAACTGGTGGTCTTGTTGACCATCAACACTTGATTCTCCTTTTTGATTTCTACCTCCGCAGCTTTTAGCATTGCGAAGAGCTCGGGAATAGTCTTGTTCATCCCTTGCATATTATAGTTCATCACGAAGCTCTTGTAGCTTGGTGGAAGTGATTGAAGAATTCTGTCAATGACACTATCATCAGGAAGATTAACTCCCAGTTGAATCAAGTGATTGCAATACCCAGACATTTTGAGTATATGTTCACTGACAGAACTATTCTCCTCCATCTTGCAACTATAGAACTTATTGGAGACTTCATATCTCTCAATCCGGGCATTTGCTTGAAATATTAACTTCAACTCCTGGAACATCTCATATGCTCCATGACATTCATAACTTCGTTGAAGTCCCGGTTCTAAGTCGTAAAGCATGGCACACTGAATTATAGAGCAGTCATCAACATGCGACTGCCAGGCATTCACAATGTCTGCAGTTGCTGGCGCAGGTGGTACACCTAGCGGTGCTTCTAGGACATAACTCTTCTGTGCAGCAATGAGGATAATCCTCAAGTTATGGACCCAGTCCGTGTAATTGCTACCATCATCTTTCAACTTTGCTTTCTCAAGGAACACATTAAAATTCAACGAAACAACAGCACGAGCCATCTATCTACAACAAACATAGACAAGCAAAATACTATCAGGTACTAAGTTCATGATAAATTTAAGTTCAATTAATCATATTACTTAGGAACTCCCACTTAGATAGACATCCCTCTAATCATCTAAGTGATCACGTGATCCAAATCAACTAAACCATGTCCGATCATCACGTGAGATGGAGTAGTTTTCAATGGTGAACATCACTATGTTTATCATATCTACTATATGATTCATGCTCGACCTTTCGGTCTCAATGTTCCGAGGCCATATCTGTATATGCTAGGCTCGTCAAGTTTAACCTGAGTATTCTGCATGTGCAACTGTTTTGCACCCGTTGTATTTGAACGTAGAGCCTATCACACCCAATCATCACGTGGTGTCTCAGCACGAAGAACTTTCGCAACGGTGCATACTCAGGGAGAACACTTATACCTTGAACTTTAGTGAGAGATCATCTTATAATGCTACCGTCAATCAAAGCAAAATAAGATGCATAAAGTATAAACATCACATGCAATCAATATAAGTGATATGATATGGTCATCCTCATCTTGTGCTTGTGATCTCCATCTCCGAAGCACCGTCATGATCACCATCGTCACCGGCGTGACACCTTGATCTCCGTCGTAGCATCGTTGTTGTTTCACCACCTATTGCTTCTACGACTATCGCTAACGCTTAGTGATAAAGTAAAACAATTACAGGGCGATTTCATTGCATACAATAAAGCGACAACCATATGGCTCCAGCCAGTTGCCGATAACTTGGTTACAAAACATGATCATCTCATACAATAAAATATAGCATCATGTCTTGACCATATCACATCACAACATGCCCTGCAAAAACAAGTTAGATGTCCTCTACTTTGTTGTTGCAAGTTTTACGTGGCTGCTACGGGCTGAGCAAGAACCGTTCTTACCTACGCATCAAAACCACAATGATAGTTCGTCAAGTTAGTGTTGTTTTAACCTTCTCAAGGGCCGGGCGTAGCCGCACTCGGTTCAACTAAAGTTGGAGAAACTGACACCCGCTAGCCACCTGTGTGCAAAGCACGTCGGTAGAACCAGTTTCGAGTAAGCGTACGCGTAATGTCGGTCCGGGCCGCTTCATCCAACAATACCGTCGAACCAAAGTATGACATGCTTGTAAGCAGTATGACTTGTATCACCCACAACTCACTTGTGTTCTACTCGTGCATATAACATCTACGCACAAAACCTGGCTCGGATGCCATTGTTGGGGAACATAGTAATTTCAAAAAAATTCCTAAGCACACGCAAGATCATGGTGATGCATAGCAACGAGAGGGGAGAGTGTGTCCACGTACCCTCGTAGACCGAAAGCAGAAGCGTTAGCACAACGTGGTTAATGTAGTCGTACGTCTTCACGGTCCGACCGATCAAGTACCAAATGCAAGGCACCTCCGTGTTCAGCACACGTTCAGCTCGATGACGTCCCTCGAACTCTGACCCAACCGAGCTTTGAGGGAGAGTTTCATTAGCACGACGGCGTGGTGAGAATGATGATGTTCTATCGACGCAGGGCTTCGCCTAAGCACCGCTACGATATTATCGAGGTGGATTATGGTGGAGGGGGGTACCGCACATGGCTAAGAGATCCAAGGGATCAATTGTTGTGTCTCTGAGGGAGTCCTGGACTAGGGGGTGTCCGGATGGCCGAACTATCATCATCGGCCGGACTCCAAGACTATGAAGATACAAGATTGAAGACTTCGTCCCGTGTCCGGATGGGACTTTCCTTGGCGTGGAAGGCAAGCTTGGCGATACGGATATGCAGATCTCCTACCGTTGTAACCGACTCTGTGTAACCCTAGCCCTCTTCGGTGTCTATATAAACCGGAGGGTTTTAGTCCGTAGGACGAACAACCATTACAACAATCATACCATAGGCTAGCTTCTAGGGTTTAGCCTCCTTGATCTCGTGGTAGATCCACTCTTGTACTACCCATATCATCAATATCAATCAAGAAGGAGTAGGGTTTTACCTCCATCGAGAGGGCCCGAACCTGGGTAAAAACATCGTGTCCCTTGTCTCCTGTTACCATCCGCCTAGACGCACAGTTCGGGACCCTCTACCCGAGATCCGCCGGTTTAGACACCGACATTGGTGCTTTCACTGAGATTTCCTCTATGCCGTCGCGATCAGGAAGGATGCCTCTTCCCGTCTTTAAAGACGGAACCATCACCGAAGGAGCTTTGGTCGCCGGCCAAACTATCCGGCTAGGTGGTTTTCTCATGACCGCCTGTTCGGCCACCGCGTCGGCGATGACCTCTCGGGTCATCGAGAGCAATCTTCACGTCAGCTCGGAATTCGCCGAGCAGCTGGATCCAATGGAGCTGTCTTCCGTAAACGAGCTCTTGGATCGCATCGCCGCCCTGGGAGTCGCCACAAACTACAATCAGATTGGGCTTAAAACCGATCTGAGAGAGATTAACTCTCCTCAGGTTACCCACCACGTTGCGGTGGTAGAGGAACAAAGCGGCGACTCTTCTCTTGTGCTAAAAACTAGTTATGTCCGGACTCCCGAACCCTCCATGCCGGATTCCCGCGGAGGAATGGACGTCGATCAAGCACTGAACCTAAAGTCAGGTGTCGGACCAGACTCGTTGGACAACATCCAGCAATCCAAGCTTCCAAATTCGGAAACTTTCCGGCCCTTGAGCCTTGAGATGGGTAGGGTTCCGGACTCAATTCCACCCACCCACCCAAACATATGCGATCTATCTCAAATCCGGCAAGAGCCCGCTGAAACAGTACATCATTACTGGGCCAGATTCCTCCTGGTTATGGACAGGATAAAGGACTGCCGTGAGGAAAACGCAATTTCAATTTTCTGCAATAATTGCACGGACGAGGGAATCTTGAACACCGTAAGTCGTTGTGAAATTACACGCTTCACCGACCTGGCGTCCATAGTACGAAAGTACTGTGCGATGGAGAGTTTCCGGAAAACCGAAACTAAGTTTTGGGACAATCCGGCTCCGAATACAACCCTAGTCCGAAACAAAAGGGTGCATCATACTCAGGCACCAGGTAGAAAAACCAAAAAGCAAAAACCCCACAAAGGGCATGAAACCGTACTGGAGGAATGGCTCAGCGGACCCTGTAAAATTCACAGTACAGAAGGCGCCACCCCAATACATAGCCTTCGAGCATGTTGGATACTGCGGCAGGTGGCCAAAAGTGGCGAAGAGCTTCTAGCCTCGGAGAACCACCCCAATAGTACCAGTACTGTGTCAACAGTCTTCGAGACTTTCGCATCAAATAATATGCGGAAACGAACAATCCGTAGCCCCGCCGAAGTCTACCAAGTAGCAACAACAAATCCATGGAGCGACACGGCCATCACCTTCAACGCCAGCGACGAACCTAAATTCCGAACAGCCCGAGCACCAGCCGCATTGGTCCTCAGTCCAATAGTGGACGGCTTTCGTCTTACCAAGGTACTCATGGATGGCGGCAACGGATTAAACCTCATCTATGAGGAAACTCTTCAAAAAATGGAAATAGACTGGAGCCGCATTGAGCGAAGCAGCACAACCTTTAGAGGAATAATCCCTAGCCGGGAAGCATGCTGCACAGGAAAAATCACACTTGATGTGGTGTTCGGCTCACCGGACAATTACAGGTCCGAGGAGGTCACGTTCCAAGTGGCCCCGTTCAGCAGCGGATATCACACTATATTAGGACAAGAGGCATTCACAATTTTTCAAGCCATACCCCATTACAGGTACATGAAGCTTAAGATGCCCGGGCCCAGCGGAATAATCACTCTTGTCAGTGATCCGGACACAGCACTCCGCACCGAAAACAAGACAGAAGCACTAGCCCTAGAGGCACTATCTGAAGCCGTAGCGGCAGAGGAGCTCACGGCGCTGCGCTCCACGGTGAACAGGGATGATGTGATACTCGATAAGAGGTCCAAGTCCACGTCTTTTAAGCCAGCGGACGAAATAGTCAAATTCCAAGTCCATCCAACGGACCCAACAAAGACGGCCTCCATTGGGGCATAGTTAAACCCTGATGTAGACGCCGCACTGCGAGAATTCCTTCGGGAGAATTGGGACATCTTCGCCTGGCATCCTTCAGATATGCCAGGAATCCCACGCAGACTGGCAGAACACAGCCTGAACATCCTAAAAGGATTCAAGCCAGTCAAACAGGCTCTTCGGCAATTTTCCGAACCCAAAAGACATGCAATGGGAGAGGAGCTAGCCAAACTATTGGAAGCCGGATTCATCAGAGACATCAAACATCCGGACTGGCTAGCAAACCTGGTCATGGTACCAAAGAAGGACAAATCTTGGCGCCTATGTGTCGATTTTAAAGACCTCAATAAGGCTTGTCCAAAGGATCCTTTCCCCCTTCCCCGCATCGATCAAATAATCGATGCTACTACAGGCACGATTCATTGTGCTTCCTCGACGCATACTCCGGTTACCATCAAATCAAGATGGTGGAGGCGGACCAGGCCACAACGGCATTCATTACTCCATATGGACCATTCTGCTTCAACACGATGCCCTTCGGACTCAAAAACGCCGGTGCAACATATCAGCGCATGATTCAGACATGTCTGGCTACCCAGATCGGCAAAACAGTGGAGGCATACGTAGACGATGTGGTCGTCAAGACCAAACACGTCGAAACTCTAGTAGATGACTTGAGGCTCACATTCGATAACCTCCGAACATATGACATAAAGTTGAACCCGGAAAAATGCGTTTTCGGCGTACCAGCCGGAAAGCTC
Source organism: Triticum timopheevii (assembly GCA_963921465.1). NCBI lineage: Eukaryota > Viridiplantae > Streptophyta > Magnoliopsida > Poales > Poaceae > Triticum > Triticum timopheevii. The sequence continues at coordinate 244,146,294 of OY997262.1, read as the reverse complement.
CTGGGCTTCATTGTATCCGGTAGAGGAATTGAAGCAAACCCAGCCAAGATCCGAGCTCTGTCACAACTGGATATTCCAAAAGACCTCAAACAAATACAAAAATTGACTGGATGTGTGGCAGCTCTAAGCCGCTTTATCTCCCGTTTAGGAGAAAAGGCTTTGCCCCTCTATCGCCTCCTCAGGCGCACTGAACATTTCGAGTGGACGGATGCCGCCACGGCCGGACTCGAAGAAATAAAGGCCATATTGGCAACAAATCCGGTCCTGGCCGCGCCTAACCTGGGCGAACCAATGTTATTATATATCGCGGCAACACATCAAGTTGTCAGCGCGGTTCTCGTCGTCGAAAAACAGAAGGACACAAATTCCCTCTTCAAAAGCCAGTGTACTACGTATCCACTATCTTAACTCCATGCAAGTCCCGGTACCCGCATTATCAAAAGATAGCGTACGCGGTGTTTATGGCATCCCAGAAGCTGCGACACTACTTTCAAGAGTGTTCGATAACAGTAGCCTCTGAAGTACCCCTCAACGACATTATAAACAACCGCAACGCGACGGGCAGGATCGCAAAATGGGCCATTGAGCTCCTACCATTTGACATAACTTATAAACCTCGGCGAGCTATAAAGTCGCAAGTCTTGGCTGACTTCGTTGCTGAATGGACTGAAGCCGAACTCCCTAAAGAATACGGCGCATACTCCAATTGGATTATGCATTTCGACGGCTCTAAAATGTTTGCCGGCTTGGGGGCTGGCGTTGTATTGACGTCCCCAACCAGAGACACAGTCCAATACGTACTTCAGATAATGTACACGGACTCCAACAATGCAGCCAAATACGAGGCCCTCCTACATGGTCTCCGGATGGCAATCTCCATGGGCATTCAACGCCTAGAGGTGCGCGGGGATTCAAACCTTGCAATATCCCAAGTAGATGGAGACTTCGACGCCAAGGATCCGAAAATGGCAGCCTATTGTAACGCTATCCTAAAAATGTCAGCTCGGTTCGAAGGACTAGAATTCCACCACGTAGCCCGGGATAATAACCAAGCAGCCGACGTATTGGCACGCATCGGCGCGAAATGCGACGTTGTCCCTCCAAACATCTTCCTGGAGCCGCTCTTTAAGCCATCCATACTATGGGAAGAGGAGTCCAGAAATAACAACCCGGAAGCAACCGCACCACCCAACATAGAACAATCTGACATAATCGGCGGTTCAGCCGATGAAATAACACCTACAGCCCACGAAATAATGGCAGTAATCGCCCCGTGGATAGAACCATTCCTAGCCTACTTAATTAGGTAGGAACTTCCCAAAGACCAAAATGAGGCCCGCTGCATAGTTCGGCGCTCTAAAGCCTACAAGGTCCACGAGGGAGAACTTTATAAGAAAAGTACAACTGGAGTCCTTCAAAGGTGCATCTCCGAAGAGGAACGGCGAAACCTTTTGGCTGAAATTCACGCCGGACTAGGCGGACACCACGCTGCAGCCCGGGCCCTCATAGGCAAGGCCTTCCGTACAGGATTCTATTGGCTGACGGCCCGGGCAGATGCTCAGGACTTAGTCCAACGACGTGTCGGTTGTCAGCTCTTTGCTAATCAGAGCCACATGCCACCCACCGCCCTCAAAACTATACCCATCACCTGGCCGTTCGCGGTCTGGGGGCTTGACATGGTTGGACCCCTTAAAGGGGGAACCCACAAGCAAAAGTACCTATTGGTCATGGTGGATAAATTCACCAAATGGATAGAGGCCAAGCCAGTTAAAACGGCCGAATCCGGAACAGTGATAGACTTCATATCCGGGGTAGTACACCGTTATGGCGTCCCTCACAGCATCATCACCGATAACGGCACGAACTTCACCGCCGACGAGGTTAAACTCTGGTGCAAAAATATGGGCATTAAGCTCGACTACGCTTCAGTCTATCATCCGCAAACCAACGGACAAGTTGAGCGAGCAAATGGTCTAATAATGAGCGGCATCAAGCCCAGACTAGTGCGGTCCCTCACGGAATCTAACATGCACTGGCTAGAGGAGCTCAACTCCGTACTCTGGGGCTGTGGACTACGCCAAACTGTACTACCGGATTCACACCATTCTTTGTGGTATATGGCGCAGAGGCAGTTTTGCCTTGCGATATAATTCATGACTCACCTCGAGTGCGCATGTATGAAGAAAGAGAGGCCGAGCTGGATCGGCAGGACAGCTTGGACGCATTAGAGGAGGTGCGCGACATGGCAAAGGCTCGTTCCGCATTCTATCAGCAGCAGGCTCGAAGATATCAAAGGAGAGAAGTACGGGCTAAAACTTACAATATTGGCGAACTGGTTCTACGCCTGCCGGACAAGAAAAAGGACAAACTCAAGCCCAAATGGGAAGGTCCCTTCATCATCGACCAAGTCCTGACCGGCGGAGCATAATTGTCTGCAAAATGCATCAGACAACCGACTCGAGCCGAACCCGTGGAACGCAGCCTGCCTCCGAAGATTCTACGCCTAGCGCCGGACTCAGAGTTCGTCTCCTTCCCCCGTCCACATTTTATATCTCAGTTGCCTTTTGTCCCTCTTTTATCCAACCTTTTATATATATATATATATCTATACATAAAGCCCGGGAGGGCCGATCCGCGCATTGTTCGCAGACACTTGATGTGCTACCCGCACTCATTATACCTGGGGGCTTCTTTAACAGAAGCTTACTTATACGGGCTTCATGCCCAAAACATGTGTCAAACTTCCGCATGTACCTTTTACTCACCATTATATGCATCGATATGACTTAAGTTTTGGCCAAGCTGGGTTGCCTGGCTCCTGTGCTTACCCCTACGTTCCCGATTGTTCGTCTAGGAGGTAAAGGGAGCACCTCTGCGATTGTTACTGCCGGGTCAGCCGGATGTGTACCTCAGACTGGGTGAAGCCGAAAGCTAGCGTTCTTAAGGGAATATTCGGTCGGTGACTTGAAAGATGATTTTTTACCTATTTATTTATCTGCCCCCAGATGTTTTCCTGCTATTTTCGCAGTCCGGACATGCACTTTAGGGCATGCCTCCCAGGGAAAGGAACCCTTAACGGAACTATTCTCCCTGGAAGATGTTTCTTACTAACCATGTAATATAACATAACTAGTTGGGCACTTGTCTGGTAAAGCACTAATGACCCCTACGCCTTGTCTCCATGCATGCCCCGGTTTTTTCATAACCGAGAAGGTATTCGGACACACTCTGGACTCTAGGGTCCCGAGGTCGAAGCGAAAGGGTCGGCAAAGACAAACGATCTACAATCCGGCTAGAAGGCATTTTACATGTCATTTTAAATACATCGTCAAATTGACTAACTGTACTCCTCCTCAATCCCGTCTAACAGGCTGTCTAATTTACAGTCCTGTTGGGAATACTTAGCGGCCAACTCTACTTGGCCGTACACTAAGCTCACAGGGATTTCCTTCCCATCGGGCCCCACAGGTCCGACCTCGACCATGTGGTTTGGATCCGCCTTCTTGTACCACGTCTTCACCATGGCCTAGGCCTCCCTGGCACCTTGACGGCAGGCCGATATCTTCCATAAGTGGAAGCGCTGCCGTGCTCCCTCAAGCTTCTCCGCAAGCTCCCCAAGGCCCTCGGGTAGGGAGATGGACGGTCATAGGGCCTGGACGACGCCACTCATCGCCTGCCGAATACGTTCGAGCAGTTGCACCAGCTCGGGAAGTTGATCACCCGTTGAACCGGGTATTTCCTCCGCAGGGCGACCTGTGAGCACACCTACAGACATATCTCTGTCAATTGGCTTCCTCGCCGAACTCTTCTTTTCAAAAGAATTCGCTCAAGCACTTACCATAGATGCTGCGACGAAGCCGCTGATTCTCCTTCACGGAGCCAGACAGCTCAGCCCAAACACCTTTCAGCTCTTCCCCAAGTTGGGTGTGGGCATCCTGGAGTTTGTTCCTCTCCTGCTGCACCTTCATAAGCACACTCTCGCCGGCCTACAGCTGGCGCAGTAGGTGTTGCTTGTCCGGATCCAGTCCGGCCACATATGCAATATCATTGACAGGCCTATACGCACGCCGCACACTGCTTATCTTTTTGAAATAATGTGTTACCAGGGGGGTCTCTGTGTCTCCTCCTGCGGAAGCTAGCGCGGCCTCGAGTTGGGCCTTGCACTCTTGTAGCTCCTGGGACAGTTGTGTTGGGGAACGTAGTAATTTCAAAAAATTTCCTACGCACACGCAAGGTCATGGTGATGATATAGCAACGAGAGGGGAGAGTGTTCGTCCACGTACCCTCGTAGACCGTAAGCGGAAGCGTTAGCATAACGCGGTTGATGTAGTCATACGTCTTCACGATCCGACCGATCCAAGCACCGAACGTACGGGGCCTCCGAGTTCAGCACACGTTCAGCTCGATGACGATCTCCGGCCTCCGATCTAGCAAAGCTCCAGAGATGAGTTCCGTCAGCACGACGGCGTGGTGATGATGTTGATGTTCTACCAGTGCAGGGCTTCGCCTAAGCTTCGCGGCAATATGACCGAGGTGGAATATGGTGGAAGGGGGCACCGCACACGGCTAAGGAACGATCCTTAGATCAACTTGTGTGTCTATGGGGTGCCCCCGCCCCCGTATATAAAGGAGCCAGGGGGGAGGAGACCGCCGGCCAAGGAGGGCGCGCCAAGGGGGGAGTCCTACTCCCACCGGGAGTAGGACTCCCTCTTTCCAAGTAGGAGTAGGAGAAGGGGGGAAAGAGGAGGAAGAGGGGAAGGAAAGGGGGGGCTCCGCCCCCCTTCCCTTGTCCTATTCGGACTAGGAGGGGGAGGGGCGCGCGGCCCCTCCTGGCTCCTTCCCTCTTCTCCCTCGTGGCCCATGTAGGCCCATTAACCCCCCGGGGGGTTCCGGTAACCTCCCGGTACTCCGGTAAAATGCCGATTTCACTCGGAACGATTCCGATGTCCAAATATAGGCATCCAATATATCAATCTTTATGTCTCTACCATTTCGAGACTCCTCGTCATGTCCGAGATCACATCCGGGACTCCGAACAAACTTCGGTACATCAAAACTTATAAACTCATAATAAAACTGTCATCGTAACATTAAGCGTGCGGACCCTACGGGTTCGAGAACTATGTAGACATGACCTAGAACCATTCTCGGCCAATAACCAATAGAGGGACCTGGATTCCCATATTGGTTCCTACATATTCTACGAAGATCTTTATCGGTCAAACCGCATAACAACATACGTTGTTCCCTTTGTCATCGGTATGTTACTTGCCCGAGATTTGATCGTCGGTATCCAATACCTAGTTCAATCTCGTTACTGGTAAGTCTCTTTACTCGTTCTGTAATACATCATCTCATAACTAACTCATTAGTTATAATGCTTGCAAGGCTTAAGTGATGAGTATTACCGAGAGGGCCCAGAGATACCTCTCCGACAATCGGAGTGACAAAACCTAATCTCGAAATACGCCAACTCAACATGTACCTTCGGAGACACCTGTAGTACTCCTTTATAATCACCCAGTTACGTTGTGACGTTTGGTAGTACCCAAAGTGTTCCTCCGATAAACGGGAGTTGCATAATTCTCATAGTAACAGGAACTTGTATAAGTCATGAAGAAAGCAATAGCAGTATACTAAACGATCAAGTGCTAAGCTAACAGAATGGGTCATGTCAATCACATCATTCTCCTAATGATGTGATCCCATTAATCAAATGACCACACATGTCTATGGTTAGGAAACACAACCATCTTTGATTAATGAGCTAGTCAAGTAGAGGCATACTAGTGACTATATGTTTGTCTATGTATTCACACATGTATCATGTTTCCGGTTAATACAATTCTAGCATGAATAATAAACATTTATCATGATATGAGGAAATAAATAATAACTTTATTATTGCCTCTAGGGCATATTTCCTTCAGTCTCCCACTTGCACTAGAGTCAATAATCTAGATTACATAGTAATGATTCTAACACCCATGGAGTCTTGGTGCTGATCATGTTTTGCTCGTGAGAGAGGCTTAGTCAACGGGTATGCAACATTCAGATCCGTATGTATCTTGCAAATCTCTATGTCTCCCACTTGGACTTGGTCCCGAATGGAATTGAAGCGTCTCATGATGTGCTTGGTCCTCTTGTGAAATCTGGATTCCTTTGCCAAGGCAATTGCACCAGTATTGTCACAGAAGATCTTCATTGGTCCCGATGCACTAGGTATGACACCTAGATTGGAAATGAACTCCTTCATCCAGACTCCTTCATTTGTTGCTTCAGAAGCAGCTATGTACTCCGCTTCACATGTAGATCCCGCCATGACGCTTTGTTTAGAACTGCACCAACTTACAGCTCCACCGTTTAATAAAAATACGTATCCGGTTTGTGATTTAGAATCGTCCGGATCAGTGTCAAAGCTTGCATCGACGTAACCATTTACGACTAGCTCTTTGTCACCTCCATATACGAGAAACATATCCTTAGTCCTTTTCAGGTATTTCAGGATGTTCTTGACCGCTGTCCAGTGATCCACTCCTGGATTACTTTGGTACCTTCCTCCCAAGCTTATTGCTAAGCATACGTCAGGCCTGGTACACAGCATTCCATACATGATAGAGGCTATGGCTGAAGCATAGGGAACATCTTTCATTTTCTCTCTATCTTCTGTTGTGGTCGGGCATTGAGCTTGACTCAACTTCACACCTTGTAGCACAGGCAAGAAACCTTTCTTTGCCTGATCCATTTTGAACTTTTTCAAAATTTTGTCAAGGTATGTGCTTTGTGAAAGTCCTATTAAGCGTCTTGATCTATCTCTATAGATCTTGATGCCCAATATGTAAGCAGCTTCACCGAGGTCTTTCATTGAAAAACTTTTATTCAAGTATCCCTTTGTGCTATCCAGAAATTCTATATCATTTCCAATTAATAATATGTCATCTACATAAAATCAGAAATGCTATAGAGCTCCCACTCACTTTCTTGTAAATACAGGCTTCTCCAAAAGTCTGTATAAAACCATATGCTTTGATCACACTATCAAAGCGTTTATTCTAACTCCGAGATGCTTGCACCAGTCCATAAATGGAACGCTGGAGCTTGCACACTTTGTTAGCACCTTTTGGATCAACAAAACCTTTCGGCTGCATCATATACAACTCTTCTTCTAGAAATCCATTCAAGAATGCAGTCTTGACATCCATTTGCCAAATTTCATAATCATGAAATGCAGCAATAGCTAACATGATTCGGACAGACTTAAGCATCGCTACGGGTGAGAAAGTCTCATCGTAGTCAACCCCTTGAACTTGTCGAAAACCTTTCGCAACAAGTCGAGCTTTATAGACATTTATATTACCATCAGTGTCAGTCTTCTTCTTAAAGATCCATTTATTCTCAATATCTTGCCGATCATCGGGCAAGTCAACCAAAGTCCATACTTTGTTTTCATACATGGATCCCATCTCAGATTTCATGGCCTCTAGCCATTTTGCAGAATCTGGGCTCATCATCGCTTCCTCATAGTTCATAGGTTCATCATGGTCAAGTAACATGACTTCCAGAATAGGATTACCGTACCACTCTGGTGCGGATCTTACTCTGGTAGACCTACGAGGTTCTGTAGAAACTTGATCTGAAGTTTCATGATCAATATCATTAGCTTCATCACTGATTGGTGTAGTTGTCACAGGAACCAGTTCTTGTGATGAACTACTTTCTAATAAAGGAGTATATACAGTTATCTCGTCAAGTTCTACTTTCCTCCCACTCACTTCTTTCGAGAGAAACTCCTTCTCTAGAAAGGATCCGAATTTAGCAACGAAAATCTTGCCTTCAGATCTATGATAGAAGGTGTACCCAATAGTCTCCTTTGGGTAGCCTATGAAGACACATTTCTCCGATTTGGGTTCGAGCTTATCTGGTTGAAGTTTCTCCACATAAGCATCGCAGCCCCAAACTTTAAGAAATGACAACTTCGGTTTCTTGCCAAACCATAGTTCATAAGGCGTCGTCTCAACGGATTTTGATGGTGCCCTATTTAACGTGAATGCGGCCGTCTCTAAAGCATAACCCCAAAACGATAGCGGTAAATCAGTAAGAGACATCATAGATCGCACCATATCAAGTAAAGTGCGATTACGATGTTCGGACACACCATTTCGTTGTGGTGTTCCAGGTGGCGTGAGTTGCGAAACTATTCCGCATTGTTTCAAGTGTAGACCAAACTCGTAACTCAAATATTCTCCTCCACGATCAGATCGTAGAAACCTTATTTTCTTGTTACGATGATTTTCCACTTCACTCGGAAATTCCTTGAACTTTTCAAATGTTTCAGACTTGTGTTTCATTAAGTAGATATACCCATATCTGCTCAAATCATCTGTGAAGGTGAGAAAATAACGATATCCGCCACGAGCTTCAACATTCGTTGGACCACATACATCTGTATGTATGATTTCCAACAAATCTGTTGCTCTCTCCATTGTACCGGAGAACGGCGTTTTAGTCATCTTGCCCATAAGGCACAGTTCGCAAGTACCAAGTGATTCATAATCAAGTGATTCCAAAAGCCCATCAGTATGGAGTTTCTTCATGCGCTTTACACCGATATGACCCAAACGGCAGTGCCACAAATAAGTTGCACTATCATTATCAACTCTGCATCTTTTGGTTTCAACACTATGAATATGTGTATCACTACTATCGAGATTCAATAAAAATAGACCACTCTTTAAGGGTGCATGACCATAAAAGATATTACTCATATAAATAGAACAACCATTATTCTCTGATTTAAATGAATAACCGTCTCACATCAAACAAGATCCAGATATAATGTTCATGCTCAACACTGGCACCAAATAACAATTATTTAGGTCTAATACTAATCCCGATGGTAGATGCAGAGGTAGCGTGCCGACCGCGATCACATCGACTTTGGAACCATTTCCCACGCGCATCGTCACCTCGTCCTTAGCTAATCTTCGCTTAATCTGTAGTCCCTGTTTCGAGTTGCAAATATTAGCAACAGAACCAGTATCAAATACCCAGGTGCTACTGCGAGCATTAGTAAGGTACACATCAGTAACATGTATATCACATATACCTTTGTTCACTTTGCCATCCTTCTTGTCCGCCAAATACTTGGGGCAGTTCCGCTTCCAGTGTCCAGTCTGCTTGCAGTAGAAGCACTCAGTCTCAAGCTTAGGTCCAGACTTGGGTTTCTTCTCTTGAGCAGCAACTTGCTTGCCGTTCTTTTTGAAGTTCCCCTTTTTCTTCCCTTTGCCCTTCTTCTTGAAACTGGTGGTTTTGTTAACCATCAACACTTGATGCTCCTTCTTGATTTCTACCTCCGCAGCTTTTAGCATTGCGAAGAGCTCGGGAATAGTCTTGTTCATCCCTTGCATATTATAGTTCATCATGAAGCTCTTGTTGCTTGGTGGCAGTGATTGGAGAATTCTGTCAATGACACTATTATTAGGAAGATTAACTCCCAGTTGAATCAAGTGATTATTATACCCAGACATTTTGAGTATGTGTTCACTGACAGAACTATTCTCCTCCATCTTGCAGCTATAGAACTTATTGGAGACTTCATATCTCTCAATCCGGGCATTTGCTTGAAATATTAACTTCAACTCCTGGAACATCTCATATGCTCCATGACGGTCAAAACGTCGTTGAAGACCCGGTTCCAAGCCATAAAGCATGGCACACTGAACTATCGAGTAGTCATCAGCTTTGCTCTGCCAGACGTTCTTAACGTCGTCAGTTGCATGAGCAGCAGGCCTGGCACCCAGCGGTGCTTCCAGGACGTAACTTTTCTGTGCAGCAATGAGGATAATCCTCAGGTTACGGACCCAGTCCGTGTAATTGCTACCATCATCTTTCAACTTTGCTTTCTCAAGGAACGCATTAAAATTCAACGGAACAACAGCACGAGCCATCTATCTACAAACAAACATAGACAAGCAAAATACTATCAGGTACTAAGTTCATGATAAATTTAAGTTCAATTAATCATATTACTTAAGAACTCCCACTTAGACAGACATCTCTCTAGTCATCTAAGTGATCACGTGATCCAAATCAACTAAACCATGTCCGATCATCACGTGAGATGGAGTAGTTTCAATGGTGAACATCACTATGTTGATCATATCTACTATATGATTCACGTTCGACCTTTCGGTCTCCGTGTTCCGAGGCCATATCTGTATATGCTAGGCTCGTCAAGTATAACCTGAGTATTCCACGTGTGCAACTATTTTGCACCCGTTGTATTTGAACGTAGAGCCTATCACACCCGATCATCACGTGGTGTCTCAGCACGAAGAACTTTCGCAATGGTGCATACTCAGGGGGAACACTTCTTGATAATTAGTGAGAGATCATCTTAAAATGCTACCGTCAATCAAAGCAAGATAAGATGCATAAAGGATAAACATCACATGCAATCAATATAAGTGATATGATATGGCCATCATCATCTTGTGCTTGTGATCTCCATCTTCGAAGCACCGTCATGATCACCATTGTCACCGGCGCGACACCTTGATCTCCATCGTAGCATCGTTGTCGTTACACCATCTATTGCTTCTACGACTATTGCTACCGCTTAGTGATAAAGTAAAGCAATTACAGGGCGTTTGCATTTCATACAATAAAGCGACAACCATATGGCTCCTGCCAGTTGCCGATAACTTCGGTAACAAAACATGATCATCTCATACAATAAAATATAGCATCACGTCTTGACCATATCACATCACAACATGCCCTGCAAAAACAAGTTAGACGTCCTCTACTTTGTTGTTGCAAATTTTACGTGGCTGCTATGGGCTTAGCAAGAACCGTTCTTACCTACGCATCAAAAACCACAACGATAGTTCGTCAAGTTGGTGTTGTTTTAACCTTCATAAGGACCGGGCGTAGCCACACTCGATTCAGCTAAAGTGAGAGAGACAGACACCCGCCAGCCACCTTTAAGCACGAGTGCTCGTAACGGTGAAACCAGTCTCGCGTAAGCATACGCGTAATGTCGGTCCGGGCCGCTTCATCTCACAATACCGCCGAACCAAAGTATGACGTGCTGGTAAGATGTATGACTTGTATCGCCCACAAATCACTTGTGTTCTACTCGTACATATAACATCAACGCATAAAACCTAGGCTCGGATGCCACTGTTGGGGAACGTAGTAATTTCAAAAAAATTCCTACGCACACACAAGATCATGGTGATGATATAGCAACGAGAGGGGAGAGTGTTCGTCCACGTACCCTCTTAGACCGTAAGCGGAAGCATTAGCACAACGCGGTTGATGTAGTCGTACGTCTTCACGATCCGACCGATCCAAGCTCCGAACGTACGGGGCCTCCGAGTACAGCACACGTTCAGCTCGATGACGATCTCCGGCCTCCGATCCAGCAAAGCTCCGGAGATGAGTTCCGTTAGCACGACAGCGTGGTGACGATGTTGATGTTCTACCGGCGCAGGGCTTCGCCTAAGCTTCGCGACGATATGACCGAGGTGGAATATGGTGGAAGGGGGCACCGCACACGGCTAAGGAACGATCCGTAGATCAACTTGTGTGTCTATGGGGTGCCCCCCGCCCCCGTATATAAAGGGGCCAGGGGGGAGGAAGCCGCCGGCCAAGAAGGGCGCGCCAAGGGGAGAGTCCTACTCCCACCGGGAGTAGGACTCCCTCTTTCCAAGTAGGATAGGAGAAGGGGGGAAAGAGGAGGAAGAGGTGAAGGAAAGGGGGGGGGGGCGCCGCCCCCCTTCCCTTGTCCTATTCGGACTAGGAGGGGGAGGGGCGCGCGGCCCCTCCTGGCTCCTTCCCTCTTCTCCCTCGTGGCCCATGTAGGCCCATTAACCCCCCGGGGGGTTCCGGTAACCTCCCGGTACTCCGGTAAAATGCCGATTTCACCCGGAACAATTCAGATGTCCAAATATAGGCTTCCAATATATCAATCTTTATGTCTCGACCATTTCGAGACTCCTCGTCATGTCCGAGATCACATCCGGGACTCCGAACAAACTTCGGTACATCAAAACTTATAAACTCATAATAAAACTGTCATCGTAACGTTAAGCGTGCGGACCCTACGGGTTCGAGAACTATGTAGACATGACCTAGAACCATTCTCGGTCAATAACCAATAGCGGGACCTGGATGCCCATATTGGTTCCTATATATTCTACGAAGATCTTTATCGGTCAAACCGCATAACAGCATACGTTGGTCCCTTTGTCATCGGTATGTTACTTGCCCGAGATTTGATCGTCGGTATCCAATACCTAGTTCAATCTCGTTACTGGTAAGTCTCTTTACTCGTTCTGTAATACATCATCTCATAACTAACTCATTAGTTATAATGCTTGCAAGGCTTAAGTGATGAGTATTACCGAGAGGGCCCAGAGATACCTCTCCGACAATCGGAGTGACAAAACCTAATCTCGAAATACGCCAACTCAACATGTACCTTCGGAGAGACCTGTAGTACTCCTTTATAATCACCTAGTTACGTTGTGACATTTGGTAGTACCCAAAGTGTTCCTCTGGTAAACGGGAGTTGCATAATTCTCATAGTTACAGGAACTTGTATAAGTCATGAAGAAAGCAATAGCAGTATACTAAACGATCAAGTGCTAAGCTAATGGAATGGGTCATGTCAATCACATCATTCTCCTAATGATGTGGTCCCATTAATCAAATGACAACACATGTCTATGGTTAGGAAACACAACCATCTTTGATTAATGAGCTAGTCAAGTAGAGGCATACTAGTGACTATATGTTTGTCTATGTATTCACACATGTATCATGTTTCCGGTTAATACAATTCTAGCATGAATAATAAACATTTATCATGATATGAGGAAATAAATAATAACTTTATTATTGCCTCTAGGTCATATTTCCTTCAAGTTGGGTATTCTTCTCTATAAGATCCTGCATATTAAACGAGCCTTAAATCAGTTACTTTAACTACTTTAAGTCTCGGGGGCTACTGGCATATACAACTATCAAAATCTCTTACCCGTATGTCCTTTACATACTGCTCCGTGGCTTTGGTTAAACCATCTTGAGCAGCACGGAGGTGCGTGTCTCCCGCATTAAAGGCATTTAACGCCTCGGGGGAGAAACACGCGTCACGAAGAACTGTCCGGCGGCGCCTATGGTTCATGGCGCTCTCCACCTCGGACCTGGTGGCGGACAGCCTATCGGCATCCTCCGTTGGAGAGTATCTGGCTCGCGCCTTGTGCTAGCCTCCCCCTCCGGACCAGGTGTTGGATCCTGGCTGGCAGAGGCTTGGTTGGCAATCTCTCCGGGCATAGTCCGGCGAGCGCTCTTTCTCCTGAAAAAGTCATGAGCATTAATACGCCTCCTAGGAATCTTTTCCTAAATAACAGTCGCGAGCTATACCGTTGCGATGACGTTTCGATTCGCACCGCGCCCCTCTTCCGCCTGCAGGGCCGGACTGACCCTTGTTGGTCAGCCGCCGCAGGTTCAGCGTCCCGCCTTGAAGGCGCCTCCTGCAAGACACCGTTGTATACGGTGGTCAGAAATACGCGAGGATGAAGTAATGGTATCAGGACTTTGGTCATAATTACCTGGGAAGCCGGTGATAAGCCGGTGTAGTCGGCCGTAATGGCGACCAGGGCATTGTCCATGCTGAGTTCGTGGAACACCCCGTCGATGAGCTCCACCTTTATATCCGGATCCTCTTCAGAGGCCGGATCAAGGGATCTTCCCGGATCCTCAGGTTGTGGGGCCGGACTATGGATGCTCCCCACATCCCGGTGCAGTTCCTGCGTCAAAACCCTAAAGTAAGGTACTTAACTTTGAAAGCACGGGTCGGATAAATGAACGTCCGCTTACCCAGCTCCGAGGGTTATTCATGGAGAACCCATTCAATGGGCACGTCTGGAGGAAGTCCTCCTCCTCCCCCTTGTACAGGCCGGACAGAATCTTCACCAGATCTGCGGCCGATCCCGGCCCTTTGCGGCCATGACGGGTGGCATCATTCTCCCCGTTGAAATCCCACATGGGGTGGCCCCTGTATTGCAGTGGCTGCACCCCCCGCATGATGCACGTGGCCATGACTCCAATCATGGTCAATCCGGAATGGGCCAGCAACCTTATCCGGCCCATCAAATAATGGAAGCTCCTGTCTTCCTCCAGTTGAGGGCTCCGCGGGCGCCAACTTAGGCGTTTCTTCAGAGGAGCCGTGCTGAACTCTGGGAGGCCGATCTGAACTGGGTCTGGCAGAGGAGCGTCTTCTACATAAAACCACTCCGAAGGCCAGTCTTCGGACGCCTTCTTTGGGGTTCATGATGTATACCCGGTCCCGGCGATGCGCCATATCTCGGCTCCGCCCACTTGATAAATTGACCCCTCGTGAGAATGGGGTACGAGGTAGAACAGCCTCTTCCACAACGCAAAATGGGGCTCGATGCCCACGAATAGCTCGCAAAGAGCTACGAAACCTACGATGTGCAGAATAGAGGCGGGCGTGAGATGATGAAGCTGGAGTCCGTAGAACTCCAGAAGCCCGCGGAGGAACGGATGTACGGGAAATCCGAGCCCCCTTATTAGATAGGGGACGAAGCACACCCGCTCTCCTTTGGAGGGACTAGGGGTGGTCTCCGCTTGCTTCCCGCCTTTGTAAGTGGCCAGCCCGGCTCGAACCGGGACCATAAAAGCCGGAGGAAGATATCCCTCTGCTTGGAGCGTCACCAGCTCGTTGTGCGGAACTGAACATCTCCTCCAATCTCCTGGAGGAGGGCTGGAAGCGCGAGAGGAGGAGCCGCGTCGATGGTCCATGATGGAATGGATTTTTGGTCAGAAGCGCTCCGATGAGAACTCGCGGAAGGAAGATGGTGTGATTTGGATCTGGATTCTTGCCTCTCTTATAGGCAGATTATTTGCGCAGCTAGGGGGTAAAATGTAAAAGATACCCTGGCTTTTCGCATTCGTGTGACATGTGGAAGAGGGCCATTACTGGGCGTGGAAACCAAGGAGCGCAACATTTGTAAGGAAGCCGGACACTATTCGGCAAGCACATGGAATTTGAAGGAGAACCCGCCTCGCAACGCCGAAGATAATATATGCGCTGGACCCATCGTCATTGAAGCCTGGTTCGGGGGCTACTGAGGGAGTCCTGGACTAGGAGGTGTCCGGATGGCCGGACTATCATCATCGGCCGGACTCCAAGACTATGAAGATACAAGATTGAAGACTTTGTCCCATGTCCGGATGGGACTTTCCTTGGCGTGGAAGGCAAGCTTGGCGATACGGATATGCAGATCTCCTACCGTTGTAACCGACTCTGTGTAACCCTAGCCCTCTCCGTCGTCTATATAAACCGGAGGGTTTTAGTCCGTAGGACGAACAACCATTACAACAATCATATCATAGGCTAGCTTCTAGGGTTTAGCCTCCTTGATCTCGTGGTAGATCCACTCTTGTACTACCCATATCATCAATATCAATCAAGCAGGAGTAGGGTTTTACCTCCATCGAGAGGGCCCGAACCTGGGTAAAAACATCGTGTCCCTTGTCTCCTGTTACCATCTGCCTAGACGCACAGTTCGGGACCCCCTACCCGAGATCCGCCAGTTTTGACACCGACAGTCTCCGAGGGGTGCCTCCCTTCCCGTATATAAAGGAGTGGAGGAGGGGGAGGGCGCCGGCCACCCTAGGCGCGCCCCATGAGGAGTCCTACTCCCACCGGGAGTAGGACTCCCCCCCTTCCATGTTGGAGTAGGAGAGGAGAGGGAAGTAGAGAAAGGGGCAAAGGAAAGGGGGGGCGCCGCCCCCCTCCTTGTCCAATTCGGACTTGGGGGGAGGGGCGCGCGGCTGCCCCTTGGCCGCCTCTCCTCTTCCACCACTTGGTCCCATAAGGCCCAATAACCTATGGGGGGGTTCCGGTAACCCCCCGGTACTCCGGTATATATCCGATAACCCCCGGAACCATTCCGGTGTCCGAATATAGTCATCCAATATATAAATCTTCATGTCTCATCCATTTCGAGACTCCTCGTCATGTCCGTGATCACATCCGGGACTCCGAACTACCTTCGGTACATCAAAACATATAAACTCATAATATAACCGTCATCTAACTTTAAGCATGTGGACCCTATGGGTTCGAGAACTATGTAGACATGACCGAGACATGTCTCCGGTCAATAACCAATAGCGGAACCTGGATCCTCATATTGGCTCCTACATATTCTATGAAGATCTATATCGGTCAAACCGCATAACAACATGCGTTTTTCCCTTTGTCATCGGTATGTTACTTGCCCGAGATTCGATCGTCGGTATCTCAATACTACATTGCTTGCAAGTCTTATAGTGATGTACATTACCGAGAGGGCCCAGAGATACCTCTCCGACAATCGGAGTGACAAATCCTAATCTCGAAATACGCCAACTCAACATGTACCTTCAGAGACAACTGTAGAGCTCCTTTATAATCACCCAGTTACGTTGTGACGTTTGGTAGCACACAAAGTGTTCCTCTGGTAAACGGGAGTTTCATAATCTCATAGTTGTAGGAACATGTATAAGTCATGAAGAAAGCAATAGCAACGTACTAAACGATCAAGTGCTAAGCTAACGGAATGGGTCAAGTCAATCACATCATTCTCCTAATGATGTGATCCCGTTAATCAAATGACAACTCATGTCTATGGTTAGGAAACACAACCATCTTTGATCAACGAGCTAGTCAAGTAGAGGCATACTAGTGACACTATGTTTGTCTATGTATTCACACATGTATTATGTTTCCGGTTAATACAATTCTAGCATGAATAATAAACATTTATCATGATATAAGGAAATAAATAATAACTTTATTATTGCCTCTAGGGCATATTTCCTTCATCCACCCCAGCCTCCTCTGTCTGCCACCCCATCCACCGTCGTCCTCCTCCACCATGCCGGAGCTGATACCCGGATGCTGCCGTCCATTACAAGAGATCGACCCCTCTCATCCACGGCTTCGGACCGAGATCCTTGCATCCCGTCCTCTCGCTTCATCCCCGTCGTCGTCCACCTTGCCGGCGCCGCTCCTACGACTGTCTCGTCCATCGTGCCCCGCTGCCACCGTCTACCCTCCTAGATCTGCTTCAACGCTGCCGACAGCCATCGCTACCGCAACACCGTCAAATTCTCAGCAGATCCATACACAGTGCCGCACCAGAGGCGGTACTCTTTCGTATCTGCTCAACTTATTTATCGCAGCAAGAAAATAGATCGCCACTGCTTTACTCTAATTTCTTGTCTTGGTTGCGAAGTTGCCTTTGTCCAGTTTGCACCTTCAGATCTGCCTTGGCACGCTCAACACTATACTCCCAATGCTTATGGTTTTCCCCTTTTATATTCCACACTAGTTAAATCACAGTAGACTAAATTTCAAAATTGGGTCAGTCAATTTTTCAGAGCTCGCCGGAGTTCGCCGGTGCGAACAAAGGGACTCGGGTGGTTGTGGGGGGGCGGTGGTGGGGCCTCGCTGAACGAAGAAAACTCGATGCGGGTAGGGGCGGGGGTGGGGGTGGGGGTGGCGGAGGAACAAATGCGGTGGGGGCCGGTGGTCCGGCCGACGGCCCGTGTGGTGTTCTGTATGGGAAGAACCAGAGACGAGGAAGAAGAAGGGTTAGGAGACCTAGGATCTTCATCCAACCACCTGAAATGGTCGAGAGACAGCAGGGAGTTGCATTCTTAATGTGCTCAGGTTCATCATGTGTGGGCACTGCGCAACCAACATTCTATTATTATCCAAAATCTGCTTGCTCTTCTTTACCATGTTCCTCTTTCGTTCTTCTTTAATATGTACTCTCTCCGTTCCTAAATACAAGTCTTTGTATAGATTCCACCATGGACTACATATGGAGCAAAATGAGTGAATCTACACTCTAAAATGTATCTGGATACATCTGTATGCGATCCATAGTGGAAATCTCTACCAAGACTTATATTTTGGAACGGAGGGAGTATGATAGTAGTACAATATGTTCCTTGTACTGAAGATGAGCAGGGACATTTGCAGTGTAGAGGTCTATATGGTCGGTTGTGATGGACACTTTGAGCCTCTTTGATTCGTAGGATTTTGTAAACATAGGAATAGGATTTGTAGTGGCCTGCCCACTTGAATCCTATAAGAATAGCAAGGACATGCGGGGAGTTGTGTCGCCTTTGAGAGTTACACTGATATTAACAGTACCGCACCTTCAGTTGAAGAGAACTGGTATCCGAAGCCTTTCTAATCGTACCGGCAGTACTAGCACATATATTCCAGCAAGTTCCACTTTGCTGATTTTACTCTGATGCTTATGGTTTTCCTGTTATATCTACACTATGATCTGTGTAGCTACTTTGTGTCGCACTAGCAGCAATCCACTCTTGAAGCTAAACACTGCAATGACTTACAAATTTGGCACCAAGGCATTGAGTGCCATTCTGGATGCAATGAAACTCATACGCTCCCCACTTGTTTATTCTTGTTCAGAATATGATCCTAATGACTATTCTAACCTCGAGGAGTCAAAGGCAGATGGCCTGTCATGTTCACCCATCAAGGTGCCTGTTCTAATTTGGCAAGGTTTTATTGATTGCACGTATCTTGCATATGTTGTCTTGCATTTCTTATACTTTGTTGCACCGCCATCTGCTTAGTTTACTCATCATATATGTCAAGATGTCATGCCCATCCATTATAAATACATATTCCATCTATCATCATACCATGTTTTTTCACTCAAATGTTGTTCTTGTGGATAAGACATCAAAAAGGAAGAGGGTGATTGCCGAAGCTGAAGGAGCACCAGCAAAGTCCTTGAAAAACGTGGTGGTGCTGGAGAAATCAGACAGCACCCCACTTATATTGGTTGTACAACCAGTGACACAAAACATAGGACCGACTCCAGTAGACTGTACCCATACTTCACTGGCCACACCACTAGCCCCACCACACAGGACCTGCACTCCAGCAAAAGGTATACCGATTCCAGTTTCCATAGCACCAACCGTACCATAGAAAAATCCCACTCCAGCAAAAAGTACAACAAGTCCACCGACCGAAGACCTATCCCAACTGCAGAGGCGGCCAATTCCTGCAGATTGGAACCCCATTCCAGTTATTCCCAGTTTAAAAGACAATGCTTTCAATGTTGTTAGGGACTACGTGCATATATTCCCATCATGGGAAGATTATAGTGAAGACAAACACCATTTTCACATCTTACTGTCCAACTTACGTGTAAGTGCTATTATTCATGGTTATTATTTTCCTGTTTTCTGCTGATTGAACACATCAATGATTTACATTACATTGTTGTAACTAGGCGAGGGTCAATCTGGATAGTCATGATGAGCAAAGCTTGCTTGTGATTTTCAAGGAAGCATTGCAGCAGTATCGGTGTTACCTGAGGAAATCACACTTTGATGGCAAGTCTATAAATGAATTTCTGGTGAAGTCTCATGTGCTAAATTTAGAGGACATTGAATGGAAAAACCTTGTTATGCACTGGTCTCGTTCCCAGGATGAGGTACTGTCTATGAAATCACATGACAATTTGAACTTCTACTTTTCCGCATGTGCCTTGCGGATCTTTTTTGCAGGAAATCTGCTCGAAGAAGAATTCCGGTTTGAAAAGAACGACAGGATATCGCAAATATGTTGCCCGCTGCTTTGCTCTTGTTAGTACATGTTGTCCTATATCACTGTACTTGCATACATACGTGGTTCATTATGTGACAGCAGTATGCATGATAGCTTGCTTATCAATTGTTCGCTCCAAATTATCTGATCTATATGAATGGTTACATTAGTGTAGAATATATCCAATGCCAATGAATTTTTTTAGCTCTGCATTGTTCTTGTAAGTACATGATGTCCTTTATCAGTGTACTTATATTGATAGGTACTTGTTCATGTACCATCACTCTGCAGCTTATTTTCCTTTGCCCTCCATTTTCTACACATCAGATATATATTTATCTTACCATAAGGTTGGATAACACCAATGGTACTGAAAAGAAGTTTAGCTGTGCATTGCTCCTGGCTGTACCTTTTGCCTATATCGCTGCACTTACATTTATAGCTAATTGGTTATGTAGCATCACTCTTCATCTTATCTTAAATATTCTCCATTTTTCCGTATATTATCACATCTATATTTACTCTTAACAAAATGTACAATAAAGGCAATGCTTATGAAGAATATTCTGTGGTAAACTTCTTGAATTGCCCCCCCCCCATCAGCATGGACAAGGGCTTTATAGAGCCTGTCTTCACCAATAATGTAAGTTTGTCCTTCTCAATCCTTCAAACTTTGTTGTGTATATTTGGTTAGGCATGACTGCAATAGCTATTTATTTTTGGTGTTTGTATCAAATTGCATGTTTAATGTTTATTATGTAGTTCATAAACAAAAGTTTGTCCTTCTCAATTTAAGTATTCAATTTTACATCCAAGTTCCTTCTTCATACCATGTAAATTAAACTATACAGAGCAAGTGATATTCTTTTGCACTGCATGTATGCTTCTGTTCTTCATCCGTAATCCAATGGTGTGGTGAACCTACCCACTACAGCACAATGTCATATTCTGCAATGTCTTAACTATGAATAATGTCATATCATTCTACTATTATATAAACCGTCTCTTTATTTGCCAATCTGAAATGGGATAAATTGATAGCACACTAAACATCTGTGACGACCGGTTTTCCGGGTATTAATTTCCAGAAAATGACCGTTGTGCTCACCAACCCCAGGATTACTATTAGCTGATGAGGCACCAAATTGATACAGAAATTCCAAGCAAAATACAAAATATGTAGTACAAGACCATTCTGGCCTATGAGTACAACAAGTGATTTCTAGAGGTTGATGGCGGAAGCCGTTTGTGGATCATCGGTGTCTATGGGACTCCATTTCCCAACAGGAATAGCTGACCAGGTTAACTCCTATCTTCATGAGGCTGCTATCACCGTTGCTTAGGTTCCGGCGCTGTCGTCGCAATGCTCCTCTCCGTGCAGGAAATCTGGCCAAGACAATAGCCAGGGACAAGCCAGTGAGTATTTTGAATGTACTCGCAAACATTATGAACACGGGTATAATATAAATGATAATCGTGCGCTGAAATATTCTATGATCACATCGTCAGTCATAAAATAAAATCTCTGATGCACGCAAGCAGGTTATTTATATGCAACACGAATAAGCAATAATGGAGTGGAAATAAAATGCCGCAGTCGGGCGTCGGTGCGACACCACATAAAGGTCTTATAAAGTAAATAAATAACAAGCACTGCCACAGTCGGGCGTCTTCAGTGACACCACATAAAGGGCTTATAAAGTAAATAAATAACAAGCAATGCCACAGTCGGGCGGCTCAGCGACACCACATAAAGGGCTTATAAAGTAAACAAATAACAAGCAATGCCACAGTCGGGCGTCTCAGTGACACCACATAAAGGGCTTATAAAGTAAATAAATAACAAGAAATGTCACAGTCGGGCGTCTCAGCGACACCACATAAAGGGCTTATAAAGTAAATAAATAACAAGCAGTGCCACAGTCGGGCGTCTCAGCGACACCACATAAAGGGCTTATAAAGTAAATAAATAACAAGCAATGCCACAGTCGGGCGTCTCAGCGACACCACATAAAGGGCTTATAAAGTAAATAAATAACAAGCAATGCCACAGTCGGGCGTCTCAGCGACACCACATAAAGGGCTTATAAAATAAATAATCACAATGAATATCCAGGAGGTAGAACCGTCCCAGGGATACTCAATGATATAATGGGTTAGTCCATAATAATAATAATCATAATCATCACAAGTCACAAGTCACAATCCCAGTTCTGGTTTAACAATTTCTCCTCCGAAGACCGACACTTGACCCATCCCAGACTATAGTCCTTAAGCATGGACACGGCTATTCGAATAGATTTAATCTCTGCAGAGGGTGTACTCTTTACCCACGAGCAACAGATTCCATTAGTCCATCGGACTAATTCCGTCTATGGCCTTTTAGTTGAAAACACACCTAACCTGCACACACCAGCTTAACTCACCGGTGTCTGGAATCACCCACGACACATGTCAAGCAAAACTCTAAGTGGGGAGGCTACAACCCCGCGTAGCATGGGATCAAATTTATATCGCGCGCTCTAAGGGGTGGCCTCCCCTCTCGGTCCCAACCGGAAACACCCATGCCCCCGGACCAGGTGGTCTGCCTACCGGCTACAACCGATATCTTCCACCATGGCCTCTCTGTACGGTGTGTGCTAGAAAGGGGTTGACGACTTACTGAACCGTACCCTACCCGCGGTAGGGACAAGTGGTAGTACGAGACAAGTATGGGGGTTACTAGAACAAGACTCGATCTACGGTCGACTCAGGAGGTTTATAATTTCCCTGCATGACATGTATAACAAAAATATTTCAACCAACAAAATCAACGCTCATTATACCTTACTATGCAATACCGGACATAACCGTCCCGACGGAGACCGGCGACAAGCTCACGCCTACCCAAGGCAGAGGCTTTCCCGGATTCCTTTCCGGCATGCATGCAAGGCACATGAGGATGATTACCATCACAAGTATATTCATTTCCAGCAGCAAGGAAATCACTAATATGCATCCATGCAAATGATCATATCACATGAAATAACAAGTTCTCCGAAATGAGGTGGTGTTATAAACGTGTCAACGAACACACCAAAAATATTATGCCGGGGTTCAGAATGCTTGCCTTCAAGGTGTGGAAAGGCAGGGTGCACTCCAAAACTTTTGAAAGTTTTCCCCTCTCTCTCCAAAATCCTATTTTAAATAAATTTGAATTAACACACATTTCCAAAACAGCACAAAAAGTTGTTCGGAATTTTTTCAAATAACTCTGAAAATAAACTAGACAGAATTTGAGAGGTGTAGGAAAAAGAATCAATCCATTTGGAGTTATATTTAAAAAGTTATAGCCAGTCAAAGATTTGGTAAAAATCTGTTTTTAAAATAAAACAGAAAAGAAAACGTTTCAAAAGGAAAATTACGCTTTCGTAGCAGGGGAGACGTACTGGGGGTTTTTGGCTTCCACTTATCCAGCGTGGACCTCGTGGGGAGTCACTGACAGTGGGTCCAGGGGGGCCCACTAGTCAGGTTTGACTAGTCTCCCCCGCCTCCTCCCTCCTTTGTCCGAGCCGATGCGGGGCTCCGGCGAGGCTCGCCGGCGAACGGCGGCTCCGTTCGAGAAACATAGGTCACCCGCGGGCTCAGGGGGCCGAGGCGGTCACTCCGGTGGTCGTTTTGGTCTCTGGGATGGACGGAGCTGCCGGCGGCAAGCTACGCAGCAGACGGTGGTCGTCGGGCAAAGTGAGTTTTCGCCCGCAGTGAGTCCCGATCAAGATTGCATGGGGGAATGGACTCACGAGAGGGAGGGGGAACTCCTGGTGAAGAGAGTGGAGAGGGGGAGGCCCTGGTGGCGCCGGAATGGCCGGGACAGTGGCGGCGGCTGCGGTTGCCGGAGATGTAGAAGGAGACCTCCCCAGGTCGATTGGCTGCTAATGGGGGTCCTAGGGAGATGGCTTGAGACTGCCTGCGTGCGGGGATGAGCTCGGGGCTCCTTAAATAGGCGCTCGGGGTCGGTTCCGCGGCGGCCAGGGATAAGGTCGCTGGCGACCGCCATTCTGTAGCTAGGGCGACGTGGAGGGGACGTGTGCTAGAGGAAGAGGTTGCGGATGAGCTTGAACCGCTCCAGGGGGCAGCTGGCGAGCGCTGGTGGCTTAGGCGGCACCGACCGCGGCAGAGACGCACTGCGGACGCCGGTGTGCCGCCAAGGGGCTCTGACGGCGGTGCTGTAGGGCACCAGGGCTGCTTGGCGTGATGCGGTGAGGAGGGGAGTGAGTGGCATGGCTCTGCAGGGCGGGCAAAACCAGGGGCACGACATGTCGGCTCGGGCGCCGCACGTGCAATACGCGTGCTCTGCTCGCGCCCAGAGCACGCACGAAACATGCTCGACGAAATGCTAAGGCATGTTAGGGGGCTCCAAACCACAAGAAGGTTAGCAGGGTGGGGTTGTAGGTTAGGGCAAATCCATGGGACATGCTGGTCTGGTCAGGGGATCAGGTTCACAATGTAAACAAAAATTCATGCCAAATCTGTCCATGCTCTCAAGGTGTTTGACAGAATGCCACAGGCACCTAGGCATTTCTTGGAGTGGCCCAAACTTCTAGAGTGGGGTCTCTTTGGATGAAAAAGAGGGTGGTGAGGTTAGTTTGTCCAAAGCACAAACTTGCTAGTGCAAGTTTTGCAAAACTTAAATTCTGGACAGGATGTAAATGGCATTGCTTTATGAACCAAAAATGATCCAATGGGTGCATGCTCCAGGACTTAGGGGTTTAGCAGGGAGGACTACAAGTAGGAAAATGAATCATGGATCAAGGAGCAACTAAAAAGGTGGTTGCTGTACAAAACCTCAAGTTGGACCAGAATGGAAAAGAGGATGATTCACTCAATTTTTTCAAAGAACATAGCTGGGTTTTTGCATAAAGTTGAATAAAATACTCCTATTAACAACTCACAATTTTGGTGGAAGTTTTAAAGAAATACTTAAATAGGTTGTAGTGCAAAATTGCCCACTGGACCAGATTTGAAAATTTGGGATAGAGCTCAAAATATTCAATGAAAGAAATATCTTTTTGCATAAAAGTGATTTAGAAACATCACATGACATCTCCAAATTTTGGTGGGATTTTTAAAAGATTGTAGTTCAAGAAGGACCACAAACCATGGAAAAACCATTTTTAAAGGAATAAAGATCAGGGAAATAATTTTATAATTAATTCCTCTGATAAAATAAAAGTTTTATTTGAGAGGGTA
The DNA here is from genome assembly GCA_963921465.1 of Triticum timopheevii. Classification (NCBI taxonomy): domain Eukaryota; kingdom Viridiplantae; phylum Streptophyta; class Magnoliopsida; order Poales; family Poaceae; genus Triticum; species Triticum timopheevii. Next base: position 244,121,387 of record OY997262.1, on the reverse strand, counting down.
AGAGAGTCCAATAAGTTTGGGAAGTATTTCACTTGAGGTAAAAACTCCATGATAATAAGAAAGGAAATGTTTCAAAAATCAAAAGTGAGCCAGAAAATAAAAGTTTTAATTTCCTGGTAAAATTTTAATTAACAAAATAAGGTTAGAATTTTTGGGGTGTCACACCATCGATACTTATGAGTTCTTGATCTGTAATCCAGCGGTGTCCTGAAGCTGCCAACTCCTTCACAATGTCATTTCCTGCCATGTCTTGACCTGAACAATACCATATTGTGTTAATGCAATTTTAAACTGTGTCACTTTATTCGTCAATAAAAAATGTGATGAATTGCCAGCACTGATACTTTTATGTGCAAAACCTGTCATCTGTTTGCTTGTTTATATTTCAGAGTGAGAAGGATATAAGTGTTAAACAAGCGCAGTCTCATCAGCTTGCTCAGCTGCTTGCATTGCAGCTCCCCAGCAGTGCTAACCTTTCTTGAACTCTATTGAAGTGCTGTCAGTTTTGTATATTATTTTGTCGGCATGTTTATTTGCACTGGTGGCGATCTTTGATGCCCAGTGTATGTAATCTACTGTCTGCTTGTGCTTTATTATCATAGTGGCGAACTTTGATGCCCAGCGGATGTAATATGCCGTAATTTCTTTATTGTATAGTCTAGGTTTTTTATTATTCACGATGCTATAGTTATTTTACTGTATATATATCATGTCTTCGCAGTAAACCGGCCAAACCGTAAAATTACGGTACATAATCGGATCGTCATGCAATCACGATGTATGATCCGCATCATGGGCCCCGTCATCTTGGTCCGTTAAAGGCCAAAAGTAAAATGGCCCACTAGTAGATTCGAGCCTTTAATAGGCCGAGTAAACTGCCGGCCCTCTTTTCGCAAGAAAATTCAATGGGCTTTTAGGAGGCTGAGAAGTAGGTTGGGCCTGAAACGTGCCAAACAGCTCATGGGCCGGCAGCAGCCCGAAATGGACCTCGGCCCATGATGGTGCAAATCAAATCACGGGCTTTTAACAGGAAAAAATTGTCTCGGTCCTTGTTTGGCCCAATCAGATTATCGGCTGCGAGCAGGCCGGATGCAAACCGGGCCGTAGTTAGGCCCAACTATATGACGGGCTTTTAACATGCCGAAATTAATATAGGGCCGAAATGTTAAACGGGCCCTTAACAGGCCAAAACTAATATCAGGACGAATTACTAAATGGGCCTTTAGCAAGTGGGTCCAAAAGCATGGCGTCCAGTTGACGGGCTGAATCTGATATGGGCCAAAATTTAGCCCAAAGCCTCTTAAAGGGTCGGACCTGATCTGGGCCGTAATTTGGCCTAGAACGTGGTAGGCTTTTAACGGGTCGGATCTCATATGGGCCATTATTAGGCCCGGAACATGGCAGGCCATTAATGGACCGGATCAAATATGGGCCGGCATTTGGCCCAAAACATGGCAGCCAGTTAATGGGCCGTCCTACTAGGGTCCTCAAAATATTGTGGGCCTACAGCTGGGCCGGCCCATTAATGTCGATGAAATCTCATGGGACTTTAGCTGGGCCGGCCCATTATGATGTGCAAAAAATCTTGTGGGCCTTTACCTAGGCCGGCCCATTATGGCACACAAAAATCTTGTGGGCCTTTACCTGGGTCGGCCCATTATGGCCCGCAAAATCTTGTGGGCCTTTAGCTGGGCCAGCCCATTATGGTTCGCAAAATCTCGTGGGCCTTGAGCTGGGTTGGCCCATTTTGGTGCGCAAAATCTTGTGGGCCTTTAGTTGGGCCGGCCCATTTAAACTTTATGGGCCGGTCCACGTGTCAACATATCATAGGCGCATCTCGCCCATTGGATGATTGACACCTGTGCCAACGCGGAGCTGACACGTGTTTCCTCCAACCAATGATGATTTTACACGTGGAAAATCCCCATTGGTCTGGGCTGTTAACGGGTTATCGGATCCAAAACCGGACCCAACAGCTTAACGGCGTTCCGTTACGGTGGATGCCACATGTCGGTCACCCTTGACGAAAGCACTTCTGTGACGCGTGATTTATCGTCATGGAAGTGGACACTTCCGTGATGATAGTTTTGGTAATGTCATGGAACACTTCTACGATAGCACAGGTATGACTATCTTGATTCTATCATAAAATTGTCATGGATGTACATGCATGACAAAAAACGTGACCTACTGTGACAAACACGTATCATCACGGAAGTGTATTTTTTTTGTAGTGATGGAGGCCATGGACCAGAGGGGAAACCCTTCTCCCATCCAGGTACAAGGTCAAGGAAGAATAAGAAGAAGGGGGGCTCTCTCCCCCTCGCTTCCGGTGGCGCCGGAACGCCGCCGGGGGCCATCATCATCACCGCGATCTACACCAACACCGCTGTCATCTTCACAAACATCTCCATCACCTTCCCCCATCTATCTACAGCGGTCCACTCTCCCGCAATCCGCTGTACCCTCTACTTGAACATGGTGCTTTATGCTTCATGTTATTATCCAATGATGTGTTGCCATCCTATGATGTCTGAGTAGATTTTCATTGTCCTATCGGTAATTGGTGAATTGCTATGATTGGTTTAATTTGCTTGTGGTTATATTGATGTCCTATGGTGCTCTCCGTGTCGTGCAAGCGTGAGGGATCCCTGCTATAGGGTTTGCAATACGTTCATGGTTTGCTTATTGTCTGCATTGCGTGAGTGACTGAAACACAAACACGGATAAGTGGGTCGTGGCGTATGGGAATAAAGAGGACTTGATACTTTAATTCTATGGTTGGGTTTTACCTTAATGATCTTTAGTAGTTGTGGATGCTTGCTAGATTTCCAACCATAAGTGCATATGATCCAAGAAGAGAAAGTATGTTAGCTTATGCCTCTCCCACATAAAACTTGCTATTGGTCTAGTAAAATAGTCAATTGCTTAGGGACAATTTTGCAACTCCTACCACCACTTTTCCACACTTGCTATACTAACTTTATTGCTTCTTTATCTAAACAGCCCCTAGTTTATATTTACGTGCTCTTTATATTCTTGCAAACCTATCCAACAACACCTACAAAGTCCTTCTAGTTTCATACTTGTTTTAGGTAAAGTGAATGTTAAGCATGTGTAGAGTTGTATCGGTGGTCGATAGAACTTGAGGAATATTTGTTCTACCTTTAGCTCTTCGTTGGGTTCGACACTCTTACTTATTGAAAGAGGCTACAATTGATCCCCTATACTTGTGGGTTATCATGGCTCCAGTTCAACTTGAGCAAACTTGGAATGGGTATGGTTTTGACATGCGAGACAAGATCCTACACATCCTTGATCCAGTGAACACCGAGGCGAGCGAAGCAATGTATGTCGCCAAGCATGGGGCAACGATTGAGCTCATGTTTGATGGTATGGCTCAAGCTGGAGGATTGTTCGGGAACGAGGGGTGGACACTGGATCCAGCTCAGTGGCACGTTTGCTTCAACAGCAACATGCACCACCCGTGTTCAAAGTAAGTATTTTCAGTTGGAAGATAGAACTGACATGATCTTAAAAACTATTCCTGATGGGTGTTGTTGTTCTTGCAAAAGATCGGCATCAGGGGCTTATGTGCTGCACTACACAGAGCACTTCACTTGTGATGGCCTAGAGAAGGATATGAGTGAGGTAAATTGCAAAAAGATTTTTCCATATGCAAATTCATATTGGGTGACTGGTTTGACAAAACAATGCATAGATAATAATACAACCACTATTTAAGTGTGACTCATTTTCTTATCGTGTGGCTTCCGAAGGTGGAGCTTGCCAAGAACTGCAAGAAGTTGGCCCACCAAGTGTTGATGATGGAAGGCAACATTGGTGAGAAGCCAGGGTTCCTCTTTCGTTCATGAACGTCGACGACAATGCTGTTGGAGATCATTCTGATCAAGCTTCAATCCTAGTACATATGCTTGCATAGTTCCCTCAAGACAGTTATGTAGTACCTGGTCGCAAAAACCTATATTTGCAATATAGTAACCTATAATTATTTGTATGATCAAGTCTGAGACATGGGGACACCTTATTGTAAGATATGTTTGCAGTATGCTAAGACTTTATCTGCTGGTTTGCTTCTTATTTGAATGGCATCCTTAGGGGCACAGTTAGAGATATATATGCACGAGCAAGCATGAATTGGATAAGCTAGATTGATCCATCAAATCAACATATTTATGGACTGGCTATGTAGGGAGATGATTACTAAGAAGATGCTTGCCTATGAGGAAAAGAATTTATATGGGTGATAGTTAATAAACTAGATTGGTCTATGTTACCCTAACAAATCAATATGAGGTTAAATTCCTATTGTACATTGCTTGCATTATGTAATACAGCTAAGATGATGGGAAAAATTGTGATCCCTTCCTGATGATTCCAGAATTATAAGCTCGTAGTGAAGCCAATTTTGGCTATTTAGGGGAAATGTACTCATTGTGCAATTGTCGGAAGAATAAATGATATTAATTGTTTTCAATGGGGGGATGGACTAGATCATGAAAATGACATTTGATGGAGATTATTTGTTTTTCAATGTTGCCCTTAGCAAATTATATGATGTGGATTATGTATTATAAATTGCTTGGGTTTTTATATCAATCTATGCAGATGCTAAAATCCTTTTGATCCGTTTCATGTTGTGTTAAACTTCTAAGGTTCATTGTGCAATAGTCGGTTCATCTTTGAAGACTAGTTGTTTTGGTTTCCTTCACATGTAACCATTTGGTTTCCTATGGGTTTAGGGGACAGGCGTAAATTTGTTGCGTTGGGGTGGCAAGCAAGATGCATATGATGTGGATTTGGTATTTTTCATTGCTTGGATTTGTATATAAATCTATGATGATGAAAATAATAATTCTGATCTGTTTCGGAATATATTAAAATTCTAAGCTTGTTTGGAAAGCATTTTTGGATGGGTGGACATGAGAAAACATGAAATTCATATTCTTTGCTTCGCAATGATCCATTTTGATTGCTTCGGGGTTGTGATCCATTACTTTTGCTCCGGGTTTAGGGGCCTGTCGGATTTCGGGTTCCGGCAGACCCTTGAGGTTCGAACACTGGGGTGCGCACGAAGATCTTTCCCCTACCAGCTCACGTCTCGAGGTCTTGCAAGGATCTAAGCAAGAAAGATGAACACACATGGGACACGAGATTTATACTGGTTCAGGCCACCATTGTGGTGTACCCTACTCCAGTGTGTGGTGTGGTGGATTGCCTCAGGGGCTGATGGTGAATAGTACAAAGGGAGAACAGCCTCGCGAGGGGCCATTCTTGAGCTGGTGCGATGAAGTGCTTGGGTGAGTTCAGTCGCTTCTCTCTCTCTCTCTCTCTGATCGATCTGTTTCTAGATGCCTCTACCCTGTGGTGGCTAGTCCTATTTATAGGGGGAGGACCTGGGCCTCTTCCCAAATAATGAGCGGGAAGGGCGCCAACAATTAGCCATTTTGAAGGGGAACATCTGGTACACTTATCCTGACTAAAGTTGGTCTTCGGCTGCCAAAGGCTCTGACGATGACGCCGCCCTGGGCTCCACGATGACCTCCATCCAGCCGCTCTGCTGGTCTTGGTCTTGTTGCACCAAAACGGTAACCTTTGCCTGATGCCTTAGCCTATGCTTGCCCCCTTTGCACTGAAAGGGAAACAAGGACACTGCGCAGGCCGGCGCCCGCCTGGCGCCCGCCTGGCCTTCGATCGTCATGGCTTGCGTCACGGGCTCCTCGTGAGGTGCCCTACCTTGATCTCTCTGCCTCCTCGAGAGCCTGCCTGAGGAGGCTGCGCCTGAGGAAGCTTCCTGTCGTCCGCCCCGCAAGGCTTGGCCCCTCGCGAGGGTCTTGAGCTTGAGCTGATGAAGCTGGGCTGCATTGGGCCCCCACTTGAGCCACGCCGCAGGCCGCCGGCAGACAAGTCTAGGGACCCCCGTTCCTAGAACGCCGATAGTAGCCCCCGAGCCCAAGGCGCGCCCGGGCTTGGCCCAGCAGAGAAACGAAGAAGCCCGCGCCTTCGTCCCGCTCGCCTCCAGCGGTGGCCCCCGCCGTTGATCGGTCGATCATACTCAATCCCGAGGCCCTGCGCAAGGTTCGTTCTGCTCTTGCCACCATCTTCAACGAGTGTGGCCGGACCACGGCCTGGCCTGCGTCCCATGCTTCTATTGATAGGGTCGTCACAGAGGTTTGGTTCTTTGCCGATGCCTTGTGGGCGGGTCTGGTTCCCCCTTTCTCTACTTTCTTCAATGCGGTGCTCTCCCATTATCAGATCCACAAGATGCACCTCGGGCCTGAGTCTGTTACCCTCCTAGTTGTCTTTGCTTTTGTTTGGAGGCAATGGTGGGCATTCCTCCTTCCGTCGCCCTGCTGCGCTACTTCTTCTCTTTCCGCCTGAGCGACCCCACTCAATGCTCGGGGTGTGTGAGCTTCCTTGCCGTGCCAGAGATGGCTGCTTCAGGGATCGACTTCGACCTTCCTCCCTCTGAGGCCATGTTCAGAGAGCGGTGGCTGTATGTGGATGTTGGGGTACCCAGCCCCCTGCTCTCGCACCCAACCGCGCCTGCTATTCCCAGCTCAGGCTAGGGTCATGAGGCGCTCGTGAGCCCCCGGCTCGTCTTCGTCTAGCGCCGTTTCGAGACCTTGAGGGCGCTCAACATGATGGCGCCCAAGGTGGTGAAGGAGTTCCTCCAGTGTCGCATTGCTCCTCTCCAGCACCACTCTCGTCGGATGTGGGACTATGCGGGGCACAAAGACCGCATGCGGCTCCAGGAGGAGGACCTGGCGCCTGAAGCACTAAGGACAGTGCTCAAGGTCCTGACTGGTGACCCTTCCCCACGCAGCCTTCGACATGATGGTGCCCTCCTGTATCTTTGTTCGGGCAGGGCTGATTTCGTGAAGCAGATGCCCAGCTTCGACGAGTGGGGGCTGCGCTCGACTGGCCTCAGGGGGCCCCGCGAGAATCCTGTCGCCGTGGTTGCTCTTCCGGTTACCCAAAGCGGCCCTGTCTCAGGCGATGGAGCGGGGAGACGGGAACCGCCGGGAGCCGAAGGGGATGATGTTGAGGAGGTGCTGATACTGTGTGGAGCTCCGGAGGCGGCATCCCATGAAGCCCGTCCTGGAGCAGTGGCAGGCGAGGAGTTGCGGCCTACGGCTCCCGAGATTGAGGATCCCGAGGCCCCGGTCGTCCCTCATGAGGCGGTGCCCGGTGGCGCTCCTCAGGCCGGTCCCCTTAGCGCCGATCGCCTTGACGCCTCCCCCATGCCACAGACCGACCCCTGCGCCAAGCGCTTAGGTCGGTTTCGAGTAGATTTCGAGGCCCTCCGCAAGAGGAAGGAGGCCTCGGGTGGTGAAGATCGCCCTTGCCGCTTGTTGAAGCATAGGAAGTACTTTTCCATGGATGAGTAAGTCCTCTTCTTTCTTTGCTCCTTTATTTCTCTGTTCTCGCAGCTGATCGCGGCCTTTTCAGGGTCCTTCCTGCTGAATTCGCGGGGACGGCCAAGGAGCCATCCCCCCAAGCCTTGTCCTCGCTGCTGACCCTGGGCGTGCCGAGCTCGAGCTGCACCCCTGCCACTCGGCCAGTCGGAGAAGTGGCCCGTCCTGCTGGGCATCTCGAGCCTGCGCGCCTGCTGTCCTTCCTTCACGGGTCCTCCTGGGGCACAATCAGCTTGCCCCGTGCTCCTTCCTTGATCGTGAACGGCGATTGGTTGATGTCAGTCTTAAGCTTCTCTTCTGGGGACGGACCGGTGCCAGGCCGGGCTCCTGGCGCGGCCCGTCCGACGATTGCTGGGGCACTAGCCCCCAGCCCTGCGCCGGGAGGGGGCGTGCCGCCCCAGTGCACCCCGGGTTTGCCAGTGGCGGAGGATGACGCGGAAGACGTACTCAGGCGTGCTCGCGAGCGCCGCGCCCTTCACCAAGAATTCCTCCAGGGGCGATGAACATAGTAAGCCGGATCGGAGCGGAGCTTGCTGGCGAGGATGTGCGCCTCGAGGCTGAAGGCTTGCGCCTCGCTGAAGAGAGGCGCAAGCTGAAGGTAGCCGTTGCCTTTGTACATCACCTGCGTGACCTTGACAACGTGAAGGCTGAAGCGTCGCTGGTGGCCTCGCGAGAGGCCTGCTCCTGAGCGGTCGAGGAGGCCCGGGAAGCAGACCGACGGCGCAAGGATGCGGAGGAGCGCGTGTGGGAGCTCCAAGCCTGGAGCAACTCTCTGGAGGAGCGAGTGGAACTGTGCCAGGCGGCCCTTGTGTCGCTGAAGGAGGCCTCCGTCGACCAGGCGGAGCTCCATAAGCACGAGGAAACGCTGACGCTGGAGGCCGCCGAGCGCAACCTTGACCTTGAGCGGTTGGAGACGAGGGAGCGCCTGGTGGCTCAGGCGGAGGATGACGTCGCCGCGCGCGAAGCCCAAGCCCAGGAAGAGGTCGACCGCCGCGTGGCGGAAGCTCGTTCGGGTCTCAAGCGCCAATACGAAGCGAGGTTTGAGCTGATCAGGGCCGAAGCTGAGGGTAGGACCGCGGCCCTCAGGGCCAAACTGGCCGAAGTGACGCGTGGTGCGGACCTCTCCGCGGCCGCCCTTGGCGCAGCGCAGGCGGAGCTGGCCTCTTCCCGCGCGGAGCTGCTTCTTCTCCGACAGAGGGTTGATGGCGTCGAGGACATCGCGCGGCAGAACAAGGACGAGATCCGTCAGAGGCGGGTTCTGGAGCATGAGCACGCCCCCATGCTCCGAACGCTCAGGGAACGGGCTAACACGGCCTTGGGCAACATTTGCGAGGCCGCTGCCGAGGTGCCGCATGAGACCAACTATGCTGGCAACCTCCAATATTTCACTGACGTGGTGACGCTTCTGGAGAACCGCTCTGAGAGGTCTCGTTGGCTCGTCGAGGAGAGGAGTCGAGCCTTGCTTGTGCGGTGCCTTCTCCCGTGTCTTCAGCCATCTGCAGAACAGGGATCCCCACTTCGATTTCGATGCCGCCATTACTCCTGTGCCCATAGCCATCCGGGGCGACCTGGCGCAATGGGTGGAGGACAATGTGGACGCCCTCGTTAGGGCCTTCGTGTCTGATGATGATGGCGTGATCATGGCCGTCGATGAAGGCGGCGTGGTGGTCGTGCCTGGCGCTGGCGGAGGTGTTGGTGGTGATGGTGATGATGCCAGCGACGCCTCTGGAGGCGCCCCAGATGACGCGGCGAGTGACATGTCTGACTGATCGCACGTCACTGCTGTTTACCCTACGTGAAGAAAGTTCCGGCTTGGCCCTAAAGACTGTAAGAGCATTTTGGGAGGGGAAGCCCCTCATGTAAAGGTTTGCAATCAATATCCTTGGAAGCGTAACGCTGCGTGCGATCTTAGCTACTGGCCCGGCGATGGGTCAGCTGATCTGTTTACCTCTTGACCCCGATGAATCCCGAGCGGGCCTGTGGGGGCCGCAACGCCTCGAGTGTCTTCTGGGTGGTCCCATTGATCCTGTGGTGAGAACCTCCGGAGAGGGTGCGGCAACAGCGGTCCGGATTGTAGGCGCGCCTGGCCTGGCCCGGCTCGCGAGGGGCTCGCGAGGGGAGGCAGCTGGCGCTAACTTGGACTTAAAGCCAAAACCAGAACACGAGAGATTGCTCGAACGAGACTAAGCACCCCTTCCCCAGACACACGCAAGTCTCAAGCTCAAATCCAAATTAAATTCAAATCGAAGAAACTTGTCAACAAAGGAAAAGGCAAAAGGCAAAAAGCCGCGTCCGGCACCTAGTCTAGTCTTCGACGTCTTCTCACCAGCGCGGAGCTAAGTGCAGCCACTCGGCGTGGGCGGGAGCCCCCGAGGCCCGAGGGCGGCTATCCGGAGACTCCGGGGCGTGTACAACCCCACTCATTATTACGTGAGAGTGTCACGGGGCGGCGAGCTGTTGGGGAACATAGTAATTTCAAAAAAATTCCTACGCACACGTAAGATCATGGTGATGCATAGCAACGAGAGGGGAGAGTGTTGTCCACGTACCCTCGTAGACCGTAAGTGGAAGCATTATGACAATGCGGTTGATGTAGTCGTACGTCTTCACGATCCGACCGATCCAAGTACCGAACGTACGGCACCTCCGAGTTCAGCACACGTTCAGCTCGATGACGATCCCCGGACTCCGATCCAGCAGGGTGTCGGGGATGAGTTCCGTCAGCACGACAGCGTGGTGACGATGATGATGTTCTACCAACGCAGGGATTCTCCTATGCACCGCAACGATATGACCGAGGTGGAATATGGTGGAGGGGGGCACCGCACACGGCTAAGGAACGATCATGAATATCAACTTGTGTGTCATGGGGTGCCCCCCTACCCCCGTATATAAAGGAGCAAGAGGGGAGGGGGCGGCCAGCCAAGGGAGGGCGCGCCAGGGAGGAGTCCTACTCCCACCGGGAGTAGGACTCCCTCCTTTCCTAGTCCAACTAGGAGATGGGAAGGAAGGGAAGGAGAAGGAGAAGGAAGGAGAGGGAGGAAAAGGAGGAAAGGGGGGCCGGCCCCTTAGTCCAATTCGGTTTGGGCTAGGGGGGCCGCGCGCCCTGCCTCCTCTCTTCCACCACTTGGCCCATGAGGCCCATTGCTTCTTCCTCGTATTCCCGTAACTCCCCGGTACCCCCGAAAATACCCGAATCACTCGGAACCCTTCCGATGTCCGAATATAGTCGTCCAATATATCGATCTTTACGTCTCTGTCAGGACCCTGACTCAATGCCACATCGATCTAGCATGTAACACCTCATATCACTTTGCGGCCTCACGCACGGTATTCCCACGGGTGTCGCCTTACCTTTGCCCGGGACCGTTTGCGCCTTTTGGCACACGTATATGATAGTGTCGCTAGCATCCATATGATAAGGAGCCTGGGCTGACATGGCTAGTCGTAAACCCAAAGTGGCACAAACTTACGGTGACAGGCATCCATGACCCAGCATCGAACGTGTCGGTCATCAGCGAGTGAATCTAGGTTGTAGCACTGGGCTAGCAGGACTCCGGTGAACCGGGCTATAGCGGGCTAACAGGACTCCGGTATTCATCGCGTGACATTTCCCCGAAGGGACAGACACAGGAACGAAGAAGGACACATGCCGGCCAGCCTAAGTGTTCCAGAGTAGTAGCAAGCTACCATGGCTCAATGGAAGCACTAGGAGACATTTCCCGGTAAGAGAGGCTACTAAGGATAAACCACTAGATAGTCAGATCCCACACATACCAAGCATTTCAATAACATACACACAATATGCTCGATATGTGCAAATACAACATGGCATCACAACATGACTCTATGACTCAAATATTTTATTCAATAGGCTCCGAGGAGCGAGATATTACAAACATGGGTCTCATGACCCAACATTCAGAGCATACAAGTCAAAGCACAAGCGGAAGCTTAACATGTCTGAGTACAGACATCTACAAATGAAAAAGGCTGGGAAGCCTGACTATCTACCAGATCCTGCCGAGGGCACAAGATCGTAGCTGAGGTAACAAGCTAAACGTCGAAGTCCACGCGAAACTACTAACGAGACCGAAGTCTCTCTGCAAAACATAAAATAGGCAAACGTGAGTACAAATGTACCCAGAAAGACTTACATCAGAACTAACTACATATGCATCATTATCAACAAAGGGGGTGGTGGGGTTTAACTGCAGCAAGCCAGCTTTGACTCGGTGGCTATCCTGAACTACGACTGCAGGTAACTCTTTTGAGGTGGCGCACATGAGTCCACATATTCACCATATCAATACACCACTATGGATCTGCTCCCGTTTCCCTACGAGAAGGCCATCCATAGCACTCACGCTTATCTTGCGCATTTTAGAGTATCCACTTTCACTTGTCTATGAACTGTTATAGGCAACCTAGAAGTCCTTTACCGCGGACACGGCTATTCGAATAGATGATGTTAACCCTACAGGGGTGTACTTCTTCACACATGCTCTCGCCACTTACCGCCATGTACACGTCATGTATCTCGGCAACCTTCAAGCGGAATCCTGGCGAGGGTGTCGGCCACGGCCTACCTAAACACTCAAGTCTCTAGTCCAGGTTTATCGCCTATTCAGGTTCCATCCGCTAGGAGTCCGGCCGAGGTTTCCACATACGGCCCCGAACGATGTGAGCAGGGTTCCTGAGACACCAAACGGGCGCCCGGTACACTGAGACACGGTGTACCTACCGCATCATAGCCCACCCCTAGGGTCAGCGCTACGCACGGCCTCCAACACATATCCTACAAACACCAAAAACTAGTTGCAACTCCTGGACAGAGAACAAGGGTGGTTAAGAAGCCGAGAGAGTCAATTAAGGATCCCAATGTGTGGTAGTAACTGTTCATGGATCACAAACACAGATCTTAGTTCCTGAGGACGATTTCAATGAGACAACCCACCATGTACTCCTACATGGCCTCTCACTGCTACCTTTATCAAATCGTGTTCACACACTTAGCTCTCAACAGTAGGACATGTTCACACACCTTCGATTCATCCCCGATGAATCAGACCTGACTCAACTCAAGCAGTAGCAGGCATGACAAACAGGCATGAATGAGTAGGCACATCAGGGCTCAAACAACTCCTACTCATGCTAGTGGGTTTCATCTATTTACTGTGGCAATGACAGGTCATGCAGAGGATAGGGGGTTCAACTACCGCAGCAAGTAACAGATGAATCGTTGTTGTCCTAATGTAGTAAAAGAGAGCAGCAGCGAGAGAGTGGGATTGTATCGGAATGAACATGGGGGTTTTGCTTGCCTGGCACTTCTGAAGATAATATAGCTCTTCATTGGTGTCATCGATCACTTCGTCGGTACACGTCTACTGAGAGGGGACAAGCACCGGCAACAAAGAAGAAACACAATCAATGCAATGCACAATATGATGCATGATCATGACATGGCAATATGCTGTCGTTTGAGCTAATGCAACTAGCAACAGGTTAAATGGAGTTGGTTTGAACCCTGGGTTCAAATTCAAACTCCATATGTGAGGGTTTAAATGCCATTTAAATGATTTGTCCTAAACAGTAGTCATAACTTTATCTAACATGCATGAAAATGGTACAGATGGAAAGATTGGATTTTTCTGATCATTTTTCATATATAATTTGTCTCATTTGGATTTACGGTTGATTTTATATGATTTTTAGAAGTTTTGGATATTTTCTGAATTAAATAAATCATTTCTGATTTATTTAAATCCCAGAAAACAATTACAGCGTCAGCACTACATCATGCTGACCTCAGCAGGTCAACAGAGCGGTCTAGGTCAAACCTGACTAGTGGGGTCCACTGGTCAGTGACTCAGGGCCAGTTAGCATCGCTGACAGGTGGCCCTGGTCAACTGCCACGTCAGCCAGTCAACCCTGACGCATGGGTCCGCTAGTTTTGTTAATTAATCTAGCTTAAAACTAAACAGCGGCTTAATTGGGTAGCAGGGCCCACTGTCATTGTCTAGAGGGTGGGGTTAATTAGTGGGGTTAGCCGCTAATGATGTGCCACATCGGAGTCACCGGAGTTCAGCCGGCGACGACCAAAACCGTGGCGGCAACTCGCCGGAGTTGCTCGGGTTTCGTGTACAGGCCGCGGTTTGAGCCGTGGTTGGTCTCTACGGGTGGCTGGCGTTGCAGCGCGTCGGCTGGTGGCAGTAGCCGGGCCTGGGGTGGCCGGAGTCGACGGCCACGAGCTCAAAGGCGGAAGCCGGAGTTCGGTGGGGCACGGGCGGGGCACTGCGGCTTGCGGGCGAGCGAGCGAGGTAGCTGGGCGGCATCTCTGGCGTTCTAGGAACACAGTGGTGCAACTGGTCGGAGCTGAGGTGCTCAGGAGCGAGGACCTCATCGGCCATGGCGGACGGCGGCTCCGGTTACTCGCAGGCAGAGGCTACGGGACGAAAACAACGACGTGGTTAAGGGGGAAAGGACCGGGAGCTCACGGTGAGGCTGACGATAGGCTCAGCTGGCTCGGGCACGACCGGAAGGCGACGAATCCGTCGATGGAGTCCGGCGGCCGTGCTCGGGGAGGACGACTCGTGGCGGCGATGTGGGGCTCCCGCGGTGGCGTGGCTCGGGGTGGAAGAAAGAGGGGGTCGAGGAGGAGCCTCTAGGCCGGTCAGAGAAGCGAGGGGGAGGCGGTGGCTGCAGCTACGGCGAACGGCGTCGGTGGCGACGGCAGCGCTCGGCTGTGGGGAGGAGAGCGAGACAGAGGAGGGAGAAAGCATGGGGGAGAGTGAGAGGGGTCCAGGGGGTGTGTGGCGTCTCCCAGAGGCGTCCAGGCGTCGAGGGGGAGCGGCAAGCAGGAGGTGGCCGGGGTGCGTGGCCGCGCGCACGGGGCACACGCCCGGCATCCTTCTGTCACGAGGAAGACGACAGGGGGGAGGCCAGTGGGCTGAGCTGGCCAGCTGGGCCAGCCAGGTGGGCTTTGGTGGGTGCCAGGTAAGAGGCCCAGGTGTTGTTCTCTCTCTCTCTCTCTGCTAATTCTGTTTCTGTTTTCTATTTTTCTGCTATAGTTTTGAGCTTAGGAAAAATACCAAGGCATTTCCTAAAATCCTGAAAATATTCATGGACACTTGCTGATTTATTTCAGTGGCCCAAAAATAGTTCCAACATTATTTGAACATTAAAATTATTTATAGTATTTAAATGCCCAAAGTCAAATACAATAAGATTTAATTCAAAAATCCAGAATGGCCTAGAAATATGTGCAAGACTTTTGGCAGAGGTTTTCACCTTTAACAAAAATCATGAACTATTCTAAAGGGCATTTGGGATCATTGAAAATATTTTTATTGAACCTAGTTGAATTCATTTGGTGCTAGGGTTTCAACAATCCCCATTTCAAGTTTCATGAACTTTAAACATGATGCATGGATGCAATGCCACTAGTTACAAGCAAACTCTAGGGCTGTGACAGTCTCGACCATTTCGAGACTCCTCGTCATGTCCCCGATCTCATCCGGGACTCCGAACTCCTTCGGTACATCAAAACTCATAAACTCATAATATAACTATCATCGAAACCTTAAGTGTGCGGACCCTACGGGTTCGAGAACTATGTAGACATGACCGAGACACGTTTCCGGTCAATAACCAATAGCGGAACCTGGATGCTCATATTGGCTCCTACATATGCTACAAAGATCTTTATCGGTCAAACCGCATAACAACATACGTTGTTCCCTTTGTCATCGGTATGTTACTTTCCCGAGATTTGATCATCGGTATCTCAATACCTAGTTCAATCTCATTACTAGCAAGTCTCTTTACTCGTTATTTAATGCATCATCCCGCAACTAACTCATTAGCTACATTGCTTGCAAGGCTTCTAGTGATGTGCATTACCGAGAGGGCCCAGAGATACCTATTCGACAATCGGAGTGACAAAACCTAATCTCGAAATATGCCAACTCAACATGTACCTTTGGAGACACCTGTAGAGCTCCTTTATAATCACCCAGTTACGTTGTGACGTTTGGTAGCACACAAAGTGTTCCTCTGGTAAACGGGAGTTTCATAATCTCATAGTTGTAGGAACATGTATAAGTCATGAAGAAAGCAATAGCAACATACTAAATGATCAAGTGCTAAGCTAATAGAATGGGTCAAGTCAATCACATCATTCTCCTAATGATGTGATCCCGTTAATCAAATGACAACTCATGTCTATGGTTAGGAAACTTAACCATCTTTGATTAACGAGCTAGTCAAGTAGAGGCATACTAGTGACACATGTATTATGTTTCCGGTTAATACAATTCTAGCATGAATAATAAACATTTATCATGAAATAAGGAAATAAATAATAACTTTATTATTGCCTCTAGGGCATATTTCCTTCAGTCTCCCACTTGCACTAGATTCAATAATCTAGTTCACATCTCCATGTGATTTAACACCAATATTCATATCTGTATATGATTAACACCCATAGTTCACATTATCATGTGACCAACACCCAAAGGGTTTACTAGAGTCAATAATCTAGTTCACATCGCTATGTGATTAACACCCAAAGAGTACTAAGGTGTGATCATGTTTTTCTCGTGAGAGAAGCTTAGTCAACGGGTCTGTCACATTCAGAGCCGTAGGTATTTTGCAAATATTCTATGTCTACAATGCTCTGCACGGAGCTACTCTAGCTGATTGCTCCCACTTTCAATATGTATCCAGATCGAGACTTAGAGTCATCTGGATTAGTGCCAAAACTTGTATTGACGTAACCCTTTACAACGAACCTTTTGTCACCTCCATAATCGAGAAACATATCCTTATTCCACTAAGGATAATTTTGACCAATGTCCAGTGATCTACTCCTAGATCACTATTGTACTCCCTTGCAAAACCAGGGCAGAATATACAATAGGTCTGGACCATAACATGGCATACTTTTATAGAACCTATGATTGATGCATAGGGAATGACTTTCATTCTCTTTCTATCTTTTGCCGTGGTCGGGATTTGAGTCTTACTCAACTTCACACCTTGGAACAGAGGCAAGAACTCCTTCTTTGACTGTTCCATTTTGAACCACTTCAAAATCTTATCAAGGTATGTACTCATCGAAAAATCTTATCAAGCGTCTTGATCTATCTCAATAGATCTTGATGCTCAATATGTAAGTAGCTTTACTGAGGTCTTTATTTTAAAAAAAACTCGTATTCAAGTATCCTTATGCTATCCAGAAATTCTCTATTATTTCCAAACAACAATATGTCATCTACATATAGTATTTAGAAATGCTACAGAGCTCCCACTCACTTTCTTGTAAATACAGGCTTCTCCAAAAGTCTGTATAAAACCATATGCTTTGATCAACTCATCAAAGCGTATATTCCAACTCCGAGATGCTTGCACCAGTCCATAGATGGATCACTGGAGCATGCACACTTTGTTAGCACCTTTAGGATTGACAAAACCTTCTGGTTGTATCATATACAACTCTTCTTTAATAAATCCATTAAGGAATGTAGTTTTGACATCCATTTGCCAAATTTCATAAAATGTGGCAATTGCTAACATGATTTGGACAGACTTAAGCATCGCTATAGTTGAGAAAATCTCATTGTAGTCAATACCTTGAACTTGTCGAAAACCTTCTTTTTTGACAAGTCGAGCTTTGTAGATAGTAACACTACTATCAGCATCTATCTTCCTCTTGAAGATCCATTTATACAATAAGGCTTGCCGATCATCGGGCAACTCCACCAAAGTCCACACTTTGTTCTCATACATGGATCCCATCTCAGATTTCATGGCCTCAAGCAATTTCGCGGAATCTGGGCTCATCATTGCTTCCTCATAGTTTGTAGGTTCATCATGGTCTAGTAACATGACTTCCAGAACAGGATTACCATACCACTCTGGTGCGGACTGTACTTTGGAAGACCTACGAGGGTTTGTAGTAACTTAATCTGAAGTTTCATGATCATCATCATTAGCTTCCTCACTAATTGGTGTAGGAATCACTGAAACTAATTTCTGTGATGAACTACTTTCGAATTCGGGAGAAGGTACAAATTACCTTATCAAGCTCTACTTTCCTCCCACTCACTTCTTTCCAGAGAAACTCCTTCTCTAGAAAGGATCCATTCTTAACAACGAATGCTTTGCCTTCAGATCTGTCATAGAAGGTGTACCCAATAGTTTCCTTTGGGTATTCTATGAAGACGCACTTCTCCGATTTGGGTTCGAGCTTATCAGGTTGAAAACCTTTTTCATATAAGCATCGCAACTCCAAACTTTAAGAAACGACAGCTTAGGTTTACTGCTAAACCATAGTTCATATGGTGGCGTCTCAACGGATTTAGATGGTGCCCTATTTAAAGTGAATGCAGCTGTCTCTAATGCATAACCCCAAAACGATAGTGGTAAACCAGTAAAATATATCATAGATCGCACCATATCCAATAAAGTGCGGTTACGACGTTCGGACACACCATTACGCTGTGGTGTTCCATGTGACGTGAACTGTGAAACTATTCCACATTGTTTAAAATGAAGGCCAAACTCATAACTCAAATATTCTTCTCTATTATCAGATTGTAGAAACTTTATTTTCTTGTTATGATGATTCTCCACTTCACTCTGAAATTCTTTGAACTTTTCAAATGTTTCAGACTTGTGCTCATTAAGTAGATATATGCATATCTGCTCAAATCATTGGTGAAGGTCAGAAAATAATGATACCCGCCACGAGCATCAACACTCATTGGACCACATACATTGATATGTATTATTTCCAGCAAGTTAGTAGCTCGTTCCATTATTCCGGAGAACGGAGTTTTAGTCATCTTGCCAAAAAGGCACGGTTCGCAAGCATCAAATGATTCATAACCAAGTGATTCCGAAAATCCATCTTTATGGAGTTTCTTCATGCGCTTTACACCGATATGACCCAAACGGCAGTGCCACAAATAAGTTGCACTATCATTATTAACTTTGCATCTTTTGGCATCAACATTATAAATATGTGTATCACTATGATCAAGATTCAATAAACCATCACCATTGGGTGTATGACCATGGAAGGTTTTATTCATGTAAACAGAATAACAATTTATTCTCTATCTTAGATGAATAATCGTATTGCAATAAACATGATCTTATCATATTTATGCTCAACACAAACACCAAATAACATTTATTTAGGTTTACCACTAATCTTGAAAATATAGGGAGTGTGTGATGATGATCATATCAATCTTGGAATTACTTCCAACACTCATCGTCACTTCCCCTTCAACTAGTCTCTGTTTATGTAACTCCTGTTTCGAGTTACTAATCTTAGCAACCGAACAAGTATCAAATACTCAGGGGCTACTATAAACACCAGTAAGGCACACATCAATAACCTGTATATCAAATATACCCTTGTTCACTTTGCCATCCTTCTTATCCACCAAATATTCAGGGCATTTCCGCTTCCGTTGACCATTTCCTTTGTAGTGTAAGCACTCAGTTTCAGGCTTTGGTCCAGCTTTGGTCTTCTTCACGGGAGTGACAACTTGTTTGCCATTCTACTTGAAGTTTCCATTTCTTTCCCTTTTCCCTTTTCTTGAAACTAGTAGTCTTGTCAATCATCAACACTTGATGCTCTTTCTTGATTTCTACCTTCGTTGATTTCAACATCACGAAGAGCTCGAGAATCGTTTTCGTCATCCCTTGCATACTATAGTTCATCACGAAGTTCTAGTAACTTATTGATGGTGACTAGAGAATTCTATCAATCACTATCTTATCTGGAAGATTAACTCCCACTTGATTCAAGCGATTGAAGTACCCAGACAATCTGAGCACATGCTCACTAGCTGAGCGATTCTCCTCCATCTTTTAGCTATAGAACTTGTTGGAGACTTCATATCTCTCAACTCGGGTATTTGCTGAAAATATTAACATCAACTCTTGGAACATCTCATATGGTCCATGACGTTTAAAATGTCTTTGAAGTCCTGACTCTAAGCTGTTTAAGCATCGTGCACTAAACTATCAAGTAGTCATCATATTGAGCTAGCCAAATGTTCATAACGTCTGCATCTGCTCCTGCAATAGGTTTGTCACCTAGCGGTGCATCAAGGACATAATTCTTCTGTGCAGCAATGAGGATAAACCTCATATCACGGATCCAATCCGCATCATTGCTACTAACATCTTTCAACACAGTTTTCTCTAGGAACATATCAAAATAAACATATGAAAGCAACAACGCAAGCTATTGATCTACAACATAATTTGCAAAATACTACCAGGACTAAGTTCATGAGAAATTTAAGTTCAATTAATCATATTACTTAAGAACTCCCACTTACACAGACATCTCTCTAGTCATCTAAGTGATCACGTGATCCAAATCAACTAAACCATGTCCGATCATCACGTGAGATGGAGTAGTTTTCAATGGTGAACATCACTATGTTGATCATATCTACTATATGATTCACGCTCGACCTTTCGGTCTCCATGTTCTCAGGCCATATCTGTATATGCTAGGCTCGTCAAGTTTAACCTGAGTATTCTGCGTGTGCAACTGTTTTGCACCCGTTGTATTTGAACGTAGAGCCTATCACACCCGATCATCACGTGGTGTCTCAGCACGAAGAACTTTCGCAACGGTGCATACTCAGGGAGAACACTTCTTGATAATTAGTGAGAGATCATCTTAAAATTCTACCGTCAATCAAAGCAAAATAAGATGCATAAAGGATAAACATCACATGCAATCAATATAAGTGATATGATATGGCCATCATCATCTTGTGCTTGTGATCTCCATCTCTGAAGCACCGTCGTGATCACCATCATCACCGGCGCGACACCTTGATCTCCATCATAGCATCGTTGTCGTTTCGCCGCCTATCGCTTCTACGACTATTGCTACCGCTTAGTGATAAAGTAAAGCAATTATAGGGCGCTTGCATTTCGTACAATAAAGCGACAACCATATGGCTCCTGCCAGTTGCCGATAACTCGGTTACAAAACATGATCATCTCATACAACAAAATATAGCATCACGTCTTGACCATATCACATCACAACATGCCCTGCAAAAACAAGTTAGACGTCCTCTACTTTGTTGTTGCAAATTTTACGTGGCTGCTATGGGCTGAGCAAGAACCGTTCTTACCTACGCATCAAAACCACAATGATAGTTCGTCAAGTTAGTGATGTTTTAACCTTCACAAGGACCGGGCGTAGCCATACTCGTTTCAACTAAAGTTGGAGAAACTAACACCCGCCAGCCACCTGTGTGCAAAGCATATCGGTAGAACCAGTCTCGCGTAAGCGTACGCGTAATGTCGGTCCGGGCCGCTTCATCCAACAATACCGCCGAACCAAAGTATGGCATGCTGGTAAGCAGTATGACTTGTATCGCCCACAACTCACTTGTGTTCTACTCGTGCATATAATATCTACGCATAAAACCTGGCTCGGATGCCACTATTGGGGAACGTAGTAATTTCAAAAAAAAATCCTACGCACACGCAATATCATGGTGATGCATAGCAACGAGAGGGGAGAGTGTTGTCCACGTGCCCTCGTAGACCGTAAGCGGAAGCGTTATGACAACGCGGTTGATGTAGTCATACGTTTTCATGATCCGACCGATCCAAGTACCGAACGTACGGCACCTCTGAGTTCAGCACACGTTCAGCTCGATGACGATCTCCGGACTCCGATCCAGCAGGGTGTCGGGGATGAGTTCCATCAGCACGACGGCGTGGTGACGATGATGATGTTCTACCGACGCAGGGCTTCGCCTAAGCACCGCAACGATATGACCGAGGTGGAATATGGTGGAGGGGGGCACCGCACACGGCTAAGGAACGATCACGAAGATCAACTTGTGTGTCATGGGGTGCCCCCCTACCCCCGTATATAAAGGAGCAAGGGGGAGGGGGCGGCTGGCCAAGGGAGGGTGCGCCAGGGAGGAGTCCTACTCCCACCGGGAGTAGGACTCCCTCCTTTCCTAGTCCAACTAGGAGAGGGGAAGGAAGGGAAGGAGAAGGAGAAGGACGGAGAGGGAGGAAAAGGAGGAAAGGGGGGTTGGCCCCTTAGTCCAATTCGGTTTGGGCTAGGGGGGCCGCGTGCCCTGCCTCCTCTCTTCCACCACTTGGCCCATGAGGCCCATTGCTTCTTCCTCGTATTCCCATAACTCCCCGGTACCCCCGAAAATACCCGAATCACTCGGAACCCTTCCAATGTCCGAATATAGTCGTCCAATATATCGATCTTTACGTCTCAACCATTTCGAGACTCCTCGTCATGTCTCCGGTCTCATCTGGGACTCCAAACTCCTTCGGTACATCAAAACTCATAAACTCATAATATAACTGTCATCGAAACCTTAAGCGTGCGGACCCTACGGGTTCGAGAACTTTGTAGACATGACCGAGACACGTTTCCAGTCAATAACCAATAGCGGAACCTGGATGCTCATATTGGCTCCTACATATTCTACGAAGATCTTTATTGGTCAAACCGCACAACAACATACGTTGTTCTCTTCGTCATCGGTATGTTACTTGCCCGAGATTTGATCGTCGGTATCTCAATACCTAGTTCAATCTCATTACCGGCAAGTCTCTTTACTCGTTATGTAATGCATCATCCCGCAACTAACTCATTAGCTACATTGCTTGCAAGGCTTATAGTGATGTGCATTACCGAGAGGGCCCAGAGATACCTCTCCGACAATCGGAGTGACAAAACCTAATCTCGAAATACGCCAACTCAACATGTACCTTTGGAGACACCTATAGAGCTCCTTTATAATCACCCAGTTACGTTGTGACGTTTGGTAGCACATGAAGTGTTCCTCCGGTAAACGGGAGTTGCATAATCTCATAGTTGTAGGAACATGTATAAGTCATGAAGAAAGCAATAGCAACATACTAAACGATCAAGTGCTAAGCTAATAGAATGGGTCAAGTCAATCACATCATTCTCCTAATGATGTGATCCCATTAATCAAATGACAACTCATGTCTATGGTTAGGAAACTTAACCATCTTTGATTAACGAGCTAGTCAAGTAGAGGCATACTAGTGACACTATGTTTGCCTATGTATTCACACATGTATTATGTTTCCGGTTAATACAATTCTAGCATGAATAATAAACATTTATCATGAAATAAGGAAATAAATAATAACTTTATTATTGCCTCTAGGGCATATTTCCTTCACGAGCTTCACAGGCACTGGGCCTTCTTCACAGGTACCGGCCTTGCTTCATATTGCTAGACGAGGGCCCCGCCTTGCGCCGCACTCTACCGCCATTGACGGCGACCGAAAACCAAGGACGACGCCAATGGGGTAGAGCGGTCGCCAGCGGTTCCCCCGACGACCACGGGTCCTCTGCCGGGGGAAGGCCCTGTGGCACCTCCCCGGCAGAGGGACTACCTCCGGAGTGCGCCTGGTGTCGAGCGCCGCGGGGACGAACCCGGATCCTGGCCCCTCTCCTGCAGCCCCCGGTGCCCTCCTCCCGAGGGGTAGGAGGCTGCAGCATTGGGGCAGCCATCTGCTGCGGCGACCTGTACCTCCTGCGACTCATGGTTAGCATAAGCTTGCTCCTTAGGAAGTAGTGGTACCAGATAGTTGCTGCCACCGGCGCGGCCATCGAGGCCCTCTTGGGGCTCCTGAAAGAGCTCAGCTTCTGGTGGCTCCTCGCCCCAGCCTGGCCCAAGGAACGAGCCATGGTCTTCTCTAATGCGCACTCTCGATCCACCATGTGGGGCACATAAGCTTCTGGCACCGCAACCCCACGGTTCTCGCCGTAGCGCCCCACATGCCACGCAATTTGGCCTAGAGCGTTGTCTTGAGGGTGATGGCGCGGTGCCCCGCCGAGGCTGAAGGTCGCGGCGTGCGCTCCTTCGCCGGCCAAAGATGGGGCCGGCGCGACTTGGCGCCCAGTGCTGATGGCCGGGTTGGCGTTGAGCTGGGCTTGGAGTCTGCTCGGAGTCGCGTGGGCACATATGGGGCCGCCATATGGCCCGCCCTGGACCTGGGGTGGCAGCTGGACGCAGAAAGGAGGCGCTCCCGAGGCGGCGGCGGCCAGGAGTTCGGCTACTCGCTCCAGCAACACGTCAGGGCCGTCCTCCAGCAGCCGGCACCGTAGCAGCTCTCAGGCCACCGTGAGTGCGGCCCTGGAGTTTGCCTGCTCCCGTCGGGTGTGCGGCGCTGTGGCCGCGGCGTGGTTCGAAGCTCTTGCTGCTGACCGCACCTGCCGCGGTGTGAGGGCAGGTGGCGTTTGGCCGCGTCGCCCGCGCCCCGCAGCGCCCTGCAGAGCACGAGCTGCCTGAGGCACAAGGTTGAGGTCGCCCTGGGCTGGCGGCACGGCGTGGACGGGCCATGCCACCCAGCGGTTGGCGTTGGCAGTCGGGTCGCTTGACATCAGGGCGGCGAGGCGACAAAACGCGAGGCGGCGGAAGAAAGATTCCGGCGCACCCCTACCTGGCGCGCCAAATGTCAGATTTCGGGTTTCGGCAGACCCTTGAGGTTCGAAGACTGGGGTGCGCAAGAAGATCTTTCCCCTACCAACTCACGTCTCGAGGTCTCGCAAGGATCTAAGCAAGAAAGATGAACACACAAGGGACACGAGATTTATACTGGTTCAGTCCACCATTGTGGTGTAATACCCTACTCCAGTGTGTGGTGTGGTGGATTGCCTCAGGGGCTGATGGTGAACAGTACAAAGGGAGAACAGCCTCGCGAGTGGCTGTTCTTGAGCTGGTGCGATGAACTGCTAGGGTGAGTTCAGTCGCTTCTCTCTCTCTCTCTGATCGATCTGTTTCTAGATGCCTCTACCCTGTGGTGGCTAGTCCTATTTATAGGGGGAGGCCCTGGGCCTCTTCCCAAATAATGAGCAGGAAGGGCGCCAACAATTGGCCATTTTGAAGGGGAACATCTGGTACACTTATCCTGACTAAAGTTGGTCTTCGGCTACCAAAGGCTCTAACGATGACGCCGCCCTGGGCTCCATGATGACCTCCATCCTACCGCTCTGCTGGTCTTGGTCTTGTTGCACCGAAATGATAACCTTTGCCTGATGCCTTGGCCTGTGCTTTCCCCCTTTGCACCTAAAGGGAAACAAGGACACTGCGCAGGCCGGCGCCTGCCTGGCGCCCGCCTGGCCTTCGATCGTCATGGCTTGCGTCACGGGCTCCTCGGGAGGTGTCCTGCCTTGATCTCTCCGCCTCCTCGCGAGCCTGCCTGAGGAGGCTGCGCCTGAGGAAGCTTCCTGTCGTCCGCCCCGCGAGGCTTGGCCCCTTGCGAGGGTCTTGAGCTTGAGCTGATGAAGCTGGGTTGCATTGGGCCACCACTTGAGCCACGCCGCAGGCCGCAGGCAGGCAAGTCTAGGGACCCCCATTCTCAGAACGCCGACAGGGCCTGGTAAATAGAAAATGTCGAAGACGAGGTATCCATTTGAGATATATTGTTTGATATCTAGATATTGACCCGGTGATCATAGTTTGCTTAGG
The DNA here is from genome assembly GCA_963921465.1 of Triticum timopheevii. Lineage (NCBI taxonomy): Eukaryota > Viridiplantae > Streptophyta > Magnoliopsida > Poales > Poaceae > Triticum > Triticum timopheevii. Next base: position 244,096,411 of record OY997262.1, on the reverse strand, counting down.
GGACAAATATTCTTCTGCTAACGTTGGTGAAGGTACATAAAACGAATAATGATAAAATTATACATGGAAATATTTCACTGCATATACCAACCATTAGAACTTATTATGGGGGGAGGTGATATAATTATATATGGGTGGCAGATAATAATTGTGAGCTACGGGGGGTGTATTAGAGATACATTATTTGTTAGCTACAAAAAATGCCCCATTGTTATTTTTTGCTTCGGAGAAAACTTCTTTTGAGTAAAACCAGTCGATGATAAATAAAATTAATTGTAGAGCATTGATGATATTGGAGTGCATAGATCAAGAAATTATATTGTTACTGCATTCCAAAATTGGAGTTCAGAAAAATTGTTAAGGTTGGTAGAAGAAATTTTGGATGCGGGTGGGTGTTATGTATAGTTCGGAAACTGATTTGTTGGTAAACTATTTATATGTGTTATATATGACAAATGCATATGGATTCGTATATAAAACTATGATGATGAAAATAATTGTTTGCTTAGGGAACATTTATTGTTCTGCTAACCTTGGTGAAGGTACATATAACGAAATTTGATAAAATTATATATGGAAAACTTTTACAGCATATACTGACCGTGAGTGCTTATTATGGGGGGTAGGTGGTAAAAAAAATAATGGGTCAAAGATAATAATTGTGAGCTACGGGGGATGTATTAGAGATACATTATTTGTTAGCTATAAAAAAATCCCCATTGTAATTGTTTGCTTTGGGAAAAAATTGTTTTGACCAAAACAAGTCGATGGTGCATACAACTAATTGTGGAGAATTGATGATATTGGAGTGCATAGATCAAGAAATTATGTTGTTACTGCATTCCAAATTTGGAGTTTAGAAAAATTGTTAAGGTTGGTAGAAGAAAATTTGGATGCGGGTGGGTGTTATGTATAGTTCGGAAACTGATTTGTTGGTAAATTATTTTTGTGTGTTATAGATAAGAAATGCATATGGATAATGGATTGCCCAATAGATACTACTAATTTGTTCTGCATGGTTGGAGATGATTGATTGTTCCATGATAATTTGTTCTGCATGGTTGGAGATAGATACAACTCAATATGATGTGAATTATGGTTTTTACAATGCTTTTGATTTTTAAGCTAGCTATGGAAACAATATGTTAAAATGCATTTTTCGAAGACTGCAAAAATTATTTAACTAATGGATGGTAGAATTTCTGTTTGAATGGTTAGAGATATATTAATGATAGGTAAACTTGTACCGACACTAATTATTTGCTGTTGCGTGTGCAACTATCTGTGTTGACAACAATTAATTCTTCCTAATATCTTGAATGATCCACAAATTAATATTATAAAAAAAGAGTGCATGCCCATACACAGAGACTAATACAAGGATTCTCTTGAGTACTGGATTCATTTCAACTTCCAACATGGATGGTCTTGACACTTTATAAGCAAGGATAATTAGTAAACATGGATAAATGTTAAATGGAGAATAAAACATTGTGTACAAACTACATTCCAAGTGACAACTTGGAGGATAAATTCCCAACTTCGCAACTGATTTTACATCATTGTGAACGACTGCTTGATGTTATCTAGAGTTTCTATAGGTACACCTGACTTGTTCCCTTCAAGACACATGATTTCATACAGAGAAGCCCTTCGGTAATCTGCCAACGTGCCCTATTAATAGTTTTTAGTGAGACAAGAAGTATAGCGCCATCGAAACAATTTGTCCCTCTTTTAAAAAATTTAGAAATGACAACATTTATTTCCATCTTCACCTTGTCAATAGGGGTGATTAGCTTGTCACCGTCGTGGTGGCGAGCCATGAAAATAGTGCATAAACCGGACTCACAGCTGCAAAACCATGATAAAAAGGATAGTGTGAGCACAAAAGATTTTAAAATGATGTCGTATATCATTAAGATACATAATAGTCCTTGTGGGGCAAGAAAATTGACTTGTACAACAAAAACGATGTTAATTATTAATGGGTGCCAAAGAAAAACCTTGTGAAATGGTCTTTCAACCCAACAGGAAAAGATCTGGACCATCCTTGTTGGTTGTAGTGCCACCGGTTGAAGAAGCTGGTAGCACAACTGAAAAAACCATCTATTATTTTTTGGATTGCATGTTTGTGTAACGCTACTCTCTCATTTGTCTATCCATCGCGCCTGGCCTGAGGGTCAATTACAATTATCTTCTTCTTTAACATGTCCAACATGTACGCTGCCCAACCATCATGGAACGTTAATGGGCAAATTATCTGTCATGAACTGAAGGATGTCATGGCATTCTTGAATTAATTATAAAAGAACAACATGTTGAAAACGGGGGCGAATTCACGTGTCATATATCTCACCATTCTACAAGCGTCTATACTTTGGTCATTCAAGAATTGCACCTGAATTGAAATCACATATCTTGGATCCATGTTGCCCATAATAGCAAGCTGCATGCCGTTGAAGTGCATATTAATAAATTGACTGAAACACAATTCGATTTATTGACTTCTCGTTTGTTGACATACCGCGAAGTCTGGTTCCATGAATTTGCGCCAAACCTTCATCTTCCCATCTTTCAAATTAGATAAATCCACCTGGCAAATACGCCTTCAAACTAATGTGCAGCTATCGTGGCTAAGATTGCCCCCCCCCCCCCCCCTATTATCTCCTTCCTAACTGTTATACCATCCATATGCAATATCGTGGGGGTGGGGTGATCAAACCAAACCCTGCAAATTGCAAAATTACAGAAATTGTTACAGTAATTTGTTCCTTTAAAAAATTAATGCAAAACAAATGCTGGTAACTACCTTGCTAAAGTAGTTGCAGTAGCGACAGAAATCCAACTTTCAACAGCTTTTGCAACTGTTGGATGGGCAACTGGCGGGCATGATCCCAATGACCATGGATCCTTCGCTAACATGCTTATTGTTATGTTGACCTTATTTTTCATGATGTCGGAACACTGACCGAATCTAACGGTTGAAATATCTTCGGATTGTGAATCTTGGTAACCAATGTTCATCAAAGCAATTAGGTCATCAATAAAAAGGTCGAGCTTCTCCTTGGCTTCGATATGGGTGTTAGTCCTTGCTCGTTTCGTAATACTTTTGCTGCTTTTTTGTGTGCCATCAGGTGTGGTCTTGAAATTAGGTTGCTCTATACTGATATTTTTGAAGAACTGTTTGCCTGGATAAATTGAGGTACAAACGTTAGTACTAAAATGTTGTCAAATTAAATGGTTGAGATGTAATACCATGCGTAGGCATTGAAAAACGGTTGTCCGATCCGGAGCCGCCGCTATGTTGTTCGGGTAAACGCCTCCTCTTTGAACCGCTATGACCAGTTAAACTAGTCTCACTAACGGAGTTTATAGTGCTACTCACTGGTAGCATGCGATTTATAGGAGTTGAGTATTCCTTTTCTGTTATTACATAACATGGAAATGAAAATTTAGAAAATTGATAAGTATATGTAACATAAATGTAAGAATTATTTAGAATTTTTACCTATACGTGTCTTCGGTTGTTTTAGCACGCATTCTAACCTCCCATGGAATTTGCAACAAATGCAATTGTTGGCCATGTCGTCAACCATTTTGTCAACAAATGATATCATGGACACCTGGGTTGAATTCATTATCTCATTCATATTTGAGGTAATGCATGCATTGTGTTCGCGTAATATGATCCCCATATTATCAGCTGACTACATAGGTGACAAGATCGTAAGTGAAGTAAACTGAAATGAAGAATATGGTATTACATACAAGAAAATTGTAGATACAGTTGTAGTACTTACTAAGACGGGGTAATTGTTACTAAGGTGACTAGCAAATTCCCTTGGTCCGGTTTTTGGGGTTAAGACACGTATTATAGGCTGCCAGATCTGTTGTGTCTGCATAGGAATGTTAGACACATTCCTTAGAAATTAGGTGTGGCCCCCGGGTATTTTGGGACTTTAGGACGTCAACATCCTCCGCCGCCTGTTCTTCTTCCAATACAGAGCACTACATTGAATAAAAAACATAATAAGGGATGAGCTGCTATTATTAAAAAAACAAATTGGGTCGTTAAAAAGAAACAAACTCATTGTCATTACATGTTTGAATGGAGTACTGCTTGTGTGCTCCCAGGGCGAAAGCGCACATGTGGATCTCATGGAGCAACAACAACCTAGGGAGGAGATACCTGGCCTGTCCCAAGGGGAGGGTGAGTTCCTCATCTCGATCTTGTATCTTTGAAATGCAAGCGTATCTCATCAAAAATGTAAACTTATTTCTCGCTAAATTTATGTTGCACGGACAGTCTTTCGGGTGTGGTTTTTTCTAGTGGGTTGACGAAGAAACAAGCCCGTTTCTCACCCAGTTGCTGCTAGAACTGAGGAATGCTGTGTGGGATCTAGAAGCACACAACAGAATCCTTGACTGCAACGTGCTTGGCCGGCGCAGCCCGAACCTTGAGCATACTGAAGCAACTACATCGACTTGGGTCCAGCCGTCTGATGTGCTTGCTGATGAGGACAATGAAGAACACAGCTTACGCCTGACAATAGCAAGGTTGCAGCAACAGCGGCGTCTCCTGGTTTTGATGCTGCTGGCTTGCTTTGTGATCGGAGTAAGCGTCTTCATCTGTCTGGGGGAATGAACGTTCCAACTAGTCTGTATTAAATTTATGGTTAAGTAACTTTCATGCGCGGTGGTGTGTCTGAACTTATGTTTGGTAATTTGTTGTTAGTTGTTTTCAATTCCTATCCGGTGTCGAAATGTAACCATGTGTTTATTGGGAATTAAGTTTTGCTCATGAAAACAATGTGTTTTTTACATCAATTATTGGGCACATGGAATGATAATGATGACTGGCAGGCATAGATAATCTGGGTGATACTGCTTGCAACGGTACAATACAAATGGCTGTTAATTGAAAACAAACGCCTGACAACTTTGTTTGAAAAACTAATGAGCCAACTAGGGGGTACATTTCTCATCTGCTTACTGAAATTGTCTATCAAACTACAAATCAATTACAGTGGATCTGATGTGCTGCATTGCCTTGTACGGTGCGTACGATTTGTTATCCTCAAGCTTCATAACGTCCTGGAGGATGGCTCGGCGAAAGCAATATATGTTCTCCTGGTAGATAATTGAGTATCGTTATGACTAAAGTTGTTTCTTTCAAGAAATTCAATAGTTGTTCTAGTATTGTTTACAAACCTTAGTAGTCGGGTTCCGTAGTGTCTCGCCGTCATAGTGCGTTGCCATGAATAATGAGTATATGCCGGACTGTGCACTGAAGACAATATTAAGATCTATTAGCTTTTGGTGACATGAATACATGGATGATAATAGGTTGACATGGTGAATAACAGAAACATTTGAACAAACCTTGTAATTTTTTCTATCATCAAAGTAGGAAACTCTCTAGTCCATCCATCAGGATTGCAAGGCCAACTTGAGAAGATAGATTTAACACATCTGAAGAATGCACCATCAATATCATGGCTGATTTGTTCATGGAATTTCACTCTGTCGGTTGTAAAACCAAATGGGCCTGCTTGCAGGTCGAGCACGACTATCCTCTTCCTCAACATATCTAAGATATAACTGCACCATCCATAATGCAGAGGGGCGTGGAAGATGAACTGCATTGGAATCGAGAAGACGATGAATATTGGTTATAATAAAACAGAGCACGGGGCTAAAGGGATATAAAATGAAAATGTACCATTCTACACTGGTCGATATGTTTCTCCATTAGGAGTTCGGTCTAGACAGAGACGGCAAACGTTGGGTCTATGTTGCGGATGACAAGTGTCTGCAAAAAATTGTATGATGTTTAGAGCTTGACATTATTTGGAAAATAAGATTGATAATAATATGAAATCAAACATGTGAATCTACCGTAAAGTCTGGCTCAATGAATTTTCGCCAAATTGAAAAATCTGCATCTTTTGAATTGGTCCATTCGATCTGTGCTAATCGACGAACAATGAGGGTGAAGCATTCATGGCTTATAGCCTCTTTGCCGATGATCTGGTCACGTAAAATATTCCCCTACAATGTCAACAGCCTGGGCGTGGGGTGCTCGATCCATGTCCCGGTATACAAAAAGGGAGATGGAGGATGCAGGGATTAAACAGTATGATGAACATCAAAATGTTTAAGATTTCTGAATAAATATTACCTAGACATGCTTTCAAACTGGTCAATGGAGATGCAGAATGCAATGATTTTGCTAGAGTCAGCCGGGGGGGCATGTGGATTTGAAGTGGAAGACCATGGGTCTGACACGAATGATTTGCATGATAATTCTATGGGTGGTGGAGTAGTGTCTGTTAACTGCGCGAAACAAACACCTGTGCAATCCTCGTAAGCTAGTACTAAACTGGAAAACAACTTATCATTATAGTAAACAAGGTGTATTAGGTCAGCGGAAGAGTCGGTTGCCCAATCTAGTCTAGACTGTGAAACAGATAGATTGTCGTGGTCGCCATCATGAAAAGAACTGCATGGATGGTTGTTCTGTTGCTTCTTGTTTATGCCTGGATTAGAGCAGAAAGTTCGTTGAGTTTTCGAAACGGTACGGGCTTAACTATAATGGTAGATGTATATAAAAAATGATTAAAATGACAATACCTATGTGGGTGTCTTCAATAATATTATCACTGCTGTGTACAAATACCCTTTTCCGAGGTTGGTGAACATGTCCAGTGGAGCTACATGTTGTTAATTGTTTTTACGGGACTTATAAGCATTCACAAATAATGGTTGGTGATAGGAAAGAAGGTAAGGATTCTCATTTTATTACGAGAAACAAACCTTTGCTATCAGAAAGTTCCTCCCGATGTCCTAGCTGGTCATTTACCATTACTTGACCTGGTTTTAATGGCGATGATGAGTTATACGAAAAGCACCTTTAGAACTAAATTTGTTATAGCCGTAAGGGAAAGAATGATTTGACGACAGAACCTGGAGTGTTGTTGTCTACCAAACGGCATGTCGTTAGGCCAGCTAGTTGGCAGCATATACATCTGCTCGACAAATAGGCAGCTAGCTCATCAAGAAATTTTAGCATGCCCATTTGTGTGGTGTGCCGTATCTCGGTCATGTTAGCCATAAGCCTGGTGTTGTGCTCCTTCAAAATGATTCCAATTAGGTCATCTGCTTGCATGAGAACCAACAAAACTTCTCTGAGATAGATTAAATAAATACACTGCCTACATATAATCTTTTAAGTGTTGCATCCGATGTCGTACCATGTTTGGGTACTTCCGTCTCATTATGTTGGTGAACTCTACAGGTCCAATTGAAGTTCTTGGCTTTATCTTACTAGCTGCGCGAACAGGGCACTTCAAAGATGATGGGCCACTAATCGTGTATGACATAGGGTTGGGATGGTGAACTTTCATCTTCGACACATCATTGAGAACATACTGGAAAAAAAGAAAACATTGCAGTTTATGGGAGATAATATGAGTGCAGTTGCAAGGGATAAAAAAATGGGACTGATTTAAAATTCTTTTGAGATTACTTCTGATCCAGCATAAATAACGTCTTGTCCTTGGTGGCATGTAATCGAGTCAATTGCCTTCTTAACTGACTCGTGATCGAAAACTTTGACACAAGGAAGGATATTCTGTGCGACGTGCCTACTTGATCTTTCAATCTTGTCCAAAGCAATTACCTGAGTGCAAAACTCATATGAGAACAGGATGAAAAAACAAAAAACATATATATAAAATGTGGGGGTGGTTTGTTATGCATGAAAACCTGTAGTAGAAGGTGACATCCAATGATGTGAATAGTGGTATTGCAATTCGCGATGTCGGACTTCATCTTCCTAACGCCTTTCATCAAACTGTCCTTCACTAACCTACACCAGTTGTAGGAATTCATCTCTGACAGGACAACTAGTGTTGCCCAGTAATCAACACTGGTGTAATCGTGCTTCGCACATGGGTTTAGGACATGGCCAACTGAGAAGATCACAGATTCTATCTTAAAGCATTCACATTCAACTTTGCTTGATGTCTCATCTAGTGGTTTTGATAAAATAAATTCAGCGGCCTTCAAACTATGAACACCTTTCGTGCTGATGCTTGAAGCCAGTCTGTTGAACTCTATGCAAACTTCAGAAAGATCTGAATGTCCTCAAGGGATGATCCTACTTCCTTGTGGCAAACCAAATACATCGTTTATGTCTTGGTCAGTGATTGGGATTCTCCTTGATTGATCCAATTCTAAAACACATTCGTTTGGATCTACTCTGAACATCAACGACGAACTAAATTTCAAATTAAGCTTGTGTGTGATTTTCAAATGCATCAGCCCTCCGAATCCAGTCTCAGTAACTATCCTGCGCTTGAAGTTACTGAACTGGGTTACCACGCAACAGAACTTCTGGATTGATATGCGAGATGTAAGAGTTGCATTAGCTAGCGTGATCCTGGACGAATCTTGCACTTTGTCAGGTATTGGTCTCGATACATCGTCAGTTGGTGGCTCTCGGCCAGCGTCGATGCGGCTGGGCATCCTTCCCAGGAGCTGAACGATCTGGCGATGTGAGACTAAATCTTAGATAAACAACGAGATAGTGTGCAGCCACAACGAGCAAGAGGGCAACAAACTCAAAACAGAATATATTGAAGTGCAGGACTACAAAATTACAACTAGGATTGCGATGCATAATGCTATACAAATTGAGATGGGTTTGTGGATCTAAGATAAATTGACGGGGGATACTGCTGATGAAATGCTTGAATTGCATACCTGGAGAGTTCAAAACGGGACTGGAGGCATCGGATAGAATGGGGGGTGGTTGCCACGGAGAGCTTTCGTGCCGGCAACGGGGGGCGGTGGGGGGAACTTCAGACCTTGATCTGCGCCACCATCGAGCGTGTTTTTGGTAGGTGGGGGGGTCTTGCGGTGTGTGGAGAACAACAGTTAATGTTTTGCCTGCGCGTGGATGGGACCGAGCAAGCTGACCAACATTTTCTCATGGTTCGACATGTGCCAAGGTTGGGTCCAACATGCAACCTGTTCTAAATTGCTGCCTATATTGGTGCTGGCTCGCGGGATAACTGCGGCGACTGGTGTAGGAATCCAGGACCAAAGTGGATGCATTACGAAGCCAATACAGCGAACAAATAACAAACAATTCGATGGGATACACTGGTCCATTAATGCTCGATGTTGATCCACATGCTACCGAAGGGTGAGGATATGCATACCACTGGACGCCGTGCACCAAAGGAGTTTTTCGACATGAAAACTAGCTATTATAGTAAGCATTAGATTAACAAAATGAGATATAAGCTTCAGATTAAATAGCAAGCAACAATAGGAATAAAGTATATAAATCTATACAGATATTTGATAGATGCTCCAGTGACTGATGAAACCAACTTATCATGCTTGCCTAAGCAAGATCAACTTAAATACGAAATAACTACAAATGTTGAGATGCGTGCACACAGGACAAAACATATGAACAAATATAAATTGTCACTACTAGACATCGCACACAACTCTCAAATAACAAAGAGGAACAATTCACATGACAAAATATTTGTGCATCCACTTGGTGGGTTGATGCTGAAACTTAAACCCAGATAAGATGATGATGGGAACTTGCCAGGACCCCAGATCCGAAAGCATCAACCACATCTCCACAAGTGGATGTTGATTGCTATCTTCTGTCCCCTAGTGGCTAGTCCAGCAAACAACTTTATTTTTCTTAATTAAAAGCAAAACAAAGGAAGCTGCATTGATGACATCCCAAACAAAGCAGAGCAGATCATTAAAATGTTGATAGGTGCTTGCTTCTTGGGAAAATACATCCTAACAAGTCAACTGAACTAGTCCATGATGCCGCTGCACATTACATAAACTAATAGAACTTATAAAACAAGAGATAAGAACTTCTCCATCATGCTACACAAATCCATATCATCATAAAAAAAGCATAAATCCCAAGGCAAAGCACACGAACACACAACCCCTACCATCATCATGCTGCAACATACCCTGAAACCCAATCTCTGAAGGCAACCCCTAATCTAGACTCAGATCCACCAAATCAGAACTTCCATGTACAAGACCACGTTCGTCAAACCCTAGCAACACTGGAAAGAACACTAACGCAACTAAATAGCCTCGATCTCGCGGTACCACACAGAGAGAAAGGAACACATCGGGGAGGGGGGATTCGGGGCGTTACCTTCAAGATGCCGAAATTGACGAAGCCCTAGATGATGCCGAGCTTGACGTAACCCTAGAAGACGCAGACCTTGACACTAACCCTAGACGTCGCCGAGCTTGACGGAACCCTATACGACGCTGACACCAACGACGCAGACATTGGCCACCTGCAAATAAACATCCAGCATGACAATGTCAGCCAGATCGAATCGGCGATGTCGCGGACGAAATGAGGGGAGAGAGGACCGTCGATTGCTTACGAGGGGCTGCGGTGCCTTGCCAGAATAGGATCCCCGTAGGAAGAAGCAGCTGAAGAGGGGGGAGGAGGGATACGGCAGGAGCAACGGAAGTGGTTTCTCTGGAGCGATGAAAGAGTCGCACAAGGAAGGAGGGGACATCAAAGAGCTAATAAAAAGACCGGCCCAAATGAAGTCGAGAGGTGTGTGGCACCTCGACACTTTGACCCAAAATGCGTCAAATAGGATTTACCAATGTTCGTCCAAGTATTGAATAGGATCCGCCCAAGCCCAACCAAAACCCTAGTTCCACCAGAATCTACCGATTGAAACCTCAAGATCCACAGGTATGACAGCTCCGCCTTCTGGGCAGCCCTGTGGCGCCCCACCACCCTCATCGACGCTGTACGGCCCTTTGCCTCCTGCGGTAGCGCCTGCTAGCGCGACGCCGGTGCCATCCGCTTTCCCGCCGGGGATGGACCCGAACCTGGTCGCGTGCTTCTAGGCAGCTGGGTGTGACAACAGCGGAACGATCAACGATAAGGGGCTGCAGTCCGCGTTGTCCAGGAACAACCATAGCCTCAGCCTCGGCACCGTAGATATGCTCATGTCATCATTCACCGACACAATTGTCCGCAGGATTGGTAATTCCCTTCCACGCCATCCTTCATCTCGACCATCTAGTTTCCGTGTAGCTGTGGACTTGCAAATTTTCTTTCCGGTCGTAAAGGTTTCATTATTCATGTGACTGTTTGGGCTTATGGTCCGACAGACAAGCATGTGGCTCCTGTTGGGAATCATTGCAACTGTTAGTTAGAGTGTGAAATGTAAACTCTCTACAATTTAACCTTGTTCATTATCAGAATGCATGTTATTTAATGGTTTTATAAAGATACAACACGACAGGCGTGTTTGGTTTGTAGCCTTAGGTTGCCATGCCCAACCTTAGTCATGCCACAACACTTAGGCATGTGTTTGGTTCATTGTCGTAGTTGTGGCTTGCCACCCTTTCTTATCTACATGGTCCACATGTCATAGGCTCAATTTTTCCCCAAGTCTTGCCACACTTGTGGTGTCCATTTTATTTGCCACACTTGTTTTTGTAGCCAGCGTTTGCCTAAAGTTAGATGTGGCGAGGTTAGGGCATGTTTGGGTTGTAGCCTAAGGTTGCCACACCCAACCTTAGTCATGCCACAACACTTAGGAATGTGTTTTGTTTATTTTCACAATTGTGGCCTTCCACACTTTTCTAGCTACATGATCCACATGTCATAGGCTTAGTTTTTGCCAAATCTTGCCACACTTGTGGTCCCCATTTTATTCTCCACGTTTTATGTTGCAGACATAGTTTGCCTACTGAAGTTTATGGTGGCAAAACAGTTATGAGCCAAACATTACATTCTAGGCAACAAACATCATGTGGCATCAAAAGCTTGGTTTTCTATGAAGAATAGATAGGTAAAGAACGTCTGGCTCAGAAGTTGAAATGTATTTTTTTTGTGATAGCCGATGTTCTAATTGTAACACTTACAAGTTTGCGGTCACTGGTGTGAACTTTACTCAAAGACTGTACATATACTCTATATTCATAATACTTTGTAGACTACTAAAAAAGGACAGGCCTAGTGCTAGAAGCTCCCTCTCCAGATTGGCTCTGGGGAAGGATCATACCAGAATTAGTAGACTACTAGATTTGAAAAATATTTTATCTGTGGCCATGGTGTTTATACTTCACCAGCATGCAGATAAAGAATAGAGTGCTATTCAGTCAGCACCACCAGATGATACTTATCTGATGACACTTGAAATGGTACAATCTATGCATATTATGCTTCCAGAGGTAAAAGAAATGGATGGGTGATTAAAAAATCTGAGTGAAAGTTTAATTTTTTCTTACTATGTATAAAATCTGAGGGAAAGTTTAATTTAGCTTGGGATGCCTTTTAAGTTAGACCTGTGCAAAGGTTGTCATACCCCTCAAGCCTTTTTTCTGTTATTGGCAACCATTGGTTTGGCTGTGATGAAACTATGCTGTGTCAGCGAATGAATTCACTTGGTATGCAAGTCAACTGTGGTTTAGAAGTGACCTAACTCTGGCACAGTTTGAGTTTGTGGTCCGATGCCTGGTCCCTTTTATGTTTGGTTTTGGTAATAAGTTTGTTAAGATTCCTTTTTGAGCTTTGTCTATGTGTTCTCCTTTTCAGATACTCGTATTGAAATTGATTTGATTTGACGACAGAACCTGGAGTGTTGTTGTCTACCAAACAGCATGCCGTTAGGCCAACTAGTTGGCAGCATATACATCTGCTCGACAAACAGGCAGCTAGCTCATCAAGAAATTTTAGCATGCCCATTTGTGTGGTGTGTCGTATCTCGGTCATGTTAGCCATAAGCCTGGTGTTGTGCTCCATCAAAATGATTCCAATTAGGTCATCTGCTTGCATGAGAACCAACAAAACTTGTCTCAGATAGATTAAATAAATACACTGCCTACATATAATCTTTTAAGTGTTGCATCTGATGTCATACCATGTTTGGGTACTTCCGTCTGATTATGTTGGCGAACTCTACTGGTCCAATATAAGTTCTTGGCTTTATCTTTCTAGCTGCGCGAACAGGGCACTTCGAAGATGATGGGCTACTAAGCTTGTTTGACATAGGGTTGGGATGGTGAACTTTCATCTCCGACACATCATTGAGAACATACTGAAAAAAAGAAAACATTGCAGTTTACGGGAGATAATATGGGTGCAGTTGCAAGGGAGGAAAAAATGGCACTGATTTAAAATTCTTTTGAGATTACTTCTATTCCAGCATAAATAACGTCTTGTCCTTGGTGGCATGTAATCGAGTCAATTGCCTTCTTAACTGACTCATGATCGAAAACTTTGACATGAGGAAGGATATTCTATGCGACGTGCCTGCTTGATCTTTCAATCTTGTCCAAAGCAATTGCCTGAGTGCAAAACTCATATGAGAACAGGATGACAAAAACAAAACACACACACACACACACACACACACACACACACACACACATATATATATATATATATATATATATATATATATATATATATATATATATATATATATATATATATATAATGTGGGGGTGGTTTGTTATGCATGAAAACCTGTAGTAGAAGGTGACATCCAACGATGTGAATAGTGGTATTGCAGTTCGTGATGTCGGACTTGATCTTCCTGACGCCTTTCATCAAACTGTCCTTCACTAACCTACACCAGTTGTGAAGGAAATATGCCCTAGAGGCAATAATAAAGTTATTATTTATTTCCTCATATCATGATAAATGTTTATTATTCATGCTAGAATTGTATTAACCGAAAACATAATACATGTGTGAATACATAGACAAACATAATGTCACTAGTATGCCTCTACTTGACTAGCTCATTGATCAAAGATGGTTGAGTTTCCTAACCATATATATGAGTTATCATTTGATCAATGGGATCACATCATTAGAAGAATGATGTGATTGACTTGACCCATTCCGTTAGCTTAGCACTTGATTGTTTAGTATGTTGCTATTGCTTTCTTCATGACTAATACATGTTCCTATGACTATGAGATTATGTAACTCCCGCTTACCGAAGGAACACTTTGTGTGCTACCAAGCGTCACAATGTAACTGGGTGATTATAAAGGTGCTCTACATGTGTCTCCGAAGGTACTTGTTGAGCTGACTTATTTCGATATTAGGATTTGTCACTCCGATTGTCGGAGAGGTATCTCTGGGCCCTCTCGGTAATGCACATCACTATAAGCCTTGCAAGCAATGTAGCTAATGAGTTAGTTGCGGGACGATGCATTACATAACAAGTAAAGAGACTTGCCGGTAACGAGATTGAACTAGGTATTGAGATACCGACGATCAATCTCGGGCAAGTAACATACCGCTAACAAAGGGAACAACGTATGTTGTTATGCGGTTTGACTAATAAAGATCTTTGTAGAATATGTGGGAGCCAATATGAGCATGCAGGTTCCGCTATTGGTTATTGACCGGAGACGTGTCTCGGTCATGTCTACATAATTCTCAAACCCGTAGGGTCCGCACGCTTAAAGTTCGGTCACGATTGGTATTATGAGTTTTTGTGTTTTGGTGTACCGAAGGTAGTTTGGAGTCCCGGATATGATCACGGACATGACGAGGAGTCTCGAAATGGTCGAGACGTAAAGATCGATATATTGGATGACTATGTTCGAACACTAGAAGTGAGGTTTCAGACAGATACCGGAGTACCGGGGGGTTACCGGAACCCCCCCGGGGGGTTTAGTGGACCTCATGGGCCCTAGTGGAGAAGAGGAGGGGAGGCCAGGGCAGGCCGCACGCCTCCTCCCCCTCTAGTCTGAATTGGACAAGGAGGGGGGCGGCGCGCCCCTTTCCTTCCTCTCCTCTCTCCCTTCCTTTCCCCCTCCTACTCCAACTAGGAAAAGAGGGAGTCCTACTCCCTGTGGGAGTAGGACTCCTCCCTGGCGCTCCCTCCTCCTGGACGGCCGCCCCCTCCCCCTTGATCCTTTATATACGGGGGCATGGGGCACCTCTAGGCACAAAAATTGATCTTTTGATCTCTTAGCCGTGTGCGGTGCCCCCCTCCATCATATTCCACCTCGGTAATATCGTAGCGGTGCTTAGGCGAAGCCCTGCGTTGGTAGCATCATCAACACCGTCATCACGCCGTCGTGCTGACGAAACTCTCCCGCAAAGCTCTGCTGGATCGGAGTTCGTGGGACGTCATCGAGATGAACGTGTGCTGAACTCGGAGGTGCCGTACGCTCGGTACTTGATCGGTCGGATCGTGAAGATGTACGACTACATCAACCGCGTTGTGCTAACGCTTCCGCTTTCTATCTATGAGGGTACGTGGATAACACTCTCCCCTCTCGTTGCTATGCATCCCCATGATCTTGCATGTGCGTGGGTGATATGTCTCCAACGTATCTATAATTTTTGATTGCTCCATGCTACTTTATCTACTGTTTTGGACTATATTGGGCTTTATTTTCCACTTTTATATTATTTTTGGGACTAACCTATTAACCGGAGGCCCAGCCCAGAATTGCTGTTTTTTTGCCTATTTCAGTATTTCGAAGAAACGGAATATCAAACGGAGTCCAAACGGAATGAAACCTTCGGGAACGTGATTTTCTCACCGAACGTGATCCAGGAGACTTGGACCCTACTCCAAGAAGCTTCCGAGGAGGTCACGAGGGTGGAGGGCGCCCCCCTGCCTCGTGGGCCCCTCGAAGCTCCACCGACGTACTCCTTCCTCTTATATATACCTACGTATCCCCGTATGATCAGAACAGGAGCCAAAAACCTAATTCCACCGCCGCAACCTTCTGTATCCACGAGATCTCATCTTGGGGCCTGTTCCGGAGCTCCACCGGAGGGGGCATCCACCACGGAGGGCTTCTACATCATCACCATAGCCCCTCCGATGAAGTGTGAGTAGTTTACTTCAGACCTTCGGGTCCATAGCTAGTAGCTAGATGGCTTCTTCTCTCTTTTTGGATCTCAATACAATGCTCTCCCCCTCTCTCGTGGAGATCTATTCGATGTAATCTTCTTTTTGCGGTGTGTTTGTTGAGACCGATGAATTGTGGGTTTATGATCCAACTTATCTATGGAAAATATTTGATTCTTCTCTGAATTCTTTTATGTATGATTGAGTTATCTTTGCAAGTCTCTTCGAATTATCCGTTTGGTTTGGCCAACTAGATTGGTAGTTCTTGCAATGGGAGAAGTGCATGGCTTTGGGTTCAATCTTGCGGTGTCCTTACTCAGTGACAGAAAGAGTTGCAAGGCACGTATTGTATTGTTGCCATCGAGGATAACAAGATGGGGTATTTATCATATTGCATGAATTTATTCCTCTACATCATGTCATCTTGCTTAAGGCGTTACTCTGTTTTTAACTTAATACTCTAGATGCATGCTGGATAGCGGTCGATGAGTGGAGTAATAGTAGTAGATGCAGAATCGTTTCGATCTACTTGTCACGGACGTGATGCCTATATACATGATCATTGCCTAGATATACTCATAACTATGCTCAATTCTGTCAATTGCTCAACAGTAATTTGTTCACCCACCGTAGAATACTTATGCTCTTAAGAGAAGCCACTAGTGAAACCTATGGCCCCCGGGTCTATTCTCATCATATCAATATATATCACTTTATTTACTTGCTTTGTTTTTACTTTGCCTTTACTTTTTACTTTGCATCTATCTATCAAAAATACCAAAAATATTATCTCTATCAGATCTCACTCTCGTAAGTGATCGTGAAGGGATTGACAACCCCTAAGCGTTGGTTGCGAGTTGCTATCGTGTTGTGCAGGTACGAGGGACTTGCGCGTGACCTCCTACTGGATTGATACCTTGGTTCTCAAAAACTGAGGGAAATACTTACGCTACTGTGCTGCATCATCCTCTCCTCTTCGGGGAAAACCAACGCAAGCTCGAGATGTAGCAAGAAGAATTTCTGGCGCCGTTGCCGGGGAGGCTTACGCAAAAGTCAACATACCAAGTACCCATCACAATCCCTATCTCT
Source organism: Triticum timopheevii (assembly GCA_963921465.1). Lineage (NCBI taxonomy): Eukaryota > Viridiplantae > Streptophyta > Magnoliopsida > Poales > Poaceae > Triticum > Triticum timopheevii. The sequence continues at coordinate 244,079,393 of OY997262.1, read as the reverse complement.
CGCATTACATTATTTGCCATTTGGCTCTCATTTTCCTCTCCCCCACTTGAACCTTGCCGTTTTATTTGCCTTCTCTTTCCCAATCTTCTCCTCTTCTTTTCCCTTTTGTTTGCTTTCTCCCGCCTTGCTTTTTTTTTCTGCCACTATGTCTGAAACTGGGGAGATTATCGTCGATATGGACAACAATGATAATACTGAAAATCCCGAGGCTCCGGCTGATGAACCTCCTATCTTGCATACCAAAAAGTTTCGAATCGGTAGTGGTAACATTATTGGCAAAGGCGTTATTCAAGATTTCTTTACTTGTGCCGGTGCTTTACCTTCTATGGGCTGTTCTATTCTTCATAGAACTAGTAGCCTTGCGGATGCTATAGCTATGCTTGTGGTTGAACTTGAAAGACAATTTATGCATATGCACCCTTGCATACAGAGAATTTTCTTAGAATTCTCTAATATTGAGCACTCTTCTATTAAACGCGCCGCTACTATCTTTTTGGCTCATGAATTTAGATTTATCATAAGAGAAGCCAAAGAAATCTTTTTGCACTATAGGGTGGACGCCGGTCGTCCACCCATAGAAGCAATTCTCTATGATCAAGAAGAAATTAGACGTTTTCAATCTTCGGACTATGTCGCTTTCAATGAAAACCTTAGGAAAAAGGTCCCTATCAATGTCTTGGTTGATTGCATTAATGAGCTTAATAATGATTTTTGCCCTTAGAAATAATGATCTAGGATACTCTCTCGAGTATAAGCTCACAAGATTTTGCCAAAAGAATGCTTTCAGTGATGAAATAGTTGTGCACTATGAAGGGCCAAGGGAGGAACCCGTTCCTCCCGTGATTGATGTTGGGGATTTTTGTCCCGCTAAATTTAGCCCTTTTGATTATTTTTGCTTGCCTCAAAGGAAACTTGCTGCCGAACGTAGGGAATACGAGATGAGCTTTCAAGATCTATCTTATTATTACAGGACGACCTAGATCTATCCTTGCTTTTATGCCTAGCTAGGGGCGTTAAACGATAGCGCTTGTTGGGTGGCAACCCAATTTTATTTTGTGTTTTTTGTTTTTGGTTATGTTTAGGAATAAATAATCCATCTACCTTCCGTTTGGATGTGGTTTTATGTTTTAATTAGTGTTTGTGCCAAGTAAGACCTATAGGATAACCTACGATGATAGTTGATTTGATTCTGCTGAAAAACAGAAACTTTGCGGGCACGAATTTAGTTATGATAAATCACAGGAACATGCTTTTGCGTTGATTCTTTTTTCTGCTGATCAATAAAAAAAATTTCCAGGACTTCCTATTTTGGTATAATTTTTAGAGTTCCAGAAGTTTGCTTTAGTTACAGATTACTACAGACTGTTCTGTTTTTGACAGATTCTGTTTTTCGTGTGTTGTTTGCTTATTTTGATGAATCTATGGCTAGTAAATTAGTTTATAAACCATAGAGAAGTTGGAATACAGTAGGTTTAACACCAATATAAATAAAGAATGAGTTCATTACAGTACCTTGAAGTAGTCTTTTGTTTTCTTTCTCTAACGAAGCTCACAAGATTTCTGTTGAGTTTTGTGTTGTGAAGTTTTCAAGTTTTGGGTGAATTCTTTTGATGGATTATGGAACAAGGAGTGGAAAGAGCCTAAGCTTGGGGATGCCCATGTAACCCCCAAGATAATCCAAGGACACCAAAAAGTCAAAGCTTGGGGATGCCCCGGAAGGCATCCCCTCTTCGTCCACTTCCATCGGTAATTTACTTGGAGCTATATTTTTATTCACCAACATGATATGTGTTTTACTTGGAGCGTCTTGTATTATTTGTGTCTTTGCTTGTTAGTCTACCACAATCATTCTTGCTGTACACACCTTTTGAGAGAGCCATACATGATTTGGAATTTGTTAGAATACTCTATGTGCTTCACTTATATCTTTTGAGCTTAATAGTTTTGCTCATAGTGCTTCACTTATATCTTTTGAGCATGATAATTTTTTGATCTAAGTGCTTCACTTAGATCTTTTAGAGCACGGTGGTGGATTTGTTTTAAAGAAACTTGATCTCTCATTCTTCACTTAGATTATTTTGAGAGTCTCTAATAGCATGGTAATTTGCTTGATGTTAATATACTTGGTATTCAAGATATGTGAAACTTTCTTTTGAGTGCGTTGAATACTAAGATAAGTTTGATGCTTGATTATTGTTTTGAGATATGGAGGTGATAATATCAAAGTCGTGCTAGTTGGGTGATTATGAATTTGAGAAATACTTGTGTTGAAGTTAGCAAATCCCGTAGCATTCACGTATGGTTAAAGTTGTGTGACAAATTTGAAACATGAAGTGTACCTGGCTTGTGCATCCTTATGAGTGGCGGTCGGGGACGAGCGATGGTCTTTTCCTACCAATCTATCCCCCTAGGAGCATGCGCGTAGTACTTGATTTTTGATGACTTCTAAATTTTTGCAATAAGTATATGAGTTCTTTTGACTAATGTTGAGTCCATGGATTATACGCACTCTCACCTTTCCGCCATTGCTAGCCTCTTCGGTACCGTGCATTGCCCTTTCTCACCTTGAGAGTTGGCGGAAACTTCGCTGGTGCATCCAAACCCCGTGATACGATACTCTCTATCACACATAAACCTCCTTATATCTTCCTCAAAACAGTCACCATACCTACCTATCATGGCATTTCCATAGCCATTCCGAGATATATTGCCATGCAACTTCCACCATCATCATCGTGACATGCATTACTTTTGTCATATTGCCATTGCATGATCTTGTAGTTGACATCGTATTTGTGGCAAAGCCACCATGCATTATTTTCCATACATGTCACTCTTGATTCATTGCACCATCCCGGTACACCGTCGGAGGCATTCATATAGAGTCATATCTTGTTCTAGTTTCGAGTTGTAATCCTTATGTTGTAATTAATAGAAGTGTGATGATCATCATTATTAGAGCATTGCCCAAAAAAAAGGAGAAAGGCCAAAATAATAAATAAAAAAAGGAAGGCCCAAAAAAAGGGCAATGCTACTATCTCTTTTTCCACACTTGTGCTTCAAAGTAGCACCTTGTTCTTCATGTAGTGACGATTCATCTGGCTGCTGAATTATGTGGCTTAGGTCATCAGCGTCTGGTGGTCGCACATATGTGCCCTGGAAGTTATCAAGGAATGCGGCTTCCAGGTCTTCCCAACAACCAATTGATTCCGCTAGCAAGCTGTTGAGCCAATACCGAGCTGGTCCTTTAAGCTTGAGTGGGAGATATTTGATAGCGTGTAGATCATCACCGCGGGCCATGTGGATGTGAAGGAGATAGTCCTCGATCCAAACCGTAGGATCTGTTGTGCCGTCGTATGATTCAATGTTTATGGGTTTGAAACCCTCGGGGATTTGATGATCCATTACTTCGTCTGTGAAGCATAGTGGGTGTGCGGCGCCTCTGTACTGGGCTATATCACGACGCAGCTCAAATGAGCTTTTCTACTGTGTTCGGCCCTGCTGGAATTGTTGTATTCGGCGTGACGGTTGTCATCACGTATCGTGGGGCGCCCACGCGATCCGTAGATCGATCTTATTTGTCTTGCCTTGTCCTCCAATCACTACTAGGGAAAAGCCTATACATAGAATCTTAGCAGCAGCGAGGGTTAAAACCCTCGCTACTGCTACTTACTAGCAGCGCAGGTTTTTAAACCTCGCTACTACTAAGTTGATAGCAGCAGCGCGGGTTTATAACCCTCGCTACTACTAAGCGGCATCTACCGTGCCCCACGGGACATGCCATAGTAGTAGCGCGGGTTTTTAACCCTCGCTACTACTAAGTCGATAGCAGTAGCGTGGGTTTTTAACCCTCGCTACTACTAAGTGGCCCCTGGACCATGCCATAGTAGTAGCGATGGTTATAGACCCCTCGCTACTACTAATCATCTGCCATAGTAGTAGCGCGGGGTATGGCGTATTTGCAAAATTTTCAAAGTCTCCCCCCCCCCCCCCCCCGTGGACCGCCTTTTCAGTTTAAAAAAATAAAAGAAAATGATAAAAATGTCAAAAAATTAAAAGAAAATAAGTTTCCCATGTGATATGTGGTCTAGTTGTTGGGAAAATTTACAAATATGAATTTCGACTTTATTTGCAAAATCTCTCTGGAAATTTGTAAAATGGCCATAACTTTTGCATACGAACTCGGATGAAAAAGTTTTTTATATGAAAAATCATCTACTTGAAAAGTTACATCCGAATTTAACTGGGAGGAACCCCGTTAAACATTTTTAAAATCCTCAAAAACCTAACAGAAAAAAAAGTTACGGGGCTTTTAAGATCTGGAGGCAAAAAAATTCAAAAAAAATTAGTTTTTTTTTAATTTTTGTTAAATCTGGTCAAATTATGGTCAAACTAATTATTCAAGAATATTAGTGTTACTAAATAATTATTTTAGTTTTTTTGAATTTTGGTCAAATCTGGTCAAACTATGGTCAAACTATGGTCAAATCTGGTCAAACTATGGTCAAACTGTGGTCAAACTAATTATTCAAGAAATATTAGTGTTACTAATTTTTTATAACAATAGTTTCAAACTCAAACAGTGAAATGTGTGACTTCATGCTCAAGCTAAATTCCTGAGGTTAATAGGATTGACATCTTACTATTGTCAGAAAAACAACAAGTGCAGACTTGGAAACGAGGGAGAATAGAACCCGGAAGTTAAGCGTGCTCAGGCTGGAGTAGTGAGAGGATGGGTGACCGTCCGGGAAGTTAGATGATTTGGAATGATGAGGGGTGATTAGAGATTAAATTGAGCAGCGATGAGGGGTGATTAGAGATTTGAGGTTAAAATAATTCAGAAATTTGAAAATTAGGGAAAAAATTCAAAAAAAATTCAGAGATTACAGATTAGTAGTAGCGCGGGTTTTTACCCACGCTACTGCTATACGTTAGCTATAGCGCGGGTGGCACCCGCGCTACTGCTATAAGTTAGCTGTAGCGCCTTATTAGTAGCGCCGGCCCCCGCGCTACTAATAGGCCCAAAACCCGCGCTGCTGCTAGGCTTTTCCCTAGTAGTGAATATGTCTCGCAGGTCTAGCGCATTCCCCCGTGGCTTTGTACTTTTCGAGCGACGCCGGGGTTTGGGTGCTTCCTTCTCTAATCGGGGTAGCAGCCTACATTTTGGGTAGCTCTTGGAGGGGCGTTCGAGTTCATACTCTTCGGCCGCAAGGACTTCCGTCCATCTGTCGGCTAGCAAGTCTTGGTCAGCTCTAAGTTGTTGCTGCTTTTTCTTGAGGCTGCTTGCCGTGGCCATAAGCCTACGTTTGAAACGCTCTTGTTCGACGGGATCCTCAGGCACGACAAATTCGTCGTCGTAGAGGCTTGCCTCGTCTTCGGAGGGAGGCATATAATTATGGTCCTCTACCTCTCTGTCTGCCGCTCTCTCATGAGGGCTGTCTTCTCCATCCTCCTGCGCTGAATCCTGCTGGAGGGGGTTGTCTTCGGCATTGTACGGGGTGTTATTGTCTCCGGTGCCGGAATCTCCATTTTTGCTGTGGCGGGATTTAGAGCGGCGCCGCTGACGCCGGCGCTTAGGCTGTTTCTTGGAGGGGTCGTCCTCCGTTGTTCCATCGCCATTCCCATCCTTTGGGATGTCCATCATGTAAATGTCGTATGACGAGGTGGCCTTCCAGTGCCCTGTAGGCGCTGGTTCTTGGTCGTCTCCTGCATCGTCGTCCATACCGTCGATATCTTCGGAGTCGAAGTCGAGCATGTCAGTTAAATCATCGACAGTGGCTACAAAGTGGGTGGTGGGTGGGCATTGAATTTCTTCGTCGTCCGCATCCCAACCTACCTGACCATAGTCCGGCCAGGGCTCTCCTGATAAAGAGAGAGACTTTAGTGAATTCAGGATGTCGCCAAAGGGCGAGGGCTGAAAGATGTCCGCAGCGGTGAACTCCATGATCGACGCCCAATCGGATTCGATTGGCAGGGGCGCGGAAGGTTCGGAGTCCGGAGAGGAGTCCGGCACATTGGAGTCATGAGCTTCACAAAGGACAGGGTTGGTATTCGGCTCTATCGCTGTAGAGGTAGCAGCCCCCGAGGCGGTGTCCAGCCACCCATCCTCGATCGGCGCAGTCCGCTCCGAGCTAAGGGTCGGAGCGGACACTTCTGCGGCCTCTAGGGCACTGTCCGGCAGCAGAGCTAGATCATGCCCATCGTGACAGTGCGGCGTGCTTGGCTGTGGCTCAAACCCGTCGAAGATCAAGTCTCCGTGGACGTCAGCCGTATAGTTCAAACTTCCAATCTGACCTGATGACCAGGGGCGTAGCTTTCAATCTGCTCCAGATGGCCAAGCGAGTTGGCCCGCAGTGCAAAGCCGCCGAATACAAAGATCTGTCCGGGGAGAAAAGTCTCACCCTGGACCGCGTCGTTGTTGATGATCGAAGGAGCCATCGGGCCTAAAGGTGACGACACAGAGGAACTCTCAATGAAAGCACCAATGTCGGTGTCAAAACCGGCGGATCTCGGGTAGGGGGTCCCGAACTGTGCGTCTAGGCGGATGGTAACAGGAGACAAGGGACACGATGTTTTTACCCAGGTTCGGGCCCTCTCGATGGAGGTAAAACCCTACTCCTGCTTGATTAATATTGATGATATGGGTAGTACAAGAGTAGATCTACCACGAGATCAGAGAGGCTAAACCCTAGAAGCTAGCCTATGGTATGATTGTTGTTCGTCCTACGGACTAAAACCCTCCGGTTTATATAGACACCGGAGAGGGCTAGGGTTACACAGAGTCGGTTACAATGGTAGGAGATCTACATATCTGTATCGCCAAGCTTGCCTTCCACACCAAGGAAAGTCCCATCCAGACACGGGACGGAGTCTTCAATCTTGTATCTTCATAGTCGACCAAAGATGATAGTTCGGCTATCCGGACACCCCCTAGTCTAGGACTCCCTCAATGACCCACAAGTATAGGGGATCTATCGTAGTCCTTTCGATAAGTACGAGTGTCGAACCCAACAAGGAGCAGAAGGAAATGATAAGCGGTTTTCAGTAAGGTTTTCTCTACAAGCACTGAAATTGTAGGTAATAGATAGTTTTGTGATAAGATAAATTGTAACGAGTAACAAGTAAATAAAGTAAATAAAGTGCAGCAAGGTGGCCCAATCCTTTATGTATCAAAGGATAAGCCTGGACAATTTCTAATAATGAGAAAGGAGCTCCCAAGGACACATGGGAATTATCGTCAAGCTAGTTTTCATCACGCTCATATGATTCGCGTTCGGTACTTTGATAATTTGATATGTGGGTGGACCGGTGCTTGGGTACTGCCCTTACTTGGATAAGCATCCCACTTATGATTAACCCCTATTACAAGCGTCCACAACTACAGAAGAAGTACTAAGGTAAACCTAACCACAGCATTAAACATATGGATCCAAATCAACCCCTAACAAAGCAATGCATAAACTAGGGTTTAAGCTTCTATCACTCTAGCAACCCATCATCTAGTTCCCAATGCCTTCCTCTAGGCCCAAATAATGGTGAAGTGTCATGTAGTCGACGTTCACATAACACCACTAGAGGAAAAGACAACATACATCTCATCAAAATATCGAAAGAATACCAAATTCACATGACTACTAATAGCAAGACTTCACCCATGTCCTCATGAACAAACGTAACTACTCACAAAGCATATTCATGTTCATAATTACAGGAGTAATAATATGCATAAAGGATCTGAACATATGATCTTCCACCAAGTAAACCAATTAGTAATCAACACTACTAGCAACCCACAGGTACCAATTTGTGGTTTGGGTACAAGATTGGATACAAGAGATGAACTAGGGTTTTGAGAGGAGATGGTGCTGGTGAAGATGTTGATGGAGATTGACACCCTCCTGATGAGAGGATCCTTGGTGATGACGATGGTGATGATTTCCCCCTCCTAGAGGGAAGTGTCCCGGGCAGAACAGCTCTGCCGGAGCTCTAGATTTGTTCCGCCAAGGTTCCGCCTCGTGGCGGCGGAGTTTCTTCCCGTAAGTCATGAAAAGAGCAATAGCAACATACTAAACGATCAAGTGCTAAGCTAACTGAATGGGTCATGTCAATCACACCATTCTCCTAATGATGTGATCCCGTTAATAAAATGACAACTCATGTCTATGGTTAGGAAACATAACCATCTTTGATTAATGAGCTAGTCAAGTAGAGGCATACTAGTGACATTAAGTTTGTCTATGTATTCACACATGTATCATGTTTTCGGTTAATACAATTCTAGCATGAATAATAAACATTTATCATGATATAAGGAAATAAATAATAACTTTATTATTGCCTCTAGGGCATATTTCCTTCAGTCTCCCACTTGCACTAGAGTCAATAATCTAGTTCACATTGCCATGTGATTTAACACCAATATTCATCTGTATATGATTAACACCCATAGTGCACATCGTCATGTGACCAACACCCAAAGAGTTTACTAGAGTCAATAATCTAGTTCATATCGCTATGTGATTAACACCCAAAGAGTACTAAGGTGTGATCATGTTTTGCTCGTGAGAGAAGTTTAGTCAACGGGTCTGTCACATTCAGAGCCGTATGTATTTTGCAAAATATTTTGTATCTACAATGCTCTGTATGGAGTTACTCTAGTTAATTGCTCCTACTTTCAATATGTATCCAGATTGAGACTTAGAGTCATCTGGATCGGTGTAAAAGTTTGCGTCGATGTAACTCTTTACAACGAACTCTTTTATCACCTCCATAATTGAGAAACATCTCCTTAGTCCTCACTAAGGATATTCTTGACCGCTGTCCAGTGATCTACTCTTAGATCAAAATTGTATTCATTTGCCAAACTCAGAGCAAGGTATACAATAGGTCTGATACACAGCATAGCATACTTTATAGAACCTATGACTGAGGCATAGGGATTACTTTTCATTCTCTTTCTATTTTCTGCCATGGTCGGGTTTTGAGTCTTACTCAACTTCACACCTTGCAACACAGGCAAGAACTCCTTCTTTGACTGTTCCATTTTGAATTACTTCAAAATCTTGTCAAGGTATGTACTCATTGAAAAATCTTATCAAGCGTCTTGATCTATCTCTATAGATCTTGATGCTCAATATGTAAGCAGCTTCACCAAGGTCTTTCTTTTTGAAAAAACTCTTATTTAAGTATCCTTTTATGCTATCCAGAATTTCTATATCATTCCCAATCAACAATATGTCATCTTCATATAGTTTTAGAAATGCTACAGAGCTCCCACTCACTTTCTTGTAAATACAGGCTTCTCCAAAAGTCTGTATAAAACCATATGCTTTGATCAACTCATCAAAGCGTATATTCCAACTCCGAGATGCTTGCACCAGTCCATAGATGGATCGCTGGAGCTTGCATATTTTGTTAGCACCTTTAGGATTGACAAAACCTTCTGGTTGCATCATATACAACTCTTCTTTAATAAATCCATTAAGGAATGTAGTTTTGACATCCATTTGCCAGATTTCATAAAATGTGGCAATTGCTAACATGATTCGGACAGACTTTTAAGCATCGATACGAGTGAGAAAATCTCATTGTATTCAACACCTTGAACTTTGTCAAAAACCTTTTTCGACAAGTCTAGCTTTGTAGATAGTAATGCTACTATCAGCGTCTGTCTTCCTTTGAAGATCCATTTATTCTTAATGACTCACCGATCATCGAGCAAGTCAATGAAAGTCCATACTTTGTTCTCATACATGGATCCCATCTCAGATTTCATGGCCTCAAGCCATTTCACGGAATCTGGGCTCATCATCGCTTCCACATAGTTCGTAGGTTCATCATGGTCTAGTAACATGACTTCCAGAATAGAATTACCGTACTACTCTGGTGCGGATCTCACTCTGGTTGACCTACAAGGTTTGGTAGTAACTTGATTTGAAGTTTCATGATCAATATCATTAGCTTCCTCACTAATTGGTGTAGGTGACACAGAAACAGATTTCTGTGATGAACTACTTTCCAATAAGGGAGCAGGTACAGTTACTTCCTCAAGTTCTACTTTCCTCCCACTCACTTCTTTCGAGAGAAACTCCTTCTCTAGAAAGGATCCATCCTTAGCAATGAATGTTTTGCCTTTGGATCTATGATAGAAGGTGTACCCAACAGTTTCCTTTGGGTATTCTATGAAGACGCACTTCTCCGATTTGGGTTCGAGCTTATCAGGTTAAAAAAAAATCACATAAGCATCGCAGCTCCAAACTTTAAGAAATGACAGCTTAGGTTTATTGTTAAACCATAGTTCATACGGTGTCATCTCAACGGATTTAGATGGTACCCTATTTTAACGTGAATGCACCTATCTCTAATGCATAACCCTAAAATGATATTGGTAAATCGGTAAGAGACATCATTGATTGCACCATATCAAATAAAGTGCGGTTATGACGTTCGGACACACCGTTACACTGTGGTGTTCCAGTTGGCATGAGTATGTGAAACTATTCCACATTATTTTAACTGAAGGCCAAACTCATAACTCAAATATTCATCTCTACGATCAGATCGTAGAAACTTTATTTTCTTGTTACGATGATTTTCCACTTCACTCTGAAATTCTTTGAACCTTTCAACTATTTTAGACTTATGTTTCATCAAGTAGATATACCCATATATGCTCAAATCATCTGTAAAGGTCAAAAAAAACGATACCCGCCACGAGCATCAACACTCATTGGACCCCATACATCGGTATGTATTATTTCCATCAAGTCAGTAGCTCATTCCATTGTTCCGGAGAACGGAGTTTTAAGTCATCTTGCCCAAAAGGCACGGTTCGCAAGCATCAAATGATTCATAACCAAGTGATTCCGAAAATCCATCTTTATGGAGTTTCTTCATGCGCTTTACACCGATATGACCCAAACGGCAGTGCCACAAATAAGTTGCACTATCATTATTAACTTTGCATCTTTTGGCATCAATATTATGAATATGTGTATCATTACGATCGAGATCCAACAAACTATTTTCATTGGGTGTATGACCATTTAAGGTTTTATTCATGTAAACATAACAACAATTATTCTCTGACTTTAAATGAATAACCGTATTGCAATAAACATGATCAAATCATATTCATGCTCAACGCAAACGCCAAATAACATTTATTTAGGTTTAACACTAATCCCGAAAGTATAGGGAGTATGTGATGATGATCATATCAATCTTGGAACTACTTCCAACACTCATCGTCACTTCCCCTTCAACTAGTCTATGTTTATTCTGTAACTCCTATTTCGAGTTACTAATCTTAGCAACCGAACAAGTATCAAATACTTAGGGGCTACTATAAACACTAGTAAGGCACACATCAATAACCTGTATATCAAATATACCCTTGTTCACTTTGCCATCCTTCTTATCCACCAAATATTCAGGGCATTTCCGCTTCCAGTGACCATTTCCTTTGCAGTGTAAGCACTCAGTTTCAGGTTTTGGTCCAACTTTGGGCTTCTTCACGGGAGTGACAACTTGCTTGTCATTCTACTTGAAGTTCCTTTTCTTTCCCTTTGCCCTTTCCTTGAAACTAGTGGTCTTGTCAATCATCAACACTTGATGCTCTTTTCTTGATTTCTACCTTCGTCGATTTCAACATCACGAAGAGCTCGAGAATCGTTTTCGTCATCCCTTGCATACTATAGTTCATCACGAAGTTCTAGTAACTTGGTGATGGTGACTAGAGAACTTTGTCAATCACTATCTTATCTGGAAGATTAACTCCCACTTGATTCAAGCGATTGTAGTACCCAGACAATCTGAGCACATGCTCACTAGTTGAGCAATTCTCCTCCAACTTTTAGATGTAGAACTTGTTGAAGACTTCATATCTCTCAACTCGGGTATTTACTTGAAATATTAACTTCAACTCCTGGAACATCTCATATGGTCTATGACGTTCAAAAACGTCTTTGAAATCCCGATTCTAAGCCATTAAGCATGGTGCACTAAACTATCAAGTAGTCATCATATTGAGCTAGCCAAACGTTCATAACATCTGCATCTGCTCCTGCAATAGGTCTGTCATCTAGCGGTGCGTCAAGGACATAATTCTTCTTTGCAGCAATGAGGATAAACCTTAGATCACGGATCTAATCCGCATCATTGCTACTAACATCTTTCAACATAGTTTTTCTCTAGGAACATATCAAAAATAAACATAGGGAAGCAACAACGCGAGCTATTGATCTACAACATAATTTGCAAAATACTATCAGGACTAAGTTCATGATAAATTAAAGTTCAATTAATCATATTACTTAAGAACTCCCACTTAGATAGACATCCCTCTAATCATCTAAGTGATCACGTGATCCAAATCAACTAAACCATGTCTGATCATCACGTGAGATGGAGTAGTTTCCAATGGTGAACATCACTATGTTGATCAAATCTACTATATGATTCATGCTCGACTTTCGGTCTCCAGTGTTCCGAGGCCATATTTGTATATGCTAGGCTCGTCAAGTTTAACCTGAGTATTCCGCATGTGCAACTGTTTTGCACCCGTTGTATTTGAACGTAGAGCCTATCACACCCGATCATCACGTGGTGTCTCAGCACGAAGAACTTTCGCAACGGTGCATACTCAGGGAGAACACTTATACCTTGAAATTTAGTAAGGGGTCATCTTATAAAGCTACCATCGAACTAAGCAAAATAAGATGTATAAAAGATAAACATCATATGCAATCAAAATATGTGACATGATATGGCCACGATCATCTTGCGCCTTTGATCTTCATCTCCAAAGTATTGCCATGATCTCTATCGTCACCGGCACGACACCATGATCTCCATCATCTTGATCTATATCAATGTGTCGTCACATGGTCGTCTCGCCAACTATTGCTCTTGCAACTATTGCTATCGCATAGTGATAGTAAAGCAATTATTTGGCGCTTGCATCTTATGCAATAAAGAGACAACCATAAGGCTTCTGCCAGTTGCCGACAACTTCAACAAAACATGATCATCTCATACAACAACTTATATCTCATCACGTCTTGACCATATCACATCACAACATGCCCTGCAAAAACAAGTTAGATGTCCTCTACTTTGTTGTTGCAAGTTTTACGTGGCTGCTACGGGTGAGGGAGTCCTGGATTAGGGGGTATCCGGACAGCCAGACTATATACTTTGGTCGGACGGTTGGACCGTGAAGATACAAGACTCAAGACTTCATCCCGTGTTCGGATGGGACTCTCCTTTGCGTGGAAGACAAGCTTGGCGATCCGGATATTGTATTTCCTTCTTTGTAACCGACTCCATGTAAACCCTAGCCCCCTCCGGTGTCTATAGAAACCGGAGGGTTTAGTCCTTAGAGGGACGATCAGAATCATAATCATCATAGGCTAGCTTCTAGGGTTTAGCCTCTACGATCTCGTGGTAGATCAACTCTTGTAATACCCACATCATCAATATCAATCAAGCAGGAAGTAGGGTTTTACCTCCATCGAGAGGGCCCGAACTTGGGTAAACATTGTGTCCCTTGCCTCCTGTTACCATTAGCCTAAGACGCACAGATCGGGACCCCCTACCCGAGATCCACCGGTTTTGACACCGACATTGGTGCTTTCATTGAGAGTTCCTCTGTGTCGTCGCTGCAAGGCTTGATGGCCCCTTCAATCGTCAACAACAACATGGTCCAGGGTGACACTTTTCTCCCCGGACAGATCTTCATGTTCGGCGGCTTCGCACTACGGGCCAATTCGCTTGGCCATCTGGAGCAGATTAACAGCTACGCCCCTGGCTGTTAGGTCAGGTTCGGAAACTTGAACTACACGACCGATATCCGCGGAGACTTGATCTTCAACAGATTTGGGCCTGCGCCAGGAGCGCCGGACAGTCACAATGAGCACGTCTTAGACATGTTGTCGGACAATGCCCGTGGTATCGCCCCTGCAGGAGCCCCGGACCTAAATCTAGAGCAGATTGCGTCTCCCGAGGACGGGTGGATGGACCCTTCCCTAGAGGCCACACACTCATCGGCGGTACAGCCGAACACAGGCTTCACCCCCAAGGAGGCATGTGACATCGGACCCATGGACTCATATCCGGGTGTAGGTCCCAGTTCGCGCACTCCCAAGCCCGCCGAATCTGGTTGGGCTCCGATAATGGAGTTTACCGCTGCGGATATCTTCCAGTACTTGCCCTTTGGCGACATGCTGAACTCATTAAAGTCTCTCTCTTTGTCAGGAGACTCTCGGCCGAACTATGTCCGGCTCAGGGGGGAAGAAGGCGACGAGGAAATCTGTGGCCCACCCACCACCCACTTCGTAGCCACTATCGATGATGTATCAGACATGCTTGACTGCGACTCCGATGATACCGACGGTATGGACGTCGGCGCATGAGACGATTTAGAACCAAGAGGGCGCTGGACTGCCACCTCGTCATATGATATTTACATGGTGGATACGCCTAAAGAAGACGACGGCGACAAACCGGAGGATAAAACCCCCGGACAAAAGCCAAAACGATAGCGCAGACGCCGCTCCAAGTCCAGCAACAGTAAAAATAGCGATAACAGTGCTAGAAAGATCGACACCCCAGTCAACTCCGAAGGCAACAACGACCATATGGACCCAGCAATGGAGCAAGATGAGCCAGGTCACACCGAACACATCTCGGAGCAGACGCCCGATCACAATGATCCCGAGGGATCAAACCGCCCCGGAACAAGAGCACAGTCCGGATGACGATGCATTCATCATCCCGGAAACACGCTTGGAACGAGATAACCTCCACATAAGGCTTATGGCCACTACGAGAAGTCTAAAGAAGCAGAAGCAAAGGCTAAAGGCCACACAGGAAACGCTCAATCGCAGATGGAATAAAGTGCTAGACACTGAAGAAAAGTACGGCGACGATCGCCACACAAAGAGCTACCCAAAACACAAGCTGCTGCCAGAATTCGACGATGAGGCCGTTCCGCAAAAAAACAATACGGCCAGGAGGCCGGACAAACCACTTTGCAACCGCATTAGAGCAGCTACCGACGCCGCACACGATTTACGCGAGCTCCTGGATAAAAAAGACAGTGCGGCTAGGTCCATCTATGGATCTAAAGGACATACCCCAGCGCAGGACTATGATCACCAAAACTATCATACCAATCGGATACCAGTTCGGAATCAACACCGGACACAACAACAGCTGACGGCATGCCACAGCACGTCCAGATACATAGGGGCTTCTCACCCCCTGTGCTTCACCGAAGAGGTGCTGGACCATGAATTTTCATAGGGTTTTAAACCTGTGAACATAGAGGCATACGACGGAACAACAGACCCAGGGGTCTGGATTGAGGATTTTATCTTGCATATCCACATGGCTCGTGGGGATGACCTCCACGCCATCAAATACCTTCCCCTCAAGTTGAAGGGACCAGCTCGACACTGGTTGAAAAGCCTCCCCAAAAATTCAATTGGAAGTTGGGAGGAACTCGAGGATGCTTTCAGGGCCAATTTTCAAGGGACCTATGTCCGGCCTCCGGATACGGACGATTTAAGTCACATAATTCAACAGCCCGGAGAGTCCGCCGGCAAGCTTTGGAACAGATTCCTCACTAAGAAGAATCAAATTGTCGATTGTCCGGATGCCGAAGCCTTAGTGGCCTTCAAACACAGCATCCGGGACGAGTGGCTCGCTAGACACCTCGGCCAAGAAAAGCCGAGGACAATGGCAGCCTTAACAAGCCTTATGACCCGTTTTTGCGCAGGTGAAGATAGCTGATTGGCCCGTAAAGGCACCAGCAACCCAAGTACATCCGAAATTAGGGATGGCAACGGGAAGCCACGGCGCAATAAAAACAAACGTCAAAACAAGGAAAAGAGTCCGGACAACACAACGGTCAACGCCGGATTCAGGGGCTCTCGACCCAGTCAACAAAAGAAGCCATTTAAAGGCAGCAAGGAGGGACCGTCCGGCGTGAACAAAGTCCTGGATAGACTGTGCCAAATTCATGGCACCCCCGACAAACTTTTGAACCACACTCACAGAGAATGTTGGGTCTTCAAGCAGGCCAGCAAATTAAATGCCGAACACAAGGGACGGGAAACACCAAGTAAAGACGAGGATGAGCCTCGCCAGCCGAACACTAGGGGACAGAAAAAATTCCCACCAGAGGTCAAAACAGTAAACATGATCCACGCGACTCACACATCCACGTGAGGGCACGAATGCGCGCTCAGAGACGCATACGCTATAGAGCCCGTCGTACCCAAACTTAACCACTGGTCGGCTTGTCCGATCACTTTCGATCACACAGACTGCCCGACTAGTATTCGGTGCGGAGGATCGGATGCCTGGGTGCTCGACCCAATAATCGGCGGATACCATCTTACT
This sequence comes from Triticum timopheevii, assembly GCA_963921465.1. Taxonomy (NCBI): domain Eukaryota; kingdom Viridiplantae; phylum Streptophyta; class Magnoliopsida; order Poales; family Poaceae; genus Triticum; species Triticum timopheevii. The sequence goes on along the minus strand of OY997262.1, from coordinate 244,062,986 downwards.
CACGTCCACATGGACGGCGGCAGTAGTCTTAATCTAATATACCAGGACACTGTCCGCAGGATGGGGATAGACCCATCCAGAATCAGCCAAAGCAACACCACCTTTGAAGGGGTGATACCAGGCGTTGAAGCCTACGGCAGGGGCTCCATCGTACTGGAGGTAACATTCGGTTCCCCCGGCAACTCCAGAAGCGAAGAACTACTCTTCACCATCGCCCCACTCCAAAGCGGCTATCACGCATTGCTTGGGAGAACGGCCTTCGCCCGCTTCAACGCAGTACCGCATTACGCCTACCTCTCACTCAAGATGCCCGGTCCACGTGGCGTCATCACCGTTAACAGAAACACAGAGTGCTCCTCACGCGCCGAGTAATACGCGACGGCTCCAGCGGTCGGACTCTAAGCGGCCTATAAATACCACAAAGCATGACTGGTCGTTAAGACCACGGACACGGTTTGACGAGTCCGGCAGCCCGGATAAACCTGAGCTAGGGCACCATGTCTGTAATCCCATAGAGGACACCAGGGGCTATAGATATTTAATAAAGCCCCACTGTTGGCTTGACCTTATTAGAAGGCCAATGTCTTACACTTTTACTATTCATCGCACGCTTACGTTATACTCTTCTACATGAGTTTTTCTTTTTTATAAACACAATTCGTGCGATACCCTTTCAAGACACGGCACAACGGAGACAAAGGCGCAGACGTGCAGCAAGGCCCCGCTCAAAGGTTTCTCTTTAGATTAAGCCCATGTGTAAATCTTTTTTATTGTCTCTTGTTGTTTCCACATCCCATGGGTACTATACCCACAGAGGGTACTGCCGTTATTGGCATTTCGCCACGACAGACTAATGCACGTACCTAGAAATACAGGGTTCATAATGAAAGGGCATTCTTCAGCCCATTTTATGTTGCAAAGTCCGAATACCCTCGGGAGTGTTCGGCGTCACGAGTTTGGCCTTATATGCATCAGCTCCGAATAATGTCTTTGGTCAAATGTTGGGTTTGCCCGGCTCCTGGGTTTGCCGCCTTATGTTCCGTTCTTATCGGCTAAGGTGGCCAAAGGAGAACTACTGCAATTGTGCCCAGGTTATTCCGGATGAGCACCTCAGTAGAGAAACCCAAAAACTGACTGTCATGATATAGCAAGAGACTGTTCAACCACTCGAAGACTTATCAGAATCTTTAGGATTCCTCCGCATTAATGAAGGATCGTTTCCCGGTCATGTACAGACGCGCCCGTATTTGGATGCACCGGAAGGTACCAGGGGCTACATAGTAGCCCCACCGTCAAACTCCTATGGCTAAGTGAAAGTGTTACAGCTATATAGTCCGATTGCCTAGTTCGACGTGCGATCACCTCCTTAATGGACCAAGACGTTGGATCAAGTGTGATTACGCATATTTTTCGTGAACACCCCCGCATTGTATGCGTGGGGGCTGAAGCCAACGACTACTAACTTTCAGATTACATATATACATAAAAACGGCCGCACAGGAGGAACAATAATACTTTCGGGCAAAAAGTATAAATATAGCCTCATAATCAAAATAACATTGTTTTTACAATGACACAATTTGTCACTCGAACATGACATTCTTCGAGCACTGCGCCTCTATTAAGCGAGCACCTGCCGCTACCTGCTCTAAGATGTGCTCAGTCGGACCCTGGCCCCCCACCGGATTCTGGGTCGCAACGACGGTGGCCTCCATATCTGTCCAGTATGCCTTAACACGGGCAAGAGCCATCCGGGCACCCTCTAGGCACGCCGACCTCTTCATGGCATCGATCCGCGATACGGCACCAAGGAATTGTTGCACTAAACCAAAATAACTGTCCGACTTCGGCCCCTTCGGCCATAGATGGTCTAGTACAGATCGCATTGCAAGGCCGGACAGCCTGTGGAGCTCGGCCACAGCAACCATCTTCTCACTCAAAGGCAATTTGCACGTTGGAGCGCTGAACTGCGACCAGAACAGCTTTTCCACTTCTTCATCTTTTTTATCCTCAAAAAACTTGGTTGCATCAGTCGTACTCTTCGACAAATCTGCATAGGCATCTGCAGGACTCCAGCGTCGATCCAGAGGAACATACTTCGGATCTAAAAACTTCATCCACAACAAATAGGGGTTCCCAGCCGCGATTTCTCCGGCCTGTCGAAGCTCCTCCCGCGCATCCCTAAGGTCGGAACGCGTCTCCTTGGCCACATCAAGAGCCTTCTTCAGGTCAGCCTTATTCGCATGATTTTCTTTTTCAAGAAGCTCATAACGGTTAGCGGCATTTTTAGCTCCACAGCCATTTCGGCTATTCTCTCTTCGCTTCGGCGATGAGCAGCCTGTTCGGCTCTCAACTCATCGGCCGCCTTTAGGGCAGCCGCATTACTAGCCCAGGCATGTTCCTTGGCTAGGGCAAGTTCTGCCCTCAGGGCTTCCACAGCAGCAGCACCATCTGCAGTCCAAACATATCACATCATTATTATACTCCTTTGAATTTTACTATAAATAATAAGGAAAGTAGAGCACATACCTTGTGACTCGTTAAGCCGCTCGTTCACAAGCGTGATGTCGGCATCAATGACTCCAATCTGCCTCCTCAGTTCGGAAACTTCAACGGACTGGTCAGCTGGCGGATCCTTAGAAACCTACGCATAAGCACAACGCGATCATTACTTCAAAATATGATCCTTCGTTCACCGCCTAGGGCTGGCAACCAGAGTCTCAGGGGCTACTATCCATATGGAGCACACTTAGCGCGTGCGTCACAGCCAAAAAATTATGTATTTTTCATTACATACCTCAAAGCCTCTGAGCAGGCTCGTAAATGCTTCATTCAAACCGCTTGTGGCAGATGAAATCCTCTCGAGCACCGTGCTCATTAATGAACGGTGCTCCTCCGAGAGAGCAGCTCGCTCCAGAAGGCCCGTCAATGTGTCCGGCCAGACACCGAACTATGTCGGACCCTTCTCATCGCCCCCCGTGGGAGCCGAACGCTCCGGGCTCAGGGCGGCCGAAGGATTAGCTTCTGGCTTCGGCAGATCCGGACTCCTCCATAACGACACCTCGGGGTCGCCCGCCTCATGAGGCGGAGAGGTTGGTGGGGTCTCACTCTCCATCATCTCTGGAAGGAGATCCCCCGAAGACGAACTCTGTCGAGAAGAGCTGCTAGCCGGACTGCAAAGAATGGATCCTGGTTATTGTTCTTGGAGAAAAGCAGTACCTTCGTGTTTACGATTAACTTATAGCTCGGCTGAGGGCTGGCCCGTCGGCGGGCATGACACGGTGAGGACGCCCTTCGGAGCAGGGCCCCTGGTGAAGCTTTCTTCCCCTGTTTGGGCACCTCCGTCTCCAAGTCTTTGGAGGCGGCCCTCTTCTTCCCGCGAGGGAAGGAGGCTTTAGATTCCCCTTCCCAGCTATCCTTCTTTGGGGAGGTAGCAATTCCCCCGGTTTGGATGCGCAACGTGTGAAGTTCCGCTTCCCTGTTCTTCCCTTCGTCTTTCCCTGAGGGCATTTTGCTTAGCACCCGGCCAAGCATCTTGGCTATGGTGGGACTAGGCGAGCCTTCAGGAAGTGGCGCCGGACACCTGATTCTCTCCGCCTTGCTGAGCCATTCCTGGCCACGGAGGATTTTTCAGAATAAGGATTATGATAAATATAAATGAAGTGTTCGGCTTCAGGGTTACTTACTTGGGTATCTGGGCGCTGCAGCTCAGGCCCGCATCCTCGGTGGTGTCCGTACACTTTACTTGTGGTCCGAAGAATAACTTACACATCCCTTCGAGCGTCAGACCGAAGAAGTGCAGAATAGTCTGCGGACCTTCCGGATTGAACTCCCACATCCGGAGAGGCCGTCGTTTGCACGGCAACATCCGTCGGATTAGCATTACCTGAATTATGCTGACAAGGCTAATGTCCCTCTCAAGAAGCTCCCGAATACGGCTCTGCAATATTGGTACATCACTAGCAGATCCCCAATCCCGTCCTACATTGGTCCATGACGCCAGTTGAGAAGGAGGGCCCGGAAGGAAGTCGGGGGCAGCCACCCACTTTGTGCCCCTGGGAGTTGTGACGCAAAACCACCTCCACTGCCATAGATCGGACACCTCTGGGAAGGAGCCCTCTGGCCATGGGGCATCGGCATTCCTGCTTATTACAGCACCTCCGCACTCCGCGTGTCGCCCCTCAATCATCTTGGGCTTCACATTGAAGGTCTTGAGCCATAGGCCGAAGTGTGGAGTGGCGTGGAGAAAAGCTTCGCACACAACGATGAACGACAAAATATGGAGGATAGCGTCCGGGACTAGATCGTGAAAATCTAACCCGTAATAGAACATGAGCCCTCTCACAAAAGGATCAAGGGTGAAGCCCAAGCCACAGAGGAACTGGGAAACAAATACGACACTCTCGTTGGGCTCGGGAGTAGGGATAACCTGCCCTGGAGCAGGAAGCTGTGCTTGATGTCGGCGGTCAGATACCCGACCTCCCTAAGCTTCGCAATGTCCTCCTCTGTGACTGAGGAGGCCACCCACTGGCCTTGAGGGTTGGATCCAGACATGATTGAGGATCCGAGGTGCTTGGGCTTGGGTTACGGGTGTTGGAACTCAAGGTGCTAAAAGGCGCAAGGGTGGTGGAAAGGAGGGATAGGCCTCGGCCCCTTTATAAAGGGCATGAATATCAAGCGTCCTCAGCGTAACCGCTCGGGATTTACCTAAAAACACAGAGTCATACCAACAGACGTCGTAGGGATGCGTTCACCTATATTAATGGAAGATCCCGCGCTAAGGGGAGCACGATCTCTGTTCTGGCAAGGCGTGCCAGTAAAACCGCCTCGCAACGCGTATCGGGGGAGGCCAAGTAAAACCGGTTCGTGTTGGGCCGGGCCACAGGGCAGGTGCGCGTCGTGTAGAAATTGCCAGCAGATCAGATTTATGAAGTGTTATGTTGTGAAAATCATCTTGCAGATCTGGACACGGTTTAAGTGTTCGATAATTACTTTGGAGTATTCGGAGAAGGAACCCGCCTTGCAATGCCGAAGACAAACTTTGCGCCGGACTCATCGTCATTGAAGCCTGGTTCAAGGGCTACTAAGGGAGTCCTGGATTAGGGGGTATCCGGACAGCCGGACTATATACTTTCGTCAGACTGTTGGACCATGAAGATACAAGACTCAAGACTTTGTCCCGTGTCCGGATGGGACTCTCCTTTGCGTGGAAGACAAGCTTGGCGATCCGGATATTGTATTTCCTTCTTTGTAACCGACTCCGTGTAAACCCTAGCCCCCTCCAGTGTCTATATAAACCGGAGGGTTTAGTCCTTAGAGGGACGATCAGAATCATAATCATCATAGGCTAGCTTCTAGGGTTTAGCCTCTACGATCTCGTGGTAGATCAACTCTTGTAATACCCACATCATCAATATCAATCAAGCAGGAAGTAGGGTTTTACCTCCATCGAGAGGGCCCGAACCTGGGTAAACATTGTGTCCCTTGCCTCATGTTACCATTAGCCTAAGACGCACAGATCGGGACCCCCTACCCGAGATCCACCGGTTTTGACACCGACAACGGGTTGAGCAAGAATCGTTCTTACCTACGCATCAAAACCACAACGATATTTTGTCAAGTTAGTGTTGTTTTAACCTTCTCAAGGACCGGGCGTAGCCACACTCGGTTCAACTAAAGTTGGAAAACTGACACCCGCCGGCCACCTGTGTGCAAAGCACGTCGGTAGACCCAGTCTCGCGTAAGCGTACGCGTAATGTCGGTCCGGGCCGCTTCATCCAACAATACAACCGAACCAAAGTATGACATGCCGGTAAGCTGTATGACTTGTATCGCCCACAACTCACTTGTGTTCTACTCATGCACATAACATCTACACATAAAACCTGGCTCGGATGCCACTGTTGGGGAACGTAGTAATTTCAAAAAAAATTCCTACGCACACGCAAGATCATGGTGATGCATAGCAACGAGAGAGGAGAGTGTGTCCCCATACCCTTGTAGACCGAAAGCGGAAGTGTTAGAACAACACGGTTGATGTAGTTGTACGTCTTCACGGCCCGACCGATCAAGCACCGAAAGTACGGCACCTCCGAGTTCTAGCACACGTTCAGCTCGATGACGTCCCTCGAACTCCGATCCAGCCGAGTGTTGAGGGAGAGTTCCGTCAGCATGACGGCGTGGTGATGATGTTGATGTTCTACCATCGCAGGGCTTCGCCTAAGCACCACTACAATATTATCGAGGAGGACTATGGTGGAGGGGGCACCGCACACGGCTAAGAGATCAATGATCTGTTGTTGTGTCTAGAGGTGCCCCCTGCCCCCGTATATAAAGGAGCAAGGGGGAGGGGGCGACCGGCCAGGAAGGAGGCGCGCCATGGGGAGTCCTACTCCCACTGGGAGTAGGACTCCCCCCTTTCCTTGTTGGACTTGGAGAAGGGGGAAAGAGGAGGGAGAGAGAGGAAGGAAAGGGGGGCACCGCCCCCCTCCCCTTGTCCTATTCGGACTAAGGGGGAGGGGCGCGCGGCCCAGCCCTGGCCGCCTCTCCTCTTCTCCACTAAGGCCCACCATGGCCCATTAAGCCCCCGGGGGGTTCCGGTAACCCCTCGGTACTCCGGTAAAATCCCGATTTCACCCGGAACACTTCCGATATCCAAATATAGGCTTCAAATATATCAATCTTCATGTTTCGACCATTTCGAGACTCCTCGTCATGTCCGTGATCACATCCGGGACTGTGAACAACCTTCGGTACATCAAAACTCATAAACTCATCTACTACCACTATAAGGGCTCGTTTGGTAAGTCGAGATCCACCCGGGATCCCCTTAATTTCCCTGGGTAGAAAATCCCGATCTCAGCACACCAGAAGAATTTTCCCCATCTCTCCACCTATCCCCGATGGGATTTGCTTCCCTGGGAAATATTCCCCGGCCTACCAAATGAGCCCTAAAAGAAAGAGAGGGTGAAGAACCAGATCATCCTATCCATCGAAACCTGCAATCTGATGGTCTACATTCCTCCAGCATACTAAACACGTTTTACACTTTAATTACCCACCATGCCATTACTTTAATAAAGCCACCGGTCGCAAAAAAGGTTCCCACGACCTCGCGTCGCCCGCACGACCTCACACCCCCACGTCGTCACTCCCGCACGACCTCGCTCCCCCGCGTCGTTCCTCCTGCAGATCGCCATTCCTCCTGCAGATCGCGAAGGATGGATCAGGGGCAACCATCGCCCCTTCCCCTCCTCCATGCACTGCCGCTCCATCCTTCCCCTCCTCCTCGCGCAGCCCCTCTTTCTACCGTCACCACTCCCCATCGGCACCCTCGGCGGCCTGGCTGAGCCCCTTTGCCTGCGGCCGTGTTCTGTCATCATCCCGCTGCAGGTTGTCGTACCCCTGGAGGTGCGGAGTGGTGGTGGAGGCGAGAGGAGAGGCTCTTGCTCGCGTCCGGGTGTCGGTTATTCGTGTCGTCACTGTACCACCAACAAGGATGGCACTCGATGGCCTCTCCCTGAGAATCGTCTTTGCTTCGCCCATGTATCCCGCCTGCACCCCGTGTTGAGGGTGTGATTCCCAGTGATAAGGACCGCTATCAGGCTGCAATGGACTTCACACCTCCCATTTTCTACTGTTCACGCATGCAACTGTTACCTAGAGCAGAAAGCATATAGAAATTATATTAATAGATGTATAGAAGTCATGATGATGGACTAAGATAATTCTGTTGCACAATACTATGCACTGAGATTCAGTCATGGCATTTTTGTCAGTATAGCATGAACATGATAGAGACTGATCAAATAAATGGCACTTGATCTCATCTACTTATATTCTTCAGGGTAACATAAGGCCCATGACTGAGGTACGATTCACTCATGCCATGCGTCTGACCATGAAAACTGGAGGTACATGGAAGCTGATACGTCAGATCTTTTCTTAGAGTCAGGTCACTTCAGTTCTTGCAACTCCAGCTGGGATTCATGAACGTTTTGTTCCTGTGCTGTTTTCTTAGATCGACTAGAACAAATTCATATGATTATGTTCCTTCAAATTTGATAAAGATTATCCTCTTATGCAGCTTGTTTAGGCATCAGCGTCTCTACTGCTATCTGGGATTGGAGGAAAGGCAGCTCGAAAAACTAAAGCACTAATGAAGCAACAAGTGGAAGTTCAATTCAGAAAGAAGTAGTTTGTTCTATATACTAGATTGGACAATGTTTTCCTGCTGGAAGTCTATTGTTGAATCTTAAATCAAGAGGAAGCTATCTAACTTAATTTCTTCTTAAGGAGCCGGGAAGTTTCGCGAAGCCACTATAGTGAGCAAGAGATCAACTAATTCATTTGAGGTAACACACCAGGCCTGGATTAATATGCCAACTTTCTTGTGATTTGCGTACAGTTAGATGAATTTACCATCAGTTTAGTGTACATAATATATGGACAAGTCGGGTTGCCAAAATTTAATCTGGCATAAGCATTGTCATTGTTGTTGCGTATAAATTTATGTGTTTGCTTAATAGTAACTTGAATCTAAAATCATAAAAGTATGTTTGTAGTTCAGACGTGCTTTGCGTATACAAATTTTTGATTTTTAACAAGACATGCATTGCACATGCAAGCTTACTTGTCTTTGATAGAACAACAAACTGATTTTAGATGCTAAAATAAACACTAAACACTACTTCCTCATGGCGACTATTTGTAGAAAGACGATCCTGGGGGAGGAGATCCCGACTATCGATGTGAAGCCAGGGTGGAAGAAGGGCACGAAGATCACCTTCCTAGAAGGAAAGATCTGATTTTCCAGTGTAGTTATTTGTTTCAAAAAGTTATTGGGATGTAATTTTTATAACACTACAGTCTATGAAGTTATGTTTCCAGATATTTCTATTTTCTCATAAGCTGAGGCACCATTTTATTTTAAAATATTTTCTGAGGTAAAATTTGTGAATAAATTGCATGATGTTTCATGTGTGTTAATTGCACTTTAGCTACAAAAATGAGATAACAAGGTGCATAGGATATGAATGGTTATGGCTTGTGGGGTGGGCCGGGGAGGCGACGCGGCAGGGAGTAGCGGCACATCAGTGGACAACAACACATGTGTAGCGCACAGCGGCAGCGGCTGCACGGCCACGACAGACAGGCAACAACACGAAGCAGGGGCAGGTGGTGGTAAGAATAAGTATCACTTGTCATGTTTAACTCATGGCCAACAAAGAGTAAGTATCACTTGAAACTCACTACAGGAAGAATACCGCTGTGACGATTATATACATATATGTTCCACTTGGTTGCTCAGTTAGTATTAATTTCTTATCACTACCTTTTTCTTGCAGTCATGTTTTGAAACTGGGCTTTGATGAGAAATTCATTCGTATATGGGAATTCTACCTTGTATACTCTGCCTCTGGTTTGAAGTCATGAATAGCTAGAGATTACCTGGTACAGATGCATATATGTGTGCTATTTGTATTGGTTTACCTGCATTATTCCTATTTCCTCAACAAATGTAAGTCATATACTCCCTCTAGTCTTAAAAACATCTTTTTGGAAACTGTTTGGTGGTTTCCGATGCAGATTATAAAATTTAAGTTGATGTTGCTTTCTACAATTATGTTAATCTCAGCCATAAGATTGAGAGATCAGTCGATAACAGATCTTTGAGTAAAAAGTAGCAAATTGGAAGCTTTGGTGAACTTGCAGAAAGCAAAGCTTTCCTCGTTTGAGATTGTAAATGGCCTGAGACAAACCTGGGTCATTTACAATCTCAATCGATAACTTTGAATCTTTGCATCTTTTGTATATATATATATCAAATAATAACTTTGAATCTTTGCATCTCTCGTCAGATCATGCTTATTGTTGGATTTCCACATGAATAACTAAAAGCGCTATGACATTATGCATTTCCTTCATTTAGCCATTAAACGCATCTATCGGATGTTAATTTAGTATGATTTCTTGTCGTGAGTGTATATTTATCTTAGTTAGGAAGGTCTTTGAGTGGCTTTCGTCATCCTAAATTTTGTGTGGATTCTTTTTCCAGTCCTGTTTAGCTTTGCCTAACAATAATTATTATAGCCCTTGATCTGCACATGCCCAATTTCCTCATATTGTATAGTTTCTCATTCTATAATGGCAGCCTTTCTGCACTGCTAAGATGTTGAAGCACGGCTACATGTTTAACTCATGTTTAATATTGTCAGAACTAAGCATATGGTAGAGAAAGGGTTGCTTGCATGCCATCCATGTCATAGAGAAATTGTAGAATTCCCTCTCCCCATTTCCTTATCATGAATTTAACGCTTTATTGATCTGTTTTTAGCTTCTAGACTGCTATTTTTTGGGTATCTTTGTTCCAACTTTGAATTGACACCACTTGGACAATGTTTATCTGTTCCTTTGCTTTTCTCAAGAAAACAAACATTCTGAAATCTTCATAGGATATTTGATTCCATTTTTACTATACAATAGAGTAAATAGGCTATGTCCTTACATTCTCCGTGGAGAAGTTGTCCAACCAGTCGGTTGCCATTGATTTGTAACATTTTTTTATACAGTTATGATTCCCGTGATCTGCTTGGTATCGTCAAAAGATAATTGATGCGTTTTTACTTCTCCTTTTGTTTATAGAGAATGGGTCATCCTAGAGTATGAATCCTAGATAAGTGGAAGGACCTAGACATTTCAACATGGCCAAGGCAAGAGTGTATTAAGACCACACTGCAGACAGATGGGTATACCTCCTAACTCGACGCTTATGTGTTTATTGTATGTCCCCATTTCTCATTAATCGCATTAGAAAGGAAATGTCTCCGCAATTAAGAATAAAGTATGCATATGCACGTACATCATACTTACGGGTCTTCGTCACGAGCAGACTACTCATCCATCATGTTAACCTGCAGTAGCAAACCATCACAAATTAGTAGCCCGCTTAAATATAAGATGGCAGGACCAAAATCACTTTAATTGCTATGTGCATGTTTATCTCTTGTTAGTTCCAAATTTCTTGTCTAGAAACATCACTGAAATCGTGGAGTCCAATTTCATTCCTGATGAGAGATTAGTGCAGTTGTAGATTTCAGTGGCACAACGACTACTCTTAGTAAATTAGTGGCATGACTATATCAGAAAGGCAATTCATACGGGCAACCAAATCTCTTGTAACAAAACTAAAGCTTGACATGAGATACTTGTTAGAGTATGTTTGTGCAAGTACAATTCATACATGCATCATGGGCGTATCCACCTTCTTCAGCTTATCTTCCGTGAGCATCCCACCAACATTCTTCTCGCACTTCTTGACCTCATCTTCCTCGAGCATCCCTTCAACGTTCTTTCCCTTATGGAAGAGAAAAACTTATTAGGTTCCGCATTATGCCGAATATTTCTTGTGAGGGTCACGAGGCTTGTGCGCAGAGGATGTTCTGTTATTGTTGTTAGAGATCTCTTGTTGTTATACGTGTTGTGTGTGCTGCTAGACATAATACATGACCAAAACGAGATTTGGTTGGTTCTGCCTTGTATGCAAAGTCTGTCCGGTTTGCAAAGTCTCATGTACATTCATGTTTCCATGTTGAACTAATGTCAATACTGAATGGACTAGCCGGTATAATCATCTGTCAAACTGAATTGATGTAAAAAAAAACGCACAACTGAATTACTGAACTCACAAAGGCAAAGGCAGAAATTACTGCATCAGGGAACTAGAATACCAACCTCAGCATGGAGGTTTTCGATTTTATATACCTACACTATCTAAATCATAGCTTACACAACAATCAGCTAAAACACTAACTTAAGCTCGCGCCTGATCCGCTGCATCTGGTGCCACAGCCGCCAATTCGGTGGAGAGGAATCCCACACCTCCGCATCCGCCTCAGACGGCACCTTGTGCTAGGTCGCCCAATAGAGCTCGAGCGCCTCCTCAGGGACTACGGCGACCGGATTCGACGAGAAGGGGCTGTCTAAACCTAGCGCCGGCGATGGGGAAGAAGGTCAGTGCATGCAGCTGCTCTCCTTTCTATCCTTTCGCTCCCGCTCGCAGAGATTTCACGGCGGCGGCTGCAGCTGTGCACGGTGCCGGCGATAGACGCAGCTGGGCGCGGCATGGGTGGCAGATGCAGGGCGCGGTGTGGGCGCAAACGAGCTTAGCGAGGGCCAGCCTGACGAGGTGGATAGGGGTAGTGGGGGCGGTGGAGTGAGTGTGGACATTGATAATGGAGCAAGGCGGGCAGATATGCCTAGCGGGGACGGTGGAGCCAGTGGGGAGAGTTGTGAACTTTCTTTTTTAATAAACGGGCGTGTCCGGGTCTGATTTTTGTTATCACGAGGAGTTATTACATCACAAGGATTTCAAAACATTTTTTTAGTCATGACCATTTGGTTATTTAAAAAATAAATAAATATATTTATAAAAATTGATAGTTATTTGGGAAACACTTCTCATCAGTCAGTCGATAATCATGCGCGTCCGTAGCTTAGGTCGTGCGCCACGTGTTCCCGGTGGACCCATTACTTTTTTGCAACAGTATACCTATGTCTTCTACCTTATCCTCACCTCCCCAATACTTTCAGGGAAAAGCATACCTTCTGTCGGCCGATCGCGCGCGCCTGTCCGCCGGCTCCGTGGCTGTCCAATCTACTCCCTCCGTCCCATAATGTAAGATGTTTTTTAACACAAATGTAGTGTCAAAAAACGTCTTACATTATGGGACGGAGGGAGTATGTTTTATCAGACGGTCGAGAGCACTCTCGCGTCCGTTGGAAGCGTGTATGTTTCCTGTAACTTACCTCTTGTTTCAGGACAACCATTCCTACAAATGGATAACAGAAGGGGAGTTTCGTCCCGCAGTAGCGTGGGCTCGTGTGGCTGGGAGTGTGAGCGGCTGGATTTGGGAGGGCGGTGGACGCGGCGATGCAAGGCATTGGGCAACCGGGGCTTATCCAACGGCGTCGACGACTAGCTCGGGATCGGTGGTGGCCGGAGATGACTCAAGTTGGTACGGATCAGAGATCCCATCTCCCATTTTCTGGCCGATATGGCGATGGTGGTGCTCCCTACTATTTCTCTTGTTTCTGCAACAGAGTGTTTGTTGCGGGAAGTAACGAGTGGGCATCCGGTCTTGTTTCTGCAACAGAATGTTTGTTGCGGGAAGTAACGAGTGGGCATGCGGTCTTGTTTCTGCAACACAACGTTCTTGCGGGAAGTAACGAGTGGGCACGTGGTCTTGTTTTTGCAACAGAGTGTTTGTCGCGCGAAGTAATGAGTGGGCATGCGGGGCACGGACACTTTCTGCAACAAAGCGTTTGTTGCGGGAAGTAACGAGTGGGCATACTGGGCGCAAACACTACATAATACGACTATCACCTCTGGCATCCAATGGCCATCGAAGTGGCGGATAATATGTAAACATCGGTCGGCGGACGTGTAGCAGGGCCCTCTCGAATCAGTATTGCAAAGGAGATGCACACCTGCGTCATGCGCGCGCTCGTGCTCGCTGTCGTCCCGCTCCGGCAGCCGTCGTTCGCCGGCGAGGTAGGCCTTCCCCGCCCCACTTCCATCCCTCCTATTTTTTTGCCGTCTCACTTGCCTTCGGCCGGGCTGCCGCCGCCCGCCACTCACATCTCTCCTGTCCTGAGACCCGTGTGGCCATGTCGTTGTTGCAGCAGCGCGTGGCGCAAGGCAACACATGGCCTCTTAGCCGGTGTTGTCGTGGGGGGAGCCCTCCCTGCTAGGATCCGCCCCAGCCTTGCGAGGCATGCATATTTCCGAAACAATGATCTTGTTGCTATAGTCAACGGTGTTTGTGAAACAAAACTCTTGTTGGAAAGAGGGATCATACGCAGAGAAGCTTTGCAGGGTCACCAATGTTTTCTGGAACAAAGCTCTTGTTGCAATAGTCCCTCACGTGTTTCTGAAATTGATCTCTTGTTGCAACAGTCACTGTTGTTTCTGAAACAATACACTTGTTGCAAAGAAGATTGTACACTGAGCAAGCTAGATCTGAAACAATACGAGAGGCACGCCCTTTTTTATTTTTATTTTTTAATCATGCAAGTCATATTGTGGTCTATGGATGTGACACTCCTACACAGGTATTTTTCGCTGTCTATCATTAAGCTTTTAAAAATAAAATTTGAGTGGCATGACAACATTTTGTACCCATTTGAATTTCTTTTGCAAAAATTATTTTAATAGCATACCATGTAATTCACTTGTGAAATGTTTAGAGGGACAACGTTATCCCAGCCCACCAGGGTTCAAGTCCTGATGCTCGCATTATTCCTGCATTTATTTCAGGATTCCCAGCGATGTGATTTCAATGGGAGGAGACATTCCTGTCGACGACGAGGCGCCTAAGGTGACTTCGTAAATCTCAAGTCTCTCGAACGTGCTAGTAGGGATAGGGTGTGCGTGTATGCGTTCATAGGGGTGGGTGTATGGATATATGTATGAGTGCTTGCGTCTTTACTATATATATTAAAAAAATTAAAACATGCGTTGCACATGCACATTTACTAGTAATATAATTGTCATCGAAACTTTAAGCGTGCGGACCCTACGGGTTCGAGAACTATGTAGACATGACCGAGACATGTTTCCGGTCAATAACCAATAGCGGAACCTGGATGCTCATATTGGCTCCTACATATTCTACGAAGATCTTTATCGGTCAAACCGCATAACAACATACGTTGTTCCCTTTGTCATCGGTATGTTACTTGTCCGAGATTCGATCGTCGGTATCTCAATACCTAGTTCAATCTCGTTACCGGCAAGTCTCTTTACTCGCTATGTAATGCATCATTCCGTAACTAACTCATTAGCTACATTGCTTGCAAGGCTTATAGTGATGTGCATTACCGAGAGGGCCCAGAGATACCTCTCCGACAATCGGAGTGACAAAACCTAATCTCAAAATATGCCAACTCAACATGTACCTTTGGAGACACCTGTAGAGCTCCTTTATAATCACTCAGTTACGTTGTGAGTTTGGTAGCACACAAAGTGTTCCTCCGGTAAATGGGAGTTGCATAATCTCATAGTTGTAGGAACATGTATAAGTCATGAAGAGAGAAATAGCAACATACTAAACGATCAAGTGCTAAGCTAACGGAATGGGTCATGTCAATCGCACCATTCTCCTAACGATGTGATCCCATTAATCAAATGATAACTCATGTCTATGGTTAGGAAACATAACCATCTTTGATTAATGAGCTAGTCAAGTAGAGGCATACAAGTGACATTAAGTTTGTCTATGTATTCACACGTGTATCATGTTTCTGGTTAATACAATTCTAGCATGAATAATAAACATTTATCATGATATAAGGAAATAAATAATAACTTTATTATTGCCTCTAGGGCATATTTCCTTCAGATCTTTCAAACACGAGGATCTTGCCAAAGGATAAAATGAAAAAGGGAAAGATGAAGATCACCTTGACTCAAGCATAAAGTAAAAACATAAATTAAAAGATAGGCCCTTTGCAGAGGGAAGCAGAGGTTGTCATGTGCGTTTAGGGTTGGATGCACAAAATCTTAATGCAAAAGAACGTCACTTTATATTGCCCTTGTATGTGGACCTTTATTATGCAGTCTGTCGCTTTTATTACTTCCACAACAAGATCGTATAAAGCTTATTTTATCTGCACTAATAAGTCATACATATTTAGATAGCAATTTTATTGCCTGCAACATGACAACTTACTTGAAGGATCTTACTCAATCCGTAGGTAGGTATGGGGGACTCTCATGGCAAAACTGGGTTTAAGGATATTTGGAAGCACAAGTAGTATCTCTACTTGGTGCAAGGAATTTGGCTAGCATGAGGGGGACAGGTAAGCTCAACATGTTTGGAAGGTCAATGACAATATACTTTAACTGAGATGTGAGAAAACATAAACCATTACGTTGTCTTCCTTGTCCAACGTCAACTCTTTTAGCATGTCATACTTAATGAGTGCTCCCAATCATAAAAGATGTCCAAGATAATATATTTGTATGTGAGCCTCTCTTTCCTTATCACTTCCTATTAATTGCAACAATGACCAAAACTACGTTTATCAACTCTCAACAACTTTTATGCCTCATACTTTCTATGTGTGAAGTCATCACTAACCATAAGAACAATATGAACTCTTTTATTATTTCTACTTTCTCAAGATCATAGCAACATAGCAAAGCCCTTGACTCAACACTAATCTTTATTATAGATAGCTCATGGACTCGATTACAAAAAGAGATCACAAAGCAAAACTCAAAACTATTTGATATCAAAACTTCAATCTACTAGATCAAGATACTACTAAAAGGATCGAACTAAATAAAACGGTAAAGATAGGAGTGTGATGGTGATACGATACCGGGGCACCTCCCCCAAGCTTGGCAGTTGCCAAGGGGACTGCCCATACCCATGTAATTATGTCCTCAGAGGTGGTGAAGTAGGAGTTGTTGATGATGTAGGCTTGTCGTCCTGTTGGGCAACGTAGTAATTTCAAAAAAAAATCCTATGCACACGCAAGATCATGGTGATGGCATAGCAACGAGAGGGGAGAGTATTGTCCACGTACCCTCGTAGACCGTAAGCGGAAGCGTTATGACAACGCGGTTGATGTAGTCGTACGTCTTCACGATCCGACCGATCCAAGCACCGAACGTACGGCACCTCCGTGTTCAGCACACGTTCAGCTCGATGACGTTCCCCGGGCTCCGATCCAGCAAAGCGTCGAGGATGAGTTCCGTCAGCACGACGGCGTGGTGACGATGATGATGTTCTACCGGCGCAGGGCTTCGCCTAAACTCCGCGACAATATGATCGAGGTGGAATATGGTGGAGGGGGGCACCGCACACGGCTAAGGAACGATCCGTAGATCAACTTGTGTGTCCTAGGGTGCCCCTGCCCCCGTATATAAAGGAGCAAGGGGGGTGCGGCCGGCCCTAGGAGGAGGCGCGCCGGAGGAGTCCTACTCCCACCGGGAGTAGGACTTGATGGAGCCATGTACCTAGGGTAGGGTCATAGACCTGATCTAAGTATCCTACCCAAGGACACCCTTAGAAGAGATTACCTTCCAGTCGACCAAGGAGGATTCCACTCGACAGACTTGAAGGACTCGACCAGGAAGACTCACTCGACCACCAGAAGGTCAAGAAGCACTCTGTACCATAACGGTCTGTAATTAAGTAGACTTTATTATATTAAAGACGCTTTATGTGGGGCGTTACCAGTAACGCCTAGACTTAATGTACCTTAAACCCTTCATTACGTGGGCTGGCAGGGGTCCTGGCGCACTCTATATAAGCCACCCCCCACCTCAGGCAGAAGGGTTCGCACCCCTGTAATTCATATACACATAATCCACTCGACCGCCTCCGGGCTCCGAGACGTAGGGCTATTACTTCCTCCGAGAAGGGCCTGAACTCGTACATCTCTTGTGCGTACAACTGTTCCATAGCTAGGACCTTGCCTCTCCATACCTACCCCCCACTCTACTGTCAGACTTAGAACCACGACAGTTGGCGCCCACCTTGGGGCGGGTGTCTTAGCGATTTTTTGGAGAAGTTGCAATTCTTCCGAGTACCTTCATCATGATTGCTGGTGGAGTTTTGGTCGAGGGTCGCGAGATCCGTCTCGGCGCCCTCACCTTCATCGCCGACGTCTCCGCTTGGCTCCAAGAGGCTCCACTCGACGTTGATGCGCTCCCCGTCCGCGGTGCGACGCATTTTTGCGCATGTGTCCGCGGCGTTCTGCTGCGACAACCGTCGACCCCGTATCGGTCGACTCCCCTATCGGTCACCCTCCTGGTCTCCCACCAGCGCAAGCGCTCTGGTCGGTCGAGGCTCCAGCGGTGGGTAAGGCACGCGGTGGCTCGTCAGACGGCCACCGCCCAAGTTGCGGCAATCGAGCCCAACGAATCCCTCTACGGCTTGTTCGATCTGTCGACTGGCTCCGTAGAGACTGCATCCGAATGCGATAGCAGTGATCCGGCGGCGGAAATCTTGATGGTCAACGGACCTTGCAGTCCTCCTGGCTTCGCCCATGAGGGCGGAGTAGGCGGTGGAGGCGACCCCGCACAAGACCACGAAGAATACCAGCCCGAGCCACTCGACTCTCTGCAAAGGGAAGAGCTTCGCCGCAGGAACATGGATGCCCTGCATACTCCCATCGTGGGAGAAACCCCCGAGGCTCGCGCCTTGGAGGAGGCACGTTTAGCCAACTTGGCTGAACGAGCTCGTCTGGAAAATCTTCAGCGAGCACTCGACGAGCGCGCGCGGCAACGAGTTCCCGACGCCAATCGACGTCAACTCTTCCCGCCGACTCAGGTATATCGAACCCCGATTCAAAATTTAGTAGCTGCAACCCGTATAGCAGAGTCCATCCAGCCCTCTCAGTCGGAAGCTGGCAGAGGCTTGATGCAGATCAGAGATTTGCTCCGGGCAGCAGGAGATCAGAATTCAGCCGTGTTGCAGTCACGCAACAGAATTCACAGTCGATCCGTCGCTGCGAATACGGTTCAGTCGGCACACAGTCCCAGATCGCCTCCGCGGCGTGAAGGACACGAGAATCGGCGAGACCAATATGGTGACCGACATGATCGAGATGATAGGCGTCGAGTGCCCACTCCCCCTCCAAGGAGTGAGTCTCACGCTCCTCGGCAGCAGGATGACAGGCGTCAACTCAACATGGGGCGAAGAGCTCCAGTCGACCCCCGGGAACCAGGCTTCAACGCGCGATCCATCATCGTGCAAGGCTTGGTCGACCGAAACAGGGCCCATCGGGGCGGCCCCGACAGAGATGCACCCACAAGTAGTCGAGCGCATGTATCTGGTCCAGAGTGTTTCAGCAGGGCTATCAGAGCCGCGGTGATTCCCCCCAACTTCAGGTTGGCAACTGGAGTAAGCAAGTTCACTGGTGAGTCTAAGCCTGAAACCTGGCTTGAGGACTACCGAGTGGCGGTTCAGATTGGTGGTGGGAATGACGAGGTGGCCATGAAACATTTGCCCCTCATGTTGGAAGGTTCTGCCAGAGCGTGGTTGAATCAGTTACCTCCTAGCAGCATTTACACTTGGGAAGATCTGTCCCGAGTGTTCGTCAGAACATTTGAAGGAACTTGCAAGCGACCAGCCGGATTGACAGAGCTGCAAGTCTGTGTGTAGAAGACGAATGAGACTCTCAGAGAGTATATTCAGAGATGGATCACTTTGCATCATACCGTGGAGAACGTGTCTGATCATCAGGCAGTCTGCGCCTTCAAGGATGGTGTTAAGAACAGAGAATTGAGTTTGAAGTTTGGTCGAACCGGTGACATGACCCTGAGTCGAATGATGGAGATTGCTACCAAGTATGCCAACGGCGAAGAAGAAGACCGACTCCGAAGTGGCAAGTACAAGCCGAGTCAGTCGGAGAAGGGAAACACCAGTCGAAAACAGAAGCGGAAGGCTGAACCAGCAGCTCCTAGAGAGGCTCTGGCCGTGACTCAGGGAAAGTTCAAAGGAAAACCAAAAGGATCCTGGAACCCTAAGAAGGTGAAGGATAAAGAGGGAAACAACGTGATGGATATGCCGTGTCACATCCACACGAAGAAAGATGAAGAGGGTAATATCATTTACTCGAAGCATACCACTCGCCAGTGTCGACTCCTGATCCAGCAGTTTCAGGGAAAACAGTCCAAAGACAAAGAAAAGGAGTCGGACAAGGCCGAAGACAAGGAGGACAGTGAGGAAGGATATCCACATGTCAACTCCACTCTGATGATTTTTGCAGATGTAGAAAGCAAGAGCCGACTGAAGGTCATTAACCGTGAGGTGAACATGGTTGCCCCAGCGAAACCAAGTTATCTGAGATGGTCCCAAACGCCCATCACATTCGACCAGTCTGATCACCCGACTCATATTGCTACCCCTGGGAGGCAAGCTTTGGTGGTCGACCCAGTTGTCGAAGGCACTCGGCTGACGAAGGTGCTGATGGACGGTGGTAGCGGACTGAACTTGTTATATGCAGACACACTGAAGGGAATGGGCATTCCGATGTCCCGATTGAGCACCAGTAACATGAGCTTTCATGGAGTTATACCAGGAAAGAAAGCCGAGTCACTCGGCCAAATAGCTCTGGACGTGGTGTTTGGAGATTCAAAGCATTTTCGCAAGGAGAAACTGACGTTTGAGGTCGTGGATTTTCAGAGTGCGTACCACGCTATTTTGGGGAGACCAGCTTATGCACGGTTCATGGCTCGACCATGTTACGTTTACCTCAAACTAAAGATGCCCGGCCCCAAAGGAGTGATCACTGTCACCGGTGATCGGAAAAAGGCAGAAGAGTGTTTCCAGAAAGGCTCAAAGATTGCCGATTCCCAGGTCACAACGGTCGAGTTTGAAGAATACAAGCAAAACGCAGATTCGAGTGATTTGCTGCGAGCCAAGAAGCCCGCCACAGAATCTGCATTTCAGTCGTCCGGTGAGACGAAGCCTGTCCACATCCACCCGACCGACCCCAATGCAGCCCCGACCCACATCTCCACAACACTCGACCCGAAATAGGAAGAAGCGCTCATCCAGTTCCTCCGTGAGAACTGGGACATTTTCGCATGGAAGCCAGCTGACATGCCGGGTGTTCCCAGGGGACTGGCTGAGCATCGTCTTAGAGTTGACTCATCAGCAAAACCAGTTAAAGAGTATCTTCGGCGGTCCGCCGTCCAGAAGAGAAAGGCTATTGGTGAGGAAGTGGCTCGACTGTTGGCAGCAGGATTTATCCGAGAGATATACCACTCCGAGTGGCTCGCTAATGTCGTCATGGTTCCTAAGAAGGACAACTCACTCCGAATGTGCATTGATTTCAAGCACATCAATCGGGCCTGCCCGAAAGATCATTTCCCTCTCCCTCGCATTGATCAAATTGTTGACTCGACCGCGGGATGTGAGAGATTGTCTTTTCTAGACGCCTATTCCGGGTACCATCAGATCCGTCTGTATGGACCCAATGAGATAAAAACAGCTTTCATCACTCCATTCGGGTGCTTCTGCTATATCACCATGCCATTCGGCCTCAAGAATGCTGGAGCCACGTTTATGCGAATGATTCAGAAGTGTTTGCTCACTCAAATAAGTCGGAATGTGGAAGCGTATATGGATGATATCATGGTCAAGTCGAGAAAAGGTTTCGACCTACTCACTGACCTCGCCGAAACATTTGCCAACCTCAGAAGGTATGATATCAAGCTCAATCCATCAAAGTGCACATTCGGAGTTCCTGGTGGCAAGTTACTCAGTTTTCTCGTTTCCGAACGAGGGATCGATGCTAATCCAGAAAAGATC
Source organism: Triticum timopheevii (assembly GCA_963921465.1). Taxonomy (NCBI): domain Eukaryota; kingdom Viridiplantae; phylum Streptophyta; class Magnoliopsida; order Poales; family Poaceae; genus Triticum; species Triticum timopheevii. Next base: position 244,041,654 of record OY997262.1, on the reverse strand, counting down.
GGCACTATACTCCGAATGAAACGCCCCGTGCGAGTGCACGATGTCCAGAAGCTTACTGGATGCTTGGCCGCATTAAGTCGATTCATCTCATGACTCGGTGAAAAGGCATTGCCTCTTTACCGACTGATGAAGAAGGCAGACAAGTTCGAGTGGACTCCGGAAGCTGATGCAGCATTTGCAGAGCTAAAAGCTCTACTCTCCACCCAGCCGGTGCTGGCTGCTCCAATCAGCAAAGAGCCTCTGTTGCTTTATATCGCAGCCACAGGACAAGTCGCCAGTACAGTACTTACGGTCGAGCGGGAAGAAGAAGGGAAAGCCTTCAAAGTTCAGCGCCCAGTATATTATCTGTCTGAAGTTTTGACTCCATCCAAGCAGAGATACCCTCATTATCAGAAGCTTGTGTATGGGATATACATGACCACGAAGAAGGTTGCTCGTTATTTCTCTGATCATTCCATCACAGTCGTCAGCGACGCTCCACTTTCAAAGATTTTGCACAACAGAGATGCAACTGGTCGAGTGGCGAAATGGGCGATTGAACTTCTTCCCCTTGATATCAAGTTTGAGGCAAAGAAAGCCATTAAGTCCCAGGCAATAGCAGATTTCCTCGCCGAGTGGATTGAACAGCAGCAGCCGACTGAAGTTCACTCGGAGCATTGGACCATGTTCTTTGATGGCTCTAAGATGTTGAATGGTTCCAGTGCTGGGGTGGTCCTGGTTTCCCCCAGAGGAGATAAGCTCAGATACGTGCTCCAGATTCACTTTGATTCCTCCAACAATGAGGCAGAGTACGAGGCCCTCTTGTATGGGTTGCGCATGGCCATTTCACTCGGCGTCCGTCGCCTAATGGTCTATGGCGACTCAGATTTAGTGGTCAACCAAGTGATGAAGGAGTGGGACGTGAGAAGCCCAGCCATGACTGGATACTGCAATGCAGTGAGGAAGCTGGAAAACAAGTTTGAGGGGTTAGAGCTCCATCATGTTCCCCGACTGAAAAATCAAGCAGCTGATGATCTAGCAAAGATAGGTTCCAAGAGAGAGGCCATTCCGAGTGGTGTGTTCTTGGAGCATATTCATATTCCGTCAGTTAAAGAAGACCCTTTCACCGAAGAATCTCCGCAACCCAAGAGTACCACAGATCCGACTGAAGTAGAAGTCCCGGCAGTGGTCGACCTGGTCATGGAGGTCTTAATAGTCACTCCTGACTGGACGGTTCCATATATCGCGTATATCCTGAGAAAAGAGCTCCCGGAGGATGAGGAAGAGGCTTGACAGATCGTCCGTCGATCCAAAGCCTTTACCGTAATCAAAGGATAGATGTACAGAGAGAGCGCGACTGGAGTTGGTCAGAAGTGCATAACGCCAGAAGAAGGTCGAATCATCCTTGATGATATCCACTCGGGAACCTGTGGTCATCATGCGTCCTCTCGGACCATCGTGGCCAAAGCATACTGAGCCGGATTTTACTGGCCAAAGGCGAATGAGATGGCAAAGGAAATAGTGGACAAGTGCGAAGGATGTCAGTTCTACTCAAATATGTCACACAAGCCTGCATCAGCTCTGAAGACCATCCCACTCGTCTGGCCCTTCGCAGTATGTGGGTTGGATATGGTTGGCCCCTTGAGAACAGGTCGAAGCGGTTTCACACATGTACTGGTGGTATTCAGAGGTGGTGAAGTAGGAGTTGTTGATGATGTAGGCTTGTCGTCCTGTTGGGCAACGTAGTAATTTCAAAAAAATTCCTACGCACACGCAAGATCATGGTGATGGCATAGCAACGAGAGGGGAGAGTATTGTCCATGTACCCTCGTAGACCGTAAGCGGAAGCGTTATGACAACGCGGTTAGTGTAGTCGTACGTCTTCACGATCCGACCGATCCAAGCACCGAACGTACGGCACCTCCGTGTTCAGCACACGTTCAGCTCGATGACGTTCCCCGGGCTCCGATCCAGCAAAGTGTCGGGGATGAGTTCCGTCAGCACGACGGCGTGGTGACGATGATGATGTTCTACCAGCGCAGGGCTTCGCCTAAACTCCGCGACGATATGATCGAGGTGGAATATGGTGGAGGGGGGCACCGCACACGGCTAAGGAACGATCCGTAGATCAACTTGTGTGTCCTAGGATGCCCCCCTGCCCCCGTATATAAAGGGGCAAGGGGGGTGCGGCCGGCCCTAGGAGGAGGCGCGCCGGAGGAGTCCTACTCCCACCGGGAGTAGGACTCCCCCCCTTTCCTAGTTGGATTAGGACTTGGGGGAGGGAAAGAGGAAAGGGGGGCGCCGCCCCCCCTTCCTTGTCCTATTCGGACTAGGGGGGAGGGGGCGCGTGGCCTGTCCTGGCCGGCCCTCCTCTTCTCCCTCATGGCCCACTAAGGCCCATTAACCCCTGGGAGGGTTCCGGTAACCCCCCGGTGTTCCAGTAAAATCCCGATTTCACCCGGAACTATTCCGATGTCCAAACATAGGCTTCCAATATATCAATCTTTATGTCTCGACCATTTCGAGACTCCTCGTCATGTCCGTGATCACATCCGGGACTCCGAACAAACTTCGGTACATCAAAACTTATAAACTCATAATAAAACTGTCATCGTAACGTTAAGCGTGCGGACCCTACGGGTTCTAGAACTATGTAGACATGACCTAGAACTATTCTCGGTCAATAACCAATAGCGGAACCTGGATGCCCATATTGGTTCCTACATATTCTACGAAGATCTTTATCAGTCAAATCGCATAACAACATACATTGTTCCGTTTGTCATCGGTATGTTACTTGCCCGAGATTCGATCGTCGGTATCCAATACCTAGTTCAATCTCGTTACCGGCAAGTCTCTTTACTCGTTATGTAATGCATCATTCCGTAACTAACTCATTAGCTACATTGCTTGCAAGGCTTATAGTGATGTGCATTACCGAGAGGGCCTAGAGATACCTCTCCGACAATCGGAGTGACAAAACCTAGTCTCGAAATACGCCAACCCAACATGTACCTTTCGAGACATCTGTAGTACTCCTTTATAATCACCCAGTTACATTGTGGCGTTTGGTAGTACCCAAAGTGTTCCTCCGGTAAACGTGAGTTGCATAATCTCATAGTTACAGGAACATGTATAAGTCATGAAGAAAGCAATAGCAATATACTAAACGATCAAGTGCTAGGCTAACGGAATGGGTCATGTCAATCACATCATTCTCCTAATGATGTGATCCCATTAATCAAATGACAACACATGTCTATGGTTAGGAAACATAACCATTTTTGATTAATAAGCTAGTCAAGTAGAGGCATACTAGTGACGTTGTGTTTGTCTATGTATTCACACAAGTATTATGTTTCCGGTTAATACAATTCTAGCATGAATAATAAACATTTATCATGATATGAGGAAATAAATAATAACTTTATTATTGCCTCTAGGGCATATTTCCTTCAGTCTCCCACTTGCACTAGAGTCAATAATCTAGATTACATAGTAAAGATTCTAACACCCATGGAGTCTTGGTGCTGATCATGTTTTGCTCGTGAGAGAGGCTTTTTCAACGGGTCTGCAACATTCAGATCCGTATGTATTTTGCAAATTTCTATGTCTCCCACTTGGACTTGGTCCCGGATGGAATTGAAGCATCTCTTGATGTGCTTGGTCCTCTTGTGAAATCTGGATTCCTTTGCCAAGGCAATTGCACCAGTATTGTCACAGAAGATCTTCATTGGTCCCGATGCACTAGGTATGACACCTAGATCGGAAATGAACTCCTTCATCCAGACTCCTTCATTTGCTGCTTCCGAAGCAGCTATGTACTCCGCTTCACATGTAGATCCCGCCACGACGCTTTGTTTAGAACTGCACCAACTTACAGCTCCACCGTTTAATAAAAATACGTATCCGGTTTGTGATTTAGAATCGTCCGGATCAGTGTCAAAGCTTGCATCGATGTAACCATTTACGACTAGCTCTTTGTCACCTCCATATACGAGAAACATATCCTTAGTCCTTTTCAGGTATTTCAGGATGTTCTTGACCGCTGTCCAGTGATCCACTCCTGGATTACTTTGGTACCTTCCTGCCAAGCTTATTGCTAAGCATACGTCAGGTCTGGTACATAGCATTGCATACATGATAGAGCCTATGGTTGAAGCATAGGGAACATCTTTCATTTTCTCTCTATCTTCTGCTGTGGTCGGGCATTGAGTCTGACTCAACTTCACACCTTGTAGCACGGGCAAGAACCCTTTCTTTGCCTGATCCATTTTGAACTTTTTCAAAATTTTATCAAGGTATGTGCTTTGTGAAAGTCCTATTAAGCGTCTTGATCTATCTCTATAAATCTTGATGCCCGATATGTAAGCAGCTTCACCGAGGTCTTTCATTGAAAAACTTTTATTCAAGTATCCCTTTATGCTATCCAGAAATTCTATATCATTTCCAATTAATAATATGTCATCTACATATAATATCAGAAATGCTACAGAGCTCCCACTCACTTTCTTGTAAATACAGGCTTCTCCAAAAGTCTGTATAAAACCATATGCTTTGATCACACTATCAAAGCGTTTATTCCAACTCCGAGATGCTTGCACCAGTCCATAAATGGATCGCTGGAGCTTGCACACTTTTTTAGCACTTTTTTGATCAACAAAACCTTCTGGCTGCATCATATACAACTCTTCCAGAAATCCATTCAAGAATGCAGTTTTGACATCCATTTGCCAAATTTCATATTCATAAAATGCAGCAATAGCTAACATGATTCAGACAGACTTAAGCATCGGTACGGGTGAGAAAGTCTCATCGTAGTCAACTCCTTGAACTTGTTGAAAACCTTTCGCAACAAGTCGAGCTTTATAGACAGTTACATTACCATCAGCGTCAGTCTTCTTCTTAAAGATCCATTTATTCTCAATGGCTTGCCGATCATCGGGCAGGTCAACCAAAGTCCATACTTTGTTCTCATACATGGATCCCATCTCAGATTTCATGGCTTCTAGCCATTTTGCGGAATCTGGGCTCATCATCGCTTCCTCATAGTTTGTAGGTTCATCAAGGTCAAGTAACATGACTTCCAGAATAGGATTACCGTACCACTCTGGTGCGGATCTTACTCTGGTAGACCTACGAGGTTCAGTAGAAATTTGATCTGAAGTTTCATGATCAATATCATTAGCTTCCTAACTAATTGGTGTAGTTGTCACAGGAACCAGTTCTTGTGATGAACTACTTTCCAATAAGGGAGCAGGTATAGTTACCTCATCAACTTCTACTTTCCTCCCACTCACTTCTTTCGAGAGAAACTCTTTCTCTAGAAAGGATCCATTCTTAGCAACGAATGTTTTGCCTTCAGATCTGTGATAGAAGGTGTACCCAACTGTCTCCTTTGGGTATCCTATGAAGTCACATTTTTCCGATTTAGGTTCGAGCTTATCTGGTTGAGGTTTCTTCACATAAGCATCGCAGCCCCAAACTTTAAGAAACGACAACTTTGGTTTCTTGCCAAACCACAGTTCATAAGGCGTCGTCTCAACGGATTTTGATGGTGCCCTATTCAATGTGAATGTGGCCGTCTCTAAAGCATAACCCCAGAACGATAGCGGTAAATCAGTAAGAGACATCATAGATCGCACCATATCTAGTAAAGTACGATTACGACATTCGGACACACCATTTCGTTGTGGTGTTCCGGGTGGCGTGAGTTGCGAAACTATTCCGCATTATTTCAAATGTAAACCAAACTCGTAACTCAAATATTCTCCTCCACTATCAGATCGTAGAAATTTTATTTTCTTGTTACGATGATTTTCCACTTCACTCTAAAATTCTTTAAACTTTTCAAATGTTTCAGACTTGTGTTTCATTAAGTAGATATACCCATATCTGCTCAAATCATCTGTGAAGGTGAGAAAATAACGATATCCTCCACGAGCTTCAACATTCATCGGACCACATACATCTGTATGTATGATTTCCAACAAATCTGTTGCTCTCTTCATTGTACCGGAGAACGGTGTTTTAGTCATCTTGCCCATGAGGCACGGTTCACAAGTACCAAGTGATTCATAATCAAGTGATTCCAAAAGTCCATCAGTATGGAGTTTCTTCATGCGCTTTACACCGATATGACCTAAACGGCAGTGCCACAAATAAGTTGCACTATCATTATCAACTCTGCATCTTTTGGCTTCGACATTATGAATATGTGTATCACTACTATCGAGATTCAATAAAAATAGACCACTCTTCAAGGGTGCATGACTGAGGGAGTCCTGGACTAGGGGGTGTCCGGACAGCCGGACTATCATCGTCAGCCGGACTCCAAGACTATGAAGATACAAGATTGAAGACTTCATCCCGTGTCCGGATGGGACTTTCCTTGGCGTGGAAGGCAAGCTTGGCTATACGGATATGTAGATCTCCTACCATTGTAACCGACTCTATGTAACTCTAGCCCTCTCCGGTGTCTATAAAAACCGGAGGGTTTTAGTCCGTAGGACAACACAATCATTACAACAATCATACCATAGGCTAGCTTCTAGGGTTTAGCCTCCTTGATCTCGTGGTAGATCCACTCTTGTACTACCCATATCATCAATATCAATCAAGCAGGAGTAGGGTTTTACCTCCATCGAGAGGGCCCGAACCTGGGTAAAAACATCGTGTCCCTTGTCTCCTATTACCATCCGCCTAGACGCACAGTTCGGGACCCCCTACCCGAGATCCGCCGGTTTTGACACCGACATTGGTGCTTTCATTGAGAGTTCCTCTGTGTCGTCACCGATAGGCTTGATGGCTTCTTCAATCAATAACAACACCGTCCAGGGTGAGACTTTTCTCCCTGGACAGATCTTCATGTTCGGCGGCTTCGCACTGCGGGCCAATTCACATGGCCATCTGGAGCAGATCGAAAGCTACACCCCTGGCCATTAGGTCAGGTTTGGAAGCCTAAACTTCACGGCTGACATCCGTGGGGACTTGACCTTCGATGGAGTCGAGACACAGCCGAGCGTGCCGCACTGTCACGATGGGCGTGATCTAGCTCTGCCGCCGGACAGTACCCTGGAGGCCGCACACGAATCCGCTCTGACCCATAGTTCGGAGCCGATTGCGCAGATCGAGGACAGGTGGTTGGACACCGCCTCGGGAGCTGCAACTTCTACGGCGATAGAGCCGAATACTGATCTTGTCCCTTATAAAGCTCGTGACTCCGAGGCGCCGACTCCTTGCCGGACTCCGAACCTCCTGCGCCCCTGCCAATCGAATCCAATTGGGCGCCGATTATGGAGTTCACCGCCGCGGACATCTTTCAGCACTCACCCTTTGGTGACATCCTGAATTCGCTAAAGCATCTCTCGTTATCAGGGGAACCCTGGCCGGACTACGGTCAGGACGGTTGTGATGCGGATGACGAAGAAATTCAAAGCCCACCCACCACCCACTTTGTAGCCTCTGTCGATGATTTAACCGACATGCTAGACTATGACTCCGAAGACATCGACGGTATGGACGATGATGCCGGAGACGATCAAGAACCAGCGCCTACAAGGCACTAGAAGACCACCTCGTCGTACGACATATACATGGTAGACACCCCAAAGGATGGGGACGGCGAAGAAGCAGCGGAGGCAGATTCCTCTAAGAAACAGCCCAAGCGCCGACGTCAGCGGCACCGCTCTAAATCCCGCCACAGCAAGAATGGAGATTCCGGCACCGGAGATAATAACACCCCAGAGAGTGCCGAAGACAACCCCCTCTAGCATAATTCAACACAGGAGGACGGGGAAGCCAGCCCTCGAGAGAGAGCGGCATATGAGGAGTTAGAGGATGACAATTACATGCCTCCCTCCGGAGACGAGGCAAGCCTCAACGACGATGAATTTGTCGTGCCCGAGGATCCCATTGAACAAGAGCGTTTCAAACGCAGGCTTATCACCACGGCAAATAGCCTAAAGAAAAAGCAGCAACAGCTTCAAGCTGACCAAGACCTGCTGGCCGACAGATGGACCGAGGTCCTCGCGGCCGAAGAGTATGAACTCGAACGCCCCTCCAAGAGCTACCCAAAACGCAAGTTGCTCCCCCGACTAGAGGAGGAAGCATACAAACCTTCATCACCTGCGCACAATACGGCAGACCGACCCCCCCGTGGTCGCGACAGAGAGGCATCTAGGCCCTCCATCAGAACCGTACCCCGGCACCGCTCGAAAAGTACGAAGCCACAGGGGAATGCGCCGGACTTGCGGGATATATTGGAGGACAAGGCAAGACAATCCAGATCTATCTATGGATCACGTGGGCGCCCCACGACCCACGACGACCACCGTCGCGCCGGATACAGCAACTCCGGCCGGGCCGAACACAGCAGACAACGCTCTCTTGAGCTACGTCGTGATATTGCTCAATATAGAGGCGCCGCACACCCACTATGCTTCATAGACGAAGTAATGGATCATCAAATCCCTGAAGGGTTTAAACCCGTGAACATCGAATCCTACGATGGCACAACAGACCCCGCGGTTTGGATCGAAGATTATCTTCTTCACATCCATATGGCCCGCGGCGACGATCTCCACGCCATCAAGTATCTCCCACTCAAGCTTAAAGGACCAGCTCGGCATTGGCTTAACAGCTTGCCCGCAGAGTCAATTGGGTGTTGGGAGGACCTGGAAGCCGCATTCCTCGACAACTTCTAGGGCACATACGTGCAACCACCAGACACTGATGACCTAAGCCACATAATTCAGCAGCCAGACGAATCGGCCAGACAGTTCTGGACACGATTCTTAACGAAGAAAAATCAAATCGTCGACTGTCCGGATGCAGAGGCCCTCGCAGCCTTCAAACATAACATCCGCGACGAGTGGCTGGCCCGGCACCTAGGACAGGAAAAGCCGAAATCCATGGCAGCCCTCACATCACTCATGACCCGCTTCTGTGCGGGAGAGGATAGCTGGCTAGCTCGCAGCAACAACCTTAGCAAAAATGCTGGCAGTCCAGATACTAAGGACCAAAATGGCAGGTCACGTCGAAACAAAAACAAACGCCGCATTAACGGCGATAACAATGAGGATACGGCAGTCAACGCCGGATTCAGAGGCTCTAAACCCGGTCAATGGAAGAAGCCATTCAAAAGAACTACCCCGGGTCCGTCCAATTTGGACCGAATACTCGACCGCTCATGCTAGATACATGGCACCCCCGAAAAGCCAGCTAATCACACCAACAGAGATTGTTGGGTATTTAAGCAGGCAGGCAAGTTAATTGCCGAAAACAATGACAAGGGGCTGCACAATGACGACAAGGAAGAGACCCGGCCGCCGAACAGTAGAGGACAGAAGGGTTTCCCCCCACAAGTGCGGACGGTAAATATGATATACGCAATCCACATACCCAAGAGGGAGCGGAAGCGTGCACTTCGGGACGTATATGCGATGGAGCCAGTTGCCCCGAAGCTCAATCCATGGTCCTCTTGTTTGATCACTTTCGATCGAAGGGACCACCCCACCAGTATCCGCCATGGCGGATTCGCCGCATTGGTTTTAGACCCAATCGTCGATGGCTTTCACCTCACTAGAGTCCTCATGGACGGCGGCAGCAGCCTGAACCTGCTTTATCAGGATACAGTGCGCAAAATGGGCATAGACCCCTCAAGGATTAAACCTACAAAGACGACCTTTAAAGGCGTCATACCAGGTGTCGAGGCCAATTGCACAGGCTCGGTCACGCTGGAAGTGGTCTTCGGATCCCCGGATAATTTCCGAAGCAAGGAGTTAATCTTCGACATAGTCCCGTTCCGCAGTGGCTATCACGCCCTACTCGGAAGAACTGCATTTGCAAAGTTCAACGCGGTGCCGCATTATGCATACCTTAAGCTCAAGATGCCAGGCCCTCGTGGAGTCATCACGGTCAACGGAAATACTAAACGCTCCCTCCGAACGGAGGAACACACAGCGGCTCTCGCGGCAGAAGTACAGAACAGCCTCTTAAGGCAATTTTCGAGTCCGGCCGTTAAAAGACCGGACATGATTAAACGCGCCCGGAGCAACATACACCAAGACCACCTGGCACATTCCGAGCACGCGTAGCAATGCGGCCCCAACCCCAGCCCTTGCATGATTGCAAGACAAACTCCCCGCGTACATCATTACGCTCTGGAGATACCTTGGGCATAGGGGGAGGGGCACGACCATGACAGGCCCAGAGTGCGGCTCAACCACACCAGGGGCTCCTAAGTGTGTCGCTCTTTTTTTCCTTTTTTTTATTTTATCTACAGGACTCCGTTTACAAGAGGTCCTGCCCGGCAGTAAATCGGCCAAACTCACGATGCAACAACCAGGGAGGATCAAGGGCTACGACGAACACTCAGGTGGTCTCCATTACGAGCATTAAATCTGTTTATTACACCATTCCGCAGCCCACCCCTGGAGGGGGACATGTTTAAAATAGTCCACTCCCTTGCTTACCGCACTATTTGTATCGTTCTGCACTCATGGCAGAATTCCCTGAATAAACAATGCAGCACTTTTTGCCTATAATTGCATTACTTTTTTTACATATATGTTCATTAGTGACATCTTGCACCCGTACATTTTGGTACGGCCGAATACACCAGGGGCTTATGTTCCCCGCATTATGGTGTGATAAGTCCGAACACTTTCACAAGTGCGGCACCCCGAACTTATAGCATTATATGCATCGGCTCCGAATCATGTCTTGGGTCAATAGTTGGGTTTGCCCGGCTCCCATGTTTTGGTACCTTACGTTCCATTCTGTCGGCTAAGGTAGCACTGGGAGAACCACAGCGATTGCGCCCCGGTTGAGCTGGGCGAGCGCCTCAGTGGAGAAAGCTAAAACTGACTGTCATGATAAGGCGAGAGACTGGTCGGTGTTCGAGAGGTCTTTTCGAGTCCCTAAAGACTTACGTCGCTTAGAGCGAGGAACCGGATAGTGTCCGGCCCAGGCGTGGATAGCGCCCCGAACTCGGTCTTCCGACACTAGGGGCTTCGCCGAATTTAAAATTATAGAATTCTATGGCTAAGTGAGAGTGTTCAAGCATTATAAGTCCGGTTGCCTTGTTCGTTGTGTTGAGCGCCTCCCTAGATGGACCCAAAAATGGGAACAAGAGCACTCAAGTTTATCCCGAACACCCCAGCACTCGTGGCATAGGGGCTGAAGCCGACGACTTGCCATCTCTCAGATTTAATAAACGGCCGCACAAAAGGTAATATTTTAAATCAAAAAAGCGTTGCTTAGCGCATATGAACAATGTTTTCAGCGCACAGGATAACACATGGCGAGCCTACTCAATAATTACATCTCTGGGGCACTCATCCGCAATCTTGCGGGCACCCTTCAGGACAGTCTTATAGTACATCTCCGGCGTACGATACTCTTTGCCCGGCGGCGGCGCGTCCGTCAGGAGCCTCTCCGCATCCAGCCTGCCCCAATGCACCTTTGCGCGGGCAAGGGCCCGACGGGCACCTTCAATGCAGGCGGAGCGCTTGATGACCTCCACCCAAGGGCACACATCCACCAGCCGCTGCACGAGGCTGAAGTAGCTCCCAGGCATGGCCCCTCCAGGCCACAGCCGGACTATGAGGCCCTTCATGGCCTGCTCGGCTACCTTGTGGAGCTCGACCAGCTGCTTCAACTGGTCGCTAGGGGGCACCGGATGTCCGGCCTCAGCGTACTGAGACCAGAAGACCTTCTCTGTTGAGCTCCCCTCCTCAGCCCAGTAGAATGCAGCGGCATCGGACACGCTGCAGGGCAGATCTGCAAATGCCCCTGGAGAGCTCCGAATTCGGGTAAGTAACAGGTAATTTACATTCACATGCTTGCTTTGCATGAAAAATGCCTTACCCGCCGCTATCTTCTTTGTCGCCTCAATCTCCTGGAGGGCCTTATGGGCCTCGGCCTTAGCGGCTTTGGCACTTTCAAGAGCCGAGGCAAGCTCGGACTCTCGAGTCTTCGAGTCGCGCTCCAAACTCTCATGCTTTTCCATGAGAGCCTGGAGCTCTTGCCGCACCTCCGCCAACCGCGCCTCCTGCCTCTCTCGCTCCGCTTGTTCCGCGGCCGCATTGCGTTCGGCTGCGGACACGGCCTCCTTCAGGGTCACCACCTCGTTCGTGGCCTCTGCAGTACCCACGTTATCCTTGTTATTTTCATTGCAACCTAAATCCTTTTCTGTAAGGTACAAATTTCAAAGTGGTGTTACTCACCTTCTTTGTCCTCGAGCTGCTTCTTGGCACGGCCGAGCTCTTGCTCGGACCGCTCGAGGTCCTGCTTCAAAGCACCGACCTCCGCAGTCAGTGCGGCAGAGGTCAGCAGCGCAGCCTGCAAACCCATATTGACATAATTTTTAGCAATCCTGCGTATATCTTTTTTAGATCCTCAGTCCGGCTTTTCTTTCCGAACACTGAACCGAGCATCAGGGGCTACTGTCTATGCGGTATTACATTACATATTTTAAACTTCTTACCTCAAAGCCTGTTAGAAGGCTACTGCAGGCTTCGGTCAGCCCGCTCTTGGCGAGCTGAACCTTCTGAATCACCGCACTCATGATAGTGCGGTGCTCTTCCTCGATGGAAGCGCCGTTGAGCGCCTCCAACAAGTTGTCCGGCGCCTTCGGTTGGACGGAGGCTGCCAGTGTCATGGTCTTGCCCTTCTGGCGAAGGGGCCGCCTGCCGGACTCCGGAACCACTGCGGGTTCCGGCGCGGAGTCCGGCACGAAGTCCGGGAGGTTGCCTTGTGGCACCTCCGGAGCCTCCCCCTCCTGGCGGGTCCCCTCCTGGGATCCCACCTCGGCGTCCTTAGCACCGCGAGGGGTGGAGGCGGTCGGAATGGAATCTACATCCGACGGGACCAAGGACCCGCTGGATGAAGCGGGAAGATCCTCCTCGGCCGGGCTACAGATAGTATGCGGCATTAGAAGGACACTACGTGGCACGAAAAAGAAATTGCAAATCACTCAGGAATCCGGATACTTACGATCTTGCCAGGGGCTTGGCCCTCGAGGGCCACTCCTCGTCACCGTCATTGGCGTTGGCGGAGCCGTCCGGGGGAAGGGTCCTTCCCCTCTTGGACCCTTCGGCCTCCCCCGTTGGGGAAGCCTTCCTTTTCCTCTCTCCCCCCTCCGGGGGAGAGTCCTTTTTCTCCTCCGTGTCTTCGGGGGAGGAGTCCACCTCGGAGCCATCGGACGATGAGTCCTATATCACCTGGCGCCGGGAACTTCTTCGGGTTCCCGTGGCCTCCTTTTTGGCCTTCTTCTCCAGCACCACATAAAGTTCCGGGACTAGCAGCCTCGTTAAACGAGCATCCGCTAGTTCTTCGGGGAGGGGAGCCGGACAGTTGACCTGTCCAGACGTCCTCTGCCAGTCCTGTTAAAGGCATTGGGAGTTTTAGACCCCGCATAGAGTCAAACTATGAAAGAAATAAGTGTCCCATAGAGGATGACAAAGCTCACCTTGCCGGTCGGGCGCTTGGTGCTGAATCCGCGATCTTCAGTCGTGGATGCGGGGGCTTCCCCGCCCTTGAACAGCACCCTCCAGGCAGCTTCGTACGTCGTGTCGAAGAGCCTGCTCAGGGTCTGGTGCTGTGCCGGATCAAACTCCCATAGATTGAAGGCCCGTTGTTGGCAGGGGAGAATCCGGCGGACGAGCATGACCTGGATCACATTGACAAGCTTGAGCTTCTTGTTCACCAGGGTCTGGAGACAGGACTGGAGTCCGGTCAGCTCCTCCAAACTACCCCATAGCAAGCCCTTCTCTTTCCAGGAGGTGAGCTGCATGGGGATACCAGATCTGAACTCGAGGGCCGCTGCCCATTTAGGGTCATGCGGCTCGGTGATATAGAACCACCCTGATTGCCACCCCTTGATGGTTTCCACAAAGGCGCCCTCGAGCCAGAGGACGTTGGGCATTTTGCCCACCATGGCACCTCCACACTCCGCCTGGTTCCCCTTCACCACCTTCGGCTTGACATTGAAGGTCTTGAGCCACAAGCCGAAGTGGGGCGGGATGCAGAGGAAGGCCTCACACACGACGATAAATGCTGAGGTGTTGAGGATGAAATTCGGCGCCAGATCATGGAAATCTAGGTCGTAGTAGTACATGAGCCCCCGGACGAAGGGATGAAGTGGGAAGCCCAGTCCGCGGAGGAAGTGGGGAAGGAATACGACCCTCTCATGGGGCCTGGGGGTGGGGATGAGCTGCCCCTTGTCGGGCAGCCGGTGCGCGATGTCGCTGGACAGATATCCGGCGCTGCGCAGTCTTTCGATGTGCCCCTCCGTAATGGAGGAGGCCATCCACTTGCCTCCCGCTCCGGACATGACTGGAGAAGGTTGAGACGAGATGTGCGGGCTTGGGCGCTGGAGCTCGAGTGCGCGGAGATGGATAAGCAAAGGAGGAAGAAGGCGTAGGTAAAAAAGGGTGGATCCTTATCCCCTTATATATGGGCGGACGAAGACTATGCGTCCCCACCGGCCTGGTAAAACTCGCTTATCTCCCAAGCGCCACCATCAATGGCGTGGTTGGGTTACCCACGTCCGTATTGATGAGAATCCCAGAATAAGGGGAACACGATCTCTGCTTCGACAAGACGTGCCAAGGAAACCACTTCGCTAAACGCGCTGAGGTGGTATAATAAAAAATGATTCAAGTAAAGGCTTGGTAGTGGTGTGACGTCATGCCACAAAATACGTCAGCATATTGAACTTGTGTACATATTATTCTCTCTTTGGTGGAATGTGGAATTTATTTTGCAGAGCCGGACACTATCCTGGTGTTCACAATCTTCTATGAATTATTCAGAGGAGGAACCCGCCTTGCAATGCCGAACAATATGCGCGTCGGACTCATCGTCATTGAAGCCTGGTTCAGGGGATACTGAGGGAGTCCTGGACTAGGGGGTGTCCGGACAGCCGGACTCCAAGACTATGAAGATACAAGATTGAAGACTTCGTCCCGTGTCCGGATGGGACTTTCCTTGGCGTGGAAGGCAAGCTTGGCGATACGGATATGTAGATCTCCTACCATTGTAACCGACTCTGTGTAACCCTAGCCCTCTCCGGTGTCTATATAAACCGGAGGGTTTTAGTCCGTAGGACAACACAACCATTACAACAATCATACCATAGGCTAGCTTCTAGGGTTTAGCCTCCTTGATCTCGTGGTAGATCCACTCTTGTACTACCCATATCATCAATATCAATCAAGCAGGAGTAGGGTTTTACCTCCATCGAGAGGGCCCGAACCTGGGTAAAAACATCGTGTCCCTTGTCTCCTGTTACCATCCGCCTAGACGCACAGTTCGGGACCCCCTACCCGAGATCCGCCGGTTTTGACACCAACAATGACCATAAAAGATATTACTCATATAAATAGAACAACCATTATTCTCTGATTTAAATGAATAACCGTCTCGCATCAAACAAGATCCAGATATAATGTTCATGCTCAACGCTGGCACCAAATAACAATTATTCAGGTCTAAAACTAATCCCAAAGGTAGATGTAGAGGTAGCGTGCCGACCATGATCACATCGACTTTGGAACCGTTTCCCACGCGCATCGTCACCTCGTCCTTGGCCAGTGCTCGCTTATTCTGTAGTCCCTGTTTCGAGTTGCAAATATTAGCAATATAACCAGTATCAAATACCCAGGTGCTACTGTGAGCTCTAGTAAGGTACACATCAATAACATGTATATCACATATACCTTTCTTCACTTTGCCATCCTTCTTATCTGCCAAATACTTGGGGCAGTTCCGCTTCCAGTGTCTAGTCTGCTTGCAGTAGAAGCACTCAGTCTCAGGCTTAGGTCCAGACTTGGGTTTCTTCTCTTGAGCGGCAACTTGTTTGCTGTTCTTCTTGAAGTTCCCCTTCTTCTTCCCTTTGCCCTTTTTCTTGAAACTAGTGGTCTTGTTAACCATCAACACTTGATGCTCCTTCTTGATTTCTACCTCCGCGGCTTTTAGCATTGCGAAGAGCTCGGGAATTGTCTTGTTCATCCCTTGCATATTATAGTTCATCACAAAGCTCTTGTAGCTTGGTGGCAGTGATTGGAGAATTGTGTCAATGACGCTATCATCAGGAAGATTAACTCCCAGTTGAATCAAGTGATTATTATACCCAGACATTTTGAGTATGTGTTCACTGACAAAACTATTCTCCTCCATCTTGCAGCTATAGAACTTATTGGAGACTTCATATCTCTCAATCCGGGCATTTTCCTGAAATATTAACTTCAACTCCTGTAACATCTCATATGCTCCATGACGTTCAAAACATCGTTGAAGACCCGGTTCTAAGCTTTAAAGCATGGCACACTGAACTATCGAGTAGTCATCAGCTTTGCTCTGCCAGACGTTCTTAACGTCGTCAGTTGCATCAGCAGCAGGCCTGGCACCCAGCGGTGCTTCCAGGACGTAATTCTTCTGTGCAGCAATGAGGATAATCCTCAGGTTATGGACCCAGTCCGTGTAATTGCTACCATCATCTTTCAACTTTGCTTTCTCAAGGAATGCATTAAAATTCAACGGAAGAACAGCACGAGCCATCTATCTACAACAAACATAGACAAGCAAAATACTATCAGGTACTAAGTTCATGATAAATTTAAGTTCAATTAATCATATTACTTAAGAACTCCCACTTAGATAGACATCTCTCTAGTCATCTAAGTGATCACGTGATCCAAATCAACTAAACCATAACCGATCATCACGTGAGATGGAGTAGTTTTCATTGGTGAACATCACTATGTTGATCATATCTACTATATGATTCACGCTCGACCTTTCGGTCTCCGTGTTCCGAGGCCATATCTGCATATGCTAGGCTCATCAAGTTTAACCTGAGTATTTTGCGTGTGCAAAACTGGCTTGCACCCGTTGTAGATGGACGTAGAGCTTATCACACCCGATCATCACGTGGTGTCTGGGCACGACGAACTTTGGCAACGGTGCATACTTAGGGGGAACACTTCTTGATAATTTTTAGTGAGAGATCATCTTAAAATGCTACCGTCAATCAAAGCAAGATAAGATGCATAAAGGATAAACATCACATGCAATCAATATAAGTGATATGATATGGCCATCATCATCTTGTGCTTGTGATCTCCATCTCCGAAGCACCATCGTGATCACCATCGTCACCGGCGCGACACCTTGATCTCCACCGTAGCATTGTTGTCGTTTACGCCATCTATTGCTTCTACGACTATCGCTACCGCTTAGTGATAAAGTAAAGCAATTAAAGGGCGTTTGCATTTCATACAATAAAGCGACAACCATATGGCTCCTGCCAGTTGCCGATAACTTCGGTTACAAAACATGATCATCTCATACAATAAAATATAGCATCACGTCTTGACCATATCACATCACAACATGCCCTGCAAAAACAAGTTAGACGTCCTCTACTTTGTTGTTGCAAGTTTTACGTGGCTGCTACGGGCTTAGCAAGAACCGTTCTTACCTACGCATCAAAACCACAACGATAGTTCGTCAAGTTAGTGCTGTTTTAACCTTCGCAAGGACCGGGCGTAGCCACACTCGATTCAGCTAAAGTGAGAGAGACAGACACCCGCCAGCCACCTTTAAGCACGAGTGCTCGTAACGGTGAAACCAGTCTCGCGTAAGCGTACGTGTAATGTCGGTCCGGGCCGCTTCATCTCACAATAATGCCGAACCAAAGTATGACATGCTGGTAAGCAGTATGACTTGTATCGCCCACAACTCACTTGTGTTCTACTCGTGCATATGACATCTACGCATAAAACCAGGCTCGGATGCCACTGTTGGGGAACGTAGTAATTTCAAAAAAAAATCCTACGCACACGCAAGATCATGGTGATGGCATAGCAACGAGAGGGGAGAGTATTGTCCACGTACCCTCGTAGACTGTAAGCGGAAGCGTTATGACAACGCGGTTGATGTAGTCGTACGTCTTCACGATCCGACCGATCCAAGCACCGAACGTACGGCATCTCCGTGTTCAGCACACGTTCAGCTCGATGACGTTCCCCGGGCTCCGATCCAGCAAAGCATCGGGGATGAGTTCCGTCAGCACGACGGCGTGGTGACGATGATGATGTTCTACCGGCGCAGGGCTTCGCCTAAACTCCGCGACGATATGATCGAGGTGGAATATGGTGGAGGGGGGCACCGCACACGGCTAAGGAACGATTCGTAGATCAACTTGTGTGTCCTAGGGTGCCCCCCTGCCCCCGTATATAAAGGAGCAAGGGGGGTGCGGCCGGCCCTAGGAAGAGGCGCGCCGGAGGAGTCCTACTCCCACCGGGGCAGGACTCCCCCCCTTTCCTAGTTGGATTAGGACTTGGGGGGAGGGAAAGAGGAAAGGGCCCCCCCCCTTCCTTGTCCTATTCGGACTAGGGGGGAGGGGGGCGCGGCCTGCCCTGGCCGGCCCTCCTCTTCTCCCTCATGGCCCACTAAGGCCCATTAACCCCCGGGAGGGTTCCGGTAACCCCCCGGTGTTCCAGTAAAATCCCGATTTCACCCGGAACTATTCCGATGTCCAAACATAGGCTTCCAATATATCAATCTTTATGTCTCGACCATTTCGAGACTCCTCGTCATGTCCGTGATCACATCTGGGACTCCGAACAAACTTCGGTACATCAAAACTTATAAACTCATAATAAAACTGTCATCGTAACGTTAAGCGTGCGGACCCTACGGGTTCAAGAACTATGTAGACATGACCTAGAACTATTCTCAGTCAATAACCAATAGGGGAACCTGGATGCCCATATTGGTTCCTACATATTCTACGAAGATCTTTATCGGTCAAACCGCATAACAACATACATTGTTCCCTTTGTCATCAGTATGTTACTTGCCCGAGATTCGATCGTCGGTATCTAATACCTAGTTCAATATCGTTACCGGCAAGTCTCTTTACTCGTTATGTAATGCATCATTCCGTAACTAACTCATTAGCTACATTGCTTGCAAGGCTTATAGTGATGTGCATTACCGAGAGGGCCCAGAGATACCTCTCCGACAATCGGAGTGACAAAACCTAATCTCGAAATACGCCAATCCAACATGTACCTTTGGAGACACCTGTAGTACTCCTTTATAATCACCCAGTTAAGTTGTGATGTTTGGTAGTACCCAAAGTGTTCCTCCGGTAAACGTGAGTTGCATAATCTCATAGTTACAGGAACATGTATAAGTCATGAAGAAAGCAATAGCAATATACTAAACGATCAAGTGCTAGGCTAATGGAATGGGTCATGTCAATCACATCATTCTCCTAATGATGTGATCCCATTAATCAAATGACAACACATGTCTATGGTTAGGAAACATAACCATCTTTGATTAATAAGCTAGTCAAGTAGAGGCATACTAGGGACATTGTGTTTGTCTATGTATTCACACATGTATTATGTTTCCGGTTAATACAATTCTAGCATGAATAATAAACATTTATCATGATATGAGGAAATAAATAATAACTTTATTATTGCCTCTAGGGCATATTTCCTTCACGTCCATCTTTCAAGGCATAGGCTCACCATCATAGAAGGATGATCGAGTCTCCGGGATCCTTAAATCTGCAGCCAAACTCATCCTCTTGAATCTATATTCATACTCACTGTTCTGGTTTTGCAGGTCATAGATCTGGGCTTGGAGGTGCTCGATTTTCTCTTGAAGCTTGAAGAGGGTCTCCACAATGACTTTGGATCTAGCTTGTGGTTGTTGGTGAACTCCGTGATCATCATTTGGTTGGCGTTGAGTCCACTCTCCACCATCCCTTGGCACTTGAAAACTTGCTGCTCCACGGCTTCGAGCTTTGTCTCCATGCTTCCGGTACGCCTTGGTCCCTCCACATCGCGGATGTGCAGCACCCCCTCACGCATCTCAATGGTTTGAGGGTGTTGCAGCACCTCCGCAAGATAGGGGTTGATAACCCTCTCGAAAAACGTGTCCTTGGGAGTGCTTAGAGATGCCATGATGCTCTAGATCTGAAACAGAAACAGCTCGAAACGAAAACAAAGGATATTTGCGTGATACGATGGTCAAAACCTTCAGGAGTTTATATAATGAATTTTTACCGACCAAAATACGTAACATGCAAGAAAATGGAGTCTGGGAGACACACGAGGTGTCCACGAGACAGGGGGCACGCCCAGTAAGGGTAGGCGCACCCTCCACTCTCGTGGAGGCCTCGTGTCCCTTTCGGACTACTTCTTTCTTTCTAAAATTCTTAAATATTCCAAAAACTGATAAAAATTGCCATTGGAGTTGTTTTGGAGTCGGTTTACTTACCGTACCACATACCTATTCCTTTTTGGAGTCTAGAACGTTCTGGAAAGTGTCCCTTATGTATTCCTCCGGGGTTACAGTTTCAATAATATTAGTTTCAACATTGATAGGATTACCTGAAATATAATGTTTAATTCTTTGACCGTTCACCACCCTCGTACTTGTGCCTTCGAAGTTGTTGATTTTTATGGCACCAGAACGATAGACCTCCTTGATAACGTAAGGACCTTCCCATTTAGAGAGAAGTTTTCCTGCAAAAAATCTTAAACGAGAGTTGAATAATAACACATAATCTCCTACGTTAAACTCACGCTTTTGTATCCTTTTGTCATGCCAGCGTTTGACTTTTTCTTTAAATAGCTTGGCATTCTCATAGGCTTGGGTTCTCCATTCATCAAGTGAGCTAATGTCAAACAACCTCTTCTCGCCGGCAAGTTTGAAGTCATAGTTGAGCTCTTTAATAGCCCAATATGCTTTATGTTCAAGTTCAAGAGGTAAATGACATGCTTTTCCATAAACCATCTTATAAGGAGACATACCCATAGGATTTTTGTATGCAGTTCTATAGGCCCATAATGCATCATCAAGTTTTTTGGACCAATTCTTTCTAGATCTATTAACAATCTTTTGCAAAATCAATTTGAGCTCTCTATTGCTCAACTCTACTTGACCACTAGACTGCGGATGATAAGGAGATGCGATTCTATGATTGACATCATACTTAGCAAGCATCTTACAGAAAGCACCATGAATAAAATGTGAACCACCATCAGTCATAAGATATCTAGGGACTCCAAACCTCGGAAAAATAACTTCTTTAAGCATTTTAATAGAGGTGTTATGATCAGCACTACTAGTTGGAATAGCTTCTACCCACTTAGTAACGTAATCAACAACAACTAAAATATGTGTATAACCATTAGAGGCAGGAAAAGGTCCCATATAATCAAAGCCCCAGACATCAAATGGTTCAATAACAAGAGAGTAATTCATAGGCATTTCTTGACGTCTACTAATGTTACCCATTCTTTGACATTCATCACAAGATAAGACAAACTTACGAGCATCTTTGAAGAGAGTAGGCCAGTAAAAACCAGATTGTAGTACCTTGTGTGCAGTTCTATCTCCAGCGTCGTGTCCTCCATAGGATTCAGAGTGACACTTGCGTAGGATCTGTTCCTGTTCATGCTCAGGTACACAACGTCTAATAACACCATCTACTCCCTCTTTATAGAGGTGTGGGTCATCCCAAAAGTAATGTCTTAAATCATAAAAGAACTTTTTCTTTTGCTGGTATGTGAAACTAGGAGGTATAAACTTAGCAACAATGTAATTAGCATAATCAGCATACCAAGGAGCAGTACGAGAAGCATTAACGACCGCTAATTGTTCATCGGGAAAGCTATCATCAATAGGCAGTGGGTCATCAAGAACATTCTCTAACCTAGACAAGTTGTCTGCAACGGGGTTCTCAGCTCCCTTTCTATCAATAATATGTAAATAAAATTCTTGGAGCAGGAGAACCCATCTAATGAGCCTAGGCTTAGCATCTTTCTTTTCCATAAGATATTTAATAGTGGCATGATCAGTGTGAATAGTAACTTTGGAATCAACAATATAAGATCTAAACTTATCACATGCAAACACAACTGCTAAGAATTCTTTTTCAGTAGTAGCATAATTTCTTTGGGCAGTATCAAGAGTCTTACTAGCATATTGGATAACATTCAATTTCTTATCAACTCTTTGCCCTAGAACAGCACCTACAGCATAATCACTAGCATCACACATAATTTCAAAAGGTAAATTCCAATCAGGTGGCTGAACAATAGGTGCGGTGATCAAAGCTTTCTTAAGTATTTCAAATGCTTCTACACAATCATCATCGAAGACAAAAGGAATATCTTTTTGCAATAAATTAGTCAGAGGCCTAGAGATTTTAGAAAAGTCCTTAATGAACCTCCTATAAAAACCGGCATGACCAAGGAAACTTCTTATACCTTTTATGTCCTTGGGACATGGCATCTTCTCAATAACATCAACTTTGGCTTTGTCAACTTCAATACCTCTCTCGGAAATCTTATGCCCCAATACAATGCCTTCATTAACCATAAAGTGACACTTTTTTCCCAATTCAGGACGAGACTAGTGTCTTCGCATCTCTGCAAAACTCAATCAAGGTTGCTCAAACAATCATCAAAAGAGGATCCATAAACGGAGAACTCATCCATGAATACCTCACAAATCTTTTTACAAAAATCAGAGAATATAGCCATCATGCATCTTTGAAAGGTAGCACGTGCATTACATAAACCAAAAGGCATACGTCTATAAGCAAAAGTACCAAAAGGGCAAGTAAAAGTAGTTTTTGATTGATCCCCCGCTGACACATGTATTTGAGAGAAGCCAGAATAACCATCTAGAAAGCAGAAATGTGTGTGTTTGGATAGTCTTTCTAGCATTTGATCAATAAAAGGTAAAGGGTAATGATCTTTCTTAGTAGCTTTATTTAATTTACGGAAATCAATTACCATCCTATAACCTGTAATAATTCTTTGCGGGATCAATTCATCTTTATCATTAGGAACAACGGTAATACCTCCCTTTTTAGGAACACTAGGGCTTACCCAATCATTATCAGCAACGGGATAAATTATACCTGCCTCAAGGAGCTTTAGTATCTCCTTTCTTACCACTTCTTTCATCTTGGGATTCAGTCATCGTTGAGGATCTCTAACTGATTTGGCATCTTTCTCCACTGTAATTTTGTGTTGGCATAACGTGGGACTAATGCCCTTAAGATCATCCAGAGTATATCCAATAGCAGCTCGATGCTTCTTCAGAGTTTTCAATAATCTTTCTTCTTCTTGCTCTGAAAATTTAGCACTAATAATAACATGATATATTTTCTTTTCATCAAGATAAGCATACTTAAGATTATCAGGTAATGGTTTAAGTTCAAACACGGGATCACCCTTGGGTGGAGGGGGCTCCCCAAGAATTTCAACGGGAAGGTTATGTTTCAGCATAGGTTCCTGTTTAAGGAACACTTCATCTATTTCCCTTCTTTCCTTCATAAACATATCATTTTCATGGTCAAGCAAGTATTGTTCTAACGGATCAGTAGGAGGCACGGCAATAGAAGCAAGACCAATAATCTCATCCTTACTAAGTGATTCTCTATCAAGAGGTTGTCTATGAAACTTAGCAAAATTAAACTCATGAGACATACCATCTAAGCCAATGGTGAAAGTATCCTTTTCACAATCAATCTTAGCATTAACAGTATTCAGGAAGGGTCTACCAAAAATAATGGGACAAAAGTCATCTTGTGGGGAACTAAGAACAAGAAAATCAGCAGGGTATTTAACCTTCCCACACAAAACTTCAACATCTCTAACAATCCCAACTGGTGAAATAGTATCCCTATTGGCAAGCTTGATAGTAACATCAATACCTTCCAACTCAACGGGTGCAATATCATGCATAATTTCTTTATATAAGTCATAGGGTATTGCACTAGCACGAGCACCCATATCACATAAGCCATGATAACAATGATCTCCTATTTTAACGGAAATAACAGGCATGCCTACCAAAGGTCTATGTATCTTAGTATCTGGTCTAACAATATTAGCAGTCTCACCACAGAAATAAATAACATGCCCATCTAAATCATCATCCAAGAGATCTTTAACCATAGCAATACTAGGTTCAACTTTGATTTGCTCAGGAGGTGTATAAGTCCTAGTATTACTCTATGAACAGCAGTCAAAGTTTTAGCATGATCCTTTATCCTAACAGGAAAAGGAGGTTTCTCAACATAAGTAGTAGGAACAATAGGATCACTATAGGTGATAGTCTTTTCTTCAACTGTAATAGGTGCAACTACTTTCACTTCAATGGGAGGATTATATTTAAACCACTTCTCCTTAGGGAGATCAATGTGAGTAGCAAAAGATTCACAGAAAGAAGCTACTATCTCAGAGTCAAGTCCATATTTAACGCTAAATCCATGAAAAGCATCGGTATCCATAAAAGATTTAACACAATCGAACTTAGGTGTCATACCTGACTCCTTACCATCGTAGGAACCCCGGTCTTCAGAGTTGCGTTTAATTCTTTCCAATAAGTCCCATTTGAAATCAATAGTCTTCAGCATATAAGAACCAGCACAGGAAGTATCGAGCAGGTTGCGATCATTAAGAGAAAGCCGAGCATAAATTTTTTGAATAATCATTTCCCGGGAGAGCTCATGATTGGGGCATGAATATAACATTGATTTGAGCCTCCCCCAAGCTTGAGCGATGCTTTCTCCTTCGCGAGGCCAGAAATTATATGTAATTACAATCACGATGAACAAGATGCATAGGATAGAACTTCTGGTGAAATTCCAACTTCAATCGTTTATAATTCCAAGATCTCGTGTCATCACATAGCCTATACCATGTCAATGCATCTCCCTTCAAAGAGAAAGGGAAAACCTTCCTTTTGACAACATCATCGGGAATACCTGCAAGCTTAAATAATCCACAAACTTCATCCACAAAGATAAGGTGTAAATCGGGATGCAATGTTCCATCTCCTGCAAATGGATTAGCTAGCAGTTTCTCTATCATACCCGAAGGAATCTCAAAGTAAATATTTTCAAAAAGTTCAGTAGGTTGAGGAGCAACTCTTTTCTCTTCTGGTCGGGGTGAAGATACCCCGAACAAGCCCCTCAAAGGATTAGTTTCCATAGTGACAAGTAACAGAAAATTTCAGCACACTATATAAATGTTTCCTTACCAAGTTCCACTCACCAAAAGCGCTTCACTCCCCGGCAATGGTGCCAGAAAAGAGTCTTGATGACCCACAAGTGTAGGGGATCTATCGTAGTCCTTTAGATAAGTAAGAGTGTCGAACCCAACGAGGAGCAGAAGGAAATGATAAGCGGTTTTCAGTAAGGTTTTCTCTGCAAGCACTGAAATTGTAGGTAATAGATAGTTTTGTGATAAGATAAATTGTAATGAGTAACAAGTAAATAGAGTAAATAAAGTGCAGCAAGGTGGCCCGATCCTTTTATGTAGCAAAGGATAAGCCTGGACAATTTCTAATAATGAGAAAGGAGCTCCCGAGGACACATGGGAATTATCATCAAGCTAGTTTTCATCACGCTCATATGATTCACGTTCGGTACTTTGATAATTTGATATGTGGGTGGACCGGTGCTTGGGTACTGCCCTTACTTGGACAAGCATCCCACTTATGATTAACCCCTATTGCAAGCGTTCGCAACTACAAAAGAAGTATTAAGGTAAACCTAACCACAACATTAAACATATGGACCCAAATCAGCCTCTAACGAAGCAATGCATAAACTAGGGTTTTAAGCTTCTGTCACTCTAGCAACCCATCATCTACTTATTACTTCCCAATGCCTTCCTCTAGGCCCAAATAATGGTGAAGTGTCATGTAGTCGATGTTCACATAACACCACTAGAGGAAAAGACAACATACATCTCATCAAAATATCGAACGAATACCAAATTCACATGACTACTAATAGAAAGACTTCACTCATGTCCTCAGGAACAAACGTAACTACTCACAAAGCATATTCATGTTCATAATCAGAGGAGTAATAATATGCATAAAGGATATGAACATATGATCTTCCACCAAGTAAACCAATTAGCATCAACTACAAGGAGTAATCAACACTACTAGCAACCCACAGGTACCAATATGTGGTTTGGATACAAGATTGGATACAAGAGATGAACTAGGGTTTTGAGAGGAGATGGTGCTGAAGATGTTGATGGAGTTGACCCCCTCCCGATGAGAGGATCCTTGGTGATGACGATGGTGATGATTTCCCCCTCTCAGAGGGAAGTGTCCCCGGCAGAACAGCTCTGCCGGAGCTCTAGATTTGTTCCGCCAAGGTTCCACCTCGTGGCGGCGGAGTTTCGTCCCGTAAGCTTGCCCACGATTTTTTCCAGGGTAAAAGCCTTCATATAGCAGAAGATGGACACTGGGGGGCCACCAGGGGGCCCAGGAGACAGTGGCGCGCCCAGTAGGGGTGGGCGCGCCCCCCACCCTCCTGGCCAGGGTGTGGGCCCCCTGATGTATTTCTTCCGCTCAATAATTCTTATTAATTCCAAAAACAGGTTTCGTGGAGTTTCAGGATCTTTGGAGTGGTGCAGAATAGGTTTCCAATGTTTGCTCCTTTTCCAGCTAGAATTCCAGCTGCCGGCATTCCCCCTTGATACGTCTCCAACGTATCTATAATTTATGAAGCATTCATGCTATATTATTATCTGTTTTGAGTGATTACGGGCTTTATTATGCACTTTTATATTACTTTTGGGACTAACCTATTAACCGGAGGCCCAGCCCATATTGTTGTTTTATTGCCTGTTTCAGTATTTCGAAGAAAAGGAATATCGAATGGAGTCCAAACGGAATGAAACCTTCGGCAGCGTGATTTTTTGGAAGAATATGATCCTGGAGACTTGGAGTTCACGTCAGGAGATCCTCGAGGCAGCCACGAGATAGGAGGGCACCCCCCCCCCTATAGGGCGCGCCCCCTGTCTCGTGGGCCCCTCGAGCACCTCCCTACCGACTTCTTTCACCTATATAAGCCTACGTACCCTAAAAACATCGAATATAAAGATAGATCGGGAGTTCCGCCGCCACAATCCTCTGTAGCCACCAAAAACCTCTCGGGAGCCCATTCAGGCACCCTGTCGGAGGGGGAACCCATCACCGGTGGCCATCTTCATCATCCCAGCGCTCTCCATAACGAGGAGGGAGTAGTTCACCCTCGGGGCTGAGGGTATGTACCAGTAGCTATGTGTTTGATCTCTCTCTTTCGTGTTCTCTCTATGGCATGATCTTGATGTATCGCGAGCTTTGTTATTATAGTTGGATCTTATGATGTTTCCCCCTCCCCTACTCTCTTGTGATGAATTGAGTTTCCCTCTTGAAGTTATCTTATTGGATTGAGTCTTTATTTGAGAACACTTGATGTATGTCTTGCCGTGTTTATCTGTGGTGACAATGGGATATCACGTGCCACTTGATGTATGTTTTGGTGACCAACTTGCGGGTTCCGCCCATGAACCTATGCATAGGGGTTGGCACACGTTTTCTTGACTATTCGGTAGAAACTTTGGGGCACTCTTTGAAGTACTTTGTGTTGGTTGGATGAATCTGAGATTGTGTGATGCATATCGTATAATCATGCCCACGGATACTTGAGGTGACAATGGAGTATCTAGGTGAAATTAGGGGTTTGGTTGATTTGTGTCTTAAGGTGTTATTCTAGTACGAACTCTTGAATAGATTGATCCGAAAGAATAACTTTGAGGTGGTTTCGTACCCTACCATAATCTCTACGTTTGTTCGCCGCTATTAGTGGCTTTGGAGTGACTCTTTGTTGCATGTTGAGGGATAGTTATATGATCTATCTATGTTATTATTGTTGAGAGAACTTGCACTAGTGAAAGTATGAACCCTAGGCCTTGTTTCCTAGCATTGCAATACCGTTTACGCTCACTTTTATCATTAGTTACCTTGCTGTTTTTATATTTTTCAGATTACAAATACCTATATCTACCATCCATATTGCACTTGTATCACCATCTCTTCGCCGAACTAGTGCACCTATACAATTTACCATTGTATTGGGTGTGTTGGGGACACAAGAGACTTTTTGTTATTTGGTTGCAGGGTTGTTTGAGAGAGACCATCTTCATCCTACGCCTCCCACGGATTGATAAACCTTAGGTCATCCACTTGAGGGAAATTTGCTACTATCCTACAAACCCGTGCACTTGCAGGCCCAACAACGTCTACAAGAAGAAGGTTGCGTGGTAGACATCAAGCTCTTTTCTGGTGCCATTGTCGGGGAGGTGAGTGCTTGAAGGTATATCTTTAGATCTTGCAATCGAATCTTTTTATTTCTTGTTTTATCACTAGTTTAGTTTATAAAATAAAACTACAAAAAAATTGAATTGAGTTTGCCTCATACACTTCATCTTTTTAATATCTTTCGTGAGTTTGATGGAAAGGAAAATTGTGCTCAAGTGCTGGAAGAAGAGTGCATTAAAATGCTTGGTACTAAATCTTTGAATGATAAGCATGTTTGCAATGTTGTTAGTATAAACTCCTTGAATATCCATAGTATTAATGATGATTGCTCTAGTCATGATGAAAATATCTCTTATGAGCATGTCAATTTTTGTGGAGTGCATGTTTGCATGAACACACCAAATACAGAATATATATATTGCAAGAGGCATAAGCATTTAGAAACTAAATGGCTGCAAGAAAGGCTAGATGTGAGTGCTGAAAATTTAAAATTCCTTTGCCGTACTTGTGAACTTTGCAATGAACGTGGTCATTTACATCTCCAATGCAAATTGTTTCATGATCGAATCATGTCCAAAAATTGTGATGATTTGATCTCCCTTGCTCATTACAATGAACTTGGTTTGCTTTTGGGTTATGAAGAATTGAAATTTTTACTTAAGGACCTTCCAGAATTTGCCCATAAGAAATTCCTTGATATTGATCTAGAGAAGATTTATTTGTATTGTGCGGTGAATTGCATTGAAAACCCTTATATTGCCAATTACATAAAGAAAAGAAAGCAAATAGAAGATGATGAGAATACTAATGAAAGGGAAGAGACTTCCCAATATCCTCCTATTATTTCTTATGATGAATCAGGTAACGGGGAGGAGCTTTCTATTCAACCAATCTCATCTATAAGGAGCTCAAAGAAGAAGGTTGAACCCACACATAATGTGAAGAAGAAAAGGAAAATAAGGGGAAACAAAGGTAAAAAGGTATCCCTTCCAAATGATGTTGCTCCTACTACTTGTGATGATGATAATTGCTATACTATTGGTGTTATCCATACTATTAATGATGAGAGTGATTATGCTTATGATATGAAAAGGCCCAAGCTTGGGGAAGCTATGTTTGATGAGGATGACATATTTGAGAATATATTTGCTGAAATTAATGTTTGTCCCAAGCTTGGGGATGCTATGTTTAATGAATATGATATTTTTAGCGTCCCAAGTTTTGATATGCAAAGTTGTTATGATCATAGCATGCCTCCTACCTATGATGATTATATTGATGAAAGTGGGTTTGGAAGAGTGTCAACTTTAGGAAGCAGTGATCCCACTATTTTGGAGGATGTTGAATCTTATTGTGATGAATACGAAAGTGGATTTGGAAGAGTGTCAACTTTATTTAGTGATTCCACTATATTGGGAGAGGTTTCAATCGATTATGATGAGAACGAAGTTGCTACTTATGATGATTATTGTGATGAAACGTATGCTATAAAAAGTAGTGATGATTATATTTATAAATCTTGTCATGATTATGGTTACCCTTTTTCTGAACATTACTCTTTTAATATGGAAACAATTTTTAGTGTTCAAGTCTTTTATGATACTCCCACTATTCCGAATGAGAAGAAATTTGCCTATGTGGAGAGTAGTAAAAATTCTATGCTTGTAGATCATGAAAAAAATGCTTTAGGTGCTGGTTATATTGTTGAATTCATTCATGGTGCTACTGAAAATTACTATGAGGGAGGAATATATGCTTGTAGGAATTGCAATAATGTCAAGTTTCCTCTCTATGTGTTGAAAATCTTGAAGCTATGCTTGTTTTACCTTCCTATGCTTGTTGATTATTGTTATCATAAGTTGTTTGCTCACAAAATCCCTATGCAAAGGAAGTGGGTTAGACTTAAATGTGCTAGTCATATGCTTCATGATGCTCCCGTTATGTTTCAATTCTTATCTTTTATGTGAGCATCATTGTCATCATCATGCCTAGCTATAAAAGCATTAAAGAAAAGCGCTTGTTGGGAGACAACCCAATATTTATCCTTACTGTTTTTGTGTGTACACATGATTATGTTACTGTAGTAATCATGTTTTATAGCTTTTGTTTCAATAAAGTGCCAAGTAAGACCTTTAGGATGGCTTACGGTGATAGTTGTGTTGATCCTGCTGAAAATCAGAAACTTTTGCACCCAGTAAATTAGTTTTGTTAATTCACGGAAACGTGATTCTGATCTGATTATTTTTCCTATGGATTGGTACACAAATTTCTTAGGACATCCTAATTTGGTAGGATTTTTGGAGTTCCATAAGTATACATTTGATACAGATTACTACAGACTGTTCTATTTTTGACAGATTCTGTTTTCTATGTGTTGTTTGCTTATTTTGATGAATCTATGAGTAGTATCGAAGGGTATGAACCATAGATAAGTTGGAGTACAGTAGATATTACACCAATATGAATTTATAATGAGTTCATTACAGTACCTTATGTGGTGGTTTTGCTTTCTTATACTAACGGAGCTTATGAGTTTTCTGTTGAGTTTTGTGTTGTGGAGTTTTCAAGTTTTGGGTAGAGATTCGATGGACTATGGAATAAGGAGTGGCAAGAGCCTAAGCTTGGGGATGCCCAAGGCACCCCAAGGTAATATTCAAGAATAGCCAAGAGCCTAAGCTTGGGGATGCCCCAGATGGCATCCCCTCTTTCGTCTTCGTTCATCGGTAACTTTACTTGGAGCTATATTTTTATTCACCACATGATATGTGTTTTTCTTGGAGCATCATTTTCTTTTGTTAGTATTTGCTTTCTGTTATTTAGATTAATGTTTTGCATCTTTATTTTCAATAAAAATGTCAAGGATAGCCTTTACCTTGCTTATTTTGCTAGTATACATGTTGCTGTTTGAAAACAGAAAGTTTACCGCTGTTGCAAAAATTCCCTAGAAAAGTCAGAGCATGATATAATGTTGAAACTTTTTGCATAATGAGCTCTGATAAATTTACTGCAGTGGGAATTTTATTTCATAATTTTTGGATTTAGGGAAGTATTGATACTCTTGCATTCTTTACAGACTGTACTGTTTTGACAGATTGCTGTTATGTTTGCATTGTTTGCATATGTTTGCTTGTTTAATGATTCTATTTAAGGATAGGAGTATTGAATATACAGAGGCATTTAGTATGCAATGTGGAGTAATAATTTTTAGTGATTTGCTACAGTATAAAATTATAAGGTTTTGCATTGGTTTATACTAACCTATCTCACGAGTTCTTGTTGAGTTTGGTGTGGATGAAGCTTTTGATAAAAAGAGAAACCATGATATGAGATGAATTAAGGAGACACAAAAGTTCAAGCTTGGGGATGCCCAAGGCACCCCAAGATAATATTCCAAGAAGTCTCAGGCATCTAAGCTTGGGGATGCCCCGGTAGGCATCCCACCTTTCTTCTTCAACAACTATCGGTTAGTATCGGTTGAGCCTACGTTTTTGCTTCTTCACATGAGTTGTGCTATCCTTGCAATGTCATTTATTTTGTTTTGTTTGCTGTTTGAATAAGATACCAAGATCTGAAATTCTTTAATGAGAGAGAGTCTTTGCATAGTTGCATAATTATTTAGCTACTCATTGATCTTCACTTATATCTTTTTGGAGTAGTTTTTCATTTACTCGTGTGCTTCACTTATATCCTATGAGTAAATGGTTGAATGAGTTGATTGTCATAAATCTGAAATTATATATGTCTCATTTGCTTATCCCATGGGGAGTTATGACTTCACATCTAAGAAGTAGAGGTTGTAAATTTATTGAAGGTTAGCAAGCATTGTATTAGTCATTTGAACAATTCATGAAAGGATATTGAAGGAAGAGAGATTTCATATATAATACACTATCCTAGACATATTTTATAATTGGGAGCACTCATTAAGTATGACATGCTAAAGAGTTGATGTTGTACAAGGAAGACAACGTAATAGGTTATGTTTTCTGACATCTCAGTTAAAGTATATTGTCATGGATCATTCAAACATGTTGAGCTTTCCTTTAACCCTCATGCTAGCCAAAATTCCTTGCACCAAGTAAAGATACTACTTGTGCTTCCAAATATCCTTAAACCCAGTGTTGCCATGAGAGTCCACCATACCTACCTATGGATTGAGTAAGATCCTTCAAGTAAGTTGTCATCGGTGCAAGCAATAAAAATTGCACTCTAAATATGTATGATCTTTTGGTGTGAAGAAAATAGCTTTATACGATCTCTTGTTATGGAAGCAATAAAAGTGACAGACTGCATAATAAAGGTCCATATACAAGTGGCAATATAAAGTGACGTTCATTCGCATTAAGATTTTATGCATCCAACCCTAAAAGCGCATGACAACCTCTGCTTCCCTCTGCGAAGGGCCTATCGTTTACTTTATGTCTTTTACTTTATGCAAGAGTCAAGGTGATCTTCACCTTTCCCTTTTTCATTTTATCCTTTGGCAAGCACCTCGTGTTGGAAAGATCCTGATATATATATATCCAATTGGATGTAAGTTAGCATGAACTATTATTGTTGACATCACCCAAAGGTGAATATGTTGGGAGGCAACACTATAAGCCCCTATCTTTCTTAGTGTTCGATTAAGACTTCATAACCACAAGTATTGCGTGAGTGTTAGCAATTGTAGAAGACTATTTGATAGTTGAGTATGTGAAGTTTGTTATTCCTGAAAATAAGATGAATTGCAATTGTTTGATGACTAAGAATGAAGTTTGCTAGTTTTCAAGAAAGTTTATAGTCTATGCTTTGACATGTGAATTGCTTGTTACTTTATCGTGAGAAGTTTTATGAGATGAACAACTGTTATGACATATTATCATGCTAGAAAAGGTGATTGAAATTATCATTGATCAAACTTGTGCACCTTCTAGCATTCACACTTCATAAATTCTTTCTTTTATCATTTACCTACTCGGGGACGAGTAGGAATTAAGCTTGGGGATGCTGATACGTCTCCAACGTATCTATAATTTATGAAGCATTCATGCTATATTATTATCTGTTTTGAGTGATTACGGGCTTTATTATGCACTTTTATATTACTTTTGGGACTAACCTATTAACCGGAGGCCCAACCCATATTGCTGTTTTATTGCCTGTTTCAGTATTTCGAAGAAAAGGAATATCAAACGGAGTCCAAATAGAATGAAACCTTCGGCAGTGTGATTTTTTGGAAGAATATGATCCTGGAGACTTGGAGTTCACGTCAGAAGATCCTCGAGGCAGCCACGAGATAGGAGAGCGCGCCCCCCTATAGGGGGCGCCCCCCTGTCTCGTGGGCCCCTCGAGCACCTCCCGACTGACTTCTTTCGCCTATATAAGCCTACGTAGCCTAAAAACATCGAATATAAAGATAGATCGGGAGTTCCGCCGCCGCACACCTCTGTAGCCACCAAAAACCTCTCGGGAGCCCGTTCCGGCACCCTGCCGGAGGGGGAACCCATCACCGGTGGCCATCTTCATCATCCCGGCGCTCTCCATGACGAGTAGGGAGTAGTTCACCCTCGGGGCTGAGGGTATGTACCAATAGCTATGTGTTTGATCTCTCTCTCTCCTGTTCTCTCTATGGCATGATCTTGATGTATCGCGAGCTTTGTTATTATAGTTGGATCTTATGATGTTTCTCCCCCCTACTCTCTTGTGATGAATTGACTTTCCCTCTTGAAGTTATCTTATTGGATTGAGTCTTTATTTGAGAACACTTGATGTATGTCTTGCCGTGTTTATCTGTGGTGACAATGGGATATCACGTGCCACTTGATGTATGTTTTGGTGACCAACTTGCGGGTTCCGTCCATGAACCTATGCATAGGGGTTGGCACACGCTTTCTTGACTCTCCGGTAGAAACTTTGGGGCACTCTTTGAAGTACTTTGTGTTGGTTGGATGAATCTGAGATTGTGATGCATATCGTATAATCATGCCCACGGATACTTGAGGTGACAATGGAGTATCTAGGTGAAATTAGGGGTTTGGTTGATTTGTGTCTTAAGGTGTCATTCTAGTACGAACTCTTGAATAGATTGATCCGAAAGAATAACTTTGAGGTGGTTTCGTACCCTACCATAATCTCTACGTTTGTTCTCCGCTATTAGTGGCTTTGGAGTGACTCTTTGTTGCATGTTGAGGGATAGTTATATGATCTATCTATGTTATTATTGTTGAGAGAACTTGCACTAGTGAAAGTATGAACCCTAGGCCTTGTTTCCTAGCATTGCAATACCGTTTACGCTCACTTTTATCATTAGTTACCTTGCTGTTTTTATATTTTTCAGATTACAAATACCTATATCTACCATCCATATTGCACTTGTATCACCATCTCTTCGCCGAACTAGTGCACCTATACAATTTACCATTGTATTGGGTGTGTTGGGGACACAAGAGACTTTTTGTTATTTGGTTGCAGGGTTGTTTGAGAGAGACCATCTTCATCCTACGCCTCCCACGGATTGATAAACCTTAGGTCATCCACTTGAGGGAAATTTGCTACTATCCTACAAACCTGTGCACTTGCAGGCCCAACAACATCTACAAGAAGAAGGTTGCGTAGTAGACATCACCCCTCTTCATGGTAAACCTTGTAAAATAAGAGAGAATAGCCATAAGTATTGAGATATAATGTGTAATAACAACCCATAATGCAATAAATATTGATATAAAAGCATGATGCAAAATGGACGTATCAGTAATCTAGATTATTGACTCTAGTGCAAGTGGAAGACTGAAGCAAATATGCCCTAGAGGCAATAATAAAGTTATTATTTATTTCCTCATATCATGATAAATGTTTATTATTCATGCTAGAATTGTATTAACCGGAAACATAATACATGTGTGAATACATAGAGAAACATAGTGTCACTAGTATGCCTCTACTTGACTAGCTCATTGATCAAAGATGGTTGAGTTTCCTAACCATAGATATGAGTTATCATTTGATCAATGGGATCACATCATTAGAAGAATGATGTGATTGACTTGACCCATTCCGTTAGCTTAGCACTTGATCGTTTAGTATGTTGCTATTGCTTTCTTCATGACTTATACATGTTCCTATGACTATGAGATTATGTAACTCCTGCTTATCGGAGGAACACTTTGTGTGCTACCAAATGTCACAATGTAACTGGGTGATTATAAAGGTGCTCTACAGGTGTCTCTGAAGGTACTTGTTGAGTTGACGTATTTCGAGATTAGGATTTATCACTCCGATTGTCGGAGAGGTATCTCTGGGCCCTCTGGGTAATGCACATCACTATAAGCCTTGCAAGCAATGTAGCTAGTGAGTTAGTTGCGGGATGATGCATTACTTAACGAGTAAAGAGACTTGCCGGTAACGAGATTGAGCTAGGTATTGAGATACCGACGATCAATCTCGGGCAAGTAACATACCGATGACAAAGGGAACAACGTATGTTGTTATGCGGTTTGACCGATAAAGATCTTCGTAGAATATGTGGGAGCCAATATGAGCATCCAGGTTCCGCTATTGGTTATTGACCGGAGACGTGTCTCGGTCATGTCTACATAGTTCTCGAACCCGTAGGGTCCGCACGCTTAATGTTCGGTGACGATCAGTATTATGAGTTTTTGTGTTTTGATGTACCGAAGGTAGTTTGGAGTCCCGGATATGATCACGGACATGACGAGGAGTCTCGAAATGGTCGAGACATAAAGATCGATATATTGGATGACTATGTTCGAACACCGAAAGTGTTTCGGGAGGTTTCAGACATATACCGGAGTACCGGGGGGTTACCGGAATCCCCCGGGGGGGTTTAGTGGGCCTCATGGGCCCTAGTGGAGAAGAGGAGGGGCGGCCAGGGCAGGCTGCACGCCCTCCCTCCTCTAGTCCGAATTGGACAAGGAGGGGGGCCCCCCTTTCCTTCCTCTCCTCTCTCCCTTCCTTTCCCCCTCCTACTCCAACTAGGAAAAGAGGGAGTCCTACTCCCGGTGGGAGTAGGACTCCTCCCTGGTGTGCCCTCCTCGTGGCCGGCCTCCCCCTCCCCCTTGATCCTTTATATACGGGGGCAGGGGGCACCTCTAGACACAACAATTGATCTCTTGATCTCTTAGCCGTGTGCGGTGCCCCCCTCCACCAGATCCCACCTCAGTAATATCGTAGCGGTGCTTAGGCGAAGCCCTGTGTCGGTAGCATCATCAACACCGTCATCACGCCGTCGTGCTGACGGAACTCTCCCGCAAAGCTCTGCTGGATCGGAGTTCGTGGGACGTCATCGAGCTGAACGTGTGCTGAACTCGGAGGTGCCGTACGTTCGGTACTTGATCGGTCGGATCGTGAAGACGTACGACTACATCAACCGCGTTGTGCTAACGCTTCTGCTTTCAGTCTACGAGGGTACGTGGACAACACTCTCCCCTCTCGTTGCTATGCATCACCATGATCTTGCGTGTGCGTAGTTTTTTTTAAATTACTACATTCCCCAACAAGTTGTAGGAATTCATCTCTGACGGGACAACTAGTGTTGCCCAGTAATCAACACTGGTGTAATCTTGCTTCGCACATGGGTTTAGGACATGGCCAACTGAGAAGATCACAAATGCTATCTTAAAGCATTCACATTCAACTTTGCTTGATGTCTCATCTAGTGGTTTTGATAAAATAAATTCAGCGGCCTTCAAACTATGAACACCTTTCGTGCTGATGCTTGAAGCCAGTCTGTTGAACTCTATGCAAACTTTAGAAAGATATGAATGTCCTGGAGGGATGATCCTACTTCCTTATGGCAACCCAAATACACCATTTATGTCTTGGTCAGTGATTGGGATTCTCCTTGATTGATCCAATTCTAAAATGCATTCGTCTGGATCTACTCTGAACATCAACGACGAACTGAATTTCAAATTAAGCTTGTGGATCTACCTGGAGAGTTCAAAACAGGACTGGAGGCATCGAATAGAATGGGGGTGGTTGCCACGGAGAGCTTCTGTGCCGGCGACGGGGGCGGTGGGGGGAACTTCAGACCTTGATCTGCGCCGCCGTCGAGCGCGTTTCTGGTAGGTGGGGGTGGGGGGGGGGGGGTCTTGCGGTGTGTGGAGAAGAACAATTAATGTTTTGCCTGCGCGTGGATGGGACCGAGCGAGCTGACCAACATTTTCTCATGGTTCGACATGTGCCAAGGTTGGGTCCAACATGCAACCTGTTCTAAATTGCTGCCTATATTGGTGCTGGCTCGCGGGACAACTGCGGCGACTGGTGGAGGAATCCAGGACCAAAGTGGATGCGTTACGAAGCCAATACAGCGAACAAATAACAAACAATTCGATGGGATACATTGGTCCATTAATGCTCGATGTTGATCCACATGCTACCGAAGGGTGAGGATATGCATACCACTGGACGCCATGCACCAAAGGAGTTTTTTGACATGAAAACTAGCTATTATAGTAAGCATTAGATTAACAAAATGAGATATAAGCTTCAGATTAAATAGCAAGCAACAACAGGAATAAAGTATCTAAATCTATACAAATATTTGATAGATGCTCTAGTGACTTATGAAACCAACTTATCATGCTTGCCTAAGCAAGATCAACTTAAATACGAAATAACTGCAAATGCTGATAGATGCGTGCACACAGGACAAAACATATGAACAAATATAAACTGTCACTACTAGACATCGCACACAACTCTCAAATAACAAAGAGGAACAATTCACATGACAAAATATTTGTGCATCCACTTGGTGGGTTGATGCTGAAACTTAAACCCAGATAAGATGATGATGGGAACTTGCCAGGACCCCAGATCCGAAAGCATCAACCACATCTCCACAAGTGGATGTTGATTGCTATCTTCTGTCCCCTAGTGGCTAGTCCAGCAAACAACTTTATTTTTCTTAATTAAAAGCAAAACAAAGGAAGTTGCACCGACGACATCCCAAACAAAGCAGAGCAGATCATTAAAATGTTGATAGGTGCTTGCTTCTTGGGAAAATACATCCTAACAAGTCAACTGAACTAGTCCATGATGCCGCTACACATTACATAAACTAATAGAACTTATAAAACAAGAGATAAGAACTTCTCCATCATGCTACACAAATCCATATCATCATCAGCAAAAAGGCATAAATCCCAAGGCAAAGCACACGAACACACAACCCCTACCATCATCATGCTGCAACATACCCTGAAACCCAATCTCTGAAGGCAACCCCTAATCTAGACTCAGATCCACCAAATCAGAACTTCCATGTACAAGACCACGTTCGTCAAACCCTAGCAACACTGGAAAAGACACTAACGCAACTAAATAGCCTCGATCTCGCGGTACCACACAGAGAGAAAGGAACACATCGGGGAGGGGGGGGGGGGGTTGGGGGCGTTACCTTCAAGATGCCAAAATTGACGAAGCCCTAGATGATGCCGAGCTTGACGTAACCCTAGAAGACGCAGACCTTGACGCTAACCCTAGACGCCGCCGAGCTTGACGAAACCCTAGACGACGCCGACACCGACGACGCAGACACTAGCCACCTGCAAATAAACATCCAGCGTGACAACGTCAGCCAGATCGGATTGGCGATGCCGCAGACGAAATGGGGGGAGAGAGGACCGTCGATTGCTTACGAGGGGCCGCGGTGCCTTGCCGGAATAGGATCCCCGTAGGAAGAAGCAGATGAAGAGGGAGGAGGCGGGATCCGGCAGGAGGAACGAAAGCGGTTTCTGTGGAGCGATGAAAGAGTCGCACAAGGAAGGAGGGGGACATCAAAGAGCTAATAAAAAGACCGGCCCAAATGAAGTCGAGAGGTGTGCGGCACCTCGACACTTTGACCCAAAATGCGTCAAATAGGATTTACCAACATGCGTCCAAGTGTTGAAATGGGCCAGAGGAAAGAAGCGGAACGCTCTGGCTGGGCTTGGGCGGATCGATCCGATCGAGCTGACATGGGCCAGAGGAAAGAAGCGGAACAAGATCGCTCGCAAAAAAAAAAAAGGTCGCTCGCCTTGAGGAAAGAACGGAACGGGGAACGCATTTTTCTAGATCGGCGGAGAGGAGAAGAGAGGAGAGAGGAGAAGAGAGCTAGTTTTCTGTTGTTTCCCCGATCAATCACGCGACCAACCAAAACCCTAGTTCCACCAGAATCTACCGATCGAAACCTCGAGATCCACAGGCATGACAGCTCCGCCTTCTGGGCAGCCCTACGGCGCC
This sequence comes from Triticum timopheevii, assembly GCA_963921465.1. Classification (NCBI taxonomy): domain Eukaryota; kingdom Viridiplantae; phylum Streptophyta; class Magnoliopsida; order Poales; family Poaceae; genus Triticum; species Triticum timopheevii. The sequence continues at coordinate 244,002,288 of OY997262.1, read as the reverse complement.
CCACCACCCTTGTCGGCGCCGTACGGGCCTCCGCCTCCTGCGGCAGCGCCTGCTAGCGCGACGCCGGTGCCATCCGCTTTCCCGTCGGGGACGGACCCGAACCTGGTCGCGTGCTTCCAGGCAGCTGGGTGCGACAACAGCGGAACGATCGACGATAAGGGGCTGCAGTCCGCGTTGTCTGGGAACAACCATAGCCTCAGCCTCGGCACCGTAGATATGCTCATGTCGTCATTCACCGACACAATTGTCCGCAGGATTGGTAATTCCCTTCCACGCCATCCTTCATCCTCGGCCATCTAGTTTCCGTGTAGCTGTGGACTTGCAAATTTTCTTTCCGGTCGTAAAGGTTTGATTATTCATGTGACTGTTTGGGCTTATGGCCGACAGACAAGCATGTGGCTCCTGTTGGGAATCATTGCAACTGTTAGTTAGAGTGTGAAATGTAAACTCTCTACAATTTAACCTTGTTTATTATCAGAATGCATGTTATTTAATGGTGTTATAAGGATACAGCACCACAGGCGAGTTTGGTTTGTAGCCTAAGGTTGCCCTGCCCAACCTTAGTCATGCCACAACACTTAGGTGTGTTTGGTTCATTGTCGTAGTTGTGGCTTGCCACCCTTTCTTATCTACATGGTCCACATGTCATAGGCTCATTTTTTCCCCAAGTCTTGCCACACTTGTGGTGTCCATTTTATTTGCCACACTTATTGTTGTAGCCAGCGTTTGCCTAAAGTTAGCTGTGGCGAAGTTAGGGCATGTTTGGTTTGTAGCCTAAGGTTGCCACACCCAACCTTAGTCATGCCACAACACTTAGGCATGTGTTTTGTTTATTTTCACAATTGTGGCTTGCCACACTTTTCTAGCTACATGATCCACATGTCATAGGCCTAGTTTTTGCCAAATCTTGCCACACTTGTGGTCCCCATTTTATTCTCCACGTTTTATGTTGCAGACATAGTTTGCCTACTGAAGTTTATGGTGGCAAAACAGTTATGAGCCAAATATTACATTCTAGGCAACAAACATCATGTGGCATCAAAAGCTTGGTTTTCTATGAAGAATAGATAGGTAGAGAACGTCTGGCTCAGAAGTTGAAATGTATATTTTTTTTGTGATAGCCGATGTTCTAATTGTAACACTGACAAGTTTGCGGTCACTGGTGTGAACTTTACTCAAAGACTGTACATATACTCTATATTCATAATACTTTGTAGACTACTAAAAAAGGACAGGCCCAGTGCTAGAAGCTCCCACTCCAGATTGGCTCTGGGGAAGGATCATACCAGAATTAGTAGACTACTAGATTTGAAAAATACTTTATCTGTGGCCATGGTGTTTATACTTCACCAGCATGCAGATAAAGAATAGAGTGCTATTCAGTCAGCACCACCAGATGATACTTATCTGATGACACTTGAAATGGTACAATCTATGCATATTATGCTTCCAGAGGTAAAAGAAATGGATGGGTGATTAAAAAGAAGGAGATGTAGGAATCTCTGACATTTTTTCTTACTATGTATAAAATCTGAGTGAAAGTTTAATTTAGCTTGGGGTGCCTTTTAAGTTAGACCTGTGCAAAGGTTGTCATACCTCTCAAGCCTTTTTTTTTTCTGTTATTGGCAACCATTGGTTTGGCTGTGATGAAACTATGGTGTGTCAGCGAATGAATTCACTTGGTATGTAAGTCAACTGTGGTTTAGAAGTGACCTAACTCCGGCACAGTTTGAGTTTGTGGTCCGATGCCTGGTCCCTTTTATGTTTGGTTTTGGTAGTAAGTTTGTTAAGATTCCCTTTTGAGCTTTGTCTATGTGTTCTCCTTTTCAGATACTGGTATTGAAATTGATTTGATTTTTTTTGGTTTTAAGCATGTGAATTTTTTAAATGCAGCATTTCCCTTAATATATATTTCAGCTTTTCTCATTGACCTCTCTCATTTTTCTAATTTGTGCTTTTGATTCTTCTAGGGCCCAGTGAGTTTATTTATGTTTTTTGTATTCTTCAAAATTGGAAGGTGAGAGGCTATGGCTTCGAGTTTACTTTACTTATTTGTGGGGAACTAATCACCTGATCTAATGAAGTACTTATTAAGCACGCATGCCCACTTCCTTTTGTTTTTGTGCAGTCTATATTTGAGAAGTTTGACCAAGAACGAAGTAGTGAAATTGATGGATCAGAGCTGTCTTCATTTTATCAAAGTGTGGTAGACTTGTTTGTGTCTAAATTCTTCAAGCGTGAGGACATGAGCAAAGCAGAGAGATATGATAATTTTATTCAGTAAGATTACTCCTACAATTTAATTTGGCTAATTTTTCCAGATAAACACTACAAGTTCTGTAGTATCTAATCTGTTAAAGCTCAGTTAGATTTAATTAAAGTTTCTATGTTATTTTTTTTCTCAGTTTTTTCTTTTTATTTGAGATTGAAATTGGCGAAGCACTCCTGTCCAAAGCTTAGTGTGATCTGATAACATTCAGCGAACTTTTTCTTTATTTGTTAATATAGTGAATCATCTCTGTAGTCATTAGTCAAGTGTCTAACTTATTGATAGTTCTAATATGTCATGGACTTGAGCTGTTGTCAGCTTCTTCCGCTTTATGAATTGAGTACGTGCCCCCAAAATGAAAAATGACTGTCCACCACTCGTTCTCCGTATTTTTTGCTTGCTTTTCTGTACAGTTCGATATTAGTTGGATCCTTCAGTTTTGCCTGTAGCAGTCCTGATACTAACTTTGTTTTTTTATGCAGGTGTTGCCTTACTGTCAAGGTAGTTATATAATTATGTTACACAAATAGATACAGCAATGTCATGTAGTTTACAGTGCTAATTCATTTTCATATACCTCTGTATGGTCTGACTGAGAAGTCAAAGGAGGAGACGACTTGCTCCGGGTCTGCAACTTCTACTGTACCATCAGCAGCTAAAGAGAACTTGTGGGATGCTGTTACAATTGATTGTTCAGATTTTAGTTCATGGACTATGCTGATTCAGGAGATAGAGAAAGTTGACACAGTAAATTTCTGACTGTCAGCTAGTTTTTTTACTTTTTAATTAATTATTATTATTACATAATCTGGAACGAATAGTTTCTACCCCATTGGTATTCATTTCGGTGTACGCATGGCTAGCAGATTTATAACCTTGTGGTTATGCAAGTTTATTCGTTATTCTAAAACTATCTTCTTTTTACCTTTTAAAGAAGTATGCAAATTATAAATTAAGCTTGTTAAGTAATAAAACATATTTATATCTTAAAAACTATTTTGCTGTAATGCCATATTTGTGATTTTTTGTTCAGGGTAATATTATGGAAATACGGAAAGTGTATGATGAGTTCCTTAAAGAATTCCCTCTCTGCGTTGATTATTGGAAAAAGTATGCTGATCATGAGAAGTACCAAAAAAGTGTGGATAAAGTCACAAAGGTATATGAAAGGGCTGTTCTGTTCTTAGAGTATTCTGTCGAACTCTGGTGCTGCTATTGTCAATATATGATTTCAACTGCCCAAGATGCAGATGTCATAAGAAGGTAATAATTACACATAGTTTACTCTGATGAAATTTTATCTTCGAACCTTATGCTGGTTGAGTGGTCAGCTATGCTGATGATTTGTTTCAGAATACGGAAGCAAACTATTTCTGTACAGTATTTAAATTGATATTTGTCTACGAAGACAGCTATGGTTATTTTTGGGTGTAAATGTTGCTGTTATTGTTTGCACCTGCAAGCATTGTCTAACATGGCTTCTATGTGTGTGATTATCTTTCTCATTTTTGCATTTTCCCCCACAGGTTGTTTGAAAGAGCCTTGGCTATTGTTGGAACTGATTACCGTTCCAATATTTTGTGGGACGAGTACATCAAGTATGAAGAATCTCTTCATGCTTGGAGCTGTGTAGCCAATATATACAGCAGAACGCTAGAGCAGCCTATACAAGAGCAGGACCGATACTTTAAGTCGTAAGTTCCTTTGCATTATTTTTTCATTTTGTATTCTAGTGCAATTTAACTAGATTAGATTGCGTTTTATGTCTACTATTACTTCTATGCCCACTTGTTGTTAATATCACTCGTTGACTATTGGATTAGAAATGTAGTAATTGCATCCATCATTATAGGAATTCTTAATCTAGTGTGGGAGCTGTCGTCACGAATTTAACTAAGCACCTAATGTTATGTCATGTAGTCTTGTTTACAATAAAAAATACTCCCTCCGACCCAAAATGAGTGTCTCAACCTTAGTACAACTTTGTACTAGAGTTAGTACAAAGCTGAGACACTTATTTTGAGACGGAGGGAGTAGATGTGTAATTTCTTGTGATACTGACTTCTATCTTTTTGTTTACTCAGCTTCAAGAATCTTGTAATGCGACACGGTCTTTGCAAAATAGATGGTATTGCTGTCGACAACCCAGAAGAGTATATTTCTATTAGGGAAAAGATGCACAAGAAGTCCAGAGACTGTGAATCATCTATTCTCGGTTTCGAGCATGCCATCACAAGGCAAAAATTTGATGTCAAGCCTCTTGACAAAGGAGAGCTTGAAAATTGGCACACTTACCTTAACTTTGTCGAGAAGGGACAAGACAGAGAGAAGGTATTCTTTTGCACATTTAGTCATCCTTCTATTCAGTAGATTTCATGCAGTGCTGGATCTTATAGCTTAATTTAGTTTTATTGACTCCTTTATATGGTTTGACGGCTAGTGATTGGATGAAGCTTCCGTTAAAATGTGATGTTTTACTGAGGAAAAAACATGGCATAACGTTTGGTTTCATATCAAGGATAAACAATGGATTTCAAGTTTGGTTGAATATCGAACCAGGGTAACATATGGAATTACTGCTTGGTTTCATATTGAACTGAGGAGAAAGGACGATGTTCGGTGAATTTGAACTGTGCATAATGGATGGACAACACCTTGGTTTCTATGATGCTAAGAAACGCAAACTTCCATATCTCAATGGCATTTCTCTCTGGTAATTTTATATGATGCCAAATATCAGTTGATGGGTGTATAATCTTTTGTGTGCAGGTATTAGCCATCTATCGATCAAATAAGGATGGTCCCTCCATACTTCTTATGGAGGGACATCCATGATTAGCTAATGGAGTAACCTGTGTGAAGTTCCCTTTTTTTTCTTTTTCTTTTAACAAATCTATTCTTATTTGTACTGTATTGTCTCTATCTTTTTATATCACATTTTTATGATATGCCATGGTTTTTTCAGATTGCCAAATTTTATGGAAGATGCATAATATCATGTGCTAATTATTCAGAATTTTGGATCCGCTATGTGAAATGCATGGAAGAAATAGGAAAGCTAGATGTAGCAGAGAAAGTTCTGAATTGTGCTACTACTGTGCACGTCAAGGTATTATTTGGTAGTCATCTCGTTACTTATGTATTGATCTACGCATGTTAAGATTGTGTATTTGTGCCTTACCCCTTTATCCTCCTTGTATCCTCAACTAACAACTCCCTCCCTCTCTCTCTCATGTATGAACCAACAAGTGCTGGTGTTGCGGATCTAACCAAAATTTCATTTCGTTTCTTATGAAATTATTTTCACCTCCACATAACATCTTACCTAACTATCGAAGTTTATTATTTAAGATTCCTTCTCGAAGGATCGTACAATGGCTGAATTGTTTTAACTAGTAGGTAACCAATCTGAGAACACTTTTCTTACGGAATCTTAAAGTAAAGAAATGGTCTGATCATTGTTTCTGAAACATAAGTTCCTCTGATGTCTAATTTTTTATGTTTTGCATGAGAATCATTAAAAGTATCTGCAATAATAGGATAAGTAGCAGATCTACTTATTACATCGCTCTATCTTATCTGCTGATAGTGACTTGTTTCTGTTATTATTTTGAACAGAACCAAGTAGAGATCCATCTATTTAGTGCAAAATTCAAGGAGCTTAATGGCAACACATTAGGAGCACGTGAAGTGTATGATTATATTTCAGAGAAATGGCCGGGCTTGTTAGAAGCAGTTGTGCAGAAGTCCAATATGGAGTACCGGCTGGTATCTCCTAAAATACCTGATCTTGTTCCATTTTTCTCAGTATTGAAGTTCATTTTTTTTTCAGGGTGATATTAACGCTGCAATTCAGGTTTATGAGAGTGCCATTGCTGTGGAAAAGGAAAAGCCAGACAGCAATATTCTACCTGCGCTCTTAATTGAGTATTGTCGTTTCACGTACACAGTAGGTGCTTATCACATTTGGGATTATTGATCATATATACGTGGTTAACTGATATGTAAATAGTTTGAGGAACTGTCACTTGTGCCATTCAAGCCAATAAAGCGCTTTCATTTGACATACAGTCTATAATTTACATATTAAAATACGTGGACTTAATGTTTTGAGCTAGAAGCAGTTTTACCCCTAGTACCTGATTGAATTTCTAGACTTTTGCTTGTACATCTCTGTTTCGATTAGTTAATTTTGAACTATTCAAAATTTATAGTCCCTTGACGATTTGGAAAAGGCAAAAAATTTGCTGACTCAATTGGAAGGACACAAGATTACGAGACCTATTATTGAGGTTACCACTTTTGATATCCACCTCAGTGTTTCATTGCTCATCTCAATTTTAGTCGTCATACTCTCTTGATCTATCTTGTTGAACTTGCTCACTTTATTTTGTATGTTTTAGGCTGCTATATTGTTGGAGTCTGTCTTCCCATTGAATACTGAAGATCCCTCAAAAGAAAAGAAGATGTATATTGAAGAAGAGCGCATCAAATATTTGGATTCACTTGTTGGGAACTTTCTTGAAGCCAATCAGATTCAAGGGGAGATGGCGAGTTCAAGCGATAAAGAAGAAATATCCACTATTTTCTTAGAAGTAATACTACCAATATGTCCACTTTTCCAGAGTGATATATTTTTATGATTTATGCAGTTTCTGTTCACTTTTGCAATCATTGGATAATCATCATACATATGAAAAGTGGGGACTGGGATGGAGTATTTTGGGGTGGGCTGTGTACAATATAAATTAACCATTTTTATATTTTCATAATTTGGTACTCCCTTGGCTCCATATTATTTGTCCGCCCCTCAAACGGATGTATCTAGACGTATTTCAGTGCTAGATACATCCGTTTGAGCGACAAGTAATATGGATAGGAGGGAGTATAATATTCTTCTTTTTCGTTTTTTTGTTCCTACCGCATCAAATATTGGCTGCCATGCAATTTTATTTCTGTTTTTTTCAGTTGGTCAAATTTGTACCTAAGGTACTAATACATTTGCAAATTGTCTTCAGTTTCTACACAGGTCTAGGGTAAAAAATGGTCGTGTAATACAGTGGATCAAACAGTCTCAAACTCGGCACAGGAGTTTCTTTTCATGTAAGAAGATAACTGTGACAAGGAAAAGAAGCGCAGAACAGGATATCATGTCATTAAGAGCGAAAGTGCCAAAAAATGGGGATGTCGTGCAGTCAGTCATTTGTCCTTCAGTTTGTCCTCAATTATCTGAAGTTTCAGAGAAATCAGTTTCAACTGCTGATGCACCGCAGGTTCATTAAATTTGTATAATCTGTGGTGATTTATTTATTAGTTGTTTATCCTTTATTTGGTGCATAAATTTATTAGTTTCGGATAAGAGAAGAAATATGATAAATGGGATGCTGGGTTTGAATTCCAGAAGTTTCCAATTTCGATTTGGAATTTGGTTGTTATTTATCTCATATGCATCTTTATTCTGTTGGAATACATGACATGATTTATATGTAACTCTTTTATATGGCTTATCTAAGCTGTTTAGATGTTTATATGATTCTTCATGACATTTTAAAATAATCTTGATACCCTGCTGTGCTTACGTATATATAAATGTTCCTTCATATTGATTTTAAGCTGTTTTGCGTTGCATGTTCTATCTGAAATGACGCAGTCTGCAAATCGACAATATGATGCTAATTCCCAACTCGATACATCCAGCAGTCAGGTATGAAAGATAGTTTCCACCTAATCTGAGACTTTAGGATATGTAAAATACTGTTATTTCTGCTATCATTTGTGACTACCACTTCTTTTATTGTGATGTACTCCCTCTGTGAAGAAATATAAGGGCGTTTAGATCACTATGGGAGTACATACTTTTGTGCTAAAACATTGTTATTGCATGTATACTTAAATTGTTCTGCATACGAGGTTTTGAATCAATTATATCCTCGTTCCTGTAATTTTGCCTTGGAACTGTGAACTATGCTCATCCAGTGTCTTCTTCTGGAGTAACTAATTACCTATATTTCGATACGGAGGGAGTAACAAACTAAATAATATGGATTTTAAGCAGTTTTGTTTTGCAGGCAACAGTTCCACCTGACATGCCCCAGCTTGTTAGTCGACCTCCTACTCCTAACTCCCAGCTTGGTACATTCAGCAGTCAGGTACCAATTTTCTAGGAACACCGTGTTGCCACTTTCTTATCTGTAAAATAACAAAATATTAAATATTACATAAAAAACTATGTAATATAAATAGTGGTTCCCTGAAGTGCGTTATTTTTCTACATACCATATTTGGTTCGAATGCATCCTTGTTCCTGTAAGTTTGTCTTTTACCATACAATTCAAATCAGTGTCCAGGATATAAAAATTTCGACTATGCACATCAGACTCCTTATTCTGCTGGAGGCTTTACTCATGACGTTTATGGTTGGCATTACAATCTTAAGAATACTTTTTTTTTGTAAATATACAGTAATAAGATATACAAAAAATTGTTCTCCACATATTATACATAGTGGCTCCGCGAAACTGAAGTGGGTTCTTTTTCTACAAAAATACCATGTTTTCTATCAAATGCATCCTTGTTCCTTTACTTTTCCCTTCTAACAAACACTTCAAATCAGTATCCAGGATATGAAAATCTCGACTACCCGCATCAAACTTCTCGAGCCAGTTATTATACTTATGGTCAGAATTACAATCCCCAGGTGATTATTCTTTTTTTTTTCTTCTGTTTTCCACCTAAGTTTACATTTTTAAAAAAAATACGATAATCATGAAAAATGTTCTCAACATAATTTAGAAACTTCTTTACGATATTTAAAACAGTGTTGCTGGTTATTATAAAGACTGCATTTATTCATGTCTCTAGAATGGGAAACTGTATTACATGCTTAACATACTTTATTTATCGCTCGATCAGTATCCTCCGGGAAATTTTAACAACGCACATCAAAATCTTTTTTCTGCGGGTACTCCTACTAACCACCGTCCTCAGGTACTTATTCTGTTTTCTCACCGTAGAATGATTGCATGCATATGTATGTAGGCATTTTACACTTCCCAATTATCCGCTCCATTTTCAGTTATTTATATGATTTGGGGGATGAAATTGGGTTATATTATCGTTAATCAGCTTTCTTCAGCCACTTATTCCTTCTAACCTCTACCTCCAGAACATTGGACATAGTTGCTCACTAAAATCTTTCAAACATTGCTATATCGACAGTTATTTGAATTGTAGTTCGCAGTCAGGTATGAAAGATAGTTTCCACCTAATCTGAGACTTTAGGATCTGTAAAATACTGTTCTAGTGTTATTTCTACTCTAGCATTTGTGGCGGTTATTAATTGGTCTAGGTACTGGAGTCATTAATTACCCTCTCCAGGTATTTATTCTGTTTTCCACGAGCGAGGCGTTTTGGCTCTCGGCCTCCATGGAGGCTGAATTTTTTGATAAAAATTCAAAATTCAAACTTTCCAGTTTAAAAAATATCTGAACAAATTGTACAAGTAAACAAGGATGTTATGTGTATGTGTGTAAAATTTCAGGATGAAATACCTTGAAATGCGATCTGTACAAAAAAGACAAATTCATGGCCTGGGAGAATGAATGGTATCTTGTGTTAAAAAGCCCCAGATTGGTTTTTTTTTGCACAACCCTCGTTTCAACGTATTTCGTCCTGAAAATGTACACACTTATGCATTATGCCTCCATGTAATGTATATTTTTTTTTTCAGAATTTTTTGGAATGTGAATTTTGACTAAAAAAAAAACAGCCGCCATGGAGCTTGACCTATTCTATTCTAGTATTTTTGTCTGTTACTACCAATTTTTCTAGGAACACCATGTTACCACTTTCTTATCTGTAAAATAACAAAATATTAATATTACAGAAAAACTATGTAATATACATAGTGGTTCCCTGAAGTGCGTTTTTTTCTACATACCATATTTTGTATCGAATGCATCCTTGTTCCTGTAATTTTGTCTTTTACCATACAATTCAAATCAGTCTCCAGGATATGAAAATTTCAACTACGCACATCAAACTCCTTATTTCTGCTAGAGGTTTTACTCATGACGTTTATGGTTGGCATTACAATCTTAAGAATGCATTTTTTTTGTAAATATATAGTAATAAGATATAAAAATATGTTCTCCGGATTATTTGTATTATACATAGTGGCTCCCTCATACTAAAGTGGGTTCTTTTACTACAAAAACTAGATGATACCCGCGTGTTGCTGCGGGAATGTGTAGTAGTGTATTGGAGGATCTATGGAATGATAAATAGTGAAACTTATGAAAATAAATATAATTATATGCCTATTTGAACGTTTGAACAGTATGAAAAGTTAGAAAAAAATAATAGTGTATAGTATCTCCATATTTGTGTAATTAGAAGAATGCATCGCCTACAGAAACAGTTCAGTGCCCTTGTTTGTCATCAGACTTGTACATCCCAGGGAGGAGCATACTTGAGAAATATATTCTCAACTGAAAAAATTAGATTGTAGAGCATCTCTATAACCATGAAGCACATTATATCATTATATGGGCTATACTATCTTATATCTGAAAGTATGGTTGTTCCACTATATATATAAGGTGTTGTAGTTCAACAAAATATTTGTTAGCAAGCATGTCGTAAGGTTATAGGCACCATATAGTTATCTTGAATTTCAGAGAGAATACCAGCAGAACCCTGCATGCAGTAGGGTAAGAAGAAAATTGTCGATCATAAAATTGTATCACTCAGCACATAAAATACACAATGGAAATAGTACTCCCAGGGAACAAATTACCTGAAAATGAACTCAAAGATGCCATATGTCGTGATTCTACAAAACAATTAGATGAGAGTAATAAAAAGTAAAAAAATTATACTAAACTAATATGTGTGAGAGGGGAGGCAGAAAGATGTGGGATTGCAGTTGGGCACATATAGGGTAGCTTTATTTGTTTATTCTTTCCAGAACACTAAAGAGCACAAAAGGAAGAAATAACCACACCTTCTGGCGCTTCCAATAAAAAAACAGATTGGAGAAACATCAATGATCCATTGTATCTTACGCATGTTTGTTGATAGTAGTTGAGTAAGAGAAAAGTTTTGAGGGAGAGAGACTGTCCGGTCTTGTTGCCGCGGAGGAGGTTGCGGGAGATGGATCCGAACTTCTCATACAAAGGAAGATTCCTACCACACACAAATCGAGCGTCAAACCAATCTAAATCGAAAATTACATTGATATCTGAGAAGATTAACTGGAAGGGGAGCCCCCACCTTTGGCGCAAGTGATGTTGGAGGAGGACAGCGGGCGGTGGCATGTTCAGCTCATCTGGTCGACGCGTTGGCGTAGTTCTTGGGCAATCATAACACATGGCGGCGGGATCACGGGGTTTCGAGAGAGGTACAGATAGAGGGTAGGACGACGACGCTCCGCGTCAACAGCAGTGCGCGATTTAGCCTGCCGCGGCGCAGTATGGAAAGAGAGAGGTGGATAGAGAGGAAAGAATCGGTGGGGATTGTTTTGTAGGAAATCAGTGAAGATTATTTATTCGTTCAGGGAGTCTAAGGACCCTTCGAAACTTCACTGTTGATCAGATTAATAATCCAAGACGAAAGGTCAGAACACGAGGCCTCGAGAAAAAAATCGTAGATAGATTCACATCGTAATCTTCCTGGTTCTCCTCCCGTGTTATAATAGCTAGCTAGTACTCCATTAGTCTTCCTGGTTCTCCTCCCGTTATTAATTATCCTCCCGAGTAATATTTGTGATCCTATATTCCGACGAACCAATGGATGCACCTATTGGTTGCCGGTTTATTGGGCATGGCTAGCGATGGACGCTTGCATGCAGGAATTCAGCGATGTGCGTTTCATTTATGCTAATTATCTGTTGCATGCGGACGCTTCGGGGAACAAATGGATAAATAAAACACTTAATGAGAAATGGCCCAGTACAGCCCATGTGAGCTGCCTTTTGGTTAGAAGTGCCTAAGTACAGCCCAACCGCAAGAAATCCACACGCAGGAGAGGAGAGGCAGCCAGAATTTTAGCGTGCATGGCGGTGCGAACAAAGAAGGATGACGTGGCTGCATGAGAATGCATGAAAATCAGTGGGACATGTAGGATGACGTGGATAGCTTGCATGTCAAGAGAAATAGGATAGTGGGGATGAACTATTTAGGTATTATAGATACCATGTTTTGTATAAAATGCATCCTTGTTCCTGTACTTTTCCCTTCTAACAAGCACTTCAAATCAGTATCCAGGATATGCAAATCTCAACTACCCAGGTCAAACTTCTTATTTTGCTCGAGCCAGTTATTATGCTTATGGTCAGAATTACAATCCCCAGGTGATTATTCTGTTTTTTTCATCCGTTTTCCACCTAAATTTACTTTTTTTAAAATACGATAATCATGTATAAAAAATGTTCTCAACATAATTTAGAAACTTCTTTATGATATTTAAAATAGTGTTGCTGGCTATTATAAAGACTGCATTTATTCATGTTTCTAGAATGGGAAACTGTATTACATGGACCTGCTTTATTTTTTTGCTTTAACATACTTTATTTATCGCTCGATCAGCATCCTCCTGGAAACTTTAACAACACGCATCAGAATTCTTTTTCTGCGGGTACTCCTACTCACCAACCTCAGGTACTTACTGTGTTTTTTCACCTTAGAATGATTACATGCAGTTATTTAGGCATGCATATGTATGTAGGCATTTTACACTTCACAATTATCCACTCCATTTTCAGATTTTGGGGATGAAATTGGGTTATATTATTATTAATCAGCTTTCTTCAGCCACTTATTCCTTCCCTTCAAGGATTCCCTCCACTTCCATAACATTTTGTTTTTGGTTGGTTCTGTGAGGCGTGGAAGATAGCTGATAATGATTGGACATAGTTGCTCACTAAAATCTTTCAAACATTACCATATCGACAGTTATTTGAATTGTAGTTCAAGAACCCAATGAAGTCTAGTAAAATTAAGTACCGCTTTTCAGTATGTAGAAGTGGTTGTGATCATTAGGTAGGACAAGATTAATTTGATAGCTAACATTTTGGTCAAAAGCTTTCCTGAAAGCACTAGAAGTATGGTTATGATATGTTATGATTGATATAAGAGTAAAAAAGAATAGCCTGATATCATAATATCAAATATCAATCCAGTACCTTGAAAGAGCAATACAACAGGAACTCGGTGCATGATTAGCAATCTTGGTTGCATAGTCGCTGCAGGATTGGTTTGTGCAACTGGGGTTTTACTGTCTTTGAGGGGTAAAGTCAGTCACAGTTCTCATCTTGAAACCTCTAATTCTGCTACTGTTTTTCTTCCTATGAACAACTTTTAGCTTACGTCACAGACTCACTTTATAGATATCCAGTTTTAAAGTAGTTCCTGCATTGTTTGCAATGAATGGAATTGACCTATTTGTTCAGGGTTTTGATAGTTGACTAGATAATACCGTTGACCGCTTCCACTTCATACCTGATTTTCGTTAAAAGAGTTCGTTAAATCATGTTATGTTGCAGGTGCCACTGCAAAGCCATGCACAACCTTCAGACCCCAATTTCAGAGGTCATGTGAACTACAGAAATACAGGGGGACCTTCGACATATCAGGCCTGGCCTCAGGGACGACCACCGAACCCCCTACGGTGATTTCGGCTAGCCTTCAGGGTAAGAGAAAAGCATTAGTTATAGTTTCTGTGGAGGTTATATTTGTTGAATTGTAGCCTGTGTATGTAATGTTTACCTTGTATACGTTTTAACTGTAGCCCTCGTCCTTAGGATCGACGGGTTTTCTTGCCCCGTATGTTCTTAACCATCTCCCGGAGATTTGGCTTGTAGACTCCGAAGGTGGAGTTTGGAGTTTATTATCTTTTGTGGGTTATTCGTAGCCATGTCCGATATAGCCCCCTTTGGTCTTTTGGGGCTGATGGGTGTAGCCCATTTTGTTGATGCATTGTCGTCCTTATTAATTGTTGTAGTAGTTGTGAATACAACTAGCGGTGGAAGGGTGCCGTGGCATGCCGCGCCGGCCCGTGAAGAAGCGCATGTGCCTGTTTTTGTTGTTTGTCTTAAAAGAGGGAAGAGGGTTAGCTGTTTGGGAATAGAACTTCTGACGTGGAATCTTTTGCTTATCTAGCAGCCCCATGCAAACTATCTGAGGCGTAATAAAATAAAAACTGGGTGTTATTTTGTTACACATGATTGGACGTATGCTTCACTATGTGGTAGCATCAACTATGATTGTAATCTGCTTTTAGATTAATTCATATGTGGTTGTAGGGATCTCTGAATCAATTGTTTCATGAAGAAATTGATCTCTCGTTGCTTCAGTATCGCAAATAATAGTTGTGGTCTGTGGTAATGTGTGTCTATTTCCATGCCAAATCTGTTCTGACAAGTTGAGCTATCATTTGCAACTCCGGCAGCTAAATTTACTTTGTTTTTGTACTTAAAACTTATTGGCAACTTTTCACTTGTATAAAGGATACTTGCAACCATGTCATGGTGATGATGTTCAAAAAACCATATCATGGTGATCTAGCTGAACATAAAGAAATACTCCCTCTGTCCGGAAATATTTGTCGGAAGAATGGATGTAACTAGACGTATTTTAGTTCTAGATACATCTGTTTTTATGCATTTATGCGACAAATATTTTGGGACGGAGGGAGTAGTGCGCAAACACTAAGCTATCACGTGAGCAGAGAGATCTTATTACAACCCGAAGTTCCTCGGTTTGAGATAGCACAAAAGAGCAACGTAAAGTAGTTCAAGAGGGGAGGGAGAGCAACGTAAAGTAGTTCAAGAGGGGAGGGGATGATACATTTTTACAAAAGCAGATAGTGGCATCTTCAATCAGTGGGGTATATGATATACTTTTTTTTGAACACAAGGGTATACGATATACTTTTTTTTAACACAAAGGTATATGATATACTACTTGAAATGTGCTTTAATCCTTGTGGACGCCTCTTCTTTATTTGCAATCTTGTCAGTATTTGGGTATTCCATTAGTGGTTGCAAGTGCTGACCTTTTCTTTGATTTGGAATCTGCGGATAGATCATCCGTTTCTGATCTTTTCTTTCCCTGGGAAGTGGCCATGTAGTCCGACTTCTCAAAATCTTCACTACGGTACATGACAACAAAATTTTGGACCGACGCAATGTGGCGGAGCAAGTGAATAACTTTTTATTCTCTCAGGAGAATGAACTTTCTTGAAGCTTTTTCAAACATAAATTCAACCAAGAGGTATACGATATACTTTTTTTTTAACACAAGGGTATATGATATACTACTTGAAATGTGCTTTAATCCTTGTGGACGCCTCTTCTTTATTTGCAATCTTGTCAGTATTTGGGTATTCCATTAGTGGTTGCAAGTGCTGACCTTTTCTTTGATTTGGAATCTGCAGATAGATCATCCGTTTCTGATCTTTTCTTTCCCTGGGAAGTGGCCATGTAGTCCGATTTCTCAAAATCTTCACTACGGTACATGACAACAAAATTTTGGACCGACGCAATGTGGCAGAGCAAGTGAAAAACCTTTTATTCTCTCAGGAGAATGAACTTTCTTGAAGCTTTTTCAAACATAAATTCAACCAAGAGGTTTTGAATGAGAAGAAAACATAGTATTCAGGCTTTTCATTGACATCTACAAGTACCTCCAAATCATGAATCGCAAATACTTTCTTCAATCATTGTTCTTTGGTAATTCCAATCTTTGGTGACAGGGTTATGCCAAAATATGATAGATGCAATTGGGTTTCCGTTGTGGCTTAATTCTGTACACTATGAATCAACACGTTTGTCTCTTTCAAGCGCAACGATCGGTGTTTGCATTTACCACATACACACCTCCTTAGAGAAGACTTGTCAATTTCAGCACAAGCGCGCATCTAAGCTCCCTTGGAGGGAGAGCTTCTAATTAATCGAGGGCTGTGGGCAGCGGCTTGGGTCCCACCTGTACATGTATTCACCGCTGGGTTTGGATGTTCGACCAAAACGCAGGCAATACATGAGAACCAACCGATGGGTTCTCATCGATGGGAGCTCCTATTGGACGCATTCTGCGTCAAACAACCCCCGACTGGGCCGGCCCAATAATGGGCGCACCTGTTTCAGTAGCGTTGCGATGTTAATGTACAGGTGGGCAGCGGCTTGGGTCCCACCTGTACATGTATTCACCGCTGGGTTTGGATGTTTGACCAAAACGCCGGCAATACATGAGAACCAACCGATGGGTTCTCATCGATGGGAGCTCCTATTGGACGCATTCTGCGTCAAACAACCCCCGACTGGGCCGGCCCAATAATGGGCGCGCCTGTTTCAGTAGCGCTGCGATGTTAATGTACAGGTGGGCAGTGGCTTGGGTCCCACCTGTACATGTATTCACCATTGGGTTTGGATGTTCGACCAAAACGCCGGCAATACATGAGAACCAACCGATGGTTCTCATTGACGGGAGCTCCTATTGGATGCATTCTGCGTCAAACAACCCCCGACTGGGCCGGCCCAATAATGGGCGCACCTGTTTCAGTAGCGCTGCGATGTTAATGTACAGGTGGGCAGCGGCTTGGGTCCCACCTGTACATGTATTCACCATTGGGTTTGGATGTTCGACCAAAACGCCGGCAATACATGAGAACCAACCGATGGTTCTCATTGACGGGAGCTCCTATTGGACGCATTCTGCGTCAAACAACCCCCGACTGGGCCGGCCCAATAATGGGCGCACCTGTTTCAGTACCGCTGCGATGTTAATGTTTAAAAAAAAAGCAAGCCTTCCAGGATTCGACCTCTGGACCTCCATGTTGGGTACGAGAAGAGCTAACCACTAGACCTGTTAAGCGATGGTGGTAAATGTGAAGCGTGCTAGTATAAAAACTAACAACAAACGAGCAATGTTTCAAAAATACGATAAAAAATTTAACAGCTCGGACATATTTTCAAAATTCAAAAATAAAACAAAATACGTTCATATTTTTCGACAAATTTGTTTTTAAAATTCCTGAACATTTGCCGAAAACCCAAAAAATTATAGAATTTTGAGAACAAAAATTTGATTATGGGAACAAAGTTTCAAAAGCACAAACAGTTTTTGGAATAAAAAAGGTAGAAAATTGAAAGCAAGAACATTATTTGAAAAAATGTGAACACTGTCAAATTTGTGAACAAATTTTTTAAAAAAGAACACTTTTGGAATCTAGAAAAAGCAAAAATAAACAGAAAATGAGATCATTTTTAAAATTTGTGAACAGATTTTTGAATATGCGATCATTTTTGAAAGATAAACACATAATTCAAAACCAAACATTTTTCAAAAAAAACGTAACTTTTCAAAGCGCAAACATTTTAGGAAATTTGAAAAATATATTAAAATTGGTGAATAGATATTGAAAATATAATATCTTTCTAAATTTGTGAACAAAATTTGAAAGTAGGAACATTTTCTGAAAACATGAACATTTTTTGGGAACCTCAAACATTTTTGAAAAGGTAAAAAATAGAAGCGAAAACATTTTTCAAAATTGCGAACATTTTTAGAAAACAGTAACAAAATTGAAACAACGAACATTTTTTGAATTTATTAACAAATTTAGAAAACAAGAACATTTTCTGAATGCGCGAACAAATTTGAAAAGGGGAACATATTTTAAAATTCCCGAAAAAATTCATATTTCTGAACAAAAATAAAAAATGCA
This sequence comes from Triticum timopheevii, assembly GCA_963921465.1. NCBI lineage: Eukaryota > Viridiplantae > Streptophyta > Magnoliopsida > Poales > Poaceae > Triticum > Triticum timopheevii. The sequence continues at coordinate 243,984,296 of OY997262.1, read as the reverse complement.
TACATTTTTCAATACTTTGAAGTTCTAAGCTCTTTGGAATTTTCAAACATTTCTTGAAAAAAGAACAATTTTTCAAATTCTAAACTTTTTTGCAATTGCTGAACAAAATTTGAAAACAGGAACATTTTCCCAAATATGTGCACAAAATTTAAGAAATTCATACATTTATCCAATGCCTGAACCTTTGTTCAAGAAGAAAAATAAACTTCAATAAGAAAAAGAACAGAAAATAATAAATAAAGAGAAAAGAAAAATAAATAAGAGACAAAAGAAGAAAAAGAACAAAGAACAACGAAAAAACGAAAAAGAAACGAAAAATAAAAAGCCCGATTTAGGAACCTGCTGGAAGGTTCCTAAAATAAAACAGAATCGGCTGGAACATCCTAGAAGTTTCATAAAACCGGTAATACTGAAAACACTTAACGGGCCGGCCTACCTGGAACAACCGCTCGATCCCCTGTGCGTTCCCCCGACATTTTGCCACAAGGAGCGGCAAATAGAGTTTTCCCTCATCGACGGCACTTCACTGGACTAACGGACTGTCATTTCTACACAGCAAAACAATAAGCTCCAACTCATAGGAAGCAACACCCTCAGCAGCACCACGTGGCAGCATGCAAACACACGCGTCCGTGCACGGCATCATCACCATCACGTTTGGGAAACGTTTGGGCGCGGTGCACCGGCCGAACTTTCGGCCGGTTCGCTCGCCACGTTGGCCCAACGCACGATACGTAGTGGTTCCCGCGTGCCCCACCTCCATCCCCTACCTTCAGCCCTCACGCCCGCATCTCCTCCCCCTCCCCGGGCTGCCACGGGGGCCACCACGAGCTCCATCGCCGGCGGCCAGGCGCTCCCTCGCGCACCCGCCATGGCTGCCTGCTGCCATGGCCAGATCCATCCCTACCTACATCCTTTATGCGCGCATATCCCCTACCCCTCTCCTATCGGGCTGCGACTAGGCCACCACATGCTCCATCCACGACGGTCAGGCGCTCCCTCGCCGGCCGCCATGGCTGCTTACCATCATGGCCGGATCCATCCATGTATACAAGTGTTGCAACTGTCACCTAGAAAAGCTTCAACAGCTATTGAAAAAAGCTTCAACCATAGACATAGAAAGCTTCAATGGCACTTCATAACAAGGGGAAGCTGCAACCGTAGTTGGATTTTGCTACTACCGGCTAAGCTTTTTGCTACATCCATCAGGCGGAGCTGCGACCTCGCGACGACAACAACGATGATTTTTGCTGCAACCGTAGTAGATTTTTGCTACTACCGCTGAAGTTTTTGCTACATCCATGTAAGGCGGAGTTGCGACCTCGCGAAGACGGCGACGGTGTTTGATTTTTGCTGCAACCGTAGTTTTTATTTGCTACTACGGGTGAAGTTTTTTGCTACATCCATTCAAAATGGCGTTGATTGACTGACGGCCGCCATCGACATAATCCCCTGCAGCGAGCATCAGTGGCGAGGGGCGGCGGCCGAGCTACAACCGCCGCCGTCAAGAGCTGCAACGCAGGTGGAGTTGTTGCATGGGGACCGGCGACGGGCACGGCCGGCGACGGCGAGGACCGACGACAAGGACGGTCGGCGAGGGCGGGATCCGGCGACGACGAGGAAGACCGACGAGGGTGGGGACCGACGACCACCGGAGGGGACAGGAGGCGCGGCGCCGCGCTGCCCCGAACAGGACTGCCCGAGGAAGAAGAAAGAGAGCTGGGGGTGATTCGTTTTTTTTGCTTGGATCCAATCGAACGGCTGTGCGCACATGGCATCGGGCGGTTCCGGTGCGACCGGCCGAAACTTTCGGCCGGCTCACCGGCGCAGAGTGCTGCACATCACGTTTAGACAACGTAGTCAAGACATCTATAGCTAGGCGCTCCAAAACCTTCTCAAACATTCGGGTGGCCCGTCCAGTCACTGACTGGTCACGATTTTTTGACATAGACGGAACCCTCAAACGACCGGGCTAACTGGTACCCCTCATATACAACCAAAATATGGGGCCCCAGGTGCGTCCGCCACGTCAGACCCGGCCCACACTGGCCCACCCAACCCCATATATATTCGTCCCCATCCGTTCACCGGACCAAACCCTAGCCACTTCACACTCCTCTCCAATATGGCGGGCAGCGGATCTGTCTTCGACCAGTCCGGATCCGTTGACTGGGGTGTCATCCCGTGTCGGTTGGAGGAGGCAATGGTGGTCTGCATTGCACTCCGCCGCTCTCGGGAGAAGCGCCCGACTGCCGGACGGATCTGTCCAGCATGACTCCGTTGCGTCGGTTCATCAAGCGCTCGGGTCCTCTGGGGCTGGATTATCGTGGTCCCGGTAGCCGGAAAATCTCCACTTTCCCATCAACGGTCAGGCAGACTATGTGTCCCACCGAGAACGGGCAGTCCGCCGTGGGAATGAGAGGATAAGGCCCGCCGAGGCCGTATCGCGGCGAAATGGCGGCGACGGAGGTGGCTGATGCGGCGGCGCAAGCGGTCGCAGAGGAGGAAGCCATCCGCACCCGCATTGTGAAGAAACGACAACGGAGAGACACACACGCCCTCGCCCGAGAGCAGAATCGGGCAGTCCGTGCCATGGTCGGACTGCCACCGAAGGAGGAGAAGGAGGACAGCGACGACGAGGACGACTCCGGTGACGAGCGGATCCTGCTCGATCCCTACCGCGTCTTCGACCAGTATTTGCGCGCGAAGGACAGCAAGGGCGCGGGGAAGGGCAAGGGCAGCCGTGGATGATCTCCACCATAGCCAAACATGCAAAAAAATTATAGTCCGATGGCATATTTAGTGTAGTGTGATGGAGTAGCCGGGCGATGTATGTGCATCGACGTAGTTGCATTAGTTTGTATGGATTCCAGATATGATAATTGAGATGTCCGGGTGTGGATTGCATTATTTGAGGTGTGACCAGTCAGTGTCCGTGGACGCGCCCCGGCACGTCCACCGGTGTTTGAGGGGCCGAATTTGCAAAGTACGGTTATAGATGCTCTAATCCCATCAAACATTTATCTCCAAAGAAAAAGTAGTCTCACCACACATGATGATACGACTTCCCTACCCGGCTACGCTCCAATCGAAAACACACAAAATGGATCAAATAAAACCAGGACCCACCACGAACACGTGAAGTCCAGATGAAAAAACCAGCCATACATTACTATAACCTTAAAAAACACAACCGACAGAGAATCCGTGCGGCAAAGCGCGCATATCCCTCTAGTATATGCCCTGTTTGGATCCCTATGTTAGAGTTAGTTTTAGTTAGTTGGGGCTCAAATAACCCAAAAGTATTCAAATATGATGGGTCAGTTTGGGTAGTTGGATCTAACCCACCCCAAAAAACTAGCCCACACTAGAGGAGCTTATTTGGGTTAGTTCTCTTGGACCCACTAGAAAAAATAGTAAAAAAAGTTACCCCTCCCATTCAAACAAGGTCCAAAGTAGTCAAATGATTGAGAAAGAATATTTTATTGTCAATCTAACCCTATCATCCAAACAGCTTTTTGGTTAGAGTTAGTTTAGGGTTAGTTTAGAGTTAGAATCTAAATCTAACCTCTAACTGAGCTAGAGTATCCAAACAGGGCCATAGTCTATGGATGCACCGATTCAGTGCTCGAGACAGCTGCATTGGCTCATGCCTCGGAATTTGCAGAAATCTCTCTGTCACGCGTGCGTGGGAGCAGCGAAAATTCAAAGTACGAGCAGAATGCGGTAGCAAACAGTGCCGTCCCGCAAGCCGGTACGTATGAATGAACGGGCGTCCGTGCGGTGGTCCGTGGCCCAAGACGTTTACATTTCGGCCGGAGGTTAATTACACCTGTAGTACAAGAATTTGCAGCGTAACACAATCATACAAAAACTAAAACCCCCAAAAAATTGGTACAATAACCAAAGTCCGACTGTAGATGCTCTAATCCCATCAAACATTTATCTCCAAAGAAAAAGTAGTCTCACCACACACAATGACCCGACTTCCCTACCCGGCTACGGTCTGATCGACAACACACAAAACAGATCAAATAAAATCGGGACCCACCACGAACATGTGAAGTCTAGAAAAACCAGCCAGACATACTATAGCCTTAAAAAACACAACCGACAAAGAACCCGCACGGCAAAGCGCACATATCCCTCTAGTACAGTCTATGGACGCACCGATTCGGTGCTCAAGACAGCTAGCATTGGCTCATGTCTCAAATTCACAGAAATTCCTCTGTCACGCGTGCGTGGGGAGCAACGAAAATTCAAAGTACGGGCAGAATGCGGTAGCAAACAGTGCCATCCTGTGGGCCCAGTACATATGAATGGACGGGCGTCCGTGCGGTGGTCCGTGGCCCAAGACGTTTACTTTTTGGCCGGAGTTAATTACACCGGTAGTATAAGAATTTGCACCAAATTAACACAATCATACAAAAACTTAAAAAACCCTGAAAGTTGGTACGATAACTAGAACGCTCTAGAAAACGGATCAAATAGAACCGGGACCCACCACGAACATGTGAAGTCCAGAAAAAAATAGCCAGACATACTATATAACTTTAAAAAACACAACGGACGGAGAACCCACGTGGCAAGGCACGCATATCCCTCTAGTATAGTCTATGGACGCACTGATTCGGTGCTCGAGACAGCTAGCATTGGCTCGTGTCTCGGAATTCGCAGAACTCCCTCTATCACGCGTGCGTGGGAGCAGCGAAAATTCAAAGTACGGGCAGAATGCGGTAGCAAACAGTGCCATCCTGCGGGCCCAGTACGTATGAATGCATGGGCGTCTGTGCGGTGGTCCGTGGCCCAAGACATTTACTTTTTAGCCGGAGTTAATTACACCTGTAGTACAAGAATTTGCAGCGAATTGACACAATCATACAAAAACTAAAAAAACCCAGAAAATTGGTACAATAACTAGAAGAGAGAATTCCTTATTTAACACTCGCTTATTTTTTGCCCTATTTGACACCGGAAAACATTTTCTTCCTTATCTAACAACAATGCTAAAATTTGTTCCCTTTGTGACACTTCCGTCTATTTTGAGTATTAACCGTGTTAAGTGGCACATGAAAAGACGATCTTACCCCTAATGCAACTTGTGACCAAAATCATTCACATGGGGAGCAATAACTTTTTCCTGCTGTTAATTGCAAAAGTTGGCAGAACTTCCCCTGTAAACATGCAATTTTGGACGGTTTTTTATTTTAAAATTTAATTCAAAATTTGGGCAGAACCTCCCCTGTAATTTGGTGCCATTCCTCTTGACACAATTCACATATACATTGTTCATCACACAACTTTCAAATTTGCTAATGGCATGAGGCATAAACATGCGGACTCACATCCAAGTACACATATAGGACTTACAACATATCCAGTTTAGTTCAAGTCCACACATACATCAAATTAGCAACCCAAAACTGACTCACATCATACCCAGGTTCACATACATTAGTCCAACTCCACACATACATCAAATTAGCAACCCAAAAGTGGCTCACATCATACGCAAGTTCACATACATGAGTCCAACTCCACCTATACATCATATTAGCAACCCAAAAGTGGCTCACATCATAGCCAGGTTCACATACATGAGTCCAAGTCCACACAACATGACATGAGCAGCAACAAAAGTGACTTTAAGTGCAAGAAATTAGATGGAGTTCACAAGCTGAGCCTTCTTTTGCTTCTTATGTACATTGCAGGGCTAGTTGGGTAAGCTCTTTTGCTTCTAGTGCCCATTGCAGGGCTGTCAAATGGCACCATCGAATTGTTTTGATCCTTTTTAGCAAGCTCCATCTTCCTTGTGGCCCTTAAAATAACAACATGACTATCAAATTATTGTAGTGCATGTATGACAACAATACATATGGATATATTTGATACATGTATGGCAGCAAACAACAATATTAACTATTCATAATATGTGATATTAGAATTCAGAAACAGAAAAGGTCACCTTTTCCCCCTTTTGCATTTTTCTTGTTTGCAAAGAAGAACCTTCTAAACCTGATTTTTTTTCTTTTATATTGTAATGATCAATCTGCACTATGCTACCCGGGCAAGAGATTACAACTTGTGCTTTAAACCTATACGAATTATCAAAGCTGCTATCCCAATCACCATACAGCTCTTTCACAGCTAGCTTCTTACTCATATATACCCTCTCGTAGTGGATGTCAACCTTGTGGTGTTCTTTAATCTTTTTGCGCAATGTCTTCGCTCCAAGAGTAGCATATTCAATCAGCCAATCCCTCGCCTTATCACACCTCCAATACTTGGTTGCATTCTTCGTCTTCTTTTTCCTTCTTGTACTCAAATTCATGTTTGATTGCATGCTGAGAAAGTGCCAACTTGAACTCTTTCATGCTGGGATATGTAAAGCCTTTCGTCATTGGAAGGTCTAATTTGTCAAACTCTACATGTGGAGTATGCTCTGCCTCGTGCAACTCCTCATCCTCCTCTACTTCATCATCATCTACATTGTCCTCTACTTCAGACTCCTCTACTTCATCATCCTTTTCTTTATTAGGATTAGGACAAAGAACCACATATAAGGGCATAGGTTCATCCACTTCATACATATTCTCCTCATCAACACCAACATGTTCATTCTCAGGTCTTGGGTTGCGAAGGTAAGTATCATCCTCATGTTCTATATTACTGTTAGGTTCGCTATGCTCACCACTTTGCCACATGGTGATAGGCTCATATGGTTCGGAGGGATCACAATATGCAATGATCATATGCAACACCTTTGTCTTCGAGTGTTTTTCAAGCATAATCATCAAATCTTTGTCATATTTTACTTCTGAACATATTGTAAGAGCATCATCATAATATTGCACATGTGCAACTTCCAAATAACGCGGCAGGTACTTCTCTACAATTGGTTCAACCAAATCCTTATAATTCGTCAAGTCACAATGGATGACCTTCTCAAAACAAAAACATCTTATGTCCTTTCGAGCTTTCTTTGGATTGCCAAACAATTGAATTTTGAGCAAATAACTTGAATTTGGATCCATCCTGTGAATTAAGAAGACAACTTTAAACTTTGCTTTAAACCTATGCATGAGTATTGCTAGACAATCTGATATTAACTGAAATTAAGTAAAAGATCTCTTCCTCAAATAAACAGCTACACAAACTAGCACAACCTATGCATGATAATTGCTACTAGATGGATTGTATTTCTACTATTAACATTGCATTCAAATAAGATCTACATTCAAATCTCCTAGGAGTGGCCCTTCCCCATATGGACACACCCATGCTGCTGACGGCAACTGAGTACCGCCCTGGCCTAATCCGCTGCCGAGGACGACCCAGCCGTGCCCTCGCCGGAGCCCCCAGCCACTTCCGCGCCCTTACCCGAGCCAGCTGAAGCCGAGCCACCGGCCTGGCCTGATGCTGGCTCGACCCCACCATAGCCTGAGGCTAGCCCGACGCCCTGGCTTGACCCCACCTTAGCCCCGCCGGCACCATTAGCAACCCACACATGAGTCCAACTCCACACATACATCAAATTAGCAACCCAAAAGTGGCTCACATCATACCTAGGTTCACATACATGAGTCCAACTCCACACATACATCATATTGGCAAACCAAAAGTGGCTCACATTATAGCCATGTTCACATACATGAGTCCAAGTCCACACAACATGACATGAGCAGCAACAAAAGTGACTTTAAGTGCAAGAAATTAGATGGAGTTCACAAGTTGAGCCTTCTTTTGCTTCTTGTTCCCATTGCAGGGCTAGTTGGGTAAGCTTTTTTGCTTCTAGTGCCCATTGCAGTGCTATCAAATGGCACCATCGGATTGTTTTGATCCTTTTTAGCAAGCTCCATCTTCCTTGTGGCCCTTAAAATAACAACATGCCTGTCAAATTATTGTAGTGCATGTATGACAACAATACATCTGGATATATTTGATACATGTATGGCAGCAAACAATAATATTAACTATTCATAATATGTGATTTTAAAATTCAAAAACAGAAAAGGTCACCTTTTCCCCCTTTTGCATTTTTCTTGTTTGCAAAGAAGAACCTTCTAAACCTGATTTTTTTTCCGTTTATAGTGTAATGTTCAATCTGCACTATGCTACCAGGGCAAGAGATTTCAACTTGTGCCTTAAACCTATACAAATTGTCAAAGCTGCTATCCCAATCACCATACAGTTCTTTCAGAGCTAGCTTCTTACCCATATATACCCTCTCCTAGTGGATGTCAACCTTGTGGTGTTCTTTAATCTTTTTGCGCAATGCCTTCGCTCCAAGAGTAGCATCTTCAGTCAGCCAATCCCTCAGCTTATCACACATCCAATACTTGGTTGCATTCTCCGTCTTATTTTTCCTTCTTGTACTCAAATTCATGTTTGATTGCATGCTGATAAAGTGCCAACTTGAACTCTTTCATGCTGGGATATGTAAAGCCTTTTGTCATTGGATGGTCTAATTTGTCATGCTCTACATGTGGAGTATGCTCTGCCTCGTGCAACTTCTCGTCCTCCTCTACTTCACCATCCTCTACTTTAGACTCCTCTACTTTATTGTCCTCTACTTCGGACTCCTCTACTTCATCATCCTTTATTTATTAGGATTAGGACAGAGAACCACATCTATGGTCATAGGTCCATCCACTTCATACATATTCTCCTCATCAACACCAACATGTTCATTCTCAGGTCTTGGGTTGCAAAGGTAAGTATCATCCTCATGTTTTATATTGCTGTTAGGTTTGCTATGCTTACCACTTTGCCACTCGGTGATAGGCTCATATGGTTCAGAGGGATCACAATATGTGAAAGATCGTGGATGTCGCCTAGAGGGGGGGGGGGGGTGAATAGGCGTTTTAAAATAATTACGGTTTAGGCTTGAACAAATGCGGAATAAACCTAACGGTTAATTTGTTAAGCACAAAACCTAAAGCAACTAGGCTCACCTATGTGCACCAACAACTTATGCTAAGCAAGATAAACAACTATGTGATAGCAAGATATATGACAAAGAACAATATGGCTATCACAAAGTAAAGTGCATAAGTAAAGGGCTCGGGTAAGAGATAACCGAGGCACGCGGAGACGACGATGTATCCCGAAGTTCACACCCTTGCGGATGCTAATCTCCGTTTGGAGCGGTGTGGAGGCACAATGCTCCCCAAGTAGCCACTAGGGCCACCGTAATCTCCTCACGCCCTCGCACAATGCAAGATGCCGTGATTCCACTAAGGGACCCTTGAGGGCGGTCACCGAACCCGTACAAATGGCGACCCTTGGGGGCGGTCACCGAACCCGTACACTTTGGCAACCCTTGGGGGCGGTCACCGGTACCCATCAAAATGCTCGGGGCGATCTCCACAACCTAATTGGAGACCCCGACGCTTGCCCGGAGCTTTACACCACAATGATTGAGCTCCGAACACCACCAACCGACTAGGGGGCCCAAGCACCCAAGATAAACAAGCTCAGGGGCACCAAGCACCCAAGAGTAATAAGCTTCTCAACTTGTAACTTCCACGTATCGTGTGGAGAATTCAAACCTATGCACCAAATGCAACGGCAAGGGCACACGGAGTGCCCAAGTCCTTCTCTCCCAAATCCCACCAAAGCAACTAATGCTAGGGAGGAAAATGAGAGGAAGAACTAAAGAAGAACACGAAGAACTCCAAGATCTAGATCCAAGGGGTTCCCCTCACTAAGAGGAGAAAGTGATTGGTGGAAACGTGGATCTAGATCTCCTCTCTCTTTTCCCTCAAAACTAGCAAGAATCCATGGAGGGATTGAGAGTTAGCAAGCTCGGAGAAGGTCAACAATGGGGGCAAGAACGAGCTCAAAGGATGAAGTCCCAATGGGGAAGAAGACCCCCTTTTATAGGAGGGGAGAAAATCCAACCGTTATCCCCTCACTCAGCCCGCACGACGCGGTACTACCGCAGGGAGCTGCGGTACTACCGCGGTTGGCCGCGGTACTACCGCTGCAGGGTGCGGTACTACCGCAAGTGCAGCTCTGGCCAGATGACGGCCTGTTGCACAGGGCAACGAGTGATAGAACCGCCGGAGCGGTACTACCGCGCGCCCTTACGGTACTACCGTAAGGCAGGCAACACTTAGGCGCAGAGAAGGCACGGTCGTAAAAAATTACTTCCGTACCTACTTCCGCCGAGGGAGGACCTACGCAAAACTCCGGCACGGTACTACCGCACACGAAGAGCGGTACTACCGCGCAGGGCGCGGATGTAAAAAATTACATCCGCCCCTACTTCCGCTCATGCTGCTAAGCCTGGCCAGAGCCCACGGTACTACCGCGCTCGCGGCGCGGTACTACCGCGTAGGGCGCGGATGTAAAAAATTACATCCGCCCCTACTACCGCTTGGGCAGCTGCGCCTGGCCGGAGGCCACGGTACTACCGCTCCCACAGAGCGGTACTACCGCAAGGGCCTGCGGTACTACCGCTCCGGAGAGCAGTACTACCGCATGCCCCAAATCAGCAACACTAGGAGTCCTTCATTTTGCAGAGAAGACAACAGAGGGAAACACTAAAACCAGAACTGCCATAACTTCTGCAAATGAGCTCCGAATTGAGCAAACTCAAGCTTGTTGGATAGAGGAAGACGAGTAGCATCAAAACAGCGACTGGTTATAGTAAGAAGAGGCAGGGGAGGTATGCCTAACAAGAGAGGATAGAAACCTCCAACAGAGAAGAACCGGCAGAGCCTCCAACATCGAAAACATCATAGAAGATGCATGTAGACTCCGTTTTCGATGAACTCGAGCTTGTCATGAAAATGACCAAAAGCTCCAAATCTCACAAGGAGAAGAACCAAACAAGAACCAATAAAGATGCTGCAAGGATGCAATGATTTGAGCTCTCTACGAACGATACGATCAAGCAACTCATCGAGAGCCCCCCTTGATAGTACGGCAATCGATCCTACAACCCGGTCTCCCTCAACTACCATGAGACCGGTAAAAAGGAAAACCTATCAAGGGCAAACCTTTGCCTTGCACAAAGTCCACTGGAGCTAGATGATGACGATCTACTCCTCCTCAAGATGGACCACCTTTCTTGATTGCGTTGGCTCGATGAAGACTAGTTGATTGCTCCCCCATACTCCACTATGGGTGAGACACTCTTCCGCTCATCTTCACAAGTCCATTGTCACCACAATGGACGGCAAGCTTCAAGCACTTGATCTCTTCGTGATGCATCACTTGAACTTGCACACCGCAACCTAACCCCACAAAGAACTCTCGCGAAGACCATGGGTTAGCACACAAAGCGTAATGGACAATGCTTACCATACCATGGGATCACTTGATCCCTCGATACATCTTGTGCGCTTTGTGTGTTGAATCTTTCCAACTCTCTTCATTCGAATGATGTCTTGAAGGTAGACATGAATGATCACACAATCTTTTTCTTCAAGACATGCTTGCAATAAGCTCAACACTGACATGACCAATCTTTGGATAATTCCTTAATAGCACCGTGGTCATCACAAACTCTCCTTGAAACCAACAAATGGACTCCAAGAAAAGCCTATGGACAAACCCTTCAAATATAACTCAAGGCAACCATTAGTCCATAGAGATTGTCATCAATTACTAAAACCAAACATGGGGGCACCGCATGTTCTTTCAATATGCAATGATCATATGCAACACCTTTGTCTTTGAGTGTTTTTCAAACAAAATCATCAAATCTTGGTCAGATTTTACTTCTGGATATACTGTAAGAGCATCATCATAATATTGCACATGTGCAACTTCCAAATAACGCGGCGGGTACTTCTCTACAATTGATTCGACCAAATCCTTATAATTTGTCAAGTCACAATCGATGACCTTCATAAAACAAAAACATCTTATGTTCTTTCAATCTTTCTTTGGATTGCCAAGCAATTGAATTTTGAGCAAATAACTTGAATTTGGATCCATCCTGTGAATTAAGAAGACAACTTTAAACTTTGCTTTAAACCTATGCATAAGTATTGCTAGACAATCTGATCATTAACTGAAATTAAGTAAAAGATCTCTTCCTCAAATAAACAGCTACACAAACTAGCACAACCTATGCATGATAATTGCTACTAGATTGTGTTGCTACTATTAACATTGCATTCAAATAAGATCTACATTCAAATCTCCTAGGAGTGGCCCTTACCCATCTAGACACACCCATGTTGCTAATGACAACTGAGTACCGCCCTGGTCTGATGCCGCTGCCGAGGACGACCTGATAACCCACAAGTATAGGAGATCGCAACAGTTTTTGAGGGTAGAGTATTCAGCCCAAATTTATAGATTCGACACAAGGGGAGCCAAAGAATATTTAAAGGTATGAGAAGCTGAGTTGTCAATTCAACCACACCTGGAGATTAATTATCTGCAACAAAGTGATCAGTAGCAAAGTAGTTTGATAGTTTTGATAATAGTAAAAGTAGCAACGGTAATAGTAACAGTGATAGCAGTATTTTGTAGCAAGTGTAATAGTGATGATAGCAGTAGTAACTTAGCAGAAACAATATAAGATAAATTCATAGGCGTTGGATCGGTGACTTGTTGGATGATGTTCATCATGTGACAGTTATAACCTAGGGCGTTATGGCACTAGCTCCAGTTCATCGATATAATGTAGGCATGTATTCCGTAAATAGTCATACGTGCTTATGGAAAGAACTTGCATGACATCTTTTGTCCTACCCTCCCGTGGGCAGTGGGGTTCATATTGGAAACTAAGGGACATTAAGGCCTCCTTTTAATAGAGAACCGGAACAAAGCATTAAGAAACAGTGAATACATGAACTCCTCAAACTACGGTCATCATCGGGAGTGGGCCCGACTATTGTCACTCCAGGGTTGCCGGATCATAACACGTAGTAGGTGACTATAACTTGCAAGATCGGATCTAAAACATGGATATAATGATGAATTCATAAATGGTTCAGATCTAAGTTCATGGCACCCGGGCCCAAAGTGACAAGCGTTAAGCATAGCAAAGTCATAGCAACATCAATCTAAGAACATAGTGGATACTAGGGATCAAGCCCTAACAAAACTAACTCGATTACATGATGAATCTCATAAAACTCCTCACCGACCAGCGAGCCTACGAAGGAATTACCCACTCCCGGTGGGGAGCATCATGGAATTAGCGATGGAGAAGGGTTGGTGATGATGAAGAACGAAGATCCCCCTCTCCGGAGCCCCAAACGGACTCCAGATCTGGCCTCCCGACGAAGAACAGGAGGTGACGGTGGCTCCGTCTCGTGGAACGTGGTAATTCTTTATCCTTGATTTTTTCTGGAAATATGTGATTTTATAGCATCAGAATCAGGGTCTGCGGGGCCACCAGGTGGGACAACCCACCTGGGCGCGCTAGGAGAGGAGGGCGCGCCCTGGTGGGTTGTGACCACCCAGGGGCCCCTCTCCGGTAGGTCCTGGCTCCAGAAATTCTCTTTTATTCCATAAAAATTCCTCGCAAAGTTTTGTTTCATTCCGAGAACTTTTATTTCTGCACGAAAACAACACCATGGTAGTTCTGCTGAAAACAACGTTAGTCCGGGGTTAGTTTCATTCAAATCATGCAAATTAGAGTCCAAAACAAGAGGAAAAGCGTGATGAAAAGTAGATACGTTGGAGACGTATCAACTCCCGCAAGCTTAAACCTTTGCTTGTCCTCAAGCGATTCAGTTGACAAACTGAAAGTGAGAAAGAAAAACTTTTACAAAATCTTTTGCTCTTGTTTGCATAAATAGGCTTAAACAACACCCAGGTTTTCAGCCAACATTATAACTAACCATGTCGATAATAACTCTTAAAGATTATATTAACTCATATCAGTGACATAATCAGCTAGCAAGCAACAATAAGATATCTCAAACGGCAACACATTGTCAAAACAACCATGATATAATATGCCAATAGTGGTATCACGCTAGCCTTTTCTAAGACCGCAAAACATAAATGTAGAGCACCTCCAAAGTTCAAGCAGCGACTAAACATTGTAATTCATGGTAGAAAAGATCCAGTCATGATGCACCCAACATTAGTTATACACAATGCATAAATCATGACAATTGTGCTCTCAGGTTCTGGCGCTTTGTTTTAGAAGGTGATGACACAACATAAAAATAAATAGACAGTCCCTTCGCAGAAGGACGCAGTGATTTGCAGAGGTGCCAGAGCTCAAGTTTTAAAACAGAGATAAATTATATTTTGAGACATGCACCCTTCTTATTCACTTCACGATCATCAGTTATCAACATCTTCCATGCTAAGCACGCTAGTGGCGGTTCCCAAGCGATAAAAGTAAAGGTTTTGATCCATTGGGAGTTTTTGTTTGATTATTTAAGAGATTAACTCTTTTTCATGTTTGCAGTTTGGGACTTGGCATCCCTATTACCGCCTATTTTCTCGTGCGATGGCAAGTGAATAAACACTCGACCTGAGAATAACCCACTTAGCATAGAAGATACCGACCACCTCCTGTCATTCCATGAACGATCCAGGCACACAAAAAGGATATTTTTTTAGAAGTTTTTAGAGGTGGCACATGCAAATTTACTTAGGACGGCAGGGTAATACCATATATAGGTAGGTATGGTGGACTCATCTGGAATAACTTTGGGTTCAAGGTTTTTGATGTACAAGCAGAGTTCCCACTTAGTACAGGCGAAGGCTAGCAATTAGATTGGGAAGCGGCCAGCTAGAGAGCAACAACGATCATAACCATGCATTATGCATAAGTAACATTGGACACTAGCATGAGTAGGATATGAACACCATGAACATAAATATCATAGAGGCTATGTTGGTTTTGATTCAACTACATGCATGAACACGTGCCAAGTCAAGCCACTCGAACGTTCAGAGTAGGATACAATATCATCACACTACATCACAATCATTTTAACGCTATGTTGATATCCAAGATAAATCATTATCCACTCCTAGCTACTTATGCATGGCATGAGAAACTATAATCTCTAATTTTCATTGCAAACATGTTTAATCATAATGGGTTGAATCATGGATACTGGGTTAAACATATTTACACAAACAGAACAAATTGAGTTCATACCAGTTTCTCTTTGCCACGACCAGTTCATTGAATATCGTCATTATTGCCTTTCACTTGCATGACCGAACGATATGAAAATAATAATAGTGCAAGAATGTCGTGGACTAAGCTGGAATTTGGAAAGCATTTTATTCGATAGGAGAAGACAGGGTAAAATGTTCTCTTAGTTCAACAGTTATTCATATGAGAGCCACTCAAGATTTCATCGTGTCTTCTCCTTGGTAAGACTCGAATAAAAAGAGAAGAAATTTAGAGAAATACACTGAAATATTTTTTGGAGTTTTTGGTTTTCTTGAACAAGCAAATAAAAGGGAAAAGCAAAAACGAGAAAAACTATTTACACGGGAAAGCTCCCAACAAGCAAAAGAAGAACAAGGAAATCTTTTTGGGTTTACTTTTTAGTGCTACTACTAAGCATGCATAGAAAATAAATTACTACAACTATTTTTTTTTGGTTTTTCTAAAGTTTTTCAAACACACAAGAAGAAAGCAAGAAAATAAATCTAAGCATGGATGATACAACGAAAAAGTGTGAACACCGATAAATAGAATGATATAAGTGACCATGAATATAATGTCGGTGAGAAAGACGTACTCCCCCAAGCTTAGGCTTTTGGCCTAGCTTGGTAGTCGATCAGTAGCCTGGATGATAGTAGGGATCCTGAGGAGCAGGCATCCACTCATCCCACTGCTGAGGCTCCTCCTCTGCTTCTGCAGCAGCTTGAGCGTTCCGGTAGGCGATGATGTCTGCAGGCATAATCCTATATCTGCCCCTGGCAATGGGGTCAAACAAAGTAGGTGCAGGCAATGGAATAACATCACGAGTTTTAACGCTAAATACCAGGTTATAAGGAATGGTGATGTTTTTTTGAGGGAAATGACAGTAGGAGAGGCTCCTACTGTGTTTTCATATATATTGTAGTTGCTTTACACAGTTACATCATATGAACAACCAGCTCGAACCCACCACACAGTGAACTATGCTTTTGGTCAGAGGTGAAAATAGAAAGCAGGCAGAGTATGTATAACAAGAAGCTACTTGTATGTCAAAGATCATTTATGAATGATGCTATGAGGGCAGAATGATCCCCCTTGGTTCTGCGTTGTAGCAGGCCAAAATCTTTCTTGAACCTTTGGAGCCAGGAGTTGATGGTAGGGTCCACCCTTCTAAAATGCTTGTTGTTTCTTTCCTTCCACAAACTCCAAGCTACCACGAGTAAAATGTCAAAGAATAGTGGGCCGCTCCAGGCGTCTTTGGTGGTTTGCAATAGGCGCAGTCGAAAGTCAAACCTCGGCCAGATGATCCCAATTTGTTGCCAACAGGCTTGACTGAAAGGGCACGTAAAAATCATGTGATCCACCCTCTCTTTGTCTGGACCCCCACAAAGGAGGCAAATGTGATCATCACCAATGTCATAGTGACGTCGTTTCAACATGTTGCGCGTGTTGAGCCTGTCATGAAGTAAGAGCCAGCCAAAGACTTTAATCCTCATGATGCAGTGAGAACGCCATAGACATTTGAAGAGGGGTTGGGCATGCGCTTCTCTGAAAAAATATTGATAGTAATCTGTTGATTTGTACTCCGTCTTGCCCCAAATATAGTGCCAGACATCATTAATAGAGGTGGTTGGGCTCATGTGTGAGGAGAGCATTTGGATATCTCGCACCTCAGTCAAAGCCTGTGGAGAGAGGGGTAGATGGAAGGCCACAACGAGTGACATTTTCTCCAAGAAACCCTTGATGGAGACATCTTCATGCATGGAAAAGGAGAAGGCATGGGTGTGTGTGTTTTGTAGTACATCGTATCCCCATAGATCCTTCCAAAACAACGCAGACGTGCCGGACACCGCTTGCACCTGAGATATGCCACGGAATATGGGAGTGAGCATGGCATAGATGAGGAGCGAGGTAACAGTAGCATTAAGCCAAGAGAGCTTCCCGCCATACAACATCATCGCGATAGTGGAGGTGAAACGGTGTTCAACACTACATACCAGTGGCATGAGATCCAAGATTGTGGGCTTGGAGGTACCCAGGGGCAGTCCAAGGTAAGTGAACAACGTCGACCCAATAGAGCAACCGAACATATTTGCAAAGGTAGCAGCTACTTCAGCAGAAATATTGATTGGGATGAGCGTGGATTTATGAAAATTTATTCGCAAGCCAATCGATGAAGCATAATCTGTCAGAATCCCTTTCATGGTGGCAGCTTGTTGTGGGCAGGCTGGCATTACTAGAATCATATCATCCGCGTATTGGATCACCGAATATTCTGCTTGACCTGCATAGGGGAAGGGCAGCTGGATTCGACCTTGTCCGAAGGCATCGTTAATGGCAGCCTAGAGAAGGTCAACGGCAAGAACAAAGATCAGGGGGAGAGCGGATCACTCTGGCGCACTCTAGTACGACAGTGAAACTGGCGGCCAGGAACCCCGTTAAGCAACATAGAGGATCTACCAGAACAAAATATACAATCAATCCAAGACAACCACTTGTCGTTGAAACACATGTGTTTCATGATGTTAAGCATGGGGGCATGCTCGATCGTATTGAAAGCCTTGGTGAAATCCAACTTAAGAAGATTAATCTCTCACTTCGAGGCTTGACATTGATGAATGTACTAGAAGGCCCAGGCAAGACAGTCTTGGATCGTGCGTCCTTTGATGAAACCGTATTGGTTTCTATGGACTACTTGAAGGATGACGCGCTGTAAATGATTGTCAAGAAGCTTGGTAATCAGCTTTAGACAGCAGTTGAGGAGTGTGATCGGCCTATAATCATTCACCGTCTCAGGGGAGTTTGTTTTTGGAATTAGAGTAATCAGACCATCATTTATGCTTGTGAGGTCAAGACTGCCTTCGTGAAATTGGTCACACAGTGTATAGAAATCATGTTTGATCAGAGGCCAACACGCTTTTAGAAACGCGCCACTAAATCCGTCCAGACTAGGGGCACAGTCACAAGGCATATCTTTAATCACCTCGTCAATTTTAGCATGTGTGAATGGATCAGTCGGGTGGTCCAGGTTTGCATGATGCTGAATGATATCAGGGAGATTAAACCTCATTTCAGTCGGTCGAGCGGTACCCAGGCGGTCAGTATAAGTTTGAAAGAGTAGAGCCTCTTTCCCAGCATGATCATCTACAGTTTCTCCCACGTCATTTCTGAACCTAGCAATGTTGTTTTGTCGGAACCGCTCGGTGGCAACAACTTGGAAGAACTTTGTATTTTCGTCTCCGAATTTGATCCAACGGATGGTACAACATTTCTTCCAATACAGGTTTTGATAATTGAGAAGGCGCAATAGATGTTTCTTAAGTATGTTGTGGAAATTCATCTCAGGTATTGTCAAAACTCTACTGTTTTCAAGCTCATCTAATTGCGCCAGGGTCTCATTACAGTTGGCGATGGCTACCGAGAGGCGAGAGATGTTTTTACTCCAATTTTTTAGGGCATATCGAAGCGCTTTGAACTTACGACAAAGGACAGCCGCAGCATTAGGAGATCTAATAGGTCTGTTCCAAACCTCGTGAACTATGTCATTGAAGCCAGGGTGCAAAATCCAGTAGGTTTTGAATCTAAAAAATTTGACGCAGGGTATAGTGGTCTGGATGGAAACCAGACAAGGCACATGATCAGAGACAGGCTTACCGAGGGGTTTAACCATGGTGTTAGGGTAAGCATTAGTCCAATGGAGAGAAGTAAAGAACCAATCTAACTGTTCCAGAAGTGGGTCTTGCTGCATGTTGCTCCAGGTATACGATCGGCCTTTTATGGGCAGTTCAATTAAGCTCAGCTTGCGGATTATATCATTAAAAGTGCACATGTCATGAGGGCAGCCCCCATGCTTGTTACGGTTGTCAGGTGCTCTGATATACTTGAAATCACTGAGTAGAAGCCAGTCTTGCATGGGGGGGGGGGATAACAAGATCATAAAGCCAGTTTGTAAACGTCAAACGAGCATCACCTGAGCATGGCCCCTAAATGTTGACTAGAGACCATGATTGAGCTGATAAAGTTCTCGTGAAACTAATAACCAGAGCAAAGTTAGATGAGAATATGACATTACCAGAGAAAGCAGAGCTTTTCCATATAGTAACTAAACCCCCCGAGGCCCCTTGAGAGGGGACAAAAGCAAATTTATCGAATTTCCTGGGACAACAAGACTTAATAAGCGCTAAATCAAAAGTGGTCTTTTTAGTCTCCTGTAGACAAATAACCGAACAACCACAAATAACCGAGGAATGGTGATGTTAGGATGATCATGTGCAAGAAAGTGATGGTGTTGCATGGCTGCATGGTCTAGGTAAACCTTGCTCAGAGGGTAATCATGATGGTGTATCTCAACATTGAATTGAGCCACCAAACGAGTAGCAAAAATCCCACCATGTATTTTACCCTGGGATTTATTAAGATGGAGGCGACGAGCCACAATAGCTCCCAAGCTACAAGTGTTGTCGCCCTCTAATGCACGACATAAAATAGCAAGGTCTAGTGAACTGAGCGCACCCACCTTCTCTCTAGCAAGCAAGCATTTGGAAATGAAAAGGACAAAGTAACGAACAACAGGAAAATGCAAGCCAGCGACAGTGGTAGCTGACACCCCTCTCTCATCTCCCACTGTCAAAGTGCGATAAAAATCCTTGAACCCAGCCGGTCTAGGCTCAGCTAAACTCCCATCAGAAGGGATCATGCATATGTCACAAAATTCAGTAAGTGGTATTTGATGATTTTCAGCATATAAATCGAAGCTCACTTCAGGAGGATTATTTCTAGGCAAGAAAGTAAAGCTTTGGACAAAGATGTTTGTGAGGATTTTATGCTGGTCACACTCATCAGGGATGAAGTCGGTGAGGCCGGCATTAGCAATATATTGCATGAAATTGAAGGATTCCAACCTCTTCCAGGAACGGGGTGTGCGGCCATTCACACGTTCGTGCTTCCGCCAACCTCGAGGATGGAGATCACTATCAGATGACTCCCCAATAACACCCTTGGCGTTCTTCTTAGAGCCAAACTTCCTAAAGATATTCATGTCCGCGTACAATTTTCCTATGAACAAAAATCTGAATTTTAGTCCACAAAATTTTCTCAACAAAATTGATAACAACTACTCATAGGGACACATAGAGGCCATATCAAGCATTCAAACTACTTAGAACACTAAGAATTCAACATGCAAGCTCATCTACAGCAGCACCAAGAGTAGCTAATTATTCAAAATATAAACCACTAAAAGAAAAACTAATTGGACAAACGGTGGAGTCACATACCAAGCAACAATTCCCCGAAACAGTTTCGGAAACGAAGCTTCGAGCAAAGAGATCGAAATCCGCAGGTTTGAGGGCAAGAACATGGGAGAGAGAGCAATGGAGATATTTTTCTGGAGGTAAGTGATGATGTGGGATGAAGAGGTAAGCGAGGGGGCCCATGTGGGGACCACAACCCACAGGGCGCGCCTAGGGGTCCTGGCGCGCCCAGGTGGGTTGTGCCCACCTGCTGCACCTCCCTCTGGTATTATTTGCACCAAAATTTCAGAAAAAAATCATATAAACCTTTCAGAGCATTCCGAGAAACTTTTATTTTGGGGTCATTTTTTATTGCATGAGAAATTCAGAAAACAGACAAAACATGGCATTTTATTTTATTTAACTAATAAAAATAGAAAAAAGAGTAAGGACAGAAGGTAGTGCTTACTAAATTCATCAACTTCATACCGCTCAAAAATGATTCATTAATAAGGTTGATCAGGTCTTATTAACAATCACTTTCGATTAGCATGAATCCGAAGAACTTTCGTAAATCACTAAGTTACCTCAATGGGGATATGAATGTCCCCAACAATAAGCATTTCATATTTCTTTTTGACAGTAGGTAGAGGTATTTGAAAACTTCCAACAGTGATTGTCGGAGATTTTTCAATAACATTAATACCGTTCACTTGGAATTGTTTATTCGGAAAGTGCACTGTATGCTAATTACCATTAATATGAAAAGTGACCTTGCTTTTATTGCAATCAATAACAGCCCCTGCAGTGTTCAAGAAGGGTCTACCAAGGATAATCGACATGTTGTCGTCATCGGGCATCTCAAGTATAACAAAGTCGGTCAAAATAGTAACATTAGCAACAACAATGGGCACATCCTCACAGATACCGATATGTATGGAAGTTGATTTGTCAGCCATTTGCAAAGATATTTCAGTAGGTGTAAGTTTATTCAAGTCAAGTCTTTTATATAAAGAGAAAGGCATAACACTAACGCCAACTCCTAGATCACACAAAGCAGTTTTCACATAATTCTTTTTGATGGAGCAAGGTATAGTTGGTATTCCCGGATCTCCAAGTTTTTTAGGTACTCCATCTTTAAAAGTATAATTAGCAAGCATAGTGGAGATTTCAGCTTCCGGTATCTTTCTCTTATTAGTGATGATGTCTTTCATATACTTTGCATAAGGAGGCATTTTCAAGATATCAGTCAAGCGAGTACGCAAAAAGACTGGCCTCAGCATTTCTGCAAAGCGTTCAAATTCTTCATCATCATTCTTTTTAGTTGACTTGGGTGGAAAAGGCATAGGTTTTTGAACCCACAGTTCTCTTTCTTTACCGTGTTTTCTAGCAATGAAGTCTCTTTTATCATACTTTTTATTCTTAGGTTGTGGGTTATCAAGATCAACAGGTGGTTCTATCTCAACATCATTATCTGGTTCTTTTTCATTATTTGGTTGAGCATCTTCATGAACATCAACATTATATTTTTCATTATCATTAGATGGATGTTCATTACCAGATTGAGTTTCAGCATTAGAGATAGAAATTTTGTTTTCATTATCAGGAGTTTTTTCTATTTTAGGTTCACTAGAAGCATGCAAAGTCCTATCATTTTTCTTCTTCATTTTCTTTTTAGAAGGACTAGGTGCACTAGTGTTATTTCTTTGTGAATCTTATTCAATTATTTTTGGGTGTCCCTCAGGATAAAGTGGTTCCTGTGTCATTTTACCTCCTCTAGTTGCAACTCTAACAGCAAAATCATGCATATTATTATTCATTTCATCAAGCAATTCTCTTTGTGATTTAGCAACTTGTTCTAACTGGGTTTGTACCATAGAAGCATGTTTTCCAACACCTCTAACATCATTTGAAATTCTAAATAACAAGTCACTCAAGCGAGTAATCATATCAGAATTATATTTCAATTGATTCATAACATTTGCATTGAAGTGATCTTGTTTTCTAATGTAGTTTTCAAACTCATAAAGGCATTGACTAGGGTGCATATTGTGAGGATTGTCATTATCATTGTATTTCATTAGAGAATTTACCTCTACCACCTTAGGCAGTGGTGGTGTATTAAGCCCATGTATTTATTCAATAGGAGGTAAATTTTTAATATCCTCAGCTTTAATACCTTTTTTCCTTCATAGATTTCTTTGCCTCTTGCATATCTTCAGGACTGAGATATAATATACCCCTCTTCTTTGGAGTGGGTTTAGCCGGTGGTACAGGAAGAGTCCAATCATCATAATTTTTCAATATGTTATTCAATAATTCTTCAGCTTGAGCAATAGTTAGTTCCCTGAAAACACAACCAGCACAACTATCTAGGAAGTCCCTAGAAGCATCGGTTAGTCCATTATAGAAGATATCAAGTATTTCATTTTTCTTAAGAGGATGATCAGGCAAAGCATTAAGTAACTGGCAAAGCCTCCCCCAAGCTTGTGGGAGACTGGCTTCTTTAGTTTGCACAAAGTTAAATATTTCCTGTAAGGCAACTTGTTTCTTATGAGCAGGAATTTTTTTTCCAGAGAAGTAATAAATCATATCCTGGGGACTATGCACACAACCAAGAGTAAGAGTATTGTACCAAGCTTTAGCATCACCCTTTAATGAGAAAGGAAATAATTTGATAATAAAGTAATAGCGAGTTTTCTCATCATGACTAAAAAGGGTAGCTATATCATTCAACTTAGTAAGATGTGCCACATCAGTTTCAGTTTCATAACCATGGAAAGGATCAGATTCAACCAAAGTAATTAACTCTGGGTCGACAGAGAATTCATAATCCTTGTCATCAATAAAGATAGGTGAAGTAGCAAACTTAGGATTATACTTCATTCTAGCATTTAGAGATTTTTCTTTATACTTGCATAGTAATTTCTCTAGATCATCTCTATCCTTACAAGCAAGAATACCTCTAGTTGTCTCCTCATTCTTAACATCACCTTCCGGTACCTTAGGCAATTCATATCTAGGAAGGCTAGTTCTAGCAGGTGTTTCAGGAGTTTTAGTTTCAAGCTCATCATCAGATTCAACAACATCATGTTGTATTACTCTAGCAATTTGTTCATCAAGAAATTCACCAAGTGGCATATCATCATTATCAAGCAAGGTACTAGCATCATCATAAGCATCATTCATAGTAGAAGTAGCATCATCAATAACTTGCGACATATTAGAATTGATAGCATGTGGTGGTGTTGCAAGTTTACTTATAACAGAAGGTGAATCTAAAGCAGAACTGGATGGCAGTTCCTTACCTGCCCTCGTCTTTGAGGAAAATACCATAATCTTAGCATCCTTCAGATTCTTAATAGTGATAAATTGATAATAATCCCAAGTGACTCAACAAATATTGCTATGCTCCCCGGCAACAGCGCCAGAAAAAGGTCTTGATAACCCACAAGTATAGGAGATCGCAACAGTTTCGAGGGTAGAGTATTCAACCCAAATTTATAGATTCGACACAAGGGGAGCCAAAGAATATTTAAAGGTATGAGCAGCTGAGTTGTCAATTCAACCACACCTGGAGATTAATTATCTGCAACAAAGTGATCAGTAGCAAAGTAGTTTGATAGTTTTGATAATAGTAAAAGTAGCAACGGTAACAGTAACAGTGATATCAGTATTTTGTAGCAAGTGTAACAGTGATGATAGCAGTAGTAACTTAGCAGAAACAATATAATATAAATTCGTAGGCGTTGGATCGGTGACTTGTTGGATGATATTCATCATGTGACAGTTATAACCTAGGGCGATACGGCACTAGCTCCAGTTCATCGATATAACGTAGGCATGTATTTCGTAAATAGCCATACGTGTTTATGGAAAGAACTTGCATGACATCTTTTGTCCTACCCTCCCGTGGCAGTGGGGTTCATATTGGAAACTAAGGGACATTAAGGCCTCCTTTTAATAGAGAACCAGAACAAAGCATTAACAAATAGTGAATACATGAACTCCTCAAACTACGGTCATCACCGGGAGTGGGCCCGACTATTGTCACTCCAGGGTTGCCGGATCATAACACATAGTAGGTGACTATAACTTGCAAGATCGGATCTAAAACATGGATATAATGATGAATTCATAAATGGTTCAGATCTAAGTTCATGGCATCCGGGCCCAAAGTGACAAGCGTTAAGCATAGCAAAGTCATAGCAACATCAATCTAAGAACATAGTGGATACTAGGGATCAAGCCCTAACAAAACTAACTCGATTACATGATGAATCTCATCCAACTCCTCACCGACCAGCGAGCCTACGAACAAACTACTCACTCCCGGTGGGGAGCATCATGGAATTGGCGATGGAGAAGGGTTGGTGATGATGAAGAATGAAGATCCCCCTCTCCGGAGCCCCAAACGGACTCCAGATATGGCCTCCTAACGAAGAACATGAGGTGACGGTGGCTCCGTCTCGTGGAACGCGGTAATTCTTTATCCTTGATTTTTTCTGGAAATATGTGATTTTATAGCGTCAAAATCAGGGTCTATGGGGCCACAAGGTGGGACAACCCACCTGGGCACGCCAGGAGAGGAGGGCGCGCTCTGGTGGGTTGTGCCCACCCAGGGGCCCCTCTCCGGTGGGTATTGGCTCCGGAAATTCTCTTTTATTCCAATAAAATTCCTCGCAAAGTTTTGTTTCATTCCGAGAAATTTTATTTCTGCACGAAAACAACACCATGGTAGTTCTGCAGAAAACAATGTCAGCCCGGGGTTAGTTTCATTCAAATCATGCAAATTAGAGTCCAAAACAAGAGGAAAAGCGTGAGGAAATGTAGATACGTTGGAGACGTATCACGACCCATCCGTGCCCTCGCCAGAGCCCCCAACCACTGTCGTGCCCTTGCCCGAGCCAGCTGTAGTCGAGCCACCGGCCTGGCTCGATGCTGGCTCGACCCCACCGCAGCCTCAGGCTAGCCCGACGCCCTGGCTTGACTCCACCTTAGCCCCGCCGACGCCATCGGCAACCCAGACATGAGTCCAACTCCACACATACATCAAATTAGCAACCCAAAAGTGGCTCGCATCATACCCAGGTTCACATACATGAGTCTGACTCTACACATACATCATATTAGCAACCCAAAAGTGGCTCACATCATAGCCAGGTTCACATACATGAGTCCAGGTCCGCACAACATGACATGAGCAGCAACAAAAGTGACTTTAAGTGCAAGAAATTAGATGGAGTTCACAAGCTGAGCCTTCTTTTGCTTCTTGTGCCCATTGCAGGGCTAGTTGGGTAAGCTTTTTTGCTTCTAGTGCCCATTGTAGGGCTGTCAAATGGCACCATCAGATTGTTTTGATCCTTTTTAGCAAGCTCCATCTTCCTCGTGGCCCTTAAAATAACAACATGGTTGTCAAATTATTGTAGTGCATGTATGATAGCAATACATATGGATATATTTGATACATGTATGGCAGCAAACAAAAATATTAACTATTCATAATATGTGATATTAAAATTCAGAAACAGTCTACTAGTATCACATGGTGACCAGCTCTCCAGGCCCCCGTGCCACTCCCTCCCCGGGGCGACACGGGCGGCGACCTCCCCCCCCCCTCACAGCCTCCCCTCTCCAGACTCCTTCCCTCCCTCACCATCGCCGGTGGCCTCCGGTAGGCAAAGCCTGTGCGGAGCCGGCGGCAGCGGGGCACTCTCTGGTTTCTGTCACTCGGGAATGGGGATCTCGCGTGCGGTATGCGGCTGTCCGGCGCTCGGTTTCAGGGTGGCAACCTCGCGCGTGATGGAGGTGGTCTTCGGCATGTGGCGTGGTGGCTGGTCACGATGGTGGGAGCGCTGTCGTAGTCATTGGCTCTCGTGCGGTCCTGATCTGGGACATCGCGGGCTGCGTCTGGCGTGGACAGGCGGCCGGCGTTCAGCGCTTGGCGTCGGCTGTGGGCGGAGATTGGGGCACCGGGGCGGCGGCCTTGGTCCGGGCTCTGGCCGTGGCTTGGGCATGGACGGCACGCGTGTGCGAGGTGGCTCACGGCTCTGGATGTGTGCGTGGGGTGCAGATCCTTGGTCTGGAGCGGCGGTGGCTGCGCGTGATGGGCACGGTGACTACCAGGGTGCGATGGGCGTGGCATCTCTGGAGATCGAGGTGTGCTGCGGTGTAGGGCCTGCTCGTCTACCCTGCTGCTTTGCTGGAGCTGCTTCGATTTGGATCTGGCCGTGTGGGTTGTTGATCTTGGTGCTGCTCCTTGCATTGCACTGGTTGCTGCGGTGGTGGTGGTCATGATGGTACTGCGGTGGTGGACGGCGGTGGATCATGGGATCCCGTGGCCAGGGTGAGGTCGTCCTCAGCAGGGGTGGTGATTGGTGGGTGGTGGTCGGTGGGGGTGGTGGTCTCCGGGAGAAATCTTTGTGCCTGTCTTTTCGGAGCCGGCGACGATGGCGCCCGCGGGTGCCGTGATCTTTCTTGGAAGCATCATCATGGAGGTGCGCTTCTCCCCACGGCTTTGGCTCCGGAGGGAAACCTTAGATCCGCTGGATCGGGCGATGGAGGCATCTTCGCGTCTTTCTCCTCCTTGGGGGCTGATACGTCTCCGTCGTATCTATAATTTTTGATTGTTCCATGCCAATATTCTTCAACTTTCATATACTTTTGGCAACTTTTTATACTATTTTTGGGACTAACATATTGATCCAGTGCCCAGTGCTAGTTCCTGTTTGTTGCATGTTTTATGTTTCGCAGAAACCCAATATCAAACGGAATCCAAACGGGATAAAAAAGGAGGGAGAATTATTTTGGAATATTTGGGATTTTCCGGAGGAAGAATCAACACGAAATGGTGCCCGAGGTGGCCACGAGACAGGGGGCGCCCCCCCGGGCATGCCTGGCACCCTCGTGGGCCACCCGTAAGGCGGTTGACGCTCTTCTTTTGCCGCAAGAAAGTTAATTTTATGAGAAAAATCTGGGCAAAAGATTCACCCCAATCGGAGTTACGGATCTCCGGATATAAAAGAAACGGTGAAGGGGAAGGATCTGAGAACGCAGAAACAGAGAGATAGATCCAATCTCGGAGGAGCTCTCACCCCTCCCACGCCATGGGAGCCAAGGACCAGAGGGGGAACCCTTCTCCCATCTAGGGAGGAGGTTAAGGAAGAATAAGAAGAAGGGGGGTCTCTCCCCCTTGCTTCTGGTGTCGCCGGAACGCTGCCGAGGGTCATCATCATCACCTCGACCTTCACCAACACCTCCGCCATCTTCACCAACATCTCCATCACCTTCCCCCCTCTATCTACAGCGGTCCACTCTCCCACAACCCGTTGTACCCTCTACTTGAACATGGTGTTTTATGCTTCATATTATTATCCAATGATGCGTTGCCATCCTATGATGTCTGAGTATATTTTCATTGTCATATTGGTGGTTGATGAATTGCTATGATTGATTTAATTTGCTTGTGGTGATGTTCCTGTACTTTGGTGCCCATCATATGAGTGCGCGCGTGGATCACACCATAGGGTTAGTTCTAAGTTGATAGGACTATGTATTGGAGGTCTAGAGTGACAGAAGCTTCAACCTAGCATAGAAATTGATGCATACGGGATTGAAGGGGGACCATTATATCTTAATGCTATGGTTGGGTTTTACCTTAATGAACATTAGTAGTTGCGGATGCTTGCTAATAGTTCCAATCATAAGTGCATAGAATTCCAAGTCAGGGATGACATGCTAGTAGTGGCCTCTCCCACATAAAACTTGCTATCGGTCTAGTAAAGTAGTCAATTGCTTAGGGACAATTTCACAACTCCTACCACCACTTTTCCACACTCGTTATATTTACTTTATTGCTTCTTTATCTAAATAGCCCCTACTTCTTATTTACGCGTTCTTTACTTTCTTGCAAACCTATCCAACAACACCTACAAAGTACTTCTAGTTTCATACTTGTTTTAGGTAAAGCGAACGTCAAGCGTGCGTAGAGTCGTATCAGTGACCGATAGGACTTGAGAGAGTATTTGTTCTACCTTTAGCTCCTCGTTGGGTTTGACACTCTTACTTATTGAAAGAGGCTACAACTATCCCGTATACTTGCGGGTCATCAAGACCTTTTTCTGGCGCCGTTGCCGGGGAGTCATAGCGTGGGGTGAATATTCTCGTGTGAGCTTGTTTGCTTTATCACTAAGTAATTTTTGTTTGCTGTTCTAAGTTGTTCTCTATCTTTAGTTATGGATATGGAACACGAAATACCAAAAAATTAGGTGTAGATGCTACTCATGGAGATGGGGAACCTCCTAAAACCCTCGATGCTCGTTATGTGAAAGAAATTATGTACTACTTTAATAATCCTGAGAAAACCCCATTCAACTTTGTTATGGGAGACACATTGGATCAACGTGAATACTTTAGGGATTATCGCTTGACACAAAAAGGGAAATTATTGTGGGATCAAATTTCTATGTTGCGTTGGTATGCTCGTCAACTATGCGTGATACATGATTATACTTGTTACTCTAGGATGAAGGCTCCACACCTTCCCTTTTCATGCAAATTCAATGATAATGAAACCTTAGCTTCTTATGCTAATGGTAGATATGATTACTATGATGTGGAACAAATAGAAGAATTTGTTGCTTTTATGGGTGCTTATGAGATTGAATCTATGTTTAAAGCATTTGACGATTTTGATGATTCAGTTTATAGACTAGAAAATTTTGCTATACTTAGATATTGCTATGAAAATTATGAATACAATTACAATATTAATGCATTTATTGAGAAAGTCTCCGCTGTCCAAGAAGAGACTAATATTTTGAAGGAAGCTATGGAAGAAGAAATTGATGAAACTGTGAGCTCATTGGATGAAAAAGATGATGAGGAGAGCGAAGAACAAAAGGAGGAAGAGCAGATTGATCACCCATGCCCACCTTCTAATGAGAGTAACTCTTCAACTCATACATTGTTTAATTCCCCTTTGTGCTTAACGAAGGATGATTGCTATGATGGTTGTTATGATCCCGTTGATTCTCTTGAAATATCCCTTTTTGATGCTGCTTGTGGCCAAGATGCCAATACGAATTATGCTTATGGAGATGAACTTGCTATAGTTCCTTATGTTAAAAATGAAATTGTTGCTATTGCACCCACGCATGATAGTCCTATTATCTTTTTGAATTCTTCCGACTACACTATATCGGAGAAGTTTGTGCTTATTAAGGATTATATTGATGGGTTGCCTTTTACTATAGCACATGATGATTTTGATGAATGTAATATGCATGTGCTTGCTGCTCCTACTTGCAATTATTATGAGAGAGGAACTATATCTCCACCTCTCTATGTTTCCAATACGATAAAATTGCATGAAACTGCTTATACTATGCATTGGCCTTTACTATGTGTGCATGAATTGTTCTTTTATGACATGCCGATGCATAGGAAGAGAGTTAGACTTCGTCATTGCTTGATATATGTTACTTTGTGCTCACTACTAAACTACAAATCATTGTTAATTAAAATTGGCTTTGATATACCTTGGGATCCGGGTGGATCCATTACTTGAGCACCATATGCCTAGCTTGATGGCTTTAAAGAAAGCGCTGCCAGGGAGACAATCCGGAAGTTTTAGAGAGTCACTTATTTCTGTTGAGTGCTTTTATATAGTTTAAAAACAAAAAAAATAAAGAGGGGAACCTAAAACTTTTCAAAAAGGAAAGTGAAAGTGAGAAAGACAAGCATTGTTGAAGTGGGAGCTAGCCTTGAACTTTGTTCATGCTCACGGAAACTTTGTAAATCTTGATTACATAAACTTCTCAATAAAAATAATTATCCCCTTGTACAATTCCATTGTATTATAAAAATAATGTGCCAAGGTTTGCCTTCAGGATGTTTACAATGCTTGTTGGTTTGTACGGTGCAGGACAGAAACTTTGGCTGTAGTGCGCGATTTTACATTTTTAACTGGAATGTCAAATGGTTCTGATTCCGTTTGCAATGTCTTTCTGTACAAATTTTTTATTTCTCCTAATTTTGGTAGAATTTGTGGGGTACCAGAAGTATGGTGGATGTTCAGATTGCTATAGACTGTTCTGTTTTTGACAGATTCTGTTTTTGATGCATAGTTTGCTTGTTTTGATGAATCTATCAATTTATATTAGTGGATTAAGCCATGAAAAAGTTATATTACATTAGATAAAATGCAAAAACAAAATATGAATTAGTTTGCAACAGTACTTATAGTGGTGATTTGCTTTATTATACTAACGGATCTTACCGAGTTTTCTGTTAAAGTTTTGTGTGGATGAAGTGTCTAATCGAGGAGGTCTCGATATGAGGAAAAGAAAGAGAGGCAAGAGCTCAAGCTTGGGGATGCCCGAGGCACCCCAAGTAAATATTCAAGGATACTCAAGCGTCTAAGCTTGGGGATGCCCCGGAAGGCATCCCCTCTTTCTTCAACACGTATCGATATGTTTTCGTATTCGTTTCGTTCATGCGATATGTGCAAGTCTTGGAGCGTCTTTTGCATTTAGTTTTCACTTTTCTTTTATGCACCATGCTGGTATGAGATAGTCCTTGGTTGATTTATAGAATGCTCTTTTACTTCACTTATATTTGTTAGAGCGTGGGCATATCTTTTGTAGAAAGAATTAAACTCTCTTGCTTCACTTATATCAATTTAGAGAGATGACAGGAATTGGTCGATCACATGGTTAGTCATAAAATCCTACATAAACTTGTGGATCACTGAATATGATATGTTTGATTCCTTGCAATAGTTTTGCGATATAGAGGTGATAATATGTGGGAGGTACTAGTAGATGCTTGTGTTTAGTAAGGATGTTGGTGTTAAGGTTTGTGATTCCCGAAGCATGCACGTATGTGAAGGAAATATGCCCTAGAGGCAATAATAAAGTTATTATTTATTTCCTTATTTCATGATAAATGTTTATTATTCATGCTAGAATTGTATTAACCGGAAACTTGATACATGTGTGAATACATAGACAAAAAAAGTGTCACTAGTATGCCTCTACTTGACTAGCTCGTTGAATCAAAGATGGTTAAGTTTCCTAGCCATAGACATGAGTTGTCATTTGATTAACGGGATCACATCATTAGAAGAATGATGTGATTGACTTGACCCATTCCGTTAGCTTAAGCACTTGATCGTTTAGTATGTTGCTATTGCTTTCTTCATGACTTATACATGTTCCTATAACTATGAGATTATGCAACTCCCGTTTACCGGAGGAACACTTTGTGTGCTACCAAACGTCACAATGTAACTGGGTGATTATAAAGGAGCTCTATAGGTGTCTCCAAAGGTACATGCTGAGTTGGCGTATTTTGAGATTAGGTTTTGTCACTCCGATTGTCGGAGAGATATCTCTGGACCCTCTCGGTAATGCACATCACTATAAGCCTTGCAAGCAATGTAACTAATGAGTTAGTTACGGAATAATGCATTACATGACGAGTAAAGAGACTTTCTGGTAACGAGACTAAACTAGGTATTGCGATATTGTTGATCGAATCTCGGGCAAGTAACATACCGATGACAAAGGAAACAACGTATATTGTTATGCGGTTTGACCGATAAAGATCTTCGTAGAATATGTAGGAGCCAATATGAGCATCCAAGTTCCGCTATTGGTTATTAACCGGAAATGTGTCTTTGTCATGTCTACATAGTTCTCGAACCCGTAGGGTCCGCACGCTTAAGGTTTCGATGACAGTTATATTATGAGTTTATGAGTTTTGATGTACCGAAGGAGTTCGGAGTCCCGGATGAGATCGGAGACATGACGAGGAGTCTCGAAATGGTTGAGACGTAAAGATCGATATATTGGACGACTATATTCGGACATCGGAAAGGTTCCGAATGATTCAGGTATTTTTCGGAGTACCGGAGAGTTACAGGAATTCGCCGGGGAGAAGTGTTGGGCCTTATTGGGCCATACGGGAAAGAGAGAGGGTCTGCCTAGGGCAGGCCGTGCGCCCCCCAAGGCCTAGTCCAAATTGGACTA
The DNA here is from genome assembly GCA_963921465.1 of Triticum timopheevii. NCBI lineage: Eukaryota > Viridiplantae > Streptophyta > Magnoliopsida > Poales > Poaceae > Triticum > Triticum timopheevii. Next base: position 243,951,942 of record OY997262.1, on the reverse strand, counting down.
GGGGGAGGGGCTGCGCCCCCTCCTTCCTTCCCTTCTCTCTTCCCCTTCCTTCTCTCCTACTCCTACTAGGAAAGGAGGAGTCCTACTCCCGGTGGGAGTAGGACTCCCCCTTGGCGCGCCCTCCTCCTTGGCCGGCCGCCTCCTCCCTAGCTCCTTTATATACGGGGGCAGGAGGCACCCCATAGACAACAACAATTGATCTCTTGATCTCTTAGCCGTGTGTGGTGCCCCCCCTCCACCATAGTCCTCGATAATATTGTAGCGGTGCTTAGGCGAAGCCCTGCGACGGTAGAACATCAAGATCGTCACTACACCGTCGTGCTGACGGAACTCTTCCCCGACATTCTGCTGGATCGGAGTCCGGGGATCGTCATCGAGCTGAACGTGTGCTAGAACTCGGAGGTGCCGTAGTTTCGGTGCTTGATCGGTCGGGCCGTGAAGACGTACGACTACATCAACCGCGTTGTTCTAACGCTTCCACTTTCGGTCTACGAGGGTACGTGGACAACACTCTCCCCTCTCGTTGCTATGCATCACCATGATCTTGCGTGTGCGTAGGATTTTTTTTGAAATTACTTCGTTCCCCAACAGTGGCATCCGAGCAAGGTTTTATGCGTAGATGTTATATGCATGAGTAGAACACAAGTGAGTTGTGGGCGATACAAGTCATACTGCTTACCAGCATGTCATACTTTGGTTCAGCGGTATTGTGAGATGAAGCGGCCCGGACCGACATTACGCGTACGCTTACGTGAGATTGGTTTCACCGTTACGAGCACCCGTTGCTTAAAGGTGACCGGCGAGTGTCTGTCTCTCTCACTTTAGTTGAACTGAGTGTGGCTACGCCCGGTCCTTGCGAAGTTAAAACATCACTAACTTGACGAACTATCGTTGTGGTTTTGATGCGTAGGTAAGAACGGTTCTTGCTCAGCCCGTAGCAGCCACGTAAAATTTGCAACAACAAAGTAGAGGACATCTAACTTGTTTTTGCAGGGCATGTTGTGATGTGATATGGTCAAGACGTGATGCTATATTTTATTGTATGAGATGATCATGTTTTGTAACCGAGTTATCGGCAACTGGCAGGAGCCATATGGTTGTCGCTTTATTGTATGAAATGCAAACGCCCTGTAATTGCTTTACTTTATCACTAAGCGGTAGCGATAGTCGTAGAAGAAATAGATGGCGTAACGACAACGATGCTAAAATGGAGATCAAGGTGTCATGCCGGTGACGATGGTGATCACGACGGTGCTTCGGAGATGGAGATCACAAGCACAAGATGATGATGGGCATATCATATCACTTATATTGATTGCATGTGATGTTTATCCTTTATGCATCTTATCTTGCTTTGATTGACGGTAGCATTTTAAGATGATCTCTCACTAATTATCAAGAAGTGTTCTCCCTGGGTATGCACCGTTGCGAAAGTTCTTCGTGCTGAGACACCACATGATGATCGGGTGTGATAGGCTCTACGTTCAAATACAACGGGTGCAAAATAGTTGCACACGCGGAATACTCAGGTTAAACTTGACGAGCCTAGCATATACAGATATGGCCTCGGAACACGGAGACCGAAAGGTCGAACGTGAATCATATAGTAGATATGATCAACATAGTGATGTTCACCATTGAAAACTACTCCATCTCACGTGATGATCGGACATGGTTTAGTTGATTTGGATCACGTGATCACTTAGATGACTAGAGAGATGTCTGTATAAGTGAGAGTTCTTTAGTAATATGATTAATTGAACTTTAATTTATCATGAACTTAGTCCTGATAGTATTTTGCAAATTATGTTGTAGATCAATAGCTTGCATTGTTGCTTTCATATGTTTATTTTGATATGTTCCTAGAGAAAACTGTGTTGAAAGATGTTAGTAGCAATGATGCGGATTGGATCCGTGATCTGAGGATTGTCCTCATTGCTGCACAGAAGAATTATGTCCTTGATGCACCGCTAGGTGACAGACCTATTGCAGGAGCAGATGCAGACGTTATGAACGTTTGGCTAGCTCAGTATGATGACTACTTGATAGTTTAGTGCACCATGCTTAACGGCTTAGAATCGGGACTTCAAAGACGTTTTGAACGTCATGGACCATAGGAGATGTTCCAGGAGTTGAAGTTAATATTTCAAGCAAATACTCGAGTTGAGAGATATGAAGTCTCCAACAAGTTCTGTAGCTAAAAGATGGAGGAGAATAGCTCAACAATGAGCATGTGCTCAGATTGTCTGGGTACTACAATCGCTTGAATCAAGTGGGAGTTAATCTTCCAGATAAGATAGTGATTGAAAAAGTTCTCTAGTCACCATCACCAAGTTACTGGAACTTCGTGATGAACTATAGTATGCAAGGGATGACGAAAACGATTCCCGAGCTCTTCGTGATGTTGAAATCAACGAAGGTAGAAATCGAGAAAGAGCATCAAGTGTTGATGATTGACAAGACCACTAGTTTCAAGAAAAGGGCAAAGGGAAAGAAAGGGAACCTTCAAGTAGAATGGCAAGCAAGTTTTCACTCCCGCGAAGAAACCCAAAGCTGGACCAAAGCCTGAAACTAAGTGCTTCTACTGCAAAGGAAATGGTCACTGGAAGCGGAGATACCCTGAATATTTGGTGGATAAGAAGGATGGCAAAGTGAACAAGGGTATATTTGATATACTGGTTATTGATGTGTGCCTTACTAGTGTTTATAGTAGCCCCTGAGTATTTGATACTTGTTCAGTTGCTAAGATTAGTAACTCGAAATAGGAGTTACAGAATAAACAGATACTAGTTGAGGGGAAGTGACGATGAGTGTTGGAAGTAGTTCCAAGATTGATATGATCATCGTCACACACTCCCTATACTTTTGGGATTAGTGTTAAACCTAAATAAATGTTATTTGGCGTTTGCGTTGAGCATGAATATGGTTTGATCATGTTTATTGCAATACGATTATTCATTTAAAGTCAGAGAATACTTATTGTTCTGCTTACACGAATAAAACCTTCAATGGTCATACACCCAATGAAAATAGTTTGTTGGATCTCGATCGTAGTGATACACATATTCATAATATTGATGCCAAAAGATGCAAAGTTAATAATGATAGTGCAACTTATTTGTGGCACTGCCGTTTGGGTCATATCGATGTAAAGCGCATGAAGAAACTCCATAAAGATGGATTTTTGGAATCACTTGGTTATGAATCGTTTGATGCTTGCGAGCCGTGCCTTTCGGGAAAGATGACTAAAAATCCGTTCTCAGGAACAATGGAACGAGCTACTGACTTGTTGGAAATAATACATACCGATGTATGCGGTCCAATGAGTGTTGATGCTCGTGGCGGGTATCGTGATTTTCTGACCTTCACAGATGATTTGAGCAGATATGAGTATATCTACTTAATGAAACACAAGTCTGAAACATTTGAAAAGTTTAAAGAATTTCAGAGTGAAGTGGAGAATCATATTAACAAGAAAATAAAGTTTCTACGATCTGGTCGTGGAGGAGAATATTTGACTTACGAGTTTGGCCTTCATATAAAACAATGTGGAATAGTTTCACAGCTCACGCCACTTGGAACACCACAACGTTATGGTGTGTCCGAATGTCGTAACCGCACTTTATTGGATATGGTGCGATCTATGATGTATCTTACCCATTTACCACTATCGTTTTGGGGTTATGCATTAGAGACAACTGCATTCACTTTAAATAGGGCACCATCAAAATCCATTGAGATGATGTCTTATGAACTGTGGTTTGGCAAGAAACCAAAGTGGTCGTTTATTAAAGTTTGGGGCTGCGATGCTTATGTGAAAAAAAAATTCAACCTAATAAGCTCGAACCCAAATCGGAAAAATGCGTCTTCATAGAATACCCAAAGGAAATTGTTGGGTACACCTTCTATCACACATCCGAAGGCAAGATATTCGTTGCTGAGACGGATCCTTTCTAGAGAAGAAGTTTCTCTCGAAAGAAGTGAGTGGGAGGAAAGTAGAACTTGATGAGGTAAATGTACCTGCTCCCTTATTGGAAAGTAGTTCATCACAAAAACCGGTTCCTGTGACAACTACACCAATCAGTGAGGAAGCTAATGATATTGATCATGAAACTTCAGATCAAGTTGCTACCGAACCTCGTAGGTCTTCCTGAGTAAGATCCGCACTAGAGTGGTACGGTAATACTATTCTGGAAGTCATGTTACTAGACCATGATAAACCTACGAACTATGAGGAAGCGATGATGAGCCCAGATTCCATGAAATGGTTTGAGACCATGAAATCTGAGATGGGATCCATGTATGAGAACAAAGTGTGGACTTTGATTGATTTTCCCGATGATCGACAAGTCATAGAAAATAAATGGATCTTCAAGAGGAAGACAGACGCTGATAGTAGTGTTACTATCTACAAAGCTCGACTTGTCACAATTTTTTTTTTGACAAGTTCAAGGTGTTGAATACAATGAGATTTTCTCACTTGAATCGATGCTTAAGTCTGTCCGAATCATGTTAGCAATTGTCACATTTTATGAAATCTGGCAAATGGATGTCAAAACTGCATTTCTTAATGGTTTTCTTAAAGAAGAGTTGTATATGATGCAAACAGAAGGTTTTGTCAATCCTAAAGGTGCTAACGAAATGTGCAAGCTCAAGCATCTCAGAGTTGGAATATACGCTTTGATAAGTTGATCAAAGCATATAGTTTTATACGGACTTGCAGTGAAGTCTGTATTTACAATAAAGTGAGTGGGAGCACTACAGCCTTTCTGATAAGTATATGTGAGTGACATATTGTTGATCAGAAATGATGTAGAATTTTTATGGAAAGCATAAAGAAGTGTTTGAAAGGAGTTCTTTAAAAGAAAGACCTCAGTAAAGCTACTTACATATTGAGCATCAAGATCTATTGAGATAGATCAAGACGCTTGATAAGATTTTCAATGAGAACATACCTTGATAAGATTTTGAAGTAGTTCAAAATAGAACAGTCAAAGAAGGAGTTCTTGCCTGTGTTGCAAGGTGTGAAGTTGAGTAAGACTCAAAGCCCGATCACGACAGAACATAGAAAGAGAATGAAAAGTCATTCCCTATGCCTCAGTCATAGGTTCTATAAAGTATGCTATGCTGTGTACCAGACCTATTGTATACCTTGCTCTGTGTTTGGCAAGGGAGTACAATTTTGATCTAGGAGTAGATCACTGGACAGCGGTCAAGAATATCCTTAGTGAGGACTAAGGAAATATTTCTCGATTATGGAGGTGATAAAAGAGCTCGTCATAAAAGTTACATCGATGCAAGCTTTTTACACCGATCCAGATGACTCTAAGTCTCAATCTGGATACATATTGAAAGTGGGAGCAATTAGCTAGAGTAGCTCCGTGCAGAGCATTGTATACATAGAATATTTGCAAAATACATACGGCTCTGAATGTGACAGACCCGTTGACTAAGCTTCTCTCACGAGCAAAACATGATCATACCTTAGTACTCTTTGGGTGTTAATCACATAGCGATGTGAACTAGATTAGTGACTCTAGAAAACCTTTTGGGTGTTAATCACATACAGATGTGAATATTGGTGTTAAATCACATGATGATGTGAACTAGATTATTGACTCTAGTGCAAGTGGGAGACTGAAGAAAATATGCCCTAGAGGCAATAATAAAGTTATTATTTATTTCCTTATTTCATGATAAATGTTTATTATTCATGGTAGAATTGTATTAACCGGAAACTTGATACATGTGTGAATACATAGACAAATAAAGTGTCACTAGTATGCCTCTACTTGACTAGCTCATTGAATCAAAGATGGTTAAGTTTCCTAGCCATAGAGATGAGTTGTCATTTGATTAACGGGATCACATCATTAGAAGAATGATGTGATTGACTTGACCCATTCCGTTAGCTTAAGCACTTGATCGTTTAGCATGTTGCTATTGCTTTCTTCATGACTTATACATGTTCCTATAACTATGAGATTATGCAACTCCCATTTACCGGAGGAACACTTTGTGTGCTACCAAACGTCACAACGTAACTGGGTGATTATAAAGGAGCTCTACAGGTGTCTCCGAAAGTATGCTACCTCTTGAGCACTGCGTTGGATTTCCCCGAAGAGGAGAGGATGATGCAGCAAAGTAGCGTAAGTATTTCCCTCAGTTTTTTAGAACCAAGGTATCAATCCAGTAGGAGACCACGCACAAGTCCCTCGTACCTACACAAATCGATAGCTCCTCGCAACCAACGCGACTAGGGGTTGTCAATCCCTTCACGGTCACGAGAGTGAGATCTGATAGAGATGATAAATAATATTTTTGGTATTTTTGGTATATAGATGCAAAGTGAAAAGTAAAAGGCAAAGTAAAAACAAAGCAAGTAATAAACTAATGGAGATTGATATGATGAGAATAGACCCGGGGGCCATAGGTTTCACTAGTGGCTTCTCTCAAGAGCATAGATATTCTACGGTGGGTGAACAAATTACTGTTGAGCAATTGATAGAATTGAGCATAATTATGAGTATATCTAGGTATGATCATGTCTATAGGCATCACGTGCAAGACAAGTAGATCGAAACGATTCTGCATCTACTACTATTACTCCACTCATCGACCGCTATCCGACATGCATCTAGAGTATTAAGTTAAAAACAGAGTAACGCCTTAAGCAAGATGACATGATATAGAGGGATAAATTCATGCAATATGATAGAAACCCCATCTTGTTATCCTCGATGGCAACAATACAATACGTGCCTTGCTGCCCCTTCTGTCACTGGGAAAGGACACCGCAAGATTGAACCCAAAGCTAAGCACTTCTCCCATTGCAAGAACTACCAATCTAGTTGGCCAAACCAAAAAGATAATTCGAAGAGACTTGCAAAGATAACTCAATCATACATAAAAGAATTCAGAGAAGATTCAAATATTATTCATAGATAAGCTGGATCATAAACCCACAATTCATCGATCTCAACAAACACACCACAAAAATAAGATTACATCGAATAGATCTCCACGAGAGAGGGGGAGAACATTGTATTGAGATCCAAAGAGAGAGAAGAAGCCATCTAGCTACTAGCTATGGACCCGAAGGTCTAAAGTAAACTACTCACACTTCATCGGAGGGGCTATGGTGTTGATGTAGAAGCCCTCCGTGATGGATGCCCCCTTCGGTGGAGCTCCGGAATAGGCCCCAAGATGGGATCCCGTGGATACAGAAGGTTGCGGCGGTGGAATTAGGTTTTTGGCTCCTGTTCTAATCATTTGGGGATACGTAGGTATATATAGGAGGAAGGAGTACGTCGGTGGAGCAACAGGGGGCACTAAAAAAAAGACACACCCGTGACATTTTGGGCCGAACGAATTTTTTTTGTCATACATATGACACTTCTATGACGATAATTGTGACAAAACCCGGTATCATCATAGATGTGGTGGGTCCTACTTCTATGACAAAAAATCATGACAGAAAATGGGCTTTTCATCCTGGGCGGGCCGGAGAAGCAGCTGCATGACATTCTTTGGGTCGTCCATGACGAAAAAAACCGTGGTAGAAGTGAGGGGGAGGAAAATTTCGGGGAGTTGCCGGTTACGGTGGGAGGTCGGGGGCCGAGCGATGCACGTTTCTCTCGTACGTACGCGCATGTGTGCGAGGCATTGGCTCTAACTGAAGCCGAGCGAGGCGTTGGGCTCTAACTGAACCCGAGCGATTGCACTGCAGGCTACGCGTTACTGAACCCGAGCGATCGATCGATGGCTGTTAACTGAACCCGATGGAGCAATTCATTCGCTACTGCTGCTAACTGAAGCCGATCGATGCTGCCTCTGGGATGAACAGTGAGTGTTGAGGGGGGATTTGGATGAACAGTGAGCGGTGGCGTTGCCTCTGGATGAACAGGAACCCATGGTGTGGAGGGCTGGATGAACAGTAGACGGTGGAGGGGTGGCCGTGGAGGGGTGGTTGAACAGGACCCCGTGGTGTGGAGGGCTGGATGAACAGTAGACGATGGAGGGGTGCCCGTGGAGGGGTGGTTGAACAGTAGCCGGTGGAGTAGCGCGCGGTGGAGGCTAAATGAACAGGAGCCCGTGGAGGTTGGAGGAGGTCGACGGTAGCTCGTGGAGGCTGGAGGAGGTCGACGGTGGAGATGAACAATATCCCGTGGAGTCCCATTTTGCGGTACGCCACACCCCTCCCCCCCCCGTTTCGACCGTAGCGCTCCAACACAAGTCCGTTTCGTCCGTTTTGCGGTACGCCACACCCCTCCCGATCAACAGGACCCCCGTTTCTACCATAGGAGGTCCGTTTCGCCCGTTTTGCGGTACGCCACACCCCTCCCGATCAACAGGACCCCCATTTCGACTATAGGAGGTCCGTTTCCTCCGTTTTGCGGTACGCCAGGCCCCTCCCGATCAACAGGACCCTGTTTCGAACGTGGCCGGTCGAACACAAGGCCGTTTCCTCCGTTGTGCGGTACGCCAGGCCTCATTTCCATCGCCTGTTCCATCCAAGCCCTCCCGATGAACATGAACATGACGACGACGCTGTTTCTCCATTCCGACCCAGCCATGTACATATGTGTGATAGGTGTTAGAGACCCTGCCCGTATGTACGTACGTGGCCGTATTTTCTTTCTTGCACCCTCGCTGATGTACGTACGTGTACATGCTACGTGCGCGCCTCTACTACGACACATGCACGCCTCTACATCCACCAGTATATATGTACGTACACGTTCGCGACTAGAATGACAACGCTACATACGCTTCGACCAGGTGGTCCCGACTGTCAGGCACGTCCTTGCGTGCGAAGATGTAGCTGGTGGGTCCCAGCAGTTAGGGGGGTGAATCATTTGTTTTTCGGATGCACTTCCTTGCGTGCGAAGATGTAATTGGTGGGTCCCAGCAGACAGGGGAAACGTTTTTTTCGCTAAATACGGTGGCCCGTCCGGTGGGTCCCCGCTATCAGGTGGAGGAATAATTATTTTGCGCGTAATAAGGAGGCACTTCCTTGCTGCGGTCGTGGACCCAGCTGTCCGATGGAAGCCATTCCTTGACCATGTTGACCACGCCGTGCCGAGAGCACCAGGGCGGTGGACGACAGCGAGGCCTAGGAAGGGGACGACGCAGAGCCGGGGAAGACGCGGCAGTGGATGCCCACGCGTAGAGGAGTATGAGGGTTCACTCGTTCGGATGCGGTGTGAGGCTGCCATCGCCGCAGAATAACAGGGGGTGTGGGTGCGTAGAGGGATGGCCTGGCCAGCGGTGGGAGTAGTAGGGGGCGGTGAGGCCTCCGCCGCATCACAGCCGGCCACGAGCGGCAGGAGCAGGCGGCACGACCGGCGCTGCTTTGGGCGGCTGGAGCAAGAAGACCAGAGGTTGAAGAAGCACTACGGCCGTTGGATGGACATCGTACGGAAACTGGAGCTAGAATCGTTCATATATTGACTAAAGTTGACAAAGGCCTCCGTCCCAGTCAACTTAGTAGGCCCACAAGTCAGCCTCCCACCAAGGTTGGTCCCAGCTAGCAGGGGGTATTCATTTTTTTGTGTGTAATAAGGAGGCACTTTCGGTGGGTCCGAGCAGACAGCGGGGGGGGGGGGGGGACATTTTTTGAGAAATACGGTGGCCCGTCCTGTGGGTCCCAGCAGTCAGGGGAAACGTTTTTTTCGTGAAATACTGGTGACCCATCCGGTGGGTCCCTGCTGTCAGGTGGAGGAATAATTATTTTCCGCGTAATAAGGAGGCACTTCCTTGAGGCTGCCGTGGACCCAACTGTCAGCCTCTCCACGTACAGTACTCTTCCGATGGAAGTCGGTCGTTGACCACATTGACCACGCCGCGCCGAGAGCACCACGGCGGTGAACGACGGCGAGGCCTAGGAAGGGGACGACGGGGAGCCGGGGAAGTTGCTGCAGTGGAAGCCCGTGCGGAGAGGAGTATGAGGGTTCACTGGTTCGACTGCGGTGTGAGGCTGCCGTCACCGCATGGCCTGGCCAGCGGTGGGAATAGTAGGGGGCGGTGAGGCCTCCGCGGCAGCACAGCCGGCCACGGGAGGTAGGAGCATGCGGCACGACTGGCGCTGCTTTGGGCGATTGGAGCAAGAACACCAGATGTTGAAGAAGCACTACGGCCATTGGATGGCCATCGTACGGTCACTGGAGCTAGAATCGTTCATATTGACTAAAGTTGACAAAGGCCCCCGTCCCAGTCAACTTAGTAGGCCCACAAGTCAGCCTCCCACCATGGTGGGTCCCAACTAGCAGGTGGAGTATTCATTTTTTTTGTGCGTAATAAGGAGGCACTTCCGGTGGGTCCGAGCTGATAGTGCGGGGAACGTTTTTTCCGCGAAATACGCTGGCCCATCTGGTGGGTCCCAGCAGTCAGGGGGGAAACTTTTTTTCGCGAAATAAGGTGGCCCGTCCGGTGGGTCCCTGCTGTCAGGTGGAGGAATAATTATTTTGCGCGTAATAAGGAGGCACTTCCTTGCGGCCGCCTGGACCCAGCTGTCAGCCTCTCCATGTACAGTACTCTTTCGATGGAAGACAGTCGTTGACCACGTTGACCACGCCGCACCGAGAGCACCAGGGCGGTGGTCTGGACGACGACGAGGCCTAGGAAGGGGACAATGCGGAGCCGGGGAAGACGCAACAGTGGTATCCCGCATGGAGAGGAGTATGAGGGTTCACTGGTTCGGCTGCGGTGTGAGGCTGCCGTCGCCGCAGAATAACAAGGGGGTGTGGGTGAGTAGAGGGATGGCCTGCCAGCGGTGGGAGTAGTACGGGGCGGTGAGGCCTCCGCGGCATCACAGCCGGCCACGGGAGGCATGAGCACGCGACACGACCGGCGCTGCTTTGGGCGGCTGGAGCAAGAAGACCAAAGGTTAAAGAAGCACTACGACCGTTGGATGGACATTGTACGATCACTGCAACTAGAATCGTTTATATTGACTAAGTTGACAAAGCCCTTGGTACGCGTCAACTTAGTAGGCCCACAGCTCGGACTTGGCAGAGAACATATAGCCCATTTGCGATTTGTAAGAATGTACAGCCCATTTTTCAATTCTAATGGAATTTACTACAGCCCATTTACGGGTTTGTTAAAAGTATAGCCCAACTTCTAGGTAGGACAACGATTAATAATTTCAAAGAACCGCTCAAAACAGAATTCAAAAAAAAAATCCCACATTTTGATGGGATCCGAAATATTTTTATCCGAAATTTCTAGTTAGGTTAAATATAATTTCAAAATAAAGTTGTATCACGTTAAAATCCAACGAAATATTGCGCGCGCAACAAGTAATGAAATTAAAATTTCCAAATTCCAAAAATAATATATTTTTCAAACTAATTATGTGTTTGGTGCATAGTAATTGCCCAGTTATTATAATTACATCCCATTTATTATTTCTTAAAGTCCATTTTCTTATTAAGCCTAATGCATACCTCCTAGGAAACTTTGCAGCCCAGCGAGGCGGATAACGAGTTGACCCGGATATTGTGTACAACTGTCGGCCCAGTTGCATTGCTGATGTTGAAAAAAAAGCCTGTGTAGTACAGTACAACCTAACATGGTTACTCAGCCCACATTCAGGGACGCCGAAAAGGCCCAAACAAGGCTTTTGTACAACTTTTCGAAGTCACTGAGCTCAATTAATAACTTAAGAAAAAAGGTAGATTACAGTGGAACCTAATTAAAAGCTGTCACGAGCAAATAAATAATTCAACGGGTCCCACTTGTGCGTGTGCGTGTGTGTGTGTGTGTGTGTGTGTGAGAGAGAGAGAGAGAGAGACCCATCGGTCGATGCTCGTAAATACATATTTCAGCCATATACATTGCTGATGCTCAGTAAAAACTTATATAGTTAACGCAATCATATAGAACATCATAGCACACTGAACTTGCATACAAAAATTTCACGCAGGCGGCACAATCAGGATGGAAGTAGTGGATCGCTACGGGAAGGGCTATGTTGAAACGAACGAAGTCGTACATAACGGTTCATCATCTTTATAAATGACGGGGAAATATCTTGAATGTTGTGCAAAGAAAACAGACAGACAACACAATAAGTTCTGCTAGCACATTAAGTTGACGTACAGCCCTTTCTACAAAAAGTTCAGGTACAAAATTAGAACAGGTCACAATCAAATGTACTGGCATATCAGTGCTTCAGACCCATAGCTCGGATTTAACTAGTACTATCTGACAAGATTCAGTTGTTACCTCAAATTAGAGCACATCCAGGTAGCCAGCCCTGCCTCTTCTCCCAAAGAAGCAGTGGCCTCCGCCGCGCGATGGAGTAGGCCCTGTGCCATCCATCATTCCGAGCAACATGGGGAAAGTCTAACGTTGACTCATGTAATGGACGTCGTCGACGGACCCTGGCACCAGCGGGGGCGGCAGGACTTCGATTGATGGATTGACCACTTCTTCGACATGCACGAACACTCGATACAGGTACATCCCTAACGTGGTCCGCAGCGGCCTTGGTGGCGACTGATACGTCTCCAACGTATCTATAATTTTTGATTGCTCCATGCTACTTTATCTATTGTTTTGGACTATAATGGGCTTTATTTTCCACTTTTATATTATTTTTGGGACTAACCTATTAACCGGAGGCCCAACCCAAAATTGCTGTTTTTTTGCCTCACTATTTCGAAGAAACAGAATATCAAACGGAGTCCAAACGGAATGAAACCTTCAGGAACGTGATCTTCTCACCGAACGTGATCCAGGAGATTTGGACCCTACTCCAAGAAGCGCCAGAGGCGGTCATGAGGGTGGAGGGCGCCCCCCTGGGCACCCCCCTACCTCGTGGGCCCCCTGACGCTCCACCGACATACTCCTTCCTCCTATATATACCTACGTACCTCCAATAGACCAGAGACGGAGCCAAAAACCTAATTCCACCGCCGTACCTTCCTGTATCCACGAGATCCCATCTTGGGGCCTGTTCCGGAGCTCCGTCAGAGAGGGCATCTACCATGGAGGGCTTCTACATCAACACCATAGCCCCTCCGATGAAGTGTGAGTAGTTTACTTTAGACCTTCGGGTCCATAGCTAGTAGCTAGATGGCTTCTTCTCTCCTTTTGGATCTCAATACAATGTTCTCCCCCTCTCTCGTGGAGATCTATTCGATGTAATCTTTTTTTTGCGGTGTGTTTGTTGAGACCGATGAATTGTGGGTTTATGATCCAGCTTATCTATGAATAGTATTTGAATCTTCTCTGAATTCTTTTATGTATGATTGAGTTATCTTTGCAAGTCTCTTCGAATTATCCGTTTGGTTTGGCCAACTAGATTGGTAGTTCTTGCAATGGGAGAAGTGCATGGCTTTGGGTTCAATCTTGCGGTGTCCTTGCCCAGTGACAGAAAGGGTTGCAAGGCACGTATTGTATTATTGCCATCGAGGATAATAAGATGGGGTATTTATCATATTGCATGAATTTATTCCTCTACATCATGTCATCTTGCTTAAGGCGTTACTCTGTTTTTAACTTAATACTCTAGATGCATGCTGGATAGCGGTCGATGAGTGGAGTAATAGTAGTAGATACATAATCGTTTCGGTCTACTTGTCTTGGACGTGATGCCTATATACATGATCATACCTAGATAACCTCATAACTATGCTCAGTTCTGTCAATTGCTCAACAGTAATTTGTTCACCCACCGTAGAATACTTATGCTCTTGAGAGAAGCCACTAGTGAAACCTATGGCCCCCGGGTCTATTCTCATCATATTAATCTCCATCACTTTATTTATTTGCTTTGCTTTTACTTTCTAGTTTGCATCTTTATACCAAAAATACCAAAAATATTATCTCTATCAGATCTCACTCTCGTAAGTGACCGTGAAGGGATTGACAACCCCTAATCGTGTTGGTCGCGAGTAGCTATCGTTTTGTGCAGGTACGAGGGACTTGCGTGTGACCTCCTACTGGATTGATACCTTGGTTCTCAAAAACTGAGGGAAATACTTACGCTACTGTGTTGCATCATCCTCTCCTCTTCGGGGAAAACCAACGCAAGCTTGAGACGTAGCAGCGATGAATAGTACAACCCCGGTTCCTGCACCAATATCTCAACACCAATCACCTTCGGTGTGGTAGACGGCTTCTTCATCCATGCCATAACCGTCAGAGCCCAACTGTCTGGAGGAACAAACATACTTACGAGCTCACCTCCATGGTCGTTGATAAGCTCGTTCATGGACTCGCTGTTCCAAGCATGTCGAGGCATGCCGTGGAAGGTAAGCTTTGTTAAAAACTCAAGCTCATAGGGCACTGAGCCCCATCCTAGGTGCCACCGATCAAAGCTCACCAGTGCGCCATCGCAGAAAAAACGCCGGGAAGATTCGAACACACGACTGCAGTCGAAAGTTGTTCGGAACCTGACAAAGAAATCAGCCGGTGGCGGACAGACTTCGACGAGCAAGTCACTTATTTGGATGCCGTGCGTACTGCCAAGAGCTTTGACAAGGTCGTCCGGCGAGACGGGAGGCCGATCGCCGTTGATGGTTACCATCAGCACTTTGCCGGCAAACTGGTCGTCAAGCGCCGCCATGCCACTGTTGAGCGATAGCACGCAGCGACCGAAGGCAGGATGGACCTCAGGATCTCTGGCTCGGAGATCCGCGTTGACCGGCGACATGATAGTGCGCTTGAGTACAGGGAGTACAGGAGGGGGATTTGGGGGAACTGGAGTAGGAATCGAGATTCTAGAGGTGGGGAGGGGCGGGAGACTGGGGATGAAAAGGTAGCATGAATTTCGAGCACGCGCCAATATGCTCTCGGCGCGCAAGCGCACGAAAACACTGGTGGCGCCCACATGTCGGCCTAAGAGTCCTTATTTTTTCTTTTTTGGAGAGCCCGGCCTTTTTTTCAGGATCTTTTGAGAGCCCGGCCCGAGAGTCATAATTGACCTGTTTGGCTTTGCGTTACTACTCGGCCCATATTCAACGACACCTCACTGGCCCAAACAAGTGTACATCATCGAAAAGACAGTGAGCTCAAATTATATAACTTGAAAAAAGGAGATATACTCTGAACACTGGAGAATGGTGATGCCCTCATTTATCCCACCAGTAGTTCGAGACAATAAACAGTTCGAAACAACGATATATACAACATTCAAACACTAACTAGTGACTACTACTGACATAAAGAGCAAGACATGATAGTTCATAAGAAGTCTTGCTACACCACCAAAACGTACCCATCTGCAGCTCTCAGACTCTCGTGATCCAGACGAGAATGACATTCTAAACAGAAGCAACTATTACATAGAAAGAGTGACATAGACGAGGATGACCAAATGATAAGGAATATGCATAACGAAAGAAAGAACTACCCATCTAGAACCAGCAGCAAATACAACAAAGTCATTCGAAGAGATGATCCAACACCATCATAATTTGCAGCCCCGCTTCAGCGACCAGTGATCCGGAGACACCAGTACTCCACCCTTTCGATGCAACAGCCCAATTACCTATCAACCTGAAGGCTTGAACCACATCACTGCCTGTCGTAATTGAGACATCCAAGGATCAAAGTTAATCCGGATGCCTTTGTCATTCTCACCTTCTTTAGGCTGCAGGCTGTATCATTGACAATCAGGGGAGTATGCTCCCGAACTCCTAGGGCTTGCCGTGTAGACACAATTTTCCATAGCAAACATAGCCTCTCTGCCATCAAGGTCCTTGCCAATGGTGATCTCCTGGTTAATCGGATAATTGAGTCCGAGAAACAGAGAGTGTGAACCAAGGCTATTTACCCGCCTCCAACTAAAAAATCGTAAAGGCCCCAACAAGCTGGTATCATGCTCATAGACGTAACAGCCACTGTCCGGATACTCACGTATTACACGGTGCTTGTATACAGTGGTTTTTTTTGCAATATAACTTTTCTGGCTCATGTGCCCGAATGATCATCAGTCTTTTGTCGTCGTGTCATCGAGCGAGGAACCAGTTGTGCTTCCCTGTTTTTGGCAAAGGTGGTGTAATTACAAAGGGCAGTAGCTATAGGGACACTGCATCATATCAAAAAGGACAAGCATTGTTAATGTAAGATCAACATTGTTCAGAGTATGAGTAGGATAATGCAAGAAACAACATTGATATGTCCATGTTGGAACTGGGAGGAAAATACAGGGAAATGTATACTGGGTTCGAAAATATAGAAGTGCCATGCATGGTTATACTCATGTTATCTCGCAATTGATTCTTCACAGGAAACTACCATGTCATGCATGTTATGTAATCATGTTCTGCCCTCACAAACAAATTCTTCAAGGTAACTAACATACCATGCATTGTTATATACTCGTGTTCTGTGGGAAAATTTTTTGTGAGGATATTATTCTAGTCATTGATTGCTGAAGGGCGAATATAGGTATGTACACATGGTAAGCATTGCAGGATTTCACTACTTCCAAATATAGAGATCTCCATATGCACATTTACTTCCCTAATGTATGGTTAGATGAAACCAACAGTGTGGTGCATGTTTCTACATCATGAAAATGAGGAAACTAACATGGCCATTGATACACACTCATATTTAGTAGTAGTATATAGATTACTGTAAAATAAGGATAATATCCATATATTCCTAACCGTTTGATTATTTAGGGTACAAATTGGCTGTAATGACATGGTCACAATCGCATGAATTAACTCATTCCAAATATAGCCGATTTACGGCGTCTCTAATATATTGCCATAGTTCTACTCAAATTCTGCTCAAACAGGGATATGCCAATCATCAAAAAAAGTTCAAACTGTGTCATGGCGTCATCATTAACATGAGACGGAAACAACTTACACGCGCCACCCCAGCAATACGTGGTGCCATCTGCTTTGTCGATCGCGTAGATGATGCCATTGTGTTCAATAGCATCATAGAAGTGTGTATCAACTTTGACGATGATCCACTGCAAGCCGAGTTGTCTCCAGCTAAAAAAGGCACCGGCGTAAAGATAGGCGAGTCCGCAGTCAAACAAGGCAATTAGCTTGAAGTCTGCGTAATTCGCATGTCGTGTGGGTACTTGGCAGATTATAATCTTCTGCAAAACAAGGTCCGTCCAACTGACAAAGTAATCTAGATGACTTGGACCGCGATGGTAATACTCTATATAATCCAACGGAGGAAGGATGATCTCATGGGAGGTCTGGAAATTCACGAGCACCAACTTTTTACCGTCTTCTCTGAAGGCAGCCATCTAGTGGGAGTTCATGCCGACCCAGTACATACCTGCTAAGAAGTTTCGGGCGATGGTGATCGGATCGATGTCGAGGGAAATGATGTATGATGACACACTACATACCTGCAAAGAAGTTTCGGCTAATGGAGATCGGATTGAAGTCAAGGGGCGTCATGCACGCCTCCGTATCATGGTGAGCCAATCTCGCAAGACCAGATAGCAGCAAGCAGGGTGTCTTGAAAAGCTTAGGCCTCGCTTCGATGATGGCCGTGTGCATGTCCCTCGAGCATGCAGCCAGCCGCAGGGTGGTCAACATATCCATACACGAACAACAGAGGTCGAGGATGTCACTGGGGAGATTGCTCCAATCGCGACTCATATGGATGCTGCGCGGTTCGCGTTTGGCCATGGTGGAGTTTGGAAGGGGGCTTGATTTACGGGGGAGAAGGATGTCGGTGCTGGAGCGGCTAGCAATGGAATAGTGGTACTGGGGGAGGCGAGTGAGGCGATGGTACACGGGGGCACAGTGAGATGGAGACGGAGACGGAGACGGAGAAGGAGATGGAGATGGAGTGGTGCTATGGGAGCGGAGAGGGAGACGAGGCGAGGCGCCAATGTGCTGTACAACAGCGATGACAGACTGCACAGTGCATAGGGTGAGGCTGACTTTGGTAACCCGAACACGCCGCCTCGCCTAGACTAGTGTCAGGCGCAGGGTGTTGTTACTTCACTATGAGGACCGGATGAATAGTATTTTGACCATCAAGTGTACCATAGTTGTACTACTACTACTACTAGTAGTAGGAACATGAGTACTCCAGTATTGTATAGCGGAAATAGGTGTCCCGTGCTAGCATGCCTGTTCACTTCATCGTTCAGGTATCATCCATATTGCGAGCAAAACCAAATTCTCGTGCATGCCCAATCAACACCCTACCTCGATGCATGCAGTGGTCGTTCTGGTGCATCAAGGACGGCATGCAGATCGTTCCACACTTGAGAAGAGGAAAAATTGAAAGGTAGAACGCGGCAGCAGAGGAAGAGAACGTTGGCTAACGAGGCTGGGAGGGGATCGAGCAGGAAGTTAATGCTCCACGCCTAAAGGTTTTGGGAAAACCTGATTTTCATAAGGTGACTTATACTCACCTAAACGGAGGGAGTATTCCTTAACCAGAGAATGTTGTGTCTCCCACTCACGGGCTCAAAAAAAAGCTACGACACATTTTTTTTCTGTTTGCATAGGTCCCACCTATTAGGAAGGATGGGCACGTACACGAACAGGTACGACTCCTAAGTCTACCCGCATAGCCTTTTCATTTAGTCTACCTAGCCGTCTAATGAACAGCCTGCACGCCACTTCTCCCATTTACTTCTCCATCGGGAACCGATTCGCCTCGGCTTCTTCACCTCCCCTTCGTCTTCATTTGCATCCAAACCCCACTGTGTTCACATTGTTTTAACCTCTTTAAATAATCATCTACTACTTCAGTTAGACTAGCCATCTAATCCTAATTATCCAAACCATAGCCCTCCGTTCCAGCGGTTTCAAATGGCGAAAGAGATCGAGATGCAGGTTTTTAGCGTCCAACATGTCCTCGTCGAAGGCTCGATGCGCATCGTTGCCACCGTCACCGTCCACCCAAGGGTTGTTCGGCAATGGATCAACAATGTATCCAACTCCCTCAAAAAGGTAGAGACGAGGGTCATCGGTCTCGATGCAAAGTACACAGAGCGTGCCCCTGGGAAGATCCAGCATGCCGCCGTCCTTCAGCTGTGCCTCGAAGATGATGTTTTGGTGTACCACATCATAAACTCGCCCTCCATACCAGGTGAGCTTCACGATTTCTTGTCTCGGGAGGACGTATACTTCTGTGGGGCAGCCATCGAAGGGGACAAATAGAAGTTGGAGCCGTACAACCTTGATTTGAAAAGCATCACTGACCTACAAACCAGAATCAAAATTCCTGTAGAAGATTGTGCTAAACAGACACCATCCCTATTCGACGTAGCAAATTTTGTGCTCGGTACAAATCTTCAGAAGGGTGACGAGATGGTGGCATTAAGGTCGTCTGGATGGGAGAATTATCCCTTGACGTACGAGCGGATAAAATATGCTGCCCTCGATGCCCGTGTGAGTTTCGAGATAGCTACAAGGTCCAAAGAGCTTGTTGCGAAGCCGTCTCCCACAGAGAATGAGAACAAGAAGAAGAAGAAGAAGAAGAAGAAGAAGAAGAAGAAGAAGAAGAAGAAGAAGAAGAAGAAGAAGAAGAATACGATGCACCAGCAGGAGGGCATTATGGATGGATGAACTATTTCCTCTCTTGTAAAAAAAATTATTCCCTCTCGGTGTATATTGATATAGATGGACTATTTCGATGGTGTGCATGTCTTTGGAACAGAGTAGTAGCATGGGTCCGCTTGACTATAAGGAACTATTTATCCGCATATATAGCTTTCTCTGCTACTCCTTCCAGTGATCGGTATACAGTGCATGTGTCCGTAGACATGACAGCTTGTCCATGGAAGTTCAACTACGGCGACCATCACGTTTCATCTCGCGATTCCCACGACACCTCTCCAACCCACGGCACCACGCCCCTCAATGTGCGCCTCACCCCTCTCGGCCGCACCGCCCCTCTGCCTTTGTGTGCATGACATGTGGGCCACCTAAAATGTGGCGAGCATCAAGTTTCTACCACAGCCACCCGCGATTCCCACGACGCCGCTCGAATCCATGAAACCACACGTCCCCCGACCTGCAGCTCACCCCTCTTGGCCCCACTGCCCCTCTGCCTTCGGGAGCATTACATGTGGACCAGTCACCTATCGGGTCCACATGTTATTGACTCAAAGGTAGGTGTAGTAAGGCGCTGAAGCTCAGTCCCAACGGCCCTGAGAGGGAAATGTAGCTCCTGCGCCAGGGCTTGTGGTGCTCCCGCAGCATGAACTCATGCCAAAATTGAGATTTGTTTCTTTACTATACATGCACGCAACAATTTAGTGGACGTTGTAATCTCAACATGTGATGGGGAGCTCTAAATTTGAATTTGAAACTTATAAAAAGAAAAGATTCAAAACAAATAAATTGGGAGAGCGGGAGTATATCATAGGATGTGTCCCATACAAAATAAGTCCCCTGGTTTGTCACCGCGAAGATGCAGTTAGAAAGGAGCATAGCGTCTTCCTACTCGTACGGCATCAAATCGGCCGCAGACAGCATGGTCCGCCTTTGACCGCCATGTGCAAGGTTCGTGCTATCTTTTATTCAATCTCACCGTGGTTCCATCGTACCAATTCATGCGGTGGCCCGTTGCATGGTTGATCCCAATGTTGGACAAAGGTTCTACGGGGATGCTGTCACCGTTGTAAATGTTATGCAAATTGATGTTGGTACCCTCCCGTACATATGCAAGCCAATCTCCACTCGCACCGAGCCTAGCCTGTGAAACAGTGGGCAGGTGGAGAATTAGGAAATGGACATGGAAGTAGTCTTTAGAATGCATTTACTACGTGATCAAACTCATCTTACCTGCTCATCGGAGGAAATCCGAGTGCCCCTCGACGTCGGCATCTCAAGGGGCGTCAACTTGCAACTACGGCCACGCCGCGCTGGAGAGACCCCCAAGGAAACATCCTCGTGCGTTCCACGGAACATCAAGATGCATTTGTATGAGTAGTTTATCTTGTGAGAGAAAAGGATGAACGAGGGAAGGCCTCTAGAGATAGAGATGGACACTACTACTACCAATGTGCTGGCCCGTGCGTTGCAATGGATCCAAACTAGTAGAATAATACTTGTTCACGTGCTTGAAATATAAACACTCTAGTTTTGATATACATGTGTCAGCAGACACGACAGCTTGTCCATGGAAGTTGAACCACGACGACCATCACGTTTCTTGTTTCAACCACTGCCACACCCACACACGATTCCCACGACGCCGCTCCAACCCACGGCACGACGTCCCCCGACGTGGACATGGATCCTCTGATGTGGCTATCACTGCCTTGCCCTGCCTTTCCTTCGCTGACAGGTGAGACCCACGCTTATGGGTCCCACATGTTAGTGACAGAATGGTAGGATTGTTCGTGCCCCTCATCCCTCTCGGCCCCACCGCTCCTCTGCCTTTGTGTGCATGACATGCGGGCCAGCTGAACTGCGGCGACCATCAACTTTCTACCACAGACACACCCGATTGGACGCGGTTTGCCTGCTCCGCTGCTGTGCTCCGATCCGTACTCCCGCACCATCAAATTTTCATCTAGCGGCTGTGACACATTTCGTCCCGGGCATCAATCCTCAGCTAGAGTACTTATGTACTACAGGTAGTACCCGCCGGTGTGGCCATCTACGCCTCGTAACGCCCCGACGCCCAGCTGTGGTACCCTCGCCACGGCCACACCACCACCGGCTGGTTCATCTCGAATGAGTGAGTCGCGAACCACACCACCACCATGAGAATGACACGTGGGCCAGCTGCATTTAAGGCCCACATGTCATTGACTCATAGGTCGGGCACTAAGCCACTGAAGTTCGGTCCCGTGGGCCCCGAGAGGAAAATGTAACTCCTGCGGCAGGCCTTGTGGTGCTCCCGCAGTACGAGCTCGTGCCAAAACTGGAATTTATTTCTTACTACTACTAGTACTAGTAGGAAGGTACACGTGCATTATGCTTCTACATGTGGAGTTTTCTGGATTCTAACATGTGGCAAAATTTGGTGGAATGTAAGGTTAGGCAAGTTTGATTAACTTAGGTGAGTGTTTGGTTCAAGCCACACTGGCCCCACATGACATACACACAAAAAATGTGGCAAGATTCCCTTAGGCTTGCCAACTTGTGGCAAAATTTGGTGGAATGTAAGGTTAGGCAAGTTTTATTAACTTAGGTGAGTGTTTGGTTCAAGCCACACCTTAGGCAAGCCACACTGGCCCCACATGACATACACACAAAAAATGTGGCAAGATTCCCTTAGGCTTGCCAACTTGTGGCTCTCATTTTGAAGAACTTATTAATAACTTTGCCTGAGCTTAGTTGTGGCAAAGTTAGTCATGAATTAAGTTCAACCATGGAGTCTTCTAGATTATACATGTGGCAGAATCTGGTGGATGATATCCAATGGCCAGTAGTGCTCGGATTTGTCATCTTTGTACCGTTGGATTGGCTTCATCCAATGACCAACTTTCAAAGTTTTTCACACACTATATAGGGGGTATAGATATAGATGTGCCGGTCCGTTGCAATGGATCCAAAGTATACCTATTTAGTGGAGTGCACTCTAAACACATTATCTATTTATTCTTCTCTAACCTTCCGTAGCCATGCAACCAAGCCACATAAGCTTCATGGGTGCCCCCCACATCATATTATTCATACTATGTTGATTGAAAAAAAGATAAATCACCCAAAACAAGATCTTCCCGTTTTTTGTTCCTATGATGTTGTGTCGTGCACGTATCTACTAGTTGTATAGTGGTAGTACTAGTAATATAATAGTATTAGGAGTACAAACTTGGTAGGAGTGGTACTAATATGGAATGCTCCTACTCTATCAACGAGCCCCGTCTGACACAAAATTTCTTGGCTTCCGTGCTACAGCTAGATCTTCCCCTTTTTTCTGTTTTCCAACCCGGCGGCGGGCGGGGTGTCGGTTTGCTCAACGGGCAGTCCCACATGAAAGTGAAAATGCTAGGCTATAGGCAACACGCCTTCCCTAAGCTATGTGTCGTGCCGGACGGGCCGTGTTGTACTCCCAATTCCCGGGCGTGTGGGGGTGCGACGCGAACGTGGCAGGCCTTTTCCTTTTACTAGCAATGTGCCCGTGCGTTGCGACGGATCCAAAGTAGTAGAATACTAGTATTTGTTCACAAACTTGAAAGAAATCACTATTGTTTTGATATACTCCTAATATATTACTCCCTCCGTACCTAAATATTTGTCCTTTTTGAGATTTCAAATGGACTATCACATATGGATTATATAGACATATTCTAGTGTTTCTAGCAAGATGCCCGCGCGTTGCACGAAGTTGATGGAAAAGGTATGCAAAACTTATAAATTGATGGATGGAGTACTAGTTACAGTGATGCATATAATTAAGCAAAGGGATCGCACATGTCAGTATTGACTGGAACGAGAATGCAACAGCACAATAAGAATTAAGGCCACGATGATGTGATCGCAGTGGTGGTTACAGAAGGCAAGAAGAAAGATGGATCCACGAACGTACGACCTCCTCCTCCTCAACTTAGTGCGCCGGGCCACCGTCCGGCGGCTAAGGAGCGGCGGCTTTTGTGGCGAGGTCGAGGTGCTCCTCAACAAAGGCATCCAAGGCTTCCATCCGGTTGAGGAAGGCCAACATCGTAGCGTCCTCACTGGCCTTGTAGATACCTATGTACACGATTTGCTCGTACGCGTGGATGTGTAGGTCGACGAATTCTTGCAGGGCGAGGCGCCTCGCGGCGAGCGCGACCTCCAGGTGGACATTCTTCATGGCGTCGGCGGGTAGTCGCAGGGCCACCAGTGCTTGAAAGAGGTTTCGGCCATGGAGGCCAATTAGGGTGGCAGGCAATGAGGAGCCCGGGCGTGCGGGCTGGAGGAGTACGGCGATGTCGTCCGCGAGCTTCTTGAGGCTGGTCCAACTGAGAGTCGTAGTTGGCGTCGACGGCGGCCATCCACCAGCTGGTCTCCAACACCGTCTGGAGACGATCCTCGGCGTCATGCCGCAGGCCGGCGTCATGGACCATCTGGCACAGCCGCTGGCCGCTCACGCGCATCGCCGCCATGGGTCTGGAGCGAGCTCTTTTGCGCTTAGTGTAGGTGCTTAGGCAAGTGCTTAGGTGCGTACGATGTGGTAGATGCATTGGAATGGAGGAGGGGCGCCTTTATATGAGGGCAAACTGCGTTGCATTCACATTGTGCAGCCTCTTTTCCCGGTCCTCATCCCATTACTTCCCTCATGCATTAATTGAAGGAGGATACATTGGTCGTTCAACATATCGGGAACCGCTACTCCCTCCCTCGTCTGCATTAAAGGCGTATTGGGAACTGCGCCGCCCGCTGTCAAATCAAATACTCCCTCCGTCTAGGTGAGGCTGGTTGTAATGGGGAGTATCATATACTAGTATCATGCATATGATACTAGTGTATAATACTACCTCCCTAATGCATAGTATCATATATTAGTATCATGTAGTACTCTATTTATTGCCATGCATGACACAAAGTAGCATAACATTTAATATGATACGGTATCATGATATGATACTACACCCTCTCTTTCTTCATTTAATGCTACGACACCTCATCAAAATTGCCTAGTTAGCATGCATGATACTAGCTATGATAGTACCATCACGACCAGCCTGAGTATTATAAGTCATCTTACGAAAACCAAATACTAGTAAGACTAGCCACCGTGGGAGTAACTTCAACAGTAACATCGAGTCCAACTCAGCAAATTTGCTTATGTGGCAGTGAGTTAATGAGGAGAGAGGTAGTTATAATAACTTAGCTAGTTACTGTAACATCACATGTCCCAATGCAATATGAGTCTATAACCTAATAAATGAAGCTTTGCATGTTACCACACTTATGTTACTACTACCTCTGTCCGGGTTTATTGGTCCCCATTGTATTTCGTGCCAAATTTTAACCATAGATTAAACTAAGAAAATGTTCACGCATGTCACCAAACATTATATTTTTCAAAACTATGTTCAAAGACGAATCCAATGAGATAATTTTTCTTGACATGCATTAACATTTTGTTAGTTAAACCTTTAGTCAAAATTTGGCACAAACTATAAAAGGGACCTATAAACCAGGACGGAGGTAGTACCCACTATGAAGGTAATAACATAGTCTAGGGATATGTGTATGTTACTAGTGTATGTTACTCACCATTGTGGCTAGTCTAACACATAGGTGTGGTGCATTAACTCTCACGTTGTTTCTTATTTTTTGACATAAATAGAGGAATCAACCAAGAAGAGATGTGGGGCTTGTATGCTTTTAATGACTTGAGACTATCAAACATGACATGCAGTGGTCAGTTCGTTGCACAAGAACAAATACAACCCACGTCAGCACACACGCATCTTATAGCATCACATCCAATGGCTATAAAAGATGAATGAGACCAAATTATATCTCATCTAGATGAGTTCTAGCAAAACTGTATTAATAATACTAAGTACTCCTGCACCATGTATCATATAAGTATCATGTAGTACTTTATTTATTGCCATGTATGACACATAGTTCACGAGCGCTCTCTATATGTACCACCTTTTTTTTAATTTCAAGTTTTGCTCCATGGCGCAATCCATCGATACTACTACTGTACAAAAGTGAAGTATATACATTTTTTAAAGGCTAGAGGGCGGGGCAGTCTAGCTCGGTCGGTTTCACGAGAGGCAAGGGCCTTTGTGATTTGACGGCTCATTAATGCTGTCAAATCGAATAGTACTGCGCCGCCCGCTGCACGCCCGACGCCTCCATTAAACCCCTCCGTTAAACCCGCATGCAAACCGAGAATCCTACTCTGGCCACACGTCCGTTCATGAGCGGGCCGGAATTAAACGCAACACCGGCCGAGCTCCTCCCGTCCGCCCTCAATTTAAACGAGGCTAGACGCCGGCCAAGCTCCTACCGTCCGCCCTCTATTTACACGAGGCCAGACATACAGCGGGCAAGAATCGCACCCCTCCGCCGCTCCCCCATCTCCTCCTTCACCATTTTCTCCACCCTTCCGATGGCTTCTGATGAGCCGTTCTCCGGCATATTACCCGGCTGGGTGGCCCGCCGAGCCCTTCGGATACGGGCGAGGCCGCTCGGTGCTTCACCAACCTCGCTTGGCCCGACGGAGCCAGTTGCCGCCCCAAGCAGGAGCGTGGTTCAGCAACTCGCCGCTCCAGTTTAGCTCGATGAGGAGTGGCGAGTTGCTCCACGCCAGCACGGCGGCGAGCACGCCGGTACGGGCGCCGTCGCTGCCGCGTCGTACCGCGCCACCAGTGTCTGGGGTGGCCGCGCCTCCCGTGTCTGTGGGCGCGCCTCCCGTGCCTGCGGCAGCGCCATGCAGGCAGAGACAGAAGCTAGGTGCGTGGAGAGCGACCAGTCGGTGGCCAGCTTCTCCCTGTCCGCCGCCATCATCGAGGAGAAGTAGAGCACAGGAGGCCGCCGCCACATGGGACCCATGAAGGCCACCGCCGAGGCGACGACCGTGGATTCAGGTGGTTTATTTGCTGCTTCGTCTCTTCCGAGGACCTTCATCGACCCCGCAAGTGTCTGACGGACAGGAGGAGAACAAAGGGATCCGAGGGCGGCCATTTAGAACTAAAATAAGTCTAGATATATCCATTTCTAGGACAAGTATTTCCGGACGAAGGGAGTATTAATTATACAAGAGAGCCGGATTGGCACCTCTTAGTTCATGTAAATGTAATGAAATCCATCATGTTTATATGAAGATCCGGCTTTTTTATACGAAATCCTTCATGCTTATATGAAATCAGTCTGTGTTTGCACGAATTTCATCTGGTTGGTTAGAGTTGTAAAAATGTATGCCGCTGGCGTTTGATGTCGTCCTCCACAGAAGGAAGCGGGAGGAAATTTGCCGGCTGCCATTGGAGATGCTCTTTATGCTGGAAATAATAGAGTGACATCCAATCCATTTGTGTTAATTGCCTGTATGATTGTCCCTCTATAAAAAGTTAATTGCATGTACAATGTACACGTGACTTGCAGGGTGGCTACAGCTTCGTACAGAAAGTTAAAAAGAAACAAGTCCATCCTTAATATTCTAAGTACTCTGTGGGTTCCACTGTCAGTACAGTAGTGAAAGAAGTATATATTAAATAAGTAGAGTAATATATAATATACAAATCTAAAGTTAAAAGACAGAATTCGAACTCATGTCATCGCGTTGCGAGCATCCGGCGCTAACCAGCCCAGCACATTTTTGTTGTAGACCATGCTGGAGATATATCTCCATGTCTACTCTTATATATACTCCATTCGTTCCTAAATATTTGTCTTTTTCAGATTTCAAATGGACTACCACATACGGATGTGTATGTAGACATATTTTAGAGTGTAGATTCACTCATTTTGCTACGTATGTCTTTTCAGGAAGGGGTCAGATTTGTCCTTGATTTATTTATGAGGTATCCAGATGGCACTGCACCGCCAAGAAAAGAGGGTAACATCAAAATTATGGACTACTTTTTTGAGTATGTTGGTAAGGTTCGGTCATAGTCACTTGTTGAAATCTCTAAAAAGACAAATACTCCCTCCGTCCGGAAATACTTTTCATCAAAATGGATAAAAGGAAATGTATCTAGACGTATTTTAGTTTTAGATACATCTATTTTTATCCATTTTGATGACAAGTATTTTCGGACGGAGGGAGTAGAAAACAGAGTTGGTGATGATGGTGTGCGTGCCATCCTGCAATATAGGCCGTCGGATTTATATCTAACGGATAGGAAAGAAACTATGGCAATTTTGCAAAAATATACCCACATGTCTCTCCACGTTCGCAAATAAGGTCTTCCCTCGTTCAGCTTTTTCTCTCACAAGATAAACTACTCATACAAATGCATCTTGATGTTCCGTGCAACGCACGGGCAGCTAGCTAATTTATTTTAAAGTAGTTGCTGCGATAATTGGGTTGAAGTGATATGTTTTATGTCTGCCCCGAATGATTTCAGATTCACGAGTACTCCCTCCATTCCAAAATAGATGACCCAACTTTATACTAAAGTTAGTACAAAGTTGAGTCATCTATTTTGGAACGAAGGGAGTAGTAACAAAGAAAAGGCTGCCTTGTTAATTAACAGAAACAGGGTGAAAACTATCACATGAGGCCGGTAAAAACAAGGCACACTAGGTTCAGCGTCATCGTCACTATAGTTGTGCGCGCGCGAGAAGTCTACATATCGAGGGGGCTACCGAGCGAGGCACCGAGACACAATGTTTGAGAGAGAAACCAATTGACAGATTATGATCAGATCGAGTTGTCACCCATCTGCTGTCATTGTTGGGGGGAGGGAGAGAAAGACGTATCGAGAGTGTGCGCGGTAGGCACAGAGGCACAACTAGTGTGTGTGTGTGTGTGTGTGTGTGTTTGAAACAGGAGTCGATAGATTATTATCAAGATCGATGTGCCACCCTACTCCTACAGTGCCGGGTAGTGTGTGTGTGTGTGTGTGTGTGTGTGTGTGTGTGTGTGTGTGTTTGAGAGAGAATCCAGTCGATAGATTAGTATCAAGATCGAGGTGTCACCCTACTCCTTCGGTGTCGGGTAGTGTGTGTGTGTGTATGTTTGAGAGAGAAGCCAGTCGATAGATTAGTATCAAGATCGAGGTGTCACCCTACTCCTTTGGTGTTGGGAAGTGTGTGTGTGTGGGGGGGGGGGGGGGCAGTGACACTCACATATCTCTACTCTTATAAAAAAACAGAGTTGGTGATGATGGTGTTCCTGCCAACCTGCAATATAGGCCATCCGATTTATATCCGACGGACATGAAGGAAAATATGGCAATTTTGCAAAAAGATACCCACACCCCTCTCCGCATTTGCAAATAAGGCATTCCCTCGTTCATCCTTTTCCCCCACAAGATAAACTTCTCATACAAATGCATCTTGATGTTCCGTGCAACGCACATGGGCATCTTGCTGGTAGGGAGAAGGAGTTTGTGTCACACATATCTAGCTATATTAAGGGATAGGTAGATAGCATATGTGTGAGAGACATTATTATACTTTGAGACATTAGTGGTTGTGGGTGGGCGGAATTAAAGGGGTGGGCGTGTTAGACATAGAGAGCGTGTGTGTTTCTGTGTGAGAGACTTGTAGGACGGGGTAGAAAGACAAATTTAACCCTGACGGAGGGAGAGAAATACATGAAGTGCGCGTGTGTGATTCCGATGCCCACAGGGAAATGAGATATGTATGCGTGTGAGAGAGATTGCACAATTCATTCACGTATCACTATCTAGCGACCGTGGACGTGCATCGCTTGAACATAAGTCAATATCTACTTCGTATCGTGGCCAAAGGTACAATATTGATTCAACGCTATAAAGATTGGACACTCACATATCACATTTTTTCTATTTAAATAAACCTTTTTTAGTTGTGCATGCCAAAGTTACAGTGATGTTTCTTCAAACAACCAATGTAGCTATCATGAACATGCACCATTGTTACTCTTGCATTCAAATTCATTAGTCTTGGATGATCTAAGTTTCTATTTTGAAGTAATATATATGTAATATTCATATATGAATTCAACGGTTACGCAATTTATGAAATGGAGGCTATGTAATCATATGAGGCAACACTTTTAAGTAGCTAACTACAATATCCATTTCTTTTTGTGCGCCTCTACACTAACACGTCAATGCATTATGTTTAAAGTAAATAACCAATGGCACTAAATTATCTATTTACACGAGAAATACATAGGCTGAGCGTTTGATCCCTTTTTTGTGAGCACGCCACTACACCCGTACGATTGGCCGCGCCCGGGTGAACGTCCAAGTTATCGGCGCATCATCCCGAGTTATTGTCTTTTTTTCTGGGGTGGACTTCACACCAGTTATTAACTGCTGACGCGTGCCCCGTGTACACAGTCTAGCATGACCTTCCCGCTAGCACGGTCCAAAATTAGTTGAAACTGGATATGAACGATCCTGCGGGCGGCAAAATCTCCCGCCTCCTTCTAAAATTTCCGCCACCTTAGTCTTTAGCATGCGAAATCCCCCTTTTGTCCTTGGTGCACGGAGACCAACAGTTACAATACCGCCCTCATCTACATGATAGGTCGGGGCTGCTTTGGTAACTTCCGGTTCCCCCCACTACACGCCACCCCCATTTCCTCTCCCCCCTCCCGCAAAAACGACTAACTCCATAGCACCAGAGCATCTTACATCACACCGTCCGTACTTCATCGCCCTTTCTCCCCTCCCCTCTTGAAACCCTAGATTTCTCATCCACCGGCGTACCATAGCCCATTCACTGCCAGCGGCGTCCACCTCACCGGATCTGCTTCTGCGGCCGCATCTACCCCTCCCACCTCCCCTAGAAACAAGTAGACCACTCATCCACCACTGTACCACAGCCCATTCAGTGCCGGCCTTGTCCATGGCGCCGGATCTGCTTCGCCGGTACTCTCGTCAACCGCCGCGCATCTGCAACGGCTCATTCGTACTCCCCACCGGAGACGCTTCGTCCACACCCCCTGGAGCCGCCCCACCGACGCCCCCGTCAACAGCCTCTGATCCTCTTTGCCGACACCTTCCTCAACCCTACCGGAGGCGCTTCGCCGACACCTTCCTCAACCCTACCGGAGCCGCTTCGCCGACACCAGCGTCAATCCTACCAGAGTAGCTTCGCCTATACCATTCTCAACCCTACCGGGGCCGCTTTGCCAACTCACAAGTCCACGGCCTCAGATCCGCTTCCTCGCACCCTCATCCAACCTACCGGAGCAGCTTCTGACGCCCCGTCCACGGCCGCAGATCCGCATCGTCGACACCACCCTTAACCCAACCACCGGAGCAGCTTCTGACGCCCCGTCCACGGCCACAGATCTGCATCGTCGACACCATCCTTAACCCAACCACCGGAGCAGCTTCTGACGCCCTGTCCACGGCCGCAGATCCGCGTCATCGACACCATCCTTAACCCAACCATCGGAGCAGCTTCACCTATGCCCTCGTCCACGGCCACAGATCCGCTTCGCCCACACCATAGTCCACCCTACCGGAGCCGCTCCACAAACGCCCTACTCGACGGTTCTAGATCTCCTTACCAGACCCTGACAGCCAGCGCAGCGTCATCACCCTTGACGTTTCTAACCTGATTCCCACCATCTGGAGAGATGCCAAGCACCCGCCACGGCCTAGGTACTTGTCACCTTTAAACCCGTCCAGTATCACCTGCCCGATGTACTTCAAATATACTAACCGATCGCTGTTACCTGTTATGCAGCTGGCAAAAACTACAAGGATGATGTTTCTTCTGGATCTAACAGCTTGGACAACCAAGATCCTGGACTGAGGCAGTGCTATGATCTTGTAAGCGCGTCTCTCTCTCTTGTATTGTTTTGTGCCTGCCAGCGTGCTTTGCTAGGATTTTCGACCAGTAATCCCTTTGTGCAGACAATGATTTCTACTAATGGCTGCTAAATTAGATATGTAGATGTCATACATGATACTACCTCGTACCTCCGTTCCTAAATATAAGTCTTTCTAGAGATTCCACTATAGGCTACATACGGAGCAAAATGAGTGAATCTACACTCGAAAATGCATCTATATACATCTGTATGTGGTCCATACTGGAATCTCTACAAAGACATATATTTAGGAACAGGCGCAGTACATTACACAAAATCATAGGTGGCATGTAGGAATTCCAGTGCACTACATTAGGCTCCCTTAGAGTGCCTGCCAGTCCAGCATACAGAGTCATGGCTAGTTTATGGTACGCACACAATCGTTAATTGGTGGTTTAAATATGCGCAAGGGATATGCAATGTAGTATCATGTAGAGATGTCTGAAATTAGCCGTGTCAACTTGCAGATAGGGTTACACAATGAAAAAGTACAAGATGTATGTGGCAATTTCATGGAACATCGCAAAAAAAGGAGAGGCAGCGGTGAGCCTATACAGTGTGCTATGTGTTGGGGAACGTTGCATAAAATAAAAAATTTCCTACGTTCACTAAGATCAATCTAGGAGTTCATCCAGCAACGAGAGGGAGGAGTGCATCTACATACCCTTGTAGATCGCGAGCGGAAGCGTTCAAGAGAACGGGGTTGAGGGAGTCGTACTCGTCGTGATCCAAATCACTGGAGATCCTAGCGCCGAACGGACGGCACCTCCGCGTTCAACACACGTACGGTCAGCGTGACGTCTCCTCCTTCTTGATCCAGCAAGGGGGAAGGAGAGGTTGATGAAGATCCAGCAGCACGACAGCGTGGTGGTGGATGCAGCAGGGATCCGGCAGGGCTTCGCCAAGCGTCTGTGGGAGGAAGAGGTGTAGCAAGGGGAAGGGAGGCGCCAAGTGCAAGGGTGCGGCTGCCCTCCCTCCCTCCCTCTTTATATAGGGTCCCTAGGGGGGCGCCGGCCCTGGAGATGGGATCTCCAAGGGGGCGGCGGCCAGGGGGGAGACTTGCCCCCCAAGGCAAGTGGAGGCGCCCCCCTCCCTTGGGTTTCCAACCCTAGGTGCAGGGGGGCCAAGGGGGGGCGCACCAGCCCACCAGGGGTGCTGGTTTCCTCCCCACTTCAGCCCACGGGGCACTCCGGGATAGGTGGCCCCACCCGGTGGACCCCCGGGACCCTTCCGGTGGTCCCGGTACAATACCGGTGACCCCCGAAACTCTCCCGATGGCCGAAACATCACTTCCTATATATAATTCTTCACCTCCGGACCATTCCGGAACTCCTCATGACGTCTAGGATCTCATCCGGGACTCCGAACAATATTCGGTTACTGCATATTCATATCTCTACAACCCTAGCGTCACCGAACCTTAAGTGTGTAGACCCTACGGGTTCGGGAGACATGCAGACATGACCGAGACGCCTCTCCGGTCAATAACCAACAGCGGGATCTGGATACCCATGTTGGCTCCCACATGCTCCTCGATGATCTCATTGGATGAACCATGATGTCGAGGATTCAATCAATCACATATTCAATTCCCTTTGTCAATTGGTACGTTACTTGCCCGAGACTCGATCGTTGGTATCCCAATACCTCTTTCAGTCTCGTTACCGGTAAGTCACTTTACTCATACCGTAATGCATGATCCCGTGACCAGACACTTGGTCACATTGAGCTCATTATGATGATGCATTACCGAGTGGGCCCAGAGATACCTCTCCGTCATACGGAGTGACAAATCCCAGTCTCGATTCGTGCCAACCCAACAGACACTTTCGGAGATACCAGTAGTGTACCTTTATAGCCACCCAGTTACGTTGTGACGTTTGGCACACCCAAAGCACTCCTATGGTATCCGGGAGTTGCACAATCTCATGGTCTAAGGAAATGATACTTGACATTTGGAAAAGCTCTAGCGAAACGGACTACACGATCTTTGTGCTATGCTTAGGATTGGGTCTTGTCCATCACATCATTCTCCTAATGATGTGATCCCGTTGTCAATGACATCCAATGTCCATAGTCAGGAAACCATGACTATTTGTTGATCAACGAGCTATTCAACTAGAGGCTTACTAGGGACTTGTTGTGGTCTATGTATTCACACATGTATTACGATTTCCGGATAATACGATTATAGCATGAACAATAGACAATTATCATGAATAAAGAAATATAATAATAACCATTTTATTATTGCCTCTAGGGCATATTTCCAACAGTCTCCCACTTGCATTAGAGTCAATAATCTAGTTACATTGTGATGTATCGAACACCCATTGCGTCCTGGTGTTGATCATGTTTTGCTCTAGGGAGAGGTTTAGTCAACGGATCTGCTACATTCAGGTCTGTATGTACTTCACAAATATCTATGTCTCCATCTTGAACATTTTCACGAATGGAGTTGAAGCGACGCTTGATGTGCCTGGTCTTCTTGTGAAACCTGGGCTCCTTGGCAAGTGCAATAGCTCCAGTGTTGTCACAGAAGAGTGTAATTGGCCCCGACGCATTGGGTATGACTCCTAGGTCGGTGATGAACTCCTTCACCTAGATTGCTTCATGTGCTGCCTCCGAGGCTGCCATGTACTCCGCTTCACATGTAGATCCCGCCACGACGCTCTACTTGCAACTGCACCAGCTTACTGCCCCACCATTAAAAATATACATGTATTCGGTTTGTGACTTCGAGTCATCCAGATCTGTGTCGAAGCTAGCGTCGACGTAACCCTTTACGACGAGCTCTTCATCACCTCCATATACGAGAAACATGTCCTTAGTCCTTTTCAGGTACTTAAGGATGTTCTTGACCGCTGTCCAGTGTTCCATGCCAGGATTACTTTGGTACCTTCCTACCAAACTTACGGCAAGGTTTATATCAGGTCTGGTACAGGTCATGGCATACATGATAGACCCTATGGCTGAGGCATAGGGGACGACACTCATCTTTTCTCTATCTTCTGCCGTGGTCGGGCATTGAGCTGAGCTCAATTTCACACCTTGCAACACAGGAAAGAACCCCTTCTTGTACTGATCCATATTGAACTTCTTCAATATCTTATCAAGATATGTGCTATGCGAAAGACCTATGAGGCGTCTTGATCTATCACTATAGATTTTGATGCCTAATATGTAAGCAGCTTCTCCATGGTCCTTCATTGAAAAACACTTATTCAAGTAGGCCTTTATGCTGTCCAAAAGTTCTATATCATTTCCCATCAAAAGTATGCCATCCACATATAATATGAGAAATGCTACAGAGCTCCCACTCACTTTCTTGTAAACGCAGGCTTCTCCATAAGTCAGCATAAACCCAAACGCTTTAATCATCTCATTAAAGCAAATGTTCCAACTCCGAGATGCTTGCACCAGCCCATAGATGGAGCGCTGGAGCTTGCATACCTTGTTAGCATTCTTAGGGTCGACAAAACCTTCCGGCTTCATCATATACACTTCTTCCTTAAGGTGACCGTTAAGGAATGCCGTTTTGACGTCCATTTGCCATATCTCATAATCATAGTATGCAGCAATTGCTAACATGATTCGGACGGACTTCAGCTTCGCTACGGGAGAGAATGTCTCATCGTAGTCAATCCCTTGAACTTGTCGATAACCCTTAGCGACAAGTCGAGATTTATATATGGTAACATTACCATCCGCGTCCGTATTCTTCTTAAGGATCCATTTGTTTTCTATTGCTCGCCGATCATCGGGCAAGTCTGTCAAATTCCACACTTTGTTTTTATACATGGATCCTATCTCGGATTGCATGGCTTCAAGCCATTTGTTGGAATCTGGGCCCGCCATCGCTTCTTCATAGTTCGAAGGTTCACCGTTGTCTAACAACATGATTTCCAAGACACGGTTGCCATACCACTCTGGTGCGGAACGTGTCCTTGTGGACCTTCGAAGTTCAGTAAGAGCTTGATCCGAAGTATCTTGATCATCATCATTAACCTCTTCTCTTGTCGGTGCAGGCACCCTACTTACCGATTCAAGAGGTAGTACTTCATCAAGTTCCACTTTCCTCCCACTTAATTCTTTCGAGAGAAACTCTTTCTCCAGAAAGGACCCGTTCTTGGCAACAAAGATCTTGCCCTCGGATCTTAAGTAGAAAGTATACCCAATGGTTTCCTTAGGGTATCCTATGAAGACGCATTTTTCCGACTTGGGTTCGAGCTTCTCAGGTTGAAGTTTCTTGACATAAGCATCGCATCCCCAAACTTTTAGAAATGACAGCTTAGGTTTCTTCCCAAACCATAATTCATACGGTGTCGTCTCAACGGATTTAGACGGTGCCCTATTTAAAGTGAATGTAGCTGTCTCTAGAGCGTATCCCCAAAATGATAGCGGTAAATTGGTAAGTGACATCATAGATCGCACCATATCCAATAGAGTGCGATTTCGACGTTCGGACACACCATTTCGCTGAGGTGTTCCAGGCGGCGTGAGTTGTGAAACGATTCCACATTTCCTTAAGTGTGCACCAAATTCGTGACTTAAATATTCACCCCCACGATCTGATCGTAAGAACTTTATCTTTCGGTCACGTTGATTCTCTACCTCATTCTGAAATTCCTTGAACTTTTCAAAGGTCTTAGACTTGTGTTTCATCAAGTAGACATACCCATATCTACTCAAGTCATCAGTGAGAGTGAGAACATAACGATATCCTCCGCGAGCCTCAACGCTCATTGGACCGCACACATCAGTATGTATGATTTCCAATAAGTTGGTTGCTCACTCCATTGTTCTGGAGAACGGAGTCTTGGTCATCTTGCCCATGAGGCATGGCTCGCATGTGTCAAATGATTCATAATCTAGATACTCTAAAAGTCCATCAGCATGGAGCTTCTTCATGCGCTTGACACCAACGTGACCAAGGCGGCAGTGCCACAAGTATGTGGGACTATCGTTATCAACTTTACATCTTTTAGTATTCACACTATGAATATGTGTAACATTACGCTTGAGATTCATTAAGAATAAACCATTCACCAGCGGGGCATGACCATAAAACATATCACTCATATAAATAGAACAACCATTATTCTCGGATTTAAATGAGTAGCCATCTCGAATTAAACGAGATCCTGATACAATGTTCATGCTCAAAGCTGGTACTAAATAACAATTATTGAGGTTCACAACTAATCCCATAGGTAAATGTAGAGGTAGCGTGCGGACGGCGGTCACATCGACCTTGGAACCATTCCCGACGCGCATCGTCACCTTGTCCTTCGCCAGTCTCTGCTTATTCCTCAGCTCCTGCTTTGAGTTACAAATATGAGCAACCGCACCGGTATCAAATACCCAGGAGCTACTACGAGCACTAGTAAGGTACACATCAATTACATGTATATCACATATACCTTTGGTTTTGCCGGCCTTCTTGTCCGCTAAGTACTTGGGGCAGTTCCGCTTCCAGTGTGCTTCCCTTGCAATAAAAGCACTCAATCTCAGGCTTGGGTCCATTGCTTGACTTCTTCCTGGCAACTGGCTTACCAGACGCGGCAACCTCCTTGCCGTCCTTCTTGAATGTTCTTCTTACCCTTGCCCTTCTTGAACTTAGTGGTTTTATTCACCATCAACACTTGATGTTCCTTTTTGACATCCACCTCCGCTGATTTCAGCATTGAATATACCTCAGGAATAGTCTTTTCCATCCCCTGCATATTGAAGTTCATCACAAAGCTCTTGTAGCTTGATGGGAGCGACTGGAGGATTCTGTCGACCACCGCGTCATCCGGGAGATTAACTCCCAGTTGAGATAAGTAGTTGTGCAACCCAGACATTTTGAGTATGTGCTTGCTGACAGAACCATTCTCCTCCATCTTACAACTGTAGAGGTTGTCGGAGACTTCATATCTCTCGACCCGGGCGTGAGCTTGGAAAACCATTTTCAGCTCTTGGAACATCTCATATGCTCCGTGCTGCTCAAAACGCTTTTGGAGCCCCAGTTCTAAGCTGTAAAGCATGCCGCACTGAACTAGGGAGTAATCATCACTACGCGACTGCCAGGCGTTCATAACATCTTGAGTTGCTGGGAAAACGTGTGCTTCACCTAGCGGTGCATCTAGGACATATGCTTTCTTGGCAGCTATGAGGATGATCCTCAAGTTCCGGACCCAGTCCGTATAGTTGCTGCCATCGTCTTTCAGCTTGGTTTTCTCTAGGAACGCGTTGAAGGTGAGGGCAACATTAGCGTGGGCCATTTGATCTACAAGACATATTGCAAAGACTTTAGACTAAGTTCATGATAATTAAGTTCATCTAATCATGAACTCCCACTCAGATAGACATCCCTCTAGTCATCTAAGTGATCCATGATCCGAGTCAACTAGCCCGTGTCCGATCATCACGTGAGACGGACTAGTTATCATCGGTGAACATCTTCATGTTGATTGTATCTTCTATACGACTCATGTTCGACCTTTCGATCTTCCGTGTTCCGAGGCCATGTCTGTACATCCTAGGCTCGTCAAGTCAACCTAAGTGTATTGTGTGTGTAAATCTGGCTTACACCCGTTGTATTCGAACGTTAGGATCTATCACACCCGATCATCACTTGGTGCTTCGAAACAATGAACCTTCACAATGGTGCACAGTTAGGGGGGACATTTTTCTTGAAATTATTATGAGGGATCATCTTATTTACTACCGTCGTTCTAAGTAAACAAGCTGGAAAAACATGATAAACATCACATGCAATCAAATAGCGACATGATATGGCCAATATCATATTGCTCCTTTGATCTCCATCTTCGGGGCGCCATGATCATCTTCGTCACCGGCATGACACCATGATCTCCATCGTCGTGTCTTCATGAAGTTGTCACGCCAACGACTACTTATGGCTAACGCGTTTAGCAATAAAGTAAAGTAATTTACATGGCGTTCTTCAATGACACGCAGGTCATACAAAAAATAAAGACAACTCCTATGGCTCCTGCCGGTTTTCATACTCATCGACATGCAAGTTGTGATTCCGACTACAAGAACATGATCATCTCATACATCACATATATCATTCATCACATCCTTTGGCCATATCACATCACAAAACACTTGCTGCAAAAACAAGTTAGACGTCCTCTAATTGTTGTTGCAAGTTTTTACGTGGCTTCTATAGGTGATCTAGCAAGAACGTTTTCTTACCTACGTTAAAGCCACAACGTGATTTGCCAACTTCTATTTACCCTTCATAAGGACCCTTTTCATCGAATCCGCTCCAACTAAAGTGGGAGAGACAGACACCCGCTAGCCACCTTATGCAACTAGTGCATGTCAGTCGGTGGAACCTGTCTCACGTAAGCGTACATGTAAGGTCGGTCCGGGCTGCTTCATCCCACAATACCGCTGAAGCAAAATAAGACTAGTAGTGGCAAGAAAGTTGTCAACATCTACGCCCACAACAAATTGTGTTCTACTCGTGCAAAGAGAACTACGCATAGACCTAGCTCATGATGCCACTGTTGGGGAACGTTGCATAAAATAAAAAAATTCCTACGTTCACCAAGATCAATCTAGGAGTTCATCCAGCAACTAGAGAGAGGATTGCATCTACATACCCTTGTAGATCGCGAGCGGAAGCGTTCAAGAGAACGGGGTTGAGGGAGTCGTACTCGTCGTGATCCAAACCACCGGAGATCCTAGCGCCGAACGGACGGCACCTCCGCGTTCAACACACGTACAATCAGCGTGATGTCTCCTCCTTCATGATCCATCAAGGGGGAAGGAGAGGTTGATGAAGATCCAGCAGCACGACGGCGTGGTGGTGCATGCAGCAGGGATCCGGCAGGGCTTCGCCAAGCGTCTGCGGGAGGAAGAGGTGTAGCAAGGGGAAGGAGGCGCCAAGTGCAAGGGTGCGGCTGCCCTCCCTCCCCCCCTCTTTATATAGGGTCCCCAGGGGGCGCCGACCCTGGAGATGGGATCTCCAGGGGGGCGGCGGCCAAGGGGGAGACTTGCCCCCCAAGGCAAGTGGAGGCGCCCCCCTCCCTAGGGTTTCCAACCCTAGGCGCAGGGGGGCCCAAGGGGGGTGCACCAGCCCACCAGGGGCTAGTTCCCTCCCCACTTCAGCCCACGGGGCCCTCCGTGATAGGTGGCCCCACTCGGTGGACCCCCGGGACCCTTCCGGTGGTCCCGATACAATACCGGTGACCCCCGAAACTCTCCCGATGGCCGAAACAGCACTTCCTATATATAATTCTTCACCTACGGACCATTCCGAAACTCCTCGTGACGTCCAGGATCTCATCCGGGACTTCTAACAACATTCGGGTTACTGCATATTCATATCTCTACAACCCTAGCGTCACCGAACCTTAAGTGTGTAGACCCTACGGGTTCGGGAGACATGCAGACATGACCGAGACGCCTCTCCAGTCAATAACCAACAGCGGAATCTGGATACCCATGTTGGCTCCCACATGCTCCTCAATGATCTCATCGGATGAACCATGATGTCGTGGATTCAATCAATCCCGTATTCAATTCCCTTTGTCAATTGGTATGTTACTTGCCCGAGACTCGATCGTCGGTATCCCAATACCTTGTTCAGTCTCGTTACCGGTAAGTCACTTTACTCGTACCGTAATGCATGATCCCGTGCCCAGACACTTGGTCACATTGAGCTCATTATGATGATGCATTACCGAGTGGGCCCAGAGATACCTCTCCATCATACGGAGTGACAAATCCCAGTCTCGATTCGTGCCAACCCAACAGACACTTTCGAAGATACCCGTAGTGTACCTTTATAGCCACCCAGTTACGTGGTGACGTTTGGCACACCCAAAGCACTCCTACAGTATCCGGGAGTTGCACAATCTCATGGTCTAAGGAAATGATACTTGACATTTGGAAAAGCTCTAGCGAAACGAACTACACAACCTTTGTGCTATGCTTAGGATTGGGTCTTGTCCATCACATCATTCTCCTAATGATGTGATCCCATTATCAACGACATCCAATGTCCATAGTTAGGAAACCATGACTATCTGTTGATCAATGAGCTAGTCAACTAGAGGCTTACAAGGGACTTGTTGTGGTCTATGTATTCACACACGTATTACGATTTCCGGATAATACGATTATAGCATGAACAATAGACAATTATCATGAATAAAGAAATATAATAATAACCATTTTATTATTGCCTCTAGGGCATATTTCCAACACTATGGTACGTCACTCCTCCATTGCAATCATCGTGACATGTTATTTGTATGCCAGTTCTATTAGCCAAGTTTCTTAGGGACAGTTATTACGAGTTATCCTAAGAAAATAAGCACCTGTGAATATAAGCTCCATGTAATATGCCAACCAGTTCTTTTCATTGCGTTTTCAGCTTATCTTTGGTATGATCAGTGGAAAGTCTAGATTGCATTATATATATTTTTCATTTTGCTGCACATATGGAAATTAATTTGACTTGCAAACATCACAAATTGAACCCAGTGCAGTAATTAATATGATAGGAAAACAGACCATCACTATTTGCTAAAAATGCAAATACAAAGATACCATCTACTTGGCACAATCTACTTTGGTCAATGTTTTCCATAGAGATCCCATTGCCTAATTTAAACGAAGAACGCATGACCCACATTTAAATGAAGAACAATTATTTGTTGAAATTTGATGGTCCAAGTGGCTGGTTATTATCATATAGCAGCACCACCTGAAATCATCATATAGCAGCAGCAGCAGCTCATAGCAACTCATCATACAGCAGCAGCAGTCTGCAATTCATCATATACCAGCAGCAGCTCATAGCAATTCATCATATAGCAGCAGCAGGAGCAGCTCATAGCAATTCATCATAGAGCAGCAGCAGGAGCAGCTTGTAGCAACTCATCATATAGCAGCAGCAGCAGCTCATAGCAACTCATCATACAGCAGCAGCAGTCTGCAATTCATCATATACCAGCAGCAGCTCATAACAATTCATCATATAGCAGCAGCAGGAGCAGCTCATAGCAATTAATCATATAGCAGCAGCAGGAGCAGCTTGTAGCAACTCATCATATAGCAGCAACAGCAGCTCATAGCAATTCATCATATAGCAGCAGCAACTCATAGCAACTCATCATACAGCAGCAGCAGCTCATAGCAATTCATCATATAGCAGTAGGAGGAGGAGCTCATAGCAATGCATCATATAGCAGCAGCAGAAGCAGCTCATAGCAATTCATCGTATAGTGGATCAGAATGAAAATTTGGCAAAAAATCAGAGGAGATCCTCACCTTGTTGGATGAGCTCATCCTTCAACAGCACCTCAAGGCCATGGCCTGGGAGGAGGGGAGGGGGAACAAGGTGCCTTCTGCCGCAGTGTGGCATCAACCGTAGTTGTGCAGCGCCTGCTGGAGTAGTGCGTTGGACGAACCACAGTGGAGCAGCTGCTGGAGACCATGAGAATGAGGGGCGGCGCCAGAGGGAGGAGCAGCCAGGGAGATTTGCCCCTACCCGTCGGGCATGTAGCCTAGCTAGACATAGCATCGTCGAGGACCAGGCTAGATGGAACCAGTGGCGACGGCTCGCTGGAGGAACCCTAGTGCTGCAGGCAGGGGATCGAGGTAGAGGGAAAGGGGAGAGGAGATGCAAGCGGGCAGGGCAATGAATGCTTGCATGTTTGTTTTTACTTGAGGGTCAGGTGTGACACAGGCGTCAGCTGTTGCATTTTGAGTATAATATAGGCAGACAATAGAGTCATTTCACTATTCCCCTTCCCTTCAATTTTTAGTGAGGTTCTACCCGAAACACCCCCCTCCAAAGAGAAATTAGTTAAGCCCAAGCCCATAACTCAAAAATGACTTCTTTACATCTTTTATGGCTTATTTTGACAATATACCCTGAAAAGGCGGAATCGAACTGGCCCTTAACCTGCAATTTAATTGTGCATGCAATGATGAATCACTCCTGCCTGCTATCTGTACATTTAGGCATCACCATACATGGCATAACCTAATACATGTGCATTCCATTGTAGAATCCGGAATATGCAATGTTTATGTTAGTTCATACGTTGCACATGATGTTTAAATGCCCCTTAAATCTGGTCAGTCAAGTGATGGTCTTTAAGCCTCCTTCTTTGCTTCTTTTCTTGATATGTAAGATTTGCTCACACATCTGTTCAATTGCTTGTTTGCATCAGCCAGCCATACTAGGACTGTTTGCTTTGATTACTTGTTGTTCTTGACCTAACACTCTAATAGAGCTTGTCAACGATTTAAACACTAAGGGCTGCTGTAGTGGGGCCTTGTCTAACTCATAGGTGAATAAAGGTTTGGCTGTACACTACAGTAGGCTCTCCAAGAGTACCTGGAGATCTAGTTCGAAGGTATGCCTAGTTTTTACATAGTGCTGACATAGTAAATGCTCATTTCATTGTGTGCAAGTGCAAGAGATGCGGCATGTTTCAGTGGTGTTGTTTTGTTATAATCTCATCCTTTTGTGTTCACAGACTGGAAAGTATGCATATTTATCTTCCAAGGAGACGAGTAACTAGTTTGTGTCACCTTGCAGAGGGGGTGCAATGAAGATAAGATTGAGGATTTCCAAGTACAAGATGTTAGGAAGGAGCCTTGCAAGAGAAGCAGGAGCTGCGATGAGCCTCTTCAACCTGCTAAGGTAAGTCACTGTATGCAACTCAACAGTTCAATTCCTTGTTTGTTTCAGGCATAGTTAATTTTCTCTTTTCAATTGCTTTATTTGTCCTCACTTAATGAGATGCCCAAATAATTGTGCCTGATGTTCGGTACTTGTATCACTATTAGTTGACATAATTAAAGGCCTTACCATTTAATTACTCTGCCGAAGTGTGCCTGAAGCTTTGAAGTCTATTAACCAACTATTATTGCATGAGGCTCACAATCTAGTTTATACTATCCTAATGATTGCATAGTTTTGCCTGTTGTAGTATGTTTGTATGAAACCCTGTGCTGTTCATTATGCTCCCTAAGACCTTAATTGAGGTACAGAATGGCCAACTGCTTGCTTACTTATATGCAACGTGATGTCTAAATTTGTAACTTGTCTGTGTTTTCGATTGGGCCCCAACATCATGCTCCTCTGGTAAGCTAAGAGGGATTTCTGTATGCAGGCTGCACAGACTATCTTTTTTATAATTTTTAAAATATCACCTGCTTATGCTTCATGACGTGTAACATTTTTTTTGTGAAAGTGACGTGTAACATTATTGTTAGTCCTGATTTGCCATGTAGTACAAAATAGTGTCTTGTTCGCTTCACTGTTGTAACTATATTTTTGCCCTAGTCATGTGTACTTACAGAAACATTTCAGGATGAAGTGACATCAACACAAAAAGCTGCGAGCAGTGCGGCATGGCCGTTACCGAATGATTATGGATTGGAATTGGAATGTGCCGATGTTCTCGAGCATCAACTAGAGGTGGTAGGACAACGTGTACATGATTGTCAACGTATAATCAACAAGTTGAGACTGGACATGTAGGTATTAGATGCAGGAGTCAAAAAAATGAAACAAGACACCGAGGTAACCATGAAGGAATTGGAGATTTTGTAGACTGAAATTTTTGCTATCTGAATCCGGCCAATCCTATTTTCTGAAGAGATTATAGTTCAAATGGAGTTAAGTTGATGCGCGTCCATGATGTATGAGCCGTATTTGCCCAGTGTGTAATTTTCTGTTTGTGTATGCTTTATTATCACCTGTGCCGTACCATAATGCCCAATGGGTATAATCGACTGTAATTTATTTATTGTATAGTGTAGGATTATTCTACCTTTCTATGCCTTGATCTCTTTGTTGTATAGTGTATACTTTTTAGAGGTGATAGTATTGAGTAGGATAATTCTTTGAATATGCTATATCGT
This sequence comes from Triticum timopheevii, assembly GCA_963921465.1. Lineage (NCBI taxonomy): Eukaryota > Viridiplantae > Streptophyta > Magnoliopsida > Poales > Poaceae > Triticum > Triticum timopheevii. Next base: position 243,907,695 of record OY997262.1, on the reverse strand, counting down.
TCAAACGGGGGCCAACTCGCCCGACCATGGGCCTTCTACGTCTCGTAGGATCCATGGGCCTTCTACGTCTCGTAGGATCCATGGGCCTTCTATGTCTCGCAGTGTCCATGGGCCTTCTACTTCTCGCAGTGTCCATGGGCCTTCTACGTCTCGTAGGATCCATGGGCCTTCTACGTCACGTAGGATCCATGGGCCGCCGACTCATTTATGGGTCTTGTACTGGCCTTTAATGGGCCGTAGACGGGCCTATAATGGAAATCGTACGTTTTATTGGCTGACCATAACGGGCCGTTAATAGGCCGTATTTGGTGATGCTATGAAAATGGCCCAACAGACTAACGGATCACAAACGGGCCGACTATAACGACGGGCTGAATTTGGCCCACAAGCAGAAAATGACAGTGACGGGCCGTAAGTAACCGAATGCTGCAAATAAGCCCAAGAATAAATGGGCTCTGAGAAGGTCGAAAGATAACATGGGCTGTAAACGGCCCAACTGAATAACGGGCCCTTAATGGGTATAAAGCGATACACTGTTCATTACGGGCCAGTTTCACCACGGGCCGTTAATGGGTCTAAAGTAATACACTGTTCATTGCGGGCCAGTTTCACCACGGGCCGTTAATAGGCCAAGAGTTACATAGGGCCTCATATGGGCCGAAAGACGTCACGGGCCATACATGGGCCAGAAGTTAAAACGGGCTGGAATCATATTGGATGGCCCAGATGACGCTAGGCCTAATTCGGATAGGGCGTAATGGGCCTTGGGTTAGCGGGCTGTAAATGGGCTATATGCGAACAGGCCGTTAACAGGCTTTCCATGGGCTGGCCCGTCACCTTTTGACCAAGTCAAACGGGCCGGCCTTTTCACAGGAATGGGCCTCTGTTGGGCCGTGCCACGTGTCGACGTATCATAGGCGCCTTCTGTCCAATGAGTGGATGACATTTGTCCCAACAATGAGCTGACACGTGTTTCCTCCAGCCAATGATGATTTTACACGTGGAAAATCCCCATTGCTCGGGGCTGTTAACGGGTTATCGGATCCAAAACCCGACCCGATAGCTTAACGGCGTTCCGTTACGGTGGATGCCACGTGTCGGTCACCCTTGACGAAAGCACTTTTGTGACGCGCGATTTATCGTCATGGAAATGGACACTTCCGTGATGATAATTTTGGTAATTTCATCGAACACTTCTACGACAGCACAGGTATGACTATAATGATTCTGTCATAAATTTGTCATGGATGTACATGCATGACAAAAAACGCGACCTACTGTGACAAACACATATCATCACGGAAGTGTATTTTTTTGTAGTGGGGGCCGCGAGGCAGGGGGCGCACCCCCACCCTCGTGACCGCCTCTTTTGTTCCTTGGAGCAGGGTCCAAGTCTCCTGGATCATGTTCGGTGAGAAAATTACGTTCCCGAAGGTTTCATTCCGTTTGGACTCCGTTTGATATTCCGTTTCTTCGAAACACTGAAATAGGCAAAAAAACAGCAATTCTGGGCTGGGCCTCCGGTTAATAGGTTAGTCCCAAAAATAATATAAAAGTGGAAAATAAAGCCCAATATAGTCCAAAACAGTAGATAAAGTAGCATGGAGCAATCAAAAATTATAGATACATTGGAGACGTATCAGGCATCCCCAAGCTTAATTCCTGCTCGTCCTCGAGTAGGTAAATGATTAAAAAAGAATTTTTGATGCGGAGTGATACTTTGGCATAATTTCAATGTAAATCTTCTTAATTGTGACATGAATATTCAGATCCGAAAGATTCAAGACAAAAGTTCATATTGACATAAAAATAATAATACTTCAAGCATACTAATCAAAGCAATCATGTCTTCTCAAAATAACATGGCAAAAGAAAATTCATCCCTACAAAATCATATGGTTAGGCTATGCTTCATTTTTGTCACACAAAGATGTTCCCAACTTCTATACCCCCGATGACAAGCCAAGCAATTGTTTCATACTTAAATAATCTCAAACTTTTTCAACCTTCATGCAATACATGAGCATGAGCCATGGGTATAGCACTATGGGTGGAATAGAATATGATGATGGGGATTGTGTGGAGAATACAAGAAAGGAGAAAGTCTCACATTGACGAGGATAATCAACGGGCTATGGAGATGCCCATTAATTGATGTCAATATGAGGAGTAGGGATTGCCATGCAACGGATGCACTAGAGCTATGAATGCTCAACAAAAGAAAACTAGTGGGTGTGCATCCAACTCGCTTGCTCATGAAGACCTAGGGCATTTGAGGAAGCCCATTGTAGGAATATACAAGCCAGGTTCTATAATGAAAAATTCCCACTAGTATAAAAAGACAACTTATGAGACTCACTATATGAAGAACATGGTGCTACTTTGAAGCACAATATATGAGACTCGCTACATGAAGAACAAGGTGCTACTTTGAAGCACAAGTGTGGAAAAGAGATAGTAGCATTGCCCTTTTTATTTATTTTCTTTTTTTTGGGCCTTTCTTTTTTTTTGGCCTTTCTCTCTTTTTTTTTGTTTTTTTGTTTGGGCAATGCTCTAATAATGATGATCATCACACATCTATCGATTACAACATAAGGATTACAACTCGAAACTTAGAACAAGATATGACTTTATATGAATGCCTCCGGCGGTGTACCGGGATGGTGCAATGAATCAAGAGTGACATGTATGAAAAATAATGCATGGTGGCTTTGCCACAAATACGATGTCAACTACATGATCATGCAATGGCAATATGAAAAAAGTAATGTATGTCATGATGATGATGATGGAAGTTGCATGGCAATATATCTTGGAATGGCTATGGAAATGCCATGATAGGTAGGTATGGTGGCTGTTTTGAGGAAGATATAAGGAGGTTTATGTGTGATAGAGCGTATCGTATCATGGGGTTTGGATGCACCAGCGAAGTTTGCACAAACTCTCAAGGTGAGAAAGGGTAATGCACGGTACCGAAGAGGCTAGCAAAGGCGGAAAGGTAAAAGTGCGTATAATCCATGGACTCAACATTAGTCAAAAGAACTCATATACTTATTGCAAAAAATTAGAAGTCATCAAAAATCAAGTACTACGTGCATGCTCCTAGGGGGATAGATTGGTAGGAAAAGACCATTGCTCGTCCCCGACCGCCACTCATAAGGATGCACAAGCCAGGTACACTTCATATTTCAAATTTGTTACACAACTTTAACCATACGTGCATGCTACGGGACTTGCAAACTTCAACACAAGCATTCTTTGAGTTCATAATCACCCAACTAGCATGACTTTGATATTATCACCTCCATATCTCAAAACAATTATCAAGCATCAAACTTATCTTAGTATTCAACGCACTCAAAAGAAAGTTTCACATATCTTGAATACCAAGTATATTAACATTAAGCAAATTACCATGCTATTAACGACTCTCAAAATAATCTAAGTGAAGAATGAGAGGTCAATAGTTTCTTTAAAACAAGTCCACCACCATGCTCTAAAAGATTTAAGTGAAGCGCTAGAGCAAAAATTATCACGCTCAAAAGATATAAGTGAAGCACTATGAGCAAAACTATCAAGCTCAAAAGATATAAGTGAAGCACATAGAGTATTCTAGCAAATTCCAATTCATGTATGGCTCTCTCAAAAGGTGTGTACAGAAAGGATGATTGTGGTAAACTAACAAGCAAAGACGCAAATAATACAAGACGCTCCAAGCAAAACACATATCATGTGGTGAATAAAAATATAGCTCCAAGTAAATTACTGATGGAAGTAGACGAAAGAGGGGATGCCTTCCGGGGAATCCCCAAGCTTTGACTTTTTGGTGTCCTTGGATTATCTTGGGGGTGCCATGGGCATCCCCAAGCTTAGGCTCTTGCCACTCCTTGTTCCATAATCCATCAAAAGAACTCACCCAAAACCTGAAAGCTTCACAACACAAAACTCAATAGAAATCTCGTGAGCTCCGTTAGAGAAAGAAAACAAAAGACTACTTCCAGGTACTGTAATGAACTCATTCTTTTTTTTTTGACCTTGAAGACTGCAGGGCTTGCACCCCACAACATTTTATTAATGCAAAAACAGAGCTAGTACAAGGTATCCTCAAGATGAGGAATAAAAGAAAAAACAGGAAAAGAAAGAAAGCTATACAAGTTGACTAGTCCTGATATATACAAATATACAAAAGGGAACAAAAGCAACTCCCCTCAAGGAGGAAGGAAATCAATCCATTTAAGCAAGGCCTCCTTGTGCTTCTGCTTGATTCGATGAGAAAGCAGAATGAGATCATGAATGAATCCATATCTCCATGCTCTGAAGGAAGGCTTGATGTTCCTGAAAGCTCTGTCATTTCTAACCTTCCAAATATTCCACCAGGCAGTAAAAACCACTTCCGCAAGGAAAGGTTTGTTGAATTCCTTTCTAGCATGGAAGGCAATCTCCACCATGTCCTCACTGTCTTTCCAGACAATTTGCAGATAGATCCATATGCGAGCACTGAAGTTGCATTGGAAAAAAAGATGGTTTCTGTCCTCCAAGATCCCTATAGGACATAGAACACATTGTGGACCCTCATTAATCTTCCATTGCCTTCTCTGAATAATGTCCTTGGTGTTAACCCTGTCCATGATAACTAACCAAGCAAACATCTTGATCGACATGGTACAGCAGCTCTTCCAAATCTAGCTCAAAATGGGGTTTGCTACCATTGGCTGGTAAGCAAAATCATAAAACTTTTTAGCAGTATAAGAAGACTTCTTTCCATGCCTCCATTCCCAAGAGTCATGGCAGCGAGAGTCCAAATGGAAAGACCCCATTAGGGTCGAAAGCTGCTGTAATTCTTGAAAAGCTTGTTCAGAGTGGGGCAAGTAAAAGAGATCTTGCAAGCTACCAGCCAGAAAGACATCCTTGACTGAAAGGTTTTTGTGTAGACAAAAAGAATATAGTCTAGGAAATCGATCATGGAGAGGCACATGGCTGTTCCTAGCTTGCCAATAGTCAGACCGGAACAACACAGTGTCTCCACTACGAACATCAACCTCCATAGCTGCTCTGAAGTTATCCATCAACTTGCAGACATCCCTCCACCAAAAAGAGCCACAAAGGGTGGTATCATGAGGAACTCGTTCAAAATAATAAGAATCCCAAACTAACTGAACCCGCACATCCATTTTATTGTAAAATTTATTCAGAAATTTCAGTAGCAGAGCTTGATTTTGCAAACCCAGATTTAAGATGCCAAGTCCCCCCTTTGTTTTGGGCCTGCAAACAAGGGGCCAAGCTGCCAGAGAATGGCCCTTCTCCTGACCATATTTCCTCCATAAACACTGCCTTTGGATCCTTTCCAACTGCATCAAAATACCCTTAGGGATTGACAGGGTACAAAGGAAGAAGATAGGCAAAGAGGAAATGACATAATTGACTAATTGCAACCTGCTTCCCTGAGGCAAGAACCAAGAACTTGCTGTCAATCTTCTCTCCATACAATCCACTAATGGAAGTAGATCCACAATCTTAGGCCTGGTAGTCCCAACAGGCAGGCCCAGATATGTGAAGGGCATTTTGCCTAACTTACAGCCAAAGAAAGCAGCAAGATCAATAGCATCCTGGTCAATCACATTAATGGGATACATGGAAGATTTATGAAAGTTAATCTGAAGACCAGTTGCCTCTGAAAAAAATGTAACACTGATTTCAGTGCCCCCAAATGATCCCTGTCAGCCTTTAAGAGTAACAGTGTGTCATCAGCATATTGTACCACTGGAAAATCAGGATCATGTGTTGGCAGAGGCCTGCTTATCAAACCCTGCTGAGAAGGTTGTTAATCAAAGTCTGCAAAAGATCAGCAGCAATAACAAAGAGCAAGGGAGAGATTGGATCCCCTTGCTTAACTCCACATTTGCATTTGAAATGATTTCCAGGAACTCCATTGAGCAAGACAGAAGAAGTGCCTGATGACAGTAACTGCCTAATCCATGTAATCCATCTACTGTCAAAACCTTTTGCAGCAAGAATCCTTAATATAGCCTCATGCTGAATGGAATCAAAGGCCTTTTCAAAATCCAACTTGAGCAAAAGGATGGGCTGCTTAGACTGGTTGCACTGATGGATATATTCAAAAGTCCATGCAAGACAATCCTGGATTCTTCTTGATTTTATGAAGCCATATTGATTTTTATGGATACATTTCATGATTTCCTGCTGAAATCTATTAGCAGCCAGTTTAGTAAGGAATTTTAGGCCAACACTAGTAAGGGAGATAGGCCTAAAGTCTCCCACCCCCTCAGGCGACTGTTTCTTAGGTATCAGTGTAATGTAAGCATCATTGAGGTTTTCTAACTGCACTGTACCAGCATGAAACTCATGCACCAACTGAATAAAATCAGCAGAAATTATTGGCCAACACTTTTTAAGAAACAGACCATTGAAGCCATCAGGCCCAGGTGCCTTATCAATAGGCATTTCATTAATAACCTGCTCAATCTCCTTAATCTCAAAAGGTTTTGTAAGGACCTCCAAGCCCTGAACCCTCGGTATTAATGAAAGAATGTTCTCATCCAAAACTATTGGTCTAATCATCCCCATTCTGTTCTTGAAAGGTATCAAAAACTCTCTGGCCATAACCTCATGATTAGATGTGACAGATCCATCAGGCAACAACAGACTAGCAATTGAATTTTTTCTGTATCTTTCAGTTGCCATGGCCTGAATTTTTTTGGAGTTTTCCTCTCCAACTTTGATATACCTGATAGTACATCTCTTTCTCCAGTAAAGATATTGCATGTGCAGCAGGTGCTCGTGGTGCTGCTTGATGATATTTCTGAAGTTACTCTCAGGCCTAGAAAGATGTCTCATGTCCTCAAGATTGTCCAACCAAAGAATTACCCAGTTACATTTCTCAATCAGCCCTTTAATATGAGATAAACCTTTCTGCCATTCCTTCAAAGCAAACTGCAAAGCCTTTAATTTATCAACAATAACTGCTGCAATATGAGTTTTTCGAGAAGGACGATTCCAAACCTCTTGCACACAATCAAAGAAACCAGCCTGATGCACCCAAAAGTTTTCAAACCTGAAAATATGTGCCTTTGGGATGGATGTACTGATGGAAACCAGGCAAGGCACATGATCAGACGCAGTTTTTGCCAAAGGAGTCACCTGTGTCATGGGATATGAGTTAATCCAACTAGCAGAAGTAAACACCCAGTCCAGTTGCTCCAAAAGAGGCATGTCTTGCATGTTGGACCAAGTAAACCTTCTTCCCTTTAAGAGGAGCTCAAGTAGTCCCAAATGGCCAATAATTTCATTGAAAATAAACATATCATTTATGTCACCACCCAGGAGGTTCCTATTATCAGTTCAACGAATAAAATTGAAATCTCCCATCAACATCCACAATTGACCAGGATCAACATCCAAATTGTATATCCATGAGACAAACTCATCCCTAAGTTCACCCTGACAAGGACCATAAACATTAACTAGAAACCACTGTTCATTGTTATGAACAGAAGTAAACTGCATGACAATAGCGTAGGGTTTAACTTGTAAGAGAGTGCCATGGAACACATCCGATTGCCAAGCAGTCAAAAGCCCCCCCCCCCCCCCCCCGAAGCACCTCTAGATGGAGATTCAACAAATTGATCAAAACCATGAGGACAGATAGATTTCATAGTTGCCCAAGAGCAGGAGGAAAGCTTAGTTTCTTGAAGACAAACTACTGAACATTGACTTTCAGTCACTTTCTCTCTGACAGAGTGCTGCCTCGTATCTGAGTTCAAGCCACGGACATTCCAACATAAAACCTTCCAACTACGCGTTTTGATACGATTCATTAACCACCGATGAGCAGAAAAGTATATAAAGCATGACATACATTGCCATACGACCCAAAAGATAACATAGTTCAGAGCCACAAAATGACAGTTCCCTAAACTGACATAGATCAACCATAAATAGAACACGCATAACATGCACCCGAGGCGAAGACAAATAGGATGACATAATCATTAAGGTGAAGATGTGTACGAGTCCTCCTGTGGATTAGCCATAAGCTTATCCACCGATAGCAGAGAAGGATCGATCTCCAGCTCCACGCCAACCGCCTGAAGAACTCGAATTGGAGTGTGTGGTGGTGCAGCAGTCGAAGCATCCTCAGCGCCATCCGCAGTAGTGGGCTGGGCCTTGTCCTCCATGGGCTTGGCACGTGGGCGCTTCTTTGATGGCTGAAGCGAGAGCTGCTCAAAAACCACGCTTTTACTTTGCCGTGCTCCGAGTGCAACGTCTCAGCGTCGTATCGACCATAGGAGGCTTCTTCTTCTCTCTTCGCTTTCTGACAGATTGTTCCACAGAGAAAACCATAGGTGTTGAATCAGTAGAGGCAACAGGTGTTGGTGTAGCAGAAACTGAATTGGCAACAATAGCAGGTGCCACATCTTCAGAAGCAGAGGGAGAATCTGCAGGCAGGTTCTCAAATAAAGCTCTGGCCACCGGTCGCTTCACCACAATAGCTCTTCTATCAGCCACAACCAAGGGCAAAGAAGCATGCAAGCAAGACATCTGCTTGGACACATCAAAGGTAATGGACCAAGTCCTCTTGGAATAGATGAATGTGCCCAACAGCTTGCAAAAGATAGACCTGGGCACCTCCTTCACTGAGAAATCAAACATGAGATTCTGGAAAGACCTCTTCCAGATCATTTCCGGAGGGAGAGGAGGGCCAGCAACAATACGCTCCATGCCAATGAATATCTCATGATACTGAATGACAGGAGGTTGGTAGGGCACGATTGCCAACTGATTCTCCTCAAAAACTTGATGCTGCTGAATATCTAGTGGGGGAGCATGCTGAATGCCCGGCTCTAGTTGATCCACAGACACTGAGCCTTCAAGTTGGTCAATCACAATAGAGACTTGATCCTGTTCAGACGCAGGCGGCTGCAATACCTGCTCATCAACAGCTTCATCACCCCACACTGCATTACCCCAACCAGGCACATCCTCATTAACAATAGGGACAGGTGGAACAAGAGGAGCATCATTCCACCCCAACATTGGGTACAGGGGAAGAACAAACGGCAAATTATCCTGAACCAAGTTACCAGGCAGCGAGTGGGGGTTGCCATCGAGCGGCATTGGGTCTTCATCATTTGGCATTTGATCTGCAAAATCAGCACCAAGAACATAGCATGCAGCAGTCCAGGATACTTGGGAACCTCCCCATTCTGCATAATCACCGAAAACCACATCTCTAGGAACTAACGGAGTATCAGGAAAACTAGCCTCGACCATAGTTCGGACAAGGTAAGGATCCTCACTGTCCCAAGAAATAAACTTGCCGAAAGTACCAACAGCCTACGAGATGAACTCAGTAGTGCGGTAATCTAGAGGAATCCCAATGAACATTAACCAGCCCTTGCGAAAACCATTAGTTCCTTTGAAATTCTCCCCCTCATCATGCTTCATAAATCTAACAAAACGATCATTGCCCAACGGAAAAGGCGCATGCTAAATCAAGGTGTATCTAACTGATGGATCTCTGACTTGAAACAGACCCACCCCATGGAACCACGGCTGAGCAGATCGAACCATAATACCTGAATCTTGCAGAAACTGAACCACCTCTTCACGCACCGGGCCAAGGGGTCCGTCCGGCGCCGGCATAACTTCAGCGACCATGTAGTCCTCATGGCGTCGGGTCGGTCAAGCAGCAGGCGTGAAGAAGGTGCAAGGAAGCCGACGATCGCCACCATCAATGATGTGGTGGCCAACAGGCACGAAGCGTTGAGGATCAAGCTCATAGTTCGCCATGGATGAAGCAGGAGCTGTTCGAGGTTTTTCTTTGGCGTGAGGAGAGGGAAGATGCAATGGGGGCGGCGGCGATGGGACTAGACAGTCTATCCCAATAACTCCGGCTCTGTTCCCATAAGAGGCAGCAGATTCCGAGAAAATTGTTTTTTGGTGCACCGAAATTGGCTTCCAAACCAATCCATTGGAGCGCGCGAAATCATTACAGTCTCTGCTAGAGTGACCTGGGCGAGAGCAAGCCGAGCAGATCGCTCGCATTCCACATGCCGTAGACAGGTGGCCCCTCTGAGAGCAGATAGGACATGTCATCACATGGTCCACCATGTCATCGACCATAGCTTAAAACTGTCTCGCAGCCTCTTGAGAGGAGGGGATATGTTCTAGTGGGCTTGGATCCGAAGGCGTGGAAGGCCCAGAAGTAACTGGGCTAACCGGCTCATTTGGGATGGAAACATGACAGGCCTCCATCTCAATTGGATCAGCAGTAGGAATATTTTGAATCGGAGGCAATCCCGCCTGAGCGGAAAGAGCGGGCGTAATCCCCGTATGCACGGAGGAAATATCCTCAGAAACCGGATCAGCAGCCGGAGCAGATGAGATCGGCCGGCACAACTCCGGCAATGGAGTGATCGTGCCAAAGACAATGGGTGGACGAGCCACTGTCCAAAGCAAGTCCGGGGCGAGGGATGGATGAATGACTAAACTCTCATGAACAGGAAGATCATACCCCACATCCCTCATAGTGTCAATGCATTTTTGCGAAGCTGGATATCTATATCCCTTGCAAGCCGAGTAGCGCCCCAATGTGGCAAAAGAAAGAGTCTTCTTAGAGGAATCAGCCGATTTTATGGCAGATCTAACTGGAGGTTTATGCATTGCCATAAGGCCTAATGATGATCGATGCTTAGTTGGACTAACTAAAATCCACTCAGCATCACATTCTTTCCTCCAGATCCTGAGCTCTCTAATCCAATTCGGTCCACCATTACCCCATAAATGAAAATAACACTTGAAGAGATCACAAGCGAAGGAGCGGAGGTCCATGATGATAAAACCAACTTGCTTGCACGAAACATGGAAAGAGTAAACCTTGCCTTTGATGTGATCAACATGAAGATCAATAGCCGAACCTCCAATTGCAGCTTCCAAAGCCGCAGCCACAGAATCCACCGAGAGACGGAAGGCATGATGGCTGAATGAAACAATTAAAATAAAAGACCTTCTATGCCCCGAAGGATGAACAGAATTCCCAGTAGATCTGAAAACCTCTTCCGAAAAAACCCTACCCTTGGAGAAATCCAAGCCAAGGGTAGATCCACCAGAAGAACCCATGGAAGATGGGTATTTCCTTGATCCAGAGGAGACGCCGGAGATGTTGATCGGAGAGAGTCCACAGATTAGTGGAGGAGTGGAGAGATCGCCGGAGAAGGGGGTAGCGCCGTGGTGGGGGGTGGGAGCGCCATTCTTTATTTATATTGGTGTTAAACCTACTGTATTCCAACTTCTCTATGGATTATAAACTATTTTACTAGCCATAGATTCATCAAAATAAGCAAACAACACACGCAAAACAGAATCAGTCAAAAACAGAACAGTCTGTAGTAATCTGTAACTAACGCAAACTTCTGGAACTCTAACAATTCTACCAAAACAGGAAGTCCTGGAAAATTTGTTTATTGAACAGCAGCAAAAAGAATCAACGCAAAATCACGTTTCTGTGATTTAACAAAATTATATTCGTGCGTGCAAAGTTTCTGTTTTTCAGCAGAATCAAATCAACTATCATCATAGGTTATCCTATAGGTTCTACTTGGCACAAACACTAATTAAAAGATAAAACCACATCCAAACAGAGGATAGATGGATTATTTATTCCTAAACAGAAGCAAAAACAAAAAACAAAAATAAAATTGGGTTGCCTCCCAACAAGCGCTATCGTTTAACGCCCCTAGCTAGGCATAAAAGCAAGGATAGATCTAGGTATTGCCATCTTTGGTAGGCAATCCATAAGTGGCTCTCATGATAGATTCATATGGTAATTTTATTTTCTTTCTAGGGAAGTGTTCCATGCCCTTCTTTAAGGGAAATTGGAATCTAATATTCCCTTCCTTCATATCAATAATTGCACCAATCGTTCTAAGGAAAGGTCTACCAAGAATAATAGGACATGAAGGATTGCAATCTATATCAAGAACGGTAAAATCTACGGGCACATAATTCCTATTTGCAACAATGAGAACATCATTAATTATTCCCATAGGTTTTTTAATAGTGGAATCCGCAAGATGCAAGTTTAGAGAGCAATCATCAAATTCACGGAAATCTAGCAAATCACACAAAGTTTTGGGAATAGTAGAGACACTAGCACCCAAATCACACAAAGCATGAAACTCATAATCTTTAATTTTAATTTTAATAGTAGGTTCCCACTCATCATAGAGTTTTCTAGGGATAGAAACTTTCAACTCAAGTTTTTCTTCATAAGATTACATCAAGGCATCAACAATGTGTTCGGTAAAGGCCTTATTTTGACTATAAGCATGAGGAGAATCTAGCACGAATTGCAACAAGGAAATACAACCAAATAAAGAGAAATTTTCATAATTAAATTCCTTGAGATCCAAAATAGTGGGTTTAGCAACATCTAGGTTTTTATTTCTTTCAATCCCACTTTTATCAATTTCATCATCAAGATCTAGAAACTCAGAATTCTTAAAATGCCTTCCAGGTAAAGGAAGATCATCTTCAGTTTCATCAAGATTCATATTGCAAAGCAAAGATTTAATGGGGGACACATCAATAACTTTTAGATCTTCATCTTGATTTTCATAGGAATTGGAAGAACACACTTTAATAAAGGCATCTTTGGAAGCACGCATCCTAGCGGTTCTTTCTTTGCACTCATCAATGGAAATTCTCATGGCTTTGAGAGACTCATTGATACCATGCTTAGGAGGAGTATATCTAAGCTTTAAATAATCAATTTCAAGAGAAATTCTATCAACGTTCCTAGCCAAATCATCAACTTTAAGCAATTTCTCTTCAAGCAAAGCATTAAAATTCTTCTGTGAATTCATAAACTCTTTAACACTACTCTCAAATTCAGAGGGCATCTTATTAAAATTTCCATAAGAGTTGTTGTAGGAATTTCCATAATTATTAGAAGGATTACTAGGATAAGGCCTAGGATTAAAATTCCCTCTATACGCGTTGTTTCCAAAACTGTTCCTACCAACAAAATTCACATCCATAGATTCATTATTATTCTCAATCAAAGTAGACAAAGGCATATCATTGGGATCAAGAGAAGTATTTTTAGTAGCAAACATCTTCATAAGTTCATCCATCTTTTCACACAAAACATTGATTTGTTCTATAGCATGCACTTTTTTACTAGAAGATCTTTCGGTGTGCCATTGAGAATAATTAGCCATAATATTATCAAGCAATTTTGTAGCATCTCCTAACGTAATTTCCATAAACATGCCTCCCGCGGCCGAATCTAAAAGATTTCTAGAAGCAAAATTCAATCCGGCATAAAAAATTTGTATGATCATCCATAAATTCAAACCATGAGTAGGGCAATTGTGAAGCATCAATTTCATTCTTTCCCAAGATTGGGCAACATGCTCATGATCAAGTTGTTTAAAATTCATAATATCGTTCCTAAGAGTGATGATCTTAGCGGGAGGAAAATACTTAGAGATAAAAGCATCTTTGCACTTGTTCCAAGAATCAATATTATTTTTAGGCAAAGACGAAAACTAAACTTTAGCACGATCTCTAAGTGAAACGGAAATAACTTCAATTTGACAATATTGTTATCCGTATCTTTCTTCTTTTGCATCACACAAATCAATAAAATTGTTTAGATGAGTAGCGGCATCTTCACTAGGAAGGTCGGCGAATTGATCTTTCATAACAAGATTCAACAAAGCGGTATTGATTTCACAAGACACATCATTATTAAGAGGAGCAATCGGAGTACTAAGTGTAGGACCTTGAGAAGAGGTGTCTAGAGGGGGGTGATTAGACACTAAGTACCAAATTTGCAGTTTTTAAGTTTCCTTAAGTTTAAGTGGAGTTTAGGCACAATTTCAACATTCACAATACATATCAAGCAAGCATGCAAAGAGTATATGAGCAGCGGAAAGTAAAGCATGCAACTTGCAAGAATGTAAAGGGAAGGGTTTGGAGGATTCAAACGCAATTGGAGACACGGATGTTTTTGGCGTGGTTCCGATAGGTGGTGCTATCGTACATCCACGTTGATGGAGACTTCAACCCACGAAGGGTAACGGCTGCGCGAGTCCACGGAGGGCTCCACCCACGAAGGGTACACGAAGAAGCAACCTTGTCTATCCCACCATGGCCGTCGCCCACGAAGGACTTGCCTCACTAGCGGTAGATCTTCACGAAGTAGGCGATCTCCTTGCCCTTACAAACTCCTTGGTTCAACTCCACAATCTTGTCGGAGGCTCCCAAGTGACACCTAGCCAATATAGGAGACACCACTCTCCAAGAAGTAACAAATGGTGCGTTGATGATGAACTCCTTGCTCTTGTGCTTCAAATGATAGTCTCCCCAACACTCAACTCTCTCTCATAGGTTTTGGATCTGGTGGAAAGAAGATTTGAGTGGAAAGCAACTTGGGGAAGGCTAGAGATCAAGATTCATATGGTAGGAATGGAATATCTTGGCCTCAACACATGAGTAGGTAGCTCTCTCTCAGAAAATGTATGCTGGAAGTGTAGGTTCAGTCTGATGGCTCTCCCCACAAATGAAGAGGAGGTGGAGGGGTATATATAGCCTCCACACAAAATCTAACCGTTACACACAATCTACCAAACTCGGTGGGACCGAATCGTTAAACTCGGTCGGACCGATTTAGCAAATAATGTGACCGTTAGGGTTTTCGGTGTGACCGATTCGGTTAGGGTTAGGGCATAACGTAATCTCGGTAAGACCGATTACACACACTCGGTAAGACCGATTTTGGTAAAAAGCTTTCCAGAGAGTTGGTCAGGCAAACTAGGTGGTACCGATTACTCAAACTCGGTGGGACCGATTTTGGTAATAGGTTGTCCAGAGAGTTTGCATTGTAATCTCGGCAGTACCGATTGCTCAAACTCGGTGAGACGGATTTTGATAATGGACATACATAGAGAGATTTCAATCCCATCTCGGTGAGACCGAGATCCCTATTGGTAAGACCGATTTGCTTAGGGTTTGTGGCAGTGGCTAAGACATATGGAATCGGTGGCGCCGGATAGGAAGTATCAGTGTGACCGATTTTGGCTTTGGGTTTAGGTCATTTGTGGAAGTGGGAAAGTAGTTGAGGGTTTTGGAGCATATCACAAAGCACATGAAGCAAGAGGCTCATTAAGCAACACCTCATCCCTCCTTGATAGTATTGGATTTTCCTATAGACTCAATGTGATCTTGGATCACTAAAATGTAAAATGAAGAGTCTTGAGCTTGAAGCTTGAGCCAATCCTTTGTCCTTAGCATCTTGAAGGAGTTCCCACATCCTTTAGTCCATGCCACTCCATTGTTGAACTTATCTGAAACCTACTAGATAAAAGTGTTAGTCCAACAAGAGATATGTTGACATTAATTACCAAAACCACCTAGGGAGCACTTGTGCTTTCAATCTCCCCCTTTTTGGTAATTGATGGCAACATACATCAAAGCTTTAGATAAAGATATAAAGAGTAGCAAGTAAAGCTTTGGAAAGACATGTAACTAACATAGGCTCCCCCTGCATGTATGCAATCATGTGAATATGGAATATAAAGGCATATGAGAGCATAACCATGATAGAGTAGGCAATGTGTTACATGTATCTTGGCCATATGCATCAGAGCAAAGAATGTTAAAGAAAATACCTTCATGCTCATGAGTCCTTCTTGCAAACAATATGTACATCAGCAAGAATTCCTCTTACACATGATTGTGATGCATATACTCACCTTGCAGTCTTGAGTTGGCTTGGGATGGGATGAACCTGCGTAAACAAGGTTAGATAACACAGATGCATCTACTAGCCAGAGCAAACAAAAGAAACCACAAGAATACCAAGACTGGGATGACATGTAGAGAGTGAGTACTAAGTACCACATTGGATTAGACATGTCCCCAAGAGTAAAGATATGCAATGGATTTAAATGATTTCTTTCCCTTAGATGTCTTGCTCCCCCTGAATCTAACATGGGATATTGGGAGAAGATAGGGAAACAGAAAATCAGAGCTGAAAGATCAAACCTGAAAGATATGAATGATGAACAGAGCTAATGCATGCTAATGCAAATAAGCACAAAAGATCAAATGAACATGTCTCTCCCCTCAAAAAGACATGTGAGCATCTCTCCTCTTGAACACCAAGCATCTAGGATCCTTGAGAAATACTTTCTACTTAAGTATTATCTCCCCCTGGAATCTCTCTCCCTTTGAGGGTCTCTCCCCCTTAGAAGATCTCTCTCCCCCTTAAGGATCTCTTTCTAAAAGATAAGCTTTTGATGTTCTCTCTCTCCAAATGATAAGCTTTGATGTTCTCTCTCTCCCCCTTTGACATCAATTTCCAAGAAGGGTCTTCTGGAATCTGTCGAATGGGTTTGGTCCTTGAGACACAGCACAAAGCAAAGATAAAAATGTGATGCTTGTAGAGGACAAGATTCATTGAGTGGAGCTGGATCAAAAGACACATAGAATATGTGGCAAACTGTTTTTCCTGTTGTGAAATCGGTGGCACCGAGTGGTTTGCTTCGGTCATGCCGAAAGGATTCGGTTGGACCGAAAATAACAAGTCGGTGAAACCGAGTTCATCTCAGAGAAAACACTTGTCACCTTAGCTCACTTAGATTAGTAAGATCTCACAAAGATGTGCAAGGAATTGGAATGCAGAAAATGCAGAGCAAGCAGAAAGAAAGTCTAGATGAAGTTTTTTTTGAAAAAGGGAAACAAATATGCATGAGAAAAATGCAAAAAGCACAGAAAACAACACAAGAGAACTTCATCTAGAGATGGTTGGCGACAAGGTCACCTATGTTAGAGTATATTGACTTAGGAGTCAAGTGAGAGCACTTGATCATAGGTCATACTCATCGTTTAAGCTCAAAATGGGGTTGCCATTTTTCGTTTAAGCATCTCGATGTATTCACATCTTGTCGAGTTGCTTTAGCTCATTACTTGGAGGAAAGCTTCTCGAAGATGGAATGACATACCTTGGTTGGTGGTGTTGTCCATGTAGTTGAACTTGTGTGGGTTGCTCAAGGTTGTAGTTCATCAAGAATTTGGAGCACCACTTGGAATTTTAGTCTATCTACCTACATGGGTTAGTTCTTGCAAGGGAGAGCACTTGTGTATCCAAAAATGACAATCATGAAGCTTAACATAGAGTTTGTCAAAGGATATGTTTGAGTGGTTTCGTGCTTCCCTGTCTTCAACCACCATAGTGTAGAAACTTGGTGATGTAGAGATTGCTCAAGATGTGAGTAGATTACAATCTCATGGAATTTGATTCCACCAAGTACCTACATGGGTTAGATAGCATGCAAGATACAAATATATCCAAGACATAAGATTTTCATCATAAGAGAAATATCAAGGATTAGTCATAAGCTCATGTCTTGCATGTATCCAATGGAGTTTCTACTCCAAGTTTGAAGCATCAATGATGTTCAATTCTCCTCTTAACCTGCAAAATACTTTCTCATCAAGAGGTTTAGTGAATATATCCGCTAATTGCTTTTCGGTGCGAACATGCTTAAGATCAATGTCACCCTTAGCAACATGATCTCTAATGAAATGATGACCAACTTCAATATGCTTAGTTCGAGAATGTTGCACAAGATTATGAACAATTTTGATAGCACTTTCATTGTCACAAAGCAATGGAACATGTCTCACATATGTCCCATAATCTTTAAGAGTTTGGGTCATCCAAAGTAATTGAGCACAACATGAACCAGCGGCAATATACTCAGCTTCGGCAGTGGATAAGGATACCGAGTTTTGTTTCTTGGAGGACCAAGACACAAGAGATCTACCAAGAAATTGACAAGTACCCGAAGTGGACTTTCTATCAACCTTGTCTCCGGCATAGTCCGAGTTGGAATAGCCAACAAGATCAAAAGAGGCCCTCTTAGGATACCAAATGCCAAAGTTTGGTGTGTGGATTAAGTATCTCACTATCCTTTTCACGGCCTTAAGATGACATTCTTTAGGAGCAGCTTGATATCGTGCACACATGCACACACTTAGCATGATATCGGGACGTGAAGCGCATAGATATAGCAATGAACCAATCATAGAGCGATAAACCTTTTGATCAACTGGTTCACCGTCTTTGGTCAAGTCATTATGTCCACTAGCAGGCATGGGTGTAGACATACCTTTGCATTCTTGCATACTGAACTTCTTGAATAAGTCCTTGGTGTACTTCGTTTGAGAAACAAAGGTACCTTCCTTAGTTTGCTTGATTTGCAACCCAAGAAAGAATTTGAGTTCACTCATCATGGACATCTCAAACTTCTCCGACATTAGCTTCCCAAACTTTTCACTAAAATGAGGGTTAGTTGAACCAAATATAATATCATCAACATAGATTTGGCACACAAATAGTTCTCCGTTAACCCTTTTAGTAAAAAGAGTAGAATCAATTTCCCCAATTTCAAAGCCTTTTTCAATAAGAAACTTGGTCAAGCATTTATACCATGCTCTCGGAGCTTGTTTAAGACCATAAAGAGCTTTGTGAAGTTTGTAAACATGATTGGGTTTCTTAGGATTGACAAAGCCGGGGGGTTGCTTAACATAAACTTCCTCCTCTATTTCACCATTTAGAAAATCACTTTTAATGTCCATTTGGTACAAGGTGATGTCATGATGATTAGCATAGGCAAGTAAGATGCGAATAGACTCAAGTCTAGCAACGGGGGCGTAAGTCTCACCATAGTCCATACCTTCGACTTGTGTGTAGCCTTGGGCGACGAGACGTGCTTTGTTGCGAACTATTTGTCCATCTTCATCTTGCTTGTTGCGAAACACCCAGTTGGTACCGATGATGTTGTGGTTGTTGTCGGGCTTCTCAACCAATGTCCAAACTTGGTTCCTCTCAAATTTATGTAGCTCTTCATGCATAGCATTTATCCAATCCAGATCTTCCAACGCTTCTTCAACCTTCATAGGTTCAATGCTAGAGATGAAAGAATAGTTTTCACAAAAGTTAGCTAAACGAGTTTTAGAGGGAGTGATTCTCCCGGTTTGAATGTCATTGTAGATTTGCTCGACGGGATGATCTTTAGCAACTCTTGCTCAAACTCGTGAAAGCTTTTGCTTGGGTCTTCGTTGAACATCTTCTTCATCTTGTTCTTCCTCTTCTTGGCCTTCTTCATTGTTGGTGTTGTCGTTCTCTTGTCGTGGTGAAGAAGGAGGTTGTTGACATTCATCTTGATGCACTTCCTCGTTTTCTTCATCTTGGTGTGTCCCACTTGTTGATGCTTCCGTATCAACTCTTGGTTCACCTTGTTGTGAAGTAGAAGCTTCCACTTGGATGGACGAGGTACTCTCCTTCACCTCCGTTGGACAAACCTTGCCAATGCCCAAGTCTTGAATTGCTTCCAAAGGATCTTTGTCACCTACATCAATTGGCAATTGCTCTACTTGTGAGCCGTTAGATTCATCAAACTTCACATCTACCGTCTCTTCAACCTTTCGGGTGAAATTGTTGTAGATATGGTAAGTGTGAGAGTTTGAGCCATAACCTAGTAGGAAACCTTCATGAGATTTAGGAGCAAATTTAGAGCGATGATGCTTATCAAGAATGTAGCACTTTGAGCCGAATACTCGAAAGTATCCAACTTGGGGTTTGTTACCGGTGAGGAGCTCGTATGCCGTCTTGTCAAGTAGCTTGTGAAGATACAAGCGATTTGTTGCATGACAAGCTGTCTCAACCGCTTCCGCCCAAAAGTGCTTCGGCGTCTTGTACTCATCAAGCATCGTTCTCGCCATTTCGATGAGCATCCGGTTCTTCCTCTCAACAACTCCGTTTTGTTGAGGTGTGTACATAGCCGAGAACTCGTGTGAAATCCCTTCTTCGTCAAGAAAGGTGTCCACATTTGCGTTCTTGAACTCCATTCCGTTGTCGCTGCGAACCTTCTTGATCTTCACTTCAAATTGATTTTGGGCCTTCCTAGCGAAGTTTTTGAAGATCTTTTGGACCTGCGATTTATCATCGAGAAAGAACACCCACGTAAATCTTGAAAAATCATCAACTATAACTAGACCAAAAGAATTTCCACCGAGACTCTTGTAAGAGTTGGGACCAAAGAGATCCATGTGAAGTAGCTCGAGTGGCCTCCTTGTGGTCATGATGTTCTTCACGGGATGCCTTGCTCCAATCTGTTTACCTGCCTGACAAGCACTGCAAAGTCTATCCTTATCAAAAATGACATCTTTAACTCCAAGGATATGATTTCATTTAATAAGCTTGTCAAGGTTTCGCATACCAACATGACCTAATCTTCTATGCCATAGCCAACCTTTTGAGGATTTAGCAATGAAGCAAGTTTTAGGTTGAGCCTTTTTAGTGAAATCAACAATGTATAGATCACCTCTATGCACACCGGTAAAGACCATTTTATGATTGTCTCGACGAAACACTTGGCAATCTACTTTAGTAAATAGAACATTGAAACCGAAATCAGCAAGTCTAGATACTGAAAGTAAGTTGTATCCAAGAGATTCAACGAGCATGACATTTTGTATGGAGCTATCATGTGATATGGCCACCTTACCGAGGCCAACCACCTTACCCTTTGAGTTGTCACCGAAAGTGACATACTTTCGAGGACTATCATTATCAGCAAGCTCACGAAACATGTCTTTATCTCCGGTCATGTGATCGGTACATCCACTATCAAGAACCCATTCCTTTCCTCCTGACATATATCCCCGAAGATTTGCCATAAGACCAAAATGTCTCATTGAATCATTAAGATCGAAGTCACTATCATCATCCTCATCATAGTATCCATGTTCAACATCGTCATGTGGTGGATCAAGTCCTAGAGAGGGTGATCCATTAGAATGAGTTTGACAATAATCTTGCTTATGAATTTTTATAGCTTCGGAAATAATATCACTAATGATACCAACATTTCCTTTGGCACGCATAAGGTTTGTAAGCTCAAATAGACGATCACCAAACATAGGATCATAGTATTCATCTTACTCAAAGCAATAGACTTATGGAGAATTTCATCAAGATTTTTCAAGGAATAATCTGGAAATCGTTCCTCAAGAAATTTCCATATGGTGTAGGCACACTTGAAAGTAGGGAAACATCCAAGCACGTTTCTAGGCAATCCTCTAATGATAAGTTCGGCAGTTCTAAGATTCCTAATCATGCCAATTGACTCATCATGAGTAGGATGCATAGGATCAACATAAGGTGCACAAGGGCTAGCAATGTACTTGTTCAAATGATATTGATTGAAAATAACAAGCATCTCATTTTTCCACTCATGAAAATACTCTCCATCAAGAATAGGCACTCTATGTCTAAGACTCCCAATAGTTGACTCATCCATCTTCCTCCAATGGTGATTAAACCAAGTCAATGGAGACCAATGCTCTAATACCACTTGTAGGACCTTGAGAAGAGGTGTCTAGAGGGGGGGTGATTAGACACTAGGTACCAAATTTGTAGTTTTTAAGTTTCCTTAAGTTTAAGTGGAGTTTAGGCACAATTTCAACATTCACAATACATATCAAGCAAGCATGCAAAGAGTATATGAGCAGCGGAAAGTAAAGCATGCAACTTGCAAGAATGTAAAGGGAAGGGTTTGGAGGATTCAAACGCAATTGGAGACACAGATGTTTTTGGCGTGGTTCCGATAGGTGGTGCTATCATACATCCACGTTAATGGAGACTTCAACCCACGAAGGGTAACGGCTGCGCGAGTCCACGGAGGGCTCCACCCACGAAGGGTCCACGAAGAAGCAACCTTGTCTATCCCACCATGGCCGTCGCCCATGAAGGACTTGCCTCACTAGCGGTAGATCTTCACGAAGTAGGCGATCTCCTTGCCCTTACAAACTCCTTGGTTCAACTCCACAATCTTGTCGGAGGCTCCCAAGTGACACCTAGCCAATCTAGGAGACACCACTCTCCAAGAAGTAACAAATGGTGCGTTGATGATGAACTCCTTGCTCTTGTGCTTCAAATGATAGTCTCCTCAACACTCAACTCTCTCTCATAGGTTTTGGATCTGGTGGAAAGAAGATTTGAGTGGAAAGCAACTTGGGGAAGGCTAGAGATCAAGATTCATATGGTAGGAATGGAATATCTTGGCCTCAACACATGAGTAGGTAGCTCTCTCTCAGAAAATGTATGCTGGAAGTGTAGGTTCAGTCTGATGGCTCTCCCCGCGAATGAAGAGGAGGTGGAGGGGTATATATAGCCTCCACACAAAATCTAACCATTACACACAATCTACCAAACTCGATGGGACCGAATCGTTAAATTCGGTCGGACCGATTTAGCAAATAATGTGACCGTTAGGGTTTTTGGTGGGACCGAAATGCAACTCGGTGTGACCGATTCGGTTAGGGTTAGGGCATAACGTAATCTCGATAAGACCGATTACACAAACTCGGTAAGACTGATTTTGGTAAAAAGCTTTCCAGAGAGTTGGTCAGGCAAACTCGGTGGTACCAATTACTCAAACTCGGTGGGACCGATTTTGGTAATAGGTTGTCTAGAGAGTTTGCATTGTAATCTCAATAGTACCGACTGCTCAAACTCGGTGAGACCGATTTTGATAATGGACATACACAGAGAGATTTCAATCCCATCTCGGTGAGACCGAGATCCCTATCGGTAAGACCGATTTGCTTATGGTTTGTGGCAGTGGCTAAGACATATGGAATCGGTGGCGCCGGATAGGAAGAATCGGTGTGACCGATTTTGGCTTTGGGTTTAGGTCATTTGTGGAAGTGGGAAAGTAGTTGAGGGTTTTGGAGCATATCACAAAGCACATGAAGCAAGAGGCTCATTAAGCAACACCTCATCCCTCCTTGAAAGTATTGGCTTTTCCTATAGACTCAATGTGATCTTGGATCACTAAAATGTAAAATGAAGAGTCATGAGCTTGAAGCTTGAGCCAATCCTTTGTCCTTAGCATCTTGAAGGAGTTCCCACATCCTTTAGTCCATGCCACTCCATTGTTGAACTTATCTGAAACATACTAGATAAAAGTGTTAGTCCAACAAGAGATATGTTGACATTAATTACCAAAACCACCTAGGGAGCACTTGTGCTTTCACTAAGGAAATCATTATTATTGGTATTCGAGAAGTAACACAATTTGGTATTATCTTGCGCCATGGCAACAAGTAATCCAACACACAAGCAAACAGAAAGGCAACGGGAAAAGGCAAACAGGAAAAGAGAAGGAGATTGGGAAAGAGAGGGCGAATAAAACGGCAAGGGTGAAGTGGGGGAGAGGAAAACAAGAGGAAAATGGCAAATAATGTAATGCAAGAGATAGGGATTGTGATTGGTACTTGGTATGGTTGACTTGAGCGAAGACCTCCCCGGCAACGGCGCCAGAAATTCTTCTTGCTACCTCTTGAGCACTGCGTTGGATTTCCCCGAAGAGGAGAGGATGATGCAGCAAAGTAGCGTAAGTATTTACCTCAGTTTTTGAGAACCAAGGTATCAATCTAGTAGGAGACCACACACAAGTCCCTCGTACCTACACAAATCGATAGCTCCTCGCAACCAACGCGATTAGGGGTTGTCAATCCCTTCACGGTCACTCACGAGAGTGAGATCTGATAGAGATGATAAATAATATTTTTGGTATTTTTGGTATATAGATGCAAAGTGAAAAGTAAAAGGCAAAGTAAAAACAAAGCAAGTAATAAAGTAATGGAGATTTATATGATGAGAATAGACCAGGGGGGCATAGGTTTCACTAGTGGCTTCTCTCAAGAGCATAGATATTCTACGATGGGTGAACAAATTATTGTTGAGCAATTGATAGAATTGAACATAATTATGAGTATATCTAGGTATGATCATGTATATAGGCATCACGTCCAAGACAAGTAGATCGAAATGATTCTGCATCTACTACTATTACTCCACTCATCGACCGCTATCCAGCATGCATCTAGAGTATTAAGTTAAAAACAGAGTAACGCCTTAAGCAAGATGACATGATGTAGAGGGATAAATTCATGCAATATGATAAAAAAACATCTTGTTATCCTCGATGGCAACAATACAATACGTGCCTTGCTGCCCCTTCTGTCACTGGGAAAGGACACCGCAAGATTGAACCCAAAGCTAAGCACTTCTCCCATTGCAAGAACTACTAATCTAGTTGGCCAAACCAAAAGGATAATTCGAAGAGACTTGCAAAGATAACTCAATCATACATAAAAGAATTCAGAGAAGATTCAAATATTATTCATAGATAAGCTGGATCATAAACCCACAATTCATCGGTCTCAACAAACACACCGCAAAAAGAAGTTTACATCGAATAGATCTCCACGAGAGAGGGGGAGAACATTGTATTGAGATCCAAAAAGAGAGAAGAAGCCATCTAGCTACTAGCTATGGACCCGAAGGTCTGAAGTAAACTACTCACACTTCATCGGAGGGGCTATGGTGTTGATGTAGAAGCCCTCCGTGATGGATGCCCCCTCTGACGGAGCTCCAGAACAGGCCCCGAGATGGGATCTCGTGGATACAGAAGGTTGAGGCGGTGGAATTAGGTTTTTGGCTCCTGTTCTAATCGTTTGGGGATACGTAGGTATATATAGGAGGAAGGAGTACGTCGGTGGAGCAACAGGGGGGCCACGAGGCAGGGGGGCGCGCCCTAGGGGGGGCGCCCCCCACCCTCGTGACCACCTCTTTTGTTCCTTGGAGCAGGGTCCAAGTCTCCTGGATCACGTTCGGTGAGAAAATCACGTTCCCGAAGGTTTCATTCCGTTTGGACTCCGTTTGATATTCCGTTTCTTCGAAACACTGAAATAGGCAAAAACAGCAATTCTGGGCTGGGCCTCCGGTTAATAGGTTAGTCCAAAAATAATATAAAAGTGGAGCAATCAAAAATTATAGATACATTGGAGACGTATCAAGGTACATGTTGAGTTGGCGTATTTCGAGATTAGGTTTTGTCACTCCGATTGTCGGAGAGGTATCTCTGGGCCCTCTCGGTAATGCACATCACTATAAGCCTTGCAAGCAATGTAACTAATGAGTTGGTTACGGAATGATGCATTACACAACGAGTAAAGAGACTTTCCGGTAACGAGATTGAACTAGGTATTGAGATACCGACGATCGAATCTCGGGCAAGTAACATACCGATGACAAAGGGAACAACGTATGTTGTTATGCGGTTTCACCGATAAAGATCTTCGTAGAATATGTAGGAGCCAATATGGGCATCCAGGTTCTGCTATTGGTTATTAACCGGAAACGTGTCTCGGTCATGTCTACATAGTTCTCGAACCCGTAGGGTCCGCACGCTTAAGGTTTCGATGACAGTTATATTATGAGTTTATGAGTTTTGATGTACCGAAGGAGTTCGGAGTCCCGGATGAGATCGGGGACACGATGAGAAGTCTCGAAATGGTCGAGACGTAAAGATCGATATATTGGTCGACTATATTCAGACATCCGAAAGGTTCCGAATGATTCGGGTATTTTTCGGAGTACCGGAGAGTTACGGGAATTCGCCGGGGAGAAGTATTGGGCCTTATTGGGCCATATGGGAAAGAGAGAGGGGTTGCCTATGGCAGGCCGCCCGCCCACCCCCCCCCCCAAGGCCTAGTCCGAATTGGACTAGGGGGAGGGGCTGCGCCCCCTCCTTCCTTCCCTTCTCTCTTCCCCTTCCTTCTCTCCTACTCCTACTAGGAAAGGAGGAGTCCTACTCCCGGTGGGAGTAGGACTCCCCCCTTGGCGCGCCCTCCTCCTTGGCCGGCCGCCTCCTCCATAACTCCTTTATATACGGGGGCAGGGGGCACCCCATAGACAACAACAATTGATCTCTTGATCTCTTAGCCGTGTGCGGTGCCCCCCTCCACCATAGTCCTCGATAATATTTGAACGATGCTTAGGCGAAGCCCTGCGACGGTAGAACATCAAGATCGTCACCACGCTGTCGTGCTGACGAAACTCTTCCCCGACATTCTGCTGGATCGGAGTCCGGGGATTGTCATTGAGCTGAACGTGTGCTAGAACTCGGAGGTGCCGTAGTTTCGGTGCTTGATCGGTCGGGCCGTGACGACGTACGACTACATCAACCGCGTTGTTCTAACGCTTCCGCTTTTGGTCTACGAGGGTATGTGGACAACACTCTCCCCTCTCGTTGTCACCATGATCTTGCGTGTGCGTAGGATTTTTTTTGAAATTACTACGTTCCCCAGCAGTATGGTCTACTAACTATGTAACCAAATTGGCGCGCATTATATTTTGATTGTTTATCTTTGCATGAAGGTCGGGGGCGCGCGATGGTTAACTCCTACCAACCTTCCCCCTAGGAGCATGCGTGTAGTACTTTGTTTCAAGGGCTAATAAATTTTTGCAATAAGTATGTGAGTTCTTTATGACTAATGTTGAGTCCATGGATTATACGCACTCTCACCCTTCCATCATTGCTAGCCTCTTCGGTACCGTGCATTGCCCTTTCTCACCTCGAGAGTTGGTGCAAACTTCGCTGGTGCATCCAAACCCCGTGATACGATACGCTCTATCACACATAAACCTCCTTATATCTTCCTCAAAACAGCCACCATACCTACCTATCATGGCATTTCCATAGCCATTCCGAGATATATTGCCATGCAACTTCCATCATCATCATATACATGACTTGAGCATTCATTGTCATATTGCTTTGCATGATCGTAGGATAGCTAGCATGATGTTTTCGTGGCTTGTCCATTTTTGATGTCATTGCTACGCTAGATCATTGCACATCCCGGTACACCACTGGAAGAATTCATATAGAGTCATATCTTTGTTCTAGTATCGAGTTGTAATATTGAGTTGTAAGTAAATAAAAGTGTAATGATCATCATTATAGAGCATTGCCCCATGAAAAAAAAGGAAAGGCCAAAGAAGCCTAAATAAAAAAGGGGGCCAAAGAAGCCCACCCAAAAAAAAGAAAAATAAGAAAAATAAGAGAAAAGGGGTAATGTTACTATCCTTTTTCCACACTTGTGCTTCAAAATAGCACCATGTTCTTCATATAGAGAGCCTCCTATATTGTCACTTTCATATACTAGTGGGATTTTTCATTAGAGAACTTGGTTTGTATATTCCAACGATGGGCTTCCTCAAATGCCCTAGGTCTTCATGAGCAAGCAAGTTGGAAGCACACCCACTTAGTTTTCAGTTCGAGCTTTCATACACTTATAGCTCTAGTGCATCCGTTGCATGTCAATCCCTACTCCTCGCATTGACATCAATTGATGGGCATCTCGATAGCCCGTTGATTAGCCGCATCGATGTGAGGCTTTCTCCCTTTTTTTGTCTTCTCCACATAACCTCCACCATCATATTCTATTCCACCCATAGTGCTATATCCATGGCTCACGCTCATGTATTGCGTGAAGGTTGAAAAAGTTTGAGAATACTAAAGTATGAAACAATTGCTTGGCTGACACCGGGATAGGCATGAGGGGTACCTTGTGTTAAGAAAAGGGAGCATACAAGACTATATGATTTTGTAGGGATAACGTTCTGGAAGCATTGATATTTTGAAAGACATGATTGTTTGTTGGGATGCCCTAATTATTATTGTTTTTATGTCAAATGATAGACTATTGCTTTGAATCACTCGTGTCTTAATATTCATGCCATGATTAGACATATGATCAAGATTATGCTAGGTAGCATTCCACATCAAAAAGTATCTTTTTTATCATTTACCTACTCGACGACGAGCAGGAATTAAGCTTGGGGATGCTGATACGTCTCTACCGTATCTATAATTTTTGATTGTTCCATGCCAATATTCTTCAACTTTCATATAATTTTGGCAACTTTTTATACTATTTTTGGGACTAACATATTGATCTAGTGCCCAGTGCCAGTTCCTGTTTGTTGCATGTTTTATGTTTCGCAGAAACCCAATATCAAACGGAATCCAAACGGGATAAAAACGGACGGAGAATTATTTTGGAATATTTGGGATTTTCCGGAGGAAGAATCAACGCGAAACGGTGCCCGGGTTGGCCACGAGACAGGGGGCACACCTGGAACCCTCGTGGGCCACCCGTAAGGGGGTTGACGCTCTTCTTTTGTTGCAAGAAAGCTAATTTTATGAGAAAATTCTGGGCGAAAGATTCACCCCAATCGGAGTTATGGATGTCCGGATATAAAAGAAACGGTGAAGGGGAAGGATCTGAGAACGCAGAAACAGAGAGATAGATCCAATCTCGGAGGGGCTCTCGCCCCTCCCACGCCATGGGAGCCATGGACCAGAGGGGAAACCCTTCTCCCATCTAGGGAGGAGGTCAAGGAAGAAGAAGAAGAAGGGGGGCTCTCTCCCCCTTGCTTTCGATGGCGCCGGAATGCTGCCGGGGGCCATCATCATCACCGCGACCTTCACCAACACCTCCGCCATCTTCATCAACATCTCCATCACCTTCCCCCCTCTATCTACAGTGTTCCACTCTCCCGCAACCCGCTATACCCTCTACTTGAACATGGTGCTTTATGCTTCATATTATTATCCAATGATGCGTTGCCATCCTATGATGTCTGAGTAGATTTTTTTTGTCCTATTGGTGGTTGATGAATTGCTATGGTTGATTTAATTTGTTTGTGGTTATGTTGCTGTCCTTTGGTGCCCATCATATGAGCGTGTGCGTGGATCACACCATAGGGTTAGTTGTATGTTGATAGGACTATGTATTGGAGGGCTAGAGTGACAGAAGCTTCAACCTAGCATAGAAATTGATGCATACTGGATTGAAGGGGGACCATTATATCTTAATGCTATGGTTGGGTTTTACCTTAATGAACATTAGTAGTTGCAAATGCTTGCTAATAGTTCCAATCATAAGTGCATAGAATTCCAAGTCAGGGATGACATGCTAGCAGTGGCCTCTCCCACATAAAACTTGCTATCGGTCTAGTAAAGTAGTCAATTGCTTAGGGACAATTTCACAACTCCTACCACCACTTTTCCACACTCATTATATTTACTTTATTTCTTATTTATCTAAACAGCCCCTACTTTTTATTTATGCATTCTTTACTTTCTTGCAAACCTATCCAACAACACCTACAAAGTACTTCTAGTTTCATACTTGTTCTAGGTAAAGCGAACGTCAAGCGTGCGTAGAGTCGTATCAGTGGCCGATAGGACTTGAGAGAGTATTTGTTCTACCTTTAGCTCCTCATTAGGTTCGACACTCTTACTTATCGAAAGAGGCTACAACTATCCCGTATACTTTCGGGTCATCAGGGGCATTGTCTCAGAGCCGGCTATGACCGAGAGACTGGTGGATTGCGGCATCTTCATCGTGGTTGGCGGTATCTTTGCCGGGTGGTTCGCTGAGGCGGGGCGCTGGTTTCTGGTTGGCAACGATGATGGCTCGAGAGGAGCTCGGGTCACGGCGTGGACTTTGGTAGTCGGTTCTTTCTGGCGTGTCCGAGGTGCTCTTCCATGGCTTGCTTGGTTGCTTTGAAGTCGGAGCTGCGGTGGATCGGGTCCAAGTGGTGACGATAACAGTCGCTCAGTGGTCGTTTGCGGAGGGCATTGTTGGTGTAGATCATGCATATTTCCCTTGCGAGGCTCGTCATCAAAGTCGGAGCTGTTGGTTGCTTGCGCGTGTGGCCATCCGGTGGCATGTGCCATCATGCTTGTGTCCCATGTCGGTGGCCAGGTTGGCCGGTGGTGCCCATGTCATGTGGGTTGGGTTGTAACGGTTTTAGCCCAGTTTTCCACCAATTAACCGGGCAATTCTCTTCTCCTTAATCAATGAAATGGCAAATCTTTTCCCTTGTTTTAACTTTATTTTTAGAAACAGAAAATGTCACATTTCCCCCTTTTGCATCTTTCTTGTTTGCAAAGAAGAACCTTCTAAACCTGTTTTTTATTTTATTTTATAGTGTAATGATCAATCTGCACTATGCTACCAGGGCAAGAGATTTCAACTTGTGCTTTGAACCTATATTGTCAAAGTTGCTACCCCAATCACCATATAGTTCTTTCAGAGCTAGCTTCTTACCCATATATACCCCCTCATAGTGGATGTCAACCTTGCGTTGTTCTTTAACCGTTTTGCGCAATGCCTTCGCTCCGAGAGAAGCATCTTCAATCAGCCAATCCCTCACCTTATCACACATCCAATACTTGGTTGCATTCTTCGTCTTCTTTTTCCTTCTTGTACTCAAATTCATGTTTGATTGCATGCTGAGAAAGTGCCAACTTGAACTCTTTCATGCTGGGATATGTAAAGCCATTTGTCATTGGAAGGTCTAATTTTTCATACTCTACATGTGGAGTATGGTCTGCCTTGTGCAACTCCTCATCCTCCTCTACTTCATCATCTTCTACTTCAGACTCCTCTACTTCATTGTCCTCTACTTCAGACTCCTCTACTTCATCATCCTTTTCTTTATTAGGATTAGGACAAAGAACCACATCTAAGGGCATAGGTTCATCCACTTCATACATATTCTCCTCATCAACACCAACATGTTCATTCTCAGGTCTTAGGTTGAGAAGGTAAGTATCATCCTCATGTTCTATATTGCCGTTAGGTTCGCTATGCTCACCACTTTGCCACTCGGTGATAGGCTCATATGGTTCGGATGGATCACAATATGCAATGATCATATGCAACACCTTTGTCTTCGAGTGTTTCTCAAACATAATCATCAAATATTGGTCAGATTTTACTTCTCGACATATTGTAAGAGCATCATCATAATATTGCACATGTGCAACTTCCAAATAACGCGGAGGGTACTTCTCTACAATTGATTCGACCAAATCCCTATAATTAGTCAAGTCACAATCGATGACCTTCTCAAAACAAAAACATCTTATGTCCTTTCGAGTTTTCTTTGGATTGCCAAACAATTGAATTTTGAGCAAATAACTTGAATTTGGATCCATCCTGTGAATTAATATGACAACTTTAAACTTTGCTTTAAACCTATGCATGAGTATTTCTAGACAATTTGATCATTAACTGAAATTAAGTAAAAGATATCTTCTTCAAATAAACAGCTACACAAACTAGCACAACCTATGCATGATAATTGCTACTAGATGGACTGTATTGCTACTATTAACATTGCATTCAAATAAGATCTACATTCCAATCTCCTAGGAGTGGCCCTTACCCATCTGGACACACCCATGTTGCTGACGGCAACTAAGTACCACCCTGGCCTGATGTTGTTGCCGAGGACGACCGAGCCATGCCCTCGCCGGATCCCCCAACCATTTGTCGCGCCCTTGCCCGAGCCAGCTGCAGCCGAGCCACCGGCCTGGCCCGATGCTGGCTCGACCCCACCGCAACCCGAGGCTAGCCCGATGCCCTGGCTTGACCCCACCTTAGCCCCACCGGCGCCATCAGCAAGCCATGGCCCGTTTGTAGCTGCGACGTCGGCGAGCCATGTCCCATCCGCATCTGCGCCATGGTCGTCGTCTGCAGCGCCGCCTCCATCCGCAGAAGTGCCACCATCCATAGACCTTCGTCGCCGCTGCTAGGCCTGGGAGGTTCACCGCCGGCTGCTCTAGGGTTGGGAAGAAAAGGGATGAGAAGAGGTCGTGTCGGGAGAGAAGAGCGAGACTGGTTTGGTCTCTATTTTTTATTTCCTCATGGGGGTAATTTCATCCAACAAGAAAATACTGACATCAGTCAATCCAGATCTTAACGACATATGCTAATGGAATTGACGGAAGTGTTAGAAAGGGAAAAGAAATTACACCTACCACAAAGCTTTGCTGACTTTTTTGACTGATATCTTTTAGTTATGTGTGTCTTTTTTTCTTTTTATATTTTTCAGATCTTTGGTTTTTCCTTATTATCATTTTCCATATTTCTTTTTGTATAGGTTTTGCAATATACGATGAACATTTTTCCAATATACACACTAAACATTTTAGTATATGATAAATATTTTTTAAATACACACTCAAAATTATTGTATAATATACAATGAACATTTTTTTGCAGGAGAATGGTGGATTTTATTCCTCGGTAATAATGTTACAGTCTACTAATACGAAGTTTAAAACACTGTCTGAAACATGGTGCAACCAACAAGCGGTGCTATCTCCTGAACTCTGGTAAGAAATCGAGCGTGCTCTAGCACCCTTTTGCGGCCTATTTTCCGTCGGATTGAGGGGACCATGGCATCCGCTAGTGTGGGGAGTGGTGGCGGAAGGGGGTTTGGCGACCACGATGGCTTCGGATGCCACGGGAGAGGCGGCGTGCGGCGGCTTCTTCGCTCGCAAGCGCCGAAATGACGATGAGGCCAGCAGCTTTGGCCTCCGCCCTACCGTGTCGGAGAAGCAACATGAGGTCGCGCGCAAGCACGTCCCACAGCGCTAGATCGAGGTCACTTGGTTGGACGACCTTCCGGTGCTGTGGCCGGCTCTTCGACATGGCGATCTAGTGGCAGCGTGCGGCCGTGCGGGCGTGGTTTGAGGTGAGGACCGCCGCCGATGCTGGAAATGTAGTTGCGACTGCGCGGCTACTAGCCTTCTGGGAGTTGTACCAGCTCCAAACCTGGATCTCTGGCTCGCTCATCTACGACACGATTCACAGAGGGAAGCCGCTGAAGGAAATATGCCCTAGAGGCAATAATAATTTTGTTATTTTATATTTCCTTATTCATGATAAAGGTTTATTGTTCATGCTAGAATTGTATTGATCGAAAACTTAAATACATGTGTGAATACATAAACAAATACCGTGTCCCTAGTATGCCTCTACTAGACTAGCTCGTTGATCAAAAAATAGTTAAGGTTTTCTAACCATGGACATGTGTTGTCATTTTATAACGGGATCACATCATTAGGAGAATGATGTGATGGACAAGACCCACTCGTTAGCTTAGCATTTGATCATACAGTTTATTTCTACTGCTTTCTTGTATGTCAAATACATATTCCTTTGACTATGAGATCATGCAACTCCTGGATACTAGAGGAATGCCTTGTGTGCTATAAAACGTCACAACATAACTGGGTGATTATAAAGATGCTCTATAGGTATCTCCGAAGGTGTTTTGGTTGGTTGGCATGAATTGAGATTAGGATTTGTCACTCCGAGTATCGGAGAGGTATCTGTGGGCCCTCTCAGTAATACACATCATAAGCTTGCAAGCAAATGACTAAGGAGTTAGTCAGGAGGTGATATATTACGGAACGAGTAAAGATACTTTCCGATAACGAGATTGAACTAGGTATGAAGATACCGACGATCGAATCTCTGGCAAGTAACATACCGATTGACAAAGGGAATTAAGTATGTTGTCTTAACGGTTCGACCGATAAAGATCTTTGTAGAATATGTAGGAGCCAATATCAGCATCTAGGTTCCTCTATTGGTTATTGACCAGAGAGGTGTCTCGGTCATGTCTACATAGTTCTCGAACCCGTAGGGTCCGCACGCTTAACGTTCGACGGCGATTTAGTATTATATGAGTTATGTGATTTCGTGACCGCATGTTGTTTGGAGTCTCGGATGAGATCATGGACATGATGACGAGTCTCTAAATGGTCGAGAGGTAAAGATTGATATATAGGACGATGGTATTCGGACACCGGAAGTGTTTTGGAGGGTACCGGGTACTTATCGGGTCACCGAAAAAGAGTTTTGGGCACCCCTGGCAAAGATATGGGCCTTATGGGCCAAGTGAGGGAACACACCAGCCCTGGAGCGCCCCTATATAGGCCAGCCCTATGAGGAGGAGAAGGAAAGAGGGGAGGGCAAGGAAAGTGTGGATTAGGATTCCTACTTCCTTTCCTCTCCCCCCTTTTTCCTTCCACCTCGGTTATATATGGCGGGGGGGGGGGGGGCTTGGGAGGGACTCCAAGTAGGATTCCTCCTACTTGGGCCGCCCCCTTGGTTGCTCCCTCTCCCTCCCACCTATATATATGAGGGGGAGGCGCCTAGAACACACAACAACATCTGTTAGCCGTGTGCGGTGTCTCCCTCCACAGATTACGCCCTTGGTCATATTCTCGTAGTGCTTAGGCGAAGCCCTGCGTGGATCACTTCACCATCACCATTATCACGCCGTCGTGCTGATGGAACTCATATACTTCCTCGACATTTTGCTGGATCAAGAGTTCAAGGGACGTCATCGAGCTGAACGTGTGCACAATTCGGAGGTGTCGTACGTTCGGTGCTTTATCGGTCGGAACGAGAAGAAGTTTGACTACATCAACCGCGTTGTCAAACGCTTCCGCTTTTGGTCTACGAGGGTACATAGACACACTCTCCCCCTCTCGTTGCTATGCATCTCTTTGATAGATCTTGCGTGAGCGTAGGAATTTTTTGAAATTGCATGCTATGTTACCCGACAGCCGCTACCCGCCGAGGTCATCTCCAGCAACTCCCACGACGAGGGCAACGACTCTGACTCCAATGAGTAGAACCTTGGTGAAGTAGACCCCCGCCCACCCATGGCTCCGGCGTGGACTCCGGCGACTAATAGATCCCCTACGCTATGTTTCGCTGCCCCTATGCTATGTATAATCATTATGGTTTGTAAAACTCCCCTATGCTATGCGTGGTGAACTATGATATGTTGGGTTGAAGAACTCCAGCGAGATGTTTTTAGCGCAAAGTACTATGTTTAAATTTGTGTCATATGCGGGATCTACTCATTCCACGCGTCCGACATCCTACAAAAATCTTTTACGAGATACCATAAACGATTTTTTAGGATGGTGGCTTGCTGGATCTGCTAGAGATGCTCTTAAACCAATAAGCAACAGTCTATGTGTACACATAGTAGAGGTAGAGCAGGGCAAGCTGTCAAGTCACATACGCAGAGTACAGATGCAAGCGCTCATACATACGCGCATACCCCCACCCCTATGAACGCACACATACCCTACCCCTATGAGCACCTTCAAGAGATGGAGTAGGCATATCACTTTGAGATTTACGAAGTCACCATAGGCGCCTCGTCGTTGATGAGAATGTCTCCTCCCATTGAAAGCGCATCGCCGGAAATCCTGAAATAAATCCAGGAATAATGCTGTCGAATTTTGGGTTCCGCAGACCCTTGAGAAGTTCAAACTCTGGGGTGCGTGCGGAGAACTCAACCTCCCCAGTCTGCCCACTCGCCAATCTCACGGCCTAGCTCGATCAACAAGAAGGAAACGGGACACAGCAGTTTACCCAGGTTCGGGCCACCTTGCGGTGTAAAACCCTACTCCTGCTTTGTGGTGTATTGGCCTTAAGGGGCTGAGGATGAACTAGTACAGTGGGAGAATAACCTCAGGAGGAGGAGTGTTCTTGTGCTCAAGTGAGCTGGTGAGTGTCAGGATGGAATGGATCCGATCTGGTCTCCCCCCTCTATGGTGGTGGCTAAGTCCTATTTATAGTGGTCTTGGTCCTCTTCCCAAATGAAGGTGGGAAGGGATACCACAACGGCCAAATTCGAAGGGAGACAACTAGTACAAGCTATCCTGACAAAAGTAGTCTTTGCCTGCAAAAGCCTCTGGTCGTGATGCCGCGGTGGGCTTCGCGATGACCTCCGTCCTGTCGTGCTGGTGGTCTTGGTCTTGTTGCACCGGAATGGAAACCTTTGGTTGATTCCTCGGGACTCCGCGCCTGCGCTTGCCTCCTTAGCACCAAAGAGGAAACTAGTACACTACGCCCGCTGGCGCCCGCCTGGCCTTGGTTATCATGGCTCACGTCATCCGAACCTCACGAGGTGAAGCTTGCATGGAAATCTCCGCTCCTCGAGAGCCAACCTGAGGAGGCCGCTCCTTGTGGAGGTCTTGGTGTCGTCCACCTCGTGAGGCTTGGCCCCTCGCGAGGGTCTTGAGTTGTTGATGCTAAAGCTGGGTTGTACCAGGCTGTTGATGGAGCCATGCCATGGGCCGCAGGCAGGAAAGTCTGGGTACCCTCATTCCCAGAGCACCAACAGTAGCCCCCGGTCCCAAGGCACGCTTGGACTTGGCTTTGAGGCGAAGCCAAAGGGCAAGTGCGGAGCACCGCGGGCCCTAACCGCCTACGGCCTTGGTCGACGCGTGGCGATTGATGGGACGTGGGTATCTCCGCTTCCCCACGCGGCCTCGACAACTGTCCCCGGCTGACAAAAAGGTTGGCGCCCACCGCTGAGCCTTCATTGCCTTTCCTTCGTCTTGCTTTAGATCCCCTTCTTCCTCTGCTCCAAGCGTCTCTAGATCTGCTGAATCCTCCCCCTGAGCTCGCCGCTGATGGCCACAGACAAGGCGAAGTCTTCAGCTCCGGCTACGCGCCCGACTTCTTGGTTCGAGCTGGCCCTGAGCGCGTCCACCATCGCTGAAGAGAAGCACCTCACCAATGTGCTTCCGCTGACAGCGTGCAGTGGCAATGAGGGGGAGAGATGGCGCTTCGGGTCGGCTCTGCCAAGCCAAAAGCCTTGGGTGACACCTTTTACCCCTTCTTCCTGCATAGTGTCTTCCCTGGGTTGGTTCCCCCATTCTCCATTTTCTTCTACGCCATCCTCCGCCATTACGGGCTCCACGCCCTCCATCTTCATCCCAACTCCATCCTCCTCCTGTCGATCTTCGCCTTCTACTGCGAGGCATTTGTGGGGGCGATGCCCTTCGTTGCGTTGTTCCGCCACTTCTTCTACCTCTATATAAGCAGCGACCAGTGCTCTGGGTGCGCCAGCTTCATCGCGGCCAACATCAGCAACGCAATCTCACAGACCAGGAAGAAGGTGGAGGACTTCCGGAACAAGTGGATCTTCATGGACGCCAAGCGCTCCCACGCTTGGCTGGAGCTGCCGACCGCGCTGTCGATGCCCCTGGATGGATGGGCTCATGAGAAGTTCCTACTCAGTGGCGCCTAGCTACTTATTCCAATGGATCACCTCTTCTTGTCTGTATATAGGGCACTACTAATGTTACAGAGGAAGAAGGAGTTGTCTCCCATGGTCGCACTCTCAGCAACTATTCCAACATCCGTTGCGGGGTATTCGGGATGGATACTAGTGTGCTAGAGCCAGCACCTTCACCCTGGTTCAATATTGATAGTCTTGGAGAATACTCGCTTTTCCTTGGACTAAATTATCCACTGATGGTGAAAGGTGATCCAGCTGTTGTTGGCACACCATTACCATTTATGAGAAGCAACTGTATCTATACCACGAACATTGCTATGGTTCCCTACCCTAGCTCTCACAAAACTCCTGATATAGGCCACTCTAGCCTGGATTGTGAGCCTTGCGTTGGTTTCAATATTTACAATGGGCCATTTGCATTTCTGCCCCTAACTCGAACCACCTACTCAGATTTGCCCCTAATTTCAAAGCATGCTCAAATTTGCCCCTCTGCCGTTAAGTCACTACTCAGAAATGCCCTTCCGTCCAGTCAAAGGCCTTTGACCGTCAAAGGCCCATGCGTACTGTAGCAGACGGAAAGTGCTACAGTATTGGATGGAAAGTGCTACAGTACTGTACGGAAGGGCATTTCTGAGTAGTGACTTAACGGCGGAGGGGTAAATTTGAGCATGCTTCAAAATTAGGGGCAAATCTGAGTAGTGGGTTCGAGTTAGGGGCACAGATGTAAATGTCCCATTTATAATAGCCGGCCCTGCCCAGAGGCTAACTTATGGTTCAAAGCAAGCGTTTCCAATGCCAAGGATTGGTTGAGCAGGAGTTCATTTCATGGCTTGTTATTTGTTGTGTGTTAATTTTTTTAGTATTTACTAGAATGTTTTGTTGGAAATAATCTATAATCCAACATGTATCCTCGTTATCATTGGATGTTTTATATGCATTCTTATGCTATTTTATATTATTTTTGGGACTAACCTATTAACCTAGAGCCCAGTGCCAGTTCCTATTTTTTCCCTGTTTTAGAGTTTCGTAGAAAAGGAATACCAAATGGAGTCCAAACGGACTAAAACTTTCGCGATGATCTTTCTTGGACCAGAAGCAAACCAGGAGACTTGGGGATGAAGTCGGAGGAGCCACGAGGCGACTACAAGGGTGGAGGGCGCGCCCCCTGTCTTATGGGCCCCTCGTGGGTCTCCTGACCTAATTTTTTCGCCTATATATACTCTTATATGCCCAAACCACCAGAGGCATCCACGAAAATACTTTTCCACCGCCGCAACCTTCTGTACCCATGAGATCCCATCTAGGGGCCTTTTCCAGCGTCCTGTCGGAGGGGGACTTGATCACGGAGGGCTTCTACATAAACACCATTGCCCTTCCGATGAAGCGTGAGTAGTTTACCTCAGACCTACGGGTCCATAGCTAGTAGCTAGATGGCTTCATCTCTCTCTTTGATTCTCAATACCATGTTCTCCTCGATGTTCTTGGAGATCTATTCGATGTAATACTTTTTGCAATGTGTTTTCCGACATCCGATGAATTGTGGATTTGTGATCAGCTTATCTATGAATATTATTCGAATCTTCTCTGAATTCTTATATGCATGATTTGATATCTTTGTAATTATCTTCAAACTATTGGTTTGGTTTGGCCAACTAGATTGGTTTTTCTTGCAATGGGAGAAGTGCTTAGCTTTGGGTTCAATCTTGCGGTGTCCTTTCCCAGTGACAATAGGGGCAGCAAGGCATGTATTGTATTGTTGCCATCGAGGATAAAAAGATGGGGTTTTCATCATATTGCTTGAGTTAATTCCTCTACATCATGTCATCTTACTTAATGCGTTACTCCATTCTTTATGAACTTAATACTCTAGATGCATGCTGGATAGCGGTCGATGTGTGGAGTAATAGTAGTAGATGCAAAATCATTTCGGTCTACTTGACACGGAAGTGATGCCTATATTCATGATCATTGCCTTAGATATCGTCATAACTTTGCGCTTTTCTACCAATTGCTCGGCAGAAATTTGTTCACCCATCGTATTATTTTCTATCTCGAGAGAAGCCTCTAGTGAAACCTATGGCCACCAGGTCTCTTTTCCAACATATAAGTTCTCTTTTCCATCATACAAGTTTCGGATCTACAATATTAGTTTCCAATCTACTATTCTTGCAATCTTTTACTTTCCGATCTATAAACAAAAAGTACCAAAAATATTTACTTTATTGTTTATCTATCTCTATCATATCTCACTTTTGCAAGTAACCGTGAAGGGATTAACAACCCCTTTATCATGTTGGGTGCAAGTTTGTTTGATTGTTTGTGCAGGTATTCGGTGATTTGTGCGTTGTCACCTACTGGATTGATACCTTGATTCTCAAACTGAGGGAAATACTTATCTCTACTTTGCTGCATCACCCTTTCCTCTTCAAGGGAAAAACCAACGCAAGCTCAAGAAGTAGGAGGAAGAATTTCTGGAGCCATTGCCGGGGAGATTAATACGTCTCCAGCGTATCTATAATTTTTTATTGTTCCATGCTATTATATTACCCGTTTTGGATGTTTATGGGCTTTACTTTACACTTTTATATAATTTTTGGGACTAACCTACTAACCGGAGGCCCAGCCCGTATTGCTGTTTTTTTGCCTATTTCAGTGTTTCGAAGAAAAGGAATATCAAACGGAGTCCAAACGGAATGAAACCTTCGGGAGCGTGATTTTTGGAACAAATGCGATCCAGAGGACTTGGAGTGGAAGTCAAGAAATGATCGAGGCGGCCACAAGGGTGGAGGGCGCCCCCCTGCTGGGCGCTCCCCCCTGTCTCGTGGGCCCCTCGGGCGGCCACCGACCTACTTCTTCCTCCTACATATACCCACGTACCCAAAAAACATCAGAAGCGACCACGAAAAACTATTTCCACCGCTGTAACCTTGTGTATCCGCGAGATCCCATCTTGGAGCCTTTGCCGGCGCTCCGCCGGAGGGGGAAACGACCACGGAGGGCCTCTACATCATCTCTAAGGCCTCTTCGATGAGTTGTGAGTAGTTTACCACAGACCTTCAGGTCCATAGTAATTAGCTAGATGGATTCTTCTCTCTCTTTGAATCTCAATACCATGTTCTCCTCGATCTTCTTGGAGATCTATTCGATGTAACTCTTTTTGCGGTGTGTTTGTCAAGATCCGATGAATTGTGGGTTTATGATCAAGTTAATCTATGAGAAATATTTGAATCTCCTCTGAATTCTTTTATGTGTGATTAACTTATCTTTGCAAGTCTCTTCTAATTATCAGTTTGGTTTGGCCTACTACATTGATCTTTCTTGCAATGGGAGAAGTGCTTAGCATTGGTTTCAATCTTGTGATGTCCTTCCCGAGTGACAGTAGGGGCAACAAGGCACGTATTGCATTGTTGCCATCGAGTATAAAAAGATGGGGTTTATATCATATTTCATGAGTTTATCCCTCTACATCATGTCATCTTTCTTAATGCGTTAGTCTGTTCTTTATGAACTTAATACTCTAGATGCATGCTGGATAGCGGTCGATGTGTGGAGCAATAGTAGTAGGCAGGAGTCGGTCTACTTGTCACAGATGTGATGCCTATATACATGATCATGCCTAGATAATCTCATAACTATGCGCTTTACTATCAATTGCTCGACAGTAATTTGTTCACCCACCGTAATACTTATGCTATCTTGAGAGAAGCCACTAGTGAAACCTATGGCCCCTGGGTCTATCTCTTATCATATAAGCTTTTAATCTACTTTTATTTGCATCTTTACTTTTCCATTCTATATTATAAAATACCAAAAATATACTTATCTTATCATATTATCTCTATCAGATCTCACTTTCGCAAGTGGCCGTGAAGGGATTGACAACCCCTTCATTGCGTTGGTTGCGAGTTCTTGTTTGTTTGTGTAGGTGCGTGGGACTTTTGAGGAGCCTCCTACTAGATTGATACCTTGGTTCTCAAAAACTGAGGGAAATACTTACGCTACTATTGATGCATCACCCTTTCCTCTTCAAGGAAAACCAACACAAGCTCAAGACGTAGCTAGAAGGATTTCTAGCGCCGTTGCTGGGGAGGTCTTCGCTCAAGTCAAGACATACTAAGTACCCATCACAAACTCATCTCCCTCGCATTTACATTATTTGCCATTTGCCTCTCGTTTTCCTCTCCCCCACTTCACCCTTGCCGTTTTATTCGCCCTCTCTTTCCCAATCTCCTCTCTCTCTTTCGCTTGTCTTCTTGTGTGCCTGTTTGCCCTTATGGCTTTGCCTAAGAGCACCGACCTTCATCTTAGAAGGTTGGAAGAGATTGAATCAAACGTTAGAAGTTTTATGACTTTACAATTTAAGCATAATAATTTTTTCAGAAAGGAGCATAAAGAACAAAAAAGTTTTCTAGGGTTTATGAACAAAGAGCTTGATGGTATGTCTAAAGAATTTTATGGTTCGAACTCTCAAATTACTCGGCTTGAAAATTCTATAGCCCAAATTTCTGACAAGCAAGCTACCTTAGTCAATAAGATGGCTGCCAAACCAGAAAAGTTAGATAAAAATAATGATGAAGATCTAAAAGTTATTGATGTGTCTCCTATTAGATCCTTGTTTTGCAATATGAATCTTAATAATGATGGGACTAGAGATGAGTCAACTTTAGTTAAAAGGCGTCCCAATAATTCAGAGTTCTTAGATCTTGATGCTAAATTTGGTAAAAGTGGGATTGGAGAGGTCAAGACTTTAATAGTATTGAACCCACTATTATGGATTTCAAGGAATTTAATTATGATAATTGTTATTTAGAAGATTGTATTTACTTGTTGCAATCCATTGTGAATTCTCCTCATGCTTATAGTCAAAATAAAGCTTTTACCAAACATATTGTTGATGCCTTGATGCAATCTTATGATGAAAAACTTAATTTGGAAGTTTCTATACCTA
The DNA here is from genome assembly GCA_963921465.1 of Triticum timopheevii. Taxonomy (NCBI): domain Eukaryota; kingdom Viridiplantae; phylum Streptophyta; class Magnoliopsida; order Poales; family Poaceae; genus Triticum; species Triticum timopheevii. Next base: position 243,865,876 of record OY997262.1, on the reverse strand, counting down.
GAAAACTTAATGATGAGTGGGAACCTACTATAAAGATTAAAATTAAAGATCATGAGTGTTATGTTTTATGTGATTTGGGTGCTAGTGTTTCCACGATTCCGAAAACTTTATGTGATATTCTAGGTTTCCATGACCTTGATGATTGCTCTTTAAATTTGCACCTTGTGGATTCCACCATTAAAAGGCCAATGGGAAGAATCAATGATGTCCTTATTGTTGCAAATAGGAATTTGGTGCCCGTAGATTTTATCGTTCTTGATATAGATTGCAATCTTTCTTGTCCTATTATTCTTGGTAGACCTTTTCTTAGAATGATTGGTGCGATTATTGAGATGAAGGAAGGGAATATTAGATTCCAATTTATATTAAGGAAAGGCATGGAGCACTTTCCAATAAAGAAAGTCAAATTACCTTATGAATCTATCATGCGAGCTACTTATGAATTGAGTGCCAAAGATGACACTACTTAGATCTATCCTCCTTTTATGCCTAGCTAGGGGCGTTAAACGATAGCGCTAGTTGGGAGGCAACCCAATTTTATCTTTGTTTTTTGTTTTTGTTTCTGTTTAGTAATAAATTTTGCATCTACCTTCTGTTTATGTGTGTTTTTATTTTTTAATTAGTGTTTGTGCCAAGTAGAACCTATAGGATAACCTATGGTGATAGTTAATTTGATTCTGCTGAAAAACAGAAATTTTCACGCACAAAAATAATTTTACTAATTCACAGAAACGTGATTTTGCGTTGATTCTTTTTGCTGTAGATCAATAGACAAATTTCCAAGGACTTCCTATTTTTGTAGGATTTTTAAAGTTCCAGAATACTAGTATTCGAGAGTTACAGATTGCTATAGACTGTTCTATTTTTGACAGATTCTGTTTTTCGTGTGTTGTTTGCTTATTTTAATGCATCTATGGCTAGTAGTAAGTGGTATGAACCATATAAAAGTTGGAATACAGTAGGTTTAACACCAATATAAATAAAGAATGAGTTCATTACAGTACCTTATGTGGTGGTTTTTCTTTCTTTCAGTAAGGGAGCTTATGAGATTTCCTGTTGAGTTTTGTGTTGTGAAGTTTTCAAGTTTTGGGTAAAGATTTGATGGACTATGGAATAAGGAGTGGCAAGATCCTAAGCTTGGGGATGCCCATGTCACCCCAAGATATTCAAGGATAACCAAAAGCCTAAGCTTGGGGATGCCCCGGAAGGCATCCCCTCTTTCGTCTTCGTCTATCGGTAACTTTACTTGGAGCTATATTTTTATTCGCCACATGATATGTGTTTTGCTTGGAGCGTCTTGTATGATATTAGTATTTTCTTTTTAGTTTACCACAATCATCCTTGCTGTACACACCTTTTGGGAGAAACCCACTTGATTGGAATTTATTAGAATACGCTATGTGCTTCACTTATATCTTTTGAGCTAGACAGTTTTGCTCTAGTGCTTCACTTATATCTTTTAGAGCACGGTGGTGGCTTAATTTTGTAGAAATTGTTAGTCTCTCTTGCTTCACTTATATTATTTTGAGAGTCTTTTAGAACAGCATGGTATTTGCTATGGTTATAAAATTGGTCCTAGAATGATGAGCATCCAAGTTGGGTATAATAAAAACTATCATAGGAAGTGAATTGGATGCTATGATCAATTTGATACTTGATAACTGTTTTGAGATATGGAGGTAGTGATATTAGAGTCATGCTAGTTGGGTGATTATGAATTTAAAGAATGCTTGTGTTGAAGTTATCAAGTCCCGTAACATGCACGTATGGTAAAAGTTGTGTAACAAATTTGAAACATTAGGTGTTCTTAGACTGTGCATCCTTATGAGTGGCGGTCGGGGACGAGCGATGGTCTTTTCCTACCAATCTATCCCCCTAGGAGCATGCGCATAGTGATTGGTTTTTGATTACTTGTAGTTTTTTGCAATAAGTATATGAGTTCTTTTTGACTAATGTTGAGCCCATGGATTATACGCACTCTCACCTTCCCGCCATTGCTAGCCTCTTCGGTACCGTGCATTGCCCTTTCTCACCTTGAGAGTTGGTGCAAACGCCGGTGCATCCAAACCCCGTGATACAATACGCTCTATCACACATAAACCTCCTTATATCTTCCTCAAAACAGCCACCGTACCTACCTATTATGGCATTTCCATAGCCATTCCGAGATATATTGCCATGCAACTTTCCACCGTTCCGTTTATCATCATGACACACATCATCATTGCCATATTGCCTTGCATGATCATGTAGTTGACATCGTATTTGTGGCAAAGCCACTATTGCATAATTTTTCATACATGTCACTCTTGATTCATTGCCCTTACCGGTACACCGCCGGAGGCATTCATATAGAGTCATATCTTGTTCTAGTTTTGAGTTGTAATTCATGAGTTGTAAATAAATAGAAGTGTGATGATCATCATTATTAGAGCATTGTCCCTAAATAAAAAAAGAAAGGCCAAAGAAAAAAAAGAGAAAAAAAAAAGGAAAGGCCAAAAGAAAAAAAGAAAGGCCCAAAATAAAAAGAAAAATAAATAAAATAAAATAAAAAAGGGGGCAATGTTACTATCTTTTTTTTCCACACTTGTGCTTCAAAGTAGCACCATGTTCTTCATATAGAGAGTCTCATATGTTGTCACTTTCATATACTAGTGGGAATTTTTCATTACAGAACTTGGCTTGTATATTCCTACGATGGGCTTCCTCAAATGCCCTAGGTCTTCATGAGCAAGCAAGTTGGATGCACACCCACTAGTTTCTTTTGTTGAGCTTTCATACATTTATAGCTCTAGTGCATCCATTGCATGGAAATCCCTACTCCTCATGTTGACATCAATTGATGGGCATCTCCATAGCCCGTTGATTATCCTCGCCAATGTAAGACTTTCTCCTTTTTTGTCTTCTCCACACAATCCCCTGCTATGTCTTGAGCTTGCGTTGGTTTTCCTCAAAGAGGAGAGGGTGATGTAGCAAGTGTAGCGTAAGTATTTCCCTCAGTTTTGAGAACCAAGGTATCAATCCAGTAGGAGGCTCCTCAAAAGTCCCACTCACCTACACAAACAAACTGAGAACTCGCAACCAACGCGATAAAGGGGTTGTCAATCCCTTCACGGCCACTTGCGAAAGTGAGATCTAATAAAGATAGTATGATAAGATAAATATATTTTTGGTATTTTATAATATAGATGCAAAAAGTAAAGATGCAAATAAAAGTAGATTGAAAGAAAATATGATAAGAGATAGACCCGGGGGCCATAGGTTTCACTAGAGGCTTCTCTCAAGATAGCATAAGTATTACGATGGGTGAACAAATTACTATCGAGCAATTGATAGAAAAGCGCATAGTTATGAGATTATCTAGGCATGATCATGTATATAGGCATCACGTCCATAACAAGTAGACCGACTCCTGCCTGCATCTACTACTATTACTCCACACATCGACCGACTCCTGCCTGCATCTAGAGTATTAAGTTCATAAGAACAGAGTAATATGGGCTGGGCCTCCGGTTAGTAGATTAGTCCCAAAAATGATATAAATGTGTAAAATAAAGCCCATAAACATCCAAAAGAGGTAATATAATAGCATGGAACAATCAAAAATTATAGATACGTTGGAGATGTATCAAGCATCCCCAAGCTTAATTCCTGCTCGTCCTCGAGTAGGTAAATGATAAAAAGAGAATTTTTGATGTGGAATGCTACCTAGCATAATTCATAATGTAATTTTCTTTATTGTGGCATGAATGTTCAGATCCAAATGATTCAAAATAAAAGTTCATATTGATAAAAGAAATAGTAATACTTCAAGCATACTAATCAAAGTAATCATGTCATCTCAAAATAACATGGCAAAAGAAAGTTCATCCCTACAAAATCATATAGTTAGGCTATGCTTCATTTTCATCACACAAAGATGTTCCCAACTTCTATACCCCCGATGACAAGCCAATCAATTGTTTCATGCTTAAATAATCTCAAACTTTTTCAACCTTCACGCAATACATGAGCGTGAGCCATGGATATAGCACTATGGGTGGAATAGAATATGATGATGGGGATTGTGTGGAGAAGACAAAAAAGGAGAAAGTCTCACATTGACAAGGATAATCAACGGGCTATGGAGATGCCCATCAATTGATGTCAACATGAGGAGTAGGGATCGCCATGCAACGGATGCACTAGAGCTATAAATGAATGCTCAACAAAAGAAAACTAGTGGGTGTGCATCCAACTTGCTTGCTCACGAAGACCTAGGGCATTTGAGGAAGCCCATCGTAGGAATATACAAGCCAAGTTCTCTAATGAAAAATTCCCACAAGTATGAAAAAGACAACTATGAGACTCACTATATGAAAAACGTGGTGCTACTTTGAAGCACGAGTGTGGAAAAAGAGATAGTAACATTGCCCTTTTATTTATTTTCTTTTTTTTTCTTTTTTTCTTTTTTTTCTTTTTTTTGGGCCTTTCTTTTTTTGGTCTTTCTTCTTTTTTTTCTTTTTTTTTCTTTGGTCAATATTCTAATAATGATGATCATCACACATCTATTGATTACAACATAAGGATTACAACTTGAAACTTAGAACAAGATATGACTTTATATGAATGCCTCCGGCGGTGTACCGGGATGGTGCAATGAATCAAGAGTGACATGTATGAAAAATAATGCATGGTGGCTTTGCCACAAATACGATGTCAACTACATGATCATGCAATGGCAATATGAAAAAAGTAATGTCTGTCATGATGATGATGATGGAAGTTGCATGGCAATATATGTTGGAATGGCTATGGAAATGCCATGATAGGTAGGTATGGTGGCTGTTTTGAGGAAGATATAAGGAGGTTTATGCGTGATAGAGCATATCGTATCACGGGGTTTGGATGCACCGGCGAAGTTTGCACCAACTCTCAAGGTGAGAAAGGGCAATGCACGGTACCGAAGAGGCTAGCAAAGGCGGAAAGGTAAAAGTGCGTATAATCCATGGACTCAACATTAGTCAAAAGAACTCATATAATTATTGCAAAAATTTAGAAGTCATCAAAAACCAAGTACTACGCGCATGCTCCTAGGGGGATAGATTGGTAGGAAAAGACCATCGCTCGTCCCCGACCGCCACTCATAAGGATGCACAAGCCAGGTACACTTCATGTTTCAAATTTGTTACACAACTTTAACCAAACGTGCATGCTACGGGACTTGCTTACTTCAACACAAGCATTCTTTGAATTCATAATCACCCAACTAGCATGACTTTAATATCACTACCTCCATATCTCAAAACAATTATCAAGTATAAAATTGATCATAGCATCCAATTCACTTCCTATGATAGTTTTTATTATACCTAACTTGGGTGCTCGTCATTCTAGGACCAACTTTGTGACCATAGAAAATACCATGCTGTTCTAAAAGACTCTCAAAATAATATAAGTGAAGCATGAGAGACTAGCAATTTCTTCAAAATTTAAGACACCACCGTGCTCTAAAAGATATAAGTGAAGCACTAGAGCAAAAACTATCAAGCTCAAAAGATATAAGTGAAGCACATAGAGTATTCTAGCAAATTCTAATCAAATAGGCTTCTCCCAAAAGGTGTGTACAGCAAGGATGATTGTGGTAAACTAAAAAGCAAATACTAATATAATACACGACGCTCCAAGCAAAAGACATATCATGTGGCGAATAAAAATATAGCTCCAAGTAAAGTTACCGATAAACGAAGACGAAACTGGGGATGCCTTCCCAGGGGATGCCTTCCCGGGGCATCCCCAAGCTTAGGCTTTTGGCTATTCTTGAATATCTTGGGGTGCCTTGGGCATCCCCAAACTTAGGCTCTTGCCACCCTTTATTCCATAGTCCATAAAAGCTTTACCCAAAACTTGAAAAACTTCACAACACAAAACTCAACAGGAAATCTTATAAGCTCCATTAGTGAAAGAAAACAAAACCACCACATAAGGTACTGCAATGAACTCATTCTTTATTCATTTTGGTGTTAAACCTACTGTATTCCAACTTCCTTATGGTTTATAAACTAATTTACTAGCCATAGATGCATTGAAATAAGCAAACAACACACGAAAAATAGAATCTGTCAAAAATAGAACAGTCTGTAGAAATCTGTAACTAACGCAAACTTCTGGAACTCTAAAAATCCTACCAAAATATGAAGTTCTGGAAAATTTGTTTATTGAACAGCATCAAAAAGAATCAACACAAAATCACGTTCCTGTGATTTAACAAAATTATATTCGTGCGTGCAAAGTTTCTGTTTTTCAGCAGAATCAAATCAACTATCATCGTAGGTTATCCTATAGGTTCTACTTGGCACAAACACTAATTAAAAGACAAAAACACATCTAAATAGAAGGTAGATGCAAGATTTATTACTAAACAGGAGCAAAAACAAAAAACATAAAGAAAATTGGTTGATTCCCCCTCCGGCAGAGTGCCCTCTATGGTTGATTCCCCCTCCAGCAGAGTGCCGGCGAAGGCTCCAAGATGAGATCTCACGGATACAGAAGGTTACGACAGTGGAAATTGTGTTTCGTGGTGCCCCTGGATGTTTTCGGGGTACGTAGGTATATATAGGAGGAAGAAGTACATCGGTGGCCGCCCGAGGGGCCCACGAGACAGGGGCGCGCACTACACGGGGGGCGCGGCCTCCTATCTCGTGGCTTCCTTGGTTGCTTCTTGACTTTCACTCCAAGTCGCTTGGATCACGTTCATTCCAAAAATCATGCTCCCGAAGGTTTCATTCCGTTTGGACTCTGTTTGATATTCCTTTTCTTCGAAATACTGAAATAGGCAAAAAAACAGCAATATGGGCTGGGCCTCAGGTGTCGGTGTACTAGAGTAGGGGTACCCTAGTATCCCGAACTTGTGCACGGGCAGTCGCAGCGACCCGCGGCAAGGCTTGCCGGGTGACCGCCAAGGTCCTCCGTGGTTCCTTTGGAGCCATTCAAGAACAAAGTGTTCAAGCCAAGAAGACAAGGCCCCGGCAAGAGGAGCTTGCCGGGAAGGCCAGCTAAGGCATCTCAAGGAACTTGCCGCGACGCGCCACGCGTCCCGGCAAGGCCCGATGAGCGACAAGCTTCCGGGCGCGACAAGACAGCAACCGCGGCAAGGCGCTTGCCGCGGCAAGCTACCACTCTGTACCCGCGCTCCAGCATGTCCACTAACGTGTCGCCCTGGGATATTTCCAGGCGCGCATGGCAAGAGGCTGTGCAGCCAGCGGTACGCGGTGGCAAGCGGCGCTGACAAGATTGCCATCGTGGCAAGCGGTGGTGTCCCTGACGGTCCCTTTCTTGCACTGTTTGGGCGACACAGACGGGCATTTAATGCCTTTGTCCCCTGCCGTCAGGGTTAGGTACGATACACTGTACAGGTAGTTGTACCAACCGCAACTCCTTTTCCATTTTTACCCTTGTCTACGTTGCCACCTGTCGGTGACCCCTTGACCATATAAAAGGAGGCCCATGCGCAACGTAGAGGGGGGTTCGAAGGCAGAAAACACTCACGCTCGGTCTCGTTAGCAGCTGGTGTGTACTGTAGCACTCAGCGCTCCTGAGCAAGAACTCAATACACTCAGACATGCAGCAGTAGGAGTATTATCTCTCCGGAGAGCTCCGAAGCTGGGTAAACCGCTCGTGTGCTTCGCCTCGATCTGCTCTTCGTGCGGCCTCCGCCCCCCGCCGAACCGGAAGGGGCTCGGTCCGCCGGTCCCATAGGTGCTCGTGGGTCAGCCTCCCCGACATCTTTGGCATGCTAGGTAGGGGGCGTTGAGGTTGTGTGAACCTGATCCGGCGTTTACACGAGCTAGATCTTCATCTTCTTCATCGACATGCCACCGAAGAAGAAGGCTTCGGAGGTGGTTGTTCCGTCCGCGTCGATCCCACCACCACCGGAGCAAACGGGTGGTGGAGTAGACGCCGGCGGGAGAACGGGCGTCGACGAGGGAGCTCACGGTGCTGCCAGGTCCAAGGACAAGGCTGCGCAGACCTCGGCGTCCGTACATGCACCGCGCCCATCTCAGGAGGCGCGGGACCGACAGCGTCATAGTACTCGCGGTACCATACGTTCGTTGGACCAAGATCGAGCTGGTGGATCCCGGGGTGCTCAAGAACAGCATGCACGCCAACATGCTGGCACGAGCAAGACACGGTCGCCTGGACGGGATACTGCTCCTTCCAACATAGTTGGAAGTCCGAGCATATCCCGCTCCTCGCACCGTTCGCCACTGCCACCCACCACTCCAGCAGAAGCTTTAGCCCGAGCTCAACTGCTCCTGGATTACCCTCCAACGGCAGACAAGATCGACGAATGGAGGGCCACCATTCAGAGTCTCATCGGCTTCGCCAACGGCGACACTCCACGGCAGCCGAGTACATCGCAGCTGCGGCAAGACTGCCAGGCACGAGCCGATGGCGACAAGACCGGTGGGGTGCAACCACCATGCACTCTCCGCCCCGAAGGCCAAGATCGCCGACTCGCCGGATCCACCTCGACAACGACTCCACCGCGTCATCAGATCCGCGAGCTCGTCGCGATCAGCGCCAAGTTCTTCACGAACGACAGCAAGAAGACGCTCGTACTCGCATCGAGCGCCGAAGAGAAGCGCGGCGTCAATCAGACCAGCGCGCTGGGCCCTCTGTCAACATGCATGCGCCAGGAGACCCAGGCGACTTGCCGTACGCGGTAGGTTGCCATGCATTCACTCGTGAGCTGCGGCAAGTCCAGTGGCCCAGCACGAAGAATTTCAAGCCAGATGTACCAGAGAAGTACGACGGCAAGTCACATCCGTCGGAGTTCCTCAGCATCTACACCATTGCGGTGCAGGCTGCCGGGGGGCGGGACGACAAGATCCTTGCCAACTACTTCCCGCTGGTGCTCAAGCCCAATGTCAGATCCTGGCTCATGCACTTGCCGGACAACTCCATATCCTCTTGGGCAGACCTATGCCATCAGTTTGTCGGCGCCTTTACAGGCAGCCACAAGCCTCATGGCCAAGAGAGTGACCTTCATCTGCTCGCCCAGAAGGAAGGAGAGTCCCTGCGCAAGTACATTCAGAGGTTCAGCCGTGTACAGCACAACATCCCATATGTCCACCCTGCCGCGATCATCAGCGCGTTCCATCAGAACGTGCGAAACCGCAGGATGCGGGAGGAGATGGCGATGTGCAAGATCAGAGACGTCAGTGAGCTGTATGCCCTGGCCGACAAGTGTGCACGTGCTGAGGAAGGAAGGAAACTCCCCGGAGAGAATACAGGAGCAGGAGGATCTGATAGCGAGGATGCTACCCTGGCAAAGAAAAACCGGCGGCGGAACAACAGGAGGAAAAAAGGCAAAGATGTGCTAGTTGTTGAGCAGTCCGGCAACGGAGGTGGCGCTAAGAAAGCCAAAGCTGGTAGCTCCGGCGAGGAAGCTGTGGCGGCGGCCGACAAGCAGGACGGCACCAACAAGCAGTACTGCAAGATCCACCGCACCAAGGGCCATGACCTCCAGAGCTGCAAGAAGGTCGAGCAGCTTGTCGAGCAGCAGAAGGCTGAATACGAACGACGCGACAAGGAGAAGGTCCAAGAAGGTGCTGGAGGAGCCGGCAAGAAACGTCCCGGCCGGGGAGGACGCCGCGGCAAGGCTAAGCAGCGGCAAGGAGACAGACCTCCCCGCGGCCGCGACAAGGATGAAGATGATGATGACGATGAAGATATGGATGATGACGAGACCGATGAGCAGGAGTTTCAGAAAGCCACAGAGGTCCTGTGCGTTGACGGTGGTGCTTCTCTGCATACTTCACACCGCCAGCTCAAGCAGTGGGTGCGGGAAGTCAATGCGGCAGAACCACCCGTCGAGTCACGCAAGCCTCTGAAATGGTCCAGCACGCCTATCATCTTTGATATTGAGGACCACCCTGATCGCATAACTGCGGTCGGGTGCTTGCCGATGTTGGTTTCACCAACTATCCGCAACCTCAAGGTCACTAAGATGCTAGTTGACGGCGGGGCCGGCTTGAACCTGATCTCCTCCGCGGTACTTCAGAAACTCCAGATCCCTGACAGCGAGCTCGAAGAGACCGGCACATTCCAAGGAATCAGTCCGGGAAGGAGCAAGCCGAAGGGAAAGATCACGTTGCCGGTGACATTTGGCAGCGAGTTGAACTTCAGGACTGAGAGGGTCACTTTTGACGTTGCTGACTTTCCATTACCTTACAATGGGATACTCGGCCGTCCAGCACTCGCCAAATTCATGGCAGCCTCTCACTATGCGTACAACATGCTGAAAATGCCAGGCCCGGTAAGTGTCATCTCTGTCCCTGGTGACAAGAAGGATGCTCTTATCTGTGCTGACAAGATCTACCGGGAAGCAGCAGCTGCAACAGATCGCAAGTCACTTGCCGCTGAAGCTCCCGGGGGGAAGAAGAAGACCAAGTCCGGCAAGAGTTCTGATGCCCACTCCGGCAAGCGCACCTCTTCGGAGTGCTGCGCTACCGTCGAGGACGCACCATCGAGCTCCACCGGCAAGTGTAAGAAGACAATGGCAGCTCCACCAGAGACCAAGAAGGTGTCCGCCAAGGAGGACGGCACTGGTGGTACCTTCACCATCAGTGCCACTCTCGACCCTAAATAGGAAAGCGCGCTCATTGCTTTCCTGCGGGCGAACGTCGACGTGTTTGCGTGGCAACCGTCTGACATCCCCGGTGTTCCCAGGAAAGTAATCGAGCACCATCTTGCCGTCTGTCCTCATGCGCGGCCTGTCAAGCAGAAAGTCAGGAAACAAGCAGTGGAGCGCCAAGAATTCATCGCGGAAGAAATCAAGAAACTGGAAGCAGCAGGCCTTGTCAGAGGAGTGCTCCATCCTACGTGGTTGGCCAATCCTGTAGTCGTGCGCAAGGCAAACGGGAAATGGAGGCTTTGTATCGACTTTACCGATGTTAATAAAGCTTGTCCCAAAGACCCATTTCCCTTGCCGCGCATTGACCAGATTGTTGACTCCACGGCCGGATGTGACTTGCTTTCATTTCTTGACGCATACTCAGGATATCATCAGATCTTCATGGCAGAAGAGGATGAGGAGAAGACCGCATTCATCACTCCATGTGGCACATACTGTTTCGTACGGATGCCCTTCGGTTTAAAGAATGCTGGTTCAACATTTGCAAGGGTAGTCCATGACGCTTTTGAGCCACAAATACACAGAAATGTGGAAGCCTACATGGATGACATAGTGGTTAAGAGCAAGGACAAAGCGACTCTGATTCAAGATTTAGACAAAACCTTTGCAAATCTGCGCAAGATCAACCTCAAGCTTAATCCCAAGAAGTGTGTGTTTGGAGTCCCCTCCGGCAAGCTTCTCGGGTTCTTCGTGTCTCAGCGGGGAATTGAAGCCAATCCCGACAAGATCAAGGCCATTGAGCAGATTGAAGCACCAAAGCGCGTCAAGGATGTACGAAGGCTTGCCGGTTGCGTGGCTGCTCTCAGCAGGTTTATCTCTAGGTCTGCTGAGCGCGCCCTACCGTTTTTCAAAATATTGAAAAAGGCAGGTCCAATGAAATGGACTCTGGAAGCGGAGGCTGCGCTGCGGGACTTAAAGAGATACCTGTCCTCCACTCCAACACTTGTCGCACCTAAGCCACAAGAGAAATTGTTGTTGTATATTGCGGCAACCAATCAAGTGGTTAGTGCTGCGTTAGTAGCGGAGAGGGAGGCGGATGATGAGCCAGCAACCACGGCAGATGCATCCAGCGACAAGCAGGGGGCTTCATCGGCAAGCTCTGGTCCCGACAAGGATGGATCTACGCAGGCGTGTGAGCAGATGCAGAAGAGAATGGTGTAGCGTCCAGTTTACTTTGTCAGTTCCCTTCTGCAGGGGGCTAGATCGAGGTACTCTGGTGTGCAGAAATTGCTTTTCGGCCTTCTCATGGCCTCGAGAAAGCTGCGCCATTACTTCCAAGCACATGAGATCACAGTTGTCACTCGTTTTCTGCTGAAGAGGATACTACAGAATCCAGAAGCAACGTGCAGGATTGTCGAGTGGACACTGGAATTGTCAAGCTTTGGCCTCAAGTTTGAAAGCACTTCAACTATCCAAAGCAGAGCATTGGCAGAATTCATAGCAGAGTGGACGCCAACACCAGATGAAGAAATTCCAGAAACGAGCATCCCCGTCAAGGAAGCAAGCAAAGAGTGGCTGATGTACTTTGATGGTGCCTTCTCGCTGCAAGGCGCCGGTGCGGGCGTGCTGCTTGTCGCACCCACCGGAGAGCACCTCAAGTACGTAGTCCAGATGCACTTTCCCAGGGAGCAAGCAACAAACAATACTGCAGAGTATGAAGGTTTGCTTGCCGGTCTTAGGATCGCGGCAGACCTTGGGATCAAGAAGCTCATTGTCAGGGGTGACTCGCAGCTTGTCGTCTGCCAAGTAAACAAGAATTATCAGAGTCCGTTGATGGAAGCTTATGTTGATGAAGTGAGAAAGCTAGAAGAGCACTTTGACGGCCTAAAGATGGAGCATGTTCCGAGAGCTGATAACGACATTGCCGATGGCCTGTCAAAGTGCTCCACACTAAAGTTACCTGTGGAACCAGGAATCTTTGTGCTCAAGCTGACTAAACCGTCCGTGACGCCATCAACTGGACAGAGCAAGAAAAGGAAGTTGATTTCTGGTGACTATTTTCCGGCAGAACTTCCCGAAGCCGCCGCCAAGAAGGTCGCCAAGATCGACACCGAGAGTGCTGAGGATCAGTCTGCTCCGGCAAGCCTTAGAGTTTGTTCCGTTGAAGCAGACGCTCCCGACAAGTTTCGCTCCAGCAAGCTTGCTGGGGAACGTCAAGCTCCGGCTGAGCCGCAGGTTCTTGCCATAGAAGCGGACGTTCCCACAGCAGCAGATGTGCCTTTAGTCCTTGTTGTCGAGCCACAAGCTCCAGCATGGGCACAGCACATTGTCCGTTTCCTTCAGACAAGAGAACTTCCCGAAGAGCAAGAAGAAGCGGAAAGAGTAGCCCGGCAGTCAAGTATGTACCAGTTTGTCGACAACGCACTGTACAGAAGAAGACTCAACGGTGTGAAATTGAAGTGTGTTCACCGGGAAGACAGACAAAAGCTGTTGGCAGAGATACATGGAGGCATATGTGGTCACCACATTGGCGCAAGAGCACTTGCCGGCAAAGCGTTCCGGCAAGGTTTCTTTTGGACAACAGCCCTCCAGGATGCAACTGCACAAGTAACCAAGTGTGAAGCGTGCCAGTTCCATTCCAAGCAGATACACCAGCCAGCTCAAGCTCTCCAGACGATCCCTTTATCCTGGCCATTTTCGGTCTGGGGGCTCGACATCCTCGGCCCCTTTCCTCGAGCTGTCGGGGGCTTTGAGTACTTGTACGTTGCAATCGACAAGTTCACAAAGTGGCCGGAAGTGGAAGCAGTGAGGAAGGTGACAGCACAGTCAGCAGTCAAGTTCTTCAGGTCGATTGTTTGCCGCTTCGGGATCCCTAACAGGATCATCACCGACAACGGCATGCAATTCACGAGCCGCACCTTCATGCAGTACGTCCAAGATCTTGGCGCCAAGGTCTGCTTCACTTCTGTTGCTCACCCGAGAAGCAACGGTCAAGCGGAGAGAGCAAATGCTGAAGTGCTGCACGGGCTCAAGACCAGGACTTTTGACAGGCTGCACAAGTGCGGAAAGAACTGGATTGAGGAGCTGCCGGTGGTTCTTTGGTCGATTAGGACGACGCCAAATCGAGCCACTGGCCAGACACCTTTCGCTCTAGTCTATGGAGCAGAGGCAGTTCTCCCCACGGAACTCGTATACGGGTCACCTCGAGTGCTCGCTTATGATGAGCTTGAGCAAGAGCAGCTGCGACAAGATGACGCGCTGCTCCTCGAGGAGGACCATCTTCAGGCCGCTATACGAGCTGCTCGATACCAGCAAGCTTTGCGCCGCTACCATAGCCGCAAAGTTAGTGCCAGAAGTCTCGAGGAAGGCGACCTTGTTCTTCGGTGCGTTCAGTCCGCCGAGAATTCTAACAAGTTGACACCAAAGTGGGAAGGCCCTTATCAGGTGAAACGAGTCACTAGGCCTGGCGCTGTCCGTCTTGAGACCGAAGATGGCATTCCGGTGAGCAACTCCTGGAACATTGAGCATCTTCGTAAATTTTACCCGTAGGGCGCGGTTGCCGGAACCTGTTCCGGCAACCACCTTTTGTACAAGTCTTGCCGCTGTTGCATGTAATCCTTTGTACAAAGCCAGGCGCAGACCCTGTGCATAAGTAAAGCTCATGTGCTCCGCACATCTTGTCAATTTCATGTTTTCTATTTTTTGCATGTGTTATCTGACACTTTGTGCAGCGCCTACTCCCGGTAAGCAATAACGAGCCGTAAGGCTCCATATCTTTATTTTCTCTTCTTTCTTTTTCTCAAAAGAAAGGAAGGTTCCCTCGCCCACAAGTTTGTCGGGGGGAAAGGAGAAGATAATGGTGTGGACCAGGCGTCGTTCAAGAAAGTTTCGCCTTACCAGGAAGCAAACGACAGAAAAGCTAATTTGCCAAAGTTTGAGCAGCCAGTTTTAAAAATTTTAAGTTATCTTCCTCGAACGACTGTGCTTTGTATGGAAAACCTGTGCGCGGAGGAACCAACTCGTGGCTAGTTGCGCCCTTACTTTGTTTCGAGTCCGCTCAACAACTTAAGTGAGCTGCGACTAGTTGCGACAAGGTTTCTTGTCGGTAGCGGCACCGCCAGCAGGCTGCTGATGTCCCGCACTCAGCGCTCGCGGCTAAGGTGCCTGCGCCGACAAGTTCCCTAAAAGCGTAGGGCAAAGACATACAAAGGAAAGGAGTCAAGTAAAGGAAATAACATTGCAATCGCTACCCAAAATAGAGTTATATTACAGGATAGCTTGTCACAGCTCTAACAGATTGTTTTTAATAACATGACCGGCAGCGACAAGAAAAGGAGGAAACGGGCGGCCTAATCTACGTGATCGCCCTCGACCCTCTTGATCCCGCCCACCTTGTCAACAATGGGTGCGACAAGGGCCTTGAGCGCTTCCAGATCAGCATCCGGTGGCAAGGACCTGAGGACGTTGGTGAGGTTGAGGCCCGAGTTGCGGAAGGCCACCTTCACCAACACCTTTTGAAGAACCCCCGCGCAGATCTTGCGCGACTCGTCAGCCAGCTGCTTTGGGATCCTCTCCTGGAGTCGCTGGAGGGCCGTCGCCACGCCTTTGAAGAACAAGGTGAGCTTGGCGCTGGGTTGGAGGTTCTCGTCGGAGGGATACCCAAGATCCTCCATCCCCAGCTGCACCAGCTCCCTGTCGATGGCTGCGGCAATATCCACGAGACCCTCCATCCAGAGCTCCACAGTATCCCTGAAGGTGTTCTGGGTGTCGGCAGCTCTCGTCACCAGCGCCTCGTTGGCCTTGATCTCCTCCTTCAAGGCCGCCTCCCGCTCCTTGGCGCTGTCCAGCGTCTTGGTCAAAGTATCCAGCTTTAGCTCAAGATCCGCGTTGGAGTCCTTGGCGGCGCTAAGCTCCTTGCCCTTCTCGGCGAGACTACCCTGCAGCTCGCCAAGAGTGTAGGCATCCTTCTCACGCTCACGCTTGAGCGCGGCAAGCTCTTCACCGTTCGCCTCGAGATCGGCCTCCAGCCGCGCCACCTTCGTCTCCAGCTTCTTCTTGGCGGCCTCGGCAGCTGCGGCAGCATCCTCTGCTTCCTTAAGAGCCCCGCCGAATGTTTGCTCGCGTGCGGCAAGCTCCTCCTCGTGGCTGTCAAGGTTGACCTTCCGCTGCGCCAGCTCGCCCTCCCGCGCAAACAGCTCCTCGGCGGCAAGCCGCTGTTGCTCTTCAGCTTCAGCCTTCTCAAGGAGGAAGGCTTTCCGCTCCTCGGCCAGTTGCCTCCGCTCCTCTGCCAGGGACCGGAGGGCTTCCTGGTTAAGACCCTGGAGCTCCTCCGCGTGCTTCTTGATGTCCACTCCCGCCTTCGCGACAAGCGCTTCTCGGGATTCCAGCTTGGCCTGCCGAGCGCGGTAGAGCGACACCAGCTTCCGCAGTAGCTGCTCTTCCTCAGACTCATCGCTGCTGCTGCTTGGCGCGTCAACCAGCGTCAGCCCAGCGGAGGCAAGCACTTCTCCATCAAAGCTTTCTCCTTCGACCGGCGCCCTGGAGCTTGACGCCCAGGGGAGCTTGATGAAGACACCGTCGCCGGCCTTCAAATAGGCGTCGGGCTGAGGCTCTTCAGAGCCTGACGCTGCGGCAATGGCAGAGGGATCGGCGGTCGGTGTAGCGCCTGACGCTCCTGCGGCCTCAAGGCCGTCAGTGCGATCGCCGGACCCCTCGCCGGCTTCTGCGGCGGCAGCCTTGGCGGCCTCCTCGCCGGCAGGATCATCGGCGTCGGCTGCTTCTTCGGTAGCAGCAACGTCGTCGGTATCGTCGCGCGCGTCCTCCTCGCCGGCGACCTCGGTCTCCATCGGCTTCGTAGCAGATGGATCTGACGACCGAAAAATGGAGAAAAGTCAAGCAAATATCCAAAAAGAAAATCAGAAGAAGAAGAACCCAAGGGAAGTTTTCAGGCAAGGAGGATTACCTGTGCTGGGTTCCACAGTCACGGTCTCCACCACAGGGGGATCGCTGGTGCTGTCCCTTGCCGGAGAACTCTCCCTTGCCGGAGACTTCTCCCTTGCCGGGGAATCCTCCCTTGCCGGAGATCGCTCCCTTGCCGGAGATCGCTCCCTTGGCGGAGTAGTCGAAGCAGATGACATGTCGGGGGCGGCTTCCGGGCGCTCCTGGTGAGGTTGTTCTGCTCCTACACAAACAAATAGTCAGATGACAGCAAAGAAAGAGCACCCATGCGCACCTAACAGCGGGAAGTAAACCATGTACTTACGCTGAGGGCTGCGCTGGGGGCTACTTTGGGGAATAGTTGCCGGGTCCGGCAAGGTGGTCTCGGGCGCGCCCCCCGCTGTCGTGGTGGGCTCGTCCTCGATGACAATCACCGGAGCCTTGGCTCTCTTCGCCGCTCTCTGGGCCAGGGTCCTGAAAAGGAATGAGTTCAGAGTAAAGCAAATCAGATACAAGACAAAAACAGCAAGAATTGAAGAACTACAAGTACAGCAGACAATCTTACTCTTCTTCTTCCTCGTCAGAGCTGAGCGCGGAGAGGTCGAAGTACGGCTCGCCTCTGGCGCGACGAGACGGAGGAGTAGGTTCCCTTACCCGCTTGGCGGGGGTAGTGGCGGTGGTCCGGGAAGACCCAGCTCCGGCCGCCGCCGCAGCGTGAGGTGCTCCCGCGGCAATAGTGCTTATCGCGGTGGAGCGTGTCGCGCGGCGCGGCGGCTGTTGACTCGCCTGCTGCCCTGCCACGTCCCCGGCCTTGCGGAGACGCCTTCTTGGTGGAGCTGGGGGCTGCGCTGGGGGCTCTGCTTGCGGCAAGCTGCCTGGAGATGCCGAGCTGCTCGCACCCTCGGCGGGCTCGCTCGACTCGACGTCAGGCCCGGCAAGCTCTTCCTCGCCGGCAAGCCACTCTTGCTCGGCAAGGCTTGCCGCCTCTGCTGCCTCTGCCTCCTTCACGGTGAATCCAAACTCGCCCGCGGCAGCGGCTGCCGCCGCCTCTTCCGCCCTAGTGGCGATGCGCTGCATCTCCGCATCGGTGGTGTCGCGGGTGAGGCTTTTCTGCTCGTCGGAGCGGACCGCCACCTCCACCAAGCCGTCAAAGAACGCCTGCACGACGTCGTCTGCAGGCTCTTGCCAAGTTGAAACAATTCCATGCGAATCGCACAACGGCATCATTGCACGGATGCGGTCAAGCGAGGAATTGTTGCACAGCGGAACGACACCCTTCGGCAACCTGAACCATTCAGGATGTTGAGGGTCGTGTTTGAACAGCTCCTTGAGCATCGTGTCCAGTTCCAGGACAGTGAAGTTGAAGTTGAGGCCCGGGCGTAGCCTCATGATGTCCGCCGCACCCTCGAACTCCCAGGCGGGTCTCCTCCTCTCCTGCAGGGGTGCGATGCGGCGGCGAAGAAAATCTGCACCAACGGCGCCTACAGTGAGCCCGGCAAGCCTGAGGCGTAGGATCCGGGTGACAGCAATCTTCAGCCTATCGTCCTCCAGGGCCACGCTGCTCCAATCGTTGCCGCGCACTGCTGGGGCTTGGCGCTGGGCAGTAAAAGGCTGCGGGTTCTCCTCGACAATCCAGCACCAGTTTGCTCTCCACTCCTCCCACTTGCTGCGGAGCTCCCCCTCCAGATAAGCTTCCTTCTTGCCGGCCCTCGAGATCCAGGCGATCCCACCGGATAAAGGCTCCCCTCTCTCAACTCGGGGCATAAAGAAGTGGCGGAAAAGGGCTACATTCGGGTGGACTCCGACAAAGTTTTCGCAGAGATGTGCAAAAACTGCCATGGTCAGAACGGCATTGGGGGTGAAGTCAAGGAGGTGGAACCTGTAGGTGTTCATAATATCGCAGAAAAACTTGGAGAAAGGCGGGCAGAGCCCGCAGTAGAAGAACAACGCAAAGAAGGGATATCCATTCGGAGCCCGTTCCGAAGCGGCGGCGGAGAGTACCTTCGTGCGCGGATGCGCTCGCGTCTCCGTCGACCAGAAGAGGTAGTACCACTCCCTCAGCTCCTTCGCGGCGAGCTCGGGGGGGAAAGTTGCCCGCTCCTTTCGCAGCGCCTCGAGCCGCAGCGCCTCGGCCGACTTCACGGCCTTCCCGGCTTTCGGAGCCATGGCGGAGGTGGTGGGGGAGATCGACGGCGTTGGTGGCGCCGGTGGCGATGGGGGGCAGAGCGCTGCTCTCTCTTTCGACTTTGGAAGAAGGGGGGAGCGGCGGGGATTTCTGAGATTGGAATAGCAACGGCGAGGTGGGCGAACTGCCCCTGTTTCCCCTGCTTATAAAGGGGGAGGGGGCGGACGTTACGTCTTTCCGAATAAAGAAACCACCCACGATCTCTCCCACGATGCCGCATTCGACGCGTGCCGTTGGGGGAGGGCGCGGTGGATACGGAGTAAGATGCGGCGTAACCCAGGTCGCGCGTGCCCGTGCCCTGTTTTGGGCCTGGCCCAACAGCGTTCGGCACCGTGTGTGGCCCAGGCCTGGGGGCTCCTGTCGGTGTACTAGAGTAGGGGTACCCTAGTATCCCGAACTTGTGCACGGGCAGTCGCAGCGACCCGCGGCAAGGCTTGCCAGGAGACCGCCAAGGTCCTCCATGGTTCCTTTGGAGCCATTCAAGAACAAAGTGTTCAAGCCAAGAAGACAAGGCCCCGGCAAGAGGAGCTTGCCGGGAAGGCCAGCCAAGGCATCTCAAGGAACTTGCCGCGACGCGCCACGCGTCCCGGCAAGGCCCGGTGAGCGACAAACTTTCGGGCGCGACAAGACAGCAACCGCGGCAAGGCGCTTGCCGCGGCAAGCTACCACTCTGTACCCGCGCTCCAGCATGTCCACTAACGTGTCGCCCTGGGATCTTTCCAGGCGCGCGTGGCAAGAGGCTGTGCAGCCAGCGGTACGCGGTGGCAAGCGGCGCTGACAAGATTGCCATCGTGGCAAGCGGTGGCGTCCCTGATGGTCCCTTTCTTGCACTGTTTGGGCGACACAGACGGGCATTTAATGCCTTTGTCCCCTGCCGTCAGGGTTAGGTATGATACACTGTACAGGTAGTTGTACCAACCGCAACTCCTTTTCCATTTTTACCCTTGTCTACATTGCCACCTGTCGGTGACCCCTTGAGCATATAAAAGGAGGCCCATGCGCAACGTAGAGGGGGGTTCGAAGGCAGAAAACACTCACGCTCGGTCTCGTTAGCAGCTGGTGTGTACTGTAGCACTCAACGCTCCTGAGCAAGAACTCAATACACTCAGACATGCAGCAGTAGGAGTATTATCTCTCCGGAGAGCTCCGAAGCTGGGTAAACCGCTCATGTGCTTCGCCTCGATCTGCTCTTTGTGCGGCCTCCGCCCCCCGCCGAACCGGAAGGGGCTCGGTCCGCCGGTCCCATAGGTGCTCGTGGGTCAGCCTCCCCGACATCAGGGTTAGTAGGTTAGTCCCAATAATGATATAAATGTGTAAAATAAAGCCCATAAACATCCAAAAGAGGTAATATAATAGCATGAAACAATCAAAAATTATAGATACGTTGGAGACGTATCATCCCCATCATCATGTTCTATTCCACCCATAATGATATGTCCATGGCTCACGCTCATGTATTGCGTGAAAGTTGAAAAGTTTTGAGATTATTTAAGTACGAAACAATTGCTTGGCTTGTCATCGGGGGTGTACAAGATGGGAGCATTTTTGTGTGACGAAAATGAAGCATAGCCTAACTATATGATTTTGTAGGGATGAACTTTCTTTAGCCATGTTATTTTGAAAATACATGATTGCTTTGATTAGTATGCTTGAAGTATTACTATTTCTTATGTCAATATGAACTATTATTTTGAATCATTTGGATCTAAACATTCATGTCACAATAAAGAAAATTGCATTGAGAATTATGCTAGGTAGCATTCCACATCAAAAATTCTGTTTTTATCATTTACCTACTCGAGGACGAGCAGGAATTAAGCTTGGGGATGCTTGATACGTCTCCAACGTATCTATAATTTTTGATTGTTCCATGCTATTATATTACCCGTTTTGGATGTTTATGGGCTTTACTTTACACTTTTATATCATTTTTGGGACTAACCTACTAACCGAAGGCCCAGCTCGTATTGTTGTTTTTTTGCCTATTTTAGTGTTTCGAAGAAAAGGAACATCAAACGGAGGCCAAACGGAATGAAACCTCGGGAGCGTGATTTTTGGAACAAACGTGATCCAGAGGACTTGGAGTGGAAGTCAAGAAACGATCGAGGCGGCCACGAGGGCGGAGGGCGCGCCCCCCTACTGGGTGTGCCCCCCTGTCTTGTGGGCCCCTCGGGCGGCCACCGACCTACTTCTTCCTCCTACATATACCCACGTACCCCGAAAACATCAGAAGCAACCACGAAAAACTATTTCAACCGCCGTCACCTTCTGTATCCGCGAGATCCCGTCTTGGAGCCTTCGTCGACGCTCCGCCGGAGGGGGAAACGACCATGGAGGGCCTCTACATCATCTCCAAGGCCTCTCCGATGAGTTGTGAGTAGTTTACCACAGACCTTCGGGTCCATAGTTATTAGCTAGATGGCTTCTTCTCTCTCTTTGAATCTCAATACCATGTTCTCCTCGATCTTCTTGGAGATCTATTCGATATAACTCTTTTTGCCGTGTGTTTGTCGAGATCCGATGAATTGTGGGTTTATGATCAAGTTTATCTATGAGAAATATTTGAATCTCCTCTGAATTCTTTTATATGTGATTAAGTTATCTTTGCAAGTCTCTTTGAATTATCAGTTTGGTTTGGCCTACTAGATTGATCTTTCTTGCAATGGGATAAGTGCTTAGCTTTGTGTTCAATCTTGCGGTGTCCTTTCCCAGTGACAGCAGGGGCAGCAAGGCACGTATTGTATTGTTGCCATCGAGGATAAAAAGATGGGGTTTATATCATATTGCATGAGTTTATCCCTCTACATCATGTCATCTTTCTTAATGTGTTACTCTGTTCTTTATGAACTTAATACTCTAGATGCATGCTGGATAGCGATCGATGTGTGGAGTAATAGTAGTAGATGCAGGCAGGAGTCGGTCTACTTGTCACAGACGTGATGCCTATATACATGATCATGCCTAGATAATCTCATAACTATGCGTTTTCTATCAATTGCTCGAGAGTAATTTGTTTACCCACCGTACTACTTATGCTATCTTGAGAGAAGCCACTAGTGAAACCTATGGCCCCCGGGTTTATCTCTTATCATACAAGCTTTCAATCTACTTTTATTTGCATCTTTACTTTTACAATCTATATTATAAAATACCAAAAATATATTTATCTTATCATATTATCTCTATCAGATCTCACTTTCGCAAGTGGCCGTGAAGGGATTGACAACCCCTTTATTGTGTTGGTTGTGAGTTCTTGTTTGTTTGTGTAGGTGCGTGGGACTTTTGAGGAGCCTCGTACTGGATTGATACCTTGGTTCTCAAAAACTGAGGGAAATACTTACGCTACTATTGCTGCATCACCCTTTCCTCTTCAAGGAAAACCAACACAAGCTCAAGACGTAGCAGAGATCTACACCAAGTCAAGACATACCAAGTACCCATCATAAACTCTCATCTCTTGCATTACATTATTCGCCATTCGCCTCTCGTTTTCCTCTCCCCCACTTCTAAAATGATTTTCGAAAAGATTTGACTTTTCTTTGCCCCTCTTTCGTTCACTTTCTCCTTCCTTATCTTTTTTCCATGACTAGCTCTTTTACCCCTCCTTTGTCTCCCGACTTTGAGGTTCTTCACTTCAAACAGAAACAAGGAGAAAATTTAAAAGATGTTTTGTATAGGATGATAGAATCTTATCGTAATTGCACCATAAAGGGGGATTTTAAAATTCTACTCCGTAATTTATGTTGGGTTGACCATGCCCCATAGGCAACTCTTGGATTTTGCAGTTAAAGGAAATTTTATCGAAATTGATCCTAACATTGCTTATGAAATAATAGAAGTAGTAGTTGGAATATCGCCAATCGAGTTCACCTCACACTCACGAGGGAACTCAAGTTTTTTAGAAGCTATGTGAATTGACAAGTTTGTTGCAAAAATCCCTTGAGCCTCTCAGAAATGTCAGTGGGAACATCCACCGCATGAATATGTTCATTACTCTTTGCAATAAACAGTTGGATGTCTTAGACTTGAAAAATTCTGAATATGAGGAGAAACGCAAAGAACCTCCCGGATTTGAAATTAATTCCCTCAAAAGAATAAAGAGCAAAGATGACAATACCTAGATATATTCGTGTTTTTATGCCTAGCTAATGGCGTTAAACAATAGCGCTTGTTGGGAGGCAACCCAATTTTATTTTTGTTCTTTACTTTTTGTTCCTGTTTTGCTTTGAATAATTCATCTAGCCTCTGGTTAGATGTGGTTTTGTGTTTTAATTAGTGTTTGTTCCAAGTAAGATCGTTGGGATAGCTTACGGTGATAGTTGTTTTGATTCGGCTGAAAAACAGAAACTTTTGCGCCCAGTAAATAATTTCCTGGATTTTATTGAAACGTTCTTTTGATCTGATTCTTTTTTCTCCGGATTGGTGCACAAATTGCCCAGGCTGTCCTAATTTTTCAGAATTTTTGGAGTTACAGAAGTATTCGAGAGATACAGATTACTACAAACTTTTCTGTTTTTGACAGATTCTGTTTTCTTTGTGTTGTTTGTTTATTTTGATGAATCTATGGGTAGTATCGGGGGGGGGGGGGTATGAACCATGGAAAATTTAGAATACAGTAGATATTACACCAATATAAGTAAAGAATGAGTTTGCAACAGTATCATAAAGTGGTGATTTATTTTCTTATACTAACGGAGCTTATGAGATTTTCTGTTGAGTTTTGTGTTGTGAAGTTTTCAAATTTTGGGTAAGGATTTGATGGAATATGGAATAAGGAGTGGCAAGAGCCTAAGCTTGGGGATGCCCAAGGCACCCCAAGGTAGGACAACCAAGAGCCTAAGCTTGGGGATGCCCCGGAAGGAATCCCCTCTTTCGTCTTCGTCTATTGGTAACTTTACTTGAGGCTATATTTTCATTCACCACATGATATGCGTTTTGCTTGGAGTGTCTTGTATGATTTGAGTCTTTGCTTTTTTAGTTTGCCACAATCATCCTTGATGTACACACCTTTTGAGAGGGACACGCATGAATCTGGATTTATTAGAATACTCTATGTGCTTCACTTATATCTGTTGAGCTAGGCAATATTGCTCTAGTGCTTCACTTATATCTTTTTAGAGCACAGCGGTGGTTTTATTTTATAGAAATTGATGAACTCTCATGCTTCACTTATATTAGTTTGAGAGTCTCTAAACAGCATGGTAATTTGCTTTGGTTATAAATTTAGTCCTAATATGATAGGCATCCAAGATGGATATAATAAAAACTTTCATATAAAGTGCATTGAATAATATGAGAAGTTTGATTCCTTATGATTGTTTTGAGATATGAAGATGCTGCTATTAGATTCATGCTAGTGGAGTAATTGTGAATTTGAGAAATACTTGTGTTGAGGTTTGTGATTCCCGTAGCATGCACGTATGGTGACTGTTATATAACGAAGTTGGAGCATGAGGCATTTTTTGATTGTAATCCTTTGTGTGGAGGTCGGGATAGCGCGATGGTTAACTCCTACAACCCCTTCCCCTAGGAGCACGCGCGTGCTGCTTGGTTTTGATGACTAATAGATTTTTGCAATAAGTATGTGAGTTCTTTATGACTAATGTTGAGTGCATGGATTATACGCACTCTCACCCTTCCACCATTGCTAGCCTCTCTTGTGCCACGCAACTTTCACCGGTACCATACACCCACCATATACCTTCCTCAAAACAGCCACCATACCTACCTATTATGGCATTTCCATAGCCATTCCGAGATATATTGCCATGCAACTTTCCACCGTTCCGTTTATTATGACACGTTTCGTCATTGTCATATTGCTTTGCATGATCATGTAGTTGACATCGTATTTTTGGCAAAGCCACCTTTCATAATTCTTTCATACATGTCACTCTTGATTCATTGCACATCCCGGTATACCGCCGGAGGCATTTACATAGAGTCATATTTTTGTTCTAAGTATCAAGTTGTATTTTTTTGAATTGTAAGTAAATAGAAGTGTGACGATCATCATTATTAGAGCATTGTCCCATGTGAGTAAATAAAAAAAGAGGCCAAAGAAGCCAAATAAAAAAGAGGCCAAAGAAGCCAAAGAAAAAAAAGAGGAAAAGAGAGAAGGGACAATGTTACCATCCTTTTTCCACACTTGTGCTTCAAGTAGCACCATGATCTTCATGATAGAGAGTCTCCTATTTTGTTAGTTTTATATACTAGTGGGAATTTTTCATTATAGAACTTGGCTTGTATATTTCAACGATGGGCTTCCTCAAATCGCCCTAGGTCTTCATGAGCAAGCAAGTTGGATGCACACCCACTTAGTTTTTCCTTTTGAGCTTTCATAAACTTATAGCTCTAGTGCATCCGTTGCATGACAATCCCTACTCACTCACATTGATATCTACTGATGGGCATCTCCATAGCCCATCGATACGCGTAGTTGATGTGAGACTATCTCCCTCTTTTTGTCTTTTCCACAACCACCATTCTATTCCACCTATAGTGCTATGTCCATGGCTCATGCTCATGTATTGCGTGAAAATTGAAAAAGTTTGAGAATACTAAAGTATGAAACAATTGCTTGGCTGAAACTGGGGTTGTGCATGATTTGAATATTTTGTGTGATGAAGATGGAGCATAGCTAGACCATATGATTTTGTAGGGTTAAGCTCTCTTTTTCCATGTTATTTTGAGAAGACATAATCGCCTTGTTAGTATGCTTGAAGTATTATCATTTTTATGTCAATATTAAACTTTTGTTTTGAATCTTTCAGATCTGAACATTCATGCCACAATAAAGGAAAGTACATGGATAAATATGTTAGGTAGCATTCCACATCAAAAATTATGTTTTTATCATTTAACTACTCGAGGACGAGCAGGAATTAAGCTTGGGGATGCTTGATACGTCTCCAACGTATCTATAATTTTTTATTGTTCCCTGCTATTATATTATCTGTTTTGGATGTTTTATATGCATTATTATGCTATTTTATATTATTTCTGGGACTAACCTATTAACCTAGAGCCCAGTGCCAGTTCCTATTTTTTTTTCCTATTTTAGAGTTTCGCAGAAAAGGAATACCAAACGGAATAAAACTTTCGCGATGATCTTTCTTGGACCCGAAGCAAACCAGGAGACTTGGAGATGAAGTCGGAGGAGCCACGAGGCGACCACAAGGGTGGAGGGCGCGGACTGGGGGGGGGGGGGGGGTAGGCGCGTCCCCCTGACTCGTGGGCCCCTCGTGGGTCTCCTGACCAAATTCTTCCACCTATATATATACTCTTATATGCCCAAACCACCAAAGGCATCCACGAAAATACTTTTCCACCACCGCAACCTTCTGTACCCATGAGATCCCATCTAGGGGCCTTTTCCGGCGTCCTGCCGGAGGGGGACTCGATCACGGAGGGCTTCTACATAAACACCATTGCCCTTCCGATGAAGCGTGAGTAGTTTACCTCAGACCTACGGGTCCATAGCTAGTAGCTAGATGGCTTCATCTCTCTCTTTGATTCTCAATACCATGTTCTCCTCGATCTTCTTGGAGATCTATTCGACGTAATACTTCTTTGCGGTGTGTTTGCCGACATCCGATGAATTGTGGATTTGTGATCAGCTTATCTATGAATATTATTCGAATCTTCTCTGAATTCTTATATGCATGATTTGATATCTTTGTAATTCTCTTCAAACTATCGGTTTGGTTTGGCCAACTAGATTAGTTTTTCTTGCAATGGGAGAAGTGCTTAGCTTTGGGTTCAATCTTGCGGTGTCCTTTCCCAGTGACAGTAGAGGCAGCAAGGCACATATTGTATTTGTTGCCATCGAGGATAAAAAGATGGGGTTTTCATTATATTGCTTGAGTTAATTCCTCTATATCATATCATCTTACTTAATGCGTTACTCCATTCTTTATGAACTTAATACTCTAGATGCATGCTGGACATCGGTCGATGTGTGGAGTAATAGTAGTAGATGTAGAATCGTTTCAGTCTACTTGACACGGACGTGATGCCTATATTCATGATCATTGCCTTAGATATCGTCATAACTTTGCGCTTTTCTATCAGTTGCTCGGCAGTAATTTGTTCACCCATCATATTATTTTCCATCTTGAGAGAAGCCTCTAGTGAAACCTATGGCCCCCGGGTCTCTTTTCCATCATATAAGTTCTCTTTTCCATCATACAAGCTTCTGATCTACAATATTAGTTTCCGATCTACTATTTTTGCAATCTTTAACTTTCTGATCTATAAACCAAAAATACCAAAAATATTTACTTTATCGTTTATCTATCTCTACCAGATCTCACTTTTGCAAGTAACCGTGAAGGGATTGACAACCCCTTTATCGCGTTGGGTGCAAGTTTGTTTGATTGTTTGTGCAGGTATTCGGTGATTTGTGCGTTATCTCCTACTGGATTGATACTTTGGTTCTCAAACTGAGGGAAAATACTTATCTCTACTTTCCTGCATCGCCCTTTCCTCTTCAAAGGAAAAACCAACGCAAGCTCAAGAAGTAGTAGGGTTAGACTTGCGGGAGTTGATACGCCTCCATCGTATCTACTTTTCCAAACTCTTTTGCCCTTCTTTTGGACTCTAATTTGCATGATTTGAATGAAACTAACCCGGACTGACGCTGTTTTCAGCAGAATTGCCATGGTGTTATTTTTGTGCAGAAATAAAAGTTCTCGAATTGACCTGAAAATTTATGCAGAATATTTTTGGAATATATAATAAATATTGGCGCAAGAATTATCCAAAGGGGGCCACCCAGAGGCCACAAGCCCCGGGGGCATGCCCCCCTGGGGCGCGCCCTATAAGCTTGTGGGCCCCTGGAGCCCCTCCGACCTCAACTCCAACTTCACATAACCCTATTCGGGGGGGAATCAGAGAGAAGGATTCATCGTGTTTTACGATATGGAGCCGCCGCCGCCTCCTGTTCTTCCTCGGGAGGGCTGATCTGGAGTCTGTTTTGGGCTCCGGAAAGGTGAATCCATCGCCATCATCATCATCATCATCATCATCATCATCATCATCATCATCATCATCATCATCGTCATCATCATCATCATCATCAACCTTCCTCCATCGCCAATTCCTTGATGCTCACCACCGGGAGTGAGTAATTCCTTTGTAGGCTCATTGGTCGATGATGGGTTGGATGAGATTTATCATGTAATCGAGTTAGTTTTGTTAGGGTTTGATCCCTAGTATCCACTATGTTCTGAGATTGATGTTACTATGACTTTGCTATGCTTAATGCTTGTCACTAGGGCTCGAGTGCCATGAATTCAGATCTGAATCCTTTATGGTTCCATGAATATATGTGTGTTTTTGATCCGATCTTGCAAGTTGTAGACACCTATTATGAGTTATGATCCGCACACCCCAAGGTGATAATAATTGGGATTTTTCCCGGTGATTATCGGAGTTTGAGGAGTTCATGTATTCACTAAGTGCTAATGCTTTGTTCTGGTTCTCTATTAAAAGGAGGCCTTAATATCCATTAGTTTCCTTATGGACCCCGCTGCCATGGGAGGATAGGACAAAAGATGTCATGCAAGTTCTTTTTCATAAGCACGTATGACTATATACGGAATACATGCCTACATTATATTGATGAATTGGAGCTTGTTCTGTGTCACTTTATGTTATGACTGTTGCATGATGAATGCCATACGACATAATTATCCATCACTGATCCAATGCCTACACGCTTTTCACATATTGATCTTTGCTAGGTTACTTTTGCTGTGCTGCTGTCACAATTGCTACAAAACTGTTACTATTACTGTTACCACTGTTACCGTTACTATCATACTACTTTGCTACTAAATACTTTGCTGCAGATATTAAGTCTTTCAAGTGTGGTTGAATTGATAACTCAGCTGCTAATATTCGCGAATATTTTTTGGCTCCCCTTGTGTCGAATCAATAAATTTGGGTTAAATACTCTACCCTCGAAAACTGTTGCGATCCCCTATACTTGTGGGTTATCACTGATCGACTACATGCATCACCAACTCTACTTTTGTCGCGGTGACTGCGCCTCTAGTGGTAAACCGAAACCCGTAATCTATCCCCAGCAGCATGATCTTGGTTGTGCGATAGGAATTTTTTTATTTATCGCTAGAGTAGCGTACCGCGTGTCCCAACAACATGCCAGTCTATATTGCTGCCAAGTCAACTGCACAAGCCCACTACTCCCATTAATCCGCTCAACACTCTCGTAGCCGCTCACGATTCCTCGTCTTTCTCACTCGGGAAACCCTCTTCAACTACGTTCAAATCACTCATCTTCACACATACTCATTCCACATCACATCATGTGTACAATCTTGTCTCTTCCACTGAAAGATATCCTAGCCATGTGAAAAATGCAGCCCTCCGATCCATTGAGTTTCTAAATTGCTCTATCCC
The DNA here is from genome assembly GCA_963921465.1 of Triticum timopheevii. Classification (NCBI taxonomy): domain Eukaryota; kingdom Viridiplantae; phylum Streptophyta; class Magnoliopsida; order Poales; family Poaceae; genus Triticum; species Triticum timopheevii. The sequence goes on along the minus strand of OY997262.1, from coordinate 243,836,711 downwards.
CAACAATTTGTTTGAGGCATTCACAAAACACCTCCACCTACTCCTAAAAAACCTTAAGAGTCCTAGATGCGGGTGGGGGCGACCCTGCACAAACATCAGTAGCACCGACTGTATGAAATCTGTATCCTCCTTCCTAGTTCTTCCCAAGCTTAGATGGAGGCAAGATTTAAAAAACCATGCACAACATCAAATCTGACACCTCACAAATGTACAACCCAATCATGACGGTTATCAAACGTATAATGTATCCCTATTTTGCTCTCAGGGTCTTAACTACCAGTGCTTAGCTTTCATTTTGAAAGGGTGGTTGAATTTGTGACTACGTCAAATGCTTGTTTCACTCAAATTGACGTGTAGTTAAGAGAAGAGTACACGTTGTTTAGGAAAGAGTAGTGTGAGTGATGCGTTAGAAAAATCTATGCACGTTGATGTCGTATTCATGCAAAAGGCGCATGCCACCAAGGGACAAATTTGCCGAGCTACCAATTACCTCCTCCATAGCGAGGTGGTTACTTGGGATGCGAGTCAAAACTTTATGCAATCCAAGATAGGATAAATAAAGGGCAAATTACCACGCTTCTATATAAACTACTTCCTCCGTCCCATAATGTAAGAATAGGGAGTATATGTTTGCATGCCCATGAAATAAGAATTTTTTTTACAGAGTTGAGAACGAAAATATTGCTGGTGTGCAGGGAGTAGGGATGAAATCTTTGTGGTTTTTGGATGAGAAAAAAAAAGAATGAATCGCAAACCAAAGTTGTGGACTCATAAATCGAAACTGACCGCAGCCATCCGATCAGCATCCAAAGGCGAGGATACGGGCCACGCCGCATATTTTGCAAAAACACTCTCTTCCCCAGCCTGCCCGCCCCCATCCGATTCCCCAATCCCTCCCTCATTCCGATTCGGGCGGGGCCCAAACCCTAGGTCGCCTGCTCCTCCCGAAGCGAGTCTAGCTGATCCGTTTGTTCTGCACAAGCTCTGCCGTGTTTCGCCGCTGTTTCCTCTTTAGAGGAAGAAGAAGAAGAAAGAGAGGGATCTGGTCGAGTGCCGTCGGCGGCGATGGGCGACGGCCGCGGCGGAGGGTCAAACCGCCCCGCGTGGCTGCAGCAGTACGAGCTGGTGGGGAAGATCGGCGAGGGCACCTACGGCCTCGTCTTCCTCGCGCGCCTCAAGCCAACGCATCCCCAGGCTGCTGGCCGCCGCGGCTCCCCCATCGCCATCAAGAAGTTCAAGCAATCCAAGGAGGGCGATGGCGTCTCGCCTACCGCCATCAGAGAGATCATGGTAACTCATCGCCGCCGCCGGTTGCTTCATTCCTTCGTGGCGTTCCAGACCTTGGCCATATAGGACTGTAATCTCTCTCCCTACGCTTGCCCTTTGACTGCAGCTCCTGCGCGAGATCAACCACGAAAATGTCGTCAAGCTCGTCAACGTCCACATCAACCACGCCGACATGTCCCTCTATCTCGCCTTCGATTACGCCGAGCATGACCTCTATGTATGCAACTCCCATCCCCTGCTTATATGTGCCTTTTTCATTCCTGTCGACCTCTTAGTATGAAATTCAAATCCAACTCTCTGACGGAATAATTAATTAACGAAACACTGCTCTATCCGCAGGAGGTTATTCGGCATCACAGAGAGAAGCTTAACCTCTCCATTAACCAATACACAGTTAAATCCTTGCTCTGGCAACTGCTCAATGGCCTCAACTATCTCCATAGGTATGTCTATATATTTTCTATTTACAAGTCGAGCAGAATGATTCTCCACAAGCTGTGATGTTTTCACTGTAAATATATGCAATGTTTATCTGGGTCAATCCTATCAAAATCTGATCTATCCTACCTGTCTCCCCTCCTGCAGTAACTGGATTATCCATCGAGACCTCAAGCCTTCTAATATACTGGTATGTTGCTTCATGCCTCACGCTGATACGCAAATGTGTCCAGTATTGTCTCTTTTGCTTGCTAAGCATTCTGCAATGGTGTGCCCCAGTAGGTCATGGGAGAAGGAGAAGAACATGGAATTATAAAGATTGCTGATTTTGGGCTGGCTAGGATATATCAAGCTCCACTAAAACCACTAAGTGACAATGGGGTGAGTAGCTCTATCTACATTCCTATTTCAAGTAATATGAGGGAACCAAAGGATGGTACTTTGGTAATGGAATGCAGTCATTCACTCATTCCGCCAAGTTACCACTAGTATTCTCAGGTTCCCACTATTCTTATAGACTCAAAGCTTATAATTTGCAACTGCATGCAAATATATTATCACACAGTGCACCAATTTTGAATGTTTGAGTTCAAGCATCTGAATGCAATTTTGGCCGTTGATTGGAGTCCATTGACGGCCTAGGAGGATCCTCATTAAATCCCATAATATACCCTCTAAAACCTTCTAAATTTAACTCTAAGTCTCTAATTGTACATTAATTACGTTACGTGGTAGTATTATTTTGTACAACACTGCTTCATGAATAGCTGAGGTGGTATGGTAGATTTCCGCAGTACTTTTGACACTGTGTAATGTATTATGCCAATTCCCTGATTTGAAATATATTTCAGGTTGTTGTAACTATCTGGTATCGTGCACCTGAGCTGTTACTTGGAGCTAAACACTACACAAGTGCTGTTGGTATCCTTGCAGGGAGAGAAAAGCAGATCCTTTTACTATGTACTCCCTCCGTCCGGAAATACTTGTCAGAAAAATGAATGTATCTAGACGTATGTTAGTTCTAAATACATCCATTTTTATCTATTTTTCCGACAAGTATTTTCGGATGGAGGGAGTACTTTTCTTCATTGATTCTGTTATTCTCTTAACCATCTCCAGACATGTGGGCAGTTGGTTGCATTTTTGCCGAATTGCTTACACTGAAACCACTGTTCCAAGGTGTTGAAGCAAAAGCTACTCCAAACCCTTTTCAAGTATGGGCAGTTGCACTCAGTTAGTTAGTATTGCCATCTTGTTTTTAGATTATATCACTAGACTAAAGTTGTTATATTTTACATGATGATCATGTCTCAAGTAACTTTCATCCGTTTATGCCATTGGTATATCTCACAGTTATTTACACGTCTTGTAGCTTGATCAACTAGACAAGATTTTTAAGGTCTTAGGTATGTATTCCTTGTTTTTGCTTGTCTTGTTTGATTTATCATGCTCATCAGAAATATACTCACAATAATAACCCAACTCTTCTGAAGGTCATCCTACGGTTGAGAAGTGGCCTACCCTTGCAAATCTTCCATGCTGGCAAAATGACCAGCAACACATTCAGGGGCATAAGTAGTATGTTGGACATTGTTGAGCTGCTCTAAGAAGTCTTAAATATCTCTTATTATTTCTGAACTTAATATACTGTCATATTTCCCTTGCAGTGAGAACACAGGTCTCCATACTATTGTTCACTTGCCGCAGAAGGGTCCTGCATTTGACCTTCTCTCGAGAATGCTCGAGTATGTCTCTTGGTCTCTAGTTTGTTGGAGTCAACATTACGTTGGTTGATGAACATATTTTTTGTTCTTTTTTGTATTATTATCTGTTGGTTTATCATCCTAGTATTCCTCATGTTTCAGGTATGACCCTCGAAAGCGTATTACAGCTGCACAAGCTTTGGAGCATGAGTAAATAATTAATACCTTCACCTATTCTTTTTCCCCCTTTCGCGTGTTTGGATGCTTCTGTTTCCATATCTGTATAACTAGTTCTTAGCTGATGCATGCTCTAGACTTGGTAGTAAGCTACCTGAATCTAGATGAGCAAGCATGAAAAAGATGCTGCCCTGCAATAGCTATCTGGTGCATATTTTAACTACCTGTCAGATCATTATGCATCCTTATTGGTGCTACCAAATATGAGATCTTTGGAATATGCTTAGGTTTCCTTTGTACTAGTAGGGAGACTCTAGCCACTCCCGTTATGCCACTGTCTAAACCGCCTTACTCTACTCTATTAGGGCATCTCCAACGCTATCCCCTAAAACAGACACACTATCCGTCCGCGGACCGCGCCCGGACGCATTTGCGGACATGATACGGGAGCTGGCCATCCAATGCTATACCTTAAATGTCCGCCCCTATTAACTTTAAAAATTAGCCTTCCGTCAAACGCCTCATATTAAGATAACACATGCTAGCCCTTCCGCCAAAATGAAGCACTTAATTAAGTGCCTTCCGCCAACATGGAGCAAGCCATTTAGTGGCTTCCGCAAAAGATGCTACCCCTTCCGCCAAAACATGCTATTTAGCACTTAATTACTAGTTAAAACATGCTAGCCATTTAGTGGCTTCCGCAGAAGATGCTACCCTTCCGCCAAACAGGTTAATTAGTGCTTCCGCCAAACATGCTAGCAGCTTCCGTCAAACGCCTTCACCTTCCGCCAAACAGGAAAAAATTAGCAGTGGCCTTCCGCCATCCGGACGGAGAGGAGGGATACATGGTGGCTTTTGATTGGCCAGATGGATTTCCGGACTCCCGCAAAGCCCCCCCAGGTTTGCTACCAGTTTGCCGGAATTCAGACATCCGGATGCGTCCGCGGACGTTTGAAGGATAGCACTGGATGGCAAAAGTGCCCGGACTCCCGCAAAAACATATACGGATGATTTGAGGGTTCGCGTTGGAGATACCCTTAGAAGCAGTCTGGAATTATTCTTGGAATCATGTCTATGTTTTAACCTCGAAATTTCCTTTATTCACATATAAAATGGTTTTTAAACAAGGGGCTGCCTTCTGATTTCCTTATTACAAACCATTAGGAGTTCGTTACAGCAGAAAAAAATCATAACAGCCTTACATCACACCAAACATCCCCCCCCCCCCCCCCCCCACACACACACACACACACACACAAAAAAAAGCCACTCCTTGAACAGAATTCATGTTATGTCCTGTTAGAAGAATGCCGAAATGGATCACAAGCATAAAGCAAAGCGGCCAAAACCAGGAACCAAAGGTTCTTCCGGTAGGATTGATCTGTACCTAATGTTGTCAATGCTAATTACACATAACTTTTAACCATTGAAACAATGCCGATTTGAGATAAACTCATGTCCTAATGCTGTAGAATGTTTTAAATATACAGGGAACACAACAAAATCATAGTTGTAATGCGAGGATATTGGCAATTACAGTATAATATATCAACTCTTCTGATATTGGGGAATAAAGTTTGATATATCAACTCTTCTGAATACATCCACCTCTTTGCTAGGTACTTCCGGATGGACCCGCTACCTGGAAGAAAGTAAGTTATGTATGAATAGAGTCTCAACTGGCTCTGCTTTAGAAAGTGATGGTTTTTCTTGTCTCTGTGCCTAAAATGTCTCTCTGGTCAGTGCACTTGTACCATCTCAGCCAGGCGAGAAAATTGTGACATATCCTGTTCGTCCAGTAGATACCTCAACAGATTTTGAAGGAACAACAAGCCTTCAACCAACTCAACCGGTAATAGAAGCTTTGTCTCTGCCTAAATCTTAATTTTCAAATCTGCGACCTGATTAGTGGAAAGCTTTTTTTGATAGAGAAGAGCTTAGTGGAAAGCTTCTTTTAGAGAAGATTAGTGGAAAGCTTGTGCAATGAATGTGCTGCTTATGGAGATTTAGATTTCTTCCTTGTAGCAAAATCATCTTCCAATGGTGTAGAACATATTTAATTAGTCAGTCAAGTTAGATGTAGGCATCACAAGGCTTGTTTCTTGTTTAATTTCCTCAGAAGATTTGTTTCAGTCCCACTTTAAGTGAACCAAAGAATTCTTAAGAACTGCCGTGCTATGATCTGTAATAACACGATGCATTCATGTTTCAGCCATCAGGGAACGGACCTCCAGGAGGCCAGCCTGTACCAAGACAAATCCCAAGGCAAATGCAACAGCCTATGGGTGGTATGCAAAGAATGCCTCCTGGTGCAAACATGGGTGCCTTTGGCGCAGCGCCCCAAGCAGGCATGGTTGGGATGAATCCTGGTAACATTCCAATGCAGAGAGGCGCAGGTGGCCAGTCTCATCCACACCAGGTTTGTTGTATATTTTTAATTATCTTACGTTCCTAGCTACTGTTGTTTGAATAACGCTTATGACGATCAGTAAGCCGTTTGATTTTCTTGGTGTTGACAGTTGAGAAGGAAGGCTGATCAAGGGATGGGGATGCAGAACCCTGGGTACCCTCAGCAGAAGAGGCGCTTCTGACATCCTCCCTCCTGGGCACTGACTGATATAAATGTACTCATGGCATCATCATGTATGTACATCTTCCAGATAGATATACATCGTCTGGTGGCCATGTAAGCTTGTTGTTGTAGATTTATAGTGCTTATCTGCTAGCTTGGTAAGTTAAAGTAGCTGTAAGGGTCATTGTAGAGGAAATTTGGATGATTGCCTTTTACAGCTACTGCGCTAAGCTGCTCCATGCAGAATATTTGACATTCTGAATTCTGAATATACAAGACAAGCTGGTAGACATGCTAGTTTCATTCTTCTGCTCATGTTGGAAGACGAGTGGTTTGGTAAAAAGTCACTTTGGAGGACGAGCTCCAGTGAGCCCTATATTTATCTCTTCACTTACTAAGGGCAACTCCAACGAGGGTCACACAAAAGTCTACAAACATCTCCACGGGCAGATATAGGAGAAGAGTCCATTCAACCGCAGGCATTAAATGCTTGTCCCATTTCAAACGAATCTTTAAAAAAAGAGACGAAATTCACACTAAACTAGATGATATTTGTTAATTTTTGATATATTATAACCCTTGTGGCCCACCCCTTGGTCGTGATGTGATGTATTTTATTTGATAAAAAAACTGTTTTTTCTAAAAACTCCAAAAAATAGCAGAAAACAACTAAATATGGGCGTTGAATTAATAGGTTAGTCTTGAAAAATAATAAAAGATAATACTAAAGCTATGCAATAATGATATAAAAGCAGCATGAAACAAACAAACAAAAGATACATTTGAGACGTATCATATATTCAAAACCGGTCATTTTCCACTTAGAGGGGTTAGTGGGATGTAATTTGCGCCAACTTTGTGTTTTTAAGGATTTGTGACGCCTCGAACTCTTTCAGTTTACACAGTGGTCCAACACAACTTCTCGAAGCTGGCTCCCTGGAGCTAGGGTTCCCGACACGGCTCCGCTTTGTGGAGCACGATGTTGGAGGCCACCCGAATTAATTTCCGCTCAACTCCCATACCCCCACTAACCATAGGACGAATCTATATCTTGATCCCTGCTACGTCTTGAGCTTGCGTTGGTTTTCCTCGAAGAGGAGAGGGTGATGCAGCAAGTGTAGCGTAAGTATTTCCCTCAGTTTTGAGAACCAAGGTATCAATCCAGTAGGAGACTCCTCAAAAGTCCCACGCACCTACACAAACAAACTAAGAACTCGCAACCAACACAATAAAGGGGTTGTCAATCCCTTCACGGCCACTTGCGAAAGTGAGATCTAATAAAGATAGTATGATAAGATAAATATATTTTTGGTATTTTATAATATAGATGCAAAAAGTAAAGATGCAAATAAAAGTAGATTGAAAGCAAATATGATAAGAGATAGACCTGGGGCCATAGGTTTCACTAGTGGCTTCTCTCAAGATAGCATAAGTATTACGGTGGGTGAACAAATTACTGTCGAGCAATTGATAGAAAAACGCATAGTTATGAGATTATCTAGGCATGATCATGTATATAGGCATCACGTCCATAACAAGTAGACCGACTCCTGCCTGCATCTACTACTATTACTCCACACATCGACCGCTATCCAGCATGCATCTAGAGTATTAAGTTCATAAGAACAGAGTAACGCATTAAGCAAGATGACATGATGTAGAGGGGTAAACTCATGCAATATGATACAAACCCCATCTTGTTATCCTCGGTGGCAACAATACAATACATGCCTTGCAACCATTTTTGTCACTGGGTAAGGACACCGCAAGATTGAACCCAAAGCTAAGCACTTCTCCCATTGCAAGAAAGATCAATCTAGTAGGCCAAACCAAACTGATAATTCGAAGAGACTTGCAAAGATAACCAATCACACAAAAAAGAATTCAGAGAAGATTCAATTATTTCTCATAGATAAACTTGATCATAAACCCACAATTCATCTGATCTCGACAAACACACCGCAAAAAGAGTTTACATCGAATAGATCTCCACAAGAGAGGGGGAGAACATTGTATTGAGATCCAAAAAGAGAGAAGAAGCCATCTAGCTAATAACTATGGACTCGTAGGTTTGTGGTAAACTACTCACAACTCATCGGAGGGGCAAGGATGTTGATGTAGAGGCCCTCCGTGGTCGATTCCCCCTCCGGCAGAGTGCCGGCGAAGGCTCCAAGATGGGATCTCGCGGATACAGAAGGTTACGGCGGTGGAAATTGTGTTTTGTGGTGCCCCCGGATGTTTTCGGGGTACGTAGGTATATATAGGAGGAAGAAGTACGTCGGTGGCCGCCCGAGGGGCCCACGAGACAGGGGGGCGCACCCTACAGGGGGGCGCGGCCTCCTATCTCGTGGCTTCCTCGGCAGCTTCTTGACTTGCACTCCAAGTCCTCTGGATCACGTTCGTTCCAAAAATCACGCTCTCGAAGGTTTCATTCCGTTTGGACTCCGTTTGATATTCCTTTTCTTCGAAATACTGAAATAGGCAAAAAAACAGCAATATGGGCCGGGCCTCCGGTTAGTAAGTTAGTCCCAAAAATGATATAAATGTGTAAAACAAAGCCCATAAATATCCAAAAGGGGTAATATAATAGCATGGAACAATCAAAAATTATAGATACGTTGGAGACGTATCAAGCATCCCCAAGCTTAATTCCTGCTCGTTCTCGAGTAGGTAAATGACAAAAAAGAATTTTTTGATGTGAAATTCTACCTACCATAATTCTCGATGTAATTTTCTTTATTGTGGCATGAATGTTCAGATCCAAAAGATACAAAATAAAAGTTCATATTGACATAAGAAATAGTAATACTTCAAGCATACTAATCAAAGTAATCATATCTTCTCAAAATAACATGGCTAAAGAAAGGTATCCCTACAAAATCATATAGTCTGGCTGTTGCTCTATCTTCATCACACAAAGTATTTAATCATGCACAACCCCGATGACAAGCCAAGCAATTTTTTCATACTTTAATAATCTCAAACTTTTTCGACTTTCACGCAATACATGAGCGTGAGCCATGGACATAGCACTATATGTGGAATGGAATGGTGGTTGTGGAGAAGACAAAAAAGGAGAAGATAGTCTCACATCAACTAGGCGTATCAACGGGCTATGGAGATGCCCATTAATAGATATCAATGTGAGTGAGTAGGGATTGCCATGCAATGGATGCACTAGAGCTATAAATATATGAAAGCTCAACAAAAGAAGCTAAGTGGGGTGCATCCAACTTGCTTGCTCACGAAGACCTAGGACACTTTTGAGGAAGCCCATCATTGGAATATACAAGCCAAGTTCTATAATGAAAAATTCCCACTAGTATATGAAAGTGACAACATATGAGACTCTTTAACATGAAGATCATGGTGCTATTTTGAAGCACAAGTGTGGAAAAAGAGATGGTAGCACTGTCCCTTCTCTCTTTTTCTCTCATTTTATTTTTTTCTTTTCTTTTTTTCTTTTTTTCTTTTCTTTGGCCTTCTCTTTTTTTGGCCTTTCTCTTTTTTTTTTCTTTTTTTTGTAAAGTTCGAAGTCTCATCCCGACTTGTGGGGGAATCATAGTCTTCATCATCCTTTCCTCACTAGGACAATGCTCTAATAATGAAGATCATCACACTTTTATGGATTTACAACTCAAGAATTACAACTCAAAGCTAGAACAAGATATGACTCTATATGAATGCCTCCGGCGATGTACCGGGATATGCAATGAATCAAGAGTGACATGTATGAAAATTATGAAGGTGGCCTTGCCACAAATACAATGTCAACTACATGATCATGCAAAAAGCAATATGACAAAAGTAATGCGTGTCATATGAACGGAACGGTGGAAAGTTGCATGGCAATATATCTCGGAATGGCTATGGAAATGCCATAATAGGTAGGTATGGTGGCTGTTTTGAGGAAGGTAAATGGTGGGTATATGGTATCGGCAAAAGTTGCGCGGTACAAGAGAGGCTAGCAATGATGGAAGGGTGAAAGGGTGCGTATAATCCATGGACTCAACATTAATCAAAAGAACTCATATACTTGTTGCAAAAATTTAGAAGTCATCAAAAACCAAAGCACTACGTGCATGCTCCTAGGGGGATAGATTGGTAGGAAAAGACCATTGCTCGTCCCCGACCGCCACTCATAAGGAAGACAATCAATAAATAAAATTGTGCTCCAACTTCATCACAAAGCGGTTCACCATACGTGCATGCTACGGGAATCACAAACTTCAACACAAGCATTCTTTAAATTCATAATCACCCAACTAGCATGACTTTAATATCACTACCTCCATATCTCAAAACAATTATCAAGTATCAAGTTGATCATAGCATCCAATTCACTTTCTATGATAGTTTTTATTATACCCAACTTGGATGCTCATCATTCTAGGACCAACTTTAAAACCATAGCAAATACCATGCTGTTCTAAAAGACTCTCAAAATCATATAAGTGAAGCATGAGAGACTAGCAATTTATTCAAAATTAAGGCACCACCATGCTCTAAAAGATATAAGTGAAGCACTAGAGCAAAAACTATCAAGCTCAAAAGATATAAGTGAAGCACATAGAGTATTCTAACAAATTCTAATCAAATAGGCTTTTCCCAAAAGGTGTGTACATCAAGGATGATTATGGTAAACTAAAAATCAAAGACTAATATAATACATGATGCTCCAAGCAAAACACATATCATGTGGCGAATAAAAATATAGCTCCAAGTAAAGTTAAAAATGAACGAAGACGAAAGAGGGGATGCCTTCCCGGGGCATCCCCAAGCTTAGGATTTTGGCTATTCTTGAATATCTTGGGGTGCCTTGGGCATCCCCAGGCTTAGGCTCTTGCCACCCTTTATTCCATAGTCCATAAAAGCTTTACCCAAAACTTGAAAACTTCACAACACAAAACTCAACAGGAAATCTTATAAGCTCCGTTAGTGAAAGAAAACAAAACCACCACATTAGTTACTGCAATGAACTCATTCTTTATTTATTTTGGTGTTAAACCTACTGTATTCCAACTTCCTTATGGTTTATAAACTAACTTACTAGCCATAGATTCATTGGAATAAGCAAGCAACACACGAAAAACAGAATCTGTCAAAAACAGAACAATCTGTAGCAATCTGTAACTAACGCAAACTTATGGAACTCTAAAACTCCTACCAAAATGGGAAGTTCTGGACAATTTGTTTATTGAACAGCAGCAAAAAGAATCAAGCAAAATCACGTTCCTGTGATTTACCAAAATTATATTCGTGCGTGCAAAGTTTCTGTTTTTCAGCAAAATCAAATCAACTATCATCGTAGGTTATCCTATAGGTTCTACTTGGCACAAACACTAATCAAAATATAAAAACACATCTAACCAGAATGTAGATTCAAGATTTATTACTAAACAGGAGCAAAAACAAAAAACATAAAGAAAATTGGGTTGCCTCCCAACTAGCGCTATTGTTTAATGCCCCTAGCTAGGCATAAAAGCAAGGATGGATCTAACGAGTGCCATCTTTGGCACTAAATTCATAAGTAGCACGCATGATAGATTCATAAGGCAATTTGACTTTCTTTCTTGGAAAGTGCTCCATGCCTTTCTTTAAGGGAAATTGGAATCTAATGTTCCCTTCCTTCATATCAATAATCGCACCAATCGTTCTAAGGAAAGGTCTACCAAGAATAATAGGGCAAGAAAGATTGCAATCTATATCAAGAACGATAAAATCTACGGGCACCAAATTTCTATTTGCAACAATAAGAACATCATTGATCCTTCCCATAGGCTTTTTAATGGTGGAATCCGCAAGGTGCAAATTTAAAGAGCAATCATCAAGATCATGGAAACCTAGAATATCACATAAAGTTTTCGGAATCGTGGAAACACTAGCACCCAAATCACACAAAGCAAAAGACTCATAATTTTTAATTCTAATCTTTATAGTAGGTTCCCACTCATCATTAAGTTTTCTAGGTATAGAAACTGCCAAATTAAGTTTTTCATCATAAGATTGCATCAAGGCATCAACAATATGTTTGGTAAAAGCTTTGTTTTGACTATAAGCATGAGGAGAATTAACAACGGATTGCAACAAGGAAATACAACCTTTTAAAGAGCAATTATCATAATCAAATTCCTTGAAATCCGAGATAGTAGGTTCAATTTTATTGGAAGTTGAGGATTCTCCAATCTCACTTTTACCAAATTTAGCATTAAGATCTAAAGACTCCGAATTCTTGGGACGCCTTCTAGGCAAAGTTGATTCATCATCAGTCTCATAATCATCAAACTTCATATTGCAAAACATAGATCTAATCGGAGACGCACCAATAACTTTAAGATCCTCGTCATTATTTTCACGAAAACTAGAAGAACACACTTTTATAAAGCTTTCTTTTTTAGCATGCAATCTAGCGGTTCTTTCCTTGCACTCGTCAATGGAAATTCTCATTACTTTGAGAGACTCATTGATACCATGCTTAGGAGGGGAAGATCTAATTTTAAGAGAATCAACATCAAGCGAAAGTCTATCAATGTTCCTAGCCAAATCATCAACTTTGAGCAATTTTTCTTCAAGCAAAGCATTAAAATTCTTTTGAGAAATCATAAATTCTTTCACACTATTCTCAAAATCAGAGGGCATCTTATTAAAATTACCATAAGAATTATTGTAGGAATTTCCATAATTATTAGAGGAATTACTAGGGAACGGTCTAGCATTAAAATTTCCTCTATAAACATTGTTTCCAAAACTATTCCTACCAACAAAATTCACATCCATAGATTCATTATTATTCTCAATCAAGGAAGACAAAGGCATATCATTGGGATCAAGTGGAGTATTTTTAATAGCAAACATCTTCATAAGTTCATCCATCTTTCCACTCAAAACATTGATTTCTTCTATAGCATGCACTTTTTTACTAGAAGATCTTTTGGTGCGCCATTGAGAATAATTAGCCATAATATTATCAAGAAGTTTTGTAGCATCTCCTAATGTGATTTCCAAAAGGTGCCTCCCACGACCGAATCTAAGAGATTTCTAGAAGCAAAGTTCAAACCGGCATAAATTTTTGTATGATCATCCATAAATTTAAATCATGAGTAGGGCAATTGCGAAGCATCAATTTCATTCTTTCCCAAGATTGGGCAACATGCTCATGATCAAGTTGTTTAAAATTCATAATATCGTTCCTAAGAGTGATGATCTTAGCGAGAGGAAAATACTTAGAGATAAAAGCATCTTTGCACTTGTTCCAAGAATCAATACTATTTTTAGGCAAAGACGAAAACCAAACTTTAGCACGATCTCTAAGTGAAAACGGAAATAACTTCAATTTAACAATATTGTTATCCGTATCTTTCTTCTTTTGCATATCACACAAATCAACAAAATTGTTTAGATGAGTAGCGGCATCTTCACTAGGAAGGTAGGCGAATTGATCTTTCATAACAAGATTCAGCAAAGTGGTATTGATTTCACAAGACTCAACATCATTAAGAGGAGCAATCGGAGTACTAAGGAAATCATTATTATTGGTGTTCGAGAAGTCACACAATTTGGTATTATCTTGCACCATGGCAACAAGTAATCCAACACACAAGCAAATAGAAAAACAGCAAGCAAAAAAGAGAGGAGGAGATTGGGAAAGAGAGGGCGAATAAAATGACAAGGGTGAAGTGGGGGAGAGGAAAACAAAAGGCAAATGACAAATAATGTAAATGCGAGAGAGATGGGTTTGTGATGGATACTTGGTATGTCTTGACTTGAGCGAAGACCTCCCCGGCAACAGCGTCAGAAATCCTTCTTGCTACGTCTTGAGCTTGCGTTGGTTTTCCTCGAAGAGGAGAGGGTGATGCAGCAAGTGTAGCGTAAGTATTTCCCTCAGTTTTGAGAACCAAGGTATCAATCCAGTAGGAGGCTCCTCAAAAGTCCCACGCACCTACACAAACAAACTGAGAACTCGCAACCAACACAATAAAGGGGTTGTCAATCCCTTCACGGCCACTTGCGAAAGTGAGATCTAATAAAGATAGTATGATAAGATAAATATATTTTTGGTATTTTATAATATAGATGCAAAAAGTAAAGATGCAAATAAAAGTAGATTGAAAGCAAATATGATAAGAGATAGACCCGGGGGCCATAGGTTTCACTAGTGGCTTCTCTCAAGATAGCATAAGTATTACGGTGGGTGAACAAATTACTGTCGAGCAATTGATAGAAAAACGCATAGTTATGAGATTATCTAGGCATGATCATGTATATAGGCATCACGTCCATAACAAGTAGACCGACTCCTGCCTGCATCTACTACTATTACTCCACACATCGACCGCTATCCAGCATGCATCTAGAGTATTAAGTTCATAAGAACAGAGTAACGCATTAAGCAAGATGACATGATGTAGAGGGATAAACTCATGCAATATGATATAAACCCCATCTTGTTATCCTCGATGGCAACAATACAATACGTGCCTTGGAACCCTTTTTGTCACTGGGTAAGGACATCGCAAGATTGAACCCAAAGCTAAGCACTTCTCCCATTGCAAGAAAGATCAATCTAGTAGGTCAAACCAAACTGATAATTCGAAGAGACTTGCAAAGATAACCAATCACACAAAAAAGAATTTAGAGAAGATTCAATTATTTCTCATAGATAAACTTGATCATAAACCCACACTTCATCGGATCTCGACAAACACACCGCAAAAAGAGTTTACATCGAATAGGTCTCCACAAGAGAGGGGGAGAACATTGTATTAAGATCCAAAAAGAGAGAAGAATCCATCTAGCTAATAACTATGGACCCGTAGGTCTGTGGTAAACTACCCACAACTCATCGGAGGGGCAAGGATGTTGATGTAGAGGCCCTCAGTGGTCGATTCCCCCTCCGGCAGAGTGCCGGCGAAGGCTCCAAGATGGGATCTCGCGGATACAGAAGGTTACGGCGGTGGAAATTGTGTTTTGTGGTGCCCCCGGATGTTTTCGGGGTACGTAGGTATATATAGGAGGAATAAGTACATCGGTGGCCGCCCGAGGGGCCCACGAGACAGGGGGCGCGCCCTACAGGGGGGTGGGGGGCGCGGCCTCCTATCTCGTGGCTTCCTCGGCAGCTTCTTGACTTGCACTCCAAGTCCTGTGGATCACATTCGTTCCAGAAATCACGCTCCTGAAGATTTCATTCCGTTTGGACTCTGTTTGATATTCCTTTTCTTCGAAATACTGAAATAGGTAAAAAACAACATTATGGGCTGGGCCTCCGGTTAGTAGGTTAGTCCCAAAAATGATATAAATGTGTAAAATAAAGCCCATAAATATTCAAAAGGGGTAATATAATAGCATGGAACAATAAAAAATTATAGATACGTTGGAGACGTATCAATCCCCTAAATTCTCATTCTCTAGCTGTAATTATCCCCAAGCAAACATTGTTGTAAACTCATTTGAAATTAAACCATGGATTTAATGAATATAAAAATTAAAGGAATTAGACATCAAGTCTTGTAGATTCCTAAAGGAATCAGAAGCACATAATTGCACAACACGCTCGTTCGATGCTCCACATAAATTTTGCTGGAAGAGAGAACATAATGTTTGAGCAGAGCCTGTCCTAAAAAGTAGGGTTAGGCTAGAGTTGAAATACACAAGATCTTGAAATCAAGTCATGATTCTCGCATGTGAATAGCTAATCTTCACACACTCATGTCCATGACTAATTCTTTGATGATATTCCAGCCATTTAAATCTCTCTTTACCGACTTTTCCATGTGAAATTTTGTATGCACGTCCTCTCTTGACATCATCATCACGCTTTAACCATCCGCTATGCAACGACGCTTCTGGGGAGCCGCGTTGTATATGCTTAAACCATCTCAGACGATGCTGGACAAGTTTTTCTTCAATTGATGCTACCCCAACTCTATCACATACATCATCATCCCGGAGCCGACCCTTTCTTATGTGGCCACATATCTGCATCTCTATTACATATCACTGTTGGACATGACGTCTTTTAGTTAGTCAACACTTAACTTCGTACAACATCGTAGGTCGAATCATCGTCCTATAAAACATGTCTTTAGCTTGGCATTCTCTTGTCACAGAGGATGCCAGAAGCTTGGTGCCACTTCATCCACCCAATTTTGACTGGATGGCTCACATCTTCATCGATATATCGTCTTTTTGCAGCATTGACCTCAAATATCGAGAGGTTTATCTTCACAACTCTATCTTTTTATTAACCCTCGTCTAACGGCAGGACCACACATCCACATTGAACATACACCATGTGATAAGGTTTGTCCTTGCATATCCATTTTGATCTCATCCATCACCAAAGTAAAAAAGATAAGGACTCAAAGTTGACCCTTTGTGCAAACCTATTTTAATAGGAAAGTCATTTATGTTGCCATCACTTGTTTCATACGGGGCCTAAAATTCCTCTAGAACTCCTTTATTCCAACTAGAACCTTATGGTCACTATCAGTGAGGTGCTTTCCATGATTTTTGTACTAGTATTTAGCGTTTTATGTGGTGTACTTGTATTTTAGGGTTGCGATGTTCATTCAGTGGGAGGAAACGTTTCTGTCGACTACGAAGTCGCCTGTGGTGACTTCGTTAATCTAAAAATATTGTGTCCGACCCAGTATCTTATAGGTGCTCATAGGGATAAGGTATGCATGCGACCGTGCGTGCGTTCATAAGGATGAGTGTATATGAGCATCTACATTTGTAATGTGTTATAAAAAAGGGTTGTATCTGGTTTTCCAAAAGTTCACTAGGAAGTTGGCATTTGTGAACATCTTGCATGTCATTTTTTTTAGGACGCATGCCATTTTTCTTAGAGGCACATGACAGTCTCTGTTAGGAAGGAAAAAATACGGCAAGAACAGTCAGAAACTGCCATAAAAAACGTTTGTTATGACTTGAAACTGCCAGACAAACCCGTTCGCTTGCCATCCAGCCCCAGCGACCGTTCGCGAGGTTTTTTTTTTTTAGGGGTGTTCACGAGTTAGCTTGTTTTTTTTTTTAGAGAGTGTTCACGAGTTAGCTTTCCCGTAAAACAAAGCAAAACAGCGAAGCACTCTGGGTCTGGGCTTGTGCTAAAATTCAACCGAAAACGAGATAGACAAGCCCAACGAGGCCCAAGGCTTGTCGTGCGGTGTTGCTGTCGGAATCGCTTTCTGGAGAAGAAAACGGAATCAAATCAAATCGAATTTCAATCCAATGCGCAGACATCTCTACACCTCTTCCCTGTGGGAGACGGAGGCGGAGGCGGAGGCGGTGCCGGAGCGGCCGGCCCCAGGATTATATTAGGAGGAGGAGGCGGAGGCGGTGGCGAAGGTTCTTGCCGCGCCCGCTGCTTCTCCGTGGGTTCGATCTATTAATACGCGCTTCCGGCGGCCCGCAGGTTCGTGTCGCTCCCGATCCCCTTTTCGCGAGTTGTTCCAAACCCTCGTTCGATTCGTTTCTCAGATCTTAATCTTTTAGGGCTGTTCCAGACCGATCCTCATGGCCGGCTGGACGGATTCCGGCGGCAGCCGAGGGCGAGGAGGAGGAGGAGGCGGCGGCGGCTTCGCAAACCGCGGCGGCGGCAACGCCAACAACATGAACACCAGGTGGAGAGAGAGAAGGCCACCGCAGCAGCCGCAGCCGCAGCCACAGCCTCAGCCGCCGCCGCAGCAGCAGCAGCAACAGCATCAGCAACACCACCAACAACAGCACCACCACCAGCAGCAGCAACATCGCTACCGTCCTGTCAACGACAATGGCCACTCCTCGCAGCACCCGCGCCACCCACCGGCGGAGGAGCTGGACCGACACCAAGGGCAGGGAGGCTCCTCCAATTCCACCCGGCGCCCACGTCCAACTCGTCCACCACAGCCTCGCCCCACCTTCACAGACCACAAGCCGTCTCCTACCTCCACACCCAATGCCAACGAACCGGACGACAAGGCCAGGCGCAATGCTGCCAACTTCGAGTGCAACGTCTGCTTTGACATGGCGGACGACCCCGTCGTCACCAAGTGCGGCCATCTCTTCTGCTGGGACTGCCTCTACCAGTGGCTCCATGTCCACTCCAACCACCGCGAGTGCCCTGTCTGCAAGGGCCAGGTCGCTGACGATGCCATTATACCCATCTATGGACGTGGCGGCTCTGCAGCGTCTGTTCACGCCGCACCGCCGAGGCCCACTGGGGCCAGAGTTGAAAGCTCCAGACAGCAGCAGCTGCCGCATTTTGCTGCTTCCAACTTGAATATGATGATGGACGAAGATGATGAAGACGACGACCCCTTTCTCGAGGAGATTAGTCTTCGCTTTGGAGTTAACTCGCTGAGAGGTGGTATGATGATCATACCCGATGATGACATCGAACAAGATTATGATGACTACACTGATCCCTACCTCCACCGCAACTTTGATGAGGTATATGGCCTTGATTTAATGCGACTCCCAATGTTTAGATCTGCTGACGCCGCTGAAGCCGTGATTGGCTCTTCCCGGCGACATGGTCATCATAGTGTTTTTTCTGATGACATTATGGATACATTCTTTGACAACACAACCCATCAGGAGCCAGATTTTGGTTACCGCGGTGGTCGGCGTCAGCGCGGGAGAGCAAGAGGAGCAACATCTGCAGATCATTTCAACGATCACATTGTTGGCATGGTGTTAGGGAGTAGCTTGAGGATCGAGGACAGCAGCGGCGCATCTTACCGTGACACCGGTGCTGGTCCTCATCACATTAATAATACAGGTGGTTCCTCTCGGCCTAATGGTGGATGGACCGAGAGAAGAGGAAGAAGCAACCGTAATTCGAATTCTGGTGGTGGAAGAGGAACGCAGAATAGCAGGAGGCAAGGAGCAAATTACAATTGATCATGGCCTGAAAGTGGCACTCAAATAAATCCAGCCTTGAATTATTCTTTCTTCTGATTCTCTGTTCTGTTACTTCTGTAGTCGCCCCATCTGGGCACCTTGATAAGCATATATTTGACTATTGGGGTGAATGTTTCTTCTCGTTGATGCAATTAACATTACATGTGGTTATATACTCTTTGCCATTGCATGCTATATTACTTCATGGTATGGTTCTATTGATGCTATAGATAACGTGCTGTAGATCCTATGTAAATGTTAGTTTGATTCCTGCTTGTTGGGTAGAATTAGGAAGTAGTATGACCAGGACAAGAACTCGGCCCAGTTAGGATAGAGCAAACGGCTCAACAAAACACACTCAAAGCCAACTACTGTCTAAACTATCACCATCCATCTCTTTGGCAAACTTCCATGGCTGTAATTCAGAAGAATGAGATTGGCCAATTCAGGCTCCTTCGCCTGGAGCGCCAGATTTCTGAAAATTGGGCACCGTGCCGTTTCCATACGCTCCAGGCGATTAAGATAATCACAGTGTCAAACTCCCTCTTGCTGCACTTGGGAATCAGGTTTCTAGCGTGCACCCACCAGGGTTCTAGACTGTCAACAGGGAAGAAGTTCTGTTCTGAAGACATGGTACCAAACCTGTTGAGACCTTACAGACAGAGATAGCAGGAAGCCATGTCATCTTGAAGGCTATGCCGGACTCTGTGATCTGACGTCCAGATCCTGTACTGAATGCCAGGCGAAAATCTTGCGAGTGTTCGAAAAGGGGATAGCCACGACCTGTGCATCAAGCGATGAACACGACCATTCCTCCAGATGCAATTAGCAGTACTGAATCTAATCTGTCCTTGGCACAACAGCTTGTAGACAGAGATACTCTGTAAGAACCAGTTGGGCGGCAAGGAGATTGTGCAGTGCTTCTCGAATGAACTCAAACGACTAGGAAATACTCCTTGTTGTCTCAGGCTAGGAGTATGTGGTAAACAAAAGGAAATACGGAGTATATGGCTAGAACTCGAACGAAAGCTTCAGTGAACTAGTAGAAGGACCAAGGAGCTAGCTAGGCTACTGACGATACAGGCAGGATTCATCAGGAGGGGCGGTTCAGTTGTCGTCGCCGTAGGCGAGGAAGCGGTAGCGCTCCTCGTAGGGCCCGTCGAAGTGGAGGTCCGCCTCCAGCCACTTGGGGTACCGGACCAGGTCGCCGGCCACGAAGTGCATGTACTCCTCGCCGGTGGTGGCCCCGGCGGGGAGCACGCGGACCTCGCCGGCGACGATGTACACGAGCTGGTCCACCTGCCAGTCCCAGGCCAGGCGGCAGCGGCCCCCCGTGCGCCACGTCGACCACGTCTCCATCGCCCGCAGCGCCTCCACCCGCTCCTGCGCCGCCGCGCCGCGCACCACGCGCACCTTGTACACGTCCTCCACGGGCCGGCGGCCCAGCACCCGCCCGTCTGTCGCTGCTGCTGCTGCTGCTGCCCCCGCCGCCGCCGCTAACCCGCACCTCCTCCTCCTGCTGCTAGCGGTAGCGCCGGTCACGGGGATGCTGACCGAGATGGGAATGTGGGGGAGGTGGGCGAGATGGCATCCCGCCCAGGCCGTTCCCGCTGCCATCTCTCTTGCTCACGCTGACTGCTACGCTCTCGTCTCGCTTTGCCTGCCTCCTTTACCTTATCCTCCCTCCCTCGCTCCGCTATGGACGGGGCCTATCCTGACTTGCTTGTTACCGGTCTCCAATTAATTATTTAGTGCGGGTGTAACACGGAGTTTACAAATATTTTACGTAGTATATACTAATATAAAGGGGACAACGTAATAAGTTATACTATTCCCTCCGTCCCATAATGTAAACGTCTTACATCATGGGACGGAAGGAGTAGTATTTTTTAGACCGCGCTCACCGGGGAGGTGGCAATTGCGAACCATTTCTACGGCAATTTTAGTTGTAAGAGGGTGACAATTTCTTGAGACTCGCATGCCATTTTTGCGGTAGTGAATGCATTTAAGAAAAACTATCATCGTTTGATCTCGATCAAACGGCTGCGATTGCATTCACTGTGAGTTCCTTCTTAGTTTTCAGTTAACATTACCCTTTCAAGGGAATTTTACATTGTCAGATACAAAAGCTCGCGCATAGGTTCAGGCACAAGTCCGAACCGGACATCATTCACACCGTGATTTCTACTCCTTAGCAAAGCTAGATGATGAGCTACAGTATTGCACTCTTCCTATCTTTCTGATAAGAAAATAATCTTGGTTCTTTAAGGGCTTGATTTCTTCAGATATTCTCCGCAACTTTTCTAAATACACCTCTTTGTTTCTCCTGACTCCAACAACAACAACGTTACCCCAACTACAGACTAGTGGGGTCCGAAAAATATCATTCACAATTTTCATACCTACAGCACAGACCCTTTGCTTCAGCTTCTTCGACATGGATTTGAAGCAGCTAACGCCACCAGTTCCACAACACCACCAATCCAAGAAAAGCATCCCATAATTTTCCATTTTTAGCCTTGGCATTGTAGCTAGTCATTCCCAACAAATGAACAAAGTAGAGTAAATACTGTGATTTCTTCAGACTAAACCACAAATATTGAGCGTGTCATGCCATCAGTAGAAACATCAGTATTTACATCCCACAATCCTAGAGTAGAACAGAATAGATAAGCGCTTCCAACTAGGAGGAGCACCCCCTCTTCAGAAACGCATCTCCTCTTGTGAATCATTCATACTACAACAAATCTGTCGACCACATCAAACGGCGGCCACAGGGCAGACACAAAAAGGAAAAATGAGGTGCCAAGAAACACAGACGATCCATCCCTGTTACTCTTTACGCCGATGTCGAAGCTAACCGCCCTGTAGCTCGCATTTCATCCAGAGTCGTCGCTAGCCAGTCCAAGCCTTCGTACAGGCCATCGCCTTTAAGAGCACATGTGCCTTGGATGTGCCAGATGCGGTTGTTCAGGTCATACAGACCAAGACCCTCGCATACTTCCATCGGGGTCATTGCTCCCCTCTGCATTCACAAGACACACAGACACCACATGATTAAGCATACAAGGAGTGAAAATAAACCTGTTTTCTAGGGCAGAATAAACTCTTCCTTTTCACAAGTGAAACTGAAAATATCAACAAAAGGCTACTTCAGCACTACATAAATGCAGCATGTCCATATATGTAAACAATGTAAATCCCCTACAATCTGCAAACTCTTTATATATGCACGCAAGAAGCAAGTCCAGAACAAACAGTCTTAAGGCAGAGAATTATAATCTACTAGTATTCTACACAAACCACACCATCTTGAACAAGTGCACGAGATACCAAAAGAAACCATGACAAGCATACCATGTCTTGCTTGTTGGCAAACACCAATAATACACTGTTGAGCATAAATGGGTCATTGATTATGGCCTGCAAGAGATAATAGATTACAGTAAGTTAGAGCACATATCACAACAGATATTACCACAGAAACAGGAACAGGTTCTCGACAAGAAATGCCATAAACCTGAAATTCAGCCCTGGCTCTTCCAATTCTATCCCTGTCGAGGGAATCAACCACATAGATCTGCAAGTTAACAAAAGCAACAGAGAAAGCTTACATCTCAAGAAAGCAGTGTCATATCACAAATCACTATGCCCCATCAATAAATCAAAGGCGAGTTCTAGCATGATCCACTAAGATGAAGGTCCTGGGCTAGGTAGGGAGATGTGTAGTAACATCCAGACACTTATCCTGTTTGGCTAACAATTCTACCATGTCTGTTTTTGGTGGCTCAGCAGCTAAGGGCACCAACCTATGCAAATATCAATGGTAGATAAGCTAATTGACCATCTTTCCTGGTGACTGCTACTGAACTTGTTCATAAATCAGATGGGCGCAAAAGAGAACCAAGTAAAGAATGAAACAACTAACTGAAGGAACGGAATT
This sequence comes from Triticum timopheevii, assembly GCA_963921465.1. NCBI lineage: Eukaryota > Viridiplantae > Streptophyta > Magnoliopsida > Poales > Poaceae > Triticum > Triticum timopheevii. Next base: position 243,813,709 of record OY997262.1, on the reverse strand, counting down.
TATAGCTTTAGTAGTCCTATATGTTCCTATGTTGAATTGCTACTTAAAATACAATGAAACAACATGCAAGCATATGGAATGAGAGTAATGACCAGAGCATCCGTGTTGTTGAAGTAGTGCCTCCACAAGGGCCTCAATTTCTCCTGGCCGCCCACATCCCACACAGTGAACACTACATTCTTGTACTGAACCTTCTCAACATTGAAACCTGCCCACGAACGGATTAATTAGCAAAGTAGTTCAAGGGCTTCGTGTTTAGTCGGATGAAAGCACAGTGCATGAGCCCAAACTTAGTTAATAAGTTAACAGATAGATAGGCAGGCAGTATGTTGTACCAATGGTGGGGACGGTGGAGAGTACTTCGCCAATGTGTAGCTTGTAGAGTATGGTGGTTTTACCGGCTGCATCCAACCCAAGCATCACCACCTAGCATAAGGCAACAGGCCGTTCCATTAGAATCGAGGAGCACAGCGAATTAACTTGGATCTTGCATACATAGTGCGATGAAAATAGCAAACTAACATGACAGAAAAGCAGCTATAGTAAGAAAGCGAGCATCATCACATCACATGGTTGATATGTGAAATCTGCTAGCTCCTCAATAGTATGTATTCAGGATACGAAGAATCAAATCAGACAGAATCATATGAAACTAAATCAAAGGAGGAACGGATCGATGTGTGCTCTGATTCATTCTTAAAGTCGGTCGATCGATCCATTCGCCCAACAAACTAATTAGGAGAAGAGAGGAGAAAAGAGGGCTCACCCGCATCTCCTTGTTGCCGAAGAAGGCATCGAAGAGCTTGCGAAAGGCCTGGCCCATCTCCCTCCCTCCTTGGATCAGGAGAATCTGGCTGGCTGGTCGGCCGCCGAAGAGGATGGGAATGGACCGGCTTCTGGAAGTTTCTGCGGCGCGTGTGAGGTTCGGGGAAGGATCGATCGGCCCCGCCGCCCCTGCCTGCCTGCCTTCCTCTGGTCGAAGTCGGAGCCGGAGACGACGGGGGAGGAGGACAAGGAGGTGGAGATGCTGAGCTCACTGGCGTTGGGGGGGTAGCGGATTCCCAAGGAATAATCTGGGCCGTCTACTTTTACGTGGGCCCCAACAACCATGTGAGCGGGTTACAGTTAGGTTAAGCTGTTTTTTCTAATTCTAAATAAATAAACATTTCTTTAACAACCTAAAAGAAAAGGCTATTTTTTTCTGAAATAGAAAGAGCTTTATTTACAATTGCGCATAACCAATTTCGCACGTTAGGATGCAAACTGAGAGTAGCTTAGATGGTTAGGTTCCTCCCGGTGAAACTGAGTCCACCAAGTTTTAAGTCACTTGTGTTCACAGTTTCCTAATTTACACCAAACTAGCTTTTTTGCTCATAAAAACTTTCCATTAATTAAACAATGTCATTACAGTCCTGTCGACAAAGGATGTCAACCTCCTCAGGAACACTACGAAGCCATACCTCGATTTGGGCAATAAACTCCCCTTTTGGGCGAGTGTGTGTCTAGCTTTGTTCAGCTCCCATTTGATCAAAATTATTTCATGCTACCGGCCAGCAATGAGAGCTGTCGGATATCACCAATCATTGCAACCACCGGAGACCTATTGGCCTCGGGGTCATTGTTCATGCGGGTCACTGTAGAGCATCCCGTCTCCGCGATGAGTCTGTTTGGACTCCGCTCTAGGGCCAGAGTCATTCTCTCCATTAGCGCCACCATCTCCGCTTTAAGGGCGCTCATACATCTCTGAATGAAGCGACAAGATGAGAAAATGACAACACCTGCGTGATCTCAAAGTATCATTCCAGCACCTCCTGTGCCCACCCCTTCCTTCCATGCACCGTCCACGTTCAGTTTTACCCAACCGAACGAGTGCTTTCTTCATCGCTCAAGAGGTCGTGTGCTTGTAGTCATCATTTACCACTATGTTATCCATATATGCTTCAATGTTTTTGTGCAGCTGAGGTTCCAAACCAATCTGCACAGCTCTTGCGAACGTGGAACCAACGCTTTTTAACCCAAAAGGCATACGTACAAAGAGTACGTGCCACATGGAGTAATAAACGCGGTCTTTTCTTCGTCTTCCTTGGCCATGAAGATTTGGTGGTATCCAGAGTACGCATCGAGGAAGGAGAGCAAGTCACATCATAAGGTGGAGTCAACAATTTTATCAATGCACGACAAGGGGAAGGGATCCTTTGGACAAGCCTTGTTCAAGTCAGTGAAGTCTATAAAAAGTCTCCACTTCCCATTTGCCTTGCGCACCAACACTGGATTTGCTAACCAAGTTGGATGCAGCACTCCTCGGACCAAACCCGCTGCCTCAAGCTTCTTAATCTCTTCGGTGATGAACTGCTGTCGCTCTAGAGCCTGCTTCCTAACTTTCTGTTTGACGGGACGGGCATGTGGATAGACATCAAGGTGGTGCTCGATTACCTCCCTGGGAACACCGAGGATGTCAGATGGTTGACAGGAAAACACATCGACATTCGCCCACAGGAAGGCAACAAGCATGTTTTCCTATTTGTCGTCAAGAGTGGCACTAATGGTGAAAGCACCATTAGTGCCATCCTGCCTTGCCAGAACTTTCTTGGTTTCTGGAGGGGTAGCCTTGGACCTCTTGCTAGCTGAACTCTCCGGCAGGTCGCTGCCGCGCCAAAGGTGTCGACGTGGAAGCACGATCACCTATGGGGCAGGGATGCCCCTTTGTGGTTTGGTGAGGAGACAGTCACATTGCACAAAGAGTAGAAGCAGTAGGGGACAACACGATGATGACAACTCTCTTTTATCCAGGTTCGGGCCGCTTTGCAGCATAAAACCCAACTCCTGCTTTGGTGGATTGATCTGGAGGAACACGAAGACACGATGTGCTCTAGCCCGGCAAGGTTGCCTCGGGGAGAGCAATGCGTGCGTACAAGTGTGGGGGATCAAATGTCCAACCCCCTTGCTAGGTTGCCTCGGGCCTCCTTTTATAGGTTAAGGGGCGACCACGGTGGCAAAATAGTCATTTCGGGGTGATTACATAGCTAACAGTGCTATCGTACCTAACTCTGGCAGTCAGGACAAAGTGCATTAAATACACTACTAGGTGTCAACCTGGTGTTGCAGCCCGGCAAGCCCGTCGCGCCGCTTATCTGCCTCTTCTTATTAGTGTGACACGTCCCCTGGATGGGTGTCAATAAAGGCAATCTCTTCCCACCATGTTCCCACGTGCTTGATAAGATCCTCCTGGTTGCTTGATGGCTTGACACATCACTGATTACTTACTTGGGTGCGATGAGGTGGAGCGGTGGCGTCTTGGTGAAAACCTGCTGGCAAGGAGCCTGGCGGGTTCTGGTCTTGGCGGCCCCGAAAACCTTGCCGGGGCGATCTAGTCTCGTCCTTCAAGCGCTGCCTCGACCCAGCCAGGCTCTCTTGCCCAGCAAGGGAGGCTTCCTTGTGGTAATTTCTTGTTGACTTAATCTTCTTAATGCTCTTCTTGATCTCACGAAGAGCGGTTTCTCTAGCTTGTCTTCACGTCATGCATTGGTGTTGGAGGTATGATCGCCAGTACGCCTGTGCATGAGTTCGGGCAGAAAACGTAAATGTTTGTTGCACCGACACCAACCTATTCTTTAGTTTTGCAAGCATCATTGGTGGGGAAAGATCCATGAACATATGGCCATTCAAATATATTTGATCATGAATTATTATCGTTGACAATTATCTCTATGATAAATGAGTTGGGAGGCGAAACATTAAGCCCCTATCTTACTCTGTGTTTGATGGATGCTATTTGTTCTAAAAAATATGCTTTGAGTACTAGGATTCATGGAAGACTATATGATAATTGAGTATGTGGAGCTCTTACTTAGACTTTGCTGAAAATAAGATGCATTGAAATTGTTTGGTGACTAAGAACATTGGTTGTTAAGTTTCAAGAGAATGAATTGTTTGAACTATAACATGTGAATTGATTGCTACTTGATCATGATGAGGTTTATGAGGAAGAGTAATTGCTAAGATGCTAGAAAAGGTGATTGAAATTATCCTTGATCAAACTTATGCACTATGCCAGCATTCGCACTTCGTAAATTATTTCTTTTATCATTTACCTACTTGAGGACGAGGAGGAACTAAGCTTGGCGATGCTAATACGTATCCATCGTATCTATAATTTATAAAGTATCCATGTCATGTTGATAACAACTTTATATGGTTTTGGTATGATTTGAACGGAACTAACCCGGACAGACGTTGTTTTCAGCAGAACTACCGTGGTGTTATTTTTTGTGCAGAAATAAAAGTTCTCAGAATGGGCTGAAAATTTACGGTGATTTTTTATGGACAAAAAGAGACCCCCCCGAAGCTTCGAGGAAAGGCCAGAAGAGCCACGAGAGCACGACAAGTATGGGGGGTGTGCCCTCCCCCCAAGGTCGTGCCCCCTGAGCTTGTCGCTTCCCTGTCCCCCCCCCCTAACGTGAAACCAACGCCAAAAATTCCTATAAATATAGAAAACCCCAGAAAGAAACCGAGAACTTCCGCTCCACCGCGGCAACCTCTGTACCAAAGCGATCTCATCTGGAGGCCTTCTCTAGCACCTTGCCGGAGGGGGGGGGGGGATCGTCACTGGGGGCCATCTTCATCATCCTGGTGGTCTCCATGACGAGGAGGGAGTAGTTCACCCTTGGGGTTGAGGGTATGTACCAGTAGTTATGTGTTTGATCTCTCTCTCTCTCTCTCTCTCCCTCTCTCTCTCCCTCTCTCTCTTCTCTCTCTCTCTCTCTCTCTCTCTCTCTCTCTCTCTCTCTCTCTCTCTCTCTCTCTCTCTCTCTCTCTCTCTCTCTCTCGCTCGCTCGCTCGCTCGCTCTCCCGTGTTCTTGATCCAGCATGATCTTGATGTAACCATGGTTTTTTTAATATAGTCGGATCATATGGTGTTTTTCCCTCTCTATCTTGTTGTGATGAATTGAGTCTTGCTCCTTGAGGTTTCGTTATGTTGTAATATTGGATTTGAGAACACTTGATGTATGTCTTGCATACGGATACCCGTGGTGACAATGGGGTATTATATTGAGTCACTTGATATATGTTTTGGTAATCAACTTACGGATTTCCGTGGTGACATTGGGGTGATCTAGGCATATAGGTTGATACACATTTTCATCCTAGGTTCTTCGATAGAAACTTTGGAGTGATTCTTTGTCGCATGTGAGGGATTGTTATATGATTCAGTTATGTTAGCACTATTGAGAGATTGCATTAGTGAAAGTATGAACCCTAGGCCTTGTTTTCAAGCATTGCAAAACCATTTTTGCTCACTTTTATCACTTGCTACCTTGTTAGTTTTATATTTTCAGATTACAAAAACCTATATCTACTACCCATACTACACTTGTATCACCATCTCTTCATCGAACTAGTGAACCCATACAATTTATCATTGTGTTAGGTGTGTTGGGGACAGAAGAGATTTCTTATATTTTCTTATATTTGATTGCAAGGTTGTTCGAGAGAGACCATCTTCATCCTACGCTTCCCACAGATTGACAAATCTAGTTCATCCACTTGAGGGAAATTTGCTACTGTCCTACAAAACTCTGCACTTGGAGTCCCAACAGAGTCTACAAGAAGAAAGGTTCTATAGTAGACATCAACTAGGAACCTTTTATTTTACCGTTTATCATTCCACACATGCATATGAGTTTTCCACTGAATCGCATATTCTAGGATCATAGCTGAAAGGATCGATATAGTTGACTAGAGGGGGGGGGGGTGAATAGGCAACTAACAATTTTTAACTTTTCTTTACCAAATTAAACTTTGCATCAAAGTAGGTTGTCTAGATATGCAACTAGGTGAGCAACCTATATGATGCAACAACAACAAGCACACAAGCAAGCAAGGGATACAACACAAATAAGCTTGCACAAGTAAAGGCACGAGATAACCAAGAGTGGAGCCGATGAAGACGAGGATGTGTTACGAAGTTCCTTCCTTTTGAGGGGAAGTACATCTCCATTGGAGCGGTGTGGAGGCACAATGCTCCCCAAGAAGCCACTAGGGCCACCGTATTCTCCTCATGCCCTCACACAATGCGAGATGCCGTGATTCCACTGTTGGTGCCCTTGAAGGCAGCGACCGAATCTTTACAAACAAGGTTGGGGCAATCTCCACAACTTAATTGGAGGCTGCCAATGACACCACGAAGCTTCACCACAATGGACTATGGCTCTGCGGTGACCTCAACCATCTAGGGTGCTCAGACACCCAAGAGTAACAAGATCCGCTAGGGATTAGTGGGGGGAATCAAATTTCTCTTGATGGAAGTGTAGATCGGGGCCTTCTCAACCAATCCCGAGCAAATCAACAAGTTTGATTGGCTAGGGAGAGAGATCGGGCGAAAATGGAGCTTGGAGCAACAATGGAGCTTAGAGGTGGAAGAGGTAGTCAACTAGAGGAAGAAGACACCCCTTATATAGTGGAGAGACAAATCCAACCGTTATCTACTTGACCAGCCTGCGACCTGCGGTACTACCGCCCCAGACAAGCGGTACTACCGCAAGGGCTCACGGTACTACCGCGGCAGCGCGGTACTACCGCTAATACAGCAGGAGCTAGCCCAGGCCTGAAGCGCAAAGGCTGAGGGCGGTACTACCGCTGACGTGGTACTACCGCTCCCCCTTGCGGTACTACCGCAAGGCAGGATTGGACTAGCCTGGGAAGGGCGCGGATGAATAAAAATACATCTGTGCCAACTTCCGCTGAAAATCAATCAATGCAAAAATCCGACACGGTACTACTGCACATGGTATGCGGTACTACCGCGCAGGGAGCAGATGTAAAAAATTACATCCGCCCCTACTTCCACTCATGTTGCTGTGCCAGACCAGGACTCACGGTACTACCACATGCATGGGGTGGTACTACCGCGTAGGGCGCGGATGTAAAAAATTAAATCCGACCCTACAGCCGCACGAGCGGCTGAGTCTGGTCTGAGGCCATGGTACTACAGCTCCTTAGGAGCGGTACTACCATGGGCACCTACGGTACTACCGCAAGGGCATGCGGTACTACCGTGGGGGCCTGCGGTACTACCGCTCCTAAGAGCAGTACTACCGCATGCCTTAGAACAACAACACTAGGAATCCTTCTCTTTGCATATATATGAAGAAAACGGAGGATGCTCCAAAGCACAAAGGGAAAGGCGGTGCAAAGGGAGTAAACGTGTACGTGATGATTCCACCCGAACCTTTCCAACGCGGACCCCCTCTTAATAGTACGGCTTCCCTACGACTCAAATCCACCGAGAAGAAACGTAGAAAAACGCCGTCTTCAATAGTCTTCGAGGGGCACCAAACCCTCTTGTGCCTAGTGACAAAACGTCTAAAATACTCAAGGCACATGATTAGTCCGCAAAAGCATTGTCATCAATCACCAAAACACCTTAGGGATAAATATGCCATTACAATCTCCCCCTTTTGGTGGATTGATGACAATACGGGATTTGCACAAGGGGAAATAATATAGAACATAAGCAAACCCCACATCTCTAGAATATAGACGAGCTCCCCCTAGATGCGTGCTATCTAGATAAGTGCTTTGGACTGCATAGCATGTATACTAGGATCAACACTCCCCCTATATTTTATAGACAATGCATATCTTGCAATAATAAGGCTAACACTCGACAAGATAGTAAATATGAGCATAACATAAATAGCACAATATATCATAAGCTCAATAAGGTACGATAGAGTGCATATGTCTTACACCATATGATAGAATAAGTCTCACGAGCAAACTAACCCAAAGCAAGCAAGGTTCAACGGAACAAACGCGAGCAAAGCAAACACAAGCACGACACAAGACTCGCAAATCCCCACTCTCTCTCCCCCTTTGGCATCGAGACGCCATAAAGGCAGAGAGGACACCTACAACACAAGTGGTGGCTCAAGCGAAGTAATCAGTCGCACGCTCCTCATCAGACTCCGCAGCAGGAACGGTCTCCTTGTTGTCCTCCTCAAAATCAGTCCACTTGAAGCCTTGTTTTGCTATCCACTCAGCCTCTGGAGTGATGCGCTCCTCAGAACTGCCAGAAACATCCTCTCCAAAAAGCCTCATAATCTTCTTGTCGCGGCGGCGACTCTCCTTGGAGACAACGTGAGTCCGATATTGCCCCTTTGCTTGCATACAGAACAATGCCTTCATCTTGTTCTTCAGCCTCTTAGCCCAAGATGGCTCAAAGGTGGGAGGGATGTAACCCTCAGGGCTGTCCTCGTCCGCTGCCTCCTCCTCATCCTCATCCGCATCCACATCCATGGCAGCTGCGGCCTCAGCACGAGAAGTGGTGTTAGCCCACTGAGTCTTGACACGGAGCCTGATGGACTCATGTCAAATCCAACCAGGGGCCTCAAACTCATCCTGAGGGTAGAGCTTCTTCCAAGTGACCGAGATCAAATGAAACAGATAGGGACCATAGATGGGGACCTTGCGGTTGTATACCGCAAACTGAAGCTCACACCACATGATATGTGAGACATCAAGTGGTAGCGTCTGAGAGTTGCGCGCTTCCTCACACAGGAGCATCATGTCCACAAGATAAGCATGCACCTTGTCCTTGTCACCAATGCATGGAAAGAGAGTGTTGCGGAAGATCCGATACATGATGTCAAGGAAGGAGTTGAGCACCCCAGATGACTTGCCACTGGAGAGCTTCTTCTCAACATAGAAGGGCTGAATCTTGTTCTTGTTGGCTGAATCGGGATTGGCATGAGGACAAACACCTTGGGGTGTGGCGAGCCCCTCATCCTGAACACCAAGCAAAGTCATGAACTCCTTCCACGTAGCAGTCATTTGCTGACCATTGGTCATCCAAGTCATAGTCTATTCCTCATTAGGATGAAAGTGCACCGAGGCAAAGAATTGAGCCACAATCTCAGGATCAAAGTCTTTGTGAAAAGAGATGATGTGCTCAATGCCAAATTGCTCCACTAGATCCAAAGCCTCACCAAAGTAGTCCCGGTACTTATCTTGCCTCATATGATGCATGTCGATCCAGTGCACATCCACATAGATGTTGTGCTTGGCCTTGATCACATCTAGATAAATGAGATTCTGCTGCTTGGTCCAGAACAGGTCATTGCCTCGAAAGTTGGCACGAGGATGCACATAGGGATTGATCTTCCTTCGAGAGATGAACTCAGCAAGTGGCATCTCATCCATGCCCATGGTGGGTTCCTTGTCCTTGGTGGTTGTGGTCTTGGTCCTGCGTTGGGGGGGCACTGGAGCCCTCTGGAGCTTCATCTTGATTTTGCAGGCGCTTGGAGCCCGTGTCACGACTTGGATTGGAATGGCGTGCAGGAGCACCTGAGCCACCACCTAAAACACACACCACAAAACAAACACGCAAGAGACGCGAGAAGGATTAATGCAAAGACCACAACAAAACGGTGAAACAAGTAGAACTCGCACTTGATAATTGCCACATGAGAGGTTTGACAACAACGGTAGTACTTCTTGGCCGCGCGGTACTAAAATTTTAGTGCCGCTCCTAGTCACGGTAGTACCGTGCGGGCGGTAGTACCGCGCTGGAGGTGCGGTAGTACCGCACGGGTTCAGATCCGAAACTACAAGTGGATCTGAGTACAACCGTGACAACAAAGCGGTACTACGGTCGATCAAATCTACCACGGGGCAACATATCAAGTACTATCTCTACGCATTACTACTCTCCTACATCCTACTCTTGCAAAGATTTGGCCTAAAATCTCAGGAACAACATGCATCTCCCCAAAAACCTAGAAACAAAAGCACAAACCAAAGAGAGAGGGATTTGGGGAGAAACCTTGGTCCATGGCAAGAGGAAGTGGTGGGGAACGATCCCACCAGTCGGAATCCGAGGAGAGCGGCCGGAGATGGAGATCCGGCGAGGGCCTCCGGCGCCGGTCTTGGGCAGGAGAGAGAGAGGCGGCGTGGGAAGAAAGAGTGAATGGGTGATGACCCACAAGTATAGGGGATCTATCATAGTCCTTTCGATAAGTAAGAGTGTCGAACCCAACGAGGAGCATAAGGAAATGACATGCAGTTTTCAGTAAGGTATTCTCTGCAAGCACTGAAATTGTAGGTAACAAATAGTTTTGTGATAAGATAATTTGTAACGGGTAACAAGCAATGAAAGTAAATAAAGTGCAGCAAGGTGGCCCAATCTTTTTTGTAGCAAAGGACAAGCCTAGACAATTTCTTATAATGAGAAAAGCGCTCCCGAGGACACATGGGAATTATCATCAAGCAAGTTTCATCACGTTCATATGATTCGCGTTCGTTACTTTGATAATTTGATATGTGGGTGGACCGGTGTGCTTGGGTACTGCCCTTGGACAAGCATCCCACTTATGATTAACCCCTATTGCAAGCATCCGCAACTACAAAAGAAGTATTAAGGTAAACCTAACCATAGCATGAAACTAGTGGATCCAAATCAGCCCCTTACGAAGCAACACATAAACTAGGGTTTAAGCTTCTGTCACTCTAGCAACCCGCCATCTACTTATTACTTCCCAATGCCTTCCTCTAGGCCCAAATAATGGTGAAGTGTCATGTAGTCGACGTTCACATAACACCACTAGAGGAGAGACAACATACATCTCATCAAAATATCGAACGAATACCAAATTCACATGACTACTAATAGCAAGACTTCACCCATGTCCTCAGGAACAAACATAACTACTCACAAAGCATATTCATGTTCATGATCAGAGGAGTATTAATATGCATTAAGGATCTGAACATATGATCTTCCACCAAGTAAACCAATTAGCATCAACTACAAGGAGTAATCAACACTACTAGCAACCCACAGGTACCAAATTGTGGTTTTGATACAAGATTGGATACAAGAGATGAACTAGGGTTTTGAGAGGAGATGGTGCTGGTGAAGATGTTGATGGAGATTGACCTCCTCCATATGAGAGGATCGTTGGTGATGACGACGATGATGATTTCCCCCTCCCGAAGGGAAGTTTCCCCGGCAGAACAGCTCTGCCGGAGCCCTAGATTGGTTCCGCCAAGGTTCCGCCTCGTGGTGGCGGAGTTTCGTCCCGTAAGCTTGCTTATGATTTTTTCCAGGGTAAAAGCCTTCATATAGCAGAAGATGGGCACCGAAGGGCCAACAGGGGGCCCAGGAGACAGGGGGCGCGCCCAGTAGGGGGGGCGCCCCCTACCCTCCTGGCCAGGGTGTGGGCCCTCTATGGTATTTTCTTCGCTCAATAATTCTTATTAATTCCAAAAATGACTTCCGTGGAGTTTCAGGATTTTTGGAGCTGTGCAGAATAGGTTTCCAATGTTTGCTCCTTTTCCAGCCAGAATCCCAGCTGTCGGCATTCTCCCTCTTCATGATAAACCTTGTAAAATAAGAGAGAATAGCCATAAGTATTAAGACATAATGTGTAATAACAGCCCATAATGCAATAAATATTGATATAAAAGCATGATGCAAAATGGACGTATCAACTCCCCCAAGCTTAGACCTCGCTTGTCCTCAAGCGGAAGCCGAAATCGAAAAATATGTCCACGTGTTTAGAGATAGAGGTGTCGATAAAAATAAAATACGGACATGAGGGCATCATGATCATTCTTATAACAGCAACATAAATAGATTTTGTCATATGATTTCTTATGCTCAAGTAACAATCTATTCACAATGTGAAGTATGGTTCAAAAACTTCATTGGGAATTAACAAACTATAATCTCAGTCATTGAAGCAATTGCAATTATCATAACATCAGAAAGGGTCAAGAATAGAGCTTTTCAGCAAGTCCACATACTCAACCATCATATAGTCTTCTACAATTGCTAACACTCACGCAATACTTATGGTTATGAAGTTTTAATCGGACACTGAGAAAGATAGGGGCTTATTGTGTTGCCTCCCAACGTATTCACCTTTGGGTGATGTCAACAATAATAGTTCATGCTAACTTACATCCAATTGGATATATATATATATATCAGGATCTTACCAACACGAGGTGCTTGCCAAAGGATAAAATGAAAAGGGGAAAGGTGAAGATCACCTTGACTCTTGCATAAGGTAAAAGACATAAAGTAAAAGATAGGCCCTTTGCAAAGGGAAGCAGAGGTTGTCATGTGCTTTTAGGGTTGATGCACAAAATCTTAATGCAAAAGAACGTCACTTTATATTGCCACATGTGATATGAACCTTTATTATGCAGTCTGTCGCTTTTATTACTTCCATATCACATGATCGTATAAAGCTTATTTTCTCCGCACTAATAAGTCATACATATTTAGAGAGAAATTTTTATTGCTTGCAACATGACAACTTACTTGAAGGATCTTACTCAATCCATAGGTAGATATGGTGGACTCTCATGGCAAAACTGGGTTTAAGGATATTTGGAAGCACAAGTAGTATCTCTACTTGGTGCAAGGAATTTTGTCTAGCATGAGGGGGAAAGGCAAGCTCAACATGTTTGAAAGATCCATGACAATATACTTTAACTGAGATGTGAGAAAACATAACCCATTACGTTGTCTTCCTTGTCCAACATCAACTCTTTAGCATGTCATACTTAATGAGTGCTCACAATCATAAAAGATGTCCAAGATAGTATATTTATATGTGAGAACCCCTCTTTCCTTATTACTTCCTATTAATTGCAACGATAACCAAAACTATGTTTGTCAACTCTCAACAACTTTTAAGCCTCATACTCTTTATGTGTGAAGTCATTACTATCCATAAGATCAATATGAACTCTTTTATTTCTTTTTATTCTTTCTACTTCTCAAGATCAAAGCAAGATAGCAAAGCCCTTGACTCAACACTAATCTTTATTATATAGCTCACAGACTCGATTACATAAAGAGATCACAAAGCAAAACTCAAAACTACTTCATGCCAAAACTTTATTCTAATAGATCAAGATATTACTAAAAGGATCGGACTAAGTAAAACGGTAGAGATAGGAGTATGATGGTGATACGATACCGGGGCACCTCCCCCAAGCTTGGCAGTTGCCAAGGGGAGTGCCCATATACCCATGTAATTATGTCCTCGGAGGTGGTGAAGAAGGAGTTGTTGATGATGTAGGCTTGTCGTCCATCTTCCAAGGCATAGGCTCACCACCATAGAAGGATGATGGAGTCTCCGGGATCCTCAAATCTGCAGCCAAACTTATCCTCTTGAATCTATATTCATACTCACAGTTTTGGTTTTGCAGGTCATAGATCTGGGCTTGGAGGTGCTCGATTTTCTCTTGAAGCTTGAATATGGTCTCCCCAATGATCTTGGCATCTAGCTTGTGATTGTTGGTGAACTCCTGATCATCATCTGGTTGGCGTTAAGTCCATGCCCCACCATCCCTTGGCACTTGAAAACTTGTTGCTCCATAGCTTCGAGCTTTGTCTCCAAGCTTCCGGTATGCCTTGGTCCCTCCACATCGCGGATGTGCAGCACCCCCTCACGCATCTCAATGGTTTGAGGGTGTTGCAGCACTTCCGCGAGATAGGGGTTGATAACCCTCTCGAAAAACTTGTCCTTGGGAGCGCTTGGAGACGTCATGGTGCTCTAGATCTGTCAGGAAAATAGCTCGAAATGAAAACAGAGGATTTTTGCATGATACGGTGGTCAAAACCTTCGGGAGATTATATAATGAATTTTTATCGACCAAAAGAAGTAACGTGCAAGAAAACGGAGTCCGGGAGGCACACGAGGTGCCCACGAGACAGGGGGGCTCACCCAGGAAGGGTGGGCGCGCCCTCCACCCTCGTGGAGGCCTCGTGTCCTTCCCGGATTACGTCTTGCTTCCCAAAATTCTTAAATATTCCAAAACGGAGAAAAATTGCCATTAGAATTGTTTTGGAGTCGGTTTACTTACCGTACCACATACATATTCCTTTTCGGAGTCTGAAATGTTCTGGAAAGTGCCCCTTATGTATTCCTCTGGGGTTACGGTCTCAATAATATTAGTTTCAACATTGATAGGATTACCTGAGATATAATGTTTGATTCTTTGACCGTTCACCACCCTCGGACTTGTGCCTTCGAAGTTGTTGATTTTTATGGCACCGTAACGATAGACCTCCTCGATAACGTAAGGACCTTCCCACTTAGAGAGAAGTTTTCCTGCAAAAAAACTTAAATGAGAGTTGAATAGCAACACATAATCACCTACGTTAAACTCACGCTTTTGTATCCTTTTGTCATGCCATCTTTTAACTTTTTCTTTGAACAGCTTGGCATTCTCATAGGCTTGGGTTCTCCATTCATCAAGTGAGCTAATATCAAATAACCTCTTCTCACCGGCAAGTTTGAAGTCATAGTTGATCTCTTTAATAGCCCAATATGCTTTGTGTTCAAGTTCAAGAGGTAAGTGACATGCTTTTCCATAAACCATCTTGTACGGAGACATACCCATAGGATTTTTATATGCAGTTCTATAGGCCCATAATGCATCATCAAGTTTCTTGGACCAATTCTTTCTAGATCTATTGACATTCTTTTGCAAAATTAATTTGAGATCTCTATTACTCAACTCTACTTGACCACTAGACTGTGGGTGATAAGGAGATGCAATTCTATGATTAACATCATACTTAGCAAGCATTTTACGGAAAGCACCATGAATAAAATGTGAACCACCATCAGTCATAAGATATCTAGGGACTCCAAACCTCGGAAAAATAACTTCTTTAGGCATCTTAATAGAAGTGTTATGATCAGCACTACTAGTTGGAATAGCTTCTACCAACTTAGTAACGTAATCAATAGCAACTAAAATATGTGTATATCCATTAGAGGCAGGAAAAGGTCCCATATAATCAAAGCCCCAAACATCAAATGGTTCAATAACAAGAGAATAATTCATAGGCATTTCTTGACGTCTACTAATATTACCAATTCTTTGACATTCATCACAAGACAAGACAAACTTACGAGCATCTTTGAAGAGAGTAGGCCAATAAAAACCAGATTGCAATACCTTATGTGCAGTTCTATCTCCAGCGTGGTGTCCATAAGGTTCAGAGTGACACTTGCATAGGATCTGTTCCTGTTCATGCTTAGGTACACAACGTCTAATAACACCATCTACTCCTTCTTTATAAAGGTGTGGGTCATCCCAGAAGTAATGTCTTAAATCATAAAAGAACTTTTTCTTTTGCTGGTATGTGAAACTAGGTGGTATAAATTTAGCAACAATGTAATTAGCATAATCAGCATACCATGGAGCAGTACGAGAAGCATTAATGACCGCTAGTTGTTCATCAGGAAAGCTATCATCAATAGGTAGTGGGTCATCAAGAACATTCTCTAACCAAGAAAAGTTGTCTGCAACGGGGTTCTCAGCTCCCTTCTATCAATAATATGCAAATCAAATTATTGGAGCAAGAGAACCCATCTAATAAGTCTAGGCTTAGCATCTTTCTTTTCCATAAGATATTTAATAGCAGCATGATCAGTGTGAATAGTAACTTTAGAATCAACAATATAAGGTCTAAACTTATCACATGCAAATACAACTACTAAGAATTCTTTTTCAGTAGTAGCATAATTCTCTGGGCAGTATCAAGAGTTTTACTAGCATACTGGATAACATTCAATTTCTTATCAACTCTTTGCCCTAGAACAACACCTACAACATAATCACTAGCATCACACATAATTTCAAAGGGTAAATTCCAATCAGGTGGCTGAACAATAGGTGCAGTGATCAAAGCTTTCTTAAGTATTTCAAATGCTTCTACACAATCATCATCAAAGACAAAAGGAATATCTTTTTGCAATAAATTAGTCAGAGGCCTAGAGATTTTAGAAAAGTCCTTAATGAACCTCCTATAAAAACCGGCATGACCAAGGAAAGTTCTTATACCTTTAATGTCCTTGGGACATGGCATCTTTTCAATAGCATCAACTTTAGCTTTATCAACTTCAATACCTCTCTCAGAAATCTTATGCCCCAAGACAATGCCTTCATTAACCATAAAGTGGCACTTTTCCCAATTCAAGACGAGACTAGTGTCTTCACATCTCTGCAAAACTCGATCAAGGTTGCTCAAGCAATCATCAAAAGAGGATCCATAAACAGAGAAGTCATCCATGAATACCTCACAAATCTTTTCACAAAAGTCAGAGAATATAGCCATCATGCATCTTTGAAAGGTAGCAGGTGCATTACATAAACCAAAAGGCATATGTCTATAAGCAAAAGTACCGAAAGGGCAAGTAAAAGTAGTTTTTGATTGATCCTCCGTTGACGCAGGTATTTGAGAGAAACCAGAATAACCATCTAGAACGCAGAAATGTGTATGTTTGGATAGTCTTTCTAGCATTTGATCAATAAAAGGTAAAGGGTAATGATCTTTCTTAGTAGCTTTATTTAATTTACGGAAATCAATTACCATCCTATAACCTGTAATAATTCTTTGCGGGATCAATTCATATTTATCATTAGGAACGACAGTAATACCTCCCTTCTTAGGAACGCAATGGACATGACTTACCCAATCACTATCAGCAACGGGGTAAATTATAGGGCCATTTGCATTTCTGTCCCTAACTCGAACCACCTAATCAGATATACCCCTAATTCGAAAGCCTGCTCAAATTTGCCCCTCAGCCATTAGGTGCCCTTACAAAAATGCCCTTCTGCGCCGTTACCGTCCGGTCAAACAACTTTGACCGTCCTAAAAAAATAGCGAAAATATTTAAAAAAATCTAAAATTTTGTGAGTTTGAAGATACTCATGTGTGAAAGGTGCGTACAAATTTTCTTGCTATTTGGACATTCCAGGAGCTCGTGGCAAGGAAAAACAGTTAATATGCACACTTGTGAATAGTAAATTTGAAATAAAATAGCAAGAAAATTCAAAAAAATATGAAAAAATTTGACATCAAAGAGGCTTGGGTGCACAAGGTGCTTGCAAGTTTTTGTGATCAAATGACATGCGAGGAGCTCTAGCAAGAAAAAACAAAATAGTCATTTTTTCCCAAGTTTTTTCCCGAGCCAAATTTTGTTTTTTTCTCCACAAGCCCCTCCAATGTCCAAACACAACAAAAATTTGCACGCAGCTTGTAGACCATTGCCTCTTTGATGCCAAAAAAATTCATATTTTTTTGAATTTTTTTGCTATTTTTTTGAATTTACTGTTCACGGGCTTACATATTTATTGTTTTTCCTTTGACAAAAGTTCCTGGAATGCCCAAACAGCACGAAAATTTGCACGCACCTTGCGAACCTGAGTATCTTCGATCTCACAAATTTTCAGATTTTTTAGAACTTTTTTGCTATTTTTTTAGGACGGTCAATGCCCTTTGACCAGCTTTGACCTGCTTTGACCGGACGGTAACGGCACAAAAGGGCATTTTTGTAAGTGCACCTAGCGGCGGAGGGGCAAATTTGAGCAGGCTTTGAAATTAGGGGCAAATCTGAGAGTGGGCGCAAATTAGGGGCATAGATGTAAATGTCCCTAACCTGCCTCAAGGAGCTTTAGTATCTCCTTCCTTACCACTTCTTTCATCTTAGGATGTAACCGTCGTTGAGGATCTCTAACTGGTTTGGAGCCTCCGTCCAATTTAATTTTGTGTTGGCATAGAGTGGGACTAACTCCCTTAAGATCATCCAGAGTATATCCAATAGCAGCATGGTGCTTCTTCAGAGTTCTCAATAATCTTTCCTCTTCTTGCTCTGAAAGGTTAGCACTAATAATAACAGGATATATCTTCTTTTCATCAAGATAAGCATATTTAAGATTATCAGGTAAAGGTTTGAGCTCAAACACGGGATCACCCTTGGGTGGAGGGGGATCCCCTAGGATTTCAATAGGTAAGTTGTGTTTCAGAATAGGACCCTGTTGAAGGAATACTTCATCTATTTCCCTTCTTTCATTCATAAACATACCATTTTCATGGTCTAGCAAATATTGTTCTAACGGATCAGTAGGAGGCACGGCAATAGAAGCAATACCAATAATCTCATCCTTACTAGGTGATTCTTTATCACGGGTTGTCTACGAAACTTAGCAAAATTAAACTCATGAAACATATTCCCTAAGCCAATTGTAACAATATCCTTTTCACAATCAATCCTAGCATTAACAGTATTCAAGAAGGGTCTACCAAATATAATGGGACAAAAGTCATCTTGTGGGGAACTAAGAACAAGAAAATCAGCAGGATATTTAACTTTCCCACACAAGACTTCTACACTCTAACAATCCCAACTGGTTTAATGGTATCCCTATTGGCAAGCTTAATAGTAACATCAATACCTTCTAACTCAGCGGGTACAATATCATGCATAATTTCTTTATATATGGAAAAAGGTATTGCACTAGCACTAGCACCCATATCACATAAGCCATGATAACAATGATCTCCTATTTTAATAGAAATAACAGGCATGCCTACAATAGGTCTATGTATCTTAGCATCTGGTCTAGCAATATTAGTAGTTTCACCACAGAAATAAATAACATGCCCATCTAAATTATCATCCAAGAGATCTTTAACCATAGCAATACTAGGTTCAACTTTAATTTGCTCAGGGGGTGTATAAGTTCCAGTATTACTCTTACGAACAACAGTTGAAGCTTTAGCATGATCCTTTATCCTAACAGGAAAAGGTGGTTTCTCAACATAAGTAGTAGGAACAATAGGATCATTATAAGTGATAGTATTTTCTTCAACTGTAATAGGTGTAATTACTTTTACTTCAGTGGGAGGATTATATTTAAACCACTTCTCCTTAGGGAGATCAACATGAGCAGCAAAAGATTCACAAAAAGAAGCTACTATCTCAGAGTCAAGTCCATATTTAGCGCTAAATCCATGAAAAGCATCGGTATCCATAAAAGATTCAACACAATCAAACTTAGGTGTTATACCTGATTCCTTACCATCATCGGAACTCCAATCTTCAGACTTGCTTTCTTTCCAACAAGTCCCACTTGAATTCAATAGTCTTCAGCATATAAGAACCAGCACAGGAAGTATCAAGCATGGTGCGATCATTGAGAGAAAGCCGAGCATAACTTTTTTTGAATAATCATTTCTCTTGAGAGCTCATGATTGGGGCATGAATATAACATTGACTTAAGCCTCCCCCAAGCTTGAGCGATGCTTTCTCCTTTGCGAGGCCAAAAATTATATATGTAATTACGATCACGATGAACAAGATGCATAGGATAGAACTTTTGGTGAAATTCCAACTTCAATCGTTTATAGTTCCAAGATCCCGTATCATCACATAGCCTATACCATGTTGAAAGTGCAATCATGCCCTTAATCATATTTTGATGTTGATGACAACATGTATGCTTGGGAGTAATCATGTTTATCAAGTATATCTCAGGATTATGTCTCAAAGACCGTGTGTGTGGATCATGACTAGGGACAAAATGCATATAACTCAAGAATGGAGATACAAGACATTGGCTTTGTTTACGGTTTGTTCTTGAGTATAGGGATCCCGCACTATTAAGAGGGGATCGTTGGATCTAGTGAAAGACTTGCTCAAAATCCACAACTCCTGCTTTTTCTCTCCAATCGTCCGGTACTCTACGGACGTCCGGTACCTCTCAGCTGTCCGGACGTCCGGCTCCCTCTGGTCGTCCGGTGTTCCCTTTACAGAATGGTATTTACGGGTTTCCGGAACTCTCTGGACGTCTGACCTTCGGACGTCCGGCAGGTCTCGGATGTCCAGTACTTTCACCACAGAACCATACATAACCATATTTATGAATTTCCGAGCTTCTCTGGTCGTCCGAGCTCCGGACGACCGGCACGTCTCAGACGTCCGTATCCTGTGTACTAATTCATGGCTCATATATTCCCAGCGACTGGACGATCGATGTCTGTCGGACATCCAGACTTATTTGTGCCACCGGACGTCTGGTGTTGTCCGGACGTCCGACCTATCCTGTGCACTTAAGTGTCCCAAACGGTCACTTTTCCATACCGACTTTATATATACCTCTCCCTTCCACGGGATAAGGTTGACCATTCACTTTGAGATTGCCAAGAACACTCTTCACTCTCTCTCTCAATCCTCTACACCAAATCCTAGATCCCCAAGGGATTTAGGAACGTTTGAGAGAAGTTCTCCAATCAAGTGATAGATCCACTCCTTCCCCTTCTTTGCACCAAAGGAATTTGTGATTTGAGCAAGTCTTGAGCTTTTCCCCAACGTTCTTATTACTCTTGGAAGTTGGAGATTCCTAGGCAGTAGGAGTCTTTCGGAGAGGAATCAACTTTTGTGATTACCCCTGGAAAAGTTTGTGAGGGTTTGGAGACCACCCCAAGGTCTACCACTAGTGGTTGAGAAACGCCTTCGTGGTGTTGTCTCAAAGGGAGAATAGGGTGAGCCTTCGTGGCATTGGTGTGCCTTTGTGGTAACATCCACCTCTCTAACGGTGACTAGCTTCCCTCCAAGGAAGTGAACATCGACATACATCCTCGTCTCCCGGAGTTGCGGTTATTCCTAACCCTAACTCTCTACTTGTGGTTACTTGTCTCTTTGCACTTACTTACATCATATTGTGCTTGCTTACTTATGTGCTTGTGTTACTTGCTTAGTACTTAGTACTCACTTGCAATTGTTAGGCTCACCTTCATATTCCACATTATTGCCTAAAATTGCTAAATAATAATTAAAATTTGTAATTGTACCTATTCACCCCCCCTCTAGGTCCATCCCGATCCTTTCAATTGGTATTAGAGCCACATACTCTATTCTTGTGGCTTAACCGCCCTAGAGCGAGATGAACCCAGATGGGACTCCCCTGGTTGCAGATCCAAAGGATAAAGGCGAGGCTTCTTCTGAAGTCAAGACCTTTACATCTGAGGATCTGGAACGGGCCCTTGCTAAGCAAAAAGAGGAGCATGATGCTTCTCTTGAGGCCTTGGTCCAAATGAGAATAGCCACGTTGTCCACGGTGCTTGCACCACTCTCGGGTGGTGCGGCTTCAAGGCCAACTGTGCCTGCTCCGTCACTTGGTCAACAACCTCCTAGCAATGAACACTCCAGTGTTCCTTGGCTTTACGCAAGACCTCAGGTTGAGAAACCGAGATATAATCCTCAAGGAAAACCTCCTTTACTTAGTGCCACTTCCGATTTTGCCTTGTGGAGAGTTGCTATGCAGGATCATCTTCGACATGGAAACGATGAGATGCTGGAGATCATGGAGTATGGTTATCATGTGGTTGATCCAAAGAACCCTACGCCAAGAGAAATCTATGACAAGAATCTCAATGACACTGCAATCATGTGTATAAGGAGAGGTATGGATGAAAAGCAAAGGAGACCGTTCATACACATCACAAGTGCCAAGGAACTATGGGAAAGTATTATAAGATCCAAGACTGGCACCTCTACCCGCCGGAGTGCTCAATATGAAATTGCCAAGGGGCAATTGCAAAACTTTTGTATGGAGAAAGGTGAAACCCCCAATCAACTCCTTGAGCGTCTCATGACCCTCACTGCTGACATTGAGTCGTGTGAGTGTGACAAGACACAAGATGGATTCAACATGACTAAGCGATTCCTTGTGGATAAGTTGCTTCATGCTCTTGCCCCATATCACCATCAAATGGTGTGGGACATAAGACAACACCATACCTTCAAGGAAATGACTACAGATGACATCATATCCACCTTCCAACTATTTGAAGAGTCAAAGGCTAATGCCACAAAACATCTTGCCGTGCATGGTACCCCATCATCAAAGATCAATCTTGCATTGAAGGCCAAGCATGTATGTGAAGATGAGGAAAGTGAAGAGGAAGAAGAAGATGATGATGATGAAAATGGTGATGAGATTGAATCCGATGAGGGCCCTTCATATGAAGACATGGCTCTCTTTGTCAAGAAGTTTAGCGCGGGAAAATTCAAGGGAAGATTTCAAAAGAAGAAAGTAAGAAAATGCTGCAACTGTGAAGAAACCAACCACTTCTCCAACGAGTGCCCTTATGAGAAGAGAGAGTATAAACCAAGGTTTCCCAAGACCTTTCCCAAGAAGAAGTTGCCAAATCCTTTGAACTCCAAGCTCAAGAAGAAAGATGGGAAAGCAATGTTTGCTCAAGAAGAATCCGATCCGGATGATGTTAGTGGCATTGCCAGAGTTTCTCAAGACTCTCAAAACACTTTGAGGTTAGTAAACAAGAGTGGTGATGTGGTCACCTAAAACTACATGAAAGACTACAAGGGCAACGCTCACAAGTGCCTAATGGCAAAGGCCATGGTAGAAGATGGAGAGGACCAAAGCTCTCCTGACAAGGTCAAGGTAACTCCACGATCAAATCCTCCTCTTTTCACTCCTTCTACTCCTAGTGATGAGTATCTTGATGCGGAGGATAGTTATGAGGATGATGATCTAGATGATCCTATGCTTGCTAAACTTAATAAGTTCATGTGCTCCCTCAAAGGAAAGAAGCTCACTATGTTTCGAATTCTTATGGAGATGGTGAGTAAGCACACCATCACCATTAAGGAACTCGAAACCCTCGTCACCGAGGAAAAGAAAAATGTGAAATCCTTGAGCGTAAAGTCCAATATGAGGAAGCACGAAATGATGAACTATGCTTAAAAATTGGTGCAAATATTGATGTTCATACTAAAGATCTTGCCTCCTTGAAAAAGGCTATTGACTCTTGTGAAGAGTTGATGAATGATAAAAGTAAGCTTGTGAAGTCTCATGCTTCTCTCTCTAAGGATTGTGAGCTTCTATCTGTGTCCCTCAAGACTAAGGAAGAATAGCTCACCCTTCTTACAAAGAGTTTTGAGGCGCTCAAACTTACTTATCTTGAAACTCTAGCCAAGGCTTACTCGTCTCCTATTATCAATGTTGATGCTTGTTCTACTAACTCTAGTAGTGATCTAGCATCTATTCTTGAGGAGAATCGTTTTCTCAAGGCTCAAATCGAGAAAGGGCTCATGACATGTGATCAAGGGCAAAAGACCCTTAATGAGGTGTTGAGCCAACACAATGAAGTGTTTGCCAAAGAGGGACTCGGGTTTGTCCCAAGCACAAGCAAGAAGAAGACGTTCTCTCAAAAGTGCACCACCCCTTTAAAAGAAACTTTTGTACGAGAAGGGCACAAGGAGAAAGGTAAGGTTGTTAGTGGAAAGGCCACAAGGGGCATGCCCACTCTCAACAAGCCAAAAGAGTTCATGCCTCCATCCTATGTACTTCGTAAGACTAAGGATGGAGAAATTTATGCAAAGTTTGTTGGTCCTCGAAATGCATTTCGGTTTTATGCTATTTGGGTCCCTAAGACCCTTGTGACTAACTTGAGAGGTCCCATTGCAAAATGGGTGCCTCTAACCAGGTAATAATTGTGTGTAGGTTTCCTTCTCCGGTGGAGTAAAATGGGTGATTGGTAGTGGATGCACCAATCATATGACCGGAGATAGCAAATTGCTCTACGATTTCATGGAAGCTATTCAACCATTTATGAGCATTATGTTTGGTGGAGGATCAAAAGGACAGGTACTTGGGTTGGGGAAGGTGGCTATCACAAATGACATGTCTCTTGCAAATGTCATGCTTGTCCAATCCCTTAAATATCATTTGCTTTCTGTTCGTCAATTGGCTTCTGTTGGTTATGATACACTATTTGGACTAACGGATGTGAAAGTCTTTAAGAGAGATACTCTCGAAGTGGCCTTTGTTGGGGAGTTGGATGGCAACCTTTACACGGTTGATTTCTCGAAAGAGAGCACCTTCCATGCAACTTGTCTAATGGCCAAGGCCGACAAAGGGTGGCTATGGCATCGCCGGCTAGCCCATGTCGGCATGAGGAATCTTCAAGATCTCTTAAAGGGTAATCACATCCTTGGACTAACAAATGTCTCTTTTGAGAAAGATCGTGTGTGTAGTGCATGCATAGCCGGGAAGCAACATCAATCAAAGCACCCACCCAAGAATATTGTGTCTACTTCAAGGCCTCTGGAGCTCCTTCATGTGGATCTCTTTGGGCCTCCTTCATGGGATAGTCTTGGTGGGAAAAAATATGGACTTGTCATTGTTGATGATTACTCAAGATATACATGGGTGTTTTTCCTCAATTCCAAGGACGAGGCGAAGATCACCTTCATTGATTTTGCCAAGCAAGCACAATGCAAGTTTGACAAAGAAATCTTGGAAATAAGAAGTGACAATGGATCTGAGTTCAAAAACTATACCTTGGAAGAATTCCTTAGTGATGAAGGGATTGAGCATTAATATTCAGCTCCATACACTCCTTAGCAAAATGGTGTAGCCGAAAGGAAGAACCGTACCCTTGTGGAGATGGCAAGGTCCATGTTGGATGAATACAATTCACCACATAGTTTTTGGGCCGAAGCTGTCAACACTGCATGCCATGCATCAAACCGGCTCTTCCTCCGCACTATATTGGAAAAGACTCCATATGAGCTTCTAACTGGGAACAAGCCAAATATCAAGTACTTTCGTGTATTTGGGTGCAAATGTTTCATCCTCAACAAAAGAGAATGGTCAGGAAAATTTCAATCTAAAACAATTGAGGGCATATTCATTGGCTATGGATCAAACTCTCACGCCTATAGAGTCTACAACAAATCCAATGGATGTGTTGTAGAAACTTGTGACGTGGTGTTTGATGAATTTAATGGCTCCTATGGGGAGCAAGTTGATCTAAGTGATGTAGGTGAAGGAGATTCCTCTCAAGATATTTTGACCATGGGTGTTGGTGCACTTCTTCCAATGGAACAAGAAACTCATGATGATGAAGAAGAAGAGGGAAGTCTCACACATCATCAAACAACTTCAACACCCATACCACCACAAACTCCTATTGTTCAACCGATGCCTTTAGTCCAAGTACAAGAAGATGATCTAGTCCCTCCTTATGAGAATCTTCAAGAACAAGATCATCATCAAGGGCAAGAACAAGAAAGTCCAATCATTGATGATGAACCTCAACAAATGCAATATGTACAAGAAGATCTTCCACAACACATTAATGATCCATATGTTGAGGACGTGGATGATGGACATGAAGTTGAACCTCGCGAAACCTTAACCTCCATCATGCCTCGAGTGGCCGGTCGTGTTGATGTTGATAAAATCCTCACCGGCATATCAGAAGGTAGAGTCACTCGTAAACAATTGACTAACTTTTGTGCTCACTTCTCGTTTGTGTCTAGTGTTGAACCTCTCAAGGCACAAGATGCATTGATGGACAACGATTGGCTCGTTGCTATGCAAGAAGAGTTGAACAGTTTTGAACGCAACCAAGTGTGGTCATTAGTCAAGAGACCAACTACGGAACACAACGTCATTGGAACAAAATGGATTTTCAAGAACAAGCAAGATGAGAATGGTATAATCATCCGCAACAAGGCAAGGTTAGTGGCTCAAGGGTACTCACAAGTTGAATGCTTGGACTTTGGTGAGACCTTTGCCCCCGTTGCCCGTCTTGAATCCATTCGCATCTTACTTGCTTATGCTGCTTTCAATGGATTTACATTGCATCAAATGGATGTGAAGAGTGCTTTCCTTAACGGTCCTCTACAAGAAGAAGTATATGTGTCACAACCACCGGGGTTCGTTGATCCCGATCACAAAGACTATGTGTATAAACTTCATAAGGCTCTGTATGGCCTCAAACAAGCACCTCGTGCTTGGTATGATCATCTTAAGAAGTTTTTACTCGATGATGGCTTTGTGAGAGGGGTGATCGATCCCACTCTTTTTACTAAGAGGGACAAGGGTGATTTGATCTTATGCCAAATCTATGTAGATGATATAATTTTTGGTTCTCCTAACATTCATTTGTGCAAGAAGTTTGCGGACTCCATGACCAAGAATTTTGAAATGTCACTCAATACGGATTTGAAGTTCTTTCTTGGATTTCAAATTCAACAATTTCAAGAAGGAATTTTCTTGTCTCAAGCAAAATACCTCAAGGATATCCTAGAAAATTTTGGCATGACTGATGCTAGTCCATGTAAGACACCCATGCCAACCAAAATTGTACTCACTGATGACACCAACGGTATTCCTTTCGACCCATCTAAATGCCACTCTATGATTGTTCATTGCTTTATCTTTGTGCATCTAGACCAGACATCATGTTTAGTGTATGCATGTGTGCTAGATTTCAAGCTTCCCCTAGGGAAAGTCATCATAAGGCGGTTAAGCATATTCTTAGATACCTTGTTCACACCCCAAAGTTGGGTCTATGGTACCCCAAGGATGCTAAGTTTGATCTCATCGGGTATACGGATGCGGATTGGGCTAGAGACAAAGTGGATCGTTAGTCCACCTCCGGTGCATGCCAATTTCTTGGTAGCTCCTTGGCAAGTTGGTCCTCGAAGAAACAAAATTGTATTGCCCTCTCTACCGTGGAAGCTAAATACATTGCAGCCGGCAGTTGTGCAACTCAATTACTATGGATGAGACAAACCTTGACGGATTATGGTATCACTTATAGACATGTGCCTCTCCTATGTGATAATGAAGGTGCCATCAATATTGCTGAGAACCCAAAGGATCATCTCCACACCAAGCACATTGATATTAGGTATCACTTCTTGAGAGATCATGTGGAAAAGGGTGATATTCACATCGATCATGTTGGTACAGATTTGCAACTTGCAGATATTTTCACCAAACCATTGGATGAAGCAAGGTTTTGTCGACTTAGGCGGGAACTTGGTATCTTGGAGCTTGACAACATTGTGTGAAATCTAGTACCCATGCATGCATTTTCATAATGTTTTGTCTTGATGTAGGCATATATTTAGGGGGAGACATTAAATTCATGAATATGCTCACCCTACACAATGCATAAAAAGAACAAACACTCTCAAAGTTATCATGGTTCTCGAACTATGGTGCTTTCCATGATGGAGTAGTGATTATGCACTCAAAGTTCGAATCTTTCTGTGCCATGTCACGTATACTCATACATGGTGGCAGTAGCCACCACTCATGTCATTTGAACAATATTTGAGTGGTATATGTTTATTATTGTTGTCATAGGATACTAGTTGCTTAATAAAGAATTTCTTACTATGTACGGTCATCATCATCTCCTCATCATGATTAGTAGCACAAACCATTGCACCTACTCCTCTCAAAAATTCTGGCACCAGACGTCCGTGGATCTCCGGACATCCGTAAAATCTTCTCTGTTGAACTCAGCCCGGTCGTCCGGCCTATCCGGACGTCCGTAAAATCATCTCTGGTATCCCTTCCTGGCCCAGGCGCCGGATGTCCGAGGATACACGGTCGCCCGTAAAAACCTCTCTGGTATTTTTTTTCCTCGGCCCAGGCGTCGGACGTCCGTGGATGCCCGGTCGTCCGGACGTTGCTTCGACACCGGACGTCCGTTGATCTTCGGTCGTCCGGTCAGTTCTCAGGCTCCTATATATAGCGTGGGGTAGGTTTTCGTCAGTTATCCTTATCCACTTGCTCCCTCTCCTCTGTTCTCCACCGCCGCCGCCCCTGTTCCGCGGCCCCTCGCCGCGGCCACACGCCGCCCGTGCCCCTCGCCGGGGCCGCTCACGGCTCGGGGTCCTCGACGTGGCCACGCCCCTCGCCGCGGTCGCTCGGGCCGCCTCTGTCTCCGCTCAAGCTCCGGTGGCCGTCGTCCAATACTCGGCCAATGGCCTGATTCGCTCCAGTCGCCGTTCTCCTTCGTGTTCCTCACTCCAAGGTAGCCCCTATATTTTCTCCCTCATGCATCGATTCCTCGATCTATGGTGGGGTGTTGATTTGGGTCTTCCTTCATCCCCTAGGTCGTGATGCCCAAGACCAAGCACTCCGCACGTAAGCAAGTCACCGGTGGGCCGTCTCGCACGTATCTTCGTGGTGGCTCCGATGACTCACAGGAGCGGTCTCGTCCTCGGAAGCGTGCCGCCCATCCTCACAGCTCGTCTAGCAACTCCTCCTCGGAAGGATCCGACTACAATGATGAACTGGAGGATGTGGAACCGGCCCCATTTGTTGCTGTTCGCACGACCGCTCCGAAGCCAGGGACTCGTCGACCCACCTTCCAGCCTCCTCCTCCTCCAATGCAACCCCACGGTGATGCTTGTCATATCTCCCTTGAGCCTCCTTTACCACTCGGCCGCCATGTTAAGCGGTTCAACACGGTTCCCATCGCATCTTATCTTAAGCTGCGTCGCGATGTTGATTAGCTTACTGTTGTTAGTGATTCTCAGGACAGTCGTTTTCGCACTAATGTCCAAGCCGACATCTTTACCACTATTATCATTCCTAAAGGCTTGT
Source organism: Triticum timopheevii (assembly GCA_963921465.1). Taxonomy (NCBI): domain Eukaryota; kingdom Viridiplantae; phylum Streptophyta; class Magnoliopsida; order Poales; family Poaceae; genus Triticum; species Triticum timopheevii. The sequence continues at coordinate 243,785,452 of OY997262.1, read as the reverse complement.
CTCTCCATGTTTGCATCGACCTAGAGCATATTCGCACTCATCCGGACAAATATCCGTGGGCTATTGAGCTCATTGAGTCATCCAATCTTGCTGCTCCATTTGCATTTCAACATGACTTTAACCAAGCTGCCATTCATCAATTCTATGCCACATGCTACTTTTGTGCTAATAACACTGTCACTTGGATGACCTCCGACACTGTGCTCACAGCATCTTATGTTCAATTTGTTAATGCCCTTGGGTTTCCTGACACCGAGTTCAAAATCTACAAGGATGACCCCAACCATAGGCCTAAGGGCATTGAGGTCAGTGCGGATCTTCTCAAACCGATACCCACTTTGAATAACATAGAGAAACAAAAGGGTCTGAACCAAGTCTCCATTTGGCGCTCCCCTTATTACATCATCTATCAGTGTGTCATCCGCACCATCTATCCCAAGATGGGTGACAAAGGGAAGATAAATGTTCCACACTTTCTATGGCATGAGATCCGCCTCGCTAGCCTTCAGCACAAGCGGGCCTTTCCTCATGCCCCCTTCCTTCAGGCTTTTATCGAGAGTGTCGCTTCTTTTACCATTGCCCGCACTCACGTGCATGAGCGATGGGTCATTCCAGCTCACATGGCGAATGATTATGTTCCACCTCCTAATGCTCCTGCTTGTCGCACCGCAGTTAGTGTTCCTTCTCATGCTGCCCATTCTCCTTCCAGTTCTGCACCCTTTGGGCGCATTGCTCGCTTTCTTGGGCAGGCTCACTCTGCAATGATGAAGATATTCACCTTTCATTGCTCCCAACAACACAATGTTGTCACTCGCATGGTCACTTCCAAGAATGCTCTGAAGGCTCGTCTGAGAGACTCCGGAGTTTATGATGTGAGTGATGATGAACGTCTTCCCGACGAGCCTCCTTCTGATTTTGGTTTCCCCGCGGGTCCTGAGTGGGCTGATTTCTTCGACGAGGCTGGTGGCAGTGTTGCTCATGATGATGATGATGAGGATGATCTCTGATGCTGTTATGCTCCCCCCTTTTTGGATATTTGATGCCAAGGGGGAGTAGGCACTATGCATAGCTCATTATGATATTAGCTTGTTTAACTTGTAATCAAACTCATTGCTATGATTGTGGATTAGCTTGTATTGAACTTATGTTATGAGATTGTCGAAACTTATGTTCTATGCGATGAGTGATGAATCTATATGAAGCTTACTTCTTGATTATCTTGTGTATGAGATTTGGTTGTATTGGTATCATTTTGAGGGGGAGCCCTCTTCATAGTCTCTATGGTATCATATTGAGGGGGAGCTCACTCCTTACTTATTCTTGATTATTGAGCTCCACAACAAATCCTTTCGATTACTATTTTTTTATGTGTGTGCATATATGTTGTCATCAACTACCAAAAAGGGGGAGATTGAAAGTGCAATCATGCCCTTAATCATATTTTGATGTTGATGACAACATGTATGCTTGGGACTAATCATGTTTATCAAGTATATCTCAGGATTATGTCTCAAAGACCGTGTGTGTGGATCATGACTAGGGACAAAATGCACATAACTCAAGAATGGAGATACAAGACATTGGCATTGTTTACGGTTTGTTCTTGAGTATAGGGATCCCACACTATTAAGAGGGGATCGTTGGATCTAGTGAAAGACTTGCTCAAAATCCACAACTCCTGCTTTTTCTCTCCGGTCGTCTGGTACTCTACGGACGTCCGGTACCTCTCAGCTGTCCGGACGTCCGGCTCCCTTCGGTCGTCCGGTGTTCCCTTTACAGAATGGTATTTATGGATTTTCGGAACTCTCCGGACGTCCGACCTTCGGACGTCCGGCAGGTCTCGGACGTCCGGTACTTTCACCACAGAACCATACAGAACCATATTTACGGATTACCGGGCTTTTCCGGTCGTCCGGGCTCCGGACGACCGGCACGTCCCGGACGTCCATATCCTGTGTACTGATTCGTGGCTCATATATTCCCAGCGGCCGGACGACTGATGTCTGTCGGACGTCCGGACTTATTTGTGCCACCGGACGTCCGGTGTTGTCCGGACGACCTATCCTGTGCACTTAACTATCCCAAATGGTCACTTTTCCATACCGACTATATATATACCTCTCCCTTCCACGGGATAAGGTTGACCATTCACTTTGAGCTTGCCAAGAACACTCTTCACTCTCTCTCTCTCAATCCTCTACACCAAATCCTAGATCCCCAAGGGATTTAGGAACATTTGAGAGAAGTTCTCCAATCAAGTGATAGATCCACTCCTTCCCGTTCTTTGCACCAAAGGAATTTGTGATTTGAGCAAGTCTTGAGCTTTTCCCCAATGTTCTTATTACTCTTGGAGATTGGAGACTCCTAGGCGGTAGGAGTCTTTCGGAGAGGAATCAACTTTTGTGATTACCCCCGGAAAAGTTTGTGAGGGTTTGGAGACCACCCCAAGGTCTACCACTATTGGTTGAGAAACGCCTTCGTGGTGTTGTCTCAAAGGGAGAATAGGGTGAGCCTTCATGGCGTTGGTGTGCCTTCATGGTAACATCCACCTCTCTAACAGTGACTAGCTTCCCTCCAAGGAAGTGAGCATCGGCATACATCCTCGTCTCCCGGAGTTGCGGTTATTCCTAACCCTAACTCTCTACTTGTGGTTACTTGTCTCTTTGCACTTACTTACATCATATTGTGCTTGCTTACTTATGTGCTTGTGTTACTTGCTTAGTACTTAGTACTCACTTGCAATTGTTAGGCTCACCTTCATATTCCGCATTATTTCCTAAAATTGCTAAGTAATAATTAAAATTTGTAATTGTACCTATTCACCCCCTGAGGGAGTCCTGGATTAGGGGGTATCCGGACAGCCGGACTGTGTACAACGTCCGGACTATTGAAGCGTGAAGATACAAGACTCAAGACTTCGGCCCGTGTTCGGATGGGACTCTTCTTTGCGTGGAAGGCCAGCTTGGCAATCCGGATATTGTGTTTCATTTCTTGTAACCGACTTCATGTAAACCCTAGCCCTCTCCGGTGTCTATATAACCGGAGAGGTTGGTCCTTAGAAGGCCGATCACAATTACAATTATACCATCATAGGATAGCTTCTAGGGTTTAGCCTCTACGATCTCGTGGTAGATCTACTCTTGTACTACACATATCTTCAATATTAATCAAGCAGGAAGTAGGGTTTTACCTCCATCGAGAGGGCCCGTACCTGGGTAAACATCCGTGTCCCTTGCTTCCTGTTACCATCAGCCTTGATGCACAGATCGGGACCCCCTACCCGAGATCCACCGGTTTTCACACCGACATTGGTGCTTTCATTGAGAGCTCCTCTGTGACGTCGCCGCAAGGCTTGATGGCTCCTCCAATCATCGTCGGCAACACGGTCCAGGGTGAGACTTTCCTCCCCAGACAGATCTTCGTGTTCGGCGGCTTCGCACTGCAGGCCAATTCGCTTGGTCATCTGGAGCAGATCGACAGCTACGCCCCTAGCCACCAAATCAGATTCGGAAACCTGAACTACATAGCGGATATCCGCGGAGACTTGATCTCCGACGGATTCGGGCCCGCGCCAGGAGCGTCGGACAGTCACGGCAAGCATGGCCTGGACCTGCTGTGGGACAACGCTCGGGATCTCACCCCTGCAGTAGCCCCGGACTCAAATCCGTAGCAGGCTGCGTTGCCTAGGGACGGGGGGGATGGACCCTGCCCCGCAGGCCATACCCTCATCGGCGGTGGAGCCGAACACAGGCCTCGCTTCTGAGGATGCCTGTGACCCCGGATCCTCGGATTCATATCTGGTTGTAGGATCCAGTCCGCGCGCTCCCGAGCCCGCCAAACCTGTTTGGGCTCTGGTAATGGAGTTCACCGCTGCGGATATCTTTCAGCACTCGCCCTTTTGCGACATGCTGAACTCATTAAAGTCTCTCTCCTTGTCAGGAGGCTTTCGGCCGAACTATGTCTGGCTCGAGTGGGAAGTAGGCGACGACGAGATTCGCTGCCCACCCACCACCCACTTCATAGCCACGGTTGATGATTTAACCGACGTGCTTGACTTCGACTCCGAAGCCATTGACGGTATGGACGACGATGCAGGAGAAGATTCAGAACCTATGGGGCGCCGGACTTCCGCCTCGTCACACGACATATACATGGTGGATACGCCCAAGGAGGACGACGGTGACAACCCGGAAGATAAAACCCCCAGGCAAAAGCCAAAGCGACAGCGCAGACGCCGTTTCAAGTCCGGCAATAGTAAAAATACCAGCAAGAGCGCCAGAAGGATCGATACTCCGGTCAATGCCGAAGGCAACAACGACCATACGGAACCAGCGATGGAGCAGGACGAACCAGGTCATGCCGAACACAGTTCAGAGCAGACGCCACAAGACAATGACCCAGAGGGACGAGTTCATCAAACCGGCCCAGGACAAGAAGACAGTCCGGATGATGACGCATTCATCATTCTGGAAGAATGCGTGGAACAAGATAACCTCCACAGAAAGCTTATGGCCACAGCGAGAAGTCTGAAGAAGCAGAAGCAACGGCTTAAAGCCGCACAGGAAACGCTCAATCGCAGATGGAACAAAGTGCTTAACACTAAAGAAAGATATGGCAACAATCGCCATACAAAGAGCTACCCAAAATGTAAGCTACTGCCAGAATTCGACGACGAGGCCGTTCCACCAAAGAGTAACACGACCAGGAGACCAGACGTACCATTCCATAACCACAACAAAGCAGCTACAAATGCCGCACACGACCTACGTGAGCATCTGGATAAGAAAGCTGGTGCAGCTAGGTCCATCTACGGATCTAAAGGACACACCCCGGTGAGGACTATGGTTACCACAACGATTACACCAACCAAATACTAGTTCGGAATAAACACCGAACACAACAATAGCCGACGGCATGTCACAATACATCCAGATACAGAGGGGCTGCTCACCCCCTGTGCTTTACTGATGAAGTGCTGGACCATGAATTTCCACAGGGCTTTAAACTTGTGAATATAGAGGCATACGACGGAACGACAGACCCAGGGGTCTGGATAGAGGACTTTATCCTACATATACATATGGCTCGCGGGGATGATCTCCACGCCATCAAATACCTTCCCCTCAAACTAAAGGGACCAGCTAGACACTGGTTGAAAAGCCTCCCCGAAAATTCAATTGGGAGTTGGGAAGAACTCGAAGACGCCTTCAGGGCCAATTTTCAAGGGACTTATGTCCGGCCGGATGCTAACGATTTAAGTCACATAGTCCAACAGCCCGGAGAGTCCGCCCGCAAGCTTTGGAACAAATTCCTCACTAAGAAGAATCAAATTGTTGATTGTCTGGATGTCGAAGCCTTAGCGGCATTCAAACACAGCATCCGTGACGAGTGGCTCGCGAGCGACCTCGGCCAAGAAAAACCAAGGACAATGGCAGCCCTAACAAGCCTTATGACCCGCTTTTGCGCGGGAGAAGATAGCTGGCTAGCCCGTAAAGGCACCAGCGACCCTAGTACATCCGAAATACGGGATGGCAACGGGAAGCCACGACGTAATAAAAATAAACGCCAAAACAAGGAAGAGAGCCCGGATAACACAACGGTTAATGCCGGATTCAGGGGCTCTCGATCTAATCAGCAAAATAAGCGATCTAAAGGCAGTAAAGAGGGACCGTCCGGACTGAATAGAGTCCTAGACAGATTGTGCCAAATCTATGGCACCCCTAACAAGCCTGCAAACCACACGCACAGAGAGTGCTGGGTCTTCAAGCAGGCCGGCAAATTGAATGTCGAACACAAGGGAAGGGAAACACCAAGTGAGGACGAGGATGAACCTCGCCAGCCGAACACTACGGGACAGAAAAAATTCCCGCCAGAGGTTAAAACAGTAAACATGGTCCACGCGACTCATACATACATGAGAGGGCACGAACATGTGCACAGAGACACGCACGATATAGAGCCCATCATACCCACACCTAACTACTGGATGTCTGATCTGATCACTTTCGATCACTTGGACGGCCGAACTAGTATTCGGCGCGGCGGATCAGAGGCCTTGGTGCTTGACCCAATGATCAACGGATACCGTCTCACCCGGGTCCTCATGGACGGCAGCAGTAGTCTCAATTTAATATACGAAGACACTGTCCGCAGGATGCGTATAAACCCATCCAGAATCAGCCAAAGCAGCACCACCTTTGAAGGGGTGATACCAGGCGTTGAAGCCTACAGCAGGGGCTCCGTCATACTGGAGGTAACATTCGGCTCTCCAGGCAACTCCAGAAGCGAACAACTACTCTTCATCATCGCACCCTTCCAAAGCGACTATCACGCAGTGCTCGGAAGAATGGCCTTCGCCCGCTTCAACGCATTGCCGCACTATTGCTACCTTACACTTAAGATGCCCGGTCCACGTGGCGTCATCACCGTCAGCGGAATAACAAAGCGCTCATCACGCGCAGAGGAACACACGATGGCCCTCGCGGCCGGACTATAAGCGACCTCCAACATCAAAGAAAAATATGACCGATCGTTAAGACCATGGACACGGTTAGACGAGTCCGGTAGCCCAGATCAAACCAGGGCACCGTATATGTAATCCTATAGCGGATACCAAGGGCTATAACTACCTAATAAAGCCCCACACTTGGCTCAACCTTATTGGCAGGCCAACAGCTTACACTTTTACTATCCATCGCGCACTAACGTTGTAACCTCCTATGAGTTTTCTTTTTCCACATACAACGTTCGCGCGATACCCTTCCAGGATACGGCACAATAGAGACAAAGGCGCAGACGTGCAGCAGGGCCCCATTCAACAGGTTTCTCTTTAGGTTAAGCCCCTGTGTAAACCTTTTCTATTGCCTCTTGTTGTTTAAACCATCCCATGGGTTCCATACCCACAGAGGATACTGCCGTTTTTGGCATTTCGCCACGACAGATTAACGCACGTACGTGGAGACACAGGGTTTATAATGAATAGGCATTCTTGAGCCCATCATATATTATAAAGTCCGAATACCTTCGGGAGTGTTCGGCGTCACGAGTTAGGCCTTATATGCATCAGCTCTGAATCATGTGTTTGGTCAAATGTTGGGTTTGCCCGGCTCCTGGGTTTGCCGCCTTATGTTCCGTTATTATCGGCTAAGGTTGCCAAAGGAGAACTACTGCGATTGTGCCCTAGTTATTCCGGACGAGCACCTCAGTAGAGAAAGCCGAAAACTGACTGTCATGATGCAGCGAGAGACTATTCAACCACTCGAGGACTCACCGGAATCTTTAGGATTCCTCCGCATTAACGAAGGGCCATTTCCAGGTCACGTACATGCGCGCCCCTATTCGGATGCACGCGAAAGTACCAGGGGCTACATAGTAGCCCCAATGTTAGACTCCCACGGCTAAGCGAAAGGGTTACAGCTATATAGTCCGGTTGCCTAGTTCGACGTGCGATCACCTCCTTAATGGACCAAGACGTTGGATCAAGTGTGATTAAGCATATTTCATTGCGAACACCCCCACATTGTATGCGTGGGGGCTGAAACCAACGACTGCTAACTTTCGGATTACATATTTATACATACATATATATAAACGACCGCATAGGGGACATAATCATATTCTCAGGCAAATAGTATAAATATAGCCTCATAATCAAAATAAACATTGTTTTTACAATGAGTTCATCATTCGAACAAGACATTCTTCGAGCATTGCGCCTCTATTAGGCGGGCACCTTCTCTGACCTGCGCCAAGTAGTGCTCGGCCGGATATTGGCCCCCCACCGGATCCTGGGCCGCTATAATGGTGGCATCCATATCCGTCCAATAGGCTTTAACGCGGGCAAGAGCCATCCGTGCACCCTCTATACACGCCGACCTCCTCATGGCATCGATCCGAGGCACGACCCCAAGGAACTGTTGCACCAAACCAAATTAACTGTCCGGCTTAGGCCCCTTTGGCCAAAGATGGTCTATTACAGACCGCATTGCAAGCCTGGACAGCCTGTGAAGCTCCGCTACAGCAGCCATCTTGTCACTTAACGGCAGCGGGCGAGTGGGAGCATGGAATTGCGACCAGAAAAGCTTCTCCACTTCCTTGTCACCTTGACCTTTGAAGAAGTCAGCAGCGTCAGCCGTACTCTTTGCCAAATCCGCATATGCGTCCGCAGGACTCCAACGTCCATCCAGGGGAGCGTACTTCAGATCGAAAAATTTCGTCCGCAGCAAATAGGAGCCCCCAGCCGCAATTTCACCGGCCTGTCAAAGCTCCTCCCGCGCACCCCTGAGCTCGGTCCGGATTTCCTTGATGGCATTCAGTGTCTTGTTCAGTTCAGCCGAATTATCCTCATGTTCCTTTTTCAGGAGCTCATACCGGTCAGTGTCATTTTTTAACTCAATAGCCATTTCAGCTATCTTTTCCTCGCTTCGGCGATGAGCAGCCTGTTCGGCCCTCAATTCCTCGGGCGCCTTTAGGGCAGCTGCATTGCTCACCCGAGCTTGTTCCTTGGCTTGAGCAAGTTCCGCCCTCAGGGCCTCCACGGCAACAACACCATCTGCAGCCCAAACATATTACATCAATATCATGCCACCTTCATATTTTCCTATACAAGGGAAGGCATGACACATACCTTGTGATTTGTCCAGCCGCTCATTCACCAACGTGATGTCGGCATCAATCGACCCAATTTGCCTCGTTCGTTCGGCAACTTCAACGGACTGGCCGGCGTCTGGACCCACAGGTACCTGCACATATTTACATCACAATAATTGGTTTATGATCCCCCGTTTGCCGCCTAGGGCGGGCAACCAGAGTCTCAGGGGCTACTATCTATATGGAGCACACCTAGCGCGTGCTTCACAGCCAAAGAAATAGTGTATTCTTCATTACGTACCTCAAAGCCTCTGAGCAGGCTGGTGAATGCTTCATTCAAACCGCTTGTAGCAGATGAAATCTTCTTGAGCACCGCGCTCATTAACGAGTGGTGCTCCTCCGAGAGCGCAGCTCGCTCCAGTAAGCCCGTCAGTACGCCCAGCCGAACATTGAACTGCGTCGGACCCTTCCCATCGCCCCCCATGTGAGCCAAACGCTCCGAACTCAGGGCGGCTGACGTATTGGCTTCCGACTTCAGCAGATCCAGACTCCTCCATGACGACATCTCGGTGTCGCCTGCTTCATGAGTCGGAGAGGCGGGTGGGGTCTCACTCTCCATCATCTCCGAAGGAAGGTCCCCCGAAGACGAACCCTGTTGAGAAGAGCTGCTGGCCGGACTGCAAAAAGTTGAATCCTGGTTATTGATCTGGGATAAACGTAGTACCTTCGGATTGTAAATTGAGTTACAGCTCAGTGGAGGGCTGGCCCGTTGGAGGGCATGATGCGGTGAGGGTGCCCGTCGGGACAAGGCCCCCTGGGGATGTCTTTTTCCCTGGTTGGGGCATCTCTGCCTCCAAGTCTTCGGAGGCAACCCTCTTCTTCCCGTGCGGGGAGGAGGCCTTAGTCTCCCTTTCCCGACTATCCTCCTTAGGGGAGGTAACAATTCCCCCGGTTCGGATGCATAGCATGTGGGGTTCGGTTTCTTCGTTCTTCCCCTTGTCTTTTCCCGAGGGCATCCTGCTAAGTACCCGATCAAGCATCTTGGCCACGGTGGGACTAGGCGAACATTCGGGAAGTGGCGCCGGACAATTGATTCTCTCCGCCTTGCTGAGCCATTCCTGGCCACGGATGATTTTCAGAATAACAACTATGACAAACTCAAAACAAGGTGTCCGGTGTCAAGATTACTTGGGTATCTAGGCGATTGCAGCTTAGGCCCGCATCCTCGGTGGTGTCCAGAGACTCTACTTTCTGTCCGAAGAATAATTTGCACATCTCCTCGAGCTTCAAGCCTAAGAAGTGCTTGACAGTCCGCGGACCCTTCGGATTGAACTCCCACATCTAGAGAGGCCGGCGTTGGCACGACAACATCCGTCGGATTAGCATCACTTGCATTATGCTGACGAGGTTAATGTCCCTCTCAAGAAGCTCCCGGATGCGATTCCGCAGTACTGGTACATCACCGGCGGGCCCCCAATTCCGCCCTACATCGGTCCAAGACGCTAGCTGTGACGGGGGACCCGAGCGGAACTCGGGAGCGGCCACCCACTTCGTGCCTCTAGGAGCCGTGACATAAAACCACCTCCGTTGCCATACATCGGATACTTTCGGGAAAGAACCCTCTGGCCACAGGGCATCGGCGTTCCTGCTTATTACAGCGCGTCCGCACTCCGCATGTCGCCCCTCGATCATCTTCGGCTTCACATTGAAGGTCTTAAGCCATAAGCCGAAGTGTGGGGTGACATGGAGAAAAGCCTCGCACACGATGATGAACGACGAGATATGGAGGATGGCGTCTGGAGCCAGATCATGAAAATCCAACCCATAATAGAACATAAGCCCCCTCACAAAGGGGTCGAGGGTGAAGCCCAAGCCGTGGAGGAAGTGTGGGACAAAAACGACACACTCATTAGGCTCCGGTGTGGGGATGACTTGCCCTGGAGCAGGAAGCCTCTGCTGAATATCGGCGGTCAGGTACCCGACCTCCCTAAGCCTCACAATGTCTTCCTTTTGAATCGAGGAGGCCACCCATCAACCCTGAGGGGTGGATCCAGACATATTGGAGGATCTGGGGTGTCGAAGCTTGGGTTTCGGGTGTTAGAACTTGAGGTACGAGAAGGCGCGAGGAAGGTTGAAAAGAGGCATAGGCCTCGACCCCTTTATAAAGAGGGTGAATATCAGGAGTCCTCGGTGTGACCATTTGAGGCTTATCTAAAAACACACAGAGTTATACCAACGGCCGTCGTGGGGTCACGCGTGCCCATATTGATGGAAAATCCCGTAATAAGAGGAACACGATCTCTGCCTCGACGGGATGTGCAATAAAACCGCCTCGTAACACGAGTCGTTGTGGGGTAAGAAACGCCAGTTCGCGTTGGACCATGCCATGATGCACGGGCACGACGCACAAAGATCACCAACAGATCAGATTTATGCCATGTGAAGATCATCTTGCAGATCCGGACACGGTCTACGTGTTCGATAATTACTTTGGAGTACTCGGAGAAGGAACCCGCCTTGCAATGCCGAAGACAATACTGCGCGCCGGACTCATCGTCATTGAAGCCTGGTTCAGGGGCTACTGAGGGAGTCCTGGATTAGGGGGTATCCGGATAGCCGGACTGTGTACAACATCCAGACTATTGAAGCGTGAAGATACAAGACTCAAGACTTCGGCCCGTGTCTGGATGGGACTCTCCTTTGCATGGAAGGCAATCTTGGTGATCTGGATATTGTGTTTCCTTTCTTGTAACTGACTCCATGTAAACCCTAGCCCTCTCCGGTGTCTATATAAACCGGAGAGGTTAGGCCGATCACAATTACAATCGTACCATCATAGGCTAGCTTCTAGGGTTTAGCCTCTACGATCCCGTGGTAGATCTACTCTTGTACTACCCATATCTTCAATATTAATCAAGCAGGAAGTAGGGTTTTACCTCCATCGAGAGGGCCCGAACCTGGGTAAACATCTGTGTCCCTTGCTTCCTGTTACCATCAGCCTTGACGCACAGATCGGGACCCCCTACCTGAGATCCGCCGGTTTTGACACCGACACCCCCCTCTAGGTCCATCTCGATCCTTTCACATGTCAATGCATCTCCCTTCAAAGATAAAGGGAAGACCTTCCTCTTAACAACATCATCGGGAATACCTGCAAGCTTAAATAATCCACAAACTTCATCCACAAAGATAAGGTGTAAATCGGGATGAAAGGTTCCATCTCCTGCAAAGGGATTAGCTAGCAGTTTCTCTATCATACCCGAAGGAATCTCAAAGTAAATATTTTCAGTAGGTTCAGTAGGTTGAGGAGAAACTCTTTGCTCTACTGGTCGGGGCGAAGATACCCCAAACAAGCCCCTCAAAGGATTAGTTTCCATAGTAACAAGTGACAGAAAATTTCAGCACACTATATAAATGTTTCCTTACCAAGTTCCACTGACCAAAGGCGCTTCACTCCCCGGCAACGATGCCAGAAAAGAGTCTTGATGACCCACAAGTATAGGGGATCTATCGTAGTCCTTTCGATAAGAGTGTCGAACCCAACGAGGAGCAGAAGGAAATGGCAAGCGGTTTTCAGTATGGTATTTTCTGCAAGCACTGAAATTGTAGGTAACAAATAGTTTTGTGATAAGATAATTTGTAATGGGTAACAAGCAATGAAAGTAAATAAAGTGCAGCAAGGTGGCCCAATCCTTTTTGTATCAAAGGACAAGCTTGGACAATTTCTTATAATGAGAAAAGCGCTCCCGAGGACACATGGGAATTATCATCAAGCTAGTTTCATCACGTTCATATGATTTGCGTTCGTTACTTTGATAATTTGATATGTGGGTGGACCGGTGCTTGGGTACTGCCCTTTCTTGGACAAGCATCCCACTTATGATTAACCCCTATTGCAAGCATCCGCAACTACAAAAGAAGTATTAAGGTAAACCTAACCATAGCATGAAACTAGTGGATCCAAATCAGCCCCTTACGAAGCAACGCATAAACTAGGGTTTAAGCTTCTGCCACTCTAGCAACCCATCATCTACTTATTACTTCCCAATGCCTTCCTCTAGGCCCAAATAATGGTGAAGTGTCATGTAGTCGACATTCACATAACACCACTAGAGGAGAGACAACATACATCTCATCAAAATATCGAACGAATACCAAATTCACATGACTACTAATAGCAAGACTTCACCCATGTCCTCAGGAACAAACATAACTACTCACAAAGCATATTCATGTTCATTATCAGAGGAGTATTAATATGCATTAAGGATCTGAACATATGATATTCCACCAAGTAAACCAATAAGCATCAACTACAAGGAGTAATCAACACTACTAGCAACCCACAGGTACCAATTTGTGGTTTTGATACAAGATTGGATACAATACAAGAGATGAACTAGGGTTTTGAGAGGAGATGGTGCTGGTGAAGGTGTTGATGGAGGTTGACCCCCTCCCGATGAGAGGATCATTGGTGATGACGATGATGATGATTTCCCCCTCCCGGAGGGAAGTTTCCCCGGCAGAACAGCTCCGCCGGAGCCCTAGATTGGTTTCGCAAAGGTTCCGCCTCGTGGCAGCGGAGTTTCGTCCCGTAAGCTTGCTTATGATTTTTTCCAGGGTAAAAGCCTTCATATAGCAGAAGATGGGCACCGGAGGGCCAACAGGGGGCCCAGGAGACAGGGGGAGCGCCCCCACCCTCCTGGCCAGGGTGTGGGCTCCCTCTGGTATTTTCTTCGCTCAATAATTCTTATTAATTCCAAAAATGACTTCCGTGGAGTATTAGGATTTTTGCAGCTGTGCAGAATAGGTTTCCAATATTTGCTCCTTTTCCAGCCAGAATCCCAGCTGCCGGCATTCTCCCTCTTCATGATAAACCTTGTAAAATAAGAGAGAATATCCATAAGTATTGAGACATAATGTGTAATAACAACCCATAATGAAATAAATATTGATATAAAAGCATGATGCAAAATGGACGTATCAATGGCTATGGGGGAGTTGGAACTCCCCCTGCCTGCTCTTAACCCCCACGCGCTCGCTACTTCGCGGTAGTACCGCGCGTTCTTGCGGTAGTACCGCCCGGGCGGAAGTACCGCGCCGTGGGCGGTAGTACTGCTCCACCAGCGGCAGTAAAATATTACTGTCGTGCTGGTTGCGGTAGTACCGTGTCCTTGCGGTAGTACCGTGGCAGGCCACGGTAGTACCGTGAACCCAAGAAGATGCAGTTTCAAACAACAGGAAGAAACATCTTTGCACGGAACCTTCAAGCGAACAAACACACCAACAAGCTAACAAATGAGACACCACAAGCACAAGCTCGGCGCGAAGAAAGAAAAAAAAACAAGAGACAACAAGGACCAAAAATGAGACACAACCTCTCCAAGGAGAGGGCGGTGGCCGGAGCCACCTATGTTTGAGTCGATTGGTATGGCACCGCGAAGAATTATCCTTGGGCCCATGACCAAAACTCGTCTTTGAAGCACAAGTACCATCAAAGATGGCTAATGTGAAAGAGTTGATCAATTTATGCTTAATGGGGGGAGGGATAGTTCATTGAGAGAACAACACTCCCCCTATGTCCATGCCTACACCTAAACTATACAACAAGTTTAGTGTGGTGGGGTATGCAAGGGTTCAAGTCACATTGCTCGAATCAATGATATTTAGCTCATGCCTTAACTCGCGAAATCTTGCTTCATCCAAGGGCTTCGTGAAAATATCTACAAGGTTATCATGAGTGTTGACATAGTTGATCTCGATCCCTCGCCTAATATGATCCCGGATGAAGTGATACCAAATCCCAATATGCTTCGTCTTGAAGTGTTGCACCGGGTTGAGAGAAATCTTGATGGCACTTTCATTTTCACACCAAAGAGGCACTTTGTCACAAATGATACCATAATCCTTTAAAGTTTGCCTCATCCATAAGAGTTGTGCACAACAACTACCGGCCGCCACATACTCCGCTTCGGTGGACGAGAGAGACACACAACTTAGCTTCTTGGAAAACCAACTCACCAAAGAGCAACCAAGAAATTGGCACCCTCCGGAAGTGGACTTCCTATCCACTTTTTCTCCTGCCCAATCGGAATCCGAATATCCTACAAGCTTGAAGTTTGCTCCTCTTGGGTACCATAAGCCAAAGTTTGGGGAATGAGCCAAATATCGAAAGATTCGCTTGACCGCCACAAAGTGGCTTTCCTTCGGTGCGGCTTGAAACCGTGCACAAATTCCCACACTCAACATGATATCCGGTCTAGATGCATAAATGTAAAGGAAGGAGCCAATCATGGAGCGATATACCTTTTGTTCCACTGCTTTACCATTTGGATCAATGTCAAGTTGGCACTTGGTGGGCATTGGGGTGGAAGCCGGCTTGACATCACTTAGCTTGAATCTCTTTAGCATGTCTTGAGTGTATTTGGCTTGGTTGATGAAGGTAACTTCTCTTCTTTGCTTGGTTTCAAACCCGAGAAAGAACTTCAACTCTTCCATCATAGACATCTTGAACTTTGAGGTCATGAGAGCAACAAATTCTTCATTGAAAGCTTTGTTAGGGGAACCAAAAATAATATCATCAACATATGTTGGCACACAAACAACTCCCCTTTGACCTTCTTAGTAAAAAGAGTGGGGTCGATTTTCCCGATTTCAAACCCACGATCTTGTAACAACTCCGTAAGATGCTCATACCACACACGTGGGGCTTGTTTAAGGCCATAGACAGCCTTGTGGAGTTGGTACACGTGATCGGGGAAATAGGGATCTTCGAACCCGGGGGGTTGTTTGACGTACACCAACTCATTAATGGGACCATTAAGAAAAGCATTCTTCACATCCATTTGTTGCAACGTGAAATTATGATGAGAAGCATAAGCAATCAACAAATGAATAGATTCAAGGCGAGCAACGGGAGCAAAGGTTTCACCGTAGTCGATACCCTTGACTTGGGAGTAGCCTTGTGCCACCAAACGAGCCTTGTTGCGAACAATGATCCCATGAGCATCTTGCTTGTTCTTGAATATCCACTTGGTCCCAATGACATTATGATTCCCGGTTAGCCTTGGCACTAATTTCCACACTTGGTTATGCTCGAAGTTGTTGAGTTCTTCATGCATGGCATTGAGCCAATCCGGGTCCTCGAGCGCCTCATAAACCTTTTGGGGTTCGACACAAGAAACAAACGCATGATGTTCACAATAGTTTGCTAATTGTCTATGAGTTCTTACCCCCTTTCTTAGGCTTCCAACCACATTCTACATAAGATGACCTTTGGTGGTGATCTTGGAAGTGATCTTTGCGGCACGACGCTCTAATTCCTCCTCGGAAGTGAAAAGAGGAGGGGTAACTTGATCATCTTGAGCGCCCTCATGAGCTTGTTCTTGATCTTGAGCTTGATCGAAGGGGAGAACTTGACCTTGGGCTTCATTTGGTGGTTAACCACCATCTTGAGGTTTATCTAGCCCTTGATCTTGTTCATGATGTTGAGGGCCTTCAATTTGTTCTTCGGAAGCGTGTGGGTCTTGGGTTGGTGATGGCTCCACTTGAGTGGAGCATTGTCCTTCTCCTTCGGCCACAAGGGGTTCCTCAATGGGTAAGATATGACCAACACCCATTCTTCTTATGGCTTGGGGAGGAATTTCATCACCTACATCACAAGTACCACTTTGCTCCACTTGGGAGCCGTTATTCTCGTCAAACTCCACGTTACATGTCTCCTCAATGAGTCCGATGGACTTATTGAGGACACGGTAAGCATGAGAGTTTGTAGCATAACCAACAAATATGCCCTCATGAGCTCTAGCCTCAAAATTAGACAAACGAACACCTTTCTTGAGAATGAAACACTTACACCCGAACACCAGGAAGTACTTGAGGTTGGGCTTGGTACCGGTAAGTATTTCATAAGGAGTCTTGTTCAACCCTTTGTGGAGATAGAGCTGATTGGATGCATGACATGCTGTGTTTATGGCTTTGGCCCAAAAGTTGTATGGAGACTTGAACTCAGCCATCATGGTCCTTGTCGCATCCATTAACGTCCGGTTCTTCCTCTTCGCGACACCATTTTGTTGAGGGGTATATGGCGTAGAATATTGATGCTTGATCCCCTCATCACTAAGAAACTCATCCAAGGTGTAGTTCTTGAACTCGGTGCCGTTTTCACTCCTTATTGTCAAGATCCTTGCATCATGTTGACGTTGAGCTTCATTTGCAAAGTCGATGACGGTTTGTTGAGTCTCACTCTTCCTCTTGAAGAAATATACCCAAGTGTATCTTGAATAATCATCCACAATCACCAAGCAATACTTTCTACCTCCAAGACTATCAAAGGATGGAGGCCCAAAGAGATCCATGTGAAGGAGCTCCAAGGGTCTCTTCGAGTAGATGATAGTCGTGGGAGGGTGAGCCTTCTCATGAAGCTTTCCTTCGATACAAGCACTGCAAGCACGATCTTTAGCAAAACTCACATTTGTTAGTCCACGGACATGGTCCCCCTTCAGAAGACTTTGCAAAGATCTCATATTGACATGGGCTAAACGGCGATGCCAAAGCCATCCCACATCAACTTTAGCCATTAGGCATGTCGCAGTCTTAGTGGGTCGCTCCGAAAAGTTAATCACATAAAGACCGTTCTCGACATGCCCAACAAAGGCTACTTTAAGAGTCTTGCTCCACAATAGGGCCACGGTATCAATATCAAAGAAAGTGGCAAAGCCCATGAGTGCAAGTTGGCGAATGGAAAGTAGATTGTAAGCAAGGGACTCAACAAGCATGACTTTATCGATCGTTAGATCATGAGAAATGACAACCTTGCCAAGACCCAATACCTTAGAAGACGAGGCATCACCCCACTCGACGTTGGTGGGCATAGAGGGGATCTTGTGCATGTCCACCACCAAGTCCTTGCTTCCGGTCATATGATTTGTTGCTCCACTATCGAGCAACCATGATCCCCCACCGGAAGCAAAAACCTACAAGATATCAATGCTTGGTTTTAGGTACCCATTTTGTAATGGGTCCTTTGATGTTAGTAACAAGGGTCTTAGGAACCCAAATAGACCATTCAATTTATTCATAAGGATAACCAACAAATTTAGCATAAACATGCCCATCACTAGCACGACACAACACATAAGAAGTGTTAAAGTCGCCGGCTTTGTTGGAAGGGGTGGCATTGCCCTTTTTGACATCACCACCCTTCACATTGTTCTTCTTCTCCTTAGGATCACCCTCTTCCTCCTTCACAAAAGTTTGCTTGAGATAAGGAGGTCGTTTAGCCTTGTCGTTCTTCTTCTTGTTCTTGGACTTGGGTGCGAACCCAACTCCCTCCTTGGCCAAAACTTCCTTTTGATTGCTCAAAAGGTCATTGAGGTTCTTCTCACCTTGTATGCACGTCACAAGGCCTTTCTCAAGTTGCTCCTTCAACTTGGCATTATCCTCCACAAGATGCACATGCTCACAACACGGGTTAGTGGCATTTGCATTATCAATTAATACCATATGAGGAAAGGTGGCCTTTTCTTTGGTTAGCTTCACTTGGAGTTGATCATGAGACTCCTTGAGGCTAGCATGAGCACCCTTCAAGACCTTGTGGGCCTTGTCGAGTATATCAAACTCCTCCTTGAGTCTAGCATGGTCAACGCCAAGTTTAGCCTTCTCGGAAGTTAGCACACGAGATACAACAAGAGCATGATCAAGATCTTTCTTTAACTTAGCATGGTCATCGTTGTGTGACTCCTCAAGAGCCAAACGATGCCCACACTCTTCCTCAAGAGCATTAGAGAGATCCGATATCTCATCGGCATAGTCACGACTATGACCTTCCATCTTAGAGATGGTTTCTTCATGAGCCTCGATCATGTCATTGGCTTCACCAAGTTGTTCCAAGAGAGCAACGAAGTGCTTCTTGGATTTTCCCTTGAGCTTACTCATAGAAGACTCAAATTCATTTACTTCCTCATTAGACCCCTCACTTTCATCAATGCCATCCGTCAAGGAGGGATTAGTAATGATGGTGGTTTTGATGTTGGGGGTTACCTTGTTGGTGGCTTTAGCCATGAGACACTTGGCGGTGATGTTCTCATTGGGCGAGTCGAAGAGGGACACCCGTGGAGTTGTGGCAATGGCAACGGAGGCCATGGCCATGACTTCACTATCTTCATCGTCATTGTCATCCTCCTGGTATTCTTCTTGAACCACCAACCCTCGAGTAGGAGTCTTTTTGGTGAAGTTGTTCTTGTTTGGGAAGGACTTGGCTTTGTCTTTTCGGATGAGCTTGCCACCATTGTCTTCCCGTTTCTCGTAAGGGCAATACACAAGAAAGTGGCTCACATTTCCACAATTGTAACATGTTCTCACATGTTACTTGCCCTTGAACCCACTTGAGTTGTTCTTGTTGAAGTTGGGCCTTGTGTTCTTCTTGCTCCAAAATTGCCTTGAAGCAAGAGCCATGTGCTCATGATAATCATATTTTGTATCTTCGGGGTTGCTCTCCTCATCTTCCTTTTCTTCCTCTTCTTCCACAATAACCTTGGCCTTCAAGGCAAGGTTGGGCTTCTTTGCTCTTTGAGAACGCAACACCGCGTTGACGGCGGTCTTGTCCAAGATCCTCATTGCCACAAACTCATCCAACACTTCATTTGAGGTCAAGGAGTGGAACCGGTCTTTGACGTATGACGGAGGACATGGCCTTGTGGTAAGGCATCCTTGCTTTGAGGAACTTGCGCTTGATCCACCTTGCTCCCATGATCTCGGAGTGAGACCGCGAGTTTGGTTACTCTCCGAAAGAGCTCACGAGGTTCTTCATCTTCTTTCATTGCAAACTCATCGGCTTCATCTTGCACCACTTCATAGTTGGAGTGTTGAATGCTTGTGCTTCCCTTATAGAGGGAAACAACACAATGCCATGCATCTTTGGCCATGGTGAAGGGTCGGAGATGAGGGAGATCTTCGGGTGGAACTGCATCTTGAATGATGAAGAGATCATTCTCATTGAATTGATTATCCACGGCTTCTCTAGGGGTGAAGTTGCTTTGGTCATGTGGATGGAAACCTTCTTCAATCATTCTCCAAAGATTAGTATTCACATGATTTAAATGACGTTTGAAGCGATAAACCCAAGAATCAAAGTCCTCATTTTTCATAATCTTAGGAGGAGGGCCGGCATGATTTAAATGAGTAGAGGGAATCGGTCCTCCATAAATTGGAGGTTCCACATGGGCAAAGATGCCGGTGCCATTTCTACCACTAGTAGAACGACCCTTCTCACTAGTAGCTTCCCCCTTATCGGAGTTAGCATCCGTCACCTTTTTAGTGGGATCACCCACTTTCATCGGCGAGGTAGATAGTTTAAGTCCTTCTAAGAATTTATTAAACATGCTTTCAACCACGGTTGTCATGGAGGTTTTCAATGTGTCCAATGCCACATTGAATTCCTCACGAGAAACCGTGGTCCCCCCATCGGTCGTAAACGAGCTCGGATTCACACCGGAGTGCTCCTCCCCACCGTCTACGGTGTCAACCATACTCTTCGGACGACAAATTCCTTAATAAAGAGACGAGGCTCTGATACCAATTGAAAGGATCGATATAGTTGACTAGAGGGGGGTGAATAGGCAACTAACAATTTTTAACTTTTCTTTACAAATTAAACTTTGCATCAAAGTAGGTTGTCTAGATATACAACTAGGTGAGCAACCTATATGATGCAACAACAACAAGCACACAAGCAAGCAAGGGATACAACACAAATAAGCTTGCACAAGTAAAGGCACGAGATAACCAAGAGTGGAGCCGGTGAAGACGAGGATGTGTTACCAAAGTTCCTTCCTTTTGAGGGGAAGTACGTCTCTGTCGGAGCGGTGTGGAGGCACAATGCTCCCCAAGAAGCCACTAGGGCCACCGTATTCTCCTCACGCCCTCACACAATGCGAGATGCCGTGATTCCACTATTGGTGCCCTTGAAGGCGGTGACCGAACCTTTACAAACAAGGTTGGGGCAATCTCCACAACTTAATTGGAGGCTCCCAACTAGGGCTGGAAAATAGCTCGAAGCTCGCGAGCTAAACAAGTAGCTCGTCACTCGGCTCGAATCGACTCGAACTCGAAGAATAACGAGTCGAGCCGAGCTTTAGTTTAAGATCGTTTATAGACCAAGTTAAACGAGCCAATTTCACGAGTACTCGTGTAACTCGTTAGGCTCGATACAATAGATCAGCCACTCCCAATACAAAGAAAGATCAGCCACTAAACAACCTACGTCCTAGGCGCACAACCCAAGGCCGAGAAGTTGAAGGCCTAGCCTCCTAGGAGACCCACGCGTTACAAGAAAATTACAATTATATAGTGATATATATGTTTAATATATACATAATCATTTTTATCATATTTGAGGGCTTTATGTTTATATCTTAAACGAGCTTAACAAGCTAAACGAGCCAGCTCGCGAGTTATACGAGTCGAGCCAATCTTGGGTTTGAGCTCGTTATAGTAACGAGTCCAGTCGAGCTAGCTCGTTAACAAAACGAGCTCTAGCGAGTCGAGCCGAGCTAGCTCGACTCGGCTCGAATTTCAGCCCTACTCCCAACGACACCACAGAGCTTCACCACAATGGACTATGGCTTCGCGGTGACCCCAACCGTCTAGGATGCTCAAACACCCAAGAGTAACAAGATCCGCTAGGGATTAGTGGGGGGAATCAAATTTCTCTTGGTGGAAGTGTAGATTGGGGCCTTCTCAACCAATCCCAAGCAAATCAACAAGTTTGATTGGCTAGGGAGAGAGATCAGACGAAAATGAAGCTTGGAGCAACAATGGAGCAACAATGAAGAGGTAGTCAACTAGAGGAAGAAGATACCCCTTATATAGTGGAGAGACAAATCCAACCGTTATCTACTTGACCAGCCCGCGACCTGCGGTACTACCACCCCAGACAAGCGGTACTACCGCAAGGGCTCACGGTACTACCGCAGCGGACCGCGGTACTACCGCTGCTACGGCAGGAGCTAGCCCAGGCCTAAAGCGCAAAGGCTGAGGGCGGTACTGCCGCTGACGTGGTACTACCGCTCCCCCTTGCAGTACTACCGCAAGGAAGGATTGGACTAGCCTGGGAAGGGCGCGGATGAATAAAAATACATCCGTGCCAACTACCGCTAAAAATCAAACAGTGAACAAATCCGACACGGTACTACCGCACATGGCATGCGGTACTACCGCGCAGGGAGCAGATGTAAAAAATTACATCCGCCCCTACTTCCGCTTATGTTGCTGTGCCAGACCAGGACTCACGGTACTACCGCATGCATGGGGTGGTACTACCGCGTAGGGCGCGGATGTAAAAAATTACATCCGCCCCTACAGCCGCACGAGCGGCTGAGTCTGGTCCGAGGCCACGGTACTACAGCTCCTTAGGCGTGATACTACCGCGGACACCTACGGTACTACCGCAAGGGCGTGCGGTACTACCGCGGGGGTCTACGGTACTACCGCTCCTAAGAGCAGTACTACCGCATGCCTCAGAACAACAACACTAGGAATCCTTCTCTTTGCATATATATGAAGAAAATGGAGGATGCTCCAAAGTGCAAAGGGAAAGGCAGTGCATAGGGAGTAAACGTGTACGTGATGATTCCACCCGAACCTTTCCAACGCGGTTCCCCCTCTTAATAGTACAGCTTTCCTACGACTCAAATCCACTGAAAAGAAACATAGAAAAATGCCGTCTTCAATAGTCTTCGAGGGGCACCAAACCGTTTTGTGCCTAGTGACGAAACGTCTGAAATACTCAAGGCACATGATTAGTCCACAAAAGCATTGTCATCAATCACCAAAACACCTTAGGGATAAATATGCCCTTACAATAGCGTTATAGCATAGAATATAAACTCTTTAATTATGAGTATGGAAATATAATAATACAAATATTATTGCCTCTAGGCCACATTTCCAACAGGGAGGTTCTCGAGGATCTCCCTTTGTCTTGTCCCGCCCCCGAGGAGGGTGGTCGGGCTGATTTGTGTGATCATGCTTATAATGCAGATTGTCATCGACTTCATCAACGAATGCTGGAAGCAGATGCCATTCTAGGTAGGTGATGACCCACAAGTATAGGGGATCAATCATAGTCCTTTCGATAAGTAAGAGTGTCGAACCCAAGGAGGAGTAGAAGGAAATGAAAAGCGGGTTTCAGCAAGGTAATCTCTGCAAGCACTGAAATCGTAGGTAACAAATAGTTTGATAACAAGACAATTTGTGACGAGCAAGTAAATATAACAGTAAATAAAGTGCAGCAAGGTAGCTCAATCCTTTCGTGGCAAAGGACAGGCCAAATGGTCTCTTATAATAAGCAAAACGTTCTTGAGGACACAGGAATTTCATCTAGTCACTTTCATCATGTTGGTTTGATTCGCGTTCGCTACTTTGATAATATGGTATGCGGGTGGACTGGTGCTCTGATGTTCTTACTTGAACAAGCCTCCCACTTATGATTAACCCCCTCGCAAGCATCCACAACTACGAGCAAAGTATTAAGATAAAATCTAACCCTAGCATTAAACATATGGATCCAAATCAGTCCCTTACCAAATAATGCATAAACTAGGGTTTAAGCTTCTGTCACTCTAGCAACCCATCATCTAATAACTACTCCACAATGCATTCCCTTAGGCCCAAAGATGGTGAAGTGTCATGTAGTCGACGTTCACATAACACCACTAAGGGAATCACAACATACATACCATCAAAATATCGAACGAATACCAAATTCACATGATTACTTGCAACATGACTTCTTTAGTGGCCTCAAGAACAAAAGTAACTACTCACAAATAATATTCATGCTCAAGATCAGAGGGGAATTAAATATCATAACGGATTTGAACATATAATATTCCACCAAATAAACCATATAGCAATCAACTACACACTGGTACAATGAGGTGCTATACAAACGGTTTTTAACCCCTTTCCGCGACGCTGTTCGGAACCGTCACCTAGTGAGTGTGGGCGATTAGATTGTCCTCCCCACACAACCCAGAAACCGTCGGGGATATGTCCTCCTGGCACACACGCTCGGCAAAATGAGGCCATGTGCGACCGGCGAGCGAGCAAATATGGTTATACATACAGTAGTGCTCAAAAAATACAATTATACAGGTGAAATCATTTCCGGTCGTAAGTACATCCAACACAGCCAGTCCCCGTGAAACGTTTCCGTTCGTATATACATCCCACACAATCGCTGCAAGGAAAACATTTCCGTTCTTAGGTACATCACACACAATTTTCCCTGTTAAATCGTTTGTGATAGTGTTCCCATCGCACACAATATTAAAAAAAATATCGTTTGCGTTATTGAATGCATCACACACGGTGCATAGAAGAAACTGTGTGGCAAAGGTTGTCCATCATACACAGTTTTTATGCGGTAAACGTTTGCGCAAGGTGGCCTAACGCAAACCGTTTTGAAGAGAATGTTGTGTGTGGTTGTTCATCGATCCAATACGGTTTATTCCTAGAAACTGTGTGCGTTGCCTTAGGTCATCGCCCACGGTATTTTCTCAATAACCGTTTGCAATAGCAAAAACCAATTAGCAGGCTAATTCGCCATTAACAGGCTAATTGCCCTATTATTAATAATCCATTTATTAATTTAATTGACATTCATATTAAAAACATAATATATTTCATTCCGATATTAAGGAAGCAGGATTTCATAATTGAAATACATCAGTGTACAAAATAATATAGCTTCAGCACTCAGCTACCCCAATACACAACTGCACCAACATCAAGTTTCACATGACCTTTCGAAATTAGCATCATAGACGGCACATAGACAAATGCATCTCATCGGGAAAACTGCTGAAGCGGAAGGTGAATATTGAGCCTTCATTGATGTTGAAGGTCTTTGCAACTTTAGGCCAGTGCCTGTGGATGATTGACAATCCATCCTTCGTTCTCTTCAGGAACACTTGAATATTGAACCATGGGTGTTGTATGAAAACCTTCCTCGCCTCCTGACCATAGCGGTGGTTTGAGAGGTAATCATCAGTGAACTGCTTTGGAAAGGCCTGAAAACAAGGATGTGCATAAATATCTTCTCTATATTGGAAATGGGGCAAAGGAATAAAAAAAGGCAAGGTATAATAGTTAGTACCATCTTGTAGTGAACTGATGTCTTCTTCATTGTGGAGACAAAGATCTTGTTGTTTTTTATCGCTAATTTCTTTATCCTAACAATCTTTCTGAGTTTCTTGACTTGATTGATATTCATGGACAACTCATTTCCCCATATGCAAAAAGGGTCGAACAGTGGGTCAAAACCTCTGACAGCAGGACCTACATGTGCAAGACCAAATTGTTAAAAATCTAAGTATTAAAATGGTTCCTGCAATTGCATAATAATATGCTATTAGACAACGGACCATGCACGTGCTAACCTCGATTGTAAACCTTAGTGCTTCCCATTGTTTCCCTGCAACACATATAAGGTAGTTAGTCATCAGATTAAGTAAGGGTTTGCATGCTATCAGTAAAATACGTTGATGAAAAATACGCACATTGCAGATTCATCAGATTAATTCAAGCCACATGGAAAACCTATTTATCCAAACCAAGCATGATTAAGAACTAGGAAATATAGCACTTGTATATGTTTCTCATGTATTAAGTGCAGCCAAATTCGGTTTATTCCTCACATGCACAACAATACAAAATTCCACCCACGACAATTGGACATCGCATTGCAGAATTGAACCAAGCAGTTAACTAAACACCACAACAAATGAACCAAACATTAACTGAGCACCACATTGCACAATAACATACTCGTAATAGAAGATCAGACAGTTAACGGAACCAAACATGCTTAACAACTTGGAAATATAGCAATTGTATTTGTTTCTCATGTATTTAGTACAACCAAATTAGATTTACTTCTCACATGGTCTACAATAACAGAATGCACCCACAACTATTGAACATCGCATTGCAGAATTGAACCAAACAGTTAACTAAACACCACAACACAAATGAACCAAACGTTAACTGAGCACCACATTGCACAATGTATAACCAAACTAAGCATGCTTGACAACTTGGAAATATATCAATTGTATTCGTCTCTCATGTATTTTGTAAAGATAAATTCTATTTATTTCTCACATGGAAGACAATACAAAATTGCAGCATGAAGAATTGAACATCACATTTGCAAAATTGAATCAAATAGTTACCTAAAGACGACAACTAATTAACCAAACAATTAATAAGTGAGCACCACACTGCATGACATATAGAACATATACACAGGAGCAACAGATTGCATGGTAAAATTAGATAGCACAATTCACTAGAATTTGTTAAGGAAAGGCAGGAGCAGCACACGCAACGAGTAAATCGAGCATGCTTAACCGGCGTAGGTAGCAAATGGCAAGGTGCTCCTCCAAAATCTGGGGGTCGACACGAATGGTAGCCATCGTGACCTCATCCGCGCGTGCGGCCATGATTTGCTTCTCCGCTGCCAAATGCTCCTTGAGCTCCTGGCTATACTGGGTGGACCATGGCTTAAGGCGGTGCTTATTTGGTGGATGGGTTGGTGATTTGGGTGGAAGGTGCCGCGCCGGCGGTCGGAGCATGTGGGATGTGGAAGGAGGAGGAGGATGGGGGTTTGGTGTGGATTACCTGTCTGGATAGACGAGGCCGAGCAATGTGAAGGAGGGTCACCGGCGAGGGGGGCGACATTGCAAGCAAGGAGTGAAGGTTTCAACTTGGAAAGGAAGGTGGAAACAGGGGAAATGTGGATTTTGGTAAGGGGGGAGGTAGATATTTCCGCGGAAGCCGAAAATTTGGAATCGCTTCAGCGAAAAACTGGCGCACAAAATGTCATCAGACACGGTCCCTTATTCAGAAATGTGTACGATATGTGAACATCACAAATGATTCAGATAGCTTAACCCGTGTGCGATGAGTTTAAACATCAAAAAATTTGGTTCCATTTTCCCTGATTACAGTGCTCATCCATGTCATTGCATAATTTGGGTACACAAAAGAGACTATAGCACACCCACACTTCTTAATCGAGCAAGTTCAGCAGTTAAACAGAGCTAGCTAACATAAACATTACTCTAAAAAATTAAAGACCGATGCTCTTAATTAAACAAAACAAAGAGTACTACTATGGCTGGTGCTCGTCGATCTCCGCCGCCTCCTCCATGTCCAGCTCGCGCCCGATAGTCTCCTCGGGAAGGAGCTCCATGGCATCCATCGCACCATATTCGGCAAGCATCTCGCCATCTACGTCCGCCATCTCTTTGGAAAACGCCGCCACGAGCTGGGCGTGGGCGGCCGTGATCTAGGCTTGGACGGGCTCCGTCGGTGCAAGGTATGCGGCAGAGGAAAAGATGACTGCTCGAACGCTGTCGGCGATTGCCAACTCTTCGGCCATGGGTTGCCGACCATTGTTGGGGAAGCTTCGTTCGATTTGTGCGGTGACCGCCACGACCTGGGCGTCGGTGGCCTCGACATGGTCGTGGGCTGCCTCCATCAGGGCTAAGGCCGCCACTGTGGAACGGACAACTGTTGTGCTACTCTCGCCAGCTGCTATCCTCGAGGCAGATGTTGCTGCCGCCACCTG
This sequence comes from Triticum timopheevii, assembly GCA_963921465.1. Classification (NCBI taxonomy): domain Eukaryota; kingdom Viridiplantae; phylum Streptophyta; class Magnoliopsida; order Poales; family Poaceae; genus Triticum; species Triticum timopheevii. The sequence goes on along the minus strand of OY997262.1, from coordinate 243,758,226 downwards.
AGAAGCAACAACGGCCGTTTGGGCTGCCATGGCCGCCTGGTCACAGATTGCGGCCGCGCTCATGCACCTTGTTAGCACGCGCATGGCGGTTGCGGCCGCGCTCTTGCCGGAGTGGGCTACCGAATTTGCCCTCACGATGCGGGTCCATGTCCCCATCTTTCACCGGTGATGATTGAAAAGTGAAATGATATTTGGGGAGCGAGCTAGTGTGCTTGACACGCCGGCTATGGACTATAGCCGACGCACCTTCTCGCGTAAGCCATATGCATACTATACACTGATGGTGCTCCAGGATATTTTGTACTGCATCTCACACGGTTGGTGATAATAAACTGTGTGGGATCTAGTTGATTTTTAATTTTGATTTGAATTACATAATGGGGTCACAGCGGCAATGAATGGTGTTTGAATTGCTAGACCTTCTATCTGCAGTGAACATGCAATTATATGTGTGTCGTAAAAAAATTGGAATTGTTCAGGGTTCATTTGGACATTTTTATACAGTAACTTGGTTTTCTAGGCATTTCAGGTGCACAACTCTATGCATATAGTTAAAAAATTGGAATTGTTCAGGGTTCGTTTGCACATTTTCTATGCATAAGTACTTGATAGATGTTGATGATGTCTCACTGGCAACGCCGCTAGAAATTCTTCCTGCTACTTGTGAGCTATGTTGGGATTTCCCCGAAGAGGAGGGGATAATGTTGTACAGTAGAGATAAGTATTTCCCTCAGCTATGAAACCAAGGTTATCAGTCCAGTAGGAGAATCACGCAACAACTCGTTAGCAACACCTACACAAAAAATAACAAATACTTGCACCCAACGCAACAAGGGGTTGTCAATCCCTTGGCGGTTAATTGCAAGGATCAAATCTCGTAGTGATAAATAGTTAATTAAAATACAAAATAAATAAAGTAAAGAAAAAGTTCAGCAAGGTATTTTTGGATTTTATTATATGATAAAAGTAGATCCCGGGGCCATTGTTCTTACTAGAGGCTTCTCTCTTGAAAATAGCATACGGTGGGTAAACAAATTACTGTTGGGCAATTGATAAAAAAACAAATAATCATGACGATGTCCAAAGCAATGATCATGTATACAGGCATCACGTCCGAGACAAGTAGACTGGCTCCTGCCTGCATCTACTACTAGTACTCCACACATTGACCGTTATCCAACATGCATCTAGAGTATTAAGTTCATAAAGAACGGAGTAACGCCTTAAGCACGATGACATGATGTAGAAAAAGTAAACTCACGCATGAATAAACCCCATCTTTTTACCCTTAATGGCAACGATACAGTACGTGTCATGTTCCCTTCTGTCACTAGGATTGAGCACTGCAAGATCGAACCCATCACAAAGCACCTCTCCCATTGCAAGAAAAAACAATTTAGTTGGTCAAACCAAATCAATAGATTGGAGAGAAATACAAAGCTATAATAATCATGCATAAAAGAGCTTAGAGAAGACTCAAATGATATTCATAGATAATCTGATCATAAACTCACAACTTATCAGATCCCAACAAACACACCACAAAAAGTGATTACATCGAATAGATCTCCAAGAACATCAAGGAGAACATTGTATTGAAGATCAAAGAGAGAGAGAAGAAGTCATCTAGCTACTAGCTATGGACCTGTAGGTAAGGGTAGAAAGGTTGATGAAGAGCCCCTTCGTGGTTGAACCCCCTTCCGGCAGAGTGCCATAAAAGGCCCGAGATGGGATCTCTCGAGAACAGAAACTTGCGACATCGGAAATAGGGTTTTGGCTGGTTCTCTGTTGGTTTCCCGATTTTAGAGAATTTATAGAGGCGGAATTAGGTCAAATAGATGAACATGGGTCCCACAACACACCAGGGTGCGCCTACCCCCCGGGCACGCCCTGGTGCCTTGTGGGCTACTCCTCCATCTTCTGGTCTCCTCCCGAACCTTCTAGGGTCTCTTTTGTCCAGAAAAATTCTCCAAAAAGTTTCGTGGCAATTGGAATTCTTTTGGTACTAATACTCTGGAAAACCAAAAACAAGCAAAAAATAGTAGCTGGCACTTGGCACTAGGTTAATAGGTTAAATGCTATATATTGCAGATAAAAACATCCAAGATTTATACTATAATAGCATGGAACAATAAAAAAAATTATAGATACGTCGGAGACGTATCACGCCATCGTCGCTGTCCTAGTCCTCGACACCATCCAAGGTGCTGTTGTTACCAGGAGTGCCATTACTAGTGTTGTTGTTGCTGGCGTCCCCCTACCGGTGCGTTTACCGCGCTTTCGTCGACGTCTGGGGACATCAGGGTTGCCGACCATTGTCGGGGAAGCTTCGTTCGATTTGTGCGGTGACCGCCACGACCTGGGCGTCGGTGGCCTCGACATGGTCGTGGGCTGCCTCCATCAGGGCTAAGGCCGCCGCTGTGGAACGGACAACTGTTGTGCTGCTCTCGCCAGCTGCTATCCTCGAGGCAGATGTTGCTGCCGCCACCTCAGAAGCAACAACGGCCGTTTGGGCTGCCATGGCCGCCTGGTCGCAGATTGCGGCCGCGCTCATGCACCTTGTTAGCACGCGCATGGCGGCTGCGACCGCGCTCTTGCCGGAGTGGGCTGCCGAATTTGCCCTCACGATGCGGGTCCACGTCCCCATCTTTCACCGATGATGATTGAACAGTGAAATGATATTGGGGGAGCGAGCTAGTGTGCTTGATACGCCGGCTATGGACTATAGCTGACGCACCTTCTCGCGTAAGCCATATGCATACTATACACTGATGGTGCTCCAGGATATTTTGTACTGCATCTCACACGGTTGGTGATAATAAACTATGTGGGATCTAGTTGATTTTTAATTTTGATTTGAATTACATAATGGGGTCACAGCGGCAATGAATGGTGTTTGAATTGCTAGACCTTTTATCTGTAGTGAACATGCAATTATATGTGTGTCGTAAAAAAATTGGAATTGTTCAGGGTTCGTTTGGACATTTTTATACAGTAACTTGGTTTTCTAGGCATTTCAGGTGCACAATTCTATGCATATAGTTAAAAAATTGGAATTGTTCAGGGTTCGTTTGCACATTTTCTATGCATAAGTACTTGATATATGTTGATGATGTCTCACCGGCAACGCCGCCAGAAATTCTTCCTGCTACTTGTGAGCTATGTTAGGATTTCCCCGAAGAGGAGGGGATAATGTTGTACAGTAGAGATAAGTATTTCCCTCAGTTATGAAACCAAGGTTATCAGTCTAGTAGGAGAATCACGCAACAACTCGTTAGCAGCACCTACACAAAAAATAACAAATACTTGCACCCAACGCAACAAGGGGTTGTCAATCCCTTGGCGGTTAATTGCAAGGATCAAATCTCGTTGTGATAAATAGTTAATTAAAATACAAAATAAATAAAGTAAAGAAAAAGTGCAGCAAGGTATTTTTGGATTTTATTATATGATAAAAGTAGATCCCGGGGCCATTGTTCTTACTAGAGGCTTCTCTCTTGAAAATAGCATACGGTGGGTAAACAAATTACTGTTGGGCAATTGATAAAAAAACAAATAATCATGACGATGTCCAAAGCAATGATCATGTATACAGGCATCACGTCCGAGACAAGTAGACTGGCTCCTGCCTGCATCTACTACTAGTACTCCACACATTGACCGTTATCCAACATGCATCTAGAGTATTAAGTTCATAAAGAATGGAGTAACGCCTTAAGCAAGATGACATGATGTAGAAAAAGTAAACTCACGCATGAATAAACCCCATCTTTTTACCCTTAATGGCAATGATACAGTACGTGTCATGCTCCCTTCTGTCACTAGGATTGAGCACTGGAAGATCGAACCCATCACAAAGCACCTCTCCCATTGCAATAAAAATCAATTTAGTTGGTCAAACCAAATCAATAGATTGGAGAGAAATACAAAGCTGTAATAATCATGCATAAAAGAGCTTAGAGAAGACTCAAATGATATTCATAGATAATCTGATCATAAACTCACAACTTATCAGATCCCAACAAACACACCAAAAAAAGTGATTACATCAAATAGATCTCCAAGAACATCAAGGAAAACATTGTATTGAAGATCAAAGAGAGAGAGAAGAAGTCATCTAGCTACTAGCTATGGACCTGTAGGTAAGGGTAGAAAGGTTGATGAAGAGCCCCTTCGTGGTTGAACCCCCTTCCGGCAGAGTGCCATAAAAGGCCCGAGATGGGATCTCTCGAGAACAGAAACTTGCGACATCGGAAATAGGGTTTTGGCTGGCTCTCTGTTGGTTTCCCGATTTTAGAGAATTTATAGAGGCGGAATTAGGTCAAATAGATGAACATGGGTCCCACAACACACCAGGGTGCGCCTACCCCCCGGGCACGCCCTGGTGCCTTGTGGGCTACTCCTCAATCTTCTGGTCTCCTCCCGAACCTTCTAGGGTCTCTTTTGTCCAGAAAAATTCTCCAAAAATTTTCGTGGCAATTGGAATTCTTTTGGTACTAATATTCTGGAAAACCAAAAACAAGCAAAAAATAGTAGCTGGCACTTGGCACTAGGTTAATAGGTTAAATGCTATATATTGCAGATAAAAACATCCAAGATTTATACTATAATAGCATGGAACAATAGAAAAATTATAGATACGTCGGAGACGTATCACGCCATCGCTGCTGTCCTAGTCCTCGACACCATCCAAGGTGCTGTTGTTACCAGGAGTGCCATTACTAGTGTTGTTGTTGCTGGCGTCCCCCTACCGGTGTGTTTACCGCGCTTTCATCGACGTCTGGGGACATCAGGGTTGCCGACCATTGTCGTGGAAGCTTCGTTCAATTTGTGCGGTGACCGCCACGACCTGGGCGTCGGTGGCCTCGACATGGTCGTGGGCTGCCTCCATCAGGGCTAAGGCCGCCGCTGTGGAACAGACAACTGTTGTGCTGCTCTCGCCAGCTGCTATCCTCGAGGCAGATGTTGCTGCCGCCACCTGAGAAGCAACAACGGCCGTTTGGGCTGCCATGGCCGCCTGGTCGCAGATTGCGGTCGCGCTCATGCACCTTGTTAGCACGCGCATGGCGGCTGCGGCCGCGCTCTTGCCGGAGTGGGCTGCCAAATTTGCCCTCATGATGTGGGTCCACGTCCCCATCTTTCACCGGTGATGATTGAACAGTGAAATGATATTTAGGGAGCGAGCTAGTGTGCTTGACACGCCGGCTATGGACTATAGCCGACGCACCTTCTCGCGTAAGCCATATGCATACTATACACTGATGGTGCTCCAGGATATTTTGTACTGCATCTCACACGGTTGGTGATAATAAACTATGTGGGATCTAGTTAATTTTTAATTTTGATTTGAATTACATAATGGGGTCACAGCGGCAATGAATGGTGTTTGAATTGCTAGACCTTTTATCTGCAGTGAACATGCAATTATATGTGTGTCATAAAAAAATTGGAATTGTTCAGGATTCGTTTGGACATTTTTATACAGTAACTTGGTTTTCTAGGCATTTCAGGTGCACAATTCTATGCATATAGTTAAAAAATTGGAATTGTTCAGGGTTCGTTTGCACATTTTCTATGCATAAGTACTTTATAGATGTTGATGATGTCTCACCGGCAACACCGCCAGAAATTCTTCCTGCTACTTGTGAGCTATGTTGGGATTTCCCCGAAGAGGAGGGGATAATGTTGTATAGTAGAGATAAGTATTTCCCTCAGTTATGAAACCAAGATTATTAGTCCAGTAGGAGAATCACGCAACAACTCGTTAGCAGTACCTACACAAAAAATAACAAATACTTGCACCCAACGCAACAAGGGGTTGTCAATCCCTTGGCGGTTAATTGCAAGGATCAAATCTCGTTGTGATAAATAGTTAATTAAAATACAAAATAAATAAAGTAAATAAAAAGTGCAGCAAGGTATTTTTGGAATTTATTATATGATAAAAGTAGATCCCGGGGCCATTGTTCTTACTAGAGGCTTCTCTCTTGAAAATAGCATACGGTGGGTAAACAAATTACTGTTGGGCAATTGATAAAAAAACAAATAATCATGACGATGTCCAAAGCAATGATCATGTATACAGGCATCACGTCCGAGACAAGTAGACTGGCTCCTGCCTGCATCTACTACTAGTACTCCACACATTGACCGTTATCCAACATGCATCTAGAGTATTAAGTTCATAAAGAACAGAGTAACGCCTTAAGCAAGATGACATGATGTAGAAAAAGTAAACTCACGCATGAATAAACCCCATCTTTTTACCCTTAATGACAACGATACAGTACGTGTCATGTTCCCTTCTTTCACTAGGATTTAGCACTGCAAGATCGAACCCATCACAAAGCACCTCTCCCATTGCAAGAAAAATCAATTTAGTTGGTCAAACCAAATTAATAGATTGGAGAGAAATACAAAGCTGTAATAATCATGCATAAAAGAGCTTAGAGAAGACTCAAATGATATTCATAGATAATCTGATCATAAACTCACAACTTATCAGATCCCAACAAACACACCACAAAAAGTGATTACATCGAATAGATCTCCAAGAACATCAAGGAGAACATTGTATTGAAGATCAAAGAGAGAGAGAAGAAGTCATCTAGCTACTAGCTATGGACCTGTAGGTAAGGGTAGAAAGGTTGATGAAGAGCCCCTTCGTGGTTGAACCCCCTTCCGGCAGAGTGCCATAAAAGGCCCGAGATGGGATCTCTCGAGAACAGAAACTTGCGACATCGGAAATAGGGTTTTGGCTGGCTCTCTGTTGGTTTCCCGATTTTAGAGAATTTATAGAGGCGGAATTAGGTCAAATAGATGAACATGGGTCCCACAACACACCAGGGTGCGCCTACCCCCCGGGCACGCCCTGGTGCCTTGTGGGCTACTCCTCCATCTTCTGGTCTCTTCCCGAACCTTCTAGGGTCTCTTTTGTCCAGAAAAATTCTCCAAAAAGTTTCGTGGCAATTGGAATTCTTTTGGTACTAATATTCTGGAAAACCAAAAACAAGCAAAAAATAGTAGCTGGCACTTGGCACTAGGTTAATAGGTTAAATGCTATATATTGCAGATAAAAACATCCAAGATTTATACTATAATAGCATAGAACAATAAAAAAATTATAGATATGTCGGAGACGTATCACGCCATCGCCGCTGTCCTAGTCCTCGACACCATCCAAGGTGCTATTGTTACCAGGAGTGCCATTACTAGTGTTCTTGTTGCTGGCGTCCCCCTACCGGTGCGTTTACCGCGCTTTCTTCGACGTCTGGGGACATCATTTTTCTCCTCCTTTTTCTCGTCGTCTTTGGGTGTGTCCACCATGTGGACGTCATAGGTGGAGGCAACAGTCCAGCCGTCTGTTTTGGATGTCGTAGTGTTAGGTAAATTACCGACATCTTCATCCATGTTAGTTTCTTCCTCGGAAGCATAGTCCAGCATGTCAATGAAATCCTCGATCGTGGCGACTATGTCGGTGGTGGGTGGGACATAAATTTCCCCATCATCAGATTTACATCCAATTTGGTCATAGACCGAAGACTGGCCGTTTGAAATCGCCAGATTCTGAATTCGATCTAGCATCTTGTTCAGAAGCGAGAGATTTCTTGGTCCCATCTCGTTCAGATTCGATCTAGCAGTATGCTCGACGAAGCATGTGACACGACTCCGGAGGGTGGATCGGCCGGGGTGAGGACCTGGTCCGATCCAAAGGAGATCGGATCCGAACTTGAGGCTGGATCCGAGGTGAGACTTGATCCGACGTTAGGATCTAAGGTTGGGCCCGAGGTTAAGGCCACGGTATTCATGGAGCTCTTCAGTCAATCTGGCGCCCAACCAGAGAGGGTGAGATCACCACGGGAGTAGGCGGTGTAGTCCAGGCTCGCAAATCTAATGATCCGGTCTGGGGGCGAAGCTTTCAACATGGCCGAGGTGTCCAGTTGAATCAGCGTGAAGGACAATGCTTCCGAACACGAATAATTGGCCCGGGACAAAGATGTCACCGCAGTCGATGTCATTATTTGATCTGAAGATGAGCCGTTGATCCTTTTTTACCACTCAATGGGACATGTATGGGCCACCAATGTCGGTACTAAAATCGAAGGATCTCAGGTAGGGGGCCCCGAGCTGTTGGTCTAGGAACAATGGTAACAGGGGGTGGGACAGGAGACGATGTTTACCCAGGTTCGGGCCCTCTCGAAGAGGTAAAACTCTACATCCTACTTTGATTATATTGATGTGAGTACAGAGTACAAGATGAACTACCTTGAGATCGTATGATTGTGTTCTAAACCCTAAGGCTGCTAATCGTGCCTCTAAAGACTAAACACCACGACTTATATATGCACCGGGGGTGCCTAGGTTACACATATGGTCGGTTGACATGTCAGCTATTGAGTTATCCTTGGAGTACACGCCAAGTCTTCGGAGGCGTCCGTCTTGATTACGCCGAGGTGCATAGCTTCTGAAGTCCTTGTAATGATTGGTGGGCCGTAAGCTCGGCCCATGGACTGCGGGTCGTATAGGTTAGTATCCCTTAGTCCAGGACACTATCAATAATCTTCATTAGAGAGGTATAGGGAACACCAAGTATCCCCAACAACACAAAGTCTTGCCTTCTTCTCCTTTGAGCCTCCAACACAAAGTAGGAGCTCAAATAGCTAGTGCTTTGCCTTGAGGTGACCACCAATCCTTCCCAAGCTTCCCAGTTAGCTAAATTTACACTAGATCTACTAAGGACATATTTCTTGGATATGTGTTAAACACTCAAAATTCTACAAATAAATTCGCCAAATGCGTTGAAAAATCTTGTGTTGTGGAGTTTGATGAAGATAATGGCTCCCAAGTGGAGCAAGTTGTTCCTAGTGTCGTAGGTGACATAGATTCTTCTCAAGCTACAAGGACATGGGTGTTGGAAACGTCTTACCCATTTAACAACCTCAAGTAATGAAGGAGAAGAATCAAGTTCAGCGCAAGTAGAACCTCCTACCTCAACAAAAGGTCAACACAATGATGAAGATCAATTCATATTTCAAGATCAACTTCCTATCCAAGAACATATCCCTCAATCAAGTGAACAAGACCAAGGGCAATGTCATTCACGTGACCAAGCTCAAGTTGGAATTTAAACATCAAATGTTGACATCTCAAGGAGAAGCTCACAGGTTGAGCTCAAGCTTCAAATGAAGATCAAGCATTAACCGATGAAGCTATGTGTACAAAACAAAACACCATGCACATTTGCAGCATGTCCAACAGTATGCAACATCAAAAAATCTTTATTTTCACTCCCCTCTCACCATCACAATGCAGGCGCCGCCTTTTGCTGAATTCGAACTAGCTCGCTGGCACACCAGGTGCCTGTTAGAGCTAGATTAGGCAATCCTTCAGTCGTTCCATTCTACCTTGATATTTGCTGGAGCTCGGTGGTGCGGACTCGAGCTCCATCGTGAGGTATCCATGAAGCAACATGTATTCAACTCAAGCACCACCCCTAGAGTATGTCCATGGCGCGAGCTCCTGGCCACCAACTATCATGGAGGAGGACACTTGGGAGGGGAGCACCATCGAAGGAGGGGAGCACATGAGGAACCACGGGACGAGTAGCACTCGGGCGAAGACGACGCCCAGGAGAGGAGTGTTTGGAATAGGAAGGAGACAAGGTGGAGGAACCTATCAATATCCATCAGTAGGTTGATAACAATCATTTACATTGACACTACTTGTCGATTGAAACCAATATGTTTGCCTTTAAAAGCTCCTTGCCATAAAACTAGCATACCACTAAAACTAAATTGAAATTATGCTTTTCAGAAAACGACTTAGACACAAGATTTTCTATTTATTTTTTGACAAGCAAGAAAACCTTATGCAATTAGTATAACCAAGATACTATGATTGTATTCATCCTAAGGACAAAGAACTGAAAATTCATTCATCCTAAGGACAAAGAACTGAAAATTCATTCATCAATTGTTTTGCTAATATAAAGAAAAACTGCCTTTCATATCTCCCAGCTTGTTATCGTTAACAACACTCTCTGATCATGTACAAAACAAGAGTTATACCCGGCGAGACTTCTATGGCGTGATGTGTCCAAGTTACATCATCATTCAGACATTCATCATAGTACGGAGCAGTGCATTAGCTAACTCGGTGCCGGCGGCTATGGCGATGGCGAGTGGCGGAGGACTTGCTTGGGCGTGTACCGGGCGGCAAGCAGCAGGTAGAGCAGCAGGTTACCGGCGCTGATGACGGCCCACAGCCAGAAGTAGTAATCCAGGTGCCCCTCGTTGAGGTCGCGCGCCAGCCACCCGGGCCTCAGCGCCGCCACCGCCGTCACCACCACCGAGTTGACGTAGAATCCCAGCGACAGCGCGAGGAAGGAGAAGGCGGAGCAGATGCTGCGCATCGACGCCGGCGCCTCCCCGTAGAAGAACTCCAGCTGCGCGATCCCGCAGAACACGTCCGACCCGGCCACCAGCACGAACTGCGGCACCTGCCACGCGATGCCCATCTTCCTGCCCGCGCCGGCCACGCGCAGCCGCCGGCTCTCCACCAGCGCCGCCGTCGCCATGGCCAGAACCACCAGGACCCTCCCCACGCCCATCCGCTGCAGCTGGGACAGCCCGGCGCTCCCGGCTCGGCCCCACCTCCGGGCGAGCGGCATGATGACGGCGTCGTGTAGAAGCACCCACAGCAGCATGAACACCACCTCGATCGACACCATCGACGCCACCGGCACCTTCACCTTCCCGAGCAGCTTGTTGTCCATGGTCATCCCCTGCTGGATGAAGGTGGTGGTCATCTGCCCCAGGGACGCCGCGTAGAGCACGCACGTCACCCAGATGGGCACCATGCGCGCCAGGATCTTCACGGCCTCCACCTCGCTCACCGTGCACAGATTCCACGGGCCATCGCGGCCGTCGCCGCCCTTCGCCGCGGCCTTGTCCAGACACCTGAGCCCTTTGGTGTGCACCAGCTTCTGCAGGTCGTCGTCTTCCGCCACCTCGTGCAGGCCAAGGTCACCTTGACCCGCAGCTGCAGGCAGCCTGGTCTTCCTCTTCTTCACGGACGCCACCACCACCCTGAGGATGTCCCTGAGCGGGCTACCGGCGGGGAGCTGCACCCTGTACCAGGGCGTGCCGGCCAGGAAGCCCGCGGCCGCCAGGAGCAGGCAGAGCGCGGAGACGCCGAAGCCGAGCGCCCAGGACACGTTCTGCTGCAGCCACGACACGAGCGTCCCGGCAACGAAGATGCCGAGGTTGATGGCGCCGAAGAACCAGGTGAAGAAGGACTGCTTCCTCCGACTCTCCTCCGGGCTGCTGTCGTCGTACTGCTCCGCCCCGAACGGGAGGAGCGCCGACTTGACGCCCCCCGTGCCGATGGAGGTCAGGTACAGAGCCGCGAAGAAGACGGAGAACTGGGTCCGTGAGGCCGGCGGACACGAGAGCCCCTGGCACGACGACGGCCGGAAGGGCGAGATCGCCGCGGACAGGGTGAGCAGCACGAGGCCCTGCATCCATCGATTGACATTTCATTTCCTCGTCACTTTTGCCTGACGGAATCACAAGTGAAGCGATGAAGATAAGAGGAATAGGATACTGACGGCGAGGTAGAAGAGGAGCGAGACGACGATGGTGTTGTACTTGCCCCAGCAGCTGTCGGCGAGGAAGGCGCCGAGGACGGGGACGATGAAGGTGGTCCCGTTCCAGGTGTCGACGTGGGCGGCGTTGAAGGCGGTGGTGCCATGGAGCACGGTGCCCAGGTAGACGACCAGGTTCAGCGCAACGCCGGAGAAGGCGATGCTCTCCAGCAACTCGAAGCCTGCACAGCACAGCACAGTCAGTCGTCCAGCCACATGAATCTGTAAAGATGAACCAATGGAAATCGCCGTCGTCGTCGTCGGTCAATTACCCATAACAATGGCAGGCCCTGTCCAGGTGAAGGGGCGCGGTTTCCTCGCCACCGCCGTCATCTTCGCAGCCGCGGCCGGCGACGACGAGGAGGAGGACGACGACGACGCGTGGCCGGACTCGAACGCGGCCATCTCCTTGCCATTACCAGCAGAGGACGCCATCTGCAGGCCGCATCCAGATTCAGCGAGTAATGATCGACCGGGAGCAAAAATGGAAGGTTCTAATGACTGACAGGCAGACAGGGCAGCGGAATGAAATGAAACAGTAATATCAACGTCGCGAGACCGGAATGGACGCAAATCTCCCGGAATTGATGAGCTCGGCGGATTTGGTCGAGCGCGGTGAAAGTCAAACTACAGGACAAGGGCAGAGCGTCATCCCGCCCCTCGGCCCCGGTCAGCAACCGGACAAGTACGGGCGGAGAGGATAAACGAGCTCGATCGAGTGGCCTCCCCCTCCCTCCTTGAACCAAACCCGCAGGCAGCGACAGCACTGCACTGAAAACCCAAAGGATGTGCGGCGTACCTCGTCCGTCAGAGGCGGCCGTGTGCGTGCGGGCGGTGCGGGAGCGGGACCGTGAGCCTTGGCGCCATTCATGGTTGTTAGTGCAAAAGGTGGAGGGATAGGCGGCGGGTCATGTCACCTTCCCTTACAACCAAAGACACCAAGACACCGGAGCAGCCCGGATTCGCCACGGAAGCCCCCGTTTCAAGTAGCTACGGCCTACCCAACTGTCCTTCAATGCCGCTCTCGCGATTGCTGATGTGCATGGGACGTGGGCGGCGACAGTGATGTAGCACAAGATCGCTCTAGCTGCTGCTTCTCATTTTTCTTTGGCTTCAGAGCTAAGCTCAGAGTAGACCAGGCACGCGCATTTGATAATGCATCCAGTTGTCACTAACATACTACCGCACTACTGACATTGCTGCTACAAGATAACAGCGAGGAGAGGACTGGAAGGCATCCAGATTCAGACGAGCACCGCTTGCTGTTAGTTTATGACTTGCCTCTACTTCTCGTCAACTCTTCATCGGCCACTAGGCAGGCAGTTGCGACTTGCGACCGCTTAATTAGACCGCGGGATTAGCTCGATGCATGAGCTAAAATAAGCAGCCAATGACCCAACCTTGCGTCTGTCCGCGTCCACGGTACTGGTACTAGACTATTGCCGATCCAGCTCAACTTGCAACTTGCCTGGCTACTTGGGTTTCCTGGAAATGCTGGCGACGGGCAACCTCGCCATGTGACACTCATCAATCCCAACCAATTCCTCAACTACTGGTCCAGGCACATTGATTCAAGTGTGATCTGCATATGTGTTGCTGGTCAACAAGAACCGCTCGAGACATGTATTGCAGGTTGCACCAAAAGTGCAGAAATATGGTCCAGTTCCAGCACCAACGTGAGAATCCGAAGGCGGGTGGGCTCCTGGGCGGGTTCGACGGCCTGAATTCCTGCCACTAAGCCAACGTTCAGTCCTCACATTTCTTACACCTCACCCAATAAAAATGATAAAGAAGGTATGCAGCTGCAAACAGAGCTACTCCCTCCGTCCCATAATGTAAGAACTTACATTATGGGACGGAGGGAGTAGCTTTGTTTCATTTGTGTTCCAAAGGCACTTTTTATTCAGACGAACACAAGTACAGGAACTTCGGCGGTATTTAATTACATCAAAGTGGTGTTGCAGACAGTACATACACAACAAAGAGGATAGAAAATGTACTCCTCTGACCGACAGCAAACCGTGTTCACCGGAGCTCGACTTTCTTCACCGTATAATTCTTGGCGAATGCCGTGTACACAAGAAAGTTCACCGCGCCGATCCCCGTCCACAGCCAGAAGTAGTAGTCGAGATGCCCGTCGTTCAAGTCGGCGGGAAGCCAGCCCTGCCCGCCCCCGCTCTTCGACAGAGCAGCGATGGCCGAGATGATCATCGAGTTCAGGTAGTAACCAAGCGACATTGCAAGGAACGAGAATGCCGAGCACAGGCTCCGCATCGACATGGGGGCCTCCGAGTAGAAGAACTCGAGCTGAGCTATGCCGCAGAACACGTCGGAGCAGGCGATGAGCATGAACTGGGGGAGCTGCCATGCTATGCTCAGGTTGTGGCCGGCCCCGACGCTGCGCAGCCTCCACATTTCAACCAGCGCGGCCGCGGCCAGCGCCGGCACCGCTAGGAACCGGCCGACGCCCATCCGCTGCAGCTGCGTGAGCCCAGCGACGTTTCCGGTGTATCGTCTGGCCATTGGGATCACAATGCTGTCCTGGATCACGACAAAGATCATCATGAAGACCACGGAGGCAGAGTTCATGGAAGCGGGAGGGACGGAGAAGGATCCAGTCTTTGTGTTCATTTTGTTCCCCTGTTGGATGAAGGTGGTGGCTGTTTGGCACATGGAAGCTGCGTAGAACACGCTGGTGAACCATATTGGAAGCATCCGAACAAGGATCTTCACTTCCTCCACCTGAGTTACAGAGCATAGCATCCATGGACGCCCAGAAAGGCTCTCCTTTATCTCTTGGTCCCCTAAGACTACAGCAGCCTTATCTAAGCACCTGAAAGAATTCAAATGTCAAAGTGCAGAATACATATTCGACTAAAAGGTAACAAAATGACTCAAATTGCAAAACACAATCTTCACCACGAGTCCATGATTATATCTAAAGCGTTACAGAAACTAAGTTGTGGTTTTAGGCTGTATTACACATGCAAAAAATCTAATGTTTTTTTTGTGTGTGGAAAGGAGGGTAATACCCGGCCTCTGCATCATTGCAATGCACACAGCCACACAAAATTCTAATGTTTGATCATAACATAACATGACTCACATCCACAATATTGCGAGAGACATTTAATTCTATCTGGTAGATGAGATGGGGCTGATTAGGACTGATATATTTCATGCCAAATTGTTCTGACTAATTACAATCGGGGGTTGTGGTTGATGAAGAGTACGATATAAGGGAAAATTGAGCTTCATTTCTCGATTCACATGAACAAATCAAGGCTACATGACAATGTAACCTTTTGATACAAAGATCTTTACTAATATCTCTAACAACATCATTCATTATAAGAAAATGAACATAAAAGCCACTAGTAATTTCATAAATACTTGTTGACCCTGTTTTCGTAAAATAATGTTAAGGGAGATATTACACCTTCCAGATGTTTATTTGCAGCTAGTGGGGAATTCTAGAAAACATGTGAGGTAAGTTTCTTTTGTTAAAACTGACAAATTAAACTAACTTGTCCAGCTATGCTAGCAGCCTTGGATTCCATCATGTGATAGACATACCTGAATCCTTCAGTATGTGCCAATTTGTTTGGTGCTTCATTGGTTAAGTCAGCATCATTCCCATCAAACAATATTGAGCTATCAGCAGGAACCTCCACTTTCCTCTTTTTAAATGATGCAACAAACACCGCTACAAGACTTTTCAGTGGGCTTCCGGTAGGAAGTTGAACCCTGTAGATTGGTGTTCCTGCCAAGAAGGCAACTGTGGCGATAATGAGGCATATCGATGAGATGCCGAATCCAAGAGACCAAGCAACATTTTGCTGTATCCATACAACAACCGTCCCCGAGATGAAGACGCCAAGGTTAATGGCAATGAAGAACCAGCTAAAGAAAGCCTGCTTCTTTTTACTCTGCTCAAGGTTTGAATCATCATACTGATCAGCTCCAAGGGGGAGCAAAGCTGATTTAACCCCTCCAGTCCCAACCGAGACAAGGTATAGTGCAGTAAAGAAGACAAAATTCTGAAACCCTGTGGCAGGAGGGCATGAAGTTCCTTCACATGCGGCGGGTTGTAAAGATGGAATGATCGCCGAAGCAGTAATGATGAGCAACCCCTAGTTGTTGACAGACAAATTGAGAAGCTAAGAAATCACACATGATGACTGCAACAAAATGGGCATAAAAGAGAGCAAGTTGTGAAGTTATAGGATGCATGTTCTTACAGTAAGATAGAATATTATCGAGATGGCGACGGTCTTGTACTTCCCCCAGTATGTATCAGCAAGAAATGCTCCGAGGACGGGCGTGAGGAATGTGGTGCCGTTCCATGTATCGACATTTGCAGCATTTGAAGCAGTAGTTCCATGAAGGACCTTCCCAAGATACACTACCAAGTTGAGGGCAATACCAGCGTAGGCAATGCTCTCCAAGAACTCAAACGCTGCAGTGAAAAGGGGTGTTAATTTTTTTTGTTGCGACATAAGAAAATGTTCATCACATAGTAGGTTTGTTTGCATCCATGAGACTGGTAGGAAGTAGTATGAGGAGCTGACCCAAGATAATAGCAGGAGCCTTCCAGTTGAAGGGTTTGCCGTTGTGATTTGCTGACGAGACCTGTATCTGTATGCATGGGGAAACAGATGAACCAAGTTAAAGGTGACCAGACTGTGGGCTTGAAATGAGGAAAAAAAATGTGGACTTGAAATGAGGAAAAGAAAATGGTGGACCAATTTAGGGAGCTGGGCTGAGCGTCAGTGCAGAGGAGTGGCAAGCAGGAGGGCGAATCTAAGGTGGAATTTGGATGTAATGTAAGTGAGCCGAGATCGGAAAGTGCGCGCTTGCTTGCTGCCACAAGCAAGCGAGCGAGCGACGGGGAGATCTAACAGGATGAGCGTCGTGTGCATACAATGAGAGTAGTAGTAGTAGTAAAATTGAGCAACACCAACCCTATCTGACAAACCCGGTGCTGAATCTGGATGCCGTGGCGTGGCCATGAATCCGAGGAGTCTGATCTCAATCTCTCGCTGCTTGCGACGCGAGAGATGCCGGTGGTAGTGGTAGTAGTAGAAGAAGATTTGTGATGTAGTGTAGAGCCGCCGAGCCGGAGCAGAGAAATAAATGGGTGGCGGGTAGGCAGGCGTTTTTGGGGAGTGGGCTTTTCCGGTGGGGAGGGCGGGTTACCTGGTTGGGGCTGTGCTGGTGGGAGAGGAGGGGCGCCTCTCCGGCCTCCGCGTCCATGGCGATGGCGTGCCGGCCGTGGCCGTGGGTGCCGACGGAGGCTGGCCGGAGCGGGGCTCCCTCCCCCTTCTCGCCTTCCCCCGGGTCCGCTTCCTCCCGTTCCAGCCTCGTCGTCCTTGGCACGGAGTAGCCGCCAGTACCAACGACTTTTATTTCTTCTATCTACTCTCCCGCTCCTGCCTCAACTACTACTACTACTGTTATCAGGGCACGTGTGTGTTCCCATCCCGCTCGCTCTCATCGAACCGTGGCTTCATTATTTGCGTGCGTCGTGTTTAGCGCGAGTTGCGTATTTCAATTGTCTCCGTCGCTTTCTATTCATGTCCAGCCAACTCCATTCATTTCCTTGCGCCCTCGAGCTCGAGCATACTACTGCTGTAGACAGTGAGACCGGATCTTCCCTGACTGATTCCCTCCCGTGGCAGTAGCAGGGACCGGCGACTTTATCCCACTCGTGTTGAGCATGTCCTTTATTTATTTTTCCCTGAGAAAAAATAAATAAAGTATCAGGTGTTCGTCCCTGCCCTGTCCAGTTCCTCGAATCTTGTTTTCCATTTTGGTTTCTTTGATTGATGTGTGTGCGTGGGGCATGACTTCGGTGGTGTTTGGTTCTCTAGTCCTAGGACTTTTTCTAGTCCCTAGGACTTTTTGAAAAAGACTTTCAAGAAGGTGCTTTCAAGGATTTTTAGCAAAAAGTTCCAAAAAAATCCTACCCTGTTTGGTTTGCTAAGGACTTTTTCTAGTCCCAATATAAAAAAATCCCTAAAACCAAACACCTCCTTAATTCGATGTCTTGCAGGCTGTCCATCTATCCACATCCAACTGCGTCATTCACTTCTTTTTCTAAATAAACTTCAGTCTTAAGCTCATCTCCGCAAATCAGACCAAACCAGATGATGTTATTTTTTGAGGAAGTCCATCATAGCTAGCTTTCCTGATATGAGGTCAACTCCAGCGCGCGACCCCATCCTGTCTGGATGCGTTCGTTTGGGGCAAAACGGACAAACCAAACGGCCCAGCGCGCAGGCGCAAACGGACTTTTGTCCGTTTTCTGTCCGCTTTCGACCCATCCCGGCCCAACTTTGCATCGCTTTTGGGGTGAAACGGACAGCGCGCCGACGGGCGGGACGCGCGCGCGTGTCCTCCCTGGCCCGCCCGTCGGTGGCACAAAGCAAAAAAACCCGCGCCCCATTTGGCGTTACCCCCCCCCCCCCCCAAAACCCTCCCACGTCCCACCCCCACCCTCCCCTGTCCATGGCCGACAGCACGCCGAATTCCGACGGCCTGGCCGTCGACCTGGCCACAAAGGTGAAGAAGAAGGCGGCCAAGGGTCCAAGGAAGCCGCGGTCGGAATGCACGCCGGAGGAGCACGCCAAGATGGACGCGGAATCGGCGAAGAGGAGGAACCGGAGGGCGGCCGTCAAGGCCAAGATCGCCGCGGCCAAGTTTGCCGCCGAGCGCGATGCGGTGGAGGCCGCGCGGCGCAAGGCCGAGGTCGACGAGAAGGAGGCCATCGTCAACAAAGCGCACGCCCTCCTAATGCTTGGCCTTTGCCCTCCGGCGGGTTTCTCTGGTGCGGCCGCCGGCCCGGCGAGCACAGGCTCGTCAGTCACCAGGCCTCAGCACCTGCTCGTCGCCGATGTCGCGGACCACACCTATGTCACCCGGCTTTCCCCCGCAAAGGCACGATGGCCACACCCGTTTTTCGAGCTCGCCGGACGTTGGCGTGATCGCGCCGTCCACCCCACGCCCCTCAGCTGTCATCGACCTCAACGTCACGCCAGGGTCCAGCAGCGGTGGCCGACCGTCCGTCGAGATGCAAACAAGCAAGAACAGCCACCGTTTACGGGCACCGTGTCGTCGCCCCGCGTCCTGTTCGACGAAATGGCAACACCAATGCCAACGGTCGACGACCCCTTCTACAACCAGTTCATGGAGCAAGTGATCTACGAGGGTGGGCATGGCGTTGCCTACGGTCCCGACGAGACCCAAAGTCAGGATGGTCGCGCCTAGTACGTTGCGGATGAAGAGGCCCACGACCATGCGGACTACGACCATGGTGACTCGTGGCATGAAGACGATGACATCTATTGCTTAGGTGATGGTGATGAAGAAGATGGCATTGATATTGATATTTCGGGCGAGCCATTGTTCATCGACGAGCTCACCCAAAGAGCGGAAGCACAAAAGAGGAAGAAGAGCATTCGCACGGGTTCATATTCACAAGACGAGGAGAAGTTGATTTGCCAATGTTGGATGGAGATTAGCCAAGATCCGGGGACCAGCGTGCAACAAAAGGGCCTTGTTTTTTGGACAAGAGTCCACAAAACATTCCATGAAAGAAAGATGTTTGAGCCATACTGTCAGTGTCAAAACCGATGGATCTCGGGTAGAGGGGCCCAAGTTGTATGTCTGAGGACCGAAGGTAACTATGAACAAAGGACGCAGTGTTTACCCAGGTTCGGGCCCTCTTGATGGAGGTAAAACCCTACTCCTGCTTGATTATATTCGAGGGTATAGGGGTTACAAGAGTTGATCTACCACGAGATCGAGTTGGCTAACCCTAGATTGGCTAGCCTAGCAATGTTGTGATCCTGCCTCCGATCCACCCTCCGGTTTATATAGACACCGGAGGGGCTTAGGGTTGTACAAAGTCGGTTTTACAGAAAGGAATAATATATCCGCATACCTATACTTGCATCCACGCATACGGGAGTCCCCACCGGACACGAGAGGTAATCTTCTGTCTTGTATCTCGACGGCCCATTAGTCCGGCCCACATCCAATAGACTGGACGCCTGAGGACCCCCTAGTCCAGGACTCCCACAGTAGCCCCTGAACCAGTCTTCAATGATGATATATTTGGCGTTCAGATTGTCTTCGACATTGCAAGGTGGGTTCCTTGAAGAATACACATCGGCTTTCCTCTGTAAAAGAATTGTATCCGGCTTTTCATAATGAACACAACCCTTAGCCGCGAAGGCAGGATATATAAAAAATGAGAACAGTGTCTTTTACTGACAACTTTTTTGGCGAAGTCTCAGACTTGACCCTTCAATATTTTGAACCGTTTTCCCACCCCGCGATCCGTGTTTCGAGGCCAGGCACGTCCTGTCAAAAAAGAGATCGTGCCCACTTAATACAGGATTGCTCATCAATAATGTTTGGGTAATCCAATCGTTTACGGCGCACACTTTCATTGGGAATAGGCGGGATTCAAGGCACAAGAAGGGGGCGGTTGGCATTTTTACTGCCTATAAGAGGGCAATGGATCTTTACTTTCTCCCCCACGCCTTCACATCTCCTTGGCCTTCCAATCTCCCAAGCTCTCTGCGTCCACAAAGTTTCCATCTTTCTCACCACCACCGCCACCTCCTCCGACCATGGTCGGATCTGGTTCCAAAGGCAAGTGGGAGGCCTCCTCCATCACGGAGAAGGAGATAAAAAATCTCCGGGGTGCGGGGTAGCTCGCTGCCAACATCGCACAAAGGCTTCCCCCCGAAGGTCAAGTCATTCCCACTCCAAAGCCCGGCGAACGAGTCGTCTTCCTTTCCCACTTCCTTAGATGGTTAGGTTTTCCACTCCACCCATTCGTCTGTGGACTCATGTACTACTACGGGCTAGATTTCCACGATCTAGCCCCAAACTCTTTCCTCCACATCTCGGCGTTCATCGTCATGTGTGATGCTCTCCTCCGCGTCCTCCCACACTTCGGCCTATGGCTCAAGGTCTTCAACGTGAAGCCGAAGATGGTCAACGGGCAGCACGCGGACTGCGGCGGAGCTATGATTAGCAAGTTGCCGAACACCACATGGCCCAAGGGGGCCTTCGTGGAGACCATGAAGATCTGGCAACAGGAGTGGTTCTATATCACTGAGCCACGTCGCACTAAGTGGGCGGCGATTCCGGAGTTCAGAAGGTAACTATGAATAGTATGTGTGTGTGTGAGTGTGTGTGTGTGTGTGAGGCGAAGCCCATGTATAGACAGTAGCCCCTGAGACTCTGCCCGGATTAGAACAATCCGAACGAAGGATCACAAACAAGTATATAATGCATTGTATATGTTATTTGATAGGCTTCTATGCTGGTGGCTACTGCTCAGGCCGCAGAGATTGCCGAGCTCAATCGGAAGTTTCAGCTATCCGATGAGGAACTCGGCCGCATCAAGAAGCGGTTCAACGAAACCCAAGGTCTGCAGCATTACAGCATACCCAGAAATTATATGCGTGTTAGTCGTTTTAAACTGAGTAAAAATGTTATAAATATACTCGCAGTTGGCGCAGCCGAGGTCGAGTCCCTCAAGAGCGCCCTCACCGAAGACAAGAAGGAGGCGGAGGCAAGCAAGGCGGCCGCGGACAAAGCGGCCAAGGATTTGGAGGTAGAGAAAGCCACCTGCCGCAGACATGAGGAGTGGGTGGGGGAGGTCGAACATGAGCTCAAGGACGCCATCGCCAAGTGCGAGTCCTTGGAGCGAAAGAGTTCGGAACATGCCTCCGAGCTCACCAAAGCTCTGGAGAGTATGAAGGAAGCCCGGGTTGATGCCCAGGGCGCTCGCCAGGAGATCCAAGAGGTGAGGCAGATTGCGGCTGGTAAGTCCTTCATCATGTAGAGTAGATTTACTAGCAAGAGATATATTTTACTGACCCGAGTTTGGAGTTCTCCAGGCGCTGATACGTCTCCAACATATCTACTTTTCCAAACACTTTTTCCCTTGTTTTGGACTCTAACTTGCATGATTCGAATGGAACTAACCCGGACTGACGCTGTTTTCAGCAGAATTGCCATGGTGTTATTTTTATGCAGAAATAAAAGTTCTCAGAATGACCTGAAACTCCACAGAGTCATGTTTTGGAATTAATAAAAAATGTTGGTGAAAGAATCAACAGAAGGGTGCGCACACCCTGTCCACGAGGGTGCAGGCCACGCCCCATGCCTCATGGGTCCCCTAGACCTCCACCGACCTCAACTCCAACTCTATATATTCATGTTCGGGGAGAAAAAAAATCAAAGAGAAGGATTCATCACGTTTTACGATACGGAGCCGCCGCCAAGCCCTGTTCTTCCTCAGGAGGGCTGATCTGAAGTCCGTTCGGGGCTCCAGAGAGGGGAATCCGTCGCCATCGTCATCATCAACCATCCTCCATCACCAATTTCAGGATGCTCACTATCGTGCGTGAGTAATCCCTGAAGGAAAATGCCCTAGAGGCAATAATAAATTTATTATTTATTTCCTTAATTCATGATAAATATTTATTATTCATGCTAGAATTGTATTAACCGGAAACTTAGTACATGTGTGAATACATAGACAAAACATATAGTTCCTAGTATGCCTCTACTTGACTAGCTTGTTAATCAAAGATGGTTATGTTTCCTAACCATTGACATGTGTTGTCATTTGATTAACGAGATCGCATCATTAGGAGAATGATGTGATGGA
The DNA here is from genome assembly GCA_963921465.1 of Triticum timopheevii. NCBI lineage: Eukaryota > Viridiplantae > Streptophyta > Magnoliopsida > Poales > Poaceae > Triticum > Triticum timopheevii. Next base: position 243,735,886 of record OY997262.1, on the reverse strand, counting down.
TATGACCCATCTGTTAGCTTAGCATTATGATCATGTCAGTTTCATTGCTATTGCTTTCTTCATGACTTATACAAGTTCCTCAGACTATGAGATTATGCAACTCCCGAATACCGGAGGAACACTTTGTGTGCTATCAAACGTCACAACGTAAATGGGTGATTATAAAGGTGCTCTACAGGTGTTTCCGAAGGTGTTTGTTGGTTTGGCATAGATCGAGATTAGGATTTGTCACTCCGTGTTTTGGAGAGGTATCTCTAGGCCCTCTCGGTAATACTCATCACTATAAGCCTTGCAAGCATTGTGACTAATGAGTTAGTTGAGGGATGAAGTATTACGGAACGAGTAAAGAGACTTTCCAGTAACGAGAGTGAACTAGGTATTGAGATACCGACGATCGAATCTCGGGCAAGTAACATACCGATGACAAAGGGAACAACGTATGTTTTTATGTGATTTGACCGATAAAGATCTTCGTAGAATATGTAGGAACCAATATGAGCATTCAGGTTTCGCTATTGGTTATTGAACGGAGGTGTGTCTCGGTCACCTCTACATAGTTCTCGAACCCGTAGGGTCCGCACGCTTAATGTTCGATGACGATTGGTATTATGAGTTTATGTGATATGATGTACCGAAGATTGTTCGGAGTCCTGGGTGTGATCACGGACATGACGAGGAGTCTCAAAATGGTCGAGACATAAAGATTGATATATTAGACGACTATATTCGGACACTGGAAGTGTTCCGGAGAAGTTTCGGATAAAATCGGAGTGTTGGAGGGTTACCGGAACCCCCCAGGGAACTAATGGGCCTCGATGGGCCCTAGTGAAGAGAGAGAGAGGGGCCGGCCAGGGCAGGCCGCGCGACCCTCCCCTTGAGTCCGAATAGGACAAGGAAGGGGGGGCGCCCCCTTGCCTTCCCCCTCTCCCTCTCCTTCCTTCCCCCTCTCTTTCTTTAGGTGGAAACCTACTAGGACTTGGAGTCCTAGTAGGATTCGCCTATTGGGGGCACACCCTTGGAGGGCCGGCCAGCCTCCCCCTTGCACCTTTATATACGGGGGCAGGGGGCGCCCTAGAACACACAAGTTGACAATTGTTTTAGCCGTGTGCGGTGCCCCCCTTCACAGTTACACACCTTGGTCATATCGTTGTAGTGCTTAGGCGAAGCCCTGCGGCGGCAAATTCATCATCACCGTCACCATGCCATCATGCTGACGAAACTCTCCCTCGACCTTAGCTGGATCTAGAGTTCGTGGGACGTCACCGAGCTGAACGTGTGCAGACCACGGAGGTGCCGTATCTTCGGTGCTAGGATCGGTCGGATCATGAAGACGTACGACTACATCAACCGCGTTGTCATAATGCTTCCGCTTTCGGTCTATGAGGGTACATAGACAACACTCTCCCCTCTTGTTGCTATGCATCAGCTAGAGATATATCTTGCGTGATCGTAGGATTTTTTTTGAAATTACTGCGTTCTCTAACAGTGGTATCAGAGCCAGGTCCATGCGTAGATGTTAGATGCACGAGTAGAACACAAAGAGTTGTGGGCGATAATAGTCATACTGCTTACCAGCATGTCATACTTTGATTCAGTGGTATTTTTGGATGAAGCGGCTCAGACCGACATTACGCGTACGCTTACGCGAGACTGGTTCTACCTACGTGCTTTGGACATAGGTGGTTGGTGAGTGTCTGTTTCTCCAACTTTAGTTGAATCGAGTGTGGCTACGCCCGGTCCTTGTTGAAGGTTAAAACAACACACTTGACGAAAAATTGTTGTGGTTTTGATGCGTAGGTAAGAACGGTTCTTGCCAGAAGCCCGTAGCAGCCACGTAAAATTTGCAACAACAAAGTAGAGGACGTCTAACTTGTTTTTGCAGGGCTTGCTGTGATGTGATATGGTCAAGGCATGATGTGATATAAATTGTTGTATGAGATGATCATGTTTTGTAACAAAGTTATCGGCAACTAGCAGGAGCCATATGGTTGTCGCTTTATTGTATGCAATGCAATCGCCATGTAATTGTTTTACTTTATCACTAAGCAGTAGTGATAGTCGTAATAATTGGCGAGACGACAACGATGCTACGATGGAGATCAAGGTGTCGCCACTACAAAAAAAAGACACATCCGTGACATTTTGGGCCGAACGGAAATTTTTTCTGTCATACATATGACACTTCTATGACGATAATTGTGAAAAAACCCGGTATCATCATAGATGTGGTGGGCTCCTACTTCTATGACAAAAAATCATGACAGGAAATGGGCTTTTCGTCCTAGGCGGGCCAGAGACGCAGCTGCATGACATTCTTTGGGCCGTCCATGACAGAAAAAACCATGGTAAAAGCGAGGGCGAGGAAAATTTTGGGGAGTTCCCGGTTACGGTGGGAGGTCGGGGGCCGAGCGATGCGCGTTTCTCTCGTACACGTACGCGCGTGTGTGCGAGGCGTTGGCTCTAACTGAACCCGAGCGAGGCGTTGGGCTCTAACTGAACCCGAGCGATTGCACTGCAGGCTATGCATTACTGAACCCGAGCAATCGATCGATGGCTGTTAACCGAACCCGGTCGAGCGATTCCTTCACTACTGCTGTGAACTGAAGCAGATCGATGCTGCCTCTCTGGATGAACAGTGAGCGTTGCGGGGGAGGGGGGTTGGATGAACAGTGAGCGGTGGTGTTGCCTCTTGATGAACATGACCCCGTGGTGTGGAGGGATGGATGAACAGGACGACCCCGTAGAGGGCTGGATGAACAGTAGATGGTGGAGGGGTGCCCGTGGAGGGGTGGTTGAATAGTAGCCGGTGGAGTAGCGCGCGGTGGAGGCTGGATGAACAGGAGCCCGTGGAGGCTAGAGGGGGTCGACGGTAGCCCATGGAGGCTGGAGGAGGTCGACGGTGGAGATGAACAGTATCTCGTGGAGTCCCTTTTTGCGGTACGCCACACCCCTCCCGATGAACAGGACGCCCGTTTCGACCGTAGCGCTCCAACACAAGTCCGTTTCGTCCATTTTACGGTACTCCACACCCCTCCCGATCAACAGGACCCCCGTTTCGACCGTAGCGCTCCAACACAGGTCTGTTTAATCCGTTTTGCGGTACACCACACCCCTCCCGATCAACAGGACCCCCATTTCGACCGTAGGAGGTTTGTTTCCTCCGTTTTGCGGTACGCCGGACCCCTCCCGATGAATAGGATCCCATTTCAAACGTGGCCGGTCGAACACAAGGCCATTTCCTCCGTTGTGCGGTACGCCAGGCCTCGTTTCCATCGCCTGTTCCGTCCAAGCCCTCCCGATGAACACGACGATGCATTCCGTTCTGACCCAGCCGGTTGGCTCCCCATGAACACGACGACGACGCTGTTTCTCCGTTTCAACCCAGCCATGTACACGAGCCCTGGCCATACGTATGCGTGAGTAGGCGTTCGAGACCCCGCCCGTATGTACACATACATGGCCGTATTTTCTTTCTTGCACACTGGCCGATGTACGTACGTATACATGCTACGTGCGCGCCTCTACTACGACATGTACGCGCCTCTACTACGACACATGCGCGCCTCTACATCGACCAGTATATATGTACATACACGTTCGCGACCAGAATGACAACGCTACGTACGCTTCGACCAGGTGGGTCCCGACTGTCAGGCACTTCCTTGCGTGCGAAGATGTAGCTGGTGGGTCCCAGCAGTCAGGGGGGCGAATCATTTTTTTGCCCGGACGCACTTCCTTGCGTGCGAAGATGTAGCTGGTGGGTCCCAGCAGTTAGGGGGGCAAATCATTTTTTCGCGAACGCACTTCCTTGCGTGCAAAGATGTAGCTGGTGGGTCCAGCAGTTAGGGGGGCACTTCCTTGCGTGCGAAGATGTAGCTGGTGGGTCCCTGCAGTCAGGGGGGCGAGTCGTTTTTTTTCAGACACACTTCCTTGTGTGCGAAGATGTAGCTGGTGGGTCCCAACAGTCAGGGGGCAAAATCGTTTTTTGCCTAGATGCACTTCCTTGTGTGCGAAGGTGTAGCTGGTGGGTCCCAGCATTCAGGGGGGCAAATCATTTTTTTTGCCCGGACGCACTTCCTTGCGTGCGAAGATGTAGCTGGTAGGTCGCAGCAGTCAGGGGGAAACATTTTTTTTGCGAAATACAGTGGCCCGTCCAATGGGTCCCAACTGTCGGGTGGAGGAATCATTATTTTCCGCGTAATAAGGAGGCACTTCCTTGCTGAGGCCGTGGACCCAGCTGTCAGCCTCTCCACGTACAGTCCACGTCCGATGGAAGTCGTTCCTTGACCATGTTGACCATGCCGCACCGAGAGCACCATGGCAGTGGACGACGGCGAGGCCTAGGAAGGGGATGACGCGGAGCCGGGGAAGACGCGGCAGTGGAAGCCCGCACGGAGAGGAGTACTGCTACATCTTGAGCTTGCGTTGGTTTTCCTCGAAGAGGAGAGGGTGATGCAGCAAAGTGTAGCGTAAGTATTTCCCTCAGTTTAGAGAACCAAGGTATCAATCCAGTAGGAGGCTCCTCAAAAGTCCCACGCACCTACACAAGCAAACTGAGAAAACGCAACCAACACAATAAAGGGGTTGTCAATCCCTTCACGGCCACTTGCGAAAGTGAGATCTAATAAAGATAATATGATAAGATAAATATATTTTTGGTATTTTATAATATAGATGCAAAAAGTAAAGATGCAAATAAAGGTAGATGGAAAGCAAATATGATAAGAGATAGACCCGGGGGCCATAGGTTTCACTAGAGGCTTCTCTCAAGATAGCATAAGTATTACGGTGGGTGAACAAATTACTGTCGAGCAATTGATAGAAAAGCGCATAGTTATGAGATTATCTAGGCATGATCATGTATATAGGCATCACGTCCATAACAAGTAGACCGACTCCTGCCTGCATCTACTACTATTACTCCACACATCGACCGACTCCTGCCTGCATCTAGAGTATTAAGTTCATAAGAACAGAGTAACGCATTAAGCAAGATGACATGATGTAGAGGGATAAACACATACAATATGATATAAACCCCATCTTGTTATCCTCGATGGCAACAATACAATACGTGTCTTGCAACCCTTTCTGTCACTGGGTAAGAACACCGCAAGATTGAACCCAAAGCTAAGCACTTCTCCCATGGCAAGAAAGACCAATCTAGTAGGCCAAACCAAACTGATAATTCAAAGAGACTTGCAAAGATAACTCAATCATACATAAAAGAATTCAGAGAAGATTCAAATATTATTCATAGATAAACTTGATCATAAACCCACAATTCATTGGATCTCGACAAACACACCGCAAAAAGAGATTACATCGAATAGATCTCCACAAGAGAGGGGGAGAACATTGTATTGAGATCCAAAAAGAGAGAAAAAGCCATCTAGCTAATAACTATGGACCCGTAGGTCTGTGGTAAACTACTCATAACTCATCGGAGGGGCAAGGATGTTGATGTAGAGGCCCTCCGTGGTTGCTTCCCCCTCCGGCAGAGTGCCGGCAAGGTCTCCAAGATGGGATCTCGCGGATACAGAAGGTTACGGCGGTGGAAATTGTGTTTCGTGGTGCTCCTGGATGTTTTCGGGGTTCGTAGGTATATATAGGAGGAAGAAGTACGTTGGTGGCCGCCCGAGGGGCCCACGAGACAGGGGGGCACCCTCCTATCTCGTGGGGCCCTCGGAGGCTTCTTGACTTGCACTCCAAGCTCTCCGGTTCAGATTTGTTCCAAAAATAACGCTCCCGAAGGTTTCATTCCGTTTGGACTCCGTTTGATATTCCTTTTCTTCGAAATACTGAAATAGGCAAAAAAAAACAGCAATATGGGCTGGGCCTCCGGTTAGTAGGTTAGTCCCAAAAATGATATATATGTGTAAAATAAAGCCCATAAACATCCAAAAGAGGTAATATAATAGAATGGAACAATAAAAAATTATAGATACGTTGGAGACGTATCAAGCATCCCCAAGCTTAATTCCTGCTCGTCCTCGAGTAGGTAAATGATAAAAAGAGAATTTTTGATGTGGAATGCTACCTAGCATAATTCATAATGTAATTTTCTTTATTGTGGCATGAATGTTCAGATCCAATTGAATGCAAAATAAAAGTTCATATTGACATAAGAAATAGTAATACTTCAAGCATATTTAATCAAAGTAATCATGTCTTCTCAAAATAGCATGGCTAAAGAAAGTTATCCCTACAAAATCATATAGTCTGGCTATGCTCTATCTTCATCACACAAAGTATTTAATCATACACGACCCCGATGACAAGCCAAGCAATTGTTTCATACTTTAATAATCTCAAACTTTTTCAACTTTCACGCAATACATGAGCGTGAGCCATGGACATAGCACTATATGTGGAATAGAAGGGTGGTTGTGGAGAAGACAAAAAGGAGAAGATAGTCTCACATCAACTAGGCGTATCAACGGGCTATGGAGATGTCCATTAATAGATATCAATGTGAATGAGTAAGGATTGCCATGCAACGGATGCACTAGAGCTATAAATATATGAAAGCTCAACAAAAGAAACTAAGTGGGGTGCATCCAACTTGCTTGCTCACGAAGACCTAGGGCACTTTTGAGGAAGCCCATCATTGGAATATACAAGCCAAGTTCTATAATGAAAAATTCCCACTAGTATATGAAAGTGACAACATATGAGACTCTCTATCATGAAGATCATGGTGCTATTTTGAAGCACAAGTGTGGAAAAAGAGATAGTAGCATTGTCCTTTCTCTCTTTTTCTCTCATTTTCTTTTTTTTTCTTTTTTTTCTTTGGCCTTTCTTTTTTTTGGCCTTTCTATTTTTTTCTATTTTTTTTCTTTTTGTAAAGTCCGAAGTCTCATCCCGACTTGTGGGGGAATCATAGTCTTCATCATCCTTTCCTCACTAGGACAATGCTCTAATAATGAAGATCATCACACTTTTATGGATTTACAACTCAAAGCTAGAACAAGATATGACTCCATATGAATGCCTCCAGCGGTGTACCGGGATATGCAATGAATCAAGAGCGACATGTATGAAAATTAGGAAAGTGGCCTTGCCACAAATACAATGTCAACTACATGATCATGCAAAAAGCAATATGACAGAAGTAATGCGTGTCATATGAACGGAACGGTGGAAAGTTGCATGGCAATATATCTCGGAATGGCTATGGAAATGCCATAATAGGTAGGTATGGTGTCTGTTTTGAGGAAGGAGTATGGTGGGTGTATGGTACCGGCGAAAGTTGCACGATACAAGAGAGGCTAGCAATGGTGGAAGGGTGAAACAGTGAGTATAATCCATGGACTCAACATTAATCAAAGGAACTCATATACTTATTGCAAAAATTTAGAAGTCATCAAAAACCAAAGTACTACGCGCATGCTCCTAGGGGGATAGATTGGTAGGAAAAGACCATCGCTCGTCCCCGACCGCCACTCATAAGGAAGACAATCAATAAATAAAATTGTGCTCCAAATTCATCACAAAGCGGTTCACCATACGTGCATGCTACGGGAATCACAAGCTTCAACACAAGCATTCTTTAAATTCATAATCACCCAACTAGCATGACTTTAATATCACTACCTCCATATCTCAAAACAATTATCAAGCATCAAATTGATCATAGCATCCAATTCACTTTCTATGCTAGTTTTTATTATACCCAACTTGGATGCTCATCATTCTAGGACCAACTTTTATGATCATAGCAAATACCATGCTGTTCTAAAAGACTCTAAAAATAATATAAGTGAAGCATGAGAGACTAGCAATTTCTTCAAAATTAAGACACCACCGTGCTCTAAAAGATATAAGTGAAGCACTAGAGCAAAAACTATCAAGCTCAAAAGATATAAGTGAAGCACATAGAGTATTCTAGCAAATTTTAATCAAATAGGCTTCTCCAAAAAGGTTTGTACAGCAAGGATGATTGTGGTAAACTAAAAAGCAAAGACTAATATAATACACGACGCTCCAAGCAAAACACATAACATGTAGCGAATAAAAATATAGCTCCAAGTAAAGTTACCAATGAACGAAGACGAAAGAGGGGATGCCTACCCGGGGCATCCCCAAGCTTAGGCTTTTGGCTATTCTTGAATATCTTGGGGTGCCATAAGCATCCCCAAGCTTAGGTTCTTGTCACTTCTTATTCCATAGTCCATAAAAGCTTTACCCAAAACTTGAAAACTTCACAACACAAAACTCAACAGGAAATCTTATAAGCTCCGTTAGTGAAAGAAAACAAAACCACCACATAAGATACTGCCATGAACTCATTCTTTATTTAGTTTGGTGTTAAACCTACTGTATTACAACTTCTTTATGGTTCATAGACTGATTTACTAGCCATAGATGCATTGAAATAAGCAAACAACGCACGAAAAACAGAATCTGTCAAAAATAGAATAGTCTGTAGCAATCTGTAACTAACGCAAACTTATGGAACTCTAAAAATCCTACAAAAATAGGAAGTCCTAGAAAATTTGTCTATTTAACAGCAGCAAAAAGAATCAACGCAAAATCACTTTCCTGTGATTTAACAAAACTAGTAAATGCGCACGTGCAACGCACGTTAATATTTAGACAATATATTAATTGTACATTTATATTAGGTATGCTATTATTTATGTGTTAATCTCATGATTAGTGCAATATTTGGTATGATATTAATCGCATGTTAAACACGTTTAACGCTCGCCATTGGAGCCGTCTAGGTCGTTGGATTGACTTAGTTCGATGGCCGAGATCAGTTGGATCTGCCTCTTTGGGTCTTTTTATATTGGTATAGATTATATTCGTGTGCGCAAAGTTTCTGTTTTTCAGCAGAATCAAATCAACTATCATCGTAGGTTATTGAAAGTGCGTTATATCGACTAGAGGGGGGTGAATAGGCGATTTTTATGAATTCTTCACTGAGGAATTTGCTGGTGAGGAAATTCCTTAGCGAAGAACTACTTACAGCGGAATGAGTACTCAGAAGTAAACATAACAGGATACAAACATAGTCATCATGATGAAATGAAGACTAGCACAGAGTACAGAAAGCGTAAACACAGGATAACAAGATGAAGATGGACAGACTGAAGAAATTGAATTGAGGAATTTGTGAAAGTCTTCAGGGAAAGTCTTCAAGCACAGATATGGACAACATACAGCACAGTAATGAGGAAATGAAAGAGTTGAGGAAATAGAACCAGTTAGTTGGTGAAGACAATGATTTGGTAAACCAGTTCCAACTGCTGTCTCAGTTGTACGTCTGGTTGGAGCGGCTGAGTATTTAAACTTGAGGACACGCAGTCCCGGACACCCAGTCTCTGAGCCGCAACTCAGGACACCCAGTCCTCACCGTATTATCATTGAACTAAGACCACGCAGGCCTCGTCCAATCACTCGTGGTAAGTCTTCAGGTGACTTCCAAACCTTCACAGACTTGGTCACTCGGCGATCCACAATTCCTCTTGGATGCTCTAGACCTTGACGCCTAACCGTCTGGAAGAAGCACAGTCTTCAAAGGTAATAAGCGTCGGATCCACGCAGGATCAATTTCTTCAGTGATGCTCAATCACTTTGGGTTTGTGGGGGTTTGGTTTTGGATTTTCCTCACTTGATGATTTTCGCTCAAAGTCCTCGGAGGATGGGTTGCTCTCAAATGACAAGTGTCAAGTTCTCTCGGAGCAGCCAACCAACTAGTGGTTGTAGGGGGCGGCTATTTATAGCCTAGGGAGCAGCCCGACATGATAAGACATAAATGCCCTTCAATGATATGACCGTTAGGTAGATAAGATATTTTGGACAGCCGGCGCGCAGCACAGCAACGGTCGAAAATTTGACTCTCAAATTACTCAGGGCTATCATGTTCCTCACTGTGTAGGCAATTCGCACTGGCGAATTCCTAACTCCTCAGTCAGAGCAAAGTCCTCAGTGACCAGAAGAACTGCGTCTCTGTCACTAAAGAAATTGACTGAACTGTATGAGATTTCCAATGGCTTCACTCGAAGGGATTGGTAGGTGTAGGATTTTGAGTTGAGCATCACATGGAAATTTTTCCTTAGTATTTCCTCGACCCCCTTTAACAGTACGGTGTTTCCTATGACTCAAGAAAGAGAAAATGAAACTACGAAAACAAAATTCTTCACGCTCCATATTCCTCGAATGAATACCAAGTCTTCAAGGTCACACCAATTTCTTCACTTTCAAAGTCTTCAGAAAGTCTTCAGAATATCAAAGTCTTCAGTTGAAGAACTTCATTTTTAGGGGTCGACTTTCTCTGTAAATATCAAACTCCTCATAGACTTATAGACCTGTGTACACTCACAAACGCATCAGTCACTTAACCTATAAGTCTTCAATACACCAAAATCACTAAGGGGCACTAGATGCACTTACAATCTCCCCCTTTTTGGTGATTGATGACAACATAGGTTAAGTTTTCAACGGGGATAAACATATGAAGTGTAAATACTGATATTGAGGAATTTGATTGCAAGATATAGAAGAACTCCCGCTGAATGTGTGCATAGTGAGGAATTTGCTTTTGAGGCAATGCACATTTGAAGAATTGAATCATGGAGATCTCCCCCTATATCTTGTAATTCATACACGCATTTGATATATAATATGAAGAATTTGAAATGCATGATGAAATATGGTGCCTGATGAGATTCAGCATGCGTGCAATAATATTAACGAGGAATAAGCATGCAGAATAACACATCAAAAGTATCAGAGCACAGTGCATCAAAGTCAGAGCACAATGCACCGTTCAAAAGTGTCAGGGCACCATCGGATTTAAGATTACTGTTGGAAATATGCCCTAGAGGCAATAATAAAAGCATTATTATTATATTTCCTTGTTCATGATAATTGTCTTTATTCATGCTATAATTGTATTATCCGGAAATCGTAATACATGTGTGAATAACAGACACCAACATGTCCCTAGTAAGCCTCTAGTTGACTAGCTCGTTGATCAATAGATAGTCATGGTTTCCTGACTATGGACATTGGATGTCATTAATAACGAGATCACATCATTAGGAGAATGATGTGATGGACAAGACCCAATCCTAAACATAGCACAAGATTGTATAGTTCGTTTGCTAGAGTTTTCCAATGTCAAAGTATCTTTTCCTTAGACCATGAGATCGTGTAACTCCCGGATACCGTAGGAGTGCTTTGGGTATACCAAACGTCACAACGTAACTGGGTGACCATAAAGGTAGACTACGAGTATCTCCGAAAGTGTCTGTTGGGTTGACATGGATCAAGACTGGGATTTGTCACTCCGTGTGACGGAGAGGTATCACTGGGCCCACTCGGTAATGCATCATCATGATGAGCTCAAAGTGACCAAGTGTCTGGTCACGGGATCATGCATTACGGTATGAGTAAAGTGACTTGCCGGTAACGAGATTGAACGAGGTATTGGGATACCGACGATCGAATCTCGGGCAAGTAACATACCGATTGACAAAGGGAATTGCGTACGGGGTTGATTGAATCCTCGACATCGTGGTTCATCCGATGAGATCATCGTGGAGCATGTGGGAGCCAACATGGGTATCCAGATCCCGCTGTTGGTTATTGACCTGAGAGTCGTCTCGGTCATGTCTGCTTGTCTCCCGAACCCGTAGGGTCTACACACTTAAGGTTCGGTGACGCTAGGGTTGTGAAGATATGTATATGCAGTAACCCGAATGTTGTTCGGAGTCCCGGATGAGATCCCGGATGTCACGAGGAGTTCCGGAATGGTCCGGAGGTAAAGGATTATATATAGGAAGTGCAGTTTCGGGCATCGGGACAAGTTTCGGGGTTATCGGTATTGTACCGGGACCACCGGAGGGGTCCCGTGGGCCCACCGGGTGGGGCCACCTGTCCCGGGGGGCCACATGGGCTGTAGGGGGTGCGCCTTGGCCTAGATGGGCCAAGGGCACCAGCCCCTACTAGGCCCATGCGCCTAGGGTTTCCACCAAGGAAGAGTCCAAGTGGTGGAAGGCACCCCTAGGTGCCTTGGGGGGGGGGGGGGGGGAGGGAAACCTCCCCTTGGCCGCCGCCCCCCTGGCACCCCTATATATAGTGGGGGAGAGGAGGGACTTGACACACCAGCCCCTGGCGCCTCCCTATCTCCCCGTTACGTCTCTCCCTCGTAGTCTTGGCGAAGCCCTGCTGCTGTGACGCCCTGCATCCACCACCACGCCGTCGTGCTGCTGGATCTTCATCAACCTCTCCTTTCCCCTTGCTGGATCAAGAAGGAGGAGACGTCTCCCGTCCCGTACGTGTGTTGAACGCGGAGGTGCCGTCCGTTCGGCGCTTGGTCATCGGTGATTTGGATCACGTCGAGTACGACTACATCATCACCGTTCTTTTGAACGCTTCCGTGCGCGATCTACAAAGGTATGTAGATGCATCCAATAGCTCGTTGCTAGATGAACTCCTAGATGGATCTTGGTGAAATGAGTAGGAAAATTTTTGTTTTCTGCAACGTTACCCAACAGTGGCATCATGAGCTAGGTCTATGCGTAGTTCTTCTTGCGCGAGTAGAACACAATTAGTTGTGGGCGTGGATTTGTCAACTTTCTTGCCGTTACTAGTCTTTTCTTGCTTCAGCGGTATTGTGGGATGAAGCGGCCCGGACCAACCTTACACGTACGCTTACGTGAGACCGGTTCCACCGACTAACATGCACTAGTTGCATAAGGTGGCTGGCGGGTGTCTGTCTCTCCTACTTTAGTTGGAGCGGATTCGATGAACAGGGTCCTTATGAAGGGTAAATAGAAGATGACAAATCACGTTGTGGCTTTAACGTAGGTAAGAAGACGTTCTTGCTAGAACCCTAATCCAGCCACGTAAAACTTGCAACAACAATTAGAGGACGTCTAACTTGTTTTTGCAGCAAGTGGTTTGTGATATGATATGGCCAAAGTTGTGATGAATGATGAATGATCTATATGTGATGTATGAGATGTTCATGCTATTGTAATAGGGATCACGACTTGCATGTCGATGAGTATGACAACCGGTAGGAGCCATAGGAGTTGTCTTTATTCTTTTATATGACCTGCGCGTCATTGAGAAACGCCATGTAAATTACTTTACTTTATTGCTAAACGCGTTAGCCATAGTAGTAGAAGTAATAGTTGGTGAGCAACTTCATGGAGACACGATGATGGAGATCATGATGATGGAGATCATGGTGTCAAGCCGGTGACAAGATGATCATGGAGCCCCGAGATGGAGATCAAAGGAGCTATGTGATATTGGCCATATCATGTCACGTTTATTATTTGATTGCATGTGATGTTTATCATGTTTTGCATCTTGTTTACTTAGAACGACGTTAGTAAATAAGATGATCCCTCATACTAATTTCAAGAAGTGTTCCCCCTAACTGTGCACCGTTGCGACAGTTCGCTGTTTCAAAACACCACGTGATGATCGGGTGTTTTATTCAGACGTTCACATACAACGGGTGTAAGACAGATTTACACATGCAAACACTTAGGTTGACTTGACGAGCCTAGCATGTACAGACATGGCCTCGGAACACAGAAGACCGAAAGGTCGAGCATGAGTCGTATAGAAGATACGATCAACATGAAGATGTTCACCGATGTTGACTAGTCCGTCTCACGTGATGATCGGACACGGTCTAGTTAACTCGGATCATGTAATACTTAGATGACTGGAGGGATGTCTAATCTAAGTGGGAGTTCATTAATAATTTGATTAGTTGAACTTAATTATCATGAACTTAGTCTAAATATTTTACAATATGTCTTGTAGATCAAATGGCCAACGTAGTCCTCAACTTCAACGCGTTCCTAGAGAAAACTAAGCTGAAAGACGATGGCAGCAACTATACGGACTGGGTCCGGAACCTGAGGATCATCCTCATAGCTGCCAAGAAAGATTATGTCCTACAAGCACCGCTTGGTGACGCACCCGTTCTCCCTGCAGAACAAGATGTTATGAACGCTTGGCATGCACGTACCGATGACTACTCCCTCGTTTAGTGCGGCATGCTTTACAGTTTAGAGCCGGGGCTCCAAAAGCGTTTTGAGAGACACGGAGCATATGAGATGTTCGAAGAGCTGAAAATGGTTTTCCAAGCTCATGCCTGGGTCGAGAGATATCAAGTCTCCGACAAGTTCTTCAGCTGTAAGATGGAGGAAAACAGTTCTGTCAGTGAGCACATACTCACTATGTCTGGGTTGCATAACCGCTTGACTCAGCTGGGAGTTAATCTCCCCGATGATGCGGTCATTGACAGAATCCTCCAGTCGCTTCCACCAAGCTACAAGAGCTTTGTGATGAACTTCAATATGCATGGGATGGAAAAGACCATTCCTGAAGTATTTGCTATGCTGAAATCAGCAGAGGTAGAAGTCAGGAAGGAACATCAAGTGTTGATGGTCAATAAAACCACTAAGTTCAAGAAAGGCAAGGGCAAAAAGAACTTCAAGAAGGACGGCAAGGAGGTTGCCGCGCCCGGCAAGCAAGCTGCCGGGAAGAAGCCAAAGAATGGACCCAAGCCCGAGACTGAGTGCTTTTATTGCAAGGGAAGCGGTCACTGGAAGCGGAACTGCCCTAAGTACTTAGTGGATAAGAAGGCCGGCAAAACAAAAGGTATATGTGATATACATGTAATTGATGTGTACCTTACTAGTGCCCGTAGTAGCTCCTGGGTATTTGATACCGGTGCAGTTGCTCACATTTGTAACTCAAAGCAGGGGCTGCGGAATAAGCGGAAACTGGCAAAGGACGAGGTGACGATGCGCGTCGGGAATGGTTCCAAGGTCAATGTGATCGCCGTCGGCACACTGCCTCTGCATCTCCCTTCGGGATTAGTTTTAAACCTTAATAATTGTTATTTAGTGCCAGCTTTGAGCATGAACATTGTATCGGGATCTCGTTTAATTCGAGATGGCTACTCATTTAAATCCGAGAATAATGGTTGTTCTATTTATATGAGAGATATGTTTTATGGTCATGCTCCCATGGTGAATGGTTTATTCTTTATGAATCTCGAACGTGATGCTACACATGTTCACAATGTGAGTACCAAAAGAAGTAAGGTTGATAATGATAGTCCCACATACTTGTGGCACTGCCGCCTTGGTCACATAGGTGTCAAACGCATGAAGAAGCTCCATGCAGATGGACTTTTAGAGTCTCTTGATTATGAATCATTTGACACATGCAAACCATGCCTTATGGGAAAAATGACCAAGACTCCGTTCTCAGGAACAATGGAGCGAGCAACCAACTTATTGGAAATCATACATACTGATGTGTGCGGTCCAATGAGTGTTGAGGCTCGCGGTGGCTATCGTTATGTTCTCACCCTCACTGATGATTTAAGTAGGTATCGGTATATCTACTTAATGAAACACAAGTCTGAAACCTTTGAAAAGTTCAAGGAATTTCAGAGTGAGGTTGAAAATCAAGGTGACAGGAAAATCAAGTTTCTACGATCAGATCGTGGAGGAGAATACTTGAGTCATGAGTTTGGCACACACTTAAGAAAATGTGGAATAGTTTCACAACTCACGCCGCCTAGAACACCTCAGCGTAACAGTGTGTCCGAACGTCATAATCGCACTCTGTTGGATATGGTGCGATCTATGATGTCTCTTACTGATTTACCGCTATCTTTTTGGGGCTATGCTTTAGAGACTGCTGCATTCACTTTAAATAGGGCTCCGTCGAAATCCGTTGAGACGACACTATATGAATTATGGTTGGGAAGAAACCTAAGCTGCCGTTTCTAAAAGTTTGGGGATGCGATGCTTATGTCAAGAAACTTCAACCTGAAAAGCTCGAACCCAAGTCGGAAAAATGCGTCTTCATAGGATACCCAAAAGAAACTATTGGGTACACCTTCTACCTCAGATCCGAAGGCAAGATCTTTGTTGCCAAGAATGGGTCCTTTCTAGAGAAAGAGTTTCTCTCGAAAGAAGTAAGTGGGAGGAAAGTAGAGCTTGATGAAGTATTACCTCTTGAACCAGAAAATGGCGCAACTCAAGAAAATGTTCCTGAGGTGCCTGCACCATAATGATCAAGATACTTCTGATCAAGCCCCTACTGAAATTCGAAGGTCCACAAGGACACGTTCCGCACCAGAGTGGTACGGCAACCCTGTCTTGGAAATCATGTTGTTAGACAACGGTGAACCTTCGAACTATGAAGAAGCGTTGGCAGGCCCGGATTCCGAAAAATGGCTAGAAGCCATGAAATCCGAGATAGGATCCATGTATGAAAACGAAGTATGGACTTTGACTGACTTGCCCATTGAGCGGCGAGCCATAGAAAATAAATGGATCTTTAAGAGGAAGACAGACGCGGATGGTAATGTGACCATCTATAAAGATCGACTTGTCGCTAAGGGTTATCGACAAGTTCAAGGGGTTGACTACGATGAGACTTTCTCACCGGTAGCGAAGCTGAAGTCCGTCCGAATCATGTTAGCAATTGCCACATTCTACGATTATGAAATATGGCAAATGGACGTCAAAATGACATTCCTTAATGGTTTCCTTAAGGAAGAATTGTATATGATGCAGCCGGAAGGTTTTGTCGATCCTAAGAATGCTGACAAGGTGTGCAAGCTCCAACGCTCGATTTATGGGCTGGTGCAAGCATCTCGGAGTTGGAACATTCGCTTTGATGAGATGATCAAAGCGTTTGGGTTTACACAGACTTATGGAGAAGCCTGCGTTTACAAGAAAGTGAGTGGGAGCTCTGTAGCATTTCTCATACTATATGTAGATGACATACTTTTGATGGGAAATGATATAGAACTCTTGGACAGCATCAAGGCCTATTTGAATAAGAGTTTTTCAATGAAGGACCTTGGAGAAGCTACTTATATATTAGGCATCAAGATCTATAGAGATAGATCAAGACGCCTCATAGGTCTTTCACAAAGCACATACCTTGATAAGATATTGAAGAAGTTCAATATGGATCAATCCAAGAAGGGGTTCTTGCCTGTGTTACAAGGTATGAAATTGAGCTCAGCTCAATGTCCGACCACGGCAGAAGATATAGAAGAGATGAGCATCATCCCCTATGCATCAGCCATAGGTTCTATTATGTATGCCATGCTGTGTACCAGACCTAATGTTAACCTTGCCGTCAGTTTGGTAGGAAGGTACCAAAGTAATCCCGGCAAGGTGCACTGGACAGCGGTCAAGAATATCCTGAAGTACCTGAAAAGGACTAAGGAAATGTTTCTCGTTTATGGAGGTGACGAAGAGCTCGTCGTAAAGGGTTACGTCGACGCTAGCTTCGATACAGATCTAGATGACTCTAAGTCACAAACCGGATACGTGTATATTTTGAATGGTGGGGCAGTAAGCTGGTGCAGTTGCAAGCAAAGCGTCATGGCGGGATCTACATGTGAAGCGGAGTACATGGCGGCCTTGGAGGCAGCACATGAAGCAATATGGGTGAAGGAGTTCATCACCGACCTAGGAGTCATACCCAATGCGTCGGGGCCAATCAAACTCTTTTGTGACAACACTGGAGCTATTGCACTTGCCAAGGAGCCCAGGTTTCACAAGAAGACAAGGCACATCAAGCGTCGCTTCAACTCCATTCGTGAAAATGTTCAAGATGGAGACATAGAGATTTGTAAAGTACATACGGACCTGAATGTAGCGGATCCATTGACTAAACCTCTCCCTAGAGCAAAACATGATCAACACCAGAATTCCATGGGTGTTCGATTCATCACAGTGTAACTAGATTACTAACTCTAGTGCAAGTGGGAGACTGTTGGAAATATGCCCTAGAGGCAATAATAAAAGCATTATTATTATATTTCCTTGTTCATGATAATTGTCTTTATTCATGCTATAATTGTATTATCCGGAAATCGTAATACATGTGTGAATAACAGACACTAACATGTCCCTAGTAAGCCTCTAGTTGACTAGCTCGTTGATCAATAGATAGTCATGGTTTCCTGACTATGGACATTGGATGTCATTAATAACGAGATCACATCATTAGGAGAATGATGTGATGGACAAGACCCAATCCTAAACATAGCACAAGATCGTATAGTTCGTTTGCTAGAGTTTTCCAATGTCAAAGTATCTTTTCCTTAGACCATGAGATCGTGTAACTCCCGGATACCATAGGAGTGTATACCAAACGTCACAACGTAACTGGGTGACCATAAAGGTAGACTACGGGTATCTCCGGAAGTGTCTGTTGGGTTGACATGGATCAAGACTGAGATTTGTCACTCCGTATGACGGAGAGGTATCATTGGGCCCACTCGGTAATGCATCATCATGATGAGCTCAAAGTGACCAAGTGTCTGGTCACGGGATCATGCATTACGGTACGAGTAAAGTGACTTGCCGGTAACGAGATTGAACGAGGTATTGGGATACCGACGATCGAATCTCGGGCAAGTAACATATCGATGGACAAAGGGAATTGCGTACGGGGTTGATTGAATCCTCGACATCGTGGTTCATCCGATGAGATCATCGTGGAGCATGTGGGAGCCAACATGGGTATCCAGATCCCGCTGTTGGTTATTGACCTGAGAGTCGTCTCGGTCATGTCTGCTTGTCTCCCGAACCCGTAGGGTCTACACACTTAAGGTTCGGTGACGCTAGGGTTGTGAAGATATGTATATGCAGTAACCCGAATGTTGTTCGGAGTCCCGGATGAGATCCCGGACGTCACGAGGAGTTCCGGAATGGTCCGGAGGTAAAGGATTATATATAGGAAGTGCAGTTTCGGGCATCGGGACAAGTTTCGGGGTTATCGGTATTGTACCGGGACCACCGGAGGGGTCTCGTGGGCCCACCGGGTGGGGCCACCTGTCCCGGGGGGCCACATGGGCTGTAGGGGGTGCGCCTTGGCCTAGATGGGCCAAGGGCACCAGCCCCTACTAGGCCCATGCGCCTAGGGTTTCCACCAAGGAAGAGTCCAAGTGGTGGAAGGCACCCCTAGGTGCCTTGGGGGGGGGGGGGAGAGAAACCTCCCCTTGGCCGCCGCCCCCCTAGTAGATGCCATCTACTAGGGCCGGCGCCCCCCTGGCACCCCTATATATAGTGGGGGAGAGGAGGGACTTGACACACCAGCCCCTGGCGCCTCCCTCTCTCCCCGTTACGTCTCTCCCTCGTAGTCTTGGCGAAGCCCTGCTGCTGTGACGCCCTGCATCCACCACCACGCCGTCGTGCTGCTGGATCTTCATCAACCTCTCCTTTCCCCTTGCTGGATCAAGAAGGAGGAGACGTCTCCCGTGCCGTACGTGTGTTGAATGCGGAGGTGCCGTCCGTTCGGCGCTTGGTCATCGGTGATTTGGATCACGTCGAGTACGACTACATCATCACCGTTCTTTTGAATGCTTCCGTGCACGATCTACAAAGGTATGTAGATGCATCCAATAGCTCGTTGCTAGATGAACTCCTAGATGGATCTTGGTGAAACGAGTAGGAAAATTTTTGTTTTCTGCAACGTTACCCAACAATTACAACTCGATCCAATAAAAGTTTCGGAAGAAGGAGAGTTGTAACTTAACAAAACGCCCATAATATAAACCCGCTTGAAGACTAACTCAGATCCCCTTTGTCATCAAATGACCAAAAGGATCGAAACTGAGGACTAACGCCCCTGAAGAATTTCAAGTCGATGGAGGAGCGCCAGTATTGTCGGGGTTGTTCGTTGAAGTAGGGCCTGCCGCAGTGTCGTCCAAATCTTCATGCTCATCAGTTTCACACGATGAAGAATAAGAACTGGCCACCAGATCAGGAACTCTGACTCTCTTGAATTTCTTCGGAGGTGGTGCAGACCAGTCAAATGCTTCCTGGAGACCCATAGTCTTCAGTTCTTCCGCGGAATATACATGAGTGAGAATAGCCCAGGTGCGGTTGAGGGTTTCATGAAGGTGAGACTGATTTTTCTTCACTGCATTATGGGTTGAGGTCATGTTGTGAAGAATTGCAGCAAACTGACGCTTCACCCATTTGTGATTGCGATCAACCTTCTGATGAAGACTGTGGAGTAACTCACGTTCAGTCATCACCCTGGGTGCTGTTGCTTGAGGATTTTGCTTAGCTGAGGTATTTGCGGCAGTGTCATGTGTTGCAGAATCATCATTGGTGGAGTAAGATGTAGCTAGACGGAATTGACCATCCAATGGGCGAGTGCCTTCATCGATCACAGCAGCTGCCTTGCCCTTATCATCAGATGATGAAACTGGTCGCTTGAGAACTTCAATGGGCGGCAAGTAGCTACCATGGTTCAGAGTGTCAACCTTGTAATTCAGTGAAGATCTTGCCCTTATGAATCTCATAATCCAAGGCTCATAGGGCTTCAGCTCAAAAGGTGACATTGCAACATTAGCCAGAGTCCTCATGAAGAAATCATGAAAGTTGACGGGAACGCCATGAATGATGTTGAAAAGCATGTTCTTCATGATGCCAACGACATCTTCATCATTTGAGTCGTGGCCTTTGATAGGACTCATTGTCTTCGTCAGGATTCGATAGATAGTCCGAGGCACATACAGCAATTCCTTGACGAGGAATTTGGTTCGAGGGGCCTGCCCTGGCTTCAAAGGCTTCATGAGCACTTGCATATAATGATCTGTCAGTTCGCGGTCATTGTAGATGCAACGTGCACTGGCATGGGGAGGATCAATAGGAAGGACACGAAGCAATTCAGTTGCTGGTGCCTTGTAGTGAGTGTTTTCTGTCATCCAATCCAGCACCCATGAATTGACATCTTCAGCATCTCCGGTGATATGCAAAGTGGCATAGAACTGAAGAATGAGTTCTTCATTCCAATCACAGATGTCAGTGCAGAAGTTCAGTAGTCCTGCATCGTGAATAACTCGGAGGACCGGTTCGAAGCACGGCAGAGATTCCATATCCACGTGAGGAATATGTTCATGATCGAAGATTTTGTCCTTGTCAAAGAGCACTGAGGAATAGAAGTTAGCTTGAGTAGCAGTCCAGAAACGTCTCTTCCTTATGCGAGCAGAGTCATATGGATTGTAATCAGTGAAGAACACATGCTCAGAAAAGAAGTCTTCAGCCTTGAATTTTTGCTTGCTCGAGAACGGATTCTTCGGTTTGGGCAGAGGAGTGTCAGTGATTTGCAGCACAACCTCAGGAATCGCGAGCTCAGGTGCTTCAGGCTGAGGAATTTCTGGTTCCTCTTCTTGTGCAGTTTGGGGATCAGCAGTAGCAGGTTCTTCAGCACTAGCGGCTGGAATTTCTTCATGAACAGACGATGTGGGATGAGTTTCTTCAGAGCCCATTTGAACAGTAGTAGCCAGGGACTGAGGAATTTGTTGAATAGGAGTGAAGAGAGGAGTATTGGGATGCTAACTTTCCCAAAAGTCATCGTTCATCACTGGTGTAGTGCATCCAATATCCACGTCTTCGTCTTCTTTTTCAATTTCCTCAACACCAGCCTCTTCAGCTGTGAACTGAGGCATCGGTGAGGAAATGACTGGTGTTGAAGGGAATGTTTCCACTTCAATTTCTTCATCAAACTGCTCTGAGGTAGCAACAGAATGATTTTCTTCATCAGATCCACTTGGGATCTTGTAGTCTTCTCCATAAGGAACAATTTCCTTAGACGACATGGAGGAAATGGGAACGGCATCAATGGGATTTTCAAGCAAGCTGGTCATTGGCTTCATTTTCTTCGTGGCCGAAGAATTTGACGCAGCTGATGCCTTCCTTTTCTTCACAGCAGCTCGCTCTGCAGCCTTGGTCTTCTTCACTTCATAAGCAGAAGGAAGAATTGGAGTTGGTGTTGGCGCAGGAGGAGCTGAGGACTGTGGTTCAGTTTCTTCAGGCGCAACTGGTGCAGTTGCCCTGATCTCTTCAGTTTCTTCAGGCGCACCACTAGTGGATGCCCTGGGAATTTCTTCAGCGGCTGGAATGGAGTCATCAGCCCTGGAACTTGTATTCTCATCAGCAGGCTGAAAGTCATCAGCAGTGCTGGCATGTTCTTCAGCAGGCTGAGCAGAGTCTGCAGCCTGAGGATTTTCTTGTTGCGATGGAGCTGCAACAGTTGTCATTTTCTTCGTCAAATTGACGAATCTCACTTTGGCTCCTTGCCAATCAGCATGGTATGCATCGAAATCTTTGCTGAGGGCTTGGATCTCAGATTGAGCCTTGAGAAGTTCTTCAGGTGATAGTCTGACAACGTTCTTCTTCAGAAGCTTCTCCTTTCTAGCTTGTGCTCTCTTTATCTCACGAGCCTTTTCAAACTTCCATTTCTCTTGAGCGATGAAATGGGTTAGCATATGACTTTGACCAGGAGTCAGAGGTAGATCAAGCATTGGAGTGTTTGGATCCTTATGCCATAAGTCAATGTAGTCGAGGATCTTCTTCGGATCCAAAAGCAGAGGCACAGGTGTTCCTTTGGCTCTGGCGGCCTTTGCTTGTCTATCTCTGATGATTTCTGCAAGTTCTTCATCAGAAGCCTCGTCATCAGAGGGCACTTGGAAAGCTACCTGTTTATTTCTTGGACTTGGCCGAGGACCGTGTCCAGCTGTTGCTTTTGTCTTCAGCAGAGTGGGGCCTGATGAGGACATTGGTGCAGCTGAGGAACTCGCTGAGCCACCAGAAGCAATTGAGAAACCCTGAGTCCTTTGACATGTAGCCAGATGCACAGGAGTTGAGGACTTGGAGGGAGCTGCTGAGGACTTTGGTGGAGCAGCAGTAGTCTGAGGAATTTGCCGTGAGGTTGCGGCTGAGGAACTTGGCCGTGAGGGCGCTGATGGTGAAGCACTTGGCTTGCGAGCAGGCTTCTTCGGCATTGATTTCCTCGGCTTGACCGAGGTCTCAGCGGCAGCAGCAGCAGCAGAATCCTCATTGAATTTCCTCACTGCCTCCTTGGCTTGTCTTGCCAATTTTGCTTGGCGCCTAGCCCATTCTTCAGGAAAGTCTTCACCACTTTTGATGCTAGTGGGATCAGCGACTTGGCCAGGTGCCAATGGAGCTCTTGGGCATGGAGGATTTAAGGCGAATTTCTTCATGTACTTTGGAGTAACATATTGATATTCTCTCCATTCGCGTGCCCATCTTCGTTCAATCCTCTGAATGCGCACTTTGCGCTGATTCTTGTTTTCTTTGCCAAACTTGGCTTCATCAGGTGTGCAATAATCCTTATATATTTCATCAGGGATCTCGAAAGCAGTCATGACCTCCGGTTTCTTTCCTCCTTTCTGCGGTCTCTTTCCTTCAGCCATTTTCTTCAGATGAGGAATTTGAACAATTGAACACTCTGAAGAAGTATGCAGTTTTTCTTCGAGGAACGCTGCAAATGAGTTAAGTTGATGAGAACCTAGTGATTCAGCAGCGGACATGAGTACCTGTGAACAGAGTGTAGGTGCGAGGAATTTGGAGAGGTCATATGCGTTCTCAGAAGATTTTTCGAAAAAGATAAGTTTTGAGGAATTTGACCAGTTGAGCCTTGAGGAATTTCACTAAGCGTTCTTGTCTTAGGTTCCAGAGTTGTACAGATCGAAAATCCGCACAATTGAGGAATCTTGAAGAAATGAGTGCTTAGAGAGATGGATCAAGAGCATACAGTGTGTGAGGTGTTCATATGTGAAGATTTTGAAGAAATAAAACACCTTTGAAGATTTTCAAAAAAGTTTGAGAATCAAAGCGAGTAATAAAAGTGACTTTTAATTACCCGAACTGAAGAACACGACGAACAGAGATGAACAAT
Source organism: Triticum timopheevii (assembly GCA_963921465.1). Classification (NCBI taxonomy): domain Eukaryota; kingdom Viridiplantae; phylum Streptophyta; class Magnoliopsida; order Poales; family Poaceae; genus Triticum; species Triticum timopheevii. Next base: position 243,712,150 of record OY997262.1, on the reverse strand, counting down.
GGTGAAGTTCGTCAAGTTAGATCTCCCACGCCCTAACTTGGCAGAGGGAGACAGCTACGGCGGCGGAGGAGTGAAGATTTCCGCAGCCGGCACGAGTACGACGGCGACGAGGTTGAGGCAGTGAAGCTCTTCCTCACCGGCGGCGATGGAGTAGCGGCGGCGCTAGGGTTTGAGGAGCTCGAGCGAGAGACAGCGACCGAGCGGAGTAAATGAAGTAAGGAAGGGGAGAGGGGTATTTATAGCCACGGTAAAAACTGTTAGCCCGAAGATTTTGGGACGAACATGCCCCTGCCCTTTCTTCTTCACGCGACATGTGTCACCCACATATTGTGCAGATGAGATCGTGTAAGATCGTGGGTGAATAAAATAATGCATCATGGGATGCGGAATGGTTTGAGCGGTGAAACCAAAAATCTAGATAAGATTTGTTTTAAAGTTTCGTTCGCAATTTCTTCAGCTGACAAGGACACAGTGAAGACTTTGAACGAGTTTCAATCAGAACGCACATGAAGAATTTGTGAATAGATTGGGTTGAGTGTAGCATAGATGGGGAAGGGTCCCATCACATTCACTTAGCAGAAATCGCAACTTGAAGAAATAGCAATAAGTGAATGCTGTAGAGGACATAAACTCACACATATATATATATATATATATAGCCAATGAAGAAAAACTACGGAAACAGTGAAGATTTTGCAAAGTTGAAGAATTTGAAAGATTGAAGAATTTCAAAAATGAGGAAAAACTCAAATTGAAGATTTTCAACTTTTGTGGTGGCGTGACCCACCGTATAAGAATGATGATTTCAGACACCGCGTACAATTGTCGTAGGGTTCTGAGAATCAAATTCTTCATTAATTTCTTCACACTTAGAGTGTTATTCTTCATTGATTGAAGAAAAACGTTTCTTCATGTGTTGCACATTTAAGTAATCAATTCTGCATAAGGGTTAGGATGTGTGTCCTTTTCAAAGAACATTCGAAGATTCTAAGATATTTAGCTCACACCACAACTTGCTAAATCTCTTCTCGTCCAAGGGCTTAGTGAAGATATCAGCTAGCTGTTCTTCAGTCTTCACATGCTCGATGGAGATGTCGCCCTTCAACACATGATCACGAAGAAAATGATGACGAATCTGGATGTGCTTAGTCTTCGAGTGCTGAACTGGGTTGTGAGCAATCTTGATGGCACTCTCATTGTCGCAGAGGAGAGGCACATTCTTCATGTTGACGCCATAGTCCTTGAGGGTTTGCTTCATCCAAAGCAGTTGAGCACAGCATGAGCCAGCAGCAATGTATTCAGCTTCAGCAGTAGACAGTGATACACAGTTCTGTTTTTTCGAGGACCAACAGACCAAAGATCGTCCGAGGAAATGACAAGTGCCAGATGTTGACTTGCGGTCCACACGATCACCAGCATAGTCAGAGTTAGAATATCCAATGAGATCAAAAGCAGAGCCCTTGGGGTACCATAATCCTAGTGTTGGTGTGTGAGCTAGATATTGAAGAATATGCTTCACAGCCTTATGGTGTGATTCCTTCGGTGCAGCTTGAAATCGGGCACACATGCAAACACTAAGCATTATATCTGGCCTAGATGCACATAAGTACAATAAAGAACCAATCATGGAGCGGTATACCTTGTGATCGAAGTCAATACCATTTTCATCAGTGCATAGATGGCCATTTGTGGGCATAGGAATTTTGACGCCTTTGCAATCTTGCATGCCGAATTTCCTCAGTACATCTTTGAGGTATTTCTCCTGAGATATGAATATGCCATTGCGCTGATGACGAATTTGAAGACCTAAGAAGAATTTCAACTCTCCCATCATAGACATTTGATATTCTTCACTCATCATATAGGCAAATTCATCACTATAACGTTGGTTAGTACAGCCAAAGATAATATCATCAACATATATTTGGCACACAAACAGTTCACCATCATATGATTTAGTAAAAAGAGTAGGGTCGAGTGAACCGGGTGTGAAGCCATTCTTCACGAAGAATTCCTTCAATGTATCATACCACGCCCGAGGGGCTTGCTTGAGGCCATAGAGGGCCTTATTGAGTCTGAAGACTTTGTCAGGATTCTTTGGATCTTCAAAACCTGGGGGTTGAGCAACATATACTTCTTCCTCAAGCTTACCATTGAGGAATGCACTTTTCACATCCATTTGATATAAGATGATATCATGATGGTTAGCGTAAGCAAGTAATATGCGAATAGCCTCAAGTCTAGCAACAGGTGCAAAAGTTTCATCGAAATCAATTCCTTCAACCTGTGTGTAGCCTTGAGCTACTAATCGTGCCTTATTCCTCACCACAAGGCCATTTTAATCTTGCTTGTTGCGGTAGATCCACTTTTGTGCCAATGATATTATGCTTGCGAGGATCTGGGCGATTGACCAATTCCCAGACATTGTTCAGCTCGAACTGATGTAATTCTTCTTGCATAGCCTGAATCCACTCTGGCTCCAGAAATGCTTCATCTACCTTAGTGGGCTCTGTGATAGAGACAAAAGCATAGTGCCCACAAAAGTTAGATAAATGTGATGCTTTTGAGCGTGTGAGAGGACCTGGTGCGCTAATGTCATCGATGATCTTCTCCACTTGCACTTCTTTTGCAACGCGTGGATGAGTTGGTTGTCGCTGAGGATTTTGATCAGCATTTTCTTTAGCACCATTTTCCTCATCTTGTTCTTCAGGTGCATCAGCTCGACGTTCTTCATGAACAGGAATGAATTCTTCAGGAGATTCTTCAGTCGGAATGACATCCTCAGTTGCCTTGAGCTTGATAGCATCCTCAAGTGCTGGTTCATCTAACACAGAAGGTAGGTGCTCTCTTTGCGAGCCATTAGTTTCATCGAACCACACATCTACAGTGTCAACAATCTTGTGAAGAACAATGTTGAAGACTCTGTAGGTGTGCGAGTCCTTTCCGTAACCAAGCATAAAACCTTCATGTGCTTTCGGTGCAAATTTAGAGTTGTGGTGAGGATCTCTAATCCAACATTTAGCACCGAAGACTTTGAAATAACTCACATTGGGTTTCTTGTCAGTGAGGAGTTCATAGGCAGTCTTCTTGAAGAATTTGTGAAGATATACTCTGTTGATGATGTGGCAAGCAGTGTCAATTGCATCAATCCAAAAACGCTGAGGCATTTTGTATTCATCAAGCATAGTGCGAGCCATCTCAACAAGAGTTCTGTTCTTGCGCTCCACAACGCCATTCTGCTGAGGAGTATAGGGAGCAAATAACTCATGAGTAATACCAAGTTCATCAAGATATGCATCAAGACCGGAATTCTTGAACTCAGTTCCATTGTCACTTCTGATATGCTTGATCTTCACACCAAAGTTGGTTGAAGCCCTCGAGGAAAATCGTTTGAAGACTTCCTGCACTTCATGTTTGTAAGTAACAATGTGTACCCATGTATATCGAGAATAATCATCAACAATGACAAAACCATATAAAGATGCATCATTAGTGACTGCTGAATAATGATTAGGTCTGAAGAGGTCCATGTGAAGCAATTCGAATGGACATGTAGTGGTCATGATAGTCTTCGCTGGATGCTTGGCCTTGGTCATTTTTCCAGCTTCACATGCTCCGCATAAGTGATCCTTGAGGAATTTGACATTCTCAATGCCAATGACATGCTTCTTCTTCGCAAGCGTGTTCAGATTCCTCATGCCTGCATGACCAAGTCGTCGATGCCATAGCCAGCCTTCTGAAGCTTTTGCAAGTAGACACACGGCTGGTTGTGGTCCTGTAGAGAAATCAACAATATACAGATCTCCTCTCCTAAAGCCTTCGAAGACTTTGGAATTGTCAGCTTCCATAATCACAACACAGCGATATTTGCCAAAGACAACAACCATATCAAGATCACAAAGCATTGAGACTGACATGAGATTGTATCCTAAGGACTCAACAAGCATGACTTTGTCCATGTGCTTATCCTTAGAGATAGCAACCTTACCAAGACTCAATACCTGACTTTTGCCTTTGTCAGCAAAGATGATATGCTTCAGAGGTGATGGTGATAAGGGAGCATCCATCAATAGATTCTTGTCACCAGTCATGTGATTTGTACATCCACTATCGAGGACCCATTCAGTGGTTTTGGGTTGATCATCCTGCAGATGAATTAGTGTAGCTTACAATCTCATATGCTTCATCAGTGAAGAATATGATATCAAGTTCATCAGATGAATTTCATCAAGCAATAAACAGATATAGCAGTATGAGGACGTGTGAAATGAATGTTCATTTCATCATGATTTTCCTGCGTCCTTTCAGGCAATTTCGTCAGGTCCCCAGCAAATTCTTCAGACGTTAGAGCACGTCTGGAGACCTGACCCTGCAGAAGAGATTAGTTCTTTTTCTTCACCACCCACATCTGGAGGGGTGGCAAAGAGTTCATCATTCTGCGAGCACCATATGAGAAAGGTGGCAAAGATGCCAAACCAATTCGCTTCACATAAGAGTGGTTAGGGTAAGCATATGAATAAGCAGAGTAATTCTTCGAGGACTTATGAACATAATGGTTTGAAGAATAATGCACATATTCATAGCCCTTAGCTCTACCCTGCGAGACAGAGTTGTTAGCACGATGATAATCATATGAGGACTTTGATCCATTTGAGGAATTTGGTCCATAAGAGGACTTGGATCCATATGAAGAATTTGGTCCATATGAAGAATTTGATCTGGGGTTCCTGTTCTTCACAGGTGGTTTCATGAGGACATTCACCTAAAGATTTTCAACACAACTTTTGGGAACCCAGATTTTCTTCATAGGGGAACCGTTCCTGCAGTTAGTGCCAACATATCTAGCAAATACTTCACCATTCTGATTTTTGAACAGTTTATAGTTGGAGTCAAAAGACTCATCAGAAGAATGAGGAGATTCACATGTAAAGCCAGATAAGTTAGATGGATCAACTGGAGGTCCCTTTGCAGCAACCCATGAGGTTTTGGGATACTGCTCAGGCTTCCAATATGTTCCATCGGCATTGAGTTTCCTCTCAAAGGCAATACCCTCTTTCCTAGGGTTTCTGTTGAGGATCTGCTTTTTGAGCACATCACAAAGTGTCTGATGCCCTTTGAGGCTTTTGTACATGCCTGTCATGTACAATTCCTTCAGCCCTGCATTGTCAGTGATACTAGCAATGTCCTCAGGTGAGGAATTAGTGATAGCAGAGGCAGATGAAGGATTTGTAATAGTTGAAGCATTTGAACATTCAGGTGAAGAATTAGCAGATTCACGTTCAATGCACTTTAAGCATGGGGGAACAAATCCTTCCTGTGAAGCGCTGATTTGTTGAGCTAGTAATGAATCGTGCTCCTTCTGAAGATCTTCATAACACACTCTTAGCTTTTCAAGATCTTCCTTTCTTTGAAGAGATTCAAGAGAAAGCCTCTCGTGATCAGCCAAGAGTGTATTATGTTGATCTTGAAGGGCGTCAAACTTGGAGTGAATTCTCTGAAGACATTCACCCAATGCTTTTGACTGATCCATTTCTTTGCGCAACATATTATCACTTTTTCTAGCATATCTTGAGTTTGTTCTAATGTCGTTTGTTGTTTAGTGGCAACGCAAATAAGTTTGGTATAGCAGGATTCAATGTCATCATCAGATTCATCATTGCCAGATTCATCATTATCAGATTCATCATCACAAGACTCGGATGAGGAGCACTCGGTTACCTCAGCACCGTTTGCCATGAGGCAAGATGCAGAAGATGATGATTCTGGCTCGAAAGTCATCGTTTTGAGAGATTCCTTGAAATCCTCAAACCAGGGATCATGACGAGTTTGATGACCTTCATAGACATCAGAGATTCGGTCCCAGATGAGCTTCGAATTGCCAAGATGCATAATTCGCCCGAATTGATCTCTGGATAGGTAGGAGCAGATGATATCCCTCGCTATGATGTCAAGTCGAGTGTACTTGCGAATATCATCAGCATTCGCCATCTTGCATAGATCAGTAAGACCAATCTCAGTGACGGTCCACAGCTCGCTGTTCCTTGCCATGAGGCGCTTTCTCATCATGGCCTTCCACTTGGGATAGTCACGACCGTCAAAGATAGGGCAAGTCACTTTCTTCATACCTGCGATCGACATAACTAAAACTCCAGGCGGTTAAACCAAAATCACACAGAACAAGGGAGTACCTTGCTCTGATACCAATTGAAAGTGCGTTATATCGACTAGTGGGGGGGTGAATAGGCGATTTTTATGAATTCTTCACTAAGGAATTTGCTGGTGAGGAAATTCCTTAGCGAAGAACTACTTGCAGCGGAATGAGTACTTAGAAGTAAACATAACAGGATACAAACATAGTCATCATGATGAAATGAAGACTAGCACAGAGTACAGAAAGCGTAAACACAGGATAACAAGATGAAGACGGACAGACTGAAGAAATTGAACTGAGGAATTTGTGAAAGTCTTCAGTCAAAGTCTTCAAGCACAGATATGAACAACATACAACACAATAATGAGGAAATGAAAGAGTTGAGGAAATAGAACCAGTTAGTTGGTGAAGACAATGATTTGGTAAACCAGTTCCAACTGCTGTCTCAGTTGTACGTCTGGTTGGAGCGGCTGAGTATTTAAACTCGAGGACACGCAGTCCCGGACATCCAGTCTCTGAGCCGCAACTCAGGACACCCAGTCCTCACCGTATTCTCCTTGAACTAAGACCACGCAGGCCTCGTCCAATCACTCGTGGTAAGTCTTCAGGTGACTTCCAAACCTTCACAGACTTGGTCACTCGGCGATCCACAATTCCTCTTGGATGCTCTAGACCTTGACGCCTAACCGTCTGGAAGAAGCACAGTCTTCAAAGGTAACAAGCGTCGGATCCACATAGGATCAATTTCTTCAGTGATGCTCAATCACTTTGGGTTTGTGGGGGTTTGGTTTTGGATTTTCCTCACTTGATGATTTTCGCTCAAAGTCCTCGGAGGATGGGTTGCTCTCAAATGACAAGTGTCAAGTTCTCTTGGAGCAGCCAACCAACTAGTGGTTGTAAGGGGCGGATATTTATAGCCTAGGGAGCAGCCCGACATGATAAGACATAAATGCCCTTCAATGATATGACCGTTAGGTAGATAAGATATTTTGGACAGCCGGCGCGCAGCACAGCAACGGTCGGAAATTTGACTCTCAAATTCCTCAGGGCTATCATGTTCCTCACTATGTAGGCAATTCGCACTGGCGAATTCCTAACTCCTCAGTCAGAGCAAAGTCCTCAGTGACCAGAAGAACTGCGTCTCTGTCACTGAAGAAATTGACCGAACTGTATGAGATTTCCAATGGCTTCACTCGAAGGGATTGGTAGGTGTAGGATTTTGAGTTGAGCATCACATGGAAATTTTTCCTTAGTATTTCCTCGACCCCCTTTAACAGTACGGTGTTTCCTATGACTCAAGAAAGAAAAATGAAACTACGAAAACAAAAGTCTTCACGCTCCATATTCCTCGAATGAATACCAAGTCTTCAAGGTCACACCAATTTCTTCACTTTCAAAGTCTTCAGAAAGTCTTCAGAATATCAAAGTGTTCAGTTGAAGAACTTTATTTTTAGGGGTCAACTTTCTCTGTAAATATCAAACTCCTCATAGACTTATAGACCTGTGTACACTCACAAACGCATCAGTCACTTAACCTATAAGTCTTCAATACACCAAAATCACTAAGGGGCACTAGATGCACTTACAGTTATCCTATAGGTTCTACTTGGCACAAACACTAATTGAAAGATAAAAACACATCTAACCAGAAGGTAGATGCAAGATTTATTACTAAACAGGAGCAAAAACAAAAAACATAAAGAAAATTGGGTTGCCTCCCAACTAGCGCTATTGTTTAACGCCCCTAGCTAGGCATAAAAATAAACATAGATCTATCAAGTGCCATTTTTGGCACTAAATTCATAAGTAGCACGCATGATAGATTCATAAGGTAATTTAACTTTCTTTCTTGGAAAGTGCTCCATGCCTTTCTTTAATGGAAATTGGAATCTAATGGGCCCTTAGGCGCAGCCATAAGGTCAAGCAAGCAAACAATCACACAAAAGAAGACAAACAAAACGAGAGGAGGAGATTGGGAAAGAGAGGGCGAATAAAATGGCAAGGGTGAAGTGGGGGAGAGGAAAACGAGAGGCAAATGGCAAATAATGTAAATGCGAGGGGGATGGGTTTGTGATGGGTACTTGGTATGTCTTGACTTGAGCGAAGACCTCCCCAGCAACGGCGCCAGAAATCCTTCTTGCTACGTCTTGAGCTTGCCTTGGTTTTCCTCGAAGAGGAGAGGGTGATGCAGCAAAGTGTAGCGTAAGTATTTCCCTCAGTTTAGAGAACCAAGGTATCAATCCAATAGGAGGCTCCTCAAAAGTCCCACGCACCTACACAAACAAATTGAGAACTCGCAACCAACGCAATAAAGGGTTGTCAATCCCTTCACAACCACTTGCGAAAGTGAGATCTAATAAAGATAATATGATAAGATAAATATATTTTTGGTATTTTATAATATAGATGCAAAAAGTAAAGATGCAAATAAAGGTAGATGGAAAGCAAATATGATAAGAGATAGACCTGGGGGCCATAGGTTTCACTAGAGGCTTCTCTCAAGATAGCATAAGTATTACGGTGGGTGAACAAATTACTGTCGAGCAATTGATAGAAAAGCGCATAGTTATGAGATTATCTAGGCATGATCATGTATATAGGCATCACGTCCATAACAAGTAGACCGACTCCTGCCTGCATCTACTACTATTACTCCACACATCGACTGACTCCTGCCTGCATCTAGAGTATTAAGTTCATAAGAATAGAGTAACACATTAAGCAAGATGACATGATGTAGAGGGATAAACACATGCAATATGATATAAACCCCATCTTGTTATCCTCGATGGCAACAATACAATACGTGTCTTGCAACCCTTTCTGTCACTGGGTAAGAACACTGCAAGATTGAACCCAAAGCTAAGCACTTCTCCCATGGCAAGAAAGACCAATCTAGTAGGCCAAACCAAACTGATAATTCGAAGAGACTTGCAAAGATAACTCAATCATACATAAAAGAATTCAAAGAAGATTCAAATATTATTCATAGATAAACTTGATCATAAACCCACAATACATCAGATCTCGACAAACACACCGCAAAAAGAGATTACATCGAATAGATCTCCACAAGAGAGGGGGAGAACATTGTATTGAGATCCAAAAAAGAGAGAAGAAGCCATCTAGCTAATAACTATGGACCCGTAGGTCTGTGGTAAACTACTCACAACTCATCGGAGGGGCAAGGATGTTGATGTAGAGGCCCTCCATGGTTGCTTCCCCCTCCGGCAGAGTGCCGGTAAGGGATCCAAAGATGGGATCTCGCGGATACAGAAGGTTACGGCGGTGGAAATTGTGCTTGGTGGTGCTCCTGGATGTTTTCGGGGTACGTAGGCATATATAGGAGGAAGAAGTACATCGGTGGCAGCCCGAGGGGCCCATGAGACAGGGGGGCGCGCCCTACAGGGGGGGGGGCGCCCTCCTATCTCATGGGGCCCTCGGAGGCTTCTTAACTTGCACTCCAAGCTCTCCAGATCAGATTTGTTCCAAAAATAACGCTCCCGAAGGTTTCATTCTGTTTGGACTCCATTTGATATTCCTTTTCTTCGAAATACTGAAATAGGCAAAAAATACAGCAATATGGGCTGGGCCTCCGGTTAGTAGGTTAGTCCCAAAAATGATATAAATGTGTAAAATAAAGCCCATAAACATCCAAAAGAGGTAATATAATAGCATGGAACAATCAAAAATTATAGATACGTTGGAGACGTATCAAGTACGAGGGTTCACTGGTTCGGCTGCGGTGTGAGGCTATCATCGCCGCAGGGCCTGGCCAGCGGTGGGAATAGTAGGGGGCAGTGAGGCCTCCGCGACAGCACATCCGCCACGGTAGGCAGGAGCATGCGGCACGACCGGCGCTGCTTTGGGTGGCTGGAGCAAGAAGACCAGAGGTTGAAGAAGCACTACGGCCGTTGGATGGACATCGTACGATCACTGGAGCTAGAATCGTTCATATTGACTAAGTTGACAAAGCCCTCCGTCCCCGTCAACTTAGTTGGCCCACAAGTCATCCTCCCACTATGGTGGGTCCCAACTAGCAGGGGGTATTCATTTTTTTGTGCGTAATAAGGAGGCACTTCCTTGCGTGCGAAGATATAGCTGGTGGGTCCGACATGTCAGTGGGGGAACATTTTTTTCGCGAAATACAGAGGCCCTTCCGGCGGGTCCCAACTGTCAGGTGGAGGAATCATTATTTTGTGCATAATAAGGAGGCATTTCCTTGTGTGCAGCTGTGGACCCAGCTGTCAGCCTCTCCACGTACAGTCCACGTCCGATGGATGTCATTCGTTGACCACATTGACCAGGCCGCGCCGAGAGCTCCATGGCGGTGGATGATGGCGAGGCCTAGGAAGGGAACAACACAGAGCCGGGGAAGGCTCGGCAATGGTCGCCCATGCAGTGGGGAGTACGAGGGTTTACTGGTCCGGCTTCCGTCGCCAGAAAATAACAGGAGGTGTGGGTGAGTAGAGGAATGGTCTGGCCAGCAATGAAGTAGGGTGGGGCGATGCGGCCTGTACGGCAGCACAGCCGGTCACGGGAGGCCGGAGCAGGTGAGGGAGTCCTGGATAAGGGGGTATCCGGACAGCCAGACTGTGTACAATGTCCGGACTATTGAAGCGTGAAGATACAAGACTCAAGACTTCGGCCCGTGTCCGGATGGGACTTTCCTTGGCGTGGAAGGCAAGTTTGGCGATCCGGATATTATGTTTCCTTCCTTGTAACCGACTCCATGTAAACCCTAGCCCTCTCCGGTGTCTATATAAATCGGAGAGGTTGGTCCTTAGAAGGCCCATCACAATTACATTCATGCCATCATAGGCTAGCTCCTAGGGTTTAGCCTCTACGATCTCGTGGTAGATCTACTCTTGTACTACCCATATCATCAATATTAATCAAGCAGGAAGTAGGGTTTTACCTCCATCGAGAGGACCCAAACCTGGGTAAACACCTGTGTCCCTTACTTCTTGTTACCATCAACCTTGACGCACAGATCGGGACCCCCTACCCGAGATCCGTCGGTTTTGACACCGACATTGGTGCTTTCATTGAGAGTTCCTCTGTGACGTCGCCGTGAGGCTCGATGGCTCCTGCAATCGTCATTAACGATGCTCTCCAGGGTGAGAGTTTCCTCCCTGGACAGATCTTCGTGTTCGGCGGCTTCGCGCTACGGGCCAATTCGCTTGGCCACTTGGAGCAGATCGATAGCTATGCACCCGGCCATCAAATAAGGTTCGAAAACCTGAACTACACAGCGGATATCTGCGGAGACTTGATCTTCGATGAATTCGGGCCAACGCCAGAAGCGCCGAAGAGTCGTGATGAGCACGGCTTAGACCTACTGTCAGACGTCGCTCGGGATATCGTCCCGGCAGAAGCCTCGGATATAAATTCGGGACAGGTTGCTTCGCCTAAGGATGGAGAGCTGGACCCCGCCCCACAGGCCGTACCTTCATCGGCGATGGAGCCAAACATAGGTTTCACCTCTGAGGGAACCTGTGACTCCGGACCCCCGGATTCATATCCGGACACAGGTTCCAGTTCGCGCGCCCCCAAGCCCGCCGATCCTGGTTGGGCCCCGGTAATGGAGTTCACCGCGGCAGACATTTTTTAGCACTCGCCCTTTGGCGACATGCTGGACTTATTGAAGTCTCCCTCCTTGTCAGGAGACTCTGGGCTGAACTATGTCCGGCTCGAGTGGGAAGCAGACAACAAGGGAATTCATTGCCCGCCCACCACCCATTTCATTGCCATGATCGATGATCTAACCGACGTGCTTAACTTCGACTCCGAAGACATCGACGGTATGGACGACGATGTAGGAGAATCACAGGAGCCACCGCTCACCAAGCGGTGGGCAGACACCTCCTCATACGATATATACATGGTGGACACTCCGAAGGAAACTAATGGCGACGAGGCAACGGAGGACAACCCCTCAGGAAGAAAGGCACAACATGTGCGTTATCGGTACCACTCCAAACCCCACCACACGAAAAACGGCCCCAGAAATGAGAGCAGTCTGGACGGTGCCAAAAAGGAATACAACCCGAGTCAGCCTACACTTAAGCAGACCGGATCAACGATGACGGGATACTAGGAGAGGGACAATCACACACACCCCTCCAACGACGAGGCAAGCCTCGGCAACGACGAATTCGGCGTACCAGAGGACCCAGTGGAACAAGCTCGCTTCAAGCGATGGCTCATGGCTACAGCAAGGAACCTGCAAAGGAAACAGAGCAGCTCACAGCTGACCAAGATGCACTAGAGGATAGGTGGACCAAGATACTGGCCGCCAAAAAATACGAACTCGAGAGCCCCAATAAAGGGCACATACGGCACAACTGGCTACCTCAACTCGAGCAGAAAAACCACGAGCACGCACGCAGACGCCCACGCATCAATATGGTCCAAGGCGGCAAGCGGCTGATACGAAGAGGCACCCTCAGACCTCGGCATAAAGGTCATAAACATCAAGACAAGGAAGCTGGTGCCAAGTCCGGCAACGCTCAGTCCAACGAACAGGCAAAGAGCAGCACAAGCCTACTCGACCGAAAATACACGCTGGATCAGCCGTGTGAAATTCACGGTACCCCGAGAAGGACGGCAAAGCATACCAATAGAGAATGCAGGATTCTCAAAACAAAGCGGCTGGTCGCACGCCGGAAGCAATAAAGGGGAAACGCCTTGTCAAGAACCGCCCCCAGAGCGTAACAGTACGACCGACCGCCCAGTACCACCTAAACCACGACAAGTTAATTGCAGTGCCTCTGGACCTAGTAATCCGGGGGCTCCATAACACACAAAGCCCACAAAGGCATGACGCCACGGAAAACATCTCCTAAAAGATGTAAGTCGCAAAGGCCAAGTTCTGTTGGCCCACCACTCTAAATGGTTGCCTTCGGACCATCCAAAAATGCTATGCCAAGGAATAAATCCTCGGCACCTTCCCATACAATAGCTTACTGTATGCTAACGGGAAAAACCACGTCAACTAGATTCTACGTGGTAAATTACCCAGGCCAACCATCCGGACATCCACTGTGGAGTCCGTACCACCTCACGGTCTAAGGACTGGGCACACCAGGGCCCGATTAAGGACCCTGGGAGCAACAACAAGAGGACACCTTGCTGTCTTCAAACATTTCACATTTGCAAACTAACGATTGATGCAGAACAGAACTGGCGACATGGAATTATCCCGTACACACAAAGGAAGGAACATGCAGGTAGAAGGCAGTTCAGATTCATTATCGACCCGCTCACAGCCCCCTCCAGTCTGGCCATAACAGGTTCTGTCAAACAACACCTCTTTCCATACATCATACTAATAGGCATAGACATAAAATTCTACCACAATGCGTAAATAGCAATTACCGGCTGTCGTTTATCACTAACGCCTCTTTGCCGAAAATGAAAGCCATGCTACGCGTTCGCCTGGTTGCACCAGGGGCTCCACAGTACGGCAAGCAAGTCTGACCACCTTTTCGGTCATTCGGCACCCCGAACTTATATCACTATATGCATCTACTCCGAATCATGTCTTGGGTCATTGGTTGGGTTTGCCCGGCTCCCATGTTTTGGTACCTTACATTCCGTTCTATCAGCTAAGGTAGCGCTGGGAGAACTACTGCGATTGTGTCCCGGTTCAGCCGGACGAGCACCTCAGTAGAGAAAGCCGAAAACCGACTGTCATGATGAAGCGAGAGCCGGTCTGCTGATCGAGATGTCATAAAATCCTTAAAGATTTATTCCGCATAACGCCATCATAAATGCTAAGTGCGATGGATCGGTCTTCTGATCAGGCGCCAATAGAGCCCCTAGTTCGTCCTTCCGAACACTAGGGGCTGCGCCGACCATACTCAAATTCCTATGGCTAAGTGAGAGTAATAAAGCCCTATAGTCCGATTGCCTGGTTCGCGGAAAGATACAACTCCTTAAAAGGACCCAACTATGGGATAAAGAGCGTTCAGATATATCCCGAACACCCCCGTATCCTTTTTACGAGGGGGAAGAAGCCGACGACTGGCCAACTCCCAGAACTTGCATACAATAAACAGCCGCATAGGAAGAACATATGTTCAAATAAAACATGCAATATATAACAAACATGCCATTATCCCATATTACAACAAGTGGCATAGATGCCCTCAGGAAAATATGATGTCTTTAGTACACCTGTCCGCCACAAGGCGGGCCCCTTTCATCACACCTTCATAATATTGCTCGGGCTTGCGGTGCTCCTTACCCTCGGGCGGCCCCTCAGTGATCAGCTTTTTCGCGTCAAGCCTCCCCCAATGCACTTTCGCATGGGCAAACGCCATACGCGCACCTTCTATGTAGACCGATCGCTTGATAGCATCTAGCCAAGGACAGACGCCCATGATCTGCTTGACGAGTGCGAAGTAGCTGCTGGGAATCGGATCCGCAGGCCACAACCGGACAACTAAGTCCTTCATGGCTAGTTCGGCCGCCTGGTGCAGTTCGATCAGCTGTTTCATCTGATCAATAAATGGCACCGGATAGTTCGGTGCTAGATACTGCGACCAGAAATCCCTCTCCGCAGTCTTCTTCTCCTCGGTGCGATAGAATTGAGCAGCATCTGATATGCTGCGAGGAAGATCCGCAAAAGCCCCTGGAAAAATAAAAATTCAGCCTGCCGCTTGGATTCTTCACATTCTAACATACACGAAGCTAAGAATACAGAAGGCCTTACCAGCCGCCACTTTTTGGGCCTCCTGAATGTCCCCCGCAGCACCTCGGGCTTCTTCCCGAGCACCTTCTGCATCCTCGAGAGCTTGGGCGAGCTCGGATTCTTTCCCTTTTAGACTCTGCTCCAAGCTCTCGTTTTTCTCCACAGCTTCCTGGAGCTCCCGCTCAGCGGTGATAACCCTGGCCTCGTGTTTTTCACGAAGCGCCTGTTCGGCCTCAGCCTTCTTGTTCTCATCAGCCAAAGCTTTCTTTAGTGCCTCGTATTCGGCACACACTCCTAGAGCACAACATACTAATTTTTTTTATTCTGCACAACCATTCGTTCGTGCCAACTCCAAGTCAAATGTTTTCAACATACCTTGCTTGTCTTCCAGTTGCTTCCTCACACGGCCGAGTTCTTCCTCGGACCGTGCAAGGCTCTGCTTCAGTTCAGAAACTTCCGCCTTGAAAGCGGAAGTCCTCTCGGCGGATGCCTGCTTTCATACCAAAGGGTATACGTTATTTACACAGGCTCCTGCAAAGGCAGGGGGTTTGATCCCCTGCCCGGCTTTGTCTGCTTCGCCGGACAGTGTATTAGGGGCTACTACTTATATTATGACAATTCCTTAAGGATTTCCTAGGAGACATACCTCAAAAGCCTTTATAAGACTAAGGCAGGACGCGTTCAGCCCGCTCTCGACGGACTGAATCCTTTCAACCACCTCGCCCACAAGGGCCCGATGCTCGTCGACAATAGACGCGTTCTTCAACGCTGTCAATAGACCGCCAGGCAGCTCTGCTTGAACAGAGGACACCGACAGCGTAGTCTGGTCCCCGCCATCAGGGGGGCTGCTTGCTCGATCCCAGAACCCTAGAGGTTTCGGGGGCCGTATCCATCCCTATGTGTTCGGAACCAGGGATGTGTCGTCCCTAGTCCGGGTCTTGTCGAGATGACACCTCGGTGTTGCGCCCAGACTTGGGGGAAGGGGCCTGCGGAGGTGACTCGCTCGCCAAAGCGTCCGAGTCCGGTGAATCCTCCGACGAGGACCGGCCGGCGCGGGACCTTGCCGGACTGTGCAATATGTAGGCAACAGTCAGAACCAGTACACCCAAAAAATGATCCCGGACGCATATGCGTGTTCGGATACTTACGACTTCTCCAGGGGCTGGGCCCTGGGATCCCACTCCGGGCTGCTATTGGCAGCCATGGGGGATGCCCCTGGGAGGGAATGTTTCCCCCTCTTGGGCGACCCGGCCTCCAGAGATGCGAGGCCGTCCTCTTCCGCCCACCATCAGAGTGAGGCTCATCCTCCTCTTCTTCCTCCTCTTCGTCCTCGGACGAAGGATCATCGCTGGAGTCTTCGGATCTGGCGTCCGAAACCTCGCGACGGCGAAGGCCACCCCGGGTCTTCTTGATCTTCTTGGAGGCCTCCTTCTTTGGCGCCTTGTAAGGCGCGGGGACCAACATCTTCGTCAGAAGAGGTCCGGCCAGTTCCTCCGGCAGGGGGGCCGGACAATGTAGCCGCTCCACCTTCTTTACCCATCCCTGAGGTTGCAATGAAACACGATTAGGGTGTCCCCCGCATGATGTGCCAATTAAAGCACAAATAGACAGAGTGTGGTTGCGACTTACCGAGCTGGGAGAATGGGATGATTGGTACCCACGGTCCTCGACGGGGCCCGGCCACGATTTGCCGGACTTGAAGAGCACCTTCCAGATATCCTTGTGAGTGGAGTCATAAGGCTCCTGAAGGGTTTGGTGCTCGGCCGGATCGAACTCCCACAGGGTACAGGCTCGATGCTGACAAGGGAGAACCAGGCGAACTAGCATCACCTGGACTACGTTGACGAGTTTTACATCCCTATCAATCACGCCCTGGATGCATGTCTGGAGCAGTAGCAGCTCGTCGGACGAGCACCAGTTCAGGTGTTGGGGAACGTAGCAATAATTCAAACTTTTCCTACGTGTCACCAAGATCAATCTATGGAGTCATCTAGCAATGAGGGAGGAGTGGATCTACATACCCTTGTAGATCGCGCGCGGAAGCGTTCAAGAGAACGGGGTTGATGGAGTCGTACTCGTCGTGATCCAAATCACCGATGATCCTAGCGCCGAACGGACGGCACCTCCGCGTTCAACACACGTACGGAACGGAGACGTCTCCCACGCCTTGATCTAGCAAGGAGGAGGGGGAGGTTGAGGAAGACTCCATCCAGCAGCAGCACAACGGCGTGGTGGTGGTGGAGGAGCGTGGCAATCCTGCAGGGCTTCGCCAAGCACCTACGGGAGAGGAGGAGGTGTCACGGGAGGGAGGGAGGCACCAGGGACTCAGGTATGGATGCCCTCCCTCCCCTCCACTATATATAGGGGCAAGGGAGAGGGGGGAGGCGCAGCCTTGCCCCTTCCTCCAAGGAAGGGGTGCGGCCAAGAGGGGGGGAGGAGTCCATCCTCCCCAAGGCACCTCCGAGGTGCCTTCCCCCTTGAGGACTCTTCCCTCCCCAAGTTTCCTTGGTGCATGGGCCTCTTGGGGCTGGTTCCCTTGGCCCATATAGGCCAAGGCGCACCCCCTACAGCCCATGTGCCCCCCGGGGCAGGTGGACCCCCCGGTGGACCCCCGGACCCCTTTCGGCACTCCCGGTACAATACCGATAAAGTGCGAAACTTTTCCGACGACCAAAACAGGACTTCCCATATATAAATCTTTACCTCCGGACCATTCCGGAACTCCTCGTGACATCCGGGATCTCATCCGGGACTCCGAACAACATTCGGTAACCACATACAAACTTCCTTTATAACCCTAGCGTCATCGAACCTTAAGTGTGTAGACCCTACGGGTTCGGGAGACATGTAGACATGACCGAGACGTTCTCCGGTCAATAACCAACAGCGGGATCTGGATACCCATGTTGGCTCCCACATGTTCCACGATGATCTCATCGGATGAACCACGATGTCAAGGACTTAATCAATCCCGTATACAATTCCCTTTGTCTAGCGGTACGATACTTTCCCGAGATTCGATCGTCGGTATCCCAATACCTTGTTCAATCTCGTTACGGGCAAGTCTCTTTTAATCGTTTCGTAACACATCATCCCGTGATCAACCCCTTGGTCACATTGTGCACATTATGATGATGTCCTACCGAGTGGGCCCAGAGATACCTCTCCGTTTACACGGAGTGACAAATCCCAATCTCGATTCGTGCCAACCCAACAAACACTTTCAGAGGTACCCGTAGTGTACCTTTATAGCCACCCAGTTACATTGTGACGTTTGGCACACCCAAAGCACTCCTACGGTATCCGGGAGTTGCACAATCTCATGGTCTAAGGAAACGATACTTGACATTAGAAAAACTTTAGCATACAAACTACATGATCTTTGTGCTAGGCCTAGGATTGGGTCTTGTCCATCACATCATTGTCCTAATCTTTGTGCTAGGATTAGGATTGGGTCTTGTCCATCACATCATTCTCCTAATTATGTGTTCCTGTTATCAATGACATCCAATGTCCATGGTCAGGAAACCGTAACCATCTATTGATCAACGAGCTAGTCAACTAGAGGCTTACTAGGGACATGTTGTTGTCTATGTATCCACACATGTATCTGAGTTTCCTATCAATACAATTATAGCATGGATAATAAATGATTATCATGAACAAGGAAATATAATAATAATCAATTTATTATTGCCTCTAGGGCATATTTCCAACAGTCTCCCACTTGCACTAGAGTCAATAATCCAGTTCACATCGATATGTGATTAACACTCAAGGTCACATCCCCATGTGACTAACACCCAAAGAGTTTACTAGAGTCAATAATCTAGTTCACTTTTACCATGTGATTAATACTCAATGAGTTCTGGGTTTGATCATGTTGCTTGTGAGAGAGGTTTTAGTCAACGGGTCTGAACCTTTCAGATCCGTGTGTGCTTTACAAATCTTTATGTCATCTCCTAGATGCAGCTACCACGCTCTATTTGGAGCTATTCCAAATAACTGTTCTACTTGGAGCTATTCTAAATTGTTGCTCCATTATACGTATCCGGTATCTCTACTCAGAGCTATCCAGATAGGTGTTAAGCTTGCATCGTCGTAACTCTTTACGTCGAACTCTTTATCACCTCCATAATCGAGAAACCTGTCCTTATTTACTCCAAGGACAATTTTGACCGCTGTCCAATGATCCATTCCTGGATCATTGTTGTACCCCTTGACTGACTCATGGCAAGGCACACTTGTAGTGCGGTACACAGCATAGCATACTATAGAGCCTACGTCTGAAGCATAGGGGACGACCTTCGTCCTTTCTCTCTTTTCTGCCGTGGTCGAGCTTTAAGTATCAACTTCATACCTTACATCTCAGGCAAGAACTCCTTCTTTGACTGATCCATCTTGAACACCTTCAAGATCATGTCAAGGTATATGCTCATTTGAAAGTATTATTAAGCATTTTGATCTATCTTATAGATCTTCACGCTTATTGTTCAAGTAGCTTAATCCAGGTTTTCTATTGAAAAACACTTTTCAAATAACCCTATATGCTTTATAGAAATTCTACATCATTTTTGATCAACAATATGTCAACAACATATACTCATCAGAAATTCCATAGTGCTCCCACTCACTTCTTTGGAAATACAAGTTTCTCATAAACTTTGTATAAACCCAAAATCTTTGATCATCATCAAAGCATACATTCCAACTCCGAGATGCTTACTCCAGTCCTTAGAAGGATTGCTAGAGCTTTGCATACTTATTAGCATCTTTCAGGATTGACAAAACCTTCCGGTTGTATCACATACAACCTTTCCTCAAGAAAATCGTCGAGGAAACAATGTTTTGACATCCTATCTGCAAGATTTCATAAATAATACAGTAATTGCTAATATAATTCCAACAGACTCTTAGCGTCGCTACGAGTGAGAAAGTCTCATCGTAGTCAACTCCTTGAACTTGTCGGGAAACATCTTAACGACAAGTCGAGCTTTCTCAATGGAGACACTTACCATCATTGTCTGTCTTCCTTTTAAATCCATCTGTACCTAACAGCCTTACGACCATCAAGTAGTTCTTCCAAAGTCTACACTTTGTTTTCATACATGGATCCTCTCTCGGGTTTTATGGCCTCGAGCCATTTATCGGAATCCGGGCCCACCATCATTTCTCCATAGCTCGTAGGTTCATTGTTGTCTAGCAACATGACTTCCAAGACAGGATTACGTACC
Organism: Triticum timopheevii; assembly: GCA_963921465.1. NCBI lineage: Eukaryota > Viridiplantae > Streptophyta > Magnoliopsida > Poales > Poaceae > Triticum > Triticum timopheevii. Next base: position 243,692,067 of record OY997262.1, on the reverse strand, counting down.
ACTCTGAAGTAGTACGCATCCTTGTCATCCCACGAGGTTTGGTAGTGACTTGATCCGAAGTTTCATGATCAATATCATAAGCTTCCACTTCAATTGGTGTAGGTGCCACAGGAACAACTTCCTGTGCCCTGCCACACACTAGTTGAAGAGACGGTTCAATAACCTCATCAAGTCTCCACCATCCTCCCACTCAATTCTTTCAAGAGAAACTTTTCCTCGAGAAAGGACCCGATTCTAGAAACAATCCCTTATTGCTTTCGGATCTGAGATAGGAGGTATACCTAACTGTTTTGGGTGTCCTATGAAGATGCATTTATCCGCTTTGGGTTTGAGCTTATCAACCTGAAACTTTTCCACATAAGCGTCACAGCCCCAAACTTTTAAGAAACGACAACTTAGGTTTCTCCAATCCATAATTCAAATGGTGTCGTCTCAACGGAATTACGTGGTGCCCTATTTAAGGTGAATGTGGTTGTCTCTAATGCCTAACCCATGAATGATAGTGGTAATTCGATAAGAGACATCATGGTATGCATCATATCCAATAGGGTGCAGTTATGATGTTCGGACACACCATCACACTATGGTGTTCCAGGCTGTATTAGTTGTGAAACAATTTCCACAATGTCTTAATTCTTTGCCAAACTCGTAATTCAGATATTCATCTCTATGATCATATCATAGATATTTTATCCTCTTGTCACGACGATCTTTCAACTTCACCCAGAAATTACTTGAACCTTTCAATAATTCAAACTCGTGATTCATCAAGTAAATATACTCAACATCTACTCAAATCATCTGTGAAGTAAGAACATAACGATATCCACTACACGCCTCAGCACTCATTGGAGTGCACACATCAAAATGTATTACTTCCAGCAAGTTGCTTTCTGGTTCCATTTTACTGAAACCGAGGCTTTCAGTCATCTTGCCCATGTGGTATGATTTGCATGTCTCAAGTGATTCAAAATCAAGTGAGTCCAAACGATCCATCTGTATAGAGTTTCTTCGTGCATATACACCAACAGACATGGTTCGCATGTCTCAAACTTTTCAAAAAACGAGTGAGCCCAAAGATCCATCAACATGGAGCTTCTTCATGCGTTTTATACCGATATGACGTACGTGGCAGTGCCACAAGTAGGTGGTACTATCATTACTATCTTTTGGCATGAAAATGTGTATCACTACGATCGAGATTCAATAAACCATTCATTTAAGTGCAAGACCATTGAAGGTATTATTCAAATAAACAGAGTAACCATTATTCTCCTTAAATGAATAACCGTATTGCGATAGACATAATCCAATCATGTCTATGCTCAACGCAAACACCAAATAACAATTATTTAGGTTTAACACCAATCTCGTTGGTAGAGGGAGTGTGCGATGCTTGATCACATCAAGCTTGGAAAAACTTCCAACACATATCGTCAGCTCACCTTTAGCTAGTCTCCGTTTATTCCGTAGCTTTTTTTTGAGTTACTAACACTTAGCAACCAAACCGGTATCTAATACCCTGGTGCTACTAGGAGTACTAGTAAAGTACACATCAACACAATGTATATCCAATATACTTCTATCGACCTTGCCAGCCTTCTAATCTACCAAGTATCTAGGGTAATTCTGCTCCAGTGGCTGTTCCCCTTATTACAGAAGCACTTAGTCTCGGGTTTGGGTTCAACCTTGGGTTTCTTCACCAGAGCAGCAGCTGAATTACCGTTTCATGAAGTATCCCTTTGTTCCCTTGCCCTTCTTGAAACTAGTGGTTTCACCAACCATCAACAATTGATGCTCCTTCTTGATTTCTACTTTCGCGGTGTCAAACATCGCGAGTATTTCAAGGATCATCATATATGTCCCTGATATATCATAGTTCATCACGAAGCTCTAGCAGCTTGGTGGTAATGACTTCGGAGAACCATCACTGTCTTATCTGGAAGATCAACTCCCACTCGATTCAAATGATTGTTGTACTCAGACAATCTGAGCACAAGCTCAACAATTGAGCTTTTCTCCTTAGTTTGCAGGTTAAGAAAGTCATCGGAGGTCTTATACCTCTTGACGTGGGCACGAGCCTGAAATCTTAATTTCAGCCCTCGAAACATCTCATATGTTCCGTGATGTTTCGAAAACATCTTTGGTGCCTGTACTTAAACCGTTTAACTGAACTATCACGTAGTTATCAAAACGTGTATGTCAGATGTTCGCAACATCCACAGACAACGTTCGAGGTTCAGCACACTGAGCGGTGCATTAAGGACATAAGCCTTCTATGAAGCAATGAGGACAATCCTCGGTTTACGGACCTAGTCCACATAATTGCTACTATCATCTTTCAACTAAATTTTCTCTAGGAACACATCTAAACAGTAGAACTGAAGCGCGAGCTACAACATAATTTGCGAAGACCTTTTGACTATGTTCAGGATAATTAAGTTCATCTTATGAACTCCCACTCAGATAGACATCCCTCTAGTCATCTAAGTGATTACATGATCCGAGTTAACTAGGCCGTGTCCGATCATCATGTGAGACGGACTAGTCAACATCGGTGAACATCTTCATGTTGATCGTATCTTCTATACGACTCATGCTCGACCTTTCGGTCTTCTGTGTTCCGAGGCCATGTCTGTACATGCTAGGCTCATCAAGTTAACCCTAAGTGTTTCGCGTGTGTAAATCTGTCTTACACCCGTTGTATGTGAACGTTAGAATCTAACACCCGATCATCACGTGGTGCTTCGAAACACGAACTGTCGCAACGGTGCACAGTTAGGGGAGAACACTTCTTGAAATTGTTGTAAGGGATCATATTATTTACTACCATCGTTCTAAGCAAATAAGATGTATAAACATGATAAACATCACATGCAATCAAATAGTGACATGATATGGCCATCATCACTTTGCTCCTTTTGATCTCCATCTTTGGGGCTCCATGATCATCATCGTCACCGGCATGACACCATGATCTCCATCATCATGATCTTCATCATCGTGTCTTCATGAAGTTGCCTCGCCAACTATTACTTCTACTACTATGGCTAACGGTTAGCAATAAAGTAAAGTAATTACATGACGTTTAAGTTGCCACGCAGGTCATAAATAAATTAAGACAACTCCTATGGCTCCTGCCGGTTGTCATATTCATCGACATGCAAGTCGTGATTCCTATTACAAGAACATGATCAATCTCATACATCACATATATCATTCATCACATCCTTTTGGCCATATCACATCACATAGCATACCCTGTAAAAACAAGTTAGACGTCCTCTAATTGTTGTTTGCATGTTTTACGTGGCCGCTATGGGTTTCTAGCGAACGTTTCTTACCTACGCAAAACCACAACATGATATGCCAATTGCTATTTACCCTTCATAAGGACCCTTTTCATCGAATCTGATTCGACTAAAGTGGGAGAGACAGACACCCGCCAGCCACCTAATGCAACTAGTGCATGTCAGTCGATGGAACCGGTCTCACGTAAGAGTACGTGTAAGGTTGGTCCGGGCCGCTTCATCCCACCATGCCGCCGAATCAAGATAAGACTAGTAACGGCAAGCATATTGAACAAAATCAACGCCCACAACTACTTTGTGTTCTACTCGTGCATAGAAACTACGCATAAACCTGCCTCATGATGCCACTGTTGGGGAACGTAGCAATAATTCAAAATTTTCCTACGTGTCACCAAGATCAATCTATGGAGTCATCTAGCAACGAGGGAGGAGTGGATCTACATACCCTTGTAGATTGCGCGCGGAAGCGTTCAAGAGAACGGGGTTGATGGAGTCGTACTCGTCGTGATCCAAATCACCGATGATCCTAGCGCCAAACGGACGGCACCTCCGCGTTCAACACACGTACGGAACGGAGACGTCTCCCACGCCTTGATCCAGCAAGGAGGAGGGAGAGGTTGAGGAAGACTCCATCCACCAGCAGCACAATGGCGTGGTGGTGGTGGAGGAGCGTGGCAATCCTGCAGGGCTTCACCAAGCACCTACGGGAGAGGAGGAGGTGTCACGGGAGGGAGGGAGGCGCCAGGGACTCAGGTATGGATGCCCTCCCTCCCTTCCACTATATATAGGGGCAAGGGAGAGGGGGGAGGCGCAGCCTTGCCCCTTCCTCCAAGGAAGGGGTGCGGCCAAGAGGGGGGGGGGGGAGGAGTCCATCCTCCCCAAGGCACCTCGGAGGTGCCTTCCCCCTTGAGGACTCTTCCCTCCCCAAGTTTCCTTGGCGCATGGGCCTCTTGGGGCTGGTGCCCTTGGCCTATATAGGCCAAGGCGCACCCCCTACAGCCCATGTGGACCCCCGGGGCAGGTGGACCCCCCCGGTAGACCCCCGGACCCCTTTCGGCACTCCCGGTACAATACCGATAAAGTGCGAAACTTTTCCGGCCACCAAAACAGGACTTCCCATATATAAATCTTTACCTCCGGACCATTCCGGAACTCCTCATGACGTCCGGGATCTCATCCGGGACTCCAAACAACATTCGGTAACCACATACAAACTTCCTTTATAACCCTAGCGTCATCGAACCTTAAGTGTGTAGACCCTACGGGTTCGGGAGACATGTAGACATGACCGAGACGTTCTCCGGTCAATAACCAACAGCGGGATCTGGATACCCATGTTGGCTCCCACATGTTCCACGATGATCTCATCGGATGAACCACGATGTCAAGGACTTAATCAATCCCGTATACAATTCCCTTTATCTAGCGGTATGATACTTTCCCGAGATTCGATCGTCGGTATCCCGATACCTTGTTCAATCTCGTTATGGGCAAGTCTCTTTTACTCGTTCCATAACACATCATCCCGTGATCAACCCCTTGGTCACATTGTGCACATTATGATGATGTCCTACCGAGTGGGCCCAAAGATACCTCTCCGTTTACACGGAGTGACAAATCCCAATCTCGATTCGTGCCAACCCAACAAACACTTTCAGAGATACCCGTAGTGTACCTTTATAGCCACCCAGTTACGTTGTGACGTTTGGCACACCCAAAGCACTCCTACGGTATCCGGGAGTTGCACAATCTCATTGTCTAAGGAAATGATACTTGACATTAGAAAAACTTTAGCATACGAACTACATGATCTTTGTGCTAGGCTTAGGATTGGGTCTTGTCCATCACATCATTCTCCTAATCTTTGTGCTAGGCTTAGGATTGGGTCTTGTCCATCACATCATTCTCCTAATGATGTGATCCCGTTATCAATGACATCCAATGTCCATGGTCAGGAAACCGTAACCATCTATTGATCAACGAGCTAGTCAACTAGAGGCTTACTAGGGACATGTTGTTGTCTATGTATCCACACATGTATCTGAGTTTCCTATCAATACAATTATAGCATGGATAATAAACGATTATCATGAACAAGGAAATATAATAATAATCAATTTATTATTGCCTCTAGGGCATATTTCCAACATCAGGCCCTTCTCAGGCCAGGACGTGAGCCGCAGTGGAGCTCCGGATCTGAACTCTGGAGCTGCCGCCCACTTCTTGCCGCGTGGTTCGGTGATATAGAACCACTGCTGCTACTACTCCTTGATGGAGTCGTTGAAAGCGCCCTTTGGCCAAACAGCCTTGGGCATTTTGCTTACCATGGCGCCACCGCACTCGGCGTGTTCGCCACTCACCACCTTGGGCTTCACATTGAAAATCTTCAGCCATAGGCTGAAGTGAGGTGGGATTCGGAGAAAAGCCTCGCACACGACGATGAACGTCGAGATATTGAGGAAGGAGTTGGGGGAAAGATCATGAAAATCGATCCCGTAGTAATACATGACTCCCCGAACGAACGGGTGAAGGGGAAACCCGAGCCCACGGACGAAATGGGGAAGGAACACAACTCTCTCATGAGGTTCCGGAGTAGGGACGACCTGTCCCGCCAGGGGAAGACGGTGGCCGATCATCTGGGCCAGATACCCGGCTCCCCGGAGCTTCTTGATGTCCTTCTCCTGGACAGTTGAGGCCATCCATTTGCCTCCTGCTCCGGACATCTTCAGAAAACTTCCCTTCGGTGGGGGAGAAGAGTGCTTGGGCATTAGAGCTCACACAAAGGGGAATGAGCTAGTAGGAGAAGGAGGCGTGGGTAAAAGAGAAAGGAACCTGACCTCCTTATAAAGGTGATAAAGGCTTTTTGTGCCTCCCCACTTGCCTGGTGGAACCCGTCTGCCTCCCACTCGCCGCGATTAGCGGCACGGTTAGATTACCCATGCCCGTATTGATGAGAATCCCGTAATAAGGGGACGCGATCTCTGCTTTGACAAGACATGTCACAGAAACCGCCTCGTGATATGCGTTGTGGCTGGTTGAGGGGAAACGGTTCGAATAGTGATCCGACCGTAATAAATGTCACGTCGTCAGAAGAAGTTGCCAGCAGATTGCATTTGTGAAATATCGTTCTCTCTACGATGGTATGCGAAGATCAGTTCCCAGATCCGGACACGATTTGGGTGTTCTATAATTACTTTGGAGTATTCGGTGGAGGAACCCGCCTTGCAATGCCGAAGACAATACTGCATGCTGGACTCATCGTCATTGAAGCCTGGTTCAGGGGCTACTAAGGGAGTCCTGGATAAGGGGGTATCCGGACAGCCGGACTGTGTACAACGTCCGGACTATTGAAGCGTGAAGATACAAGAATCAAGACTTCGGCCCGTGTTCGGATGGGACTTTCCTTGGCGTGGAAGGCAAGCTTGGCGATCCGGATATTATGTTTCCTTCCTTGTAACCGACTCGATGTAAACCCTAGCCCTCTCCTGTGTCTATATAAATCGGAGAGGTTGGTCCTTAGAAGGCCGATCACAATTACATTCATGCCATCATAGGCTAGCTCCTAGGGTTTAGCCTCTACGATCTCATGGTAGATCTACTCTTGTACTACCCATATCATCAATATTAATCAAGCAGGAAGTAGGGTTTTACCTCCATCGAGAGGACCCGAACCTGGGTAAACACCTATGTCCCTTACTTCTTGTTACCATCAGCCTTGACGCATAGATCGGGACCCCCTACCCGAGATCCGCCGGTTTTGACACCGACAATAGGCAGTTCCACCGGAGCTGGTTTGGGCGGCTGGAGCAAGAAGATCAGATATTGAAGAAGCAGCACGGCCGTTGGATTAACATCCAACGGTCACTCCTGCTAGAATAGTTTGTGGACTAAGTTGACAAAGCCAAAGTACACATCAACCTAGTAGACCCACAAGTCAGCCTCCAAATCTGTCCCAAACAGCATACAGCCCGAAATTTCTAGCCAGATTTGTAAATTAATTTTAAATCTAAATATACCTTAATTTAAATTCAATGAAATTTTACCCGCACAAAAACAATGAAATTTAAAATATCAAAATCCGAAAGAAAACAGTATTTTGGAACTAATTGCCTGTTTGCTGTATTTTTTCATTTTACAGCCCATTTATTATTACTTATAGTCCATTTCTTATTACTCATAGCCCATTTCTTATTACTTATAGCCCATTTTCTGGGCAAAATGCATCCCTCCTCGTCTTGAAAGACTTCCAGCCCAGCAGGGCGTAGAAAAGCAAGTAGGCCTATGTTGGTTATTCTGCAAAAAGCAAAATAGCTGGCTAGCCATTTTCAGAAAGGAAAAAAACAAATTGGGCTGATCATGTGCTAAACATATGAAATAAAAGCCTGGGCTAGACGGGCCATGGGTCCCACACAACCCAGTTGATACCCTTCTCTGTCTTGAAAAAACAAAATTACTGCGCGCGCTGCTGGGTCCCTACTGTCATCCTCACCATGTACAGTCATCTCCTTATTCCTCTCGGTTGTTGACCATGTTGACAACACCGGAGGGCGGCGCCACAGTGAGCGAACCAAGGCGGAGGATGATGGTGAGGCCTCGGACGGGAACGAACAGGAGCCAGGGAAGATGCGCAGAGTTTTAGGGTGCGATGTGGCCACAATGCGTGCGCGACAGCACAACCAGCCGTGGGAGGCGGGAGCAGGCGGTCCCGCCGGCACTGGTTTGGCTCTGGCGGCTCGAGGAAGAAGAGACTGAAGAAACGCGATAGATGTTGAATGTCAATCCAACGGTCAAGGTTGGCACAATCGTTTGTTGACTAAGCGAACACCAAGTAGCATACTTTTTTATATATAGGAAGAAAATTGCGAGGAAAATGCGTTTGTCTGCCGTCCTCCTGACAAGGAACATTCGCCACATAAGTGACTAGCACCCTTGGTTTTCAACCGAGAGGTCTTGGGTTCGAGTCCCAGGAACTCTCAATTTTGTCCTCCTTCCTTCCTCGCAAAAAAGGGAAAGAAAATCAAAGACTTGGGAAGGCGTACAAAACAAGCTAGTGTACCAGTAAAGAGACGTTGCCGAGTTTTAGAAAAAAGAGAGACATGCTCCTGTAGTTGGTTCGAATCCAAACCTAGACTATGACTATATATGGTGCTATGCTACTCTGCAAGTAATGAAACTGACATATCCAACATTCGCTTCTCCTCTTCTCTACTGTCACGCCCAATATGCGACCCTATCCAAAAGGAACTCGAAGGTCCCACCAAGGATAGACCCGCATATTGAGACGCTTTTGCAAGGTGGATATCATTACATCAACATTACATAATAGTGGGGATACATACAAGAGGCATACAAGGCCACACAAATACATCAATACAACATATACAAGATCAACATCCGACTATGGATGAAACATAAACAGAAACTCAAACAATATCCACCCTGCTAGCCCAGGCTGCCGACCTGGAACCTATCCCCTGATCGAAGAAGCAGAAGAAGAACTCAAGCAAGCAAGCATCACTCTCGCGTCAAGATCATCGCATAACCCGTACCTGCAACTGTTGTTGTAGTAATCTGTGAGCCACGAGGACTCAGCAATCCCATTACCATGGGTATCAAGACTAGCAAAGCTTAATGGGAAAGGAAGGGGTAAAGTGGTGAGGTTGCAGCAGCGACTAAGCATGATATGGTGGCTAACATACACAAATGAGAGCGAGAAGAGAAACAACGGAATGGTCGTGAAGCTAGCAATGATCAAGAGGTGATCCTGAACTCCTACTTACGTCAAACATAACACAGAAACCGTGTTCACTTCCCGGACTCCGCCGAGAAGAGACCATCACGGCTACACACGCGGTTGATGCATTTTAATTCGGATCTGGTGTCAAGTTATCTACAACCGGACATTAACAAATTCCCATCTGCCACATAACCGCGGGCACGGCTCTCGAAAGTTTAAACCCTGCAGGGGTGTCCCAACTTAGCCCATGACAAGCTCTCGCGATCAACGAAGGAATAGACCTTCTCCCAGGAAGACCCGATCAGTCTCGGAATCCCGGTTTACAAGACATTTCGACAATGGTAAAACAAGACCACCCGATGCGCCGACAATCCCGATAGGAGCTGCACATATATCATTCTCAGGGCAACACCGGATAAGTCAAGCTATGAGTAAAACCAGACTTCGAGTTTCCCCGAGGTGGCCCCGCAGGTTGCTCGTTTCGGACCAACACTTAGACAAGCACTGGCCCGGGGGGGGCTAAAATAAAGATGACCCTTGGGTTGGCCGACCCAAGGGAAGGGTATAGGTGGTGATCAGGCAAATGGTAAAACCAAGGTTGGGCCTTGCTGGACAAGTTTTATTCAAAGCGAACTGTCAAGGGGGTCCCATAAATCACCCGACCGCGTTAGGAACGCAAAATCCGGGAACATAACACTGGTATGACGGAAACTAGGGCGGTAAGAGTGGAAGAAAACACCAGGCATAAGGCCGAGCCTTCCACCCTTTACCAAGTATATAGATGCATTAATAATATAAGAGATATTGTGATATCCCAACCAAAAACCCTGTCCACCATGGAGAAATCTTCAACTTCACCTGCAACTAGCAACGCTATAAGAGGGGCTGAGCAAAGCGGTAACATAGCCAAACAACGGTTTGCATAGGAAAGGTGTCAAAGGTTAGAGGTTCATGGCAATATGGGATGGCTTGATAAACAGGTAATAGGTAGCGCAGCATAGCGATAGAACGAAGCAACTAGCATAGCAATGATAGTAGTGAGATCCAGGGTAGCGGTCATCTTGCCTGAAATCCCACTAGGAAGAAGAACGAGTCCATGAAGGAGACGAACGGATGAAGCCGAACCAACCATAGACGAACGAATCCTCACGATCGCAACGAAACATGAACTAACAAGGAGAAGCACACAACATGGTAAACACACCACACATGAACAAGACATGATGCACAACAAGCATGATGCATGAGAAAGCTAGATGAGGCTACTCATGGCAAGAGATGATGCACACAAGAGCAACACATCAAGGCAAGTTTAAATGAGGCCGGGAACAACATATAACAATTCCGGTAAGTCCTCATATGCAAATTTCGAAATTGGTCCAGAACTGAATAAACCTTATGTTCAAGTTGTTAAACAGCGAGTTAAGATGCACCAAGATGATCTACACGAAATTCTAGTCAAGTTACATATAAAGTTCATTAGATTCGGAGCTACGGCCTAGAAGATATGAGCAAAACAAGTTAAGCATGGCATTGATGCAAAATGCATATAAACATCAAGCAAACACACCAAAACAAGGATGCAACATGGTAATATGAAGCTACATGCAAAATCAAGCAAGTTTCATATATATCACACTCAAAACGGAGCAACGGTTCAACACCCACACACTATACAAGTCATAGCAACAATCTGTCCCTAACAGCAACTAGGCATCTTGCAAGCATCAAAGCAATAAGCTACAGCATCCAAACATAATAACAAAAGGCATGGGCATGAAGTACACGTAAAGCATAACAAAACATGAACACTGAGCTATCTCCAGAAAACACTAGAACATGCTCAAAAGGACATGGGAAGATTGCAAATATTAACAGTTTCAGACTATAGCAGAAATAACATCAGGTTGCAATGTTTAGAGCAAGCAAACAACATGTTACAGGAACTCATCATGGCAAACAAAGGCATGGAATGAATCTACTAATTGCATAGATCAAAAGTCCCTTACTGACCATGAGCCAAAAAGGATCAGAAGATAAGATGGCACCCATGTAAACATGGCAAGTTATATTACAGATTCATACATGGCAGGAACAACAATAAGTAGGCATGTTCGTGAGCTTGAACCACTCAGTAAAGAGCAATACATGGCATGGCAAGGCACCCAACAGTAAGAAGACATGTTTATGAAGCTAAGCATGGCAATAGCAAGTTCATAGGGTTCATGGATCACTAGGAAAACACATGGAAACAAGTGAACTTAATGTTAACAGGCTGACAGCAACATCATCAAGCAACTTTGGAGCAAGATAACAACATGTTCCAGCAGGCTATAATTGCAACCAGGGGCATGAATGGATAGAGCAAGACATGTAGATCAAAACATGTTTATAGAACATCTCCAGATTATGCATAGAATGATTAGTAGAAGCATGTTAACATAGCAACAAAATATAACAGAATCTGCCTAGCAAAACAGCAACAGCAAGTACCCTCCTTAACAAGCTTGATGCACTCAGCACACAACTCACAAAAAAAAATGGTTGGCACCACTGGAAAGAAGGCATGGCATAGATCAACACTCATGTAGACATCAACCTCATAGGATGCACACATCAATCATGGCAAAAATGATAAATGAGCAAGTTATAACAGTTTCAGCAGATTAACATCAACATGCACTCTTCTAACATCATTTCAGGCGTCAAGATGAGCTGAAATGAAAATGATGCAATGGAATGAAATGAAGTACTCGTCGAGACGAACAATTTGACATATTAGACGCACGAAACGTAGCTACGGATGCAGAGATATAGCATGATGAATATGGCATGATAATGTAAGAAAACTGGGACTTAGGGAAAACGGGGTCAACCTAGTTTTTGGATCTGGATAGGGGCACGGGAACCGAGGTGGGCCGGGGCACACGCCGGAGATGGCCGGAATGGCGAGGAGGCGGGGCTCGGCCGCGGGGAGCTCGGAGGCGGGGCCGGCGGAGGCGGCCGGCGCCGGAGAGGAGGCTGGGCGGCAGCCGGGCGCTTCGGGCGCGAGGCCGGCAGAGGCGGGGCGGCGCGGCTCCGGCCGAGGGCGGCGCGGCTCCGGCCGGGGCGGCGCGGCGGCGGCGGGATCCGGCCGTCCGGCACCGGATCCGGGCGGCGCGGGCGGCGGGGAGAGGGCGGCGGAGGGCGCGGGGCGCCGGCGGAGAGGAGGCGGCCGGTGCGGAGGCCGAGCGGGCCGGGCACGAGGGCGGCGCGGGCGACGGCGGGGCCGGCTCGGGCCCGGACGGGCTCCGGGATGGTCCCGGCGGGCCACGGCGTGGTGGGGACGGCGGCGGGGCGACGTGGCGCGTCGGGATTCGCCGGGCGCAGCGGCGCGGACGTGTCCGGCCAGGGGCGGACATGTCCGGGCGCGGCGGGGGCGATTTGATCTAGGGTTTGGGGATTCATCCGCGAAAAAAAGGAGGGGAGGACCTATTTATAGGTAGAGGGAGCTAGGAGAGTCCAAATGAGGTGCGGTTTTCGGCCACGCGATCGTGATCGAACGACCGAGAGCATGGAGGGGAGTTTGCTGGGTTTTGGGCCACTTTGGAGGGGGTGTTGGGCTGCAACTCAAAGAGGGCTTTACGGTTACCCGGTTAACCGTTGGAGTATCAAACGACCTCCAAATGGTACGAAACTTGACAAGCGGTCTACCGGTGCTATACCAAGGCCGCTTGGCAAACCTCGGTCCATTCTGAGAATGTTTAATACCCGCACACGAAAAGAGGTCAAAAGGGGCCGCCGGATGACATAGGAGTGCCGGATAGCAAAACGGACAACGGGGAAAATGCTCGGATGCATGAGACGAACACGTATGCAAAATGAGATGCACATGATGACATGATATGAAATGCAGATGATGACATGGCAAAGTGCAACACGCAAGCAAATGACATGGCAACGACGGCGAATAACTGGCAGACACCTGGCGCATCGAATCCGGGGCGTTACAACACTCCTCCACTAACAAGAGATCTCGTCCCGAGATCTTAGGACCGAGACGGAAGGAAAAATGGATGAGGGAACCAAGAACTCAAGAGAAGAAGCAAAGAATCGAGAGCACTCGAGAAGAAGAGAGGAACGACTAGTATGACGATTAGAAAGCTCACGAATTCAGATAGACTATGAAATCACTTGTTCTAACCGGAGTGGTTAGAATGAGAAAAGAAACGAATAAGACCGAAAGGATTTAGGCAGCACTCCAGCTGAAACATGGGGGAATAGAACACGAGCTTGAGAGGATGGAATGATACTTGATGAAGACATGACACAAAACCTCCGGAAAGAATTGAAAGAGTTGAATGAAAAGAACGGATAAGGATATGACAACTTGTGCCACGAATGAAATTGAAAGCATCTTTAGAAGAAAAGGATTGAGCGGAGTTGTTGAGAAAATCAACAACGAAAAGAATAAGCTTGTCGTGGACTTATGGATAACATCTCAAGATTATGAGGTGATCTCCGACCACAAACGGAAATGATTGGATAGCTGAGAAGAACGAAGAGATGCAAAACTCCACTTCAAAAGAATATGGAGAATTAATTGCACTTCGAGACACAAGAAGAAAAGATACTTGAACTCCACCAACAAAATCTTGATGAACTCTCGAGAAATGAATTAAATCATGAAGAACCCCCATGAAGAACTCCGGTAACAAAAGAATGACGAGATAAAATGAAGGATGAAAGAATAAGATGAGCCTTGCGATGATTTAGATGGAGGTTCCGGCGAAATGACCGAGGAAATTTGAACTCCGGAAAAGAAAAGATGAAAACACTTGGAACTAGAATTTATTGATCAAGAAGAAACTCCGAAGGAAGGGATTACTCACTTGAGGAAATAAGAATAAGATTTATTGTATGCTTATCCTTCATCAAATTAAATTGATGACAAGCAATGGATTTTGCATACTACTTATTCTTCTTGAAAAGGATTGAGAAGTGACATATCGTGAACTTGAGAAGGTCTTCATGAACCACCGGTAGGATTGAAAAGAACAAATGGATTAATATGATAACGAAGGAAGTGAAATCATGAACGAAGCACCGTAAGAATTCAAAAATGACTGATGAAAGAGAATGAATCACCGGGAAGAATTAGAAGACAAATATGCTAGAGGGGGATTTAGATGCAAAAGAACGAAGAGATCGCGAACTGATTGAGAACACTTGAACGAAGCACCGGGATAATCGGATAACGGTAGCTGAAATGTGAGGACGAAGAATTCTTCTGTTATGATGGCCTTCGGTGAAAAGAAATGGAAAACAACTTCTGACATACTCCGGATGGGTAAGAAAAGAATTTGCACGACTGGAAAACAATTTGATAGGATAACATCGAGCTAGCACCGGAATCTCCGGGAGAACGGGCAAGATTTAGGGGAAAAACTTTCCTTCGCTCTTCAAATGATGACGAGAAACACCACCAAAATTACTGAAATACTCCGGGAGAATGAAAAGCAGAGAGGTTGAGCCAACAATGAAATGATTTGAAAGAGATCTTGGAAAAGCATGTGACTGATGAAAATCATACTTACGTCAAACTTCAAAATGATTTGAGAATAGCTCCGGAAATTAGAAGAGTCAGGTAAGATCCTGGGAAAAGACCTGTGGGTTAGGGCCCACTAATAGAAAACACCGTTGGAAAGGATTGTTGAACAGGAAGATGATGCACCGGAACAAATGAAATATTTGAATGAGGTAACCACCTCAAAATAATTGGAACACAGACGAATCTCCTGAGATGTCTTGAGCACTCTGAAAAGATAAACTGGCGAGAGGCGAACGAGCAAGGGGAAAACATTTGAGCCGAGGAAAAGAATATGATCAACACCGAAAAACTTGAATTAAGTCCACCGGAAAAGAAAAAGAGATGAAGAATGTCCACCGAGACGAGAATACACCGGTTGAAATGATTGACAAAAGGCTGAAGAGGCTCCACACGAATGAAATAGATGGTCGAATAGAAGCTCAGACTCCGGGAAGAAAAGGGTGGGAGGGCGGGAAAACAAAGGCAACTTGGAAGGGGAAAACGACGAATATCTTGAAGAGGAAAACACCGGTTGAAATCATTGAGGAAAGAAAGCAAAGACTTCGCATGAGTAGGATGGATACTCGATTACGGACTTCGGTTCCGAGGAGAAAAAGGGGAGGGCGGGTGGGAAAAGAAAACAACCGAGGATTGAACTTGGCAAAGATGAAGAGGCTCAAGTCAACTTGACGAGAAATGCACCGGATAAAAG
The DNA here is from genome assembly GCA_963921465.1 of Triticum timopheevii. NCBI lineage: Eukaryota > Viridiplantae > Streptophyta > Magnoliopsida > Poales > Poaceae > Triticum > Triticum timopheevii. Next base: position 243,676,738 of record OY997262.1, on the reverse strand, counting down.
AGGATGGACAACTCATGAAAGTAACCGCGTGATCCTAAAGAAAAATTTGAATGGGAAGAGGGGTAATTCAAAACACCTACGTCAAGATTTCTCACCAGAGCGACGAAGGGGCAGAGGAGTAAAAAGAATTCCTACTCTCCGATATAACTAGACTCCGAAAATAGTTTTGTTCCAGACTCAACAGCGGCCAAACTACACGATCAATCAAGGGGGGCTCCTAAGGTCGGTCGAGGCTCTGATACCAACTTGTCACGCCCAATATGCGACCCTATCCAAAAGGAACTCGAAGGTCCCACCAAGGATAGACCCGCATATTGAGATGCTTTTGCAAGGTGGATATCATTACATCAACATTACATAATAGTGGGGATACATACAAGAGGCATACAAGGCCACACGAATACATCAATACAACATATACAAGATCAACATCTGACTACGGATGAAACATAAACAGAAACTCAAACAATATCCACCCTGCTAGCCCAGGCTGCCGACCTGGAACCTATCCCCTGATCGAAGAAGCAGAAGAAGAACTCAAGCAAGCAAGCATCGCTCTCGCGTCAAGATCATCGCATAACCTGTACCTGCAACTATTGTTGTAGTAATCTGTGAGCCACGAGGACTCAGCAATCCCATTACCATGGGTATCAAGACTAGCAAAGCTTAATGGGAAAGGAAGGGGTAAAGTGGTGAGGTTGCAGCAGCGACTAAGCATGATATGGTGGCTAACATACGCAAATGAGAGCGAGAAGAGAAACAAAGGAACGGTCGTGAAGCTAGCAATGATCAAGAGGTGATCCTGAACTCCTACTTACGTCAAACATAACACAGAAACCGTGTTCACTTCCCGGACTCCGCCGAGAAGAGACCATCACGGCTACACACGCGGTTGATGCGTTTTAATTCGGATCTGGTGTCAAGTTATCTACAACCGGACATTAACAAATTCCCATCTGCCACATAACCGCGGGCACGGCTCTCGAAAGTTTAAACCCTGCAGGGGTGTCCCAACTTAGCCCATGACAAGCTCTCGCGATCAACGAAGGAATAGACCTTCTCCCAGGAAGACCCGACCAGTCTCGGAATCCCGGTTTACAAGACATTTCGACAATGGTAAAACAAGACCAGCAAAGCCGCCCGAGGCACCGACAATCCCGATAGGAGCTGCACATATCTCGTTCTCAGGGCAACACCGGATAAGTCAAGCTACGAGTAAAACCAGACTTCGAATTTCCCCGAGGTGGCCCCGTAGGTTGCTCGTTTCGGACCAACACTTAGACAAGCACTGGCCCGGGGGGGGGGGGGGCTAAAATAAAGATGACCCTTGGGTTGGCCGACCCGAGGGAAGGGTATAGGTGGTGGTGAGGCAAATGGTAAAACCAAGGTTGGGCCTTGCTGGACAAGTTTTATTCAAAGCGAACTGTCAGGGGGGTCCCATAAATCACCCGACCGCGTTAGGAACGCAAAATCCGGGAACATAACACCGGTATGACGGAAACTAGGGCGGCAAGAGTGGAACAAAACACCAGGCATAAGGCCGAGCCTTCCACCCTTTACCAAGTATATAGATGCATTAATAATATAAGAGATATTGTGATATCCCAACCAAAAACCCTATCCACCATGGAGAAATCTTCAACTTCACCTGCAACTAGCAACGCTATAAGAGGGGCTGAGCAAAGCGGTAACATAGCCAAACAACGGTTTGCATAGGAAAGGTGTCAAAGGTTAGAGGTTCATGGCAATATGGGATGGCTTGATAAACAGGTAATAGGTAGCGCAGCATAGCGATAGAACGAAGCAACTAGCATAGCAATGATAGTAGTGAGATCCAGGGTAGCGGTCATCTTGCCTGAAATCCCGCTAGGAAGAAGAACGAGTCCATGAAGGAGACAAACGGATGAAGCCGAACCAACCGTAGACGAACGAATCCTCACGATCGCAACGAAACAGGAACTAACAAGAAGAAGCACACAACATGGTAAACACACCACACATGAACAAGACATGATGCACAACAAGCATGATGCATGATAAAGCTAGATGAGGCTACTCATGGCAAGAGATGATGCACACAAGAGCAACACATCAAGGCAAGTTTAAATGAGGTCGGGAACAACATATAACAATTCCGGTAAGTCCTCATATGCAAATTTCGAAATTGGTCCAGAACTGAATAAACCTTATGTTCAAGTTGTTAAACAGCGAGTTAAGATGCACCAAGATGATATACATGAAATTCTAGTCAAGTTACATATAAAGTTCATTAGATTCGGAGCTACGGCCTAGAAGATATGAGCAAAACAAGTTAAGCATGGCATTGATGCAAAATGCATACAAACATCAAGCAAACACACCAAAACAAGGATGCAACATGGTAATATGAAGCTACATGCAAAATCAAGCAAGTTTCATATATATCACACTCAAAACGGAGCAACGGTTCAACACCCACACACTATACAAGTCATAGCAACAATCTGTCCCTAACAGCAACCAGGCATCTTGCAAGCATCAAAGCAATAAGCTACAGCATCCAAACATAATAACAAAAGGCATGGGCATGAAGTACACGTAAAGCATAACAAAACATGAACACTGAGCTATCTCCAGGAATCACTAGAACATGCTCAAAAGGACATGGGAAGATTGCAAATATTAACAGTTTCAGACTTTAGCAGAAATAACATCAGGTTGCAATGTTTAGAGCAAGCAAACAACATGTTACAGGAACTCATCATGGCAAACAAAGGCATGGAATGAATCTACTAATTGCATAGATCAAAAGTCCCTTACTGACCATGAGCCAAAAAGGATCAGAAGATAAGATGGCACCCATGTAAACATGGCAAGTTATATTACAGATTCATACATGGCAGGAACAACAATAACTAGGCATGTTCGTGAGCTTGAACCACTCACTAAAGAGCAATACATGGCATGGCAAGGCACCCAACAGTAAGAAGACATGTTTATGAAGCTAAGCATGGCAATAGCAAGTTCATAGGGTTCATGGATCACTAGAAAAACACATGGAAACAAGTGAACTTAATGTTAACAGGCTGACAGCAACATCATCAAGCAACTTTGGAGCAAGATAACAACATGTTCCAGCAGGCTATAATTGCAACCAGGGGCATGAATGGATAGAGCAAGACATGTAGATCAAAACATGTTTATAGAACATCTCCAGATTATGCAAAGAATGATTAGTAGAAGCATGTTAACATAGCAACAAAATATAACAGAATCTGCCTAGCAAAACAGCAACAGCAAGTACCCTCCTTAACAAGCTTGATGCACTCAGCACACAACTCACAAAAATACATGGTTTGCACCACTGGAAAGAAGGCATGGCATAGATCAACACTCATGTAGACATCAACCTCATAGGATGCACACATCAATCATGGCAAAAATGATAAATGAGCAAGTTATAACAGTTTCAGCAGATTAACATTAACATGCACTCTTCTAACAGCATTTCGGGCATCAAGATGAGATCAAAGGAAAATAATGCAATGGAATGAAATTAAGTACTCGTCGAGACGAACAATTTGACATATTACACGCACGAAACGGAGCTACGGATGCAGAGATATAGCATGATGAATATGGCATGATAATGTAAGAAAACTGGGACTTAGGGAAAACGGGGTCAACCTAGTTTTTGGATCTGGATCGGGGCGCGGGAACCGAGGTGGGCCGGGGCACACGCCAGAGATGGCCGGAACGGCGAGGAGGCAGGGCTCGGCCGCGGGGAGCTCGGAGGCGGGGCCGGCGGACGCGGCCGGCGCCGGAGAGGAGGCCGGGCGGCGGCCGGGCGCTTCGGGCGCGAGGCCGGCAGAGGCAGGGCGGCGCGGCTCCGGCCGAGGGCGGCGCGGCGGCGGCGGGATCCGGTCGTCCGGCACCGGATCCGGGCGGCGCGGGCGGTGGGGAGAGGGCGGCGGAGGGCGCGGGGCGCCGGCGGAGAGGCGGCGGCCGGCGCGGAGGCCGAGCGGGCCGGGCGCGAGGGCGGCGCGGCGCACGCCGGCGGCGGCGCTGGCGACCGGTGGCGCGCGGGCGACGGCGGGGCCGGCTCGGGCCCGGACGGGCTCCAGATGGGCCCGGCGGGCCGCGGCGTGGTGGGGACGGCGGCGGGGCAACGTGGCGCGTCGGGATTCGCCGGGCGCGGCGGCGCGGACGTGTCCGGCCAGGGGCGGACATGTCCGGGCGCGGCGGGGGCGATTTGATCTAGGGTTTGGGGATTCATCCGCGAAAAAAAGGAGGGGAGGACCTATTTATAGGTAGAGGGAGCTAGGAGAGTCCAAATGAGGTGCGGTTTTCGGACACGCGATCATGATCGAACGACCGAGAGCATGGAGGGGAGTTTGCTGGGTTTTGGGCCACTTTGGAGGGGGTGTTGGGCTGCAACTCAAAGAGGGCTTTATGGTTACCCGGTTAACCGTTGGAGTATCAAACGACCTCCAAATGCCACGAAACTTGACAAGCGGTCTACCGGTGCTATACCAAGGCCGCTTGGCAAACCTCGGTCCATTCCTAGAATGTTTAATACCCGCACATGAAAAGAGGTCAAAAGGGGCCGCCGGATGACATAGGAGTGCCGGATAGCAAAACAGACAACGGGGAAAATGCTCAGATGCATGAGACGAACACGTATGCAAAATGAGATGCACATGATGACATGATATGAAATGCAGATGATGACATGGCAAAGTGCAACACGCAAGCAAGCAAATGACATGGCAACGACGGCGAATAACTGGTAGACACCTGGCGCATCGAATCCGGGGTGTTACATCTACTTACTCTGCGTAGCATCAGAAGCTCTGGCCGCAGCAACCATGTCGGCTGGCTGCTCGTCCACCTGCTCTTCAGCAGGCAACAACCAGATATGCGCCAAGTCGCCACCCGTACCATCGCCTGTGGGTCTCATCACACCCCCGCCGGCACGCGCACCGCAGCCGATTGCTCATCGCAACCCGCTGCCGTTGGTGTGGTGCCACTACTACAAATCACGCAGAGTCATCTGTCGCGTCTCAACCACAATCCTCAACCCTGGCCGAGTCTTCTACAAATGCCCGAATCATGGGGTAATAATATGTTTAAGTGTTGTTCTGCTACTTTCAATTGCTGACTTTTTTAATAGTTTGGTTGATGATCTTCCAATTTGATTCGTGCAAAAAAGGGAAGATTCGTGTGATTTGTATTTCTGGGAAGTTGCTGATGTGGGGGAATGCAACTACGCTGATTATTTTGTTAGCCGAGGAATCCCAATACCAACAGGTTGGGGTGTTGGACAAGTAACTGAAGGAACGGCAGAAGAGGAAGATGCAGAGCAGAAGGTTAAAGATGCAGTTCCTCTGATCATGGCCAAGCAATAGCTGCTAAATGGCCTTGACAGCAATGAGGAGATGAAAGAGCTTGTGAAGATAATGGGCAAAATCGATGTGCTCTGTAGGATGATTATCTCTTTATTTGCAGTGTATGTAGCACTCATGATGTATTCAGTGGCTATGACATGAGCACTTTGCTGAAACTAGTAATGAATGAAACCTGTGTAGCAGGATGGGCGTAGTGTTGTGAACATATAATGATTTATATTAACGGAAATCAGGGGGTATACCCTTTTGCTCATAAATAAATAAATAGCAGAGGCCCTGTCGGGTCAGCTTTGTTCTCATTCGAAGACGTCGAGCAAATTGCAGTCCAACAGCAAACTATGTTGTCAAATTCAAGTTTCATAGCCAAATATGAGTACAACTAAACAACAATGTCATCATGTTTTAGTTGTCATACAATCACCAAACACAAATCAGCATACATAACAAGTGATGTTCTCACAGCAAAATACTAAACAACATGTTCATCAGGTTTCAGTTGTCATAGCAAACACAATTTCACATAGTAGATAAAAACGTATTCTGACAGGCAAATACGACAAAAGCAATGTAATCATCATCCGCAATAGCATCGTCAACATCTTCGCCATGTGCATCAGTCTGAATCGTAATTCCCCACAGTGTCATCTTCTTCTTCGTCCTCAACGTCCTCGAACGTTGGCTTCTTCTTGATCAACTCTTGTATGTCCACAACATGACAAGCAATCTTTTCATCTGCGTCATTGATGTGATGGTTCTCAAAGATATTAGGAACATCTGTGTTATCTTGTACATCAGGAGCAGTGTAAGCATCATCTTGTTGTGCAACTTCACTAACGAATTCCTCTGCTCAAACCTTTGCAATACTCTCAAGTCATCGCTACGTGCAAATGTGTCTTCCAAGAAAAATATCTGTGTTGCTTGATTTGCCAAAATAAAAGGCTCGTTGGTCTGGTACACCGCCTTGACATTGATGGATTTGAAATAATCATCAGCTTTGGGTTTTGCAATCCTCGAAAACAGGTTATACCAACGACAACACAACAGAACCACACACCGATGATCCTCGAAACTGGAGATATACTGCAACTGAACAATGTCTGTTATGTTAGCATACATTTTAGTTGTCTCTTTGTCATACGTATCCGTGCTCATGATGGCACTGTTTTGTGTCTTCCTGCCTTCGTCTCGTGCAAGGGTGTTGTAGCACACATCTCCAACAATGCAAGATTCATAATGTCTTACCCGAGTATCAGGACCCATTGCTAGTGAGTAAAGGGCATCATCAACTGCCTGCCCATCCTCCTGCATCTTCTTAACCTATGGTTAGAAAATAGACAAGCTGATCATCTTATGTACTCAATATATTAAAAAAACTGACAGTGCAATTCAAAAGCTTACATGGTTCTTGAACCATTTCGCAAATCCTGCCATAATAGTTTGTCAGTGTTTCTTGGATTTTGCGGTAGTAACTCCTTTTTGTAGATGCTGCACAACATAGTGATCGCGTAAAACATCTAAATATATATGAATGTGCTACAAGTTTAGTAGATTACGATGTATAAGCTGCAGTACTGCACTTACTTGATATAAGGTAGTATCTTAGGATAGTTATTCAACACATACCAAACCATTTTGTCCAAATCTTTAGGTTTGTCCTCTTGTCGACTCTTCCCTGTAACTCGAATAGAATAATCAAAAACATTGAGCCCGGGATTGTCTTCACCCACCTCTTTGCTAAGCTGATCAACTGTTTCAATGTATTTTTAGTAGAATGTCGACGCTTCTGTAGCAATGTAGGCCTCTGCAATGGAACCCTCGGGTCTAGCTCTGTTCCTAACATAGCCCTTGAAAGTGCCTAGCCGCCTTTCAATAGGGTACATCCAGCCATTCTGTACTAGACCTCTAAGTAGTGCCTCATCAGGTAGATGAACAGCAAAATGCACCATCACATCAAAGAAGGCTGGAAGATATATCTTCTCAAGGTCGCATAGGATAGTTGGTATCTTGTCTCTAAGACGCTCCAAAGCATCTATCCTGATATTTCTACTACAGAGTTCCCTAAAGAATTGTCCCAACTCTGCAACTGCTCTGTATAAGTCAGGGCGGCCCAATCCTCTAAGGATAACAGGTAAAACCCTTTGAAGTAGGACGTGGTAGTCATGAGTTTTCAACCCTTGTACCTTGTTTCCATCTGCACTGACTCTCCTTTTAGGGTTGGAAGCAAATCCATGTGGGAATCTCACACGTGACAGGACCTCACAGAATTCTTTTCTTTTTACCTTGTCCAAGACGTACACAGCTGGTGCCATATCCCGTGGTTTACCTTCATCTTGCACTTGCAAATCCTTTCTGATACCCAGGTGTGTCAAATTAATCCTAAATTTTAAAGTATCTTTCGTCTTGCCTTCAATATTAAGAAGTGTGCCGATAATGTTGTCACATATATTTTTCTCGATGTGCATCACATCAAGATTATGCCACAGATCCAAATCTTTCCAATACTCCAAGTCCCACAAAGTGGACATGCGGGTAAACAATAATCTCTCTTCTGCCATGCCATGCTTCCTTTTCCCGATACCATTACCAGGATGGTTTCCTGGTGTAATAGGCCTGACTTCTCTAATTCCACTTCCAACTCATCGGCGGTGAGCCTCTTTGGCGCATCACGGTTTTCATGCTCTGCATTGAACACATGTCTTCGGTATTTTCTAGGATGCGGCTTGTCCTTGGCAAGGAAACGACGTGTCCAATTTAACAGATCTTGCTAAGTATTGCGTATGACAGCGGATTCCTGTCTCAGTGAACACATGCATTGTAACCATGTGTCGTTCGCCCTGACATAGTGCCCAAAGCCGGATAATCATGGATGCACCAAATTATAATAGCGCATAGAAAGAAATCAGCTGGTGGGCTGCTATATAGGTCTCGAGTGAGAACACCCCTCCATAGCTATTGAAGTTCCTCCACAAGAGGCTCCATGAACAAATCAAAATCCTTTCGAGGACTTTTTGGACCTGGGATGAGCAAGGCCATCATGTAGTTTGATTCTTTGGTGCAGACATTTGGAGGCATGTTGTAAGGGATAACAAGCTCTAGCCACATGCTATATGTGGCGCTCTGGTGGCCAAATGGGTTAAATCCATCTAAAGCTAAGCCAAGTCTAATGTTTCTCGGGTCAGCATCAAACTTTTTGTGTTTATCATTCAAGCTTTTCCACTCACTACCATGAGATGGATGGCTCATTACATTCTGATCTCTGTACTCCTAGTTCCTAGAATGCCACAGTACATACTCTCTTGTTTCAGCATCATGAAACAACCTCTGCAATCTTGGTGTAATTGGAAAATGTCTCAGAACATTATGAGGAATCCTGTTCACAGCATCGCCATCTTTCCATCTTGATGATTTGCATTTCGGGCATTCACTTAAGTTGGCATAATCCTTCCGGAATAGAACACAATTATTCTTACAAACATGGATCATATCATATCCAATTCCAACTGCACAAAGGAAATTCTTCATTTTACTGTAGGTGTGTGGCAGCTCAGACGCATCTAGGAAAGATTTGCGGAAAGTAGCCAACATCGCATCAAATGATTTGTTGGTCATCGGCTCAGATGTCTTCACCTGAAGAAAGGTGACCATAGCTGAGAATACTGATAGCTTATTTCCTGGGGTGACAACCATGTTGCATTGTTCCAAAATGCGGGCCCACCGTTTTTCTTCTGCAGGTGAAAGTTCATGGAATGCACGAGCATTTTGTAGCATTGTTTCAATGTTGGTCAAACTCACTGGCTCCACCACCACCACCTCCTCCTCCTCTTCCACCTGAGCATCAGGCAGATCAAGATGGTGATCTGCTGCTTCCATGTAGTCAATAACATTGACATTGACAGTTTCACCATGATGAACCCACCTAGTATATGTGACCGACATCCCATACAAGTGTAGATGATTTTGCACAGTTGACTGGGGTCTTGTAATTGAATTCATACAACTGCTACACGGGTAGAGCACATCTGATTTCGGACCACCGTACTCAGCTCTGATAAAGTTCATGAAGTTTTCAACCCCCTCGACATATGCAGCAGAGAATCTTTGAGCAGAAGTTATCCAAGTCCTGTCCATCTGTTAGACATACAAATTAGTTCTTCTACTAGATATTACAGGAAAAACATATATGATTTTTTATGAAGTCCAGAAAAAAAATACCTAGGTCGATGTCTAAAGCTATGGCAAGATATTTGGATGAGCAGATCTAAGTAACAAAATATATGTAAAGCTAATTCAGCAAACATATTTGAGTGCTAAATTATGGTAGGCTGTTTCAATAGTCAATGAGGTCGAGCACATAGCCATCAAACTATCGAAGGCCATTGCAGCAACAAAGATCGAGTATAAAACGGTGTAGAGCTATTTCACCTAACAGATTGGCTACTAGACCATGGCAATCTACGTCACAATAAATATATGGCAGGATATTTTAGCAACTAATCGGCCTTGGCATGCCATCTCAGCTAAGCAGATTGAGTGCAGAATAGGGCAAGGAAGATTCTTAAGAAGAGCATATTGACAGTAAACTATTTCGGCAAACAGTGAGATTAACAGCGTCTATCAGCTAACATTCAGCGCTACACCGACATGAACGGGGCCTCAGTCTAGAATGCGCGTACCGTGGGTGAAACTGACCGCCGTGCGCCTCCACATGAAAGTCGCCAGCGGTGGTGCGCTGACTGCCGTGCGCCTCCAAAGGAACGTAGCCAGAGGTGGCGGTGCGGCTAGAGGACGACAGTCTATGAGAGCGTATCGTGGGAGCGAGAGGATCGTCATGCGTCCCCTCAATGAACCGCGGAGCCGACGTATCGGCGCGGTGGGGAGGGCGGCTTTGGCGGAGCGAATGGAGTGGAGGGGGACGGGGGGGGGGGGGGGGTTTGGGGAATATTATTGGCTAGTTGGCCGAAGGGCGGTTGAATCGGATTTGGGGGGAATTTTTGTGTGGGGGGCGTAGGATTTTCGCGCGGTGGGCAGGGGGAGTTTGGCGCATGGTCGGTTTCTCTAAATTTAGTCCCACGTGTCAGTGAAGAGGCAAGCTGAAGCGCGTTCCGTTTGCGTGAGCTGTGTGCAGGACCGAACGTGTGTGGGGTGCAATGCGACCGCGACAGGAGTGCTGTGAGTGTACCGCCTTTTTTCCTTTTAAACTAGGTGCTTCGCCGCCTCAAAAAAAATTTTGTTGCTTCACGCGATCCATCAATACTACTTACTAGTAATCCGGTAATCCCGACTAAAACGGCGCGGCTGGGTCTTTTCCCGCGTGATATGCTGGGAGGTTGGCTTAGTTGGGTTTTTTTAGGACGAGTAATGCTACACCTACGTAATCCCAGTTATGTAATTAACGTAATATGAAACATGTGAGCTGTTGATTGTAGATTGGGGGGAGGGAGGGGCCCACCACCATGAAAATCAGGGGAGGAGAGAGAGAGGCAATTTACGTTAACCCTTTTGAAGGTTCCCGTAGATGTAGAAAGATGTGAAATGCGTGAATGTGTAGTGGACGTACTATTGGAGTGCCTAAGATAAATTGTGTATGTATAGACCCTATGTGTTTATTTTACTTTGCATGTTAGATCTGTCTTGGTTCAATAAAAAGCAGAGTTGGTGATGATGGTGTGCGTGTCATCCTGCAATATAGGCCGTCCGATCTATATCTAACGGATAGGAAGGAAACTATGACAATTTACCCGCACTCCTCTCCACATTTGCAGATAAGGCTTTCCCTCGTTCATCCTTTTCTCCCACAAGATCTTGATCTTCCATGCAACGCACGGGCATCTTGCTATTACTCCTACAATATGTATATTATTGTGAAAGTTCATATACACCGGCCGAGATTAATGCAAACATGGCAGATTTTCATTACATTTCGAACTTTTGTAGGACAGAAAAATAAAAGAAACCCGACCCTAAACCTATTCTACGGCGGCGACCGACGTCCTCCATCTGCGATCTCTATGTACGGGGGCGGGGTTCAAGACCCGTGAAGTGAAGGTGCGGTCTCCGGTGAGGAAGAGTAGAACACGGGATACAGACCGGCCAGTTGGCACACCATGCCCTGCCGCCTCCCATGCCCTACTCATCCTCGGAGGAGTCCCCGACCTCGGCGGTGCCGGATGCTGGACGGCGGCAAGTAGGACGCATGGCTGACGGTGCTCCCGTCGTCGGCCGCCAGTGTGGCCACCGCTTGTGCGGTCGCGTCCGCGTCCGGCTACGTCGCTATTGCGTCGCAAGAGGCGACTTGAGCGAGGGCAGCAACCTCGAGCTTCATCCCCGAAGACAAGCTCTCCCGCAGAGCGTTCGCACTTGCGGTCATGGCGGATGTGGTGCCAGGTAGGAGGACGATGCACTATGGTGTGGAGGTTAGCTGGGCGTTACCGCTTTAAGTAGCGCATTCCGGTGAGGCCAAGCGTCCGGGTGCGTCATTAAGTCGCCGGAGTTGGTTCCTCGGGCACCGAGCCTCTTAACGATGACATACAAACGGACGGCATGAATGCGGGCAGCTGGCGCCGGCTAGGAACACACCGCGTGATGGCGTGAGGGACGAGGGTTTTGGTGTGCCAGGGTAGTCAGCTGCGGTCGTGGCAACGTTGGAGATGCCCTTTGCTCACATGTGAATCCCCACATGTCATTGAAAAAGTGAGACGACCCAGCATAGTCTCGGGTCCTGAGGATGCAGTTGGCCGCGCTACACCACTCCGCGGATGCGTCGCGGCGCCCCATGCATCCTCGATGAGCCGGGTGTTGGGGTGTGTTTGTATTGTGGCAAAAGTGCACCTTACCAAAATTTTGGTCATGACCCAAATATTGGTCTTTTTTTGGATGGTTTCCATTTTTTTGGCATGCCAATGAACTCTAGCCAACTCTAGTTCATTTTTCTTGCCAATGTCGGCCAAATCATGGGCAACCAATACCTCAACCAAAATTTTGGCTACCCAATGCTTTGATGGGGCAACCTTGGGCACAAACCAAACATATTGTTGGTCATGCCACAACACTAACGCCACCCTCGGCACACTGAAACCGACCGTGTCTAGCGACGATATGAGCGTGTCGCTCACCGCGGTCGCCGTGTCCAGAGGCGGTGCTGGAGCTATGCCCCGTTGTTGGCCCCAACGACCCACATGAACGGTTGTCGGTGGCGAGGAGGTTGTGGGCCAGCTCCTCCATTGGAATAGTCTGCGCTACGTCGTCCCGACGGGAGTGCCCCACATGTCGGTTTCCCTGTTTTCCCGGCCATATTCAACCGCAAGTGCTCCGCGTTGCACATTAGGCCTTTCACTATGTAGGCCAAGTGAGACAACTTATTGTTTATTTGAGCCGTTCAAGTATAATCATGTGGCGTTTGCTTATTTCTCATTCCTCTCCAACCCTCTTCTCCATCGATTATGTCGCCCTCCAGTCGAGTCCATCCTCCCGCATGCCTCATTTGAACATTCCGCCGAGTATCATTCGCATGTACCCACCCTAGTCCTCTTTCAATCGATCTCTGGACCCCGAGATGAAATCGAGAGAGAACGAGTGCGGGCACGTGATACCTAAGGCAGATTCAAAATTTTGAACCGGTGATCATAGCATCCGCAAATCATATATAAAGGGTATTCAGTGTTCGTTTCGTTTTTGAACGTACAATATACTCCCTCCTATCCTTTCTAGTATACATATAAGTTTTATGTGTAGTCAAAGTATCTCTACTTTGATCAAAAAGGTATCAACATTCAACAACATGCCCAATCAATTGTTGGAAATATTCCCTAGAGGCAATAATAAATTAGTTATTATTATTATATTGCCTTGTTCATGATAATCGTTTATTATCCATGCTATAATTGTATTGATAGGAAACTCAGATACATGTGTGGATACATAGACAACACCATGTCCCTAGTAAGCCTCTAGTAGACTAGCTCGTTGATCAATAGATGGTTACGGTTTCCTGACCATGGACATTGGATGTCGTTGATAACGGGATCACATCATTAGGAGAATGATGTGATGCACTTTGATAAAGATGATCAAAGATTTTGGGTTTATACAAAGTTTATGAGAAACTTGTATTTCCAAAGAAGTGAGTGGGAGCACTATAGAATTTCTGATGAGTATATGTTGTTGACATATTGTTGATCAGAAATAATGTAGAGTTTCTGGAAAGCATATAGGGTTATTTGAAAAGTGTTTTTCAATAGAAAACCTGGATTAAGCTACTTGAACATTGAGCATCAAGATCTATAAGGATAGATCAAAATGCTTAATAATACTTTCAAATGAGCACGTACCTTGACATGATCTTGAAGGTGTTCAAGATGAATCAGTCAAAGAAGGAGTTCTTGCCTGAGTTGTAAGGTATGAAGTTAAGACTTAAAGCTCGACCATGGCAGAAGAGAGAGAAAGGACGAAGGTCGTCCCCTATGCTTTAGACGTAGGCTCTACAGTATGCTATGCTAAGTACCGCACCTGATGTGTGCCCTGCCACATGTCTGGCAAGAGGGTACATAGGTGATCAAGGAGTGGATCACCAGACATCGGTCAAAATTGCCCTTGGAGTAATAAGGACATGTTTCTCGATTATGGAGGTGATAAAGAGTTCGGCGTAAAGGGTTACGTCGAGGCAAGCTTTAACACCTATCCGAATGACTCTGAGTAGCAAACCGGATACGTATAGTGGAGCAACCATTTGGAATAGCTCCAAGTGGAGCGTGGAAGCAACATTTACAATATGACCTAGAGATTTGCAAAGTACATATGGATCTGAATGTTGCAGACCCGTTGACTAAAACCTCTCTCACAAGCAAAACATGATCAAACCCTAGAACTCATTGCATCTTAATCACATGATGATGTGAACTAGTTTAATGACACTAGTAAACTCTTTGGATGTTGGTCACATGGCGATGTGACCTGTGAGTGTTAATCACATGGCGATGTGAACTAGATTATTGACCCTAGTGCAAGTGGGAGACTGTTAAACTCAGATACTTGTGTGGATACATAGACAACACCATGTCCCTACTAAGCCTATAGTAGACTAGCTCGTTGATCAATAGATGGTTACGGTTTCCTGACCATGGACATTGGATGTCGTTGATAACGGGATCACATCATTAGGAGAATGATGTGATGGACAAGACCCAATCCTAAGCCTAGAAAAAAGATCGTGTAGTTCGTATGCTAAAGCTTTTCTAATGTCAAGTATCATTTCCTTAGAACATGAGATTGTGCAACTCCCGGATGCCGTAGGAATGCTTTGGGTGTACCAAACGTCACAACGTAACTGGGTGTCTATAAAGGTACACTACGGGTATCTCCGAAAGTGTCTGTTGGGTTGGCACGAATCGAGACTAGGATTTGTCACTCCGTGTGACAGAGAGGTATCTCTGGGCCCACTCGGTAGGACATCATCATAATGTGAACAATGTGACCAAGGGGTTGATCACGGGATGATGTGTTATGGAACGAGTAAAGAGACTTGCCGGTAACGAGATTGAACAAGGTATCGGCATACCGACGATCGAATCTCGGGCAAGTACAATACCGCTGGACAAAGGGAATTGAATACGGGATCGATTGAGTCCTTGACATCGTGGTTCATCCGATGAGATCATTGTGGAACATGTGGGATCCAACATGGGTATCCAGATCCCACTGTTGGTTATTGACCGGAGAACGTCTCGGTCATGTCTGCATGGTTCCCGAACCCGTAGGTTCTACACACTTAAGGTTCGATGATGCTAGGGTTGTAAAGGAAGTTTGTATGTGGTTACCGAATGTTGTTCGAAGTCCCGGATGAGATCCCGGATGTCACGAGGAGTTCCGGAATGGTCCGGAGCTAAAGATTTATATATGGGAAGTCCTGTTTTGGTCACCGGAAAAGTTTCGGGTTTTATCGGTAACGTACCGGGACCACCGGGAGGGTCCCGGGGGTCCACCAAGTGGGGCCACCATCCTCGGAGGGCAGCATGGGCCAAGTGTGGGAGGGGACCAGCCCCAGGTGGGCTGGTGCGCCCCCCCACAAGGGCCCAAGGCGCCTAGGGTTTGGGGAGGGGGCGCCCCACCTTGCTTGGGGGGCAAGTTTCCCCCTCTTCCCCCTTTGGCCGCCCCCCTAGATGGGATCTAGGGTTGGCCGCTGCCCCTAGGGGTGGAAAACTAGGTGGGGGCGCAGCCCCCTCTCCCCTATATATAGTGGAGGCAAAGGAGCAGCCCAACACACGAAGTCTCCTCTCTTGTTGGCGCAACCCTACCTCTCTTTCTCCTCATATCTCGCGGTGCTTGGCGAAGCCCTGCTAGATCACCGCGGTCCTCCACCACCACCACGCCGTTGTGCTGCTGCTAGATGGAGTCTTCCCCAACCTCTCCCTCTCTCATTGCTGGATCAAGGCATGGGAGACGTCACCGGGCTGCACGTGTGTTGAACGCGGAGGTGCCGTCCGTTCGGCACTAGGATCTCCGGTGATGTGGATCACGACGAGTATGACTCCTTCAACCCCGTTCTCTTGAATGCTTCCTCTTAGCGATCTACAAGGGTATGTGGATGCACTCTCCTTCCCCTCGTTGTTGGTTTCTCCATAGATAGATCTTGGTGACACGTAGGAAAATTTTGAATTTCTGCTACGTTCCCCAACAGTGGCATCATGAGCTAGGTTTCTATGCACGAGTAGAACACAAGTTGTTGTGGGTGTTGATCTTTGTTCAATATGCTTACCGTTACTAGTCCAATCTTGTTTCGACGGTATTGTGGGATGAAGCGGCCCGGACCAACCTTACACGTACACTTACGTGAGACAGGTTCCACCGACTGACATGCACTAGTTGCATAAGGTGGCTAGCGGGTGCCAGTCTCTCCCACTTTAGTCGGATCGGATTCGATGAAAAGGGTCCTTATGAAGGTTAAATAACAATTGACATATCACGTTGTGGTTTTTGCGTAGGTAAGAAACGTTCTTGCTAGAAACCCATATCAGCCACGTAAAACATGCAAACAACAATTAGAAGACGTCTAACTTGTTTTTGCAGGGTATGCTATGTGATGTGATATGGCCAAATAGAATGTGATGAATGATATGTGATGTATGAGATTGATCATGTTCTTGTAATAGGAATCACGACTTGCATGTCGATGAGTATGACAACCGGCAGGAGCCATAGGAGTTGTCTTAATTTATTGTATGACCTGCGTGTCATTGAACAACGCCATGTAATTACTTTACTTTATTGCTAAGCCGTTAGCCATAGTAGTAGAAGTAATAGTTGGCGAGAAAACTTCATGGAGACACGATGATGGAGATCATGATGATGGAGATCATGGTGTCATGCCGGTGACGATGATGATCATGGAGCCCCAAAGATGGAGATGAAAGGAGCAATATGATATTGGCCATATCATGTCACTATTTGATTGCATGTGATGTTTATCATGTTTTACATCTTATTTGCTTAGAACGACGGTAGTAAATAAGATGATCCCTCACAATAATTTCAAGAAAAGTGTTCCCCCTAACTGTGCACCGTTGCGAAGGTTCGTTGTTTCGAAGCAACACGTGATGATCGGGTGTGATAGATTCTAACGTTCAAATACAACGGGTGTAAGCCAGATTTACACACGCAAAACACTTAGGTTGACTTGACGAGCCTAGCATGTACAGACATGGCCTCGGAACACGGAAGACCGAAAGGTCGAGCATGAGTCGTATAGAAGATACGATCAACATGAAGATGTTCACCGATGTTGACTAGTCCGTCTCACGTGATGATCGAACACGGCCTAGTTGACTCGGATCATGTAATCGCTTAGATGACTAGAGGGATGTCTATCTGAGTGGGAGTTCATAAGATGAACTCAATTATCCTGAACATAGTCAAAATGTCTTCGCAAATTATGTCGTAAGCTCGTGCTTTAGTTCTACCGTTTAGATATGTTCCTAGAGAAATTTAGTTGAAAGTTGACAGTAGCGATTATGCGGACTAGGTCCGTAAACTTAGGATTGTCCTCATTGCTTCGTAGAAAGCTTATGTCCTTAATGCACCGCTCAGTATGCTGAACCTCGAACGTCGTCAGTGGATGTTGCGAACATCTGACATACACGTTTTGATAACTACGTGATAGTTCAGTTATACGGTTTAGAGTTGAGGCACCAAAGACGATTTCGAAACGTCACAGAACATATGAGATGTTTCGAGGGCTGAAATTGGGATTTCAGGCTCGTGCCCACGTCAAGAGGTATAAGACCTCCGACGATTTTCTTAGCCTGCAAACTAAGGGAGAAAAGCTCAATCGTTGAGCTTGTGCTCAGATTGTCTGAGTACCACAATCACTTGAATCGAGCGGGAGTTAATCTTCCAGATGAGATAGTGATGTTTTTCCAAAGTCATTGCCACCAAGCTACTAGAGCTTTGTGATGAACTATAACATATCAGGGATATATATGATGATCCTTGAAATATTCGCGATGTTTGACACCGCGAAAGTAGAAATCAAGAAGGAGCATCAATTGTTGATGGTTAGTGAAACCACTAGTTTCAAGAAGAGCATGGGCAAGAAGGGATACTTCATGAAACAGCAAATCAGCTGCTGCTCTAGTGAAGAAACCCAAGGTTGAACCCAAACCCGAGACTAAGTGCTTCTGTGATAAGGGGAACAGTCACTAGAGCGGAATTACCCTAGATACTTGGTAGATGAGAAGGCTGGCAAGGTCGATAGAAGTATATTGGATATACATTATGTTAATGTGTACTTTACTAGTACTCCTAGTAGCACCAGGTATTAGATACCGGTTTGGTTGCTAAGTGTTAGTAACTCGAAATAAAAGCTACGGAATAAGCGGAGACTAACTAAAGGTGAGTTGACGATATGTGTTGGATGTGTTTCCAAGGTTGATGTGATCAAGCATCGCACGCTCCCTCTACCATCGAGATTGGTGTTAAACCTAAATAATTGTTATTTGGTGTCTGCGTTGAGCATAGACATGACTGGATTATGTCTATCGCAATACGGTTATTCATTTAAGGAGAATAATGGTTACTCTGTTTATTTGAATAATACCTTCAATGGTCTTGCACCTAAAATGAATGGTTTATTGAATCTCGATCGTAGTGATACACATGTGCATGCCAAAAGATATAAGATAGTAATGATAGTACCACCTACTTGTGGCACTGCCATGTAAGTCATACTGGTATAAAACGCATGAAGAAGCTCCATGTTGATGGATCTTTGGACTCACTCATTTTGAAAAGTTTGAGACATGCGAACCATGTCTATTGGTATATATGCATGAAGAAACTCCATGAAAATGGACCGTTTGGACTCACTTGATTTTGAATCACTTGAGACATGAAAATCATACCACATGGGCAAGATGACTGAAAGCCTCGTTTTTAGTAAAATGGAACAAGAAAGCAACTTGTTGGAAGTAATACATTTTGATGTGTGCAGTCCAATGAGTGCCGAGGCACGCAGTGGATATCGTTATGTTCTTACTTCACGGATGATTTGAGTAGATACTGAGTATATTTACTTGATGAAACACAAGTCTGAATTATTGAATGGTTCAAGTAATTTCAGAGTGAAGTTGAAGATCATCGTGACAAGAGGATAAAATGTCTATGATATGATCATAGAGATGAGTATCTGAGTTATGAGCTTTGGCACGCAATTAAGACATTGTGGAAATTGTTTCACAATTAATACCGTCTGGAACACCATAGTGTGATGGTGTGTCCGAACATCATAGTTGCACCCTATTGGATATGGTGCGTACCATGATGTCTCTTATCAAATTACCACTATCGTTCATGGGTTAGGCATTAGAGACGATCGCACTCACTTTAATAGGGCACCACGTAATTCCGTTGAGATGACACTGTTTGAACTATGGTTTGGAGAAACCTAAGTTGTTGTTTCTTAAAAGTTTGGGGCTGCAACGCTTATGTGAAAAAGTTTCAGGTTGATAAGCTCAAACCCAAAGCGGATGAAATGCATCTTCATAGGACACCCAAAACAGTGGGTATACCTCCTAATTCAGATCCAAAAGCAATAGGGATTGTTTCTTGAATTGGGTCCTTTCTCGAGGAAAAGTTTGTCTCGGAAAGTTGAGTGGGAGCATGGTGGAGACTTGATGAGGTTATTGAACCATCACTTCAACTAGTGTGTAGCAAGGCACAGGAAGTTGTTCCTGTGGCGCCCACACCAATTGATGTAGTAGCTTATGATAGTGATCATGAAGTTTCGGATCAAGTCACTACCGTACCTCGTAGGGTGACAAGGATGCGTACTACTTCAGAGTGGTACAGTAATCCTGTCTTGAAGGTCGTGTTGCTAGACAACAATGAACCTATGAGCTATGGAGAAGCGATGGTGGGCCCAAATTCTGACAAATGGTTAGAAGCCATGAAATCCGAGATAGGATCCATGTATCAGAACAAAGCATAGACTTTGGTGGACTTGCCCGATGATCGGCAAGCCATTGAGATAAATGGATCTTTAAGAAGAAGACGGACGTGGATGGTAGTGTCACCGTCTATGAAGCTCGACTTGTGGCGAAGAGTTTTTCACAAGTTCAAGGAGTTGACTACGATGAGATTTTCTCATCCGTAGCGATGCTTAAGTCCGTCGGAATCATGTTAGCATTAGCTGCATTTATGAAATCTGGCAAATGGATGTCAAAACGAGTTTCCTTACCAGTTTTCGCAAGGAAAGATTGTATGTGATACAATCAGAAAGGTTTTGTCAATCCTAAGGATTCTAAAAGGTATGCTAGCTCCAGCGATCCTTCCATGGACTGGAGTAAGCATCTCGGAGTTGGAATATGCACTTTGATAAAGATGATCAAATATTTTGGGTTTATACAAAGTTTATGAGAAACTTGTATTTCCAAAGAAGTGAGTGGGAGCACTATAGAATTTCTGATGAGTATATGTTGTTGACATATTGTTGATCAGAAATAATGTAGAGTTTCTGGAAAGCATATAGGGTTATTTGAAAAGTGTTTTTCAATAGAAAACCTGGATTAAGCTACTTGAACATTGAGCATCAAGATCTATAAGGATAGATCAAAATGCTTAATAATACTTTCAAATGAGCACGTACCTTGACATGATCTTGAAGGTGTTCAAGATGGATCAGTCAAAGAAGGAGTTCTTGCCTGAGTTGTAAGGTATGAAGTTAAGACTTAAAGCTCGACCACGGCAGAAGAGAGAGAAAGGACGAAGGTCATCCCCTATGCTTTAGACGTAGGCTCTACAGTATGCAATGATAAGTACCGCACCTGATGTGTGCCTTGCCACATGTCCGGCAAGAGGGTACAAAGGTGATCAAGGAGTGGATCACCAGACAGCGGTCAAAATTGTCCTTGGAGTAATAAGGACATGTTTCTCGATTATGGAGGTGATAAAGAGTTCGGCGTAAAGGGTTACGTCGAGGCAAGCTTTGACACCTATCTGAATGACTCTGAGTAGCAAACCGGATACGTATAGTGGAGCAACCATTTGGAATAGCTCCAAGTGGAGCGTGGAAGCAACATTTACAATATGACCTAGAGATTTGCGAAAAGTACATACGGATCTGAATGTTGCAGACCCATTGACTAAAACCTCTCTCACAAGCAAAACATGATCAAACCCCAGAACTCATTGAGTCTTAATCACATGATGATGTGAACTAGTTTAATGACACTAGTAAACTCTTTGGATGTTGGTCACATGGCGATGTGACCTGTGAGTGTTAATCACATGGCGATGTGAACTAGATTATTGACTCTAGTGCAAGTGGGAGACTGTTGGAAATATGCCCTAGAGGCAATAATAAATTAGTTATTATTATTATATTTCCTTGTTCATGATAATCGTTTATTATCCATGCTATAATTGTATTGATAGGAAACTCAGATACATGTGTGGATACATAGACAACACCATGTCCCTAGTAAGCCTCTAGTAGACTAGCTCGTTGATCAATAGATGGTTACGGTTTCCTGACCATGGACATTGGATGTTGTTGATAACGGGATCACATCATTAGGAGAATGATGTGATGGACAAGACCCAATCCTAAGCCTAGCAAAAAGATCATGTAGTTCGTATGCTAAAGCTTTTCTAATGTCAAGTATCATTTCCTTAGACCATGAGATTGTGCAACTCCCGGATGCCGTAGGAATGCTTTGGGTGTACCAAAAGTCACAACGTACCTGGGTGGCTATAAAGGTACATTACGGGTATCTGCGAAAGTGTCTGTTGGATTGGCACAAATCGAGACTGGGATTTTTCACTCCGTGTGACGGAGAGGTATCTCTGGGCCCACTCGGTAGGACATCATCATAATGTGCACAATGTGACCAAGGGGTTGATCACGGGATGATGTGTTACGAAACGAGTAAAGAGACTTGCCGGTAACGAGATTGAACAAGGTATCGGCATACCGACGATCGAATCTCGGGCAAGTACAATACCGCTGGACAAAGGGAATTGAATACGGATCGATTGAGTCCTTGACATCGTGGTTCATCCGATGAGATCATCGTGGAACATGTGGGAGCCAACATGGGTATCCAGATCCTGCTGTTGGTTATTGACCAGAGAATGTCTCGGTCATGTCTGCATGGTTCTCGAACCCGTAGGGTCTACACACTTAAGGTTCGATGACGCTAGGTTTATAAAGGAAGTTTGTATGTGGTTACCGAATGTTGTTCGGAGTCCCGGATGAGATCCCGGACGTCATGAGGAGTTCCGGAATGGTCTGGAGGTAAATATTTATAAATGAGAAGTCCTGTTTTGGTCAACGGAAAAGTTTCAGGTTTTATCGGTAACGTACCGGGACCACCGGGAGGGTCCCGGGGGTCCACCAAGTGGGGCCACCATCCCCGGAGGGCAGCATGGGCCAAGTGTGGGAGGGGACCAGCCCTAGGTGGGCTGGTGCGCCCCCCCACAAGGGCCCAAGGCGCCCCACCTTGCTTGGGGGGCAAGTTTCCCCCTCTCCCTCCTTTGGTCGCCCCCTAGATGGGATCTAGGGCTGGCCGCTGCCCCTAGGGGTGGAAACCTAGGTGGGGGCGCAGCGCCCTCTCCCCCTATATATATTGGAGGCAAAGGAGCAGCCAAACACACGAAGTCTCCTCTCTTGTTGGCGCAGCCCTACCTCTCTTTCTCCTCATATCTTGCGGTGCTTGGCGAAGCCCTGCTGGATCACCACGCTCCTCCACCACCACCACGCCGTTGTGCTGCTGCTGGATGGAGTCTTCCCCAACCTCTCTGAGGGAGTCCTGGACTAGGGGGTGTCCTGATAGCCGAACTATCATCATCGGCCGGACTCCAAGACTATGAAGATACAAGATTGAAGACTTCGTCCTGTGTCCAGATGGGACTTTCCTTGGCGTGGAAGGCAAGGTTGGCGATACGGATATGTAGATCTCCTACTTGTAACCGACTCTGTGTAACCCTAGCCCTCTCCGGTGTCTATATAAACCGGAGGGTTTTAGTCCATAGGACAACATAACCATTACAACAATCATACCATAGGCTAGCTTCTATGGTTTAGCCTCCTTGATCTCGTGGTAGATCCACTCTTGTACTACCCATATCATCAATATCAATCAAGCAGGAGTAGGGTTTTACCTCCATCGAGAAGGCCCGAACCTGGCTAAAAACATCGTGTCCCTTGTCTCCTGTTACCATCCGCCTAGACGCACAGTTCGGGACCCCCTACCCGAGATCCGCCGGTTTTGACACCGACATTGGTGCTTTCATTGAGAGTTCCTCTGTGTCGTCACCGATAGGCTTGATGGCTTCTTCAATCAACAACGACGCAGTCCAGGGTGAGATTTTTCTCCCCGGACAGATCTTCATATTCGGCGGCTTCACACTGCGGGCCAATTCCCTTGGCCATCTAGAGCAGATCGAAAGTTACGCCCCTGGCCATCAGGTCAGATTTGGAAGCCTAAATTTCACGGCTGACATCCGCGGGGACTTGATCTTCGATGGATTCGAGCCGCAGCCGAGCGTGCCGCACTGTCGCGATGGGCATGATCTAACTCTGTCGCCGGACAGTACCTTGGGGGCCGCACACGAATCCGCTCTGACCCATAGTCCGGAGCCGACCATGCAGATCGAGGACAGGTGGCTGGACACCGCCTCGGGAGCTGCAACTTCCACGGCGATGGAGCCGAACACTGACCTTGTCCCTTATAAAGCTCGTGACTCCAAGGTGCCGGACTCCGAGCCTCCTACGCCCCTGCCAATCGAATCTGATTGGGCGCCGATCATGGAGTTCACTGCCACAGACATCTTTCAGCACTCACCCTTTGGCGACATCCTAAATTCGCTAAAGCATCTCTTGCTATCAGGAGAGCCTTGGCCGGACTGCGGCCAGGATGGTTGGGATGCGGACGACGAAGAAATTCAAAGCCCACCCACCACCCACTTTGTAGCCACTGTCGACGATCTAACCGACATGCTAGAGTACGACTCCGAAGACATCGACGGTATGGACGACGATGCCGAAGACGATCAAGAACCAGCGCCTACAGGGCACTGGAAGACCACCTCGTCATACGACATATACATGGTGGACACCCCAAAGGATGGGGATGGCGAAGAAGCAGCGGAGGCAGATTCCTTAAAGAAACAGCCCAAGCGCCGACGTCAGCGGCGCCGCTCTAAATCCAGCCACAGCAAGAATGGAGATTCCTGCACAGGAGATAATAACACCCCAGAAAGTGCCGAAGACAACCCCCTCCAGCAGGATTCAGCACAGGAGGATGCAGAAGCCAGCCCTCACGAGATAGCGGCAGACGAAGAGGTCGAGGATGATAATTACATACCTCCCTCCGGAGACGAGGCAAGCCTCGACAATGAAGAATTCGTCGTGCCTGAGGATCCCGTCGAACAAGAGCGTTTCAAACGCAGGCTAATGGCCACGACAAATAGCCTAAAGAAAAAGCAGCAACAGCTTCAAGCTGATCAAGACCTGCTGGCCGACAGATGGATCGAGGTCCTCGCGGCCGAAGAGTATGAACTCGAACGCCCCTCCAAAAGCTATCCAAGACGCAAGTTGCTCCCCTGATTAGAGGAGGAGGCATACAAACCTTCATCACCAGCGCACAATATGGCAGACCGACCACCTCGTGGCCGCGACAAAGAGGCATCTAGGCCCTCCACCAGGACCGTACCCCGGCACCGCTCGAAAAGTACGAAGCCACGAGGGAACGCGCTGGACTTGCGGGATATATTGGAGGGCAAGGCAAGACAATCCAGATCTATCTATGGATCACGTGGGTGCCCCACGACCCACGACGAATACCGTCGCGCCGGATACAGCAACCCCGGCCAGGCCGAACACAGCAGACAACTCTCTCTTGAGCTACGACGTGATATTGCTCAATATAGAGGCGCCACACACCCACTATGCTTCACAGACAAAGTAATGGATCATCAAATCCCTGAAGGGTTTAAACCCATCAACATTGAATCCTACGATGGCACAACAGACCCCGCGGTTTGGATCGAGGATTATCTCCTTCATATCCATATGGCCCGCGGCGACGATCTCCACGCCATCAAATATCTCCCGCTCAAGCTTAAAGGACCAGCTTGGCATTGGCTTAACAACCTTCCCGCAGAGTCAATTGGATGTTGGGAGGACCTGGAAGCCGCATTCCTCGACAACTTCCAGGGCACATATATGCGACCACCAGACGCCGATGACCTAAGCCACATAATTCAGCAGCCAGACAAATCGGCCAGACAGTCCTGGACACGGTTCCTAACAAAGAAAAATCAAATCGTCGACTGTCCGGATGCAGAGGCCCTCGCAGCCTTCAAACATAACATTCGCGACGAGTGGCTGGCCCGGCAACTAGGACAGGAAAAGCCGAAATCCATGGCAGCCCTCACATCACTCATGACCCGCTTCTGTGCGGGAGAGGACAGCTGGCTAGCTCGCAGCAACAACCTTAGCAAAAATGCTGGCAGTCCGGATACTAAGGACCACAATGGCAGGTCGCGTCGAATCAAAAACAAACGCCGCGTTAACGACGATAACAATGAGGATGCGGCAGTCAACGCCGGATTCCGAGGCTCTAAACCCGGTCAGCGGAAGAAGCCATTCAAAAGAACCACTCCGGGTCCGTCCAATTTGGACCAAATACTCGACCGCTCTTGCCAGATACATGGCACCCCCGAAAAGCCAGCTAACCACACCAATAGGGATTGTTGGGTATTCAAGCAGGCAGGCAAGTTAATTGCTGAAAACAATGACAAGGGGTTGCACAGCGACGACGAGGAAGAGACCCGGCCGCCGAACAGTAGAGGACAGAAGGGTTTCCCCCACAAGTGCGGACGGTAAACATGATATACGCAACCCATATACCCAAGAGGGAGCGGAAGCGTGCACTTAGGGACGTATATGCAATGGAGCCAGTCGCCCCGAAGTTCAATCCATGGTCCTCTTGCCTGATCACTTTCGATCGAAGAGACCACCCGACTAGTATCCGCCATGGCGGATTCACCGCATTGGTTTTAGACCCAATCGTCGATGGATTTCACCTCACTAGAGTCCTGATGGACGGCGGCAGCAGCCTGAACCTGCTTTATCAGGATACAGTGCGCAAGATGGGCATAGACCCCTCAAGGATCAAACCTATAAAGACGACCTTCAAAGGCGTCATACCAGGCGTTGAGGCCAATTGTACAGGCTCAGTCACCCTGGAAGTGGTCTTCAGATCCCCAGATAATTTCCGAAGCGAGGAGTTAATCTTCGACATAGTCCCGTTCCGCAGCGGCTATCACGCTCTGCTCGGACGAACCGCGTTCGCAAAGTTCAACGCGGTGCCACATTATGCATACCTCAAGCTCAAGATGCCAGGCCCTCGTGGAGTCATCACGGTCAACGGAAATACAGAACGCTCCCTCCGAACGGAGGAACACACAGCGGCTCTCGCGGCAGAAGTACAAAGTAGCCTTTTAAGGCAATTTTCGAGTCCGGCCGTTAAACAACCGGACACGGCCAAACGCGCCCGGAGCAACATCAATCAAGACCATCTGGCACGTTCCGAGCACGCGTAGAAATGCGGCACCAACCCCAGCCCTCGCATGATTGCAAGACCAGCTCTCCGCGTACATCATTATGCTCTGGAGATACCATGGGCATAGGGGGAGGGGCACGACCACGACAGGCCCAGAGTGCGGCTCAACCACACGAGGGGCTCCCAAGTGTGTCGCTCTTTTTATCTTTATTTTTTCTTCTTTTTATACACAGGACTCCGTTCACCAGAGGCCCTGTCCTGCGGCGAAACCTGCCGAACTCATGATGCAACAGCCAGGGAGGGACAAAGGCTGCGGCGAACACTCAGGTGGTCTCCATTACGAGCATTACATTTGTTAAATACATCAGTCCGCAGCCCACCCCTGGAGGGGGACATGCTTAATTAGTCCAATCCCTTTCTTACCGCACTATTTGTATCGCTCTGCACTCATAGCAGAATTCCTTGGATAAACAATGCAACACCTTTTGCCTATAATTGCATTACCTTTTTTATATATATATGTTTATTCTTGACATCTTGCACCCGTACATTTTGGTATGGCCAAATACACCAGGGGCTTACGTTCCCCACATTATGGTGTGATAAGTCCGAACACTTTCACAAGTGCGGCACCCTGAACTTATAGCATTATATGCATCGGCTCCGAATCATGTCTTGGGTCAATAGTTGGGTTTGCCCGGCTCCCATGTTTTGGTACCTTACGTTCCGTTCTGTCGGCTAAGGTAGCACTGGGAGAACCACTCCGATTGCGCCCCGGTTGAGCTGGGCGAGCGCCTCAGTGGAGAAAGCTAAAACTGACTGTCATGATAAGGCGAGAGACTGGTCGCTGTTCGAGAGGTCTTTTTGAGTCCCTAAAGACTTATGCCGCTTCGAGCGAAGAACCGGATAATGTCCGGCCAAGGCGTGGATAGCGCCCCGAACTTGGTCTTCTGAATACTAGGGGCTTCGCCGAAATTTAAAATTATAGAATTCTATGGCTAAGTGAGAATGTTCAAGCATTATATGTCCAGTTGCCTTGTTCGTTGTGTTGAGCGCCTCCCTAGATGGACCCAAAAATGGGAACAAGAGTGCTCAAGTTTATCCCGAACACCCCAGCACTCGTGGCATGGGGGCTGAAGCCAACGACTTGCCATCTCTCAGATTTAATAAACGGCCGCACAGATGGTAATATTTTAAATCAATAAGCGTTGCTTAGCGCATATGAACAAAGTTTTCAGCGCACAGGATAACACATTGCGAGTTTACTCAATAATTACATCTCTGGGGCACTCATCCGCAATCTTGCGGGCACCCTTCAGGACAGTCTTATAGTACATCTCGGGCGTACGATACTCCTTGCCCGCTGGCGGCGCGTCAGTGATAAGCCTCTCCGCATCTAGCCTGCCCCAATGCACCTTTGCGCGGGCAAGGGCCCGACGGGCACCTTCAATACAGGTGGAGCGCTTGATGACTTCCACCCAGGGGCACACATCCACCAGCCGCTGCACGAGGCTGAAGTAGCTCCCAGGCATGGCCTCTCCAGGCCACAGCCGGACTATGAGGCCCTTCATGGCCTGCTCAGCTACCTTGTGGAGTTCGACCAGCTGCTTCAGCTGGTCGCTAGGGGGCACCAGATGTCCGGCCTCAGCGTACTGAGACCAGAAAACCTTCTCTGTTGAGCTCCCCTCCTCGGCTCGGTAGAATGCGGCGGCATCAGACACACTGCAAGGCAGATCTGCAAACGCCCCTGGAGAGCTCCGAATTCGGGTAAGTAACAGGTAATTTACATTAACATGCTTGCTTTGCATGAAAAATGCCTTACCCGCCGCTATTTTCTTCACCGCCTCAATCTCCTGGAGGGCCTTATGGGCCTCGACCTTAGCGGCTTTGGCACTTTCAAGAGCCGAGGCAAGCTCGGACTCTCGAGTCTTCGAGTCATGCTCCAAACTCTCATGCTTTTCCATGAGAGCCTGGAGCTCTTGCCGCACCTCCGCCACCCGCGCCTCCTGCTTCTCTCGCTCCGTCCGTCGCATTGCGTTTGGCCGTGGACACGGCCTCCTTCAGGGTTGCCACCTCGTTCGTGGCCCCTGCAGTACCCACGTTATCCTTGTTATTTCTATTGCAACCAAAATCCTTTTCTGTAAGGTACAAATTTAAAAGTGGTGTTACTCACCTTCTTTGTCCTTGAGCTGCTTCTTGGCAAGGCCGAGCTCTTGCTCGGACCGCTCGAGGTCCTGCTTCAAAGCACCGACCTCCGCAGTCAGTGCGGCAGAGGTCAGCAGCGCAGCCTGCAAACCCATATTGACATAATTCTTAGCACTCCTGCGTATATCTTTTTTAGATCCTCAATCCGGTTTTTCTTTCCGAACACCGAACCGAGCATCAGGGGCTACTGTCTATGCGGTACTACATTACATATTTTAAAACTTCTTACCTCAAAGCCTATTAGAAGGCTACTACAGGCTTCAGTCAGCCCGCTCTTGGAGAGCTGAACCTTCTGAATCACCGCACTCATGATAGTGCGGTGTTCTTCCTCGATGGAAGCGCCGTTGAGCGCCTCCAGCAAGTTGTCCGGCGCCTCCGGTTGGACGGAGGCTGCCGGTGTCATGGTCTTGCCCTTCTTGCGAAGGGGCCGCCTGCCGGACTCCGGAACCACTGCAGGTTCCGGCATGGAGTCCGGCGCAAAGTCCAGGAGGCTACCTTGTGGCACCTCCGGAGCCTCCTCCTGATGGGTCCCTTTCTGGGATCCCACCTTGGTGTCCTCAGCGTCGTGAGGGGTGGAGGTAGTCGGGATGGAATCTACATCCGACGGAGCCAACGACCGGCTCGATGAAGCGGGGAGATCATCATCGGCCGGACTACAGGTAGTGTGCGGCATTAGAAGGACACTATGTGACAAAAAGAGAAATTATAAATCATTCAGGAATCTTGATACTTACGATCTTGCCAGAGGCCTGGCCCTTGAGGGCCACTCTTCGTCGCCAACATTGGCATTGGCGGAGCTGTCCGGGGGAATAGTCCTTCCCCTCTTGGACCCTTCGGCCTCCCCCGTTGGGGAAGCCTTCCTTTTCCTCTCTCCCTCCCCTGGGAGAGAGTCCTCTTTCTCCTCCTCGTCTTCGGGGGAGGAGTCCGCCTTGGAGCCATCGGACGATGAGTCCGATATCACCTGGCGCCGGGAACTTCTTCGGGTTCCCGTGGCCTTCTTCTTGGCCTTCTTCTCCGGCACCACGTAAAGTGCCGGGACCAGCAGCCCCGTTAAACGGGCGTCCGCTGGGTCTTCGGGAAGGGGAGCCGGACAGTCTACCTGTCTGGACGTCCTCTGCCAGCCCTGTTAAAGGCATTGGGAGTTTTAGATCCCGCATAGAGTCAAACTATGAAAGAAAATGAGTGTCCCATAGAGGATAACAAAGCTTACCTCACCGGCCGGGCGCTTGGTGCTGAATCCGCGATCTTCAGTCGCGGACGCGGGGGCTTCTCCGCCCTTGAACAGCACCCTCCAGACGGCTTCGTACATCGTGTCAAAGAGCCCGCTCAGAGTCCGGTGCTGTGCCGGATGGAACTCCCACAGATTGAAGGCCCGTTGTTGGCAGGGGAGAATCCGGCGGACGCGCATGACCTGGATCACGTTGACAAGCCTAAGCTTCTTGTTCACCAAGGTCTGGAGACAGGACTGGAGTCCTGTCAGCTCCTTCGAACTGCCCCATAGCAAGCCCTTCTCTTTCCAGGAGGTGAGCTGCATGGGGATACCAGATCTGAATTCGGGGGCCGCTGCCCATTTAGGGTCACGCGGCTCGGTGATGTAGAACCACCCCGATTGCCATCCCTTGATGGACTCCACGAAGGCCCCCTCGAGCCAGGTGATGTTGGGCATTTTGCCCACCATGGCACCTCCGCACTCCACTTGGACGCCCTTCACTACCTTCGGCTTGACACTGAAGGTCTTGAGCCACAAGCCGAAGTGGGGCTGGATGCAGAGGAAGGCCTCGCACACGACGATAAACGCCGAGATGTTGAGGATGAAGTTTGGCGCCAGATCGTGGAAGTCCAGGCCGTAATAGAACATGATCCCCCGGACGAAGGGATGAAGTGGGAAGCCCAGTCCGCGGAGCAAATGGGGAAGAAACACGACCCTCTCATGGGGCCTGGGGGTGGGGATGAGCTGCCCCTTGTCGGGCAGCCGGTGCGCGATGTCGCTGGAAAGGTATCCGGCGCCGCGCAGCTTTTCGATGTGCCCCTCCGTGACGGAGGAGGCCAGCCACTTGCCTCCCGCTCCAGACATGGCTGGAGAAGGTTGAGGCGAGATGTGCGAACTTGGGCGCTGGAGCTCGAGTGCGCAGAGATGGATAAGCAAAGGAGGAAGAAGGCGTAGGTAAAAAAGGTGGATCCTTATCCCCTTATATATGGGCGGACGAATACTATGCATCCCCACTGACCTGGTAAAACTCGCTTATCTCCCAAGAGCCACCATCAATGGCGCGGTTGGGTTACCCACGTCCGTATTGATGGGAATCCCGGAATAAGGGGAACACGATCTCTTCTTCGACAAGACGTGCCAAGGAAACCGCTTCGCTAAACGCGCTGAGGTGGTATAATAAAAAACGATTCCAGTAAAGGCTTGGTGGTGGTATGACGTCATGCCACTAAATACGTCAGCAGATTGAACTTGTGTACAAATTATTCTCTCTACGGTGGAATGTGGAATTTATTTTGCAGAGCCGGACACTATCCTGGTGTTCACAATCTTCTATGAGTTATTCGGAGGAGGAACCCGCCTTGCAATGCCGAACATTATGCACGCCAGACTCATCGTCGTTGAAGCCTGGTTCAGGGGCTACTGAGGGAGTCCTAGACTAGGGGGTGTTCGGATAGCCGAACTATCATCATCGGCCGGACTCCAAGACTATGAAGATACAAGATTGAAGACTTCGTCCCGTGTCCAGATGGGACATTCCTAGGCGTGGAAGGCAAGGTTGGCGATACGGATATGTAGGTCTCCTACCATTGTAACCGACTCTGTGTAACCCTAGCCCTCTCCGGTGTCTATATAAACCAGAGGGTTTTAGTCCATAGGACAACATAACCATTACAACAATCATACCATAGGCTAGCTTCTAGGGTTTAGCCTCCTTGATCTCGTGGTAGATCCACTCTTGTACTACCCATATCATCAATATCAATCAAGCAGGAGTAGGGTTTTACCTCCATCGAGAGGGCCCGAACCTGGGTAAAAACATCGTGTCCCTTGTCTCCTGTTACCATCCGCCTAGACGCACAGTTCGGGACCCCCTACCCGAGATCCGACGGTTTTGACAACGACACTCTCCCTCTCTCCTTGCTGGATCAAGGCGTGGGAGACGTCACCGGGCTGCACGTGTGTTGAACGCGGAGGTGCCGTCCGTTCGGCACTAGGATCTCCGGTGATTTGGATCACGACGAGTATGACTCCTTCAACCCCGTTCTCTTGAACGCTTCCTCTTAGTGATCTTCAAGGGTATGTAGATGCACTCTCCTTCCCCTCGTTGTTGGTTTCTCCATAGATAGATCTTGGTGACACGTAGGAAAATTTTGAATTTCTGCTACGTTCCCCAACATCAATATTGTTAGATTCGTACGTACTCCTAGATTTGTACTCGAGATGGTTTCCAATTTGTTTTCAACCACGTGAATGTGCTTGTTCTCGCGCATGCTCTTCCTACTAGGATTTCGCCATGTATAGCCAGTCCAATAGTAACTTTTTTAAGCTCCCTGCCCAATAGTACACGTGGAGTACTGACAACATCTGTACTCCCTCCTTCCATTTATATAGGGCCTATGTGGAGGAGAGAGATGTGAAAAAGTAAGGGGAGTGAGCTCTCATGCAAGTGCCTTAGCTATATACGCATTCCTAGTTAAATACTAGTACAATAAATATGAAGAAAGAGATAGAGAGGAGATGGAAAAAAAGTACTAATACAATAGCCAACCTTATATATGTTTTTTGCGGGAAATAGCCAACCTTATAGCCCACACTACCGTATGAGTGCATATAATAGATGATGGCTATAGATGACATGGCAGTCCCTCATAGCCATCGACTGGCTATATTATTAACCATGCTGTAATGCGTTTTTAAAACTGCATTTGACTATTGACAAGATTAATAGTACATGAGATGTATAGTGTG
Source organism: Triticum timopheevii (assembly GCA_963921465.1). Taxonomy (NCBI): domain Eukaryota; kingdom Viridiplantae; phylum Streptophyta; class Magnoliopsida; order Poales; family Poaceae; genus Triticum; species Triticum timopheevii. The sequence goes on along the minus strand of OY997262.1, from coordinate 243,644,132 downwards.
AAAATTATATCATTGGAAACTCCTTTCACATACGAATTTGACCGTATGCTTTGTGTAAGTTGCATGTCATCTATTATTACTCTAACATTTGGTCAAAGTTAGCCTCGAAAAATGCATTAGGCCCTGTATAGTAAATGGAAGGAGGGAGTAGTAGTGGAAGTGGATACTTTGACGTAGGTATCCCTGCCTTACCCTCCGAGGGAGTCCTGGATTAGGGGGTGTTCGGATAGCTGAACTACCACCTTTGGCCGGACTCCTGGACTATGAGGATACAAGATTGAAGACTTCGTCCCGTGTCCGGATGGGACTTTCCTTGGCGTGGAAGTCAAGCTTGGTGATACGGATATGTAGATCTCCTACCATTGTAACCGACTCTGTGTAACCCTAACCCTCTTGGGTGCCTATATAAACCGGAGGGTTTTAGTCCATAGGACGAACAACAATCATAGCCTTCTAGGGTTTAGCCTCTCTGATCTCGTGGTAGATCTACTCTTGTACAACCCATATCATCAATATTAATCAAGCAGGAGTAGGGTTTTACCTCTATCGAGAGGGCCCGAACCTGGGTAAAAACATCGTGTCCCTTGTCTCCTGTTACCATCCGCCTAGACGCACAGTTCAGGACCCCCTACCCGAGATCCGCCGGTTTTGACACCGACATTGGTGCTTTCATTGAGAGTTCCTTTGTGTCGTCATCTTTAGGCACGATGGCTCCTCCGATCATCAACAACGAGGCGGTCTAGGGTGAGACTTTTCTCCCCGGACAGATCTTCGTATTCGGCGGCTTTGCACTGCGGGCCAATTCGCTTGGCCATCTGGAGCAGATTGAAAGCTATGCCCCTGGCCATCAGGTCAGATTTGGAGTTTGAACTATATGGCTGACGTCCGCGGAGACCTGATCTTCGACGGGTTCAAGCCACAGCCAAGCGCGCCGCACTGTCATGATGGGCATGATCTAGCTCTGCCACCGGACAGTGCCCTGGAGGCCGCACGAGTGTCCGCTCTGACCCTTAGCTCGGAGCCGACTGCGCCGATCGAGGATGGGTGGCTAGACACCGCCTCGGGGGCTGCTATCTCTTTGGAGATTGAGCCGAACACCAACCCTGTCCTTTGCGAAGCTCGTGACTCCAAGGTGTCGGACTCCTCTCTGGACTCCGAACCTTCCGTGGCCCTGGCAATCGGATCCGATTGGGTGCCGATCATGGAGTTCACTGCTGCGGACATCTTTCAGCACTCGCCCTTTGGCGACTTCCTGAATTCACTAAAGTCTCTCTCTTTATCAGGAGAGCCCTGGCCGGATTATGGTCAGTAAGGTTGGGATGCGGACGACGAAGAAATTCAAAGCCCACCCACCACCCACTTCATAGCCACTGTCGATGATTTAACTGACATGCTCGACTTTGACTCTGAAGACATCGACGGTATGGACGACGATGCAGGAGACGACCAAGAACCAGCGCGTACAGGGCATTGGAAGGCCACCTCGTCATACAACATATACATGGTGGACATCCCAAACGATGGGAATGGCGATGGAACAACAGAGGATGACCCCTCCAAGAAACAGCCTACGCGTCGGCGTCAGCGGCGCGCTCTAAATCCCGCCACAGCAAAAACGGTGATTCCGGCACCTGAGATAATAACACCCCAGACAGTGCCGAAGACAACCCCCTCCAGCAGGATTCAGCGCAGGAGGATGGAGAAGCCAACCCTCATGAGAGAGCAGCAGACAGAGAGGTAGAGGACGATAATTACATGCCTCCCTTCGAAGACGAGGCAAGCCTCGACGATGATGAATTTGTCGTGCCTGAGGATCCCGTCGAATAGGAGCGTTTCAAACGCAGGCTTATGGCCACGGCAAGCAGCCTCAAGAAAAAGCAGCAACAGCTTAGAGCTGACCAAGACTTGCTAGCTGACAGATGGACTGAAGTCCTTGCCGCTGAAGAGTATGAACTCGAACGCCTCTCCAAGAGCTACCCAAAACGCGGGCTGCTACCCCGATTAGAGGAGGAAGCACCCAAACCTACATCGCCAGCGCATGATGCGGCCGACCGGCCACCTCGTGGCCGCGACAGAGAGGCCTCTCGGCCCTCCACTCAAGCCGCACCCGGGCGTCACTCAAAAAGTACCAAGGCACGGGGAAATGTGCCAGACCTGCGAGACATATTGGAGGACAAGGCAAAGCAAACAAGATCGATCTACGGATCGTGTGGGCGCCTCACTACACGTGACGATAACCGTCATGCCGGATACAGCAAATCTGGCCGAGCCAAACACAGCAGACAAAGCTCATTTGAGCTATGTCGTGATATAGCCCAGTACAGGGGCGCCGCACACCCACTATGCTTCACAGATGAAGTAATGGATCATCAAATCCCCGAGGGTTTCAAACCCGTAAACATCGAATCATATGATGGCACAACAGATCCTGCGGTATGGATCGAGGACTACCTCCTTCATATCCACATGGCCCGCGGTGATGATCTAAACGCCATCAAATACCTCCCACTCAAGCTTAAAGAACCAGCTCCGCATTGGCTTAACAGCTTGCCAGCGGAGTCAATTGGTTGTTGGGAAGACCTGGAAGCCGCATTCCTCGACAACTTCTAGGGCACCTATGTGCGACCACAAGACGCCGATGACCTAAGCCACATAATTCAGCAGCCAGAGGAATCGGCCACACAATTCTGGACACGGTTCCTAACCAAGAAAAATCAAATCGTCGACTGTCCAGATGCAGAGGCCCTTGCAGCCTTCAAATATAACATCCGCGACGAGTGGCTTGCCCGGCTCCTAGGACAGGAAAAGCCGAAATCCATGGCAGCCCTCACAACACTCATGACCCGCTTTTGCACGGGAGAGGACAACTGGTTAGCTCGTAGTAACAACATGACCAAGAGCCCTGGTAATTCGGATACCAAGGACAACAACGGCAGGTCGCATCGCAACAAGCACAAGCACCACATTAATGGCGATAATGCTGAAGATACGTCAGTCAATGCCGGATTCAGAGGCTCTAAACCCGGTCAGCGGAAAAAGCCATTCAAAAGAAATACTCCGGGACCGTCCAATTTGGACCGAATACTCGATCGCTCGTGCCAGATACACGGCACCCCCGAAAAACCAGCCAACCACACCAACAGGGATTGTTGGGTGTTCAAGCAGGCAGGCAAGTTAAATGTCGAAAACAATGACAAGGGGCTGCATAGCAACGACTAGGAGGAGCCCCGGCCGCTGAACAATAGAGGACAGAAGGGCTTCCCCCTACAAGTGCGGACGGTGAACATGATATACGCAACCCACATACCCAAAAGGGAGCGGAAGCGTGCACTAAGGGACGTATATGCGATGGAGCTAGTCGCCCCAAAGTTCAATCCGTGGTCCTCCTGCGCGATCAGTTTTGATCGAAGGGACCACCCCACTAGCATCCGCTATGGCGGATTCGCCGCATTGGTTCTAGACCCAATCATTGACGGATTTCACCTCACTAGAGTCCTGATGGACGGCGGCAGCAGCCTGAACCTCCTTTATCAGGATACAGTGCGCAAAATGGGCATAGACCCATCAAGGATTAAACCCACAAAGACGACCTTCAAAGGCGTCATACCAGGTGTAGAGGCCAACTGTACAGGCTCAGTTACACTTGAAGTGGTCTTCGGATCCCCGGATAACTTCCGAAGCAAGGGGTTAATCTTCGACATAGTCCCGTTCTGCAGCGGCTATCACGCACTGCTCGGACGAACCACATTTGCAAAGTTCAATGCGGTGCCACACTACGCATACCTCAAGCTCAAGATGCCAGGCCCTCGAGGAGTCATTACGGTCAACGGAGACACCGAACGCTCTCTCTGAACGGAGGAGCATACGGTGGCCCTCGCGGCAGAAGTACAAAGCAGCCTCTCGAGGCAATTCTCGAGTCCGGCTATTAAACGTCCGGACACCGTCAAGCGCGCCCGGAGTAACCTACAACAAGACCGCCTGGCACGTCCCGAGCACGCGTAGCAATGCGGCCCCAACCCCAGCCCTCACGAAATTGCGAAACCAGTACTACGCGTACATAATTACGCTCTAGAAATACCATGGGCATAGGGGGAGGGGCATGACCACGGCAGACCCAGAATGCGGCTCAACCGCACCAGGGGCTCCCAATTGTGTCATTCTGTTTTTTACTCTTATTTTCAGGACTCCTTTCTCAAGAAGCCCTGTCCGGCAGTAGAATCGCCGAACACATGATGCAACAGCCAGGGAAGCAGAAAGCTACATCGAGTGTCCAGGTGGTCTCTATAACGAGCAGTATACTTGTTTTGCATATCATCCCGCAGCTCGCTCCTGGAGGGGGACATGTCAAATAGTCCCGTCCCTTGCTTATCGCACTATTTGTATCGTTCTGCTTTTACCGCAGCTTTTTTGAATAAACAATGCATAGCTTTTGCCTATTATTGCATTCCTTTTTTTATCTATATATGTTCACTTATGACATGTTGCATCCGTATGCTTTGGTACAGCCAAATACAGCAGGGGCTTAAGTACCCCAAAATATGGTGTGATAAGTCCGAACACTTTCACAAGTGCGGTACCCCGAACTTATAGCATTATATGCACCGGCTCCGAATCATGTCTTGGGTTAATAGGTGGGTTTGCCCGGCTCCCATGTTTTGGTACCTTACGTTCTGTTATATCGGCTAAGGTAGTGCTGGGAGAACCACTGCGATTGTGCCCCGGTTGAGCTTGGTTAAGCACCTCAGTGGAGAAAGCTAAAACTGACCGTCATGATAGGGCGAGAGTCGGTCGCTGTTCGAGAGGTTTTCGAGTCCCTAAAGACTTATGCCGCTTAGAGCGAGGAGTCGGCTTTGTCTGGACCAGGCGTGGATAGCGCCCCGAATTCGGTCTTCCGAATACTAGGGGCTTCGCCGAAATTTAAAATTATAGAATTCTATGGCTAAGTGAGAGTGTTAAAGTATTATAGTCCGGTTGCCTTGTTCGTTGCGTTGAGCGCCTCCCTCGAAGGACACAAGAATGGGAAAAAGAGCGCTCAGGTTTATCCCGAACACCCCAGCACTCGTGGCATGGGGGCAGAAGCCGACGACTCGCCATCTCTCAAATTTAATAAACGGCCGCACAGAAGGTAATATTTTAAATTCACAAGCGTTGCTTAGCGCATATGAACAAGTTTTCAGCATACATGATAACAAATGCGAGTTTACTCAAAAATTACATCTTTGGAGCATTCACCCGCTATAAGGCGGGCACTCTTTAGGACGCCCTCATAATACATCTCGGGCTTGCGATACTCCCTGCCCGGCGGTGGTCTGTCCGTCACAAGCTTCTCAGCGTCCATCTTGCCCCAGTGTACTTTAGCACGGGCAAGGGACCTATGGGCACCTTCGAAACAGACGGAGCTCTTGACGACTTCAATCCATGGACAGGCATCCACCAGCCACCTCACCAGCCTGAAGCAGCTCCCAGGCATGGCTTCCTTAGGCCACAGCCGAACTATGAGGCCCTTCATGGCCTGTTCGGCCACCTTATGGAGCTCGACCAGCTGCTTCAGCTGGTCATTCAAGGGCACCGGGTGTCCGGCCTCAGGATACTGAGACCAGAACACCTTCTCCGTCGAGCTCCCCTCCTCGGCCCGGTAGAATGCGGCAGCGCCGGACACACTGCGGGGAAGATCTGCGAATGCTCCTAGAGAGCTCCGGATTTGGGTAAGTAACAAGTAATTCACTTTCACGTGCTTGCTTTGCATAAAGAATGCCTTGCCCGCCACTATCTTCTTCATCGCCTCAATTTCCTGGAGGGCTTTTTGGGCTTCGGCCTTAGCGGCTTTGGCGTTCTCAAGGGCCGAGGCGAGCTCAGACTCTCGAGTCTTTGAGTCACGCTCCAAACTCTCGTGTTTTTCCACGAGAGCCTGGAGCTCTTGCCGCACCTCCGCCACCCGCGCCTCCTGCTTCTCTCGCTCGGTGCGCTCCGCGGCCGCATTGCTTTCGGCCTTGGACACCGCTTCCTTCAAGGTTGCCACCTCATTCATGGCCCCTGCAATACTCACATTATTCCTGTCATTTTTTGCAACCACATATTTTATATACTTCCATAAGGTATTACTCACCTTCCTTGTCCTCGAGCTGCTTTTTGGCAAGACTGAGCTCGTTCTCGGACCGCTCGAGGCTCTGCTTCAATGCATTGACCTCCGCAGTCAGTGCGGCAGAGGTCAGCAGCGTATCCTGCATTCCCCATATTGACATACTTATGTTAGACTCCTGCGTTCATCTTTTTAGATCCTTAGTTTGGCTTTTCTTTCCGAACACCAAACTGAGCATCAGGGGCTACTGCCTATGCGGTGATATTTTTACATATCTTAAATACATACCTCAAAGCCTGTTAGAAGGCTAGCACAGGCTTCAGTCAGCCCGCTCTTGGCGGACTGAACTTTCTGGATCACCACACTCATAACAGTGCGGTGCTCCTTGTCGATGGAGGCGCCGTTAAGCGCCTCCAGCAAATTATCCGGTGCCTCCGGTTGGATGGAGGTTACCGGTGTCGCAGTCTCGCCCTTCTTACGAAGGGGCCGCCTGCCGGACTCCAGAACCATTGAAGGTTCCGGTGCGGAGTCCGGCCCAGGGCCGTACTTAGAGCCCTTTGGGGTTTGATCCCCCTTGTGCCTGGAGTCCGGGAGATTGCCTTGCGGCACCTCCTGGACCTCCTCCTCCTGGCTGGGACCCTTTTGGGACCCCACCTCAGCGTCATCCGCAGCGCGAGGAGAGGAGGCAGCCAGAAGGGAAGTGCTATTCACGTCCGACGAAGCCAGGGAGCTGCTCGTTGAAGCGTCGAGCCCATCCTTGGGCGGGCTGCAGGGTTATATTCGGCGTTAGGAGATTCTATACGACAAACGAAACGCCATGAGTTATTTTGGTATCCGGACACTTACGATGTCGCCCTCGGTGGCCACTCCTCTTCGCCGTCGTCGGCGTTGGTGGAGTAGTCCGGAGGAAGGGTCCTTCCTTTCTTGGACTATCCGACCTCCCCAGTTGGGGCGGCCTTCCTTTTCTTCTCTCCCCCGCTGGGGGAGAGCGTCTTTTTCCTCCTCCTCGTCTTCGCGGGAGGAGTCCGCCTCGGAGTCATCGGACGATGAGTCCGACAACACCTGGCGCCGGGAACTCCTTCGAGTTCCCGTGGCCTTTTTCTTGGCCTTCTTCTCCGGCACCACGTGAGGTGCCGGAACCAGCAGCCCCGTCAATCGGGTGTTCGCTGGGTCTTCTGGCAAGGGAGCCGGACAGTCAACCTGCCCTGCCGTCTTCTGCCAGGCCTGTCAAAGGTAAGGGAGTTTCGATCCCGCATAGAGTCAAACTATGAAAAACAAGTGTCCTGTAAAGGGTAAAATAGCTTACCTCGCTGGCTTGACGCTGCAAGCTGAACCCGCGATCTTCGGTAGTGGATGCGGGAGCCTCAGCGCCCTTGAACATCACCTTCCAGGCATCTTCGTACGTAGTGTCGAAGAGCCTGCTCAAGGTTTGGTGCCGTGCCGGATCAAACTCCCACAAGTTGAAGGCCCGTTGTTGGCACGGGAGGATCCGGCGGATGAGCATGACCTGGACTATGTTGGCAAGCTTGAGCTTCTTGTTCACCAGGTTTTGGACGCAGGTTTGGGGTCTGGTCAGCTCTTCCGAATTACCCCATGGCAGGCCCGTCTCTTTCCAAGAGGTGAGCCGTGTAGGGAAGCCAGATCGGAATTCGGGGGCCGCCACCCATTTAGGGTCACGCGGCTCGGTGATGTAGAACCACCCCGATTGCCACCCCTTTATGGTCTCCATGAAGGAGCCTTCGAGCCATAAGACGTTGGGTATCCTGCCCACCATGGCACCTCCACACTCCGCCTGGCGGCCGCCCACTACCTTCGGCTTGTAATTGAAGGTCTTCAGCCATAAGCCGAAGTGGGGCTGGATGCAGAGGAAGGCCTCGCACACGACGATGAACGCCGAGATGTTGAGGATGAAATTCAGGGCCAGATCATGGAAATCCAGGCCGTAGTAGAACATGAGCCCCCGGACAAATGGGTGAAGTGGAAAACCTAGTCCGCGGAGGAAGTGGGTGAGGAACACCACCCTCTCATGGGGCTTGGGGGTGGGGATGAGCTGCCCCTTGTCGGGGAGCCGATGCGCGATGTTGCTGGACAAGTATCCGGCCTTCCGCAACTTTTTGATGTGCCCCTCAGTGATGGAGGAGACCATCCACTTGCCTCCCCCTCCGGACATGGCTGGAGAAGGTTGAGGCAAGATGTGCGGACTTTGGCGCTGGAGCTCGAGTGCACGGAAATGGATGAGCAAAGGAGGAAGAAGGCGTGTGTGAAAAAGTGGATCCTTATCCCCTTATATGGACGGACGAAGCTATGCGTCCCCACCAGCCTGGTAAAACTCGCTTATCTCCCAAGCGCCATAATCACTGGCGCGGTTGGGTTACCCACGACCGTATTGATGAGAATCCCGGTATAAGGGGAAACGATCTCTGCTTTGACAAGACGTGCCAAGGAAACCGCCTCGCTAAATGATCTGAGGTGGGACAGTAAAAACGATTCGAATAAAGGCTTGGCCGTGGTGTGATGTCACGCCACAGAATACGTCAGCAGATTGAATTTGTGTAAATATTATTCTCTCTACGGTGGTATGTGGAACTTATTTTGCAGAGCCAGACACTATCCTTGTGTTCAAAATCTTCTACGAAGTATTCGGAGGAGGAACCCGCCTTGCAATGCCGAAGACAATATGCGCGCCGGACTCGTCGTCATTGAAGCCTGGTTTAGGGGCTACTGAGGGAGTCCTGGATTAGGGGGTGTTCGGATAGCCGAACTATCACCTTTGGCCGGACTCCTAGACTATGAAGATACAAGATTAAAGACTTCGTCCCGTGTCCAGATGGGACTTTCCTTGGTGTGGAAGGCAAGCTTGGCGATACGGATATGTAGATCTCCTACCATTGTAACCGACTCTGTGTAACCCTAACCCTCTTCGGTGCCTATATAAACTGGAGGGTTTTAGTCCGTAGGACGAACAACAATCATACCGTAGGCTAGCTTCTAGGGTTTAGCCTCTCTGATCTCGTGGTAGATCTACTCTTGTACTACCCATATCATCAATATTAATCAAGAAGGAGTAGGGTTTTACCTCCATCAAGAGGGCCCGAACCTGGGTAAAAACATCGTGTCCCTTATCTCCTGTTACCATCCGCCTAGACGCAGAGTTCGGGAACCCCTACCCGAGATCCGCCGGTTTTGACATCGACACCCTCCCTTTTGGTCACTTATTGGCGGAGCCCATGCTTGCTAGGCCCCGCATGTCAGTTAGTCAATGGGTTCGTCCACATCAGGGATCCTCATCCGTAGTATACTCCCTCTGTTTTTATTTACTCCGCATAAAACAGAGGGAGTGGTAGTGTAATAAATGACGCGGGCGGGGGAGGGGGAGGGATGTCGGTTCGCTCTCAACTGCGGTCCCACAAGCGAGCGAAAACGCAAGACGAAGCGCGTTCCATTTGGTGAGCGACGTGGAGGGTCCAGCGTGCCGGGCTACAACGCGAACGTGACAAGAGCGATGTACAGTCAAAACCGATTGACCGGTCGTCACTAGAACCACTATTCACACCAGAACCTTCGCTGCTCGGCCTACGCCAGCCACTGCCCTAAAACCACCCCTAATCTCTAGCCCATTCCCCCACCTTTCGATCCCCTAGCCCGCATCAAGCATCCCCTAGTTCACCGGAAAGCCATGGTGCGCCGCAAGATCACTTACTACAAGATGCTGATGCCGGAGCACTGCACAGAAATCGCGGCGGCGGTCGGCACCACAGACCTCCGTTCCCAAGCTCGCTTTGCGGCGGGCCAATCCTCAAGTTCTCTGGAGCCGAGCTACAAGGAGGAGGAAGCCGATCCAATGTTCATGGCGGAGGTCACGGCGCAGAAGGCCCCCGATGGGTATGAGACGATGGACGTCGACTTCGTGCCGGCGTCCGAGTCCCCCATAATGCAAGCGGACCAGCGGTTCAACATGGCGATACTAAAGGAGGACCGGGAGGCAGAGGCTCAACTCGACGCAGAGCACGCGCATGCTGCTGCCATCGAGGCTCTCTTGCAGGCGGAACCGGATGTCGTGGATGTGAACCGGGCGGCGGAGGCTCAACTTGAGGCGGAGCCCACGGATGCCGCTGCCATCGAGGCCCTCCTGCAGGCGGAACCGGACGTCCTGGACTTAAACAGAGCGGCCGAGGCTCGACTCGACGCAGAGCGCGCGGATGCCACTCTCATCGACTCCCTCCTGCAGGCGGAACCGGACGTCCTGGACTTGAATCGGGCGGTGGAGGCTTGACTCGACGCAGAGCGCACGGATGCCGCTGCCATCGAGGCCCTCTTGCAGGCGGAACCGGACGTCCTCGAATTGAACCGGGCTGTGCTCTCGTCCGTGCAGAGCGCCCGCACGCTCCGCTGGAATGAGTAGCTGGAGGCCGAGGACAACCACGGTGCGGAGACACACGTCGGCAGCTACGGCTGTTTCGCGCCGGCAGCCAAAGACAACGAGGCCGTCTCTTTCCGCGAGCAGTGATAGTTTTTCTTTATGTTGTTGTTTTTATGGATCTTTTGCTGTGTAAAAACATATATTTGTTATGCAAGCCGCCTGACTTGGGTCAGTCTACCATTTCAGGCAGTTGGATGAATATCATACATCTCTTAACCCTTCTTTGCTTCTTCCTCACCTCTTCTTCTTCCCCAACAAACCATCGCACGGGCCGTACGGATACTCCCCAACATGCGGTTGGATAAACATACTCTATGAACGAAAATTATGTGTCAGCAATAGGATGGCTGAGTTTGGTTTGTTCACATGCGACAACACGTGTCAGTGAGGGTGCATTCCCTTGGTTGGGTTTGCAGCGTGCAGGAGCGACTGTGTGAGGGTGCGGTGCGACTGCGGCGTGCAGGAGCGACCGTGTGAGGGTGCGGTGCCGCCGTGATAGCCGTGCGCAAGTGTACCTCCTTCTCATTTTGAAAACTTTAGGCATGCTTGGCAAAAATGTGTGGCGAAGTTTGGCAATGCAAGGCCTAGACCCAAACAGGATAAGTACGTACGTACTAGGAGTACTAGTGTTAAAAAAGAAAGGCGGGGTTTTCCTTCGCGGGATTTAATCGATACAAATCCTTGTTTCACGTGTCAATTAATGCGTATTTTTTTCTCCAAAGACCAAAGAGCTAACCATCTCACTCCTCATCGCTTGGTTAATGCAACGCCATGCAAACCAACCTTCTCACTTCCGCATGCATGCACGGGATATTAATGTCCTTGGTTGATAGTAGTGGCAAACCCCATCAATTTTGCCTCGATTAGTGTTAGTGGCCCTTTGCAAATTGTAATTTTGATATAGTGGCCTTGTGTACAAAAAAATGGAGGTAGTAACTATATTTGACTTCCTTCCCCATTGCGGTGACGTCGACGATATCTTTTTTTGTGGTTTGGCGAAGTGCGTTCGATGGAGAACACCATTGAGGGAGACCACGGTAAGTCATTCGCAAGTGCCGACTGCAAGCTGAGACAACCGCCTTATTTGCATCCAGGAAGTCCGTTGAACCAAAGGACAAGTACTACTAGGAGTACACAATAGCATCGTCCGTCCAGCTTAGTGCAGTGAGATGGTTTCTCGAAGAAGACGATGGAGAAGCAGAGTCAGCGAAGAGTGAAATGATGGTTGCTTCGTCCGTGCTTTTGTGATTTGACGCCTCACTGCTTTGTGATTTGTGATAGAAGGGACATGGGAGTAGACTCTGTGCTCTATACTGTACTACATGCGTCCAAGCATGGGAGAAAGAGGAGAGACGTTGCATTTTTCTATTCCTTCAATCAATCAATCAGGGAGCTTCAATTCCATCTTTTTGGCTTTGGCAACACCGTCCACAATGGTTCCCACGATGCCAAAATCTATTTTCACATTTGGCTACACATTGTGGATGCCCTTAACCGTACCACTTGGTTTTGCTCCTGTGTGCTATATATACAAATCTCAATTATATTGATCTAAAAAATTATAGAATCAAGATTAGTAAAAAGGAGGTGATTTTGCCACACGGATGGCGGGGGAGGATTCGTATTTTCAGAGGACGTTGTCCTGGCGGTTTGCTAACATGCGGTCCCACGTGTCAGTGCTTTACCAAGCCGATCCGTGTCCCACATGAGGCAGAAAACGGCAGAAGAAACACGTGATTAAGTTGAAGAAGATGAGGGAGAAGCGGATTCAGCAACGAGTGAAATGATGGTTGCTTCGTCCCTCCAGCTTCCTTTTTTTAGCATTATTACTTCGTCCCTCCAACTTAACTGCAGGAAAGGTGCAGCTTTGTGATTTGATGCCTAATTGCTCATTACTACGCCGGCGCCATGACTGGGGTGCTTCACCCCGGCTGCTCTGCACTGTATTCCGGTATGGCACGTGGACCCGGTAGCTTGATATCCAACATGTCGGCAAAAGGGACTAGAAGATTTATGAAAGCGAGCGCTCCACTCTTACGACGGAGGAGTACACGACACGATGGCCCAGTGAACTATCACTTGTACTGTATAGTACTATAGTTTTGCTGTTTCGCACGATCCATCGATACAAACCCGATTAAACAAGAAAGGGAGAGATTTTTCCCGCGCGGTAGACGATACCGGCCATACATTTCAAAGGCAATTTTAATGTATACAAACTGAATAATTATAAGTAACAATATGATATCTAGTAAAACTAAAAACACATATGATTTATTATGTTAGAGTGTAGTAGTAGTGCTGTATTGCATAGTTGTTAGATGTAATATGCGAGAACGTGTAGAGATGTAGTTTTGAAGGGCCTACAGAGAGAAAAGCGTAATACGGTCACCGAACTTCAGAATAAGCTGATTACGGTCACTATATACGTTTTGCGGTGATTATACAGTCACTTGCTCACGGTTCAGCATCGGAGTGCACTTTGTTGACCGGCCAAATAGTCTACGTGGCGCCATGTTGACTAGTTCAATTGACCACGTTCCTTGTGGGTCCCACCTGTTAGTTCGCAAGGGGGAAAAGGTCAGATAAACACAAATTTACGCAGGCGCGACAAGACTCCAACCCGTGCGCGGGAATCACCTGGTTGTGTATGTGTCTGTCAGGGCTTGATGTGTGCGCATGCACGTGTAGGTTGAGCACTTGAGCGTGAGAGTGTGTGTTGGTCATGTGGTGTACTGGTGTGTGCATGCATGCGTGCGTGTGTGCATGTGAGTGTTGCGTGCATGCGTGGCTGCGTATGTATGTGTGAGTGTTGCGTGCGTACGTGGGTGCATGTGTTTGTGTGAGTGTTGCGTGGATGCAGTTCATGTGCATGCGTGCGTGTGTGTATAATCACCACACCAGCTCCTGTGTGTTAAAACAGACGGCTCAGCATACCAATACAAGGCCACCTTGTCCGCTGTGCCCGCGGTCACGACTTCGAACCACCATCCAAATATTATTTTGTCGTTTGTTTTCATTTAGCAAGATGCCCGTGCGTTGCACGTAACATCAAGATGCATTTGTATGACTAGTTTATCTTGTGAGAGAAAATGATGAACGAGGGAAGGCCTTATTTGCAAATTTGGATAGGTGTGTGGGTACCTTTTTGCAAAATTGCCATAGTTTCTTTCCTATCCGTCAGATATAAATCGGACGACCTATATTGCAGGATGGCATGCACACCATCATCACCAACTCTGTTTTTTATAAGAGTGTATTTTATGTATTTTATAAGAGTGTAGATGTAGAGTAGATACAAGTCGACAGGTGGGCATGATGGTAGTGAGATAATGTGATGCAACACTAGAGGTGCCACGTGGAGCGTTTAACTGGTCAACTAGTCATGTCATGAGCAAGTACAGAGTTGTACGGTCAGTCCGCGACTGTATAATAACCACTAAACGTAAATGGTGACCGTAATGAGTGGATTCTGAAGTCCAATGTACGTATCGTGCTTTCGCTTCAAATACAATGATCGTCATTGCATATATCACGAGAGAAAGATGGAACATGCGTGAATTTTCTGGGGGCTTACTTTTAGAGGACCTGGAGATAGTTTTGTGTGCATACGTGAAAGGGGCGTGCAGGGGGGGTATGCGATGGAGAGAGAGATGCTCTTTGTTTCTCTTTATTATGACTAACTTTGTATATAGTATAAAAATATACAAATTCACAGTGTGGAATAAATATCATTGTGGGCACCATGCAATGCAAATTAGCGTTCGTACTCCTCCATAAAACTTTGTAATGTTGTATATATGTAGAAACTCTAAAATAATTTTTTGGCCACACTTTATTCAAAAGGAATGTTGTATGCGAAATAAACGTGAAGAGAGGGCTTTTTAGATCAATGGGGTACGTGATGTAACATGTGTGAATGTGTAGTTGATGCATTTGGCGGGGCCTAGAGAGGTATGTGTGTGTATTACGTATTCGAGAGAGCCATGGATAGAGGGGCCGACGTGGGGGGGCGTGGGAGAGATAGCACGAGAAATGAGAGTGGTCTAGAGAGAGAGACGAATATGACGTCACAACGAGATATTCCATTCCCTTGAGTGTGTATATGCAAGGGGGGAGGGAACAGAGGCACCATGAGAAATTTTGTATGTGTGTGGTGTTTGTGTTGGTATGTGTGGGTGTGGGAAGATAATGAGACGTGGGGGCATAGGGTGTGTCACCGCGTGAGGCCCTTCGTTCGGTTCCGTCCTATGCCACATTGGTCGGCCCGTGACGCATTTAGGAAGACCCATGGATGACTAGTCATACAAGACAAAGATAGCAGAATTGTGAAGGACTCTGTGTCCACTGACAAAGCCAGCTAGGATTTGTAACCCTAGGTTCTCGGACTATGGTAACCCCTTTATCTCTGGTATTACTATTCATCCAACCTAACTTTAAGGGGCATCCTACAGAATGCTCTGCTAGAATCATACTCGTCGATTAGGAAGAGAGGTGTGAGCCAATGCGTGAGAGACAGACCTAAAGATAATGTGCGTACATGAGACACATAGGCAGGTCCATGTATATAGAAAGGGTCGTGGGGATTGTGTGTGTATGTTTGCGAGAGGAAGAGTGCTTGTGATAAAGGTTAGTGAAAACAGTTGTAAATGGTTACGAGAGGGAGGGAGGGTTATATCTAGAGCATGTGTGCGAGAAAGACACCTCGGGAGAGAGTGTGTGAGCATGTATGAGAGACCACCGATGGAGAGTGAAACTACACGTAAAAGACTACTGTACACATTGATTAAAGATATAAATTGTATCCAAATATTAGGATGGGATCATGATATTTGCAATTCGCGTAAGGAGCAGTCATTGATCCATCGGACATCTAGATTTCTATCGAATTTGAGCATGTCCATGTTATTATTCGACACAATTGATCCACATAGTTAGTATTTTGAACTCCAGACAATGCATCGCTTTAGCAATCGAATATAAACGTGAGTATAGTTCATGTTGTGTGTGTAAAGCACATTATACATACGAAAGTTACACAATGGACATTATAAATAGCTACCTATGAACTAGCATACATTTGAATTCAACTTAAGGTGGTTTAAAAAAATCCAATTCAACATGAAGTCCATTCAATTATTTGAATTTGATATCATGGAATTTGTAAACCATACCTAAATTATGGGGGCACCAATCTTTGCTCTGATTTTGTACATAATAGCATATGTAGTCATGTACAAAATAGATTCAAATTTAGCTCCTCCATTCCAAAATAATCGTAGTTATAGGATTTTTAAGTGTCAAAAATTCAAAAAGAAGCGGATAATTTAATGAGGTTTTCAAACATACAAGGCCAAATATAGCGTTGTCTATTTAGGTCAATCCTCATAGTTCAAGAGTACTTTAAACGTGAATGCTTGTGTTTCAAAATTTTGAACGAAGCGCCAAAAGAGCCTCTACTCGCCCAAAACCGTGTGAGACCAATGTTTGGTAGTACAAGGATATTACTTTTCTAATAACTCCGACCCGTGAAACCTACCAGCCCGACGTCCAAAGTTCTAAACCGGGGTAGGTTTGTAGCTTCATCTAGACGCCATGCAACCGCCTCCGAAAAACATTCATACACAATGGCCGCCGAAGCACACATGCGCGCGGCCGAAATCGCTCCCGCCCACTATTTGGGACACCTTGGATTACCATCCTACCCCCGACCCGCAGTAGGTCCGAAATTTAAGAGGGGGGCAAGGTTTGTACTTTCCCCAAATTTCAAACAAGCGCGTCCCATCTTCTGTTCAAAAAAGCCAAAAACAAGCGCATCCCAGACCGAAACATGGTTCCCCCCCACCCATCCGATTCCCCATTTGTACTCCGTGGGCACCAAAACTACCTCTCCACCAGCCGCGAAACCCCGGCGTCCTCCGTCCGCCACCCCATCCCACCCATCAACCACCGCCCTCCTCCATCACGCCGGAGCCGATACCCCGACGTCATCATCCACCACAACCTCAACCACATTGCCCTCCACGGCTAGTAGTTGAAGCCAAGGCCGAGCCGTCCGTACCCGAGCCAGTTCAACCACGCCGTACTGCGCCTCACCGCTGCCGCTCCAACTTCGCCACCCTCCACCGCACCGGAGTTGTTCCTGCTACGCCATCCTTCGCCGCCTCGGATCTGCTTCCCCTCCACCGACATACGACCACGACAGCACAGTCAACAATTTGGCCATGGGTTCGTCCAAGCCTGCACCCTCCAGAACATCGATTTCCCCGGTAAAAATAAGAAGATCGGCGCGACATGTGGAGGTGACCACACCGGCAACCGAAAATGGTACTCCTCTTCCCTTATTCGTGCAAATCTTACATCTCTGCTTGCACGGTATTCATCCCACAGAAGACACTAGTTGACTGCTTCTTCTTGATACTAGATGTTCCTAGTAACTTGCGATGCACAAGGTTTCTCCTCATATACTATTTCACCTTAGCTAGAGGTCCGTCGCCCCCCTGAATTTCAATTTCTGGCCAGTTGATTCCCAATTCACGGAAGCATTCCCCAGCATAACAGGCGCTAGTACGCCTATTACGCCGGGGAAGCAGCGCCTATGTGTTTATCTTAGGGGCATGTGCGGCCTAGAGCTACTGGCGCCCAATCTGGAGGTTGGCCGGGATTAAAGGGATGGCCTGGGGGCGTTGCCAAGCACAGCGGTGGTGTGAGGTCGAGGGGAGGGCGGGGCGGCAGAGGTAGGGGTCTGGGCCGATGGTCGCTGGCGGTTCGAGAAAGATCGTCAACAGTGACTGGCGGGGGGTAGACGAAGGGCATCTGCCCGTTCCTTATAGATCGGACGGTTCATTAAAAAAATCGTCTGACCTATTTATTTTCAGTCGACTGTTATCTTAGATATGACCACATGTGGTGGTGTGCTGGAGGAGTACCTGCATCATATTACAAAATCATACGGAGTAGAATCTAATTTTGTTTGCCATGCAATGTTGTAGAGCTATCATATGTCTCCTATCATTTGTTTTCCAGCCACTTGCTATCTGCTACTTTTACAGTGCACTAGTTCTGCACACACTTCACCCATACTCTCACTATTGTGTTTTTATGCAAGGGTATTTCAGAGTCTGCCGAAAGAGAAGCAAAAAATAAAAGAGAGAAGTTGAACCAGCTTTCTTCGCGGTTAGGCACGACACGTTACAGCGCTATAAAGGGTGCAGTGTCAGCAGATGGAGACGGTAAACATAGATCTGGAGTTGATGACCTCGCTCGCAATGAACAACCATCCCAGGTGCTTGCTTTAACTTCGCGGTGTCATATGTGGTTGCATGTTCCATATGGTGTCTAGCTTGTATTCGAAAGGAAAGATATTTTTTTACATGAACCACCATCCCGTGAGCACCAGAAGACAAATAGCTAGTCAGGGCACTGGCCGAGCCAGTGACAAGCCCAGCAAAGATAGGCATCACCTGTAAGCCAACTAAAAAGTTGCAATGGTGGCGAAATAGCCCGCCTCCCACCAGGCTCTCAGGTCCTAGATGATCATGCTCACCACTCCAGCTGGATGTCTAGCTTGTATTGCTTCCAATTTGGTTAAATTGCATCTGCTTAGCTTACACATTATACCTTTGAATATGACATGCCTTTCTATTTTTGGTACATACTAGTACATCTGTGTATTAACCATGTTCTTACATCAAACTAATGTTCTTGTGTATCCCTCATCAATCACTTATGATGAGGCAGGCAGGCAAGGGGACTACTCCTCATTTAAAGAATGCAGTGTCAGCCTCCCGGCATGATTCTCAAGAAACAGAAATGCTAGATGAAGATAGTGAACGTAGCTCGGTAGTTGATTACAACATTTCCCCTACACTAGCATCGCAGGTGCTTGCTCTAACTTGGCAACGTGATATGTGGTTGCATGTTGCATATGGTGTCTAGATTGTAATTCTTCCAATCTGGTTAAACTGCATGTGCTAGTCTGCTTAGCTTATACATTATACCTGTTAATGTGACATGCCTTCCTGTATTTAGTACATAGTACATTTGTCTATTAAGCATGTCCTTACATAAAACTATTGTTTTTTTGTATCCCGCATCAATCAATATGACGAGACACCTTTAGTATATGTAGTGCGATATTAGTTGCATCTTTCATATGATTTATAGCATGCGCTGCTTCTAATTTGTTGAAATTCCATTTATGATGGGATGCTTTTAACTTGGCAGAGTCATATTGGTTGCATCTTTCATGTGGTGTCTAGCTTGCATTGCATCTTTCATGTTTTACTTGACAATTCAAAATCAATAAAGCGGAAGGAAGTTAGCAAGGCAACGGATAAAGGTGCTCCTTCCGAATGGAGGGCCTCTACAGTTTCGACTCCTCCACACCCCCAAGATGATTTCCAAGACAACACATGCATAGACACTCAACAAAGCTGTGTTTATGATGAGCACATCTCCCCTAGTGCACCATCACCGGTGCTCCCTCTAACATGGCACTGTTATACGTGGTTGCATGTTATGTGTGATGTCTAGCTTGTATTGCTTCTAATTTTGTTGAATTCCATCTGCTTACTTTACACATTATACTTGAATAAGACACGTGTTCCTGTTTCTAGAACATACAATATCTGTCTATCACACCATGTTCTTACATCAAATTACTACCATTGTGTAACCTACAACAATCACTTATCATAACACACGTTTGACTTCGGAGTGTGATATAGGTTACATCTCACATTATTTTCTAGCTTGTACTACTAATTTGTTGAAATGGCACTTATGACGAGACAGTTTTAACTTGTTAGAGTGATATTCATTGCATCTTTCATATGGTGTCTAGCTTTCATTGCTTCTAATTTGTTGAAATGCCTTCTCCTTAGTTTACACATCATAACCTGTGAATATGCAATGCTGTGAATATGCAATGGCAGTAATGACGAGAGACCTCTAACATGGTAGTGTGATGTTGTTTGCATCTTGCATATGATTTATTTCTTGTACTGCTTCACATTTGTTTAAACGCCATTTATGATGAGACACTGTTAACTTGGCAGAGCGATATTTTTAGCATCTTTCATATGGTGTCTACCTTCCATTGCATTGCTTCTAATTTGGTGGAATGTCTTCTTAGTTTACACATCATAGTTCTGGTTATCTCTTCCGTCCTGTTTTTCATACATATTACATCCTCCTATCATGTGGTTGTCTAACATCGAAGTTCGGTTTGTCTGCATCACGCATCAATTTGTTCTGAAGAACTAAATTATTATTCGTTTTTCTTGTCGGCTTGACTTAACATGGCACAGAGAAAGAGGAAGAAACACAGAATGGTAGGGAATGTGAAGCGGATGAATCCTGCAGATTCTGCTAGTACTGATGGTGCAATAGAAGGTCAAAATCCAGCGGAAAATTCTACAAACACGGCATCCCATGCTACACGAGCTGCAAAAAAGCCAAACAGAAACAAATAGCTGCCACCAAACAAGCAGAGACAGCCCTAGTTCTTGCAACACCTACCACAATACTACCAGCTGCACGACTTACTCGTGCGTCAACTGAGCTGGCAGCACGTTCCCAAGCTCCCTTTCCACCTGACACTACTTCCCAAGCACTGTTGACACAAGACGAGTTGGCAATATCAGATGAACCTTGTGAGCTTCAATGGCAAGAGGGTAGTTGCTGGAGTCAAGTTACAGTTGCATGCTTCTTTACATGTAGTCTCACAGTTTGATGTACACTAACACTTCCTATGTTCATTGTTGGACTAGCACCTAGGCACAAGAGGAAACAAACATCAGGGATAATGCTTGATAGGTTAACTAAATCTAGAGGAGGAAGAATGGAGATCCGTTTTGAGGTAGGTTTAAAAAGGCCACGTGATGCTACAAAGTCAGCCAAGTTAGTATCAGAGGCAGCGGTTGCCGTTAGGTGTCATGTACGTATCTCCCAACATGGATTCAGTACAGGAATGACAAAGACGAAACCCAGTTCAACACCTTCCTCGACCATTTATCTGTAAGTATGGTTATGTATGGAAACTAGTAATATCGTCTTGCTCTGTCCCATACTTTCTAGGTTGCTGATAATGAGACTCCCATAATTTTCAACAGATGAGGTTCAAGTTGGGTAGCCAAGATGATGCAACCAGACAAGCTTGTACCCATGTTTCAAGTCTGCTCTGCGATAGTATCGGTATAACTTGAGGAAAACTCACTTTGAAGGCAAGGCTAACAGTGAACTTTCCCAAACATCTCCAGTGGAAAATATATCGGATGAAGACTGGAGGGGCCTTGTTAAACACTGGTCTGATCCGAAGTATCAGGTACATTATATATATGTGATCAGATCACATGTTGAAGTCCTATTTACGCATGTGCCACACAAATTTATCTTCTTGTAGGTGAACTGTTCAAAGAACAAGGCCAACCATACGAAAGTGAAATTCCAACAGACGACAGGATCTCGTAGCTATATTGCACACTGCGAGGCTCTTTTAATTAGCTGCCGTTTCACTCTTTTTGTTGTACCATATTATCAGATCTATATTGACTTGTTCGAAATGCAGAGGAAAGCCCGCAAGGACCAAAAAGTACCTGAACCAGATGCTGTGGAAATCTTCAAGGACTGTCACACCAGCAAGAAGAAGGGCATGACTACAGCAGTCAAAGCCGCTATTGTAAGTCCTTAATCCTAATGTCTTTTAACTACTACTTACTCTGACTTGTGCCTTGAACTGCACGGTTTGCAGCCAATGTCTATTACTCTTTTCAATTTTATACACAATTGTCTTAGCGTATCATTGCACCTTACAAGGTTTAAAAGAGAGGAGTGATGTTCCTTTGATCTTGACCCGTAATCTAGTTCCGTGCTAGACTTTCCCACACAATGTTACAATTGCCTGTTTGTCTGTTCTTAGTTGTTTTGTGATATGAATGATGTCATACTATGGTTACCGTATTATAAACTTCGTCTCTTTATCCTTAGCCCTCAATACAATGTGAAGAAATAGACAATACATTAGCGATGGTACATGGTCATATGTTTGGAACCTGGTTTTATTATGTACTTTGCAATAAAATACAACTAATATTTTACATGGGTTAACTAGAATAAGTTCTGTATATAGACCAAAGCTATTTTGTTTGGTTTTGCTACCTCCTTAATATCTTCTGTTCTGGTACTACTAATGTAAACCCTCAACTTTTCAGCGAGCTATGGAAAAAATGGTGGAACCGCCACCTTCTGAAGGTGGCGAGGCAACTATAACCGCAATGTCAGCTCTTGCTGCAGTGGGTCAGTACCTGTCCACTAACAGTGCCAAAAGCACGTTCCTGCGTAATACTGGGTTGGTTGTTAAGGAAATATCGTCCAAACTGCCTCATGATCAAGATATGCAAGCTCAAAGCAATATTGTATCTGCGCTCCAGACACAAGTCCATTCCCTAACAGAGACCCTTTGTGAAACAAGGAGAGACATTGTTCAATGTCGTCAAGATATGCATGGTTTTGAAACCAGACTATCAGACATTTGCTATGTTGTTCAGGAGCCTAGAGGAAATGAAGGCGAGGGTTATGGTGCTCCATCAGACAATACAGCATGAAAACATAACAGTCAAGTCAAATGAACTGAGCTTCTGAACTTCTGGTGGTGCATTTATCTGTTAGACTATTAAGTTTTATGCCAACCTTCCTTTTGTTATATAGTTGTAATTTGTTTTGGTGCGATAAAAAATTTATTCTTAACGTGCAGCCACCGGCTGAAGAAAATAGCAAGCCACTTTTGTATAGTCTAGGGTGTTCCCTATATTTGCACTGGTGGCGATCTTTGATGCCGAGTGGATGTAATATGTGCAATCTCCTTAATAGCCTAGCGTTAGTTTCGGCCTTATTTATTTCCTAGTCTTCTTTTTCCTTGGTTTGTTAGTGGCCGCAACAACCATGGGCCATATACGGGCCGTAGGATCCATGGGTCTCCTATGGGCTGTAGGATCCATGGGTCTCCTATGGGCCATCGATAAATGGGCCTCCAACAGGGCCGTAGAATCGGTGGTCCTCAGGCCGTCGGATAAATGGGTCTACATGGGCCATAAACGGGTGTAATTTGTATCGGTCCAGCACGGTAACAGGCCGTTAACATGTCATAGGACAGCAAAGGCTTAATTCTGTCACAGGCATAACGTATCGTTGATGGGCCAGAATATAGGATGGGCTGGAAACGGCGCAACGGGTTAACAGGCTAGAAACGGGCCGACTCTTGCCATGGGCAAAATTTGGCCCATTAGGGTAACAGGCCAGTAAAGGGCCGACTCTTGCCATGGGCCAAATTTGGCCCATTAGAGGAACAGGCCAGTAACGGGCCGGAAGTAATCGAGGGCCGAAAAGGAGCCCAAGAACGTATGGGCCGTCAATAGGCCGAAAGCTAACACGGGCTGGAAATAGACCATGTAAATCACGGGCCGTCAACGGGTACAAAGTAAATTACTTTTCATTGTGGGCTAGAGTCACGGTGGGCCTGTAAAGGGACGAAAGATACGAAGGCATCATATGGGCCGAAAGACGTCGTGGGCCATACATGGGCCGAAAGTGAAATGGGCTGGTGTTATATTCGATGGCCCACATGACGTTGTTGGGCCGATTTCCTTTAGGGCCTAACGGGTCGTGAGTTAACGGGTCGTAAAATGGGCTATTTGTGAAGAGACCGTTAACAGGCTTTTCATGGGCCAGCCCGTTAACTTTTGACCAAGTCAAACGGGCTGGCTTTGTAAGCTAAATGGGCCAGTGGTGGGTCGTGGCACGTGTCGACATATCATAGGCGCCTATCTGACCCACTGACGAGCTGACACATGTTTCGTCCAGCCAATAAGAATTTCACATGTGGAAATTTCCCATTGGTCGGGGTTGTTAACGGGTTATCGGATCCAAAACCCGACCCGATAGCTTAACGACGTTCCGTTACGGTGGATGCCATGTGTCGGTCACCCTTGACGAAAGCACTTCTGTGACGCGCGATTCATCGTTAAGGAAGTGGACACTTCCGTGATGATAATGTTGGTAATGTCATGGAACACTTCTACGACAACACATGTATGACTATCTTGATTCTGTCATAAAATCGTCATGGATGTACATGCATGACAAAAAACGGGACCTACTATGACAAACACATATCATCACGGAAGTGTTTTTTTTGTAGTGCACGCCGGTGACGTTGGAGATCATGACGATGCTTCGGTGATGGAGATCATGAGCACAAGATGATGATGGCCATATCATGTCACATATTTTGATTGCATGTGATGTTTATCCTTTATGCATCTTATTTTGCTTAGAACGTCGGTAGCATTATAAGATGGTCCCTTACTAAATTTCAAGGTACAAGTGTTCTCCCTGAGTATGCACCGTTGCTACAGTTCGTCATGCCGAGACACCACGTGATGATCGAGTGTGATAAGCTCTATGTTCACATACAATGGGTGCAAGCCAGTTTTGCACATGTAGAATACTCGGGTTGAACTTGACGAGCCTAGCATATGTAGATATGGCCTCGGGACACTGAGACCGAAAGGTCGAGCGTGAATCATATAGTAGATATGATCAACATTGTGATGTTCACCATTTAAAACTACTCCATCTCACGTGATGATCGGACATGGTTTAGTTTATTTGGATCACGTGATCACTTAGATGATTAGAGGGATGTCTATCTAAGTGGGAGTTCTTAAGTAATATGATTAATTGAACTTTAAGTTATCATGAACTTAGTACCTGATAGTATTTTGCATGTCTATGTTATTTTAGATCAATGGCCCGTGCTACCGTTCCTTTGAATTTTAATGTGTTCCTAGAGAAAGCTAAGTTGAAAGATGATGGCAACAACTACATGGACTGGGTCCATAACTTGAGGATTATCCTCATTGCTGCACAGAAGAATTACGTCTTGGAAGCACCGTTGGGTGCCAGGCCTGCTGCAGATGCTACTAATGATGTTAAGAACGTTTGGCAGAGCAAAGCTGATGTCTACTCGATAGTTCAGTGTGCCATGCTTTACGGCTTAGAATCGGGACTTCAAAGACGTTTTGAACGTCATGGAGCATATGAGATGTTCCAAGAGTTGAAGTTAATATTTCAAGCAAATGCCCGAGCTGAGAGATATGAAGTCTCCAAAAAGTTCTACATCTGCAAAATGGAGGAGAATAGTTCTGTCAGTGAACACATACTCTGAATGTCTGGGTACCATAATCACTTGACTCAACTGGGAGTTGATCTTCCAATTGATTGTGTCATTGACAGAGTTCTTCAATCACTGCCACCAAGCTATAAAGGCTTCGTGATGAACTATAATATGCAAGGGATGAACAAGACTATTCCCGAGCTCTTCGCGATGCTAAAGGCCACAGAGGTAGAAATCAAAAAGGAGCATCAAGTGTCGACGGTCAATAACACCACTTGTTTCAATAAAAAGGGCAAAGGGAAGAAAGGGAACTTCAAGAAGAACGGCAAAAAGGTTGCTGCTCAAGAGAAGAAACCCAAGTCTGGACCTAAGCCTGAAACTGAGTGCTTCTACTGCAAAGGGACTGGTCATTGGAAGCGGAACTTCCCCAAGTATTTTGCGGATAAGAAGGATGGCAAAGTGAACAAAGGTATATGTGATATACATGTAATTGATGTGTACTTAACTAATGCTCGCAATAGCGCCTGGGTATTTGATATTGGTTTTGTTGCTCATATTTGCAACTCGAAACAGGGGCTACAGATTAAGGGAAGATTGGCTAAAGACGAGGTGACGATGCGCGTGTGAAATGGTTCCAAAGTCGATGTGATCGCGGTCGGCATGCTACCTCTACATCTACCATCGAGATTAGTTTTAGACTTGAATAATTGTTATTTGGTGCCAGCATTGAGCATGAACATTATATCTGTATCTTGTTTAATGCGAGACAATTATTCATTTAAATCAGAGAATACTGGTTGTTCTATTTATATGAGTAATATCTTTAATGGTCATGCACCCCTGCTGAGTGGTCTATTTTTGTTGAATCTCCATATTAGTGATACACATATTCATAGTGTTGAAGCCAAAAGATTGAAGTTTAATAATGATAGTTCAACTTATTTGTGGCACTGCCGTTTGGGTCATTTCGGTGCAAAGCGCATGAAGAAACTCCATGCTGATGGACTTTTGGAATCACTTGATTATGAATCACTTGGTGCTTGCGAACCGTATCTTATGGGAAAGATGCCTAAAACTCCGTTCTCCAGAACAATGGAACGAGCTACTGACTTGTTGGAAATAATACATACCGATGTATGCGGTCCAATGAGTATTGAGGCTCATGGTGGGTATTGTTATTTTCTTACCTTCACAGATGATTTGAGTAGATATGGTTATATCTACTTAATGAAGCACAAGTCTGAAACATTTGAAAAGTTCAAAGAACTTCATAGTGAAGTGGAAAATCATCATAACAAGAAAATAAAGTTTCTACGATCTGATCATGGAGGAGAATATTTGAGTTACGAGTTTGGTCTTCTTTTGAAACAACATGTGATAGTTTCACAATTAACGCCACCTGGAACACCACAGTGAAATGGTGTGTCCGAACGTCGTAACCATACTTTATTAGATATGGTGCGATCTATGATGTATCTTACTAATTTGCCGCTATCATTTTGGGGTTATGCTTTAGAGATGGCTGCATTCACTTCAAATAGGGCACCATCAAAATCCGTTGAGATGACGCCTTATGAACTATGGTTTGGCAAGAAACCAAGTTGTCATTTCTTAATGTTTGGGGCTGCGATGCTTATGTGAAAAAAGCTTCAACCTGATAAGCTCGAACCCAAATCGGAGAAGTGCGTCTTCATAGGATACCCAAAGGAAATTGTTGGGTACACCTTCTATCACAGATCCGAAGGTAAAATCTTTGTTGCTAAGAATGGATCCTTTCTAGAGAAGGAGTTTCTCTCGAAAGAAGTGAGTGGGAGGAAAGTAGAACTTGATGAGGTAGTTGTACCTTCTCCCTTATTGGAAAGTAGTTCATCACAGAAATCAGTTCCCGTGATTCCTACACCAATTAGTGAGGAAGCTGATGATGATGATCATGAAGCTTCAGATCAAGTTACTACCGAACCTTGGAGGTCTTCCAAAGTAAGATCCGCACCTGAGTGGTACGGTAATCCTTTTCTAGAAGTCATGTTACTAGACCATGATGAACCTACGAACTATGAGGAAGCGATGATGAGCCCAGATTCCGCAAAATGGCTAGAGGCCATGAAATCTGAGATGGGATCCATGTATGAGAACAAAGTGTAGACTTTGGTGGACTTGACCGATGATCGGCAAGCCATAGAAAATAAATGGATCTTTAAGAAGAAGACCGACGCAGACGGTAATGTTACTGTTTACAAATCTTGACTTGTTGCGAAAGGTTTTCGACAAGTTCAAGGAGTTGACTATGATGAGACTTTCTCACCCGTAGCGATGCTTAAGTCTGTCTGAATCATGTTACCAATTGTTGCATTTTATGATTATGAAATTTGGCAAATGGATGTCAAAACTGCATTCCTGAATGGATTTCTGGAAGAAGAGTTGTATATGTTGCAACCGGAAGGTTTTGTCAACCCAAAGGGTGCTAACAAAATGTGCAAGCTCTAGCGATCCATTTATGGACTGGTGCAAGCCACTCGGAGTTGGAATAAATGCTTTGATACTGTGATCAAAGCATATGGTCTTATACAGACTTTTGGAGAAGCCTGTATTTACAAGAAAGTGAGTGGGAGCTCTGTAGCATTTCTAATCTTATATGTAGATGACATATTGTTGATTGGAAATGATATAGAATTTCTGGATAGCATAAAGGGATACCTGAATAAGAGTTTTTCTATGAAAGACCTCAGAGAATCTGCTTACATATTGGGCATCAAGATATATAGCGATAGATCAAGACGCTTAATTGGACTTTCACAAAGCACATACCTTGATAAAGTTTTGAAGAAGTTCAAAATGGATCAGTCAAAGAAAGGGTTCTGGCTTGTGTTACAAGGTGTGAAGTTGAGTCAGACTCAATGCCCAACCACTGCAGAAGATAGAGAGAAAAAGAAAGTCATTCCCTATGCTTCAGCATAAGTTCTATCATGTATGCAATGCTGTGTACTAGACCTGATGTATGGCTTGCTATAAGCATAGCAGGGAGGTACCAAAGTAATCCCGGAGTGGAGCACTGGACAGCGGTCAAGAACATCTTGAAATTCCTGAAAAGGACTAAGGATATGTTTCTCGTTTATGGAGGTGAAAAAGAACTCGTCGTAAATGGTTACGTCGATGCAAGCTTTGACACTGATCCGGATGACTCTAAGTCGCAAACCGGATACGTATTTTTATTGAATGGAGGAGGTGTCAGTTGGTGCAGTTCCAAGCAGAGCATCGTGGCGGGATCTACGTGTGAAGTGGAGTACATTGTTGCTTCGAAAGCAGCAAATGAAGGAGTTTGGATGAAGGAGTTCTTATCCGATCTAGGTGTCATACCTAGTACATCGGGTCCAATGAAAATCTTTTGTGATACTGGTGCAATTGCCTTGGCAAAGGAATCCAGATTTCACAAGAGAACCAAGCACATCAAGAGACACTTCAATTCCATCCGTCATCAAGTGTCGGAAGGGGACATAGAGATTTTCAAGATACACACGGATCTGAATGTTGCAGATCCGTTGGCTAAGCCTCTTCCATGAGCAAAACATGATCAACACCAAAGCTCCATGGGTGTTAGAATCATTACAATGTAATCTAGATTATTGACTCTAGTGCAAGTGGGAGACTGAAGAAAATATGCCCTAGAGGCAATAATAAAGTTATTATTTATTTCCTTAATTCATGATAAATGTTTATTATTCATGCTAGAATTGTATTAACCAGAAACTTAGTACATGTGTGAATACATAGACAAAACATATAGTCCCTAGTATGCCTCTACTTGACTAGCTCGTTAATCAAAGATGGTTATGTTTCCTAACCATTGACATGTGTTGTCATTTGATTAACGGGATCACATTATTAGGAGAATGATGTGATGGACATGACCCATCTGTTAGCTTAGCATTATGATCGTGCCAGTTTCATTGCTACTGCTTTCTTCATGACTTATACAAGTTCCTCAGACTATGAGATTGTGCAACTCCCGAATACCGGAGGAACACTTTGTGTGCTACCAAACATCAAAACGTAAATGGGTGATTATAAAGGTGCTCTACAGGTGTCTCCGAAGGTGTTTGTTGGGTTGGCATAGATCGAGATTAGGATTTGTCACTCCCTGTTTCGGAGAGGTATCTCTAGGCCCTCTCGGTAATACTCATCTCTATAAGCCTTGCAAGCATTGTGACTAATGAGTTAGTTGCGGGATGAAGTAAACAAGTAAAGAGACTTGCCAGTAACGAGATTGAACTAGGTATTGAGATACCGACGATCGAATCTCGGGCAAGTAACATACCAATGACAAAGGGAACAACGTATGTTGTTATGCAGTTTGACCAATAAAGATCTTCGTAGAATATGTAGGAACCAATATGAGAATCCAAGTTCCGCTATTGGTTATTGACCGGAGACGTGTCTCGGTCATGTCTACATAGTTCTCGAAGCCGTAGGGTCCGCACGCTTAATGTTCGATGACGATTGGTATTATGAGTTTATGTGATATGATGTATCAAAGATTGTTTGGAGTCCTGGATGTGATCACGGATATGACGAGGAGTCTCGAAATGGTTGAGACATAAATATTGATATATTGGACGACTATATTCGGACACCGGAAGTGTTCCAGAGAAGTTTCGGATAAAACCGGAGTGCCAGAGGGTTACCAGAACGCCCCAGGGAACTAATGGGCCTCGATGGGCCCTAGTGGAGAGAGAGAGGGGCCGACCAGGGAAGGCCGCATGCCCCTCCCCTTGAGTCCAAATAGGACAAGGAATGGGGGGGGGGGGTTCGGCGCCCCCCTTGCCTTCCCCCTCTCCCTCTCCTTCCTTCCCCCTCTCCCCCTTTAGGTGGAAACCTACTAGGACTCGGAGTCCTAGTAGGATTCCCCTATTGGGGGCGCACCCTTGGAGGGCCGGCTGGCCTCCCCCTTGCTCCTTTATATACGGGGGCAGGGGCACCCTAGAACACACAAGTTGACAATTTTTTAGCAGTGTGCGGTGCCCCCCTCCACGGTTACACACCTCAGTCATATCGTCGTAGTGCTTAGGCGAAGCCCTGCGCCAGTAACTTCATCATCACCGTCACCACGCCGTCGTGCTGACAAAACTCTCCCTCAACCTCAGCTGGATTTAGAGTTCGTGGGACATCACCGAGCTGAACATGTGCAGATCATGGAGGTGCCATATCTTTGGTGCTAGGATTTGTCGGATCGTGAAGACGTACTACTACATCAACCACGTTTTCATAACGCTTCCGCTTTCAGTCTATGAGGGTACGTAGACAACACTCTCCCCTCTCGTTGCTATGCATCAGCTAGAGATAGATCTTGCGTGATTGTAGGAATTTGTTTGAAATTACTATGTTCTCTAACAAACCCATCGTAGGCTTGCTGGACGGTGATGGGTTGGATGAGATTTACCATGTAATCGAGTTAGTTTTGTTAAGG
This sequence comes from Triticum timopheevii, assembly GCA_963921465.1. Classification (NCBI taxonomy): domain Eukaryota; kingdom Viridiplantae; phylum Streptophyta; class Magnoliopsida; order Poales; family Poaceae; genus Triticum; species Triticum timopheevii. The sequence goes on along the minus strand of OY997262.1, from coordinate 243,613,996 downwards.
TTTGATCCCTAGTATCCATTATGTTCTAAGATTGATGTTGCTATTACTTTGCCATGCTTAATGCTTGTCACTAGGGCCCGAGTGCCATGATTTCATATCTGAACCTATTATGTTTTCGTGAATATATGTGAGTTCTTGATCCTATCTTGCAAGTTATAGTCACCTACTACGTGTTATGATCCGGCAAACCCCGGAGTGACAATAGTTGGGACACTTCCCGGTGATGACCGTAGTTTGAGGAGTTCATGTATTCACTAAGTGCTAATGCTTTGGTCCGGTACTCTATTAAAAGTAGGCCTTAATATCCCTTAGTTTCCAATAGGACCCCGCTGCCACGGGAGGGTAGGACAAAAGATGTCATTCAAGTTCTTTTCCGTAAGCACGTATGACTATATTCAGAATACGTGCCTACATTACATTGTTGAACTAGAGCTAGTTCTGTGTCACCCTATGTTATAACTGTTGCATGACGAATTGCATCTGACGTAATTATCCATCATTGATCCATTGCCTACGAGCTCGTTTCTTATTGATCTTTGCTTAGTTACTTCTCCGCAGCCACTGTTACGATTGCTACAAAACTGCTACTGTTACTTTTGCCACTGTTACTTCCATACCATTTTGCTACTAAATACTTTGTTGCAGATATTAAGTCTTTTAGGTGTGGTTGAAATGGCAACTCAGCTGCTAATACTTGAAAATATTCTTTGTCTCCCCTTGTGTCGAATCAATAAATTTGGGTTGAATACTCTACCCTTGAAAACTGTTGCCATCCCCTATACTTGTGGGTTATCAAGACCTTTTTCTGGCGCCATTGCCGAGGAGCATAGCTCTATTATTTGAGTCACTTGGGATTTATATCTGTTGATCACTATGAGGAATTTGAAAGATGAAAGAACCAAGATTTTTCCCTCAACTACGAGGGGAGGTAAGGAACTGCCATCTAGCTCTGAACTTGATTCACCTTCTGTTTTGAGTAAAGTTGTGACACCTACACCTGCTATTGATTTTGATATGTCACATTTTATTGATGATGCCACTTCTGCTAGGCATGATGCTTATGATGATACTACTTCTCTGCCTGATAATAATGTGCCATTAGGTGAATTTCTTGATGAACAACTTTCTACGATTAGAGAGAATGAAATTACTGAAACTGATGATATTAATGAAAGTGATGATGAAGATTCTCCCCCTAGATTTGAATTGCCTATTGTGCCTGAGGGTTATGGTATGGATGAAGAAACTGCTAGACACTTTCTTGCTTGCAATGATAGATATGATCTTAAGAAACTGTTAGCTAAGCTAAAAGTCTTTGAATGCTAGAATGCAATATGACCCTGCTTATGCTACTTCACCTATCTGTGTTACTGATAAGGATTATGAATTCTTTGTCGATATGAGTTAATAACTTTGGTTGAATCCGATCCTTTCTATGGCTATGAATCTGAAACTGTTGTGGCACATCTTACTAAATTGAATGATATAGCCACCCTATTTACCCGTGAGGAAAAAATTCGCTATTATTATATCCTTAAATTGTTTCCTTTCTCATTAAAGGGTGATGCTAAGATATGGTTTAATTCTCTTGCTCCTGGTTGTGTGCGTAGTCCCCAGGATATGATCTATTACTTCTCTGCAAAATATTCCCCACTCATTAGAAACAAGCTGCCTTAAGGGAAATATTTAATTTTGTGCAAATTGAAGAAGAGAGTCTCCCACAAGCTTGGGGGAGGCTTCTCCGATTACTTAATGCTTTGGCTAATCATCCTCTCAAGAAAAATGAAATACTTGATATCTTTTATAATGGACTAACCGATGCTTCCAGAGACCACCTGGATAGTTGTGCTGGTTGTGTTTTCCGAGAAAGAACTGTTGAGCAAGTTGAACTGCTATTGAATAATATATTGAGTAATGATAATGATTGGAAATTTCCTGAACCAACTCCTAAGCCAACTCCTAAGAAAAGGGGTATTCTATTTCTCAGTCCTGAAGATATGCAAGAGGCAAAGAAATCTATGAAAGAAAAATGTATTAAAGCTGAAGATGTTAAGAATTTACCGCCTATTGAAGAGATGCATGGTCTTGATAACCCGACACAGGTAGTAAAGGTAAATTCTCTCTATAGATTTGATGAAGGTGATATTCCTTGTAATAAGTCTGCTAGTCAATGCTTGGATGAGTTTTATAATTTTATTGTTAAACAAGAAAACTTCAATGCTTATGTTGGTAGGCAATTGAAACATAATGCTTATATGGTTGAACACTTGAGTGATTATATGTCTAGAGTTAAAGGTGACCTTAAGCTTATTAGTAAACATGCATCCATGGTTACCATTCAAGTAGAAGAAGTACTTAAGACACAAGATGATTTGCTCAATGAGTTAAACAATAAGAACAATGATAATGTTGTTAGAGTTGTAACTAGAGGTGGTAAAATGACCCAGCAACCCATGTATCCTGAAGGCCATCCTAAGAGAGTTGAGCAAGATTCTTAGAGAACTAATGTTGATACACCTAGTCCTTCTAAGAAAAAGAAAAAGAATAATGATATGACTTTGCTTGCTTCTAGTGAACCTATTGTTGACACACCTGAGAATCCCAATGATATTTCTATTTCTGATGCCGAAACACAATCTAGTAATGAACATGAACCTAGTGATAATGTTAATGATGATGTTCATGCTGATGCTCAACCTAGTAATAACAATGATGTAGAGATTGAACTTGCTGTTGATCTTGATAACCCGCAATCAAAGAATCAATGTTATGATAAGAGAGACTTTGTTGCTAGGAAGCACGGTACAGAAAGAGAACCATGGGTTCAGAAACCCATGCCTTTTCCTCCCAAACCATCCAAGAAAAAGGATGATGAGGATTTGGAGCACTTTGCTGAAATGATTAGACCTATCTTTTTGCGTATGCGTCTGACTGATATGCTTGAAATGAATCCTTATGCTAAGTATATGAAAGATATTGTTACAAACAAAATAAAGATACCGGAATCTGAAATTTCCACCATGCTTGCTAATTACACCTTTAAGGGTGGAATATCAAAGAAACTGGGAGATCCAGGCGTACCAACTATACCATGCTCCATTAAACAAAACTATGTTAAAACTGCTTTATGTGATCTTGGAGCTGGTGTTAGTGTTATGCCTCTCTCCTTGTATCGTAGACTCGATTTGAATAAGTTGACACCTACTGAAATCTCTTTGCAAATGGCCGATAAATCAACTTCTATACCCATCAGTATTTGTGAGGATGTGCCTATTGTGGTTGCAAATGTTACTATTTTAACAGACTTTGTTATTCTTGATATTCCCGAGGACGACAATATGTCGATCATCCTTGGTAGACCCTTTTTGAATACTACAGGGGCTGTGATTGATTGCAACAAATGCAATGTCACTTTTCATGTTAATGGTAATGAGCATACTATACACTTCCTGAAGAAACAACCTCAAGTTCATAGTACCAATTCTATTGGAAAAATTTCAACGATTACTATTGGAGGTTTTGAATTACCTCTTCCTACTGTCAAAAAGAAATATGATATTCTTATTGTTGGGGACATGCATATCCCCGTTGAGGTAACCTAGTGTTATTCGAAAATTGTCCAGTTTCATGTTATTCAGAAGAAGTTCGTTAACAAGACTTGATCAACCTTGTTAGTGGATTCCTTTTGATGAGCATGATATGGATGAAGTTAGAAATCACAACCTTTTGTACCCTCCTTTTACTTTTGGTTCTTTAGAATAAATAAAGAAAAATTAGTATTTTCTGTCAGTTTTCTGAATTATCCGTGGAATAAAAAATACCCAAAAAATAAAAGTTCTCCAAATGCCCAGAAAATTGAGTATGCTTTTTTGTAGAATATATGAGAATTTCTGGCACTTAGAACACACCGAGGGGGGCCACCATTTGGTCACGAAGGTGGAGGGCGCGCCCTACCTCGTGGGTCATACGTGGCCGCCCTCCACTTATTCCAGCACCCACACACTTCGTCTTCCTCCAGAAAAAATCATCCCGTAGCTCAAACCCGTGTTCTTGCTCGTTTTGCTGCCATTTTCGATCTCCTTGCTCAAAGCTACATTCACAAAACTGCTTTGGGGGATTGTTCTTAGGTATGTGACTCCTCCAATGGTCCAATTAGTTTTTGTTCTAGTGCTTTATTTATTGCAAACTTTTGCTGCTGAGGTGACCCTATTCTTGAGCTTGCATGTCAAATTTACATGGTGTAAAGTAGTTTTAATGCATGATATAGCCTCTAGGAACTTGTGGGATAGTGGCTATCAATCTTGTTGAGTTTGGTTCACTTTTATTTTGAGTCACTAAAAATTTCAGAAATTTTTCAGAGGAAGAAAAATGTTTAGGAAAATGTACCAAGGTGGTTCTTCAAGGAAGCAAGCACCGAGGCCTGCGATACGTGAGCCGGACCTTGAACCACGAAGAGAAGCTCCAGTGCGGCCATGCGAATGGCCGTCAGATGAATTTATGATCCAAGCTGGCTTCAAGGATGAATTTGATGGGTATGTGCATAATGCTGAGCTTGAGGACTTTGTATGAGATAAGTGCCGCCAATACTATCACCTCGTTGATTCCTTTGTGCGGAGGTTTAACTTTACATCTAAGCGCAACACTCGCACTGTTATATTTGACCTCTATGATAAATAATATACCATGGACCTTGAAGATTTTAACACTACTTGTAAACTCCCACAGTGGGGCATCTTTAGTGAACCTCATGAATCTGAATATAATGATTTTCTTGCTAATATCACCGTGGGAGAAACTAAAGATATCACACAAGCTACCATAGGGAGCATTCATTTTCCTTCCATACATTACTTTGCTCTCTTTATAGGTAGATGCATTAACGATAAAGATGAGCTTTGTCACATGTGCGTCCCAGATCATAGTGTCCTCAAGAGTGCGGTATTAGGTGATAAGCGGTATAACTTGGGGGGCATTGTTGCACGAATGTTACATCTTAATGGTAAAAATGGAGATTTATTTGGTGGAATTTATGCAACTCGTTTAGCTGATTATCTTGTTGTACCCATAAATGAAAATGATATTGAGTTGCCACCTGCTTTTCTAGATTATAATGCTATGGTTCGCCACCAGTTGCTTGAGAGGAATGAACAGTCCCTCTAGTACCGACTAATCTTTGACAGATGACGTGTTGTCCATATTACTCTTCCTGCTCCTACTTTCTTTAACTTTCAGGCAAACAAGAGATATTTTATAACCAGGGAGGAGGCAAATGAATATGAGAGGAGGACGGAGGCGGCTCGCCTCTAGGCTGCAGCTCTTCAAGCGGTAGCTGTTGCATCTCAGTACAACCCCGACTACAACTTTGGATATCCGCCAGGCCAGCCATGGCCATAGACCAACTTAGGCCAAAAGCCTAAGCTTGGGGGAGTATGTATTTCTCACCGACATTACATTCATATTAACACACTCATTCTAGTTGTTGGTGTTCATACTTTTTCATTGTACTATCCATGCTAGTTTATTTTCTTGCTTTCTTCTTGTGTGTTTGAAAAACTTTTAGAAAAACAAAAAAAAATTAGTTGTAGCTTTTAGCTAGTTTACTTTCCATGCTTGTAGTAGTAATATTAAAAGAAAATCCAAAAAGATTTCTCGTTCTTCTTTTGCTTGTTGGGAGCTTTCCCGTGTAAATAGTTTTATTTTTCTTTGAATTTCTTTTCTTTTCTTTGGGGGTCAAGAGGAGAAGACCACGATGAAAATGATGAGTGGCTCTCATATGCATTATTGTTGATCTAACTAAAAGCCCATATTACCTTGTCTTCTCCTTTGAATTAAATGTTTGCAGATTCTAGCTTAGTCCAATGCACGTGCACTATTATTATTATCCACACCGTTCGGTTGTGCAAGTGAAAGGCAATAATGACGATATATGATGAAATGATTGAGATGAGAAAAGTTGGTATGAACTCGACCTATCTTGTTTTTGTAAATATGATTAGTACATCATTCCTGATTCAGCCCATTATGAATGAAACATGTTTGCAATAACAATTAGAGATTATAGTTATTCATGCCATGCTTAATTAGCTAGGAGTTTATAATGGTTTACCTTGCATGCCAACATGCTATTAAAATGGTTGTGATGTGGTATGATAGGGTGGTATCCTCCTTTGAATGATTCGAGTGGCTTGACTTGGCACATGTTCACGCATGTAGTTGAAACAAAATCAACATAGCCTCCATGATATTTATGTTCATGGTGATTTATATCCTACTCATGCTTGCACTCATTGTTGGTTAATCTTAATGCATGTTCATGACTGTTGTCGCTCTCTAGTTGGCCGCTTCCCAGTCTCTTTCTAGCCTTCACTTGTACTAAGCGGGAATACTGCTTGTGCATCCACTTCTATAAACCCCAAAGTTATTCCATATGTGTCCACCATACCTTCCTATATGTGGTATTTACCTGCCGTTCCAAGTAAATTTGTATGTGCCAAACTCTAAACCTTCAAATGAAATTCTGTTTTGTATGCTCGAATAGCTCATGTATAAACAAGGGTTGTCTATATCTTCCATGCTAGGTGGGTTATTCTCACGATGAGTGGACTCCGCTCATCATTCACGAGAAAATGGCCAGTAACCGGGATGCCCAGTGCCATGCTCAAATCAAATTAAAATAATTGCAAACAAAACTCCCCCAGGATTGTTGTTAGTTGGACGGTACCTGTTGTTTCAGACCAGCGTGGAATGTGCTCGTTGGTGGTGGGGGAGTATAAACTTTACCATTCTATTTGGGAACCGCCTATAATGTATGTAACATGGAAGATATCGAGATCTCTTGGTTTTTATGTTGACAATGAAAGTATACCGCTCAAAATATTATTTATCTCTGTTTCAAAACTCAAGCTCTGGCACCTCTACAAATCCCAGCTTCCCTCTGCGAAGGGCCTATCAATTCATTTTATGTTGAGTCATCATCCTCTTATTAAAATGAACCAGTTGGAGAGCACCGCTATCATTTGCATGCAGCGTTGTTAATCTACATTGAGTATGACTGTGACTGGATCTCATTTGCCATGAATTACAATGTCTAGTCAGTCATTGATCTTCAGGGGTGCTCTGCATTTATGTTTTGCGGTCTCAGAAAGGGTTAGCGAGATACCATCTTATTATATCATATTATGATTGTTTTCAGAAAGTGTTTTCATGTGAGATTTATTATTATTGCTCGCTAGTTGATTATGCCATTGGTATGAGTAAATGTGAGACCTAAATGTTATTGTGAATGTGGTTAGTTCATAATCTTTGCTGAAAACTTGAATGCTGACTTTACATATTTGCAACAACAAGATCAAACCGAGTTTGTAAAAGTTTTTCTTTATCACTTTCAGTTTGTCAACTGAATTTGCTTGAGGACAAGCAAAGGTTTAAGCCTGGGGGAGTTGATACGTCTCCAACGTATCTACTTTTCCTAACACGTTTGCCCTTATTTTGGACTCTAACTTGCATGATTTGAATGGAACTAACCTGGACTGATGCTGTTTTCAGCAGAATTGCCATGGTGTTATTTTTGTGCAGAAATAGAAGTTCTCGGAATGACCTAAAACTCCATAGAGTCACGTATTGGAATTAATAAAAATCAGCGAAAGAATCAACAGAAGGGGGCCCACACCCTGTCCACGAGGGTGCGGGGCGCCCCCCCTAGGGCGCGCCCTCCTGCCTTGTGGGTCCCCTGGACCTCCACAGACCTCAACTCCAACTCTATATATTCATGTTCAAGGAGAAAAAATCAGACAGAAGGATTTATGATACAGAGCCACCACCAAGCCCTGTTCTTCCTTGGGAGGGCTGATCTGGAGTCCGTTCGGGGCTCCGGAGAGGGGAATCCGTCGCCATCGTCATCATCAACCATCCTCCATCACCAATTTCATGATGCTCACCGTCGTGCGTGAGTAATCCCTTCGTAGGCTTGCTGGACGCTGATGGGTTGGATGAGATTTACCATGTAATCGAGTTAGTTTTGTTAGGGTTTGATCCCTAGTATCCATTATGTTCTAAGATTGATGTTGCTATGACTTTACCATGCTTAATGCTTGCCACTAGGGCCCGAGTGCCATGATTGCATATCTGAACCTATTATGTTTACATGAATATGTGTGAGTTCTTGATCCTATCTTGCAAGTTATAGTCACCTACTACGTGTTATGATCCGGCAAACCCCGGAGTGACAATAGTCGGGACACTTCCCGGTGATGACCGTAGTTTGAGGAGTTCATGTATTCACTAAGTGCTAATGCTTTGGTCCAGTACTCTACTAAAAGGAGGCCTTAATATCCCTTAGTTTCCAATAGGACTCCGCTGCCACGGGAGGGTAGGACAAAAGATGTCATGCGGGATCTTTTCCATAAGCACGTATGACTATATTCAGAATACATGCCTACATTACATTGATGAAATGGAGCTAGTTCTGTTTCACCCGATGTTATAACTGTTGCATGATGAATTGCATCCAACGTAATTATCCATCATTGATCCATTGCCTTCGAGCTCGTTTCTTATTGATCTTTGCTTAGTTACTTCTCCGTTGCCACTGTTACGATTGCTACAAAACTGCTACTGTTACTTTTTGCCACCGTTACTGTTACTTCCATACTATTTTGTTACTAAATACTTTGCTGCAGATATTAAGTCTTTCAGGTGTGGTTGAATTGACAACTCAACTGCTAATACTTGAGAATATTTTTTGGCTCCCCTTGTGTCGAATCAATAAATTTGGGTTGAATACTCTACCCTCGAAAACTGTTGTGATCCCCTATACTTGTGGGTTATCAGGTGCCTTTACGGATCTGCCGAGGAGTATTGCGGTTGCCGCCGCATTCTTCTGAGCCGAAGAGGGAAGCTCAATGGAGAAGTTGTTCTGGTCGCAGTACCTTGCACCAGAACTTCCGATGCCCCTGAATGACCAGCTGAAGCAGTTGTCCGAGCTGCACAGGGTGGCCGGACTGGCCATGAAGGATGTAATAGTCCGTCTGTGACCTGCCATGGCCATACCTAGCAGCCACTTTAGCCTTGTGAAGCGGCTGGTGGATGCGCTTCTTCAGATCGAGACCCTCAAGCGGTTGTCCTGCATAGAAGGTGCCCGGATGGCCTTCGCCCGCGTCAAGGTGTAGTAGGCGAAGATGAAGGCCACCGAGATTGCCATCGCAGGGCCACCTGAAGGCAAGGAGCACTGGCAGCCGACGTGTTCAATCCCCTGAGAGGAATAAAATGCAGTTAGTTGTTTATCATTTACAGCCTTGTATGGAGAAGTTGATCAGAGTTTCTTAAGAACTTACAAATCAGGCATCTAACAAGACTGGCATCGAGCTCGTTGAAGTTGAAGAAGAGATGTAAGTCCTCGAGACTCACATCGAATAAACCATCATCATGTTAGAAATGATCTCTGTTGAAGTGGACTAGCAAACCATGATGACTTGGTGACATTTGATCCATGCAATATTCATGTAACTTGCGGCAAGTAGAGCTGCACTCATCAAAGTATTCTCCAACAAGAAATGGCTGGCCATGGACGTCATTGCGTGCTTCAAGTATGTCTGCTTTACTTTTAGCAAGCAACAATTCTACTTCTTCATCATCCATGGCGTCAGAAATAATATTACTCCCTGATTCGAACAACCTGATGTTAATTTGGTTCCGGGCGATGAGAGCTTTAAGAAAGAGGCAATCGTTCTCTCTCCTCTTCACTTTCCCGCCGCGCTTCTTCGCGGGTGTAGCCTTTTTGGCCACGTCCTTCTTGGTACTAGACGCATTTCTGACAGAACGTCTGGTTGGCTGCAAGGTAGACTGCCGAGCGGATGGTGAATGTCGGTGTCAAAACCGGCGGATCTCGGGTAGGGGGTCCCGAACTGTGCGTCTAGGCGGATGGTAACAGGAGACAAGGGACACGATGTTTTTACCCAGGTTCGGGCCCTCTCGATGGAGGTAAAACCCTACTCCTGCTTGATTAATATTGATGATATGGGTAGTACAAGAGTGGATCTACCACGAGATCAAGGAGGCTAAACCCTAGAAGCTAGCCTATGGTATGATTGTTGTTCGTCCTATGGACTAAAACCCTCCGGTTTATATAGACACCGGAGAGGGCTAGGGTTACACAGAGTCGGTTACAATGGTAGGAGATCTACATATCCATATTGCCAAGCTTGCCTTCCACGCCAAGGAAAGTCCCATCCGGACACGGGACGAAGTCTTCAATCTTGTATCTTCATAGTCTTGGAGTCCGGCCGATGATGATAGTTCGGCTATCCGGACACCCCCTAGTCCAGGACTCCCTCAGTAGCCCCTGAACCAGGCTTCAATGACGACGAGTCGGGCGCGCATATTGTCTTCGGCATTGCAAGGCGCGTTCCTCCTCCGAATATTTCATAGAAGATTGTGAACGCCATGATAGTGTCCGGCTCTGCAAAATAAATTCCACGAACCACCGTAGAGAGAATAATATTTACACAAGTTCAATCTGCTAACATACTTTGTGGCGTGGCGTCACACCACTACCAGGCCTTTACTTGAATCGTTTTTATTATACCACCTCAGCGCGTTTAGCGAAGCGGTTTCCTTGGCACGTCTTGTCGAAGCAGAGATCGTGTTCCCCTTATTTCGGGATTCCCATCAATACGGACATGGGTAACCCAACCGCGCCATTGATTGCGGCGCTTGGGAGATAAGCGAGTTTTACCAGGCTAGTAGGGACACATAGTTTCATTTGCCCATATATAAGGGGATAAGGATCCACCTCCTTTACCTACGCCTTCTTCCTCCTTTGCTTATCCATCTCCGTGCACTCGAGCTCCAGCACCCAAGTCCGCACATCTCACCTTGACCCTTTCCAGCCATGTCCGGAGTGGGAGGCAAGTGGATGGCCTCCTCTGTTACGGAGGTGCACATCGAGAAGCTGCGCAGCGCCAGATATCTGTCTAGCGACATCGCGCGCCGGCTGCCCGACGAGGGGCAGCTCATCCCCACCCCCAGGCCCCATGAGAGGGTCGTATTTCTTCCCCACTTCCTCCGCGGACTGGGCTTCCCACTTCACCCCTTTGTCCGGGGGCTCATGTACTACTACGGCCTGGACTTCCATGATCTGGCCCCAAACTTCATCCTCAACATCTCGGCGTTTATCGTCGTGTGCGAGGCCTTCCTCTGCATCCAGCCCCACTTCGGCTTGTTGGTAAAGACCTTCAATGTCAAGCTGAAGGTTGTGAAGGGGAGCCAAGCGGAGTGCGGAGGCGCCATGGTGGGCAAGATGCCCAACGTTACTTGGCTTGAGGGTGCCTTCATGGAATCCATCAAAGGGTGGCAATCGGGGTGGTTCTACATCACCGAGCCGCGTGACCCTAAATGGGCAGCGGCCCCCGAGTTTAGATATGGCATCCCCATGCAGCTCACCTCCTGGAAAGAGAAGGGCTTGCTATGGGGTAGTTCAGAGGAGCTGACCGGACTCCAGTCCTGTCTCCAGACCCTGGTGAACAAGAAGCTCAAGCTTGTTAATGTGATCCAGGTCATGTTCGTTCGCCGGATCCTCCCCTGCCAGCAACGGAACTTCAATTTGTGGGAGTTTGATCCTGCACAGCACCGGACTCTGAGTGGGCTCTTCGACACTACGTGCGAAGCTGCCTGGAGGGTGCTGTTCAAGGGCGCCGAAGCTCCCGCATCCGCTACCAAAGATCGCGGATTCAGCACGCAGCGTCCGGCTGGCGAGGTAAGCTACGTTATCCTTTATGGGACATTTGCTTTTCATAGTTTGACTCTATGCGGGATCTAAACTCCCAATGCCTTTAACAGGACTAGCAGAAGACGTCCGGACAGGTTAACTATCCGACTCCCCTTCCAGAAGATCCAGCGGACGCCCGCTTGACAGGGCTGCTGGTCCCGGCACTTTACGTGGTTCCGGAGAAGAAGGCCAAGATGAAGGCCACGGGAACCCGAAGGAGTTCCCGGCGTCAGGTGATATCGTACTCATTGTCCGATGACTCCGAGGCGGACTCCTCCCCTGAAGACGAGGAGGAGAAGAAAGAGGCCTCTCCCCCAGCAGGGGGAGAGATGAAGAGGAAGGCCTCCCCGACGAGGGAGGCCGAAGGGTCCAAGAAGGGAAGGACCCTTCCCCCGGACTGCTCCACCAACGTTGGCGACGGCAACGAGGAGTGGCCCTCAAGGGCCAAGCCCCTGGCGAGATCGTAAGTATCCGGACGCCTAGATAATTTGTAATTTTCCTTTTTGCCACATGGTGTCTTTCTAATGCCACATACAACCTGTAGTCCGGCCAAGGACGATCTTCCCGCTTCATCGAGCGGGTCCTTGGGCACATCGAATATGGATTCTCCTCCGACCGCCTCCACCCCCCGTGACGCTGACGACGCCGAGGTGTGATCCCGGGAAGGGACCCGCTAGGAGGAGGAGGTTCCGGAGGTGTCGCAAGGCAACCTTCCGGACTCTGCACCGAACTCCGCACCGGAACCTGCAGTGGTTCCGGAGTCCGGCGAGCGGTCGTAAGAAGGGCAAGACTGTGACACCGGCGGCCTCTGTCCAACCGGAGGCACCGGCTAACTTGGTGGAGGCGCTCAACGGCGCTTCCATCAAAGAAGAACACCGCACTGTCATGAGTGCGGTGATTCAGAAGGTTCAGCTCGCCAAGAGCGGGCTGACTGAAGCCTGCAGCAGCCTTCTAACAGGCTTTGAGGTAAGAATTTTAAGATATGTAATATAATACCGCATAGACAGTAGCCCCTGATGCTCGGTTCGGTGTTCGGAAAGAAAAGGCGGACTGAGGATCTAAAAAGATATACGCAGGAGTTCTAAAAAATATGTCAATATGGGATTGCAGGCTGCGCTGCTGACCTCTGCCGCACTGACTGCGGATGTCAATGCTTTGAAGCAAAACCTTGAGCGGTCGGAGAGCGAGCTCGGCCATGCCAAGAAGCAGCTCGAGGACAAGGAAGGTGAGTAACACCGTATTAAGTTTGTACCTTACAGAAAAGGATTTGGTTGCAAGAGAAATAACAAGGATAACATGGGTACTACAGGGGCCACAAACGAGGTGGCGACCCTGAAGGAGGCGGTGTCCGCGGCCGAATGCAATGCGGCCACGGAATGAGCCGAGCGAGAGAAGCAGGAGGCGTGGGTGGTGGCGGTACAGCAAGAGCTCCAGGCTCTCGTGGAAAAGCACGAGAGTTTGGAGCGTGACTCAAAGACTCGAGAGTCCGAGCTTGCGTCGGCTCTTGAGAGTGCCAAAGCCGCTAAGGCCGAAGCCCACAAGGCCTTCCGGGAAATCGAGGATTTGAAGAAAATAGCGGTGGGTAAGGCATTTTTCATGCAGAGCAAGCATGTGAATGTGAATTACCTATTACTTACCCGAATTCGGAGCTCTCCAGGAGCGTTCGTAGATCTGCCCCGCAGCGTGTCCGACGCTGCCGCTTTCTACCGGGCCGAGGAGGGGAGCTCGACGGAGAAGGTCTTCTGGTCTCAGTATGCTGAGGCCGGACATCTGGTGCCCCTTAGCGACCAGCTGAAGCAGCTGGTCGAGCTCCACAAGGTGGCCGAACAGGCCGTGAAGGGCCTCATAGTTCGGTTGTGGCATGGGGAGGCCATGCCTGGGAGCTACTTCGGCCTGGTGCGGCGGCTGGTGGATGCGTGTCCCTGGGTTGAAGTCGTCAAGCACTCCGCCTGCATTGAAGGTGCCCGTCGGGCCCTTGCCCATGCAAAGGTGCACTGGGGCAGGATGGATGCTGAGAAGCTTGTGACGGATGCGCCGCTGGCGGGCAAGGAGTATCGTACACCCGAAATGTATTATAAGAGGTCCTGAAGGGTGCCCGCATGATTGCGGGTGAGTGCTCCAAAGATGTAATATTTGAGTAGACTCGCATTTTGTTATCCTGTGCGCTGAAAACTTTGTTCATATGCGCTAAGCAACGCTTGTTAATTTAAAATATTACCTTCTGTGCGGCCGTTTATCAAATCTGAGAGATGGCAAGTCGTCGTCTTCAACCCCCATGCCACTAGTGCTGGGGTGTTCGGGATAAACTTGAGCGCTCTTGTTCCCATGTTTGGGTCCATCTAGGGAGGCGCGCAACACAACGAACGAGGCAACCAGACTTATAATGCTTGAACACTCTCACTTAGCCATAGAATTCTATAATTTTAAATTTCAGCGAAGCCCATCGTGTTCGGAAGACCGAGTTCGGGGCGCTATCCATGCCTGGGCCGGACAAAGCCGGTTCCTCGCTCTAAGCGGCATAAGTATTTAGGGACTCGAAAAAACCTCTTGAACAGCGACCATCTCTCACCGTATCATGATGGTCAGTTTTAGCTTTCTCCACTGAGGCGCTCGCCCAGCTCAACCGGGGCGCAATCGCAGTGGTTCTCCTAGTGCTACCTTAGCCGATACAATGGAACGTAAGGTAGCAAAACATGGGAGCCGGGCAAACCCAACTATTGACCCAAGACATGATTCGGAGCCGATGCATATAATGCTATAAGTTCGGGGTGCCACACTTGTGAAAGTGTTCGGACTTATCACACCATAATGTGGGGAACTTAAGCCCCTGGTGTATTTAGCCGTACCAGAGTGTACGGATGCAACATGTCATAAATGAACATATGTGTAAGAAAGAAATGCAATTATAAGCAAAAAGTGATGCATTGTTTATTCCAGAAATACTGCTATGAATGCAGAACGATACAAATAGTGCTGTGAGCAAGGGATGGGACTATTAAACATGTCCCCAGGGGTAGGCTGCGGAATAGTGTATAAAACAGATTCAATGCTCGTAATGGAGACCACCTGAGTGTTCGTCGTAGCCTTTCTCCTTCCCTGGTTGTTGCATCGTGAGTTCGGCAGGTCTACTGCCGGACAAGCCCTCTAGTAAGTGGAGTCCTGTGGATAGGAAGAGAAAGAAAAAAAAAGGATGACACACTTGGGAGCCCCTGGTGTGGTTGAGCCGCACTCTGGGCCTGTTGTGGTTGTGCCCCTCCCCCTATGCCCATGGTATCTCCAGAGTGTAATGATGTACGCGAAGGACCAGTCTTGCAATTTTGTGAGGGCTGGGGTTTGGGCCGCATTTCTATGCGCGCTCGGAACGTGCCAGGTGGTCTTGTTGTAAGTTACTCCGGGCGCGTTTGGCCGTGTCCGGTCGCTTAACGGCCGGACTCGAAAATTGCCTTAAGAGGCTGCTCTGTACTTCTGCCGTGAGAGCCGCTGTGTGTTCCTCCATTCGGAGGGAGCGTTCAGTGTTTCTGTTGACCGTAATGACTCCTTGAGGGCCTGGCATCTTGATCTTGAGGTATGCGTAGTGCGGCACCGCGTTGAACTTTGCGAATGTGGTTCGTCCGAGCAGAGCATGATAGCCGCTGCGGAATGGAACTATGTCGAAGATTAACTCCTCTCTTCGGAAGTTATCCGGGGATCCGAAGACCACTTCAAGTGTGACTGAGCCTGTACAATTGGCCTCTACACCTGGTATGACGCCTTTGAAGGTCGTCTTTGTTGGTTTAATCCTTGAGGGGTCTATGCCCATCTTGCACACTGTATCCTGATAAAGCAGGTTCAGGTTGCTGCCGCCGTCCATCAGGACTCTAGTCAGGTGAAATCCATCGACGATTGGGTCCAACACCAATGCGGCGAATCCGCCATGGCGGATGCTGGTGGGGTGGTCCCTTTGATCAAAAGTGATCGGGCAAGAGGACCATGGATTGAACTTTGGGGCGACTGGCTCCATCGCATATACGTCCCTGAGTGCACGCTTCCTCTCCCTTTTGGGTATGTGGGTTGCGTATATCATGTTCACCGGCCGCACTTGTGGGGGGAAACCTTTCTGTCCTCTATTGTTCGGCGGTCGGGTCTCTTCCTCGTCATCGCTATGCAGCCCCTTGTCCTTGTTTTTGGCAATTAACTTGCCTGCCTGCTTGAATACCCAACAATC
The DNA here is from genome assembly GCA_963921465.1 of Triticum timopheevii. Lineage (NCBI taxonomy): Eukaryota > Viridiplantae > Streptophyta > Magnoliopsida > Poales > Poaceae > Triticum > Triticum timopheevii. The sequence continues at coordinate 243,598,028 of OY997262.1, read as the reverse complement.
CATGTTGGTGTGATTAGCTGGCTTTTCGGGGGTGCCGTGTATCTGGCACGAGCGATCGAGTATTCGGTCCAAATTGGACGGACCCAGAGTGGTTCTTTTGAATGGCTTTTTCCGCTGACCGGGTTTAGAGCCTCTGAATCCGGCGTTGACTGCCGTATCCTCAGTGTTATCACTGTTAACGCGGCGTTTGTTTTTGTTGCGACGCGACCTGCCATTGCGGTCCTTGGTATCCGGACTGCCAGAATTTTGGCTGAGGTTGTTACTGCGGGCTAGCCAGCTGCCCTCTCCCGCGCAGAAGCGGGTCATAAGTGATGTGAGGGCTGCCATGGATTTCGTCTTTTCCTGTCCTAGGTGCCGGGCAAGCCACTCATCGCGGATGTTATGTTTGAAGGCTGCGAGGGCCTCTGCATCCGGACAGTCGATGATTTGATTTTTCTTTGTTAAGAACCGTGTCCAGAACTGTCTGGCCGATTCGGCTGGCTGCTGAATTATGTGGCTTAGGTCATCGGCGTCTAGTGGTCGCACATATGTGCCCTAGAAGTTGTCAAGGAATGCGGCTTCCAGGTCTTCCCAACACCCAATTGATTCTGCTGGCAAGCTGTTAAGCCAATGCCGAGCCGGTCCTTTAAGCTTGAGTGGGAGATATTTGATGGCGTGAAGATCGTCACCGCGGGCCATGTGGATATGAAGGAGATAGTCTTCGATCCAAACCGCGGGGTCTGTTGTGCCATCGTAGGATTCAATGTTCACGGGTTTAAATCCTTCGGGGATTTGATGATCCATTACTTCATCTGTGAAGCATAGTGGGTGTGCGGCGCCTCTATATTGGGCTATATCACGACGTAGCTCCAACGAGCTTTGTCTATTGTGTTCGGCCCGGCCGGAGTTGCCGTATCCGACGCGACGGTCATCGTCGCGCATCGTGGGGCGCCCACGCGATCCGTAGATCGATCTTGATTGTCTTGCCTTATCCTCCAATATGTCTCGCAAGTCCGGCGCATTCCCCCGTGGCTTCGTACTTTTCGAGCGGTGCCGGGGTATGGTTCTAATGGAGGGCCTAAAGGCCTCTCTGTCGCGTCCACGAGGTGGTCGGTCAGCCGTATTGCGCTCTGGTGATGCAGGTTTATATGCCTCCTCCTCTAATCGGGGGAGCAACCTGCATTTGGGGTAGCTTTTGGAGGGGCGTTCGAGTTCATACTCTTTGGCCGCAAGGACTTCAGTCCATCTGTCGGCTAGCAGGTCTTGATCCGCTCTAAGTTGTCGCTGCTTTTTCTTTAGGCTGTTCGCCGTGGCCATTAGCCTGCGTTTGAAATGCTCTTGTTCGACAGGATCCTCGAGCACGACAAATTCGTTGTCGTTGAGGCTTGCCTCGCCTCCAGAGGGAGGCATGTAATTATCATCCTCTACCTCTTCGTCTGCCGCTCTCTCATGAGGGCTGGCTTCTCCGTCCTCCTGTGCTGAATCTTGCTGGAGGGGGTTCTCTTCGGCACTCTCTGGGGTGTTGTTATCTCCGGTGCCAGAATCTCCATTCTTGCTGTGGCAGGATTTAGAGCAGCGCCGCTGACGCCGACGCTTGGGCTGTTTCTTGGAGGAGTCTTCCTCCGCTTTTTCCTCGCCATTCCCATCCTTTGGGATGTCCACCATATATATGTCATATGACGAGGTGGTCTTCCAGTGCCCCGTAGGCGCTGGTTCTTGGTCGTCTCCGGCATCGTCGTCCATACCGTCGATGTCTTCGGAGCCGTAGTCTAGCATGTCGGTTAGATCATCGACAGTGGCTACAAAGTGGGTGGTGGGTGGGTTTTGAATTTCTTCATCGTCCGCATCCCAACCATCCTGACCGTAATTCGGCCAGGGCTCTCCTGATAGCGAGAGATACTTTAGCTAATTCAGGATGTCGCCAAAAGGTGAGTGTTCAAAGATGTCCGCGGCGGTGAACTCCATGATCGGCGCCCAATCGGATTCGATTGGAGGGGGCGCAGGAGGTTCGGAGTCCGGCGAGGAGTCCGGCACCTCGGAGTCACGAGCGTCGCAAGGGACAAGGTTGGTATTCGGCTCCATCGCCGTAGAGGTTGCAGCCCCCGAGGCGGTGTCTAGCCACCCATCCTCGATCTGCGCGGTCGGCTCCGAATTAAGGGTCGGAGCGGACTCATGTGCGGCCTCCAGGGTACTGTCCGGCAGCAGAGCTAAATCTGCGCATCGAGATAGTGCGGCGCGCTCGGCTGTGGCTCGAATCCATCGAAGATCAAGTCTCCGCGGATATCAGCCGTGAAGTTTAGACTTCCAAATCTGACCTGATGGCCAGGGGCGTAGCTCTCGATCTGCTCTAGATGGCCAAGCGAATTGGCCCACAGTGCAAAGCCGCCGAATACGAAGATCTGTCTGGGGAGAAAAGTCTCACCCTGGACTGCGTCGTTGATGATGATCGAAGGAGCCATCAAGCCTATCGGTGATGACACAGAGGAACTCTCAATGAAAGCACCAGTGTCAGTGTCAAAACCGGCGGATCTCGGGTAGGGGGTCCCGAACTGTGCGTCTAGGCGGATGGTAACAGGAGACAAGGGACACGATGTTTTTACCCAGGTTCGGGCCCTCTCGATGGAGGTAAAACCCTACTCCTGCTTGATTAATATTGATGATATGGGTAGTACAAGATTGGATCTACCACGAGATCAAGGAGGCTAAACCCTAGAAGCTAGCCTATGGTATGATTGTTGTTCGTCCTATGGACTAAAACCCTACGGTTTATATAGACACCGGAGAGGGCTAGGGTTACACAGAGTCGGTTACAATGGTAGGAGATCTACATATTCGTATTGCCAAGCTTGCCTTCCACGCCAAGGAAAGTCCCATCCGGACATGGGACGAAGTCTTCAATCTTGTATCTTCATAGTCTTGGAGTCCGGCCGATGATGATAGTTCGGCTATCCGGACACCCCCTAGTCCAGGACTCCCTTAGTGAAGCTTCGACGGACTGCTTAGCAGATGGTTTATCATTGCCGGACCGCTGAGCTGGCGGTGCTGCTGTGATGGACTGCTGGGCTGTAGGAGCAGAGGCATCGAACTGCTGACCATGCGTTGAAGCTATGTCCGGTTTCTGCGCAGGTGGTGCCAACTTGTCGGTGTGCTGAGGAGGCCATGCCAACGCATTGGTTTGCTGAGTAGGAAGTGCTAACGCATTGGTATGCTGATAACACGGCAGCGGACCGACAGACTGATGAGCAGTCGGTTCTGGACCTACAGACTGCTTAGCAGGCGGTTCGGAAGCATCAGACTGCTTAGTAGTCTATTCCACCAGGTTGGTCTGCTGAGCATGTACTGCAGCTGGGTCTCCCCCTGCTACTTCAGCGGCCAGCATCTGAACTGATGGTGCATCTTCAGCAGTTGTAGGCCTTGCCACTGGCTGCTTTGGGGCAGAGGATGACATGGCATGTATGCCACAAAGTCGGGGCAGCTGATCCCAGGTTGATGCATCAGCAGTTGGATTACGAGTATTAGGTTCTTTGGGGGAAGCATGCGAGAGCTGCTATGGCAAGGAGAGCATCACCGGTTGAGGGGCTACATTGGTTGCTCTTGGTGGGGCTTCAGGGATCTCATCAATGAACTCTATTTCCTTTCGTGGCCACTGGATGTGATGTAACAGTGTTTCTCCCAAGGTCCTTTGCTCATCAAAGTCTCCTACACTGGTACGCGTTGGTGCTATACAAACGGTTTAAAACCCCTTTTCGCGACGACATTTGGAACCGTCGCCTAGTGAGTGTGGGCGATTAGGGGGTCCTTCCCACATGACAAACAAACCGTCAGGAATATGGAGCCATGATGTAGAGGCCTTGCAAAACGTAATTGTGTGCGATGCAGCACACACTAAATTCTTTCCCACGTGTAGGATTGGTGATTAAACGTTTCTAATGACGCAGTGAAACCAAACGGTGTGTCGTAATGAACCGTTTGGGAAATAGTATGAAAGGCACACGGGCCATCATATGAACTGTGTGTGATATGTGCCCTATCACACACGAGTTTTCTGCGGAACCCGTCTGCCATGCAAGACTACATCGCACACGTTCTCCCAACATTTACCGTCTGTGATAAGGTTCAATCACAAACAGTTCAGGAGCCCCTTCTCACACATACAAGTGATGTAGACCATTTGTGATTTGTTGTGTATCACCAATGGTTGCGGCTAGAGTGACGTGTGCTTTTCGTTTGGGATCCCACACATTTCCTGAAAAAATTACGACTGGGATTGTATTTTACATTGGGCACGGTTTACTCTGAGTTCCCGTGTGCGATAACTTGATATCACAAACGGTTCCGGAGAGGCTACGCACACGTAGTAGCGCTGCAAATCGTTTGCGATCTACTGTGTATCACTGACAGTTCCGCTATGATTGACGTATGCTTTCCGATGTGGATCGCACAGACTCATTTAGTTCAACCGTGTGTGGAGCAATTGCCAGGTTAAAACAAAAATATCCCATTTTGAATCGGCATGCAAAAAGTAAATTCGCCACAATATTCAATTGAACAAATAAAAAAATATCCCATTTTGAATTGGCACGCATAAAGAAAATTGGCCACAATATTCAATTGAACAAATAAACAAGAATATCCCATTTTCGGCACACAAAAAACAAATTCGCCACAATATTCAATTGAACAAATAGTGTCCACAGGAAGAACATTCATTAGATTTCGCAACAAGTGCAATTGAACATATGGTAGCTAAATTCCAATGATTTGTCCACACATATATGCATTACATAATTAATCGTAGTGTACGAAATACGAAGACCTCATCAGATGGAAAACAATGGATCCATGCGTATATGTTTAGCGGCTAACTCTTACTCAATGTTTCAGTAAAAGGCATGCTAAAATCTTCATTCTCACCAGTGGGATTGATGTAGTGATTCTGGAAGAAGTTCACCAGCCGGGAGGGGTTCAGGGGCCCTCGGTTCTAAGATGAGCTGCAGGATTCTTAAGATCAGAATGTGACATATGAGTGGAGTAGAATATATTAATTAAGATAGACTTACTGGTACGAATTCGCAAGGATCATCACAACTATCAGCAGATTTGCAAATGGAGATCATGTGTCTGCAAACATAGTATCCACAAAGGTTGGTCCCTGCTTCTTGCTGAGGACACTGAATTTTTTTGTATAGAATTAGTCATGTACTTGTCCTGTTAGGAACAACCTAACCGGTGTTAGATGTATTATTTTTTCTTGGACAAGATAGAAAGAGGTTTAATTAGAAGCTTGAACATTTGACTAGCATAAGAAAAGGTATTTGCAGACTATTGGATAAATTTTCCGAAAATAACGGATTTTGGTGTGTTATCGGAGAAACGATCTCGTGCTGCAGAGGTAGTTCCCTCTTGAACAGGTTCCCTGGTTTAGTTTTTCGCAATGCGAGCACACTGCAAATGAAGACTAATTTTGACAACATCAATTATTGAAAAAGATATGAATGCAAATTAATATCAACATCATAGAATTCAATGCCTATCCATGAATTGCTGAAGATGCGTCAGATCTTGAGCGTTTGTTGACTCATTGAGAGAATCGATGTAGTAAACTGTGTTCTTGTTTGGAACAATGAATACCAATATCCAGTGACGGCTGCATATTAAGAAAGCCATGAACTTATGAATTATGTCGAAATCTGAAAGACAATCAGTGTATGCGTCGTTGTTTACTTGACTCACTTTTCATGATATGGCAAGAGAAATGATTCTGCATGGGACGTGATTTCGAAGATACGGACGACTGTGTTAATGGCCCAGTCCCGTTCGTCCTTACCATGTAATGTTGTGCCATTTGCCAATGCAGGATCTATGAAATACACACTCTCCCTTTTTCTTCTCTGCGCGTCCAATCCCCTGAGAGGAATAAAATGCAGTTAGCTGTTTATCATTTATGGCCTTGTATGGAGAACTTGATCAGAGTTTGTTAAGTACTTACAAAATCAGGCATCTAACAAGAGTGGCATCAAGCTCGTTGAAGTTGAAGAAGAGATGTAAGTCCTCGAAACTCACATCGAATGAACCAACATCATGTCGGAAATGATCTCTGTTTAAGTGGACTAGCAAACCATGAAGAACTATTGACATTTGATCCATGCAATATTCATGTAACTTGCGGCAACTGGAACTGCACTCATCAAAGTATTCGCCAACAATAAATGGCTGGCCATGGAAGTAATTCCGTACTTCAAGTATGTTTGCTTTACAGCAAGCACCAATTCTACTTCTTCATCATCCATCTCGTCAGAAATAATATTACTCCCCGATTCGAACAACCTGCTGTTAATTTGGTTCCGGGCGAAACTCGAGAAAGGAGGATAAGCATAAAACTAACAACTTGGTATCAAGCTTTCTAAACATGTCATGCAATAATTTAGAAAATGTATGGCTAATTTGTTAAGTTTGTGTGACTCGGGCGCCCGTGATTTGTAAATCGGCAGTAACTTATTGGAACAAATACAACTTATATGTACTAGTTAGGAAGGTAGATAATTAACATTTATATGCTCTCTGTTATTTTATAGCCAATTTAGGAACATACAGAACGAAATAGGAAGAGGGATTGCAAGGAAATATGCCTCACCGCGATGGAGAGCAGTAACTAACAGGCTTCTTAATGCAAACCCGGCCGGACCACAGGAGAGGCGAGGATTACAGCATCAATATGCTCGAGGGTGGCTGGCGAGCAAACGAAGACGGCGAGGCGCGGGCAGCCGCGTGTTGGGAACAACAGTGGAGGTAGGCTTCACGCCGAGGAGCGGGCACACGGCCGGCGTGAGCATGCCGGTGCCGGAGAGGGTTCTGATGTGGATCTGGGGGAGGGGGAGCTGGCGATGGAGATTGGGTGGACTAGTTGAGTAAAATGCAGGCCGGTCGTGGGGGGGTGTTGGCGGCCTAGGTGAAAAGGGTGGAAAATATCCCCGGTCTTCGCGCGGAAAGGCCTATGCAAACGATTGCCTCTAAGCACTCGTGTGCACAAAGAGAAAAATTTCGTTTGAAATGAAGACGTACTAATTTTGAAATGAAGACATGAGTTCATCATTTCGCCTCTAAATTTTCCCACGTTAAGCAATCACCATTATACCACGGGTTTGACTTGCTGGCGCATTTTAGGTCTTGTGTGCTATATGTAAGACATTTTTTTGGCATTTACCGTGCATTTTGGCATATAAATCAATTCCTAGGCGGACTGCATTTCCTGTCAAAAGGGATGAGGATTGCCGTTCGATCTTGGAGCATCCAACGGTGCAGATGTACGATCCGTGGGGTTCGGGTTCTAGCCAATCAGAACGCATGACTCAGATCGCGCGTGCAGCAAGGGGGGCATCGGCCACAGTTTGGTAGGCACACAGCTATCATGAGTGAACCATGTGCTATTTGAAAATATTTACATAAACTAACAGCATAACCGGGTGGTGAATGATTCGTCAGAGGAGGAGGAACCGCATAAAAAAATCACAACCGGAACTGCATCTGCTATCGAAAGGGATGAGGATCGCCGTTCGATCTGGGAGCATCCAACGGTGCAGACGTACGATCCGTAGGGTTTGGATTTTGGCCAATCAGAATGCATGCTCAGATCACGCACGTGGCAGGGGGGCATCAGCCACGGTTTAGTGGACACACGGCTCTCGTGAGTGAACCGTATGCTATTTGAAGACATTTACATTAACTAACAACATTTTTTTGTTTGAATGAAAACATGAGTTCATCGTTTTGCCTCCAAATTTTTCTCCCACGGTAAGAAATCACGATTCTACCCTATGTTTTGATTTTCTGGTACATTTTACTAGGCGGCAGGCCTCGCTAGCAATCTCAAACTTTGAATATATGCAAAAAGAAAAGAGTTGATTTCTATATATACTATAGTATCATGCATATGATACTATATAGTGTATGATACTACGTACGTACCTTCTTATAGTGCATATATATAGTATCATAGAGCTAGTATATATATACCATAGATGACCGTATTTATGGCCATGTGCATGACACAAAGTAGTATAACATTTATATTATATATGTTACATTATCTATGTTACTGCTTCTTTGCCACACATCATCATATTTGCTATCCTCAAGTGCATGATACCGGCTATAATACCCCCACTATGGCCACCCCTAAGGTTGGTCGTAATGGGAGTATCAAGCGGCATCATATGCATGCCGACTAGACTTTTTGGATGATGTGGCACACAGTTAAATGAGGAAAGAGAGGCTGTGGGCCGGGTATCATATTATGATATACTGTATCACATATTAAATGTTGTACCACTTTGTGTCATGCATGACAAATTAATATATAAGGCAACCTAATATACTAATACCTCTTCCAATGGATAGTTGCTTAGATGAGGTGCTAAGCGCATTAAATAGTTTAGCAACTATAGTCACAATGCATTGGTGCTTAAGTTGTTGTTGCTAAGCTCCCTTCATTTAATGACTTAGCTACTAAACTCTTTCATGCATTGGTGAGCTTGCTTCATTTAAATGTTTTTCCTAGGTTTGAGCGCTTGGCATTGGTTCTTCCTGGGGTCACCAAACCCATCTCTCTCCTCTTAATTGTCCTGCCAAATCAGATTTTTTGCCTACGTGGCAGGCTTAGCACCTGTACAAGGTGGAGCATTAGGAAGGGCCTAAGACTAGCCACAATGGGTAGTGTAACATGCCCATATGTTAATACTCCATGCTACTACCTCTATAGTGGGGAGTAACATATGTGTGGTAACATGCGCAACACTTCATTTATTAAGCTATAGACTCATATTGCCTTGATATGTGTGATGTTACTCATACTATTCGACTAGCCACAATGGGAGTAACTTCAGCAGTAACATCAAGTCCAACTGAGCAAATATGCTTATGTTGCAATGAGTTAATGAGGAGAGGTAGTTCGAGTAACTTAGCTAGTTACTGTAACATCACATGTCTCACTGAAATATGAGTCTATAACCTAATAAATGAAGCTTTGCATGACACCACACTTATGTTACTACCCACTATGAAGGTATAGTAACATAGGCTAGGGATATGTGTATGTTACTAGTGTATGTTACTATGCACTGTGGCTAGTCTTAATTTGTAACTACCTATGTTACCACATGCCTCTCTTTCTTCATTTATAGCTTGCCACATCATCTATTTTATCTAGATATGTGTGATGTTACTACATATGTTACTCCCACTGTGGGTATACGTAGTCTAACTTATTATACTATGTGCGCATTACAGAGGTAGCTAGCTAGTACTCCCTTCATCCGGGTTTATTAGGCCTCTTAGCAACACAAGCATGCATGTCCCTTTTTATAAGGCCCCGCTTTGGAAAGGTGCATGCATGCAACCATTTCATTGGTTGCATTGAAAGCCATTGTTGTTAGTGCCATGGTTGGAAAATTAATACACTTCATGCATGCTTTTTCATTGGTTGCATGCATGTGAGAGAGTGCATTGGGAGTGGAATGGAATAATTAATGCAAGCAAATTACTATGTGTCTTGGTCTAAGAGAAGTTGTCTTTAGGCCTAATAAACCCGGACGAAGGGAGTATCGATCATATACTAGTATCATGCATGACACATAGTAGCATATATAACATTTATTATGACACCCGGTTTCATGATATGGTACGTACTTAACCCTCTCTTTCTTCATTTAATTCTATGACAACTCATCAAAATTGCCTAGTTGGCATGATACTAGCTATGATATCCCATTACGACCAGCCTAGCAAAGAAGGTGTACACATCATTTATGCGTCGCTTTGCGAGTTTTCATCCGTTTATTCGAGAAGCGGGGAGAAGTTTCAAACATTTCGGCCGCGAGGTGCGGCCACCGGCGTAGGCCTAGTTGATATTTTAATTACAAGAAATTCAGATGGAGTCCGGACATCTCATCAAAATCGATGTGTGCCTGTGGCGTGCTATCATGACCCTGTGGAAAAAATGGTAAAGTTTGGCACAAGTTTTGACGATCGTTCCTTCGAAACCGGAGCATCTCACATGAAGGATCATGGTTTCCCAAAGGAGACGTGTCAATTCAAACTCCTGTGGCCGTTGACTTCATCGTTTGGCCTCATAAATATTTCCACGGTACGCAATCACCATAATACCACGAGTTTTATTTTATGGCGCATTTCGGGTATAGTTAGCTATATTTAAGACATTTTTGAGTTATGTAGCGACCCGACCCGAATGGATCAAGTCTCTGTGCTTACGTGTCATCCCTGGATCGGTATGCTGACACACACAGTACTCGAGGATTTATAATAGAGGTAAATCACATGTATAAAGTAACGTAAATACTATTAACTCAATCCAAAAATAGCGGAAGCAACAAGGTTGTGGATTCCCATCAACACCAACGGCAAAGTTGAGTATAGGAAATCGTAACACTAACGTATCACTTACTCGTCGTAAGATCCTGCAACATAAGACGTTGCAGCCACAGAGGGTCAGTACATTGAATGTACTGGCAAATTCACACCATAGAGTAATGATGAATAAAGGCTATCACTACATGCATATTTGGCTGGTGGAAAAGCTCTATGGTTACAGTTTTGCGTAAAGCCAATTTTCCCTACTACAAAGGAATAAATTATTTAACTATCATGGTGGTTGTTAAACATTGAGAATGGTTGACAGCATCGTCAATCCCAATTAAAAATAATCATTAACAAACCCAACAATATTAAATTAGAGTAACATGTTGAGATTCACATGATATTCAAGTACTAGATACTCAAGATGTCCATAACCGGGGACACGGCTAATAATGATTAGTTTGTACACTCTGCAGAGGTTTGCGCACTTTTCCCCACAAGACTCGATCGCCTCCATTTGGTTTCTCGCACTTCATGGTGTTTGAGAAACGGATGACCGAGACATAGTCTTTCAGAAGCGCTAGCACCTTACGATGGGTAGACCCGTACACCTACATCCCCTACATCTGCTAGTCCACCACTATAAGAGTTCGCACGACTTAGTCAACTATGCCAGAGCCCATAATGGCTTGTGGCTGCACACGGAAGTTACTAGCATGAATTATCTTATGATCCCTTTGAGCCTGGGTGGCGGTCCATAGGAAAATCACACGGTAACCCCGGGATTTCCAAAAAAACAGGCAATCACTGGATACCCCAGGTGCCTCAATCCACCCAGATGTGTATTTAAGTTGCCACCTTAGATAAACCATTAATTAACAAACTCACATCTGTCATGGATATCACTCACCCAATCCACGTCTACTAGCATAGCATGGCATAATAAGCGAACGCAGAAGTAACTCCCAAAGGTTTCATAAGTAAAACAGGTAATAGGTACTACCTCATCTACTTCCCATCCCACAATTTAATTAGATCCTAATCATGCAATGTTTGAGGATTGATCTAATGCAATAAAACTGGGTAGTAGAAGGGTATGATCAAGTGTTACTTGCCTGCAATGTTGATGAAGATGATTCGCACTCAACTCCTGATAGTTCTATTCGTCACACTCCCGTCAATCTATCGTGAGCAAGCAATGGTAACCACACATAAGCAATCACTCAAAAGATCGGAAAGAACGAAGAGTACGATTCGGAAAACATCAAAACCAAACAAATGACTCTTGCAGCATAAAACAATTTCTAATAGTACCAAAACTATGTATATTTGGCGTTATCAGAAAGTTTAGTTCAAGAGCTTCGATTTGCAAAAGGAATCAACTCAAACGGAGTTTTAAAACTCAAGTTATGATCAAACGAAGTTTAAATACAAATCTATTCTAATTCAAATTTTAAAACTTTCAAAAACATGTTCAAGTTGTTTATCTGGATAGAGGGGATCATAACGAAGAAGTGGGCGTTGGTTTCGTTGGGTTTGGACTAACGAGTAAAAGTTGTGGTCGTTTGAAGTACAGGGACTAATCTGTGAAGAAAATTATCACGAATAGGTCCCTGGCCGAAATAAAAAGAAAAGAAAAACTCTAAATAACGAACGTTCGTTACAGAACGCTAACGAACGAAATCGTTCACTAGATTTACCTAAACATAGAACGACCGCTAAATAACAAAAAGAAACGGGTTTCTAAACTAAACCGAACCTTAAAATAAACCGTTGAGATCGGGTTTGGTTTTTCTCCGGTTCAAGGGAAAAGACCGGCGCGGCGGCTACTCCGGCGAGGCGGTGGACTCCGGCGCGGTAGCGCGGTGGCGGCTTCAGCGGCGGGGAGCGGCGCGGTGGCGGTGGCGCGGTGCGAGTGGCGTGGGGCGGCGGACGTCGGCGAGTGCGGCGTGGCGGCGGCGATTTGCGCGACGGCGGGAGCAAGATCCGGCGGCGGCTGTTCGGCGAGAAGGGTGCGGCGGCGGCAACGGGGTCCAGGGGGGCCCGGGTGCGGATTTATAGGGGGGGTGGACTTGGGAGGCTTGGGGGAGGGGGCAGCGCAAGGCGGTGGCGGGGCGTGTCCCGGTCGGACATGGGGTGCGGCGGCGGCGGGCGCCGTGCGGGAGGCGGAGACGATGCGGCTGGGCTGGGCCTGGCTGGCTAGCTGGGCCGGCCCAGTCGGCGGAAGTTTTTTTTAAACTTTTCCAGGCGAAATCAAAATAATAAAACCAAATAAATAAATATATTATATTGGCATATAATATATCAAAATTTTCAGAAAAAGATTTCCTACAAGCTGAACATTTTTCTAGAGTCAAATAAAATCCACACAAATTCAAATAAAGCAAAGAGTGCTTCTGCCCTAGAAAAATCCAGTAAAAATCATTTTAAAAATACTAAAATTAATTCAAATTTATTTCTCTCCAATTTTCTGATGTAGGGAATCATGTTACCCTAATTTCTGTATATTTTATTTTTGGAGAAAAATAATTTGAATAAAACTCAAATAACTCCAAATTGAAAAATAAATTTAAAAGAATTCTTTGAAACTCCCAACTCATATTTCATATATTTTGAAGAAGTCATTTTAGCTTCGCTCGTGAAAATCATTGAGTTGCATAATGTCCCAGAATTGGAAATATTTTCCAAATGAAATTCAAATATTTTCAACACCCCTTGTCATTTAAATAAATGGAAGAAGTCATGTCATCTTCTCTCTAGGGCTTTGTGGTGAAAAGAATTTGAATTCATGAAGATCAGAAAAGAAAATGAAAGTTTGGGAAAGTCCTTTTATTCCCTCTCATTTAACTTTCAAAAAGTTTCGAATTTCCCTCAATCAATCACCCAACAATCAAACATTCAATGAAATCTATCTATTTAATATAACATTCCAAAATTTAGAATTTTGGGATGTTACAAACCTACCACCCTTAAAATGAATCTCGTCCTCAAGATTCGGAGAGGCTAGCAAGAAATAGGTTAGGGTTGGGGTCTTCTCAAAATCCATCGATCATCTCCGGGGTCTGGGTGCTACCACCCTTAGAAGCATGGTTATGGTTCCCTCAAAACTCATATACTCCATCCTTTGGTTGACAGGGTCGGTCTTCTCAGATCTTTAGGATAATTTCCTTCTGTAGGCTCTTCCGGTAGTGGCATAACCTTTTTCCTTAATTCTCGTGTCCATTTATCTTGGTAAGGTTATTCCGAGACTGTGTCTTCTTAAAAGACGGGTCTGGCGCCAATGCTAAACAACTATCGATATCTCATGGTGGTCAACAATTTATGGTTTCTCCTGCAGAAAACGGGTCTGGGCTGAACCTCACCGTATAACCTACGGTTGGCAACAACTGCCATGTACAAGGGAAAAATACTTATACCATTCTAAGGTTTAAACAAGGTTTTGATCGTCGTCTCTCTACTATAGGTAAGTCACTCAGATTTACCATCCCATATAGCAAGGCGAATAATAAGAGTAAGTCGGTATGGTGATCAATCCATCCCGCACCCAAATCGTTATCTTATATATGGTTTAGCGAATCTCGCATTCTAACACTCGGTCATCCTCACAAGCATTGCAGAATTTTTCTTGTTGACGAACAAAGTTCGGATAAATCCATTGATTCTGCAAGCCAAACAACATCTATCGTTTCTTCACAACCCTCAGGTTTAGCGTTGCTCCTATAAAATCGTCGGTGGGTAAAAGCATATCCTCTTCCAAGGGTTTTCCTTCAGCAAGAGCGTGCTTGCTTCTTGGCAGGTCCTGGGCCTGTGGGTTATGGCCCATCTCATCACTTGTATACCTTGAACTCATCATCGAGCAACTGATCATTATACCAACTTCCAACTTCCTAGTATTCTTAAATCCATCCAATTGTATTGTCTTCCTACCTTCTATTTGTACCAAATTAAGACGTGATTACTCAGACTCATCATGGAATTTCCATTGATCCATATTTCCAACATCATATCTCCTTTATATCGAATAGTAATTCATCTCTTCATCCTCGTGGGTTATCCCACATACCGAGATAAAAACTTATACTTATGAAGTCCATACTCCACTTCGTGGAACATCATTATCCTTTCCAGGGTCAAGCATCCTTACAGGGGAATATTGGCCATCCCTGCATGGAACTTCTTCAACTGGGAAACATGAAACACATCATGAACTCCTGAAAGTGCTTCGGGTGACTCAAATTTGTTGGCCACTCCTCCCATACGCTTCCAAAACTTGGTATGGTCCTACAAATCTCGGGGCTAACTTTCCCTTAACTCCAAATCATTTAACTCCTCACAGAGGGGACACACGAAGACACGCTCTGTCTCCAATTCCATAGACTTCCTCCTTGCATTTTTGAGTCTGCACAACTCTTCTGCCAGAACTGAGCTACCTTCAGTCTATCTCGAAGCATCTTAACATTCTCTTCTGAATCCTTGATCACATTTGATCCAAACAACTGACGGTCTCCAACTTCATCCCACATCAACAGTGTCTGGCACCTTCTCCCATACAAAGCTTCAAAAAGGGGCCATCTTCAAACTGGCTTGGTAACTATTGTTGAATGAGAACTCTGCATAAGGTAGATTATCATCCCTACTAGATCCATAATTTAGTGCACATGCTCTCAACATGTCCTCTAGAATATGATTGACTCTCTCGGTTTATCCATCTGTCTGCGGATGAAAGGCTGTACTGAACTCTAGCCTAGTACCCAAAGTCTGGTGCAGCTGATTCCAAAACTTCAAGGTAAACCGTGTTCCTCTATCGATGGTCCTCGGAACTCCATGCAGACATACATCCTGGTCAAATATATCTTGGCCAACTTCTCACTTGTATAGGTGGTTTTCACTGGGATAAAGTGAGCCACTTTGGTCAAGCAAATCAACTACTACCCAGATAGAATCATATCCCATTCAGGTTCTGGGAAATCCGGTAATGAAATCCATGCCAAGCTTATCCCACTTCCATTCGGGTATCGGCTAGGCTGTAGTAATCCTGCGGGCTTCTGATGCTATGCTTTTTCTCTCTCTGGCATACATCACCTACGACTACATACTCTGCAATATCCTTCTTCATACCAGTCCACTAGAAACACTCCTTCAAATCCAAATACATCTTGGTGTTTCCAGGGCGAATCGAGTATGGTGAGTCATGAGCCTTCTTAAGTATTAACTTCCTGATCTCTGCATTATTGGGTACATGTACACTATCCTCAAACCATAAGGTGTCGTGCTCATCCGTACGAAAACCTTTGGCCTTTCCTTTGCTCATCCTTTCTTTTAACTCAGCAATCTCTTTGTCATCCTTCTGAGCTTCACGGATCTTTCCCAACAATGTAGACTGAACTTCCATTGCTGCAACAAAACCTTTGGGAACAATCTCCAACCGAAGTTCCCTGAGATCCTCGGCTAACTCCTTTGGTAATTCCCCGTTTATGAGGGTATTCGGCCTTGTTTTCTTTATGGTTGTGTCCTATTTCTCCACAAAACATGTATGCTCAAGGTTTCTTCATATCACTTCCATAAGGCTTCAACTTCTGGGACACAAGCCGAGACTTTAGCAGAGTCAATCTTAAATTCCTTCCAAGTGGTTACTCCTTGCCATCCATTGGTGTTTTGGTACATCCTCCACCAAGTAGCAGCACCTCTTACAAAGCACTGAAGAGCATGCTGGGTCATATCCTTTCCGGCTATAGGGTTATTCTTCATGTGATCCTCCATGTTCTGAATCCATTGGTCCATCTCCAACTGACTCATTGGTCCAGACAATACAAGATCATCTCCATTCATCCTCTATTGGGTCCATGGGTTTGGGGTTGGGTAAGAGAGATCGAGAGGGATGCACACAGTACAAACAAAAGTTTTGAAAAGGCAGGTTTTATTGTGGCTGTCGGAAAAACAACAAACAAATGACAGCTCACAAACATCGCATCTAACGTAAGTATGTAACAGGGGTTGGGTCTTCTAATGGTCTATAGATCTCAACGTCATCAAACTCTTCAAGTCTTGCTCATGTCTCCGGTGGCTCCTTCTGATCATGCTTGTCCTTCTCAAGTTCGTTCGCCATATCATCTCTATTGACGAGAAGTCTCTCGTGACGTCCTTTAATATTTCTGGGGTTGCATTTCAAACTTCTGGGTTTCAACATCCTTGACACGATCCATGGTCCTCATGTCCTTCAGTTCCTGACGAATCTCCTGTATCTCGAGGTTTTGCTCCTCCAGTTTGGCTACTCTCATCTTCAGGGTCCTGAGTTCTTCATGAAATACTTCCTTGTCAAAATACTGCTTCTTGTAGGTACATCTTAACTTCTTGATGTAATACTCCAGATCCTGGCGATACACCGGCTAAGGTTAAAATTGCATCCTTTGCTGACAGATGCTCCATCAGCCTTCTACCATCCAATCCTTCCATGCATATGCATGCTTAACTCAGCCCAGTGACAATAGCATAAGTGGCAATAACACCATGGTCAGCCGTGTCTATGCCCATGTTACTGCCATGAGCTTTTATTCCATAATTGATATCTTCTGTCTTCGGGTTTTCTTGACAAAACTTTGAGTTCTAATGCTCCATGTTCCGGTCTTTCTCCGATACACCTTGATCTCGGTATTGACAGCTTCCATAGTCTGCCAAGTTCCATAACGGTAGCCTTCCTGGGTCATAAAAATCTGGGAATTCTTCAGAGTCTTCAAATTCTCCTAGTCTTCAGAGTCTTCAACAGTTGTAATTTCCGTCATTGTAATGCACGGTAAAAATCCTCTTTATTCCAAAGTAGTCTTAGTTGTCCAATATCTTGTACTTCTTGGAGTGGTCTCATCAGCCGAATCTTCGTGTGATCAAAAGGGGAAAGAGGTATGGTCTCACTAAAAGG
Source organism: Triticum timopheevii (assembly GCA_963921465.1). Lineage (NCBI taxonomy): Eukaryota > Viridiplantae > Streptophyta > Magnoliopsida > Poales > Poaceae > Triticum > Triticum timopheevii. The sequence goes on along the minus strand of OY997262.1, from coordinate 243,580,765 downwards.
GAATATTTGAATATGCTCAGAAGAGAAGAGAGGTAAAAGATTCCTTTGAAAAGAAAGTTGTAGAGAAAAATCTTTCCTATGGGCTTGCCAGTTTCTAGGGTCACGTCCTACAGTCAACATGTGCTCTGATACCATCTTGTAGCAACCCGACCCGAATGGATCAAGTTTCTGTGCTTACGTGTCATCCCTGGATCGGTATGCTGACACACACAGTACTCGAGGATTTATAACAGAGGTAAATCACATGTATAAAGTAACGTAAATACTATTACCTCAATCCAAAAATAGCGGAAGCAACAAGGTTGTGGATTCCCATCAACACCAACGGCAAAGTTGAGTATAGGAAATCGTAACCCTAATGTATCACTTACTCGTCGTAAGATCCTGCAACATAAGACGTTGCAGCCACAGAGGGTCAGTACATTGAATGTACTGGAAAATTCACACCATAGAGTAATGATGAATAAAGGCTATCACTACATGCATATTTGGCTGGTGGAAAAGCTCTATGGTTACAGTTTTGCGTAAAGCCAATTTTTCCCTACTACAAAGGAATAAATTATTTAACTATCATGGTGGTTGTTAAACGTTGAGAATGGTTGACAGCATCCTCAATCCCAATTAAAAATAATCATTAACAAACCCAACAATATTAAATTAGAGTAACATGTTGAGATTCACATGATATTCAAGTACTAGATACTCAAGATGTCCATAACTGGGGACACGGCTAATCATGATTAGTTTGTACACTTTGCAGAGGTTTGCGCACTTTTCCCCGCAAGACTCGATCGCCTCCGTTTGGTTTCTCGCACTTCATGGTGTTTGAGAAACGGATGACCGAGACATAGTCTTTCAGAAGCGCTAGCACCTTACGATGGGTAGACCCGTACACCTACATCCCCTACATCTCCTAGTCCACCACTATAAGAGTTCGCACGACTTAGTCAACTATGCCAGAGCCCATAATGGCTTGTGGCTGCACACGGAAGTTACTAGCATGAATTATCTTATGATCCCTTTGAGCCTGGGTGGCGGTCCATAGGAAAATCACACGGTAACCCTGGGATTTCCAAAAAAAAAAAGGCAATCACTGGATACCCCAAATGCCTCAATCCACCCAGATGTGTATTTAAGTTGCCACCTTAGATAAACCATTAATTAACAAACTCACATCTGTCATGGATATCACTCACCCAATCCACGTCTACTAGCATAGCATGGCATAATAAGCGAACGCAGAAGCAACTCCCAAAGGTTTCATAAGTAAAACAGGTAATAGGTACTACCTCATCTACTTCCCATCCCACAATTTAATTAGATCCTAATCATGCAATGTTTGAGGATTGATCTAATGCAATAAAACTGGGTAGTAGAAGGGTATGATCAAGTGTTACTTGCCTGCAATGTTGATGAAGATGATTCGCACTCAACTCCTGATAGTTCTATTCGTCACACTCCGGTCAATCTATCGTGAGCAAGCAATGGTAACCACACATAAGCAATCACTCAAAAGATCGGAAAGAACGAAGAGTACGATTCGGAAAACATCAAAACCAAACAAATGACTCTTGCAGCATAAAACAATTTCTAACAGTACCAAAACTATGTGTATTTGGCCTTATCAGAAAGTTTAGTTCAAGAGCTTCGATTTGCAAAAAGAATCAACTCAAACGGAGTTTTAAAACTCAAGTTATGATCAAACGAAGTTTAAATACAAATCTGTTCTAATTCAAATTTTAAAACTTTCAAAAACATGTTCAAGTTGTTTATCTGGATAGAGGGGATCATAACGAAGAAGTGGGCGTTGGTTTCGTTGGGTTTGGACTAACGAGTAAAAGTTGTGGTCGTTTGAAGTACAGGGACTAATCTGTGAAGAAAATTATCACGAATAGGTCCCTGGCTGAAATAAAAAGAAAAGAAAAACTCTAAATAACGAACGTTCATTACAGAACGCTAACGAACGGAATCGTTCGCTAGATTTACCTAAACAGAGAACGACCGCTAAATAACAAAAAGAAACGGGTTTCTAAACAAAACCGAACCTTAAAATAAACCGTTGAGATAGGGTTTGGTTTATCTCCGGTTCAAGGGAAAAGACCGGCGCGGCGGCTACTCCGGCGAGGCGGTGGACTCCGGCGACGGCGACTCCGGCGCGGTAGCGAGGTGGCGGCTTCGGCGGCGGGGAGCGGCGCGGTGGCGGTGGCGCGGTGCGAGTGGCGTGGGGCGGCGGACGTCGGCGAGTGCGGCGCGGCGGCGGCGATTTGCGCGACGGCGGGAGCAAGATCCGGCGGTGGCGGTTCGGCGAGAAGGGTGCGGCGGCGGCAACGGGGTCCAGGGGGGCCCGGGTGCGGATTTATAGGGGGGGGGGGGTGGACTCGGGAGGCTTGGGGGAGGGGGCAGCGCAAGGCGGTGGCGGGGCGTGTCCCGGTCGGACACGGCATGCGGCGGCGGCGGGCGCCGTGCGGGAGGCGGAGACAATGCGGCTGGGCTGGGCCTGGCTGGCTAGCTGGGCCGGCCCAGTCGGCGGAAGTTTTTTTTAAAACTTTTCCAGGCGAAATCAAAATAATAAAACCAAATAAATAAATATATTATATTGGCATATAATATATCAAAATTTTCAGAAAAAGATTTCGTACAAGCTGAACATTTTTCTAGAGTCAAATAAAATCCACACAAATTCAAATAAAGCAAAGAGTGCTTCTGCCCTAGAAAAATCCAGCAAAAATCATTTTAAAAATACTAAAATTAATTCAAATTTATTTCTCTCCAATTTTCTGACGTAGGGAATCATGTTACCCTAATTTCTGTATATTTTATTTTTGGAGAAAAATAATTTGAATAAAACTCAAATAACTCCAAATTGAAAAATAAATTTAAAAGAATTCTTTGAAACTCCCAACTCATATTTCATATATTTTGAAGAAGTCATTTTATCTGCGCTCGTGAAAATCATTGAGTTGCATAAAGTCCCAGAATTGGAAATATTTTCCAAATGAAATTCAAATATTTTCAACACCCCTTGTCATTTAAATAAATGGAAGAAGTCATGTCATCTTCTCTCTAGGGCTTTGTGGTGAAAAGAATTTGAATTCATGAAGATCAGAAAAGAAAATGAAAGTTTGGGAAAGTCCTTTTATTCCCTCTCATTTAACTTTCAAAAAGTTTCGAATTTCCCTCAATCAATCACCCAACAATCAAACATTCAATCAAATCTATCTATTTAATATAACATTCCAAAATTTAGAAATTTGGGATGTTACTTAAACGTGCATTTTGTGCATAAAAACACAATTACAACCGGAACTGCATGTGATGTCAAAAGGGATGAGGATCGCTGTTTGATTTGGGAGCATCCAATGGTGCAGACGTACGATCCGTGGGGTTTGGATTCTAGCCAATCAGAATGCACGACTCAGATCATGGGCGGGGTTTTGTTGGCAGACGGCTTTCATCAAAACTGTGTGCTATTCGCAATCCAGATTGCATACATATTATTGTTCACACATACCGTAGTGAGATCAATTGAGTGTGCTACCTCCATGATATAATAATAATAATAATAATAATAATAATAATAATAATAATAATAATAATAATAATAATAAGAACAACAACAACAACAACAACAACAACAACAATAACAAAAAACAGTTCATATTAATTGCCTGAGCTGACAGCATATCAAGATCAACATATTAACGGTTCTTACATCAATAGAAAACCGGGCATAACTCACAAATTCAGTACACATGACAGTTCTAAATTGAACGAATTAAGTTGCAGGGTAGGTATAAAGACTAGTCTTACGGTTTAATTCCCATGTACATGGGGGAACTGGGATCATTAAGTTGACCCCGAATGAACTTGGGTTTTTTGATGATTTTATGCTTCTCTGTTATAGGGTTGCGTGATCCCTTGGCCGGCAACTCATGAAATTCATCGTACTCGTCCTCATCGGCAACATTGTTGACACCCAGTACCCTCCTCTTCCCATGCATCACTACATGGCCGTTCTTATGCAAAGGGTCTTCCGCAAAGAAAATCTGTGTAGCATCGTTGGCAAGAATGAATGGGTCCGCGTGATATGCCATCGTTGTCCTGTTAACGCAGGTCTTCGTCAACCTTTACTTGACCAAGAGGGATCCATGAGCACCTGAATAATGCCACCTTAACTTTCACATAGTCAAGCTCCCAAATCTCTTTGATGGTTCCATAGTATACCCTTATATCAGCTTCATCTACAGTCATGCATTCTATTCGAACAGAGCTGTTTTGATATGAGGTCTTCTCATCACGTCCATCAATGTAGAACGTGTATCCATTTATGTCATATGCTTGGTACGTCAATATCGTAGGTGATGGCTTTTGTGCCAACCACATAGCAATGTCATCGATGGATCCTTGTGCGAAATGCTTCTTCAGCCATTCGGCATAGTTCTTAGTGTGCTCCTTCATCTCCACATCTGATAAAGGCACCATTGGTAAGAAGCTTTGGCGTATCTCCTCCAAGTGTTCTTCAGCGTAAGCGGTGACAACTAGGTTGTTAAGTAGTACCATCAAATGGGCTTTCTCTAGTAATTCTTCGGGTGCAGCCATTTGCGTGCCAGCAAGGACTGGCTTACCTTTCATCCTTCCCACATGGGAGAGAGGGGAAAACCTATAGGTCATTGTTTCATGTATTTGGTGCAAAACTTAACCACCTCCTCTGCAGTATAACCTTGTAGGATGCTTGCCTCTGGATGGTTTCAGTTCCGACAAAAGCACTTTAGTATTCCCATGAACCGCTCAAAGAGATACATGTTGCGAAGAAACACAGGACCACAATACTTTATCTCGTCAACAAGGTGCATAGTGAGATGGACCATGACATCAAAGAATGACGGTGGGAAAAACATCTCTAGGTTGCAGAATATTCTTGCAATATCATCTTGCATATGATCCAGCTCTTCAGGATCTACAACTTTCTGCCATAGTTGGTTGAAGAAATCACAAAGCTCAATGGGTGTGTTCCTTATATCTTTGTCCAACAGATTCCTGATGGCCACCGGGAGGATTTGTGTCAATGTTATGTGGCAATCATGTGACTTCATGTGTCCCAACTTCATTTTACCTGAGCTCACATCCATGAGACTTCTAATGTTTGCGGATTAGGAAGAGGGTGTCTTAACTGACAACAAATAGGTGAAGAACTATGTTGCTTCTTTTGTACTGAAATTGTAACTCTGGCGAGCTTTGATGAATTTGTCATCATCTTCTGCTTCACTCTTGCCTTTTGATTGATCAGCAAGCATATCGAGCTGTGAACCCTCACCATCCTTTCTTTTACCTTTAATCTTGAGCAGGGTACCAAGGATGCTTTCATATACATTCTTATCTACGTGCATGACATCGATGCAGTGACGTACACATAGAATCTCCCAGTAAGGTAATTTCTAGAACACTGCTTTCTTCTTAAACACTTGACCCTTGGGTGTTTATTTCATCGTCTTAGCGTGATTCTTGCCAAGCACAACATTAATTTGTTTGGCCATGTTGTGGACCACCTCCCCATCATAGGGTCTTGGGCCTACTTCTACCTCTGTTGTACCATCAAATTCAGCTTTCATCTTTCGGTATGGGTGATTTTTCCGTAAGAACCTACGATGATGAAAATACACGGTTTTGTGCGAGTTGGGAAGTCTTCTGCTAGCTGTCCTATCCATGCATGTGACACACCCTACATCTCCCTTTGTTTTCTGCCCCGATGTGTTGCCTAATGCCTACATATCTTGAATGGTGTGCACCAACATCGCATGTAGATCGGAAATCTCCTTTTTGTAAGCATCATAACATTTTACAGCAGGTGCATCTATCCACACTGTCAGCAGTTCTTCTACCAGTAGCTAAAAGTAATGTCGATGTCATTTCCAGGTTGCTTCGGGCCTTGGATAATCATTGACATCATAATGTATTTTTTCTTCATACACAACCAAGGAGCTAGGTTATATATGCACAGAAGCACCAGCCATGTGCTGTGATTGGTGCTCATATAGCCAAAAGGAATCATCACGTCAGTACACTCCCCGAGCCTTATACTTCTAGGATCCTTGGTAGAGTCTTCAAACTTGTTGTTGATTAATTCCCACTGAACCCCATCTTTCGGGTGCCTCATATACTTATCCGCAATTCGCTCATCATGATGCCACCGCAACGTCTTTGCCTCTCTAGGGTTTGCAAACAATCGCCTCAACCTTGGAACTAAAGGCAAGTACCAAACAACCTTGAACGGGATTCTTGTCTTGATCTTGTCGTCCAATTTGTACTTGTCCTTTGCTCTCCTGCGCTTGTATCGTGCATGCTTGCATTTGGGACATGCACGCAAATCTTTGTAATCACCATGGTACAATATACAATCATTCACACAAGCGTGTATCTTCTGTACTTCAAGTTCCAGTGGGCAAACAATTTTCTTCACTTCATTCGTGCTTCTGGGGAGCACATTATCTTCCGAAAGAATTTCTTTAAAAATACCTAACATCTATGTGAAGCCCTTGTTTGATAGACCGTTTGCTACTTTAAATTTGAGAAGCGCCAGGGTGGCACTCAACCTACAATATTTCTTTTTGCAACCTGGATACAATTCTTTCTTGGAGTCCGCATCAATGGTTGGCAGATACTTGTACCCAATAATATCCTTGTCTGGGCCCTCGAAATCTGCAATCATAGCAGCAAAATCTGGCATATCAAGATCGTCATCATCTGCGTCAACGTCTTTGTTTTCTAGTGGCTGTTTCGTCTTTCAGGTGTTCCATTGGTAGCTTGACGCCTCTGCCCCGATGTCAGATTCAACATCCAAGTGACATTGATCGGGGTTTGCCATCTCGCAGCCCTGGGTATCTTCATCCATGACCTCGTCTTCACAGTGTCTGGTCCAACGTGTATACCATCCATGAATCCCCATGAGACTAAGTGCCATTGGACTTCTGTAACTACACGTGACTCTGTATTGGCACAATCGGCACATGGACACATGATGTAATCCGCACCACAAATTCTCTTCTTTGTACTTTCAGCCAAATTCATGAACTCTAGCACGCCACTGATAAAATCTGCGGTATTCCGATCCTTCATCCATTCAGATCGTTCCATCTGCACCACATGAATGGTAATTAAAAACAAAACAACAACATTGATACACGGATTAACTGCTGCCCAATGATGCGTGCATAAATAACAAGGCTTTATTTTCATAATTACTAAGGGCGCTCCATATTGTTATCCAGACGTGCAATGACAAAAATTCATGGCCAGTCAATTTATACGCAAAGTACTAGTACATCACTACCCTTAGGAATTGGATACCTTAATTAAGGCACTCACGAAAAGAATACCTTAATTAAGTAGCCGCGCGGCGACCTCCACCCAATAGACAGAGAAGCGCGATGCGGCGGCACGCCGAGACAACAAGGTCGAGGAGCAAATCTTAGTGCGGCTGCCGCCTGAAGTTTGACCTCCACTATCCCGCCATCAACCGTGATGGATGTGCTCAAATCACGCCACCGCCGACCTCGATGGCTGAGCTCCTCCCATGACGCCACAGACCGAGGATTGACCTCCTATGACGCCGCTACAGCCCATCGACCCAGGACTGACCTCTTCTTCGGTAGCCCTTGCCTAGGCTGCCGCCGCCATCTCTAGATGCATACCGGCTGTTTTTTTACGGATATCTGCAGAGCGGCTGTTTACATGGTATCACTGTAACTCAATTATATGTAAAGGGTAGTACATTACATACGGTTATGTAACGGCAATCATGTCTCACCTATGTTGTCTTCTCACACGGTTTGATGCGCAAATCGTGTGTGACGTTGTAATACCTGACACAAATGACATGTATAAATAGTGTGCCGTATACTCCAACATATATATAGTGCCATAAGTAGTTCCCGACCGTCAGCTTATCCCCACAGTTTCCCCATTTCCCCAAATCTCTACATAGCCTCCAAATTCCATCGCGTGGAGCTGACATTGGGGGAATGCGGGCGAGTGGTGCTGATGGTTTTGGTGCGGCTGCTCCTACTCGTATCACCGCCACGACGGCGGTCGCCGCCGAGCACTTGCCTAAGGTCATCAGAAGGCAGGTGTACTACGGATCCGAATCGTCCTATCAGGTTCCAATCTATCTCAATCTTTTTAGCATGTCCAAAGTAGCTCCTTGGTGAATCCATCCTGAATTGACCCCCCCAGGAAAGCGATCTGCCACCGGATCCGGAGCATGACTCCAGACTCCCGCACCACGAGTTCGACTCCGAGTTTTGCGCCACCGAGAAGTACCAAAAGCTAAGTTGTGTGCACGGGCACACTCCCGCTCGACGTGTATGCACGAAGGGATTCGACATTGGCAGGCGGTTTCTTAGTTGCCACTTAGAGGTTAGTGCTAAGTTCATCATTTTACTTGAGTTAATGCCATCGCTCATCCTGAATACTATTTAACATTGCAGAGATATGAGGCTTGTGCCTTTGTTAATTGGTTGGATGAAGAATGGCAATGGCAGGGCTCGGAGTGTTATCACCAAGCTCGCAGAAGATAACGTTAAGCTAAATAAGAAACTGGCTGATCTAGAATGTACAATCAGTATGATGAAGTGAGGGAGTCCTAGACTAGGGGGTGTCCGGATAGCCGGACTATCATCATCGGCCGGACTCCAAGACTATGAAGATACAAGATTGAAGACTTCGTCCCGTGTCCGGATGGGACATTCCTCGGCGTGGAAGGCAAGCTTGGCAATACGGATATGCAGATCTCCTACCATTGTAACCGACTCTGTGTAACCCTAGCCCTCTCCGGTGTCTATATAAACCGGAGGGTTTTAGTCCGTAGGACGAACAACCATTACAACAATCATGCCATAGGCTAGCTTCTAGGGTTTAGCCTCCTTGATCTCGTGGTAGATCCACTCTTGTACTACCCATATCATCAATATCAATCAAGCAGGAGTAGGGTTTTACCTCCATCGAGAGGGCCCGAACCTGGGTAAAAACATCGTGTCCCTTGTCTGCTGTTACCATCCGCCTAGACGCACAGTTCGGGACCCCCTACCCGAGATCCGCCGGTTTTGACACCGACATTGGTGCTTTCATTGAGAGTTCCTCTGTGCCGTCACGATCAGGAAGGATGCCTCTTCCCGCCTTTAAAGACGGTATAATCGCCAAAGGAACCTTGGCCGCCGGCCAAACTATCCGGCTAGGTGGTTTTCTCATGACCGCCTGTTCGGCCACTGCTTCAACGATGACCTCTCAGGTCAGCAAAAGCAATCTTCATGTCAACTCGGAACTCGCCGAGCAGCTGGATCCAATAGAGCTCTCGTCAATAAATGAGCTCTTGGATCGCATCGCCGCCCTGGGAGTCGCTACAGACTACGATCAGATTGGGCTTAAAACCGATTTGAGAGAGATTAACTCTCCCCAGGTTACCCACCACATTGCGGTGGTAGAGGAACAAAGTGGCGACTCTTCTTCTGTACTAAAAACTAGTTATGTCCGGACTCCCGAACCCTCCATGCCGGATTCCCGCGAAGGGACGTCTGTCGATCAAGCATTGAACCTAAAGTCAGGCATCGGACCAGACTCGTTGGACAACGTCCAGCAATCCAAGCTTCCGAATTCGGAAACTTTTCGGCCCTTGAGCCTCGAGATGGGTAGGGTTCCGGACTCAATCCCACCCGCCCACCCAAACATATGCGATCTATATCAAATCCGGCAAGAGCCCGCTGAAACAGTACATTATTACTGGGCCAGATTCCTCTTGGTTATGGACAGGATAAAAGACCGCCATGAGGAAAACGAAATTTCAATTTTCTGCAATAATTGCACGGACAAGGGAATCTTGAACGTCGTAAGTCATCGTGAAATTACACGCTTCGCCGACCTGGCGTCCATAGTACGCAAGTACTGTGCGATGGAGAGTTTCCGGAAAACCGAAACTAAGTTTTGGGACAATCCGGCTTCGAATACAACCCTAGTCCGAAACAAAAGGGTGCATCATACTCAGGCACTAGGTACAAAAACCAAAAAGCAAAACCCCATAAAGGGCACGGAACCGTACTGGAGGGATGGCTCAGCGGACCCTGTAAAATTCATAATACAGAAGGCACCACTCCAACACATAGCCTTCGAGCATGTTGGATACTGCGGCAGGTGGCCAAAAGTGGCGAAGAGCTTCTAGCCCCGGAGAACCACTCCAACAGTACCAGTACGGTGTCAACAGTCTTCGAGACTTTCGCATCAAATAATATGCGGAAACGAACAATCCGTAGCCTCGTCGAAGTATACCAAGTAGCAACAACAAATCTATGGAGCGACACGGCCATCACCTTCAACGCCAGCGACGAACCTAAATTCCGAACAGCCCGAGCACCAGCCGCATTGGTCCTCAGTCCAATAGTGGACGGCTTTCATCTTACCAAGGTAATCATGGATGACGGCAGCGGATTAAACCTCATCTACGAGGAAACTCTTCAAAAAATGGAAATAGACTGGAGCCGCATCGAGCGAAGCAGCACAACCTTTAGAGGAATAATCCTTAGCCGGGAAGCACGCTGCACAGGAAAAATCACACTTGATGTGGTGTTCGGCTCGCCGGACAATTGCAGGTCCGAGGAGGTCACGTTCCAATTGGCCATGTTCAGCAGCGGATATCACGCTATATTAGGACGAGAGGCATTCACAATTTTTCAAGCCATACCCCATTACGGGTACATGAAGCTTAAGATGCCCGGGCCCAGCGGAATAATCACTCTTGTCAGTGATCCGGACACAGCACTCCGCGCCGAAAACAAGACAGCCGCACTAGCCCTAGAGGCACTATCCGAAGCCTTAGCGGCAGAGGAGCTCACGGCGCCGCGCTCCACGGTGAACAGGGATGATGTGATACTTGATAAGAGGTCCAAGTCCACCTCTTTTAAACCAGCGGACGAAATAGTCAAATTCCAAGTCCATCCAACGGACCCAACAAATACGGCCTCCATTGGGGCATAGTTAAACCCTTATGTAGACGCCGCACTGCGAGAATTCCTTCGGGAGAATTGGGACATCTTCGCTTGGCACCCCTCAGATATGCCAGGAATCCCATGCAGATTGGGAGAACACAGCCTAAACATCCTAAAAGGATTCAAGCCAGTCAAACAGGCTCTTCGGCGATTTTCCGAACCCAAAAGACGGGCAATGGGAGAAGAGCTAGCCAAACTATTAGAAGCCAGATTCATCAGAGACATCAAACATCCGGACTGGCTAGCAAACCTGGTAATGGTACAAAAGAAGGACAAATCTTGGCGCCTATGTGTCGATTTTAAAGACCTCAATAAGGCTTGTCCAAAGGATCCTTTCCCCTTCCCCGCATCGATCAAATAATCGATGCTACTGCAGGGCACGATTCATTGTGCTTCCTCGACGCATACTCCGGTTACTATCAAATCAAGATGGCGGAGGCGGACCAAGCCGCAACGGCATTCATTACTCCATATGGACCATTCTGCTTCAACACGATGCCCTTCGGACTCAAAAATGCCGGCGCAACATATCAGCGCATGATTCAGACATGTCTGGCTACCCAGATCGGCAAAACAGTGGAGGCATACGTAGACGACGTGGTTGTCAAGACCAAACACATCGAAACTCTAGTCGACGATTTGAGGCTCACATTCGATAACCTCCGAGCATATGACATAAAGCCGAACCCGGAAAAATGCGTTTTCGGCGTACCAGCCGGAAAGCTCCTGGGCTTCATTGTATCTGGTAGAGGAATTGAGGCAAACCCAGCCAAGATCCGAGCTCTGTCACAACTAGATATTCCAAAAGACCTCAAACAAATACAAAAATTGACTGGATGCGTGGCAGCTCTAAGCCGCTTCATCTCCCGTTTGGCAGAAAAGGCACTGCCCCTATATCGCCTCCTCAGGCGCACCGAACAATTCGAGTGGACGGATGCTGCCACTGCCGGACTCGAGGAAATAAAAGCCATATTGGCAACAAATCCGGTCCTGGCTGCGCCTAACCTGGGCGAACCAATGTTGTTATATATCGCGGCAACACATCAAGTTGTAAGCGCGGTGCTCATCGTCGAACGAGAAACAGAAGGGCATAAATTCCCTCTTCAAAAACCAGTGTATTACGTATCCACTGTCTTAACTCCCTGCAAGTCCCGGTACCCGTATTATCAAAAGATAGCATACGCGGTGTTCATGGCATCCCGGAAGCTCCGACACTACTTTCAAGAGTGTTCGATAACAGTGGCCTCTGAAGTGCCCCTCAACGACATTATAAACAACCGCGACGCGACGGGCAGGATTGCAAAATGGGCCATTGAGCTCTTACCATTCGACATAACTTATAAACCTCGGCGAGCTATAAAGTCACAAGTCTTGGCTGACTTCATCGCTGAATGGACTGAAGCCGAACTCCCTAAAGAGTACGGCGCATACTCCAATTGGATTATGCATTTCGACGGCTCCAAAATGTTGGCCGGCCTGGGGGCCGGCGTCGTATTGACGTCCCCAACCGGAGAGACAGTCCAATACGTACTTCAGATAATGTACACGGACTCCAACAATGCAGCCGAATACGAGGCCCTCCTACATGGTCTCCGGATGGCCATCTCCATGGGTATTCAACGCCTAGAGGTGCGCGGGGATTCAAACCTTGCAATATCCCAAGTAAACGGAGACTTTGACGCCAAGGATCCGAAAATGGCAGCCTATCGTAACGCTGCCCTAAAAATGTCAGCTCGGTTCGAAGGACTCGAATTTCACCACGTAGCCCGGGATAATAACCAAGCAGCCGACGTGTTGGCACGCATCGGCGCAAAACGCGACGCTGTTCCTCCAAACATCTTCCTGGAGCGGCTCTTTAAGCCATCCGTACTATGGGAAGAGGAGTCCGGAAATAACAACCCGGAAGCAACCGCACCACCCAACACAGAACAATCTGACATAATCGGCGGTTCAGCCGATGAAATAACACCCTCAGCCCACGAAATAATGGCAGTAATTGCCCCGTGGAGAGAACCATTCCTAGCCTACTTAATTAGGCAGGAACTTCCCGAAGACCAAAATGAGGCCCGCTGCATAGTTCGGCGATCTAAAGCCTACAAGGTCCACAAGGGAGAACTTTATAAGAAAAGCACAACCGGAGTCCTTCGAAGGTGCATCTCGGAAGAGGAAGGGCGAAACCTCCTGGCTGAAATTCACGCCGGACTAGGCGGACACCACGCTGCAGCCCGGGCCCTCATAGGCAAGGCCTTCCGTACAAGATTTTATTGGCCGACGGCCCGGGCAGATGCTCAGGACTTAGTCCAATGATGCGTCGGTTGTCATCTCTTTGCTAATCAGAGCCACATGCCACCCACCGCCCTCAAAACTATATCCATCACCTGGCCGTTCGCGGTCTGGGGGCTTGACATGGTTGGACCCCTTAAAGGGGGAACCCACAAGCAAAAGTACCTATTGTCATGGTGGACAAATTCACCAAATGGACAGAGGCCAAGCCTGTTAAAACGGCCGAATCCGGACCAGTGATAGACTTCATATCCGGGGTAGTACACCGTTATGGCGTCCCCCATAGCATCATCACTGATAACGGCACGAACTTCATGGCCGACGAGGTTAAACTCTGGTGCAAAAATATGGGCATTAAGCTCGACTACGCTTCAATCTATCATCCTCAAACCAACGGTCAAGTTGAGCGAGCAAATGGTCTAATAATGAGCGGCATCAAGCCCAGACTAGTGCGGTCCCTTACGGAATCTAACACGCACTGGGTAGAGGAGCTCGACTCCGTACTCTGGGGGCTGCAGACCACGCCAAACCGTAGCACCGGATTCACACCATTCTTTATGGTATACGGCGCAGAGGCAGTTTTGCCCTGCGACATAATTCATGACTCACCTCGAGTGCGCATGTACGAAGAAAGAGAAGCCGAGTTGGATCGCTAGGACAGCTTGGACGCATTAGAGGAGGAGCACGACGTGGCGAAGGCTCATTCCGCATTCTATCAGCAGCAGGCTCGAAAGTATCAAAGCAGAGAAGTACGGGCTAAAACTTACAATGTTGGCGAACTAGTTCTACGCCTGCCGGACAAGAAAAAGGACAAACTCAAGCCCAAATGGGAAGGTCCCTTCATCATCGACCAAGTCCTGACCGGCGGAGCATACCATCTACGAAACGCATCGGACAACCGACTCGAGCCGAACCCATGGAACGCAGCCCGCCTTCGAAGATTCTACGCCTAGCGCCGGACTCAGAGTTCGTCTCCTTCCCCCGTCCACATTTTATACTTCAGTTGCCTTTTATCTCTCTTTTATCCCACTTTTTTTCATAAAGCCCTGGAGGGCCGATTTGCGCATTGTTCACACACACTTCATGTGCTACCCGCACTCATTATACCTAGGGGCTTCTTTAACAGAAGCTTACTTATACGGGCTTCATGCCCAACACATGTGTCAAACTTCCGCATGTACCTTTTATTCACCATTATATGCATCGATATGACTTAAGTTTTGGCCAAGCTGGGTTGCCTGGCTCCTGTGCTTACCCCTACGTTCCCGATTGTTCGGCTAGGAGGTAAAGGGAGCACCTCTGCGATTGTTACTGCCGGGTCAGCCGGATGTGTACCTCAGACTGGGTGAAGCCGAAAGCTAGCGTTCTTAAGGGAATATTCGGTCGGTGACTTAAAAGATGATTTTTTACCTATTTATTTATCTGCCCCCAGATGTTTTCCTGCTCTTTTCGCAGTCCGGACATGCACTTTAGGGCATGCCTCCTAGGGAAAGGAACCTTTAACGGAACTATTCTCCCTGGAAGATGTTTCTTACTAACCATGTAATATAACATAACTAGTTGGGCACTTGTCTGATAAAGCACTAATGACCCCTACACCTGGTCTCCATGCATGCCCCAGTTTTTTCATAACCGAGAAGGTATCCGGACACACTCCGGACTCTAGGGTCCCGAGGTCGAAGCGAAAAGGTCGGCAAAGACAAACGATCTACAATCCGGATAGAAGGCATTTTACATGTCATTTTAAATACATCGTCAAATTGACTGACTGTACTCCTCCTCAATCCCGTCTAACAGGCTGTCTAATTTACAGTCCCGTTGGGAATACTTAGCGGCCAACTCTACTTGGCTGTACACTAAGCTCACAGGGATCTCCTTCCCATCGGGCCCCACAGGTCCGACCTCGGCCATGTGGTTTGGATCCGCCTTCTTGTACCGCGTCTTCACCATGGCCCAAGCCTGCCTAGCACCTTGACGGCAGGCCGATATCTTCCATAAACAGAAGCGCCGCTGTACTCCCTGAAGCTTCCCCGCAAGCTCTCCAAGGCCCTCGGGTAGGGAGACGGACGGCCATAAGGCCTGAACGACGCCACTCATCGCCTGCCGAACGCGTTCGAGTAGTTGCACCAGCTCGGGAAGTTGGTCACGCGTTGAACCGGGCATTTCCTCCGCAGGGCGACCTGTGAGCACACCTACAGACATAATTCTGTCAATTGACTTCCTCGCCGAACTCTTCTTTTCAAAAGAGTTTGCTCAAGCACTTACTATAGATGCCGCGATGAAGCCGCTGATTCTCCTTCACGGAGCCAGACAGCTCGGCCCGAACACCCTTTAGCTCTTCTCCCAGCTGGGTGTGGGCATCCTGGAGTTTGTTCCTCTCTTGTTGCACCTTCATAAGCACCCTCTCGCCGGCCTTGAGCTGGCGCAGTAGCTGTTGCTTGTCCGGATCAAGTCCGGCAACATCTGCAATATCCTTGTCAGACTTATACGCACGCCGCACACCGCTTATCTTTTTGAAATAATGTTTTACCAGGGGGGTCTCTGTGTCTCCTCCTGCGGCAGCTAGTGCGGCCTCAAGTTGGGCCTTGCACTCTTGTAGCTCCTGGGACAATTGGGTATTCTTCTCTATAAGATCCAGCACATTATATGATCCTTAAATCAGTTATTTTAACTACTTTAAGTCTCGGGGGCTACTGGCATATACAACTATTATAATCCCTTACCCGTATGTCTTTTACATACTGCTCCGTGGCTCTGGTTAAACCATCTTGAGCAGCACGGAGGTGCGCGTCTCCCGCGTTAAAGGCATTCAACGCCTCAGGGGAGAAACACGCGTCACGAAGAACTGTCTGGCGGCGCCTATGGTTCATGGCGCTCTCCACGTCAGACCTGGTGGCGGACAGATTTTGCTTCTGTAAAATTTGACTTAGATCCAGATTAGTAAAATGAAGTTGTTTCTTTTGCCGTTTGAGTTTCGTTGCTCCGTTTTATTTGATTCTTTTTGCAAACCGGAATTCTTAAGTTGAACTCTCCGGTTAAACTATTCTTTTTGGAGTTCTACTTGTGCATATTTGATTGTTGCTTATGTATGTTATTGTTTGCTTGCGATAGAATTCCCGGAGTGCGAAGCGTGTTACTACGAGTCTCTAGGATTCACGGATCGTCAGCAAGGCAAGTAACACATTGATCATACTCTTTTCATACCCAGTTTTTATGCATTAGTTTCAATCCTCAAACATTGCATGACTAGGATGCCTTTAACATGTGGGTATTGGGAAGTAGTTGATGAGGTAGAACCTATTGCCCTGTTTCATATCAAACCCTTGGGAGTTACCTCTAGGTTGCTTATATTTCCATGCTATGCTCGTAGACGTGGATTGGGTTTGAGTGATATCAATGACAGATGTGAGATTGTTAATTAAGGGTTTACTTAAGGTGGCAACTTTAATACACATCTGGGTGGATTGAGGCACCTGGGGTATCCAGTGATTGCCTCTTTTATTTTTTGGAAATCCCGGGGTTACCGTGTGATTCTCCTATGGACCGCCACCCAGGCTCAAAGGGAACTGAGTCTATTCATGCTAGAAACTTCCGTGTGTAGCCGCAAGCTATTATGGGCTCTAGCATAGTTGAGTAAGTTGCGTGAAGCTCTTGAAGAGGTGGATCAGCAGGTAGTGGGTTTGTAGGTTTGGTATGGTCTGCTCGGAGTACAGAGTTAATGCTTCTGAAAGACTGTGTCTCGGTCATCCGTCTCTCAAACACCATGTAGTGCGAGAAATCAACGGAGGCGATCGAGTCTTGCGGGGAAAAGTGTGCAAACCTCTGCAGAGTGTACAATCTAATCATGGTTAGCCGTGTCCCCGGTTATGGACAGTTCTGAGTATCTAGTACTTGAGTATTCGCATGTATCTCAACACTCTTAATTAATCTTGCTGGGTTGTTAAGTATTTTAATTGGGATCATGGAGTTGGGGTTACCTTCTCAAATGATGTTTCAACCACCATGATAGTTAAATTAAACCTGATTCCTTTGTAGTAGGGAAATACTGGCTTTTCGCAAAAATTGTAACCATAGAGCTTTCCACCAGCCAAATATGCATGTTGTGGTAGCATAATTCTGTTATTGCTCTTTTGTGTTACATTGCCAGCATATTCCATGTGCTGACCCGTTCTCGGGCTGCAACGTATTATGTTGCAGACTTTTCAGACGAGGAGTATGGTTCGTAGGTCGTTGCCGTGCAGCTCGGCTATGTCGTTGGAGTTGATGGACTCACTTTATCCTCCAAGCCTTCCGCTGTTATTGCATTCGATGGCCTTAAGCCATATTATTGTAATAAGTTCTCTTTTGAGACATTCGATGTAATAAGTGTGTGATTGCTACTCTGTTATAAATCCTTCGAAGTACTATGTGGTGTCAGCATTACTTATCCAGGGATGACACCTGAGCACAGAGACTTGACCATCTGAGGTCGGGTCGCTACAAGATGGTATCAGAGCACACTCTGAGTGTAGGACACGACCACTAAGATAAACCATAGGTCACACTTCTCTTCTCATTTCTGACTCCTCTTCTTTTTCCACTATTTAGGATGAAGGAGATGAAGAACAAGTTTGCACAACCAGATGAAGACACACCTTTTGGACGCCACTTGAAGGAAGTCACTAGGTACTTGAGTATTGGAATACCAAGCTTCACTGGGACGTACAACGCCACTCTACCGGAAGAAGAGCGCTGGATGATTCAAGTATGAGTTCCAGGAAGAACGTTCTCGCCAAATTCTAAACCCATAGAGTTTTCTTTCGAAGCACCCACTTGGAGCCTTGGCAAGAGTATGGCAGCTCATATTACCATGGGACGCATTGGAGAAATCTACAACAAGGAACTTGAGGATACCACCTATCAAATATGTGGGCGCCGAGATGAACAATGGGAGATGATCAGCACCAGGAAGGATAGATCTGTCACAGCCTTTATCCAGGAGAAAAACCAGCACATTCAACGTTAGGAGAACCAGATGTGCGTAGAGATGATCGAGTTGAAGAAGGCGAAGACTAGGATCCTCGAGCTGGAGGAAGAACTTAAGTCCACACGTGATGGATATGAGGAGGAAATCAAGACCCTATTGGAGAAGAATGATGACCTAGTTGAGAAGATCAGAATTTTTATGGGAGGACCAGTTCCGAGAGAAGACCCCATTGGTCCAGACAACTACATCATCATCGACGACACTGATTCAGATTCAAGTGATGATGACTACAAAGATGAAGCTGGAGCAGACATCATGGAGTCTTCCACCGATCAAAATTTCTAGATGACCACCATATGATAATAGTATTTCCCCCATGTAACTAGTAGTAGTGAGCACTTTTGCGATAGTCCTAGACCATTTTGTATGCCCTTGCTTGATTGATTGAATGAATGCTTGTGTTTGCCTCATATACATATGGGTAGTGTTTCACCCCTAGATCCTTTTTCTATTCTAATCTCTTCCATCTAAACCCATCAGATGCCTCCGAGAAGAGACCCCGATTTTGTTTTCCCACCAGAGATCACCCAGTTGATCCAGCAGCAGAATGCCTTGATGCAATTGCTAGTTCAGAACCAGGGCAATGCCAATAACAACAATGCCAACAACAATCCGCCGCCAGTGGATAACCTCGCCCGTTTCTTAAGGTTATAGCCACTGGTGTTCTCCAGTAGCATCGAGCCAATAATTGCAGATGATTGGCTATGTCGTATTGGAAGGGAGTTAACCACCGCCGGATGCACAGATGCTAAGAAGGTGCGTTTTGCCGCACACCAACTGGATGGACCTGCAGCAACATGGTGGGAGAATTTCACAGCCACCTATCCTATCGACACTGTCACATGGGCTCAGTTTCAGCAGGCTTTTCGCACTGCCCATGTCTCGACTGGAGCTATGCAGATGAAGAAGCATGAGTTTCGCAATCTACGCCAGGGGAACCGTACTGTCGGCCAGTACGTGGATGAGTTTAGCAAGTTATCACGTTATGCCCCTGATGATGTGGCCACAGATGCCGCGAAGCAGGAGAAGTTTATGGAAGGGCTGAATGATGAGATTAGTATGCAGTTGATGGTAGCAACCTTCAACAACTATCAGGAGTTGGTAGATAAGGCCCTAATGATTGAAGGGAAGCAGCAGCAGATTGATAATCGTAAAAGGAAGTATGGACAAGGGAAATACAACTCAGGAGCTCACCAGAAGCCCCGCCTAACCCCGAACTCGGGAGGACTTGTTCATAACCATGGAGTGCATAACCATGCTGGAGGAGGATCGCATAACCATAATGGTGCGAAGAACGGGAATGGAAATGGAGCCAACAATAACCAGAACCGCTCTAACCCATCTACACCCGCAAAGAGGGACTTAAGCCAAGTTTTTTGCTACAAGTGCCGGAAGACAGGGAACTATGCCAATGACTGCTCTGAAGGGAAGAATGGGAATGGAAATGGGAGCGCAGGGAAGAAGCCCAATCTATTCAACAAAGGACAAGTGAACCACGTTAACGTGGAGGAAGTTGAAGAGCAGCCGGACATGGTAATAGGTAAGTTTTTTGTTCAGTCATTTACCGCTATTGTTCTTTTCGATACTGGTGCATCGCATTCATACATGTCAAGGGGATTTGTGGAAAAGTTTAAGTTACCAACCCAAACCCTTAGGACACCCCTCTTAGTGAGCTCGCCGGGAGCAGAGTACATGGCTAGCAGATGGTACACCCAGATACCCCTAATCATTGGCACACATGTATTCCCGTCTGACCTAATTATCTTGGAGTCACAAGGATTGGATGTGATATTAGGTATGGACTGGATGTCAAAGTATGGAGGAAGTATTGACTGTGCTAGTAAGTCAATTTATCTTACGACCCCGGAGGGAAAGAGGATTAAGTATGTATCTAGGCATGTGCCTAGGAGGAGCCAAGTAAACGCCCTCACGGGAGTTGTACAGGAGGAAGTACCTGTAGTAAAGGATTTTCCGGATGTTTTCCCCGAAGAGTTACCAGGTATGCCACCGGATAGAGACATCGAGTTTTTGATAGAGCTATTGCCAGGAACAGGGCCGATATCCAAGAGACCCTATCGGATGCCAACAAATGACCTGGAGGAAATTAAGAAGCAGATTAATGAGTTGTTGGAGAAAGGTTACATTCGTAGAAGCTCGTCACCTTGGGGAGCCCCAGTACTTTTGGTGGAGAAGAAGGATAAAGCCCTGAGGATGGTTGTTGATTACCGAGCTCTGAATGAAGTAACGATAAAGAACAAGTATCCCTTACCGATGATTAACGATTTGTTTGATCAGTTACAAGCAGCTAAGGTGTTTTCAAAGATTGATCTACGATCGGTATACCATCAGTTGAAGATCCGAGAGAAGGATATACCCAAGACAGCGTTTACCACACGGTATGGATTATATGAGTATACGATCATGTCATTTGGACTGACTAACGCCCCTGCCTATTTCATGATTAGATGAACAAGGTGTTCATGGAGTATTTGGACAAGTTTGTGGTGGTATTCATTGATGATATTATGATATACTCGAAGAACGAAGAGGAGCATGCGAAACACTTGCGTTTGGTTCTCGAGAAACTCAGGGAACACCCGTTATACTCCAAATTCAGCAAGTGCGAGTTTTGGTTGAAAGAAGTTGGATTTCTTGGGCATGTTATATCTGGAGAGGGTATAGCAGTGGATCCCAGTAAGGTTCAGTCGGTCACTGAATGGTTGGCACCCACTTCAGTTGGCGAGATCCGCAGTTTCCTTGGACTGGCAGGATATTATCGGAGATTCATTGAGAATTTTTCCAAGATTGATAAACCAATGATGAATTGTTAAAGAAGGATACTAAGTTCAAATGGACGGAGGAGTGCGAGACAAATTTTTAAGAGCTGAAGGAGCGATTGACTACAGCCCCAGTGCTGACCTTGCCAGATATACATAAGGAGTTTCAAGTGTATTGTGACGCCTCTCGCTTGGGACTTCGATGTGTGCTTATGCAGGAAGGAAAAGTTGTTTCGTATGCCTCACGACAACTGAAGCCACACGAGTTGAACTATGCCACGCATGATTTGGAGTTAGCAGCCGTAGTGCATGCGCTAAAGACCTGGAGACATTATCTTATTGGAAACCGTTGTGATGTGTACACGGATCATAAGAGCTTGAAGTACATTTTCACACAGAAGGAGTTGAACCTCAGACAGAGGAGATGGTTGGAACTTATAAAGGATTACGGTATGAAGCTACACTATCATCCAGGAAAAGCCAATGTCGTAGCAGACGCTTTGAGCCAGAAGAGTTATGCTAATGTTCTTGTGAGTAAAGGAATGCCAAAAGAGTTAGCTGCGGAGATCATGGAACTTCGGTTGGAGATTGTTCCAAGAGGTTTTCTTGCAGCAATGGAGGTTCAATCGAGGCTATTGGACAAGATTCGAGAAGCTCAGAAGGAAGACAAAGAGATTGCTGAGATAAGAGAGAGGATGGGCGAAGGTAAAGCCAAAGGTTTTCGCGAGGATGAGCACGATACCTTGTGGTTTGAGGACCGAATTTATGTGCCCAACAATTCGGAGATCAGGAAGTTGATACTTCAGGAGGCCCATGACTCACCATACTCGATTCACCACAGAAACACCAAGATGTATCTGGACTTGAAGGAACCTTTCTGGTGGACTAAAATGAAGAAGGATATTGCCGAGTATGTAGCCGTATGCGATGTATGTCAGAGAGTGAAGGCAGAACATCAGAAGCCAGCAGGATTGTTACAGCCTATGCCAATACCCGAATGGAAGTGGGACAAACTTGGTATGGACTTTATTACCGGATTACCCAGAACCAAGGCAGGATATGATTCGATATGGGTAGTTGTGGATCGATTGACTAAGGTAGCTCACTTCATCCCGGTGAAAACAACGTATACAAGTGCAAAGTTGGCCAAAATATATATGACCAGGATCGTATGTTTACATGGAGTTCCGAGGAGCATCGTATCAGATAGAGGAACCCAGTTTACTTCAAAGTTTTGGCATCAGCTACACCAGACTTTGGGTACCCGATTGGAGTTCAGTACCGCTTTTCACCCACAGACAGATGGGCAGACAGAGAGAGTCAATCAGATTCTGGAGGACATGTTGAGAGCCTGTGCGCTAGATTATGGATCTAGTTGGGATGACAATTTGCCATACGCAGAGTTTTCTTATAACAACAGCTACCAGGCCAGTTTGAAGATGGCACCATTCGAAGCTCTGTATGGACGCAGATGTAGAACGCCCCTGATGTGGGACAAGGTAGGAGACTGTCAGTTGTTTGGACCAGATTTGATCAAAGAATCAGAGGAGAAGGTTAAACTGATCAGAGACAGACTAAAGATTGCTCAGTCCAGATAGAAGAGTTACGCAGATTCAAAACACAAGGAAGTAACCTATGAAATTGGAGATAGAGCTTATCTACAAGTATCACCCTTGAGGGGAGTAAAACGTTTCGGAGTTAAGGGAAAGTTAGCCCCGAGATTTGTAGAACCGTATCGTATTTTGGAACCGATGGGAGAAGTTGCCTACAAGCTGGAGTTACCAGAAGGATTGTCAGGAGTTCACGATGTGTTCCACGTATCACAGTTGAAGAAGTGCCATGCTGAGATGGCCGATATACCGTTGAATGATGCAGTACCTTTGGAGGCGATTCAGCTGGATAATAATCTGACCTATGAGGAGAAGCCAGTAAAGATTCTTGAGTTTGATAGCCGAGTCACTCACAACAAGGTGATCAAGTTTTGCAAAGTTCAGTGGAGTCATCATACTGAGGAGGAAGCCACCTGGGAGCGAGAAGAGGAGATTCGCAAGGACCATCCGCACCTATTTTCTAGCCAACCCGAATCTCGAGGGCGAGATTCATCTCAAGGGGCGTAGGTTTGTAACATCCCAAATTTCCAATTTGGCATGTTATACATAGATCATCCATGCATATCATATTTTATTGCTTTTCGTTTGCAATCCTCGAGATCCTAAGCAACTCAAGGACCTTCGAAGAGAGTTGGGGATTTTCTAATCTTCATATTTGAATTTTTTATCAAATAGTGAAGACGAGGATTTGATTTTAATTATTTTCTCTCCGGAAAATATTTCATTTTTAAAATAATAAATGAGGGGAGATAATATGACTTCTCCAAGATAATAGAAATATCGGAGGAAAAATGTTAAAATCATATTTTTGGATTTTATCAGAGTTTATTCGGAATTTTTATTTTCCCTAGAAAAAAATTGCATGTTTTAAAAATTGCATTTTAGGTGCCAAGAAAAGTTCATCTTGTTCTAAATATTTTATTTAGACGGAGAAAACTTGTTTTGGAATTTTTAGATTTTTATTTATTTTTCTAGGAATTTTTCTTTCGGCGGAATGTTTTAAAAAAAAAGAACCCTCGCACCCGACTGGGCCAAAGGCCCAGTCGAGCGGACCGGCCCAGCCGATCCGCCGCCGCCTCCCCGCGCGCGCCGCCGTGCGCAGCACAGACGCCGAGGGGAGTCCGAGCCGGACTCCGCCCCGGGCGCCCCCTTCCCCAAGCCGCCCCGCCCCGCCCCCTTTATATAGCTGCCGCCCCGCCGCCTCACCACCACCCCGCCACCACCCGCCACCATCGCCGCCACCGCCGGAGCCGGAGCCGAGCCCCGATCCGCCGCCGCCGAGTCGCCGCCGTCGCCCAAGCGCCGCCGCCGCCTCCCGTCACCACCCTGCGCCCTCCCCAAGCCCCACCGCCCCTCGCCGAGCCCCGCTGGAGCCGCCCGCCCCGCCGGACGACCTCGCCGGAGGTACCCGACCCCGCCGCCGGTTTTTTTTAAGAAAACCCTTCGGGTTTTTTTTGAAAACCCTAGTTTGTTTTTTTATAGATCGGTTTATTTATTCGGTTTATTTACCTAGCAAACGTTCATTCGTCCGTTCGTTCTAACGAACGTGTTCACCGTTTAGTTTCTGCTAACGAACGCTCGTTCGTTTAGCTGTTCGTCATTTTTCTTTTTATCGGATTTATTCCGCGGTTATTCCGATAGCGATTTCTGATCCGATGTTTAAACTTGTTTATCTTTTCGCTCGTTTATCGGAATCAGGCGATTCAAGCGCCTCGAGTTTCATTCCGAAACCCTCTTTCCGAATAATCAACTCAAACAAGATTTTGCTTCTGTAAAATTTGACTTAGATCTAGATTAGTAAAATGAAGTTGTTTCTTTTGCCGTTTGAGTTTCGTTGCTCCGTTTGATTTGATTCTTTTTGCAAACCAGAATTCTTAAGTTGAACTCTCCGGTCAAACTATTCTTTTTGGAGTTCTACTTGTGCATATTTGATTGTTGCTTATGTATGTTATTGTTTGCTTGCGATAGAATTCCCGGAGTGCGAAGCGTGTTACTACGAGTCTCTAGGATTCACGGATCGTCAGCAAGGCAAGTAACACATTGATCATACTCTTTTCATACCCAGTTTTTATGCATTAGTTTCAATCCTCAAACATTGCATGACTAGGATGCCTTTAACATGTGGGTATTGGGAAGTAGTTGATGAGGTAGAACCTATTGCCCTGTTTCATATCAAACCCTTGGGAGTTACCTCTAGGTTGCTTATATTTCCATGCTATGCTCGTAGACGTGGATTGGGTTTGAGTGATATCCATGACAGATGTGAGATTGCTAATTAATGGTTTACTTAAGGTGGCAACTTTAATACACATCTGGGTGGTTGAGGCACCTGGGGTATCCAGTGAGCCTGTTTTATTTTTTGGAAATCCCGGGGTTACCGTGTGATTCTCCTATGGACCGCCACCCAGGCTCAAAGGGAACTGAGTCTATTCATGCTAGAAACTTCCGTGTGCAGCCGCAAGCTATTATGGGCTCTAGCATAGTTGAGTAAGTTGCGTGAAGCTCTTGAAGAGGTGGATCAGCAGGTAGTGAGTTTGTAGGTTTGGTATGGTCTGCCCGGAGTAGAGAGTTAATGCTTCTGAAAGACCATGTCTCGGTCATCCGTCTCTCAAACACCATGTAGTGCGAGAAATCAACGGAGGTGATCGAGTCTTGCGGGGAAAAGTGCGCAAACCTCTGCAGAGTGTACAATCTAATCATGGTTAGCCGTATCCCCGGTTATGGACAGTTCTGCTAGTACTTGAGTATTCGCATGTATCTCAACACTCTTAATTAATCTTGCTGGGTTGTTAAGTATTTTAATTGGGATCATTGAGTTGGGGTTACCTTCTCAAATGATGTTTCAACCACCATGATAGTTAAATTAAACCTGATTCCTTTGTAGTAGGGAAAAACTAGCTTTTCGCAAAAATTGTAACCATAGAGCTTTCCACCAGCCAAATATGCATGTTGTGGTAGCATAATTCTGTTATTGCTCTTTTGTGTTACATTGCCAGCATATTCCATGTGCTGACCCGTTCTCGGGCTACAACGTATTATGTTGCAGACTTTTCAGACGAGGAGTAAGGTTCGTAGGTCGTTGCCATGCAGCTCAGCTATGTCGTTGGAGTTGATGGACTCACTTTATCTTCCAAGCCTTCCGCTGTTATTGCATTCGATGGACTTAAGCCATATTATTGTAATAAGTTCTCTTTTGAGACATTCGATGTAATAAGTGTGTGATTGCTACTCTGTTATAAATCCTTCGAAGTACTATGTGGTGTCAGCATTACTTATCCAGGGATGACACCTGAGCACAGAGACTTGACCATCTGAGGTCGGGTCGCTACAAGATGGTATCAGAGCACACGCTGAGTGTAGGACACAACCACTAAGATAAACCATAGGTCACACTTCTCTTCTCATTTCTGACTCCTCTTCTTTTTCCACTCTTTAGGATGAAGGAGATGAAGAACAAGTTTGCACAACCGGATGAAGACACACCTTTTGGACGCCACTTGAAGGAAGTCACTAGGTACTTGAATATTGGAATACCAAGCTTCACTGGGACATACAACGCCACTCTACCGGAAGAAGAGCGCTGGATGATTCAAGTACGAGTTCCAGGAAGAACGTTCTCACCAAATTCTAAACCCATAGAGTTTTCTTTCGAAGCACCCACTTGGAGCCTTGGCAAGAGTATGGCAGCTCATATTACCATGGGACGCATTGGAGAAATCTACAACAAGGAACTTGAGGATACCACCTATCAAATATGTGGGCGCCGAGATGAACAATGGGAGATGATCAGCACCAGGAAGGATAGATCTATCGCAGCCTTTTTCCAGGAGCAAAACCAGCACATTCGACGTTAGGAGAACCAGATGTGTGCAGACATGATCGAGTTGAAGAAGGCGAAGACTAGGATCCTCGAGCTGGAAGAAGAACTTAAGTCCACACGCGATGGATATGAGGAGGAAATCAAGACCCTATTGGAGAAGAATGACGACCTAGTTGAGAAGATCGGAATTTTTATGGGAGGACCAGTTCAGAGAGAAGACCCCATTCGTCCAGACAACTACATCATCATCGACGACACTGATTCAGATTCAAGTGATGATGACTAGGAAGATGAAGCTGGAGCAGACATCATGGAGTCTTCCACCGATCAAAATTTCTAGATGACCACCATATGATAATAGTATTTCCCCCATGTAACTAGTAGTAGTGAGCACTTTTGCGATAGTCCTAGACCGTTTTGTATGCCCTTGCTTGATTGATTGGATGAATGCTTGTGTTTGCCTCATATACATATGGGTAGTGTTTCTCCCCTAGATCCTTTTTCTATTCTAATCTCTTCCATCTAAACCCATCAGATGCCTCCGAGAAGAGACCCCGATTTTGTTTTCCCACCAGAGATCACCTAGTTGATCCAGCAGCAGAATGCCTTGATGCAATTGCTAGTTCAGAACCAGGGCAATGCCAATAACAACAATGCCAACAACAACCCGCCACCAGTGGATAACCTCACCCGTTTATTAAGGTTACAGCCGTCGGTGTTCTCTAGTAGCATCGAGCCAATAGTTGCAGATGATTGGCTACGTCGTATTGGAAGGGAGTTAACCACCGCAGGATGCACAGATGCTGAGAAGGTGCATTTTGCCGCACACCAACTGGATGGACCTGCAGCAACATGGTGGGAGAATTTCACAGACACCTATCCTATCGACACTGTCACATGGGCTCAGTTTCAGCAGGCTTTTTGCACTGCCCATGTCTCGACTGGAGCTATGCAGATGAAGAAGCGTGAGTTTCGCTATCTACGCCAGGGGAACCGTACTGTCGGCCAGTACGTGGATGAGTTTAGCAAGTTATCACGTTATGCCCCTGATGATGTGGCCACAGATGCCGCGAAGCAGGAGAAGTTTATGGAAGGGCTGAATGATGAGATTAGTATGCAGTTGATGGTAGCAACCTTCAACAACTATCAGGAGTTGGTAGATAAGGCCCTAATGATTGAAGGGAAGCAGCAGCAGATTGATAATCGTAAAAGGAAGTATGGACAAGGGAAATACAACTCAGGAGCTCACCAGAAGCCCCGCCTAACCCCGAACTCGGGAGTACTTGTTCATAACCATGGAGTGCATAACCATGCTGGAGGAGGATCGCATAACCATAATGGTGCGAAGAACGGGAATGGGAATGGAGCCAACAATAACCAGAACCGCTCTAACCCATCTACACCCGCAAAGAGGGACTTAAGCCAAGTTGTTTGCTACAAGTGCGGGAAGACAGGGCACTATGCCAATGACTTCTCTGAAGGGAAGAATGGGAATGGAAATGGGAGCGCAGGGAAGAGGCCCAATCCATTCAACAAAGGACAAGTGAACCACGTTAACGTGGAGGAAGTTGAAGAGCAGCCGGACGTGGTAATAGGTAAGTTTTTGGTTCAGTCATTTACCGCTATTGTTCTTTTCGATACTGGTGCATCGCATTCATACATATCAAGGGGATTTGTGGAAAAGTTTAAGTTACCAACCCAAACCCTTAGGACACCCCTCTTAGTGAGCTCGTCGGGAGCAGAGTACATGGCTAGCAGATGGTGCACCCAGATACCCCTAATCATTGGCACACATGTATTCCCGTCTGACCTAATTATCTTGGAGTGACAAGGATTGGATGTGATATTAGGTATGGACTGGATGTCAAAGTATGGAGGAAGTATTGACTGTGCTAGTAAGTCAATTTATCTTACCACCCCGGAGGGAAAGAGGATTAAGTATGTATCTAGGCATGTGCCTAGGAGGAGCCAAGTAAACGCCCTCACGGGAGTTGTACAGGAGGAAGTACCTGTAGTAAAGGATTTTCCGGATGTTTTCCTCGAAGAGTTACCAGGTATGCCACCGGATAGAGACATCGAGTTTTTGATAGAGCTATTGCCAGGAACAGGGCCGATATCCAAGAGACCCTATCGGATGCTAGCAAATGACCTGGAGGAAATTAAGAAGCAGATTAATGAGTTGTTGGAGAAAGGTTACATTCGTAGAAGCTCGTCACCTTGGGGAGCCCCAGTACTTTTGGTGGAGAAGAAGGATAAATCCCTGAGGATGGTTGTTGATTACCGAGCTCTGAATGAAGTAACGATAAAGAACAAGTATCCCTTACCGATGATTAATGATCTGTTTGATCAGTTACAAGGAGCTAAGGTGTTTTCAAAGATTGATCTACGATCGGGATACCATCAGTTGAAGATCCGAGAGAAGGATATACCCAAGACAGCGTTTACCACACGGTATGGATTATATGAGTATACGGTCATGTCATTTGGACTGACTAACGCCCCTGCCTATTTCATGATTAGATGAACAAGGTGTTCATGGAGTATTTGGACAAGTTTGTGGTGGTATTCGTTGATGATATTATGATATACTCGAAGAACGAAGAGGAGCACGCGGAACACTTGCGTTTGGTTCTCGAGAAACTCAGGGAACACCAGTTATACGCCAAATTTAGCAAGTGCGAGTTTTGGTTGAAAGAAGCTGGATTTCTTGGGCATGTTATATCTGGAGAGGGTATAGCAGTGGATCCCAGTAAGGTTCAGTCGGTCACTGAATGGTTGGCAACCACTTCAGTTGGTGAGATCCGCAGTTTCCTTGGACTGGCAGGATATTATCGGAGATTCATTGAGAATTTTTCCAAGATTGCTAAACCAATGACTGAATTGTTAAAGAAGGATACTAAGTTCAACTGGACGGAGGAGTGCGAGACAAGTTTTTAAGAGCTGAAGGAGCGATTGACTACAGCCCCAGTGCTGACCTTGCCAGATATACATAAGGAGTTTCAAGTGTATTGTGACGCCTCTCGCTTGGGACTTGGATGTGTGCTTATGCAGGAAGGAAAAGTTGTTTCATATGCCTCACGACAACTGAAGCCACACGAGTTGAACTATGCCACGCATGATTTGGAGTTAGCAGCCGTAGTGCATGCGCTAAAGACCTGGAGACATTATCTTATTGGAAACCGTTGTGATGTGTACACGGATCATAAGAGCTTGAAGTACATTTTCACACAGAAGGAGTTGAACCTCAGACAGAGGAGATGGTTGGAACTTATAAAGGATTACGGTATGAAGCTACACTATCATCCAGGAAAAGCCAATGTCGTAGCAGATGCTTTGAGCCGGAAGAGTTATGCTAATGTTCTTGTGAGTAAAGGAATGCCAAAAGAGTTAGCTGCGGAGATCATGGAACTTCGGTTGGAGATTGTTCCAAGAGGTTTTCTTGCAGCAATGGAGGTTCAGTCGACGCTGTTGGACAAGATTCGAGAAGCTCAGAAGGAAGACAAAGAGATTGCTGAGATAAGAGAGAGGATGGGCGAAGGTAAAGCCAAAGGTTTTCGCGAGGATGAGCACGATACCTTGTGGTTTGAGGACCGAATTTATGTGCCCAACAATTCGGAGATCAGGAAGTTGATACTTCAGGAGGCCCATGACTCACCATACTCGATTCACCCCGGAAACACCAAGATGTATCTGGACTTGAAGGAACGTTTCTGGTGGACTGGAATGAAGAAGGATATTGCCGAGTATGTAGCCGTATGCGATGTATGTCAGAGAGTGAAGGCAGAACATCAGAAGCCAGCAGGATTGTTACAGCCTATGCCAATACCCGAATGGAAGTGGGACAAACTTGGTATGGACTTTATTACCGGATTACCCAGAACCAAGGCAGGATATGATTCGATATGGGTAGTTGTGGATCGATTGACTAAGGTAGCTCACTTCATCCCGGTGAAAACAACGTATACAAGTGCAAAGTTGGCCAAAATATATATGACCAGGATCGTATGTTTACATGGAGTTCCGAGGAGCATCGTATCAGATAGAGGAACCCGGTTTACTTCAAAGTTTTGGCATCAGCTACACCAGACTTTGGGTACCTGATTGGAGTTCAGTACCGCTTTTCACCCACAGACAGATGGGCAGACAGAGAGAGTCAATCAAATTCTGGAGGACATGTTGAGAGCCTGTGCGCTAGATTATGGATCTAGTTGGGATGACAATTTGCCATACGCAGAGTTTTCTTATAACAACAGCTACCAGGCCAGTTTGAAGATGGCACCATTCGAAGCTCTGTATGGACGCAGATGTAGAACGCCCTTGATGTGGGACGAGGTAGGAGACCGTCAGTTGTTTGGACCAGATTTGATCAAAGAATCAGAGGAGAAGGTTAAACTGATCAGAGACAGACTAAAGATTGCTCAGTCTAGAAAGAAGAGTTACGCAGATTCAAAACGCAAGGAAGTAACCTATGAAATTGGAGATAGAGCTTATCTACGAGTATCACCCTTGAGGGGAGTAAAATGTTTCGGAGTTAAGGGAAAGTTAGCCCCGAGATTTGTAGAACCGTATCCTATTTTGGAACGGATGGGAGAAGTTGCCTACAAGCTGGAGTTACCAAAAGGATTGTCAGGAGTTCACGATGTGTTCCACATATCATAGCTGAAGAAGTGCCATGTTGAGATGGTCGATATACCGTTGAATGATGCAGTACCTTTGGAGGCAATTCAGCTGGATAATAATCTGACCTATGAGGAGAAGCCAGTAAAGATTCTTGAGTTTGATAGCCGAGTCACTCGCAACAAGGTGATCAAGTTTTGCAAAGTTCAGTGGAGTCATCATACTGAGGAGGAAGCCACCTGGGAGCGAGAAGAGGATATTCGCAAGGACCATCCGCACCTATTTTCTAGCCAACCCGAATCTCGAGGGCGAGATTCATCTTAAAGGGCGTAGGTTTGTAACATCCCAAATTTCCAATTTGGCATGTTATACATAGGTCATCCATGCATATCATATTTTATTGCTTTTCGTTTGCAATCCTCGAGATCCTAAGCAACTCAAGGACCTTCGGAGAGAGTTGGGGATTTTCTAATCTTCATATTTGAATTTTTTATCAAATAGTGAAGACGAGGATTTGATTTTAATTATTTTCTCTCCGGAAAATATTTCATTTTTAAAATAATAAATGAGGGGAGATAATATGACTTCTCCAAAATAATTGAAATATCAGAGGAAAAATGTTAAAATCATTTTTTGGATTTTATCAGAGTTTATTCGGGATTTTTATTTGCCCTAGAAAAAAATTGCATGTTTTAAAAATTGCATTTTAGGGGCCAAGAAAAGTTCATCTTGTTCTAAATATTTTATTTAGACGGAGAAAACTTGTTTTGGAATTTTTAGATTTTTATTTATTTTTCTAGGAATTTTTCTTTCGGCGGAATGTTTTAAAAAAAAAAGAACCCTCACGCCCGACTGGGCCAAAGGCCCAGTCGAGCAGGCCGGCCCAGCCGATCCGCCGCCGCCTCCCCGCGCGCGCCGCCGTGCGCAGCACGGATGCCGAGGGGAGTCCGAGCCGGACTCCGCCCCGGGCGCCCCCTTCCCCAAGCCGCCCCGCCCCGCCCCCTTTATATAGCCGCCGCCCCGCCACCTCACCACCACCCCGCCACCACCCGCCACCATCGCCGCCGCCGCCAGAGCCGGAGCCGAGCCCCGATCCGCCGCCGCCGAGTCGCCGCCATCGCCCAAGCGTCGCCGCCGCCTCCCGCGGCCACCCCGCGCCCTCCCCAAGCCCCGCCGCCCCTCGCTGAGCCCCGCCGGAGCCGCCCGCCCCGCCGGACGACCTCGCCGGAGGTACCCGACCCCGCCGCCGGTTTTTTTAAGAAAACCCTTCGGTTTTTTTGAAAACCCTAGTTCATTTTTTTATAGATCGGTTTATTTCTTCGGTTTATTTACCTAGCGAACGTTCGTTCGTCCGTTCATTCTAACGAACATGTTCACCGTTTAGTTTCTGCTAACGAACGCTTGTTCGTTTAGCTGTTCATCAATTTTCTTTTTATCGGATTTATTCCGCAGTTATTCTGATCGCGATTTCTGATCCGATGTTTAAACCTGTTTATCTTTTTGCTCGTTTATCGGAATCAGGCGATTCAAGTGCCTGGAGTTTCATTTCGAAACCCTATTTACGAATAATCAACTCAAACAAGATTTTGCTTCTGTAAAATTTGACTTAGATCCAGATTAGTAAAACGAAGTTGTTTCTTTTGTCGTTTGAGTTTCGTTGCTCCGTTTGATTTGATTCTTTTTGCAAACCGGAGTTCTTAAGTTGAACTCTCCGGTCAAACTATTTTATTTGGAGTTCTACTTGTGCATCTTTGATTGTTGCTTATGTATGTTATTGTTTGCTTGCGATAGAATTCCCGGAGTGCGAAGAGTGTTACTACGAGTCTCTAGGATTCACGGATCGTCAGCAAGGCAAGTAAAACATTGATCATACTCTTTTCATACCCAGTTTTTATGCATTAGTTTCAATCCTCAAACATTGCATGACTAGGATGCCTTTAACATGTGGGTATTGGGAAGTAGTTGATGAGGTAGAACCTATTGCCCTGTTTCATATCAAACCCTTGGGAGTTACCTCTACGTTTCTTATATTTCCATGCTATGCTCGTAGACGTGGATTGGGTTTGAGTGATACCCATTACAGATGTGAGATTGCTAATTAATGGTTTACTTAAGGTGGCAACTTTAATACACATCTGGGTGGATTGAGGCACCTGGGGTATCCAGTGATTGCCTGTTTTATTTTTTGGAAATCCCGGGGTTACCGTGTGATTCTCCTATGGACCGCCACCCAGGCTCAAAGGGAACTGAGTCTATTCATGCTAGAAACTTCCGTGTGTAGCCGCAAGCTATTATGGGCTCTAGCATAGTTGAGTAAGTTGCGTGAATCTCTTGAAGAGGTGGATCAGCAGGTAGTGGGTTTGTAGGTTTGGTATGGTCTGCCCGGAGTAGAGAGTTAATGCTTCTGAAAGACTGTGTCTCGGTCATCCGTCTCTCAAACACCATGTAGTGCGAGAAATCAACGGAGGCGATCGAGTCTTGCGGGGAAAAGTGCGCAAACCTCTGCAGAGTGTACAATCTAATCATGGTTAGCCGTGTCCTCGGTTATGGACAGTTCTGAGTATCTAGTACTTGAGTATTCGCATGTATCTCAACACTCTTAATTAATCTTGCTGGGTTGTTAAGTATTTTAATTGGGAGCATTGAGTTGGGGTTACCTTCTCAAATGATGTTTCAACCACCATGATAGTTAAATTAAACCCGATTCCTTTGTAGTAGGGAAAAACTGGCTTTTCGCAAAAATTGTAACCATAGAGCTTTCCACCAGCCAAATATGCATGTAGTGGTAGCATTATTCTGTTATTGCTCTTTTGTGTTACATTGCCAGCATATTCCATGTGCTGACCCGTTCTTGGGCTGCAACGTATTATGTTGCAGACTTTTCAGACGAGGAGTAAGGTTCGTAGGTCGTTGCCATGCAGCTCAGCTATGCCGTTGGAGTTGATGAACTCACTTTATCTTCCAAGCCTTCCGCTGTTATCGCATTAGATGGCCTTAAGCCATATTATTGTAATAAGTTCTCTTTTGAGACATTCGATGTAATAAGTGTGTGATTGCTACTCTGTTATAAATCCTTCGAAGTACTGTGTGGTGTCAGCATTACTGATCCAGGGATGACACCTGAGCACAAAGACTTGACCATCTGAGGTCGGGTCGCTACAGTCAAACCCCGCTTCAATTGGCAATTCCTCTTTTCTGCATACCCCGCTTAAGTGTCCACCATCTTCATCGTCCCCGGCAGGCCGTGCTACACACTGGCACACACTCTGCAGCCATGTCGAGCGACAGCGAGGACGACAGTTCGACCAGCAGTCTGGCGCCCGATGATAGGTCAACATCGGAATCATCCCGCTCGTCTTCCATGAGTCCGGCGTCGAGCCCATAATTAGATTATATCCGGTTCATGGAAGGGACGCCACCTCCAGAGTCGTCAGAAGACAACCAGACGGACGAGGAGCCGTCGGAGGACAAAGAAGATTGGGACGATGATGATGATGATGAGGAATGGTTGAACAAGGAGGAGGAGGACGACGACAACAACGACAATGACGATGGCGGCGGCGATGAAAAGCCAACGGTCAGCGGCAAGAAGCGTCCTTGCTAAGATGATGTTGCAAGGCCATCCAACAACTACAACAACAACAAGAAGGACTAAATTAAGCAGACTATATATATCTCTGTTTATCCTGTCAATCTCATCGCGGACGGTTAGTAATATGTATTCGACAGAGATCTTCTACATTATCGCCCACAGGTTGGTTTATTGAGCTGTGTCGACGTTTTGGATATGGGGATATCCAGACTTGCCTGCCTGCGGCCCACCACGTGGCTCCATCAACAGCCTGGTATGGCCCAGCTTCAGTGTCAACAACTCAAGACCATCACGAGGGGCTAAGCCTCGCGAGGAGAACGACGCCAAGACCCCTGAGGGGATCGGCCTCCTCAGGCTGGCTCTCGAGGGGCAGAGAGTTCTATGCAAGGTGCACCTCACGAGGCTCAGCTGACGTGAGCCATGAGGACCATGGCCAGGTGGGCGCCAGTGGGCGCAGAGCGCCAGTTTCCTCTTTGGTGCAAGGGAGGCAAGCCGCAGGCGTGGAGTCCCAAGGAATCAACCAAAGGTTTCCATTCTAGTGCAATGAGACCAAGACCGCCAGGACGGCAGGACGGAGGTCATCACCGAGCCCACCATAGCGTCACGACCAGGGGCTTTTCGCAGGCGAAGACCACTTTAGTCAGGATAAGTTTTACCACTTGTCCCCTTTCAAATCCGGCTGTTGTGGGATCCCTTCCCGCCAACATTTGGGAAGAGGACCAAGGCCACTATAAGTAGGACTTAGCCACCACCATAGAGGGGCATCTGATTCCGATCGGATTCACCCTCACCCAACCACCTCACTAGCTCTCTTGAGCTCAAGAACACCTCACCTCCTGAGGCCAGTTCATCCATTGTACTACTTCATCCCCAGCCCCTCGAGGCAATCCACCAAAACGCTGGAGTAGGGTATTACACCGCAAGGTGCCCCGAACCAGGATAAACTATTGTGTCTCTTTGTCTCTTCGAGCTCGACGCGCTAGGCTTAGGAGGATCGCGAGTAGGCAGGCTTGTTAGGTTGAGATCTCCGCACGCACCCCAGAGTTCAAACCTTTCAAGGGTTTGCGGAACCCATAATCTGACATTTGGCGCGCCAGGTAGGGGTGCGTCGGACCTTCTCTTCCGTCGATCCATCCACCGTCACTCCAACACCTCCATGGCTGACGCCCGCCGAGCTCGCGCCGAGCGCCGGGCCGCAATCGCTGCTCGAGTTGCTCAGACGGCTCCGGCGGGCGATGGTTGTGCTCATCGTGCTCCGTCTCTGGTGGCCAACGCCGCCACGGGCCCTGCTGGCCACTGCTACGTCTTGAGCTTGCGTTGGTTTTCCTCGAAGAGGAGAGGGTGATGCAGCAGTAGTAGCATAAGTATTTCCCTCATTTTTTGAGAACCAAGGTATCAATCCAGTAGGAGGCTCCACAAAAGTCCCTCGCACCTACACAAACAAACTGAGAACTTGCAACCAACGCAATAGAGGGGTTGTCAATCCCTTCACGGCCACTTGCGAAAGTGAGATCTAATAAAGATAGTATGATAAGATAAATATATTTTCGGTATTTTATAATATAGATGTAAAAAGTAAAGATGCAAATAAAAGTAGATTGAAAGCAAATATGATAAGAGATAGACCCGGGGGCCATAGGTTTCACTAGTGGCTTCTCTCAAGATAGCATAAGTATTACGGTGGGTGAACAAATTACTATTGAGCAATTGATAGAAAAGCGCATAGTTATGAGATTATCTATGCATGATCATGTATATAGGCATCAGGTCCTTAACAAGTAGACCGACTCCTGCCTGCATCTACTACTATTACTCCACATATCGACTGACTCCTGCCTGCATCTAGAGTATTAAGTTCATAAGAAAAGAGTAACACATTAAGCAAGATGACATGATGTAGAGGGATAAACTCAAGCAATATGATATAAACCCCATCTTGTTATCCTCGATGGCAACAATACAATACGTGCCTTGCAACCCTTTCCGTCACTGGGTAAGGACACCGCAAGATTGAACCCAAAGCTAAGCACTTCTCCCATGGCAAGAAAGATCAATCTAGTAGGCCAAACCAAACTAATACTTCGAAGAGACTTGCAAAGATAACTCAATCATACATAAAAGAATCCAGAGAAGATTCAAATATTATTCATAGATAAACTTGATCATAAACCCACAGTTCATCGGATCTCGACAAACACACCGCAACAAGAGTTTACATCGAATAGATCTCCACAAGAGAGGGGGAGAACATTGTATTGAGATCCAAAAAGAGAGAAGCCATCTAGATAATAACTATGGACCTGTAGGTCTGTGGTAAACTACTCACAACTCATCGGAGGGGCAAGGATGTTGATGTAGAAGCCCTCCATGGTTGATTCCCCCTCCGGTAGAGTGTCGGCGAAGGCTCCAAGATGAGATCTCGTGGATACAAAAGGTTACGGCGGTGGAAATTGTGTTTCGTGGTGCCCCCGGATGTTTTTGGGGTACGTAGGTATATATAGGAGGAAGAAGTACGTCGGTGGCCGCCCGAGGGGCCCACGAGACAGGGGGCGCGCCCTACAAGGGGGGGGGGGGCGGCCTCCTATCTCGTGGGGGCCTCGGGTGCTTCTTGACTTGCACTCCAAGCTCTCCAGATCACGTTCGTTCCAAAAATCACGCTCCCGAAGGTTTCATTCCGTTTGGACTCCGTTTGATATTCCTTTTCTTCGAAATACTGAAATAGGAAAAAAAACAGCAATATGGGCTGGGCCTCCGGTTAGTAGGTTAGTCCCAAAAATGATATAAATGTGTAAAATAAAGCCCAAACATCCAAAATGGGTAATATAATAGCATGGAACAATCAAAAATTATAGATGCGTTGGAGACGTATCAAGCATCCCCAAGCTTAATTCCTACTCGTCCTCGAGTAGGTAAATGATAAAAAGAGAATTTTTGATGTGGAATGCTACCTAGCATAATTCATAATGTAATTTTCTTTATTGTGGCATGAATGTTCAGATCCAAATGATTCAAAATAAAAGTCCATATTGATAAAAGAAATAGTAATACTTCAAGCATACTAATCAAAGTAATCATGTCTTCTCAAAATAGCATGGCCAAAGAAAGTTCATCCCTAGAAAATCATATAGTTAGGCTATGCTTCATTTTTTTCACACAAAGATGTTCCCAAATTCTATACCCCTGATGACAAGCCAAGCAATTGTTTCATACTTAAATAATCTCAAACTTTTTCAACCTTCACGCAATACATGAGCGTGAGCCATGGATATAGCACTATGGGTGGAATAGAATATGATGATGGGGATTGTGTGGAGAAGACAAAAAAGGAGAAAGTCTCATATTGACGAGGATAATCAACGGGCTATGGAGATACC
Organism: Triticum timopheevii; assembly: GCA_963921465.1. Taxonomy (NCBI): domain Eukaryota; kingdom Viridiplantae; phylum Streptophyta; class Magnoliopsida; order Poales; family Poaceae; genus Triticum; species Triticum timopheevii. Next base: position 243,542,636 of record OY997262.1, on the reverse strand, counting down.
CATCAATTGATGTCAACATGAGGAGTAGGGATTGCTATGCAACGGATGCACTAGAGCTACAAATGAATGCACAACAAAAGAAAACTAGTGGGTGTGCATCCAACTTGCTTGCTCATGAAGACCTAGGGCATTTGAGGAAGCCCATCGTAGGAATATACAAGCCAAGTTCTATAATGAAAAATTCCCACTAGTATGAAAAAGACAACTTATGAGACTCACTATATGAAAAACATGGTGCTACTTTTAAGCACAATATATGAGACTCACTATATTGAAAAACATGGTGCTACTTTGAAGCACAATATATGAGACTCACTACATGAAGAACAAGTGTGGAAAAAGAGATAGTAACATTGCCCTTTTTATTTATTTTCTTCTTCTTCTTTTTTCTTTTTTTCTTTTTTCTTTTTTTTGGGCCTTCCTTTTTTTATTTTTGGCCTTTCTTCTTTTTTTTTTCTTTTTTTTCTTCGGGCAATGCTCTAATAATGATGATCATCACACTTCTATTGATTACAACATAAGGATTACAACTTGAAACTAGAACAAGATATGACTCTATATGAATGCCTCCGGCGGTGTACCGGGATGGTGCAATGAATCAAGAGTGACATGTATGAAAAATAATGCATGGTGGCTTTGCCACAAATACGATGTCAACTACATGATCATGCAATGGCAATATGACAAAAGTAAAGTATGTCATGATGATGATGAACGGAACGGTGGAAAGTTGCATGGCAATATATCTCAGAATGGCTATGGAAATGCCATAATAGGTAGGTATGGTGGCTGTTTTGAGGAAGATATAAGGAGGTTTATGTGTGATAGAGCGTATCGTATCACGGGGTTTGGATGCACCGGCGAAGTTTGCACCAACTCTCAAGGTGAGAAAGGGCAAAGTACGGTACCGAAGAGGCTAGCAAAGGTGGAAAGGTAAAAGTGCGTATAATCCACGGACTCAACATTAGTCAAAAAGAACTCATATACTTATTGCAAAAATTTAGAAGTCATCAAAAACCAAGTACTACGCGCATGCTCCTAGGGGGATAGATTGGTAGGAAAAGACCATCGCTCGTCCCCGACCGCCACTCATAAGGATGCACAAGCCAGGTACACTTCATGTTTCAAATTTGTTACACAACTTTAACCATACGTGCATGCTACAGGACTTGCTAACTTCAACACAAGAATTCTTTGAATTCATAATCACCCAACTAGCATGACTTTAATATCACTACCTCCATATCTCAAAACAATTATCAAGTATCAAATTGATCATAGCATCCAATTCACTTCCTATGATAGTTTTTATTATACCCAACTTGGATGCTTATCATTATAGGACCAACTTTATGACCATAGCAAATACCATGCTGTTCTAAAAGACTCTCAAAATAATATAAGTGAAGCATGATAGACTAGCAATTTCTTCAAAATTAAGACACCATCGTGCTCTAAAAGATATAAGTGAAGCACTAGAGCAAAAACTATCAAGCTCAAAAGATATAAGTGAAGCACATAGAGTATTCTAGCAAATTCTAATCAAATAGGCTTCTCCCAAAAGGTGTGTACAACAAGGATGATTGTGGTAAACTAAAAATCAAATACTAATATAATACATGACGCTCCAAGCAAAACACATATCATGTGGCGAATAAAAATATAGCTCCAAGTAAAGTTACCAATGAACAAAGACGAAAGAGGGGATGCCTTCCCGGGGCATCCCCAAGCTTAGGCTTTTGGCTATTCTTGAATATCTTGGGGTGCCTTGGTCATCCCCAAGCTTAGGCTCTTTCCACCCTTTATTGCATAGTCCATAAAAGCTTTACCCAAAACTTGAAAACTTCACAACACAAAACTCAACAGGAAATCTTATAAGCTTCGTTAGTGAAAGAAAAGAAAACCACCACATAAGGTACTGCAATGAACTCATTCTTTATTTAATTTGGTGTTAAACCTACTGTATTCCAACTTCTTTATGGTTTATAAACTAATTTACTAGCCTTTGATGCATTGAAATAAGCAAACAACACACGAAAAACAGAATCTGTCAAAAAACAGAACAATCTGTAGCAATCTGTAACTAACGCAAACTTCTGGAACTCTAAAAATCCTACCAAAATAGGAAGTCCTGGACAATTTGTTTATGTAACAGCAGAAGAACGAATCAATGCAAAAGCATGTTCCTGTAATTTAACAAAATTATATTCGTGTGCGCAAAGTTTCTGTTTTTCAGCAGAATCAAATCAACTATCATCGTAGGTTATCCTATAGGTTCCACTTGGCACAAACACTAACTAAAAGATAAAAACACATCTAAACAGAAGGTAGATGCAAGATTTATTACTAAACATGAGAAAAAACAAAAAACATAAAGAAAATTGGGTTGCCTCCCAACTAGCGCTATCGTTTAACGCCCCTAGCTAGGCATAAAAGCAAAGATAGATCTAACTAGTGCCATCTTTGGCACTAAATTCATAAGTAGCACGCATGATAGATTCATAAGGTAATTTGACTTTCTTTCTTGGAAAGTGCTACATGCCTTTTTTTAAGGGAAATTGGAATCTAATGTTCCCTTCCTTCATATCAATAATCGCACCAATCGTTCTAAGGAAAGGTCTACCAAGAATAATAGGGCAAGAAAGATTGCAATCTATATCAAGAACGATAAAATCTACGGGCACCAAATTTATATTTGCAACAATAAGAACATCATTGATCCTTCCCATTAGCTTTTTAATGGTGGAATCCGCAAGGTGCAAATTTAAAGAGCAATCATCAAGATAATGGAAACCTAGAATATCACATAAAGTTTTCGGAATCGTGGAAACTCTAGCACCCAGATCACACAAATTAAAACACTCATAATCTTTAATTCTAATCTTTATAGTAGGTTCCAACTCATCATTAAGTTTTCTAGGTATAGAAACTTCTAAATTAAGTTTTTCATCGTAAGATTGCATCAAGGCATCAACAATATGTTTGGTAAAAGCTTTATTTTGACTATAAGAATGAGGAGAATTAACAACAGATTGCAACAAGGAAATACAACTTTTTAAAGAGCAATTATCATAATGAAATTCCTTGAAGTCCGAGATAGAAGGTTCAATATTATGAGAAGTTGAGGATTCTCCAATCTCACTTTTACCAAATTTAGCATCAAGATCTAAAGATTCCAAGTTCTTGGGACGCCTTCTAGGCAAAGTTGATTCATCATCAGTCCCATAATCATCAAAATTCATATTGCAAAACATGGATCTAATAGGAGATGCATCAATAACTTTAAGATCCTCATCATCATTTTCACGGAAACTAGAAGAACACGCTTTTATAAAGCAATCTCTTTTAGCACGCAATCTAGCGGTTCTTTCCTTACACTCATCAATGGAAATTCTCATTACTTTGAGAGACTCAGTAATATCATGCTTAGGAGGAGAAGATCTAAGTTTAAGAGAATCAACATTACGCGAAAGTCTATCAACGTTCCTAGCCAAATCATCAACTTTGAGCAATTTTTCTTCAAGCAAAGCATTAAAATTCTTTTGAGAAATCATAAATTATTTCACACTATTCTCAAAATCAGAAGGCATCTTATTAAAATTACCATAAGAATTATTGTAGGAATTTCCATAATTATCAGAGGAATTACTAGGGAATGGTCTAGCATTAAAGTTTCCTCTATAAGCATTGTTTCCAAAACTATTCCTACCAACAAAATTCACATCCATAGATTCATTATTATTCTCAATCAAAGAAGACAAAGGCATATCATTGGGATCAAGAGGAGTATTTTTAGTAGCAAACATCTTCATAAGTTCATCCATCTTTCCACTCAAAACATTGATTTCTTCTACAACATGCACTTTTTTACTAGAAGATCTTTCGGTGTGCCATTGAGAATAATTAGCCATAATATTATCAAGTTGTTTTGTAGCATCTCCTAACGTAATTTCCATAAACGTGCCTCCCGCGGCCGAATCTAAGAGATTTCTAGAAGCAAAGTTCAAACCGGGATAAAAATTTTGTATGATCATCCATAAATTCAAACCATGAGTAGGGCAATTGCGAAGCATCAATTTCATTCTTTACCAAGATTGGACAACATGCTCATGATCAAGTTGTTTAAAATTCATAATATCGTTCCTAAGAGTGATGATCTTAGCTGGAGGAAAATACTTAGAGATAAAAGCATCTTTGCACTTGTTCCAAGAATCAATACTATTTTTAGGCAAAGATGAAAACCAAACTTTAGCACGATCTCTAAGTGAAAACGGAAATAACTTCAATTTGACAATATTGTTATCCGTATCTTTCTTCTTTTGCATATCACACGAATCAACAAAGTTGTTTAGATGAGTCGCGGCATCTTCACTAGGAAGGCCGGCGAATTGATCTTTCATAACAAGATTCAGCAAAGCAGTATTGATTTCACAAGACTCAACATCATTAAGAGGAGCAATCGGAGTACTAAGGAAATCATTATTATTGGTATTCGAGAAATCACACAATTTGGTATTATCTTGCGCCATGGCAACAAGTAATCCAACACACAAGCAAACAAAAAACGGCAAGCAAAAAAGAGAGGAGGAGATTGGGAAAGAGAGGGCGAATAAAACGACAAGGGTGAAGTGGGGGAGAGGAAAACGAGAGGCAAATGGAAAATAATGTAAATGCGAGGGAGATGGGTTTGTGATGGGTACTTGGTATGTCTTGACTTGAGCGAAGACCTACCCGGCAACGGTGCCAGAAATCCTTCTTGCTACGTCTTGACCTTGTGTTGGTTTTCCTCGAGGAGGAGAGGGTGATGCAGCAATAGTTGTTGCGAAACGTAGTAATTTCAAAAAAATTCCTACGCACACGCAAGATCATGGTGATGGCATAGCAACGAGAGGGGAGAGTGTTGTCTACATACCCTCGTAGACCGTTAAGCGGAAGCGTTATGACAACGCGGTTGATGTAGTCGTACGTCTTCACGAATCGACCGATCCAAGCAGCGAATGTACGGCACCTCTGTGTTCAGCACACGTTCAGCTCGATGATCCCCCGGACTCCAATCCAGCGAAGCGTCGGGGATGAGTTCTGTCAGCATGACGGCGTGGTGACGATGATGATGTTCTACCAGCGCAGGGCTTCGCCTAAACTCCGCGACGATATGACCGAGGTGGAATATGGTTGAGGGGGGCACCGCACACGGCTAAGGAACGATCCGTAGACCAACTTGTGTGTCTATGGGGTGCCCCCCGCCCCCGTATATAAAGGGGGAGAGGAGGAGGGGGCCGGCCAAGAGGGGAGGCGCGCCCTAGGGGGGGCAAACCTACTCCAAGTAGGTTTGGCCCCCCTTTCCTATTAGGAGTAGGAGAGGGAAGGAAGAGAGGGGAGGGAAGAAGGAAAGGGGGGGCCGGCCCCCCTCCCAATTCGGATTGGGCTTGGGGGGGGGTGCCCCCTCCTTTGCTCCTTCTCCCTCCCTTCCACTAAGGCCCAATAAGGCCCATATACTTACCGGGGGGTTCCGGTAACCTCCCGGAACTCTGGTGTAGTCCCAATCTCATCCGGAACCTTTCCGGTGTCCAAATATATCCGTCCAATATATCAATCTTTATGTCTCGACCATTTTGGGACTCCTCGTCATGTCCGTGATCACATCCGGGACTCCGAAAAACCTTTGGTACATCAAAACTTATAAACTCATAATAAAACTGTCATCGTAATGTTAAGCGTGCGGACCCTACGGGTTCGAGAACTATGTAGACATGACCTAGAACTATTCTCGGTCAATAACCAATAGCGGAACCTGGTTGTTCATATTGGTTCCCACATATTCTACGAAGATCTTTATCGGTCAAACCGCATAACAACATACGTTGTTCCCTTTGTCATCGGTATGTTACTTGCCTGAGATTTGATCGTCGGTATCCAATACCTAGTTCAATCTCGTTACCGCAAGTCTCTTTACTCATTCCGTAATACATCATTTCATAACTAACTCATTAGTTACAATGCTTGCAAGGCTTAGGTGATGAGTATTACCGAGAGGGCCCAGAGATACCTCTCCGACAATCGGAGTGACAAAACCTAATCTCGAATTATGCCAGCTCAACATGTACCTTTGGAGACACCTGTAGAGCACCTTTATAATCACCCAGTTATGTTGTGACGTTTGGTAGCACACAAAGTGTTCCTCTGGTAAACGGGAGTTGCATAATCTCATTGTTAAAGGAACTTTGTATAAGTCATGAAGAAAGCAATAGAAACATACTAAACGATCAAGTGCTAAGCTAACGGAATGGGTCAAGTCAATCACATCATTCTCCTAATGATGTGATCCCATTAATCAAATGACAACACATGCCTATAGTTAGGAAACACAACCATCTTTGATCAATGAGCTAGTTCAAGTAGAGGCATACTAGTGACACTATGTTTGTCTATGTATTCACACATGTATCATGTTTCCGGTTAATACAATTCTAGCACTAATAATAAACATTTATCATGATATGAGGAAATAAATAATAACTTTATTATTGCCTCCAGGGCATATTTCCTTCAATAGTAGCGTAAGTATTTCCCTCAGTATTTGAGAACCAAGGTATTAATCCAGTAGGAGGCTCCTCAAAAGTCCCTCGCACCTACACAAAGAAACTGAGAACCCGCAACCAACGCAATAAAGGGGTTGTCAATCCCTTCACGGACACGTGCGAAAGTGAGATCTAATAAAGATAGTATGATAAGATAAATATATTTTCGGTGTTTTATAATATAGATGCAAAAAGTAAAGATGCAAATAAAAGTAGATTGAAAGCAAATATGATAAGAGATAGACCCGGGGGCCATAGGTTTCACTAGTGGCTTCTCTCAAGATAGCATAAGTATTATGGTGGGTGAACAAATTACTATCGAGCAATTGATAGAAAAGCGCATAGTTATGAGATTATCTAGGCATGATCATGTATATAGGCATCACATCCATAACAAGTAGACCGACTCCTGCCTGCATCTACTACTATTACTCCCCACATCGACCGAATCCTGCCTGCATCTAGAGTATTAAGTTCATAAGAAAAGAGTAACGCATTAAGCAAGATGACATGATGTAGAGGGATAAACTCAAGCAATATGATATAAACCCCATCTTGTTATCCTCGATGGCAACAATACAATACGTGCCTTGCAACCCTTTCTGTCACTGGGTAAGGACACCGCAAGGTTGAACCCAAAGCTAAGCACTTCTCCCATGGCAAGAAAGATCAATCTAGTAGGCCAAACCAAACTAATACTTCGAAGAGACTTGCAAAGATAACTCAATCATACATAAAAGAATTTAGAGAAGATTCAAATATTATTCATAGATTAACTTGATCATAAACCCACAATTCATCGGATCTCGACAAACACACCGCAAAAAGAGTTTGCATCGAATAGATCTCCACAAGAGAGGGGGAGAACATTGTATTGAGATCCAAAAAGAGAGAAGAAGCCATCTAGCTAATAATTATGGACCCGTAGGTCTGTGGTAAACTACTCGCAACTCATCGGAGGGGCAAGAATGTTGATGTAGAAGCCCTCCGTGGTTGATTTCCCCTCCGGCAGAGTGCCGGCAAAGGCTCCAAGATGAGATGTCGCGGATACAGAAGGTTACGGCGGTGGAAATTGTGTTTCGTGGTGCCCCCGGATGTTTTCGGGGGACGTAGGTATATATAGGAGGAAGAAGTACGTCGGTGGCCGCCCGAGGGCCCCACGAGACAGGGGGCGCGACCTACAGGGGGGCGGCCTCCTATCTCGTGGGGGCCTCGGGTGCTTCTTGACTTGCACTCCAAGCTCTCCGGATCACGTTCGTTCCAAAAATCACGCTCCCGAAGGTTTCATTCCGTTTGGACTCCGTTTGATATTCCTTTTCTTCGAAATACTGAAATAGGCAAAAAGACGCAATATGGGCTGGGCTTCCGGTTAGTAGGTTAGTCCCAAAAATGATATAAATGTGTAAAATAAAGCCCATAAACATCCAAAAGGGGTAATATAATAGCATGGAACAATAAAAAATTATAGATACGTTGGAGACGTATCAGCCACGAGCAGCAAGCTTCTTTGCTGCACCCTTCGGTGCGCCGCGACGGGCGCATCGCCACTCTGTCACTGACCCCGGCAGCTTCATCCTCCCACGCGCGTCATGGCCCAGCGAACGCGCAGGCCGCTCATCTCATGGCATGGGAGCTCCTTCGCTACCGCCCGGCCGACGACTTCTACGAGGAGTGGCTCGAGCGGATCGCTGAGCTCGTCAGCACGGTTGGGGGCTCCGCTGCACCAGCCCGCTCACTGCCTCAGCAGCCGCCTGCCGCGGGCGATGTGGCCCACGGGGCTCCTCCACCACCTCCAGCTTATGGCATCATCATCGGGTCAAGGCGTGTGGCACCACGGCACGACCCACCGCGCCAGGCGCCTACAAGGGAAGAGGTGAGCTGCCAGGTGGTGCAGCGGCCTCAAGGGGAAGCATGCGTGCTTCCCTCACCCCCACGTCAAGCTCGCGTGCCACCACAGGAGGTGGCGGCGCACGTGCACCAGGGCCAAGTTCCACCTCCTCGACGGGCCCCTGTGGCCATAGCAGGATGTCGCGCGTTCACCTCGAAGCTTCGCGATGTCATCTGGCCGAGCAAGTTCAAACCTGACCTGCCCCCATGCTACGACGGCACCGCCAACCCCGCCGAGCTCCTGCAGCTCTAGGAGCTGAGCATCAAGGCGGCCAGCGGTAACGAGAAGATCATGGCAAACTGGTTTCCCATGGCCCTCAAGGATGGCGCGGGTTCTTGGCTCCTGAATCTCCCCGTGGGACAGGTCTCTTCCTCGGAGGAGATGCACGGCCGGTTCATCACCAACTTCCGGGGCACTCCGACCATCCGCCGGCCACAGGTGACCTACATCGCATCAAGCAGCAGCCTGGAGAGACCCTGCAGAAGTATATCTAGCGGTTCAACAATGTTTGCCTCAAGATCCCCAAGGTTTCGGACGAGGCCATCATTTCAGCGTTCACTGATGGCATCCGTGATGTCAAGATGAAGGAGGGGCTCGCCATCCACGAGGACCTATGCACAAATTTGGAGATGTTCAACATGATGAACAAGTGTGCAAGGGCTGAGGAGGGGCGCCTCTCCCTCCTCGGGCTCCCCGATGCTGACCCCGAAGACAAGAAGGCCAAGGCCAAGGACCTAAAGCGCAAAGGGCTGGCCGTGCTCGCGACTGAGCCAGAGATGAAGCGCGGCTGCGACCACCCCAGTTGTCCAAAAGCAACTGACCGTTCTACATCTTCCACAATGTCCATAGCCACAACACAAATGACTGCCAGGAGCTCAGGGCCCTCTATGACGGGCGCCTCGGTCGATGTCCCGAGCACAACGATCGAGGCTATGGACGCGGAGGTGGCCGAGGTGGAGGACGCTGGGACGGACGCGACCATCGCCAGGAGTGGCGCGACCATCCTCGGGAGGACCGTTCGCAGGGCCAACCTCGCGAGGTCGCTTGGAGGGAGCAGCCTCCTAAGGAGCACCCTCAGGGCAACGCCGGTCTTCCTCCACTGCCTCCACCACCAAGAAGGAACGGAGATCATCACCAGGACGAGGGAGCTGGGGGCTTCCAGGAGCCTCGAGCCATTTCCTGCATCCTGGGCGGCTCACAGGTCCCAGCCGCTCACCACGTCTTCAAGCAGTTCGCGCGCGAGGTGAACGCAGCGCTCCCCATGCCTGAAGCAACTCGCCTGCTCAGGTGGCAAATGCGCCATCACCTTTAGCTCCTCAGACCAGCTCAAGTCGCGGCCACTGCCGGCACGCTCCGCATGCTCTGCTCACCCGTCATCAGCAATGTGGTCATCACCAAGACTCTCATCGATGGTGGTGCGGGACTCAATGTCCTATCTGTTCAAACGTTCGACAGGCTCCAAGTGCCGTACTACCAGCTTCAGCCAACCAAGGCATTCTCAGGAGTGACTGATGGTTCCACGCACCCAATAGGGCAGGTCTACCTCCCTATCACCTTCGCCAACATTCGACTGTCGTACAACACCATCCTAGGGTACCCAGCACTGGCCAAGTTCATGGCAGTGACGCACCATGGCTACAACGTCCTCAAGACGCCAGGAAGCGGTGGCGTCATCATGGTCACATGCCAGGAAAAGGATGCGGTGTGCTCCCTCGAGCAAGCCTACCAGGCTGTAGCAGTCGAGAACCCTAAAGATGAGGGTGGCATCCTCCCTCCTGAGGTCGCCCCCAAGACAAACAAGCTGCAGCTGGGTCAGGGATCTCGTTGAGCCTCCTGAGGACGCCGGTTGAGCCTCGCGTCCACGGCGCCTTCACCCACCGCATAGGAAGGCGTGCCCGGCACCCCTCTCAGGCTGGGCTCAGGGGCTCTCCTCGGAAGGGCCTCAGACCTTGCCAGAGTTACGAGGGAGGCGCTCGGGCACCATGTGGAAGTGCACTTCAGTGCACGCTTACCAGGAGAAGGCGTCACGCGGAAGGCGCCAAGCGTTCAGGAGTTCATCAGCAAGGCAATCGAAGAGATTCAAGAGGCAAGTGTTCTGCAAGGCGATCATCGCCTACCGCGAGGCACGGCTCACTGCCCTGGCAAGGGTAAGGAGTTCCATGTCTGCATCGACATCCTAGGGCTCAACAGCGCCTCATCTCGACAGCTCTTCTGGCCGTCTCATGTCGGCCGATGCAAGGGTCCACCCCACAGCTAAGTCCGCATGCCTTTCGGCCTACCAGGTGCAGCTGTGGTGTTCCAGCGCTGCATAAGGGACGCCTTGGCGGCTCCTGAGGCCAGGCACCAGACGACCCTGGCGGAATGGAGGTGCATCTTCAGGAGACTCCTAAGCCCCAGGGCCTCTCGAGGCTCGGGGCCAGGGTGGCTCGTGAGGAACGGCTCCAGCAGCGTGCGTCCTCTGCTACCCCGACATCTCTTCAGCAACGGTGCCAGGTGACATTTCTCTAGTTCATTCAGTTTGGGGGCGCCCCACGGGCTGCATCATCCCCAAGCCGTATGGGTCCGTCCCTGCGGCATGTATCTCTTTTGCATCTGCCAGAGCTACTTTACCTTCCTTTACAAGCTACCTTGAGATTATCAACTGCCTGACCGGCGCTTCGTCGCCAAGAACGTCTTGTGCCCTTGCGAGCCCTCCCGCGACCGACTCATGATTAAGGACTGGCACGACGTCTGTGCTCGGGTCCGTCCCTACAGCGTTGCTAAATCCAAGAGGTTGAGCTCTGGCTCGCGGTCTAGTTCCCGTGTACGTCACCTCCCATGGCCCTTGGTGCCTTGTTCTCACATGAGCTAATAGTGGGCGGATGAGTGGGGGCGCGCGACCTGGTGCCCCCGTGGCCACGGGAACCGTGCACCGGCTGTTTTTCTTCAGGATCTTTGCATGAGAAGACTAGGCACGGCGTATGTGCTCGGGTCCATCCCTGCAGGGTCGATAAACCCAACGGCTGAGCTCTGTCTGGTGGGTCCTGGGGTCGTTGGTGTCTGGCCTTCTCATGCAATTGTCTCAGGAGACTCATTCGGCGTAGGTTGCCTAACCATCTTGCAGGACTAATACAAGTGTTCCCAATCAAGCTCAGGCGCAACCCGCCTTGAGGTAGGGCCACATGAGTCCCGTGCTGGCTCACGGGTGCCCATACACACCTCCTCCAGCCCTGTCGTGCAAGAGCCACGTGTCGAAGCGGGGTTGTACACGCCCCGGGGGCTCTCCTCAGAGGGAGTCCCCTCCCATGCACCAGTGAAGCACCATGCTCTGCGCTGGCCGTCGACACTGCCGAGGAGTGGCTATGGCCGTGCAAGAGCGGAAGCGCTATGCTCCGAGCTGGTGATAAACAACTGGGGGTGGCCTCGCGACTGCATTAACCTCAGGGAGCTTCCGAGCTCAGTGTCTAGCCTCACTGCGCTGCTCTCCCTCGGGAGGGTAGCACGAGGGTGCTAGGCACGGGCGCTACGTTTAGGTCACGCCTGGCGTACCCCACCTCACCAGGTCCCACTGACCTGGTCTTCGCGCGTCCCTCCCGAGCGAGAGCCCGGTGAGGAAAGGTATGATGGTCGGTTCGTACATCAGGGGGGACTCCTAAGCATCACGTCTCAGGAGCCTAACTGGCCACGTAGCCCCTCACCCCTTGGTCTCGTCCTGGTGATCCGGACGACCCAACGACAGCCGAGGTATGCACGGGGCCGGGCCCTGCCGACGCAGAACGCCAAGGCCTGACTCTCGTGCTTTTCAAGCCGTTAGTACGTCAAGGGGGACTCCTGAGCACCGCATCTCAGGAGCCTAACTGGCCACGTAGACCTCACCCCTTGGGCTCGTCCTGGCGATCTGGACGACCCAGCAGCGGTTGAGGTATGCGCGGGGTCGGGCCCTGCCGACGCAAAACGTCAAGGCTTGCCTTCGCACTTTTTCCTAAGTTGTTCGCTGCTACGTCTTGAGCTTGCGTTGGTTTTCCTTGAAGAGGAAAGGGTGATGCAGCAATAGTAGCGTAAGTATTTCCTTTAGTTTTTGAGAACCAAGGTATCAATCCCGTAGGAGGCTCCTCAAAAGTCCCACGCACCTACACAAACAAACAATAACTCGCAACCAACGCAATAAAGGGGTTGTCAATCCCTTCACGGCCACTTGCGAAAGTGAGATCTGATAGAGATAATATGATAAGATAAATATATTTGTTGGTATTTTTATGATATAGATTGGAAAAGTAAAGATGCAAATAAAATTAGATTGAAAGCTTATATGATAAGAGATAGACCCGGGGGCCATAGGTTTCACTAGTGGCTTGTCTCAAGATAGCATAAGCATTACGGTGGGTGAACAAATTACTATCGAGCAATTGATAGAAAAGCGAATAATTATGAGATTATCTAGGCATGATCATGTATATAGGCATCACGTCCATGACAAGTAGACCGACTCCTGCCTGCATCTACTACGATTACTCCACACATCGATCGCTATCCAGCATGCATCTAGAGTATTAAGTTCATAAAGAATAGAGTAACGCATTAAGAAAGATGACATGATGTAGAGGGATAAACTCATGCAATATGATATAAGCCCCATCTTTTTATCCTCGATGGCAACAATACAATACGTGCCTTGCTGCCCCTGCTGTCACTGGGAAAGGACACCGCAAGATTGAACCCAAAGATAAGCACTTCTCCCATTGCAAGATAGATCAATCTAGTAGGCCAAACCAAACTGATAATTCAAAAATACTTGCAAAGATAACTTAATCACACATAAAAGAATTCAGAGGAGATTCAAATATTTGTCATATATAAAGTTGATCATAAACCCCCAATTCATCGGATCTCAACAAACACACCGCAAAAAGAGTTACATCGAATAGATCTCCAAGAAGATCAAGGAGAACTTTGTATTGAGATTCAAAGAGAGAGAAGAAGCCATCTAGCTAATAACTATGGACCCGAAGGTCTGTGGTAAACTACTCACAACTCATCGGAAGGGCCTTGGAGATGATGTAGAGGCCCTCCGTGATCGATTCCCCCTCCCGTGGAGCGCCGACGAAGGCTCCAAGATGGGATCTCGCGGATACAGAAGGTTACGGCGATGGAAATAGTTTTTCGTGGTCGCTTCTCAAGTTTTCGGGGTACATGGGTATATATAGGAGGAAGAAGTAGGTCGGTGGACGCTCAAGGGGCCCACAAGGGTGGGGGGCGCACCGGGCACCCTCATGGCCGCCTTGCTTGTTTCTTGACTTCCACTACAAGTCCTCTGGATCATGTTTGTTCCAAAAAGATGGCTCCCCAAGGTTTCATTCCGTTTGGACTCCGTTTGATATTCCTTTTCTTTGAAACACCGAAATAGGCAAAAAAACAGCAATTCAGGCTGGGCCTCCGGTTAGTAGGTTAGTCCCAAAAATGATATAAAAGTGTAAAGTAAAGTCCATAAACATCCAAAACGGGTAATATAATAGCATGGAACAATAAAAAATTATAGATACGTTGGAGACGTATCATTCGCACGTCAAGGGGCACTCCTGAGCATCGCGTCTCAGGAGCATAACTGGCCACGTAGCCCCTCACCCCTTGGGCTCGTCCTAGCGATTCAGACGACCCAACGGCAGCTGAGGTATGCGCGGGGCCGGGCTCTGCCGATGCAGAACAATAAAGCAAACGGAAAAAGTTGGGGAACCACAATTTAATTATTACAAAGCATATTGTTCCTAGCAACTAGTTTTAAACGCCTCCACAAGGCATGCTACATGATACAGGACGAGCAGGAAGGAGCAGTGTCATGATGACCCACAAGTATATGGGATCTATCATAGTCCTTTTGATAAGTAAGAGTGTCGAACCCAACGAGGAGCAGAAGGAAATGACAAGCGGTTTTCAGAAAGGTATTCTCTGCAAGCACTGAAATTGTAGGTAACAGATAGTTTTCTGATAAGATAATTTGTAACGGGTAACAAGCAATGAAAGTAAATAAAGTGCAGCAAGGTGGCCCAATCCTTTTTGTAGCAAAGGACAAGCCTGGACAAGTTCTTATAATGAGAAAAGCGCTCCCGAGGACACATGGGAATTATCATCAAGCTAGTTTTCATCACGCTCATATGATTCGCGTTTGTTACTTGACCGGTGCTTGGGTACTGCCCTTTCTTGGACAAGCATCCCACTTATGATTAACCCCTATTGCAAGCATCCGCAACTACAAAAGAAGTATTAAGGTAAACCTAACCATAGCATGAAACATATGGATCCAAATAAGCCCCTTACGAAGCAACTTATAAGCTAGGGTTTAAGCCTCTGTCACTCTAGCAACCCAACATCGACTTATTACTTCCCAATGCATTCCTCTAGGCCCAAACAATGATGAAGTGTCATGTAGTCGACGTTCGCATAACACCACTAGAGGAGAGACAACATACATCTTATCAAAATATCGAACGAATACCAGATTCACATGACTACTAATAGCAAGACTTCACCCATGTACTCAGGAACAAACGTAACTACTTACAAAGCATATTCATGTTCATAATCAGAGGGGTATAAATATGCATTAAGGATTTGAACATATGATCTTCCACCAAATAAACCAACTAGCATCAACTACAAGGAGTAATCATCACTACTAGCAACCCACAGGTACCAATCTGAGGTTTTGGTACAAAGATTGGATACAAGAGATGAACTAGGGTTTGAGAGGAGATGGTGCTAGTGAAGATGTTGATGGAGATTGACCCCCTCCCGATGAGAGGATCGATGGTGATGATGATGGTGATGATTTCCCCCTCCCGGAGGGAAGTTTCCCCGGCAGAACAGCTCCGCCGGAGCTCTAGATTGGTTCTGCCAAGGTTCCGCCTCGTGGTGGCGGAGTTTCATCCCGTAAGCTTGCTTATGATTTTTTTCCAGGGTAAAAGACTTCATATAGCAGAAGATGGGCACCGGAGGGCTGCCAGGTGGCCCACGAGGCAGGGGGCGCGCCCAGGGGGGTAGGGCGCGCCCCCACCCTCGTGGCCAGGGTGTGGGCCCCCTCTAGTACTTCTTCCACTGAATATTTATCATTAATTCCAAAAATGACTTTTGTAGAGTTTTAGGACTTTTGGAGCTGTGCAGAATAGTTCTCCAATATTTGCTCCTTTTCCAGCCCAGAATCCCTGCTGTCGGCATTCTCCCTCTTCATGTTAAACCTTGTAAAATAAAAGAGAATAGCCATAAGTATTGTGACATAACATGTAATAACAACCCATAATGCAATAAATATCGATATAAAAGCATGATGCAAAATGGACGTATCAACTCCCCCAAGCTTAGACCTCGCTTGTCCTCAAGCGGAAGCCGATATCGAAAAATATGTCCACATGTTTAGAGATAGAGGTGTCGATAAAAATAGAAAACGAACATGAGGGCATCATGATCATTCTTATAACAACAAGATACATATATTTTGTCATATGATTTCTTATGCCCAAGTAACAATCTATTCACAATGTCAAGTATGACTCAGAAACTTCATTGAGAACTAACAAACTATAATCTCAGTCATTGAAGCAATTGCAATTTATCATGACATCGAAAAGAGTCAATAATAGAGCTTTTCAGCAAGTCCACATACTCAACTATCACTTAGTCTTCCACAATTGCTAACACTCATGCAATACTTATGGTTCTGGAGTTTTAATCGGACATAGAGAAAGATAGGGGCTTATTCTATTGCCTCCCAACCTTTTACCTCAAGGGTAATGTCAACAATAATAGTTCATGCTAACTTACATCCAATTGGATATATATATATGTCAGGATCTTTCCAACACGAGGTGCTTGCCAAAGGATAAAATGTAAAAGGGAAAGGTTAAGATCACCTTGACTCTTTCATAATGTATAAGACATAAAGTAAAAGATAGGCCCTTCGCAGAGGGAAGTGTCAGTGTCAAAACCGGCGGATCTCGGGTAGGGGGTCCCGATCTATGTGTCTAAGGCTAATGGTAACAGGAGGCAAGGGACACGATGTATTACCCAGGTTCGGGCCCTCTTGATGGAGGTAAAACCCTACTTCCCACTTGGTTGATATTGATGATATGAGTATTACAAGAGTTGATCTACCACGAGATCGTAGAGGCTAAACCCTAGAAGCTAGCCTATGATGATTATGATTCTGGCTCTAAGGACTAAACCCTCCGGTTTATATAGACACCAGAGAGGGCTAGGGTTTACACAGAGCCGGTTACAAAGAAGGAAATCTATTATCCGGATCGCCAAGCTTGTCTTCGACACAAAGGAGAGTCCCATCCGGACACGGGACGAAATCTGGAGTCTTGTATCTTCACGGTCCAATAGTCCGGCCAAAGTATATAGTCCGGCTATCCGGATACCCCTAATCTAGGACTCCCTCGGGAAGCAGAGGTTGTTGTGTGCTTTTTGGGTGGATGCACAAAATCTTAATGCAAAAGAACGTCACCTTATATTGCCACTTGTGATATGAACCTTTATTATGCAGTCTGTCGCTTTTATTACTTCCATATCACAAGACCGTATAAAGCTTATTTTCTCCACACTAATAAGTCATACATATTTAGAAAGCAATTTTTATTACATGCAACATGACAACTTACTTGAAGGATCTTACTCAATCCATGGGTAGGTATGGTGAACTCTCATGGCAAAACTGGGTTTAAGGATATTTGGAAGAACAAGTAGTATCTCTACTTGGTGCAAGGAATTTGGCTAGCATGAGACGGGAAAGGCAAGCTCAACATGTTGGAAGATCCATGACAATATAATTTAACTAAGATGTGAGAAAACATAACCCATTACGTTGTCTTCCTTGTCCAACATCAACTGTTTAGCATGTCATACTTTAATGAGTGCTCACAATCATAAAAGATGTCCAAGATAGTATATTTATATATGAGAACCTCTCTTTCTTTATTACTTCCTATTAATTGCAACGATGACCAAAACTATGTTTGCCAACTCCCAACAACTTTTAAGCCTCATACTCTCTATATATGAAATCATTACTATCCATAAGATCAATATGATCTCTTTTATTTCTTTTTACTCTTTTATTTCCTTAAGATCATAGCAAGATAGCAAAGCCCTTGACTCAACACTAATCTTTATTATATATAGCTCACGAACTCGATTACATAGAGGGATCACAAAGCAAAACTCAAAGCTAATTCATACGGAAACTTTATTCTACTAGATCAAGATATTACCAAAAGGATCGAACTAAGTAAAACGGTAAAGATAGGAGTGTGATGGTGATACCATACCGGGGCACCTCCCCCAAGCTTGGCAGTTGTCAAGGGGAGTGCCCATACCCAAGTAATTATGTCTCCTTCTTCAAAGTTGGTGTTGTGATCTTCTTGGCGATGATGCCCCTCAAGATACGATTCTCCTCCTCGAGCTTATTGACTTGTTGCTTGAGGTCCATATTTTCCTTAAGGAGCTTGCCCGTGGCGGCTAAAGCTCCTTTCACCCAAGGATGTTGCATAGCTGCTGGAGAACAAGTGACACACTTTTTCATATTTTCATAAGAAAGAAATTTAACATTGGAAGGGATGACCGAGTGTGGAATGGCTGAGCTCTGTAGTTCCCAGATCATGAATCCAGCTTGGAAACGAGAGGTAACTTCTTCATCTTCCTCCATGGCATCTATCCTTTTCAAGTCGGCCTCCATCTCATCCTCCGTTGATGGCCCAAAGTGATAAGCATCACTGTTTGCTCCTGGACCTGGCGTCGGGTGAGACACCCGACTCTCCCCGACTGACTCTTGAGAAGACATCTTGCTCTAAATCTGCAACAAAAATAGCTGGAAACAAAAACAGAGGATTTTTGCGTGATACGGTGGTCAAAACCTTCGGGAGGTTACATAATGAGTTTTTACCGACCAAAAGAAGTATCGTGCAAGAAAACGGAGTCCGGAGAGCACACAAGGTGCCCACGAGGCAGGGTGCGCGCCCAGTAGGGTAGGGCGCGCCCTCCACCCTCGTGGACGCCTCGTGTCCTTCCGGACTACTTCTTATTTTCCTAATTTATTAAATATTCCAAAATGGAGAAACATTTCTATTAGAACTGTTTTGGAGTCAGTTTACTTACCGTACCACATACCTATTCCTTTTCGGGGTCTGAAACATTCTGGAAAGTGTCTCTTATGTATTCCTCCGGGGTTACGGTTTCAATAATATTAGTTTCAACATTTACAGGATTACCTGAGATATAATGTTTGATTCTTTGACCGTTGACCACCTTCGGATTTGTGCCTTCGAAGTTGTTGATTTTTATGGCACCGGAATGATAGACCTCCTCGATAACGTAAGGGCCTCCCATTTAGAGAGAAGTTTACCTGCAAAAAATGTTAAACGAGAGTTGAAAAGCAACACATAATCACCTACGTTAAACTCACGCTTTTGTATCCTTTTGTCATGCCATCTTTTAACTTTTTCTTTAAACATTTTGTTATTCTCGTAGGCCTGGGTTCTCCATTCATCAAGTGAGCTAATGTTAAATAACATCTTCTCACCGGCAAGTTTGAAATCATAATTGAGCTCTTTAATGGCCCAATATGCCTTATGTTCTAGTTCGAGAGGTAAGTGACATGCTTTTCCATAGACCATTTTATATGGAGACATACCCATAGGATTCTTATATGCAGTTTTGTAAGCCCATAATGCATCAAGTTTCTTGGACCAATTCTTTCTAGATCTATTAACAGTCTTTTGCAAAATTAATTTGAGATCTCTATTACTCAACTCTACTTGACCACTAGACTGTGGGTGATATGGAAATGCAATTCTATGATTAACATCATACTTAGCAAGCATTTTACGAAAAGCACCATGAATAGAATGTGAACCACCATCAGTCATGAGATATCTAGGGACTCCAAACCTCAGAAAAATAACTTCTTTAAGCATATTAATAGAGGTGTTATGATCAGCACTACTAGTTGGAATAGCTTCTACCCACTTAGTAACATAATCAACAGCAACTAAAATATGTGTATATCCATTAGAGGTAGGGAAAGGTCCCATATAATCAAAGCCCCAAACATCAAATGGTTCAATAACAAGAGAATAATTCATAGGCATTTCTTGACGTCTACTATATTACCAATTCTTTGACATTCATCACAAGACAAGACAAACTTACGGGCATCTTTGAAGAGAGTAGGCCAATAAAAACTGGATTGCAATACCTTATGTGCAGTTCTATCTCCAGCGTGGTGTCCTCCATATGCCTCGGAGTGACACTTGCGTAGGATCTATTCCTGTTCATGCTCAGGTACACAACGTCTAATAACACCATCTACTCCTTCTTTATAAAGGTGTGAGTCATCCCAGAAGTAATGTCTTCAATCATAAAAGAACCTTTTCTTTTGCTGGTATGTGAAACTAGCTGGTATAAATTTAGCAACAATTAATTAGCATAATCTGCATACCATGGAGCAGTACGAGAAGCATTTATGACAGCTAATTGTTCATTAGGAAAGCTATCATCAATAGGTAGTGGGTCATCAAGAACATTCTCTAACCTAGACAAGTTGTTTGCAACGGGGTTCTCAGCTCCCTGTCTATCAATGATATGCAAATCAAATTCTTGGAGCAAGAGAACCCATCTAATAAGTCTAGGTTTAGCATCTTTCTTTTCCATAAGATATTTAATAGCAGCATGATCAGTATGAATAGTTACTTTAGAATTAGCAATATAAGGTCTGAAATTATCACAAGCAAATACAACTGCTAAGAATTCTTTTTCAGTAGTAGCATAATTTCTCTGTGCAGTGTCTAGAGTTTTACTAGCATATTGAATAACATTTAACTTCTTATCGACTCTTTGTCCTAGAACAACACCTACAGCATAATCGCTAGCATCATCACACATAATTTCAAAGGGTAAATTCCAATCAAGTGGCTGAACAATAGGTGTAGAAATCAAAGCTTTCTTAAGTATTTCAAATGCTTCTACACAATCATCATCGAAGACAAAAGGACTATCTTTTTGCAATAAATTAGTCAAAGGCCTAGAGATTTTAGAAAAGTCCTTAATGAACCTCCTATAAAAACCAGCATGACCAAGGAAACTTCTTATACCTTTAATGTCCTTGGGACACGACATCTTTTCAATAGCATCAACTTTAGCTTTATCAACTTCAGTACCTTTCTCAAAAAATTTATGCCCCAAGACAATGCCCTCATTAACCATAAAGTGGCACTTTTCCCAATTCAAAACAAGACTAGTATCTTCGCACCTCTACAAAACTTGTTCAAGGTTGCTCAAGCAATCATCAAAGGAGGATCCATAAACGGAGAAATCATCCATGAATACCTCACAAATCTTTTCACAAAAGTCAGAGAATATAGCCATCATGCATCTTTGGAAGGTAGCAGGTGCATTACATAAACCAAAAAGGCATACGTCTATAAGAAAAGGTACCGAAAGGGCAAGTAAAAGTAGTCTTTGCTTGATCGTCCACTGACACAGGTATTTGAGAGAAACCAAAATAACCATCTAGAAAGCAGAAATGTGTATGTTTGGATAGTCTATCTAGCATTTGATCAATAAAAGGTAAAGGGTAATGATCTTTTTAGTAGCCTTATTTAATTTACGAAAATCAATTACCATCCTATAACCTGTAATAATTCTTTGCGGGATCAATTCATCTTTATCATTAGGAACTACGGTAATACCTCCCTTCTTAGGGACACAATGGACAGGACTTACCCACTGACTATCAGCAACGGGATAAATTATACCTGCCTCAAGGAGCTTTAGTATTTCTTTTCTCACCACTTCTTTCATCTTAGAATTTAACCATCATTGATGATCAATAACTGTTTTGGCACCTTCTTCCAATTTTATTTTGTGTTGGCATAGAGTGGGACTGATGCCCTTAAGATCATCAAGAGTATATCCAATAGCAGCACGGTGCTTCCTTAGAGTTTTCAATAATCTTTCCTCTTCTTGCTCTGAAAGGTTAGCACTAATAATAACAGGATATATCTTCTTTTCATCAAGATAAGCATATTTAAGAGTATCAGGTAATGGTTTAAGCTCAAACACGGGATCACCCTTGGGTGGAGGAGGATCCCCTAGGATTTCAATAGGCAAGTTGTGTTTCAAAATAGGACCCTGTTTAAAGAATACTTCATCTATTTCCCTTCTTTCATTCATAAACATATCATTTTCATGGTCTAGCAAATATTGTTCTAAAGGATCAGTAGGAGGCATGGTAATAGAAGCAAGACCAATAATTTCATCCTTACTAGGCAATTCTTTATCATGGGGTTGTCCACGAAATTTAGCAAAATTAAACTCATGAGACATGTCCCCTAAACCAATAGTAACAACATCCTTTTCGCAATCTATCTTAGCATTAACAGTATTCAAGAAGGGTCTAGCAAATATGATGGGACAAAAGCTATCTTGTGGGGAACCAAGAACAAGAAAATCAGTAGGATATTTAACTTTCCCACACAAGACTTCAACATCTCTAACAATCCCAATTGGTGAAATAGTATATCTATTGGCAAGCTTAATTGTAACACCAATTTCTTCTACCTCAGCAGGTGCAATATCATGCATAATTTCTTCATATAAGGGAAATGGTATTGCACTAGCACTAGCACCCATATCACATAAGCCATGATAACAATGATCTCCTATTTTAACAGAACTAACAAGCATGCCTACAACAGGTCTATGTTTCTTAGCATCGGGTCTAGCAATTCTAGCGGCTTCATCACAGAAATAAATAACATGCCCATCAATATTATCGGCCAAGAGACCTTTAACCATAGCAATACTAGGTTCAACTTTAATTTGCTCAGGAGGTGTATATGTTCTAGTATTACTCTTACGAATCACAGTTGAAGATTTAGCATGATCCTTTATCCTAACAGGGAAAGGTGGTTTATCAACATAAGTAGTAGGAACAATAGGATCATCGTAAGTGATAACCTTTTCTTCAACTGTAACAGGTGCAAATACTTTTACTTCAGTGGGAGGATTATATTTAAACCACTTCTCCTTAGGGAGATCAACGTGAGTAGCAAATGATTCATAGAAAGAAGCTACTATCTCAGAGTCAAGTCCATATTTAGTGCTAAATCCAGGAAAAGAATCGGTATCCATAAAAGATTTAACACAATCAAACTTAGGTGTCATACCTGACTCCTTACCATCGTCGGAATCCCAATCTTCAGAGTTGCGTTTAATTCTTTCCAATAAATCCCATTTGAATTAAATAGTCTTCATCATAAAAGAACCAGCACAAGAAGTATCCAGCATGGAGCGATTGTTGAGAGAAAGACAAGCATACATTTTTTGAATAATCATTTATCTTGAGAGCTCATGATTGGGGCATGAATATAACATTGACTTAAGCCTCCCCCAAGCTTGAGCGATACATTCTCCTTCGCGAGGCCAAAAATTATATATAATTACGATCACGATGAACAAGATGCATAGGATAAAACTTCTAGTGAAATTCCAATTTCAATCGTTTATTGTCCCAGGATCCCATATCATTACATAGCCTATACCATGTCAATGTGTCTCCCTTCAAAGATAAAGGGAAGACCTTCTTCTTAACAACATCATCGGGCATACCTGCAAGCTTAAATAATCCACAAACTTCATCCACATAGATAAGGTGTAAATCAGGATGCAATGTTCCATCTCCTGCAAAGGGATTAGCTAGCAGTTTCTCCACCATACCCAAAGGAATTTCAAAGTAAACATTTTTAGTAGGTTCAGTAGGTTGAGGAGCAACTCTTTGCTCTACTGGTCGGGGTGAAGATACGCCGAACAAGCCCCTCTAAGGATTAGTTTCCATATAACAAGTGACAGTAAATTTCAGCACACTGTATAAATGTTTCCTTACCAAGTTCCACTCACCAAAGGCGTCACTCCCCAGCAACGGTGCCAGAAAAGAGTCTTGATGACCCACAAGTATAGGGGATCTATCATAGTCCTTTTGATAAGTAAGAGTGTCGAACCCAATGAGGAGTAGAAGGAAATGACAAGCGGTTTTCAGTAAGGTATTCTTTGCAAGCACTGAAATTGTAGGTAACAGATAGTTTTGTGATAAGATAATTTGTAACGGGTAACAAGCAATGAAACTAAATAAAGTGCAGCAAGGTGGCCCAATACTTTTTATAGCAAAGGACAAGCCTGGACAAGTTCTTATAATGAGTAAAGCGCTCCCGAGGACACATGGGAATTATCGTCAAGCTAGTTTTAATCACGCTCATATGATTCGCATTCGTTAGTTTGATAATTTGATATGTGGGTGGACCGGTGCTTGGGACTGCCCTTTCTTGGACAAGCATCCCACTTATGATTAACCCCTATTGCAAGCATCCGCAACTACAAAAGAAGTATTAAGATAAACCTAACCATAGCATGAAACATATGGATCCAAATCAGCCCCTTACGAAGCAACTTATAAACTAGGGTTTAAGCTTCTGTCACTCTAGCAACCCATCATCTACTTATTACTTACCAATGACTTTCTCTAGGCCCAAACAATGGTGAAGTGTCATGTAGTTGACGTTCACATAACACCACTAGAGGAGAGACAACATACATCTTATCAAAATATCAAACGAATACAAAATTCACATGACTACTAATAGCAAGACTTCACCCATGTCCTCGGGAACAAACGTAACTACTCACAAAGCATATTCATGTTCATAATCAGAGGGGTATTAATATGCATTAAGGATCTGAACATATGATCTTCCACCAAATAAACCAACTAGCATCAACTACAAGGAGTAATCAACACTACTAGCAACTGTCGGTGTCAAAACCGACGGATCTCGGGTAGGGGGTCCCGATCTGTGCGTCTAAGGCTAATGGTAACAAGAGGCAAGGGACACGATGTTTTACCCAGGTTCGGGCCCTCTTGATGGAGGTAAAACCCTACTTCCTGCTTGATTGATATTGATGATATGAGTATTACAAGAGTTGATCTACCATGAGATCGTAGAGGCTAAACCCTAGAAGCTAGCCTATGATGATTATGATTGTCCCTATACGGATCAGACCCTCCAGTTTATATAGACATCGGAGGGGTCTAGGGTTTACATAGAGTCAGTTACAAAGAAGGAAATCTATTATCCGGATCGCCAAGCTTGTCTTCCAGGCAAAGGAGAGTCCCATCCGGACATGGGACGAAGTCTTGAGTCTTGTATGTTCACGGTCCAACAGTCCAGCCAAAGTATATAGTCCGGCAGTCCGGATACCCCCTAATCTAGGACTCCCTCAGTAGCCCCTGAACCAGGCTTCAATGACTATGAGTCCGGCGCGCAGTTTGTCTTCGGCATTGCAAGGCGGGTTCCATCTCTGAATACTCCAAAGTACCTGTTGCAATGAACAGTGTCCGGCTTCCCATCAATGTTGTACTCCTCGGCTTCTGTGCTTCAATAATGACCATCTCCACGTGTCGAGCAAATACGAGGAGCCGAGGTATTTTTGCATTTACCACCCCGGCCCTGCAAGCAGACCGTCTATTTGAAGGGACAGGGATCCTCAGATCCAAACCTCACCTTCTTCCTTTGAGCAAGCATCCAGCAGAGCGCTCCGGAAAAAACCATTCCAACATGGCCGGTCGCCGCAGCTCTTCTTCTTGTTCCCTTCGCTCCAAGCCAGGCGACTGGGAAGAGTGTTCAGTTCCTCAAAGCCGTCTGATAGAGTTACAGACCCAAGGGTTTCTTCCACCGGCGTTCATGGTTCCCGTCCGAGATGGACTAGCAACCTATAATGGCGGGGAGCAAGCGGAGAGATCTCCTAATCCCTCTCCAGGGGAGCGAATATGCCTCATCCCGAATCTGTTAAGAGGCGTCGGGTTTCCAATCCACCCATTCCTTCGCGGGCTCCTGGAGTTCTATGGCCTCCAGCTGCACAACTTCACCCCCACCTCCGTGCTGCACATAGCAGGATACGTTGCCCTTTGCAAACTATTTCTGGGCTGCGAGGCTTACTTCGGGTTATGGAAGAAGTTGTTATGCCTTGTCCCTCGCAACCAGGGGGAATCCATATGTCAAGTGGGCGGAGCCGAAGTATGGAGCGTCGCCGAGACCGGATACCTGTCCGGTACCCCCAAGAAGGCACCTAAAAACTGGCCCTCGGAGTGGTTTTATGTAGATGACGTTCCCCTTCCGGATCCAGTCTGGACGGGTCTCCCTGAGTTCAGTAGTGCTCCGCCGAAGGCACGCCGAAGTTGGCACCCTCCAGGCCCCCAAGAGGAGGATACCAGAGAAGTACACTTCCTGATGAGCAGGATAAAGATGCTGTCCAAATTAGGGCTGACAGTAGTTGAAGTTAAAGCAATATGCATAATGCGGGGAGTGCAACCGCTTCAATACTGGGGGAAGCCCATGTGGCATTACAACGGGGAGGATGATGCCACCCGCTATGGCCGTAAAGGTCCGGACTCCGCCACTACTCTGGCGAGGATATTGTCCGATTTGCATAAAGGAGAAGAAGAAGAATTCCTTCATATTAAACCACGGGATGGGTTTTCTATGTACAACCCCCCAAGCTGGGTAAGTCGTCACTTTTTTCCCCGCTCCATATCCTGCTGTCCTTTGTCACAATTATTTATCTCGATATTTCTGATCAGGAACTGAGGAGGAACATAGAAGGATTCAACAGCCCCTCCCCGCAGCCAGAGGACCCTAGAAGGGCCTTCGATCCAGGACTCGAAGAAGATCCAGATATTACTGTGGAGCTTGTCAACGGGACATTTTATCAGGCCAGCTGCGATGGCGCCTCGGTGGCTATTGTCGCCGACTATCCCGGAGTGCTACCTGCATCACGTGTAAGCAAAGCCGAAACCTTATCCTCTGAAGAGGACTCCTTCCTGATACCATGCCTTATGCCTAAAATATCGTATCCTTGTAGAGACGACCATCGGAATGCGGCGCCGGGCCCCTGGGGGCTCGTCGACAAAGGGCGTCTGGATCAGGCAGGCTTAAGAGGAAGGCGGTTAGGGCCGAAACGCCATTACAGAGGTATGGTAAAAACCTGCTCTGTGATCATTGGGTTAGAAATGTAACGGCGTCCTTTGTGTCCTGGCAGAAAGAGGAGTTGCCGGACTATATCCGGAGATCCTGCCGATCACGCCTCTACCAGCCGGATCCCGGAACCGGCTTCGAGAGAGGAGGCCATTGCGGGGCCGATGCCGAATTGTCCTCCAACAGAGGTTGCACATATGCTCTCCACCACGAATTCCGAAGTAGAGAGTGCCATGAATCACCAGCGCTGACGGGCCATACTTCACAATAACATCTTTTCCGAAGAGGCATTTAATGCTTTCAATTCAGGAGACGCATACATCCGAGCTGCTCAAGGCGGGCTCGCCCGGGCGACGGACCAGTATGCCAAAGATATACGGGTAAGAAAATTTGATAAGCATATATAGCAGTAGCCCCTGAGACTTGAAACGGTTGGAACAACTGTTTTAAGGATCAATTTATGCACAGGTTCTTGTAGATAAGAATACCCAATTGTCTCAAGAGCTGGAGGAGTGCAAAGACTCAGTTGAGGGCTGCGGTTGCCAAACTAGAGGAATCCCAAAAGGCCTCCCTTGGTAACATTCGTCTTTAATAACAAAATGTTATGGAAATGTACCAGTTAGTAATTGGCTTGTTTGATAGGTCTAACAGGAAATTCTGCAAACAATCCTGGGGAGAATCCGGAGATCATAAGAGATAGCGAGTCGCATCTCCAAAGGCAGCTAAAAGCTGGCGAGCGTGTTCTTACACAAGTTAGGCGGGAGAAGAACGATCTTCAAGATGCAAATGTCTGGCTGGGCGTCGAATTACGAGATGTTAGCACTTAGCTGGCGGACTCTATGAAGGAGAACAGAAGGCTTCATCGCGGCATTTATGGTAAGTGCCTAGACGAACTGTGGTACAACTCGGCGAGGAAGCATATTGAAAGAGTTTATATCTGTAGGTATGTTGACGGGCCGTCCTGAAGAGGAGATGCCCGCGTCCGCATGTGATTTACTGCAAGACCTCTCACAGCTGCACGAGCAAGCTCGGCAGGTGATGCAGGGTATTGCCCAGGCCTTGTGGCCATCCACCTCCCTGCCACAAGGCATGGGGGAGCTCGTGGATATGCTCCAAAGAACATGGCGGCGTTTCCGATTGTGGAAGATGTCAGCCTGCCGACAAGGTGCAAGAGAAGCCTGGGTCATGGTGAAGACGCGCTACACCAAGCTTGACCCGAACCATATGGCCGAAGTCGGACCGGCGGGGCCAGATGGGCAAGAAATTCCTGTGAGTCTGGTGTATGACCAGGTAGCGTTAGCCGCAAAGTATTCCCAACAGGATTGCAAGCTAGATAGCCTGTTGGACGGTATAGAGTAAGAATACAGTCAGTCCAAGTGACTATGTAATTTAATGGACATATGTAGTCCCTAGCCGGATTAAAAATCATTTGTCATGGCGGACCTTTTCGCTTCAGGCCCCGGATCCGACAGTCCGGGGTGTATCCGAATACCCGCTCAGTTATGCAAAACCGGGGTATGCGTGGAAACCAGGCGTAGGGGTCATAAGTGCTTGAATAGACAAGTACCCAACTAGTTATGTTATATTACATGGGTAGTAAGAAACATCTTCCAGGGAGAATAGTTCCGTTAGAGGTTCCTTTCCCTGGGTTCACATGCATCGATGTACATGTCCGGACTGCGAATCAGAAACGCAGGATACAAAACTTCTGGGGATTCACGTTGTAGTAAACGAAAGAAACATCTTTTGTTCACCGACCGAATATTCCCTTAAGAACGCTAGCTTTCGGCTTCACCCAGTCTGAGGTACACATCCGGCTGAACCGGCAGTAACAATCGCAGAGGTGCTCCCCTTATGCCCTAGCCGAATTAACGGGAACATAGGGCATAAACACAAGAGCCAGGCAACCCAGCATGGCCACATCTTAAGTCATATCGATGCATATAATGGTGAAGAAAAGGCACATATGAAAAAGGAACGCATATGTGATAGGCAAGAAGCCATGAAAGTAATTATATTTAGCTTCCGTATAGGAAGCCCCCAGGTATGGTTTACACACATAGTGCGGCTGGAGTGATCCGAGCATCCGCATAGTACTTTTTGTGAAGAAGTGAAAAAAAGGGGGAAAAGGAAAAAGGGGAGGAACATAATTGAAAAGAAGGGGGGTAAGGAGACGAACACTGAGTTCAGCGCTAGGCGTAGAATCTCCGGAGTCTGCCCGCGTTCCATGGGTTCGGCTCGAGTCTGCTGTCGGATGCATTACGCAGGCGGTACGCTCCTCCGGTGAGAACTTTATCAATAATGAAAGGACCATCCCACTTAGGTTTGAGCTTGTCCTTCTTCTTCTCTGGTAGGCGTAGAACAAGTTCGCCAATATTATAAGTTTTGGCCCGCACTTCTATGCTTTGATACCGTCGAGCCTGCTGCTGATAGAATGCGGAACGGGCTTTTGCAACATCACGCTCCTCGTCCAGGGCATCTAAGTTGTCCTGCCGATCTAACTCGGCTTCCTTCTCTTTGTACATGCGCATGCGAGGTGAGTCGTGGATTATGTCGCAGGGTAGTACTACTTCTGCGCCGTACACCATAAAAAATGGTGTGTATCCGGTGGTGCGATTCGGCGTGGTCCGCAGCCCCCAGAGTATGGAGTCGAGCTCCTCGACCCAGTGCGTGTCCGATTCTTTCAAGGACCGCACTAGTCTGGGTTTGATGCCGCTCATGATGAGACCGTTTGCGCGTTCGACCTGTCCGTTTGTTTGGGGATGGTAGACGGAGGCGTAATCGAGCTTAATGCCCATGTTGCCACACCAAGTTTTCACTTCATCTGCTGTGAAGTTTGAGCCATTGTCAGTGATGATGCTGTGGGGGACGCCGTAACGGTGCACAACCCCGGATATGAAGTCTATCACTGGTTTGGATTCGGCCGTTTTAACTGGTTTGGCTTCTATCCATTTGGTGAACTTGTCCACCATGACCAATAAGTATTTTTTCTTATGGCTTCCCCCCTTAAGGGGTCCGACCATATCCAGCCCCCAGACCGCGAAGGGCCAAGTAATGGGGATTGTTTGGAGAGCGGTAGGGGGCATGTGGCTCTGATTGGCAAAGAGCTGGCAACCGACGCAGTGTTGGACAAGGTCCTGTGCGTATGCTCGGGCTGTCGGCCAATAAAAGCCTGTACGGATGGCCTTGCTGACGAGTGCCCGAGCCGCAGTGTGGTGTCCGCCGAGTCTGGCATGGATTTCAGCCAAAAGCTGCCGCCCTTCCTCTTCGGAGATGCACCTTTGGAGTACTCCGGTCGCACTTTTATTATAGAGTTCTCCCTCATGGACTTTGTAGGCTTTGGAACGCCGCACAATGCAACGTGCTTCATTTTGGTCCTTGGGGAGCTCCTGCCTATTTAGGTAGGCCAAGAAAGGCTCGGTCCACGAGGCGATTACAACCACAATTTCATGGGCTGAAGGTGTTATTTCTGTGGCGGAGCCTCCGATTACTTCTGATGGTTCGGAATCTGGGGTTGTAATCGGATCCATGCTAGTGTTGCCGGACTCCCCTTCCCATACCACGGATGGCTTGAACAGCCTTTCCAGGAATACATTAGGTGGGACAGGGTCGCATTTAGCACCGATGCAGGCGATGATATCCGCCGCTTGATTGTTTTCTCGAGCCACGTGGTGGAATTCGAGCCCCTCGAACCGAGCTGACATTTTGAGGACGACATTATGGTAGGCCGCCATTTTCGGATCCTTGGCATCAAAGTCTCCATTTATTTGTGATATTGCGAGGTTTGAATCCCCTCGCACCTCCAGGCGTCGAATGCCCATAGAGACTGCCATCCGAAGACCATGCAATAGAGCCTCGTATTTGGCTGCGTTGTTGGAGTCTGTGTATAATAATTGGAGTACGTATTGGACCGTGTCTCCGGTGGGGGACGTCTAGACTACGCCTGCTCCCAATCCGGCCAGCATTTTAGAGCCATCGAAGTGCATGATCCAATTAGAGTATGCGTTGTACTCTTTAGGGAGTTCAGCTTCTGTCCATTTGGCGACAAAGTCAGCCAGTACTTGCGACTTAATGGCCCGTCGTGGTTTGTAAGTTATGTCGAACGGAAGGAGCTCGATGGCCCATTTAGCAATCCATCCCGTGGCGTCATGGTTGATTATTATGTTGTTCAGTGGTACTTCGGAGGCCACCATTATTGAACACTCTTGAAAGTAGTGTCGTAGCTTCCGGGATGCCATGAAGACTGCGTATGCTATCTTTTGATAGTGTGGGTATCGGGATTTGCATGGAGTGGGGATAGTGGACACATAATATACTGTCTTTTGAAGCGGGAACTTGTATCCGTCCATTTCTCGTTCGACGACGAGCACTGCACTGACAACCTGATGTGTCGCAGCTATGTATAGTAGCATAGGTTCGCTGATATTTGGTGCTGTCAAGACTGGATTACAGGCTAATAAGGTCTTTATTTCATCCAGTCCGGCTGCAGCTGCGTCCGTCCACACGAAGTGTTCGGTGCATCGAAGAAGGTGGTAAAGGGGTAGTGCCTTTTCTCCTAATCGGGAGATAAAGCGGCTTAAGGCAGCCATGCATCCATCTAGTTTCTGGATATGTTTGAGGTCTGTTGGGATAGCCAACTGCGACAGAGCTCAGATTTTTGCCGGATTTGCTTCAATTCCTCTATTGGAAACAATGAAGCCGTGCAACTTCCCGGAGGGTATGCCAAAAACACATTTTTCTAGGTTTAGCTTGATGTCATATGTTCGGAGGTTATCGAACGTAAGCCACAAGTCGTCTATTAGGGTTTCAATGTGTCTTGTTTTTATGACCACGTCGCCCACATATGCCTCCACTGTTTTGCCGATTTGCTTCTCCAGGCATATTTGAATCATGCATTGATAGGTTGCGCCGGCATTTTTAAGCCCGAAAGGCATAGTGTTGAAGCAGAAAGGGCCATATGGCGTTATGAAGGCCGTTGCGGCTTGGTCGGACTCTGCCCTCTTTATTTGATGGTATCCGGAGTATGCGTCGAGGAAACATAGTGAATCGTGTCCTGCGGTGGCATCTATGATTTGGTCGATGCAAGGGAGAGGGAAGGGATCCTTGGGCAAGCCTTGTTGAGGTCTTTGAAATCCACACATTGGCGCCAGGATTTGTCCTTCTTTGGTACCATTACTAGGTTAGCTAGCCAATCCGGATGCTTGATATCTCTGATGAATCCGGCCTCAAGTAGCTTGGCTAGCTCTTCTCCCATGGCTTGCCGTTTAGGCTCTGAGAAGCGCCTAAGAGTCTGTTTGACTGTCTTGTATCCTTTTAGTATATTGACGCTGTGTTCGGCCAGCCTGCGTGGGATGCCCGGCATGTCTGAAGGATGCTAGGCAAAGATGTCCCAATTCTGGTGTAGGAATTCTCGTAGTGCGGTGTCCATTGTGGGGCTCAGTTGTGTCCCGATGGAAGCTGTCTTCATGGGGTCTGTTGAATGGACCTGGAATTTGACTATCTCGTCTGCGGGTTTAAATGATGTCGACTTGGGTCGTTTGTCGAGTATCACGTCGTCCCTGTCCACTGTTGCGCGCAGTGTTGTTAGTTCTTCGTCCGCTAGGGCTTCGGATAATGCTTCTAGGGCTAGTGCTGCAGTTTTATTTTAGGCTCGGAGTGCGACGTCCGGATTGCTGGCTAGAGTGATGATTCCGTTGGGTCCGGGCATTTTAAGCTTCATGTACCCGTAATGGGGTATAGCTTGAAAGCTTGTGAATGCGTCTCGCCCTAAAAGGGTGTGGTATCCGCTGCTGAAAGGAGCCACTTGGAAGGTGATTTCTTCGGACCTGTAATTCTCCGGGGTGCCGAATACCACATCGAGTGTGATTTTTCCCGCACACCGTGCCTCCCCACTAGGGATGATTCCCCTGAAGGTTGTGCCGCTCTGCTCAATGCGGCTTTATAGATTTCCATCTTGCTGAGTGTTTCTTCATAGATCTTGTTTAATCCACTTCTGCCATCCATGAGTACTTTAGTGAGCCAAAAGCCGTCCACGATTGGGCTAAGGACCAAAGCGGCAGGTGCCCGGTTTGTCTGGAATTGGGGTTCGTCACTGGCACTGAAAGTTATAGCCGTGTCGTTCCACGGATTTATTTTTGCCACGTGGCAGATTTTAGCGAGATTACGATGAGCTCGCTTGCGCCTCTTATTCAAGGCAAAAGTCTCGAAGACTGTCAATACCGCATTGTGGTATTCGGCGGGATGTTGCTCTGCTTTATTTAAAAGAAGATCCTCGCCGCTTTTTGCTACCTGCCGAAGTATCCAACATGCTCTAAGGCTATGCGTTGGCTTAGTATCCGGCGTGCTATGAATTTTGCATGGCCCATTGAGCCATTCTTCCAATACGGTTCCACATCCTGGAGTGGGCTTTGGCTTTTTGGGAATTGGATCGGGTAACGTAGGAGAGTTTGCCCTTTTAGCTCGGAGGGAGGGTTTAGTGAGAGCCGGATTATCCCAAAAGTATGTTTGGGTTTTCCAGGTACTTTCCATGGCACAGTACTTCTGTACTATGGCTGCTAAGTTGGCAAAGTGTACTATGTCACGGTGACTTATAGCATTAAGGATCCCTTTGCTCGTGCAATTTTTGCAAAAAAGTGAGATTGCGTCCTCCTCGCGACAGTCCTTCACCTTGTTTATCACAAGGAGGAATCTGGCCCAGTAGCGATGTACTGTCTCATGTGGCTCTTGTCTGATATGGGAGAGACGGCTTAAGTCTGGGTGGGTGGGCGTAGTTAAATCTGAATTATGTTCCGATCTTGTGCCCAGGGGCAGAGGAGCTTCCGGGCTCGACGGCTCGGGCTCCAGGATGTTGCCCGATTTCTCCGGCCTGTTGCCTGATTCTAAGTTCGAGGTCT
Organism: Triticum timopheevii; assembly: GCA_963921465.1. Classification (NCBI taxonomy): domain Eukaryota; kingdom Viridiplantae; phylum Streptophyta; class Magnoliopsida; order Poales; family Poaceae; genus Triticum; species Triticum timopheevii. The sequence goes on along the minus strand of OY997262.1, from coordinate 243,509,227 downwards.
GGGTCGTGTCCTCCCGCAAACGGGTATCTGGCTTAGAGAGCTCGGTGATCCGGACATAGTTAGTCCTCAGAATAGAGGGATAATCCACATGAGGCTCTTCCACTACCGCTATCTCGTCGGTGGCTGGTGGGGATTTAATATCCCTTTGGTCGGGTTTAAGCCCAATCCGATCATACTCCGTAGCAACTCCCAAAGCAGCGATGTGATCCAAGAGCTCATTAAGGGAGGAGAGCTCCATTGGATCCATCTATTCGGCGAGTTCCAAATTGACGTGGAGGCTATTCGTGATGACCCGAGAGGTCATCGTCGGCGTGGCAGCCGATTGGGCGACCATGACGAAGCCGCCTAGTCAGAGAGTTTGGCCTACAGCCAGCGCTCCCTAGAGGTGATGTTGTCCTTGACAACAAGATGGGCCATCGAGCCTTGCAACGACGGCACAGAGGAACTCTCAATGAAAGCACCAATGTCAGTGTCAAAACCGGCGGATCTCGGGTAGGGGGTCCCGATCTATGCATCTAAGGCTAATGGTAACAGGAGGCAAGGGACACGATGTTTTACCTAGGTTCGGGCCCTCTTGATGGAGGTAAAACCCTACTTCCTGCTTGATTGATATTGATGACATGAGTATTACAAGAGTTGATCTACCACGAGATCATAGAGGCTAAACCCTAGAAGCTAGCCTATGATGATTATGATTGTCCCTATACGGATCAGACCCTCCGGCTTATATTGACACCGGAGGGGGCTAGGGTTTACATAGAGTCGGTTACAAAGAAGGAGATCTATTATCCGGATTGCCAAGCTTGTCTTTGACGCAAAGGAGAGTCCCATCCGGACACGAGACGAAGTCTTGAGTCTTGTATGTTCACGGTCCAACAGTCCGGCCAAAGTATATAGTCTGGCAGTCCGGATACCCCCTAATCCAGGACTCCCTCAGCAACCCACAGGTACCAATCTGAGGTTTTGGTACAAAGATTGGATACAAGAGGTGAACTAGGGTTTAAGAGGAGATGGTGCTTGTGAAGATGTCGATGGAGATTGACCCCCTCCCGATGAGAGGATTGATGGTGATGACGATGGTGATGATTTCCCCCTCCCGGAGTGAAGTTTCCCTGGCAGAACAGCTCCGCCAGAGACCTAGATTGGTTCCGCCTCGTGGCGGCGGAGTTCCGTCCCGTAAGCTTGCTTATGATTTAAATATCGATACAAAAGCATGATGCAAAATGGATGTATCACGTCACCAAGCCACCCCTTCAGCCCTGGGTACCACCATCACCCGCCAGCGGAGCCTCGTCGCCAGCCACGTTACCCGTCCCCTCGGCCCCGGCAGAAGGACCGACGACAAGGAACTTGCTCAGCAGGGCGTCCATGGAGCTATTCACAGCGGCGGCAGCAGCGTTGCGGGAGTTGGAGTCCACGGGCTCGAGGAAGGTGGTGAAGTCAAAGCCGGCGTCCCGGAGATAGATATGGATGAAGACGCACGTAAGGGCCGAGGAAGAAAGTAGGCGAGCCTCACCTTCCATCAACAATCCAAACACGTCGACGGCGTCCGCGATGACGGCCACGACCTCTGGGAGCTGGGCGGCATGGCTCTCCCTTGGGGCCACTGTCGGTGTCAAAACTGGTGGATCTCGTGTAGGGGGTCCCGAACTGTGCGTCTAAGGCTAATGGTAACAGGAGTCGGGGGACACGATGTTTACCCAGGTTAGGGCCCTCTCTATGGAGGTAATACCCTAGTTCCTGCTTGATTGATCTTGATGATATGAGTATTACAAGAGTTGATCTACCACGAGATCGTAGAGGCTAAACCCTAGAAGCTAGCCTATGATTATGATTGTTCTTGTCCTACGGACTAAACCCTCCGGTTTATATAGACACCATAGGGGGCTAGGGTTACACAGAGTCGGTTACAGAGAAGGAAATCTATAGATCAGAATTGCCAAGCTTGCTTTCCACGCAAAGGAGAGTCCCACCCGGACACGGGACAATGTCTTCAATCTTGTATCTTCATAGTCCAACAGTCTGGAACAAGTACATAGTCCGGCTGTCCAAGGATCCCCTAATCCAGGACTCCCTCAGTAGCCCCTGAACCAGGCTTCAATGACGATGAGTCCGGCACGCAGATTGTCTTCGGCATTGCAAGGCGGATTATTCTCCAAATCGTTGAGTACCTGTTGTAACAAGCAGTGTCCGACTTCCCATTAATGTTGCACTCCTCGGCTTCTGTACCTTAATATTTGCAGTCTCCACGTGTCGAGCAAATGCGAGAAGTCGGGGCATTTTTACATTTGCCACCCTAACAATGTAAGTAGAGCGTCTATTAAAGAGATGGTGATCCTCAGATCCAAATCACACCATCATCCCCCAAGCGAGGATTCATCAGAGCGCGCCCGTAGAAGCAATCCCATCATGGCCGGCCACCGCAGCTCCTCCTCTCGCTCCTGTAGCGCTAAGCCAGGGGATTGGGTGATGTGCACCGTATCCCACAGCCAGTTGGTGGAGTTGCAGACCCAGGGGTTTCTCCTGCCTGCATATCTTGTCCCGTCAGAGCTGGATTAGCCACTTATGATGGCAGGGAGCAAGTAGAGAGTTTCGCCAACCCATCCAGAGGGGAGCGAGTATTCCTTGTCCCTCACTTGCTGAGGGGCCTCGGATTTCCAATCCATCTGTTCCTCCGCGGGCTCCTAGAGTATTACGGCCTCCAGCTGCATACTCCTGCCTCCATAGTGCTGTCAGGACCCTCACTCAATGGCACACCGATCTAGAATGTAACACCTCATATCACTTTGCGGCCTCACGCACGGTATTCCCACGGGTGTCACCTTACCAGGCCCGGGACCGTTTGCGCCTTTTGGCTCACGTATATGATAGTGTCGCTAGCATCCATATGACAAGGAGCCCGGGCTGACATGGCTAGTCGTGAACCCAAAGTGGCACTAACTTACAGGGACAGGCATACATGACCCAGCAACAAACGTGTCGGTCACCAGCGAGTGAATCCGGGCTGTAGCAACTGGGCTAGCAGGACTCCGGTAAACCGGGCTGTAGCAGGCTAACAGGACTCCGGTAGACACCGCGTAACATTTCCCCGAAGGGACAGACACAGGAACGAAGAAGGACACATGCCGGCCAGCCTAAGTGTTCCGGAGCAGTAGCAAGCTACCATGGCTCAGTGGAAGCACCAGGAGACATTTCCCGATAAGAGATGCTACCAAGGATAAACAACTAGATAGTCAGATCCCACACATACCAAGCATTTCAATAACATACACACAATATGCTCGATGTGTGCAAATACAACATGACTCTACAACTTAAGTATTTGATTCAATAGGCTCCGAGGAGCGAGATATTACAACATGGGTCTCATGACCCAACATTCAGAGCACACAAATTAAAGCACAAGCGGAAGCTTAACATGTCTGAGTACAAACAACTATAAATTAAAAAGGCTGAGAAGCCTGACTATCTACTAGATCCTGCCGAGGGCACAAGATCATAGCTGAGGTAATAAGCTAAACGTCGAAGTCCAAGCGGAACTACTAGCGAGACTGAAGTCTCTCTGCAAAAACATAAAATAGGCAAACGTGAGTACAAATGTACCTAGCAAGACTTACATCAGAACTAACTACATATGCATCATTATCAACAAAGGGGGTGGTGGGGTTTAACTGCAGCAAGCCAACTTTGACTCAGTGGCTATCCTGAACTAAGACTGCAAGTAACTCTTTTGAGGTGGCGCACACGAGTCCACATATTCACCATATCAATACACCACTATGGATCCGCTCCCGTCTCCCTACGAGAACGCCATCCATAGCACTCACACTTATCTTGCGTATTTTAGAGTATCCACTTTCACTTGTCTATGAACTGTACAGGCAACCCAGAAGTCGTTTACCGCGGACACGGCTATTCGAATAGATAATGTTAACCCTGCAGGGGTTTACTTCTTCACACACGCTCTCGCCACTTACCACCATGTACACGTCGTGTATCTCGGCAACCTTCAAGCGGAAGCCTGGCGAGGGAGTCGGCCACGACCTGACTAACCACACAAGTCTCTTGTCCAGGTTTATCGCCTATTCGTGTTCCATCCGCAAGGAGATCCGGCCGGGGTGTCGCTCACGGCCCCAAACAATGTGAGAAGGGTTCCCAAGCCCACCTCAACGGGTGGATCTACGCTTGGTACACCGTGCCATGGTGCCTAGTCTGTCCGGCCGGTGGCAATTAGCAATAATCTTTCTATGGACGTCCGGAAATCTGTTTCATGTAGCTTGGCATAGGGAAACGGCGATGTTGGAGGCATCCAGGGGCTTCCGGCGTCTTGAGGATCAGTGAGGAGAAAGAGGGCATCGGGGCGGAGCTCGTAGACTGCTCGGGGTGTCGTCTGGACGGCGGTGGTCGCGGCAACGGCGAACGGGGGCGATGGGCGGGTTCGGTGGCATCGTAGGGAGAGAGCAGAGGAGGGAGAGAGGTCCAGGGAGAGAGGACAGGGGCCAAGGGGTCCAGAGCGGCGCCGAGGAGGGGCATCGAGGCGCCGAGGTGAGGCAGGCGAGCAGGGAGGAGGCGTGGCGCCTCGCTCGCGCGTGCGCTGTCCCGCCTCTGCCTACCGGCAGAGGTTAGGGATGACTGGCACTGAGCCAGGTGGGCTGGGCCAGTACAGGTGAGGCCCAGGTAAGTGGGCTGCCAGGTGAGTTCTTCTGCTCTGTTTTAATTTTTGTTCTGTTTTCTTTTTATCCAGTTATTTTGCCACTACTTGTGAATTCAAAATGAATTCAAACAATGACAAAACACTCTGAATAATTTTATGGTGTTAGATGGACTTTTCTAACAGCACATAAAACATTTCAAAGTTATTTGAAAATATATCCCATATATTATGAATATAATTCCAAATTCAAATACAATAATGATTTAAATTCAGTGCCCAAAATATTCCTTACAAATGTTCATTATTTTTGGTTTGGTGCAAAAGCCTTGCCAAAAATATTAAACAGTTAATAAGAACATTTTGAGAAACATTGAATGCAATTTTCCAAGGTTCTTTGCCCTTCTTGAATTAAATCTTGAGGCTTCCAAATTTCCTCAATTCAGGGTTCAAAAATTTAAACATGATGCAAGCAAGATGCAAACACTAGGCAACACCAGAAGCTAGGGATGTGACAAATCACCCCCACTAAGCAAAAATCTCGTCCCGAGATTCAAGTGTAGGGTAAGATGAAGGGGGAATGCAAACTAACACAATCTTCACGATCCAGGTTGCACTTCATAGGGGCGTTGATTCGATCACCATCTTTGACTCGATGTCTTCCTCTGAGAACTCCAACTAACATGACAAGAAGAGGAAAGGAAAACTCTAGAAGAATCGATCTTCTCGAAGACCAAACAACTCAGGATCAACTCATGGGATGAGACATAGCAACATCTCCCGAGCTGAGACACGAAGCATACATCTAGAGGGATGGAGTGGAACAGATGACGAGGGTTCACTAGGTAGACAACAATTCCACACTTAAGAAGGTGGTAAACGATTGTCAACATAGCGAGGAGTTGAGTTGCCATGATACCATAACGGGGCACCTTAGGGAAGGTGACTTGTAGAAATATCCCCTTAAAAGGCAAAAAGAATTACCTTTGATTCAGAGATCATTGAAACTCTTTATACCAGCCTAAGGCAATTCTCGAGCGATTGTTTGGAGGGGTTCGGTAGAATGGCATACCCGAATTAGAATGGATGATGTGGATTACATTGTTGAAAACAACACAAGGAATGATTTTGCTTGCGCTTGCTCTCAAGAACTTGAGCAATTCCATAATCATCATAGTTCTACCAACATCTATGAAAAGAATGTTAATACAACTACATACTACCATGATGAATAACGATGGAGGATGTAGATGGAAAGGAAGACAACAATTTCTCAGATTTCACCCTAGCAATGCCAAGGAAACAAAATCTGGATGATCGACTGTCGGTGTCAAAACTGGCGGATCTCGGGTAGGGGTTCCTGAACTGTGTGTCTAGGCGGATGGTAACAGGAGACAAGGGACACGATGTTTTTACCCAGGTTCGGGCTCTCTCGATGGAGGTAAAACCCTACTCTTGCTTGATTGATATTGATGATATGGGTAGTACAAGAGTGGATCTACCACGAGATCAAGGAGGCTAAACCCTAGAAGCTAGCCTATGGTATGATTGTTATCTGTCCTATGGACTAAAACCCTCCGGTTTATATAGACACCGGAGAGGGCTAGGGTTACACAGAGTCGGTTACAATGGTAGGAGATCTACATATCCGTATCGCCAAGCTTGCCTTCCACGCCAAGGAAAGTCCCATCCGGACACGGGGCGAAGTCTTCAATCTTGTATCTTCATAGTCTTGGAGTCCGGCCGATGATGATAGTCCGGCTATCTGGACACCCCCTAGTCCAGGACTCCCTTAGTAGCCCTCGAACCAAGCTTCAATGACGATGAGTCCAGCGCATATATTGTCTTCGATGTTGCAAGGCGGGTTCTCCTTCAAATTCCATGTACCTGCCAAACAGTGTCCGGATCCCTTACAAATGTTGCGCTCCTTGGCTTCCACGCCCAATAATGGCCTTCTTCCATGCGTCGCACGAATGCGAAAAGCCAGGGTATCTTTTATGTTTTACCCCCTAGCTGCGCAAATAACCTGCCTATAAGAGAGGCAAGAATCCAGATCCAAACTACACCATCTTCCTTCCGCGAGTACTCATCGGAGCGCTTCTGACCAAAAATCCATTCCATCATGGACCGTCGACGCGGCTCCTCCTCTCGCGCTCCCAGACCTCTACCAGGAGATTGGAGGAGATGTTCTATTCCGCACAACGAGCTGGTGACACTCCAAGCGGAGGGATATCTTCCCCCGGCCTTTATGGTCCCGGTTCGAGCCGGGCTGGCCACCTACAAAGGTGGGAAGCAAGCGGAGGCCACCCCTAGTCCCAACAAAGGGGAGCGGGTATGCTTCGTCCCCTATCTGATAAGGGGGCTTGGATTTCCTGTACATCCGTTCCTCCGCGGGCTTCTGGAGTTCTACGGACTCCAGCTCCATCACCTCACGCCCGCCTCTATTCTGCATATCGCGGGTTTCGTAGCTCTTTGCGAGCTATTCCTGGGCATCGATCCCCACTTTGCGCTGTGGAAGAGGCTATTCTGCCTCGTACCCCGCTCTCATGAGGGGTCAATATATCAAGTGGGCGGTGCCAAAATATGGCGCATCGCCGGGACCGGATATCCATCCGGAACCCCTAAGAAGGCATCCGAAGACTGGCCTTCAGAATGGTTTTATGTAGAAGACGCTCCACTGCTAGACCCTGTTCGGATCGGCCTCCCAGAGTTCAGCAATGCTCCTCTGAAGAAACGCCTGAGTTGGCGCCCGCGGAGCCCTCAACTGGAGGAAGACAAGAGCGTCCACTATTTGATGGGCCGGATAAGGCTACTAGCCCATTCTGGACTGACCATGATTGGAGTCATGGCCACGTGCATTATGCGGGGGGTGCAGCCGCTGCAAATACAGGGGCCACCCGATGTGGGATTTCAACAGGGAGAATGATGCCACTCGTCATGGTCGCCAAGGGCCGGGATCGGCCGAAGATCTGGTGAAGATTCTGTCCGGCCTGTACAAGGGGGAGAAGGAGGACTTCCTCCAGATGAGCCCATTGAATGGGTTCTCCATGAACAACCCTCGGAGCTGGGTAAGCGGATGTTCATTTATCCGACCCGTGCTTTCAAAGTTAAGTACCTTACTTTATGGTTTTGACGCAGGAACTGCGCCGGACTGTGGAGAGCATACATAGTCCGGCCCCACAACCCGAGGATCTAGAAAGATCCCTTGATCCGTCCTCCGAAGAGGATCCGGACATAAAGGTGGAGCTAATCAACGGGGTGTTTCACCAACTCAGCATGGATAATGCTCTAGTCGCCATTACGGCTGACTACCCCGGCCTATCTCCGGCTCCCCGGGTGATTGTGAATGAAGTCCTGACACCATTATTTCGTCCTTGCGCGTTTCAGACCTCCGTATACAATGGTGTCTCGCAGGAGGTACCTTCAAGGCGGGAAACCGAACCCGCGGAGGCTGACCAACAGGGGTCAGTCCGGCCCCGCAGGCGGAAGAGGGGTGTGGTGCGAATCAAAATGTCACCGCAACGGCATAGCTCGCGACCATCATTTAGGACAAAGTTCCTAGGAGGTGTTTGAATGCTCATGACTTTTGCAGGAGAAAGAGTGCCCGCCGGACTGCGGGCGGAGAGGTTGCCAACCAAGCCTCTGCCAGCCAGGCTCCAACACCTGGTCTAGAGGGGGAGGCGAACGCAAGGCGCGAGCCGGATACTCCTCCAACGGACGATGCCGACAGACTGTTCGCCACCAGGTCTGAGGTGGAGAGCGCCATGAACCATAGGCGCCGCCGGATAGTTTTTCGTGACGCGTGCTTCTCCCCTGAGGCGTTGAATGCCTTTAACACGGGGGACGCGCACCTCCGTGCTGCTCAAGATGGTTTGACCAGAGCCACGGAGCAGTATGTAAAAGACATACGGGTAAGAGATTTTAATAGTTGTATATGCCAGTAGCCCCCGAGACTTAAAGTAGTTAGAGTAACTGATTTAAGGATCGTTTGATGTGCAGGATCTTACAGAGAAGAATACCCAATTGTCCCAGGAGCTACAAGAGTGCAAGGCCCAACTTGAGGCCGCACTCGCTGCCGTAGGAGGAAACACAGAGACCCCTCCTGGTAACACATTATTTCTAAAAGATAAGCGGTGTGCGGCGTGCGTGTAAGTATGACAATGATATTGCAGATGTTGCCGGACTGGATCCGGACAAGCAACAACTACTACGCCAGCTGAAGGCCGGCGAGAGGGTGCTGACGAAGGTGCAGCAGGAAAGGAACAAACTCCAGGATGCCCACGCCCAGCTTGGAGAAGAGCTGAAAGGTGTTCGGGCCAAGCTGTCTGGCTCCGTGAAGGAGAATCTGCGGCTTCGTCGCGACATCTATAGTAAGTGCTTGAGCGAACTCCTTTGAAGAGAAGAGTTTGGCGAGGAAGTCGATTGATAGAAATATGTCTGTAGGTGTGCTCACAGGTCGCCCTGCGGAGGAGATGCCTGTATCAATGGGTGATCAACTTCCCGAGCTGGTGCAACTGCTCGAACGAGTTCGGCAGGTGATGAGCGGCGTCGTCCAGGCCTTATGGCCGTCCCTCTCCCTACCCGAGGGCCTTGGAGAGCGTGTGGAGAAGCTTCAGGGAGCGCGACAGCGCTTCTGTTTATTGAAGATATCGGCCTGCCGCCAAGGTGCCAGGGAGGCCTGGGCCATGGTGAAGACGCGGTACAAGAAGGCGGATCCCAACCACATGGCCGAGGTCGGACCTGTGGGGCCCGATGGGAAGGAGATCCCTGTGAGCTTAGTGTATGGCCAAGTAGAGTTGGCCGCTAAATATTCCCAACGGGACTATAAATTAGACAACCTGTTAGACGGGATTGAGGAGGAGTACAGTCAGTCGATTTGACAATGTATTTAAAATGACATGTAAAATGCCTTCTAGCCGGATTGTAGATCGTTTTTCTTTGCCGACCTTTTCGCTTCAACCTCGGGACCCTAGAGTCCGGAGTGTGTCCGAATACCTTCTCGGTTAAGAAAAAACCGAGGCATGCATGGAGACCGGGCGTAGGGGTCATTAGTGCTTTATCAGACAAGTGCCCAACTAGTTATGTTATATTACATGGTTAGTAAGAAACATCTTTCAGGGAGAATAGTTCCGTTAAGGGTTCCTTTCCCTGGGAGGCATGCCCTAAAGTGCATGTCCGAACTATGAAAAGAGCAGGAAAACATCTGGGGGCAGATAAATAAATAGGTAACAAATCATCTTTCAAGTCACCGACCGAATATTCCCTTAAGAACGCTAGCTTTCGGCTTCACCCAGTCTGAGGTACACATCCGGCTGACCCGGCAGTAACAATCGCAGAGGTGCTCCCTTTACCTCCTAGACGAACAATCGGGAACGTAGGGGTAAGCCCAGGAGCCAGGCAACCCAGCTTGGCCAAAACTTAAGTCATAACGATGCATATAATGGTGAATAAAAGGTACATGTGGAAGTTTGACACATGTGCTGGGCGTGAAGCCCGTATAAATAAGCTTCTGGTAAAGAAGCCCCCAGGTATAATGAGTGCGGATAGCACATCAAGTGTGTGCGAACAATGCGCAAGTAGGCCTTTTAAGGGCTTTTATGAAAAAGCTGAGAGAAAAGAGAGAAACGAAAGACAGCTGAAGTGTAAAAATTTGGACGGAGGAAGGAGACGAACTCTTAGTCCGGCGCTAGGCGTAGAATCTTCGGAGACGGGTTGCGTTCCATGGGTTCGGCTCGAGTCGGTTGTCCGATGCATTTCGCAGGCGGTACGCCCCGCCGGTCAGGACTTGATCGATAATGAAAGGGCCTTCCCATTTGGGCTTCAGCTTGTCCTTTTTCTTGTCCGGCAGGCGTAGAACTAGTTCGCCAACATTGTAAGTTTTAGCCCGTACTTCTCTGCTTTGATATCTTCGAGCCTGCTGCTGGTAGAATGCGGAACGAGCCTTTGCGACATCACGTTCTTCCTCCAATGCGTCCAAGCTGTCCTGCCGATCCAGCTCGGCTTCTCTTTCTTCGTACATGCGCACTCGAGGTGAGTCATGAATGATGTCGCAGGGCAAAACTGCCTCTGCGCTGTATACCATAAAAAATGGTGTGAATCCGGTAGTACGGTTGGGCGTTGTCCGCAGCCCCCAGAGTACGGAGTCAAGCTCCTCTACCCAGTGCGTGTTAGATTCCGTAAGGGACCGCACTAGTCTGGGTTTGATGCCGCTCATTATTAGACCATTTGCTCGTTCCACTTGACCGTTAGTTTGAGGATGATAGACTGAAGCGTAATCGAGCTTAATGCCCATATTTTTGCACCATAATTTAACCTCGCCGGCCGTGAAGTTTGTGCCGTTATCAGTAATGATGCTATGGGGACGCCATAACGGTGTACTACCCCGGATATGAAGTCTATCACTAGTCCGGACTCTGCCATTTTAACTGGCTTGGCCTCTATCCATTTGGTGAATTTGTCCACCATGACCAATAGGTACTTTTGCTTGTGGGTTCCCCCTTTAAGGGGTCCAACCATGTCAAGCCCCCAGACCGTGAACAGCCAGGTAATGGGTATAGTTTTGAGGGCGGTGGGTGGCATATGGCTCTGATTAGCAAAGAGCTGACAACCGACACATCTTTGGACCAAGTCCTGAGCATCTGCCCGGGCCGTCGGCCAATAAAATCCTGTACTGAATGCCTTGCCTACAAGGGCCCGAGCTGCGGTGTGGTGTCCGCCTAGTCCGGCATGAATTTCAGCCAGAAGGTTTCGCCCTTCCTCTTCGGAGATACACCTTTGAAGGACTCCGGTTGTGCTTTTCTTATAGAGTTCTCCCTCGTGGACCTTGTAGGCTTTAGATCGCCGGACTATGCAGCGGGCCTCATTTTGGTCTTAGGGAAGTTCCTGCCTAAGTAAGTAGGCTAGGAATGGCTCTGTCCACGGGGCGATTACTGCCATTATTTCGTGGGCTGAAGGTGTTATTTCATCGGCTGAGTCGCCGATGGGTGGTGCGGCTGCTTCCGGGTTGTTATTTCCGGACTCTTCTTCCCATAGTACGGATGGCTTAAAGAGCCGTTCCAGGAAGATGTTTGGAGGGACAGCGTCGCGTTTCGCACCGATGCGTGCCAATATGTCGGCTGCTTGGTTATTATCTCGGGCTACGTGGTGAAATTCGAGTCCTTCGAACCAAGCTGACATTTTTAGGACAGCGTTACGATAGGCTGCCATTTTTGGATCCTTGGCGTCAAAGTCCCCATTTACTTGGGATATTGCGAGGTTTGAATCCCCGCGCACCTCTAGGCGTTGAATGCCCATGGAGATTGCCATTCGGAGGCCATGTAGGAGGGCCTCGTATTCGGCTGCATTATTGGAGTCCGTGTACATTATCTGAAGTACGTATTGGACTGTGTCCCCGGTTGGGGACGTCAATATGACGCCAGCCCCCAAGCCGGCCAACATTTTGGAGCCGTCGAAATGCATAATCCAATTGGCGTATGCGCCGTACTCTTTAGGGAGTTCGGCTTTAGTCCATTCAGCGACAAAGTCAGCCAAGACTTGTGACTTTATAGCTCGCCGAGGTTTATAAGTTATATCGAATGTTAAGAGCTCAATGGGCCATTTTGCAATCCTGCCTGTTGCGTCGCGGTTGTTTATAATGTCGTTGAGGGGCACTTCGGAGGCCACTGTTATTGAACACTCTTGAAAGTAGTGTCGGAGCTTCCGGGATGCCATGAACACTGCGTACGCTATCTTTTGATAGTGCGGGTAACGGGACTTGCAGGGAGTTAAGATAGTGGATACGTAGTACACTGGTTTTTGAAGAGGGAATTTATGCCCTTCTGTTTCTCGTTCAACGACGAGTACCGCGCTTACAACTTGATGTGTTGCCTCGATGTATAACAACATTGGTTCACCCAGATTAGGCGCAGCCAGGAGCGGATTTGTTGCCAATATGGCTTTTATTTCTTCGACTCCGGCAGTGGCAGCATCCGTCCACTCGAAGTGTTCGGTGCGCCTGAGGAGGCGATAGAGGGGCAATGCCTTTTCTCCCAAACGGGAGATAAAGCGGCTTAGAGCCGCCACGCATCCAGTCAATTTTTGTATTTGTTTGAGGTCTTTTGGAATATCCAGCTGTGATAGAGCTCGGATCTTGGATGGGTTTGCTTCAATTCCTCTACCGGATACAATGAAGCCCAGGAGCTTTCCGGCTGGCACGCCGAAAACGCATTTTTCCAGATTCAGCTTAATGTCATATGCTCGGAGGTTGTCGAATGTGAGCCTCAAATCATCTACTAGAGTTTCGACGTGTCTGGTTTTGACGACTACGTCGTCTAGGTATGCCTCTACTGTTTTGCCGATCTGGGTAGCCAGACATGTCTGAATCATGCGCTGATATGTTGCGCCGGCGTTTTTGAGTCCGAAGGGCATCGTGTTGAAGCAGAATGGTCCATATGGAGTAATGAATGCCGTTGCTGCTTGGTCTGCTTCCGCCATCTTGATTTGATGGTAGCCAGAGTATGCGTCAAGGAAGCACAATGAATCGTGCCCTGCAGTAGCATCGATTTACCGGTCGATGCGGGGAAGGGGGAAGGGATCCTTTGGGCAGGCCTTGTTGAGATCTTTAAAATCGACACATAGGCGCCAGGATTTGTCCTTCTTTGGTACCATTACCAGGTTTGCTAGCCAGTTCGGATGTTTGATGTCTCTGATGAATCCAGGTTCTAGTAGTTTGGCTAGCTCTTCTCCCATTGCCTGTCTTTTGGGTTCGGAAAATCGCCGAAGAGCCTGTTTGACTGGCTTGAATCCTTTTAGGATGTTTAGGCTGTGTTCTGCCAATCTGCGTGGGATTCCTGGCATATCTGAAGGGTGCCAGGCAAAGATGTCCCAATTTTCTCGAAGGAATTCTCGCAGTGTGGCATCTACATCAGGGTTCAACTGTGCCCCAATGGAGGACGTCTTTGTTGGGTCCGTTGGATGGACCTGGAATTTGACTATTTCATCCGCTGGTTTAAAGGAGGTGGACTTGGATCTCTTATCGAGTATCACATCATCCCTATTCACCGTAGAGCGCAGCGCAGTGAGTTCTTCTGCCGCTAGGGCTTCGGATAGTACCTCCAGGGCTAATGCGGCTGTCTTGTTTTCGGCGTGGAGTGCTATGTCCGGATCACTAGCGAGAGTGATTATTCCGTCGGGCCCAGGCATCTTAAGCTTCATGTACCCGTAATGGGGTATGGCTTGAAAAATTGTGAATGCCTCTCGTCCTAATATAGCGTGATATCCGTTGTTGAACGGGTCCACTTGGAACGTGACCTCTTCGGACCTGTAATTGTCCGGCGAGCCGAACACCACATCAAGTGTGATTTTTCCTGTGCAGCGCGCTTCCCGGCTAGGGATTATTCCTCTAAAGGTTGTGTTGCTTCGCTCAATGCGGCTCCAGTCTATTTCCATTTTTTGAAGAGTTTCCTCGTAGATGAGGTTTAGTCCGCTGCCGCCATCCATGAGTACCTTGGTAAGACGAAAGCCGTCCACTATTGGACTGAGGACCAATGCGGCTGGTGCTCGAGCTGTTCGGAATTTAGGTTCGTCGCTGGCGTTGAAGGTGATGGCCGTGTCGCTCCATGGATTTGTTGTTGCTACTTGGTAGACTTCGGCGAGGCTGCGGATTGTTCGTTTTCGCATATTATTTGATTCGAAAGTCTCGAAGACTGTTGACACCGTACTGGTATTGTTGGAGTGGTTTTCTGGGGCTAGAAGCTCCTCGCCACTTTTGGCCACCTGCCGCAATATCCAACATGCTCGAAGGCTATGTGTTGGGGTGGCGCCTTCTGTACTGTGAATTTTACAGGGTCCGCTGAGCCATCCCTCCAGTACGGTTCCGTGCCCTTCATGGGGTTTTTGCTTTTTGGTTTTTGTACCTGGTGCCAGAGTGTGATGCACCCTTTTGCTACGGACTAGGGTTGTATTCGGGGCCGGATTATCCCAAAACTTAGTTTCGGTTTTCCGAAAACTCTACATCGCGCAGTACTTTTGTACTATGGATGCCAGGTCGGCGAAGCGTGTAATTTCACGGTGACTGATGGCGTTCAAGATTCCCTGGTCCATGCAATTGTTGCAGAAAATTGAAATTGCGTTTTCCTCTCGGCAGTCCTTTATCCTATCCATAACCAGGAGGAATCTGGCCCAGTAATGATGTACTGTTTCAGCGGGCTCTTGCCAGATTTGACATAGATCGCATATGTCTGGGTGGGTGGGTGGAATTGAGTCCGGAATCCTACCCATCTCGAGGCTCAAGGGCTGAGAAGTTTCCGAATTTGGAAGCTTGGATTGTTAGACGTTGTCCAACGAGTCTAGTCTGATGCCTGACTTTAGGTTCAGTGCTTGATCGAAGTTCGTCCCTCCGCGGGAATCCGGCCTGGAGGGTTTGGAAGCCCGGACATGACTAGTTTTCAATACAGGAGAAGAGTCGCCGCGTTGTTCCTCTACCACCGCAACGTGGTGGGTAACCTGGGGAGAGTTAATCTCTCTCAGATCGGGTTTAAGACCAATCTGATTATCGTCTGTAGCGACTCCCAGGGCGGCGATGCGATCCAATAGCTCGTTTACGGACGAGAGCTCTATTGGATCCAGCTGCTCGGCGAATTCCGAGTTGATGCGAAGATTGCTTTTGACGACCTAAGAGGTCATCATCGAAGCGGTGGCCGAACAAGCGGTCATGAGAAAACCACCCAGCTGGATAGTTTGGCCGGCGGCCAAGGCTCCTTTGGCGAAGATACCATCTTTGAAGACGGGAAGAGTCATCCTTCCTATCGGTGACGGCACAAAGGAACTCTCAATGAAAGCACCAATGTCGGTGTCAAAACCGGCGGATCTCGGGTAGGGGGTCCCGAACTGTGCGTCTAGGCGGATGGTAACAGGAGACAAGGGACACGATGTTTTTACCCAGGTTCGGGCCCTCTCGATGGAGGTAAAACCCTACTCCTGCTTGATTGATATTGATGATATGGGTAGTACAAGAGTGGATCTACCACGAGATCAAGGAGGCTAAACCCTAGAAGCTAGCCTATGGTATGATTGTTATCTGTCCTATGGACTAAAACCCTCCGGTTTATATAGACACCGGAGAGGGCTAGGGTTACACAGAGTCGGTTACAATGGTAGGAGATCTACATATCCGTATCGCCAAGCTTGCCTTCCACGCCAAGGAAAGTCCCATCCGGACACGGGACGAAGTCTTCAATCTTGTATCTTCATAGTCTTGGAGTCCGGCCGATGATGATAGTCCGGCTATCCGAACACCCCCTAGTCCAGGACTCCCTCGTCGACCGAGAGACATTTAGCACTTCGCTTCTAATGTTCTCCGTGATGTACTAGGTACCACGGTCAATGCTTAAAAGCATCAACATGACTATCAAGTAAAGGTCGGATTTCAGAAGCACAAAAATCCATAAGGAATAACTACAGAAGAGATCCTGCGAGATCCTTATGGGGATGTGACCAACTTCCTCAATCAAGATACTACAATAATAGGTCTTCCGGTTGGGTGTGTTGGCCACGACATCCACTTTACCGGTTACAGAGAGACCAATATTATGGTTCTTGGAATAGTTCCAACCATCATATCTGCCTGAGATTCAGATCTGGTTGGTGTCAGGATATTCCAGACAACATGTCTAGAAAAGAAAGGTTGCAACACAAGTCGACGAGATGACGTTGCGAGATTCTCGGGAGATGAACTACGATAGCAAGCTCCAAAACATGAGCTGGTTCTGCTACATGCATGTGAACATGATGTCCAAGACAAACATGACCACATGGTAGCCTTATGATAAAACACTACCGAGTTCTGGTTGGGAACCATCATTGGGGATATCGAAGTCGTTACATAAGTCATATGATTAGCTCTTATGAAGAAACTTCAATCAGTGGCTTGGTGTGCTAGGGACACATATAGAATGGAGGTAGCAAGCCTATCAAACCATAGCATTGTTGGGGAACGTTGCAGAAAACAAAAAATTTCCTACGGTTTCACCAAGATCCATCTATGAGTTCATCTAGCAACGAGTGGTTAGATGCATCTACGTACTTTGTAGATCGCGAGCGGAAGCGTTCAAAGAACGGGGATGATGTAGTCGAACACGACGTGATCCAAATCACCGGAGATCCTAGCACCGAACGGACGGCACCTCCGTGTTCAACACACGTACGGAACAGCCACGTCTCCTCCTTCTTGATCCAGCAAGGGGAGAGGAGAGGTTGAGGGAGATGGCACCAGCAGCAGCACGACGGTGTGGTGTTGATGGAGCTGCAGTACTCCGGCAGGGCTTCGCCAAGCGCTATGGAGGAGGAGGAGGTGTTGGAGAGGGAGAAGGAGGCAACCAAAGGCATGGGATGAAAGCCCTCCTTCCCCCACTATATATAGGAGGGCCAAGGGGGGGGCGCCGGCCCTAGGAGATCCAATCTCCTAGGGGGGTGCGGCCAAGGGGGAGGAATCCCTCCTCCCCAAGGCACCTAGGAGGTGCCTTCCCCTCCTAGGACTCTTCCTCCCTTGAAACCCTAGGTGCATGGGCCTCTTGGGGCTGGTGCCCTTGGCCCATGTAGGCCAAGGCGCACCCCCTACAGCCCATGTGGCCCCCCGGGACAGGTAGCCCCACCCGGTGGACCCCCGGGACCGTTCCGGTGGTCCCGGTACAATACCGATAACCCCGAAACTTGTCCCGATGCCCGAAACAGGACTTCCCATATATAAATCCTTACCTTCGGACCATTCCGGAACTCCTCGTGACGTCCGGGATCTCATCCGGGACTCTGAACAACATTCGGGTTACTGCATATACATATCCCTACAACCCTAGTGTTACCGAACCTTAAGTGTGTAGACCCTACGGGTTCGGGAGACATGTAGACATGACCGAGATCGCTCTCCGGTCAATAACCAACAGCGGGATCTGGATACCCATGTTGGCTCCCACATGCTCCACGATGATCTCATCGGATGAACCACGATGTCGAGGATTCAAGCAACCCCGTATACAATTCCCTTTGTCAATCGGTATGTTACTTGCCCAAGATCCGATCGTCGATATCCCAATACCTCGTTCAACCTCGTTACCAGAAAGTCACTTTACTTGTTCCGTAATGCATGATCCCGTGACCAGATACTTGATACTCTAAGCTCATTATGATGATGCATTACCGAGTGGGCCCAGTGATACCTCTCCGTCATGCGGAGTGACAAATCCCAGTCTTGATCCATGTCAACCCAACAGACACTTTTGGAGATACCCGTAGTATACCTTTATAGTCACCCAGTTACGTTGTGATGTTTGGTATACCCAAAGCACTCCTACGGTATCCGGGAGTTACACGATCTCATGGTCTAAGGAAAAGATACTTGACATTGGAAAACTCTAGCAAACGAACTATACGATCTCATGCTATGTTTAGGATTGGGTCTTGTCCATCACATCATTCTCCTAATGATGTGATCTCGTTATCAATGACATCCAATGTCCATAGTCAGGAAACCATGAATATCTATTGATCAACGAGCTAGTCAACTCGAGGCTTACTAGGGACATGTTGGTGTCTATTATTCACACATGTATTACGATTTCCGGATAATACAATTATAGCATGAATAAAGACAATTATCATGAACAAGGAAATATAATAATAATGCTTTTATTATTGCCTCTAGGGCATATTTCCAACAGTCTCCCACTTGCACTAGAGTCAATAATCTAGTTACATTGTGATGAATCGAACACCCATGGAATTCTGGTGTTGATCATGTTTTGCTCTAGGGAGAGGTTTAGTCAACGGATCCGCTACATTCAGGTCCGTATGTACTTTACAAATCTCTATGTCTCCATTTTGAACATTTTCACGAATGGAGTTGAAGCGACGCTTGATGTGCCTTGTCTTCTTGTGAAACCTGGGCTCCTTGACAAGAGCAATAGCTCCAGTGTTGTCACAGAAGAGCTTGATCGGCCCCGACGCATTGGGTATGACTCCAAGGTCGGTGATGAACTCCTTCACCCATATTGCTCCACGTGCTGCCTCCGAGGCTGCCATGTACTCCGCTTCACATGTAGATCCCGCCACGACGCTCTGCTTGCAACTGCACCAGCTTACTGCCCCACAATTCAAAATATAAACGTATCCGGTCTGTGACTTAGAGTCATCCAGATCTGTGTTGAAGCTAGCGTCGACGTAACCCTTTACGACGAGCTCTTCATCACCTCCATAAAAGAGAAACATTTCCTTAGTCCTTTTCAGGTACTTCAGGATATTCTTGACCGCTGTCCAGTGTTCCTTGTCGGGATTATTTTGGTACCTTCCTACCAAACTTACGGCAAGGTTTACATCAGGTCTGGTACACAGCATGGCATACATAATAGACCCTATGGCCGAGGCATAGGGGATGACACTCATCTCTTCTATATCTTCTGCCGTGGTCGGACATTGAGCTGAGCTCAATTTCACACCTTGTAACACAGGTAAGAACCCCTTCTTAGAATGATCCATATTGAACTTCTTCAATATCTTATCAAGGTATGTGCTTTGTGAAAGACCTATGAGGCGTCTCGATCTATATCTATAGATCTTGATGCCTAATATATAAGCAGCTTCTCCAAGGTCCTTCATTGAAAAACTTTTATTCAAGTAGGCCTTAATGCTGTCCAAGAGTTCTATATCATTTCCCAACAAAAGTATGTCATCTACATATAATATGAGAAATGCTACAGAGCTCCCACTCACTTTCTTGTAAACGCAGGCTTCTCCATAAGTCTGCGTAAACCCAAACGCTTTGATCATCTCATCAAAGCGAATGTTCCAACTCCGAGATGCTTGCACCAGCCCATAAATCGAGCGTTGGAGCTTGCACACCTTGTCAGCATTCTTAGGATCGACAAAACCTTCCGGCTGCATCATATACAATTCTTCCTTAAGGAAACCATTAAGGAATGCCGTTTTGACGTCCATTTGCCATATTTCATAATCATAGAATGCGGCAATCGCTAACATGATTCGGACGGACTTCAGCTTCGCTACCGGTGAGAAAGTCTCATCGTAGTCAACCCCTTGAACTTGTTGATAACCCTTAGCGACAAGCCGAGCTTTATAGATGGTCACATTACCATCTGCGTCTATCTTCTTCTTAAAGATCCATTTATTTTCTATGGCTCGCCGCTCAATGGGCAAGTCAGTCAAAGTCCATACTTCGTTTTCATACATGGATCCTATCTCGGATTTCATGGCTTCCAGCCATTTTTCGGAATCCAGGCCCGCCATCGCTTCTTCATAGTTCGAAGGTTCACCGTTGTCTAACAACATGATTTCCAAGACAGGGTTGCCGTACCACTCTGGTGCGGAACGTGTCCTTGTGGACCTTCGAATTTCAGTAGGAGCTTGATCAGAAGTATCTTGATCATCATCATTAACCTCCTCTCTAGTCGGTGCTGGCACCTCAGGAACATTTTCTTGAGTTGCGCCATTTTCCGGTTCAAGAGTTAATACTTCATCAAGTTCTACTTTCCTTCCACTTACTTCTTTCGAGAGAAACTCTTTCTCTAGAAAGGACCCATTCTTGGCAACAAAGATCTTGCCTTCGGATCTGAGGTAGAAGGTATACCCAGTAGTTTCTTTAGGGTATCCTATGAAGACGCATTTTTCCGACTTGGGTTCGAGCTTTTCAGGTTGAAGTTTCCTGACATAAGCATCGCATCCCCAAACTTTCAGAAACGACAACTTAGGTTTCTTACCAAACCATAATTCAAACGGTGTCGTCACAACGGATTTCGACGGAGCCCTATTTAAAGTGAATGCGGCAGTCTCTAAAGCATACCCCCAAAAGGATAGTGGTAAATCGGCAAGAGACATCATAGATCGCACCATATCTAATAGAGTGCGATTACGACGTTCGGACACACCATTACACTGAGGTGTTCCAGGCGGCGTGAGTTGTGAAACTATTCCACATTTTCTTAAGTGTGTGCCAAACTCGTGACTCAAGTATTCTCCTCCTCGATCTGATCGTAGGAACTTGATTTTCCTATCACGTTGATTCTCAACCTCACTCTGAAATTCCTTGAACTTTTCAAAGGTTTCAGACTTGTGTTTCATTAAGTAGACATACCCATATCTACTCAAGTCATCAGTGAGGGTGAGAACATAACGATAGCCACCGTGAGCCTCAACACTCATTGGACCGCACACATCAGTATGTATGATTTCCAATAAGTTGGTTGCTCGCTCCATTGTTCCCGAGAACGGAGTCTTGGTCATTTTACCCATGAGGCATGGTTCGCACGTGTCAAATGATTCATAATCAAGAGACTCTAAAAGTCCATCTGCATGGAGCTTCTTCATGCGTTTGACACCTATGTGACCAAGGCGGCAGTGCCACAAGTATGTGGGACTATCATTATCAACCTTACATCTTTTGGTACTCACACTATGAATATGTGTAGCAATACGCTCGAGATTCATTAAGAATAAACCATTTACCATAGGAGCATGACCATAAAACATATCTCTCATATAAATGGAACAACCATTATTCTCAGATTTAAATGAGTAGCCATCTCGAATTAAACGAGATCCCGATACAATGTTCATGCTCAAAGCTAGCACTAAATAATAGTTATTGAGGTTTAAAACTAATCCCATAGGTAAATTTAGAGGCAGCGTGCCGACGGCGATCACATCGACCTTGGAACCATTCCCGACGCGCATTTTCACCTCGTCCTTCACCAGTCTCCGCTTATTCCGCAGCTCCTGCTTTGAGTTACAAATGTGAGCAACTGCACCGGTATCAAATACCCAGGAGCTACTACGAGTGCTGGTAAGGTACAAATCAATTACATGTATATCACATATACCTTTCGTTTTGCCGGCCTTCTTGTCCGCTAAGTATTTGGGGCAGTTCCGCTTCCAGTGACCACTTTCCTTGCAATAAAAGCACTCAGTCTCGGGCTTGGGTCCATTCTTTGGCTTCTTCCCGGCAGCTTGCTTGCTGGGCGCGGCAACTCCCTTGTCGTCCTTCTTGGAGTTCTTTTTACCCTTGCCCTTCTTGAACTTAGTGGTTTTATTGACCATCAACACTTGATGTTCCTTCTTGACTTCTACCTCTGCTGATTTCAGCATAGCAAATACTTCAGGAATGGTCTTCTCCATCCCCTGCATATTGAAGTTCATCACAAAGCTCTTGTATCTTGGTGGAAGCGACTGGAGGATTCTATCAATGACCGCATCATCCGGGAGATTAACTCCCAGCTGAGTCAACCGGTTATGTAACCCAGACATAGTGAGTATGTGCTCACTGACAGAACTATTTTCCTCCATCTTACAACTAAAGAATTTGTCGGAGACTTCATATCTCTCGACCCGGGCATGAGCTTGGAAAACCATTTTCAGCTCTTCGAACATCTCATATCCTCCATGTCTCTCAAAACGCTTTTGGAGCCCCGGCTCTAGGCTGTAAAGCATGCCGCACTGAATGAGGGAGTAGTCATCGGTACGTGCCTGCCAAGCGTTCATAACGTCTTGTTCTGCAGGGAGAACAGGTGCGTCACCCAGCGGTGCTTGTAGGACATAATCTTTCTTGGCAGCTATGAGGATGATCCTCAGGTTCCGGACCCAGTCCGTATAGTTGCTGCCATCGTCTTTCAGCTTGGTTTTCTCAAGGAACGCGTTGAAGTTGAGGACTACGTTGGCCATTTGATCTACAAGACATATTGTAAAGATTTTAGACTAAGTTCATGATAATTAAGTTCATCTAATCAAATTATTCAATGAACTCCCACTTAGATAGACATCCCTCTTCTAGTCATCTAAGTATAACATGATCCGAGTCAACTAGGCCGTGTCCGATCATCACGTGAGACGGACTAGTCAACGTCGGTGAACATCTTCATGTTGATCGTATCTTCTATACGACTCATGCTCGACCTTTCGGTATTCTATGTTCCGAGGCCATGTCTATACACATGCTAGGCTCGTCAAGTTAACCCTAAGTGTTTTGCATGTGTAAAACTGTCTTACACCCGTTGTATGTGGACGTATGGATCTATCACACCCGATCATCACGTGGTGCTTCGAAACGACGAACTTTAGCAACGGTGCACAGTTAGGGGAGAACACTTCTTGAAATTGTTGTGAGGGATCATCTTATTTACTACCGTCGTTCTAAGCAAACAAGATGAAAAACATGATAAACATCACATGCAATCAAATAATAATAGTGACATGATATGGCCAATATCACACAGCTCCTTTGATCTCCATCTTGGGGCTCCATGATCATCTTGTCACCGGTATGACACCATGATCTCCATCATCATGATCTCCATCATTGTGTCTCGATGAAGTTGCTCGCCAACTATTACTTCTACTACTATGGCTAACGCGTTTAGCAATAAAGTAAAGTAATTTACATGGCGTTTCTTAATGACACGCAGGTCATACAAAAAATAAATACAACTCCTATGGCTCCTGCCGGTTGTCATACTCATCGACATGCAAGTCGTGATTCCTATTACAATAGCATGAACATCTCATACATCACATATAGATCATTCATCATTCATCACAACTTTGGCCATATCATATCACAAAGCACTTGCTGCAAAAACAAGTTAGACGTCCTCTAATTGTTGTTGCATGTTTTACATGGCTGAAGTAGGGTTCTAGCAAGAACGTTTTCTTACCTACGTGAAAGCCACAACGTGATTTGTCAACTTCTATTTACCCTTCATAAGGACCCTTTTCATCGAATCCGCTCCAACTAAAGTAGGAGAGACAAACACCCGCCAGCCACCTTATGCAACTAGTGCATGTTAGTCGGTGGAACCGGTCTCACGTAAGCGTACGTGTAAGGTTGGTCCAGGCCGCTTCATCCCACAATACCGTTGAAGCAAGATAAGACTAGTAGCGGCAAGAAAGTTGACAACATCAACGCCCACAACAAATTGTGTTCTACTCGTGCAAGAGAACTACGCATAGACCTAGCTCATGATGCCACTGTTGGGGAACGTTGCAGAAAACAAAAAATTTCCTACGGTTTCACCAAGATCCATATATGAGTTCATCTAGCAACGAGTGATTAGATGCATCTACGTACCTTGTAGATCGCGAGCGGAAGCGTTCAAAGAACGGGGATGATGTAGTCGAACACGACGTGATCCAAATCACCGGAGATCCTAGCACCGAACGGACGGCACCTCCGCGTTCAACACACGTACGGAACAGCCACGTCTCCTCCTTCTTGATCCAGCAAGGGGAGAGGAGAGGTTGAGGGAGATGGTACTAGCAGCAGCACGACGGTGTGGTGTTGATGGAGCTGCAGTACTCCGGCAGGGCTTCGCCAAGCGCTATGGAGGAGGAGGTGTTGGAGAGGGAGAAGGAGGAAACCAAAGGCGTGGGATGAAAGCCCTCCTTCCCCCACTATATATAGGAGGGCCTAGGGGGGGGCGCCGGCCCTAGGAGATCCAATCTCCTAGGGGGGTGTGGCCAAGGGGGAGGAATCCCTCCTCCCCAAGGCACCTAGGAGGTGCCTTCCCCTCCTAGGACTCTTCCTCCCTTGAAACCCTGGGCGCATGGGCCTCTTGGGTCTGGTGCCCTTGGCCCATGTAGGCCAAGGCGCACCCCCTACAGCCCATGTGGCCCCCCGGGACAGGTAGCCCCACCCGGTGGACCCCCGGGACCCTTCCAGTGGTCCCGGTACAATACTGATAACCCCGAAACTTGTCCCGATGCCCAAAACAGGACTTCCCATATATAAATCCTTACCTCCGGACCATTCTGGAACTCCTTGTGACGTCCGGGATCTCATCCGGGACTCCGAACAACATTCGGGTTACTGCATATACATATCCCTACAACCCTAGCGTTACCGAACCTTAAGTGTGTAGACCCTACGGGTTCGGGAGACATGTAGACATGACCGAGATCGCTCTCCGGTCAATAACCAACAGCGGGATTTGGATACCCATGTTGGCTCCCACATGCTCCACGATGATCTCATCGGATGAACCACGATGTTGAGGATACAAGCAACCCCATATACAATTCCCTTTGTCAATCGGTATGTTACTTGCCCGAGATCCGATCGTCGATATCCCAATACCTCGTTCAACCTCGTTACCAGCAAGTCACTTTACTCGTATCGTAATGCATGATCCCGTGAACAGATACTTGATCACTCTGAGCTCATTATGATGATGCATTACCGAGTGGGCCCAGTGATACCTCTCCGTCATGCGGAGTGACAAATCCCAGTCTTGATCCATGTCAACCCAACAGACACTTTCGGAGATACCCGTAGTATACCTTTATAGTCACCCAGTTACGTTGTGACGTTTGGTATACCCAAAGCACTCCTATGGTATCCGGGAGTTACACGATCTCATGGTCTAAGGAAAAGATACTTGACATTGGAAAACTCTAGCAAACGAACTATACGATCTCATGCTATGTTTAGGATTGGGTCTTGTCCATCACATCATTCTCCTAATGATGTGATCTCGTTATCAATGACATCCAATGTCCATAGTCAGGAAACCATGACTATCTGTTGATCAACGAGCTAGTCAACTAGAGGCTTACTAGGGACATGTTGGTGTCTATTATTCACACATGTATTACGATTTCCGGATAATACAATTATAGCATGAATAAAGACAATTATCATGAACAAGGAAATATAATAATAATGGTTTTATTATTGCATCTAGGGCATATTTCCAACAAGCATACTTTGCACATGCATGACTGACTTGAGATGGTTCCAGAGGAGGCAACATTGACTTTCTCGAATTCACGGCGACAACTTGCATCAAATGCACATGAATTAGGGGAGGTCACTTCTTTCATCCGGACATATGCTCCATGAGCGAGTCATGAAAATAATACTTATAAAAGTTTCCAATACTAGCTGGATGTTCAACACAATCACGGAGAAGATAAAAATGTTGCTGATGGGCTCAACAACAATTCATCCAGGTTTCCATGAAGATGGAATCCCATAATTGTGTGAACAAGTGATAGCATTGGTCAGACCCAAAAGATATAATGGTGTATGCTCGAAGAAACAACCACGAGTAAGACAACATTACGAATATCGTTGGTTCTGATTTGATTTGAGGATAGCCCATACTCAAATCAAAGATTTGGGCAAGATGATAGGTTCAACAACTGATCACGAGGACCAATCGATGAAGAAATCATCTTTCTACAACAAACACACATACAAAAGATATCCCTTTGAAATGAACTAAGTTAGGCAAAGCTTTTATCTTCCAACTCTCCAAGTTGTTGTTTAGCTCAACCAACTAGTTCAGGGTATCCAACACAGAATCTTGGAGAAATGGATGGTTTACAAGAAACCAACTTGATCACGAGCTCAACGCATTGGTCAGGGGGACAACCAAGTGATACTTTCGGGAAGATAATCGGAAAATCACGAGCCACCAATATGCTACTAAGCTCGAGAATAATCTTGCTTCTCAGGCAAGACGATATGATCAAATAACCAAGGGATTGGCATAGCCCTAACTCATTGATCGAGAGGTGCACCAGAAACAAGGACTAGGTATCACGATCTATCTTTGAATGATGATTCAGGAACCAACATGCTAAGAATGAAATTATTGTCCTTTAACTACCAAGCAACGGAGTTGCTAGGAGTATAGATTTCACACATCACGGTTCACTTGTCGGCATTCCGGTTACAACAACACGGGAGCCGAGAAATGAATAATGAGGGCGAGAAGTATTACTGCATCAAGAATTCATAAGAGATAGTGCAATTCTCATGACGATCCTGACGTAAAGAGGGTAACACTTCAGGGTAGAAGGGATCAAAAGCTTGATTGCATTTTGATCTACGGAATACAACTGCTTTGACCCAATCCTGGATATGGATGAGGTACTGGAGTTTGTTTCTCCTAGTCATTCTAGAATAGAATGGCTGGGCGGACCACAGGAGTAATAGGCATCGATGAACAAATGCACGCATACTGTTGACTATCAATTGAAAGACGAGGGTCGGAAGACAACTAAAGTGGGACAACTCAAAAGAACATATGATTTTCTGAGTTGTGGATGCATGGATTAGCATGTCGAACCAAGTTCAACAGGTTTCTTCCGGGTAACCCATGCAGAAAGGTAGAGCTGGCAGAGTAACAACATAGAATCGAGAACTCATCAAGAGCACTCTGGTTGTGATCTTTTGGTTCAACGAGGAACTTCTGCCATAAATAGTTTATGGTATTGGAAGAAGGAAATACCATGGACCTTGAGGACTGTCGCAAAGGTTACTAATTTCCTGAAGGAGCTAGCAAACACTATCAACATGAAGCAAGTAGGGTGAATCTCGGGTTCAACAACCCAGGAGTAGAATACCTACTACTAAGTGGCATCACGGGATGCTTTCGAGAATGATGGCCAGAATCATCACACTGGGAACACAGAGCATGGCTGGATTAGTAGGTGATACTCTAGACACCTAGAGTCATAATAATAGTTCCAACATAAATGTCGAGGTAATAGAATACCTCAACTCAACAATTAGTGTGTTTAACCTGGCCGAAAGGAACATCTAAACCAGAGGGAAAGGATTTTGCAAATGCACCAGATTGTTTAGAAACCTGGGACGACTCGGACAACATAACGGTTGTAAAGGCTCGAAAAGATTTGAGACATCCTACAAAAATGGTGGCATAACCACTCGATCACCACAATATCAAAGTTCTGAGATCAACTATGAATACACGGAGATAGTAGGAGCTGGACTGAGGCTTGAATCCAACAATCTTATGAATCCACTAATTAGTAACACGTGATCCTGATAGAAGGAAGGGAAAGCCTAGTTCCTTAACCCCGTAGGAAAGATATGATGACTCGGATCAGAAGGGCATGAGGTAAAGGAATAAAAAGAGCCTTACATTCCATCCCACAATCAATTCCCTTATATACCTAAAGAATTTCTAGACTCAACTTCGACCAGTTTGGCTTGGAAATCCTACAGGCAGTCAGGCTCTGATACCAAAGCTGTCAGGACCCTGACTCAATGGCACACCGATCTAGCATGTAACACCTCATATCACTTTGCGGCCTCATGCACGGTATTCCCACAGGTGTCGCCTTACCAGGCCTAGGACCATTTGCGCCTTTTGGCTCACGTATATGATAGTGTCGCTAGCATCCATATGACAAGGAGCCCGGGCTGACATGGCTAGTCGTGAACCCAAAGTGGCACTAACTTACAGGGACAGGCATACATGACCCAGCAACGAACGTGTCAGTCATCAGCGAGTGAATCCGGGCTGTAGCAACTGGGCTAGCAGGACTCCGGTAAATTGGGCTGTAGTAGGCTAATAGGACTCCGGTAGACACCGCGTGACATTTCCCCAAAGGGACAGACACAGGAATGAAGAAGGACACATGTCGGCCAGCCTAAGTGTTCCAGAGCAGTAGCAAGCTACCAAGGCTCAGTGGAAGCACTAGGAGACATTTCCCGGTAAGAGATGCTACCAAGGATAAACAACTAGATAGTCAGATCCCACACATACCAAGCATTTCAATAACATACACACAATATGCTCGATGTGTGCAAATACAACATGACTCTACAACTCAAGTATTTTATTCAATAGGCTCCGAGGAGCGAGATATTACAAACATGGGTCTCATGACCCAACATTCAGAGCACACAAATTAAAGCACAAGCGGAAGCTTAACATGTCTGAGTACAGACAACTATAAATGAAAAAGGCTGAGAAGCCTGACTATCTACTAGATCCTACCGAGGGCACAAGATCGTAGCTGAGGTAATAAGCTAAACGTCGAAGTCCAAGCGAAACTACTAGCGAGACTAAAGTCTCTCTGCAAAAACATAAAATAGGCAAACGTGAGTACAAATGTACCCAGCAAGACTTACATCAGAACTAACTACATATGCATCATTATCAACAAAGGGGGTGGTGGGGTTTAACTGCAGCAAGCCAACTTTGACTCAGTGGCTATCCTGAACTAAGACTGCAAGTAACTCTTTTGAGGTGGCGCACACGAGTCCACATATTCACCATATCAATACACCACTATGGATCCGCTCCCGTCTCCCTACGAGAATGCCATCCATAGCACTCACGCTTATCTTGCGTATTTTAGAGTATCCACTTTCACTTGTCTATGAACTGTACAGGCAACCCAGAAGTCCTTTACCGCGGACACGGCTATTCGAATAGATAATGTTAACCCTACAGGGGTGTACTTCTTCACACACGCTCTCGCCACTTACCACCATGTACACGTCGTGTATCTCGGCAACCTTCAAGCGGAAGCCTGGCGAGGGAGTCGGCCACGACCTGACTAACCACACAAGTCTCTTGTCCAGGTTTATCGCCTATTCGGGTTCCATCCGCAAGGAGATCCGGCCGGGGTGTCGCTCACGGCCCCAAACAATGTGAGCAGGGCTCCCAAGCCCACCTCAACGGGTGGATCTACGCTTGGTACACCGTGCCATGGTGCCTAGTCTGTCCCAAGCCCACCTGTACCGGGTGCCACTTGGTAGACTACTAACACTACCTACAAACACCAGAAACTAGTTGCAACTCCTGGACAGAGATCAGGTTGATTAATAAGTCGAGAGGGGCACTTAAGCATTCCAATGTGTGGTAGTAACTGTTCATGGATCACAAACACAGAACTCAGTTCCTAAGGACGGCTGCAATGAAACAACCCACCATGTACTCCTACGTGGCCTCTCACCGCTACCTTTACCAAATCGTGTTCCCACACTTAGCTCACACACAGTAGGACATGTTCACACACCTCCAATTCATCCCCGATGAATCAGACCTGACACAACTCTAAGCAATAGCAGGCATGACAGACAAGCATGAATGAGTAGGCACATCAGGGCTCAAACAACTCCTACTCATGCTAGTGGGTTTCATCTATTTACTGTGGCAATGACAGGTCATGCAGAGGATAAAGGGGTTCAACTACCACAGCATGTAATAGTTGAATCGTTGTTGTCCTAATGCAGTAAAAGAGAGCAGGAGCGAGAGAGTGGGATTGTATCGGAATGAACAAGGGGGTTTTGCTTGCATGGCACTTCTGAAGATAATATAGTTCTTCATCAGTGTCATCGAACTCATCGTCGGAACCAAGTCTATCGAGAGGGGACAAATACCAGCAACACAGAGAAAACACAATCAATGCAATGCAACAATATGATGCATGAATATGACATGGCAAAATGAGTGTGTTTTGGCTAATGCAACTTAGAACAGATTAAATGAAGTTGGTTTGAACCAAGGGTTCAAATTCAAACTCCATATGTGCTTATTTAAATGCCAATTATGCAAATTGTCATATACAGCAACCTTAGGTTGTTCAAACATTCATGAAAATGGTACAGATGGATAGATTGGATTTTTCTGATCATTTGTCATATATAAATTATTTCATTCTGAGTTATGGTTGAATTTATATGAATTTTTGAAGTTTTGGATATTTTCTGGAATTTTTAGAATAAGAATAAATCCAGAAAAGGTTAACTGCGTCAGCATGACATCATTGTGATGTCAGCAGGTCAACAGACCGGGTCCAGGTCAAACCTGACGTGTGGGGTCCACACGTCAGTGACGAACTAACTAACCTAAATTAATTAATGTTAAATTACTACTAACTAAAATGTCAGTTGGGTTAATTAGACTTAATTAAAAAAACTAATCTAGGATTAGCTGGGCCGGGGCCCACTTGTCAGCGAACCAGGGGAGGTCAAACCCCTGGTCAACAGGGCCTAACCTGCCGGCGGCTCGTCGCCGGTGGCAACAGGCGTGACGGAGGGCTCGGGTTTGCTCGCCCGGCGCTCAAACGAGCGGCGGAGGGCACCCGCGGGGAGCTGGAGCTCGCCCGCATCCAGCGTAGCAAGCAGCAGCGGCTAGGGGGCCGGAGCTTGTCGGAAACGAGCTCGGGGCGGTGGCCGGCATTTGGGCGCAAGTGGCGCAGCGGCTACGGCGTGCGAGAGGAAAAACGGATGGAGGGAGAAGAGTCAGTGGCTCACAGCGGTTGCAACGGCCGTCGAAGTGGGCTCGGGGAGGCTTCGGAGGCGACGTACGGGCGGCGGTGATCTCCATTGGCAATTAGCAATAATCTTTCTATGGACGTCCGAAAATCTGTTTCATGTAGCTTGGCATAGGGAAAGGGCGATGTTGGAGGCGTCCAGGGGCTTCCGGCGTCTTGAGGATCAGTGAGGAGGAAGAGGGCATCGGGGCGGAGCTCGTAGACTGCTCGGGGTGTCGTCGGGACGGCGGTGGTCGCGGCAACGGCGAACGGGGGCGATGGGCGGGTTCGGTGGCGTCGTAGGGAGAGAGCAGAGGAGGGAGAGAGGTCCAGGGAGAGAGGAGAGGGGCCAGGGGGTCCAGAGCCCCTCCTCGGCGCCGAGGTGAGGCAGGCGAGCAGGGAGGAGGCGTGGCGCCTCGCGCGCACGTGCACTGTCCCGCCTCTGCCTACTGGCAGAGGTTAGGGATGACTGGCACCGAGCCAGGTGGGCTGGGCCAGTACAGGTGAGGCCCAGGTAAGTGGGCTACCAGGTGACTTTTTCTGCTCTGTTTTAATTTTTGTTCTGTTTTCTTTTTATCAGTTATTTTGCCACTACTTGTGAATTCAAAATGAATTCAAACAATGACAAAACACTCTGAATAATTTTATGGTGCTAGATGGACTTTTCCAACAGCACATAAAACATTTCAAAGTTATTTGAAAATATATCCCATATATTATGAATATAATTCCAAATTCAAATACAATAATGATTTAAATTTAGTGCGCAAAATATTCCTTACAAATGTTCATTATTTTTGGTTTGGTGCAAAAGCCTTGCCAAAAATATTAAATAGTTAATAAGAACATATTGAGAAACATTGAATGCAATTTTCCAAGGTTCTTTGCCCTTCTTGAATTAAATCTTGAGGCTTCCAAATTTCTTCAATTCAGGTTTCAAAAATTTAAACATGATGCAAGCAAGATGCAAACACTAGGCACCACCAGAAGCTAGGGATGTGACAAGTGCACATCGCGGGTTATGGTCGCCCTTTGTGAGCTATTTCTGGGCTGCGAAGCTCATTGCGAGCTATGGAAGAGGCTGTTCTGCCTCGTCCCTCGCAATCAGGAGGGATCAATATATCAAGCGGGCGGAGTCGAAATATGGCGCATCGCCGGGACTGGATACCTATCCAGCACTCTGAACAAGACGTCGGAAGACTGGCCTTCGGAGTGGTTTTATTTAGAGGACGTCGCCCTTCTGGACCCTATCCGGATGGGTCTTCCTGAGTTTACCAATGCCCCATTGAAGAAACACCGTAGCTGGCGCCCCCGGAGCCCCTAGGAGGAAGATAGCAGAGAGGTCCTTTATCTGATGGGCAGGATAAAAACGCTGGCCAAATCTGGATTGACAATAATCGAGGTTATGTCAATATGCATAATGCGGGGGGTGCAGCCACTCCAATATCGGGGGCGTCCCATGTGGCATTTCAATGGAGAGGACGATGCCACCCGCTGCGGTCGGAAAGGACCGGACTCTGCCACCACCCTGGCGAAAATATTGTCCGATTTGTATAAAGGAGAAGAAGAGGAGTTTATCCGCATTAAGCCACGGGATGGATTTTCCATGTACAACCCCCCTAGCTGGGTCAGCTGCTATCTTTTACTCAACTCTATTCATTCCCGCATTCTTTCATCACGAATATTTACCTTGCTAATTCATAGCAGGAACTGCGAAAATCTATGAGGGAGGTCCACAACCCGCCTCCACAGCCAGAGGACCACAACCGGGCCCTCGACCCCGGACTTGAAGAAGATCCAGACATATCTGTGGAGCTCGTCGACAGGACGTTTTACCAGGCAAGCTGTGACGGTGCTTTGGTGGCCATCATAGCCGACTATCCTGGCCTACTCCCTGCATCATATGTAAGTAAAACCGGAGTCCTGACTTCCAAAAAGGATCCCTTCTTTACGCCTTACCCACTGCACACGTATTGCGCTCTATAGGGAAGGCCATCGGGGCGCTGTGCCGAACCCGCGGCGACTCACCAACAAGGGGCACCCAAGCCGGGTAGGCTTAAAAGAAAGGCGGCCAGGACCGAGACAGCATCGCAGAGGTATGATCTAAGTCCTGCTCCATGATTACCGTCTTTGAAATATAACAATGTCCATTGTCCCCCGGCAGAAAAAGTACGCCGCGGACTGTATCCAGAGATCCTACTGGCCACGCCTCCACCAGCCGGACTCCAGAACCGGACTCAAAGGTGGAGGCTACCATGGAGACAACGCTGAACGGTCCTCCTACAGAGGATGCGGATAGGATATCCGCTACAAATTCCGAAGTAGAGAGCACTATGAATCACCAGCGTCGACGGGTCGTACTCTGCGAGCCTAACTTCTCCGAAGAGGCGTTCAATGCCTTCAACTCGGGAGACACGTGCATCCGAGCCGCTCAAGGTGGGCTTGCTAGAGCCACAGACCAGTATTTAAGGATATACGGGTAAGAAAAATCTGATAATTATGTATATTAGTAGCCCCTGAGACTTGAAATAGTTGGCACAACTGATTTAAGGATCATTGTATGAACAGGTTCTTGCAGAGAAGAACACCCATTTGTCTCAAGAGCTAGAGGAGTGCAAAGCCCAGCTAAGGGCCGCAGTTGCCGGAATGGAGGAATCCAAGAAGGCCTCATCTAGTAATACTTGTCTTGATCAAAAAGAATGTAATTACATGTACCAGTTAGTATTCGGCATGCTTGCAAATCTAACAATAGATTTTGCAGACAATCCCGGAGTGGACCCGGAGATCGTACAAGAGGATCAGCAACAAGCTCAATGACAGCTAGAAGCTGGCGAGCGCGTGCTTACACGGTTTAGGCGAGAGAAAAACAATCTCCAGGATGCCAATACCCGGCTAGGCGTGAATTGGAAGATGTTCGGGCCCATCTTGCTGACTCCGTGAAGGAGAATAAGAGGCTTCGACGCGGCATTTTTAGTATGTGCTCAAATGAACCTTTATACAGTTCGGTGAAGAAACAGGCTAACAGAGTTATGTCTGTAGGTATGCTGACAGGTCGTCCCGAAGAGGAGATGCCCAGATCCGCAGGTGATCTTCTGCAAGAGCTTTCACAACTGCACGAACAAGTTCAGCAGGTGATGCAGGGTATTGCCCAGGCCTTGTGGTCGTCCGCCTCCCTGCCAGGAAGCATGGGGGAGCTTGTAGATATGCTCAAAGTAGCACGTAGGCGCTTCCGATTATGGAAGATATCGGCCTGCCGACAAGGTGCGAGGGAAGCCTGGGCCATGTAAAAACTCGGTACACCAAGGTTGATCTGAATCACATGGCCCAGGTCGGACCTATAGGGTCAGATGGGAAAGAGATTCCCGTTTGTCTGGTATATGACTAGGTAGGATTAGCCGCAAAGTATTCCCAATAGGATTGTAGGCTAGACAGCCAGTTGGATGGTATAGAAGAAGAATTTAGCCAGTCTAAGTGACTGTGTACTTCGATTAACATATTACGTCTCTAGCCGGATTGTAAATCATTTGTCATGGCGGACCTTTTCGCTTCAACCTCCAGACCCAACAGTCCGGAGTGTATCTGAATACCCGTTCAGTTATGTAAACCGGGGTACGCGTGGAAACCAGGCATAGGGGTCATAAGTGCTTGAACAAACAAGTACCCAACTAGCTATGTTATATTACATGGATAGTAAGAAACATCTTCCAGGGAGAATAGTTCCGTTAAGGGTTCCTTTCCCTGGGTACGCATGCATTAATGTGCATGTCTGAACTGTCAACAGAGACGCATGATATAAAACATCTGGGGGTTTATATTGTGATAGGTAAGAAACATCTTTTGTTCGCCGACCTAATATTCCCTTAAGAATGCTAGCTTTCGGCTTCACCCAGTCTGAGGTACACGTCCGGCGGACCCGCCAGTAACAATCGCAGAGGTGCTCCCCTTATGCCCTAGCCGAACTAACGGGAACGTAGGGCATAAACACAGGAGCCAGGCAACCTAGCTTGGCCAAAACTTAAGTCATATCGATGCATATAGTGGAAAAAATAGGTACATATGGAAAATTGACACATATGTAGTGGGCATAAAGCCCGGAAGATAATTATATTAAGCTTCTGTATAAGAAGCCCCCAGGTATAATGAGCACGCATAGTGCGTCACGATTGTGTAGTCGAGTCACAACTGAAGCTTTTTAGGGCCATAAAAAAGGAAAGAAAGAAAGAGGATATAATTTAAAAGGTGCGGAGTTAAGGAGACGAACACAGAGTTCGGCGCTAGGCGTAGAATCTTCGAAGTCTGGCCGCGTTCCATGGGTTCGGCTCGAGTCGATTATCTGATGCATCACGCAGGAGGTACGCTCCTTCGATGAGAACTTTATCAATGATGAAGGGACCCTCCCACTTGGGCTTGAGCTTGTCCTTTTTCTTCTCCGATAGGCGTAGAATGAGTTCACCAACGTTATAAGTTTTGGCCCGTACTTCTCTGCTTTGATACCTTCAAGCCTGTTGTTGATAGAATGTAGAACAGGCTTTTGCGACGTCGCGCTCCTACTCCAGGGCATCTAGACTGTCTTGCCGATCAAGCTCGGCTTCTCTCTCTTCATACATTTGCACTCGAGGTGAGTCATGAATGATGTCGCAGGGCAATACCACCTCTGCGCTGTACACCATGAAAAATGGTGTGTATCCGTTAGTGCGATTTGGCGTGGACTGTAGTCCCCATAGTATAGAGTCGAGCTCCTCGACCCGGTGCATATTTGATTCCTTCAAGGATCACACTAGTTTGGGTTTGATGCCGCTCATAATAAGACCATTTGCTCGTTCGACTTGACCGTTTGTTTGGGGGTGATAAACGGAGGCGTAATCGAGCTTGATTCCCATGTTGCCGCACCAAGTTTTCACCTTATCGGCTGTGAAGTTGGAGCCATTATCGGTGATGATGCTGTGGGGGACACCGTAATGGTGTACAACCCCTGATATGAAGTCTATCACTGGTCCGGATTTGGCCGTTTTAACTGGTTTGGCCTCTATCCATTTGGTGAATTTATCTACCATGACCAATAGGTATTTTTTTTCTTATGGCTTCCTCCTTTAAGGGGTCCAACCATATTGAGCCCCCAGACCGCAAAGGGCCAAGTTATGGGGATAGTTTGGAAAGCGGTAGGTGGCATATGGCTTTGATTTGCAAAAAGCTGGCAACCGACGCAATGTTGGACGAGGTCCTGTGCGTCTGCTCGGGCTGTCGGCCAGTAGAAACATGTGTGGAAGGCCTTGCTTACAAGGGCTCAAGCTGCAGCGTGGTGGCCGCCGAGTCCAGCATGAATTTCGGCCAAAAGCTGCCGCCCTTCCTCTTCGAAGATGCACCTTTGGAGTACTCCGGTAGCGCTTTTCTTATAAATCTCTCCCTCGTGGACCTTGTAGGCTTTAGATCACCGCACGATGCAACGTGCCTCATTTTGGTCCTCGGGGAGTTCTTGCCTATTTAGGTACGCTAAGAAGGGTTCTGTCCATGGGGCGATGATAGCCATGATGACGTGGGCCAAAGGGGTTATTTCGGTGGCAGAGCCTCAGATTATGTTAGTGTGTTCAGAATCTGGCGTTGTGGTCGGATCCGGACTAGTGTTGTCGGTCTCCCCTTGCCACACCACGGATGGCTTGAACACCCTTTCCAAGAAGATATTAGGTGGGACGGGGTCGCACTTAGTGCCTATGCGGGCGAGGATATCCGCCGCTTGATATTGTTTTCTCAGACCACATGGTGAAATTCGAGCCCCTCGAACCGAGCTAACATCTTTAGGACGGCATTGCGGTAAGCCGCCATTTTCGGATCCTTGGCGTCAAAGTCTCCATTTATTTGAGATATTGCAAGGTTCGAATCCCCACGCACCTCTAGGCGTTGAATGCCCATGGAGACCGCCATCCGAAGACCATGCAACAGAGCCTCGTATTCGGCTACATTGTTGGAGTCTGTGTATAGTATTTGGAGTACGTATTGGACTGTATCTCCGGTGGGGGATGTCAGGACAACGCCCGTATCCAGACCTACCAGCATCTTAGAGCCGTCAAAGTGCATGATCCAATTGGAGTACGCGTCGTACTCTTTAGGGAGTTCGGCTTCTATCCATTCGGCGACGAAGTGAGCCAGTACTTGTGACTTAATGGCTCACCGTGGTTTGTATATGATGTCAGACGAGAGGAGCTCGATGGCCCACTTAGCAATTTGGCCTATGGCATCGCGGTTATTTATTATATCATTGAGTGGTACTTCGGAGGCCATCGTGATTGAACACTCTTGAAAGTAGTGTCGTAGTTTCCGGGATGCCATGAAGACCGTGTATGCTATCTTTTGATAATATGGGTACCGTGATTTGCATGGTGTGAGGACAGTGGATACATAGTATACCTGCTTTTGAAGCGGGAACTTATGTTCGTCCTCCTCTCGTTCGACAACGAGCACTGCGCTTACAACTTGGTGCGTTGCAGCTATATATAACAGCATGGGCTCGCCGATGCTTGGTGTAGTCAGGATTGGGTTGCTGGCCAAGAGGGCCTTTATTTCCTCCAGTCCGGCCGTAGCCGCATTCATCCACTCGAAGTGTTCGGTGCATCGAAGAAGGCGATAGAGAGGTACTGCCTTTTCTCCCAATCGGGAGATGAAGCGGCTTAAGGCAGCCACGCATCCAGTTAATTTCTGGATTTGCTTGAGGTCTGTTGGGGTAGCCAACTATGACAAAGCTTGGATTTTCGCCGGATTTGCTTCAATTCCTCTATTGGAGATGATGAAACCCAGGAGCTTTCCGGCAGGAACGCTGAATACGCATTTTTCTGGATTGACCTTGATGTCATATGTTCGGAGATTGTCGAATGTAAGCCTCGGGTCGTCTATTAAAGACTCCACGTCTCTGGTTTTGATGACCACGTCGTCTATGTATGCCTCAACTATTTTGCTGACTTTTGTTTCCAGGCATGTCTAAATCATGCATTGATAGGTTGCACCGGCATTTTTGAACCCAAAAGGCATGGTGTTAAAACAGAAGGGGACGTATGGAGTGATGAATGACGTTGCGGCTTGATCGGACTCCGCCATCTTGATTTGATGGTATCCGGAGTATGCGTCGAGGAAGCACAATGAGTCATGTCCTGCGGTAGCGTCGATGATTTGATCGATGCGGGGGAGAGGGAAGGGATCCTTGGGGCAAGCCTTATTGAGGTCCTTGAAATCGACACATATGCGCAAGGATTTGTCCTTCTTTGGTACCATCACCAGGTTTGCTAGCCAGTCCGGGTGTTTTATTTCTCTGATGAATCCGGCTTTGCGTAACTTGGCTAGCTCCTCTCCAATGGCTTGTTGTTTAGGTTCTGAAAAGCGCCAAAGAGTCTGCTTGACTGGCTTGTATCCCTTCCGTATATTTAGGCTATGCTTGGCCAGCCTGCGTGGGATACCTGGCATGTCTGAAGGGTGCCAGGCGAAGATGTCCCAATTCTCGCGCAAGAACGTCCGCAATGCAGCGTCTATTGTGGGGTTCAGCTGTGCCCCGATGGATGCTATTTTTGTAGAGTCTGTTGGGTGGACTTGGAATTTGACTATTTCATCCGCTGGCTTGAAAGAGGTGGACTTGGGTCGTTTGTCGAGTATCACGTCATCCCTATCCACTGTGGAGCGCAACACAGTTAGCTCTTCGGCCGCGAGGGCTTCAGATAATGCCTCAAGGGCTAGGGCGGCGGTTTTGTTTTCGGCGCGGAGTGCTACGTCCGGATCATTGGCTATAGTGATGATTCCATTGGGCCCGGGCATCTTGAGCTTCATGTACCCGTAATGGGGTATAGCTTGCATGCTCGTGAATGCATCCCACCCTAAAAGGGCGTGGTATCCGCCACTGAATGGGGCCACTTGGAATGTGATTTCTTCGGACCTGTAATTCTCCGGTGTGCCGAATACCACATCTAGTGTGATTTTTCCCGCACATCATGCCTCCCGACTAGGGATAATTCCTCTGAAGGTCGTGCTGCTTTGCTCAATGCGGCTCTTGTCTATTTCCATTTTGTTGAGGGTTTCCTCGTAGATGAGGTTTAATCTGCTGCCACCGTCCATGAGCAATTTAGTAAGCCGGAAGCCGTCCACAATTTGACTAAGGACCAAAGCGGCTGGTACTCGGACTGTTCGGAATTGAGGTTTGTCACTGGCGTTGAAGGTTATGGCCGTGTCGTTCCATGGATTTATTGCTGTAACGTGGCAGACTTTGGCGAGGCTGCGGAGTGTTAGCTTGCGCCTGTTATTTGAGGCGAAAGTCTCAAAGACTGTCAACACTATATTGTTATTTTGTGTGGGATGATGCTCTGCGGTATCGTTGATGAGGAGATCCTCGCCGCTCTTGGCCACTTGTCGGAGTGTCCAACATGCTCTAAGGCTGTGTGTTGGTATGGTATCCGGTGTGGTGTGAATTTTGCAGGGCCCATTGAGCCATCCCTCCAATACGGTTCCACGCCCTGTAGTGGGCTTTGGTTTCTTTGTAATTGGACCGGGTGACTTGCGAGAGTGCACCCTTTTAGTTCGGACAAGGGATTTTGTGAGAGCCGGAGGATCCCAGAATTTTGCTTGGGTTTTCCAGGCGCTTTCCACCGCATAGTATTTCTGTACTATGGCCGCCAACTCAGCAAAGTGTGCGATGTCACGGCGACTTATGGCATTGAGGATTCCCTTGTTCGTGCAATTTTTGCAAAAGAATGAGATTGTGTTTTCCTCACGACAGTCCTTGACCTTGCTCATTACAAGGAGGAATCTGGCCCAAAAGTGATGTACTGTCTCTTGGGATTCTTGTCTAATGTGGGAAAGATCGCTTGTATCTGGGTGGGTGGGTAGATTTAGGTCCGAACCCTGACCTGATCTGGGACCTTGGGGCAGAGGAGCTTCCGAACTTGGCAGTTCGGGTTCCAGGATGTTGCCCAATTTTTCTGGCCCACTGTCCGATTCTAAGTTCGGAGCTTGGGTCATCTCCTCCCGCAGACGGGTATCCGGCTCGGAGAGCTTGGGAATCCGGACATAGTTCGTCCTCAGAATAGAGGAAGAATCGCTACATTGCTCCTCCACCACCGCTATCTGATGGGTGACCGGCGAAGAGTTAATCTCTCTTTGGTCGGGTTTAAGACCGATCCGATCATAGTCCATAGCGACTCCCAAGGCGGCAATGCGATCCAAGAGCCCGTTCAAGGACAAGAGCTCCATTGGATCCATCTGCTCGATATATTCCGAGCTGACGTGGAGGCTGTTTTTGATGACCCGAGAAGTCATCGTCGGCGTGGCGGCTGAACGGGCGGTCATGACGAGGTCGCCTAGTCGGAGGGTTTGGCCTGAAGCCAGGGCTCCCCCAGAGGTGATGTTGTCCTTGATAACAAGGCGAGCCATCAGCCTTATCGTGACAACACAGTGGAACTCTCAATGAAAGCACCAATGTCGGTGTCAAAACCGGCGGATCTCGGGTAGGGGGTCCCGAACTGTGCGACTAAGGCTAATGGTAACAGGAGGCGGGGGACACGATGTTTACCCAGGTTCGGGCCCTCTCTATGGAGGTAATACCCTACTTCCTACTTGTTTGATCTTGATGATATGAGTATTACAAGATTTGATCTACCATGAGATCGTAGAGGCTAAACCCTAGAAGCTAGCCTATGCTTATGATTGTTCTTGTCCTACGGACTAAACCCTCCAGTTTATATAGACACCAGAGAGGGCTAGGGTTACACATAGTCGGTTACAGAGAAGGAAATCTACAGATCCGAATTGCCAAGCTTGCCTTCCATGCAAAGGAGAGTCCCACCTGGACACGGGACGAAGTCTTCAATCTTGTATCTTCATAGTCCAGCAGTCCGGCACAAGTACATAGTCCGGCTGTCCGAGGACCCCCTAATCCAGGACTCCCTCAGCTGCTGCCGCTTTCAAAAAGTTTCGAATTTCACTCTCATTTAACTTTCATTTAACTTTCATTTAACTTTCAAAAAGTTTCGAATTTCACTCAATCAATCACACAACAGTCAAACAAACAATCAAATCTATCTATTTAATATAACATTCCAAAATTTAGAATT
This sequence comes from Triticum timopheevii, assembly GCA_963921465.1. NCBI lineage: Eukaryota > Viridiplantae > Streptophyta > Magnoliopsida > Poales > Poaceae > Triticum > Triticum timopheevii. The sequence continues at coordinate 243,468,442 of OY997262.1, read as the reverse complement.
TTGGGATGTTACAAACCTACCACCCTTAAAATGAATCTCGTCCTCGAGATTCGGACAGGCTAGCAAGAAATAGGTTAGGGTTTTGGGGGTCTTCTCAAAATCCATCAATCGTCTTCGGGATCTCAGGTGCTACCACTCTTAGAAGCATGGTTACGGTCTCATCAATACTCATATACTCCATCCTTATTCCTGACAGTGTCGGTCTTCTCAGATCTCGGGAAAATTCCTTCTCTGGGAATGCTGTCAACCATTCTCAATGTTTAACAACCACCATGATAGTTAAATAAAATTTATTCCTTTGCAGTAGGGAAAAATTAGCTTTTCGCAAAAATTGTAACCATAGAGCTTTTCCACCAGCCAAATATGCATGTAGAGATAGCCATTATTCATCATTGCTCTATGGTGTGAATTTGCCAGTACATTCAATGTACTGACCCTCTGTGGCTGCAACGTCTCATGTTGCAGGATCTTACGACGAGTAAGTGATACGTTAAGGTTACGATTTCCTATACTCAACTTTGCCGTTGGTGTTGATGGGAATCCACAACCTTGTTGCTTCCGCTATTTTTGGATTGAGGTAATAGTATTTACGTTACTTTATACATGTGATTTACCTCTGTTATAAATCCTCGAGTACTGTGTGTGTCAGCATACCGATCCAGGGATGACACGTAAGCACAGAGACTTGACCCATTCGGGTCGGGTCGCTACAAAAGGTTCCTCTTACTGACCCGGATTTGGAGTTCTCTAGGTGTCGTGGTTCTAAGACAGACAGTAGAAAAGGGGGGTAGGTGTGGAGAGGCAAGATCTCAGCTATGGTGAAGATGTATACACGAGATTTACGAGTTCGGACCCTTCTCGGAGGAAGTAATAGCCCTACGTCTCGGTGCCCGGAGGCAGTCGACTGGAATATATGTGTGAGATGTTACAAGGGGTGCCAACCCTTGTCCCAGAGGAGGGGGGTTGCTTATATAGAGTGCGCCAGGACCCCAGCCATCCTCCATTACAAGGGGCTTAATGTACATAAAGTAGGGGCGTTACTGATAATGCCAGCCTTAAGTGCTATTAATGACCTTAAAGACTACGGAGTGAATGCCTGACCGTTGCAATGCTAAGTGACTTCTGATCTTCGGTAGGTCGAGTGATTCCTTGTATGGTCGAGTGACAATAGGTAGGAGGACACCCGAGTGATATGACTGGTCGAGTGGATCACACTCAACATCTTTGACTGGGAGTCCCTTGTTGCCTCTTGGACTTCTTATCTTTCAGGGTAGTGACCTTGGGTAGGACGTATAGGTCAGGCCTATGACCCTACCCCAGGTATGTATCCTCATCAGTAGCCCCCGAATGGATTAAGGTTCGAGTGGAAAGTAGGTTGAAGTTGAACTTGTTCTGAGCTTTGCACCTTGTGAGCGTTTTCCGCAAGATGGAAAACTCACATTGGTACTTTGGCATCGATTTAGTCGCCTTGATCCATTCAGAAAATTGCCGACTGAACTTATAGCACCATCTGCCGATTGTTGTATTGGAATGCAGAATCTTTGGCGCGATTGATTGCAGTGTATCCCAGATTTCACGGGATACAAAATTTCGGGGAAGCGTGCGGGCCAGGGGTGCCGAAATATGCAGAGCGGATAAACAGTAGTGCCTCGATTTCTGCACCACCTTTTTCATCACATACGTTGCACGCGACTGTTGCGGGATTTGACAGGATCGCCTGGTCCCACGCGTCAGCCACTCGGAAGCAACCCTTTATAAGGCTACGGGGCCGAGGCGTCTGCACTGTGCACGCCTGTTTCTCTTTCTTCTTCCTCTGCTTCTCCACCGCATCCAGTTCTTCTACTGTCGATGCTGCCACTCTACCGCCATGGTGAAGGACAAGACGGCGGCGCTGGAGCACGCGAAGAAGGCGATGGGGGCGGCAAAAGGCAAGAAGCAGAACCGTAGGTCGTCATCAAGCGCGGGGCTGCCGCCAGGCTCGATCCAGGGCGACTGGATCTGGTCTTCGCTCTGGCAAGAAGATCTGGACAAGCTGGCGGAGTCCAGGCTGTTTGCCAAGGGTGCAGCAAGGCTGCCTGAGGGGGAGACAGAGCCGCAACCTCGACCGGGTGTGTGTGTGTACTGCTCGCAACCCACGTCGACCGGGGTTTTTCGCTCCCTCCGCACCCCTTCTTCCGGGGCTTCCTGAACTTCTTCGGTGCCCAACTCCACCATTTCTCTCCCAATACCATCACGTACCTGGCCGCGCTCATGTCGATGTGTGAAAACTTTTTGGGGCGTCGACCGCACTAGGGCCTTTTCAAACATATCTTCACCATTCGTTCCCAATCGGTGAAGAAAGCAAAAACGAGTGACTCGAAGACCCATGTCATCCAGATGTGTGGGGGTTTGGGTATCCAAAAGAGGCATATGAGTTCTTTCCCTGCTATGACTCTCCCTGAATTGGTTAGAGGTTGGCAGTCGACCTGGTTCTACTGCCAGGACGTCCCAACTCCAGGTCAGTCGACTAGCCTTTCCCACTTAACTTTCGACCGTGTCTAGACTCCTTCTCCACTGAAAGTGACTGCTGCTGAGAACGTGGAGACAAAGATGTTGGTTGAGAAAGTGGTCCAACTAATTAACAAGGGTGTCAGTGGCCTGGACCTGCTGGAAGTATTCCTCAGTCGATGCATCCAGCCTCTTCAGGCTCGTGACCATCCTATGTGGCTGTACTCCGAACCCGACGACACCGCTCGGGTTCATTCAGAGGAAGTGCCACCCAAGACCGTGGCCATGTGGTTGAAGAGCATCACAGGCAACCAGGACAACCCCAGAGGAGCCAGGCGAGTCATCCCCTTCAGCGACGACAATCAGCCCGACAAGGTATGCTCTTTATTCCAACTGTCTTTGCATACATATTCCGACTGTACTTGATCTCGACTGACTTTTACTCAACTTTTTGTCTTCTAGGTTTTCACTGAGATGTATTCAATGCCCAACGGTGAACAAGCTCTAGAGCAGGACCAGGAGGGAGAGGCCAGCGCAGAGCAGAGTGGTGAATGGGAGTCTTCGGATGAAGACGAGGAGGAGGAAACGGAGGAGTCAGACGACGAGGACGAAGTCGACTCGCCGCCACGCTCCGAATGCCGATCCAAGCAACACCATGACCCAGCGGGCGGGCGCGGGAAGAACGTGGCTCTGAGTACCCACACTCAGAAGCACACTCGGACGTCGACTCCGGAGCCAACATAGAAGGTTGCCAAGAAGCCCAAGGTTGCTCCTCAAAAGACTCGGAAGACTTTGCCGCGGATCAAGATGGACGTCCCTGTTGCTTCGGGGTGAGTATCTTGCTTGTGTTTATATAGGCCGACTGAAGTTTTTGTTCTGACCAACTGGATCATGTATCTTTCTAGTCCCACCTCTGCTGCCACTGACATGGACATCGACAAGGCACCAGGAGACGAGGAGATCGACGATGCGGCCACTTCCTGAGCTGGTTGATACGTCTCCAACGTATCTACTTTTCCAAACACTTTTGCCCTTGTTTTGGACTCTAACTTGCATGATTTGAATGAAACTAACCCGGACTGACGCCGTTTTCACCAGAACTGCCATGATGTTGTTTTATGTGTAGAAAAGAAAAGTTCTCGGAATGTCCTAAAAATCCACAGAGGCACTTTTTGGAAAAAATAAAAAATACTGGCGATAGAATCAAGACCAGGGGGCCCACACCCTGTCCACGAGAGTGGGGGGTGCACCCCCTCCCCTTGGGCGCGCCCCCTGTCTCATGGGCCCCCTGGACCTCCACCGACCTCAAATCCAACTCCATATATTCACGTTCGGGGAGGAAAAAATCAGAGAGAAAGTTTCATCGCGTTTTACGATACAGAGCCACCACCAAGCCCTAATCTCTCCCGGGAGGGCTGATCTAGAGTCTGTTCGGGGCTCCGGAGAGGGGGATTCGTCGCTGTCGTCATCATCAACCATCCTCCATCACTAATTTCATGATGCTCACCGTCGTGCATGAGTAATTCCATCGTAGGCTTGCTGGACGGTGATGGGTTGGATGAGATTTACCATGTAATCAAGTTAGTTTTGTTAGGGTTTGTTCCCTAGTATCCACTATGTTCTGAGATTGATGTTGCTATGACTTTGCTATGCTTAATGCTTGTCACTAGGGCCCGAGTGCCATGATTTCAGATCTGAACCTTTTATGTTTTCATGAATATATGTGTGTTCTTGATCCTATCTTGCAAGTCTATAGTCACCTATTATGTGTTATGATCCGACAACCCCGAAGTGACAATAATCGGGATACTTCTCGGTAATGACCATAGTTTGAGGAGTTCATGTATTCACTATGTGCTAATGCTTTGTTCCGGTTCTCTATTAAAAGGAGGCCTTAATATCCCTTAGTTTCCGCTAGGACCCCGCTGCCACGGGAGGGTAGGACAAAAGATGTCATGCAAGTTCTTTTCCATAAGCACGTATGACTATTTACGGAACATGCCTACATTACATTGATGAACTGGAGCTAGCTCCGCGTCACCCTATGTTATAGCTATTACATGAGGAATCGCATCTGGCATAATTATCCATCACTGATCCATTGCCTACGAGCTTTTCACATATTGTTCTTCGCTTATTTACTTTTTCGTTGCTACTATTACAATCACTACAAAACCCAAAAACATCACTTTTGCTACCGTTACCTTTATTATCATATTACTTTGCTACTAAATACTTTGCTGCAGATACTAAGTTATCCAGGTGTGGTTGCATTGACAACTCAACTGCTAATACTCAAGAATATTCTTTGCTCCCCTTGTGTCGAATCAATAAATTTGGGTTGAATACTTTTCCCTCGAAAGCTGTTGCGATCCCCTACACTTGTGGGTTATCAAGACTAATTTCTGGCGCCCTTGCCGGGGAGCATGCTCTATTCTCTAAGTAACTTGGGATTTATATCTGTTGATCACTATGAAGAACTTGAAAGACGCGAAAACTATGATCTATCCCTCAACTATGAGGGGAGGTAAGGAATTGCCATCTAGCTCTGCACTAGATTATCCTTTTGTTTTGAGTAAGCTTGCGACACCTAAACCTGCTACTGCTATGAATTCTGATATGTTGCATGTTATTGATGATGCCACTTCTGCTATGCATGATACTTATGATGAAACTACTTCTGTGTGTGATACTACTTTGGCATTAGGTGAATTTCTTGATGAACAACTTGCTAGAGTTAGGGGGAATGAAATTATTGAAGATGCTATTATTGATGATAGTGATGATGAAAATTCTCCCAATGATTATGAATTGCCTGTTGTTCCTGAGGGTTATGTTATGAATGAAGAAGCTGCTAGAGCTATCTTTGCTTGCAATGATAGATATGATCTTAGTAAATTATTAGCTAAATGGAAGCAGCAGTCTCTTAATGATAGAATGAAACCTGACCCTGCTTTTGCTACTTCACCTATCTGTGTTACTGATAAGGATTATGAATTCTCTGTTGATCCTGAGATTATTACTTTAGTTGAATCTGATCCTTTTTATGGCCTTCAATCTGAAACTGTTGTGGCACATCTTACCAAGTTGAATGATATAGCTACCCTGTTTACTCATGACGATAGATCTCGCTATTATTATATCCTTCAGATATTTCCGTTCTCGTTAAAGGGTGATGCTAAGACTTGGTATAATTCTCTTGCTCCTGGTTGTGTGCGTAGTCCCCAGGATATGATTTATTACTTCTCTGCTAAATATTTCCCTGCTCATAAGAAACAAGCTGCCTTGCGGGAAATATATAATTTTGTGCAAATCGAAGAAGGCAGTCTCCCACAAGCTTGGGGGAGGCTTCTCCGATTACTTGATGCTTTGCCTGATCATCCTCTCAAGAAAAATGAAATACTTGATATCTTTTATAATGGACTAACCGATGCTTCCAAGGACTACTTGGATAGTTGTGCTGGTTGTGTTTTCAGGGAAAGAACAGTCGACGAAGCTGAATTGCTATTGAATAATATGTTGACTAATGAAAATAATTGGAATCTTCCCGATCCAATTCCTGAGGAAATTCCTGAACCAATTGAGCCAACTCCTGAGCCTATTCCTAAACCCACTCCGAAGAAGAGAGGTGTTTTATTTCTTAGTCCTGAAGATATGCAAGAGGCAAAGAAATCAATGAAAGAAAAAGGTATTAAAGCTGAAGATGTTAAGAATTTACCACCTATTGAAGAAATACATGGTCTTAATATACCGCCTGTTGAAGAACCACATTGTCTTGATAACCCGACACAGGTAGTAAAGGTAAATTCTCTCTATAGATATGATAAAGTTGAAATCCCCTCTACTAAATTTCATAGCCCATGCTTAGATGAATTTGATGACTTTATGGCTAGATAAGAAAGTTTTAATGCTTATGTTGGTAGAGAGTTAAAGAATAATGCTTTTGAGATAGGATGTTTGAGCGATAATATGGCTAGAGGTAAAGATGAACTCAAACTAGTTAGCAAATATGCGTCTATGGTTTCTACTCAAGCTGAGCAAGTACTTAAAGCTCAAAATGATTTGCTTGATGAATTAAATAATAAAAATGACTTTGCTATTAGAGTGGCTACTAGAACTGGTAGAATGACTCAGGAACCTTTGTATCCTGAAGGCCACCCTAGGAGAATCGACCAAGATTCTCAGAGAAATAATTTAGAGGCACCTAGTTCTTCTAAAAAGAAGAAAAACAAAAACGATAGAACTTTGCATGCTTCCAGTGAACCTACTGTAGCCACACATGAGAATCCCAATGATATTTCTATTTCCGATGCTGAAACACAATCAGGTGATGAACATGAACCTAGTGATAATGTTAATAATAATGTTCATGTTAATGTTCAACCTAGCAAAAACAATGATGTAGAGATTGAACCTGCTGTTGATCTTGATAACCCACAATCAAAGAATCAATGTTATGATAAGAGAGATTTTGTTGCTAGGAAGCACGGTAGAGAAATAGAACCATGGGTTCAGAAACCAATGCCCTTTCCTCCTAAACCATCCAAGTCAAAGAATGATGAGGATTTTGAGTGCTTTGCTAAAATGATTAGACCTATGTTCTTACGTATGCGCTTAACTGATATGCTTAAAGTAAATCCTTATGCTAAGTATATGAGGATATCATTACAAATAAAAGAAAGATATCGGAAGCTAAAATTTCCACCATGCTTGCTAATTACACTTTTAAGGGTGGAATACCAAAGAAACTTGGAGATCCGGGGGTACCAACTATACCATGCTCCATTAAAAGAAATTATGTTAGAACTGCTTTATGTGATCTTGGAGCCGGTGTTAGTGTTATGCCTCTCTCTTTATATCGTAGACTTGAATTGAATAAATTGACACCTACTGAAATATCTTTGCAAATGGCCGATAAATCAACTGCTAGTCGGTATTTGTGAGGATGTGCCTGTTGTGGTTGCAAATGTCACTATCTTAACGGACTTTCTCATTCTTGATATTCTTGAGAACGATAGTATGTCTATTATCCTTGGTAGACCCTTTTTGAATACTACAGGGGCTGTTATTGATTGCAATAAAGGCAATGTCACTTTTCATGTAATGGTAATGAGCATACGGTACAATTTCTGAGGAAACAATCTCAAGTTCATAGCATCAATTCTATTGGAAAAGTTCCAACTATCATCATTGGAGGTTTTGAATTTCCTCTCCCTACTGTCAAGAAAAAAGTATGATATTCTTATTGTTGGGGATTTTCATATCCCCGTTGAGGTAACTTAGTGTTATTCGAAATTTCTCTGGTTCCGTGTTATTCGGAATGAGTTTGTTAACAAGACTTGATCAACCTTGTTAGTGGATTGATTTTGATGATCATGAGATGGATGAAACTAGAAGGCACAACCTTCTGTACCGTCTTTTTACTTTCTGTTATTAGAATAAATAAATCAAAAATAGTATTATCCGTCTCTGAATTATCCGTGCAATAAAAAATATCCCGAAAATAAAAGTGCTCCAAATGCCCTACAAATTTAGTATGATTTTTTATGTAATATATGAGGATTTTAGGCACTGAAAACACTGCAGGAGGGGCAAGCACCAGGCCATGAGAGTGGAGGGCGCGCCCACCCTACCTGGGCGCGCCCCCCTGTCTTATTGGCCCCTGGTGGCCCCCCTCCACTTATGCCAACACCCACACACTTCATCTTCTACCCAAAAAAATCCCCATCCAGCTCAAGCACGAGTTCTAGCTCATTCTGCTGTGATTTTTGATCTCCTTGCTCAAAGCTCCATTTACAAAACTGCTTTGGGAGATTGTTGCTTGATATGTGACTCCTCCATTGGTCCAATTAGTTTTGTTCTAGTGCTATATTCATTGCAAATTTTTGCTGCATAGGTGACCATGTTCTTGAGCTTGCATGTTAAATTTATGAGGTCCCAAGAAATTCCAATGCATGATATAGGCTCTAGGCACTTGTAGGAGTAGTTGCTACCAATCTTGTTTAGTTTTATTCACTTTTATTTTGAAGTTCCTAAAATTTCAGAAATTTTCAGAAAATGCTAAGGAAACTTTTGAGGGGCTCTTCTAGCCAAAGCTCTCAGGAAAAACAAGCTAAAGAGAAGGAAAAAGCAAGTATAATCTTCCTCGCTTAGCGGAAGTGCGGTCGTGTGAATGGCCATGTGATGAATTCTAAGAAGCTGGAATTCATGAAGATTTTTATTCTTTGATCGAGAATGCAGGCCTCACCGGTTTCATCGACGACCGGATCGATTAGTATCTCTTACTCAACAATACTTTCGTGCAAAAATTTTATTATTATCCTAAGAAGTCACCGCCTTCAGTATCATTTCATTTATATGATGAATTCAGAGAAATGTCTTTATGTAATTTCTGCATGGTGTGTAGGATACCCTATGAGGGAGAATTAGAGGAACCCCATCGTAAAGATGTGGATGGCTTTGTTAACACTATAGCTGTAGAGGATCCAAACAAAGGTTCCGAGGCGAAAATCTCTAGCATACATTTTCCTGCTTTACGCTACTTTGCCATATTTGCTAGTAGATGCTTGATTGGTCGTGGAAATAGTGGAAAGTTTAGTGTGCCTGACATTATCATCCTTCAACATGCCTTACTTGGAGATAATAGTTTTAGTATGGGTGCCGTCATTGCTAAACGGCTAGGCCTGAATCGTACAAAAGGCCCCATATTTGGAGGTATCTATGCTTCACGTCTTGCTAGACATTTTCAGATACCTATTAGGCACCATGAGAAAGAGGAGACAAAATTGCCTCCTCACATTTTAGATTACAAGAGCATGGTAGCCCACAAGTTTATCGTTGACAATGAAGAAAGGATGCTCTTGTATAACCTTAGATTTAATAAGAAACACAATGAGACTATTATTTTGCCTGTGCCTCTGTTGTTTGATTTGACTGCAGATAATTTTCTTGTCACGCCGGAGGCGGTGTATGCTCATCGAGCCCAAGCTTTCACTCCAGAACCTGAACCTGAGCCGAAACCTGCACTGGACCCTTATCGTGCATCATCTTTCTAGTGGGATTCGGAGATGGCCAGCCAGTGTATCCTGATTACACTTCCCAGTACACCGGGGAGAGTAGCGGCGGTCCTTGGTATTAGACCAACTTAGGCCAAAAGCCTAAGCTTGGGGGAGTACGTATTTCTCACCGACTTTACATTCATGTTCACACACTAGTCGTCGGTGCTCATATTCTTTCATTGTATTATCCATGTAAGTTTAAATTTCTTTTTCTAGTTTTCTTCTTGTGTGTTTGATAAACCTTAAGAAAAACCAAAAAAATAGTTATTTTAATTTCTTTGCTTGTAGTAGAAATTAAAATGAAAACCCAAAAAGATTTCTTATTCTTCTTTTTACTTGTTGGGAGCTTTCCCATGTAAATAGTTTTATTTTCTTTTCTTTCCTTTGGGGGTCAAGAAGACCATATTGAAAATGCTTAGTGGCTCTCATATGCATGATTGTTTATTTAACTTAGAGCCCATATTACTTGTCTTCTCTCTTGAGTTGAATGCTTGCAGATTCCAGCTTAGTCCAATGCACGTGCACTATTATTATTATACACATCGTTCAGTCGGTCGTGCAAGTGAAAGGCAATAATGACGATATATGATGGACCTATTGAGATGAGAAAAGCTGGTATGAACTCGACCTCTCTTGTTTTTGTAAATATGATGGGTTCATCGTTTCTGATTCAGCTTATTATGAAGTAAACATATTTGTAATGACATTTAGAGATTATAGTTGCTTGTGCCATGCTTGATTAGCTATGAGTTATAATGGTTTACCTTGCGTGCCAACATGCTATTAGAATGATTATGATGTGGTATGATGGGATGGTATCCTCCTTTCAATGAATTGAGTGACTCGACTTGGCACATGTTCACGCATGTAGTTGAAACAAATCAACATAGCCTTCATGATATTATGTTCATGGTAGATTATATCCTACTCATGCTTGTACTCGGTGTAAATTAATTTTAATGCATGTTCATGACTATTGTCGCTCTCTCAGTTGGTCGCTTCTCAGTCTTTTGCTAGCCTTCACCTGTACTAAGCGGGAATACTGCTTGTGCATCCAAACTCCATAAACCCCAAAGTTGTTCCATATGAGTCCACTATACCTTCCTATATGCGGTATTTACCTGCCGTTCCAAGTAAATTTGTATGTGCCAAACTCCAAACCTTCAAATGAAATTCTGTTTTGTATGCTCAAGTAGCTCATGTTTCAACTAGGGCTGCCTATATCTTCCATGCTAGGTGGGTTATTCTCAAGAGGAGTGGACTTCGCTCCTCATTCATGAGAAAGGGCCGGTAACCGGGATGCCCAATCCCATGATCCAAAAAGATCAAAGCAAATCAAATAATTAAACAAAACTCCCCCAGGGCTGTTGTTAGTTGGAGGCACTCATTGTTTCGAGCAAGCCATGGATTGATGCTTGTTGGTGGTTGGGGGAGTATAAACCTTTACCATTCTGTTTGGGAACTGCCTATAATGCATGTAGTATGGAAGATACATCCATCTCATAGTTGTTGCGTTGACAGTGAAAGTATGCCGCTCAAAATATTATTCAATCTCTATTTTAAAATCGAGCTCTGTCACCTCTACAAATCTCTGCTTCCCTTTGCGAAGGGCCTATCTATTTACTTTTATGTTGAGTCATCACCCTTCCTATTAAAAAGCACCCGCTGGAGAGCACACTTTCATTTGCATTCATTACTATTGATTTATATTGGGTATGACTTGACTGGATCTCTTTTACCATGAATTACAATGTTTAGTCAGTCCTTGATCTTTAAAGGTGCTCTCCATTTATGTTTGCAGTCTCAAAAAGGGCTAGCGAGATACCATTTTGTTATATCATGTTATGATTGTTTTGAGAAAGTGTTGTCATCCGAGTTTTCTTATTATGGCTCGCTAGCTGATTATGCTATTGATATGAGTAATTGTGAGACCTAAGTGTTATTGTGAGTATGGTTAGTTCATAATATTTGTTGAAACCTGAATGATGGCTTTGCATGTTTACAACAACAAGAGCAAACAGAGTTTGTACAAGTTTTTCTCTATCACTTTCAGTTTATCAACTGAATTGCTTGAGGACAAGCAAAGGTTTAAGATTGGGGGAGTTGATACGTCTCCAATGTATCTACTTTTCCAAACACTTTTGCCCTTGTTTTGGACTCTAACTTGCATGATTTGAATGAAATTAACCCGGACTGATGCTGTTTTCAGCAGAACTGCCATGATGTTGTTTTATGTGTAGAAAAGAAAAGTTCTCGGAATGTCCTGAAAATCCACGGAGGCACTTTTTGGAAAATAAAAAAATACTGGCGAAAGAATCAAGACCAGGGGGCCCACACCCTGTCCATGAGGGTGGGGGGCGCTCCCCCTCCCCCTGGGCACGCCCCCTATCTCATGGCCCCCCTGGACCTCCACCGACCTCAACTTCAACTCCATATATTCACGTTTCGGGATAAAAAAATCAGAGAGTAAGTTTCATCACGTTTTACGATACGGAGCCGCCGCCAAGCCCTAATCTCTCTCGGGAGGCTGATCTAGAGTCCGTTCGGCGCTGCGGAGAGGGGGATTCGTCGTAGTCGTCATCATCAACCATCCTCCATCACCAATTTCATGATGCTCACCACCGTGCGTGAGTAATTCCATCGTAGGCTTGCTGGATGGTGATGGGTTGGATGAGATTTACCATGTAATCAAGTTAGTTTTGTTAGGGTTTGATCCCTTGTATCCACTATGTTCTGAGATTGATGTTGCTATGACTTTGCTATGCTTAATGCTTGTCACTAGGGCCCGAGTGCCATGATTTCAGATCTGAACCTATTATGTTTTCATGAATATATGTGTGTTCTTGATCCTATCTTGCAAGTCTATAATGACCTATTATGTGTTATGATCCGACAACCCCGAAGTGACAATAATCGGGATACTTCTCGGTGATGACCGTAGTTTGAGGAGTTCATGTATTCACTATGTGCTAATGCTTTGTTACGGTTCTCTATTAAAAGGAGGCCTTAATATCCCTTAGTTTCCGCTAGGACCCCGCTGCCACGAGAGGGTAGGACAAAAGATGTCATGCAAGTTCTTTTACATAAGCACGTATGACTATTTACGGAATACATGCCTACATTACATTGATGAACTGGAGCTAGTTCTGTGTCACCCTATGTTATAGCTATTACATGAGGAATCGCATCAGGCATAATTATCCATCACTGATCCATTGCCTACGAGCTTTTCACATATTGTTCTTCGCTTATTTACTTTTCCGTTGCTACTGTTACAATCACTACAAAACCCAAAAACATTACTTTTGCTACCGTTACCTTTATTATCATATTACTTTGCTACTAAATACTTTGCTGCAGATACTAAGTTATCCAGGTGTGGTTGAATTGACAACTCAACTGCTAATACTCTTTACCCTCGTGTCGAATCAATAAATTTAGGTTGAATACTTTACCCTCGGAAGCTGTTGCAATCCCTTACACTTGTGGGTTATCACTGGTAAGTCCATTCGACCAGGCTTCATTTAGTCAAGTGGGTTGTCAATCGGCTGAATTTCTGATATTTCTCTCTTTCTGTAGTTCCGCGAGAGGTCGTCGTGCTCCCTGACGATGAAGAATAAGAAGCGCCTCTGCAGGAGAGGAGGAAGAGGAGTGGGGGCTCAAGCAGGAGGAGGCTTGAAGTTCAAGTCCCTTAGTCGATGTGGGCGCTTGAGGCGGTGGTTGAACATTCCGGAGATCCGGTTCGGACCAATGTCACATTCGCCAACCCGTTGATGACTGATCGTTCGTCGGGGTCGACTGCTTCGACTCCCGCCGCTCCAGTGGAACTCCACACGTCTGACCCAGTGGCTGCTTCAGCCGCCTTGGAGCCATCACTCTTCGCTGCATATCAGACCCCAGACGATTCGCCGAGTGCTGCCAGGGAGGCTCTTCGCCAGGTGAACCTTGTCATGGAGCAGGTGAAGGTGATGCACGAGGCTAGTCAGGTGGCTTATAATGCCAGCACCACCCTGCAGACCAATGTTCAGGTCAGCGAACTCCGACTGGACTTTTGAATGCTGTTTTATATCCGATCACCCACTGGGGTGTGCCTTTGTTTAGGGTTTAGGAAATCTTCCACTTCACCTCACTCGTGCTGAGTCTTAGTAATCTGTCCGGACCAGTGGGGGCGCGCCGAGTGCACCCACTGGGTGTAGTCCCCGAGACCACGGTCGACTGCTGGTAGTCGGCTAAGGTCTTAGGGTCTTCTCTTTCTTTTTTTGACTCATGCTGGGCAGACCCTGCTGAGTGTTGATCTGAACCAGTGGGGGCACGCTAAGTGCACCCACTGGGTGTAGTCCCCGAGACTACTTTCGAATATTTGTTTCGGCAGTAGTCTTAGAGTAACTTTTCACTATCATTGTCTCTTATTTCTGTCGACTGACACATCTCTCTCGCTGACTGCAGAGGTCTTGTGATCTTGGAGCTCGACTTTCCGAGTTAAAGAAGAAGCATATCAGCGTTGAACTTGATCTTGAACTCGCAAAGAAGAAACTCAAGACTGCTCAAGAAGAGACGGCCATCATGGGAGGTAACCAATCGACTCTTGCCAACTTAGTAGCTTGCGTCTTTCACTGCTTTTTCTTTCAGTCTCTTTGAACTGAGTGACTTCACACAAGCAGATGTGCATAGTGAGAACCGTCAACTTCAGGCTCGTCTGAAGAGTGTTGTTTCTTTAGAGATATTGAAGGAAGATTTGGAGAAGAAGGACCAGGACCTTGCTGCTGCTCAGAAGGAAGCACGTGAGAAGACAACGCTTGCGGACAAGAAGCTGGCTTCAGTCGGCAAGTTGGACGAGGAGAATGCAAAGTTGAAGACCGCCATCTCGGAAGCCAATCGGGAAGTAGAGCAACTGAAGAAGGACAAGGAGAACCTGACCACTGAAGTTGGAGGCCTCAGAGCCAAGACAGGCAAGCTAGAGTCCTATCTGGGGCAACTTGCCGCGAAACTAGTTCTGAAGCTTGAAGGTACAGCCGCTCGACTGGTTAATTGTTGTCGATTGAAGTATGTTGTAATATTGTCGACTCACTATTTTTCATGATGGAACAGAACTTTGTCAGGACTTTGAAGCTAAAACCGGGCGGGTCGAGACAGGTCTCGACGCCATCAATTGTCCTGTGAAAGATGATGTCGCGATGAACTTGCTGCTATTGGAATCACGCTTGGACGGCGCTATTGCCTATCTCGCTCGACTGAAGGCTGCGATGACCTGGGTGGACGCCGAACTCTGGCCTCAGGCGGAACTCTCTCAAGACCTTGAGTTCCTGATGACTCGACTCAATCAGATTCCTGGTCGAGTGCATGAGTGGAAGAAGTCATCCGCTCGCTGTGGCGCTGACATTGCTGATACGTCTCCAACGTATCTATAATTTTTGATTATTCCATGCTATTATATTACCCCTTTTGGATGTTTATGGGCTTTATTTTACACATTTATATCATTTTTGGGACTAACCTACTAACCGGAGGCCCAGCCCATATTGTTGTTTTTTTGCCTATTTCAGTATTTCGAAGAAAAGGAATATCAAACGAAGTCCAAACGGAATGAAACTTTCGGGAGCGTGATTTTTCGAACAAATGTGATCCAGAGGACTTGGAATGCAAGCCAAGAAGCAGCCGAGTCGGCCACGAGGGTGGAGAGCGCGCCCACCCCTCCTGGGCGCGCGCCCCTATCTCGTGGGCCCCTCGGGCGGCCACCAACCTACTTCTTCCTCCTATATATACCCACGTACCCCGAAAACATCTAGGGAGCCAACAAAAAACAATTTCCACCGCCGTAACCTTCTGTATCCGCGAGATCGCATCTTGGAGCCTTCGCCGGTGCTCCGTCGGAGGGGGAATCGACCACGGAGGGCTTCTACATCAACACCATAGCCCCTCCGATGAGTTGTGAGTAGTTTACCACAGACCTTCGGGTCCATAGTTATTAGCTAGACGGCTTTTTCTCTCTTTTTGGATATCAATACCATGTTCTCCCCCTCTCTTGTGGAGATCTATTCGATGTAACTCTTTTTGCGGTGTGTTTGTCGAGATCCGATGAATTGCGGGTTTATGATCAAGTTTATCTATGAGAAATATTTGAATCTCCTCTGAATTCTTTTATGTATGATTGAGTTATCTTTGCAAGTCTCTTCGAATTATCAGTTTGGTTTGGCCTACTAGATTGATCTTTCTTGCAATGGGAGAAGTGCTTAGCTTTGGGTTCAATCTTGCGGTGTCCTTACCCAGTGACAATAGGGGTTGCAAGGCACGTATTGTATTGTTGCCATCGAGTATAAAAAGATGGGGTTTATATCATATTGCATGAGTTTATCCCTCTACATCATGTCATCTTTCTTAATGCGTTACTCTATTCTTATGAACTTAATACTCTAGATGCATGTTGGATAGCGGTCGATGTGTGGAGTAATAGTAGTAGATGCAGGCAGGAGTCGGTCTACTTGTCACGGACGTGATGCCTATATACATGATCATGCCTAGATAATCTCATAATTATTTGTTTTTCTATCAATTGCTCGACAATAATTTGTTCACCCACCGTAATACTTATGCTATCTTGAGAGAAGCCACTACTGAAACATATGCCCCCCGGGTCTATCTTTTATCATACAAGCTATCTACTTTTATTTGCATCTTTACTTTTCCAATCTATACCATAAAATACCAAAAATATATTTATCTTATCATACTATCTCTATCATATCTCACTTTCGCAAGTGGCCGTGAAGGGATTGACAACCCCTTTATTGCGTTGGTTGCGAGTTCTTTGTTTGTTTGTGTAGGTGCGTGGGACTTTTTAGGATCCTCCTACTGGATTGATACCTTGGTTCTCAAAAAACTGAGGGAAATACTTACGCTACTATTACTGCATCACCCTTTCTTCTTCAAGGAAAACCAACGCAAGCTCAAGACGTAGCAAGAAGGATTTCTGGCGCCGTTGCCGGGGAGGTCTTCGCTCAAGTCAAGACATACCAAGTACCCATCACAAACTCATCTCCCTCGCATTTACATTATTTGCCATTTGCCTCTCGTTTTCCTCTTCCACACTTCACCTTTGCCGTTTTATTCGCCCTCTCTTTCCCAATCTTCTCCTCTCTCTTTCGCTTGCCTTTTTCTGTTCGCTTGTGTGTTGGATTACTTGTTGCCATGGCACAAGATAATACCAAATTGTGTGATTTCTCCAGTACCAATAATAATGATTTCCTTAGTACTCCGATTGCTCCTCTTAATGATGTTGAGTCTTGTGAAATCAATACTGCTTTGCTGAATCTTGTTATGAAAGATCAATTCGCCGGCTTTCCTAGTGAAGATGTCGCTACCCATCTAAACAACTTTGTTGATCTGTGTGATATGCAAAAGAAGAAAGATACGGATAATGATATTGTTAAATTGAAGTTATTTCCGTTTTCACTTAGAGATCGTGCTAAAGTTTGGTTTTCGTCTTTGCCTAAAAATAGTATTGATTGTTGGAACAAGTGCAAAGATGCTTTTATCTCTAAGTATTTTCCTCCCGCTAAGATCATCACTCTTAGGAACGATATTATGAATTTTAAACAACTTGATCATGAGCATGTTGCCCAATCTTGAGAAAAAATGAAATTGATGATTCGCAGTTGCCCTACTCATGGTTCGAATTTATGGATGATCATACAAAAATTTTATGCCCGTTTGAACTTTGCTTCTAGAAATCTTTTAGATTCGGTTGCGGGAGGCACGTTTATGGAAATCACTTTAGGAGATGCTACAAAACTTCTTCATAATATTATGGTTAATTATTCTCAATGGCACATCGAAAGATCTACTAGTAAAAAAGTGCATGCTATAGAAGAAATTAATGTTTTGAGTGGAAAGATGGATGAACTTATGAAATTGTTTGCTACTAAGAATGCTCCTCTTGATCCCAATGATATGCCTTTGTCTACTTTGATTGAGAATAATAATGAATCTATGGATGTGCATTTTGTTGGTAGGAATAGTTTTGGAAATAATGCTTATAGAGGAAACTTTAATCCTAGACCGTTCCCTAGTAATTCCTTTAATAATTATGGAAATTCCTACAATAATTCTTATGGTAATTTTAATAAGATGCCCTATGATTTTGAGAATAGTGTGAAAGAATTTATGATTTCTCAAAAGAATTTTAATGCCTTGCTTGAAGAAAAGTTGCTCAAAGTTGATGATTTGCTAGGAACGTTGATAGACTTTTGCTTGACGTTTGATTCTCTTAAACTTAGATATACTCCTCCTAAGCATGATATCAATGAATCTCTCAAAGCAATGAGAATTTCCATTGATGAGTGCAAGGAAAGAACCGCTAGATTGCGTGCTAAGAAAGATTGCTTTGTAAAGGCGTGTTCTTCTAGTTTCCTTGAAAATAATGATGAAGATCTTAAAGTTATTGATGTGTCCCCTATTAGATATTTGTTTTGTAATATGAATCTTAATAATAATGTGACTGGAGATGAGTCAACTTTAGTTAGAAGGCGTCCCAATAATTCGGAGTTTTTAGATCTTGATGCTAAATTTGGTAAAAGTGGGATTGGAGAGGTCATGACTTTAAATAGTATTGAACCCACTATCTCGGATTTCAAGGAATTTGATTATGATAATTGTTCTTTAGAAGGTTGTATTTCCTTGTTGCAATCCGTTGTTAATTCTCCTCATGCTTATAGTCAAAATAAAGCTTTTACCAAACATATCGTTGATGCCTTGATGTAATCTTATGATGAAAAACTTAATTTGGAAGTTTCTATACCTAGAAAACTTAATGATGAGTGGGAACCTACTATAAAGATTAAAATTAAAGAACATGAGTGTTTTGCTTTGTGTGATTTGGGTGCTAGTGTTTCCACGATTCTGAAAACTTTATGTGATATTCTAGGTTCCATGATCTTGATGATTGCTCTTTAAATTTGCACCTTGCAGATTCCACCATTAAAAAGCCAATGGGAAGGATCAATGATGTTCTCATTGTTGCAAATAGAAATTTGGTGCCCGTAGATTTTATCGTTCTTGATATAGATTGCAATCTTTCTTGCCCTATTATTCTTGGTAGACCTTTCCTTAGAACGATTGGCGTGATTGTTGATATGAAGGAAGGGAATATTAGATTCCAGTTTCCATTAAAGAAAGACATGTAGCACTTTCCAAGAAATAAAGTCAAATTACCTTATGAATCTATCATGCGAGCTACTTATTAATTGAGTGCCAACGATGGCACTACTTAGATATATCTTCGCTTTTATGCCTAGCTAGGGGCGTTAAACGATAGCGCTAGTTGGGAGGCAACCCAATTTTATTTGTGGTTTTTGTTTTTGTTTCTGTTTAGTAATAAAATTTTGCATCTACCTTCTGTTTGGATGTGTTTTTATGTTTTAATTAGTGTTTGTGCCAAGTAGAACCTATAGGATAACCTACGGTGATAGTTAATTTGATTCTGCTGAAAAACAGAAACTTTGCACGCACGAAATTAGTTTTGTTAAATCACATAAACGTGATTTTCCGTTGATTCTTTTTGATGTAGATCAATAGACAAATTTTCCAGGACTTCCTATTTTTGTAGGATTTGTAGAGTTCCATAAGTTTGCGTTAGTTACAGATTGCTACAGACTGTTCTGTTTTTGACAGATTCTGTTTTTCGTGTGTTGTTTGCTTATTTTGATGCATCTATGGCTAGTATTAAGTGGTATGAACCATAGAGAACTTGAAATAAAGTAGGTTTAACACCAATATAAATAAAGAATGAGTTAATTACAGTACATTATGTGGTGGTTTTGTTTTCTTTCACTAACGGAGCTTATGAGATTTCCTGTTGAGTTTTGTGTTGTGAAGTTTTCAAGTTTTGGGTAAAGATTTGATGGACTATGGAATAAGGAGTGGCAAAAGCCTAAGCTTGGGGATGCCCATGGAACCCCAAGATATTCAAGAGTAGCCAAAAGCCTAAGCTTGGGGATGCCCCGGGAAGGCATCCCCTCTTTCGTCTTTGTTCATTGGTAACTTTACTTGGAGCTATATTTTTATTTGCCAGATGATATGTGTTTTGCTTGGAGCATCGTGTATCATATTAGTATTTGCTTTTTAGTTTTCCACAATCATCCTTGCTGTACACACCTTTTGGGAGAAGCCCACTTGATTGGAATTTATTAGAATACTCTATGTGCTTCACTTATATCTTTTGAGCTAGATAGTTTTTGCTCTAGTGCTTCACTTATATCTTTTATAGCACGGCGGTGGCTTAATTTTGTAGAAATTGCTAGTCTCTCATGCTTCACTTATATTATTTTGATAGTCTCTTAAGAAAGCATGGTATTTGCTATGTTTAAAATTGGTCCTAGAATGGTAGGCATCCAAGTTGGGTATAATAAAAACTATCATAGGAAGTGAATTGGATGCTATGATCAATTTGATACTTGATAATTGTTTTGAGATATGGAGGTAGTGATATTAAAATCATGCTAGTTGGGTGATTATGAATTTAAATAATTCTTGTGTTCAAGTTAGCAAGTCCCGTAGCATGCACGTATGGTTAAAGTTGTGTAACAAATTTGAAACCTGAAGTGTCCTTGGACTGTGCATCCTTATGAGTGGAGGTCGGGGACGAGCGATGGTCTTTTCCTACCAATCTATCCCTCTAGGAGCATGCGCGTAGTGCTTGGTTTTTTATGACTTCTAAATTTTTGCAATCGGTATACGAGTTGTTTTGACTAATGTTGAGTCCATGGATTATACGCACTTTTACCTTTCCATCATTGCTAGCCTCTTCGGTACCGTGCATTGCCCTTTCTCACCTTGAGAGTTGGTGCAAACTTCGCCGGTGCATCCAAACCCCGTGATATGACACGCTCTATCACACATAAACCTCCTTATATCTTCCTCAAAACAGCCACCATACCTACCTATTATGGCATTTCCATAGCCATTCCGAGATATATTGCCATGCAACTTTCCACCGTTTCGTTTATCATCATGACACACACTACTTTTGTCATATTGCCATTGCATGATCATGTAGTTGACATCGTATTTGTGGCTAAGACACCATGCAAAAATTTTCATACATGTCACTCTTGATTCATTGCACCATCCCGATACACCTCCGGAGGCATTCATATAGAGTCATATCTTGTTCTAGTTTCGAGTTGTAATTCATGTGTTATAAATCAATAAAAGTGTGATGATCATCATTATTAGAGCATTGTCCCCAAAAAAAGGCCAAAATAAAAAAATACCAAAGAAAAAAAAGTAAAAAAGGGAGAAAAAAAGGAAAAAAAAGGAAAATAAAATAAAAAGGGGCAATGCTACTATCTCTTTTTCCACACTTGTGCTTCAAAGTAGCACCATGTCCTTCATATAGAGAGTCTCATATATTGTGCTTCATAGTAGCACCAAGTTTTTCATATAGAGAGTCTCATATGTTGTCACTTTCATATACTAGTGAGAATTTTTCATTATAGAACTTGGCTTGTATATTCCTACGATGGGCTTCCACAAATGCCCTAGGTCTTCGTGAGCAAGCAAGTTGGATGCACAACAACTAGTTTTGTTTTGTTTAGCTTTCATACATTTATAGCTCTAGTGCATCCGTTGCGTGGCAATCCCTACTCCTCATGTTGACATCAATTGATGGGCATCTCCATAGCCGTTGATTATCCTCGTCAATATGAGACTTTCTTATTTTTTGTCTTCTTCACACAATCCCCATCATCATATTCTATTCCACCCATAGTGCTATATCCATGGCTCGCGCTCATGCATTGCGTGAAAGTTGAATTTTTTTGAGATTATTTAAGTATGAAACAATTGCTTGGCTTGTTATCGGGGGTGTAGAATTTGGGAACATTTTTGTGTGACGAAAATGAAGCATAGCCTAACTATATGATTTTGTAGGGATGAACTTTCTTTAGCCATGCTATTTTGAGAAGACATGATTGCTTTGATTAGTATGCTTGAAGTATTACTATTTATTTTGTCAATATGAACTTTTATTTCGAATCATTTGGATCTGAACATTCATGCCACAATAAATAAAATTACATTGAGAATTATGCTAGGTAGCATTCCACATCAAAAATTTTGTTTTAATCATTTACCTACTCGAGGACGAGCAGGAATTAAGCTAGGGGATGCTTGATAAGTCTACAACTTCTCTATAATTTTTTATTGTTCCATGCTATTATATTACCCATTTTGGATGTTTATGGGTTTATTTTACACATTTATATCATTTTTGTGACTAACCTACTAACCGGAGGCCCAACCCATATTGCTGTTTTTTTGCCTATTTCAGTATTTCGAAGAAAAGGAATATCAAATGGAGTCCAAACGGAATGAAACCTTTGGGAGCGTGATTTTTGGAACAAACGTGATCCCGAGAACTTGGAGTGCAAGTCAAGAAGCTTGCGAGGCGGCCAGGAGACAGGAGGGTGCGCCCACCCCCTCTGGGTGCGCCCCTATCTCCTGGGCCCCACAGGCGGCCACCGACGTACTTCTTCCTCCTATATATACCTACGTACCCCGAAAATATCCAGGGAGCCAATGAAACACAATTTCCACCGCTGTAACCTTCTGTATCCGCGAGATCCCATCTTGGAGCCTTCACCGGCGCTCCACTAGAGGGGGAATCGACCACGGAGGGCTTCTACATCAACACCATAGCCCCTCCGATGAGTTGTGAGTTGTTTACCACAGACCTTTGGGTCCATAGTTATTAGCAAGATGGCTTCTTCTCTCTTTTGGGAACTCAATACAATGTTCTCCCCCTCTCTCGTGGAGATCTATTCGATGTAAACTCTTTTTGCGGTGTGTTTGTCGAGATCCGATGAATTGTGGGTTTATGATCAAGTTTATCTATGAGAAATATTTGAATCTCCTCTGAATTCTTTTATGTATGGTTGAGTTATCTTTGCAAGTCTCTTTGAATTATCAGTTTGGTTTGGCCTAGTAGATTGATCTTTCTTGCCATGGGAGAAGTGCTTAGCTTTGGGTTCAATCTTGCGGTGTCCTTTCCCAGTAACAGCAGGGGCAGGAAGGCACGTATTGTATTGTTGCCATCGAGGATAAAAAGATAGGTTTAATATCATATTGCATGAGTTTATCCCTCTACATCATGTCATCTTTCTTAAAGCGTTACTCTGTTCTTATGAACTTAATACTCTAGATGCAGGTAGGAGTCGGTCAATGTTTGGACTAATAGTAGTAGATGCAGGCAGGAGTCAGTCTACTTGTTGCGGACGTATGCCTATATACATGATCATGCCTAGATAATCTCATAATTATTCGCTTTTCTATCAATTGCTCGACAGTAATTTGTTCACCCACCGTAATACTTATGCTATCTTGAGAGAAGCCACTAGTGAAACCTATGGCCCCCAGGTCTATCTTTTATCATATAAGCTATCTACTTTTATTTGCATCTTTACTTTTCCAATCTATACCATAAAATACCAAAAATATATTTATCTTATCTTACTATCTCTATCAGATCTCACTTTTGCAAGTGGCCGTGAAGGGATTGACAACCCCTTTATTGTGTTGGTTGCGAGTTCTTTGTTTGTTTGTGTAGGTGCATGGGACTTTTGAGGAGCCTCCTACTGGATTGATACCTTGGTTCTTAAAAATTGAGGGAAATACTTACGCTACTATTGCTGCATCACCCTTTCCTCTTTAAGGAAAACCAACGCAAGCTCAAGACGTAGCAGTCGCCCTATCACTGGTTCGAGTGCACTGCAAGGACGCCAGGGAAGACAAGTTGGCGGCTCTCAAGGTTGTGAATACTAAGAAGCACACCTTCCAGTCCTTCATGGACACATTCCTTGAGGCAGTCACTCGTATTGCTGACAGCATTGACCTTGATAGCTTCTACGATCCAGCCAGCCCTTCTCCCGCCGAGTGATCGAAAAAAAATTATGCTTCACCCTCATTTGCCTCGGAATGCCGAGTGATTTTGTAGTCGTTAAAACTCCTTCGGGCCTGACGCCCGAGTACTTTAATCCGCGGTTAGAGACCTTTGGATTTATCTGAACTTGGCTTATCTTTGAATATGTTGTGTTTATCTTCGAGTGAAACTCGTTCTTCTCTCAGATTGGTTTTTGTACTCTCTATGCAGCTTCTGAGGAAGAGGCTGCATGTAACGCCCTCGATGCGGCTATATCTCCCACGTGTCAAAGCAGGACTTAGAGGCATAACCGCATTGAAAGCAATGTCGCAAGTGAGGTAATCTTCACACAACCCATGTATTACATAAGGGAAAGAGATACATAGTTGGCTTACAATCGCCACTTCACACAATTACATGAATAAAGCATTACATCATCCAGATACAATCAAGGTCTGACTACGGAACCAAAATAAAAGAAGAACCCCAACTAGGCTCCACTACTGATCAACTAGAATGAAACAACACAAAGGGCAAGATCTTCATTGAGCTCCTCCTTGAGCTTGGTTGCGTCACCTGCTCGGTAACATAGGCACCTGCAAACTGGTTTTGGAAGTATCTGTGAGTCATGAGGACTCAGCAATCTCACACCCGCGAGATCAAGACTATTTAAGCTTATAGGAAGGATGGAGTAATGAGGTGGAGCTGCAGCAAGCGACTAGCATATATGGTGGCTACAATCGCAAAAGAGAGCGAGAAGAGAAGCAAGGCACGGTCGTGAAGCTAGTAGCGATCAAGAAGTGATCCTGAAACTACTTACGTCAAACATAACTCCAACACCGTGTTCACTTCTCGGACTCCGCCGAGAAGAGACCATCACGGTTACACACGCGATTGATGCGTTTTAATTCAGATCTGGTGTCAAGTTATCTACAACCGGACATTAACAAATTCCCATCTGCCACATAACCGCGGGCATGGCTCTCGAAAGTTTATACCCTGCAGGGGTGTCCCAACTTAGCCCATCACAAGCTCTCACGGTCAACGAAGGATATTCCTTCTCCCAGGAAGACCCGATCAGTCTCGGAATCCTGGTTCGCAAGACATTTCGACAATGGTAAAACAAGACCAGCAAGACCACCCGACTGTGCCGACTAATCCCGATAGGAGTTGCACATATCTCGTTCTCAGGGCACACCAGATAAGCGAAGCGTACAGGTACCGACGTAATCCAAGTTGCCAAGGAATGGTCCCGCACGGTGCTCTAGTTTGGACCAACACTCGAAGGAGCACTGGCCCAGGGGGTAAAATAAAGATGACCCTTGAGTCTACAGAACCCAAGGGAAAAAGGCTTAGGTGGCAAATGTTAAAACCAAGGTTGGGCCTTGCTGGAGGAGTTTTATTCAAAGCGAACTGTCAAGGGGGTCCTATAAATCACCCAACCGCGTAAGGACGCAAAATCAAGGAACATAACACCGGTATGACGGAAACTAGGGCGGCAAGAGTGGAACAAAACACCAGGCATAAGGCCGAGCCTTCCACCCTTTACCAAGTATATAGATGCATTAATTAAATAAGAGATATTGTGATATCCCAACATAATCCTGTCCAACATGGAGTAATCTTCAACTTCACCTGCAACTAACAACGCTATAAGAGGGGTTGAGCAACGCGGTAACATAGCCAAGCAATGGTTTGCTAGGAAGGGTGAAAATGTTAGAGGCTGACATGGCAATTTGGGAGGCTTGGTAAAACAAGTGATAGGTAGCGCAGCATAGCGATAGAACGGAGCAACTAGCAAGAAAAGATAGAAGTGATATCAAGGGTAATGGTCATCTTGCCTGAGATCCCGATAGGAAGAAGAACGAGTCCATGAAGAAGACAAACAGACGTAGTCGAACGAATCCTCACAACTCCGGAACAAAACCGAAGCTAACGAGAGAAGCAAACCGGAAAGAAGAAAACAGCATGGTAAACACACAAGCATAAACATGTCATGATGCACAAACAAGTATGATGCATGTCCGGTTTAATGAGGCATGGCATGGCAATATGCACAAACAACACTACAAGTTAAGTGGAGCTCAATATGCAACGAGTTGCATATTGACGAAACACCACATTTAATTATTAAGTTAACTCTCGTTTAGGAGCACAACAATATTAAATATGGTTAAACATGGCAAGAGGTGAAACATAATTAAACTACCTATTTAGGCATGTTTAAATGAGGCCAGAAACACAAACAACACTTCCGGAAAATCCCCATGTTATTTAGCAATTTAATGCAACAATAATTTTAAACATTTTTATTGTTATTATCATGATGCGGATGACATATGCAAGTTTTGTGCAATTTTATGAAAATGTTGACATGAGCATGTTATGAAGGATTTGTCACCGTGGCGGAACGAAAGGGGTGCCACGGCAACTACAACGGAAATGGTGCCACAGCAACATTCCGGTGATCCAACAACTCATTGAGATGTTGGTGCAAAAGAAAGTGGCGTGAGCGTCTCATGAAAAGATGGTGGGGTGCTCCCGGTTACCGGGTTCCCACGGGTCGACGGCATGGCAAACGAGAAGGAACGTGCACGAAACAAACGGGCACGATGCAAACATACGGTTCATCTCATACAACATGCATTCGTTCATGGGCATCGTCTCGGCGTTATACCTTTGAAGCGTGCATTTGGGGCGGATTGAGTTCGTCGAAGGAAGTAGTCGTTCACGGGTCGTCGTGGGAAGTAGTTGTTCTCACGACGGTAGTTGAAGTTGTGGTACACTGCGACGGTAGTGGAAGTAGTGGAAGTAGTCGTTCACGTTTCGTAGTCGTACATGTCGGCAGTAGTGGAAGTAGTGGTACACGGCGACGGTAGTTGTACACGTTTTTGTAGATGTTCAGGTCGACGGTAGTGGTACACATTTCGTAGACGAACTTTGACGGAATATGGGTGTCGTGGTACTTGGCGATACTCCCTTCTCGGTGGTCGTTGGACTTGGCGTCAACATCAACAGCAAGGAGGCGAAGGAGATGGGCAGGTCGCGGTCAACGCGAGCGACCGGGCGCGTCTACAGCATCCTCCTCTCAAACAGAGGCAGGAGCGGGGCTTGGCACGATGTAGAGGAGGTAGCTGGCGGCGAGGCGCAGGGAGATCTGGGCATGTGACGAGGCCATGGCGCGGGGCCGAGCTCGTTTCCAAACAGAGGACAATGGCGAGGGACTTGACGCGATCCCGGTGACACGGACGAGGTGAGGAGGAGGAGAGGCGTCCTGCACTTGGCCTTGGCGACGAGCGGCATGGGAACGAACGAGGTAGGAGGTCGCGCGAGGTGGAGTTGACAGCAGCACGCCATGGGAGGCGGAGCTCGCGGTAGGAGGTGAAGAAGACGGTGCGGCGCTCGCCGGAGTCGGGGCCGAAGGGGCGGAGCTGACCAGGCGGTGGCACCGGGTAGACGAGGAGGCGGGCGAGGAGGTCCTGGCACGGTGGCGAGCTTGAGGTGGCTGGAGACGGAGAGATGCATGCGTGAACGGAGCTCGGGGCAGAGGAGCTTGGGCGCGGGACGACGGCCTGGTGGCGTTTCGGTTGCCGGTCGGGACGAAGAAGGAGGTCGAGCGGGTGATGGGATCGGGCGCGATGCGGGTGTGGCGGCGGGCACGGGAACGAGAGGGAGAGATGGGGATCGGGAGAGTGTGGTGAGGGCTAGGGCTAGGTTTAGGTGGGGTGGCTGGGCTGCTGGTTGGGCCTAGCTGGACTGCAGGAGGCCGGCTGGGCTTGCTCCTCTCTCCCCCTTATTTTCTCACAACAGAGAAAAAGAAAGAAAAGGGAAGAAAACAAAAGGTTAGAGAAAGAGTTTGGGCATGGGGATTATTTTCCCGGACTCACAAAAATATGCTTGTTCCGAGAAAATAGAAAAAGCCATGATCGAAAGATGTAAATTCAAACTCATTTGAATTTCACTCAAATGGTTTGAATTAGGACTTGGTTTTTGAAGTGTCCAAAAATGTTGAGATTTTTGGTGGAGCTCCGGAAAATGATGAAAGAAATTATGGGCAAGGTTGGAGACCAAGAATTGAGATAACAACGGCATGGGATATTTAGCAAGTGTGTTATGGTGATTCCGAATAAATGGAATAATAATTATAGCTCCCTAATAATAGTAGGAGACTTTGAATATGTTTTAAAGAGAAATCACCATGTGAACATCCCTCGATTTAAATAGATCAACGATCTATGCAATTTATTAGTTGAGTTGAGATGCAAAGATTAATGACATGATGGCGTGATGACAAGATGTAATGCAAAAATAAAAGAGCAAGCACAAAAGAAACACACGGTGATCACGAAAATATGGAAGTCTTCTGGAGCGTCAGTCTCGGGGCATTACAACACTCCACCACTACAAGAGGATCTTGTCCCGAGATCTAGGATGGCACCGGAGAGAAACGGAAGAGGAAGAGAAGAGGGTAAACTAAGTTGCTTCTTCGACCAATGAGTGAAACCAAAGAACCTTGAGAGGTTGAAAATTTGAAAGAAAGAACACAACGGAGTTGAATATAATTGAGATCACTGTGGTAGAAAATAGAAACAAGGAACACCATTTGAACCTTGGAGGTTGCAAAGCTATGAATGATGAGTACAATGGACAAGAAGGGATTGAACCACTCTGGTTGAAACGAGATAAACAAGGAACAAGGAAGAACAAATTTGGACAACACTCCAGTTGAAAAGAGATGCAAGAGTTCATAAGATTAAAAGAACTTGAAAGAGGACACGACACTCCGGTTAAATGGATAAGCACGAAAAGAACACGATCCTCACAATCAAGATGATGAGTGAAAAGAGCAACATCACAATGCCTCCGTAAGAAAGAATAGAAGTAGATCATTGGAATAAAGGGACGGAGAAGAAAATGACAACTTCTACCACAATTGAATTTGGAAGGCATCCTTGCAAGAAGGTTAGAATAGAGTTGTTGGAAGACCAACAACGAAAAGAATAAGTTTGTAGTGGGCTTATGGAAACATCTCAACATTATGAGGTGACAACCGGCCACTAACGGAAACAATTGCTTGCTTGAGATTAACGAAGAGATGAAAGCTTGTTCCATCAAGATGGAAAAGAGATAACTTGGGTCATTAATAAGCACCAAAATAGCAACATTCCTTAGGGAAGGCTTTAGGTGAAATCTATACCAAGATAACTCCAATGAAGAGATTGACGGTTGAAAAGATCTCTTGAACAAAGAGAAAATGATGGATTTAAATATGTCACTCTTGAAAACTTGTGAATCATGAAACGCGAAGGGAAATTATCAAGAATGACCTAACACCACCTCAGAAGATAAGGTAGAAAGAATCACACTTTGGAATGCAAGATGAAGAATACTTGAACTCCCCAAAACAAAACATGTGTTGAGCACCATGCTTATCTTAGAGTATAGCTTGGCGGATCATAACTTCAAGAGAAATCATGAAGAACAATTGAAGAATGAAAAGAATCCTTGACGAACCACCATGTAGAGCCTCCATGAAGAACTCCGGTAATAAAAGGATGATAAAAAGAAAGGGAAGTTGAGAACACAAGGTGAAGCCTTGCGATGATTTAGATAGAGCTTCATGATGAGATAAAGCGGAAAACTTGGAACTCCGGAAAAGAAAAGATGAAGCATCTCGAACCAAGAATGTGATATGATGAACAAGCACCGAAAAGAAGAGATTAATCAACTTGGATGAAACAAGAATAAGAATTATGTTATGCGTATCCTTCACCAATTTAATTGATGATAAACAACGGATTTGGCACACTACTTATTCTTTTGCAAGGATTGAAGAGAGATATAGCGCCAACTTGAAGAAGTCTTCGACGAATCACCGAGAGGATTGGAAAGGACGAATGAAATGATATGGTAGTAAAGGAATAGGAATCTTGAACGAACCATCGTAAGAATTGAAAATGAACAAAGGAAAGGATAACAAAACACCGAGAAGAATTAGAAAACGAACGAAGGTACTTGAGAGATTTAGATACATGAGAACGAAGAGATCATGAGCTGACTAAAGAGTATACTTGGACGATCCACCGGTAAGATTTGGAGTACGAGAGCTGAAGGCTGAGAATGAGTAATTCTGAGATGATTGGCTCCGTAGAATCAAACTAAAAAGACTCCTGAATTGCTCTGGATGGGTGAAAAGAATTTCCACAATCAAAAACAATTATGAGCATGGCATGAAGCTAGAACCACGAATCTCTGGAAGAACGGGTAAGGATTTAAGAGGAACTCTTCTTCGGTCTTCAAAATTCGAGAATGGCGATGAGAAGCACCACCATGAATTGTTGAGATACTCCGGGAGAATGAAAAACAAAGAGGTTGAGCCAACACTGAAAAATAATTTGAAATCGATCTTGGAAAACATCTGACTGATGAAAATCATTCTTACGTCAAACTTCGAAAAGAATTTGGGAATAGGTCTGGGAAAAATTAGAAGAGTCAGGTAAGATCCTGGAAAAAGACCTGTGGGTTAGGGCCCACTAAAAGAAACACCGTTGAAGGATTGCTTGAAAAGGAGATTGCACAGGTTGAATTAAATGTCTTGAATGAGGTAACAACCTCGAAATAACTTGAACGGATTGAGAATGGAAACACAAATCTTCCTGAGAAAATCTTAAGCACTCCGGAACAAATGAATAGCGAGAAGTGAATGATTAAGAGGTGCATCGGCATGAGAAAGCATTAGAAACGAGGAAAGGAATATGATGAGAACCGAAAGCTTGAATTGAATCCACCGGAGAAGAAAAGAGACGAAGAATAATAAACTTGAAACTATTGAGCATCTTCATGGGAAATCACCGGATAAGAACATTTAAAGAAACGAATGAAGAGACTTATCACAAATAAAAGGATACATGATTAAGAAATCTGAGTCCTTGAAGTTAAGGGTGGGAGGGCGGGAAAACAAATACAACTTGGGACGGATGAAACAAACACCGTTGATAAAACTTAGAATTGATCTTGCGGATGTTGAAATGATCGGATCCACTTGAAGAGAAGCACACTGGTTGAGAAGAAATTGAGATGACAAACTCAAAGATCAAGAAGGATTAGTATTCACATAGGAATATGAGAACACCGTTTAGGAAAGGTATGGAATCAACACTTGACTTCGAAGCAACTCGAATACCACAAATATAACAAAACAAAGGATTTGGCTTGCAGAATAAGCCGGAACAAACATATGATAGAGATTTTGTCCGAAGTTTTCGTGGTGGGGCCTACACGGGCTCGATCGTACAGCACCATCATGTACAAGGCAGTGCACATGACATACGAAGCGTCCCCGAGTCGGCATAGCCAAGGACTCTTTAAGACACAACGAGACCACTGTAAAAAACGACCGTGGATAGGCGGACCACTAGACGTCGAACCCCAATCTCATATCATGCATCTGTCGGAAAGATATTCTAGGAGCTACTTGAATTCCCACCTATAAAACTCCCGAAACTTTCTGGTTATGCAATCTGGTGTTGGGGATACAGGGGAAGCAATATATATCTCACCCAAAACTAACAATCCCTACATCCAAGTTGTATCCATCCGTCAACACATAACCAAGAAACCTTCGGAAATCGTGTACCTCAACCTTCGAAAAGCATCCGTTATACAAGCCATGGCAATACTCCCGTACTCACCTCGGTACTAGGTTATCGGGGTTATCTCACCAACAACTGCATAAAAGAGATTTTCGATGTCGGTGTACTAAACTCAGGTATTCCAGAACTGCAACGATAAAATTATGGCGACAACACCTCAGAGCTCAACTCCCCTGGACACTTCCACTAAACCCCTGACAGGAGGCACCAAGACAATGTTCTCATCATAAAACCATCGGAACGATTCCAAGATACCCGCGTGATCCTAAAAAAAATTTAGTGAAATTTGAGAAGAGAAGAGTCAAAACTCTACGTCAGGATGCCTTACCAGAGCGATGAAGAGACTGGGGAGTAAAAAGAATTCCTAACTCTCCGATATATATAATCCTAAATGACTCAAAACATTTTTTCTAGACACAACTCGGCCGCTAAAAACGATCAAGCAGGGGGCTCCTAAGTCGGGGATGGCTCTGATTACCAACTTGTAACGCCCTCGATGCGGCTATATCTCCCATGTGTCGAAGCACGACTTAGAGGCATAACCGCATTGAAAGCAATGTCGCAAGTGAGGTAATCTTCACACAACCCATGTATTACATAAGGGAAAGAGATACATAGTTGGCTTACAATCACCACTTCACACAATCACATGAATAAAGCATTACATCATCCAGATACAATCAAGGTCCGACTACGGAACCAAAATAAAAGTAGAACCCCAAATGCGACAAAGGTCCCCGATCGACCCCAACTGGGCTCCACTACTGATCAACTAGAACGAAACAACACAAAGGGCAAGATCTTCATCGAGCTCCTCCTTGAGCTTGGTTGCGTCACCTGCTCGGTAACATAGGCACCTGCAAACTGGTTTTGGAAGTATCTGTGAGTCACGAGGACTCAGCAATCTCACACCCGCGAGATCAAGACTATTTAAGCTTATAGGAAGGATGGAGTAATGGGTGGAGCTGCAGCAAGCGACTAGCATATATGGTGGCTACAATCGCAAAAGAGAGCAAGAAGAGAAGCAAGGCACGGTCGTGAAGCTAGTAGCGATCAAGAAGTGATCCTGAAACTACTTACGTCAAACATAACTCCAACACCGTGTTCACTTCCCGGACTCCGCCAAGAAGAGACCATCACGGTTACACACGCAGTTGATGCGTTTTAATTCGGATCTGGTGTCAAGTTATCTACAACCGGACATTAACAAATTCCCATCTGCCACATAACCGCGGGCACGGCTCTCGAAAGTTTATACCCTACAGGGGTGTCCCAACTTAGCCCATCACAAGTTCTCACGGTCAACGAAGGATATTCCTTCTCCCAGGAAGACCCGATCAGTCTCGGAATCCCGGTTCGCAAGACATTTCGACAATGGTAAAACAAGACCAGCAAGACCACCCGACTGTGCCGACAAATCCCGATAGGAGCTGCACATATCTCGTTCTCAGGGCACACCGGATAAGCGAAGCGTACAGGTACCGACGTAATCCAAGTTGCCAAGGAATGGTCCCGCACGGTGCTCAAGTTTGGACCAACACTCGAAGGAGCACTGGCCCGGGGGGTAAAATAAAGATGACCCTTGAGTCTGCAGAACCCAAGGGAAAAAGGCTTAGGTGGCAAATGTTAAAACCAAGGTTGGGCCTTGCTGGAGGAGTTTTATTCAAAGCGAACTGTCAAGGGGGTCCTATAAATCACCCAACCGCGTAAGGAACACAAAATCAAGGAACATAACACCGGTATGACGGAAACTAGGGCGGCAAGAGTGGAACAAAACACCAGGCATAAGGCCGAGCCTTCCACCCTTTACCAAGTATATAGATGCATTAATTAAATAAGAGATATTGTGATATCCAAACATAATCATGTCCAACATGGAGCAATCTTCAACTTCACCTGCAACTAACAACGCTATAAGAGGGGTTGAGCAAAGCGGTAACATAGCCAAGCAATGGTTTGCTAGGAAGGGTGAAAATGTTAGAGGCTGACATGGCAATTTGGGAGGCTTGGTAAAACAAGTGATAGGTAGCGCAGCATAGCGATAGAACGGAGCAACTAGCAAGCAAAGATAGAAGTGATATCAAGGGTAATGGTCATCTTGCCTGAGATCCCGATAGGAAGAAGAACGAGTCCATGAAGAAGACAAACGGACGTAGTCGAACGAATCCTCAGAACTCTGGAATGAAACCGAAGCTAACGAGAGAAGCAAACCGGAAAGAAGTAAACAACATGGTAAACACACAAGCATAAACATGTCATGATGCACAAACAAGTATGATGCATGTCCGGTTTAATGAGGCATGGCATGGCAATATGCACAAACAACACTACAAGTTAAGTGGAGCTCAATATGCAACGAGTTGCATATTGACGAAACACCACATTTAATTATTAAGTTAACTCTCGTTTAGGAGCACAACAATATTAAATATGGTTAAACATGGCAAGAGGTGAAACATAATTAAACTACCTATTTAGGCATGTTTAAATGAGGCCGGAAACACAAACAACACTTCCGGAAAATCCCCATGTTATTTAGCAATTTAATGCAACAATAATTTTAAACATTTTTATTGTTATTATCATGATGCGGATGACATATGCAAGTTTTGTGCAATTTTATGAAAATGTTGACATGAGCATGTTATGAAGCATTTGTCACCGTGGTGGAACGAAAGGGGTGCCACGGCAACTACAACGGAAATGGTGCCACGGCAACATTCCGGTGATCCAACAACTCATTGAGATGTCGATGCAAAAGAAAGTGGCGTGAGCATCTCATGAAAAGATGGTGGGGTGCTCCCGGTTACCGGGTTCCCACGGGTCGACGGCATGGCAAACGAGAAGGAACGTGCACGAAACAAACGGGCACGATGCAAACATACGGTTCATCTCATACAACATGCATTTGTTCACGGGCATCGTCTCGGCGTTATACCTTTGAAACGTGCATTTGGGGCGGATCGAGTTCGTCGAAGGAAGCAAGTCGTTCACGGGTCGCCGTGGGAAGTAGTTGTTCTCACGATGGTAGTTGAAGTAGTGGTACACTGCGACGGTAGTGGAAGTAGTGGAAGTAGTCGTTCATGTTTCGTAGTCGTACATGTCGGCGGTAGTGGAAGTAGTGGTACACGGCGACGGTAGTTGTACACGTTTTCGTAGATGTTCAGGTCGACGGTAGTGGTACACATTTTGTAGACGAACTTTGACGGAACATGGGTGTCGTGGTACTTGGCGATACTCCCTGCTCGGTGGTTGTTGGACTTGGCGTCAACATCAACAGCAAGGAGGCGAAGGAGATGGGCAGGTCGCGGTCAACGCGAGCGACCGGGCGCGTCTACAACATCCTCCTCTCGAACAGAGGCAGGAGCAGGGCTTGGCACGATGTAGAGGAGGTAGCAGGCGGCGAGGCGCAGGGTGATCTGGGCATGTGACGAGGCCATGGCATGAGGCCGAGCTCGTTCCCGAACATAGGACAACGGCGAGGGACTTGACGCGATCCCGGTGACACGGACGAGGTGAGGAGGAGGAGAGGCGTCCTACACTTGGCCTTGGCGACGAGCGGCACGGGAACGAACGAGGTAGGAGGTCGCGCGAGGTGGAGTTGACAGCAGCACGCCATGGGAGGCGGAGCTCGCGGTAGGAGGTGAAGAAGACGGTGCGGCGCTCGCCGGAGTCGGGGCCGAAGGGACAGAGCTGACGAGGCGGTGGCACCGGGTAGACGAGGAGGCGGGCGAGGAGGTCCTGGCACGGTGGCGAGCTTGAGTTGGCTGAAGACGGAGAGATGCATGCGTGAACGGAGCTCGGGGCGGAGGAGCTTGGGCGCGGGACGACGGCCTGGTGGCATTTCTGTTTCCGGTCGGGACGAAGAAGGAGGTCGAGCGGGTGATGGGATCGGGCGCGATGCGGGTGTGGCGGCGGGCACGGGAACGAGAGGGAGAGATGGGGATCGGGAGAGTGTGGTGAGGGCTAGGGCTAGGTTTAGGTGGGGTGGCTGGGCTGCTGGTTGGGCCTAGCTGGACTGCAGGAGGCCGGCTGGGCTTGCTCCTCTCTCCCCCTTATTTTCTCATAACAGAGAAAAAGAAAGAAAAGGGAAGAAAACAAAAGGTTAGAGAAAGAGTTTGGGCATGGGGATTGTTTTCCCGGACTCACAAAAATATTCTTGTTCCGAGAAAATAGAAAAAGCCATGATCGAAAGATGTAAATTCAAACTCATTTGATTTTCACTCAAATGGTTTGAATTAGGACTTGGTTTTTGAAGTGTCCAAAAATGTTGAGATTTTTGGTGGAGCTCCGGAAAATGATGAAAGAAATTATGGGCAAGGTTGGAGACCAAGAATTGAGATAACAACGGCATGGGATATTTTGCAAGTGTGTTATGGTGATTCCGAATAAATGGAATAATAATTATAGCTCCCTAATAATAGTAGGAGACTTTGAATATGTTTTAAAGAGAAATCACCATGTGAATATCCCTTGATTTAAATAGATCCACGATCTATGCAATTTATTAGTTGAGTTGAGATGCAAAGATTAATGACATGATGGCATGATGACAAGATGCAATGCAAAAATAAAAGAGCAAGCACAAAAGAAACACACGGTGATCGCGAAAATAGGGAAGTCTTCTGGAGCGTCGGTCTCGGGGCGTTACACCGCAGTCAACCTATTGGACGAGCCTTGAGCAGCATTGATCAGCTCATCAGCGAGGCACTCAATAATGGTCTTGACATTCTTGGAAGTAGTTCGTCTTGGCACTAGCTGTTGGATGAGCCTTTGGCAACATTGATCAGCTCGTCAGCGAGTCACTCAGCAATGGCCTTGACGTTCCTGGAAGCAGTTCGCCCTTGCACTAGCTGTTGGATGAGCCTTTGGCAGTGTGCACAATCTCGTCCTTCTTCTTGACGGTGCAGCCCCGGGGGGAGGGGTCCTGGTCGACCTGTACCATTCGGTTGGTTTTTTTATACTTAGGCGAGTATTGGACTGCAACTAAGCCCCTGAGTGAGAGGATTGCTCGGCACTCGGTAGGATTTTTTATACTTAGGCAATTACTGGACTGCAGCTAAGCCCCCGAGTGAGAGGATTGCTCTCCACTCGGTAGGATTTTTTTACACTTAGGCGAGTACTGGACTGCAGCTAAGCCCCCAAGTGAGAGGATTGCTCTTCACTCGGTAGGATTTTTTACACTTAGGCAAGTACTGAACTGCAGCTAAGCCCCCGAGTGAGAGGATTGCTCTCCACTCGGTAGGAATTTTTACACTTAGGTGAGTACTGGACTGCAGCTAAGACCGTGAGTGAGAGGATTGCTCGCACAATCTCATCCTTCTTCTTGACGGTGCAGCCCCCGAGGGGGTGATACGTCTCCAACGTATCTATAATTTTTGATTGCTCCATGCTACTTTATCTACTATTTTGGACTATATTGGGCTTTATTTTCCACTATTATATTAGTTTTGGGACTAACCTATTAACCGGAGGCCCACCCCAGAATTGTTGTTTTTTGCCTATTTCAGTGTTTCGAAGAAACGGAATATCAAACGGAGTCCAAACGGAATGAAACCTTCGGGAACGTGATTTTCTCACCGAATATGATCTAGGAGACTTGGACCCCACTCCAAGAAGTGCCAGAGGCGGTCACGAGGGCGGAGGCCCCCCTGGGCGCGCCCCTACCTCATGGGCCCCCTGCTGCTCCACCGACGTACTCCTTCCACCTATATATACCTACGTATCCCCAAACGATCAGAACAGGAGCCAAAAACCTAATTCCACTGCCGCAACCTTCTGTATCCATGAGATCCCATCTTGGGACCTGTTCCGGAGCTCCGCCGGAGGAGGCATCCACCACGGAGGGCTTCTACATCAACACCATAGCCCCTCCGATGAAGTGTGAGTAGTTTACTTCAGACCTTCGGGTCCATAGCTAGTAGCTAGATGGCTTCTTCTCTCTTTTTGGATCTCTATACAATGTTCTCCCCCTCTCTTGTGGAGATCTATTCGATGTAATCTTCTTTTTGCGGTGTGTTTGTTGAGACCGATGAATTGTGGGTTTATGATCCGGTATTATCTACGGAAAATATTTGATTCTTCTCTGAATTCTTTTATGTATGATTGAGTTATCTTTGCAAGTCTCTTCGAATTATCCTTTTTCGTTTGGCCAACTAGATTGGTAGTTCTTGCAATGGGAGAAGTGCTTAGCTTTGGGTTCAATCTT
This sequence comes from Triticum timopheevii, assembly GCA_963921465.1. Taxonomy (NCBI): domain Eukaryota; kingdom Viridiplantae; phylum Streptophyta; class Magnoliopsida; order Poales; family Poaceae; genus Triticum; species Triticum timopheevii. The sequence continues at coordinate 243,431,125 of OY997262.1, read as the reverse complement.
GTGGTGTCCTTATCCAGTGACAGAAAGGGTTGCAAGGCACGTATTTTATTGTTGCCATCGAGGATAACAAGATGGGTTTTTTATCATATTGCATGAATTTATCCCTCTACATCATGTCATCTTGCTTAAGGCGTTACTCTGTTTTTAACTTAATACTCTAGATGCATGCTGGATAGCAGTCGATGAGTGGAGTAATAGTAGTAGATGCAGAATCGTTTCGATCTACTTGTCTTGGACGTGATGCCTATATACATGATCATTGCCTAGATATGCTCATAATTATGCTCAGTTCTGTCAATTGCTCAATAGTAATTTGTTCACCCACCGTAGAATATCTATGCTCTTGAGAGAAGCCACTAGTGAAACCTATGGCCCCCGGGTCTATTCTCATCATATCAATCTCTATCACTTTATTTACTTGCTTTGTTTTTACTTTGCCTTTTACTTTTTACTTTGCATCTATCTATCAAAAATACCAAAAATATTATTTATCATCTCTATCAGATCTCACTCTCGTAAGTGACCGTGAAGGGATTGACAACCCCTAATCGCGTTGGTTGCGAGTAGCTATCGTTTTGTGTCGGTACGAGGGACTTGTGCGTGGTCTCCTACTGGATTGATACCTTGGTTCTCAAAAACTGAGTGAAATACTTATGCTACTTTACTGCATCATCCTCTCCTCTTCGGGGAAATCCAACACAGTGCTCAAGAGGTAGCAAGAAGAATTTCTAGCGCCGTTGCCGGGGAGGCTCATGCAAGCAAGTCAACATTACCAAGTACCCATCGCAATCCCTATCTCTCGCATTATGTTATTTGCCATTTGCCTCTCGTTTTCCTCTCCCCCACTTCACCCTTGCCGTTTTATTCGCCCTCTCTTTCCCAATCTCCTTCTCTCTTTCCCGTTTGCCTTTTTCCCTTTGCCTTTCTGTTTGCTTGTGTGTTGGATTACTTGTTGCCATGGCGCAAGATAATACCAAATTGTGTGATTTCTCGAATACCAATAATAATGATTTCCTTAGTACTCCGATTGCTCCTCTTAATAATGATGAGTCTTGTGAAATCAATATCGCTTTGTTGAATCTTGTTATGAAAGATCAATTCACCGGCCTTCCTAGTGAAGATGCCGCTACTCATCTAATTTTTTTTGTTGATTTGTGTGATATGCAAAAGAAGAAAGATACGGATAACAATATTGTCAAATTGAAGTTATTTCCGTTTTCACATTGAGATCGTGCTAAAGTTTGGTTTTCATCTTTTCCTAAAAATAGTATTGATTCTTGGAACAAGTGCAAAGATGCTTTTATCTCTAAGTATTTTCCTCCCTCTAAGATTATCACTATTAGGAACGATATCATGAATTTTAAACAACTTGATCATGAGCATGTTGCCCAATCTTGGGAAAGAATGAAATTAATGCTTCGCAATTGCCCTACTCATGGTTTGAATTTATGGATGATCATACAAAAATTTTATGCCAGATTGAATTTTGCTTCTAGAAATCTTTTAGATTCGGCCGCGGGAGGCACGTTTATGGAAATTACGTTAGGATATGCTACAAAATTGCTTGATAATATTATGGCTAATTATTCTCAATGGCACACCGAAAGATCTTCTAGTAAAAAAGTGCATGCTATAGAAGAAATCAATGTTTTGAGTGAAAAGATGGATGAACTTATGAAGATGTTTGCTCCTAAAAATACTCCTCTTGATCCCAATGATATGCCTTTCTCTACTTTGCTTGAGAATAATAATGAATCTATGGATGTGAATTTTGTTGGTAGGAATAGTTTTGGAAACAACGCGTATACAGGGAATTTTAATCCTAGGCCTTATCCTAGTAATCCTTCTAATAATTATGGAACTTCCTACAACAACTTTTATGGAAATTTTAATAAGATGCCCTCTGAATTTGAGAGTAGTGTTAAAGAGTTTATGAATTCACAAAAGAATTTTAATGCTTTGCTTGAAGATAAATTACTTAAAGTTGATGATTTGGCTAGGAACGTTGATAGAATATCTCTTGAAATTGATTCTTTAAAGCTTAGATCTATTCCTCCTAAGCATGATATCAATGAGTCTCTGAAAGCCATGAGAATTTCCATTGATGAGTGCAAAGAAAGAACCGCTAGGATGCGTGCTTCCAAAGATGCCTTTATTAAAGCGTGTTCTTCCAATTCCTATGAAAATCAAGATGAAGATCTAAAAGTTATTGATGTGTCCCCTATTAAATCTTTGTTTTGCAATATGAATCTTGATGAAACTGAATATGATCTTCCTTTACCTAGAAGGCGTTCTAAGAATTCGGAGTTTCTAGATCTTGATGCTGAAATTGATGAAAGTGGGATTGAAATAAATAAAAACCGAGATGTTGCTAAACCCACTATTTTGGATCTCAAGGAATTTAATTATGAAAATTGCTCTTTGATTGGTTGTATTTCCTTATTGCAATCCGTGCTAGATTCTCCTCATGCTTATAGCCAAAATAAGGCCTTTACCGAACACATTGTTGATGCCTTGATGCAATCTTATGAAGAAAAATTTGAGTTGAAAGTTTCTATCCCTAGAAAACTCTATGATTAGTGGGAACCTACTATTAAAATTAAAATTAAAAATTATGAGTTTCGTGCTTTGTGTGATTTGGGTGCTAGTGTCTCTACTATTCCCAAAGCTTTGTGTGATTTGCTAGATTTCCGTGACTTTGATGATTGCTCTCTAAACTTGCATCTTGCGGATTCCACTATTAAAAAACCTATGGGAAGAATTAATTATGTTCTTATTTTTGCAAATAGAAATTACGTGCCCATAGATTTTATCGTTCTTGATATAGATTGCAATCCTTCATGTCCTATTATTCTTGGTAGACCTTTCCATAGAACGATTGGTGCAATTATTGATATGAAGGAAGGGAATATTAGATTCCAATTTCCCATAAAAAAGGGCATGGAACACTTCCCTATAAAGAAAATAAAATTACCATATGAATCTATCATTAGAGCCACTTATGGATTGCCTACCAAAGATGGCAATACCTAGATCTATCCTTGCTTTTATGCCTAGCTAGGTGCGTTAAACGATAGTGCTTGTTGGGAGGAAACCCAATTATATTTTGTGTTTTTTGTTTTTGATTATGTTTAGGAATAAATAATCCATCTAGCTTCTGTTTGGATGTGGTTTTATCTTTTAATTAGTGTTTGTGCCAAGTAGAACCTATAGGATAACCTACGATGATAATTGATTTGATTCTGCTGAAAAACAGAAACTTTGCGCGCACGAATATAATTTTGTTAAATCACAGGAACGTGCTTTTGCGTTGATTCTTTTTGCTGCTGTTCAATAAAAAACTTGTCCAGGACTTCCTATTTTGGTAGAAGTTTTAGGGTTCCAGAAGTTTGCGTTAGTTACAGATTGCTACAGACTGTTCTGTTTTTGACAGATTCTGTTTTACGTGTGCTGTTTGCTTATTTTGATGAATCTATGGCTAGTAAAATAGTTTATAATCCATAGAGAAGTTGGAATACAGTAGGTTTAACACCAAAATAAATAAATAATTAGTTCATTACAGTACCTTGAAGTAGTTCTTTGTTTTCTTTCTCTAACGGAGCTCACGAGATTTCTGTTGAGTTTTGTGTTGTGAAGTTTTGAAGTTTTGGTTGAATTATTTTGATGGATTATGGAACAAGGAGTGGCAAGAGACTAATCTTGGGGATGCCCATGGCACCCCCAAGATAATCCAAGGACACCAAAAAGTCAAAGCTTGGGGATGCCCTGGAAGGCATCCCCTCTTTCGTCCACTTCCATCGGTAATTTACTTGGAGCTATATTTTTATTCACCACATGATATGTGTTTTGCTTGGAGCGACTTGTATTATTTGTGTATTTGCTTGTTAGTCTACCACAATAATCCTTGCTGTACACACCTTTTGAGAGAGCCATACATGAATTGGAATTTGTTAGAATAATCTATGTGCTTCGCTTATATCTTTTGAGCTTGATAGTTTTGCTCATAGTACTTCACTTATATCTTTTGAGCTTGATAATTTTTGCTCTAGTGCTTCACTTATACCTTTTAGAGCATGGTGGCGGATTTGTTTTAAAGAAACTATTGATCTCTCATGCTTCACTTAAATTATTTTGAGATTCGTTAATAGCATGGTAATTTGTGTAATGTTAATATACTTGGTATTCAAGATATGTGAAACTTTCTTTTGTGTGAATTGAATATAAGGTAAGTTTGATGCTTGATAATTGTTTTGAGATATGGAGGTGATAATATCAAAGTCATGCTAGTTGGGTGATTATGAATTTGAGAAATACTTGTGTTGAAGTTTGCAAGTCCTGTAGCATGCACGTATGGTTAAAGTTGTGTAACAAATTTGAAACATGAAGTGTACCTGGCTTGTGCATCCTTATGAGTGGCGGTCGGGGACGAGCGATGGTCTTTTCCTGCCAATCTATCCCCCTAGGAGCATGCGCGTAGTACTTGATTTTTGATGACTTCTAAATTTTTGCAATAAGTATATGAGTTCTTTTGACTAATGTTGAGTCCATGGATTATACGCACTCTCACCTTTCCACCTTTGCTAGCCTCTTCGGTACCGTGCATTGCCCTTTCTCACCTTGAGAGTTGGCGCAAACTTTGTCGATGCATCCAAACCCCGTGATACGATACGCTCTATCACACATAAACCTCCTTATATCTTCCTCAAAACAGCCACCGGACCTACCTATTATGGCATTTCCATAGCCATTCCGAGATATATTGCCATGCAACTTCCACCATCATCATCATGACATACATTACTTTTGTCATATTGCCATTGCATGATCATGTAGTTGACATCGTATTTGTGGCAAGGCCACCATGCACTATTTTTCATACATGTCACTCTTGATTCATTGCACCATCCCGGTACACCGCCGGAGGCATTCATATAGAGTCATATATTGTTCTAAGTTTCGAGTTGTAATCCTTATGTTGTAATCAGTAGAAGTGTGATGATCATCATTATTCGAGCATTGCCAAAAAAAGAGAAAGGCCCAAAAAAGAAAGGCCCAAAAATAAAATAAAAGAAAAGGGAAATGCTACTATATCTTTTTCCACACTTGTGCTTCAAAGTATCACCTTGTTCTTCATGTAGTGAGTCTCACATATTGTACTTCAAAGTAGCACCTTGTTCTTAATGTAGTGAGTCTCATAAGTTGTCTTTTTATACTAGTGGGAATCTTTCATTATAGAACTTGGCTTGTATATTCCTATGATGGGCTTCCTCAGATGCCCTAGGTCTTCATGAGCAAGCGAGTTGGATGCACACCCACTAGTTTTCTTTTGTTGAGCATTCATAGCTCTAGTGCATCCGTTGCATGGCAATCCCTACTCCTCATGTTGACATCAATTGATGGGCATCTCCATAGCCCGTTGATTAGCCTCGTCAATGTGAGACTTTCTCTTTTTTTTGTCTTCTCCACACAATCCCCATCATCATATTCTATTCCACCCATAGTGCTATATCCATGGCTCACGCTCATGTATTGCGTGAAGGTTGAAAATGTTTGAGATTATTTAAGTATGAAACAATTGCTTGGCTTGTCATCGGGGGTATAGAAGTTGGGAACATCTTTGTGTGACGAAAATGAAGCATAGCCTAACTATATGATTTTGTAGGGATGAACTTTCTTTTGCCATGTTATTTTGATAAGACATGATTGCTTTGATTAGTATGCTTGAAGTATTATTATTTTTGTGTCAATATGAACTTTTGTCTTGAATCTTTCGGATCTGAATATTCAAATCACAATTAAGAAGTTTTACATTGAAATTATGCCAAAGTATCACTCCGCATCAAAAATTCTTTTTTATCATTTACCTACTCGAGGACGAGCAGGAATTAAGCTTGGGGATGCCTGATACGTCTCCAACATATATATAATTTTTGATTGCTCCATGCTACTTTATCTACTGTTTTGGACTATATTGGGCTTTATTTTCCACTACTATATTACTTTTGGGACTAACCTATTAACCGGAGGCCCAGCCCAGAATTGCTGTTTTTTTTGCCTATTTCAGTGTTTCGAAGAAACGGAATATCAAACGGAGTCCAAACGGAATGAAACCTTCGGGAACGTGATTTTCTCACCGAACGTGATCTAGGAGACTTGGACCCTACTCCAAGAAGTGCTAGAGGCGGTCACGAGGGTGGAGCCCCTCTGGGTGCGCCCCCTTACCTCGTGGGCCCCCTGCTGCTCCACCGACGTACTCCTTCCTCCTATATATACCTATGTATCCCCAAACGATCAGAACAGGAGCCAAAACCTAATTCCACCGCCACAACCTTCTGTATCCACGAGATCCCATCTTGGGGCCTGTTCCGGAGCTCCGCCGGAGGGGGCATCCACCACGGAGGGCTTCTACATCAACACCATAGCCCCTCCGATGAAGTGTGAGTAGTTTAATTCAGACCTTCGGGTCCATAGCTAGTAGCTAGATGGCTTCTTCTCTCTTTTTGGATCTCAATACAATGTTCTCCCCCTCTCTTGTGGAGATCTATCCGATGTAATCTTCTTTTTGCGGTGTGTTTGTTGAGACTGATGAATTGTGGGTTTATGATCCAGTATTATCTATGGAAAATATTTGATTCTTCTCTGAATTCTTTTATGTATGATTGAGTTATCTTTGCAAGTCTCTTCGAATTATCCTTTTTGGTTTGGCCAACTAGATTGGTAGTTCTTGCAATGGGAGAAGTGCTTAGCTTTCGGTTCAATCTTGCGGTGTCCTTACCCAGTGACAGAAAGGGTTGCAAGGCACGTATTGTATTGTTGCCATCGAGGATAACAAGATGTTTTTTTATCATATTGCATGAATTTATCCCTCTACATCATGTCATCTTGCTTAAGGCGTTACTCTGTTTTTAACTTAATACTCTAGATGCTTGCTGGATAGCAGTCGATGAGTGGAGTAATAGTAGTAGATGCAGAATCGTTTCGATCTACTTGTCTTGGACATGATGCCTATATACATGATCATTGCCTAGATATGCTCATAATTATGCTCAGTTCTGTCAATTGCTCAATAGTAATTTGTTCACCCACCGTAGAATATCTATGCTCTTGAGAGAAGCCACTAGTGAAACCTATGACCCCCGGGTCTATTCTCATCATATCAATCTCTATCACTTTATTTACTTGCTTTGTTTTTACTTTGCCTTTTACTTTTTACTTTGCATCTATCTATCAAAAATACCAAAAATATTATTTATCATCTCTATCAGATCTCACTCTCGTAAGTGACCATGAAGGGATTGACAACCCCTAATCGTGTTGGTTGCGAGTAGCTATCGTTTTGTGTAGGTACGAGGGGCTTGTGCGTGGGCTCCTACTGGATTGATACCTTGGTTCTCAAAAATTGAGGGAAATACTTACGCTACTTTGCTGCATCATCCTCTCCTCTTCGGGGAAATCCAACGCAGTGCTCAAGAGGTAGCAGGACTTCAGCTAAGCCTCCGAGTGAGAGGTTGGCTCACCACTCGGTAGGATTTTTTAACACTTAGGCGAGTACTAGACTACAGCTAAGCCTCCGAGAGAAAGGCTGGCTCACCACTCGGTAGGATTTTTTAACACTTAGGCGAGTACTGGACTGCAGTTAAGCCTCCGAGTGAAAGGCTGGCTCACCACTCGGTAGGATTTTTTAACACTTAGGCGAGTACTCGACTGCAGCTAAGCCTCCGAGTGAGAGGCTGGCTCACCACTCGGTAGGATTTTTTAACACTTAGGCGAAACGGATTCGCAGCTAAGCCTTCGAGTGAGAGGCTGGCTCACCACTCGGCAGGATTTTTCAAACTTAGGCGAAATGGATTCGCAGCTAAGCCTCTGAGTGAGAGGCTGGCTCACCACTCGGTAGGATTTTTCTTTTCAACTTTGGCGAAATGGATTCGCAGCTAAGGCACCCACTGGGGGATTTTAGAACATGCAAAAAATGAACAGCAATCATTCAGAAGACTGTAAAATCATGTCTTTGATCATCAAACTAAAAGGTATTTCTTGTTACATCTCAACAGTCTGAATGTTTAAGAGTAAAAGGGGCGGAGCAGTTTCGCATTCCAATTGCGTGGCTCATCTTTATTGTGCTCGACGTTGAAAAGACGATATGCTCCATTGTGGAGCACTTTGGTGACGATGAAGGAGCCCTCCCAAGCAAGAGCGAGCTTGTGTGGTTTCTGCTGGTCCACTCGAAGAACCAAGCCTCCTTCCTGAAATGTCCGACCCCTTATGTTTCTGGCATGGAATCGACGCAGGTCTTGGTGATAAATGGTCGACTGGATCAAGGCCATCTCTCTTTCTTCTTCCAGGAGATCGACTGCATCTTGCTGAGCCTGTTCTGCTTCTTCTTCTGAGAAGAGCTCGACTCGGGGCGCATTGTGGAGCAGATCACTCAGGAGTACGGCTTTAGCTCCGTAGACTAAGAACAATGGAGTTTGTCTAGTCGACCGATTAGGAGTTGTCCTCAATCCCCAAAGTACTGATGGAAGTTCATCGACCCAGGCACCTACTGCATGCTTGAGGTCACGCATCAATCGGGGTTTCAGTCCTTTGAGAATCAATCCATTTGCTCTTTCAGCCTGCCCATTCGACTGAGGATGGGCGACTGAAGCGTAATTGACCCTCGTGCCCTGGGAAGCACAAAAGTCTCTGAACTCGTTAGAGTCGAAGTTCGACCCATTATCCGTGATGATGCTATGCGGAACACCATATTTGAATATCAATTCTCTGATGAAACTTACAGCTGTACTTGCTTCAAGGTTTTTAATGGGCTTGGCTTTGATCCATTTGGTAAACTTGTCGACTGCGACCAGCACATGGGTAAATCCACTCTTGCTAGTCCTCAGAGGTCCAACCATGTCCAATCCCCACACAGCGAAAGGCCAGACGAGTGGAATAGTCTTCAGAGCTGACACATGCTTATGGGACATGTTGGAGTAAAACTGACAGCCTTCACATTTGTCTACTATTTCTTTCGCCATCTTGTTGGTATGTGGCCAGTAAAATCCGGCTCGGTATGCTTTGGCCGCGATGGTCCAAGAGGATGCATGGTGACCACAGGTCCCCGAGTGAATATCATTGAGGATCATTCGGCCTTCTTCTAGCGTGATGCATTTCTGGCAGACTCCAATTACACTTTATCTGAACAACTGACCTTTTATCACAGTAAAGGCTTTAGATCGTCGGACGATCTGTCGAGCCTCTTCTTCATCCTCTGGAAGTTCTTTCCTAAGAATGTATGCAACATATGGCACTGTCCAATCGGGAGTGACGACCAAAACCTCCATGACTAAGTCGACCATGGCTGGGATTTCGACTTCAGTCGGATCTGTGGCGCTCTTAGGCTGTGGGGACTCTTCAGTGAAAGGATCTTCCTGAACTGAAGGTGAATGAATATGCTCCAAAAACACATTGCTGGGAATGGCCTCTCTCTTAGATCCTATCTTTGCCAATTCATCTACAGCTTGATTTTTCAGTTGGGGTATATGGTGAAGCTCCAATCCTTCAAACTTCTTTTCCAGCTTTCTTACTGCATTGCAATAACCAGTAATGGTCGGGCTCCTGACATCCCACTCTTTCATCACTTGATTAACCACCAAATCCGAGTCGCCGTAGACCATAAGGCGACAGATGTCGAGTGAAATGGCCATACGCAACCCGTATAAAAGTGCTTCATATTTAGGTTCATTATTGGAGGAATCAAAATAAATCTGGAGAACATAGCTAAGCTTGTCTCCACGGGGAGATACCAATACTACCCCAGCACCTGAACCATTCAGCATCTTGGAGCCATCGAAGAACATGGTCCAATGCTCTGAGTGAACTTGAGTCGGCAGTTGCTGCTCAATCCACTCGACAAGGAAATCTGCAATTGCTTGGGACTTGATAGCTTTCTTTGCCTCAAACTTGATATCCAATGGAAGGAGTTCAATCGCCCATTTTGCCACTCGACCAGTTGCATCTCTGTTGTTCAGCATTTCAGATAATGGTGCGTCACTGACGACTGTAATGGAGTGATCAGAGAAATAGTGTGCAACCTTCTTCATGGTCATGTAGATTCCATAGACAAGCTTCTGATAATGTGGATATCGTTGCTTGGATGGAGTCAAAACTTTAGAGAGATAATATACTGGGCGCTGAACTTTGTAAGCCTTTCCTTCTTCTTCCCGCTCGACCGTGAGTACTGTACTGACAACTTGTCCAGTGGCTGCAATATAAAGCAGTAAAGGCTCTTTGCTGATTGGCGCAGCAAGCACCGGCTGGGTGGAAAGCAGGGCTTTGAGCTCTGCAAATGTTGCGTCAGCTTCATCAGTCCACTCGAACTTATCAGATTTCTTCATCAATCGGTAAAGAGGTAATGCCTTTTCACCGAGAGGAGAAATGAATCGCCTCAAGGCAGCCAAACAACCAGTAAGCTTCTGAACGTCATGCACACGCACAGGGCGTTTCATTTGGAGGATGGTATCAACTTTTTCTAGATTGGCGTCGATCCCCCATTTGGAAACGAGGAAATCGAGTAACTTTCCACCTGGAACTCCAAATGTGCACTTTGACGGATTAAGCTTGATATCATACCTTCTTAGATTGGCAAAGGTTTCTGCAAGGTCAGTCAGTAGGTCGGAACCTTTACAAGACTTGACCACAATGTCGTCCATGTATGCCTCCACATTCCGACTGATTTGAGTGAGCAGGCACTTCTAAGTCATTCTCATGAATGTGGCTCCGACATTTTTAAGACCAAATGGCATGGTGACATAGCAAAAGCAACCGAATGGGGTGATGAAGGTTGTTTTTATTTCATCGGGACCATACAGTCGGATCTGATGATACTCGGAATATGCATCTAAAAGAGACAAGCGCTCACACCCCGCAGTCGAGTCAACAATCCGATCGATGCGGGGGAGAGGGAAATGATCTTTTGGGCAGGCCCGATTGATATGCTTGAAATTGATGCACATACGAAGTGAATCGTCCTTCTTAGGGACCATGACTACATTGGCAAGCCACTCGGAGTGGTAGATCTCACGGATGAACTCTGCTGCTAGGAGCCGAGCCACTTCCTCGCCAATTGCTTTTCTCTTCTGCACGGAGGACCGCCGAAGATGCTCTTTGACGGGTTTTACCTTGGGGTCGACACACAAACGGTGCTCATCCAGTTCTCTGGGTACACCCGGCATGTCAGAAGGTTTCCATGCAAAGATGTCCCAGTTCTCAAGGAGGAACTGGATGAGCGCTTCTTCCTATTTGCATTGAGTGTCGTGAGATATGAGCCGGTGCGGCATTGGGATCGGTCGGGTGAATATGAATCGGCTTCGTTTCACCAGACGACTGAAATGCAGAATCTGTGGCAGGCTTCTTAGCTCGGAGCAAATCACTCGGATTTGCATTCTTCTGATATTCTTGAAATTCAACTGCTGCCATTTGTGCATCGGCAATTTTGGAACCCTTCTGGAAGCACTCCTCCGCCTTCTGCCGATTGCCAGTAACTGTGATCACACCTCTGGGGCTAGGCATCTTCAACTTGAGGTACACGTAACATGGTCGAGCCATAAAACGTGCGTAGGTAGGCCTACCCAGAATGGCATGATAAGCACTCTAGAAATCCACAACTTCAAATGTCAACTTTTCCTTACGGTAATTCTTGTAATCATCGAAAACCACGTCAAGGGCGATATGGCCGAGTGATTCGGCTTTCTTTCAAGGGATAACACCATGGAAACTCATATTGCTCTCGCTAAGTTTGGACATCGGAATTCCCATCCCCTTCAAGGTTTCAGCATAAAGACTGTTCAGGCCGCTACCACCATCATTAGCACTTTGGTCCGTCTAGTGCCTTCGACCAGTGGGTCAACCACCAACGCTTGCCTCCCAGGGGTGGCTATACGAGCAGGGTGATCTGACTGGTCGAATGTGATGGTTGTCTGAGACCATTTCAGGTATGTGGTCGTCGTTGCCGGAGCGACCATATTCACTTCTCTGTTGATAACTTTCAACCGACTCTTGCTTTCAACATCAGCAAAAATCATGAGGGTGGAATTGACTTTGGGATAACTGTTGTCTTCCTCTTCGTCCTCATCTTTGTCCGACTCTTTTTCCTTCTCACTGGGCTGTTTCTCTTGGAACTGCTGGATCAGGAGTCGACATTGTCGAGTTGTATGTTTAGGGTAAATCAGATTACCCTCTTTGTCCTTCTTCGTGTGGATGTGACACGGTAAATCCAACACATCATTTCCTGCTTGATCCTTTACTTTCTTAGGGGGCCAGGGCCCTTTAGGTTTTCCCTTAAACTTACCTTGAGTCACTGCTGCAATCTCACCGGGTGCTGCAGGCTCGGCCTTACGTTTCTGTTTCCGATTGGAATTACCTCCACCGGCCTCTTGGCCGACTGGTTTACCCTTTCTGCTGCGGAGTTGATCCTCTTCTTCTCCGTTAACGTACCGGGTGGCTATTTCCATCATCTGAGTCAGAGTCATATCTCCAGTCCGACCGAACTCCCGGACCAACTCTCGGTATTTGACGCCTTCCTTGAAGGAACACACTGCTTGATGCTCTGATACATTTTCAACGGTGTGATGCAAAGTGGTCCACCTCTGAATGAAATCACTTAGAGTCTCACTCGGTTTCTGCACACAATGCTGCAACTCTGTCAATCCTGCTGGCCGCTTGCAAGTGCTCTCAAAAGTTCTGACGAACACTCAAGCCATCTCTTCCCAACTGTATATACTGCCTAGGGCTAACTGAGTCCACCACGCTCGGGCCGACCCTTCTAACATCAGTGGAAGATGTTTCATTGCCACTTCATCATTCCCGCCACCAATCTGCACAGCCACTCGGTAATCCTCAAGCCAAGTTTCAGGCTTGGACTCTCCAGTGAACTTCCTGACTCCAATCGCCAACCTGAAGTTGGGAGGAATCACTGCAGCCCTGATGGCTCTGCTAAAACATTCTGGACCTGAAACATGCACTCTGCTGCCGGTCGAACAATCACTACCATGGTCTTCTCTATGCGCTCTGTTCCGGTCGACTGGACCTTGAACGAGGATAGATCTTGCATCGAAGCCTGGCTCTCTTGGGTCGACTGGTGCTCTGCGCTCACCATTGTGATGGCGTCTATCATCGTACTGCCGAGGCACATATGATGCACTCCTCGAAGGAGGTGTAGGCACTCGACAATGATTGTCGCGATCGAGTCGGTGATCATACTGCCCACGGCCTTCACGCTGCATGGGTGATCTTGGGCTGTGGGCCGACTGAACTGTATCCGCTACTACGGATCTGCTGTGAATCCTATTCCACGGCTGAGACATTGTTGTGTTCTGTTCTCCTGCTACCCGGAGCAAGGCCCGGATCTGCATCAAACCTTTGCCAGCCTCCGACTGGGAAGGTTGAATCGACTCTGCTATTTGGGCCACAGCTGTGAGATTTTGGATCGGAGTGCGGTATACCTTAGGTGGAGGCGGGAAAAGCTGTCGTCGATTGGACTCAGGGATCCGCTCTCGAGCATGCTCGTCGAGAGCGTGCTGAAGGTTCTCCAGTAGAATGTGCTCAGCCAAATTAGCCAAGCGCACCTCTTCCAAGGCCCGAGCCTCGGGGATTTCTCCAACGATGGGCATGTGGAGTGCATCCATGTTGCGGCGACGAAGTTGTTCCCTCTGCTGCGAAGAAAGGGGTTCGGGATGGTACTCCTCGTGGACATGCGACGGATCACCGCCACCATCCCCGCTGTCTTCATGGCAGAAACCAGGCGGACCACGTGGTCCATCGACCATCAAAACTTCAGCCGCAGAGTCGCTGCTATCGCACTCGGATGCGGTCTCGGCGGAGCCAGTCGACAGATCGAATAGGCCGTGGAGAGTTTCGTCGGGCTCGATCGCCGTGACTTGATGGGTGGCCGAACGTCGATCCATCACGTGTTTCACCCACCGCTGAAGCCGCGACCGACCGGATCACCTGCAACGGCGAACAGCAGGGAGGGAAGACACCATCAGAGCCGACCGATACTGAGTCGACGGTTGCCGGAGAAGGACGCCGCGAACGCACGTGTGAAAGTGCGTCGCCCCTCGGACGGAGAGCGCCTCGACGTTAAGGGGAGCTTCCTGAAGCCAAGCGGAGTCGTCGGCGATGAAAACGAGCGCGCCGAGACGGATCTCGCGGCCCTCAGCCAATTCACCGCCGGAAACCATGATGATGATGATCGAAAAAACTGCAACTTCACCAACAAGTCGCTAAGACACCTGCCCCATGGTGGGTGCCAACTGTCGTGGTTCTAAGACTGACAGTAGAAAAGGGGGGTAGTGGAGAGGCAAGATCTCAGCTATGGTGAAGATGTATACACGAGATTTACGAGTTCAGGCCCTTCTCGGAGGAAGTAATAGCCATACGTCTCGGTGCCTGGAGGCGGTCGACTGGATTATATGTGTGAGATGTTACAGGGGGTGGAAACCCTTGTCCCAGAGGAGGGGGTGGCTTATATAGAGTGCGCCAGGACCCCAGCCATCCTCCATTACAAGGGGCTTAATGTACATAAAGTAGGGGCATTACTGATAACGCCAGCCTTAAGTGCTATTAATGACCTTAAAGACTATGGAGTGAATGCCTGACCGTTGCAATGCTAAGTGACTTCTAATCTTCGGTAGGTCGAGTGATTCCTTGTATGGTCGAGTGACAATAGGTAAGGGGACACCCGAGTGATATGACTGGTCGAGTGGATTGCACTCAACATCTTTGACTGGGAGTCCCTTGTTGCCTCTTGGACTTATTATCTTTCAGGGGGTAGTGACCTTGGGTAGGACGTATAGGTCAGGCCTATGACCCTACCCCAGGTCTGTATCCTCATCACCAGGGGCGTTTGCAGATCTGCCATGCAGCATTTCAGACGCTGCGGAGTTCTTCCGAGCCGAAGAGGGGAGCTCCACGGAGAAGTTGTTTTGGTCGTAATACCTTGCACCAGAACATCCGGTGCCCTTTAGCGATCAGCTAAAATAGTTGGTCGAACTGCATAGGGTGGCCGAACTAGCCATGAAGGATGCCGAAGCCATACCCGAAGCCATACCCAGCAGCTACTTCGAGCTCGTGAAGCGGCTGGTCAATGCCTGCCCTCGGCTGGATGCCATCAAGCGGTCGGTCTGCATCGAAGGTGCGCGAATGGCCTTCGCCCATTTCAAAGATCAGTGGGCGAAGATGGATGCCGTCGAGCTCGTGACCGGAGGACCGCCCGCTGGCAAGGAGAACCGCACGCCCGACCGGTATTTTGACAATGTCCTAGAGGGATCCCGCATTGTGGCGGAGCAATGTGCTCAGGATATTATCTTTAAATGAATACATTCATGTTATCCTATCATGTACTATGAAACAGTGCCATTATGTAATATAATGCCTATTATTTGAAATTTTACCTCCTGTGCAGCCATTTTGTTAAATCTGAGAGTTAGCCAGTCGTCGGCTTCAGCCTCCACATAGGTAGTACAAGGGTGTTCAGGATGAATCTAAACACTCTTTATCCCAAAGTTTTGGTCCTTAAAGGAGGTGTTTAGCGCAATGAACCAGGCAATCGGACTATGTGGCTTTATCACCCTCACTTAGCCATAGGAGTTTGACAATAGAAATTTAGGCGCAACCCCTGGTATTCATAAGCCTGAACTTTGGGGTGCTGTAAACACCTGATCGGATAAAAACTGATTCATCGCATAATGCGGAAAAAAACGCTAAAGATTTGTAACCTCTCGGACAGCTAACCGGCTTACGCCGCATCATGATAGTGAGTTTTCGGCTTTCTCTACTGAGGTGCTCATCCGGATAAACCAGGACACAATCGCAGTAGTTCTCCCTTTACTGCCCTAGCCGATATAGCAGAACGTAAGGTAGTAAGCACAGGAGCCGGGCAACCCAACTATTGGCCAAAGACATGATTCGGAGCCGGTGCATATAATGCTAAAGTTCGGGGTGATGAACTATACTGTAAAAAAGTGTTCTGACTTTGTTGCCGTATTATAGGGCATAATGAAGCCCCTGGCGAATTAAGGCGTACCAGAGTGTACGGGTGCAATTGATAGGAATATCAAAAAATGAAGTAATAGGCTAATGATGCAGAAATTGGGCCGCAAACTATTTTCCATTGTAGTTTGATTAATACGTCAAAGCGTGTTTGTACAAGTAGTGCGATAAGCAACAGGGCTATTTAACATGTCACAACCAAGGGAGAGCTGCGTGCGGGTCCTTAAAACAGGCATAACGATCGTTTAAAGAGACCACCTGGGAATTCCCTTATACATCAATGCTTCTTGCCGTCTTGGTGTATCCATCCCTTGATAGGTCCGACAATCAGGCCACCATGAAAAGCCTGGGGGAAAAAAGAAACCTGAAAGGAAAATAAAAAATGAATGTATGTGGGTCCAGGGGAGGTTGAGCCGTATTATGGACCACGATCTAGCTGTGCCTCCGTCTATGCCCATGGTATTTTGAGTGAGTAGTTATGTACGTGCGGTACGAATGCCGCCGTTTGGTCGGGACTGGGACGGAGGCCGAATTGCTAGTCAAGCTCTTGACGAGCTGGAATGTCCTGCTGCAGAGTAGTTTGGACTCTCTTGAAAGTGTCCGGGAGCTTGGCCGCTGAATTAAGGTTGTGCCTGAAAAGGCCGATCTGTACTTCTGCTGCGAGGGCAGCGGTGTGCTCCTCGGTGCGGAGGGAGTGTTCCGTGTTTCCATTGACTGTTATGACACCGCGTGGTCCGGGCATCTTGAGCTTGAGATAAGTGTAGTGTGGCACCGCATTGAATCGAGTGAATGTGGATCGTCCGAGCAGTGTGTGATAGCCATTGCAGAAGGGGACGATATCGAAGATCAACTCTTCGCTTTGGAAATTGTCCGGGGATCCGAAGACCACCTCCAGTGTGATTGAGCCCGTACAGTCAGCCTCTACACCTAGTATGACACCTTTAAAGGTAGTTTTGTGGGCTTGATCCTTGAGGGATCAATACCCATTTTGCGATGTATCCTGATAGAGCAGGTTCAGGATGCTGCTGCCATCCATGAGGACTCGCGTAAGATGGAATCCATCAACACTACAAAAAAATACACTTCCGTGATGATACGTGTTTGTCACAGTAGGTCGCGTTTTTTGTCATGCATGTACATCCATGACAAATTTATGACAGAATCAAGATAGTCATACCTGTGCTGTCGTAGAAGTGTTCGATGACATTACCAAAATTATCATCACGGAAGTGTCCACTTCCATGACGATAAATCGCGCGTCACAGAACTGCTTTCGTCAAGGGTGACCGACACGTGGCATCCACCGTAACGGAACGCCGTTAAGCTATCGGGTCGGGTTTTGGATCCGATAACCCGTTAACAGCCCCGACCAATGGGGATTTTCCACGTGTAAAATCGTCATTGGCTGGAGGAAACACGTGTCGGCTCACCGTTGGGATAGATGTCATCCACTCATTGGACAAAAGGCGCCTATGATACATCGACACGTGGCACGGCCCAACAGAGGCCCATTCTTGTGAAAAGGCCGGCCCGTTTGACTTGGTCAAAAGGTGGCGGGCCGGCCCATGGAAAGCCTGTTAACGGCCTGTTCGCATATAGCCCATTTACAGCCCGCTAACCCAAGGCCTATTACGCCCTATCGAATTAGGCCCAGTAGCGTCATCTGGGCCATCCAATATGATTCCAGCCTGTTTTCACTTCTGGCCCATGTATGGCCCATGACGTCTTTCGGCCCATATGAGGCCCTATGTAACTCTTGGCCTATTAACGACCCGTGGTGAAACTGGCCCGCATTGAACAGTGTATCACTTTACACCCACTAACGGCCCGTGGTGAAACTGGCCCGTAATGAACAGTATATCACTTTATACCCATTAAGGGCCCGTTATTCAGTTGGGCCGTTTCCAGCAAATGTTATCTTTCGGCCTTCTCAGAGCCCATTTATTCTTGGGCTCATTTCCAGCATTCGTTTACTTACGGCCCGTTACTGTCATTTTCTGCTTGTGGGCCAAATTCAGCCTGTGGTTACATCGGCCCGTTTGTAGTCCGTTAATACGTTGGGCCGTTTTCATAGCGTCATCAAATACGGCCTATTAACGTTGGCCCGTTATGGTCATACGGCCCGTATAAGGCCCATTGATGATACGACCCGTAGAAGGCCCATTGTTTCTACGGCCCGTAGAAGGCCCATTGTTTCTACAGCCCGTAGAAGGCCCATTGTTTCTACGGCCCGTAGAAGGCCCATTGTTTTACGGCCAGTAGAATGCCTACTGTTTCTACGGCCCGTAGAAGGCCCACTGTTTCTACGCCCCGTAGGAGGCCCAGTGTCACTACAGTAAATATTAGCCCATCGTTATTGTGGCCTAGTTTTAAAAAGAATTGCACTGACTACAAGCAAACAAATAAACAAGACAACAAGGAAATAAATAAGCAAGCAACTTATGTTAGGCTATCACGGCTGTTACACATATTGCATCCACTGGGCATCAAAGTTCACCACCAGTGCAAATATAGGGAACAAAGCAGCATATGATATACACTGGTTGTCAAAGTTGGCGACCAGCGCAAATAAATGCCGCAACAAAACAAATCCAGAACTAAAACCACTTCAGAAGATCTCAAGAAACAATATCATGGGTACCCATAATGTTGGCAAGATGCTTAGCAAGCTTATTAACTTTCTCTTGTTTGGCGCTTAAATCCTCCAGTGCTTGCTGTTGCACCAGAAAATATGCATCTGAATTCTGCAGGGACTTCCTCAGTCCTTCGGCTTCCTGTCGCAGCACATCTGATCGATGTCTTTCAACTTGAAGTTGAGACTCAAGAAGACGAACTTATTCAGGCAGCGAGTTCGAAGAGCTTGTGCCAGCAGTAGTGGCCAGTAAGTCGAACACTACATCAAGATAGGACTTTTGGGTTCCCTCACTGTCGTCAAGATAGCTTTTATCAGCTTTCTTGGAGACCAACAGGGATGTCTCACTATCTTGAACCTTATCTGCATTACTTCCTTTACCATTGGATAACGCGGTACTGTTCTCCAATATTTTGTCCGCATTCTAAAAGAGAAACAAGCACACACATCACATGTTTACCATGTTGTATATGAAACTCATTTTGGTAAATGAGTTCAGTAGTAAAGTGGACAGGATAACAGCATGAAACAAACATATATCTATGTGCCATGGTCACTTTATGGTCTATATCATTCAAGTTTTTGTTGCCAAATCAAGATAGAGACACAGTTCAAATAATATTTGTTCAAGACAAAGCAGAATAGACAGAATATAAGTGTGGGTAACTATAGAGCAATAACAACACTTGTAATGTGCATGATATGAGAACATAACTATTTATTCAATTGAAACTGAAATCAACATAGAGCAGGTTACAACAGCAAACCAGTTAAAGAAACATGTTTAAAACATACCTGTTGCGCCATTGGAGTTTCAATTCCATCCTTCAAATTTGAAAATAGTTGGTATGAGTAAATATAGTAATGCAAGAGCAAAGGAGTATGAACCATAGCTACAGAACCTGACCTGAGAACAAATCTTCTTCTCCTTTAAGCGTTGAGTTGGGATTCGGAGTGGTGGTCCTCGTGCTTTGGGCATTGCAGTTCCCTTACTAACAGCTCGTGTTTGGGTGCTCTGTGGTGGAGACGGTGCTGTGTCAACTGGAACTGGGTTACTATCTGCCGGAGTTGGGGTTAAAAGTGGTGTAGCTGGTTCTCTGTCCAACTAGGTAGGGGTACAATCTATGAGAGTCTGGGTTACGTGTGCTGGATCTGGTCCTTGGGCAAGTACAACTGTGGTTCTATCTGCATCAACTGGTAGCACTATCTTCTTTGAAGACCGTGTTGTTACTCCCTTAGATACTGCCATCACGCTCTCCAATTCAAATGGCTGATAAACAAGAAAAGTAATTGAAAGTATAGACATTGTATGATAGACAGGTGCAATGGATAGTGGGGAATAAAAGAGGGCATGAAATAATTCATATTTATGTTGTCTAACCAAACAAGATAGCATGACACAATTTCACATATATGATGGCTAACTAAACATGATAGCATGACACAATTTCACATTATGATGGCTAACTAAAAAAGATGGAAAGACATAGTTCAAAATATGAGACTATGTAAACAGGATGACATGACATAACTATATAATGTGTTTATTAAATAGGTTGGCATGCCATAATTCACATACATTCATGGATAGAATGCCATAATTCTAAATATGATGACTGTAAACACTAAACAGGATGAGATGATATAACTATATGATGTCTTTATTAAATGGGTTGCCATGCCATAATTCAGATAGATGATGTGTATGTACTATGTAAACATGATGGCATGATATAATTCAAATATATGATTTATATAGTAAGCAAGTAAGTAGATGGCAATCTATATATGATGTAAAAACTAAGCAATGCAAGACAACATGCATGACATGGGTAATATAACCCTGCCAAGTTTGAGCATAGACCTCAGGGGGGAAATAGGACTGGTCATCAGTCTCTGAATCCTCCTCTGAGGAGCTCTCTGTAGCCAGCAAGATGTCTGCTTCAGCATGTAGCATTGTCTGCTCTGAATACCTTGTTTTCACTCCAGATACTTCCATCACCGCTTCAAATGGCTGATGCACAGGAAGAGTAGTTGAATATACAAACGTTGTCGACAAATGGAACACGTAATACAAAAAAATGATAGCATGATATAATTCACATACATGATGATTGGCTAAACAGCATGGCATTGCATAATTCACATATATAATGCTTTTGCAACAATATAGCATTGTATAATTCACATATATAATGTCTTGCAACAAGACGGCAATGCATAATTCACATATATGGTAATTAGACAGTGAACAGGTGGCATTCACACAAAGCATGTCTAAACTAATCAAATGGCATAGCAATGCGAGACACCATATGCACGATATGAGCAACATAACCCTGCCAAGTTAGAGCATACACCTCGGGGGGAGGGGGAATAGGACTGGTCATCTATCTCTGAATCCTCCTCTGAGGAGCTATCCATAACCAGCGAGATATGCGCTTTGTCAGATAGCATAGTCTGCTCAGACAACCTTGTTTTCACTCCAGAATTTGCCATCACCGTGTCAAATGGCTGATGCACACAAAGAGCAGTTGAATGTACTAACATTGTTGACGAATGTAATATGTAACAAAAAAAAGATGGCCTGATATAATTTACATATAAGATGACTGGCTAAGCAAGATGGCATTGCAAAATTCACATATATGATGCCTGGCTAAACAAGGTGGCGTTGCATAATTCACATAAATGATGAATAAACTAAACAGATGGCATTCGCACAAAGGATGTCTAAACTAAGCAGATGACATATTTGATGTATAAAGTAAGCAATGCAAGACACCATATGCATGATATAACCAACATCAGCATGCCAAGTTAGAGCGAAGACCTCAGGGGGTAAATAGGAGTTATCTTCTCCTTCTGAATCCCCCTCAGAACAGATATCTTCCTCTCGATTACAATCCGAAATGCATGGAGGGGGGGCTGCCTTTGCGCCTACCATGGAGCGATGTGTGCATGAAATTATATTGCCACGCAAGGCTCGTCTCTTTTGCTCTACATGTTCAGTTCCATTGTTTACAATAACTGTCATGCATAGGAATAAAACATAGTGAGATTATGTAAGGAGTGCATCCAGAAATCCAGAGTGATGGTAGCAACCTGTGGATAGACCCAAAACCAATAATGGCAGGCAGATAATGGCTTCAGTTAATAAATACAGATAATGGCTTCTTTACAGTTTGTTTCCCACCCAACATGAAACTCATAGTAGACACCGGAGATTAACCAGATAGTAGATAGATACTATTGATAGCGGCCCCGATTTGTACCCCACAACCATTTAAAAACTCAAGTTTGTCCATTAGTTTGGAGCTGACTTAGAGTCTAATTGGTGAACAGGACGATAAAGTAGCATGTAATATTGATGCATAATGTAAGCAGACACGAAAGAGTGCGACCTCTCTTGCGGACCCGTGTAGTCCTTGAGGTCATCTGCTCGGTTGATGATGGTAATGTAGTTTTCATGGCTGCCAGCGGCGGGGAAGAAGATCTTAGGCGGCAAAAGACAGTCTGGAGGCCGGATCCCTGCTCTGCTGGACCCTTCTGTCGTTGGAGCAGCTGAGCTGGGGTGGACGACGACGCAGCAGGACCGGGACAAACCACGCAAGGTTTTCTTTGACAATTATCTGTAAGAGAAGTAATTCTGTAAGGGCTCGTTTGAATTGGAGAATTCCAACAATGCAGGGATAGGAAATAGACAAGAATAGGATAGGAATGCACGTGCAAAACAGAGAATATAAAAACACAGCATTTCTGCCAATCTGGGTGTTTGATTCACAACAATTGGAAGATCACAGGATGCAAAGAAGCATGGTGAGATTAAGTCAGACCACAAGAAAATGTACGGTTATAATGCTATTATGCTACTATCTCTTAGTCTTGTGCTTCATGAATAGGAATTTGAAAAGGAGGACAAGTGAAAATTAAAATTCCTACATTTTTTCTTTCAAGGAGACACTAAAGGAACAAATCCGTGTGTTCAGTGGACAATATATATAACATGTAGAGTAAAAAAGAGATGCAACAAGTGTACAACCTCTTTGGCGAAGCCATGTCGATCTCAGCGTGATTGGGTTGGCAGGTGAGGATGCTCCGGCTGACTTTGCTGTCGGAGGGGGGGAAGAAGATCTTAGGCGTCTGGAGATGGAGCCCGAGGTACTGCTCCGCTGTGATGGAGGGTTTCGTCGTTGGAGCAGCTCCGGTGAGTTGTACGAAGCCAAGGCTGAAGCAGGACAAGAGAGACAATGAACAACGTTAACCTGAGTGGAATTCTAATAGCATCTCCAATACATGACGTAAAATACATAACCACAAAGTGCTACATGTAAAATACATCAGCCGCTCATCTCTGAACTTAACTGTCGAAACTGAACTTAACTGTCGAAACTGAACCTAACTGTCCAAACTGAATTTTGCTGTCGAAACTGAATTTTGCTGTCGAAACTGAACGCACTAGCAAGGTGAGGCTACACGTCAGTCGATTTTGCAGTCGTTGGATACGAAATCAAGGGCCTGCGGTTCATCTTCAACCTCCACCCCCTTGAGCCGCCAGCCACCACCGGCCAAACAGCAGCCCCCCGCTGCCCAGCCCGCCCCGAAAACACTCCCCACCGCCGGTCCACCACCGCCACGGCCATCCCTCTAGCCCCGCCCCCCTCCCCCGTGTCGAGCTTTTTCTCCGGCGATCCCCATGCCACCGCCCCGCCAACGCCTCGTGAAAGCACAAGTGCTCCCTAGGTGGTTTTGGTAATTAATGTCAACATATCTCTTGTTGGACTAATACTTTTATCTAGTATGTTTCAAATAAGTTCAACAATGGAGTGGCATGGACTAAAGGATGTGGGAACTCCTTCAAGATGCTAAGGACAAAGGATTGTCTCAAGCTTCAAGCTCAAGACTCTTTGTTTTACATTTCAGTGATCCAAGATCACATTGAGTCTATAGGAAAAGCCAATACTATCAAGAAGGGATGAAGTGTTGCTTAATGAGTTTCTTGCTCCACAGTGCTTAGTGATATGCTCCAAAACCCTCAACTACTCTCCCGGCTCCACACATGTGTCCTAAAACCTATAGTCAAACTCGGCCCCACTAATTCTTTCTATCCGGCCTCATCGAGTTTGAATGTCATAGCCACTGCCACAAACCCTAGGCAAATCGGTCTCACCGATAGGGATCTCGGTCTCACCGAGATGGGATTGTAATCTCTCTGTGTATGTCCATTACCAAAATCGGTCTCACCAAGTTTGAGCAATCGGTACTACCGAGATTACAATGCAAACTTCCTGGCTGACTCATTACCAAAATCGGTCCCACCGAGTTTGTGTAATCGGTCCAACCGAGTTTGCCTGACCAACTCTCTGGAAAGCTTATTACCAAAATCGGTCTCACCGAGTTTGTGTAATCGGTCTTACCGAGATTACGTTATGCCCTAACCCTAACTGGATCGGTCTCACCGAGTTGCATGTCAGTCCCACCAAAAATCCTAACGGTCACTAGGTTTACTAAATCGGTCCGACCGAGTCTGTTGAATCGGTCCCACCGAATTTGGTAAATTGTGTGTAACGGTTAGATTTTGTGTGGAGGCTATATATACCCCTCCACCTCCTCTTCATTCGTGGAGAGAGCCATCAGAACAAACCTACATTTCCAACTTACCATTTTTGAGAGAGAACCACCTACTCATGTGTTGAGGCCAAGATATTCCATTCCTACCATATGACTCTTGATCTCTAGCCTTCCCCAAGTTGCTTTACACTCAAATCTTCTTTCCACCAGATCCAAATCCTATGAGAGAGAGTTGAGTGTTGGGGAGACTATCATTTGAAGCACAAGAGCAAGGAGTTCATCATCAACGCACCATTTGTTACTTCTTGGAGAGTGGTGTCTCCTAGATTGGCTAGGTGTCACTTGGGAGCCTCCGACAAGATTGTGGAGTTGAACCAAGGAGTTTGTAAGGGCAAGGAGATCGCCTACTTCGTGAAGATCTACCGCTAGTGAGGCAAGTCCTTCGTGGGCGACGGCCATGGTGGGATAGACAAGGTTGCTTCTTCGTGGACCCTTCGTGGGTGGAGCCCTCCGTGGACTTGCGCAACCGTTACCCTTCGTGGGTTGAAGTCTCCATCAACGTGGATGTACGATAGCATCACCTATCGGAACCACGCCAAAAACATCCGTGTCTCCAATTGCGTTTGAATCCTCCAAAACCCTTCCCTTTACATTCTTGCAAGTTGCATGCTTTAAATTCCGATGCCTATATACTCTTTGCATGCTTGCTTGAATTGTGTTATGAATGTTAAACTTGTGCCTAAACTCCACTTAAACTTAAATAATCTTAAAAACTGCAACTTTGGTACTTAGTGTCTAATCACCCCCCCCCCCCCTCTAGACACCTCTTCTCAAGGTCCTACAAGTGGTATCAGAGCATTGGTCTCCATTGCCTTTGTTTAATCACCATTGGAGGAACATGGATGAGTCTACTGTTGGAAATATGCCCTAAAGGCAATAATAAATTAGTTATTATTACTATATTTCCTTGTTCATGATAATCGTTTATTATCCATGCTATAATTGTATTGATAGGAAACTCAGATACATGTGTGGATACATAGACAACACCATGTCCCTAGTAAGCCTCAAGTTGACTAGCTCGTTGATCAATAGATGGTTACGGTTTCCTGACCATGGACATTGCATGTCGTTGATAGCGGGATCACATCATTAGGAGAATGATGTGATGGACAAGACCCAATCCTAAGCCTAGCACAAAGATCGTAGTTTGTATGCTAAAGCTTTTCTAATGTCAAGTATCATTTCCTTAGACCATGAGATTGTGCAACTCCCGGATACCGTAGGAATGCTTTGGGTGTACCAAACGTCACAATGTAACTGGGTGGCTATAAAGGTGCACTACAGGTATCTCCGAAAGTGTCTGTTGGGTTGGCACGAATCAAGACTGGGATTTGTCCCTCCGGTAAACGGAGAGGTATCTCATGGCCCACTCGGTAGGACATCATCATAATGTGCACAATGTGACCAAGGGGTTGATCACGGGATGATGTGTTACGGAACGAGTAAAGAGACTTGCCGGTAACGAGATTAAACAGGTATCGGCATACCGACGATCGAATCTCGAGCAAGTACAATACCGTTAGACAAAGGGAATTGTATACGGGATCGATTGAGTACTTGACATCGTGGTTCATCCGATGAGATCATCATGGAACATGTGGGAGCCAACATGGGTATCCAGATCCCGCTATTGGTTATTGACCGGAGAACGTCTCGGTCATGTCTACATGTCTCCCGAACCCGTAGGGTCTACACACTTAAGGTTCGATGACGCTAGGGTTATAAAGGAAGTTTGTATGTGGTTACCGAATGTTTTTCGGAGTCCCGGATGAGATCCCGGACGTCACGAGGAGTTCCGAAATGGTCCGGAGGTAAAGATTTATATATGGAAAGTTGTTGTTCGGGTTCCGGGAAAAGTTCGGGTTTTTCCGGTATTGTACCGGGAAGCTTCCAGAAGGTTCCAGAGGATTCCGAAGGGGTCCGGAGGTCCGGAAATTGTTCCACCGCGTCCAAATACAGCAGCATGGGCTGTAGGGGGGCGCCCTAGCCTTAATGGGCCAGGGGCACCAACCCCCCCAAGGCCCATGCGCATGGGAAGGGGGAAACCCTAAGGGGGAGGGCCTCCACTTGACTTGGGAGGCACTCCTCCCCCCTTGGCCGCCGCCCCAACCCTAGATGGGATCTAAGGGGGCCGGCCCCTCTTCCCCCCACCTATAAATAGTGGAGGGGTGGGAGGGCAGCCGCACCCCAAGTTCTGGCGCAGCCCTCCCCCTCTCCCAAGTACTCCTCCTCTCTCGCGGTGCTTGGCGAAGCCCTGCAGGATTGCCACGCTCCTCCAGCACCACCACGCTGTTGTGCTGCTGCTGGATGGAGTCTTCCTCAACCTCTCCCTCTCTCCTTTCTGGATCAAGGCATGGGAGACGTCACCGGGCTGTACGTGTGTTGAACGCGGAGGTGCCGTCCGTTCGGCACTAGGATCTCTGGTGATTTGGATCACGACGAGTACGACTCCTTCAACCCCGTTCTCTTGAACGCTTACGCTTAGCGATCTACAAGGGTATGTGGATGCACTCTCCTTCCCCTCATTGCTGGTTTCTCCATCGATAGATCTTGGTGACACGTAGGAAAATTTTGAATTTCTGCTACGTTCCCCAAAAGTGGCATCATGAGCTAGGTCTATTGCGTAGATTCTTTGCACGAGTAGAACACAAAGTAGTTGTGGGCGTTGATTTTGTTCAATATGCTTACCGTTACTAGTCCAATCTTGATTCGGTGGCATCGTGGGATGAAGCGGCCCGGACCGACCTTACACGTACTCTTACGTGAGACAGGTTCCACCGATTGACATGCACTTGTTGCATAAGGTGGCTAGCGGGTGCCAGTCTCTCCCACTTTAGTCGGATCGGATTCGATGAAAAGGGTCCTTATAAAGGGTAAATAGCAATTGACATATCACGTTGTGGTTTTTGCGTAGGTAAGAAACATTCTTGCTAGAAACCCATAGCAGCCACGTAAAACATGCAAACAACAATTAGAGGACGTCTAACTTGTTTTTGCAGGGTATGCTATGTGATGTGATATGGCCAAGAAGAATGTGATGAATGATATGTGATGTATGAGATTGATCATGTTCTTGTAATAGGAATCACGACTTGCATGTCGATGAGTATGACAACCGGCAGGAGCCATAGGAGTTGTCTTTATTTATTGTATGACCTGCGTGTCATTGAACAACACCATGTAATCACTTTACTTTATTGCTAACCGGTAGGCATAGTAGTAGAAGTAATAAGTTGGCGAGACAACTTCATGGAGACACGATGATGGAGATCATGGTGTCATGCCGGTGACGATGATGATCATGGAGCCCCAAAGATGGAGATCAAAAGCAATATGATATTGGCCATATCATGTCACTTTTTGATTGCATGTGATGTTTATCATGTTTATGCATCTTATTTGCTTAGAATGACGGTAGTAAATAAGATGATCCCTCATTAAAATTTCAAGAAAGTGTTCCCCTAACTGTGCACCGTTGCGAAAGTTCGTCGTTTCGAAGCACCATGTGATGATCGGGTGTGATAGATTCTTATGTTCACATACAACGGGTGTAAGCCAGATTTACACACGCGAAACACTTAGGTTGAGTTGACGAGCCTAGCATGTACAGACATGGCCTCGGAACACAAGAGACCAAAAGGTCGAGCATGAGTTGTATAGTAGATACAATCAACATGAAGATGTTCACCGATGATGACTAGTCCATCTCACGTGATGATCGGACACGGCCTAGTTGACTTGGATCATGTAATCACTTAGATGACTAGAGGGATGTCTATCTGAGTGGGAGTTCATAAGATGAACTTAATCATCCTAAACATAGTCAAAAGATCTTTGCAAATTATGTCGTAAGCTCGCGCTTTAGTTCCACTGTTTAGATATGTTCCTAGAGAAAATATAGTTGAAAGTTGACAGTAGCGATTATGCGGACAGTAGAAAGCTTATGTCCTTAATGCACCGCTCAGTGTGCTGAACCCCAAACGTTGTTTGTGGATGTTGCGAACATCGGACATACATGTTTTGATAACTACGTGATAGTTCAGTTAAACGGTTTAGAGTTGAGGCACCAATGACGTTTTTGAAACATTGCGGAACATATGAGATGTTTTCGAGGGCTGAAATTGGGATTTCAGGCTCGTGCCCACGTCAAGAGGTATGAGACCTCCGACGATTTTCTTAGCCTGCAAACTAAGGGAGAAAAGCTCAATCGTTGAGCTTGTGCTCAGATTGTCTGAGTGCAACAATCACTTGAATCGAGTGGGAGTTGATCTTCCAGATGAGATAGTGATGTTTCTGCAAAGTCATTGCCACCAAGCTGCTAGAGCTTCGTGATGAACTATAACATATCAGGGTTAGAAATGATGATCCTTGAGGTATTCGCGATGTTTGACACCGCGAAAGTAGAAATCAAGAAGGAGCATCAATTGTTGATGGTTGGTGAAACCACTAGTTTCAAGAAGGGCAAGGGCAAGAAGGGATACTTCATGAAACGGCAAATCAGCTGCTGCTCTAGTGAAGAAACCCAAGGTTGAACCCAAACCCGAGACTAAGTGCTTCTGTAATAAGGGGAACAGCCACTGGAGCAGAATTACCCTAGATACTTGGTAGATAAGAAGGCTGGCAAGGTCGATAGAAGTATATTGGATATACATTATGTTAATGTGTACTTTACTAGTACTCCTAGTAGCACCAGGGTATTAGATACCGCGGTTCAGTTACTAAGTGTTAGTAACTCGAAGTAAAAGAGCTACGGAATAAACTGAGACTAGCTAAAGGTGAGCTGACGATATGTGTTGGAAGTGTTTCCAAGTTTGTGATCAAACATCGCACGCTCCCTCTACCATCAAGATTAGTATTAAACCTGAATAATTGTCATTTGGTGTTTGCGTTGAGCATAGACATGATTGGATTATGTCTATCACAATACGGTTATTCATTTAAGGAGAATAATGGTTACTCTATTTATTTGAATAATACCTTCAATGGTCTTGCACCTAAAGGAATGGTTTATTGAATCTCGATCATAGTGATACACATTTTCATGCCAAAAGATATAAGATAGTAATGATAGTACCACTTACTTGTGGCACTGCCATGTAAGTCATATTGGTATAAAACACATGAAGAAGCTCCATATTGATGGATCTTTGGACTCACTCGTTTTTTGAAAAGTTTGAGACATGCGAACCATGTCTATTGGTGTATACGCATGAAGAAACTCCATGCAGATGGATCGTTTGGACTCACTTGATTTTGAATCACTTGAGATATGCAAATCATACCACATGGGCAAGATGACTGAAAATCCTCGTTTTCGGTAAAATGGAACAAGATAGCAACTTGTTGGAAGTAACACATTTTGATGTGTGCGGTCCAATGAGTGTTGAGGCATGCAGTGAATATCGTTATGTTCTTACTTCACAGATGATTCGAGTAGATGTTGAGTATATTTACTTGATGAAACACAAGTCTGAATTATTGAATGGTTCAAGTAATTTCAGAGTGAAGTTGAAGATCATCGTGACAAGAGGATAAAATGATATGATCATAGAGATGAGTATCCGAGTTACGAGCTTTGGCACGCAATTAAGACATTGTGGAAATTGTTTCACAATTAATACCGCCTGGAACACCATAGTTTGATGGTGTGTCCGAACATCATAGTTGCACCCTATTGGATATGGTGCGTACCATGATGTCTCTTATCGAATGACCACTATCGTTTATGGGTTAGGCATTAGAGACAACCACATTCACTTTAAGTAGGGCACCACGTAATTCCGTTGAGACGACACCGTTTGAACTGTGGTTTGGAGAAATCTAAGTTGTTGTTTCTTAAAAGTTTGGGGCTGCAACGCTTATGTGAAAAAGTTTCAGGTTGATAAGGTCGAACCCAAAGCAGATAAAATGCATCTTCATAGGACACCCAAAACAGTTGGGTATACCTCCTAATTCAGATCCGAAAGCAATAGGGATTATTTCTTGAACCGGGTCCTTTCTCGAGGAAAAGTTTGTCTCGAAAGAATTGAGTGGGAGGATGGTGGAGACTTAATGAGGTTATTGAACCATCACTTCAACCAGTGTGTAGCAGGGCACAGGAAGTTGTTCATGTGGCACCTACACAAATTGAAGTGGAATCTGATGATAGTGATCATGATGCTTCAGATCTAGTCACTACTGGACCTCATAGATCGACAAGGACGCGTACTACTTCAGAGTGGTACACACTCCTGTCTTAGAGGTCATGTTGCTAGACAACAATGAACCTACGAGCTATGGAGAAGCGATGGTGGGCCCAAATTCTGACAAATGGTTAGAAGCCATGAAAACCGAGAGAGGATCCATGTATGAAAAAAAAGTATACACTTTGGAAGAACTACTCGATGGTCGTAAGGATTTTGAGTACAAATGGATTTTAAAAGGAAGACAGACAATGATGGTAAGTGTCACCATTAGGAAAGCTTGACTTGTCGCTAAGATGTTTTCCGACAAGTTCAAGGAGTTGACTACGATGAGACTTTCTCACTCGTAGCGATGCTAAGAGTCTATTGGAATTATGTTAGCAGTTGATGCATTATTTATGAAATCTTGCAGATAGGATGTCAAAACATTGTTTCCTCGACGATTTTCTTGAGGAAAGGTTGTATGTGATACAACCAGAAGGTTTTGCCAATCCTGAAAGATGCGAACAAGTACGCAAAGCTCGAGTAATCCTTCTAAGGACTGGAGTAAGCATCTCGGAGATGGAATATATGCACTTTGATAAGATGATCAAAGATTTTTGGTTTATACAAAGCTTATAAGAAACTTGTATTTCCAAAGAAGTGAGTGGGAGCACTATAGAATTTCTGATAAGTATATGTTGTAAACATATTGTTGATCAGAAATGATGTAGAATTTCTAGAAAGCATATAGGGTTTTTTGAAAAGTGTTTTTCAATGGAAAACCTGGATTAGGCTACTTGAACAATAAGCATCAAGATCTATAAGATAGACCAAAATGCTTAATAGTACTTTCAAATGAGCACATACCTTGACATGATCTTGAAGGTGTTCAAGATGGATCAGTCAAAAAAGGAGTTCTTGCCTGAGTTGTAAGGTATGATGTTAAGACTTAAAGCTCGACCACAGCAGAAGAAAGAGGAAGGACGAAGGTCGTCCCCTATGCTTTTGTCATAGGCTCTATATTGTATGCCATGCTGAGTACCGCACCTGATGTGTGCCTTGCCACATGTTTGGCAAGAGGGTACAAAGGTGATCAAGGAGTGGATCACCAGCTGGCGGTCAAAGTTATCCTTAGAGGAATAAGGAT
Organism: Triticum timopheevii; assembly: GCA_963921465.1. Lineage (NCBI taxonomy): Eukaryota > Viridiplantae > Streptophyta > Magnoliopsida > Poales > Poaceae > Triticum > Triticum timopheevii. Next base: position 243,399,522 of record OY997262.1, on the reverse strand, counting down.
ATGTTTCTCGGTTATGGAGGTGATAAAGAGTTCGACATAAAGAGTTACGTCGATGCAAACTTTAACACCTATCCGAATGACTCTGAGTAGCAAACCGGATACATATAGTGGAGCAACCATTTGGAATAGCTCCAAGTGGAGCGTGGAAGCAGCATTTACAATATGACCTAGAGATTTGCGAAGTACATACAGATCTGAATGTTGCAGACCCGTTGACTAAAACCTCTCTTACAAGCAAAACATGATCAAACCCCAGAACTCATTGAGTCTTAATCACATGATGATGTGAACTAGTTTAGTGACACTAGTAAACTCTTGGGTGTTGGTCACATGACGATGTGACCTATGAGTGTTAATCACATGGCGATGTGAACTAGATTATTGACTCTAGTGCAAGTGGGAGACTATTGTAAATATGCCCTAGAGGCAATAATAAATTAGTTATTATTACTATATTTCCTTGTTCATGATAATCGTTTATTATCCATGCTATAATTGTATTGATAGGAAACTCAGATACATGTGTGGATACATAGACAACACCATGTCCCTAGTAAGCCTCTAATTGACTAGCTCGTTGATCAATAGATGGTTACGGTTTCCTGACCATGGACATTGGATGTCGTTGATAACGGGATCACATCATTAGGAGAATGATGTGATGGACAAGACCCAATCCTAAGCCTAGCACAAAGATCGTAGTTTGTATGCTAAAGCTTTTCTAATGTCAAGTATCATTTCCTTAGACCATGAGATTGTGCAACTCCCGGATACCGTAGGAATTCTTTGGGTGTACCAAACATCACAACGTAACTGGGTGGCTATAAAGGTGCACTACAGGTATCTCCGAAAGTGTCTGTTGGGTTGGCACGAATCGAGACTGGGATTTGTCACTCCGGTAAATGGAGAGGTATCTCTGGGCCCACTCGGTAGGACATCATCATAATGTGCACAATGTGACCAAGGGGTTGATCACGGGATGATGTGTTACGGAACGAGTAAAGAGACTTGCCGGTAACGAGATTGAACAGGTATCGGCATACCGACGATCGAATCTCGGGCAAGTACAATACCGTTAGACAAAGGGAATTGTATACGGGATCGATTGAGTCCTTGAAATCGTGGTTCATCCGATGAGATCATCGTGGAACGTGTGGGAGCCAACATGGCCAGATCCCGCTGTTGGTTATTGATCGGAGAACGTCTCGGTCATGTCTACATGTCTCCCGAACCCGTAGGGTCTACACACTTAAGGTTCGATGACGCTAGGGTTATAAAGGAAGTTTGTATGTGGTTACCAAATGTTGTTCGGAGTCCCGGATGAGATCCCGGACGTCACGAGGAGTTCCGGAATGGTTCGGAGGTAAAGATTTATATATGGAAAGTTGTTGTTCGGGTTCTGGGAAAAGTTCGGGTTTTTCCGGTATTGTACCGGGAAGCTTCCAGAAGGTTCCGGAGGATTCCGGAGGGGTCCGGAGGTCCGGAAATTGTTCCACCACGTCCAAATACAGCAGCATGGGCTGTAGGGGGCGCCCTAGCCTTAATGGGCTAGGGGCACCAGCCCCCCCAAGGCCCATGCGCATGGGAAGGGGGAAACCCTAAGGGGGAGGGCCTCCACTTGACTTGGGAGGCACTCCTCCCCCCTTGGCCGCCGCCCCAACCCTAGATGGGATCTAAGGGGGCCGGCCCCTCTTCCCCCCACCTATAAATAGTGGAGGGGTGGGAGGGAAGCCGCACCCCAAGTTCTGGCGAAGCCCTCCCCCTCTCCCAAGTACTCCTCCTCTCTCGCGGTGCTTGGCGAAGCCATGCAGGTTTGCCACGCTCCTCCACCACCACCACGCCGTTGTGCTGCTGCTGGATGGAGTCTTCCTCAACCTCTCCCTCTCTCCTTGCTCGATCAACACATGGGAGACGTCACCGGGCTGTACGTGTGTTGAACGCGGAGGTGCCGTCCGTTCGGCACTAGGATCTCCGGTGATTTGGATCACGACGAGTACGACTCCTTCAACCCCGTTCTCTTGAACGCTTCCGCTTAGCGATCTACAAGGGTATGTAGATGCACTCTCCTTCCCCTAGTTGTTGGTGTCTCCATAGATAGATCTTGGTGACACATAAGAAAATTTTGAATTTCTGCTACGTTCCCCAACATCTACTTTGGGGAGTCTTAGACATAGAGTGCCTATTCTTGATGGAGAGTATTTTCATGAGTGGAAAAATGAGATGCTTGTAATTTTCAATCAATATCATTTGAATAAGTATATTGCTAGCCCTTGTGCAGCTCATGTTAACCCTACGCATCCTACCCATGATGAGTCAATTGACATGATTAGGAATCTTAGAACTGCCGAACTTATCATTAGAGGATTGCCTAGAAACTTGATTGGATGTTTGCCTACTCTTAAGTGTGCCTACACTATATGGAAATTTCTTGAGGAACGCTTTCCAAATTATTCCTTGAAAAATCTTGATGAAATTCTCCATAAGTCTATTGCTTTGAGTAAGATGAATACTAGTGATCCTATGTTTGGTGATCGTCTATTTGAGCTTACAAACCTTATGCGTGCCAAAGGAAATGTTGGAATTATTAGTGCTATTATTTCCGAAGCTATAAAAATTCATAAGCAAGATCATTGTCAAACTCACTCTAACGAATCACCCTCTCTAGGATTTGATCCACCACATGACGATGTTGAACATGGATACTATGATGAGGATGATGATAGTGACTTCGATCTTGATGATGCAATGAGACATTTTGGTCTTATGGCAAATCTTCGGGGATATATGTCAGCAGGAAAGGAATGGGTTCTTGATAGTGGATGTACCGATCACATGACCGGAGATAAAGACATGTTTCGTGAGCTTGCTGAAAATGATAGTCCTCGAAAGTATGTCACTTTCAGTGACAACTCAAAGGGTAAGGTGGTTGGCCTTGGTAAGGTGGCCATATCACATGATAGCTCCATACAAAATGTCATGTTCGTTGAATCTCTTGGATACAACTTACTTTCAGTATCTAGACTTGCTGATTTCGGTTTCAATGTCCTATTTACTGAAGTAGATTGCCAAGTGTTTCGTCGAGACAATCATAAAATGGCCTTTACCGGTGTGCGTAGAGGTGATCTATACATTGTTGATTTCACTAAAAAGGCTCAACCTAAAACTAGCTTCATTGCTAAATCCTCAAAAGGTTGGTTATGGCATAGACGACTAGGTCATGTTGGTATGCGAAACCTTGACAAGCTTATTAAGGGAAATCATATCCTCGGAGTTAATGATGTCATATTTGATAAGGATAGACTTTGTAGTGCTTGTCAGGCAGGTAAACAGGTTGGTGGAAGGCATCCCGTGAAGAACATCATGACCACAAGGAGGCCACTCGAGCTACTTCACATGGATCTCTTTGGTCCCAACTCCTACAAGAGTCTTGGTGGAAATTCTTTTGGTCTAGTTATAGTTGATGATTTTTCAAGATTTACGTGGGTGTTCTTTCTCGATGATAAATCGCAGGTCCAAAAGATCTTCAAAAACTTCGCTAGGAAGGCCCAAAATCAATTTGAAGTGAATATCAAGAAGGTTCGCAGCGACAACGGAACGGAGTTCAAGAACGCAAATGTGGACACCTTTCTTGATGAAGAAGGGATTTCACACGAGTTCTCGGCTACGTACACACCTCAACAAAATGGAGTTGTTGAGAGGAAGAACCGGACGCTCATCGAAATGGCGAGAATGATGCTTGATGAGTACAAGACACCGAAGCACTTTTGGGCAGAAGCGGTTGAGACAGCTTGTCATTCAACAAATCGCTTGTATCTTCACAAGCTACTCGGCAAGACGGCATACGAGCTCCTCACCGGTAACAAACCCCAAGTTGGATACTTTCGAGTATTCGGCTCAAAGTGCTACATTCTTGATAAGCATCGTCGTTCGAAATTTGCTCCTAAGTCTCATGAAGGTTTCCTACTAGGTTATGGCTCAAACTCTTACACTTACCGTGTCTACAAAAATTTCACCTGAAAGGTTGAAGAGATGGTAGATGTGAAGTTTGATGAATCTAACGGCTCGCAAGTAGAGCAATTGCCAATTGATGTAGGAGACAAAGATCCTTCGGAAGCAATCCAAGACTTGTCTATTGGCAAGGTCCATACAACGGAGGTGAAGGGGAGTACCTCGTCCGTCCAAGTGGAAGCTTCTACTTCACGACAAGGTGAACCAAGAGTTGATACGGAAGCATCCACAAGTGGGACACACCAAAATGAAGAAAATGAGGAAGTACATCAAGATGAACGTCAACAACCTCCTTCTCCACCACGACAAGAGAACGACAACGCCAACAACGAAGAAGGCCAAGAAGAAGAACAAGATGAAGAAGAAGTTCAACCAAGAACCAAGCAAAAGCTTTCACGAGTTCGAGCAAGAATTGCTAAACATCATCCCGTTGAGAAAATCTACAATGATATTCAAACCGGGAGAATCACTCGCTCTAAAACTCGTTTAGCTAACTTTTGTGAAAACTGTTCTTTCATCTCTAGCATTGAACCTATGAAGGTCGAAGAAGCATTGGAAGATCCGGATTGGATAAATGCTATGCATGAAGAGCTACACAACTTTGAGAGGAATCAAGTTTGGACATTAGTTGAGAAGCCCGACAACAACCACAACATCATCGATACCAAATGGGTGTTCCGCAACAAGCAAGATGAAGATGGACAAGTAGTTCGCAACAAAGCACGTCTCGTCGCCCAAGGCTACACACAAGTCGAAGGTATGGACTATGGTGAGACTTACGCTCCCGTTGCTAGACTTGAGTCCATTCGCATCTTACTTGCCTATGCTAATCATCATGATATCACCTTGTACCAAATGGACATTAAAAGTGCTTTTCTAAATGGTGAAATAGAGGAGGAAGTTTATGTTAAGCAACCTCCCGGCTTTGTCAATCCTAAGAAACCCAATCATGTTTACAAACTTCACAAAGCTCTTTATGGTCTTAAACAAGCTCCTAGAGCGTGGTATAAATGCTTGACCAAGTTCCTTATTGAAAAACGCTTTGAAATTGGGAAAATTGATTCTACTCTTTTTACTAAAAGGGTTAATGGAGAACTATTTGTGTGCCAAATCTATGTTGATGATATTATATTTGGGTCAACTAACCCTCATTTTAGCGAAAAGTTTGGGAAGCTAATGTCGGAGAAGTTTGAGATGTCTATGATGAGTGAACTCAAATTCTTTCTTGGGTTGCAAATCAAGCAAACTAAGGAAGGTACCTTTGTTTCTCAAACAAAGTACACCAAGGACTTATTCAAGAAGTTCAATATGCAAGAATGCAAAGGTATGACTACACCCATGCCTACTAGTGGACATCTTGACTTGACCAAAGATAGTGAACCGGTTGATCAAAAGGTTTATCGCTCTATGATTGGTTCATTGTTATATCTATGTGCTTCACGTCTCGATATCATGCTAAGTGTGTGCATGTGTGCACGATATCAAGCTGCTCCTAAGGAATGTCATCTTAAGGCCATGAAAAGGATAGTGAGATACTTAATCCATACACCAATTTTTGGCATTTGGTATCCTAAGAGGGCCTCTTTCGATCTTGTTGGCTATTCCGACTCGGACTATGCCAGAGACAAGGTTGATAGAAAGTCCACTTCGGGTACTTGTCAATCTCTTGGTAGATCTCTTGTGTCTTGGTCCTCCAAGAAACAAAACTCAGTATCCTTATCCACCACCGAAGCGGAATACATTGCCGCTTGTTCATGTTGTGCTCAATTACTTTGGATGACCCAAACTCTTAAAGATTATGGGATATATGTGAGACATGTTCCATTGCTTTGTGACAATGAAAGTGCTATCAAAATTGGTCATAATCCCGTGCAACATTCTCGAACTAAGCATATTGAAGTTCGTCATCATTTCATTCGAGATCATGTTGCTAAGGGTGACATTGATCTTAAGCGTGTACGCACTGAAAAGCAATTAGCGGATATATTCACTAAACCTCTTGATGAGAGAGTGTTTTGCAGGTTAAGAGGAGAATTGAACATCATTGATGCCTCAAACTTGGAGTAGAAACTCCATTGGATAGATGCAAGACATGAGCTTATGACTAATCCTTGATATTTCTCTTATGATGAAAATCCTATGTCTTGGGTATATTTGTATCTCGCATGTTATCTAACCCTTGTAGGTACTTGGTGGAATCACATTCCATGAGATTGTAATCTACTCACATCTTGAGCAGTCTCTACATCACCAAGTTTCTACACTATGGTGGTTGAAGACAAGGAAGCACGGAACCACTCAAACATATCCTTTGACAAATACTATGTTGAGCTTCATGATTGTCAATTTTGGATACACAAGTGCTCTTCCTTGCAAGAACTAACCCATGTAGGTAGCTGGACTCAAATTCCAAGTGGTGCTCCCAACTCTTGATGAGCTACATCAACTTTGAGCAACCCACACAAGTTCAACTACATGGACAACACCACCAACCAAGGTATGTTATTCTATCTTAGAGAAGCTTTACTCCGAGTCATGAGCTAAAGCAACTCGACAAGATGTGAATACATCAAGATGCTTAAACGAAAAATGGTAACCCCATTTTGAGCTTAAACGATGAGTACGACCTATGATCAAGCGATCTCACTTGACTCCTAAGTCGATATACTCTAACATAGGTGACTTTGTCGCCGACCATCTCCAGATGAAGTTCTCTTGTGTTCTTTTCTGTGTTTTTGCATTTGTCTCATGCATATTTGTTTCCCCTTTCAAACAAAAAAAATTCATCTAGATTTCTTTTTGTTTGCTCTACATTCTCTCCATCCAATTCATTGCATATCATTCTGTAAATTCCTTGCAAATCTTTGTGAGATCTTACTAGTCTAGTGAGCTGAGGTGACAAGTGTTTTCTCTGCGATGAACTCGGTTCCACCGATTTGTTGTTTTCGGTCCAACCGAATCCTTTCGGTACAACCAAAGCATACCACTTGGTGCCACCGATTTCACAACAGGAAAAATAGTTTGCCACTTATTCTCTGTTTCTTCTACTCCAACTCCACTCAATGAATCTTGTCCTCTACAAGCATTACATTTTTATCCTTGCTTTATGCTGTGACTCAAGGACCAAACCCATTCGAGAGATTCCAGAAAACCCTTCTTGGAAATTGATGTCAAAGGGGGAGAGAGAGATCACATCAAATCTTATCATTTAGAGAGAGATCACATCAGAGAAAGAGTATATCACCTCCTCAGGGGGAGAGAGATCCTCAGGGGGAGAGAGATCTCCAGGGGGAGAGAATACTCAAGTAGAAAGTATTTCTCAAGGATCCTAGATGCTTGGTGTTCAAGAGGAGAGATGCCACATCTCTTCTTGAGGGGAGAGACATGTTCATATGATCTTTTGTGCTTATTTACATTAACTTGCATCAGCTCTGTTCATTTATATCTTTCAGCTCTGATTTTCTATTCCCTATCTTCTCCCAGTATCCCATGCTAGATTCAGGGGGAGCAAGACATCCAAGGGAAAGAAATCATTTAAATTCATTGCATATATTTACTCTTGGGGACATGTCTAATCCAATGTGGTACTTAGTACTCACTCTCTACATGTCATCCCAGTCTTGGTATTCTTGTGGTTTCTTTTGTTTGCTCTGGCTAGTACATGCATCTGTGTTATCTAACCTTGTTTACGCAAGTTCATTCCATCCTAAGCCAACTCAAGAATACAAGGTAAGTATATGCATCACAATCATGTGTATGAGGAATTCTTGCTGATGTACATACTGTTTGCAAGAAGGATTCATGGGCATGAAGGTATTTCCTTAATATTCTTTGCTCTGATGCATATGGCCAAGATACATGTAACACATTGCCTACTCTATCATGGTTATGCTCTCACATGCTTCTATATTTCATATTCACATGATTGCATACATGTAGGGGGAGCCTATGCTTGTTAAATGTCTTTCCAAAGCTTTACTTGCTATTCCTTATATTTTTATCTAAAGCTTTGATGTATGTTCTCATCAATTACCAAAAAGGGGGAGATTGAAAGCACAAGTACTCCCTAGGTGGTTTTGGTAATTAATGTCAACATATCTCTTGTTGGACTAACACTTTTATCTAGTATGTTTCAGATAAGTTCAACAATGGAGTGGCATGGACTAAAGGATGTGGGAACTCCTTCAAGATGCTAAGGACAAAGGCTTGGCTCAAGCTTCAAGCTCAAGACTCTTCATTTTACATTTCAGTGATCCAAGATCACACTGAGTCTATAGGAAAAGCCAATACTATCAAGAAGGGATGAGGTGTTGCTTAATGAGTTTCTTGCTCCACAGTGCTTAGTGATATGCTCCAAAACCCTCAACTACCCTCCCACTTCCACACATGTGTCCTAAAACCTATAGTCAAACTCGGCCCACTGATTCTTTCTATCCGGCCTCACCGAGTTTGAATGTCATAGCCACTGCCACAAACCCTAGGCAAATCAGTCTCACCGATAGGGATCTCGGTCTCACCGAGATGGGATTGTAATCTCTTTGTGTATGTCCATTACCAAAATCGGTCTCACCGAGTTTGAGCAATCGGTACTACCGAGATTACAATGCAAACTTCCTGGCTGACTCATTACCAAAATCGGTCCCACCGAGTTTGTGTAATCGGTCCAACCGAGTTTGCCTGACCAACTCTCTGGAAAGCTTATTACCAAAATCGGTCTCACCGAGTTTGTGTAATCGGTCTTACCGAGATTACGTTATGCCCTAACCCTAACCGAATCGGTCTCACCGAGTTGTATGTCAGTCCCACCAAAAATCCTAACGGTCACTAGGTTTACTAAATTGGTCCGACCGAGTCTGTTGAATCGGTCCCATCGAGTTTGGTAAATTGTGTGTAACGGTTAGATTTTGTGTGGAGGCTATATATACCCCTCCACCTCCTCTTCATTCGTGGAGAGAGCCATCAGAACAAACCTACACTTCCAACTTACCATTTTTGAGAGAGAACCACCTACTCTTGTGTTGAGGCCAAGATATTCCATTCCTACCATATAAATCTTGATCTCTAGCCTTCCCCAAGTTGCTTTCCACTCAAATCTTCTTTCCACCAGATCCAAATCCTATGAGAGAGAGTTGAGTGTTGGGGAGACTATCATTTGAAGCACAAGAGCAAGGAGTTCATCATCAACGCACCATATGTTACTTCTTGGAGAGTGGTGTCTCCTAGATTGGCTAGGTGTCACTTGGGAGCCTCCGACAAGATTGTGGAGTTGAACCAAGGAGTTTGTAAGGGCAAGGAGATCGCCTACTTCGTGAAGATCTACCGCTAGTGAGGCAAGTCCTTCATGGGCGACGACCATGGTGGGATAGACAAGGTTGCTTCTTCGTGGACCCTTCGTGGGTGGAGCCCTCCGTGGACTCGCGCAACCGTTACCCTTCGTGGGTTGAAGTCTCCATCAACGTGGATATAAGATAGCACCACCTATCGGAACCACGCCAAAAACATCCGTGTCTCCAATTGCGTTTGAATCCTCCAAAACCCTTCCCTTTACATTCTTGCAAGTTGCATGCTTGAATTTCCGCTGCCTATATACTCTTTTCATGCTTGCTTGAATTGTGTGATGAATGTTAAACTTGTGCCTAAACTCCACATAAACTTAAGGAATCTTAAAAACTGCAACTTTGGTACTTAGTATCTAATCACCCCCCCTCTAGACACCTCTTCTCAAGGTCCTACACCCCGCCACCGCCAGCGACCACCGCCCCCATCCTGAACCCTAAGATAGATAGTGGGGTACCTCTTCAGTGAGCCCCCCTCCCTACTGCGGCTGGTTCTTCCTTCACCCCAGCGAGCCCACCCCTTGGAAATCGACTGACCCAAAAGTCGATTCAGTCGACTGAAGTGTAGCCAAATCGGAGCAGCATCGCAAGCAAGAGCAAGAGCGAGAGCAGCAGCGCGAGCAAGAGCAATAGCAAGAGCAGACCAGGCAGGGGACCGAGAGCAAGAGCAGAGCAGCAGCGCGAGCGAGAGCTAAAGCAGAAGCAGCTCCTACTGATGTGGACGTCGCCGCCGAGGGAGTGATGCCGTGGAGGAAGTGGCCGGCGATGCCGCCGTGGATGGAGCCGCGCCATGTCGGCTCGGGACCAAGCGCCGGCAGCACCGTGAGATCGAATCAAGAACAAAATTTGGCGATTAGTGTACAACCTCTTTGGTGGCGCCGATTAGGCCGCAGCTTCATCCGAGGAAACGGTGATGATGATGCTCTTCCGGTGGTGCAGGTGAAGACGGCGATGTGGGAATGGAGGTGGCGCAAAAGACGAGGGGAACATTGGGGCAGCTCCTTGGAGGTTGAGGACGGGGTGGCTGAACCGGCATGACAATGAGATCGACGATGGATCCTCATCTGGTACGGTGGATGAGGGACGTCGAGGTGTTGCTGTGGACGACATCGTCGGGGAAGAAGCTCTGGCTAGGTGGCAGACGGAGCAGGGTGTGGGGTTTCGTCGCGGGTTTTCGCGGCCTCGATGTACGAATGGGTGGGCGGATGGGATGGCAATGGGGAACCATGGCTTAGGGACGCGCTTGTCCGAAATGTGGGGTAAGTTACGAAAGTACCCCCCACCGATTTGAGGTGGTTCTTTCGGTTTAGGGGTACCACGGGCATTTCGCGTGTTGGCATTTCACGGGAGGTGGGAGTTTTCGCGCGCGTTGTAATTTCGGAATAGCAAGGCGCGGGTTGAGATGGAGGGAGTTGTCGGAGCACAGCGAGACAAAGATGTATCTTAAATATTTCGGGCTAACAAGGCGCGGGTTGAAATTTCCGGACAAGCCTAACGTGTACTGTACCAAATCAATGCGCACTACAAATGTCATTCAAAACTTTGAATTCATGTTATGTTCAATTAAAATATTTCGCTACGTGTATAATGCATGCAACCTACTACTCAAATGAACGTTTTAGTGCATTCCAAATGTATATACTACCACTTCAATATGAACTAAATTTGAATAAGATCTACAGTAATGATTGTTGTGAAGTTAAAGCATTTGAATTTGTTTCTCTGTTTTAATAAGATCTACAATCATCATTATTGTCAAGTTAAACCATCGTTTGTGTATTATCTTCACAGCACACCACATGATCAGTATCGAGTTACATATGAACTATGTGTACTATATGAACTCGAACTAGATTTTTTGAATCCACTTTATTTTGATTTCAAATCACATTACATTTCTAGCTCTAGCTAGATCTTCATAATCTAAACCATGTCTCATATGTATAATGTGTTTATCACATTATGTATGGTGCCCCGCCCCCTACGCCTACAAGTATTTAGATGTGAGTTGCAAACACCACACATTACCACAAATTCAAATAAAATGTGAGAATATTCGATATATAGTATTGTTTAGATTGCTCGATATTTAGTTGTAAGCTGCAAACGCCGCACATTATCACAAATTCAAATAAAATGTGAGATTGTTTGATGTATAGTATGGTTTAGATTGTTCGGCATTTAGCTGTGAGTTGCAAACGCCATGCATTATCACATTATGGTATAACATGTGCACAGCACGTGTATCACCGCTATATTCGTGCATGCAATGTTTAAAACACTATGATCTCCTATTCAAATATATGAATCCGCTTTCATATCAAATTATGATCTTTGTTAGTCTCTTACACCCACACAGTCCTCTAACCTTTGTAGCTACCACTAACTTTCTCTCGTGCATGCACACGCCCTCCTCGCCTCCCCCTCCCTCGGCATTCTATCCACCGGGCACATTCATTTTTTCCTTTAGGTCGTTCTCCCAGAGTCTCCACAACTCCTTTCCGACACACACCGATCGATAAACCTCTCCAGTGATGCCTGCCTACACCATACACACACAGCTTCAATCTCCTCCTTTTTGTGTCCTTGCCTCGTGTCGCTCATATGGTCAGACACACGTGTAAACTCTCACCCCTCTTTTAATCGATCTCACAACTGCACACTCCTCCCCCTATCCAGCTAGTAGTTGGGCCTCTCGCACCACCTCCTAGCTCCATTCTCTCTGTCTATCCGTCTCGCTGGGCCTTATTTGCCTCTAACAAATGGATGTACACCGACCGATCTCTCGCTATACATATAGCTAGCTAGGTCCTTATAACTCGTTTTTACCCACACATCGATCGATCTACCTCATTAGTTGTGTCTCTCCCTTCCTCCGACAAACAACAATTGATCTACCGATCTAGTTAGGTTTGCTTACCAAACACATGGTTCCCCTTCATCATCCATGGATGCGTCCCGACAGATCTATGACGCACAGGCACACACAGAAGCACATCCCCACTCTTATTGATAACATTGTAGTTCCACCCTCAGTTTGTCTAGTAGGCCTCTCCCAACATCTCCGAGAAGCAACTCCATCACCCATCCAGCACTCTACCCCTCTCCCTCCCTCTCCCTCCCTCTCTCTCTCCTCTCTCAATGTCCCATCATATTTCCCATCCTTCAGTTACGTATGGATGTCGACCGATCTCCCTCATGACATAGTTGGGTCTCTCCTTCTCAACACATATACGAGTTGTTCTACCTCTATAGTTAGGCCTCTGCCTACCCCTGCCACCACCCCCTCCCCCCCCCCCACACACTGATACATCAAGCGCTCCAGTCATGTCTCCCTGCCACACACAAACTTGACATGTGCCCTCTAACGTTTCGGTAGGCCATTCGCCCTATATCTTTGACTTGCACACGCACACGCAATTTCGATGGCTCTCTTCATCGATCTCGCACCCACCCGTACTTGATCCTCTCTTCGACTCTATCGATAGCTATGACCCCTCCCTCTCTTCTCGTGGATTGCCCGACCCTCTATGTATGATATGGATAGGCCTCTATTTCACACACATTGCATGCAAAATTTTGTTTGAGATGTCATCGACACATATTCCCACAAATAATTCACGAAATCAACCCCCCACCCCACCCCCAGCCCCCACCACAAAACAAAAAACACTCACGAACACGGTTTGTATCTCTCACACACACCCACGTAGGTGGGGGACGTGCACGAAGAGAAGAGGTGCATGCACGGCGCATGTACTCCCGTCTCTTTCCCAACCACAACCGCGCGGGTACACGGTGGAGCTTATTTCTGTACGAAAAAGGCAACCCACGTGGTAATTTGGAACGTGTACTGGTTGTCCACTTGGTGGAGGGAGGTTCGTCTACCACGGGTGAACAAACAAATTGCAACTTGACGCGTTATGTTAAATTAAAAAAAGAGGCAAACCATGTGGGGCCTACCTTAGAGGCAAGGCTCTATACACTGGAGTACTTTTGATGTGTCCCGTCAACTCGCAGAACGAGGAGAAGCTTGCTTAGTACGCCGTCTCCCCCGCCCACGGGCGCGGTGGCTCACAGGATGAGGTGAAGCTTGCTCCTCCCTCGCCCATGCGCGCGGTGGCTCACAGGACGAGGAGAAAAATTTACTACTCCCTCCGTTTACTCCTCGTCCCTACTACCTTGGTTATAAAGATTATATCATATTGTTTGGAATATATATGTCCTTAGTAGATTTCAATATGAACTACTAGTACATACTCCAAACATTGATGTATATAGATGTATTTTAGAGTGTACATTCACTCATTTTGCTCCGTATGTAGTAGCACTCTCCCTCGCCCCTCGACCCTCGCCCACGTGGTGGACGTGTAGCAATTCATTCGGTCTCATATAGCCAGAACAATATATACTACACTACCATTATTGCTCGACTTCCCAAAGAGGCGAAGAGCCAATCACAAGGTTAATATTTTGGAGATGCCAAGCGCAAGGTTATAGGAGAACGAGTAGTAGGTGCCGCGTCATTTATAAACAATTTTTTTTCTTAAGTGGCACCTACGCAATATGATAGGTTCATATGGAGAGAAAAGCAAACCGCTCCACTGTATACATAGTCAGGACGGGCCAGCCTACACGGTTGCTTGCTGGGGTTGCTCTCTTCACACTCTCTCGCACAAAACGACTGTGGCCACATCTCTAACATCCCGGCGGATCACGTCCGCTTGGGGAAGGGGTGGATGCTTAGTGTAGATGCGGTGTCCGTCGTCGACGGCGAAAACTCACTGTCGGCACGTCCCGATCAGCCGCCGTTCTCTCTCACAAAGCCGGTGAGGTTGCCTTCTTCCCTTGCTCACTGCCGCAACGTGGGCAGTTGCCGCCTCCCGCCGCCCTCCTCAAGGTCGAGCTACGTCCCTCAGGTACAACTCCCTTTACAGCCGGCTTGCACCACTGCTCCAGCTGCCCACATCACTCCCTGTGGATATTTCTCTACTTCTTTGCCCCGCACATACCTGATACCTCTACTGGCTTCTACGTACTGTATTTGTGATGAGTTTATGTCTCATCAACTAGTCCTAGTAATCTTATTCTAATCACGCTTCTTCAATTTCTTTGCCACAGGGATGCTCATCTCAATTTTGGTGAAACTGCACAAAATGATCCGATGGTCAAAAGGTTGCAAACTTCATTTATTAGGAAGCTCAAACGTTGCCAGCAAATTGAAGCCTGGTCAAGGTTCACGGTTCAAGGGCTAGGGACTGCATGGATCGTTTTTTTATTTAGCTGCCTCTGTTCCAAAATAAGTGTCAACTTTAGTAGTGTACAACTTTGTACTAATGTTTGCACAAAGTTGAGACACTTATTTTGGAGTGGAGGGAGTAAATATTTGCTATGATGTGTCAATCATTGAGATGCAATAGCATGCATGTTAGTCTCCTTTGTATTTGATGAAATGTTGCAATGGGCAACCTTGGATGCAAGATACATGTAACAGGAGTTGGAAGCTTCATAGCATTGTACAAATTTATGTCGCTGATAAATTACAGTACGTACTAGTACTATACTAGTACTTCCTCCGTTCCTAAATATAAGTCTTTGTAGAGATTTCACCATTAACCACATGCGGATGTATATAGATGCATTTTAAGTGTAGATTCATTCATTTTGTTCCGTATGTAGTTCACCAAGTGGAATCTCTACAAAGACTTATCTACTAGTAATAGCTAGCCCCCACTACTAGGAATTCTCTATCCTCTCCTTGAGCCACATCATCAAAATTGACGTAGCCGTTAGATGAAGTAAATTAGTCATAATAGCCGTCTGATCTAGACGTTGAGAGGCTCAGCACTAAGCCACATGCAAGCATGCAGAAATACCGTGGCACATGCATGTGAGTGGGTTTTAAATCACATCAACATGTCTGCATGCAAGCATGCACCGGTAGCATGCATGTAAGTGAGCTTTTAAGTCCCATTAACATGTCAAAAAGAAAAATATAATCCCATTATGCAGTAGGAGTTGGCTGATCTTTTTTCCTTATGTGGGATGATCTAAATGATGATGGGAGTTTATTTAGTTTGGCTACCACATTTGTCATGCGGTTATAGATTTTTTTTAGTTCTATGAAATAGATAATTTTGCGCAGAGAGATATACCGCTGTTCCGCGGCAACGAGCGGGGACTCATCTAGTAATATTTAGGAACGGAGGGAGTACTATGTAAAGAGTTAGGTGTCGCACGGTGATAGTGTGAGGTGGGCCATGTAATCACTGAGCCTACGTGTTTTCATTGCTCTTGCACTCCTCCGCTGTAAGAATGGAGAAAATTGTAATCTACTCCCTCCTTTCGCTGAAAGCGTGGGACATCCAGCAGTCCTACCACCTCAGTAATAAAGACCAATGAGCCGTCAAATCACATAGACCCAGCAGTAAGTTGGACGGATGAAGCAACCATCACTCTTGCGCCAGTGAGAGGTCGCGTCCGCTCAGTCCGGGCATGAAAGCGGCACCGATTCTTTGGAGCGGTGCTGACCGTTTCGGGCGGGAAGCGCGTGCGGGTGGTGGAGGGGCTTTCGATGGCCCAGCCTGGTCAGGAGCGGGCGTGGCAGCTGTCCGCATGTCCCTACCGGACACGCCCAGAAACGAGAGGATGCACCGACTCGCGGCTAAAATCGTACACTACACACCATATCTCTGTAGGAGTAGGTCAATCTGTCACACTCTCTAACACACACATGCTGTTAAACACACACACGCACACGCACGCACCTTGGTCCCGTTGCACCTTCTAACATGACTTATTACACCTAGATGGAGGGAGTAGTAAGTATACGAGATACGGTGGCACACTGACTTAAGTCGAATACAAGTGCCCAAAATTTGTGTGCATGTTATAATAAGGATTCACTTAAAATAGAACGTGAGTGAACAGAGGGATCAATTGGACAGTGTTCCCGAGCAGTAGCAAGATGTGTGAGGTAGTAAGATACACCGCTGGCGCTTTTAATTTTTCTTATTAATTTGTTTGTTTCACCCTCTGACTGGTGGGACCCAACGTACTACGTGGAGAGAGGTAAGGTGACTAAGGCTGCATTATTTCTACACCACTGTGGATAGTCTTACCACCAAAGCCACATGACACGATTATGATTGAAATCCTAATGACTCCCACACACACACACACACACAAAAACACGGCATGCCTATCACACGAATGCAGGAATGTGTAAAAGGTTATTTTCCTCTCGTTGAACATAACGGGAGGGTTGTGTAGCTGGTTAGCCTGTTCGCTCATCAAACTTGAGGTCTTGGGTTCGATAACTACACTTGAGCATAATTTTTGCCAGGAGGATTCTTTGACTGGTCAAAATGTTTTCTAGGGTTTGCACGCTTCACACTCTCTCTCCAGTATATATATACACGCTAGAGCCTCAGCGCTTGTAGTTGCTCTCTTCACACTCTCTCGCCCTCTCCCGCTGGATCCTCAGCGCTTGTAGTTGCTCTCTTCACACTCTCTCGCCCTCTCCAGATCTAAACAAGACTTCGTTGGCCTCTCTCTCCCCTCACTGCTGCTCAAAGAGCCGGCAGGATCCATCCACCGGGAAGGGAAGGAGGCTTAACGCTGTTGCCGTCGGCAAGGGAGGGAATCCACTACCGGCGCTGTTGTTCACTTTCCACCCAGCGGTGGCGCGGGAGGGCCTCTGACCCTTCTTCTTCGCCGCTGTCCCGTCGCCCACCGAACCACGCCCCAAGAACCTTAAGGTATATTTTACTTACTCCACATGCATTGCTCTAGCTGCATGTATACCATGAATCTAGGACGTGGTTCAAAGAGCAAAGGAGTGGGGGAAAGTAGTGGGAAAAGTTGTATATAGCATGAATCTAGGACGTGGTTCAAAGAGGAAATGAAGGGGGAAAGTTGTATAGCATGAATCTAGGACGTGGTTCAAAGAGGAAAGGAATGGGGGAAAGTAGTGGGGAAAGTTTTATCGCATAAATCTAGGACGTGGTTCAAAGAGGAAAGGAAGGGGCGAAAGTACTAGTTCAAAAAGGAAAGTCAGGGACAAGGCTGTAGAGTTTGAGCAGGACTTGATTTGCTGCGCTCACATAGGGAAAGGTGTCTAAAGATAACAAAACTGGGACCAACACAAATATGCTCCTTGGTTGTTTGTTCTTTGTTGCAACAGACTGTGCACGACCACAGTACATCAGTAGATGCACATGGTGCTGGTGCATCCACTGTTCCGTGCAACTCATTAGCTGTTGTTAATCTATGGCCCTGTTTGGTTAAAAACTCCCTAGTCCCTACCTGCTTGGTTCCAGGGACTAAACATGGACTAGAGGTTATTAAATGACATGATAAAAGACCATGTTACCCCTAGTAATGAACTAACAGAAACAAGGTGCGATGCATGGCAGGGGCAACTGTTGGAAAAAGTCCCAAAAAGACTCCCTCGGGGTCTTCTTTCTTTAGTCCCAGATGCCCACATTTAGTCCCGAAAAGTCCCTCCTGTTTGGTTTAGATGTGACTGACACAGAGTTTTTTTAGTCCCTACACCAAAATGTCCCTGTAAACAAACACCCTCTAATAATGCCGCTGGAAAATTGATGCAATGCCACAGTTAAAAGCAAATTACATGTTTAACGAATTTTATTGTTAATATAATCTCTATGTTAATATTAATCAATGCCACCGTTTGAGAAATGCTACTGTCTTGCTTTCTTTCCCATTTAGCTAAGGTAGATGCTTCTTTTTGTTGGCTTCTGTGTCATTGTTGGTGTCAAAACCGGCGGATCTCGGGTAGGGGGTCCCGAACTGTGCGTCTAGGCGGATGGTAATAGGAGACAAGGGACACGATGTTTTTACCCAGGTTTGGGCCCTCTCGATGGAGGTAAAACCCTACTCCTGCTTGATTGATATTGATGATATGGGTAGTACAAGAGTAGATCTACCACGAGATCAAGGAGGCTAAACCCTAGAAGCTATGGTATGGTTGTTGTGTGTCCCAGGGACTAAAACCCCCCGGTTTATATAGACACCGGAGAGGGCTAGGGTTACACAGAGCCAGTTACAATGGTAGGAGATCTACATATCCGCATCGCCAAGCTTGCCTTCCATGCCAAGGAAAGTCCCATCCGGACACGGGACGAAGTCTTCAATCTTGTATCTTCATAATCTTGGAGTCCGGCCAATGATGATAGTTCGGCTATCCGGACACCCCCTAGTCCAGGACTCCCTTAGTAGCCCCTGAACCAGGCTTCAATCCTGACGAGTCCAGCGCACATATTGTCTTCGGCATTGCAAGGCGGGTTCCTCCTCCGAATAATTCATAGAAGATTTTGAACACCAGGATAGTGTCCGGCTCTGCAAAATAAATTCCACATACCACCGTAGATAGAATAATATTTACACAGGTTCAATCTGCTGACGTACTTCATGGCATGACGTCATGCCACGGCCAAGCCTTTATTTGAATCATTTTTATTATTCCATCTCAGCGCGTTTAGCGAAGCGGTTTCCTTGGCACGTCTTGTCAAAGCAGATATCGTGTCCCCTTATTCTGGGATTCTCATCAATACGGACGTGGGTAACCCAACCATGCCCGTTGGCATGCCCCCTCCATCGAAGGCGAGTCCCAAACGGTCACGAGGACGGCTCTTGGTATTCTACCCCTTTATAATGAGACCAAGGCCCGTTCCTTTTCTTCAATCTCAATCGAATCCGCCCCTTGCCTCGAGTTCCAACACCTAAGGTT
Source organism: Triticum timopheevii (assembly GCA_963921465.1). Lineage (NCBI taxonomy): Eukaryota > Viridiplantae > Streptophyta > Magnoliopsida > Poales > Poaceae > Triticum > Triticum timopheevii. The sequence goes on along the minus strand of OY997262.1, from coordinate 243,380,424 downwards.
CCAGATTCGGGCGCTTCGGACCTTTAACAATGTCCGGTTCCGGCCTACAGGGCCGGTAGATGCCCTCTTCCGAAGACATGCTAAAGCTGAGAGACGCCGGGTACCTAACCTGCGAGATTTCACATAGGCTGCCCGCCCAAGGGCAAGTCATTCCCACTCCCGAGCCTGGTGAGAGCGTCATGTTTGTGTCTCACTTCCGTCGGGGTTTAGGCTTCCCGATGGACCCCTTCGTGAGGGGCCTCATGTTTTATTATGGGTTGGAATTCCATGACTTGGCTCCGGAGTCCATCCTCCACATCTCATCGTTCATTGTTGTCTGCGAAGCCTTCCTCCGCACTACCCCTCACTTCGGATTGTGGCTCAAGACCTTCAATGTGGATCTGAAGATGATCGAGGGGCGACAGGCAGAGTGCGGAGGGGCAGTTATAAGTAAGAGGGCCGATGCTCCATGGCCCGAGGGCTCTTTTCAAGAGGAGCTCGGCTTGTGGCAACAGGAGTGGTTCTACATCACCGCTCCCAGGGGCACCAGGCAGGTGGCGCCACCCGCCTTTCGCTCGGGCCCTCCACAACGGCTGGCATCATGGGTCAACAAAGGGCTTGACTGGGGGCCATCCAACGACGTACCAATATTGCAGGGCCGAATTCAAGACCTCCAAGAGAGGGAGATCAATCTGGTCGTAGTGGCGCAAGTTATGCTGATTCGGCGCCTTCTGCCCTGCAAACGTCGCCCTCTCCGCCTCTGGGAATTCAATCCGGAGGGACCGCGAGCTCTCCGCCACTTCATGGGCGTGACGCCCGTGGAGATGTATAAACTGTTCTTCGGATCACAAGAGATGTGTCCGGACTTGACCGAGGACACAGGTCTGAGTTGCAATCGCCCGGATACTCAAGTAAGTAGTTCCTGTGCCCGGACGTGCTATCCGTACATTTATCATAATACTTGCCCTTTAAAGAGCCGTCCCTTGAACAGGAGTGGATAGCAAAAGCAAAGCTAATAAGGTGTCCGGCCCCCCTCCCTGAGACCGCACCGGATCCGGTGCTAACCAAGATGCTGGAGGTTGTGCCTTTGGAAGAGGGCGAAGGGGGGAACAGGAAAGCTACCGCCTCCGCTAAGGAGGCCTTTACGGAAGGGGGGATCGAGAATCCCTCCCTCCAAGGGGAGAAGAGGACCGCTTCTGAAGATCCGGAGGTCAAGGCCTCAAAGCGGGGGAAGAAATCTTCACCAGAGGGTCCTGCGCCGGGAGGGGCCTCGGCCGTACTATTTCCCCAAGGGAACCGGCCCTCCAGCGAGCCGTAAGTAGAAAGGGGAGTTTTGTTATAAGAGACATCCCTGTTTTTATTTCTGAGGATGACCGAAGTCCTTACCTTGTAGTTCGGATCTCAGCCCTTCTCAGCAGAGCTCATCTTTGAAGGATCTTCGTCCGGAGATGATGGAAAGCGAAACGCCTCCATCTGCCGTGCCATCAGGTGGGGCGGACGACCCTGAGGTGTCGTCATGGAGGGTTTCCCCGAGTCTGGTGAGGCTGGGAGGTCCGGCACCAACTGCTGTGCGGTCGGACGAGCTGAAGGATCTGCTCGGGCGAGCATCTATCTCAGAAGATCACCGTGCGTTAATGGGTACGGTGATTGAAAGGATTTCATCTGCTGAGAGCGGTTTGCATGAAGCCGTCAGAAGTTTACTGACGGGGTTTGAGGTACGCAAGAATGATGTACCTTATGACAGTTTTGCATATAGAATGCGCCCTATATAGATAGTAGCCCCTGCGACTCGGTACGTTGCCAAAAGTGACGGCATGCCGAGGATCATAATCTCAGTGTTAAGATGTCGCCCTTCCTATTCAGGGAGTGGAGCGTTCGGTGGCCAGCCGGACTGATAGAGTTGCCGAACTGAAGCGGCAACTGTACGTTGCGGATGCGGACATCGCGCTGGTCAATAAGCGACTTGACAAGTCACAAGGTATGTGGCTTTTCCACGAACACCTGGTAAAGGAGCTTGACACCCATACCTTACTACATGTATGCTTAATGCAGATGGTGCCGCTGCTATGGAGGACCTTCGGGCAGAGCTTGCCCGAGCCAAGGAGCAAGCCAGAAAAAGTAATGCGGCTGCCTTGAAGGCGGCCGAAGAGCTAAAAGCCGAACAAGCTGCTCACTGCCGAAGCAGGGAGGAAATGGCCGAAATGGCCGTAAAGCTGAAGGATGCTACCGACCGCTATGAGTTTCTTGAAAGAGAACACCGAGCGGAGCAAGAGGACCTGAAGAAGGCCACTGCCGAAGCAAAGGATGCCCGCTCCGCGATGAGAGCTATAAAGGAGGAGCTACGTCAGGCCGGGGATATTGCGGCTGGAAAGCCCTTTCTGCTGCGTAGGAAGTTCACGGATCCGAAATATGCTCAGTTGGGCCAGTTATGGGGTGCGGAGGATGCCTCTCTGAATTTGTCGGCGAGTGCCACAGACGCGGTTGCACACTTCCGAGGCCAGAAGGATCACGGAATGGATCGCAGTTCCATAGTCCGGAGCGTCCACTTCCATTGACCGATCGGTTAACCGAGTGGGCTGAGCTGAATAGGTTGTCCGGACTTGCCATGAAGGGTGTCGTGGCTCATCTGTGGCCGGAAAGGCCCGAGCCGAAGAGTTATTTTGGCTTGGTGCAGCAGTTCCTTGATGCGGTGCCGCATATCAAGGCGATGAAGCGGTCGGCATGTATAGAGGGTGCACGGATGGCGCTCGCCCGTGTCAAAACATACTGGGCAGAGCTGGAGGCCACCGACGTTGCTTCCCAGAACTCGGACAGGAGCCGATTACCGGCCGAGCACTATTTTGGGGAAGTCCTGCAGGGCGCTCGTTTAATAGAGACGCAGTGCTCGAAAAATGTTATGTTCAAATGACATGTATGATTTGTGAAGCCATGCTTCAAATATAATATATGGGCTTTTTATACTTGTGCGTTCAAGTGTTGAAATTCCTCCTGTGCGACCGTTAACGTATATGTGTATATAACCTGAAAGATGGCAGTCTTCGGCTTCAGCCCCCATGCACATAGTGCGGGGGTGTTTGCAAGAAATAGCGTTGTTTCACACTTAATCCAACGTCTTGGTCCTGTGGAGGAGGTGATAGCGTAGCAAACTAGGCAACTGGACTATAATGCTTTATCACTTTCACTTAGCCATAGGAGTTCAATGGTGGCACTGTGCTCTCCGAATTTCGGGGCGCATATGTGCCTGACCGGGAAACAGTCCTTCGTTAAAGCGGAGGAATTCTAAACATTCCGGTGGTCGATCGAGTGGTTGACCAGTCTCTCGCTATATCATGACAGTCAGTTTTCGGCTTTCTCTACTAAGGTGCTCACCTGGACGAACCGGGGCACAATCGCAGTAGTTCTCCTGGTGCCGCGTTAGCCGATAGAGCGGAACATAAGGCAGCAAAACATAGGAGCCGGGCAAACCCAACATTTGACCAAAGGCATGATTCGGAGCTGATGCATATAAGGCCTAACTCGAGATGCCGAACACTCTCTAAGGTAGTCGGTCTTTATGAAAACAGGCAGAACTATGCCCTAAGCCCCTGGTGTCCAGGTACACGCAAAATTTCTGACGCGGCCGATGCCAAAACGCCAGCCTCCTCCTCGGTTATAGTGAGGAACCGGGGGATGTGTATCAACAAGAGACAGTAAGAAAGGTTTACGCAGGGTCTTAATCTGAAAAGAATCCTTGTAACGGGTCCCTACTGCACGTCTGCGCCTGTGTCTCCGTTGTGCCGTATCCTGGACGGGCATAGCATGGTGTTCATCTGTAAAAGAGAAGAACTTAGTGTGAAAAAGTAACGTGCGAAAAATGTATGAACAGAGTATAATTCAAAAAACAAATAAGATTGAGCTTTATTGTCTCTTATGGTACATACGTGCAGCCCCTTGTAAGGGGGTACGCGGCTGGTGAGCCCCTTGTTTATTTGCGCTAGACTCGCCTAACCGTGTCCGGGGTCTGGATAACCTGTTTGGGGGCTTTGATCGGCAAAAGCCGGATTAATGTGTGGCTGTCAAGACAGTCTCACTTTCTTCCTAATTCGAGGAACACTCGAGGCTTCCATTTAATGAGATTATGCCGCGTGGACCGGGCATTTTAAGTGTGAGAGATGCATAATGCAGTATTGCGTTAAAGCGGGTGAAGGCTTCGCGTCCCAATAGTGCTTGATAGCTACTTTTAAATGGGGCGATGTGGAAGACTAGCTTTTCGCGACGGTAGTTGTCGGCTGAGCCGAACACAACTTCTAGTGGTAGAGAGCCCGTACAATGGGCATATAGGCCTGGCATTACTCCTTTAAAGGAAGTGTTGCTATGGTGTATTTTGGTTCGGTCTATCCCCATTCTGCGGATTGTGTCCTGATATAGCAGGTTTAGATCACTGCCGCCGTCCATTAGGACTTGTGTAAATTGCAGTCCGTCGATTATAGGATCTAATATCAGGGCAGTCCACCCTGCGTTCTGGATACTTCCGCAGTAGTCCTGATGGTCGAAGGTGATTGGTTTTGACATCCAGTGTCTGGACTCCACTGGGGTGGACCGTGTGGCGCGCATTTTGGTGGGCGCCGCTCTATTTTTGCCTGTTGTCACATGAAGTGAATTTACTGTTTTGCCTCTTGTGGGAAGTTCCTTTGTTTGCCGGTGCTCTGTTTGTGGGTTTCGTCATCATCCTCACTTGGTGTTTCAAGCCCCTTGTGTTCGACATTAAGTCGGCCGGACTGTTTGAAGACCCAACAATCTCTGTGGGTATGGTTTGCAGGCTTCCCGAAGGTGCTGTGGATTTGGCATATCTTGTCCAAGATTTTGTTTAGGTTGGATAGCTCATCGCTGCTGTCCTTGAGAGGCAGTGTTTTGTTGTTCTGTCGAGAGCTTTTGAACCCGGCGTTGACTGCCATGCTCTTTGGGCCGTTTCCCTTAATTTGGCGCTGGTCCTTTTTGCGTCTTGGTTTCCCGTTTCCATCCCTGACTTCGGATGTACTTGGGTCGCTGGTGCTGCATCTTGCCAGCCAGCTATCCTCTCCCGCGCAAAAGCGGGTCATGAGGCTTGTTAGTGCTGCCATTGTCCTTGTCTTTTCCTGGCCGAGGTGTCTGGCGAGCCATTCGTCTCGGACGTTATGTTTGAAGGCTGCTAAGGCTTCGGCGTCCGGACAGTCGACTATTTGGTTCTTTTTGGTGAGGAACCTGTTCCAGAATTTACGGGCTGACTCTCCGGGCTGTTGAGTTATGTGACTTAAATCGTCTGCATCCGGAGGGCGGACATAAGTCCCCTGAAAATTTGCCCAAAATGCATCCTCGAGCTCTTCCCAACTTCCAATGGTATTTTCTAGGAGGCCTTTGAGCCAATGCCGGGCTAGCCCTTTGAGCTTGAGGGGTAGGTATTTTATGGCGTGGAGGTCGTCTCCTCTGGCCATATGTATTTGCAGGATGTAATCCTCAATCCAGACTCCAGGGTCTGTTGTTCCGTCGTATGCCTCTATGTTTACGGGTTTGAATCCCGCTGGAAATTCATGATCCAGCACCTCATTGGTGAAACATAAGGGGTGTGCGGCGCCCCTGTATTTGGGTGTATCGTGATTTTCGAATACTCGACGTGTTGTTTTGCTTTCTAAAACTTGCTTTCTGGACGCATAAATGGACCTGACCGGGTCGTCCTCTTTACAAGGATCCTTATATGGATCACGTGCCGGCTTGTGTGCGGTGCCACTTGCCGCTCTTTGTTTGCCATGTGGTCGTCCATCCGACCGTGCGGCCTCTTTGTTTTTTGATTGTGGGGGCTCTACGGCCTCCTCGTCAAATTCGGGAAGTAGTTTACGCTTTGGGTAGCTTTTTGCTTGGTGGCCATCGCCGTATTTGTCTGCGGTCTTGAGTACTTTGCTCCATCTCATTATGAGTACGTCTTCCGCTATTTTGAGCTTCCGCTTCTGCTTCTTCAGGCTTCGTGCAGTGGCGACGAGCCTTTTGTGGAGGTTCTTCTGCTCCAACAATGTGTCCGGTGTGAGATCATCCGGACTGTTGTTTTCGCCGGGGGTGGATTGCTTATTTAATTCATCCTGTTCGGATAGTTGCTCGGGGGCATGTTCATCATCCACCAGCTCGCCCTGCTCTATGGCTGGGTCTACATGGGTGCTGTTGTTGTCGAGGCTGGACTTTTGGCGGCGCTTGTGTCGCCGTTTCGGCTGTTTTTCGGGGTAATTATCCTTCGCAGCGTCCCGTTGTTCCTCGTTATTGCTTCCTCTAGGTGTGTCCACCATGTATACATCGTGAGTTGAGGTGGCCTTCCAGTACCCCGCGGGTGCTGGTTCTTGGTCGTTTCCAGCATCGTCGTCCATACCGTCGATGTCTTCGGAGTCCAAGTCTAGCATATCGGTTAAGTCATCGACAGTGGCTATAAAGTGGGTGGTGGGTGGGCTTTGAATTTCTTCATTGTCCGCATCCCAACCGTCCTGACCGTAATCTGGTCAGGGCTCTCCTGATAGAGAGAGGCACTTTAGCGAATTCAGGATGTCACCAAAAGGCGAGTGCTGAAAGATGTCTGCAGTGGTGAACTCCATGATCGGCGCCCAATCGGGTTCGATTGGAAGGGGCGCGGGAGGTTCGAAGTCCAGAGAGGAGTCCGGCACCTCGGAGTCACGAGCTTCATGAGGGACAGGGTTGGTATTCGGCTCTATCTCTGTAGAGGTAGCAGCCCCCGAGGCAGTGTCCAACCACTCATCCTCGATTGGCATCGTCGGTTTCGAACCAAGGGTCGGAGCGGGCTCTTGTGCGGCCTCCAGGGCACTGTTCGGCAGCAGGGCTAAATCATGCCCATCGGGACAGTGTGGCACGATCAGCTGTGGCTCGAATCCGTCGAAGATCAAGTCTCCGCGGATGTCGGTCGTATAGTTCAAACTTCCAAATCTGACCTGATGGCCAGGGGCGTAACTTTCGATCTGCTCCAGATGGCCAAGCAAATTGGCCCGCAGCGCAAAGCCTCCGAATACAAAGATCTGTCCGGGGAGAAAAGTCTCACCCTGTACCGCGTTGTTGTTGATGATCGAAGGAGCCATCGAGCCTATAGGTGACGACACAGAGGAACTCTCAATGAAAGCACCAATGTCGGTGTCAAAACCGGCGGATCTCGGGTAGGGGGTCCCGAACTGTGCGTCTAGGCGGATGGTAACAGGAGACAAGGGACACGATGTTTTTACCCAGGTTCGGGCCCTCTCGATGGAGGTAAAACCCTACTCCTGCTTGATTGATATTGATGATATGGGTAGTACAAGAGTAGATCTACCATGAGATCAAGGAGGCTAAACCCTAGAAGCTAGCCTATGGTATGGTTGTTGTGTGTCCTACGGACTAAAACCCCCCGGTTTATATAGACACCGGAGAGGGCTAGGGTTACACAGAGTCGGTTACAATGGTAGGAGATCTACATATCCGCATCGCCAAACTTGCCTTCCACACCAAGGAAAGTCCCATCCGGACACGGGACAAAGTCTTCAATCTTGTATATTCATAATCTTGGAGTCCGGCCAATGATGATAGTTCGGCTATCCGGACACCCCCTAGTCTAGGACTCCCTCAGTCATCCACTGTTATTGACCACTAATTGTTTCCTTTGCACCTCTGTGTAAATAGGGTTATCTACTTCACCTCTTTGCCATTGTGACCTTTTGTTGCACTGCACAAAACACTTTTGTTTTAAGAGTGTTTTGTACAGTTCAACCAAAATGTCACACCGACAACGTTGCTTGATTGCTTGATCTTAGTGGAACTGCACAAGAGGAGATCTTACTTCCTATCCGTTAAGGCGAATTTGGTTCAGATCTTATTCTTGTGAGTTGTTTGAATTCCACATCATGAGAGGTCAGTACTAGCCTTCTTTCACATGATTCTGCAGTGTGCTTTCATATGTTGTGCTACTTGTACGATAATGTTGCTTGATTTTAGTGAACTGCACAAATGGAGACAAGAATTCCAATCTGTATGTGCACTGTAATATCCCATTGAGGTAAGATAAGGATATTTCACAACTGCTGGCATGTATTTTGCCACTTTCATCAAAAAATTAAGTTTAGTACTATACTTGTGCTCCCTAATTGACATGCCAAATCTTACATTGAAGGTGAAGCTTGTCTGTTACTGAACCAAGTGATGACGGGGAAGAACAAGCGGAAGAAAAACAAAAATGAACTCCCGGTGCTGTAAGGAAGCACTGGAACTGTGATGACACAAGTCATGATATAGTTTTGCATCTTAATTTATTGCTATGGCTGGAACGAGCAATTGTTTTGCCACTGATTTGATGCCATACATAATTATCTCTACTTGTGCAAACAGGGATCTTCTTTGAAGATACCATATATTTTAGTGGAACTGCACAAGAAGATGTTGGAAACATTAAACTAATCGAGGAGTATATAGTAAGCATGGCCACCCCCGTAGATAGCAATAGATGGTTCCCGAGAAGTGCTTCATTTCTATGCTCTACACAATCAGCCTCCTGACAAAGGTTGGTACTCGCCCACTGATTTCATCCATATGATTGAGCTTTGTCATCTCTATTGGTGTTGTGCTACTGTTTAGATACTGTCATGAAAAGGTGGTATTGTCCTTGGGAAGTGCTTCATCTGTGCTGTTTTAAATATTTCCTTTCCTTTTTTCGAGCAAACATGGATGCTAGCATTTAGTAGTCCTCTTGTCTTTGCACAACAGGATCATCTTCCTCTGAAGAAGAATATGGAGTATGAGGGAGTCCCGGATTAGGGGGTGTCCGGATAGCCGGACTATGACCATTGGCCGGACTCCTGGAATATGGAGTATGTAGATCTCCTACCATTGTAACCGACTCTGTGTAACCCTAGCCCTCTCCAGTGTCTATATAAACCGGAGGGTTTTAGTCCGTAGGACGAACAACAATCATACCATAGGCTAGCTTCTAGGGTTTAGCCTCTCTGATCTCATGGTAGGTCTACTCTTGTACTACCCATATCATCAATATTAATCAAGCAGGAGTAGGGTTTTACCTCCATCCAGAGGGCCTAAACCTGGGTAAAAACATCGTGTCCCTTGTCTCCTGTTACCATCCGCCTAGACGCACAGTTCGGGACCCCCTACCCGAGATCTGCCGGTTTTGACACCGACATTGGTGCTTTCATTGAGAGTTCCTCTATGTCGTCATCTTTAGGCCCGATGGCTCCTTCGATCATCTGTAACGATGCGGTCCAGGGTGAGACTTTTGTCCCCGGACAGATCTTCGTATTCGGCGGCTTTGCACTGCGGGCCAATTCACTTGGCCATCTGGAGCAGATTGAAAGCTACGCCCCTGGCCATCAGGTCAGATTTCGAAGTTTGAACTACACGGCTAACGTCCGTGGAGACTTGATCTTCGACGGGTTCGAGCCACAGCCAAGCGCGCCGCACTGTCACGATGGGCATGATCTAGCTCTACCACCGGACAGTGCCCTGGAGGCCGCACCAGTGTCCGCTCTGACCCTTAGCTCGGAGCCGACTGCGCTGATCGAGGACGGGTGGCTGGACACCGCCTCGGGGGCTGCAATCTCTACGGCGATTGAGCCAAACACCATCCATGTCCTTTGCAAGGCTCGTAACTCCAAGGTGTCGGACACCTCTCCGGACTCTGAACCTTCCGCGCCCCTGCCAATCGAATCCGATTGGGCGCCGGTCATGGAATTCACCACCGCGGACATCTTTCAGCACTCGCCCTTTGGCAACATCCTGAATTCACTAAAGCCTCTCTCTTTATCAGGAGAGCTCTGGCCGGACTATGGTCAGGAAGGTTGGGATGCGGACGACGAAGAAATTCAAAGCCCACCCACCACCCACTTCGTAGCCACTATCAATGATTTAACTGACATGCTCGACTTCGACTCCGAAGACATCGACGGTATGGACGACGATGCAGGAGACGACCAAGAACCAGTGCCTACAAGGCACTGGAAGGCCACCTCATCATACGACATTTACATGGTGGACATCTCAAAAGATGGGAATGGCGATGGAACAACGGAGGATGACCCCTCCAAGAAACAGCCTAAGTGTCGGTGTCAGCGGCGCCGCTCTAAATGCCGCCACAGCAAAAACGGTGATTCCGGCACGGGAGACAATAACACCCCAGACAGTGCCGAAGACAACCCCCTCCAGCAGGATTCAGTGCAGGAGGATGGAGAAGCCAGCCCTCATGAGAGAGTGACAGGCAGAGAGGTAGAGGACGATAATTACATGCCTCCCACCGAAGACGAGGCAAGCCTCGACGACGACGAATTTGTCGTGCCTGAGGATCCCGTCGAACAAGAGCGTCTCAAACGCAGGCTTATGGCCACGACAAGCAGCCTCAAGAAAAAGCAGCAACAGCTTAGAGTTGACCAAGACTTGCTAGCCGACAGATGGACTGAAGTCCTTGCGGCCGAAGAGTATGAACTCGAACGCCCCTCCAAGAGCTACCCAAAACGCAGGCTGCTACCCCGATTAGAGGAGGAAGCACCTAAACCTACATCACCAGCGCATGATACAGCCGACCGGCCACCTCGTGGCCGCGACAGAGAGGCCTCTCGGCCCTCCACTCAAGCCGCACCCCGGCGCCGCTCAAACAATACCAAGGCGCCGGAAAATGCGCCAGACTTGCGGGATATACTGGAGGACAAGGCAAGGCAAACAAGATCGATCTACGGATCGCGTGGGCGCCCCATGATCTGTGATGATAACCGTCACGCCGGATATGGCAGTTCCGGCCAAGCCGAACACAGTAGACAAAGCTCATTTGAGTTGCGTCGTGATATAGCCCAATACAGAGGCGCCGCACACACACTATGCTTCACAGACAGAATCATACGATGGCACAACAGATCCTGTGGTCTGGATCAAGGACTATCTCCTTCATATCCACATGGCCTGCGGTGATGATCTACACGCCATCAAATACCTCCCACTCAACCTTAAAGGACCAGCTCGGCATTGGCTTAACAGCTTGCCAGCGGAGTCAATTGGTTATTGGGAAGACCTGGAAGCCGCATTCCTCGACAATTTCCAGGGCACTTATGTGCGACCACCAAATGCCGATGACCTAAGTCACATAATTCAGCAGCCAGAGGAATCGGCCAGACAATTCTGGACACGGTTCCTAACCAAGAAAAATCAAATCATCGACTGTCCTGATGCAGAGGCCCTTGCAGCCTTCAAACATAACATCCGTGACGATTGGCTTGCCCGGCACCTAGGACAGGAAAAGCCGAAATCCATGGCAGCCCTCACAACACTCATGACCCGCTTTTGCACGGGAGAGGACAGCTGGCAAGCTCGTAGTAACAACATGACGAAGAGCCCTGGTAATTCGGATACCAAGGACAGAAACGGTAGGTCACGTCGCAACAAGCACAAGCGCCGCATTAATGGTGACAATGCTAAAGATACGGCAGTCAATGCCGGATTCAGAGGCTCTAAACCCGGTCAGCGGAAAAAGCCATTCAAAAGAAGTACTCCGGGCCCGTCCAATTTGGACCGAATACTCGATCGCTCGTGCCAGATACACAGCACCCCCGAAAAACCAGCCAATCACACCAACAGGGATTGTTGGGTGTTCAAGCAGGCAGGAAAGTTAAATGCCGAAAACAATGATAAGGGGCTGCATAGCGACGATGAGGAAGAGCCCCGGCCACCGAACAATAGAGTACAGAAGGGCTTCCCCCCACAAGTGCGGACAGTGAACATGATATACGTAACCCACATACCCAAAAGGGAGCGGAAGCGTGCACTAAGGGACGTGTATGCGATGGAGCCAGTCGCCCCGAAGTTCAATCCGTGGTCCTTCTGCCCGATCACTTTCGATCGAAGGGACCATCCCACTAGCATCCGCCATGGAGGATTCGCCTCATTGGTTCTAGACCCAATCGTTGACGGGTTTCACCTCACTAGAGTCCTGATGGACGACGGCAGCAGCCTGAACCTGCTTTATCAGGATACAGTGCACAAAATGGGCATAGACCCCTCAAGGATTAAACCCACAAAGACGAGCTTTAAAGGCGTCATACCAGGTGTAGAGGCCAACTGTACAAGCTCAGTTACACTTCAATGGTCTTCGGATCCCCGGATAACTTCCGAAGCGAGGAGTTAATCTTCGACATAGTCCCGTTCCGCAGCAGCTATCACGCACTGCTCGGACGAACCGCATTTGCAAATTTCAATGTGGTGCCGCACTACACATACCTCAAGCTCAAGATGCCAGGTCCCCGAGGAGTCATTACGGTCAACGGAAACACCGAACGCTCACTCCGAACGGAGGAGCATAAGGCGGCCCTCGCGGCGGAAGTACAAAGCAGCCTCTCAAGGCAATTCTTGAGTCCAGCTTTTAAACATCCGGACACCGTCAAGCACGCCCAGAGTAACCTACAACAAGACCGCCTGGCACGTCCCGAGCACGCGTAGCAATGCGGCCCCAACCCCAGCCCTCGCGAAATTGCGAAACCAGTACTACGCGTACATAATTACGCTCTGGAAATACCATGGGCATAGGGGGAGGGGCATGACCACGGCAGGCCCAGAATGCGGCTCAACCGCACCAGGGGCTCCCAATTGTGTCATTCTTCTTTTTTCTCTTACTTTCAGGACTCCTTTCTCAAGAAGCCCTATCCGGCAGTAGAATTGCCGAACACACGATGCAACAGCCAGGGAAGCAGAAAGCTACGTCGAGTGTCCAGGTGGTCTCTATAACGAGCAGTATACTTGTTTTACATATCATCCCGCAGCTCGCTCCTGGAGGGAGACATGTCAAATAGTCCCGTCCCTTGCTTATCACACTATTTGTATCGTTCTGCTTTTACCGTAGCTTTCTTGAATAAACAATGCATAGCTTTTGCCTATTATTGCATTCCTTTTTCTATCTATATATGTTCACTTATGACATGTTGCATACGTATGCTTTGGTACGGCCAAATACACCAGGGGCTTAAGTACCCCAAGATATGGTGTGATAAGTCCGAACACTTTCACAAGTGCGGCACCCCAAACTTATAGCATTATATGCATCGGCTCCGAATCATGTCTTGGGTCAATAGTTGGGTTTGCCCGGCTCCCATGTTTTGGTACCTTATGTTCCGTTATATCGGCTAAGGTAGCGCTGGGAGAACCACTGCGATTGTGCCCCGGTTGAGCTGGGTTAAGCACCTCAGTGGAGAAAGCTAAAACTGACCGTCATGATAGGGCGAGAGCCGGACGCTGTTCGAGAGGTTTTTTCGAGTCCCTAAAGACTTATGCCGCTTAGAGCGAGGAGTCGGCTTTGTCCGGCCCAGGCGTGGATAGCACCCCGAACTCGGTCTTCCGAATACTAGGGGCTTCACCGAAATTTAAAATTATAGAATTCTATGGCTAAGTGAGAGTGTTCAAGCATTATAGTCCGGTTGCCTTGTTCGTTGCGTTGAGCGCCTCCCTCGAAGGACCCAAGAATGGGAAAAAGAGCGCTCAAGTTTATCCCGAACACCCCAGCACTCGTGGCATGGGGGCAGAAGCCGACGACTCGCCATCTCTCAATTTAATAAACAGCCACACAGAAGGTAATATTTTAAATTCACAAGCGTTGCTTAGCGCATATGAACAAGTTTTCAAGCGTATAGGATAACAAATGCGAGTTTACTCAAAAATTACATCTTTGGAGCATTCACCCGCTATAAGGCAGGCACCCTTCAGGACGCCCTCATAATACATCTCGGGCTTGCGATACTCCCTGCCCGGCGGTGGAGCATCTGTCACAAGCTTCTCAGCGTCCATCTTGCCCCAGTGCACTTTAGCACGGGCAAGGGCCCTACGAGCACCTTCGATACAGATGGAGCACTTGACGACTTCAATCCATGGACAGGCATCCACCAGCCGCCTCACCAGCCTGAAGTAGCTACCAGGCATGGCTTCCTCAGGCCACAGCCAAAGTATTAGGCCCTTCATGGCCTGTTCGGCCACCTTATGGAGCTCGACCAGCTGCTTCAGCTGGTCGCTCAAGAGCATCGGGTGTCCGGCCTCAGCATACTGAGACCAAAACACCTTCTCCGTCGAGCTCCCCTCCTCGGCCCGGTAGAATGCGGCAGCGTCGGACACACTGTGGGGCAGATCTTCGAATGCTCCTGGAGAGCTCCGGATTCGGGTAAGTAACAAGTAATTCACTTTCACGTGCTTGCTTTGCATGAAGAATGCCTTACCTGCCGCTATCTTCTTCATTGCCTCAATTTCCTAGAGGGCTTTTTGGGCTTCGGCCTTAGCGGTTTTGGCGCTCTCAAGAGCCGCGGCGAGCTCGGACTCTCGAGTCTTTGAGTCACGCTCCAAACTCTCATGTTTTTCCACGAGAGCCTAGAGCTCTTGCCGCACCTCCGCCACGCGCGCCTCCTGCTTCTCTCGCTCAGTGCGTTCCGCGGCCACATTGCTTTTGGCCTTGGACACCGCTTCCTTCAGGGTCGCCACCTCGTTAGTGGCCCCTGCAATTCTCACGTTATTCCTGTTATTTTTTGCAACCACATCTTCTACATACTTCCATAAGGTATTACTTACCTTCCTTGTCCTCGAGCTGCTTTTTGGCAAGGTCGAGCTCGTTCTCGGACCGCTCGAGGCTCTGCTTCAATGCATTGACCTCCGCAGTCAGTGCGGTAGAGGTCAGCAGCGCAGCCTGCATTCCCATATTGACATACTTATGTTATACTCCTGCATACATCTTTTTAGATCCTTAGTTCGGCTTTTCTTTCCGAACACCAAACTGAGCATCAAGGGCTACTGTCTATGCGGTAATATTTTTACATATCTTAATACATACCTCAAAGCCTGTTAGAAGGCTGGCACAGGCTTTAGTCAGCCCGCTCTTGGCGGACTGAACTTTCTGGATCACCACACTCATAACAGTGCGGTGCTCCTCGTCAATGGAGGCGCCGTTAAGCGCCTCCAGCAAATTATCCGGTGCCTCCGGTTGGACGGAGGTCACCGGTGTTGTAGTCTCGCCCTTCTTACGAAGGGGCCGCCTGCCGGACTCCGGAACCACTGAAGGTTCCGGTGCGGAGTTCGGCCCAAGGCCGGACTTAGAGCCCTTTGGGGTTTTATCCCCCTCGCGCCTGGAGTCCGGGAGGTTGCCTTGCGGCGCCTCCTGGACCACCTCCTCCTGGCCGGGCCCCTTTTGGGACCCCACCTCGGCATCATCCGCAGCGTGAGGAGAGGAGGCATCCGGAAGTGAGGTGTTGTTCACGTCCGACGAATCCATGGAGCCGCTCGTTGAAGTGTCGAGCCCGTCCTTGGGCGGGCTGCAGGGTTATATTCGGCGTTAGGACATTCTATGCGACAAACGAAATGCCATGAGTTATTCTGGTATCCGGACACTTACGATGTCGCCAGGGGCTTAGCCCTCGGTGGCCACTCCTCTTCGCCGTCGTGGAGTAGTCCGGAGGAAGGGTCCTTCCCTTCTTGGACCCTTCGGCCTCCCCCGTTGGGGCGGCCTTCCTTTTCTTCTCTCCCCTCGCCGGGGGCGAGGCCTCTTTTTCCTCCTCCTCGTCTTCACGGGAGGAGTCCGCCTCAAAGTCATCGGACGATGAGTCCGACAACACCTGGCGCCGGGAACTCCTTCGAGTTCCCGTGGCCTTCTTCTCCGGCACCACGTGAGGTGCCGGAACCAGCAGCCCCGTCAATCGGGCGTCCACTGGGTCTTCTGGCAAGGGAGCCGAACAGTTAACCTGCCCGGACGTCTTTCGCCAGGCCTGTCAAAGGTAAGGGAGTTTAGATTCCGCATAGAGTCAAACTATGTAAAACAAGTGTCATGTAAAGGGTAAAATAGCTTACCTCACTGGCTTGACGCTGCGAGCTGAATCTGTGATCTTCGGTAGCGGATGCGGGAGCCTCGGCGCCCTTGAACAGCACCTTCCAGGCATCTTCGTACGTAGTGTCGAAGAGTCTGCTCAAGGTTTGGTGTTGTGCCAGATCAAACCCCCACAAGTTGAAGGCACGTTGTTGGCACAGGAGGATCCGGCGAACGAGCATGACCTGGACTACGTTGACAAGCTTGAGCTTCTTGTTCACCAGGTTTTGGATGCAGGATTGGAGTCCGGTCAGCTCTTACGAATTACCCCATGTCAGGCCCGTCTCTTTCCAAGAGGTGAGCCATGTAGGGAAGCCAGATCGGAATTTGGGGGCCGCTGCCCATTTAGGGTCACGCGGCTCGGTGATGTAGAACCACCCCGATTGCCACCCCTTTATGGTCTCCACAAAAGAGCCCTCGAGCCATAGGACGTTGGGCATCCTGCCCACCATGGCAGCTCTGCACTCCGCCTGCCGGCCGCCCACTACCTTCAGCTTTACATTGAAGGTCTTCAGCCATAAGCCGAACTGGGGCTGGATGCAGAGGAAGGCCTCGCACACGACGATGAACACCGAGATGTTGAGGATGAAATTCGGGGCCAAATCGTGGAAATCCAGGCCATAGTAGAACATGAGCCCCCGGACAAATGGGTGAAGTGGAAAACCTAGTCCGCGGAGGAAGTGGGTGAGGAACACCATCCTCTCATGGGGCCTGGGGGTGGGGATAAGCTGCCCCTTGTCGGGGAGCCAATGCGATATGTCGCTGGACAAGTATCCGGCCTTCCGCAGCTTTTTGATGTGCCCCTCCGTGACGGAGCAGACCATCCACTTGCCTCCCCCTTCGGACATGGCTGGGGTAGGTTGAGGCGAGATGTGCGGACTTGGGCGCTGGAGCTCGAGTGCGCGGAAATGGATGAGCAAAGGAGGAAGAAGGCGTGTGTGAAAAAGTGGATCCTTATCCCCTTATATGGACGGACGAAGCTATACGTCCCCACCAGCCTGGTAAAACTCGCTTATCTCCCAAGCGTCGTAATTGATGGCGCGGTTGGGTTACCCACGCCCGTATTGATGAGAATCCCGGAATCGGGGGACACGATCTCTGCTTTGACAAGACGTGCCAAGGAAACTGCCTCGCTCAATGCGCTAAGTTGGGACAGTAAAAACGATTCGAATAAAGGCTTGGCCGTGGTGTGATGTCACGCCACGGAATACGTCAGCAGATTGAGTTTGTGTAAATATTATTCTCTCTACGGTGGTATGTGGAACTTATTTTACAGAGTCGGACACTATCCTTGTGTTCAAAATCTTCTATGAAGTATTCGGAGAAGGAACCCGCCTTGCAATGCCGAAGACAATATGCGCGTCGGACTCGTCGTCATTGAAGCCTGGTTCAGGGGCTACTGAGGAAGTCCCGGATTAGGGGGTGTCCGGATAGCCGGACTATGACCATTGGCCGGACTCCTGGACTATGAAGATACAAGATTGAAGACTTCGTCCCGTGTCCGGATGGGACTTTCCTTGGCATGGAAGGCAAGCTTGGCGATACGGATATGTAGATCTCCTACCATTGTAATCGACTCTGTGTAACCCTAAACCTCTTCGGTGCCTATATAAACCTGAGGGGTTTAGTCCATAGCACG
Organism: Triticum timopheevii; assembly: GCA_963921465.1. Taxonomy (NCBI): domain Eukaryota; kingdom Viridiplantae; phylum Streptophyta; class Magnoliopsida; order Poales; family Poaceae; genus Triticum; species Triticum timopheevii. The sequence continues at coordinate 243,362,953 of OY997262.1, read as the reverse complement.
AACAACAATCATACCATAGGCTAGCTTCTAGGGTTTAGCCTCTCTGATCTCGTCGTAGATCTACTCTTGTACTACCCATATCATCAATATTAATCAAGCAGGAGTAGGGTTTTACCTCCATCAAGAGGGCCCGAACCTGGGTAAAAACATCGTGTCCCTTGTCTCCTGTTACCATCCGCCTAGACGCACAGTTCGGGACCCCCTACCCTAGATCCGCCGGTTTTGACACTGACAAAGTACGTGAAGTGACTAGTTCCGATTATGCCAGGATGAAGAAGCACTGTCCATCTTCTCATCAAAAGGAGCAGTTGAAGGATGGTTACATTACTCCCCACAAGACCAAACTAACTTCAGCTCAGAAGGACTGACAAATCTCCATTTTTTGCTGTGATGCGCGAGTACAATGTTGTTCTAGGATTCTTTCTGGTGAGTTCCATTTTTCTAAAAGTGTGATCTACATGGACCATGTATGTGCCTGTCGAAACTGTTAATTCATAGTACAGTTTGCTTTATACTAATCACTTTTTTGTATTTGTGCAAACAGGGGTGCTCAGCTTGATTTCAATGGGAACTACACAAAATGTTCATGAATACATCGAATCATTCATTTCCACCACAATAAAGGAGGTGCCCATAAGTTCAAGGCGTTGCAACATATAAGGGCGAAATCATACAAGCTACGCGCGAATTTGGTTGATTTTGGTGGAACTGCACAAAAAGAACAGCTGGTTTATTTAGCACGCGTTGCCATGTCAATGTCCGAACTGATGGCAAACCCTGCCCATTCCACAATCGTAGGCATTTGATATTTTGGAATAGGGCAACCTTGTCAAATTTTGCTCATTGATTTTAGCAAGATATGCGTTTGATATTTTCGAATGGGACGCCCTTTGCTGTCAGCAGCGGCGATCAATTTTTTATTTATTCTTTAGTTGTGAAGTAAATATTGCCTCTGACATGTGAGTCACTGAGATGCATAATCATCGATTGTTTTGAATGTTCTCTATGAATTGCCAGGCCTGTGTGTTTGATTGCAATGTACAGAAACGCTAAAAAGCTGCTCAAACTCTTTGTACTCCTTTTGTTCCTTTTTACTTCGCACATTGTGAAAGTGCATACTTGTTTGTATAAGATTGGTCAAAGTAGAGATACTTTGACTGCAGACAAAACTTGTATGCAGACTAGAAAGGACCGGAGGGAGTACATGTGAAGCTGCTGCAAACGTGGTGATCACCCTGGGAATAATGCTAGTACGTATTGTTTTGCATGTTCATCCAATGCCAATGATACAAGAATTCAAACTAATTGAAATAAATTCATTCATACACGGTCGGATTTCATATAAACATGCCGGATTTCATTACATTTCATACATTCTTCAACTAAAAAGGGGTGTTTGTGGCCGCATGCATCTCTCAGATGCAGAGGCCGGGGTCATCCTCCTTTTCGAAAAAAAAACTAAAAAGGGGTGCGCTGGAGGTATAATTAATTAACCGAAGCTACCCACCTATGTCCCGCTGAGCCGAACAGAAGCTTCAGAGACTTAACTGCAGGTGCAGGTGCGTAACTGACATGTGGCCTGTTGGGCCCACGTGTCAGTCAGCCAACTGCACCAGCAGTTAAGTAGAAGCAGCGTTCTTCTCCAGCGCAGCTCTCCAACTCCACGTCGCTGCCAAGAAGATAACCGGCCGTCAATGGTCAACCCGCCTAGCTTGGCTTCAACCGGAGGGTAGCAGCGGTGGCCTTACATGGACCCGAGCGGCGGCGACCTACCGTGTTCTACTCTTCCTCGTTTTCTATGTGGCGCGGCCTTGTTGGCAGCGGGGCGGGGCCTCGGCGGAGCCGGCGATGCCTTTATCTCGTTGCCGGCGGGCGGCGCCTCAGCGGAGCGGTGGAAATCCTCCCCCATGTTGCCGGCATGGTGGGGCCTTGGCTGAGCCGGCGATGTCCTCTGCCTCGTTGTTGGCAGTGCAGGGCCTCGGCGGAGCCGGCGGTGTCCTCTGCCTTGTTGTTGGCACCGCGGGGCCTCGGCGGAGCAGGCGGTGTCCTCTGCCTCGTTGTTGGCGCCGCGGGGCGTCGGCGGAGCAGGGCGTCGTCGATGCCAGCAGAGCGAGGACTCGTCAGAGCTGGCATTGTCCTCTGCCTTGTCCTCGGTCTCGCCAAACAGCGCCTCGCCCGCTTAATCGCCCTCTTTGCTAGCCTCTTTGTAGGCGGCCAAAGCCTCCACCACCCGCATGCGGTACCGCCAGCGCTCGAGGCGGCCCTTGCGGGCGGAGCGGTACGAGTCGAGCAGTGCCTCCTGCTCCGCCCACTCCGCGGTGGTCTGCTCCTCCACCTGCAGGTGCTCCTGGAGGAGATGGTTGTTGTAGGCGGCGTCGGCCTGCGCCTCCCGGAACTGCTCCTCACGCATCTGCCTCACCCTATCCATATATTGGGCACGGGCCTCGCCGATGGTCATGGTGCAATGCACCGGTGAGGATGGCGCGGAGGAGGGGGTTGGCACTAGATCATCGACTACCATGTTCTCCATTGGGACGTCATCGTCCTCCGGCTGCCTGCCGGCCAGCCGGTCGGCAGCAATGGCTGCTATCTCCTTGTGGTCCGTCGTCCGCCCGTCCCAAAGAGCGCTGGAGCGCGAGGAATCCATGGTGGGCAGTAGTGGTGTGGACAGGAGAAAGGCAACGGATGCGGATGACTGCGGCTATGGCTGGCGCAGCAGTTTATATAGCAATGGTGGGCGGGCGGAGGGACGGATGTGTGACGCCAGAGTAGCCGCCTCGGCAACCGCGTATCATTAATGTGTGAGGCAGATGGACGGACGGACGGCACTTGTGTCATTTGAAGGCGGAGCAATCACCTGCACCGGGAAGCGGGGCGGCCGGCGCTGACTGTTTCGGGCGGAAAACGCGCGCGGGCGAGAAGATCACTTTACTTGGATAGGACGACAATGGGGACCCACCAGGTCCATAGCCTCACGTACACAAGTGCCTCCTTATTTTATATATATATATATATATATATATAACTATAATTTATTTTGCTTCCTCCTGGTTTCCTGACATCACGGTCCCACACCATTGTCTACCTATGTACTCCCTCCTTTCCGGTTTATTGCGCTTATCTCAAAATTTTAGTTTTTCCATTTTATAAGGCTCAATTTGGTTGTTTTCCATCACATGTTCAGATTCCAAGGTGTATTAAATCATTGCATGCAAGTATTAAGAGAAAATTGACCAATGCATGTACTTTATGCATGCATGCATTGCAATTAATGCATTGATAAACATAATTTTTTGAGGATAACAAGAGCATTAATTAGGTGCTTTTGCAAAACTAGAAAAAGTATTCCACCACTCGCCATCTACCTTGATTGGTGAGATTTTTGAATTGAGCATTATAAACCAGAAAGGAGGGAGTAGTCAATAAACGAGAGAATTGCACAAGAAGCGGCCGACAGCTGGGACCAAGCAGCTCGAGCAGTATTTGTGTTTTTGAGGTGTGAGCACTGCATAGTTTTTCGATGTTTACCCCAGATATTAATTTTTCTCCTCCGAACAACAACGAAAACATCGCTGCAGGTATTAACTAGGCGGGCTATGACTCATCTAGCCCAGGCCAGATATCCAGCCCAGATATTAATTTTTTCAAGCTGAAAATGGCTAGCCCAGCTATACTTTTTTTTAGGAATACCCAGGCAAGATCAAGTTGTTATTCTCCGCCCCGCTGGGCTGCAAGTCTTTCCTAGGAGGGATGCATTAGGCTTAACAAGAAAATGGGCTTTAAGAAATAATAAATGGGATGTAATTATAAAAACTGGGTAGTAACTATAAAAGATGCACCAAACAGTGATTACTTTATAAAATATGATTTTTGGAATGTTGAAAATTTTAATTTCATTAATTGTTGCGAGCGGAATGTTTCGTTGGATTTTTACGCAATATAAATTTATATTGAAATTGTATTTAATCTGACTAAAATTTCGAGATAAAAATATTCGGATCCCATCAAAATGTGGGAAATTTTATTGAATTATGTTTTGAACAGTTGGTTGAAATGGGCTATACTTTTAACAAACTCTAAATGGGCTATAGTAAATTCCATTAGAATTCAAAAATGGGCTACACATTCTTACAAATCTCAAATGGTCTATAAGTTCTCTGCTACACACTTCTGGTCTTACTAAGTTGACGCGTCCCCTAAAAAAACAGAGTTGACGGGTATGCAAGGCTTTGTCAACTTATAGTCAACACACGGTTCTAGCAGCAGTGGCCGTTGGATGTCCATCCAACGGATGCCGTGCTTCTTCTTCAATCTCGGATATTCTAGCTTCACCCGCCCAAAAAATGATTCATCCCCCTAACATCTGGGGCGCACCATTTCGGAAGCTGACCTGTGGGCCTACTAAGTTGACATACCAAGGGCTTTGTCAACTTAGTCAATATAAACGATTCTAGCTGTAGTGACCGTACGATGTCCATCCAACGGCCGTCGTGCTTCTTCAACCTCTGGTCTTCTTGCTCCAGCCACCCAAAGCAGCGCCGGTCGTGCCACCTGCTCCTGCCTCCCGTGGCCAGCTGTGCTGCCGCGGAGGCCTCACCGCCCCCTACTACTCCCACCGCTCGCCAGGCCATCTCTCCACTCACCCACTGACCCACACCCCCTGTTATTCTGCGGCGACGGCAGCGCAGCCGAACCAGTGAACCCTCGTACTCCTCTCCGCGTGTGCATACACTACCGCGTCTTCCCCGGCTCCGCATCGTCCCCTTCCTAGGCCTCGCCGTCGTTCACCGTCGTGGTGCTCTCGGCGCGGCGTGGTCAACATGGTCAAGAAACGATTTCCATCGGACGTGGACTGTACGTGGAGAGGCTGACAGCTGGGTCCACGGCAGCCGCAAGGAAGTGCCTCCTTATTACGTGCAAAATAATTATTCCTCCACCTGACAGCAGGGACCCACCGGACGGGCCACCGTATTTCGCAAAAAAATGATTCGCCCCCTGACTGTTGGGACCCACGAGCTACATCTTCGCACGCAAGGAAGTGCGTCCGAAAAAAAACGATTCGCCCCCCTGACTGCTGGGACCCACCAGCTACATCTTCCCACGCAAGGAAGTGCATCCGAAAAAAAATGATTCGCCCCCCAACTGCTGGGACCCAGCAGCTACACCTTCGCACGCAAGGAAGTGCGTCCGGGCAAAAAAACGATTCGCCCCCCTGACTGTTGGGACCCAGCAGCTACACCTTTGCACGCAAGGAAGTGCGTCCGGGCAAAAAAAAAACGATTCGCCCCCCTGACTGCTGGGACCCAGCAGCTACACCTTCGCACACAAGGAAGTGCGTCCAGGCAAAAAAAATGATTTGCCCCCCTGACTGCTGGGACCCACCAGCTACATCTTTGCAGGCAAGGAAGTGCCTGACAGTCGGGACCCACCTGGTCGAAGCGTACGTAGCATTGTCATCCTGGTCGCGAACGTGTACGTAGATACTGGTCGATGTAGAGGTACGCACGTGTCGTAGTAGAGGCGCGCATGTGTCGTAGTAGAGGCACGCACGTAGCATGTACACGTATGTACAGCGGCCAGGGCGCAAGAAAGAAAATATGGTCATGTATGTGTACATATGGGCGGGGTCTCGAACGCCTAGTCGCGCATACCGCAAAACGGAGGAAACGGATCTCCTACGGTCGAAACGGGGGTCCTGTTGATCGGGAGGGGTGTGGCGTTCCGCAAAACGGACGAAACGAACCTCCTACGGTCGAAACGGGGGTCCTGTTGATCGGGAGGGGTGTGGCATACCGCAAAACGGACGAAACGGACCTCCTACGGTCGAAACGGGGGTCTTGTTGATTGGGAGGGGTGTGGCATACCGCAAAACGGACGAAACAGACCTCCTACGGTCGAAACAGGGGTCCTTTTGATCGGGAGGGGTGTGGTGTACCGCAAAATGGACGAAACGGACCTCCTACGGTCGAAACGGGGGTCCTGTTGATCAGGAGGGGTGTGGCGTACCGCAAAACGGATGAAACGGACTTGTGTTGGAGCGCTACGGTCGAAACGGGGGGGAGGGGTGTGGCGTACCGCAAAACGGGACTCCACGGGATACTGTTCATCTCCACCGTCGACCTCCTCTAGCCTCCACGGGCTACCGTCGACCTCCTCCAGTCTCCACGGGCTCCTGTTCATCCAGCCTCCACCACGCGCTACTCCACCGGCTACTATTCAACCACCCCTCCACTGGCACCCCTCCACCATCTACTGTTCATCCAGCCCTCCACACCACGGGGTCCTGTTCAACCACCCTTCCACGGCCACCCCTCCACCATCTACTGTTCATCCAGCCCTCCACACCACGGGTTCCTGTTCATCCAGAGGCAACGCCACTGCTCACTGTTCATCCAACCCCCCCCCCCCCCGCAACACTCACTGTTCATCCCAGAGGCAGCATCGATCGGCTTCAGTTAGCAGCAGTAGCGTAGGAATCGCTCCATCGGGTTCAGTTAACAGCCATCGATCGATCGCTCGGGTTCAGTAACGCGTAGCCTGCAGTGCAATCGCTCGGCTTCAGTTAGAGCCAACGCCTCGCACACACGCGCGTACCTGTATGAGAGAAACGCGCATCGCTCTCCCACCGTAACCGGCAGCTCCCTGAAATTTTCCTCCCCCTCGCTTCTACCACGGTTTTTTCTGTCATGGACGGCCCAAAGAATGTCATGCAGCTGCGTCTCCGGCCCGCCCAGGACGAAAAGCCCATTTTCTGTCATGATTTTTTGTCATAGAAGTAGGAGCCCACCACATCTATGATGATACTGGGTTTTGTCACAATTATCATCATAGAAGTGTCATATGTATGACAGAAATTTTTTTCGTTCGGCCCAAAATGTCACGGATGTGTCTTTTTTTGTAGTGCAATGATTGGGTCGAGGACCAGTGCGGCTGAACCACCATGACAGATACTGGTCGGATGGTCCCTGTGATCGAAGGTGATCGGGCAGGACGACCATGGGTTGAACTTTCGGGCGACTCGATCCATCACGTGGACGTCCCTGAGCGCGCGCTTGCGCTCTCTCTTGGGGATATGGGTAGCGTATATCATGTTCATCGTTTTAACTTGGGGGGGGGGGCCTTCTTCTGTCCCCCTGTGTTAGGTGGCCGGGGCTCCTCGTCATCATCCTCGCTTTGCGACCCCTTCTTCTTGTTCTCGGCATTTAACTTGCCGGCTTGTTTAAAAACCCAATAGTCTCTGGTATGATTGGCTGGTTTATCAGGAGTGTCGTGGATTTGACATGGACGATCGAGTATGCAGTCCAAGCTGGACGAGCCCGGATTGTTTCCTTTATATGGCTTCTTCCGCTGACAAGACTTAGAGCCACTGAATTCGGTGTTGACCGTCGTGTCCTCGGTGTTGTCACCGTTATTTTGACACTTGTGTTTGTTGTGTCGGGGCTTGCTGTTGCTATTTCTGGCTTCAGAAGTGCCAGGTTCGCTTGTATGGTTATTGCTACGGGCTAGCCTACTATCCTCGCCCGTGCAGAAGCGGGTCATAAGTGTCAGGGGCTGCCATACACTTTGGCTTTTCTTGGCACAGGTGTCGGGGGAGCCATTCGTCACAGATGCTATGTTTGAAGGCCGCTAGGGCTTAGGCATCCAGACAGTCGACGATCTGGTTCTTTTTAGCTAACAACCTAGTCCAGAATTTCTTGGCTGACTCTCCGGGCTGTTGAACTATGTGACTTAAGTCGTCGGCATCCGGAGGTCGGACATATGTACCCTGGAAGTTGTCGAGGAAGGCGTCTTCCAAGTCTTCCCGGCTGCCAATTGAGTTTTCGATCAAACTGTTCAACCAGTGTCGAGCAGGTCCCTTGAGTTTTAGCGGGAGGTATTTGATGGCGTGAAGATCATCACCGCGGGCCATATGAATGTGGAGGAGGAAATCCTCAATCCATATCGCAGGGTCTGTTGTCCCATCATATGATTCGATGTTCACAGGTTTAAACCCTTCCAGGAATTCATGTTCCATTACTTCATCAGTGAAGCACAGGGGGTGTGCGGCGCCTCTATATCGGGCCAAGTCGCGACGTAGCTCGGATGGAGTTCATCTGCAGTTTTTGGTCTGGGCGTGGTTATGTTTGTCGTGTCCGGCCGGATGTCCATCGTCGCGCATCGGGGCACACCCCCGCGATCCATAGATTGATCTGGTCTGACCTGCTCTGTTTTCCAGATCATGCCGCAGGTCATATGTGTATCCCTGAGCTATTGTGTCTCTGTTTTTATGGTGAGGTAGTGCGGGCTATTGTTCGGCCTTAGTTGCCGCTTTGTCTCGGCCATGTGGTGGTCGGTCGGCCGCATTATGTGCTGGTAGGACGGGCTCCAGCGCCTCGTCATTCAATTGGGGTAACAAGTTGCATTTTGGGTAACTTTTGGTTGGGCGCTCGAGGCCGTATCCCTCGGTTGCCTGGACATTAGTCCATCTGTCATTGAGTAGATCTTGATCAGCTTGAAGCTATTGCTGGTTCTTTTTCAGGCTCCTTGTAGTGGCTATTAGCCGGCGCTTAAAGCGCTCCTGATTGACGGGCTCCTCAGGCACGATGAAGTGTTCTTCGCCGAGGCTCGCCTCGTCCTTGGAGAGTGGAAGATAATTACTATCCTCTGAGTCTTCGATAACGGCATGTTCATTGGGGCTGACTCGCCCATCCTCCCGTTCATCCTGTTCGGAAGTTGGTTCAACGGGGTCTTCGTTGTGTTTGGCATCGTCCGAAGTATTATTTTTTCCTGTGTCGGTATTGCTGTTTTTTCCACGGCGTGGTTTAGAGCGGCGCCGCTGACGTCGGTGCTTTGGCTGTATCTCAGGAGGATTGTCCTTGACTGGATCCTTTTCATTGTCGCCGTTGTTCTCTTTGGGTGTATCCACCATGTATACGTCATACGAGGAAGTGGCTGTCCACCGCCCTATAAGCGGTGGTTTTTGTGCCTGCTCTTCTCCGGCATCATCATCCATACCGTCGATGTCTTCAGAGCCATAATCAAGCATGTCGGTTAAGTCTTCGATAGTGGCTATGAAGTGGGTGGTGGGTGGGAAGCGGAATTCTCCATCATCAACTTCCAATTCAAGCCGGATATAGTTCGGCTGAGAGTCCCCCGACAAGGAGAGGGCCTTTAATGAGTTTAGCACATCGCCTAAAGGTGAGTGCCAGAAGATGTCCGCGGAACTGAATTCAATGATTGGCGCCTGATCAGATTCAATGGGCGTGGATGCACGCGGTTCAGAACCTATGGCCGGAAACGAATCTGAGGTTTCGGTAACACAGGCCCCGCTCGAGGTTGGATCTGTGTGCGGCTCTAACGCCGCTGAGTCTACGGCTTCCGCGGCGGGGTTGAGCTTCCCATCCTTGGATGGCGCAGTCTGCTCCGGATCTAGGGCCAGAGTAGTTACAGGCGCTATCTCTTGGGCACGGTCCGATGACAGATTTAGGTCATGTTCATCATGGTGGCAGGGAGCGGCTGTCATGGGATCGAATCCGACGAAGATCAAGTCTCCGCGGATATCGGCAACGTAATTCAAGTTTCCAAACCTGACCTGATGGCCATGGGCGTAGCTCTCGATCTACTCTAGATGGCCAAGCGAGTTGGCCCGCGGTGCGAAGCCGGCGAATACGAAGATCTATCCGGGGAGGAAGACCTCCCCCTGTACTATGTTGTTGTAGATGATTGATGGAGCCATCAAACCTTTTGGTGACAATGCAGCGAAACTCTTAATGAAAGCACCAATGTTGGTGTCAAAACCGGCGGATCTCGGGTAGGGGGTCCCGAACTGTGCGTCTAAGGTTGATGGTAACAGGAGGCGGGGGACACGATGTTTACCCAGGTTCGGGCCCTCTCGATGGAGGTAATACCCTACTTCCTGCTTGATTGATCTTGATGAATATGAGTATTACAAGAGTTAATCTACCACGAGATCGTAATGGCTAAAACCCTAGAAGTCTAGCCTATATGATTGTGATTGCCTCTACAGACTAAGCCCTCCGGTTTATATAGACACTGGAGGGGACTAGGGTTGTACAAAGTCGGTTACAGAGAAAGGAATCTTCATATCCGGGTGCCAAGCTTGCCTTCCATGCCAAGGAAAGTCCCATCCGGACACAGGTGAGAGTCTTTGGTCTTGTATCTTCACAGCCCATCAGTCCGTCCCATGTCACATAGACCGGACGACCGAGGACCCCTTAATCCAGGACTCCCTCAGGGGGTATCTAGAATTGCCTGCCTGGGGCCCACCACGTGGCTCCATCAACGGCCTGGTACGGCCAAGCTTCAGTGTCAAAAACTCAAGACCCTCGTGAGGGGCCAAGCCTCGCGAGGAGAACGACGCCAAGACCCCCGAGGGGATCAGCCTCCTCAGGCTGGCTCCCGAGGGGCAGAGAGTTCTATGCAAGGTGCACCTCACGAGGCTCAGCTGATGTGAGCCATGACGACCAAGGCCAGGCGGGCGCCAGCGGGTGTAGAGCGCCATTTTCCTCTTCGTGCAAGGGAGGCAAGCCGCAGGCACGGAGTCCCGAGGAATCAGCCAAAGGTTTCCATTCTAGTGCAACAAGACCAAGACCGCCAGGACGGAGATCATCACCGAGCCCACCGCAGTGTCACGACCAGGGGCTTTTCGCAGGCAAAGACCACTTTAGTCAGGATAAGCTGTACTACTTATCCCCTTTCAAATCTGTCTGTTGTGGGATCCCTTCCCGCCAACATTTGGGAAGAGGACCAAGGCCACTATAAATAGGACTTAGCCACCACCATAGAGGGGCATCTGATTCCGATCGGATTCACCCTCACCCAACCACCTCACCAGCTCTCTTGAGCTGAAGAACACATCACCTCCTGAGGCCAGTTCATCCGCTGTACTAGTTCATTCTTAGCCCCTCGAGGCAATCCACCAAAATGTTGGAGTAGGGTATTACACTGCAAGGTGGCCCGAACCAGGATAAACTCATGTGCCTCTTTGTCTCTTCGAGCTCGATGCGCTAGGCTTAGGAGGATCACGAGTAGGCAGGCTAGGTAGGTTGAGATCTCCGCACACACCCCAGAGTTCGAACCTTTCAAGGGTTTGCGGAACCCATAATTTGACAAACTGTGTGCCCTGATGAACACACAATTCACAAAAAAAGACCGTATGGGCTGTCTATAATGATCGCACACAATTTTGATTACCGACCTGTTTGCCGGGTATCACACACATCTTGTTACGCTGAATCGTTTGTGTTCACCTCAATCATCGCAAACGGTTCAGCGGAGCGAACTATATGCCGTATATCGCACACACATTTATATGGCTGCCCTTTTCTGTTGTTCTTCCTCATCACAAATAGTTCGGCTGAATCAACCATATGCCCTGCATCACACACGCAACTAAAATATGAACCGTGTTTGATGCATCGGTCATCGCAAACGTTTTGGACATTTTTGACGGCTCTCTGACACCACCGTTTGCGATTATTGCATCACACACAGTTTCTTGAAGGGTCTCTGATCGTAGTGTCGCGTTAGCAGCATCCTGCAGTAGTGCTAGGACATTCTTGGGGGCAAATTCATTGAATCCAGGTTTTACTTCAGTCACATAGCACTTCACATAGCCCGGCTTCAATGGCACATTGTCCAACAAGAGGCCCTCTTCCAAGAAGGCTGGGCAAACCCAGGCTGTTGCACATTTTAAAGTACCTTCATAATGTGTAAGCACGCCCTTCAGTCTGTCTTTCATTCCAGATAGATCAGATATAGCATCATCACGAGCAGCTGCAGTCTCAGTGTCGCTGGGGTCAGCTGATGCACAACTAGTCTTGTGCAGTGTTGTCGCGCAATAAGCAGCATCGTCCATGCCCGCCTCCCCTCCCATCTGTTGGCTATCTGTCAGTGTTAGAGTCTTCCCAATCATCATTGACTGCTCAATATCCTTTCGAAAAGTCAGATACATGTCCTTCCTCAACCTTTCATACAATTCATTCTTCTTCATTTCACTCCTCGCTTTTTTCATGCCGAGCCTCTCTTCTTTGCTGAGTGTGAAAGCCCTCTTGTGTGGGACATTAACACTTATACCCCTTGCACGGCCAGGGGGCTCTCTTGTTTCCAAAGCAACGGATAGTATGTCACATGGCCCTGAGTTCCTGTAGAACCTTCCAAGGATCTTGGAAGCCTCTACCATCACTTGATACAGTTCTTTGTCATGTGAGTTTTTAAAGTAATAAGTTCATCACGCCTCCTTGCACGTGCCCGCAAGTACTCTCTAGCGCATTCGCCCCTGATTTCACTAAAGGCCGGTTTCCCACCCGCCTCTACTTATCGGTTTCATGCCATAGTATCCTGCCACACCCATACGGTTGGGGGGTGTTCTTCTTATGAAGTTCTAATTGCTTGAAACACTTCTCAGCAAACTCTTTAGTTGCCCTGACCCTTTTGAATTCTGCCCAGTCTGTATTTGTAATTTGGGGGTATGTGGGGATTGGGTCCTTGCCTTCACTCAAGTACTTCTTGTACAACACGTGCTTCCAGTTTCTCCAAGCATCCTAGCCTTCTTCAATGCACCGTGTTCCACCTGCATTCTCCACTACTCTAGAACATTGAAGTGATCCATGATCTCCCGGACTATCCGTCGCCGTGTTTCTGTGTCAGCCTTCCGAAACCCCGGCAGATTTATGTTGAGCCTTGCCCTGCCAACAAATCCACACACACTACTGAACCTCGTGCGTGCTTTATCTGGTTTAGTTGGATCCCAAGACTTTAAATTGATCTCAGTTACTTCATATACACCTTTAGGCTGGTGTGTGGGCTTTCTTGGAGTGTTCCTCCGTGTCCTGACGGGAAAGGTAATTGTTGCAGCTCTATCTCATTCAAGATTACTTGATCCCTCACCATCTTTTGAAGACCTAGGGTTGTCAGAATCAGATGAAGATACATCGCCTGAAGCATGAGTGATGTCGCTGCTATTCGGCATCTATAGAGAACACATGCGAAACTCAGGAAAGAGGATGAGCATAAAACTAACAACTTGGTATCAAGCTTTCTAAACATGTCATGCAATAATTTAGAAAATGTATGGCTAATTTGTTAAGTTTGTGTGACTTGGACGCCCGCGATCTGTAAATCAGCGGTAACTTGTTGGAACAAATACAGCTTATACTTACTAGTTAGGAAGGTAGATAATTAACATATATAAGCTCTCCGTTATTTTATAACCAATTTGGGAACATACGAAACGAAATAGGAAGAGGGATTGCAAGGAAATATGCCTCACCATGATGGAGAGCAGTAACTAACAGGCTTCCTAATGCAAACCCGGCCGGAATAGAGGAGAGGCGAGGATTACAGCATCAATATGCTCGAGGGTGGCTAGCGAGCAAACTAAGACGACGAGGCGCGGGCAGCCGCGTGTTGGGAACGGCAGTGGAGGTAGGCTTGACGCCGAAGAGCGGGCATACGGCTGGGGTGAGCACGCCGGCACCGGAGAGAGTTCTGCTGTGGATCTGGGGGAGGGGGAGCTGGCGATGGAGATTGTGTGGACTAGTTAAGTGAAACACGGGCGGGCCATGGGGGGTGTTGGCGGCCTAGGTGAAAAGGGTGGAAAATATCCCCGGTCGCCGTGTGGAAAGGCCTATGCAAACGGTTGCCTCTAAGCACTCGTGTGCACAAAGAGAAAATTTTCGTTTGAAATGAAGACGTACTAATTTTGAAATGAAGACGTGAGTTCATCATTTTGCCTCTAAAACTTTCCCACGTTAAGCAATCACCATTATACCACGTGTTTGATTTGCTAGCGCATTTCAGGTCTCGTGTGCTATATGTAAGACATTTTTTGGCATTTACCATGCATTTTGGCATATAAATCAATTCCTAGGCGGACTGCATTTCCTATCAAAAGGGATGAGTATTGTCGTTCGATATGGGAGCATCCAAAGGTGCAGATGTACGATCTATGGGGTTTGGGTTCTGGCCAATCAGAACGGACGACTCAGATCGCGCGCGCAGCAAAGGAGGGGGCATCGGCCGCGGTTTGGTAGGCACACGGCTTTCGTGAGTGAACCGTGTGCTATTTGAAAACATTTACATGAACTAACAGCATATTTTCGTTTCAATGAAAACAATAGTTCATCGTTTCACCTCTGAATTGTTTTCCACGGTAAGAAATCACCATTGTACCGTATGGTTCGATGTTCTCATGCATTTAAGGTATCATTTGCTATAAATGAGTCGTTTGCTATAGTCGCAACTAGACATGGGTGCTAGCTAGCTAGCACGATCATTTGTGTGTTGCTTTGGGATTTTTCATTCATTGTTCGAGAAACGGGAAAAATTCAAACAGTTTGGCCGCAGGGTGCGGCCAGAGGCGTGTGCCATGAAGGAAATATGCCCTAGAGGCAATAATAAAGTTATTATTTATTTCCTCATATCATGATAAATGTTTATTATTCATGCTAGAATTGTATTAACCAGAAACATGATACATGTGTGAATACATAGACAAACATATAGTCACTAGTATGCCTCTACTTGACTAGCTCATTTATCAAAGATGGTTATGTTTCCTAACCATAGACATGTGTTGTCATTTGATTAATGGGATCACATCATTAGGAAAATGATGTGATTGACATGACCCATCCTGTTAGCTTAGCACATGATCGTTTACTATTCTGCTATTGCTTCCTTCATGACTTATACATGTTCTTGTAACTATGAGAATTATGCAACTCCCGTCTACCGGAGGAACACTTTGGGTACTACCAAACGTCACAACGTAACTGGGTGATTATAAAGGAGTACTACAGGTGTCTTCGAAGGTACATGTTGAGTTGGCGTATTTCGAGATTAGGTTTTGTCACTCCGATTGTCGGAGAGGTATCTCTGGGCCCTCTCGGTAATACTCATCACTTAAGCCCTGCAAGCATTATAACTAATGAGCTAGTTATGAGATGACGTATTACAGAACGAGTAAAGAGACTTGCCGGTAACGAGATTGAACTAGGTATTGGATACCGACGATCAAATCTCGGGCAAGTAACATACCGATGACAAAGGGAACAACGTATGTTGTTATGCGGTTTGACCGATAAAGATCTTCATAGAATATGTAGGAACCAATATGGGCATCCAGGTCACGCTATTGGTTATTGACCGAGAATGGTTTTAGGTCATGTCTACATAGTTCTCGAACCCGTAGGGTCCGCACGCTTAACGTTTCGATGACAGTTTTATTATGAGTTTATAAGTTTTGATGTACCGAAGTTTGTTCGGAGTCCCGGATGTGATCACGGACATGACGAGGAGTCTCGGAATGGTTGAGACATAAAGATTGATATATTGGAAGCCTATGTTTGGACATCGGAATAGTTCCGGGTGAAATCGGCATTTTACCGGAGTACCGGGAGGTTACCGGAACCCCCCGGGGGGTTAATGGGCCTACATGGGCCAAGAGGAAGAAGAGGGAAGGAGCCAGGAGGGGGCCGCGCGCCCCTCCCCCTCCTAGTCCGAATAGGACAAGGGAAGGGGGGCGACGCCCCCCTTTCCTTCCCCTCTTCCTCCTCTTTCCCCCCTTCTCCTACTCCTACTTGGAAAGAGGGAGTCCTACTCCCGGTGGGAGTAGGACTCCCCCCCCCTTGGCGCGCCCTCTAGGCCGGCCGCCTCCTCCCCCTTGGCTCCTTTATATACGGGGGCGGGGGGGCACCCCAAAGACACACAAGTTGATCTACGGATCGTTCCTTAGCCGTGTGCGGTGCCCCCTTCCACCATATTCCACCTCGGTCATATCGTCGCGGAGTTTAGGCGAAGCCCTGCGCCGGTAGAACATCATCATCGTCACCACGCCGTCGTGCTGACGGAACTCATCTCCGGAGCCTTTGCTGGATCGGAGGGCCGGAGATCATCATCGAGCTGAACGTGTGCTGAACTCGGAGGCCCCATACGTTCGGTGCTTGGATCGGTCGGATCGTGAAGACGTACGACTACATCAACCGCGTTGTGCTAACACTTCCGCTTACGGTCTACGAGGGTACATGGACGAACACTCTCCCCTCTCGTTGCTATATCATCACCATGATCTTGCGTGTGCTAAGGAAATTTTTTTGAAATTACTACGTTCCCCAACATGCCATGTTGGTATTGTAATTATAGGAAATGCATATAGAGTCTGGAAATAATGAAACCGGTGTGTCGTCGTGCTGTGTTCTCAGGATCACATAGAAATTTTTTGGTAAAGATGGCACGAGTTTTGGTGCTCACACCTTCCAAATCGGAGCATCTCACAAGAAGGATCATAGTTTCCAAAAGGAGACGCAGCTCTTCAGACTCCAATCGTCACTAACTACATCGTTCCGCTTTGAATTATTTTCATGGTAAACAATCACGTCTATACACTAGGTTTGATTTTCTGGCCCATTTCAGGTCTCATTGCTATGTTCTTTTTCCGAAAAGGGGGTTATCCCCCTGCCTCTGCATCAGAACGATGGATACGACCAATACTCGTTGCTATATTCAAGTCATTTTTTGCACTTACCTTGCATTTAGTGCATATAATTAAATTCAAAACTGTTCTACAACAACACATCTGGGTGTTAGTTAGCAAAGAAGGTGTACAAATCATTTGTGTGCCGCTTTGCGAGCTTTCATCCATTGTCTAGGAAACAGGGAGCAGTTTCAAACATTTCAGCCGTGAGGTGTGGCCACCGGCATAGGCCTAGTTGGTATTTTAATTACTGGGAATTCAGATGGAGTCTAGACTTCATCAAAATTGGTGTATGCCCGTGGCATGCCCTCACGACCCTGGGGAAATTTTTAGGTAAAGTTTGGCACAGCTTTTGATGATCGCTCCTTCCAAACCGGAGCATCTCACATGAAGGACCATGGTTTCCAAAAGGAGACATGTGAATTCAAACTCCAGTGGTCGGTGACTTCATCATTTGGCCTCATAAAAATTACCACGGTACGCATTCACCATTATACCATGGGTTTTATTTTCTGGCGCATTTCGGGTATCATTAGCTATATTTAAGGCATTTTTTGAGTTTAACGTCCATTTTGTGCATAAAAATAAAATCACAACCATCATGTGCTGTCGAAAGGGATGAGGATCGCTGTTCGGTCTGGGAGCATCAAACGGTGCAGACGTACGACCCGCGAGGTTTGGGTTCTGGCCAATCAGAACGCATGACTCAGATCGCGTGCGTGGCAGGGGGCACGGTTTAGTGGACACACGGCTTTTGCGAGTGAACTGTGTGCTATTTGAAAACATTTACATTAATTAACAACATTTTTTTGTTTGAATGAAAACATGAGTTCATCGTTTTGCCTCCAAATTTTTTTCACACGGTAAGAAATCACGATTGTACCCTATGGTTCGATTTTCTGCTACATTTTACCAGGCGGCAGGCCTCGCTAGCAATCTCAAACTTTGAATATGCAAAAAGAAAAGAGATCTTGTTTAAATATATATATATATATATATAGTCGCAAATACACATGCGTGTTAGCGCAAGATCATTTGAGTGTCGCTTTGCGAGTTTTCATTTATTGTGTGAGAAACAGGAAAAAACTTCAAACAGTTCGGCCGCAGGGTGCGGCCAGAGGCATAGGCCTTGTTGGTATTTCAATTTTGGGAAATGCATATGGAATCCTGAAAATAATAAAAATCATTGTGCAACTGTGGCATGCTCTCGCGATCGCATAGAAAAAATTTGGTAAAGTTTGGCACAAGTTTGGTGCTCACACCTTCCATATCGGAGCATCTCACAAGAAGGACTATAGTTTCCAAAAGGAGACGCGACACTTCGACTACAAGTCATCAATTACTCTACATTGTTCCGCCTCGGAAAAAAATTATGGTAAACAATCGCGCATATACCCTTGGCTTGATTTTCCGGCCATTTCAGATCGTCTACTATGTTTAAGTCATTTTTTGCACTTACCTTGCATTTTAGTGCATATAAAGTCAAAAACCCTAGTACGACCATGTGTGGGTGTTTTAGTTAGGCTATACTTAGGCTACTCATAGTGGAGAGTGTATTCCCTATATATATATATATATATATATATATATATATATATATATATATATATATATGTATGTATGTATATATATGTATATATGTATATATATATATATGTGTGTGTGTGTGTGTGTACTAGCTATAGTGTATGATACTTCCTTCAATTATATCGCATAGTATAATACATAGAGTATATATAATATCGTAGATCATATTTATTGCCATGCATGACACAAATTAGCATCGCATTTAACATGATACGGTGTCTACCTATATGTTACTCTAACGGTCTAACCCTCACTATATTTAATTCTTTGCCACATCAGCATACTTGCTATTTTCCGAGTGCACGGTATCGTCGGCTATGATACCACCACTATGGCCAGGCTTTGTATAGTGGGAAAGTATCATATATACTATAGTATCATGCATATGATACTAGTGTATGATACTACATACGTACCTTCATATAGTGCATATATATAGTATCATAGAGTAGTATATATATACCATAGATGACCGTATTTATGGCCATGCATGACACAAAGTAGTATAGCATTTATATTATATATGTTACGGTATCTATGCTACTGCTTCTTTGCCACACATCATCATATTTGCTATTCTCGAGTGCATGATACCAGCTATGATACCCCCACTATATCCACCCTAAGGTTGGTCGTAATGGGAGTATCAAGCGGTATCATGCATGCCAACTAGACTTTTTGGATGATGTGGCACACAGTTAAATGAGGAAAGAGAGGGTGTGGGCCGGATATCATATCATGATGCCGTATCACATATTAAATGTTGTAATAATTTGTGTCATGAATGACAATTAATAAGGCAACCTAAGATACTAACTTATGATACTATGCGCACATTACAGAGGTAGCTAGCTAGTATCGATCATATACTAACATCATGCATATATATATAGGGTGGGTCTATTATGATAACACCCCCTAAGAGTCTTATTCTGCTAACACATGGTTATTCTGCTAACAGATCAACCAACTTCACACGACCCCGAACTGCACAAAGCGAGAAAAAAAATCCCCCGTCCCCCTCCAGTTCCACACACATCCCCACGGCGGCGCGCAGGCACACCCACCCCGACCAGAGCCTCACCCACCCTCTCACCTCCACGTTCCTCGTCGGGCCTCCCACGGCCCCGTCCCGCGACGCTGCCCCATCCCACCCACAGCCATGGCTTCAGGCCTCGCGACGGCCAGCCTCGGCGGCCCCGACCCCCGCAACGCCGCCCCACCCCGACCTCGCCCCTACCGCGCATCACCCCCATCCCCTTCCCCGATCCACTCCATCTTCTCCCTCCTGCCTCCTTCCTCACTGCGCCGGAGCGACCCAAGCTTCCTTTCTACCGGCGCGCCACCTCCGACCACCGTCGCCTTCCCCTCTCCCGCGCCAGATTTGACCGCCCGCAGCCCACAACGCCACGCGATCGCGGATCCAGGCTACCACGTTGACCTCCGGTGGAGTTGGTGTGCCGAAGAGGTGGCGCTACCCTCCTCCGGTGGCGTTGCTCTGCCGAACGCGCCCCCGCAATCCCTTCCTTTGGCCTTGTCGAACACAGATCCATTCGCTCGGTTGCTCCCCCGTGCAGTCCTCCTCCCCCCATCCGCACCCCCTTCAGTCCGATAACCGCAGATGTGCAGCTCGGTGGCATGGGATGCGTTCAGTGCTCGTGTCGGTGCAATCCGTGGGCGCACTGGTGATGATGGCAGGAATACAGCTCCACCCCTGGCAAGTTTCCTTCATGCAGTATGCTCATGGGTGTGAAGCAGTGCACTCAGGTAATTTTTGTTCCAGTGGCCAGTGCTCACATGGTGCTGCTTCCCCCGGTCTGCCCCGCAGTTCGGTGGCACGGTCGTGCAGTGCAGAGCATGGGTGCATACAGTGCGAGCCACAAGAAATGACCACTGCAGTTCGGCGGGCGCCGCCTTGCATATCGGGCGGCAACAAAATCTTCTTCGGTGAGGACTTGCAGCTCGCCGGCCAGTAGCTTGCGGTGGCGGCAATGTTGGTGTGCAGTTCACTAGCACTTTTTGTGTTTTTGTGTTTTGAGGGTAATCACGACTGTGGATGCAGGTCCTTTTTTATTTATTTAAGTAGTCAGACTTTTCCTTTATGATGTCATTCACTTGTATTGCGTGATGGAATAATCTTCAGTGCACTGGAGTTTTGCTATCCGCTGTTCTTGCAGTTTAGTTCACCGATTTTGTGCAGGAGATGGGGAAAACACAAAAAGAAGAAATGATAATGAAGTGAGCTGAGCGGTTTAGTTGACGATATGATGTTCTGTGGCATGCAACATGTAGTTTGCTCTGTGCCAAAACCTGCCTCGGGAGAAGATTGCACTTCATCATTGTCTGCTTTGTGCCAAAAACCTTCCTGAGAGAAGAGTGCACTTCATCATCATCGATGCCATCTGCTATGGCCGCTCCCGCAATTCATATGGGAGCATGGCTTTTTTTTTACTGGGAAGGAGCTCGGTAAGGCTGATATTTAGAAAAAATAATATAGATAACAAAAAATGATGGCTAAAAATGAAATAAAACTGAAGTACACTTTTTTATGTGTTGGAGTTCACTAGATGTATTAATATGCTTTGCGCAAATTGATGTGGTTCAGTGCAAAAAATTTCTGACTTCACTTTGTAAAACGAGGAAAAAGAAAAATATCGCAAGAGGTTTACTTCTTTTTAGATGAATTTCACTAGTTTCTGCCTTGTGATTCACTTTCAAGAGTGATGTTGTTCACTTGGTAAACTTCTAATATAGTCGTGCAGAGTGCATATTTTGTATGCTATAAAACTCCTCTTTTGTCCATTTGGTAAACACAAAACAAAAAAGATCTCAAAATGAAGCTCACTTTGATATTAGATGTAGTTCACTCGGTCAGCCCCTGTGGTCCACTCGCTTGGTCAACGCGCGTAAAAAATTAATAAGTATGAAAAAAGGACAACAAAAACTCATGAGGTTCACTTTCGGTAGTGTTGCATTTCACTTTCGGGAGTGTTGCGGTCCACTCGTTCAAAAAAAAGTAAAAAAAAAGACAACAAAAACTTGTGCGAGAAATTTACGTCCGACAAAAAGAAATGATGCAGTGCACTTGAATGTCTGTTGCAGTGCGGTTTTCAGTTTGAATCAGTGCATTCTTCTATCCGATGCAGTACACACGACGATTTTGGTCTCGCAAAAAACAGAGTGTCCGTTTTTCGGTAAAATCAAAACTGCTCTTAAACCGTAAGAAATTAAAGAGAGTGTTCTACATGAAAAAGTTGCGCCTCACCTATATCTTTCCAACGGCATATGATTTGAATCATTCCGACCAGCGATTTGTAAAAATTTCGCGAAAAACGACCGCTGTCACTCGTCGTCAGCCGCACGATTTTCAAAATTAACTAAAAACTGTAAGGAATCTCAAAAACATTTCAACATATGAAAGTTGCGCCTTGTCGTAGCGTTCCAACGGCATATAACATGCCTCATTTCGACAAACGGTTCAAAAACTGGACCAAAAACAGTACACAATTTTCAAAAAAATTATAAAAACAGAATTCCGCGATTTACTAAATTTAAAACCGCTCTTAAACCGTAACGAATTAGAAAAAATAATACATATGAAAAAGATGCGGCTCGATGATATCTTTCCAACGCCGTATCGTTTGCTTCATTCTGATGTGCGGTTTAGAACAAATCGCGAAAATATGCTTGCTGCATTCCGTCATGCGCGCACTATTTTTGAAACTGCTCTTAAACCGCAATGAATCTCGAAAACTATTCAACATGACGAGGTTGCGCATTTTCCATAGCTATCCAGCGGTATATTATACGCCTTGTTCCGACAAATGGTTTAGAAACTAGAGCGAAAACAATGCCAAAAAAATGCATGCAGTTTTTTCTGGTGACATTTCAGTGCTCGTTTAATAGGGATGCAGTGCACTCGCATTGAGCTTGCAATGCAGAAGTGTTATCAGAATAACGATTTTGCTAATATTAGCAGAATAGACCGGCTGTATATATATATATATATATAAATATATATATATATATATATATATATATATATATATATATATATATATATATATATATATATATATATGCTAGCTAGCTAGTCTATAATATACTAGCTCTACCTCACTAATGCATAGTATCATACAGTAGTATCATGTAGTACTTTATTTATTGTAATGCATGACACATAGTAGCATAACATTTATTATGACACGGTTTCATGATATGATAGTTAACCCTCTCTTTCTTCATTTAATTCTATGACAGTTTATCAAAATTGTCTAGTTGGCATGCATGATACTAGCTATGATATCCCATTACGACCAGCCTAGCAAAGAAGGTGTACAGATCATTTCTGCATCGCTTTGCGAGTTTTCATCTGTTTGTTCGAGAAGCGAGGAGAAGTTTCAAACATTTTGGCCACGAGGTGCGGCCACCGGCGTAGGTCAAGTTGGTATTTTACTTACAGGAAATTCAAATGAAGTCCGGACATCATCAAAATCGATGTGTGCCCGTGGCATGCTATCACGACCCCGTGGAAAAAATTTGGTAAAGTTTGGCACAAGTTTTGATGATTGCTCCTTCCAAACCGGAGCATCTCACATGAAGGATCATGGTTTCCCAAAGGAGACATGTCAATTCAAACTCATGTGGACGGTGACTTCATCGTTTGGCCTCATAAATATTTCCACGGTACGCAATCACCATTATACCACGGGTTTTATTTTCAGGCGCATTTTGGGTATCGTTAGTTATATTTAAGACATATTTTTGAGTTTAACATGCATTTTGTGCATAAAAATAAAATTACAACTGGAACTGCATGTGCTTTCGAAAGGGATGAGGATCGTCGTTCCATCTTGGAGAATCCAACGGTGCAGACATACGATCCGTGGGGTTTGGCTTCTGGCCAATAAGAATGCATGACTCAGATCATGGGCGGGGTTTTGTCGGCACACGGCTTCCATCAACGAACCGTGTGCTATTCGCAAACCAGATTGCATATATATTTTTGTTCACACATACTGTAGTGAGATCAATTGACTGTGCTACCTCTATGATATAATAATAATAATAACAACAAAAAATAGTTCATATGTATTGCCTGAGGTGACAGCATATCAAGGTCAACATATTAATAGTTCTTACATCAACAAAAAACCGGGCATAACTCACAAATTCAGTACACGCGACAGTTCCAAATGGAATGAGTTAAGTTGTAGGGTAGGCATAAAGACTAGTCTTACGGCTTAATTCCCATGTACATGGGGGAACTGTGATCATTGCGTTGACCCTGAATGAACTTGGGTTTTATGATGATTTTACGCTTCCCTGTTACATGGGTGCATGATCCCTTGGCTGGCAACTCATCAAATTCATCATACTCGTCCTCATCGGCAACATCATCGACACCCAGTACCCTCCTCTTCCCATGCATCACTACATGGCAGTTCTTTCGCAAAGGGTCTTCCGCAAAGAAAATTTGTGTAGCATCACTGGCAAGAATGAATGGGTCCACGTGATATGCCATCGTTGTCCTGTTAACACAGGTCTTCCTGTAAACATCAACCTTTACTTGACCAAGAGGGATCCATGAGCACCTGAATAATGCCACCTTAACTTTCACATAGTCAAGCTCCCAAATCTCTTTGATGGTTCCATCGTATACCCTTTTATCAGCTTCATCTACAGTCATGCATTCTATTCGAATAGAGTTGTTCTGATATGAGGTCTTCTCATCACGTTCATCAGTGTACAACGTGTATCCACTTATGCCATATGCTTGGTACGTCAACACCGTAGGTGATCGCTTTTGTGCCAACCACGTAGTAATGTCATCGATGGATCCTTGTGCCAAACGCTTCTTCAGCCATTCGGCATAGTTCTTAGTGTGCTCCTTCATCTCCACATCTGATGAAGGCACCATCGGTAAGAAGCTTTGGCGTATCTCCACCAAGTGTTCTTGGGTGTAAGCGTTGAGAACTGGGCTATTAAGCAGTACTGTCAAATGGACTTTCTCTTCCAATTCTCCGAGTGCGGCCATTTGCATGCCAGCAAGGACCGGCTTACGTACCTTTCAGCCTTCCCTCGTGGCGAGAGAGGGTCAAACCTATAGGTTGTTGTTTCATGTATTCGGTGCAAAACTCAACCACCTCCTCCGCGGTATAACCTTGTAGGGTGCTTGCCTTTGATGGTTTCGGTTCCGACAAAAGCGCTTCAGTATTCCCATGAACCGCTCATAGGGATACATGTTGCGAAGAAACACAGGACCACGATACTTTATCTCGTCGACAAGGTGCACAGTGAGATGGACCGTGACATCAAAGAATGACGGTGGTAAAAACATCTCTATGTTGGACAATATCCTGGCAATATGATCTTGCATATGATCCAGCTCTTCAAGATCTACAACTTTCTGCCATAGTTGGTTGAAGAAATCACAGAGCTTAATGAGTGTGTTCCTTATATCTTTGTCCATCAAATTCCTGATGGCCACCGGGAGGATTTGTGTCAACATTACGTGGCAATCATGAACTCTGTCATGCCAATGATAAAATCTACAGTTTTCCAATTCTTCATCCATTGAGATCATTCCATCTGCACCACACGAATGGTAATTAAAAACAAAATAACAACATTAATACACGAATTAACTGCTGCCCAATGATGCGTGCATAAATCACAAGGCTTTATTTTCATAATTACTGAGGGCTCTCCATATTGTTATCCAGACGTGCAATGACAAAAATTAATGGCCAGTCAATTTACGCGCAGAGTACTAGTACATCACTACCCTTAGGAATTAGATACCTTAATTAAGCCACTCACGAAAAGAATATATTAATTATGTAGCCGCGCGGCAACCTCCACCCAGTAGATAGAGAAGCGCGATGCGGCAGCACGCCGAGACAGCAGGGTCGAGGAGCAAAGCTTAGTGCAGCTGCCACCTGAAGTTTGACCTCCACTATCCCGCCATCGACCGCGATGGATGTGCTCGAATCACGCTACCGCCGACCTCGATGGCTGAGCTCCTCATATCTCCTGCCGCAGACCGAGGATTTACCTCTTATGACGCCGCCACGGCCCACCGACTGAGGATTGACCTCTTATCCGGTAGCCCTTGCTTAGGCCGCCGCCGCTATCTCTATATGCATACTGGCTGTCTTTTTACGGACATCCACAGAGCAGCTGTTTACATGGTATCACTGTAACTAAATTATATGTATAGGGTAGTACATCACATACGGTTATGTACGGCAACCATGTCTCACCTACGTTGTGTTCTCACATGGTTTGGTGCGCAAATCGTGTGTGATGTTGCAATACCTAACACAAACAACATGTATAAATAGTGTGCCGTATACTCCAACATATAGTGCCATAAGTAGTTCCCGACCGTTAGCTTATCCCCACAGTTTCCCCAATTCCCCCAAATCCCTACATAGCCTCCAAATTCCCTCGCGTGGAACTGATTGGGGGAATGCGGGCAAGTGGTGCTGATGATTTTGATGCGGTTGCTCCTGCTCGTATAGCCGCCACGATGATGGTCGCCGCTGAGCACTTGCCTAAGGTCATCAGAAGGCAGGTGCTCTAAGTAATGCACATCTAGGTCCTATGCCATTGATGTCACGCGAAGATTCATGCAGATATTTTTCTTTGTCTTTTTTCTTTTCCTTTCTAGTTTGATTATGGCTTTATCAATAAGAAGAGATCAATGTATTGCTTGCCAACTGTCCTACTCCGTTCGTACCGTTATCGATGCATAATCCCAAAACTTGTTCCTTGTTTTTGTCCTGAAAAAGGAAACCAACCAAATAGCCAATAGGAGTCCTGCGCAACCCCGGGAATTTGGAGCGACTGGGTACAAATAATTGAGGTTGATTATGAAAACCCCACTTCAGTTGGCAGTTCCTCTTCTCTGCATACTCCGCTTAAGTGTCCACCATCTTCATCGTCCCCGGCAGGTCATGCTACACACTGGCACACACTCTGCAACCATGTCGAGCAACAACAAGGACGACAGTTCGGCCAGCAGTCTAGCACCCGATGATAGGTCAACATCGGAATCATCCCGCTCGTCTTCCATGAGTCCGGCGTCGAGCCCAGACCTTGATTATATCCGGTTCATGGAAGGGGCGCCGCCCCCAGAGTCGTCAGATGACAACCAGACGGATGAGGAGCCATCGGAGGACGAAGAAGAGGACGATGATGATGAGGAGGAGGAATGATCGAACGAGGAGGAGGACGACGATGACAACAACGACGATGGCGACGGCGGTGGCGATGAAAATCCAATGATCAGCGGCAAGAAGTGTCCTCGCCAAGACGATGTCGCGGGGCCAACCAACAACAACAACAACAACAACAACAACAACAAGGACTAAATTAAGCAGACTGTATATATCTCAGTTTATCCTATCAATCTCATCGCAGATGGTTAGTAATATATATTCGACAGAGATCTTCTACATTATCGCCCACAGGTTGGTTTGTTGAACTGTGTGCCCCGATGAGCACACAATTCACAAAAAAGACCGTACGGGTTGTCTATAATGATCGCACACAATTCTGATTACCGACCTGTTTGTCGGGTATCACACACATCTTATTACGCTGAATCGTTTGTGCTCACCTCAATCATCGCAAACGGTTCATCGGAGAGAACTGTATGTTGTATATCACACACACATTGATCTGGCTGCCCGTTTCTATTGTTCTGTCTCATCACAAACAGTTCGTCCAAACCAACCGTATGCCCCTCATCGCACACGCAACTAAAATCTGAACTGTGTTTGATGTATCATTCATCGCAAACTTTTTGCGTCTTTTTTATGGTTTTTCTACATCACCATTTGTGATTAGTGCATCGCACATAGTTTCGTCAAAGGGTATCTGATCGTAGTGTTGCGTTAGCAACATCCTGCAGTAGTGATAATATTGTGCCACTAGGTGAATTTCTTGATGAGCAACTTGCTAGGGTTAGAGAGAATGAAATTACTGAAACTGATGATATTAATGAAAGTGATGATGAATATTCTCCCCCTAGATATAAATTGCTTGTTGTACCTGAGGGTTATACTCCCTCCATCCGGAAATACTTGTCCTCGAAATGGATAAAATGGATGTATCTATAACTAAAATAAGTCTAGATACAACCATTTCGAGAACAAGTATTTTCGGACGGAGGGAGTATTATGGATGAAGAAACTGCTAGAGACTTTTTTGCTTGCAATGATAGATATGATCTTAAGAAACTTTTAGCTAAGCTGAAAGAAAAGTCTTTGAATGCTAGAATGCAATATGATCTTGCATTTGCTACTTCACCTATCTGTGTTACTGATAAGGATTATGAATTCTCTGTCAATCCTGAGTTAATTACTTTGGTTGAATATGATCCTTTCTATGGTTATGAATATGAATCTTACTAAACTGAATGATATAGCCACCCTATTTACTAACGAGGAAAAAATTCTCTATTACTATATTCTTAAGTTGTTTCCTTTCTCATTAAAGGGTGATGTTAAGATATGGTTTAATTATCTTGCTCATGGTTGTGTGCGTAGTCCCCAGGATATGATTTACTACTTCTCTACAAAATACTTTCCTGCTCATAAGAAGCACGCTACCTTCCGGGAAATATTTAACTTTATGCAAATTGAAGAAGAGAGTCTTCCACAAGCTTGGGGGAGGCTTCTCCAATTACTTAATGCTTTGCCTAATCATCCTCTCAAGAAAAATGAAATACTTGATATCTTTTATAATGGACTAACCAATGCTTCCAGAGACCACCTGGATAGTTGTGTTGGTTATGTTTTCAGGGAAATGACTCTTGAGCAAGCTGAATTTCTATTGAATAATATATTGAGTAATGATAATGATTGGACACTTCCTGAACCAACTCCTAAGCCAATTCCGAAGGAAAGAGGTATTCTATTTCTTAGTCCTGAAGATATGCAAGAGGCAAAGAAATCTATAAAAGAAAAAGGTATTAAAGCTAAAGATGTTAAGAATTTGCTGCCTATTGAAGAAATACATGGTCTTGATAACCCGACACGGGTAGTAAAGGTAAATTCTCTCTATAGATTTGATGAAGGTGATCTTCCTCATAATAAGTCTGCTAGTCAATGCTTGGATGAGTTTCATAATTTTATTTTTAAGCAAGAGAACTTCAATGCTTATGTTGGTATACAATTGAAATGTAATGCTTATATGGTTGAACACTTGAGTGATTATATGTCTGGAGTTAAAAGTGATCTTAAGCTTATTAGTAAACATGCTTCCATGGTTACGACTCAAGTAGAAAAAGAACTTCAGGCACAAGATGATTTGCTCAATGAGTTAAATAATAAGAACAATGATAATGTTGTTAGGGTTATGACTAGAGGTGGTAAAATGACACAGGAACCTTTGTATCCTGAGGGCCACCCTAAGAGAATTGAGAAAGATTCTCAGAGAATTGATACTGATGCACCTAGTCCTATTAATAAAAAGAAAAAGAATATTGATAGGACTTTGCATGCTTCTAGTGAACCTGTTATTGACACACCTGAGAACCCCAATGATGTTTCTATTTCGGATGCTGAGACACAATCTGGTGATGAACTTGAACATAGTGACAATGTTAATGATGATGTTCATGTTGATGCTCAACCTAGTAATAATAATGATGTAGAGATTGAACCTGCTGTTGATGTTGATAACCCACAATCAAAGAATCAAATGTTATGATAAGAGAGACTTTGTTGCTAGGAAGCACGGTAAAGAAAGAGAACCATGGGTTCAGAAACCCATGCCTTTTCCTCCTAAGCCATCCAAGAAAAAGGATGATGAGGATTTTGAGCGCTTTGCTGAAATGATTAGACCTATCTTTTTGCGTGTGCATTTGACTGATATGCTTAAAATGCATCCTTATGCTAAGTATATGAAAGATATTGTTACAAATAAAAGAAAGATACCGGAAGCTGAAATTTCCACCATGCTTGCTAATTATACTTTTAAGGGTGGAATACCAAAGAAACCGGTAGATCCGGGAGTACCAACTATACCATGCTCCATTAAAAGAAACTATGTTAAAACCGCTTTATGTGATCTTGGAGCCGGTGGTAGTGTTATGCCTTTCTATTTATATCGTAGACTTGGTTTGAATAAGTTGACACCTACTGAAATATCTTTGCAAATGTCTGATAAATCAACTGCTATACCCATCGGTATTTGTGAGGATGTGCCGTTGTGGTTGCAAACGTTACTATTTTAACGGACTTTGTTATTCTTGATATTCCCGAGGACGACAGTATGTCGATCATCCTTGGTAGACCCTTTCTGAATACTACAGGGGTTGTTGTTGATTGCAACAAATGCAATGTCACTTTTCATGTTAATGGTAATGAGCATACGGTACACTTTCTAAAGAAACAACCTCAAGTTCATAGTATCAATTCTATTAGAAAAATTTCAACTATTACTATTGGAGGTTTTGAATTTCCTCTTCCTACTGTCAAAAAGAAATATGATATACTTATTGTTGGGGACATGCATATCCCCGTTGAGGTAACCTAGTGTTATTCGAAAATTCTCCAGTTTCATGTTATTCTAAAGAGGTTTGTTAATAAGACTTGATCAACCTTGTTAATGGATTCCTTTTGGTGAGCATGAGATGGATGAATTTAGGAAGCACAACTTTCTGTACCCTCCTTTTACTTTATGCTATTTAGATTAAATGAAGCAAAAATAGTATTTTCTGTATATTTTCTGAATTATCCATGCAATAAAAAATACCCCGAAAATAAAAGTTCTCCAAATGCCCTGAAAATTCAGTATGATTTTTTGTAGAATATTTGAGAATTTCTAGCACTTAGAACACACCAGGGGGCCACACCAGCTAGCCACAATGGTGGAGGGCGTGCCCCCTGCCTGGTGGGCCCCACGTGGGACCCCTTCACTTATTCCAGCACCCATCCACTTCATCTTCCTCCATAAAAAATCATCTCGTCGCTCAAACCCGTGTTCTTGCTCATTTTGCTACCATTTTCGATCTCCTTGCTCAAAGCTCCATTCACTTTAGGGGATTGTTCTTCGGTATGTGACTCCTTCGAGGCCTCAATTTCCTGGAGGGCTTTTTGGGCTTCGGCCTTAGCGGTTTTGGCGCTCTCAAGAGCCGAGGCGAGCTCGACTCTCGAGTCTTTGCGTCACGCTCCAAACTCTCGTGTTTTTCCATGAGAGCCTGGAGCTCTTGCCGCACCTCCGCCACCTGTGCCTCCTGCTTCTCTCGCTCGGTGCGTTCTGCGGCCGCATTGCTTTCGGCCTTGGACACCGCTTCCTTCAGGGTCACCACCTCGTTCGTGGCCCCTGCAATTCTCACGTTATTCCTGTTATTTTTTGCAACCACATCTTTTACATACTTCCATAAGGTATTACTTACCTTGTCCTCGAGCTGCTTTTTGGCAAGGTCGAGCTCTTTCTCGGACCGCTCGAGGCTCTGCTTCAATGCATTGACCTCCGCAGTTAGTGCGGCAGAGATCAGCAGCGCAGCCTGCATTCCCATATTGACATACTTATGTTAGACTCCTGCGTACATCTTTTTAGATCCTCAGTTCGTCTTTTCTTTCTGAACACCAAACTGAGCATCAGGGGCTACTGTCTATGCGGTAATATTTTTACATATCTTAATACATACCTCAAAGCCTCTTAGAAGGCTAGCACAGGCTTCAGCCAGCCCGCTCTTGGCGGACTGAACTTTCTGGATCACCACACTCATAACAGTGCGGTGCTCCTCGTCGATGGAGGCGCTGTTAAGCGCCTCTAGCAAATTATCCGGTGCCTCCGGTTGGACGGAGGTCACCGGTGTCGCAGTCTCTCCCTTCTTACGAAGGGGCCGCCTGCTGGACTCCGGAACCACTGAAGGTTCCGGTGCGGAGTCCGGCCCAAGGCCGGACTTAGAGCCCTTTGGGGTTTTATCCCCCTCGTGCCTGGAGTCCGGGAGGTTGCCTTGCGGCGCCTCCTGGACCACCTCCTCCTGGCCGGGCCCCTTTTGGGACCCCACCTCGGCGTCATCCGCAGTGAGAGGAGAGGAGGCAGCCGGAAGTGACGTGTTGTTCACGTCCGACGAATCCAGGGAGCCGCTCGTTGAAGTGTCGAGCCCGTCCTTGGGCGGGCTGCAGGGTTATATTCGGCGTTAGGAGATTCTATGCGACAAAGGAAATGCCATGAGTTATTCTGGTAGCCGGACACTTACGATGTCGCCAGGGGCTTAGCCCTCGGTGGCCACTCCTCTTCGTCGTTGGCGGCGTTGGTGGAGTAGTCCGGAGGAAGGGTCCTTCCCTTCTTGGACCCTTCGGCCTCCCCCGTTGGGGCGGCCTTCCTTTTCTTCTCTCCCCCCGCTGGGGGAGAGGCCTCTTTTTCCTCCTCCTCGTCTTCACGGGAGGAGTCCGCATCGGAGTCATCGGACGATGAGTTCGACAACACCTGGCATCGGGAACTCCTTCGAGTTCCCGTGGCCTTCTTCTTGGCCTTCTTCTCCGGCACCACGTGAGGTGCCGGAACCAGCAGCCCCGTCAATCGGGCGTCCGCTGAGTCTTCTGGCAAGGGAGCCAGACAGTTAACCTGCCCGGACGTCTTTCGCCAGGCCTGTCAAAGGTAAGGGAGTTTAGATCCCGCATAGAGTCAAACTATGTAAAAAAAAGTGTCCTGTAAAGGGTAAAATAGCTTACCTCGCTGGTTTGACGCTGCGAGCTGAATCCGCGATCTTCGGTAGTGGATGCGGGAGCCTCGGCGCCCTTGAACAACACCTTCTAGGCATCTTCGTACGTAGTGTCGAAGAGCCTGCTCAAGGTTTGGTGCTGTGCCGGATCAAACTCCCACAAGTTGAAGGCCCGTTGTTGGCACAGGAGGATCCGGTGGACGAGCATGACCTGGACTACGTTGACAAGCTTGAGCTTCTTGTTCACCTGGTTTTGGACGCAGGATTGGAGTCTGGTCAGCTCTTCCTAATTACCCCATGTCAGGCCCGTATCTTTCCAAGAGGTGAGCCGTGTAGGGAAGCCAGATCAGAATTTGGGGGCCGCTGCCCATTTAGGGTCACGCGGCTCGGTGATGTAGAACCACCCCGATTGCCACCCCTTTATGGTCTCCACAAAAGAGCCCTCGAGCCATAGGACGTTGGGCATCCACCATGGCACCTCCGCACTCCGCCTGGCAGCCGCCCACTACCTTTGGCTTGACATTGAAGGTCTTCAGCCATAAGCCGAAGTGGGGCTGGATGCAGAGGAAGGCCTCGCACATGACGATGAACACCGAGATGTTGAGGATGAAATTCGGGGCCAGATCGTGGAAATCCAGGCCGTAGTAGAACATGAGCCCCCGGACAAATGGGTGAAGTGGAAAACCTAGTCCACGGAGGAAGTGGGTGAGGAACACCATCCTCTCATGGGGCTTGGGGGTGGGGATAAGGTGCCCCTTGTCGGGGAGCCGATGCGCGATGTCGCTGGACAAGTATCCGGCCTTCCGCGGCTTTTTGATGTGCCCCTCCATGTCGGAGGAGACCATCCACTTGCCTCCCCCTCCGGACATGGCTGGGGAAGGTTGAGGCGAGATGTGCGGACTTGGGCGCTGGAGCTCGAGTGCGCGGAAATGGATGAGCAAAGGAGGAAGAAGGCGTGTGTGAAAAAGTGGATCCTTATCCCCTTATATGGAGGGACGAAGCTATACGTCCCCACCAGCCTGGTAAAACTCACTTATCTCCCAAGCACCGTAATTGATGGCGTGGTTGGGTTACCCACGCCCGTATTGATGAGAATCCCGGAATCAGGGGACACGATCTCTGCTTTGACAAGACGTGCCAAGGAAACCGCCTCGCTAAATGCGCTAAGGTGGGACAGTAAAAACGATTTGAATAAAGGCTTGGTCGTGGTGTGATGTCACGCCACGGAATACGTCAGCAGATTGAGTTTGTGTAAATATTATTCACTCTACGGTGGTATGTGGAACTTATTTTGCAGAGTCGGACACTATCCTTGTGTTCAAAATCTTATATGAAGTATTCGGAGAAGGAACCCGCCTTGCAATGCCGAAGACAATATGCACGCCGGACTCATCGTCATTGAAGCTTGGTTCATGGGCTACTAAGGGAGTCCCGGATTAGGGGGTGTCCGGATAGCCGGACTATGACCATTGGCCAGACTCCTGGACTATGAAGATACAAGATTGAAGACTTCGTCCCATGTCCGGATGGGACTTTCCTTGGCATGGAAGGCAAGCTTGGCGATACGGATATGTAGATCTCCTACCATTGTAACCGACTCTGTGTAACCCTAACCCTCTTTGGTGCCTATATAAACCGGAGGGTTTTAGTCCGTAGGACGAACAACACTCATACCATAGGCTAGCTTCTAGGGTTTAGCCTCTCTGATCTCGTGGTAGATCTACTCTTGTACTACCCATATCATCAATATTAATCAAGCAGGAGTAGGGTTTTACCTCCATCGAGAGGGCCCGAACCTGGGTAAAAACATCGTGTCCCTTGTCTCCTGTTACCATCCACCTAGACGCACAGTTTGGGACCCCCTACCCGAGATCCGCCGGTTTTGACACCGACAGAGTACGTGAAGTGACTAGTTCCAATTATGCCAGGATGAAGAAGCACAGTCTATCTTCTCATCAGAAGGAGCAGTTGAAGGATGGTTACATTACTCCCCACAAGACCAAACTAACTTCAGCTCAGAAGGACTGACAAATCTCCATTTTTTTGCTGTGATGCGCGAGTACAATGTTGTTCTAGGATTCTTTCTGGTGAGTTCCATTTTTCGAAAAGTGTGATCTACATGGACCATGTATGTGCCTGTTGAAACTGTCAATTCATAGTACAGTTTGCTTTATACTAATCACTTTTTTTGTATTTGTGCAAACAGGGGTGCTCAGCTTGATTTCAACGGGAACTGCACAAAATGTTCATGAATACATCGAATCATTCATTTCCACCACAAGAAAGGAGGTACCCATAAGTTCAAGGCGTTGCAACATATAAGGGCGAAATCATACAAGCTACGCGCGAATTTGGTTGATTTTGGTGGAACTGCACAAAAAGAACAGTTGGTTTATTTAGCACGAGTTGCCATGTCAATGTCCGAACTGATGGAAAACCCTGCCCATTCCACAATCGTAGGCATTTGATATTTTGGAATGGGGCAACCTTGTCAAATTTTGCTCATTGATTTTAGCAAGATATGTGTTTGATATTTTCGAATGGGACACCCTTTGCTGTCAGCAGCAGCGATCAATTTTTTCTTTATTCTTTAGTTGTGAAATAAATATTGCCTCTAACATGTGAGTCGCTGAGATGCATAATCATCGATTGTTTTGAATGTTCTCTATGAATTGCCAGGCATGTGTGTTTGATTGCAATGTACAGAAACGCTAAAAAGCTGCTCAAACTCTTTGTACTCCTTCTGTTCCTTTTTACTTCGCACATTGTGAAAGTGCATACTTTTTTGTATAAGATTGGTCAAAGTAGACATACTTTGACTGCAGACAAAACTTGTATGCAGACTAGAAAGGACCGGAGGGAGTACATGTGAAACTGCTGCAAACGTGGTGATCACCCTGGGAATAATGCTAGTACGTATTGTTTTGCATGTTCATCCAATGCCAGTGATACAGGAATTCAAACTAATTGAAATAAATTCATTCATACACGGTCGGATTTCATATAAACATGCCGGATTTCATTACATTTCATACATTCTTCAACTAAAAAGGGGTGTTTGTGGCCGCATGCATCTTCCAGATGCAGAGGCCGGGGGTCACCCTCCTTTCCGGAAAAAAACTAAAAAGGGGTGCGCTGGAGGTATAATTAATTAACCAAAGCTACCCACCTGTGTCTCGCTGAGCCGAACAGAAGCTTCAGTGACTTAACTGCAGGTGCAGGTGCATAACTGACATGTGGTCTGTTGGGCCAACGTGTCATTCAGCCAACTGCACCAGCAGTTAAGTAGAAGCAGCGTTCTTCTCCAGCGCAGCTCTCTGACTCCACGTCGCCACCAAGAAGCTAACCGGCCGTCAATGGTCAACCCGCCTAGCTTGGCTTCAACCGAAGGGTAGCAGCGGTGGCCTTACTTGGACCCGAGCGGCGGCGACCTACCGTGTTCTACTCTTCCTTGTTTTCTGTGTGGCGCGGCCTCGTTGGCAGCGGGGCGGGGCCTCGGCGGAGCTGGCGATGCCTCTGTCTCGTTGCCGGCGGGCGGCGCCTCAGCGGAGCGGTGGAAATCCTCCCCGACGTTGTCGGCACGGTGGGGCCTCGACTGAGCCGGCGATGTCCTCTGCCTCATTGTTGGCGGGGCGGGTGTCGGATTTCGGGTTCCGGCAGACCCTTGAGGTTCGAACACTGGGGTGCGCGCGGAGATTCAACCCTCTACGGGCTCGCTCCTCGCCGAATCGCTAGGACCTAAACTACTAAACAAAACAGCACAAGGGACACAAGATTTATACTGGTTCAGGCCACCATTGTGGTGTAATACCCTACTCCAGTGTGTGGTGTGGTGGATTGCCTCT
Source organism: Triticum timopheevii (assembly GCA_963921465.1). Taxonomy (NCBI): domain Eukaryota; kingdom Viridiplantae; phylum Streptophyta; class Magnoliopsida; order Poales; family Poaceae; genus Triticum; species Triticum timopheevii. The sequence goes on along the minus strand of OY997262.1, from coordinate 243,327,357 downwards.
TGGGCTTGACGATGAACAATACAAAGGGAGAACAGCCTCGCGAGGGTCTGTTCTTGGCTGGCGCGATGAACTGCTAGGGGGAGTTCAGTCGCCTCTCCCTCTCTCTCTGTGTCTTCCTATCCTTGTTCTCTCGATGCCTCTACCTTGCGGGTGGCTAGTCCTATTTATCGGCAAAGGCCCTGGGCCTCTTCCCAAATATTGAGCGGGAAGGGCGCCAACAATTGGCCATTTTGAAGGGGAACAGCGGGTACACTTATCCTGACTAAAGTTGGTCCTCGCCTGTCAAAGGCTCTGGTGGTGAAGCCGGCTTGGGCTCCACAATGACTTCCTTCTGGCCGTTGGGCTGGTCTTGGTCTTGTTGCACCGAAATGGATGCCTTTGCTTGATGCTCTCGCCTGCGCTTGCTCCCCTTGCACCAAAGAGGGAAGGAGGACACTGCGCGGGCTAGCGCCCGACTGGCGCCCTTGGTCGTCATGGCTTGCGTCATGGGCACCTCGCGAGGTACCCCGCCTTGAACTCTCCGCCTCCTCATGAGCCAGCCTGACGAGGCCGTGCCTGAGGGAGCTCCTTGTCGTCCGCCCCGTGAGGCTTGGCCCCTCGCGAGGGTCTTGAGCTTGCGTTGATGAAGATGGGCTGTGCTGTTCCTCCTTTGAGCCATGCCGCAGGCCGCAGGCAGGCAAGTCTGGGGACCCCCGTTCCAAGAACGCCGACAGTAGCCCCTGGGCCCACGGCGCGCCCAAACTTGGCTGAGCAGAGAGGCGAAAGGGCAAGTGCGAAACGTCGCGGGCCCTAACATCCTGCGGCCTCGGGCGCCGCGTGGCGGTTGATTGGACGTGGGTGGCACTGTTCTCCCACGCCTCCTTATTTTGTGCCTTGCTAGGCGGACTCGCTGCCGCACACAGCCGTTCCCCTTTCTGCTGCTTGAGCGCTCCCTGTCCTTTCTTCTCTCGACCTCCAGCTCCCGCATCCAATCCAATCTCGAACCTTCCCCCATCCCCTTCCTGTCGTCATGGCCCCACCGAGGAAGGGAAAAGGGAAGAAGCATGTGCCGCTGCCTCGCTCGTTGTCGACGGCGGCCCCCGGCGTCGATTGGCCGGTCATAATCAACCAAGAAGGCCTGGGCAAGGTCCGCTCGGCCCTGGCCACCATCTTCAATGAGTGCGGGAGGGCAACGGCCTGGCCCGTGTCTCGCTTCTCCGTTGACAGGATTCCCACCGAGGTCCGGTATTTCGCCGACACCCTGTGGGCGGGACTGGTTCCCCCCTTCTCTGATTTCTTCAACGCCGTGCTTTCCCATTATCAGATTCATATGATGCATCTGGGTCCTGAATCCATCACCCTTCTCGCGGTATTTGCCTTCGTTTGCGAGGCAATAACGGGCATCCTTCCTTCGGTTACCTTGCTGCGCCACTTCTTCTCTTTGCGCCTTGTCGACCCCACCCAATGCTTGGGGTGCGTGAGCTTCATTGTTACGCCTGAGATAGCGGCTTCTGGGTTTGACTTCAGTCTTCCTCCGCCCGCGCCTGGGTTTCGCGAGCGGTGGCTGTATGTGGACGTAGGGGTGCCCAGCCCCTGCTGACAGAGCCATCTTCGCCTGCTATCCCCAACTCAGGCTGGGGCCAAGCTACGCTCGCGAGCCCCGGCTCGCCTTCATCTGGCACCGCTTCGAGTTCCTGAGGAAGCTTGGCGTGACAGCGCCCAAGGTGATGAAGGAATTCTTGCTACGCCGCGTCACCCCTCTCCAGTGCCACTCTCATCGAATGTGGGCCTACAGCGGTCGTAGGGACCGTATGTGGCTCCAGGAAGGGGACCTGACACCTGAAGCTCTGAGGAAGGTGCTCTTGGTCTTGACTGGGGATCCTTCCCCCGGCGACATTCGTCAAGGGGGCCCTGTTGTACCTCTGTTCGAACAGAGGCGACTTTGTGAGCCAGATGCCCATCTTCGACGAATGGGGGCCGCGCCCCGCTGGCCTCCAGGGGCCTCACGAGAACCCAGTGGTGGTGGTTGCCCTCGCAGCCGCCCGGGGCGACTCTTCTTCAAGTGGTGGTGCAGGGAGGCATGAGCCTCCGGAGGCCGAGGGTGCCCTTGTCGAGGCGACAGCACTGGGCGGCGCTCATGAGGGAGCGGCTCCCGAGGCCCGTGCTGTCGCAGTTAAAGGTGGCGAGAGGCCGCTCACAGTGCCCGAGGCTGAGGCTCCCGAGGCCCCAGCCGCTCTTCTTGGTGAGGCGACCAGCGGCGCGCATCAGGCGGACGCCCCTGACGCGAGTCGCCTCGATGCTCCCTCCTTGTCGCAAGTTGACCCCTGCGCTCAACTCTTGGGTCGCTTCCGCGTGGACTTTGAGGCCCTACGGAAGAGGAGGGAGGCCCTGGGCGACGACTAGCCTTGTTGCCTGCTGAAGCGTAGGAAGTACTACGCCATCGACGAGTAAGCCTTCTCCCTTTCCTGCTCCTGACTCCTTCGTTGCTTGTTCTGATCCTTGCCCTATAGGGCCCTTCTTTCCGAGCTCACATTGGTGGATGAGGAGCCATCCCCTTCGCCTCCACCTCTTCCGTCGTCCTCGATCATCCCGAGCAGCCGGGCCCTCGTGGTGAGGCTGGTTGGTGAGACGAGTCATCCCGAAACGCAACTTGGCCCGGCGCTCCCCGCGGTCTTCCTTCGCGGGCCTTCCCGTGGCATAGCCAGCCTGCCGTGGGCTTCTCATCTGGCCGTGGACCGCGATTGGCTGGGGTACTCCCGGCGCTCTTTACTTGGAGATGGACTGGCTTTAGGTCGGGCCTTCGGCAGGGCGCGCCTGGTCATCTCGAGGGCGCCAGCCCCTAGCCCCCTGCCCGAGAGGGGAGTGCTGATCCGCGCCCCATGGCGCTCGCTTGGGGCGGATGATGGTGTGGAGGACGTACTTGAGCGCGCCCGGGAGCGTCGCACTCTTCGCCAAGGGTTCCTCCAGAGGGCGGCTGACGCGGTGAGCCTGCTTGGTGAGGAACTTGCTGATGAGGACGCGCGCCTTGAGGCTGAGGGCCTTCGTCTAGTTGCGGAGAGGTGCGAGCTGGAGGCGGCTGCCGCCCTTGCGCACCGTCGGCGCGATCTTGATGATGAGGAGGCCAAGGCTTCGCTGGCGGCCTCTCGGGAGGCCCGTTCCCAGGCCGTCGAAGAAGCCCGGGAAGCTAACCGGCGGCGAGAGGCCACGGAGGGGCGGGCACAGGAACTCTTGGCCCGGTGCCGCTCACTGGAAGAGCAGGTGGAGCTGCGCGAGGCGGCCCTCGCGTCGATGAAGGTGGCCTCCAGCGACCCAGCGGAGCTCTAGAAGCGCGAGGAGGCGTTGATAATGGAAGCCGCCGAACGCGCGCGCGAGCACGAGCGCCTGGAGACGAGGGAGCGCTGGGTGACACGGGCGGAGGACGACGTCGCTGCGCGGGAAGCCCGTGTCTCGGAGGAGGTCGGGCGTCGGGTGGCGACGGCGCGCCTCAACCTCGAGCGCGAGTTCAAGGAGAGGCTAGAGTTGGTCCGGACCGAGGCCGAGGGTAGGACCAACGCCCTCAGGGCCAAACTAGAGGAAGCAACGTGGCAGGCCGATGCCTTGCGGGTCGCACTTGAGGCAGCGCAGGGGGAGTCAGCTACTTCCCATGCCGAGGTGCTTCTTCTTCGCCAACAGGTGGTTGAGGCTGAGGCTGTCGCTCGCCAAAACGCGGACGAGATGCGTCAACGGTGCCTCTTGGAGCATGAGCACGCCCCCATGCTCTCCACGCTTCGAGAGAGGGCCAACACAGCCTTGGGTAACATCTGCGAGGCGGCCATCGGCGAGCCGCATGCTATTAACTATGCTGGCAACCTTCAGTTCTTCATCGACATCGTGACGCAGCTGGAGGCACGGTCGGTTCGTGCCAACGGGTTGGTGGAGGAGAGGAGCCGAGCCCTGCTCGGGCGCGCCTTTTCCCGCGTCTTCAGCCATCTCCGGAATATGGATCCTCACTTCGACTTCGACGCTGCCATCGCCCCAGTCCCCCAGGCTGTCCGAGACGACCTGGCGTACTGGGTGGAGGACAACGTGGACGCCCTTGTCAGGGCCTTCACTTCAGATAACGACGGCGTGATTGTGGCCGCCGACGAGGGCGGTGTGGTGAACGGCCCTGACGCCGCTGGCGGCAACGCGGAGGGCGATGGCGAGGCCAGCGAGGCCAGCGACGCCAGCGACAGCTCGGGCGGCGCTCCTGAGGATGCATTGGGGGATTTATCTGACTGATAGCATGTCGTTCCTATTTCTTTATCCTACACGAATAGAACTCGGGCTTTTGTTCTAATGGTTGTGAGAGCATTTTGGGAGGGGGTGCCCCTCATGTAAAGCCAATGTTTAAGCGCACTAGTCAATGCTACGTTGCTCATAGGCCCGTGCCAAGTGGTTGGCTAGGTGACGAGCTGGCTGGTTAGTTTACCTTCGTCCTGCGTGGGTCCTGAGATAATTTGTGGGACGTTGTGGTGCCTCGAACGCCTCCTGATTGAATCCGTAGGATCTGCAGTGAAAAAAACCTCCCGAGGGGGTATGACGGCGGCAGTCTGGGCTGCACGCGAGCTAGGCCAGACCCGGCTCGCGAGGGGCTCGCGAGGGGAGGCAGCTGAGGCGAGGTCGTAACCGAAATGCGAGAGATTGCTCGAACGAGACTAAGCACTCCATCCCCAACACACGCAAATTTCAAATTCGAGTTCGACTTAAATCCAGCAGGGGAAAGCAGCAACCAAGGGAAAAGCAATGAAAGCAAACAAAAGGCCGCGTCCGGCACCTAGTCTAGTCTTGGACGTCTTCTCACCAGCGCGGAGCTAAGTGCTGCCACTAGGCGTGGGAGGGAGCCCCAGGGCCTGAGGCTGGCACCCCTGAGACTCCGGGGCGTGTACAGCCCCACTCATTATTACGTGAGAGTGTCACGGGGCGGCGAGCTTCACAGGCACTGGGCCTTCTTCACAGGTACCGGCCTTGCTTCATATCGCCAGACGAGGGCCCCGCCTTGCGCCACACTCTAGTGCCATCAACGACGACCGGAAACCAGGACGCCGCCGATGGGGTAGAGCGGTCGCCAGCGGTTCCCCTGACGACCACGGGTCCTCCGCCAGGGGCAGGCCCTGAGGCACCTCCCCAGCGGAGGGCCTACCTCCTGGGAACGCCTTGCTCCGAACGCCGCGGTGGTGATGTCAGATCTCGGCCCCTCTCCTGCAGCCCCCGACGCCCTCCTCCTGAGGGGTAAGAGACTGCCGGAGCGGGGCAGCTGCTCGCTGTGGCGACCTGCACCTCCTGCGACCCTTGATTAGTGTATGCCTGCTCCTGAGGGATTAGTGGTACCCGATAATCGTTGCTCCCAGCGTGGCCGGCGGGGCCGTCCCGGGGTTCCTGGAAGAGCTCAGCTTCTGGCGCCTCGTCCCCCCAGCTTGGGTTGGGGAGCGAGCCTTGTTCGCCCTCGCGCGGGTGCCCTTGATCCATCATGTGGGGCACATACTCTTCTGTGGCCGTCACCCCGAAGGCTGCGCCGTAGGGCTCCGCGTGCCATGTAGCTCTGCTTGACGTGCGGGCCTGGTGAAGGTAGCGCAGCGGCCCATGGGGGTCGTGGGTCGCGATGAGTCCTTCTTCACTGACGGGGAGCGGAGTCGGTGCTGCCGCCAGCCCTGTGCTGACGGCTTCGCTGGTGTTGGAGTAGCTTTGGAGCCTGCGGTTGCACGCGGGGCCCCCGCGCGGGCTGCCCTGGGCCTGAGGCGGGAGCGGGGTGTAGAAGGGGTGAGCCCCCGAGGCGGCGAAGCCCAGGAGCTCCGCCACCCGCTCTAGCAGCATGTCACGGCCGCCTTCCATCAGTCTGCACTGCAGCAGCTCTCGGGCCACCGTGAGCGCGGCCCTTGAGTTCGCCTGCTCCCGGCGGGTGTACGGCGTCGTTGCCGCGGCGTGGTTGGAGGCCCTCGCTGACGACCGCGTCTGCTGCGGTGTTAGAGCCGTCGAGGTCTGTCCGCGTCACCCACGGCCCGCAGCGCCCTGTGGACCGCGAGCTGCCTGGGGCATGGGGTCGCCCGGGGCGAGCGGCTCTGCGCGGGCGGGCCAAGCCGCCCAAGGATCTGGGTTGCCCGCCTGGTCGCCGGACATGGTGATGACGATGCGACGGGGTGCGAGGCGGCAGAAGGCAGATCCTGGCACACCCCTACCTGGCGCACCAAATGTCGGATTTCGGGTTCCGGCAGACCCTTGAGGTTCGAACACTGGGGTGCGCACGGAGATTCAACCCTCTACCGGCTCGCTCCTCGCCGAATCGCTAGGACCTAAACTACTAAACAGAACAGCACAAGGGACACAAGATTTATACTGGTTCAGGCCACCATTATGGTGTAATACCCTACTCCAGTGTGTGGTGTGGTGGATTGCCTCTTGGGCTTGATGATGAACAATACAAAGGGAGAACAGCCTCGCGAGGGTCTGTTCTTGGCTGGCGCGATGAACTGCTAGGAGGAGTTCAGTTGCCTCTCCCTCTCTCTCTGTGTGTCTTCCTATCCTTGTTCTCTCGATGCCTCTACCTTGCGGGTGGCTAGTCCTATTTATAGGCAAAGGTTCTGGGCCTCTTCCCAAATATTGAGCGGGAAGGGCGCCAACAATTGGCCATTTTGAAGGGGAACAGCGGGTACACTTATCCTGACTAAAGTTGGTCCTTGCCTGTCAAAGGCTCTGGTGGTGACACCGGCTTGGGCTCCACAATGACTTCCTTCTGGCTGTTGGGCTGGTCTTGGTCTTGTTGCACCGAAATGGACGCCTTTGCTTGATGCTCTCGCCTGCGCTTGCTCCCCTTACACCAAAGAGGAAAGGAGGACACTGCGCGGGCTGGCGCCCGACTGGCGCCCTTGGTCGTCATGGCTTGCGTCATGGGCACCTCGCGAGGTACCCCACCTTGAACTCTCCGCCTCCTCATGAGCCAGCCTGACGAGGCCGTGCCTGAGGGAGCTCCTTGTCGTCCGCCCCGCGAGGCTTGGCCCCTCCCGAGGGTCTTGAGCTTGCGTTGATGAAGATGGGCTGTGCTGGGCCTCCTTTGAGCCACGCCGCAGGCCGCAGGCAGGCAAGTCTGGGGACCCCGTGGTGTCCTCTGCCTCGTTGTTGGCGCCGTGGGGCCTCGGCTGAGCTGGCGGTGTCCTCTGCCTCGTTATTGGCGACGCGGGGCGTCGGCGGAGCAGGGCGTCATCGACGCCAGTGGAGCGAGGACTCGTCGGAGCCGGCATTGTCCTCTACTTTGTCCTCGGTCTCGCCAAACAGCGTCTCACCCGCTTCATCGCCCTCTTTGCTAGCCTCTTTGCAGACGGCCGAAGCTTCCGCCACCCGCATGCGGTACCGCCAGCGCTCGAGGCGCCCCTTGCGGGCGGAGCGGTATGAGTCGAGCAGCGCCTCCTGCTCCGCCCGCTCCGCGGTGATCTGCTCCTCCGCCTGCAGGTGCTCCTGGAGGAGATGGTGGTTGTAGGCGGCGTCGGCCTGCGCCTCCCGGAACTGCTCCTCACGCATCTGCCTCACCCTGTCCATATATTGGGCACGGTCCTCGCCGATGGTCATGGTGCAATGCACCGGCGAGGATGGCGCGGAGGAGGGGTTGGCGCCGGATCGTCGACTACCATGTTCTCCATTGGGACGTCATTGTCCTCCGGCTGCCTGCCGGCCAGCCGGTCGGCAGCAATGGTTGCTATCTCCTTGTGGTTCATCGTCCGCCCATCCCAAAGAGCGCAGAGCGCGAGGAAGCCATGGTGGGCAGTAGTGGTGTGGACAGGAGAAAGGCAACGGATGCGGATGACTGCGGCTATGGCCGGCGCAGCAGTTTATATAGCAATGGTGGGAGGGCGGAGGGACGGACATGTGACCCCGGAGTAGCCGCCTCGGCAACTGCATATCATTAATGTGTGCGGCATATGGACGGACGGACGGCACTTGTGTTGTTTGAAGGCGGAGCGATCGCTTGCACCGGGAAGTGGGGCGGCCGGCGCTGACTGTTTCAGGCGGAAAGCGCGCGCGGGCGAGGAGATCACTTTACTTGGATAGGATGACAATGGGGACCCACCAGGTCCATAGCCTCACGTACGCAGGTGCCTCCTTATTTTATATATATATATATATATATATATATATATATATATATATATATATATATATATATATATATATATATATAACTATAATTTATTTTGCTTCCTCCTGGTTTCCTGACATCATGGTCCCACACCATTGTCTACCTATGTACTCCCTCCTTTCCGGTTTATCGGGCTTATCTCAAAATTTTAGTTTTTCCATTTTATAAGGCTCAATTTGGTTGTTTTCCATCACATGTTCAGATTCCAAGGTGCACTAAATCATTGCATGCAAGTATTAAGAGAAAATTGACCAATGCATGTACTTTATGCATGCATGCATTGCAATTAATGCATTGATAAACATAATTTTTTGAGGATAACAAGAGCATTAATTAGGTGCTTTTGCAAAACTAGAAAAAGTATTCCACCACTCGCCATCTACCTTGATTGGTGAGATTTTTGAATTGAGCATTATAAACCGGAAAGGAGGGAGTAGTCAATAAACGAGAGAATTGCACAAGAAGCGGCCGACAGCTCGGACCAAGCAGCTCAAGTAGTATTTGTGTTTTTGAGGTGTGAGCACTGCAGAGTTTTTCGATGTTTACCCTAGATATTAATTTTTCTCCTCTGAACAACAACGAAAACATCACTGCAGGTATTAACTGGGCGGGCTGTGGCCCGTCTAGCCCAGGCCAGATATCCAGCCCAGATATTAATTTTTTTTCAAGCTGAAAATGGCTAGCCCAGCTATACTTTTTTTTACGAATACCCAGGCAAGGTCAAGTTGTTATTCTCCGTCCCGCTGGGCTGCAAATCTTTCCTAGGAGGGATGCATTAGGCTTAACAAGAAAATGGGCTTTAAGAAATAATAAATGGAATGTAATTATAAAAATTGGGTAGTAACTATAAAAAAGGGAAAAGTCTAACATAAATCTTGGATTTGTACTCATAGTCTGAATCAAACCCTGAATTCAAAATCCTTGGAACTGACACCCTGTATTCTTAAATCCCGGTCTATCCCTGTTAATTTCTGGTAAGTGCTCGTTTGGCACATTGGAAAATGAACAATCCCAACCACCACTCTCGCTGACTACATGGGCCCGCATGTCATATTCATCTTCTACATCCAATCCCCCTCCTCTCAGATCCATCTCCGCCGCCACATCCTTCCCTCGCCTCGAAGCCACACCCATCCCATCAAGGTCCCGGGAGAGGCCTGTCATCGCCACTATGGTCACCGGAAAAGAGGACCAGAGGCGGTCGCCGGTGGGAACGAACGTCGTGACACATGACCCTCAAAATCCTCCACCATACGAGGGGTCACGAGCAGGGATGATGCCACATTGGATCCGCCTTGCTGCCAGCCCATCGGCTTGTCACCCTCAATGTCGGCTTCCCGCCCTCGCTGCGGTTGATGGGGTGCCGGGAGCAGCACAACCTGACGTGCGTGACGCGGCCGCGCGCTCCACCTACTTCCCAGTCCTCCCATGTGTGGCTGATGCGCTCGTGCAATTCGTAGTACCTTGCCGCCACAGAGTCGCCCTGTGCTCATGCTACCCCCAAGCTCCACTCTACACACAGATTGCTCCTGTATGGCCGAGGTGATGGAGCCATGGCGCCCACCACGCGGAGTACATGCCTATACTGTACGGATGTCCAAGATCCATCCATGTTGGGCTACTTCCGATTTTTAATTCCCCTGTCTCTTCTTTATTCTATAATCTGCATTAGCATATTGTGATGATGGTTTGGACAGAAAAAGATAAGAGGGGAAAAGGAGAGACAGAGTGTGTGGGGAAGAAGATGGATATGATATGTAGGCCAATGTAGTCACTGAGAGAAACTTGTGATCCTGGCCAGGATTGTTCTTTTCCTGGTTCGATGAACAAGTGTTTAGCAGAAATCAACCGGGATAGACTGGGATTAGATAATACAGGGTGACAATTTTAGGGATTTTGAGTTTGGGGTTTGATTCGGACTTGAACTGCGAATTCAGGGTTGATTTCAGACTTTTGGAAAATATGATTTTTGGAATATTGAAAATTTTAATTTCATTAATTGTTGCGAGCGGAATGTTTCGTTGGATTTTTACGCAATATAAATTTATATTGAAATTGTATTTAATCTGACTAAAATTTCGGGATAAAAATATTCGGATCCCATCAAAATGTGGGAAATTTTGTTGAATTATGTTATGGACGGTTGGTTGAAATGGGCTATACTTTTAACAAACTGTAAATGGGCTGTAGTAAATTCCATTAGAATTCAAAAATGGGCTACACATTCTTACAAATCTCAAATGGGCTATAAGTTCTCTGCCACACACTTCTGGCCTTACTAAGTTGACGCGTCCCCTAAAAAAACAGAGTTGGCGGGTATGCAAGGCTTTGTCAACTTATAGTCAACACACGCTTCTAGCAGCAGTGGCCGTTGGATGTCCATCCAACGGATGTCGTGCTTCTTCTTCAATCTCGGATATTCTAGCTTCACCCGCCCAAAAAATGATTCATCCCCCTAACATCTGGGGCGCACCGTTTCGGAAGCTGACCTGTGGGCCTACTAAGTTGACATACCAAGGGCTTTGTCAACTTAGTCAATATAAATGATTCTAGCTGCAGTGACCATACGATGTCCATCCAATGGCCGTCGTGCTTCTTCAACCTCTGGTCTTCTTGCTCCAGCCGCCCAAAGCAGGGTCGGTCGTGTCGCCTGCTCCTGCCTCCCGTGGCCGGCTGTGCTGCCGCGGAGGCCTCACCGCCCCCTACTACTCCCACCGCTGGCCAGGCCATCCCTCCACCCACCCACTGACCCACACCCCCTGTTATTCTGCGGCGACGGCAGCGCAGCCGAACCAGTGAACCCTTGTACTCCTCTCCGCGTGTGCATCCACTGCCGCGTCTTCCCCGGCTCCGCGTCGTCCCGTTCCTAGGCCTCGCCGTCGTCCACCGCCGTGGTGCTCTCGGCGCGGTGTGGTCAACGTGGTCAAGGAACGACTTCCATCGGACGTGGGTTGTACGTTGAGAGGCTGACAGTTGGGTCCACGGCAGCCGCAAGGAAGTGCCTCCTTATTACGCGCAAAATAATTATTCCTCCACCTAATAGCAGGGACCCACTGGACGGGCCACCGTATTTTGCAAAAAAATGATTTGCCCCCTGGCTGCTGGGACCCACAAGCTACATCTTCGCACGCAAGGAAGTGCGTCCGAAAAACCGATTCGCCCCCCTGACTGTTGGGACCCACCAGCTACATCTTCGCACGCAAGGAAGTGCGTCCGAAAAAACGATTCGCCCCCCGACTGCTGGGACCCACCAGCTACACCTTCGCATGCAAGGAAGTGCGTCCAGGCAAAAAAACGATTCACCCCCTGACTGTTGGGACCCAGCAGCTACACCTTTGCACGCAAGGAAGTGCGTCCGGGCAAAAGAAAATGATTCGCCCCCCTGACTGCTGGGACCCAGCAGCTACACCTTCGCACGCAAGGAAGTGCGTCCGGGCAAAAAAAACGATTTGCCCCCCTGACTACTGGGACCCACCAGCTACATCTTTGCAGGCAAGGAAGTGCCTGACAGTCGGGACCCACCTGGTCGAAGCGTACGTAGCGTTGTCATCCTGGTCGCGAATGTGTACGTACATATTGGTCGATGTAGAGGCACACATGTGTCGTAGTAGAGGCGCGCACGTGTCGTAGTAGAGGCGCGCACGTAGCATGTACACGTACGTATAGCGGCCAGGGTGCAAGAAAGAAAATACGGTCACGTATGTGTACATACGGGCGGGGTCTCGAACACCTAGTCGCGCATACCGCAAAATGGAGGAAACGGACCTCCTACGGTCGAAACGGGGGTCCTGTTGATCAGGAGGGGTGTGGCGTACCGCAAAACGGACGAAACGAACCTCCTACGGTCGAAACGGGGGTCCTGTTGATCAGGAGGCGTGTGGCGTACCGCAAAACGGACAAAACGGACCTCCTACGGTCGAAACGGGGGTCCTGTTGATCGGGAGGGGTGTGGCGTACCGCAAAACAGACGAAACGGACCTCCTACGGTCGAAACGGGGGTCCTTTTGATCGGGAGGGGTGTGGCGTACCGCAAAACGGACGAAACAGACCTCCTACGGTCGAAACGGGGGTCCTGTTGATCGGGAGGGGTGTGGCGTACCGCAAAACAGACGAAACGGACTTGTGTTGGAGCGCTACGGTCGAAACGGGGGGGGGAGGGGTGTGGCGTACCGCAAAATGGGACTCCACGGGATACTGTTCATCTCCACCGTCGACCTCCTCCAGCCTCCACGGGCTACCGTCGACCTCCTCCAGTCTCCACAGGCTCCTGTTCATCCAGCCTCCACCACGCGCTACTCCACCAGATACTATTCAACCACCCCTCCACGGGCACCCCTCCACCGTCTACTGTTCATCCAGCCCTCCACACCACGGGGTCCTGTTCAACCACCCTTCCACAGCCACCCCTCCACCGTCTATTGTTCATCCAGCCCTCCAAACCACGGGTTCCTGTTCATCCAGAGGCAATGCCACCGCTCACTGTTCATCCAACCCCCCCCCCCCCCCCCCCGCAACGCTCACTGTTCATCCCAGAGGCAGCATTGATCGGCTTCAGTTAGCAGCAGTAGCGTAGGAATCGCTCCATCGGGTTTAGTTAACAGCCATCAATCGATCGCTCGAGTTCAGTAACGCGTAGCCTGCAGTGCAATCGCTCGGATTTAGTGCCTCGCTCGGCTTCAGTTAGAGCCAACACCTCGCACACATGCGCGTACCTGTACGAGAGAAACATGCATCGCTCTCCCACCGTAACCGGCAACTCCCCGAAATTCCCCCCCCCCCTCGCTTCTACCACGGTTTTTTCCGTCATGGACGGCCCAAAGAATGTCATGCAGCTGCGTCTCCGGCCCGCCCAGGACGAAAAGCCCATTTTTTGTCATAATTTTTTGTCATAGAAGTAGGAGCCCACCACATCTATGATGATACTGGGTTTTGTCAAAATTATTGTCATAGAAGTGTCATATGTATGACAGAAAATTTTTTCGTTTGGCCCAAAATGTCACGGATGTGTCTTTTTTTTGTAGTGCAATGATTGGGTCGAGGACCAGTGCGGCTGAACCACCATTACATATACTGGTCGGATGGTCCTTGCGATCGAAGGTGATCGGGCAGGACGACCATGGGTTGAACTTTGGGGCGACTGGATCCATCACGTGGACGTCCCTGAGCGCGCGCTTGCGCTCTCTCTTGGGGATATGGGTAGCATATATCATGTTCATCGTTTTAACTTGGGGGGGGGGGACTTCTTCTGTCCCCCTGTGTTAGGTGGCCGGGGCTCCTCGTCATCATCCTTGCTTTGCGACCCCTTCTTCTTGTTCTCGGCATTTAACTTGCCGGCTTGTTTAAAAACCCAATAGTCTCTGGTATGATTGGCTGGTTTATCAGGAGTGTCATGGATTTGACATGGACGATCGAGTATGCGGTCCAAGCTAGACGAGCCCGGATTGTTTCTTTTATATGGCTTCTTCCACTGACCAGACTTAGAGCCACTGAATCCGGCATTGACAGTCGTGTCCTCGGTGTTGTCACCGTTATTTCGACACTTGTGTTTGTTGTGTCGGGGCTTGCCGTTGCTATTTCTGGCTTCAGAAGTGCCAGGTAAGCTTGTATGGTTATTGCTACGGGCTAGCCTGCTATCCTCGCCCGCGCAGAAGCGGGTCATAAGCATCAGGGGCTGCCATAGACTTTGGCTTTTCTTGGCACAGGTGTCGGGCGAGCCATTCGTCACAGATGCTATGTTTGAAGGCTGCTAGGGCTTAGGCATCCAGACAGTCGATGATCTGGTTCTTTTTAGTTAACAACCTAGTCCAGAATTTCCTGGCTGACTCTCCGGGCTGTTGAACTATGTGACTTAAGTCGTCGGCATCCGGAGGTCGGACATATGTACCCTGGAAGTTGTCGAGGAAGGCGTCTTCCAAGTCTTCCCGGCTGCCAATTGAGTTTTTGGGCAAACTGTTCAACCAGTGTCGAGCAGGTCCCTTGAGTTTTAGCGGGAGGTATTTGATGGCGTGAAGATCATCACCACGGGCCATATGAATATGGAGCTGGATATCCTCAATCCGTATCGCGGGGTCTGTTATCCCATCATATGATTCGATGTTCACGGGTTTAAACCCTTCCAGGAATTCATGTTCCATTACTTCATCAGTGAAGCACAGGGGGTGTGCGGCGCCTCTATATCGGGCCAAGTCGCGACGTAGCTCGGATGGAGTTCGTCTGCGGTTTTCGGTCCGGGCGTGGTTATGTTTGTCGCGTCCGGCCGGATGTCCATCGTCGCGCATCGGGGCACACCCCCGCGATCCATAGATCGATCTGGTTTGACCTGCTCTGTTTTCCAGGTCATGCCGCAGGTCATATTTGTATCCCCGAGCTATTGTGTCTCTGTTTTTATGGAGAGGTAGTGCGGGCTGTTGTTCGGCCTTAGTTGCCGCTTTGTCTCGGCCACGTGGTGGTTGGTCGGCCGCATTATGTGCTGGTAGGACGGGCTCTAGCACCTCATCATTCAATTGGGGTAACAAGTTGCGTTTCGGGTAACTTTTGGTTGGGTGCTCGAGGCTGTATTCCTCGGTTGCCAGGACATTAGTCCATCTGTCATTGAGTAGATCTTGATCAGCTTGAAGCTTTTGCTGGTTCTTTTTCAGGCTCCTTGTAGTGGCTATTAGCCAGCGCTTAAAGCGCTCCTGATCGACGGGCTCCTCAGGCACGATGAAGTCTTCTTCACCAAGGCTTGCCTCGTCCTTGGAGAGTGGAAGATAATTACTATCCTCTGAGTCTTTGTTAACGGCCTGTTCATTGGGGCTGACTCGCCCATCCTCCCGTTCATCCTGTTCGGAAGTTGGTTCAATGGGGTCTTCGTTATCTTTGGCATCGTCCGAAGTATTATTTTCTCCTGTGTCGGTATTGCTGTTTTTTCCACGGCGTGGTTTAGAGCGGCGCCACTGACGTCGGTGCTTTGGCTGTATCTCAGGAGGATTATCCTTGACTGGATCCTTTTCATTGTCGCCGTTGTTCTCTTTGGGTGTATCCACCATGTATACGTCATACGAGGAGGTGGCTGTCCACCGCCCTGTAAGCAGTGGTTTCTGTGCCTGCTCTTCTCCAGCATCGTCATCCATAGCGTCAATGTCTTCAGAGCCGTAATCAAGCATGTCAGTTAAGTCTTCGACAGTGGCTATGAAGTGGGTGGTGGGTGGGAAGCGGAATTCTCCATCATCAACTTCCAATTCAAGCCGGATATAGTTCGGCTGAGAGTCCCCCGACAAGGAGAGGGCTTTTAATGAGTTTAGCACATCGCCTAAAGGTGAGTGCCAGAAGATGTCCGCGGAACTGAATTCAATGATTGGCGCCTGATCAAATTCAATGGGCGCGGATGCACGCGGTTCGGAACCTATGGCCGGAAACGAATCTGAGGTTCCGGTAACACAGGCCCCGCTCGAGGTTGGTTCTGTGTGCGGCTCTAACGCCGCTGAGTCTACGGCTTCGGCAGGGTTGAGCTTCCCATCCTCGGACGGCACAGTCTGCTTCGGATCTAGGGCTAGAGTAGTTACAGGCGCTATCTCTTGGGCACGGTCCGATGATAGATTTAGGTCATGTTCATCATGGTGGCAGGGAGCGGCTGTCATGGGCTCGAATCCGACGAAGATCAAGTCTCCGCGGATATCGGCAACGTAATTCAAGCTTCCAAACCTGACCTGATGGCCAGGGGCGTAGCTCTCGATCTACTCTATATGGCCAAGCGAGTTGGCCCGCGGTGCAAAGCCGACGAATACGAAGATCTGTCCAGGGAGGAAGACGTCCCCCTGTACTGTGTTGTTGTAGATGATTGACGGAGCCATCAAACCTTTTGGTGACGACGCAGCAAAACTCTTAATGAAAGCACCAATGTTGGTGTCAAAACCGGTGGATCTCGGGTAGGGGGTCCCGAACTATGCGTCTAAGGTTGATGGTAACAGGAGGCGGGGGACACGATGTTTACCCAGGTTCGGGCCCTCTCGATGGAGGTAATACCCTACTTCCTGCTTGATTGATCTTGATGAATATGAGTATTACAAGAGTTAATCTACCACGAGATCGTAATGGCTAAAACCCTAGAAGTCTAGCCTATATGATTATGATTGCCTCTACGGACTAAGCCCTCCGGTTTATATAGACACCGGAGGGGACTAGGGTTGTACAAAGTCGGTTACAGAGAAAGGAATCTTCATATTCGGGCGCCAAGCTTGCCTTCCATGCCAAGGAAAGTCCCATCCGGACACAGGTGAGAGTCTTTGGTCTTGTATATTCACAGCCCATCAGTCCGTCCCATGTCACATAGACCGGACGACCGAGGACCCCTTAATCTAGGACTCCCTCAGGGGGTATCTAGACTTGCCTGCCTGCAGCCCACCACGTGGCTCCATCAACGGCCTGGTACGGCCATGCTTCAGCGTCAAAAACTCAAGACCCTCGTGAGGGGCCAAGCCTCGCGAGGAGAACGACGCCAAGACCCCTGAGGGGATCAGCCTCCTCAGGCTGGCTCCCGAGGGGCGGAGAGTTCTATGCAAGGTGCACCTCACGAGGCTCAGCTGACGTGAGCCATGACGACCAAGGCCAGGCGGGCGCCAGCGGGTGTAGAGCGTCATTTTCCTCTTCGTGCAAGGGAGGCAAGCCGCAGGCACGGAGTCCCGAGGAATCAGCCAAAGGTTTCCATTCTGGTACAACAAGACCAAGACCGCCAGGACGGAGATCATCACCGAGCCCACCGCAGTGTCACGACCAGGGGCTTTTCGCAGGCAAAGACCACTTTAGTCAGGATAAGCTGTACTACTTATCCCCTTTCAAATCCGTCCGTTGTGGGATCCCTTCCCGCCAACATTTGGGAAGAGGACCAAGGCCACTATAAATAGGACTTAGCCACCACCATAGAGGGGCATTTGATTCCGATCGGATTCACCCTCACCCAACCACCTCAGCAGCTCTCTTGAGCTCAAGAACACCTCACCTCCTGCGGCCAGTTCATCCACTGTACTAGTTCATCCTCAGCCCCTCGAGGCAATCCACCAAAATGTTGGAGTAGGGTATTACACCGCAAGGTGGCCCAAACCAGGATAAACTGATGTGCCTCTTTGTCTCTTTGAGCTCGACGCGCTAGGCTTAGGAGGATCGCGAGTAGGCAGGCTAGGTAGGTTGAGATCTCCGCACACACCCAGAGTTTGAACCTTTCAAGGGTTTGCGGAACCCATAATCCGACAAACTGTGTGCCCTGATGAACACACAATTCACAAAAAAAAGACCGCATGGGCTGTCTATAATGATCGCACACAATTTTGATTACCGACCTGTTTGCCGGGTATCACACACATCTTGTTACGCTAAATCGTTTGTATTCACCTCAATCATCGCAAACGGTTCATCGGAGCGAACTGTATGCCGTATATCACACACACATTGATATGGCTGCCCTTTTCTGTTGTTCTTCCTCATCACAAACAGTTCGGCTGAATCAACCATATGCCCTGCATCGCACACGCAACTAAAATCTAAACCGTGTTTGATGCATCGGTCATCGCAAACGTTTTGGACATTTTTGATGGTTCTCTGACACCACCATTTGCGATTATTGCATCACACACAGTTTCTTGAAGGGTCTCTGATCGTAGTGTCGTGTTAGCAGCATCCTGCATTAGTGCTAGGACATTCTTGAGGGCAAATTCATCGAATCCAGGTTTTACTTCAGTCACATAGCACTTCACATGCCCGGCTTCAATGGCACATTGTCCAACAAGAGGCCCTCTTCCAAGAAGGGTGGGCAAACCCAGGCTGTTGCACATTTTAAAGTACCTTCATAATGTGTAAGCACGCCCTTCGGTCTGTCTTTCATTCCAGATAGATCAGATATAGCATCATCACAAGCAGCTGCAGTCTCAGTGTCGCTGGGGTCAGCTGATGCACAACTAGTCTTGTGCAGTGTTGTCGCGCAATAAGCAGCATCGTCCATGCCCGCCTCCCCTCCCATCTATTGGCTATCTGTCAGTGTTAGACTCTTCCCAATCATCATTGACTGCTCAATATCCTTTCGAAAAGTCAGATACATGTCCTTCCTCAACCTTTCATACAATTCATTCTTCTTCATTTCACTCCTTGCTTTTTCATGTCGAGCCTCTCTTCTTTGCTGAGTGTGAAAGCCCTCTTGTGTGGGACATTAACACCTATACCCCTTGCATGGCCAGGGGGCTCTATTGTTTCCAAAGCAACGGACAGTATGTCACATGGCCCTGAGTTCCTGTAGAACCTTCCAGGGATCTTGGAAGCCTCTACCATCACTTGATACAGTTCTTTGTCATGTGAGTTTTTAAAGTAATAAGTTCATCACGCCTCCTTGCACATGCCTGCAAGTACTCTCTAGCGCATTCGCCCCTGATTTCACTAAAGGCCGATTTCCCACCCGCCTCTACTTATCGGTTTCATGCCATAGTATCCTGCCACACCCATATGGTTGGGGGGTGTTCTTCTTCTAAAGTTCTAATTGCTTGAAACACTTCTCAGCAAACTCTTTAGTTGCCTTGACCCTTTTGAATTCTGCCCAGTCTGTATTTGTATTTTGGGGGTATGCGGGGATTGGGTCCTTGCCTTCACTCAAGTACTTCTTATACAACACGTGCTTCCAGTTTCTCCAAGCATCCCTAGCCTTATTCAATGCAGCGTGTTCCACCTGCATTATCCACTACTCTGGAATGTTGAAGTGATCCATGATCTCCCGGACTATCCGTCGCCGTGTCTCTGTGTCAGCCTTCCGAAACCCCGGCAGATTTATGTTGAGCCTTGCCCTGCCAACAAATCCGCACACACTACTGAACCTCGTGCATGCTTTATCTGGTTTAGTTGGATCCCAAGACTTTAAATTGATCTCAGTTACTTCATATACACCTTTAGGCTGGTGTGTGGGCTTTCTTGGAGTGTTCCTCCGTGTCCTGACAGGAAAGGTAATTGCTGCAGCTCTATCTCATTCAAGATTACTTGATCCCTCACCATCTTCTGAAGACCTAGGGTTGTCAGAATCAGATGAAGATACATCGCCTGAAGCATGAGTGATGTCGCTGCAATTCGGCATCTAGAGAACACATGCGAAACTCAGGAAAGGAGGATAAGCATAAAACTAACAACTTGGTATCAAGCTTTCTAAACATGTCATGCAATAATTTATAAAATGTATGGCTAATTTGTTAAGTTTGTGTGACTTGGACGCCCGCGATCTGTAAATCAGTGGTAACTTGTTGGAACAAATACAGCTTATACTTACTAGTTTGGAAGGTAGATAATTAACATATATACGCTCTCCGTTATTTTATAACCAATTTGGGAACATACGGAATGAAATAGGAAGAGGGATTGCGAGGAAATATGCCTCACCATGATGGAGAGCAGTAACTAACAGGCTTCCTAATGCAAACCCGGCCGGACTAGAGGAGAGGCGAGGATTACAACATCGATATGCTCGAGGGTGGCTAGCGAGCAAACAAAGACGACGAGGCGCGGGCAGCCGCGTGTTGGGAACGGCAGTGGAGGTAGGCTTGACGCCGAAGAGCAGGCACACGGCCGGGGTGAGCACACCGGCACCGGGGAGAGTTCTGCTGTGGATCTGGGGGAGGGGGAGCTGGCGATGGAGATTGGGTGGACTAGTTAAGTGAAACGCGGGCGGGCCATGGGGGGGTGTTGGAGGCCTAGGTGAAAAGGGTGGAAAATATCCCCGGTCGCCGTGTGGAAAGGCCTATGCAAACGGTTGCCTCTAAGCACTCGTGTGCACAAAGAGAAAATTTTCGTTTGAAATGAAGACGTACTAATTTTGAAATGAAGACGTGAGTTCATCATTTTGCCTCTAAAACTTTCCCACGTTAAGCAATCACCATTATACCACGGGTTTGATTTGCTGGCGCATTTCAGGTCTCGTGTGCTATACGTAAGACATTTTTTGGCATTTACCATGCATTTTGGCATATAAATCAATTCCTAGGCGGACTGCATTTCCTATCGAAAGGGATGAGTATTGTCATTCGATATGGGAGCATCCAACGGTGCAGATGTACGATCTATGGGGTTTGGGTTCTGGCCAATCAGAACGCACGACTCAGATCGCGCGCGCAGCAAAGGAGGGGGGCATCGGCCGCGGTTTGGTAGGCACACAGTTTTCGTGAGTGAACCGTGTGCTATTTGAAAACATTTACATGAACTAACAGCATATTTTGGTTTCAATGAAAACAATAGTTCATCGTTTCACCTCTGAATTGTTTTCAACGGTAAGAAATCACCATTGTACCCTATGGTTCGATGTTCTCATGCATTTAAGGTATCGTTTGCTATATATGAGTCGTTTGCTATAGTCGCAACTAGACATGGGTGCTAGCTAGCTAGCACGATAATTTGTGTGTCGCTTTGGGATTTTTCATTCATTGTTCGAGAAACGGGAAAAAATTCAAACAGTTTGGCCACAGGGTGCGCCAAGAGGCGTATGCCATGTTGGTATTGTAATTATAGGAAATGCATATAGAGTCTGGAAATAATGAAATCGGTGTGTCGCCGTGCTGTGTTCTCAGGATCACATGGAAATTTTTTGGTAAAGATGGCACGAGTTTTGGTGCTCACACCTTCCAAATCGGAGCATCTCACAAGAAGGATCATAGTTTCCAAAAGGAGACGCAGCTCTTCAGACTCCAATCGTCACTAACTACATCGTTCCGCTTTGAATTATTTTCATGGTAAACAATCACGTATATACCCTAGGTTTGATTTTCTGGCCCATTTCATGTCTCATTGCTATGTTCTTTTTTCCAAAAAGGGGGTTTGCCTCTGCATCAGAACGATGGATACGACCAATACTCGTTGCTATATTCAAGTCATTTTTTGCACTTACCTTGCATTTAGTGCATATAATTAAATTCAAAATCGTTCTACAACAACACATCTGGGTGTTAGTTAGCAAAGAAGGTGTACAAATCATTTGTGTGCCGCTTTGCGAGTTTTCATCCATTGTCTGAGAAAAAGGGAGCAGTTTCAAACATTTCAGCCGTGAGGTGTGGCCACCGGCATAGGCCTAGTTGGTATTTTAATTACTGGGAATTCAGATGGAGTCTAGACTTCATCAAAATCGGTGTATGCCCGTGGCATGCCCTCACGACCCTGGGGAAAATTTTAGGTAAAGTTTGGCACAGGATTTGATGATCGCTCCTTCCAAACCGGAGCATCTCACATGAAGGACCATGGTTTCCAAAAGGAGACATGTGAATTCACCAGTGGTCGGTGACTTCATCATTTGGCCTTATAAAAATTACCATGGTACGCATTCACCATTATACCACGGGTTTTATTTTCTGGCGCATTTCGGGTATCATTAGCTATATTTAAGGCATTTTTTGAGTTTAACGTACATTTTGTGCATAAAAATAAAATCACAACCATCATGTGCTGCCGAAAGGGATGAGGATCGTTGTTCGGTCTGGGAGCATCAAATGGTGCAGATGTACGACCCGCGGGGTTTGGGTTCTGGCCAATCAGAACGCACGACTCAGATCGCGTGCGTGGCAGGGGGCATTGGCACGGTTTAGTGGACACACGGCTTTTGTGAGTGAACTGTGTGCTATTTGAAAACATTTACATTAATTAACAACATTTTTTGTTTGAATGAAAACATGAGTTCATCGTTTCGCCTCCAATTTTTTTTCACACGGTAAGAAATCACGATTGTACCCTATGGTTCGATTTTCTAGTACATTTTACCAGGCGGCAGGCCTCACTAGCAATCTCAAACTTTGAATATGCAAAAAGAAAAGAGATCTTGTTTAAATATATATATATGCAAAAAGAAAAGAGATTTTGTGCATATATATAGTCGCAAATACACATGCGTGTTAGCGCAAGATCATTTGGGTGTCGCTTTGCGAGTTTTCATTTATTGTGTGAGAAACAGGAAAAAACTTCAAACAGTTCGGCCGCAGGGTGCGGCCAGAGGCATAGGCCTTGTTGGTATTTCAATTTTGGGAAATGCATATGGAGTCCTGAAAATAATAAAAATCATTGTGCCACTGTGGCATGCTCTCACGATCGCATGGAAAAAATTTGGTAAAGTTTGGCACAAGTTTGGTGCTTGCACCTTCCATATCGGAGCATCTCACAAGAAGGACTAGAGTTTCCAAAAGGAGACGCGACACTTCGACTACAAATCATCAATTACTCTACATTGTTCCGCCTCGGAAAAAAATTATGGTAAACAATCGCGGATATACCCTTGGCTTGATTTTCCGGCCATTTCAGGTCGTCTGCTATGTTTAAGTCATTCTTTGCACTTACCTTGCATTTTAGTGCATATAAAGTCAAAAACCCTAGTACGACCATGTGTGGGTGTTTAGTTAGGCTATACTTAGGCTACTCATAGTGGAGAGTGTATTCCCTATATATATATATATATATATATATATATATATATATATGTGTGTGTGTGTGTGTGTGTGTGTGTGTGTGTGTGTGTGTGTGTACTAGCTATAGTGTATGATGCTTCCTTCAATTATATCGCATAGTATAATACATAGAGTATATATAGTATCGTAGATCATATTTATTGTTATGCATGACACAAATTAGCATCGCATTTAACATGATACGGTGTCTACCTATATGTTACTCTAACGGTCTAACCCTCACTATGTTTAATTCTTTGCCACATCAGCATACTTGCTATTTTCCGAGTGCATGGTATCGTCGGCTATGATACCACCACTATGGCCAGGCTTTGAATAGTGGGAAAGTATCATATATACTATAGTATCATGCATATGATACTAGTGTATGATACTACGTACGTACCTTCATATAGTGCATATATATAGTATCATAGAGTAGTATATATATACCATAGATGACCGTATTTATGGCCATGCATGACACAAAGTAGTATAGCATTTATATTATATATGTTACGGTATCTATGCTACTGCTTCTTTGCCACACATCATCATATTTGCTATCCTCGAGTGCATGATACCAGCTATGATACCCCCACTATATCACCCTAAGGTTGGTCGTAATGGTAGTATCAAGCGGTATCATGCATGCCAACTAGACTTTTTGGATGATGTGGCACATAGTTAAATGAGGAAAGAGAGGGTGTGGGCCGGATATCATATCATGATGCCGTATCACATATTAAATGTTGTAATAATTTGTGTCATGAATGACAATTAATAAGGCAACCTAAGATACTAACTTATGATACTATGCACACATTACAGAGGTAGCTAGCTAGTATCGATCATATACTAATATCATGCATATATATATAGGGTGGGTCTATTATGATAACACCCCCTAAGAGTCTTATTCTGCTAACACCTGTTTATTCTGCTAACAGATCAACCAACTTCACAAGACCCCGAACTGCACAAAGCGAGAAAAAAATCCCCCGTCCCCCTCCAGTTCCACACAAATCCCCACGGCGGCGCGTAGGCACACCCACCCCGACCAGAGCCTCACCCACCCCCCTCACCTCCACCTTCCTCGTCGGGCCTCCCACGGCCCCATCCCGCGACGTGGCCCCATCCCACCCACAGCCATGGCTTCAGGCCTCGCGACGGCCAGCCTCAGCGGTCCCGACCCCCGCAACGCAGCCCCACCCCGACCTCGCCCCTGCCGCGCATCACCCCCATCCCCTTCCCCGATCCACTCCATCTTCTCCCTCCTGCCTTCTTCCTCGCTGCGCCGGAGCGACCCAAGCTTCCTTGGCGCGCCACCTCCGACCACCGTCGCCTTCCCCTCTCCTGCGCCAGATTTGGCCGCCCGCAGCCCACTACGTCGCGCGATCGCGGATCCAGGCTACCGCGTTGACCTCCGGTGGAGTTGGTGTGCCGAAGAGGTGGCGCTACCCTCCTCCGATGGCGTTGCTCTGTCGAACGCGCCCCCGCAATCCCTTCCTCTGGCCTTGTTGAACACGGATCCATTCGCTCGGTTGCTCCCCCGTGCAGTCCTCCTCCCCCCATCCCCGCCCCCTTCAGTCAGGTAACCGCAGATGTGCAGCTCGGTGGCATGGGATGCGTTCAGTGCTCGTGTCAGTGCAATCCGTGGGCGCGCTGGTGATGATGGCAGGAATACAGCTCCACCCCTGGCAAGTTTCCTTCATGCAGTATGCTCGTGGGTGTGAAGCAGTGCGCTCAGGTAATTTTTGTTTCAGCGGCCAGTGCTCACATGGTGCTGCTTCCCCCGGTTTGCCCCGTAGTTCGGTGGCACGATCGTGCAGTGCAGAGCATGGGTGCATATAGTGCGAGCCACAAGAAATGACCACTGCAGTTCGGCGGGCACCGCCTTGCATATCGGGCGGCAACAAAATCTTCTTCGGTGAGGACTTGTAGCTCGCCGGCCAGTAGCTCGCGGTGGCGGCAATGTTGGTGTGCAGTTCACTAGCACTTTTTGTGTTTTTGTGTTTTGAGGGTAATCACGACCGTGGATGCAGGTCCTTTTTTATTTATTTAAGTAGTCAGACTTTTCCTTTATGTTGTCATTCACTTGTATTGCGTGATGGAATAATCTTTAGTGCACTGGAGTTTTGCTATCCGCTGTTCTTGCAGTTTAGTTCACCGATTTTTGTGCAAGAGATGGGGAAAACACAAAAAGAAGAAATGATGATGAAGTGAGCAGAGTGGTTTAGTTGACGATATGATGTTCTGTGGCATGCGACATGCAGTTTGCTCTGTGCCAAAACCTGCCTCGGGAGAAGATTGCACTTCATCATCGTCTGCTTTGTGCCAAAAACCTTCCTGAGAGAAGAGTGCACTTCATCATCATCGATGCCATCTGCTATGGCCGCTCCCGCAATTCATATGGGAGCATGGCTTTTTTTATTGGAAAGGAGCTGGGTAAGGCTGATATTTAGAAAAAATAATATAGATAACAAAAAATGATGGCTAAAAATGAAATAAAACTGAAGTACACTTTTTTATGTGTTGGAGTTCACTAGATGTATTTAGTATGCTTTGCGCAAATTGATGTGGTTCAGTGCAAAAAAATTCTGACTTCACTTTGTAAAACGAGGAAAAAGAAAAATATCGCAAGAGGTTTACTTCTTTTTAGATGAATTTCACTAGTTTCTGCCTTGTGGTTCACTTTCAAGAGTGATGTTGTTCACTTGGTAAACTTCTAATATAGTCGTGGAGAGTGCATATTTTGTATGCTATAAAACTCCTCTTTTGTCCATTTGGTAAACACAAAACAAAAAAAATCTCAAAATGAAGCCCACTTCTATATTAGATGTAGTTCACTCGGTCAGTCCCTGTGGTCCACTCGCTTGGTCAACGCGCGTAAAAAAATTAATAAGTACGAAAAAAGGACAACAAAAACTCATGAGGTTCACTTTCGGTAGTGTTGCATTTCACTTTCGGGAGTGTTGCAGTCCACTCTCGTTCAAAAAAAAAGTAAAAAAAAAAGACAACAAAAACTTCTGCGAGAAATTTACGTCCGACAAAAAGAAATGATGCAGTGCACTTGAATGTCTGTTGCAGTGCGGTTTTCAGTTTGAATCAGTGCGTTCTTCTGTCTGATGCAGTACACACGCGATTTTGGTCTCGCAAAAAACAGAGTGTCCGTTTTTCGGTAAAATCAAAACTGCTCTTAAACCGTAATAAATTAAAGAGAGTGTTCTACATGAAAAAGTTGTGCCTCACCTATATCTTTCCAACGGCGTATGATTTGAATCATTCCGACCAGCGATTTGTAAAAATTTCGCGAAAAACGACCGCTGTCACTCATCGTCAGCCGCACGATTTTCAAAATTAACTAAAAACTGTAAGGAATCTCAAAAACATTTCAACATATGGAAGTTGCGCCTTGTCCGTAGCTTTCCAACGGCGTATAATATGCCTCGTTTTGACAAACGGTTTAAAAACTGGACTAAAAATAGTACACAATTTTCAAAAAATTCGTAAAAACAAAATTCCGCGATTTACTAAATTTAAAACCGCTCTTAAACCGTAACGAATTAGAGAAAATAATACATATGAAAAAGATGCGGCTCGATGATATCTTTCCAACGTCGTATACTTTGCTTCATTCCGATGTGCGATTTAGAACAAATCGCGAAAATATGCTCGCTGCATTCCGTCATGCGCGCACTATTTTTGAAACTGCTCTTAAACCGTGATGAATCTCGAAAACTGTTCAACATGACGAGGCTGCGCATTTTCCATAGCTATCCAACGGTATATTATACGCCTCGTTCCGACAAACGGTTTAGAAACTAGAGCGAAAACAATGCCAAAAAAATGCATGCAGTTTTTTCTAGTGTTACTATTCATCACCCAGGGTGCAGAATAAATTATTCTTCACCCGAGATAATATTACGATCATTTCATAAATAAATTATGTTTCAAATACAAATATTTATGGTTATATTGATTCACTGAGTAAAATTTGGCATAAAAAAGGTCAGAAGACCAGAAAAAATACATTTTATGTACATTTTACACTATGTTTTAACATCTGTAATTTACATAACATAAAATATTTTTTACGGCGATTATATATTTTCTTACGTTCTCTTTTTATGTCTGGAATAAGACAAAATTTAAGGAACGTAAAATTACGGTGTATTGATGTTAAAATAGAGGGGTGTGAAGAATAACTATTCCTCACCAAGGGTGACGAATACCGCGACCCTAGAAACTCTATTAATAACCCTGGGTGAGGAATAAGTAATTTCTCACCCGAGTCCATCGATCGAGAGATGGTTTGGTTTAATAACCGATGTAAAATTACGTTTGCCCACTGTTAGGCCCTGTTTGTTTCAGCTTCGCTTGGATTTTAATCACATGTGGATTCGCTTCACCGGCGAATCTGATTCTGAGAATCAGCTTCACCACCGAAGTACACTTTGAGGTGCTTCAGGCAATTGCACTAAAAATGGTCCAAATCCAGATTCGGCTTCATTGGCAAAGCTGATTCCAAATAGCTGTTTGTTTCAGATTCCAGATTCGGCTTCACTGGCAAAGCTGAATCTGCTCCCAGAATCCGAAACAAACAGGGCCTAAAGGTTGGGCTTTGGCTAGTCGCTAGAAGCCCACTCACCCCGTACATGAACCTTTTCCAATCAGGTTCTACTGGTTTTCACGGGTGTTCCTCTCTCCTGACCCCTCTCCTCTGGTGATTGCGGAGGCGGCGACAGCGGCGGCACCGGAGGGACCAACCGGAGCGAGGGCTACTCCCCTCTATCGCGTGAAGTACTCCCCTTTGCCTCTCATGCAGTAGTGACCAGGAGGCGCTGTAGGCAGCGCAACGAGCCGACGCGAGCTCGGCGGCGACAATGGCTTTCTCCGGTGTCGCTCTCCACCGTCGGTTTTCTCCTCGCTGGTAAGATCTCCCTCCTCTTCCTCGTCCTGCACGAATTTCTGAATTTCTAGGGTAAGGGTTCTTGGTTTTTGGGAGCGAAGCAAAAGAAGAGAAAGAAGACAGAGCAAGGTAAAGAAACAGAAGAGAGGATCTTGCATACTGAAGGGGTGATATAGGTTGATGGTGGAGACCGGCGCTCGGGGGTGGCATCAATTCAAGGAGGTGCATATCATGGTGTAGGAGGAGAAGAAGGCCATGTGGATGGTGGAGAGAAAGCGGAGGAGCTTAAGGCTGCGAAGGAGGAAAAAGGGAACAGTATCTTCTTAGATTCAGCCAAAGGCGATGGCCCTGTTTCTACTCTGTTATATATAAATTGTTCCTTATTTATTCCTTGGAGCTCCACCATTGAACTAGAATGTCACTTAGTACTGAAAATACCATGCTCGGCCATTTTAACTTTAGATGGAGTTGGAATGCTGCTAGTCTGCTACTGTATCACAACGGTTATCCCTTCCTTGTGAATATGTCTCAACTCTAACCTGATACAGTAAACCTATGAGGAAGAATCTAGTTTTGTGTTCGATCCCTGGGTGTTTAATTTCTACTATTCTTCAACACATATTCGTTGGAAAATAGTTTTGCGTTCTTCAATCTATATTGTACGTTGCCTACTAGCTATTTTAATGCATTGGAAGGAGCTGATAAACTACAGATTTTCAGTGTTGCTTCTGTTTATGTTGTAGCCTAGTCTGGCGAACTTTTTTTTTACTTTTCATCTGGGGTTATCTGTTTCAGAAATAAAAAATTCTATCACCAGATTTCAGCCGGCAAGGCAAATTTTCATTAGAGAAGCTAGAAAAGAAACGACCAGAAGTCAGGCAAACGATCGAAGAAAGCAAATGAAAACAAAACATTGAGAGAAGCTGCATTTATTCCCCAAAGGTTAGGTTCATCTTCTATGATTTTATCAGTATGATCCTCCTTCTCTTGTGCTAGTTATCGCAACTTGTTGTTTTTGTTTCAGGAGAACACTTCATGTACATCTGATTCTTTTTTTCACAGGGAAGTCCATCTGAGTTTGTCATGCCTACCAATGGGGATAATGAGGTTCCCCAAAAGGCCACGTCTTTAGAGGTACATGATTTCTGTTGTTTTACTGCTTACTGAAAATAACATATCCGGCCATTTTTACTCAGAATGGGACTGGGAAGCTGCTACTGTATTAGGATGGTCATCCCGTCATTGTGAATCTGCTCGTTTGTAGAAAGAAGGAAATTAGAAAGGGTAAAACACAATAAAATGTGGAAAACATGCTGCACATTGCGTGCAATGAAGAATCCCACCCCAAGAAACATGAATAATCCAAGCCTAAGTAACCATGATCTGAATGTGCAATGCCACTGAATTGGTAAAAAAAAGTATAATGTTTTGTTAGTTTTTGTGTTAGGAAAACTACTGCCATCGAGGCCGATCATACCTCAGAATAGATCAAAATTTAAACCTTTCAGCGGACTGATCTTGCTAAAGAACAAAAATGTGTTATGTGTGTTTGTCTATTGGTTGCCTCTGCACGTTTGTTGTACTTCTGAGAACTGAAAAATATTATGTTTTTCAGGTATCTTTTCAAGTGGCTAACGAGTAATATGAGGGATAGAGAGTAGCGTCTTTGTATTTATGGTGGGTATGAGTAATGTTAAATTGAAATTTCAGACCTTGTTTTAGAGATAACCAGTAGCAAAACTCAGGTCTTGGTGTGAAGAAAAGTGAACCCAAAGGCTACAGTACAATTGATTTTTTTGGAAAAGGTACAGTACAATTGATAGGATACTATATTGCTTCCAACCCAAGGATATGAATGTTTTCTTCTCTAGTCCTGGTCCTGGAGAGATTGGTGAACAGATGAAGTTGATGGGAAATCTCCCGTCACCTGTAAATTAAGCAAATTGAAGATCAAGTTCGGCTGTACACACCTTTCAAGTTTGGTTGTACTCAGTTTTCAAGTTCGGCAGCACTCAGTTTTATATTAGTGATTTCAGAAAGTTTCATGCTGTTAGTTACTTAGTGGTTAGTGCTATGTGGTATTAAATTTTGACCGGATGAATTTTATTTGTAATTGTAAGGATGGATTTTGTTACGATATATTTCCCGGCCCAACTACATGGAATCTATTTTATTAGACAACTTTGTTATTCCGTGGGTACCAAAAATGCCTTGTGTTCAGAATGAATTAGTGGCCTATGTTTCTTATGTTTACCGAAAATGCTTCCAAGAGAACTGAAATAGTGATGGCATATGTTTGTTAAATCAATTACCATTTCTCATTATTGCTAAACCCGTTGCACCCAGTCCAATAAAAATATTATTAGATCCAACATAAAATTTCAGGAATATAGGAACGCGGCCTTATATTAAAGAAAAATCAGGAACGCCTTGCTAATCATTGTCGTAAGATTACAGCAAGATGCCCCAGATTAGTTCCTCGCCTCACAACTCATTCCGTAAGATTACGACAACATCATTTGATTTCTATACTGCCACTTTGATGCGCCATATAGTCTGCACACATGCACGTAGTAAATTCTTGACAAGCAGGAGGTAATATTACGAAGCTCCCTTTTGCTTTATGGAACAGATGATCGGCTGTGTGTGTGTGTGTATATATATATATAGGAAAATGGTTGTGTACTCCTGAGAGTACGTACTCCCGCTTCTCATATACCACATAGATAAATCTTTTATACCATTTTATTATTTTTAATATACTTCATTAGTAATTATTAGATACCCCAAAATGAGTTCCATGAAAAAATTCATGTGTCTACATATTTTTAAATGTTTACGTATATACTGATGTGTTTGTACGTAAAAAAGGTATATTACAAAAAGTACATCGCAGATGATATTTTTTCAACAAAACTCGTATTGAGGTATCTTAGAATATTTAATGAAGTATATTGAGAATAATAAAGAGGTATAATTAATGCGTATATGAGGTATATTAAGAATGAGAGTACATACTCACAGGAGTACAGAAGATGATTCATATATATATATATATATATATATATATATATATATATATATATATATATATATATATATATATATATATACAGACGGTCTATTCTGCTAATATTAGCAGAATAACTATTCTGCACACCACTTCCGCACTGCACGCTGAACGCAAGTGCACTACATCTTCTTGATGACGAGCACTGCAATATAGACTAGTGAACTTCGCGTCGGAAAAAATTGCACGCAGTGTTTTTTCGGTACTGTTTTCACTCTAATTTTTTGATTGTTTATCGGAACGAGGCGTATAATATACCGTTGAAAAGCTATGGATTAGGCGCAACTTCGCCATGTTGAACACTTTTCGAGATTCCTCGCGGTTTAAGAGCAGTTTCAAAAACGGCGCGACGGATGACGAGTGGCAGCGAGCGTATTTTCATGATTTTTTCTAAACCGCTCATCGAAATAAAGCAAATAATACGCTGTTGGAAAGATATCGTCAATGCGCATCTTTTTCATATATATTATGTTTTCTAATTCGTTACGGTTTAAGAGCAGTTTCAAATTTACTAAATCGCGGAATTACGTTTTTTTGAAATTTTTGCAATTTTCGGTACTGTTTTCGCTCTAGCTTTTGAATCGTTTGTCGAAACGAGGCGTGTAATACTTCGTTGGAAAGCTATGGACAAGGCGCAACTTTCATATGTAGAAATGGTTTTGAAATTCCTTACGGTTTTTAGTTAATTTTGAAAATCATGCGGCTGACTACGAGAGGCAGCGGCCGTTTTTCGAGAAATTTTTACAAACCGCCGGTCGGAATGATTCAAATGATACGCCGTTGGAAAGATATCGACGATACGCAACTCTTTCATGTAGAACACTCTCTCTAATTCTTTACGGTTTAAGAGAAATTTCGAATTTACAAAAATGGGGACACTGTTTTTCGCGACACCCAAATCGACGTGGGTACTTCATCCCACTGAAAACCGCACTGCAATGAACGAAAAACCGCACTGCATCACACGGGTAAGAGAACTGCATGGTTTTTTTATTCAAACGTAATTTTTTTCATGTGTTTTGTACCAGGAGATGAGACTAGCAAACCACACACAAGAGAGTAGTGAACCACACCAACGAGAGTAGTGAACTTCATGATTTCTCTTGTCGAACGCAATTTTTTCGTGTGTTTTGTACCAAAAGACGAGACTAGCAAACCACACACAAGAGTAGCGAACCACACCAACGAGAGTAGTGAACTTCATACTTCTTTTGACAATCTTTTTGCTTTACAAAGTGAATCACTTTGACTCACTACAAAATGAACCGCATTGCAATAGCGACAAAGGGAGTTGCATTATTTTATTTTTTTCCTAGCATTTTCTCTTTATAATTTCATCTCAACTGCGAGGCCAACGTAGTGAACCGCACGCGACAGCAAAATGCACTACAAGTGCCGATGCAATTTATTTTTTTGAACACGCGACACCATGCAGGAACAAGTGCATTTTGAATTTTGCATCGAAGGAAGTGAGCCACGACCCAATTCTAAACAAACTGCATGCTTTTTGTCGTAACCACCAAGGGGCACAACACTGCATTGGCGCTCCGTGTGGACCGCACTTCACCCACCGAAGAGCTGCATCCCCCTGCTGGATGCGAGCGGGCTGCACCAACGCTACTAGCGCACTACACTCGTACATGTCAGAAACTGCAAGGCTGCTGGGAGTTTCCCCCCTCCCCTCCTGGTGGATGGCAACTGGCAAAGAAGGGATGACGATGAGAAGACGAAACTCCGGGGATCCGGATGCACTGCAACGGCGCCGGCGGTCGAGTAAAGAACTATCACTAAAAATGGAAAATAAAAAAGCAACTGATTCCTCGTAGAGGGCAACCGACCCGTGCAAGTCAACTGCACGTGTCCCGGGCCGAACTGCACGGCTGCAGCAACCACACCACTGGGCGGCTCACCTGAAGTATCTCGCCGTCGCCAGCAGAAGATCGATGGAGCTGCTCCTACCCCCCATCCTAACTGCAAAAAACAGTAATTGAACCGGGCTGCATGCATCAATTCAAATAGCAAAAAATGAACTGCAAGCACGGGGGGTTGCCGGATCTGACGTTTGGGGATTATAGCATCAGTGTGGAGGTGCACTGCAGCGCCGCTTCTGTGCACTGCAAAAGGGAGAGAGAGAGTCGTTGTGACCGCTCGGAGGTTACGACAAAAGGCAAGATGTCGCTTGATGAGACCGCTCGAAGGTGAGGAGGCATCGTGGATCCGGCGACGGGGTGTGCCGACCCGGGTGGGACGGGGTGAGCACCCCCATCCGAACTGCACGGGCTAGGGGATGCGCACGGCGGCGTGATGGGGTGCGGTGGTGGGCGCTCTGTCCGCTGGCTGGGATCTGGTGGTTGGTGGGGGAAGGCGTCGGGGGTGGTCGGCACGACACCGTCGGCCTTCTTGTCGAGGTAGGAGAAGCTATAGGAGATGCGATTCACCTGGCTCGCAAGCAGAGGATCAGGCGGTTTCTCCTCGCGCGCGTTCAATCCAGCGGGGAGGGAGTCGATGTGGGCCGACTCAGCGAGGAAGAAAGTAGTAGAGGGGAGGCCGCCGTAGGATGGGTGGGGGCACTGCGGAGGGGTGGGAGGTGGTCTGGCGCCGCCGTGGGATGGGAGGTGGGGGCGCCGCCGCGGGGTGGGGGTGGTCGAGGTGAGCCACGAGATGGGGGTGGTCAGGGGTGGGGGCGCTGCCGCGGGGTGGGAGTTGGTCGGGGGTGTGGGCGCCACCGTGAGTGGGAGGTGGTCTGGGATGAGAGGAGGCGCAGCGGCGTTGGCTAACCGGCGGCGCGGGCCTCCGTGGCGGGGGGCGCTGCGTGGGGAAAGCGAGAGAGAAGGTGGGTGGGTTTGACGGGAGGAAGAAAGTGGGTTAGGTGGGGTGGGGCTGGGGCGGATTTTTCGTTTGCAGTTCGGAGGAGTTGACTCGGGGACTGGTTAAGTGTGTGCAGAATAAGCGATTCGGTGTGCAGAATAAGACTCTTAAGGGTGTTATCATAATAGACCCACCCTATATATATATATATAGTGTTACTATTCATCACCTGGGGTGCAGAATAAGTTATTCTTCATCCGAGGTAACATTACGATCATTTCACAAATAAATTATGTTTCAAATACAAATAGTTATTGCTCCTCCACCACTAGAGCTGCCACTTGGAACCATCCAAGCTCTTGCTACTAAATAATGCCTGATCCCTCCTGAGGAGGTTTCTGAAGAGAAGCTGATGGCCAAGGTGGACCATGAATAAGGGACCCAGAAGCTATATTTGGTCTTGTCATAACAAGATCAATGCTAGGCTTAGTCTATATATTTATCTTGTCAGTCTTTGGACAATATTATATGTTTTATTTATGAACCTGGTTTGTAAGGAGATAAACTCCATATTATTTGCTGATGAGTGGAACATCATGCATTATTACTAGTTTTCAAGTGGTCTGAATGGTCAGTGGAGTATGTACTTGATGCCTACTAGCTATATTTTCTATCTGATCATAAGGCTGTCATATTCCAACAATTCCTATGAGTATTGCCTTGTTTATGTGGATTTGATTAAGTCTATCCATGATAACCACCACCTTACCAATTTGATCAATGAGTAGAAACTGGAACATATTAAATTGGAATGTCAGGGGGATTAATTCCCAGATTAGATGGGATGATATTAGAGCAAAAATTGAAGAAAGTAATTGTGGCATAATTTGTCAACAAGAAACTAAGAGGGATTATTTTGATCAAGCTTACCTCAGAAATTTTGCACCAAGGAGATACAACCAATTTGCATACTTTGCCTCAGTTGGTCTTTCAGGAGGAATTATTACTATCTGGAATGGCAGTCTTTTTTCTGGATCTATTGTTAGCCAAAATACTTATCAAATCACTGTAAGATTATCATGCAATCTATCTGGAAACATATTTTACATCAGCAATATATATGGACCATGTCACAATGATGATAGAACAGAATTTTTTGACTGGCTAAGCAACATTGATGCTTCTCAGATGGACCATTGGATTTTAATGGGTGATTTCAATCTCATAAGAAGCCCTCATGACAGGAACAGACCTGGAGGAGACACCAACAATATGCTTATGTTTAACAGCTTACTCCAACAACAGGATCTTGTGGAAATACCTATCAAGGGGAGGAATTTCACATGGTCCAATATGCAAGATTCCCCTCTTCCGGAAAAGCTTGACTGGATCTTTACTTCTGCAAACTGGACCCTGACTTTTCCAAATACATTGGCTCACCCACTTGCTAGAGTCACATCTGATCATATTCCTATTCACATTCAGATTGGCAGTGATATACCTAAATCTTCTATATTCATATTTGAAAATTATTGGTTTGAATTTGATGGTTTCTATGAGACTGTGATCCAATGTTGGAACAGAAATCAGCAAATGACAAACTCTACCAAGGATACTGCTGCAAGGTTCAAATGTCTCAGAATGGGCTTAAAAAAATGGAGCAAAAATCTATCAAAGCTCAATACAAATATTTCTGCATGCAATTATGTTATATCTATGATAGATGGAATTGAGGATCAAAGAAATTTGAGTACCATTGAAGCCAATTTCAAAATTATTGTCAAGAACCACATAGCAAAGTTACTGGAAGTCAAAAGATTATATTGGAAATCTAGGTTTAAGATGAGAAGTATACAACTGGATGATGAAAATACTGAATTTTTCCATGTTATGGCTACCCAAAGATACAGGAAGAATTTCATTACTTCTTTGCAAGATGAAGATGGGACACTTCTTCAAACCCATGAACACAAGGCTGCCATTATTTGGAAATCATATAAAGATAGACTGGGAAAAGCTATCAACCCTCCTATGCTTTTCAATCTTGAGGAAATTATTCAACCTAAAGATTTATCTGAGCTTGAAGCCCCTTTCACTATGGATGAAATTGATCAAGTCATTAAAGATATCCACTCTGACAGAGCACCTGGACCTGATGGTTTTAATGGCTTATTTCTGAAGAAATGTTGGGATATCATAAAACAAGATATTTACACTATGATCTGGGATTTTTTTGAAGGAAACATTGATATTCAGAGTATTAATACTACTTTTATTACTCTCATCCCAAAGATTGCAAACCCTATTGACATGAATGATTTCAGGCCTATATCTTTGGTGAGCCTTCCCCTCAAAATAATTACAAAGCTCATGGCCAATAGAGCTCAGAAAATCATTTCAAAGGTCATTCACCCAAATCAATATGGTTTCATAAAAGGGAGAAATATACAGGACTGCTTGGGATTTGCTTTTGAATATATTCATCTATGTCATCAATCCAGGAAGCCTGTCATCATACTCAAACTTGATTTTGAGAAAGCTTTTGACAAGATTGAATACAATGCCATTATTAACATGTTAAAAGCAAAAGGATTTGGCCCTAGATGGATAAATTGGGTAACAAATATTCTCAATACTGCATCAACATCTGTCCTCTTAAATGGTGTTGCTGGGAAAAAAATTATTTGTAAAAGAGGAGTCAGACAAGGTGATCCTCACTCTCCACTCATTTACATCATTGTTGCTGATCTTTTGTAGTCCATTGTCAATGCTGCTTGGGCAAATGGTGAAATTACTCTCCCCACAAATCAAGCTTATGGACTGGACTACCCTATTATCCAATATGCAGACGATACGTTAATGATCATGCCTGCAGATGAAGGGCAACTCAGCCACCTCAAATACCTGCTTAATATTTTCAGTTTGTCTACTGGGCTATTTGTGAATTACAGCAAATCATCCTTGATCCCAATAAATATGGATCAACTATCAGCAAACAACCTGGCTAACTCCTTTGGTTGTAAAGTTGAAAGCCTTCCATTCACTTACCTTGGACTACCTATGGGGACCACTAAACCCTCTGTTCATGACCTCATTCCAGTTATATCCAAGATTAATAAGAGGTTATCAGGGGTGGCTAGATTCATGAACTACTCTGGGAGGCTCACATATGTAAATTCTGTTGTTGCTTCCATGCCTATATTTGCCATGTGTTCTCTTAAGGTTCATGTTACCATTCTGGACCATGTGGATAAATCAAGCAGAAATTTCCTTTGGTATGGAAATGAAATCAATAAAGGTGGTAAATGCCTGGCCAGCTGGGAGATGATATGCAAACCCAAACAACAAGGAGGTCTTGGGGTTTTGAACCTTAGAGAACAAAATAAAGCACTCCTCATAAAGCACTTATTTAAATTCTATAACAAAGTGGATGTTCCATGGGTAAAATTAATCTGGGAAGCTCATTACCATGACAATGTTGTCCCTCATTCCAATAGGAGCAAAGGATCATTTTGGTGGAAAGACTGCATGAAAATGTATGACCTATTCAGAGAAATGACTAATTGTGATATCAAATCTAGCTGCACTAATTTGCTATGGGAAGACTTATGGAATGGTGGTATTATGAAAATCAAATACCCTGAGCTTCACTCTTTTACACAAAAAGAAAGTATATCAATCAAAGAAGCCAAGGAACTTGAGAGCCTTTACAGTCTATTCCAATTACCACTTTCCATTCAGGCCCACCAGCAATTTCATTTGCTATCAGATGAGCTGAATAATATCAGAAATTCAGATAATAAGGACATATGGACATTCAAATGGGGTAAAAGTCGGAACATTACAAAGAAGATTTATGGATACATTATGAATGGTGAGGATGCTCCTGCAACCTTTAAATGGATATGGAAATCATGTTGTCTACCAAGACACAAATTCTTTTGTTGGTTTATGTTAAATGACAGGATCAATACATGTGACCTTTTGATCAGGAAGAGCATGCACCTAGATTCCACTGTATGTAATCTATGCAATATTGAGGAATATGAAGACAGAACTCATCTCCTATTCACTTGCCCATTTAGTCAAGGATTCTGGTGGAACATTGGCATTGAATGGAATTCTGATTTGGAGATCAACACTATGATAATTGATGCTAAACACAGATATAAAATCGACCACTTTATGGAAGTCATGATTCTTGGATGTTGGAGCATATGGAACCAAAGGAATGGCCTAATTTTTGAGGGGATACCTTGCTCAATAAATGAATGCAAGAGTGACTTCATTAGATATTTCAAGATGACCATGCTGAGGGCTAAACCCACTCTAAAAGAGGCCATGCCCTCATGGATAGACAATATTTGATTTCTCAATAAGTTCTTTCTTCCCCTCCCCCCCCTGATTGTACCTCCTTGGTTGTGCCCCCAACAACCACTAGATTATGTAATTTGGATTCCTTTCTTTATAAATGAAAATGACTCACAGTAGGGGGTTTACCCTATTGTTTTTTGGTCAAAAAAATACAAATAGTTACAGCCATATTGATTCACTGCGTAAAATTTGGCATAAAAAGGGTCAGAAGACCAGAAAAATTACATTTTATATACATTTTACACTATGTTTTTACATTTGTAATTTACGTAACATAAAATATTTTTTACGGCAATTATATATTTTCTTACGTTCTCTTTTTACGTCTGAAATAAGATAAAAATTAATAAACGTAAAATTACGGTGCATTGATGTTAAAATAGAGAGGGGTGAAGAATAACTACTCCTCACCCAGGGTGACGGTTTATTCTGCTAATATTAGCAGAATAACTATTCTACACACCACTTCCGCACTGCACGCTGAACGCAAGTGCACTGCATCTTCTTGACGACGAGCACTGCAATATAGACTAGTGAACTTTGCGTCGGAAAAAACTGCACGCAGTGTTTTTTCGGTACTGTTTTCGCTCTAACGTTTTGATTGTTTATCAGAACGAGGCGTATAATATACCGTTGAAAAGCTATGGATTAGGCGCAACTTTGCTATGTTGAACACTTTTCGAGATTCCTCGCGGTTTAAGAGCAGTTTCAAAAACGGCGCGACGAATGACGAGTGGCAGCGAGCGTATTTTCGTGATTTTTTCTAAACCGCTCATCGGAATAAAGCAAATGATACGCCGTTGGAAAGACATCGTAAAGGCGCATCTTTTTCATATCTATTATGTTTTCTAATTCGTTACGGTTTAAGAGCAGTTTCAAATTTACTAAACGGCGGAATTACGTTTTTTTGAAAATTTTGAAAATTTTGGTACTGTTTTCACTCTAGTTTTTGAACCATTTGTTGAAAAGAGGCGTGTAATACGTCGTTGGAAAGCTATGGACAAGGCGCAACTTTCATATGTAGAAATGGTTTTGAGATTCCTGACGGTTTTTAGTTAATTTTGAAAATCGTGCGGCTGGCAACGAGAGACAGCGGCTATTTTTCGCGAAATTTTTACAAACCGCTCGTCAAAATGATTCAAATTATACGTCGTTGGAAAGATATTGATGAGGCGCAACTTTTTCATGTAGAACACTCTCTTCGATTCCTTACAGTTTAGGAGTAATTTTGATTTTAACGAAATGCGGACACTCTGTTTTTTCGCGACACCAAAACCGTCGTATGTACTGCATCAAACTGAAAACCGCACTTCTTCAGACTAAAACCGCACTTCATCGGACAGACAAGTGCACTGCATGATTTCTTTTTTGTGGGATGTAAATTTTCCCAAACGAGGTGGAGTGCACTTCATGTCAAGCGTTGGTGAACCGCAATACTATGAAAAGTGAACCTCGAGACTACCGTAAAAGGGCCACGACAGCGCACTTCATCAGACGAACAAGTACACTGCTTTGTTTTCTTTTTTGTGGAACGTAAATTTTCCCAAACGGGGTGGAGTGCACTTCATGTCAAGCGTTGATGAACCGCAATACTATGAAAAATGAACCTCGAGACTACCGTAAACGGGCATGACACTACCGAAAGTAAGCCGCGTGTGTTTTTTCCAAACTCACTTTTTTCTACATATAATGAAAAGCAAGCTTCATTTGACATGTTTTTGTTTCTGGCTTACCAAGTAAACCGCGAGGAGTTTTTTAGTGAACTGCGTGAGAGGACAAATTGAGCTTCAAAAACATATGTATCCAACTAATTGAAGCGCACTGCACTGCATGTGTGCACGTCGCATACTGCACACACTCGCTGAAATAACCAAAACTGGAGCAAAACTGCACTGCACTGACAAGTGACACACATACACACACACTGCCGTCCACTACACCAAATTTAGCAATTTTTTGCATCGGAAAAACTCAGTCAAACTGAACTTCACGGCAATTCTGAAGACACAAAAAACTGCAAACTGCACTGCATATCTGAATCTGAAATTTCTAGAAACTCCAACAAACTGAATTGAATCTGGAGAAGGAGGCCAAGGGTTGGGGCTCCGCTGCGGGAGTGAAGGATGGCAGAGTGGTGGCGCCGCTGCTGCCCAGAGAGGAAACCAGAGGGGTGGGTAGGGCTGGATTTTGGCACATGGGGACAAACTGCACGGGTCGCGCCCGACGGACTGCACAAGAGGTGAGGGGCGGCAGCCGGACCCCTTCTGTGCGCCTCCTCGCCCGCAAGCCACCGGAGCAGGAGCTCCCAACCGCCGGAACACCCGGCGACAGATCGATTTGGCCACAGGTTGGGCGGAGCGACGCCTTAGACGGATCCCCGCGCCGGTCAGGGGGGGGGGTTCTGTTGCTGGGGATCGAGGGGGGAAGGAAGGGGCGCACCAACACGGTGAGGAACGGCACAAATGCCGTGTCGCTGGGAAGTGGAAGCAGGGGGGGCGCTAGAGGAGAGCGGTCAGCCGCCAGCTCCAGGGGAGATAAGGTGAGGTGGTGGGGCGGCGGGGCGGCGTCAGTACCGGCGCGGATCTGGGCCGGCGAGGAGGTAGTGGGGCGGGGCAGGGCCTGGTCTAGGTCGGGGCAAGGCCTGGTGGTGGCCGCGGTGGGCGGCGCGGATGGTGGAGCACACGCCTCCTCCCGCGGGCACCGAGTCGCCTCGATCCAGCCGAATCCAGTCACGAGCTTCCCGTGAACAAGGACGACGATGCTGAGCTCCTCTCTGCTCCGCATCACGAGCAGATTCTCCATACCCCACTCATCCCCGGCCGTCATGGGTGCGCAGCACCGCATCGGGAGACAGGCGCGGTCGCCATGGCTCACCCCGACCACCAGATGCGCTGTGCGAGCCTTCCCTGTGCGCCTCCCCGTCGCAGGTCTCCCCGTCTCCTCGACTGCTTCTTGGCCTACGCCGCTACCCTTCCCCTCTCCGTCGGCGGAGAAGAAGGGGGCGAAGCAGGGGCGACGGCTACCGGGGAGATGTGGGTCTGGTCATGGGAGAGGCGGAGGCGCATTGGGGCGATGGCGCCGCGGCGGTGCGGGGGAAGGAGGCGGTGGGGCGGCGGTGCGGGCGAAGGTGGCGGACAGGCGGAGCGGGACGCAGGCGGCGCGCGGGAAAGAGGTGGCGCCAGGGGGTGACGCGTCGGTGGGAGGGGTTTGTGGATTTGGTGGTTGGATCGGGAGGAAGAAAGTGGGATGGGTCAGAGGTAGTGGGAAGGAGGTGTTAGCAGAATAAGGTTTTTTGAGGTGCAGAATAAGGTCTTAAGCGGTGTTATTAGAATAGACCCACCCTATATATATATATATATATATATATATATATATATATATATATATATATATATATGATACTAGCTAGCTAGTCTATGATATACTAGCTCTACCTCACTAATGCATAGTATCATAGAGTAGTATCATATAGTACTTTATTTATTGTAATGCATGACACATAGTAGCATAACATTTATTATGACACGGTTTCATGATATGATACTTAACCCTCTCTTTCTTCATTTAATTCTATGACAGTTCATCAAAATTGTCTAGTTGGCATGCATGATACTAGCTATGATATCCCATTACGACCAGCCTAGCAAAGAAGGTGTACAGATCATTTGTGCATCGCTTTGCAAGTTTTCGTCTGTTTGTTCGAGAAGCGAGGAGAAGTTTCAAACATTTTGGCCGCGAGGTGCGGCCACCGGCGTAGGTCAAGTTGGTATTTTAATTACAGGAAATTCAGATGAAGTCCGGACATCATCAAAATCGATGTGTGCCCGTGGCATGCTATCACGACCCCGTGGAAAAAATTTGGTAAAGTTTGGCACAAGTTTTGATGATTGCTCCTTCCAAACCGGAGCATCTCACATGAAGGATCATGGTTTCCCAAAGGAGACGTGTCAATTCAAACTCATGTGGACGGTGACTTCATCGTTTGGCCTCATAAATATTTCCACGGTACACAATCACCATTATACCACGAGTTTTATTTTCAGGCGCATTTCGGGTATCGTTAGCTATATTTAAGACATATTTTTGAGTTTAACATGCATTTTGTGCATAAAAATAAAATTACAACTGGAACTGCATGTGCTTTCGAAAGGGATGAGGATCGTCGTTCCATCTTGGAGCATCCAACGGTGCAGACATACGATCCGTGGGGTTTGGCTTCTGGCCAATAAGAATGCATGACTCAGATCATGGGCGGGGTTTTATTGGCACACGGCTTCCATCAACGAACCGTGTGCTATTCGCAAACCAGATTGCATATATATATTTGTTCACACATACTGTAGTGAGATCAATTGAGTGTGCTACCTCTATGATATAATAATAATAATAATAACAACAAAAAACAGTTCATATGCATTGCCTGAGGTGACAGCATATCAAGGTCAACATATTAATAGTTCTTACATCAACAGAAAACCGGGCATAACTCACAAATTCAGTACACGCGACCGTTCTAAATGGAACGAGTTAAGTTGTAGGGTAGGCATAAAGACTAGTCTTACGGCTTAATTCCCATGTACATGGGGGAA
Organism: Triticum timopheevii; assembly: GCA_963921465.1. Taxonomy (NCBI): domain Eukaryota; kingdom Viridiplantae; phylum Streptophyta; class Magnoliopsida; order Poales; family Poaceae; genus Triticum; species Triticum timopheevii. The sequence continues at coordinate 243,285,056 of OY997262.1, read as the reverse complement.
CTGTGATCACTGCGTTGACCCTGAATGAACTTGGGTTTTCTGATGATTTTACGCTTCTCTGTTACACGGGTGCGTGATCCCTTGGCTGGCAACTCATCAAATTCATCATACTCGTCCTCATCGGCAACATCATCGACACCCAGTACCCTCCTCTTCCCATGCATCACTACATGGCAGTTCTTTCGCAAAGGGTCTTCCGCAAAGAAAATTTGTGTAGCATCACTGACAAGAATGAATGGGTCCACGTGATATGCCATCGTTGTCCTATTAACACAGGTCTTCCTGTAAACATCAACCTTTACTTGACCAAGAGGGATCCATGAGCACCTGAATAATGCCACCTTAACTTTCACATAGTCAAGCTCCCAAATCTCTTTGATGGTTCCATAGTATACCCTTTTATCAGCTTCATCTACAGTCATGCATTCTATTCGAATAGAGTTGTTCTGATATGAGGTCTTCTCATCACGTTCATCAGTGTACAACGTGTATCCACTTATGCCATATGCTTGGTACGTCAACACCGTAGGTGATGGCTTTTGTGCCAACCACGTAGCAATGTCATCGATGGATCCTTGTGCCAAACGCTTCTTCAGCCATTCGACATAGTTCTTAGTGTGCTCCTTCATCTCCACATCTGATGAAGGCACCATCCGTAAGAAGCTTTGGCGTATCTCCGCCAAGTGTTCTTCGGTGTAAGTGTTGAGAACTGGGCTATTAAGCAGTACTGTCAAATGGGCTTTCTCTTCCAATTCTCCGAGTGCGGCCATTTGCGTGCCAGCAAGGACCGGCTTACGTACCTTTCAGCCTTCCCTCGTGGCGAGAGAGGGTCAAACCTATAGGTTGTTGTTTCATGTATTCGATGCAAAACTCAACCACCTCCTCCGCGGTATAACCTTGTAGGGTGCTTGCCTTTGATGGTTTCGGTTCCGACAAAAGCGCTTCAGTATTCCCATGAACCGCTCATAGGGATACATGTTGCGAAGAAACACAGGACCACGATACTTTATCTCGTCGACAAGGTGCACAGTGAGATGGACCATGGCATCAAAGAATGACGGTGGTAAAAACATCTCTATGTTGGACAATATTCTTGCAATATGATCTTGCATATGATCCAGCTCTTCAAGATCTACAACTTTCTGCCATAGTTGGTTGAAGAAATTACAGAGCTCAATGAGTGTGTTCCTTATATCTTTGTCCATCAGATTCCTGATGGCCACCGGGAGGATTTGTGTCAACATTACGTGGCAATCATGAACTCTGTCATGCCAATGATAAAATCTGCGATTTTCCAATTCTTCATCCATTGAGATCGTTCCATCTGCACCACACGAATGGTAATTAAAAACAAAACAACAACATTAATACACGAATTAACTGCTGCCCAATGATGCGTGCATAAATCACAAGGCTTTATTTTCATAATTACTGAGGGCGCTCCATATTGTTATCCAGACGTGCAATGACAAAAATTAATGGCCAGTCAATTTACGCGTAGAGTACTAGTACATCACTACCCTTAGGAATTAGATACCTTAATTAAGCCACTCATGAAAAGAATACATTAATTATGTAGCCGCGCGGCGACCTCCACCCAGTAGACAGAGAAGCGCGATGCGGCGGCACGCCGAGACAGCAGGGTCGAGGAGCAAAGCTTAGTGCGGCTGCCACCTGAAGTTTGACCTCCACTATCCCGCCATCGACCATGATGGATGTGCTCGAATCACGTTACCGCCGACCTCGATGGCTGAGCTCCTCATATCTCCTGCGCAGACCGAGGATTTACCTCTTATGACGCCGCCACCGCCCACCGACTAAGGGTTGACCTCTTCTTCGGTAGCCCTTGCTTAGGCTACCGCCGCCATCTCTATATGCATACTAGCTGTCTTTTTACGGATATCCACAGAGCAGCTGTTTACATGGTATCACTGTAACTAAATTATATGTACAGGGTAGTACATCACATACGGTTATGTAACGGCAGCCATGTCTCACCTACGTTTTGTTCTCACATGGTTTGGTGCGCAAATCGTGTGTGATGTTGCAATATCTAACACAAACGACATGTATAAATAGTGTGCCGTATACTCCAACATATAGTGCCATAAGTAGTTCCCGACCGTTAGCTTATCCCCACAGTTTCCCCAATTCCCCCAAATCCCTACATAGCCTCCAAATTCCCTCGCGTGGAGCTGATTGGGGGAATGCAGGCAAGTGGTGCTGATGATTTTGATGCGGCTGCTCCTGCTCGTATAGCCGCCACGACGATGGTCGCCGCTGAGCACTTGCCTAAGGTCATCAGAAGGCAGGTGCTCTAAGTAATGCACATCTAGGTCCTATGCCATTGATGTTATGTGAAGATTCGTGCAGATATTTTTCTTTGTCTTTTTTCTTTTCCTTTCTAGTTTGATTATTACTGGCTTTATCAATACGAAGAGCTCAATGTATTGCTGGCCAACTGTCCTACTCCGTTCGTACCGTTTTCGATGCATAATCCCAAAACTTGTTCCTTGTTTTTGTCCTGGAAAAGGAAACCAACCAAATAGCCAATAGGAGTCCTACGCAACCCCGGGAATTTGGAGCGACTGGGTACAAATAATTGAGGTTGATTATGAAAACCCCGCTTCAATTGGCAGTTCCTCTTCTCTGCATACTCTGCTTAAGTGTCCACCATCTTCATCGTCCCCGGCAGGTCATGCTACACACTGGCACACACTCTACAACCATGTCGAGCGACAACAAGGACGACAGTTCGGCCAGCAGTCTGGCGCCCAATGATAGGTCAACATCGGAATCATCCCGCTCGTCTTCCATGAGTCCGGCGTCGAGCCCAGACCTTGATTATATCCGGTTCATGGAAGGGACGCCACCTCCAGAGTCGTCAGATGACAACCAGACGGATGAGGAGCCATCGGAGGACGACGATGATGATGAGGAGGAATGATCGAACGAGGAGGAGGACGACGACGACAACAACGACGATGACAACGGAGGCGGCGATGAAAATCCAATGGTCAGCGGCAAGAAGCGTCCTCGCCAAGACGATGTCGCGGGGCCAACCAACAACAACGACAACAACAACAAGAAGGACTAAATTAAGCAGACTGTATATATCTCAGCTTATCCTATCAATCTCATCGCAGATGGTTAGTAATATATATACGATAGAGATCTTCTACATTATCGCCCACAGGTTGGTTTGTTGAACTGTGTGCCCCGACGAGCACACAATTCACAAAAAAGACCGTATGGGTTGTCTATAATGACCGCACACAATTCTGATTACCGACTTGTTTGTCGGGTATCACACACATCTTATTACGCTGAATCGTTTGTGCTCACCTCAATCATCGCAAACGGTTCATCGGAGAGAACTTTATGCTGTATATCACACACACCTTGATCTGGCTGCCCGTTTCTGTTGTTCTGTCTCATCACAAACAGTTCGTCCAAACCAACCGTATGCCCCTCATCACACACGCAACTAAAATCTGAACTGTGTTTGATGTATCATTCATCGCAAACTTTTTGCGTCTTTTTTATGGTTTTTCTACATCACCATTTGTGATTAGTGCATCGCACATAGTTTCGTCAAAGGGTATCTGATCGTAGTGTCGCGTTAGTAACATCCTGCAGTAGTGATAATATTGTGCCACTAGGTGAATTTCTTGATGAGCAACTTGCTAGGGTTAGAGAGAATGAAATTACTGAAACTGATGATATTAATGAAAGTGATGATGAATATTCTCCCCCTAGATATAAATTACTTGTTGTACCCGAGGGTTATATTATGGATGAAGAAACTGCTAGAGACTTTTTTTGCTTGCAATGATAGATATGATCTTAAAAACTTTTAGCTAAGCTGAAAGAAAAGTCTTTGAATGCTAGAATGCAATATGATCTTGCGTTTGCTACTTCACCTATCTGTGTTACTGATAAGGATTATGAATTCTCTGTCAATCCTGAGTTAATTACTTTGGTTGAATATGATCCTTTCTATGGTTATGAATATGAATATTACTAAACTGAATGATATAGCCACCCTATTTACTCATGAGGAAAAAAATTCTCTATTACTATATTCTTAAGTTGTTTCCTTTCTCATTAAAGGGTGATTTTAAGATATGGTTTAATTATCTTGCTCATGGTTGTGTGCGTAGTCCCCAGGATATGGTTTACTACTTCTCTGCAAAATACTTTCCTGCTCATAAGAAGCACGCTGCCTTACGGGAAATATTTAACTTTATGCAAATTGAAGAAGAGAGTCTTCCACAAGCTTGGGGGAGGCTTCTCCGATTACTTAATGCTTTGCCTAATCATCCTCTCAAGAAAAATAAAATACTTGATATCTTTTATAATGGACTAACCAATGCTTCCAGAGACCACCTGGATAGTTGTGTTGGTTATGTTTTCAAGGAAATGACTGTTGAGAAAGCTGAATTTCTATTGAATAATATATTGAGTAATGATAATGATTGGACACTTCCTGAACCAACTCCTAAGACAACTCCGAAGGAAAGAGGTATTCTATTTCTTAGTCCTGAAGATATGCAAGAGGCAAAGAAATCTATAAAAGAAAAAGGTATTAAAGCTAAAGATGTTAAGAATTTACCGCCTATTGAAGAAATACATGGTCTTGATAACCCGACACGGGTAGTAAAGGTAAATTCTCTCTATAGATTTGATGAAGGTGATCTTCCTCATAATAAGTCTGCTAGTCAATGCTTGGATGAGTTTGATAATTTTATTTTTAAGCAAGAGAACTTCAATGCTTATGTTGGTATACAATTGAAATGTAATGCTTATATGGTTGAACACTTGAGTGATTATATGTCTAGAGTTAAAAGTGATCTTAAGCTTATTAGTAAACATGCTTCCATGGTTACGACTCAAGTAGAAAAAGAACTTAAGGCACAAGATGATTTGCTCAATGAATTAAATAATAAGAACAATGATAATGCTATTAGGGTTATGACTAGAGGTGGTAAAATGACACAGGAACCTTTGTATCCTGAGGGCCACCCTAAGAGAATTGAGCAAGATTCTCAGAGAATTGATACTGATGCACCTAGTCCTATTAATAAAAAGAAAAAGAATATTGATAGGACTTTGCATGCTTCTAGTGAACCTGTTATTAACACACCTGAGAACCCTAATGATGTTTCTATTTCGGATGCTGAGACACAATCTGGTGATGAACTTGAACCTAGTGACAATGTTAATGATGATGTTCATGTTGATGCTCAACCTAGTAATAGTAATGATGTAGAGATTGAACCTGTTGTTGGTCTTGATAACCCACAATCAAAGAATCAAATGTTATGATAAGAGAGACTTTGTTGCTAGGAAGCACGGTAAAGAAAGAGAACCATGGGTTCAGAAACCCATGCCTTTTCCTCCTAAGCCATCCAAGAAAAAGGATGATGAGGATTTTGAGCGCTTTGCTGAAATGATTAGACCTATCTTTTTGCGTGTGCATTTGACTGATATGCTTAAAATGCATCCTTATGCTAAGTATATGAAAGATATTGTTACAAATAAAAGAAAGATACTGGAAGCTGAAATTTCCACCATGCTTGCTAATTATACTTTTAAGGGTGGAATACCAAAGAAACCGGTAGATCCGGGAGTACCAACTATACCATGCTCCATTAAAAGAAACTATGTTAAAACCGCTTTATGTGATCTTGGAGCCGGTGGTAGTGTTATGCCTTTCTCTTTATATCGTAGACTTGGTTTGAATAAGTTGACACCTACTGAAATATCTTTGCAAATGTCTGATAAATCAACTGCTATACCCATCGGTATTTGTGAGGATGTGCCGTTGTGGTTGCAAACGTTACTATTTTAACGGACTTTGTTATTCTTGATATTCCCGAGGACGACAGTATGTCGATCATCCTTGGTAGACCCTTCCTGAATACTGCAGGGGTTGTTATTGATTGCAACAAATGCAATGTCACTTTTCATGTTAATGGTAATGAGCATACGGTACACTTTCTAAAGAAACAACCTCAAGTTCATAGTATCAATTCTATTAGAAAATTTTCAACTATTACTATTGGAGGTTTTGAATTTCCTCTTCCTACTGTAAAAAAGAAATATGATATACTTATTGTTGGGGACATGCATATCCCCGTTGAGGTAACCTAGTGTTATTCGAAAATTCTCCGGTTTCATGTTATTCTAAAGAGGTTTGTTAATAAGACTTGATCAACCTTGTTAATGGATTCCTTTTGGTGAGCATGAGATGGATGAATTTAGGAAGCACAAATTTCTGTACCCTCCTTTTACTTTATGCTATTTAGATTAAATAAAGCAAAAATAGTATTTTCTATCTGTTTTCTGAATTATCCATGCAATAAAAAATACCCCGAAAATAAAAGTTCTCCAAATGCCCTGAAAATTTAGTATGATTTTTTGTAGAATATTTGAGAATTTCTAGCACTTAGAACACACCAGGGGGCACACCAGCTAGCCACAAGGGTGGAGGGTGCACCCCCTGCCTGGTGGGCCCCACGTGGGACCCCTTCACTTATTCCAGCATCCATTCACTTCGTCTTCCTCCATAAAAAATCATCTCGTAGCTCAAACCCGTGTTCTTGCTCATTTTGCTACCATTTTCGATCTCCTTGCTCAAAGCTCCATTCACTTTAGGGGATTGTTCTTCGGTATGTGACTCCTTCGATGGTCCAATTAGTTTTTGTTCTAGTGCTTTATTTATTGCAATTTTTTGCTGCTGTGGTGACCCTGTTCTTGAGATTACATGTCAAAATTATATGGTCCAAAGTAGTTTTGATGCATGATTTAGCTTCTAGGCACTTGTAGGAGTACTTGCTATCAATCTTGTTGAGTTTGGTTCACTTTTATTTTGAGTCACTAAAAACTTCAGAAATTTTCAAAGGAAGAAAATGTTGAGAAGATTGTTGAGAGCCTCCTCGAGCCGGGGTTCGAAGGAATAGGAGAATAAAGAGAATGAAAACCCCAAGTACAACCTTCCTCGCACCACGGAGGTCCGACCATGTGAATGACCATGATGATGCATTCTTGAATGCAGCCAGAATTTATGGGGATTTCTATTACTTGGTTGAGAATGCAGGCATCACCGACTTTCTCCATGATAAGTGTGATCAGTACCTCCTACTCACTAATACTTTTGTCCAAAATTTTCATTTTCATGCTAGGAGATCACCACCTGCGGTAGAATTTTATTTATATGATGAGCTTAAGGAGATGTCGCTTTATGATTTTTGTGAGGTTTGCAAATTAACTTTTAAGGGCAGCGACGAGGAACCGCATCCTAGTGATGTGGAAGATTTTATAAAAGATATTACTGTAGGGGAAAGTAGGAAAGTGTCAGAGGCAAGAACTACTAGTATACATTTTCCCGTCCTGCGCTACTACTCAATATTTGCTAGTAGGTGTTTAATTGGTCGCGGGGTCAGCGGGGGCCTTAGTGCTCCTGGCCTTGCCATTTTGCCCATGCTTTACTTTGTGATAAAACTTTCAGCTTAGGCGCTATGGTTGCTAAAGGGTTGCTATCTTTGGAGGTATCTATGCTTCTCGTCTTGCTAAATATTTTGAGATACCTATTAGACACTTTGAGAAAGAAGAAAAGTTGTTGCCCACTATTTACTTAGATTATAAGAGTATGGTAGCACATGATTTTCTTAGCTATGATAAGGAAAAGAGACTCATTTATAACCTGATATTTGATGAGGATAATTTTCAGATTGTTACCTTGCCTGCACCTATTTTGTTTGATCTTGATTCATGTAGGTACTTTGTTTTGCCCGTGGATATTCATGCATATTGGAGGGGGACACGATATCCCCAGATCCGGAGCTAGAGCCATCACCTGATCAATATCAGGAGTCTATTTATCAGTGGGATCCGTAGGAACTCGCTAACCAGTGGAACTCCCAGGATCCTCCTCAGTACACTTGAGAGGGCTACTTTGATCCATGGTCTTAGACCAACTTAGGCCAAAAGCCTAAGCTTGGAGGAGTACGTATTTCTCACCGACATTACATTCATGTTCACACACTCACTCTAGTTGTCGGTGTTCATACTTTTTCATTGTATTATCCATGCTAGTTTATTTTCTTTTCTTGCTTTCTTCATGTTTGTTTGAAAAACTTTGAGAAAAACAAAAAAAAATTGTAGCTTCTAACTAGTTTACTTTCCATGCTTAGTAGTAGTATTAAAAAACCCAAAAAGATTTCTCGTTCTTCTTTTGCTTGTTGGGAGCTTTCCCATGTAAATAGTTTTTCTCGTTCTTGTTTTATTTTCTTTAGAAAAACAAAAACTCCAAAAACATTTCAGTGTGTTTCTTTGAAATTCTTTTCTTTTCTTTGGGGGTCGAGAGGAGAAGACCACGATGAAAATGATGAATGGCTCTCATATACATTATTATTGATCTAACAAAGAGCCCATATTACCTTGTCTTCTCCTTCGAATAAATGTTTGCAGATTCCAACTTAGTCCAATGCATGTGCACTATTATTATTATCCACATCGTTCGGTCGTGCAAGTGAAAGGCAATAATGACGATATATGATGAAATGATTGAGATGAGGAAAAGCTGGTATGAACTCAACCTATCTTGTTTTTGTAAATATGATTAGTTCATCGTTCCTCGTTCAACCTATTATGAATGAAACATGTTTGCCATGACAATTAGAGATTATAGTTACTCATGCCATGCTTAATTAGTTTGGAGTTTATAATAGTTTACCTTGCGTGCCAACATGCTATTAAAATGGTTGTGATGTAGTATGATAGGATGGTATCCTCCTTTGAATGATTCGAGTGGCTTGACTTGGCACATGTTCACGCATGTAGTTGAAACAAAATCAACATAGCCTCCATGATATTTATGTTCATGGTGATTTATATCCTACTCATGCTTGCACTCATTGTTGGTTAATCTCAATGCATGTTTATGATTGTGTCGCTCTCTAGTTGGTCGCTTCCCAGTCTCTTTCTAGCCTTCACTTGTACTAAGCGGGAATACTGCTTGTGCATCCACTTCCATAAACCCCAAAGATGTTCCATATGAGTCCACCATACCTACCTATATGTGGTATTTACCTGCCGTTCCAAGTAAATTTGCATGTGCCAAACTCTAAACCTTCAAATGAACTTCTGTTTTGTATGCTCGAATCGCTCATGTAGCAACTAGGGCCGTCTATATCTTCCATGCTAGGTGGGTTATTCTCACAATGAGTGGACTCCTCTCATCATTCACGAGAAAATGGCGGGTAACCGGGATGCCTAGTCCCATGCTCAAATCAAATCAAAATAATTGCAAATAAAACTCCCCCAGGATTGTTGTTAGTTTGGCGGTACCCGTTGTTTCAGACCAGCCGTGGAATGTGCTTGTTGGTGGTGGGGGGAGTATAAACTTTACCATTCTGTTTGGGAACCGCCCTATAGTGTATGTAGCATGGAAGATACCGAGATCTCTTGGTTGTTATGTTGACAAAGAAAGCATGCCGCTCAAAATATTATTTATCTCTTTTTCAAAACTCGAGCTCTGGCACCTCTGCAAATCCCTGCTTCCCTCTATGAAGGGCCTATCTATTTATTTTCATGTTGAGTCATCATCTTCTTATAAAAAACACCAGTTAGAGAGCACCACTTTCATTTGTATGCATTGTTATTAATTTATATTGAGTATGACTGTGACTGGATCTTTCATCATGAATTACAATGTCTAGTCAGTCCTTGATCTTCAGGGGTGCTCTGCATTTATGTTTTGCGGTCCCAGAAAGGGCTAGCGAGATACCATCTTGTTATATCATATCATGATTATTTTGAGAAAGTGTTGTCATCCGAGATCTATTATTATTACTCGCTAGTTGATTATGCCATTGATATGAGTAAATGTGAGACCTAAATGTTATTGTGAATATGGTTAGTTCATAATCTTTGCTGAAAACTTGAATTTTGGCTTTACATATTTGCAACAACAAGATCAAACCGAGTTTGTAAAAGTTTTTTTTTATCACTTTCAATTTGTCAACTGAATTGCTTGAGGACAAGCAACAAGTTAAGCTTGGGGGAGTTGATACGTCTCCAACGTATCTACTTTTCCAAACTCTTTTGCCCTTGCTTTGGACTCTAATTTGCATGATTTGAATGGAACTAACCCGGACTGGCGCTGTTTTCAGCAGAATTTGCCATGGTGTTATTTTTGTGCAGAAATAAAAGTTCTCGGAATGACCTGGAACTTCACAGAGATGATTTTTGGAATTAATAAAAAATACTAGTGAAAGAACCAGCCAAAGGGGGCCCACACCCTGGCCACAAGGGTGGGGGCGCGCCCTACCCCCTGGGCGCGCCCTCCTACCTTGTGGCCCCCCTGGACCTCCACCGACCTCAACTCCAACTCCATATATTCACGTTCGAGGAGAAAAAAATCAGAGAGAAGGAGTCATCACGTTTTACGATACGAAGCCGCTGCCAAGCCCTGTTCTTCCTCGGGAGGGCAGATCTGGAGTCCATTCGGGGCTCCGGAGAGGGAAATCCGTCGCCATCATCATCATCAACCATCCTCCATCACCAATTTCATGATGCTCACCGCCGTGCGTGAGTAATCCCATCATAGGCTTGCTGTACGGTGATGGATTGGATGAGATTTACCATGTAATCGAGTTAGTTTTGTTAGGGTTTGATCCCTAGTATCCATTATGTTCTAAGATGGATGTTGCTATGACTTTGCTATGCTTAATGCTTGTCACTAGGGCTCGAGTGCCATGATTTCAGAACTGAACCTATTATGTTTTCATGAATATATTTGTGTTCTTGATCCTATCTTGCAAGTTATAGTCACCTACTACATGTTATGATCCGGCAACCCCGGAGTGACAATAGCCGGGACACTTCCCGATGGTGACCGTAGTTTGAGGAGTTCATGTATTCACTAAGTGCTAATGCTTTGGTCCTGTACTCTATTAAAAGGAGGCCTTAATATCACTTAGTTTCCATTAGGACTCTGCTGCCACGGGAGGGTAGGACAAAAGATGTCATGCAAGTTCTTTTTCATAAGCACGTATGCCTATATTCGGAATACATGCCTACATTATATTAATGAATTGGAGCTAGTTCTGTGTCACCCTATGTTATAACTGTTGCATGATGAATGCCATCCGACATAATTATCCATCATTGATCCATTGCCTACGAGCACGTTTCATATATTGATCTTTGCTAAGTTACTTTTCCATTGCCACTGTTACGATTGCTACAAAACTGCTACTGTTAGTTTTGCCACCGTTGTCGTTACTTCCATACTACTTTGCTACTAAATACTTTGCTGCAGATATTAAGTCTTTCAGGTGTGGTTGACTTGACAACCCAGCTGCTAATACTTGAGAATATTTTTTGGCTCCCTTTGTGTCGAAACAATAAATTTGGTTGAATACTCTACCCTCGAAAACTATTGCGATCCCCTATACTTGTGGGTTATCAACAATGATATTTGTGTTGGATAAGATTCATCATGTAGCAGTCATAACCTAGGGTGACACGGAACTAGGTCCAATTCATCAATATAATGTAGGCATGTATTCCGTGTATAGTCATACATGCTTCTGGAAAAGAACTTGCATGACATCTTTTGTCCTACCCTCCCGTGGAAGCGGGGTCCTAATGGAAACTAAGGGATATTAAGGCCTCCTTTTAATAGAGAACCGGACCAAAGCATTAGCACTTAGTGAATACATGAACTCCTCAAACTACGGTAATCACCGGAAAGAATCCCAATTATTTTCACCTTGGGTTATGCGGATCATAACTCGTAATAGGTGTTTACAACTTGCAAGATAGGATCAAGAACTCAAATATATTCATGAAAACATAATAGGTTCAGATCTGAAATCATGACACTTGGGCCCTAGTGACAAGCATTAAGCATAAAAGAGTCATAGCAACATCAATCTCAGAACATAGTGGATAGTAGGGATCAAACCCTAACAAAACTAACTCGATTACATGATAAATCTCATCCAACCCATCATCGTCCAGCAAGCCTATGAAGGAATCACTCACTACTTGCTCCACAGACTACAGCTGATGCATTTGAAGATGGACTCCTCTCAACGCCGTCTACTCACACCGGAGCATAAGCCAGAAGACCCCTTCAAGAGCTCCCAGAGATCGTTCCTAGAGTGTCGTATAGCATTATACGTTTTCAAACTTTTTGGTAACTTGTTGCCAAAGGGGGAGAAAGTGTATAGATCACAGGTTTTGAGAGAGTGTGTCTTTTGCTTTTGTTGGTTTCCTATTTGCCTTGCTACTTTGGTTTGGTTGGTTGTTGCTACTTGTTGCTACGTTTTTGTTATGCTCGTGAGATATCTTGTGTGGTCATGTGTTTGATCATATTATGCTTAATGTGTGCTTTCATGATTACATCTATGAATGTTTGTGTATGATCAATCACTTGTATCTTTGGTGATGAGTGCATGTTATTTAATTCTTATCGTTTTGTGCGCTCCACCAAGATGTATGTGACATGGAAGAGTGCCCCATGATCCTAATTAATTGTGCATTCGCATTCAAACGTAAATTTTAAATAATGCACAAATTTAGGGGGAGCTCTTGCTTATCACATACTTCTCAAAGCGACGATGTATTTCATTCATATTATCATTTGTTGAATCTTTGATCTATATGTTGTCATCAATTACCAAAAAGCGGAGATTGAAAGTGCAACTAATCCCCGGTTGGTTTTGCTAATTTATGACAACATATATCTCATTGAACTAATATCCATTCAAATTTAATATTTCAGGAAGTTCAATGAATGGCATGGCATGGACTATAGATGTGGACCCCTCAAAATGCTAAGGACACATATTGGCAAAAGCTCAAGACTCTTCATCTTTATTTTAGTGATCCAAGATCAGATTGAGTCCATAGGAAAGCTAATACTATTGAAAGGGGATGTGGTGTTGCTTAATGGCTTGCTTGCTCAAAGTGCTTAGTGATATCGATCCAAAGCCCTCAACCACTTCCTCATTCCAAATATGTCCATAACCCATAGTCAAACTCGGCACCACTGATTCATTCCATCCGAAGCCATCGAGTTCATATGACATAGCCACTGTCAGAAACCCTACCAGTTCAGTCTCACCGAGATGGCCTTGCCAATGCTCTGTTGCATGTTGCAATTATTTCGATCTCACCGGAATAGCAATTGGTCTCATCGAGTTGGCTTGACGTTCGCTCTGTTGCCTTATTTCTTCACTTTGGTCTCACCGAGTTGATGCAATCGATGCCACCGAGTTGATGTTTGCCCTAAGCCCTAGCACATCGATCCCACCGAGTTGTTCCAGTCGGTCCCACCGAGATTCCTAACGTTCACATTTCGAACTAAAATCGGTCTCATCGAGTTCATCTATTCGGTGTGACTGAGTTGGGTCAAATGTGTGTAATGGTTGGATTTTGTGTGGAGGCTATATATACCCCTCCACCCCCTTCTCCATATGTGAGAGAGCCATCAGAACATGCCTACACTTCCAGCATACATTTCTAAGAGAGAACCACCTACTCATGTGTTGAGATCAAGATATACCAATCCTACCACAAGAATCTTGATTTCTAGCCTTCCCCAAGTTTCTTTCCACTCAAATCATCTTTCCACCATATCCAAATCTGTGTGAGAGAGTTGAGTGTTGGGGAGACTATCACTTGAAGCACAAGAGCAAGGAGTTCATCATCAACACATCTATTATCTTTTGGAGAGTGATGTCTCCTAGATTGGTTAGGTGTCGCCTGGGAGCCTCCTTCAAGTTGTGGAGTTGAACCAAGAAGTTTGTAAGGGCAAGGAGATCGCCTACTTTGTGAAGATCTACCCGAGTGAGGCAAGTCCTTCATGGGCGATGGCCATGGTGGGATAGACAAGGCTGCTTCTTCATGGACCCTTCGTGGATGGAGCCCTCCGTGGACTCGCGCAACCGTTACCCTTCGTGGGTTGAAGTCTCCATCAACGTGGATGTGCGATAGCACCACCTATCGGAACCATGCCAAAAATCCCCGTGTCTCCATTGCGTTTGCACTCTCCAAACCCTCCCCTTTACCTTCATATGCGATGTTTTACTTTCTACGGCTACACTCTTAGAATTGCATGTGTAGGATGATTGCTTGACTTGTGCTAATTGTAAAATCTGCCCACAACTAAAATTGGGCAAATGTTAGATTTTTATTTGGTCAAGTAGTCTAATCACCCCCCTCTAGACCTACTTTCGATCCTACAAGTGAGAACCCTAGACCTCAAACGAGGTGGGGGACAAAGATGACCCTCTCCCCTGGTTTGGGAGTGGGGACACGCTGGCCAGGCTCTGGGGCCCGGCAGGCGGCATTAGCAGGGATGTACCCCGTCGCGTGAAGCTGAGCGATGGTGGTGTCGGTGACCTTGGAGGCCACCCACCTCTCCTTCACATCCGCATCGGCCATTGACGCGAGCGCGGAAGCTTGGGTGAAGTTCTAGGCTTGAGATTGGACATGAGAAGGTTTGAGGGTTTGGGCGCTGGAGCGAGATGAGAGCGTGGAATTTGATTTACCCCCTCTTTGCCCTTTGTAAGCCAGTAAAAGGCGAAGCGTCCTTCTTCAGCACCGTAAAAATCGCCACGTCTCGGCTTACCGTGTCGTTATGGCCGCATAGGGGAGAAACAATTGATTGATGATATCCCCCAAAATGCGGGACACAAACTCTGTTTTGATACGATGTGCTAGTAAGAGGTTTTCCTCGAACCACGATTCGAACAAGTAATGGTTAATGTATGTCGTGTCTGGGTTGGTGACGCTTCAGTAAAAGGTGCCATTAACTGACCTCCGAGCTCACCTACGCTGCTAGTCTTCGGGACTAAGCAAGCCCTATGTTTTGGGATAAATAATAGTACGCCTTGAGTGGCGCATGGCTAGACTCACTTGAGCCTCTGCCAATGGGGGATGATGATCCATTAAGAGGGCTCATGAAGTGTCATACCTGTCCGAAGATGTGGAACTTGTCTGCCAAGCCGAAGACCGCCAAGCCGAAGACATTATCCGACGAAGATGGATAACCTCGGCTTCGAAGACAAGTTTGGGGCCTACTGACGGTGTCCTGGACTAGGGGGTCCTAACCCAGGCGGCCTAGTGTATGGGCCGGACTACCAGCCTGTTGGTGAAGCAAGACTCCAAAGACCCTTGACGTGTGGCGACCGAAGACTTGGCGTGTACTTCAAGCATATTTAGATTCAGCATGTAAACCCTTAGATGGCAACCGACCATGTATAACCCTAGATACCCATGGCGCCTATATAAACCAGGAGGTTTAGTCCGTAGAGGGCATCCTACCTTGAGGGCGACGAAGATCGGTTGGGCAAATATGAACGCCAAGCCGACACAAACCCACAGGAAGCCCGGCGGGGAAGTTCACCCTTCTGTTCGAGGGGAGCGAAGCGAGGGGATGTCGCCACACTTCGTTGGATTTAAATGAAAGGACAGAGCCGCCACGACAAGAAAAAGGTATACAGGAGGCGATACCAAAGGATGGGCACAACAGGTGCTTTTAAGCAACCCATGGCAATAGATGTTGCATGTCCCATCGACGTCAGATAGCCAAGAACAAAGCAAGATTGTACCTGGACACACAGGCGTACCAAATGCACATGCTCGTGCGGGACAAACATCTCGCTGCCAGGCTCACACGAGCGAAACAATGATCCGAGCTGGACGCCAACGCAACACGGCACCCCACAAAACCGGGCGCAACCAACCCTGCAGAAGGCGGGTACTCCACATTCTTTATAGGAGCAATCACCATGTTCTAATACTATGACAAAGAACAGTTCTGTTAAGTTTTTTTTAGCAACGATTGTGTTGTCAAAAAAACCGATTGTGTTGTTAAGTTTTTTTTTTGGAGACAAGATTGTGAGTGGTGTGAAATGGGCTGGCGCCAGCCTGGGCTGGGCTTTCTTCTCAGTACGCTCCAAGATGGACCGATGAGAGGGGACATGGCGGAGACAACCAAACTGAAACCCTAGCTGCTTGCTGAGGCCCGCCACGCAACAACACGGCACGATGCGGCGGTGGTGTTGCTCCTCCGCCGGCGGCCTCGCCCGCCGCTTCCTCTCCTCCCCCACCGTCGTCCATGCCCGCCCGCCCGTGCCCTCCCTCCCCTTCCTCCGCGACCACTCCCACACCCACGCGCCTCTGCCCATCATGGGCTCGCTGTTCCACTCGGCGGCAGCCGCTGCGATCGTCCGGCCTCCGGTGATGGCGATGCAGCTGCGCCACTACGCCATCAAGGGCAGGTCCCGCGCGCCGACCACGCCCACCATCTCCAAAGTCAAGAAATACAAGATGAAGGCCCCCTCGTAGGTTCCCAACCCACTCTCCCTCCACCGCTAGTGTATTGCCTGCATTTCTGAATCTCATGGTGGTGTGCGTGTCAGGTCCATGAAGTTCCGCTTCAGAACGATGAAGGACGGCCAGATCCGCAGGTGGAGGGCCGGCAAGCGCCACAACGCACACCAAAAGGTGCGATGCTCTTCGTCTGCTAGTAGCAGCTCCTTTTCCACAACGTACTCACGTTTCGCTTAAATTGATCTAGATCCATGTATTTATAATTGATGACGCTACCAAACTATGCCTTTCGATCTTACAGATGCTAGCCTGCTGTGGCGCCGCAATCAATATAGTACTGTCGTATAGATGCATCAATATAGTTAAATAAGGCACGCCTAGGCTCTAGGCGATAGCAAAATGCCTAGCACATAATTGCGCTTAATGTGCGCATAATTGCGCTTAAGCGTGTAATTTTTTTGGTCACAAAAGCGCAAGGCGGTGGCAAAATGCACAACTAACACCTAGCGTTTCTTAAAAAAAAACTTTTGTGCATCATGTCTCTCAAATTGCAAGCATACGGCGGATAACAGCTGCTTTTCTTTCCGCAGTTGCTCCTTATCTATCTATACCAAAGTATAGTTGCCACTTGCCGCCGAGGGACCATCTTAGTAAATGCGGAGTAGTAGCAAATGCTAGCCTGCTGTGGCGCGTACGGCGATCCTTCCCACACTTTCGAATTACCACTGCTGTATAGATGCATCATGTCTCTCAAGTCAAATCACAGAATGGAAGCATACGATGGATACTCTGCTCGCCTTTCCATGATTGCTCTGGATCTATCTATACCAAGTGTAGTTGTCACTGAGGTCAATGGCAAATTAATCTAGTTGATCATCTTAGTAAATAGCAGTTGTTCTTCATTCCTGTATAACTTAGCAACTACAGCATCTGTTAATCTTTCCAGTAAAGTTACTTAAAAGCTATACTTTATCTTATACTATTTCGACATAGTCAATCGTAAAATTCAGCAAACCTTTTTCAAAGGGAAAAAAGAATGTCAATAAAATGTGAGATAAGTCTGTTTAACACCCCAAAGAATCAGCTCTGGACCATTTCCCTCCCGAAGGAACTCTTTGAGTCACATGAATTCAAAATGCAGGAACAAAAAAAATACAGGAATGGAGTGGCATGCCTGCTCGAATGATATAGGATACCAGAGTGTTTGGTGTCACAGGACAAACAAAGAATTGTAAAAAGAGGTTGGAGTGGATGCTAGATTTCCTATGGAACGTAGTACAAATGATTCCTTAGGAAAAATTCCTATAGGATCCATTCCTACAAATCAAACGACCAACTTAGGAAAAATTCCCAAGGGTTATAATCCTCCAAAAGTCCTATGAGTTTCTTTTCTAGCAAAGGAGCCCTAATCTATTTTTTTGGTACATCTAGCCCCTTGACCTAATTAAACTGGGTAATTACCCTACTAACCATGATTTATCAGCTGGTTTAGTGGATTAGGCATCGGTTTGGCAGATTAGACATCGTTTGATCCGGTCAACGAAGTCAGTTGACGCACTGTGTGACCAGTTCGTTTGTGCTGCATCCGACTTGGCCGATGCCGACCAGGGCTGCCTTAGCCCAAAGTACTCCCACATTAACTGGAGGAGGCACCAGCTAGACTTCCACGCGACGGTGCAAATCAGTCAGCCACTGTGTGCTAGCTTTGTATGTAGTATGTACACATCTCGTCAGCTCTGATTTGTTTTTGTCGCTGGAAGTACCCGGTGCTATCGGGGCTGTGCCAACATAGGCCACCGCAGTAGACGGCCCGAAGCTGATAGTTTATGGTGTTAAACGTAAAAAGGACTTAACTCGATACATGGAGGTTCTGTCGTTGTACATATGATTCCAATTGGATTTCTTCTTTGAATTTGCTTGTGATGTACTTCTGAATTTGCAGTCCAAGGAAGCAAAGCGAAGACTTCGGAAGCCTGCTTTAGTGCATTTAGCTTATGCCAAAGTTATAAAGAAGCTCAATTTCTGCGGCTAGGAAACTGATGGAGGATGGTGATTGGCACATGAATCTGATCAATGAATACTGATTGCCAACTGTTATCTTGTTACATTTGTCCTTTGATGCATTGCCATCAGATTTTTGTGCTCCCATCTCTTCACCGATGCCGATGATTATTTTATTGTACTACCACCCCCTTGTTTTCTAAACAATCAGTTGATAAAGGCTCCCCTGTGTTTTGTTATGCACACGGAGAAGACTCACCATAGTGATGATAGACAACCTGCTGCCAGTAAGGAAACTCTATTACCCTTGTCCTAGCTTCAGATTCAGTGAGCTTCACATGCCAATGTGTTGACCTGGAGTTCAATTGTACTCCCGCCGTCCCATAATGTAAGATGTTTTTTGGCACTGTGCTAGTGTCAAAAAACGTCTTACATTATGGGACGGAGGGAGTAGAAATTCAGAGGACATTGTTCTGTTATGTGTTTTCTCGAATCACATAGTTCACCGCTTTGTTTGTATTGTGGTTGTGATTCGGAGATCTTACTGGTGCTGTCAAGGTAAGCTTTCGGCTGCATGTGAATGTTGTATTTGCTGGTAACTGCGCAACTCTGTGCCATGATACGCTATGGGAGCAGATTTAATCTGAGTATGAATGTGTACCCAAGGATAAAGAGCGTCGTTTGTTGGCCATATAGAAAGTTCTCTTTTTGGGCTGCAATTGGTCTAGAAAATTATGCATGAAACTAGAATATAATGTCTTGCATTGTCCAGTCTCATCAGAGACTATGGGCAACAGGGCTTGCATTGTGGTAATGAGATTCTTGTTGTCGTCTGAGCTTTTATCTGCGCATTCGGGCCTCAGGTTTTCCTTTCAGCATGTTCCTCCTTCCCTTTTTATCTTTCTTTTAAACCTTTTTTAACAGTGCGGCGTGGCCGGATTTCGCCATCAATCATCATGATGAAAAAGGAGATTGGTGGAACTTGAAGTGATAGATCAAGAGATTCAGAAACAGTTGCCGTGTTAGTAAACTACTACTCCATCCTTCCGTCCCAAATAAGTGTAGCCGATTTAGTACAAAGTTTAGTATAAAGTTGTACTAAATCACTTATTTTGGGACGGAGGGAGTATTAGATAGCTTCAAGAAGCGAGTGAAAACTGCATGCATTGGTAAGCTATATACCTTAAGCTGGGTTCAGTATAATTAAACCAAGTTGTCATCGAAAGTACATTCGAATCTGGCCTTGCACGTTCTCTTGTTGCTAACTATAGTGACATGCTCTTTCCTTCAAGTAAACATAAAAAGGCCCCCCATAGAAGCTACTACTGACACAAGTAAAAAGTATCATCATCATTTCGTGGCCTTCAGCGGTAGAGGCAGATGATGAATTCTGGATCAGATGTAGTCGCAGAAGCCGGAGATGAAAGGATCAAACAGCTGCTGCTTGCTGTCATCTTCCTGGATCTTGTCGATGGAGGAGAAGACGTTGAGGGCGTCCATGTCCGCGAACAGGTCGAGGTCGCTCTCTTGCTTCAGCTGATGGTGAGCCCCAGCACAGTCGACGTCGACGTTGGTGTTGCCACTGTTACGAGCTGCCGCGGCCGCCAATGAAGAGGAAGAGGAGGCGGCGATCTTGGCGGCGGCGGCGGAGGAGGAGGAGGAGGGGCGGGTTGATCCGGCGAGGGCGTTGCGTTGGGTCGGCCACGGGTGGTTGTGGTCGGAGGTGTAGGTGATGACGAGCATGTTGGGGTCGGTGCGGCTGCGCTCCACCTGCTTCCTCGCCGGGCACCCCTTGGAGCTGCTGCAGCGGTAGTAGCCCCTCGGGTACGGCGACCCCTTGATGGGCTTCTGCCCGTACTTCCTCCACGCCCACAGGTCCGACGGCACCACCTCGCCGCTCGTGCTATGCCGCCCGCTCGCTCCCGGCGCCGCCGTCGGCGCCGGGATGCACACCACCTTCTTCGACTGGCTCTTCCTGCACGCACGCACGCAGCATCGATTACGGCATGTTTTAACACGTAGTAGTGCCATCGGTCTTTGTGGAAGCTAGACTAGAATATGTTAACCTTGGCTTCATCGCAGCAGGCACACGAGGGTGATGGACGATCGACATGTGCTGCAGGCGGTCGCCTATCTCCGGCGGCGGCGCGACCACCATGTCGCCTTCCCTCACGATGTCCGGCCGACGAAGCATCCCGGCCAGTGGCTCTGGATGCGGCCGCGTATATGTCGTCGCCGGCGGTGAATGCAGCGAGATCACGTGATGATCAGACGAAGGAGGCCGGCTAGTATTGCCGCTCATCATCATGGCCACCATTTCCAGCTGCTCTTCGCCATGGCCGACGACCAGGCCGCCTCCACCGCTTCCCCCTTCCAGCAGCAGCGAGCTGTACTCCTCCTCCTCCTCCTCCCCGTCGGTAGCCGGGGTTGGCAGCTGATGAGGCGGGTGCAGGCTTGCCCTGACGACATCGGAGAGGTCTCCTTGCTCGCCCGGCGACAGCCAAAACAGGTCACGCATGATCGACCGATGGTGGCAGCCGCGGCCGCAGATGTTTATGATCGATCAGCCCTCAAGCGGAGCGCCGTGACCTATCATGCATGCATACTCCCTCTTAGAGAGGAGTCAGCCGAGCGAGCGCTTGTTGTATATATGTGCATGAGGATAGCCAGCTAGCTGCACATGTAAGTGATACAAATGAGTGGAAACTGGAAACCCGGGGCTGACTTTTTAACACTAGGAAGGAAAAGCGGCGGCAAAGCAAGACGAAGGTGGTGGTGGTGCTACCATTATACAGGCGAGAAAGGAGACAACTTATATAGATCCAATAATAAAATTCAATGTAACCAGTTCGCCAGGGAGCATGCATGTAACTATATCTAATCAACTGATCACAATATTTGAACGAACGGGCTACTGCATATGCCTGCTCACTGATAGAGCCAGCCATTCTGGCAGTCTTGTCTTGCACGGTCCAAATCGGCAACCCCCCTGTCGACGATCATCCATCGGTCGATGGCTACTATCGTTTCAGCGATCGATCCATCCATCCATCCATCTCCTTTTTTATTTTGCGTCAAAAAGGACCTCTCGCCGGCCCTCGGTCTCAATACCTCCTCTAGCTTTTATCTTTTTTTTCGCCTTTTTGTATCCCGCCGATTCCAGCCACGTCTTTAATCATTTCATGGGTTTCGGCGAGCACTAGCAGCTTGTTAAACTGGCCGGCAAGGAGGTAGAAATGAGATGAATGGATCTATCATGGGCAGCAGCTTCCTGAATTTACCGCGTCGTGCAAGCCCTCCCAGCTACCACATGGCATATGTGCTATTCTCTCCGACAGGGTTTATAAGGGCTAACATATATTTCAAGATATATTTTCACCGTCAGAGTTGTACCAATAATATATGACATATATGTATGCCACAATATGCATACCATCAATTTTGTATTAGAAAGAAGTTTCCAGTGATATAACTTTTATATCACACACACGCCACATACAATATTATACTGAAATAGGCTTGCGCCCCGCTATATAATATAGCAACCACCCGATACAACCAGAAGTTCGACGCTGGGGCAAACAGCACAACCATGCCCAAAAGAAAAACAAGAGAAAAGCCAAAGAAAGAAATACCGGCAGCACCGGATGAACAAAAGCTGAAGCATCCCGCAAGCGTTGCGCCCACCGGAGACATCCACCACGCTGCCATGCCATCGAGTCGCCGCGAACCAAGCAACACCTTCAAGGAGGACTGCGACGACGACGACGCTGCTGCCCGGACGAATCCTAGGATTGCTCCCGGTACACGGAGGGAAACGGGGGAGAGGTACTCCCGACGCCCTTCAAGAAGGTTGATGGCGCCCGCAGGCGTCACCGCGTCGGTGCCGGGCGGACCCGAGAGGGATTTCGCCCTACCCCTCAAACCCACAACCCAGGACCAACCGGCGGCTCCACCACGCCAACCGCCCACCACCCTGCGCCACCACAATCACGAGGACACCACCGTCGCCTCTCCATCGAAGACACTTCGAGGCCGGCTGAACCAAACGAGACCACCGCCGATAGGGACCGGGAGCACCACCGCCACGTGGGAGGGGACAACCTCCACTGGCACAAGCAGTAGCAGACCGGACGCAGGCGCGGGAGCACGCCGGACCCCCTGCCCAGCGGGCCCAGAACGGGCCCGTTAAGCTCCTGCAGCCGCGTTGCAGCCGACGCAGCGCGGAGCCGCCGATCCCAATGACCGCATCCCGACAGCCCAGCCGGAGGAGACCCACCGGAGGCCAGACCAGCCCACCCTGACCCAGATCGGACCCAAAAGGGCCCAGATCTGAGCCTGCAGGGCTCCGCCGGCCGACTGACGCCGTCAGCCGCCACCGCCGCCAAAGGGCCGCGCCGCCGCCGCATCTGTGCCCGATCTACACCGGAGCACCGCCCGCCGAGGTGCACCGTCGCCGAAAACCGCCGCCCGAGCCGGGGAACCGCGAGGGGAAGAGGAAGAGGGCCGCCACCGCCGGCCTCGCCATGGCGCTGCGCGGGCAACACCCGGCCATGCCAGCCGGCGGCAGCGGCGGGAGGAGGGGCGGGAGGAGGGGGCTGGCGGGGAGGGGAGGGAGGGCCGCCCCGGTCGCCCCGCTCGGGGGCGGGGGGGGGGGGGGGGGGCGGCGCGGGGGGTACGGGGAGGGAGGGTCTACCCACATACAATATTATCAATGATGGTCAAAGTAATCCAAAAAAAAACTTATTAAGCCTTACTAACTTGGACGGAAAGACTAAGCTATCTTAGAAAAAAATGCATGTCCTCCCACTGAAGTTAACGCAAAATGTCAAGCTAGTGACAATTGGGGTTAATTTATCACGAGGAGGATTTTCTATCAGTAGTTACCATGGAACCCATTTGCGGTTTCGCCGGCGTGGAAGTTCCCAAAATTATGAAAAAAACATACGGTAACACTAGAACTATAATGTAAGATGATCTAATGGAGGGATTAAAAAGTACGGCTTAATGTGCCTTGGACGAAAAATAACCTTTTTCTTTGCCAAGCGCACATAAAAGCATATTTTTGCAATTGCTACATTGGATCATCTTATATTATTGGCGTGATGTTCCACCATTTGTTTCATATTTCTTTTAGAATTTTTATAACTTTTAGACCTTAACAAGCCTTAAGGAGTTCCCCAGACAACAATGACGCATGCAATTTTACCTATCTAGGATCAATGCAGATGCAAACCAACCTATGGTTGAGATACTTAGGTGGACAGTGGTATCCCCAACCCACCAGGGTTCAAATCATGGTACTCACATTATTTTTTGGTGAATACGCATTGTTGCGTATCGTTTCATTGATAGGGGGAGAGAGTACAGGGTGCAACTCTAGGGGTCTTGCGCCGAAGGCGACCCGAAGAGTGCAGCATGAGCAGGGGGGAGGGTGCTCAGCCTCGTTAAATTAGATCTCAGGTTACAGGAATGATGGATGCTAACTTAGTTGCTTCAGCACGTGCCCACAGGCGGGCCTCATCTTTGATTGTGCGAGCAAGATCATCGTTTAAAGGCCGGGCATTGTCGAAGACAGCGGCGTTCCGGTGCTTCCAAATGGACCAGGCAGTGAGCACGATGAGCGAGTTCTTGGATTTATTTCAAGATTTCCGAGGTGCTCATAGGGGTAGGGTGTGCGTGTGTGCATTCATAGGGATGAATGTATGCGCGTGTATATGAGCGCTTGTGTCTGTACTGATGCTAAAAGAAATGGATCGATGCAAACATAAAGGTTTTTTGTCAATGCTAATCATATATATGGCCTAATCCAGACAAACGCAAAATGAAGATTAAAAAAACATTGACATCTACTACAATACTATATATATTTCATTGATCTTAAATGTAATACACCCTCCAGTCCATACTAATTGATGTTGGTTTAGTATAAAGTTGTACTAACTTTGTACTAAACCATCGTCAATTAATTTGGACAGGGGGAGTATAAATCTTTTAGGGCATAGACATGGTCTTAATGATGGTGCTTTAACCATAAATATGTAACCAAACATATTTCATATAGAAATACTTATATAATTGATGAAATATCCAATAATGTCAATATGATGTCTTGGATACGAGTAAAATTTTCATATACGGTCAAGTTTATAAATGTCTCACCGCAAAAATAAAAGTTTATAAATGTCTGACTTAAATTTTGAAAGGGATACAGTAAGTTAGTAACTACTTCCTTTCCAAAATAATTGTCGTGGTTTCAGGGAGTAGTAAAGTTTGAGGAGCAAAATAAACTTTGCTTTAGGATGTCTACACTAGCTAGGCTAGAGGTGGAGAGACACCATGAAAGAAATAACATGGAAGGAGCACAACAAGATTCTTATTTCCAACGTATAAACGACAAGCTATCTAGAATGAATTCATAGTGAAATTAAGCCCCACCCCCAACCCCGCCCCCGCGTCGCCCGCGTCTGCCGACACGGGGGAAACCCTCGCCGCCGGGAGCCCTCCTTCGACTTCGCCACGCCCGCATCGCCGCCGCCGGAGGGCCGGCCGGCGAAGCCGCGCCGCGCCCGGGGATGGCGGCGGCGGGGCGATTCCGTTCCTGCCCTGCCCCGCCCCTGCATCGCGCAGCCCCTCCGCCACCGTCTCCCTGCAACGCCGCCGCCGGAGGGCCGGCCGTGCCAGCCGCGTCGCGCCTGAGGATGGCTGCGGTGGAGCGTCCCTCCCTTCCCCCGGCGCTCGCGCTGGAGGCCTTCCCACCCCACGGCCACAGATCGGATCTGGCGTGCCGCGGTCACTCCACCTGTCCAACTGCTGCACACATCCTGCTGGTCCTGCTCGTCGGCACGGTCGTGTCCGTGCTGATCCTCCCCAGTCCGCGTCTTGCCCCCAGTGGTGCAGCCCCTCTTCTTGCTGCCGTCCGTCGGGGCGGGCGTGACCCTTGGGGGAGGTGGCCGGAGCTCGGTCCTGCCTAGGTGCAGGCCACCTTCATCCCCGACGATGTCTCCTCCGAGCTACTGTGATGACCTCTGTGTGTGTGGCGACGGTGGCCCTCTGGCAGCATGTTAGAAGCTCCGTGGTGGATTTTGTCGACACCGCTCCGGTCCCGGCCTCCATGGACCTGCGTTCTCCAGTGTCCTTGGTCCGCTGGCGTCCTCTACCGGTGTGGTTTCGGCCCCGATGCACCGGCAGCTGCGCCTCTTCCAGCTTCGGTTCACTAGCGTTCTGGTGGCTCCGCCTCCGGCGGTACGGATCTGCGTTCCCTTCCGGTTCCGGATTGCCGGCGGTGCCGGCCGCCATCCTTCCATCTGCATAGGCTCTTTACCCTGCTGCCTCTCCGACCCTGTCCACCTACACGCCATGTCGGTTTCAAAGCTTGCGTTTTTCGTCGGCGACATGTGCAGCCCCACCCCCATCTGAGGTAGCGGTCGACAAGCAGGTTGTCTCCAGCATCTTTGGATCCTGATCTGGCGGCTTTGGGATTGCTCGGACTAGGCCAGGTGAAATCCATGCTCAGCTTGCCGATGCTGGCAGCGGCGACACCTGCGGGTGTCGTTTCCCTTCCTGGAGGCGCTGCCATGGCCTTTTCCGTGCACCCCTTCGAGTATCGGGGCAAACCCTAGGTCCTGTTCTCCGGATCGGATGGCGACGACGTCTCGACATCGTTCTCCTTCTTGAAGGCGCTATCTTGCTAGCTCGTGGTGTCCCAGTGTTGGAATTGAAGATGTTCGACGTCCTTCTGTGTTGGTCTGCTCCTCTAGTTTTAGGTTTGGTGGGTTTAGTTGTGTCATTCCCCCTGTTTGGGCTAAGCACCCCGTCTCTCTATGCTCCGGACACCATGTTTATGCCTTCTTGCGTTCATGGCATGTGTTGTACCCTCTGATGTACTCTTTCTTCTTTCTTCTATCAATGAAATGATACGCAAGCTTTGCGTATTCGCG
This sequence comes from Triticum timopheevii, assembly GCA_963921465.1. Lineage (NCBI taxonomy): Eukaryota > Viridiplantae > Streptophyta > Magnoliopsida > Poales > Poaceae > Triticum > Triticum timopheevii. The sequence goes on along the minus strand of OY997262.1, from coordinate 243,258,759 downwards.
AAAAATAGTGAAATTAAGCAGATAACAAGAAATGGCGGCTGAACCATCGATCAAGCCGGTGAGTGCATGGACTGTTTACACATGCTTTCTTGGCCCGAGAAAAGAGGGCGATGCCTGATATCACTGATTCGCCCCTAATTATCCATGACCGAAAGCTACATCTCAAAATCGACCACCTAATTTGCTGCAGTAGTTGTAGTACTAGTATACAATTAATTTGTTGATGATTCGATTGGTTTGCAGGCAGTCATGTCAACGCCGGATTGGTGAACAAGCTAATTAAATTCACTAGATATATAGCTGGTTAGTCAACACGTATCGATCCTATCCTACATTATCTATCAGTTCCAACATAGTATGTCCATCACGGTCCACTACATCGATCGTACTCTCTACTAGTAATACAGCTGGTCTGGTCGTGTTACTGGGAGATTAACAGGGTCACATCCAGACTGACAGCTACACGCACCACGAGAACGGAGGCGAGGCGGGATGATTTGAGGCGGACCTGATCGGCGACGGGGCTCGAAGTTGCGCCATGCATGATTGGTTGACGACGATGCGTATGCTTGTGGCGAAATGGATTCGACGAGACGCTTCGAGGGACAGAAAAGATTGGATGGCATGGCATAGGCCGGCCGGCCGCCCGCCCGCCTTTTACCACTTGGAATTGGATGGAGCTGCACAGGCCCCATCAACCCGTCGCCTCGCCCTAGCCCGTCCGTCCATGGACGATCGGGTTCGTGCGCACACTCATGCGCTCGATTGATCGACCCTCTAGTAGCTAGCTAGCTCTAGCTATAAACTGTACAGAAGAATCTGAACTAGTAGCAGCTAATGATTGTTCCCCATGTATTTCCTCTTTTCCGGCCGGGTGGATCGATGATCGTTTGACGGATGGGTGGCTAGCTTGCTGCATGTGGCCGATGGAATGACACCGCTGAATTAAGCTTAGCTAAGGTAAAAAGATAGGGTGGCAGAGCTTTTTTTTTTTAGGAGAACGGCGTGACTTTGTTCATAGTCAGGCCGGGTCCTGAGATTTTAGGGGCCCGGGGCGAAACTAAATTTTGAGGCCCTTAATAATAATCAATACATGTATATATAAAAAATGTTTTTGTGAACACTTGATATTTGTGTCATTGTGATCTTATAAGTATCCCTATATATATAGAAAATATATGAATGTCGTTATCAAAAGACATCCTTGGAAATACGAAGGCATGTTAATTATCAAGGTTCCTAGAACGATGGAGCATAGTTATATGGTTTCAGGTGCAGAAGGTTAGAAGACAATGACTCCATGAATAGTGCTAAAAGAAATTTGATCAAAAAGCATAGTCATTCTTGGACTGCTTAATGGTAAGATTATTATTCTATAAATAGCAGTGTCCAAGAAAATTAAGATTAGAGGAGCAAATAAATAAAAATGATAGTGTGCAAAATATTTTTCATAGATTAGAAATCGAATCTGCAACCGTGCAAAGTTACTCCTGCTAGTTGTGCAAATTTATTGTGCCATCCTATAATTCAACCTAAAACTACTCGTCACGATTTGCATACAGAACATCATCCTGTTCTTAATCTATTTGAGATCTACACCATAAAATTCTTGTTCCCAAACTGTAGAAGCATATCGGTCAATGATACATACAGCGGAAGACATTGACCTGGAAGACAACGCTCAGATCCACAAACTACACGCCGGTGCGCCGCCGGCTCCGACGCGCAGCCATGTATCTTTGGGTCTCCTTCTCGAGCAAGCGTTAGGTTAACTGTGACGATCTCATAGCTAGGCAAAAAGGGCAGCGCGTGCTAGTGGAATGTGCCCTGGCTCCTAGCCCCCGATCCTGACCGACGGTCCAGCTTTATTTAAGGGGATTTTTCCTCATCTCATTAATAAAGAAGAAGAGAATTATTCGGTTAATTAACGAAAAATCGGGCGAAAACCGTTACAACATGGCCCACATAGGACATCCCGGGCGACCTGGCAACCCACACAAGAACGCACACACGCCGTTGAGGAGAAAAGCGTCGAGGTAGCAATCTGGTGTCATCGTCGTCACACCTTCGCCAGGGCGACTCCGACTCCACCGTCAACGACCACCGATGGAGCTCTCACCATAAACGAGCGTCGAGGCTTGCGCCGGACAACGCCAAACAGTCCACCGCACGCGCCGAAGACCAGACAGCTCCGACTCTGGCGATGAGCATTGCAGGGGGAAAGCGCTGGACCTGCGCCGAGCCAGCGCCGAAACCGACCACCTGTCTTGTATCATCGTCACCGCGGAAGCACCTCTTCTGCAGCTCCGACTTCAGGAAGACAAGTGAGGCTCGACAGCCCCTCGAACACGCCGGATGAGACCGACTACCAAAGCCCAGCAGCAGCCCAACTCCGCTTGAAGCCACCATCGTTGCCACACAAGAAGTTGCACCACCTCACCATTGCCGGACGCACACCTGCCGACCGCAATGCCGCGAGCGTCCAGCCCATGAAGCGCGCAAACGGGATCCAAAGCTCTTCAAGACGACACCCCAAAGAAGGAAGCGACGATGTCGACGTTGTCGTCCGACCTGACATGGCCTTAGGCTTTCACCCGAAAAGCTAGAACCGAGGGTGTGCAGGGGGTGGACTCCACGGCGGCGCCTCCAAGGAGGTGACACGATGTCCGCGGACGCCGACGCCGCCGGCCGGCAAGATCCGGCAAGCTTTCGCCCGAAGCACCTCCCAACACCACATCCACACGCGAAGCACCGCACCGCTGACCCGCGCACCTCCCACGAAGTCATCGCGCCATGACCAAGTAGAAGCCACCACATACCTCGCCGACGGCCAGGACGCCGCCGAGCCCGATCCGGCAGAAAACGACCAGATCTGGCATCCCACCGCCGCTGCAACAGCACAGCGACCTCCAAAGGCCGACACGCTGCCAGCCATTGCGAAGACGAGCCCCTCGTAGCAGGAAGGGGAGGGCCGCGCCCGCCCCGACGCACCGGAGATGGGCGTCCGACCGAAGAACCGGAGCCCGCCGACGAAGCAAACCGCGGCTGCCACCCGCGAGAGACGCTTCTATAGACCGGCAAGCCGGAGAAGAGCCACGGGGACGAGCCCCGAAGGCCTACCGGCGCCGCTGCCGAGGCCACCGTCCCGCCTGGAGCCGCCGAGATGCGCAGTAGAAAGGGGATCGAGCCTCCCCCACCTCGAGCGCCTGCCGCCAGACGAGGAGAACCCCGCCGCACGCCGCGCCTTGCGCGTCCACGCCGCGCCGCCGCCCGACCGCGGCCACCCCCGCCAAATCCGCGCGAGCCCCGCGTCGAGCTCCCGCCGAAGAGGACGGCCCGCGCCGCCCCCGCCCGAGCCGGAGGTGAGGAAGACCCCGCCGCCGCCGAGCTGCGCGGGCTTTGCCCGGCAACATCTGCCGGTGGCTGCGAGGGGAGGAGCGGACGGCCGAGACTGAGCGGCGGCAGCAGGGTTCGCTCCCTGGCCGCCCGCGGGAGCGACCTGGGGAGCGCCGGGTTTTTTCACCCATGTTCTATTTAAGGGGATTAGACGCTCCAGATACATCAACGTAGCTATTACTACTTGGGCATCCAGCGATCCAGTACAGGCCCAACTACCTTGGGCATTCAGGAGAGGAGTGAAAGCACTACGTGCGCTCGGCTGCATTTTCTCAAAAAAAAAAAACGTGCGCCCGGCTGCACTGCGTGCGTACGCTGCAGGTTATACGTACGTACCTGGGAGGGGCCCCCTCGATCGTGGGGGCTCGGGGCGGTCGCCCCTCCTGCCCCCCCCCCTCAGGACCGGCCCTGTTCATAGTTCAACGTTTTGGGGAATACATAAATGATCCGGTGGATCAATCAACCATACACGTCGACCTACACTAAGAGAAGTTGCCATCTTAGCCAACCTGTGGGGTTTCCCATTGTGCTCACGCCCCTCATGACTGAATTTGCACACTTGCATCCCTGCAGCTTTCTCATGTATCTCCTTGAGTATCATGCAGTAAGATCCCAGGTGGTCCACTGAATGCAGCTCATTCACGACTCTCAAACGGTCTGATGCCACATTTAGTATATTGACATGCAGGTCTTCAACTAGGCACATGGCCTCCCTTCAAACATGAGCTTCTAGCGTTGTCGGTTCCGTGACACCATCCAGCAGCACCACCAAAGCACCCAAGAACCGGCCCTCCTCATCTCGGCAGACCACTGCAGCTGCTCCCCTATTTGTGTTCTTTGCAACGGCACCATCAGGATTCAGTTTAACACAGCCGGCGTCCGGCCGGATCCACATGCCACCGGATCGTGTGGGAGCCAAGCGAGCGGATGCTGCTGGCTTTGCACATACCTCCAGGTCTTGCAGATAACATCTTATAAACATATGCGTGGAGAGTGGGATATGATATTCCTCCTCATGAATGGCTTTTCATCGCGCCCACCAGATCGCCCAAAGCGTGGCCATAACCTCCACGAACTGAACATTAGCAAGTGTGTTACTTAGACTAAATAACCACAATTTAGCATTAGTAGTCTCATCGCCGACCAGCGGGATCAACACATCATCATCCCGGAGCGCCCACACACTTTTTGCCATATATTGCAATCAAGTAATGTGTGTCTCCATGAGTCGCTTGCAACTCTACAGATAGGGTGGCAGAGCTGGAGTTCATTCTAGGTGAAGGAGGCTGCCACGGTAGCTTTTTTTTTTTTGAGCGAAATCTGTACCCTTTATTAAACATGCAAAATCATGGGAATACAGATAATATCGGGCAAAGTTGCAAGCCACACATGGCGCCCGGGGGGGAGGGATGCGGCAGCTTTAGCTAAAGCGTGAGCCTCTCCGTTATGCTTCCGACTCTCGTGGATAAACTCCACCGCACTAAAAGCTTCTCTCTGGTGCTTAATATCTTGAAGGATTGGATAGAACTTGCATGGGGAGTCATCCTTGATCCTTGATACCACTTCTTGGCAATCTGTGGCCACACAAATGGATTGAACTTGTAAATCCGCAGCGAGTGCTAGTGCCTCGGTGCAGGCCTGTGCTTCAAGAATCACTGGGTCCAGAAGGCCCTCAAAGATGATTGCTGAGGCGCCCAGATAGTTCCCGTTTTTATCCCGGCACACGGCAGCAGAAGCACCCTTGTCGCCGATCTTGGAAAACCCGCCATCTGCATTGATCTTGACTGAGTGGGACACCGGCGGCAGCCATGCACAGCGTGCTGGTCTTACCTCGCTTGGGGTCGCTCCATTCGGGTCCCTGGCCATTGCATGCATGCCCCTAGGCCTTACATGCAGGTCCTTAGATTGTGCATGCAGGTCCCTAGTACGTGCACCCCTCTCCGGAATCTGATCGAGCTCCGCCAAAAATTTGGTAATGAAGATATGGGTACTGAGGGGGCTCTGAAACTGCTCGTCATGGATCGCTCGACGTCTCGCCCACCATATCGCCCACATTGTTACAAGCACACGTGCCAACTCCGCTGTGGGAAGAGTGTCAACTAACCAGAACATCCACAGTTTGGCGTCATCTGTGCGATTTGATATTATGGTACCGGTGATATCCTCATTAGAAAGAGCCCAAACGCATCGAGCCATATGACAATCAAAGAGAGCATGCCTCCACGTGTCCACCGCCGCGTGACAGATGCTGCATTCCGCGGAATCAGCCATGCTCCTGTGGTGTCGAACAACCCCTGTAGGTATGGAAGATTTAGCTAGCCTCCAGGCAAAAACACGGACTTTTGAGGGCACCGCCGCGCCCCAGAGTTTCGACCATGAGCGGCGATCTGCTGGTATTTGAATGACCATCATTGTGCTCCAACCAGTCCGTGCGCTGCTGCTTTGTCGCTGCAAGTAATTTGTAAGCCGAGCTTACTGTGAAGATCCCTCTTTTCTCGTAATGCCACGACCAGAAATCCTCCTGTAGTTGGCTGCTCAATGGGATATTGAGGACAGCGCCAACATCCATTGGGTACAAATGTTCACGAAGCATCCCAGCATTCCACGTACAAGTGACCGGTTTTATAAGTTCCGAAACAAGTTGGGGAGGGTTTTGGGATTTCGGGCAGACCGGCCGAAGCATGTGGTCACGGGAGATCCAGTTGTCACTCCAAATATTAGTCTGCTCACCTGAACCGATGCGCTTCAAGAGGCCCAGCTTTAGTGCATCACGTCCCTCAATAATGTTGGATGAAGTGAGTGAGAAGAGAGTGGGCCGGCCCAGACCGTCTTGGTCCGCTTCGCCTATCTCCTCCTGCCTTCCATTCTAGAGAGAGAGAGAGACGGAGGCATCGCATCGGCCATTGAGAGGAAAAGAAGAGAGAGCGGCGGAGGAGGCGAAGGCATCATCCATGGCCGCGGTGGTCCGGAGCGTGTGGCAGGGCATCAGGGAGAAGGGCCTCACCAACTTCCTCCGCTACGCCCGCGAAGAAGGATACCTGTAAGACTCCCCCCCTTCCCCCACCCCCTCGCCCCCTCCCGGATCTGAGATTCGTCCATGCTCCTTCTCCTGTGGCCGTTCGGTCAAAATCCCATCCGATTATCATCTAGGGTTTCTTCAATTTCGTATCAGTTTACTAATTATTGGGATCGCTGGTTTCGTTCGCATCCAAATTAATGAACCCAAACGAGTAGGCAGCATCACATGTTCACCTACTGCCTCAAATATGCCTTAAAAATAAACCTACTGCCTCAAATTACATATTAGCTTACATGCCTTCGAAATTATTCTGCTGGGATTGCAAGGCCTGAAAACAAAAAACACAAATGGATGCTCCTTCCTCTTGGTCTATGCAGTTTAAGACAAAATCATCCGGTACACAAATGCATCTGCCGATGTTATCATTTTCCTCAATAATAAATCACAACACAGCATACCTTCAAGAAAATAATAAGGTAATAATACAACACAACACGAGGAAAAATTCATACCATCGGTTGGCCACTGTACTCATTGGCTTTTAAAAACTCTCATGTGCTTTCACCTTCCACATAATGCTTTTCGATTAGTAGCAGGACTTTAGCATCCCAGAATATAATACTTTCAAACCTAGGTACACCTTACAGTTAGATCGAACAGTTGGGAACTCTCACATTAAGGTATCTTCTTTGTGAAAGCACGTGCAGAACTTTGCTGCTGCTTCCAGTGATTACTTGATGGGTATATATTGTTCCATCAGAGAACACATTTTATTGTGATGAATACTGGTTGCAGCCTGCAGCTTCAAGCCTTCAAGTTGGAGTCCCCACTTCTTAAAAGGAGTCACTTTCACTCTTTTCAATTTTCTAAATGCAATAGTTGTGTTGCTTTTCGGTGGAGCATCACCATGTACACTAACCTATTCTTGTCGATATTCTCTGGACCGTTTTTAAATTTCTAAATTGATATAGCCCTCATAGAATTCCTTAGTACGAGGAAAAAAGAGAGCTAAATTCTAAATATTTTTCTTTGTTTATGCTTCTAATCTAATGTTGTAACATGGTTTTATTTACAGAAAATGCCTTGGGGACGGAAACCTATTGTAAGTCCTCCCTCCCATCTCTCCAGTTTTGTAGGAAGGGATGTGTGGTTGTGTGTCTCAGTGTGCAGACTTCTCTTCTTTTCAGGCAAACCAAAATTCACAACATTGGTGCAACCCTTGTAGGAGTTGACACTTTTGGAAACAAGTACTATGAGAAACTACATGGCACTCAGTATGGTTAGTGCATCGCCCCCTTAGTTGAGCTACTGCAATTTTTTATTGTTGAATTCTACTGCATGCCCACATTAGAATGTTGACCATCAAACTTATAGACATTGCCACTTTAGAAAGAACAGTATCGGACTCTACTCTCATCATCTCCTGTTGTCTAAGATTTTGTCTCTCGTCTCTTCTTTTCTCTAACGCCTGAGATTGGAACTTTGCTAACGAACATTCCAAGCTTGACGATTGGTATTTCTATGTGTGATCATACTTCTTGTGCTTCAGTGTTTCCCCCTGATGATGTAGTAGAAACTAAACATTGTTCAATCTTCAGGAAGGCATAGGTGGGTAGAGTATGCGGACAAGGGTCGCTACAATGCATCCCAAGTGCCTGCTGAATGGCATGGATGGCTGCACCACATTACAGACAGCACTGGGGATAAGGCAAGCTTTCTCTTTCCTCGTGCTATTTTTCCTGCGCATATAAAATTTCTGAGATGCTTTATCCGGTTAGGCAGGATTCCTGAACAACATGTATTACCTAAGCTGTACTACCTTCGTTCAGAAATAAGTAACTCTGTTTTAGTTCAAATTTGAACTAAAAAAGTGTCACTTATTTCCGAACAGAGGGAGTATATAATAAATGAGCACTTAGGTGTGTGTATAAGGCCATGGAATCAATGAGACTATGAAAGTTTTCTTATTTTCCCTCAATTCTTTTTTAAAAGTTTGATTATTATTTGAACGGTGCAATAGGCTGCTGAGAAACATTATCACTTTGTAAGCTACTGTTAGCCGAAATGTCCTTTGATGTGTGCAAGTAGATTCAGTGCACTAGTTTTACTATTGGTAATTCGAAACCAAGTAGCTCATAGATATGACTTTCTTTTGGAGGGGACAGCTGCTGGAGGAGAAGACTAAAAAGTTCATTAGGGAGCACAGACAGAACTACACCGGACAGGGTGACGACTTGATCTACCACTCCAAGGGGCATGCTCTGAACCCAGGGCAAAGGGACTGGACAAGGTACCAGCCTTGGGAACCAAAGAAAGAAGAGGCGACCTGATCTGTATGAATGGTACCTGATAATCCTCTTCTATGTTTCGCATTTGGTTTGGTGTCGCCGATCTAAAACCACCAGTCAGTTTGGTTTCATGGACTGGTCCTGAATAATGTACTCTATCTGATACTGAATACCTGCCACTGAACAGTTTTAATCTCTGTGTGGATGTGGCAATAGAGAAACTGGCGATTCGATCGTCGGTATTTGCATTGAAGAGTTTCTTTTTTCTACTGATGTCAATGGTGCGTGGATGTTGAGATTCTGAAAGGAGATAATATTGTTTGGTAAATCCGGTGGCGTTGCAACATGCCCGTGTTGTTTTGGTGTTAATACGTGACACTGAAGTGTAGTACTGTATTTGATATATGATGTTGACTAGAGGGTTTCTTTTCTTATCATTTTCTCTTGAGAAAAGGCCACCGTCATCATTCATGTCAAGAAGCTACATGTACACACGGGGAAGACACTCAACCACATTTTTTTTAGGGGTAGACACTCGACCACATGGAACAGGAAACCTGGGCATGGGCAGCCTGGCCCGACAGGCTAGACTCAAAGCCTGATGGTTGAGCTGGACAAGGCCTCCAGTTTTGGCCCGAACAATTTACTGTTAGGGATGGGACATGAGTCCAAGACCGACCATTCCATCCCACTGTATTTCTAAACCAAACACACCCTAAAACAGGTTGCCGCGATGATAAAAAAGAAGATGGGCAATGAAGACCCGGGGGGCCTGTCTATAATATCCTTTCTTTTAGGATCTCTTTGTTGTTGTGCTCGAACAACTACTCTATAGACCTGGACATTTCTTGGGTCGGACTTTTCTGACCGGACATTAAAAAACTCAAACCCCAAGCCTGAGCCTGCCCCAACCAGTAACCCAAATCAAATAAAAATTCATCTTTTCTAGTTTGGTTGGAATTCGTTGGTTCATCTCAAGGGAATATTCCCCTTAGATGCGGAACACGTTGATGCCTCTGAATTGGTGGAATCGCCTAGTTCTTCTCTTTAGCGACTAAAAAGAGAGAGAAGGCTCTCACCTCACCGCCAATATTACCACAAACAGGAGTGAAACCGAGGGCTAATCACGCGCCACCGATGGAGCCGTCGTCGCCACCTTATCGACTCTGTGACCGAAAAGTGCTTGCAGCTCCCGGGCTACATTGCCCTTGGTATTTGAAATTTTTAAAAAACACACTTCCGTTGCAAAAAAGAATCTTAAATCAAATATGTGAGTACGTACACACATTCCTAAGGCCCGGTAAAAGCTGGAAAAGAAATACTTGGTATTTTGAGAAATACAAAAGGAAGAAATTTCTGACAAAAATGGCATCCATTTTCTCCTATATACAGTCAGATTTTGTTTTTCCTATAGCCCAAAACAAAACGAGATTTTTACCAAAACTTGCCACGGGTATTTGGTATGCGTAATCCCCGGGAAAAATTTCACATTTTCTGAAACTTCAAAAACACAAATTTTAAAAAATTTAAATATAGAGAGCAGTGGAGCTCGGGTGCTGCAATCCGTCTCTCCTCCGTGACGCGCTTGAAACAAGGCGAAGAGAAGGAGAGCATGCTTAAAGCAAGGTGGAGAGAAGGAGCACGCAATTAGGCGAGAACCGATACATGCCAAAAGGTTGCAAAGCAGTAGGTTGAAATCAAAAGTCGGCGCTGGTCCTAGCTAGCTATCCGAGGCAGTAGTCTAGCGTGTTGCGTTGATCTTGGCCTATGTACAGAGGGATGAGCCCCCTCACACACCTTATCCCGGCCGGCTAGCCGGAGAGGAGAGGGGAGGGGCCGGCAATGGAGAATTGGAAGAGGAGGGTGTGTGGGGCCGGAGCAAACAAGTCTCGGAGGGAGGGTTTGGTATCATTGTTTGTGTGTGAACATGGCTAAGATGCTCTTTTTGATTGCAATACCTATCCTTCTCTCTGCTAAAAAAAATAACTTCAACAAGTACATATAGCCGGCAGGTCGCGTGCATTGTTGTTAGTGAAGGCGATGACTTCTTCACAAGAAACAAATTGGGAGTTAAAAAAACTGCAATAAAATTGAGAGAGCGGGGGGGGGGGGGGGGGGGGGGGGGGGGAGTCGTCGAAGCGTGGAGAAAGAACAGGCGTGGACGACGACGTGACTCCTCCAGGGGCCAAGGCCTCCCACTTGGTTATGGTTAAGTCCTCGTGTACGGAACTCAACCTCGCCTTCCTCGTGCTACGCGATTAGTTGGTTTGGTAGGTACCAAACCCTCTTCCTCTCCGGGTCTTTCTTCCTTCAGCACAGCGCACTAGTAGTAAACTAGTACTCCTAGCACGGAACAGAACAGCGCAGTAGAGGATCGACATTAATGGCGTCCAAGGTTCGTTGCTACTATTGCTCTTCTTCTTCACCCCACCAATTTCCATTTGTAGCTACTCCCCTGCCTGCCCCTGGCACGCCGTTGGCTTTCCACCCGTACCTTTTGTCGTCTGATCGGTTTCATCGGCTCGGCGGGTTGGATTTACTGTGCAGGGCGAGAGGGATGTGGAGATCCACGTCTCTTCCCCGCCGCCCGACGACCGCGACGCCGCCAGGCCCTTGCTGCCCGCCGCCTGCGAGGCCTACTCCGTCTCCGCCGCAATCCTCCCGTACGCCGCTCCCCTCTCCTCCTCTCTACCGCTCGCTTAACTGATCGTTCATTGCTGGAGTAGATTCAGTTTTTTTTTTAACTTACTGCTGTACTGCCACCACCCATGCTGCTTCTGCTGCCGCTGCCGCTTCATTCATCTGGGGTCTTCCCAAGGGCACCCAAATCACGCTTCAGGCGTTTCATTCACTGAACACTGAAAACCATCAACTTATTCTGCAACCAAAAGACTCGCAGAGTTGCAGTACAGAGTACAAAACATATCGCGTATCTGAATGCTTCGTTGTACCGTCTGCAGCTTCTTCTTCCCAGCTCTGGGTGGGCTTCTCTATGGCTATGACATCGGGGCAACATCTGGTGCCACCATATCGCTCAAGGTACCGCTTCCTCACCACTCTCTCCAACACCACAACGGTTTACAGTTGGTCATAATTATCTTCTGTGCATCGATTGCAGTCCCCCACATCCAGTGGCACAGCATGGTACGGCCTGTCATCAGTGCAAACCGGCCTCGTGGTAATGCTCTACTCTACCATCAAACCAATCTTCTGTAATTATCTCATCACGACGCCTGGCCTCATTTTATCGTTCCACTGTTTGCGATGCAGGTCAGCGGCTCACTCTACGGTGCTTTGATCGGATCCGCCACGGCATTCACCATTGCAGATTTTCTAGGTACGCATGTTCTGCTGTCCTCGTGCTCTACTCCATGCTATGCTGTGCAATCTATCTGTTGTTCTGATATGACTTGTGCCTAATTGCTTACGACAGGAAGGCGCAGAGAGCTTGTTGTTTCTTCTATCATGTATTTGATTGGAGCTCTTCTCACAGCAGTGGCTCCTAACTTCCTTATCATGGTGGTTGGTCGCTTTTTATATGGCATAGGAATTGGATTGGTAACAATACTTGATGTCATACTTGAATTGGATATGGACACATACATACATTTCTATATGAGGCTTATGTGAGTCGCTTTCATTAGGCTATGCACGCTGCTCCCATGTATATTGCTGAGACTGCTCCAAGTCAGATTAGAGGCATGCTCATTTCTCTCAAGGAGTTCTTTATTGTTCTTGGGATGCTTGTAAGTTCATAGTAGATACTTCTTTTCCCCTTCTCCGCCCACTCATCGTCCAGCCTACTTATTTCCATTTCCTTCTGCAGCTTGGTTATATAGTAGGCAATCTCTTTGTTGAAGTGATTTCTGGTTGGCGCTACATGTATGCCGCCAGTGCTCCGATATGTGTCATTATGGGCATCGGAATGTGCTGGTTACCTTGTTCACCTAGGTGGCTTCTGTTATGTGCCACACAAGGAAAAGGAGATCTGCGGGAGACAAAAGAAAACGCTACACGTTGCTTATGTCGATTGAGGGGTCAAGCGTCACCTGATTTGGTTTCGGAGCAGGTTAATTTGATTCTGGAAGAACTGTCATACGTTGGTGAAGAGAAAAAAGCAGGATTCAGTGAGATCTTTCAAGGAAAGTGTCTCAAAGCAATGATAATTGGATGTGGTTTGGTGTTCTTTCAGCAGGTACCCTCTTTAATCTTTTTTGTTGACCTGTCCTAGAGTTCTGTTTGTACATTCTCCATGATATCATGTTGATCTTTTCAGTTCAAATAATATCCGGTTGATCTTTTCAGTTCAAATAATATCAGATTGATCTTTATGCGGTGTTTATTCTTCTCCTCCTCCATGTATTTGCCAGGTCACTGGTCAACCAAGTGTGCTATATTATGCTGCGACAATTTTTCAGGTACTAATAATTCTGCCTATGAAATTATTCAACTCAAGTATGCCATTATCTGGTGTTAAGGTTGCCATTTCCAGTATAGGGGTGGGGGTCAATCTTGCAGGGCTAGTTGGATTGGCATGTCCTTGCCTTCAAACACCATCAATTCTTTGCTTTTCTTGCTGTGTTATTGACAGCTATCATTATTTGCACACAGAGTGCTGGATTCTCTGGAGCATCTGATGCCACTCGTGTATCAATTCTTCTTGGCGTGCTGAAGGTAGGTGCCAATTTTTGCACAAGTTTAGTTTAGACTTATAATAACCAGCAGTGATATCTGCCCACTTTAAGATGGTTCAGAGGTTTCACACGTACAAATTATGAATGCCTTGAGAAAAATTCAACATACACACGGTGGTTCCATACTATTTTTAGTTGAATCCAGCCCAATATATGTAAGATTTGATGCAATGCTGATGAGTGCATAAGGAAAATAGTATGATTTTCCGTTAAATTGCATATGTCTGTATTTGTGTTAAAAAACAAGAAAGTATTACTAATGCTGTGGTTTCATCTCTGTAGCTGATTATGACTGGAGTTGCCGTTCTTGTGGTTGACAAACTTGGTAGAAGACCATTACTAATTGGTGGTGTTAGTGGAATTGTAAGTCTGGCTTCAACATGTAGATTTCTTATTTGAATATGACGAACTGCAAAAACATAACCAAGTTGAAGTTAGTATTCGAATGATTTCTGTGTAATGAAATGATATATTCATATAACTGAATAATATATTTTCATGCATAACTATGTGTCTCTGTGGAACAAGGTATTGTTAACTTCAAATATACCCCAATGTCGAAGGCTATCAGGGGCTAGGAAGCATGATCATTTTTTTTATCACGGTACTTTGATGGAGATGTATCCTCACTTATTCACACTCTCCTGTTGACGCTTGTTATGTGCAGGCTGTCTCCCTATTCTTATTGTCTTCATACTATACCTTGTTTACGGGTGCTCCTTATGTGGCTGTAATAGCACTTCTACTGTATGTTGGCTGCTACCAGGTACTTACAGAGTCGGCTTACCCTTATTTGCCATAAAAATAGTACAAGATGATTCGAGGGAGGAATATAGTTGGCCTTGCCTTTCTGAAATACTAGTTGGCTTGCATTTACACCAAACTTTGAGCAGTTAAACTTTACCTGTGAGTTAAATTTGGCTCTTTGGCCATCTGATGAGAAGTGGTTACTTTGCAGTTATCATTTGGTCCGATTGGCTGGCTTATGATTTCGGAGGTTTTCCCGCTGAAGCTGCGTGGCCGTGGATTGAGTGTTGCTGTTCTTGTGAACTTTGCCTCCAACGCGCTTGTCACTTTTGCTTTCTCCCCACTAGAGGTACAAGCCTGCTGCTCTTTCCTTAGTTTTTCCTTGGTCCTCGGAGTGTATTATCAAGTTAATCCTTTCTTAAGGTTAGTACTATCAAGTTAGTGATCTTTTCGTTTTTCTGCATTGCACTGTAGGACTTGATTGGCACTGGGGTTCTCTTTGCTTCGTTCGGGGTGATTGCGGTGGCGTCTCTCACATTCATATTCTGCATTGTGCCCGAAACAAAAGGGCTCACCCTGGAAGAAATCGAAGCCAAACTGTAGATCCAACTATCTGTAGTCTCATCTTAGTTAGCATCTTCTTTACTGCTCTTATTACTCAGCTATTTTGTAAGCGTAGTATTACGTTGAGAAAACTACTTATTTTTCTCTGAATAAGATATATATCTAAATAGAAGGTGTCCAAGTGGAAGCGTCTTCATGAGGGAAAAACCGTCGAAGGGCAGAGTCTGTGAAATCTAGAAAATGATGTCTCAATGGAAAAAACTGAAATCAAAACGTGTGCAAACACACAGAATCGATGAAAATTTAGATAATGACATCCAGCAAAAAGCTGTTTAAGCACATAAAAAAACCCTACCAAGTTTGTGATATACATGAAAAATGAGGTCCTATTGGAAAGATACTCTCAAGCAAAATATTGTTCGAGGACATACCAAAAAAGTTCTGTACCAACCCCCATGGAGTTAGATAAAATTTCAGAAAAAAAATGGTATTGTCTGAGAAACATCTCTGGCAAAACACAGTAGGAAGTATATAAAATCAGGAATCAGTTCGACCTTCTTTTTTTGGTAGAAATAAGCTCGGCCTTTTTTTGATTATCTGACAGGAATATGCTTAACTAGGCTAACTTTTTAATCTGCCCAATTATTGAGTAGCCATTACACAACTCAAATACACATGACAATTTAAAATCTATGGAGACAAATACATAATGTACCATGTTCCCTAGCATGTGCAGATGTGCCCATACAATTGGTTAGACATCTGTATTTCAATGACCTCTGAAACATGATCATTAATCAATATGTATGCTGGTCAATTATTTTGAATCGTCATATGAGTTCAGACTAGGGACTTATTTGGAATATTCATTCTTTAGTCGTTATTTAGAATATTTATTAGACAGATGAATATGGACTTTCATAAGCAAGTCACATACTTGCCCATGATTATTCAAGTACATTACTAAATAAATCATTGAACATGGGTAGCATCTTGGGCATATTCCAAAACACATTCTTCATCGACCCTTTTTTAAATAGGGGAGGGAAACTATGCTGGATTGATTCCAGCTTTGGTCAGTTTTCATTTCTTGCATGGAGATTGATTGATGATTCAGTCCGATCCATATCTGCATTGGCTGAGACTTTGATGATCTGTTGGTTTTAATTCATCTCAACTTTGAAAGAAATTTCTGAGGGTTTGCCCTGCTTGCACCTAGTTATCATCTGCATGCATACATGTCAATAAAAATGTCAGAAAGACCAGCAGCACTTCATTGTCCCTTTCTTTTATTTGACTTTATTTTGAAATTATCAGCTAGCTAGGCTTGATCTTGGCTCATCCAAAAAAAGGAATTAAGAATTTGTTTCATCTGTTGGAGTATGTAACAACCAAGGAAAATCACATAGCTTCATAACTGGATGCACATCCTGACAGATTTACTAGATGTGCATCATCAGTGCATCTTGTCCTTGCGTATCAGCGTGAGCTGAATTGGGCAGCCATTCTTTAGCCTCGGAAACATTGCCCATTTCTCAAGGCTTGTATCGTGGTCTGCCATTTCCCATCTGAAAACATCAGAATTTTTTTATTTTAGTCTCCAGCTCTAGCTGTTTGCATCAAATAAAGAAACTTGGCTTTAGAGTTGAAACCTGAAATTTGTGACAAGGCGATGAAGGAATATTAGCATCATAATCTTGGCAAGGTTCATCCCCAGGCATGTTCTGCTGCCTGCTCCAAATGCCAAGAAGCTGTATGGCTTCATATCATCCTGTCCATAGAAATACCATCAATCTGTCTATATCACAAAACTATATAAATCTAGCACTCCCTCCGATTCATATTAGTTGTCGCTCAAACCGATGTATCTAGCACTGAAATACGTCTAGATACATCCGTTTGAACGACAAGTAATATGGATCGGAGGGAGTATAATTTCCTCAGGCTTACAACAACACATACATTGAACCTGGAAGGATCAAACACTGTCGGATTGTCATAGATGGTTGGATCATAGTGTATGGACCTCGCATCGACATTTACGATCCAGTCCTTCTTAATGTGGAATCCTGTTGTTACTTGTTTCTGTTAATGGTAGCTTCCAGCAATGAGAAAAAAAATAAATCAGCGAGGTTTAGTTACCTGCAACCTGGCAGTCCTTGAGTGCCACCCTTGGAAACCAAGAAACTATGGTGGCCATCCTCAAGGATTCTTTGACCGTCTTGTATGCGTAGTCCATGGTGTTCAGATGTTGTAGGGTAAGAGGTGCATCATTGTGCTTGGATGCCAGATCCAGCTGAACTGACTGCATATACATATACAGAGATAATTGCAATCAAGAAATGAAGTAATTTATTCTTCATATAATATGCAGCTTACTCACTCTTAGTTTCTCTTGGAGATCTGTGTTGTCGCCCAGGTACTTGACCATCCAGGTAATTGCTGTTGCTGTTGTCACTTGCCCTGCACTCAGTTACAAACAAGGCTTTGTTTGTAGCTAAAATAACTTAAAAGTCTTTGTAGTTAAGAACTAAATTAGGACTTGCATACATGTATACCTGCAATTATGAGTGTCAGAATGTTGTCCAGAATCTGTTCATCCGTGAGCGCTTCTTCAGGTGAATCCATATGGCTCTTGAGTAGAAGGGTCTGCAGAAAGTCGTCCCGGTGATCTAGTTTCAGGCCATTTTCTCGCCTCGTGGATATTTCTTGCCTCAGTGCATCCATGATCCTCTTCCTTGCCTGACATCAAAAACAATTTGATACAAAGAATCTAGCTAGAAATCGTTCCCTTGTGAATTGTACAGTAGTAATTAAAAGCATGTATACTTGCGCGAATCTTGGTATCTAGTCAATCTAGATCGGACAGTGATGGTTTCGAGTGGCGAAAAAAGTAAAAAAAAAAAAGAAAGCAAAACTGTAAAAACATTAGGGGAAAAAAAGGGTACCTGTAGGCCTCTGTAGAACCTTGTTCCAGGCAGCCTGATTGGCAGCGCGAGCATGGCTTGCGTTACGTGCATGACGTCGCTCTGCAGCTGCTCCAGCTCGCGCGCGTCGTCCCGTGGCCCGATGAGCATCTCGCAGATGGCCCTGAAGGTGACGTCGAGCGCGGCGTCCAGCACGACGGCCCGGCCCGTGCAGCCGTCGGCCAGCAGCCGGGCTGCGATCAGGCGGTCGAAGGCGGCGGCGAAGGCGGCCGTGGGCGCGGAGGCGAAGAGGCCCGCGACGGCGCGGCGCATGCGGCGGTGCGCGCCGTGGGAGGTGCAGAGGAGGCTGTGCTCGCCGAGCAGGTCGGCGACGGTGCGCACGTAGCGCTTGGCGAAGTGGGGCGGGTCGGCGGCCAGGAGGCCGGCGGCGGCGGCGCGCGCGCGGGCGGAGAGGAGGAAGACGTGGGTGCGGCCGAAGAGCACGGTGCGGAAGCAGGCGCCGTACCGGAGCGCGCGCGCGTGGACGAAGTGGTAGAAGCCCCTGCCGCTGCTGTTGTCCGCCAGGAAGGACAGCGTCTCCGCCCCGACCGCGCCCCGGCACCAGCCGCCGATGCCCCCCGGCGGCGGGCACCTGCCTTCTTGCCGGAGTTGGGAAGCACGTAGAGCGCGGAGGAGGAGGTAGGCGACGCCGCCGACGGCCGCGGGCAACAGCAGGACGTGTGCGGCCGCGAAGCGCCATGCCAGCTCCGCCATCGTCGACGTCGACATCATCTCCGGCCGGCGCGCGCGAGCTAGTGACTACTAATGTGATTTCACTGGCGCTGGCACGCACGCATATCCAAGCAAGCATGCACGCGCGCCATATACTCCCTCCCTCCGTTCCTAAATATAAGTCTTTGTAGAGATTTCACTATGGACTACATACGGAGCAAAATGAGTGAATCTACACTCTAAAATGCATCTACATACATCCGTATGTGATTCATAGTGAAATCTCTCCAAAGACTTACATTTAGGAACGGAGGGAGTATGACCGAGCCGGTCGGGTGCAACCATTCTCCAGATCAATCATGGCGATGGATCCTGGAAGGATACCTGATCTGATGGATTCCAACCGCACTTGCGCTAGTTGCATCGATCGCATCTTTTCCCGCCGCCCTCGGCCTCACCTCGCTCGCGTTTCAAGATGGGTATCATCATCTCGCTGTTCATGCAAACGGGTAGTTGACGAGATGCCGGGTTTCATTCCATTTGCATGGCGAGTGCTGTGTGTCGTCATGATCTTAGCTTCCAGGGCAGGCAGGCAGCAGGCAGACATGACCAACCAGCACGAACCAAAATCCAGTCAGCTTATTAGTTGAGTTGTGTGTTTTCCCATTGACTGAACGGCCGCATATTCTGGTCTAGTCGAGGAGTATCTCGAGGAAGAGGAACCCAGCCAATTTCCCACTCACTTAACCAGTGATGACTTGTCGCCCGCATATCTATGGGCCGCATATGGCCTTCGATCATGCATCATCATATCATTCGTGTGAATTACCTACCTAGCTAGCTTGCCTGGTTTCAACCTCCTTTTCGAAAGGAAAAAAAAAACTAGTGAAGTACTGGAGCTGACCAAGAAAACACACACACAATATCGAAAAGTGGACACGGAGGAGACTATTGCTCTCTTCTTCTTCTTCTTCTTCTTCTTCTTCTTTTATCGAAATTCAGGATTCATAATGAGCTATCGTGCAGAATAGGTTATAATTTCGATGGGTACTGAAATATCTTAAAACTCAAAATTTCGACCAAGATAAAAAATAATTCCAAACAAAATTTAATTTAATCAGAAATGGTTAATGTTAAGGGAATTTTGTTTTGATAAATCTTAAAGAATTTCTGAAATTCCCGAAATTCTGCACATTGGCTGGGCTCCTCCATTCGAGACCGTGTTATTCAGAGCATGAAGAATTATTCTTATTCCGAGCATGGAATTTCTTCAAGGGTGGAGAAAAGGAGGGAATCGAAGGCACGGTAGATCCGAGGGGTACGATTGTCACCACAGCTTTCGCTTCCACTACGAATGCACGCATGATTTGGAGCATTGCCGCTTGGAATCGCGAGTGTTAAATGTGCGTGGAATATTTTCAGAACAAAGGCAGATGCCGGCGAGTTCAGTGCGTAATACAGGCCTGAGTGCCCAGGGTATCCGCACGTGTGAGGTCTGTTCGGGAACCTGCAGGTGCTGCTGCACAATTCACAATGTCTAATGCTCATTGGTTATCAAAGCTAGACGTTTTCCCCGAACAAATAACATCTCGAGTCCTTTTGTATTTGTGATGGCGTCTACACAATCCACGTAGGGGTGCAAATTTGTGACCTTCATGGTACCCTGACTTTTAAATTTTAGTTCATTTGATCGAAGAAATGGTCACCCGCTATGCTGATGGAACGCTAGTAGTCGTCGCCTTGCTGCGTGCCTTAACGAGTCTCCTATTCCTCCTGATCATCATAAGTAGTTCCATCACCTCCGTCATGTCTGGTCGTTCCTTACTGTCTTCTTTCAGGCACTCAATCGCAACCTTGCCAATTTCTTCCAGAGCGAAGATATCGTCGTCTTGAGTTGCGATCTCCTTGTCAAACATTGCCCTGCCGCTCTTTTCTCTCTCATAAAGTTTGCGATACTCTATGGTGAGGATGCACTTTTCGTCGAATACGTTCCTCTTCCTGGTAATGAGTTCCAAAAGAATAGCTCCAAAGCTGTAGACGTCACTCTTTTTTGTTGCACGTCCCTCTCCCATGAACTCTAGGTCCAAGTAGCCCATATTAAACCGCATCCATGTTGCTTCAGTGGCCTCGAGCCTCATCTCCTCTTCTAAAGTATAAAGCCTCGACGCAAAATTTCCAATTTTTGGTGTCAACTTGTCATCGAGAAATATGTTGTTCGGTCTGACATCACCATGTCGTATGGAGAAACTTGTGTAGGAGTGCATGTATCTTAACCCTTCCGCAGACCCAATTACGTTGTCAATACGCAAGTCTAAAGGAAGTTTTTGTTTACTGCCATGGACAATGTCCTCGAGGCTCCCTTTAGCAGCAAATTCAAATACCAATGATGGAACATCCATCTCCGGGCAGCAACCATAGAGCTTGAGGATGTTCTTGTGGATCAGTTCTTTATGGATGTTTATCATCACCTCAAACTCCTGCCTCATATTATTGCTTAGCGTGATAAAGGTCTTAACTGCCACCATGGTATTGTAAGGAAGAGTTCCTTTGTTCTTCCGGTACCAAGAAACTCTGAATTGTTTTTTGTGATTTTCTGTATTTCCGCCTTTGTGAAAATCGTTAGGCCCCTGACATTCTGTAGGTGTGGGCCACCATTCCTCAAGAAATTCCTGCGTGCTTTCCTGCGAAAGATATTCAAGTTTTTTAGCTTCTCCAAGAAGCTAGATTTAGAGCTCAAAATGCTTGTTCCTGATCGGTTAACCTGTTGTTCCGTATCTTGTGCTTCCCATAATGACCACTGATCTGCATTTTCTTGACCCTGCTGGCAGTGATCTTCCGTTTCTGGGCGTTCATTGATATCCTTTATAAGGCTCTCAGCTACAAGCTTTCCAATTATTTTCCCAGACTGTTCCTCGAGTAAGCTTGGCTGCAGCTCGGCTAGTGAACTGCTCATGCCAGTTTGGCATGAATAGTCAGCTCTTGCTGTTTTATCAAGCCTATCAATTATGTGCTGCACAACTGGTCTCTTCTTTGGGTCCAAGTCCATGCACTCTATCCCGATCTTAGTGCATACTCTTACTTGTTCTAACTGTGTGTGCCTCTCTGGTGCCTGATCCAGTCGATTCATCCAACTTTCAACTACCTACAAAGTAGCAATCATGAGTTACTATCTGTTTTACATACTTGCACAAGGCGGTCAACCAAAAAAGAAAAATATGCTTAAAATAACATCACAAAAAGCAAAACATATGGTTGTTAATGTGGTGATCTTTTTTTTTTATAAGAATGATAGAACATTAAATCATCATAACTATACCTAATTAGATTGCATATGTAACCTCGACACATGATAGCTAGCAGCAATTCTAGATAACTTCCGAAATAAATTATCATAACTTTACTACTAGGTTTATTACCTGTATTTTGATCCAAGAAATATATAAATCCCTCTTTCTTCTCGATGTCTTTTCCATAGCTTTAGTTATGTAATAGTATGACTTAAGAGCAATGAACTTTTCACATATAAATTGACGAAGGATGAACTTTGATTCCGCATATTGATTTATTGCCATGCACAACTAAAATCCACCTGTTGTGCTTAGTACAACACAATTGTTGAGTGTTGTTCTTCAGAACCTTAGTCTGGGTGTTATCTTCCTCTGTTTTTCTACCTTGCCTGGTTTCTCCTTATTTGTCTCCAGCTTGCAGCATAGGTTCCTTTCTAGCTGCTGTTTGGTAGCTTAGGTGCCATTTACCTACCTGGTTTGTTCTGTTGATGGAGGAGCGTTTTGGCTCTAGAAAACTACTTTGGTTTCTTCAATGAAATCAGGGGAGAAAATCCCTTTCAATAAAGAAAATGCTTAAATTGTTCTTACTTTCTCCTCTTCAAAATATCCCTTTGCTCCTGTCAGTATCTCCATGATTATAACACCAAGACTATATATGTCTGACGCGAATGCGATGTGCCCTCTATAGAATTCTGGAGCCAAGTACCCCCTAGGGAAGATCATATAAAGTTTGATCAATGAATGCCAAATAAAACGTGAAGTCACAAATAACCAAAATGAAGAGCTTCCAACATGCTGGCTTACTGAGATCCACACAGATGTTGAGTAACAGCTCGGGTTTGCCCTTCATCAAAACACCGCGAGAGACCAAAATCAGCAATTTTGGGTACCATGCCAATCTCAAGCAGGATATTAGCAGGCTTAAGGTCCAAATGAAGAATGCGCTTCTCATGAAGGTAATGTAAGCCTTCACATATTCCCCTGATTATTCGATAGCGCTCTCTCCATTCAAGTCCGTAAGATGCATCTGTACACAAAAGAGACGGATTTGTATTTTATGAATTAGTTTAGATTGACGGCAAAAATGTAATAGAGTAAATAAATATGGAAGAAATAGATTATGATGCTACCAGACATATGCTTCTCAAGACTCCCTTTGGGTACAAACTCAAAACAGAGTAACCAGTTTCGTACATCTGCCATGACAAGCTTCCCCTCATATTCTGCCATTTTTCCTTGTGTGTCAGCACAATACCCCAGAAAACGTACTATGTTCTTGTGCTTGGTCTTCATTAAGCATTTAACCTCTCTGTGGAATTTACTCTCAGTAATATCAACTGTGTTGGACAGCTTCTTTACAGCAACCGTCCGTTTTCCGATCATTCCCTGTGGTCGCGAACCATATTGTCAATATCCTCGGCTTGAGTGTGCCTCGTGGTGTGATTGTAGCGTGCATATATAGTTTGGTTTGCCGAATTCATTAAAAAGAAAAGAGTATTCCTTTAACAAGACAAAAGACTATCCATTTTCATTAATCAATAAAAGAGTTAATTAGAAGGGGAGCCTTGGCGCAGTGGTAAAGCTGCTGCCTTGTGACCATGAGGTCACGGGTTCAAGTCCTGGAAACAGCCTCTTGCAGAAATGTAGGGAAAGGCTGCGTACAATAGACCCAAAGTGGTCGGACCCTTCCCCAGACATGCACTGGGGCTGCCCTTTTTAATAAAAGAGTTAATTAACAAATTGCCTAGATCGTAGCGATAATCTGAAGTACAAATGAAAGTCTTATGTCCCACCAAATCCCAATTTGGCGCCTCCTCATAGGAAAAAAATAGTTTTATGCATATGTCAGAGTTTCATGAACAAGCGTTCTGCTTCATGAAAAACAGGGCTTTACGAACTGATGCCAAAAAAAGGAATTTTATGCAGATGTTGCAAGAATTTTATAAGCCAGCGTTCTGCCGAATTCATGAAGCAAAGATAGCGCAAAGTATTACATTGCTACAACATACTCCAAACTCGGCTGATATCTATCATGTTCCACAACAAATGCTATCTATGTAGTATAGCAACAAATGCTAACTATGTAGTGTAGCTTTTAGATTATGCCGATTATTAGTTTTGAGAGGCAGTTTGGGAAAAGAAGCTGATTAAAGGCATGGTACCTTGTAAACCACGGCAAATCCACCGCTGCCAATTTCCTGATCAGGGGAGAAACGATCTGTGATGTCCTCCAAAAGTGATAACGGCAGGTCCGTGGGCTCTGCGCTTTCATCGAGCAGCATCCTCTCCAGGATGCCGTGTCTATTACTGCTGGCATCGTGGTCCATTTGCAATCACTGCAAGTATACAATGAAATGAGTACAACACTCCTGAATTAAGAGAAATTAATGCTATTTGTGAGGCTAGCTAGCACTCCCTACATCGCAAAATAAGTGTCTTAACTTCAGTACAATTGTAATAAAGTCGAGACAATTATTTTGGAATTGGAGGGAGTACTACAGAGTCATGCAACTAGCTAATCGTGCTAAGAACAAAAGCAAGGTCATAGTACTGCTATTCATCAACTCACTTCTGAAAACATGCATAGTAAACGGCGGCGAACCCAGCCCTGCTCCCCGGTGGCACCGCCAGGCGCCAGCCACGCCGTCCGTTGATTCCTCGACCGGGCGTGTGCGCCCGATATAGCTAGGCCAAGTCTAGCTAGTACTGCAGCCGTTGAGCCGCCAGATCCAGTTCCACTGCGCGCGCTCTCACCTAGCCCTAGTCAGAGGCTGCCGCACCCGCAAGCGAGCCAACAGCATCTACGGCCGCCACTCCACTGCCCACCGCCGGCCGCGCAGCCGCATGTATCCACTAGCAAGCGGGGCTCCCGGAACATCATGGCAAGTTGGTTTGAGGATAGCGCAGAAACTGAAGGATGAAATTATATGATGATGCAGTAGGGACCGGGCATGGTTCAATTCCCCACCCCCACAAAAGACAGATGCATGCGTACATACATACCTCCAGGACAAGCTATGAAATCGAGATGTGTGGAAGGACAAGGTGAGCGAGCTTCAGCCTTCCTTTGATACTTCCTGCCAACGTCTACAGCCAATCACATGTCTTGTGTTTTTTCTTTGACAACAAATATCCAACTATTGGGGTCGTGACTCTTTTTTCTTTAAGACGTGTGATTTTTTTGAACACAGTACAGACGCAAGTGCTCATACATACGCTCATATACCCACCCCTATGAACGCACACACGCACACTCTACCATTATGAGCACCTTCGAGAGACTGAGCTGGCATATCATGTTGAGATTTACGAAGTTACCGTAGGCGTCTCGTTGTCGATGGGAACGTCTCCTCTCACTGAAAGCACATCGGCGGAAATCCTGAAATAAATCCAGGAATAATGCGAACAACAGGACCTGAACCCTGATGGGCTAGGGATACCACTGCCCCTCTAACCATCCAACCACAGGAAAATGATGTTGGAGCAATGGGAAAACCTAGGTGGGCCAGCCCAGAGGAGAGAACTGTAAATGATGGGTTGGGTTAGGCTCCAAAGTATAAGTAAAGAAAAAGTGCAAAAAAAACCTGGGCGGGTCACGGCTAAGAGCATCTCCAGCGGTTGCCCCCCCTCCCAGGAGGCATAAAAATCGCCGCCTGAGGGCGAGCCGGCGGTATAATCGGCTCTGGGGCGGTTGGGCACCCAACCGTCGCCCCCAGGCACCGATGTCGGCCCATTTTTGGCGGAAAATGGCCCGATGTCGGCGCGAATCGGTCCATATTCGGCATGGTTCGACGTGAATTCTCAATATAAATAATTTATTTATCACATAGTTCATCACAAAAAATCAATAGAAATCAAATAGTTCAACAAATAGTTTAATACAAATTATATAGTTCAACAAATAAAAACTCATATTTCATCACACGTCGAGCTAGGCATCGCCCTTGATCCTCCATAGGTGCTCCACCAGATCCTGCGGTAGTTGTTGATGCACCTGTGGGTCTCGGATCTTTTGACGCATATTGAGGTAGGCAGTCCAGGTTGCCGGTAGCTGGTGATCAACTTGGCCAAGATGACCCTGCCTGTAGTATGGTTCAGTGTCAAACACTGGCTCTTCATGCTCGCTCTCAATGATCATATTGTGCAAGATGACACAGCAACTCATGATCTCCCACATTTGATCTTTCGACCAGGTCTGAGCAGGGTACCGGACAACAACAAATCAAGATTGGAGCACACCAAATGCTCGCTCGACATCCCTCCTGCAAGCCTCGCGATCCTTGGCAAAGTGGGACTTCTTGCCTCCTGGCACAACTGTAAGGGCATATGTATCCCTTAGTAGTTTTGGTGATTGATGACAATGCTTTTGCGGACTAATCATATGCATTGAGCTTTTCGGATATATCATGACTGAACACAAGACGATTTGATGCCCCTCGAAGATTATTAAAGACGGCGTTTCTCTACGTTTCTTTTCGGTGCATTTGAGTCGTAGGAAAGCCGTACTATTAAGAGGGGGTCCGCGTTGGAAGGTTTGGGTGGAATCTCACGTACACATGTTCCTTTTGCACCACCTTTCCTTTGGCTCTTTGTAGTTTCCTCCATCTCACCGTGTCTCTGCAGAATGAAGGACTCCTAGTGTTGCTGTTCAAAGGCTGGCGGTAGTACTGCTCCCCAGAGCGGTACTACCGCAGGCACCAGCGGTAGTACCGACCCCCGGCACGGTAGTACCATGGGCGCCCATGGTAGTACCGCTCCTTCTGAGCGGTAGTACCGTGAACTCTGGCCTGGCGCTGCTGCGCGAGCGGTAGTAGGGGCGGATGTAATTTTTTACATCCGCGCTCACGTGGTAGTACCGTGCTCCGGCGCGGTAGTACCGTGAAGCTTGACCAGGCATAGCGACATGAGCGGAAGTAGGGGCGGATGTAATTTTTTACATCCGCGCCCTACACGGTAGTACTGCACCTTGTTTGCGGTAGTACCGTGTCAGACTTTTGCATAGATAAAATCTCAGCGGATGTAGTCACGGATGTAATTTTTATATCTGTGCCTACCGTGCCTGGACGGTGCCTGCCATGCGGTAGTACCGCATGGGGTCGTGGTAGTACCACGCCAGCGGTTCTACCATCCCCTGTCGGTGCTCATCTGGTCGGGTCCAGGCCCTGCCGCGCCCACGGTAGTACCGCGGACCACCGCGGTAGTACCGCGGGTCGTGGGCTGAGTGGTGGGTAACGGTTGGAATTGTCCCTTGACTATAAATGGGGTGTCTTCTTCCTCTAGTTGCCTACCTCTTCCATCCCTAAACTCCATTGTTGCTCCAAGTTCCATTTTCGCCCGATCTCTCTCCCTAGCCAATCAAACTTGTTGATTTTCTCGGGATTGGTTGAGAAGGCCCCGATCTACACTTCCACCAAGAGAAATTTGATTCCCCGCACTAATCCCTTGCGGATCTTGGTACTCTTGGGTGTTTGACACCCTAGACGGTTGAGGTCACCGCGGAGCCATAGTCCATTGTGGTGAAGCTTCGTGGTGTCGCTGTGAGCCTCCAATTAAGTTGTGGAGATTGCCCCAACCTTGCTTGTAAAGGTTCGGTCGCCGCCTCCAAGGGCACCAATAGTTGAATCACGACATCTTGCATTGTGTGAGGGCGTGAGGAGAATACGGTGGCCCTAGTGGCTTCTTGGGGAGCATTGTGCCTCCACACCACTCCAACGGAGACGTACTTCCCTTCATAGGGAAGGAACTTCGGTAACACATCCTCGTCTTCATCGGTTCCACTCTTGGTTATCTCTCACCTTTACTTGTGCAAGATATTTTGTGTTCTATACTTTGCTTGCTTGTGTGCTTATTGTTGTTGCATCATATAGGTTGCTCACCTTGTTGCATATCTAGACAACCTACTTTGATGCAAAGTTTAATTTGGTAAAGAAAAGCTAAAATTTGTTAGTTGCCTATTCACCCCCCGCTAGTCAACTATATCGATCCTTTCAATTGGTATCAGAGCCTCGTCTCTTTATTAAGGACTTTACCGTCTGAAGAGTATGGTTGACACCGTAGACGGTAAGGAGGAGCACCACAGTGTGATTCCATCCTCGTCTATGGCCGATGGGGCATCCCCGGTCTCACGTGAGAAATTCAATGTGGCTTTGGACACATTGAAAACCTCCATGACGACCGAGGTCAAAGGCATGTTCAAAGAGTTTCTTGATGGTCTTAAATTATCCACCGCACCTTTGGAAGTGGTTGCTCCCACTAACAAGGTGGCGGATGCCAACTCTGATAAGGGGGAAACTTCTAGTGAAAAGGTTCCTATGCCTAGTGGTAAAAGTGGTAATGGCATCTATTCTCATGTTGAACCACCTCTCACTTATGGAGGACCGGTTCCCTCCACGCATCTAAATCATGCGGGGTCTCCTCCCAAGATTGTGAAGAATGAGGACTTTGATGCTTGGGTCTATCGCTTTAAGCGTCATTTAAATCATGTTAACACTAATCTTTGGAGAATCATTGAAGAAGGTTTCTATCCGCACGATCGAAGCAACTTCACCCCAAGAGAAGCCGCGGATAATCAATTCAATGAGAATGCTCTCTTCATCCTCCAAGATGCTATTCCACCCAAAGATATTGCTCATCTCCGACCCTTCACCGTGGCCAAGGAAGCGTGGCACCATGTTGTCTCCCTCTACAAGGGAAGCGCAAGCATTCAACACTCAAACTATGAAGTGGTGCAAGATGAAGCCGATGAGTTTGCAATGAATGAAGATGAAGAACCTCGAGAGCTTTACCGGAGACTGACCACTCTCGCGGTCTCACTCCGAGATCATGGGAGCAAGGATACGGATGACAATTGGATCAAGCGCAAGTTCCTCAAGGCCATGATGCCCTAACACAAAGCCATGTCCTCCGTCATCCGTCAAAGGCCGGACTTCCACACTTTGTCCTCAAGTGAAGTGTTGGATGAGTTTGTGGCAATGAGGATATTGGACAAGACCGCCGACAATGCGGTGTTGCGGTCTCAAAGAGCAAAGAAGCCCAACCTTGCCTTGAAGACCAAGGTTTGTGTGGAAGAAGAGGATGATGAAGAAGAAGAGGAGAGCAACCCCGAAGATACTAAGTATGATTATCATGAGCACATGGCTCTTGCTTCAATGCAATTTTGGAGCAAGAAGAACACAAGGCCAAACTTCAACAAGAATAACTCAAGTAGCTTCAAGGGCAAGCAACGTGTGAGAACATGTTCCAATTGTGTCAATGTGAGCCATTTTGTTGCGGGAGTGCCCTTACGAGAAGAGGGAAGACAATGGTGGCAAGCTCATCCGAAAAGATAAAGCCAAGTCCATCCCCAACAAGAACAACTTCACCAAGAAGACTCCAACTAGAGGGTTGGTGGTTCAAGAAGAATACCATGAGGATGATGATGATGATGAAGATAGTGAAGCCATGGCCATGGTCTCCGTTGCCATTGCCACTATTCCACGGGTGTCCCTCTTCGACTCACCCAATGAGAACATCACCGCCAAGTGCCTCATGGCTAAAGCCACCAACAAGGTAACCCCCAATATCAAAACCACCATCATTACTAATCCCTCCTTGACGGATTGCATTGATGAAAGTGAGGGGTCTAATGAGGAATTAAATGAATTTGAGTCTTTTATTAGTAAGCTCAAGGGCAAATCCAAGAAGCACTTCGTTGCTCTCTTGGAACAACTTGGTGAAGCCAATGACATGATCGAGGCTCATGAAGAAACCATCTCTAAGATGGAAGGTCATAGTCGTGACTATGCCGATGAGATATCGGATCTCTCTAATGCTCTTGAGGAAGAGCGTGGGCATCGTTTGGCTCTTGAGGAGTCACACAACGATGACCATGCTAAACTAAAGAAAGATCTTGATCATGCTCTTGTTGTATCTCGTGTGCTAAATTCCGAGAAGGCTAAAATTGGGGTTGACCATGCTAGACTCAAGGAGGAGTTTGATATACTCGACAAGGCCCACAAGGTCTTGAAGGGTGCTGATGCTAGCCTCAAGGAGTCTCATGATCAACTCCAAGTGAAGCTAACTAAGGATAAAGCCACCTTTCCTCATATGGTACTAATTGATAATGCAAATGCTACTAACCCGTGTTGTGAGCATGTGCATCTTGTGGAGGAGAATGCCAAGTTGAAGGAGCAACTTGAGAAAGGCCTTGTGACGTGCATACAAGGTGAGAAGAACCTCTATGACCTTTTGAGCAATCAAAAGGAAGTTGTGGCCAAGGAGGGAGTTGGGTTCGCACCCAAGAACAACAAGAAGAACGACAAGACCAAACGACCTCCCCCTCTCAAGCAAACTTTTGTGAAGGAGGGAGAGGGTGCTCCTAAGGAGAAGAAGAACAATGTGAAGAGCGGTGATGTCAAAAAGGGCAATGCCACCCCTTCCAACAAAGCCGGCGACTTTAACCCTTCTTATGTGTTGTGTCGTGCTAGTGATGGGCATGTTTATGCTAAATTTGTTGGTTCTCCTTATGAGTACATTGAATGGTCTATTTGGGTTCCTAAGACCCTTGTTACTAACATCAAAGGACCCATTACAAAATGGGTACCTAAAACCAAGCATTGATCTCTTGTAGGTGTTTGCTTTCGGTGAGGGCTCATGGTTGCTCGATAGTGGAGCCACAAATCATATGACTAGAAGCAAGGACTTGGTGGTGGGCGTGCACAAGATCCCTTCTATGCCCACCAACATCGAGTGGGGTGATGCCTCATCTTCTAAGTTATTGGGTCTTGGCAAGGTTGTCATTTCTCATGATATCATGATCGAGAAAGTCATGCTTGTTGAGTCCCTTGCTTACAGTCTTCTTCCCGTTCGTCAACTTGCACTCATGGGCTTTGCCACATTCTTTGATATTGATACCTGATACGTCTCCAATGTATCTATAATTTTTGATTGTTCCATGCTATTATATTACCCGTTTTGGATGTTTATGGGCTTTACCCTACACTTTTATATCATTTTTGGGACTAACCTACTAACTGGAGGCCCAGCCCAAATTGTTGTTTTTTTTGCCTATTTCAGTGTTTCGAAGGAAAGGAATATCAAACGGAGTCCAAATGGAATGAAACCTTCGGTAGCGATCTTTTTGGAACAAACGTGATCCAGGGGACTTAGAGTGGACATCAAGAAACAAACGAGGCGGCCACGAGGGTGCCCGGCGCGCCCCTTGGGGGTGGGCGCGCCTCCACCCTAGTGGGCCCCTCGAGCGTCCACCGACCTACTTCTTCCTCCTATATATATCCACGGACCCCGAAAACATCCAGGAGCACCATGAAAAGCTATTTCCACCGCCGCAACCTTCTGTATCCGTGAGATCCCATCTTGGATCCTTCGTCAACGCTCCACCAGAGGGGGAATCTACCATGGAGGGCCTCTACATCATCTCCAAGGCTTCTCCGATGAGTTGTGAGTAGTTTACCACAGACCTTCGGGTCCATAGTTATTAGCTAGATGGCTTCTTCTCTCTCTTTGAATCTCAATACAAAGTTCTCCTCGATCTTCTTGGAGATCTATTCGATGTAACTCTTTTTGTGGTGTGTTTGTCGATATCCGATGAATTGTGGGTTTATGATCAAATTTATCTACGAGAAATAATTGAATCTCCTCTGAATTCTTTTATGTGTGATTAAGTTACCTTTGCAAGTCTCTTTGAATTATCAGTTTGGTTTGGCCTAGTAGATTGATCTTTCTTGCAATGGGAGAAGTGCTTAGCTTTGGGTTCAATCTTGCGGTGTCCTTTCCCAGTGACAGCAGGGGCAGCAAGGCACGTATTGTATTGTTGCCATCAAGGATAAAAAGATGGGGTTTATATCATATTGCATGAGTTTATCCCTCTACATCATGTCATCTTTCTTAATGCGTTACTCTGTTCTTCATGAACTTAATACTCTAGATGCAGGCAGGAGTCGGTCGATGTGTGGAGTAATAGTAGTAGATGCAGAATCGTTTCGATCTACTTGTCACAGACGTGATGCCTATATACATGATCATGCCTAGAAAATCTCATAACTATGCGCTTTTCTATCAATTGCTCGATAGTAATTTGTTCACCCACCGTAATACTTATGCTATATTGAGAGAAGCCACTAGTGAAACCTATGGCCCCCGGGTCTATCTTTTATCATATAAGTTTTCCATCTACTTTTATTTGCATCTTTTATTTTCCAATCTATATCATAAAAATACCAAAAATATTTATCTTATCAAATTATCTCTATCAGATCTCACTTTCGCAAGTGGCTGTGAAGGGATTGACAACCCCTTTATTGTGTTGGTTGCGAGGTTCTTGTTTGTTTGTGTAGGAGCGTGGGACTTTTGAGGAGCCTCCTACCGGATTGATACCTTGGTTCTCAAAAACTGAGGGAAATACTTACGTTACTTTGCTGCACCACCCTTTCCTCTTCAAGGAAAACCAACACAAGCTCAAGACGTAGCAAGAAGGACTTCTGGCACCGTTGCCGGGGAGGTCTTTGCTCAAGTCAAGACATACCAATTACCCATCACAAACTCATCTCCCTCGCATTACATTATTTGCCATTTGCCTCTCATTTTCCTCTCCCCCACTTCACCCTTGCCGTTTTATTCGCCCTCTCTTTGCCAATCTCCTCTCTCTTTCGCTTGTCTTCTTGTGTGCCTGTTTGCCCTTATGGCTTTGCCTAAGAACACCGACCTTCATCTTAGAAGGTTGGAAGAGATTGAATTAAACATTAGAAGCTTTATGACTTTACAATTCGAGCACAATAGTTTCTTTAGAAAAGATCTTAAAGAACAAAAAAGTTTTATGGAATACATGAGAAAAGAGCTTGATGATATGTCTAAAGAATTTTATGGTTTGAATTCTCAGATTGCTCGTCTTGAAAAATCAATAGCCCAAATTTCTGACAAGCAAGCCACCTTGGTCAATAAGATGGCTGCCAAACCAGAAGGGTTAGGGGAAAATAATGATGAAGATCTAAAAGTTATTGATGTATACCCTATTAAATCCTTGTTTTGCAATATGAATCTTGATAATGATGGGACTGGAGATGAGTCAACTTTAGTTAAAAGGCGTCCCAATAATTCGGAGTTTTTAGACCTTGATGCTAAATTTGGTAAAAGTGGGATTGGAGAGGTCAAGACTTTAAATAGCATTGAACCCACTAGCTTGGATTTCAAGGAATTTAATTATGATAATTGTTCTTTAATAGATTGTATTTCCTTGTTGCAATCCGTGTTGAATTCTCCTCATGCTTATAGTCAAAATAAAGCGTTTACCAAACATATTGTTGATGCCTTGATGCAATCTTATGAGGAAAACTTGAGTTGGAAGTTTCTATACCTAGAAAACTTTATGATGAGTGGGAACCTACTATAAATATTAAAATTAAAGATCACGAGTGCTATGCTTTGTGTGATTTGTGTGCTAGTGTTTCCACGATTCCGAAAACTTTATGTGATATTCTAGGTTTCCATGATCTTGATGATTGCTCTTTAAATTTGCACCTTGCGGATTCCACCGTTAAGAAACCTATGGGAAGGATCAATGATGTTCTTATTGTTGCAACAAGGAATTATGTGCCCGTAGATTTTATCATTCTTGATATAGATTGCAATCTTTCATGTCCTATTATTCTTGGTAGACCTTTCCTTAGAACGATTAGTGCAATTATTGATATGAAGGAAGGGAATATAAGATTCCAATTTCCATTAAGGAAAGGCATGGAACACTTCCCTAGAAAGAAAGTTAAATTACCTTATGAATCTATCATGTGAGCTACTTATGAATTGAATGCCAAAGATGGCACTACTTAGATCTATCCTCGCTTTTATGCCTAGCTAGGGGCGTTAAACAATAGCGCTAGTTGGGAGGCAACCCAATTTTATTTTTGTTTCTTGCTTTTTGCTTCTGTTTAGTAATAAATATTTCATCTATCTTCTGTTTATATGTGTTTTCATGTTTTAATTAGTGTTTGTTCCAAGTAGAACCTATAGGATAACCTACGGTGATAGTTAATTTGATTCTGCTGAAGAACAGAAACTTTGCGCGCACGAAAATAATTTTAGTAATTCACAAGAACGTTCTTTTGCATTGATTCTTTTTTATGTAGATCAATAGACAAATTTCCCAGGACTTTCTATTTTGTTAGGGTTTTTAGAGTTCCATAAGTATTCGAAGAACACAGATTGCTACAGACTGTTCTGTTTTTGACAAATTCTGTTTTTCGTGTGTTGTTTGCTTATTTTGATGCATCTATGGCTAGTATCAAGGGGTATGAACCATAGAGAAGTTGGAATAAAGTAGTTTTAACACCAATATAAATAAATAATGATTTCATTACAGTACCTTATGTGGTGGTTTTTCTTTTTTGCACTAACGGAGCTTATGAGATTTCCTGTTGAGTTTTGTGTTGTGAAGTTTTCAAGTTTTGGGTAAAGATTTGATGGACTATGGAATAAGGAGTGGCAAGAGACTAAGCTTGGGTATGCCCATGGCACCCCTAGATATTCAAGGATAACCAAAAGCCTAAGCTTGGGGATGCCCTGGAAGGCATCCCCTCTTTCGTCTTCGTCTATCGGTAACTTTACTTGGAGCTATATTTTATTCGCCACATGATATGTGTTTTGCTTGGAGCGTCATGTATGATATTAGTCTTTGATTTTTAGATTTCCACAATCATCCTATCTATACACACCTTTTGGGAGAAACCCACATGATTTAGAATTCATTAGAACGCTCTATGTGCTTCACTTATATCTTTTGAGCTAGATAGTTTTGCTCTATGTGCTTCACTTATATTTTCTAGAGCATGGTGGTGGCTTAATTTTGAAAAAATTATTGATCTCTCATGCTTCAATTATATTATTTTGAGAGTCTTTTAGAACAGCATGGTATTTGCTATGGTTATAATTTGGTCCTAGAATGATGAGCATCCAAGTTGGGTATAATAAAAACTATCATAGAAAGTGCATTGAACACTAGGATCAATTTGATGCTTGATAATTGTTTTGAGATATAAAGATGGTAATGTTAGAGTCATGCTAGTTGGGTACTTATGAAATTGAGAAATATTTGTGTTGAAGTTGGCAAGTCCCGTAGCATGCACGTATTGTAAAAGTTGTGTGACAAATTTGTTGCATGGGGTGCTCTTTTAATTGTCTTCCTTATGAGTGGAGGTCGGGATCGCGCGATGGTTAACTCCTACCAACCCTTCCCCTAGGAGCATGCGTAGTAGTACTTTGCTTCGAGGGCAAGTAGACTTTTGCAATAAGTATATGAGTTCTTTATGACTAATGTGAGTCCACGGACATACTCACACTCACCCTTCCACTTTGCTAGCCTCTATTATGCCGCGCAACTTTCGCTGGTATCATGCACCCATTATTTACCTTCCTCAAAACAGCCACCATACCTACATATTATGGCATTTTCATAGCCATTCCAAGATATATTGCCATGCAATTCTCCATCGTTCCGTTTATTATGACACGCTTAATCATTGTCATATTGCTTTTTGCATGATCATGTAGTTGACATCGTATTTGTGGCAAGGCTACCTTCATAATTTTTCATACATGTGCACTCTTGATTCATTGCATATCCCGATACACCGCCGGAGTCATACACATAGAGTCATATTTTGTTCTAAGTATTGAGTTGTAATTTTTGAGTTGTAAATCAATAAAAGTGTGATGATCTTCATTATTAGAGCATTGTCCCAAGTGAGGAAAGGATGATGGAGACTATGATTCCCCCACAAGTCGGGATGAGACTTCAGACTTAAAAAAGAGAGTCCAAAGAGCCCACCAAATAAAAGCAAAAAAAGAGGCCAAAGAGCCCACCAAATAAACAAAATGAGAGAAAAGAGAGAAGGGACAATGCTACTACCTCTTTTCCACACTTGTGCTTCAAAATAGCACCATGATCTTCATGATAGAGAGTCTCCTATGTTGTCACTTTCATATACTAGTGGGAAATTTTCATTATAGAACTTGGCTTGTATATTCCAATGATGGGCTTCCTCAAAATGCCCTAGGTCTTCGTGAGCAAGCAAGTTGGATGCACACCCACTTAGTTTCTTTTGTTGAGCTTTCATACATTTATAGCTCTAGTGCATCCGTTGCATGGCAATACCTACTCACTCACATTGATATCTATTAATGGGCATCTCCATAACCTGTTGATATGCCTAGTTGATGTGAGACTATCTTCTCTCTTTTTGTCTTCACAACAACCTTATACCACATATAGTGCTATGTCCATGTCTTGCGCTCTTGTATTGCGTAAGAGTTGAAAAAGCTGAAGCGTGTTAAAAAGTATGAACCAATTGCTTGGATAAAACCGGGGTTGTGCATGATGGGAGTATTTTGTGTAATGAAATGAAGCATGGCCTAACTATATGATTTTGTAGGGATGAGCTTTCTTTGGCTATGCTATTTTGATAAGACATGATTATTTGTTAGTATGCTTCGAGTAATACTATTTTTATGTTTTATAAGCTTTTATCTTGAATCATTTGGATCTGAACAATCATGCCACAACAAAGAAAATTACATTGAGAATTATGCTAGGTAGCATTCCACATCAAAAATTCTGGTTTTATCATTTACCTACTCGAGGACGAGCATGAATTAAGCTTGGGGATGCTTGATACGTCTCCAACGTATCTATAATTTTTGATTGTTCCATGCTATTATATTACCCGTTTTGGATGTTTATGGGCTTTACTCTACACTTTTATATCATTTTTGGGACTAACCTACTAACCCGAGGCCCAACCCAAATTGTTGTTTTTTTGCCTATTTCAGTGTTTCGAAGGAAAGAAATATCAAACGGAGTCCAAACGGAATGAAACCTTCGGGAGTGATCTTTTTGGAACAAACGTGATCCAGGGGACTTGGAGTGGACATCAAGCAACAAACGAGGCGGCCACGAGGGTGCCCGACGCGCCTCTTGGGGGTGGGCGCGCCCCCCACCCTCGTGGGCCCCTCGAGCATCCACCGACCTACTTCTTCCTCCTATATATATCCACAGACCCCGAAAACATCCAGGAGCACCACGAAAAACTATTTCCACCGCTGCAACATTCTGTATCCGCGAGATCCCATCTTGGAGCCTTCGCCGATGCTCCGCCGAAGGGGGAATCTACCATGGAGGGCCTCTACATCGTCTCCAAGGCTTCTCTGATGAGTTGTGAGTAGTTTACCACAGACCTCTGGGTCCATAGTTATTAGCTAGATGGCTTCTTCTCTCTCTTTGAATTTGAATACAAAGTTCTCCTCGATCTTCTTAGAGATCTATTCGATGTAACTCTTTTTGCGGTGTGTTTGTCGAGATCCGATGAATTCTGGGTTTATGATCAAGTTTATCTATGAGAAATATTTGAATCTCCTCTGAATTCTTTTATGTGTGATTAAGTTATCTTTGCAAGTCTCTTTGAATTATCAGTTTGGTTTGGCCTACTAGATTGATCTTTCTTGCAATGGGAGAAGTGCTTAGCTTTGGGTTCAATCTTGCGGTGTCCTTTCCTAGTGACAGCAGGGGCAGCAAGGCACGTATTGTATTGTTGCCATCAAGGATAAAAAGATGGGGTTTATATCATATTGCACGAGTTTATCCCTCTACATCATGTCATCTTTCTTAATGCGTTACTCTGTTCTTCATGAACTTAATACTCTAGATGCAGGCAGGAGTCGGTCGATGTGTGGAGTAATAGTAGTAGATGCAGAATCGTTTCGATCTACTTGTCATGGACGTGATGACTATATACATGATCATGCCTAGATAATCTCATAACTATGAGCTTTTCTATCAATTGCTCGACAGTAATTTGTTCACCCACCGTAATACTTATGCTATCTTGAGAGAAGCCACTAGTGAAACCTATGGCCCCCGGGTCTATCTTTTATCATATAAGTTTTCCATCTACTTTTATTTGCATCTTTTATTTTCCAATCTATATCATAAAAATACCAAAAATATTTATCTTATCATATTATCTCTATCAGATCTCACTTTCGCAAGTGGCCATGAAGGGATTGACAACCCCTTTATTGCGTTGGTTGCGAGGTTCTTGTTTGTTTGTGTAGGAGCGTGGGACTTTTGAGGAGCCTCCTACTGGATTGATACCTTCGTTCTCATAAACTGAGGGAAATACTTATGCTACTTTGCTGCATCACCCTTTCCTCTTCAAGGAAAACCAACGCAAGCTCAAGACATAGCAATACCGTGGCCCTCTTGTGGAGCAAGACTCTTAAAGTAGCCTTTGTTGGGCATGTCAAGAGCGGTCTTTATGTGATTAACTTTTCGGAGCGACCCACTAAGATCGTGACATGCCTAATGGCTAAAGTTGATGTGGGATGGCTTTGGCATCATCGGTTAGCCCACATCAATATGAGATCTGTGCAAAGTCTTCTCAAGGGGGACCATTTCCGTGGACTAACAAATGTTAGTTTTGCCAAAGATCGTGCTTGCAGTGCTTGTATCAAAGGAAAGCTACATGAGAAGGCTCACCCTCCCACGACTATCATTTACTCGAAGAGACCCTTGGAGCTCCTTCACATGGATCTATTTGGGCATCCATCCTTTGATAGTCTTGGGGGTAGAAAGTATTGCTTGGTGATTGTGGATGATTATTCAAGATACACTTGGGTATTTTCTTCAAGAGGAAGAGTGAGACTCAATAAACCGTCATCGACTTTGCAAATGAAGCTCAACATCAACATGATGCAAAGATCTAGACAATAAGGAGTGACAACGGCACCGAGTTCAAGAACTACACCTTGGATGAGTTTCTTAGTGATGAGGGGATCAAGCATTAGTATTCTGCACCATACACCCCTCAACAAAATGGTGTCGCGGAGAGGAAGACCCAGACGTTGATGGATGCGGCAAGGACCATGATGGCGGAGTTCAAGTCTCCTTACAACTTTTCGGCCGAAGCCATCAACACAGCATGTCATGCATCCAATCGGCTCTATCTCCGCAAAGGCTTGAACAAGACTCCTTATGAAATACTCACCGGTAACAAGCCCAACCTCAAGTACTTCCGGGTGTTCGGGTGTAAGTGTTTCATTCTCA
The DNA here is from genome assembly GCA_963921465.1 of Triticum timopheevii. Classification (NCBI taxonomy): domain Eukaryota; kingdom Viridiplantae; phylum Streptophyta; class Magnoliopsida; order Poales; family Poaceae; genus Triticum; species Triticum timopheevii. The sequence continues at coordinate 243,220,037 of OY997262.1, read as the reverse complement.
AGAAAGGTGTTCGTTTGTCTAAATTTGAGGCTAGAACTCATGAGGGCATATTTGTTGGTTATGCTACAAACCTAGGTGGGCCAGCCCAGAGGAGAGAACTGCAAATGATGGGCTGTGTTAGGCTCCAAAGTATAAGTAAATAAAGAAGTGCAAAAAAACCTGGGCGGGTCATGGCTAAGAGCATCTCCAGCCGTTGCCCCCCCTAGGAGGCATAAAAATCGCTGCCTGCCGGCGAGCCGGTGGTATAATCGGCTCTGGGGGCGGTTGGGCACCCAACTGTCGCCCCCAGGCACCGATGTCGGCCCATTTTTGGTGGAAAATGGCCCGATATCGGCGCGAATCGGCCCATATTCGGCGTAGTTCGACGTGAATTCTCAACATAAATAATTTATTTATCACATAGTTCATCACAGAAAATCAATAGAAATCAAATAGTTCAACAAATAGTTCAATACAAATTATATAGTTCAACAAATAAAAACTCATACTTCATCACACATCGAGCTAGACGTCGCCCTTGATCCTCCATAGGTGCTCCACCAGATCCTGCTGCAGTTGTTGATGCACCTGTGGGTCTCGGATCTCCTGACGCATATTGAGGTAGGCAGTCCAGGTTGCCGGTAGCTGGTGATCAACTTGGGCAAGAGGACCTTGCCTGTAGTACGGTTCAGTGTCAAACACTGGCTCTTCATGCTCGCTCTCAATGATCATATTGTGCAAGATGACACAACAACTCATGATCTCCCACATTTGATCTTTCGACCAGGTCTGAGCAGGGTACCAGACAACAGCAAATCGAGATTGGGGCACACCAAATGCTCGCTCGACATCCTTCCTGCAAGCCTCCTGAGCCTTGGCAAAGTGGGACTTCTTGCCTCCTGGCACAATGTTTGAGATAGTCTTCACAGATGTCGACCATCTCGAATAGATGCCATCAGCTAGCTAGTACCCCTTGTTGTAGTGTGATACGTCTCCATCGTATCTACTTTTCCAAACACTTTTGCCCTTGTTTTCGAGCCGGACTGCCGTTGTTTTCAGCAGAACTGCCATGGTGTTATTTTTGTGCAGAAATAAAAGTTCTCGGAAATGACCTGAAAATCCACGGAGCAACTTTTTAGAATTAATAAAGAATATTGGTGAAAGAATCAACGTTAGGGGGGACCACACCCTGTCCACGAGGGTGGGGGGCACGCGCCCTCCCCTACGACGCGCCCCCTGCCTCATGGGCCCCCTGGACATCCACCGACCTCAACTCCAACTCCATATATTTGCTTTCACGGAGAAAAAATCAGAGAGAAAGTTTCATCGTATTTTACAATACGAAGCCGTCTCCAAGCCCTAATCTCTCTCGGGAGGGCTGATCTGGAGTCCGTTCGGGGCTCCGGAGAGGGGGATTCGTCGCCATCATCATCATCAACCATCCTCCATCACCAATTTCATGATGCTCACCACCGTGCGTGAGTAGTTCCATTGTAGGCTTGCTGGACGGTGATGGGTTGGATGATTACCATGTAATCAAGTTAGTTTTGTTAGGGTTTGAACCCTAGTATCCACTATGTTCTGAGATTGATGTTGATATGACTTTGCTATGCTTAATGCTTGTCACTAGGGCCCGAGTGCCATGATTTCAGATCTGAACCTATTATGTTTTCATGAATATATGTGAGTTCTTGATCCTATATTGCAAGTCTATAATCACCTATTATGTGTTATGATCCGACAACCCCGAAGTGACAATAATCGGGATACTTCTCGGTGATTGCCGTAGTTTGAGGAGTTCATGTATTCACTAAGTGTTAATGCTTTGGTCCGATACTCTATTACAAGGAGGCCTTAATATCCCTTAGTTTCCACTAGGACCCCGCTGCCACGGGAGGGTAGGACAAAAGATGTCATGCAAGTTCTTTTTCATAAGCATGTATGACTATATTCGGAATACATGCCTACATTACATTGATGAATTGGAGCTAGTTCTGTGTCACCCTATGTTATAACTATTACATGAGGAATCGCATCCGACATAATTATCCATCACTGATCCAATGCCTACGAGCTTTTCACATACTGTGCTTTGCTTATTTACTTACAAAACTGCTACTGTTACTTTTACCACTATTACCGTTACTTCCATACTACTTTGCTACTAAATAATTTGCTGCAGATACTAAGTTATCTAGGTGTGGTTGAATTGACAACTCAACTTCTAATACTTGAGAATATTCTTTGGCTCCCCTTGTGTCAAATCAATAAATTTGGGTTGAATACTCTACCCTCAGAAACTGTTGTGATCCCCTATACTTGTGGGTTATAAAGACTATTTTCTGGCGCTGTTGCTGGGGAGCATAGCTCTATTCTTTGAGTCACTTGGGATTTATATCTTCTGGTCACTATGAGGAACTTGAAAGACGAAAGAACTAAGATTTATCCCTCAACTACGAGGGGAGGTAAGGAACTGCCATCTAGCTCTGCACTAGATTCTCCTTCTGTTATGAGTAAGCTTGCGACACCTAAACCTGCTTCTGCTATTAATTCTGATATGTCGCATGTTATTGATGATGCCACTTCTACTATGCATGATGCTTATGATGAAACTACTTCTATGCTTGATAGTACTATGCCATTAGGTGAATATCTTGATGAACAACTTGCTAGGGTTAGAGAGAATGAAATTCTTGAAATTGATATTATTGAAGATAGTGATGATGAAGGTTCTCCCCCAAATATGAATTGCCTGTTGTTCCTGAGGGTTATGTTATGGATGAAGAAACTGCTAGAGAATTTCTATCTTGCAATGATAGATCTGATCTTAAGAAGTTATTAGCTAAACTGAAATAGAAAACTCTGAATGCTAGAATGAAATATGACCCTACTTTTGCTACTTCACCTATCTTTGTTACTGATAAGTATTATGAATTCTCTGTCGATCCTGAGATAATTACATTGGTTGAATCTGATCCTTTTTATGGCTATTAATCAAAAACTGTTGTGGCACATCTTACTAAATTAAATGATATAGCCACCCTGTTCACTAATGATGAGAAATCTCGCTACTATTATATCCTTAAGATATTTCCATTCTCATTAAAGGGTGATGCTAAAACTTGGTTTAATTCTCTTGATCCTTGTTGTGTGCGTAGTCCCCAGGATATGATTTATTACTTCTCGGCTAAATATTTCCCTGCTCATAAGAAACAAGCTGCCTTGAGGGAAACATATAATTTTGTGCAAATTGAAGAAGAGAGTCTCCCACAAGCTTGGGGGAGGCTTCTCCGATTACTTAATGCTTTGCCTGATCATCCTCTTAAGAAAAATGAAATACTTGATATCTTTTATAATGGACTAACTGATGCTTCCAAGGACCACTTGGATAGTTGTGCTGATTGTGTTTTCAGGGAAAGAACAGTCGATCAAGCTGAATTGCTATTGAATAATATGTTGACTAATGAAAATAATTGGACACTTCCTGAGCCAATTGAGCCAAATCCTAAGCCAATTCCTAAACCAACTCCTAAGAAGAGAGGTGTTCTATTTCTCAGTCCTGAAGATATGCAAGAGGCAAAGAAATCTATGAAAGAAAAAGGTATTAAAGCTGAAGATGTTAAGAATTTACCTCCTATTGAAGAAATACATGGTCTTAATATACCAACTATTGAAGAAACACATGGTCTTGGTAACCCGACACAGGTAGTAAAGGTAAATTCTCTCTATAGATATGACAAAGTTGAAATCCCGTCTACTAAGTTTGCTAGCCAATGCTTGTATGAATCTGATGATTTTATGGCTAGACAAGAAAACTTTAATGCTTATGTTGGTAGAAAATTAAAGAGTAATGCTTACATGATTGGACGCTTGAGTGATTATATGGCTAGAGTTAAAGGTGAACTTAAGCTCATTAGTAAATATGCTTCTATGGTTACCACTCAAGCAGAACAAGTACTTCAAGTTCAAAGTGATTTGCTCGATGAATTAAATAATAAACATGACTTTGCTGTTAGAGTGGCTACTAGAACTGGTAAAATGACTCAGGAACCTTTGTATCCTGAAGGCCACCCTAAGAGAATTGAGCAAGATTCTCAGAGAAATAATGTAGATGCACCTAGTCCTTCTAAAAAGAAGAAAAAGAAAAATGATAGGACTTTGCATGCTTCTAGTGAACCTGTTGTAGACACACCTGAGAATCCCAATGATATTTCTATTTCTGATGCTGAAACACAATCCGGTGACGAACATGAACCTAGTGATAATGTTAATGATGATGTTCATGTTGATGCTCGACCTAGTAATAATAATGATGTATAGATTGAACCTGCTGTTGATCTTGATAACCCACAATCAAAGAATCAACGTTATGATAAGAGAGACTTTGTTGCTAGGAAGCACAGTAAAGAAAGAGAACCATGGGTTCAGAAACCCATGCCTTTTCCTCCTAAACCATCCAAGAAAAAGGATGATGAGGATTTTGAGCGCTTTGCTGAAATGATTATACCTATCTTCTTACGTATGCGCTTAACTGATATGTTTAAAGTGAATCCTTATTCTAAGTACATGAAGGATATTATTACAAATAAAAGAAAGATACCGGAAGCTGAAATTTCCACCATGCTTGCTAATTATACTTTTAAAGGTGGAATACCAAAGAAACTTGGAGATCTAGGAGTACCAACTATACCATGCTCCATTAAAAGAAACTATGTTAAAACTGCTTTATGTGATCTTAAAGCTGGTGTTAGTGTTATGCCTCTCTCTTTATATCATAGACTTGAATAGAATAAGTTGACACCTACTGAAATATCTTTGCAAATGGCCGATAAATCAACTGCTATACCTGTCGGTATTTGTGAGGATGTGCCTGTTGTGGTTGCAAACGTTACTATTTTAATGGACTTTGTTGTTCTTGATATTCTCGAGGACGATAGTATGTCGATTATCCCTGGTAGACCCTTTTTGAATACTGTAGGGGCTGTTATTGATTGCAACAAAGGCAATGTCACTTTTCATGTTAATGGTAATGAGCATACGGTACACTTTCCGAGGAAACGACCTCAAGTTCATAGCATCAATTCTATTGGAAAAATTCCAACTACTATTATTGGAGGTTTTGAATTTCCTCTTCCTATTGTCAAGAAGAAATATGATATTCTTATTATTGGGGATGTTCATATCCCTGTTGAAGTAACCTAGTATTATTCAAAATTTCTCCAGTTCCATGTTATTCAGAATGAGTTCGTTAACAAGACTTGATCAACCTTGTTAGTGGATTCCTTTTGATGATCATGAGATGGACGAAATTAGAAGGCACAACCTTCTGTGCCCTCCTTTTACTTTCTGTTATTTAGATTAAATAAAGAAAAATAGTATTTTTTGTCTGTTTTCTGAATTATTCATGCAATAAAAAAATATCTCGAAAAGAAAAGTTCTCCAAATGCCCTGCAAATTTAGTATGATTTTTCTGGAATATTTGAGAATATTTGGCACCGAGAACACAACAGGGGGAGATGGCACCTGGCCACGAGGGTCCAGGGCGCGCCCACCCCTACAGGGCGTGCCCCCTGCCTCGTGGGCCCATGGTGGCCCCCCTCCACTTATTCCTGCACCCACACACTTCTTCTTCCTCCCCAAAAAATCACCATCCAGCTCAAGCACGAGTTCTAGCTCATTTTGCTGCGATTTTCAATCTCCTTGCTCAAAGCTCCATTCACAAAAATGCTTTGGGAGATTGTTCGTTGGTATGTGACTCCTCCATTGGTCCAATTAGTTTTTGTTCTAGTGCTTTATTCATTGCAATTTTTTGCTGCCTAGGTGACCCTGTTCTCGAGCTTGCATGTCAAATTTATATGGTCCCAAGTAATTCTAGGCTCTAGGCACTTGTGGGAGTAGTTGCCATCAGTTTTGTTGAGTTTGATTCACTTTTATTTTGAGTTACTAAAATTTTTAGAAATTTTCAGAAAATGATGAAGAGATTTTTCTTGAGGGGCTCTTCTAGCCAAGGCTCTAAGGATAAACAAGCTAAGGAGAATGCAAAGCCCAAGTATAATCTTCCTCGTGTGGCAGAAGTACGGCCGTGTGAATGGCCTTGTGATGATTTCTTGAGAGCAGTCGGGATTTATGATGATTTCTATTCATTGGTTGATAATGCGGGCCTCACCGACTTCCACCACGACCAGATCGAACAGTATCTCTTACTCACCAATGCTTTTGTGCAAAATTTCTACTAATATCCTAAGAAATCACCTCCTTCAGTAGAGTTTCATTTATATGATGTGGCTAGGGAGATGACACTATATGAATTTTGTACGGTTTGCAAGATACCTTCCGAGGGCAGCTTAGAGGAACCACATCGTAAAGATGTGGATGTATTTATTGATACTATTACTGTAGGAGAAACGAGGAAGGTTTCCGATGCAAGAATTACTAGCATATATTTTCCTGTTTTACGCTACTTTGCAATATTTGCTAGTCGATGCTTAATTGGTCGCGGAAACTATGGAAACCTTAGTGTTCCTGATATTATTATTTTGTTCCATGCTTTATTTCGTGATAACTCTGTTATTATGGGCGCTATTATTGCTAAATGATTAAGCCTGAACCGTACAAAGGGCCCCATCTCTGGAGGTATCTATGCAGCACGCCTTGCTAGACATTTCAGGATACCTATTAGGCATTTTGAGAAAGAGGGAAAGCTGCTGCCACCTACTTTTCTAGACTATAAGAGCATGGTAGCACATGAGTTTATTGTTCAAAATGATGATAAGATGCTTTTGTATAATTTGAGATTTCATAAGAAACATAGTGAGACTATTATCTTGCCTGCACCCTCTTTGTTTGATTTAACTGCAGGCCCTTACCTCGTCTTGCCGGAGGCCGTCTATGCACTCTGTGGCTAGACATCAGCTCCAGAGCCCGAGCCGAAACCACCACTTGACCCTTATCGTTCATCATCTTATCAGTGGGATCCGGAGGAGATCCCCAGCCAGTGGCAATATGATGACACTCATCAGTACACCGGAGAGAGTAGCCATGATCCATGGGCATAGACCAACTTAGGCCAAAAGCCTAAGCTTGGGGGAGTATGTATTTCTCACCGACATTACATTCATGTTCACACACTCATCCTAGTTGTCGGTGCTCATACTTTTTCATTGTACTATCCATGCTAGTTTATTTCTTTTTCTAGCTTTCTTCTTGTGCGTTTGATAAACCTTAAGAAAAACAAAAAAATATTAGTTAGCTTACTTTCCATGCTTGTAGTAGTAATTAAAAGAAAACCCAAAAAGATTTATCGCTCTTCTTTTGTTTGTTGGGAGCTTTCCCGCGTAAATAGTTTTATTTCTTTTCTTTCCTTTGGGGGTCGAGAGGAGAAGACCATAACGAAAATGGTTAGTGACTCTCATATGCATGATTGTTGATTTAACCAAGAGCCCATATTACCTTGTCTTCTCCCTTGAATTGAATGCTTGCAGATTCCAGCTTAGTCCAATGCACGTGCACTATTATTATTATACACACTGTTCGGTCGTGCAAGTGAAAGGCAATAATGACGATATATGATGGACTGATTGAGAAGAGAGAAGCTGGTATGAACTCGACCTCTCTTGTTTTTGTAAATATGATTAGTTCATCGTTCCTGATTCAGCCTATTATGAATAAACATGTTTGCAATGACAATTAGAGATTATAGTTGTTTATGCCATGCTTAATTAGCAAGGAGCTTATAATGGTTTACCTTGCGTGCCAACATGCTATTAAAATGGTTGTGATGTGGTATGATAGGGTGGTATCCTCCTTTGAATGATTCGAGTGACTTGACTTGGCACATGTTCACGCATGTAGTTGAAACAAAATCAACATAGCCTTCACGATATTTATGTTCATGGTGGATTATATCCTACTCATGCTTGCACTCAGTGTTGATTAATTTTAATGCATGTTCATGACTGTTGTCGCTCTCTCAGTTGGTCGCTTCCCAGTCTCTTGCTAGCCTTCACCTGTACTAAGCGAGATACTGCTTGTGCATCCAAACTCCATAAACCCCAAAGTTATTCCATATGAGTCCACCGTACCTTCCTATATGCGGTATCTACCTGCCGTTCCAAGTAAATTTGTATGTGTCAAACTCCAAACCTTCAAATGAAATTCTGTTATGTATGCTCGAGGAGCTCATGTATCAACTAGGGTTGTCTATATCTTCCATTCTAGGTGGGTTATTCTCAAGAGGAGTGGACTCCGCTCCTCAGTCACGAGAAAATGGCTGGTCACTGGGATGCCCAGTCCTATGCTCAAATCAAATCAAAATAATTAAACAAAACTTGCCCAGGATTGTTGCTAGTTGGAGTCACCTGTTGTTTCGGGCAAGCCATGGATTGATGCTTGTTGGTGGTGGGGGAGTATAAACTTTACAATTCTGTTTGGGAACCGCCTATAATGTGTGTCACATGGAAGATATCGAGATCTCATAGTTGTTATGTTGATAGTGAAAGTATACCACTCAAAATGTTATTTATCTCTATTTCAAAATCGAGCTCTGGCACCTCCACAAATCCCTGCTTCCCTCTGCGAAGGGCCTATCTATTTACTTTTATGTTGAGTCATCACCCTCTTATTAAAAAGCACCCGCTCGAGAGCATCGCTATCATTTACATGCATTACTATTAGTTTATATTGGGTATGACTATGACTGGATCTCTTTTACCATGAATTACAATGTTTAGTCAGTCCTTGATCTTTAAAGGTGCTCTGCATTTATGTTTTGCGGTCTCAGAAAGGGCTAGCGAGATACCATCTTGTTATATCATATTATGATTGTTTTGAGAAAGTGTTGTCATTCGAGATTTATTATTATTGCTCGCTAGTTGATTATGTCATTGATATGAGTAAACATGAGACCTAAGTGTTATTGTGAATATGGTTAGTTCATAATCTTTGCTGAAAACTTGAATGCTGGCTTTACATATTTACAACAACAAGAGCAAACAGAGTTTGTAAAAGTTCTTCTTTATCACTTTCAGTTTGTCAACTAAATTGCTTGACGACAAGCAAAGGTTTAAGCTTGGGGGAGTTGATACGTCTCCGTCGTATCTACTTTTCCAAACACTTTTGCCCTTGTTTTGGACTCTAATTTGCATGATTTGAATGGAACTAACCCGGACTGACGCTGTTTTCAGCAGAACTGCCATGGTGTTATTTTTGTGCAGAAATAGAAGTTCTTGGAATGACCTGAAAATCCATGGAGCAACTTTTTAGAATTAATAAAGAATATTGGCGAAAGAATCAATGTCAGGGGCCCACACCCTGTCCACGAGGGTCGGGGCGCCCCCCCCCCTCCCCTAGGGCGCGCCCCCTGCCTCGTGAGCCCTCTGGACGTCCACTGACCTCAACTCCAACTCCATATATTTGCTTTCATGGATAAAAAAACAACAGAGAGAAAGTTTCATTGCGTTTTACGATACGGAGCCGCCGCCAAGCCCTAATCTCTCTCGGGAGGGCTGATCTGGAGTCCGTTCGGGGCTCCGAAGAGGGGGATTCGTCGCTGTTGTCATCATCAACCATCCCCATCACCAATTTCATGATGCTCACCGCCGTGCGTGAGTAATTCCATCGTAGGCTTGCTGGACGGTGATGGGTTGGATGAGATTTACCATGTAATCAAGTTAGTTTTGTTAGGGTTTGATCCCTAGTATCCACTATGTTCTGAGATTGATGTTGCTATGACTTTGCTATGCTTAATGCTTGTCACTAGGGCCCGAATGCCATGATTTTAGATCTGAACCTATTATGTTTTCATGAATATATGTGAGTTCTTGATCCTATCTTGCAAGTCTATAGTCACCTATTATGTGTTATGATCTGACAACCCCGAAGTGACAATAATCAGGATACTTCTCGGTGATGACCGTAGTTTGAGGAGTTCATTGTTGGCGAACATAGTAATTTCAAAAAAATTCCTACGCACACGCAAGATCATGGTGATGCATAGCAACGAGAGGGGAGAGTGTTGTCCACGTACCCTCGTAGACCAAAAACGGAAGCGTTTAGAACAACGCGGTTGATGTAGTCGTACGTCTTCATGGCCCGACCGATCAAGCACAAAAACTACGGCACCTCCGAGTTCTAGCACACGTTCAGCTCGATGACGATCCTTGGACTCTGATCCAACATAATGTCGGGGAAGAGTTCCATCAGCACGACGGCGTGGTGATAATTTTGTTGTTCTACCGTCGCAGGGCTTCGCCTAAGCACCGCTACAATATTATCGAGGACTATGGTGGAGGAGGGCATCGCACACGGCTAAGAGATCAAGAGATCAATTGTTGTGTCTAGAGGTGCCCCCTTCCCCCGTATGTAAAGGAGCCAAGGGGGAGGGGGCGGCCGGCCAAGGAGGGGCGCGCCAAGGGGTCAAACCGCATAACAACATACATTGTTCCCTTTGTCATCGGTATTTTACTTGCCCGAGATTCGATCGTCGGTATCTCAATACCTAGTTCAATCTCGTTACCGGCAAGTCTCTTTACTCGTTACGTAATGCATCATTCCGTAACTAACTCATTAGCTACATTGCTTGCAAGGCTTATAGTGATGTGCATTACTGAGAGGGCCCAGAGATACCTCTCCGACAGTCGGAGTGACAAAACCTAATCTCGAAATACGCCAACTCATCATGTACCTTTGGAGACACCTGTAGAGCTCCTTTATAATCGCCCAGTTATGTTGTGACGTTTGGTAGCATACAAAGTGTTCCTCTGGTAAACGGGAGTTGCATAATCTCATAGTTGTAGGAACATGTATAAGTCATGAAGAAAGCAATAGCAACATACTAAACGATCAAGTGCTAAGCTAACAGAATGGGTCATGTCAATCACATCATTCTACTAATGATGTGATCCCATTAATCAAATGACAACTCATGTCTATGGTTAGGAAACATAACCATCTTTGATTAATGAGCTAGTCTAGTAGAGGCATACTAGTGACAATATGTTTGTCTATGTATTCACACATGTATCTTGTTTCTGGTAAATACAATTCTAGCATGAATAATAAACATTTATCATGATATAAGGAAATAAATAATAATTTTATTATTGCCTCTAGGGCATATTTCCTTCAGTCTCCCACTTGCACTAGAGTCAATAATCTAGTTCACATCACCATGCGATTTAACACTAATGTTCACATCTGCATGTGATTAACACCCATAGTTCACATGTCATGTGACCAACACCCAAAAGATTTACTAGAGTCAATATCTAGTTCACATTGCTATGTGATTAACACCCAAATAGTACTAAGGTGTGATCGTGTTTTGCTCGTGAGAGAAGCTTAGTCAATGGGTCTGTTACATTCAGAGCCATATGTATTTTGCAAATATTCTATGTCTACAATGCTCTGCATAAAGCTACTCTAGCTAATTGCTCCCACTTTCAATATGTATCCAGATTGAGACTTAGAGTCATCTGGACCGGTGTGAAAGCTTGCACCGATGTAACTCTTTGCGACGGGCTCTTTTATCACCTCCATAATCGAGAAATATTTCCTTAGTATTCACTAAGGATATTCTTGACCAATGTCCAGTGATCTACTCCTAGATCACTATTGTACTCCCTTGCCAAATTCAGAGCAAGGTATACAATAGGTCTGGTACATAGCATAGCATACTTTATAGAACCTGTGACTGAGGCATAGGGAATGACTTTCATTCTCTTTTCTATTTTCTGCCGTGGTCGGAATTTGAGTCTTTACTCAATTTCACACCTTTGCAACACAGGCAAGAACTCTTTCTTTGACTGTTCCATTTTGAACTATTTCAAAATCTTGACAAGTATGTACTTATTGAAAAACTTATCAAGCGTCTTGATCTATCTCAATAGATCTTGATGCTCAATATGTAAGTAGCTTTACTAAGGTCTTTCTTTTAAAGAACTCCTTTCAAATACTCCTTTATGCTTTCCAGAAAAATTCTACATCATTTCTGATCAATAATATGTTACTCACATATATTTATCAGAAAGGCGGTAGTGCTCCCACTCACTTTATTGTAAATACAGGCTTCACCGCAAATCTGTATAAAACTATATGCTTTGATGAACTTATCAAAGTGTATATTCCAACTCTGAGATGCTTGCATCAGTCCATAGATGGATCGCTGGAGCTTGCACATTTTGTTAGCACCTTTAGGATTGACAAAACCTTCTGGTTGCATCATATACAACTTCTCTTTAAGAAAACCATTAAGGAATGCAGTTTTGACATCCATTTGCCAAATTTCATAAAATGTGGCAAATGCTAACATGATTCGGACAGACTTAAGCATCGCTACAGTTGAGAAAATCTCACTGTAGTCAACACCTTGAACTTGTCGAAAACCTTTCGCAACAAGTCGAGCTTTGTAGACAGTTACATTACCATCAGCGTCAGTCTTCTTCTTGAAGATCCATTTATTCTCGATGGCTTGCCGATCATCGGGCAAGTCAACCAAAGTCCATACTTTGTTCTCATACATGGATCCCATCTCAGATTTCATGGACTCAAGCCATTTTGCGGAATCTGGGCTCATCATCGCTTCCTCATAGTTCCTAGGTTCGCCATAGTCAAGTAACATGACTTCCATAATAGGATTACCGTACCACTCTGGTGCGGATCTTACTCTAGTTGACCTACGAGGTTCGGTAGTAACTTGATCTGAAGTTTCATGATCAATATCATTAGCTTCCTCACTGATTGGTGTAGTTGTCACATGAACCGGTTCTTGTGATGAACTACTTTCCAATAAGGGAGCAGGTACAATTACCTTATCAAGTTCTACTTTCCTCCCACTCACTTCTTTCGAGATAAACTCCTTCTCTATAAAGGATCCGAATTTAGAAACAAAAATCTTGTCCTCAGATCTGTGATAGAAGGTGTACCCAATAGTCTCTTTTGGGTATCCTATGAAGACACATTTCTCCGATTTGGTTTCGAGCTTATTTGGTTGAAGTTTCTTCACATAAGCATCGCAGCCCCAAACTTTAAGAAACGACAACTTAGGTTTACTGCTAAACCATAGTTCATACGGTGTCGTCTCAACGGATTTAGATGGTGCCCTATTTAAAGTGAATGCAGCTATCTCTAATGCATAACCCCAAAACGATAGTGGTAAATTGGTAAGATACATCATAGATCGCACCATATCCAATAAAGTGCGGTTACGACGTTCAGACACACCATTATGCTGTGGTGTTCCATGTGGCATGAGCTGTGAAAATATTCCACATTGTTTAAAATGAAGGCCAAACTCACAACTCAAATATTCTTCTCTATGATCAGATTGTAGAAACTTTTATTTTCTTGTTACGATGATTCTCCACTTCACTTTGAAATTCTTTGAACTTTTCAAATGTTTCAGACTTGTGCTTCATTAAGTAGATATACGCATATCTGCTCAAATCATCTATGAAGGTCAGAAAATAATGATACCCTGCCACGAGCATCAACACTCATTGGACCGCATACATCGGTATGTATTATTTCCAACAAGTTAGTAGCTCGTTCCATTGTTCCGGAGAATGGAGTTTTAGTCATCTTGCCCAAAAGGCATGGTTCGCAAGCATCAAATGATTCATAACCAAGTGATTCCGAAAATCCATCTTTATGGAGTTTCTTCATGCGCTTTACACCGATATGACCCAAACGGCAGTGCCACAAATAAGTTGCACTATCATTATTGACTTTGCATCTTTTGGCATCAACATTATGAATATGTGTATTACTATGATCAAGATTCAATAAACCATCACCATTGGGTGTATGACCATAGAAGGTTTTATTCATGTAAATAGAATAACAATTTATTCTCTATCTTAGATAAATAATCATATCGCAATAAATATGATCTTATCATATTTATGCTCAACGCAAAGACCCAATAACATTTATTTAGGTTTAACACTAATCTCGAAAATATAGGGAGTGTGTGATGATGATCATATCAATCTTGGAACTACTTCCAACACTCATTGTCACTTCCCCTTCAACTAGTCTCTGTTTATTCTGTAACTCCTGTTTCGAGTTACTAATCTTAGCAACCGAACAAGTATCAAATACTCAGGGGCTACTATAAACACTAGTAAGGCACACATAAATATCTTGTATATCAAATATACCCTTGTTCAGTTTGCCATCCTTCTTATCCACCAAATATTCAGGGCATTTCCGCTTCCAGTGACCATTTCCTTTGCAGTGTAAGCACTCAGTTTCAGGCTTTGGTCCAGCTTTGGGCTTCTTCGCAGGAGTGACAACTTGCTTGTCATTCTCCTTAAAGTTCCCTTTCTTTCCCTTTGTCCTTCTCTTGAAATTAGTGGTCTTGTCAATCATCAACACTTGATGTTCTTTCTTGATTTCTACCTTCGTCGATTTCAACATCATGAATAGCTCGGGAATCATTTTCGTCATCCCTTGCATACTATAGTTCATCACGAAGTTCTAGTAACTTGGTGATGGTGACTAGAGAACTCTGTCAATCACTATCTTATCTGGAGGTTAACTCCCACTTGATTCAAGCGATTGTAGTACCCAGACAACCTGAGCACATGCTCACTAATTGAGCGATTCTCCTCCATCTTTTAGCTATAGAACTTGTTGGAGACTTCATATCTCTCTACTCGGGTATTTGCTTGAAATGTTAACTTCAATTCCTGGAACATCTCATATGGTCCATGACGTTCAAAACATCTTTGAAGTCCCGATTCTAAGCCGTTAAGCATGGTGCACTAAACTATCAAGTAGTCATCATATTGAGCTAGCCAAATGTTCATAACGTCTGCATCTGCTCCTGCAATAGGTCTGACACCTAGCGGTGCATTAAGGACATAATTCTTCTGTGCAGCAATGAGGATAAACCTCAGATCACGGATCCAATCCGCATCATTGCTACTAACATCTTTCAACACAATTTTCTCTAGGAACATATCAAAATAAACATATGAAAGCAACAATGCGAGCTATTGATCTACAACATAATTTGCAAAATACTACCAGTACTAAGTTTGTGATAAATTTAAGTTCAATTAATCATATTACTTAAGAACTCCCACTTAGACAAACATCTCTCTAGTCATCTAAGTGATCACGTGATCCAAATCAACTAAACCATGTCCGATCATCACGTGAGATGGAGTACTTTTCAATGGTGAACATCACTATGTTGATCAGATCTACTATATGGTTCACGCTCGACCTTTAGGTCTCCGTGTTCCGAGGCCATATCTGTATATGCTAGGCTCGTCAAGTTTAACCTGAGTATTCCGCGTGTGCAACTGTTTTGCACCCGTTGTATTTGAACGTAGAGCCTATCACACCCGATCATCACGTGATGTCTCAGCATGAAGAACTTTCACAACGGTGCATAATCAGGGAGAACACTTCTTGATAATTAGTGAGAGATCATCTTATAATGCTACCGTCAATCAAAGCAAAATAAGATGCATAAAGGATAAACATCACATGCAATCAATATAAGTGATATGATATGGCCATCATCATCTTGTGCTTGTGATCTCCATCTCCGAAGCACTGTCGTGATCACCATCGTCATCGGCGTGACACCTTGATCTCCATCGTAGCATCGTTGTCGTCACGCCATCTATTGCTTCTACGACTATTGCTACCGCTTAGTGATAAAGTAAAGCAATTACAGGGCGTTTGCATTTCATACAATAAAGCGACAACCATATGGCTCCTGCCAGTTGCCGATAACTCAGTTACAAAACATGATCATCTCATACAATAAAATATAGCATCACGTCTTGACCATATCACATCACAACATGCCCTGCAAAAACAAGTTAGACGTCCTCTACTTTGTTATTGCAAATTTTACGTGGCTGCTACGGGCTGAGCAAGAATCGTTCTTACCTATGCATCAAAACAACAACGATAGTTCGTCAAGTTAGTGATGTTTTAACCTTCGCAAGGACCGGGCATAGCCACACTCAGTTCAACTAAAGTTGGAGAAACTGACACCCGCCAGCCACCTGTGTGCAAAGCATGTCGGCAGAACCAGTCTCGCGTAAGCGTACGCGTAATGTCGGTCCGGGCCGTTTCATCCAACAATACCGCCAAACCAAAGTATGACATGTTGGTAAGCAGTATGACTTGTATCGCCCACAACTCACTTGTGTTCTACTCGTGCATATAACATCTACGCATAAAACCAGGCTAGGATGCCACTGTTAGGGAACGTAGTAACTTCAAAAAAATTCCTACGCACACGCAAGATCATGGTGATGCATATCAATGAGAGGGGAGAGTGTTGTCCATGTACCCTTGTAGACCGAAAGCAGAAGCGTTTAGAACAACGCGGTTGATGTAGTCGTACGTCTTCACGGCCCGACCGATCAAGCACTGAAACTATGGCACCTCCGAGTTCTAGCACACGTTCAGCTCGATGATGATCCCCGGACTCTGATCCAGCAGAATGTCGGGGAAGAGTTCCGTCAGCACGATGGCGTGGTGACGATCTTGATGTTTCTACCATCGCAGGGCTTCGCCTAAGCACCGCTACAATATTACCGAGGACTATGGTGGAGGGGGGCACCGCACACGGCTAAGAGATCAAGAGATCAATTGTTGTGTCTAGAGGTGCCCCCCTGCCCCCGTATATAAAGGAGCCAAGGGGGAGGGGGCGTCCGGCCAAGGAGGGGCGCGCCAAGGGGAGTACTACTCCCACCGGGAGTAGGACTCCCTTCTTTCCTAGTTGGAATAGGAGAAGGGGGGAAGGAGGAGGGAGAGAGGAAGGAAGGGGGGGGGGGCGCCGCCCCCCTCTCCTTGTTCTATTCGGACTAGGGGGCAGGGGGCGCGGCCCAGCCCTTGCCTCCTCTCTTCCTCTCCACTAGGGCCCATGTAGGCCCATTAAGCCTCTAGGGGGTTCCGGTAACCTCCCGGTGCTACCTCTTGAGCACTGCGTTGGATTTCCCCGAAGAGGAGAGGATGATGCCGCAAAGTAGTGTAAGTATTTCCCTCAGTTTTTGAGAACCAAGGTATCAATCCAGTAGGAGACCATGCACAAGTCCCTCGTACCTACACAAAATGATAGCAACTCGCAACCAATGCTTAGGGGTTGTCAATCCCTTCACGGTCACTTACGAGAGTGAGATCTGATAGAGATAATATTTTTGGTATTTTTGATAGATAGATGCAAAGTAAAAAGTAAAAGGCAAAGTAAAAACAAAGCAAGTAAATAAAGTGATAGAGATTGATATGATGAAAATAGACCCGGGGGCCATAGGTTTCACTAGTGGCTTCTCTCAAGAGCATAGACTTTCTACGGTGGGTGAACAAATTACTGTTGAGCAATTGACATAATTGAGCATAGTTATGAGTATATCTAGGCAATGATCATGTATATAGGCATCACGTCCAAAACAAGTAGATCGAAACGATTCTGCATCTACTACTATTACTCCACTCATCGACCGCTATCCAGCATGCATCTAGAGTATTAAGTTAAAAACAGAGTAACGCCTTAAGCAAGATGACATGATGTAGAGGGATAAATTCATACAATATGATAAAAAACCCATCTTGTTATCCTCGATGGCAACAATACAATACGTGCCTTGCAACCCTTTCTGTCACTGGGTAAGGATACTGCAAGATTGAACCCAAAGCTAAGCACTTCTCCCATTGCAAGAATTACCAATCTAGTTAGCCAAACCAAAAAGGATAATTCAAAGAGACTTGCAAAGATAACTCAATCATACATAAAAGAATTCAGAGAAGAATCAAATATTTTCCATAGATAATACTGGATCGGTCTCAACAAACACACCGCAAAAAGAAGATTACATCGAATAGATCTCCACGAGAGAGGGGGAGAACATTGTATTGAGATCCAAAAATAGAGAAGAAGCCATCTAGCTACTAGCTATGGACCCGAAGATCTGAAGTAAACTACTCACACTTCATCGGAGGGGCTATGGTGATGATGTAGAAGCCCTCTGTGGTGGATGCCCCCTCCGGCGGAGCTCCAGAACAGGCCCCAAGATGGGATCTCATGGATACAGAAGGTTGCAGCGGTGGAATTAGGTTTTTGGCTCCTGTTCTGATCGTACGGGGATACGTAGGTATATATAGGACGAAGGAGTACGTCGGTGGAGCTTCGAGGGGCCCATGAGGTAGGGGGCGCGCCCAGGGGGGCGCCCTCCACCCTCGTGACCGCCTCGTGGCTTTCTTGACGAAGGGTCCAAGTCTCCTGGATCTTATCTGATGAGAAAATCACGTTCCCGAAGGTTTCATACCGTTTGGACTCCGTTTGATATTCTGTTTCTTCGAAACACTGAAATAGGCAAAAAACAACAATTCCGGGCTAGGCCTCCGGTTAATAGGTTAGTCCCAAAAGTAATTTAAAAGTGGAAAATAAAGCCCAATATAGTCCAAAACAGTAGATAAAGTAGCATGGAGCAAACAAAAATTATAAATATGTTGGAGACGTATCAGGCATCCCCAAGCTTAATTCCTGCTCGTCCTCGAGTAGGTAAATGATAAAATTTTTTTTTTGATGCGGAGTGATACTTTGGCATAATTTCAATGTAAATCTTCTTCATTGTGATATGAATATTCAGATCCGAAAGATTCAAGACAAAAGTTCATATTGACACAAAAATAATAATACTTCAAGCATACTAATCAAAGCAATCATGTCTTCTCAAAATAACATGGCAAAAGAAAGTTCATCCCTACAAAATCATATAGTTAGGCTATGCTTCATTTTCGTCACACAAAGATGTTCCCAACTTCTATACCACCGATGACAAGCCAAGCAATTGTTTCATACTTAAATAATCTCAAACTTTTTCAACCTTCACACAATACATGAGCGTGAGCCATGGATATAACACTATGGGTGGAATAGAATATGATGATGGGGATTGTGTGGAGAAGACAAAAAAAGAGAAAGTCTCACATTGACGAGGCTAATCAACGGGTTATGGAGATGCCCATCAATTGATGTCAACATGAGGAGTAGGGATTGCCATGCAGCGGATGCACTAGAGCTATGAATGCTCAATAAAAGAAAACTAGTGGGTGTGCATCCAACTCGCTTGCTCATGAAGACCTAGGGCATTTGAGGAAGCCCATCGTAGGAATATACAAGCCAAGTTCTATAATGAAAAATTCCCACTAGTATGAAAAGGACAACTTTATGAGACTCACTACATGAGGAACAAGGTGCTACTTTGAAGCACAATATATGAGACTCACTACATGAAGAACAAGGTGCTACTTTGATGCACAAGTGTGGAAAAAGAGATAGTAGCATTGACCCCCCTTTTTTGGGCCTTTTTTTCTTTTGGCCTTTATCTCTTTTTTTATTTTTGTTTGGGCAATGCTCTAATAATGATGATCATCACACTTCTATTGATTACAACATAAGGATTACAACTGGAAACTTAGAACAAGATATGACTCTATATGAATGCCTCCGGTGGTGTACCGGGATGGTGCAATGAATCAAGAGTGACATGTATGAAAAATAATGCATGGTGGCTTTGCCACAAATACGATGTCAACTACATGATCATGCAATGGCAATATGACAAAAGTAATGTATGTCATGATGATGATGGTGGAAGTTGCATGGCAATATATCTCGGAATGGCTATGGAAATGCCATGATAGGTAGGTATGGTGGCTGTTTTGAGGAAGATATAAGGAGGTTTATGTGTGATAGAGCGTATCGTATCACGGGGTTTGGATGCACCGGCGAAGTTTGCACCAACTCTTAAGGTGAGAAAGGTCAATGCACGGTACCGAAGAGGCTAGCAAAGGCGGAAAGGTGAGAGTGCGTATAATCCATGGACTCAACATTAGTCAAAAGAACTCATATACTTATTGCAAAAATTTAGAAGTCATCAAAAATCAAGTACTACGCGCATGCTCCTAGGGGTATAGATTGGTAGGTAAAGACCATCGCTCGTCCCCGACCGCCACTCATAAGGATGCACAAGCCAGGTACACTTCATGTTTCAAATTTGTTACATAACTTTAACCATACGTGCATGCTACGGGACTTGCAAACTTCAACACAAGTATTTCTCAAATTCATAATCACCCAACTAGCACGACTTTGATATTATAACCTCCATATCTCAAAACAATTATCAAGCATCAAACTTATATTAGTATTCAACACACTCAAAAGAAAGTTTCACATATCTTGAATACCAAGTATATTAACATTAAGCAAATTACCATGCTATTAGTGACTCTCAAAATAATCTAAGTGAAGCATGAGAGATCAATAGTTTCTTTAAAACAAATCCACCACCGTGCTCTAAAAGACATAAGTGAAGCACTAGAGCAAAAATTATCACGCTCAAAAGATATAAGTGAAGTACTATGAGCAAAACTATCAAGCTCAAAAGATATAAGTGAAGCACATAGAGTATTCTAACAAATTCCAATTCATATATGTGGCTCTCAAAAGGTGTGTACAGCAAGTATGATTGTGGTAAACTAACAAGCAAAGACACAAATAATACAAGACGCTCCAAGCAAAACACATATCATGTTGGTGAATAAAAATATAGCTCCAAGTAAATTACCGATGGAAGTGGACGAAAGAGGGGATGCCTTCCGGGGCATCCCCAAGCTTTGACTTTTTGGTGTCCTTGGATTATCTTGGGGGTTCCATGGGCATCCCCAAGCTTAGGCTCTTTCCACTCCTTGTTCCATAATCCATCAAAAGAATTCACCCAAAACTTGGAAACTTCACAACACAAAACTCAACAGAAATCTCGTGAGCTCCGTTAGAGAAAGAAAACAAAAGACTACTTCAAGGTACTGTAATTAACTCATTATTTATTTATATTGGTGCTAAACCTACTGTATTCCAACTTCTCTATGGATTATAAACTATTTTACTAGCCATATATTCATCAAAATAAGCAAACAACACACGAAAAACAGAATCTGTCAAAAACAGAACAGTCTGTAGCAATATGTAACTAACACATACTTCTGGAACTCTAAATATTATAAAAAATAGGAAGTCCTGTAAATTTTGTTTATTGAACAGAATCAAAAAGAATCAACGCAAAAGCACATTCCTGTGATTTATCATAACTAAATTCGTGCGCGCAAAGTTTCTGTTTTTCAGCAGAATCAAATCAACTATCATCGTAGGTTATCCTATAGGTTCTACTTGGCACAAACACTAATTAAAAGATAAAACCACATCCAAACAGAAGGTAGATGGATTATTTATTCCTAAATAGAAGCAAAAAACAAAAAAACACAAAATAAAATTGGGTTGCCTCCCAACAAGCGCTATCGTTTAACGCCCCTAGCTAGGCATAAAAGCAAGGATAGATCTAGGTATTGCCATCTTTGGTAGTCAATCCATAAGTGGCTCTCATGATAGATTCATATGTTAATTTTATTTTATTTCTAGGGAAGTGTTCCATGCCCTTCTTTAAGGGAAATTGGAATCGAATATTCCCTTCCTTCATATCAATAATTGCACCAATCGTTCTAAGGAAAGGTCTACCAAGAATAATAGGACATGAAGGATTGCAATCTATATCAAGAACGATAAAATCTACGGGCACATAATTCCTATTTGCAACAATAAGAACATCATTAATTCTTCCCATAGGCTTTTTAGTACTGGAATCCGCAAGATGCAAGTTTGGAGAGCAATCATCAAAATCACGGAAATCTAGCAAATCACATAAAGTTTTGGGAATAGTAGAGACACTAGCACCCAAATCACACAAAGCATGAAACTCATAATATTTAATTTTAATTTTAATATTAGGTTCACAACGTCTTATTTAGAGGAGCATTTTTAGGAGCAAACATCTTCATAAGTTTACTAGAAGATCTTTCGGTGTGCCATTGAGAATAATTAGCCATAATATTATCAAGCAATTTGGTAGCATCTCCTAACGTAATTTCCATAAACGTGCCTCCCGCGGCCGAATCTAAAAGATTTCTAGAAGCAAAATTCAATCCGGCATAAAATTTTTGTATGATCATCCATAAATTCAAACCATGAGTAGGGCAATTGCGAAGCATTAATTTCATTCTTTCCCAAGATTGGGCAACATGCTCATGATCAAGTTGTTTAAAATTCATGATGTCGTTCCTAAGAGTGATAATCTTAGCGGGAGGAAAATACTTAGAGATAAAAGCATCTTTGCACTTGTTCCAAGAATCAATACAATTTTTAGGCAAAGATGATAACCAAACTTTAGCATGATCTCTAAGTGTAAACCGAAATAACTTCAATTTGACAATATTGTTATCCGTATCTTTCTTCTTTTTCATATCACACAAATCAACAAAATTGTTTAGATGAGTAGCGGCATCTTCACTAGGAAGGCCGGCGAATTGATCTTTCATAACAAGATTCAACAAAGCGGTATTGATTTCACAAGACTCATCATTATTAAGAGGAGCAATCAGAGTACTAAGGAAATCATTATTATTGGTATTCGAGAAATCACACAATTTGGTATTATCTTGCGCCATGGCAACAAGTAATCCAACACACAAGCAAACGGAAAGGCAACGGGAAAAAGGCAAACGGGAAAAAGGCAAACGGGAAAGAGAGGAGGAGATTGGGAAAGAGAGGGCGAATAAAACGACAAGGGTGAAGTGGGGGAGAGGAAAACGAGAGGCAAATGGCAAATAATGTAATGCGAGAGATAGGGATTGCGATGGGTACTTGGTATGGTTGACTTGCTTGCGTGAGGCTCCCCGGCAATGGTGCCAGAAATTCTTCTTGCTACCTCTTGAGCACTGCGTTGGATTTCCCCGAAGAGGAGAGGATGATGCAGCAAAGTAGCGTAAGTATTTCCCTCAGTTTTTGAGAACCAAGGTATCAATCCAGTAGGAGACCACGCACAAGTCCCTCGTACCTACACAAAACGATAGCAACTCGCAACCAACGCTTAGGGGTTGTCAATCCCTTCACGGTCACTTACGATAGTGAGATCTGATAGAGATAATATTTTTGGTATTTTTGATAGATAGATGCAAAGTAAAAAGTAAAAGGAAACGTAAAAACAAAGCAAGTAAATAAAGTGACAGAGATTGATATGATGAGAATAGACCCGGGGGCCATAGGTTTCACTAGTGGCTTCTCTCAAGAGCATAGATTTTCTACGGTGGGTGAACAAATTACTGTTGAGCAATTGATAGAATTGAGCATAGTTATGAGTATATCTAGGCAATGATCATGTATATTGGCATCTCGTCCAAAACAAGTAGATCGAAATGATTCTGCATCTACTACTATTACTCCACTCATCGACCGCTATCCAGCATGCATCTAGAGTATTAAGTTAAAAACAGGGTAACGCCTTAAGCAAGATGACATGATGTAGAGGGATAAATTCATGCAATATGATAAAAAAACCCATCTTGTTATCCTCGATGGCAACAATACAATACGTGCCTTGCAACCCTTTCTGTCACTGGGTAAGGACACCGCAAGATTGAACCCAAAGCTAAGCACTTCTCCCATTGCAAGAACTACCAATCTAGTTGGCCAAACCAAAAAGGATAATTCGAAGAGACTTGCAAAGATAACTCAATCATACATAAAAGAATTCAGAGAAGAATCAAATATTTTCCATAGATAATACTGGATCATAAACCCACAATTCATCGGTCTCAACAAACACACCGCAAAAAGAAGATTACATCGAATAGATCTCCACGAGAGAGGGGGAGAACATTGTATTGAGATCCAAAAAGAGAGAAGAAGCCATCTAGCTACTAGCTATGGACCCGAAGGTCTGAAGTAAACTACTCACACTTCATCGGAGGGGCTATGGTGATGATGTAGAAGCCCTCCGTGGTGGATGCCCCCTCCGGGGAAGCTCCGGAACTGGCCCCAAGATGAGATCTCGTGGATACAGAAGGTTGCGGCGGTGGAATTAGGTTTTTGGCTCCTGTTCTGGTCGTACGGGGATACATAGGTATATATAGGACGAAGGAGTACGTCGGTGGAGCTTTGAGGGGCCCACAAGGTAGGGGGGCGCGCCCAGGGGGGCGCCCTCCACCCTCGTGACCGCCTCGTGGCTTTCTTGACGGAGGGTCCAAGTTTGCTGGATCTTATCTAATGAGAAAATCACGTTCCCGAAGGTTTCATTCCGTTTGGTCTCCGTTTGATATTCTGTTTCTTCGAAACACTGAAATAGGCAAAAAACAACAATTCTGGGCTGGGCCTCTGGTTAATAGGTTAGTCCCAAAAGTAATATAAAAGTGGAAAATAAAGCCCAATATAGTCCAAAATAGTAGATAAAGTAGCATGCATCAATCAAAAATTATAGATACGTTGGAGACGTATCACCCAGTACTCCAGTAAAATCCCGATTTCATCCGGAACACTTCCGATATCCAAATATAGGCTTCCAATATATAAATCTTCATGTCTCGACCATTTCGAGACTCCTCGTCATGTCCGTAATCACATCCGTGACTCCGAACAAACTTCGGTACATCAAAACTCATAAACTCTTAATATAACTGTCATCGAAACCTTAAGCGTGCGGACCCAACGGGTTCGAGAACTATGTAGACATGACCTAGAACTATTTCCGGTCAATAACCAATAGCGGAACCTGGATGCTCATATTGGCTCCTACATATTCTACGAAGATCTTTATCAGTCAAACCGCATAACAACATACGTTGTTCCCTTTGTCATCGGTATTTTACTTGCCCGAGATTCGATCGTCGGTATCTCAATACCTAGTTCAATCTCGTTACCGACAAGTCTCTTTACTCGTTACGTAATGCATCATTCCGTAACTAACTCATTAGCTACATTGCTTGCAAGGCTTATAGTGATGTGCATTACCGAGAGGGCCCAGAGATACCTCTCCGGCAGTCGGAGTGACAAAACCTAATCTCGAAATACGCGAACTCATCATGTACCTTTGGAGACACCTGTAGAGTTCCTTTATAATCACCCAGTTACGTTGTGACGTTTGGTAGCACACAAAATGTTCCTCCGATAAACGGGAGTTGCATAATCTCATAGCTGTAGGAACATGTATAAGTCATGAAGAAAGCAATAGCAACATACTAAACGATTAAGTGCTAAGCTAACGGAATGGGCCATGTCAATCACATCATTCTACTAATGATGTGATCCCGTTAATCAAATGACAACTCATGTCTATGGTTAGGAAACATAACCATCTTTGATTAATGAGCTAGTCTAGTAGAGGCATACTAGTGACAATATGTTTGTCTATGTATTCACACATGTATCATGTTTCCGGTTAATACAATTCTAGCATGAATAATAAACATTTATCATGATATAAGGAAATAAATAATAACTTTATTATTGCCTCTAGGGCATTTTTCCTTCATTCATGTATTCAAGTGTTAGTGCTTTGGTCCGGTACTCTATTAAAAGGAGGCCTTAATATCCCTTAGTTTGCACTAGGACCCCGCTGCCACGGGAGGGTAGGACAAAAGATTCCATGCAAGTTCTTTTCCATAGGCACGTATGACTATATTCAGAATACATGCCTACATTACATTGATGAATTGGAGCTAGTTCTGTGTCACCCTATGTTATAACTATTACATGAGGAATCGCATCCGACATAATTATCCATCACTGATCCAATGCCTACGAGCTTTTCACATACTATGCTTTGCTTATTTACTTTACTGTTGCTACTGTTACTACAAAACTGCTATCGTTACTTTTACCACTATTACCGTTACTTCCATACTACTTTGCTACTAAATACTTTGCTGTAGATACTAAGTTATCCAGGTGTGGTTGAATTGACAACTCAACTGCTAATACTTGAGAATATTCTTTGGCTCCCCTTGTTTCGAATCAATAAATTTGGGTTGAATACTCTACCCTCGAAAACTGTTGCGATCCCCTATACTTGTGGGTTATCAATACCCTAGGTTTGATTTTATGGCCCATTTCAGGTCTCGTTACTATGTTCTTTTTTTGAAAAGGGGGTTATCCCCCTGCCTCTGCGTCAGAACGATGCATACGGCCAATACTCGTTGCCATATTCAAGTCATTTTTTGCACTTAACTTGCATTTAGTGCATATAATTAAATTCAAAACAGTTCTACAATAACACATCTGGGTGTTAGTTAGCAAAGAAGGTGTACAAATCATTTGTGTACCGCTTTGCGAGTTTTCACCCATTGTCTGAGAAGGGGGAGAAGTTTCAAACATTTCGGTCGCGAGGTGCGGCCACCAGCGTAGGCCTAGTTGGTATTTTAATTACTGGGAATTCAGATGGAGTCCAGACTTCATCAAAATTGGTGTGTGCCCGTGGCATGATGTCACGACCCCGGGGGAATTTTTAGGTAAAGTTTGGCACAGGTTTTGATGATCAGAAGTTCACCGGAGGAGATGACCTTCAACAAGCTTGGCAAAGACAGGGGAGCACTGCAGGACATTGATGTCATTGTGAGTTCCTGGCATCCCAAAGAAAGAGTGCCAAATCCAGAGGTCCTGTGTGGCCACTGCCTCAAGTATCACACTGCAACCACCTTTGGCGCCTTTTTACATCCCCTGCCAAGCAAATGGATAGTTCTTCCATTGCCAACGCATGCAGTCGATGCTTCCAAGCATCCCAGGAAATCCTTTTGTTGCATTCTGTGCTAGGATCCGAGCAATGTCTTCAGCATCGGGTGATCGCAAGTATTGCGGTCCAAACACTGCCACCACTGCCCTGCAGAACTTGTAGAAACACTCAATGGTCGTGGACTCGGCCATGCACACATAGTCGTCGAGTGAATCACTGGGAGCTCCATATGCAAGCATCCTCATAGCTGTCGTGCACTTCTGGATTGAGGTGAATCCAAGTGTGTCGACAATCCTTCTTGCACTTGAAGTAGCTGTCAAACTCCTGGATGGAATTCACAATCCTGAGGAAAAGCTTTAGGCTCATCCGAAACGGTGCCGAAATGTTTTCTCGCTGTGCAATGGAGCATCGGCAATGTAGTCAGAGTAGAGCATGCAGTAGCCTTCCAAACGAAGCCGGTTCTTTGCTTTCACCCGTCCTGGGGCCGAGCCACCATGCCACGGCTTTTCATTGCTCGTGACCAGGCCGGCGAGGGCGGCGAGGACCATGAGATGCTCCTCCTCCTAGACGGCGGCTTCGACTTCCTCCTCCAGCAACGCCGCAAGCGCCTCCCTGTCGTTCGAGTCCATCGCCGGGCCGGGCAGAAAAATTAGCGAACACCTTGCGGGCGTGGTGGGCGCACACTTGCCGGTAGACTACCCATGCGCGGCCGGAACGCCAGAAAAATCGCCCGGACGATGGTGGAGAGGCTGCCGCGGCGAAACCTCTTCTCTTTTCCGGCGGTGAATGGCCTATCTAGTTGTGGTGGGTGGTGGACGGCACCAGGATTGGCAGGGTGGCGGCCTAGCGCGAGGGGGGTGGGAGGCGAATCTAGCTGTTTTCTTAACTTTCCGCCTAACAGTGTGGCCCGGGTGTGTTTTTTCCTTGCGTCGGAGCCCCTGAGTGCCCCTAGTGTGCCGGGTTTGGCCTGCGATCGTCGGGCCCAAAAACGGGCCGAGCCGGCAGATTTTGGCGTCTTTGGGGCGCGACTGGGGCGTTTTTTCAGCGCTGGCGCATAAAAAGTCACCGGGGGGGCCTGTTGGGGGCGCGCTGGAGTTGCTCTAAGTTCGGCCCTAACTAAGCTCCGCCCCTGTAGGAGTATCCAACTAAGACCATCCACAGGCTCATGTGACGTTCGCGTTGTCTAATCCATTCACACTCCTCCCGTTGTGTGCCTAGCCGCCTCCTCGTTGTCCGGTCTTGTTATCCTGTCCCTCACTGCCTTGACGGATCTAGATTTTCATGATGCATGGGAAGCGTTAGTGTGTAGATCCCCCTCGTCAAGCATCTTTTACATCAACCGTCTCGTTCGCTTGTGTATGCGTATGTGGGTAGGGGTCCGACGATAGTTCCCTCGACACCTGACCCACTCAATTGAGGTGGTGGCTTTCCTTGCTCAGATGGAGTTTTCAAAGCGAATTGTAAATAAAGCAGAAAGCCAAATTCTCTATCTAGAAATTCTAAACAAGTCCAATAAATAATAAATTAAATTAGTGGATAAAGAATTTTAAAAATAATGCAAAAAATCAACTCATTTGAACTTATAGTTTAAAAGTTAGAGGTGGTCAAAGTTCAGTCAACAGAATCATTTTACCGATTTAAAACGATTTAAACAGAAAAACCATTGCCGGCCACATCAAAAGCATATTTCTAAAATACACTTTCCTTGTGTGTCCCACCCGTTGGCTCCTATACACTTTCCACTAACGTACCATTTCAGCCGGTGGATCCCACCCATTAGTTTTAAATCGTGTTAGAGTGGTCAGTGGAGACGGCGGCTCACCGAGACCGTTCACCGTTGTAGAGGCCATGCTAGTGCTCGGGGATAGGTCCGTTGGAATGGCATGATGACAACAATGACAGTTCTTCTTGTACCCGTGGCTTCTTCGGAGACGTCTTGACGACGTCGCTTTCTTTTTCTCTGGTGGCGGTGGTCTTCGTGGGTGTCGGACTCCGGCGATTCATCACGTATGTGGGTGGCTAAGATAGGAGTCGAGGTTAGTGAGGTGTGACAGTTCGACTTGTGGTGGTGGTGTGGCCTAGCACTAAAAAAGACACATTCGTGACATTATGGCCTGAAAATAACATTTTCGGTCATGGAAGTGACACTTCCAAGACGATAATTGTAAGAAAAACATGTATCATCATAGATGTAGTGGGATCCTACTTCCATGTCAAAAATTTATGACAGAAAATGGGTTTTTCACCTGGGCTGGCCGTAGGTGGACCTGCATGACATTCTTTGGGCCATCCACGACATAAAAATCGTGGTGGAAGTGAGGGCGAGAATTTTCGAGGACTTCCCGGTATACTGATACGTCTCCAACGTATCTATAATTTATGAAGCATTCATGCTATTTTATTATCTATTTTGAATGATTATGGGCTTTATTATACACTTTTATATTACTTTTGGGACTAACCTACTAACCAGAGGCCCAGCCCATATTGCTGTTTTATTGCCTGTTTCAGTATTTCGAAGAAAAGGAATATCAAACGGAGTCCAAATGGATTGAAACCTTCGGGAGCGTGATTTTTGGAAAGGATATGGTCCGGGAGACTTGGAGTTCAAGCCAAGGAAGGTTCGAGGAAGCCAGGAGATAGGAGGGCGCGCCCACCCCCTGGGCGCGCCCCTTGTCTCCTGGGCCCCTCGAGGCTCCCCCGACCGACTTCTTTGACCTATATAAGTCCACGTACCCTAAAAACATCGATATAGGAGATATATCGGGAGTTACGCCACCGCAAGCCCCTGTAGCCACCAAAAACCTCTCGGGAGCTTGTTCCGACACCTTGCCGGAGGGGGGATCCCTCACCGGTGGCCATCTTCATCATCCCGACGCTATCCATGACGAGGAGGGAGTAGTTCACCCTCGGGGCTAAGGGTATGTACCAGTAGCTATGTGTTTGATCTCTCTCTCTCTCTCTCTCTCTCGTGTTCTCTCTATGGCACGATCTTGATGTATCGCGAGCTTTGCTATTATAGTTGGATCTTATGATGTTTCTCCCCCTCTACTCTCTTGTGATGAATTGAGTTTTCCTCTTGAAGTTATCTTGTCGAATTGAGTCTTTAATGATTTGAGAACACTTGATGTATGTCTTGCCGTGCTTATCTGTGGTGACAATGGGATATCACGTGCCACTTGATGTATGTTTTGGTGATCAACTTGCTGGTTCCGCCCATGAACCAATGCATAGGGGCTGGCACACGTTTTTGTCTTGACTCCGGTAGAAACTTTGCGGTGCTCTTTGAGGTACTTTGTGTTGGTTGGATAGATGAATCTGAGATTATGTGATGCATATCGTATAATCATGCCCACAGATACTTGAGGTGACAATGGAGTATCTAGGTGACATTAGGGTTTTGGTTGATTTGTGTCTTAAGGTGTTATTCTAGTATGAACTCTTGAATAGATCGATCCGAAAGAATAACTTTGAGGTGGTTTCGTACCGTACCATAATCTCTTCGTTTGCTCTCCGCTATTAGTGGCTTTGGAGTGACTCTTTGTTGCATGTTGATGGATTGTTATATGATCTATCTATCTTATTATTGTTGAGAGAACTTGCACTAGTGAAAGTATGAACCCTAGGCCTTGTTTCCTATCATTGCAATAACGTTTACGCTCACTTTTATCACTAGTTACCTTGTTGTTTTTATATTTTAAGATTACAAAAACCTATATCTACCATCCATATTGCACTTGTATCACCATCTCTTCGCTGAACTAGTGCACCTATACAATTTGCCATTGTATTGGGTGTGATGGGGACACAAGAGACTTTCTGTTATTTGGTTGCAGGATTGTTTGAGAGAGACCATGTTCATCCTACGCCTCCCAGAGATTGATAAACCTTAGGTCATCCACTTGAGGGAAATTTGCTACTGTCCTACAAACCTATGCACTTGCAGGCCCAACAACGTCTACAAGAAGAAGGTTGTGTAGTAGACATCAAGCTCTTTTCTGGCGCCGTTGCCGAGGAGGTGAGTGCTTGAAGGTATATCTTTAGATCTTGCAATCGAATCTTTTTGTTTCTTGTTTTATCACTAGTTTAGTTTATAAAAGAAAACTACAAAAAAATGCAATTGAGTTTGTCTCATACGCTTCATCTTTTTAATATCTTTCGTGAGTTTGATGAAAAGGAAAATTGTGCTCAAGTGCTAGAAGAAGAAATCTATAGAATGTTTGATACTAAATATTTGAATGATGAGCATGATTGCAATGTTGTTAGTATGAACTCCTTGAATATCCATAGTATTAATGATGATTGCACTAGTTATGTTGAAAATGTCTCCTATAAGCATGTCGATTTTTGTGGAGTGAATTGGGTTTGCATAGATACACCAAATAGAGAAGATAGATATTGCAAGAGGCATAAGTATTTAGAAACGAAAGGTTTGCAAGAAAGTCTTGATGAAAGATTCAATATTTTTCGTGCTCCTTGTGAACTTTGCAATGAACGTGGTCATTTAAATCTCCAATGCAAATTGTTTAATAATCGAATCATGTCCAAAAATTGTGATAACTTGATTACCCTTGAGCATCATAAAGAGCTTAGTCTTCTTTTGGGGTATGAAGAAATGAAACGTATAACTGAGGTATTCCAAAATTTAATCTTGATAGATTTCTTGATTTTGATCTAGAGAAGATTTATATGTATTGTGCGGTGAATTGCATTGAAAATCCTTATGTTGCCAATCACCTAAAGAAAAGAAAGCAAACAGAAGATGAAGAGAATACTAATGAAAGGGAAGAAACTTCCCATTATCCTCCTATTATTTCTTATGATGAATCAGGTAACGAGGAGGAGCTTTCTATTCAACCAATCTCATCTATAAGGAGCTCAAAGAAGAAGGTTGAACCCACACATAATGTGAAGAATAAAAAGAAAAGAAGGAGCAAAAAAGGTAAAAACGTATCCCTCCCAAATGATGTTGCTCCCACTACTCATTGTGATGATGATAATTGCTATACTATTGGTGCTATCCATACTATTAATGATGAGAGTGATTATGCTTATGATATGAAAGGGCCCAAGCTTGGGGAAGCTATGTTTGATGAGAATGACATATTTGAGAATATATTTGCTGAAATTAATGTTTGTCCCAAGCTTGGGGATGCTACGATTAATGAAGATGATATTTTTAGCCTCCCAAGTTTTGATATCCAAAGTTGTTATGATGATAGCATGCCTCTTACCTATGATGATTATATTGATGAAAGTGGGTTTGGAAGAGTGTCAGCTTTAGGAAGTAGTGATCCCACTATTTTGGAGGATGTTGAATCTTATTGTGATGAACATGAAAGTGGATTTGGAAGAGTGTCAACTTTATTTAGTGATTCCACTATCTTGGGAGAGGTTTCAATTGATTATGATGAGAACGAAGTTGCTACTTATGATGATTATTGTGATGAAACTTATGGTATAAAAAGTAGTGATGGTTATATTTATAAAACTTCTCATGATTATGATTACCCTTTTTCTGAACATTACTCTTTTAATGTGGAAACAATTTATAGTATTCAAGTCTTTTATGATACTCCCACTATTCCGAATGAGAAGAATTTTGCTTATGTGGAGAGTAGTAAATTTTCTATGCTTGTAGATCATGAAAATAATGCTTTAGGTGCTGGTTATATTGTTTAATTCATTCATGATGCTACTGAAAATTATTATGGGGGAGGAACATGTGCTTGTAGGAATTGCAATAATGTCAAGTTTCCTCTCTATGTGTTGAAAATTTTGAAGCTATGCTTGTGTTACCTTCCTATGCTAGTTGATTATTGTTCCCATAAATTGTTTGCTCACAAAATCCCTATGCATAGGAAGAGGGTTAGACTTAAATGTGCTACTCAGATGCTTCATGATGCTCCCGTTATGTTTCAATTCTTATCTTTTATGTGAGCATCATTGTCATCATCATGCCTAGCTAGAAAGGCATTAAAGAAAAGCGCTTGTTGGGAGACAACCCAATATTTATCCTTACTGTTTTTGTGTGTCCACATGATTATGCTACTGTAGTAATCATGTTTTATAGGTTTTTTTTCAATAAAGTGCCAAGTAAGACCTTTAGGATAGCTTACGGTGATAGTTGTGTTGATCCTGCTGAAAATCAGAAACTTTTGCACCCAGTAAATTAGTTTTTTTTAATTCACAGAAACGTGCTTCTCATCTGATTCTTTTTTCTCTGAATTGGTACACAAATTTCTTAGGACTTCCTAATTTGGTAGGATTTTTGGATTTCCAGAAGTATACGTTTGATACAGATTACTACAGACTGTTCTGTTTTTGACAGATTCTGTTTTCTATGTGTTGTTTGCTTATTTTGATGAATCTATGAGTAGTATCAGAGGGTATGAACCATAGAGAAGTTAGAATACAGTATATATTACACCAATATGAATTTAGAATGAGTTCACTACAGTACCTAAGTGGTGGTTTTATTTTCTTATACTAACGGAGCTTACGAGTTTTCTGTTGAGTTTTGTGTTGTGGAATTTTCAAGTTTTGGGTAAAGATTCGATGGACTATGGATTAAGGAGTGGCAAGAGCCTAATATTGGGGATGCCCAAGGCACCCCAAGGCAATATTCAAAGATGGCCAAGAGCCTAAGCTTGGGGATGCCCCGAAAGGCATCCCCTCTTTCGTCTTCATTCATCGGTAACTTTACTTGGAGCTATATTTTTATTCGCCACATGATATGTGTTTTGCTCGGAGCGTCATTTTATTTTGTTAGTATTTGTTTGATGTCATTTAGCATAATGTTTTGCATCTTTAGTTTAAATAAAAAATTCAAGGATAGCCTTTAGCATCCTTATTTTGCAAGTATACATGTTGCTGTTTGAAAACAGAAAGTTTACCGCTGTTGCAAAAATTCCCTAGAAAATTCAGAGAATGTTATAATGTTGAAATTTTTTGTATATTGAGCTCTGATAAATCTTCTACAGCGTATTATTTTTCTCATAATTTTTTGAGTTAGGGAAGTATGATGAATCTTGCATTCTTTACAGACTGTACTGTTTTGGCAGCTTGCTGTTATGTTTGCATTGTTTGCATATGTTTGCTTGTTTAATGATTCTATTTGAGGATAGGAGTATTAAATATGCAGAGACATTTAGTATGAAATGTTGAATAATAATTTTAGTGATTTGTTACAGTAGAAAATGATAAGGTTTTGCATTGGTTTATACTAACCTATCTCACGAGTTCTTGTTGAGTTTGTTGTGGATGAAGCTTTTGAGAAATAGATAAACCATGATATGCGAGGGATTAAGGAGACATAAAAGTTCAAGCTTGGGGATGCCCAAGGCACCCCAAGATAATATTTCAAGAATTCTCAAGCATCTAAGCTTGGGGATGCCCCGGTAGGCATCGCACCTTTCTTCTTCAACAACTATCGGTTAGTATCGGTTGAGCCTAAGTTTTTGCTTCTTCACATGAGTTGTGCTATCCTTGCAATGTCATTTTATTTTTGCTTGATGTTTGAATACAATACCAAGATCTGAAATTCTTAAATGAGAGAGAGTCTTCACATAGTTACATAATTATTTAGCTACTCATTGATCTTCACTTATATCTTTTTGGAGTAGTTTGTCATTTACTCGTGTGCTTCACTTATATCCTATGAGTAAGTTGTTGAATGAGTTGATTGTCATAAATCTGAAATTATATATGTTTCATTTGCTTATCCCATGGGGAGTAATGACTTCACATCTAAGAAGTAGAGGTTGTAAATTTATTGAAGGTTAGCAAGCTTTGTATTGGTCATTTGAACAATTCATGAGAGAATATTGAAGGAAGAGAGATTTCACATATAAATACACTATCCTAGACATCTTTTATAATTGGGAGCACTCATTAAGTATGACATGCCAAATAATTGATGTTGGACAAGGAAGACAACATAATGGCTTATGTTTTCACACATCTCAGTTAAAGTATATTGTCATGGATCATTCAAACATGTTGAGCTTGCCTTTCCCCCTCATGCTAGCCAAAATTCCTTGCACCAAGTAGAGATACTACTTGTGCTTCCAAATATCCTTAAACCCAGTTTTGCCATGAGAGTCCACCATACCTACCTATGGATTGAGTAAGATCCTTCAAGTAAGTTGTCATCGGTGCAAGCAATAAAAATTGCTCTCTAAATATGTATGATCTTTTGGTGTGAAGAAATTAGCTTTATACGATCTTGTTATGGAAGCAATAAAAGTGACGAGTTGCATAATAAAGGCCCATATACAAGTGGCAATATAAAGTGACGTTCATTCGCATTAAGATTTTGTGCATCCAACCCTAAAAGCGCATGACAACCTCTGTTTCCCTCTGTGAAGGGCCTATCTTTTACTTTATGTCTTTTACTTTATGCAAGAGTCAAGGTGATCTCCACCTTTCCATTTTTCATTTTATCCTTTGGCAAGCACCTCGTGTTGGGAAGATCCTGATATATATATATATATCCAAAGGTGAATACGTTGGGAGGCAACACTATAAGCCCCAATCTTTCTCAATGTCCGATTAAAACTCCATAACAATTAGTATTGCGTGAGTGTGAGCAATTGTAGAAGACTATATGATAGTTGATTATGTGAAGTTTGCTAAATCAAAGCTCTGACATAGAACCTTCCTGAAAATAGGATGAATTGTAATTTTTTGATGACTGAGAATGAAGTTTGCTAGTTTTCAAGAAAGTTTATGGTCTATGATTTAACATGTGAATAGCTTGTTACTTGATCGTGAGAAGTTTTATGAGATGAACTACTGTTATGACACATAATCATGCTACAAAAGGTGATTGAAATTATCATTGATCAAACTTGTGCACCTTCTAGCATTCACACTTCATAAATTCTTGCTTTTATCATTTACCTACTCGAGGACGAGCAGGAATTAAGCTTGGGGATGCTGATACGTCTCCAATGTATCTATAATTTATGAAGCATTCATGCTATTTTATTATCTGTTTTGAATGATTATGAGCTTTATTATACACTTTTATATTACTTTTGGGACTAACCTACTAACCGGAGGCCCACCCCATATTGCTGTTTTATTGCCTGTTTCAGTATTTCGAAGAAAAGGAATATCAAACAGAGTCCAAATGGAATGAAACCTTCGGGAGCGTGATTTTTGGAAAGGATATGATCCGGGAGACTTGGAGTTAAAGCCAGGGAAGGTTCGAGGAGGCCATGAGATAGGAGGGCGCGCTCACCCCCCTCGGCGTGCCCCCTGTCTCCTGGGCCCCTCGAGGCTCCCCCGACCGACTTCTTTCGCCTATATAAGTCCACGTACCCTAAAAACATCGATATAGAAGATAGATCAGGAGTTCCACCACCGCAAGCCTCTGTAGCCACCAAAAACCTCTCGGGAGCCCGTTCCGGCACCCTGCCGGAGGGGGGATCCCTCAACGGTATCCATCTTCATCATCCCGGCGCTATCCATGACGAGGAGGGAGTAGTTCACCCTCGGGGCTGAGGGTATGTACCAGTAGCTATGTGTTTGATCTCTCTCTCTCTCTCTCGTGTTCTCTCTATGGCACGATCTTGATGTATCGCGAGCTTTGCTATTATAGTTGTATCTTATGATGTTTCTCCCCCTCTACTCTCTTGTGATGAATTGAGTTTTCGACTTGAAATTATCTTGTCGGATTGAGTCTTTAATGATATGAGAACACTTGATGTATGTCTTGCCGTGCTTATCTGTGGTGACAATGGGATATCACGTGCCACTTGATGTATGTTTTGGTGATCAACTTGCGGGTTCCGCCCATGAACCTATGCATAGGGGTTGGCACACGTTTTCGTCTTGACTCTCTGGTAGGAACTTTGAGGCACTTTTTGAAGTACTTTGTGTTGGTTGGATAGATGAATGTGAGATTATGTGATGCATATCGTATAATCATGCCCATGGATACTTGAGGTGACAATGGAGTATCTAGGTGACACTAGGGTTTTGGTTGATTTGTGTCTTAAGGTGTTATTCTAGTACGAACTCTTGAATAGATCGATCCGAAAGAATAACTTTGAGGTGGTTCCGTACCCTACCATAATCTCTTCGTTTGTTCTCCGCTATTAGTGGCTTTGGAGTGACTCTTTGTTGCATGTTGAGGGATTGTTATATGATCTATCTATGTTATTATTGTTGAGAGAACTTGCACTAGTGAAAGTATGAACCCTAGGCCTTGTTTCCTATCATTGCAATACCGTTTACGCTCACTTTTATCATTAGTTACCTTGCTGTTTTTATATTTTAAGATTACAAAAACCTATATCTACCATCCATATTGCACTTGTATCACCATCTCTTCGCCAAACTAGTGCACCTATACAATTTGCCATTGTATTGGGTGTGTTGGGGACACAAGAGACTTTCTGTTATTTGGTTGCAGGGTTGTTTGAGAGAGAACATCTTCATCCTACGCCTCCCACGGATTGATAAACCTTAGGTCATCCACTTGAGGGAAATTTGCTACTGTCCTACAAACCTGTGCACTTGCAGGCCCAACAACGTCTACAAGAAGAAGGTTGTGTAGACATCATATACGTTGGGTGGTCGGGCCCAAGCAATGTAGTGTGGTTTGCACATTTCTCTCATAGCTCATGTGTGTGAGACCTTCGCTAACTGAACCTGAGCGAGGCATTTTCTTAGTGAACCCAATTGATCCCTCGCCTTAGTGAACCCGATCAATCCCTCTCACACTACACTAAACCCAAGTGATCCCTCGCACTACTACTGAACCCGAGTGATCCCTTCGCTGCTTACTAAACCCGATCGATGCGAGCGAGACCCGTGTGCTGTGAGCGAGACCCGTGTGCGTCCGTAATTTGCTGGCCCAATTCATTGATGCGTTGCATCGAGCCCCCATGTGAGCCGTGAGTTTACCTATCCAGTTGGTTGCCTCTCGATGAACATTCCTTGTTCTTGCCACGCGCATGATACATAGATCGAGTTGAGATCAGCAGCCTTGCATCGATCGAACCCCTTAGAGAAGATGTGTTGACCTAGACGGTTGGTTGGTTGTGGATGAATAGTCCCCGTGTTGTTATGGCTTTCACGCGTGCGCATACGTCCCACCCCAGTGAACAGGTCCCTGGCCGTATAGTAGGCGGTTGGCGCTGGATGAACATGACCCTGATCGATCGAGGAGGCCGTTTTGTGGTACATCACACCCCCGACGCTAGGGGGTGGATGAATAAGACCCCATGGGTGCGGTAGGCGGTGGATGAATAATAGCCCATGAACATGAGTCATCATACCCATGAAATAGGTGGGAGAATTGGTCAGTCCGAATCACATGGATGTGAATTTGTAGGAACCAAATGGGTGGTGAGTGACATCTTGGGGATATCTACTAGCTTGATTCAGTGGATGGTATCTGAGGGAGTCCTGGACTAGGGGGTGTCCGGATAGCCGAACTATCATCATCGGCCGGACTCCAATACTATGAAGATACAAGATTGAAGACTTCGTCCCGTGTCCGGATGGGACTTTCCTTGGCGTGGAAGGCAAGCTTGGCGATACGGATATGTAGATCTCCTACCATTGTAACCGACTCTGTGTAACCCTAGCCCTCTCCGGTGTCTATATAAACCAGAGGGTTTTAGTCCGTAGGACACAACAACAATCATACCATAGGCTAGCTTCTAGGGTTTAGCCTCCTTGATCTCGTGGTAGATCCACTATTGTACTACCCATATCATCAATATCAATCAAGCAGGAGTAGGGTTTTACCTCCATCGAGAGGGCCCGAACCTGGGTAAAAACATCGTGTCCCTTGTCTCCTGTTACCATCCGCCTAGACGCACAGTTTGGGACCCCCTACCCGAGATCCGCCGGTTTTGACACTGACATTGGTGCTTTCATTGAGAGTTCCTCTATGTCGTCACCGATAGGCTCGATGGCTCCTTCGATCATCAACAACAACGACGCAGTCCAGGGTGAGACTTTTCTCCCCAGACAGATCTTCGTATTCGGCGGCTTCGCATTGTGGGCCAATTCGCCTGGCCATCTGGAGCAGATTGAAAGCTACGCCCCTAGCCATCATGTCACATTTGGAAGTCTGAATTTCACGGCTGACATCCGCGGAGACTTGATCTTCGATGGATTCGAGCCACAGCCGAGCGCGCCGCACCGTCACGATGGGCATGATTTAGCTCTGCTGCCGGACAGTGCCCTGGAGGCCGCACACGAGTCCGCTCTGACCCTTAATTCGGAGCCGGCTGCGCAGATCGAGGACGGGTGGCTAGACACCGCCTCGGGGGCTGCAACCTCTACGGCGATGGAGCCGAATACTGACCTTGTACCTTGTAAAGCTTGGGACTCCGAGGTGCCGGACTCCTCGCTGGACTCTGAACCTCCCGCGCCCCCTCCAATCGAATCCGGTTGGGAGCCGATCATGGAGTTCACCGCTGCGGATATCTTTCAACACTCACCTTTTGGCGACATCCTGAATTCGCTAAAGTATCTCTCGTTATCAGGAGAGTCCTGGCCGGACTGCGGTCAGGACGGTTGGGATGCGGACGACGAAGAAATTCAATGCCCACCCACCACCCACTTAGTAGCCACTATCGACGATCTAATCGACATGCTAGACTTCGACTCCGAAGACATCGACGGTATGGACGACGATGCCGGAGACGACCAAGAACTAGCGCCTACTGGGCACTGGAAAGCCACCTCAACTCGCGACGTATACATGGTGGATACACCAAAAGGAAGTGATAACGAGGAACAACGGGACGTGGCGAAGGACAATTCCCCCGAAAAACAACCAAAACGGCGACACAAGCGCCGCCCGAAGTCCCGCCTCGATAACAACAGCACCCATACTGACCCAGCCGTAGAGCATGGCGAACCAGTGGACGACGAACATGCCACCAAGCAACCATCCGAACAGGATGAATTGGACGAGCAACCCATCCCCGGCAAAAACAACAGTCAAGACAATTTCACGCCGGACACATCACCGGAGCATAAGAACCTTCACAAAAGGCTCGTCGCCACTGCAAGAAGTTTGAAGAAGCAGAAGCGGAAGCTCAAAACAGCGGAAGACGTACTCAGAATGAGATGGAGCAAAGTACTCAAGACCACAGATAAATACGGCAATAGTCACCAAGCAAAGAGCTACCCGAAGCACAAGCTGTTGCCCGAATTTGACGAGGAGGCCGTAGAGCCCCCACAGTCAAAAAACAAAGAGGCCACCTGGCCGGATAGACGACCAGATGACAGGCTAAGAGCGGCAAGCGGCGCCGCACACAAGCCGGCACACGATCCACATAAGGATCCTCACAGAAAGGATGGCCCGGTCAGGTCCATCTATGGGCCAAAAAAGAAGGCTCCAGGAAGCAACACAACACGCCGAGTGTTCGAAGATAACGGCACACCTAAATACAGGGGCGCCGCACACCCACTATGTTTCACCGATGAGGTACTGGATCATGAATTTCCAGCGGGATTCAAACCCGTAAACATAAAGGCATATGACGGAACAACAGACCCCGGAGTCTGGATTGAGGATTATATCTTACACATACATATGGCTAGAGGAGACGATCTCCACGCCATAAAATACCTACCCCTCAAGCTCAAAGGGCCAGCTCGGCATTGGCTCAAAAGCCTCCCAGAAAATACCATCGGAAGTTGGGAAGAGCTCGAGGATGCGTTTCGAGCAAATTTTCAGGGAACTTATGTCCGCCCTCCGGACACAGACGATTTAAGTCACATAACTCAATAGCCCGGAGAGTCAGCACGCAAATTCTGGAACAGGTTCCTCACCAAAAAGAACCAAATAGTCGACTGTCCGGACGCCGAAGCCTTAGCAGCCTTTAAACATAACGTCCGAGACGAATGGCTCACCAGACACCTCGGCTAGGAAAAACCAAGAACAATGGCCGCGCTAACAAGCCTCATGACCCGCTTCTGCGCGGGGGAAGATAGCTGGCTGGCAAGATGCAGCACCAACGACCCGAGTACATCCGAGGTTAGGGATGGAAATGGGAAATCACGACGCAGAAAAGATCAGCGCTGGAATAAGGAAAATGGCCCAAAGAACACGGCGTTCAACACCGGGTTCAAAAGCTCTCGGCCGAACAACAAAACTGCCTCTTAAGGACAACAGTGACGAGCTATCCAACCTAAACAAAATCTTGGATAGGATATGTCAAATTCACAGTACCGCCGGGAAGCCTGCAAACCATACCCACAGAGATTGTTGGGTCTTCAAGCAGTCCGGCCGACTTAACGCCGAACACAAGGGGCTCGACACACCAAGCGAGGACGATGACGAACCCCACAAGCAGAGCGCTGGAAAACAAAAGAACTTCCCACAAGAAGTCAAAACAGTGAATTCACTTCAAGTGATAACAAGGAAAAATAGGGCGGCATCTACCAAAGCACGTGCCGCACGGTCCACCCCAGCGGAATCCCGAGATTGGATGTCAAAACCAATTACTTTCGACCATCTGGATTACTCCAGAAGTATTCGAGACGCAGGATGGACTGCTTTGATATTGGATCCTATAATCGACGGACTACAATTTACACAAGTCCTAATGGACGGCGGCAGTGATATAAACCTGCTATACCAGGACACCATCTGCAGAATGGGGATAGACCCTACCAAAATTCGCCATAGCGGCACTTCCTTTAAAGGAGCGACGCCAGGCCCTTATGCCAATAGTATGGGCTCCTTACTACTAGAAGTTGTGTTCGGTTCATCCGACAACTTCCGTCGCGAAAAGCTAATCTTCCATATCGCCCCATTTAAAAGTAGCCATCAAGCACTATTGGGACATGAAGCTTTCGCCCGCTTTAACTCAATACCGCATTACGCGTCTCTTACACTTAAAATACCCGGTCCACATGACATCATCTCATTAAAGGGTAACTTAGAGTGTTCCTCGACCACGGAAAAATGTGAGACTGCCTTGACAGCCACAAACTAATCCGGCCTGGCTGATCGAAGCCCCTAAAACAGGTCATTTAGACCCCGGACACGGCTAGGCGAGTCCAGCATAAACAAACAAGGGGCTTCCCAGCCGCATACCCCTTTACAAGGGGCTGCATGAACGAAGAATGAGAGCCAATAAAGCTCAATTTTATTCATTTTTTAAAATCACACTCTTTTACATGCATTTTTCGCACGATCTTTTTTTCAAACTAAGTTCTTCTCTTTTACAGATGAACAGCGTGCTAAACCCGTCCAGGATACAGCACAACGTAGACACAGGCGCAGACGTGCAGCAGGGACTCATTACAAGGATTCTTTTCAGATTAAGAGCCTGCGTAAACCTTTTTTACTGTCTCTTGTTGCTATACATCCCCCGGTTTCTTGTCATAACCAAGGAGGAGGCTGACGTTTTGGCATCGGCCGCGTCAGAAGATTTCGCACGTACCTGGACACTAGGGGCTTAGGGCATCGTTGGGCCCGTTTTTCATAAAGACCGAATACCTTAGGGAGTGTTCGGCGTCTCGAGTTAGGCCTTATATGCATCAGCTCCGAATCATGTCTTTGGTCAAATGTTGGGTTTGCCAGGCTCCTGTGTTTTGCTGCCTTACGTTCCGTATTATCGGCTAACGCGACACCAGGAGAACTACTGCGATTGTGCCCCAGTTCGGCCAGGCGAGCACCTCAGTAGAGAAAGCCGAAAACTGACTGTCATGATATAGCGAGAGACTGGTCAACCACTCGATCGACTATCGGAATGTCTAGAATTCCTCCGCTTTGACGAAGGACCGTTTCCCGGTCAGGCACATACGCGCCCCGAATTCGGAGAGCGCGGTGCCCCTAGGGGCTATATCGTAGCTCCACCTTCGAACTCCTATGGCTAAGTGAAAGTGATAAAGCATTATAGTCCGGTTGCCTCGTTTTCTATGCTACCACCTCCTTCACAGGACCAAGACGTTGGATTAAGTGTGAAAATGCACTTTTTTGCAAACACCCCCGCACCATGTGCATGGGGGCTGAAGCCGAAGACTGCCATCTTTCAGGTTATATATACATATACATTAACGGCCGCACAGGAGGAATTTCAATAGTTGAACGCACAAGTATAAAAAGCCCTTATATTATAAATATGGTTTTACAAATCATACATGTCATTTGAACATAACATTTTTCGAGCACTGCGACTCTACTAAACGAGCGCCCCACAGGACTTCCTCAAAATAGTGCTCGGCGGGTAATCGGCTTCTATCCGAATCCCGGGACGCAACGTCGGTGGCGTCCATCTCTGCCCAATATGTTTTGACACGGGCAAGAGCCATCCGTGCACCCTCTATGCATGCCGACCGCTTCATCGCCTTGATATGCGGCACCGCATCAAGGAATTGCTGCACTAAACCAAAATAACTCTTTGGCTTGGGCCTTTCCGGCCACAGATGAGCCACGACGTCCTTCATGGCAAGTCCGGACAGCCTATTCAGCTCAGCCCACTCAGCCAACCGATCGGTTAACGGAAGGGGACGCTCCGGACTATGGAATTGAGACAAAAAAAGCTCTTCCATCTCGTGATCCTTTTGGCTTCGGAAGTGCACGACTACGTCCGCCGCACTCGCCGGCAAATCCATATAAGGATCCTCCGCACCCCACAGCTGGCCCAACTGAGCATACTTCTGATCCGTGAACTTCCTGCGCAGCAGAAAGGGCTTTCCAGCCGCAATGTCTTCGGCCTGATGCAGCTCCTCCTTTATAGCCCTCATTGCAGAACGGGCATCCTTGGCTTCGGCGGTGCCCTTCTTCAGGTCCTCTTGCTCCTCTTGGCGTTCTCTTTCAACAACCTCATAGCGGTCGGTAGCATCTTTTAGTTTCACTGCCATTTTGGCCATCTCCTCCCTGCTTCGGCAGTGAGCAGCCTTTTCGGCTTTTAGCTCCTCCTCTGCCTTCGAGGCAGCCGCATCACTTTTGCTGGCTAGCTCCTTGGCTCGAGCAAGCTCTGCCCGAAGGTCTTCCACAGCAGCGGCACCATCTGCATCAAGCATACATGTTGTAAGGAGTGGGCATCAGCTCCCTTACTAGGTGACCGCGGAGAAACCACCTACCTTGTGACTCGTCAAGTCGTTTATTGACCAGCGCGATGTCCGCATCTGCAACATCGAGTTGCCGCTTCAGCTCGGCAACTCTATCAGTCCGGCTGGCCACCGAATGTTCCGCCACCTGCATAGGAAAGGCGACATTTTATAACTGAGATTATGATCCTCGGCACGCTGTCGCTTCCGACAACATACCGAGTCTCAGGGGCTACTATCTATACAGGGCGCTCTATGTGCAAAACTGTCAAAAGGCATGTCATTTTTTGCGTACCTCAAACCCCATCAGTAAACTTCCGACGGCCTCATGCAACCCGCTCTCGGCGGATAAGATCCTTTCAATCACCGTACTCATTAATGTGCGGTGATCTTCTGAGATAGACGCCCTCTTGAGCAGATCCTGCAGCTCCGCCGGCCGTACTCCAGTGGGTGCCGAACTCCCCGGCCCCGCCGGACTCGGGGAGACCCTCCGTGACGACACCTCAGGGTCGTCCGCCCCGCTTGATGGGGCGGCAGATGGAGGCATTTCGCTCTCCATCATCTCCAGACGAAGGTCCCCCGAGGATGAGCTCTGTTGAGAAGGGCTGAGATCCGAACTACAAGGTAAAAAACTTTGGTTATCCTTAGAAATAAAATAGGGATGTCCCTTATTACAAAACTCCCCCTTTTTTCTACTTACGGATCGCTGGAGGGCTGATTCCTTTGGGGAGACTGTGCGGCCGGGATTCCTCCCGGCACAGGACCTTCCGGTTCAGATTTCTTTCCCCGCTTTGAGGCCTTGGCCTCTGGGTCTTCGGAAGCGGTCCTTTTTCCCCCTGGAGGGAGGGATTCTTGATTCCCCCCTTGCTGAGAGCCTCCTTAGCAGAGGTGGTAGTTTCCCTGTTCCCCCCTTCACCCTCCTCCGAAGGCGCTACCTCCAACATTTTGATCAACACGGGATCCGGCGTGGTCTCAGGGAGGGGGGCCGGACACCGTATCCGTTTTGCTTGCGCTATCCACTCCTGTCCACGGGATAGCTGGTTAAAAGGCAGATCCATGATAAATAAATGGACGATATGTCCGAACACAGGGCTACTTACTTGAGTATCTGGGCGATTGCAGC
This sequence comes from Triticum timopheevii, assembly GCA_963921465.1. Taxonomy (NCBI): domain Eukaryota; kingdom Viridiplantae; phylum Streptophyta; class Magnoliopsida; order Poales; family Poaceae; genus Triticum; species Triticum timopheevii. Next base: position 243,175,313 of record OY997262.1, on the reverse strand, counting down.
TTAAGCCAGCATCCTGGTCAAGTCCGGACACATCTCTTGTGATCCGAAGAACAGCTTGTACATCTCCACAGGTGTCATACCCATGAAGTGTTGGAGAGCTCGTGGTCCCTCTGGATTGAATTCCCACAGGCGGAGGGGGCAACGTTTGCAGGGCAGAAGACGTCGAATCAACATAACCTGCGTCACTACGACCAGATTGATCTCCCTCTCTTGGCGGTCTCGAATCCGGCCCTGCAATAGGGGTACGTCCTTGGACGGCCCCCAGTCAAGCCCTTTGTTGACCCATGACGTCAGCCGTTGTGGAGGGCCCGAGCGAAAGGCAGGCAACAGCCTCTGCCTGCTGCCCCTGGGAGCGGTGATATAAAACCACTCCTGTTGCCACAAGCCGAGCTCCTCCTGAAAAGAGCCCTCGGGCCATGGAGCATCGGCCCTCTTGCTTATAACCGCCCCGCCGCACTCTGCCTGACGCCCCTCAACTATCTTCGGCTCCACGTTGAAGGTTTTGAGCCACAAACCGAAGTGAGGGGTAGTGCGGAGGAAGGCTTCGCAAACGACAATAAATGATGAGAAGTGGAGGATGGACTCTGGAGCCAAGTCGTGGAATTCCAACCCATAGTAAAACATGAGCCCCCTCACGAAGGGATCCTTCTGGAAGCCTAAACCCCGACGGAGGTGAGACACGAACACGACACTCTCGCCAGGCTCGGGAGTAGGAATGACTTGCCCTTGGGCAGGCAACCTATGCGAAATCTCGCAGCTTTAGCACGTCCTCTTCCGTGATGGATGAGGGCATCCACCGGCCCTGTAGGTCGGAGCCAGACATTGTCGAAGGTCCGAAGTGCCCGAATCTGGAGCCCTGGGTGTTGGAACTCGGGGCGAGGGGCGGATTCGATTGAGGATTGAAGAAAAGGAACGGGCCTTGGTCTCATTATAAATAGGGAGAATACCAAGAGCCGTCCCCGTGACCGTTTGGAACTCGCCTTCGATGGAGGGGGTGTGGCAACGGGCGCGGTTGGGTTACCCACGTCCGTATTGATGAGGATCCCGGAATAAGGGGAACACAATCTCTGCTTTGACAAGACATGCCAAGGAAACCGCTTCGCTAAACGCGCTAAGGTGGTATAATAAAAACGATTCGAGTAAAGGCTTGGTTGTGGTGTGACGTCACACCACAAAATACGTCAGCAGATTGAACTTGTGTAAATATTATTGTCTCTACGGTGGCATGTGGAATTTATTTTACAGAGCCGGACACTATCCTGGTGTTCACAATCTTCTATGAATTATTCAGAGGAGGAACCCGCCTTGCAATGCCGAAGACAATATGCGCGCCAGACTCGTCGTCATTGAAGCCTGGTTTAGGGGCTACTAAGGGAGTCCCGGACTAGGGAGTGTCCGGATAGCCGAACTATCATCATCGGCCGGACTCCAAGACTATGAAGATACAAGATTGAAGACTTCGTCCCGTGTCCGGATGGGACTTTCCTTGGCGTGGAAGGCAAGCTTGGCGATACGGATATGTAGATCTCCTACAATTGTAACCGACTCTGTGTAACCCTAGCCCTCTCCGGTGTCTATATAAACTGGAGGGTTTTAGTCCGTAGGACACAACAACAATCATACCATAGGCTAGCTTCTAGGGTTTTGCCTCCTTGATCTCGTGGTAGATCCACTCTTGTACTACCCATATCATCAATATCAATCAAGCAGGAGTAGGGTTTTACCTCCATCGAGAGGGCCTGAACCTGGGTAAAAACATCGTGTCCCTTGTCTCCTATTACCATCCACCTAGACGCACAGTTCGGGACCCCCTACCCGAGATCCGCCGGTTTTGACACCGACAGTATCCGATTCAGAGGTTAATCTTGGAAAATACCCATGCACCTTAAGTTGATCAAAGCGTCGATGTGAGGGAGCGGGTATTTATTCTTGATGATGACCCCATTAAGTGGGCGGCAGTCCACACACATTCTCATGTTCTCATCTTTTTTATACTTTGGGCCCCTAGTTCATGTGGGAACTACTCACACATCATCATGGAGGCAGTAAAATTGATGAAGATTGCCTCCCCAATGGTTTCCCCTCAGATAGATCACCAGAAAAGGCCTTCAGATGGAACTGTAGAAGAACAGAGGCTTGCGGCGGCAATAAAATTGTTTCAGGTCTCCCTCTGGGGGTTTCTAGATTTTAGGGACTTTATGGGCCAGGAATTAGGTCAAACGGAGTTCTATGGGACCCACAAGCTTGGGTTCCCCCAGGGGCGCGCCCCTTGAGCTTGTGGCATCCTCGTGTGTCTTCTGGCCTCTCCCCGAAGCCTCTAGGGTCTCTTCTGGTCCAAAAAAAATCATCGTAAAGTTTCATCATGTTTGGACTTTGTTTGATATGGTTTTTATGCGGAACAAAGAAATAGGCAAAAAACAGGAACCTGCACTATGCACTAAGTTAATAGGTTAGTCCACAAAAATGATATAAAATGACATATAAAGCATATAAGATTGATATTATAATAACATGGAACAATCAAAAATTATAGATACGTCGTAGACGTATCAGTGCACCTCCATCCAGCTTTTTATCTTAAGTTTCATTTTTGTAGCAAATATGGCTCCAAGGGTAGAATGGTCTTTATTGGAAAAATTGACATCACGTGAGAGCTTCTACATGGTCGACTAATAGCCAACTGGCGGTAGTGGTATATCTGTATGAAGTGCAAAATTTCAGCGGCATATCTTAAAAAGGGAAATTTAAAATGGCATATGAGGATACATGCAAGATTTGAGTGGCATATATGGAATTCATGCTATTTATTGCTACTAGCAGTAAACCAAATGCTAAACCTAATAGGTAGGATAAGATGACATATAGAGCAACAAAAAAAGATGCAGGTGTGTCGTTCGTCATGTCGCCGAGGAGGTGGTCGACGTCGGGGAACTCATCGTCGTTCCCAACCATGATGAACAAGGATCCAACTGTCACGCAAAGGCGCTCCCAAAAACCGGATCGCCCCTTATCGGGCGTGTGGGACTGGGGGTACCCAGGCCCGTCTGCCCGTGTCCCAATGCGTGCCGCCCTCCAGGAAGCCCAAGGCTGGCCCAATGACATAGCTTCACAAGCAAGACCCTCGCAAGGCTCTTACCTCGCGAGGCATACGTCAGCAAGTATCTCCAGGAGTCTCACGAGGTGGCTTCCCAAGGCCACCTCCCGAGGCCCCTCACGGAGGCGTGCGAGTCAAGGAGCTGCTTAGTGGAGTCACAGGCCTTGCGCCATCACGTGGGTGATGCATGCGGTGACGAGCGAAGCCAGAGGAGCGCCAGCAGGCACGGACAGGGAGGTTTTCCTCTTTGGTGCTAAGGGGGCAAGGACAGCGCGCCGGTTCCCAAAGCAATCCCCAAAGGTTACCCGTTTGGTGCAAGACCAGGACGATGGGCTCGTCGGGAGGGAGGTCATCATCGAGCCCACCGGCGCATCACGGCAGGAGGCCTTTGCAGGCGAAGATCACCTTTAGTTAGGATAAGCTGTACTCCTTCCCCCCTTCAAACTGGCCATTGTGACAACCCTTCCCGCCAAGTGTTTATGGGGGAAGAGGAACAAGGCTAGTATAAGTAAGGGCAGGGTGCCACCGTAGAAAGAGATCCTGAAGGCCACTCATTTCCCCCCTTTGTACTCTCATACTCATCCTCCTTCGCGAGGCAATCCAACCACAAGCAGGAGTAGGGTCTTACACCGCAAGGTGGCCCAAACCTAGGTAAACTGTAGTGTCCTTTGTTCTTCTTCCTGAGCTCGAGCATGCCGGAGCATTGCCGTGAGATAGTGTGTAGTGAGACAAGGCTTAGCGGAGATAGAGAGCGCACCCCAATGTATGAACCTTCTTGGGTCCCCGGAACCCCGATTCCGACATTTGGCGCACTAGGTTGGAAGGCACTAAGTTTGATTGGTTAGGGAGAGAGATCGGGCGAAAATGGAGCTTAGAGCATCAATGGAGCTTGGGGATGGAAGAGGTAGTCAACACATAGAAGAAGACTCCCCCTTTATAGTGAAGGGACCAATCCAACCGTTATCCACTTAACCAGCCTGCGACATGCGGTACTATCGCACCAGACAAGCGGTACTACCGCTAGGAGGTGCGGTACTACCGCACCCACGGCAGATACAAGAAAAGCCCTTTTGCTTGACGCTACGAGCGGTAGAACCGCCGGAGCGGTACTACCGCAAGGCAGGGTTCGACTAGGCTGGGAAAGCACGGATGAATAAAATTACATCCGTGACTACTTCCGCTGAGTTTAGATCGGTGCAAAAACCTGACACGGTACTACCGCATCCAGGGAGTGGTACTACCGCATAGGGCGCGGATGTAAAAAATTACATCCGCCCCTACTTCCGCGCGAGTAGCGGTGCTGGACCAGAAGTCACGGTACTACCGCGTCCTAGGAGCGGTACTACCGCAAGGTGCTGCAGTACTACCGCATCCTCGGACGGTACTACCGTGAGCCTCTGCAGTACTACTGCTCACTTGAGCAGTACTACCGCATGCTACAGCACACTACCACTTGGAGTCATTAATTTTGCAAAGACACGGATAACAGATTGGTGCTCCAAAGAGGCAAGGTAAAGGTGGTGCAAAGGAACAAACGTGTACGTGATGATTCCACCCTAACCTTTCTGAAGCGGACCCCCTCTTAATAGTACGGCTTCCTTACGACTCAAATCCACAAAAAGGAAACATAGAGAAACGCTGTCTTCACTAGGCTCCGAGGGGCATCGAATCGTCTTGTGCCAACACATGAGATATCTGAAATGCTCAATGCACACGATTAGTCCGCAAAAGCATTGTCATCAATCACCAGAACCACTTAGGGTGAAATATGCCCTTACAACATATATCCAGTTGGATATGAGTGATCGTGAGTTATTATTGTTGACATCACCCTTGTGGTGAATAAGTTGGGAGGCGAAACTATAAGCCCCTATCTTTCTATGTGTCTGGTTGAAACTTTTTGATCCATATATATGTTGTGAGTGTTAGCAATCATAGAATACTAAATGATGGTTGAGTATGTGGACTTGCCCAAAGGCTCCAATACGAGACCCTTCCTGAAAATATGATGAATTGAAATTGCAAAGTTGACTGAGAACATAGTTTGTTAGTTTTCAATAAAGTTTATGCTTTATACTTCAATATTATGACGAATTGTTACTTGCTCATGAGAAGTTCTATGATATTAATTATTATTTTTATAATAATGATCATGATGCTACTATGTCTGTATTTTGTTTTTGTTGACACCTCTCTCTCTAAACACGTGGACATGATTTTCGATATCGGCTTTCGCTTGAGGACAAGCAAGGTCTAAGCTTGGGGGAGTTCATACGTCCATTTTGCATCATGTTTTCCTACTGTTATTTATAGTGTTTTTATTCTTCTAATGTTTTTTCTCTCATAATATGCAAGGTTTACATAAATAGGGAGATTGTCGGCAGCTGGAATTCTGGACCTGAAAAAGCTACATCAGAGATACCTATTCTGCACATCTCCAAATGAGCTGAAATTTTATGAAGAATTATTTTGGAATATGTAAAAAAAATCTGGAGAAAGGAAATACCAGAGGCAGCCACCCAGGTACCCACTAGGCACTAGGGCGCACCACCCCCTCCTGGCGCGCCCTGGTGGGTAGTGGGGGGCCTTGCCCACCTTTGGTGCCCATCTTCTGGTACATAAGCTCTTTTGACCTAGAAAAAATAAGGAGAGGACTTTGGGGATGGAGCACCACCATCTCAAGGCGGAACTTGGGCAGGAGCACTTTTGCCCTCCGGCAGAGCAACTCTGCCAGGGGAATTTCCCTCCGGGAGGGGGAAATCAAAGCCATCGTCATCACCAACAACCCTCTCATCTTCGGGAGGCGAATCTTCATCAACATCTTCAACAACACCATCTCATCTCAAAACCCTAGTTCGTCTCTTGTGTTCAATCTTTGTACCGGAACCTTAGATTGGTACCTGTGGGTGACTAGTAGTGTTGATTACATCTTGTAGATGATGCTAGATGGTTTATTTGGTGGAATATTATATGTTCAGATCCATTATGCTATTGAATATCCCTTTGATCTTGAGCATGAATATTATTTGTGAGTAGTTGCCCTTGTTCTTGAGGCCATGGGAGAAGTCATGTTGCAAGTAATCATGTGAATTTGATATTTGTTAGATATTTTGATGATATGTGTGTTGTGATTCCCTTAGTGGTGTTATGTGAACACCGACTACATGACACTTCATCATCTTTGGGCCTAATGGAATGCATTTTGGATTAGTTTTTACATGATGGGTTGCTAGTGACAGAAGCTTAAACCCTAGTTTATGCGCTATTCCGTAAGGGGCTAATTTGGATCCACATGTTTAATGCTATGGTTAGATTTTATCTTAATTCTTCTTTCGTAGTTGAGGATGCTTGCGAGGGGGGTTAATCATAAGTGGGAGGCTTGTTCAAGTAAGAACAACACCCAAGCATCGGTTCACCCACATATCAAATTATCAAAGTAATGAGCGCAAATCAAATCAACATGATGAAAGTGATTAGATGAAATTCCCGTGTGTCCTCAGGAACGATTTACTTGCTATAAGAGGTTGTTTTGGCCTGTCCGTTGCTACAAAAAGGATTGGGCTACCTTGCTGCAACTATAGTTACTATTTCTACTTGTCACTAGTTACAAATTATCTTGCTATCAAACTACCTTTTACCGACAATTTTAGTGCTTGCAGAAATTACCTTGCTGAAAACCGCTTGTCATTTCCTTCTCCTCCTCGTTGGGTTCGACACTCTTACTTATCGGAAGGACTACGATTGATCCCCTATACTTGTGGGTCATCAACCCCCTCTTCAAGCCACGGGCGAGGGTGAACGACTTCCACCCCCTCCTCAAGAACATGAAGCCGGTGGGAGTGAAGTCCGTTGCCACCCAGGAGGGCCCATTGCAGCAGCTGTCTGGCTGTAGCCACAGGCCCAGAGGTGTGTGCTCTGCAATTTCTCCCGCGAAGGTGTCCGGGAGCCGGAGCCAGGAGCAGGGACCGCGGTGCATGCCTATGATGAACTCGCGGGTCACATCGGCGGAGTGGCTCCATGACTGGGGCAGCCGAGCGGTTGCATTGTTCCGCCCGCCTCGGCTGTCGTGGCCTCGCCCCCCACGTTCGCGCCCACGGGTGGAGTTTCCTCTACAGCTGACGTAGCCTACGTAGGGAATCAACGGAGGTCGCCTGCACCCTCGGGAAAGTGCCCCAGGCGTGGCGGCAGATGAGCGAGGGCGACCCCTCCCCTCGTTGACTTCGGCGGCACCACTTCTGATGTCTGCTAGAACTACGTCTGTATGTCCCCAAAGAGGAAGGGATGATGTAGTATAGTGACGGTAGGTATTTCCCTCAGTGATGATACCAAGGTTATCGAACCAGTAGGAGAACCTCCTCACACCACGTAAACAACACCTGCACACAAATAACAAATACTGGCAACCCGACGTGTAAAAGGGGTTGTCAATCCCTTTCGGGTACGGCGCCTCAAGATAGGAAAATAACGTGAGGTAAATGTGGTAGATAGGATAAATAGATTGCAGAACAAATAAATTGCAGCAAAGTATTTTTTGTATTTTTGGTTTAATAGATCTGAAAATAAATGCAAAGGAAAATAGATCGCAAGGGAAAAAATGATGAAAAGAGACCCGGGGGCCGTAGGTTTCACTAGTGGCTTCTCTCGAGAAAAATAGGAAACGGTGGGAAAACAATTACTGTTGGGCAATTGATAGAACTTCGAATAATCATGACGATATCCAGACAATGATCATTATATAGGCATCACGTCCAAGATTAGTAGACCGACTCCTGCCTGCATCTACTACTATTACTCCACACATCGAACACTATCCATCATGCATCTAGTGTATTAAGTTCATGGAGAAACGGAGTAATGCAATAAGAACGATGCCATGATGTAGACAAGATCTATTTATGTAGAAATAGACCCCATCTTGTTATCCTTAATAGCAACGATACATACGTGTCGTTTCCCCTTCTGTCACTGGGATCAAGCACCGTAAGGTCGAACCCATAAAAAAGCACCTCTTCCCATTGCAAGATAAATAGATCAAGTTGGCCAAACAAAACCCAAATATCAGAGAAGAAATACGAGGCTATAAGCAATCATGCATATAAGAGATCAAAGAAGACTCAAATAACTTTCATGGATAAAAACATAGATCTGATCATAAACTCAAAGTTCATCAGATCCCAACAAACACACCGCTAAAAGGCTTACATCATATAAGAGATCAAAGAAGATCAAAGAAGATAGAGAGGAAGCCATCTAGCTACTAACTACGGACCCGTAGGTCTTACAAAGAACATCTCAGGCATAATCCGAGAGGCACCAATGGAAGTGGTGAACCCCTCTGTGATGGTGTCTAGATTGGATCTGGTGGTTCTAGACTCTGCGGCAGCTAGAACTGATTTTCGTCGACTCCCCTAGGGTTTTTGGAATATTGGGGTATTTATAGAGCAAAGAGGCGGTTCAGGAGGCACCCGAGGTGGGCACAACCCACCTTGGTGTGCCTGGGCCCCCAGGGGCGCCCTGGTGGGTGCTGCCCCCTCGGGGCACCCCCCAGGTGCTTCCTTGGCCCACTGGATGTCTTCTGGCCCAAAAATCCTCAAGAAGTTTTGCTGCGTTTGGACTCCGTTTGATATTGATTTCCTGCAATGTAAAAAACATGCAAAAAACAATAACTGGCACTGGGCACTATGTCAATAGGTTAGTACCAAAAAATGATATAAAATTACTATAAAATGATTGAAAAACATCCAAGAATGATAACATAACGGCATGGAACAATCAAAAATTATAGATACGTTGGAGACGTATCAACTTCCTTCAGCGTTGCCTTCCCCTTCTCAGCGGTGGAAAACCACCTTAGGGGCGCCATGGCTACTGCAACGATGGGTGGAAATGGAGAGGCGTGATGAAAGAAGATGAGCCGAGGGACCTTCCCCTTCCCCTTATATAGCGTTTGATGGGGGTCGATCCGCGCCCCCTCGCCTTCTGAGGACTGATGTGGAATAGAGGAAGAGCAATGATGGCCCCGCGTAGCGCCCGACATGCTTTACATCAGCCCAGGCAGTTGCTGAGGCATCGTGGGGGAGTGGAGGCGTCCCGCGCCCCATCGTGTGCCACGCGTCGAGCCTGGCCCGCAGGCGGTTGGGGCCCGCGCCATTTCGCCCCCTCCCTAATGGGCGGAGTCATGCGCGTCGCGGGCTACTATCGGGCCTGTGGGACTGGGGATACCTAGGACTGTCTGCTCGCGACCCAGTGCGCGATGCCCTCCAGGAAGCCCAAGGCTGGCCCAACGGTAGAGCTTCACGAGCAAGACCCTCACATCAGCAAGTATCTCCAGGAGTCTTGTGAGGCCCTCTCACGAGGTGGCTTCCGAGGCCGCCTCCCAAGGCCCCTCGCGGAGGCGTGCGAGTTAAGGAGTTGCTCAATGGAGTCACAAGGCAGGCTCGTCAGGACGGAGGTCATCACCGAGCCCACCGGCGCGTCACGACAGGATGCCTTTGCAGGCAAAGACCATCTTTAGTCAGGATAAGTTGTACCCCTGTCCCCCTTCAAACTGGCCGTTGTGGCAACCCTTCCCACCAAGTGGTTTCTGGGGAAGAGGACCAAGGCTAGTATAAGTAAGGGCAGGGTGCCACCGTAGAAAGAGATCCGGACACTACAAAAAAAAGACACATCCGTGACATTTTGGGCCGAACGAATTTTTTTTCTGTCATACTTATGACACTTCTATGACGATAATTGTGACAAAACCCGGTATCATCATAGATGTGGTGGGCTCCTACTTCTATGACAAAAAATCATGACAGAAAATGGGCTTTTCGTCCTGGGCGGGCCGGAAACGCAGCTGCATGACATTCTTTGGGCCGTCCATGACGGAAAAACCCGTGGTAGAAGCGAGGGCGAGGAAAATTTCGGGGAGTTCCCAGTTATGATGGGTGGTTGGGGGCATGTGTGTGAGGCGTTGGCTCTAACTGAACCCGAGCGAGGTGTTGGGCTCTAACTGAACCCAAGCGATTGCACTGCAGGCTACGCATTACTGAACCCGAGCAATCGATCGATGGCTGTTAACGGAACCCGATCGAGCGATTCCTTCGCTACTGCTGCTAACTGAAGCCGATCGATGCTGCCTCTGGATGAACAGTGAGCGTTGCGGGCGGGTTTGGATGAACAATGAGCGGTGGGGGTGGATGAACAGGACCCCGTGGCATTGCCTCTGGATGAACAGGACGCCGATCGATCGAGCCGGTTGGGGCTGGATGAACAGGACCCCGTGGAGGGCTGGATGAACAGGACGACCCCATGGAGGGCTGGATGAACAGTAGACGGTGGAGGGATACCCGTGGAGGGGTGGTTGAATAGTACCCGGTGGAGTAGCACACGGTGGAGGCTGGATGAACAGGAGCCCGTGGAGGCTGGAGGAGGTCGACGGTAGCCCATGGAGGCTGGAGGAGGTCGATGGTGGAGATGAACAGTATCCCGTGGAGTCCCATTTTGCGGTACGCCACACCCCTTCCAATGAATAGGACCCCCGTTTCAACCTAGCGCTCCAACACAAGTCTGCTTCGTCCGTTTTGCGGTACGCCACACCCCTCCCGATCAACAGGACCCCCGTTTCGACCATAGGAGGTCCGTTTCCTCCGTTTTGCGGTACGCCAGACCCCTCCCGATGAACAGGATCCCGTTTTGAACGTGGCCGGTCGAACACAAGGCCGTTTCCTCCATTCTGCAGTATGCCAGGCCTCGTTTCTATCGCCCGTTCCGTCCAAGCCCTCCTGATGAACACGACGATGCATTCCGTTCCGACCCAGCTGGTTGGCTCCCCATGAACATGACAACAATGTTGTTTCTCCGTTCTAACCCAGCCATGTACACGAGCCCTGGCCGTACGTATGCGCGAGTAGGCGTTCGAGACCCCGCCCGTACGTACACATACGTGGCCGTATTTTCTTTCTTGCACACTGGCCGCTGTATGTATGTGTACATCCTACGTGTGTGCCTCTACTACAACACGTGCACGCCTCTACATCCACCATTATGTACGTACACGTTCGCGACCAGAATGACAACGCTACGTACGCTTCGACCAGGTGGGTCCCGACTATCAAGCACTTCCTTGCATGAGAAGATGTAGCTGGTGGGTCCCAGCAGTCACGGGGACGAATTGTTTTTTTCGGATGCACTTCCTTGCGTGCGAAGATGTAGCTGGTGGATCCCAGCAGTCAGGGGGGCGAATCGTTTTTTTCCTGGACGCACTTCCTTGCATGCGAAGATGTAGCTGGTGGGTCCCAGCAGTCAGGGGGAAATGTTTTTTTTGTGAAATACAGTGGCCCGTCCGGTGGGTCCCAGCTATCAGGTGGAGGAATAAATATTTTCCGCGTAATAAGGAGGCACTTCCTTGCTGCGGCCGTGGACCCAGCTGTCAGCCTCTCCGTGTACAGTCCACGTCCGATGGAAGCCGTTCCTTGACCACGTTGACCATGCCGCGCCGAGAGCACCACGGCGGTGGATGACGGCGAGGCCTAGGAACGGGACGATGCGGAGCCAGGGAAGACGCAGCAGTGGATGCCCACGCGGAGAGGAGTACGAGGGTTTACTGGTTCGGCTGCGGTGTGAGGCTTCCGTCACCGCAGAATAACAGGGGGTGTGGGTGAGTGGAGGGATGGCCTGGCTAGCGGAGGGAGTAGTAGGGGGCAGTGAGGCCTCCACAGCAGCACAGTCGGCCACGGGAGGCAGGAGCATGAGGCACGATCGGCGCTGGTTTGGGAGGCTGGAGCAAGAAGACCAGAGGTTGAAGAAGCACTACGGCCGTTGGATGGACATCGTACGGTCACTGGAGCTAGAATCGTGCATATTGACTAAGTTGACAAAGCCCTACGTCCCCGTCAACTTAGTAGGCCCACAAGTCAGCCTGCCACTATACTGGGTCCCAGCTAGCAGGGGGAGTATTCATTTTTTTGTGCGTAATAAGGAGGCACTTCCTTGCCTGCGAAGATATAGCTGGTGGGTCCAAGCTGTCAGTGGCGGTAACGGTTTTTTCCCGAAATACAGATGCCCTTTCGGTGGGTCCTAGATGTCAGGTGGAGGAATCATTATTTTGCACATAATAAGGAGGCATTTCGTTGCGTGCGGCCGTGGACCCAGCTGTCAGCCTCTCCATGTACAGTCCACTTCACATGCATGTCGGTCGTTGACCACGTTGACCAGGCAGCGCCGAGAGCACCAGGGCGGTGGACGACGGCAAGGCCTAGGAAGGGAACGACACGGAGGAAGGGAAGACTCGGCAATTGTTTCCCACGCGGAGGGGAGTACGACTATACGAGGGTTTACTGGTTCGTTTGCCGTCGCCGGAGAATAACAACAGGTGTGGGTGAGTAGAGGGATGGCTAGGTGCTACGTCTTGAGATTGCGTTGGTTTTCCTTGAAGAGGAAAGGGTGATGTAGCAATAGTAGCGTAAGTATTTCCCTCAGTTTTTTAGAACCAAGGTATCAATCCAGTAGGAGGCTCCTCAAAAGTCACACGCACCTACACAAACAAACAAAGAACTCGCAACCAACGCAATAAAGGGGTTGTCAATCCCTTCACGGCCACTTGCGAAAGTGAGATCTGATAGAGATAGTATGATAAGATAAATATATTTTTGGTATTTTATAATATAAATAAGAAAAGTAAAGATGCAAATAAAAGTAGATTGAAAGCTTATACGATAAAAGATAGACCCGGGGGCCATAGGTTTCACTAGTGGCTTCTCTCAAGATAGCATAAGTATTATGGTGGGTGAACAAATTACTATGGAGCAATCGATAGAAAAGCAAATAATTATGAGATTATCTAGGCATGATCATGTATATAGGCATCACGTCCGTGACAAGTAGACCCACTCCTGCCTGCATCTAGAGTATTAAGTTCATAAGAATAGAGTAACACATTAAGAAAGATGACATGATGCAGAGGGATAAACTCATGCAATATGATATAAACCCCATCTTTTTATCCTCGATAGCAACAATACAATACGTGCCTTGCAACCCTTTCAGTCACTAGGTAAGGACACCGCAAGATTGAACCCAAAGCTAAGCACTTCTCCCATGGCAAGAAAGATCAATCTAGTAGGCCAAACCAAACTGATAATTCGAAGAGACTTGCAAAGATAACTCAATCATACATAAAAGAATTCAGAGGAGATTCAAATATTTCTCATAGATAAACTTGATCATAAACCCACAATTCATCGGATCTCGACAAACACACCGCAAAAAGAGTTACATCGAATAGATCTCCACAAGAGAGGGAGAGAAGATGGTATTGAGATCCAAAAAGAGAGAAGAAGCCATCTAGCTAATAACTATGGACCCCGAAGGTCTATGGTAAACTACTCACAACTCATCGAAAGGGCTATGGTGTTGATGTGGAAGCCCTCCGTGGTCAATTCCCCCTCCGGCGGAGCGCCAGCGAAGCCTCCAAGATGGGATCTCGCGGATACAGAAGGTTACGGCGGTGGAAATTGTTTTTCGTTCGCTCCCTGGATGTTTTTGGGGTACGTGGGTATATATAGGAGGAAGAAGTAGGTCGGTGGCCGCCCGAGGGGCCCACGAGACAGGGGAGCGCGCCCTGTAGGGGTGGGCGCACCCTCCACCCTTGTGGCCACCTCAGCTGCTTCTTGGCTTGAACTCCAAGTCCTCTGGATCATGTTCGTTCCAAAAATCACGCTCCCGAAGGTTTCATTCCGTTTGGACTCCGTTTGATATTCCTTTTCTTCGAAATACTGAAATAGGCAAAAAAAACAGCAATACGGGCTGGGCCTCCGGTTAGTAGGTTAGTACCAAAAATGATATAAATGTGTAAAATAAAGCCCATAAACATCCAAAAGGGGTAATATAATAGCATGGAACAATCAAAAATTATAGATACGTTGGAGACGTATCAAGCATCCCCAAGCTTAATTCTTGCTCGTCCTCGAGTAGGTAAATGATAAAAACAGAATTTTTGATGTGGAATTCTACCTAGCATAATTCTCAATGTAATGTTCTTTATTGTGGCATGAATGTTCAAATCCAAATGATTCAAAATAAAAGTTCATATTGACATAAGAAATAGTAATACTTCAAGCATACTAATCAAAGCAATCATGTCTTCTCAAAATAATATGGCCAAAGAAAGTTATCCCTACAAAATCATATAGTCTGGCTGTTGCTCTATCTTCATCACACAAAGTATTTAATCATGCACAACCCCTATGACAAGCCAAGCAATTGTTTCATACTTTAGTAATCTCAAACTTTTTCAACTTTCACGCAATACATGAGCGTGAGCCATGGACATAGCACTATATGTGGAATAGAATGGTGGTTCTGGAGAAGACAAAAAGGGAGTAGATAGTCTCACATCAACTAGGCATATCAACGGGCTATCGAGATGCCCATTAATAGACATCAATGTGAGTGAGTAGGGATTGTCATGCAACGGATGCACTAGAGCTATAAATGTATGAAAGCTCAACAAAAGAAACTAAGTGGGTGTGCATCCAACTCGCTTGCTCACGAAGACCTAGGGCATTTTGAGGAAGCCCATCATTGGAATATACAAGCCAAGTTCTATAATGAAAAATTCCCACTAGTATATGAAAGTGACAACATAGGAGACTCTCTATCATGAAGATCATGGTGCTATTTTGAAGCACAAGTGTGGTAAAAGGATAGTAGCATTGTCCCTTCTCTCCTTTTCTCTCATTTCTTTTTTTCTCTTTTTTTTCTTTCTTTTCTTCTTTTTTTGGCCTTTTTTTGCCTTTCTCTTTTTTTGTAAAGTCCGAAGTCTCATCCCGACTTGTGGGGGAATCATAGTCTCCATCATCCTTTCCTCACTGGGACAATGCTCTAATAATGAAAATCATCACACTTTTATTGATTTACAACTCAAGAATTGCAACACAAAACTAGAACAAGATATGACTCTATATGAATGCCTCCGGCGGTGTACCGGGATATGCTATGAATCAAGAGCGGCATGTATGAAAATTATGAAGGTGGCCTTGCCACAAATACGATGTCAACTACATGATCATGCAAAGAGCAATATGACAATAGTAATGCGTGTCATATAAACGGAACGGTGGAAAGTTGCATGGCAATATATCTCGGAATAGCTATGGAAATGCCCTAATAGGTAGGTATGGTGGCTGTTTTGAGGAAGGTATATGGTGGGTGTATAGTACCGGCGAAAGTTGCACGGCACGAGAGAGGCTAGCAATGGTGATAGGGTGAGAGTGCGTATAATCCATGGATTCAATATTAGTCAAAAGAACTCATATACTTATTGCAAATATCTACAAGTCATCAAAAACAAAGTATTACACGCATGCTCCTAGGGGGATAGATTGGTAGGAAAAGACCATCGCTCGTCCCCGACCGCCACTCATAAGGAAGACAATCAATAAATAAAATTGTGCTCCAACTTCATCACAAAGCGGTTCACCATATGTGCATGCTACGGGAATCACAAACTTCAATGCAAGCATTATTTAAATTCATAATCACCCAACTAGCATGACTTTAATATCACTACCTCCATATCTCAAAACAATTATCAAGTATCAAATTGATCATAGCATCCAATTCACTTTCTATGATAGTTTTTATTATACCCAACTTGGATGCCTACCATTCTAGGACCAATTTTATAACCATAGCAAATACCATGCTGTTCTAAGAGACTCTAAAAATAATATAAGTGAAGCATGAGAGACTAGCAATTTCTACAAAATTAGTCCACCACCGTGCTCTAAAAGATATAAGTGAAGCACTAGAGCAAAAACTATCTAGCTCAAAAGATATAAGTGAAGCACATAGAGTATTCTAATAAATTCTAATCAAGTGGGCTTCTCCCAAAAGGTGTGTACAGCAAGGATGATTGTGGAAAACTAAAAAGCAAATACTAATATCATACACGACGCTCCAAGCAAAACACATATCATGTGGCGAACAAAAATATAGCTCCAAGTAAAGTTACCAATGTACAAAGACGAAAGAGGGGATGCCTTCCCGGGGCATCCCCAAGCTTAGGCTTTTGGCTATTTTTGAATATCTTGGGATGCGATGGGCATCCCCAAGCTTAGGCTCTTGCCACTCCTTATTCCGTAGTCCATCAAATCTTTACCCAAAACTTGAAAACTTCACAACACAAAACTCAATAGGAAATCTCATAAGCTCCGTTAGTGAAAGAAAACAAAACCACCACATAAGGTAATGTAATGGACTCATTATTTATTTATTTTGGTGTTAAACCTACTGTATTCCAAGTTCTCTATGGTTCATACCACTTAATACTAGCCATAGATGCATCAAAATAAGCAAACAACACACGAAAAACAGAATCTGTCAAAAACAGAACAGTCTGTAGCAATCTGTAACTAACAAAAACTTCTGGAACTTTAAAAATCCTACCAAAATAGGAAGTCCTGAGAAATTTGTCTATTGATCAGCATAAAAAATAATCAATGCAAAAGCACATTTCTGTGATTTAACAAAACTAATTTCGTGCGTGCAAAGTTTCTGTTTTTCAGCAGAATCAAATTAACTATCACCATAGGTTATCCTATAGGTTCTACTTGGCACAAACACTAATTAAAACATAAAAACACATCTAAACAGAAGGTAAATGCAAAATTTATTCCTAAACATAATCAAAAACAAAAAACACGAATAAAATTGGGTTGCCTCCCAACTAGCGCTATCGTTTAACGCCCCTAGCTAGGCATTGATAATTTTAATGATGCTCACATGAAAGACAAGAATTGAAGCACTAAGAGAGCATCACGTGATAAACACATCTAAGTCTAACATACTTCCTATGCATAGGCATATTATAAGCAAACAAATTTTCAAGGCAAGGAAAAAACTAGCATATGCAAGGAAGAAGAAAGAGACGATAGCAATCTCAACATGACGAGAGGTAAAGTAGTAAGATAAAAACTTCTACGACCATATTTTCCTCTCTCATAATAATTACATGTAGGATCATATGCAAATTCAACAAAATAGCTATCACATAAAATATTCTCAACATGATCCACATGCATGCAAAGTTGACACTCTTCCAAAATAGTGGGATTATCATTAACTAAAGTCATGACCTCTCCAAACCCACTTTTATCAAAAATACCATAAGATTGCATTATCCAAATATGTGGGATCTAAAGTTGACACTCTTCCAAACCCACTTTCAATATTATTGCAAACACTATTCTCAATCTTATATTCAACATGGGGCTTAAATAAACTTTCAAGATCATAAGAAGAATCATCCCAATCATGATCATTGCAACAAGTAGTAGACATAGCAAAACTAGCATCCCTAAGCTTAGGGTTTTGCATATTATTAGCACAATTGACATCAAGAGAATTTATAGTAAAATCATTGCAATCATGCTTTTTATTCAAAGATCTATCGTGAATCACTTCATAAAGTATTTCATCACAATTCTCAGATTCACAGATTTCAAGCAAAACTTCATAAAGATAATCTAGTGCACAAAACTCACTAGCAATAGGTTCATTATAATTGGATCTCTTAAAGAGATTAGCAAGTGGATGAGGATCCATAGACTTTTAGAAAGCAAATATGCAAGCAAAAAGAAGGTACAAGGAGACACAAGCAAACAAGAAGGCAAGCAAAAGAGAGAGGAGATTGGGAAAGAGAGGGCGAGTAAAACGGCAAGGGTGAAGTGGGGGAGAGGAAAATGAGAGGCAAATGACAAATAATGTAAATGCGAGGGAGATGAGTTTGTGATGGGTACTTGGTATGTCCTTACTTGAGCGAAGACATCCCTGGCAACGGCGCCAGAAATCCTTCTTACTACGTCTTGAGCTTGCGTTGGTTTTCCTTGAAGAGGAAAGGGTGATGCAGCAATAGTAGCATAAGTATTTCCCTCAGTTTTTGAGAACCAAGGTATCAATCTAGTAGGAGGCTCCTCAAAAGTCCCACACACCTACACAAACAAACAAAGAACTCGCAACCAACACAATAAAGGGGTTGTCAATCCCTTCACGGCCACTTGCGAAAGTGAGATCTGATAGAGATAGTATGATAAGATAAATATATTTTTGGTATTTTATAATATAGATAAGAAAAGTAAAGATGCAAATAAAAGTAGATTGAAAGCTTATATGATAAAAGATAGACCCGTGGGGCATAGGTTTCACTAGTGGCTTCTCTCAAGATAGCATAAGTAGCAGACTAAGGCATAGCCCAGTGGTGGGAAGGGGCTGATGCCTTCCCACCCACCCATGTTCAAGGCATGGTACTTGCAATTTGGGTTTGTTGCACCAATTATACTGTAGGGGGTTCCCTTACAGTCTTTCTATCAAAAAAAGATAGCATAAGTATTACGGTGGGTGAAAAAATTACTATTGAGCAATTGATAGAAAATCGAATAATTATGAGATTATCTAGGCATGATCATGTATATAGGCATCACATCCGCGACAAGTAGACCGACTCCTGCCGGCATCTACTACTATTACTCCACACATCGACCGCTATCTAGCATGCATCTAGATTATTAAGTTCATAAGAATAGAGTAACGCATTAAGAAAGATGACATGATGTAGAGGGATAAACTCATGCAATATGATATAAACCCCATCTTTTTATCCTCGATGGCAACAATACAATACGTGCCTTGCAACCCTTTCTGTCACTGGGTAAGGACACCGTAAGATTGAACTCAAAGCTAAGCACTTATCCCATGGCAAGAAAGATCAATCTAGTAGGCCAAACCAAACTGATAATTCGAAGAGACTTGCAAAGATAACTCAATCATACATAAAAGAATTCAGAGGAGATTCAAATATTTCTCATAGATAAACTTGATAATAAACCCACAATTCATCGGATCTCGACAAACACACCGCAAAAAGAGTTACATCGAATAGATCTCCACAAGAGAGGGGGACAACATGGTATTGAGATCCAAAAAGAGAGAAGAAGCCATCTAGCTAATAATATGGACCCGAAGGTCTGTGGTAAACTACTCACAACTCATCAAAGGGCTATGGTGTTGATGTAGAAGCCCTCCATGGTCGATTCCCCCTCCGACGGAGCGCTGGTGAAGGCTCCAAGATGGGATCTCATGGATACAGAAGGTTATGGCGGTGGAAATTGTTTTTCTTTGGCTCCCTGGATGTTTTCGGGGTACGTGGGTATATATAGGAGGAAGAAGTAGGTCGGTGGCTGCCCGAGGGGCCCACGAGACAGGGGGCGCGCCCTCTAGGGGTGAGCGTGCCCTCCACCACGTGGTCGCCTCGGCTGCTTCTTGGCTTGCACTCCAAGTCCTCTGGATCACGTTCGTTCCAAAAATCACGCTCCCGAAGGTTTCATTCCGTTTGGACTGCGTTTGATATTCCTTTTTTCGAAATACTGAAATAGGCAAAAAAACAACAACAACAATACGGGCAGGGCCTCCGGTTAGTAGGTTATTCCCAAAAATGATATAAATGTGTAAAATAAAGCCCATAAACATCCAAAAGGGGTAATATAATAGCATGGAACAATCAAAAATTATAGATACATTGGAGACGTATCACTAGGCCAGCGATGGGAGTACGGTGGGGCGGTGAGGCCTGCGCGGCAGCACAGCCGGCCGCGGGGAGGAGGGAGCAGGTAGTCCCGCCGGCGCTTGTTTGAGCGGCTGGAGCAGGAAGAGCAGAGATTGAAGAAGCACGACGGCCGTTGGATGGAAATCCAACAGTCACTGCTTGTGCGTCAACCTATTTTTTAGGAACGCTTCAAATCTATGGAAAACAGCATACAACCCATCTACCATTATTTCTAATAATTTACAGCCCATTTGCTAATTCTTAAGGTTTTTTTGGAGCCCATATTCTTTTTGTTAGCATTACAGCCCATATTGTGGCCACGGTTAAAAAATTATACAAATTTTTGCATATTTCGGTCCGGTCCGAACTGTTTTAATCCCGAAATTTTGAGTCACATTCAAAATGATTTTAAAAATAAATGTATATCAATATAAAATCCAACAAATTGTCCACGCATAAAAATAAATGCAATTTAAAATCTCGAAATGAAAAAAAAATTGAAACTAATTGTCGGTTTGATGTGTTTTAAAAATGTACAGCCCATTTCTCATTACTGATAGGCCATTTTCTCGGCCAGCCGAATGAAGCTCTCCTCGTCTTGAAAGATTTGCAGCCCAACAGGCCTGACAAAACCACTTACTTGGCAAATCACAAAAAAACTGGACTGTGGCCGTGGACCCAGCTGCGGCCGTGGACCCAGCTGTCAGCCTCTCCACGTACAATATTCTTCCGATGGAAGTCGGTTGTTCACCACATTGACCACACCGCGTCGAGAGCACCAAGGCGGTGAACGATGGCGAGGCCTAGGAAGGGGACGACGCAGAGCCGGGGAAGACGCGACAGTGGATGCCCACGCGGAGAGGAGTATGAGGGTTCACTGGTTCGGCTGCGGCCTGAGGCTGCCGTTGCCGCAGAATAACAGGGGGTGTGGGTGAGTAGAGGGATGCCCTGGGCCAGCGGTGGGAGTAGTAGGGGGCGGTGAGGCCTCCGCGGCATCACAGCCGGCCATGAGAGGTAGGAGCACGCGGCACGACCGGCGCTGCTTTGTGCGGCTGGAGCAAGAAGACCAGAGGTTGAAGAAGCACTATGGCCGTTGGATGGACATCGTACGGTCACTGGAGCTAGAACCGTTCATATTGACTAAGTTGACAAAGCCCTCCGTCCCCGTCAACTTAGTAGGCCCACAAGTCAGCCACCCACTATGGTGGGTCCCAGCTAGTAGGGGTATTCATTTTTTGTGCGTAATAAGGAGGCACTTCCTTGCGTGCGAAGATATAGCTGGTGGGTCCGACCTGTCAGCGGGGGGAACTTTTTTTCATGAAATACAGAAGCCCTTCCCATGTACAGTCCACGTACAATGCGTAATAAGGAGGAACTTTCCTTGCATGCGACCATGGACCTCGTGGGTCCCAGCCGTCAGGCTCTCCACGTACAGTCCTCTTCCGATGACTCTCGTATGTTGACCACGCCGTACCGAGCGCACCGAGGTGATGGACGACGGCGAGGCCCTAGACTGGAACGACTCGGAGATGGGGAAGATGTGGCAGTGGAGTCGCAGATGGAGAGGAGTGGGAAACTTGACTGGTTCGGGTGCGGGGTGGGCGTACAGTCGGCAGAGAATAACAGGAGGTGCGGAGTGGAGGGATGGCCTGGCCGTCGGCGGGGTAGCGTTTTGCTGACGAGCACAAAACAATGCCGCTGGACACCGAAGGCTGGAGCAGGCGGTCCCGGCAGCGCTGGGGGAAGAAGACGAGAGATTGAAGAAGAATGCCGGCCGTTGGATGTAAATCCAACGCCTTCTTAGGCTTCGACCTACTGGCCCACATGTCAGCCAGTCCATTTGTTTTTTTAGTCCATTTGGTGGGCTGGGTGAAACAATGATGTAGCATCTATGTAGTCCGTTTAAATCCCATTTGCATTTTTCTCGAAATCCGTGGACTTGCTGGGCTGGGTGAAAATATCATGTTGGGCTAGACGGAGAAATGTTATAAAAACATAAACACATGATTGCACGTCTATTACTGCATTGGTCAGTAAAATCTTTGCAAGCTTATGTACGCAATCACTAGGAGTTAACTTGCCAAGTTATATATAAACGATTATTATTATTATTTTGTAAGAACTTTCATCTTACGAAATAAAATATCATTTAAATTTGATGAGTTAATAGTACATGGGGTATTATTATTTTTTAGGCTAGACGTGGGACAGTTGAGTTGGTTCTAGGGAAAAGTATTGGGAGAAAACTCAGTTTCCATCAAAAAAGAAAGTGGGAGAAAATTCAGAGACCTGCTGGGTCCACCTAAGGAGGGGAATATGTTGGGAGGAAGGAGATTCAAAGCACAACAACCGAGTGAACTAGTTTTTTTAACGGACGAGTGAACTAGTTACATACATAAGCAAATAGCCACTAAAAAGCAATCAGGTTAATGGGTTCTTAAAAGAAATATTTCGGACAAAACAGATAATTACGACACATAGGCTAATGCATGAAAAACTCAGATGATAAAGGTGCTTATAAACAGATAAAGTACAACATCTAGACCTTCCTGGCACGCTTGATCATGACACTACGGCTGCCCGTGTACTCATCGGTTACGGGAAGCAGACACGCCCTCATGTCCAAGATCTGCCTGTACATGTCATAGCACGTGTATGCGTCCTTAGCCGCGTAGGTTATGTAGGCTAGATTCAGAGGTACCTCCCACGTGTTCAGGTCCTTGGTATCATTGTCTTCTTTCATGTTGGCGTATCAGGGGTCGATGATGGTCTCGGCGAGGTCAACCACGGAGTCCTTCTCCTGCCCGTTGCTGATGATCTTGTATTGCTTCTAGATGTCGACAAGCTTGTTGCACCAAATGGTCGAATCGTCACGTTCTTCCTTCTCTCCACCATAGAGAAGGTGCTGTTGGTGCTGTCGATGAAACAGGCAAATGCTCCGGAACCTCTGATGGCCCTACAGAAGTGGTAGATGAGAACCTCGTCCCGCACACATACCTGGGAGACGGCGATCCGCTGGTCCCTGTCAGGAGACGAATGGATGGGCACAAGGTCTAGTCCTGCAACCTTGTGCTTTCTCGTCCTGTAGGTACTGCTTGAACTCGGCGAGGCAGAGCTTCACCGAGTCCGGATCATTGGTGTACATCACATTCAACTTGGTGCAGCCATAGGACTGAACGGCGAACTATAAGGGGAACTGTTGGAAATATGCCCTAGAGGCAATAATAAAAGTGTTATTATTATATTTCTTTGTTCATGATAATAGTCTTTTATTCATGCTATAACTGTATTATCCGGAAATCGTAATACACGTGTGAATACATAGACCACAATATGTCCCTAGTGAGCCTCTAGTAGACTAGCTCGTTGTGATCAATAGATAGTCATGGTTTCCTGGCTATGGACATTGGATGTCGTTGATAACGGGATCACATCATTAGGAGAATGATGTGATGGACAAGACCCAATCCTAAGCCTAGCACAAAGATCGTGTAGTTCGTATGCTAAAGCTTTTCTAATGTCAAGTATCTTTTCCTTAGACCATGAGATTGTGCAACTCCCGGATACCGTAGGAATGCTTTGGGTGTACCAAACGTCACAACGTAATTGGGTGGCTATAAAGGTGCATTACAGGTATCTCCGAAAGTGTCTGTTGGATTGGCACGAATCGAGACTGGGATTTGTCACTCCGTGTAAACGGAGAGGTATCTCTGGGCCCAATCGGGCAAGTAAAATACCGCTAGACAAAGGGAATTGTATACGGGATCGATTGAGTCCTTGACATCGTGGTTCATCCGATGAGATCATCGTGGAACATGTGGGAGCCAACATGGGTATCCAGATCCCGCTGTTGGTTATTGACCGGAGAACGTCTCGGTCATGTCTACATGCTTCCCGAACCCGTAGGGTCTACACACTTAAGGTTCGATGACGCTAGGGTTATAAAGGAATTTTGTATGTGGTTACCGAATGTTGTTCGGAGTCCCGGATGAGATCCCGGACGTCATGAGGAGTTCCGGAATGGTCCGGAGGTAAAGATTTGTATATGGGTCCTGTTTTGGTCACCGGAAAAGTTTCGGGGATTATCGGTAACGTACCGGGACCACCGGGAGGGTCTCGGGGGTCCACCAAGTGGGGCCACAAGCCCCGGAGGCTTGCATGGGCCAAGAGTGGTGAGGGACCAGCCCCTGAGTGGACTGGTGCGCCTCCCACAAGGCCCAAGGGGCAGCTAGGAGGAAAAAAGGGGGAAACCCTAGGCTTAGATGGGCCTAAGGCCCACCCTAGGGGGCGCCTCCCTCTCTCCCCCTCTTGGCCGCCTCCCCTTTCCCATCTAGGGCTGCCGCCCCCCCTAGGGGTGGGAACCCTAGAGGGGGCGCACCCTCCTCCCTCTCCCCTATATATAGTGAGGCCTAGGGCTGCCCATAACACACGATTCGATCTCCCCGTTGGTGCAGCCCTGCCTCTCTCTTCCTCCTCTTCTGCGGTGCTTGGCGAAGCCCTGCAGAATTGCCACGCTCCTCCATCACCACCACGCCGTTGTGCTGCTGCTAGATGGAGTCTTCCTCAACCTCTCCCTCTCTCCTTGCTGGATCAAGGCGTGGGAGATGTCACCGGGCTGTACGTGTGTTGAACGCGGAGGTGCCGTCCGTTCGGCACTAGGATCTCCGATGATTTGGATCACGCCGAGTACGACTCCTTCAACCCCGTTCTCTTGAACGCTTCCGCTTAGCGATCTACAAGGGTATGTAGATGCACTCTCCTCCCCCTCGTTGCTGGTTTCTCCATAGATAGATCTTGGTGACACGTAGGAAAATTTTGAATTTCTGCTATGTTCCCCTACAACTCCTTGCTGAAGTATCCAGCAGGCTCACCCCTCGGATCGTGATTGGAGTCTCTTCAAGTGAACAAGTGTGTAGGCGGCGGCAGCAGTTCGTTTTTCAGCTCTTGGGGAACTAGATTCAACAGTAAACTGAGTGTGTATTGGTGACAATAGTTACTACCCCTCCCTCGTCCGCTGCACGCCCGACAGAGGATGCACCCTCGGTGCATTCAAACGCCTCCATTAAGAAACCTACTCCGGCCACACATCGGCTCACGAGCGGGTCTGTATTGGTACTGTAATAACAGGAGTTAGTGGTCACTTTACTGAATTTAATTAGCTTTCATAGAAATTTATACTTAAAACAAGCAATGCATTGGATCGTTCTATCAGTGCCACAGGATCAACATGCACAACAATTAGAATTATTATTCTCAGGACGCACACGATTAGCACATTTGTCGCACTTTCACAAAGATGATACTACCAAGTTTGAACTGTTTGTTATGGTTGTTGTCCTCTGCATCATCATGCCGTGTTTCCCAGCTTGCAAGATTCAGAACCAACAAATAAGATCCAAATAATAAGTACAACAAAGATGCCTACACATCTCATTGATTCCCAGCTTGCAAGATTCAGAACCAACAAATAAGATCCAAATAATAAGTACAACAAAGATGCCTACACATCTCATTGATTCCCAGCTTGCAAGATTCAGAACCAACAAATAAGATTCAAATAATAAGTACAACAAACATGCCTACACATCTCATTGATTCCCAGCTTGCAAGATTCAGAACCAACCCATTAGAGCCTTTTGATAAAGTGAATGTCGGGATTAAATCCATCTTGGCTAGCCATGTCATACAATCAAAGAACTTGGCGAATGCTCTTGACCGTCACAACATCTATAGTTGAGTATTCCTGTTTGCACAACACAAACAAGAAGAGCATGATTTCACTTTAATAGTGGCCTCCTTGAACTCAACCTGCAGCTCCACTAGGATGAGGTCTGCCTGGAGTTCCATGATTCAATTCATGCGCCTTTTTCTGCAGTTCACCTGAAATGAAGCAAAGATTGCATCATTCAGCTAGCAAGAAGTACTTGCTCTCGTGAGCTGGCAGGTTCTTCTTTAGTAGTTGCACTAAAATTGAGGAACATTAAGGTTGGTTGTCCGGCTCATGTAATGTGCAACTATAATTTTCTTATCCTTTTGTGCAGTTCCACTAAAATAAAGTGCCATTGTGGTGACAGTGACAACTCCATCTTGCAAAGGCTAATAAAATGTTGCACAAGATTACCAGCAGAACTTGACGGAGATTTTGGAAACTCCAATCACCATTTTGTGCAGTTCCACCAAAATTGAGAGATGTTGCCCACGTGACATTTTAGTTGAACTGCACAAGACACTCATTCCAAAAAAAAGTGTTTTGTGCAGTTCACCAAAAGGTCATAATAGCAACAAGGTGAAATGGATATCCCTATCTACACAAAAAGATAGAAAGTAAACGGTCGCTGGTCAATAAGAATATACGAAACATATAAAAAATGAAAAGAAGCATCTTACTTATGTTCATGGCAATCACGCAAGGACAGTAGAAATTTTAAAACGTCAGCAATGCTTCATGTTACCAGAAGCATTACGATCAACAATGAGATTCCTCAAATATGGGATTACTTTAATGGTGGCATTGCTTGTTTACCAGGCACAGTAAATCAACAACAACTAAAGAGTTGGTTTAAGGGCATGGGACCGTGGGGACACCAGGACACTCAGCAGCGTAAAGGAGCAACTTACTTATCATACTGGGGAAAACAGCAGGAGTGCCATTTGTAACACGGTTTAATTGCATCTTATCACTGGAGGCATTAGATTAGCAATAACATTGGTTAGACATGTCCCTAAGGTAACAGTGTGATCGCTTCATTTTACATGCGCCCTATGTTGGTATAAGGACATGCGATAGTGGGTGCATCAGCACAATGTACCTACAAGGAGGCATAAAGTGGTGATGCCGAGTTTGTTCATGCTATGTGAGGGCAGTAAACCTAATCCTGGAGACCTTGTACTATGTGAGGGCAGCAAATCTAATCCTGGAGACCTTTTACTATGTGAGGGTAGCAATTCTAATCCTGGAGACCTTTTACTATGTGAGGGCAGCAAATCTAATCCTGGAGACCTTTTACTATGTGAGGGCAGCAAATCTAATCCTGAGACCTTTTACTATGAGGGCAGCAAATCTAATCCTGGAGACCTTTTACTATGTGAGGGCAGCAAATCTAATCCTGGACATACTCTGTTGACTTGTCCACCAGCCGCCACTTTCTATCCTTTTTTCAACCAATAATAGATTTGTTCCTTATCCAGTTTGTACTGCGTTTTCCCATTATTTCCCTTTTCAACCAAGAGACCGGTTGGGTATCCGGTCTCTACTACTTTCACCATATTATTTCCTCTTTGAATCAAGTCCTAGTTTCCTGCTACAACTTTCCCCCCTTTCTTCGTTATTTGAACAAAGCCCTAGATTCGAATGCATGAAGTAGCTTTACCTCTAATAACACTAAAAATTTAGGTGGCTTTGGAAGAGCTGATGGGAGTAGAAAAAGATGCACATGCAGACACGTGGGGAGCTGGGGCAGTAGAGCAAGGCCACTTTCAAAGAACTTATACCTGAGGGTCGCCGGGATGTCGATGGCGGCAGGTCGGATCTGCGGACAATACGTCATGGAGGAAGAAAGGTCGGAGGACCTCCCGAGTCGGTGCTGTGTCGGAGAGAACGTCACGGGCAGAGGATCGGGCCCCTCCGGCAGCTCTGGGTTTCCTCCCTCGGTGGCGATGGCCGCGTGAACGATGCACCTTTTAGTCCTCTACACACACCGGCCGAAGGGACCCAACCGGATCTGTGACCAGCGGTGAGCAGAGAGAAAATGTTGCTACCGATGTCTTGTTTATATATGGAGAGGATGAGAGAATGAAGAGAGCAACCCTAGTAAAGCAAGCACTCAGGCCCCTGCGTACATATATAGGGGAGTGATTGCTACCTCTTGAGCACTGCGTTGGATTTCCCCGAAGAAGAGAGGATAATGCAGCAAAGTAGCGTAAGTATTTCCCTCAGTTTTTGAGAACCAAGGTATCAATCCAGTATGAGACCACGCACAAGTCCCTCGTACCTACACAAAACGATAGCTCCTCGCAACCAACGCGATTAGGGGTTGTCAATCCCTTCACGGTCACTTATGAGAGTGAGATCTGATAGAGATGATAAATAATATTTTTGGTATTTTTGGTATATAGATGCAAAGTGAAAAGTAAAAGGCAAAGTAAAAACAAAACAAGTAATAAAGTAATGGAGATTGATATGATGAGAATAGACCCGGGGGCCATAGGTTTCACTAGTGGCTTCTCTCAAGAGCATAGATATTCTACGGTGGGTGAACAAATTACTATTGAGCAATTAATAGAATTGAGCATAGTTATGAGTATATCTAGGTAATGATCATGTATATAGGCATCACGTCCAAGACAAGTAGATTGAAACGATTCTGCATCGACTACTATTACTCCACTCATCGACCGCTATCCAGCATGCATCTAGAGTATTAAGTTAAAAACAGAGTAACGCCTTAAGCAAGATGACATGATGTAGAGGGATAAATTCATGCAATATGATAAAACCCCATCTTGTTATCCTTGATGGCAACAATACAATACGTGCCTTGCTGCCCCTTCTGACACTGGGAAAGGACACCGCAAGATTGAACCCAAAGCTAAGAACTTCTCCCATTGCAAGAACTACCAATCTAGTTGGCCAAACAAAAAGGATAATTCAAAGAGACTTGCAAAGATAACTCAATCATACATAAAAGAATTCAGAGAAGATTCAAATATTATTCATAGATAAGCTGGATCATAAACCCACAATTCATCGGTCTCAACAAACACACCGCAAAAAGAAGATTACATCGAATAGATCTCCACGAGAGAGGGGGAGAACATTGTATTGAGATCCAAAAAGAGAGAAGAAGCCATCTAGCTACTAGCTATGGACCCGAAGGTCTGAAGTAAACTACTCACACTTCATCGGAGGGGCTATGGTGTTGATGTAGAAGCCCTCCATGGTGGATGCCCCCTCCAGCGGAGCTCTGGAACTGGCCCCAAGATGGGATCTCGTGGATATAGAAGGTTGTGGCGGTGGAGTTAGGTTTTTGGCTCCTCTTCTGATTGTTTGGGGATACGTAGGTATATATAGGAGGAAGGAGTACGCCGGTGGAGCAACAGGGGGCCCACGAGGCAGGGGACGCGCCCCCACCCTCGTGACCGCCTCTTTTGTTCCTTGGAGCAGGGTCCAAGTCTCCTGGATCACGTTCGCTGAGAAAATCACGTTCCTGAAGGTTTCATTCCGTTTGGACTCCATTTGATATTCCGTTTCTTCGAAACACTGAAATAGGAAAAAAAATAGCAATTCTGGGCTGGTCCTCCGGTTAATAGATTAGTCCCAAAAATAATATAAAAGTGGAAAATAAAGCCCAATATAGTCCAAAACAGTAGATAAAGTATCATGGAGCAATCAAAAATTATAGATACGTTGGAGACGTATCAGGCATCCCCAAGCTTAATTCCTGCTCGTCCTCGAGTAGGTAAATGATAAAAAGAGAATTTTTGATGCGGAGTGATACTTTGGCATAATTTCAATGTAAATCTTCTTAATTGTGGTATGAATATTCAGATCCGAAAGATTCAAGACAAAAGTTCATATTGACATAAAAATAATAATACTTCAAACATACGAACTAAGCAATTATGTCTTCTCAAAATAACATTGCCAAAGAAAGTTATCCCTACAAAATCATATAGTCTGGCTATGCTCCATCTTCCCCACACAAAATATTTAAATCATGCACAACCCCGATGACAAGCCAAGCAATTGTTTCATACTTATGACATTCTCAAAACTTTTTCAATCTTCACTCAATACATGAGCGGTAGCCATGGATATAGCACTATATGTGGAATAGAATGGTGGTTGTGGAGAAGACAAAAGGAGGGAATATAGTCTCACATCAACTAGACGTATCAACGGGCTATGGAGATGCCCATCAATAGATATCAATGTGAGTGAGTAGGGATTGCCATGCAACAGATGCACTAGAGCTATAAGTATATGAAAGCTCTACAAAAGAAACTAAGTGGGTGTGCATCCAACTCGCTTGCTCATGAAGACCTAGGGCATTCTGAGGAAGCCCATCATTGGAATATACAAGCCCAGTTCTATAATGAAAAATTCCCACTAGTATATGAAAGTGACAAAATGAGAGAGTCTCTATCATGAAGATCTTGGTGCTACTTTGAAGCACAAGTGTGGTAAAAGGATAGTAACGTTGTCCCTTCTCTCTTTTTCTCTCATCATTTTTTTTATTTGGGCCTTTTTTTATGGCCTCTTTTTTTTATTTTTCGTCCGGAGTCTCATCCCGACTTGTGGTGGAATCATGGTCTCCATCATCCTTTCCTCACTTCGGACAATGCTCTAAAAACTAATGATCATCACACTTTTATTTTTCTTACAACTCAACAATTACAACTCGATACTTAGAACAAGGTATGACTCTATATGAATGCCTCCGGTGGTGTACCGGGATATGCAATGAATCATGAGTGACATGAATGAAAGAATTATGAACGGTGGCTTTGCCACTAATACGATGTGAACTACATGATCATGCTAGCAATATGACAATGATGGAGCGTGTCATAATAAACGGAACGGTGGAAAGTTACATGGCAATATATCTCGGAATGGCTATGGAAATTCCATGATAGGTAAGTATGGTGGCTGTTTTGAGGAAGATATATGGTGGGTGTATGATACCGGCGAAAAGTGTGCGGTATTAGAGAGGCTAGCAATGGTGGAAGGATGGGAAAATGTGCGTATAATCCATGGA
This sequence comes from Triticum timopheevii, assembly GCA_963921465.1. Lineage (NCBI taxonomy): Eukaryota > Viridiplantae > Streptophyta > Magnoliopsida > Poales > Poaceae > Triticum > Triticum timopheevii. The sequence goes on along the minus strand of OY997262.1, from coordinate 243,144,874 downwards.
CTCAACATTAGTCGTAAAGAACTCATATACTTATTGCAAAAATCTAGAAGTTATCAAAGCAAAGTATTATGCGCATGCTCCTAGGGGGATAGATTGGTAGGAAAATACCATCGCTCGTCCCGATTGCCACACATAAGGAAGACAATCAATAAATAAATCATGCTCCGAGTTCATCACATAACGGTTCACCATACGTGCATGCTACGGGAATCACAAACTTCAACACAAGTATTCTTTAAATTCACAACTACTCAACTATCATCACTCTAATATCACCATCTTCATATCTCAAAACAATTACCAAGCATCAAACTTATCTTAGTATTCAACGCACTCAAAAGAAAGTTTCACATATCTTGAATACCAAGTATATTAACATTAAGCAAATTACCATGCTTTTAACGACTCTCAAAATAATCTAAGTGAAGCATGAGATATCAATAGTTTATTTAAAACAAATCCACCATGGTGCTCTAAAAGATCTAAGTGAAGCACTAGAGCAAAAATTATCACGCTCAAAAGATATAAGTGAAGCACTATGAGCAAAACTATCAAGCTCAAAAGATATAAGTGAAGCACATAGAGTATTCTAACAAATTCCAATTCATGTATGGATTTCTCAAAAGGTGTGTACAGCAAGGATGATTGTGATAAACTAAAAAGCAAAGATGCAAATAATACAAGACGCTCCAAGCAAAACACATATCATGTGGTGAATAAAAATATAGCTCCAAGTAAATTACCGATGGAAGTAGACGAAAGAGGGGATGCCTTCCGGGGCATCCCCAAGATTTGACTTTTTGGTGTCCTTGGATTATATTGGGGGTGACATGGGCATCCCCAAGCTCAGGCTCTTGCCACTCCTTGTTCCATAATCCATCAAAAGAATTCACCCAAAACTTGAAAACTTCACAACACAAAACTCAATAGAAATCTCGTGAGCTCCGTTAGAGAAAGAAAACAAAAGACTACTTTAAGGTACTGTAATGAACTCATTATTTATTTATATTGGTGTTAAACCTACTGTATTCCAACTTCTCTATGGATTATAAACTATTTTACTAGCCATAGATTCATCAAAATAAGCAAACAACACACGCAAAACAGAACCTGTCAAAAACAGAACAGTCTGTAGCAATCTGTAACTAACGCAAACTTCTGGAACTCAAAAATCCTGCCAAAATAGGAAGTCCTGGACAATTTGTCTATTGAACATCAGCAAAAAGAATCAACGCAAAATCACGTTCCTGTGATTTAACAAAATTATATTCGTGCGCGCAAAGTTTCTGTTTTTCAGCAGAATCAAATCAACTATCATCGTAGGTTATCCTATAGGTTCTACTTGGCACAAACACTAATTAAAAGATAAAACCACATATAAACAGAGGCTATATGGATTATTTATTCCTAAACAGAAGCAAAAACAAAAAAATAAAAAATAAAATTGGGATGCCTCCCAACAAGCGCTATCGTTTAACGCCCCTAGCTAGGCATAAAAGCAACGATAGATCTAGGTATTGCCATCTTTGGTAGGCAATCCATAAGTGGCTCTCATTATAGATTCATATGGTAATTTTATTTTATTTCTAGGGAAGTGTTCCATGCCCTTCTTTAAGGGAAATTGTAATATAATATTCCCTTCCTTCATATCGATAACTGCACCAATTGTTCAAAGGAAAGGTCTACCAAGAATAATAGGACATGAAGGATTGCAATCTATATCAAGAACGATAAAATCTACGGGCACATAATTCCTATTTGCAACAATAAGAACATCATTAATTTTTCCCATAGGCTTTTTAATAGTGGAATCTGCAAGATGCAAGTTTAGAGAGCAATCATCAAAGTCACAGAAATCTAGCAAATCACACAAAGTTTTGGGAATAGTAGAGACACTAACACCCAAATCACACAAAGCATGAAACTCATAATCTTTAATCTTAATTTTAGTAGTAGGTTCCCACTCATCATAGAGTTTTCTAGGGATAGAAACTTTCAACCGAAGTTTTTCTTCATAAGATTGCATCAAGGCATCAACAATGTGTTCGGTAAAGGCCTTATTTTGACTATAAGCATGAGGAGAATCTAGCACGGATTGCAACAAGGAAATACAATCAATTAAAGAGCAATTTTCATAATTAAATTCCTTGAGATCCAAAATAGTGGGTTTAGCAACATCTAGTTTTTTATTTCTTTCAATCCCACTTTCATCAATTTCATCATCAAGATCTAGAAACTCTGAATTCTTAGAACGCCTTCTAGGTAAAGGAAGATCATATTCAGTTTCATCAAGATTCATATTACAAAACAAAGATTTAATGGGGGACACATCAATAACTTTTAGATCTTCATCTTGATTTTCATAGGAATTGGAAGAACACGCTTTAATAAAGGCATCTTTGGAAGCACGCATCCTAGCGGTTCTTTCTTTGCACTCATCAATGGAAATTCTCATGGCTTTGAGAGACTCATTGATATCATGCTTAGGACGAATAGATCTAAGCTTTAAAGAATCAATTTCAAGAGAAATTCTATCAACATTCCTAGCCAAATCATCAACTTTAAGCAATTTCTTTTGAGAATTCATAAACTCTTTAACACTACTCTCAAATTCAGAGGGCATCTTATTAAATTTTCCATAAGAGTTGTTGTAGGAATTTCCATAATTATTAGAAGGATTACTAGGATAAGGCCTAGGATTAAAATTCCCTCTATACGCGTTGTTTCCAAAACTATTCCTACCAACAAAATTCACATCCATAGATTCATTATTATTCTCAATCAAAGTAGACAAGGGCATATCATTGGGATCAAGCGGAGTATTTTTTGTAGCAAACATCTTCATAAGTTCATCCATCTTTTCACTCAAAACATTGATTTCTTCTATAGCATGCACTTTTTTACTAGAAGATCTTTCGGTGTGCCATTGAGAATAATTAGCCATAATATTATCAAGCAATTTTGTAGCATCTCCTAACGTAATTTCCATAAACGTGCCTCCTGCGGCCGAATCTAAAAGATTTCTAGAAGCAAAATTCAATCCGGCATAAAATTTTTGTATGACCATACATAAATTCAAACCATGAGTAGGGCAATTGCGAAGCATCAATTTCATTCTTTCCCAAGATTAGGCAACATGCTCATGATCAAGTTGTTTAAAATTCATAATATCGTTCCTAAGAGTGATGATCTTAGTGGGAGGAAAATACTTAGAGATAAAAGCATCTTTGCACTTGTTCCAAGAATCAATACTATTTTTAGGCAAAGACGAAAACCAAACTTTAGCACGATCTCTAAGTGAAAATGGAAATAACTTCAATTTGACAATATTGTTATCCGTATCGTTCTTCTTTTGCATATCACACAAATCAACAAAATTGTTTAGATGAGTAGCGGCATCTTCACTAGGAAGGCCGGCGAATTGATCTTTCATAACAAGATTCAGCAAAGCAGTATTGATTTCACAAGACTCATCATTATTAAGAGGAGCAATCGGAGTACTAAGGAAATCATTATTATTGGTATTCGAGAAGTCACACAATTCGGTATTATCTTGCGCCATGGCAACAAGTAATCCAACACACAAGCAAACAGAAAGGCAACGGGAAAAAGCAAACGGGAAAAAGAGGAGGAGATTGGGAAAGAGAGAGCGAATAAAACGGCAAGGGTGAAGTGGGGGAGAGGAAAACAAGAGGCAAATGGCAAATAATGTAAAGCGAGAGATAGGGATTGTGATGGGTACTTGGTATGGTTTACTTGCTCTTGCGTGAGCCTCCCCGGCAACGGCGCCAGAAATTCTTCTTGCTACCTCTTGAGCACTGCGTTGGATTTCCCCGAAGAGGAGAGGATGATTCAGCAAAGTAGCGTAAGTATTTCCCTCAGTTTTTGAGAACCAAGGTATCAATCCAGTAGGAGACCACGCACAAGTCCCTCGTACCTACACAAAACGATAGCTCCTCGCAACCAACGCGATTAGGGGTTGACAATCCCTTCACGGTCACTTACGAGAGTGAGATCTGATAGAGATGATAAATAATATTTTTGGTATTTTTGGTATATAGATGCAAAGTGAAAAGTAAAAGGCAAAGTACAAACAAAGCAAGTAATAAAGTAATGGAGATTGATATGATGAGAATAGACCCGGGGGCCATAGGTTTCACTAGTGGATTCTCTCAAGAGCATAGATATTCTACGGTGGGTGAACAAATTACTGTTGAGCAATTGATAGAATTGAGCATAGTTATGAGTATATCTAGGTAATGATCATGTATATAGGCATCACGTCCAAGACAAGTAGATCGAAACGATTCTGCATCTACTACTATTACTCCACTCATCGACCGCTATCCAGCATGCATCTAGAGTATTAAGTTAAAAATAGAGTAACGCCTTAAACAAGATGACATGATGTAGAGGGATAAATTCATGCAATATGATAAAACCCCATCTTGTTATCCTCGATGGCAACAATACAATACGTGCCTTGCTGCCCCTTCTATCACTGGGAAAGGACACCGCAAGATTGAACCCAAAGCTAAGCACTTCTCCCATTGCAAGAACTACCAATCTAGTTGGCCAAACAAAAAGGAAAATTCAAAGAGACTTGCAAAGATAACTCAATCATACATAAAAGAATTCAGAGAAGATTCAAATATTATTCATAGATAAGATGGATCATAAACCCACAATTCATCGATCTCAACAAACACACCGCAAAAAGAAGATTACATCGAATAGATCTCCACGAGAGAGGGGGAGAACATTGTATTGAGATCCAAAAAGAGAGAAGAAGCCATCTAGCTACTAGCTATGGACCCGAAGGTCTGAAGTAAACTACTCACACTTCATCGGAGGGGCTATGGTGTTGATGTAGAAGCCCTCCATGGTGGATGCCCCCTCCAGCGGAGCTCCGGAACAGGCCCCAAGATGGGATCTCGTGGATACAGAAGGTTGCGTCTGTGGAATTAGGTTTTTGGCTCCTCTTCTGATCGTTTGGGGATACGTAGGTATATATAGGAGGAAGGAGTACGTCGGTGGAGCAATAGGGGGCCCACGAGGCAGGGGGCGCGCCCTAGGGGAGGGCGCCCCCACCCTCGTGACCGCCTCTCTTGTTCCTTGGAGCAGGGTCCAAGTCTCCTGGATCACATTTGGTGAGAAAATCACGTTCCCGAAGGTTTCATTCCATTTGATATTCCGTTTCGTTGAAACACTGAAATAGGCAAAAAAACAGCAATTCTGGGCTGGGCCTCCTGTTAATAGGTTAGTCCCAAAAATAATATAAAAGTGGAAAATAAAGCCCAATATAGTCCAAAACAGTAGATAAAGTAGCATGGAGCAATCAAAAATTATAGATACGTTGGAGATGTATCAGTGATTATCTTTTTTCTCTCCACAACAAGCGTTTCAATTTGTGTACGTGGCATTAAAGAAAAGAAACTCTCTATTTAAGGTGACTACTGTACGACTCGTACTTACTACTAGTAGTACTAGTATTGTTCACTTGTGCTCCCCGCCCCTCCATTCATTGAACAACCCCACGGGTGAATAAACATATAGTAAGTACTGTATTTATATAGAACGAACAAGCTCGAACTATTTTCGCGTAGTTAAAAGTTGAGGGTGGGGCTTTTCCCGGGCAGTACGCACGACAGTTTTTGGGTAGGCGGTTTGACAGAGAGGCGAGGAGGGTGAGCGAGTGGCGGATTCTCAAAATACTGCTGGAAAGGTCGGGCTGTGCGATTTGACGGTGCATTACTGCTGGAAAGACTTGTGATATGACCACTCACTATAGTCATGAATTACTGGCGCTCCGACCGAGGTGATGCCCCCCTTCCGTTCCGCGCTGTAATCTGGTGCATGACACGTCGACCCGGATGCTGGCTCTCCCACATGTCGGAGTAGTAAGGAGCAAAGAATGATGCGGTATATACTAGTACTACTACTCAGGTCGGAGGAGTGCGAACCACGGTAGCCCAGTGAACCAGTAGTGCGAACCACGGCAGCCCAGTGAACCAACAGTGCAAACCACGGTAGCCCAGTGAACCAGCAGTGATATGGCCATAAAAAACAAAGTGCTACGGTCCACACTGTAGCATGTACAGTAACACTCCTCTTTGTGTTGGATCCCTGAGTTAGAGCTAGTTTGGGTTGAAATAGCCTCAAATTATTGAAACAAGAGAGGTTAGTTTGAGCTAGTTTGCTCTAACCGAGCTAAAAAAAAAACTAGCCCGGTGGAGAGGTTCTAATTGGGTTAGTTATCCTCGGGCCCACTAAAAGAGAACTAAAAAATCTCCCCTGCCCGCACCAGATCGCTCCCCCCCCTCTCGCACGACTCCTCTCAGTTCCCCATAGGGCCGCCTGCCCAACCGCCGTTCGCCCTCTCTCTCCTCCGGCCGCCCTCTCCTTCTGGCCTCCGCCGCCCTACTCCGGCCGTCCTCTCCCTCCGGCCTTCGAAGGTCGCCCCGTTGCCCCTTCACCGGTCGTTTTTCTCCCTCTGTCATGCGCGGCGGCAGCGCATCTACCAGGGAGGTCGTGAGAGGGGTGAGTTTGTTCGTTCCTTCTCGGTCTCACGGCCATATCATTGATCTTGCTCGCTCTAGCGTTAATTCTGATTTGGAAAAGTAGATCCTGACCAAACTTGGTATAGATTTGTGGTGCACGCATGGAATTGTTTGATGCTTCTTGAGGAGGTAATAAATCTTTCTAGAGGCCCAAAGATTCAGTTCACCTTTCTAGGTATTTCAGTTTCAGGCTTGCATTATTTCTAGAGGCCCAAAGATCCAGTTCACCTTTCTAGGTATTTCAGTTTCAGGCTTGCATTATTTCTAAAGGCCCAACGATTCAGTTCACCTTTCTAGGTATTTTAGTTACAGGCTTGCATTATTTCTAGAGGCCCAAAGATTAAGTTCCCAGTCGGCGGCAAGCGGCCCTGCTACCCATGCCGGTGTCGATCTCAACTCGCAAGGGCCGGCGTCGGAGCGGTTCCCGGGGCTTTGGCTCTACAGATCCTCCCTCCAGAGCGACGATGGCAAGCTCCTCCCTCGGTGCGTGAGGGGCTCCGGGCTCCCTCCCTGTCGTGAATGACTTCCATGATGAGTTAGCTCATGCTTTGTTTCATGGATTGTTTTTTGTGAAGCTTGATTGATGACTTGTATGTTTAAGTGGGATATCTCATTTGTATGTACAAAGTAAAAATTATCATGTTTTGCATGCTTGATTTGTAAAGATGGTTCGTTTATGTCAATTGTGAGCGGGAGGAAGCCACAGAAGAGCCGGCCACACCAAATCTGGCAGGAAATAGGGTCCAAAGTAGTCAAATGATTGAGAAAGAGCATTTATTGTCAATCTAACCCTGCCATCCATACACCTCTTTGGTTTAGAGTGAGTTCAGGGTTAGAATCTAACTCTAACCTCTAACTGAGTTAGAGTTCTCCTCGTCTCGGTTCATTGCCATCATACTTTCCCCATTCATGTGTTTTCAGTATCCTGTGAATCAAAGAGGCCCTTTTTTTGCGGGAAAAATCAAAGAGGCCCTTAGACTGGTTTAGGTCCGGTCATTTTTCATAAACGTGTTATGTCCAAAATTTAATGAACGTGCTCCGATTTCTACGAAAAAATTCGGTTTCATGTAGTAATTCATTCATTTATTTATTCTTCTGCGGGGGGTTTGCCTGTAATTCGTGAGGTCTGACATGTAAAGTACCCCGGCATATGCTCCAAGTCGTGCATCCACTACGACCCAGATGCTCTATGTCCCACATGTCGACGAATGGGAGCACGTGGAAATAGCCTAGGAGTACATATAGGAGGATAAATGCATGAAAAAAATATGTACTGTGAAGCGTAGCTGCTATTCGAAAAGGAGACCTAAAGTGATGACAGCTATAGGTCGCACGCACCCAACTAGTGGTACTAGACATACGACTGATTTTCCCTCAAAAAAAGAGGCACGAGTGCTCAGTACTCCTATTCTATAAACACGAGTCCCATCTGACAACAGCGTCCGTGTTACACTAGCTCTCCTTCCTCGTTTCTCTCTTCTAATTCTAAACTAAGCCGACGCCCGGTGGGCGGGGTGGGTTTGCTCAACTGCGGCCCCACCTCACAGTGAAAACGTTGCGACTGGACTAAAAATGCCATATACTCCCTCCGTTCCTAAATATAAGCCTTTTTAGATACTATTTCAAATGGAATACAACATACAGATGTATGTAGACATAGTTTAGAGTGTAGATTCACTCATTTTGCTCTGTATGTAGTAGTCACTTGCTGGAATCTTTAGAAAGACTTATATTTGGGAACGGAGGGAGAGGGAGTACTATACTAATAAAACATTAAGGCCACGAGGCGATGCAGTGCTGGTTACAGGAGGCAAGAAGAAGAGATGCATCCATCGACGACGTCCACCTCCTCGACTCAGGGCGCCGGCCCACCGAACGACGCCTAAGTAGCAGCAGCTTTCGTGGCCAGGTCGGCATGCTTATGAATAATGGCCTCCAAAGATTCCAGCCGCTGGAAGAAGGCCAACGTATTTCTGTCCTCGCTTGCCTTGTAGTGGCCTATGTAGACGATTTCCTCATAGATGTGGATGTGCAGGTCGACAGTTTCTTGCATGGCGAGGTGCTGCGCGGTGAGCGCGGCCTCGAGGTGAACATTCTTCGTCGCAACCTCCGGCACCTACAGGGCCACCAGGGCTTGAAAGAGTTCGTCACCATGGAGGCCGATGAGGGTGGCAGGCAATGAGGAGCCTGGGCGCGCGGGCTGGAGCAGTACAGCAAGGTCGTCTGTGCGCTTCTTGACGGTGGTGAACTTGTGGATGGAGTTGACCATCATGTCGTCCATGCGAGAGGCGAAGCCGGCGTCGGCAAGGGCTACGATGCCGGCGGTCGCCAGCACCGTCTAGAAACGCTGCACAGTGCGGGGCCGCAGGTCGGCGCCTTGGATGATTTGGCACAGCCGACTGCCGCTCGCGTCCATCGCCTCCATAGGTGCTTGTGGCTTCTGGTCACTTGGTCTTGGATTGGAGTGAGCAGTGTTGCGCAGAGACTTGGGAGTAGATGGATTGGAGTGGTGGGGCGCCTTTATTATATGAGAGTCCAAAACCTGTTGCATTCACATCGTGTTGGCTCTATTCTGCTTCTCCAATTAATTCCCTCTGCATGGAATTGAGGATGCATCATTGACCGTTCAACGTCTCGGAAACCGCTATCCTCTCCCTCCTTGGCATTCAAGCACCTATGGACCCGTCGACGACGAGGTGCCTATGGTGGCTTCGTAAATTTCAAGATGATAGTGTCGTGCGTGTGTGCATTCATAGGGGTGAGTGTATGCGCGTGTATATGAGCACTTGCATCTGTACTGTGTCAAAAAAAACGTAAATGCGTGTCAAAAATAGACTAGTCAGTATACTCAATATTGTGCACCTCAGAGAGGAAAACGATAGAACTACTCTACGTATTTATTTACGGTGCAGATTCACTCATTTTGCTCCATATGTACTGTCTCTAGAGGGGCAAATACTCCTTTCTGGTTTACAGGGCTATACTAACAAGTAGTTGTACGTACTAGTACAATAGTGGGCTCACATAGCAATTTTGTCTCATGCAAGAGCCTGGCTATATGCGTGCTCCAATGTTCGCAACTGCCACCTTCGGTTTGCGCTTGGCTCTTTGCCTCTTCGAGAAGACGAACAATGATGTTACTACTACTGCTTCTACAGTGTCAAATCCACTGCTGCATGTCCGTCCACCGCAAGCGGGAGGGATAGCTTGTTGTAGAAGTACTACTAAGCAAAAACCTGTCCTCGTTTGCAAGCAACCGCGCGCATGGGCGAGGGAGAAGGCGTGTAGTAGTAAAATCAAGCTTCTCACCGTGCTCCACTACCCTTGACGCCTCCAGTGTATGAGTTTCGAATACACCTCGTCCGTTCGGCTAATTGAGCAAGGTGCAGGTTTCTTGATTGATGTGTTGTTCGATTGATTTCTGGAGTGCAAGGGAGGGCACCTGGCCTGCGTGGACTACCGCGTCGAGCACCCCGGGAACTAGCGGCAGTGCCAGAAGTGCGAGCGTGGCGGTGGCTTTGACATGCGGAACACGGTGGTGGACTCCGTCCTTTTGTCGGTGAGGGTGGAGTGCCCGCACGAAGGTTGTGGGCTCTATGTCACTTACCACAAGCTCGCCGATCACCAGAGCGTGTGTCTGCTCGCGCCCTGCAAATGCCCCGTGCCCGTCTGCGGCTACGAAGGCCTGCCGCCGACGCTCTACCACCACATCAGCACCGCGCATCCCATGCCCGTGCACAGGATCCAGTACGGCAAGGTGCTCCAGCTGCAAGTGCCACTGTTGGAGCCACGACTCTTGTTGTTCGCGGAGGAGGACGGTCGCACGTTTTTCTTGGTCGGCGGCGTGCTTGACATCGGCGCGCCTATCATCGTGTCGGTCATCTGCATCAGAGCGGGGGCGTCCCCACTGCCGCACTACGTGGCCAAGTTGTGGGCGAACGGCCCGCCGGGGGAGCCCGAAGGCACGACCGACGCCGTCAACGTGGAAATGGAGGTGACAAGCAGCAAGGATCCCGGCGATGTCGACGTGCAAGAGCTGATCTTCTTCACAGTTCCGCCCAAGCTGCTGGCCGGGGCTAAGCTGGTGTCCCTCCACATTCAGATTGACAAGCTCACGTCCTAAATGTTTCTACAGTGCCTTTTGTTTATCTTAGTAATATGCTAATATAGGGATTACCTCGGTCTACTTTAGCTTAAGAAATGGTGGGTTTTGGTGGCGATGTAGCAATTACTTCGACATGTCAGATTAGTAATTTCCAACAGTCGAACGGATATTTTGTGTCTGTTGGATATAAACTTCCTTTGGGTAAGAAGTACTACTTGTCATCAAAATGGATAAAAGGAGATGTATGTAGACGTATTTTAGTTCTAGATACGTCCCTTTTTATCCATTTTGATGACAAGCACTCCCTCCGTTCCACAATACATGCCTTCCATTTGTCAAAATATAGATGTATCTAGACATGTTTTAGTATATAGGTACATCCATGAAAGAGCCAATCGGATGGTTGAGAACACTACAATTCGTAGCTACAAATGCGTGTATGACTCCCAGATGCAGAGGCCGGGGGTCATCATCCTCCTTTTCGAGAAAAAACAGACGCGTGTGTGAGAGGATGAGTGCGTGCGTGCACCTCTTCTCTTCCTGTATAATGTACTAAACTCAGAGTACAAGTTTTTGTGGGTGGCACGATGGTGCGTGCGAGAAGTCCCGAGAGATAGGTTTAATGCGTCTGAAAAAAGACTAGCCTAGAGCTCGCCACGCGGCTATTCCTGTCGAACGCCCCATTAGCTGTAAGATATGTATACGACGGTGCCAGTTATTGCTCGTACACAACAGTAGAAAAAGAACTACTCCATCCGGGAATAGTGCCACACTTCGAAACTAGAACCATCAAATAAATTTTGAGCTTGCGTCTCGTCACATTCCAAATTACTCCACGCTATATTGAATTGCAAAACCGTTCACACCGATCACAACCTAAACAGTTTCCCACTTAGGAGCATATTAGTACCACGATATATTGAATTGCAAACCTGTTCACACCGATCACAACCTAAACGGTTTCCCACTTATGAGCGTATTAGTACTCGGTTATAAATACTAGTATGCCAAGATGATTGCACATTCCTCCTCAACTCCTCATCCACAAAAACAAACAAGTCATTCAGCATCCTTCCCTTGCGTCCGCCATGGCCAGCGTGAGTTCTGGGTCGAGAGATTGCCACCAGGGAGAGGCGCGCATGGAAGCGGAAGCACAAGAGATGTCCCGCCTCGCTGCGAAAGTAGCCGACATGTCCCGCCGCGCGGAAGTAGCAGCACAGAGGTCCCGCCGTGCCGCTGAAGCCGCACGGAGGTCTCGCCGCGCCGTCGATGCAGCAGACTAGTCCGGCCGCGCCGCGGAAGTAGTATAGATGTCCCGCCGCGCCACGAATGCAGCAGAGATGTCCCGCCGCGCCGCGACAGCCTGGGAAAATTTCTCGCTGGCAGGCGACGGCTGTTACAGGCGCATGCATGCGATCATCCATAGTCAGATGGATCAGTTCTCCAGCTGGGCGAGGTTCCAGGACGACATGAAAGCCTTGTTTGAACAGGCTACCAGCGTTATCCGGCAACTAAGGGAGAGCAATGAGAGGCTCCGAGCCGAGCGCGACCTGCTGAGGGCGAAGATCATCCGAAGTGCAGACCAGCAGGAGGAGACCAGTGCCTTGTTGAAGAGGACCAGCGTCATTGTCAAGAAACTTATGGACGAGAATGACATGCTCCGCAACAAGCGCCAATGGCTGGTGGAGGAATCCGTGGATGTTCTCAAGCAGCGTCTTGAGAACACGAAAGAGCTCATTGCCGCTCGCCGCAAAGACTAGTTCCCGCGGCCTGCAGCAACGCATCAAGAAAGTAGAGATCAGCGAGCCAGATCCTTGTCTTCTTCTTTTGCCCTTGTGTATTTCGGGCGTAGCCGCATGTGGCTTTTTTAATTATCTTTCTAATTATGTAAGACAATTAATCGTCCTTATATATTCATCAGTCTTGCTATAAGTCGTAGTAGATGCTATATAGGTCCGTCGGATCTTACATCAAGATCCGTGCTTTCAGGTTTTCTTTTTTCTCTCTTAAATCTCAGTCGAGTGAGACATAGCCACGCCATTAAACAGAGGCTCGGGAGCCATTAATGGAGACCTTGGGAGAGAGGTGGACGGCAGATGGAGGTCAAAGGGCTCTCCTCCCGATAAGCACGCGCAGGGGTCTGATTGCACGCCTCTCGTACTCAAATAGCTACCCTGCATGGCGCCTCCTAGCTAATAAAAAATGGGGACGTGTGGCGTCACGTAAATGGTAGTAAATAGAACGCCCACGGTTTCAATAATACTTGTGTTTCCGATTGTAATATGACAACACTTGTTCCAAAATGACTTTGTTGATTGTTAATGTGTGCGCCTTCGCAAATCGGACTGCAAAATTACCACAGCATGTTGGGGCCATGTCATGGCACCAAGCCAAGTTTCATTATTTTCATGCGTGTTTTGGATTTACAGGAATTAAAAAACTAAGTTTCTCAATGTTTCCAGCCCAGCCACGATGCCCAAAATTTTGAATTTCATTCCCATTTCTTGCATGGAACCTAGAAATTTACCCGAGGACACACATGTGATTTTTCAACCAACTTTGGTGCACTGGAACATGTGCTTGTATTTCAAATTTGAATTATGCACACAAAGGTGACACGTTCCCTCCCAGAACCACGAGCCTTCTTGAGAGAAGCTCCGATTTGCAAGAAGATTATACCAAAATTTGTTCCTATTCGACCAATTTTTTACCACGGCATGGTACTACCATGACATGACACGATGCCAAGTTTCATGATTTTAAAACCAAGTTTCTCAATGTTCTCGACCGAGCTACGATGCCCAGATGTTTGAATTTTATTCTCATTTTTTCCATGGGACCTAGAAATTCACCCGAGGACACAAATATGATTTTTCAACCAACTTTGGTGCACGGGAGCATGTGCTTGTAGTTCAAATTTCAATTATGCACATTAAATGACCAAAAACTCAATTATTGTGTAAATAAGGCCAAACGAAGCCAGAATAATTCCAAAATTTAACAGGGCACTCATGTAGTTCTATGTTGCCTTTGTAAATAAACTCAAGGGGGACAGCGTATATTGTTTCGCACTCAAAGGTGGCACGTTCCCTCTTAGACCCATGAGCCTTCTTGAGAGAAGCTTCAGTTTGCAAGAAGCTTATACCAAAATCTGTTCCTATTCGGCCAATTTTTTTACCACAGCATGGTAGTACCATGACATGACACCCATGCCAAGTTTCATGATTTTCAGACGTGTTTTGGATTTACAAGAATTTTAAAACCAAGTTTCTCAATGTTTTCGGCCGAGCCACGATGCCTAGATGTTTGAATTTTATTCAAATTTCTTGCATGGGACCTAGAAATTCACCCGAGGACACAAATGTGATTTTTCAACCAACTTTGGTGCACGAGAGCATGTGCTTGTAGTTCAAATTTGACTTATGCACATTAAATGACCAGAAACTCAATTAATGTATGAAGAACGACAAACGAACCCGGAATAATTCCAAATTTAACAGGGCACTCATGTAGTTCTATGTTGCCTTTGTTAAGAAACTCAAGGAGGGGGCAGCGTATATCGTTTCACACTCAAAGGTGGCACGTTCCCTCTTAGAACCATGAGCTTCCAAATCGGTCCAATTTTTTACCACAACATGTTAGTGCCATGGCATGACACCATGCCAAGTTTCATGATTTCCAGGCGAGTTTTGGATTTACATGAATTTAAAATCTAAGTTTCTCGATGTTCTCGGCCGAGTCATGACACCCAGATATTTGAATTTCATTCTCATTTCTTCCATGGGACCTAGAAATTCAACCAAGGACACACATGTGATTTTTCAACCAACTTTGGTGCACCAGAGCATGTGCATGCAGTTCATATTTAGATTGTGCACATTAAAAGTCCAGAAACTCAATTAAAGTATAAAAAGGCCAAACGAACCCGAAATAATTCCAAAATTTAATAGGGCACTCATATAGTTCTATGTTTCCTCTGTAAAGAAAATCAGGGGGGAGGCAGCATATATCATTTCGCACACAAAGGTGACATGTTCCCTCTCGGAACCACGACGCTTGTTGAGTGAATCTCCGGTTTTGCAAGAAGCTTATACCAAAACTTGTCCCAGTTCAGCCAAAAGTTATACATATGAAAATAGGGTTTAGATTATCCCGAACATCTCGCTACCTAGACCAATAATGTACTATGATTTGAATTCAACATAAAATGGATACAAACATTTGAATTGGAGAGCGTATGGTACATGTTGTTCATAGTGAAATATGATTACTGCTATATGCATGTTTTATGTTATCAAGATAATATTTAAATTATTGTATAACTTGACAACAATCGTATTCAAATAAGGAAAATTGATTCAAATTTAGTCCATATGGTAGACGACAATATATATGTTCACATGGTGGAGTAAAATGTTCATATATGATGGAAGATCAAAACGTACGACTACATCAATTATAAACTGCAAGATCACCTAACGATATATTCGAATTCAACATAACGTGGATTCAAAAATTGAAATTCGAGATCCTAGCATTTGTAATCATATAAAAAGGGACATTACTCTTTCTTTTGGTGGGAATTGATTTGTTTTTTTATTGTTGAGGGAAGTGCGAATCGATTTGGTACTGTGCAGGGTAATCTAGTTCTCCCGATTTTTTTTACATTTTTCTTGTAGTTTTTTCAATGGCATCTATAGCAATATAGTAAAAGGGGACATGACTCTCTTGTGTCTTGTATGAATTGTTTTTTTACACGTTAAGTTTGTTCTGCCGAACAAGGAATCCGCACTGTGTTATCCCGAAATTTTCAAGCTCGAGTATCTTTTGTCTCACTTGCTTTGAAACTCCCGCCTCTTCAACCCGCGCCGCGCCTTCTTATCCCGAAATTTCGACGCGCGCGAGAACTCCCTCTTCATCCGAAATCGGTCCCGCTGCCCAGACACGCGAAATCCCCCTTCTACCCCTCAGCCGAAAATGAAACTCCACGTCGCGGTGTCAAAACCGGTGGGGGTACGCTGGTAACTTACCCTAGATTTCGGACAAGCACGTCCCTAAGCTTGGCTCCACCTCCCCCTTCGCCCCCCCATTCGTACACCGAGGCGGCCAAAACCCGCGAAACCCCACGCTTCTTCGTCGGCCTTCCGACCGCCGCCCAGCCGGAGACTCTTACCCGACTACATCGTCCACCGCAACAGCTCGCCGTCCCTCATCCACCGCACCAGATGAGGATCCGTTGTCGATCTCGTCGTCCCGCCCGAACAGCCGCCCCGTCCTCCACCTCCAAGGAGCTGCCCCGACATTCGCCTTGTCTATCGCGCCACCTCAATCCCCACAGCACCGTCTTGACCTGCCCCACCGGAACCGCAACACCCTCACCAATTCCTCCAATGAAGCCGAGGCCAACTCGGCGCCACCAAGGAGGTTCTGCACTCACCGCTACATTTTATCTTTTATTCGATCTCACGGGGTTGTCGGTGCTCGATACCGAGCAGACATGGCGGGTCTCCATCGACGGTGTCGTCGCCGGCCACATTATCCACGGTGTCTCTCCCCCATGTCGTTGCTTCCTCGGTGGCGACTTCCACAACGGCACTAGCTGCAGCTGCTCCGGCTCTCGCTCGCGCTGTGGCTCTGTTCTTGTTATCGGTCGTGTTGCTGCACTGCTCTTGCTTTCATTCGTGCTGCTGCTCTGCTCTTGCTCTCGCTTGCGCTGCTGCTGCTGCACGACCTCCGACAGCTACAGGAGTTGCTGCTTTAGCACTCGCTCGCGGTGCTACTGCACGACTTGCTCTCTGCTAGTGTGTTCCATGCTCGAGTGTCTGCTGATTTACATCACTGCGTCTCTGCTACAAGTGCTCGAACACACTAAACATCTATTGCAATGCTCTGCTACTAGTTCAATCAGTTTCGACAGCAAATTCAGTTTCGACTATAAAGTTCATTTTCTTCAGTTAAGTTCAGAGTGAACAGTACTTACAGCATCTGTCGGAGCGGCCGTGGCGCAGCTGATACATTTTACATCTAGCACTTTTTGGTGATGTATTTTACATCATCTATTGCAGATGATATTAGGGTCCCACTTCAGATTAACATTGTCTGTCTTGTCCTACTTCAGCCTCGTCGCCCTACACCTTACCGGAGCTGCTCCAACAACGGAACCATCCATCACAGCGGAGCAGTACCCTCGGCACCGTTTCCAGAGGCCTCAGATCTTCTTCCCCGCCTCCGTCAGTCACACCAGCATCATCACCATCCTCCACGTCCAACCCAATGATGCTGAGGTCCACAAGGCTATGCCAAAGAGGTTGTACACTCGTCGCATCACTTTGTTACTCTGCATTCATGTCGATCCCTCAGGGATCCTTTGCTATGGAACTACTATTCGTGCAAATCTGTTAGAAGGAGTGGAGCAAAGCAAAACTGGAAGATTTTTTCCTTTGGTGTCTCTTTCGAAGAAAAAACATAGGAATTTTATTCACTTGGACATCCTTTTCAAATTAATATGCATGAAGAACAGAACTAATTGCATTACTGGCATAATAAGATTCCTATTTTTTCATTTTCACGGGGTTTGACTTTAATTTGACCACGTTTCTCCATTCCTGTGTTCTTCCAATTCATGTGAACCAAACACCCAGGTTGACTGAAATCCTATGTTTCCAAATGCTCTGTTTTGCACGTGCATTCCTATCTTATTCCTGTCTTTTTCCTGTCCCTGCGTTTATAGAATCCTCCAATTCTAAGGAGCCCTTACAGATTTACTTCATTTTCAGATAGGCGTCAAAGAAAACTCTGTGTGTTATGTCCTGCTCCTGCCGTGCCGTCATCCACCCCACCTGAGGTGCACCATCGACAGAAGCGTTCACTGCAGCAGAGATCCCCCCTGCAGACTTCTTTCACCGCCTCAGATCATCTTCCCCGTTGACGGCAACCACGCCAACTGCATTACCATCATCGACTGAGCAGATGAACCTGAGGACTACACAGTTCCGGAAGAGAGGTCGCAGTCTTTCGTGTTTGCTTACGTTATACATCAGTTATTATTACCTGCTACTTTATCATTCAAACTTGAGTTTTGAAATGCCCATGGGTCTCATATCAAGCCAGCAATGAATAGTATCTGTCTACTATCTGGTTCATCTAGGGTCTTCTATGTGGTTCATGTTGGGTGGGCAACAAACAATAGGTGATCCATTGTCTATCTTTTTAAACTGAAGCTATAATCTACCTGCTATCATTAGTTTTGGATCCATCCACTCGTTTGCTACCATCAGTCTTGATTTTTGCATGCACCCCTTAGGCCTTACAAAATCTAACTATTTTTTTATTATGCATGTTAGATATTGTACACAATCGTACTGAACATGTAGAGAAAAAGAGAAGACCATTGCGTGGGAATATAATGTCATGCAGACACCGCTCCATGGTGGGCGAAGTGGGCCCCCCTCCTGCATTTCAGATTGTATACTAGAGGAAGATAACTATTCAGATGGGGATTCAGAAGGAGCCGACCACGCCTGTTTACCACCTGAGGTGTTTGCTCTAACCTAGCATGCTGATGTTGGTCATATCATGCATATGGCGCCTTGCATTGCTTACATTATACATCTTATATGTCATCAGCTTAGTTTAGATTTGCTTTGTGTCAATGCCACCTGTTTGGTTTCTATATCATACTCCCACCATTCCTAAATATTTGTCTTTTTAGAGATTTCAACAAGTGACTACATACGGAACAAAATGAGTAGATCTACACTCTAAAATATGTCTATATACATTTGTATGTGGTAGTCAATTTGAAATCTCTAAAAAGACAAATATTTAGGATCGGAGGGAGTATATGGGAATTATGCAATGCCATCTTCTTTAGCCAAGCATCATATACGTGAATCATGCAATGCCATCCTGTTTAGCCAGTCATCGTATATGTGAATTGTATCGTGCCATATTTTTTTCCATAATGTATTCCATTTGTCAACAATGTTTATACATTCATCTACTCTTCCTGTGCATCAGCCATTTGAGTCGGTCATGGGAAAGTCTGGAGTGAAAACAAGGTCTTCTCAGCAGTCAGTGGTACCTGTCGATGCAGATTTCTTGTTGGTTACAGATAGCTCCTCGGAGGAGGATTCAGAGACAGATGACAAGTCGTATCCCCCCCTGAGGTGCATGCTCTAACTTGGTTGGGTTATATTGCTCATATCATGCATATGGTGTCTTGCATTGCCATGCCATCTGCTTAGATTAGACATGCTTTGTGTGAATGCCTCCTGTTTGTTTTCTATATCAAATATGTGAATTATGCAATGCCATGTTTTTCAGCCAGTTATCATATATGTGAATTATGCACTGCCATGGAGCCAGGCATCATATATGTGAATTATCTCATGCCATCTTTTTTTTCATTACGTATTCCATTTGTCGACAATCTGTGTATATTGAACTACTCTTCATGTGTATCAGCCATTTGAGCCGGTTATGGAAAAATCTGGAGTGAAAACAAGGTCTTTAGAGCAGGCAATGGTACCTGTTAAAGCATATATCTCGATGGTTACAGGGAGCTCCTCAGAGGAGGATTCAGAGACAGATGACCAGTCCTATATCCCACCTGAGGTGTATGTTCTAAGTTGCAATGTTTATATTTCTCATATGATGCATATGGTGTCTTGCATTGCTTAGTTTAGACATCATATGCACAATATTGAATTCCATCTGCTTAGTTTAGAGATCATACATGCGAGTGCCAGCTGCTTAGTATATGAATCAATTATGTCAATTATATCATGCCATCATGTATACTTAGACAACATGTATGTGAATTATTTCATCCCAACCTATTTCAGAAAGACATCATATAGTTTTGTCATGTCATCCTGTTTAGGTACTCATCATATGTTGAATTATGCCATTATATCCTGTTAAGTTATCCATCATATATCTGAAACTATTTCATGCTATCCTGTTTAGTTAGGCATCATATATGTGAAATTGTGTCATGCTGTCCTGTTTGGTTAGATAACATATATGTGAATTACCACATCTGTCTATCATACAATGTCTGTACGTTCAATTTCTTTTCTTTTTTATCAGCCATTTGAATTGGAGGGGGTGATGGCGGTATCTAAGGGAGCAAGACCCCGTTCCTCACAAAAGATAGTGCTACCCGTCGATGTAGATAGAACCATGGTTGTACTAGCCCACAAACTAGCCCCACCACACATAATCGAGACTCTTCCAGATTGCACACTTACACCGTTGGGCAGAGAACTAGCTACAACCCATCTAACCGCAACCCCAGCGGATAGTAACCCACTTCTAGTTGACAAAGCACCATGTCCACCACAGAGTACCCCCACACAAGTAGTTTGTAAAGCTACAGCAGTGCCCAAAGCACGAAGACCACCACAGCTAACCCAAACTCCACGTTTAAAGCAGAAGAGCAACTGTTCTCAGGTCAGATTCCGTAGCTATGGTCCATACTCCTTTGTTGTTGCATCACTGTATTTACTCATACCAGCTACTTCCGAATTTGAAGGATCCAATTGAAACTCCAATGGTGCAATAGGTGTGTTTTAAACCTATTTCTTTAATTGGATTGTTGTTCTAACTTCTTGCTCTATGTTGATTTCAGTTTAAGTTGTATAAACAGATATGTTCTCATGTGATGCACATTACAAGTGCTGCCAATGCTGTGTAGTTTCTCACACTTATATTCTGTCTATGCTGCCGTGTCTTAAAAACATATGAGTTGAACTGTGTCTCTATCTTGATTAGGCAACATAAACTAGAATGATATGGACAATACAGTAACCATAGTACATAGATATATGTTTGTTTCATGCTGTTATCCTGTCCACCTTACTACTGAACCGGTTTACCAAAATGAGTTTTGTATACTACAAGCTAAACCTGTGATGTGTCTGCTTGTTTCTCTTGTAGTATGCAAACAAAATATTGGAGAAGAGCACCCCACTATGAAATGGTAGAGAAAGTAATGCAGATAAGGTTCAAGATAGTGAGACAACCCTATTGATCTCCAAGAAAGGTGATAAAAACGATCTTGTAGACAGTGAGAAAACCCCACAGTCCTGCGTTGATGTAGTGTTCGAGTTACTAGCCAGTACCGCTGGCACAAGCTCTTCGAACTCGCCGCCTGAATCACTTCGGCTTCTTCAGTCTCAGCTACAAGCTGAAAGGCATCAGTCAGCTGTGCTGCGGCAAGAAGCCGAAGGACTGAGGAAGTCCCTGCAGAATTCAGATGCGTACTTTCTTGTGCAACAGCAAGCGCTGGAGGATTTAAGCGCCAAACAATAGAAAGTTAATAAGCTTGCTAAGCATCTTGCCAGCATTATGGGTACCCAGGATATTGTTTCTTGAACTCTTCTGAAGTGGTTTCAGTTCTGGACTTGTTTTGCTACAGCGTTTATATGCTGCTTTGTTCCCTATATTTGCACTGGTGGCAAACTTTGATGCCCAGTGGATGTAATATGTGTAATAGCGGTGATAGCCTAGCATAAGTTGCTTGCTTATTTATTTCCTTGTTGTCTTGTTTATTTGTTTGCTTGTAGTCAGTGCAGTTCTTTTTCCGCAGTTTTCTAGTGGCTGCAATAACCTATTTTTTAAAACTAGGCCACAATAACCATAGGCTAATATTTATTGTAGTGACACTGGGCCTCCTACGGGCCGTAGAAACAGTGGGCCTTCTATGGGCCGTAGAAACAGTGGGCCTTCTACGGGCCGTAGAAACAATGGGCCTTCTACGGGCCGTAGAAACAATGGGCCTTCACGGGCCATATCATCAATGGTCCTTATACGGGCCGTACGATCGATTGGCCAAACATGGGCCAATAACAGACCGCATTATGGGCGTAAACGGGCTAGAGTTGGAATCGTCCGTCATGGGCCGGCCATAATGGGCCATCGTTAATAGGCCGTATTTGATGACGCTATGAAAACGGCCCAACGAATTAACGGACCACAAATGGGCCGACTGTAACCACGGGCTGAATTTGGCCCACAAGCATAAAATGACAGTAACGAGCCGTAAGTAAACGAATGCTGGAAATGAGCCCAAGAATTAATGGGCTCTGAGAAGGCCGAAAGATAACATGGGCTGGAAATGGCCCAATGGAATAACGGGCCGTTAATGGGTATAAAGTGACACACTGTTCATTACGGGCCAGTTTCACCACGGGCCGTTAATGGGTGTAAAGTGATACACTGTTCATTACGGGCCAGTTTCCCCACGGGCTGTTAATGGGCCAAGAGTTACAAAGGGCCTCATATGGGCTGAAAAGACGTCATGGGCCATACATGGGCCAGAAGTGAAAACGGGCTGGAATCATATTGGATGGCCCAGATGACACTACTGGGCCTAATTCAGATAGGGCGTAACGGGCCTTGGGTTAGCGGGCTGTAAATGGGCTATATGCGAACATGCCGTTAACAAGCTTTCCATGGGCCGGCCCGCCACCTTTTGACCAAGTCAAATGGCCCGGCCTTTTCACAGGAATGAGCCTTTGTTGGGCCGTGCCACGTGTCGACGTATCATAGGCGCCTTGTGTTCAATGAGTGGATGACATCTGTCCCAACGATGAGCCGACACGTGTTTCCTCCAGCCAATGATGATTTTACACGTGAAAAATCCCCATTAGTCGGGGTTGTTAACGGGTTATCGGATCCAAAACCCGACCTGATAGCTTAACGGCATTCCGTTACGATGGATGCCACGTGTCGATCACCCTTGATGAAAGCACTTATGTGACGCGCGATTTATCGTCATGGAAGTGGACACTTCCATGATGATAATTTTGGTAATGTCATGGAACACTTCTACAACAGCACAGGTATGACTATCTTGATTCTGTCATAAAATCGTCATGGATGTACATGCATGACAAAAAACGCGACCTACTGTGACAAACACATATCATCACGGAAGTGTTTTTTTGTAGTGAGAAGGCCGCTCATTTCCCCCTTTGTACTCTCATACTCATCCTCCCTCGCGAGGCAAGCCAACCACAAGCAAGAGTAGGGTCTTACACTGCAAGTGGCCCAAACCTAAGTAAACTGCCATGTCCTTTGTTCTTCTTCCTGAGCTCGAGCATCGCCGGAGCATCGCCGTGAGATAGTGTGTAGCGAGAAAGGGCTTAGCAGAGATAACGAGCGCACCCCAGTGTTCGAACCTTCTTGGTTCCACGGATCCCCGATTTTGACACCCCTCTCTTGTACCGGATCACGGGAGGTGGGGGTTTGGAGGCCTACTGAAACGAGATATGGTTGACTAGAGGGGGCGGTGAATAGGCAACTAACAATTTTTAAGCTTTTCTTTACCAATTTAAACTTTGTAACAAGATAGGTTGTCTGGATATGCAACTATGTGAGAAACCTATATGATGCAATAACAACTAGTACATAAACAAGCAAGGGATAGCAACACAAGTAAGCTTGCAAAAGTAAAGGCATGAAATAACCAAGACTGGAGCCGGTGGAGACGAGGATGTGTTACCAAAGTTCCTTCCTTTTAAGGGGAAGTACGTCTCCGTTAGAGCGGTGTGGAGGCACAATGCTCCCCAAGAAGCCACTAGGGCCACCGTATTCTCCTCACGCCCTCACACAATGCGAGATGTCGTGATTCCACTATTGGTGCCCTTGAAGGCGGCGACCGAACCTTTACAAAAAAGGTTGGGGCAATCTCCACAACAATTGGAGGCTCCCAACAACACCATGAAGCTTCACCACAATGGAGTATGGCTTCGAGGTGACCTCAACCGTCTAGGGTGCTCAAACACCCAAGAGTAACAAGATCCGCTAGGGATAAGAGGGGGAATCAAATTTCTCTTGGTGGAAGTGTAGATCGGGGCCTTCTCAACCAATCCCGAGCAAATCAACAAGTTTGATTGGCTAGGGAGAGAGATCGGGCGAAAATGGAGCTTGGAGCAACAATGGAGCTTTTGGGGGAAGAGATGAGTCAACTTTGGGGAAGAAGACACCTTTATATAGTGGGGGAAACAATCCAATCGTTACCCCCCTGAACAGCCACGCACAGACGGTACTACCGCTTGGGCAGGGCGGTACTACCGCTGAAGAGTGGTACTACCGCTCCCTCCTAGCGGTACTGCCGTGCTGACGAGACATGCAGGGTCTTGGCCCCCGAGCGGTACTACCTCGGAAGCATTGGCGGTACTACCGTTCGGGGCGGTACTACCGCCACTACTGCCGCTACTAGTACCGTAAAACCCAACACGAAAAACAGCGGTCTTCGAGTCGAGGCGGTAGTAGCCCGGAACCGCTGTGGTACTACGGTCGAAGACCACCAGCGGTACTACCACTCGGGGAGCGGTACTACCGCTCTGTGAGCGGTACTACCGCTCTGTGAGCGGTACTACCGCTTGACGTGCTTCGTCGGTACTACCGCTGAGGACCGCGGTACTACCGCTGGGACAGGACAGGACAGGCACAGAGGGAAAGGCAGCTCCAATGAAGCGGAAGGAAAACATTGGGTGTGATACGGATGTGTACGTGTTGATTCCACCCTAGCCTTACCAAAGCGGATCCCCTCTTGATAGTACGGTGACTCCTACGAAACTAGTCCACCAACATAGAAACGAAGGAGCTACACCACCTTGAATAAAACACCGAGGGGAGGTAATTGTATCGTGCCATAACTTAACGCACACGATTAGGCCGCAAAAGCATTGTCATCAATCACCAAAACATCTTGGGGATAAATGTGCCCTTACAATCTTCCCCTTTTTGGTGGATTGATGACAATACGGGATTTGCACAAACATAAGAGATATAGGACAAGCGCAAAAACCCCACCGTCCTAAAATGTAGATGGGCTCCCCCTAGATGTGTGCTATCTAGATAAGTGCTTTGGACTGCATGGCACACATACTAGGATCAACGCTCCCCCTACATTTTAGAGACCAACCACCTAAGCAGGGTATATGAGAGTAACATAGATAACAGGATAAGCATGCAACTCATAAGCTAGATAGTGACATAGATAAAGATACTTGAAAGATAAGGTAGCATATGTCTCACACCATATGACTGGAACTTAGATCTCACTAACACAAACCAAACAAAGCAAACTGCGAGAAAACACAAACACAGAAGACGGAAGACACAAAGCACAAATCCCTAAACTCTCTCCCCCTTTGGCATCGAGACACCAAAAAGGAGAGGGGGTGTTGCTACGGATCCAGGTGATAGCAATAGAGGGACACAAACATCAGATCTCAGCAGGATCATCTGCGCCACCGTCGTCGGTCGGGAAGTGCTCGGCATCAGAATCGGTCCACGGGCAGTGCTGCTGAATCCATTCCTCCTCCTCAGTAAGCTGGTCCTCAGATCCACTGTTAACTGTGGCACTCAACTGACACATGAGCTCCTTGTGACGACCTCGGGCCTTCTTCTCAGCCACATGAGTCATGTACTGACCGTGAGACTCCATGCAGAACAGCTTCTTCATCTTGAGCTTGAGCTTCTTTGCCCAAGAGGGCTCTGCCTCAGAAGGCACATAGTCATCATCATCATCCTCAGCCTCAGCCCTAGTCTCCTCCTTGGTCTCCATGGCAGTAGCAGACGAAGGACCTCCAGATTTAGGGACCTGAGTGCCCCAGTTGTCCTTCTTCCTCAGACGCTTGATGTCGTGAGAAACCAGCTCTCCAGTCTCTAGCATCACCTTGGGATAGACACGAGCCAGGCCTTCTCAATAAGCAGCATGATGAACGGACCATAAATCAGGCACTTGTGCTCGGAGATAGCAGATAAAATCTCAGACCACATAACATGAGAGATATCCAGGGACTCTCCGGTGTTCTGATCCTTCTGACGCTGGCAGAAGAGAAGCATGTCCACGAGATAAGAATGAACCATATCCAGATTCCCGATACGAGGGAAAAGAGTCTCTCGGAAAACACGATGAAGAATATCCAGAAAGGCAGGCAGCTCTTACGTTTCCTTCTTCGTCTCAGGGTTGATCTTCAAAGTGCAGTAGGGCCATAGATCTTGCTTGTGAGTGGAGGTGGTGTTGCAGTGTGGGCGAAAGCCGACAGGAGACTCAAGTCCTTGATCTTCCACCCCAATCAACTCCATGAATGCTTTCCACTTGACTGAAAGCAACTTGCCATTGGTCATCCAAGTCAGTGTCATGTCCTCATCAGTCCCGAGATGAACCGTGGCATAGAATTGGGCCACAATATCAGCATCATAATCTTTGTTGAATTGCATGACCCCAAGAATGTTCAGTTGAGTGCACATCTGAAGAGCTTCACCAAAGTATTCAGGATCCTTCTCCATATGGTCGGTGTCAATGGAGTGCACGTTGACAAAGAGGTTCTTCTTGGCTTTGAGAACATCAAAGAAGATGGCAAACTGAAACCTGTTCCAGAATGGACGGTTGACCAAAGTGGGATCTTGGTCTGCCTCATAGGGGTTGCGGCGACTCCTTGCCCAGAACTCCTTTGGTTGCATTTCTGGCACGGTTTTTCTAGAGGGCTTCGGCTTGACACCAGACTTCTTGAGTTGAGGTGGAGGTGGATCACTTGAGGAACCTCCTCCAGACTCAGTTGTGCGGCAATGCTTGGACGTGGCACGACCGGGGTTGATACGCCGAGCCTGATGCTCAGGAAGCTCATCACCTGGAACCACACACGAGAACACGCAAACAACCAGGAAGAACGAGCATAAGCAACAAAATACAAGCAAAAAGATCACTGAGAGGCAAGAGTATGGTGGAACCTGGTAGAGGGCGGTAGTACCGCGACCTGTGGGCGGCAGTACCGCTCCAAGCGGTAGTACCGCTCTAGAGAGAGCGGTAGTACCGCTCGAGACGGGGAAACAACAGTTTCCTACTGCCGTGGTCAGATTCGGCACTACCGTCCTACCAAATTCAAAAATACTTCTACCAACCACCAATCCAAACTACCTAGATGCCTTCTCCATCCTACTCAAGCCTAGATTTGGCCAAAAATCTAGAGATGCAACCACTATTGCCCCTAAGATGCTAGATTGGAAATCTAGACAAGAAGAGAGAGGGAACGGGGGCAATACCGGCATCCATGGCAAGAGGACAAGGTGGGGATCGTCTCCACCGAAGGAAATGGAGAGGAACGCCCCGGAGAGGGAGATTCGCCGGAGCCCTCCCACGGTGCCGGTTGCTGGAGAGACGAATAGAGCGAGGGGGTGAGCGAATGGGTATGGGGAGAAGAAAACTCCTCCTGCCCCCGATATAACCCCTAGCCCCCGCCTCGCAGCGGTAGTACCGCGCTGCTGGGCGGTAGTACCGCTCAGAGTGGTAGTACCGCGCACCACCAGCGGTAGTACCGCTCAGCAACCAAACGGCCTCTAGACAAATGGCAAAAGCTCAAAAAAAGAAACGAGAAAGCACAACCAAGACGAAGAAAAGACCAACACGGCCACAAACACACTAACAACGGTCCAGAACCCACTTCTTCAAAACAACCACATGAAAGCAGAGCGAGCTCTGGCCTCTCTCAAGAGAGGGCGGTGGCCGGAGCCACCTATGTTTGAGTCAATTGGTATGGCACCATGAAGAATTATCCTTGGGCCCATGACCAAAACTCGTCTTTGAAGCACAAGTACCATCAAAAATGGCTAATGTGAAAGAGTTGATCGTTTTATGCATAATGGGGGGAGGGAGAGTTCATTGAGAGAACAACACTCCCCCTAAGTCCATGCCTACATCTAAACTAGACAATAAGTTGAGTGAGGTGGGGTGTGCAAGGGTTCAAGTCACATTGCTCGAATCAATGATATTTAGCTCATGTCTTAACTCACGAAATCTTGCTTCATCCAAGGGCTTCGTGAAAATATCTGCAAGGTTATCATGAGTGTTGACATACTTGAGATCGATCTCCCCTCGCCTAATGTGATCCCGGATGAAATGATACCGAATCTCAATATGCTTCGTCTTGAAGTGTTGCACCGGGTTGAGAGAAATCTTGATGGCACTTTCGTTATCACACCAAAGAGGCACTTTGTCACAAATGACACTGTATTCCTTTAAAGTTTGCCTCATCCATAAGAGTTGTGCACAACAACTACCGGTTGCCACATATTCCGCTTCGGTGGACGAGAGAGACACACAACTTTGCTTGTTGGAAGACCACCTCACCAAAGAGCACCCAAGAAACTGGCACCCTCCGGAAGTTGACTTCCTATCCACTTTATCTCCCGCCCAATCGGAATCTGTAAATCCTTCAAGCTTGAAGTTTGCCCCTCTTGGGTACCATAAGCCAAAGTTTGGGGTATGATCCAAATATCGAAAGATTCGCTTGACCGCCACATAGTGACTTTCCTTCGGTGCAGCTTGAAACCGTGCACACATCCCCACACTCAACATGATATCCGTTCTAGATGCACAAAGGTAAAGCAAGGAGCCAATCATGGAGCGATATACCTTTTGATCCACCGCTTTACCATTGGGATCAATGTCAAGTTGGCACTTGGTAGGCATTGGAGTAGAAGCCGGCTTGACATCACTTAGCTTGAATCTTTTCAGCATGTCTTGAGTATATTTGGCTTGGTTGATGAAGGTTCCTTCTCTTCTTTGTTTGATATCAAAACCAAGGAAGAACTTCAACTCTCCCATCGAAGACATCTTGAACTTGGAGGTCATGAGAGCGGCAAATTCCTCATTGAAAGCTTTGTTAGGGGAACCAAAGATAATATCATCAACATATAGTTGGCATACAAACAACTTCCCTTTGACCTTCTTAGTAAAAAGAGTGGGATCGATTAGCCCCACCTCAAATCCATGATCTTGTAACAACTAGGTAAGGTGGTCATACCACGCACGTGGGGCTTGTTTAAGGCCATAGAGTGCCTTATCGAGTTGATACACATGATACGGGAAGTAGGGATCCTCGAACCCGGGGGGTTGCTTGACATAGACCAACTCATTAATAGGACCATTAAGAAAAGAACTTTTCACATCCATTTGTTGCAACTTAAAGTTGTGATGGGAAGCATAGGCAATCAACAAACGTATGGATTCAAGACGAGCAATGGGAGCAAAGGTTTCACCGTAGTTGATACCCTCGACTTGGGAGTAGCCTTGTGCTACCAATCTTGCCTTGTTGCGAATGATGTTCCCATGAGCATCTTGCTTGTTCTTGAAAATCCACTTGGTTCCAATGATGTTGTGGTTCCCCGATGGCCTTGGCACCAATATCCACACCTTGTTGTACTCGAAGTTGTTGAGTTCTTCATGCATAGCATTGAGCCAATCCGAGTCATCAAGCGCCTCATAGACCTTTTGGGGTTCAACACAAGAGACAAACATGTGATGTTCACAATAGTTTGCTAATTGTCTACGAGTGCTTACCCTATTTCTTAGGCTTCCAACCACATTTTCCATGAGATGGCCTTGGGTGGTGAGCTTGGAAGCAATCTTCGCAGCACGACGCTCTAATTCCTCCTCGGATGTGGAAGGAGGAGGGTTAACTTGATTATCTTGAGCGCCATCTTGAGCTTGTTCTTGATCTTGAGCTTGCTCATGATCCTGAACTTGCTCGAGGGGGAGAACTTGACCTTGGGCATCATTTAGAGGTTCACCACCATCTTGAGGTTGATCTTGCCCTTGGTCTTGTTCACGAGGTTGAGGGCCTTCACTTTGTTCTTCGGAAGCGTGTGGGTCTTGGAGAGGTGATGGCTCCACTTGAGTGGAGCATTGTCCTTCTCCTTCGGCCACAAGGGGTTCCTCAATGGGTAGAATATGACCAATACCCATTCTTCTTATGGCTTGCGGAGGAATTTCATCACCTACATCACAAGTACCACTTTGCTCCACTTGGGAGCCGTTATTTTCGTCAAACTCCACGTTACACGTCTCCTCAATGAGTCCGGTGGACTTGTTGAGAACACGGTAAGCATGAGAGTTTGTAGCATAACCAACAAATATGCCCTCATAAGCTCTAGCCTCAAATTTAGACAAACGAACACCTTTCTTAAGAATGAAACACTTACAACCGAACACCCGGAAGTACTTGAGATTGGGCTTGTTGCCGGTGAGTATCTCATAAGGAGTCTTGTTCAAACCTATGTGGAGATAGAGCCGATTGGATGCATGACATGCGGTGTTGATGGCTTCGGCCCAAAAGTTGTATGGAGACTTGAACTCCGCCATCATGGTCCTTGCCGCATCCATCAATGTTCGGTTCTTCCTCTCCGCAAAACCATTTTGTTGGGGGGTATACGGAGCAGCATATTGATGCTTGATCCCCTCATCACTAAGAAACTCATCCAAGGTGTAGTTCTTGAACTCGGTGCCGTTGTCACTTCTAATTGTCAAGATCTTTGCATTATGTTGACATTGAGCTTCATTTGCAAAGTCGATGATGGTTTGTTGAGTCTCACTCTTCCTCTTGAAGAAGTATACCCAAGTGTATATTGAATAATCATCCACAATCACCAAGCAATACTTTCTACCTCCGAGACTATCAAAAGATGGAGGCCCAAAGATATCCATGTGAAGGAGCTCCAAGGGTCTCTTCGAGTAGATGATGGTCATGGGAGGGTGAGCCTTCTCATGGAGCTTTCCTCCAATACAAGCACTGCAAGCACAATCTTTGGCAAAACTAACATTTGTTAGTCCACGACATGGCCCCCCTTGAGAAGACTTTGCAAAGATCTCATATTGACATGGGCTAAACGGCGATGCCAAAGCCATCCCACGTCAACTTTAGCCATTAGGCATGTCGCGGTCTTAGTGGGTCGCTCCAAAAAGTTAATCACATAGAGACCGTTCTCGACATGCCCAACAAAGGCTACTTTAAGAGTCTTGCTCCACAAGAGGGCCACGGTATCAATGTCAAAGAAGGTAGCAAAACCCATGAGTGCAAGTTGACGAACGGAAAGCAAATTGTATGCAAGGGACTCAACAAGCATGACTTTCTCGATCGTTAGATCATGAGAAATGACAACCTTGCCAAGACCCAATACCTTAGAATGTGAGGCATCACCCCATTCGACATTGGTGGTCATAGATGGAATCTTTTGCACGTCCACCACCAAGTCCTTGCTTCCGGTCATATGATTTGTTGCTCCACTATCGAGCAACCATGATCCACCACCGGAAGCAAACACCTACAAGAGATCAATGCTTTGTTTTAGGTACCCATTTAGTAATGGGTCCTTTGATGTTAGTAACAAGGGTCTTAGGAACCCAAATAGACCATTCAATGTACTCATAAGGAGAACCAACAAATTTAGCATAAACATGTCCACCACTAGTGAGGGAGTCCTGGACTAGGGGGTGTCCAGATAGCCGAACTATCATCATTGGCCAGACTCCAAGACTATGAAGATACAAGATTGAAGACTTCGTCCCGTGTCCGGATGGGACTTTCCTTGGCGTGGAAGGCAAGCTTGGCAATACGGATATGTAGATCTCCTACCATTGTAACCGACTCTGTGTAACCCTAGCCCTCTCCGGTGTCTATATAAACCGGAGGGTTTTAGTCCATAGGACGAACAACAATCATACCATAGGCTAGCTTCTAGGGTTTAGCCTCCTTGATCTCGTGGTAGATCTACTCTTGTACTACCCATATCATCAATTTCAATCAAGCAGGAGTAGGGTTTTACCTCCATCAAGAGGGCCTGAACCTGGGTAAAAACATCGTGTCCCTTGTCTCCTGTTACCATCCGCCTAGACGCACAGTTCGGGACCCCCTACCCGAGCTCCGCCGGTTTTGACACCGACATTGGTGCTTTCACTGAGAGTTCCTCTGTGCCATCGCAATCAGGAAGGATGCCTCTTCCCTTCTTTAAAGATGGTACCGTTGCCAAGGGAGCTTTGGCCACCGGCCAAAATATCCGGCTAGGTGGTTTTCTTATGACCGCCTGTTCGGCCGCCGCTCCGACAATGACCTCTCGGGTCATCAAAAGCGATCTTCATGTCAACTCGGAATTCGTTGAGCAGCTAGATCCGATGGAGCTCTCCTCCGTAAACGAGCTCTTGGATCGCATCGCCGCCCTAGGAGTCGCTACAGACTACGTGTTGGGGAACGTTGCAGAAAACAAAAATTTTCCTACGGTATCACCAAGATCCATCTATGAGTTCATCTAGCAACGAGTCATTAGATGCATCTACGTACCTTGTAGATCGCGAGCGGAAGCGTTCAAAGAACGGGGATGATGTAGTCGAACACGACGTGATCCAAATCACCGGAGATCCTAGCACCGAACGGACGGCACCTCCGCGTTCAACACACGTATGGAACAGCCACGTCTCCTCCTTCTTGATCCAGCAAGGGAGGGAGGAGAGGTTGAGGGAGATGGCACCAGCAGCAGCACGACGGCGTAGTGTTGATGGAGCTGCAGTACTCCGGCAGAGCTTCGCTAAGCGCTATGGAGGAGGAGGAGGTGTTGGAGAGGGAGAAGGAGGCAACCAAAGGCCAAGGTGTCAAGCTATGAAGTCCCTCCTCTCCCCCATTATATATAGGAGGGCCAAGGGGGGGTGGCCGGCCCTAGGAGATCCAATCTCCTAGGGGGGCGGCGGCCAAGGGGAGGTTTCCCTCCCCCCCAAGGCACCTAGGAGGTGCCTTCCCCTCCTAGGACTCTTCCCCCTCTTGCCCTAGGCGCATGGGCCTATGTGGGGCTGGTGCCCTTGGCCCATGTAGGCCAAGGCGCACCCCCTACAGCCCATGTGGCCCCCCGGGACAGGTGGACCCACCCGGTGGACCCCCGGGACCCTTCCGATGGTCCCGGTACAATACCGATAACCCCGAAACTTGTCCCGATGCCCGAAACAGGACTTCCCATATATAAATCTTTACCTCCGGACCATTCCGGAACTCCTAGTGACGTCCGGGATCTCATCCGGGACTCCGAACAACATTCGGGTTACTGCATATACATATCCCTACAACCCTAGCGTAACCGAACCTTAAGTGTGTAGACCCTACGGGTTCGGGAGACATGTATACATGACCGAGATCGCTCTCCGGTCAATAACCAACAACGGGATCTGGATACCCATATTGGCTCCCACATGCTCCACGATGATCTCATCGGATGAACCACGATGTCGAGGATTTAATCAACGCCGTATGCAATTCCCTTTGTCAATCGATATGTTACTTGCCCGAGATCCGATCGTCGGTATCCCAATACCTCGTTCAATCTCGTTACCGGCAAGTCACTTTACTCGTACCGTAATGCATGATCCCGTGACCAGACACTTGGTCACTTTGAGCTCATTATGATGATGCATTACCGAGTGGGCCAAGTGATATCTCTCCGTCATACGGAGTGACAAATCCCAGTCTCGATCTGTGTCAACCCAACAGACACTTTCGGAGATACCTGTAATGCACCTTTATAGTCACCCAGTTACGTTGTGACGTTTGATACACCCAAAGCACTCCTACGGTATCCGGGAGTTACACGATCTCATGGTCAAAGGAAAAGATACTTGACATTAGAAAAGCTCTAGCAAACGAACTACACGATCTCACGCTATGCTTAGGATTGGGTCTTGTCCATCACATCATTATCCTAATGATGTGATCCCGTTATCAATGACATCCAATGTCCATAGCCAGGAAACCATGACTATCTATTGATCAACGAGCTAGTCAACTAGAGGCTCACTAGGGACATGTTGGTGTCTGTTATTCACACATGTATTACGATTTCCGGATAATACAATTATAGCATGAATAAAGACAATTATCATGAACAAAGAAATATAATAATAATGCTTTTATTATTGCCTCTAGGGCATATTTCCAACACTACGATCAGCTTGGGCTTAAAACCGATCTGAGAGAGATCAACTCTCCCCAGGCTACCCACCACGTTGCTGTGGTAGAGGAACAGTGCGGCGACTCTTCTTTTATATTAAAGGCCAGTTATGTCCGGATTCCTGATCCCTCCATGCCGGATTCCCGCGGAGGGACGGACGCCAATCAAGTACTGAACCTAAAGTCAGGCAGCGGACCAGATTCGTTGGACAACATCCAGCAATCCAAGCTTCCAAATTCGGAAACTTTTCGGCCCTTGAGCCTCAGATTGGACGGGGTTCCGAATTTAATTCCACCCGCCCACCCAAACACAAGCGATCTATCTCAAATCCGGCAAGAGCCCACTGAAACAGTACATCATTACTGGGCCAGATTCCTCCTGGTTATGGACAGGATAAAGGACTGCCGTGAGGAAAGTGCAATCTCAATTTTCTGCAACAATTGCACGGACAAGGGAATCATGAACGCCATAAGTCGTCGTGAAATTACACGCTTCACCGACCTGGCATCCATAGTACGGAAGTACTGTGCGATGGAGAGTGCCTGGAAAACCGAAACCAAGTTTTGGGACAATCCGGCTCCGAACACAACCCTAGTCCGAAATAAAAGGGTGCATCATGCTCAGGCACCTGGGACAAAAACCAAAAAGCAAAAAACCCCTAACGGGCACGGAACCGTACTAGAGGGATGGCTCAGCGGACCCTGTAAAATCCATAGTACAGAGGGCGCCACTCCAACACATAGCCTTCGAGCATGTTGGATACTACGGCAGGTGGCCAAAAGTGGTGAAGAGCTTCTAGCCCCGGAGAACCAGCCCAACAGTACCAGTACGGTATTAACAGTCTTCGAGACTTTCGCATCAAATAATATGCGGAAATGAACACTCCGCAGCCTCGCCGAAGTCTACCAAGTAGCAACAATAAATCCATGGAGCGACATGGCTATCACCTTCAACGCCAGCGACGAACCTAAATTCCGAACAGCCCGAGCACCAGCCGCATTGGTCCTCAGTCCAATAGTGGACGGCTTTCGTCTTACTAAGGTACTCATGGATGGCGGCAGCGGATTAAACCTCATCTACGAGGAAACCCTTCGAAAAATGGAAATAGACTGGAGCCGCATTGAGCGAAGCAGCAGAACCTTTAGAGGAATAATCCCTAGTCGGGAAGCACGCTGCACAAGAAAAATTACACTGGATGTGGTGTTCGGCTCACCGGACAATTACAGGTCCGAGGAGGTCACGTTCCAAGTGGCCCCGTTCAGCAGCCGATATCACGCTTTATTAGGGCGAGAGGCATTCACAATTTTTCAAGCTATACCCCATTACGGGTACATGAAGCTTAAAATGCCCGGGCCCAATGGAATCATCACTCTTGTCAGTGATCCGGACATAGCACTCTGCGCCGAAAATAAGACAGCCGCACTAGCCCTAGAGGCACTATCTGAAGCCCTAGCGGTAGAGGAACTCACTGCGCTGCGCTCCACGGTGAACAAGGACGATGTGATACTCGATAAGAGATCCAAGTCCACCTCTTTTAAGCCAGCGGACGAAATAGTCAAATTCCAAGTCCATCCAACAGACCCCACAAAGACGGCCTCCATTGGGGCACAATTAAACCTTGATGTAGACGCCGCACTACGAGAATTCCTTCGGGAAAATTGGGACATCTTTGCCTGGCACCCTTCAGACATGCCAGGAATCCCACGCAGGTTGGCAGAACACAGCCTAAATATCCTAAAAGGATTCAACCCAGTCAAACAGGCTCTTCGGCGATTTTTCGAACCCAAAAGACAGGCAATGGGAGAGGAGCTAGCCAAACTATTAGAAGCCGGATTCATCAGAGACATAAAACATCCGGACTGGCTAGCAAACCTGGTAATGGTACCAAAAAAGGACAAATCCTGGCGCCTGTGTGTCGATTTTAAGGACCTTAACAAGGCTTGTCCAAAGGATCCTTTCCCCCTTCCCCGCATCGATCAAATCATCGATGCTACCGCAGGGCACGATTCATTGTGCTTCCTCGATGCATACTCCGGCTACCATCAAATCAAGATGGCGGAGACAGACCAAGCCGCAATGGCATTCATTACTCCATACGGACCATTCTGCTTCAACACAATGCCCTTCGGGCTCAAAAACGCCGGCGCAACATATCAGCGCATGATTCAGACATGTCTAGCAACCCAGATCGGCAAAACAGTGGAGGCATACGTAGACGATGTGGTCGTCAAGACCAAACACGTCGAAACTCTAGTAGACGATTCGAGGCTCACATTCGACAACCTCCGAGCATATGACATTAAGCTCAACCCGGAAAAATGCATTTTCGGCGTACCAGCCGGAAAGCTCTTGGGCTTCATTGTATCCGGTAGAGGAATTGAAGCAAACCCAGCCAAAATCCGAGCTCTGTCACAGTTGGATATCCCAAAAGACCTCAAACAAATACAAAAATTGACTGGATGTGTGGCGGCTCTAAGCCGCTTCATCTCCCGCTTGGGAGAAAAGGCATTGCCCCTTTATCGCCTCCTCCGGCGCACCGAACACTTCGAATGGACGGATGCTGCCACGGCCAGACTCGAAGAAATAAAGGCCATATTGGCAACAAATCCGGTCCTGGCCGCGCCCAACTTGGGCGAACCAATGTTATTATATATCGCGGCAACACATCAAGTTGTAAGCGCGGTGCTCGTCGTCGAACGAGAAACAGAAGGACACAAATTCCCTCTTCAAAAACCAGTGTACTACGTATCCACTGTCTTAACTCCATGCAAGTCCCGGTAATCCACATTATCAAAAGATAGCGTACGCGGTGTTCATGGCATCTCGGAAGCTGCAACACTACTTTCAAGAGTGTTCGATAACAGTAGCCTCCGAAGTACCTCTCAACGACATTATAAACAACCGCGACGCGACGGGCAGGATTGCAAAATGGGCCATTGAGCTCCTACCATTCGACATAACCTACAAACCACGGCGAGCTATAAAGTCGCAAGTTTTGGTCGACTTGATCGCTGAATGGACCGAAGCCGAACTCCCTAAAGAGTACGGCGTATACTCCAATTGGATCATGCACTTCGACGGCTCCAAAATGTTGGCCGGCTTGGGGGCTGGCGTCGTCTTGACATCCCCAACCGGAGACACAGTCCAATACGTACTTCAGATAATGTACACGGACTCCAACAATGCAGCCGAATACGAGGCCCTTCTACATGGTCTCCGGATGGCAATCTCCATGGGCATTCAACGCCTAGAGGTCCGCGGAGATTCAAACCTCGCAATATCCCAAGTAAATGGAGACTTTGACGCCAAGGATCCAAAAATGGCAGCCTACCGTAACGCCATCTTAAAAATGTCAGCTCGGTTCGAAGGACTCGAATTCCACCATGTAGCCCGGGATAATAACCAGGCGGCCGACATGTTGGCACGCATCGGCGCAAAGCGCGAGGCCATCCCTCCAAACATCTTCCTCGAGCGGCTTTTTAAGCCATCCGTATTATGGGAAGAGGAGTCCGGAAACAACAACCTGGAACCAATTGCACCGCCCAACACTGAACATTCTGACACAATCGGTGGCTCAGCCAATGAAATAACACCTTCAGCCCACGAAATAATGGCAGTCATTGCCCCATGGACGGAACCATTCCTAGCCTACTTAATTAGGCAGGAACTTCCCGAAGACCAAAACGAGGCCCGCTGCATAGTACAACCATCTAAAGCCTACAAGGTCCATGAGGGAGAGCTTTATAAGAAAAGCACAACCGGAGTCCTTCAAAGGTGCATCTCCGAAGAGGAAGGGCGAAATCTTCTGGCTGAAATTCACGCCGGACTCGGCGGGCACCATGCTGCAGCCCGGGCCCTTGTAGGCAAGGCCTTCCGTACAGGATTTTATTGGCCGACGGCCCGGACAGATGCTCAGGACTTAGTCCAATGATGCGTCGGTTGCCAGCTCTTTGCTAATCAAAGCCACATGCCACCCACTGCCCTCAAAACTATACCCATCACCTGGCCGTTCGCGGTCTGGGGGCTTGACATGGTTGCACCCCTTAAAGGGGGAACCCACAAGCAAAAATACCTATTGGTCATGGTGGACAAACTCACCAAATGGATAGAGGCCAAGCCAGTTAAAACGGCCGAATCCGGACCTGTGATAGACTTCATATCTGGGGTAGTACACCGTTATGGCGTCCCCCATAGCATCATCACTGATAACGGCACAAACTTCACGGCCGACGAGGTTAAACTCTGGTGCAAAAATATGGGCATCAAGCTCGACTACGCTTCAGTCTATCACCCTCAAACTAACGGTCAAGTCGAACGAGCAAATGGTCTAATCATGAGCGGCATCAAACCCAGGTTAGTGCGGTCCCTCACAGAATCTAACACGCACTGGGTGGAGGAGCTTGACTCCGTACTCTGGGGGCTGCAGACCACGCCAAACCGCACTACCGGATTCACACCATTTTTTATGGTATACGGCGCAGAGGCAGTTTTGCCCTGCGATATAATTCATGACTCACCTCGCGTGCGCATGTACGAAGAAAGAGAAGCCAAGTTGGATCGGCAGGACAGTTTGGACGCCTTAGAAGAGGAGCGCGACGTGGCAAAAGCTCGTTCCGCGTTCTATCAACAGTAGGCTCGAAGATATCAAAGCAGAGAAGTACGGGCCAAAACTTACAATGTTGGCGAACTAGTTCTACGCCTGCCGGACAAGAAAAAGGACAAACTCAAGCCCAAATGGAAAGGTCCCTTCATCATCAACCAAGTCCTGACCGGCGGAGCATATCGTCTGCAAAACGCATCGGACAACCGACTCGAGCCAAACACATGGAACGCAGCCCGTCTCCGAAGATTCTATGCCTAGCGCCGGACTCAGAGTTCGTCTCCTTCCTCCGTCCACATTTTATACTTTAGCTGTCTCTTGTTCCTCTCTTTCCTCCTCCTTTTTTCGTAAAGCCTTTGAGGGCTGATCTGCGCATTGTTCGCACACACTTGACGTGCTGCTCGCACTCATTATACCTGGGGGCTTCTTTAACAGAAGCTTATTTATACGGGCTTCATGCCCAACACATGTGTCACACTTCCGCATGTACCTTTTATTCACCATTATATGCATCGATATGACTTAAGTTTTGGCCAAGCTTGGTTGCCTGGCTCCTGTGCTTACCCCTACGTTCCCGATTGTTCGGCTAGGAGGTAAAGGGAGCACCTCTGCGATTGTTACTGCCGGGTCAGCCAGATGTGTACCTCAGACTGGGTGAAGCCGAAAGCTAGCGTTCTTAAGGGAATATTCGGTCGGTGACTTGAAAGATGATTTCTTACTTATTTATTTATCAGCCCCCAGATGCTTTTCTGCTCTTTTTGCAGTCCGGACATGCACTTTAGGGCATGCCTCCCAGGGAAAGGAACCCCTAACGGAACTATTCTCCCTGGAAGATGTTTCTTACTAACCATGTAATATAACATAACTAGTTGGGCACTTGTCTGATAAAGCACTAATGACCCCTACGCCTGGTCTCCATGCATGCCCCGGTTTTTACTTAACCGTGAGGGTATTCGGACACACTCCGGACTGTTGGGTCCAGAGGTTGAAGCGAAATGGTCTGCAAAGACAAACGATCTACAATCCATCTAGAAGGCATTTTACATGTCATTTTAAATTACATCGTCAAATTGACTGATTGTACTCCTCTTCAATCCCATCTAACAGGCTGTCTAGTTTACAGTCCCGTTGGGAATACTTCGCGGCCAACTCTACTTGGCCGTACATTAAGCTCACAGGGATCTCCTTCCCATCGGGCCCCACAGGTCCGACCTCGGCCATGTGGTTTGGATCAGCCTTCGTGTACCGCGTCTTCACCATGGCCCAGGCCTCCCTGGCGCCTTGACGGCAGACCGATATCTTCCACAGACGGAAGCGCTGCCGTGCTCCCTGAAGCTTCTCCGCAAGCCCTCCAAGACCCTCGGGTAGGGAGACGGACGGCCATAAGGCCTGGGCGACGCCGCTCATCACCTGCCGAACACGTTCGTGCAGTTGCAGCAGCTCGGGAAGTAGGTCACCCGTTGAATCGGGCATTTCCTCCGCAGGACGACCTGTGAGCACACCTACAGACACATTTCTGTCAATCGACTTCCTCGCCGAACTCTTCTTTTCAAAAGAGTTTGCTCAAGCACTTACTGTAAATGCCGCGATGAAGCCGTTGATTCTCCTTCACGGAGTCAGACAGCTGGGCCTGAACATCTTTTAGTTCTTCGCCCAGCTGGGTGTTGGCATCTTGGAGTTTGTTCCTCTCTTGCTGCACCCTCATAAGCACCTTCTCGCCGGCCTTCAGCTGGCGCAGTAGTTGTTGCTTGTCCGGATCTAGTCCGGCACCATCTGGAATATTATTGTCAGACTTATACACGCGCCACACTTCACAAACTACTTATCTTTTCGAAGTATGTATTACCAGAGGGGGTCTCTGTAGCTCCCCCTGCGGCGGCTAGTGCGGCCTCAAGTTGGGCCTTGCACTCTTAAAGCTCCTGGGACAGGTGGGTATTCTTCTCCGTAAGATCCTGCATAACAAATGATCCTTAAATCAGTTATTCTAACTATTTTAAGTCTCGGGGGCTACTGGCATATATAACTATCAAAATTTCTCACCCGTATGTCTTTCACATACTGCTCCGTGGCTCTGGTTAGACCATCTCGAGCGGCACGGAGGTGCGCGTCTCCCGCATTAAAGGCATTCAACGCCTCCGGGGAGAAACACGCGTCACGAAGAACTGTCCGGCGGCGCCTATGATTCATGGTGCTCTCCACCTTAGACCTGGTGGCGGACAGCCTGTCGGCATCCTCCGTTGGAGGAGCATCCGGCTCACGCCTTGTGTTCGCTTCCCCCTCCGGACCAGGCGTTGGAGCCTGGCTAGCGGAGGCTTGATTGGCAACCTCTCCGGACACAGCCCGGCGAGCGCTCTTTCTCCTGGAAAATCATGAGCGTTAATATACCTCCCAGGAACCTTTCCTTTAAACACGGTGGTGCGCCATACCGTTGCGGCGACGTTTTGGTTCGCGCCGCACTTCTCTTCCGCCTGCTGGGCCGAACTGACCCTTGTTAGTCAGCCGCCGCGGGTTCGGCTTCCCGCCTTGAAGGCACCTCCTGCGGAGCCCCGTTGGTATACGGTGGTCAGAAATAAGCATGGATGAGTAATGATGTCAGGACTCCGGTCACAGTTACCTGGGAAGCCGGAGATAAACCGGGGTAGTCGGCCGTAATGGCGACCAAAGCATTGTCCATGCTAAGTTGGTGGAACACCCCATCGATCAGCTCCACCTTTATGTCCGGATCCTCTTCGGAGGCCGGATCAAGGGATCGTCCCGGATCCTCGGGCTGTGGAGTCAGGCTGTGTATGCCCTCTACGTCCCGGCGCAGTTCCTGTGTCGAAATCACGAAGTGAGACACTTAACTTTGGGAATATGGATCGGATAGATAAACGTCCGCTTACCCAGCTCCAAGGGTTATTCATGGAGAATCCATTCAATGGACTCGCGTGGAGGAAGTCCTCCTTCTCCCCCTTGTACAAGCCGGACAGGATCTTCACCAGATCGGCAACCGATCCCGGCCCCTTGCGGCCATGACGGGTGGCGTCATCCTCCCCGTTGAAATCCCACATGGGGTGGCCCCTATATTGGAGCGGCTGCACCCTTCGCATGATGCACGTGGCCATGACTCCAATCATGGTCAATCCAGAATGAGCCAGTAACCTTATCCGGCCCATCAGATATTGGACGTCCCTATCATTCTCCCGTTGAGGGCTCCGCGGGCGCCAACTCAGGCGTTTCTTTAGAGGAGCGTTGCTGAACTCCAGGAGGCCGATCCGAACTGGGTCCGGCAGTGGGGCGTCTTCCATATAAAGCCATTCCGAAGGCCAGTCTTCGGACGCCTTCTTCGGGGTTCCGGATAGATATCCGGTCCCGGCGATGCGCCATATTTCGGCTCCGCCCACTTGATATATCGACCCCTCATGAGAACGGGGTACGAGGCAAAACAATCTCTTCCACAGCGCAAAATGGGCCTCGATGCCCAAGAACAGCTCGCAAAGGGCTACAAAGCCCGCGATGTGCAAGATGGAGGCAGGTGTAAGGTGGTGAAACTGGAGCCCATAGAACTCCAGGAGCCCCCGGAGAAACGGATGTATGGGAAATCCGAGTCCCCTTATTAGATAAGGGACGAAGCATACCCGCTCTCCTTTGGAGGGATTGGGGACGCTCTCCGCCTGCTTTCCAGCCTTGTAGGTGGCCAGTCCGGCTCGAACCGGAACCATGAAGGCTGGGGGAAGGTATCCCTCTGCTTGGAGCGTCACTAGCTCGCTATGCGGGACTGGACATCTCCTCCAATCTCCTGGCTGAGGGCTGGGAGCGCGAGAGGAGGAGCCGCGTCGACTGTCCATGATGGAGTGGATTTTTGTCAGAGGCGCTTCAATGAGTACTCGCGGAAGGAGGATGGTGTGATTCGGATTTAGATCCTCGCCTCTCTTATAGGCAGCTTATTCACGCAGCTAGGGGGTAAAACGTAAAAATACCCTGGCTTTTCGCATTCATACGACACGTGGAAGAGGGCCATTATTGGACGTGTAAGCCAAGGAGCGCAACATTTATAAGGAAGCCGGACACTATTCGGCAAGCACATGGAATTTGGAGGAGAACCCGCCTTGCAAAGCCGAAGACAATATATGCATCGGACTCATCGTCATTGAAGCCTGGTTCGGGGGCTACTGAGGGAGTCCTGGACTAGGGGGTGTCCGGATAGCCGAACTATCATCATTGGCCGGACTCCAAGACTATGAAGATACAAGATTGAAGACTTTGTCCCGTGTCCGGATGGGACCTTCCTTGGCGTGGAAGGCAAGCTTGGCAATACGGATATGTAGATCTCCTACCATTGTAACCGACTCTGTGTAACCCTAGCCCTCTTCGATGTCTATATAAACCGGAGGGTTTTAGTCCATAGGACGAACAACAATCATACCATAGGCTAGCTTCTAGGGTTTAGCCCCCTTGATCTCGTGGTAGATCTACTCTTGTACTACCCATATCATCAATATCAATCAAGCAGGAGTAGGGTTTTACCTCCATCGAGAGGGCCCGAACCTGGGTAAAAACATTGTGTCCCTTGTCTCCTGTTACCATCCGCCTAGACGCACAGTTCGGGACCCCCTACCCGAGATCCGCCGGTTTTGACACCGACAACTAGCACGGCATAACACATATGATGGGTTAAAGTCGCCGGCTTTATTGGAGGAAATGCTTTTGCCCTTTTGGACATCAACTCCCTTCACTTTTTCCTTCTTCTCCTTAGGAGCACCCTCTCCCTCTTTCACAAAGGTTTGCTTGAGAGGAGGAGGACGTTTGGTCTTGTCGTTCTTCTTCTTACTCTTGGACTTGGGTGCAAACCCAATTCCTTCCTTGGCCACAACTTCCTTTTGATTGCTCAAAAGGTCGTTGAGGTTCTTCTCACCTTGAATGCATGTCACAAGCCCTTTCTCAAGTTGATCCTCAACTTGGCATTCTCCTCCACAAGGTGCACGTGCTCACAACACGGCTTAGTAGCACATGCATTATCAATTAATACCATATGAGGGAAGGTGGCCTTTTCCTTGGTTAGCTTAACTTGGAGTCGAGCATGAGACTCCTTGAGGTTAGCGTGATCACCCTTCAAGACCTTGTGGGCCTTGTTAAGTATCTCAAACTCCTCTTTGAGTCTAGCATGATCAACCCCAAGTTTAGCCTTCTCAGAAGTTAGCACACGAGACACGACAAGAGCATGATCAAGATCTTTCTTTAACTTAGCATGGTCATCGTTGTATGACTCCTCAAAAGTCAAACGATGCACAGCTCTTCCTCAAGAGCATTAGAGAGATCCGATATCTCATCGGCATAGTCACGACTATGACCTTCCATCTTAGAGATGGTTTCTTCGTGAGCCTCGATCATGTCATTGGCCTCACCAAGTTGTTTCAAGAGAGCAACAAAATGCTTCTTGGACTTGCCCTTGAGCTTACTCATAAAAGACTCCAATTCATTCGCTTCATCATTAGACCCATCATGTTCATCAATGCAATCCTCCAAGGAGGGATTAGTAATGATGGTGGTTTTGATGTTGGGGGTTACCTTGTTTGAAGCTTTAGCCATAAGGCACTTGG
This sequence comes from Triticum timopheevii, assembly GCA_963921465.1. Lineage (NCBI taxonomy): Eukaryota > Viridiplantae > Streptophyta > Magnoliopsida > Poales > Poaceae > Triticum > Triticum timopheevii. The sequence goes on along the minus strand of OY997262.1, from coordinate 243,101,245 downwards.
CGGTGATGTTCTCGTTGGGTGAATCGAAGAGAGACACCCGGGGAGTAGTAGCAATGGCAACGGACGCCATGGCCATCGCTTCTCCATTTTCATCATCATCGTCATCCTCTTGGTATTCTTCTTGAACCACCAACCCACGAGTGGGAGTCTTCTTGGCGAAGTTGTTCTTGTTGGGGAAGGACTTGGCTTTGTCTTTTCGGATGAACTTGCCACCATTGTCTTCCCGCTTCTCGTAAGGACAATCCGCAACGAAATGGCTCACATTGCCACAGTTGAAGCAAGTTCTAACTCGTTGCTTGCCCTTGACGCCACTTGAGTTGTTCTTGTTGAAGTTGGGTCTTGTATTCTTCTTGCTCCAAAATTGTCTTGAAGGAAGGGCCATGTGCTCATGATAATCATATTTGGTGTCTTTGGGATTGCTCTCCTCATCTTCCACTTCTTCCTCTTCTTCCATATTAACCTTGGCCTTCAAAGCAAGGTTGGGCTTCTTTGCCCTTTGAGAACGGAGCACCGCATTGTCGGCGGTCTTGTCCAAGATGCTCATTGCAACGAACTCATCCAACACTTCACTTGAGGTCATGGAGTGGAAGTCCAGTCTTTGACGAATGACGGAGGACATTGCCTTGTTGTAGGGCATCATGGCCTTGAGGAACTTGCGCTTGATCCAATTATCATCCATGTCCTTGCTTCCATGATCTCGAAGTGAGACCGCGAGTTTGGTCACTCTTCGAAAGAGCTCGCGAGGTTCTTCATCTTCTTTCATTGCAAACTCATCGGCTTCATCTTGCACCACTTCATAGTTGGAGCGTTGAATGCTAGCACTTCCTCGATAGAGAGACACAACACATTGCCATGCGTCTTTAGCCACGGCATGAGGTCGAAGATGAGGGAGATCTTCGGGAAGGATTGCATCTTGGATGATGAAGAGAGCACTCTCATTGAATTGATTATCCACGGCTTCTCGAGGGGTGAAGTTGCTTGGGTCATGAGGATAGAAACCTTCTTCAATGATTCTCTAGAGATTAGTATTCACATGTTTTAAATGACGCTTGAAACGATAAACCCAAGAATCAAAATCTTCATTTTTAACATACTTAGGAGGAGGACCGGCATGATTTAAATGAGTAGAGGGAATCGGTCCTCCATAAATTGGAGGTTCCACATGGGCAAAGATGCCGGTGCCATTTCTACCACTAGTAGAAGGACTCTTTTCACTGTTAGCTTCCCCCTTGTCGGAGGTAGCATCCGTCACCTTGTTAGTGGGGTCACCCACTTTCATCGGCGAGGTGGACAGTTTGAGTCCTTCAAGAAATTTAGTAAGCATGCTCTCAACCTTGGTTGTCACGGAGTCTTTCAATGTGTCTAGAGCCACATTGAGTTCCTCACGAGAGACCGAGGTTCCCCCATCGGCCATAGACGAGATAGGATTCACACCGGAGTGCTCCTCCGCACCGTCTGTGGTGTCAACCATACTCTTCGAACGACAAAGTCCTTAATAAAGAGATGAGGCTCTGATACCAATTGAAAGGATCGATATGGTTGACTAGAGGGGGGGGTGAATAGGCAACTAACAATTTTTAAGCTTTTCTTTACCAATTTAAACTTTGCAACAAGATAGGTTGTCTAGATATGCAACTATGTGAGCAACCTATATGATGCAATAACAACTAGTACATAAGCAAGCAAGGGATAGCAACACAAGTAAGCTTGCAAAAGTAAAGGCACGAAATAACCAAGAGTGGAGCCGGTGGAGACGAGGATGTGTTACCGAAGTTCCTTCCTTTTAAGGGGAAGTACGTCTCTGTTAGAGCGGTGTGGAGGCACAATGCTCCCCAAGAAGCCACTAGGGTCACCGTATTCTCCTCACGCCCTCACACAATGCGAGATGCCGTGATTCCACTATTGGTGCCCTTGAAGGCAGCGACCGAACCTTTACAAACAAGGTTGGGGCAATCTCCACAACAATTGGAGGCTCCCAACAACACCACGAAGCTTCACCACAATGGAGTATGGTTTCGAGGTGACCTCAACCGTCTAGGGTGCTCAAACACCCAAGAGTAACAAGATCCGCTAGGGATAAGAGGGGGAATCAAATTTCTCTTGGTGGAATTGTAGATCGGGGCCTTCTCAACCAATCCCGAGCAAATCAACAAGTTTGATTGGCTAGGGAGAGAGATCAGCGAAAATGGAGCTTGGAGTAACAATGGAGCTTTTGGGGGAAGAGATGAGTCAACTTTGGGGAAGAAGACACCTTTATATAGTGGGGGAAACAATCCAACCGTTACCCCCCTGAACAGCCACGCACAGAGCGGTACTACCGCTTGGGCAGGGCGGTACTACCGCTGAAGAGCGGTACTACCGCTCCCTCCCAGCGGTACTGCCGTGCTGACGAGACATGCAGGGTCCTGGCCCCGAGCGGTACTACCGCAGAAGCATTGGCGGTACTACCGCTCGGGGCGGTACTACCGCCAATACTGCCACTACTAGTACCATAAAACCCGACACGAAAAACAGCAGTCTTCGAGTCGAGGCGGTAGTAGCCCGGAACCACTGCGGTACTATGGCTGAAGACCACAAGCGGTACTACCGCTCGGGGAGCGGTACTACCGCTCTGGGAGCGGTACTACCGCTTGACGTGCTTCGGCGGTACTACCGCTGAGGACCGCGGTACTACCGCTGGGACAGGACAGGGCAGGCACAGAGGGAAAGGCAGCTCCAATGAAGCGGAAGGAAAACATCGGGTGTGATACGGATGTGTACGTGTTGATTCCACCCTAGCCTTACCAAAGCGGATCCCCTCTTGATAGTACGGTGACTCCTACGAAACTAGTCCACCAACAGAGAAACGAAGGAGCTACACCGTCTTGAATAAAACAGCGAGGGGAGGTAATCGTCTCGTGCCAATGGATGAATCTCTGAAATAACTTAACACACACGATTAGTCCACAAAAGCATTGTCATCAATCACCAAAACATCTTGGGGATAAATATGCCCTTACACCTACTATCTCACTCCTTGGAGCACGCCGAGAAGCGAGATGGGAAAGTGGTAGGGAGCGCAAAGCTTGGAACCAAAAGGTAGGAGATGAAGTGTGTCTCGTTGGGAAAGAGGAGTGACCTCTTATAGGTGAGGCAAGTTGTAACTCAGCCCTCAGTAGTGGAGAAGAGAAACAGGCGCACTAACCCACCAGGGAGATGAGTAGAAAACCGTCTGAGCCCGTTCAGGTTCGTCTTCCACTAGTAGGCCCAGCGTTTCAACTTCTTTCTTGTGTGACAAAAATAAAACCGTACATGTGGCATAGGTCCTAACTCGGCCCGATCACGAAACAAGACACGTGAATCGCTAGACGAGCGGCGAGGGAGCAGCGCGCATGTATGTCCTTTCTTCTAAATCACTTAGTGGTATGTGAAACAATTTCCGTTATATGTTTTTCTCACACATCCTCCACTCAGTGGCGGACCTAGGAACAAAATGAAAGGTGTGCACACTACAAAAAAATCTACAATCCAAGTGTCGTATAATATATGTCAACAGAATAACATAACAATCTCAATCAAGTCTCGCAACATTATCGTTCAAAAAATATATTTTAAATTTGGGAACTTACAATACAAATAGTCTTACATATAGGTTATCTGCAGGAATAGGAGCTGAGTGTATTTTTGTTGAGATATACGCAAATAATAACAAATAATTCATTGAGGTGTAGACTTTGCATTAAACAAACAGAACCTGAACCTATCTGCTATAGGATGTCTAAAATGAATCGTTGCATCCCTATACATGGAATTATGGTTCAGTTTAGTTCCCAATAAATGGTTCACTTAGTATAGGTTACTGTAGTGTAATTTCAGAGGTATACTGATACTGACCATACCCGTTGCAGATAGTTAGGACTATAAAGCAACACATGGGTTCACATTTCACGGTGCCATACTGACCAGTCCCAATGTCCCATTTTCGAGCGGCGGCGATCGAGCGCAAGCAGGGAGCAGGGGATAGGTTGTCGCTCTGCAGCTCTGCCTCTCTGTCTCGCTCGCTCGCTCACATGGGGAGAAGATGAGGTGAGCCTAGGCTCAATTCTTATATGACAAAAAAATGTCAGATTTCTGGTGTGCGACGGCACACTGGCTAGGTCCGTCACTGTCTCCACTAGCGTGATGAGACTAAACTTTTCACACCCTTTTGTCGTGCATGAATGAGCCACATATGCCCTAGGATTACTAGAAATTATTGAAAAAATCTGAATTATTTAACGTGCTAGGCCTAATAATACTATTCTAAAATGAAAAAAATACGTAATATTAACCGATCGAACAGCATCACAGTTTAGCTAGCTCCCTAACTATAAAGTACTCCCTCCTAAAGAAATATAATAGCATTTAGATCACTAAAATCGCTCTTATATATTTCTTTACAAAGGGAGTACAATAATTCCATCCATCTGACAAGAACATGTATGCGTGTGACCCGGCCGTTGATAGGAGGTAGAGAACGGTATGCAGAATAGTTAACCGGAAATGAAGGAAGCTCTAGCCTCTAGGGAATGCCAGGCTTGAGCCCCGACCCCATGTGCACGAGGTAGGCGTTGGATCATTTGTTTCTTGCATTGCACCTCCGTCCGTCCCACACATATCCTCCTCTTTTCTTGCTGCTGTTCCGTTGGCAGGGTTAAAAGTTGAGGCGCGTGGCCGCGGTGTGTATGCACCAATGCACATGGACATGACACGCGTTGCGGCGAGTAGACTTTCACATGCTGCAAATGCCTGCCAAGCTGTCTTAAATGGATGGCTCGCTCGGCCTGGCTCCCTCTCCCTCTGTCCGTGCCTGCGATGATGGAGTGCATGTGATGCAACCTTCCATTTTCAAGGTTGTTACAAAAATGGGTGTCAGGCAGGCAGGCAGGCAGGCGTGTGAACGAAAGTTTAACGCGCAAACTTTACTTGGCCTACGCGGCCACGCGGAGCACAGAATGGCAGGCTAGGCATACAGTAGTCAAAACCCGCCTGCACTGCATTCGAGTAGTACTGCCCGTGCGGCCGCTTTGTACTTGAAGTTGCTTCTACGAACTGTTCATGGCGTCCGTCACGAGTTTACACCCAATTTCTCTCTGGACTGGAGAGAAGAAACCAACACCATCCTCACCCATCCATGCCGTCTGTGCATAGCCACAACGGATTGTGACGCCAAGCAGAGACAGCGCTACGTAGCATCCGTGACGAGATAGAGCGGCGGTGGCCGGTGGGCTCCACAAAATTCCAAGCGAGGAACCCGGCTCGACTGCCTGCCGTTCTTCTCCTCTCTTCCCTCCATTTACTCCACCTTCCATCACGCCACCACCCCCGCCCCCGCGCCCTCAATTTCCGCCCGCCTGCCTTCTCTCTCCTTCCTCGCCGCGCATGCGCCGGCGCGGCTACTGCTAGGCGGCACAGGCAAAACCCAGCCACTAGCAGCCCATCCCAGCCATGGCGACGCTGCAGGACCTCGGGGTGTCGGCCTTCATCAACATCCTGGGGGCCTTCGTCTTCCTGCTGCTCTTCGCCGTGCTCCGCATCCAGCCCATCAACGACCGCGTCTACTTCCCCAAGCTCTACATCGCCGGGAAGCGCGCCGCCGACCACCGCGGCGCGCGCAGGGCCATCAACCTCAACCTCTGCACCTACTTCAAGTTCCTCAGCTGGGTGCCCGGCGCGCTCCGCATGAGCCAGACCGAGCTCATACACCATGCCGGCCTCGACTCCGCCGTCTACCTCCGAATCTACACGCTCGGGTACACCACGCCACTCACTCCCTTCTAATCTCCGGAAATCCTCCCACTCCCACTCCCACTACTGCTCTGCTCTGCTCTTGTCGACTACTAATACAGAATTGTGCAATTTGGGAGCGCGATCGGTTACTGTTTTCCCAACCCAATTCCTCGACAGCAAATTTGCTCTGATCCCCAGATAGTATAACAGCCGCATTTGGTTCATCTTTTTCCATTTTCGCCAAAATAATGGCAGCGGATTACGCCATTGCCGTTAATGTTACAAGCGCTTTTCGCCAAATTTGCAGCCATGGCCTGCCCCTGCCTGCCTGCCTGGATGAGTTGTTGGTTTGCGTGTCAATAATGCATGTCTATACTCTATACCTTGCCTTCTCGCTGCTGCTAGCTGCTTCCTTTGTTGCACAGCACAGTGCTTGTTCCGTTCTCTCATCGTCATAGGGAACATGTGATCCTCACATGCTCCGCAGATTGCGGACCCAAACCCAAACAAGCATTCTTCCCCAACGAAACACTGTAACAATTTCCCTCCCAAGGTTTTAACCCTTATGCTTTTGATATTAATCCTTGCTAACTAGACTTGTCAATTCAACCCACAACTGATTGGATCTCAGAGTGACGGGTTGCGTGATTATCCGGAGAAAAATGTTGCTTGTGTCTGGTGACAACGTTGGCGATAGTAGAGGTCATCCTGGCACGTCGTGGCTGCCATCCAATTCAGTTGTGCGTTGAAAATGGCGCCACCCGCCCGTCAGATATCCTTGGATTGTTTTGCACGATCACGGGCGCGCTTTCAGCAGGGCACGGACTTATCCAGCTTTAAGCCTCTTTTGGTTCATAGGATAGAATTGTCATAGGAATAGGAATCTTGTAGGAAATGAGATGACATGTATCTCAAATCCTATGAGTAAGAATAAGAAACAAGATGTCATTTGGTTGACATCAAAGGAATTTTTCCATTGAGTCTAGGCTCTTTTTTATTTTCCTATGAAATGTGAAGGATAGGAACCAATCCTATGGAGGAGTAGGAATCCATTCCTATGAACCAAAGGGCTCTAAAGGAAAAAATCCTATAAGAATCCTATCCTTTAAAATTACTATGAAATTCCTCTAAATCAAAGGAAGCTTTAGACTAGTACTTTAGCCTGCCTGGTGTAATCGAGTATACACCGCCACCGACCCGTATCATATTCCTAGCTAAGTAGTGGTGCTCGCCCGAGAACGACCTTTTGGAGGCCGAGCTACATGAGTCTCGGTATCCCAGCCCACCATCCGGTCTTTGTGATAGGCGCTCTCTGGGTTTTCTTTTCTATACGTGATTTTTGTTCGAGGGAATCTTTCCTATACGTGATAGACTTCTCTGACATACAGAGGAGCAGCAGGCAGGTGTGCTCGCAGATACATGGGCCTCTAGTGAGTTGAGTGTTTGACTGAACATGTACGCTGGTGGCCTAGTGGGGCTAGGCGGGTGGGAATAATTAATGAGTTAGACAGGCTTGGTTTGTGGATCTTCTCAAATACATGAATATTTTTGTAAAATTGTGCGAACACATTTTAAAAAATACATGGTTTAAAAAAAATGTGTGATCATGTTTTAATTACATGATGATCAACTTTTAGCACGCTATATAATTTTTTTGATCTATATGATGATATTTTAAAATACAATATGAACACTTTTGATGCATGGTATTCTTTTACTACACGATGAACTTATTTGAAAATCACGATGGAACATTTTTAGAACAGAAGATGAACTTTTTTAATACATGATGTTCATGGAGACACAATTCTTCAAAATCAAGGAAATCCTTGTGTGGCAACATCCTGGAAACAACAATGATTTTTCTGTAAGATGAACTTTTCCTGAAGATTTTTCTTAAGACGTTCATTGTTTTTCCTGAAGGTGAACTTTTCCTGAACTTAATGATTTTTCTGTAAGATGTAAGATGGTGCTTTTCTGTTCCAAATTTCATGAAAAGCAATGTGTTTGCTGTAAGATGGGATGAGCAGGCAAGAATCCGTCCCATGTTCGTGTGTCTCGCGGTGCACATTGCGACCTGATGGGTTGGACGACGGCACGTGTGCATGAGCTGATAGGGCGGATGGGATGGTACTGTGCCTAAATGGAGAATACGCTGTTGTGTAAAAGGGTGACAGGTGAAATACGTGAGACTAATACGAGACTGCACCTGATCACTATGAAGTCTGACGTGCAAGATACCGAGCACCATGGGGCTCGGCCTCCAAACTGCATTTCCGTGCTCGCTCGCCCACTAAACAACACGCAACTTTTCCGTGTGGCTCCAACCGATCATTCAGCATGTGAGGAGGGCGGGACCAAGCACCGGCGTTTACAACAAACCGGAGATGCTTTCCTTGCCGCCTTGGACGGAATTTCGTCCCAAAGGTTTCCCTCTTCAGAATGCAGCCATGTTTTCAATAGTAAAAACTGATCGGCAACCTGGTTCGCTGGTCCCTTCTACTGTACAGACGGGCCATAAAACTTAATTCCACCATCTAATATAAGCGTTTCTCGATCCGGCGAAACTTCTCCTTCACGTTTATCCTCGCATGTGGGCGATGCTTTACAGCCATCCGACCAAGAAGCAAAAATTATTCTGTTGACCTTGGTTGCTCAGGCAGTGCTTTTCGAGAAATTTTACCTTTCCCTTCCCCCTTTTTGTCAAGGAAAAGATTTGGAACTCTGTTGCAGGAGATGGGACTACTGTTTTGTGTTTCATGCACTTCAAGTCTTCAGTATAGCACTACTAGTTTTTTTTTTTGGTGGCTATTTTACAGGTTCAATTTGAGCCCTGTTTTTCATACACTTGACTATTTGTTTTCCTCTGGTCTCACTTGCAGCCTCAAGATTTTTTTGCCCGTCATGGTTGTCGCCTTGCTGGTTCTCATTCCAGTCAATGTCTCTGGTGGGACACTACTGAACCTGAGAAAAGATGTTATGTTCAGTGATATTGATAAGCTGTCCATATCAAATGTTAGCCCCGGCTCCAACAGGTAATCTTCAGTAACTTATGAACTCTAAATTTGCCAGTTCATTTTTTATCCTAACACAAAGTCAGAACATTGTATTTTAAAACTCTACATTGTTCTAGGTTGTATGTTCTGATTTGTAATAGTACTCTAAAATGTTGACCCTTGACATCCCACTTCATTTCAGGTTCTTTATTCATCTTCTAATGGCGTATGTGTTCACATTTTGGACGTGCTTTATGCTGTACAAAGAGTACAGTAACGTGGCGTTCATGAGATTGCATTTCCTGGCTTCTCAGAAACGTTGTGCTGATCAGTTCACTGTAAGTACATTAACAAAGTTTGCTACGCGTCGAGAGCTGTCCTACTGTAGCATTTCATAACAATAATAAAAACAATGCCAGGTGATTGTTAGAAACATACCTCGTGTTTCAAGCCATTCGACGTCTGAGACAGTTGATGAGTTCTTCCGCAGGAACCATCCAGACCACTATCTTGGTCAGCAGGTATACTATCCTCATTCTAGTTGAATTTTACACACACATTCGCAAATAACGGTTGCTGGCTAGTGTTTTGATTATAGAACTTACCTTATTTTTTATTTCAGGCTGTTTACAATGCAAACCGGTATGCTAAACTTGTAAAGCAAAAGGAGAGACTTCAAAACTGGCTGGATTACTACCAGCTAAAGTTCGAACGGCATCCTGAGAAAAGACCAACTGGGAGGGTAATGTTCCAATCATTGCTTTTGTTATTTTTGGATATGTGCATATAAACTGCTAACCTTGTTCATGGTATTTCAGACAGGATGCTTTGGTTTCTGTGGTAGACAAGTGGATCAAATCGACTACTACCGGGCTAGAATTAGCGAACTTGATAAGAGGGTACGTCTACAAATTGTTGGCATTATGATTCCTTATTGGATAGGAAAAAAAGCATTTTACCGTGCATGCTGAATTTCTAGACCCTATGCAGATCAGATGTACCTATGTTTATGATTTTAACACAGGCTACGTTTACATCAATATTTTCAGATTGCATCAGAGCGTCAGAGAGTTTTGAATGATCCAAAAGCCGTTATGCCAGTTTCTTTTGTGACGTTTGACTCAAGATGGGGTGCTGCTGTATGTGCACAGACACAACAGTCAAAGAATCCCACACAATGGCTGACCAATTGGGCTCCTGAACCACGCGACGTTTATTGGCAGAATCTTGCTATTCCATTTTTCTCTCTGAGCATACGCAAGTTTCTCATATCAATCGCGGTCTTTGCTTTGGTGTTCTTCTACATGATACCTATTGCATTTGTGCAATCACTTGCCAATCTCGAGGGTATTGAAAGAGTCGCGCCTTTCTTGAGGCCAGTAATAGAAGTGTAAGGGTTCTCTTTCTTTTTGTGCATCACGCCTCTTGAGATTTCTCATTATTTCTATTCATTCACACTACTTTTTTTTCAACTTGCAGAAAAGTGGTGAAGTCTTTCCTACAGGGTTTCCTACCCGGTCTGGCTTTGAAGCTCTTTCTCTATATCCTCCCCACGGTTCTTATGATCATGTCAAAAGTTGAAGGCTACGTCTCTTTGTCATCGCTGGAAAGAAGAACTGCTTCGAAATATTACTACTTCATGCTGGTGAATGTATTTCTTGGAAGCATAATTGCTGGCACAGCTTTTGAGCAGCTAGATTCCTTTTTTCACGACCCTCCTTCACAGTAAGTTTCATCAAACATTCTTCTGCCAACATACATACATGAATCAAAACTTATTTTCCCATGTCTTCACTCCATTGATCATCCCCTTTACGAAAAAGATGTCTTCATTTCATTAGTCATTGTGCTGCCGCTTCATATGACTAGAATGTACTAGTACTCACTCTCAAAATGTACAAATGAAAAATGTTGGATATCTAGTCATAAACGCTAACAAATCCGCCGCGTCACCTTTTATTTCTTTACAGAATACCAAGGACCATTGGAGTGGCAGTACCAATGAAAGCAACATTCTTCATGACATACATAATGGTCGATGGCTGGGCCGGCATCGCCAACGAGATTCTTCGGGTGAAGCCACTGGTCATATACCATCTGAAGAACATGTTCATCGTGAAAACCGAGCGTGACAGGGAGAGGGCGATGGACCCACGCAGCATCGCTCTTGGAGAAAACCTTCCATCCCTGCAGCTGTACTTCCTCCTTGGGCTCGTGTACGCGGTGGTCACCCCCATTCTCCTCCCTTTCATAATCGTCTTCTTCGCCTTCGCGTACCTTGTCTACAGGCATCAGGTGAGTTCATGGATACAGCTTTGACCTCTATCCATTTGCTGTGTCAAAGCCAGTGCGCTGACCTACCTTCATTCCTGGTTTCAGATCATCAATGTGTACAACCAGGAGTACGAGAGCGCGGCGGCATTCTGGCCTCAGGTCCATTCGCGCATCATAGCGAGCCTGCTCATCTCCCATGTGACTCTCTTTGGGCTGCTAAGCACGATGAAGGCCGCCTACTCCACCCCGCTGCTCATCTTCCTGCCATTGCTCACACTATGGTTCCACAAGTACTGCAAGAGTCGGTTCGAGCCTGCGTTCCGAAAGTATCCTCTAGAGGTCAGTGCGCCGCCTCTGTCTGCATCACGTGTGATTTTTGTTTGGATGATCGTTTGCAAGACCTGAAATGTTGTTTGCTTTTCTCAACTTCAGGAAGCGATGGAGAAGGACGTGATGGAGCACGCGTCGGAGCCGAGCCTGAACCTCAAGACCTACCTGGCAAATGCTTACCTGCACCCCATCTTCCATATGTTTGAGCAGGAGGATCAGAAAGAGGAGGCCACCATAGAGGTGAGAATCGACAAATCGGAGCAGCAGCAGCAGCAGCATGTGAGAAGCTCACACTCACAGTATGAGGAGGAGACGAGCGCACAGACGCATTACCACCATGAGGAGAGGAGCAGCAGCCAGTACCAGTACCAGCACCAATACCAGCACCAGTATCAGTACCAGCACGAGGAAACTCACATGAGGAGTGAGCAGTCGCCGCCACACTTTGTCTACCACCATGGAGTCGAGCACTGATGCTGCGAATTTACCACTCTCTAACTTGACCTTTTGCCTCGCATTTCCGTGGAAATGATTGCCCCTCTAGTCCAGTCCAGATGATGATTGATGTATATACCAATATGTAGTCGTGTGATGACAATCGTATGAGTTGATTAATTTTTTTTCCACCTTGAGCACTAATGCGAATCGGCGTTGGATGGCGATACTTACGCCAACTCTGATCAATCCGAAAAAAGCTAACTCCCAAACAGCTGCCTCTTTCGGGATTTAGGGCAACTCAATGTCGTGCATCAAACCGCTTTGCGATCTGGACGTCTTTTGCCATCTAACACCATGCCTCAAATGTGCGGATGGATCCGGGCGTCCAAAATATGCGGATGGATGTCCAGATATCCGCCATGAGGCCGCCGACACCCCTGGCTCACGTAAAAAAAAACCATCGGACCCTCTGTTTTCCTCACTCCTTCCCTCCTTTCTTTTCTGTGTCTGCTCTCCAAGTCTGATGTGGCCGTTGTTAGAGATACGACAGGCAAATCAACACGACGAAGAACAAAAACAAGCAGGAAACATAAGATTTAACGTGGAAAACCCCTCCAACACGAAGGGAAAAAAACCACGGGCGCCAGCCAGCCAAACTTCACTATATATGGGGAGGTTACAAAACGCCGGGGATTTACAACTGATCAACTTATCCCGTGCGGCGGCTTACAAGAGGTATATATAACCTAGGTCAATACCGATCCGTACCGCTTCGCTCCACTTGGGCCCAAGCCTACCAGCGACGGGCCTCGCTCTGCTCGCTCGTCAAAAGTTAGCCTTTCTCTTTATACTTAAATTTGAAGCATAACATAACAGCCGTTATGCCACCCCGCCCACCCACACAGGCCTTGTCGGACCTCCACCTCTACGCCAGGGCCGCTCTACGCCACCGATCCACCCCCTGATTCGGCCGCCACCCCTGCAGATATCGTCCATAGCGGACACCACGACCGGCAAGTGTTTGGCCAAATGTTATAGACAATATTTTTTTCTTAGCAAACACAATGGATCCATCGAACACGCACTACTACTATGAGAACATGGAGTCATCCTCGTCAGATGAGGACGAATACTTGCAGACATGCATTGTGCGGAGGAGTATGTTCTGAATTACAAGGGACATCGAGTGCTGAACCGGAATTTTCATGTCAAACTTTGACTTATAATTTTGGTCAATGAAATATGGTTTATGTGTCATAGGAAATATATCATCAGAAAGTTCTTTGAAATGTGCATACAAATGACATACTTTTATGACATATAATTCACATTTTTTTGGTAAAATTAATGGTCAAAGTTAGACATAAAAATATGAAGTGGCCTTATATGAAAATGGAGGGAGTAATTAATGCCAACCTACATCAACGGTCTCATGTTCATTGAGCATAGCTCCCAACAGATGCAACAAAGGAAGATGGTAGTCGAGCCCTCCAAATTCCATGATGACAAGTGTCGGCCAAGCCGAGGACTTAGATTTTCATTATAGTGATCCAAGATCACATCAAGTCTATAGATATGTTGGTACTATCAAAAGGGGATAGAGGTTGCTCAGCTGTGTTTATTTGTCCACGTGCTTAAAGATCAAACTACAAAGCCCTCTAAAAGCCATCCATTCCTCCACTATATAGGCCTATTTTCAAACTTCAAAGCCTCTCAGCTCTTCCACTTCACACCCTCCAAAACCAACCAGATATAGCCGTTGCAAACCCTAGTCACTCGTAGCCCCCGAACACTTCCACTCAGATCCACTGGAGCACTCTCCTCTTTGTTCTGTACACTCTTTGGAATTTCCGAACAGTCTTGGTAAAATATCCGAACGGTATCCATAGAAGAACATGTGAGTCATTGGTTGGTAGGATTCTTCGAACGACTTCATGTCTGATCTTTTGAGCTATTTGAAAGTTGTCACCTTTAGTTTTTTTGGAGGTTTCGAACTAATCATCCGAAGCTTTCGAGCTATGCTAAATAGTGTGTAACGACCAGATTTTTAGTCCCGCTTATTTATATCCCCACGTATCCCATCAATTCACTTGAAGCAATATTCACTCAAATCATATTTTTTGAGAGAGCACCTTCTTGTGTTGTGTGAAAAGGCCTTTCTACTCCAACTATCAAGCCATCCCTTTAACCTCTAATCCCCTCCTTGCTTTCCACTCCTACTTCTCCAATCTAAAGTCATATCTTGAGAGAGTTTTTAGTGAAGGGGGTTACTTTTTGAACCACAAGAGCAAGTTATTCATTACCAAGCAACCTCGTTTTTTGTTACTTTTGGATGGTGTGTGCCTCCTAGATTGATTAGGTGTGCTTGGAAGTCTTTAAGGTGTGAAGGAACCAAAATGTTTGTTAGGGCTTGGATATTACCTACTTCACGCGTGAAGATCTACCGGAGTGAGGCTTGACCTTCATGGTCATATGCCATGATGGCATAAGTTGGCTTCTCGATAGTGGACCCTTTGTGGGTGTAGTCCTTCGTGTATCTAGCAATTGGGATCTCTGTGATCCTAGACCCTTCGTGGCTAGAAGTCTCCATCAATGTGAAGTAGGATAGCGGTAACTATCTGAACCACAGGAACAATATCTTCATTGGGCCTCCCATGTTCATATTCCTCTCACCTTTACCTTTACTTTTACTTGTGCAAGTTGTTGTCTTCCATTGTCATACTCTTTTAGAATTGCATGTGTAGGGTGTTCCTAGCCTACCACTAGAAAATCATAGAATTGCTAAAATAATTAAAATAGGGAAAATAGTCATTTGGATTTCCTAGTAGTTTATTCACCTCCTATACACTATCCTAGAAGACCCTATAGTGTGACTGCCTCCTTCACTCGATCTCTTAGCCAGCAATCAACTATTAACCTCCATATGTCCCATGAAAGCTTCAAGCTTGTAGATTATCGATACCTTCTCATCAAGATAGACAATTTTCCACCTCTATGAGTTACTCAGGGAGAGGGAGTTATTGATCACTAGCTTCGACATTGTGTGCAAGAAGTGATTCACAACCCTGGTAAACTCTCAAAACAGGCTTTCGCCCCGCTTTATATATAGAGCAACACCCAAAGAAGTACACGGCCAAAAGATACAAGATGTGTAAGTGCATCTAATGCCCCTTAGTGATTTTGGTGTATTGAAGACTTATAGGTTAAGTGACTGATGCGTTTGTGAGTGTACACAGGTCTATAAGTCTATGAGGAGTTTGATATTTACAGAGAAAGTCGACCCCTAAAAATGAAGTTCTTCGACTGAAGACTTCGATATTCTAAAGACTTTCTGAAGACTTTGAAAGTGAAGAAATTGGTGTGACCTTGAAGACTTGGTATTCATTCGAGGAATATGAAGCGTGAAGACTTTTGTTTTCGTAGTTCCATTTTCTCTTTCTTGAGTCATAGGAAACACCGTACTGTTAAAGGGGGTCGAGGAAATACTAAGGAAAAATTTCCATGTGATGCTCAACTCAAAATCCTACACCTACCAATCCCTTCGAGTGAAGCCATTGGAAATCTCATACAGTTCAGTCAATTTCTTCAGTGATAGAGACGCAGTTCTTCTGGTCACTGAGGACTTTGCTTTGACTGAGGAGTTAGGAATTTGCCAGTGCGAATTGCCTACATAGTGAGGAACACGATAGCCCTGAGGAATTTGAGAGTCAAATTTCCGACCGTTGCTATGCTGCGCGCCGGCTGTCCAGAATATCTTATCCACCTAACGGTCATATCATTGAAGGGCATTTATGTCTTATCATGTCGGGCTGCTCCCTAGGCTATAAATAGCCGCCCCCTACAACCACTAGCTGGTTGGCTGCTCCGAGAGAACTTGACACTTGTCATCTGAGAGCAACCCATCCTCCGAGGACTTTGAGAGAAAATCATCAAGTGAGGAAAATCCCAAAACCAAACCCCGCACAAACCCAAAGTGATTGAGCATCACTGAAGAAATTGATCCTGTGTGGATCCGACGCTTGTTACCTTTGAAGACTGTGCTTCTTCCAGACGGTTAGGCGTCAAGTCTAGAGCATCCAAGAGGAATTGTGGATCGCCGAGTGACCAAGTCTGTGAAGGTTTGGAAGTCACCTGAAGACTTACCATGAGTGATTGGACGAGGCCTGCGTGGTCTTAGTTCAAGGAGAATACGGTGAGGACTGGGTGTCCTGAGTTGCGGCTCAGAGACTGGGTGTCCGAGACTGCGTGTCCTCGAGTTTAAATACTCAGCCGCTCCAACCAGACGTACAACTGAGACAGCAGTTGGAACTGGTTTACCAAATCATTGTCTTCACCAACTAACTGGTTCTATTTCCTCAACTCTTTCATTTCCTCATTACTGTGTTGTATGTTGTTCATATCTGTGCTTGAAGACTTTGACTGAAGACTTTCACAAATTCCTCAGTTCAATTTCTTCAGTCTGTCCGTCTTCATCTTGTTATCCTGTGTTTACGCTTTATGTACTCTGTGCTAGTCTTCATTTCATCATGATGACTATGTTTGTATCCTGTTATGTTTACTTCTGAGTACTTATTCCGCTGCAAGTAGTTCTTCGCTAAGGAATTTCCTCACCAGCAAATTCCTCAGTGAAGAATTCATAAAAATCGCCTATTCACCCCCCTCTAGTCGATATAACGCACTTTCAATTAGTATCAGAGCAAGGTACTCCCTTGTTCTGTGTGATTTTGGTTTAACCGCCTGGAGTTTTAGTTATGTCGACCGCAGGTATGATCAAGGTCTCGGCTGGGTGTCCTACCTTTGATGGAACGGACTACCCCTACTGGAAGAACAAGATGCGAATGCATCTTGAGGCAATTGATAACGATCTCTGGTATGTTGTGGAAAATGGTGTCCCCTCTGTCACTCCCTCACTAAACGCTACCGATGTGAAGAGATTCAAACAACTCGATTCTCAAGCGAAGAATATCATATGTGGCCATCTGAGCAAAGGACAGTATGGAAGAGTGAGTGCTTTGGAAACTGCTAAGCTTATCTGGGATAGGCTGTCCAAAGTAAATGAAGGAGTTTCAACTCAGCATGACTCTCGAGTCGATGTTCTTCGGAATCTCTTCAACCGCTTCAAAAGACTCGACAATGAGAATGTCCAACAAACCTTTGATCGCCTCACTGACATCTCAAATGAGCTTCAAGCCCTCGGTGCCACTGACATTACTGATCATGAAGTTGTGAAGAAACTGTTGAGATCGCTTGATTCCTCATTTGATACTCTGGGACTGATGATACAAGAACGTGCTGACTACAAGTCGCTTGATCCTGCTGATATCCTCGAAAGGCTAAACACTCACGAGTTCCAGCTTGCTGAAAAGAGAGATCTCTAAAGTTCAAACTATGGCAAACCACGTGCCCTGAAGGCCAAGGTTGTGTCTGACTCTGAATATGAGGATTCTGGTAGTAGCCTTGGTGACCCTGAAGAACTGAGCCAGGATCTAGCACTGCTTGTGAAGAAATTCCAGAAGTTCACAAGACGTGGTCACTTTGGAAAATCCTCAAGAGGCAATGATTCCTCATCCAATGACTATAAGAGAAGGCTTTGCCACAAATGCAAGAAGCCTGGTCACTATATTCAAGATTGTCCTCAGTGGGAAAAGGAAATGAAGAAGAAGAAATACAAGGATTACAGTTCTAATGATGCGAAGAAGAAGAAGAAGAAATCGTCAAAATCTTTGTCATCAAAATCCTCGAAGTCTTCATCTCACAAGAAGAGCAGCTCCAAGAAGGCTCGGGCATTCATTGACAAGGAAATGGACTCTGAAGCTGAGTCTGAGGAAAATGATGAAGAGGAGGCGTCTGAAGAATCTGAGTCTGGTGTGGCGAGTCTGGCCGTTGCTACTGCCTTCGTCAGCAAGTCCATCTTCAACACTGAAGAAACTGACTCCACCGACAAGCCTGATGAAGATAATGATGGCTACGCTCCCACCTATTGCTTCATGGCGAAAGGTGCTAAGGTACTCAAATACAACTCCTCTGAATCTAGTGAAAATGAATCTGATGAGGATCTCAAGCCCAGCTACTCTAAACTTGCTAAGATTGCTGTGAAACAACAACGGGCTCTTGAAAAGGTTCAAAACATGCTAGATAAAAGTGATGATATGTTGGGTGAAGAAATGGATCGCACTAAAGCCTTGAATGAAAATCTTCAGAGACTTCAGTCTAGGTTTGATAACCTTCAAGGTCATCATAACGCTCTCTTGTCTGATCATGAGAAACTTTCTTATGAATTCCTTCAAGAAAAGCAAGATCACGAGAAGCTTTCTCTTGAATCTCTTCAAAGAAAGGAAGATCTTGAGAAGCTAAGAGTGTGTTATGAAGATCTTCAGAAGGAGCGCGATTCATTACTAGCTCAACAAATCAGCGCTTCTCAGGAAGAATTTGTTCCCCCATGCTTAAAGTGCATTGAACGTGAATCTGCTAATTCTTCACCTGAATGTTCAAATGCTTCAACTGTTACAAATTCTTTATCTGCCTCTGCCGTCACTAATTCCTCATCTGAGGACATTGCTAGCATCACTGACAATGCAGGGCTGAAGGAACTGTACATGACAGGCATGTACAAAAGCCTCAAAGGGCATCAGACACTTTGTGATGTGCTCAAAAAGCAGATCCTCAACAGAAACCCTAGGAAAGAGGGTATTGCCTTTGAGAGGAAACTCAATGCTGATGGAACATATTGGAAGCCTGAGCAGTACCCCAAAACCTCATGGGTTGCTGCAAAGGGACCTCCAGTTGATCCATCTAACTTATCTGGCTTTACATGTGAATCTCCTCATTCTTCTGATGAGTCATTTGACTCCAACTATAAACTGTTCAAAAATCAGAATGGTGAAGTATTTGCTAGATATGTTGGCACTAACTGCAGGAACGGTTCCCCTATGAAGAAAATCTGGGTTCCCAAAAGTTGTGTTGAAAGTCTTCAGGTGAATGTCCTCATGACACCACCTGTGAAGAACAGGAACCCCAGATCAAATTCTTCATATGGACCAAATTCTTCATATGGATCCAAATCCTCATATTGACCAAATTCTTCACATGGATCAAAGTCCTCATATGATTATAATCGTGCTAACAACTCTGTCTCGCAGGGTAGAGCTAAGGGTTATGAATATGTGCATTATTCTTCAAACCATTATGGTCATAAGTCCTCAAGGAATTACTCTGCTTATTCATATGCTTACCCTAACCCCTCTTATGTGAAGCGAAATGGTTTGGCATCTTTGCCACCTTTCTCATATGGTGCTCATAGAATGATGAACTCTTTGCCACCCCTCCAGATGTGGGTGGTGAAGAAAAAGAACTAATCTCTTCTGCAGGGTCAGGTCTCCAGACGTGCTCTAACGTCTGAAGAATTTGCTGGGGACCTGACGAAATTGCCTGAAAGGACGCAAGCAAATCATGATGAAATGAACTTTCATTTCACACGTCCTCATACTGCTATATCTGTTTACTGCTTGATGAAATTCATCTGATGAACTTGATATCATATTCTTCACTGATGAAGCATATGAGATTGTAAGTTACACTAATTCATCTGCAGGATGATCAACCCAAAACCACTGAATGGGTCCTCGATAGTGGATGTACAAATCACATGACTGGTGACAAGAATCTATTGATGGATGCTCCCTTATCACCGTCACCTCTGAAGCATATCATCTTTGCTGACAAAGGCAAAAGTCAGGTATTGGGTCTTGGTAAGGTTGCTATCTCTAAGGATAAGCACATGGACAAAGTCATGCTTGTTGAGTCCTTAGGATACAATCTCATGTCAGTCTCAATGCTTTGTGATCTTGATATGGTTGTTGTCTTCGGCAAATATCGTTGTGTTGTGATTATGGAAGCTGACAATTCCAAAGTCTTCGAAGGCTTTAGGAGAGGAGATCTGTATATTGTTGATTTCTCTACAGGACCACAACCAGCCGTATGTCTACTTGCAAAAGCTTCAGAAGGCTAGCTATGGCATCGACGACTTGGTCATGCAGGCATGAGGAATTTGAACACGCTTGCGAAGAAGAAGCATGTCATTGGCATTGAGAATGTCAAATTCCTCAAGGATCACTTATGGGGAGCAAGTGAAGCTGGAAAAATGACCAAGGCCAAGCATCCATCGAAGACTATCATGACCACTACCCGTCCATTCGAATTGCTTCACATGGACCTCTTCGGACCTAATCATTACTCAGCAGTCACTAATGATGCATCTCTATATGGTTTTGTTATTGTTGATGATTATTCTCGATATACATGGGTACACATTGTTACTTACAAACATGAAGTGCAGGAAGTCTTCAAACGATTTTCCTCGAGGGCTTCAACCAACTTTGGTGTGAAGATCAAGCACATCAGAAGTGACAATGGAACTGAGTTCAAGAATTCCGGTCTTGATGCCTATCTTGATGAACTTGGTATTACTCATGAGTTATCTGCTCCCTATACTCCTCAGCAGAATGGCGTCGTGGAGCGCAATAACAGAACTCTTGTTGAGATGGCTCGCACTATGCTTGATGAATACAAAACGCCTCAGCATTTTTGGATTGATGCAATTGATACTGCTTGCCACATCATCAACAGAGTATATCTTCACAAATTCTTCAAGAAGACTGCCTATGAACTCCTCACTGACAAGAAACCCAATGTGAGTTATTTCAAAGTCTTCGGTGCTAAATGTTGGATTAGAGATCCTCACCACAACTCTAAATTTGCACCGAAAGCACATGAAGGTTTTATGCTTGGTTACGGAAAGGACTCGCACACCTACAGAGTCTTCAACATTGTTCTTCACAAGATTGTTGACACTGTAGATGTGCGGTTCGATGAAACTAATGGCTCGCAAAGAGAGCACCTACCTTCTGTGTTAGATGAACCAGCACCTGAAGATGCTATCAAGCTCAAGGCAATCGAGGATGTCATTCCGACTGAAGAATCTGCTGAAGAATTCATTCCTGTTCATGAAGAACGTCGAGCTGATGCACCTGAAGAACATGATGAGGAAAATGGTGCTGAAGAAAATGCTGATCAAAATCCTCAGCGACAACCAACTCATCCACGCATTGCAAAATAAGTGCAAGTGGAGAAGATCATTGATGACATTAGCGCACCAGGTCCTCTCACACGCTCAAAAGCATCACATTTATCTAACTTTTGTGGGCACTATGCTTTTGTCTCTATCACAGAGCCCACTAAGGTAGATGAAGCATTTCTGGAGCCGGAGTGGATTCAGGCTATGCAAGAAGAATTACATCAGTTCGAGCTGAACAATGTCTGGGAATTGGTCAATCGCCCAGATCCTCGCAAGCATAATATCATTGGCACAAAGTGGATCTACCGCAACAAGCAAGATGAAAATGGCCTTGTGGTGAGGAATAAGGCACGACTAGTAGCTCAAGGCTACACACAGGTTGAAGGAATTGATTTCGATGAAACTTTTGCACATGTTGATAGACTTGAGGCTATTCGCATATTACTTGCTTACGCTAACCATCATGATATCATCTTATATCAAATGGATGTGAAAAGTGCATTCCTCAATGGTAAGCTTGAGGAAGAAGTATATGTTGCTCAACCCCCAGGTTTTGAAGATCCCAAGAATCCTGACAAAGTCTTCAGACTCAATAAGGCTCTCTATGGCCTCAAGCAAGCCCCTCGGGCGTGGTATGATACATTGAAGGAATTCTTCATGAAGAATGGCTTCACACCCGGTTCACTTGACCCTACTCTTTTTACTAAATCATATGATGGTGAACTGTTTGTGTGCCAAATTTATGTTGATGATATTATCTTTGGCTGTACTGACCAACGTTATAGTGATGAATTTGCCTATATGATGAGTGAAGAATATCAAATGTCTATGATGGGAGAGTTGAAATTCTTCTTAGGTCTTCAAATTCGTCAGCAGCGCAATGGCATATTCATATCTTAGGAGAAATACCTCAAAGATGTACTGAGGAAATTCGGCATGCAAGATTGTAAAGGCGTCAAAATTCCTATGCCCACAAATGGCCATCTATGCACTGATGAAAATGGTATTGACTTCGATCACAAGGTATACCGCTCCATGATTGGTTCCTTATTGTACTTATGTGCATCTAGGCCAGATATAATGCTTAGTGTTTGCATGTGTGCCCGATTTCAAGCTGCACCGAAGGAATCACACCATAAGGCTGTGAAGCATATTCTTCGATATCTAGCTCACACACCAACACTAGGATTATGGTACCCCAAGGGCTCTGCTTTTGATCTCATTGGATATTCTGACTCTGACTATGCTGGTGATCGTGTGGACCGCAAGTCAACATCTGGCACTTGTCATTTCCTCGGACGATCTTTGGTCTGTTGGTCCTCGAAGAAACAGAACTACGTATCACTGTCTACTGCTGAAGCTGAATACATTGCTGCTGGCTCATGCTGTGCTCAACTGCTTTGGATGAAGCAAACCCTCAAGGACTATGGCGTCAACGTGAAGAATGTGCCTCTCCTCTGCGACAATGAGAGTGCCATCAAGATTGCTCACAACCCAGTTCAGCACTCGAAGACTAAGCACATCCAGATTCGTCATCATTTTCTTCGTGATCATGTGTTGAAGGGGGACATCTCCATCGAGCATGTGAAGACTGAAGAACAGCTAGCTGATATCTTCACTAAGCCCTTGGACGAGAAGAGATTTAGCAAGTTGCGGTGTGAGCTAAATATCTTAGAATCTTCGAATGTTCTTTGAAAAGGACACACATCCTAACCCTTATGCAGAATTGATGACTTAGATGTGCAACACATAAAGAAATGTTTTTCTTCAATCAATGAAGAATAACACTCTAAGTGTGAAGAAATTAATGAAGAATTTGATTCTCAGAACCCTACGACAATTGTACGCGGTGTCTGAAATCATCATTCTTATACGGTGGGTCATGCGACCACAAAAAGTTGAAAATCTTCAATTTGAGTTTTTCCTCATTTTTGAAAGTCTTCAGTTTTTCAAATTCTTTAACTTTGCAAAATCTTCACTGTTTCCGTCGTTTTTCTTCATTGGCTATATATATATGAGTTTATGTCCTCTACAGCATTCACTTATTGCTATTTCTTCAAGTTGTGATTTCTGCTAAGTGAATGTGATCGGACCCTTCCCCCTCTATGCTACACTCAACCCAATATATTCACAAATTCTTCATGTGCGTTCTGATTGAAACTCGTTCAAAGTCTTCACTGTGTCCTTGTCAGCTGAAGAAATTGCGAACGAAACTTTAAAACAAATCTTATCCAGATTTTCGGGTTTACCGCTCAAACCGTTCCGCATCCCACGATGCATTATTTTATTCACCCACGATCTTACACGATCTCATCTGCACAGTACGTGGGTGACACATGTCGCGTGAAGAAGAAAGGGCAGGGGCATGTTCGTCCCAAAATCTTCGGGCGAACAGTTTTTACCATGGGTATAAATACCCCTCTCCCCTTCCTTACTTCATTTACTCCGCTCGGTCGCTGTCTCTCGCTCGAGCTCTCCTCAAACCCTAGCACCGCCGCTACTCCATCGCCGCTGGTGAGGAAGAGCTTCACTGTCTCGACCTCGTCGCCGTCGTACTCGCGCCGGCTGCGGAAATCTTCACTCCGCCGCCGCCGTAGCCGTCTTCCTCTGCCAAGTTAGGGCGTGGGAGATCTAACTTGACGAACTTCATCGTTGTTCATCTCTGTTCGTCGTGTTCTTCAGTTCGGGTAATTAAAAGTCACTTTTATTACTCGCTTTGATTCTCAAACTTTTCTGAAAATCTTCAAAGGTGTTTTATTCTTCAAATCTTCACATATGAACACCTCACACACTGTATGCTCTTGATCCATCTCTCTAAGCACTCATTTCTTCACGATTCCTCAATTGTGCGGATTTTCAATCTGTACAACTCTAGAACCTAAGACAAGAACGCTTAGTGAAATTCATCAAGGCTCAACTGGTCAAATTCCTCAAAACTTGTCTTTTCGAAAAATCTTCTGAGAACGCATATGACCTCTCCAAATTCCTCGCACCTACACTCTGTTCACAGATACTCATGTCCGCTGCTGAATCACTAGGTTCTCGTCAACTTAACTCATTTGCAGCGTTCCTCGAAGAAAAACTGCATACTTCTTCAGAGTGCTCAATTGTTCAAATTCCTCATCTGAAGAAAATGGCTGAAGGAAAGAGACCGCAGAAAGGAGGAAAGAAACCGGAGGTCATGACTGCTTTCGAGATCCCTGATGAAATATACAAGGATTATTGCACACCTGATGAAGCCAAGTTTGGCAAAGAAAACAAGAATCAGCGCAAAGTGCGCATTCAGAGGATTGAACGAAGATGGGCACGAGAATGGAGGGAATATCGATATGTTACTCCAAAGTACATGAAGAAATTCGCCTTAAATCCTCCATGTCCAAGAGCTCCATTGGCACCTGGCCAAGTCGCTGATCCCACTAGCATCAAAAGTGGTGAAGACTTTCCTGAAGAATGGGCTAGGCGCCAAGCAAAATTGGCAAGACAAGCCAAGGAGGCAGTGAGGAAATTCAATGAGGATTCTGCTGCTGCTGCTGCCGCTGAGACCTCGGTCAAGCCGAGGAAATCAATGCCGAAGAAGCCTGCTCGCAAGCCAAGTGCTTCACCATCAGCGCCCTCACGGCCAAGTTCCTCAGCCGCGCCCTCACGGCAAATTCCTCAGACTACCGCTGCTCCACCAAAGTCCTCAGCAGCTCCCTCCAAGTCCTCAACTCCTGTGCATCTGGCTACATGTCAAAGGACTCATGGTTTCTCAATTGCTTCTGGTGTCTCAACGAGTTCCTCAGCTGCACCAATGTCCTCATCAGGCCCCACTCTGCTGAAGACAAAAGCAACAGCTGGATGCGGTCCTCGGCCAAGTCCAAGAAAGAAACAGGTTGCTTTCCAAGTGCCCTCTGATGATGAGGCTTCTGATGAAGAACTTGCAGAAATCATCAGAGACAGACAAGCAAAGGCCGCCAGAGCCAAAGGAACACCTGTGCCCCTGCTTCTGGATCCAAAGAAGATCCTCGACTATATTGACTTATGGCATAAGGATCCAAACACTCCAATGCCTGATCTGCCTCTGACTCCTGGTCAAAGTCATATGCTGACCCATTTCATCTCTCAAGAGAAATGGAAGTTTGAAAAGGCTCGTGAGATAAAGAGAGCACAAGCTAGAAAGGAGAAGCTTCTGAAGAAGAACGTTGTCAGACTGACACCTGAAGAACTTCTCAAGGCTCAATCTGAGATCCAAGCCCTCAGCAAAGATTTCGATGCATACAATGCTGATTGGCAAGGAGCCAAAGTGAGATTCGTCAATTTGATGAAGAAAATGACAACTGTTGCAGCCTGATCGCAACAAGAAAATCCTCAGGCTGCAGACTCTGCTCAGCCTGCTGAAGAACATGCCAGCACTGCTAATGACTTTCAGCCTGCTGATGAGAATACAAGTTCCAGGGCTGATGACTCCATCCCAGCCGCTGAAGAAATTCCCAGGGCATCCACTAGTGGTGCGCCTGAAGAAACTGAAGGGATCAGGGCAACTGCACCAGTTGCGCCTGAAGAAAATGAACCACAGTCCTCAGCTCCTCCTGCGCCAACACCAACTCCAATTCTTCCTTCTGCTTATGAAGTGAAGAAGACCAAGGCTGCAGAGCGAGCTGCAGTGAAGAAAAGGAAGACATCAGCTGCGTCAAATTCTTCGGCCGCGAAGAAAATGAAGCCAATGACCAGCTCGCTTGAAAATCCTATTGATGCCATTCCGCTTTCCTCCATGTCATCCAAGGAAATTGTTCCTTATGGAGAAGACTACAAGATCCCAAGCGGATCTGATGAAGAAAATCATTCTGTTGCTACCTCAGAGCAGTTTGATGAAGAAATTGAAGTGGAAACATTCCCTTCAACGCCAGTCGTTTCCTCACCTATGCCTCAGTTCACAGCTGAAGAGGCTGGTGTTGAGGAAATTGAAAACGAAGATGAAGATGTGGATATTGGATGCACTACACCAGTGACGAACGATGACTTTTGGGAAAATCAGCATCCCAATACTCCTCTCTTCACTCCTATTCAACAAATTCCTCAGTCCCCAGCTACAACTGTTCAAATGGGCTCTGAAGAAACTCATCCCACATCGTCTGTTCATGAAGAAATTCCAGCCGCTAGTGCTGAAGAACCTGCTGCTGCTGATCCCCAAACTGCACAAGAAGAGGAACCAGAAATTCCTCAGCCTGAAGCACCTGAGATCGTCATTCCTGAGGTTGTGCTGCAAATCACTGACACTCCTCTGCCCAAACCGAAGAATCCGTTCTCTAGCAAGCAAAAATTCAAGGCTGAAGACTTCTTTTCTGAGCATGTGTTCTTCACTGATTACAATCCATATGACTCTGCTCGCATAAGGAAGAGACGTTTCTGGACTGCTACTCAAGCCAACTTCTATTCCTCAGTGCTCTTTGACAAGGACAAAATCTTCGATCATGAACATATTCCTCATGTGGATATGGAATCTCTGCCGTGCTTCGAGCCGGTCCTCCGAGTTATTCACGATGCAGGACTACTGAACTTTTGCACTGATATCTGTGATTGGAATGAAGAACTCATTCTTCAGTTCTATGCCACTTTGCATATCACCGGAGATGTTGAAGATGTCAATTCATGGGTGCTGGATTGGATGACAGAAAACACTCACTATAAGGCACCAGCAACTGAATTGCTTCATGTCCTTCCTCTTGATCCTCCCCATGCCAGTGCACGTTGCATCTACAATGACCGCGAACTGACAGATCATTATATGCAAGTGCTCATGAAGCCTTTGAAGCCAGGGCAGGCCCCACGAATCAAATTCCTCGTCAAGGAATTGCTATATGTGCCTCGGACTGTCTATCGCATCCTGACGAAGACAATGAGTCCTATCAAAGGCCACAACTCAAATGATGAAGATGTCGTTGGCATCATGAAGAACATGCTTTTCAACATCATTCATGGCGTTCCCGTCAACTTCCATGATTTCTTCATGAGGACTCTGGCTAATGTTGCTATGTCACCTTTTGAGCTGAAGCCCTATGCGCCTTGGATTATGAGATTCATAAGGGCACGATCTTCACTGAATTACAAGGCTGACACTCTGAACCATGGTAGCTACTTGCCGCCCATTGAAGTCCTCAAGCGACTAGTTTCATCATCTAATGATAAGGGCAAGGCAGCTGCTGTGATCGATGAAGGCACTCGTCCATTGGATGGTCAATTCCGTCTAGCTACATCTTACTCCACCAATGATGATTCTGCAACACATGACACTGCCGCAAATACATCAGCCAAGCAAAAGCCTCAAGCAATAGCACCCAGGGTGATGACTGACCGTGAGTTACTCCTCAGTCTTCATCAGAAGGTTGATCGCAATCACAAATGGGTGAAGCGTCAGTTTGCTGCAATTCTTCACAACATGACCTCAACCCATAATGCAGTGAAGAAAAATCAGTATCACCTTCATGAAACCCTCAACCGCACCTGGGCTGTTCTCACTCATGTATATTCCGCGGAAGAACTAAAGACCATGGGTCTCCAGGAAGCATTTGACTGGTCTGCACCACCTCCGAAGAAATTCAAGAGAGTCAGAGTTCCTGATTTGGTGGCCAGTTCTTATTCTTCATCGCGTGAAACTGATGAGCATGAAGATTTGGACGACACTGCGGCAGGCCCTACTTCAACGAACAACCCCGACAACACTGGCGCTCCTCCATCGACTTGAAATTCTTTAGGGGTGTTAGTCCTCAGTTTCGATCCTTTTGGTCATTTGATGACAAAGGGGGAGAAATCTGAGTTAGTCTTCAAGCGGGTTTATACTATGGGCGTTTTGTTAAGTTACAACTCTCGTTCTTCCGAAACTTTTTATTGGATCGAGTTGTAATCTTAAATCCGATGGTGCCCTGATACTTTTGGACGGTGCATTGTGCTCTGACTTTGATGCACTGTGCTTTGATACTTTTGATGTGTTATTCTGCATGCTTATTCCTCGTTAATATTATTGCACGCATGCTAAATCTCATCAGGCACCATATTTCATCATGCATTTCAAATTCTTCATATTATATATCAAATGCGTGTATGAATTACAAGATATAGGGGGAGATCTCCATGATTCAATTCTTCAAATGTGCATTGCCTCAAAAGCAAATTCCTCACTATGCACATATTCAGGGGGAGTTCTTCTATATCTTGCAATCAAATTCCTCAATATCAGTATTTACACTTCATATGTTAATCCCCGTTGAAAACTTAACCTATGTTGTCATCAATCACCAAAAAGGGGGAGATTGTAAGTGCATCTAGTGCCCCTTAGTGATTTTGGTGTATTGAAGACTTATAGGTTAAGTGACTGATGCGTTTGTGAGTGTACACAGGTCTATAAGTCTATGAGGAGTTTGATATTTACAGAGAAAGTCGACCCCTAAAAATGAAGTTCTTCGACTGAAGACTTTGATATTCTGAAGACTTTCTGAAGACTTTGAAAGTGAAGAAATTGGTATGACCTTGAAGACTTGGTATTCATTCGAGGAATATGAAGCATGAAGACTTTTGTTTTCGTAGTTCCATTTTCTCTTTCTTGAGTCATAGGAAACAGCGTACTGTTAAAGGGGGTCGAGGAAATACTAAGGAAAATTTTTCCATGTGATGCTCAACTCAAAATCCTACACCTACCAATCCCTTCGAGTGAAGCCATTGGAAATCTCATACAGTTCAGTCAATTTCTTCAGTGACAGAGACGCAGTTCTTCTGGTCACTGAGGACTTTGCTCTGACTAAGGAGTTAGGAATTCGCCAGTGCGAATTGCCTACACAGTGAGGAACATGATAGCCCTGAGGAATTTGAGAGTCAAATTTCCGACCGTTGCTGTGCTGCGCGCCGGCTGTCCAAAATATCTTATCCACCTAAAGGTCATATCATTGAAGGGCATTTATGTCTTATCATGTCGGGCTGCTCCCTAGGCTATAAATAGCCGCCCCTACAACCACTAGCTGGTTGGCTGCTCCGAGAGAACTTGACACTTGTCATCTGAGAGCAACCCATCCTCCGAGGACTTTGAGCGAAAATCATCAAGTGAGGAAAATCCCAAAACCAAACCCCGCACAAACCCAAAGTGATTGAGCATCACTGAAGAAATTGATCCTGCGTGGATCCGACGCTTGTTACCTTTGAAGACTGTGCTTCTTCCAGACGGTTAGGCGTCAATGTCTAGAGCATCCAAGAGGAATTGTGGATCGCCGAGTGACCAAGTCTGTGAAGGTTTGGAAGTCACCTGAAGACTTACCACGAGTGATTGGACGAGGCCTGCGTGGTCTTAGTTCAAGGAGAATACGGTGAGGACCGGGTGTCCTGAGTTGCGGCTCAGAGACTGGGTGTCCGAGACTGCGTGTCCTCGAGTTTAAATACTCAGCCGCTCCAACCAGACGTACAACTGAGACAGCAGTTGGAACTGGTTTACCAAATCATTGTCTTCACCAACTAACTGGTACTATTTCCTCAACTCTTTCATTTCCTCATTACTGTGTTGTATGTTGTTCATATCTGTGCTTGAAGACTTTGATTGAAGACTTTCACAAATTCCTCAGTTCAATTTCTTCAGTCTGTCCGTCTTCATCTTGTTATCCTGTGTTTACGCTTTCTGTACTCTGTGCTAGTCTTCATTTCATCATGATGACTATGTTTGTATCCTGTTATGTTTACTTCTGAGTACTTATTCCGCTGCAAGTAGTTCTTCGCTAAGGAATTTCCTCACCAACAAATTCCTCAGTGAAGAATTCATAAAAATCGCCTATTCACCCCCCCTCTAGTCGATATAACGCTCTTTCAAGATGGTGAGGTAGCCCTTTTACAAAGCCGACCCTAAGAAACTGGCACACGCAGAATGCACGCGACTATGCTACCATCAACGTGTTGGAAATATGCCCTAGAGGCAATAATAAAATGGTTATTATTATATTTCTTTATTCATGGTAATTGTCTATTGTTCATGCTATAATCGTATTATCCGGAAATCGTAATACGTTTGTGAATACATAGACCACAACAAGTCCCTAGTAAGCCTCTAGTTGACTAACTCGTTGATCAACAAATAGTCATGGTTTCCTGACTATGGACATTGGATGTCATTGATAACGGGATCACATCATTAGGAGAATGATGTGATGGACAAGACCCAATCCTAAGCATAGCACAAAGATCGTGTAGTTCATTTCGCTAAAGCTTTTCCAAATGTCAAGTATCATTTCCTTAGACCATGAGATTGTGCAACTCCCGGATACCGTAGGAGTGCTTTGGGTGTGCCAAACGTCACAACGTAACTGGGTGGCTATAAAGGTACACTACGGGTATCTCCGAAAGAGTCTGTTGGGTTGGCACGAATCAAGACTGGGATTTGTCACTCCGTATGACGGAGAGGTATCTCTGGGCCCACTCGGTAATGCATCATCATAATGAGCTCAATGTGACCAAGTATCTGGTCACGGGATCATGCATTACGATATGAGTAAAGTGACTTGTCGGTAACGAGACTGAACGAGGTATTGGGATACCGACGATCGAGTCTCGGGCAAGTAACGTACCAATTGACAAAGGGAATTGTATATGGGATTGATTGAATCCTCGACATCGTGGTTCATCCGATGAGATCATCGAGGAGCATGTGGGATCCAACATGGATATCCAGATCCCACTGTTGGTTATTGACCGGAGAGGCGTCTCGGTCATGTCTGCATGTCTCCCGAACCCGTAGGGTCTACACACTTAAGGTTTGGTGACGCTAGGGTTGTAGAGATATGAATATGCAGTAACCCGAAAGTTGTTCGGAGTCCCGGATGAGATCCTGGACGTCACGAGGAGTTCCGGAATGGTCAGGAGGTGAAGAATTATATATAGGAAGTGCTGTTTCGGCCATCAGGAAAGTTTCGGGGGTCACCGGTATTGTACCGGGACCACCGGAAGGGTCCCGGGGGTCCACCGGGTGGGGCCACCTATCCCAGAGGGTCCCGTGGGCTGAAGTGGGGAGGGGACCAGCCCCTGGTGGGCTGGTGCGCCCCCCTTGGGGCCCCCCTGCGCCTAGGGTTGGAAACCCTAGGGTGGGGGCGCCTCCACTTGCCTTGGGGGGCTAGCCTTCCCCCCTGGCCGCCGTCCCCCTGGAGATCCCATCTCCAGGGCCGGCGCCCCCCCTGGGGACCCTATATAAAGAGGGGGGAGGGAGGGCAGCCGCACCCCTTGCACTTGGCTCCTCCCTTCCCCCTTGCTACACCTCTCCCTCCCGCAGACGCTTGGCGAAGCCCTGCCGGATCCCTGCTGCATCCACCACCACGTCGTCGTGCTGCTGGATCTTCATCAACCTCTCCTTTCCCCTTGCTGGATCAAGAAGGAGGAGATGTCATGCTGACCGTACGTGTGTTGAACGTGGAGGTGCCGTCCGTTCGGCTCTAGGATCTCCGGTGATTTGGATCACGACGAGTACGACTCCCTCAACCCCGTTCTCTTGAACGCTTCCGCTCGCGGTCTACAAGGGTATGTAGATGCACTCCTCTCTCTCATTGCTAGATGAACTCCTAGATTGATCTTGGTGAACGTAGGAATTTTTTTTATTTTATGCAACGTTCTCCAACAGTGGTATCAGAGCCAGGTTTTTGCATAGTTCTCTTTGCACGAGTAGAACACAATTTGTTGCGGGCGTAGATGTTGACAACTTTCTTGCCACTACTAGTCTTATTTTGCTACAGCGGTATTGTGGGATGAAGCATCCTAGATCGACCTTACACGTACGCTTACGTGAGACAGGTTCCACCGACTGACATGCACTAGTTGCATAAGGTGGCTAGCGGGTGTCTGTCTCTCCCACTTTAGTTGGAGCGGATTCGATGAAAAGGGTCCTTATGAAGGGTAAATAGAAGTTGGCAAATCACCTTGTGGCTTTAATGTAGGTAAGAAAACGTTCTTGCTAGATCACCTATAGAAGCCACGTAAAAACTTGCAACAACAATTAGAGGACGTCTAACTTGTTTTTGCAGCAAGTGTTTTGTGATGTGATATGGCCAAAGGATGTGATGAATGATATATGTGATGTATGAGATGATCATGTTCTTGTAATAGGAATCACGACTTGCATGTCGATGAGTATGACAACCGGCAGGAGCCATAGGAGTTGTCTTTATTTTTGTATGACCTGCGTGTCATTGAAGAACACCATGTAAATTACTTTACTTCATTGCTAAACGCGTTAGCCATAGAAGTAGAAGTAGTCGTTGGCGTGACAACTTCATGAAGACACGATGATGGAGATCATGATGATGGAGATCATGGTGTCATGCCGGTGACAAAGATGATCATGGCGCCCCAAAGATGGAGATCAAAGGAGCAATATGATATTGGCCATATCATGTCACTATTTGATTGCATGTGATGTTTATCATGTTTTTTCATCTTGTTTACTTAGAACGACGGTAGTAAATAAGATGATCCCTCATAATAATTTCAAGAAAAGTGTTCCCCCTAACTGTGCACCGTTGCAAAGGTTCATTGTTTCGAAGCACCACGTGATGATCGGGTGTGATAGATCCTAACGTTCAAATACAACGGGTGTAAGCCAGATTTACACACGCAATACACTTAGGTTGACTTGACGAGCCTAGCATTTACAGACATGGCCTCGGAACACGGAAGACCTAAAGGTCGAACATGAGTCGTATAGAAGATACGATCAACATGAAGATGTTCACCGATGATGACTAGTCCGTCTCACGTGATGATCGGACACGGGCTAGTTAACTCGGATCATGGATCACTTAGATGACTAGAGGGATGTCTATCTGAGTGGGAGTTCATTATTTGATTAGATGAACTTAATTGTCATGAACTTAGTCTAAAATCTTTGCAATATGTCTTGTAGATCAAATGGCCCACGCTAATGTTGCCCTCAACTTCAACGCGTTCCTAGAGAAAACCAAACTGAAAGACGATGGCAACAACTATACGGACTGGGTCCCAAACTTGAGGATCATCCTCATAGCTGTCAAGAAAGCATATGTCCTAGATGCACCGCTAGGTGAAGCACCCGTTTTCCCAGCAACTCAAGACGTTATGAACGCCTGGCAGTCGCGTAGTGATGATTACTCCCTGGTTCAGTGCGGCATGCTTTACAGCTTAGAACCGGGGCTCCAAAAGCATTTTGAGCAGCACGGAGCATATGAGATGTTCCAAGAGCTGAAAATGGTTTTCCAAGCTCACGCCCGGGTCGAGAGATATGAAGTCTCCTACAAGTTCTATAGTTGTAAGATGGAGGAGAATGGTTCTGTCAGCGAGCACATACTCAAAATGTCTGGGTTGCACAACTGCTTATCTCAACTGGGAGTTAATCTCCCGGATGATGCGGTGGTCGACAGAATCCTCCAGTCGCTCCCACCAAGCTACAAGAGCTTTGTGATGAACTTCAATATGCAGGGGATGGAAAAGACCATTCCTGAGGTATATTCAATGCTGAAATCAGCGGAGGTGGAGATCAAAAAGGAACATCAAGTGTTGATGGTGAATAAAACCACTAAGTTCAAGAAGGGCAAGGGAAAGAAGAACTTCAAGAAGGACAGGAAGGAAGTTGCCGCGCCTGGTAAGCCAGTTGCCAGGAAGAATTCAAGCAATGGACCCAAGCCTGAGACTGAGTGCTTTTATTACAAGGGAAGCGGACACTGGAAGCGGAACTGCCCCAAGTACTTAGCGGACAAGAAGGCCGACAAAACCAAAGGTATATGTGATATACATGTAATTGATGTGTACCTTACCAGTGCTCGTAGTAGCTCCTGGGTATTTGATACCGGTGCGGTTGCTCATATTTGTAACTCAAAGCAGGAGTTGCGGAATAAGCGGAGACTGGCGAAGGACGAGGTGCCGATGCGTGTCGGGAATGGTTCCAAGGTCGATGTGATCGCTGTTGGCACGCTACCTCTACATTTACCTACGGGATTAGTTTTGAACCTCAATAATTGTTACCAGCTTTGAGCATGAACATTGTATCAGGATCTCGTTTAATTCGAGATGGCTACTCATTTAAATCCAAGAATAATGGTTGTTCTATTTATATGAGTGATATGTTTTATGGTCATGCCCCACTGGTGAATGGTTTATTCTTAATGAATCTCGAGCGTAATGTTACACATATTCATAGTGTGAATACTAAAAGATGTAAAGTTGATAACGATAGTCCCACATACTTGTGGCACTGCCGCCTTGGTCACATTGGTGTCAAGCGCATGAAGAAGCTCCTGCTGATGGACTTTTAGAGTCTCTAGATTATGAATCGTTTGACACATGCGAGCCATGCCTCATGGGAAAGATGACCAAGACTCCGTTCTCCGGAACAATGGAGCGAGCAACCAACTTACTGGAAATCATACATACTGATGTGTGCGGTCCAATGAGCATTGAGGCTCGCGGAGGATATCGTTATGTTCTCACTCTCACTGATGACTTGAGTAGATATGGGTATGTCTACTTGATGAAACACAAGTCTGAGACCTTTGAAAAGTTCAAGGAATTTCAGAATGAGGTAGAGAATCAACGTGACCGAAAGATAAAGTTCTTACAATCAGATCGTGGGGGTGAATATTTAAGTCACGAATTTGGTACGCACTTAAGGAAATGTGGAATCGTTTCACAACTCACGCCGCCTGGAACACCTCGGCGAAATGGTGTGTCCGAACATCGTAATCGCACTCCATTGGATATGGTGCGATCTATGATGTCACTTACCGATTTACCGCTATCATTTTGGGGATACGCTCTAGAGATAGCTACATTCACTTTAAATAGGGCACTGCCTAAATCCGTTGAGACGACACCGTATGAATTATGGTTTGGGAAGAAACCTAAGTTGTCGTTTCTAAAAGTTTGGGGATGTGATGCTTATGTCAAGAAACTTCAACCTGAGAAGCTCGAACCCAAGTCGGAAAAATGCATCTTCATAGGATACCCTAAGGAAACCATTGGGTATACTATCTACTTAAGATCCGAGGGCAAGATCTTTGTTGCCAAGAATGGGTCCTTTCTGGAAAAAGAGTTTCTCTCGAAAGAATTAAGTGGGAGGAAAGTGGAACTTGATGAAGTACTACCTCTTGAACCGGTAAGTAGCGCAGCTCAGGAAGATGTTCCTATGGTGCCTGCACCAACAAGAGAGGAGGTTAATGATGATGATCAAGATACTTCGGATCAAGCTCTTACTGAACTTCGAAGGTCTACAAGGACACGTTCCGCACCAGAGTGGTACGGCAACCCTGTCTTAGAAATCATGTTGTTAGACAACGGTGAACCTTCAAACTATGAAGAAACGATGGCGGGCCCAGATTCCAACAAATGGCTTGCAGCCATGCAATCCGAGATAGGATCCATGTATGAAAACAAAGTGTGGACTTTGACAGACTTGCCCGATGATCGGCGAGCAATAGAAAACAAATGGATCTTTAAGAAGAAGACGGACGCGGATGGTAATGTTACCAT
Source organism: Triticum timopheevii (assembly GCA_963921465.1). Taxonomy (NCBI): domain Eukaryota; kingdom Viridiplantae; phylum Streptophyta; class Magnoliopsida; order Poales; family Poaceae; genus Triticum; species Triticum timopheevii. The sequence goes on along the minus strand of OY997262.1, from coordinate 243,065,893 downwards.
ATATAAAGCTCGACTTGTTGCTAAGGGTTATCGACAAGTTCAAGGGATTGACTACGATGAGACATTCTCTCCCGTAGCGAAGCTGAAGTCCGTCCGAATCATGTTAGCAATTGCCGCATACTATGATTATGAGATATGGCAAATGGATGTCAAAACGGCATTCCTTAACGGTCACCTTAAGGAAGAACTGTATATGATGCAGCTGAAGGAAATATGCCCTAGAGGCAATAATAAAGTTATTATTTATTTCCTCATATCATGATAAATGTTTATTATTCATGCTAGAATTGTATTAACCGGAAACATGATACATGTGTGAATACGTAGACAAACATAACGTCACTAGTATGCCTCTACTTGACTAGCTCATTAATCAAAGATGGTTATGTTTCCTAACCATAGGCATGTGTTGTCATTTGATTAATGGGATCACATCATTAGGAGAATGATGTGATTGACATGACCCATTCCGTTAGCCTAGCACTTGATCGTTTAGTATATTGCTATTGCTTTCTTCATGACTTATACATGTTCCTGTAACTATGAGATTATGCAACTCCCGTTTACCGGAGGAACACTTTGGGTGCTACCAAACGTCACAACGTAACTGGGTGATTATAAAGGAGTACTACAGGTGTCTCCAAAGGTACATGTTGAGTTGGCGTATTTCGAGATTAGGTTTTGTCACTCCGATTGTCGGAGAGGTATCTCTGGGCCCTCTCGGTAATGCACATCACTATAAGCCTTGCAAGCAATGTAGCTAATGAGTTAGTTACGGAATGATGCATTACGTAACGAGTAAAGAGACTTGCCGGTAATGAGATTGAACTAGGTATTGGATACCGACGATCAAATCTCGGGCAAGTAACATACCGATGACAAAGGGAACAACGTATGTTGTTATGCGGTTTGACCGATAAAGATCTTCGTAGAATATGTAGGAGCCAATATGAGCATCTAGGTTCCGCTATTGGTTATTGACCGAGAATAGTTCTAGGTCATGTCTACATAGTTCTTGAACCCGTAGGGTCCGCACGCTTAATGTTACGATGACAGTTTTGTTATGAGTTTATAAGTTTTGATGTACCGAAGGAGTTGAGAGTCCCGGATGAGATCGGGGACATGACGAGGAGTCTCGAAATGGTCGAGACGTAAAGATCGATATATTGGATGACTATATTCGGACTTCGGAAAGGTTCCGAGTAATTCGGGTATTTATCGGAGTACCGGAGAGTTACGGGAATTCGCCGGGGAGAAGTATTGGGCCTTATTGGGCCATACGGGAAAGAGAGAGGGGCTGCCTAGGGCAGGCCGCGCCCCCCCCCCCCCCCCAAGGCCTAGTCCGAATCGGACTAGGGGGAGGGGCCGCACCCCCTCCTTCCTTCCCTTCTCTCCTCCCTTTCCTTCTCTCCTACTCCTACTACATGGAAGGGCTCCTAGTTCTACTAGGAAAGGGGGAATCCTACTCCCGGTGGGAGTAGGACTCCCCTAGGGCGCGCCATAGAGAGGGCCGGCCCTCCCCCTCCTCCACTCCTTTATATACAGGGGCAGGGGGCACCCCATAGACACACAAGTTGATCTACGGATCGTTCCTTAGCCGTGTGCGGTGCCCCCCTCCACCATATTCCACCTCAGTCATATCGTCGCGGAGTTTAGGCGAAGCCCTGCGTCGATAGAGCATCATCATCGTCACCACGCCATCGTGCTGTCGGAACTCATCCCTGAAGCTTTGCTGGATCGGAGCCCGGGGATCGTCATCGAGCTGAACGTGTGCTGAACTCGGAGGAGCCGTACGTTCGGTACTTGGATCGGTCGGATCGTGAAGACGTACGACTACATCAACCGCGTTGTCATAACGCTTCTGCTTACGGTCTACGAGGGTACGTGGACAACACTCTTCCCTCTCGTTGCTATGTCATCACCATGATCTTGCGTGTGCGTAGGAATTTTTTTTGAAATTACTACGTTCCCCAACAGTGGCATCCGAGCGTAGGTTTTATGCGTTGATGTTATATGCATGAGTAGAACACAAGTGAGTTGTGGGCGATACAAGTCATACTGCTTACCAGCATGTCATACTTTGGTTTAGCGGTATTGTTGGATGAAGCGGCCCGGATCGACATTACGCGTACGCTTACGCGAGACTGGTTTTACCGCCGTGCTTTGCACACAGGTGACTAGCGGGTGTCTGTTTCTCCAACTTTAGTTGAACCGAGTGTGGCTACGCTCGGTCCTTGCGAATGTTAAAACAGCACCAACTTGACGAACTATCGTTGTGGTTTTGATGCGTAGGTAAGAACGGTTCTTGCTCAGCCCATAGCAGCCATGTAAAACTTGCAACAACAAAGTAGAGGATGTCTAACTTGTTTTTGCAGGGCATGTTGTGATGTGATATGGTCAAGACGTGATGAGATATAAGTTCTTGTATGAGATGATCATGTTTTGTTGAAATTATCAGCAACTGGCAGAAGTCCTATGGTTGTCTCTTTGTTGCATAAGATGCAAGTGCCAAATAATTGCTTTACTTTATCGTTATACGATAGCAATAGTTGCAAGAGCAATAGTTGGCGAGACGACCATGTGACGACACATTGATATAGATCAAGATGATGAAGATCATGGTGTCGTGCCGGTGACGATAGAGATCATGGCAGTACTTTGGAGATGGAGATCAAAGGCACAAGATGATAATGGCCATATCATGTCACATATTTTGATTGCATATGATGGTTATATTTTATACATCTTATTTTGCTTAGTTTGACGGTAGCATTTTAAGATGATCTCTCACTAATTATCAAGAAGTGTTCTCCCTGAGTACGCACCATTGCGAAAGTTCTTCGTGCTGAGACACCACGTGATGATCGGGTGTGATAGGCTCTACGTTCAAATACAACGGGTGCAAAACAGTTGCACACGCGGAATACTCAGGTTAAACTTGACGAGCCTAGCATATACAGATATGACCTCGGAACACGGAGACCGAAAGGTCGAGCGTGAATCATATAGTAGATATGATCAACATAGTGATGTTCACCATTGAAACTACTCCATCTCACGTGATGATCGGACATGGTTTAGTTGATTTGGATCACGTGATCACTTAGATGACTAGAGAGACGTCTGTCTAAGTGGGAGTTCTTAAGTAATATGATTAATTGAACTTTAATTTATCATGAACTTAGTCCTGGTAGTATTTTGCAAATTATGTTGTAGATCAATAGCTGGCATTGTTGCTTTCATATGTTTATTTTGATATGTTCCTAGAGAAAATTGTGTTGAAAAATGTTGGTAGCAATGATGCGGATTGGATCCGTGATTTGAGGTTTATCCTCATTGCTGCACAGAAGAATTATGTCCTTAATGCACCGCTAGGTGACAGACCTATTGCAGGAGCAGATGCAGACATTATGAACGTCTAGCTAGCTCAATATGATAACTACTTGATAGTTTAGTGCACCATGCTTAATGGCTTAGAACCGAGACTTCAAAGACGTTTTGAACGTCCTGGACCATATGAGATGTTCCAGGAGTTGAAGTTAATATTTCCAGCAAATACCCGAGTTGAGAGAAATGAAGTCTACAACAAGTTCTACAGCTAAAAGATGGAGGAGAATCGCTCAACTAGTAAGCATGTGCTCAGATTGTCTGGGTACTTCAATCGCTTGAATCAAGTGGGAGTTAATCTTCCAGATAAGATAGTGAATGACAGAATTCTCTAAGTCACCATCACTAAGTTACTAGAACTTCGTGATGAACTATAGTATGCAAGGGATGACGAAAACAATTCCCGAGCTCTTCGTGATGTTGAAATCGACGAAGGTAGAAATCAAGAAAGAACATCAAGTGTTGATGATTGACAAGACCACTAATTTCAAGAAAAGGGCAAAGGGAAAGAAAGGGAAACTTCAAGTAGAATGGCAAACAAGTTGTCACTCCCGTGAAGAAGCCCAAAGCTGGACCAAATCCTGAAACTGAGTGCTTACACTGCAAAGAAAATGGTCACTAGAAGCGGAAATGCCCTGAATATTTGGTGGATAAGAAGGATGGCAAAGTGAACAAGGGTATATTTGATATACAGGTTATTGATCTATGCCTTACTAGTGTTTATAGTAGCCCCTGAGTATTTGATACTTGTTCGGTTGCTAAGATTAGTAACTCGAAATAGGAGTTACAGAATAAACAGAGACTAGTTGAAGGGGAAGTGACGATGAGTGTTGGAAGTAGTTCCAAGATTGATATGATCATCATCGCACACTCCCTATACTTTCGGGATTAGTGTTAAACCTAAATATATGTTATTTGGCGTTTGCGTTGAGCATGAACATGATTTGATCATGTTTATTGCGATACAGTTATTCATTTAAAGTTAGAGAATAATTGTTATTCTGTTTACATGAATAAGACCTTCGATGGTCATACACCAAATGAACATAGTTTGTTGGATCTCGATCGTAGTGATACACATATTCATAATATTGATGCCAAAAGATGCAAAGTTAATAATGATAGTGCAACTTATTTGTGGCACTACCGTTTAGGTCATATCGGTATAAAGCGCATGAAGAAACTCCATAATGATGGACTTTTGGAATCACTTGATTATGAATCACTTGGTACTTGCGAACTGTGCCTCATGGGCAAGATGACTAAAACGCCGTTCTCTAGAACTATGGAGCGAGCAACTGATTTGTTGGAAATCATACATACTGATGTTTGCGATCCAATGAGTGTTGATGCTCGTGGCAAGTATCGTTATTTTCTGACCTTCACAAGATGATTTGAGCAGATATGGGTATATCTACTTGATGAAACATAAGTCTGAAATAGTTGAAAGGATCAAAGAATTTTAGAGTGAAGTGGAAAAATCATCATAACAAGAAAATAAAGTTTCTGCGATCTGATCGCAGAGACGAATATTTGAGTTACGAGTTTGGTCTTCAATTAAAACAATGTGGAATAGTTTCACAGCTCACGCCACCTGGAACACCACAACGTTATGGTGTTTTCGAACGTCGTAATCGTACTTTACTAGATATGGTGCGATCTATGATGTCTCTTACTGATTTACCACTATTGTTTTGGGGTTATGCATTAGAGACAGCTGCATTCACGTTAAAAGGGCACCATCTAAATCCGTTGAGACGACACCATATGAACTATGGTTTAGCAGTAAACCTAAGCTGTCGTTTCTTAAAGTTTGGAGTTGCGATGCTTATGTGAAAAAGGTTTCAACCTGATAAGCTCGAACCCAAATCGGAGAAGTGCGTCTTCATAGAATACCCAAAGGAAACTGTTGGGTACACCTTCTATCATAGATCCGAAGGCAAGATTATTCGTTGCTAAAATGGATCCTTTCTAGAGAAGGAGTTTCTCTCGAAAGAAGTGAGTGGGAGGAAAGTAGAGCTTGATAAGGTAATTTGTACCTTCTCCCAAATTGGAAAGTAGTTCATCACGGAAATCAGTTCCAGTGATTCCTACACCAATTAGTGAGGAAGCTAATGATGATGATCATGAAACTTCAGATCAAGTTACTACAAAACCTCGTAGGTCTTCCAAAGTACAGTCCGCACCAGAGTAGTACGGTAATACTGTTCTGAAAGTCATGTTACTAGACCATGATGAACCTACGAACTATGAGGAAGCGATGATGAGCCCAGATTCCGCGAAATGGCTTGAGGCCATAAAATCTGAGATATGATCCATGTATGAGAACAAAGTATGGACTTTTATTGACTTGCTCGATGATCAGCAAGCCATGTTAAATGGATCTCCAAGAGGAAGACGGACACTGATAGTAGTGTTACTATCGACTAAGCTCGACTTGTTGCAAAAGGTTTTCAACAAGTTCAAGGGGTTGAATACGATGAGATTTTCTCACTCGTATCGATGCTTAAGTCTGTCCGAATCATGTTAGCAATTGCCACATTTTATGAAATCTGGCAAATGGATGTCAAAACTGCATTCCTTAATGGATTTATTAAAGAAGAGTTGTATATGATGCAATCAGAAGGTTTTGTCAATCCTAAAGGTGCTAACAAAGTGTGCAAGCTCCAGCGATCCATTTATGGACTGGTGCAAGCCTCTCGGAGTTGGAATATACGCTTTGATGAGTTGATCAAAGCAGGTTTTATACAGACTTTTTGAGAAGCCTGTATTTACAAGAAAGTGAGTGGGAGCTCTGGAGCATTTCTATTATTATATGTGGATGACATATTGTTGATTGGAAATGATATAGAAATTCTGGATAGCATGAAAGGATACTTGAGTAAAAGTTTTTTTCAAAGAAAGACCTCGGTGAAGCTGCTTACACATTGAGCATCAAGATCTATATAGATAGATCAAGATGCTTGATAAGATTTTTCAATGAATACATACCTTGATAAATTTTTGAAATAGTTCAAAATGGAACAGTCAAAGGAGTTCTTGCCTGTGTTGCAAGGTGTGAAGTTGAGTAAGACTCAAAGACCCGACCATGGCAGAAAATAGAAAGAGAATGAAAAGTCATTCCCTATGCCTCAGTCATAGGTTCTATAAAGTATGCTATGCTGTGAACCAGACATATTGTATACCTTGCTCTGAGTTTGGCAAAGGAATACAATTTTGATCCAATAGTAGATCACTGGACAACGGTCAAGAATATCCTTAGTGAGGACTAAGGAGATGTTTCTCGATTATGGAAGTGATAAAAGAGACCATCGTAAAGAGTTACATTGGTGCAAGCTTTTACACCGATCCAGATGACTCTAAGTCTCAATCTGGATACATATTGAAAGTGGGAGCAATTAGCTAGAGTAGCTCCGTGCAGAGCATTGTAGACATAGAATATTTGCAAAATACATACGGCTCTGAATTTGACAGACCCGTTGACTAAGCTTCTCTCACGAGCAAAACATGATCACACCTTAGTACTCTTTGGGTGTTAATCACATAATGATGTGAACTAGATTATTGACTCTAGTAAACCCTTTGGGTGTTGGTCACATGATGATGTGGACGATGGGTGTTAATCATATACATATATGAATATTGGTGTTAAATCACATGGCGATGTGAACTAGATTATTGACTCTAGTGCAAGTGGGAGACTGAAGTAAATATGCCCTAGAGGCAATAATAAAGTTATTATTTATTTCCTCATATCATGATAAATGTTTATTATTCATGCTAGAATTGTATTTACCGGAAACATGATACATGTGTGAATACATAGACAAACATAACGTCACTAGTATGTCTCTACTTGACTAGCTCATTAATCAAAGATGGTTATGTTTCCTAACCATAGGCATGTGTTGTCATTTGATTAATGGGATCACATCATTAGGAGAATGATGTGATTGACATGACCCATTCCGTTAGCCTAGCACTTGATCGTTTAGTATATTGCTATTGCTTTCTTCATGACTTATACATGTTCCTATAACTATGAGATTATGTAACTCCCGTTTACCGGAGGAACACTTTGGGTGCTACCAAACGTCACAACGTAACTGGGTGATTATAAAGGAGTACTACAGGTGTCTCCAAAGGTACATGTTGAGTTGGCGTATTTCGAGATTAGGTTTTGTCACTCTGATTGTCGGAGAGGTATCTCTGGGCCCTCTCGGTAATGCACATCACTATAAGCCTTGCAAGCAATGTAGCTAACGAGTTAGTTACAGAATGATGCATTACGTAACGAGTAAAGAAACTTGCCGGTAACGAGATTGAACTAGGTATTGGATACTGACGATCAAATCTCGGGCAAGTAACATACCAATGACAAAGGGAACAACGTATGTTGTTATGCGGTCTGGCCGATAAAGATCTTCGTAGAATATGTAGGAGCCAATATGAGCATCCAGGTTCCGCTATTGGTTATTGACCGAGAATAGTTCTAGGTCATGTCTACATAGTTCTTGAACCCGTAGGGTCCGCACGCTTAACGTTACGATGATAGTTTTATTATGAGTTTATAAGTTTTGATGTACCGAAGGAGTTCGGAGTCCCGGATGAGATCGGGGACATGACGAGGAGTCTCAAAATGGTCGAGACATAAAGATCGATATATTGGATGACTATATTCGGACTTCGGAAAGGTTCTGAGTAATTCGGGTATTTATCGGAGTACCGGAGAGTTACGGGAATTCGCCGGGGAGAAGTATTTGGCCTTATTGGGCCATACGGGAAAGAGAGAGGGGCTGCCTAGGGCAGGCCGCCCCCCCCCCCCCCCCCGCCAAGGCCTAGTCCGAATCGGACTAGGGGGAGGGGCCGCACCCCCTCCTTCCTTCCCTTCTCTCCTCCCTTTCCTTCTCTCCTACTCCTACTACATGGAAGGGCTCCTAGTTCTACTAGGAAAGGGGGAATCCTACTCCCGGTGGGAGTAGGACTCCCCTAGGGCGCGCCATAGAGAGGGCCGGCCCTCCCCCTCCTCCACTCCTTTATATACAGGGGCAGGGGGCACCCCATAGACACACAAGTTGATCTACGGATCGTTCCTTAGCCGTGTGCGGTGCCCCCCTCCACCATATTCCACCTCAGTCATATCGTCGCGGAGTTTAGGCGAAGCCCTACGTCGGTAGAGCATCATCATTGTCACCATGCCGTCGTGCTGACGGAACTCATCCCCGAAGCTTTGCTAGATCGGAGCCCGGGGATCGTCCTCGAGCTGAACGTGTGCTGAACTCGGAGGTGCCGTACGTTCGGTACTTGGATCGGTCAGATCGTGAAGACGTACGACTACATCAACCGTGTTGTCATAACGCTTCCGCTTACGATCTACGAGGGTACCTGGACAACACTCTTCCCTCTCGTTGCTATGTCATCACCATGATCTTGCGTGTGCGTAGGAATTTTTTTGACATTACTACGTTCCCGAACAGCAGCCGGAAGGTTTTGTCGACCCTAAGAATGCTAACAAGGTATGCAAGCTCCAGCGCTCCATCTATGGGTTGGTGCAAGCATCTCGGAGTTGGAACATTCGTTTTAATGAGATGATTAAAGCGTTTGGGTTTATGCAGACTTATGGAGAAGCCTGCGTTTACAAGAAAGTGAGTGGGAGCTCTGTAGCATTTCTCATATTATATGTGGATGACATACTTTTGATGGGAAATGATATAGAACTTTTGGACAGCATAAAGGCCTACTTGAATAAGTGTTTTTCAAAGAAGGACCTTGGAGAAGTTGCTTACATATTAGGCATCAAAATCGATAGAGATAGATCAAGACGCCTCATAGGTCTTTCACAAAGCACATACCTTGATAAGATATTGAAGAAGTTCAATATGGATCAGTCCAAGAAGGGGTTCTTGCCTGTGTTACAAGGTGTGAAATTGAGCTCAGCTCAATGCCCGACCACAGCAGAAGAAAGAGAAAAGATGAGTGTCGTCCCCTATGCCTTAGCCATAGGGTCTATCATGTATGCCATGACCTGTACCAGACCTGATATAAACCTTGCCGTAAGTTTGGTAGGAAGGTACCAAAGTAATCCCGGCATGGAACACTGGACAGCGGTCAAGAACATCCTTAAGTACCTGAAAAGGACTAAGGACATGTTTCTCGTGTATGGAGGTGACGAAGAGCTCGTCATAAAGGGTTACGTCGACGCTAGCTTCGACACAGATCTGGATGACTCGAAGTCACAAACCGGATACGTGTATATTTTGAATGGTGGGGTAGTAAGCTGGTGCAGTTGCAAGCAGAGCGTCGTGGCGGGATCTACATTTGAAGCGGAGTACATGACAGCCTCGGAGACAGCACATGAAGCAATCTGGGTGAAGGAGTTCATCACCGACCTAGGAGTCATACCCAATGCGTCGGGGCCGGTTACACTCTTCTGTGACAACACTGGAGCTATTGCACTTGCCAAGGAGCCCAGGTTTCACAAGAAGACCAGGCACATCAAGCGTCGCTTCAACTCCATTCGTGAAAATGTTCAAGATGGAGACATAGATATTTGTAAAGTACATACGGACCTGAATGTAGCAGATCCGTTGACTAAACCTCTCCCTAGAGCAAAACATGATCAACACCAGGACGCAATGGGTGTTCGATACATCACAATGTAACTAGATTATTGACTCTAGTGCAAGTGGGAGACTGTTGGAAATATGCCCTAGAGGCAATAATAAAATGGTTATTATTATATTTCTTTATTCATGGTAATTGTCTATTGTTCATGCTATAATCGTATTATCCGGAAATCGTAATACGTGTGTGAATACATAGAGCACAACAAGTACCTAGTAAGCCTCTAGTTGACTAGCTCATTGATCAATAGATAGTCATGTTTCCTGACTATGGACATTGGATGTCATTGATAACGGGATCACATCATTAGGAGAATGATGTGATGGACAAGACCCAATCCTAAGCATAGCACAAAGATCGTGTACTTTGTTTCGCTAGAGCTTTTCCAAATGTCAAGTATCATTTCCTTAGACCATGAGATTGTGCAACTCCCGGATACCGTAGGAGTGCTTTGGGTGTGCCAAACGTCACAACGTAACTGGGTGGCTATAAAGGTGCACTACGGGTATCTCCAAAAGTGTCTGTTGGGTTGGCATGAATCAAGACTGGGATTTGTCACTCCGTATGACGGAGAGGTATCTCTGGGCCCACTCGGTAATGCATCATCATAATGAGCTCAATGTGACCAAGTGTCTGGTCACGGGATCATGCATTACGGTACGAGTAAAGTGACTTGTCGGTAATGAGACTGAACGAGGTATTGGGATACCGACGATCGAGTCTCAGGCAAGTAACGTACCAATTGACAAAGGGAATTGTATACAGGATTGATAGAATCCTCGACATCATGGTTCATCCGATGAGATCATCAAGGAGCATGTGGGAGCCAACATGGGTATCTAGATCCCGCTGTTGGTTATTGACCGGAGAGGCGTCTCGGTCATGTCTGCATGTCTCCCGAACCCGTAGGGTCTACACACTTAAGGTTTGGTGATGCTAGGGTTGTAGAGATATGAATATGCAGTAACCCGAAAGTTGTTCGGAGTTCCGGATGAGATCCTGGACGTCACGAGGAGTTCCGGAATGGTCAGGAGGTGAAGAATTATATATAGGAAGTGCTGTTTCGGCCATCGGGAAAGTTTCGGGGGTCACCGGTATTGTACCGGGACCACCGGAAGGGTCCCAGGGGTCCACCGGGTGGGGCCACCTATCCCGGAGGGCCCAGTGGGCTGAAGTGGGGAGGGGACCAGCCCCTAGTGGGCTGGTGCGCCCCTCCTTGGGCCCCCCTGCGCCTAGGGTTGGAAACCCTAGGGTGGGGGGGGCGCCTCCACTTGCCTTGGGGGGCAAGCCTTCCCCCTGGCCGCCGCCCCCTGGAGATCCCATCTCCAGGGCCGGCGCCCCCCCTGGGGACCCTATATAAAGAGGGGGAGGGAGGGCAGCCGCACCCCTTGCACTTGGCGCCTCCCTTCCCCCTTGCTACACCTCTCCCTCCCGCAGACGCTTGGAGAAGCCCTGTCGGATCCCTGCTGCATCCACCACCACGCCATCGTGCTGCTGGATCTTCATCAACCTCTCCTTCCCCCTTGCTGGATCAAGGAGGAGACGTCACGCTGACCGTACGTGTGTTGAACGCGGAGGTGCCGTCCGTTCGGCGCTAGGATCTCCGGTGATTTGGATCACGACGAGTACGACTCCCTCAACCCGTTCTCTTGAACGCTTCCGCTCGCGATCTACAAGGGTATGTAGATGCACTCCTCTCTCTCGTTACTGGATGAACTCCTAGATTGATCTTGGTGAACGTAGGAAATTTTTTATTTTATGCAACGTTCTCCAACACAACGAGCACCAAAAGAACTAACCACCCCCATGCTACGACCTTCCACATATAAGCTCCACGACAAATGCCCCCAAGTGGGAGAACTTTGCAGAGCATCGCCGTTGCTGAGACCACACCGGACAAAGATCTTCACCCGCAACCCTGACACGGAGAGAAGAACTAGAATGAAATCTTCAAGAAGAGTGTGGCACCCACGGATGTCACCATCATCGGTGCCAAGGAACGGAGCTTTCTCTTTGGCAATTCACCAGTACCACCACGAGGCCATCAGGAGGAGTGCAGCCATGTTAGATCCCAGGTCTGGATCAGGGCACTGCTCCTCCGAGAGAGAGGGCATGCCCGAGCTACCTGTCGTAACACCTCCCGTTGCCCTCACAACCCGGGAGGAGAGCCACAACCACCGTAATGATGCTTGCTGAAGAGCAACCATGCGAACCGCCATCGGGGGCCGCCGCCTCCCTATCGCAAGATACTGTATGCCGCTCACATCACATCACACTCAACCACGATAGGAAGAGCGACGACACTCCATCTACTCCTAGCTCGGCATCAGTCACCAAGTATGGGTACGTGGTACGTCTACGTCGTATCTATAATTTTTGATTGTTTCATGCCAATATTCCACAACTTTCACATACTTCTCACAACAATTTATATGATTTATTGGACTAACATATTGATCCAGTGCCCAGTGCCAGTTCCTGTTTGTTACGTGTTTTTTTGTTTCGCAGAATACCCATATCAAACGAAGTCCAAACGTGATAAAAAAATTACGAAGAATTATTTTGGAATATATGTCATTTTTGGGAAGCGGAATCAACGCGAGACGATGCCCGAGGGGTACACAAGCTCAAGAGGTGCACCCTCCTACCCAGGGCGCAGTTGACAAGCTTGTGGGGCCCCTATAAGGCATTGGTGCCCTTCTTCAGCCGCAAGAAAGCTAATATCTGGATAAAAATCGTGTTAAAATTTCAGCCCAATGGGAGTTACGGATCCCCGGTAATTTAAGAAATGGTGAAATGCTAGAAAAGAGGGTCGCGAAACAGAAGAGAAACATAGAGAGAGATCCAATCTCGGAGGGGCTCCCGCCCCTTCGCCGCCATGGAGGCCATAGACCAGAGGGGAAACCCTCCTCCCATCTAGGGGGAGGTCAAGGAAGAAGGAGAAGGAGGGAGCCCTCTCACCCAGTGGAGCCGGAACGCCGTCGGAGCCATCATCGTGACGGCGATCTACACCAACAACTTCGCCGCCGTCATCACCAACTCTCTCCCCCTATATGCAGCGGTGTAACACCTCTTCTCCCTGCTGTAATCTCTACTTAAACATGGTGCTCAACGCAATACTCCCTCCATTCCAGAATATAAGGTGTATTGATTTTCGTGCAAGTCAACCATTTGAAAGTTTTACCAAGATTATAGCATAAACTAACAACATCTGTAATGCCCAATAGATAAAATATGAAACTACTTTTTAGGATGAATCAAATGATATAAATTTTGTATTGTGGATATTGATATATATATTTCTAAAAACTTGGTCAAACATGCACTTGTTTGAATTTTGGAAAAACAAATACACCTTATATAAAGGAACAGAGGGAGTATATTATTATCCAATGATATGTGGCTATCCTATGATATTTGAGTAGATCCGTTTGGTCCTATGGCTTGATTGATGATCATGATTGGTTTGAGTTGTATGTTTTATTATTGGTGTTGTCCTATGGTGCTCTCCGTGTCGCGCAAGCGTGAGGGATCCCTGCTGTAGGGTGTTGCAATACGTTCATGATTCGCTTATGGTGGGTGGAGTGACTGACAGAAGCACAGATCCGAGTAAGTGGGTTGTTGTGTATGGGAGTAAAGAGGACACGATACTTAATGCTATGGTTGGGTTTTACCTTAATGATCTTTGGTAGTTGTGGATGCTTGCTAGAGTTCCAATCATAAGTGCATATGATCCAAGTAGAGAAAGTATGTTAGCTCATGCCTCTCCCTCATATAGAATTGCAGTAATGATTACCGGTCTAGTTATCGATTGCCTAGGGACAAATAACTTTCTTGTGACAAAAAGCTCTCTACTGAAACTAACTTAATTTTTTCTTTATCTAAACAACCCCTAGCTTTTATTTACGTGTTCTTTATTATCTTGCAAACCTATCCCTTTACACCTACAAAGTACTTCCAGTTTCATACTTGTTCTAGGTAAAACGAACATTAAGTGTGCATAGAGTTGTATCGGTGGTCAATAGAACTTGATGGAATATTTGTTCTACCTTTAGCTCCTCGTTGGGTTCGACACTTGTACTTACCGAGAAAGTGCAAAAATTATGATGATGTTGTTTAGATAAAGAAAATTATGCTATAGTTGTGGGTTATCAAGACTTGCAAACCTATACCTGTGGGTTATCAAGACTTTTTTCTGGTGCCATTGCCGGGGAGCAATAGCGTGGGATGAATATTCTCGTGTGTGCTTGTTTGCTTTATCACTAAGTAGATTTTATTTTTTGTTCTAAGTTGTTCTCTATCTTTAGTTATGGATATGGAACACGAAATACCAAAAAAATTAGGTATACTTACTACTCATGGAGATGGGGAACCTCCTAAAACCCTTGATGCTCGTTATGTGAAAAATATTAAACACTACTTTGATTATCCTGAGAAAACCCCATTCAACTTGATAATAAGATACATGTTGGATCAACGTGAATACTTTAGGGATTATCGCTTGACTCAAAAGGGGAAACTCTTATGGGATCAAATTGAAATGTTGCATTGGTATGCTTGGAATTTATGCCAGAGATATGATTATACTTGTTGTTCTAGGATGAAGGCTCCACAGCTTCCCTTTTCATGTGAATTTAATGATAATAAAACCTTGGCTTCTTATGCTAATGGTATATATGATTACTATGATGTGGAACGAATAGAAGAATTTGTTGCTTTTAAGGGTGCTTATGAAATTGAATCTTTGTTTGAAAAGTGTGAAAATTATGATGATGCTGTTTACGGACCTGAAAATTATGCTATAGTTAAATATTGCTATGAGAATTATGAATATAATATTGATATTCATAATTTTATTGAGAAATTCTCCGTTGTCCAAGAAGAGACTAACATTTTCCAGGAAACTATGGAAGAAGAAATTGATGACACTGTGATCTCATTAGATGAAAAAGATGAGGAGGAGAGCAAAGAACAATGTCATCAATTTCATCAAACGGAATCCAAAAGTGGTGGCCGCCTGAGGGGCCCACGAGACAGGGGGCGCGCCCTACAGGGGGGCGGCCCCCTATCTCGTGGGCCCCTCGGAAGCTTCTTGACTTGCACTCCAAGCTCTCCGGATCATGTTTGTTCCAAAAATCACGCTTCCGAAGGTTTCATTCCGTTTGATATTCCTTGTGTGATATTCCGTTTGGATTCCGAATATTTTTTGGACTCGGAAGTTGAAAAAGTTTGAGATTATTAAAGTATGAAACAATTGCTTGGCTTGTCATCGGGGTTGTGCATGATTAAATACTTTGTGTGATGAAGATAGAGCATAGCCAGACTATATGATTTTGTAGGGATAACTTTCTTTAGCCATGTTATTTTGAGAAGACATGATTACTTTGATTAGTACGCTTGAAGTATTACTATTTCTTATGTCAATATGAACTTTTATTTTGTATTCATTTGGATCTGAACATTCATGCCACAATAAAGAAAATTACATTATGAAATATGCTAGGTAGCATTCCACATCAAAAATTCTCTTTTTATCATTTACCTACTCGAGGACGAGCAGGAATTAAGCTTGGGGATGCTTGATACGTCTCCAATGTATCTATAATTTTTGATTGTTCCATGCTATTATATTACCCCTTTTGGATGTTTATGGGCTTTATTTTACACATTTATATCATTTTTGGGACTAACCTACTAACCGGAGGCCCAGCCCATATTGCTGTTTTTTTGCCTATTTCAGTATTTCGAAGAAAAGGAATATCAAACGGAGTCCAAACGGAATGAAACCTTCGGAAGCGTGATTTTTGGAACAAACGTGATCCGGAGAGCTTGAAGTGCAAGTCAAGAAGCTTCCGAGGGCCCCACGAGATAGGGGGCCGCCCTCCCCCCCCCTCCCCCCCCGTAGGGCACGCCCCCTGTCTCGTGGGCCCCTCGGGCGGCCACCGACGTACTTCTTCCTCCTATATATACCTACGTACCCCGAAAACATCCAGGAGCACCACGAAACACAATTTCCACCGCCGTAACCTTCTGTATCCGCAAGATCCCATCTTGGAGCCTTTGCCGGCACTCTGCTGGAGGGGGAATCAACCACGGAGGTCCTCTACATCAACATCCTTGCCCCTCCGATGAGTTGTGAGTAGTTTACCACAGACCTACGGGTCCATAGTTATTAGATAGATGGCTTCTTCTCTCTTTTTGGATCTCAATACAATGTTCTCCCCCTCTCTTGTGGAGATCTATTCGATGAAAACTCTTTTTGCGGTGTGTTTGTCGAGATCCAATGAATTGTGGGTTTATGATCAAGTTTATCTATGAATAATATTTGAATCTTCTCTGAATTCTTTTACGTATGATTGAGTTATCTTTGCAAGTCTCTTCGAATTATCATTTTGGTTTGGCCTACTAGATTGGTCTTTCTTGCCATGGGAGAAGTGCTTAGCTTTGGGTTCAATCTTGCGGTGTCCTTACCCAGTGACAGAAAGGGTTGCAAGGCACGTATTGTATTGTTTCCATCGAGGATAACAAGATGGGGTTTATATCATATTGCATGAGTTTATCCCTCTACATCATGTCATCTGGCTTAATGCGTTACTCTGTTCTTATGAACTTAATACTCTAGATGCAGGCAGGAGTCGGTCGACGTGTGGAGTAATAGTAGTAGATGCAGGCAGGAGTCGGTCTACTTGTTATGGACGTGATGCCTATATACATGATCATGCTTAGATAATCTCATAACTATGCGCTTTTCTATCAATTGCTCGACAGTAATTTGTTCACCCACCGTAATACTTATGCTATCTAGAGAGAAGCCTCTAGTGAAACCTATGGCCCCCGGGTCTATCTCTTATCATATTTGCTTTCAATATACCTTTATTTGCATCTTTACTTTTTGCATCTATATTACAAAATACCAAAAATATATTTATCTTATCTTACTATCTTTATTAGATCTCACTTTCGCAAGTGGCCGTGAAGGGATTGACAACCCCTTTATTGCGTTGGTTGCGAGTTCTCAGTTTGTTTGTGTAGGTGCGTGGGACTTTTGAGGAGCCTCCTACTGGATTGATACCTTGGTTCTCAAAACTAAGGGAAATACTTACGCTACACTTTGCTGCATCACCCTCTCAACTTCGAGGAAAACCAACACAAGCTCAAGACGTAGCACCAGGGAGACAACCCGGAAGTTTTAGAGAGTCAATTTATTTTTGTTGTGTACTTTAAAAAAGGTTAAAAACAAAAAATATATAGGGAAATTTTCAAAAAGAAAAGTGGAAGTAAGAAAGACGAGCACCATTGAAGTGGAGGAGCTCCTTGAACTTTGTTCATGCCCATGGAAACTTTGGAAATCTTGAATTATAGAAACTTTTCAACAAAAATAATTATCCCCTTGTACAAATCCACTCTATTATAAAAATAATGTGTCAACATTTTCCTTTAGGATGTTTAGATTGCTTGTTTGGTATGTGCAGTGCAAAAACAGAAACTTTGGTTGTAGTGCGTGAATTTACATTTTTGTACTGGAATGTCACAAGTTTTTGAAATTTCTACACAGTATTGCTATGCAAATTGTTTATTTTCTCCTAATTTTTCAGAATTTTTAGAGTTACAAAAGTATGGTAAATGTTTAGATTGCTACAGATTGTCCTGTTTTTGACAGATTCTGTTTTTGATGCATTGTTTTGCTTATTTTGATGGAACTATGGATTGTATGGTTGGTATAAGACGTGGAGAAGTTATAATACAGTAGGTATAATGTAAAAATAAAATATGAATGGGTTTGCAACAGTACTTAAAGTGGTGATTTGCATTATTACACTAACGGGTATCACGAGAGTTTTGTTAAGTTTTGTGTGATTGAAGTTTTCAAGTTTTGGGTGAAGTCACGATGGATGAAGGAATAAGGAGTGGCAAGAGCCTAAGCTTGGGGATGCCCGAGGCACCCCAAGGTAATATTCCAGGACTCCCAAGAAATTAAGCTTGGGGATGCCCCGGAAGGCATCCCCTCTTTATTCTAACGACCATCAGTAATTTTACTTGGAGCTATATTTTTATTCGTCACATGATATGCGTAAATTCTTGGAGCGTCTTTTGTTTATTTTTCCTTTTTATTTTATGCACCATGCTGGTATGAGATATTCCTTGGTTGATTTATAGAATGCTCTTTGCACTTCACTTATATCTTTTGAGTAATGGCTTTATAGAATGCTTCATGTGCTTCACTTATATCATTTGAAGTTTGGATTGCCTGTTTGTGTACACGTAGAAAACCGCCATTTGAAGAATGTTGTTTTGCTTCACTTATATTTGTGAGAGCACGGGCAAATCTTTTGTAGAAAGAATTAAACTCTCATGCTTCACTTATATCAATTTAGAGAGTCAACAAGAATTGGTCATTCACATGGTTAGTCATAAAATCTTAAATAAAACTTATAGATCATTGAATATGATATGTTTGATTCCTTGCAATAGTTTTGCGATATAGAGATGATAATATGTGGGAAGTACTAGTGAATGACTGTGGTTTAGTAAGAATATTGGTGTTAAGATTTGTGATTCCCGAAGCATGCACGTATGGTCTCTCGTTATGCTATTAAATTGGAGCATGATTTATTATTGATTGTCTTCCTTATGAGTGACGGTCGGGGACGAGCGATGGTCTTTTCCTAAAAATCTATCCCCCTTGGGGCATGCATAGTAGTACTTTGCTTTGAGGGCTAATAAATCTTTCACAATAAGTATATGAGTTCTTCATGACTAATGTTGAGTCCACGGATTATACACACTCTCACATTTCCGCAATTTGCTAGCCTCTTCGGTACCGTGCATTGTCCTTTCTCACCTTGAGAGTTGGTGCAAACTTCGCCGGTGCATCCAAACCTCATGATATGATATACTCTATCACACATAAGCATCATTATATCTTCCTCAAAACAGCCACCATGCCTACCTATTATGGCATTTCCATAGCCATTCCGAGATATATTGTCATGCAACTTCCACCATCATCATGCACATGACTTGAGTATTCATTGTCATATTGCTTTGCATGATTGCAAGATAGCTAGCATGATATTTTCATGGCTTGTCCGGCTTTTTATATCTTTGCTATGCTAGATCATTGCACATGCTGGTACACTACTAGAGGCATTCATATAGAATCATCATTTATCAGTTTTATCGAGTTGTAAGTAAATAAAAGTGTGATGATCATCATTATTAGAGAATTGCCCCAGTGAGGAAAGGATGATGGAGACTATGATTCTCCCATAAGTTGGGAGGAGACTCTAGAAGAAAATAAAACAAAAAGAAAAAAAAGAAAAACAAGAGCCCAACAAAAAAAGAGAAAACAAAAAAAGAGAAAAAGGAGATAAGAGGCAATCTTACTATCCTTTTACCACACTTGTGCTTCAGAGTAGCACCATGTTCTTCATATAGAGAGTCTCTTGAGCTATCACTTTCATATACTAATGAGAATTTTTCATTACAGAACTTGGCTTGTATATTCCGATGACGGGCTTCCTCAAATGCCCGAGGTCTTCATGAGCAAGCAAGTTGGATGCACACCGCTTAGTTTTTAGTTTGAGCTTTCATACACTTATAGCTCTTAGTGCATCCATTGCATGGCGATCCCTACTTCTCGTGTTGATATCGATTGATGGGCATCTCCATAGCCCGTTGATCCGCCTAGTTGATGCGAGACTTTCTTCTCCTATTTGATCCCTACTACCGCATCCTATTCCACCCATAGTGCTATATCCATGGCTCACGTTCATGTATCGAGTGAAGTCGAAAAAGCCGAAGCGTGTTAAAAAGTATGAACCAAATGCTTGTCTTGTCATCGGGGTTGTGCATGATAAATACTTTATGTTAAGAAGATGGAGCATGACATGGCTATATGATTTTGTAGGGATAACGTTCTTTAGCATTGATATTTTCAGAGACATGATTGTTTGTTGGGATGCCTGAGTATTGATGTCTTTATATCAAATTATAAACAATTGCTTTGAATCACTCGTGTCTTAATATTCATGCTATGACTAGATTAGATGATCAAGATTATGCTAGGTAGCTTTCTACATAAAAAAATATCTTTTTTATCATTTACCTACTCGAGGACAAGCATGAATTAAACTTGGGAATGCTGATACGTCTCGGTCGTATCTATAATTTTTGATTGTTTCATGCCAATATTCCACAACTTCCACGTACTTTTGGCAACAATTTATATGATTTATTGGACTAACATATTGATCCAGTGCCTAGTGTCAGTTCCTGTTCGTTGCATGTTTTTGGTTTTGCAGAATACCCATATCAAACAAAGTCCAAACACGATAAAAATTTACGGAGAGTTATTTTGGAATATATGTGATTTTTGGGAAGCAGAATAAACGTGATACGATGCCCTAGGGGCCCACAAGCTCAAGAGGCGTGCCCCCTACCCAGGGCGCGGCTGACAAGCTTGTGCGGCCCCTGTAAGGCGGTTGGTGCCCTTCTTCTGCCGCAAGAAAGCTAATGTCCGGATAAAAATCGTGTTAAAATTCCAGCCCAATGGGAGTTACGGATCTCCGGTAATTTAAGAAACAGTGAAAGGCCGGAAAAGAGGGTCGCGAAATAGAAGAGAAACACACACACACACACACACACACACACACACACACAGAGAGAGAGAGAGAGAGAGAGAGAGAGAGAGAGAGAGATCCAATCTCGGAGGGGCTCCCGCCCCTCCGCCGGCATGCAGGACATGGACCAGAGGGGAAACCCTCCTCCCATCTAGGGGGGAGGTCAAGGAAGAAGAAGAAGAATAAGGAGGGGGGCTCTCTCCCCCTCTCCCTCAATGGCGCCGAAACGTCGTCGGGGCCATCATCGTGGCGGTAATCTACACCAACAACTTCACTGCCATCATCACCAACTCTCTCCCCCTCTATGCAGCGGTGTAACACCTCTTCTCCCCGCTGTAATCTCTACTTAAATATGGTGCTCAACGCTATATATCATTATCCAATGATTTGTGGCTATCCTATGATGTTTGAGTAGATTTGTTTTGTCTTATTAGTTGATTGATGATCATGACTGGTTTGAGTTGTATGTTTTATTATTGGTGATGTCCTATGGCGCTCTCCGTGTCGTGCAAGCGTGAGGGATCCCCACTGCAGGGTGTTGCAATATGTTTATGATTTGCTTATGGTGAGTGGCGTGAGTGATAGAAGCACAGATCCGAGTAAGTGGGTTGTTGCGTATGGGAGTAAAGAGGACTTGATACTTAATGCTATGATTGGGTTTTACCTTAATAATCTTTGGTAGTTGCGGATGCTTGCTAGAGTTCCAATCATGAGTGCATATGATCCAAGTAGAGAAGATATGTTAGCTCATGCCTCTCCCTCATATAAAATTGCAATAATGATTACTGATCTAGTTATCGATTGTCAAGGGAGAAATAACTTTCTTGTGACAAAAAGCTCTATAATAAAACTAATTTAATTGTTTCTTTATATAAACATCCCCTAGCTTGTATTTTCGTGTTCTTTATTATCTTGCAAACCTATCCCTTTACACCTACAAAGTACTTTTAATTTCATACTTGTTCTAGGTAAAGCGAACGTTAAGTGTGCGCAGAGTTTTATTGGTGGTCTATAGAACTTGAGGGAATATTTGTTCTACTTTTAGCTCCTCGTTGGGTTCGACACTCCTACTTATCTAGAAAGTCTACAATCGATCCCCTATACTTGTGGGTTATCAAGACCTCGCCTACTAGAAGCACATACTTCGGTCTGCCCCGGGCCCTGACCTGGCCCACCCGAGCACGAACCATATATCTGAACCTGCTGTCGGCACACATCTAGGAGAAGGAGGTCGCCACCGCCCCCTCGCCGCATGCAGACCCAAACACTGATCTGACCCAAGAGGAAGGAAGGTGCCACAACCATCCCGCGCGGCAAGAATGGCCATGAGAGACACGTCGCACAGGAACCACCTGCCCGCCCCATCGCTCCAACCCGCTGCCGTGCCCGAGGGCCCGCCCACGGTCAGAGACCCACCGTTGGAGGCAGCCACCACCGTATGGAGACAGAACAGCAGCCATCGGCCCTTGCTGCCACAACCCGCGCCGCTTGTCGACTAGATCTGGCCGCCATGCCCAGGCACGCTCTGCCCGCCATGCATCCCGTCGCGCTGCAGTCTCCCCGGTCTGCCGCCACTGCAGGGCACCACCGTCACACCGGAGTGCCGTCACGCCGCGGTGCCAACACCAGCACCGCGCTCGACCATGGAGAGACCAGCCCTCGAAGCCCCCACACGCGCGAGGACGCTAAGGCCCCGCCGGCGTCGACGCCGAACGGGCTTTGCCCGGCCGCGCCCCCTGGCGGTGGTGAGGAGAGGAGGAGGGAGGAGGGGGAGACTGACAGCGTGATCCGGGGTCGCCCTCCCGTTGCCTCGCGGGCGCGACGAGGGAGGGGAAGGGCGTTACCCTAGCAAACTTCCCATAGAGACAATGTAAGCCAATGTTTGAAGCAGGCGGTGTATGCAAAGGGTGAGCTCAGAGATGACGTGATCAAGCCACACATGGGTGACGCGCCTTTTAGGACGAGACGTGGTTCAATATGGCCATCCGAAGTAGTAGTAGCATTTTGTTTCTTTAATGCCCGAATTTGTCCAAACATGTAAAGCTATTCAGTGCATGCCTGTCAAGCCACGAGCACCAGCAGTTTACTAGTGTTTTTTTCTAAAAAAGGATTGGCCAAAACGTGCTTCTGCTGATGAGATAGATGGCCGTTTGCATGAACCAATCAAAGCAAAGCCGAACCGCATGAGGCAAAACGTGAAGGCTCGGGACAGGGCAACAGCAGAGCAGAGCGTGGATCAACGGAAGGAAGAAGAACGCACGGGTCATGCGAATCCGCTGCCTCACCAGCTATATTAACCGTCTCCCGAAAGCAAAGACGAATGGATCTTAACTTCAGTAGTAGCACAGCAAGATCAGCAGCAGCAGCAGCAATGCAGGACGCCGCGCACGACCCCAGCGCCGCCAGCTTCTACTCCGCCGCCGCCGGCCTCTACGCCAGCACCCACCCGCCCGTCCCGCTCCCCGCCGACCCCGGCCTCTCCCTCGTCCCGCACATCTTCTCCCGCCTCCCCCTCGGCCCGGCGCCGCCGCATTCCCCGCCGTGCCTCCTCGACGCCGCCACCGCCGCCTCCCTCTCGCGCGCCGACCTCCGCCGCCTCGTCTCCTCCCTCGCGCACGGCCTCCGCCGGGCCCACAACGTCCGCGCCGGCGCCGTCGTGCTCCTCGTCCTCCCCAACTCCGTCGCCTTCCCCGTCGCCTTCCTCGCCGTCCTCGCCGCCGGCGGCGTCGCCTCCACCATGAACCCCTCCAGCTCCCGCGCCGAGATCGCCGAGCGCCTCCGGGACACCGCCCCGTCCCTCGTGCTCACGTCGCCCGAGAACGCCGCCAAGCTCCCGCGCTCCGCCGCCCCGGTCGTCCTCGTGCCGGAGACATTCCGTCGTACGCCCTCGGCGGGCCACGAGTTCGCGCCCTTCCGCGCGCTGCTCGATTCCGACGCCGACGACCTCCCGTCGGCGGAGGTTGGCCAGGAGGACGCCGCCGCCGTCCTCTACTCCTCGGGGACCAGCGGACGGAGCAAGGGCGTCGTGCTCACGCACCGCAACCTCATAGCCATGGTCGACCTCTTCGTGCGCTTCGAGGCGTCGCAGTACGCGCGACCTGCTTGTGACAATGTCTACCTGGCCGCGCTGCCCATGTTCCACGTCTACGGCCTCTCCCTCTTCGCCGCGGGCCTCCTCTCGCTCGGCTCCACCGTGGTGGTCATGAGGAGGTTCGACGTCGGCGAGGCCGTCAGGGCCATCCACAGGTACAAGGTCACGCACTTGCCGCTCGTGCCGCCCATCATGGCGGCGCTGCTGAGGGCCAAGGCCACAGGCGCCTCGCCATTGGACTCCTTGGTGCAGGTCTCCAGCGGTGCAGCTCCACTCAGTGGCAAACTCGTTCAAGACTTTATCAAGGCTTTCCCACACGTCGATTTCGTTCAGGTACATATATAGCCTACCAAATTTAAGTTATTTGTAGTATTCTGGCAAACTTTGGTAGGTGAAGGCAAACAATTGTTGTAGTCCAGGTGTCCATATTCTGAGTATAAAATAACGGTATTGTTATGTGGCGATCGTCAGCTGGGAAGGGATGACATGCGAACATTTTTTATGACAAGTTTGCGTGGTGGGAGATGGCAAATCTTTCCCTTTTTGCAGCAAACTTTTTCTTCTTTCCTAGAGGTTATGTTTCTGAAGAAATTGCCATCCTCCCACTACGTAAATTGCCAGTCAAAATGTTCGCAATTTCCCCCTCCCAGCTGAAGTTCGCCAGATAAGAGGGCCCTAAAATAATGTAGTGGTACTATTTAATCATATGCCTTGTCGCTGATATGTGATGAATACTCCCTCCGTCCGGAAATACTTGTCATCAAAATAGATAAAAGGGAATGTATCTAGACGTATTTTAGTTCTAGATACTTCTTTTTTTCATTTTGATGACAAGTATTTTTCGGACGGAGGGAGTAGTACTTAGTCTAGTACATAGATATATTTTCATGTATGTTGGTCCTTTTGTTTTATCACCTTAAAGTTCAGCCTACCAATTTTCTGCAGATGAAGATGCAGTTGATTTGACTTTGCAAACATTGTAGACATGTATGTCCATATTTTAGATGGGGTAACCAAGTAGGGATTAATTAGTTTAAAACGAACTTTATAAACAATTAATACTTCTGCAATCAAGCAGTGAAACTATTACTGCAGTTCCAGTTCAGTTCCAGTTGTTTGCAGTATTCTGAGTAAACTGCTATTTTTTATTGCAATTGGAGCACCGAAAGTTAGCAGTGTGATTCGAAGTTACCCATTCCAATTGCCTGCAATATTCCGAGTAAATAGTTGCAATGTAATCACTGAAATAGACTGCTCCAGTCCCAACTGCTTGTAATATTCTGAGTAAATGTTTACACTTTGAACAGGGCTATGGCATGACAGAATCTACTGCTGTGGGAACTCGTGGTTTCAATACCTCGAAGCACAAGAAGTATGCATCTGTAGGTCTTTTAGCCCCAAACATGCATGCCAAAATTGTTGATCTGGAAACTGGCTTATGTTTACCTCCTGGCTCTTGTGGGGAGTTATGGCTCCATGGGCCAGCTATAATGAAAGGTAACATTTCATGAGCCCAACTCAGCCACTGCAACGAAAACACACACCTTGAATTTTGGCATTTGTAGGTCTGATGCAAACCGATGTCTAGTTAAAAAGATCACTTCAAGTGACTTGAGTATTCCTTAAAAACAAACTGACTGGCCTTTGCTTAACTCACTGCTGAGGTGGTTATTGAAGACCCTATGAAGACTTGGCATATGCATTGTCTCTGCATTTTCTGCCATTCTTTTTCAGCTCACTTAGAAAATAGAAAATATGATCATTCTTTGTGGTTAACATGATTTCTTCGTCCTCTTAATGGTTATTTTATACAATTCCCTTGTGTCTATGATATAGGTACTTCTTATCATTCTAGTGCTTAAGTATCTAATTATGCGACAAAAAAATGGATTTATACTACCTTTACTGTGCTATGTGATTATTTTTCTATTTAGAAAGGTGAACAGAATCAGCTCTCAGGTGTAGCCTTTAATAATATGTGGCTGGCCTTTACTTAACCCAGTGCTGAGCTGGTTAATATGATTGCATATATCAATATCAGGGTTTGAGATTGCTAACCGGACCTGCCATGAAGACCCTATGAAGACTTGACATATGCATTGTCTCTGCATTTCTGCTATTCCTTTTCAGCTCCCTTAGATAATAAGATCATTTTTTTCACTTACACATGATTTCATCCTCCTCTTCATTGTTATTTACATATAATTCCCTTGTGTCTATGATATGGGCACTTCTTATCATTGTAGTGCTTAAATATCTAATTGTGCCGGTACAAAAGAATTGATTTGTACTGCCTTTACTGCTATGTGATTATTTTTCTCTTTAGAAAGGTAAATATAATCGGCTCTCAGGTCTAGTCTTTAGCATTATCTGGGCCGAGGCTAACGCCCCCTGGATTACTTGAGCTATAACCAATGCCATTTTTACTCATTTATATTTGGGTTCTCGGAATTTTCTTTTTTCACAGGTTACTTGAATGATGAGGACACATGCACGAGAAACAATGACTGGTTGCAGACCGGTGACCTTGCTTACTTTGATTCAGATGGTTACTTATACATAGTGGGCCGTTTGAAAGACACTATCAAGTACAAAGGATTTCAGGTATGCCTTCATGTAGCAGGCCGTACGATACACCGACCTTGCTCTTGTTTATAGTAAAGAATTGCGCAAGAAGTTAATTGGTTATAACAGATTATCATTCTGAACATCAGATAGCTCCAGCTGACCTTGAAGCAGTTTTGGTCCAGCATCCTGAAATTGTCGATGTTGCTGTGACATCGTAAGTTTGAAACCGTTAATTTGATAATATTACGTTGGTTGAACTTATCTGTCGGCATGGAATTGAACCCTTTTTTTTCGCTTTTTCTCGACTTGCACGTAGTGCTGAAGATGAAGAAGCTGGAGAGATACCAGTAGCTTTCGTGGTGAGGAGATCTGGAAGCCATCTGACCTGTGCGCAAGTGATGGAGTATGTGGCCAAGCAGGTAAAAAGATGCAATGACACAGCACATCACCACTCTTCTGCTTCCTTCCTTGAAACCGACATGTCGTAACAGTAGCATGATGCATCACTTAAATCATAAAACTTCCAGTCCAATCAAACATGACAAACATTCTAAGGAATCCTGAGATATCAGTGGTTGTCAAGACAGTTTCCATGAGTGATTGCTGTGCATGCTCCCCACCTGTCCTGACTCGCTGTACGGACGGAAACGCATACTCACTAACATGATGTCAGGTTATTTGGCACACATACCATTCTATACTCCAGAGTTAGTGGCGTATACTAGGTCAGGCTGGCATGCACTCCTCCCCCATCTCTTTGTCGACTCACCAATCGAACCCATGATCCGTTCAAGAGTGATGCGCGGTGCTGGACAAAATACAGGAGCTCGGCTGTTCCTGAGCGACCTTGTCTGGCAGGAAGAGAGACGTTCAAGGAAAGATTGCGGCAGGAATTTGTTGTTTCTTCTTGACCATGTCCAAGTAGTGAGATAGGAGTAGGACTAGTGGTTTATTACACCGAAAATTTAATCGCTTGCGATTCTGTAGACAGTAAACGATTTTCCTTTTTCTTTTGCTGAAGCTGCGAATTGATCTGATGATGGTGGGTGCAGGTGTCCCCGTACAAGAAAGTTCGCAAGGTGATATTCGTGGAGGCAATACCCAAGTCAGCGGCTGGCAAGGTTCTGAGAAGGCTTCTCAAGGACTCACTGCGCCTTGATGCTGCTGCTTCCAGTTCAGATCACACCAAACCCAGTTCAAGACTGTAAACGGAGTCGAGCAGCTTCCATCAAAATGGATGATATACATGTTTTAGCTGCTGTATGTCTTTTTGTGTGTGATATGTTGGTTCACCAGGGATTGGGATTGCTCGTGATCGCATACTAGCAGTACCATACCATGCTCCCATAGGATGTGTGTGAGTCCGTCAACGGAATACATGTCTCTGTGTGCTACTATAGTCTGTAGATAGATTCGTCAGGAAAGACTGTTGATTGGAACACCATTTCGTATCCAAGGTGAAAGCTTTTGTCATGAACTTTATTATTGATCAGGCTCAACAGCGACGAACTTGGGTCATTGCCTTGTTGAAGGTGTTGTCTACTGGTCTTCATTGGCTGGTGTGACCAAACAGGATGAAAATCCTTGCCTAGGCCTTCTTCGGTCGGACATGGCAAAAAAGTGACGCAAGGGCGTTTATTCCTTCTTGAAAGCGTTGTTGCGAAAGAGGTCGATTTAGTCATAGGAGTTTTCTTTGCATATCTCAATTGATTCTTGTTTTTTAGGGGGTTGGTTGATTCTTGTGATGGATGTGTGGTTCTTCTGGAGGCAGCAACGTGGAGCTGCTAAAATGGAACTCGAGTGCTTTCATTGTATAATATAGCAACAAAATGAGAACTCTGGAAGAGGGAATATGCGGCCATTGGATGGAATGTGCTGCTGGCATTGTGATGCATTTGTTTTGCATTACTCCCTCCGTCCCTAAATATCTTCTGGAGAACTCTGGAGTAGTAGATTGACATGTTCAGCTAATTAATTCAATGCCAACCAACCAACGAACTGCGTGTATCCATACACCTTGCCTGCTTAATTAGGCAGGCATCTGTGACGATCTGTTCTTCATATCTTCTGGACAGAACGTGAATATGTAAACAGTAAATTTCACTTTGTGCATTTGAAGATATACTTCCTCCGTCCCATAATGTAAGACGTTTTACAATTGAATGTTTCTTATGAAACTAACAAGAATGGACACGTAGAGCCATTTCTTTGGCCACTCCATATGTGTGGCAAAGGGTTATGGGCACATCGCGCCTAGAGCAACTCTAGCAAAGTTGCCAAAACTCGAGTCAGTCATCCCTCGTATGGAGTGTGTTTCATAATGTTTTAAAGGCTGCACGGACTATGTGCAACCACATAATCGTCAAACTACAGCCTCTATAATTTCATTTGCTTCAAACTTCTAGAAGCAACTTAGGCGACATTTAATCCTAACCAAACAGTGAATAAACACAACAATTTAATTAGCAACTATACAAGTGATCAAACTTTGCCGTATTATATATATTTTGTCACTTGAAGTATCTTTAAACGACATTTTCATATATGCAATGTTGCTATTTGATTGGTTACTTGCGCTCGGGCTCGAGCTAGGCTACGATGACGGACATCATGACGGGATTAGCGGGGGTGACAACCTCCTTCTCATTGTCGTGGTTGACGGGGACGATGGCACACGAAGCAGTAACCATGCCTCCAGCTACGACGAGAGTCAACAGCGTCGCGCGAGCCGCCAGATCCTCCCCCTGCAGCCGTCACATGAGCTGCCAATGCCATGCAAGCCACGACGGGAGGAGGATGCGGCGACTGCCATTGATTGTGCGTCGTGGGGAGAGTTCACAAAGGCGGCGCATGGGGTCTGCGATGGTAGGTTCGCGTCTGTTAGGATGTTGAGCTAGTACTCGGCATTCTGCCGCGATGACATTGTCGCACCGAGGGGCTAGGGGAGGTTGAGGAGGAGCAACGGCTAGGGGTAGGGTGGGAATGCCTCGCTGTTGGGCTTTTATAGCTGGGTTTGCATGCAGATCAGCTTTAGATGATGCCACATGGCGGCAATCTGATGGGCTACCACGGGTATCTGAGGGGAGCGGGATCACCATAAATGTGGTGGGTGGTTTCTCTCGTTCACCATCAAATCTAAGGCAATAATGTGGACGACAATGATAGAGATGATGGTTAAGAAACTAGTGGTGAGATTTAAGGCTTACATGAAGATTTGACCTAGCTCACGAAGTCAATTTGACCAACTCTGAAGAACAGACCAACAAAGAGGGGTGAGTGTTCTTGGTGGATTCATAGATTGAATTCAAGTCAAGCTAGATCATCAAGCTGCTTTCTCGAATACGCACGAGTGTGCGTATTATATATTAAAGAAGAGAATTTGGGGAGAGAATCCCTCCACCTTACAACTTAGATGTTACATGCAGAACACGACTCCACCTCTGCCGTTAGTGCACTAGCCCACCCTCTCCCGAGTACCCACCTGCCTAAGTAGGGTATGAAGTTGTTAATGTCGCCTTTGAAAGAGTACGGCCTGACTCCAACTCCCCCCCACCCCCCTCGATGTAGTTGATGGCAAGGTGTCGTGATGGTGTTACTCCGTTGAAAACTATAGTGTTGCTGTGCTTCCATAGTGTCCACATGGTGAGAACTAGAATCACGTGAACGTCCTTGATGTGATGCTCACCTTCACTCTTGTCCGTGCACCAAGCGTTTAGACGATCATTGCTCCTGGGCGCCCATTCAGGCTTGCGGAGTGTCGTGCACACAATCGCCCAGACCTCTCTCGCAAATATGTAAGCCAAAAGGATGTGATTTATAGTTTCGCCATGTTGAACACAAAAATGTGCATGAATCTTGATGCGGCAGCCCTCATCGAGCGAGCCGGTCGGATGTCCAGCAACTATTTCTTAGTGCCAGTTAGGTGAAGAATCTGCACTGCAATGGTACCCTGGACTTCCACGTAAAGGCACACATAGAGTCAACCTCTCTGCTTATGTGTCCTTTATCGCATACTCCTTCCGTAAAGAAATGTAAGATTGTTTATAAGCTTTTATATTTCTTTACAGAGGGAGTATAAAACATCCCCACACACATAAACCTCGACGTGTCTTCATCGGCAATCTCCCTTCCAGTTTAGAGAAAAGATTTAAATGTGGTACATCATTAATTGAGTAAATTGGCAAGGAAAATCTTAAACGGAGGACCGTCATCGTTAGGACCATTTTTTACATGTGCAAAGTGAGATGATCGAACACACCATAAAACATAAACATGAAGGCGCGCAGAAGGGCGATGAAAAACATGGGCAGCCGCGTGATGATGGTACTCCGCGTCCACAGAATTAGGTCTGGGTATAATAAGTACAGTATATCCGTACCCAGGACGGATCTGCTTAACTACTTAGACGGATTTGGCGGGCGGGCGGGCCCACGCGATGACAACACTGTTTGTTTTTGCTCACGAGCCTGATCATCAAGGCGGAAAGAAAGTCAGAAAAAAAGCCGAGCGAGTCCCGTCCGTCCCTCCCTCCCTCCGCCTATTTAGCGCCGCTTCCTCCTCCCCTCCTCACCCTCATCAATCACCACCCCGCAGCGACGAGCGAGCCATGGCGCGCGTCTCCAATTCCAAGAAGCGCATGCTCCACACCACCAGCAGCAGCAGCAACAAGAAGGAGGAGGCGACCAACGCCAACGCCAACGCCGCGGGGAGCGACGACGGCCGCCCCGTCCGCGTCTACGCCGACGGCATCTTCGACCTCTTCCACTTCGGCCACGCCCGCGCCCTCGAGCAGGCCAAGCTGCTGTACGTTCTTGTACATTCCTTCTTCGCCTATTCTCTACGTACATGTAGATCTAGGCCCGTTTGGCGGTTGAATTTCTTGGATCTGGGGCCGCGTCTGTCGCCTCGTCCCAAGGCGACGTCTGAATCTCGGTCCAGCCGCCTCAAATCGATGCTCATTTCGATCTGTGACTGTCTCGGCCGGCGACAGGTTCCCCAACACGCACCTGCTGGTGGGATGCTGCAACGACGACCTCACGCGGCGGTACAAGGGCAAGACCGTCATGAACCAGGAGGAGCGATACGAGTCCCTGCGCCACTGCAAGTGCGTAACCACCTCTTTAATTAGTATACATCGCACCGCATTTCTTCATTCAGTTGTTATTACGAGATGCAGACACGCATCATCACTAGTGTAGTATGCCAGTTACACATCACTTTCGATCATCAAATGCCACCAGTTGCCGCCGATTGTGCATTGGAGCCATCCTTTCCTGTTATTCTTTTCATCACCAGGAGAACTGGACGATGCGATTCATTGCAATACCATGCTTATATAAATGCTCGGGTTGACCCATTTGGCATCTCCCCCTGTTCTAAGCATATGCTAAGTTTATTTATTTAAGAATCAAGTAGAGAACACCCGTGCCGATGATTTTATGCCCGGTTCTTTTATGATATTTAATCACAAAATGGTATTTTCTGCTCTGCCGATCGTCTAACTATTTATCTGCTGCTTTAGGTGGGTTGATGAGGTCATTCCTGATGCTCCCTGGGTACTCACGCCAGAATTCATTGAGAAGCATCAGATTGACTATGTCGCACATGATGCTTTGCCGTAAGTCATACCCGCACAAGGGCTATATCAAATCCTCACTTTCCCCCCTCTAATCAGCTCCACTAACTATAAACATACTCATTGCAGTTATGCTGATACCAGTGGTGCTGCAAATGACGTCTATGAGTTTGTAAGTTGCATCTCCACAGCTAGTATATGTCGATTAACGGAGTTATCTTTACCATTGCTTACTTTATCCTATGGCAATATCAGGTCAAGAAGATTGGAAAATTCAAGGAAACAAAAAGGACCGATGGAGTATCGACATCGGACCTTATAATGAGGATAGTCAAGGACTACAACCAGTATGTGATGAGGAATCTAGCACGAGGTTACTCGAGGAAAGATATGGGCGTGAGCTATGTTAAGGTCAGCCACATTTCTGATGACACCTAACCAACCCTTTTATGTGACAAGCAAAGCTTGGCACATGGCTTATTGTTTGTCTTTCAGAACATTGTGATGTTTTTGGTCTCCCAGCCCAGGTAATAACTTGTGTTGGTCGTCTTGTTTTCAGGAGAAACAACTGCAGGTGAATATGAAGATCAATAAACTGCGGGAGACTGTGAAGGCACAGCAAGAAAAGGTAAGCAACCATGCGTGTTCTCAATTCAAACCATACTTGCCGACAATCCTAAAATCGATCGTTCCATCAACATGGTAGAATAGACGTTTTTTTAGGCCAGATGATTATTAGTTGTGCTGATCTTCTGATGTGCTGTATAGTTGCAAACGGTGGCGAAGACGGCTGGGATAAACCACGAAGAGTGGCTGGCGAATGCGGATCGCTGGGTGGCCGGTTTCCTGGAGAAGTTTGAGGAGCACTGCCACGTCATGGTATAGTATACTTTGCTTAGAATCTACAAACAGAGTAGTCGAGTAGAACATAAAATTCATGAGAAAGAGACGTATGCTGATGCTGCTGCTGCTGAATAATTACTCAGGAGACTGCCATCAAGGACCGGATACAGGAGAGGCTGGGGAGGCAGGCCGGCAAAGGCATAGCCGGCGGTCTCATGCGGCAGCCGGTGGCGGCGGCCTGATCTTTCAGACCAGGTCTTGGTGAAGGTGTGAACGAACACCGAGAAAGTGAGAAGTTGTTTAGTTGTGCTCGTGTCATGGAATGTGATGCTTGTGCGAGTAAAGTGGTTGAGTTAGCTGAGCAAATCCTTTGTATTATTATTGTTCTTTTTTTGTTGGTGGAGGATGTGTGTGTGTGTGTGTTGTTTCACAGTTTTGTACGCAGATATAATGTCTATAGCAGAGGCGTTTGGTGTCGGTCGAGCGTCTTACCTACTATTCGGAGAGAGTTTTGTTAACCGTGTTCTCTGTAGGCTGTATCTTCTGTAATGAGAGAAAAAGAAGTTGCGCCGTTTTTTGTGCTTATTACCCCATAAGAAAAACGGAGCACGGACTAAGTTGAACAGAGATGATTTGTTTGTAACCCATCAAGAATGTTGGTGTTTTGTCACAGAAATGAGAAAAGAACGTCGGTGTTGAGCACTTCATGGGGTGGTGATCTGTGCTGGGTGCCCTGCTGAATGGCGACCGAAGGATCCCAATCCGGATACATCCTGGCCTCCGACTCCTGGCCACATACGCCTGCATCAAACGCAACGCCGAAAAGTCTTTCAGGTTGGCATCAGTGGCGGCCGAGCCTGCTGCTTCCGTCTCCGTTTCAGCTTCTGCTCCACTCCACTGGCCGGCCGGTCGTTCATGGCCGCGATGATGATGGGGATCTCCGCTTTGCGCTCCCACCACCCGCTCCCCCTGTCGACCGCGCGCCCGGCCACGGCTCTCCCCCGCGCCACGTCGCCGACGTCGCACCAACCCAGCTCGCTCACGCTTCTACGATGCCGATGCCGATGCCGACGCAGCCTCCCCCATTCTTCTTCTTGCAGCTGCGCTCCTCGTGCCTCGCTCTCCCCGGGCGCCCCCAACTCGGCCGCTTTCATGGCATTGGCTCCCAACAATGCCGCCCTTCGCCACCGCCTCATCGCCCCCAACTCCACCGCCGGCTCCGGAGACGCCGCCGCCACTGGAGGCCTGCCCAGCGTGAGTGCTCGTTCTCCTCCTCGTTCTCTTGGAGAATCGCATAATCGTCCACGGCACGTACGTATTCTTATTATCCTCTGAACTCGTATGTATGTATGTATGTATGTATAGGTTGTTGGCATCGCGCACCTGGCGGTGTCGCTGGGCATCGTGCTGGCGACGGACAAGTACCTGAAGCAGGCGTTCGTGGCGGCGTCCATCAAGTTCCCCAGCGCCCTCTTCGGCATGTTCTGCATCTTCTCCGTGCTCCTCCTCCTCGACACCGTCGCGCCGGCGCTGGCCAAGGGCTTCATGGACTTCTTCGAGCCCGCCACGCTCTTCATCCAGCGCTGGCTGCCGCTCTTCTACGTCCCCTCCCTCGTCGTCCTGCCCCTCGCCGTCAGGGACATCCCGGCCGCCTCCGGCCTCAAGATCTGCCTCATCACACGTACTAACTCTACCACCACCTCGCATGCCATTGCCGCTCAGTCCTGTCCTGCCACAAGATTTTTGTTCTTCACTGACGCTGTCGTCGTCGATGCTGCATTTTTCCTTTTCGTGTGTCGCCGGCAGTCGGTGGCTGGTTCGCCTCGCTCGCGGTGGCGGGGTACACGGCGCTGACCGTGAGGAAGATCGTCAAGACGGAGCTCATCGCGGCCGAGCCGATGGGCAAGCCGTCCGCCTTCGCGACGTTGGAGTTCTGGGCGTGGGGCGCCGTCTTCGTCGCCTCCTTCGCGACGGCGTTCGTGAACCCCACGGCACTTGGCACCACGGCCAGGACGTGCCTCCCGTTCATGCTCGCTTCCACTGTACTGGGATACATGGTTGGTTCTGGGTAATTCATCACTTTGTCTTTCTACTACTAACATAACATATATACTCATATACACTTAGTTAAGATACCAATACAGTACTATGTACAGGGTTTACTACTACTAGTAGTACTTCATTTGCATTTGTCTTTTTTTTGAGGAGGATCGCCCCCGGCCTCTGCATCCGAAAGATGCATACGGCTATATCATTTGCATTTGCCTGACTACAGCATATATGATATGCTCTTTTTTCAGGTTACCATCTGGTATCAGGAAATTGTTACACCCGATCATCTGCTGCGCGCTTTCTGCGAATTTGTCGGCGGTCGCATACGGGTACCTCTCCGGGTCCGGAGTGGATGCTGCCCTAGGTTTCAACCTAAACTTCCCTGCAACCAAATTCTGAATTCTTCTGTAGTTCCACAACAGTTGCCTTGTACTCTGCTCTGCTCTAACACAAGTGGTTGGTTTTGCAGGTGATTACCTGACAAAGGTTCCATCAAATCCTGGAGCTGGTGACGTCCTGATGGGCTTTCTTGGGTCTGTCATCTTATCATTTGCCTTCTCAATGTTCAAGCAGAGAAAGGTACATGTAATTCCCAGCCAGCTAGCCAAGCTAGCATTGTTATCTTGCAACACTGTTACGGTTGCTTCTATACCGAATCCGTAATAACTTGTGTCGCGGTGGGAATTTTCAGCTTGTGAAAAGGCACGCGGCAGAAATTTTCACGTCGATCGCCATTGCGTCGACATTCTCCCTGTACTCAACGGCCATCCTAGGGCGCCTGATTGGGCTGGAGCCAACATTGACCATCTCGATATTGCCAAGGTGCATAACCGTGGCGTTGGCTCTGAGCATAGTGTCTTTCTTCGAAGGTAATTAAATGTGACCCCCTTGCATTCTCTTCTGTGTAGCCACTGAATTTGCAATGTGGTGATATAACTAGCTAACTGATGTGCTTTGTGCGTGGATGATGCAGGTGCAAACACTTCGCTGACGGCTGCCGTGGTTGTTCTGACGGGCCTGATCGGCGCCAACTTTGTGCAAGCGGCCATGGATAAGCTTGGCCTCAACGACCCCATCGCCAGAGGGATCGGAACAGCCTCCAGGTAAACTTGATGAAACTTTGGGAACCTGTCCTTGCGTTCGCTCTGAAAGCGTGCTAAATTTGATGGTGTTTTGGGGTGCAGTGCTCATGGGTTGGGAACCGCGGCGCTGTCGGCCAAGGAGCCTGAGGCGCTCCCTTTCTGCGCCATCGCCTACGCGCTCACCGGCATTTTCGGCTCCCTGATCTGCTCCTCTCCGGCCGTCAGGCAAAGCCTGGTGTTCATAGCCGGCTGACACACATATATCACCAGTATACAGCAACAACAGCAGCTTGTGATGAGTTTTTTCTTTCCTTTTTATAAAAGAATGGTAAGTGCTTGGAGAACAAAAGTGCAAAATTTCCCGCCAAAAAAAGGGTCAACTTGTAAAGATGGATGGTTGCAACAAGTCAAGGTGTGAGTAGTACTCCCTGGCTTTGTATAGCTTCTAAATGTTCAGTGATTGCTTTTCTCCATGTGATTTTTCTTCTTAAGGAACAAGATAGCCTGATCACTTCTGCTTCGGTACACCCCCCTTAAACACATTAAGGGCTGAGATTCACCCATACCCTTTCGCTGCCAGGGGCACGATCGTCTTAAGTAAGAAAAATTGCCCCCGCGTTGCCCCCGCGCGTCCGCGGCGATACCCCCGCGCACCCGTCTATACGCGGCTGCGGGACGAGCCGAGCTGCTTGCCAATCGTGAGGGCGCGAGCCGAGCCGTGCAGTTGGCAGCCGTGAGGGTGTGATTTAAAAAAAAAAGTCCGCGCTGACCGGTGGGGCGTACGTGTGGACGTGGCGCGGTCGTCCGTGCCGTCGTGCATTAACTGCTTTGCAGTTTTGGCGGCGCGCATGCAGGCGCCGACTGCTCGCGGCAGATCTCCTGCCGCCCGCGCCCTCCACTGCCGCGCGTGCGGGCGACCGGGCGCCTGCCGCCAGCATGCTAGCCTCGTAGTCCGCGCCGTCCACTGCCGCGCGTGCGGCGACCGGGCGCCTGCCGCCAGCCTTCCGCCCCGGGTCGGCTGCGTTGACGCGTCGGGTCGGCTGCCGCCTGTGCGGCGACCGCCCGCACGGCACCGACGCTTCGACTGCCGCGCCTGCCGTCGCCGCATGGCACCGACGCTTTCGACTGCCGCGCCTGCCGTCGCCGCATGGCACCGACGCTTTCGACTGCCGCGCCTGCCGTGCTCGCGCCTTCCCACGCCACCGATCCCTCGCCTGCCGCGCCGCGCCTTCACACGCCACCGCTGCCTTCGCACGGCACCGACGCTTCGACGGCTCGCCCGCCCACCTCCCTCCCCTGCCGTCTTTAAAAGGCCGCGCCAGCCCTCACCACGCCGTGCTATCTCCCTCGCCCCGCCCAACTCCCTTCCTCTCCTCGTCCGCCCATCTCCCTGTCCTCGCCGGCAATGTCATCGAGCGACTCCGACGAGGGGGCTTGGCCGACCGGCGTCTGGCCGCTGAGCCTCACCGTAGGCGACACGGAGGACATGGCCCGGTTCGGCGTGATGGTGCCGCCGGCAGCCAAAGTGCCGCGGCCGTGGCGGATCGGGGCGGACGGCATCCCCACCATGGGACCGCCGCCGACGAGGCAGCAGCTCCACGCGTTCCCTGGCGGCCGCTACAACCGGAGGGCCCGGCGCAGGTGGTGGCGCGGGAAGAACTTCGACATCGTCCTCGGCGCTTTCAGGGATGCGGCGGCCGGCCGCACCGTCGGGGACATCACCGGCGAGGCTGGCACTTCCCGTGGTCGCCGCCGCCACGGCCCACCCCAAGCCGCCCCCACTGCCCCGGCACAGCAGGCGCCCCCTGACCCGGCGCTGGTCGAGATCCCGCCGGCGCAGGCCGCCCTCGCGCAAGACGGAGACCCCGACGACACGCCAGGGCTACTTGCGGTGCTGGCCCAGTCGGCAGAGGAGGCGGCGGCGGCGGCCACTCGTGAGGAACGAGAGCGGCTGGCGGCCATAGCGGCGGTGCAGGAGCAGCAGGCGCGGGAAGACAACTGGTGGGATTTCAGCAGCAGCGACGACGACGACGACGGAGACGGCGACGGCGGCGAAGGAGAGGCCAGCAGTATGGCGCCGGTCGTCGACCTCACCGGCGGCAGCGACGACGAGTAGTCTATGAATTAGGGTTTTTATTTAAATTTCGGTGTTAGTTATGTAAGACTCGGTTATGTTAAGTGCTATGTAAGGTAGTTTGAATTATGAATG
Source organism: Triticum timopheevii (assembly GCA_963921465.1). Taxonomy (NCBI): domain Eukaryota; kingdom Viridiplantae; phylum Streptophyta; class Magnoliopsida; order Poales; family Poaceae; genus Triticum; species Triticum timopheevii. The sequence continues at coordinate 243,027,840 of OY997262.1, read as the reverse complement.
AACTCGGAATGGCTTATCTGAAAAAAAAAACGTATGTTTAATTTGATGTTAGTCGTGCAACTTCAAAAGGTAACATGCATTTCAACGTTACGAGAAATACCAGTGCTCGGTTACGCATGCATGGGGCCTTCACTCATACTCGAACCGTCTTTAAAAAATTCTTAAAGCGATAAAAAAGACATAACACTTTTCATGCATCGTAATGATGATGGTGGAACAGTATAAAAAAATATAGGTATATTTGAATGCAGTGGTAAAAAATTTATAGTAGGAAATAAAAACAATGGTAAAAAAATTGTGTACTGTGCTTGCAGGCCACAACTGCACTTAATCGGTCCGGCCCGATCAAGCCGGGCGGCGAAAGGGCCGGCCTTTCGGCCCAGCTACGGCCTGCAGCACAGACCAACGGGGCAGAGACGGGGTGGGGCGGGAATCAGAGGAGTTCGAAACGCTAGTGGGAGGCAGGTATATAAGGCGGTCGCGGCGTCGTTCGGCGGGCGAGGTGGGACTAAACTTTAGTCCTCACCCCCGCCGACCCTGCCCTCGCACCGCGCGCAGAGTCAATGGGCCGGCCCACGCGCGCCGTCGCGCACTCTCACTGTGCCGGCCAGTGCACGCTGTCGAAGACTTTTCTGTTTTTTGTTTTAAAAATAATATTAATAAAACTCCATACGTAATATAGAATTGTTAACTATATTTATTACAATTTATAGGTAAAAATAATCATGATTGTTTAAATATTTTATGTGTTTTGTGTAAATGCCCAACATTTTGCAGCTTATTAAAACTTATTAATTAGTTTATTGATATAACTAATATTTTGGAAAGGACCGATCATAAAAAACTGTACTTGACATAGAATTTTTTAAGTAGTTAAAAGGAAAAACAGTACCTAATACAGAATTTATTATGTAATTGTATTAAAAAGAGTAGTTAATATGGAATTTATTTCGTGTCGAAAATATAGATATGAAAAATTTACTATTGTTATTTCTACACGAATTGACAAGCTTATATTAAAAAATAAGATAGTAATAATGTCAGTTGACTTTAGTTAAAGTCACAACATTATTACTACCTATTTCAATAAATATCTGAAATATTTATTAATCGTAGAATAAAGGAAATTCATACGGTGCCGGAAAATTATGAAAACTTGCAGGCATGATGACCCTGCCGATGAGTGCGTGCGGAAAAAGTGTGGGGTCCACCGACTGAGTAAGAAAAGAGAACGCAGTTCGGGGCTGACATCGTTCATATCCGATCAGTGCCGGTTGCATGGGACGTACGAGGTGGCAACCACGAAAGGTCGCCCAACTTTGGGATGCAGTGGGCATGCCCATCTTAGGGCCCCACGCAAAAGTTGAACGAATTCGGACACCAAACGCACGTTGCGTCACGCCCGGTCTGTGTTTTCGGTGCGTTTCACGGAGAAAACCGTAGGAAATTCATACGGTGCCGGAAAATTATGAAAAATTGCAGGCATGATGGCCCTGCCGATGAGTGTGTGCGGAAAAAGTGTGGGGTCCACCGGCTGAGTAAGAAAAGAGAACGCAGTTCGGGGCTGACATCGTTCATATCCGATCAGTGCCGGTTGCATGGGACGTACGAGGTGGCAACCACGAAAGGTCGCCCAACTTTGGGATGCAGTGGGCATGCCCATCTTAGGGCCCCACGCAAAAGTTGAACGAATTCGGACAACAAACGCACGTTGCGTCACGCCCGGTCAGTGTTTTCGGTGCGTTTCACGGAGAAAACCGTAGGAAATTCATACGGTGCCGGAAAATTATGAAAACTTGTAGGCATGATGGCCCTGCCGATGAGTGCGTGCGGAAAAAGTGTGGGGTCCACCGGCTGAGTAAGAAAAGAGAACGCAGTTCGGGGCTGACATCGTTCATATTCGATCAGTGCCGGTTGCATGGGACGTACGAGGTGGCAACCACGAAAGGTCGCCCAACTTTGGGATGCAGTGGGCATGCCCATCTTAGGGCCCGACGCAAAAATTGAACGAATTCGGACACCAAACACACGTTGCGTCACGCCCGGTCAGTGTTTTCGGTGCGTTTCACGGAGAAAACCGTAGGAAATTCACACGGTACCGGAAAATTATGAAAACTTGTAGGCATGATGGCCCTACCGATGAGTGCGTGCGGAAAAAGTGTGGGGTCCACCGGCTGAGTAAGAAAAGAGAACGCAGTTCGGGGCTGACATCGTTCATATCCGATCAGTGCCGGTTGCATGGGACGTACGAGGTGGCAACCACGAAAGGTCGCCCAACTTTGGGATGCAGTGGGCATGCCCATCTTAGGGCCCCACGCAAAAGTTGAACGAATTCGGACACCAAACGCACGTTGCGTCACGCCCGGTCAGTGTTTTCGGTGCGTTTCACGGAGAAAACCGTAGGAAATTCATACGGTGCCGAAAAATTATGAAAACTTGTAGGCATGATGGCCCTGCCGATGAGTGCGTGCGGAAAAAGTGTGGGGTCCACCGGCTGAGTAAGAAAAGAGAACGCAGTTCAGGGCTGACATCATTCATATCCGATCAGTGCCGGTTGCATGGGACGTACGAGGTGGCAACCACGAAAGGTCGCCCAACTTTGGGATGCAGTGGGCATGCCCATCTTAGGGCCCCACGCAAAAGTTGAACGAATTCGGACACCAAACATATTTAAAAAATTATTTAAAAAAATTTTGTTCTCTGTTTGAAGTTAAAAAATAAACAAAATGACAAAATAAACATATTTCATACTGTAATGTGACTTTACCCACTGCCGGGCAATTCACCTCTAGACAGTGTATTGCCAGGCAGTTAAGTAAAGCCATATCACAATATAAGATATGACCATGCATGGACTACGGAAGGCGGGTATATAAACTGGTGTGGACATCGTTCGGCCGCCGAGGTGGGACTAAATTAGAATGACTGCCGCACGCCAAGGAGTGACAGAAGCGACGCGGGCCGGACCGAATGTATGACCTGGACTGCGTGCACTGGCCGGCACAGTGAGAGTGCGCGACGGCGCGCGTGGGCCGGCCCATTGAATCTGCGCGCGGTGCGGGGGCTGGGTGGGCGGGGGTGAGGACTAAAGTTTAGTCCCACCTCGCCCGCCGAATGACGCCGCGACTGCCTTATATACGTGGCTCCCACTACCGTCTCGAACTCCTCTGATTCCCGCCCCGCCCCGTCTCTGCCCCGTTGGTCTGTGCTGCAGGCCGTAGCTGGGCCGAAAGGCCGGCCCTTTCGCCGCCCGGCTTGATCGGGCCGGACCGATTACGTGTAGCTTCGGCCTGCAATCATGGTTGGGCTTTTTTTTCTTGCATGACTATTTTTTTTGCCTTCTATGAGTCACGGCGCGGGGGAGGTCGGAGGGGCGCATCACTATTTTCTTTGCATCAGTATTTTTGTCATCACTTTATGGAAAAAAATAGTAAGTTTTTTATAATTAGTTACTATAACAATACTAAGTTCGTAATAAATGCATCGTGGGCCAGCCGGCGGTGGTTTCACAGGACGGGCCAACTGGCCTACTACGGCGTGACCACGTCTGTGACGACGTACGTGCGTGCATGGCATGGAAACCAAGCCGCCATTACCTCGCCCCAGGACCGCCTACCCCCGCCGCCTCCACGCACGTCCTCACCCGTCCCCGATCCGACGGTCGCACCGCCTTGGCCGTCCAAACTCCCTTCCCTGCCGGCCTGACGGCGGCCATACAATCCGTCATCTGCGCGCGCGACTTGGATCTCTGGCCCGGCCTTGCCGTCTGGGCAAATTCGCCGGCACCCTAAACCCTAGGACGGGCAGTCGGCCATCGCGCTCGTGTGGGCATAGGGCGCGCATCTGCCACGACTAACCGACCCCGGGTGGGGTTTGGCAACGAGGGCTACCGGTGCTCATCGAGACGCCGGAAGGTATGGTATCTCATTAAATTATAGGTAATCTTTTTTCAATCTCGTAACTAGTTAGATAACTTGCATCTTATTTAGAATGCAAGAATTGGGAGATGTGTACTGCTCGGTTGAGAGGTGGTGCGAATTGGTGGGAAAATTCACACCCAGACAGCGCATGATGTTACGCGGCACAAATTTGGACTGTATGCTGAGAATTCCTTCCGTGAAAATGAGGAAAAATTTATTGGAATTTATGATTACAACGTATGACAGTACTAGAAAGTGATTTATTATTCGGCCAAATACTGACGGCATCAGTGTTCTTAATGAATATGTTTACGACATATTCGGGCTACGTAACGAGGGTGATGATGTCAGTAGCATGATAGCAACAGTACAACTAGATGCAAAAAAATGTGTTCCGAATCGGTTTCTAGACAAAAGAACAGGCCTAATCCTCATCGATGAGTTGATAAAAAATATAGTTGATACTCAGTCATATGATGATGATTTTGTTAGAAGGGACGTACTGGTTCTTATGGGTACAGTCTTAGCACCACAATCCACCAAGTTTGTTCCTTATCGTTATTACAAAATGGTGGAGGACGTGCATGCTATCAAGTCATACAATTGGAACGAATTCACGTTGCGGGTTTGCATGGATGCTATTAAAAAATCGGTGGAAGATCTTGAAAAATTCAAGTGGCCTACCGGGAACTTGGCTCTTCTTCAGGTACAAGTTATTTCGTAATAGTTGTATGTACATATAATTTTTATGTGATTTATGTGTCTGATTAGTTGTGTTTACTATCATGCAGTACATATACTGGGAAAAAGTTGAGCCAATTGGTGTGGATACATTTGTCCTTTGTCTCGTGAATACCCCCTAATGGTTAACTGGCCAGAAACGGAAGGGAAAAAGAGAGACAACTATGACAACATGCACGGGCGTGGCACCGGCAATGTAAGTCAATAAGTGTAGTTTTTATTGGTTGCACATAGTAATTAACTGTAGTTGTCATATAATTTATTTATTTTTATATTGTATAGCTTGAAAACTGCGTTAGCGAAGAGTACAGACGTGCTAAGGTAGCACGTGAAGGGACTGTCGCAGATGAAGAAACGAAGAAACCTAAACGGAAAGGTGGTGGCAGGAGTAGAAAGCCAAGCACGTCAGGGGTTTCATCAAACACGACTAACAGTATGGACCGTGTGATGACATACATTAAGCTGCTTCACAAGGAGGTTCTCAATATACTCGAAAGATGTGCACAGGTAAGTTAGAAGTTATACTAAACATGTTTTAGTTCTTCAAGTACTTATCTTGTTTCATTTGTGTTTGTAGATGGTAATGGAAAAGTTGAACACGGAAGGTGTGCTGTACAAACCCAATAAGAGGGACACCAATGACGAATTTGATAATGTAGGTGAAGGAGTTGGGATGGAGAATGGCCAGCACAAGTCATCAAAATATTGGCCAGATATTGATTCACCTACCGACGTGGAGCTAGTAACATCTTTCACGGGTTTCAATGATACCTACGTGCCCGTTGATGACACGGGTGCTCCGGCAACGACACCGGGTACAGGTGACGCAACTGATCCTTTCGTTATAGACGATAATGCAAAGTCTCCTTGTTCGTCATCAAGTGTACGTACAAAAGAGTTTCCGTCCATATCCCGAACCCCGCAGAATGCTGATATTTCTGGTGAGTCTATGGGTGGTTTGTCACCAACAAAGTCTGAAGACATGTTTGAGAGTTTCCCGGCAAAGAGCAACATAGGTATTGGTGAAGGCAGTCAGGACAATGAAGGTAAACGCAAACGAAATCCGTCGAAATATTGTCAATCCCCATACGACCTTCTCATTACCCGGAAGAAACGTGTTAAAAAAGTAAGTCACGTACTACTTTATAATTCATTCACGCGTTATGTAAATTTTTTATTATTTTTAGCGACTGTACCTGCATTGTTTTAGATCTGTTTGTATCGTCACCTCATTCAATTCTAGCTAGTTCCCTTAATATGACTCCGGATCACATAGAGGCAGCCAGAGTTTTTGTTGAGACTCTCGCATCGACAAAGAAGCATGCACACCGAACTGTGGTCGATATGCCGCCACCAGATGGGGACACATGCACGCCAGCTATGCTTCACGATGTCCTGTCGTTTAAATGGTTGAATGGCACTGCAAGTATGAGTTTGGTTTTAGCAAAACTCTCATTTGTACTTCACAAGTTGATAGAAATTTTTTGTTTATGTATGCAGATAATCAATGCATACTGTAAACACCTACAACACCGTGATTTCTTTGACCGTTTCATATCAACAACGTGGTTCCCCAAATTTATGTTGGGTAGGGCTAGGGGAAAGACCAAGTCAATTAATGATTTGAATTCAGAACAAGTTACAAAGAAATCAAAAGTCCTCGCAAGAGTAATGGATGAGTATTTCAGACGGGACAAGGTATTCCTTTCATATTTATTTGTTTTTGTTAGTCATTACTATTTAATTGCACTAACATCATTTTATTACTATATAGGCGTATTTTCCTATGCACGTTAATGATAATCATTGGATTACCATAGTGATGCACACCGTCAAGGAGGAGTTTCAAGTTCTTGACTCAAATTCGAAAGGCGCAATTAGCCAAAGAATTCGCAATATGATTGCCACCCTGGTACGCCATAATTTTCACACTCGCATTCAGAAAATTATTGAGTCATACATTAATTTCTGGTTTGTTAATTTGTTTCAGAGAGCTGAAATTTCTAAAGATATTATAGAGGCCAACTCTATTCTTGAATTAAAAAAATTTCCAGATGTCTCATCGTGGCCAATTAATGAGTATAAAATGCCGAGACAACATGATGGGTAAGTTAAATGAGTACAAGAAAGTGCATGCTATATCCTAAACTAATCACACATGTTTATTGCAGAGTGTCTTGTGGACTTTTTATGATGTGGTGCATAAAATACTGGGACGGAGATCGGTGGACACATGAATTTGACCAGCAAGAGATCAATCAGTCAAGGCCACATATTGTCGCGGAAATCATTTTTTCTGAGGTCAACAGATTAGAGAAAGTGAAGATGAAAATTGTTAAAATCATGGAGAAGGAGTAGGTATTAGCATCGGTAGGGTTTTAGTCCGTAGAAGGTTTCCCTACCGTTGTTGGATACTTTGATCGATTGTAATGCGACATGGCATTGGGATAGATTTCGACAACTTTTCACGTTTTATTTATTGCTTTCGTGAGAAACTACATATTTAAATGCGTGTGGGCAAGTAATATTTTTTCTGTCCTAAAATGTATCAGTTTGCCTCTGCGATATTACATGTACTGTTGTTCTTGTTCATACTCGCGGCGGTTATTTTTTATTAAAAAATATGCCCGCCGTCGTGAGTTGGTGCGGTGTGGATAAAACCTGCACAATTTTCCACGTTGATTCTGGTGGCAGTAGCGGCGCTGGATCCGACGATTATTCCAGCCCGTGCGGTGGCCGACAGCCGAGGCAGTGGCGGGCCCACGAAGTCGAGCTAATGCGGGCTGGCGCCATTCGCCGTGTGGCACGCGCGGGTCAGCTGGCCCAGCAGCCGGCCGACCGACAGCCGCGCGCCCAGTGGCACACGTCACGTCCCGCCCCAGCCAGCGGGCACATACAACGATCCCGAGGGCGATCTGTCGGCCATAAACGACGCGCGTCGGGCGCGTGGGCCGATCCTCTTCGTGTTCGGTGCCCTGCTGTGCGCCGTGCCCTCCTCGCTCGGCGGCTGAAATGCCTCGCCAGAAGGCGTTGTAGTATACTGTACGTTTGCGCGCCCGGCCAAAGCTTTGGCTTTTTTTTATAGAAATTGTTACATACATTAAGTTTCTAAAAAGTTCATAAGTTGAATAAGTCATGACAGCAGTAACACATTCATACAAATATAATATGTTTCACACATAATAAATCACATGTCTTCATATGAATCGCATGTCTCATAAAATTGAACAAGGTGGCATAAACATTAACTCAAGCCATGTCTATTATTCTTAAACAAATAAACTGAAAGTGCTAATGATTTTCATCGAACAAGCTGGTTTAAACAATGAACTCAAAGTGCCATGTATCTTATTCTTAAACAAATAAAATGAAATTGCCATTGCCTTCAATTGATTATGAATACTTCATCCTTATGCCCGGTTCCTACATAACAAAGTGTAAACAACTCATCAGACAATTGTGAAGAGAGAACCAAAAAATAATTCAAATAATGAAAAACTTACTTTTCATTCTCAGGGCAAGTTTGCCGTCTATGGCCCTCTGTCTTACAAATGCCACATCGAGGACCGGGTTTTTTCTCAGAAAATGATTTTGGTCTTCCATTTTTTATAACATTTGGATCTTTCTTTGCCGGCCCTGTCCTGCTCTGTTTAGGGGCGCCCTTGGTGGAAACTTTCACGGGATCACCTATGACATCAACATCTTGTTCCAGCTGACGTGGCTCCTCATGCACATTTCTTCTATTACCAACAGCATCATCATCAGGGACCTTTTTCTTCGCTATTATATTCTGCAGACACTGCATCAACTCATCATAGACGAATGGATCATTTGAAGCAACATGAAAAGCTTCAGCTCCTGTTATACTGAGTTGACTATAGCGAGCACACTGCTCTGCCCCTGTCCAACCCCAGCCAAACAAGTCACTCTTTCGCTGTGCAGGCAGCCCACTTCTCACAACTTTCGACATCCTCTTAAGGATGCAACACTTCGGTATTTTAGATATTTTGAGATGAACCAACACATACAGAATGTGTTTGCAAGGCAATCCTTTCCGAAGCATTCGTCCACAACTGCAGTCTATCGTATTCTCAGAGTTTTCAGCTCGATAATTCACGCTGAACTGAAATTTCCGGTTATTTATCCATGTCACGATGAAAGTGTGGCAGTCAAATCCAACTAGCGTCTCAAAAATCTCAAGTTCTCCCATCTTCTTCAGATCTTGTTGAAGAATATAAAAATTGGAATGAGTGAATACTTCGGCGGCATGCTTCTCAATATCCTTATATTCTGTGACTGATGGTGGCAATGACTGATTTGAAACACAGTCATCATGCGCCTCGTTCTCACGTAGTCGGACTATGCAATTCTCATAATGCACAACTAAGTCAACAATAGTCATACCGCCGTCCAAGTGCAGGTGAAGACAAGAGTTAAGACTTTCACTCCTCTGATTACTGCGCATACCCAGAAAAAACCTGCTGACAGATATGATGCTGCCCACAGACTCCTTTTCCTGTACATCCTACTCAGCCACTCTTCTGTTTTATCAGTCTTCCATTTACGGACGAAAGCGTACCATCTAGCCTCAAAGTTTGCTGGAGAGGTGGAGTAGTACAAGAGTGCCCTGAACTCACTTAGCGATTTGTAATTAAGGTGCTTCTGCATGTTTTTTTTCCACGTGCCATGAGCAGAGACGGTGCAACACATCAACCAAAACCAACCGAATAGCTCGTATCATTGCAGCGTCCCCATCTGTGATGATTGACCTTGGCTTTTTCTGACAATTGGCCTTCAGGAATGTCTGGAGCAGCCACACGTACGTCGCTTCGGTCTCGTCGAACACAATGGCGCAACCAAAAACTGTGGTGCAACGGTGATTGTTTACACCAACAAAGGGGATGAACGGCATACCATATCTGTTCATCTTATACGTGCTGTCGAACACCGTCACATCTCCATACAATTGATAGTCCCGTCGTGACTGTGCATCGCACCAGAACATGCTCTTCAAACGACCGTCCTTATCTTGCACGTACTCAAAGAAAAACTCTAGATCCTTCTCCTTTCTGCTCCTCATAATCCCGATTGCCGTGTTAGCATCACCCTTCGCAATCAACTTCATTTTTTCACGGCAACATAGGTTGTACACGTCTCGTCTCAGAAATCCACACTTATCATACGAGCCATACCTGCTAATGAAGTTGTCAACGATGATATGCTTTCTGATCCCAGCTCCTTCCATCGCCAAGATCTCAGCTATCTGGTGATCTCCCATCACTCGATGTGACCGCAGAAATACCACCTCATCTGGTCTAGCCAACAAATGGTTGTGATCATCCATAAAAGCTGCCACGAACCAAACTCCACGTCCTTTGTCCAACTTCACGACTAAATGTGCGCCACACTCCCAACGAGTCTCTGGTCTTAGCCTACGGGTACGGCCCTCCGGGTTTAAAAATTTACTGAGACGTTTTCCTGCCCTCGAGCAAACGTATCTCCTATACCGAACAGTGGTTGAAAGTCCTTTTCCTCGTTTCACCTTATCTTTTCTGATACCGAATCCACGGTCTTTGGCGTAGTTATTATAGAACATGTGAGCCTCCCATTGTGATGCAAATGTCATACCCATAACCTTCAACTGTGTCTCCAGCGCACGTTGCTGGATTTCTGCTTCCTCAATGTCCATATTAGCTCCATCCTCATGCTCATATCCATCTTCACCACTCCAACCATCATAGTTAGCCTACAATATTCCACATAAGCAAGTGTAAGTTGTCATTACCAACTTTTTATTATTCAATGACATCTTAAATTTTGGACCGAACCTGGCTTATGTTATCCCCGAAAGATTCAACATCATGATTTTCCTCGTTTTGAACGTCAATATCCTCCTGCACATAAAAAAATGTGAAAAATCATATGCACGTGCAAGTACCATGTGGTTCTTCAACCGACGAAAAGAATGTACACGACACTTACGTTTTCACTACAAGCACCCTCCTCCTTCTTTTCAAAATCCTCCTCAGGTAAATTATCGTACGACGACCAGGATTCATTGTCGCTGCCATCTTCATCATCTTTACTATCATTACCATTCGTACGATCAACACTATCGCTACCATCCCACTCACTCGTGTCAAAAAACAGATCCGTAAATCCAGTTTCTTTATCCATTAAATGATCTCTCAACCAACACTGCAATATTATAATAAAAATTGTTCTATCAATTTTAAATCAAATTAAATGTACTAGGATCATACAGATGAGAAATTCTTATCTAACAAATGATTGCACATAATTATTTACCGATTCAATTTTTTTGACAAACTAGAAGGCTTACATGGCATGCACGTGCACTTCGGCCGGCCTGGCGTGGCTGCGGACGGCGAGGACGTTCCCGGAGATGTTGATCACGGATTTGCGGGCGTCGACGGCGTCACGGAGGAGACATCACGTACGGCGGGCGACTCCAAGATCTGTCCGCGCCGGCCAGATCAAGGGTGAAGACGGGGAGAAGGCGGCCGTGGCGGAACGGGACGACGTTGGAATTGGCAGCGTGATCACGGCTAGATCGGCGGGGAATGGCGGCTGTCGGCGGGTAAGGGCGGCGATCGGCAGGGCGGGGCGACGTTGGAATGGGCCGCGTGATCATCGCAGGTCGTGGTTTTTTTTTTCGCGCGACGGAGGGAGGGTAGTTGCGAGCCGGCCGTATCGGCTCGAGCCGTGCGCTCGGCTCTACCTGTATGGGCACGCCGCATACGGCGCGGGATACGTTAAGCACCGTATGCCTAAAATGCCCTTATACGTTAAGCGGGGGGGGGGGGGGGGTGGGGTGGGGTGTACCGAAGCAGATCTCTAGCCTGATTGGTTTGGTGCCTACAATTGGCTGGTTGCCTACAAATTGGTTCGTGCCTCTTTACATGGCCTTTTTTGCCTATATGGAGCGGAGAGACAAGCAAAAAGGAAGGAAGAGAGATGTCATGCAAGAACCAGCCTCTATATGTCCTCTCATGCAAGCGCCGGTCTCCACACGTGCTCCTAGATAAGAGGAAGGAGAAAAGGAGAAAGTGCAAAAACGCACTAACTTAAAGGCGACCTTACAACCAACCATGTCGTATGAGACATGACAGTCTTATATAATCAGTTGTTGGCTGTATTATTAACATTGCTCATGCGAACTACTCCGAATCTTGACCACACATGCGAACTACTCCCAAACAATGGACCCACATGAATCCCAAACAAACACACTCAACACACAGCTAGTCCAACACCCAAGCACTTTGGTCACACCAATGGAAACCCATCGACCCAGAACCACTTGAAAAGGATATAACTTGATGAAGCACAAACTAGCAAGATGCTAATTCGTGCGTGTAGACGGCCCGACCTTTCACGGCGATGATTGATCAACAGTTCGTCCCTCTGTTCCTCCTCGCAACCTTCAAGATAATTTTCACCCGCGTACAAAAATACATGAATAAAAATAATGACCCCCCTGGATCAGCACGTAGGCATCGATGTAATGATCAACTCTCCGTCGCTAGTAAATTTCCACGATGGAAAAATCACAGATAATACACAAGATATGGCCGCCCAAAACCTGGACGTTTTACTGTGTTATTCATAACTCATCAATAAACTCCAAACTAATCTCAACCGTAACTACCATATAGGAAACTTCCTAATATAATATATTAATATTCATGCTAATTATCATGCATGTATTTATCTAGCATGTAAGTGCGTTCTTTATTCCATGGGATTGAAATGAACATGCATTTATCCATTGAGGGGGTGTCCTGAACGTGGGAATGATCTTCTGTAGTTTCGGCTCCTGCCCTTGGTTTTCTTGTTCGAGGGTCAATCCATGCATGGGTCCGCGACTTCTTCTACTCTGTTCTTTGCATGATATATCAGAAACATCAAGGCTGCTCCACACTTCCCTCCGTCGCCATACATGCTGTATTTGCGACTTCTATTTCGGTCGTTTGGCTGGAACAATATAGGTTGACCTTGAACTCGACAAAATACTAATTCCAGGGCCACATAAAAAACGCATTCGCCCATCAATACCTCGATAGTTTTCAGTAGCATGCAACAAATTTGTTCGCACAAGTTCCGCTTTGCTTGTCATCTCTTTAGTTGGTTTGACTTGAGTGGCGACGACATTTGGAGTTACACCGGGTATTACATTGGCCGTATCATCCTCCCTTCCTTGAAGCGATACCGTCCTCGGTTTCAAGTCTATTTCAAGCTCAATTTTAGACTTGGGAACTTGCAACTCTGTGTTTATTGCACTGTCCGTCATTGGTTTCAGCACGTGTCGTCTTCCATCGTGCATGAATGTATATGTATTAGATTTACCCGCATGCACAGCGTCATGGTCATACTGCCATGGTCTTCCCAACAAGAGCTGGCACGCATCCATTGGCACAACATCACAGTCGACTTTGTCAATATATTCACCAATAGCAAATGTCACACGTACTTTATGTGTAATTTTTAATTTTCTAGAACTGTAAAGCCACTCAACATGGTGCGGTTGTGGGTGCCGCCACATGGACAAACCCAAAGCCTGCAAGAGATCTCTACTTATGGCATTGGTAAAACTGCCACCATCAATTATCATCTTGCACGCCCGATTCTTGATATTGCATTGTGTTTTAAAAACACTCCAACGCTGCCCTTTAGGATCACCATCCTCCTGCACCTTCTTCACTAAGAGATTTAGACCCTTCATCGGTGCATCAACTTCTTCTTTTATTTCTTCTACATCTTCTCTTCTTTTTCGCAAACGATCTTTCCAATCAGCAGCGAACACATCCGTTGGCATGGGAATAAAACAAATTTGTTTGCCCTTCCGTGATAAAGAATAACTATTTTTCTTGACATCCCGAACAGCCCCAACATGCTTGCACCATGGGTCCCCAAGTAGCAGATGGCACGACACCATGGACACAGGACAAACATGAAAAAATTCCGCACAACAATATTTCCCCAGATCAAAAATTAGCAAAATCTGATGCGTAATTTTGATTTCACCTTTGAACCACTTCAGCATGTACGGTCTATCAAGAGGCGCCATCTTCAGCCCCAATTTTTCCACCACCTCGATGCTCACCATATTGACTGCAGTACTCTCACGATTGTAAGATTGACACGTCGTTCGTTCACGACGCAACGAGTGTGAAAAAGAGTGACCTCGCCAATGCCTTCCTCCTCCATCAATATGTTCCTGCTCAACATGTTGATGCTTGACTCCGCAGACAATATTACAAACTGAGTCGCCGTGACTAACCTTTGCTCTGAATACCACTTGATGAAGCACAAACTAGCGAGATGCTAATTCGTGCGTGTAGACGGCCCGACCTTTCACGGCGATGATTGATCAACAGTTCGTCCCTCTGTTCCTCCTCGCAACCTTCAAGATAATTTTCACCCGCGTACAAAAATACACGAATAAAAATAATGACCCCCCTGGATCAGCACGTAGGCGTCGATGTAATGATCAACCCTCCGTCGATAGTAAATTTCCACGATGGAAAAATCACAGATAATACACAAGATATGGCCGCCCAAAACCTGGACGTTTTACTGTGCTATTCATAACTCATCAATAAACTCCAAACTAATCTCAACCGTAACTACTATATAGGAAACTTCCTAATATAATATATTAATATTCATGCTAATGAGCATGCATGTATTTATCTAGCACGTGACGTGCGTTCCTTATTCCATGGGATTGAAATGAACATGCATTTATCCATTGAGGGGGTGTCCTGAACGTGGGAATGATCTTCTGTAGTTTCGGCTCCTGCCCTTGGTTTTCTTGTTCGATGGTCAATCCATGCATGGGTCCGCGACTTCTTCTCTGTTCTTTGCATGATATATCAGAAACATCAAGGCTGCTCCACACTTCCCTCCGTCGCCATAGATGCTGTATTTGCGACTTTTGTTTCGGTCATTTGGCTGGAACAATATAGGTTGACCTTGAACTCGACAAAATACTAATTCCAGGGCCACATAAAAAACGCATTCGCCCATCAATGCCTCGATGGTTTTCAGTAGCATGCAACAAATTTGTTCGCACAAGTTCCGCTTTGCTTGTCATCTCTTTAGTTGGTTTGACTTGAGTGGCGACGACATTTGGAGTTACACCGGGTATTACATTGGCCGTATCATAACGACAGAGACAACAGACACATCTAAGCCCACGTCTGCAGCCTAGACAACTGTATCATGAAAGCATATGCACGTCCCCATTATCGCTCTTGCATTTGCGCTTCTAGATTTCTTCTTGCGGATGCTAGGTTGAGGGTGAGCGTCATCCTTCTTGCATTTGTCCCGCGATGCATGCCTTATGCTTCAAGAGAGATCGAGTCATTTTTTCGAATTTAGCATCCAAGATAGATAGGTATCCGACAAGCTTGATGAATAACATGTCCCTCAGGCTAGGCGTCGGCGCTCTGAACGCTTGATAGACTCATGAGAGTGAGTGCCAGCAACATCTACACGAACGCCCACCTCGCAAGGCACAAGAGGAGGTGAAGTGGGCGCCTAAGCCATGACTGAGTGCACAAGCGATTCCACCTCTTTGGTGTAGTTGTCGTCAACCAAGTGGCTTCCAGGAGAAGGCACCAACATGTCGGCCACGATAACATCATCAACCACAAGCTACCGACATGACAGACTCATGTGCCTCTAGTTCCTCACATGACAGAGGCGAATCATCGTCCTCACACGAGGTCGTCGCCGAGTCCACCTTCATATGCTCCATTGCCATAGGCAAAGTAGGGCACAAACATGGGCCCCGAAAATGAACTTGTGAGAAGGCATGCAATGGCAAGTATACGAGGCCCTTCAAGAGAGGAGATAAAGATCCAAGACTTATCAGCTGAGATGTATCACCGAGAAGAGATTATGTGGTGTCAGCGGCCGAAGATGATGTGGCTGAAAGATGGGTACCCTAATACACGTTATTTCCAACAGAAAGCTTCTATGACAAAAAAGAAAATTACAAGGTTGGGAATGATAGATGGATCTTACGGAGAGGATAGATAAGGGATGAAAAAAATATGATAAATGAGTTTTTCGGGCATTTATATGCTTACGAGGGTTTAGCAGATTTGGAGGTTCTACTGCTCACGGTTCCCGAAGGGTGACACATGAGATGAATGTGGATTTAAACAAGTCTACCGGGTCAGCTATTTTTAGACAAGTCTACTGGGTCACCTAGGCAGCGAACGAAGCCGGGCGAGTTAGCGGTAGTCTTTTGTTGGGCCGGACCAGGCGCACGAGGCGCATGATCGCTGGTTGCCTTAGCCGGCGCCTACACTGACTAGTAGGTCTCTTTTTTCTTTTTTGAGGGGCAGGAGGTCTATCTTCTAGTCTACTTTTTTAGAAACACCTGTAATTTTATTCATACTCATAACAATTACAGGTATAGTGGTTGGATCTAAAATCCAAGAAAATACAAAGTGATTCCTATGACTAAAAATTACAATGAAATATTTTAGAAACACCTTCTTCGCGCTATTAATCTCTGCTAGAAGAAATACTCCAAAGGGCCTCCCACGCAGCCGCCTCTCCCCCCAAAAGCCTAGGGTTTCCTCTGCCTCCCGCAAGCTCCGCCGCTGGTCCGCCTCGTCTCCGGTGGCATTAGGGCCATGGCGGCGCGATGGATCCCAGCCCTTGCCGGCGCGAGGGCTCCGTCTTTAGATGTTTCTTCGAGTTTTGTTAGAGTTTGTGTCCTGTTCAGGAAGACGAGACATCGGCGCCTCTCTAAAGATGGAATAAAGTTTCCCCCGCCTAGCCCCGTGTCGGTGGTGCGTGTAGTATTGTCGGTGGGCGTGTGAAGATGTGTCTTCAGCGGATCCGTCCTTGGTGGGTTTGTTCGGATCTGGTCATAGTTCGTCTACATTCGTGCGTCTTCAAGTTGGATCCTTCCGATCTACGCTACTCTTCAACGGCGACGGTTGCTGTTCTGGTGTGCTGGTCCTATGGATCCTTAGCAGCACGACTTTCCGACTGTGTACTACAACAAGTTTTGCTCGGCTCCGGTGAGGGAGGGATGATGGCGTTGACGCGTTTTCAGCTCGCTTCAGTGCATGTAGTCCTTTCTACGTGGTCTATGGATCTGGATGTAATTGTTATTATTTCTTATGTTTGTTGTGCTACTCTGATTGAAAATGAAAGATCAGAAGTTTTATCACGAAAAAGAAAAAGGAATACTCCAAAGAGGCAAAAACTTAAGTAAAAAGGCCGCAATTAGATTAGAGGAGCTATATTGTCATTCTTTTTTAGCATGAACATTATCAATGATGGTTTTTCAAAGCGCCATGAATCTCCCATCTAAAAAGATGAGAAGCCTTATGATCGTACTTTTTTTTGAGGTGTGTATGACGTACTTGGGCCGGGAATTATCGTCCGCGTGGCTGTTGGGCCAGACGAGCTGGGCTTATGATAGTGGGTTTTTTTCTCTAAAAAAACCCCTCTGTCAATCCAATCCAATCGCTCCCTCACCTATACTTCTTCCGTTCCTAAATATTTGTCTTTTTAGAGATTTCAAATGGTTGCCACATACGGATGTATATAGTCATATTTTAAAGTGTAGATTCACTCATTTTGCTCCGTATGTAGTCACTTGTTGAAATCTCTAGAAAGACAAATATTTAGGAACGGAGGGAGTATATAAAATCCACCCCTAAAAAAAACTATATATAAAATCCAATCGTTCCCGACCGGTGGCAATCGGATCCTCACCGCCGTCATTAACCCTCTGCGGCGCCGGCGGCAATCGGATCCTCACCCCAGTACTTTTTCTCCTTCCTCCGCCAGATGCCGGGCCTGGACGAGAGGCCGAAGAATTTGAATATTGTTTGGCATCAAGGGGTTATCCAACCAGCTGAAGTTGTCCGGGGATAAGTTTAAACCGGCTGCCGAGGGCGTCCCTATCAAGTGTATGATCTGCGAATTGAACATATAAACTTCGGTAGACTACCCGCCCATAGGAAGCACTTGCGATCGCTAAGTCAGCTGGTCCGTTCGATTTCACCGCGACAGGATTTTTTTACAGTGTTGTCAATGTCCTAGCCATTGGTTATTCATGACTCCTGTTTTTTATTTTTTTGCATGACGGGTGGGCCTCAAATGTCCCCGGCCCCAGCATTCTGCGTGTGTCTTGTGTGCGTTCTGGGTGAGAGAAAGGGGAGACATGGGGGTGGGGGTAGTGAAAACCTAGCCACCAATCCCTCCTCCGAGCAAGTAGCCAAACCGTCCGCTCCTCGAGCCCCGCTCCCCTTCTCCCCTGCACTCGACTGCACCGCCTCCTCCTCCCCCGCTCTCCACTGTGTCGCCGCCGCCATGGAGCCACCGCTCCCCCTCCTCGTTCCTCCTCCCATGCTCTCACACGGTCACACCTCGCGTGCGGCCGCCGCCTTTTCTCCACAACACTCCCTTCTCGATCTGCTCAGAGGGACATAGGGGGCTACCAAGCGGCGGCGGGGCGGGTTGATAGAGATGGCGAGGGTGAGTCCATGTCTAGATGAGGGAGGAAGAAAGATGATGGGGTGGATTGGGTGCTTGATACGTCTCCGTCGTATCTACTTTTCCAAACACTTTTGCCCTTGTTTTGGACTCTAACTTGTATGATTTGAATGGAACTAACCCGGACTGACGCTGTTTTCAGCAGAATTGCCATGGTGTTGTTTTATGTGCAGAAAACAGAAGTTCTCGGAATGATCTGAAACTCCACGGAATATCTTAGAATAAATAATAAAAAAACCTCGCCAAAGATGAAGACCAGGGGGCCCACACCCTGTTCACGAGGGTGGGGGGGGGGGGGCGCCCCTCCCCCTGGGCGCGCCCCCTACCTCGTGGGCCCCCTGGTGGCCCTCCGACGCCAACTCCAACTCCATAAATTGGCTTTCGGGGAGAAAAAAATCAGAGAGAAAGTTTCATCGCGTTTTACGATACGGAGCCATCGCCAAGCCCTAATCTCTCTTGGGAGGGCTGATCTAGAGTCCGTTCAGGGCTCCGGAGAGGGGGATTCATCGCCGTCATCATCATCAACCATCCTCCATCACCAATTTCATGATGCTCACCGCCGTGCATGAGTAATTGCATCGTAGGCTTGCTGGACGGTGATGGGTTGGATGAGATTTAACATGTAATCGAGTTAGTTTTGTTAGGGTTTGATCCCTAGTATCCATTATGTTCTGAGATTGATGTTGCTATGACTTTGCTATGCTTAATTGTAAGTGCATCTAGTGCCACCCCTAGTTGGTTTTGGAGTATTGACGACAAAGTTGGTTGAGGGACTAATGCTTTTGTGAGAATTGCAGGATAACGCAGGTAGTGTCCCTCATCGATTCGGTTTACCTACCGGAGATGACCCCTAAAAATGTATGAAGACATTGAAGACAATGGTGGTATGAGAAGATATTCATATTGAAGACTATGACATGAGAAGACATTGCGTGAAGACTATGGAGCGCGAAGACTGTGTGGTTTCGTAGTTTCCTTTTCTTCTTTGTTGAGTCATAGGAACCACCGTACTGTTAAGTGGGGTCCAAGTGAACTAAGTCAGAGTGACTGAAGTGATGCTCAACTCAAATCCTATGTCTTCGAGCGAAGACAATGAGAGCAAACCCTATCCAGAGCTGGATGAGTCAGCTTTGCTTACAGCCCAAGTAAAGTTGCCGCATGTGTTTGAAATCTGACCGTTGGAACACATGTCAGTTCCTTAGTGACCCAGGGTCATTTTGGACAAATCAAGTCGGGTTGCCTAGTGGCTATAAATAGCCCACCCCCTACACCATAAATTAGTGGCTGCTCAGAGTTTGTGCACGGCTTTTGTCGTTTGAGAGCAACCCACCTCGAAGCATTTGAGAGAGAGAAAAATCTTTGCGAGGACAAAGCCCAAACACCTAGAGCCAAAGAGTGTTAGGCATCACTGAAGTCTTTCTGTCTGTGTGACCTGAAGACTTATTACACTTGAGGACTGTGAATCCTCCAGCCGGTTAGGCGTCGCGTTCTGAGCATCCAAGAGTCATTGTGGTTTGCCGGTGAACGAAGTCTGTGAAGGTTTGGAAGTCTCCCTTGAAGACTTACCAGAGTGATTGGGCGAGGACTGGGTGTCCTTAGCTCAAGGGGAATAAGGTGAAGACACGGTCTTCTGAGTTAAATCTCAGCTTCCCTAACCAGACGTACAGTTGTCACAGCAACTGGAACTGGTCTAACAAATCCTGTGTCTTCAACAAGCAACTGGTTCTATCCCTTCCCAACCTTACTTAAGTTTGTCTTCGTGAAGTCATTGCCTATCTGTGTATCTGTTTGACTTCATTGCTTGACTACTACTGTTGATTGGCTTCATACTATCTTCTATCCTGATCCTTACTACCTAGCTGCTATTAGTCCTGTACTTTCACATCATTGCATACTTGACTATGGCTTGCTTAGGGTAGTTTATCTTTCGCTGCATAACAATTCGGTCATTTCTGTTGTTTGTCTTCAAAACTTCCAAGTATTGAAGACTTTCATAAAAATTGCCTATTCACCCCCCTCTAGTCGATACTAGCACTTTCAATTGGTATCAGAGCAAGGTACTCCCTTGTTCTGTATGATTCGGTTTAACCACCTGGAGTTTCAGCTATGTCGACTGCAGGGATAATCAAGGTCTCCACTGCTTGCCCCGTGTTCGATGGAACTGAATATCCCTATTGGAAGAATAAGATGCGTATGCATCTTGAAGCCATTGATGTCGACCTCTAGTATGTCGTCGGCGTTCCCAAAACTGGTGAAGGTGTCACCCCCACTGATGTCAAGAAGTTCATTCAACTGGACTCTACTGCAAAGAACATCATCTGTTGTCATCTGACCAAAGGACAGTATGGGCGTGTAAGTGCTCTGGAAACGTCAAAGCTAGTCTGGGACTGGCTATCCAAGGTCAACAAAGGCGTCTCAACCCAGAGAGATCAAAGAATCAGTGTTCTTCGCAACCTCTTCAACCGCTTCAAGAGAAACGACAATGAAAATGTCCAGCTCACGTTTGATCGCCTCACTGATATCACAAATGAACTTCAAGCTCTTGGCGCAACTGAGATTACCAAGCATGAAATCGTCAAGACATTGCTGAGATCACTTGACAGCTCCTTTGACACCCTTGCTCTCATGATACAAGAACTTCCTGACTTCAAGTCACTCGATCCGTCTGATATTCTTGAGAGGCTCAACACACATGAGTTCCAGCTATCTGAGAAAAGAGATATCTATGGCCCAAACTATGGTCGAACTCGCGCTTTGAAGGCAAAAGTTGTTTCCTCATCTGAAGAAGAATCTGACTGCAGTTCTGAGGATCCTGAAGACATTGGAAAGGAACTTGCTATGCTTGTGAAGAAGTTCCAGAAGTTCACTAAGAAGAAAGGCTTCAGAAAGTCTTCACGATCCAGCTCAAGGAATGATGAAGCTTCCACCCATGACCACAAAAAGAGAACCTGCCACAAGTGCAAGAAACCTGGTCACTACATATCTGAGTGTCCACAGTGGGACAATGAGAAGAAGAAGAAGAAAAGCAAGGAATATGATTCCGATGACAAGAAGAAGAAGAAGTCCTCAAAGTCTTCTAAGTCTTCTTCCAAGTCTTCATCATACAAGAAGAGCTCATCTGGCAAGGCTCGTGCTTTTGTTGGCAAGGAAATGGATTCAGAGGAGGAGTCTGCTTCGGAGGAGGCGGAGGTGGAGCCTAGAGAGGAGTCTGACCCCGGCGTTGCAAGTTTGGCTCTAGCCACAGCCTATGTCACCAAGTCCATCTTCAACACTGAAGACAATGACTTCCACACCAACACTAAAGCTAATGACGAAGACGATCCTACTCCCACCTACTGCTTCATGGCACGTGGTGCCAAGGTAAAATCACGCGATGCTTACTTTCAAACTTCAAGTGAAGATGACTCTGATTGTGAATCCAAACCCAGCTACAAAACACTTGCTAAAATTGCAACTGAACAACAAAAGGCTATGGAACATACTCAAAAACTTTTAGACAAAAGCGATGACCTGTTGGACGCTGAAATGACACGTTCATAGTCCTTAGTTGATGACATAAAAATTCTTCATGCTAAGTACCAGGAACTTGAAGGTCGTCATGAATCGCTCTCAACTACTTATGAAAGGCTCTCCTATGATTATCTTCAAAGGAAACAAGAGCTTGAGAAATTGAGAGCGGCTCATGAAGATCTTCAAAAGGTGAATGAGTCACTTGGCGCTCAACAGATCAGTTCCGCTCAGGATGGATTTG
The DNA here is from genome assembly GCA_963921465.1 of Triticum timopheevii. Classification (NCBI taxonomy): domain Eukaryota; kingdom Viridiplantae; phylum Streptophyta; class Magnoliopsida; order Poales; family Poaceae; genus Triticum; species Triticum timopheevii. Next base: position 243,005,874 of record OY997262.1, on the reverse strand, counting down.
AACCACCATGTCTAAAATGCATTGAGCGTGATAACGCTACATCTGTTGCTGAATGTTCCACTGCTGCCACTGTTTCATTGTCTTCACCTACTGATGTGGTTACTAACCCCTCTGCGGAGGATACCACTGCTGTTGCTGATGAAAATGCTATGTTAAAGACATTGCTTGAAATAGGGATGTACAAAAGTTTGAAGCGACATCAGACTCTCTGCGATGTCCTCAAAAAGCAGATTCTGAACCGAAACCCTAGGAAGGAGGGTGTTGGGTTCGAAAGGAAAATGAATGTTGATGGATCGTACTGGAAGCCTGAGCAGTACCCCAAAACCACATGGGTTGCTGCAAAGGAACCTTCAGTAGATCCATCCACTTTATCTGGCTTTACCTGTGCTAATCCTATTATCATTGATGAATCCTTTGATGCAAACTATAAGCTGTTCAAAAATCAGAATGGTGAAGTGTTTGCCAGGTACATTGGTACTAACTGCAGGAATGGACCACCTATGAAGAAGATCTGGGTACCTAAGCAGTACATTGAGAATCTTCCTGTGAATGTCGTCATGACACCACCAAGGAAGAAGACAAACCCCAGACCTATAGCTTCATGTGGCCCAAAGGCTTCATACAGATATAGGACTCACATGAGTCACCCTAACACCAATGTTTTGCAGGGAAATCATGCTCAGACTTATGAATATGAGCGTGTATCTTCGAACCGCTATGTTCATAGGACTAAGAACTTTTCAGCTTATTCATATGAGTATCATTCATCTCCTGCAAGGCTATTTGCTAGGGCTTCAAAGCCAAAATTCTCAGATGCTGCACTTAGACTCATTGCTTCTAAGCCACCACTGAAGATGTGGGTGGCAAAGAAGAACTAACTCTCTTTTGCAGAAAACGGTCTCCAGCCAGCAATCAATGGCGTCCGATACTATTGCTGGGGACCTAAAACTCATTTAGGACACACGATAAAATGCCATTCTATATACTTCACATCTGAATTGCTTATCAGTCATACTATGTCCTAACTTTGATATAAGCTGAGACTGTCCCTATATGTATCAAATGCCTATGCTTCACAACACTCTTGTGAAGCCTATCCTCCTAACTGCACTATAGGGTACATCACCAAAAGCTTCAGAATGGATTATGGACAGTGGATGGACAAATCATATGACTGGTGATCGAAGTCTTCTCATGGACTCAACCTTACGTCCATCCGACAAGAGTCACATTACATTTGCTGACACTGGTAAAAGCAAGGTATTGGGCCTAGGTAGAGTTGCAATCTCAAAGGATCAACACATGGATAAAGTGATGCTTGTTGAATCCCTTGGTTTCAACTTAATGTCTGTCTCAATGCTTTGTGACTTGAACATGATTGTGATATTTGGAAAATATCGTTGCCTTGTACTAATGGAATCTGACAAATCTCTAGTCTTTGAAGGGTATCGAAAAGATGATCTATACATGGTAGATTTCTCAGTAGGTCCACAGCTTGCCGTATGTCTTCTCACAAAAGCTTCAGAATGCTGGCTCTGGCATCAAAGGCTAGGAGAAGAAGCATGTCATTGGCATCGAGGATGTCAAGTTCAAAAAGGATCATCTGTGTGGTGCCTGTGAAGCTGGAAAGATGACAAGGGCAAAGCACCCCTCGAAGACAATCATGACAACATCACAACCCTTCGAGCTGTTACACATGGACTTATTTGGACCTACTCACTACTCCACCCTCACAACAACTGCCTGTCTCTATGGCTTCGTCATTGTTGATGACTACTCAAGATACACATGGGTTCATATAATCCTTTACAAGACTGAAGTGCAAGATGTCTTCAGGCGCTTCGCAAATCGAGCAATGAACAACTATGGCGTGAAGATCAAGCACATAAGGAGTGACAATGGCACTGAATTCAAGAACACTGGACCTGATCTGTATCTAGATACAATGGGAATCACTCATGAGTTCTCTGCTCCATACACACCTCAGCAAAATGGCATCGTTGAGCACAAAAACAGAACCCTCATTGAGATGGCTTGAACAATGCTAGATGAGTGCAAGACACCAAGAAAGTTCTGGCCTGAAGCTATTGATATAGCATGTCACATCATCAACCGTGTGTACATCCATAAGCTTCTGAACAAAACATCTTATGAGCTCCTTACTGGCAAGAAGCCAAACGTCAGTTACTTCAGAGTATTTGGAGCTAGATGCTGGATCAAGGATCCCCATCACAAGTCAAAATTTGCACCTAAGGCTCACGAAGGCTTCATGCTTGGCTATGGAAAGGATTCACACTCCTACAGAGTCTTCAACCTTTATCTCTACAAAATCGTTGAAACTGTGGACGTGAAATTTGATGAAACCAATGGTTCACAGAGAGAGATTCTGCCAAGTACACTAGATGAAGCTCCTTCAAACGAGTCTATCAAGCTGATGGGAACTGGTGAAATCATGCCCTCTGAAGCACGGCCTGAAGCGGAACTTATCATCTCTGCACCAAATCAACCTGAAGACAATGCTCAGACCGAAGACAATCCTCCCAATGATGACAATGATCAGCCAGAGAAAAATCTTCGTCCTGTTCATCCTCGTGTTGCAAATGAAGTTCAAATAGAGAAGATAATTGACAGCATCAATGCACCTGGTCCGCTCACTCGATCAAGAGCAACACAGCTAGCAAACTTCTGTGGGCACTTTTCATTTGTGTCAATATCAGAACCCAAGAAAGTTGCTGAAGCTTTTATGGAACCTGAATGGATTCAAGCCATGCAAGAAGAACTTCAACAGTTGAAGCTGAATAATGTTTGGGAACTCGTCAAGTGACCTGACCCTCGTAAGCATAACATTATTGGAACAAAGTGGATATATCAAAACAAGCAAGATGAGCATGGTCAAGTCATCAGAAACAAAGCACGTCTTGTGGCTCAAGGATATACTCAAGTTGAAGGAATTGACTTCGATGAAACATTTGCTCCAGTTGCTAGGCTCGAAGCTATTCGCATACTGCTAGCCTACGCTAATCATCACAACATCTTGCTATATCAAATGGATGTAAAGAGTGCATTTCTCAATGGCAAGATTGAAGAAGAGGTATATGTCGCACAACCACCAGGCTTTGAAGATCCAAAACATCCTGATATGGTGTACAAGCTAAACAAAGCACTTTATGGCCTCAAACAAGCTCCTCGTGCCTGGTATGATACAGTCAAAGACTTCCTGAAGAGCAAAGGCTTCAAACCTGGATCCCTCGATCCCACACTCTTCACGAAGACATATGATGGTGAACTTTTGTGTGCCAAATATATGTGGATGACATAATCTTCGGCTGCACCAACCAGAAGTATAGTGATGAGTTTGGGTACATGATGCAAGAGCAATATCAAATGTCCATGATGGGTGAGCTGAAGTTCTTCCTTGGTCTTCAAATTCGTCAGCAAAAAAATGGCATCTTCATATCTCAAGAAAAATACCTCAAAGATTTTCTGAAGAAGTTTGGAATGGAAGACTGCAAAGGCTACACAACGCCAATGCCAGCCAAACACCATCTTGGTCCCGACGACAATGGTAAAGAGTTCGATCAAAAGGTATACCGCTCCATGATTGGTTCTTTGCTTTATTTATGTGCATCTAGGCCAGATATTATGCTTAGTGTTTGCATGTGTGCTCGATTCCAAGCGGCACCAAAGGAATCGCATCACTTAGCTGTGAAGCAAATTCTTCGATATTTGGCTTACACCCCAACACTCGGATTGTGGTATCCCAAGGGCTCAAAATTTGATTTGGTTGGATTCTCGAATGCTGATTATGCTGGTGACAAGGTGGATCGCAAGTCTACATCAGGCACATGTCATTTTCTTGGTCGATCACTTGTCTGTTGGTCTTCAAAGAAGCAGAACTGTGTATCACTCTCAACTGCTGAATCTGAATACATTGCTGCTGGATCCTGTTGTGCTCAGCTTCTATGGATGAAGCAAACTCTCAAGGATTATGGCATCAACCTGACACAAGTACCTCTCTTCTGCGACAACGAAAGTGCCATCAAAATAGCCAACAATCCAGTCCAACACTCGAAGACAAAGCACATTGAAATTCATCATCACTTTCTCAGAGATCATGTTATGAAGAAAGATATCGATATCATTCACGTCAACACTGAAGAGCAACTGGCAGATATCTTCACGAAGCCCTTGGATGAGAAAAGGTTTTGCAAGTTACGGTGTGAGCTAAATATCTTGGAATCCTCTAATGTCCTGTGATCAGGCACACATCCTAACACTTATGCATGTTGATGACTTAGATGTGCAACACACAAAGTAATGTATATCTTCAATCAATGAAGATTTACACTCTGAGTGTGAATACATTAACATGGAATATGACTTCGGAGCACCACGATAATTGTGCGCCATGTCTGGGTCTAATACTTCCTATACGGTGGGTAACGCCACCACCAACTTTCTCTGTTTGAAGTGTTTCACTCATGGCGTTATATTGCAATGACTTCGTATTTGGTTTGTCTTAAGTTTCAATTTATCTTCATGACTTTCTACACTATGATGATTTGATTGCATTCTGATATATATACTAATGTTCTGTCCTCTACAGCATTCACTTATAGCTATGTCTTCAAGATTGAATCTTTTGAACTAAGTGAATGTGATCGGACCCTAACCTCTCTATGCTTCCTATCTCAAACTCTATCTGTCCAAATCGTATGCATTCTATTGAGACCGTCGAATGTATTCTCTGCGTCCTAGTCAGCAGAAGGCAAAGAGACAAACATTATTCTGTTTTAAATGACTTATCTTTATTATTGAAATCCGGAGAAGCCGGAACAACTCTCCGACATGCCTGGCGGGCGTGGGAACATGGGACAACTCTGAGTATGTTGAATTCTTGCCACGTACCCCTCAGATGTGAACCGCCAGGGGCACCAGCGTAATTGCGCTGTGTCTCTCACCTACTTATAAATACTAGTCCCCTGCGGTAAAGAAATCCTTCTTCCACCTCTCCACCTCCGTCAAAACCCTAGCGCCACCGCTAGCTCGCGATGACGCCGGCGACGAAGCGCTTAGCTGCCGCGACTTCTCCGACGCCGTCCTCACGCCGACCGCGGACATCGTCCTCTCCGCCGTCGCCGTAGGTGTCCTCCGTCGCCAAGTTAGGGCACGGTGGGCTGAACTGCTCGGTCTCCTATTCATCCCATCTAGCAGTTCTTCGTGCGGTAATTATAACTCTATTTTTACGACCTTTTTGATCTTCAAGATTCATCCTGTTCACCGAAAGTGGTTTCTGCCTATTCAATGTTAGATCTATTCTGTCTGCATCTCATACTGCCTAGTCAATTCACTTAGATTTCCTGTCTAGTTTGATTCCTCACTTGTACTTATTCACGGATTGGTACAAATCTGGAACCAACTCACCCATATAAGTGAATGTCTTCGCATCATGAGGTCAATGTCTTCAAACTGATTTATCTTCAAAATCTTCTGAGAATGCATATGACCTCTTCCCCTTCCCTCGCATCTCTAATGCTGTCACAGGTACATGTCCGTGGGAGAATCCCTTGGTTCTCATAGTCTGCATTCGTTTGCAGAATACTTACAGCATCATATCAATTCTCCTGAAGCCAGTTCCTGCTTGACCAGCAAGCATAAGTTTCTGAAGCCTTTGAACGTATTGAAGCCATTCAGTTTGAAGTTCATGGCTGCAGAAAAATCAGCAAGGAAGGGTGGCAGACAGCGCAGAGAAGGAACATCCAAAGATCTGCCTGATGACTTAGCAGAACTCTACAAGACAGATCCCGAAGAGAATTATCATCAGAGAAAGACGCGAATCCAATGGATTCGACGCTATTGGGCTGAGGAGTGGTTCAAGTACAAGTTTGCGACGAAGGAATATGCAGAGAAGAATGCCATCAAGAGACCTTGGGGTGATATCCTCTATCGAGGCCTTCAACCCAAGAACAGAGCTGAAGCCATTGCTCAAGGCTTCTATCCTTGCATGGTCCGTGGACCACAGCCTGAGAACGCAGATCCCACCTCACTACTCTGGTGTCGTGACGACTCTCTCTTCAAGCGCAACTACCAGTTTGCTGTGGCTTCGGCCAAGAAGAACAAGAAGTCCTTGGGCTTGGACTTCAACCCAGGTCCCTCTGCTCCCCGTGCTGACGACTCCCGTGATGCTGATCCTAATGTGATCGGCCCCTTCTCCAACCTTGACGGCCTCATCACCTACATCGTGGTCCAAGGTGCCAGAGTAGATCATTCTGAAAATGATGCTGACTCCGATGAAGCCCCTGCTCCTCCTCCAAAGCCGCAGAAGCAAAAGAAGCCAAAGGCTTCAAGATCAGCTGCACCTCCGAAGACATCTCGTGCGAAGCCACTGGCCACTTCACCTCCTGAAGTCAGTGTGCAGTCTGAAGATCAATCCCGTGTCTCCAAGAGAATGGAGAAGAAAAAGCAACTTGTCAGACCATCTGAAAGTGCGTTATATCGACTAGAGGGGGGTGAATAGGCGATTTTTATGAATTCTTCACTGAGGAATTTGCTGGTGAGGAAATTCCTTAGCGAAGAACTACTTGCAGCGGAATAAGTACTCAGAAGTAAGCATAACAGAATACAAGCATGGTCATCATGATTTAATGAAGACAAGCACAGAGTACAGAAAGCGTAATCACAGGATAACACAAGATGAAGACAAACAAACTGAAGAAATTGAACTGAGGAAATTGAGAAAGTCTTCAGTCAATGTCTTCAAGCACAGATATGAACAAACACTCAACACAGTAATGAGGAAATGAAAGGGTTGAGGAAATAGAACCAGTTAGTTGGTGAAGACAATGATTTGGTAAACCAGTTCCAACTGCTGTCTCAGTTGTACGTCTGGTTGGAGCGGCTGAGTATTTAAACTCGAGGACATGCAGTCCCGGACACCCAGTCACTGAGCACGCAGCTCAGGACACCCAGTCCTCACCGTATTCTCCTTGAACTAAGGCATGCTGACCTCGTCCAATCACTCGTGGTAAGTCTTCAGGTGACTTGCAAACCTTCACAGACTTGGTCACTCGGCGATCCACAATTCCTCTTGGATGCTCTAGACCTTGACGCCTAACCGTCTGGAAGAAGCACAGTCTTCAAAGGTAACAAGCGTCGGATCCACGCAGGATCAATTTCTTTAGTGATGCTCAATCACTTTGGGTTTGTGGGGGTTTGGTTTTGGGATTTTCCTCACTTGATGATTTTCGCTCAAAGTCCTCGGAGGATGGGTTGCTCTCAAATGACAAGTGTCAAGTTCTCTCGGAGCAGCCAACCAACTAGTGGTTGTAGGGGGGCTATTTATAGCCTAGGGAGCAGCCCGACATGATAAGACATAAATGCCCTTCAATGATATGACCGTTAGGTGGATAAGATATTTTGGGACAGCCGGCGCGCAGCACAGCAACGGTCGGAAATTTGACTCTCAAATTCCTCAGGGCTATCATGTTCCTCACTGTGTAGGCAATTCGCACTGGCGAATTCCTAACTCCTCAGTCAGAGCAAAGTCCTCAGTGACCAGAAGAACTGCATCTCTGTCACTGAAGAAATTGACTAAACTGTATGAGATTTCCAATGGCTTCACTCGAAGCGATTGGTAGGTGTAGGATTTTGAGTTGAGCATCACATGGAAATTTTTCCTTTGTATTTCCTCGACCCCCTTTAAAAGTACAGTGTTTCCTATGACTCAAGAAAGAGAAAATGAAACTACGAAAACAAAAGTCTTCACGCTTCATGTTCCTCAAATGAATATCAAGTCTTTAAGGTCACATCAATTTCTTCACTTTCAAAGTCTTCAGAAAGTCTTCAGAATATCAAAGTTTTCAGTCGAAGAACTTCATTTTTAGGGGTCGACTTTCTCTGTAAATATCAAACTCCTCATAGACTTATAGACTTGTGTACACTCACAAACGCATTAGTCCCTTAACCTATAAGTCTTCAATACACCAAAATCACTAAGGGGCACTAGATGCACTTACAATCTCCCCCTTTTTGGTGATTGATGACAACATAGGTTAAGTTTTCAACGGGGATAAACATATGAAGTGTAAATACTGATATTGAGGAATTTGATTGCAAGATATAGAAGAACTCCCCCTGAAGATGTGCATAGTGAGGAATTTGCGTTTGAGGCAATGCACATTTGAAGAGTTGAATCATGGAGAACTCCCCCTATATCTTGTAATTCATACACGCATTTGATATATAATATGAAGAATTTGAAATGCATGATGAAATATGGTGCCTGATGAAATTCAGCATGCGTGCAATAATATTAACAAGGAATAAGCATGCCGAAAGCATCAAAAGTATTGGAGCATATTGCAATAAAAGTATCAGAGCACCATCCAAAAGTATCAGAGCACCATCGGGTTTAAGATTACAACTCGATCCAATAAAAGTTTCGGAAGAACGAGAGTTGTAACTTAAAAAAAACACCCTTAATATAGACCCGCTTGAAGACTAACTCAGATTTCTCCCCCTTTGTCATCAAATGACCAAAAGGATTGAAAACTGAGGACTAACGCCCCTGAAGAATTTCAAGTTGATGGAGGAGCGCCAGCATTGTCAGGGTTGTTTGTTATAGCAGGGCCTGCCGCAGTGTCGTCCAAATCTTCATACTCATCAGTGTCACGCGATGAAGAATAAGAGCTGGCCACCAGATCAGAAACTTTGACCCTCTTGAATTTCTTTGGAGGAGGTGCAGACCAGTCAAATTCTTCCTTGAGACCCATAGTCTTCAGTTCTTCAGCGCTATAGACATGAGTGAGGACAGCCCAGGTGCGGTTGAGGGTTTCGTGAAGGTAGTAATGGTTTTTCTTCACTGCATTATGTGTTGAGGTCATGTTGTGAAGAATTGCACCAAACTGACGCTTTACCCATTTGTGATTGCGATCAACCTTCTGATGAAGACTGAGGAGTAACTCACGGTCAGTCATCACCCTGGGTGCTGTGGCTTGAGGATTTTGCTTAGCTGAGGTATTTGCGGCAGTGTCATGTGTGGCAGAGTTGTCATTGGTAGAGTAAGATGTAGCCAGGCCAAATTGACCATCCAATGGACGAATGCCTTCATCGATCACAGCAGCTGCCTTGCCTTTATCATCAGATGATGAAACTGGCCGTTTTAGGACTTCAATGGGAGGCAAGTAGCTACCGTGGTTCAGTGTGTCAGCTTTGTAATTCAGTGAAGATCTTGCCCTTATGAATCTCATAATCCAAGGCGCATAGGGCTTCAGCTCAAAAGGTGACATAGCAACATTTGCCAGAGTCCTCTTGAAGAAATCATGGAAGTTGACGGGAACGCCATGAATGATGTTGAAAAGCATATTCTTCATGATGCCAACGACATCTTCATCATTTGAGTCGTGGCCTTTGATAGGACTCATTGTCTTCGTCAGAATGCGATAGATAGTCCGAGGCACATAAAGCAATTCCTTGACAAGGAATTTGGTTCGTGGGGCCTGCCCAGGCTTCAAAGGCATCATGAGCACTTGCATGTAGTGATTTGTCAGTTCAGGGTCATTGTAGATGCAACGTGCACTGTCATGGGGAGGATCAAGAGGAAGGACACGAAGCAATTCAGTTGCCGGTGCCTTGTAGTGAGTGTTTTCAGTCATCCAATCCAACACCCATGAATTGACATCTTCAGCGTCTCCAGTGATATGCAGTGTAGCGTAGAACTGAAGAATGAGTTCTTCATTCCAATCGCAAATGTCAGTGCAGAAATTCAGTAATCCTGCATCATGAAGAACACTGAGGACTGGCTCGAAGCATGGCAGAGATTCCATATCCACGTGAGGAATATGTTCATGATCGAAGATTTTGTCTTTGTCAAACAACACTGAGGAATAGAAGTTGGCTTGACTAGCAGTCCAGAAACGCCTTTTCCTTATGCGAGCAGAGTCATAGGGGTTGTAATCAGTGAAGAATACATGCTCGGAAAAGAAGTCTTCAGTCTTGAACTTCTGTTTGCTTGAGGACGGATTCTTCGGCTTTGGCAGAGGGGTGTCAGTGATTTGCAGTACCACCTCAAGAATCGCGAGCTCAGGTTCTTCAGGCTGAGGAATTTCTGGTTCCTCTTCACGTGCGACCTGATGATCAGCAGCAGCAGGTTCTTCAGCACTAGCGGCTAGAATATCTTCATGAACAGAAGGAGTGGGATGAGTTTCTTCAGAGCCCAGTTGAACTGTTGTTGCCGGGGACTGAGGAATCTGTTGAATAGGAGTGAAGAGTGGAGTATTGGGATGCTGACTTTCCCAGAAGTCATCGTTCATCACAGGTGTGGTGCATCCAATATCCACATCTTCATCTTCAGTTTCCTCAACACCAGCCTCTTCAGCTGTGAACTGAGGCATAGGTGAGGAATTGACTGTCATTGAAGGGATTGTATCCACTTCAATTTCTTCATCAATCTGCTCTGATGAAGCAGCAGAATGATTTTCTTCATCAGATCCGCTTGGGATCTTATAGTCTTCCCCAAAAGGAACAATTTCCTTTGATGACATGGAGGAAATTGGAACAACATCAATTGGATGTTCAAGTGAGCTGGTCATTGGCTTCATTTTCTTCGCAGCCGAAGAATTTGACGCAGCTGATGCCTTGCTTTTCTTCACTGCAGCTCGCTCTGCAGCCTTGGTCTTCTTCACTTCATAGGCAGAAGGAAGAATTGGAGTTGGTGTAGGCGCGGGAGGAGCTGAGGAATCTGGTTGATTTTCTTTAGGCGCAACTGATGCAGTTGCCCTGATCTCTTCAGTTTCTTCAGGCGCACCACTAGTGGATGCCCTGGCAATTTCTTCAGTGGCTGGGATGGAGTCATCAGCCCTGGAACTTGTATTTTCTTCAGCAGGCTGAAAGTCATCAGCGGTGCTGGCATGTTCTTCAGCAGGCTGAGCAGAGTCTGCAACCTGAAGATTTTCTTGTTGCGATGGGGCTGCAACAGTTGTCATTTTCTTCGTCAGGTTGACGAATCTCACTTTGGCTCCTTGCCAATCAGCATAGTATGCATCGAAGTCTTTGCTGAGGGCTTGGATTTCAGACTGAGCCTGGAGAAGTTCCTCAAGTGTCATTCTGACAACATTTTTCTTCAGAAGCTTCTCCTTCCTGTATTGAGCCTTCTTGATCTCTCTTGCCTTTTCAAACTTCCATTTCTCCTGAGTGATGAAATGGGTCAGCATGTGACTTTGACCAGGAGTCAGTTGAAAATCAGGCATGGGGGTGTTTGGATCCTTGTGCCAGAGGTCAATGTAGTCGAGGATTTTCCTCGGATCCAAAAGCAGTGGCACCGATGTGCCTTTGGCTCTAGCGGCCTTTACTTGTCTGTCTCTGATGATTTCTGCAAGTTCATCATCAGAAGCTTCATCATCAGAGGGCACTTGGAATGCGACCTATTTCTTCCTTGGACTTGGCCGAGGACCGCGTCCAGCTGTTGCTTTAGTCTTCAACAGTGTGGGGCCTGATGAGGACATTGGTGCAGCTGAGGAACTCGCTGAGACACCAGAAGCAATCGAGAAACCCATAGTCCTTTGACATGTAGCCAGATGCACAGGAGTTGAGGACTTTGGTGGAGCAGTAGTGGTATGAGGAATTTGCCGTGAGGGCATAGCTGAGGAACTTGGCCGTGAGGGCGCTGTTGGTGAAGCACTTGGCTTGTGAGCAGGCTTCTTTGGCATTGATTTCCTCGGCTTGACCGAGGCCTCAGTAGCAGCAGCAGCAGCAGAATCCTCATTGAATTTCCTCACTGCCTCCTTGGCTTGTCTTGCCAATTTAGCTTGGCGCCTAGCCCATTCTTCAGGAAAGTCCTCACCACGCTTGATGCTGGTGGGATCAGCTACTTGGCCAGGTGCCAATGGAGCTCTTGGGCATGGAGGATTTAAAGCGAATTTCTTCATGTACTTTGGAGTTACATATCTGTACTCCCTCCATTCTCTTGCCCATCTCCGTTCAATCCTCTGAATGCGCACTTTACGCTGATTTTTGTTCTCTTTGCCAAACTTAGCTTCATCAGGTGTGCAATAATCCTTGTATATGTCATCAGGGATCTCGAAAGCAGTCATGACCTTAGGCTTCTTTCCTCCTTTCTGCGGTCTCTTTCCTTCAGCCATATTCTTCAGATGAGGAATTTGAACAATTGAACACTCTGAAGAAGTATGCAGTTTTTCTTCGAGGAACGCTGCAAATGAGTTAAGTTGATGAGAACCTAGTGATTCAGCAGCGGACATGAGTACCTGTGAACAGAGTGTAGGTGCGAGGAATTTGGAGAGGTCATATGTGTTCTCAGAAGGTTTTTCGAAAAGATAAGTTTTGCGGAATTTGACTAGTTGAGCCTTGAGGAATTTCACTAAGCGTTCTTGTCTTAGGTTCCAGAGTTGTATTGATCGAAGATCCACACAATTGAGGAATCTTGAAGAAAATGAGTGCTTAGAGAAATGGATCAAGAGCATACAGTGTGTGAGGTGTTCAGATGTGTGAAGATTTGAAGAATAAAACACCTTTGAAGATTTTCATGAAAGCTTGAGAATCAAAGTGAGTAATAAAAGTAACTTTTAATTACCCAAACTGAAGAACACGACGAACTGAGATGAACAGAGGTGAAGTTCGTCAAGTTAGATCTCCCACGCCCTAACTTGGCAGAAGGAGACAACTACGGCGGCGGCGGAGTGAAGATTTCCGCAACCGGCGTGAGTACGACGGCGACGAGGTCGAGGCAGCGAAGCTCTTCCTCACCGGCGACGATGGAGTAGCAATGGCGCTAGGGTTTGAGGAGCTCGAGCGAGAGACAGCGGCCGAGCGGAGTAAATGAACTGAGGAAGGGGAGAGGGGTATTTATAGCCACGGTGAAAAACTGTTCGCCCGAAGATTTTGGGACGAACATGCCCCTGCCCTTTCTCCTTCACGCGACATGTGTCACCCACGTACTGTGCAGATGAGATCGTGTAAGATCGTGGGTGAATATAATAATGCATCGTGGGATGCGGAACGGTTTGAGCGGCAAAACCGAAAATCTGGATAAAATTTGTTTTAAAGTTTTGTTCGCAATTTCTTCAGCTGACAAGGACACAGTGAAGACTTTGAACGAGTTTCAAATAGAACGCACATGAAGAATTTGTGAATAGATTGGGTTGAGTATAGCATAGAGGGGGAAGGGTCCGATCACATTCACTTAGTAGAAAACGCAACTTGAAGAAATAGCCATAAGTGAATGCTGTAGAGGACATAAACTCATATATATATATATAGCCAATGAAGAAAAACGACGGAACCAGTGAAGATTTTGCAAAGTTGAAGAATTTGAAAAATTGAAGAATTTCAAAAACTGAGGAAAAACTCGAATTGAAGATTTTCAACTTTTTGTGGTGGCGTGGCCCACCGTATAAGAATGATGATTTCAGACACCGCATACAATTGTCGTAGGGTTCTGAGAATCAAGTTCTTCATTAATTTCTTCACACTTAGAGTGTTATTCTTCATTGATTGAAGAAAAATGTTTCTTCATGTGTTGCACATCTAAGTCATCAATTTTGCATAAGTGTTAGTATGTGTGTCCTTTTCAAAGAACATTCGAAGATTCTAAGATATTTATCTCACACCGCAACTTGCTAAATCTCTTCTCATCCAAGGGCTTAGTGAAGATATCAGCTAGCTGTTCTTCAGTCTTCACATGTTCAATGGAGATGTCGCCCTTCAACACATGATCACAAAGAAAATGATGACGAATCTGAATGTGCTTTGTCTTCAAGTGTTGAACTGGGTTGTGAGCAATCTTGATGGCACTCTCATTGTCACAGAGGAGAGGCACATTCTTCACGTGGACGCCGTAGTCCTTGAGGGTTTGCTTCATCCAAAGCAGTTGAGCATAGCAGGAGCCAGCAGCAATGTATTCAGCTTCAGCAGTAGACAGTGATACGCAGTTTTGTTTCTTCGAGGACCAACAGACCAAAGATCGTCCGAGGAAATGACAAGTACCAGATGTTGACTTGCGGTCCGCACGATCACCAGCATAGTCAGAGTCAGAATATCCAATGAGATCAAAAGCAGAGCCCTTGGGGTACCATAATCCTAGTGTTGGTGTGTGAGCTAGATATCGAAGAATATGCTTCACAACCTTATGGTGTGATTCCTTCGGTGCAGCTTGAAATCGGGCACACATGCAAACACTAAGCATTATATCTGGCCTAGATGCACATAAGTACAATAAAGAACCAATCATGGAGCGGTATACCTTGTGATCGAAGTCAATACCATTTTCATCAGTGCATAGATGGCCATTTGTGGGCATAGGAATTTTGACGCCTTTGCAATCTTGCATGCCGAATTTCCTCAGTACATCTTTGAGGTATTTCTCCTGAGATATGAATACGCCATTGCGCTGCTGACGAATTTGAAGACCTAAGAAGAATTTGAACTCTCCCATCATAGACATTTGATATTATTTACTCATCATATAGGCAAATTCATCACTATAACGTTGGTCGGTACAGCCAAAGATAATATCATCAACATATATTTGGCACACAAACAGTTCACCATCATAAGATTTAGTAAAGAGAGTAGGGTCGAGTGAACCGGGTGTGAAGCCATTCTTCACGAAGAATTCCTTCAATGTATCATACCACGTACAAGGGGCTTGCTTGAGGCCATAGAGAGCCTTATTGAGTCTGAAGACTTTGTCAGGATTCTTTGGATCTTCAAAACCTGGGGGTTGAGCAACATATACTTCTTCCTCAAGCTTACCATTGAGGAATGCACTTTTCACATCCATTTGATATAAAATGATATCATGATGGTTAGCGTAAGCAAGTAATATGCGAATAGCCTCAAGTCTAGCAACAGGTGCAAAAGTTTCATCGAAATCAATTCCTTCAACCTGTGTGTAGCCTTGAGCTACTAGTCGTGCCTTATTCCTCACCACAAGGCCATTTTCATCTTGCTTGTTGCGGTAGATCCACTTTGTGCCAATGATATTATGCTTGCAAGGATCTGGGCGATTGACCAGTTCCCAGACATTGTTAAGCTTGAACTGATGTAATTCTTCTTGCATAGCCTGAATCCACTCCGGCTCCAGAAATGCTTCATCTACCTTAGTGGGCTCTGTGATAGAGACAAAAGCATAGTGCCCACAAAAGTTAGATAAATGTGAAGCTTTTGAGCGTGTGAGAGGACCTGGTGCGCTAATGTCATCGATGATCTTCTCCACTTGTACTTTTTTTTGCCACGCGAGGATGAGCTGGTTGTCGCTGAGGAATTTGATCAGCATTTTCTTCAGCACCATTTTCCTCAGCATTTTCTTCAGGTGCATCAGCTCGACGTTCTTCATGAACTGGAATGAATTCTTCAGCAGATTCTTCAGTAGGAATGACATCCTCAGTTGCCTTGAACTTGATAGAATCCTCAGGTGGTGGTTCATCTAACACAGAAGGTAGGTGCTCTCTTTGCGAGCCATTAGATTCATCGAACCGCACATCTACAGTGTCAACAATCTTGTGAAGTACAATGTTGAAGACTCTGTAGGTGTGCGAGTCCTTTCTGTAACCAAGCATAAAACCTTCATGTGCTTTCAGTGCAAATTTAGAGTTGTGGTGAGGATCTCTAGTCCAACATTTAGCACCGAAGACTTTGAAATAACTCACATTGGGTTTCTTGTCAGTGAGGAGTTCATAGGCCGTCTTCTTGAAGAATTTGTGAAGATATACTCTGTTGATGATGTGGCACGCAGTATCAATTGCATCAATCCAAAAACGCTGAGGCGTTTTGTATTCATCAAGCATAGTGCGAGCCATCTCAACAAGAGTTCTGTTCTTGCGCTCCACGACGCCATTTTGCTGAGGAGTATAGGGAGCAGATAACTCATGAGTAATACCAAGTTCATCAAGATAGGCATCAAGACCGGAATTCTTGAACTCAGTTCCATTGTCACTTCTGATGTGCTTGATCTTCACACCAAAGTTGGTTGAAGCCCTCGAGGAAAATCGTTTGAAGACTTCCTGCACTTCATGTTTGTAAGTAACAATGTGTACCCATGTATATCGAGAATAATCATCAACAATAACAAAACCATATAGAGATGCATCATTAGTGACTGCTGAGTAATGATTAGGTCCGAAGAGGTCCATGTGAAGCAATTCGAATGGACGAGTAGTGGTCATGATAGTCTTCGCTGGATGCTTGGCCTTGGTCATTTTTCCAGCTTCACAGGCTCCACACAAGTGATCCTTGTGGAATTTGACATTCTCAATGCCAATGACATGCTTCTTCTTCGCAAGCATGTGCAAATTCCTCATGCCTGCGTAACCAAGTCGTCAATGCCATAGCCAGCCTTCTGAAGCTTTTGCAAGTAGACACACGGCTGGTTGTGGTCCTGTAGAGAAATCAACAATATACAAATCTCCTCTCCTAAAGCCTTCGAAGACTTTGGAATTGTTAGCTTCCATAATCACAACACAGCGATACTTGCCAAAGACAACAACCATATCAAGATCACAAAGCATTGAGACTGACATGAGATTGTATCCTAAGGACTCAACAAGCATGACTTTGTCCATGTGTTTATCCTTAGAGATTGCAACCTTACCAAGACCCAATACCTGACTTTTGCCTTTGTCAGCAAAGATGATATGCTTCAGAGGTGACGGTGATAAGAGAGCATCCATCAATAGATTCTTGTCACCAGTCATGTGATTTGTACATCCACTATCGAGGACCCATTCAGTAGTTTTGGGTTGATCATCCTGCAGATGAATTAGTGTAGCTTACAATCTCATATGCTTCATCAGTGAAGAATATGATATCAAGTTCGTCAGATGAATTTCATCAAGCAGTAAACAGATATAGCAGTATGAGGACGTGTGAAATGAAAGTTCATTTCATCATGATTCGCCCGCGTCCTTTCAGGCAATTTCGTTAGGTCCCCAGCAAATTCTTCAGACGTTAAAGCACGTCTGGAGACCTTACCCTGCAGAAGAGATTAGTTCTTTTTCTTCACCACCCACATTTGAAGGGGTGGCAAAGAGTTCATCACTCTGCGAGCACCATATGAGAATGGTGGCAAAGATGCCAAACCATTTCGTTTCACATAAGAGGGGTTAGGGTAAGCATATGAATAAGCAGAGAAATTCTTCGAGGACTTATGAACATAATGGTTTGAAGAATAATGCACATATGCATAGCCCTTAGCTTTACCCTGCGAGACAGAGTTGTTAGCACGATGATAATCATATGAGGACTTTGATCCTTTTGAGGAATTTGATCCATGTGAGGAATTTGGTCCATATGAGGACTTGGATCCATATGAAGAATTTGGTCCATATGAAGAATTCAATCTGGGGTTCCTGTTCTTCACAGGTGGTGTCATGAGGACATTCACCTGAAGACTTTCAACATAACTTTTGGGAACCCAGATTTTCTTCATAGGGGAACCGTTCCTGCAGTTAGTGCTAACATATCTAGCAAATACTTCACCATTCTGATTTTTGAACAGTTTATAGTTGGAGTCAAATGATTCATCAGAAGAATGAGGAGATTCACATGTAAAGCCAGATAAGTTAGATGGATCAATTGGAGGTCCCTTTGCAGCAACCCATGAGGTTTTGGGGTACTGCTCAGGCTTCCAATATGTTCCATCAGCATTGAGTTTCCCCTCAAAGGCAATACCCTCTTTCCTAGGGTTTCTATTGAGGATCTGCTTTTTAAGCACATCACAAAGTGTCTGATGCCCTTTGAGGCTTTTGAACATGCAGTCATGTACAATTCCTTCAGCCCTGCATTGTCAGTGATACTAGCAATGTCCTCAGATGAGGAATTAGTGATAGCAGAGGCAGATGAAGAATTTGTAACAGTTGAAGCATTTGAACATTCAGGTGAAGAATTAGGATGTCGTGGGAAACTGATCCACGGACACCTATGGGGCCGGCGGACCGAGCCCCTTTCGGTTCGGCGGGGGGCGGAGATCGCGCGAAGAGCGGATCGAGGCGAAGCACACGAGCGGTTTACCCAGCTTCGGAGCTCTCCGAAGAGATAATACTCCTACTGCTGCATGTCCGAGTGTATTGAGTTCTTGCTCGGGAGCGCTAAATGCTACAGTACACACTAGCTAACGAGACCGAGCGCGAGTGGTTTTCTATCCTCCCAACCCCCCTCTATGTTGCGCATGGGCCTCCTTTTATATGCTCAAGGGGTCACCGACAGGTGGCAACGTAGACAAGGGTAAAAATGGAAAGGTGTTGCGGTTGGTACAACTACCTATACAGTGTATCATACCTAACCCTGACGGCAGGGGACAAAGGCATTAAATGCCCATCTGCGTCGCCCAAATAGTGCGAAAAGGGACCGTCAGGGGCGCCACCGCTTGCCATGATGGCAATCTTGTCAGCGCCGCTTGCCACCTCGCACTGCTGGCTGCACAGCCTCTTGCCACGCGCGCCTGGAAAGGTCCCAGGGCGACACGTTGGTGGATGTGCTGGAGCGCAGGTACAGAGTGGTAGCTTGCCGCGGCGAGCGCCTTGCCGCGTCTGGAAGCTTGTCGCTCACCGGGCCTCGCCGGGACGCGTGGCGCGTCGCGGCAAGTTCCTTGAGATGCCTTGATTGGCCTTCCCGGCAAGCTCCTCTTGCCGGCGCCTTGTCTCCTTGGCTTGAATACTTTGGTCTTGAATGGCTCCAAAGGAACCACGGAGGGCCTTGGCGGTCACCCGGCAAGCCTTGCCGCGGGGTGCTGCGACTGCCCGTGCACAAGTTCGGGATACTAGGGTACCCCTACTCTAGTACACCGACAGGAGCCACCGGGCCTGGGCCACACACGGTGCCGAGCGCTGTTGGGCCAGGCCCAAAACAGGGCACGGGCACGCGCGGCCTGGGTTACGCCGTATCTTACTCCGTATCCACCGCGCCCTCCCCTAACGGCACGCGTTGAATGCAGCGTTGTGGGAGAGATCATGGGTGGTTTCTTTATTCGGAAAGACGGAACATCCGCCCCTCCCTCTTTATAAGCAGGGGAAACAGGGGCAGTTCGCCCATCTCGCCAGTTGCTATCCCAATCTCAGAAATCTCCGCTGCTCCCCTCTTCTTCCCATGGCTGAAAGAGAGCAGCGCTCCGCCCCCCATCGCCACCAGCACCACCAACGCTGTCGATCTCCCCCACCACCTCCGCCATGGCTCCGAAAGCCGGCAAGGGGAAGGCCGTGAAGTCGACCGAGGCGCAGCGGCTCGTGGCGCTGCGAAAGGAGCGGGTAACCTCCCCCCCCAAGCTCGCCGCGAAGGAGCTGAGGGAGTATTACTACCTCTCCTGGTCGACGGAGACGCGAGCGCATCCGCGCACGAATGTACTCTCAGCCGCCGCCTCAGAACGGGCTCCGAATGGATATCCCTTCTTCGCGTTGTTCTTCTACTGCGGGCTCTGCCCGCCTTTCTCTGAATTTTTCTGCGACATCATGAACACCTACGGGTTCCACCTCCTTGACTTCACCCCCAATGCCGTTCTGACCATGGTAGTTTTCGCACATCTCTGCGAAAATTTGTCGGAGTCTATCCAAATGTAGCTCTTTTTCGCCACTTCTTTATGCCCCGAGTTGAGAGAGGAGAGCCTTTATCCGGCGGAATCGCTTGGATCTCGAGAGCCGGCAAGAAGGAAGCTTATCTGGAGGGAGAGCTCCGCGGCAAGTGGGAGGAATGGAGAGCAGACTGGTGCTGGATTGTCGAGGAGAACCCGCAGCCATTTACCGCCCAGCGCCAAGCCCCAGTAGCGCGCGGCAACGATTGGAGCAGCATGGCCCCGGAAGACGATAGGCTGAAGATTGCCGTCACCCGGATCTTACGCCTCCGGCTTGCCGGGCTCACTGTAGGCGCCGTTGGCGCAAATTTTCTTCGCCGCCGCATCGCCCCCCTGCAGGAGAGGAGGAGACCCGCCTGGGAGTTCGGGGGTCCGGCGGACATCATGAGGCTGCACCCGGGCCTCAACTTCAACTTCACTGTCCTGGAACTGGACGTGATGCTCAAGGAGCTATTCAAGCACGACCCTCAACATCCCGAATGGTTCAGGTTGCCGCAGGGTGTCGTTCCGCTGTGCAACAACTCCTCGCTCGACCGCATCCGTGCAATGATGCCGCTGTGCGATTCGCATGGAATTGTCCCAACTTGGCAAGAGCCTACAGACGATGTCGTGCAGGAGTTTTTTGATGGCTTGGTAGAAGTGCCGATCCGCTCCGATGAGCAGAAAAGCCTTACTCGCGACACCACCGATGCGGAGATGCAGCGCATCGCCACTAGGCTGGAAGAGGCGGCGGCAGCCGCTGCCGCGGGCGAGTTTGGATTCACCGTGGAGGTGGCAGAGGCAGCAGAGGCGGCAAGCCTTGTCGAGCGAGAGGATCTTGCCGGCGAGGGAGAGCTTGCCGGGCCTGAAGTCGAGTCGAGCAAGCCCGCCGAGGGTGCGAGCGGCTCGTTGAAGACCAACTCCTCTTCCTCCTCATCTTCAGACAGCTCGCCACAAGCGGAGCCCCCAGCTCCACCAAGAAGGCGTCTCCGCAAGGCCGTGGACGTAGCGGGGCGGCATACGAGTCAACAGCCGCCGCGCCGCGCGACACGCTCCACCGCGTCAAGCATTGTTGCCGCGGGAGCACCTCACGCCGCTGCGGCAACTGGAGCGGGGTCCTCCCGGACCAGCGCTTCTGCCCCTGCCAAGCGGCTAAGGGAACCTACTCCTCCGCCTCGTCGCACCGGAGGCGAGCCGGACTTCGACCTCTCCGCGCTCAGCTCCGAGGAAGAAGAAGAGTAAGATTCCTTGCTGTACTTGTAGTTCTTCAATTCTTGCTGTTTTGTCTTGTATTTGATTTGTTTTACTCTGAACCCATTCCTTTTCAGGACTCTGGCCCAGAGAGCGGCGAAGAGAGCCAAGGTCCTGGTGATTGTCATCAAGGACGAGCCCACCGCGACAGCGGGGTGTGTGTCCGAGACCACCTTGCCGGACCCGGCAACTACTCCCCAAAGCAGCCCCCAGCACAGCCCCCAGCGTAAGTACATGGTTTACTTCCCGCTGTTAGGCGCGCATGGTTGCTCTTTCTTTGCTGACATCTGACTATTGGTTTGCGTAGGAGCAGAGCAGCCTCACCAGGAGCGCCCGGAAGCCGCCCCCGACGTGCCATCTGCTTCTACTACACCGCCAAGGGAGGGTTCCCCGGCAAGGGAGCGTTCTCCGGCAAGGGACAGTTCTCCGGCAAGGGACAGCACCAGCGACCCTCAGGTGGCGGAGACCACGACCGTAGAGCCCAGTACAGGTAATCCTCTTGCTTGAAAACTTCCCTTGGGTTCTTCTTCTTCTGATTTTCTTTCTTTTGGATATTTGCTTGACTTTTCTCCCTTTTCCGGTCGTCAGATCCATCTACCACGGAGCCGATGGAGACCGAGGTCGCCGGCGAGGAGAACGCGCGCGGCGATACCGACGACGCCGCTGCCACCAAAGAAGCAGCTGGCGCTGAAGATCCCGCCGGCGAAGAGGCCGCCAAAGCTGCTGCTGCAGAAGCTGGCGAGGGGTCTGGCGATTGCACTGACGGCCCCGAGGCCGCAGGAGCGATAGGCGCTACGCCGACCGCCGATCCCTCCGCTGCTACCGCAGCGTCAGGCTCCGAAGAGCCCCAGCCCGGCGCCTATTTGAAGGCCGGCGATGGCGTCTTCATCAAGCTCCCCTGGGCGTCAAGCTCCAGGGCGCCGGTCGAAGGAGAAATCTTGGATGGAGAGGTGCTCGCCTCCGCTGGGCTGACGCTGGTTGATGCGCCGAGCAGCAGCAGCGGTGAGTCTGAGGAGGAGCAGCTGCTACGGAAGCTGGTGTCCCTCTACCGCGCTCGATAGGCCAAGGTGGAATCCCGAGAAGCGCTTGTCGCGAAGGCGGGAGTGTACATCGAGAAGCGCGCAGAGGAGCTTCGGGGCCGTAACCAGGAAGCTCTCTGGTCCCTGGCAGAGAAGCGGGAGCAACTCGCTGAGGAGTCGAAAGCCTTCCTCTGCGAGAAGGCTGAAGTTGAAGAGCAACAGCGGCTTGCCGACGAAGAGTTGTATGCGCGGGTGGGCGAGTTGGCGCAGCGGAAGGTCAATCTTGATAGCCACGAGGAGGAGCTTGCTGCGCGTGAGCAAACATTCGGCGGGGCTCTCAGGGAAGCAGAGGATGTTGCCGCAGCTGCCGAGGCCGCCAAGAAGGAGCTGGAGACGAAGGTGGCGCTGCTGGAGGCCGATCTCAAGACGAGTGGTGAAGAGCTTGCCGCGCTCAAGCGTGAGCGCGAGAAGGACGCCTACACCCTTGGTGAGCTGCAAGGTTGTCTCGTCGAGAAGGGCAAGGAGCTTAGCGCCGCCAAGGACTCCAACGCAGATCTTGAGCTGAAGCTGACTACTTTGACCAAGACGCTAGACGGCGCCAGGGAGCAGGAGGTGGCCTTGAAGAAGCAGATCAAGGCCGACGAGGCGCTGCTGGCTAGTGCTGCCGCCACCTAGAATACTTTTAGGGAGAATGTGGAGCACTGGACGGAGGGTCTCGTGGATGTTGCCGCAGCCATCGACGGAGAGCTGGCGCAGCTGGGGATGGAGGATTTCAGGTATCCCTCCGGTGAGAACCTCCAACCCAGCGCCAAGCTCAGTGAGGGAGTCCTGGACTAGGGGGTGTCCGGACAGCCGGACTATCATCGTCCGCCGGACTCCAAGACTACGAAGATACAAGATTGAAGACTCCGTCCCGTGTCCGGATGGGACTTTCCTTGGCGTGGAAGGCAAGCTTGGCAATATGGATATGTAGATCTCCTACCATTGTAACCGACTTTGTGTAACCCTAGCCTTCTCCGGTGTCTATATAAACCGGAGGGCTTTAGTCCGTAGGACACAACATACATTACAACAATCATACCATAGGCTAGCTTTAGGGTTTAGCCTCCTTGATCTCGTGGTAGATCCACTCTTGTACTACCCATATCATCATTATTAATCAAGCAGGACGTAGGGTTTTACCTCCATCAAGAGGGCCCGAACCTGGGTAAAACATCGTGTCCCTTGTCTCCTGTTACCATCCGCCTAGACGCACAGTTCGGGACCCCCTACCCGAGATCCGCCGGTTTTGACACCGACATTGGTGCTTTCATTGAGAGTTCCTCTGTGTCGTCACCGATAGGAAGGATGCCTCCACCTGTCTTCAAGGACGGTATTTTCGCCAAAGGGGCCTTGGCCGCCGGCCAAACTATCCGGCTAGGCGGTTTTCTTATGACCGCCCGTCCGGCCACTACTTCGACAGTGACTTCTCAAGTCGTCAAAAGCAATCTCCACGTCAGCTCGGAATTCGCCGAGCAGCTGGATCCGATAGAGCTCTTGTCTGTCAACGAACTCTTGGATCGCATCGCCACCCTGGGAGTCTCTACGGACTACAATCAGATTGGGCTTAAAACTGATCTGAGAGAGATTAACTCTCCCCAGGTTACCCACCACGTCGTAGTGGTAGAGGAACAATGCGGCGACTTTCCTCCTGTATTAAAAACTAGACATGTCCGGGCACCCGAACCCTCCATGCTGGATTTCCGCGGAGGAACGGACTTCGATCAAGCACTGAACTTAAAGTCAGGCATCGGACCGGACTCGTTGGACAATGTCCAGCAATCCAAGCTTCCAAAATTGGAAACTTCACGGCCTTTAAGCCCCAAGATGGGTAGGGATCCGGATTTTATTCCACCCACCCGCCCAGACATATGCGATCTATCTCTAATACGGCAAGAGCCCGCTGAAACAGTACATCACTACTGGGCCAGATTCCTCCTGGTTATGGACAGGATAAAGGACTGCCGAGAGGAAAACGCAATCTCAATCTTTTGCAATAATTGCACGGACAAGGGAATATGGAACGCCATCGGCGTCGTAAAATCACACGATTCATCGATCTGGCGTCCATAGTACGAAAGTACTGTGCGATGGAGAGTTTCCGGAAAACCGAAAACCAGTTTTGGGACAATCCGGCCCCGAATACAACCCTAGTCCGCAACAAAAGGGTGCATCATACTCAGGCCCCAGATACAAAAACCAAAAAACAAAAACCCCATAGAGGGCACGGAACCGTACTGGAGGGATGGCTCAGCGGACCCTGTAAGCTTCATAGTACAGAGGGCGCCGTCCCAACACATAGCCTTCGAGCATGTTGGATATTACGGCAGGTGGCCAAAAGTGGTGAGGAGCTTCTAGCCCCGGAAAACCACTCCAACAATACCAGTATGGTATCAACAGTCTTCGAGACCTTTGCATCAAAAAATATGCGAAAACGAACAATCCGCAGCCTCGCCGAAGTCTACCAAGTAGCAACAGCAAATCCATGGAGCGACACAGCCATCACCTTCAACGCTAGTGACGAACCTAAATTCCGAACAGCCCGAGCACCAGCCGCACTGGTGCTTAGTCCCATAGTGGACGGCTTTCGACTCACAAAGGTCCTCATGGACGGCGGCAGTGGACTAAACCTCATCTACGAGGAAACTCTTCAAAAAATGGAAATAGACTGGAGCCATATTGAGCGAAGCAGCACAACCTTCAGAGGAATAATCCCTAGCCGGGAAGCACGCTGCACCAGAAAAATCACACTCGATGTGGTGTTCGGCTCGCCGGACAACTACAGATCCGAAGAAGTCACGTTCCAAGTGGCCCCATTCAATAGCGGATATCACGCAATCTTAGGGCGAGAGGCGTTCACAATTTTTCAAGCCGTACCCCATTACGGGTACATGAAGCTCAAAATGCCCGGGCCCGGTGGAATAATCACTCTCGCTAGTGATCTGGACATAGCACTCCGCGCCGAAAACAAGACAGCCGCACTAGCCCTGGAGGCACTATCCGAAGCCTTAGTACTTGATAAAAGATCCAAGTCCACATCCTTCAAACTAGCGGATGAAATAATAAAATTCCAGGTCCACCCAACGGACCCAACAAAGATGGCCTCCATTGGGGCACAATTGAACCCCGAGGTAGATGCCACACTGCGAGAATTCCTTCGGGAAAATTGGGACATTTTTGCCTGGCATCCTTCGGACATGCCCGGAATCCCACGCAGATTGGCAGAACACAGCCTAAACATCCTAAAAGGATTCAAGCCAGTCAAACAGGCTCTTTGACGATTTTCCGAACCCAAAAGACAGGCAATGGGAGAAGAGCTAGCCAAACTATTGGAAGCCGGATTCATCAGAGATATCAAACATCCGAATTGGCTGGCAAATCTGGTAATGGTACCAAAGAAGGACAAATCCTGGCGCCTATGCATCGATTTTAAAGACCTCAATAAGGCTTGCCCAAAGGATGCCTTCCCCCTCCCCTGCATCGATCAAATTATCGACGCTACCGCAGGGCACGATTCGCTGTGCTTCCTCGACGCATACTCTGGCTACCATCAAATCAAGATGGCGGAAGCAGACCAAGCCGCAACAGCATTCATCACTCCATACAGACCATTCTGCTTCAACACGATGCCCTTCGAACTTAAAAACGCCGGCGCAATATATCAGCGCATGATTCAAACATGTCTGGCTACCCAGATCGGCAAAACAGTCGAGGCATACGTAGACGACGTAGTCGTCAAAACAAAACACGTCAAAACTCTAGTAGACGATTTGAGGCTCACATTCGACAACCTCAGAGCATATGACATCAAGCTGAATCCGGAAAAATGCGTTTTCGGTGTACCAGCCGGAAAGCTGCTGGGCTTCATTGTATCCGGTAGAGGAATTGAAGCAAACCCGGCTAAAATCGGAGCTCTGTCACAGTTGGATATTCCAAAAGACCTCAAACAGATACAAAAATTGACAGGATGCGTGGCAGCCCTAAGCTGTTTTATCTCCCGCTTGGGAGAAAAGGCACTGCCCCTTTATCGCCTCCTTAGGCGCACCGAACACTTCGAGTGCACGGATGCTGCCACTGCCGGACTCGAAGAAATAAAGGCCATATTGGCAACAAATCCGGTCCTAGCCGCGCCAAACCTAGGCGAACCTATGTTGTTATACATCGCAGCAACACATCAAGTTGTAAGTGCGGTACTCGTCGTTGAACGAGAGACGGAAGGGCATAAATTCCCTCTTCAAAAACCAGTGTACTACGTATCCACTGTGTTAACACCCTGCAAGTCCCGTTACCCGTACTATCAAAAGATAGCGTACGCAGTGTTCATGGCATCCCGGAAGCTCCGACACTACTTTCAGGAGTGTTCGATAACAGTGGCCTCCGAAGTACCACTCAATGACATTATAAACAACCGCGACGCAACGGGTAGGATTGCAAAATGGGCCATTGAGCTCCTACCATTCGATATAACCTACAAGCCTCGGCGAGCTATAAATTCACAAGTTTTGGCTGACTTCGTCGCTGAATGGACAGAAGCCGAACTCCCTAAAGAGTACGGCGCATACTCCAATTGGACTATGCACTTCGACGGCTCCAAAATGTTGGCCGGACTGGGGGCTGGCGTCGTCTTGACGTCCCCAACCGGGGACACAGTCCAATACGTACTTCAAATAATGTACATGGACTCCAACAACATAGCCGAATACGAGGCCCTTCTACATGGTCTCCGGATGGCAATCTCCATGGGCATTAAACGCCTAGAGGTGCGCAGGGATTCAAACCTTGCAATATCCCAAATAAACGGAGACTTTGATGCCAAGGATCCGAAAATGGCAGCATATCGCAACGCTGTCCTAAAAATGTCGGCTCGGTTTGAAGGACTTGAATTCCATCACGTAGCCCGAGAAAATAACCAAGCAGCCGACGTACTGGCACGCATCGGCGCAAAACGTGACGCTGTCCCCCCAAACATCTTCCTGGAACGGCTCTTCAAGCCGTCCGTACCATGGGAAGGGGAGTCCGGAAATGACAAACCGGAAACAACCGCGCCAACCGGCGACTCAGCCGATGACATAACACCTTCAGCCCACGACATAATGGTGTTGGAAATATGCCCTAGAGGCAATAATAAAAGGATTATTATATTTCAATGTTCATGATAATTGTCTTTTGTTCATGCTATAACTGTATTATCCGGAAATCGTAATACACGTGTGAACACTTAGACCCAATGAGTCCCTAGTGAGCCTCTAGTTGACTAGCTCGTTATGATCAATAGATAGTCATGGTTTCCTGACTATGGACATAGGATGTCGTTGATAACGGGATCACATCATTAGGAGAATGATGTGATGGACAAGACCCAATCATAAGCATAGCATAAAAGATCGTATAGTTCGTTTGCTAGAAGCTTTGCCAATGTCAAGTATCTATTCCTTCGACCATGAGATCGTGTAACTCCCGGTTACCGTAGGAGTGCCTTGGGTGTATCAAACGTCACAACGTAACTGGGTGACTATAAAGGTGCATTACAGGTATCTCCGAAAGTATCTGTTGGGTTGACACGGATCGAGACTGGGATTTGTCACTCCGTATAACGGAGAGGTATCTCTGGGCCCACTCGGTAATGCATCATCATAATGAGCTCAATGTGACCAAGGTGTTGGCCACGGGATCATGCATTACGGTACGAGTAAAGTGACTTGCCGGGTAACGAGACTGAACAAGGTATTGGGATACCGACGATCGAGTCTCGGGCAAGTAACGTACCGATTGACAAAGGGAATTGTATACAGGGTTTGATCGAATCCTCGACATCGTGGTTCAACCGATGAAATCATCGAGGAGCATGTGGGAGCCAACATGGATATCCAGACCCCGCTGTTGGTTATTGCCCGAGAGTCGTCTCGGTCATGTCTGCGTGTCTCCCGAACCCGTAGGGTCTACACACTTAAGGTTCGGTGACGCTAGGGTTAGTAGGAAGTCAAGTATGTGACTACCGAATGATGTTCGGAGTCCCGGATGAGATCCCGGACGTCACGAGGAGTTCCGGAATGGTCCGGAGGTAAAGATTTATATATGGGAAGTCCTGTTTCGGGCATCGGGACAAGTTTCGGGG
Source organism: Triticum timopheevii (assembly GCA_963921465.1). Lineage (NCBI taxonomy): Eukaryota > Viridiplantae > Streptophyta > Magnoliopsida > Poales > Poaceae > Triticum > Triticum timopheevii. Next base: position 242,977,898 of record OY997262.1, on the reverse strand, counting down.
TTATCGGTATTGTACCGGGACCACCGGAGGGGTCCCGGGGGCCCACCGGGTGGGGCCACCTGCCCCGGGGGGCCACATGGGCTGTAGGGGGTGCGCCTTGGCCTGCATGGGCCAAGGGCACCAGCCCCACATAGGCCCATGCGCCTAGGGTTCAAGGGGGCAAGAGTCCTAGGAGAGGAAGGCACCTCCTAGGTGCCTTGGGGGGGAGGGAAACCCCCCTTGGCCGCCGCCCCCCTAGGAGATTGGATCTCCTAGGGCCGGCCACCCCCCCCTTTTGGCCCTCCTATATATAGTGGGGGAGAGGAGGGACTTCATACCCTGAGTCCTTGGCCTTTGGTTGCCTCCTTCTCCCTCCCCAACACCTCTCCTCCTTCGTTGTGCGCTCGGCGAAGCCCTGTCGGAGTACTGCTTCTCCACCATCACCACGCCGTCGTGCTGCCGGTGGAGCTGTCTTCCTCAACCTCTCCTTCCCCCTTGCTGGATCAAGAAGGAGGAGACGTCGCTCGTCCCGTACGTGTGTTGAACACGGAGGTGCTGTCCGTTCAGCACTTGGCATCGGTGATCTGAATCACGTTCGAGTACGACTCCATCATCACCTTGCAAGCTTCCGCACGCGATCTACAAGTGGTATGTAGATGCAAGCTCTCTCCCATGACTCGTTGCTTAGATGAACTCATAGATGGATCTTGGTGAAGCCGTAGGAAAAATTTTAATTTTCTGCAACGTTCCCCAACAGTGGCATCATGAGCTAGGTCTATGCGTAGTTCTCTAATGCACGAGTAGAACACAATTTGTTGTGGGCGTTGATCTTGTCATCTCACTTGCCTCTACTAGTCTTTTCTTGCTCAACGGTATTGTGGGATGAAGCGGCCCGGACCAACCTTACACGTACGCTTACGTGAGACCGGTTCCACCGACTGACATGCACTAGTTGCATAAGGTGGCTGGCGGGTGTCTGTCTCTCCCACTTTAGTTGGAGCGGAATCGATGAACAAGGCCCTTATGAAGGGTAAATAGAAGTTGACAAAATCACGTTGTGGTGATTCGTAGGTAAGAAAACGTTCTTGCTAGAACCCAATCGCAGCCACGTAAAAGATGCAACAACAACTAGAGAACGTCTAACTTGTTTTTGCAGCGATTGATCATGTGATGTGATATGGCCAGAAGTTGTGATGAATGTTGAATTGTGATGTATGAGATCATGTTCTTGTAATAGGATTCACGACTTGCATGTCGATGAGTATGACAACCGGCAGGAGCCATAGGAGTTGTCTTTATTTTTTTTGTATGACCTGCGTGTCATTGAAGAACGCCATGTAAACTACTTTACTTCATTACTAAACGCGTTAGTCATAGAAGTAGAAGTAGTCGTTGGCGTGACAACTTCATGAAGACACGATGATGGAGATCATGATGATGGAGATCATGGTGTCAAGCCGGTGACAAGATGATCATGGAGCCCCGAAGATGGAGATCAATGGAGCTTGATGATATTGGCCATATCATGTCACAACCATATAATTGCATGTGATGTTTATTATGTTTATGCATCTTGTTTACTTAGGACGACGGTAGTAAATAAGATGATCCCTTACAAAATTTCAAGAAGTGTTCTCCCCTAACTGTGCACCGTTGCTACAGTTCGTCGTTTCTAAGCACCACGTGATGATCGGGTGTGATGGATCCTTACGTTCACATACAACGGGTGTAAGACAGTTTTACACAGCGAAAACACTTAGGGTTAACTTGACGAGCCTAGCATGTGCAGACATGGCCTCGGAACACGGAGACCGAAAGGTCGAACACGAGTCGTATGGAAGATACGATCAACATAAAGATGTTCACCGACGATGACTAGTCCGTCTCACGTGATGATCGGACACGGGCTAGTCGACTCGGATCGTGTAACACTTAGATTACTAGAGGGATGTCTAATCTAAGTGGGAGTTCATAATTTTGATTAAGAACTTTATTATCATGAACTTAGTCTAAAACCTTTGCAAATATGTACTGTAGATCAATGGCCAACGCTCATGTCAACATGAACTTCAACGCGTTCCTAGAGAAAACCAAGCTGAAAGATGATGGCAGCAACTATACGGACTGGGTCCGAAACCTGAGGATCATCCTCATAGCTGCCAGGAAGCAATATGTCCTAGAAGGACCGCTAGGTGCCGCTCCCGTCCCATAGAACCAAGACGTTATGAACGCTTGGCAAACTCGTGCTGATGATTACTCCCTCGTTCAGTGCGGCATACTTTACAGCTTAGAACCGGGGCTCCAAAAGCGTTTTGAGCATCACGGAGCATATGAGATGTTCGAAGAGCTGAAACTAGTTTTCCAAGCTCATGCCCGGGTCGAGAGATATGATGTCTCCGACAAGTTCTACAGTTGTAAGATGGAGGAGAACAGTTCTGTCAGTGAACACATCCTGAAGATGTCTGGGTTGCACGCACGTATGACCCAGTTGAACATTAACCTCCCAGATGAGGCGGTCATTGACAGAATCCTCCAGTCGCTCCCACCAAGCTACAAGAGCTTTGTGATGAACTACAACATGCAGGGGATGGTAAAGACCATTCCTGAAGTGTTCTCGATGCTGAAGTCAGCAGAGGCTGAAATCAAGAAAGAACATCAAGTGTTGATGGTCAATAAGACCACTAAGTTCAAGAAGGGCAAGGGTAAGAAGAACTTCAAGAAGGACGGCAAAGATGTTGCCGCGCCCGGTAAGCCTGTTGCCGGGAAGAAGTCAAAGAATGGACCCAAGCCTGAGACTGAGTGCTTTTATTGCAAGGGGAAGGGGCACTGGAAGCGGAACTGCCCCAAATACTTAGCGGATAAGAAGGCCGGCAACACCAAAGGTATATTTGATATACATGTAATTGATGTGTACCTTACCAGTACTCGAAGTAACTCCTGGGTATTTGATACCGGTGCCGTTGCTCACATATGTAACTCACAGCAGGAGCTGCGGAATAAACGGAGACTGGCGAAGGACGAGGTGACGATGCGCGTCGGGAATGGTTCCAGGGTCGATGTGATCGCCGTCGGCACGCTGCCTCTACATTTACCTACGGGATTAGTTTTAAACCTCAATAATTGTTATTTAGTGCCAAGTTTGAGCATGAACATTGTATCTGGATCTCGTTTAATACGAGATGGCTACTCATTTAAGTCTGAGAATAATGGTTGTTCGATTTATATGAGAGATATGTTTTATGGTCATGCTCCGATGGTCAATGGTTTATTTTTGATGAATCTCGAGCGTAATATTACACATGTTCATAGTATGGATGCCAAAAGATGTAAAGTTGATAACGATAGTCCCACATACTTGTGGCACTGCCGCCTTGGTCACATTGGTGTCAAGCACATGAAGAAGCTCCATTCTGATGGACTTTTAGAGTCTCTTGATTATGAATCATTTGACACATGCGAACCTTGCCTCTTAGGCAAAATGACCAAGACTCCGTTCTCCGGAACAATGGAGCGAGCAACCAACTTGTTGGAAATCATACATACCGATGTGTGCGGTCCAATGAGCGTTGAGGCTCGCGGAGGATATCGTCATGTTCTCACTCTCACTGACGACTTGAGTAGATATGGGTATGTCTACTTAATGAAACACAAGTCTGAGACCTTTGAAAAGTTCAAGGAATTTCAGAGTGAGGTAGAGAATCAACATGACCGTAAGATAAAGTTCCTACGATCAGATCGTGGGGGCGAATACTTAAGTCACGAATTTGGTACACACTTAAGAAAATGTGGAATCGTTTCACAACTCACGCCGCCTGGAACACCTCAGCGAAACGGTGTGTCCGAACGTCGTAATCGCACTCTATTGGATATGGTGCGGTCTATGATGTCTCTTACCGATTTACCGCTATCATTTTGGGGATACGCTCTAGAGACAGCTACATTCACTTTAAATAGGGCACCGTCTAAATCCGTTGAGACGACACCGTATGAATTATGGTTTGGGAAGAAACCTAAGCTGTCGTTTCTAAAAGTTTGGGGATGCGATGCTTATGTCAAGAAACTTCAACCTGAAAAGCTCGAACCCAAGTCGGAAAAATGCGTATTCATAGGATACCCTAAGGAAACTGTCGGGTATACCTTCTACTTAAGATCCGAAGGCAAGATCTTTGTTGCCAAGAACGGATGCTTTCTGGAGAAAGAGTTTCTCTCGAAAGAAGTAAGTGGGAGGAAAGTAGAACTCGATGAAGTACTACCTCTCGAACGAGAAAGTGGTGCAGCGCAGGAAACCATTCCTGTAATGCCCACACCAACTGAAGAGGAAAATGTTGATGATGATCAAGGTACTTCAGATCTAGTTGCTACTGAATTTCGAAGGTCCACAAGGACACGTTCTGCACCAGAGTGGTACGGCAACCCTGTCATGGAAATCATGTTGCTGGACAACAATGAACCTTCGAACTATGAAGAAGCAATGGCGGGCCCGGATTCCAACAAATGGCTTGAGGCCATGAAATCCGAGATAGGATCCATGTATGAAAACAAAGTATGGACTTTGACAGACTTGCCCGATGATCGGCGAGCGATAGAAAATAAATGGATTTTTAAGAAGAAGACGGACGCGGATGGTAATGTTACCATCTATAAAGCTCGACTTGTCGCTAAGGGTTATCGACAAGTTCAAGGGATTGACTACGACGAGACATTCTCTCCCGTGGCGAAGCTTAAGTCCGTCCGAATCATGTTAGCAATTGCCGCATACTATGATTATGAGATATGGCAGATGGACGTCAAAACGGCATTCCTTAATGGACATCTTAAGGAAGAGCTGTATATGATGCAGCCGGAAGGTTTTGTCGTTCCTCAGAACGCTAACAAAGTATGCAAGCTCCAGCGATCCATTTATGGACTGGTGCAAGCATCTCGGAGTTGGAACATTCGCTTTGATGAGATGATCAAAGCGTTTGGGTTTACGCAGACTTATGGAGAAGCCTGCGTTTACAAGAAAGTGAGTGGGAGCTCTGTAGCATTTCTCCTATTATATGTAGATGACATACTCTTGATGGGAAATGATACGAAACTCCTGGACAGCATTAAGGCCTACTTGAACAAGTGTTTTTCAATGAAGGACCTTGGAGAAGCTGCTTATATATTAGGCATCAAGATCTATAGAGATAGATCGAGACGCCTCATAGGTCTTTCACAAAGCACATACCTTGATAAGATTTTGAAGAGGTTCAAAATGGATCAGTCCAAGAAGGGGTTCTTGCCTATGTTACAAGGTGTGAGATTGAGCTTGGCTCAGTCACCGACCACGGCAAAAGATAAAGAAGAGATGAGTGTCATCCCCTATGCTTCAGCCATAGGATCTATTATGTATGCCATGCTGTGTACCAGACCCGATGTAAACCTTGCCGTAAGTTTGGTTGCAAGATACCAAAGTAACCCCGGCAAGGAACACTGGACAGCGGTCAAGAATATCCTGAAGTACCTGAAAAGGACAAAGGACATGTTTCTCGTTTATGGAGGAGATGAAGAGCTCGTCGTAAAGGGTTACGTCGACGCTAGCTTCGACTCAGATCTGGATGACTCTAAGTCACAAACCGGATACGTGTATATGTTGAATGGTGGAGCAGTAAGCTGGTGCAGCTGCAAGCAGAGCGTCGTGGCGGGATCTACATGTGAAGCGGAGTACATGGCAGCCTCGGAGGCAGCGCATGAAGCGATTTGGATGAAGGAGTTCATCACCGACCTAGGAGTCATACCCAATGCGTCGGGGCCGATCAAACTCTTCTGTGACAACACTGGAGCTATTGCCCTTGCCAAGGAGCCCAGGTTTCACAAGAAGACCAGGCACATCAAGCGTCGTTTCAACTCCATCCGTGAAAATGTTCAAGATGGAGACATAGAGATTTGCAAAGTGCACACGGATCTGAATGTCACAGATCCGTTGACTAAACCTCTCTCGCGTGCAAAACATGATCAACACCAGAACTCTATGGGTGTTCGATTCATCACAATGTAACTAGATTGGTGACTCTAGTGCAAGTGGGAGACTGTTGGAAATATGCCCTAGAGGCAATAATAAAAGGATTATTATATTTCAATGTTCATGATAATTGTCTTTTGTTCATGCTATAACTGTATTATCCGGAAATCGTAATACACGTGTGAACACTTAGACCCAATGAGTCCCTAGTGAGCCTCTAGTTGACTAGCTCGTTATGATCAATAGATAGTCATGGTTTCCTGACTATGGACATAGGATGTCGTTGATAACGGGATCACATCATTAGGAGAATGATGTGATGGACAAGACCCAATCATAAGCATAGCATAAAAGATCGTATAGTTCGTTTGCTAGAAGCTTTGCCAATGTCAAGTATCTATTCCTTCGACCATGAGATCGTGTAACTCCCGGTTACCGTAGGAGTGCCTTGGGTGTATCAAACGTCACAACGTAACTGGGTGACTATAAAGGTGCATTACAGGTATCTCCGAAAGTATCTGTTGGGTTGACACGGATCGAGACTGGGATTTGTCACTCCGTATAACGGAGAGGTATCTCTGGGCCCACTCGGTAATGCATCATCATAATGAGCTCAATGTGACCAAGGTGTTGGCCACGGGATCATGCATTACGGTACGAGTAAAGTGACTTGCCGGGTAACGAGACTGAACAAGGTATTGGGATACCGACGATCGAGTCTCGGGCAAGTAACGTACCGATTGACAAAGGGAATTGTATACAGGGTTTGATCGAATCCTCGACATCGTGGTTCAACCGATGAAATCATCGAGGAGCATGTGGGAGCCAACATGGATATCCAGACCCCGCTGTTGGTTATTGCCCGAGAGTCGTCTCGGTCATGTCTGCGTGTCTCCCGAACCCGTAGGGTCTACACACTTAAGGTTCGGTGACGCTAGGGTTAGTAGGAAGTCAAGTATGTGACTACCGAATGATGTTCGGAGTCCCGGATGAGATCCCGGACGTCACGAGGAGTTCCGGAATGGTCCGGAGGTAAAGATTTATATATGGGAAGTCCTGTTTCGGGCATCGGGACAAGTTTCGGGGTTATCGGTATTGTACCGGGACCACCGGAGGGGTCCCGGGGGCCCACCGGGTGGGGCCACCTGCCCCGGGGGGCCACATGGGCTGTAGGGGGTGCGCCTTGGCCTGCATGGGCCAAGGGCACCAGCCCCACATAGGCCCATGCGCCTAGGGTTCAAGGGGGCAAGAGTCCTAGGAGAGGAAGGCACCTCCTAGGTGCCTTGGGGGGGAGGGAAACCCCCCTTGGCCGCCGCCCCCCTAGGAGATTGGATCTCCTAGGGCCGGCCACCCCCCCCTTTTGGCCCTCCTATATATAGTGGGGGAGAGGAGGGACTTCATACCCTGAGTCCTTGGCCTTTGGTTGCCTCCTTCTCCCTCCCCAACACCTCTCCTCCTTCGTTGTGCGCTCGGCGAAGCCCTGTCGGAGTACTGCTTCTCCACCATCACCACGCCGTCGTGCTGCCGGTGGAGCTGTCTTCCTCAACCTCTCCTTCCCCCTTGCTGGATCAAGAAGGAGGAGACGTCGCTCGTCCCGTACGTGTGTTGAACACGGAGGTGCTGTCCGTTCAGCACTTGGCATCGGTGATCTGAATCACGTTCGAGTACGACTCCATCATCACCTTGCAAGCTTCCGCACGCGATCTACAAGTGGTATGTAGATGCAAGCTCCCTCCCATGACTCGTTGCTTAGATGAACTCATAGATGGATCTTGGTGAAGCCGTAGGAAAAATTTTAATTTTCTGCAACGTTCCCCAACAAATGGCAGTAATCGCCCCGTGGACAGAACCATTCCTAGCCTATTTGCGTAGACAGGAACTTCCCAAAGACCAAAATGAGGCCCGCTGCATAGTCCGGCGATCGAAAGCCTACAAGGCCCATGAGGGAGAACTTTATAAGAAAAGTACAACCGGAGTCCTTCAAAGGTGTATCTCCGAAGAGGAAGGGCGAAACCTCCTGGTTGAAATTCATGCCGGACTAGGCGGACACCACGCGGCAGCCCGGGCCCTTGTAGGAAAGGCATTCCGTACAGGATTTTATTGGCTGACGGCCTGGGCAGATGCCCAGGACTTAGTCCAGAGATGCGTCGGTTGTCAGCTCTTCGCTAATCAGAGCCATATGCCACCCACCGCCCTAAAAACTATACCCATTACCTGGCTGTTCACGGTCTGGGGGCTTGATATGGTTGGACCCCTTAAAGGGGGAACCCACAAGAAAAAGTACCTATTGGTCATGGTGGATAAATTCACCAAATGGATAGAGGCCAAACCGGTCAAAACGGCAGAGTCCGGACCAGTGATAGACTTTATATCTGGGGTCGTACACCGTTACTGTGTCCCCTACAGCATCATCACCGACACGACACGAACTTCACGGCCGACGAGGTTAAGTCATGGTGCAAAAACATGGGCATTAAGCTCGACTACGCTTCAGTCTATCACCCTCAAACCAACGGTCAAGTGGAACGAGCAAATGGTCTAATAATGAGCGGCATTAAACCCAGACCAGTGCGGTCACTTACAAAATCAGACACGCACTGGGTAGAGGAGCTCGACTCCGTACTCTGGGGGCTGCGGACAACGCCCAACCGTACTACCGGATTTACACCATTCTTCATGGTATACGGCGCAGAGGCAGTTCTGCCCTGCGACATCATTCATGACTCACCTCGAGTGCGCATGTACGAAGAAAGAGAAGCCGAGCTGGATCGGCAGGACAGCTTGGACGCATTGGAGGAGGAACGCGACGTCGCCAAGGCTCGTTCCTCATTTTATCAGCAGCAGGCTCGAAGATATCAAAGCAGAGAAGTACGGGCCAAGACTTACAACGTTGGCGAACTAGTTCTACGCCTGCCGGACAAGAAAAAGGACAAGCTCAAGCCCAAATGGGAAGGCCCCTTCATCATCGACCAAGTCCTGACCGGCGGGGCGTACCATCTACGAAATGCGTCGAACAACCGACTCGAGCCGAACCCATGGAACGCAGCCCGCCTCCAAAGATTTTACGCCTAGTGCCGGACTAAGGGTTCGTCTCCTCCCCCTGTTCAAATTTTTATACTGCAACTGTCCTTTGTTTCCCTTTCTTTTCTTAACCCTTCTACTAAAAGGCCCTCAAGGGCCTATTAGCATACACTTGATGTGCTATCCGCACTCATTATACCTGGGGGCTTCTTTTCCAAAAGCTCAACTATGAGGGCCTCATGCCCAACACATGTGTTATGCTTCCGCATGTACCTTTTACTCACCATTATATGCATCGATATGACTTAAGTTTTGGCCAAGCTAGGTTGCCTGGCTCCTGTGCTTACCCCTACGTTCCCGATTGTTCGGCTAGGAGGTAAAGGGAGCACCTCTGCGATTGTTACTGCCGGGTCAGCCGGATGTGTACCTCAGACTGGGTGAAGCCGAAAGCTAGCGTTCTTAAGGGAATATTCGGTCGGTGACGTGAAAGATGATTTTTTACTTACCTGTTTATCTGCCCCCAGATATTTTTCTGCTTTTTTCGCAGTCCGGACATGCACTTTAGGGCATGCCTCCCAGGGAAAGGAACCCTTAACGGAACTATTCTCCCCGGAAGATGTTTCTTACTAACCATGTAATATAACATAACTAGTTAGGCACTTGTCTGATAAAGCATCAATGACCCCTACGCCTGGTCTCCGTGCATACCCCGGTTGTTTCTTAACCAAAAAAGGGTATTCGGACACACTCCGGACTCTAGGGTCCCGAGGTCGAAGCGAAAAGGTCGACAAAGATAAACGATCTACAATCCGACTAGAAGGCATTTCATATGTCATTTTCAATACATTATCAAATTTACTGATTGTATTCCTCCTCAATCCCGTCTAACAGGCTGTCTAACTTACAGTCCCGTTGGGAAAATTTCGCAGCCAACTCTACTTGGCTGTATACTAAACTCACAGGGATCTCCTTCCCATCGGGCCCCATCGGTCCAACTTCGGCCATGTGGTTGGGATCCGCCTTCTTGTACCGCGTCTTCACCATGGCCCAAGCCTCCCTGGCACCCTGGCGGCAGGCTGAAATCTTCCATAAACGGAAGTGCTGCCGCACTCCCTGGAGTTTCTCCACAAGCTCCCCAAGGCCCTCGGGTAGGGAGACGGCTGGCCATAATGCTTGGACGACGCCGCTCATCGCCTGCCGAACTCGTTCGAGCAGTTGCAGCAGCTCGGGAAGTTGATCACCCGTCGATACGGGCATCTCCTCCGCAGGGCGACCTGTGAGTATACCTACAAGACATATTCTGTCAATTGACTTCCTCGCCGAACTCTTCTTTTCAAAGGAGTTCGCTCAAGCACTTACTATAGATGCCGCGACGTAGCCGCTGATTCTCCTTAACGGAGCCGGACAGCTCGACCCGAACACCTTTCAGCTCTTCTCCAAGCTGGGCGTGGGCATCTTGAAGCTTGTTCCTTTCCTGTTGTACTCTATTCAGCACCCTTTCACCGGCCTTTTGCTGGCGCAGCAGTTCCTGCCTATCCGGATCTAGTCCGGCAGCACCTGGAATGTCATTATTAGACTTACGCGCACGCCGCACAGCGCTTATATTTACCAAACAAATGTGTTACCAGGAGGGGCCTCTGTGTTCCCTCCTACGGCAGCAAGTGCGGCCTCAAGTTGGGCTTTGCATTCTTGCAGCTCCTGAGAGAGCTGGGCATTCTTCTCGGTAAGAGCCTGCATTTCAAATGATCCTTAAATCAGTTAACATAACTACTTAAGTCTCGGGGGCTACTGGTATATATAACCATTAAACTCCCTTACCCGTATGTCTTTCACATACTGCTCCGTGGTTCTGGTAAAACCATCTTCAGCAGCACGGAGGTGCGCGTCCCCCGCGTTAAACGCGTCCAACGCCTCAGGGGAGAAGCACGCTTCACGAAATACTGTCCGGCGGCGCCTATGGTTCATGGCGCTCTCCACCTCAGACTTGGTGGCGGACAGTCGGTCGGCATCCTCCATTGGAGGAGTATCCGGCCCGCGCCTTGCGCTTGCCTCCCCCTCCTGACCAGGCGCTGGAGCCTGGCCGGTATAGGCCGGATTGGCAACCTCTACGCCCGCAGTCCGGCGGGCGCTTTTTCTCCTATAAGGATCATGAGCACAGACGCTTCCTAGGAACACTGCTCTAAATATTTAAATACGAGCTATACCCTTGCGGTGACATTTCAGTCCGTGCTGCGCTCCTTTTCCGCCTGCTGGTCCGGACTGACCTTTGTTGGTCAGCCGCCGCAGGCTCGGCTTCCTGCCTTGAAGGCACTTCCTGTAAAACACCATCGTTTGCGAAGGTCAGAAATGGGCAAGGAAGAGATAATGGTGTCCGGACCTTGGTCACAATCACCTGGGAAGCCGGATATAATCCGGGGTAGTCCGCCATAATGGCGACCAAAGCGTTATCCATGCTGAGCTGGTGGAACACCCCGTCGATCAGCTCCACCTTGATATCCGGATCCTCTTCGGAGGCCGGGTCCTGGGATCTCTCTGGATCCTCAGGCCGCGGGGCCAGACTTACCATGTCCTCCACAATCCGGTGTAGTTCCTGCGCCGAAGATATAACGTAAGAGGCTTAAAGCTTCAAAAGTACGGGTGGAGCCCTTAAAAAGCATTCGCTTACCCAGCCCCGAGGGTTGTTCATGGAAAACCCATTAAAGGGGTTCGTTCGAAGGAAGTCCTCCTTTTCCCCCTTGTACAGGCCGGATAGGATCTGAACCAGGTCCTCGGTCGAATCCGGCCCTTTGCGGCCGTGGCGGGTGGCGTCGTCCTCCCCGTTGAAATCCCACATGGGGTGGCCCCTGTATTGCAGCGGCTGTACCCCCCGCATGATGCATATTGCCATGATTCCGATCATGGTCAACCCGGAATGGGCTAGTAATCTTATTCGGCCCATCAGGTAATGGACGCTCTTGTCTTCCTCCAATTGGGGACTCCGCGGGCGCCAACTAAGGCGTTTCTTCAGAGGAGCAGCACTGAACTCCGGGAGGCCGACCCGGACGGGGTCTGGCAGCGGAGCGTCTTCTATGTAAAACCATTCCGAAGGCCAGTCTTCGGACGCCTTCTTAGGGGTTCCGGATGGGTATCCAGTCCCGGCAATGCGCCATACTTCGGCGCCACCCACTTGATATATGGATCCCTCGTGAGAGCGGGGTACGAGGCAGAACAACCTCTTCCACAGCGCAAAATGGGGCTCAATGCCCAGGAACAGCTCGCAAAGAGCTACGTAACCCACGATATGCAGGACAGAGGCGGGTGTGAGGTGATGGAGCTGGAGTCCGTAGAACTCCAGGAGTCCGCGGAGGAACGGATGTACAGGAAATCCGAGTCCCCTTATCAGATAGGGGACGAAGCATACCTGCTCCCCTTTGTTGGGACTTGGGGTAGCCTCCGCTTGCTTCCCACCTTGGTAGGTGGCCAACCCGGCTCGAACCGGGACCATGAAGGCCGGAGGGAGATATCCCCCCGCTTGGAGCTTCACTAGCTCATTGTGTGGAACAGAGCATCTCCTCCAATCTCCCGGCAGTGGGCTGGGAACGCGAGAAGAGGAGCCGCGCCGACGATCCATGGTGGAATGGATGGTTGGGTCAAAGGCGCTCCGATGAGTATTCGCGGAAGGAAGATGGTGTGGTTTGGATCTGGATTTTTGCCTCTTTTGTAGGCGGATGGCTTGCACGACTAGGGGGTGAAACGTAAAAAACACCCTGGCTTTTCACATTCGTGCGACGCGTGGAGGAAGGCCATTATTGGGCGTAGAAGCCAAGAAGCACAGCATTTATGAGAAATCCGGACACTGTTCGGCCGATACATGGAACTTAAAAGGAGAACCCGCCTTGCAACGCCGAAGACTATATACGCGCTGGACTTATCGTCATTGAAGCCTGGTTTGGGGGCTACTGAGGGAGTCCTGGACTAGGGGGTGTCCGGACAGCCGGACTATCATCGTCCGCCGGACTCCAAGACTACGAAGATACAAGATTGAAGACTCCGTCTCGTGTCCTGATGGGACTTTCCTTGGCGTGGAAGGCAAGCTTGGTGATACGGATATGTAGATCTCCTACCATTGTAACCGACTTTGTGTAACCCTAGCCTTCTCCGGTGTCTATATAAACCGGAGGGCTTTAGTCCGTTGGACACAACATACATTACAAGAATCATACCATAGGCTAGCTTTAGGGTTTAGCCTCCTTGATCTCGTGGTAGATCCACTCTTGTACTACCCATATCATCAATATTAATCAAGCAGGACGTAGGGTTTTACCTCCATCAAGAGGGCCCGAACCTGGGTAAAACATCGTGTCCCTTGTCTCTTGTTACCATCCTCCTAGATGCACAGTTCGGGACCCCCTACCCGAGATCCGCCGGTTTTGACACCGACACTCAGCTTGTTCTTCAAAGGCGTGACGACGGCCCTCCAGCGACTCCGGGAGAGGATCCCAAAGCAGCTGGCCGACGAGTCGCGCAAGATCTGCGCGGGAGCTCTTCAAAAGGTGTTGGTGAAGGTGGCCTTCCGCAACCCAGGCCTCAACCTCACCAACGTCCTCAGGACCTTGCCGCCGGATGCTGATCTGGAAGCGCTCAAGACCCTTGTCGCACCCATTGTGGACAAGGTGAGCGAGATCAAGAGGGTTGACGGCGATCGCGTAGATTAGGCCGCCTGTTTTCTCCTTTTCTTGTCGCTGCTGGCTATGTTATGAGAACAATCTGTTAGAGCTGCAACAAGCTATTTTGTAATATAACTCTATTTTGGGTAGCGATTGCTATGTTATTTCCTTTACTTGATTCCTTCCTTTGTATGTTTTTGCCCTACGCTTTTAGGGAACTTGCCGGTGCAGGCACCTTAGCCGCGAGCGCTGAGTGCGGGACGTCAGCAGCCTGCTGGCGGTGCCGCTGCCGACAAGAAACCTTGTCGCAACTAGTCGCAGCTCGCTTAAGTTGTTGAGCGGACTCGAAACAAAGTAAGGGCGCAACTAGCCACGAGTTGGTTCCTCCGCGCACAGGTTTTCCATACAAAGCATGGTCGTTCGAGGAAGATAACTTCAATTTTTTTAAAATTGATTGCTCAAACTTTGCCAACTTAGCTTTTCTGTCGTTTGCGTCCCGGTAAGGCGAAACTTTCTTGAATGACGCCTGGTCCACACCATTATCTTCTCCTTTCCCCCCGGCAAACTTGTGGGCGAGGGAACCTTCCTTTCTTTGAGAAAGAGAAATAAGAGAAAATAAAGATATGGAGCCTTATGGCTCGTTATTGCTTACCGGGGGTAGGCGCTGCACAAGGTGTCAGATAACACATGCAAAAAATAGAAGGCATGAAATTGAAAAGATGTGCGGAGCACATGAGCTTTACTTATGCACGAGGTCTGCGCCCGGCTTTGTACAAAGGATTACATGCAACATCGGCAAGACTTGTACAAAAGGTGGTTGCCGGAACAGGTTCCGGTAACCGCGCCTTACGGGTAAAACTTACGAAGATGCTCATTGTTCCAGGAGTTGCTCACCTGAATGCCATCTTCGGTCTCAAGGCGGACAGCGCCAGGCCTAGTGACTCGTTTCACCCGGTAAGGGCCTTCCCACTTTGGCGTCAACTTGTTGGAATTCTTGGCGGACTGAACGCGCCGAAGAACAAGGTCGCCTTCCTCGAGACTTCTGGCATTAACTTTGCGGCTATGGTAGCGGTGCAAAGCTTGCTGGTATCGAGCAGCTCGTACAGCGGCCTGAAGACGGTCTTCCTCAAGGAGCAGCGCGTCATCTTGTCGCAGCTGCTCTTGCTCAAGCTCATCATAAGCGAGCACTCGAGGTGACCCGTATACGAGTTCCGTGGGGAGAACTGCCTCTGCTCCATAGACTAGAGCGAAAGGTGTCTGGCCAGTGGCTCGATTTGGCGTCGTCCAGATCGACTAAGGAACCACCGGCAGCTCCTCAATCCAGTTCTTTCCGCACTTGTGCAGCCTGTCGAAAGTCCTGGTCTTGAGCCCGCGCAACACTTCAGCATTTGCCCTCTCCGCTTGACCGTTGCTTCTTGGGTGAGCAACAGAAGCGAAGAAGACCTTGGTGCCAAGATCTTGGACGTACTGCATGAAGGTGCGGCTCGTGAATTGCGTGTCGTTGTCGGTGATGATCCTGTTAGGGATCCCGAAGCGGCAAACAATCGACCTGAAGAACTTGACTGCTGACTGTGCTGTCACCTTCCTCACTGCTTCAACTTCCGGCCACTTTGTGAACTTGTCGATTGCAACGTACAAGTACTCAAAGCCCCCGACAGCTCGGGGAAAGGGGCCGAGGATGTCGAGCCCCCAGACCGAAAATGGCCAGGATAAAGGGATCGTCTGGAGAGCTTGAGCTGGCTGGTGTATCTGCTTGGAATGGAACTGGCACGCTTCACACTTGGTTACTTGTGCAGTTGCATCCTGGAGGGCTGTCGGCCAAAAGAAACCTTGCCGGAATGCTTTGCCGGCAAGTGCTCTTGCACCAATGTGGTGACCACATATGCCTCCATGTATCTCTGCCAACAGCTTTTGTCCATCTTCCCGGTGAATACACTTCAATTTCACACCGTTGAGTCTTCTTCTATACAGTGTGTTGTCGACAAACTGGTACATACTTGACTGCCGGGCTACTCTTTCCGCTTCTTCTTGCTCTTCAGGAAGTTCTCCTGTCTGAAGGAAATGGACAATCTGCTGTGCCCATGCTGGAGCTTGCGGTTCGACAACAAGGACTAAAGGCACATCTGCTGCTGCGGGAACATCCGCTTCTACGGCGAGAACCTGCAGCTCAGTCGGAGCTTGACGTTCCCCGGCAAGCTTGCCGGAGCAAAACTTGTCGGGAGCGTCTGCTTCAACGGAACAAACCCTAGGGCTTGCCGGAGCAGACTGCTCCTCAGCACCCTTGGTGTTGATCCTGGGGACCTTCTTGGCAGCGGCTTCGGGGAGTTCTGCCGAAAAATAGTCATCAGAAATCAACTTCCTCTTCTTGCTCTGTCCAGTTGATGGCGTTATAGACGGTTGAGTCAGTTTGAGCACAAAGATCCCTGGTTCCATAGGTAACTTAAGTGCAGCGCACTTCGACAGGCCATCGGCAATGTCGTTCTGAGCTCTCGGAACATGTTCCATCTGTAGGCCGTTAAAGTGCTCTTCTAACTTCCTCACTTCATCAACGTAAGCTTCCATCAACGGACTCTGATAATTCTTGTTCACTTGGCGGACGACAAGCTGCGAGTCACCCCTGACAATGAGCTTCTTGATCCCAAGGTCTGCTGCGATCCTGAGACCGGCAAGCAAACCTTCATACTCCGCGGTATTGTTTGTTGCTTGCTCCTTGGGAAAGTGCATTTGGACTACGTACTTGAGGTGCTCTCCGGTGGGTGCGACAAGAAGCACGCCCACACCGGCGCCTTGCAGCGAGAAGGCACCATCAAAGTACATCAGCCACTCTTTGTTTGCCTCCTTGACAGGGATGCTCGTTTCTGGAATTTCTTCATCTGGTGTTGGCGTCCATTCTGCTATGAATTCTGCCAATGCTCTGCTTTGGATAGTTGAAGTGCTCTCAAACTTGAGGCCAAAGCTTGATAGTTCTAGTGCCCACTCGACAATCCTGCCTGTTGCTTCTGGATTCTGCAGTATCCTTTTCAGCGGAAAACGAGTGACAACTGTGATCTCATGTGCTTGGAAGTAATGGCGCAACTTTCTCGAGGCCATGAGAAGGCCGAAAAGCAATTTCTGCACACCAGAGTACCTTGACCTAGCCCCCTGCAGAAGGGAACTGACAAAGTAAACTGGGTGCTGCACCATTCTCTTCTGTATCTCCTCACGCGCCTG
This sequence comes from Triticum timopheevii, assembly GCA_963921465.1. Taxonomy (NCBI): domain Eukaryota; kingdom Viridiplantae; phylum Streptophyta; class Magnoliopsida; order Poales; family Poaceae; genus Triticum; species Triticum timopheevii. Next base: position 242,961,056 of record OY997262.1, on the reverse strand, counting down.
CGCAGATCCATCTTTGTCGGGACCAAAGCTTGTTGGCGAAGTCCCCTGCTTGTCGCTGGATGCATCTGCCGTGGTTGCGGGCTCATCATCCGCCTCCCTCTCCTCTACTAACGCAGCACTAACCACTTGATTGGTTACCGCTATATACAGCAGCAACTTCTCTTGTGGCTTAGGTGCGACAAGTGTTGGAGTGGAGGACAGGTATCTCTTCAAGTCCTGCAGTGCAGCCTCCGCTTCCGGAGTCCATTTCATTGGACCTGCCTTTTTCAAGATTTTGAAAAACGGCAGGGCGCGCTCAGCAGATCTAGAGATAAACCTGCTGAGAGCAGTCACGCAACCGGCAAGTCTTCGTACATCCTTGATGCGCTTTGGTGCTTCAATCTGCTCAATGGCCTTGATCTTGTCGGGATTGGCTTCAATTCCCCGCTGAGACACGAAGAACCCGAGAAGCTTTCCGGAGGGGACTCCAAACACATACTTCTCGGGGTTAAGCTTGAGGTTGATCTTGCGCAGATTTGCAAAGTTTCATCTAAATCTTGAATCAGAGTTGCCTTGTCCTTGCTCTTGACCACTATGTCATCCATGTAGGCTTCCACATTTCTGTGCATTTGTGGCTCAAAAGCGTCATGGACTACCCTTGCAAATGTTGAACCAGCATTCTTTAAACCGAAAGGCATCCGTATGAAACAGTATGTGCCACATGGAGTGATGAATGCGATCTTCTCCTCATCCTCTTCTGCCATGAAGATCTGATGGTATCCTGAGTATGCGTCAAGAAATGAAAACAAGTCACATCCAGCCGTGGAGTCAACAATTTGGTCAATGCGCGTTAAGGGAAATGGGTCTTTGGGACAAGCTTTATTGACATCGGTAAAGTTGATTCAAAGCCTCCATTTCCTGTTTGCCTTGCGCACGACTACAGGATTGGCCAACCACGTAGGATGGAGCACTCCTCTGACAAGGACTGCTGCTTCCAACTTCTTGATTTCTTCTGCGATGAATTCTTGGCGCTCCACTGCTTGTTTCCTGACCTTCTGCTTGACGGGCCACGCATGAGGACAGATGGCAAGATGGTGCTCGATTACTTTCCTGGGAACACCGGGGATGTCAGACGGTTGCCACGCAAACACGTCGACGTTCGCCTGCAGGAAAGCAATGAGCGCGCTTTCCTATTTAGGGTCGAGAGTGGCACTGATGGTGAAGGTACCACCAGTGCCGTCCTCCTTGGCGGACACCTTCTTGGTCTCTGGCGGAGCCGCCATTGTCTTCTTACACTTGCCGGTGGAGCTCGATGGTGCGTCCTCGACGGTAGCGCAGCACTCCGAAGAGGTGCGCTTGCCGGAGTGGGCATCAGAGCTCTTGCCGGACTTGGCCATGAATTTGGCGAGTGCTGGACGGCCGAGTATCCCATTGTAAGGCAATGGAAAGTCAGCAACGTCAAAAGTGACCCTCTCAGTCTTGAAGTTCAACTCGCTGCCAAATGTCACCGGCAACGTGATCTTTCCCTTCGGCTTGCTCCTTCCCGGATTGATTCCTTGGAATGTATCGGTCTCTTCGAGCTCGCTGTCAGGGATCTGGAGTTTCTGGAGTATCGCGGAGGAGATCAGGTTTAAGCCGGCCCCGCCGTCAACTAGCATCTTAGTGACCTTGAGGTTGCGGATAGTTGGTGAAACCAACATCGGCAAGCACCCGACCACAGTTATGCGATCAGGGTGGTCCTCAATATCAGAGATGATAGGCGTGCTGGACCATTTCAGAGGCTTGCGTGACTCGACGGGTGGTTCTGCCGCATTGACTTCCCGCACCCACTGCTTGAGCTGGCGGTGTGAAGTATGCAGAGAAGCACCGCCGTCAACGCACAGGACCTCTGTGGCTTTCTGGATCTCTTACTCACCGGTCTCGTCATCATCCATATCTTCATCCTCGTCGTCATCTTCATCCTTGTCGCGGCCGTGGGGAGGTCTGTCTCCTTGCCGCTGCTTGGCCTTGCCGCGGCGTCCTCCTCGGCCGGGACGTTTCTTGCCGGATCCTCCAGTTTCTTCTTGGGCCTTCTCCTTGTCGCGTCGCTCGTATTCGGCCTTTTGCTGCTCGACAAGCTGCTCGACCTTCTTGCAGCTCTGGAGATCATGGCCCTTGGTGCGGTGGATCTTGCAGTACTGCTTGTTGGCGCCGTCCTGCTTGTCGGCGACCGCCACAGCTTCGGCTTTCTTGGCGTCACCTCCGTTGCCGGACTGCTCAATGACTAGCACATCTTTGCCTTTCTTCTTCATGTTGTTTCGCTGCCGGTTTTTCTTTACCGGGGTAGCATCCTCGCTATCAGATCCTCCTGCTTCTGTATTCTCTCTGGGGAGTTTCCTCCCTTCCTCAGCACGTGCACACTTGTCGGCCAGGGCATATAGCTCACTGATGTCTCTGATCTTGCACATCGCCATCTCCTCCCGCATCCTGCGGTTACGCACGTTCTGATGGAACGCGCTGATGACCGCGGCAGGGTGGACATCTGGGATGTTGTGCTGTACACGGCTGAATCTCTAAATGTACTTGCGCAGGGGCTCTCCCTCCTTCTGGGCGAGCAGATGAAGGTCGCTCTCTTGGCCATGAGGTTTGTGGCCGCCTGTAAAGGCGCCGACAAACTGATGGCATAGGTCTGCCCAGGAGGATATGGAGTTGTCCGGCAAGTGCATGAGCCAGGACCTGACATTGGGCTTGAGCACCAGCGGGAAGTACTTGGCAAGGATCTTGTCGTCCCGCCCCCCAGCAGCTTGCACCGCGATGGGGTAGATGCTGAGGAACTCCGACGGATGCGACTTGCCGTCGTACTTCTCTGGTACGTCTGGCTTGAAATTCTTCGTGCTGGGCCACTGGACTTGCCGCAGCTCACGAGTGAACGCAGGGCAACCTACCGCGTACGGCAAGTCGCTTGGTTCCCCTGGCGCATGCATGTCGATAGAGGGCCCAGCGCGCTGGTCCGATTGACGCCGCGCTTCTCTTCGACGCTCGATGCGAGTGGAAGAGGAGTTGGTCTTCAACGAGCCGCTCGCACCCTCGGCGGGCTTGCTCGACTCGACTTCAGGCCCGGCAAGCTCCTCTCGCTCGGCAAGGCTTGCCGCCTCTGCTGCCTCTGCCTCCTCCACGGTGAATCCAAACTCGCCCACGGCAGCGGCTGCCGCCGCCTTTTCCAGCCTAGTGGCGATGCGCTGCATCTCCGCATCGGTGGTGTCGCGAGTGAGGCTTTTCTGCTCATCGGAGCAGATCGGCACTTCTACCAAGCCGTCGAAGAACTCCTGCACGACGTCGTCTGCAGGCTCTTGCCAAGTTGGGACAATTCCATGCGAATCACACAGCGGCATCATTGCACGGATGCGGTCAAGCGAGGAGTTGTTGCACAGCGGAACGACACCCTGCGGCAACCTGAACCATTCGAGATGTTGAGGGTCATGCTTGAACAGCTCCTTGAGCATCGCGTCTAGTTCCAGGATAGTGAAGTTGAAGTTGAGGCCCGGGCGCAGCCTCATGATGTCCGCCGGACCCCCGAACTCCCAGGCGGGTCTCCTCCTCTCCTGGAGGGGGGCGATGCGGCGGCGAAGAAAATCTACGCCAACGGCGCCTACAGCGAGCCCGGCAAGCCGGAGGCGTAAGATCCGGGTGACGGCAATCTTCAGCCTATCGTCTTCCGGGGCCACGCTGCTCCAATCGTTGCCGCGCGCTACTGGGGCTTGGCGCTGGGCGGTAAATGGCTGCGGGTTCTCCTCGACAATCCAGTACCAGTCTGCTCTCCATTCCTCCCACTTGCCGCGGAGCTCTCCCTCCAGATAAGCTTCCTTCTTGCCGGCTCTCGAGATCCAAGCGATTCCGCCGGATAAAGGCTCCCCTCTCTCAACTCGGGGCATAAAGAAGTGATCCACGGACACCTATGGGGCCGCTAGACCGAGCCCCTTTCGGTTCGGCGGGGGGCGGAGATCGCGCGAAGAGCGGATCGAGGCGAAGCACACGAGCGGTTTACCCAGCTTCGGAGCTCTCCGGAGAGATAATACTCCTACTGCTGCATGTCTGAGTGTATTGAGTTCTTGCTCGGGAGCGCTAAATGCTACAGTACACACTAGCTGCTAACGAGACCGAGCGCGAGTGTTTTTCTGTCCTCCCCCACCCCCCTCTACGTTGCGCATGGGCCTCCTTTTATATGCTCAAGGGGTCATCGACAGGTGGCAACGTAGACAAGGGTAAAAATGGAAAGGTGTTGCGGTTGGTACAACTACCTGTACAGTGTATCATACCTAACCCTGACGGCAGGGGACAAAGGCATTAAATGCCCGTCTGCATCGCCCAAATAGTGCGAAAAGGGACCGTCAGGGGCGCCACCGCTTGCCACGATGGCAATCTTGTCAGCGCCGCTTGCCACCTCGCACCGCTGGCTGCACAGCCTCTCGCCACACGCGCCTGGAAAGGTCCCAGGGCGACACGTTGGTGGATGTGCTGGAGCGCGGGTACAGAGTGGTAGCTTGCCGCGACGACGCCTTGCCGCGTCTGGAAGCTTGTCGCTCACCGGGCCTCGCCGGGACGCGTGGCGCATCGCGGCAAGTTCCTTGAGATGCCTTGATTGGCCTTCCCGGCAAGCTCCTCTTGCCGGGGCCTTGTCTCCTTGGCTTGAATACTTTGTTCTTGAATGGCTCCAAAGGAACCACGGAGGCCCTTGGCGGTCACCCGGCAAGCCTTGCCGCGGGGTGCTGCGACTGCCCGTGCACAAGTTCGGGATACTAGGATACCCCTACTCTAGTACACCGACAGAAAGATGTCGTGGGAAACTGATCCACCGACACCTATGGGGCCGGTGGACCGAGCCCCTTTCAGTTCGGCGGGGGGCGGAGATCGCGCGAAGAGCGGATCGAGGCGAAGCACATGAGCGGTTTACCCAGCTTCGGAGCTCTCCGGAGAGATAATACTCCTACTGCTACATGTCTGAGTGTATTGAGTTCTTGCTCGGGAGCGCTAAATGCTACAGTACACACTAGCTGCTAACGAGACCGAGCGCGAGTGTTTTTCTGTCCTCCCCCACCCCCCTCTACGTTGCGCATGGGCCTCCTTTTATATGCTCAAGGGGTCACCGACAGGTGGCAACATAGACAAGGGTAAAAATGGAAAGGTGTTGCGGTTGGTACAACTACCTGTACAGTGTATCATACCTAACCCTGACGGCAGGGGACAAAGGCATTAAATGCCCGTCTGCGTCGCCCAAATAGTGCGAAAAGGGACCGTCAGGGGCGCCACCGCTTGCCACCATGGCAATCTTGTCCGCGCCGCTTGCCACCTTGCACCGCTGGCTGCACAGCCTCTCGCCACACGCGCCTGGAAAGGTCCCAGGGCGACACGTTGGTGGATGTGCTGGAGCGCGGGTACAGAGTGGTAGCTTGCCGCGGCGAGCGCCTTGCCGCGTCTGGAAGCTTGTCGCTCACCGGGCCTCGCTGGGACGCGTGGCGCATCGCGGCAAGTTCCTTGAGATGCCTTGATTGGCCTTCCCGGCAAGCTCCTCTTGCAGGGGCCTTGTCTCCTTGGCTTGAATACTTTGTTCTTGAATGGCTCCAAAGGAACCACGGAGGGCCTTGGCGGTCACCCGGCAAGCCTTGCCGCGGGATGCTGCGACTGCCCGTGCACAAGTTCGGGATACTAGGGTACCCCTACTCTAGTACACCGACATGAGCCCCCGGGCCTGGGCCACACACGGTGCCGAGCGCTGTTGGGCCAGGCCCAAAACAGGGCACGGGCACGCACGGCCTGGGTTACGCCGTATCTTACTCTGTATCCACCGCGCCCTCCCCTAACGGCACCCGTTGAAGGCGGCGTCGTGGGAGAGATTGTGGGTGGTTTCTTTATTCGGAAAGACGGAACGTCCGCCCCCTCCCTCTTTATAAGCAGGAGAAACAGGGGCAGTTCGCCCATCTCGCCAGTTGCTATCCCAATCTCAGAAATCTCCGCTGCTCCCCTCTTCTTCCCAAGGCTGAAAGAGAGCAGCGCTCCGCCCCCCATCGCCACCAGCACCACCAACACTGTTGATCTCCCCCACCACCTCCGCCATGGCTCCGAAAGCCGGTAAGTGGAAGGCCGTGAAGTCGACCGAGGCGCAGCGGCTCGCGGCGCTGCGAAAGGAGCGGGTAACCTTCCCCCCCAAGCTCGCCGCGAAGGAGCTGAGGGAGTATTACTACCTCTTCTGCTCGACGGAGACATGAGCGCATCCGCGCACGAAGGTACTCTCAGCCGCCGCCTCAGAACGGGCTCCGAATGGATATCCCTTCTTCACGTTGTTCTTCTACTGCGGGCTCTGCCCGCCTTTCTCTGAATTTTTCTGTGACATCATGAACACCTACGGGTTCCACCTCCTTGACTTCACCCCCAATGCCGTTCTGACCATGGAAGTTTTCGCACATCTCTGCGAAAACTTTGTCGGAGTCTATCCAAATGTAGCTCTTTTTCGCCACTTCTTTATGCCCCGAGTTGAGAGAGGAGAGCCTTTTTCCAGCGGAATCACCTGGATCTCGAGAGCCGGCAAGAAGGAAGCTTATCTGGAGGGAGAGCTCCGCGGAAAGTGGGAGGAATGGAGAGCAGACTGGTGCTGGATTGTCGAGGACACCCGCAGCCATTTACCGCCCAGCGCCAAGCCCCAGTAGCGCGCGACAATGATTGGAGCAGCATGGCCCCGGAAGACGATAGGCTGAAGATTGCCGTCACCCAGATCTTACGCCTCCGGCTTGCCGGGCTCACTGTAGGCGCCGTTGGCGCAGATTTTCTTCACCGCCGCATCGCCCCCCTACAGGAGAGGAGGAGACCCGCCTGGGAGTTCGGAGGTCCGGCGGACATCATGAGGCTGCGCCCGGGCCTCAACTTCAACTTCACTGTCCTGGAACTGGACGCGATGCTCAAGGAGCTGTTCAAGCACGACCCTCAACATCCCGAATGGTTCAGGTTGCCGCATGGTGTCGTTCCGCTGTGCAACAACTCCTTGCTCGACCGCATCCGTGCAATGATGCCGCTGTGCGATTCGCATGGAATTGTCCCAACTTGGCAAGAGCCTGCAGACGACGTCGTGCAGGAGTTCTTCGACGGCTTGGTAGAAGTGCTGGTCCGCTCCAATGAGCAGAAAAGCCACACCCGCGACACCACCGATGCGGAGATGCAGCGCATCGCCACTAGGCTGGAAGAGGCGGCGGCAGCCGCTGCCGCGGGCGAGTTTGGATTCACCGTGGAGGAGGCAGAGGCAGCAGAGGTGGCAAGCCTTGTCGAGCAAGAGGAGCTTGCCGGCGAGGGAGAGCTTGCCGGGCCTGAAGTCGAGTCGAGCGAGCCCGCCGAGGGTGCGAGCGGCTCGTTGAAGACCAACTCCTCTTCCTCCTCATCTTTAGATAGCTCGCCGCAAGCGGAGCCCCCAGCTCCACCAAGAAGGCATCTCCGCAAGGCCGTGGACGTAGCGGGGCGGCAGACGAGTCAACAGCCGCCGCGCCGCGCGACACGCTCCACCGCGTCAAGCACTGTTGCCGCGGGAGCACCTCATGCCGCTGCGGCAACTGGAGCGGGGTCCTCCCGGACCAGCGCTTCTGCCCCTGCCAAATGGCTAAGGGAACCTACTCCTCCGCCTCGTCGCGCCGGAGGCGAGCCGGACTTCGACCTCTCCGCGCTCAGCTCCGAGGGAGAAGAAGAGTAAGATTCCTTGCTGTACTTGTAGTTCTTCAATTCTTGCTGTTTTGTCTTGTATCTGATTTGTTTTACTCTGAACCCATTCCTTTTCAGGACTCTGGCCCAGAGAGCGGCAAAGAGAGCCAAGGTCCCGGTGATTGTCATCGAGGACGAGCCCACCGCGACAGCGGGGGGCATGTCCGAGACCACCTTGCCGGACCCGGCTACTATTCCCCAAAGCAGCCCCCAGCGTAAGTATATGGTTTACTTCCTGCTATTAGGCGCGCATGGGTGCTCTTTCTTTGCTGATAAATGACTATTGGTTTGTGTAGGAGAAGAGCAGCCTCACCAGGAGCGCTTGGAAGCCGCCCCCGACATGCCATCTGCTTCGACTACACCGCCAAGGGAGGGTTCCCCGGCAAGGGAGTGTTCTCCGGCAAGGGAGAAGTCCCCGGCAAGGGAGAGTTCTCCGGCAAGGGACAGCACCAGCGACCCCCCGGTGGTGGAGACCACGACTGCAGAACCTAGTACAGGTAATCCTCTTGCTTGAAAACTTCCCTTGGGTTCTTCTTCTTTTGATTTTCTTGTTGGATATTTGCTTGACTTTTCTCCTTTTTCCGGCCGTCAGATCCCTCTGCCATGGAGCCGATGGAGACCGAGGTCGCCGGCGAAGAGAACGCGCGCGGCAATACCGATGACGCCGCTGCCACCGAAGAAGCAGCTGGCGCTGGTGATCCCGCCGGCGAAGAGGCCGCCAAAGCTGCCGCTGCAGGCGCTGGCGAGGAGTCCGGCGATCGCACTGACGGCCCCGAAGCCGTAGGAGCGACTGGCGCTACGCCGACCGCCGATTCCCCCGCCGCTGCCGCAGCGTCAGGCTCCGAAGAGCCCCAGCCCGGCGCCTATTTGAAGGCTGGCGATGGCGTCTTCATCAAGCTCCCCTGGGAGTCAAGCTCCAGGGCGCCGGTCGAAGGAGAAATCTTTGATGGACAGGTGCTCGCCTCCACTGGGCTGACGCTGGTGGACGCGCCGAGCAGCAGCAGTGGCGAGTCTGAGGAGGAGCGGCTGCTGCTAAAGCTGGTGTCGCTCTACCGCGCTTGACAGTCCAAGGTGGAATCCCGAGAAGCGCTTGTCACGAAGGCGGGAGTGGTCATCGAGAAGCGCGCGGAGGAGCTCCGGGGACGTAACCAGGAAGCTCTCCGATCCCTGGCAGAGAAGCGGGAACAACTCGCCGAGGAGCGGAAAGCCTTCCTCCGCGAGAAGGCTGAAGTTGAAGAGCAACAGCGGCTTGCCGCCGAGGAGCTGTATGCACGGGAGGGCGAGTTGGCGCATCGGAAGGTCAATCTTGACAGCCACGAGGAGGAGCTTGCAGCGCGAGCAAACATTCGGCGGGGCTCTCAAGGAAGCAGAGGATGCTGCCGCAGCTGCCGAGGCCGCCAAGAAGGAGCTGGAGACGAAGGTGGCGCAGGTGGAGGCCGATCTAAAGACGAGCGGTGAAGAGCTTGCCGCGCTCAAGCGTGAGCGCGAGAAGGACGCCTACACCCTTGGCGAGCTGCAGGGTCATCTCGTCGAGAAGGGCAAGGAGCTTAGCGCCGCCAAGGACTCCAACGCAGATCTTGAGTTGAAGCTGACTACTTTGACCAAGACGCTGGACGGTGCCAGGGAGCAGGAGGTGGCCTTGAAGAAGCAAATCAAGGCCGACGAGGTGCTGCTGGCGAGTGCTGCTATCACCCAGAACACTTTTAGGGAGAATGTGGAGCACTGGACGGAGGGTCTCGTGGATGTTGCCGCAGCCATCGACGGAGAGCTGGCGCAGCTGGGGATGGAGGATTTCGGGTATCCCTCCGATGAGAACCTCCAACCCAGCGCCAAGCTCAGCTTGTTCTTCAAAGGCGTGGCGACGGCCCTCCAGCGACTCCGGGAGCTCTTCAAAAGGTGTTGGTGAAGGTGGCCTTCTGCAACCCAGGCCTCAACCTCACCAACGTCCTCAAGACCTTGCCGCCGGATGCTGATCTGGAAGCGCTCAAGACCCTTGTCGCACCCATTGTGGACAAGGTGAGCGAGATCAAGAGGGTTGAGGGTGATCGCATAGATTAGGCCGCCCGTTTTCTCCTTTTCTTGTCGCTGTTGATCATGTTATGAGAACAATCTGTTAGAGCTGCGACAAGCTATCTTGTAATACAACTCTATTTTGGGTAGCGATTGCTATGTTATTTCCTTTACTTGATTCCTTCCTTTGTATGTTTTTGCCCTACGCTTTTAGGGAACTTGCCGGTGCAGGCGCCATAGCCGCGAGCGCTGAGTGCGGGACGTCAGCAGCCTGCTGGCGGTGCCGCTACCGACAAGAAACCTTGTCGCAACTAGTCGCAGCTCACTTAAGTTGTTGAGCGGACTCGAAACAAAGTAAGGACGCAACTAGCCACGAGTTGGTTCCTCCGCGCATAGGTTTTCCATACAAGGCACGGTCGTTCGAGGAAGATAACTTAAAATTTTTAAAACTGATTGCTCAAACTTTGGCAACTTAGCTTTTCTGTCGTTTGTGTCCCAGTAAGGCGAAACTTTCTTGAACGACGCCTGGTCCACACCATTTATCTTCTCCTTTCCCCCCGGCAAAATTGTGGGCGAGGGAACCTTCCTTTCTTTGAGAAAGAGAAAGAAGAGAAAATAAAGATATGGAGCCTTACGGCTCATTATTGCTTACCGGGGGTAGGCGCTGCACAAAGTGTCAGATAACTGATGCAAAAAATAGAAAGCATGAAATTGACAAGATGTGCGGAGCACATGAGCTTTACTTATGCACGGGGTCTACGCCCGGCATTGTACAAAGGATTACATGCAACAGCGGCAAGACTTGTACAAAAGGTGGTTGCCGGAACAGGTTCCGACAACCGCGCCTTACGGGTAAAACTTACGAAGATGCTCAATGTTCCAGGAGTTGCTCACCGAAATGCCATCTTCGGTCTCAAGGCGGACAGCGCCAGGCCTAGTGACTCGTTTCACCCGGCAAGGGCCTTCCCACTTCGGCGTCAACTTGTTGGAATTCTTGGCGGACTGAACGCGCCGAAGAACAAGGTCGCCTTCCTCGAGACTTCTGGCATTAACTTTGCGGCTATGGTAGCGGCGCAAAGCTTGCTGGTATCGAGCAGCTCGTACAGCGGCCTGAAGACGGTCTTCCTCAAGGAGCAGCGTGTCATCTTGTCGCAGCTGCTCTTGCTCAAGCTCATCATAAGCGAGCACTCGAGGTGACCCGTATACGAGTTCCGTGGGGAGAACTGCCTCTGCTCCATAGACTAGAGCGAAAGGTGTCTGGCTAGTGGCTCGATTTGGCGGCGTCCTGATCGACCAAAGAACCACAGGCAGCTCCTCAATCCAGTTCTTTCTGCACTTGCGCAGCCTGTCGAAAGTCCTGGTCTTGAGCCCGCGCAACACTTCAGCATTTGCCCTCTCCGCTTGACCGTTGCTTCTCGGGTGAGCAACAGAAGCGAAGCAGACCTTGGCGCCAAGATCTTGGACGTACTGCATGAAGGTGCGGCTCGTGAATTGCATGCCGTTGTCGGTGATGATCCTGTTAGGGATCCTGAAGCGGCAAACAATCGACCTGAAGAACTTGACTGCTGACTGTGCTGTCACCTTCCTCACTGCTTCCACTTCCGGCCACTTTGTGAACTTGTTGATTGCAACGTACAAGTACTCAAAGCCCCCGACAGCTCGGGGAAAGGGGCCGAGGATGTCGAGCCCCCAGACCGAAAATGGCCAGGATAAAGGGATCGTCTGGAGAGCTTGAGCTGGCTGGTGTATCTGCTTGGAATGGAACTAGCACGCTTCACACTTGGTTACTTGTGCAGTTGCATCCTGGAGGGCTGTCGGCCAAAAGAAACCTTGCCAGAATGCTTTGCCGGCAAGTGCTCTTGCGCCAATGTGGTGACCACATATGCCTCCATGTATCTCTGCCAACAGCTTTTGTCCATCTTCCTGGTGAATACACTTCAATTTCACACCGTTGAGTCTTCTTCTGTACAGTGTGTTGTCGACAAACTGGTACATACTTGACTGCCGGGCTACTCTTTTCGCTTCTTCTTGCTCTTCGGGAAGTTCTCATGTCTGAAGGAAATGGACAATCTGCTGTGCCCATGCTGGAGCTTGCGGTTCGACAACAAGGACCAAAGGCACATCTGCTGCTGCGGGAACATCCGCTCCTACGGCGAGAACCTGCGGCTCAGCCGAAGCTTGACGTTCCCCGGCAAGCTTGCCAGAGCAAAACTTGTCGGGAGCGTCTGCTTCAAAGGAACAAACCCTAGGGCTTGCCGGAGCAGACTGCTCCTCAGCACCCTTGGTGTTGATCCTGGGGACCTTCTTGGCGGCGGCTTCAGGGAGTTCTACCGGAAAATAGTCACCAGAAATCAACTTCCTCTTCTTGCTCTGTCCAGTTGATGGCGTTACAGACGGTTGAATCAGTTTGAGCACAAAGATCCCTGGTTCCATAGGTAACTTAAGTGCGGCGCACTTCGACAGGCCATCGACAATGTCGTTCTGAGCTCTCGGAACATGTTCCATCTGTAGGCCGTCAAAGTGCTCTTCTAACTTCCTCACTTCATCAACGTAAGCTTCCATCAACGGACTCTGATAATTCTTGTTCACTTGGCGGACGACAAGCTGCGAGTCACCCCTGACAATGAGCTTCTTGATCCCAAGGTCTGCTGCGATCCTGAGACCGGCAAGCAAACCTTCATACTCTGCGGTATTGTTTGTTGCTTGCTCCTTGGGAAAGTGCATCTGGACTACGTACTTGAGGTGCTCTCTGGTGGGCGCGACAAGTAGCACGCCCGCACCGGCGCCTTGCAGCGAGAAGGCACCATCAAAGTACATCAGCCACTCTTTGCTTGCTTCCTTGACGGGGATGCTTGTTTCTGGAATTTCTTCATCTGGTGTTGGCGTCCATTCTGCTATGAATTTTGCCAATGCTCTGCTTTGGATAGTTGACTGTCGGTGTACTAGAGTAGGGGTACCCTAGTATCCCGAACTTGTGCACGGGCAGTCGCAGCACCCTGCGGCAAGGCTTGCCGGGTGACTGCCAAGGTCCTCCGTGGTTCCTTTGGAGCCATTCAAGGACAAAGTATTCAAGCCAAGGAGACAAGGCCCCGGCAAGATGAGCTTGCCGGGAAGGCCAACCAAGGCATCTCAAGGAAATTGCCGCGACGCGCCACGCATCCCGGCGAGGCCCGGTGAACGACAAGCTTCCGGATGCGACAAGACAACGACCGCGGCAAGGCGCTTGCCGCGGCAAGCTACCACTCTGTACCCGCGCTCCAGCACATCCACCAACGTGTCGCCCTGGGTCCTTTCCAGGCGCGCGTGGCGAGAGGCTGTGCAGCCAGCGGTGCGAGGTGGCAAGCGGCGCTGACAAAATTGCCATTGTGGCAAGCGGTGGCGCCCCTGACGGTTCCTTTTTGCACTATTTGGGCGACGCAGATGGGCATTTAATGCCTTTGTCCCTTGCCGTCAGGGTTAGGTATGATACACTGTACAGGTAGTTGTACCAACCGCAACACCTTTCCATTTTTACCCTTGTCTACGTTGCCACCTATCGGTGACCCCTTGAGCATATAAAAGGAGGCCCATGCGCAACGTAGAGGGGGTGGGGAGGACAGAAAAACACTCACGCTCGGTCTCGTTAGCAGCTAGTGTGTACTGTAGCATTTAGCGCTCCCGAGCAAGAACTCAATACACTCAGACATGCAGTAGTAGGTGTATTATCTCTCCGGAGAGCTCCGAAGCTGGGTAAACTGCTCGTGTGCTTCTCCTCGATCCGCTCTTCGCGCGATCTCCGCCCCCCGCCAAACCGAAAGGGGCTCGGTCCGCCGGCCCCATAGGTGTCCGTGGATCAGTTTCCCACGACATCTTTGGCGCGCCAGGTAGGGGGCGTCGAGGTTGTGTGAACCTGATCCGGCGTTCACACGAGCTAGATCTTCATCCTCTTCATCGACATGCCACCGAAGAAGAAGGCTTCGGAGGTGGCTGCTCCGTCCGCGTCGATCCCACCACCACCGGAGCAAACAGGTGGTGGGATAGACGCCGGCGGAAGAACGGGCGTCGACGAGGGAGCTCACGGTGCTGCCAGGTCCAAGGACAAGGTTGTACAGACCTCGGCGTCCGTACATGCACCGCGCCCATCTCAGGAGGCGCGGGACCGACAGCGTCATGGTGCTCGCGGTGCCATACGTTCGTTGGACCAAGATCGAGTTGGTGGATCTCGGGATGCTCAAGACCAGCATGCACGCCAACACGCTGGCACGAGCGAGACACGGTCGCCTGGACAGGGTACTGCTCCTTCTAACATAGTTAGAAGTCCGAGCATATCCCACTCCTCGCACCGTTCGCCACCGCCACCCACCACTCCAGCAGAAGCTTTGGCACGAGCTCAACTGCTCCTGGATTACCCTCCAATGGCAGACAAGATCGACGAATGGAGGGCCACCATTCAGAGTCTCATCGGCTTCGCCAACAGCGACACTCCACGGCAGCCGAGCACATCGCAGCCGCGGCAAGATTGCCAGGCACGAGCCGATGGCGACAAAACCGGTGGGGGTGCAACCACCGTGCACTCTCTACCCCGAAGGCCAAGATCACCGACTCGCCAGATCTACCTCGACAGCGACTCCACCGCATCATCAGATCCACAAGCTCGTCGCAATCAGCGCCAAGTTCTTCACGAACGACAGCAAGAAGACGCTCGTACTCGCATCGAGCGTCGAAGAGAAGCGCGGCGTCAATCGGACCAGCGCACTGGGCCCTCTGTCGACATGCATGCGCCAGGGGAACCAGGCGACTTGCCGTACGTAGTAGGTTACCCTGCGTTCACTCGTGAGCTGCGGCAAGTCCAGTGGCCCAGCACGAAGAATTTCAAGCCAGACGTAACAGAGAAGTACGACGGCAAGTCGCATCGTTCGGAGTTCCTCAGCATCTACACCATCGCGGTGCAAGCTGCTGGGGGGCGGGACGACAAGATCATTGCCAAGTACTTCCCGCTGGTGCTCAAGCCCAATGTCAGGTCCTGGCTCATGCACTTGCCGGACAACTCCATATCCTCCTGGGCAGACCTATGCCATCAGTTTGTCGGCGCCTTTACAGGCGGCCACAAACCTCATGGCCAAGAGAGCGACCTTCATCTGCTCGCCCAGAAGGAGGGAGAGCCCCTGCGCAAGTACATTCAGAGATTCAGCCGTGTACAGCACAACATCCCAAATGTCCACCCTCCCGCGGTCATCAGCGTGTTCCATCAGAACGTGCGTAACCGCAGGATGCGGGAGGAGATGGCGATGTACAAGATCAGAGACGCCAGTGAGCTATATGCCCTGGCCGACAAGTGTGCACATGCTGAGGAAGGGAGGAAACTCCTCGAAGAAAATACAAAAGCATGAGGATCTGATAGCGAGGATGCTACCCCGGTAAAGAAAAACCGGCGGCGGAACAACAGGAAGAAGAAAGGCAAAGATGTGCTAGTCGTTGAGCAGTCCGGCAATGGAGGTGACGCCAAGAAAGCCGAAGCTGTGGCGGTCGCTGACAAGCAGGATGGCGCCAACAAGCAGTACTGCAAGATCCACCGCACCAAGGGCCATGATCTCCAGAGCTGCAAGAAGGTCGAGCAGCTTGTCCAGCGGCAAAAGGCCGAATACGAGCGACGCGACAAGGAGAAGGCCCAAGAAGGTACTGGAGGATCCGGCAAGAAACGTCCCGGCCGAGGAGGACGCCGCGGCAAGGCCAAGCAGCGGCAAGGAGAGAGACCTCCCCGCGGCCGCGACAAGGATGAAGATGACGACGAGGATGAAGATATGGATGATGACGAGACCGGTGAGCAGGAGTTCCAGAAAGCCACAGAGGTCCTGTGCGTTGACGACGGTGCTTCTCTGCATACTTCAAACCGCCAGCTCAAGCAGTGGGTGCGGGAAGTCAATGCAGCAGAACCACCCGTCGAGTCACGCAAGCCTCTAAAATGGTCCAGCACGCCTATCATCTTTGATATTGAGGACCACCCTGATCGCATAACTGCGGTCGGGTGCTTGCCGATGTTGGTTTCGCCAACTATCCGCAACCTCAAGGTCACTAAGATGCTAGTTGACGGCGGGGCCGGCTTGAACCTGGTCTCCTCCGCGGTACTCCAGAAACTCCAGATCCCTGACAGCGAGCTCGAAGAGACCGGTACATTCCAAGGAATCAATTCGGGAAGGAGCAAGCTGAAGGGAAAGGTCACGTCGCCGGTGACATTTGGCAGCGAGTTGAACTTCAGGACTGAGAGGGTCACTTTTGACATTGCTGACTTTCCATTGCCTTACAATGGGATACTCGGCCATCCAGCACTCGCCAAATTCATGGCAGCCTCTCACTACGCATACAACATGCTGAAGATGCCAGGCTCGATAAGTGTCATCTCTGTCCCTGGCGACAAGATGGATGCTCTTATCTGCGCCGACAAGATCTACCGGGAAGCAGCAACCGCAACAGACCGCAAGTTACTTGCCGTTGAAGCTCCCGGGGGGAAGAAGAAGACCAAGTCTGGCAAGAGCTCTGATGCCCACTCCGGCAAGCGCACCTCTTCGGAGTGCTGTGCTACCGTCGAGGACGCACCATCGAGTTCCACCGGCAAGTGTAAGAAGACAATGGCGGCTCCACCAGAGACCAAGAAGGTGTCCGCCAAGGAGGACGGCACTGGTGGTACCTTCACCATCAGTGCCACTCTCGACCCTAAATAGGAAAGCGCGCTCGTTGCTTTCCTGCGGGCGAACGTCGACGTGTTTGCATGGCAACCATCTGACATCCCCGGTGTTTCCAGGAAAGTAATCGAGCACCATCTTGCCGTCTGTCCTCATGCGCGGCCCGTCAAGCAGAAGGTCAGGAAACAAGCAGTGGAGCGCCAAGAATTCATCGCAGAAGAAATCAAGAAGTTGGAAGCAGCAGGCCTTGTCAGAGGAGTGCTCCATCCTACGTGGTTGTCCAATCCTGTAGTCGTGCGCAAGGCAAACGGGAAATGGAGGCTTTGAATCGACTTTACCGATGTCAATAAAGCTTGTCCCAAAGACCCATTTCCCTTACCACGCATTGACCAGATTGTTGACTCCACGGCTGGATGTGACTTGCTTTCATTTCTTGACGCATACTCAGGATACCATCAGATCTTCATGGCAGAAGAGGATGAGGAGAAGACCGCATTCATCACTCCATGTGGCACATACTGTTTCATACGGATGCCTTTCGGTTTAAAGAATGCTGGTTCAACATTTGCAGGGGTAGTCCATGACGCTTTTGAGCCACAAATGCACAGAAATGTGGAAGCCTACATGGATGACATAGTGGTCAAGAGCAAGGACAAGGCAACTCTGATTCAAGATTTAGACGAAACCTTTGCAAATCTGCACAAGACCAACCTCAAGCTTAACTTCGAGAAGTGTGTGTTTGGAGTCCCCTCCGGAAAGCTTCTCGGGTTCTTCGTGTCTCGGCAGGGAATTGAAGCCAATCCCGACAAGATCAAGGCCATTGAGCAGATTGAAGCACCAAAGCGCGTCAAGGATGTACGAAGACTTGCCGGTTGCGTGGCTGCTCTCAGCAGGTTTATCTCTAGATCTGCTGAGCGCGCCCTGCCGTTTTTCAAAATCTTGAAAAAGGCAGGTCCAATGAAATGGACTCCGGAAGCGGATGCTGCGCTGCAGGACTTGAAGAGATACCTGTCCTCCACTCCAACACTTGTCGCACCTAAGCCACAAGAGAAGTTGCTGCTGTATATAGCGGCAACCAATCAAGTGGTTAGTGCTGCGTTAGTAGCGGAGAGGGAGGCGGATGATGAGCCCGCAACCACGGCAGATGCATCCAGCGACAAGCAGGGGACTTCACCGACAAGCTCTGGTCCCGACAAAGATGGATCTGCGCAGGTGCGTGAGGAGATACAGAAGAGAATTGTGCAGCGCCCAGTTTACTTTGTCAGTTCCCTTCTGCAGGGGGCTAGGTCAAGGTACTCTGGTGTGCAGAAATTGCTTTTCGGCCTTCTCATGGCCTCGAGAAATCTGCGCCATTACTTCCAAGGACATGAGATCACAGTTGTCACTCGTTTTCCGCTGAAAAGGATACTGCAGAATCCAGAAGCAACAGGCAGGATTGTCGAGTGGGCACTGGAACATTCAAGCTTTGGCCTCAAGTTTGAGAGCACTTCAACTATCCAAAGCAGAGCATTGGCAGAATTCATAGCAGAATGGACGCCAACACCAGATGAAGAAATTCCAGAAACGAGCATCCCCGTCAAGGAGGCAAACAAAGAGTGGCTGATGTACTTTGATGGTGCCTTCTCACTGCAAGGCGCCGGTGCGGGCGTGCTACTTGTCACGCCCACCGGAGAGCACCTCAAGTACGTAGTCCAGATGCACTTTCCCAAGGAGCAAGCAACAAACAATACCGCGGAGTATGAAGGTTTGCTTGCCGGTCTCAGGATCGCAGCAGACCTTGGGATCAAGAAGCTCATTGTCAGGGGTGACTCGCAGCTTGTCGTCCGCCAAGTGAACAAGAATTATCAGAGTCCGCTGATGGAAGCTTACGTTGATGAAGTGAGGAAGTTAGAAGAGCACTTTGACGGCCTACAGATGGAACATGTTCCGAGAGCTCAGAACGACATTGCCGATGGCCTGTCGAAGTGCGCCGCACTTAAGTTACCTGTGGAACCAGGGATCTTTGTGCTCAAACTAACTCAACCGTCTGTAATGCCATCAACTAGACAGAGCAAGAAGAGGAAGTTGATTTCTGGTGACTATTTTCCGGCAGAACTCCCCAAAGCCGCCGCCAAGAAGGTCCCCAGGATCAACACCAAGGGTGCTAAGGAGCAGTCTGCTCCGGCAAGCCCTAGGGTTTGTTCCGTTGAAGCAGGCGCTCCCGACAAGTTTTGCTCCGGCAAGCTTGCCGGGGAACGTCAAGCTCCGGCTGAGCTACAGGTTCTCGCCGTAGAAGCGGATGTTCCCGCAGCAGCAGATGTGCCTTTAGTCCTTGTTGTCGAACCGCAAGCTCCAGCATGGGCACAGCAGATTGTCCACTTCCTTCAGACAGGAGAACTTCCCGAAGAGCAAGAAGAAGCGGAAAGAGTAGCCTGGCAGTCAAGTATGTACCAGTTTGTCGACAACACACTGTACAGAAGAAGACTCAACGGTGTGAAATTGAAGTGTATTCACCGGGAAGATGGACAAAAGCTGTTGGCAGAGATACATGGAGGCATATGTGGTCACCACATTGGCGAAAGAGCACTTGCCGACAAAGCATTACGGCAAGGTTTCTTTTGGCCGACAGCCGTCCAGGATGCAACTGCACAAGTAACCAAGTGTGAAGCGTGCCAGTTCCATTCCAAGCAGATACACCAGCCAGCTCAAGCTCTCCAAACGATCCCTTTATCCTGGCCATTTTCGGTCTGGGGGCTCGACATCCTCGGCCCCTTTCCCCGAGCTGTCGGGGGCTTTGAGTACTTGTACCTTGCAATCGACAAGTTCACAAAGTGGCCGGAAGTGGAAGCAGTGAGGAAGGTGACAGCACAGTCAGCAGTCAAGTTCTTCAGGTCGATTGTTTGCCGATCGGGATCCCTAACAGGATCATCACCGACAACGACATGCAATTCACGAGCCGCACCTTCATGCAGTACGTCCAAGATCTTGGCGCCAAGGTCTGCTTCACTTCTGTTGCTCACCCGAGAAGCAACGGTCAAGCGGAGAGGGCAAATGCTGAAGTGCTGCGCGGGCT
Source organism: Triticum timopheevii (assembly GCA_963921465.1). Classification (NCBI taxonomy): domain Eukaryota; kingdom Viridiplantae; phylum Streptophyta; class Magnoliopsida; order Poales; family Poaceae; genus Triticum; species Triticum timopheevii. Next base: position 242,941,640 of record OY997262.1, on the reverse strand, counting down.
CAAGACCAGGACTTTCGACAGGCTGCGCAAGTGCGGAAAGAACTGGATTGAGGAGCTGCCGGTGGTTCTTTGGTCGATCAGGACGACGCCAAATCGAGCCACTGGCCAGACACCTTTCGCTCTAGTCTATGGAGCAGAGGCAGTTCTCCCCACGGAACTCGTATACGGGTCACCTCGAGTGCTCGCTTATGATGAGCTTGAGCAAGAGCAGCTGCGACAAGATGACGCGCTGCTCCTTGAGGAAGACCGTCTTCAGGCCGCTGTACGAGCTGCTCGATACCAGCAAGCTTTGCACCGCTACCATAGCCGCAAAGTTAATGCCAGAAGTCTCGAGGAAGGCGACCTTGTTCTTCGGCGCGTTCAGACCGCCAAGAATTCCAACAAGTTGACGCCGAAGTGGGAAGGCCCTTACCGGGTGAAACGAGTCACTAGGCCTGGCGCTGTCCGCCTTGAGACCTAAGATGGCATTCCGGTGAGCAACTCCTGGAACATTGAGCATCTTCGTAAGTTTTACCCATAAGGCGCGGTTGCCAGAACCTGTTCCGGCAACCACCTTTTGTACAAGTCTTGCTGATGTTGCATGTAATCCTTTGTACAAATCCGGCGCAGACCCCGTGCATAAGTAAAGCTCATGTGCTCCGCACATCTTGTCAATTTCATGCTTTCCATTTTTTGCATGTGTTATCTGACACCTTGTGTAGCGCCTACCCCCGGTAAGCAATAACGAGCCGTAAGGCTCCATATCTTTATTTTCTCTTCTTTCTCTTTCTCAAAGAAAGGAAGGTTCCTTCGCCCACAAGTTTGCCGGGGGGAAAGGAGAAGATAAATGGTGTGGACCAGGCGTCGTTCAAGAAAGTTTCGCCTTACCGGGACGCAAACGACAGAAAAGCTAAGTTGCCAAAGTTTCAGCAATCAGTTTTAAAATTTTTAAGTTATCTTCCTCGAACGACCGTGCCTTGTATGGAAAACCTGTGCGCGGAGGAACCAACTCGTTGATAGTTGCGCCCTTACTTTGTTTCGAGTCCGCTCAACAACTTAACTGAGCTGCGACTAGTTGCGACAAGGTTTCTTGTCGGTAGCGGCACCGCCAGCAGGCTGCTGACGTCCCGCACTCAGCGCTCGCGGCTAAGGCGCCTGCACCGGCAAGTTCCAAACACACACTTCTCGGGGTTAAGATTGAGGTTGATCTTGCGCAGATTTGCAAAGGTTTCGTCTAAATCTTGAATCAGAGTTGCCTTGTCCTTGCTCTTGACCACTATGTCATCCATGTAGGCTTCCACATTTCTGTGCATTTGTGGCTCAAAAGCGTCATGGACTACCCTTGCAAATGTTGAACCAGCGTTCTTTAAACCGAAAGGCATCCGTATGAAACAGTATGTGCCACATGGAGTGATGAATGCGGTCTTCTCCTCATCCTCTTCTGCCATGAAGATCTGATGGTATCCTGAGTATGCATCAAGAAATGAAAGCAAGTCACATCCAGCCCTGGAGTCAACAATCTGGTCAATGCGCGGTAAGGGAAATGGGTCTTTGGGACAAGCTTTATTGACATCGGTAAAGTCGATACAAAGCCTCCATTTCCCGTTTGCCTTGCGCACGACTACAGGATTGGCCAACCACGTAGGATGGAGCACTCCTCTGACAAGGTCTGCTGCTTCCAACTTCTTGATTTCTTCTGCGATGAATTCTTGGCGCTCCACTGCTTGTTTCCTGACCTTCTGCTTGACGGGTTGCGCATGAGGACAGACGGCAATATGGTGCTTGATTACTTTCCTGGGAACACCGGGGATGTCAGACGGTTGCCACGCAAACACGTCGACATTCGCCCTCAGGAAAGCAATGAGCGCGCTTTCGTATTTAGGGTCGAGAGTGGCACTGATGGTGAAGGTACCACCAGTGCCGTCCTCCTTGGCGGACACCTTCTTGGTCTCTGGCGGAGCCGCCATTGTCTTCTTACACTTGCCGGTGGAGCTCGATGGTGCGTCCTCGACGGTAGCGCAGCACTCCGAAGAGGTGCGCTTGCCGGAGTGGGCATCAGAGCTCTTGCCGGACTTGGTCTTCTTCTTCCCCCCGGGAGCTTCAACGGCAAGTGACTTGCGGTCTGTTGTGGCTGCTGCTTCCCGATAGATCTTGTCGGCGCAGATAAGAGCATCCTTCTTGTCGCCAGGGACAGAGATGACACTTATCGGGCCTGGCATCTTCAGCATGTTGTATGCGTAGTGGGAGGCTGCCATGAATTTGGCGAGTGCTGGACGGCCGAGTATCCCATTGTAAGGCAATGGAAAGTCAGCAACGTCAAAAGTGACCCTCTCAGTCCTGAAGTTCAACTCGCTGCCAAATGTCACCGGCAACGTGATCTTTCCCTTCGGCTTGCTCCTTCCCGAATTGATTCCTTGGAATGTACCGGTCTCTTCGAGCTCGTTGTCAGGGATCTGGAGTTTCTAGAGTACCATGGAGGAGATCAGGTTTAAGCCGGCCCCGCCGTCAACTAGCATCTTAGTGACCTTGAGGTTGCGGATAGTTGGTGAAACCAACATCGGCAAGCACCCGACCGCAGTTATGCGATCAGGGTGGTCCTCAATATCAAAGATGATAGGCGTGCTGGACCATTTCAGAGGCTTGCGTGACTCGACGGGTGGTTCTGCCGCATTGACTTCCCGCACCCACTGCTTGAGCTAGCGGTGTGAAGTATGCAGAGAAGCACCGCCGTCAACGCACAGGACCTCCGTGGCCTTCTGGAACTCCTGCTCACCGGTCTCGTCATCATCCATATCTTCATCCTCGTCGTCATCTTCATCCTTGTCGCGGCCGCGGGGAGGTCTGTCTCCTTGCCGCTGCTTGGCCTTGCCGCGGCGTCCTCCTCGGCCGGGACGTTTCTTGCCGGATCCTCCAGTACCTTCTTGGGCCTTCTCCTTGTCGCGTCGCTCATATTCGGCCTTTTGCTGCTCGACAAGCTGCTCGACCTTCTTGCAGCTCTGGAGATCATGGCCCTTGGTGCGATGGATCTTGCAGTACCGCATCGGTGGTGTCGCGAGTAAGGCTTTTCTTCTCATCGGAGCGGATCGACACTTCTACCAAGCCGTCAAAAAACTCCTGCACGACGTCGTCTGCAGGCTCTTGCCAAGTTGGGACAATTCCATGCGAATCGCACAGCGGCATCATTGCACGGATGCGGTCAAGCGAGGAGTTGTTGCACAGCGGAACGACACCCTGCGGCAACCTGAACCATTCGGGATGTTGAGGGTCGTGCTTGAACAGCTCCTTGAGCATCGCTTCCAGTTCCAAGATAGTGAAGTTGAAGTTGAGGCCCGGGCGCAGCCTCATGATGTCCGCCGGACCCCCAAACTCCCAGGCGGGTCTCCTCCTCTCCTGCAGGGGGGCGATGCGGCGGTGAAGAAAATCTGCGCCAACGGCGCCTACAGTGAGCCAGGCGAGCCGAAGGCGTAAGATCCGGGTGACGGCAATCTTCAGCCTATCGTCTTCTGGGGCCACGCTGCTCCAATCGTTGCCGCGCGCTACTGGGGCTTGGCGCTGGGCGGTAAATGGCTGCGGGTTCTCCTCGACAATCCAGCACCAGTCTGCTCTCCATTCCTCCCACTTGCCGCGGAGCTCTCCCTCCAGATAAGCTTCCTTCTTGCCGGCTCTCGAGATCCAGGCGATTCCGCCGAATAAAGGCTCCCCTCTCTCAACTCAGGGCATAAAGAAGTGGCGAAAAAGGGCTACATTTGGATAGACTCCGACAAAGTTGGGGGTGAAGTCAAGGAGGTGGAACCCGTAGGTGTTCATGATGTCGCAGAAAAATTCAGAGAAAGGCGGGCAGAGCCCGCAGTAGAAGAACAACGCGAAGAAGGGATATCCATTCAGAGCCCGTTCCGAAGCGGCGGCTGAGAGTACCTTCGTGCGCGGATGCGCTCGCGTCTCCGTCGACCAGAAGAGGTAGTAATACTCCCTCAGCTCCTTCGCGGCGAGCTTGGGGGGAAGGTTACCCGCTCCTTTCGCAGCGCCGCGAGCTGCTGCGCCTCGGTTGACTTCACGACCTTCCCCTTGCCGGCTTTCAGAGCCATGGCGGAGGTGGTGGGGGAGATCGACGGCGTTGGTGGTGCTGGTGGTGATGGGAGGCGGAGCGCTGCTCTCTTTCAGCTTTGGGAAGAAGGGGGGAGCGGCGGAGATTTCTGAGATTGGAATAGCAAACCGGCGAGATGGGCGAACTGCCCCTGTTTTCCCTGCTTATAAAGAGGGAGGGGGCGGACGTTCCTTCTTTCCGAATAAAGAAACCACCCACAATCTCTCCCACGACGCCGCATTCAACGCGTGCCGTTAGGGGAGGGCGCGGTGGATACGGAGTAAGATACGGCGTAACCCAGGCCGTGCGTGCCCGTGCCCTGTTTTGGGCCTGGCCCAACAGCGCTCGGCACCGTGTGTGGCCCAGGCCCGGGGGCTCCTGTCGGTGTACTAGAGTAGGGGTACCCTAGTATCCTGAACTTGTGCACGGGCAGTCGCAGCACCCCGCGGCAAGGCTTGCCGGGTGACCGCCAAGGACCTCCGTGGTTCCTTTGGAGCCATTCAAGAACAAAGTATTCAAGCCAAGGAGACAAGGCCCCGGCAAGAGGAGCTTGCCGGGAAGGCCAACCGAGGCATCTCAAGGAACATGCCGCGACGCGCCACGCGTCCCGGCGAGGCCCGGTGAGCGACAAGCTTCCCGACGCGACAAGACAACGACCGCGGCAAGGCGCTCGCCGCGGCAAGCTACCACTCTGTACCCGCGCTCCAGCACATCCACCAACGTGTCGCCCTGGGACCTTTCCAGGCGCGCATGGCGAGAGGCTGTGCAGCCAGCGGTGCGAGGTGGCAAGCGGCGCTGACAAGATTGCCATCGTGGCAAGCGGTGGCGCCCCTAACGGTCCCTTTTCGCACTATTTGGGCGACGCAGACGGGCATTTAATGCCTTTGTCCCCTACCGTCAGGGTTAGGTATGATACACTGTACAGGTAGTTGTACCAACTGCAACACCTTTCCATTTTTACCCTTGTCTATGTTGCCACCTATCGGTGACCCCTTGAGCATATAAAAGGAGGCCCATGCGCAACGTAGAGGGGGGTTGGGAGGACAGAAAAACACTCGCGCTCGGTCTCGTTAGCAGCTAGTGTGTACTGTAGCATTTAGCGCTCCCGAGCAAGAACTCAATACAATCAGACATGCAGCAGTAGGAGTATTATCTCTCCGGAGAGCTCCGAAGCTGGGTAAACCGCTCGTGTGCTTCGCCTCGACCCGCTCTTCGCGCGATCTCCGCCCCCCGCCGAACCGAAAGGGGTACCCTAGTATCCCGAACTTGTGCACGGGCAGTCGCAGCACCCCGCGGCAAGGCTTGGCGGGTGACCGCCAAGGCCCTCCGTGGTTCCTTTGGAGCCATTCAAGAACAAAGTATTCAAGCCAAGGAGACAAGGCCCCGGCAAGAGGAGCTTGCCGGGAAGGCCAATCAAGGCATCTCAAGGAACTTGCCGCGACGCGCCACGCGTCCCGGCGAGGCCCGGTGAGCGACAAGCTTCCAGACGCGGCAAGGCACTCACCGTGGCAAGCTACACTCTGTACCCGCGCTCCAGCACAGCCACCAACGTGTCGCCCTGGGACCTTTTCAGGCACGCGTGGCGAGAGGCTGTGCAGCCAGCGGTGCGAGGTGGCAAGCGGCGCTGACAAGATTGCCATCGTGGCAAGCGGTGGCGCCCCTGACGGTCCCTTTTCGCACTATTTGGACGACGCAGACGGGCATTTAATGCCTTTGTCCCCTGCCGTCAGGATTAGGTATGATACACTGTACAGGTAGTTGTACCAACCGCAACACCTTTTCCATTTTTACCCTTGCCTACGTCGCCACCTGTCGGTGACCCCTTGAGCATATAAAAGGAGGCCCGTGCGCAACTAGAGAAAGGGGGGAGGACAGAAAAACACTCGCGCTCGGTCTCGTTAGCAGCTAGTGTGTACTGTAGCATTTAGCGCTCCCGAGCAAGAACTCAATACACTCAGACATGCAGCAGTAGGAGTATTATCTCTCCGGAGAGCTCCGAAGCTGGGTAAACCGCTCGTGTGCTTCGCCTCGATCCGCTCTTCGCGCGATCTCCGCCCCCCCGTCGAACCGTAAGGGGCTCGGTCCGCCGGCCCCATAGGTGTCCGTGGAGGCCAAGTACACGAGCGGTTTACCCAGCTTCGGAGCTCTCCGGAGAGATAATACTCCTACAGCTGCATGTCTGAGTGTATTGAGTTCTTGCTCGGGAGCGCTAAATGCTACAGTACACACTAGCTGCTAACGAGACCGAGCGCGAGTGTTTTTCTGTCCTCCCAACCCCCCTCTTCGTTGTGCATGGGCCTCCTTTTATATGCTCAAGGGGTCACCGACAGGTGGCAACGTAGACAAGGGTAAAAATGGAAAGGTGTTGCGGTTGGTACAACTACCTGTACAGTGTATCATACCTAACCCCGATGGCAGGGGACAAAGGCATTAAATGCCCGTCTGCGTCGCCCAAATAGTGCGAAAAGGGACCGTCAGGGGCGCCACCGCTTGCCACGATGGCAATCTTGTCAGCGCCGCTTGCCACCTCGCACCGCTAGCTGCACAGCCTCTCGGCACGCGCGCCTGGAAAGGTCCCAGGGCGACACGTTGGTGGATGTGCTGGAGCGCGGGTACAGAGTGGTAGCTTGCCGCAGTGAGCGCCTTGCCGCGTCTGGAAGCTTGTCGCTCACCGGGCCTCGCCGAGACGCGTGGCGCGTCGCGGCAAGTTCCTTGAGATGCCTTGATTGGCCTTCCCGACAAGCTCCTCTTGCCGGGGCTTTGTCTCCTTGGCTTGAATACTTTGTTCTTGAATGGCTCCAAAGGAACCACAGAGGGCCTTGGCGGTCACCCGGCAAGCCTTGCCGCGGGGTGCTGCGACTGCCCGTGCACAAGTTCGGGATACTAGGGTACCCCTACTCTAGTACACCGACATAGCAGATTCACGTTCAATGCACTTTAAGCATGGAGGAACAAATTCTTCCTGAGAAGTGCTGATTTGTTGAGCTAGTAATGAATCAATCTCCTTCTGAAGATCTTCATAACACACTCTTAGCTTTTCAAGATCTTCCTTTCTTTGAAGAGATTCAGAAGAAAGCTTCTCGTGATCTTGCTTTTCTTGAAGAAATTCATAAGAAAGTTTCTCATGATCAGATAAGAGAGTGTTATGATGACTTTGAAGGTTATCAAACCTAGACTGAAGTCTCTGAAGATTTTCAGTCAGGGCTTTAGTGCGATCCATTTCTTCACCCAACATATCATCACTTTTGTCTAGCATGTTTTGAACCTTTTCAAAAGCCCGTTGCTGTTTTACAGCAATCTTAGCAAGTTTAGAGTAGCTGGGCTTGAGATCCTCATCAGATTCATTTTCACTAGATTCAGAGGAGTTGTATTTGAGTACCTTTGCACCTTTCACCATGAAGCAATAGGTGGGAGCGTAGTCATCATTATCTTCATCAGGCTTGTCGGTGGGGTCAGTTTCTTCAGTGTTGAAGATGGACTTGTTGACGAAAGAAGTAGCGAAGGCCAGACTCGCCACACCAGATTCAGATTCTTCAGACGCCTCCTCTTCCTCGTTTTCCTCAGATTCAGCTTCAGAGTCCATTTCCTTGCCAATGAATGCCCGAGCCTTCTTGGAGCTGCTCTTCTTGTGAGATGAAGACTTCAAGGATTTTGATGACGAAGATTTTGACGATTTCTTCTTCTTCTTTGCATCATCAGAACTGTAATCCTTGTATTTCTTCTTCTTCATTTCTTTTCTCCATTGAGGACAATCTTGGATATAGTGACCAGGTTTCTTGCATTTGTGGCACAACCTTCTCTTATAGTCACTGGATGAGGAATCACTTCTTCTTGAGGATTTTGCAAAGCGACCACGTCATGAGAACTTCTGGAATTTCTTCACGAGCAGTGCTAGCTCCTGGCTCAATTCTTCAGGATCACCAAGGCTACTACCAGAATCCTCATATTCAGAGTCAGACACAGCCTTGGCCTTCAAGGCACGTGGTTTGCCATAGTTTGAACCATAGAGATCTCTCTTTTCAGCAAGCTGGAACTCGTGAGTATTTAGCCTTTCGAGGATATCGGCAGGATCAAGAGACTTGTAATCAGCACGTTCTTGTATCATCAGTCCCAGAGTATCAAATGAGGAATCAAGCGATCTCAACAGTTTCTTCACCACTTCATGATCAGTGATGTCAGTGGCACCGAGGGCTTGAAGCTCATTTGAGATGTCAGTGAGGCGATCAAAGGTTTGTTGGACATTTTCATTGTCGAGTCTTTTGAAGCGGTTGAAGAGATTCCGAAAAACATCAACTCGAGAGTCACGCTGAGTTGAGACTCCTTCATTCACTTTGGACAGCCTATCCCAGATAAGCTTAGCAGTTTCCAAAGCACTCACTCTTCCATACTGTCCTTTACTCAGATGGCCACATATGATATTCTTCGCTTGTGAATCGAGTTGCTTGAATCTCTTTACATCGGTAGCGTTCAGTGAGGGTGAGACAGAGGGAATACCATTTTCTACAACATACCAGAGATCGTTATCAATTGCCTCAAGATGCATTCGCATCTTGTTCTTCTAGTAGGGGTAGTCCGTCCCATCAAAGGTAGGACACCCAGCCGAGACCTTAATCATACCTGCGGTCGACATAACTAAAACTCCAGGCGGTTAAACCAAAATCACACAGAACAAGGGAGTACCTTGCTCTGATACCAATTGAAAGTGCGTTATATCGACTAGAGGGGGCGTGAATAGGCGATTTTTATGAATTCTTCACTGAGGAATTTGCTGGTGAGGAAATTCCTTAGCGAAGAACTACTTGCAGCGGAATAAGTACTTAGAAGTAAGCATAACAGAATACAAGCATGGTCATCATGATGAAATGAAGACAAGCACAGAGTACAGAAAGCGTAATCACAGGATAACACAAGATGAAGACAAACAGACTGAAGAAATTGAATTGAGGAAATTGAGAAAGTCTCCAGTCAATGTCTTCAAGCACATATATGAACAAACACTCAACACAGTAATGAGGAAATGAAAGGGTTGAGGAAATAGAACCAGTTAGTTGGTGAAGACAATGATTTGGTAAACCAGTTCCAACTGCTGTCTCAGTTGTACGTCTGGTTGGAGCGGCTGAGTATTTAAACTCGAGGACACGCAGTCCCGGACACCCAGTCACTGAGCACGCAGCTCAGGACACCCAGTCCTCACCGTATTCTCCTTGAACTAAGGCCACGCAGACCTCGTCCAATCACTCGTGGTAAGTCTTCAGGTGACTTCCAAACCTTCACAGACTTGGTCACTCGGCGATTCACAATTCCTCTTGGATGCTCTAGACCTTGACGCCTAACCGTCTGGAAGAAGCACAGTCTTCAAAGGTAACAAGCATCGGATCCACGCAAGATCAATTTCTTCAGTGATGCTCAATCACTTTGGGTTTATGGGGGTTTGGTTTTGGGATTTTCCTCACTTGATGATTTTCGCTCAAAGTCCTCGGAGGATGGGTTGCTCTCAAATGACAAGTGTCAAGTTCTCTCGGAGCAGCCAACCAACTAGTGGTTGTAGGGGGCGACTATTTATAGCCTAGGGAGCAGCCCAACATGATAAGACATAAATGCCCTTCAATGATATGACCGTTAGGTGGATAAGATATTTTGGGACAGCCGGCGCGCAACACAGCAACGGTCGGAAATTTGACTCTCAAATTCCTCAGGGCTATCATGTTCCTCACTGTGTAGGCAATTCGCACTGGCGAATTCCTAACTCCTCAGTCAGAGCAAAGTCCTCAGTGACCAGAAGAACTGCGTCTCTGTCACTGAAGAAATTGACTGAACTGTATGAGATTTCCAATGGCTTCACTCGAAGGGATTGGTAGGTGTAGGATTTTGAGTTGAGCATCACATGGAAATTTTTCCTTAGTATTTCCTCGACCCCCTTTAACAGTACGGTGTTTCCTATGACTCAAGAAAGAGAAAATGAAACTACGAAAACAAAAGTCTTCACGCTTCATGTTCCTCAAATGAATATCAAGTCTTTAAGGTCACACCAATTTCTTCACTTTCAAAGTCTTCAGAAAGTCTTCAGAATATCAAAGTCTTCAGTCGAAGAACTTCATTTTTAGGGGTCGACTTTCTCTGTAAATATCAAACTCCTCATAGACTTATAGACCTGTGTACACTCACAAACGCATTAGTCCCTTAACCTATAAGTCTTCAATACACCAAAATCACTAAGGGGCACTAGATGCACTTACACCATCTGATCAAAGAGCCTTGACTCCTACCGCCATTCTGCGCGAAGAACCCATTGATCTGTCAAGTGATGAAGATCTTGCTGATGATGCCCTTGAGCAGCTGATAAAGAGAAAAGAAGAAGCAGAAATCTTCAACAACTTGCCTCTCTTTGATGTGGCAATCATCCACAATTTCATTCATGAGTGGTTCGACACCCCCAATCTCAGCTTTGAAGATTTAAAGCTTCCCATTGGCCTCAGTGTCGCCTTCAATGGCGCCATTGCTTCTGAGCTAGCTCTCGCTCAGCGCATCGTTGAGCTCAAGAACAAGAATGATTATGAGAAGGCTCAATTCAAGAAGCATGTGGCCAAGCTAAGTGTTCAAGACGTCAGAAACTTCAAAGTCATGCTACATGAGCTTAAAGAAGCTTTTCTGAAGAAGCGTGAAGAAGCTCAGGGCTCTCGAGAGCGCATGAAGAGTTTGGCTGATAAGTGTGTGCTCGCCTACAATGAGGCTGAGAAGCGCAAGTCACTTGGCCGTCCTGGCATTGACCCCAGGATGGCTGCAAAGAAGAAGAAGAAGCTTCCTGCTGAACTGCCTGAACCTTCAAGCCAAGAAGCCCCTCACATTATCTTCCCAAGCAGCATGACTGGCTCAAAGCCAAAGGTCACCACAACCGCTTCAGAACAGAAGAAGATGAGGGCTGCCGAGGCTGAAGCCAGAAAGAGAAAGAACACTGAAGCCTCTAATGCCGCTCCCTCCAAGAAGAAGCGCAAGACCAAGAAGACTAGGGCTGCTTCCACAGAGCCCTTAGTTGTTGAACCCATTTCAGTGGTTCGCCCAGCGTCAGAACATCAAGAACGAAGGATGATAGTCCATGAGCCTGCTCCCACAGAGGCTCATGAAGCTGAAGATATTCCAGCAGTTGAACCCACCGCTGCTGAAGACATTGGTCATAATGACAATGTAGCTGATGATGAAGTTCTTCCTCAGATCGAACATGACGTGGTATCATCGCCTGTTCATACAAACAGCGAACTCATCAGCATCGGTCGTCCTCTGATGCCAATTGCTCAGGATGCATCGTGGGCTGATCACCCACAACTACAAGACTCCCCCAGTACTCCCCAACAACAACAACAAGCTACACCCCCCGTGCAAGAAGAGGATGAAGAATTTGAGGCCCAGCCAACTCCATCTCCTAAGGTGTTGCCAGCATTTCGCAGGCTTCGCAAAGGACAAAGGCCTCAAGTCCCTCTGTCGAGCGTTCCAGAAGGATAAGTGCAACGCTCACCTGTTGCACGTCAAGTATTTTCTGAACCTGCTCCAACTGTGAATTTCTCCGAGTCTGAAGCACATGCTGCTGAAGACATTCCGGCTGCATTAGCCGAGGAAAATCAAGAAGAAGTACGTGTACCTACTCCCCCAGTAATTGAAGAAGAAGCAGTTCCTGATGTGAATGTGCCTGTGCCCGACCCTCCTGTTCGTCAAGAGGAGGTTGACAATGTTGAGGCTGCCACCGCCAACGCCAATGATGTCAATGACGTAGTCATGGCTGACGCTAATGTGGAGCCTGCATCAACTAGTGTGCCTGAAGCAAATGTGGCCACTGAACCTGAAACCACTGAGGCTGCTGCACCTGAAGCTAATGAGACAACCGCTCCTGAAGCACCTGTTGTGCAGCCTGACGCCTCAGCTGTTGCCCCTGCTCCTGTTCCGCCACCAAGGCCTCACACCATTGAGCAAGCATACAGTCATGGTCAGCTTACCACTGTCCGATGCCCCATTCTGGTGCCTCCGCCTACTGCCTCAGGACCTCAATTTGACTATCATGTTGAGCATAGGCCTCAGGTCCAGAAGCCAAAGCGTAGGTTGCCAAGGTTTCCAGGTACTGCCAACTCACCAGGGTCCTTCAATGCAAATGAATTTAAAAGCCACAATACCTTCTTTGACAGCGCCAAGAACCCCTACTCCAAGCCAAGGATATCATCAGATCGGTTCTGGAGCTATCAGCAGAGAAGCTATTACTCCTGCGTTCTATATGATCAAGGGCGCATTTTCCCTCATATGCGCCTTAATACTGAAGCCATTGCTGGACTGCCGTGCTTAGAAGAAGCACTTGATTGCTTTCGTGATGCTGGTCTGCTCCACTTTGTGACAGACAAAGAACATTGCAATGAATAGCTATTGCTTCAATTCTATGCTACTCTACACATTCGCGGCTACTACAGAGACATCAAGACATGGGTTCTCGAGTGGATGACTGGAAATGTTCATCATGAAGCCAAAGCTATGGATATCATCGAGCTTACAGGGCTAGCCACTCCTGGAGAACTATATGAACCTGACTGTCAGCTACACCACAATGCTGTAGAGAGTATCTTCCATAAGCCAGAACCCAATATGAGCCAGATGTTGAGCATGATGAAGCCCTTGCCATCTGACGCTGAATATCCTACGGATTTCTTGGTTGAAGACCTTGAGTATCTGCCTCGCACCATATATCATATCATCAGGCGAACTCTATGGCCTGTCAAAGGACATTCATCAGCGGCCTAGCTTGAAGGAGCTATGAAGACATTGGTCTTCTATATTCTCAATGGCATCAGCTTCAACACTCAAGAATTCTTCATCAGGCAACTTGCTGCTTCTGGCTCTGACCTATTTGGTCTGAAGTTTTATGCTCCCTGGGTCATGCGCCTCATCAAATGACACTCATCTGTCAATTATCAGCCCTCTACTCGCAATCATATGATCTTTCTGCCAGAGGTTGATATGTCAGTTGAAGCTATATACTCTGACCCTGCCAAGACGCCTCTTTGTCTTCAGAATGTCGAGCACCAAAGCTTCACTCAACCTATTGAAGGTGTTCAAGCAGCGACACGAATCTATCCATTGGCTGGAAACACTCGTCTGCCTCATCGAGCACCCACTGAAGACACTGAAAGCACCATTGCACAAAGGCCTCGGAAGTGTTCTCGCGTTCTCAATGATCGAGAACTTCTTGTGGCCCTTCATCAGAAACAGGATAAGCATCATTTCTGGCTCAAGAGACAGATGCAAAGCCTCTTGGTGGATGTCAATCGCATTCGCAACCTTGCCACCAAGAATGCCTTTGTTGCTCATGAAACTTGCCGGCGATCATGGAAGAGTTTGACCCTGCTCAGTGCTGAAGCTGATCTTCAAGACGATGGCTTCAATGAAAGATTCCAGTTTGACTCCACTCCTCCACGGACTGATGTCCTACGTCGGACTCCATCTCTTGAAGACTCTGAATATTCTTCCTCCGCGGCAACGGTAAATGCCAGAGTGATCGATGATGAAGATGATGCTACTTCACCACCTCCTGCTACTGCGCACATCGACACTACACCAAGTTCATCTGCACCGCCAACCAACAACGACAATCCTGCTGCTTCACCTACTCATGATGACGAGTAGATGCTCTATGTCTTCAAACCTTTTTGGTCCTTACTGACAAAAGGGGGAGAAGCGTATGAGTTGATAGTCTTCAAGCGGGTTCATATGGGCGGTTGCATTATATTTTGCTTCGTGCTTACAACTCTTTCCTTTTGAAACATTTGGTTCTCTGAGTTGTAACACCTAAACTTGATGGCCATCTGCTACTTATTTGCTTTACTGTGATGCGATGATAAATTCCGCATGTGCGATGATAACTTCCGCACTTTGATCATTCTGCAGACGTCCATTCTTCATTATGCATGTCATTCCACTTGCTATAACAGTTCATGCATGATGTATTATCTTCATAAGTTGAAGTGGATCTCCACATGTGCATTTGCATTCCAAAAGCAAATTACTTATATGCACATCTTCAGGGGGAGCCCTTGCAACTTATGAAGACAATTCCCTATCCTTACAATTTCACATATTTATCCCCGTTGAAAACTTCAACCAGTTTGTCATCAATCACCAAAAAGGGGGAGATTGTAAGTGCATCTAGTGCCATCCCTAGTTGGTTTTGGAGTATTGACGACAAAGTTGGTTGAGGGACTAATGCGTTTGTGAGAATTGCAGGATAACGCAGGTAGTGTCCCTCATCGATTCGGTTTACCTACCGGAGATGACCCCTAAAAATGTATGAAGACATTGGAGACAATGGTGGTATGAGAAGATATTCATATTGAAGACTATGACATGAGAAGACATTGCGTGAAGACTATGGAGCGCGAAGACTGTGTGGTTTCGTAGTTTCCTTTTCTTCTTTGTTGAGTCATAGGAACCACCGTACTGTTAAGTGGGGTCCAAGTGAACTAAGTCAGAGTGACTGAAGTGATGCTCAACTCAAATCCTATGTCTTCGAGCGAAGACAATGAGAGCAAACCTTACCCAGAGCTAGATGAGTCAGCTTTTCTTGCAGCCCAAGTAAAGTTGCCGCGTGTGTTTGAAATTTGACCGTTGGAACACATGTCAGTTCCTTAGTGACCCAGGGTCATTTTGGACAAATCAGGTCGGGTTGCCTAGTGGCTATAAATAGCCCACCCCCTACACCATAAATTGGTGGCTGCTCAGAGTTTGTGCACGGCTTTTGTCGTTTGAGAGCAACCCACCTCGAAGCATTTGAGAGAGAGAAAAATCTTTGCGAGGACAAAGCCCAAACACCCAGAGCCAAAGAGTGTTAGGCATCACTGAAGTCTTTCTGTCTGTGTGACCTGAAGACTTATTACACTTGAGGACTGTGAATCCTCCAGCCGGTTAGGCGTCGCGTTCTGAGCATCCAAGAGTCATTGTGGTTTGCCGGTGAACGAAGTCTGTGAAGGTTTGGAAGTCTCCCTTGAAGACTTACCGGAGTGATTGGGCGAGGACTGGGTGTCCTTAGCTCAAGGGGAATAAGGTGAAGACACGGTCTTCTGAGTTAAATCTCAGCCTCCCTAACCAGACGTACAGTTGTCACAGCAACTGGAACTGGTCTAACAAATCCTGTGTATTCAACAAGCAACTGGTTCTATCCCTTCCCAACCTTACTTAAGTTTGTCTTCGTGAAGTCATTGCCTATCTGTGTATCTGTTTGACTTCATTGCTTGACTACTACGGTTGATTGGCTTCATACTATCTTCTATCCTGATCCTTACTACCTAGCTGCTATTAGTCCTATACTTTCACATCATTGCATACTTGAGTATGGCTTGCTTAGGGTAGTTTATCTTCCGCTGCATAACAATTAGGTAATTTCTATTGTTTGTCTTCAAAACTTCCAAGTATTGAAGACTTTCATAAAAATCGCCTATTCACCCCCCTCTAGTCGATACTAGCACTTTCATTAATGCTTGTCACTAGGGCCCGAGTGCCATGATTTCAGATCTGAACCTATTATGTTTTCATGAATATATGTGTGTTCTTGATCCTATCTTGCAAGTCTATAGTCACCTACTATGTGTTATGATCCAGCAACCCCGAAGTGACAATAATCGGGACCACTCCCGATGATGACCATAGTTTGAGGAGTTCATGTATTCACTATGTGCTAATGCTTTGTTCCGGTTCTCTATTAAAAGGAGGCCTTAATATCCCTTAGTTTCCAATAGGACCCTGCTGCCACGGGAGGGTAGGACAAAATATGTCATGCAAGTTCTTTTCCATAAGCACGTATGACTATATACGAAATACATGCCTACATTACATGGATGAACTGGAGCTAGTTCTGTGTCACCCTATGTTATGACTATTACATGATGAACCACATCCGGCATAATTATCCATCGCTAATCCGGTGCCTACGAGTTTTCCATGTACTAGTTTACGCTTATTTACTTTTCCGTTGTTACTGTTACAATCACTACAAAATACCAAAAACATTACTTTTACTGTCTTTACTTTTGTTACCGTTACCACCACTATCATATTACTTTGCTACACCTTGTTGCAGATACTAAGTTTCCAGGTGTGGTTGAATTGACAACTCAGCTACTAATACTTGAGAATATTCTTTGGCTCCCCTTGTGTCGAATCAACAAATTTGGGTTGAATACTCTACCCTCGAAAACTGTTGCGATCCACTATACTTGTGGGTTATCAAGACCTTTTTCTGGCGCCGTTGCCGGGGAACATAGATCTATTCTTTGAGTCACTTGGGATTTATATCTGATGGACACTATGAAGAACTTGAAAGATAATCGAACTACTATTTTTCCCTCAACTACGAGGGGAGGTAAGGGACTGCCATCTAGCCTTGCACTAGATTCTCCTTCTGTTATGAGTAAGTTTGCGACACCTAAACCTACTACTGCTATTGATTCTGATATGTCGCATGTTATTGATGATGCCACTTCTGCTATGAATGATACTTATGATGAAACTACTTCTATGCTTGATACTACTGTGCCACTTGGTGAATTTCTTGATGAGCAAATTGCTAGGTCTAGAGAAAGAGAAATTATTGAACCTGAACACGATGATGTTAGTGATGATGAACCTATGCCTGCTATTCCTGAGGGTTATCTTTTTAATGCTGAATCTATTGAAGCTGTTCTTGCTTGCCAGGATAGTCTTGAACGTAAGAGGTTGCTAGTTAAGTGGAGTAAAGAATCTTTTAGAGATAGGATGAGACCCGACCCTGCTTTTGCTACTTCACCTATCTGTGTTCCTGATCAGGATTATTATGATTTTTCTGTTGATCCAGATATAATTACTTTGGTTGAATCTGATCCTTTTTATGGCTATGAATCTGAAACTGTTGTGGCACATCTTCGTAAGTTAGATGATATAGCCGCCCTGTTTACTAATAATGAGAGATCGCGCTACCTTTATTTACTCAAAATATTTCCGTTCTCATTAAAGGGTGATGCTAAGAAATGGTTTAATTCTCTTGATCCTGGTTGTGTGCAAAGTCCCCAGGATATGATTTATTACTTCTCTGCTAAATATTTCCCTGCTCATAAGAAACAAGCCACATTGAGGGATATATATAATTTTGTGCAAATTGAAGAAGAGAGTCTCCCACAAGCTTGGGGGAGGCTTCTCAAGTTACTTAATGCTTTGCCTGATCATCCTCTTAAGAAACCTAAAATATTTGATATCTTTTATAATGGACTAACTGATGCTTCCAGAGATTACCTGGATAGTTGTGCTGGTTCTCTTTTCAGGGAAAGAACACCGGATGATGCTGAAATTCTATTGAATAATATGTTGGCAAATGAAAATAATTGGGCACCTCCCGAGCTACCTCCTGAGCCAGTTCCTGAGCCAATTACTGCGCCTATTCCTAAACCAACTCCGAAGAAGAGAGGTGTTCTATTTCTCAGCCCCGAAGATATGCAAGAGGCAAAGAAATCTATGAAAGAAAAAGGTATTAAAGCTGAAGATGTTAAGAATTTACCTCCTGTCAAAGAAATACATGGTCTTAGTTTACCTCCTGTTGAAGAAGTATATGATCTCAATTACTTATTTAATGAAGAACCTCCCGATATCCCAACACAGGTAGTAAAGGTAAATTCTCTCTATAGGTATGATAAAACTGAAGTCCCTCCTACTAAAATTGCTAGTCAGTGCTTGGATGAGTTTGATGACTTTATGTTTAAGCAAGATGACTTTACTGCTTATTTTGGTAGACAATTAAAACAGAATACCTTTATGATTAAACGCTTGAGTGATTATATGGCTGATATTAGAGGTGAACTTAAACTTGTTAGCAAACATGCTTCTATGGTTACCACTCAAGTAGAACAAGTACTTAAAGCTCAGAAAGAAGCGCTTGATGAAATGAATAGTAAGAAAAATGATTATGCTATTAGAGTGGCTACTAGAACTGGTAGAATGACTCAGGAACCTTTGTATCCTGAAGGCCACCCTAAGAGAATCGAGCAAGATTCTCAGAGAAATAATATTGATATGCCTAGTTCTTTTAAGAGGAAGAAAAAGAAAAATGATAGGACTGTGCAAACTTCTAGTGAACCTATTGCTGAACCACCTGATAATCCAAATGATATCTCTATGTCTGATGCTGAAACACAATCTGGTAATGAACATGAACCTAATGGAAATATTAATGATAATGTTCATGATGATGCTCAACCTACTAATGATAATGATGTAGAAGTTGAACCTGCTGTTGATCTTGATAACCCACAATCAAAGAATTATGATAAAAGAGACTTCGTTGCTAGGAAACATGGTAAAGAAAGAGAACCATGGGTTCAGAAACCCATGCCTTTTCCTCCGAAACCATCCAAGAAAAAGGATGATGAGGATTTTGAGCGCTTTGCTGAAATGATTAGACCCATCTTTTTGCGTATGCGATTAACTGAAGTGCTCAAAACAAATCCTTATGCTAAGTATATGAAGGATATTATTACTAATAAAAGAAAGATACCTGAAGCTGAAATTTCCACCATGCTTGCTAATTACACTTTTAAGGGTGGAATACCAAAGAAACTTGAAGATCCTGGAGTGCCTACTATACCATGCTCCATTAAAAGAAGTTATGTTAAAACTGCTTTATGTGATCTTGGAGCCGATGTTAGTGTTATGCCTCTCTCTTTATATCGTAGACTTGATTTGAATAAGTCGACACCTACTGAAATATCTTTGCAAATGGCTGATAAATCAACTGCTATACCTGTCGGTATTTGTGAGGATGTGCCTGTTGTGGTTGCAAACGTTACTATTTTAACGGACTTTGTTATTCTTGATATTCCCGAGGATGATAGTATGTCTATTATTCTTGGAAGACCTTTCCTTAATACTGCAGGGGCTGTTATTGATTGCAACAAAGGCAATGTCACTTTTCATGTTAATGGCAATGAGCACACGGTACATTTTCCAAGGAAACAACCTCAAGTTTATAGTATTAACTCTATTGGAAAAAACCCGTCGATTATATTTGGAGGTTTTGAATTTCCTCTCCCTACTGTCAAGAAAAAGTATGATATTCTTATTGTTGGGGATTTTCATATCCCTGTTGAGGTAACTTAGTGTTATTCGAAATTTCTCCGGTTTCGTGTTATTCGGAATGAGTTTGTTAACAAGACTTGATCAACCCTATTAGTGGGTTCATTTTGATGATCATGAGATGGATGAAACTAGAAGCACAACCTTCTGTACCCTCTTTATATTTTTTGTTATTTAGTAAAAATAAAGTAAAATAGTATTTTTCTATCTATTTCCTGACTTATCCGTGCAATATAAAAATATCCCGAAAATAAAAGTCCTCAGGATGCCATGCCAATTTGATATGATTTTTTCGGGAATATTTGAGAATTTACTGTGCAAAAATTACCATGGGGGGAGCTGCCACCTGGCCACGAGGGTGGAGGGTGCGCCCTACCCCCTGGGCGCGCCCCCTTGCCTCATTGGCCCATGGTGGCCCTCCTCCACTTATTCCTGCACCCATCTTCTTCCTCTGCCTCACACAAACATGAAAAACCAACTCAAGCACGAGTTCCAGCCCCCGTTGCTGTGATTTTCGATCTCCTTGCTCAAAGCACCTCTCGCAAAACTGCTTGGGGAGATTGTTCCTTGGTATGTGACTCCTCCATTGGTCCAATTAGTTTTTGTTCTAGTGCTTTATTCATTGCAAATTTGTGCTGCATAGGTGACCATGTTCTTGAGCTTGCATGTCAAATTTATAAGGTTCCAAGTAGTTCTAATGCTTGATATATGCTCTAGGCACTTGTATGAGTAGTTGCTATCAGTTTTATTGAAGTTGGTTCACTTTTATTTGAAGTTACTAAAAATTTCAGAATTATTTTCAGAGAAAACAATATGATTAGGAAGATGTTCCAAGGTGGTTCCTCAAGGAAGAAAGGCCCCAGGCTTGCAATGCGTGATGGTGACGAGGAACCACCAAGAGACGCACTCGTGAGGCCCTGTGAATGGCCTTCGGAAAATTTTATGAATCAAGTGGGAATTAAAGAAGAATTCTACGCATATTTGCGTAATGCTGTTCTTGAGGACTTTGAAGATGATAAATGCCCACAGTATCGTGACCTCACAAGTTCATTTGTGGGGAGGTTTGATTTTTCATCTTCGCGTAATTCTCCTTCAGTCATGTTTGACCTTTATGACAAATCTTATACCATGGACTTAGAGGATTTGACTCTTGCATGCAAACTTCCATCTTGGGGTAGTATCAGGGATCCCCCTAAATCTGAATATAGAGACTTTCTTGCTAGAATAACTGTGGCGGAATCTAGAGATATAGCGCAGGCCACTATAGGGAGCATTCACTTTCCTGCTATTCATTATTTTGCTCTCTTCATTGGTAGATGTATAACTGCTAAGGATGAAGCATGTCACATGTGTGCCCCTGATCTCAGCATTCTCAGAAGTGCTGTGTTAGGAGACCAATCTTATCATATGGGCGCCATTGTAGCTCGTAGGTTGCATCACAATAGGCATAACGGAGATTTCTTTGGAGGAATTTATGCAACCCGCTTAGCTAATTTTCTTGATGTAGACATTCGTGAGGGTGATATGGAGTTACCCACTTCTTATTTAGATCTTGATTCTATGTTTTCCCACCAGTTCATTGAGAGGACTGGACCACCTTTCCAGTATCGACTAATCTTTAACAAACGACATGTGGTCCGTGTTGCTCTTCCTGCTCCTACCTTCTTTGATTTTCAGGCGAGAGGAAAATATATTATTACCAGAGAGGAGGTGGATGAGTACGAGAGGAGAGCGGAGGTAGCTCGACGCCACGCTGCAGCTCAGGAGGCGGTAGCCGCTGCATCGCAGTACGACCCCAGCTACACCTACGGATATCCGCCAGGCCATCCCTGGCAATAGACCAACTTAGGCCAAAAGCCTAAGCTTGGGGGAGTACGCATTTCCCACCGACATTACATTCATGTTCACACACACTCATTGCTAGATGTCGGTGCTCATACTCTTTCACTGTATTATCCATGCTAGTTTAAATTTCTTTTTCCTGCTTTCTTGTGTGTTTGATAAACTTTAAGAAAAACCAAAAAATAGTTAGTTTACTTTCTTTGCTTGTAGTAGAATTAAAAAGAAAAACCCAAAAATATTTCCCATTCTTCTCTTACTTGTTGGGAGCTTTCCCGTGTAAATAGTTTTTGTTTTTCTTTTCCTTTCTTTGGGGGTCGAGAAGACCATATTGAAAATGCTTAGTGGCTCTTATATGCATGATTGATTATTTAAACTTAGAGCCCATATTACTTGTCTTCTCTCTTGAGTTGAATGCTTGCAGATTCCAGCTTAGTCCAATGCACGTGCACTCTTATTATTATACACACCGTTCGGTCATGCAAGTGAAAGGCAATAATGATGATATATGATGGACTTATTGGGAAGAGAAAAGCTGGTATGAACTCGACCTCTTTTGTTTTTGTAAATATGATGATTCATCATTCTTGATTCAGCTATTATGAAGTAAACATATTTGCAATGACATTTAGAGATTATAGTTGCTTGTGCCATGCTTGATTAGCTATGAGTTATAATGGTTTACCTTGCATGCCAACATGCTATTAGAATGATTATGATGTGGTATGATGGGATGGTATCCTCCTTTAAATGCATTGAGTGACTCGACTTGGCACATGTTCACGCATGTAGTTGAATCCAATCAACATAGCCTTCATGATATTTATGTTCATTGTAGATTATATCCTACTCATGCTTGTATTCGGTGTAAATTAATTCTAATGCATGTTTACGACTGTTGTTGCTCTCTCAGTTGGTCGCTTCCCAGTCTTTTGCTAGCCTTCACCTGTACTAAGAGGGAATACTGCTTGTGCATCCAAACTCCTTAAACCCCAAAGTTATTCCATATGAGTCCACTATACCTTCCTATATGCGGTATTTACCTGCCGTTCCAAGTAAATTTGTATGTGCCAAACTCTAAATCTTCAAATAAACATTCTGTTTTGCATGCTCGAATAGCTCATATGTCAACTAGAGTTGCCCTTATCTTCCGTGTTAGGCGGGTTATTCTCAAGAGGAGTGGACTCCGCTCCTCATTCACGAGAAAATGGCTGGTATCCGGGATGCCCAGTCCCCTGCTTCGTGCAAACTAAATCAAAATAACTGCAAACAAAACTCCCCCTGGGACCCGTTGAATGTTGGAGGCACTCGTTGTTTCGAGCAAGCCATGGATTGATGCTTGTGGAGGAGGGGGAGTATAAACTTTACCATTCTGTTTGCGAACCGCCTATAATCTGTTTAGCATGGAAGATATTGTCGTCTTTTAGTTGTTATGTTGACAATGAAAGTATGCCGCTCAAAATATAATTTATCTCTATTTCAAAACCGAGCTCTGGCACCTCTACAAATCCCTGCTTCCCTCTGCGAAGGGCCTATCTATTTACTTTTATGTTGAGTCATCACCCTTCTTATTCAAAGCACCCGCTGGAGAGCACACTGTCGTTTGCATTCATTATTATTGGTTTATATTGGGTAGGACTTGACTGGATCTCTTTTACCATGAATTACAATGTTTAGTCAGTCCTTGATCTTTAAAGGTGCTCTGCATTTATGTTTTGCAGTCTCAGAAAGGGCTAGCGAGATACCATTTTGTTATATCATGTTATGATTATTTTGAGAAAGTGTTGTCATCCGAGTTTTATTATTATGGCTCGCTAGCTGATTATGCTATTGATATGAGTAATTGTGAGACCTACGTGTCATTGTGAGTATGGTTAGTTCATAATAATTGCTGAGACTTGAATGCTGGCTTTTCATGTTTACAACAACAAGAGCAAACGGAGTTTGTAAAAGTTTTTCTTTTTCTCTTTCAGTTTGTCAACTGAATTGCTTGAGGACAAGCAAGGGTTTAAGCTTGGGGGAGTTGATACGTCTCCGTCGTATCTACTTTTCCAAACACTTTTGCCCTTGTTTTGGACTCTAACTTGTATGATTTGAATGGAACTAACCCGGACTGACGCTGTTTTCAGCAGAATTGCCATGGTGTTGTTTTATGTGCAGAAAACAAAAGTTCTCGGAATGACCTGAAACTCCATGGAATATCTTAGAATAAATAATAAAAAATCCGCGCCAAAGATGAAGACCAGGGGGCCCACACCCTGTTCGCGAGGGTGGTGGGCGCGCCCCTCCCCCCTGGGCGCGCCCCCCTACCTCATGGGCCCCCTGGTGGCCCTCCGATGCCAACTCCAACTCCATATATTGGCTTTCGGGGAGAAAAAAATCAGAGAGAAAGTTTCATCGCATTTTACGATACGGAGCCGCCGCCAAGCCCTAATCTCTCTCGGGAGGGCTGATCTGGAGTCCGTTCGGGGCTCCGGAGAGGGGGATTCGTCGCCGTCGTCATCATCAACCATCCTCCATCACCAATTTCATGATGCTCATCGCCGTGCGTGAGTAATTGCATCGTAGGCTTGCTGGACGGTGATGGGTTGGATGAGATTTATCATGTAATCGAGTTAGTTTTGTTAGGGTTAGATCCCTAGTATCCATTATGTTCTAAGATTGATGTTGCTATGACTTTGCTATGCTTAATGCTTGTCACTAGGGCCCGAGTGCCATGATTTCAGATCTGAACCTATTATGTTTTCATGAATATATGTGTGTTCTTGATCCTATCTTGCAAGTCTATAGTCACCTACTATGTGTTATGATCCTGCAACCCCGAAGTGACAATAATCGAGACCACTCCCGGTGATGACCATAGTTTGAGGAGTTCATGTATTCATTATGTGCTAATTCTTTGTTCCGGTTCTTTATTAAAAGGAGGACTTAATATCCCTTAGTTTCCAATAGGACCCCGCTGCCACGGGAGGGTAGGACAAAAGATGTCATGCAAGTTCTTTTTCATAAGCACGTATGACTATATACGGAATACATGCCTACATTACATGGATGAACTGGAGCTAGTTCTGTGTCACCCTATGTTATGACTGTTACATGACGAACCACATCCGGCATAATTATCCATCGCTAATCCGGTGCCTACGAGTTTTCCATATACTGGTTTACGCTTATTTACTTTTCCGTTGTTACTGTTACAATCACTACAAAATACCAAAAACATTACTTTTACTGTCTTTACTTTTGTTACTGTTACCATCACTATCATATTACTTTGCTACACCTTGCTGCAGATACTAAGTTTCCAGGTGTGGTTGAATTGACAACTCAGCTGCTAATACTTGAGAATATTCTTTGGCTCCCCTTGTGTCGAATCAACAAATTTGGGTTGAATACTTTACCCTCGAAAACTGTTGCGATCCCCTATACTTGTGGGTTATCAGTGCTCGAGGAGAGGAAGAATTCACCCCTGGGCCCATGCCGCCGGCCTCCTCATGCTGCTCGCCATCTCCCTCATCGTCCTCGTCGCATCTGCCACTCCTCTCCCATGCCCAGACCTCGGGAAGAAGCCGAGAAGGAAGGCTGGCCAGCGGCGGCCATGCTCGACAAGATCCTCGCATTAGCGTCAGGGGAAAGGAGGTCTACGTCCCCCGTCCATGTGCTTCTTCTCGGGACGCCGATGCCACGGAGCTTGTCAAGGTGCCCTCTCGTCCCTCTTCACCTACATGTGTCTTTCTCTATTCGATTTGGTGCTCTGATTCGCTTTCTCACACACGTGTATGGCTGTTGTGCTCTGTTCGTGTTAGCGCTCGTGCAGCTCCCTCTCTGTTGCAGGAGGATTGGATTGGATTGGTTTCTACTTGCTCTATTCTCTGTTTGAGAACCTACTATTATTGGTTTCTTTTTATGCCTACGGATCGTGTTTAGTGCTTGGGATTCACACCCTGCATTGATAATGTTTGAATTTAACATCCACTTTTAACACATTCTGTCTTAGATATAGATGCCATTGCCTCACGTCATAGAAATTTGTAACTGAGGGGCTATTTGGATCACAGCCATTAGCAGCCCACCAATTTTTTGGTCGTTGACCCACTTGATGGCAAGCGTTTGGTTGGAAGCCAAAATTTCAGATCTGTGCCAAAGTTTTGGTCATGCGTTCAGTTTTTGCGCCAGATCATTGGCGAGCCGACGACGGCAAAATCCTGCTCCAAAAAATTGGCTAGCCCCAAGTTGGTTAGGCGGGCATGGGCGTCAACCAAGCAGACCCTGAATTTCATGGATCTGGTTTTCATAGATCATCTATGAATGCTTTTGGTATTACAATCAAATGTGATTGAATTTTGTAACTATCTGTTCAAATGCCCCCAAGAGGGTTAGATGCTAGATGATGCTATTTATGAACATTATGCTCTCCACTGAGTTTACAGATTCTATAAGAGGAGATAAAGATCAGTTTGTCTTCTCATCTTCTTTCTAAATGGTGTATATTCGGTGAAATGTTGTCTTGAAAGGCCCAGTTGCAAGCTTCTTTCTCCATTTACCAGCTTTAAATGTCCATGAGAGGTGAGGTTGAATTTGGATGACGGGTAGTGTTTTGGAAAGCTTCAGAAGAGACAAAGAGAAATGGAATGGGAACCGATATGGATTTCTACTAATTTTTTCAAAGGATATGAATTTAACTGCACATTTACTAAGAATTGCAGCTTATTTGAGCCCGGAGTTCTTATACTAACCATGTTATATTAGATGAAACTCTAACTAGAAATGTATGTCTCACATATCTTTATTCATGTCTTTATTTTGTATTTTTAGGGTCAGTACGCCAACTCTGTGTTCGGAATCAAGGTTTTCATGCAGCACATAATCCTCTAAGTGTCTCAATCTACAGTTTTAGATTAAAAATGTGCTTATTAACGTATATGCTGTAGGAAACACAGTTTTGCTCAAAAAAATTGGTTGGGTGCAACTATGTTTGCTTATCCTTTTCCTTAAAACTACAACCATATAATATGCTTCATGCAACATTGGAATAGGTTGATTATTTATTTGTTCACTGCATAGTACCAGCGGCTGCTAACTACATTTTGTACAAATTTTGCAGGGATGCATATATATGGTGATGTTTCACTGGGATCCTCAAGTGTTTCATCTTGTACTTAGCAGGATCACCTTGAGCAACGACTCAATTAATATTCTCACTAATCCGGTTTACTCAAGAACTTGCGACCCAGTTCCAGGACTCCTATGGACTAAGGTACTCTAGCTGCTTGCATCTTTCAGAGGATCTAATTAGAACCGATTCTATGTGTGGTTTATCTTCTTAGAACTATTAGTATTCACTCGGTGGAGAAGTGCAAGCAGCAGCTGACTTCAGTTGGAATAAGTGTGCTAGAAAGTGTGGCCAATAGATTGTACGTCGGCAAAAAATTGGTCTACTATGAACTAAAGGAATGTTGTATAGGTTGTTACAAATCTACAATAACCAACTTAGCGAGTCACTAACGACTTATCGAAGCACACCCGATGCCAGAGACCAGAATAAATTATCATTTTCAGATTGGTAGTAGTCCCCCTGAGATTATTGTGTGCATTTCCAATTGGTAGTGGTCATTGCTTTTAAGCAGAATATTGTGCTGTCGAAATTGGTGATCTAAGCTACAAACTAATTCTCGTGCTTGACAGTGACTCTAATTTACTTTGGAACCCTGGTTTTTGTGTCTTGATTTTAGGCTCTTATACTTGTTTTCTTGACCTACAACATTCTCTTCATTATCTTAACATGAAACTCTCTCCGCATATGGTCTATAGGACACTATACTTTTCATATAATTCGGTTTTACCTATCCAAGTCATGTAATCACTAATCAATGTTGTGGCGCACATCTGCTAGGGTTTGATTTTGATCTGTCGCCCATGCCATGTATTTTACATGTTTATCTATTTGGGCTTTAGTGAGGCCGGTAATTACTAGCCGTGTTAATCAAAATCTTAGAAAAGTGTTACATTAATACTAGTACATAAACCGCCCTATGCTAATATTAGTGCTACACGAACTCCAGAATGGTTTATTGATGATGAATTTCATGGTGCATCACGGGTCGAAACTCCACGATTTTGTGGCCATACTATGTTATAGTTCAGATGCCTTGATTAATACACATGTGAATGGGGGTGCTAAACCACAGTCATTCCCCTTTGAAAACCGATGGTGCCTTGCATACATATGTATTTTGCTGGTCGCTTTGAAAACCAATGATGTTTAGCTATTTGGTGCTGTGTTTTTTCAGATGTTGATAAAATTCTATATTTCGCATGATTAGTTCAACCTGTTTTTTCTTGCAGATGAGAGGGATCGGCAAAAAAGTTTGAGCCTCCTCTTAGAAGATCAGTGACAATCGTAATGCTTTAGTAAAGTCTGTTTAGTGTTTATGATCAAGGCAACATAATCGTTTACTTATTCTGTTCTCTTGGCAATGACAGGTTCAAAACGGGATGCAGGCAAGATAGCTCTAGGAAAGTTGATGCGGACGGCTCTGACGTGGAGCCTAGAAATGGCAAATTTTCTTAATACTGCTACATTAATCACCTGTCAGTACCTTTCTACTAATATACTTTGTTAATACAACTACATCAACCACCTCTGCATGCTTTACATGTTTCTACGTTATTTATTTTGCAACTAACAAAGCGTTCTTTGCTATTGTATTAAGTGAAAGTGGCAATAGTGACAACCTAGAGGAAGATGATACCACCGAAAGTGATGTGCCGGTGGATGATATGGACGAATACAACGAGAATATCGCCAAGGCTATTGTTGCATCAAGGACAAGACTTACTACCGATGCCGAGCGCAAAGTTGAATATATGCTCATGGGGTTATGGGTGCCTCCTCCAATGCTAACCATGTGCGTCATTTCCCTTAAATCTATCATTAGGATTAAGACTATTGAGCATGCATTTACTTCTGATTTTGTGGATTATGGGCCCACAATGAAGTATGGTCGGTAGTAATGATTTATCGCCTTTGAATCTATGTTCAATGAGAATGTCACTATTTCTATGTGAAAATGAAGTGTTTACTTCATCTATATCATACTCCCCTTTTACACTAACATAAGACGTTTTTGCAGTTTAAATTGAACTGCAAAAACGCCTTATATTAGTGTACAGAGAGAGTATTTATGTTCTATGGCAATCATCTTTATAAATTACCCTAGCCTAATTACAACAGTTTATAGAAACATGCTTAGAACTATATGAAACAACTTGCTTCACATATACCATACCAACGTTTGCTTATCAGTAACATATGCTTTAGGGCCAAATTTTGTTTCATGTGTCAATCTCCTATTGCCTTTTTACTATATGATTGAAATCCATACCTGACACCAAACAATCTTAAACAGATCCATTTATCAACAATGACTCCGCTTGATGTCACCGCATACTAGCAGAAGATAAAGAACTCAACCATAGACTGGAAGACTGGGGCTATATAGATTGCTTTCTAAAACCAATTTAAATAAGCTATCATGAACTTCGCTATCATGTTACAAATGTAAATATAGAATATATATTGCTGTGTATGAACCTGCTACCTAAGTACTTATTTCCTTATGCTTCAAGGATTTTATTATCAGTCATTTAACAAATCTTACTTGCATGGTTTGAATATTTGGTTTGCTCCAACGACATCGTTGCTCGAGAAACACCGTACTAAACCCAGCTCAAGACAGCAAACAACAAATCCAATAGCAGAGGAAACAACGCAAACCAGATCGCACGCAGGGCAGAGCAGCAGATCGAGCAGACGGAAGGGCAAGACGGATGACCAGAACAGCAGTGGCACATATCACATTGACGGTGAAGCAGTGCCCCAAGCAGCAGCAGCGGAAGCAGCACCGATGGCGGGAACAACACGACGGCGCACAACCAAACCCACACACCGGCTCTCCAACCAGATCACCCTACTGAAGAAGAACAAGAAGAAGATCAGTTTCAGTTTTACAGGTGCAAAATCAACTCATTCCACTGTAATACTGGACATCCAGATGTCCAGGATGATAATTGTAAATGACCTGTTAGATTGCCTTTTGTAAGTACTTTTCGTTCGAGTCAAATTAGCTGTTGCTATCTATGGTGATTTGCATGAGCATAATACCGTTGCAGAAGAGCATGCTAATCAAGCGACTTCTTCAGGAAAATCGAAATAACAATCAGTCTTGGATGGATTAGAATGGATTATTTATTACCTTGGCGACAGTGTTGGGCAGGCGTTGAATCATGGACAAATCCCCCATGGATCCGGGAGGCTGCGCGAATAGATGAACCGAGCTCCCTCCTCCGCCCAAGCACCAGCCGGGGAAGCAGCGCCAAGGGCCGGAACAACACGGCGGCGAATCCAAATCGCCAGTCTCCTCTGTCCAGAGCTAAACTGAATGGCTGCCCCGGTGAGAGGACACGCACACAGCCAAACCCGGGGGATTGGATGATTTGCCCCACTTTACAAGGGGTCGGATGATTTGCCCTTTGATTGTCTCAATGACAGTGGCCCCGGGCCCCACCTGGTAGCCTCTCAGGGGGAGGCAAATTATCCAATGAAGAAGTAAAGTGGGGCAAAAGATCCAATTTCTCAGCCAAACCCACACACACCAGACACGCGTGGCATGGTGGCTGATCCGGTGGGAGACTGCCGCTTGCTCACGCTGAATGTTGTGGCCCACAACGCTTGCACCCGTTCACCCATGAACATTGTGTCCCACTGCCGCTTGCACCCGTGAATGTTGTGGCCCACCGGGAAATGCATATCTGAGCGCTCGCAGGTGCCAGCCATCTATTCCAAGGGGAAAAATTCTACTCCCAAGGAGTTTTTCTTTTCTTTTTAAAGGGGCTATTATTCTCAGGTACTCCCTCTGTCCCATAATATAAGACACTTTTTGACACTACACCAGTGTTGGAAAACGTCTTACATTGTGGGACGGAAAGAATAGGTTTTATTCACATAAACAAGTGTGACGACTGGTCAAAATCTTACCCCTCAATTATTATTTAAAAAAAATGATCCAAATCTATTATCAATGTTCATTAAAAATACAAATCATATCAAACATAACAAAAATTACATTGAGATTCCAAGACCATCGCATAGTCACTACTGTGTCCGCTCCTGTAGGGGAGCCGGCTTGACCTGGTCAATGATAGCCGGGAAGTCTTCACGCATGTGCCCCTTGTTCAATATCTGGAGCTGCAGTCGTCATTGTTGAACTCTGAAGCATCTGACACCAAATCCCGCCACATGACGAGAAACCCTAACCTCATCACCCAAGGAGACAACAGGAATCTACTACAGAGCTCCATCGCCTATGTTCAAATGGACGAACTCGACGAGGATCGGAGCTTGAAAGACAAACTCGAAGAAGTAGCGCCACCATCCGCTCGAGCGCCGCACCTGCGAGGACTAAAAAAACCTAACCTAAACTACTAACCAGATAGAAGGCAACAAGATTCCCATCCCCGCCACCCACCGCCGGAGCGGCAGAAAAAGGGAAGGTGAATCCACGGGCTCGCCGGTGAAGTTTCGAGGGGAGAGTTTGCCCTAGCCACCTAGAGTTTACTCTCCCCGAACAACAAGCAACAGAAGGAAAACACATGTCGGAGTGCTCCCAACCATCCATTCCCAAGGATTTTTCTTTTCTTTTTTTAGGGTCTATATTTTCTAAGAGTTTTTATTCACAGAAACAAGTGTGATGTTGCAGAAACAAGCGTGATGACCCGGTCAAAATCATACCCCCTGAATTGAACAAGGGAGCTCCTAACCCTAGGAAGGTTAATGATTTGTAAAGATAACGATAAAGATGGTGATAAAGATATGCTTTCTTTGCGTAAGAAACTTTCAATCTATTCATATTCAATTATGGGAGTACAAAGAACACCAAAGATAATAAAAAATATTACTAGGTCCATGGACCACCAAGCGACGACTACGAACACTGGGGCGAGCCGAAGGCGCACCGCTATCATCACCCCTCCCTTGCCAAAGGCGGAGAAACATTGTTGTAGTAAACAGTCAGGGAGTCGTCATTCTAAGGCCCCATAGGAGCAGTGTAACGGAGCAACAACCATCACTAACGAAGAAAGTCATAAAATCAGAATGATCAAACTTGTACACACCCAAACGAACACGAAAGAAGACCAGATCCAAACAGATCCACCAAAGACTAGCACCGACCGAATCCCATGAGATCCGATGGAGACACACCTCCACACGCCCTCCGACAATGCTATACACACCATCTAGACGGGGATAGAATGTGAGAGACATTATTCCTACTAAGGAACATCCCACCAAACATACCCGCCATGTCACTACTAGGGAAAAGCCTATACACAGAATCTTATCAGCAGCGTGCTTTAAATAAGGCACTGCTGCTAATTAGCAGTAGCATGCTCAGGAGTAACTCGCTGCCGAAACAAATATAGCAGTAGCGCGCCCGCTCAAAGACGCGCTACTGCTATAATTCCCACGAGGCCGCCGCGAGGCTAGTTATAGCAGCAACGCGTTATAACAACGGGCGCTACTGCTACGTAGCATAGTAGTAGCGCATTTCTCAAATAAGCGCTACTGCTAAGTTTACTACAAAAATTTAGTCCCACCTCGCTCCGTGAAGAGAGTTTCTACCACCTTAAATATGTTACTTCTCAAACTTTGACAAGCACTTGGTCTTCATTGAACTCTATGTGTAGAATTTGTGGCTGCAATATGAGTCTTCACCTGTTCCTAAACCAGTGAGGACTCATATTGACAAATCAGATTGTACACAAAAAGATCGTTGATGATCAATGTATTTTTGATATATTGAACAAAGTCTATTTTTACATGCTGACACATAGCAGTAGCGCTTTATTGTGAAAGGCGCTGCTGCTAGATAGCTTAGCAGTAGCGTCTTTTCCTACAGCGCGCTACTGCTAAGCCATTCATCTCCCACCCCCATCTCCTCTATCCGATCCACTCACACAGTCACACACTCACTGGATCTCCTCTCAATCCCCCGCGCCGATCCACCCCCATCGCCCCTCATCCGTCTGCGCCGCCGTCACCTCCTCCTCCTTGCTGGACTCGGTACCGGCCTCCTCCTCCGTCCTCCATCTCCACTCGCCGCTGGCCGGCCCCTCCTCGCTCTGCCTTCCTCCTCCGTCCTCCCTCCACTGGCCGCGCCGGCTGGCCCCTCCTCGCTCCGCCTTCCTCCTCCATCCTACTCACTTCTCCCTCCTCGAGTCGCCCCTCCTTCTCCCTCCTGCCCGCTACATTTTGATTTAGTAGGCTAGTTCATATGCAACATTTTGATTTAGTTGATTTAGTAGGCTAGTTGATTTAGTTGACTTAGAACATTTTGATTTAGTTGATTTAGTAGGCTAGTTCATTTAGTTGATTTAGTTGACTTAGAACATTTTGATTTAGTTGATTTAGTAGGCTAGTTGATTTAGTTGATTTAGAACATTTTGATTTAGTTGATTTAGTAGGCTAGTTGATTTAGTTGATTTAGAACATTTTGATTTAGTTGATTTAGTAGGCTAGTTGATTTAGTTGACTTAGAACATTTTGATTTAGTTGATTTAGTAGGCTAGTTCATATGCAACATTTTGATTTAGTTGATATGATCTAGTTGATTTAGTAGGCTAGTTGATTAGTTGACTTAGATCATTTTGATTTAGTTGATTTAGTAGGCTAGTTGATTTAGTTGATTTAGAACATTTTGATTTAGTTGATTTAGTAGGATAGTTGATTTAGTTGACTTAGAACATTTTGATTTAGTTGATCGTTAATCCTTTGCTCATATTGCTTTAGGAAAAATGGCGCCACCACCAGCACCACTATTACGACTGTGCAAATCAAGATGCGCCAGCAGCCTTGCAACTGGCAAGCTGTTCGGCATCTACTTCTAGCCGAGTTTTCATCATGCGGCGCTAAGAAATTAGATGAAATGTAATAACTATTTTATTTTTAGTGTTGGCATTACTGCATTGTGTCATTTTGCTTATTTTACAGAGATCGTCCCATGCAATGTGAGGTTGAAATTCAACAAGCTAACAGGAGACACTGTGACATTTGAGGCTCCCGGGGGGCCATACACTATGGAGGTCGAGAAAGGACGCAATATGTCACAGATTGGAGGAGATGGATGGGCCCGTTTCGTCGCTTGCATGCATCTTACTGGTGGTGAGTTGATCAGCTTCTCCTTCCGAGCAGAAAGACCCAAGCTAGCTGTCATTTATCTCAACCTGGTGGAAGATGATGAAGATGACGAAGATGATGAAGATGATGAAGATAATGAGGACCCACTCGATGAACATGATGAGGACCCACTTCATGAAGCCATTGTAGCTCAAAGAACAAGGCTGAGTGAGGAGGAGGTGTCCAACCTGTGGGACATAATTCTGCCACGTGGTGACTTTGTCGGGGTGCCATTCGTGACCCGCTTGACAAATATCATGGTTGATCGACATGATATGGTATGTTATACTTACAAATGCAAATTATCCGATGAATTACTTAGTGTACAGTCCAATGATATGGTATGTTGTATGGAATCTAGTCGATGATATGTTTTAGTGTAGAGTTCGATCACATGCTTATTAGTGTAGAATCTAAGGGAACTATTAATAGTGTAGATAATCCATATGTACTTATTTGCAAGGCTATTTATTAATTGATATGTCTTTCTTATTCAGAAATTGGCAAAGAGCATATCTGTGAGTTATGGTATCGACCTGGTGAAGAAGGCTCAACTGGAGTACGCCTTACTGCAAGGGGCTCCGTCACAACCTGTACTTACCGCGTGGACACGGACGGTCGCACACACTTAAACTCGGTTGGGTGGAAGAAATTCCTCGATGGCAAGAATCTTCATGTTGGACAGGCCATCCTAATTACTATCAGGAACACCAACCGCCCAGGCTTGAGGATGATGATTGTCTTCGATATCATCTAGAACTACATATGTGTGTGTGGTTATATCATCTAGAACTACATATGTGTGTGTGGCTATATCATCTAGAACTACATATGATGATCGTCGTTGATATCATCTAGAACTACATATGATGATGGCCGTTGATATGTGAAGGAAATATGCCCTAGAGGCAATAATAAAGTTATTATTTATTTCCTTATATCATGATAAATGTTTATTATTCATGCTAGAATTGTATTAACCGGAAACATAATACATGTGTGAATATATAGACAAACAGAGTGTCACTAGTATGCCTCTACTTGACTAGCTTGTTAATCAAAGATGGTTATGTTTCCTAACCATGAACAAGGAGTTGTTATTTGATTAACAAGGTCACATCATTAGTTGAATGATCTGATTGACATGACCCATTCCGTTAGCTTAGCACCCGATCGTTTAGTATGTTGCTATTGCTTCCTTCATGACTTATACATGTTCCTATGACTATGAGATTATGCAACTCCCGTTTACCGGAGGAACACTTTGTGTGCTACCAAACGTCACAACGTAACTGGGTGATTATAAAGGTGCTCTAAGGTGTCTCCGAAGGTACTTGTTGAGTTGGCGTATTTCGAGATTAGGATTTGTCACTCCGAATGTCGGAGAGGTATCTCTGGGCCCTCTCGATAATGCACATCACTTAAGCCTTGCAAGCATTTCAATTAATGATTTAGTTGCGAGATGATGTATTACGGAACGAGTAAAGAGACTTGCCGGTAACGAGATTGAACTAGGTATTGGATACCGACGATCGAATCTCGGGCAAGTAACATACCGATGACAAAGGGAGCAACGTATGTTGTTGTGCGGTTTGACCGATAAAGATCTTCGTAGAGTATGTAGGAACCAATATAGGCATCCAGGTCCCGCTATTGGTTATTGACCGGAAACGTGTCTCGGTCATGTCTACATTGTTCTCGAACCATAGGGTCCGCACGCTTAAGGTTTCGATGACAGTTATATTATGAGTTTATGTATTTTGATGTACCGAAGGTTGTTCGGAGTCCCGGATATGATCACGGACATGACGAGGAGTCTCGAAATGGTCGAGACATAAAGATTGATATATTGGACGGATATATTTGGACACCGGAAAGGTTCCGGATGAGATTGGGATTATACCGGAGTTCCGGGAGGTTACCGGAACCCCTCGGTAAGTATATGGGCCTTATTGGGCCTTAGTGGAAGGGAGGGAGAAGGAGCAAGGGAGGGGGCGCCCCCCCCAATCCCAATCCGAATTGGGAGGGGGGCCGGCCCCCCCTTTCCTTCTCTCCTCCCCCCTCTTCCTTCCCTCTCCTACTCCTATTAGGAAAAAGAGAGGGGAAACCTACTTGGATTAGGTTTCCCCCTCCTAGGGCGCGCCTCCCCTTAGGCCGGCCCCCTCCTCCCTCCCTCCTTTATATACGGGGCGGGGGGCACCCCATAGACACACAAGTTGATCATTGAGATCGTTCCTTAGCCATGTGCGGTGCCCCCCTCCACGATATTACACCTCGGTCATATTGTAGCGGTGCTTAGGCGAAGCCCTGCGACAGTAGAACATCAAGATCGTCAGCACGCCGTCGTGCTGACGGAACTCCTCCCCGTGCCTCTGCTGGATCGGAGTTCGGGGTGCGTCATCGAGCTGTACGTGTGTCAAGAACTCGGAGGTGCCGGAGTA
This sequence comes from Triticum timopheevii, assembly GCA_963921465.1. Lineage (NCBI taxonomy): Eukaryota > Viridiplantae > Streptophyta > Magnoliopsida > Poales > Poaceae > Triticum > Triticum timopheevii. The sequence continues at coordinate 242,905,939 of OY997262.1, read as the reverse complement.
ACGGTGCTTGGATCGGTTGAACCGGGAGGACGTATGACTACTTCCTCTATGTTGCATCAACGCTTCCGCTTCGGTCTACGAGGGTACGTAGACAACACTCTCCCCTCTCGTTGCTATGCATCACCATGATCTTGCGTGTGCATAGGAAATTTTTTGAAATTACTACGTTCCCCAACAATGGTATCAGAGCCAGGTTTTACGGTTTGATGTTATATGCACGAGTAGAACACAAGTGAGTTGTGGGCGATATAAGTCATACTGCTTACCAGCATGTCGTACTTTGGTTCGGCGGTATTGTTGGATGAAGCGGCCCAGACCGACATTACGCGTACGCTTACGCGAGACTGGTTTTACCGCCGTGCTTTGCACATAGGTGACTAGCGGGTGTCAGTTTCTCCAACTTTAGTTGAACCGAGTGTGGCTACGCCCGGTCCTTGCGAAGGTTAAAACAGCATCAACTTGACAAACTATCGTTGTGGTTTTGATGCATAGGTGAGATTGGTTCTTGCTTAAGCCCGTAGCAGCCACGTAAAACTTGCAACAACAAAGTAGAGGACGTCTAACTTGTTTTTGCAGGGCATGTTGCGATGTGATATGGCCAAGACATGATGCTATATTTTATTGTATGAGATGATCATGTTTTGTAACCGAAGTTATCGGCAACTGGCAGGAGCCATATGGTTGTCGCTTTATTGTATGAAATGCAAACGCCCTGTAATTGCTTTACTTTATCTCTAGACAGTAGCGATAGTCGTAGAAGCAATAGATGGCGTAAACGACAATGATGCTATGATGGAGATCAAGGTGTCGCGCCGGTGACGATGGTGATCATGATGGTGCTTCGGAGATGGAGATCACAAGCACAAGATGATGATGGCCATATCATATCACTTATATTGATTGCATGTGATGTTTATCCTTTATGCATCTTATCTTGCTTTGATTGACGGTAGCATTTTAAGATGATCTCTCACTAAAAATTATCAAGAAGTGTTCTCCCTGAGTATGCACCGTTGCCAAAGTTCGTCGTGCCCAGACACCACGTGATGATCGGGTGTGATAAGCTCTACGTCCATCTACAACGGGTGCAAGCCAATTTTGCACACGCAGAATACTCAGATTAAACTTGACGAGCCTAGCATATGCAGATATGGCCTCGGAACACGGAGACCGAAAGGTCGAGCGTGAATCATATAGTAGATATGATCAACATAAGATGTTCACCATTGAAAACTACTCCATCTCACGTGATGATCGGTTATGGTTTAGTTGATTTGGGTCACGTGATCACTTAGATAACTAGAGAGATGTCTGTCTAAGTGGGAGTTCTTAAGTAATATGATTAATTGAACTTAAATTTATCATGAACTTAGTACCTGATAGTATCTTGCTTGTCTATGTTGATTGTAGATAGATGGCCCGTGCTGTTGTTCCGTTGAATTTTAATGCGTTCCTTGAGAAAGCTAAGTTGAAAGATGATGGTAGCAACTACGCGGACTGGGTCCGTAACTTGAGGATTATCCTCATTGCTGCACAGAAAAATTACGTCCTGGAAGCACCGCTGGGTGCCAGGCCTGCTGCTGATACAACTAACGACGTTAAGAACGTCTGGCAGACCAAAGCTAATGACTACTCGATAGTTCAATGTGCCATGCTTTACGGCTTAGAACCGGGACTTCAACGACGTTTTGAACGTCATGGAGCATATGAGATGTTCCAGGAGTTGAAGTTAATATTCCAGAAGAATGCCCGGATTGAGAGATACGAAGTCTCCAATAAGTTCTATAGCTGCAAGATGGAGGAGAATAGTTCTGTCAGTGAGCACATACTCAAGATGTCTGGGTATTGTAATCACTTGATTCAACTGGGAGTTACTCTTCTGGATGATAGCGTCATTGACAGAATTCTTCAATCACTTCCACCAAGCTACAAGAGCTTCGTGATGAACTATAATATGCAAGGGATGGATAAGACGATTCCCAAGCTCTTCGCAATGCTAAAGGCTGCGGAGGTAGAAATCAAGAAGGAGCATCAAGTGTTGATGGTCAACAAGACCACTAGTTTCAAGAAAAGGGGCAAAGGGAAGAAGAAGGGGAACTTCAAGAAGAACAGCAAACAAGTTGCTGCTCAAGAGAAGAAACCCAAGTCTGGACCTAAGCCTGAAACTGAGTGCTTCTACTGCAAGCAGACTGATCACTGGAAGCGGAACTGCCCCAAGTATTTGGCGGATAAGAAGGATGGCAAGATGAACAAAGGTATATGTGATATACATGTTATTGATGTGTACCTTACTAGAGCTCGCAGTAGCACCTGGGTATTTGATACTGGTTCTATTTGCTAATATTTGCAACTCGAAACAGGGACTACGGATTAAGCGAACACTGGCAAAGGACGAGGTGACGATGCGCGTGGGAAATGGTTCCAAAGTCGATGTGATCGCGGTCGGCACGCTACCTCTACATCTACCTTCGGGATTAGTATTAGACCTAAATAATTGTTATTTGGTGCCAGCGTTGAGCATGAACATTATATCTGGATCTTGTTTGATGCGAGACGGTTATTCATTTAAATCAGAGAATAATGGTTGTTCTATTTATATGAGTAATATCTTTTATGGTCATGCACCCTTGAAGAGTGGTCTATTTTTGATGAATCTCGATAGTAGTGATACACATATTCATAGTGTTGAAGCCAAAAGATGCAGAGTTGATAATGATAGTGCAACTTATTTGTGGCACTGCCGTTTAGGTCATATCGGTGTAAAGCGCATGAAGAAACTCCATACTGATGGTCTTTTGGAACCACTTGATTATGAATCACTTGGTACTTGCGAACCGTGCCTCATGGGCAAGATGACCAAAACGCCATTCTCCGGTACTGTGGAGAGAGCAACAGATTTGTTGGAAATCATACATACAGATGTATGTGGTCCGATGAATGTTGAGGCTCGTGGCGGATATCGTTATTTTCTCACCTTCACAGATGATTTAAGCAGATATGGGTATATCTACTTAATGAAGCATAAGTCTGAAACATTTGAAAAGTTCAAATAATTTCAGAGTGAAGTTGAAAATCATCGTAACAAGAAAATAAAGTTTCTACGATCTGATCGTGGAGGAGAATATTTGAGTTACGAGTTTGGTTTACACTTAAAACAATGTGGAATAGTTTCGCAACTCACGCCACCCGGAACACCATAGTGTAATGGTGTGTCCGAACGTCGTAATCGTACTTTACTTGATATGGTGCGGTCTATGATGTCTCTTACAGATTTACCGCTATCGTTTTGGGGTTATGCTTTAGATATGGCCACATTCACGTTAAATAGGGCACCGTCGAAACCCGTTGAGACGACACCTTATGAACTATGGTTTGGCAAGAAACCTAAGTTGTCGTTTCTTAAAGTTTGGGGATGCGATGCTTATGTGAAAAAGCTTCAACCTGATAAGCTCGAACCCAAATCAGAGAAATGTGTCTTCATAGGATACCCAAAGGAGACAGTTGGGTACACCTTCTATCACAGATCCGAAGACAAGACATTCGTTGCTAAGAATGGATCCTTTCTAGAGAAGGAGTTTCTCTCGAAAGAAGTGAGTGGGAGGAAAGTAGAACTTGATTAGGTAACTGTACCTACTCCCTTGTTGGAAAATAATACATCACAGGAACCGGTTTCTGTGACGTCAAAACCAACTAGTGAGGAAGTTGATGATGATGATCATAGAACTTCAGATCAAGTTAATATAGAACCTCGTAGGTCAAACAGAGTAAGATCCGCACCAGAGTGGTACGGTAATCCTATTCTGGAAGTCATGCTACTAGATCATGATGAACCTACGAACTATGAAGAAGCGATGGTGAGCCCAGATTCCGCAAAATGGCTTGAAGCCATGAAATCTGAGATGGGATCCATGTATGAGAACAAAGTATGGACTTTGGTTGACTTGCCCGATGGTCGGCAAGCAATTGAGAATAAATGGATCTTCAAGAAGAAGACTGACGCTGACGGTAATGTTACTGTCTACAAAGCTCGATTTGTTGCAAAAGGTTTTCGACAAGTTCAAGGGGTTGACTATGATGAGACCTTCTCACCCGTAGCGATGCTTAAGTCTGTCCGAATCATGTTAGCAATTGCCGCATTTTATGATTATGAAATTTGGCAAATGGATGTAAAAACTGCATTCCTGAATGGATTTCTAGAGGAAGAGTTGTATATGATGCAACCAGAAGGTTTTATCGATCCAAAGGGAGCTAACAAAGTGTGCAAGCTCCAGCGATCCATTTATGGACTGGTGCAAGCCTCTCGGAGTTGGAATAAACATTTTGATAGTTTGATCAAAGCATTTGGGTTTATACAGACTTTTGGAGAAGCCTGTATTTACAAGAAAGTGAGTGGGAGCTCTGTAGCATTTCTAATATTATATGTGGATGACATATTATTGATTGGAAATGATATAGAATTTCTGGATAGCATAAAGGGATACTTGAATAAAAGTTTTTCAATGAAAGACCTCGGTGAAGCTGCTTACATATTGGGCATTAAGATCTATAGAGATAGATCAAGACGCTTAATTGGACTTTCACAAAGCACATACCTTGACAAAGTTTTGAAGAAGTTCAAAATGGATCAAGCAAAGAAAGGGTTCTTGCCTGTATTGCAAGGTGTGAAGTTGAGTAAGACTCAAAGCCCGACCACTTCAGAAGATAGAGAGAAAATGAAAAGTGTTCCCTATGCTTCAGCCATAGGCTCTATCATGTATGCAATGCTGTGTACCAGACCTGATGTGTGCCTTGCTATAAGTCTAGCAGGGAGGTACCAAAGTAATCCAGGAGTGGATCACTGGACAGCGGTCAAGAACATCCTGAAATACCTGAAAAGGACTAAGGATATGTTTCTCGTATATGGAGGTGACAAAGAGCTCATCGTAAATGGTTACGTTGATGCAAGCTTTGACACTGATCCGGATGATTCTAAATCGCAAACCGGATACGTGTTTACATTAAACGGTCGAGCTGTCAGTTGGTGCAGTTCAAAGCAAAGCGTCGTGGCGGGATCTACGTGTGAAGCGGAATACATAGCTGCTTCGGAAGCAGCCAATGAAGGAGTCTGGATGAAGGAGTTCATATCCGATCTAGGTGTCATACCTAGTGCATCGGGTCCAATGAAAATCTTTTGTGACAATACTGGAGCGATTGCCTTAGCGAAGGAATCCAGATTTCACAAGAGAACCAAACACATCAAGAGATGCTTCAATTCCATCCGGGATCTAGTCCAGGTGGGAGACATAGAGATTTGCAAGATACATACGGATCTGAATGTTGCAGGCCCGTTGACTAAGCCTCTTCCACGAGCAAAACATGATCAACACCAAGACTCCATGGGTGTTAGAATCATTACTATGTAATCTAGATTATTGACTCTAGTGCAAGTGGGAGACTGAAGGAAATATGCCCTAGAGGCAATAATAAAGTTATTATTTATTTCCTTATATCATGATAAATGTTTATTATTCATGCTAGAATTGTATTAACCGGAAACATAATACATGTGTGAAAATATAGAAAAACAGAGTGTCACTAGTATGCCTCTACTTTACTAGCTTGTTAATCAAAGATGGTTATGTTTCCTAACCATGAACAAGGAGTTGTTATTTGATTAACAAGGTCACATCATTAGTTGAATGATCTGATTGACATGACCCATTCCGTTAGCTTAGCACCCGATCGTTTAGTATGTTGCTATTGCTTCCTTCATGACTTATACATGTTCCTATGACTATGAGATTATGCAACTCCCGTTTACCGGAGGAACACTTTGTGTGCTACCAAACGTCACAACGTAACTGGGTGATTATAAAGGTGCTCTACAGGTGTCTCCGAAGGTACTTGTTGAGTTGGCGTATTTCGAGATTAGGATTTGTCACTCCGAATGTCGGAGAGGTATCTCTGGGCCCTCTCGGTAATGCACATCACTTAAGCCTTGCAAGCATTTCAACTAATGAGTTAGTTGCGAGATGATGTATTACGGAACGAGTAAAGAGACTTGCCAGTAATGAGATTGAACTAGGTATTGGATACCGACGATCGAATCTCGGGCAAGTAACATACCGATGACAAAGGGAACAACGTATGTTGTTGTGTGGTTTGACCGATAAAGATCTTCGTAGAATATGTAGGACCAATATGGGCATCCAGGTCCCGCTATTGGTTATTGACCGGAAACGTGTCTCGGTCATGTCTACATTGTTCTCGAACCGTAGGGTCCGCACGCTTAAGGTTTCGATGACAGTTATATTATGAGTTTATGTATTTTGATGTACCGAAGGTTGTTCGGAGTCCCGGATGTGATCACGGACATGACGAGGAGTCTCGAAATGGTCGATACATAAAGATTGATATATTGGACGGATATATTTGGACACCGGAAAGGTTCCGGATGAGATTGGGATTATACCGGAGTTCCGGGAGGTTACCGGAACCCCTCGGTAAGTATATGGGCCTTATTGGGCCTTAGTGGAAGGGAGGGAGAAGGAGCAAGGGAGGGGGCGCCCCCCCCCAAGCCCAATCCGAATTGGCAGGGGGGCTGCCCCCCCCCCCCTTTCCTTCTCTCCTCCCCCCTCTTCCTTCCCTCTCCTACTCCTATTAGGAAAAAGAGAGGGGAAACCTACTTGGAGTAGGTTTCCCCCTCCTAGGGCACGCCTCCCCTTAGGCCGGCCCCCTCCTCCCTCCCTCCTTTATATACGGGGGCGGGGGGCACCCCATAGACACACAAGTTAATCATTGAGATCGTTCCTTAGCCGTGTGCGGTGCCCCCCTCCACGATATTACACCTCGGTCATATTGTAGCGGTGCTTAGGCGAAGCCCTGCGACAGTAGAACATCAAGATCGTCACCACGCCGTCGTGCTGACGGAACTCCTCCCCGTGCCTCTGCTGGATCGGAGTTCGGGGTGCGTCATCGAGCTGTACGTGTGTCAAGAACTCGGAGGTGCCGGAGTAACGGTGCTTGGATCGGTTGAACCGGGAGGACGTACGACTACTTCCTCTACGTTGCATCAACGCTTCCGCTTCGGTCTACAAGGGTACGTAAACAACACTCTCCCCTCTCGTTGCTATGCATCACCATGATCTTGCGTGTGCGTAGGAAATTTTTTGAAATTACTACGTTCCCCAACAATATGACCTTGTACTGCTTGAGGATGCATGTTGACTATGCATGAAATTGTTATCTAATACTCCCTTCGTTCCAAATTACTCGTCGTGGTTTGAACTAAAACCACGACGAGTAATTTGGAACGAAGGGAGTACTACCTAGTAATGGTTTATGAATTTGATATCTACTACTAGTACCTAGTATCTAGTATCTGAAAGGGAAACTGAAAGGGAAAGGGGTACTGGGAAAATGATGAAAGATACAACAGTAGCGAAGGATGGCGAAATCGCTACAGCTAGGTAATAGTAGCGCGTTCTTAAAAAGTGCTGCTGATATCGTCAACAGTAGTAGCGCGGGTAAGGGCCGTGCTACTACTATGGGTTAGCTGTAGCGCCTTATTAGTAGCGCGGCCACCCGCGCTGCTGCTAGCCTCAAAACCCGCGCTACTACTAGTGTTTTCCCTAGTAGTGTGTGCTTAGATGATGAGGTGATCTTCGACACCAATGGAACATGTAGTCAATACTCTCTTCAATAACCTTTGATAAGGTAATCCGACTATTATTTGTAATCAAATTTCTAGCACATTGTATGCATTCAACACTAACACTGTATTCTTACATAGATTTGTTCATCGAGGAAAACAAGGACCTGAGACCATAGTCACCTTTCAAAGTTCTCCCCCAAGTGTTTTTGTGTGTACATCTACGATCGGTCTTCCTATTCATTTATTGTAAAATTTGATTCTACAGAAGCAGCATGAAAGAGAAGAAGCAAAAATTTAATTATGAGGACGGCGAAAGATTACATATCTTAGTTACCAGAAGTTGGGTGATCAAAGCAATCTGCGTGATGTATCTCTGTCTATGTAGTTTTGCTTAACATAAACTGAGCTCATGACTTTCTTTGAACCTATGAACCTACTATCAATGTACTCCCTCCGTTCCAAAATAAGTGTCTCAATCTTAGTATAATTTTGCACTAAAGTTAGTACAAAGTTGAGACACTTATTTTAGGATAGAGGGAGTAATATATAGAAATGTACTATCACTCGGGCAATGAAGTGAAGCTCTATTAGCACCATGTGAACAAGTTGTTTGCCATGTTCCGCCGCAGAAAACCAGATATCAAATATTATGTCTACACCATCAACAAAACATTTGCAAAGCCAGGCCAACGGATCGTAAACTCCTTCCTTCCACTTCATTGAAAAAAACTATTATCTTTACTTATGGCTCACAACTAAACTACTTACCCGACTAATCATCAGAAGTACAACCTGCAGTATGATTTTGATTCACCAAATTGACTTTATTGTGAAATATTGAAAAAACTGTATACACTGCTATTAGCACCAGCACAACAATCCTCATCAATTTGCTACATGTAACTTTAGAAACTAATATTCATATAGTCTGATATACATGTTTTATTCTTTCCTATATTTTTCTCCTTCACTAGAGTACCATACATACAGAAACAACCAATTTACATCTTATACTCCACATAGGAAGGAATATAGCATGCTCTTCACCCTTCTTTTGCTTCCTGCCATTATTTACCAATAATTGTTCTCACTATCTATATTTAAACCTTCTCAATGTAAGAGTGACAAGACACTCTATAATCTATTCAATTAATTCCTTTTTTCTCACCAGTATTTTCAAGTCAACTACACGGAAAGAAAACTAAAAGATTACATGACCCAGATTATTATTTGCTTAAGGTCAAGCTTGCAAACAGTGATCTATACGCCAATTGTCGCATCATGCTAGGAACCGACAAGAGAGCCACCTTAATAACCAACTAGTTTGAGTTCCGCCGCCTTGCAAAAATCCATGAAGGAGACATCTTTGCCTTTTGTTTCATGGTCACCACAAAGCAGCGCTAGTTCTCATCGTGCACTGCCTTTAGATGAACCATCAAAGGCAACAGAAGTCATATCTAAATATCATCTAGAATTCTAAGGACTACTAACCAAGCTCTCTAATAGGATGAAACATTCCTCTGTTTTTTCGATGATGCTATCTGTTGCTTTTGAACATCTATCACTTATGCTTTTACCTATATAACCTCTGTTGTTCCTCATCAATCTATTAATATGCACGATGCCACCCTTATCTATAATTATCTATTTTTACTACTTTCTTTGTTTCAAACATCGAGTACTCACCAGCAACAACAAATATGCTGGCATGCTCTACCTGGCAGCGTCCACCTTCCATTCAAGGGATATAGCACTATCATTTAGCAGAGAGTGTTCCAGGAGAAACAGTAATCATGAATAGAAACAGTAACCAATAGTAAGTACTCATTATTTCGATCTGTGACTGAGTTTTCCTATCACCACTCTTACAATACTTGGCTTGTTGTCGGCCTTTGCGCCATTGGCGCAACGGGTCATCTAGTGCACTATAATGGATCCCGTTCGTTTGCGTAGCTTGTGCAAGGAATGTATGATAATGTGTGAGAAGCAGCCCACGTTCCTTGAACTGCTGAGCAGCATGGATAAGAGCAAGCTGGATGACATGCACAAGAAAAAAGTTAAGGAGCTCATGGTCTACGATCCCAAGAGGCACTCTAGGGTGTGTTTGGTTGCCCGCATAGGGCCCAATCAGGCCCGCGCGCGCGCAAAAAACCCTGTTTGGTTGCCTGTTTTCACTGTTGGGCCTGCATCGCACGCTTCTTAAAGCGGCCCAGAGCATGGCTCGCTAGAAACGCATGAATCGGCAGTTTCTCGTGGGCCAGGCCGAGGCGAGCACTAGCTAGCGGGCCCTTGCACGAGTAGAGACGGGAGAGATGCGAGGTGATTAGGTGAGGTCTTCTTCAACCTCCAGTAAGCTTCTATCTAATCTCCTCTCTCTGATCTACACAACGGTGCTTCGATTCGAGGTAAGCTCTATACGAAAAAGATGCACCTCGATGCTACGGTTCCATTTAGGCGATCAGTTTGTAGTTTTGTCGGCCGTAAGTTCTTAATCTCGTGTTCCCGTTTGGAGCTATTTTGGACAAATTTTGTCAGATTCGTCACGCACGATGGATTGTTTGAAATTTCCTTTGACCAGCAGCCTAACCTCGCAGTTCCTCACAACATTCGTGTTGTAAGTTTTTGGTTTCGACAATGTAGCTTCATCTCTTTTTGGACAGCAGTCTACTGCACTGACGATCCTGACGTGCTTGTGCTGCTGCTGCGGCTGGTGGTGCTGCAGCGGCACGGCCGCGACAAGGAGCGCCGCGCAGCAGGTGGCGATGGCGAGCAGAGCCGCCGCTGGCGCGGACGTCCTGGTCCCTGCCCCCATTTGTCTCTCTTGCCGGCGCTGTGCTCCGGTCCGGGATGGCAGGTGGCCGGCGACCCCTCCCTCGACCTCCTTCTTGACCGCCTCAGTCACCAACGTGAATCAAGACGGCCGCGGCCCAGGGCACAGCTACGGGAGCAAGATGGAGGGAGCAGCGACCAATTGAGAGAGGTCGGCCCTGGTTTGCTTGCTCAGCTCGCAGCCAAGTCGGTGCTGCTTGTTATTGCTAGTCAACGGTGTCGCTCGATGTGCCGCCGACGGGGTCGCTCGTCGACGACTCCATGCTCGTCATGTCGGACACGGCGCCACAACCACTATCCACCGCAGTCGCCATGGCCCGACGCACACTGCATTTCTTCTCCTCCTCCCTCTGCTAGCTCTTAACCCTGTGTGCTAAGTGCAAGTGCTAGCTCTTAATCACACCCCATGCGGGCAACCAAACACCATGTTCATGTGCCACTTGTGCTAATGCAGGCAACCAAACAAAGTGCACTTGGGTATTACCTAATGCAGCGACCCTCGATGCAGGCAACCAAACAACTTGCAGATGACGCATTTGGGGCTGATTTTGCTCACCCAGGCTGGGTTGAGAAGTGTATGCAATGCGACTACTGTTTGAAACTTGAACCAAACACGCCCCTAATGTTTTCACCCGCTTCTGCGGCTTCCACCTGGCCAACTTCGACCTTGATGAAAAGTGTGAGTATCTGCAGTTCTTTGTTCATAAGCATATCACAACCATTAGCTTCCTTTTAGGTTTGGCTACTGATCAGAAGCATTCACCCTCTGGTTTGTTCTGATTTTGTATCTCTTCTCTTTTTAATTTACAGCAAATGCAAAACTTGGGCCATCATATGATCCTGGTGTACGTAACATGGCGGATTCAGCCATCAATGTTGTTTCCTTGAGGATTGTTAAAGCCGGTCCTGATTACACATACCCGGTCGAGGTTTATGGCAAAGTTGTTGTGAGGGATGAGGTTGACTACAAATGTGTCCATCTGTTCGATCGTGAAAAGAACAATGCCCAACTCATCAATTTGGAGGTATGTATTTGCCCCTTCCTTAATACTACTACTTGCTTAATCGATTTAGTGTTTATTGTAGTAATAAAATCAGGATGATGTAGTTATCCACCCCACTGTAAAACCACTATCGTAATTTTTGCAATTGGAACATTATAGTGTTCACAGCTTGTTATCATGTGTCCAACCTATTGTTTCATCTTCCTTGTCAGAAACAACAATTTTTTTCATCAATTCTGCTGCATTCTGTTTTATGTGAGATTTCTCCATTGAGGTCCTGTCACTTGTTTAATCTGTTTCTGTGTAAAGGTGGGTTTTGTTTAATTAGTTTTTGTCTAAATGTCTTAATGTTGACATGTTTTAATCATGGAATATGTTATTTCTTGCTAATTTGACCATACAACTCACAAATGTGCAGAACCCTTGGTAGGAACGGTATTGCAATTTTGAAATGGTTTGAATTTATCTGACTAGCATGGTTTTCATCTCCAACTGTAGATGAGCTTGCGAAACTATCTGGGGAGTCATTTTTTGTCTAATTGTTTTTATGAAACCTATGCAGGAGGATATGTTAGCTCTCACAGGTCCATGCTGAGCATTGGTTACTGATGACTTGCTATTTTTTGAGTTGGATTTGAAGATCAAGGGCAAGGGTGGGCATGATTCTGAATTACAGTTTAGCACTGTACCATCTCGACCAGTATCACAACCGCTTCACCCGCCAACTACCTAGCTTCCAGAGTACAGTGAAATTGGTATTGCAGCATGTGGCAAATCCAGTGGCAGCTAGTGTTGAAGTCTATGTTTTGGATAAACAGCCCGGTGTCGACTTCAACGGTAAAATAACAGTTGGGACTAAAGACCTCCAGCTGCCGCAGTGATAGTGGTTTAGTAAAGCCATCCGCAACTTGATCACTAGTAGGAACAAACGAAATATTCAAAAGCTTGTTGGCCACCCTCTCACGAACAAAATGATAAATGCCCAAGATAGGATTGGCAGAAAGATAGGTAGCACCAAGATTGTCACACCAAAGTGACGCTGCAGATGAGTGACAAATGCCCAACTCTGTTAACAAATTCTGGACCCAAATAATCTCAGCAGTAGCATTTGCTAAGGCCTTGTACTCAGCTTCTGTACTCGATCTAGACACAGTAGCTTGCATACGGGCACTCCAAGAAATCAAATTACCACCAAAGAACAGTGCAAAGCCTCCAGTGGATCTCCGATCATCAGGAAAACCTGCCCAGTCTGCATCTGAAAAAGCACTAACAAGTGTAGAGTCTAACTTAGAAAGTTTAAGACCATGACTCTTGGTTGCCTAGAGATACCGAAGAATTCTTTTTATTGCTGTCCAATGAGTACTAGTAGGAGCATGAAGGAACTGACAAACTTTGTTAACTGAAAACAGATATATCGCCTGGTTAAAGTCAAATACTGCAGAGCTCCTACAACACTCATGTACCTGGTGGAATCCTCGGCTCCAAGCACCTCTCCATCATGAAGAGACAATTTCTCTAAAGTAGACAAAGGAGTTGGAGAAGGCTTGCAGCATTTCATGCCCACTCGCTCAAGGATATCTTGTACATATTTCTCTTGAGACAAAACAATTCCACTAGCAACATGCTTTACATCAATCCCAAGAAAAAAATGGAGACTGCCCAAATTCTTGAGCGCAAAATCCATGCGCAATTCCTTAAGAAGAGATTCAACTACTCTAGAGGAGGAACTTGTGACAATAATATCATCAATGTAAATAAGCATAAAAATAGTGACTCCATGCCGATGATAAAAGAATAACGAGGTGTCTCCCTTGGAAGTAGAAAAACCGAGATACTGTAACTTGGAGTACAGACGATAATACCAAGCTCGAGGTGCTTGTTTCAAACCATAAATTGCTTTATCAAGCTTGCAAACATGTCGTGGTAAAGCTGAACTTTCATACCCAGGAGTGTAGGACCTTGAAGTATGTCTAGAGGGGGGTGATTGGACTACTTGACCAATTAAAAACTTAACCTTTTCCCAATTTTAGAGTTTGGCAGATCATAGCTATTTAGGACAAGTCAAGCAATCATCACACAATTCAAGCAACCATGCAAAGAGTATATAGGCAGCGGAAATTAAAGCATGCAACTTGCAAGAAAGTAAAGGGAAGGGGTTGGAGGATTCAAACGCAATTGGAGACACGGATGTTTTTGGCGTGGTTCCGATAGGTGGTGCTATCGTACATCCACGTTGATGGAGACTTCAACCCACGAAGGGTAACGGTTGCATGAGTCCACGGAGGGCTCCACCACGAAGGGTCCACGAAGAAGCAACCTTGTCTATCCCACCATGGCCGTCGCCCACAAAGGACTTGCCTCACTAACGGTAGATCTTCACAAAGTAGGCGATCTCCTTGCCCTTACAAACTCCTTGGTTCAACTCCACAATCTTGTCGGAGGCTCCCAAGTGACACCTAGCCAATCTAGGAGACACCACTCTCAAAGAAGTAACAAATGGTGCGTTGATGATGAACTCGTTGCTCTTGTGCTTCAAATGATAGTATCCCCAACACTCAGCTCTCTCTCATAGGTTTTGGATCTGGTGGAAAGAAGATTTGAGTGGAAAGCAACTTGGGGAAGGCTAGAGATCAAGATTCATATGGTAGGAATGGAATATCTTGGCCTCAAAACATGAGTAGGTGGTTCTCTCTCAGAAATGGTAAGTTGGAAGTGTAGGTTTGTTCTGATGGCTCTCTCCACGAATGAAGAGGAGGTGGAGGGGTATTTATAGCCTCCACACAAAATCTAACCGTTACACACAATTTACCAAACTCGATGGGACCGATTCAACAGACTCGGTCGGACCGATTTAGCAAACCTAGTGACCGTTAGGATGTTCGGTGGGACTGACATGCAACTCGGTGAGACCGATTCGGTTAGGGTTAGGGCATAACCTAATCTCGGTAAGACCGATTACACAAACTCGGTGAGACCGATTTTGGTAATAAGCTTTCCAGAGAGTTGGTCAGGTAAACTCGGTGGGACCGATTTGCTCTTTTCGGTGAGACCGAAATGTTACAAAAGGGAAACAGAGAGTTTACATTGCAATCTCGGTGGGACCGATCGCTCACTTTGGTTAGACCGAAATGTTACGAAGGGAAACAGAGAGATTACAATCCCATCTCGGTGAGACCGAGATCCCTGTCGGTAAGACCGATTTGCTTAGGGTTTGTGGCAGTGGCTATGACTTTTGGAATCGGTGGCGCCAGATAGGAAGAATCGGTGTGACTGATTTTGGCTTTAGGTTTAGGTCATTTGTGGATGTGAGAAAGTAGCTGAGGGTTTTGGAGCATATCACTAAGCACATGAAGCAAGAGGCTCATTAAGAAACACCTCATCCCTCCTTGATAGTATTGGCTTTTCCTATAGACTCAATGTGATCTTGGATCACTAAAATATAAAATGAAGAGTCTTGAGCTTTTGAGCTTGAGCCAATCCTTTGTCCTTAGTATTTTGAGGGATCCACTTTCATCATCCATGCCATGCCATTCATTGAGCTTTCTTGAAATAATAGTCTTGGAATAGCATTAGCTCAATGAGCTATATGTTGTTATGAATTACCAAAACCACCTAGGGATAGTTGCACTTTCAATCTCCCCCTTTGTGGTAATTGATGACAACATATAGATCAAAGCTTCGACAAATGATAATAAGATTTAACAACATTGCCGCTTTGAGAAGTATGTGATAAGCAAGAGCTCCCCCTAAATTTGTGCATAGTTTAAAATTTGCTTTGGACTGCAAATGCACAATGAATTAGGCTCATGGGATACTCTTCCATGTCACATACATCTTGGTGGAGCACTCAAAATGATAAAAAAAATTGAATACATGCACTCATCACCAAGCAAAGTGAATGATCACATAGTATAGATAAGATAATATCATCAAACATGCATAAGTGTAGCTTATGATCAAACACATGATCATCAATGTCTCACAAGCATAGTATCTCAATCAATCAAAAGCAAACAAGTTGAACCACCAAATCAAGAGAGAATAAAAGCAACACTCTCTCTCGAAGCCTATGATCTATACATTTTTCTCCCCCTTTGGCAACAAGTTACCAAAAAGTTCATAGAAAATGCATAGTGCTAGATCGACTCTCAGGCTTGATCTTCAGGTGGTGGTGTCCGGATAACTCCAAGAACGAAGGCTTCAGTTGAAGTAGAGGGTGCTGGAGTTAATGCTGGAGCTGGTTGCACTGGATCAGTAGGGGCTGTAGCTGGTGCAGATGATGTTGCTCTAGTGTCTGTCATAGGCACTGCAACTGACCTCTGGGCTCTAGGCACTCTGGCAAACACATTAGTGGTAGTCTTGCCCTGCCTCTCCTGCATGTCATCCTGCATCTGCTCCACAACTGACTGAATCTTAGTTACTTTGACATCAAGGTCATGGAATTTGAGTTCCATGATTCTTTCCAGGCTCTCCTGATTCTGAGTGAGGGTGGCCAGTCCCTTCTCAATCCTCAATGTTGATGCTATTAAGTAACCAAGCTGCTCCTGCTTGTTCTTCAAGAAATACTCAGATGCCTCCTCTTGAGTTGGCATCCTGGCAGCCTTCTCCTTCCTTGCCTTCTCCTTCTTCTCTTGAGCTTGAACTGATGATGGATCATTCTCATTCATGACAACCTCATTGTCCTCATAGTCTGGATAAAGTGGAAAATGTTCCTTATCCAATTGATATTTCCCTGTGCCCATCTTTGAGTTAATCAACTCCTGAATCTGAGGTGCATATCCACAGCTCCTCTTCTGATCTGCTGTAGTCCTCTTAATGGTTTCTATCATAAGGCTCATGACTTTGAACTTCTGTGGCACATCAAACACATGCAACATGTTGATGGCATGCCCTCTGATCATGTTGTGGTCACCAGACTTAGGCAACAGAGTATGCCTTAGGATCCAATTGATAGTTGGCAACCCTGACAGCAGAAAGTGGACTGATCCAAACTTGTGTGTCTCAACAGCTTTGTCTGGGATCTCCTTGTACATGTGTGCCATGGAATTGTGGTCCATCTTCTTATTTGCATAAATGTCCATGTCATCATCATCTTCCTTTGGGGCATTGATCAGTCTTGCCCATTCCTCAACAGTGGACTGGTACCTTTTACCTTCAGACATCCAAACAATCCTTCCATCTGGATAAAAGTGTGCTGTGGAGTAGAATTGCATGATAAGTTCATCATTCCAGTTGGTGAGCTTTTGCCCAACAAAATCAGCAACTCCACAAGCAACAAAGCTGTCTTGCACTCCAGGATAGTGCTCTTCATTTTCCTTGATGTAGGTCCAGTCGACCCACCTCATATCACATACTATGGGCTTCTTTTCCAACAAGATTGTCTCACAGAAGTCCTGCTATTCCTTTGTATGGAACCTGTAATCAACAGCAGTTCTTCTCCTTGAGGCATATGGATCTTACATCCTCCATATTCTCAACCCTGAGTCCTTCCTGATCCTCATGTCCTCAGCCACAGGATGGGCATCATTATGGTCTGGTATCTTGGGCTTGAGCTTCCTTAGGACCTGTCCTTCTTCATCTTCTTCATCAACAACATTTGGCACTGGGGCCTTGTTCTTCTCAGCAGCTGGAATACTCCTGGTATTCCTCTTAGGTGCAAGCTTGGCCTTGGGGGCAGCTTTGGGTGCTTCCTTGGGCTTAGATGTTGCAGCCCCTGATCTTATAGCATCACCCATAAGCTTTGGTGCCTTGGGTGCTGGTGCAGCAACCTCTTCTTCCTCTTTAGAATCTCTTCTCATTGAGGGCTTTCCAAGAACCTGGGCAGTTGTGGTTCTTGCTCTCCTCTTCTTCTTATCCTGAGCACCTTTATCCTCTGATTCAATGGTAAACTTCATCGTTTCTCCAGTGGGGACTTTCTTGGGTTTGGAATATGTGACTTTCTTAGCAGGTGCCTCTTTGGGTTCAGTCTGTTCTGGCACTTGAGTGGACCTTCTGACCTTGGGCATTGGTGTCCTCTTGGCAGGAACTTTCTTGTTCAGTCCAAGCTTTGTATTCTTTGCTGAGCCATATTCCTTTTTGAGCACTACTTTCTTGGAAGTAGCCTCATCCTCTTTAGTTCTATAGTCCTCATCTTCAGAGTCTGAAGTTTTCTTCTTATTTTGCCTAGTAGCAGCCTTGGGCAGATTACTTGGAGTGCTTCTGCTGCCTTCATCTGAAGTGCTGGAGGGACTAGTGCCCTGACTCATGTCAATCTGCTCTTCTGACCTGTTCTGGCTGTCACTCTGGTCTGACATGCTGCAAACACTGACTGCTGACCTTGTGAAGAGTTATAGATGAGATAGAGTGGATGAGCATCACAAAATGCAGAGATTTTTGCAAAAGAATGATTCAAAAATTTAGTTTTAGTTTTCCACAGAAAGCATTTTGGATCAACCGATTTTCAAACTCGGTGATACCGAAGCAGTTTTGGAACCTAAACTGATGATCTCGGTTGGACCGAGTCACAGTTCGGTGGCACCGAGACTGCTAGGGTTTCACAAAGTCCTAAAATCGGTCTCACCGATTAGCAATTCTCGGTCAGACCGAGAGTTACTAGTGCAATGGCATAAGCCAAATCGGTGGGACCGAGTTTTTCAACTTGGTGGGTCCGAGATGGTTTCGGCGGAAACCTAACCCTAAAATTTTGAATCTCATCTAATCTACGGACTACATTGACTGGATAGGAGTGTTTCAATCGTGGCAAGAATCAATAAGAACACAATGTGCTAGGAATCGAACGAGGATAGCACAGTGATCGAGTCCATACCCTAGCTTGGCGATGAACTCGCTATGGCGGCAACGGTGGGGGCGAAATCCGTTGACGGCAGCAGAGACCAGCTACTGGAGGCGGCTGGCGATGAGGAGACGATCCGGAGACCTTCGATGGCAGAGCGAGCTATTGCGCAGGCGAAGGGGTTTGGAGGAATTTCCAAATATTTGCCCGTGACTATATATAGCCCGACCCTGTCGGTGTGACCGAGTGGAACAACTCGGTGGCACCGAGATGCATAACTGTGTACAGTTACATCAAATCGGTGTGACCAAAAAGTTCAAATCGGTTGCACCGAGATTGAAAACTTAGATCAACTTAATGATCTCGGTAGGACTGAAATGAAGGAATCGGTCAGACCGAGAATCACAAAGAAGTTTTGGAAGTTCTATGACGAATCGGGGACTCTGAGTGCTCCTCACAAAGAGTGGTTTGAATCTGACTTGATCAAATTTTGTGATGTAGCATGAATAGAGTTTGAGACGAGAAAAGCATAGATAGCTAGAGAATGTTCTTAGGCATTCTTGTCCATCCACTTGGCAAAAAAGAAAAGAAGCCAAACAATCAAAACAACAAGTGGATGTCCTTGAATGAGTAAAATATGCACCAACATGCTCACACAATAAGATGGCAAATGAAATATGTGGCAAAGCATGCACAACCAATTCTAGCATCTATCAAACAATTGGCGATGACTAGGTCATCTATATATGAGTATATTGACTTAGGAGTCAAATGAGAACATTTGATCATAGGTCATACTCATCATTTAAGCTCAAGTGGGGTTACCACTTTTACATAATGCATTGATATGTTCACACCATTAGAGTTGCTTTGACTCAATTCTTAGAGTTAAGCTCCCCCTAGATGTGAGATCCCCCCTTGGAGGGATGAACTAACCTTGGGTTTTGTCGATGATGACTTCATGTAGGTGTTGAAGATGTGGATGCTCAATGTTGATGTAGATCATTTGGAGCAATCCTTTGGAGTGAGTTGCACTTTCAATTTACCTACATGGGTTAGTCCCACAGGGAACAGACAAGAATATCCATAGACATAGAGTGATGCACACACAAGATGATGTCCATGAAATCATTAGATTACCTTGTCCCTTGTCTTACCAACATGAGGGTTTGTGACTCCTTGAACTAGTGCAGGATGTGGAAGTTGATTGCACTTGTTCTTGCCATAATGATATGAGTGAAGAATGTTGGCGGAGTCACCCTCAAGAACTCTCTAGTTCTTCTTCTTCGGGATCCACATCATCTTGATGGGAATCCTTGGAGTTGTAGTTGTACTTGATGAAGTAGAACTTGACGTAGTCTTGGGAACCTACTTGAATGAGGCTTTAGGTGCTTCTTCAAATGCATCAATCTCTTCTTGAAGCTTATCCTTGCCTTTGTTCTTGTGGTCTTGTGGTTGAAGATCATCTTGTTCTTGTGTTCCCTTGAAGGAAGTAGGATCATACTTCTCTTGTTGAGGAACAAACTTCGTCTTGGGGTATTGATCTTCTTCCCACTCAACTCCATTGGCATTGAACTTTCGTTCAAAACCAACACCTTGATTCTTCTGGTGTCTTCCTTGCTTGCGTACAATTTCCTCGAATTGCTTACTCCCGGCAAGGCTCTTGTAAACACCTTTCTCTATAATTCCCTTCAATAAGTTGTTTTCTTGCTCAAGTGTAACTTGGCTAAGAGAATCATTAGTGGAATCAAGAGAACTACTAGAAGCAACAATATTGGATTTGACATTATTATTGTTACTACTAGAGGAAGTATCTTTCTTGTACTTGTTATTAGACTTGACTTGAGGCATGTAAGTAGATAAGAGTAAACACTTGGCAATGTAAGAAGAACTTTTCTTACAGAGATCATCATTGATTGCCTTTAAGAACTCATGCTCTTGCTCAAGATTGAGCTTTTCAAAGTGTAACTTCTCATGAGCCCTTAAAAGTTCTCGATGATCTTCAAAGATAGTTTCATGAGCCAACTTAAGAGTGTTTAGTTCTTTAGTTAGAAGCTCAATCTTCTCCTTATCATTGTCATTCGTTTTATCTTGATTAGCATGATTAATTGACGTTTCATCATAGTATTCATCATAGAGTTGTCAAGAAGTAAATCATCATCCACAAGCAAGTCATCTTCATCACTATTGAAATCAACATACTCAAGATGTGTTACCTTTGGACCTTTGGCCATGAAGCATCTTCCAATTCCTTCATTTGGTGAATCAAATATGTCGTAGGAGTTGGTTGACACAAGTGCTAGACCGGCAACACCTTCATCTTGAGTATATTCGGAGTCGGAGTGACAGCTTCTCTCGGAGTGATTGTCGGAGTCGGAGCCGGATACCCATTCACCAACATGAGCTTGATGTCTTAGTTTTGTGTAGGTCCTTGATGACTTGTCCTTCCTTTTCGAATCCTTGCTTCTCTGTGAGGGTCTTCGTTCATAACGATCATCTCTACTCCTCCTCTCTCTTGGTGGTGATTCTTCTCTTTTGCTTCTTCTTCTTGGAGAATCTTCTCTTCTTTTGTAGGGTGTCGTACACTCATTGGAATAGTGTCCGGGTCTCCCACAATTGTAGCAATTGCGCTCTCGACTAGAAGATCTTTTGTCATTGTAAGACCTTGACTTGGAGCTTCTTTCTTTGCTTCTACTCTTGTAGAATTTGTTGAAGTCCTTCACCATTAAGCTCAATTCTTCATTGAAGGTTTGTTTCTCACTTGATGATGTGGGGGCTTCACTTGAGGCTTTGTAAGCACCACTTGACTTGTTGTGAAGTTCCTCCTTATCCTTGAGTGACATCTCATGAGCAACAATTCTTCCAATGACTTCCGTTGGCTTGAGATCTTTGTAGTTTGGCATCATCTGGATCAATGTGCACATGGTATCATACTTTCCATCCAATGCTCTTAGGATCTTCTTGATGATGAATTTGTCGGTCATCTCTTCACTCCCTAAGCCGGGAATCTCATTTGTGATAAGAGCAAGCCTAGAGTACATTTCAGCGACACCTTCACCATCCTTCATTTTGAACTTGTCAAGCTGACTTTGGAGCACATCCAACTTGGATTCCTTGACGGATTCGGTACCTTCATGCATATCAATCAAAGTATCCCAAATTTCCTTTGCATTCTCAAGACGGCTGATTTTGTTGAATTCTTCGGGGCACAATCCGTTGAAGATGATATCACAAGCTTGGGCATTGTATTGCAGCATCTTCAATTCTTCCGCATTAGCTTCACGGTTTGGTTCTCTCCCATCAAAGAATTCACCTTGCAAGCCAATACAAATAATTGCCCAAATGGCGGGGTTATGTCCGAGAATATGCATTTAGCAAAATTAGTGAAAGAACATGCGGTGCCCCCGTGTTTGGTTTTGGTAATTGATGACAATCTCTATGGACTAATGGTTGTCTTGAGTTATATTTGAAGGATTTGTCCATAGGCTTTTCTTGAAGTCCATGTGTTGGTTTCAAGGAGTTTATGAGCTGACCAAGGTGCTATTAAGGAATTATCCAAAGATTGGTCATGCGAGTGTTGAGCTTATCGCAAGCATGTCTTGAAGAAGAAGGTTGTGTGATCATTAATGTTTACCTTCAATACATCATCCAAATGAAGAGAGTTGCAAAGATTCAAGGTTGATCAAGACTAAGTCAATAGTGAATCAAGTTGATTAACTCACAAAGCGTAGAAGATGTACCGAGAGGGATCAAGTGATCCCATGGTATGGTAAGAATTGTCCATTGCACTTTGTGTACTAACCCATGGTCTATGTGAGAGTTCTATGTGGGGTTAGGTACGTATCCATGGGCTTGCATCAAGAGGAAGATATCATACAACCCATGGAAAGGATGACATCAAGTGGTGATCGTCATCAAGATTGCCGTGTGCAAGTTCAAGTGGAGCATCACAAAGAGATCAAGTGATTGAATCTTGCCATCCATTGTGGTGTCAATGGACTTGTGAAGATGAGCCGAAGAGTGGCTCACCCATAGTGGACTATGGGGGAGCAATCATCTAGTCTTCATCGAGCCAACGCAATCAAGAAAGGTGGTCCAACTTGAGGGAGTGAAGATCGTCATCATCTAGCTCAAGTGGACCATGTGCAAGGCAAAGGTTTGCCCTTGATAGGTTTTCTATTTTACCGGTCTCATGGTAGTTGTGGGAAACCGGGTTATAGGATCGACTGCCGTACTATCAAGGGGGGCTCTCGATGAGTTGCTTGATTGTATCGTTCATAGAGAGCTCAAACCATTGCATCCTTGCATCATGTTTCTTGGTTCTTGTTTGATTCTCTTTGCGAGTCTTAGAGCTTATGGTCATCTTGATGATAAGCTTGAGTTCATCGAAAACGGAGTTCGCATGCGTCTTCTATGATGTTTTCGGTGTTGGAGGTTTTACCGGTCTTATCAAAGGAAGGGTTCTCACTTTTTTCTTATGGGCCTTTTCTATTTTGCTTCTTATTGATATTTCTTTCAAGATTGTGTTAGCCCTTGTCGCTAGCTTTCCAACAAACTTGGTTTCATAGAATTCGGAGTCCGTTTGCAAAAGTTGTGGCAGTTTTGGTGTTCTAAAAAGGCTGCAACGGTACTACCGCGAATTGGAGCGGATGTAATTTTTTACTACCGCTCCAGAGCGGTACTACCGCGGCTCCTACAGCGGTAGTACCGCTCCGGACCAAAAAACTCGTCCCAAGTCCTGCGGAGGTAGGTACGGAAGTATTTTTTTGTACCGCAAGCAGTAGTACCGCGATCCCTAGCGGTAGTACCGTGAGGACGAGCGGTAGTACCGCTCTGTGCGGGTTGTGAGCATAACGGTTGGATTTTCCCCCACCTATAAAAGGGGGTCTTCTTCCCCATTGAACCTAATCCTTTGAGCTTGTGTTCTTCCCCCATTGTTGACCTTCTTCGAGCTTGCTAACTCTCAATCCCTCCATGGATTCTTGCTAGTTCTTGAGGGAAAAGAGAGAGGAGATCTAGATCCACGTTTCCACCAATCAATTTCTCCTCTAAGTGAGGGGAACCCCTTGGATCTGGATCTTGGAGTTCTTCGTGTTCTTCTTTCGTTCTTCCTCTCATTTTCCTCCCTAGCATTAGTTGCTTTGGTGGGATTTGGGAGAGAAGGACTTGGGCACTCCGTGTGCCCTTGCCATTGCATTTGGTGCATCAGTTTGAGTTCTCCACGGTGATACGTGGAAGTGAAGTTTGAGAAGCTTATTACTCTTGGGTGCTTGGTGCCCTTGAGCTTGTTCCTCTTGGGTGCTTGGGCGCCCTAGACGGTTGGTGGTGTTTGGAGCTCAATCATTGTGGTGTAAAGCTCCGGGCAAGCGTCGGGGTCTCCAATTAGGTTGTGGAGATCGCCCCGAGCATTTTGACGGGTTCAGGTGACTGCCCCCAAGGGTTGCCAAAGTGTACGGGTTCGATGACCGCCCCAAGGGTTGCCATTTGTACGGGTTCGGTGACCACCCTCAAGGGTCCCTTAGTGGAATCACGGCATCTTGCATTGTGCGAGGGCGTGAGGAGATTACGGTGGCCCTAGTGGCTTCTTGGGGAGCATTGTGCCTCCACACCGCTCCAAACAGAGATTAGCATCCGCAAGGGTGTGAACTTCAGGATACATCGTCGTCTCCGCGTGCCTCGGTTATCTCTTACCCGAGCCTTTACTTATGCACTTTACTTTGTGATAGCCATATTGTTCTTTGTCATATATCTTGCTATCACATAGTTGCTTATCTTGCTTAGCATAAGTTGTTGGTGAACATAGGTGAGCCTAGTTGTTTTAGGTTTTGTGCTTGACAAATTAACCGCTAGGTTTATTCCGCATTTGTTCAAGCCTAAACCGTAATTATTTTAAAGCGCCTATTCACCCCCCTCTAGGCGACATCCTCGATCTTTCAATTGGTATTAGAGTCTCATCTCTCTTTGTTGGGCTTAACCGCCTAGAGAGTAAAGATGTCGACTAGGGGATTAGGATTCTCTGACACTCTTAGTTTCGATGGCACAAATTTTGATGTTTGGGTAATTCGCATGCTTAATCTCTTTAGGGTCATGGACCCAAATTTAGAGCGAATTGTAGATATGGGTTTTTCTCCTCCAAAGGATCCCCAAAGATTATCTTTAGAGGATGAGAAAAACTCTTATCTCAATGCTCAAGCCTCTAATGTGCTTTTCAATGCTTTGAGCAATGTAGTTATATTTCAATTCATGTCGTTCCGGGATGCTCATGAGTTATGGACAAAGCTTCAAGATAAATATGGTGTGTCCAAGATTTGTGGGGATGATTGTTCTCCCTCCACCTCTGGTCATATAGTCTTCTCAACTTCTTCTACTTCACCTACATGTGGTTTGCCACAAGGTAATGATATGGTGAGTAGTGTTGGTCATTGCAATGATGATACTATGCTTATTGTGGACGATCCTTCATAACTATATTATTGCAATGCTCCCTCTTTGGGCTTTAACACTTCGAGCACTCCAAATGTTTCACGTGCTTGTGTTGATAGTCCTTGCATATCATGTAGAAATTGCTTGACTAAATATCATGATGATATGCTTGCTATGTCTTATTGCCATTATAAAAATGCATCTATTTCCTCGAATTGTTGTGCTAACAATGTAGAGGAAACCGAACACTCCATGGAACAAGATGTGGTGTTTAATGGTGCCTCAAGGGATCCTACATCATCATCTATTGCGTTTGCCTTCTGGCTAAGGCGTCAAAGGTATCTCCTACTTTGTACCCCAATATGTCTCTTGATGATGATGTTGATGCTAATGATGATGAGGATAATGATGAAGAGAATGATAATGTTGCCTCCTTAAAAATTAAGGAGGAAATGGTTTTTAAAGCTCTTCATAAAAATAAAATTGCTCGTTCCAACTTCATGGAAATTATGTCCATTGCTATTGAGAGCAAGAAATATATTGATGAGTTGGAATCTTGTCTTGAGGAGCATGAGGTCACCATTGATAAAATGGAAGGTCATGGGCGTGATTACGCTAATGAGATTGCGGACCTCTCTCAAGCTCTTGAACTTGAACAAACCACCAAGGAATCTCTTGAGGAGACTTTTGCTCTAGAATTGTCTAGAGTGAAGGAATCTACTAATAGAGCTCTTGAGGTGGCCAATGTTTTTGAAACTAAAAATGCTAAGCTTGAAGTTGCTCATGCTAGACTCCTTGAGGATTTTGAGCACCTCGAAAATGGCTCAGGGGTCATCAAGGGTGAGCTCATCAAACTCACCGAGTCTCATGCTCAACTTGAAGCCGCTTATTTAAAAGAGCTTGCCAAGTTGCCTTCTCCTCTTGCTGTTAATGATGATGCTTGTCTACTAATTCTATTACTTGTGAAGCATCCATTTTGAAGGAGAATGTTGAGCTACGGGCTCAACTTGAGGTGCTATCTTG
The DNA here is from genome assembly GCA_963921465.1 of Triticum timopheevii. Lineage (NCBI taxonomy): Eukaryota > Viridiplantae > Streptophyta > Magnoliopsida > Poales > Poaceae > Triticum > Triticum timopheevii. Next base: position 242,880,255 of record OY997262.1, on the reverse strand, counting down.
CAATTATGGGAAATTGGAAGAAAGTCATGAAAAGCTCTCAAGCTCTCATGATGATCTTCTAATATCCCATAGTGTGCTAAAGATAGCTCATGAGGCCATGATTGCTAAGGTAACATCTAGTGAGCCTCATGTGGACACTAGCACTACTTCTAGTCAAAATAGTATATTGCCATGTGCTAGTCCTTGTAATTCATCTACTCACAATGTTGATACATCTTGTGATGAATTGCTTTCCTTGCCTTGTTGCTCTAACGATGAAGCTTATACTTCCTCTAGTACTTGTGTTGAGACTAACCATGTAGAGGAAATCAAAGAGCTCAAGGCCCAAGTCACTTCTTTGAAGAAAGACTTGGAAAAGTGTCATGAAGGGAAGGCCACACTCAACAATATCTTGAGTGTGCAAAAATCCCCCAATGACAAAGGTGGACTTCGATTCAACTCCAACAAGAAGAAGAAGTCCAAGTTGAACAAGAAGAAGGGCCAAGAACAAGTCAAGAATTCGGCCAAGATTGTTTGCTTCAAGTGCAAAGTCGAAGGGCATCATGTTAGATCTTGCCCATTGAAGAAGAATGTAACGCCCCGGATTCGTTGCGCCAGGTGTCTTCCAGTTATTCGTCATTGTTGCCATGTCATTTGCTTGCGTGTTGCATTTTTCCATGTCATCTTATGCATTTCATTTTGCATACGTGTTCGTCTCATGCATCCGAGCATTTTCCCTGTTGTCCGTTTTCCAATCCGGCACTCCTATGTTCCCCGGCGCCCCCTTTTGTCTTCTGTTGTGAGCGGGTATTAAACTTTCTCGGAATGGACCGAGGTTTGCCAAGCGGCCTTGGTATAGCACCGGTAGACCGCCTGTCAAGTTTCGTGCCATTTGGAGGTCGTTTGATACTCCAACGGTTAACCGGGTAACCGCAAAGCCCTCTTTTGTTGCAGCCCAACACCCCTTCCAAAGTGGCCCAAAACCCATCTAACTCCCCTCCATGCTCTCGGTCGTTCGATCACGATCGCGTGGCCAAAAATCGCTCCTCATTTGGACTCTCCTAGCTCCCTCTACCTATAAAACTAGACCTCCCCCCGAATTTTCGCGCAGTCCAAACCCTAGCCCGCTCCCCTCGCGCCGCCGGACAAAAACCTCCATCGCCGCCGGACATGTCCGCCGCCCCCTCGTCCAATCGCCTCCCACCACGTCACCCGCGCGCCGCCCCACTTCGCCGCCGGGCCCGCGGGGCCCGAAGCCTACCCGCCCGAGCCGCGCCGGGCCCGAGCGCGCCCGCGCCTCTGCCCGTGCGCCGCCGCCGCCGCATCTCCGCCCGCGCCGGCCTGGGCCGCCGCGCCGCCATCCGGCCCCGGCGACCGCGCCCGCAGCACCCCGCCTCCGCCGGCGCCGGATCCGGCCGGATCCGGCCGGGCCAGCACCTCCCCGCGCCTCCTCCGACCCTCCGGCGCCAACTCCGGCGAGCTCGCGCCACCATCCTCGATCCCCGCGCCGCCGTTGAGTTTTGCCCCGAGGTGAAATTCCTCTAAGTCCCAAATATTTTTACGATATGTTGCCATGTTCATCATGCTGCATATCTGCATCCGTAGCTCCGTTTCGTGCGTATAGTATGTCAAATTGTTCGCCTCGACGAGTACTTCATTTCATTCCATTGCATCATTTTAATTTGAGCTCATCTTGATGCCCGAAATGTTGTTGGAAGAGTGCATGTTGATGTTAATCTGCTGAAACTGTTATAACTTGCTCATTTATCATTTTTGCCATGATTGATGTGTGCATCCTATGAGGTTGATGTCTACATGTGTTTTGATCTATGCCACGCCATCTTTCCAGGGGTGTATGCCATGTATTTTTGTGATCAATGTGGTGACTAGCTCAAGCATGCAAACTAGGCTTCGTGATATTGCTGATTTTAGTCCCTGTTCTGCTGTTATTTTGATGCCATGTAAACTTGATGCTACAGAGAGATCCATGCATATTTTGAGATACTTCAGTAAGGGTATTTTGAACATATGGTTGTTGTCTATCGATTCATGCCCTTGTTTGCAATTATGAAGTAGTCTAGCATGTCATTTTGGTGCTCTACTTTTGCTTCAAAATGTTTCCTGGCAGATTGTTTACTTGTTATTCAATATGGCCAAGCTTGCTATAGTTGATCCGTGCATGCTATGGACTTGTTCTTGCCTTGGTTGGTTACATAAACATGTATTCTTGATGATGATATGCTTATCTTGTCATGCAATGACTTGTGGTGAGTGAATCGAGCTTGTTAAGGAGGGTACTTGCTGTTACTGTTTTGCTAGACAGATTCTATTATATTTTGTTGCTATGTTAACATGCTTCTACTAATCATTCTATGCATAATCTAGAGATGCTCTATAAACATGTTTTGATCTACATGTCATGCTCTATCCATTCATGTCCTTGGTTGCAATTATAGCCTGCTGGAACATGTTGTTATCTTGCTCTAAAGTTTGCTAAATGATGTTGTTGTCAGCCTGTTAACATTAAGTTCACTTGTTCCCATGTGTTTTCCTAGTGATCCATGCACCCTATGAACTTGTTCTTGCCATGCTTAGCTTCATAAACATGTCTTCTTACTGTTGGTTGCCTTGCCATGCCATGTATTGATCTGTGGTGAGTGGTTCAAGCTCACCAACATGCCTACTTATTGTTGTTCCTGCCATGTTTGAATCTGTAATATAACTTGCCATGTTTACATGGGTGCCATCATATTTTCTATGCCTTTTTGGCTCATGGTCAGTAAGGGTCTTTTGATCTATGCTTTTAGTAGATTCATGCCATGCCTTTGTTTGCCACTATAAGTTCCTGTAACATGTTGTTTGACAGCTCTAAACATTGCAACCTGATGTTATTCCTGCCAAGTTTGAAACTGTTATTATTTGCAATCTTACCATGTCCTTTTGAGCATGTTCTAGTTGTTTCTGGAGATAGCTCAGTGTTCATGTTTTGTTATGCTTTACCTGTAATTCATGCCCATGCCTTTTGTTATTATGTTGGGGTGCTGTAGCATATTGTTTTGATGCTTGTAAGATGCCTAGTTGCTGTTATGGACAGATTGTTGTTATGACTTGTATAGAGTGTATGTGTGGAACCGTTGCTCCGTTTTGAGTGTGCTCTATATGAAACTTGCTTGATTTTGCATGTAGCTTCATATTCTCATGTTGCATCCATGTTTTGAGGTGTTTGCTTGATGTTTGGGTGCATTTTGCATCAATGCCATGTTTAACTTGTTTTGCTCATATCTTCTAGGCCGTAGCTCCGAATCTAATGAACTTTATATGTAACTTGACTAGAATCTCGTGTAGATCATCATGGTGCATTTTAACTTGCTGTTTAACAACTTGAACATAAGGTTTATTCAGTTCTGGACCAATTTCGAAATTTACATATGAGGACTTACCGGAATTGTTATATGTTGTTCCCGGCCTCATTTAAACTTGCCTTGATGTGTTGTTCTTGTTTGCATCATCTCTTGCCATGAGTAGCTTCATGCAGCTTGGTCATGCATCATGCTTGTCGTGCATCATGCCTTGTTCATGTGTGGTGTGTTTACCATGTTATGTGCTTCTTCTGTTAGTTCCTGTTTCATTGCGATCGTGAGGATTCGTTCGTCTACGTGTGGTTCGTCTTCGTGGCTTCATCTTCTTCATGGACTCGTTCTTCTTCCTTGCGGGATTTCAGGCAAGATGACCGCTACCCTGGATCTCACTACTATCATTGCTATGCTAGTTGCTTCGTTCTATCGCTATGCTGCGTTACCTATCTTTTTGCTCATCAAGCCTCCCAAATTGCCATGAACCTCTAACCTTTGACACCCTTCCTAGCAAACCATTGCTTGGCTATGTTACCGCTTTGCTCAGCCCTCTTATAGCATTGCTAGTTGCAGGTGAAGTTGAAGATTGCTCCATGGTGGACAGAGTTATGTTGGGATATCACAATATCTCTTATATTATTAATGCATCTATATATTTGGTAAAGGGTGGAAGGCTCGGCCTTATGCCTGGTGTTTTGTTCCACTCTTGCCGCCCTAGTTCCCGTCATACTGGTGTTATGTTCCCGGATTTTGCGTTCCTAACGCGGTCGGGTGATTTATGGGACCCCCCTGACAGTTCGCTTTGAATAAAACTTGTCCAGCAAGGCCCAACCTTGGTTTTACCATTTGCCTCACCACCACCTACTTTTTCCCTTGGGAGTCGCTCTCTCGAGGGTCATCTTTATTTTAGCCCCCCCGGGCCAATGCTTGTCCAAGTGTTGGTCCAAACCGAGCGATGTCCGACGCCCCCTGGGAAACCAGGGTCTATGCCAACCCGACGTCTGGCTCATCCGGTGTGCCCTGAGAACGAGATATGTGCAGCTCCTATCGGGATTTGTCGGCACAGCGGGAGGCTTTGCTGGTCTTGTTTTACCATTGTCGAAATGTCTTGTAAACCGGGATTCCGAGACTGATCGGGTCTTCCTGGGAGAAGGTCTATTCCTTCGTTGATCGCGAGAGCTTGTCATGGGCTAAGTTGGGACAGCCCTGCAGGGTATAAACTTTCGAGAGCCGTGCCTGCGGTTATGTGGCAGATGAGAATTTGTTAATGTCCGGTTGTAGATAACTTGACACCAGATCCGAATTAAAACGCATCAACCGTGCACTACTAGAAATCCACATTTTACCTAGAGTCATATACCCTAGGTGAAATAGGAAAAACCATAGGGAAAGACTTTACCTTGGGCTTGCCCTAGGTAAAGAACCCTAGGTATAGTATAGTCGGTAAAGACCCCTTCCCCTAGGGTGTATCCAGCAAGCTCTAGGGAAAATTTCTTTACCTAGAGGCACAAGCCCTAGGGAAAGATTTCCATATGTATGTTGCAATCCACGTGGATAGGTTGTTTACCTACAGCCAGGCCCTAGGGAAAGATTGTGGGGCCCTTTCACGCCACATCACCATACTTTCCCTAGAGTTACATACTGTAGGGAAACACATTCCCCATATGCAGACATAATTCAAACGTGTAATTTAAATTTGAATTCATAACGAATAATTCAAATAATTCAAAATGGAGCCATAATTATGAAATGAAAATAACATCAAATAATTAGTGTATATATATATATATAGATAGATAGATACCAATCGTCACATGCATACAGTAGATGCCAAGACATCACCAGCCATCACATGTTTGACCAAAAAATAGGCTTGCTAGCTAGAGTTTGCTACATCTAACTGATTAAGCATCTCAATTAGCACGTACACACTGATGTAGGTCAACTAGAGTTTCCTACATTACAGAACATGTACTAGCATGTTAACTATACATGCACCAAAATATTACTCCACGCACTGTACATCCAAGAACATCAAGGAATCAACTGACTGCTCAATAGCGATAGGCTTAGTGCACCGGTTCCAGACTGACTGAAAAATCCCCCAAACATCCCTTCATCGTCTACAGCAGGAACACTTGCAGCAGTAACATGTTCCTGAAAAGAAAGATTCGCAAATTCTCAAAAGCTGGAACATGACAATAAGAACTTATTAAAGGAACTACACGCAACTCTATGTTCCAATGAAAATCAGTGAGTTACATCAAGTCGACAAAGTCTAAACAGAATTTCCTATTTCCACTAATTAGTACAAAGGCATGCAAAATCTGGTATAAATTTTGGCAGCATAACAACTATAAACTGGACAATTGGACAAAAAATATATTATGATCCCTCCAACATCCTCACACAGCCCCATTAATCAACATTAATCCCAAATGATCCAGCACCACACAGGCTAGCATCACACATCACATAAGCATGCATATTGTCACAAGTATGTGAATAGGTATCTCTCAACTTATCCATACACACATAAGCAATGCAACTACACACGCTGCATCGCTCTGAATCATTACGTTGGTTGTTTTGGTACAAATAAATGAGACCAAAGACTATACCGAAGGAAGGGAAAACATTTACTACCAACAATAGCCATGTGAAACTATTATTTGCACACAGAAACAACAATATGTACTCCTATGTTTGAAGCACCCTATGGTGCATTGCATTCGTGTTTTATCCCAATCAAGAAATTATACTACAAACAGCTCTAACATTCTCTTCTGAAAAGGAAAGAAGGCAAACATGCATTGTTCAATGTACCCCTCTTACTAAGTTATTTAACCCTGGAAAGTCACAACGAACGGACCATTACTATTTGTATCATTTGAGAAATACATACGTTAATAGAGCTAGGATTTGTTTCTTGTTGAGCACACAAAGCTGGCGATTCTTCGCTATTTTCTAGAATCTGCAAAAGAAGAGCCAGGTTTTAAAAGTAACCCTTATCATGCTTTAAATGTATTAATGTGTGTGTGTGTGTGTGTTTGCTTGAGATGGATGATTACATACTTGGATGGTAGATCGTTGCGGAGATCCAGGAGGAGAAAGCGAACGAAAAGGAGGTGGAACCGGCGGCAGTGGTATTTCTCCAATAGGCACTCCTTGCTTAGTTGCCAAAGCCTGCAAAAAAAGAAAATTCACATAGTGGTTACTTTCAAATAGGTCGAATGATTGGAAAACATATTGCAGAACAAGAAAGTACTTATACTGAATAATAAGACTTACGTCTTGCCAATAGGTCGAATGATTGGACGATCTTCATTATTTGGAATAGCAGGAGGAAGATCTGAAACTCCTCTTATGTACCCATCATAAGTGCCATAAGCAGCAGTAGTGTTTTGAGCAACAGGCGCTGGTTTGAGCGCTACAGCAAGTCGAGATGCTTTTCTTCCAATTGTCATCCTGTAATGTGTGATTCTTGAAACAAATAAGATAAAGATAGCAAAGAACAGTTTACAACCAACAAGACAATCATGATAAACACAACAATAGCAAATAGATAAGTGTTTCTTGCCAAGTCTTCAACCACCCAAATTACAAACAACGATAATAAATAGAAAATGGGCTAGAAATCATCATCTTCTTCTTCAATTTCCTCAATGATCACTTCATCATAGTCTTCATCCTCGATAACTTGTTCTTGAATCCTTTCACCACCCAAATCATGTCGGTTGCTAATATGTGAAAATTCGGTTGGATCAACCACCTCATCTGAACCACGTACTGTTAAGTTGTCAAGTTGTGATCCTACTTGTACAATGAAATCATTGGCATCTAAACTATTCTCTTGGAACACATCTGCATTAGTGGGTGTTGCTGTTGTGTAGTCATCATCTGTGGGAGTTTCTAGACTGCCTAGAGGTGGTACTCTGTAAGAAACTTGCCAATCAAGAAGACTTGCAACGGAAGTGCAAGCATATGGAACAAAATAGACTAAGCTCACTTGGCTGGCAATAGCAAAACGCTCATTGGCTGGATTGGTTGAAGCAGGTGCTACTTCAACTAAGCCAAATCTATTCAAACGTCTCACTCCTTTAGTTGGATGAAACCAGTGACAATCAAACATCACAAGACTGAAGTCCTCATCACCATCAAATTTAAGTTCTATAATGTCCTTAATAACACCGTAGTATTCAAGCTCCTCATTGGTTGCATCATCTATTCCAAGAGCAAGAACGCCGGTATTTCTAGATGAAAGGTCCCCTTCTCTGTGGTTTTCATATTTCTCTGATCGAAATCTGAACCCATTAACTTCATACATGTCATATGATTTTACTCTCATGCTACAACCTCGCGAAAGATCGCGTAATTCTTTATTAATAGATGCATCCTTTATGCACTGCAAGAAGACAATATATGTATATAGAGTTATTAGGCATAGAAAACTGTAGGGCGCTTTATTTGCTAGTACGTATAGGTGCTTTACCAAAGTTTACCAATCCAACAAGTTTGGTTTTCCTGAACCAGCACCATCTCGCCTAAGTTTATCAAGTTCTTTTGTACTTGGTTGTCGAGGACGCCTCCATTGGTCAAGTTCAAATTGTCTACATATTTTGTGTAAACCATCAGCACCAATTTTTTTTAACTGTACATGATTGTGCTAGAAATGCTAGTTTAGAGAACTTACTTCACAATATCATCCATTTCAGGCATGTTTAGTAAGATAAAAATCATGGCTGTCTTGTACTCTTCATGTGATAAGATCCTAGGTTCCCCTCTACCAATTTTCCATCCCTTGTCTCCAAACAAACTAAGAGTACTTGTGCTGGTAGTGCTAGATTGTGCATAACGTTGGGGGCGATTTCTTGAGGTAGGCACATCATCAGGAAGGTACAAAGAACTAAAGTTTGAAATCTCCTCAACAAGAAATGCCTCAACAATTGAAGCCTCCACACGTGCTTTGTTACTAACTTTTGCTCTAAGCTTTTTTATTAACCTACATTGCCATGTAACAAATTAATGTCCAAATAGGAAATACTACTACCATATGGACAGAATGCATGAAGAACAAAACATACCTTTCATAAGTATACATCCAACGATACTTAACAGGCCCTCCTACTTTTGCTTGATAAGGGAGGTGTATCATTAGATGCTCCATTGAATCAAAGAACCCCGGTGGGAAAATTTTCTCCAATTTACAAATTAGGACAGGAATGTTTTCCTCCAATTTATCCATTTGGTTAGGATCTATTTCTTTTGCGCAAAGCAGCCTAAAGAAATAACTTAGCTCAGCCAAAGCCTCCCACACATCATTATCTACATACCCCCACAGCATGATAGGCAGCAACCGCTCCATAAATATATGGTAGTCATGACTTTTGAGCCCATATATCTTAAGTTGCTCTAAGTTAACACCTCGCTTCATGTTGGCCACATATCCATCTGGAAATTTGAGCTGAAGAAACCACAACAGGACCTCTCTTATTTGGTTCCTCTTCAAGCAATATGGTGCTCTAGGCTTTTCCCATTTATCATTGGGTTTTTCTTGAAGGTTCAAATCAGTTCTGCTACACAGTACAGCTTGGTCAAGGCGGGCTTTGGCATTGTCTTTTGTCTTGTTAGGAATGTCAAGGACAGTATTGAATATTGCTTCTGCAATATTTTTTTCGGTGTGCATAACATCTATATTATGAGGAAGCAGAAGCTTTGGGAAGTATGGCAATTCCCACAGCTTAGGAATGTGTGTCCAATTGTGTGTTACTCCATAACCTTCAAAATTGTTGTCCTTAACTTCATTCATGTAAGAAAAAACTTCATCCCCTGTTAACCTACGTGGAGCAATATCCTTCACTACTGTATCTTTTAAAAATGCATCACTCTGGGTCCTAAATACATGGTCGGCCCGCAGAAATCGCCTGTGGCTATCAAACCAACTCCATTTGTGCCCATTATCCAGCCAAATAGTTTGTGGATCTGCCCCACACTCGTAACAAGCCAGCCCACCATGGGTAGACCATCTAACAACCATACCAAAAGCAGGGCGGTCATGGACAGTTGTATGCAAGGTTACCCTCATATTGAAATTCTGCTTAAGGAAACTATCATAAGTTGGTACACCCGCCCACGCCTCTTTCAACTCATCAAATAAAGGCTCCATGTACACATTGAAGTTCTTGCCAGGACTCTTTGGTCCAGGGATCACCATGCTAAGAAAGATATTTTGTGTTTTCAAGCAAAGAGCAGGTGGCAGGTTCAAAGGAGCAAGAAACACAGGCCAACAAGAGTATTGTGTTAACCCGAAATTAAAAGGGTTGAAGCCATCAGAAGACTTGACTAGCTTAACGTTGCGTGGATCACTTGCAAACCCATCCACATTGAAAGATTTCCATGATTCACTATCAGATGGGTGCACCATCATTCCTGGATTTTCTCGGTTGCCTTCCATGTGCCATCTCATGTGCTTAGCAAATTCAGGCTGCATGAACAACCTTTGCAATCTTGGTAGAAATGGAAGGTATCGCAGAACCTTACGTGGGATGGGTTTGCGCTTCTTATTTGGGCAGTCATTGTTAACTACCTTATATCTTGCTTCACCGCAGAAATCACACTTCAGTTTTTTCTCTCTATCCTTATAGTATATCATGCAATGGTTAACACATGCATCTATTTTTAGGAGTGGCATTTTCAAACCAGCTAAGATACACTTGCACTCATACAAGCTTGATGGCATTTTATTGCCTTGTGGGAGTGTATCTTGCCAAAGTTTCAGTAAACTATTTATGCAGTCCCCTGACAAATTGTATTGTGACTTAATTCCCATCAAGCGTGTAACAGTAGCAAAGCGTGAGGTTTGGGTGAACTCATGGAGTGGGTCTCTAACAGCTGACAACATGGCATAAAAAGCTTTGGCATCTGGTGTTGGCTCCTCGTCTACATTATCGACATGCATTGCATCCCCAAAGTCACACAACATGTCCTCTAAGCAATCAGTGTTGACAGACTCCACTCTATCTACATGAACATGATGCTCCCCATGTGCAGTCCATCTAAAGTAGTTGGGCATGAAACCCCAATGACAAAGATGAGAGGTCATCAATTGTTTTGTTCTTCTACTACCATTGCAACATTTTGAGCAAGGACAAGAAACTCCAAACTTGGCACTACGGACACCCTCAAAAACATGGTTCACAAAAGCATTTGTATTGCGTATCCACTCATCAGAATGCCTTCCATTATCCTTCCACCCACTATACATCCAGCTACATTGAGCATCCAAAGACATGGTTTGGTTTTGTACTTAAATCTTAAATAAAAATGAATTGCTACGATCACGAGTCGCATCCCAACAAAAAATGAATGCATGATACACACTAAAATAGAAAACCACTCATCACCAACAAAAAATAACCCCACATTCCCACGTCATACAAGTGAACAATGCATTAATCAACATAGTTTTCATGGAAAGAAGAAATCATATACCTACTTGATTTAGCAATGCCTTTCTTCTCTGTTGCTTCGATGCCACGAGCAGGGAACTTTTCTTCAAGCAAACAACACCCGACACTTGTTAGTTGCTGAAAAAATGTAGAAAACCAATGAAGAATATTAGAGGGCTTCCATTTATTCATAACATAAAACAGAGACTGGGGTGGAAAAGCCCAACAATTGTGGCTACTAGCTTTCATATGGATAACTAAACAACAATGGTAAAACGCACACGCAATTTTGTGTAGATAACTACAACAATCGTAAAAATGCAGTAATCTGACCACTATTAACACGAGCATATATAGTAATCAATGAAGCTATTGTTTCTGTCATTCATGCAATTGCAGTAGCTATGAACAAATTCAACAGATAAACTACATGAAACATTTCCTGTTCACTGTGTTTAGTGTCTGCATTCTGACCACAATTTACATGGTTGAATGGTTCATTCATGTGTTCGTGCATCTTCATATCAATCAGTTCTTCTATTTCTTCTTTTGCTAGAAATTTCTTTTATTCCTAGGACCTTCCATACACCTTTTAACCAAGATGTTTAAACTAAAAACCTGCTGGAGAAGATACTGAACATCGTCAACATGTACTGAATAGTGCACCACCTACTGCTTCCTTCGGATGCTAAAACCAAAACGACAGTTTCAGAATTTTGCTAGACATACACAAGTACAACTACCTAAGCCAGCAATCAAACATCTTTCTAAACTAGAGGGGAAGAGAGATAGAGACAACCTTTTGGACAGAAGCAGCTGCGTACAACAGAGCAGATCGGGTGCTCGTCCAATCAGCAGGGGCGGCACGGTCTCCACATCCAAAGGGCGATACGGTCAGCTGAGTTAAGGGCGTCGCGGATGCGGTCACCACGGGCGGCACGACGCCATCACCCCGGCCGGCGTGGCCATGGCCACCACGCCCGTTGCGACTGTCACCAGTGCAGTACAGGGGGAAGAAGGGGCGCGACGGAGGGGGGCGGGTCGGGGCGCAACAGAGCGTGGTGGCCCGGGGTGAAGCAGGTCGCGGCGGCGCGGGGTGGAGCAGGTCGCGGCGACACGGGGCGGAGCAGGTCGCGGCGGCGTGGGGCGGGCGGGGATAGAAGCTTCGTGAGAGAGGGGATTTTTTAGTCTGGCAGCGCAGCGCTTGGGGTTTGGGTGAAGCGTGAAGGAGGGACCTAGCCAAAAAAATTCCTCTACGCACCCTTTTTCCCTTCCTTTTCTGACTGATTAGTGGGCCCAACTTGTGCGAGGGGAAATAATTGGCGCGCAATGTCGATAAAGGAGCGCGGGAGGCAATCTACGTGGCCACATCGAGGGCATCTCTTCGGTCTTTTTTTTGGCTTCGATCGTATGTACGTGGCACCACCCTAGGGAACGTTTAGTTTCTAACTTTTTTTTGGCTGGAAAGACATCTTTCCCTAGAGGGTCCTGTTCATTTCTTTTCTATCCCTTGCGTTAGCTAATGAGCTCTAGGTAAAGAGGTCGGCTCTAGGTAAAATGTGGATTTCTAGTAGTAGCCGTGATGGTCTCTTCTCGGCGGAGTCCGGGAAGTGAACACGGTTTCTGTGTTATGTTTGACATAAGTAGGTGTTCAGGATCACCTCTTGATCATTGCTAGCTTCACGACCGTTCCGCTTGTTTCTCTTCTCGCTCTCATTTGCGTATGTTAGCCACCATATCATGCTTAGTCGTTGCTGCAACCTCACCACTTTACCCCCTTCCTTTCCCATTAAGCTTTGCTAGTCTTGATACCCATGGTGATGGGATTGCTGAGTCCTCGTGGCTCACAGATTACTACAACAACAGTTGCAGGTACAGGTTATGCGATGATCATGACGCGAGAGCGATGCTTGCTTGCGTTGAGTTCTTCTTCTGCTTCTTCGATCAGGGGATAGGTTCCAGGTCGGCAGCCTGGGCTAGAAGGGTGGATATTGTTTGAGTTTCTGTTTATGATCCATCCATAGTCGGATGTTGTTCTTGTATGATGTGATGTTGTATTCGTGTGGCATTGTATGCCTCTTGTATGTATCCCCACTATTATGTAATGTTGATGTAATGATATCCACCTTGCAAAAGCGTCTTCAAGATGCGCTTCTATCCTTGGTGGGACCTTTGAGTTCCTTTAGGATAGGGTCGCATCTTGGGCGTGACAAAGAAGGCCATTAGTGTCAAGCAACAAGGGAAGAGGGCACAAGTTCAATCTCATGCTCAACATCAAGTTGAAGAAAGGCCTCTTCCCAAGAAGACTCAAGTTAATGCTTCTCAAATTGAGAAATCAAGTGAGAAGAAAGTGAAGAGTAGACGTTGCTACTTATGTCGTGAGAAAGGTCATGTCGCTTCTTCATGCACTAGTGGTAACTTATCCAACCCAATTATTATTGATGATATCTATTCTCTTGGTAAGGATAAGGTTGGCAATGTGTTTGCCAAGTTTGTTGGTACTCAAAGTGGTGTCAAGCAAAGAACCATTTGGGTAGCCAAACCTATTGTGATTAACCTCTTAGGACCCAACTTGGTTGGGGACCAACAAGCTCAAACTTGATCAATAGGTGTTGTTGGATGGCACTGGAGACTTGGCTACATTATGAAGAATTAAGGGGACTTCATCATTCTCTTTGTCTCAAGCCAAGTCAATTGGATTATCAAGTTTCTATCTTATATCCAATGTGCCTCCTTGCGGTAACTTGTACTTAAATTGTTTACCTTGAAAGTTACTTGCCCCCTTGCATGTTTTGGTTTTGTTCCTTGCATGTGTTTGTATATGATGTGTCTCCAAATTGCCTTTGTGTATGTTGGTTTGCACACCATGTACTTGTGTGTCGTTCGTTGAGCCTTAGTGCATCTTGTTTATTTCTTAGTTGGCTCTTGTGAGAGATTAATGGAATATACATTATGGGGGAGTGGTGTGCTTTGTGCACCTCACAATCCTATAAATGTGTGCACATGAGTAATACCATCTAGTATTGATATTTCAAGATTATCTAGTCGCTAGGTGGTATATCTCTCATGAGAAATTCAAATTCTAAAAATTCCATTGATTATCTCGTGTTGGATCCTTTTATTGCCTCTTGTTAACTTTTCTTCATTGGTATCACATTATGGGGGGAGTAATATGCTAAATATATTACTAGCCTAGAAAATGTGTACATTTGAGATGTTGTCACCTAGTGTTGATATTGTAGATTATCTTTTTCCTAGGTGGCATGTTAGCTCTACAAGTTGCAATTTGCTTGTGTGTGGTGTGAAGATGATGTTGGATATCCTTGCTATCTACCACCGGGAATTCTTTCCATCTACTTCTTGTCTTTTGACAATTGGTAGTCATTTATGTGTGGTAGAATTTATTGATCATCTTTACATTGGCTTTTGTTTTACTTGCCTTTTCTCTTGCCAAGGTTTGTGTCAACTCCCGTTGTCTTCCATACCACTTGTGGATCTTGTTTATTTCTTGTTCTTGTCTAGTGTTTTCTAGATATAGTGAAAGCGGTGATCCCACCTTGTGCATTTTGTATTCAAATACAAATCCTATATAATGCACAACTCGTGGGGGAGCTATTCTATTTTCTTTAGAACACTCTTCTTGTGATCCTTATCAAGTGTGTTTTGGTGGAAGGCAAGCCATTTCTTTTTGGTACTTTGTGCCATCATGAAACTTTGTTGAGAGCTTGGTTTGTTTGGAACCATCCTCTCTTTGGGAGTTTGACATGTTTAGTTTAGTGTGTATCAATGGATATCTCATTCCTTGATGTATCTTTAATGATATCTTCCAAGTGATGATTTCTCCATTTGGTATCCTTTTCACTTGGCATTTCTTTGTCTTTTGGTTTCGGGTTTTGAAAGTATTGAGCATGCATGTTTACTTCATGTATTTAATTTGGCATGCTTTCTTTATTTGACTCAATATATAGGGGAAACTCCACCTAGTCTCAATTTGGCTGAGATGTGCATGGAATTCATTTTCATATCTATATGCACATATTTATGTGGAGTTTGTCCTATGTATTGGTGTTTCTAACTATTTGGTCCCGATGAGTTTGGGTACCGTTTAGTTTGTGTTGTTCTTCTAGGAACATTTGGAGATGCATTGGATGCTCGGTTCACTCACAAGGAAGGTGTTGTCACCATGTGCATATTGGAGTCAAGCTAGGATGATCAATGAACTACTATCTACCTTCAATTGGTATCCACTACATGCTTCCAACGATAGCTCAGTAACAAGTATCTATTCATGCTTTCCCCTCTTGCATTCAACCATGTGTAGGTTGTATCTTGGCATGATATTCATTTCATATCTTGTGATACTTGTTTCCTTTCTCAAAGCATCCCAATGATGATCTCTGTTGCTAGTTGTGATGCCCTTGATGGATGTGTGTTTGGACTTCATTTATATACAATAAGACCATATCTAGCCAAGCGTTATGCTTTCAAGCAAATATCTTATAGGTATATTTATGACTTCCTTGTGGATATCTTGTTCCTTCGTGTTGTAACTATTTTGGGTGTACATCCTTCTTTGTAGATATATATATCATCATGATTTCGTCTACATAGAACCTTATACACTTGAGAGAAATTACTTCTCTAGTTGATATCCCTTCTTTCACGTCCACCTTGTCTTTCTTATGTTATTTCATTGGTGGCTCCGTGAAAGCTTTTGCCTTGAGTGTGTGTCCTCTATCGTTGCATCTTGATGCACTCTTGTGTGGTGAAGATTATTTTCCTCATGCTTATCTTTACGAGGCTTTTGCCATCTTAATTGGCATCCCTCGTCTTGATGAGGCTTTCATCTTCTATCTTCACCACGGGTTGTCACAAGCATAAGTTCTTTATATGCTTCTTAGTAAGCTTGTGAACCCATTTGCTAGTTGTGTGTGGGAATGATAGGCCTTGCATCGTGTGCCTCATTCTTTCAAGACTATGTTGATGCTTAATGCTCATCCTAATTTTAGTCTTCTCAAGTGCTTCACCATGACTCACACACATCATTTTGGCTGAGCCTATTCTTAAGTTGCCTCTTTTACATGTTGCTCAACCATGTGCTTGTTGCAAGTGCTAGGCTTTGTTTCCCATATGCTCACTTGCATTGGATGTGAGTTTCTATTGATTTTGGGGGAGCTATGATCCTATTTTGTGCACTTTGTATTCAAATACAAAAATTCTTATGTGTTCACAAATCATGGGGAGCTTCTCTAGTTTCTTTAGAACACTCCTTTGCGCTTATCATAATATCTTTATTCTTGTGGCATGTAGGATCATTGTTCTAGTTGGTTCAATTGATATCCGTTGATTGCTTGCTTCACTTGGTATCTTTTGATTGCTTGTGTCTCTCTTTGTTATGTCTTTGTGTCATATCTTTTTGTTGCAATCTTTGGGCCTTAATATAGTTTGTCTTCCTCCAAGTATTGGCAGTTGGATATGTGTATTGCATTCCACTCTCTTGTTGAGAAATACACAATTTATGGAGGAACACCTTTTATTTTGGCCTTCTTAGCTTTTCACCCATTTTGGCAATCGATGCCAATGGGGGAGGAGTTTCAGGGAGTTTTGTGGAGAAGTCTTCTGAGTTTTCTCCTTGCTTTGGTTTTGGTTCCTAAGAATTTGCATCTCATTCTCATGCATCATTGGTTGTTGCATTGCATGGTGATGCATAATTCCTTGTATAAACTCTCTTGAAAGTGATTGTCATCAATTACCAAAATGGGGGAGATTGAAAGAACATGCGGTGCCCCCATGTTTGGTTTTGGTAATTGATGACAATCTCTATGGACTAATGGTTGTCTTGAGTTATATTTGAAGGATTTGTCCATAGGCTTTTCTTGAAGTCCATGTGTTGGTTTCAAGGAGTTTATGAGCTGACCAAGGTGCTATTAAGGAATTATCCAAAGATTGGTCATGCGAGTGTTGAGCTTATTGCAAGCATGTCTTGAAGAAGAAGGTTGTGTGATCATTCATGTTTACCTTCAATACATCATCCAAATGAAGAGAGTTGCAAAGATTCAAGGTTGATCAAGACTAAGTCAATAGTGAATCAAGTTGATTAACTCACAAAGCGTAGAAGATGTACCGAGAGGGATCAAGTGATCCCATGGTATGGTAAGCATTGTCCATTGCACTTTGTGTACTAACCCATGGTCTATGTGAGAGTTCTATGTGGGGTTAGGTACGTATCCATGGGCTTGCATCAAGAGTAAGATATAATACAACCCATGGAAAGGATGAAATCAAGTGGTGATCGTCATCAAGATTGCCGTGTGCAAGTTCAAGTGGAGCATCACGAAGAGATCAAGTGCTTGAATCTTGCCATCCATTGTGGTGTCAATGGACTTGTGAAGATGAGCCGAAGAGTGGCTCACCCATAGTGGACTATGGGGGAGCAATCATCTACTCTTCATCGAGCCAACACAATCAAGAAAGGTGGTCCAACTTGAGGGAGTGAAGATCGTCATCATCTAGCTCAAGTGGACCATGTGCAAGGCAAAGGTTTGCCCTTGATAGGTTTTCTATTTTACCGGTCTCATGGTAGTTGTGGGAGACCGGGTTATAGGATCGATTGCCGTACTATCAAGGGGGGCTCTCGATGAGTTGCTTGATCCTATCATTCGTAGAGAGCTCAAACCATTGCATCCTTGCATCATGTTTCTTGGTTCTTGTTTGATTCTCTTTGTGAGTCTTAGAGCTTATGGTCATCTTGATGACAAGCTTGAGTTCATCGAAAACGGAGTTCGCATGCGTCTTCTATGATGTTTTCGGTGTTGGAGGTTTTACCGGTCTTATCCAAGGAAGGGTTCTCACCTTTTTCTTATGGGCATTTTCTATTTTGCTTCTTATTGATATTTCTTTCAAGATTGTGTTAGCCCTTGTCGCTAGCTTTCCAACAAACTTGGTTTCATCGAATTCGAAGTCCGTTTGCAAAAGTTGTGGTAGTTTTGGTGTTCTGAAAAGGCTGCAGCGGTACTACCGCGAATTGGAGCGGATGTAATTTTTTACTACCGCTCCAGAGCGGTACTACCGCGGCTCCTACAGCGGTAGTACCGCTCCGGACCAAAAAACTCGTCCCAAGTCCTGCGGAGGTAGGTACGGAAGTATTTTTTTGTACCGCAAGCAGTAGTACCGCGATCCCTAGCGGTAGTACCGTGAGGACGAGCGGTAGTACCTCTCTATGCGGGTTGTGAGCATAACGGTTGGATTTTCCCCCACCTATAAAAGGGGGTCTTCTTCCCCATTGAACCTAATCCTTTGAGCTCGTGTTCTTCCCCCATTGTTGACCTTCTTCGAGCTTGCTAACTCTCAATCCCTCCATGGATTCTTGCTAGTTCTTGAGGGAAAAGAGAGAGGAGATCTAGATCCACGTTTCCACCAATCACTTTCTCCTCTAAGTGAGGGGAACCCCTTGGATTTGGATCTTGGAGTTCTTCGTGTTCTTCTTTCGTTCTTCCTCTCATTTTCCTCCCTAGCATTAGTTGCTTTGGTGGGATTTGGGAGAGAAGGACTTGGGCACTTCGTGTGCCCTTGCCATTGCATTTGGTGCATCGGTTTGAGTTCACAGTGATACGTGGAAGTGAAGTTTGAGAAGCTTATTACTCTTGGGTGCTTGGTGCCCTTGAGCTTGTTCCTCTTGGGTGCTTGGGCGCCCTAGACGGTTGGTGGTGTTCGGAGCTCAATCATTGTGGTGTAAAGCTCCGGGCAAGCGTCGGGGTCTCCAATTAGGTTGTGGAGATCGCCCCGAGCATTTTGACGGGTTCCGGTGACCTCCCCCAAGGGTTGCCGTACGGGTTCGGTGACCGCCCCCAAGGGTTGCCATTTGTACGGGTTCGGTGACCGTCCTCAAGGGTCCCTTAGTGGAATCACGGCATCTTGCATTGTGCGAGGGCGTGAGGAGATTACGGTGGCCCTAGTGGCTTCTTGGGCAGCATTGTGCCTCCACACCGCACCAAACGGAGATTAGCATCTGCAAGGGTGTGATCTTCGGGATACATCATCGTCTCCGCGTGCCTCGGTTATCTCTTACCCGAGCCCTTTACTTATGCACTTTACTTTGTGATAGCCATATTGTTCTTTGTCATATATCTTGCACTCACATAGTTGCTTATCTTGCTTAGCATAAGTTGTTGGTGCACATAGGTGAGCCTAGTTGTTGTAGGTTTTGTGCTTGACAAATTAACCGCTAGGTTTATTCCGCATTTGTTCAAGCCTAAACCGTAATTATTTTAAAGCGCCTATTCACCCCCCCCCCCCTCTAGGCGACATCCTCGATCTTTCAATTAGTACCATCAAAGTAAGGACCTCTACGGTGATAATTTCCCTCGCTAGACGCCATACTCTCCTAGGTTATGAAACCAAGGCTATGACCACCAAAAGCTATGGAAATCAAAGCAAATGGAGACCAAAGCTCTGATACCACTTGTAGGACCTTCAAGTATGTCTAGAGGGGGGTGATTAGACTACTTGACCAATTAAAAACTTAACTTTTTCCCAATTTTAGAGTTTGGCAGATTTTAGCTATTTAGGACAAGTCAAGCAATCATCACACAATTCAAGCAAGCATGCAAAGAGTATATAGGCAGCGGAAATTAAAGCATGCAACTTGCAAGAAAGTAAAGGGAAGGGTTTGGAGGATTCAAACGCAATTGGAGACACGGATGTTTTTGGCGTGGTTCTGATAGGTGGTGCTATCGTACATCCACGTTGATGGAGACTTCAACCCACGAAGGGTAACGGTTGCGCGAGTCCACGGAGGGCTCCACCCACGAAGGGTCCACGAAGAAGCAACCTTGTCTATCCCACCATGGCCGTCGCCCACGAAGGACTTGCCTCACTAGCGGTATATCTTCACGAAGTAGGCGATCTCCTTGCCCTTACAAACTCCTTGGTTCAACTCCACAATCTTGTCGGAGGCTCCCAAGTGACACCTAGCCAATCTAGGAGATACCACTCTCCAAGAAGTAACAAATGGTGCGTTGATGATGAACTCCTTGCTCTTGTGCTTCAAATGATAGTCTCCCCAACACTCAACTCTCTCTCATAGGTTTTGTATCTGGTGGAAAGAAGATTTGAGTGGAAAGAAACTTGGGGAAGGCTAGAGATCAAGATTCATATGGTAGGAATGGAATATCTTGGCCTCAACACATGAGTAGGTGGTTCTCTCTCAGAAATGGTAAGTTAGAAGTGTAGGTTTGTTCTGATGGCTCTCTCCATGAATGAAGAGGAGGTGGAGGGGTATTTATAGCCTCCACACAAAATCTAACCGTTACACACAATTTACCAAACTCGGTGTGACCGATTCAACAGACTCGGTCGGTCCGATTTAGCAAACCTAGTGACCGTTAGGATTTTCGGTGGGACTGACATGCAACTCGGTGAGACCGATTCGGTTAGGGTTAGGGCATAACGTAATCTCGGTAAGACTGATTACACAAACTCGGTGAGACTGATTTTGGTAATAAGCTTTCCAGAGAGTTGGTCAGGTAAACTCGGTGGGACCGATTTGCTCTTTTCGGTGAGACCGAAATGTTACAAAAGGGAAACAGAGAGTTTACATTGCAATCTCGGTGGGACCGATCGCTCACTTCGGTTAGACCGAAACGTTACGAAGGGAAACAGAGAGATTACAATCCCATCTCGGTGAGACCGAGATCCCTGTCGGTAAGACCGATTTGCTTAGGGTTTGTGGCAGTGGCTATGACTTTTGGAATCGGTGCCGCCGGATAGGAAGAATCGGTGTGACCGATTTTGGCTTTAGGTTTAGGTCATTTGTGGATGTGAGAAAGTAGCTGAGGGTTTTGGAGCATATCACTAAGCACATGAAGCAAGAGGCGCATTAAGCAACACCTCATCCCTCCTTGATAGTATTGGCTTTTCCTATAGACTCAATGTGATATTGGATCACTAAAATATAAAATGAAGAGTCTTGAGCTTTTGACCTTGAGCCAATCCTTTGTCCTTAGTATTTTGAGGGATCCACTTTCATCATCCATGCCATGCCATTCATTGAGCTTTCCTGAAATAATAGTCTTGGAATAGCATTAGCTCAATGAGCTATATGTTGTTATGAATTACCAAAACCACCTAGGGATAGTTGCACTTTCAAGGAGGTTGTCTCATAAAAACCTCTTCTTCCATAACACCATGTAAAAACGTGTTCTTTACATCTAGTTGTCGCATGCACCAATTTCTAGATATTGCAACTGAAAGAATTAACCTGATAGTAGCAGCTTTGACCACAGGACTAAAGGTGTCCTCATAATCGCTTCCGTACCTTTGCTTGAAACCTTTGGCCACAAGACGTGCCTTGTACCTGTCAATTGTGCCATCAGATTTCCGCTTGACCTTGTACACCCATTTGTAGTCGATGATGTTTCTCCCTCTAACTAGAGGTACCAGACGCCATGTTTTGTTCTCAACGAGAGCAGAAATTTCTTCATCCATTGCCTATTTCCACTTGGGATCACCAAGGGCATCTTGCAGATTCTTCGGTTCACCTGTGGCACAGAAAGAGCCCCAATGACCACAACCATCATTATAAACCTTGGGTTTACCAATACCACTTTGTGACCGAGTTTCGAGCGGGCAGGAGGAGGCGGAGCTGGCCGAGCTTGCTAGATTTGGAGACGGTCGTGTGTAGACGACACGGCAGAGTCGGAGGAAGCAGATGCGGCTGCAGAAGATCCAGAATCTGCTGCCTGTAGAGAACCAGGCAGATCTGGTGCGGTAGCCGATGGTGAACTGCCACTTGGCAGTTCCGGAGTGAGCACAGGGTGGGAAGGGATCCGCACCCACCGGAGTCCAGGCTCCCTGCCCCGTTATCGCCATGTGGGCCTCGCCCAGCCAGCCCGCCAGGGGACCGCGCACCATCCCACGCAGGGGTCAACCCGCCAGGGGACAGCGCATCAGTGCGCCCGCCTGGCCCGCCTGGCCACCCACCTGGCCGCGCGGATCCCGGCGAGGATTCGCCTGACGCGCCTGACGACACGGATCCCGCAGTGGATTCGCCTGGGATCGCTGCAGCAACCGATCCCCGAGGGCTCCTACGGATCTTCTGTGGAGCTCCCTGTTTGCTGCATAAAATCATAAGAGTTTTCGCCAAAAACTTCAATATTTTGCTGCCCTGTTTCCTGCACACTTTCAGATGGGTTATTGGCATTAGGCATAGGCATATGATCAGCAGCAAAATCAGCTCCCCTTAACCAAAACTAGGAGATGGTAAAAGATGAGAGGGCAAAAGGAGTAATTCCTTGCGAAGCTGGGCGCCGACATTGGAGTGGAGATTTGCGAAAGGGAAAACTTGCTCATCAAAAATGACGCCACGAGAAACATAGACACGACCAGAAGCGACATCGAGACACTTGTAGCCTTTGTGAAGGGTACTGTATCCGAAGAAAGCACATTGCTTGGACCTAAACTCAAGTTTATGCTTGTTGAAGGGATGCAAGTTGAGCCAGACGACACAACAAAAATGCGAAGAAAAGAATAGTTGGGTTTAGTGCGAAAGAGCCTTTGTAGTGGAGTTTGGTTCTTGATGAATCTACTATGAATGCGATTAATGAGATAGACTGCCGTGAGGAATGCTTCGTCCCAAAATTTGAGTGGCATGAAAGCATGAGCAAGTAGAGAGAGACCAACTTCCACTATGTGTCTATGTTTCCATTCCGTGGAGTCGTTCTGTTGATGAGCATGGGGGCATGAAACATGATGTGTGATGCCAATGCGTTCGAAAAAAGAGCTCAACCATTGGTATTCCCCACCCCAATCGGTTTGCATAGCAATGATCTTACGATCAAATAGTCGTTCAACATGAGCTTGAAAAAGAAGAAATTTCTCAAAGACATTAGATTTATTTTTGAGCCAATAGATCCAACTAAACTTGCTAAAATCATCAATAAAGCTGACATAATATTTCTGTCTTCCTATAGAGACGGGTCCAGGACCCCAAACATCTGAAGAAGAAAAAAACTCCAAAGGAGTTGTGGATTCGCTAGTTGAACGAGAATAGGGTAACTGATGGCTCTTGGCCATCTGACATGCATCACACACTAAGAGATGATCTTGTTTATTTGAAATGGGAAGGTTGAAGTCGCGAAGGATCTTCTGAACTACCGGAAAAGCAGGATGCCCTAAGCGGTTGTGCCATCGAGATGTGGACAGTTTGATGGCACCAAGCACTTGACGTTGAGGGGCACTTTGCCGTTAGGTCACGGGGAACAAACCCCATCTACTCCTGTTTTGAAGAATTGTTCTCCGGGTAGCCTGATCCTTGACAAGAAAGAATTCAGGATGAAGTGCAATAAACACATCATTATCTCGCATAAGATTATAGGCAGAAAGGAGACTTTGATCGGAACTAGGAGCATGAAGAATATTGTTCAAGTTCAAGGAACCAGAGGGAGTAGATAGTACTGAATGACCAATATGTGCTATGTCCATACCTTGACCACTAGTCGTGTGGATTTGGTCGGTGCCGGTGTAGCGATCACGGACGGCTAGCTTCTCCAACTCGCCTGTAACATGATCCGTAGCGCCGGTATCAAGCTACCAGTTGGTATCCACGCCATAGGAGTGAGATGAGTTGGCAGAGCGGGGGTTGCCACCGCCGCCGCCGCCATCGCGCCCGCCATTGCCGCGTCCGCCGCCACCACCGCCACCTGCGGGATTGCGCATGTTGTTGTTGTTGTAGCTTTTGTTGAACCATTTCCTGCAGCACCACGCACCATGGCCTTCCTCCTTGCAGATTTAGCAGCGCTCGTCACCGCGGTCACCACCCTGTTGGCGCGGCGCACCATCGCCACCACCATTGCCCGAGTTGTCGGAGTAGTTGCTGCCGTTGTAGCCACCGCATCCATCGCCCTGACCGCTATGTCTGCCGCCGTAGCCGCCATGACCACCTTTTGCAGCGAGGTTGGCGGAGTTGTGAGCGGTGTAGGCGGCGTGCTGGGTGGTGATCCGGGACTCCGCAGAGAGCAGCATCGAGAAGAGTTCGCTGAGGCCGATTGGTTGATTGGTGACAGCGCGCGTGGAGATGGCGGTGACGAACCCGTTGTAGTCGGGCTCATGCATGAGCCCCTCCAAGATGTGTGACATGACATCATCTTCGTCGAGGGGTTTTCCTGCAGTAGCGAGCTCGTCCGCTAGCCCCTTCATCTTGGTGAAGTAAGCGGCAATAGAGGGGTCGCCCTTGCGAGCGTTTTCGATCGCCGATCGGAGCTGGATCTAGCGCGCCCTGGATTGCGCGGAGAAACTCTCGACCAGGGCTTGCCAGACGCCCACGGCCGTGGTGTGGTTGGAGACCTGCATCAGAACCTCGCGGGACAAGGAGGCAAGAAAAAAAGTGAGCACCTGTTGATCTTGGGTGACCCAGATCGCATGCTCTGGATTCGGCGTCTCGGTGATCTCCTTCTTCCCGACGTTCTCCTTCTCAGTGACGATGACAGTAGCGGGTTCCTTGATCGAGCCGTCGAGGTAACCGATCATCGCCGCAGCCCTGACGTGCGGGAGGACTTGTGCTTTCCACACCAGAAAGTTGTCACGGGTGAGCTTCTCCGTGATGGTGTGGCCGAGGGAGGTGAGGAAGGGCATGGCCATGGCGGGAGAGGAGGAGGAAGAAGACATAACCTAGATGTATTGGAAGTTCTAGGCTCTGATACCATGTGAAAGAGGCTGGAAGCGCATGCATAGGCAGGGGCGCGCTGCTTGTTAATAAAGGCCAGAGGCCGCGACAAAGATTACAGAAAGGTTAGGGTTCGGTTAGGTGTGGATTGATCTCCAAGCTAACTACTAGGATCAGATCACAACAACCTAATCTAACCTAACTAGTTACAACACATGCCACAGCCTAACTAGCACGGTTTATATACATACCGTGACATACAATGTTTAACACTCGTTGTGAACACGCCAACGCGGCGCGCTCTCCGACGGTAGCGACAACCGCGCGTGGAGTTGCTTCCTCAAGCTCTACGAGCAGCTTTGTCCGGACACCAAGAGGCTCCGCGACGTGGAGATCGAGTACCACGCCATAAAGGAGGCGGTGGCGGCCGATGAATAGGGTGCCGCCGAACGCCTCGAGGCGACGAAGGAGGAGTATCAGCTCGCCAACATCCTCTACCAGTCGGCATGCGAGTTCTACCTCAACACGAAGCTGTGAGCTGCCTGCCCCCAACGTCAAGCTCGTAGTTTTCTTTGTTTCAAGTTTTATGTGTAGATGATCTCCGATGTGTTTCAAGTTAGTACAATGTTGAGTCATCTATTTTGGAACGGCGGGAGTATGTAGCATGAACAAAAGTATGTTTAAGTTTTTAAATTTGACATACGGTTTGCAAGATCTGTTCTGCGTCCGGGTCGGGGCTTAACTGCTCGCGTAATCACAAAATCGTTTTAGATTGAACTGTAAAACGATTTTATGAGACGGATTTATACAGCATCTGCTAGAAGAGAAGCAGCAAACAAAGCGACGGACGGTTAGCAAAGACAGCGGTCAACAAAAGTCTCCGCACTGCAGTCCACATCCGACAGCACAGCACCGACACAAATCTCCTCTCACGCACTCACACACACCGGCACCACTCTTCCTCTCGCTCTCGTGGAGTGAAGAAGGCACGGGAAAGAGGGGAAAGGGGATCGGATCGGCCGGCGATGAGGAAGACGGTGGTGGGCTCCGCCTCCACGGGGGGAAGCTGGCCGTGCGGTCTGAACCTCAACGTGGTGTTCTTGCTCTCCATGGTGGCCACCAACCTGCTCTCCCTCTACCACCTCTCCATCCGCGCCTCCCCCACCACGCCGGCGCTCCAATCCGGCTCCGACTTCGACCAGCAGCAGGTCCTCCAGCAGCTCAGCGCCATCCGCGCCACCGTCTCCCACCTCCGGTCCGCCACCCCTCCCCCGCCCCCCGAGCTCG
The DNA here is from genome assembly GCA_963921465.1 of Triticum timopheevii. Lineage (NCBI taxonomy): Eukaryota > Viridiplantae > Streptophyta > Magnoliopsida > Poales > Poaceae > Triticum > Triticum timopheevii. The sequence goes on along the minus strand of OY997262.1, from coordinate 242,854,528 downwards.
TCCTCTACTCGCGCATCGCCCCCGTCGCCTCCGCCTGCTCCGCGCACCCCGACCTCCTCCACCGCTTCATGTCCTACGTCCCCTTCGCCGCCTGCCCCGACGACGTCCACACCCTCGCCGAGCCTCTCATCCTCCGCGGCTGCCACCCGCTCCCCAGGCGCCGCTGCTTCTCCCCGACGCCCGACGCCGGATCCGTCCAGCTACCCACCGACCCCTTCGTGCCGCTTCCCGACTCCGCCGTGCGCTGGCCGACGGACGCGAAGAAATGCAGGTCCTTCTCTTGCCTGCCGGCGTCGCTCGGGTTCGACGTGGCGCGGACGGAGGCCGGCAAGTTCCTCCGCTCGCTGGGGCCTCTGGACCTGACGGTGCCGCAGCTGCTGCGTCTGGCGTCGATGAGCCGCGCGGGGCCCATTCGGCTGGGGCTGGACGTGGGCGGCGGCACTGGAACGCTGACGGCACGGCTGAAGCGGGCGGCGAACGCGACGGTGCTGACGACGACCATGGACCTGGGCGCGCCCTACTCGGAGGCCGCGGCGGCGCGCGGGGTGGTGCCGCTGCACGCGCCGCTGCAGCAGCGGTTCCCCGTGGGGGACGGGACGATGGACCTGGTGCGGGCGGGGCACGCGGTTAACCGGTGGATCCCGGAGCCGGCGCTGGAGTTCCTGTGGTACGACGCGGACCGGGTGCTGCGGCCGGGCGGGCTGCTCTGGGTGGATCACCTCTGGTGCCGGAAGGGCGACCTCGACGGCGTGTACGCGGCCATGCTGCGGAGGCTGGGCTACAAGACCATCAAGTGGGCCGTCGCCGACAAGACCGGCAATGGCGCCAAGGACGAGCTCGTCTACCTCACCGCGCTGCTGCAGAAGCCATTCTAGACAGGCTGCAGATGTGGACACATGCTTATCTGATCTCTGCAAGTGTTGGGAGATTCATCCATGGTCGCACGTTCACGTTCTTTCCCACTCAAGTACCAAATGCTGTCGATGTGCAAGCAACGATTTGCAAAATGCAGTGATGTGCAGGAAGGTTCAAAACAGTTACCACATTAATTTTTAAGAGATCTTTCGGCGAGCCGACGATTTCCGATCTTTCAGTGGTCACCGCAGGAGACGATGAAGGCGGCTAGAAACTCCTTTCTTTCACCCCGCAAAAGAAAAAAAAAACTCCTTTCTTTCTCAGGTAAGAAAGCTAGTAAACCGATCACCGGCCATACTTTCGAAGTGATCAGATTTGGATATGAACTCGTTTATCTAATCAAATGAGATCAAAATGGATCACCGGTCACGTAACTGCCATGTCAGCATACCTTGGACCCTCGTGTTTGAGTTTTTTTCAACACAGTACAATCAAAGTCACTCACACCAACGAATATATACCCACCCTTATGAACTCACACACACATCCATATCCTATCCTTATAAGGACTTTCGAAAGACCGAGTCGGCATAACATATTGAATTGGCGAACTGCTCACGCTTGAGTTAATAATGCGTAGAGGATGTTTTTTGCAAAATGTCAGTCACAATGTAGTCAATGGCATATCGATGATTTTTTTCTTCAAAAAAAGACTTTTTCACATTGCAAGGGTCTCATACCCACAACCTAAGGGCAAGAATTAGTTGACCACGAAAATTCACAGGGGCATGCACCTGCACTGCCGTCTATGATCGTTGATGCACGTCATGATCCGAAAATTTATTTTGTCTAAAATTGCATGAAAAGAGAGATGAAAACTCTATGATCGTTGATGCGCGTCATGATCCGAAAATTTATTTTGTCTAAAATTGCATGAAAAGAGAGATGAAAACTAGGAATCTTGTTAATACGACAAAATATCTTTGTTCTAATACTTCATCCAACCGTTCTGTTGAAACATGTCCTAGAGGCAATAATATTATATTATTATATTTCTCTGTTCATAATTAAGAGTTTATATTCTGTTTTATAACTGTTACGATCCTGAATATGGGATTGAGTGGAAAAACTCATATGCAAATGTGGAATGATAAACGGTAAAATAAGATTCCTAGTCTCGCCTCTAAAACTACCTCAAGTGTTGTTTGTGATCAGGTTTTTCGGATCTTGAGATATCATTAAGTATAAGATAGTCTCAAAACAACATTTCAAAGTATGACGTTAGAAGAACAATCATATTGAATCGACCCAAACTTGTTTTGTTATACTTTGAGATAATATCGTCAGAAGTCAATTGTTATAACACGAGGTGTTAACCTGTGGTTTAGTTTCTTAGACCGTGAGAGTATTGTAGTCACTTCTTACCGTACAATGGACTTTTGGGTTTCTCAAAGTCATCTGTAACACGGTGATCATACCGGCAACTTACAGATTCATCGGAAAGATTGACAAGGGACTAGATAGACCGAGACTAGAATTTGCACCTCTTATGATGGAGATATATTCTCAGGGCCATCTCGGTGTGACGGGATCCATCATCATCTAGCCAGACGCAGGTGACTATGTCACGAGGATCCGGAACACGTCAACGAGAAATAAGAACAAAACCGGTACAAGGAATCGATATAGTGATCATGTGTATGGCTCAAGAGAATACCGATATATCTCACCTCGGGTTTTGTAAAGTATCGCGAAGCAAAGTGAATAGCACATGATAACGAAAGGTTCACTCGAATGTCATTCGTGTATTCATAGGGATCGATATGGACGTCCACGGTCCGCTATCGGTCATTGAACTAAAGGAGTTTTGTTCATGTCTATGTTTAACCGAACCTACAGGGTCACAAGCTTAAGGTAATCACGATCTGAATGTTAGTAGGACGGGAATAATGAGAATATATTTGTGAAATATTTTCACTAATATTCGAAATAGTTTCGAAAGGAACCGGAAGCGTTCTGGAGTCACCGGAAGCGTCTTGGAGTTTATCGGGCAATATCAGGTATTTTTGATAAATAATATATATGTGGAAAATATTTTAGGTGATGTTAAATTAATAATAAAAGACTCTAGTAATTGTTCAGGGACTTTTACATTTATTTTAATATCAATGGGTCTTAAAAGGTCAAGTGGTGAAAGTGAAATTGGGCCACAAGGGCCAAATAGGGGTGGCGCCCCCTCTCCCATGGAAAGGAGGGAGGGGAGGCCGAATTGGGGAGGGATTCCCCTCCCCTTGCTCAGTGCAAGGGGGGAGTCCTTTCCCCCATAGTGTGGCGCCCGCTCCTCTCCCTCCAACCTATATATACTAGAGGCTTTGGCACTTTTTAAACACACAAATTTGGAGCCTCCTTTATCTAGTTCCAATTCTAGTTGGTCCTAGTTGATCAATTAGTGCTAGACCAAGATCCTCTAATCCTCATAATTAGAAGCACAGTGTAGTTCTAATCTCATCCCTCTAATTCTCCGGTGAAGATTAACTCTGGACGGCGAAGCACAGCCGAATCGTGCTTTCTGGTCTTCTGTTTGAGGGACTGTCTGTGGACGGTTCGCGGGATCGTTCATCTACTGTTCGAGGGACTCCAAGTACGATATACACCGATTCGTCTTCTTCCACTACAACTCGGAGTCGGTAACGATCCAATCCAATGTTAACGCATCTTCATAGTATTCATGGTTGATCGTAGGGCGATTTTTTTGTTTTCGACTACGTTTCCAAAGAGTGGCATCTACATTTATGTTCTTGTATGTTCTCCCATCTTCTCATCCTGTTTAATTCCTTCTTTATTCCTCAACTGGATCTTCTTTTCAGTTGTGTTTCCATACATTATTACTGTTTACCTTCTTCTTCCTCGTTGCATGTGCTCCAATGTCACCTTGTACTAGTCTTCTCTTTCGTGTCATATGTGTTCTTCCTTTCACTATTTGTTCATCTTCTTTCTGTTGGTTTTACGTTTATCCAATTATCTTTGTCTTCTTGTAGAGTCCCGTTGCAAATTCATGGCATGCTTCTTCGTATTCCAACTTCATCGACTCTTTATTCGATGTCCTTATTGTAGTACGACATATTATACCACCTTAGAGTAAAACTGGTTATAAAGAGACTTGACCATAAAGCAACTAGGCGACTAGTGTGGCCAAACCATCGAGTCAGCCGACTCCGAGAGCATTGGGAAGATAGCAGCAAGCCATTGCTAGTCTTCCAATTCTTTGGGAGACAACACCCGACGGAGACCAAGGTCCCAATTATTACGCGGAACATCCGAGATGGAGATCTTACACTACCAAAGTTGCTCTATTTTGCGACGTTTCACTTGTGTCACATATAACTCTTTTTTGTCATGGAAAATACCCCCGTGAAGTTTTACGGCTGTCACCCCACCATCATCGAAGCATCGTCATGGAAAATAACAATTTGACGGTACCACTTTTTTCGTCACGCAAGATCGCATTTCAGGTGATGAGCCAAATAATGTCACCGTTTGACGTTTTCGTTGACGGCCCAGAATATCACCTACAAACTATCGCCTAAGATCTTTTTTGTGACGATAATCCGTTACCGGTGATCGGTCCGGGGGTTTGACCGGTCAAAGATTCAGACAGGTGGGGCCAGCAGCTGCTGATATGGCTTCTTCCATGTGGGTCCATCATGGGTTTTATCGCTAACGGTCCCGTCGTAATAACTCGGCATCAGTTTTGACCGATCAAGGGTGCCGACATATGGGCCTAGAAGATGCTGACGTGGCTGCTTACATGTGGGACCGAATGGTGCTGATGTGGCTACTTACATGTGGGTTCGGATGGTGCTGACATGGTTGCATACAAGTGGGGACACGGCTGTGGGGACGGTTACAATTTTCGTCACCAGTAGCATCACAGTTTTTATTATAGCGCTAAAAATGTGCACTGTTGATTTTGCAAGACAATTTGAATTTGAATTAGAGAAAATTTGAAATTTAACATTACCAACACAACTTTTATTATAATAACAATGGGACTTGACATCTCTCACATATGTGATCCACATTATAAAATGAGAATCCAAATGACATATTATCGAGCATTAGGAATAACTCAATAAGACAATGGAGACAGCATCATGACAAACAGTTGTGCACCATCAGTTATTGATGGGTTGCGACACAGTCTCCTGCGAAGACTTCCATTTCTTATTACTTTCTGTCGAAGCCCTTGATTTTCCTCTCCTGGTCCATCTTGATAACTTCTATTTCTAGTTGATGTCTCTGTTTGAGGTCTTCAATTTCCTGCATTTGTGCACTAAGTAGGACATTCAAATTTTCTGCAAATGTGGCATTTGCCTGTTGTGTTTCTGTCGCTTGTGTAATCTTCGCTTCTAGCTCACAGATGCATTGTTCAGATGATGAATTATGTGATGAGCCACCAAAGCTTGAAAGTATCATGGCAGAGGAGTCCTTTCCCTTAATATCTGCATGTTAGGTACTTGTGGTAGAACTTCTTTTAAACATGCCCTCTTTGTGGTTTGCATCATGATTGAAAGCATTGTTCGTGCATTGTTAGTACATTACACTATGGTGGCTCAGACAATAGTTTTGAAGGCAAAACATTATAAATTACTTACAGGTGCTTCTGTTACAATCGGTCTCATATTGGAATCATTCTCGATGTTGTGGGGTGAAAGAACATGCGGTGCCCCCATGTTTGGTTTTGGTAATTGATGACAATCTATGTGGACTAATGGTTGCCTTAAGTTATATTTGAAGGATTTGTCCATAGGCTTTTCTTGAAGTCCATTTGTTGGTTTCAAGGAGTTTATGAGATGACCAAGGTGTTATTCAAGGAATTATCCAAAGAGTGGTCATATAGAAGACATGATATAAGTTTGATCAAGACTAAGTCAAAGAGTGAATCAAGTTGATCAACACACAAAGTGCACAATAAGTACCGAGAGAGATCAAGTGATCCCATGATATGGTAAGCATTGTCGATTACGCTTTGTGTACTAACCCATGGTCTACGTGAGAGTTCTATGTGGGTTTAGGTATGTTTCCATGGGTTTGCGTCAAGATGAAGATCTCATACAACCCATGGAGGATGACATCAAGCGGTGATCGTCATCAAGATTGCGGTGTGCAAGTTCAAGTGGAGCATCACAAAGAGATCATCCTTGAAGCTTGTTGTCCATTGTGGTGTCAATGGACTTGTGAAGATGTGCTGAAGAGTGGCTCACCCATAGTGGAGTATGGGGGAGCAATCAAATAGTATTCATCGAGCCAACGCAATCAAGGAAAGTGATCCATCTTGAGGAGGACAAGATCGTCATCATCTAGCTCAAGTGGATTATGAGCAAGGCAAAGGTTTGCCCTTTATAGGTTTTGTATTTTACAGGTCTCATGCTGGTAGTTGGGAGACCGGTTTATAGCATCGATTGTTGTACTATCAAGGGGGGGCTCTGAAGTGAGTAGCTTGATCGTATCGTTCATAGAGAGCTCAAACCATTGTATCCTTGCATCATATTTCTTTGTTGTTTGGTTTTTCTCCTTGTGAGATTTGGAGCTTGTGGTCATCTTCATGACAAGCTCGAGTTTATCAAAAACGGAGTTCACATGCATCTTCTATGATGTTTTCGATGTTGGAGGTTATGCCGGTTCTTCTCCGTTGGAGGTTTCACTCCTCTATATCTTAGGCATACCTCCCCTGCCACTTCTTAATATAACTAGTTGCTGTTTGGATGCTTTTCATCGTCATCTATCTAACAAGCTTGAGTTTGCTCAATTCGGAGTTCATTTGAAGCCTCAAGCAGTAGTATTTCTCTCTTGAGCGGTAGTACCACTTGTAAGCGGCACTACCGTGGCCCGGTGCCGCACGTAGTACCGCTGCTTCTGGGGATGCGATTTTTCGTGTCGGGTTTCGTGGTAGTAGAGAGGTAGTAGCGAGTGGTAGTACCTCTTATAAGCGATACTACCTCTCCCATGAGCGGTACTACCTCTCTGGCAGAATTACAACTCGCACTTTCTGTCTCATTGGGTTGTTTTGACCGTGCTAAGCGGTAGTACCGCTTGTGCACGACATGAGTGCATAACAGTTGGATTCGGGGGTGCCTATAAAATGGGGTCTTCTTCCCCATTGAACCTTATCTCTTGAGCTCGTGTTCTTCCCCCATTGTTGCCCTTCTTTGAGCTTGATATCTCTCAATCCCTCCAATGATTCTTGCTAGTTCTTGAGGGAAAAGAGAGAGGAGATCTAGATCTACCTTTCCACCAATCACTTTCCCCTCTATGTGAGGGGAACCCCTTTGATCTAGATCTTGAAGTTCTTCGTGTTCTCTTCTTCGTTATTCCTCTCATTTTCCTCCATAGCATTAGTTGTTGTGGTGGGATTTGGGAGAGAATGACTTGGGCACTCTGTGTGTCCTTGCCATTGCATTTGGTGCATCAGTTTGAGTTCTCCACGGTGATACGTGGAAGTTACAAGTTGAGTAGCTTATTACTCTTAGGTGCTTGGTACCCTTGAGCTTGTTCCTCCCGGGTGCTTGGGCGCCCTAGACGATTGGTGGTGTTCAGAGCTCAGTCATTGTGGTGTATAGCCCCGGGCAAGCGTCGGGGTCTCCAATTAGGTTGTGAAGATCCCCCAAAGCAATTTGACGGGTACCGGTGACCGCCCCCAAGGGTTGCCAAAGTGTATGGGTTTGGTGACCTCCCCCAAGGGTTGCCATTTTTATGGGTTTGGTGACCGCCCTCAAGGGTCCCTTAGTGGAATTACGACATCTTGCATTGTGCGAGGGCGTGAGAAGATTATGGTGGCCCTAGTGGCTTCTTGGGGAGCATTGTGCCTCCACACTGCTCCAAACAAAGATTAGCATCCGCAAGGGTGTGAACTTCGGGATACATCGTCGTTTCCGCGTGCCTCAGTTATCTCTTACCCCGAGCTCTTTACTTATGTGCTTTACTTTGTGATAGCCATACTATTTATTGTCTTATATCTTGCTATCACTTAGTTGTTTATCTTGCTTAGCATAAGTTTTTGGTGCATTGTGTCCTACGCAACTTTATTCTTGTAAACTCGTGTTGGGCCTCCAAGCGCAGAGTTTTGTAGGACAGTAGCAATTTTCCCTCAAGTTGATGGCCTAAGGTTTATCAATCCATGGGAGGCGTAGGATGAAGATAGTCTCTCTCAAGCAACCCTGCAATCAAATACAAGAAATATATTGTGTCTTCAACACACCCAATACAATGGCACATTGTATAGGTGCACTAGTTCGGCGAAGAGATGGTGATAAAAGTGTAGTATGGATAGTAGATATGAGTTTTTGTAGTGCAAACAATAAAAAAACAGCAAGGTAGTAAATAATAAAACGGAGCACAAACGGTATTTCAATAATGGAAAATGAGGCCTAGGGTGCATACTTTCACTAGTGCAATCTCTCAACAATGGTAGCATAGTTGGATCATATGATTATCCCTCAAAGTGCAATAAAGAATCGCAGTCGAGTTCCTATTAGCGGAGAACAAAAGATAGAAATTGTTTGTAGGGTATGAAACCACCTCAAAGCTATTCTTTCTGATCAATCTATCCTAGAATTCGTACTAAAATAACACAAAGCTATTCTTTCCGATCAATCTAACCAAGAGTTCGTACTAAAATAACACCATATGACACACATCAACCAACTCTAATGTCACCTAGATACTCCAATGTCACCACAAGTATCCGTGAGTTAATTCTACAATATGCATCAAACAACTTCATGATCATAATAATCAATCCACACAAAGAACTACAAGGAGACCCCAAAGTTTCTATCGGAGAAAATATAATAAAAACGTGCATCAACCCATATGCATAGATTACCCCAATGTCACCTCGGGAATCCGCAAGTTGAGTGCCATAACATACATCAAGTGAATCAATATGGTACCCCATTGTCACCTCAAGTATTCATACCGCAAGACATAGATCATGTGTTCTCAGATCTGAACATTCAATCCGACAAGACAAAACTTCAAAGGGTAAAGATTCAATTCATGAGAACAAGAGTAGAGAGGGGAGAAACATCATATGATCCACCTATGTTAACAAAGCCCATGATACACCAAGATCATGACATCTCAAGATCACGAGAGAGAGAGAGAGAGAGATTAAACACATAGCTACTGGTACAAATCCTCAGCCCCGGGGGTGGACTACTCCCTCCTCATCATGGTGGCCACCAGGATGATGAAGATGGCCACCGGTGATGATCTCCCCCTCTGGCAGGGTGCCGGAACGGGCTCTTGATTAATTTTCGGTGGCTACAAAGGCTTGCGGCGGCGGAACTTCCAATCTAGGGTCTCCGCGAGGGTTTTTGGAGTATTTGACGATTTATAGGGCGAAGAGGGGTGTGGGAGGCCACTGAGGTGGAGACAACCTACCGGGGCCCGCCTGGGGGCCCAACTGCGCCCTGGTGGGTTGTGCCCCCCTTGGGGCACCCCCAGGTGCTGCTCTGGCCCATTGGATGTCTTCTGGTCATAAAAATTCCACAAAAAGTTTCGCGGTGTTTGGACTCTGTTTGATATTGATTTCCTGTGATGTAAAAAAACAAGCAAAAAACAGCAACTGGCACTGGGCACTATGTCAATAGGTTACTCCAAAAAATGATATAAATTTTCTATAAAATGATTGTAAAACATACAAGAATGATAATATAACAGCATGGAACAATCAAAAATTATAGATACGTTGGAGATGTATCAGTGCACATAGGTGAGCCTAGTTGTTTTAGGTTTTGTGCTTGACAAATTAAACGCTAATTTTATTCTGCATTTGTTCAAGCCTAAATTGTAATTATTTTTAAAAGCACCTATTCACCCCCCATCTAGGTGACATCCTCGATCTTTCAATTGGTATCAGCGTCTCATCTCTCTTTATAAGGCTTGACCGCCTAGAGAGTAAGGATGTCGACTAGGGGATTAGGATTCTTTGACACTCTTAGTTTCAATGGCACAAATGTTTGGGTATTTCGCATACTTAATCTCTTTAGGGTCATGGACCCAAATTTAGAGCGAATTGTAGATATGGGTTTTTCTCCTCTGAAGGATCCCCAAAGATTATCTTTAGAGGATGAGAAAAACTCTTATCTCAATGCTCAAGCTTCTAATGTGCTTTTCGATGCTTTGAGCAATGTAGTAATATTTGAACTCATGTCATTCCAGGATGCTCATGAGTTGTGGACAAAGCTTCAAGATAAATATGGTGTGTCCAAGATTTGTGGGGATGATTATTCTCCCTCCACCTCTGGTTGTGTTGTGTTCTCAACTTCTTCTAATTCACCTACATGTGGATTGCCACAAGGTAATGATATAGTGAGTAGTGTTGTTCATTGCAATGATGATAGTGTGCTTATTGTTGATTATCCTTCATCACTATCCTATTGCAATGCTCATTCTTTGGACTTCAACACTTCGAGCTCTCCAATATTTCACATGCTTGTGTTGATAGTCCTTGCATATCATGTAGAAATTGCTTAACTAAATCTCACGATGATATGCTTGCTATGTGATACGTCTTCAACGTATCTATAATTTATGAAGTATTCATGCTGTTATATTATCATTCTTGGGTGTTTTACAATCATTTTATAGCAACTTTATATCATTTTTCGGGACTAACCTATTGACCAAGTGCCCAGTGCCAGTTGCTGTTTTTTGCTTGTTTTTTTACATCACAGGAAATCAATATCAAACGGAGTCCAAACACCGTGAAACTCCTTGGAGAATTTTTATGGACCAGAACACCCAGGATGGGCCAGAGCAACACCTGGGGGGGTGCCCCGAGGGGGCACGCCCCACCAGGGCGCCCCAGGCCCCCCAGGCACGCCCAGGTGGGTTGTGCCCACCTCGATGGCCTCCCGCACACCTTCTTCACCCTATAAAATCCCAAATATTCTGAAACCCTTTGGGGTAGCCCTAGATCAGAAGTTCCGCCACCGTAAGGCCTCTGTATCGATGAGATCCAATCTAGACCCCATTCCGGCACCCTGCTGGAGGGGGGAATCATCTCCGGTGGCCATCTTCATCATCCCGGCGGCCACCATGATGAGGAGGGAGTAGTCCACCCTCGGGGCTGAGGGTTTGTACTAGTAGCTATGTGTTTGATCTCTCTCTATCTCTCTCGTGATCTATATCATGGGCTTTGTTAATATAGTCGGATCATATGATGTTTCTCCCCTCTATACTCTTGTTATTATGAATTGAATCTTTACCCTTCAAAGTTTTGTCTTGTCGGATTGAATATTCAGAGATGAGAACACATGATATATGTCTTGCAATATGAATACTTGAGGTGACAAAGAGGTATTTTATTGATTCACTTGATATGTGTTATGGCATTCAACTCACGGATTCCCGCGGTGATATTGGGGTAATCTATGCATAGGGGTTGATGCACGTTTTTCTCCGGCGGAAACTTTGGGGTCTCTTTATAGTTCTTTGTGTGGATTGAGTATTATGAATATGAATTTTCTTTAGTGTTATTCTTGTACGAACTCTAGGATAGATCGAACGGAAAAAATAGCTTTGTGTTATTTTAGTACGAACTCTTGAATAGATCGAACGGAAAGAATAGCTTTGAGGTGGTTTCGTGACCTACAAACAATTCCCATCTTTTGTTCTCCTCTAATAGGAACTCGGGAGTGATTCTTTATTGGACTTTGAGGGATAATCATATGATCCAACTATGTTAGCATTGTTGAGAGGTTGCACTAGCGAAAGTACAGACCCTAGGCCTCATTTTTAAGCATTGCAACACCGTTTTTGTGCCCGTTTACTATTTGCTACCTTGATGTTTTATTTATTCAGATTATAAAAATATATTTCTACCATCCATATTACACTTTTATCACCATTTCTTTGAGGCCCAACACGAATAAAGTTGCATAGTAGACGTCAAGCTCTTTTCGGCGCCGTTGTCGGGGAGGTGAGTGCTTGAAGGTATATCTTTAGATCTTACAATTGAATCTTTTAGTTTCTTATTTTATCACTAGTTTGGTTTATAGAAGAAAACTACAAAAAATGGAATTAAGGTTGCATCATATTATTGATCATCTTTATAATATCTTTCTCAAAAATGATGTTTCAGAAAATTGTGCTCAATTGATAGAAGAAGAATTTAATTAAATGATGAGCATGATTGCAATGTTGTTAGTATGGATTCTTTGAATATCCAAAATGCTAATGATGAGTGCACTAGCCATGATAATTAAGTCTCCTATAAGAATGTCAATTTTTGCGGAGTAAATTGGGAGTGCACACACACAGCAAAAAGGGAAGATAGATTTTGTAAAATATTTAGAAACAAAAAAGTTGCAAAATAGGCTAGATGATTGTGCTGAGAGATTTAACATCTTTCGCCCTCCTTGTGAACTTTGCAATGAATATGGTCATTTAAAGCTCCAATGCTATTTGTTTCATTATAAAATTGTGTCCAAAAATTGTGATAACTTGATTACCCTTGAGCATCATAAAGAGCTTAGTCTTGTTTTGGGGTATGAAGAAATGAAACGTATAACTAAGGATGTTCCAAAATTTAATCTCAATAGAATTGTTTATTTTGATCTAGAGGAAATTTATATGTTTTGTGCGGTAAATTGCATTGAGAATCCTTATATTGCCAACTATCTAAAGACAAGAAAACAAATAGAGCATGAAGAGAGTACTAATGAAAGGGAAAATATTTCCCAATACCCTCCTAGTGTTTATGATGAATCAGGTAACAAGGAGGAGCTTCCTATCCAATCAATCTCTTCAACAAGATGCTCGGAAAAAATGATTAAACCCACACATGAGGTGGTGAAGAAGAAAAAGAAAAGAATAAAAAGTAGAGGTAAAAGGTAACTCTCCCAAGTAATATTGCTCCTATCACCATTGTGCCTCATGAAAGTGAATCAAATATGTTGATGGAGGATGATGATATTGAGTATGATTTTGTGATGCCTACTACTTGTTGTGATGATTATGATTGGGAAGATAATGATGTATCTTATGATATTAAAAATCTTTTTGGCACTTGCTTGGAAGAATATGATAATAATTTTTGTTATACTATTGGTGCCATTCATGCTATTGATAAGAATGATATGATGATATGCAAAACCACAAGCTTGGGGATGCTATGTTTGATGAGTACGAAATGTTTGAAGATTTATTTGCTGAAAATAATGCTTGTCCTAAGCTTGGGTATGCTTTGCATAATGAATATGATCCTTTGATTCCTTCTACTTCTGATAAGAAAATTTATTATGATGATAGCATGCCTCCTATTTATGATGATTACAATGATGAAAGTGGGTTTGGAAGAGTGTCAACTCTAGGTAGTAGTGATCCCACTATTTTGGAGGGTGTTGAATCTTATGACAATATTGATGAAAGTGGATTTCGAGAGATCATGACTTTATTTAGTGATACATCCACTATTTTGGAAGAGGTTTCAATTGACTATGATGAGAAAAAAGTTGCTACTTATGATGATTATTATGATGACATGTATGCCATAGAGAGTAATAAATTATATATGCTTTTGGATCATGAAAATAATGCTTTATGTGATGGTTACATGGATGAATCTATTCATGATGCTACTGAAAATTATTATGAGAGAGTAACTTATGATTCATGATGCTCTTGTTATGTTTCAATCTTTATCTTTTATGCGAGCATCATTGAACTCATCATGCCTAGCTAAAAGGCATTAAAGAAAAGCGATTGTTGGGAGACAACCCAACACTTTTACCTACTGTTTTTGTATGTTCACATGATTAGGCTACTGTAGTAATCATGTTTTATTGTCTTTGTTTCAATAAAGTGCCAAGTAAAGCTTTTGGGATCATGTTGGGTGATAGTTGATCTGATCTTGCTGAAAAACAGAAACTCTTGCGCTCACGAAAATAGCTCTAATTTTTTACAGAGGAGTGCTTTTGAGTTGATTCCTTTTGAAGAAGATTAATATACAAATTGCTCACGTGGTCATTTTTTTCATAATTTTTCGAGTAGCATAAGTATGGTTTGAGTACATATTACTACAGACTGTTATGTTTTTTATAGATTCTATTTCCAATGCATAGTTTGCTTGTTTCCTTGTTTCTATGGATTATATTGCTCAATATAAATTGTGGAAACAATATGCTACAGTAGGCATTGTGTGGAAACAATTATTAATCTTGTCTTTGACAGTACCAAAAGTGAAATGGTTTGCTCTTTATCATACTAACCTATCTCACAAAGTTCTGTTAAGTTCTGTGTGATTGAAGTTTTCAAATTTTGGGTGAGATGTCGATATGAGGAGAATAAGGATTGATAAAACCCTAAGCTTGGGGATGCCCAAGGCACCCAAGTTAATATCCAAGGAATATCCAAGCAACTAAGCTTGGGGATGCCCCGAAAGGCATCCCCTCTTTCGTCTCCAACATTATCGGTAACCTCACTTGGAGCTATGTTTTCATTCGTCACATGATATGTGTTTTGCTTTGAGCATCAATTTATTTTGCTAGGATTTGCGTGATGTTATTTAGAATAATGTTTTGCATCTTTTATTTCAGTAAAAGTGACAATGCTAGCCTTTGCCATGCTTATTTTGCAAGTTTACATGTTGCTGTTTCACAACAGAAAGTTTACCGCTGTTGCAAAAATTCCCTAGAAAATTCAGAATGCGATAAAATGCTGAGACTTTTTGCAAAATAATATCTGATAAATTTTATGAAGTTTGGTTATTTTTTAGAATGTTTGGGGTTAGGGAAGTATGATGAATCTTGCATTCTTTACAGACTGTACTGTTTTGGCAGATTGTTGTTATTGTTGCATTGTTTGCATATGTTTGCTTGTTTGATGATTCTATTTGAGGATAGGACTATTAAATATGCAGCGGAATTTGGTATGAAATGTTGAATAACAATTTTAGTGATTTTCTACAGTATAGAATAATAAGGTTATTGCATTGATTTATACTAACTTATCTCACGAGTTCTTGTTGAGTTTTGTGTGGATGAAGTTCTTGAGATTTAGGGAAACCGTCATATGAGAGGAATTAAGGAGACACAAAAGCTCAAGCTTGGGGATGCCCAAGGCATCCAAATTTATATTTCAATAAGTCTCGAGCATCTAAGCTTGGGGGTGCCCCGGTAGGCATCCCACCTTTCTTCTTCAACAATTATTGGTTAGTATCGGTTGAGCCTAAGTTTTTGCTTCTTCACATGATGTGTGCTATTCTTGGAATGTCATTTTGTTTTGTTTTGCTTGTTGATTAACAAAAAAACTTATATCTGAAAGTTTTAAATAAAAGAGAGTCCTCAATTAGCTACCCATTTACATAACTACTCGTTTGATCTTCACTTATATCTTTTTGGAGTAGATTGTCATTTACTTTTGTGCTTCACTTATATCCTATGAGTAAATTGTTGAATGAATTGGATATCATGAATTTGAAATTACATGTTCATATCATGCCTAGTGGTAGCTTCAAATTGTGTTTAGAAAGTGAAATCTTTTGAGGCTTGACAATCACAATATTGGTCATACAAGCAATTCATGAATAATTAGTATAAGGAAGAGAACTTTCACATGCAAATACACTATCTTGGAAATATTTTGTGATTGTGAGCCCCCATCAAAATATTATATGCCAAAATTCTTGACATTGGACAAGGAAGACAATGTAATGATTTATGTTTGTTCATATTCACATGGAAGTTATATTGTCATAGATCCTTCAACATGTGGTGCTTGCCCCCTATCTTTGCTAGCCAAAAATTCCGCACCAAATAGAGATACTACTTGTGCATCCAAAAACCCTTTAATCCAAATCTTGTTTTGAGAGTCCACCATACCTACCTATGAATTGTGAAAGATCCTTCAAGTAAGTTGTCATTGGTGCAATAAGGCAATAAAAATTGCTTCTAAAAGTGTTAGATCATTTAGTGTAAGAGAAAATTGAGCGTTGTATGAACTTGTGATGGCAAAGAATAAAAGCAACAGACTGCATAATAAAGGTTGCTATCATAAGGGCCAATATAACGTGACATTCTTTTGCACTAAGGGGTTGAGCATACAAACAAATAAGCGCATGGCAACCTCTGCTCCCCTCTGCGAATGGACTATCTTTTACTTTTCAGTATTTACTTTTATGCAAAGAGTCAAAGTTTTTCTCTCTATTACTTTTTAGTTTTCTCTTTTGGCAAGCATCATGTGGTGAGGAAAGATCAAGGCACATATATCCAGTTGGATATGGGTAGCATGAGTTATTATTGTTGACATCACCCTTGATGTGAATACGTTAGGAGGCGAAACTACAAGCCCCTATCTTTCTATGTGTCCGGCTGAAACGTTTTTATCATGTGTATGCAGTGAGTGTTAGCAATCATAGAAGACTATATGATGGTTGAGTATGTGAGCTCTTACTTAGACTCTGTTGAATAAGTTGAATTGCAATTGCTTGGTGACTGAGAACATAGGTTGTTGAGTTTCAAGAGAATTCATTGTTTGAACCTTAATATGTGAATTGGTTGCTACTTGGTCGTGAGAAGTTTTATAAGAAAGAATTATTGTTATGATGCTAGGAAAAGTGATTGAAATTATCATTGATTCAACTTATGCACTTTGCTAGCATTCACACTTCATAAATTATTTCTTGTATCATTTACCTACTCGAGGACGAGTAGGAATTAAGCTTGGGGATGCTGATATGTCTCCAACGTATCTATAATTTATGAAGTATTCATGTTGTTATATTATCATTCTTGGGTGTTTAAAATCATTTTATAACAACTTTATATCGTTTTTTGGGACTAACCTATTGACCTAGTGCCCAGTGTCAGTTGCTGTTTTTTCCTTATTTTTTACATCGCAGGAAATCAATATCAAACGGAGTCCAAACACCGCGAAACTCCTTGGAGAATTTTTAGGGACCAGAACACCCAATATGGGCCATAGCAGCACCTGGGGGTTCCCCGAGGGGGGCACAACCCACCAGGGCGCGCCTGGGCCCCTAGGCGTGCCCAGGTGGGTTGTGCCCACCTCGATGGCCTCCCGCACCCCTTCTTCGCCCTATAAAATCTCAAATATTCTGAAACCCTTCGAGGTAGCCCTAGATTAGAAGTTCCGCTGCTGCAAGGCCTCTGTATCCACGAGATCCAATCTAGACCCTGTTCCGGCACCCTGCCGGAGGGGGGAATCATCTCCGGTGGCCATCTTCATCATCCCGGTGGCCACCATGATGAGGAGGGAGTAGTCCGCCCTCGGGGCTGAGGGTTTGTACCAGTAGATATGTGTTTGATCTCTCTCTCTCTCTCTCGTGATCTATATCACGGGCTTTGTTAATATAGTCAGATCATATGATGTTTCTCCCCTCTTTACTCTTGTTATGATGAATTGAATCTTTACCCTTCAAAGTTTTGTCTTGTCAGATTGAATATTTAGAGATGAGAACACATGATATATGTCTTGCAATATGAATTCTTGAGGTGACAATGAGGTATCTTATTGATTCACTTGATATGTGTTATGGCATTCAACTCGCGGATTCCCGCGGTGGTATTGGGGTAATCTATGCATAGGGTTGACGCATGTTTTTCTCCGATGGAAACTTTGGGGTATCTTTATAGTTCTTTGTGTGGATTGAGTATTATGAATATGAATTTGCTTTGGTGCTATTCTTGTACGAACTCTAGGATAGATCGAACAGAAAAATAGCTTTGTGTTATTTTAGTACGAACTCTTGAATAGATCGAACGAAAATAATAACTTTGAGGTGGTTTCATGATCTACAAACAATTCCTATCTTTTGTTATCCGCTAATAGGAACTCCGGAGTGATTTTTTGTACCACTTTGAGGGATAATCATATGATCCAACTATGTTAGCATTGTTGAGAGGTTGCACTAGCAAAAGTACGGACCCTAGGCCTCATTTGTAAGCATTGTGACACCGTTTTTGTGCCCGTTTACTATTTTCTACCTTGTTGTTTTTATTTATTCAGATTATAAAAATATATTTCTACCATCCATTTTACACTTTTATCACCATCTCTTCGCTGAACTAGTGCACCTATACAATTTGCCATTGTATTGGGTGTGTTCGGGACACAAGAGATTTCTTGTATTTGGTTGCAGGGTCGTTTGAGAGAGACCATCTTCATACTACACCTCTGACGGATTGATAAACCTTAGGTCATCCACTTGAGGGAAAATTGCTATTGTCCTACAAAACTCTGCGCTTGGAGGCCCAACACGTGTCTACAAGAATAAAGTTGTGTAGTAGACATCACTATGTCTTGTTGCCATGATAAAAATGCATGTATTTCCTTAAGTTGTTGTGCTAACAATGTAGAGGAAACCCAACACTCCATGGGACAAGATATGGTCTTAAATGGTGCTTCAAGTTATCCTACATCATCATCTATTGTTTCTCACTTTTGCCTTATGGCTAAGGCTTTGAAGGTATGTCCTACTTCGAATCCCAATATATCTCTTGATGATGATGTTGATGATGTTGTTGCTAATGATGATGTTGTTGCTAATGATGATGTTGATAATGATGAAGAGAATGATAATGTTGCCTCCTTAAAAATTAAGGGGGAAATGATTTTCAAAGCTCTTCATAAGAATAAAATTGCTCATTCCAGCTTCATGGAAATCATGTCTATTGCCATTAAGGGCAAGAAATACATTGAGGAGTTGAAATCTCATCCTGAGGAGCATGAGGTTACCATTGATAAAATGGAAGCTCATGAGCGTGAATACGCTAATGAGATTGCGAACCTATCTCAAGCTCTTGAACTTGAACAAACCAACAAGGAATCTCTTGTGGAGACTTTTGCTCTAGAGTTATCTAGAGTGAGGGAATCTCATGATAGAGCTCTTGAGGTGGCCAATGATGTTAAAATTAAAAATGAGAAGCTTGAATTTGTGCATGCCAAACTCCCTGAGGACTTTGGGCACCTCGAAAATGTCTCAAGGGTCATTAAGAGTGAGCTCATCGGACTCACCGAGTCTCATGCTCAACTTAAAGCTTCATATTCAAAAGATCTTGCCAAGTTGCCTTCTCCTCTTGTTGTTAATGATGATGCTTGTGCTGTTGGGATGGAAAACAAAAAATTCTGCGCACACTTAAGATATATCCATGGAGATGCATAGCAACAAGGGGGAGAGTGTATCTATGTAACCTCGTGGACCGTAAGCGAAAGCGTTTGACAACGCGGTTGATGTTGTCAAACTTTCTTCGTGATCCAACCGATCGAGTACTAAATGTACGGCTCCTCCGTGTTCAGCACACATTCATCTCGGTAACATCCACGCCTTCTTGATCCAACAAGATGTCGAGGTAGTGGATGAGTTCCGGCAGCATGATGACGTGGTGAGAGTGATGGTGAAGTTATCTTCGCAGGGCTTTGGCTAAGCACTACGGAAATTTGACGGGGGTTGTAAATGGTGGAGGGGGGCCCCGCACATGGCTAAGGCAATGTTGTGTCTTGTGCTAGGCATCCCCTCCCACATTATATAGGTGGGGGTGGAGAGAGCAGCCAGGAGGCGCCCCCAAGTAGGCCGAATCGTACTTGGGGTCTTCCCTCAAGTGGAGCTAATGGTGTCCTGGACTAGGGGGTACTCACCACGTCATCTCCCGACCAGTGGGCCGGGCCGAGGACCCCCATGATGATTCACTGATGGGCCACTTCGGGCAGCCCATGCCGAATACAAGGAGGATTCCACAAGACTTGGCGCACAAGACAAGGACTCCTCTAAACCCTAGGACTAGGGTGCATATATAAACCGAGGCCAGTCTAGTCAATAGACAGTCTAATATTAATTAGAACATTCTCGTGGTAGACACATGTACTCTTTACTACACCCATATGAATACAAATAAAAGCAAGATGTAGGGTATTATCTCTTCGAGAGAGCCCGAACATGGGTAAAACCTTGTTCCATGTTACCATCACTCCAAGACGCCTAGCTTAGGACCTCTACTACAAGATATGCCGGATTTCACACCGACGTTGGTGCTTTCATTGAGAGCCTACTGGCAGTCGCCACAGTGCGATGGGAATTCAGATCGTCTCCGACGCGATCTACGCATCAGAATCGAGCTTTAATGTCAATGTTGGCATCTTCATCGCTGGCTCGATTAGTCACCTTGGCTCGATCAAGGACTGCGCTCCATCTCAGATCATTATGTTTGGACGAGCGCCTTCATTATCAACTCCGGTCTCTATCAAGATCATGGAGGAATCATCGATGGAGTTCATTGGCTCAACGTCAAGATTGCCCTCAGGCGACCGTGCTGTTTTTCTGGACAGCAAACCTGTATCCGCCGCCACCACCTCCTCAAGTGTCGCTTTGATGATTGCTTTGATGGAATTGTGCGGAATTGAGTGTACAAAAACCCTGTAAAATTTTCTCATGTTCTGATGGAGGAATCTTCGGTGATCTATGATATGCTGGAGGCCTCTCGAGTCTTGACGAGAATCTGGACGAGTTTAGGGCATGGTCTCCAGATCCTAGCTCGAAGGTCATTTGGAAGATCCAACCGTTCATTGTCTGCGGAATTTCCATATCTACCACTGAGGGAGTCATGGATTAGGGGGTCCTCGGACAGCCGGACTATATATTTGTGCCGGACTGATGGACTATGAAGATACAAGATTGAAGACTGCGTCCCGTGTCCGGGTGGGACTCTCCTTTACGTGGAAGGCAAGCTTGGAAATTTGGATATGTAGATTTCCTTCTCTGTAACCGACTCTGTGTAACCCTAGCCCCCTCGGGTGTCTATATAAACCAGAGGGTTTAGTCCATAGGACAACAACAATCATAATCATAGGCTAGCTTCTAGGGTTTAGCCTCTACGATCTCGTGGTAGATAAACTCTTGTAATACTCATATCATCAAGATCAATGAAGCAGGAAGTAGGATATTACCTCCATCGAGAGGCCCCGAACCTGGTAAACATTGTGTTCCCCGCCTCCTGTTACCATTAGCCTTAGACGCACAGTTCGGGACCCCCTAACCGAGATCCACCAGTTTTGAGAGTTCCACTGTGTCGTCATGATAAGGCTTGATGGCTCCTTCAATCATCCACAATGATGCAATCCATGGTGAGGTTTTCCACCCCGTATTGATCTTCGTATTCGGCGGCTTCGCACTGCGGGCCAACTCGCTTGGCCATCTGGAGCAGATCGACAGCTACGCCCCTGGCAGTCAGGTCAGGTTTGGAAGCTTGAAATACGCTGCCGACATCCGCGGAGACTTGATCTTCGACAGATTCGAGCCCATGATAGGTGCGCCGTACAGTCATGATGAGCATGACTTAGATCTGCCATCGGACGGTGTTCAGGAGAACGCACCTGTAGCTGCCCCGGCCTCAGATCCGGGGCAGATCGTGCCATCTGAGGACGGGTGGATAGACCCCGCCACGGAGGCCGCACACTCATCGACAATAGAGCCAAACACAAACTTCGCCTCCAATAAGGTCTGTATCATCGGACCCTCGGACTCGTCTCCGACCATAGGCTCTGAACTGCGCGCAACCGTGCCTATCGAATCTGATTGGGCACCGATCATGGAGTTTACCTCATGGATATCTTTCAGCACTCGCCTTTGGGCGACGTACTAAATTCACTGAAATCTCTCTCCCTGTCAGGAGACTCTTGGCCGAACTATGTCCGGCTTGAGTGGGAAGCGGACGACGAAGAAATTCGTTCCCCCCCACCACCCACTTAATAGCCACTGTTGACGACTTAACCGACATGCTTGATTTCGACTGCGAAGACATCGACGGTATGGACGACGATGCTGGAGAAGAAGAGGAACCACCGCCCACAGGGTGCTGGACAGCCACCTCATCATATGATATATATATGGTGGACACACCCAAAGAAAGCAATGCCGATGAGGCAATGGAGGATAACCGCCTTGAGAAGCAATCTAAGCACTGGCGTCATCAGCCCCGTCATAGCAAAAATAGCGATACCGGCACAAGAGACAATAACACTCCGGATAATGCCGAGGACGAAAACAATCCCGCCCAGCCAAGCTTCGAGCAGGCTGAACGGGAGGATGGGCAAGATAGCCCTGAGGAACAGGCAATGGATGGCGAATTGGAGGACGACAATTACATGCCCCTCTCCGAAGACGATGTGAGCCTTGGCAACGAAGAATTTATCGTGCCTGAGGATCCCGTCGAGCAGGAGCGCTTCAAGCGCCGGCTTATAGCCATCGCAAAAAGCCTGAAGAAAAAGCAGCAACAGCTTCAAGCTGATCAAGATCTGCTAACTGATAGATGGACCGAGGTCCTGGCAGCCAAGGAATATGGACTCGAGCGCCCAAATAAAAGCTACCCAAAGCGCAGGTTGTTACCTCAACTCGAGGAGGAGGCACTAGAGCCTACATTACCAGCGCAAATGCGGCTGACCGGCCACCCCGTGGCCGAGACAAAGCGGCGTATCAACCCGAAGTCCAACCCGCACCCCGTCGCCCAACAAGCAAAAACACGAAGGCCTGGGGCTACACGCATGACCTGCGAGACAAATTGGAAAACAAAGCAGGACAGTCAAGATCGATCTACGGATCACGGGGGCGCGCCCCAACGCGTGACGATGACCGTCATGCCGGATATACTAAATACCTATCCGGCCAGGCCGAACACAATAGACCAGACTCATTTGAGCTGCGTCGAGATGCAGCCCGACATAGAGGCGCCGCGTACCCCCTATGCTTCACTGACGAAGTAATGGATCACGAATTCCCAGAAGGATTTAAGCCCGTGAATATCGAGCCCTACGATGGGACTACAGACCCTGCAGTATGGATAGAAGATTTCCTTCTCCACATTCACATCGCCCGTGGGGATGATTTACATGCCATCAAGTACCTCCCACTAAAACTCAAGGGACCGGCTCAGCATTGGCTGAATAGTTTGCCGGCAAACTCCATTGGAAGTTGGGAGAACCTAGAAAATGCATTCCTAGATAACTTCCAGGGCACTTATGTGCGACCACCGGACGTTGATGATTTAAGTCACATAACCCAACAGCCCGGAGAGTCAGCCAGGAAATTCTGGACTCGGTTCCTAACTAAAAAGAACCAAATTGTCGACTGTCCGGATGCCGAAGCCCTAGCGGCCTTTAAGCATAACATCCGTGACGAGTGGCTTTCCCGACACCTCGGCCAAGAGAAGCCGAAGTCCATGGTAGCCCTCACGACACTCATGACCCGCTTTTGTGTGGGCGAGGATAGCTGGTTGGCTCGTAGCAATAGCACATCAAGCAATCCTGGCACATCAGAGGCCAGAGATAACAACGGCAAGCCCTAACGCAACAAACACAAGCGTCGCAACAATGGCGATAATGCCAAAGACACGGCCGTCAATGCCGGATTCAGTGGCTCCAAGTCCGGTCAGCGGAAAAAGCCATTCCAAAAGAACAATCCGGGCTCGTCCAGTATGGACCACATACTCGACCGTCCATGCCAAATTCATGGCACCCCAGGAACACCAGCTAATCTTACCAACAGAGAATGCTGGGTCTTCAAACAAGCCGGCAGGTCAGGTGCCGAAAACAAGGAGAAGGGGTCTCAAAGTGATGACGACGATGAGGAGCCCCGGTCACCGAACATAGAGGACAAAAGAAATTTCCCCTGCAAATCAAAATGATGAACACGATAAACGCCACCCACATTCCCAAGCTGGAACAGATGCGCACTCTTGGGGATGTCGACGTAATGGAGCCAGTCACCCCAAAATATAACCTATGGCCGGTCACCTTTGACCATCAGATCGTCCGACCAATACCAGTTAGGAAAATTTAGCTGCACTAGTCCTTGACCAAATAATTGACGGATTCCACCTCACACGAGTCCGGAGGCAGCAGTCTAAACTTGCTATGTCAGGACACAGCGCGCAAGATGGGTATCGATCCTTCGATGATCAAGCCCACTAAAACCACCTTTCAAGGTGTTATACCAGATGTGGAGGCCCGTTGTACAGGCTCCATCACTCTGGTGGTAGTCTTCGGATCACCGGACAATTACCGTACCGAAGAGTTAATCTTCGAGATCGTCCCTTTCACAGTAACTATCATGCACTGCTCGAACGAACCGCGTTTGCTCGATTCAATGCGGTGCCACATTATGCCTACCTTAAGATCAAGATGCCCGGTCCATGCGGCGACATAATAGTTAATGGCAAGGCCGAACGCTCCCTCCGTGCCGAAGAGTATACCGCCGCCTTAACAGTAGAAGCAACGAGTGGCATCTTTCAATCGAACCTTGAGTCGACTGCCAAGCTCCCGGACACCGCCAAAGGAGTCTGAATTACTTCACGGTAGGATAGACTGGCTCGTCAGGAGCTCAATTAAAACACTCCTGCAGTAAATGGAGGCAAAGCTAAGATAGGCCACACACTGCGGCTTAACCGCTCCGTGGCACACAAACATTTTTTGCATTTTTCTTTGTAGGTTCACATTTGCGTAGGCCAGGACTGGCGACGTGGAGACTAGACCCATGAACGGACGGGAAATAGCTCGAACGCATAAGGGAATCCTTAGATATTCCCCCCGATGACCATCCGATTACACTCCGGATCCGCACACAGCCTCCTCCCGCCTGGTCTCAGCAGGTTCCGAAGTCATATTTCTTTTTATCACATTACTTGTACTCGTACGCATCAATGTGTTATTCAGTTACAACATGTGGCTTTATATGACAATTATCTGCTGTTGTTTCTTATTTGACACTCTTTGTCAAATGGCATTCGTACACCACGATATGCCTTAATATGCCAGGGGCTTTATTGTACCCATAATACAACAATAAAGTCCGAACACCTTCACGGTCGTTCGGCACCCCGAACTTATAGCATTATATGCATCAGCTCCGAATCATGTCTTGGGTCAATAGTTGGGTTTGCCCGGCTCCCATGTTTTGCTGCCTTACGTTCCGCTATATCGGCTAAGGCGGCATAGGGAGAACTACTGCGATTGTGTCCCGGTTCTTCCGGACGAGCGCCTCAGTAAGAAAGCTGAAAACTGACTGTCACGATACGGCGAGAGCTGGTCAGCTGTTCGAGATGTTGTAAAATCTTTAAGGATTTCTTCCGCATTATGCGATAACTAATGCAGCGTGCGATGGATCGGCTTTTCTTCCAATCAGGTGCTTATAGAGCCCCTCGTGCGGTCTTCCGAACACCAGGGGCTGCGCCTACCTTCCTTTTGTCAAACTCCTATGGCTAAGTGAGAGTGATAAAGCATTATAGTCCGATTGCCTGGTTCGTTACGCTGAACACCTCCTTCAAGGACCCAAAACTGGGATAAAGAGTGCTTAGGTCTATCCCGAACACCCTCGTACTTCCTACGTGGGGGCAGAAGCCGACGACTGGCCAACTCTCAGGATTAATATATAAAACGGCCACGCAGGAGGAAAAACTTTCAAATAACAGTCAATAAATAATAGAAATGACCTTGTTCAACATTACAAAGGACAACATGACTGTATTCATGGAAATATAATGTCCTTGGTGCATTGCTCCGCCGCAAGGCGGGATCCTTTTAGGACACTATCATAATATAATTCGGGCTTGCGGTGCTCCTTCCCCTCTGGCGGTCCCTCGATCATTAGCTTTCAGCATCCATCTTCGCCCAGTGCACCTTTGCGCGAGCGAAGGCCATTCGTGCACCCTCCATACAAACCGACCGCTTGATGACTTCAAGTCGAGGGCAGGCACTCACAAGCCGCTTTACGAGCCCGAAGTAACTGCTGGGAATCGGCTCGGCAGGCCATAGTTGGATAATTAAATCCTTCATGGCTAGTTCGGCTGCCTTATGCAGTTCGATCAGCTATTTCAGTTGATCAACAAAAGGCACTGGATAATTTGGCGCCAGATATTGTGACCAGAAGAGCTTCTCCGCAGTGTTCCTTTCTTCAGCTTCGTAGAATTGGGCGGCATGAAATATGCTGCATGGCAGCTCCGCAAATACCCCTGGAGAAATCCGAACTCAAATTATAAACGTGATTTTCTCCTCAAATACTTGCTTTACATAGAAAAAGCCTTACCCGCCGCGATCTTCCTCGCCTCCTGGATTTCCTGCAGGGCGCTTGGGTTTCCCCTCGGGCATTGCATGCGGCTTGATGAGCCTTGGTGAGTTCGGATTCTTTCTCCGTTAAGCTCTGCTCCAAGGTCTCGCATTTCTTCACGGCCTCTTGAAGCTCTTACTCAGCTTCAATAACCCTGGCCTCGTGCTTCTCACAAAGAGCCTGCTCTGCGGCTGCCTTTTTCTCGGCCTCGGCCACAGCCTTCCTAAGAGCCTCGACTTCGGTCATCACCCCTAGAGCAAAACATGAACATATTTTTATCATACTAAAAATTCATTCGCGCTAAACACTTGCAAGGTATTTTGCATACCTTGTTTATCCTCGAATTGCTTTTTCAATTGGCCAAGTTCCTCTTCGGCCCGCTCCAGACTCTGCTTCAGTCCGGAGACTTCCACAGTATGAGAGGCAGCAGGCGCTACAGACGCCTGCTTACAAAGAAAAAGAGGGAGAGATGCCATAAAGTGAGTCTCCTGCAAACATATATTTGATCCTCTGTCCGGTTCTTTCTTCCATCGAACAGTGTATCAGGGGCTACTACCTATACTATGACACTCTTCGAAACCTCATAAAACATACCTCAAAGCCCGTTAGAAGGCTCATGCAGGCTTCATTCAGTACATTCTCAGCGGACTGTATCTTCTCAATCACCGCACCCATAAGGGCACGGTGTTCTTCAATGATGGAGGCACTCTTCAGCGCCGCCGATAAAGTATCCGACACCTCTGGCTGGACAGAGGTTGCCGGTGGAACAGGCGCATCCCCTCCAGCCGAGGGAGGCTGCCTGCCTGATTCCGGAGCCATATCGGTCTCCGGAATTGTATCTGGCTGGGGGCCGAATTCGAGATAACCCCCGCCATCAATGTCCATGGGAGCCTTTTCTCCCGTGTGTCCGGCCCTTGAAGTTTGACCTTCTTGCGCCGCCCTGACGATCTTTTCCCCCTCTCCTTGGCCTGGGTCCCTCTGGGACGATACCTCAGTGTCATTCACATGTTTTGGGGAAAGGGCCTTCACGGGTGTACCGCTGTCCATAGCATCTGAGCCCAGTAAATCCTCCGATGAGGATTGTTCGGTGCGGGACCTACCGGACTGCAAAAAAGTATGGCTCAATGATTAAAACGTCATGCCATAGGGAGTCTGGATGCGCAAGCGTGTTCGGATTTTATATACTCACGAGTTCACCAGGGGCTGGGCCCTGGGATCCCACTCCGGGCTTCTATCGGTAGCGGCGGTGGACTCCTCCAGAAGGGGAGTTTTTCCCTTCTTAGGTGACTGGGCCTCCAAGGATGTGGAGGCCATCCTTTTCTTTCTTCCCCTCACTAGGGATTGGTCTTCCTCCTCTTTCTCGTCCTCTCCGGAGGAAGAGCGGGCATCGGAGTCTTTGGATATTGTGTCCGAAGTGCCACGGCGATGAAGGCCGCCCTGGTCTTTTTGGCCTCCTTCTCGGCCTTCTTCTTCGGCGCCTTGTAAGGCGCCGAGACCAACATCTTTGTCAGAAGTGGGCCGGCCGGTTCTTCTGGCAGTGGGGCCGAACAGTAGATTCGCCCCGCCTTCTTCGTCCAGCCCTAGGAGAGTTGTGGAAAACACATTAAGAATTTCCCTAGGGTTATGCGAATAAAACGTATGACTTGCCAACATACAATGACTTAACGAACTTGCAGGTCGGGACATTTGGTACCCGCAGTCCTCGGCGGAGTCCGGCCACGATTTGCCGAACTTAAAAAGCACCTTCCAGATGTCTTTGTTCAAGGAGCCAAAGAGCTCTAGAAGGGTCTGGTGCTTGGCCGGGTCGAATTCCCATAAATTGCAAGCCCTGTGTTGACAAGGAAGAATCCGGCGAACTAACATCACCTGGACTACATTGACAAGTTTGATATTCTTGTCTTCCATACCCTTGACGTGCGTCTGGAGCACCGACAACTCGTCAGGCGAAGACCAGTTCAGGCCCTTCTTGGGCCAGGACGTAAGCCGCAGGGGAGCTCCGGATCGGAATTCGGGAGCTGCGGCCCATTTTGGGCCGTGCGGCTCAGTGACATAGAACCACTGCTATTGCCACCCTTCGACGGAATCATTGAAAGTACCTGATGGCCATGTGACGTCGGGTATCTTGCTCACCATGGCACCTCCGCACTCGGCGTGCTCGCCGCTCACTACCTTGGGCTTCACATTAAAGATCTTCAGGCATAAGCCGAAGTGTGGCGAGATGCGGAGGAAGGCCTCACACACGACGATGAATGTCGAGATGTTGAGGAAGGAATTGGGGGAGAGATCGTGAAAATCGATCCCGTAGTAATACATGATGCCATGAACGAATGGGTGGAGGGGAAACCCTAGCCCGCGAACAAAGTGAGGGAGGAATACAACCCTCTCGTGGGGTTCCGTGGTCGGGACGATCTGTCCCGCCATCGGGAGACGATGGCTGATTTTCTTGGCCAGATACCCGGCCTCCCGAAGCTTTTTGATATCCTTCTCCCGGATGGTAGAGGCCATCCACTTGCCTCCTGCTCCGGATCCAGACATTTTCGGAGGGCCTTTGTGGGCGGGGAAGGCGAACGCTTGGGAGCTGGAGCTCGAGTGAGAAAGAATGGATAGGCAGAGAAAGAAGAAGGCGTGGGTGAAAAAGGAGAGTCCTTATCTCCTTATAAAGGCAGCAGGGATCCTGCGCCTCCCCACTTGCCCGGCAAACTCGCTTATTCCCCAAGCACCGCGTTGATGGCGCGGTTGGGTTACCCACACCCGTATTGATGAGAATCCCGAGATAAGGGGACATGATCTCTGCTTCAACAAGACATGCCAATAAAACTGCCTCGCAATATGTGCAGCAGCAGGTTGAGAAAAACGGTTCTCATAATGACTGGGCCATGGTGTGATGTCACGCTATGGAAAGTTGTCAGCAGATTAGATTTGTGGAAAATTGTGCTCTCTATGGTGGTATGTGGAAATTGTTTTGCAGAGCCAGACACGAACCTTGTGTTGAAGATCTTTTCTGGAGTATTCGGAGAAGGAACCCGCCTTGCAATGCTGAAGACAATCTGCGTGTCGGACTCATCGTCATTGAAGCCTGGTTCAGGGGCTACTGAGGGAGTCCTGGATTAGGGGTTCCTTGGACCGCCGGACTATATATTTGTGCCAGACTGTTGGACTATGAAGATACAAGATTGCAGACTGTGTCCCGTGTCCGGGTGGGACTCTCCTTTACGTGGAAGTCAAGCTTGGCAATTCGGATATGTAGATTTCCTTCTCTGTAACCGACTCTGTGTAACCCTAGCCCCCTTCCGGTGTCTATATAAACTAGAGGGTTTAGTCCGTAGGGGGTTTAGTCCGTAGGACAACAACAATCATAATCATAGGCTAGCTTCTATGGTTTAGCCTCTACGATCTCGTGGTATATCAACTTTTGTAATACTCATATCATCAAGATCAATCATGTAGGAAGTAGGGTATTACCTCCATCGAGAGGGCCCAAACCTAGGTAAACATTGTGCCCCCCGCCTCCTGTTACCATTAGCCTTAGACGCACAGTTCGGGACCCCCTACCCGAGATCCGCCGGTTTTGACACCGACAAACACCTCTCAAAATTTCAGCTCGACCCGACCGTTCAAACTCCGGGAACCTTCCGATTAGTGCATCACTTTTCGGATCTGTTTTCTGCGCGAGATCGAATCCGACCTGAATTCATCTTTCTTCATGAATGGGATATTGGGCAACCTTTTTGAAGAATCTCTTTGTAGGGTATTGTGTTTTGTTTCCAAACACATGCTCACGAATTTTGCTCCTTTTCGGAGGTAATGTTCACCGTCACACCGGTGTCAAACCAGCCCTTGCTCCACGTCTGCCGACCTGTGCTAGACAGATTGTCGCTTTATCGAGCCGAGCCCAACCTTATTGGATCACCAGCTCAGCAAGCCAAACAAGAGTTTGGCATCGCTAAGGCTAAATAGTCACCAACACCATTGCCCCATGGATTGCACGGGTCAGGCGCGCCGACATCGCTGCTTGGTCACTTCATCTATCTGGCATTGACCGCATCACAAGTCATGACCAGCGTCGGCATGGCCGAGCTGTAGCTTCTTCAAACCGATGTCTCCCACGCCGAACCGCTTCAACACCTTGGCTGGAACGGCGGCTGCAACGTCACCTTACCGACCTGCTCCATCACCTCGTTTGGACCAGGGGCTTCGTTATCTCTTCATCAACCTACTCCAGAGACTTCGGTGTCACCAGCCAACCAGCTTCGTCACGTTAGCTGGACCGGGGGCTTTGCCTCGGTGAGCCAACCTTTGCCAGCATCGCCAAGCCGTCGCTTCATCGCCCATCAGGCAATGGGTGTGTGGATCGAGTCCGAATTTTGGGAGTAACCTTTCTTCAGATTGCTACAACCAATAAACCAGGTGCTATTAATCCTAGTAATTTTTTCTTTCTTGGGTTTATTTTTTCCGAGGAATTATTACTCTGGTTTGTTCCATCATCTGTACATAGGTCTGTCAAATGATGGTTGCGTGATGGTTCAGTCAGTTTCCCGTTTGCAGTTCGGCGAACGCCTCATCGGGGACTCGGACCACTCTGTGAATACAGGCTTTGTCACACCGGCGCCCTGAACCAACATTGGCTTCGACGCCAGGCCACATCTCTTTAAAAAATTATTTTGTGTAAATTAATTATGCGAGGTTTTTTTATAAATTTATATTATTATTTTTTGGCATGCACTATTTTACATGTGTAGGTAATCGACTTCGACTGCATCACGTGGTGACTTCGGCAAGCCGATGTCGTCGTCCCAATTGGCATAAATTGGCTCGCGTGATCACCTTGTTGGTCGAATTGCCATACCGATATGTTCAATTGCCTCAGGGACTTCGGCGTCGCTAAGAGAGCTCTATCTCATCGAGTGTTCGGCACACGGGGCATATTTTTTTATTACTCACTTCGCATAAATTATTTATTATGCTACGGATTTTTTTAACTTATTATTATTACTATTATCTCCGGATTGCACTATTTTTTGTGCACAAGTAAATGATCCGGGTTGGGCAGCACTGTCACGTCGGCGTACCAACGTACAACGTCACCTCGGCTGGACCTGGGGCTTCATCATCCTTGATTAACCCACGCCGGGGACTTTGGCGTCATACGGCCAGCCTGCTCCGTCGCCTCGGTCGGACTGGGGGTTCCACCTCGCCACATTGGTCATGCTATGTCGCCACGTCGGTGTGCCGAGCTCTTCGCTCCGCCACCTCGAGACCGGTTTGGGGGCTGGGACCTCGTCCCACCGTAAGCTTGGGCCGCGTCATCGACACCGAACATATTAACCAGCTAAGTCACTTTCATGCTCAACTTTTTCAATTTTTTCTTGTTCGGTTCGACCAAACATTATAATTATTTATTAAAAACTTAGTTTGTCAAAAACATTGTTTGTTAAAATTTCGCTTTTACCCAAGTTAACTGGGGGCTCGTAAATTTATATGAGCCATTTTATAATAATTGTTTTCTTCCTAGTCGTTGCAAAGTCTTTTTCTATCACTCCTTTTTTGACTCGAGTGTATGGTCAATAGCCGGATAGCCTGGCTTCTCTCTAAAGCCGCTCGAGTTTAGTTCGCTAAACTGGCCTCAGAGAAGCACTCCGCCTTTCGGATAAGGAGGTTGAAGCCGATGCTGACCTACTTGCAGTTTAGAGTTCGGATGTGTCATGTTAAAGCACGATAGAAGCATAAAAAACTTTAAGACCAATTTCCGGATTGGCACCAAAAACTTGATTTAGTTCGGGCGTAAAGTTTTTACTGAAGTTTTTTGGTTTTTCAAGCCTATGGCACTTTTAACCTATTTGTGTGTTTCCAGCACAAGTCTCACAGTGCAACATCGGACACCTTTAGAGATTCGACAATATCAACAGGAGGCTGCAAATAGAACCGAACCCATCAAAAGCAAGGTAATTCATGGAGTCCTCGGCTAAAACATTCTCGGATATTGCTATATATGCATCGGTTTTGAATTGTGTCTTTGGTCAATAGTTGGGTTGCGCAGCTCTTGTGCTTGCCTCCTACGTTCCGCTTTGTTCGGCTAGGTGTGCGAAGGGAGAACCACTGCGATTGTGCTTCAAGCTCGCATGGTTAAGTGCCATAGTGGAGAAAGCCAAAAACTGACTGTCACAATAAGCGCGAACTGGTCAGTGATCTGATGACTGTATTAAACTATAAGATCGATAGAGGTCATCCCGTGTTAAATGACGGGCCATTCATAACATTGGCCGAAGTGTTTACGGCTTGACCTCGGCTATCGCTGAACACTAACCGGGGGCTAGTAACAGGCCTCCCAACTTTAAGCTCCTGTGACTAAGTAAAAGTTATAAAGCCCGCATTGTTGGAGATATGTCCTAGAGGCAATCATGTATGATGATATTTCCTATGTGTTTATGAATAAAGATAGTCCTTGGACATTATCAATGATGTGTATCAGCAAGTACGTGACTTGTTTGTGGGACTATGCATCGTATGATGACTGTCCTAAAAGGTCCCTAGTCGAAAGGGCTGTGTGGATGCGCAGCCGACTAGACTAGCATATGACACGGTCGATGGCTCGGTCTCATTAGCCATGGAGCATTGGATGCTAACCAGATAGTATGGACTTGGAAATGATTTGGTCAGGTTCGACGTAGTCGAATCCGAGTTGAGATAAGGTCTGAGTCGGATAGACCCAACTATGAGACGCGGTGATATGTCATCTGTGAGTCTCTAGTACAACATATGTTCTATGTCCTAAGACCTAAGCTGATGCATGTACTCGGGATGGTGATAGACTTGCTTTGGGCCGACCAAATGCTACTCCATGACTGGGTAGTTACAAAGGTAGGTTTCGGGGTTGTCCAGTCCCATGCTGCGAGACATGGTTGAGCAAGATGGTATTTGCCCCTCCGATCAGGAGAGATATACTCTGGGCGCCTTGTGTGATCTGACCAGGATAAGCATGGCCATGCGACAGGGATTATGAGATAATCCGGTTTGTGGTCAGTATCACTGGAACAAGAAAGAGGTCGGGCTACCACAAGGATGACAGACTCGCCTTGAGCCCGACAACATATATCGTGTGGCAAAGGGAATAGAAGTGTGATGTACAGGTTCGCCTAACCAGCTTCATGGTCACCTTGGTGTTTCGGCATGCCTTGCTAGAGGCCTCTACCAACCGTGTAGTTTGGAGGTGATCCGAACTGCGACCAAGCCGACTTGAACCTAAGGGGTCGCGCGCTTAAGGGAAGGAACCTACGAGGACGGATCCGAGGACACTGGTCGGATGTGATTCGAGATGTATTCGGATTGTGGCTGAGTAGACTTGTGGGCTTTAGGGTCCATGCGAGGCCCAAGTGTTGAGCCCGCGACGGACGCCTATATAAAGTGGAGGTGCGGCACACTCATGCGGTTGATCGCTTCGGTGCTGCACTAGGGTTTGCATGTGTTGCGAATAGGCACCTCCACTCGCTGCCGACTATGTGATCGGACCTAGCAGTCCGCCGCACGGTGTTCCTCCTGCACGTGCGGATACTGTTAGAGGCGGTGCACTTGCGCCGCTCCAGCGAACCTATATGAGGGATCGGACGACTGGCTGTTCGAGGGAGATCGGACGAGGAGGAGACAATCCACGCGGACGCGCTGCCCCAACTCTTCTTCTGTTGCACGGCATTGCGTGTCTAGTGGTAACAATCCGTGATCCATCTCCCGTAGCATGTTCTTGGTTGTTCTGCGCGTAGGAAATTTTAATTTGCAGTCGATGCACCCTACCGTAGAACCCAACACGCATATCTGATTGCCTCGTTTCTGCTAACACAACCGCCTCTGGGCACCGAGACGCGGCGAAGGGTTGTCTTGTTACTGCGGAAGCACCCTGTGTAGCATCTACAAAGGGGTAGAAGCTGACGATGGGCCACTTTCAAATGATAAACAGTCGCAATGGAGTCGAAATAAACATATCTCATCAGCGTTTGTATTTATTATACAAGCACTGCCTTCTGTAATTATCGTTATAAAGCCATAAAATATGCATCAATTTGACTTAAGATTTTGGCCAAGCTGGGTTGCCTGGCTCCTGTGCTTACCCCTAGGTGGTAAAGGGAGCACCTCTGTGATTGTTACTACTGGGTCATCTGAGTTAGTACCTCCGACTGGGTGAAGCTGAAAGCTATCCATCTTAAAGGATATAATTGGACGGCAACAACGGAAGTGAAAATTTTGGTTCATTACACCATAGAGTTCGGGAACTTTCCCTGAACTAAATCCTCAATATTTTTCACCCACATTGACCGGAGGTGAGGTTTCATGATCATGGTCAGCATGACAACCCAAAGAAAGGAACCGATAGCGGGACTATTTTCTTTGGAAGATGTTTCTTACGTTAATAGTAATATAACATATCTCTCCGTGTACCTTTGTTTATAAAACCATATGGCCGGATTGCCTTGTTTGCCTTAAATACTTGCCCTTATAAAGGCTTTATAAAGTAGGATAAACAGTCCTCGGCTACTGACCCAGGAGGTTGAAGCCAATGGACGGTCAACAAAGTTTTGTACAATGCAGATCCGAGCATTAATTAATGATGTATAGTACTTGGATACATAGAATCATTACACATAATTGGTGATTTTACTCTATATATCAATTCTTAATTCAGCCACCCATGCCCGCATTAAGGCTCGAGGGCTACTGGGCTTCGGGCTTATTAGTTACTAATATTAAAGGGGCACATCGATCCCCGTATCTGGTGTTGCCACCCGACCAGTGTCTCGGGGGCTACTACATTGCCTATTCAATGCAGAAAATTCAAAGTGCTCAGTGTTCGGCTTGACCCAACTATGGGCAAAAGCGTCTTTGGACAACAATAGATACCAACTGGGACTTATCCGACATAAAGCTAATATATTACGGCGACTTCTCAAAACCCTCTCTCAAGGGCCCGTTCGCCGATCACTATCTCCTCTAATGTGCATATCGGATTTCAGGCCGATACGCACCTTGAGGGCTACTGGCTATATATCTTGTCAGCATATAAAATAAAATCCGCAAAACAATCATCCTAAGACCAAGGTGGTACACCACCTCGGATGTTGTCTGGCATAAAGCTCAGATACAAATGGCTGGCTCCATAGAGGGTGTTAGAAATATGCCCTAGAGGCAATAATAAAATGGTTATTATTGTATTTCCTTGTTCATGATAATTGTCTATTGTTCATGCTATAATTGTATTAACTGGAAACCGTAATACATGTGTGAATACATAGACCACAACTTGTCCCTAGTGAGCCTCTAGTTGACTAGCTCATTGGTCAATAGATAGTCATGTTTTCCTGACCATGGACATTAGATGTCACTGATAGCGGGATCACATCATTAGGAGAATGATGTGATGGACAAGACCCAATCCTAAGCATGGCACAAGATCGTGTAGTTCGTTTGCTAAAGCTTTTCTAATGTCAAGTATCATTTCCTTAGACCATGAGATTGTACAACTCTCTGATACCATAGGAATGCTTTGGGTGTACCAAACGTCACAACGTAACTGGGTGGCTATAAAGGTGCACTACAGGTATCTCCGAAAGTGTCTGTTGGGTTGGCATGAATCGAGACTGGGATTTGTCACTCCGTATGAGGAGAGGTATCTCTAGGCCCACTCGGTAATGCATCATCATAATGAGCTCAATGTGACTAAGTAGTTAGTCACGGGATCATGCATTACGGAACGAGTAAAGTGACTTGCCGATAACGAGATTGAATGAGGTATTGGGATACCGACAATCGAATCTCGGGCAAGTAACATACCGATTGACAAAGGGAATTGTATACGGGATTGATTGAATCCCCGACATCGTGGCTCATCCGATGAGATCATCGTGGAACATGTGGGAGCCAACATGGGTATCCAGATCCCGCTGTTGGTTATTGGCCGGAGAACGTCTCGGTCATGTCTGCATGGTTCCCGAACCCGTAGGGTCTACACACTTAAGGTTCGGTGATGCTAGAGTTGTTATGGGAAATAGTATGTGGTTACCGAAGGTTGTTCAGAGTCCCGGATGAGATCCCGGACGTGACGAGGAACTCCGGAATGGTCCGGAGGCAAAGATCGATATATTGGACGAAGGGTATTGGAGTCTGGAATTGTTCTGTGAGTACCGGGTGACGACCAGCGTGACCGAAAGGTGTTTCGGAGGCCCCAGCAAGCGTTGGGGGGCCTTATGGGCCAAGGGGTGGGGGCACACCAGCCCACTAAGGGGCTGTGCGCCCCTCCCAACCCCTCTCACGTAACCTGGAGAGATGGGGGTGCCTCCCCTAGGGCAGCCGCCCCTCCCGGCTTGGGGGGCAAGTTTCTTAGGGGTGGGGGTGCCCAAACCATCTAGGGTTTCCCCTATGGCCGCCACCCCTCCCCTAGGGAACCCTAGGGCGCCTCCTCCACCCCTCCCCCTATATATAGTGAGGGAGAGAGAGGGCAGCCACACCCCTTCCCTGGCGCAACCCCTCCCTCCTCCAACTCTTCCTCCTCCTCCATAGTGCTTGGCGAAGCTCTGCAGGAATACCACGAGCTCCACCACCACGCCGTTGTGCTGCCGGAGTTCTCCCTCAACTTCTCCTCTCCCCTTGCTGGATCAAGAAGGAGGAGATGTCCCTTGTCCGTACGTGTGTTGAACACGGAGGTGCCGTCCGTTCGGCGCTTAGATCAGAATCGACCGCGATCTGAATCGCTGCATGTACGACTCCACCAACCGCGTTCTTGTAACACTTCCGTGTCGCGATCTTCAAGGGTTTGAAGATACACTCATCCTCTCCCTCTCTTGTTGCTAGAATCTCCATAGATTAATCTTGGTGATGCGTAGAAAATTTTGAATTATTGCTACATTCCCCAACAGTGGCATCATCAGCTAGGTCTATGTGTAGTTTCTATGCACGAGTAGAACACATATTGTTGTGGGCGTCGATTTTGTCAAATTACTTGCCATTACTAGTCTTATCTTGATTTAGCGGCATCGTGGGATGAAGCGGCCCGGACCGATCTTACACGTACGCTTACATGAGACAGGTTCCTCCGACTGACATGCACTAGTTGCATAAGGTGGCTAGCAGGTGTCTGTCTCTCCCACTTTAGTCGGATCGGATTCGATGAAAAGGGTCCTTATGAAGGGTAACTAGCAATTGGCATATCACGTTGTGGTTTTGGCGTAAGTAAGAAACGTTCTTGCTAGAAACCTATAGCAGCCACGTAAAAACTTGCAACAACAATTAGAGGACGTCTAACTTGTTCTTGCAGCATATGCCGTGTGATGTGATATGGCCAAAAGGATGTGATGAATGATATATATGTGATGTATGGGATTGATCATGTTCTTGTAATAGGAATCACGACTTGCATGTCAATGAGTATGACAACCGGCAGGAGCCATAAGAGTTGTCTTAATTTATTGTATGACCTGCGTGTCATTGAATAACGCCATGTAATTACTTTACTTTATTGCTAAACCGTTAGCCATAGTAGTAGAAGTAATAGTTGGCGAGACAACTTCATGAAGACATGATGATGGAGATCATGGTGTCATGCCGGTGACGATGATGATCATGGCGCCCCGAAGATGGAGATCAAAAGGAGCAAAATGATATTGGCCATATCATGTCACTAGTTGATTGCATGTGATGTTTATCATGTTTTTACCTCTTATTTGCTTAGAACGACGGTAGCATAAATAAGATGATCCCTCGCTAAAATTTCAAGAAAGTGTTCCCCCTAACTGTGCACCGTTGCGAAGGTTCGTTGTTTCAATGCACCACGTGATGATCGGGTGTGATAGATTCTAACATTCGCATACAACGGGTGTAAGCCAGATTTACACATGCAAAACACTTAGGTTGACTTGACGAGCCTAGCATGTACAGACATGGCCTCGGAACACAAGAGACCGAAAGGTCGAACATGAGTCATATAGTGGATACGATCAACATGAAGATGTTCACCGATGATGACTAGTCCGTCTCACGTGATGATCGGACACGGCCTAGTTGACTCGGATCATGTATCACTTAGATGACTAGAGGGATGTCTATCTGAGTGGGAGTTCATTAAATAATTTGATTAGATGAACTTAATTATCATGAACATTGTCAAAAGGTCTTTGCAAATTATGTCGTAGCTCACGTTTTGGTTCTACTGTTTAGATATGTTCCTAGAGAAAATTTAGTTGAGAGTTGATAGTAGCAAATTGTGCGGACTAGGTCCGTAAACTGAGGATTGACCTCATTGCTACGCAGAAGGCTTATTTCCTTAATGCACCGCTCGGTGTGCTGAACCTCGAACGTCGTCTGTGGATGTTGCGAACATCTGACATACATGTTTTGATGACTACGTGATAGTTCAGTAATGTTAAACAGTTTAGAATTGAGGCACCGAAGACGATTTTGAAACGTCACGGAACATATGAGATGTTCAAAGGGCTGAAATTGGGATTTCAGGTTCATGCCCATGTCAAGAGGTATGAGACCTCTGACGAGTTTCTTAAGCCTGCAAACTAAGGGAGAAAAGCTCAATCGTTGAGCATGTGCTCAGATTGTCTGAGTACTACAATCACTTGAATCGATTAGGAGTTAATCTTCCTTAAGAGATAGTGATAGTTCTCCATAGTCACTGCCACCAAGCTATTAGAGCTTCGTGATGAACTATAACATATCAGGGATAGACATGATGATCCTTGAACAATTCGCGATGTTTGACACTGCGAAAGTAGAAATCAAATAGGAGCATCAATTGTTGATGGTTGGTAAAACCACTAGTTTCAAGAAGGGCAAGGGCAAGAAGGATACTTCATGAAATGGCAAATCAGTTGCTGCTCTAGTGAAGAAACCCAAGGTTGAACCAAACCCAAGACTAAGTTCTTCTGAAATAAGGGGAACGGTCACTGAAGCAGAACTACCCTAGATACTTGGTAAATGAGAAGGCTGGCAAGGTCGACAGAAGTATATTGGATATACATTATGATGTGTACTTTACTAGTACTCCTAGTAGCACCAGGGTATTGAAATACCGGTTCGGTTGCTAAGTGTTAGTAACTCAAAATAAAAAGCTATGGAATAAACGAAGACTAGCTGAAGGTGAGATGACGATATGTGTTGGAAGTGTTTCCAAGGTTGATGTGATCAAACATCGTATGCTCCCTCTACCATTGGGATTGGTGCTAAACCTAAATAATTGTTATTTGGTGTTTGCCTTGAGCATAGACATGATTGGATTATGTTTATCGCAATACGGTTATTCATTTAAGGAGAATAATGGTTACTCTGTTTATTTGAATAATACCTTCAATGGTCTTGCACCTAAAATGAATGGTTTATTGAATCTCAATCGTAGTGATACACATGTTCATGCTAAAAGATATAAGATAGTAATGATAGTACCACATACATGTGGCACTGCCATTTGAGTCATATTGGTATAAAACGCATGGAGAAGCTCCATGTTGATGAATCTTTTGGACTCACTCGTTTTTTGAAAAAGTTTGAGACATGCGAACCATGTCTATTAGTATGTACGCATGAAGAAACTCCATGCAGATGGATCATTTGGACTCACTTGATTTTGAATCACTTGAGACATGCAAATCATACCACATGGGCAAGATGACTGAAAAGCCTCGTTTTCAGTAAGATAGAACAAGAAAGCAACTTGTTGGAAGTAATACATTTTGATGTGTGCAGTCCGATGAGTGCTGAGGCACGCAGTGGATATCGTTATGTTCTTACTTCACAGATGATTTGAGTAGATGTTGAGTATATTTACTTGATGAAACACAAGTCTGAATTATTGAAAGGTTCAAGTAATTTCAGAGTGAAGTTGAAGATCTTCATGACAAGAGGATAAAATGTCTATGATATGATCATAGAGATGAGTATCTGAGTTATGAGTTTGGTATACAATTAAGACATTGTGGAAATTGTTTCACAACTAATATCGCGTGGAACACCATAGTGTGATGGTGTGTCCGAACATCATAGCTGCACCCTATTGGATATGGTGCATACCATGATGTCTCTTATCGAATTACCACTATCGTTTATGGGTTAGGCATTAGAGATAACCGCATTCAATTCAAATAGGGCACCACGTAATTCCGTTGAGATGACAACGTATGAACTATGGTTTAGAGAAACCTAAGCTATCAGTTCTTAAAAGTTTGGGGCTGCGAAGCTTATGTGGAAAAGTTTTAGCCTGATAAGCTCAAACCCAAAGGGATAAATGCATCTTCATAGGACACACAAAACACTTGGGTATACCTCCTATTTTAGATCCGGAAGCAAATGTGATTGTTTCTAGAAACGGGTCCTTTCTCAAGGAAAAGTTTCTATTGAAAGAATTGAGTGGGAGGATGGTGGAGACTCGATGAGGTTATTGAACCATCACTTCAACCAATCTATAGCAGGGCACGGGAAGTTGTTCCTGTGGCGCCTACACCAGTTGAAGTGGAAGTTGATGATAGTGATCATGAAACTTCGGATCAAGTCACTACCAAACCTCATAGGTCGACAAGGACGCGTACTGCTTCGAAGTGGTACGGTAATCCTATCTTGGAGGTCATGTTGCTAGACAACAATGAACCTACGAGCTGGGGAGAAGCGATGGTGGGTCTGGATTCTGACAAATGGCTCGAGGCCATAAAATCCGAGAGAGGATCCATGTATAAAACAAAGTTTAGACTTTGGAAGATCTACTTGATGGTCGTAAGGCTATTGGGTACAGATGGATTTTAAAAGGGAAGACACACAATGATGGTAATTCTCACCATTAAGAAAGCTCGACTTGCCACTAAGATGTTTTCCGGCAAGTTCAAGGAGTTGACTACGATGAGACTTTCTCACTCGTAGCGTTGCTAAGAGTCTGTTGAAATTATATTAGCAGTTCCTGCATTATTTATGAAATCTTGCAGATAGGATGTCAAAACATTGTTTCCTCAATGATTTTCTTGAGGAAAGGTTGTATGTGATACAACCAGAAGGTTTTGTCAATCCTAAAAGATGCTAACAAGTATGCAAAGCTCCAGCAATCCTTCTAAGGACTGGAGTAAGCATCTGGGAGTTGGAATATACACTTTGATGAGATGATCAAAGATTTTCGGTTTATACAAAGTTTATGAGAAACTTGTATTTCCATAGAAGTGAGTGGGAGCACTATAGCATTTCTGATGAGCATATGTTGTTGACATATTGTTGATCAGAAATGATGTAGAATTTCTGGAAAGCATATAGGGTTATTTGAAAAGTGTTTTTCAATGGAAAACCTAGATTAAGCTACTTGAACATTGAGCATCAAGATCTATAAGGATAGATCAAAATCGCTTGATAGTACTTTCAAATGAGTACGCACCGTGACAAGATTTTGAAGGAGTTCAAAATAGATCGGCAAAGAAGGAGTTCTTGGCTGTGTTATAAGGTGTGAGTATTGAGTAAGACTCAAGATCTGACCACGGCAGAAAAGAGAGAAAGGACGAAGGTCGTCCCCTATGCTTTAGACATAGGCTCCATAGTATGCTATGCTGTGTATCGCACATGAAGTGTGCCTTGCCATGAGTCAGTCAAGGGGTACAAGTGTGATCCAGGAATGGATCACAGGACAGCGTTCAAGGTTATCCTTAGTAACTAGTTGACTAAGGAATTTTCTCAATTATGGAGGTGGTAAAAGAGTTCGTCGTAAAGGGTTACGTCGATGCAAACTTTGACACTAATCTGGATGACTCTGAGTAGTAGACCGGATTCGTATAGTAGAGCAGTTATTTGGAATAGTTCCAAATAGCGCGTGGTAGCTGCATCTAGGAGATGACATAGAGATTTGTAAAGCACACATGAATCTGAAAGATTCAGACCCGTTAAATAATAACCTCTCTCACAAGCGAGATATGATCAAACCCCATGGGTGTTGGATTCATTACAATCACATAGTGATGTGAACTAGATTATTGACTCTAGTGCAAGTGGGATACTGTTAGAAATATGCCCTAGAGGCAACAATAAAATGGTTATTATTGTATTTCCTTGTTCATGATAATTGTCTATTGTTCATGCTATAATTGTATTAACTGGAAACCATAATACATGTGTGAATACATAGACCACAACTTGTCCCTAGTGAGCCTCTAGTTGACTAGCTCGTTGATCAATAGATGGTCATGGTTTCTTGACCATGGACATTAGATGTCATTGATAGCGGGATCACATCATTAGGAGAATGATGTGATGGACAAGACCCAATCCTAAGCATAGCACAAGATCGTGTAGTTTGTTTGCTAAAGCTTTTCTAGTGTCAAGTATCATTTCCTTAGACCATGAGATTGTGCAACTCCCGGATACCGTAGGAATGCTTTGGGTGTACCAAACGTCACAACGTAACTGGGTGGCTATAAAAGTGCACTACAGGTATCTCCGAAAGTGTCTATTGGGTTGGCACGAATCGATACTGGGATTTGTCACTCCATATGACGGAGAGGTATCTCTGGGCCCACTCGGTAATGCATCATCATAATGAGCTCAATGTGACTAAGTAGTTAGTCACGGTATCATGCATTACGGAACGAGTAAGGTGACTTGCCGGTAACGAGATTGAACGAGGTATTGGGATACAGACGATCGAATCTCGGGCAAGTAACATATCAATTGACAAAGGGAATTGTATACGGATTGATTGAATCCCCGACATTGTGGTTCATCCAATGAGATCATCGTAGAACATGTGGGAGCCAACATGGGTATCCAGATCCCGCTGTTGGTTATTGGCCGGAGAATGTCTCCGTCATGTCTGCATGGTTCCCAAACCCGTAGGGTCTACACACTTAAGGTTCGGTGACGCTAGAGTTGTTATGGGAAATAGTATGTGGTTACCGAAGGTTGTTCGGAGTCCCGGATGAGATCTCAGACATGATGAGGAACTCTGGAATGGTCCGAAGGCGAAGATCGATATATTGGACAAAGGGTATTGGAGTCCGGAATTGTTCTGGGAGTACCGGGTGATGACCAGCATGACCGAAAGGTGTTTCGGAGGCCCCGACAAGCGTTGGGGGGCCTTATGGGCCAAGGGGAGGGGGCACACCAGCCCACTAAGGGGTAGTGCGCCCCTCCCAACCCCTCTCACGTAACCTGGAGAGGTGGGGGCGCCTCCCCTAGGGCAGCCGCCCCTCCCGGCTTGGGGGGCAAGTTTCCTAGGGGTGGGGGCGCCCAAACCCATCTAGGGTTTCCCCTGTGGCCGCCACCCCTCCCCTAGGGAACCCTAGGGCGCCTCCTCCACCCCCTTCCCCCTATATATTGTGAGGGAGAGAGAGGGCAGCCACACCCCCTTCCCTGGCGCAGCCCCTCCCTCCTCCAACTCTTCTTCCTCCTCCGTAGTGCTTGGCGAAGCTCTACAGGAATACCACGAGCTCCACCACCACGCCGTCGTGCTGCCGGAGTTCTCCCTCAACTTCTCCTCTCCCCTTGCTGGATCAAGAAGGAGAGCCGTCCCAGGCTGTACGTGTGTTGAACGCGGAGGCGCCGTCCGTTCGGCGCTTAGATCGGAATTGACCGCGATCTGAATCGCTACGTGTACGACTCCACCAACCATGTTTTTGTAATGCTTACACATCGCGATCTTCAAGGATATGAAGATACACTCATCCTCTCCCTCTCTTGTTGCTAGAATCTCCGTAGATTGATCTTGGTGATGCATAGAAAATTTTGAATTATTGCTACGTTCCCCAACAAAGGGCATTTCTGGCATTAAGCTCAGCTGAACTCCTTCAAATTTTTCGAACCAAGGTGATGTATGACACCTCGGATACAGTCCGGCGTTGGAGCTCAGATGCAGTCCGACATTGGAGTTCGGCTGCAAGAGGATACCTCATATGCAGTCTGGCATTGGAGCTCGGACGCAAGAGGACACTGCCGCACGAGAACAACTTCAAACCCAAGGTGTGGCATAAAAATAACAAGGCATTGATAAAGGCCAAAAACTTAAAGGGGCTCCTCAGTTACCCGATGTATAAACTCTTCAGATTCACTTCGGCGATCCTCAAGACCGAAGATTAGAAGATTTGTTGAACCAGTTTTCAAGACTGACGACCGAAGATGAAGAACAGTTCGAAAGAATCGAGGAGCGTCCCCAACTTGAAGACCGGTTCAGGGGGGTACTGACGGTGTCCTGGACTA
Organism: Triticum timopheevii; assembly: GCA_963921465.1. Lineage (NCBI taxonomy): Eukaryota > Viridiplantae > Streptophyta > Magnoliopsida > Poales > Poaceae > Triticum > Triticum timopheevii. The sequence continues at coordinate 242,810,358 of OY997262.1, read as the reverse complement.
GGGGGTACTCACCACGTCGTCTCCCGACTAGTGGGTTAGGCCGAGTGTCGGTGCCAAAACTGGCGGATCTTGGGTAGGGGGTCCCGAACTGTGCGTCTAAGGCTAATGGTAATAGGAGGCGGGGGACACAATGTTTACCCAGGTTTGGGCCCTCTCGATGGAGGTAATACCCTACTTCCTGCTTGATTGATCTTGATGATATGAGTATTACAAGAGTTGATCTACCACGAGATCGTAGAGGCTAAACCCTAGAAGCTAGCATATGATTATGATTGTTGTCCTACAGACTAAACCCTCCGGTTTATATAGACACCGAAGGGGGCTAGGGTTACACATAGTCGGTTACAGAGAAAGGAATCTTCATATCCTAACCGCCAAGCTTGCCTTCCACGCAAAGGAGAGTCCCATCCGAACATGGGACGAAGTCTTCTATCTTGTATCTTCATATCCCAACAGTCCGGCATATGCATATAGTATGGCTGTCCGAGTACCCCTTAATCCGGGACTCCCTCAGTAGCCCCTGAACCAGGCTTCAATGATGATGAGTCCGGCACGCAGATTGTCTTCGGCATTGCAAGGCGGGTTCCTTCTCCGAAAACTCCAAAGTAGATCTTGAACATAAGAATCATGTCCGGCTCTGCAAATTTTTTTTCCACATACCACTGTACAGAGTATAATATCCCACGGGTCCAATCTGCTGGCAACTCATAGCATGACATCACGCCACGGCCCGGTCTTTATTCGAACCGTTTTTATCCTGCCCCTCTGTATCTCAAGGCGCGGTTTCATTGGCACGTCTTGTCAAAGCAGAGATCATGTCCCCTTATCACGGGATTCTCATCAGTGTGGGTATGGGTAACCCAACCATGCCATCCGCACAACGCTTGGGAAATAAGCGAGCTTTAGGGCAAGTGGGGAGGCGCATGATTTTTACTGTCTTTATAAAGGGATAAGGATTCCTCCTCGTTCACCCACGCCTTCTCCTTCCTCTGCCCATTCATTCTTGAGCTCCAACGCCTAAGCTTTCACCTTCTCCGCCCAAAAATGCACTCCAATCATGTCCGGATCCGGAGCTGGAGGCAAGTGGATGGCCTCCTCCATCAAGGAGGACATCAACAAGCTCCGGGAGGCCGGGTACTTGTCCAAAGACATCGCTGATCTGCTTCCGGCCAAGGGGCAGATCATTCCTACCCCGGAGCCCCAAGAAAGGGTGGTGTTTCTCTCCCACTTCGTCCGTGGGCTGGGATTCCCCCTCCACCCGTTCATCCGTGGACTGATGTTCTACTACGGGCTGGACTTCCATGACTTGGCCCCTAACTCCATCCTCACCATCTCGGCGTTCATTGTCGTGTGTGAGGCCTTCCTCCGCATCCCACCTCACTTCGGCCTATGGCTGAAGACCTTCAATGTGAAGCCAAAGGTGGTGAGCGGCTAACAAGCGGAGTGTGGAGGTGCCATGGTGGGCAAGATGCCCAATGTCACCTGGCCCGAAGGCTCCTTTGTGGAGACTGTAAAGGGGTGGCAATCGGGGTGGTTCTACATCACCGAGCCGCGCGGCACCAACTGGGCGACGACCCCCGAATTCCGATCCGGAGTCCCCATGCGGCTCACCTCCTGGCAAGAGAAGGGTTTAACCTGGGGCTTAGCGGAAGAACTGACTAGGCTCCAGACATGTGTCTAGAACATGATAAGCAAGAAGATCAAGCTTGTCAATGTGGTCCAGGTTATGCTCTTCCACCGGATTCTTCCATGCCAGAGCCGGACTTGTAATTTGTGGTAGTTTGACCCGGCCAAGCACCAGACGCTGTTGGAGCTCTTCGGTACAACACACGAAGACATCTGGAAGGTGTTTTTTAAGGCCAGCGAGGTACCACCACCCCCGACCGAATATCGCGGGCTTAGCGCAAAACGCTGGGCGAGTCCGGTAAGTTCTTTTATGTTTGCAAGGTATACCTTTTATCGGCATATCTGCGGGAGGAACCTAAGCCTCCATGCCCATCTTACTGGCCTGGGTAATGATAGCGGAGCAGATTAACTGTCCGGCTCTGCTACCCGGAGATCCAGAAACGCCTCTTCTCACGAAAATACTGTTTCGAGCACCCGATGAGGTGCCGGAGAAGAAAGCCAAGAAGGTGGCCAAGGGGACCAGAGATGGTCTCTAATGCAAGGGTGCTTCAGATGTGACGTCTGAAGACGCCGAGATGCACTCCTCCACCGAAGACGATGAGGAGGAGGAGGAGAAAATCGGTTCCCCCCTACTGGGGGAGAAAGAAGAGGAAGGCCGCCACACATGGGGAGGCCGAGGCGTCCAAGAAGGGAAAAATCTCCCTTCCGGACTACTCCGCCGCAGCCACCAACAACAGCGGGGAGTGGGAGCCCAGGGTCAAGCCCCTGGCCAAATCGTATGTATCCGGATGCGGTAATATTTCCGGCCTTTTCACTTTATCATTTTTTAATGTGCTAGACCATGCATCTGTAGTCCGACCCAGTCCAACATCGAACTATCCTCCTCTTTGGAGGGGTCGCTAGACCCGTTGGCGATGAACAGCGGGTCCCTTCCGACGGCCTCCTCCCCCAAGGCTGCGGACAACACCGAGGTGTTGTCTCGAAGGATACCAGATCAAGGGGAGACCGTTCCGGTGACGCCGGAGGATAAAACCCCGATTGCCGAACACATGGGGGGAAAGACCCCTATGGACCCCGACGAAGGGGACCACATCCAGTTCGGCCCTCAGCCGAATACAGCTCCGGAGACCCAAGTGGCTCCGGATTCAGGCAGGCAGCCTGTTCCGAATGAGGGGGCCAAGCCGCCTCCACCGGTGACCTCTGTCCATCCAGAGGCACCGATAGATTGCTAGAAGCGCTACAAGGCGCTTCCATTGTGGAAGAACACCGTACGCTTTAAGTACGGTGATTGAGAAAGTCTAATCCGCCAAAAACGGATTGACCGAAACCTGCATTAGCCTTCTAACATGCTTTGAGGTAAGTAATATAGTTGTAAAAGAATATCACCTTGTAGACAGTAGCCCCTGATGCTCTATTCAGTGTTCGAAAAGAAAAACCGAACAGAGGATCAAAATAATTTTCGCAGGAGTCTAACATAACATGTCTATGTGAATAAGCAGGCGTCGCTGCTGGCTGCTGCCGCTCATACTGCGGAGGTCTCCGGCTTGAGCAGAATCTAGAGCGGGCCGAGGAAGAACTCAGCCTCGTGAAGAAGCAGCTGGAGGACAGCCAAGGTATGCACTAACCGGTGCTTTATATTTAGGAAGGATGAAAGGTTCGTACTGACTAAAGTATCATGAACTTTATTAGGGGCCGCGACCGAAGTAGCAGCCCTCAAGAAGGCGTTGGCTGAGGCCAGGGACAAAGCATCTAAGGAACATGCCACGCGCGAGAAGCAGGAGGCCCGGGTCAGCGAGGTCCAGCAAGAGCTCCAGGACGCCGTCAATAAGTATGAGTCCTTGGAGCGTGATTTTAAGACTCAAGAGTCCGAACTTGCCAAGGCCCGCCCGAGCGCGCAAGATGCCCGAGCTGAAGCCCAGAGCACCCTCTAGGAAATCCAGGCAGCCAAGAAGATCGCGACAGGTAAGGCTTTTATTATGCAAAGCAAGTATGTGAAGGAAACATTCCTTTTATTTACCCGAATTTGGAGTTCTCTAGGAGCGTTTACGGATCTGCTGTGCAGCATATCAGATGCTGCAGAGTTCTTTCGAGCCGAAGAAGGGAGCTTTACGGAGAAGCTGTTCTGGTCTCAATACCTTGGACCAGAACATCCGGTGCCCTTTAGCGACCAGCTAAAACAGTTGGTCGAGCTGCACAAGGCGGCCGAACTAGCCATGAAGGACCTAATAGTCTGGCTATGGCCTACTGAGCCCATGCCCTGTAGCTACTTCGGACTCGTGAAGCGGCTGGTCAGTGCCTGCCCTCGGCTTGATGCCGTCGAGCGGTCGGTCTGCATTAAAGGTGCGCGGATGGCTTTTTCCCGCGCCAAGATGCACTGGGCGAAGATGGATGCCACGAAGTTGATGACCGAGTGTCCGCCCGCGGGCAAGGAGCATCGCGAGCCCGAGATGTACTGTGACAGTGTCATGGAGGGATCCCGCCTTGTGGCAAAGCAATGTGCGAAGGATATAATTTTCCCATGAAAGCATTATTTTATCCTGTCCTATAATATCGAACAAGGTCTTTATGTAATATGATGCTTGTTATTTAAAATTTTACCTCCTGTGCGACCGTTTATGAAATCTGAGAGTTGGCCAGTCATCGGCTTCTGCCCCCACGTAGCTAGTACAGGGGTGTTCGGGATAAATCTAAACACCCTTTATCCAAATTTTTGGTCCTTTAAGGAGGTGTTTAGCGCAACGAACAAGGCAATCGGACTATATAGCTTTATCACCCTCACTTAGCCATAGGAGTTCTATAATTTTAAATTCTGGCGTAGCCCCTGGTATTCGGAAGGCCGAAGTTGAGGCACTATACACGCCTAATCGGATAAAAACCGATTCCTCACATAAAGCAGAAAAATCTCTAAGGATTTCAAAATCTGTCGAACAGCTGACCAACTCTCGCCGCATCATGACAGTCAGTTTTCGGCTTTTTCTACTCAGGTGCTCGTCCGGAAGAACCGGGACACAATCGCAGTAGTTCTCCCTTTAATACCCTAGATGATATAGCGGAACGTAAGGTAGCAAGCACAAGAGCTGGGAAACCCAACTATTGACCAAAGACATGATTCGGAGCCGATGCATATAATGCTATAAGTTCAGGGTGCTGAATTGTACTGTAAAAGTGTTCGGACTTTCTCGCCGTGTTATGGGGTACAATGAAGCCCCTGGCGAATTAAGGTGTACCATAATGTACGGGTGTAATTGAAAATAAATAGACAAGGAAAAAAATTAAGTAATAAGCAGACACTGCAAATTATTTTTCATTGTAATTTGATTAATACGTCAAGGCGTATGTGTACAAGTAGTGCAATAAGCAACTAAGGCTATTTAACATGCCACGACCAAGAGCGAGCTGCGTGCGGGTATTTAAAACAGGTATGACGATCATTAGCAGAGACCACCTGGGTATTCCCTTGTACGTCCGAGCCCCTAGCTTTCTTGGTGTATCCGTCCTGCTATGGGTCCGATGAGCAGGTTTATCAGAAAAGGCCTCGAGAAGAGAAAAAACCTAAAAGAAAGATAAAAAGTGAAGGTATGCGGATCCGGGAGCGGTTGAGCCGCATTGTGGACCGCGGTCTAGATGTGCCTCCGTCCATGCCCATGGTATTTTAAGCGCGTAGTTGTGTACGTGCGGCACGAATTTCACCACTTTATTGGGGCTGGGACGAAGGCCGGATTGCTAGCTGAGCTCTGGACGAGCCGGACGGTCCTGTTGCAGAGTAGCTCGGACTCGCTTGACAGTGTCCGGGGGCTTTATTGCCAAATTGAGGTTTTGCCTAAGAAGTCTATTATGTACTTCTGCTGCAAGGGCCGCGGTGTGCTCCTCAGTACGGAGGGAGCGCTCTGTATTTCCGTTGACTGTTATAACACCGCGAGGTCCGTGCATCTTGAGCTTGAGGTAGGAATAGTGTGGCACCGCATTAAAGTGAGCAAATGTGGTTCGTCCGAGCAGCGCGTGATAACCACTACGGAAGGGGACGATATGGAAGATTAATTCTTCACTTCGGAAATTATCCGTTGATCCGAAGACCACTTCTAGTGTGATTGAGCCCGTACAGTGCTACGTCTTGAGCTTGCGTTGGTTTTCCTTGAAGAGGAAAGGGTGATGCAGCAAAGTAGCGTAAGTATTTCCCTCTGTTTTTTAGAACCAATGTATCAATCCAGTAGGAGGCTCCTCAAAAGTCCCATGCACCTACACGAACAAACAAGAACCTCGCAACCAACACAATAAAGGGGTTTTCAATCCCTTCACGGCCACTTGCGAAAGTGAGATCTGATAGAGATAATATGATAAGATAAATATTTTTGGTATTTTTATGATATAGATTGGAAAGTAAAAGATGCAAATAAAAGTAGATGGTAAACTTATATGATAAAAGATAGACCCGGGGGCCATAGGTTTCACTAGTGGCTTCTCTCAAGATAGCATAAGTATTACAGTGGGTGAACAAATTACTGTCGAGCAATTGATAGAAAAGCGAATAATTATGAGATTATCTAGGCATGATCATGTATATAGGCATCACGTCCGTGACAAGTAGACCGACTCATGCCTGCATCTACTACTATTACTCCACACATCGACCACTATCCAACATGCATCTAGAGTATTAAGTTCATAAGAATAGAGTAATGCATTAAGAAAGATGACATGATGTAGAGGGATAAACTCATGCAATATGATTTAAACCCCATCTTTTTATCCTCGATGGCAACAATACAATACGTCCCTTGCAGCCCCTGCTGTCACTGAGAAAGAACACCGCAAGATTGAACCCAAAGCTAAGCACTTTTCCCATTGCAATAAAGATCAATCTAGTAGGCCAAACCAAATTGATAATTCGAAGAGACTTGCAAAGATAACTTAATCACACATAAAAGAATTTAGAGGAGATTCAAATATTTCTCATAGATAAACTTGATCATAAACCCACAATTCATCGGATCTCGACAAACACACCGCAAAAAGAGTTACATCGAATAGATCTCCAAGAAGATCGAGGAGAACTTTGTATTGAGATTCAAAGAGAGAGAAGAAGCCATCTAGCTAATAACTATGGACCCGAAGGTCTGTGGTTACTCACAACTCATCGGAAGGGCCTTGGAGATGATGTGGAGGCCCTTCGTGGTCGATTTCCCCTCCGGCGGAGCACCGACGAAGGCTCCAAGATGGGATCTCGCGGATATAGAAGGTTGCGGCGGTGGAAATAGTTTTTTGTGGTGCTCCTGGATGTTTTCGAGGTACGTGGATATATATAGGAGGAAGAAGTAGGTCGGTGGATGCTCGAGGGGCCCACGAGGGTGGGGGGCACGCCCACCTTCAGGGGGCGCGCCGGGCACCCTCGTGGCCGCCTCCTGTGTTGCTTGACGTCTACTCCAAGTCCCCTGGATCACGTTTGTTCCAAAAAGATTGCTCTCGAAGGTTTCATTCCGTTTGATATTCCTTTTCTTCGAAACACTGAAATAGGCAATAAAACAACAATTCAGGTTGGGCCTCCGATTAGTAGGTTAGTCCCAGAAATGATATAAAAGTGTAAAGTAAAGCCCATAAACATCCAAAACGGGTAATATAATAGCATGGAACAATAAAAAAATATAGATACATTGGAGACGTATCAAGCATCCCCAAGCTTAATTCCTGCTCGTCCTCGAGTAGGTAAATGATAAAAACAGAATTTTTGATGTGGAATGCTACCTAGCATAATTCTCAATGTATTCTTGTTTATTGTGGCATGAATGTTCAGATCCAAATGATTCAAAATAAAATTTCATATTGACATAAGAAATAGCAATACTTCAAGCATACTAACTAAGCAATCATGTCTTCTCAAAATAACATTGCTAAAGAAAGTTCATCCCAACAAAATCACATAGTTATGTCATGCTCCATTTTCATCACACAAGAATGCTCTCATATTGCACACCCCCGATGACAAGCCAAGCAATTGTTTCATACTTTAGTAATCTCAAACTTTTTTCAACTTTCACGCAATACATGAGCGTGAGCCATGGATATAACACTATAGGTCGAACAGAATATGATGATAGAGGTTGTGTGGAGAAGACAAAAAGGAAGAACGTATCACATTGATGAGGATAATCAATGGGCTATGGAGATGCCCATCGATTGCTGTCAACATGAGGAGTAGGGATTGCCATGCAACAGATGCACTAGAGCTATAAATGTATGAAAGCTCAACAAAAGAAACTAGTGGGTGTGCATCCAACTTGCTTGCTCATGAAGACCTAGGGCATTTTGAGGAAACCCATCATAGGAATATACAAGCCAAGTTCTATAATGAAAAATTCCCACTAGTATATGAAAGTGACTACATAAAAGACTTTCTATATGAAGAACACGGTGCTACTTTGAAGCACAAGTGTGGAAAAGGATATTAACATTGCCCCCCTTTTTTATTTTATTTTTCTTTTTTTTCTTTTTTGGGGCCTTCCTTTTTTTATTTTGAACTTTATTTTTTTTGTTTGGCCTTTTTTTTATTATTATTTTATTTGGGGACAATGCTCTAATAATGATGATCATCACACTTCTATTTATTTACAACTCACGAATTACAACTCAAAACTAGAACAAGATATGACTCTGTATGAATGCCTCCAGCAGTGTACCGGGATGGGCAATGAATCAAGAGTGACATGTATGAAAAATTATGCATGGTAGCTTTGCCACAAATACGATGTCAACTACATGATCATGCAAGGCAATATGACAATGATGATGCGTGTCATGATAAACGGAACGGTGGAAAGTTGCATGGCAATATATCTCGGAATGGCTATGGCAATTCCATAATAGGTAGGTATGGTGGCTGTTTTGAGGAAGATATAAGGAGGTTTATCACGGGGTTTGGATGCAAAGGCAAAGTTTGCACCAACTCTCAAGGTGAGAAAGGGCAATGCACGGTACCGAAGAGGCAAGCAATGATGGAAGGGTAAGAGTGCGTATAATCCATGGACTCAACATTAGTCATAAAGAACTCATATACTTATTGCAAAAATCTACAAGTCATCAAAAACCAAGCACTACATGCATGCTCCTAGGGGGATAGATTGGTAGGAAAAGACCATCGCTCGTCCTCGACCGCCACTCATAAGGATGACAATCTAAGAACACCTCATATTTCAAATTTGTTACACAATGGTTACCATACGTGCATGCTACGGGACTTGCCAACTTCAACACAAGCATTCTTTAAATTCACAATTACCCAACTAGCATGACTCTAATATCACCACCTCCATATCTCAAAATAATTATCAAGTATCAAATTGATCATAGCATCCAATTCACTTCCTATGATAGTTTTTATTATACCCAACTTGGATGCCCATCATTCTAGGACCAATTTTATAACCATAGAAAATACCATGCTGTTCTAAGAGACTCTCAAAATAATATAAGTTAAGCATGAGAGATTAACAATTTCTACAAAATTAAGCCACCGCCGTGCTCTAAAAGATATAAGTGAAGCACATAGAGTATTCTAATAAATTCTAATCAAGTGGGCTTCTCCAAAAAGGTGTGTACAGCAAGGATGATTGTGGTAAACTAAAAAGCAAAGACTAATATCATACAATATGCTCCAAGCAAAACACATATCATGTGGCGAATAAAAATATAGCTCCAAGTAAAGTTACCGATAGACAAAGACGAAAGAGGGGATGCCTTTCGGGGCAACGCCAAGCTTAGGCTTTTGGTTATCCTTGAATATCTTGGGGTGCCATGGGCATCCCCAAGCTTAGGCTCTTGCCACTCCTTATTCCATAGTCCATCAAATCTTTACCCAATACTTGAAAACTTCACAACACAAAACTCAATAGGAAATCTCATAAGCTCCGTTAGTGCAAGAAAGAAAAACCACCACATAAGGTACTGTAATGAACTCATTCTTTATTTATATTGGTGTTAAACCTACTGTATTCCAACTTCTCTATGGTTCATACCCCCTAATACTAGCCATAGATGCATCAAAATAAGCAAACAACACACGAAAAACAGAATCTGTCAAAAACAGAATAGTCTGTAGCAATCTGTAACTCTTGAATACTTATGGAACTTTAAAAATCCTACCAAAACAGGAAGTCCTGGGAAATTTGTCTATTGATCTACAAAAAAAGAACCAATGCAAAAGCACGTTTCTGTGATTTACTAAAATTATTTTCGTGTGTGCAAAAGTTTCTGTTTTTCAGCAGAATCAAATTAACTATCACCGTAGGTTATCCTATAGGTTCTACTTGGCACAAACACTAATTAAAACATGAAAAACATCTAAACAGAAGCTAGATGAAAAATTTATTACTAAACAGAAGCAAAAACAAAAAACAAAAATAAAATTGGGTTGCCTCCCAACTAGCGCTATTGTTTAACGCCCCAAGCTAGGCATAAAAGCGAGGATAGATCTAAGTAGTGCCATCTTTGGCACTCAATTCATAAGTAGCTCGCATGATAGATTCATAAGGTAATTTAACTTTCTTTCTAGGGAAGTGTTCCATGCCTTTCCTTAATGGAAATTGGAATCTAATATTCCCTTCCTTCATATCAATAATTGCACCAATCGTTCTAAGGAAAGGTCTACCAAGAATAATAGGACATGAAAGATTGCAATATATATCAAGAACGATAAAATCTACGGGCACATAGTCCCTATTTGCAACAATAAGAACATCATTGACTCTTCCCATAGGTTTCTTAATGGTGGAATCGGCAAGGTGCAAATTTAAAAAGCAATACTCAGAATCATGGAAACCTAGAATATCATATAAAGTTTTCAGAATCGTGGAAACACTAGCACCCAAATCACACAAAGCATAGCACTCATGATCTTTAATTTTAATATTTATAGTAGGTTCCCGCTCATCATAAAGTTTTCTAGGTATAGAAACTTCCAAATTATGTTTTTCATCATAAGATTGCATCAAGGCATCAACGATATTTTTGGTAAAAGCTTTATTTTGACTATAAGCATGAGGAGAATTCAACACGGATTGCAGCAAGGAAATACAATATACTAAAGAACAATTATCATAATTAAATTCCTTGAAATCCAAGATAGTGGGTTCAATGCTATTTAAAGTCTTGACCTCTCCAATCCCACTTTTACCAAAATTAGCATCAAGATCTAACAACTCCGAATCATTGGGACGCCTTTTAACTGAAGTTGACTCATCTCCAGTCCCATCATTATTAAGATTCATATTGCAAAACAAGGATTTAATAGGGGAAACATCAATAACTTTTAGATCTTCATCATTATTTTCATGGAAACTAGAAGAACATGCTTTTACAAAGCAATCTTTCTTGGCACGCAATCTAGCGGTTCTTTCTTTGCACTCATCAATGGAAATTCTCATGGCTTTGAGAGACTCATTGATATCATGCTTGGGAGGAGTAGATCTAAGTTTCAAAGAATCAACATCGAGCGAAAGCCTATCAACGTTCCTAGCCAAATCATCAACTTTAAGCAATTTTTCTTCAAGCAAAGCATTAAAATTCTTTTGAGAGATCATAAATTCTTTAACACTATTCTCAAAATCAGAGGGCATCTTATTAAAATTACCATAAAAATTATTGTAGGAATTTCCATAATTATTAGAGGAATTACTAGGGAACGGTCTAGGATTAAAGTTTCCTCTATAAGCATTGTTACCAAAATTATTCCTACCAACAAAATTCACATCCATAGATCAATCAAAGTTGACAAAGGCATATCATTGGGATCAATAGGAGCACTCTTAGTAGCAAACAATTTCATATGTTCATCCATCTTTCCACTCAAAACATTAATTTCTTCTATAGCATGCACTTTCTTACTAGTAGATCTTTCGGTGTGCCACTGAGAATAATTAGCCATAATGTTATCGAGGAGTTTAGTAGCTTCTCCTAAGGTGATTTCCATAAAAGTACCTCCCGCGGCCGAATCTAAAAGATTTCTAGAAGCAAAATTCAATCCGGCATAAAAAATTTGTATGATCATCCATAAATTCAAACCATGAGTAGGGCAATTGCGAATCATTAATTTCATTCTTTCCCAAGATTAGGCAACATGCTCATGATCAAGTTGTTTAAAATTCATAATATCGTTCTTAAGAGAGATGATCTTAGCGGGAGGAAAATACTTAGAGATAAAAGCATCTTTGCACTTATTCCATGAATCAATACTATTTTTAGGCAAAGACGAAAACCAAAATTTAGCACGATCTCTAAGTGAAAATGGAAATAACTTCAATTTAACAATATCATTATCCGTATATTTCTTCTTTTGCATATCACACAAGTCAACAAAGTTGTTTAGATGGGTAGCGGCATCTTCACTAGGAAGGCCAGAGAATTGATCTTTCATAACAAGATTCAGCAAAGCAGCATTGATTTCACAAGACTCAACATCATTAAGAGGAGCAATTGGAGTAGTAAGGAAATCATTATTATTGGTATTGGAAAAGTCACACAATTTGGTATTATCCTGCGCCATAGCGACAAGCAATCCAACACACAAGCAAACAAAAAGGCAAGCGAAAGAGAGAGGAGATTGAGAAAGAGAGGGCGAATAAAACAGCAAGGGTGAAGTGGGGGAGAGGAAAACGAGAGGCAAATGGCAAATAATGTAATGCGAGGGAGATGAGTTTGTGATGGGTACTTGGTATGTCTTGACTTGAGCGAAGACCTCCCCGGCAACGGCGCAAAAAATCCTTCTTGCTACATCTTGAGCTTGCGTTGGTTTTCCTTGAAGAGGAAAGGGTGATGCAGCAAAGTAGCGTAAGTATTTCCCTCTATTTTTGAGAACCAAGGTATCAATCCAGTAGGAGGCTCCTCAAAAGTCCCACGCACTTACACAAACAAACAAGAACCTCACAACCAACACAATAAAGGGGTTGTCAATCCCATTACGGCAACTTGCGAAAGTGAGATCTGATAGAGATAATGTGATGAGATAAATATTTTTGGTATTTTTATGATATAGATTGGAAAGTAAAAGATGCAAATAAAAGTAGATGGTAAACTTATATGATAAAAGATAGACCCGGGGGCCATAGGTTTCACTAGTGGCTTCTCTCAAGATAGCATAAGTATTACGGTGGGTGAAAAAATTACTGTCGAGCAATTGATAGAAAAGCGAATAATTATGAGATTATCTAGGCATGATCATGTATATAGGCATCACGTCCGTGACAAGTAGACCGACTCCTGCCTGCGTCTACTACTATTACTCCACACATCGACCGCTATCCAGCATGCATCTAGAGTATTAAGTTCATAAGAACAGAGTAACGCATTAAGAAAGATGACATGATGTAGAGGGATAAGCTCATGCAATATGACATAAGCCCCATATTTTTATCCTTGATGGCAACAATACAATACATGCCTTGCTGCCCCTGCTGTCACTGGGAAAGGACACCGCAAGATTGAACCCAAAGCTAAGCACTTCTCCCATTGCAAGAAAGATCGATCTAGTAGGCCAAACCAAACTGATAATTTGAAGAGACTTGCAAAGATAACTTAATCACACATAAAAGAATTCAGAGGAGATTCAAATATTTCTCATAGATAAACTTGATCATAAACCCACAATTCATCGGATCTCGACAAACACACCGCAAAAAGAGTTACATCGAATAGATCTCCAAGAAGATCGAGGAGAACTTCGTATTGAGATTCAAAGAGAGAGAAGAAGCCATCTAGCTAATAACTATGGACCCGAAGGTCTATGGTAAACTACTCACAATTCATCGGAAGGGCCTTGGAGATGATGTAGAGGCCCTCCGTGGTCGATTCCCCCTCTGGCGGAGCGCCGATGAAGGCTCCAAGATGGGATCTCGCGGATACAGAAGGTTGCAGCGGTGCAAATAGTTTTTCGTGCTGCTCCTGGATGTTTTCGGGGTACGTGGATACATATAGGAGGAAGAAGTAGGTTGGTGGACGCTCGAGGGGCCCATGAGGGTGGGGGGCGCGCCCACCTCCAGGGGCGCGCTGGGCACCCTCATGGCCGCCTCCTCTGTTGCTTGATGTCCACTCCAAGTCCCCTGGATCATGTTTGTTCCAAAAAGATTGTTTCCGATGGTTTCATTCTGTTTGGACTCCGTTTGATATTCATTTTCTTCGAAACACTGAAATAGGCAAAAAACAGCAATTCGGGCTGGGCCTCCGGTTAGTAGGTTAGTCCCAAAAATGATATAGAAGTGTAAAGTAAAGCCCATAAACATCCAAAATGGGTAATATAATAGCATGGAACAATCAAAAATTATAGATACGTTGGAGACGTATCATACAGCAGGCCTCTACACCTTCCATGACACCTTTAAAGGTGGTTTTGGTGGGCTGGATCCTTGAGGGATCAATACCCATTTTGCGCACTGTATCCTGATAGAGCAGGTTCAAGTTGCTACCACTGTCCATGAGGATGCATGTGAGGTGGAATCCGTCAATGATAGGGTCTAGCACCAGTGCGGCTGAACCGCCATGAAGGATACTAGTCGGATGGTCCCTTCGATCAAAAGTGATCAAACAGGAGGACCACGGGTTGTATTTCGGGGTGACTGGCTCCATCGCGTAGATGTTCCTTAGTGCGCGCTTCCACTCCCTTTTGGGGATATGGGTAGCATATATCATATTCGCCGTTTTAACTTGGGGAAGAAACTTCTTCTGTCCCCCTGTGTTCGGTGGTCGGGGTTCCTCATCGTCATCGCTTTGTGGTCCCTTTTCCTTGTTTTCGGCATTTAACTTGCCGGCCTGTTTAAAGACCCAACATTCTCTGTTGGTATGATTGGCTGGTTTATCAGGGGTGCCGTGGATTTGACATGGACGATTGAGTATGCGGTCCAAACCGGACGGGCCTGGATTGTTTCTCTTAAATGGCTTTTTCCGCTGACCGGACTTGGAACCACTGAATCTGGCATTGACGGCCGTGTCTTCGGCGTTATCGCCATTATTTCGACGCTTGTGTCTGTTGCGTTGGGGCATGCCGTTGCTATCTCTGGCTTCAGAAGTGCCGGGTTTACTTGAGGTGATGTTGCTACGAGCTAGCCAGCTATCCTCGCCCGCACAAAAGCGGGTCATGAGCGTCGTAAGGGCTGCCATGGACTTCGGCTTCTCTTGGCCGAGGTGCCGGGCGAGCCACTCGTCATGGATGTTATGCTTAAAAGCTGCAAGGGCTTCGGCATCCGGACAGTCGATGATCTGGTTCTTTTTAGTTAAGAATCGAGTCCAGAATTTCCTGGTTGACTCTCCGGGCTGTTGGATTATATGACTTAAGTCATCGGCATCCGGAGGTCGGACATAAGTGCCTTGTAAGTTGTCAAGGAATGCATCTTCCGGGTTCTCCCAACTGCCAATGGAGTTTTCGGGCAGACTGTTCTACCAGTGCCTAGCTGGTCCCTTGAGTTTTAGCGGGAGATACTTGATGGCATGGAGATCATCGCTGTGGGCCATATGTATATGGAGAAGGAAGTCCTCGATCCATACTGCGGGATCTGTTGTTCCATCGTATGATTCAATGTTTATCGGTTTAAACCCTTTTGGGAATTCATGCTCCATTACTTCATCAGTGAGGGGGTGTGCGGCGCCTCAGTGTCGGGCTATGTCAAGATGCAACTCGGATGGGGCCGGTCTGCGGTATTCGGCCCGGACAGGTTTGTATTTGTTATGTCCTGCTTGGTGGTCGTCGTCGCACATTGGGGCGCACCCCCACGATCCATAGATTGATCTAGTTTGTCCTGCTCTGTTTTCCAAGTCGTACTGCAGGTCATGTGTGTATCCCCGAGCTGTTGTGTTTCTATTTGTTCGGCGAGGCAGTGCCAGCTGGTGTTCGGGCTGAATTGCCATTTTATCTCGTCCACGCGGTGGTCGGTCAGCCACATTATGCGCTGGTAGTGCTAGCTCCAGCGCCTCGTCATCGATTGAGGGAGCAATTTGCACTTTGGGTAACTTTGATTTGGGCGTTCGAGTCCATATTCCTTGGCTTCCAGGACCTCATTCCATCTATCAGTGAGCAGATCTTGATCAACTTGAAGCCGCTGCTGCTTCTTCCTCAAGCTCTTTGCCGTGGCTATAAGCCGGCGCTTAAAACTCTCCTGCTCTACGGGATCCTCTGGTACGATAAATTCTTCGTCGCCGAGGCTCACCTCATCCTCGGAGAGAGGCATGTAATTGTTGTCCTCCGAGTCATCGTTCACGGCCTGTCCATCGGGGCTGGCTCGCCCGTCTTTCCGTTCAGCCTGTTCGAAACTTGGCTTGGCGGGGTCTTCGTTGTCTTCGGCATCGTCCGGAGTGCTATTTTCTCTTGTGCCGGTATCACTATTTTTACCGTGGCGTTATTTAGAGCAGCACCGCTGACATCAGTGCTTTGGCTGCTTCTCAGGAAGTTTATCCTCAACTGGATCCTTTTTGTCATCGCCATTGTATTTTTTGGGTGTATCCACCATGTATATGTCGTATGAAGAGGTGGTTGTCTAGTGCCCTGTGGGCGGTGGATCCTGTACTTCTCTGGCATCGTCGTCCATACCGTCGATGTCTTCAGAGTCAAAATCAAGCATGTCGGTCAAATCGTCCACAGTGGCTATCAAGTGGGTGGTGGGTGGGTAACGAAGTTCTTCGTCGTCCGCTTCCCACTCAAGCCAGACATAGTGTGGCCAAGAATCTCCCGACAAGGAGAGAGACTTGAATGAGTTTAACAGATCGCCTGGGGGTGAGTGTTGGAAGATGTCCGTGGAGCTGAACTCTAAGATCGGCGCCCGGTCAGATTCGATGGGTGCGGATACACGCGGTTCGGAGCCTATGGCCGGAGACGAGTCCGAGGTTCCAATGACACAGGCTTCGTTGGAGGTCCAATCTGTGTTCGGCTCTAGCGCCGCTGACTCTGCGGCCTCCGTGGCGAGGTTGAGCTTCTCGTCCTTTGATGGCGCGCTTTGCTCTGGATCTAGGGCCAGAGCGATTACAGGCGCTATCTCATGCACATAGTCTGATGGCAGATTTAGGTCATATCCATCATGGCGGCAGGGTGCGACTGTCATGGGCTTGAATCCGTCGAAGATCAAGTCTCCGCGGATGTCGGCGGTGTAGTTCAAGCTTCCAAACCTGACCTGATGGCCAGGGGCGTAGCTGTCAATCTGCTCCAGATGGCCAAGCAAGTTGGCCCGCAGTGCAAAGTCGCCGAATACGAAAATCTGTCCGGGGAGAAAATCTTCCCCCTGGACTGCGTTGTTGTAGATGATTGAAGGAGCCATCAAGCCTTACGGTGACGACACGGTGGAACTCTCAATGAAAGCACCAATGTCGGTGTCAAAACCGGCGGATATCGAGTAGGGGGTCCCGAACTGTGCGTCTAAGGCTAATGGTAATAGGAGGCGGGGGACACAATGTTTACCCAGGTTCAGGCCCTCTCGATGGAGGTCATACCCTACTTCCTGCTTGATTGATCTTGATGATATGAGTATTACAAGAGTTGATCTACCACGAGATCGTAGAGGCTAAACCCTAGAAGCTAGCCTATGACTATGATTGTTGTCCTACGGACTAAACTCTCCGGTTTATATAGACACTGGAGGGGGCTAGGGTTACATAGAGTCGGTTATAGAGAAAGTAATCTTCATATCCTAACCGCCAAGTTTGCCTTCCATGCAAAGGAGAGTTCCATCCGGACACGGGACGAAGTCTTCTATCTTGTATCTTCATAGCCCAACAGTCTGGCATATGCATATAGTCCGGCTGTCCGAGTACCCCTTAATCCGGGACTCCCTCACCGAGGAACCCCATGATGATTCACTGATGGGCCACTTCGAGTAGCCCATGCCGAATACAAGGAGGATTCCACAAGACTTGGCGCACAAGACAAGGACTCCTCTAAACCCTAGGCCTACGGTGCATATATAAACCGAGGCTAGGCTAGTCAATAGACAGTCTAACATTCATTAGAACAATCTCGTCGTAGACACGTGTACTCTGTACTACACCCATATGAATACAATCAAAAGCAGGATGTAGGGTATTATCTCTTCGAGAGAGCTCGAACCTGGGTAAAAACCCTGTGTCCATGTTACTGTCACTCCAAGATGCCTAGCTTAGGACCTCTACTACAAGATATACCGGATTTCACACCGACAAGCGCCCCCTTCCTTATTTGGAGTGCAGGAGTAAGGAAGGAGGAGGTGGCGCCCCTCCCCTTTTTTTCGTTGTCTCCTGAGGAGGGAAAGGCAAGAGGGGCCACCCTCCCCTTTCCTTCCCCTAGGACCGGCCAGCCAAGGGAAGGGGCACACCAGGTCCTTTGTGGGCTGGTATGTCCCCCCCCCCCTGTTTGGCCCATAAGGCCCATACACTTGCCGACGGGGTGCCCGGAACCCCTTCCGGTGCCCGATGAGTACCCGATGCAGTCCGAAACTATTCCGGTGTCTGAATACCATTTTCCTATATATCAATCTTTACATCTCGGCCATTTCGAGACTCCTCGTCATGTCAGTGATCTCATCCGGGACTAGGAACAACATTCGGTCACCAAATCATATAACTCATATAACACAATATCGTAAACGAACGTTAAGCGTGCAGACCCTACGGGTTCGCGAACTATGTAGACATGACCGAGACACCTCTTCGGTCAATAACCAATAGCAAAACCTGGATGCCCATATTGGCTCCTACATATTCTATGGAGATCTTTATCGGTCGAACCGTTATGACAACATACGTAATTCCCTTTGTCCATCGGTATGTTACTTGCATGCGATTCGATCATCGGTATCTCTATACCTAGTTCAATCTCGTTACTGGCAAGTATCTTTACTTGTTCCATAATACAACATCTTGTAACTAACTCACTAGTCATTTTCTTGCAAGGCTTCTTATGATGTGTATTACCGAGAGGGCCCAGAGATACCTTTCCGACACTCGGAGTGACAAATCCTAATCTTGATCTATGCCAACTCAACAAACACCTTCGGGGATACCTGTAGAGCATCTTTATGATCACCCAGTTATGTTGTGACGTTTGATAGCACACAAGGCATTCCTCTGGTATTCGGGAATTGCATAATCTCATAGTCGAAGGAATATGTATTTGCCATGAAGAAAGCAATAGCAATAAACTGAATGATCATTATGCTAAGCTAACGGATGGGTCTTGTCCATCACATCATTGTCCTAATGATGTGATCCAATTATCAAATGACAACACATGTCTATGGTTAGGAAACCTTAACCATCTTCGATCAACGAGCTAGTCTAGTAGAGTCTTACTAGGGACACGGTATTTGTTAATGTATTCACACATGTATTTAAGTTTTCAATCAATAAAATTTTAGCATGAATAATAAACCTTTATCATGAATAAGGAAATATAAAATAACAACTTTATTATTACCTCTAGGGCATATTTCCTCCAATCTCCAACTTGCACTAGATTCAATAATCTAGATAACATTGTAATGAATCTAACACCCATGGAGTCTTCGTGCCGATCATGTTTTGCTCGTGGAAGAGGCTTAGTCAACGAGTCTGCCACATTCAGATCCGTATGTATTTTGCAAATCTCTATGTCTCCATCCTTGACCTTTTCACGAATGAAGTTGAAGCGTCTCTTGATGTGTTTGGTTCTCTTGTGAAACCTGGATTCCTTCGCCAAGGAAATTGCTCCAGTGGTGTCGCAAAAGATTTTCATTGGACCCGATGCAGTAGGTATTACACCTAGATTGGATATGAACTCTTTCATCCAGACTCCTTCATGTGCTGCTTCCGAAGCAGCTATATACTCCACTTCACACGTAGATCCTACCACAACGCTCTTCTTGGAATTGCACCAACTGACAGCTCCACCATTCAATATAAATACGTATCCAGTTTGTGACTTAGAGTCATCTGGATCAGTGCCGAAGCTAGCATCGACATAACCATTTACGACGAGCTCTTCGTCACCTCCATAAACGAGAAACATATCCTTGGTCCTTTTCAGGTACTTCAGGATGTTGTTGACCGCTGTCCAGTGATCCACTCCTGGATTACTTTGGTACCTCCCTGCCAAACTTATGGCAAGGCATGCGTCAGGTCTGGTACACAGCATGGCATACATGATAGAACCTATGGCTAAGGCATAGGGAATGACTTTCATTCTCTCTCTATCTTCTGCAGTGGTCGGGCTTTGAGTCTAACTCAATTTCACACCTTGTAACACAGGCAAGAACCCTTTCTTTGACTCACCCATTTTGAACTTCTTCAAAACTTTATCAAGGTATGTTCTCTGTGAAAGTCCTATTAAGCGTCTCGATCTATCTCTATAGATCTTGATTCCCAATATATAAGCAGCTTCACCGAGGTCTTTCATTGAAAAATTCTTATTCAAGTATCCTTTTATGCTATCCAGAAATTCTATATCATTTCCAATCAATATGTCATCCACATATCATATCAAAAATGCTAAAGAGCTCCCACTCACTTTCTTGTAAATACAGGCTTCACTGTAAGTCTGTATAAAACCATATGCTTTGATCACCTCATCAAAGCGTATATTCCAACTTCGAGATGCTTGCACCAATCCATAGATGGATCACTGGAGCTTCCACACTTTGTTAGCATCTTTAGGATCGACAAAACCTTCTAGTTGCATCATATACAACTCTTATTTAAGATTTCCATCAAGGAATGCAGTTTTGATATCCATTTGCCAGATTTCATAATCATAAAATGCGGCAATTGCTAACATGATTCGGACTGACTTAAGCATCGCTACGGGTGACAAGGTCTCATCGTAGTCAACTCCTTGAACTTGTCGAAAACCATTTGTGACAAGTCGAGCTTTGTAGATAGTAACATTACCATCAATGTCAGTCTTCTTCTTGAAGATCCATTTTTTTTCTATGGCTTGCCGATCATCGGGCAAGTCCACCAAAGTCCATACTTTGTTTTCATACATGGATCCTATCTCAGATTTCATGGCCTCAAGCCATCTACCGGAATCTGGGCTCATCATAGCTCGTAGGCTCGCCTTGGTCTAATAACATGAGTTCCAGGACAGGATTACCGTACAACTCTGGTGCGGACCGTGCTTTGGTTGACCTACAAGGTTCGGTAGCAACTTGATCATAAGTTCCATAATCATTATCATTTGCTTCCTCTCTAGTTGGTGTAGGCATCACGAGAACGGGTTTCTCTAATGTGCTACTCTCCAATTCGAGAGAAGGCACAACTACCTCATCAAGTTCTACTTTCCTCCAACTCACTTCTTTCGAGAGAAACTCCTTCTCTAGAAAGGATCCATTCTTAGCAACAAAGATCTTGCCTTCCGATCTATGGTAGAAGGTGTACCCAATTGTTTCCTTAGGGTATCCTATGAAAACGCACTTCTCCGATTTGGGTTCAAGCTTACCAGGCTGAAGCCTTTTGACATAAGTGTCGCAACCCCAAACTTTAAGAAACGGCAGCTTAGGTTTCTTGCCAAACCATAGTTCATACGGTGTCGTCTCAACAGACTTAGACAGTGCCCTATTTAACGTGAATGCGGTTATCTCTAATACATAACCCCAAAACGATAGTGGTAAATCGGTAAGAGACATCATAGAACGCACCATATCTAATAAAGTACGGTTACAACGTTCGAACACACCATTACGCTATGGTGTTCCAGGTGGCGTGAGTTGTGAAACAATTCCACATTGTTTTAAATGAAGGCCAAACTCGTAACTCAAATATTCGCCTCCATGGTCAGATCATAGAAACTTTATTTTCTTGTTACGATGATTCTCCACTTCACTCTGAAATTCTTTGAACTTTTCAAATGTTTCAGACTTGTGTATCATCAAGTAGATATACCCATACCTACTCAAATCATCTGTGAAGGTCAGAAAATAACGATACCCACTGCGTGCCTCAACACACATCGGACCGCATACATCGGTATGTATTGTTTGCAATAAGTCATTAGCTCGCTCCATTGTTCCAGAGAACAGAGTTTTAATCATCTTGCCCACGAGTCATGGTTCGCAAGTATCAAATGATTCATAATCAAGTGATTCCAAAAGCCATCCGCATGGAGTTTCTTCGTGCGCTTTACAACAATATGACCTAAACAGAAGTGCCACAAATATGTTGCACTATCATTATCAACTTTGCATCTTTTGGCATCAATATTATGAATATGTGTATCACTACAATCAAGATTCAACAAGAATAGACCACTCTTCAAGGGTGCATGACCATAAAACATATTATTCATATAAATAGAACAACCATTATTCTCTGACTTAAATGAATAACCATGTCGTAATAAACAAGATTCAGATATAATCTTCATGCTCAAGGCGGGCACCAAATAACAATTATTCAGGTCTAAAACTAATCCCGAAGGTAGATGTAGACGTAGCGTGCCGACGGCTATCACACCGACCTTGGAACCATTTCCAACACGCATCGTCACCTCGTCCTTAGCCAATCTTCGTTTATTCTGTAGCTCATGTTTCGAGTTACAAATATGAGCAACGGAACCAGTATCAAATACCCAGACGCTACTACGAGCATTAGTAAGGAAGACATCAATTACATGTATATCAAATATACCTTTATTCACTTTGCCATCCTTCTTTGCAGTAGAAGCACTCAGTTTCAGGCTTGGATCCAGCTTTCGGTTTCTTCCCGGGAGTGGCGACTTGCTTGCCATTCTTCTTGAAGTTCCCTTTCTTTCCCTTGCCCTTTTTCTTGAAACTAGTTGTTTTGTTAACCATCAACACTTGATGCTCCTTCTTGATTTCTACCTCCGCGGCCTTAAGCCACTACAAAAAAAGACACATCCGTGACATTTTGGGCCGAACGAATTTTTTTCTGTCATACTTATGACACTTCTATGACGATAATTGTGACAAAACCCGGTATCAGCATAGATGTGGTGGGCTCCTACGTCTATGACAAAAATCATGACAGAAAATGTGCTTTTCGTCCTGGGCGGGCCGGAGACGCAGCTGCATGACATTCTTCGGGCCGTCCATGACGGAAAAAACTGTGGTAGAAGCGAGGGCGAGGAAAATTTCGGCGAGTTCCCGGTTACGGTGGGAGGTCGGGGGCCGAGCGATGCGCATTTCTCTCGTACATGTACGTCCGTGTGTGCGAGGCGTTGGCTCTAACTGAACCCAAGCAAGGCGTTGGGCTCTAACTGAACCCGAGTGATTGCACTGCAGGCTACGCATTACTGAACCCGAGCGATCGATCGATGGCTGTTAACTGAACCCGATCGAGCGATTCCTTCGCTACTGCTGCTAACTGAAGTCGATCGATGCTGCCTCTAGATGAACAGTGAGCGTTGCAGGGGGTTTGGATGAACAGTGAGCGGTGGGGGTGGATGAACAGGACCCCCGTGGCGTTGCCTCTGGATGAACAGGACCTCGATCGATCGAGCCGGTTGGGGCTGGATGAACATGACCCCGTGGAGGGCTGGATGAACAAGATGACCCCGTGGAGGGCTGGATGAACAGTAGACGGTGGAGGGGTGCCCGTGGAGGGGTGGTTGAACAGGAGCCCGTGGAGGGGTGGTTGAACAATAGCCGGTGGAGTAGCACGCGGTGGAGCCTAGATGAACAGGAGCCCGTGGAGGTTGGAGGAGGTCGACGGTAGCCCGTGGAGGCTGGAGGAGTTCGACGGTGGAGATGAACAGTATCCCGTGGAGTACCGTTTTGCGGTACACCACACCCCTCCCGATGAACAGGACCCCCGTTTCGACCGTAGAGCTCCAACACAAGTCCGTTTTGTCCGTTTTGCGGTACGCCACACCCCTCCCGATCAACAGGACCCCCGTTTCGACCGCAGGAGGTCCATTTCCTCCATTTTGCGGTACGCCAGACCCCTCCCGATGAACAGGATCCCATTTCGAACGTGGTCGATCGAACACAAGGCCGTTTCCTCCATTCTGTGGTACGCTAGGCCTCGTTTCCATCGCCTGTTCCGTCCAAGCCGATTGGCTCCCACGCGTTCTGTTGCCTCCCGATGAACACGACGTATTCTGTTGCCTCCCGATGAACACGATGCATTTCGTTGCCTCCCCATGAACATGACGACAACGCAGTTTCTCCGTTCCGACCCAGCCATGTACACGAGCCCTGGCCGTACGTATGCGCGAGTAGGCGTTCGAGACCCCGCCCGTATGTACACATACATGGCCGTATTTTCTTTCTTGCAAACTAGGCGATGTACGTACAGGTACATGCTACGTGCGCGCCTCTACTACGACACGTGCGCGCCTCTACATCCACCAGTATGTACATACACGTTGGCGACCAGAATGACAACGCTACGTACGCTTCGACCAGGTGGGTCCCAACTGTCAGGCACTTCCTTGCGTGCGAAGATGTAGCTGGTGGGTCCCAGCAGTCAGGGGGGCAAATCGTTTTTTTTTGCCCGGACGCACTTCCTTGCATGCGAAGATGTAGCTGGTGGGTCCCAGCAGTCAGGGGGGTCTTTTTTCCAAAATATAGTGGCCCGTCCGGTGGATCCCTGCTGTCAGGTGGAGGTATCATTATTCTCCGCGTAATAAGGAGGCGCTTCCTTGCTGCGGCCGTGGACCCAGCTGTCAGCCTCTCCACTTACAATCCACGTCCTATGGAAGTCGTTCCTTGACCAGGTTGACCACACCGCGTTGAGAGCACCAGGGCGGTGGACGACGGTGAGGCCTAGGAAGGGGACGACGCGGAGCCGAGGAAGACGCGGCAGCGGAAGGCCGTGCGGAGAGGAGTACGAGGGTTCACTGGTTTGGCTGCGGTGTGAGGCTGCCGTCGCCGCAGGGCCTGGCCAGCAATGGGAATAGTTGGGGGCGGTGAGGCCTCCACGGCAGCACAGCCGACCACGGGAGGCAGGAGCATGCGGCACGACCGGTGCTGCTTTGGGCGGCTGGAGCAAGAAGACCAGAGGTTGAAGAAGCACTACGGACGTTGGATGGACATCGTACGGTCACTGGAGCTAGAATCATTCATATTGACTAAGTTGACAAAGCCCTCCGTCCCCGTCAACTTAGTAGGCCCACAAGTCAGCCTCCCACCAAGGTGGGTCCTAGCTAGCAAGGGGAGTATTCATTTTTTTGTGTAATAAGGAGGTACTTTCGGCGGGTCCGAGATGACAGTGGGGGGAACGTTTTTTTCACGAAATACGGTGGCCCGTCCGGTGGGTCCCAGCAGTCAGGGGGAAACTTTTTTTCATGAAATAAGGTGGCCCGTCCGATGGGTCCCTGCTGTCAGGTGGAGGAATAATTATTTTGCGTGTAATAAGGAGGCACTTCCTTGCGGCCGCCATGGACCCAGCTGTCAGCCTCTCCACGTACAGTACTCTTCCGATGGAAGTCGGTAGTTGACCATGTTGACCACGCCGTGCCGAGAGCACCAGGGCGACAGCGAGGCCTAGGAAGGGGATGGCGCGGAGTCGGGGAAGACGCAGCAGTGGAAGCCCGCGTGGAGAGGAGTACGAGGGTTCACTGGTTCGGCTGCGGTGTGAGGCTGCCGTCGCCGCAGAATAACAGGGGGTATGGGTGAGTGGAGGGATGGCCTGACCAGTGGTGGGAGTAGTATGGGGGCGGTGAGGCCTCCGCGGCAGCACAACCGGCCATGGGAGGGAGGAGCATGTGGCACGACCGGCGCTGCTTTGGGCGGCTGGAGCAAGAAGACCAGAGGTTGAAGAAGCACTACGGCCGTTGGATGGACATCGTACAGTCACTGAAGCTAGAATCGTTTATATTGACTAAGTTGACAAAGCCCTTGGTACGTGTCAACTTAGTAGGCCCACAGGTCAGCCTCCGAAACGGTGCACCCCAGATGTCGGGGGGAGGAATCATTTTTTGGGCGACCGAAGCTAAGAATATCCGAGATTGAAGAAGAAGCACGACATCCGTTGGATGCTGCTAGAACCATGTGTTGACTATAATAATTTGACAAAGCCTTGCATATGCGTCAACTTATTTTTTTAGGGGATGCGTCAACTTAGTAGGCCCACAAGTGTGTGGTAGAGAACTTATAGCCCATTTGCGATTTGTAAGAATGTACAACCCATTTTTGCATTCTAATGGAATTTACTACAGCCCATTTACAGTTTGTTAAAAGTACAGCCCATTTTCTAGCTAGGATAACGATTAATAATTTCAACCAACCGTTGAAGACCGAATTCAATAAATATTCCCACATTTTGATGGGATCCAAAATATTTTTACCCCGAAATTTCTAGTCAGATCAAATATAAATTTGTATTACGTAAAAATCCAACGAAACATTGCGCATGCAACAATGAAAATTTAAGATTTTCAAAACCCATAAATAGTATTTTATAAACTAATTTCTTGTTTGGTGCATTTTTTTATAGTTATTGCCCAGTTTTTATAATTACATCCCATTTATTATTTTTTAAAGCCCATTTTCCTATTAAGCCTAATGCATCCCTCCTAGGAAAGATTTGCAGCCTAGCGGGGCGGAGAATAACAAGTTGACCTTGCCTGGGTATTCCTCAAAAAAACGTATAGCTGGGCTAGCCATTTTCATCTTGAAAAAATTAATATCTGGGCTGGATATCTGGCCTGGGCTAGACGGGCCACAACCCACCCAGTTAATACCCTGCTCTTCTCTGAACAACAACGAAATCATCGCCAAGAAAAACTCTGCAGTGCTCACGCCTCAAAAACACAAATACTGGTCGAGTTGCTTGGTCCCAGCTGTCGGCCACACCTTGTGCAATTCTCTCGTTTATATTGACTATATATGTTGACAATGGTGTGCGACCGTGATGTCAGGAAACTAGGAGGAAGCAAAAAAAATATGGTTGTACATAATAAGGAGGCACTTGCGTACATGCTGCTATGGCCCTAGTGGGTCCGTAGTGTCATCCAGTCAAAATAAAGTCATCTCCTGAATCCTCATGTTCGTTGACGATGTTAACAATGCTCGGCGCCACGGCGAGCGCAACAACTCGAAGGACGATGGAGAGGGCCTCGCAGGCCCTACGGATGGTCTGATACAACGCCGCCCGCTCATTCAGGAACCCAGGATCATCGGACACCTATGAGCTCCTTCGAGAAACTGAGACGGCATGAAATGGTAAGGCCGCACTTGGGAGCTCTGGTTTATTTCAAACATGTATTAACATACAAGTGTAATTTACTCGCCATCGGAAACAACGCATAAAATACAGGTGTAATGAAACCGAGGGCCCGAGGTCTGTAAGTAAAACCGGCGGGTTACGCGTGTAATTTGAGAGACCAGTGTATATTTTACGAGCACTGCTATATGGACGACATTACCAAACGATACATGCACGACGTGCGTATCATGCCATCCATGGGCAAGGCTGAAACATTAGCTAATGGCTAGATTAGTCCGAGTGTCGTTCAGCGTTTTTATCGTGTGTGAAGTACTTCCGATATTTTACTAGTCGAAATTGACCAAGCAAGCGCTTCGCCCGAGACCATCTGCTTTTATTTACAAGCGTCAGTTTTACAAGAGGTTTTGGTTGGAAAACGACGATCCAATCACGGCCTAATATCATGAGTTGGTCAAAAGGTCATATGGTTTCACGTCTAACCTACCCGACTTGTCGTATAGGCTATGAATGAAACATAAGACGATGAACTCTTAAGCACAGAAACAACAGAAGAGGATGATCTTCTTAACAAGCAAATCACTGGCATTAGATCGACAAGCAAAACAATACGAAGCATTATTCTCAGGAGGCACGGTGAACAGCTCGTGATGCCGCATGCCACAACATTCCAAGCTCAACTTTGCAATCAAACACAAGGCCTGGCATTACATAGACAATATTCAGAACAAACTCTTAACACAGGAATATCTCAGCAGAGTAAGTATTTACTTCTAAACTGAACACAGGAATAGGAAAAAACAATCGACGCTGCTCACATCAAGGGCGTCCCACTCAAAAATATCAAATGCATGTCTTCTGGCTAACATCAATGAGCGAATTTTGACAAGGTTTTCCATATCCAATATATTAAACTAACTCTTCTTGCTAACATCAATGATTAAACTTTGACAAGCTTTTCCCATTCAAAATATGTAATGCCTATGATCGTGGAGTCCTGTCGTAGCTTCTTGTACTTGTTTGGGCACTTTTTGCCCAGTGCACTCCACGTGTCATAGAATTGCCAATGCTCTTTGCAGACTAGTCATGTCACCAGCGTCTAATAATACTCTGTAAAGCTTCTTGGTCATTCCTTTTGTAATGTAGCGCAAAAGTGACTGCTTCTTTCTGCAAAGTGGAACGACCAACTAGACCCAGTAATGCAGCAGTTTGCCTTGGACACATTGGCTGCTTTTGTGCAGTTCAACTAAAATCAAAGTCAGAATAAAACCGAGCTTTAATTTTGATATCCCTGTAAGCAATAATAGGTATAAGGGAAACAATTACTGAGACATAACGGTTGATGACTTGTACTCCCAGAAGAAAAGCATCTACTGATCTACCTTATCTTAATGGGAAACAAAGCAGGAGAGTAGCAATTCTCCATCAGTGTGATTCATTCATATTGACTGAGACATTATCTTAACAATGCCTTGTTTCAACATGTACAAAGAACGACAAAGCAGAAAAGTACCATTCCTAAAACAATGCAACCGATTCATTTTAACAGAGACACTATCTTAACAATACCTTGGTTAAACATGTAGAAAGAACTACAGAGCAGGGTAGTACCATTCCTAACAAGTGTTGCAGTTTTGAACTAAGATTCAATAGTTAATTAATTCCGATAGTGGCATTGCTTAATTTTACCAATGGCATTAGATTAACGAAAAGCATAAACAGTTCCAGGGGAGAGTGGGCGCAACAACACCATGTGCTTCCATCTACTTATAAAGGGGGTGATGCAGAGCTTGTTGTGACAAAGCAACAAGTATCATGTCTGGGTTGGTACCATTTTTGTTCACTACTTAATGGGAAAAGAGAGCAATACAATAGCTTCAATTCAACATTTATTTAAAATAGTACCAATACAAGTAGCACAGCATCTCAAAACACACTCCACGATCATGTGGATGAAGGCAAGTACCAACCTGTCATGACGCTCACAAGATAATGTACGAATCTGCCAACACGAATAGGAAATCCAATCTCATTTTATGCAGTTGCACTGAAATCAAGCAAAGTGTTTCGTGTATCGAAGCAAAATGTCGCAATAGCAACAAGTTGAATAGATATCCCTGTTTAAACAGAGGCAAAAAAGGAATCAATTACTGGCTAATAAAGGAGGATGAAACATGCGGCCACAAAAATGGTAATCCCACCAATCCCTAACAAGTGTTGCAGTTTTGAAATAAGAATCAGTAGTTAATTCTGAGAGTGGCATTGCTTAATTTTACCAGCGACATTAGATCAACGAAAAGCATAAACAGTTCCAGGGAGAGTGGGTGCAACAACACCATGTGCTTCCATCTACTTATAAAGGGGGTGATGCAGAGTTTGTTATAACAAAGGAACAAGCATCATGTCTGGGTTGGTACCATTTTTGTTCACTACTTAATGGGAAAAGAGAGCAATACAATAGCTTCAATCCAACATTTATTTAAAACAGTACCAATACAAGTAGCACAACATCTCAAAACACACTGCATGATCATGTGGATGAAGGCAAGTACCAACCTGTCATGTCGCTGACAAGATAATGTACGAATCTTCCAACACGAATAGGAAATCCAATCTCGTTTTGTGCAGTTGCACTAAAATCAAGCAAAGTGTTTTGAGTAGCGAAGAAAAATGGCGCAATAGCAACAAGTTGAATAGATACCCCTGTTTTAACAGAGGTAAAAAGGAAACAATTACTTGCCGATAAAGGAGGATGAAACAAACGGTGACAGAAAGAAGCATCTAACTTATCTTGGATGGAAAACAAAGTAGGATAGTAGCATTTCTAAAATGGTTGCATTGATTCATATTAACAGAGACATTCTCTTAAAACAACATTCGTTAAAAAAATGTAATTTACTTTTAACAGTGGCATTGCTTCAATTTTCCGGAGGCATTCTTAGATTAACAACAACAAAATAGCTGTATGGGACATGCCAGCACCATGTGCGTCCACACGTATAAATGGGTGATGCAGAGTATGTAGCCAAGCAGCATATATGCGTTGATCCCATATTTGTTCTCTTTGAACCTTTTTCCTATGTGAGGGCAGCAAATCTAGTCCTACACAAACTACCCCACCCCCCAGTTTCTTTCCCTTTTCAACAAAGAGATCAGTTCCTTACAGATGTGTGTACTGGGTTACCCTCCTTTTCCCTTCTTGACCAACAAAGCGGCTGGATAGCCAGTCTATACTACTTTCCGTCCCTCCTTTCCTCATTGAACCACGTCCTAGATTCTTGCTCCAGCCCACCGCACCCTTCTTTCCTCTTTGAACCAAGACCTAGATTCGACTACAGATCGAAAAAGATCCACATGCAGCTAGAGCAACAACGGTTTCAAAGAAACTTATACCTTAGGGTTGTCGGGATGTGGCAAGGCGTGCGGCAGGAGGCCGGATCTACCCACAATACGTATGACAGCAAGGAAGAAGGGGTCGGTGGCCCTCCCGCACAGTTGCTGGGTGAAAGAGAATAGCGCAGCCGACAGTAGATTGTCTCCCTCGCCGAAGGCGATAGAGTGAACACTGCACCTCCTCCCCTTCCCGGTGCGACGGGATACGGACGCCTCCTTCACCAGCTGTGAGGGGGGAGAGAGAGACAAGAGGCCAACACAGTCTTGTTTAGATCTGGTGAAGAGAGGGTGAGAGACTGTGAATATAGCAAACCCTAGCAAATGAACGCTGAGCCTCCAGCATGTATTCATATATGTAGTGCGGCGAGAGTGTGGAGAGTGCAAACCCTAGCGAACAAGCTGTGAGGCTCCAGCTTATATATATATACTACTGTAGTACGGACTAAGCGCCGGTGCCTTCACTACACCTGCTTTTGGCTGTATGACAGGTGAGCCAGCCACATTTTGGGCCCACCTATCATAAACCCAAAGGCAGGTGCACTAAGTCAATGAAGCTGTGTCCATATAGTACTCTCGTGTATATGACTAATATATAGTGGAGTGGTTTTCTGATTCTCTCCATAACAATCGTTTTAAATTGTGTAAGTACGAAACAAAACTCTTTATTTAACATACAGTGAAGAAAACTACTACTAATTCTGATGAACTAACGATCCACGCCCACGCGTCCTGGTCGCACTTCCTGTCCTTCATGTGCGGTACACTACCCTCCCTTAAGTGAACAACCACACATGCGCCAAATTATCGGAAACGTGTGAGAGTGTGTACAAATAAAGAATTTTAATTTCAATTATCGGAAAGGTTTGAGAGTATTACAAAGTTTGACTTTAGTCAAATCTAATATGCAGAGTAAATAAAAATGGAGGGCTACTACGTCCATCCGGGTTTTTAGTCCACACCATTTTTTAAATCAAAGTTAATAGCTGGACAAATAAAATTACAAGGGAGCTGGAGACAAAGTTGTGAGAAGGCTTAGAAATCAATATAAAACTTATGCTCTTAGTACCAACGTCGATCCTTCTTCGAGGAAACATTTGGTTCATAGCCAATTGTGTGACAAAATTGCACCAACGTGAAAGAAGACTGCGTCTACAACGCAACCAAGGTGAACTGACGAAGGATATCATCTTTGTGCGTAACAAGCAAAGAGAACTGATGGAAGATAACTTGTTTTTCATTGAAAATCGATCAGCTTCACTAGCCGACGCAACCATGAGCATCGATAGGTCATCATGGTGATGCATCATCCATTTGGCATCAAGTTTGGGTGAGGCACCTATGAAGTTCGACAAATCCTCACTATGGTCTGTTTCTTCTTAGTAATCAAGCTCGAGGAAGGAAGAACCACGTGGCAGAGGACAGTGAGGCGAAACAACAATGGCCATCCAATTTTGTGCAGTTCCACTAAAATTGAGGAAGACATGCCCAGGTATGGAGATACGCATCGCTGTTTCCAAAAATATAAAAAAGGGATATAGTGTTGTTGCTTTGTTTTACAAGATTAGCAACGACATCTCAATTGTCAATAAGAGTTGATGAAAAGTACACCAATAAACAGAAGCATCATAATTATCTTGATGGGAACTAAACCAGGATACCCGAGAAAAAAAGCATTTCTTCATTTAACCAATGATAGTACTACCACCATATGGACAATTAACGCACAACCACCATGTACTTTTTGTCGAAACAATATGTGTACCTCCACCGAGGCATAAATCAGGACAACTTTTCGAGTGACATTTCCTCTATAATAGTACTAGTAGGTGATGTTGGACCAGCCGACGAACCCTAGCTACTATACATGGGGAGCTGAGGAGTAGTCGCATAGAAGAAAACCCGCACACAACGACCTGGGGAGCTGGACCAGTACAAGAAGTTATACCTCAGGTGGGCGAGATGTTGTTTAGGCGGGCGGGCGGGATCTGCCCACACGACGGCAGCAAACAAGGGCGCGGAGGATCTTCGTCCGCGCCAGAGCCGGCTCCGAGAGGACGGTGCGCATCGGCTTCCTCCGTCACCGACGGAGACAACGTCAATGCTGCACCTCCTCACCTCCCGCAGCGGACGGGATTCGGCTGGATTTGTGACCACCGGTGAGGAGAGAAATAGAGTGGACACTATCATCTTGTTTTGATATGCAGAGGATGAGAGAGTGATACGCGAGAAACTCTATCAAACAAGAGGCTATAATGGAGTAAAAAAATCTCTCCATAGCAGTGGTTTTAAATAGAATACGCGCGTTCCAAAAAAAAGAAACGAAAACTGGCGGACAATTTTTTAACGTACCAAGAAAGAAAACTTGATCAAAAACACGCCCCCGCTTCCAGGTCGCGAGAGTCGTCGTGCACACACACATAGACATAGACATGCATATCTGTGTTTACTTAAAATTCCATTTCCATCTCCAATCATATTTGTCCAACTGACACATTATTTACGTTGTTAATTATATACGCAGCAATATTAATGTACAACATCTCTTGTTTGCGGACATCCGGACCGCTGCCACGGCCGGTCCTGACCAACCCGAACCCTCTTCATCACCCGCGCATGCTTCCCGCCCGAAACGGTCAGTGCCGAATTCATGCCCGGCCAGAGCGGACGTGACCTCTCACTGGCGCCGGCATTGAAGCGGCGCACCGGCCGAGAAAGCGTCGCCCGCGCCGCTTCCGGGTGCACGCAACTGCTCCGCATTCAAAGGTCGCAATAGCCGGCTACAACATGCATGTCAAAAGTTCTTGGGAGTCCGTGCTATAGCTAGCTGTCCTCCCCCAACTCGTCAATCTCTTCCAGTAGTGCTAGTACTCCATGGCGCGATCCATCGACAAGTAGGCAGGAAAGTTATTGTATACTCGGTTTGCGGTGAGTGGCATGCCGAGCGACCATGTGGGGTCGAGCCGTGGAGGAGGGTGAGACACGAACACGACAAACGTGATTTAAACGTTGGTTTTGCTCGATGGCGCGATCCAACGAAATGAAACGTTGGTTTCTCTCTGTTTCCATTTTTTCTCAGGAAAAACAGAAACTTTCCACTCCATTTTCATTCCCATTCCACGGTTGCCCCGTTACAACATTCCATCAAATACAAAGGAAAACTAACACGCATGCTGATGCATCACAATGATTCACAGATCATAGCCAATATTTACTTCACAACTAAAGGCAAAAGTTGTGAGAGCGTGTACGAAAGAAAAACTACTGATGGGGTCACTACGACTTAAACCCTAAATCCTAAACAGGATTTAATTTCCTGGCCAGGTAGAACCTGTCGAAGGAAAGACGGCTGACACCCTCGGATCATACGATGCTTTTGTGCAGTTCCACTAAAATCGACCTGAGCATCCCTGATGGCAAAGATATTGAAGAAGTGTGATTAGAATAATAGTACTGGAACTAGTTCATGAGACATAAACTCATCACAAGTAGAAGCCGGTAGAAGTAGAGAAAGATCGACATGGAGATGGATCTACGGCAGTGGAGTAAGCCGGCTACAAAAGGAAGATGGACTACCTGGGATGTCGGGCTGTAGCTAGAAGGGCGGTTGGGACGCGGCATCGGCCCATACCGCGGTGACCCCCGATTGGGACGCACCGACTGTGGGTTTTCTCCCTTGCCGATGTCGACCGCGTCTACGCAGAACATTGTTCCGTTCCCCCAGCTGCGGGATCAGGCCCGTCGTTCTATGCTTGTGAACAGAGCAACCTAAGCAAGCAGGCTTGTAGCTTAGGCTCCTGCTAGTGTATATATAGTGGTTTTCTTTTTTTTCTCCATATCAACCATTTTATATTGCGTACGTGTCATTGAAGAGTGAAATGATGGTTGCTTCTTCCGACTAACTTACTGTGTGATTTGACTGCTCCTTAGTGGCCCCTACACGTACTCCCCCTACGTGTATGCAACAGTCACACGTACACATGGACGCAAAAATGCGCGCGATGCCCTAATGCATGCATGTCCGAGCACACGACGGAACACACACGGTCACGCTCAAGTGCTCAACCTACACGTGCATGCACACACATACTCAGTCAAGGTGAGCTAGTGACCGTATAAACACCGGAAAATATATATATTGAGCACAGTGAGCGTATTATGAAGTCCACTGGCCGTATTTTTACAAATATACAGTGATAGATAGTGTATTTATCTCATTTGAAATTAAGCCATATTAACCGGAGAGGAGGCAGTATGGACTAGCATTACTTTGCTGTGTCCCGTCAACTTGCCGAACGAGGAGAAGGTTGCAGGACGGGAGAAGCTTGCGCGCGGTGGCTCGCAGGACAAGGAGAAATTTTTGACTAATGCAAGCTCTCCCTCGCTCAGGCGGTGGATGTGCAACAGTTAATTTGGTGTCAGGTTGCCAGAAGCATACACTATACTACTAGTACTATTATTGTTCGACTTCCCGAATAGGCGAACAGCCAAGCGCAAAGTTTACAAGTAGTACTAGTACCACTACTATAGTCTATAGAGGTATGTACTATACTAGTACTAGGAACCGGATGGAGGAGCGTCTGCACTCTTATTATGATTTTAAAATGTGATAAAGAAATCTTCAACACATTTGGTTTTCTTTGAGGGTTCTCGCATGTGATAATGGAAGTTGATTGCATGGAACACTCGCCACAATTCTCGCTAAATTCTGGCTCATATCCTGTTACAAATAGGAGCGCTCGGTAATATTTCCTCTTTTTTTGTTATTCAGCATGTAAACAGGTCAGCAAACCTTGCGGCGCATCTCCGAGCGAACCGTGCTTGCTACACTTTGAATGTGGCCGAGAGCTGGCTTGATGAAACACCTCGCTTCCTACTTCTTTTTTGCGGGGTACCTCGCTTCCTAGTGACCAGTGTCTTGGCTGATCGTCCTAAGAATGCTTATATATGAACAAAGCTCTCTCATTTACCCGCAAAAAAGATTAAGCCATATTAACCGGAAAGGAGGGAGTATGGACTAGCACTACTTTTTGGTGTGTCCCGTCAACTCGCAGAACGAGGAGAAGCTTGCAGGACAAGGTGAAGCTCGCTTACGCCTTTTGACTAATGCAACCTACCCTCGATGGACATGCATCAGTCCATTCAGTGTCAGATTGTCAGAGGCATACACTGTAGTACCCAACATGCGGAGTACCATCATTGTTCGACTTCACGAAGAGGCGAAGAGCCAAGCGCAGTAGTACGAGTACTACTACTACTAGAACCGCATGGTGGAGCGTCTGTACTCTTATTTTCTTTATCTCTGATAAAGTACACGTTTATTCAGGAGAAGGGCGGAAAACGGCAGCCCAACATGTAATGATGATATCGATCAACCAACCATGCTCGAATATATCTTGGCCTCCGTGCGAGCCCGTCTGTGTGTTCTCGCTCCTCATCTCTCTCAAGGAACGGCGGGTTGGCTCTTTTCTGTCAATTGAGATTGGTTTGCTCACACTCCTGTCCCACATGTCAGTGATATGCCAAGAGGAGGTGCGTTGACCGACTCGCCATACGCATACTTGGTTTTGCACCTTCATACTACTCCTCCCTCCGTCACAGTTTACAGAGCGCGCTTCATTATGATGCATTTCTCTCAATGCATTTCCACCACCAGAGAGACTTTAGACGCGTTTGGTTTATTGCTCAATTAATTAGGGCGTGGTAACCACAATCAAGTCCACAATTTTCTCTCGATGTACTTCCTCCTTTCCGGTTTATAGGGCTTATCTCAAAATTTTAGTTTTTCCATTTTATAAGGCTCAATTTGGTTGTTTTCCATCACATGTTCAGATTCCAAGGTGCATTAAATCATTGCATGCAAGTATTAAGAGTAAATTGACCAATGCATGTACTTTATGCATGCATGCATTGCAATTAATGCATTGATAAACATAATTTTTTGAGGAAAACAAGAGCACTAATTAGGTGCTTTTGCAAAACTACAAAAAGTATTCCACCACTCACCATCTACCTTGATTGGTGAGATTTTTGAATTGAGCACTATAAACCAGAAAGGAGGGAGATTACTACGGAGTTGAGTAAGTGCATGCATGTGTGTACCCGGGGTGGAAGCACTGCATGCATGTGTGTATGCATTATTCCCTCTAGTAATAGACGCCGGGCTATAACTACCAATGCTATTTTTCAAGTCGATCGCTAGTCGCCTTGCTCCCATAGAATTTTTTTTTCTTTTTTCTGAAGCGCGCTCTATAAACAGTGACAGATGGAGTAGTATGAGCGGATTCAGAGAAGAGTGTATTGATGGTTGCTTCTTCTGAGCAACTTACAGTGGGAAAGGCGGGGCTTATGATTTGACTACTCATTACTCACTATTAATGCGGCGCAATGACCGGGCTGAGTCTCCCATGTGGTTGTGCACTACCCCCTCGGTTCTTAAATATACTCTGGAGTATTTATCTTTGTAGAGATTTCAATGAGTGACTACTCAAAAATTTGTCTTTTTAGAGATTCAAATGGACTACTACATACGGATGTATATAGACATATTTTAGAGTGTAGATTCACTCATTTTGCTCCGTATGTAGTCACTTGTTGAAATCTCTAGAAAGACGAATAGAGTATTTAGGAACGGAGGGAGTACACATATGAAGCAAAATGAGTGAATTTACACTCTAAAATATGCCCATTTGAAATTTGTAAAAAGACAAATATTTAGGAACGAAGGAGTACAATTTTGTGCATGGCACATGGACCTGGATGTTGAAGAGGCTTCTGGCAATGCAATCAAGCTTCCATCATTTGTTTTCATAATTGACGTACTATACAAATAATTTTCCAGCGACATGAAATTGTACAATGGTGTGAGCTTTCAGCTTTTGTTTCGTGTGTCTTGCCATCGATGCTCTTTCAGAAACAATAAAAAACTAACTTCCTTGCTAATGCATGTCAATTATTAGCAGATCAGAGCTAATATTTACATCACAACTGAAGACAGAGTTGTGAGAAGGTGTTAAATTAAAATTTATCCATGCTTTCAT
The DNA here is from genome assembly GCA_963921465.1 of Triticum timopheevii. Taxonomy (NCBI): domain Eukaryota; kingdom Viridiplantae; phylum Streptophyta; class Magnoliopsida; order Poales; family Poaceae; genus Triticum; species Triticum timopheevii. Next base: position 242,773,207 of record OY997262.1, on the reverse strand, counting down.
TGGCAGCAACGTCCCCCCGGCTCTGTCTAAATCAACAAGGCATGTTGGGAAAAAAAGTAGCTGTCTGGAGCATGCAACATTCCGATCATTTTGTGCAGTTCCACTAAAATAGAGCTGAGCGTCCCTGTTCCAAAGATATTAAGTGTGATTACAATAATAGAGGACTGCTGATGAAACAATAAACACACAAATAGAAGCCGGTCACCTTTGTAGTCTCTCTTAAGACTAACTAGTTGGAGAAGATTAGGCTCGGAGTTGGATGAGGAGGATAGAGAAAAACCAATCTCCCTTTGTGCAGTCACACTGAAATGTAGAGACGTTACCCGTGTGACATTTTAGTACAACTGCACAAAACACTCTTAAGAAAAAAGTGATTTGTGCAGTTCACCAAAAGGTCGCAATAGCAACGAGGTGAAATGGATAGCCCTGTTTGCAAAAAAGAGGTAGAAAGGAAACAATTACTGGCCAATAACAGTTGATGACACATGCGACGACAAAAAAGAAGCATATTCCTTGTCCTAAGGGAAGATAACAACACGGTTGTGTTTGTCTAAAACAGTGTGAGGACGAGATTGCAATATGGAAAGTACGCCGGACGAGCTACGTTTTGGGCAAAGAACTATGGAAGATCCACATGCAGCGATGTGGGAATACTGGCAGTGGAGCAAGGCCGGAGGAGATACCTGGAGGTTGTCGGGATGTAACTAGGTGAGCGGCGGCGGGTAGAATCTGCCCATACTGCGGCAGGGAGCAGGTGGCGTAGGCCCTGCCGCGCCGGAGCTTGGTCAGAGAGAACGGCGTGTACCGCAGATCGGGACGTGCTGCCTCGGCGCCGTCGAACAGAGAAACGATGCACTTCCTACCTTTCCCCCGGCGGACGGGATGCGACCGGATCAGTGACCAATGGTGAGAGAGAGAGAGGCCACCGCACTACCTTTCCCCCGGTGGACGAGATGCAGTCGGATCAGTGACCAACGGTGAGAGAGAGAGAGGCCACCGCAGCCTTGTGTGAGATACTCTGAAGAGCGACAAACCAGGAAGGCAGGCTCCATTGCATATGGTGGAGCAGACTACCTTTTTATCCATAAAAATCATTTTATATTCTGTGTACATGCCATTGAGCGCCATGACTTTATTTAAAAATAACGCGACAACGCGTCAAGTCGAACTTTGTTTCGTGCACACGTGGTACACGACCTCCCTAGGTAAACAACCGCTACAGGCGTTCAAATTAGCACGTGGGCTGCCATTTCGTAAAGAAATGAGCTCCACCGTGTACCCGCGCGGGTGTGGCTGGGCACGAAGCGTGAGTACGTGCACGGTGCACCTATCCTCTTCTTGTATACGTACACCACCTATGTGGGGTTGTGTGAGAGAGATACATACCTAGAGAGATATAGTGTGTGGGTTCGTGAGAGTTTCTTTTGGGGGGGGGTCAATCAAAAAATGTAACATATGCAATGTGTGTGAAATAGAGTCCTGGATATAACATATATATATAGGGGGTGATCCACGAGAAGAGAGTGGAGGTATCATCGGCTTGAGGTGTCCATAGAATCGAAGAGAGGGATGATGTGTGTGTGTGCGCACACGATCGATAAAGAGTGCCATCAAATTTGTGTGTACCCACGTAAAAGAATAGAGTGGCTGGCCTACTGGAACGTGAGAGGGGACATGTGCAGTTTGTCTCTATGGCATGGATACCTACCTGCAGTGCTTGACTATCGGTGTGTGGTGGGGGAAGAGGGAGGCCCAATTAACTATAGAGGTACAATGGCTGGTATATGTGTGGAGGAGGAGAGAGGCCTACCTCATGTATTAAGGAGATCGATCTTCCTCATGTATTAAGGGAGATCGAACGACATCCATGCATATTTGCAGGAGAGGAATAAGGTTGGGAGAGAGACAAAGCTAGAGTGTTGGAGGGGGTCATAGTGGAGTTGCTTCTAACAAATGGTGGGATAGGCTTGCTAGACAAACGAAGGGCATGCCCGCAATATCAATAAGAGAGGAGATGGCTGCTTGTTGTCTATGCACGTGCGTGTGAGAGATGGGTCAAGAGGCATGCACGAATGATGAGGGGGGACGATATGGCTGTGGTAAGCAGCCGTAACTACATAGGAAGATCAATCACCCTTTGTTAGAGAAAGGAGAGACATAACTTGTGAGGTACGTCGATCGATGGGGGGTAGTTAAAGTTGATTTAGGTATATGTTGGGAGATCGATCGATATACATGCATGTGTGTGTTAGAAGCAAATGAGGCACGAGGAGAAGGATAGAGAGAGGGGGATGCATCTAGGAGGTGGTACGAGAGGCATACTATATCGAGGGGGAAGGAGTGTGCGAGTACGATATCGATGAAAAGAGTGGTGGGAGTGAGGCATGGACGGTGACAAGAGAAGAGGGGAAGCTTGTGTTTGTGCTAGGCACACCTGGCTAGAGAGGCATATCGATCGATGTGTACCGTAAAGAAGGAGCTGGGGGCCTACACACACCATGGGTGAGTGACCTAAAGTGAAAAAACGAATTTATGCGATGGAGCTAGAGAATGCTGAGGGAGGGTGAGAGGGATGTGGGCGTGTGCATGCACGAGAGAAAGTTAGTGCTAGCTACAAAGATAAGAGGATTGTGTGGGTGTAAAAGACGAATAAAGATCATACTTCATTATAAAAAGCGAATTTGGATATTTGAAGAATTTATCATAGTGTTTTAAACCGATGCATGTGTGAATATATATATAACGGTGATACACATGGTGTGGTTATGAACATGTTATACTACATATAATATATTTTATCTCTACTCTTATAAAAAACAGAGTTGTTGATGATGGTGTTCCTGCCATCCTGCAATATAGGCCGTCCGATTTATATCTGGCGGATAGGAAGGAAACTATGGCAAGTTTGAAAAAAGATACCCACACCCCTCTCCATATTTGCAAATTAGGCCCCTTGATCATGTTGATGTTCTGTGGAACACATGGGCATCTTGCTAGTACTACGTATAATACATAGAACATTGATTATAATTTGGGCTAATGTGTGGCTTTTGCAGCTCAGGTCTAAATACTTGTCATAATGTAGGGGGCGGGGCACTATACTTTGTGTGATAAACACGGTGTACGTATGGAACATGGTTTATATTATGAATATATAGTTAGTACATCAAATGTAATTTTATTTGGAATCAACATCAAGTGTATTCAAAAAATAGAATTCGAGTCCATGTAGTACACGTAGTTCATATCTATCTCTATAGTAATCATGTGGTGTGTTATTAAGGTAATACATGAATGATGGTTGAAGTTGGCAACAATCATGATTGTAGATTCTTATCGAAATAGAGAAATGAATTCAAATTTAGTTCGAATTGCAGCTGTAGTATAGTCATTTGGAATGCACTAAAATGTTGGTATGAGTAGGTACATGCATTATACAGCAAGCGAAAAAAATTTAATCGGACATAACATGGATTCATACTCCCTCCTTCCATCTATATAGGGCGTAATGGGATTTTTAAGACCGCCTTTGAATATTGACAAGATTAATAGTACATGACATGCACAATGTGAAAATTATATCATTGAAAGAACCTTTCACATACGAATTTAACGGTGTGCTTTGTGTAAGTTGCATGTCATATATTATTGCTCTAATATTTGGTCAAAGTTAGCATCAAAAAAACGCATTAGGCCCTATATAGATGGAAGGAGGGAGTAGCTTTGAATAGAATTTGTATAGTAAAACGGGGAAAGACTCTCTCTTTGTGTGGTGTGAATAGTTTTATTTTTCGTTTTCTTTTTGGTTGAGGGAAGTGCAAATTGATTTGGTACGTACAAGTACAATATTACTACATGTTAGGCTTGTCCCAAAAATTCAACCCGCGTCTTGTTATATCCCGAAAATTCAGATATCGTGCTCCCAAAACTAGCGCCTTCACAACCCGCGCCGTGCTATCCCGAAATTACAACGCGCGCGAAAACTCCCTCCAGCTGCCAAATCCCGACACGTGAAATCCCCCTTCTAACCCTGAGCCGAAAGGGCCGCTAGTTCAAATCGGTGGGGGGTACTTTTGTAACACACCCTACATTTTGGACAAGCGCGTCTGTCGGTGTCAAAACCGGCGGATCTCAGGTAGGGGGTCCCGAACTGTGCGTCTAGGCGGATGGTAACAGGAGACAAGGGACACGATGTTTTTACCCAGGTTCGGGCCCTCTCGATGGAGGTAAAACGCTACTCCTGCTTGATTGATATTGATGATGTGGGTAGTACAAGAGTAGATCTACCACGAGATCAAGGAGGCTAAACCCTAGAAGCTAGCCTATGGTATGATTGTTGTTCGTCCTATGGACTAAAACCCTCCGGTTTATATAGACACCGGAGAGGGCTAGGGTTACACAGAGTCGGTTACAATGGTAGGAGATCTACATATCCGTATTGCCAAGCTTGCCTTCCACGCCAAGGAAAGTCCCATCGGGACACGGGACGAAGTCTTCAATCTTGTATCTTCATAGTCTTGGAGTCCGGCCTATGATGATAGTTCGGCTATCCGGACACCCCTAGTCCAGGACTCCCTCAGTAGCCCCTGAACCAGGCTTCAATGACGACGAGTCCGGCGCGTACATTGTCTTCGGCGTTGCAAGGCGGGTTCTCCTCCAAATTCCATGTGCTTGCCGAATAGTGTCCTGCTTCCTTGTAAATGTTGCGCTCCTTGGCTTCCATGCCCAATAATGGCCCTCTGCAACGTGTTGTACGAATGCGAAAGGCCAGGGTATTTTTACATTTTACCCCCTGGCTGCACGAATAAGCTGCCTATAAGAGAGGCAAGAATCCAGATCCAAATCACGCCATCCTCCTTCCGCGAGTACTCATCGGAGCGCTTCTGACAAAAATCCACTGCATCATGGACCGTCGACGCGGCTCCTCCTCTCATGCTCCCAGCCCTCAGCCAGGAGATTGGAGGAGATGTTTAGTCCCGCACAGCGAGCTGGTGACGCTCCAAGCGGAGGCATACCTTCCCCCGGCCTTTATGGTCCCGGTTCGAGCCGGGCTGGCCACCTACAAAGGTGGAAAGCAGGCGGAGAACACCCCTAGTCCCTCCAAAGGAGAGCGGGTGTGTTTCGTCCCTTATCTAATAAGGGGTCTCGGATTTCCCATACATCCGTTTCTCTGGGGGCTTCTAGAGTTCTACGGACTCCAGCTTCATCACCTTACGCCCGCCTCCATTCTGCACATTGCGGGCTTCGTAGCTCTTTGCGAGCTGTTCCTAGGCATCGATCCCCATTTCGCGCTATGGAAGAGACTGTTTTGCCTCGTACCCCGCTCTCACGAGGGGTCGATATATCAAGTGGGCGGAGCCGAAATATGGCGCATCGCCGGGACCGGATATCTATCCAGAACCCCAAAGAAGGCGTCGGAAGACTGGCCCTCGGAATGGTTTTATGTGGAAGATGCTCCACTGCCGGACCTAGTTCGGATCGGCCTCCCGGAGTTCAGCAATGCTCCTCTGCAGAAACGCCTGAGTTGGCGCCCACGGAGCCCTCAACAGGAGGATGACAGGAGCGTCCATTATCTGATGGGCCGGATAAGGTTGCTGGCTCATTCCGGATTGACCATGATTGGAGTCATGGCCACGTGCATTATGCGGGGGGTGCAGCCGCTCCAATATAGGGGCCACCCCATGTGGGATTTCAACGGGGAGAATGACGCCACCCGTCATGGCCGCAAGGGGCCGGGGTCGGCCGCAGATCTAGTGAAGATCCTGTCCGGCTTGTACAAGGGGGAGAAGGAGGACTTCCTCCAAACGAGCCCATTGAATGGATTCTCCATGAATAACCCTCGGAGCTGGGTAAGCGGACGTTTATTCATCCGATCCGTGCTTTCAAAGTTAAGTGTCTTACTTTATGATTTTGACGCAGGAACTGCGCCGGGATGTGGAGGGCATACACAGTCCGGCTCCACAACCCAAGGATCCGGGAAGATCCCTTGATCCCTCCGAAGAGGATCCGGACATAAAGGTGGAGCTGATTGACGGGGTGTTCCACCAACTTAGTATGGACAATGCTCTAGTCGCCATTACGGCTGACTACCCCGGTTTATCTCCGGATTCCCAGGTAACTATGATCGGGGCCCTGACACCATTACTTCATCCGTGCTTATTTCTGACCACCGCATACCAACAGTGTCTCGCATGAGGTGCCTTCAAGGCGGGAAGCTGATCCCGCGGCCGCTGACCAACCAGGGTTAGTTCGGCCAAGCAGGCGGAAGAGGGGTGCAGTGCGGATTGAAACGTTGCCGCAATGGTATGGCACGCCACCGTTTTTAAGGAAAAGACCCCTGTGAAGTGTATTGATGCTCATGACTTTTCCAGGAGAAAGAGCGCTCGCCGGACTGTTCCCGGGGAGGTTGCCAACCAGGCCTCCGCCAGCTAGGCTCCAACACCTGGTCCAGAGGGGGAGGCGAGCGCAAGGCGCGAGCCGGATACTCCTCCAACGGAGGATGCCGACAGGCTGTCCGCCACCAGGTCTGAGGTGGAGAGCGCCATGAATCACAGGCGCCGCCGAACAGTTCTTTGTGACGCGTGTTTCTCCCTGGAGGCATTGAATGCCTTTAACGCGGGAGACGCGCACCTCCGTGCCGCTCAAGATGGTTTAACCAGAGCCACGGAGCAGTATGTGAAAGACATACAGGTAAGGGATTTTAATAGTTGTATATGCCAGTAGCCCCCGAGACTTAAAGTAGTTAAAATAACTGATTTAAGGATCATTTTATATGCAGGATCTTACGGAGAAGAATACCCAATTGTCCCAGGAGCTACAAGAGTGCAAGGCTCAACTTGAGGCCACACTAGCCGCTGCAGGAGGAGACACAAAGACCCCCTCCGGTAACACATATTTCAAAAAGATAAGCGGTGTGCGGCGTGCATATAAGTCTGACAATAATATTGCAGATGTTGCCGGACTTGATCTGGACAAGCAACAGCTACTGCGCCAGCTGAAGGCCGGCGAGAGGGTGCTTATGAAGGTGCAGCAGGAGAGGAACAAACTCCAAGATGCCCACACCCAGCTTGGAGAAGAGCTAAAAGGTGTTCGGGCCCAACTGTCTGGCTCCGTGAAGGAGAATCAGCGGCTTCGTCGCGGCATCTACAGTAAGTGCTTGAGCAAACTCTTTTGAAAAGAAGAGTTCAGCGAGGAAGTCGATTGACATAAATGTGTCTGTAGGCGTGCTCACAGGTCGCCCTGCGGAGGAAATGCCCGGTTCAGCAGGTGACCAACTTCTCGAGCTGCTGCAACTGCACGAACGTGTTCGGCAGGCGATGAGTGGCGTCGCCCAGGCCTTATGGACGTCCGTCTCCCTACCCGAGGGTCTTGGAGGGCTTGCGGAGAAGCTTCAGGGAGCACGGCAGCACTTCCATCTATGGAAGATATCGGCCTATCGTCAAGGCGGCAGGGAGACCTGGGCCATGGTGAACACGCGGTACAAGAAGGCGGATCCGAACCACATGGCCGAGGTCGGACCTGTGGGGCCCGATGGGAAGGAGATCCCTGTGAGCTTAGTGTATGGCCAAGTAGAGTTGGCCGCTAAGTATTCCCAACGGGACTGTCAATTAGACAGCCTGTTAGATGGGGTTGAAGAGGAGTACAATCAGTCAATGTGACGATGTATTTTTAAAATGACATGTATAATGCCTTCTAGCCGGATTGTAGATCCTTTGTCTTTTCGGACCTTTTCGCTTCAACCTCGGGACCCAACTGTCCGGAGTGTGTCCGAATACCCTCGCGGTTATGCAAAAACCGGGGCATGCATGGAGACCAGGCGTAGGGGTCATTAGTGCTTTATCAGACAAGTGCCCAACTAGTTATGTTATATTACATGGTTAGTAAGAAACATCTTCCAGGGAGAATAGTTCCGTTAGGGGTTCCTTTCCCTGGAGGCATGCCCTAAAGTGCATGTCCGGACTGCGAAAAGAGCAGGAAAACATCTGGGGACAGATAAATAAATAAATGAGAAATCATCTTTCAAGTCACCGACCGAATATTCCCTTAAGAACGCTAGCTTTCGGCTTCACCCAGTCTGAGGTACACATCCGGCTGACCCGGCAGTAACAATCGTAGAGGTGCTCCCTTTACCTCCTAGCCGAACAATCGGGAACGTAGGGGTAAGCACAGGAGCCAGGCAACCCAGCTTGGCCAAAACTTAAGTCATATCGATGCATATAATGGTGAATAAAAGGTACATGCGGAAGCTTGACGCATGTGTTGGGCATAAAGCCCGTATAAATAAGCTTCTGTTGAAGAAGCCCCCAGGTATAATGAGTGCGAGTAGCACGTCAAGTGTGTGCGAACAATGCGCAAATCAGCCCTCAAGGGCTTTATGAAAAAGGTGGGAGAAAAGAGAGAAACAAAAGACAACTGAAGTATAAAATGTGGACGGAGGAAGGAGACGAACTCTGAGTCCGGCGCTAGGCATAGAATCTTCGGAGGCGGGCTCCGTTCCATGGGTTCGGCTCAAGTCGGTTGTTCGATGCGTTTCGCAGACGGTATGCTCCGCCGGTCAGGACTTGGTCGATGATGAAGGGACCTTCCCATTTGGTCTTGAGTTTGTCCTTTTTCTTGTCCGGCAGGCGTAGAACTAGTTTGCCAACATTGTAAGTTTTAGCCCGTACTTCTCTGCTTTGATATCTTCGAGCCTGCTGCTGATAGAATGCGGAACGAGCCTTTGCCACATCGCGCTCCTCCTCCAATGCATCCAAGCTGTCCTGCCGATCCAACTCGGCTTCTCTTTCTTCGTACATGCGCACTCTAGGTGAGTCATGAATTATATCGCAGGGCAAAACTGCCTCTGCGCTGTATACCATAAAGAATGGTGTGAATCCGGTAGTATGGTTTGGCGTGGTCCGCAGCCCCCAGAGTATGGAGTCGAGCTCCTCTACCCAGTGCGTGTTAGATTCCGTAAGGGACTGCACTAATCTGGGTTTGATGGCGCTCATGATTAGACCTTTTGCTCGTTCAACTTGACCGTTGGTTTGAGGGTGATAGACTGAAGCGTAGTCGAGCTTAATGCCCATATTTTTGCACCAGAGTTTAACCTCGTCGGCCGTGAAGTTCGTGTCGTTATCGGTGATGATGCTGTGGGGGACGCCATAACGGTGTACTACCCCGGATATGAAGTCTATCATTGGTCCGGATTCGGCCGTTTTCACTAGCTTGGCCTCTATCCATTTGGTGAATTTGTCCACCATGACCAATAGGTATTTTTGCTTATGGGTTCCCCCTTTAAGGGGTCCAACCATGTCAAGCCCCCAGACCACGAACGGCCAGGTGATGGGTATAGTTTTGAGGGCGGTGGGTGGCATGTGGCTTTGATTAGCAAAAAGCTGGCACCCGACGCATCGCTGGACGAAGTCCTGAGCATCTGCCTGGGCCGTCGGCCAATAAAATCCTGTACGGAAGGCCTTGCCTACAAGGGCCCGGGCTGCGGCGTGGTGCCCGCCGAGTCCACCGTGAATTTCGGCCAGCAGTTTTCGCCCTTCCTCTTCGGAGATGCACCTTTGAAGGACTCCGGTTGTGCTTTTCTTATAAAGCTCTCCCTCATGGACCTTGTAGGCTTTAGATCGCCAAACTATGCAGCGGGCCTCATTTTGGTCTTTGGGAAGTTCCTGCCTAATTAAGTAGGCTAGGAATGGTTCTGTGCATGGGGCAATTACTGCCATTATTTCGTGGGCTGAAGGTGTTATTTCATTGGCTGAGCCATCGATTGTGTCAGAATGTTCCGTGTTGGGTGGTACGGTTGGTTCTGGGTTGTTATTTCCGGACTCCTCTTCCCATAATACGGATGGCTTAAAGAGCCGCTCCAGGAAGATGTTTGGAGGGACGGCGTCGCGTTTTGCACCGATGCGTGCCAACACGTCGGCTGCCTGGTTATTATCCCGGGCTACATGGTGGAATTCGAGTCCTTCGAACCGAGCTGACATTTTTAAAACAGCGTTATGATAGGCTGCCATTTTCGGATCCTTGGCGTCAAAGTCTCTGTTTACTTGGGATATTGCGAGGTTTGAATCCCCACGCACCTCTAGGCATTGAATACCCATGGAGATTGCCATCCGGAGACCATGTAGAAGGGCCACATATTTGGCTGCATTGTTGGAGTCCGTGTACATTATCTGAAGTACGTATTGGACTGTGTCTCCGGTTGGGGACGTCAATACGACGCCAGCCCCCAAGCCGGCCAACATTTTGGAGCCGTCGAAATGCATGATCCAATTGGAGTATGCGCCGTACTCTTTAGGGAGTTTGGCTTCGGTCCATCCGGCGATGAAGTCAGCCAAAACTTGCGACTTTATAGCTCGCCGTGGTTTGTAGGTGATGTCGAATGGTAAGAGCTCGATGGCCAATTTTGCAATCCTGCCCATTACGTCGCGGTTGTTCATAATGTCGTTGAGAGGTACTTCAGAGGCAACTGTGATCGAACACTCTTGAAAGTAGTGTCGCAGCTTCCGGGATGCCATGAACACCGCGTACGCTATCTTTTGATAATGTGGATACCGGGACTTGCATGGGGTTAAGACAGTGGATACGTAGTACACTGGTTTTTGAAGAGGGAATTTGTGTCCTTCTGTTTCTCGCTCGACGATGAGTACCGCGCTGACAACTTGATGTGTTGCCGCGATATATAATAACATCGGTTTGCCCAGGTTAGGCGCGGCCAGGACCGGATTTGTTGCCAATATGGCCTTTATTTCTTCAAGTCCGGCCGTGGCGGCATCCGTCCACTCGAAGTGTTCGGTGCGCCTGAGGAGGCGATAGAGGGGCAATGCCTTTTCTCCCAAAGAGGAGATGAAGCGGCTTAAAGCCGCCACACATCCAGTTAATTTTTGTATTTGTTTGAGGTCTTTTGGGATATCCAACTGTGACAGAGCTCGGATCTTGGCTGGGTTTGCTTCAATTCCTCTACCGGATACAATGAAGCCCAGGAGCTTTCCGGCTGGTTCGCCGAAAACGCATTTTTTCGGGTTGAGCTTGATGTCATATGCTCGGAGGTTGTCAAATGTGAGCCTCAAGTCATCTACTAGAGTTTCGACGTGTTTGGTCTTGATGACAACGTCGTCTACGTATGCCTCCACTGTTTTGCCGATTTAGGTAGCCAGACATGTCTGAATCATGCGCTGATATGTTGCGCCGGCGTTTTTGAGTCCGAAGGGCATTGTGTTGAAGCAGAATGGTCCGTATGGAGTAATGAATGCCGTTGCGGCTTGGTCTGTCTCCGCCATCTTGATTTGATGGTAGCCGGAGTATGCGTCGAGGAAGCACAATGAATCGTGCCCTGCGGTAGCATCGATGATTTGATCAATGCGGGGAAGGGGGAAAGGATCCTTTGGACGAGCCTTGTTAAGGTCTTTAAAATCGACACACAGGCGCCAGGATTTGTCCTTTTTTGGTACCATTACCAGGTTTGCTAGCCAGTCCGGATGTTTGATGTCTCTGATGAATCCGACTTCTAATAGTTTGGCTAGCTCCTCTCCCATTGCCTGTCTTTTGGGTTTCGAAAATCGCCGAAGAGCCTGTTTGACTGGCTTGAATCCTTTTAGGATGTTTAGGCTGTGTTCTGCTAATCTGCGTGGGATTCCTAGCATATCTGAAGGGTGCCAGGCAAAGATGTCCCAATTCTCCCGAAGGAATTCTCGTAGTGCGGCGTCTACATCAAGGTTTAACTGTGCCCCAATGGAGGCCGTCTTTGTGGGGTCTGTTGGATGGACCTGGAATTTGACTATTTCGTCCGCTGGTTTAAAAGAGGTGGACTTGGATCTCTTATCGAGTATCACATCGTCCCTGTTCACCGTAGAGCGCAGCGCAGTGAGTTCTTCTGCCGCTAGGGCTTCGGATAGTGCCTCTAGGGCTAGTGCGGCTGTCTTGTTTTCGGCGCATAGTGCTATGTCCGGATCACTGGCAGGAGTGATGGTTCCATTGGGCCCGGGCATTTTAAGCTTCATGTACCCGTAATGGGGTATGGCTTGGAAAATTGTAAATGCCTCTCGGCCTAATAAAGCGTGATATACGCTGCTGAACGGGGCCACTTGGAACGTGACCTCCTTGGACCTGTAATTGTTCGGCGAGCCGAACACCACATCAAGTGTGATTTTTCCTGTGCAGCGTGCTTCCCGACTAGGGATTATTCCTCCAAAGGTTGTGCTGCTTCGCTCAATGCGGCTCCAATCTATTTCCATTTTTCGAAGGGTTTCCTCATAGATGAGGTTTAATCCGCTGCCGCCATCCATGAGTACCTTGGTAAGACGAAAGCCGTCCACTATTGGACTGAGGACCAATGCGGCTGGTGCTCGGGCTGTTCGGAATTTAGGTTCATCGCTGGCGTTGAAGGTGATAGCCATGTCGCTCCATGGATTTGTTGTTGCTACTTGGTAGACTTCGGCGAGGCTGCGGATTGTTTGTTTCCGCATATTATTTGATGCGAAAGTCTCGAAGACTGTTAATACCGTACTGGTACTGTTGGGGTGGTTCTCCGGGGCTAGAAGCTCTTCGCCACTTTTGTCCACCTGCCGCAGTATCCAACATGCTCGAAGGCTATGTGTTGGAGTGGCGCCCTCTGTACTATGAATTTTACAGGGTCCGCTAAGCCATCCCTCCAGTACGGTTCCGTGCCCTTTATGGGGTTTTTGCTTTTTGGTTTTTCTCCCAGGTGCCTGAGCATGATGCACCCTTTTGTTTCGGACTAGGGTTGTGTTCAGAGCCGGATTGTCCCAAAACTTAGTTTCGGTTTTCCGGACACTCTCCATCGCACAGTACTTTCGTACTATGGACGCCAGGTCGGCGAAGCGTGTAATTTCGCGACGACTTACGGCGTTCAAGATTCCCTTGTCCGTGCAATTGTTGTAGAAAATAGAAATTGCGTTGTCCTCACGGCAGTCCTTTATCCTGTCCATAACCAGGAGGAATCTGGCCCAGTAATGATGTACTGTTTCAGCGGGCTCTTGCCGGATTTGAGATTGATCGCTTATGTTTGGGTGGGCGGGTGGAATTAAGTCTGGAACCCTGCCCAACTTGAGGCTCAAGGGCCGAAAAGTTTCCGAATTTGGAAGCTTGGATTGCTGGATGTTGTCCAATGAATCTGGTCCGCTGTCTGACTTTAGGTTCAGTAGTTCATCGACGTCTGTCCCTCCGCGGGAATCCGGCATGGAGGGATCAGGAGTCCGGACATAACTGGTCTTTAATACAGAAGAAGAGTCGCCGCGTTGTTCCTCTACCACCGCAACGTGGTGGGTAACCTGGGGAGAGTTAATCTCTCTCAGATCGGTTTTAAGCCCAATCTGATCATAGTCTGTAGAGACCCCCAGGGCGGCAATGCGATCCAAGAGCTCGTTTATAGAAGAGAGCTCAATCGGATCCAGCTGCTCGGTGAATTCCAAGCTGACGCGAAGATCGCTTTTGATGACCCGAGAGGTCATCGTTGAAGCGGCAGCCGAACAGGCGGTCATAAGAAAACCACCTAGCCGGATAGTTTGGCCGGCGGCCAAAGCTCCTTTGGCAATGGTACCGTCTTTAAAGACGGAAGAGGCATCCTACCTGATCGTGACGGCACAGAGGAACTCTCAATGAAAGCACCAATGTCGGTGTCAAAACCGGCGGATCTCGGGTAGGGGGTCCCGAACTGTGCGTCTAGGCGGATGGTAACAGGAGACAAGGAACACGATGTTTTTACCCAGGTTCGGGCCCTCTTGATGGAGGTAAAACCCTACTCCTGCTTGATTGATATTGATGATGTGGGTAGTACAAGAGTAGATCTACCATGAGATCAAGGAGGCTAAACCCTAGAAGCTAGCCTATGGTATGATTGTTGTTCATCCTATGGACTAAAACCCTCCGGTTTATATAGACACCGGAGAGGGCTAGGGTTACAAAGAGTCGGTTACAATGGTAGGAGATCTACATATCCGTATTGCCAAGCTTGCCTTCCACGCCAAGGAAAGTCCCATCCGGACACGGGACGAAGTCTTCAATCTTGTATCTTCATAGTCTTGGAGTCCGGCCGATGATGATAGTTCGGCTATCCGGACACCCCCTAGTCTAGGACTCCCTCAGCGTCCCTAAGTCATGCTTCACCCCTCCCATCGCCCCCTTTTCGCCATTTGAAATCCCAGGCCGCCATAACCTCTCCACCTCCGGCCGCGAAACCCCACCCTCCTCCATCCGCCACCTCACCGCTGCCCAGCCGGAGCCTCTTCCCCGACGACGTCGTCCACCGCAACAGATCGACGTCCCGCGTCCACCTCCCCGGATAAGGATCCGTCGTCCATCTCATCATCCTGCCGGTTCAGCCGCCCCGTCCTCCACCTCCAAGGAGCTGCTCCGACGATCGCCTCGTCTATCGCGGCTGCTCCATCCCCACAACGCCGCCTTAACCTGCTCCACCGGAACCGCAACATCCTCACCGACTCCTCGGACGAAGCCGAGGCCTACTCAGCGCCACCAAAGAGGTTGTACACTCATCGCATCGCACCTTCTCCTTAACTCGACCTCCCGGCGCCGACGGTGCTCCATCCCGCACCCCCATGGAGCGGCTACTTTGAAGCCGGCGCCGCGGGCGACATCTCCACGGCGGCTCTCCCCCAGTGAGAGGCCCCTTCGGCGGCGGCGGCCATACCAGCCGGACCTGCTGCTGCTGCTCCGGCTCTCGCTCGATCGCTCGCTCGCCCAGCTGCTGCTGCTGCTCTCCCCCTTGCTCGTGTTGCTGCTCTGCTCCAATTTAGCCACACTTCAGTCGACTGAATCGACTTTTGGGTCAGTTGATTTTCAGGGGTTGGGGGGCTCGCCGCAGTTAAGGAAGAACCACCCGCAGCGGGGACAGGGGCTCACCGGAGAGGTACCCCACATCTATCTTAGGGTTCAGGGTTGGGGCGGGGGGGCTAGAGGGCTGACCGGGGCGGCGATGGGGAGTTGTTTCGGGGCGGCGAGGCGGCGCTGGGGCCGGCGGTTTGGCTGGTGGTGGCTGGCGGCTCAGGGGGGGTGCAGGTTGAAGATGAACTGCAGGCCCTCCCTAAACTACATGTCAAGTGCCTCTCTGCTACCATTGCATTTAGTTTCGACAGTAGCATTCAGATTCCACAAAAAATTTCAGTTTCGACAGTTAAGTTCAGAGTCAACAGTTTTTACCTCATCTGTTGTAGTCAGGTGGTTTTTGGTGATGTAAATTTTACATCTATTTTACATCATCTATTGGAGATGCTATTAGAATCCCACTTGAGATTGACAATGTCTGTCTTGTGCCGCTTCAGCCTTGACATCTTACGGCTCACCGGAGCTGCTCCAACGACAGAACGATCCATCACAACAGAGCAGTGCCCTGGACGCCGTCTACAGATTCCTCAGATCTTCCTCCACACCTCCGACGGCCACCTCTGCCTCAATTGCTTCAGCGACCAACCCAATGATGCTGAGGTCGACACGGCTACGGCAAAGAGGTTGTACACTTGTTGCATCACTTATTACTATACATTCACGTCCATCCATTAGGGCTATTTTGGTTCAACGGAAAAACATAGCAATAGGGAATTTTCCAATGGCACTCTACTATTCAATTATTCATGCATTTTGTTGAAAGGAATGAAGCAACACATCCACCTGGACCTACTTTTCAAAAACCTATGCATGAAAACAAGACCAAGTGCATTAGTGCCAGAATAACATTCTAACTGTACACGCTTTCATATGGTTTCACTTTATTTTGGCCATGTTTCTTTGCATTCCTCTGCTCTTCCAATTCCTGTAAACCAAACACCCAAGTTGACAGAAATCCTGTGTTTACAAATGCTCTGTTTACCATGTGCATTCCTATCCTATTCCGGTGTTTTTCCTATCCCTGCGTTTTAAGAATCATTTAAGCCAAATGAGCCCTTACAGAATTACTTCAGTTACAGGTACGTGTCGAAGGGAACTTTGTGTGGTTTGTCCTGCTCCTGCCGCAACGTCATCCACCTCACCTAAGCTGCTCCATCGACAGAAGCATCCACCAAACCAGACATCATGACTCCCGACCATCTTTCGCCACCTCAGATCTCCTTCCCTCCTGCTGGCACCCACCGCAATGGCATCACCATCATCGAATCAACAGATGAACCTGAGGAGTACACGGGTCCACAAGAGAGGTCGCACTCTTTTGTTTCTGCTTAAGTTATGCATTGCTTAAAATTACCTGCTACTTTATCGTCCTGTTCACCTCTTGGACTCCAAGTCAGGTCCAAATTAATGTTCAAACTTGAGTTCTAAATTAGTTGTGGGGCACATATCGAGGCAGCAATGAATAGTATGTCTGTCTAATATCTGGTTCACCTAGGGTATGCCTATGTTGTTCATCTTGGGTGGGAAACAAATAGTAAAGCAATCGTCATCTATCTTTTTATTAATTTAAAGCAATCATCAGCCTGCTATCGTTATTTTTGGATCCATCCACTGGTTGTTTCCATCACTCTAAATTTCTGCATGCTCTCCTTACATAATCTCACCATATTTTTTCCATATGCATGTCAGATATTGTACACAGTCATGCTGAACATGTAGATAAAAAGAGAAGAGTTTTGCGGGCAATACAATGTCATGCAGACATCGCTCCATGGTGGGTTCAATGGCAAACCCTCCCCACCCGTCTCCAGATTGTAATCCAGAGGAAGATATCTGTTCTGAGGCGGATTCAGATGCCGCTGACCACTCCTATTTACCCCCCAAGGTGTTTGCTCTACCTTGGCATGATGATGTTAGTCATATCATGCATATGTTGCCTTGCAGTGCCTACTTTTGACATCATATATGTCATCTTCTTAGTTTAGACATGTTCGGTAATGCCACCTGTTTAGTTTCTATATCGTATATGGGAATTGTGCAGTCTCATGTCTTTTAGCCAGCCATAATATATGTGAAATGTGCAATGCCATCCTGTTTAACCAGGCATCATATATTTGAATGATATCTTGCCCATCCTTTTCTTCATTACATTTCCATTTGTCGACAATGTTTGTACATTAAACTACTCTTCCTGTGAATCAGCCATTTGGGTGGGAGATGGAAAAATCTGGAGTGAAAACAAGGCCTTCAGAGCAGACAGTGCTACCTGTCGAAGCAGATCTCTTGTTGGGTCCCAATAGCTCCTCGGAGATGGATTCAGAGACAGATGACCAGTCATATTCCCCCACCAAGGTGTATGCTCAAACTTGGCATGGTTATACTGCTCATATCATGCATATGGTTTCTTGCATTGCATAGTTTAGACATCATACACACAATATTCAACACCATGTTCTTAGTTCAGACATCATATCGAATGCCCTCTGTTTAGCATATAAATCACATATGTGAATTAAATGATGCGATCCTAATTACTTAGATACCATGTAGGTGAATTATGTCATGCGATCCTATTTAGTTATTCATCATATCTTTGAATTATGTTATGCTATCCAGTTTAGATAGACATCATATATGTGAAATTATGTCATGCTATCCATTTTAGTTAAACAATATACATGTCAACCATTTCATGCCTTTTTTCCACACTATCTATTGCATCTGTCTCTCATACAATGTCTGTACATTCAACTATGTTTCCTGTTTATCAGCCATTTGAATTGGAGCGGGTGATGCCAGTATCCAGCGGACTAAAAACATGGTCTTCAAATAAAACAGTGCTACCTCTTGGTGGAGATAGCACCCCGGTTATACATGCACAAGAACCAGCCCTACCACACATAACCCAAACTCTCGCAGATTGTACCTCTACTGCGATGGATAGAGAACCAGCTTCACCCAATCTAACCCCAACCCCAGCAGATAGTAACCCAGTTCCTGTTGACACAACACCATCTCCAACACAGAGCTCCCAAACAAGAGCAGTTAGTAAGGTAGCTCCAGTGCCCGAAGGGCCAGTACTACCACGGCGAACCCCAACTCCACCAGTTAGTACGCCTATTCCTGTGGAGGAAGCACAACTAGCTAGTCGTAGTTTAGCAGCTATCGCATTTGATGTTGTTAAATCGTATGTGTGTATCCTCCCATCTTGGAAACATTATACTGAAGATGAAGGAAAATGCCAGTTGTAGGTGTTTTTCTAGGAGTTATGTGTAAGTAATGTTATTCATGGCAATTACTTTGCTTTGTCCTCCTACCTTCATGATGGTTATAATACAACAAATTTTCCCATTTTTCTCTATAGAGAAGGACCGATTTGGAAACTCAGGATGAGGTAACCTGTGCTAATACCTCTGCTATCTTCAAGAATGCTTGGTGGAAATATCGGAATTACCTAAAGAAAACGTACTTCACCAACAAAGAAACTCATCAAATTCCCTGACGTTCTCTTGAGACACATTTACTGGACGATGACTGGGAACGCCTTATTCTGTACTGGTCCCGAACCAAGAATGCGGTAAGGTCTATGAGCTCATTTTCTATTTTTAAGTACTATATTCTTGCATACTGTACTCTGTTCATGTAGAACAAGTGCCTAAACCTGAAGAGGAACTGTTCTAATTTAAGATTCCATTGCTATCATAGTTCAAAAAAGCGCTAGGCGTTAATTGTGCATTTTGCCACCGCCTTGCGCTTTACTGACCAAAGCGCATGCTTATGTGCAGTTATGCACAGATTAAGCGTAGTTATGCGCAATGCATTTTGCCAACGCCTAGAGCCTAGGCGCGCCTTTTTTAACTATGATTGCTATCGTGCATACTGCTTTGCTCTTGTATCACTGTATTTACTCATACAAACTTATTTTTAAATTGAAGGATCCAATCGAAACTCCAATGGCACAGCAGGTATGTTCACACATGTTTCTTTAACAGGTTTGCTCTTATCAATAGCTCTGTTGATTTCAATTTCAATTGTGTATACAGTTGACTTCTCATATCATGCATATTACTAGCATCACAATAGGGCCAATAGTGTTGTTGTACATGTAGACCCGTGGTACCCATCTGAAATCTTGTTGTGCCGTGTAGTTTCCCACGCTTTGTATTCTTTCACTGCTGCTTTGTCTTGAACTGATATGATTTGAACCGTGTCTCTATTTTGATTTGGCAAGACAATGCAGTGACCATAGGACATAGGTATATGTTTGTTTGATTCTTTTATTATGTACCGGTACTTGGCAATAGAAGAATTGGTAGTTTAATCATGTCCACCTTACTAATGAACTGGTTCACCGAAATGAGTTTCATATACTAGTGCATGCTAAATCTGTTATGTTCTTCTTGTTTCTTCTTTTAGAATGCTGACAGAATATTGGGGAAGAGTGCCTTATTAAGCAATGGTAAAGGAAGTAATGCAGATATGGTTCAGGATAGTGAAACATCCTTGTTGGTCCCCAGCAAAGCTGATAAAACAGTTAAGGAAGACTATCTTGAAGACAGTGAGACAACCCCAAAGTCATGTCTTGGTTTAGTGTTCGAGTTACCCACTACCACTTGCACAAGCTATTCAAACTCACTGTCTGAATAAATTCGGTTTCTTGAGTCTCAACTGCAAGCTGAAAGACATCGACCAGTTGTACTGTAACAAGAAGCGGAAGGACTGCGGAAGTCCCTGGAGCATTCAGATGCATACTTTCTGGTGCAACAGCAAGCGCTGGAGGATTTTAGCGCCAAACAGGACAAAGCTAATAAGCTTGCTAAGCTTATTGCCAGCATGGTGGATACCCAGGATAACATTTCTTGAGATCTTCTGAAGTTGTTTCAGTTATGCTCTTGTTTTGCTGTGGCGTTTATTTGCACTGGTGGCCAATTTTGACGGCCAGTGTAAGTAATATGCTGCTTTGTTCCCTATATTTGCACTGGTGGCGAACTTTGATGCCCAGTGGATGTAATATGTGTAATAGCGGTAATAGGCTAGCGTTAATTGCTTGCTTATTTATTTCCTCATTGTCTTGTTTAGTTGTTTGCTTGTAGTCACTCCAGTTCTTTTTCTGTGTTTTTCTAGTGGCCACAATAGCCTATTTTTGGTAACTAGGCCAAAATAATCATGGCAGCACACAAACTGTTGTAACCATGGGCCTCCTGCGAGCCATATGATCCATGGGCCTTCTACGGTCGTAGGATCCATTGGCCTTTGTACGGGCCGTAGGATCCATGGGCCTTCTACGGGTCATATGGTCCATGGGCCTTCTACGGGCCGTAGGATCCATGAGCCTTCTACGGGGCGTATCATCATTTCTCCAATCATGGGTCGTACTATTCGTGGACCATAATGGGTCGTATTTGATAACTGTATGAAAACAGCCCAACGGTTTTTTTACATGAAAACGGCCCAACGTATTAACGGTCCACAAACGGGCCGACTGTAACGACGGGCTGAATTTGGCCCACAAGCAGAAAATGACAGTAACGGGCCGTAAGTAACCAAATGTTGTAAATGAGCCCAAGAATAAATGGGCCCTAAGAAGGCCGAAAGATAACTTGGGCTGGAAACGGCCCAGTGGAATAATGGGCCGTTAATGGGTATAAAGTGATATACTATTCATTACAGGCCAGTTTCACCACGGGCCGTTAATGGGCCAAGAGTTACAAAGGGCCTCATATGGGCCGAAAGAAGTCATGGGCCACACATGGGCCAGAAGTTAAAACGGGCTGGAATCATATTGAACGGCCGAGATGACGCTACTGGGCCTAATTCAGATAGGGCGTAATGGGCCCTGGGTTAGCGGGTTGTAAATGGGCTATATGCGGACATGCCGTTAACAGGCTTTCCGTGGGCCGGCCACCACCTTTTGACCAAGTCAAACGGGCCGGCCTTTTCACAAGAATGGGCCTCTGTTGGCCATGCCATGTGTCGACATATCATATGCGCCTTCGGTCCAATGAGTGGATGACATCTGTCCCAACGGTGAGCCGACACGTGTTTCCTCCAGCCAATGATGATTTTACACGTGGAAAATCCCCATTGGTCGGGGCTGTTAACGGGTTATCGGATCCAAAACCGGACCCGATAGCTTAACGGCGTTCCGTTACGGTGGATGCCACGTGTCGGTCACCCTTGACGAAAGCACTTCTGTGACGTGCGATTTATCGTCATGGAAGTGGACACTTCCGTGATGATAATTTTGGTAATGTCATGGAACACTTCTACGACAACACAGGTATGACTATCTTGATTCTGTCATAAAATTGTCTTGGATGTACATGCATGACAGAAAATGCGACCTACTGTGACAAACACGTATCATCATGGAAGTGTATTTTTTTTGTAGTGAGCATTGCCAAGAGCTCGGGAATTGTTTTGTTCATCCCTTGCATATTATAGTTCATCACGAAGCCTTTGTAGCATGGTGGGAGTGATTGAAGGACTATGTCAATAACACAATCAACTTGAAGATCAACTCTCAGCTGAGTCAAGTGATTATAATACCTAGACATTTGGAGTATGTGTTCACTGACAGAACTGTTCTCCTCCATCTTGCAGCTATAGAACTTGTTGGAGAATTCATATCTCTCAAACCCGGTATTTGCTTGAAATATTAACTTCAATTCCTGGAACATCTCATATGCTCCATGGCGTTCAAAACGTCTTTGAAGTCCTGTTTCTAAGCCGTAAAGCATGGCACACTAAACTATTGAGTAGTCATCAGATCGAGCTTGCCAGATGTTCATAACATCTGCATCAGCTCCTGCAGCAGGCCCGTCACCTAGCGGTGCATCAATGACATAATTCTTGTATGCAGCAATGAGGGTAATCCTCAAGTTATGGACCCAGTTCGTGTAGTTGCTACCATCATCTTTCAACTTAGCTTTCTCTTTGAACACATTAAAATTCATGGGAACAGTAGCTCGGGCCATTGATCTACAACATAGATATGCAAAACTGTAAGACTAAGTTCATGATAAATTAAGTTCAATTAATCAAATTACTAATGAACTCCCACTTAAATAAATATCCCTCAAGTTATCTAAGTGATGCGTGATCCAAATCAACTAACCCTAGGTCTGATCATCATGTGAGATGGGGTAGTCATCAATGGTGAACATCTCTATGTTGATCGTATCTACTATATGACTCACGTCCGACCTTTCGGTCTCTAGTGTTCCAAGACCATGTCTCTACATGCTAGGCTCGTCAAGTTTAACCCAAGTATTCTGCATGTGCAAAGTTGTCTTACACCCGCGGTATGTGAATGTAGAGTCTATCACACCCGATCATCACGAGGTGCTTCGAAACGAAGAACTTTAGCAACAATGCATACTTGTGGAGAACACTTTTATCTTGAAATTTAGTGAAGGGTCATCTTATAATGCTACTGTCGTTCTAAGCAAAATAAGATGCATAAAAGATAAACATCACATGCAATCAAATATGTGACATGATATGGCCATCATCATCTTGTGCTTTTGATCTCCATCTCCAAAGCATCATCATGATATCCATCGTAACCGGCTCGACACCTTGATCTCCATCGTTGCATCATGGTCGTCTTGCCAACTATTGCTTCTACAACTATCGCTAACACATATTGATAAAGTAAAGCAATTACATGGCATTTGCATTTCATACAATAAAGAGACAACCATAAGGCTCATGTCGGTTGCTGATAAATTACAAAACATGACCATCTCGTACAATAATGTATATCACATCATGTCTTGACCATATCACATCATAACATGCCCCGCAAAAACAAGTTAGACGCCCTCTACTTTGTTGTTGCAAGTTTTACGTGGCTGCTACAGGCTTCTAGCAAGAACCATTCTT